>OX421262.1:95000-5095000 GCA_949125355.1 Agriopis leucophaearia
CATCCATCCATCCATCCATCCATCCATCCATCCATCCATCCATCCATCCATCCATCCATCCATCCATCCATCCATCCATCCATCCATCCATCCATCCATCCATCCATCCATCCATCCATCCATCCATCCATCCATCCATCCATCCATCCATCCATCCATCCATCCATCCATCCATCCATCCATCCATCCATCCATCCATCCATCCATCCATCCATCCATCCATCCATCCATCCATCCATCCATCCATCCATCCATCCATCCATCCATCCATCCATCCATCCATCCATCCATCCATCCATCCATCCATCCATCCATCCATCCATCCATCCATCCATCCATCCATCCATCCATCCATCCATCCATCCATCCATCCATCCATCCATCCATCCATCCATCCATCCATCCATCCATCCATCCATCCATCCATCCATCCATCCATCCATCCATCCATCCATCCATCCATCCATCCATCCATCCATCCATCCATCCATCCATCCATCCATCCATCCATCCATCCATCCATCCATCCATCCATCCATCCATCCATCCATCCATCCATCCATCCATCCATCCATCCATCCATCCATCCATCCATCCATCCATCCATCCATCCATCCATCCATCCATCCATCCATCCATCCATCCATCCATCCATCCATCCATCCATCCATCCATCCATCCATCCATCCATCCATCCATCCATCCATCCATCCATCCATCCATCCATCCATCCATCCATCCATCCATCCATCCATCCATCCATCCATCCATCCATCCATCCATCCATCCATCCATCCATCCATCCATCCATCCATCCATCCATCCATCCATCCATCCATCCATCCATCCATCCATCCATCCATCCATCCATCCATCCATCCATCCATCCATCCATCCATCCATCCATCCATCCATCCATCCATCCATCCATCCATCCATCCATCCATCCATCCATCCATCCATCCATCCATCCATCCATCCATCCATCCATCCATCCATCCATCCATCCATCCATCCATCCATCCATCCATCCATCCATCCATCCATCCATCCATCCATCCATCCATCCATCCATCCATCCATCCATCCATCCATCCATCCATCCATCCATCCATCCATCCATCCATCCATCCATCCATCCATCCATCCATCCATCCATCCATCCATCCATCCATCCATCCATCCATCCATCCATCCATCCATCCATCCATCCATCCATCCATCCATCCATCCATCCATCCATCCATCCATCCATCCATCCATCCATCCATCCATCCATCCATCCATCCATCCATCCATCCATCCATCCATCCATCCATCCATCCATCCATCCATCCATCCATCCATCCATCCATCCATCCATCCATCCATCCATCCATCCATCCATCCATCCATCCATCCATCCATCCATCCATCCATCCATCCATCCATCCATCCATCCATCCATCCATCCATCCATCCATCCATCCATCCATCCATCCATCCATCCATCCATCCATCCATCCATCCATCCATCCATCCATCCATCCATCCATCCATCCATCCATCCATCCATCCATCCATCCATCCATCCATCCATCCATCCATCCATCCATCCATCCATCCATCCATCCATCCATCCATCCATCCATCCATCCATCCATCCATCCATCCATCCATCCATCCATCCATCCATCCATCCATCCATCCATCCATCCATCCATCCATCCATCCATCCATCCATCCATCCATCCATCCATCCATCCATCCATCCATCCATCCATCCATCCATCCATCCATCCATCCATCCATCCATCCATCCATCCATCCATCCATCCATCCATCCATCCATCCATCCATCCATCCATCCATCCATCCATCCATCCATCCATCCATCCATCCATCCATCCATCCATCCATCCATCCATCCATCCATCCATCCATCCATCCATCCATCCATCCATCCATCCATCCATCCATCCATCCATCCATCCATCCATCCATCCATCCATCCATCCATCCATCCATCCATCCATCCATCCATCCATCCATCCATCCATCCATCCATCCATCCATCCATCCATCCATCCATCCATCCATCCATCCATCCATCCATCCATCCATCCATCCATCCATCCATCCATCCATCCATCCATCCATCCATCCATCCATCCATCCATCCATCCATCCATCCATCCATCCATCCATCCATCCATCCATCCATCCATCCATCCATCCATCCATCCATCCATCCATCCATCCATCCATCCATCCATCCATCCATCCATCCATCCATCCATCCATCCATCCATCCATCCATCCATCCATCCATCCATCCATCCATCCATCCATCCATCCATCCATCCATCCATCCATCCATCCATCCATCCATCCATCCATCCATCCATCCATCCATCCATCCATCCATCCATCCATCCATCCATCCATCCATCCATCCATCCATCCATCCATCCATCCATCCATCCATCCATCCATCCATCCATCCATCCATCCATCCATCCATCCATCCATCCATCCATCCATCCATCCATCCATCCATCCATCCATCCATCCATCCATCCATCCATCCATCCATCCATCCATCCATCCATCCATCCATCCATCCATCCATCCATCCATCCATCCATCCATCCATCCATCCATCCATCCATCCATCCATCCATCCATCCATCCATCCATGTTACCATGTTGTATGTATGTAAGAAAACATGTTACCCCCTTTCTCGTCAAAAATAAAATGCTAAATATGAAAGCCAAGAATGATGAAAATGGGAGATTCATCTTGCCTGTCTCATTCAAAAAGTTATACAGAACAAGCGACCCGAATATTTATTTGAAAAGCTGACTTGGTTGAAGGATATTCATTTGTGTAATACTCGCTCTAAATCCCTGAATGCTTTATCCTTTCCTAAGCACAAGACCACCCGATTTAAAAGCTGCTTCAAATACAGTGCGTCTAAAATTTGAAATAACCTACCCCCTCCATCCCCCTCTAGGAGGGGGATCCCTCTCATAGGAGGGCCTATGAGGAAAAAAATTAATTCTGATAATTTTGAGCTAAAATTCCAAGGTTTATTATATGAACTACTAATAAAGAACTTAGAAGTAACTATTAAAATACATAATATACCGCGTTAACACTACACTACACTCACATCTCTCACATTCACATATACACTCACACTTGTACACAGTCACTCAGACGTATTATACATACCACATAGACAAACCTTTCTAAGTACTCTAATAATAGTTATAGCAATGTAATGTTTCCAGTGAATTCGTTACTGGAAACAATTAGTCGGTATTCATTTAATTTATGTTTTCATTATATTTCATTTTTGTTGTTAAATTAGTTTGTATTGTAAAACCCGCCGTAGCCTAATGCTCACCTACCATCTTTTCTTTCTGAGCAAAGGGGTATGCTGTAAACCAGCCCTGCGTGACCTTTCGAGACCTCGCAGTACGGCGCTGAGCATACCCCTATTGCCAAACATTGTTTTTACCTTATGTATTAATTGTTTTTGGTAATAAAATGAATCTTATTCTTATATTTTAATATATTGACTATATATGTAAGTTCAAAAATAGCGCTGGGGTCTTTCTTAAGAGCTCTTTCTTTTTTGTGATGTTCATAAAAAACGCTTAGAGTTTTGCTTTAAAACCGTACTGTTTAATAAGTTGACGTAGAATATAACAATAAATAGGCGTCGTTACAATATGCTAGCTTGCAGGTCGGGGATGTTCTCGAAGTGTTGTATGGCTCGGCTCCAGTAGTAGAGCGGCGGGCCGGGAGACATGCAGTACTTCTGTTCGAGCAGGCCGCCTTCCGCCCAGTACACCAGGTGCATGTTGCATATCTCATCCCTCTCCGTCTTCCTGGAAACGATACCGATACACGAGTTATTTCAAACATACGAGTATCTACCGCGCGTTCGTCCGCACTAAATACGGCAAACAGAAAGGATTTCACAATTCCTAAAATGTGATATTATCGAAATTTTTATTTTATGATGAAACGATTTCAAAATTCCTAAAATATATAATAAATTTAATAATAAATCTAATAATAAATTTTCGACATAAACTTGACTCGAACGACACCTCGTACTGAGTCGTACTCCACAATATTGTGTTGTGGGGCTGTGTAGCTAACAGATAAACAAACAAACATGCATACAGTGCGACACATGTAGACCGTGAGTCGTGTCGCACCGGCCACCGCACACTACCTACACGCCGCGACGTCGGTTGCACTCTCGTGGAGACAGCGCGAGGGCGCGCGTGTTTGTTCGTCTAGAGCCCTCTCGGCGAGCATGCGCATACGCACCCGATCCGCACCGTGTTGGGGCTTGAGTTGTTGAAGGTGCAGCGTGCGGCAAGGATGTCCCCCCGGCGCAGCGGCGTCGCGTCCCGCACGGGGTAGAAGGCCTGCGCACGCGCCGGGTTGCTCTTGGCGAGGGTGGTCCAGGAGTCGCCGGACACCCCCTGCCTCACCGCAAAGCAGCTCACCACCGCACCTGGTTCACTCTCCACTCGACAAATTTCGGGAGGTCTCGTGTTTCAGGACTTTGAATATGTCGAGAATTTACAAAGTCCACTTTATAAAACTGACTTTTCTCGGGTAGATAAATAACGGATAGATAATGTTAGGGACATTTTTTTTTAAATTGTAGAATAGGCTTTCGCTTGGCCGCTAACTCGCCTGATGATAAGCGATGATGCGGCCTACGGTGCATCACGCTTGCCTAGAAGAAACCGATTCAATCTTGTCTTGAAGACACCCAGATTGTAACTATCGGGGAACACCCATTCAGGCAGTGCATTCCACAGACTAGCAGCTCGCACAATAAAAGTGGAATCAAAGCGCTTCGAATGAGTTTTCGGAATGTCAACCATAAAACGGTGTAGATTTTTCGTGCCCGCTCTGACAGTCCGATAGAAAAAAGGGCAAGAGGGAATTAAATCATGCAGATCTGATGCACACTCTCCAAAATGTATCCTATAAAAACCGATAGACTAGCAACTTTGCGCCGATGCTCAAAACTAAGAAGCTTAATCTGAACTTGGGCTTCGTTGCTGATGAGCTGTTGCGTTTGCGGTTGGCTAGCGGTGCACCGTGCCTCGGATCCCGCTACCCTCCACGACTAGTTACCCGATGCAGCCCAACATCACGTGGTAGAACGGTCTTGCAGCAGTGAAGTAACTGATCCGACCCATTTTCCCTAACGGTGTCACAGGACAACATGCCGGAACACGGCTAGGCCGCTTGGCGGCATGACTTTGTCCGGTGGGTGGTCACTAGCCCCGGCCGAAGCTTACCACCAGTATGTTGTCACCTGACTAGCACCACCCGGGGACTACGTGTGGGATTTCAGAATTTACGGGTGCATTCCCACGGACGAGGGTGACTCAATCCCCAAAATACATTACGGTTTATTTTAATGTTACAACAGTAAAATGTTCAATTTGATTCAACATGTTTTTATGTTTTTAAATGCTGACCATAATAACATTATTTAAATTAAGCCCCGAAACGAAGTTCCTTATCGCGCGTTACGAAAGGGGGCTAGACGGAAAAAATTAAGACCAAAAGTTGTAACGACACTTTTTGCTATAGTTGTAAGCCAGCGCGTGTTTCTCTGTCTGTCTCTCTCTCTCTCTCTCTAACTTCGTTCCATCCGGGTGTCCCTTGACACATCTCAAGTTTTTTTTCTGAGCACAGTTTGATGTTTTCATCAGGGGCGGCGCTGAAACCTATTCAAACTCAATTATAAATATAATATGTGAGGTTAAAGTTAACCCATCACAGCCAATGACCAATCACGTACAATGACAACATGAACTGGAAACAATTATAAAATGTGTGTTCGCGTCAACTGGGCCCGTACAATATGCAACTGAGTGACGAAACGAGCAAGACGCTCATCTGATGGTTAGCATCACACTTATCTCGTCCCTAACATATCGGTGAAACCCGGAATCTTGTTCGTCACCCAGCGTCGCAGTGCTCGCTACGCTCGTCACCTTGAGATTTTGAGATGTGTAATCACTATTATTATAATTATTATGCCCTGTCATTTGACTGGAAAAATTGCCCTTTAATCGGGAACGTTTGCACCCTACTGCCTCGGTGGTTGGTCGCCTGATGGCTGATGGCTGACGGCTGACGGCTGACGGTTTACAGCTGACGGCTGACGGCGAGGGAATATTCTACTTCCTCAGGTAGTGTTCACAAAAGAGTAGAGTAAGAAGATAAATACGAACCGAACTTGTGCGTGTGAGCTCGGAAGGCTATGGGGTGTATGGTCTTGTTCTCGCGGATGGTGCACGTGGTCTCCAGGTGCTCCACCGAGCGCGCGGGGATCACCCCTCCCGACCCGAGGAGAATCACTCCGGCCACTCGCGACATACTGCACCAAAATTATACTTTTTTTAAATCTAGATGCGTCCCGCGATTTTTCTAAAGAATTTTTTGTTTTCCTACAATTTTCTCATAGAAAAGTATCGTATGTCCGACGCGCTCATCGGAGGTTCCTGAACACAACCTTCATAGTTCAAACTACGAGATCACATTGCAGTGACGTGTCGTGCAGGCGCTTGGTTGGTGGGCGGTGTCGGTTGTATCTGTTATATTTTGTCGATCTTTCTAAATATATGTTAAGTATGTACATTTCAATTATATTTATAATTGTAGAGCGGCCGGATTGATGATTGCCGGTCGGTGAGTAGGTATGTAATGTACCGTTACATATAGTTCTGGAACGATTGAACAACTCGTAACAGGTACAGGTACGTGAGCTGCACCATGCACTTACTACTTACCGTTTCTTCGTGTATTTCAAGATCACTCCAGAATTATTTATTTCAACTAAAGTTCTGTCTACTGAAACAAAAAATCTGCTATAATCATACAAATATAGTAGATATATTCATACATAATTATGTTTTATCTTGAAATTATCTTATCTTATCTTTTGTACGTGGAGAAACACGCACGCATACCCCTTGCACGGCTTGTATGCCGCGCGTCCGTCTGCGGTTCCTCCACCGGGCGCCGGGCTGGGCGCCGGGCGGGCGGGCCGATTGTCGGGCCGCTTAACATGAAATACTAATACTGTAGGTATACGAATCGAAATCTATTTAAATATAGCACTTTACTGCAACGGCCGACAGTGATGACCAACAGTGGCGGCTAACAGTGGCGGCTAACAGTGGTGGCCAACAGTGGCGGTCGTGGTGGCTAATATACTACTTTTCTCAGATAATGTGCGGTAATTCAAACTAAGCAGTACCTCTGTCGTGTGTGTGTCGTACCTGTGGGGAACAGTTTTATTTAATATACTATCAATATCTGTTTATTTTTGATAGAAGGAAAAGTATTATAGTTTGTTGATCTACATTTTTTTTAACGGGGCCTTTTTGGGATATTTTAGTAGCGTTAAAATATTTTCAAAAGGCGGTTAAGTTAGGTTAGGTTAAGTTGATAATGTATGTGTGTTTGTGTGCGTGTAGAGGTGATGGTGTACCTGTGTACCGACGCAGGTAGTGAGCCTGCAGCACCAGGTGTGTGACCGCAGTGTCGTGTGTGTGTGTGTGTGTGTGTACCTGTGTACCGACGCAGGTAGTGAGCCTGCAGCACCAGGTGTGTGACCGCAGTATCGTGTGTGTGTGTGTACCTGTGTACCGACGCAGGTAGTGAGCCTGCAGCACCAGGTGTGTGACCGCAGTGTAGTGTGTGTGTGTGTACCTGTGTACCGACGCAGGTAGTGAGCCTGCAGCACCAGGTGTGTGACCGCAGTGTCGTGTGTGTGTGTGTACCTGTGTACCGACGCAGGTAGTGAGCCTGCAGCACCAGGTGTGTGACCGCAGTGTCGTGTGTGTGTGTGTACCTGTGTACCGACGCAGGTAGTGAGCCTGCAGCACCAGGTGTGTGACCGCAGTGTCGTGTGTGTGTGTGTACCTGTGTACCGACGCAGGTAGTGAGCCTGCAGCACCAGGTGTGTGACCGCAGTGTCGTGTGTGTGTGTGTGTACCTGTGTACCGACGCAGGTAGTGAGCCTGCAGCACCAGGTGTGTGACCGCAGTGTCGTGTGTGTGTGTGTGTACCTGTGTACCGACGCAGGTAGTGAGCCTGCAGCACCAGGTGTGTGACCGCAGTGTCGTGTGTGTGTGTGTACCTGTGTACCGACGCAGGTAGTGAGCCTGCAGCACCAGGTGTGTGACCGCAGTGTCGTGTGTGTGTGTGTACCTGTGTACCGACGCAGGTAGTGAGCCTGCAGCACCAGGTGTGTGACCGCAGTGTCGTGTGTGTGTGTGTACCTGTGTACCGACGCAGGTAGTGAGCCTGCAGCACCAGGTGTGTGACCGCAGTGTCGGGTCCCACGTGGAAGCCGACGTGCCGCGGCAGCTGGAACCCGGACGCGTTCCGTCCCCAGCTGTATATCACCTGTGGATGTATAAATAAATAAATATCTGGGACATTATTGCACACATGGTCATCTGACCCCAAACTAAGCAAAGCTTGTAATATGGCAGCCAGAAACTTATATACATACATATATATTTTTAAATACATACTTAAATAGATATTAACACCCAGACATAGAACAAACACAAATGTTCATCACACAAATGTTTGTCCTAGACGGGAATCGAACCCACACCCCCAAGCGCAGGAAGTAGGTTCACTACCAACTGAGCCACTAGGGCAGTATGCACGGAACATGCTCATTTCACCAATACACCGATACCAACATTTCTCAAATATGTACCAGAAGTGGTCCGATTTATCTACCTAATTCTCAAATAATACAATCGAATTCAAATAGCGGGAAGAACCAGAGGAGAATAATAAACACGAACAGACCACTGAAGTGAACCTCCGAAGTGTCTCACGCACACACACGCAGTGCTTGCCTACATCAGCTAAACAGGCCCAACACGCCTTCAGTAGTAATGGGGTGCGTAAGCAATCTCAGTAAGGCTCCTATTCGTCAATTTTTTATCGCGCGAACGAACGTTCCATCGACCAATTTTAGTTCACTCATGTGTACCTGAGTATCTGTAACTAGTTCAATAATAGGGGTATGGATGCATTTTTACCATCATTAAGGTGAAACGTTTCACGTTTGGCGGGAAATTCAAATTTCAAACGGTTTTTTTTTGTTCTTGCAGCTAGGCCGAGTAATTATTGTAAACGATCATGATGTTTGCGAAAATTGATTATTATTCTTTACAAACTCGCGTAAATTTATTTATCTCCAATGCACATTATTACATACATTTGTCATTAAACAAATTTTGGCTGTTTCAAACGGTTTATTGCCAAATGTAAGTAGGTATATGGTAAGTAACTGATTAATAACTGTACATGATAATGTAAAGAACGACCAACAATTTTCGCAAACACTGTGTCATTTTACAATAATTACCCGACCTAGCTACAAGGACAAAATTAGAATAGATATTTTTTTTCGCCAGCTTATGTATTATTGGTGAGTATTTAAAATTACAAGTTTGTTAATAATGGAAAGTTAGTTTCAAGACCACTAAGTTATATATTACCTAAACACGTATTTGAAACAAATTTTATAAAATAAAAAACTTTAACTCCCGAAAAATTCACGCGATCTTTGTCATAAACACGCTTTTATTAGCTTGATATGTATCTATGTAACGGAACCTTCGAGTGTGATTTTCACCCCTTTCAAAACGTCGAATTGATTTGAAACTTTGCACACTTATCAAGGACCGATGACATTGCTATAATATAAATATTTTTTCTCATAATCCTTACCAGGATCTTCAGGATTTATCGATTTTAATGCGTGTTTTTATTTTTTTAACTACGAGATTTATTTTAGTTAGTAAACAATATTCCGGGCTTGTCGCCTCACGGGTTGCAAGTGATACAATGCAGCGGACGATCGATCGATACCGTGAGTTGTATTTACATTACAAGGGTACTTTTTAATCTCCTTATCAATCAAGTTATTTATATTATTAATAATGTAATAAGCTATGGATGCAAATGTGCACAATCAAGTATGAATATAAGTGCACTCCCCTGGGATCCGTCCCGGCACGGAGTTGCCTTATCGTGATAGTCGGCGCCTGCGCTGCCCGGAGCCTCGTCACAGTTCCTGCAACATGGTTGTGTGGAGGGAGGGGTAGGTCCATGGTTACTCTATTGTCACGTGGTTACTGGTGGCCGAGGGGCGAGGGGTGTGTCCCGGTGTCAATAACTATACGAAAATGTCCGATACAACCTGACTACATCCAACAGTCATACAACATGGTTCATTTGTTAACTCTATCATCTTGTTACAAGTTAGTTTGAACTAATTCCAAACGGAATTACTATTATAGGTAAGTACATCCGACACGCCGCCATATCCATATTTGCCAATCGTCAATGATCAAATAAATGGTATGTCATTAGTAGTGTAGGAGCATGTAGTTTGTTGTAAAGAGTTTTAGAATAAGTTTTAATTTAACCCCTTTTTTTTATGCGTAAATAGGCTTGCGTTTGACCGCCAACACGCCTGATGTTAAGCGATGACGTGGTCTACGATGGAGCACGCTTGCCTAGAAGAAGCCGATTCACTCGTTCTGTTGTTCTGTTGTCTGAGGTGTGGGTTTCCCGCTTGACACATACGATTTGGATTGCTTTGCTACCAAGCACAAATATATTATAAAATATAAAAATACGTTTTATTTAAAAACATAACAGGTAGGTACACAGAATAATAAAGAGCATAGAATCCGTTTCGTGATTTAAAAGGGATACAAGACCGTCTGTCAAATAGTATGTAGTTTTTTAGCTTTTTACAGGTCTATAGTACATTAAAATAGTGCACAATCCTGCGATTTGCCGTTCTGACAAAATATGTCTGTTTCGTTCTGGTAACAACAATATTATTCTGGCATATGAATAAAAAATGTAACATGTTTAATTAGTTTGTGATAAATTAGTACTCCTTCTATGCTTTAGTTCTTTTTCTGAGGGTAGATATGCCCAATTAAATAAAAGGTACATACTTTTGTTGATAATATATTGTTTAACTGGCTGTGATTTTTGTAACTGTGTGTGGCGGAACTCTTTTTATAGAGTGCGACCTTCGTGACCGCCTTTATGTTTTGTTTTTTTATTAGAAAAAGAACTGTCATGTGAATGGAATATATTTTTTCGGTCTGAAACCGTATGGTTATTAAGAGGAAAAATACATAGCCGTCATACCGGTAATAAAACATACTTTGTTTATATTTTAGTGGACGGATCGCAAACAGGACGACAAGGAATTGTGAAATATTGCTGTAATTGCATCGTTGGGCGCAGAACCATCGGTTGCTGCGCCCATGTTATGACAATTATTTGGTACCTAAGCTTTGTCAAGTATTAAAATAATATCAACCCCGCTGCACAATTTGTAGATAATATTTTATTGTCAAATATTGATGATGAACTACAAAAATGAAATAAAAATCTCTGTTTTATTTCTAATTCAATCTTATTGCTAGGATCAATAAAATATGCAGCGGTAATTCGATGCAGAGGTTGTATAGATATTAAAAAACAAAGTTATAAAATATCGTTAGCTATAGGAAGGAGTTTCTAATAGATTTGATATGAACTTATTTTGTACAAATAATTCTTCAACCTCCAAAATAGCGACGAATAAAATGGCTACACTAGGCTGCCAATCTTTACAAATTGAATGGCGACAGCCGCTCTATAGTCTTTACACCTAACGTAGTCGTTTTTGATGTATTACCAAAGAAGACGTATGGTTTTACACAAATTATAACCTTAAAATCCGAGTTTTTTTTTGTAATAGTTACAATTCCCAGGTAGTCCGCTATAAAATGATGATTGTATGGGAATTCAGTAATTTATTTAAATACAACACATAATTTTCCTTTGCTATTAGTTGCGGGGCGAAATATGTATGGATGCAGAACATTGTCTTATTTGTTTCAGGCTAGGACAAATTAGTATCACTAAAAAGTTATGGAAAGTGAAATATAAATAATAGATCCCTCATGCGTCACCTCGTGACGTCATGGACCTTGATACGACAGAGTGACGAGAGATTCGTCTGCGTCACACTTTTGAAGATGAACTTCCACAAAGTAACTCCTGATTCAATCATTAAGAATGAGATAGATAGAGAGAGAGAGAAAGAGCCGTGTAGAGAGTGAGCTCACCACACAGACTCGTTGGAGCCGGGGACGGTGCATCCGTACAGTATCATCTGGTGAACGACATCCATTGATGCTTTTGGCTCAAATCCCACTGAAATATTAACAAAAGTTTTTACATTAAAATTGCCAAGAGCGACCGACCCCGATATAATTAGTTACCTAAATAAAAATTGTCCCGGATTAAGATTTTCATGCAGAGATGATTGTCTATCTGAAAGAGAGCAACAGATAATAATAATTATTTTAGTATAGACGTATAAAAAAAAAGTGTCAAAGGGTTATAGCTGTTGAAATGAAGCTCTAGGTAACGGATTTGATTTCCTACGTTGCGAACACTGCAGTGTCCGTGGTCACAGTGATGACTAGATGATGGATGATGTCTATAGAAATGTTATGAAGGTAGGTACAACAAGTACCGCTAATGAGTGACAATCATAACTTTCTGTAGCAGGAGTCATTCACGGTGTCCAGAGGTGTTGCAGTTCTGCTCCGAACGTGACATTTTATTAATTAAATGAGTGAATCCCAAGCAGGTGATACAGCAGGTGATACAGCAGGTGATACAGTAGGTGATACAGCAGGTGATACAGCATGTGATACAGCAGGTGATACAGCAGGTGATACAGCAGGTGATACAGCAGGTGATACAGCAGGTGATACAGCAGGTGATACAGCAGGTGATACAGCAGGTGATACAGCAGGTGATACAGCAGGTGATACAGCAGGTGATACAGCAGGTGATACAGCAGGTGATACAGCAGGTGATACAGCAGGTGATACAGCAGGTGATACAGCAGGTTGCCAACCATCCTCTCTATAATGTTTAGCTTCATTTAGTATCCTTGGTATGTATCGTATGTACCAGTTCTTTGGGTCTAGTGGTTAGGGTCGTCAAGGGCATGCTCACAAATTGCATGCAGACTTGGTTGGTCGAGCGTCTATTTTTCAAATCAGCTATCGGATTCTCTGATACGTCAACCGATGCTCCTCTCTGTTTGCCCGATATAAGATAAACCACACTCACAATCAAGATGAACACTCGTGCGTCTCGTGTGTGTGGGATGTTGGATTTGACAACATTTAACGGCTGCCTTATATTCTCGTATAGCTTAAAATACGTTATTATCAAAGTTCACCCAGAATGTTACCATTGTTTTAGTAACTCCCTTCATGTATGGCAAGACAGCAGAAGCTGACCCAATACACCTACAGTTGAGCTTCAACGGTAGGTGTTTTCGGCTGGCTTCTGTGATGCATTCGTTGGAGGTTGAGATTGATTTGACTCCGCCAGGTGTTCAGAGCAGAGCAGAGGTGTCTCATAGCTATGTATAGACAAACACTGAGGACTATACATTACCCATAGAATAAAACGATGAAGTGATTTACCTACCGCGTCAGGGATCACGTGTGGCATCATAAACTCGTAAGTATTCACTTTGTTTCGGTATAACGTACTCAAACTGCAGACACACAGTCCAATAAACGAGCTAACTATTAGATCTTTACTAAAACTAAAATCAAAATGCCCTCTCATGTTGTTAAAGCTTGAAACAATATTCCGCTGAGTGCTGCGGTACTTCGTGAGACAATGAAACAATGTTGATACTCGCAGTCAGTGCGTCTACTTCTCATGTTTGTCATTTGTAAACTATGTCTCCGACAATGGAACTTTAAATTTAAATAATACTCCTATAACAAAAGAAGACGTGAGTGCGTGCCGGTCTGCCAGTCTGCCGGTCTGCCAGTCTGCCAGTCTGCCAGTCTGCCGATCGGAAATGAGCTCAGTGTTCTTCTGTTTTACCAGATTCTGTAGAATGAAGCCACCCACAGAGACCTGGCGGAATATAGGTAGCTATATCAAGTCGTGTACCTTATTTTTATCTGCGTCGCAAAAGTTTGCCTGAGTGGACAGATCGGAGATGACTAAGTTTGCCTGAGTGGACAGATCGGAGATGACTCCCAGCGTTATTCTTATCTCAGTGTATGACACGTATATCATGTCGTCGTTGATGTTGACGTGTCAGAAAACAAACCCACCACACTTGTGACTGATCTCTCATATTTCCTTCAATAACCAACCGACATCTTTCAGGAGCCAAGCCGACCTCACCTGCGTGCGCCCGCGCCCGAGGGGATCCTGTTAACAAACAGACGAAGCTGTGGTGAGCCGCCAACACGCACTGGATCAGCGAGGCGGGTTATGGTCCAAACCTCCCTTCAAACATATCGACAGCGAGTGCCCAAGTATCCCGCGACTCCAACTGTGGCTGCGATCACAGGGGTGGGGGTCAGAGCAGCGCAGGAGTCAGGGCAAGAGCGAGACGGAAGAAGAGTGGGTTACGGGACGGATTCAAGCCTGGAACTAAAAGAGTAGAACGGGAGGTAGAATTTATTACACGACGGATGCGGGACTGAAACTCAAACAAGAAATCTATTTTCCTTCCTTTCCGCCCTGGAAGGAACTAAAGTAATTTTTTTTTTCTATACTACGCAAGCGAAGCCACAGGCTGTTGCTAGTACTAAATAAATAAAGGAATGTATGGCCGTTAAGGTGCCGGAAATGAAGTGATATCTTACCCTTTTAATTGGGTCAGTTTCGGAGGGCACCCTGAATATGCGCATATCACGCGACTTTGTTTCCCAACACTTGACAAAACTAAACAACGGACTTTTATGAAATTACACGCAGGTAAATACTTACCTTGGATTACAATATGTTTCATGTAATTATACCTGACAGAAGGCAGGTAAGTAAGCCTGTGCAGGTAATATGTATTTGTATTGTACCGTAAAGAAAAAGTAGGCCCTTAGTATTTACTTACCTAATATGGTAATAAGAAAATGAAACCAAGATATAGGTACTCAAAAGGATAGATTTATTAAACGAATGAAGTTAACTTATAAACAAAAGAATAGATCAAAATTTAGAAAAGTGAATTTACCAGAATATAGCTCAGAAGAAGGCACATACAATTTATAGGGTCGTGGTTGTTCGACCTGAAGATTCGCCTGTTTCTACTTCCGTAGCGCAGTACTACCCTATATTGTGAGTCCGCTCGAAGATGGTAGGTGGCCTCAGGGTCAGCACGGGAAGTGGCCTCGGCACTAGGACGCGCAGCGAGGTTGGTTCAGCCGAAGATGCGATGACTAAAATCTGAGTTTGTGAAAACCGGCCGCACTCGGGTCGGACCGGTGGTAGTCCCCCAACTCGGACTACGCAATGTGTGAAGGTGTCCTTCCGTGAAATTGGTCCCTATAACGGGAAATCACTCTCATGGAGACTCACACAATAATAACAGCTAGATCGCTGGTATTAATGCGAATTAAAATCACTTGTCCGCTAGAACGCTAAACAAGTGTCAACCGTCTCAAGAATCAGAATCGCTTCGAATGGCCGCTAGGCGCGCAGTCAGAGGCTTGCTCCCCTCATACCTCAAGTCATGCCCCGCCGGCCGTGAGTAATACAAATCTATGTGACATGCGAATTGCATAGCCACGTTCAGGTTTGAATGTAATTAAACAACGTCTGTAGGTAGATGTACTAAACTAAGGAAATTAAAGTATTGTATTTGTTTATTGGTTCTGTGTATGTTTTTAAATAATAATGTAATTGTAATTTATTTTAATATTCTAATAATTTTAATGTATTTATAATTATATAAATATGTAACGTTTTTGTTTCGTTACATTACCCGCCGGTCCCTCATAAGGATTTTAATTTAAAATTAAAATCCGCAATTCTTAAGTATCAATTTCTTACAATTTACCTTTCATACATTCTTACGCACCTCTTATACTTCTCATTCATACTTCTTCTATCTTCAACAAAACTAAAATCGAATAATATAATAATTATAAGACTCGCCCTTACATAAAGGAAGTCATAGGCCATAAGTATCGACTTATGACTTCTTGTAAGAAATGTTAAAAAGATTGAAATGGGAATGGGTAACGTAATGAAATTAAACTACTAAGACTTTTGACCTAATATTTTTAAGTCTTTAATATGCCAAGTGCCTAAGTGCTTGCCCGACATGTCCTCTAGAACGTAGACAAGTGGCGAACGTTTCTCGACAACTTTGCACTTTAGGTATTTCGGAGCTAACTTTTTACTGAAGAACTTATCCTTATCACTCAGGACATAAGCGCGTTTGTGAACAGTATCTCCTATATCAAATTCATATTGTTTTCTGCGTTGATTAAAATTTGCAGAGTTCTTAGCAAATTTCATATTTCCCACACGTATAATAAAAATATGTGTATAAGTAAGGTTTGTTGTAAATGGCACACAAAACTTGTTAATTTGATCAATGGTGTAAATACTCCGTTCTGTTATAATCAACTCTAACAGAACGCTTTGGTTTGATGAAGATTGATGACTAAAGATCGTTGGATCAAAAAATAAAAACCAAAAAATATATATAAAATTATTGCAACTGGTGTGAAAGCAGCTTAACAATACTCAATTGTTAATAAAACAATCAAAACAATCGAGTCTTAAAATAATAAAATGATTTAATGATAAAAAAAAAATCGTTAACACTTTTTACATCGATTGTACTTTTTTTTATTATTTTTTTATTAGCTGATTTAAAATGACACTGGAGACAGTAAAGATACGCAACTACTGTCACCTCAGTTACTGCAAACCAAAAAATATAAAAAGCGTTTAACAACTAAACCACTCACCATACAAAAACTAACTACTTACTACTAGAAGCAGAAACAGAATCAACCACGTAAGGGGGCGCCAATGTACCAGAGGCACATAGAAATTATTAAATTGGTTGTTCAACCTAAAGATTCGCCTGTTTCTACTTCCGTAGCGCAGTACTACCCTATATTGCGAGTCCGCTCGAAGATGGTAGGTGGCCTCAGGGTCAGCACGGGAAGTGGCCTCGGCACTAGGACGCGCAGCGAGGTTTGTTCAGCCGAAGATGCGATGACTAAAATCTGAGTTTGTGAAAACCGGCCGCACTCGGGTCGGACCGGTGGTAGTCCCCCAACTCGGACTACGCAATGTGTGAAGGTGTCCTTCCGTGAAATTGGTCCCTATAACGGGAAATCACTCTCATGGAGACTCACACAATAATAACAGCTAGATCGCTGGTATTAATGCGAATTAAAATCACTTGTCCGCTAGAACGCT
This sequence comes from Agriopis leucophaearia, assembly GCA_949125355.1. Lineage (NCBI taxonomy): Eukaryota > Metazoa > Arthropoda > Insecta > Lepidoptera > Geometridae > Agriopis > Agriopis leucophaearia. The sequence goes on from OX421262.1 coordinate 112,357, forward strand.
AAACAAGTGTCAACCGTCAAATGTAACGTTTTTGTTTCGTTACAGTATGAAGATAAGTTATCCTTCCATGGTTAGCCGCATACCCACCCCCACCCCCACATACCCTCACACATACATGCCTCGAGTACCTCAGGTGACCGTGGAGGTCGTTGAATAAGTCTTTCAAAATTAACTTAAGAATATATATACATAATGTAACTTTCCTTATCTACCTATCAAGTGTATCCTTTATGAAATATTGTTTGCCAAAGTAGCAAAGGTACACCCCCCCCCTCCCCCTCCCCCCTGCACGTCTAAACTATTATATATCACATGTGAACACATATCATCAGCCAGTAAACGTCCACTGCTGAACAAAGGCTCTTACAGGGGGGTGTTGCTATAATCCCCACGCTTGGCTAAACTTATTGATTTGTAGCGATAAAACTTGAAATGATTTTGAGAAAGAATTCTTGGTATGTAATTTCCCTTTGACTAAACTACAAAAAGTATTATGTTATGGCGGGATGATACATCTCTGAAAGACAACGTCCACAGAGCTTCGTTTGTTCGAATTTGTCTATAACCACTAATTTGTGAACTATGAATGTGACCACAATTGTACTGTTATGACTAAGGAACCCTACTATTTCCGTGTTTTGACACGTTTTTAGCCAGTTATAGTTGGTATTCGTATATATATAGTCGGATAAAAACTTTATTACGAAGCCACCTCAAGCAACTTGAAATTAGCACACAGAGAGAGAGAGAGAGAGAGAGAGAGAGAGAGAATTGAAATATATTATCCAGCCCCGTAGCATGCAGGTAGTAAGCAGAAGTAGAGAGAGGTGTTGGTCGCGTGTTGCGTGCCGCGGAGTCGTTCTCGCAGCGGGACATCTGTCACTCGCGTCCTGGAGTGCGGACGTCGGTCGGTCGGTCACTGGGTCACGTCACACAGCTCCGTGCTGCGTGACGGCACGTAACTTGGCTCGCGCTCGCGATACGCACCTTGTTACACCTCATGTTGATATTATAATGAAACAACGCAACGACTCTACGAACCTGCCTGCGTACAGCCGGCGGCGGCGGCGGCGGCGGCGGCGCCCGCGCCGCGCTGGTGTCAAACATGCACTCCTGTTGGATGCCGAGTGCTGACTCATCAAACAACTTGTTCACTCTACCACTCACCTTAACGTTTTATGACTAAACTCATTTCTATATTATTGTTTCAATTTTCACATGCGCTAGTGCAGTTGAGAGTTATGTAGCCGACTTATCGAGTAAGTAGCAACTTTTAGAAATTTATTAAATTCCAAAACTTGCTACACTACTTGCTTGTTACCCAAGTACCTAGTAACCTACTTACTACTTACCTCGCTAATAAAGAAGTTTCCGAAACTACAACACATTTTTTTCTTATATTATTCGTTAGATCAACATGATATGGGGTGAAATAAATACATTTTGTATCTTGAAAAATAAAAAAAGTATTACATTTTGGGTGGTTCAGAAATAATTAAAAGTTGTCACAGACATGTGACGTCACACAGCAGCACGTAGCACATAATACTAGTTACATATAAGTTAGTGCGCGAGAGCAGCGGAGAGTACTAAAACCGTCATTCAAGTGTACAAGTTCGTGTTTGTGCTCATCTTTACAGTATCAGGAGAGCAGTGTGTTTGTGTTTGTGTGTGTGTGTGTGTGTGTGTACTATAGTAGTAGTGCACCTACTTCCTTTATTTCTTTACTAAAATTACGCAATATTTTTTTAAGAGACCGTACCTACTGTAATGTAGAATGGAGTTGTGCGCGGTCAATCTGTTCCTTTACCAAAAGTAAACATGGCTATGGTTTTACAATTTATATCAATATACCTATTTATGCATCCTCCACATCCAGTCCACAGTCAGTCAGTCAGTCAGCCGACCGACTAGTTTATTGAAGTTATGTTAAAGCATTAACAATCTGATGAACATCAAACCGGAAAACAAAGGCGCCCAAAAATAATATAGTCCGTTATTTCTCCCACATTTTCCGGTTTATGCTCATTAGAAAACTTTTATCCCCTTCAATCAAGCGACAACATAAACAAATTTTAATTTGAGGGCTGTATTGCCAGTGCACAAACTTCACCCGACCGGAAGGGACCAGCGAACGGAAAACTCGCCCGCGACACTTACATGCAGGACAGTTACTGAACTTGACACAAAAACACGATCACCAGATACTTATGTTGGTGATAAACTGTTAGTATAGTACGCTGACATATGAGAGGCGGGAGCGAGCAGGGAAAGCTAAATTGCGATACATAGCCACTATAGTGCGTGCTCTTATTATTATTTCACGTACAACTGAATGAAAGTATATTTAGGTAGTCACGGGTGAAGTTATATCTTCTCTAGTTGAGCTCTGAGAGCAGCCGGGGAGGGCGGCGCCACGCTGCAGCCGGGCCGGGCGGCGCCACGCTGCTGCACGGCACAGTCTCGGCCGCAGTTCGTCTTCAGATCGCAGGTACTGCCTCACTGTATCCAACTTGTTTATTTTGGCGTCACGTCGGTCGGTCGGTCGGTCGGTCGGTCCGTCGGAACATCCGTGCCGAGAGGGCACTTCAGCAAATATTTTGAGTTTGAAATAACCCACGGTGAAGTGATCGTCGATTATGATTACTCGTTTAGTAATAGTTCTGTTTGTGTTTGATATCGTAATTGGTTGTGAGTGTAGTAGGTACTGTAGTTGGGAGGTATACAAGTTTAGTTTATCTTCGATGTGGGGGGTAATAGCTCATCTGAATATAAGCATCAGGTCAATATTGTTCGCCGAATGATTGCAATTCTATTTTCTCGGTAATAAGTTATCTATGGCGGCCGAAAGGTTTTTTCAGTAGTAAAAGAAACAAAAACTATGTTTCCGCCCGGGATCGAACCGGGGGCCTTCTGCGTGTTAGGCAGATGTGATAACCGCTACACCACGGAAACCATGACGGTGCCGGTCTTATTTTCGATACGTTCTAATAACATGTCAGGTTTTTGTTCGTTGTAGTTCAAAAAATACGGGTCGAATTGAGAACCTTCCTCCTGTTTCGAAATCGGGAAAAAATCGAGTCGTTAACAAGTTAAACTTGTGACTACATTTTTTTTTTTAAGAAATGTGATTGCCTTGATACGCCTGAACAGTATTTCGAATCAGGTCGCCTCGGGCTCCGGTCGCGGTGTCAGGTCGCCTCGGGCTCCGGTCACCGGTCTCAACATTCAATTTCGTGTCGAATATTTCTTCGATGACACCTTTTTGTGGGCGTTCATATTTCTACAAACCATGATTTCCTGGTATTATTTTTTTCTGTCCACACCCATTATAAGTACTTACTAGTATTATAGTACAGATAGTCAGTCCCGTATCGTCAGTCAGTATGTCACACAACGAGCTCGGTCTCTTGTCTGTTGTCCGAGTTCAACACAGAGCAGAGCAGAGCAGAGCAGAGCGAGTACAGCACCCTCTGTGCTGAACTTTTATAGAATTCATTTCGCAGCACTTTTTTTTACTCTATTTCAAATTCTGGTTGCACTACAGCCTTGGGATTTTATGTGTTTAATAAAGTCCTAAGAATCAAAAAAAAGTTGGCTTTCATGGACGCGCGACAGATGTGAAACTTCACGGTATAAGAAACGTCATGCCGTTTGCCGTCACGGCACACGAGTCGATTTTACTACCAAGGTACGCCAATAGATGTTTCACTCAATGAAATGTAGCATCATAGTACCGGAGACTGTCACTCACACGCTGTTGATAAATGTTTTTTCATGTTTATTTAAGCAGATAGTAGAGATAAAATAGTTATTATAAAATGTAATGTATATTGTGAGCTCATGTGACTCCACATCTCAACAAACAATCCATTCTTAATATGAAGCACCGACGCAAACTCCATTTACCATCTTTACTATTTAGTGTTTTAAAATATAAACAGCCTTCCTATCTCTATCTCTACGAGATATTGACTTGGATGTCCAGTGATAGGTCCCGACTATCTGCATCAGTTCTCTCCAGGCAGCGTCAGCGCTAGCTCAGCCGCCTTCAGAGGCAGTTTCCGGTATGCTGCTAGTAAATGTTGGAATAATATCCCACCGCCGCGCCACGCCGGTGAGGCACCTGCAGAATATTTAAAGTTTTAGAAGGAAACTTAAAAAAATGATGACTGCACAACAGTTACAAGAGGAAACTCAATAGCATAGCACAAGTGCAATATAAGTACCAAAATCTTTATACTTAATAATAATCAATGTACGAGAACAAAATTCTTGTAAATGTCCGCGATGCGCGGAGGCCGTATTAAAATAAAAAGAAGATGTGGAATTCCTACCAGAGGACAGCTGACGATCCTGTCACCTGTCTGGGCCCAGACTTCAGCCTTATCGTTCCAGCGGCCGTCCTCGGAATCCTCAAACACTTCACAAACAATGTCCAAAGTGTCCTTACACTGAAGTTAACACTCGCAGGCTATGCGAAACACACCCGATCGAATTTTTTTTCACTGCACCTACTCGTGTGGGGTATCGTTGAAAAGGTCTTTTAAAATGAAGGTAAGGTTTGATACATCACTTTTTTTATTAAATCCATACTTTGCGAAATATGGCCCGCCAAAGTGGCAAAAAGTTGGTCCCCCCCCCTGCATTTCTAAACTATAAGACATAGAAACTTGTAACTTACAGTACGGATAGGTCATATGTAAAACCCTCATTCAAAATTATTTCGAACATTATCTGATCATGACTTTTTGAGTAACAGCGATAAAACTATAATAAATTCAAGGTGTTCTATCTCAAAGGTCATTAACTTTTTCGTAAAATGGTCTTAACAAATAATGTTTTTCAATCAGTTTTCTCTATGTTTAAACCATAAAAAGTATATGCTATGTCGGGATGGTACATCTCTGAAATTTGGCTAAGTCCACAGAGCTTCGTTCGTTCGAAATTTTCTATAACCATAATTTTCTGAACTATGACTACAATTATATGGCTTTGGTTACGGAACCCTACCATATGTGTGTCTCGACACACTCTTGGCCAGTTATTTAGATTAGTTGATTCTGTATGTGCCTGTACCGGAGCATCACCAAACGGATCTTAATGAATATAGGGAAGACCAGCGCTGGTTAACAGCTGACATTAGGCTGAGTTGGAGCCGATCTGACACTTTATCTAAACACATTTGTCTTTTTTTTTACTTATTTGGTCACAAATAAACTTTTTTTGCTTTCTTTTTTATATAATTAAAGGGTGGCAAATTTTACGGATAAGTATTACTTGAATACTAGGAACTACCCCATGACAGTTTTATTTTATTGAATGTATATACGTGTTATTATGAAAACTGACGTGGTTTTCACACATTTTATTTATATTACACGGGAATTACTCACGTAAGATTAGGCCGGATCAGTGCAAAACGAGACGCAGCCGAGCGCGCGCATTCACCTTGATAAAGACCGCCGTATGCCGTTGAAACTATAGTTGGAGTATCCGGCCTAATCATACGTGAGTAATTCCCGTGTAATATAAATAAAATATATACGTGGTCATCCGAGGTAAGATACGGCAGGCATCAGTCAGGGGACAACTCAAAATTGAATTGTAAAAACAAAGCGAATAATTGCTTGATCTCGAATTGAATTCAGATTGATCCAACATTCGTCAAACAAATCAAACATCACAACACAACGCAAGGGGAGCGCACGAGGTTTGTGGAAAAAATAAATAAGGCCCGTTCTACACTGTCACCTCCAATCCACTTTCAATTAACGTGTTTAGAGGAGCGTTAACGTCCGTCCCCCGCCGCCCGCCGCCCGCCGCCCGCCGCCGGCTGTTTACATACGGCTTTGTGAAGGGGTTGAAGTGAAGACAGTTTGAGTATTGTGTGCTATATTCCATTTTAAATTGTCTTATAGGCAGAGCTTTGCTATTAGTTCTTGGTTCCGTCGTTTGTCGATCCAACCCTCGCGGAGCTGTGACTCACACAATCCTACTCCTCAACTCGAGAGCACAACTTCTATACGATTATCAATAAGATCAGGTACCTTACGATGTACAGAGACAGTACATCATTGCATCGACAGCCGACAGACGCAGAACATCTGTGCATGAACGTGAAATTGTGGGCCGAGGTGTAGCCGAGGACTACATACGCGAGTTCACATATGCTCAGTCGCCGCCAAGGCTTCAAAATTACTTTTCTGTGGCTTGTACAGTATTATTCCACCAGTGTATATTTGTATAACCCTAATTTTTGTGAATAAATTTAATTTCGTTTAATTTAATCGGAAATATTGAGTTGACATTCAGTACAAATATACATTAACGTTATGAGATAAAACCCTGTTTTAAACTATCACTTCACTACAGTTATATTACGACTGAGTTGTTGATGTGTTTTAAACTATCACTTCACTACAGTTATATTACGACTGAGTTGTTGATGTGTTTTAAACTATCACTTCACTACAGTTATATTACGACTGAGTTGTTGATGTGTTTTAAACTATCACTTCACTACAGTTATATTACGACTGAGTTGTTGATGTGTTTTAAACTATCACTTCACTACAGTTATATTACGACTGAGTTGTTGATGTGTTTTAAACTATCACTTCACTACAGTTATATTACGACTGAGTTGTTGATGTGTTTTAAACTATCACTTCACTACAGTTATATTACGACTGAGTTGTTGATGTGTTTTAAACTATCACTTCACTACAGTTATATTACGACTGAGTTGTTGATGTGTTTTAAACTATCACTTCACTACAGTTATATTACGACTGAGTTGTTGATGTGTTTTAAACTATCACTTCACTACAGTTATATTACGACTGAGTTGTTGATGTGTTTTAAACTATCACTTCACTACAGTTATATTACGACTGAGTTGTTGATGTGTTTTAAACTATCACTTCACTACAGTTATATTACGACTGAGTTGTTGATGTGTTTTAAACTATCACTTCACTACAGTTATATTACGACTGAGTTGTTGATGTGTTTTAAACTATCACTTCACTACAGTTATATTACGACTGAGTTGTTGATGTGTTTTAAACTATCACTTCACTACAGTTATATTACGACTGAGTTGTTGATGTGTTTTAAACTATCACTTCACTACAGTTATATTACGACTGAGTTGTTGATGTGTTTTAAACTATCACTTCACTACAGTTATATTACGACTGAGTTGTTGATGTGTTTTAAACTATCACTTCACTACAGTTATATTACGACTGAGTTGTTGATGTGTTTTAAACTATCACTTCACTACAGTTATATTACGACTGAGTTGTTGATGTGTTTTAAACTATCACTTCACTACAGTTATATTACGACTGAGTTGTTGATGTGTTTTAAACTATCACTTCACTACAGTTATATTACGACTGAGTTGTTGATGTGTTTTAAACTATCACTTCACTACAGTTATATTACGACTGAGTTGTTGATGTGTTTTAAACTATCACTTCACTACAGTTATATTACGACTGAGTTGTTGATGTGTTTTAAACTATCACTTCACTACAGTTATATTACGACTGAGTTGTTGATGTGTTTTAAACTATCACTTCACTACAGTTATATTACGACTGAGTTGTTGATGTGTTTTAAACTATCACTTCACTACAGTTATATTACGACTGAGTTGTTGATGTGTTTTAAACTATCACTTCACTACAGTTATATTACGACTGAGTTGTTGATGTGTTTTAAACTATCACTTCACTACAGTTATATTACGACTGAGTTGTTGATGTGTTTTAAACTATCACTTCACTACAGTTATATTACGACTGAGTTGTTGATGTGTTTTAAACTATCACTTCACTACAGTTATATTACGACTGAGTTGTTGATGTGTTTTAAACTATCACTTCACTACAGTTATATTACGACTGAGTTGTTGATGTGTTTTAAACTATCACTTCACTACAGTTATATTACGACTGAGTTGTTGATGTGTTTTAAACTATCACTTCACTACAGTTATATTACGACTGAGTTGTTGATGTGTTTTAAACTATCACTTCACTACAGTTATATTACGACTGAGTTGTTGATGTGTTTTAAACTATCACTTCACTACAGTTATATTACGACTGAGTTGTTGATGTGTTTTCCTTAAATACGAAAAATTCCTCAAAATCATAAATTATATATAATTTTGACGAAATTTAAATAAATAGTTCCGCGTTGAATATTGATATAGGGTAGCTAGGGTGCTGCGGTAGGAGGATATACAAGGTTAGCTGCGTGTAGTATATATACCTACCCTCCTCGTGCGAACTGGAACTGTCTGTTAGTAGAGAGCGGTGTTTCCACTTTCAACGTAGGTTCTTAAAATTTATAACTTTTCAAAATTACATCACGACCAGTACAGCCGTTTGGTCGTGAAAGCATAAAAAAGCCAGACAGTTACTTTTTGTGTTTCTAATAAATTATTGACTAGTGTAGTGATAATGAAAGTTAAAATCTCAATTATAAACAGATACATGATACGTGCTCTCAGTGGCGCTGCGCTGATCTGTACAATGTCATAAATAAAATAACTCCTAACTCGTAGTTTGTCGTCTCCTTAATACAGTTACACGAGGCCGAGGTTGCTAAAAGCCCGTTCATAATATCGTTAGCCGAGAGAAGAGATGAACTCTGGACTTCATCTAAATATTCACTCTATTCCAATTTATGAATAACCAATGTTAGTGTATGTGCACTGTGCAGTAAACTGGTATTTGAATATCTGTTTAGTAAAAATAAGTAATACACTCGATAGGAACATTCTTAGATACTTAAACGAATTATTTTTGCTACCTTAGTTCTAAATCAGCAGTTGAAAGATAGTGGACCCATCAGGTACATGACTACAAACTTGGTTTTTTGTTCATGCGTAACTCGAATAATAAAATTATTGATAACTAAGTATTTATTCGGCTTCGTCCATCTCTAGGCGTTAGTTTCTCCTTCGTCCGGCGGGTGGCGGGGCGCGGGGCGCGGTCCTAACTCGGTTACGTCGAGTTTGAGGGTAGTTGCCATATTAGAGCGTATCACCTTTCAAAGGCTGGGTAACGTGTAATCGGGTTTTTAATTTAGTTGCGCGCGCGCGGGCTACGGAGTTTAAACTAAAGATAATTATTAATATAAAAAACCGACTTCATCAGAACTGGACCAAATTGAAATGGGACCAAATGGGAAGCACCAGCTTTCAAATAAAAAAAATATCATCAAAATCGGTTCACCCAGTCAAACGTACTGAGATAACAAACATAAAAAAATCTGTCGAATTGATAACCTCCTCCATTTTGGAAGTCAGCTAAAAATGGCGAGAATGATTCTAATGAATGATTACTCTACAGGTATAAGTACAATCCGACATCTAACTGAGCATCGTCTGCAACGCACTTCAGGTAGGTAGGAGAGGAGGCAGGCAAGTCTCACGCGTGTTCCGTGTTTCCAATAACGAGATTATAACCCGCACATGCCGCGCCGGCGCCGGCGCCGGCTCCCGGAGTCCCGGCCCGTAGCATCTCGCGACCCTCATATTTGAGAAATGTAAGCGGATTTGTGAAGTCTCGACCGTCCAACCGCGGACCCTCGTTACTGGAGCCTGCACTTGACAAGGTGTCGGTGCTTTCACAAATCGCGAGGTAGCGGCACGGGACGCGGGACACGGGACGCAGGGGGGGGATGGGGGGTAGGTGGGACCGCCCGGCGCGGCGCGCGGCGTCGACGGTGTGTCCCGTCATCTGGCCACGTCGCGTTCGAAGTAACCAATATCTACTCGTCGCGAGATAAATCCTTTGAAATAGATATTCTCCGCGCTTACTTTTATTTATTGATCTTGTTGATTTTAAACGATCGTCGAGCCAGAGGTTAAATTACGTCAGGAACATAATATTTGTATAAGATTCTAATAAAAAACTATTAAAATCCCTTTCTAAGTTCACTTCAATTCTAGAATACGTAATCCAAGTACAGTAAGTCCATCTAAAACCTTCTCCCACAACGTTAATAACTTTATAAAACAGTCAAAATGTTTGAAGTAAGAAATTATATAAAACGAGCTGTGAGAATATTTAAACATTTGCACAAAAATTATTTAATTTTTAAAAGTTTTAGTTTTATCCAGTTGCTTATAAATGATTATTTGTGTTAAATAAATGAATACACTATAAGCTAATATCTAAGGTGAATACGTCTCCAGTGAAACTGAAGAGGAAGTAAAAACCGGATGCAGCAGTCTGCGCTGCTGGGAGCGCGATACTCATCACTTCCGGTGTGCGAACGGGATGGGAAACGGAAATGAATACGTCTGCCGATTGTAACATGGTATTTCAAAGTCGATCGGTGAACATTCACAGAACTAAAACTGACTAAAAAAACTAAAAAAGTCCATGAAAAGTATAATTATTTACTCAACCGACGTTTTGAAGGTAATAAAAGTTTTTGTTACCTATACGTACTAATTTAAAAGGAAGAAAAACTTTTTGGGAACATGAATAGCCACATTACAGAAGCAAGCCCTCACGTAAGCGTAAAACGTTCTAACAGTTGACACATTTGGGAGCTCCCGTCCAGTGCGGGGAGACCAAGTACTCCGCAGAGTTCAGAGATAGCGGCACTACCATCTCTTTCAATAGAACTGACGATCTCCCGTTAAACATTTTAGTTTGTTCAGTTGGCCAGTTGTTTTTTTTTTTACTATGACATAATTTCAATTTATTATTATCAATTTTTTATATTTTTGAATTATTTAATTCCTTTGTATTTGGTCTAATTTATTGTTTGATTTGTATTATTTTAACCAAATTCATAATAATTATGATTAATAATTTGACATGTAAAATAACATTTTATAAATATATATGAATATGAATAAGCATTCCTAGTAAAAACACCAAGCAGAGCATTGATATGTGATCTGCAGCAGCTCGGACCGGGACAGCTAGATACTCACAGAGCTGCAGAAGCTCGGACCGGGACAGCTAGATACTCACAAAGCTGCAGCAGCTCGGACCGGGACAGCTAGATACTCACAGAGCTGCAGAATCTCGGACCCAGACAGCTAGATACTCACAGAGCTGCAGCAGCTCGGACCGGGACAGCTAGATACTCACAGAGCTGCAGCAGCTCGGACCGGGACAGCTAGATACTCACAGAGCTGCAGCAGCTCGGACCGGGACAGCTAGATACTCACAAAGCTGCAGCAGCTCGGACCGGGACAGCTAGATACTCACAGAGCTGCAGAATCTCGGACCCAGACAGCTAGATACTCACAGAGCTGCAGCAGCTCGGACCGGGACAGCTAGATACTCACAGAGCTGCAGCAGCTCGGACCGGGACAGCTAGATACTCACAGAGCTGCAGCAGCTCGGACCGGGACAGCTAGATACTCACAAAGCTGCAGCAGCTCGGACCGGGACAGCTAGATACTCACAGAGCTGCAGAATCTCGGACCCAGACAGCTAGATACTCACAGAGCTGCAGCAGCTCGGACCGGGACAGCTAGATACTCACAGAGCTGCAGCAGCTCGGACCCAGACAGCTAGATACTCACAGAGCTGCAGCAGCTCGGACCGGGACAGCTAGATACTCACAGAGCTGCAGCAGCTCGGACCGGGACAGCTAGATACTCACAGAGCTGCAGCAGCTCGGACCGGGACAGCTAGATACTCACAGAGCAGCGGGGTGTGTTAGTATGATGTAGTATTGTTACGCTGACGTTTCTTTTCTTAAAAACGTCTCTCTCGTTTCTGCTGAGTTAACCTTGTAGTGTAGAGCAGCTCGATATCCACACACGTTACTCGTGCAACCATTTCCGTTATGGAGGTAAGACTAGATTTTAGATTTTGCGGACGCACAGAGTGAATTTTGAAGCTCTTTTGAACACCCCCCCCCCCCCCCCCCGCTCTATGATGTAGGTGCACAAAATTATCTCGAACATGATCTTATTATGACTTTTTGAGTAACAGCGATAAAACTGTAATAAATTCAAGGCGTCCTAGCTCAATGCCTAATAGACTGTTTTAGGATGGCGGAAAAGAAAGAAAAAAAAACGATTTTTTTTTTCTGTCTCTGTGCTAAATTTCAATCACTTGAAACCGTGTAAAATATATAACTATATGTGGTCGTTGAACGCAGCCTTTACAAAAGTGAAGTTAAATAATAATAATATTTTTCCTAATTGTTTATATGTATGTTGCCAAACAATGTCGCAGCGACAGCGTTGTGTCGCGTCGCGTCGCGTCACGTCACGTCACGTCACGTCACGTCACGTCAGGGCGAATTTAAGGCATAAACTACATCGTAAAATGATACGTTTGTTTCCGTCATCAATTATTTTATGATCATGAATTCTCGTTAATTTTAATGGTTTTATGGCTGTTTTATAAACGAACCGAAATAAAACAATTTTATTTTGTAATAAAGCAAAATGTTGTAAACGAGGGAGAAAAATCATCTCGCGACGCTTACTATCGGGCGCAAGTCTCGCTCGTCAAGTTTCTTGAATACATAAAGTACGCAACAAAAATATATTTTTTGTTTTCATAATGCTACGATTCTATTCTTTCTTGTTCCTGACGGCTAGGTACTAGGTACCTGTTTTACGCGATTCTGTTAAAGTGATGAAAAAAGTTGCGCAACTGCAAACGGCGACTTATCTCTGGCGCGTTAAGGTTCGTGTTCGCGTAACTTTGCGAACTGCGTTAATTCGAGCCGGCGTTAAGAATTATAGTTATGTTATGAAATTGGCGACAAAACATGACCTATACCTGGTGCGGCGGGTGACGCGGGGGCGGCGCGGCGGGCGGCGCGGCGGGCGGCGTGGCGGGCGGCGCGGCGGGCGGCGCGGCGGGCGGCGTGGGCGCGCGGCAGGGCAGGTGTATTAGTCTTTGCAAGTGACGTTGTATAGTAATTATTGAGAATGGAAAGATTTGTGTGTGGTTATTATTACGTAGGTATCAATTACCCAACTTAACCTGAACCATAAAATGGAGGGACCTATCTAACTTACTAATAAGACTCCGAACTCTTGTGACTTGCCAGACAGAGAAATATCAAGAATCAAATAAAAAACTGCTCCAAAATCCGTCCAGCTGCTTACAGCGATTGAGGGCGTCGACAGCTCTCAAGTGCCCTTGAATGAGCGCTGATGTTGATCGCCGAGGGGTGCGAACCACTCTCTATAGATAGTTTAGGGCTGTAAGAGGTTTAGTTAAATAAAATAGCGAGATTATATGAAAACGTTTTAATGGGGAAAAAGCTTTTTAATATTATAGGAAAAAAAGCTATTTCAATAACGAACTTCGCAAAATTAATAAGTAAAACTACACAATTTCAGTTCCTCGGATGACATACCTCATCTCATCTCACCGTCAAATAGTGTTTTATAATGCCAGAACACCACTAGTATTCGAGGTACTCGTACCTTTATTGAAGTCTATGAACATAGGGGATAATATTGTCTTCATAGTAACAATATGTATATCTTTAACATCTTATCCGATCTGAAAATATATCCTTTCAATATAATATATATTATAAAAGGCAGATTTTTTTGTATTTTATTTTAATTTAATGTTATTGCAGCTGTCAGAACAACTAACCGAATGAAAATATTATAGTGAGTGATACGTAAAGTGCAGTTCATTTCAGAACTCGGAACAAACCTGTCGCATGTTACTCTCAGACATTACTGTCGATCGATCCTATAACGTGTCTCTAGGTATAATAAATTAGATATAAATGATGCAGAAAATAATATTCTCCTGTATCGTTCGCGCAAAACTTTATGAGCCCTCTGAAGTTAGGCCCAGCGGCTGCGCAGTACGCATATTATAGGTATCCGAGGGACTTTACAGGGCGTCGGGGAGGCCTCGCGCCTAACTTCAGAGGGCTCATAAAGTTTTGCGCGAACGATACATGAGACATTAAACTTCGCTTCATTAGCTACAATTAACTGTTATCTATTATTTTGTAATGTATGAATGTAGGTCGTCCTCCAGCTCCTCCTAGTCCGACGGAACGGCTCGACCCCATCGGAAATTACGAGACAATCATCGCTTAATGATTTAATTACTTAAAAGCCCGATAACACATAATGACCTGAAAAATTCAAAACTTCCACTTAAATGGATCCTGTAATTTTACATTCATTAATGATTGCTATGAAGCTTCTACTTGTGATGGAACGTGACGAGGAGGTCTCCGCGGCCGCTCCATTACCTGATTACAACTTCTATCTGTTTTAAGTAACTGTAGAGGCCTAATACAAGTACGTATCAGCAGAATACCTACATTTTAATGGGATAATAGGCAACTGGGCATGCGCTGCATTTGTTTAACTGATGCCTGTCTATGATAGAGCAAGCTTACCTAGAAGAAACCGATGTCACGAATGAATCGGCAGAAGGACTTGACGACACCCTGATTGATTGAAGTTGGTAGCAACATGACACGTATTATAAAACAATAAAAAATATCAAGAACGTATGACTTACGTTTTCTGATATTTACAGCATCAGTGAAATCATTTTATAGAATTACAATTATTATGAACGATCGTGATAGTTTAAAACACGTTTTAAAGTTTTAGTATCAAGAAGTACTCAGTCAACTCTTTTTGAGGGAATATTTACTTTACCTGTTTATTTGCAAATACTTGTAAATATTTACAAAATCACGTCACAACTCTCCCCCTAGCTTCCCCCCTCCACCTAAATAGTTAATAGGGCCGGTACCATAACCGCATGTCCCGTAATTTGACATAACAATGCGTCGGTGGCCTTTCAAAATGGATTGAAAAGCCGAAATATTGATCAGCCAGCCCTCCCTAAGGGTTCAATAGCCGCTGATTGCCTTCATTGCCGACGGACTGAGGTGTTGCTGTCGACTCCAGCTGGAGAACGACACAAATATTATATAACTACTCACTCCATCACTCTTCACTTCACATTACATAACTTGTGTCGTACAGCACAGCACAGCATTAACAAGCTAACGGGTCGCCTGATGGTAAGAGATCATGTTGATGTCCTACTACTTTTATGATTTGGTTTCTTCACGATTCGTAACACTCGTAATACTGAACCTGCAATAATAATTATGCTAAAGTGTTTTGTAAGGATTTACGAATACTATTTTTTCTAGAGAGTGAACTCACGAACAGATTAGCTGCCACCCGCGCCGGGAGCTCGGTGGAGATCGGTGGAGTTCGGTAGAGCTCGGTGGAGCTCGGTGGAGGTCGGTGGAGGTCGGTGGAGGCCGGTGGAGGTCGGTGGTGATCGGTGGAGGTCGGTGGAGCTCGGTGGAGCTCGGTGGAGGTCGGTGGAGCTCGGTGGAGGTCGGTGGAGCTCGGTGGGGATTTACTTGATAGCGACATTTACTGATAGAAACACAATCGATTCGTGTGTATTAGGCGTAGATAGAATATATCTACATTTGGCCACCAACTTGCTCGATAGTAAACGACGATGTGTCCAAGGATGGAACACGTTGACCCAGAAGAAATCTATTCACTGTATCCTTGAAGATGCTTAGATTAGTTCTCAAGAAACAAGGAGGACGGCAGGGAGTTCCATTCATGGGCAGTACGTATCATAAATGACGACACAAATCGTTGAGAACGATACTTTGGAATTTCCACGAGGAAGGGGTGGTAGTGTGCAGTCCTTCTACTTGGCCTGTAGTAAAAGGGGGAGGGATAAGGTCATGAAGGTCTTGCACACAATCGTTGAAACGTATCCGATAGAAAATAGACAGACAAGCTGTGCAGACAAGGTACTTTACGGCGCCGATCTGTCATCAATCAGCCTCATAGCACGCCGCGCGCCGGTTTACCGTGTTTAGTATATCTATAGTCTATTAAATGTAGGATGATTGAAATGATAGCTGACGAAATTTCAGGGCATGTCTTTGTAATAACGTCTGGCGAATTGCATTTACTTGTAACACAAAGATCACTGGTTTTCTTTGCGCTGATTTTGAAATATGTCATTTCAATCATCCTACATTTAATAGACTATAGCTGAATAGGAGACAGCAGTACAGTACTCAACACACGACCGGACACTGACGGTTGTTGACTGTTTATGACAATAATCTTGTTTTCCTTGAATTGTTTTTTTTTCTTTTTTTTTAGGCGACTAAACGATGACTTCACTATCATCTTGTGCAGGTTCATCATAAAGAAATGTTTCATATGCGCTACTCACTTATTGAGAAACCAAAGATACCAAATATTATCTAACAAACGTTTATGAATAAGGGTATAGAGTACAAGGGTCCTTCTCTGTGAACACCTTGACCCCCAACACGTCACGATGGTCGGGGTAGTAGTAACCGCACATTTCTTACAAAACTGTGTCTTCCAAATCGATATCGCGTGACTTTTTCGGTCGTCAAATTGAAATATTTTAAAACATAAACGACCACATTTACGACTCTCTAAATACAAAGTTATCGGAGAAGGTACGACGAGCCTCGAGGTAACATTATCAAAACTTTAATGGCGCTCAGTTTTAATCACTAAATTTATAACTATTAACAATTTATGTTAATAAAGTTAGAGGAAATATTCAGTGTACTTATTTATAAAATAGCGCTCCGAGGAAGTTCGTAACTCCGTGTGTTGTGTTGTGTTGGCGGCGCGCGGCTCCACTCGCGGAGACATTCTCGTGCGAACATTACCACGATACCATCATCTACTACAACTGATGGATGAGCAGTTATTGTGAACGCGTTGAGCGACCACGCTGTGGGTTTACTTCGCTACAATGAACTAGTAGTTCGCTCGAACTGTGACCTCGCGACTCTTGTATGTCCACAAGTCCTGAACCGATTTTGCTCATATTTGAACATTAAATTTGTACTAGAATGAACAAAAAAAAATATATGAAGATTGGATTAACGATACGCAACTAATCGTCAAAATAAAATACAAACTATCAACATGTACAAACATGTATCACATAAACATACATACAAATTAGAAACGTATGTTTAACATGTCTCACAGAATATTAGATCTCTGTTCGCTCGGTCGATTGAGTTATTATCTAATACGAGTATCTTGACACGAGCAGAACGTATGTTTAACATGTCTCACAGAATATTAGATCTCTGTTCGCTCGGTCGATTGAGTTATTATCTAATACGAGTATCTTGACACGAGCAGAACGTATGTTTAACATGTCTCACAGAATATTAGATCTCTGTTCGCTCGGTCGATTGAGTTATTATCTAATACGAGTATCTTGACACGAGCAGTTCTTGTATACACATTTATTTCGCGTACCTCGGAAATGGCTCTAACGATTTGTATGGTATATAAATAAAGGTTTGCTTTTTAAGTTTACTTACATAGCTTAAAAATGCCGGTACCAAGTGAAGCTCAGTCGCCCATGCAGGTACCAAGTGAAGCTCAGTCGCCCATGCAGGTACCAAGTGAAGCTCAGTCGCCCATGCAGGTACCAAGTGAAGCTCAGTCGCCCATGCAGGTACCAAGTGAAGCTCAGTCGCCCATGCAGGTACCAAGTGAAGCTCAGTCGCCCATGCAGGTACCAAGTGAAGCTCAGTCGCCCATGCCGGTACCAAGTGAAGCTCAGTCGCCCATGCAGGTACCAAGTGAAGCTCAGTCGCCCATGCAGGTACCAAGTGAAGCTCAGTCGCCCATGCAGGTACCAAGTGAAGCTCAGTCGCCCATGCAGGTACCAAGTGAAGCTCAGTCGCCCATGCCGGTACCAAGTGAAGCTCAGTCGCCCATGCAGGTACCAAGTGAAGCTCAGTCGCCCATGCAGGTACCAAGTGAAGCTCAGTCGCCCATGCAGGTACCAAGTGAAGCTCAGTCGCCCATGCCGGTACCAAGTGAAGCTCAGTCGCCCATGCAGGTACCAAGTGAAGCTCAGTCGCCCATGCAGGTACCAAGTGAAGCTCAGTCGCCCATGCAGGGGGCCGATTCTACTAAACCAATTGTTTTTGAATTGTTAATGAATTTTCTCAAAAATTGCTCTTTTGACAGTTTTGGCATAGATAAAGTGTCAAAAGTGAAAAACAAAATTGTTTTGAAATTGTTTATGAATTGCCTCAAAATATATATTTTTTACACTTTTTGTATAGATAAAGTGTCAAAAGTAAAAATGAGGCAATTCATTAACAATTGGTTTAGTAGAATCGGGGCCCTGGTACCAAGTGCCTATACTTACCGTATTAGCAAATACGACGGTTTTTCGGAGACGCTTGTGTATTTGAAGGTAAGGTAAGTGTGTATATGAAGATTGGATTTGATTGTAAAATTGACTAATTGTTATTTGTTTTCACGACCACAGATGTTATAAGATGCTGGTTCAACAAAAAAATAAAAGTTTCTAAGGCTCTATATACTTAAACTGCCTAAAGGTCTCCATTGTAATAGCGATGTCACTTGAGGATCTTGGTATTTCATTAATATATTTCTTACAAATAGATTTATATGATTTGATTTTGAAACAAATTTACTTTCAGGTAAAACTTAACAGTCTTACGTTAACTTTTATCCAGTGATGTGGGAGAGTTTGTTCCGATCTCACCTCAACAGCTTTAAATCACATATCAAGCCCCGGAGGGTGCGACGGTGAACATTTCTGTTACACATATGTACCTACTCGGTCATCTCCAACATATAACTAACTACTCGACTTATAACATACACAAACAAACAGGTCACACAATATATTGGTTAGTTCAGAACAAGTTGATTCCGAACCAGACGAGATGTCAACTGACGCTGGTGAGGGTGCAACCAGAGTAACACGGAGATCGACAAAGAAATGCAATTAAATGTAAAATAGGGCATGTTCCCACCAATGTTGACACGGAGTGACGAATCGGAGGGATAGGTGCCACACGATTTACTTTTTGAAATGGGGGTTTCCATTTGTTTATTTGCTAATCTCGATTTACTTATTTTAAAGTGCAAAATAGGGGAAGTTTTAAAAAGTTGGTGCCTGATTAAATATAGCTAGAAGACTGCATTGAACAAACTTGGCATTTTTATCGATTAGTAATAAATTAGATCAGTCATATGCCTACATTATATAGCTTCGGAAATAAAAATCCTTTTAAGGTTCCGTACTAAAAGGATTTCTCATAAGTTCGTTATGTCTGTCTTTCCGTCCGTCGCGTGTCAGTCCGTCTGTCCGTCCTACCTTTGTCGAACCGTATATAGATAGCCTGTTGAAACTTTGAACACAGAACATGCTTGTACTGTTTGTTAGGGCGGACAACAAAAAAAACCTAACCTAACAAAAAATAATAAGGTCAAAAAGTAAAAACTGAAGGGACAAACAACGTAAACGTATTTTTGTTACGTATTTTTGTATTTCCTGTAGTGTACAAAAGGTAACACGTACACGCGTCAAACTTGGTATGATTATAGTATCCCTATCCCTACCATATTATAAATGTGTAGATCAAATACCTTCACACATGACTTCTAACTAAGTAGAAGCAATACCGGATATCGGTTTAACTTGCAAAAAAAATACCGTTTGCGTGATTCAGGTAAAGTGTCGTATTTACCTATAATAGACGCACTTTTCATATTTGTGAAACTACGATCCATTTACACTCATTATTTTAGGAATTATTGAATACCTTATTACGTTTTTAATAATATTATTCGTAAAGTTTAAGCAAATTTACAATTTTTTCGCAAAACATCGTTTTAGTACGCAATCTATTTTCAAACTATGGAACTACAAATCTGACGGCTGTCAGTTTGTTTGTTTGTCCGCGCACATCTTTTAAACTACTAGAAGGATTTCAAAGCAGTTTCCATGAATATGCTTATAAAATACCTGATTGAAACATAGGGTATATTAATTTATGATAATAAATAGTAAAAAAAATTTTTTTTATAATTATTTATAACGCCATCTAGCATATTTTATAGTAATGTTGTCGTAATGACAGACTTCTACTCGCAGACATGGTAGGTAGGAAGACTGAAGCGGCTGTTGCCATATAATCTATATGTAAATAAAAATATAGATATTCGCCAAAGAACCAGAGTCACCGTCATAGCTATTAAAATCTGCAAGTTGAAGTGGCAATGGGCAGGCCACATCGCTCGAAGAACTGTTAACCGATGGGGAAGTAGGTAAGGTTCTTGAGTGGAGACCGCGAACCGGAAGACGCAGCGTAGGTAGGCCTCCCACTAGATGGACCGACGACATTGTGAGAGTCGCGGGCATCCAGTGGATGCAGATGGCAGGATGTCGTTCAGTGTGGAGGTTAAAGGGGGAGGCCTATGTTCAGCAGTGGACGTCTTCTGGCTGATGATGATGATGAAATAAAAACGAATAGCTGAAATGTATGTACCCGCATAACTTCCGATAGACTGCACCAAATAGTTTTTTTTGTGTTTGTTATTTTCAGGACAGCCAACTGCTTTTGAAGAGGTTTTACAGTTTATTATGGCGTAATTTAAAGTACGTTTATTTTTGTATTGACTTCTGACGTGCTAATATACCAAGTCGACGGAGATTAAAATGAATACATTTTTTTGCCAGGATCAAACTTAACACCAATAACAGACACGCAAAGTAGGTGAACTCGCGGCATCTAATCTGTTACTGATCTATGATTAGCAGCTATTTTGGATGTTATGGTGGTGAACGAAAGCGGTTTAGTTGTTGGAAGGGTCGAGGCGCAGAAGGCGGGCAAAAATTATTTAGACATCATTGATTGGCAGTCTTTACGCGGAGTAATGTTAAATAACAGCGATTAATTATAGATACCGCTCCATGCTTCCTACTTACTATTTACTAATAATTCAATAATAACGTTTGTCATGCATGACATTTCGCTTGACTTATACCATTTTTTTTCCTTATTGGCTCCATGGCTCCACACTTCCAACGTATTTAACCAGTGAAAGTAATATATTATTTGCTTGAAATATATTTGAAACTATGGACATGTCGGGATACCTGTATCGAGTCAGATTAAAACTAGACTAAAATCATACTATGACGATAGTATGACAATCCGCATCAAAATGGAGAGCAATAAATCTACAATCATGTCATATGTGTAGGTATTATCTATAAAATATTCAGTATAAATAATCCGATGGATTTGTGCCTATTTAAAGTTCCGTTCGTGTTCGTTAGTGTAACATTTATATTTGGATATGTCAGTCTAATCGTCCACCCACTAATTACTTTGCGCTACGCGTACGAAGTCGCGGGCATTAGCTAGTGCACAATAAAGTAAAACAGCAAACAATAAATAATGGCCAAGTGCGAGTCAGTTACAAATTTCTGTTCATTACCAAGTTAAACAACGTATTCGGATACTTAGAAGACCTTATTATATCTTTAACTGAGTCGAAATTGCATATATTACTGATTTTGAAGTCGGTTTTTATTGTATTTAGTGTTGGTACGGAACCGTCAATATGTGAGCCCGACTCGCACTTGGCGAGTCTCGTTCCATGCAGATCTCGTATTTAGCGATTATCTATTCATAAAAGAGGAAGTTATAACTCGGAGGATCCAGGTCCCGCACCGACTCCACTGAACTGAACTGAGCGGCGCCAAACAGATTTATGCATTTTAAATGACTCCGGAAACATTGACTGTTTAGTTCGTGCGATCACGACACGATATTTTCCCCGCGTGTCTGCTGTGGGATAGAGTTTTATAATAAAACCGGCCAAGTGCGAGTCGGACTCGCGCACGAAGGGTTCCGTTCCATTATCTATGAAAACGGAAAAAAAAACATCATGTGTTGTATGGGAGCCCTCTTAATTATTTGTTTTCTTTTAATTTAATTTATTATTTTTAAAGTGAATATAACTAAATACTCTGTGAATAATTCAAGCATCTTCCTGTTCCCGTTATCAATATTGAGCAAAAACAATCAAAAAAATCATGTTTATTGTCCGGGAACCCCTTCAATATTTATTTTATTTTGTTTTTTAGTATTTGTTGTAGCGGCAACAGAAATATCATCACTATCACGGTTCATGAGATACAGCCTGGTGACAGACGGACAGCAGAGTCTTAGTAATAGGGTCGCGTTTTACTTTTTGGGTACTGAACCCTAAAAATGGAAAAAGAACGTTGAAATATCGTGTCGTGTCGTCTCTATCTTCTCTGGTCACAGGAAAAAGCTTAATGGGATATCGGTTTAATTTTGATTGAACGTTACGAAGCTATCGTCAGAAACATGCATAACTAGACAAATATCTTTATTGATCACTTTTATATCAACTTTAGAGCATTGAAGATTAAGAACCTGCCAATACGATCAGTCTGCGGATGGGACCGCGAGTGGCAGTTAGAACCGAGCTGCCGCGGGTCAGATACCACGTGAGGACAGTTGATTGTATATAATAACTACAGTCTATAGTGCTGTGTACTTAGTGTTTCGCAAAAATGTTACACATACATACATAATTATACCGAGAACATGTAGGTAGATAGGTATGTAAGTACAATATGCAGTGAGTGGAGACAAGATTAGATTTCCTGAGAGAGGGTAGGTATCTAATGGTAGTCGTCACGGAAGAGTTCTGCGGGCGGAGGCCGAGGTCGCGCGGGCGCCGTGCGTCACTCTCCCCGGACTCCATCATCAATCACTGACCGGCCGCGGCACCAACCAGCTACTACTTACCTATACTATACCTACTACAGTTAACTGTGTTAACGTAATGTATGTCAGATTTGATGAGTATTACGTTTACAAAGCTTTCTTACAAGCTTTCAAATAAAAAAAGAATCATCAAAAGCGGTTCACCCAGTCATAAGTTCTGAGGTAACAAACATTTAAAAAAAACAACCGAATTAAGAACTTCCTCCTTTTTTGAAGTCGGTTAAAAAACAAAATGATGGCAACACAACACCTAAAATATATACTTAGTATTCGTTTGAATTAACAACACTAAACATCTTGTCAAGGCAAAAACCGTGGCGAAAAATACATCTGTTGAAAAAACGACCCCCCCCTGCAGCTCACGGTGCCCCGCGCTGCCCCCGCCCCGCCACCGCCCCGCGCCAGTTGATGGCGCGCTTATTCTCTGTAACACGAGCTAAGTGAATCAAACTGTCATTCTACCCGCATTACGTGCCAACAAGGTGCTGTGACATGAAGGATAAGCTCACCACTTTTTCAACCGACTTCAAAATTAGGTTTTTTCACTAAGATCGTGTTTTTGGAGGTTTCGTACCAATATAGTAAAAAGAACCGTCAGTGTCTGTCTGTATGTCACCGCCGTATTTCTCAGGAACAATCGATCTCATACTTGGCACTTTTTTGATCGAAGCTTGGCTACACTACAGATCTAGATGTTTGACAAAGTAATATTATTATTATGATTATTTATCACTAGCTGCGCCCCGCAATTTCACCCGCGTGGACATTTCCTCAGGAACCCTAATTTTTCCGGGATAAAAGTTAACCTATGTCACTCTATAGCCCTCCAACTATCTCTATGCAAATTACGTTGATCCATCGCGCTGTCACTCCGTGAACGAGGAACAAACAAACACATATTTTTTACGTAAAGATATATATTTGTACCAGAAATCGGATACCGTGTCAGCATAGACCGGTTCAGTGTTTGTGTGTGTGTGTGTGTGTGTGTGTGTGTGTGTGTGTGTGTGTGTGTGTGTGTTGCCAGGTTCGAGATCTGCTGTTCTACATTTTAATCCCTGAACTTGTTACAACGGGTGAAGTGAGAAAACTATTTTGTGATCTCTAAATTGATCTGTGAGCATCGTACGTGACGTGACGTGACGTGACGTGACGTGACCCAGCCCAGATAAGAACCCAGAGCTCGCCGACTACGAATAGGTTCTCTTGTCACCGGTCAGAAAGGCGTCATCTTCATATATGTTGTTTGGCACACAGACACAGTTCACTCACTTCACTTTGTATAATAAAGCCGTGTATCGCGGCCGTGTGGAACAAGGTTTGATTGGGAGACTCGACCTCTAGAACTCAAGTTTGGGGGGAACGAGTTGGAGGTTATACCTCACCACATGTTTTCCGTGGAGGTCAGGCCTTATTATATATAATTCCATTGAACACTAGTGCGGTTCTAGTTTAGAAGAACCTACTGAAAGTAAATAAGAAACAAAAGTTTATTTGTGACAAACAACGTTTTAAAAATCGATCTTCAAACGTTTTTAAATATGTATGCATTTCCCTTGTCTTATCCACAGCATGTGACGCCGTTGACAAGCAATGCTTACTTTTTGCTTAATATTATCCCTACAGACGAAGGGTGCACCTTCCGACCCCTTCCTACCCTCTTTTCGAGCGAAATCACTTTCCCTGGAAACACCTTAATTTTTTCTATCATAATTGCTTTCGTTTAAAAAAAGCTTGTAAAAGATATTCTTGTTTTAATAGTCGTGAAAATGAGTCCGGAGTTTGAACGGTTGACACAACCAGAGATCATTAAAATGTTTCACAGCTGACAAGAAGCCTCTATGTTCAAACAAATCATTCAAATTTTCTTTGGAATTTAAGTTTCATGGTTGTAATAAAAGTTCTGGTATTAAAGATTTCATACAGACACCATGTATGTATAAGTACATGGTACAATAATGAACAGTGCTTAGTTTAAGAATGTAAATAAACATAGTTTTAGTTAGGTATCGAGGTGTTCAAGTGGAAACTGATAGCATCAAAGCTAGTGACGAGTGACGTCACGACAAGCTAGTGACCCTGATGAGTGACGTCACGACACAGCGGTTGTCTCTCATCTTTATGCAAAATATCTTCTTTGATTCGACACACGACAACATGTCTGAAGTTGTTGATCTAGATGAGGCATTATAATATTATTATACAGGGTGAGTATAATAATATTATAAGTGTAAGATAACACGAACATCTCGTCATGATTCCGTACTCATCATTACAATAATAATATATTACTTCTGCTATGGGACTGAACCTGACAACTAAACAAGCTTTTATTTAAATTATGTTTTTAATTATTTATTAATTATATTTTCGCTGACATTTTGGAATATAGGTATTACAATATTGGGTATTGCATATTGTATTGTCACCAGAACTAAAGGTGTATACAACATTTCAGCGAAATCAGTTCCGAGGAACTGATTCTGATTCAGCTTGTAACATTCAGCTTGTAACATTCAGCTTGTAACATTCAGCTTGTAACATTCAGCTTGTAACATTCAGCTTGTAACATTCAGCTTGTAACATTCAGCTTGTAACATGTGAAGTAAACAAACTAACAAACATTGCAACTTATATAAAAGTTCCTAAACATATAACTCATTCAATAAAACAAATAAAACAAAAGAGCATAGTTTTGGTCTCATAGTAAAAGATGGTCATTATTACGAGTACTATGACCTTCAGCTTGTGAAATCCCCTGTCGGCTTAGCATACCCTTTCAGAATAACCCGTTTTTCGAAACACATTGCAGTATTAGTTGTTCGTGCTCTAAATAAGGCAATACTCGTAAACCATGCACAGAGCTTATAATATGACATAAAAGTGTTATGTCTAGTTTCCATCGTAAAATATATGCGATTATAAAATTAATGGTTTTCCAATATCTACCAGCGGTGACTTCATACTGATGTTGTCATCGTGCATTCAGAGAACAGACATTTTATTTTATACTTTTTTAGGGTTCCGTAGCCCGACAAGGAACCCTTATATATTTGTTCTGTCTGTCTGTCCGTCCATCCGATTTTTATGAACTTTCTATCTTTGGAACCCTATAAAACACTTTGGGCCAATAATACAAAACATCGGCTTGTACTGGTTATTTACGACAGTCGGTTATTTAAAATGTTTTACTTGTTAAGAATGTCAAGTCTTTTCCATAAATGTTAAGGCGATGTACCCTATATTGGCACCAGTGGGGAGTGTCTCGCGGCGCCGCCGGGGGTCGCGCGGGGCTCCGCCGGGGGTCGCGCGGGGCTCCGCCGGGGGGCGCGCGGGGCTCCGCCGCCGCCGGTGGGCGCTCGCCGCACGCGGTTTCGCAATTTCGGGTGAACAGTCCGCGCTGTCCGCAGCCGACGACAGCGCCCCTACTACGTATGGCATCCACTCTCATTGCAACTCGATGGAGTTAACGTTCATTATGTAATATAAGTACCTGTTCTAAGATGTAGGTACATTTGTATTTAGTCGGTTGTTAAAATTGCAAATTAATGTAGATTTCACTATTTTGACTCAGAATAATTATATTCACTCTCTATATTATAATATGTATTTAGCATCATGATGGTTACATGCAATTTGGACATTATTTTCATATTCATATTATTCATTTTATTGCGTATAATAAGGGTACATGCATACATGCATAGGATGGAAAATTTACAGTAAAAGAGCGCCACAATCGACTTTTCGGCACGCAAACCAATTTAAGGAACTAAGGAAAAATTAACTACACATTTAAAAATATTATCACATCACAACATTATCAAACTACAACTGTTTTTTATCAAATTATACGTCATATATATATATATGTCAACTCAACATATTTAATTATAAATATATCTGGGAATATCTAAATATCTGGGCCATTTTGCACACACGGTCACCTGACCCTAAACTAAGTATAGCTTATAATATGGCTGCCTGAGACTGATATAGGTACATATATAATTTTAAATACATACTTAAATACTTCGACCAAAATAAAATGAATGGACGGGCCCTAACCATTGAACTTGATCAGTAAAAACGAGTCAAAATCGTTGGACATATACTTCAACACCTAATTATAAAAATGTACAGTATATTTGTTACAAAAAATAGATATCGGTTTTATTTGTGTATTTACACTTCGGTAAAGCATACGAATTCATAATTTTGTCAGATGTTTCGTTATCGCGTATCAATAGACTCGTGTTTCACTTCCTACGGCTAGAGACCGACTGAAACGAAATGAGAGCTGGCGCTCATTTTGTAATCTTCAAAAATGCGCTTCTACTGGGCCCGTCCATTCATTTTATTTTGGTCGAAGCTTAAATAGATATTAACACCCAGACATAGAACAAACACAAATGTTCATCAGATAAATGTTTGCCCTAGGTGGGAATCGAACCCACGCCCCCAAGCGCAGAAGGTTCACTACCAACTGAGCCATACTCAAATACAGATATTAATACAGTGTTTGTGAACTTCCAGTGAATGGTAAGTAACCGGCGCATGCGTCCATCAGCCACTTGTTATCGTGCTTCAAATGTAGCGAGTAGTTTATCTAACATTTTAGATATCGCTATGGCTATTCCTTCAACACGTAATAAGAGCGTCAGTGAGTTTGTCCGGAGGCGTGGATATCTGAAATCTGTCGGCCGTAAAATCCTTTGGCTTAAATCGGTAAAGCGCTTAAAGGTTGCATTATCACGCCTTGTACTGTTCCTCTCGAAACTAAGTATTAGATAAAATATTTGAATATAACAGTTATAATGGTGCAGTGTTTATGTCCATTTTCTAAACTGACACTGATGCCCGTTTTCACTAACCCTTACCTAGGAAGCGCCTAAATCAGATACCTAAATATTTAGGAGTTGCCTAGACAGGGCAGAAAAACGTTTCAACAAACTTTAGGTGATAACTAGTGACTATAACAGTAGTTAGTGGTGTGATAACATTCTACAATTTAGTTATTTTTGAGTGGCAACTCTTAGCTCTTAGTCACCTATTAAAATAGATTTATGAAAAAGAAGATTACGCTGTGGTAAGCACCACATACTTACTGTAAAAATTTCACCTCGATCAGACTTGAAAGGACCGGCAAATTAATCACTGAAAGCCAATATTGACGACTGATGATAGTTCTGGTGATTGCTCATACGATACCACAAAATAACGTTTCGCTTACTAAAAAAAAAAATATGTTCGTAATAATAGGTCGGGGAAAAAGTCTTTTCGTATTTTGTATGTATAAAGTTGTAGTAAAAATCTCATCGGTTGTACTGTTTGTATCTGGCTGGTTTTGATACCATTAAAAATATGACATTTTAAAAAAGGAATATAAAAAGTAACAAGCAATTTCCCGCCATTTTTCAATTGTTTTTTTGTTCGATAAAATGAGTGAATCTAACGAACAAATTCGATATATTGTGAAATTTTATTACAAAAAACTGAAAAATGCGACACAAGCCGCGAATAAAATTTGTGACATTTATGGACCTAATGCAGTGTCATCAAGAGTAGCACAATGTTGGTTCAAGCATTTTCAGTCCAGGAATTTTGATGTCAAAGATGCAGCTCGCTCTGGTCGCCCTGTTACGGATAAAGTCGATGCCATTTCTGAAAAAGTGGACCAAGATCGGCATATTAGTAGTTACGACGTAGCTGAAGACCTGGGGATTGACCACAAAACAGTTTTGACCCATTTGAAAATAACTGGGTATACAAAAAAACTCGATATTTGGGTGCCACACCAGCTCACTGAAAGAAACCAAATGAATCGTGTACTCATTTGCGATTCTCTATTGAAACGTAAAGAAACCGAACCGTTTTTTAAAAGATTGATCACTGGTGATGCAAAATGGATCACCTACGACAAGAATGTGCGCAAACGATCATGGTCAAAGGGCAGTGAAGCACCACAGACTGTAGCGAAACCCAGATTAACACGTAATAAGGTGATGCTGTGTGTATGATGGGATTGGAAGGGCATCGTTCATTATGAGCATTTACCGCCGGGCAAAACCATCGATTCGGATCTCTACTGCCAACAGCAGATGAGACTCAAACAAGAAATTGAGAAAAAACGGCCGGAATTGATCAACATAAAGAGTGTGGTCTTTCATCATGATAACGCCAGACCGCACACATCTTTGGCCACTCAGCAAAAATTTAGAGAGCTTGGTTAGGAAGTGTTAATGCATCCACCACATAGCCCTGACCTTGCACCCTCAGATTTCCACCTGTTTCGATCTCTTCAGAATTCTTTGGGTAGTGTTAGATTAACATCAAGAGAGGACTGTCAAAACTACTTGTTGCATTTTATTGATCAGAATTCCCAAAATTTCTACAGCAACGGGGTCATGTCACTACCTAAAAGATGGCAACAAGTTATCGAACAAAATGGTACATATATATTATAATTAAATGTAATTAAACTTGAAAAAAATATGTCTTGAATTTGTTTATAAAATACGAAGAAACTTTTTTCCCGACCTTATACAATCCAAATAAAATATCAGTTTGACGCTAGAGGTCAGCGAACAACCTGCACCACGCTACAGCGCAGCGGCAGCGGCGTGCACTCGACTGTGTACGATGTACATTGCTGGTTTGCAACATTCTAAATCACTAAAACAACAAATATAAGGCAAATGGTTAATGGTATTCGACTGTGTTTAGATAGTAGGTATAATAATAGAGTTTCGGCTTCTGGAGCGTTTACAGCCGGTATAGTTAGTTAGTTCACATAAACAGCAAACTAAATAGTGCGTTTGTTTACGTCGTTATAACCGGTTGACTGTTATTATGTCATTATAATTTAGATTACATGTCATTATAGTAAGATTTTCCTGTACGCAGTTTAGTTATGCGTTTGATATCTACAACAAATTCTGTTATATACCTAGGTAGGTACATTTTGAATATTATGATTCTTTTTGAATCCTGCCGAGGTAACAGATGAAGAAAACCATTCAATACTGAGGTATAAATAGATCAGTGGCCTAAGTAGGTACGACTATTTGCGTAAAATACGTACCTTACCTACTATCGAATATAAAAAAAACGAATTAGAAATTAGTATGGACATCGATAGTACATATATTACGCAAATATGAATAGTTAGGCCACTGACGTACACGTACGAGAGTGTGAACTACACCATCCGACATAGTTGGGTACAAGTGAAGCTTGTCGGAACTAAGTCCTGAAGATAAGTTCAGTAAGTACCACGTGACTAGTTGTACGGCTCTCGAATTTGTTAAGTGCTCGTAATTAGTGGAACGGAAGAAGTTCCCGTCGGTAGGTACTTGTTCCGTCTCGCTCGTACGAGGGAACTTTACGAATATGTTGTTTAATTTTATGTAAATACTTCGGAAAGTGATGCATTGTAGGATGCATCGGAATATCGGCTTTACTTCACTAACTATGTAGTGAAAGCGCTTTACTTGAATTTTGAATAACTTTCAACTAACTTCGTATACAAATTAATATTCAGAGAGTTTAAAGTTTCTGAACTGTGTAATTATTAGCTATTAGGTAGTTATATGTTTACTGATTCTATTATTGTTGAGTAAATGCTGCGCCCGCGGGTTCACTCTACCGTTTTCATGTTATCCTACATTGAAGCACCATGCTGCGCCCGCGGGTTCACTCTACCGTTTTCATGTTATCCTACATTGAAGCACCATGCTGCGCCCGCGGGTTCACTCTACCGTTTTCATGTTATCCTACATTGAAGCACCATGCTGCGCCCGCGGGTTCACTCTACCGTTTTCATGTTATCCTACATTGAAGCACCATGCTGCGCCCGCGGGTTCACTCTACCGTTTTCATGTTATCCTACATTGAAGCACCATGCAGGGATGCAGAAGTGTCTTCATTTTCATGATTCTAATATTATAATCAGGTATATAACCAAAAGTCAGTATTTTCACTTTGTAAAAATCATAGTTTTTTTTTTTTGGATAGGTACAAACGATTACTTACTCGGTTGTGTGTGGTCGTAACATAATGTTAGTTATTGTTTTGTAAATATATACTTATTGTAACTAGTAGGTATAGCTACAGCCGATCACTTTTTAATACGCTTTTATGAGTTTGGTAATTATGTGTGTTAGCATGTGTGTGTGTGCACATGCGAGTGTGTGTGTGCGTGTTTGTGTGTACGTATGTAACGGAATCTTTGAACTTGATTTTCAACTTCTTCAAAACGTCAAATTAAATGAAATTTTGCACTCTTATCAAGGACCGACGACAATGGAACAATTTAAAGAGATTGTCCCATTAAAGCGAGTTCAAATTGTTTTTTAAATCAATTACCTAATAAAATAATTCGTAAAGAAAATTTTGTACCAAAATTGGATAGGTACATTCAATCATAGATATTTTCATACGTAGCAAGCATCAAGTAACCAGTTGTACATTCAATCATAGCTAGTTTCATACGTAGCAAGCATCAAGTAACCAGTTGTACAAGTTGTAAGTTGCCGAACAAGTAAACAAACAATCAACTAAAACAAACCAACTGTATCCGCTCTTTCCTCTCCCTCCACTTCCTTTCAGTTAACATTCAGTTTAATCACAATGTAAGTATAACAATAACGTTCTTCATTTACAATAATGAACAGCGGAACTCTGACTCTACAATACTACGACTCGACGATTATAATACGATAATAAGACCAAACGCACACTCGCGACTTCGGTCTGATTCGGTCCATCAGCCAGAGGACATATTCATGTAGAAAACTGTGGGCTGTGAGCTGTAGTGCATCGGGAAATATCAGTTACTGTTAGTTTGTGATCCCAATATTAATGTCGGTGCGTCTGTCTCTTATCGACGAGGAACTGCAATCAAACCTATTTGTATCTTGAAATACTTGCAGGTAACATAACACGACGGTCAGGGGTATATTCTTATAGATATATGTATGTGGCTGATCACTACCGACTGACATTGTTTTGGTCAATTCAATTCGAAGTATGGCTGATATTTGAAATAATGATGACCACGTTTGCTTGGAAATTCGTTCCGTAAAAACTTTAGGGTTTGGCTATAATGTGGATCGTTTATTAGTCGCCGCCACATGTCCAACATCACAACCTCGCGCTGAGTCATCCGCCCTGCACGCGCCGCCCGCCCTGCACGCGCCGCCCGCCCTGCACGCTCCTCTCGCCCTGCACGCGCCACCTCTCCCGGGCCCGATTAACAATAAGATATAATATTGTCCGCCGGCGCCGCCCGCACCGCCGCGAACAAACAGAAATCAATCATCTTCCATCACGAAGGAGGTAAACTCTGTTCAAACATCGCCAATAATATCCGACGATATAACCACAAATATAACTATTTAAGTTTATAATCATAACATAGGTAGTATGTAAGACTAGGTGTTGGCCGAGTACGAGTACGAGTACGAGTAGATATTCACATCAACTTTCAACAGCCTTTTGTTTTCTTAATTCAGCCATTTTGCAAAGTCCTCTCTTTGTGGAGCTCTGCAGTCTGCACTCCATAAGGAATCTCCCTGTTAAATAATTCAGCTACTTATGTCAGTAGTAGTAGTTTTCGAGATTTCGTAATGAGTCAGTCAGTCAGTGAATGGTATTTTGCTTCAAAATTTATAGATATGATTAGGTTTTAAATTGAAAATCAATCGAAAATGTTTTTTTATAACCTTCCCGAGCCAGATCTGTAGCATCCCACCAGTCCAGTATACTGACACTCACATAATAACGTGTCTACTACTGGAACTGTAGGTGTACACTATATTTATACATATGTTATGCCCGATTTCACCCGTTATCCCACAGAAACCATTTTTTTTTTCGGGATAAAAAGATGTATATGTCAGTCACAGGCTTCTTTTTATCCCGAACTATTTGGTACTTTATAGTAACACATCGTATTACCATAAAGTACCAAACCATACCAAATAAAATAATATAAACTTTTTTGTTTTATAGTTATCTTCAAACCAAATTTTATCCAAAATAACTGTACTGTTTTCAGTTTGTAAAATAGCAATCATGGTCGAGATATTGATACATTAATGACATTTGAAATAATCCCATAGAACTTTATAATTTCTTTCACATAACATTAGAACCGTCTGAATCATGAGACTCTTGTAAAGACATACTCTACATCAACATACAAACTCCGCGCGTACACGTACACGTACACGTACACGTACACGTACACGTACACGTACACGTACACGTACACGTACACGTACACGTACACGTACAGATATTAACACAAGGAGGCAGTAATTAGTATAACGTCATTATAAAGACATCAATCTTTATTTAAGTTTCATAATTGAGTTGATTGTTTGAAAACAAGTTCCGCGTTTAGAAACAAGTTCAGGAGGCGTCTCGTGCACCACGTGACCGCAGGAGGGTTGCTCTACCGTGCGACACACGGCTCTATCAACTGACGAACGTTCATAGGTGACGAGTTCTCACTCATATCAGATGAACGACCAGGATGACTGCCTTCCTTACCTGACTGAATGTTGCTAGTATAGCGTTCTCACTAACACCTTCCATGTTATATGACACGTGATCCATGTCTCTCCGTGTTGTTACGCGTTACTGATACACTGAACAAAGCCAGAAGATACTGATGGTATGAATTTGAACATAATTATTAACTATTATAATCATAATAAATTATGAAAATAATAATAAAAAATATTTTTTTTTCGGATAATCAAACAATTCATACACTATTTAAGATCCAATTAGCTAATTAATTGTGATTAATTAATTAAAACTGGTTAAATCAATAACGATAACCAAATTATTAAAAAATAAAACCAATACAAAAACACAAAGACTAACACACAAATTAATATACCTATTACTACTTTCTTGTTTTCATTATTAGTGTTATAACTTTAAAATGTAAGTATTTCGAACTGTGTTCGTGACATCATGTACGTATTGTAGGTCTGTGCAACATTCTGTCGGTATGTATGTATAAATGCAGATGATACGGGTTATAGGTAATCACATTAACGTAATGGCGATGCACAGGAAGCGGTATTATTGATGGCTTTCAAATTGCACCCAGTCCACCGGGATCTGTCCCCACGTTACAGTACACCCACGTCACAATACACCCACGTTACAGTACACCCAGGCAAGAGCTTTACTTCAAATGGGCTCATTTAGAATTTTGTAAAAATCAGTGTTTATAAAACTGTATTTTGCCCGTGACTTCACCCGAATCTTAGTCATATTTATTTATTTCCATTAGAGCACTTGAAGTTGTTCAGCTAGCTTACTATCACTGAAATACATTTTAGAATCGAATCTACTGAAATTATTCTAATAATTGTAAGTACTGGAACCAGCTTCAGACAGCTGGCATCGGAACTACTGTTCCGAACCAGCTTCAGACAGCTGGCATCGGAACTACTGCTCCGAACCAGCTTCAGACAGCTGGCACCGGAACCACTGTTCCGAACCAGCTTCAGACAGCTGGCATCGGAACTACTGTTCCGAACCAGCTTCAGACAGCTGGCATCGGAACTACTGTTCCGAACCAGCTTCAGACAGCTGGCATCGGAACTACTGCTCCGAACCAGCTTCAGACAGCTGGCATCGGAACTACCGTTCCAGAGATGACTTCTACAAACAAACAACATCACAAAGTTTTCAAAATATTATTAGTGTAGATAAACATATATTACTAACTAGTTTCTAATAATACTGGTTTTTAATACCTTTTAAATTTGAAAATTTGATACTTTATCGAAAAATTAATGTTAAATACTTTTCTAGTTAACTATTTCTAAACAATAACGTATATCCATGGGATTTATTCTGTGAGTTGTTGATGTATGTAGGAGTATCCAATATAATATAATATTTAGATCAAAACACAGTTCGAACGCGCTGTGGGATAACATTACAAGCCAAATTTTTTGGAGCAAAATCGGTTTTCAACAATATTAAGTTTCAAAGAGCGAATATTGACGAGTGAGGTGCGAAAGGCATTTTAACTTTGCAGGGAATATTAAAAGTTATTAAAACTCTTTTAAGGCCCAGTAGAACGTACATCAACTAAGGTAAGGGCCAATTTGCAGGCCAATTACCAGTCAAAGGTTTATTAGCGGACCTCCGAAAAGTGATCCTAAAACTTGTTCGGATCGCGGCCACTTGGCGGGTCAGGAACTTGTTGGAATAGCCTATCTGCGAAACTTTTTACCATCGACGTGAACGTTACGGCAGTTGGTGTAATATTTTGGAGAAAGTATCAAAAGATTTTTCGTGAAATAACTTTTTCATCTTACAAAGAAAAATTCATAATTTTGTATTCATGTACCTAAGTATTACGGTGAGTACTATGTAGGTACATAAATACTATTATATTTGCACCTTTCGGTAAAACTTGTCAGTTAGTAAGCACCTTCTGGAAGCAGTTTACCTGCCAGTTGAAACTCTCGCACTGCAACTTAACAGTGGCCTGCCCGTGATGTGCCTGCAACACAAATAAGGCTGAAATATCACATTGTAAAGAAATCAATCGCCAAGCAGTAGTGTGCAAACACTACTGTGTTCCGGATTGAAGGGCAATGTTTCCAGCGAAATTACAGGGCACACAGAGATTGGACATCTTATATCTCGGGGTGAGGAGCGCAGTGCATTGCCATCCAGGGTTTTGAACTGTTGAAGTTCAAAATTCTGAGTGGCGTTGAGCTGTTATGGGCAAGCGTGAAGAGCCATCAGGCGAGCGACTTCGCTCGTCTCGTCACCCAGTATCATAAAAAAAAAACAATAAGTAAAAACAACCAGCTCAAAAATAAAAGTTGAAACCGGCAATGAAATAGGCAATAAAAATGAGGTAGGTACTAGTGAAGGGCGGCACCCACCGCCGCGCCATACGGCACACTTGTAATGGTGTCAGTGACTCGCTAGCGCCTGTGCAGAGCATGATCCCTGCACGATGCAGTGAAGGACGGCACCCACCGCCGCGCCGTACTGCACACTTGTAATGGTGTCAGTGACTCGCTAGCGCCTGTGCAGAGCATGATCCCTGCACGATGCAGTGAAGGGCGGCACCCACCGCCGCGCCGTA
Organism: Agriopis leucophaearia; assembly: GCA_949125355.1. Classification (NCBI taxonomy): domain Eukaryota; kingdom Metazoa; phylum Arthropoda; class Insecta; order Lepidoptera; family Geometridae; genus Agriopis; species Agriopis leucophaearia. Next base: position 148,151 of record OX421262.1, read on the forward strand.
CTGCACACTTGTAATGGTGTCAGTGACTCGCTAGCTCCTGTGCAGAGCATGATCCCTGCACGATGCAGTGAAGGGCGGCACCCACCGCCGCGCCGTACTGCACACTTGTAATGGTGTCAGTGACTCGCTAGCGCCTGTGCAGAGCATGATCCCTGCACGATGCAGTGAAGGGCGGCACCCACCGCCGCGCCGTACTGCACACTAGTAATGGTGTCAGTGACTCGCTAGCGCCTGTGCAGAGCATGATCCCTGCACGATGCAGTGAAGGGCGGCACCCACCGCCGCGCCGTACTGCACACTTGTAATGGTGTCAGTGACTCGCTAGCGCCTGTGCAGAGCATGATCCCTGCACGATGCAGTGAAGGGCGGCACCCACCGCCGCGCCGTACTGCACACTTGTAATGGTGTCAGTGACTCGCTAGCGCCTGTGCAGAGCATGATCCCTGCACGATGCAGTGAAAGGCGGCACCCACCGCCGCGCCGTACTGCACCCTTGTAATGGTGTCAGTGACTCGCTAGCGCCTGTGCAGAGCATGATCCCTGCACGATGCAGTGAAGGGCGGCACCCACTGCCGCGCCGTACTGCACACTTGTAATGGTGTCAGTGACTCGCTAGCGCCTGTGCAGAGCATGATCCCTGCACGATGCAGTTAAGGGCGGCACCCACCGCCGCGCCGTACTGCACACTTGTAATGGTGTCAGTGACTCGCTAGCGCCTGTGCAGAGCATGATCCCTGCACGATGCAGTGAAGGGCGGCACCCACCGCCGCGCCGTACTGCACACTTGTAATGGTGTCAGTGACTCGCTAGCGCCTGTGCAGAGCATGATCCCTGCACGATGCAGTGAAGGGCGGCACCCACCGCCGCGCCGTACTGCACACTTGTAATGGTGTCAGTGACTCGCTAGCGCCTGTGCAGAGCATGATCCCTGCACGATGCAGTGAAGTAGTCGTACGTGTTTGTTAGGTAGTTACATAACAGAACAGCTAGATTTTAAATGCAGTCTATTTACGGAGTGAATTCCGTCGCGTGGCCGTGTCATCCATCTGGCCGCTCGCCAGCGCCGCCGCCGCCGCCGCCGTCGGCCGCAATCAGAGCCGGATGTAGGGCAAGAGGCTGCAGGCTGCGGGACTTTTTGTTCGGATAAACAAGGCCGGTGAATTGTCCCGACCTAATTGTTGAAATACTGTAAAAGTTATATGTTTGAAACATATCACATCTGTAACATAGATCTGCGACCTGTGCAGTAAGCAATTTGCTCTTAGAGTAAGCTGCGTACATCAGTCAAACAATTTTTTTTGTACAAACTGCTAAAAAACGAAGTTGTATGAATCGTACATTTGTTCGGATGACGATGCTTTCATAAGTATATACTACGTGATACGTACCTACGTAAGTACGTCGTAATTTTGTTTAGTATACATATAATAATGTATCGTTAGATAGACACGTATTAAAGCTCTCTAGGAGCCTCTCTAGGATATATTTATTTGTGATATCTGTCGGTAAACATATCTCGCCGATCAAACAACATATCCGATGGAATATTTGCACGAACCTTTGGGATTGTTGTCTCGGTGTATGTGTGTGTGTGGTACAAGAGAGGGGTGAAATGTGGCTCTTGTCACGGCGCCGGCGGCGCAACATTATCTACCTTCAGTTTAATACATTTTACCTTATAACACTAGTAAGTACGTATTTGAATATATTATATTTATTTATTTAGCCATTTATAAAACTAAAGTTTCTGTTTCGTTTTATCTATTCAGAAAAAAAAGTAAAGTAGGGCGATACTAATGTGTTTTATGTTTTATCATTTATGCGGAAGTATGAGAAGCGGTCCTTTCCTCCTCTCGTCACTTGTGCAGAAGGTAGGAGGAACGCTCCGCGGATAGTTTCACTTTTCCGCGCCGCTGGGCTGTGCCGGGAATAGATATACGCCACTTTAAAAGCAGGAATCATTCTTGCAGACTTTACTGTTTGAATTTCAATATTGTAGCTTATTTTCTATTCATAGTGAAGTTTGTAATCGTATGAAGTCAGAAGTCAGGACGTCCGAGTATGTATGAGAACTAGTTAGAACGTGTTACAAGTATCAACGTTTCATAACGTGTTTTTATTTTGAAGTTATTATTATCAACGTACTAATATTAGGGAGTGAAACTTAAATAAACTATGTGCAAGGCTTGTGTCCCAGCAATGAGAACATGATAGGCTGATAATGAGAACTTCAGTGCCTTATAATTATGTATATACAGAGCTATTTGCCTAATTGGTATTTCTGCAACGTTATTGTTGATAAACTACGGAATGCCCTAGTATTGGACATTTCTAAAGTGGTCAAATATTGTGTCAAAGAAAATCATTATCTTTGTGTATAACTATTAATGTAGGATGGTATCAGTAACACTGACAACACGACAGAATCAGAGATGTTTAAAAAATAGTGAGAAGACTCGACATGTATCTATTACAAGATGCCGTGAACGGTGTGTGCGCGTGCGAGAGCAGTGGATTTATTTAAATAATTTCTTATTCTAGATATACTAAAACTAAAAGTAAATAAAATACCTAGACAACAAAGTAAGTGATTATCATCAAGAACAATCATAAAATCATCCTTGTTATCATTAAATCCCACATTAATGAGTAGTTATTGGCTTATTGGTCTGTTGTGTAGGTATACGACTCCTATCTCATGTCATCCCTGCCATCGAACGTCACCAACTCACTCGTAGAGAACGACTCCAGTGTACGCATGCCACGTTATTATCATCGTAGGTAGGATCATCATGCATCATGTCAAACTAAACTATCCACATCTTCAAATAATGTATGTTGTGTCACACCAATATCAGATCTCACAGGGAAATGTTACTTTCCAATTACAGAACAAAAGGGTAGTTTAGTGGGGGTGGAAGGGGGCGACGACGGCGTTGTGTACAGTAACGTAGCGTTGTGAGCACAGAACACTCGCTCTCTATTCCAGCCACTTGCCCTCCTCGCCTTTGTGCCGCGTTTTAAAAACTCTGCTTATTTCAGACGCAGCGCGAGAAAGATTGACCTTTATGTGCTAGTAGGGCAATGTAGGGCAGTGGAGTGGTTTAGAACAAACAACATTGTTTTTGAAGATGCACTAGTGCAATAATAGTGCTAATAAAATTGTAAACAAATATTAAAATAATTTAGAATTAATCAAATATCCAAATACAATATAATATTTGTTATCTGTTGAACGCGGCATCGCCATATGCGTTGACTCGCTCGCACTCAAAGAATGCTTTCGTAAACAAGAAAGAGAAAGGAGATGCGGGACGCCATTTTGATGACCGCGCGACGAGCAAGTTTTCGTGGGAATCAAATTTTTAATTTACATCGAAATTTAACAAGCTGACTTGAAGAAAAATACTGTATTTTCCTCGTGGGAACGTTGGAAACAGATTTTCGGCTTGAAACCAACATGAGCACAACATTGGATTGATTTTTGAACAACACGTCCTGAGTCGCCACACGCTCGAACAAATTTTCTTATTTCCTGGAAATGAAGACCTGATCATGCATCAGGAAGTCAGAGCTCCATGAAGTGTTCCAGTTTCAAGTGGAGATGATCCTGGGCAAGCCACCGCGCACGCAGGATTTCAACAGATAACCATTTTTTATAATCACCTTAATTTTTCACTTAGTATTTTCCCAATTTTTGATGCTGAGGGACAGTAGTGTGCCAGTTTTCCCTTAACTAACCACCATGAGCCCTCTCTGGATTTTAGTTACTTTATAATAACTTGTATTAGGCAATTTACTCGTAAGAGAGTAAATGCATTGTAACCTAAAATATTTGCATTAGTTTATTTTCCACATTCCCTTAGCACAAGATAGGTTCAGTAGACTCATTTAGCTTCCATAAGAGGACCCTTGTACTCCAGGAGTTCGATGGTTCTGGACTGATTCATATCCAGCCAACGTTTTAACCAACTTAATTGTCATGATTTGATAGGGATCTTTCCATCACAAACACTGTACATTGCAAATGTACCGTTTGCAATCCCCCATCTATTTAAACATTAAAATAAATCTTTTTTTATGTCACATGACACTACGTATTTAAGCTTAGAATTCTGCATTAATTCAATAAACTTTCATATGAATAAATACAAGAACGACTAGTTAAAATCATCCTTGATAAATATGTCCAATTTAGATACTTGCTTGTTATGTGGGTTTGATAGAAACAAATGCTTCTAACATGTACAAAGTCGGTTTGAATAAGTAGAGAAATAGCTGCTTATTTAATTAGGAGTGAGTATGTGATGATGCGGACCGTCAGCAGTAACAGTGAGGTGTCAGGACGTGGTGCAGCTGCAGGCACAGAGTACAGACACAGAGTGCAGACACAGAGTGCAGACACAGAGTGCAGACACAGAGTGCAGACACAGAGTGCAGACACAGAGTGCAGAGACAGAGTGCAGAGACAGAGTGCAGGCACAGAGTGCAGGCACAGAGTGCTGACACAGAGTGCTGACACAGAGTGCTGACACAGAGTGCAGACGATGCATTCCCCACTAACAACTATTTCTGTTTTCACTCGTTCGAAATGGAAACTTTCTGAAACTTTATCAAGTGGAAAGAAACGGGCACATTTATTTTGATGGAAATGAAACTATCAAGACCTCATTATTTTTAATGTTTTTTTAAAGAAACTGTATAGCATTTTTAGCTTTTATTTTTTATTCCGCCTTGCGGTATAGCTCGGTATATAATTGTAGTTTTTTTTAATAAAAGATAGGCCTGGTTATGTAGCTCACACAGTTTAATCCAAATCCGTGTCACGTGGTGGGACCACTAGACACCGTTTTAGATTCACCTTCGAGTTCGTACACTTAGTATAGGTTATGCTTGTCTTACATGAAAACGAAACAACAAATAAGTTGGATACTTTATAAACCTATGTTATCGCCCTCGCAACTGGCAAGTCTTGTACAACAGAGTTTGATGTGAAGTCGTCTGCGCAGCAACTTCGTTCCAGTCGGTACTGGACAACTTCACATCGAACTAAACGACAAGCTACGACTGGACGGAGCTCTCACTTGGATTGCTGCCGTCGAAGGGACAACACTTCCCAATATACGCTCCGTGTTACTATTTCTAAGTATCTGTCTGAAATAATGTGGGTACAACATTATTTCACAATGTGAATAATAAGTGCACTGATTTAAAAACTATGTATTGTTGTAATCAATCCTTAACTGTGATCACTTCATTATTAAAATAAATTAAGTAACATCCTATAAATTGTTATATATATATGTATAGAAATAAAGATGTATATTATGTTTCCAGTGAGCTGTGTTTTCTTATACCTACAAAATTAAAAGCGACTTATCATCTCTGAATTCCAGCTGGTTTACCTGCACTCCATTAAAAGGTTATAAAAGGGTATATGGTATGTAGAGGCAGCCGCGAGCTGGTGTGATGTGAAGGCATCATGCCACGGACGGCGACCAGTGGCATGTCTGGCGACCGTTTACCACAGCTCCTGGCGGGGGACGAGTCACAGGCGGCAGGCGTGCTTCTAACCTTGTCTCTACTGTCTTCCAACAAAGGAAAACAGTAATATATAGGTATGAACTACCTGCGCCCCGCGGTTTCACCCACGTGGCGATGAAAAATATTGAGCATGATGAAACGTAGCCTATGAGTTAATACAGGACACATACTATTTATATTCAAAATTTCATCCAAATCCACCTAGCCAGTAGTTTATGTGTGAAGTAGTGACAAACATACGCAAACACCCACCCCCACACACAAACTCTCGCATTTATAATATTAGTGTGATTGTATCTATAAATTCGGTGACGGTGACGATGCGGTGACCGACCGACGACGTCGAGCACTCGCCGTCAGTTCATCACTTAGACCACAACAAAACCCAAAGGATCACAGGTTTCTAGGTTTATGACTTTATAATGACGCGCTAAGCAATGAAATATTGTGCCAACTCATTCATGATTATTTTAATTATAATTTTAACCCTATTTATACAAGCACACGTGGTCTCGTTCCTGTAACGTTAATGTTACTTATTCACGAAATGCTGATTGTTCCTGAAAACTACAAAAATAACTACATGGAAATATTAAAACAATACCTAGTGGAGAACTACACGGTGCCGGTGGTTAGTGTACACATTGTGTACACTAACCACCACTTGGTGTACCTAGTGGTGGTTAGTACATCCCTCTACACGTGCAGCTTGTGGGCTGACTACACTAAAAGGCGATACAGTGATCTCCGCGTCCTCTGTAACAACGCATTTAGGAGGTTGTTGGTGGTTGCTGCTCCAATCCTGCAGCGCCTCATGCATGTTTGCGGACGCTCACACTGCCTGTTTTCATTCGATCATGAGGTCGCGGGCCGCGTCCTTGGTGCGCAGAGTTGGGGCCAGCTCTAACACCATCCTGAGTATGATTGCGGCCAGGTTAGACTGTGCTTCCCTCCGGCATTGTCGTGAGAGCCATGTACCGGTACTGATGCCGGAGAGGAAGTAGGTACTACTGATTCTACCTGACACTGTTTGTGTATTTTGTTTTTATATCAGTTGAAATGTTTTTTTTTGCATTATTTTATTTTGTATTTTGTTTGTGATTTTTATTATTGTGAATGTATGAATAACTATGAGTGGTTTAAGACTGAAATAAATGAATTCGAATTATCAGGTGAAACCGAATGCAACTGCTGGTATATGATGGCTGAAGGGTCGAGTAGTTCTGATCTGCCTCACATATATTTATAGTAACGCTAGTAGGTTAGCACCGGGCACTGGACACCAGGCCGGTAGCGGACCAGAGGCATGTCAACTTATTTAATAATTTAAAGATAAAATGCTAAGTTTTGTTACGTTTTTACAAGAAACACTATTGAAATGAATATTTCCTAATGTTTTAAATTAGATTTATCGTCCGCCAAACAAGGAGTCCTAAATTATGTCGATCGGCGCTATCCATTACCATTCCCCCGTATCCGGGCCGCGATCTGTTTGTTTTGACCGAGTATCCGGGATGCAGGGTCCGGGTGTAAGTATCCGGGTACGAGGAAGATTTAAGACTTCCACGGTTTACAAGCGGCTTCCAGGAAATATAAGATGGGGTAGTTCGCGTTTTATGTTTTGTAATGGAAACTTTCCGTTAGAACAATAGGTATTCTGGATCTATAGAATCGTAGCACTGGTATCTACAGTCTGACGGCCCCAGTGGCTTAGTTGGTAGTGAACCTAACTTCAGCGCTTGGAGGCGTGGGTTCAAGTCCCACCTAGTGCAAACATTCATGTGATGAATTCTATGTCTGAGTGTTAATATCTATATAACTATGTATTTAAAAATATATATGTATGTATATCTATAGTTATATAGTATAGTTTAAGGTCAGATGACCGTGACATGTGTGCAATAATGTCCCAGATATTTATTTAGTTGATGAAGGTAGAACGGCACTGCATCTGAATGATAATTATTATTACAAGATTTTTTTTATTACAAGAAATACAAAAAAATAGATACTAATACTAAGACTGTGTATATACTGGTTACAATTTATCAACATCAAAATTACACAAATTTTATCAGACTTGGTTCAGCCGGAAACTTTTACGTCGATGTGTAAGTTATTCTTCTATGAATGTTATTTGTGTGTTATTAGTTAGAGGTGTTATTATGTATGGAGTATGGAGGGAGCTAACGAATATAATACACATACAAATATAATAACTAGTTTGTTCTAACAAATCTAATGAAGCTGAAGAGACTCACGTATCTCGTCTTTGATCTTCGTTTTTCCATGGCAAGAGTTTCTTGTTTTTTTTTATTGCAAAACAGGCTTGCGCTTGGCCGCCAACTCGCCTGATGTTAAACGATGATGCGGCCTACGGTGGATCACGCTTGCCTAGAAGAAACCGATTCACTCTTGACTTGAAGACACCCAGATTGTAACTATTATTTTATTTTGGTTTTTATTTTGAAATGCTTAAAGTGACCTGGAGCGTAAGAAGGTATTAATATCAGAGAAAGAATGCGATGATGATTGATAAGTGATCCTTACACAAATACAAACCAGTATAGTTTGAACTACATACAATACTCGTGTGAGCACCCTGACGCGCCTGTGTGTCAATGTTTCCCCAGTCGGAGTTTACTTTGAGAGAGTATGGTTCAATTGCCACGGATAATTTAGTTAATAGAGGTCGCTTGCTGATTATTTACATACTAAGGCGTCCGCCGTACTAATAGTATATCAATTTAAAAAACCGACTTCAAAATTAGTAAATACGCATTTCGTTTATTAGGATGACTTTTTTTCCAGTTATTTTGGTTTAAAAACCAAACTACTAGACTGATTTTGATGAAATTGATATGGGACTACCTCTGATATATGAAATGGGAAAAAAAGGAATCATCAAAATAAATTTATAATTGGCGGAGAAATTGATGAACATACATTAAAAAAATACAATGGGAAATAGAACCTCCTTCTTTTTTGAAGTCAGTTAAAATGCTTTAATTCAACCTTCATTATGCAAACTTTTAGAGTGTGGAATGCGCCGGGAAGCCGGGAAGTTTGTTCCTCGATAATTACAATCTAGGTTTTATCAAGCCGCCAGTGAATATGTTTCTTCTAGGCAAGCGTGCTCTATCGTATTCCGCATCATCGGTTAACATCAGGTGAGGTGGCGGTCAAACGCAAGCCTATTAACCAATAAAAAATATCTTTGTAGATTTTGAGTCACACATACCTACATTCATTAAAAACCAAAAAACAAAGTAAAAATATACGAATTTTAATAAAGTAAACATATAGAATGTGAATACTGTATGCGTGAAAAACAAACATTATTCATACTCGAACATTATACTCATCAAATATTATTTATTCAACTTATTGTAAGTACAAAAAAATCAGGACAAGATAAATTTGAAATGTTAATTTAATAAGTGAGGCGTCTATGTTCCATCAGTGATCCATGGCACTAAGACAACATTCGAAGATATCTATCACAATATTGTGAAATGTTTTATGTTAATGTATTACTGAGGAAGATATTCCAATCCAAGCAAACCATCACTTGGAGTTAAATGTTTTATGTTAATGTATTACTGAGGAAGATATTCCAATCCAAGCAAACCATCACTTGGAGTTAAATGTTTTATGTTAATGTATTACTGAGGAAGATATTCCAATCCAAGCAAACCATCACTTGGAGTTAAATGTTTTATGTTAATGTATTACTGAGGAAGATATTCCAATCCAAGCAAACCATCACTTGTAGTTAAATGTTTTATGTTAATGTATTACTGAGGAAGATATTCCAATCCAAGCAAACCATCACTTGGAGTTAAATGTTTTATGTTAATGTATTACTGAGGAAGATATTCCAATCCAAGCAAACCATCACTTGGAGTTAAATGTTTTATGTTAATGTATTACTGAGGAAGATATTCCAATCCAAGCAAACCATCACTTGGAGTTAAATGTTTTATGTTAATGTATTACCGAGGAAGATATTCCAATCCAAGCAAACCATCACTTGGAGTTAAATGTTTTATGTTAATGTATTACTGAGGAAGATATTCCAATCCAAGCAAACCATCACTTGGAGTTAAATGTTTTATGTTAATGTATTACTGAGGAAGATATTCCAATCCAAGCAAACCATCACTTGGAGTTAAATGTTTTATGTTAATGTATTACTGAGGAAGATATTCCAATCCAAGCAAACCATCACTTGGAGTTAAATGTTTTATGTTAATGTATTACTGAGGAAGATATTCCAATCCAAGCAAACCATCACTTGGAGTTAAATGTTTTATGTTAATGTATTACTGAGGAAGATATTCCAATCCAAGCAAACCATCACTTGGAGTTAAATGTTTTATGTTAATGTATTACTGAGGAAGATATTCCAATCCAAGCAAACCATCACTTGGAGTTAAATGTTTTATGTTAATGTATTACCGAGGAAGATATTCCAATCCAAGCAAACCATCACTTGGAGTTAAATGTTTTATGTTAATGTATTACTGAGGAAGATATTCCAATCCAAGCAAACCATCACTTGGAGTTAAATGTTTTATGTTAATGTATTACTGAGGAAGATATTCCAATCCAAGCAAACCATCACTTGGAGTTAAATGTTTTATGTTAATGTATTACTGAGGAAGATATTCCAATCCAAGCAAACCATCACTTGGAGTTAAATGTTTTATGTTAATGTATTACTGAGGAAGATATTCCAATCCAAGCAAACCATCACTTGGAGTTAAATGTTTTATGTTAATGTATTACTGAGGAAGATATTCCAATCCAAGCAAACCATCACTTGGAGTTAAATGTTTTATGTTAATGTATTACTGAGGAAGATATTCCAATCCAAGCAAACCATCACTTGGAGTTAAATATATCTACACGATTATCGATATTGATTCAAGGAGGAGCATCCTTAGCATCTAACAAATGTATGAGTAAGTCAGCTTGTATAGGTATGTAGTGGTGAAACGCTTGCGCCAGAGTTCTTATACGCCAACTTATTCAAGATTTTTTCCGGCGCTAATTATTAATTATTTACAACATCAGCTATATGCCAGTGAAGGCTCGGTCAAAATCAGCTCCAGCCGTTTTGGAGTCCAAAGGGTACATACATACATACACTAATCGCCTTTTATATATAAGAAGAATGATGTCTATGTCTATTGCATTTACTGAAAAGCACGTGATTTCTTGAATTCACTGTTAAAACTATACATTCTGTTTTCACAGCACACCACACACTACGCAGCACACCACACACTACGCAGCACACCACACACTGCGCAGCACACCACAGACTACGAAGCACACCACACACTGCACAGCACACCACACACTGCGCAGCACACCACACACTGCGCAGCACACCACACACTGCGCAGCACACCACACACTACGCAGCACACCACACACTGCGCAGCACACCACACACTGCGCAGCACACCACACACTGCTCAGCACACCACACACTGCGCAGCACACCACACACTAGGCAGCACTATTCTATTCTATGGTTCTATCTGACTGCTTATTTATGCTTTAAACTTTTTTATGTTAAAATTTGCATATCAACCTCTTACTACCAATAGACAACATTATTTAAAATTATTAATGTTGCAGGTATTTGACAAAAGGAGTACATTTGCTGTCAGTGCTGGATCAAACACGCCTGATCATAACGTAGTAGTAGTTGAGTGTAAGACGACCAAGTTAGAGGTGATAAGTTCACATGAAGACAACATGAAGCTCGACATGACTCGCTCATTCTCCGCTCGGAGCTATTAAAGAACGCACGTACGCTCGGTTGCTACACTTTCAGTGATTGTCAAACTTTCGCCAAAATGTTCGCGTGTGCTAGCTGTGGAACACAACATTCGGATGGAACGGTCTGCAGCGTCTGTAAGAAGCGTTACGACTTCCAATGCTCAGGAGTTACCGAAGCGGGCTACCGCAAACTCGGCGACAGGAAGAACTCCTGGAGGTGCCCCAAATGCAAAGCTAACCTATCTCCGTCCTCGGCTGCAACATCGCCGACTCCAAATCAGTTGGATAAAATACAAGGACAACTGAATAGTGTTATGTTCCAATTAAAACCGCTGACATCCTTGGTGGAAGATATCAAGATAATAAAGGAAGAGATAACCAGTATGAAGGAATCACTGGAGATGGCCTACCAGCTCATTGGCGATCATTCAGAAAAAGTCAAAGCCTTGGAGTCTCGAGTGATCACGGCCGAAAAAACAGCGCAGGAAGTTCCTGCCTTAAAAACTGAAATCAACAGACTCAATCGAGATCTACAAGAAAGAGACCAATGGGCAAGAGCAAACAACGTAGAGATAAGAGGCATTCCTCAGAAAAAAACTGAGAATCTGTACGAGATCGCTGAAAAAATAGGGCAGATTTGCGATTGCAGTTATGAAAGTTTCCTTGCAGAGTCTGACATAATTTTAATTTCTACCTTATATTTGCATTTTTTAAAGTTAAATTATAATTTGACCTGTTTTATTTTACAATTATCGGTTGTAAACATTAACATTAGTTGTATTTGTCGTATTAATGCACTTCTACTGGAGCTAATTGGGATGTTAATCTATCATATTTTTCTACACGCTGTTAGCACTGTAAACTTCTACGGCACGTTATGCTACTATTATTATACTCTGATTCACTTTAGCTACTTATCCTTGGCTTTTAATAATGGCGTCTAATAGCTTTAATGTTTACTATCAGAATACTCGAGGGCTACGCACAAAAACACACTTATTTAAAAGGAATTTACAGCTTAATTCTTACGATGTCATCTCATTGACGGAAACATGGCTGCTTGGCGGCATTAATGATTGTGAACTATTTGATAACAGATATGTTATTTGGCGAAGGGACAGAAATTATATTGCTACGCGCGAAAAATATGGTGGGGGGGTACTATTGGCTGTAAAACGCGGGTTTACTGCTGAAGAGCGCCCGGAGTGGCGCTCTTCAGCAGAAGACTTGTGGGTCACCGTCACACACAAGAACAAAAACAGCGTCACTTCTAAAATACATTTTTGTACCATTTATCTATGTAGTGAAAAACTTGGTAATTCTTTCAATTCACAACTTAATAATTTTACAACTAGTTTATCATCAATAATCAACTCTTGTCCGAATGATAAATTTTTCATAATGGGAGATTTTAACCTAAGTAATATACAATGGTCACCTAACTGTCACGACCTTCCAGAATATTCAGGTGTTACAGGTGAAACACAATCATATTTTTTTGATACCGTATTAGAATGTAATCTTACGCAATATAACTTATGTTATAACAATAACAACAGGATCTTAGATTTAGTACTATGTAATACTTACCTCGGAGTTTCCTCTTGTGATGACCCCTTAGTGCCTGAAGACTCCCACCATAAATCATTGAACTTAATTCTAAATTTGGTGAATATTGAGCCCTTAAAAGTAAACAAAAGACATAAATATATGTATGAATTAGGAGACTACGATAATATTAGATTAATTTTAGGTGATATAAACTGGGATGACTATTTGCTAGGTATCCCTATAGAAGAGGCTGTAGATTATTTCTACGGATGCTTAAATGACATTATAATTAAACACGTTCCTCGTAAGCTTTCATCCCCCACTAGCTTCCCATCATGGTACAGCGCATCATTGAAAAAGGTCCTCAAAGAAAAATTCAAATTTCTACAGAAATACAACACATATGGCAATACATCTGATTATGATACCTTCTCTTTGCTCCGGAAGAGGGCAAAACTGTTAGAAGACCAATGCTATAAAACTTATATTGAAAGATGCGAAGAATCAATAATAAAGAACCCTAAACTATTCTGGTCATTTGTTAAATCTACAAAAAACAATTCAAATACGTTACCCTCCTCTCTTTCATACGAAGGCCAATCAGCGGACACAGGAGAAGAAGTCTGTCGTCTTTTTTCGGCTTACTTTCGATCAACGTTTCTTCCATCCTCTACCAGCCAAAACGCTCAGAGTGGGACTCCATCAGGCTCTAACTTTTCAATAAATGAAATAGAAATAATACCTGATACGCTTAATCAATTGCTTAGATCACTAGACCTCACAAAGGGAGCAGGACCTGATCAAATACCTCCATTATTTATAACAAAATGTGCAGATGTTTTAACAAAACCTCTTACATTACTATTTAAACGCTCATTAGCGGAAGGTATCGTTCCCAAAATCTGGAAGTCTGCTTTTATCACCCCCATACACAAAAATGGCAGTAGAAACGATATCAAGAATTATAGGCCAATCTCTAAATTATGTATATTTGCTAAAGTTCTTGAGCGGTTATTTCACACCCAAGTCTACAACAGTTTATCAACTTCATTTATCCCCCAACAGCATGGATTCATTAGAAATCGCTCCACTACCTCTAATCTATTATCATTCGTTAATTACACAACCTCCAGCATGGATTCGGGAGGTCAAGTGGACTCCATTTTTACAGATTACAGCAAAGCGTTCGATCGAATAGATCACACTTTATTGCTTCAAAAGCTTTTCTCGGCCGGAATCCATGGCAACTTGTACAGGTGGTTTACCTCATACATAGAAAACAGATCTCAAGCTGTAGTTCTTAACGGATATTCGTCAGAATGGAATTATGTACCTTCTGGGGTGCCACAAGGCTCCTTGTTGGCTCCTTTGTTGTTTAATTTATTTATTAACGATATAGCCGCCTGTTTCCAACATTCGGAATTCTTGCTGTACGCAGATGATATGAAAATCTTTAAACAAATTTGTGATATTGGTGATTGTCATCTGTTACAGCAGGACCTATGTAGGTTTGAAGAATACTGTCACCTCAATAAACTAGACCTGAATGTTGCGAAATGTTATGCCATTACTTTCACTCGTAAAGCTAAAGCTATTGAATTTAAATACTTACTTAAAAGTCTTCCACTTAAAATTGTACAAGAGATACGCGATCTTGGCGTAATTCACGACTCTAAGCTCGCATACGATAAACACATTGATAATATAGCTAATAGGGCCAACAAGTCCATCGGATTTATCAAAAGATCCTGTTCCCAATTTTCAAGTATCAAAGTTATCAAAACGCTTTATTGTACATATGTTCGTAGCATACTCGAGTATTGCTCACAAATTTGGAACCCTCAGTATAATATATACATTAACAGACTAGAATCTATCCAACGTAGATTCGTTAGATATCTTCAGTACAAGTGCAAAAAATACGACAATGATTATGAGATGAGATGCAGAAGACATCACATGTTACCACTTCATGAGAGACGCAAAATAGCTGATATTTTATTTTTAACTAAAATAGCTCAAAGTCATGTTGACTCTCCACATCTCCTCTCTAACATAAATCTAAACGTCCCTAGAATATCTGCAAGACATCCTAAATGTCTACATATCCCCTATAGTGCGACTAATTACAGGCAAAACTCCTTCTTAAGAGCATCCAACTCCATAAACACACTGGAAGACTTTCCTGACTTTGACTTGTTTAATACATCCTCGAATTCAATCAGACAAAATATTAGTAAAAGGTGGTTTGGTGTGTCTCCCCAACTGCCTTGTGTCCCATAATGTAAAAAAGTATATCTTTATTTATTGTTTTCTTGGTTTATTGTTTATTTTTTAGTGTTAAAATTGCATAACGACATACGTGCAATATATTAATATATTTTCTCCGTCTCCATGCACAATTTATTTCAATATGCGGAAACTGCTAAATGGTGTTTAATTATCTAATATATAAGTAATCTAGTTATTTATCACTGTATGTTTTCCAAATAAAATAAAATAAATAAAATAAAATAAATAAAAATGACAGTTGCAAACTTTTAAATGTTCTGCGGCGGCGGCGCCGGCGCCGCCGCAGCGTTACTTTAACAAAAACAACGAGTCCCAAGATATAGCATATAGCTGATGCTTGTGAAGAGTAATATAGCGGTATATTGTAACTGTATGACTGTCTATACCCTGTCTTATAATAATAACCCATAACATATTATCGAACAATGAAAACTAGAATAGTATCCAAAACAAACGTATGAACAAAAGTATTATTTGTATAAAGTATGTGATTAAGTGTGTGTGAGGCAGTTCATCCATCAGTTCAGTTCAGTTCAGTTGAGGCGGCTGCGAGCACATTACTTATACATTCACTGCCGTTTAATCTCACCAACATACTCGCACATATTCCTTGACACACGTGGCCGTACTCAGGATTGGGTCTACAATCAAAACATCATTAGTTTATTTTTGTGAAGATTCACTATACAGGGCTACTGGCAATCATCATCCACTTAAGGGAGAAAGAAAGAAAGAAAAACAATTTATTCTACATTAAATAAAACACCTTATATCTAAAGAACGCAACTTTTATTGTCGAATGGGTCCCTCTCGGCATGTAAGGGTGGCTTCAGTACATCAAAATAATCAATTTTTGTTCGACTTTTCGAAACACGCGAAAATTTATTTATTTATTATTTATTTAATTACATATATATAAATTATTATAATGGAAATTTATAAAAAAGTTAAATAATAATAATTTTAAATTAAGAGGGTGCTAACTGATTACCCTGTAATTGTACCAAACTATCACGGTTCAATATTTGTTTATGACAAATATGAAACTACTAACAACTACTACTATTGAACTATTATGTATTTAATTTTTAGAATTCTAAGGCAAGACTCGTTTTGCCACACCCTTATCAAAATTTGCATGAAAAGAAAATTAGTATTTGATGACACGGATGTAAGTTATTGGACAACATTATCATTGCTAAACAGGGACAATTGGCGAAAGGAGAAGGTTCGGAAGCTGAATAAGATACCGATGATGATTGTGTAAAGGCAAAATAAGTCCGTAGATTTAGCCCTCATGCCCCCGAACTAACTGCAGACGTCTCCACCAAATGCTGGAACTTGCGGTGAACGTGTTTTGATGTATTAGGAGTTCGCTGTTTTTGTGTGGCTTAGGGAAAAAGTCGTGGATTAGGATTAAAGATGGCGTATGAAGCCGTTTCCGTCGAGGTGAGTCATTTTCGGGAAAAGAGGGAGAAGCGTATTGATAAATTTACAAGGCAAATTAGGTATATATATAACTATATATATATATCCGCATTCTGAGTTTGGAAAATATTATAGAACATGATTCATGCTAGCTGCCTCGTAGCTAGTGAATCTCAGACACAATAATTCTACCTATTTTCTACTGTTAGTTTTGTAGAACGTATAAAAATGTACTCGTGGCCTTGTAGTAGTGGCCAAAGCAAAATGCATAATACATAAAAAATACTTGCGGACAAAAAAAACATTTAAAATTTAGTGAAAGGTCAATATTTAGCTTCTCCGCGGAATTACCAACGTTTTCTCACAAATCCCAAAATAAATTTTAATTTCAACCTCTGAGTGATATTTTTTTAGTCAAACCTTTTAATGAAACGTTGAAAGTAAAATAATGTCTTTGGATCTTTGCCTTGCCTATAACTACTGGAAGCGAGTGAGTCAAATTCAGCAAACGTCGATTTTGACTGCACTAGTGACATGTTTGGTTAGGTTGACATTTTTCATAAAATATATTTAACACCAAGTACGTCAGTGGTCCATGTCCATATTAAATTAGCTCCTAAGGATGGGTTTTCCTAAACACACAAGATTTGGATACAATAAACATTTAAAAATAAGTTTGTTTTTAATTCGCATTACCTACATATAACACTTTGACTTTTAATTTGTTCGTTTTATGTCTCAGTTATGTTGATAACTATAGTTATTTAATTTCTTCTCATAATATTAACGCATGCTGTCTTCACCTGTAATTATTGTGACATTTAGTTCTATTTTTCTTTGTGTTTAACGTTTTGTTAATTAAACACTTTTTTAAACTATCGCGGTTGTTCATCTGTTTTGTTAATTGTATTGATGTAAAAAGCGTAGGTGGACTTAAATAAATTAAATAGAAAATCCAATATAAAATATCTGATACAGGCCTGACTGATCAAACCTCAATTTCATCAAATTGAGTTTCGGCTTATGACTGTCCATATCGGGTTCTCCTATGATTAATCCCTATACACAAAAATGGCAGTAGAAACGATATCAAGAATTATAGGCCAATCTCTAAATTATGTATATTTGCTAAAGTTCTTGAACGGTTAGTTCACACCCAAGTCTACAACAGTTTATCAACTTCATTTATCCCCCAACAGCATGGATTCATTAGAAATCGCTCCACTACCTCTAATCTATTATCATTCGTTAATTACACAACCTCCAGCATGGATTCGGGAGGTCAAGTGGACTCCATTTTTACAGATTACAGCAAAGCGTTCGATCGAATAGATCACACTTTATTGCTTCAAAAGCTTTTCTCGGCCGGAATCCATGGCAACTTGTACAGGTGGTTTACCTCATACATAGAAAACAGATCTCAAGCTGTAGTTCTTAACGGATATTCATCAGAATGGAATTATGTACCTTCTGGGGTGCCCCAAGGCTCCTTGTTGGCTCCTTTGTTGTTTAATTTATTTATTAACGATATAGCCGCCTGTTTCCAACACTCGGAATTCTTGCTGTACGCAGATGATATGAAAATTTAAAAAAAAAAATTGTGATATTGGTGATTGTCATCTGTTACAGCAGGACCTATGTAGGTTTGAAGAATACTGTCACCTCAATAAACTAGACCTGAATGTTGCGAAATGTTATGCCATTACTTTCACTCGTAAAGCTAAAGCTATTGAATTTAAATACTTACTTAAAAGTCATCCACTTAAAATTGTACATAATACGCGATTTTGGTGTAATTCACGACTCTAAGCTCGCATACGATAAACACATTGATAATATAGCTAATAGGGCCAACAAGTCCATCGGATTTATCAAAAGATCCTGTTCCCAATTTTCAAGTATCAAAGTTATCAAAACGCTTTATTGTACATATGTTCGTAGCATACTCGAGTATTGCTCACAAATTTGGAACCCTCAGTATAATATATACATTAACAGACTAGAATCTATCCAACGTAGATTCGTTAGAATCTTCAGTACAAGTGCAAAAAATACGACAATGATTATGAGATGAGATGCAGAAGACATCACATGTTACCACTTCATGAGAGACGCAAAATAGCTGATATTTTATTTTTAACTAAAATAGCTCAAAGTCATGTTGACTCTCCACATCTCCTCTCTAACATAAATCTAAACGTCCCTAGAATATCTGCAAGACATCCTAAATGTCTACATATCCCCTATAGTGCGACTAATTACAGGCAAAACTCCTTCTTCTTAAGAGCATCCAACTCCATAAACACACTGGAAGACTTTCCTGCCTTTGACTTGTTTAATACATCCTCGAATTCAATCAGACAAAATATTAGTAAAAGGTGGTTTGGTGTGTCTCCCCAACTGCCTTGTGTCCCGTAATGTAAAAAAGTATATCTTTATTTTTGTTTTCTTGGTTTATTGTTTATTTTTTAGTGTTAAAATTGCATAACGACATACGTGCAATATATTAATATATTTTCTCCGTCTCCATGCACAATTTATTTCAATATGCGGAAACTGCTAAATGGTGTTTAATTATTTAATATATAAGTAATCTAGTTATTTATCACTGTATGTTTTCCAAATAAAATAAAATAAAATAAATAAATAAATATAAATTTGTAAGTCAAATGTTGAAATAGAGTATTGGATTAGAGTTTGAATAATACTACTTGTCCGACCAGAGAGTTGCCAAACCCAGAAGCGCCGGAGATTTAGTCTTTGACTATAGGTAACATAACAAATAATATAAATATTTTTTTTTTTTTTTTTCTGTGTTCTGTTTTTATCTGCGATCAGTTATATTAACTATAAGCAGATGTCTTGAGTGCAATGTGTCTTGTAAAGTGTGCCCTCCAGTGAGGACATCTCCTTTTATGTACTTTCTTGATGACCAAATGGGGTCAATCGCTGGGGATAACGCGCTTTCTTTTTAACCTAGGCTTGTATGTTTGTTCCGTGAGTTCAACAGCCAAGCTATTAGGGTGTCTGAGCAGGCGATGTCTATAGTTTTTGCCGATTTTCGCAATTTCTTCTTTAACTGTGCTTATCTCAAGGTTGTTGTGGATTTCTGCATTGGTTGTGTACCAGGACACTTCGCTAATGGTTCTCAAAATAGTATTTTGCATCCTTTGGATAACTGAGATGTTTGAGTTACAAGCGGTTCCCCACAATTGAACACCATACATCCATATTGGCTTAAGTACACTCTTGTAAATCAATAATTTATTGTCCATTGACAATTTGCTGTTTCGTCCTAGCAGCCAAGAATACCCGTTGTATCTTATTTTGAGTTCCTCTCTCTTAGTTGTTATGTGGTCTTTCCAAGTTAAACGACGGTCAAGGTGGAGTCCCAGGTATTTAACTTTGTCTTGTTGAGGCAGTGTTACTCCTTCGAGTGTTACTGGCGGACAGTTTCCCTGTCTAAGGCTGAAGGTTACTTGAACAGATTTCGATGCGCTCGCCTTGATTCTCCATTTTCGCAACCAGGCTGTAATCTCGTCCAGGCCCTTTTGCAAAGTTGCAGATGCTTCTTTAGGGTTAGCGTTGTTGGCGAGAATAGCCGTATCGTCAGCGAATGTGGCTGTAATGACATTTTCTACTTGGGGAAGATCTGCGGTGTTGACGGTGTACAGGACTGGTCCTAGGACTGATCCTTGAGGCACACCAGCATCAATGTTGTAGAATTGGGAGCTTGCATTCATTTCCCGCACCTGGAACAGTCTATCCGACAAGTAAGACTCCAGCAGGAGGTAATAATTGTGTGGTAAATAGGACTTTATTTTATACAGTAGCCCTTTGTGCCAAACTTTGTCAAATGCTTGCTGTACATCTAGAAATGCTGAGGAACAGTATTCTTTTTGCTCAAGGGCCTTCCTTATTTGCTCATATACCCGGTGTACTTGTTCTATTGTAGAGTGCCGTTGCCTGAATCCAAATTGATGGTCGGGAATCACTTTGTTTTCCTCCAAAATTGGTATTAGTCTTCGTAATATAATTTTTTCAAAGATTTTTGACATAGTTGGAAGGAGACTTATCGGTCTATATGAGGTTACTTCGTTAGGTGGTTTTCCTGGTTTGTGTATCATAATAATAGAAGAGACTTTCCACAGCTGAGGGAAGTATTGTACTCTGAACATTCCATTGTACAGCATTGTGAGAAATACTGTAGCTTTTCTTGGGAGGTTTTTCAGTATCTCTTTGGTGATAAGGTCAAATCCTGGAGCCTTTTTGTCTTGAAGCTCTTTTATTGTTTTCCACACTTCCTTTACTGTTACAGGTTTCGGTGGTGGGGCCATTTGGAAGTCTTGTCCTAGTACCGTGTCGATGGAATCTTCCACGGTTTGGTCAGGGTCGAGCTGTTCGTTTGGAGTGAATACTCGGGACAGATGAGCCGCGAATACGTCAGCTTTTTCTTGCGCAGTTCTCACCCATACGTCAGTTTTGAGAGGCGGTTTCATGGTTTGGGGTCGATTCATGTTTTTAGTGAACTTCCAGAGGGAGTAATTCGTAGCGGCAGTCGCTGTCAGGGATTCTAGTTTTGAACAAAGTGTAGTGTCGTGCCACTCTTGTAGCGTTTTTCTGAGGGTAATGGATGCCTCATTCAAAAGTTTCTTATCTGCTTCCAGTCGACTCTGCTGCCATATTCTACGGAGTTTTCTTTTTCCATTGATCATAGTTTTGATATTGAGCGGGATATTAACACTGTTTTTGTGTTTTATCACTGGTGTCGACCGCCAACACGCTTCCTGTATTAATGTTGTGATATATTTAACTGCATTTTCTATGTCTTCTTTAGTTTTTAAAGCGACTTTAAGTTCAATGTTTTTCTCTATGTGGTCGCGAAAAGATTCCCAGTCCGTGTTTCTGTTGTAGAGTTTTTCTGGCTCTTCATATTCTATGACCAGGCTGCTGCAAGTAAGCAGTACTGGTGTATGATCAGAGTCACCATCAAGACATGATTCTATCTTAGAGTAATGTCCTGACATGCCCCTAGAAATGAAGAAGTCGATCAGGTCGGGTTTTTTCTTAGGATCCTTTGGCCAGTATGTAGGTTCCCCAGTTGTTAGAGCGGTCAGGTGATTGATGTCTGTGCACAATTTTAGTTGTCTCCCTCTTGTGGAGCTTGTTCTGGAGCCCCAATGAGTGTGCTTTGCGTTCCAGTCTCCACCTGCGATGAAGCGGTTGCCAAGGGTCTTAAAGAATTCGGAGAATTGGCCCTCAGTTATTTTATGTTTTGGCGGGCAGTAAATGGCTGAGACTGTGATAGGGCCAGCTTCTTCCATTATACATACGGAGTTGGCCTGTATGTGGTCAGTTCTATATTCTGGAAGTTGGTAATAATTTATATTTTTTCTGATTAGGAGGGCAGACCCTGCATGTGCAGTGCCATCAGGATGATTCGTTAGGTAAGTGTCGAAGTCGTCAATTTTTACACAGGTATTAGCTTTACCATGTGCTTCAGATATGAGGACTATGTCTAGTTTGTGGTCTTTTATCAGCAAGTCTAAGTCTGTCTTGTTGGAGGAAAGTCCATTTATGTTCCAGGTGGCTATTCTGAGTGTAATCATTGAGAAAGCCTGTCGATGAGCTTTACTATGAGGCTCATAAGAGTACTCATTTGTTGTAAGATGAGATCAAACTGTTCAGTTTGTTTAATAAGCAGTTGTTCTATGTTGGATGAATTTCTTTGTTCAATTTGGATTTGTTGAGATGTATTAGTATTAGATAGAGGGTTCTTCATTCTTCTATCTTTCATCTGAGTGCTATAATTGTTTTCAATTTTATTACTTTCAGTATTGTCTTTCTTTTCAAATTGATTTATCTGTTGCTGGGTGCTATGATGTGATATTTTTTCATTTGGATCGACAAGGTCTGTTATGTCCTGTGTCATGTGTGTGGGTGCTGCTATCTTAGACTGTTCTTTATTCAGCTTATGTTGTGGTTTGATTACTAAAGGTTTTTTATTTATAGCTTTTGTTGCTTCAACCTTATATTTATTATTGGTCTGATTTCCTCGTCTTGAAATTATTTCTCTGTACACCTCACATCCCTTATAGTTCGCTGGATGGGCTCCCTGACATAATGCGCAAGTAGCTGGTGTGTTGCGATCTTGTTTGGGACACTCTGAGGTTTTGTGAGGTTCTGCACATTTCACACATCTGTATGGGCGCATACAATAATTTTTTGAGTGCCCATATTGCTGGCATCTTTGGCATTGTACAATTGTAGTTTTCTTTTTAGGGTCTTCTATTTTAATCGATTGGTGATATATGTATTTTAAATTTTTTATGTTTTTATTGTTGGAGCTTTGTAATAGTGTGACAAAGAACGTAGATGTTGGTTTTTTATCCGGTCCATATCTAGCGTTGATTATTTCTCCAATAACTGTATTTCCAGTGGCTTCGATTTCATCTTTTATAATGTTAATGGGTGTTGTGTGATGTAGGTTTCGAATTACTATTCTATAGTTTTTTTCATTCTTATTCTTGAAAGTATAAGCAATTAGGTTGTTTTATCTTACTAACTGGATGAGCTTTCTGTATGTCTCTGCTTCTGAGCTACTAATGATGAATTTTTTCCTGCCCACCAATTTATATGTGAATTGGTCTCTTTCTACTGTGTTTTCAAGTAGAGTTGTGAGTTTATGGACATCTTCTATTCCATACAAGATTATGGGAGGTGGTTTATACGACTTTTTGGTCATGCGTTGAGGGTCATTGCTATTCTCTGCACTTTCCTCATCTATGGGTAAGTCTGAGAATCTGTTCTGTGTACGGACATATTCGTATGGAGGGCTGTCTGGCCCGTCAGTTTTCTTCCGCTTCGCATTTCTCTCTAATGGAATTTTGTGCCAGTCGGCCGCATTAGGAGTAGTGTTGTTAGTGACTGGACCTTTGGCCATAACTGGGGGGCTAGGTGTTTTATCCACGGGTGCAGTCTTTGTTTTGGTGATGAACAAGCTGGGATGAAAGGCTTGTTGCACATATTTTTTTGTGCCGCCGGTGCTGCTGCAGGAACTGCTGCCAGTAGCATTCACTAACACTGGGGCCTGGTCGCCCGCCTCAGTGCAGTCTTCGGTAACAAATTTCACACTCGCAGGCCCGGGTACCTGCGAGCGCCGGGCGTTAGCCGGATTGCATGACAAATCACATTCTTTATTTTCAGACATTTCATACTTGTTGGTGGGAAGTATACTTGTCGCTTTCCCAAGGCGCCAAGACCACTCTTTTTGAGGTGATTTAGTCTCTCATGGTCTGTGGTGACCGTTTAACGGGTTAGTTAACCGCCGCCCGTGGCTCGGCGTTGCTGCTCGTTTGGCACCACCCGGGGGGCACGTGTAGGGTGGGTCTAGGTGAGGAGAAGATGGTAAGTCCTACGGACGCGAGCAGCTGCCACCCCCCAAACAAATAATATAAATATTAGATACGAAACACTTCAATGATATGAAACTTATATTTACACGAACTATAAAACGCAAAAATCTAGCCGTTTGTAATTTTATCACGCAGTCACAACTACACGTCTAAACCGATTAGTATTCGAGTCAGGTACTCGTACTATTATACTCGTATCTTGAAGATGAAAGAGATCTGCAAAGTATCGAGTAAACTTGCGAGCACCACACACTGCCTGTACTTATTAAATGCAGAGGTAAGTTAAGTTATAAAAGCCTTCCTGATTGCCCCTCACGGCTCACAGGCGAGCCTCTCTCCAACAGCTGCGATAATTCGATTTCGCGACTCGCGTACGATAAAATGCGATTTAATCGAATTAGAAATATGCATTCGCCTTTCTCGTATCGAAACTGTGTTTAAATTTTAAAAGGCTTTCATTGGAGCGATGTTT
This sequence comes from Agriopis leucophaearia, assembly GCA_949125355.1. Taxonomy (NCBI): domain Eukaryota; kingdom Metazoa; phylum Arthropoda; class Insecta; order Lepidoptera; family Geometridae; genus Agriopis; species Agriopis leucophaearia. Next base: position 172,649 of record OX421262.1, read on the forward strand.
TAAGGGCATTAATTGAGTTTCTCTCTCGAGAGAGGGTTTCCGTTGCGCATTATGTACGGAGTTGATAATGAAATTATCTCTTTTCCAGTTCGATGTTGTCGCGGAAATAAAGTTAGGTGAGTCGAGTGCGCGACAAACTTTGTTGCCGCTCTCGACGTAGCGCAGCGCAGCGGGACCATGCCGCAATACTACTAACGTTAACTTATTATGTGAATTTTCAATTCATAGGTAAAACTTGCCATAAGTATCACCGTTCAGAGTGGCCATAAAGTTTGAAGTGCAGTCTACCTATTTAATGCATGTATTTAGCACTGGTTGCTCCTGTAGCCTTTCTATATTCTAATCTGTCCACTCCACGGCTAAACAAACATAGGAATATTACAAGTATCATATTAAGATTGGGCCTAAAGCAAAATCTTCAATCTTTGATTAGATTTTCACAGTAGTAAATCATGTCCAAAATCGAAAAAAAAAAACGTTAGGAAACTTCAATATATAAGTAAAGGTCGACCCTGACGAAAACATGGTAGGATAAAATTTTCTCGATAGAAAACCATCACAAAGTTACCTCTAATTTTCAACATTTTTGGTTTGCATTCTGTTTTGGTACATATTATTGAACAATAAATTATGTAAATATTATCACTCATGTATAACCTAGAGCTGACCCTAGCAATTTTTAAAAATATTGTCTATTCTATAAGCTATGAGAGTAGAAAGCACTTGGCGCTTACAACATTTTTAATCCGCGCAATACGCTGTCTTTCGTCTCGCGTGACACAAGCTTGAGGCATCGGTTTGTTGCACCGATCAGTAACCATCGCTCTGTTGAGACGGGTAGTCCATGTCAGTTCAGACGTCGAGTACGCAAGCTTGGTTCCGTGCGTCGTCGCGCCGCCCGTGTTTGTTATCCGTACATGCGCTGGGTGTGGCGAGATGCGCGGGGGAAATCAGAATTTATCCTGCCATTAGGCCCGCTCTTAAAGATGCACCCACTAACGGCACTTACGTTAGCGAGGGAATCAAAAGAGCACGAGGTGAAAAATGTTTGCATTCGAGTGCAACACTTAACTTTTCATCCCACCTCAGTGAGGAAATGACTAAATTGATTGTTGGGAGAGAAAACTTATTTGCGCATTACAGTTTCAGTCAATTCTATTGGCGTCAAATAAACTTCCTCGTCGCTAGAATCACTCATTTTAGGTTTTTGACTTGTTTTCAAGTTTCTTGTTTAACCTAAGGTTTTAACAATATGACGTGAAAGAAAATGGCGCGCGTATAGCAAATTAAAGAAAAAGTACACCAAGAAGGTTCTGAGTCTTAGTTTTTAAAAAAATTAAAAAGGTCGTATGTTAAATTCGGCACCATGGAGGTAGAAGTAAATAGGTTTAATGGTGTTTTGAACTCACAAACTTAGTGCACACGATGTTCTAAATTAAATTTTACTTTATCCTCTACTAGCGGATAAAAATGGCTTTTGCACTCAGATATTGAAGAGCAAAAATATTCATTCCGAGATGTTGGGATGAAAAATATTATATTTATTATCGCATATATTATTAGTTTGCTTTCTCCAACTAAAGCTAATACATTATAACAGATATTAATTGTCGCAATAAAACATTTAATCGTCTGAAGGTCTAAAATAAAAGCTGAAAGCGTGCGAGGGTTGCGTCGTGCGCATGTCAGTGGCAACTTGTTGTGTCGCTGGCATGTCTCTGGCGGCTGGCGGCTGGCGGCGGCAGTGCGGCGCGCTCCGCTGGCTGCCACGTGTCGTCCCGGCCCGACCGCCGCACCACTCCGCAACACCGCGGCCGATATATACAAAAACGAATTCGAATTTCGATATTCCATTTCCACTTTTAAATTTTTCAAATTAAGAAAGGCATTGATTTTTATTTTGTCAATTGCTTTTATCTCGTGTTTGAGTAGTTGACGTTTTTTTTTTTGTCGCGTATGATAATATTTTTTGTTTATTTTTAACATAACTCGTGTTTATATGATTGTTGACTAAAGTGTTTTTCTTTAGTGGTTATGGGAAAACTTTACAAATATTACATTAGAAATGGATACGACATGACTTTACAGAACTAGTCAAAGATGTGAAGAATGCAGTTGAAAGTGAAATGACTGTAAAATGAAGTGAAGTAGGTATCTGAGATGGCGGCTAGACTGGTTGTGGTCGCGTGCGCAGCCTGCCTGGCGCTGCCGCTGGTCACCACTCATCTGAACGTACTCATCAGCCAGGCAGAAGTAATGAAGCTGTTGGGTGAGACTCCACTAACTGTTCCTACTATCCACTATTTTACTACTAATTACAAATATTTTTGTAAAGATTGAAAGTTCTTCGACAACGTCATTATAGTTATACTAATCAACATTGTTTATTTAAGAATATTATTGTACTAGATGCAAGTTCATAATAGGCCGTAGAGAATGTTGACGAGTCCTTCACACAAAGATATAATAATAAATACTACATAAGTATAGTAAACTAGCCGTCCGCCCCGGCTTCGCACGAGTGTAAGCTCGGCCTTCGGCCTCGCTACAAAATATAATATAGCCTTTGTCACCCGGGGATAGTGTAGCTTCCCAACAGTGAAAGAATTTTTCAAATCGGTTCAGTAGTTTCGGAGCCTATTCATTACAAACATACAAACATACAAAAATAGGTACAAATCTTTCCTCTTTATAATATTAGTGTAGATATGTAAAAAAATACACATCTTTATACCTAATACAATGCACAGTTCACAGTTCAATAATGGCTAGGTTCTGAATAAACATCATTAATTACTTTAGTTATCTCGTTTTGTGTAATCGTGTAGTTACGAAGCAAAGATAAATTTATTGTCAGTTTTTTACTGCCAGTAAAATGTCTAATGAAAAGTAATAATAGAAGTATGAACACGTGGTAGGTATCGATAAGTTAACACTATTCATTGTAGTGCATTTCTAGTTAGTTATTGAATCCGCAATTATCGATTGTTTCCCGACTTGTATCGAGTAGTGCAGGCGAGTAGTGCAGGCGAGTAGTGCAGGCGAGTAGTGCAGGCGAGTAGTGCAGGCGAGTAGTCGGTGCACGTACTAACTGTTGTTCAATCTGTGCCGGCGGAGGTGTTGTGATCACGTTTTAACTTTGATTGAGTCTCAGATAATAACGTTTAATAAATGTTACAGTTCGATCAATAAACGTCTGTATGTTGTAGATAATAGGATACCGGACACGTGGTGGACCTGACAAAAATAATAGGCTCAGTAAATAATTATAATAGGCATTTGACCTAATATTTAATTTGTTACAAATAACAGGCTAAGCGATAAATATAAATAAATACTTTACACATACTGAAAAAATAAATTGAATTGGCTGATTAATCTCCGAGATATTAGCGTTTAAAGTTTTAGGTGGGGATGGACAGGGGATGCTCCATCCCTTTCTCGCAATTTGTGTGTTAATTTAGCATTTGTATGCTGCGCCTGAGGCTTGACGTCATAGCTCAGTATAGTGCGCTCTCTGTCTAGCATGACATTAAAATGCTTATAACTTATTTATTTTAGAACTAATTTAAATTTTGTTTTCGTTGATAGGCTCTATTGATGATCAGCTTTTTTATAAGGTAATTAAAAAATATTAGTCATCATGACTATTAATTGTACCTAATACACGTGCTGAAGAAAATATTTAAATTGGCTAATAAAGTCCTGAAATATAAGCGTTTAAAGCTTTTGTACGGGGATGCTCTGTCCTTTTCTAGCAACGTGAGTGTCAGTATGGAGTTTGTATGGTGTACTTGCATGTGACGTCATACGTAAGCATAGTGAGCTCATTGTCTAGCAATAACACATTACAATTATTTTTTAAATTTTCGGCACTATTTGTGGTCACCTTAATAAATTAAAAATCCGGTAGTATATTGGTAATAATGGTTGTTCTTATATTTTTTAATATAAATCTAATTTCAAGAACTTCTTATTTTTAAACTTAACGTATTGAGTGAGCATGTCCACTGCTCTACCTACTTGCACAACACCTCTACCTACTTACACAACACCTTTACATACTTGCATAATACCTAACTAGAAAAAAACAAGATACATAGTGACTAATATTGTTTAAACTCACATTGCGCGTGCGTTTCTTAATGTGTGTATGACTTTGTTCTTGTTTTGTGCAAATACATTATTTTAGTGGACACGGTAGATATGTGACACATGTACAGTACGATACAACCCTCTGACATTGTCGACGTATCTAACGTATTATTTCTGCAATAAAAGTTTGCCATTATTTACCAACAACTCATATCTTCGACGCTATCGCAACAAGCACGAGACGAGAAACTGACGTCACCCCCCCCCCCCCCCCCCGCCCCGCCCCTCTCGCAAGGTGGAGATCAAAAAATGTAATTATCTACCCTCGATCTACCCCAACGTAACCATTTATATTTGTTCTACAAATTCGACGTGTTTCGTACGCAATTGGTCACGCTTCCTTTGTCACAGTTCATACGATATTCCCTCCAATACTTGACGTGACATGGTAGAGACGTTTTAACGCAGAAATAAAAAACTCATCATATTTTTAATTCTTGATAAAATGATCAAATTATTTATTTTATAAATATTAGATAGTACTGTTTAGGTACTTAAGGCGAGGCTTTCCCACTTTAAGGCAACTTAGTCGTGTTTCGGTTTTTGCGGTTTCCTAGATAAAACATTTGATTTAGATATGACATCTTTTTTATAATTTCTAACTAACTATGGAAATAGACAAACTTAAACTAGAATGACCATAATTGCTAAAAGTCGGAAAAGAGAGCCTTAAATTCCTATTTTAAGTGGGTATCTTTATTTTCTATTTTGCAACTAACATGATATTACAATAATTGTTTATTAATAACTTTCGACATTTTTAGTTCTCTCCAAAACTTTAAATTTGGCTAAAGACGTCATTATATGCGACTGATCTCGACCACGTTCACCAGACACCCTCACTTACCGGACACCATTTGTGTAACGTTCCGTATCCCACAATGGAACCAGTCCCCATCTCCACACTACTACTAGTTTATTACTTTAGGGATCCCAGGACAGGCTGGTTCAATCGGAATGTTATTAGAGATAAAAGAAATTCGCAGTCGTGAGATGCATACAGAGATGTGACGCAGAATTGACTCGTTTCCTAAATGGGAATAAATATAACGATAACGATGGGGAGATACGTTTGTTCATACGGAATGTTCCATAATTGGCCGCTAGTTGCTAGTTGCTAGTTTTATTAAAGATCAAGAACTTGTTGTCGAAGTGTGTTCTTCAAATTATGGCTATAAACATTAAATACTATGTTAGAAAACAAAAAAGTTTTGTAAATCATTATCTATAGAAATATTTAGAAATGTTTGATATTTATTTATTAATGAACACCAACATGATGATGAACATGACAAATAATTATATTTGTTTCCCTGCTATGGGCAAGTGACTTTTTTTTATTACACGTGAATTTTTATCATGATATTTTGCAAGAGAGAAAATGAAATTTCTTTATCATTTTGTACTCATCAAAACAACCCGCTCGCTCAACAAATAAATCATTCTGATGACAAATGACAGTCGTATGTGTCAAAAATAATTGAGTACAGTGACATCTGGGCACGGAATTAATGACAGTTCAAACATCAATTTGGGAGAGTCTTATCGCGGGAGCCACGCGGTAGGGTGTCGGCGACTGTCACTAGAGACGTAGACACGGGGACTGACAACCGTCAACATGTTTTTGATAAATAGCGGTACAATTATTCGATGCCAATGCGACTAAATATTTACTTGGTTATAATATTATGAGATTCATTTAGTTAAACCAACCGTAACACCATACCCACACCAAACAAAAATTATCGCTTAGTTTCATAATTATTTGTTTTTTAATTAAGAGATAATAATATATATCTGTAAATGCTGTTCACACACACAAAAGCACATTTATATAATATATATATACATTTTGTAGATTAGGTTGACCTGTTTTTGTATTATCCAACAAATGCAGTTTACGTATCAATTGCCAAGAAGCAATCTAATTTATGGGCGTCATAAGCAAACTCAAAGTCGCACAACGAGCTATGGAGAGGGCTATGCTCGGGGTTTCTCTATGAGATTGAATCAGAAATCCGAAGACGAACTAAAGTCATCGACATAGCCCACCGGATTAGCAAGTTTAAGTGGCAATAGGCAGAGCGCATAGCATGCAGAAGTGATGGCCGATGGGGCCGAAAGGTTCTCGAGTGGAGACCACAGACCGGTAAGCGCAGCGTAGGACGTCCACCCACAAGATTGACAGACGACCTAAAAGATACCGCAGGAAAACGCTGGATGCAGGCCGCTTCCAACCAATCCCTTTGGAAATCGATGGGGGAGGCCTATGTTCAGCAGTGGACATCCTATAGCTGAAATAATGATGATGATGAATCTATTTAATCAATTAGTACATAATATGTCACGAACTAATCTATCACACCATTAAAATATAAATTAATTTTAGAAGCAATCTTCTAAAATTATAGATTAGATCCCTTTGTTTATTACTGACAGCACCGATTATTAGTCTACAGTTTTCAGTCCCTACTCTTACGAAGGGAACGTGCATTTGACGAAGATAGTTGGACACCACCGAGTGCTGTGTGTGTGTGTGTGTGTGTGTGTGTGTGTGTGTGTACGTAACAGTAAACAGTAACCAATGAACTGATATTATCTACGTATTACCTTCTCCACTGCATACTAAGTGGAGTGGAGTGCAATATTAGCTCAGAAGGCAGTAGATAGGATAAGTAGTTCAGCTGTGATACAATGCACATTTGTTCGATATGGTGTGTTGTTGTTTGTAAACCAAACAAAACATGCTTATTAGTCTGCTGCTATATTTTTTTTTACTATAAGTGCCATACTTCCCGTTTCAGTAGCCGCTCAGAACTGTTTACCGCGAGTCAATCCAAAAAAACTAATAACATAATTAAGTAGCGTGTCTCTTCGCCACACTGTTGTAGTCTGTACCGTGCATACAGTAGGTATAACGTTTCATTTAACTTCGTTCCGGACGTTCCGTTCCGACGTCTGTTCCGTAGTAGCTGGTACACAATCTGTGTCTGTAGTGATACCTACATCATACACATGACGCAGTGGGTGCGGAGAGCGAACAAATTACCTTGACTTTGGTCTCGTGGCTATTTTTCAAATTATCAGATAAGATTTGTTTTAATATTTTCAAAATCGAACGTAAAAAGTTTCAGAGAAATTAAACCAATTTTAAATTCAGTTTAGTAATGTTTTCGATTGACATTTTCTTCACCCGCCTGCCACAAGAACTTTTTATTTCGTAATCAGTGTATTTTGACTGCCTCGGTGGCTCAGTTGGTAGTGATCCTACTTTCTGTGCTTGTGGGCGTGGGTTCGATTCCCATATAGGACAAACATTTGTGTGATGAACATTTGTGTTTGTTCTATGTCTGGGTGTTAATATCTATTTAAGTATGTATTTAAAAATATATATGTATGTATATCAGTCTCTGGCAGCCATATTACAAGCTTTGCTTAGTTTGGGGTCAGATGACCATGTGTGCAATAATGTCCCAGATATTTAATATTTAATTTAATTAATTTAATTTCTGTATATTTGGTAAACTAGGCTAGTTTCCAGCCGAAGGCGTTTAAAAATAAGGATGGATACAAATTTATCGAACTTTCACACTAAAACATTTTACTCAGTAGGTACAGATGCAATAAAACTGCAAACGTATTTGACGCTTGCAACACATCTGATAATAGCTCCCGAAGGTCCATAAACTAGACCGGTATAAACCGGTATAAAGTCACGTTGTTAAAGTACAATGCGAGCTATATTTCAACGGTTATCATTTTTGCCCGGAAATTTGCGTATTCGGACCACTCGGACCACCGGGAGCCGTTTGATTGGGCGCGCAAATTGTCGGTGTTTGGACTTCGTTTTTGCAGATTCGACTCACTGGAAGATAACGTGTTTTGTTTATGAAGTACGTAATTGAGTCGTTTTTTGCGCACTGAATAATGGCCATCATCCTTTATCTTGATGTACGCTATACTGGCGCGCTCGAAATTGTCTCGGTCTCTCTCACTCTCATGAGATGAACATCTCTTTTGAAAAAGAGTGTGACTGAAATAATCTCGAGTGCACCAGAACCGAACCCCTTCTGTGACGACATTAGACAGCTTTTTTTTAGTTAAGTTCCTAAAATTCACACTTTTATAATTATATTCGTAGCAGCACAAAAAGTATCATCATCACATCACATCATCAGCCAATTAACGTCCACTGTTGGACAAAGGCCTCCCTCATAGAGAGGGGTGTTGCCATAATCCCCACGCTTGGCAGGCGGTTGGGGGATCGTAAATCGTGGGGGCACAAAAAGTATAGGTACTTCATCATTATGTTCCGTGGGAAGTACCGGCTGCACGGTGCAGGTCTTGTCACGTCGTACGGAACCGTTTCACGACATTTGCAATTGTTGTGTTTACCGAGCTTACCTAGAGTCCGCAGAACTCTGAAATTAAATGTCACTTTCTTAGAGAGTATTGTATAATCTATGGCATTGCAGACTAGCGAGGGGAACAGATAGACAGCTCAGTTGAAATAATTCGAAACTAGGGGCTACCATAGAGGACAGACTTTTAGTCGGCGAACATCCGTTACTCTGCTTGATCACACGATCACTCAAGCAGAGTAACGGATGTCTCTCTTACGAGACAGGAGAAAATAATCGTATGTAAGAGCGAGCCATTCCGCTGACTGGTGCGAAGCGCTTAGCTTAGTGAAAGACAACTCTATACTTTTACTGCGTTACTTCTGAGTTGCATGCGACTGGCTTTCTTACTCTGTGTCGTAATAGTGCTATTACAGCGTAAATAATTGAGGAAGTACGAGTCTGACTTACTGCAGTAATTACTGGATAAACTGTGACATTAGGATGTTTTCATACAACAGGTCGCTATCATGGAGTTAATATTGAACGCGGGGCGGGAGTACTGTCCTGGGTTGATTCTGAGAAGGTTTGGAGTTTGGCGCTCACTATCGGTAGTTATAACTTAAATAATAGAAGATGGAATCTGGTTTTTAAGGCAGAATTCTTTATCCCTTATTTTGTGCTTCTGAAGATCTATGTAGAGCAGCCACTGAGTGAGCCGTGCTTTGTAATTAATACCTTCAACAATGAGCAGCTAATATAATATTGCAACAACAAGTGTCTGGAGAACGTGGATCCAACATAAATAATCCTTGTTCATCCTTCCGGCGGCGCAGGCGCAGGCGCAGGCGCGGGCGCGGGGGCTGGAACTCCCGGAGTTTGGATGGAAACTTCAGAAAAATAAACATTTATCTTCAAGTTTGGCTACAATAACATACATTTTCTTTTCTTCTGTAAAACGATGAAGTAATTTGTGACGAAAAAACTCGTTTTTGACAAATTTTATATAGTGCGTGTTGAATGGGTTTATTTCATTGTAACTTGAAATGATTGATACAGTCAGTTTGAAGTCTCATTTATTTACCTGCACTCGTTCGATATTGTAAACATCGTCGTTTATCATATAACTCTACCTGTCACGCTAACCACACGTCTATAATTGAATAACAAGATTTCGCCGACTTCTCAACCATTCTCATCCCTCCCGATCACATCCATCCCAGTAAACGAGTATTTTCGGCCACTTGTTGATAAGATGTCGAGGTCGCGTCGTGTCCGTGCGTGCAGGATTCACTTAACCCTGAAGGAATGTCATTGTTACCCCTCAGGCGATCATTGTGAGCCAATCAGCCGGAAATACGATATTAGATAACTTCGAGGCTGTTTCAGTTACGTTGCGGGAGGAGACTTGATAAGAATGAAGAGTACTTGATTATTTATATTTATATTTTTATAAAAGTGTGTTAACAGGCGGTTCACTTATAAATGATAGATACTGGATACACAATTCTGATCCAAATTCAAATCCACAAAAGGGCTGGAAGGTGCCTAGAAGTGAGATAGTCTGACTGATGTTATGCGTAACGTGCGCTGCCACAGGTGGAGTGGTTGTATCTGACAGTAGTTGAAGGAAGTCATGCACGGAGCACACCATATCATGCACAAAGGTGGGTTTATTCAGAACGAAAACCCTAAATAAAGGAACATACATATATTTGATAAGAAAGACAAGAACATGCTGCCTGTAGTAGTTTACCGAGCAACGTAACGTACAGCACTGACTGAGACTGACCTACTAGTGTACTGACTGAGACTGACCTACTGGTATACTTAGTACAGTAAGGCAGTTAAAAGCGGTTTTACTGAAGCCCTCTGAGAAGTATTTTTGTTATGTCATTAAGATTTGACTAATGGAGCCAGTCGAACACACTTGCCCTTTCTCACAGCGACATAGTGATGTCTGATGTTGCAGTTGATGGTGTTCAGTGTTTTAGTGGGAAATTACTTGAAAATAACATTGTTATTCTTTGAGAGATATAGACATACTAGCTATTGCCACCACTTCGTAGATGAATGCTCTATAACGTAGGAGAATGGATCCCATCGACACCCTGACTACCCCCTGCACCCTGACGCAGTGTGAGCACTACAGTGCAGTTACTCGTACGTGATAATAACATTTCAAAGAAGACTCCAACTCAAAACTACTCCGCATTACAAATTTTAATGAATGACAAGCCAGGATAAAAAATATTCACTGAGTCAGAAAATTGCAAATTTCTTTTCAAATATCCGGCGGAGAATTATGAAAACGATAATGACGTGAATCTCATCAAAGGGCTGTATATTTTTTTTACAAAAAGAGCGATAATTAAAAACGTAAATTTTAACGAGGCTGATTGTAAAGGTCTGATGAGCCGTCACTCCTGACGTAATTTTGTAATTTTTTTTCTACTATTGGAGTTGGATGGTTTCATTGTTTAGCCTTTTGGCTTAAATTTCGACAATACTCTACTAGCTACTGGTCAAGAGATCCGCTCTACTGAAGTGTTTATTGCAGTTCACGCGGTCGGTAGCGTCATGCCTTGCGAGAACTTTTCCCCGGCGGCAGCCACTCCCTGCACACTACTACTCGATGGATACAGCTTAAATTCAGCAAACGCGCTTTAATTTCACTTTTATTGTGCGAACTGCTAGTCAATGGAATGCGCTGCCTTAATGGATGTTCCCCGATAGTTACAATCGAACACTCTCTCCCTCGAACAGTCTCTTCAAATCGAGAGTGAATTCTTCTAGGCAAGCGTGCTCTATCTTAGACCGCATCATCGCTTAACATCAGGCGAGTTGGCAGCCAAATACAAGCCTATTTTTATTTATTTTTAAATAAACCGCTTATGTTGTTAGATTCTACATGAAATTACTGTCGTCTAACTCAAATCAAATCTACAAAAAACTTTTTTTGAAAAATGAAGTTATGTAAACGCCGCTCCCAGTTCTATACAAAGAGCATTTAACTCGTATAATTATCGAAGCGTAATGACATGCAGTGTACGGAACCCCGGGCGGTTCCTCTGTATTCATTATTCAAAGGCGTTAATATGGAACCCTACTACGTTTAATGGGCTGAGGTGTTACACATCTTGAGGGTGGAGGTAAGGATAATTATTATCCTTTAAGATACAGAGACATTGTTAAGATTTAATAAAAGTTAGATAAGCCTAGACTTGCCTTTGATCATCGCTTAACATCAGGCGAGTTGGCGGTCAAACGCAAGCCTATCTACGCATAAAAAAAAGATCAGTGTGGAGGTTCCGTCGGTGCGGAGTATGTCTTGATAGATCTAGAGAGGACGCCTCGTTAAGTCTTATTTTATCCAGTCTAGTGATAATTCTTATTTGAGAGTTTATCCATTTTACTGATTTCTGTAGAAATATTCTTAGATATTTAACCAAATTTACAAACTTTTTTAAAGAGGTTTTCAGTATTATTTTTTTGTATTTAAGGAGCTAAGTTTTAATCTAGATATTGTTGAAACGTTAGAAAATATAATATTTTAAAGCTGGATCTCAAAACAACTTTCTAGACTTGGAACTTTGGCTGTATTTAAAAAACATCTACTAAAGCGAATACCTTTAACCTTTACAACTTTCATACGTAGTATTGTACCTTGTAAGCAAAAGTAACTTTGCTAATTAAATCATCCATTTACAACCCAAACAACATTCAAATAAGGTTATAAACCCCTATTACGTCAGGGTTACAATCCCACAAGGTAAACAGGAGCACGCCGGAGTCCATAAACTGGGCGAGTTACAGCCGCGCTCCGATTTCAGGCACTAATGAACCATTACAGAACCAAATTACTTGATGATACCCCACTGAGGCACCGAGGGGCAGTTCTCAGTGAAGCACCGACACCGACCTCTGTGCTACTGACACAACTAACGAGATAGAGATCTTACTTGAATGTAGTTTACGTGTCAATTGACGTTTGTTATTAATTGAAATACGTATTGTCTCCACTGTTGTGTGACTCTTGTATCTAATAAGTAATGTGTTTTTACTTTGATTTCCTCTTAGTAGTAAATTCTTTTTGGATTTTTTATGTATAATGTATGTACTAACTCAATAATAACTAAACTTTAACTGTTGTTTTTCTAAAAGCATGTAGTCTGCACCTATATTGTGACGTTTCGTCAAATTCTTGTGGCTCGTCTTTCTTATGTAATATAATGAATTACATCATGTTGGTGTTCATTAAATAAATAAATAATTATTTTAAATGTTGGGACACGCTGACGCAGTTCGTACACATGGGTACAACCTGGTGCAGGAGTACATCATCAGGGCGGCGAGCCGACACTAATGATGCTGCTCCTGGAACAACATATACACCAATTGAATAACAAAATGTATGAATGAAATCATCTGAGATAGTTGATTTCATTTGTCATCGCTGACTATAAACATTTGATGACACATCACCAGTTGGTTGACTCGACGGTTAAGTCTATGATATAAGATAGTTACCGACATAGAGACGCAAACGGTACACCATTGCTTTCAGATTCAATTTCCGCGAACATTCTGAACGGAAACGCCTCGAATTGAGTTTATTATTTATTTAACGCGTATTCATACTCGTAGGGATACATCACATCACGACCAATCATAACGCTTTCTGTCGTTTGATGGCGGAACTCCTTAAAGATAGCGCTTTTATTGCTTTGCCACGTTTATTTATTCCGTGTTGGTTCCGCGTACATTTATTAAAATGGCGATAAAGAGTTTATTTATTGTCCTCGAGTTCTGTGTTCGGCGCACAGAGTCGGCAGCACGCGAGCCGCACACTGGGCGGCGGCTGACTTGACACGACATGAGATACACCGCAGACTTATTGGGGGGTAGATAATACTGGGCTCTCGTGGGGCGTGCCTCATCTATCACGTCACGGAACAACATTCACTTACACAAGAAGCGGCTTTCTCATTCTGGTACAGTTCTAACACATACATGTATACATTTATTTTATTCATGAACACTCGATAAGCACATCTGTTCTATAAAACATCTGTCCCACTCTCACGCGTGCCACTTATCGTCAGAGGAAAGTTGACAGATAATTTTATAGCATATATTGGCATATTGAGGGTTAATGTCGATGAGGGTAAGTTTTTAGACGTTATTTACATATATATTATTTATGTTTTAAACACGGAATTCTTCCTAATACAATGCCTCGGGGTTTGTTATTATAATATCAAAAATCAAATATTATTGATAAACTAAGTTATCAAAAGACCGTTAAATCGTTCTAATAATCACATTCTTCAGGACGGTGGTACAAAGCACCCAAATGCGATCTTTTTAATATTTTTAACGAAAATAAATTGACAAAGCCATAGAATTAGCCAAATTGGATCCCTGTATGTATATATGTATGTTTGTGTCGCTCGGTGATTCACTTGTTCTGTCTGTTTCTTGTGTCTGAGGTTAATACAGTAAAAGATAGACGGAGCCCTGAGTAATGGTTCGCTGAGTCGGTTGTTTTTGCGCAAATTTAGGTTCAGGAGTGGAGCCGCCGCGCGCCGCGCGTGGAGCCGCCGCGGGGGCTGACTCGGTAGAATTACATTTGACCAATACATAATAAATAAATAATAAAAAGGAACTTTTTTTAGGAAACTTCTGTCTAGCTTCACAGAAAAAAGAATTATTTTTATAATAGGTTTTCATCATCGGGCCTAAAATACGCACGGCACCTCCCCAAGTTTCTGAAAATCATGAAATCATGAAAAAAAATCTTAGATCAGGTAGGTATATACATAATCTAAGAAAAAACATGGAACTGAAGACTTCTTTTTAATTTACGTTTTGACACAGTATATTATAATGGTGGTGTGTTACACTAATGTAGCACCAAGTACCAGACCAGAGGGAACATTCTTTATGTCAGTGTGAGTTCAAATATCATGAGCTGCGAGCTGGCGAAGAGGCTGGAGGGCCAGGCGGTGCCGTGCACCGGGGCCCTCGGACCCTGACCAGTGAAACTCAAACCGTATTGCGAAAAAAAAACACCTTCAGAATACTCCAAGAATAATCACAAAAGAAACTCATAGACATAACATACATGTAGTGAGTTGCTTTAAGCACAATAAAAAGCTAATGATAGAGTAGCTTTGCACCTTTAAAGTATTTTTATTTTTATTTGATAAAACCTAACCTGTTTAGTTATGTTTTTGCAATAGAACCTTTGGTTGCCTGGCTACGTCACTGGCTGCGAGACGTTGTTTTTGCCAGAATGTAGGCTAATGTTTAAAGTTTGAAGGGCGGGTTGTCCAACCAGGATCTCGGAACAGATAATAGCACCCAGAGGGAAGTTCTGAACAAGAGACGGGTTAAAGGTCAACCTCGCACATATACAACCATCCTACTGTATTGTAGCTACGACTTACAATACGAACAAAATATTTATTTCCACGAGTATAATAGAGTACACACAGAATTCAAACTACACTTACGTTCATGTTCTAAAATAATAGTAAAATATATAATAACATAATCTAATAAACATACAAGTCACGACGAATGCGAGAACGAGTCAATAAAGGCGCGTCCAAACATTACCTCCATCATAAAGCTTCCAAACTCAAACAATAAACAAAAGTACGAAACCATTGCTTCATAAAATTATCGTTGAAAAAGTTATGATAATAAACCGAAAGCGAAGCACGCAGAAGTCACTTTCAATTACCGCAAGTAACAAGAAAAGGCAACTCGCAAAATGTTCGCGTTCGCGATTCCTTCAACAAACTAAAATTTATTGCCGCGATAACGTTACTTTGAAGAAGCGGCATAAATTTCGTAGGCCGAGTGTAGGTAGGTAGTGTAGGTACACTGAGGTTTAGCATTTTGGAGCTAGACTCTGAACATAGACAGCGAACTATCTATGTAATAATACATTGTTTCACATATTTGTTTGTAATCCAATAGGTATTATAATAATGGTGACGTGTTTCTGGTACATTTTTAGTTAGATTCTCTAAATAGCTTTTAACAATGATAGCTCGTTAACCAAGTTCAGGAGGGAGTTCCCATTTCGGTTCGAATATTGTTTTTAAGTTAATATTTTTATATGTTTTGTATTTAGGTACTTAAAATTAATTACTTCGATATTTGTGAACTAATTTGACTCCTCGGTTATTATTTATTACTTAGAGAAAGTTCTCGCGGCGGCGGCGGTCCCACAACACTAGTTGTTGAACCAGATCTATTAATACAAATTGTTGAATCGCCCGTTGATTTGGAAACAGCTTTAATTTTGGTAGAGAGTTTACTCATTTTGAAGTCGGTTATTTATATGAGAATTACAATTATTTATTATACAACGATGATGTGTACATACCCTTCAGTATATCTACACCTTATTGTCAGGTACACATGGTCTAGTATTTATGTACCATTACAATACCATAAATGAAAGCCTAGTAGGTATAATGACTCTGTCTAACAGTCTGGCTGATTGACACTAAGTAATGGGTGTACTAAGTTTATGGGCAATTGTCTCGTGGACTAGACAAAGACACAGACAAAGACAGGTCGCCGTGACGTCCTTTTGTTGAGAGCTAACGGGTGTATTTTACTTTGCAAAGAGCATATTATTATGTACCTAGAGGTTAAGCTATTTAACCAACCAGCTATAATCCAGCTATAACTCTGCATTACTTTTATTTTTGCTTTTATATATTACGATATAAAAAACACGTACTCGTACTCTGCTTAGAAAGAAATATAAAAATATAGTTAAATAAACTTACCGAACCAATTTTTGTAAGTTGAGCTTGTACCTAGACTTAAGAATATCTATAGTTTGTATACAAATATATACAATTCATTAAGCCTACGCTACCTATCTGTCTGTTTGTCTGTCTGTCTGTCCGTCCGTCCGTCCGTCAGTCTTACCTTCAAACGGTTGTACCTTTCGCCCGATGAAGAACCATGCTAAATACAAGTAGCAAGTACCTACTACGCATCGTGCTTGTACTTCGCATACTCTGTAACGGGCTTAATAGATAGCTAGTTGAATTTTCACAGAATATGTAATGTAACGGAAATTAACTAATAAGTAATAAAAAAGTCAAAAAGTTAAAACAAAAGAAGGGTATAAACGTATTTTTCTATTCGTTCTAATGTAAAAACGGTATACGTACATACGTACAAGCTTCAAACTTGACATGATTATTGTACATACTCTACAGTATAACAAAATTTAGTAGCTAACAAGTTATGTGGTGATACGGAACCCTCAGTGCGCAAGCCTGACTCGCACTTGGCTGGTTTTATTTAACGATGGCATCAAAGATTGAGTTTTCTTGTGACAATCTACTAGTGTTGTGTTTTGTTTATAAGATGAATGCATGACAGCAGTTGTGTGTGGTGTCAGGTCTGGAGGCGGAGCTGTACTACGTGCGCGGCGGCGTGGTCAACTCGTACGCAACCAGCTTCATCGTGCCGGTGCCGGCGCACGTCGCAGACCTGCACTTCATGTGGCAGGCGCTCGGGACCACGCCGGTCAGTAACCACTGCACTCCATACCTCTCTCTCACACTAACTCGTATCTAGGGCAGCGTCGCTTCTCATTATTTTGCATTCATGCGAGTTATATTTTAAGAAGACAAAGGAGAATAGAAAAGAATATTTTATTGACCTTTTAATTAGTTATGTTACGCCAACTACGTCAGGTATCCAACCGGCGCCGGCGCGGCGGAGGCTAGTTTTGTCATACCCGTCTCTTTCCGTCACACAAATGTACTTTTCTTGAGCTAAAAAATAGCCGATAGCGTACCCCCGGAGCACCACAAAAAGCCGCCTACTTTACCTCTGGCGCCGGCTATACCATCACTAAACATCAGGTTAGCAGCTGTCAAAACTAGGTTAGCAAGAGCAGAAAAAAATCCTTCCGAGCGATAATTTATTTTTGCTTGGGATAACATAAAATCTCTGTGTTTCTGTCAAATTAGATATAAAGAAGATCTATTATATCCATGTCTATTATAATGTTTCAGTACGAACTGAGGACGTAATAGGCAGATAGCGTCTACCAATTACAGCGCGTACTCTATCAGCTCTGTCGCACGGACTCCAATTCCACTTGAAAGCGATTTAATTTCACAAAACAAAGGCCAGATTAAGGCCCCGTTTTGCACTGCAAATAAGAACAGACAGATGGAAGACTTGGTAGAGTTGGTGATCAACACCATCTGTATATATTCAGCAAAACTAATTAATATATCTGATTAAATAGCTATAGTAAGTATAGCTCATATGCTAATGCTTTGTGTTCGAGAGACGAGTACTGTACAATTACTGTACGTCACTAAAGTAGATATAATTTGTTATTTAAGCTTGTATTCTCACATCTTGGTACCTAGTACATACTTTATTTCTATTTACTTTCAAAAAATTAACTGAAGCTAATAATAAGAAAAATCCCAAATACTTAAAATATCGTAATTTTCAAGTTGTCTGTCTATACTTTATATTCTGTGGCTGCATGCCGAACATCAGTTAAGCTGAATTGAATGTTGATGAAAGAGGCTTTCCAGTTATCAGTACAGTTTTTGTTTGCAGGCAAAGTTGTCTGCCGGAGAACTGTACTAGTGACCTCAAGTTGTCTGCCGGAGAACTGTACTAGTGACCTCAAGTTGTCTGCCGGAGAACTGTACTAGTGACCTCAAGTTGTCTGCCGGAGAACTGTACTAGTGACCTCGACTACTACAGATTAAATGAAGTCCCTGCGTGTTCAGTATATTGTAGGATTTGTTTAAACAACACATATGTAACATGCAGGAGTGGTAGCTCTGTTGGAAATAAATTATTACTATAATAGGCCTAGTTTTTAGCATTAAAATCTTATTTTGCGTTTTTTTCGAACATTGTTTGACGCCAAAACTGTTATACACCAGTACCCCTATTAATAAACGTAGAGTAACCTTGGAATAGTTACTCCATCTTCTGTCTTTTTTGATCGAGTTCAACATTTGAGATAGAGAAAAAGACATAACATGGCCTAACTATTCCAAGACATAACATGGCGTAACTATTCCAAGACATAACATGGCGTAACTATTCCAAGACTACTCCACGTTTATTAATAAGGTGGCAAAAGTCCTGTTTCCTCGATTCTTATGTTTTTCTAATTTCAATGTGTTTGGTCAAGCTAGTTAATCCAGCCAAAATATTCATAGTTTTAAAATTGACAATCTACTATTCCTTGTTACTTTGGTAACAAATATTAATTCATGATTTTCGTAAAAAAATATAAAATAGTCGTTCGAGAAAATCTAAAACTAAAAATTCAGGAAATTTGACGTTATGGACCTGAAAAATTAAAAAACAGTCAATTTTAATATTTTTGCAAACTATCTTACGTTTTTGCTAGCATTGCCCCAAAACGTGGTAAATTCTGCTGTTAACAAAATGCAGATCACGTGTGCAATTCTCCCGACAATAACTTAGAGAGGTGATGAACTGATGGTTCATAGTTGCACAGCTGCTCTAGATGTGTGCTATAACTATGCCTACGCTGGTACGCCAGGTAAGTGTGTGTGTTGGTACGTACAGAATGCGTTCAGCGTCGACTTGCCGCTTCTGGTCATTTATCTTTAATCAAGTAATTATTTTGATTGCCTTGTACTAGTTATAGCAACCTCACTCACACTAGCAAGTTTTAACTTATTCCAACAAACATCCGCTGTAATCGTGTGACGTCACTGTTATCAACAATTAATCAAAATAACGACTGAATTCCGGAAAGTTCAATAAACAGGATGTATCCCCTCAGTTTCCACTCTTAGGAGTGGAAAATATTTTCCTAAATTATATGGGACCACCTTGACCTTAACGCTAAAAAACTGTCTGTGGACAATCATTGTCTGTACTATCTCACAGAACTGATGTACAAGGTGTCTGTAATTTAAATACATATAACTTAACATGGCGTTCTTTAAAAGGGCTGTTAACAAAGTATTTAAGGATCGGCAACGAATCTGTGATGCCTCTGGTGTTACAGACATCCATAGGCAACGGCGATCTCTTACCATCAGGCGGCCCGTCTGCTTGTTTGTCACATATGCCATAATAAATAAATAAAATTAGTATGTGTCTTTGAAATGGTTTTTCTAAAGTCACTTAGCAATATCCTGTCGTAATTAGAATTGTATAATCCATACCAATACTAAGAAATATAATAATAGTTGAGGAAATATTAGGTAATTTGATTTAATGTTCACTCTGAGCTTGGTAAGAGCTGGACAGTATCTGCGAGGAGATTAGGAGGTTGTCAGGTCTGTATACAATGACAGCAAACAGAGTGACAGTGTATGAATGTATGTATGTATTGTATTGTACAGCTGCCGTACGTGATGGGCGTGGAGTACGAGAGCCGCGGCGCCATGTTGCCGCCGCAAGTGAACATCTCCGAGCGAGGAGTGGTGCCCACCACGCTGCAGACCTTCAGGTGACTCGCTCATTACTATACTACTTTCTAATATATTACTTACAATATCAGAGAGAGGATGGGCCCTAATCCACCATGCTGGCCCAGTGCATGTCACATGTCTTTGAATTATTGTATGAATCCTACCTCCTATGAATCTTCTGCATCCTAAGGTTGCCTGGAAAAGATCGCTCTTAGCGATAAGGCCGCCGATTGTTTCGCTAGTTTTTAAATCTGTTTTATCGTGTATTATGTCATTTGTGGTGTGAACAATAAAGAGTTTAATATTATCTATCTATCTATCTATTGAGGTTCTTGGACGTCCGGTTGGCTTAATATGTTTTACTTCATCGTTGTAGAGTGATGTTACTACAACTGTACATAATTTATTTGAGTACTATACAAGTGAAAAATTAGAAATTACATTTAATTAGAAATGTAGGATATCGTGAAAAACAATTTCGCTTTTGCATTGGATTTTTACTAACCACCATAACTGGACAACTTCTTGAATAGGGACGTTAAATAAATTGTTCCATATAAATGAAATCCTCTCATCAAATCCAAATTTTTTTCAATATAAAAACCTAATTTTTATGAGTCACCTGTCTGCGTCAACATCGCAACTCGCTTATTATATATGCACTGTATTTCAATGAATGCTATTTCTAAAACTGTAATAATACTTTCCTGTATCTCAAATTCAAACTGAAAATAGATATTCTAATAATTAGAAAATTCTAATTAAAGTATCAATAAACATTTTCTTGTATGTGAACCATTTAGATACAATATCTAGTTATGGTTAGGTTTTTTTTTGCCACGATTGTGACTCTAGGTATATTTAGTATTGTATCTTGATGATATGAACTCATCAATTCTACCTTCATTTTTACTAGATTTTTTTAGTTATACCTAATTGCATAAATGCATAGTTTGAAAAAGATATTTTTAATAATAAAAATTAAACATATCACACCTACATTTTGACACTCGCCGAGTAAGTATTTAAATCAGATAAAGTAAACTCACCATACAAACGCGTATATTTTTTTTATGATACTGGGCAGCTCATATAACAGCTCAACGCCACTCAGAATTTTAAACTTCAACAGTTCAAAACCCTGGATGACAATGCACTGCGCTCGTCACCCCGAGATACAAGATGTCAAATATCTGTGTGTCCTGTAATTTCGCTGGAAACATTGCCCTTCAATCTGGAACACAGTAGTGTTTGCAGTAGTATATGAATGAAACTTGTTTTTATTCTCGGTGCAGATATAATGTTGTAGGTTACTTACTATAAGTTATAACCTTTGGAAAAAATTACGATCCTGTTTACTTACGAACACTTAAAACTTACATTTACTTTTTCATTATCATCAGCCAGAAGACGTCCAGAAGACGCTGAACATATGCCTTCCCCTTTAATCTCCACACTGAATGACATCCTGCCATCTAAATCCACTGGATGCTCGCGACTCTCAAAATTTTGTCGGTCCATCTAGTGGAAGGCCTACCTAAGTTGCGTCTTCCAGTTCTTGCTCTCCACTCAAGAACCTTTCTTCCCCGTCAGTTGTCGGCTTTTCGAGTGATGTGGCCTGTCCATTAACCCACTTGAACTTGCAAATTTAAATAGCTATGTCGGTGACTCTGGTTCTTTGGCGAATATACCTCGTTCCGGATTCTTGGCGCAAAGAAACTCCGAGCATAGCTCTCTCCATTGCCCGTTGTGTGAATGAGTTATACCAAAAGGCCAACAACACGTTTACTGCTACATTTACTATTTACAGCTGCTTATTTATGTAGTTCTTATTTATCCACTAATCTTTCTTTTTGTGTATAACAAGGTTAGATTTTAATGATTATAGTAATTATAGTAACTGTTCTCGGTCTAAGTAGGGACCAAGCATTTATTCGCTCTGACAGCTGCAGTAACACTTTGTAATAAAAGTATTTATGTAGTTCTTATTTATCCACTAATACTTTCTTTTTGTGTATAACAAGGTTAGATTTTAATGATTATAGTAATTATAGTAACTGTTCTCGGTCTAAGTAGGGACCAAGCATTTATTCGCTCTGACAGCTGCAGTAACACTTTGTAATAAAAGTATTTATGTAGTTCTTATTTATCCACTAATACTTTCTTTTTGTGTATAACAAGGTTAGATTTTAATGATTATAGTAATTATAGTAACTGTTCTCGGTTTAAGTAGGGACCAAGCATTTATTCGCTCTGACAGCTGCAGTAACACTTTGTAATAAAAGCTGAATAAAAACCAGGAATTCTGATCAGAAATCAGAAAAGTTTATTTTGTGACAAGGAAAAAACAATAAAACAAGAAATATTAAAATAGAAGTAGGTAAACAGGTACATTGTCACAAAAACCGAACCCAACTCAGCATTTTGCTGGTTGTACACAACCAGCGCTGGTATTCTGATCACTTTCACTAGAACTTGAGCGTAAGACTGTAGCAAGTACCTGATAATACTTCAGTGAAATATTTAGAGTTAGAGCAAATAAATGTTTGGACCGAGTTTACTTCAACAAATACGAACTTTGTAGTAAACTCTCGTAGCAAGCGTCGTAGCAGACTACGATACTACGCGGCTTCGTAGCGATTACTCGGTGCGTTGTGGCATCGTTATATGACTAGTGGGACACGTAGAGGGTTCACCAGTGGGGTAAACTGCACTCTACATTAAAATTTAGGTTTGCATTGCATCACGGTGAGATCCTAAATCATATCTAATTAAATTCAACAGTTCCGAATATGTGAATGTTTTGTGTACCAACACGTAGTTTCCCCCGCAGAGTGCGTCTCCCTTGCACGGGCAGCCGCAGCGCCGAGATCCTGGTCTCCATGCAGCTGAACATCTCTGCGCCGGACCGCGCGCACAAGGACGTGCGACTCACCTTCAAGAGGAATAAGATCTGCTTGAAAGGTGAGCCCTTCTACTCGTAATTATACACGACACGAGGAATTCTGTTAATAGTTTCAAACATATTTAAACATAAACTAAATTTCTATTTTATTTTACATCACACTTCATATAATTATGATACATGGTGTCTGAGATGTGAAAGCAACTTTGTATAAATGTCCTCGAATGGTTATTTTGTTATCATTCTCAATGACGAAGTGACGATTGTGATGAAATTTAGCAAGGAGATATTATGCAATATTTGAAGATACATTTGTTCTAATGATTATTATCGCTATTTATACTAATAATTATCCTGTGGGACATTTCCCATTTCGAAAACTGCAAAACTACAAACATAACTGCGAGCCTGATCTACCAACGACATCCATCCCTCCGGGTGTCAGACCTGTAGCATCTGGTAACTAAATATACATGTATGACTTATTTTGTTTCTTACCTATATCGGACCTATGTCGGCAAGCAGAGGGATGAAGAACAAAGGTCTGACGGACGGCAATCAAGCCTTTTTATTTAAAGTACTCAAAATATTTTATAGACAAGAACTAAATAGTGACCCGAGAGGCACAATCTTTTCAATTGCAATTTGCAATTTGCCCACAGACATGACAGATAAGTCAGGTAACGAGTAGGTACAGCACAGTTTCCGCAGTATGATTATATTATGAACTGGTCCGCTCGGTCTATCGCGCGCACAATTTATTGTTATTGTCATTGGCGCAGTCGGGGAAAGTGTTCCAACTTTATTTTATGTGTTTTAGTGCACCCATCGGCAATAAAGTGATTTGTCTAAGGGGAATATGAATGTGGCAAGTTGGGCCGTTATTATATAGAGGGTTGAAAGATGTAATATTACCTAGTGTGTGGAGTGCGGGTTTTTCATTGTAGGAATGACTGCTCTCAGATCAAATAAACTAACTAATCTAGTTGACAGTAGAGTGAGCTCGCTTTACCATGTTTGTGTCACATTCTAGAGAAAGTATAACAAATACCAAATACAACTTTCGACCTAGTCAGTATTTAGATAGGTGACCGCGAGTGGCAGTTATACCTGAGAGACACCGTGGTATGATGACGTTAAACTGTAGGTCTCCGTTGTTTAAATAACGTCACACTCGCTCTACTTCAGCAATGTACGGAGCGAGCTGGTGTACTGTACAGCGAGCGATACAGCAGCTAGGCTCTACTTAAATTGTTGACTACATATCTTTAAGGAGTTAATTATAAATTCTCCACTATTACCTTATTTATCTAGAAGTTATTAATTTTCTTTTGTCGTCAAAGTTCGATCAAAGTCAGAATTTCACAACAGAATTGTTGGTCACACAGTGATGCAGCCAGTTGTCCCACTCCAGCCTGCTCTGCAGAGTGCATCCTGCGTCACTCTGCAAGTAGGTGATCATGACTGACTGCGTCACTGTGGAACCAACAACAATCATCACTCGTAATCAAATACCTACAGCGGTACTCATCACTAAGTTCTTCAGTAAACGTATCCAACGCCACGACAATAACCAGAAAACAGTTTAAATTTCTATTGCGATCTACAATCGCCATCTCGTCTGAAAGCCCCCTTTACAGCCCTCACTCAATAAAAATTCACTTGAACAACAAAACAACGAATTCAAAGAAAACCGGGCCGGTAAGGAAAACTCTTCACGTATCAGTAAACACCGATTTCAAATTACTGCTTTATTTGGCCAAAAATCTCTCCCTCGCACTTTATTAGCATGTAGCCGCTTCTTTAGACGCAACAAGATATTCTAAGGGATGAAGATGTACCTATTGAAGGGCGCGCCGCCGCCGCGGGCGCGCTGGAGACTGCGCGCCAGTAGCCGAGCTCCTGCGGGAACACGCGCAACAGTTGAACGAGTGCTCCTCGAGATCAAACCGTTGCCGATAGTGATTGCAGCTTGCACACGCGCTGAGCAAGTCATCTGAAACAAAAAGCTTTTGTTCTAGAGACATTTTTAAATCAATAATTTTAGTTAAAAATTGATTCATCTCCACCCTACAGTTAATTAAAAGAAAAGGCTTTAAAAATCAAATTATTAAGTCCGGCAGCGGAATTGTTTTACTAATGTTTACAACATGACATGGTTACTTTGGTAGTCAAAATATACAAATAATTTTAGTTTGTTGATGTGGCTGTAACTATCTGAATAAATCATGTGAAAAAAACGTTTGTTCTTGAGCTAGGGTACTGCGTGGTCCGTACATTCCGCCGCCGGCGATATTCACCCCTCTTTTAATGTGTTTACAAGAGTATCGATTGTTCCATTGTACTTTTATTTGACTTGAATATTTCCTCGTACTTTGGTCGCGTAGTTTCTTTTGATTTATTATCTGATAGTATTGTGTGCTCACCTTCTGTTTTACATCCAACATAGCGTGAAAAGGTCAACCTGGTATTGTCACGTGTACACTACAACAGAATAGATATGTTTTTGTAAATATAATATTCCCAGGTATATTATGTACTGGCTGCGCCTCTTGGTTTTCTCCGCTATCTCAAAGGAACAGTAATTATTGTGATTTGCTTAAAAAGTTTTAATGTTAGGAAGTACATTATTTTATAAAACGGCATATTGAATCAATTTATAGAATCTCAACATTGTTTTTATATGAATAAAATATTTGTACAAAAATTGTGATTAATTCGATACATCTCTCTAAGTCTCGTGGCATATAACCTTCCAACAATATAAATGAAAGCTGCAAAAGCATTTCGCAGAACATAAAAATCCTTCTTCCAAGGTAATGATATTAGATGATACCCACTAAATGAAATATTAGGGGTAATAGAAAAAACTTGCGCGATTTGTGAAGGGGAGGCGAGACAGACGGCTGCAATACAAATGCATTATACACAGTACACCAACTTCACGTTTCTTGCTCTCATTGAAGCGATGAGTGATGAAGTCATTATTTATAGGAAAACATATTTTTTTTATGTTGGAAGTTTAGTTCAGCGCGACGTATAACGATCCGGGTCAACTTCTGCGATCCCGTCTCCGTCATCTTGAGCCAGTTTCATTGTTGTCCCCCTGGATTTGAAGCTTTAGAACATTGTCTGTAAAATTCACTCGGGGTCACCGCACCGGTCGGAGCCTCTTGTGATGAGAATCGTCCTTTACTCGGTGTCGTATCGTCGATTTGTAAATATTGTAGGTTCCAATTACAAATGAAAGACCAAACAGTTGCACTAACTTGTTGAGTGTAAAAGATATACGATTACGGTAGAGTTGAGGTACTGCGCGTGCGTATATTGTGTTCGGGTAATGGCAATATAATAAGAGCAGGTAGCCACTTAGGAAGTTGTAACGTTCCATGATCGTTACCGACTCCAATACATGGCAAATGGCACATAGCTAGAAGCCAAACTTAACCAATAAAAAAGGTCACTACTATGACATAAACATTGTTGACAGATGAAGGTGATTGACGTAATGTCAATCACTTTCATTTCGTTAAGCGAAAAATCATTGTTCTAACCCTCGGAAATATTTAATTAAATAGCATTTTTAAAAGATTCGGGTATGTAAATATCATATTCTTTCTAGAAGGAATAGGTTATATATAGAACCCGAACTAAAAATCTCGCGCATTTGTGCAACGATATTCCCGTGTGAAAGTCGTTCATACTTAACTTTTAAACTTATAATTAAAATCTAGTAGCCCCGTACTCCAATCGGGTAAGTTCCGTTGTGTGTTCTAAGCTCTTAAAGCATTCTGTAACTTGGATCCTTCCGATCAAAAACTGTGTTTGACGCCGGTACCACGTCATGTGAGATAATGGGCGCCTAGTCAGATCTGCCGTCTTTTCTACGGGACTCGCACGACGTGGCCGAGCGGCTTCCGTACTGATCCTCATGCGGAGTTCTTCGACGCATTTTCAGGCTCCTACCTCCTACCCTCTACTAAACTACGGCCACGATACTGACAACAGTGTCGTGACGTGCGGACCTTACTCGCTACTACGTTGACCGTACTCCGGTCACGTCTCCAACAACAGCGACGTGACGCGCTGACCACCCTCTGGCCACGCCTGAAAACCTCGGACGGAGCTGTCTCGTCGCTACACTGCCCAGCTGACTTTCCACGTGCCACGAGCCGCGTCGAGCTACGCGGCGACCGGCGCCCCAAGCTCTTCAAGCTAAGTCTCCAAACAAGGGACCAACACTTTTTTATCGCCATCACCTTCCGAGCTCACGACCCTCTGTCTGTAAATTCATTTGCTTGCTTTAATAAATCTTAACTTATACTATCTTAAACTCTTTTCTTTGAAACACCTACCCACTGCTAGGTAGAACTTTGCCAAGCTTCACTTGGTGAACGTTTCAGTGGCGCCCAACGTGGGGCATGGGTAGTTTACAATAGATTCAACCTTTTCAGGGTCGGCATGTAGACCTTCTGAATCTACAATGTATCCGAGATATTTTAGTTTTTCCCTAAAAAATTTGCTTTTTCCAAAGTTTATGGTGAGACCTGCATTTTTTAGTTTATCGAGGACTTTGGTAAGTAGGGAGATATGCTGTTTATATCTTCAAGCTCTTCAAGCTAAGTCTCCAAACAAGGGACCAACACTTTTTTATCGCCATCACCTTCCGAGCTCACGACCCTCTGTCTGTAAATTCATTTGCTTGCTTTAATAAATCTTAACTTATACTATCTTAAACTCTTTTCTTTGAAACACCTACCCACTGCTAGGTAGAACTTTGCCAAGCTTCACTTGGTGAACGTTTCAGTGGCGCCCAGGTATTAAGCAGGAAGGTTGATTAAAAAGGTGTTGATCTCTCTGGCGTGGTATATTCACGGCTCCTTCTTTGTTTCTTTGTCCTTTATTGTAAAACTTGCTCTCACGGAAACTTACCCGATATCTCTCTTAAAACTAAGATTCTAAACTCTCTTTGACGTAGGTATATAAAATGGCGTACCCCATTTATACCTTTTTGTCTCTACAAAAAGCTGAACTTGCATATGAGGTTGCCCTCCGTGGTGGTTCCTCGGATGACTCTGTGCAGGAACTACGGAAACAGAAAATGAAACTTGCAAAAACCTACATCCTAACTACAAACTAAAAAATAATTTACCACTATAGCTTCCCTCTGAAGAAAATCTAATTAATCTATCATCTAAAACTTGATAATGCAACTCTAAAAATTTAAATAAATAAAAAATACCTGACTTGAAAAAAATACTTAGAAATATTTTTATTTACATATATCATATAATATCTATTTATGTAAAGGGTTTTCCAATAAGAGGTGTTATTTTGATATTCAAAGAAAAATGCCATTTTTTATTATAAATCATCAGATGTTTATTTCATTACAAAGAGGAAGGTATGCCGTTAATAGTGGAAAATAACATCAGGCAAATGACCACCACGGCCACGCTTACAGGACAAAATCCTTTTCATGAAATTTTCCATAACTAAATCGCAAAGTGGCTGCTCTATGTCCTCGATAGCCTCACGAATTCCATCTTTGAGGTCTTGAATCGATACTGGGCTGTTGGCGTAGACCTTCTCCTTCACGTGGCCCCAAAGAAAGAAGTCGCAAGGTGTTAAATCACAAGATCTCGGTGGCCAATTGTGATCACCTCTTCGAGAGATAACACGGTCCGGAAACTTTTCCCTTAAAAGATCAATGGTTTCGTTGCTTGTGTGGCACGTAGCGCCGTCTTGTTGAAAGTGAACGTTGTCCAGATCAATACCATCCAATTCCGGCCATAAAAAATCGTTAATCATCTCTTGATAGCGCAATCCATTCACCGTAACTGTTGCGCCAGCCTCATTTTCGAAAAAGTAAGGTCCAATGACTCCGCCGGACCATAAACCGCACCAAACAGTCACACGTTGAGGATAGAGAGGCTTTTCAACAATAACTCTTGGGTTTTCTGAGCCCCAGATGCGACAATTTTGCTTGTTGACGAAGCCACCGAGGTGGAAATGGGCCTCATCACTGAAGATGATTTTTCGATGGAATTCCGGATCATTTTCATGCATTTCAACGACCCAATCAGCAAAGTCACGACGTTGTTGATGATCGGCCGGCTTGAGTTCTTGTGTTAACTGGACTTTATAAGCCTTAAGACCCAAATCTTTATGCAAAATACGGTGTAATGACGTTTGTGGAATACCTAATTCCAAAGAACGACGAGGAATGGACAAACCTGGGTTTTCTTCAACACTTTCGGCTACAGCAGCAATATTCTCGGCTGTTCTTGAGCGACGTGCACGGGTTTTATTCTTCTCATCACTAACTTGTCCCAACAGCTCGAATTTTTCCACCAATTTCTGTATTGCGGTCCGACAAGGTGCTTCACGACGACCCAAAAATGTTCGAGTTTTACGAACCGTCTCTGCCAAATTTTCACCATTTTTATAGTGAATTTTAATAATTTCAATGCGTTGTTGAAGCGTGTATCGTACCATTTTTATTAATGGCGTAGTTTCTACTTGTCAAATGCCAAGAAATGACAGCTTCAAAAGTGACATCTACCGAAATAGCGGGCTATTCAAAATAACACCTCTTATTGGAAAACCCTTTATATCTTATAAATATCAGAAATAGGGCGGTTAGTGTACTCTAAAACTGAAAGCCTTCACACTAAGAGCGGTTATTGCAAACTCTTTAAAAATAAGCCTCTAAAATGCTAGGAGCGGTACTCGTGAACTCCATAAAAAAGCCCAAAACACGAATATTAATTAATATAACCTTTAGCATACTAGGTAACTCAAGTCAGTCGTCACCACAGCTATAGCAAACTAACACTTATAGTTTACTGATAGTTTAACTCTATCGATACCCTGATAACTTCTCTAAGCTCACCTAGACTACAAATCGCTACCTACAATCTTATGGTCCTATACTCGTATACCACTACTATACTCTCTTTGACGTACTAACTAGCAAAATAGTTCCTTATTTTGTTAGCTTTTCTTTTATTTTGCTGCTTTTAAGTATTGTATCTAACATTCTTAACAGCAAAAGGAAGAACCCACCGGTATTCTTGCCGTCTGTATAGGTGCCACTTTAGCATTTATACAGCGATACCGGACTCTTCACAGTACGCCACAAGTCTTATTGGGGACTTCAGACCATAGCATCCTGATTACATTAATTTTGCACTCGAGCCTACTTAATGTTAAAATATTAGACTCAGCCCTGGACGGGGAAGGTGCAATTTTATAACTAGGATGCTAGAGAGGTCAGCGAATTTTCTTGAGCAAAAATTCTTAACTGAAAAAGGGGGTATGTAACGTTCCATGATCGTTACCGACTCCAATACATGGCAAATGGCACATAGCTAGAAGCCAAACTTAACCAATAAAAAAGGTCACTACTATGACATAAACATTGTTGACAGATGAAGGTGATTGACGTAATGTCAATCACTTTCATTTCGTTAAGCGAAAAATCATTGTTCTAACCCTCGGAAATATTTAATTAAATAGCATTTTTAAAAGATTCGGGTATGTAAATATCATATTCTTTCTAGAAGGAATAGGTTATATATAGAACCCGAACTAAAAATCTCGCGCATTTGTGCAACGATATTCCCGTGTGAAAGTCGTTCATACTTAACTTTTAAACTTATAATTAAAATCTAGTAGCCCCGTACTCCAATCGGGTAAGTTCCGTTGTGTGTTCTAAGCTCTTAAAGCATTCTGTAACTTGGATCCTTCCGATCAAAAACTGTGTTTGACGCCGGTACCACGTCATGTGAGATAATGGGCGCCTAGTCAGATCTGCCGTCTTTTCTACGGGACTCGCACGACGTGGCCGAGCGGCTTCCGTACTGATCCTCATGCGGAGTTCTTCGACGCATTTTCAGGCTCCTACCTCCTACCCTCTACTAAACTACGGCCACGATACTGACAACAGTGTCGTGACGTGCGGACCTTACTCGCTACTACGTTGACCGTACTCCGGTCACGTCTCCAACAACAGCGACGTGACGCGCTGACCACCCTCTGGCCACGCCTGAAAACCTCGGACGGAGCTGTCTCGTCGCTACACTGCCCAGCTGACTTTCCACGTGCCACGAGCCGCGTCGAGCTACGCGGCGACCGGCGCCCCAAGCTCTTCAAGCTAAGTCTCCAAACAAGGGACCAACACTTTTTTATCGCCATCACCTTCCGAGCTCACGACCCTCTGTCTGTAAATTCATTTGCTTGCTTTAATAAATCTTAACTTATACTATCTTAAACTCTTTTCTTTGAAACACCTACCCACTGCTAGGTAGAACTTTGCCAAGCTTCACTTGGTGAACGTTTCAAAGTTTTTATTAAATACCACCCTAATTTTATGCCCGTGAAGCGTTTTAGGGAGTTATTCGGGCTGTCAGATTTATGGAGTGCCCTAAAAACTTGTGGGCTTTTGTATATTATGAAATGTTTTTGTTTGTGTGTGTTCCGAACAAATTAATTTATTGTTGTGGGTTTTGAGATTTTTTATCGTATGTGGTTTTTATGTTTAATAATAATGTTTTTATGTAGCGTATTTATGTTACATAGATTTTTCATGTTTGACAGATTAGATAGAAACTTTTGATGGTGTAATTTTTACACCTATTGGAAGTGTTGTTGCACACTTGAGGATTTACCCGGATGACGCATTCCAACCAGTTCAAATACTACCAGTTGGCAAAATTGTGGAGTAGGTATTGTCTGTGTTTTTCTTTCTGGTGTAGACCAGAAAGAAAATCAGAGAAACTCACTAGCTAGTGCCACAAATGGCAGCCCTTGGATGAAAATAATTTCGATCCTACCTTATAATATAATAGGTCGGGGAAAAAGTCTTTTCGTATTTTGTATGTATAAGGTTGTAGTAAAAATCTCATCCGTTGTACTGTTTTTATCTGGCTGGTTTTGATACCATTAAAAATATGACATTTTAAAAAAGGAATACAAAAAGTAAAAAGCAATTTCCCGCCATTTTTCAATTGTTTTTTTGTTTGATAAAATGAGTGAATCTAACGAAGAAATTCGATATATTGTGAAATTTTATTACAAAAAAGGGAAAACTGCGACACAAGCCGCGAAAAAAATTTGTGACGTTTATGGACCTAATGCAGTGTCATCAAGAGTAGCACAATGTTGGTTCAAGCGTTTGTTTTCAGTCCGGGAATTTTGATGTCAAAGATGCAGCTCGCTCTGGTCGCCCTGTTACGGATAAAGTAGATGCCATTTCTGAAAAAGTGGACCAAGATCGGCATATTAATAGTTACGACGTAGCTGAAGAACTGGGGATTGACCACAAAACAGTTTTGACCCATTTGAAAAAAACTGGGTATACAAAAAAACTCGATATTTGGGTGCCACACAAGCTCACTGAAAGAAACCAAATGAATCGTGTACTCATTTGCGACTCTCTATTGAAACGTGACGAAACCGAACCGTTTTTGAAAAGATTGATCACTGGTGATGAAAAATGGATCACCTACGACAAGAATGTGCGCAAACGATCATGGTCAAAGGGCAGTGAAGCACCACAGACTGTAGCGAAACCCGGATTAACACGTAATAAGGTGATGCTGTGTGTATGGTGGGATTGGCAGGGCATCGTTCATTATGAGCTTTTACCGCCGGGCAAAACCATCGATTCGGATCTCTACTGCCAACAGCAGATGAGACTCAAACAAGAAATTGAGAAAAAACGGCCGGAATTGATCAACAGAAAGAGTGTGGTCTTTCATCATGATAACGCCAGACCGCACACATCTTTGGCCACTCAGCAAAAATTTAGAGAGCTTGGTTGGGAAGTGTTAATGCATCCACCATATAGCCCAGACCTTGCACCCTCAGATTTCCACCTGTTTCGATCTCTTCAGAATTCTTTGGGTAGTGTTAGATTAACATCAAGAGAGGACTGTCAAAACTACTTGTTGCATTTTTTTGATCAGAAGTCCCAAAAATTCTACAGCAACGGGATCATGTCACTACCTACAAGATGGCAACAAGTTATCGAACAAAATGGCACATATATATTATAATTAAATGTAATTAAACTTGAAAAAAATATGTCTTGAATTTGTTTAAAAAATACGAAGAAACTTTTTCCCCGACCTTATATTTAGTTCATGAAGGTCAGAGCAACAACTTCTCTTCTGATTTGCACAGGCAACAGGGGTAGGTGGAAACAAACCTTATTGTACTTGTAGTCAGGGTTCAAAAGCGTAGAGCAATTAAATGAATAATTCCATAATGATAATCAAGGATAGGTCACTTGTCTGGCAGTGAACATTACAAACGGAGAGATAGAGAGAGTTGGTTACGTTTAAAATTCGTGCATACAAGGATATAAAAAAATAAATCATATTACCACCCATACATTGTGGACTCTCCTTGTATACGTTAACCAAACGTTTCGATTCTACGTTTCTAATCCGTACAGTGAAGGATTGTAACAACCCGCCGACTTCCTTGTTACCTAAAAGACATCTGGGGCTTTTCAAGGCAAGAGTGAATAGGTATTTTCCAAGTCTGCGTGTTTCATCTTCGACCACATCGTCGCTTACCAACAGGCGAGTTGGTGGTCAAACGCGGATTTATTCGCGATAAGAAAAAATAGGGCCCACTTGTACAGCAGATGGCCAACCTCTGTTTGTTTCAGGGCTATCAACTATAGTCCCTCGCAACGAGACGGCTCGACTGGCGGGAGACGCAACACGCAGTGCGAGCGGCGTGTTCTACGCAGCCGGCGGGTGCGCAGCCGCCGCGCTGGCGCTGCTAGCTGCCGCGGCCGCCGCCGGCACGCTCTACAGGCGCGGGGGCAAGGCGCGCCAACATGACTCTATACAGTAAGTACTACGCAGCCGGCGGGTGCGCAGCCGCCGCGCTGGCGCTGCTAGCTGCCGCGGCCGCCGCCGGCACGCTCTACAGGCGCGGGGGCAAGGCGCGCCAACATGACTCTATACAGTAAGTACTACGCAGCCGGCGGGTGCGCAGCCGCCGCGCTGGCGCTGCTAGCTGCCGCGGCCGCCGCCGGCACGCTCTACAGGCGCGGGGGCAAGGCGCGCCAACATGACTCTATACAGTAAGTACTACGCGGCCGGAGGATGCAGAATGTCATACAATCTACATCTGTAATAAATCTCTATTTAAAGCCTCGAGAGAATATTTTACTTGTAACAACTTAAAGTAAACACGAACACATTGAGTGAGGATGTATGTTTGCAAACAGTCCATCCTCGAGACGGGTGAAGTGTATCTACTACTGACTGGCGCAGTAGAAGTGTGTAATGGTTTCAACAGTTTTAGTTCAACTTTATTAATACTACTATGCTGTGTTGTTCAATTTTGAAGACTTTCAAATGAAGATGTTGTTTTCTAGACAAGTGTGCTCCATCTTACATATAAGTGAAGCAAGGTGAAGAGTAAGCGTTTTTTTTGTAAATCTACGATCAATGTACAAAGAGAGTTGCTTAGGAAGGTTTGTCCGGCTGCAGGATGAAGGCTGACGAAACAGTTACTTATCATTGTCATAATATTATAATGATTCTTCAACATTGTTTGCATAGTGAGATAAAATACTAATATTTCTCTATTTTCGTAAAAGATTTAAAAACTACAACAATCTTTATTAATATACTCGTAATTTCTTCTTGTTTTTCTAAACAAGATTTCTTGTTGTTAATCTTTCAACTTGAAATAAATCTTCATTTTAAAAATATTAATCCAAAGGAAAATAATTGTTGAAGTTTGAAGGAGTTCGCATTATGGTCGGATTCAATAATTCCCTTCGAAAGTAGATTACTTAAGTAAAAACAAATAGGAATTGATTAAAAAGTTTTCAGAGTTTTAACGAATTCGTAAAGTTTATTATCATTAATCTCGCGGAAAATTTTGGTCGAATATTATAAGACGATTTTTTTATGTCTATTATGTCAAACTGAAGTTAGTTTAAATATTTAATTATTTTGGTACTAGGGCTTACAAATGCTCCATCACCATCATAATCAGCCTACTGCAGCATAGTCCACTGCTGGACATAACTTTCTCCCGAGGCACGTGCTGAGTGGCACGATCTTCGGCTTTTCGCTTTCAGCCACTTCCAGCTGCCTTCAAACACTTTTAGCAACCATCATCACATACCGCTGTGCCTATAACACTTTACTTACACTTAAGATCAGATAGTAGAGAGAGAGATCAGAGATATCGGTAGTATCAGAGATAGTATTTTTGCTCCTTAAATCCGACCTTTTCGTGCCCTTTTTCAAATTATTACGAGTATCTTTATCATAAAGCACAATAAAGTCCTTTGAACTGGTCCTCTATATTCTGAATGTCCTGTAGATTGGACCCCACATTGTACATTTTTCAATATAACGCCAATTTCCACACAATATCAAGTTTCAGTTGACCTTATACGTACCAACTGAGTGTGGTGCAAGTTACAAGCGAGTTACACAAACAAGAACAAATTCATAAAAAGTAAGTAGTGAATATCCTATACATATTTTGCGTAGCAAACATATTTCGCCCACTGATAACGAAACAAAATTATTTAAAACATCAAAAACGACTACGAAAAAAACTACCTAGTATTGCTTTTTTTTAAAGTTACGAGTCCACTGACCACAATGTGTGAGTTCTCTTGTTCAGAACGCACGTGGCCGCGGTGCACGGTGCGCGGTGCACGGTTCCAGCGCATGCTTCGTCTGAGTTCTCTTGTTCAGAACGCACGTGGCCGCGGTGCACGGTGCGCGGTGCACGGTTCCAGCGCATGCTTCGTCTGAGTTCTCTTGTTCAGAACGCACGTGGCTCGGTGCGCAGTGCACGGTTCCAGCGCATGCTTCCACTGAACAGCTGACTCTACACATTCATACAACTCAGTGTTCGACACCGGATAACGTTTAGTTCCGATCAAGAGACTAAAACTATTTTAATATTCCTTTTTCTTTGTGCTTGAAAAACAATAATTATCAATATAAAAAACCATAAATATCCCGTAAATAATCATATAACTTTAGTGAACAACCGTGATAGTTTAAAACAGTGTTTATAAAAAACCATCTTCATAAGATCATTAGAACTGGACCAAATTGAAATGGGACACGGGAAAAACCAGCTTTCAAATAACCTAGTTGAAAGTTCTGGGGTAACAAACATTAAAAATAGAATAAAAAAACTCCTCCTTTTTGGAAGTCGGTTAAAAAATCAAGATGTATGATAATTTAAAACACCTTATAGAGCAGGAGACAAAACGATCTGCATCAAATAGCGAGTATACTTTTTGAAAATGTAATAAAAAGCTAAAATTCTTATATGTTGGTCCAAACCGGAGTGGCGCGAACAACACGAGGGCAGCAGTAGGGAACCCTCACTCCGGCACGTTTGATGGATGACGCTGGAGTGGCGCGAACAACACGAGGGCAGCAGTAGGGAACCCTCACTCCGGCACGTTTGATGGATGACGCTGGAGTGGCGCGAACAACACGAGGGCAGCAGTAGGGAACCCTCACTCCGGCACGTTTGATGGATGACGCTGGAGTGGCGCGAACAACACGAGGGCAGCAGTAGGGAACCCTCACTCCGGCACGTTTGATGGATGACGCTGGAGTGGCGCGAACAACACGAGGGCAGCAGTAGGGAACCCTCACTCCGGCACGTTTGATGGATGACGCTGGAGTGGCGCGAACAACACGAGGGCAGCAGTAGGGAACCCTCACTCCGGCACGTTTGATGGATGACGCTGGAGTGGCGCGAACAACACGAGGGCAGCAGTAGGGAACCCTCACTCCGGCACGTTTGATGGATGACGCTGGAGTGGCGCGAACAACACGAGGGCAGCAGTAGGGAACCCTCACTCCGGCACGTTTGATGGATGACGCTGGAGTGGCGCGAACAACACGAGGGCAGCAGTAGGGAACCCTCACTCCGGCACGTTTGATGGATGACGCTGGAGTGGCGCGAACAACACGAGGGCAGCAGTAGGGAACCCTCACTCCGGCACGTTTGATGGATGACGCTGGAAAGGTTTAACGATGGACAGGATAATATTGTTCCAGTTATACGATATCGAACCGATATTATGTTATACTTGATGGAGTATTGGAGGCGTTGTACTCACACATGCATTACGTTTAGTTATACATTCATTAAAATCACTCGTAAAATATAGAAAGCACTTTATATTGTTCACAACATATAATAGGTCGGGGAAAAAGTCTTTTCGTATTTTGTATGTATAAGGTTGTAGTAAAAATCTCATCCGTTGTACTGTTTGTATCTGGCTGGTTTTGATACCATTAAAAATATGACATTTTAAAAAAGGAATACAAAAAGTAAAAAGCAATTTCCCGCCATTTTTCAATTGTTTTTTTGTTTGATAAAATGAGTGAATCTAACGAAGAAATTCGATATATTGTGAAATTTTATTACAAAAAAGGGAAAACTGCGACACAAGCAGCGAAAAAAATTTGTGACGTTTATGGACCTAATGCAGTGTCATCAAGAGTAGCACAATGATGGTTCAAGCGTTTTCAGTCCGGGAATTTTGATGTCAAAGATGCAGCTCGCTCTGGTCGCCCTGTTACGGATAAAGTAGATGCCATTTCTGAAAAAGTGGACCAAGATCGGCATATTAACAGTTACGACGTAGCTGAAGAACTGGGGATTGACCACAAAACAGTTTTGACCCATTTGAAAAAAACTGGGTATACAAAAAAAACTCTATATTTGGGTGCCACACAAGCTCACTGAAAGAAACCAAATGAATCGTGTACTCATTTGCGACTCTCTATTGAAACGTAAAGAAACCGAACCGTTTTTGAAAAGATTGATCACTGGTGATGAAAAATGGATCACCTACGACAAGAATGTGCGCAAACGATTATGGTCAAAGGGCAGTGAAGCACCACAGACTGTAGCGAAACCCGGATTAACACGTAATAAGGTGATGCTGTGTGTATGGTGGGATTGGCAGGGCATCGTTCATTATGAGCTTTTACCGCCGGGCAAAACCATCGATTCGGATCTCTACTGCCAACAGCAGATGAGACTCAAACAAGAAATTGAGAAAAAACGGCCGGAATTGATCAACAGAAAGAGTGTGGTCTTTCATCATGATAACGCCAGACCGCACACATCTTTGGCCACTCAGCAACAATTTAGAGAGCTTGGTTGGGAAGTGTTAATGCATCCACCATATAGCCCTGACCTTGCACCCTCAGATTTCCACCTGTTTCGATCTCTTCAGAATTCTTTGGGTAGTGTTAGATTAACATCAAGAGAGGACTGTCAAAACTACTTGTTGCATTTTTTTGATCAGAAGTCCCAAAAATTCTACAGCAACGGGATCATGTCACTACCTACAAGATGGCAACAAGTTATCGAACAAAATGGCACATATATATTATAATTAAATGTAATTAAACTTGAAAAAAATATGTCTTGAATTTGTTTAAAAAATACGAAGAAACTTTTTCCCTATTACTAAAACAGGACAAAAACTATGTAAAACTAGTCTAATATGTAATCTAGAACGACAATGTTTAGAACTTAAAACTGGCTCCCGCAATGAAGGTTCCGTACCACCACATAAATTGTTAAGTATAAATTTGTCACCGACTCACACTTGGACAGTTTTGTTTTTACTGAGTATGTACTATAATCATGCCAAGTTTGAAGCTTGTATGTATTACCGTTTTTACAAATACAAAAATACGTTTACGTTTGTTGTTAATGGAGATCCCTCTTTGGTTTTAACTAACTTTTTGACTTTATTATTTCGTAGTGAATGCGCTGTAACATTTCATATTCTGTGAAAATGTCAACTGGCTATCTATTACGGGTCGAAAAATATAGCCATCAAAATTAGGACAGACAGACAGACAGACAGTGTAGGTTTAGTGAATCCCGTTTGCACCCGTTGAATACGGAACCTAAAAACGAAAGAATAGTACAAATAGTATAAACATAGATATTTGTTTAGTGAGGGTAGTTGTGTATAAAGAGAGTTTGTTCCAGCACCTCGTACACGACGGCTGCGTACGGCAGCCACCAGAACGTGCTGCTCCGGCTGGAGACCCTGGGCAGGCCGCCCAGCTCCACCGGCTCCTACGCCACTATAGCTAGCTTACACAAATTTCCCTTCGGTAAGTTTACAAAAGTCTCCAACAAGGTTTCAGTTATAATATAATAAGAAACTTCACCCTGAATATACCAGCTGGTGTATCTCTACACAACTCACATCTTTAACGATATCATTCTACATAATGTACATTTATAAACAACTTTTACTTCGAGACCTAAAATAATAATATAATCTGTACCACACACACTTCGTTGATTGTAATAACGACATAGTTCTATGGAACAAGATATTGTAAGTGAAGTGAGTCTGTAGTGTGCAGTACAACGATATCTGTGAACGTGTGCGTCGTGTAGAGACACACACCTGCCACCTGGTGGAGGATTTTTATATTAAACCATTTGTAACTATTATCTTCAATAATTTTCGAACAACTAGTAATTATTAGTATTTTGTGTTTCTATAAAATAATATGATCGGTCAGTTGTTACGAGTTAAACTAAAATGAATAATTACCTACTTTGTTTGTGTTCATGTAGTTAGATGTTATTTGTAGTTATTTTATGAACAACATTATTATACAGGTACGTTGACAACTACAAGCAACATGACATGTTCTGGTTAAATAACCAAATACATATATATATTTTTACTAATTATAATAAGCTTGTGTCCTAATCTGGTCCTAATGTTACTTTTTTTTTTTACAAATAACAAGCTTAACGAAAGATCTATTTAAATACATTCCACATACAGAAAAAATAATTATTTTTTTTCTAAATAAAATGTTAATAGCATTTTTTTTGGTGGAGATAGGGAGCAGATGCGCTGTCCCTCTCCCACAAATAGTGTGTTAGTATAGCACCTGTATGGCGAGCGCACGGCATGACGTCATGACGTGCGACAGTGCGCTCTCTGTATAACATGAACCCCCGCGACAGGTAGCAGGAGGTCTCCCTCGCCGTACGCGACCACTCACATCGGTGAACACGTGTACGCCAAGCCGGAGTCCAGGGTGTCTTACTACGCAGCCTCCAACCTCACGCACGTCTCACAAGTAAGTCTTACTCATCATAATTATTATAAACATACTACTGTTTACAGTAGGCAGTAGGCAAGGTAGTCGGAGCACTCGTCGTCCAACCGCGAGGTGGATCGAACCTGGACTCACTTACCAAACAATAGGGTAGAGAGGTTGGGAATAATAATGATAACTTTTTTTTAACTGGCAAGTGCATTTATCAACTAAACAAAATACATGCTAACACTAAATACGTAAAATATTACTATACTTGACCTATTATTTATACAAAATATATTTATTATAAATATATTAGATACATTCATACAAAAAGACACTATCCATGGAACGTAGAAACTCTACGAACTGGCAACGTACCCAACATGCTGGCGGAATTACCCACGCTTATTGGTTATGCGTTGAGCAAGGTTTTAATAGTTCTGTAAGTTATATATAGTTACAGTTTGGGTCTGAAATGTACTAAGATTCACTGGTTTAGTGAAACTCTGCAGAGATCTGTAGACACCTCGTTCATATTCTAATTATAATCAACACCTCCACAGAACATACTATAATTTATTCTAGTTTAATTATTTTACCAACAAATCTGCACAATTTGATCCTTATGTACACTCCATTAGGTTCAAACTTATTCAGTTGTCCCTGTGAGATGTCTAAATTCTGCGTAATGGTGCTTGAATCATTAAGCAATCACGATGTTCTGACAAGGAGCAATTACAACCCTGCTTAGTTTGATTGTCTTAATGTCGTGGGAACTGCTGACTCGGCTCGGCTCGGCGGAGATTTCTCTCCTCTCCACTTATATTAATGTAGTTACAATTAACAAATTTGAAATTATCATATCTGTACTCAGATACTTCTTATATATTATGGTCAGGAGCAACACAGTATAGAGATAAGTGAACCTGCGAAGAGTGCAGGTTGTTATAGTGTGGTGTTTCCATCGTTACATACGAGTTATGTAGGTCGGTGTAACACACACACACACACACTCATTATACTAAAGTAAATTAGCTAATCAAATCAGATGCGCTGTGGCTACTAAGCCTGTTAACAAAAATAACGTGCAAAATATAAAAACGGATTGTAATATTATATGAAAATCTACGCATACGAAGTTGAGGACAACTTACTAGCTAGTATTTAATAAATAGCATCGAGCGTTAGGTTTGTGCATTCCAAAATAAGTATGTAGGTCATCTGCGACAGTCACTGTGTTCCTCAGTAACTGTTGTGTGTCCTACTGTACACAGGACATCACCCAATCAAGGTGTTTGTCTGCGCGCTGCTCCGGGGATCTGTCACATCATAGAGCTCACGCTGTGGGGTCACGCTGGAAACAGATACGAATTACAGCTCGTTTCTGGCTGTGTTACCAACACAACTATAAACTAACACATATCATGTAAATAAATACAGTTGAATTTTGTAAGATGTGTGTTTCTATAAATAAAGTTAAATAGTACCTACATATCTATTGCAGCTGGCGCCAATTAAAGAAGGTTACGATTTGCAATAAAACAAGAAATCATACTACAGCTATTCGTTATACTTATGAATTTGCAATTAAATGGATAGTATCATGATCATTTCAGCCACAGAACGTCCACTGCTGGACATAGGCCTCCCCCATCGATCTTCAAAAGGGTCGGTTGGAAGCGGTCTACAAACAGCGTTTTCCTGCGGTCACTTTAAGGCCGTCTTTCCATATTGTGAGTGAACTTCCTACGCTGTGCTTACCGGTCCATGGTCTCCATTCGAAAACCTTTCGGCCCCATAGACCATCTGTTCCGCGTGCTATGTGCCCTGCCCACTGCCACTTCGACTTGCTAATCCTGTGTGCTATGTCGGTAACTTTCGTTCGTCTACGGATCTCCTCATTTCTGATTCAATCTCATAGAGAAACCCCGAGCATAGTCCTCTCCATATCTCGTTGTGCGACTTTGAGTTTGTTAATGAGGCCCATATGAAGAGATCATGTTTCAGTGACGGAATGGTAATGGATAGTTATAGTCTGTCCAATTTGTGAAATGATCTAAACTCAAAAACTAAGAACATCTACTAAAATACCAAAAAATAATCTCTTTAGTTTGCATAATTCCCTACTGCCTGAGGATCCACAGTAGCACACTACTATGGATACTCAGACAGTACGGACGACTGCGTTTTAGTTTAACAACAAAGCATTTGGAAACATATTGAAATGGTCACGATCTAAATGGATGTGTTCAGCTAAACGAAGAGAAAAGTTCTTTGTTTGAACCATCTGATTAATCAATCAGATTTTATCTAAATTGCTTTCAGTAAGATAATCACACTGATGGTATAAATTCTTTCAGTAAGATAACCACACTGATGGTATAAATGCTTTCAGTAAGATAACCACACTGATGGTATAAATGATTTTAGTAAGATAACCACACTGATGGTATAAATACTTTCAGTAAGATAACCACACTGATGGTATAAATGCTTTCAGTAAGATAACCACACTGATGGTATAAATGCTTTCAGTAAGATAACCACACTGATGGTATAAATGCTTTCAGTAAGATAACCACACTGATGGTATAAATGCTTTCAGTAAGATAACCACACTGATGGTATAAATGCTTTCAGTAAGATAACCACACTGATGGTATAAATGCTTTCAGTAAGATAACCACACTGATGGTATAAATGCTTTCAGTAAGATAACCACACTGATGGTATAAATGCTTTCAGTAAGATAAC
Organism: Agriopis leucophaearia; assembly: GCA_949125355.1. Taxonomy (NCBI): domain Eukaryota; kingdom Metazoa; phylum Arthropoda; class Insecta; order Lepidoptera; family Geometridae; genus Agriopis; species Agriopis leucophaearia. The sequence goes on from OX421262.1 coordinate 215,403, forward strand.
CACACTGATGGTATAAATGCTTTCAGTAAGATAACCACACTGATGGTATAAATGCTTTCAGTAAGATAACCACACTGATGGTATAAATGCTTTCAGTAAGATAACCACACTGATGGTATAAATGCTTTCAGTAAGATAACCACACTGATGGTATAAATGCGAAAAATTGAGTGTATGTGTGCATGTTTGTCTACACTCAACTTCCAAAATCTAAAAGGATCTGAAAAAAATAATGTTATGGAAGTAGCTTATACCCTAGATTAACATATAACGTACTTTACATCGGAAAATAATGGTACCAGTATGATAACGAGTAGAGCTATAAAGCAATATTGCATCAAGCAACATTGCTGGTAACAGTGAGCAACTTAACTCGTATCAAACTAGAGCCAACTTTAAATGTACTACCATGATTTGATTGAATGCAATAGCTACTTGGAACATTATAAAAACGCTACAATATTTAAAAATAAGTGTATATTTTGATCCGCTTTTTTTCCTCACTCGGGCCAGTTTCCCCACCGCAGATAAATTAACCCGCATTACGGTGCTCCCGTTGATCTTTGGTTAAGCAATCTCACAAAGTAACCTTTTAATGGGATTGTTTAAGTCGCGGGGAACCTACACGAGCTAGCGCTCAGATTAAATGTGCACCTATTAATATTGTAAGCGTGGACTGCAGAGGTAGGTAAATGATGAATTCAGGTATAACGGAGCAAATATTATTTAGAATATTTCAAGTTGCTATTTTCCCTTGCATTTCTATTGCATCTGTTAGTAATAATAAAGTATTAACCTTAGTATTTGACAAAAAATTCAACATAAGATTTATTCTGTTCAATCTGAAAATGTATATTACAGATAACAAAAAAAAACTTGTGTAATAATTATTTGACAGCTAACATTAACTTGTGTAATAATTATTTGACAGCTAACATTAACTTGTGTAATAATTATTTGACAGCTAACATTAACTTGTGTAATAATTATTTGACAGCTAACATTAACTTGTGTAATAATTATTTGACAGCTAACATTAACTTGTGTAATAATTATTTGACAGCTAACATTAACTTGTGTAATAATTATTTGACAGCTAACATTAACTTGTGTAATAATTATTTGACAGCTAACATTAACTTGTGTAATAATTATTTGACAGCTAACATTAACTTGTGTAATAATTATTTGACAGCTAACATTAACTTGTGTAATAATTATTTGACAGCTAACATTAACTCTGGTATCCTGACAAACATCTACAAGAAATTATTTTCATAATAATATATATAAAAAAGCATTTTTAGATGTAACCACACCTACGAGGAACAGTTAACTTCCCTTTCAAGGTTTTTGGATAAATGTCCCATCGCATTATAGAGAAAGATACTTTTAAAATCTTCACAGCTTGTTTTTGTAAGGAAATTCTTATACAATTAGTAGGGCAAGTGAATTGTGCATAAAAAGGGTATTCTCGGCAAGAATCCAATTTGTGAGGAGTTACGGAACCCTGTCTCCTGCAGGTGATACAAACGAAACGCAATTAACGTTCTTCTTCCAACTGTTGATGGAATGTCACATTATAAAAGACGCTGGAAGTGCTCACAGACTATTTTTAATAAACTTTTTCTGTTATTTTTTTAATACACCTGAATGACAAAACGAGCTAGTAGGCTCTCTTGATGGTAATTGCCACGCTTCTTCTGCGTCACTAACAGCGAATTGGATGTCATTAATCATTCTAAACCTCATCAGTTTAAAATTCAGCTCAGCATAGATTTAGCATGTGGTTGGCACCTATTATTTTTCATAATAATGATTTCTCTAGCAAATATATTTTTCATCTCACCAGCTCGGAATTTAAAATCTGCGCACACAAGACGTTTTAATCCTCTAGCGCGGAAACTAAATACGAAATTTAAACGTGATGAATTTGCGAACCTTAACATTTTTCAGTGTTAAAACATTTCAAGGTGATTGAATAGCATCTCAAATAGTTTGATTCATGAAGGTCACAAGAACTACAATATTTTCCTCGCTAAGGTGAGATGAAAAGTTGTGTGTTTCACTCGGCAGCATAGTTATTCTGCGTCTCGTTACCTTTGAAACCCTCGCTACGCTCAGAATTCTATCCTAGAATCCTACGCTTGCTCAGGTTTCAATACAAGTACTCGCGCAAAAAAATCACTTTCCAGTCATGCATAACTAATAACTATTTTCATATAGAAAAACAAAAGAAAACAATTAGATCACATTAAAAACTTCAAAAATATATAAATAACGTAATAAGTGCCTAAAAAATGTGAGGGAAAAATATACAATGGAACATACGAGTACCATCCTCCTTTATTGAAGACATTTTTAAAAGACTTAAATTAGTTGATATTGAAACGTACAAAACTCCATTATCAGATCTCTGAACCTTCTATTCAAATCCTGAATGTAGATGTAACCACCATAATACCAGAAGGAAAGGTTTTCGTCCCTAATTATGATTTCTTGTCTCATCTAGTTTATCATTAGCTCCTTTATCATGGAGGAACCAAGTTTTTAATTTGCGACCCCCTTTTGTCCGTGAATTTACCGCCCGGCTGGAGGTCTTTGGAAGGGGGTAGGAAATATGAATTAGTATCCTTGCAAAGGGAGGTGTTAATGAGGCTACAGTTGGAATTAGTTCGGGTTTGGCAAGTTTGTGAGTACTTTTGTTCAACTGCGGCTTGATTCACAGTTCTTTTGATTTTTTACTGTAAAACTGATTTATTAATTGGCTGTGACGTATTCTATGAGTTTTTACTGTAAAACTGATTTATTAATTGGCTGTAACGTATTCTATGAGTTTTTACTGTAAAACTGATTTATTAATTAGCTGTGACGTATTCTATGAGTTTTTACTGTAAAACTGATTTATTAATTGGCTGTGGACGTATTCTATGAGTTTTCACTATTATAATATATTTGTAGTGTTTACGATCCTTTGACTAATAAAACGAGTAATGTTCGTTCGGTTAACGTACTCAAATATTGATTCTTAATAGTTAATAGGGCACAGCTGTATATATATATATATGTTATGTATGTATAATATAGAGAGGGCGTGATCCCCGATCAGGCCAATACTTGGCCCTAAATATTTCGCTGCCATACAGCGCGGGAATGCCGCCAGCCTGATTGGCACGTTTGAACGGGAAGTGCTGGTCACGGAGACACTTAATAACTTTTTTGACTCCTCAACATTTATTATTTGTTCTGTATACTATTATTTAATTGTGTGTCAACAAATGAAACTTATTTATAGCATTATTATTCAAATATGAAAACATATAGTCTATCATTAACATCACGAGGTGAGCTGCTCTGCCGATCATAATAGAATACTTTTTTTTCTGTGATAGTTCGGCTCCAAGAAGAAGATAATATGCAGATGGCGAGTTGGCGGCCAAGCGCAAGCGTTGTTAAAAAAAAAAGAACTATGAATATAAAGCTGTCAACATTTTTTCCGATAGCATGTGCATGCTCGTAATAGCCGGCTCCGGCTGCTCCACCGGACGCCGGACGCGGACGCCGGACGATGTTGTTAATCAAGTTGCGATCACTTTGACGGGAGAAACTTGATTGCTGCATCCCTCTCAGTATCACTAAACGGGCCATAATCATTTTAAATTGGAAATGAGAGGTTAACTCAGATGAGTTTGAAAACATTTCTGCTAAAACATAACACTAAATAAATAACACGAACTATACTGTATATCCTACTAAAAAATAATTTACATATATATGTATTTACATATTTATTTTCTATAATTCACATATTAATGTAGCTAAATATATAAAGCTGAAATAAAACTATAAAAATTATTACACCTAGTGTAAAAAGATGTTGAAATATTATTTTTAACTTATACTCGGAAAGTAGGTAAGGTTGCCTGGAAGAGATCGCTTATAGCGATAAGGCCGACAATTGTTTCACTTGTTTTTAAGTTGTTTTTTATGTTACCTACTATGTACGTTCGTAATTTTTGGTGTGAACAATAAAGAGTTTTCTATCTATCTATCTATCTAGGTCTGAAGTTGCCTGAGGAGCGGGTTGAAAGTAATACATTTAAATCCTAGGGTGAATCACTTTCAATTGACAGTGACAGTTGACAACTGACATACACTCAAATTAAAAAAAAACTAGTTCTATTTCCATATTTGTATTGAACCATGTTCCAACTTTTTTTTATCTTCTCGGTGGATTATGGTCTCGCACTTCTCGTGCATTTGCCAGTGTCAGTTCATGTTTTTATTTTTAGTTTCCTTGTATTCGTAATGAAAAGCACAGTGTTTACCTGAGGTTAAAGGCTTATTTAGTCCCTCGAACTATTAGCGCCCTCGCTACACTCGGGCGCCAAACCCTGCCTCGGGACTAAATAAGTTACTTTCACCCCTAGACTAACAATGTACTATTGCGAATTAGTTTTAAAAAGGTTGAAACAAAAGTCAAAATTAGTTGACTTATTAACTGTTCGCTCGTACTGTACTCTTACCTTTACAACCTTTCTACTTATATAGCTCATAATAACATATTCAATCCTATTTTTTTAAGAAGTACTTGCATACATAATGTTATCAAGATTTCTTCATGTTATCGTGGGGTAAACATATATATATACAAACGGCGATTATGTCCTGTTGTGTCGGCAACCTTTGGTTCGCTCGGTCAACAAGAAAAGGAATAATTATCTATTATAAAAAACCGACTTCATCAGAACTGGACTAAATTAAAATGGGACCAAATGGTAAGCATCAGCTTTCAAGTAAAAAAAGAATCATCAAAATCAATTCACCCAGTCAAAAGTTCCGAAGTAACAAACATAAAATAAATATATACTGTCGAATTGATAACCTCCTCCTTTTTAGAAGTCGGTTAAAAATTGACCAAATCACGTAATTTTTCGTAGTACACATTTTTTGTGGCAAGAGTTATTTTAGCGTTTGAATATCAAAGTGTTACAAGCATCGCCTTCCAAACATAGTTATGCAATAAGTATCAAAATAAGAGGACAGCCTACCTTCCAGCAGACCATCACGAAAGACCGCGAGACAGACCCGGCGGAACAGCTCCGGCTGCTGACCTCGCCGCGAGTCAACATCCACCTCGAGGTGGTCATGCATGAAGGCACCTTCGGGAGGGTGTACAAGGGCGTCTTCAAGAAGGGCGACACGTATGAGGAGGTGCTCGTTAAAACTGTTTCAGGTAATATGCAACATTTACAATGGAGGCTACGATACGTGCTACGCCGTAGCTCATTCACCCAGTATTCGTTATTATTGGTATTTGACGAGACTAAGTTATAATTACGTATTATAATAAATAACGCTACTCTATTCTATTGTAATTACTGTATGTGATGCTCTGGGATATGCTACGGTGAATTTTATATTGATTTCACTTTAACTAACCCAACCAAGATCGGCCCACCAAGCTTTCCATCCATGTCTCTCTCATTTATCCCCATTACCCGTGCAGCGAAGCTTCAGTAGACAAAAAGGCCGACCAGCTCGTAGAATACTATCAGCAGACCGCCACCGGCAGACCATGTGGTCGCTACGCATTAAATTATACATCGTAGCTCTAACATACCAATATTGTTTAACTACGAAGCTACACAGCATGCTACGTCGTAGCACATTCGTAGCACCTCGAAACCAAACACAAATCCGGCGACAGCTGCTTTGTACTTGAAGTTGATGGCAGGCACTATTGCTATTCTTATATTTTTGTGTTTTGTGAGCAGAGGCAGCGTCAGCGATGCAAGCAGCGCTGCTGGTGGCGGAGGGCCTGCGGCTGCACGGACTGGTGCACGCCAACGTGCTGTCGCCGCTGGCTGCCTGCGCCGAGGAGGCTCGCAAGCCGCTCCTAGTCTACTGCTGCGCTTCACACTCTTCTAATCTTAAAAGGTGACTTATCGTCGTATGAGAATGTACCCGAAACTGTTTTCCATTAATATTATAGTTTCATAGTACCCCGAGTATGGGAGCGATGATTGTGCAACGTAGAGTAATCTTGTAAGTGTGTTCCCTTGTTCAGGTTCTTGACGTCGTGCCGACTGGGCCAGCAGACGGCGCCCGCAACACGTGACCTGGTGTCACTGGGCGCGCAGGCAGCCTGTGGGCTCGCCTTCCTGCACGTGCAGCGCCTCGTACACGCTGACGTCGCCGCCAGGAACTGCCTGTAAGTATATACTAACATAGTCAGCGAGCTGTGGTCTACTTCTGACACTAATTATGACAATACGTGTGTGTGTGTGTCCATTAACTATTTACTACTTGTAACATGTGAATGTACTTATGGCACTATAACACTTATAGTTGTATTTTCAGGTTGTATTCATGTTGTTTTATTGAAAGATGATCATTTTGATACTCACATATAATCACTGACAACTAATCTTCTGGTTAAATTTCGATCTGTTTAATTGTTTTGCTGTGGTAGGATATACAACATTATATATAAATGAATTACCATTATTTGAATTGATATCATCATACTGATTGTCCCAACAGAATAGACGAGAAATTGAGACTGAAAGTGACGGACAACGGTCTGTCGCGCGACTTGTTCCCGGACGACTACCACTGCCTCGCCGACAACGAGAACCGACCCGTCAAGTGGATGGCACCCGAGGCGCTGCTGGAGGGACACTACTCCACCGCCTCCGACCTGGTGAGTCTCGGTGCTGGTGTCTGTTCACGTGATGAGGGACATGTCGTGAACGCGCTCTACTGCATACTGTATGTTCTGTTACGAGTTGAAAAGACTAGAGCCAATATTTTGGCACCGGCACATCTTCTGGAGTCACACGGCGGCCATTTCGGCAGAGCAGCACAAATGACGTAAATATCGACGTTGAAAGGAAATAAATACCAAGCGACGTATAGGCAACTTTACAGGAGAACCGATTAAAGTTAGAAATTTTGAAAATAAATAAATATAAATTGAATTGTGTATCCTATTGGCATGGTTTTTACATGAAGTCAGTTTTAAATTGATAATATTGTATTTTGTGGTGGTACGGAATCCTCAATGCCCGAACCCAACTCGCATTTTGCCGGTTTATTATTTAACATGTATTCATAAGTGTCAATTAATAGCTGACTTACTAAACAAATGTTGGAAGACAATTTTATCTTGTAATTTATCGTATCGATTAGAAAGTTATAATGTAATGTTGTGGTTGTCAGTGGTCCCTCGGAGTGACGCTGTGGGAGCTGAGCACGCTGGGTGCGGCGCCGCTGGCCGAGCTGGATGCAGCCGACGTGGGCGCCTTCCTCAGCGGGGGGTACCGCCCCTCGCAGCCGCACAACTGTCCCGACGAAATGTAACTATTGCTCACTCTACTGCCACTTGTACTGATGGAGACGTTCGCTGTTACAACCACTGAAACAACTTGTAGTTTCTACTTGTGTAACAGAACTGGTAATGCGCCTGATGTTAACATGTTCACCTTTAGAATTAGCTCATATGTAATTACCAGAACACATAGTCTGTTGCAAGGTTATTTAACTTGTGGACGAGATAACTAGTGCAGCTAGTATTACGAAGCCAGTTCATTTTCTAGAGTTAACATAATGCTCAAGTTGCAACAATTTCTTAGTAGCTACCTAACAAACCACAGCGTCTTACGTAACAAACTCTTTTTAGAATGGCAACCCTGTTTCCAAACTCCAATCTCCCCGAGAGTCGTGCAGACTCGGCTGCAAACTGCACCATCAGGAATGCAATCCTCTCTAACACATTCGCCGCTCATTTCAGAATTGATCCAATTTCTGTTCGACCTGAATACTCACTAGAGTAAAATTAGTTTTTAACGAAGTTGTAACTGCTGAGTAAATTTCTTTATATGTATTTGTTCGGTTTATATTATATCTTTTTGCAGTAAAACGAGAGGGTCTTGACATTTTTTACACTATTTTGGTTATATTTATTCGTGTGTGTGGAAAATTATAGTAAGAGCTTATGGTTCCTAAAATGTATGAACGAAGAGTGTACTGTACACAACGGTCGGGTGTCGCGGAACGAACACTTTATTTTACAGTTTCAATTGTTTATGGTATTTCAAGAATTTATTTCACAACTACAACTAAACTCATATTATTAACATACAACAAACAGACAGCTGTTTGTTAATTTTTAACTACTACTACATAATCATGGAGTTTGTTTTTTTGTCGCAAGTAGCAACAAGTATACTGTGTAATAACGGATAAAACCACAGGATATAGAAAGTTTATTCAACAAGTTTATTCGACAGCCCCGTTAGCTCAGTTGGTAGTGTACCTGCCTTCTGCGCTTGGAGGAGTGGGTTCGATTCCCACCTAGGACAAACATTTTGTGTGATGAACATTTGTGTTTATTCTATGTCTGGGTATTAATATCTATTTAAGTATGTATTTAAAAATATATATGTATGTATATTAAGAAATGATACGCACGCTGTTTAGACTACTAAACTACAAGTCAACCTATACTAAGTAGGTAAATTACTCAGTTTGTTGATGTTGTTTGTTTTTTTCATTAACTCCAGTTGGATGTCTGAGCACATCTTGAGCACAATATATTTTCCCAGTTTAACTATTTTTATTTATTATCTTGTTATAGCATTTTATTGTCTTTTTTTAATAATTTTTGTCATGTATAATTTAATTACTTGCACGCTCACCGTGCAGTGCGTGACGTCACCTTCCGGTCCCATCGGAAGACCAGAGCCGGTTGGTAACGAACGGCATCATGCTGAGCTGGGGCCGGTTTGTGGCAAAAATCCAATTTTTTTTTTTTTATATGTGTGTAGCTTTAAGCGTGTGTGGATTTTTGCTATAAATAAAATATTGTCTAAATATTGTCTATATCAGTCTCTGGCAGCCATATTACAAGCTTTGCTTAGTTTGGGGTCAGATGACCATTGGGTCTTTTTTTTTAATTGTGTGTAGAAGGAAACTTGATTAGTTAATTTTGTTGTTCAGGTACGGGCTGATGTCGTGGTGCTGGAGCACGGCGCCGAGCACGCGGCCCACGGCGCCGCAGCTACTCGCCGCGCTACACGACTTCAGGCAAGCTCTCACCACCTACATCTAACTATACCTCCCTGTCTGTCTGTCTGTCTCAACATACTTTCCTCCTGCTACACTCTACTCTACACTACAACCCTTCGAGATATTGAATTTTACTCAACATCTGTATGTGAGAAGATTTTCGAAAATATATTTCTAAGACATACCACAATTTGTATTTTTTTATGTTTGTAGAATATTCTCTCAGTCATATTTCAGCTCCATTTAAAGTAGAGTAAGTAGTAAGATTGAAATAAAAATGCAGAGGTTGTGATGTGAAGATACTTGCTGGTCAGTCTACATAGATCTTATCGTGTAACACTTGTTCTAAAAACTTTAGTAGAAGTGATTATAATTTCAGTCGTAGTCGATATAACTGTTACAAAAATAGTTAATCTTAAAACTATTTTAATGATTGCTCTCTCACAACTCGGTAATTTAGAGTAGGAGAATGCGAAAATTAAAAACACTTTTATCAAATTTCCTTTACTTAAATAGTAATTGGAATTCTTGGCACTATTTTCTGCTTCTTCAAACTTTACCAAAGTGCCTAATAAAGAAGCAAAATGATATAAAAGTTAAAAATTATTTATTTAAAATTAGCTACTTTTTTATTATTATTATGAATGTAACGTGTTGATAATTTTTGTATATGTACGAGTCAACATTGTGATTTTATAAAAATTGAGCTGCTTCGTACAGCTTGTTCATAATTTTGCGCACTTTTATAATAACCCGTCATATTGAACTATAAGATACTTATAACATCGACATTTTGTTTTATCTCTACATAAATAGTTATTATAGTTACTGATACGAGAACGTGATAATATTGCTAGAAATAAATATATACTATTTAATTATTCGTGATATCTCGCAAATAATGTTTTGTTTCGTTTAGTTTATCACTCAAATCAATAGTTCGATTAAGATTATTAATTGTCTACCACATTATCATGGTGAATTTTGTAGCCTAAGTTCATTCATTGCGTGATTTGAGAAAAATACAATAAATGAATACGATTGTTTGTGCTGATTACATTACAGCACTTATAATTTTTGATGCTTTTAAAATACTAGTACATGTAACAATAATAACCTCAATTTATTTAAATTAAAGTATTGCAATGGATTGTGAGTTAGCTGTAAGACCTGTACTTAACATTATTATAAAATTAAAATTTGTACATTTCGCACTCGTTCGATGCAAAGGAATTTAACTTAGCTTTAAGGAAAAGTTGATTGTATAATTAATTTGTTCTAAAAAGAATTCAGTAAAAAGCATAAGATGCTTTTTAATATTAAATTTAAAACGTCTCAAATATTCAAATCATTGAATATAAATATAAATCAATATTAATTTACTAGATGAAACGACGCGACGTTTGAATAATAAAATACTACTAAAATAATGTGTCATAGGTTAAGGTTAGGCTATAAGTTCCTGAGGACAGAAGTCCGTCCAGGCAGCCGGCCGGCTACAAGGATCAAACACCAAAACAGTAGTTAGTCATAGTTTGACTGCGACTACACTTTAACGAATTTGGACTTAATGACTTTAATTTAATTTAAGCACTATCCATCTTTCAAAACCTTATATAACATTCACTTGTAAGTTTATTTGATTTTTTATTTATTTGTGTATATATATGAGTTTTTTAATTTTTTATTGAGCGCAGTTATCAATTTTATACTTATTTTTGATTGATATGGTAATGTACCATTTATTTAACTGATGTTGTTTTAGAGTCACTTTGTCAAACTCATTGAGGTCGTAAACATCGCAGCAACTATGAAATAAATGTCTATTATACCAAATTTATTGATAAAACATTGTATTGATGTATTATAATACTTCATAATCCTAGAATAATTTGTTAAGAATAAACAAAATCAATGAAAAACTACACAAATCTTAATTAAAAGTTATCTTTACTCTCCCATCAGTTGTGCTGAATTCTTTGATAACATGAATCTTACCAAAACTATTTCAAATGTGCCATATTTATGTTAAATATTTATTACTTACTTAATGGTATTTTCTGAATCATATTTTCATTGCATAACTTTATTATCAGGTTTATTTATATATGTAATTAGTTTTGAGTAACATTGCCCTGTTGTTACACATGCTTTCTTCCTATTCATATGATCTCTGCTGCCTCTATAAGGTTTCCATCGACGAAGAAACATCTTCAGACCAAACTGTAATCCTGTACTTAAATACTAACTATATTACCAAATTTGATAATGTTTTATCCCAAAATTATAATATGAGACAGATGAGAAATAAGTTTTCCTTGCGAATACCATGCGACTGAAACTACCATACAACGCTTTCTACTGAACTGCGCAAGAAAGATAATAATATTTTTCGTGTGTATGTGTGCTTGTATGTTTCTTTATTAGATTGACATATTTTATGTGCAAGATTTTATTTATTCAATAGGCTTGCGTTTGGCCGCCACCTCGCCTGATGTTAAGCGATGATGCGTTCTACGATGAAGCACGCATGCCTAGAAGAAACCGGTTGTCTCGCGACTGATGGTGTCATGATTGCTCTTATTCTCCGTAATGTCACACTTGGCAGTTGAACATTCAGAGATTATTTCGGAAATTATATATTTATAACTATATCTATGCTACTACTTGTATAATGACGTTATGGCTCAAACAGGGTGTTCTCTAGACACGACGCGTTAAACACTAGTTTACGCTTTTTCGTACTTTGTATTAGTTCGATATCATTGCATGATTCCTTCACCGACTGTAGCTAATGGACTCTCAGACCCACCACAACATTTAGTCGATGCAGTAGCAACGAGTCGTAATATGAGTTAGTCGTTTTATGTCAATAGCTTCGATCAAATTACTTTCCGAAGGTCGATAGTAACAAGTAATTACTAATACGTAAAAAGTGACAAGTAAGTGAAGCTAATCAATGTTTAAGTAAACATTGATAAAGATGTTAACAAATAAGTGATATTAATTACTTACACACTTGTAAAGATGACTACAAATAAGTGAAGTTAATCATTTACATTGGTAAAGATAAAAATAATAACAAGTAAGTGATACTGTATAGGTACTTACATTTTATAGATAACAACAAATAGGTGATGCTAATCACTAACACAAACTTACACTTGTAAGTGTGTGTTACTTACTCGTTAACATTTGAACAAATAACGTTCGTTCGGTGAAGTAGTCCCGCAGTGGTGTCCTACATGTACGTAGTTTTAAATGTTTGTGTGTTATCTGTTATTCGTGGAATCGATGTCGTGTTTATTACAATATTTGTGGTAAAATTTCTCTGTAAATTCCAGTTATCTGATAAGTTAGCTATTTCTTGATGTTTCTTAAAAAGTATTTGTAAATAATATGAAATGATGAACCTTTCTTTAGACGTGTAAAATATAACTGTTTCCGGCATTACTTTAAAACATTACTAATTTAAAATCATGTTTATGCTCTATCTATTTTTCGCGGACGAAGATTGTCACAGGTGAAAATGAGACAGGTGAAACTATTTTAAGTATTGATTAATTTACGATGTTTATTAAGCTATTGCATAGCTTCTATCGTGGGCCTTGAGCGTGGAGACCGAATCCAGAAATTCCGTAACGAAAATAGCCTAACACCCCCCACTCCGACCGGCACAGCGGTGATACTTTGACTTGGCCTCTCACCGCTAGATGGTGTTGTAAAATATGTTTGATAAAAGAACGACATATAATTATATAGAGTTGTAAAACCTACATAATTTTATTGTTACAAGTAAATAAATAATTATATTTGCATAAGTTGATAAAAAATGCTATGCAATAGCTTTACCGCGTCAGTCCCCGAGTGATACACGGCTTTTTTTTCTGTTTTCTTGTTAATAAGATGCTTATATATAAAGTATTGAATAAGAATTTAAATTATATAACTTCATCACTTACTGTACTAACTTTCCAGTGTCTAGGAAGTGTCATTAATAATAAAAAAAAAAATTTGCTCGTTTGTTACTATCACAAACATTTTCACGCATTGCTTCAAAACACGTTTAACAAACAAAAGAACTAAATAAAATACACAACAAAATACACAGATGACAGTAAAAAAATACTACACGAAAAAACAAATGACATATACCAAAAATTGTGTAAAATATAAATAATTAATTGTTCAATCAGTCATTAGTATAATTAACGAAATGTAATTATATTGAACATAATGATGTGATGAAGATAACAAATACAAGAAGTAATATTTTATAGCTTGTAAAGAGAGGCGTCTAATTGTTTGCCCGACAGCACTAGAAGGAGGTGTTTCTGACGTATAGTGTGCCAGATGAATGTGATGAATACGTGTTTGAATGTTAATTATAAGGGATTAATGTTTAGGGTTTAAGTAAATGTATGTATTAATTAATCGATATTGCTTCAATGATAAATACGAGATATCAAATCAATTAAAAACGTTATTTTACAATAAAAAATAGTTTTATTTAATCTCTAGTTTATTATATTTTGGGATCTTTTAATTGTATAATTATACAGGCTAGGTGTTTGATCATAGCTCACTATAAGTGATCGTGTCATCGAAGATGGGAACCACGCCAAGTTTGTTATATAGTTCTTAGAGTTATCTTTTCAACGAGTTTTAGAAGAAACTTTCAAACTTTCGCGTTTCAAACGCGAACACATGTATTTTTTGAAATGTCCATCGGGTATTCATTGCGCATTATTTTATGTACATTTCGCTCGACGTTTTGACGATGTTACAATGTCCGTGATCACGAGCTGACAGATAACTGTGAGTGAGTCCGGCGAGAAGAGGTGTTTTATTCTACCCTCATATTTTTTTACAAATTAATTAGGTAGTTTAAAAGATGGAACTTTGAAAGACAAGTACATGAATATTTAATCATGACTAGCTGCGCCTCGCAGTTTCACCCGTGTATAAACCATTGTTCTGTTGCTGCGTTGAAAGAACAATTTAACAAACAAACACTCTTTCGTATTTATTATATTAGTATGAAGTATATTTAGCAAGGTTCACTTAAGCAGGTAGGTATTACTAACATTATTTTTAATAAAATATTAGTTTCTGGAGTGAGCTAAATTTTCTACACTAAAAACAAAATTTCACAACAAAACCTTAAAATATAATTGAGTGTTGTTATAATAAAAAGCTTCACAATATGTCACACACTGAAAGTTTCAGGTTCAGATACGGTCGGTATATCATGTCGGGTAATGGCGGCACTCCTCCGAGGATACATTGGATTAACTACGGATAGTAACTTTCTATTTGCTTTATTTGTACCCGAAGTTATCGGGGAGAGTGTTAAATAAAATTAGAGGTTTATGGCTACTTTACGCAGACACTACGCGCGGGAGCTCCTTAACAGTCGTACTCCTGTATGTGATGAACACACGGAGATGTATAATATAACTATGCTATGAAGCTTCCTCGGGCTTTTCGCTACATTCTGCAGTTAAACGCAGGGTAAAGGTTTGGCCAGACGCTGCGTTGCCGCGGTCACGCAAATGAGATTATTACTATCCATATTTATATCGTGTTACGAGTGAGTTCAGCACTGTTTCAAATAAAGTCTCTACATTTATTATCATACCTAATAATTTGTCATAAGAACACGCGAAAAAAATCAGCTGAATACGGGTTGAAACTATAGTCGGAATAACTGATTTAATCATACGTGAGTAGTTTTCGTATAATATAAACAAAACGTGTGAAATCCACGTCAGTTTCCGTAATTACATTTAATCGTCTCAGCGTGAAACTCTGGTGAACATGATTTTTGCGGTTGGAATGTTGTGGTCTACAGAACATGGCGCGGTCCAGCGAGCGAGGGATCTGACATGTGTTCAGTCGTGTAACATGCCACAATGACACGCGTCTCAATTTTCATTGTAAGAGCAAAAACAGCACGCACTCACAACACATAAATGGGTATCGCCACATATGTGACTTTTTTTTGAGAATATATTCACACGATATCATCATCAGTTGTAAACTGATTTAAATTATTATTTTTATACTGAAAAGGCTGTAATCATATATTTCATTTATTTGATAAAGCCAATTTACAACTTATAATTATAAAGGTGATCCCTTTAGAATTTTAATAAAATCCACCTCTAAGGATGGAAAAGTAGGAGATGAATCTTACTTATTGAACTTCTCATAAAATCAGTTGTTACTTTTGTAAAAGTGTATTAATAATCTGCGTGCCTCAACCGTTATATAAGCATCGTGTGTCTGGGTCGTTATGTAGCTATTTTGGTTTTTTCCTATCGCCTGCGCGAACATTTCAACAGTTTATTTCTTTACTTAACTCGGCGAGAACAGTTAATAAAAGTCGTGAAACGTGTCTCAATTACAAATTAATTAAGTAAGTAGCTGTTTCAGCAACCCACGCTACCATTACGTCGTACAAAACGGAGCTGTCTTTGGAATTCATGATGAGAGTTTGGACTCGCTCTTATACGTTCATTACAAACTGTGTTGCCAATATTTAACATAATAAATATAAAGTTAAATGATTATTTACGGGATATTTACCGTGGTAAGGTTGTGGAAGGAGCTCCCGATATTTCGGCGCAGTTACATGCACCATGTTCACGGGAAGACTAATACGGGAGAAATAATAAATATAATCATGAAAACCAATGAATGTAAGGGAGATGTGTTTCACTAAGTACTAGGAACGAGATTTAAAACTAAATGTATTTAAAGAAAACTAAGGCCATTAGTACACGAGGCCATGCAGGTCGACAGCTCGAGGAGCGCCTACAATTTAACAAAATATTGTTAATCAAAGATCAGGCTTATAATGTATGTCCGATGTGTGTGATTCAGATTGTGATCGTATTCATCCCGTTTCATTTACTTACTAACACCACGCACGTGATTTATAATTGTTGCCAGTAAACTCAACTTTAGTCACCATCTTTTTTCGCTAACTTATAATTGCGAAAACTTTGTGATAAAAGTATGTCTGTAACAGCTGGTTTGAGATGAAATTTGGTAAGGAAATATCTTATATCCTGGATTAACGCACGACTATGTCTTATTTCGGATAAATCGTCGATATCTGGAATAGCCGATAAAACTGCAGTATACTGATAGTTGAACATATTTAAGAAGCAACATTCAAGAGCACGCGTAGAGACGCTACATCAGTAGAGTCGCCGAGTATCCGACGTAGAGACGCTACATCAGTAGAGTCACCGAGTATCCGACGTAGAGACGCTACATCAGTAGAGTCACCGAGTATCCGACGTAGAGACGCTACATCAGTAGAGTCGCCGAGTATCCGACGTAGAGACGCTACATCAGTAGAGTCGCCGAGTATCCGACGTAGAGACGCTACATCAGTAGAGTCGCCGAGTATCCGACGTAGAGACGCTACATCAGTAGAGTCGCCGAGTATCCGACGTAGAGACGCTACATCAGTAGAGTCACCGAGTATCCGACGTAGAGACGCTACATCAGTAGAGTCACCGAGTATCCGACGTAGAGACGCTACATCAGTAGAGTCGCCGAGTATCCGACGTAGAGACGCTACATCAGTAGAGTCGCCGAGTATCTGACGTAGAGACGCTACATCAGTAGAGTCACCGAGTATCCGACGTAGAGACGCTACATCAGTAGAGTCGCCGAGTATCCGACGTAGAGACGCTACATCAGTAGAGTCGCCGAGTATCTGACGTAGAGACGCTACATCAGTAGAGTCACCGAGTATCCGACGTAGAGACGCTACATCAGTAGAGTCGCCGAGTATCCGACGTAGAGACGCTACATCAGTAGAGTCGCCGAGTATCTGACGTAGAGACGCTACATCAGTAGAGTCACCGAGTATCCGACGTAGAGACGCTACATCAGTAGAGTCGCCGAGTATCCGACGTAGAGACGCTACATCAGTAGAGTCGCCGAGTATCCGACGTAGAGACGCTACATCAGTAGAGTCGCCGAGTATCCGACGTAGAGACGCTACATCAGTAGAGTCGCCGAGTATCCGACGTAGAGACGCTACATCAGTAGAGTCGCCGAGTATCCGACGTAGAGACGCTATATCAGTAGAGTCCCGAGTATCCGACGACGTCTCGGTCGGCTTCATGTACTGCAGCCCTCAGGGAAATATTGTTTATCATAAGTATTGTCGTCGTATTCCCGAGACAACGATACTTTATTGATATCACTTGCGCTGAATATCTTCCGGATGCTTGAGAAAAAATAAATACTTTGTTGTGCTGCCAGGGACCTATAAACACACTTAGGTTTGTGAATGGTTGTTTTTTTTTGTAATGCTGATACAAAAAAACTACTCGAGTGCCAATCAAGTGCATCGAAAGAAAAATAATTACATCTAACTACATAATATAGAATTATCGCAGGTTCTCGTCATGATAACTGAAAATCCCAGCTTAAGTAATTAAAACTTAATCTATCTTAAAGTGACATGCAATAATTGCTTCAACAAAATCCTTTGAAGTCCATCCTCGAACTTTAAACTGCTATATTTTCCTTTCCTCGAAATATTGCAATTTCTCCTGTATGTTTGAAGCGGCCGGCGCCCGCGGGAGGCCGACGCGACAAAGTGGCAATATTCCATCTCGACGGGGCTCCTCAAACAAGGGGACTCGACGGAGACAACAACACACAACAAGCAACAAGTCAGAAAGAGACATCCCAAAGTTATTAATTGAACAGAATTGACGGAAGTGCACGTAGAGTCGTGTTTTTGACAAATTTCGCTTTGATACGGCGATTACTTTTACATCAACGCTTAGGGGTCGACTTTTAAAGACACGGGGTGTCTTGCAGATGGGTTCTTAAAGGTAATTGCGTTGTTTACGGTTCAGATTTTCGCATCTTTATTATTAAGATAAGAAAAACAAACCATAAGTACCTCCTGCAGCCTTTGAATAATTTAAACAGTTTAGAAGACAAGCAACTGGATGTGTGTGTTAGAGCGTGGTCTATACCAACATATCAGGTACTCCTTACACATAATACCAACTACGCAACAATCATCATCTCAGTTCTACACAGCTAGACACAGGTCGCTTCTTCAAAATACCATTATTTCTAGTCCTACGCTGATCATGTACACGTCAGGACGTGGATAATATCAATTGTTGACCCTGTCGACGTCATCCATCTGTATGGTTAAATGGTTGTGTCCACGTCATTTTTATGTACACATGCAACAGAGTTGTTTAGTTTGTTTATAAATAAAGTGAATACATAGAAACAAAGATGGCCCAATAATGACCTGCAGCCAGATCTAACAACTTGATTATCTTACTAGTGCTGTTGCCTGCGACTTCGTACACCTAGATTTTCATATAAACTTTCATCCGGCCCTTCCGCAAAATAATATAGCTTATACTTCAATCTGGTCATAGCTAAGCATATTCGTGAAAATCGCATTTAAATCCATCCAGTGGTTTAGGAGATGTGCGTGGATAAACAAACAAACATACAAACAAAAATTCTAAAAATTGTTTTAACATGTTCAGCTGCTTATTTTAAGACGCCCTGTATGTTTTTTTTGATATCTCGAAATTACAGTTTTTTTTATCTCTACGTTTTTATTATATCTATAGATTTCAAAATGTGTGTAGTATTAAGTTCACGTTCATAGGACCGAACAAAACTACAATAAACTGAATATTTCCGCGCAATCAAAGTAATTCCATCAGGGTGGCGGCGGCGCAGGCGGCGGTCCGGTGACGTCACTGTAACAACTCCCTGCTACTCGTTCCGGTTATTGAATATAATTGTATTATGACATATCTATTTCAGGTTGTCGATTGAAACGGAGGATTCAATCAATTACAATGGAGAATTTATTTTGTGCACTCTGTATTTATTGATATTCATCTGGATTATAAACCACTAGCTGCGCCCCGCGGTTTCATCCGAGTTATATACTTCCATGGCAGTGACAGCAACCACCATTGACTTACTCGTAGATGACAATTTTTTTTTCTATGGTGTAATATGTCAAAGTATAGACTTCAATCCTTATTCTTGTTTTTATAGGGAAAATCTATATATATAAAGGAAAGTCGTGTTAGTTTAGTTACACTATTTATAACTCAATAACTCAAATTTAATGAAAATTGGTGGGGAGGTACCTTAAAACCAGGAGACGGAATACTATTTTGTAGCGAAGCTGAAGGCCGAGCTTACACCCGTGCGATGCCGGGGCGGACGGCTAGTAGATTATATTTATAAATTCGCAACCAATGACTGTTTAACTGGCATATTGCCTTTGTTAACTAAACCAAATACAAGCTAACACTAATACTACAACAAACAGTGAAGCTGCCCTCTGATACTTATGGTTTCAGTGAAGCCCTCTGATACTGATGGTTTCAGTGAAGCTGCCCTCTGATACTTATGGTTTCAGTGAAGCTGCCGTCTGATACTTATGGTTTAAGAGATTTTACTTAGTGCTTATATCTAATCATTATTATTTTCAATTTGAATAAAAAAATAAGATAAGTTTATTTAGGTTAAAGTTAACGGTTGACACACACACACACACACACACATACGGTTGACTTTTATATCGATCGACACTCTTTTAAACTATCACGATTGTTCTACAGTCATATTATTATCAATAGGACAATTAAGGTAAATATCCCGATATTTCGGTTCAGTTACGCACCGTATAATATATACGGTCTTCCCGTGAACATAGTGTATGTAACTGCGCCAAAGTATCAGGAGCTCCATCCACAACGTTATCACGGTATATATCCCGGTAATACCGATATGAGTGAAGTGTTAGGGTGTCAGAACGCAACAGGCGGTGGGCAGCAGCAGACACCACACTCCGGGACACTTCGTCCGACTCCGCGAGGAGTGTCGTGTAGATCGTGCCGTAGATACTTACTTTAAATTATGACAAACAAAAATATTGTGTTTCGAAGCTATTATAGCCAAAACAAGAATCCAAAACATTATCATCATCATTATTATAATTAGGATAAGCTAATTATAATGATACATGATTTTGGACATATGCCTTTCCAAAGGCAGTCTGATCTTGGGCTTTTCTCTTCCAGCCCCTGCCAGCTGTATGACGTATATCGTCACTCCATCGAGCCTCTGGGCGTCCTACATTCAGTTTGCTAATACGACCTTTTATTGTACAAAATATTCGTAATATTAAATGTTTTGCTAAGAAAGTTGATAATTCCGAAACTATCAGTTAGGGTTCCAAAAATAACAAACCACAAAACTACAGCTTTTTAGAAAGATTTCCAATAAAACAGGTAATTCAATACTCTACTATAAACCTTATGGAACTATAGAACCCATAAACCGCTCTGAGGAACCAATTCAGCCCGGCTTGTGTCACACGACGGCATCTACGGACCAAGTCGCCGTAAAACTGTGTTTATGATACCAACAGATGAGTTTACGACCTCAAAATGTACTTATAATGAAGCCTTCAGTTTTCTTTTCATCAACCGACGAAAAGAAAGACCAGAAATCGTTGTCAACATCGAACAGAGCAGCTTGTATGACTGTAATAACTATTGTATCATAACCACAATACTAGTACAATAGCGTGTTATTGACACATCTATGAGTAAACAAACATTGCCAGAATATAAACTAGAACATATTCTATATGGCACTATTCCGTCTTTAAATTCTCTGAACAAAAACCCCGTCGACCTGTTCATCACATTACATCTACATCTTGGCGTGGAAGGAGTATAACATCCCAAAACGAATATCAATATAAGAATGTTTATGCATACATGACCTTAATTCTCTATAAAGGTAGTATTTCCTAGTCGTTGAACCCTTATCTACACAAGTAGTGTCCAACAATGGCACGACTGGTCCGTGATTGCGGCCATACATCTCACGCGCTCTCGGGCACGCAATTTATCGCCCTTCATTACGACCGCAGAGCAATCCGGAGACTTATCTCGAAACAATCTTTGCGTTACTTCTCTCACCTTTGTGGCATGTGTCCTTAATGTACCACTTTAACAACGAAAACAAGAGATCCATGTGCCTATTGCAGCAAAGCACATTCGACTGTATTGTTGAATAACCCAAGGTCTATATCCGCACATGGAGCTGAGTCACGTTAGGTCAGGGGTAGCAGGTTGTGTGACTTTTTGTGTTCCAGCCAAGTCATCTATTTGAGTTGGTTCGTTGACCGACGTTGACCTACTGTTATCGCGCGCTCTGCAGATAAAAGTGCTGAACTTTTAGGACGCCGTTAAGAGCTAACTGTTAAGTGTAAAGAATTTTAGTATGCTTTTAGCGCTATATCTTAGGATAAGAACTAAACAATGTTGATACCTCTGTGGTAGGGAGATATTCTTCTACTTACCTATTATAGGAAACATGCAGCGCTTGTAGCAAGCTCAGCTGGCTGGTTGTATAGGACAGTCATGAAACATGCAGCGCTTGTAGCAAGCTCAGCTGGCTGGTTGACAACAGGCGGATCTATTTTCGGATGAGTGACCACGAGTGGTCTTAACCACTGTGTTCTACCGTACGTGGTCGGATCATATGTTGAATGGTGTACAGGTGTCGACGGTCGCAGCCTGACCGTACGTGGTCGGATCATATGTTGAATGGTGTACAGGTGTCGACGGTCGCAGCCTGACCGTACGTGGTCGGATCATATGTTGAATGGTGTACAGGTGTCGACGGTCGCAGCCTGACCGTACGTGGTCGGATCATATGTTGAATGGTGTACAGGTGTCGACGGTCGCAGCCTGACCGTACGTGGTCGGATCATATGTTGAATGGTGTACAGGTGTCGACGGTCGCAGCCTGACCGTACGTGGTTGGATCATATATTGAATGGTGTACAGGTGTCGACGGTCGCAGCCTAACCGTACGTGGTCGGATCATATGTTGAATGGTGTACAGGTGTCGACGGTCGCAGCCTGACAGCGAGCTGATCATGTCTGATACATTCAAGTTCGACTTGTGCCAGTCGCTCCTCTGCCGACATGTATAACGCACTTACTTTGGGCCTAAAACAACAAAATATTGGATAAATTATATGGCAAACAAATCAATAATAAATCAGCCAGTTAAAAATACTCAATAACCTTTTATTATAATTTATTTTCGATCGACAAATTGTCGAAGTGTCCGCTGAAGTTGTTGAGAGCCCGGGATCGGGTTCAAAGCTACAATTATAACTTTTGCCTTTGAGAATACCGTTTTGTTTGTTTGCATTTCTTTTGTTGTTTGAGCTCTGATTATTTGATAAACCAAATAAATTAAGTTATTTATGAAAGAAAAAAAAACAATATTTAAATAATTACAAACTTTACTGCACAAGAAGATAAACTAATGGAGGTCACATTTCAATACAAATTCAAAAAGTATTTAAACTAAACAAAACAAGCTATCGGCCAGTGAAAATGCCGTCAAAATCGGTTCAGCCGTTTTGGAATCCATAGGGAACATACACATGGATTTTTATGTACAGGGTTACTATGAGTTAGCATCCTATTAAGGATGGCTTCAGTACGTCAAAACAAGCAACTAATTGTTCAACGACTTATAATAATATACTAGTAACATACATAGTGTAGTTATATACTATATACTAACTTCTACCAAAATCCTAAAGCTGTGTGCGGAGTTAAAACCAGCAGGATGTATTTTAAATATTATGAGCTTTTCATGAAAATACATAAATGAAACTCGACTACCTAAAGAAATTCATAACTGCAACAAACAGTAAACTATTATTAAAACGAACAGAAACGCATCTAAATATTCGCCTGCATTATTCCACTATGAAAGCCGGATATGAAAGAGAAGCTTTAGTACAACTTCCGGTCCGCGCGCAGAGTAGGGCAAACTGCCTTCAAAAGGCAACACGTATTTCCTGTTTTGGTTTCTTTGTGCTTTTACATTTTGAATGCATTTTTATGGTTCTATGGTAGGTAGGTATTATAACAATGTTAATTTATTAATGATGAGGCAAAATACATTTAATAATACAATTTCCAAAAAAAACTTTTTCTACATAATAGTTAAAGACTTCGAATGTTTGTTTTCCGAATACTATTTGTCTATTCAGGCCCAAGTTGGTGTTGCAACGGGGCAATTACACTATTTTTGTTTGTATTAGTGAAAACATATTTTTGGTTTTTGTGTTTATCTCATATCTACTGTGTTAATTAGCAGCTGTTTGTATTCCATTTAAATAAATGGGATATAAAAAACGCGTCATTTTGTAAGGTTGTAACAGGGTTGGCGTTATCATTTGATAACCAATACAAGTAGTTAGTATACACTGTGCGTACAAGCATCCTTCTCGCCCACGTTACTGACAATGATGACAAACGTCTCCTATATATATAAACCACGAGCCAGATTGAATGACAAATGTTGTATGCAACGCCATTAGATGGTAAGCGCGATTGATGGCCGACCACCGAGGATGCCGTCATAAATTCTACTATACCTGGCGGGGCGACTCTACCGATACTCGGATCTGTCTGGACTCTTCTTGTAAACAGTTGACAAAGGTTTCGCCTATACTTATTGCGACATAGAGATAACCGTACAATATTTTGTAGATATTAATTTGACATATTATATATAATAATATACAATAAAAACTACAATAGACAGGCGAAGTAGACAAAGGGTATAAATAAAATTTAAAACAAATCTCGCCAAATAGTAGTATATTTTATGATGTCACATTTCAGTTGTGTTTTACAGTTTTACGAGCCTATTCCCCGTTCCAATAAACGAGACGCCATCCATGACTCAAAATATCACCATGTCAAAACAAGGGCATCATTGCAAATAATTGACGCGATCTCTTGCCAATGCGGAGTAAACTTTAACAAAACACGAGAGGGTTTAGTTTTGATTGTGTGTTGATTAATTTTGTTGTTTACGCGAAGTTGGTTAAAGTTTAATTGAATGGGGGGCACAAAGAGGGGGGGGGGGGGGGGGGGAGGGAGTCGATGGCGAGCTGATGGCTCGGTCGCGAGTCAGCGCTTGTTTACACGTCTGCGCCTGACATTATAGCAGGCGGTGGGCTTCCTGGGATTGATTCAGATTTTTGACTGCAACATTGTAATTCTGTTTTTATATATATATATAATATGCTATAGTATTTCCATTGAGTTGAATTACATGCATAACATACTATCCCGGTGGTCCAGTTGATAGTGAACCTGTCTTCTGTGCTTGGAGGCGTGGGTTCGATTCCCACCTAGGTCAAACATTTCATGTGATGAACATTTGTGTTTGTTCTATATCTGAGTATATATTTAAGTATTGTGTTGAAATATATAAGGTCGGGGAAAAAGTTTCTTCGTATTTTTTAAACAAATTCAAGACATATTTTTTTCAAGTTTAATTACATTTAATTATAATATATATGTGCCATTTTGTTCGATAACTTGTTGCCATCTTGTAGGTAGTGACATGATCCCGTTGCTGTAGAATTTTTGGGACTTCTGATCAAAAAAATGCAACAAGTAGTTTTGACAGTCCTCTCTGGATGTTAATCTAACACTACCCAAAGAATTCTGAAGAGATCGAAACAGGTGGAAATCTGAGGGTGCAAGGTCAGGGCTATATGGTGGATGCATTAACACTTCCCAACCAAGCTCTCTAAATTTTTGCTGAGTGGCCAAAGATGTGTGCGGTATTGCGTTATCATGATGAAAGACCACACTCTTTCTGTTGATCAATTCCGGCCGTTTTTTCACAATTTCTTGTTTGAGTCTCATCTGCTGTTGGCAGTAGAGATCCGAATCGATGGTTTTGCCCGGCGGTAAAAGCTCATAATGAACGATGCCCTGCCAATCCCACCATACACACAGCATCACCTTATTACGTGTTAATCCGGGTTTCGCTACAGTCTGTGGTGCTTCACTGCCCTTTGACCATGATCGTTTGCGCACATTCTTGTCGTAGGTGATGCATTTTTCATCACCAGTGATCAATCTTTTCAAAAACGGTTCGGTTTCGTTACGTTTCAATAGAGAGTCGCAAATGAGTACACGATTCATTTGGTTTCTTTCAGTGAGCTTGTGTGGCACCCAAATATCGATCGAATTTTTGTATATCCAGTTTTTTCAAATGGGTCAAAACTGTTTTGTGGTCAATCCCCAGTTCTTCAGCTACGTCGTAACTACTAATATGCCAATCTTGGTCCACTTTTTCAGAAATAGCATCTACTTTATCCGTAACAGGGCGACCAGAGCGAGCTGCATCTTTGACATCAAAATTCCCGGACTGAAAACGCTTGAACCAACATTGTGCTACTCTTGATGACACTGCATTAGGTCCATAAACGTCACAAATTTTATTCGCGGCTTGTGTCGCATTTTTCCCTTTTTTGTAATAAAATTTCACAATATATCGAATTTCTTCGTTAGATTCACTCATTTTATCAAACAAAAAACAATTGAAAAATGGCGGGAAATTGCTTTTTACTTTTTGTATTCCTTTTTTAAAATATCATATTTTTAATGGTATCAAAACCAGCCAGATACAAACAGTACAACCGATGAGATTTTTACTACAACTTTATACATACAAAATACGAAAAGACTTTTTCCCCGACCTATTATGTAAATGTTGTATGAATGTAAGTAAATCAGTCAAAATCGAACTACTCTGCTAAAAGTTAGGCATGGTCATCGGTAAAATATAAGCGTCAGAACCTCCTCCTTTTTTTGGTTAAAATACAAGAATGGGGTCAAGTGGCGGCGGATTTTAAGCCTATTTGTCACGTAATCATGATTAAAAGTAAGGTCCCAGTTGCAGACTAAACATACACCAAACATAATAATTATATTCAGCCTACTTAAAAAACGCTGCAAAAACTCAGAGGTAGAAAATAATTTCTCCGTAAGAAAGCCTTAGATAACGGTCTCAAAGAAAAATATGAAACTTTTATGCGGTCTATTAAGAACTAGATTAAAGCGGTATAATCAAGTTTGTGTGTAAATTGCAGATACTTCTTTACGAAGTCCGTATAAGATAAGTATTTGCTGAGCTGAAGAAAGTTCTCGGGAATGAAGTCTGGAAATTCTTTCATCTAATTCCGTTAGTTTGTTGCTAAGTTAGTTAAGGATGTTGTTCGGAAACAGAATAATAATTTTGTTACTTCAGCCTATTTGCTCCATTCATCAATATTTTATTTCATACTCAATTAAAATTCCACATCAGAGCATAGGGCTACTACCTACTACTAGTCTAGTTTCACTCCTCTCTACTACAGTATGGTGGTCCAGTCTATTATTATGAAAGTTAATCTAACAAATCAAATTTAGATAATGCATCATCAGGTATTCACATATTCATCACTATTAGCACCTCATTTGTGCCCTGAAGTAGTCAGCACTACTGCTGCAGGAAAAGCCTCTTCTTTCTTTTGCCAATCTTATTACGACTTTATGATGGCGTTCATACCTGGTTTCTTATGAAAATCTAATTTTACCGACGGAAACGCAACAAAGTCACAGCTTATGCAAATTGTGCTTTTAACAAATGACATCGCTCCACTATCCCAGTATATACGGCATTAACACGAAATAACATGCAAATCTCGCGCCGATCGAGAATCAAGTCTCTCAATGATGGATAAAACCGGCTAAAACTGGATATAAGCGGCTTAAACCGGATTACACCGCTTCGAGGTGGAGGCGCTCATTTATTATGTAAATACGCGACAAATTAAATCCTTTGGGAATTTCGTTTGACAAACGTTAGGTTGTTAAATGTCTCGTAGTGTTTAATACTTATTCCACGTTCAATTTGCAGCGCAAAATTAAATTATTTAAGATATCTTTAGATTAGCCTAAGACAGAGATCAATAGTACAAACGAGAGAAAGCTTATATCCAGCAGTGATTCAATACGCCTGTGGTGATGATGATGATGATGATGAGAAATTTTACTGTGAATCTGTTTGTTTGTGTGTGTTTGTAAGTCTGTGAAACAGTACTCTAAGAATTGTCTAACAGCTAATAGAAAATTGTCAACCGATGATAGCCTTTACAGACCTAAAAAACGCTACATTGTTTGCACTACTTAGTAGCTCCACTTAGTAGTTTTATAGCTAAAGATACCCGACCTGATCACACACACAACCACTGGCTCTTACACAATCGTAACATACTCGTAATATTATGTAAATGAAACTCGGGCACAATCTGTAAGCAGAGCGGATGAACCAAGTGAAATGTGTATTTATAACTATACGTATGTTCCATTGTGCAGTGGTTTAAGATCACGTCAATTATAACATAGCCAGGTAGTCAGTTGTTTACAAGAACTTGTTACTTGGAACTCTAAAACTTGTTAACAGCTTGTCAATAACACTAGTCGCAGTCTATCGGGCAATGTTTCCATGTCACAAACTTTAAACTTAAATGGACTTGAGGAGTTGTGCTTCGGATTAAGCGGTTTCTCACTTGACATGAAGTTCAGACTCAACTAAAATTTAAGCCATGGGATATAACAGCGTGAAACTGTGAAACTAATTGACAAGTTTTGATTACATCATTGGGGTTATCGTTTACAATAAATTATCGGAATGTTGCTTTCCGTGGTTCTCCATTTTGTGTGTGTCTCCGGTAGTTTCGTGTGTGTCTAATTTACGCGATATCTTCTCTGATTGTGAACAGATAATAATATGATTATAATTTAATTGTTTTTTTTTTTTTTATTGTAGAATAGGCTTGCGCTTGGCCGCCAACTCGCCTGATGTTAAGCGATGATGTGGCCTACGATGGATCACGCTTGCCTAGAAGAAACCGATTCACTCTTGACTTGAAGACACCCAGATTGTATCTATCGGGGAACACCCATTCAGGCAGTGCATTCCACAAACTAGCAGTTCGCACAATAAAAGTGGAATCAAAGCGCTTCGTACGGGTTTTCGGAATGTCAACCATAAAACGGTATCGATTTTTCGTGCCCGCTCTGGCAGTCCGATAGAAAAAAGGGCAGGAGGGAATTAAATCATGCAGATCTGATGCACACTCTCCAAAATTTATCCGATAAAAAACCGATAGACTAGCAACTTTGCGCCGATGCTCAAGACTAAGAAACTTAAACGGCAGTGGATCGAGACTCCACGCTGCTAACCAGTAGACATACGGTGCGGGGCTACACCACTACTTGGGGCCCCCTACAGACTGCGGTCGGCTAGCGGTGCACCGTGCCTCGGATCCCGCTACACTCCACGACTAGTTACCCGATGCAGCCCAACATCACGTGGCAGAACGGTCTTGCAGCAGTAAAGTAACTGATCCGACCCGTTTTCCCTAACGGTGTCACCGGACAACATGCCGGAACACGGCTAGGCCGCTTGGCGGCATGACTTTGTCCGGTGGGTGGTCACTAGCCCCGGCCGAAGCCTACCACCAGTATGTTGTCACCTGACTAGCACCACCCGGGGACTACGTGTGGGGTTACAGAATTTACGGGTGCATTCCCACGGACGAGGGTGACTCAATCCCCAAAGAAGAATATTGGATAGGCTTACTATATCGATGGTGGTCTCATTTTTAAGAAAATATTTCATCCCTAAGGATGTTAAATTAAGGGATCATTCAATAAATTATAACCACATCCAGTTCTTTTACTTTTATTTCACCCACTTCTTGTAAAGATGGTTTTATTATATAAATAATAAGCTAACTTACAGGAAATGACTACAATAAGTGACCACTACTCAGATCTATACACATCATACTGACTGCCCCGTTGGCTCAGTTGGTAGTGAACCTAACTTCTGTGCTTGGGATCATGGGTTCGATTCCCATCTAGGACAAACATTTGTGTGATGAAAATTTGTGTTTTTTCTATGTCTGGGTGTTAATATCTATTTAAGTATGTATTTAAAAATATATATCTACGTATATCAGTCTCTGGCAGCCATATTACAAGCTTTGCTTAGTTTGGGGTCATATGACCGTGTGTGCAAAAATGTCCCAGATATTTATTTATTATATCATATCTTGCCTGTCCACAAGTAATTTGTCTTTGTGTACCTATTTAACTAGTAACCTGTTTAGGCACTTCAACAGTATTATGTGTTAACTGAAACGATGGACTAAGCTGAGGCTCTTTCATCTACTTTCCATCCAATTAGGATTACCTAAAGGTGCAATCCGTCTCTGAGAGGCTCAGTGGCACAAACACAAAAACTTACAGACATAAATATTTCTGTAGAGAACTCTTGTAAAGATATAATAATTACTTAGCACCTAGTTTAAAAAATCACTAATAACAATAATAATCTCTTAACCAAAATCATGTAAATCCCCATAGTTTAATGTGTATTTATACACAAAAATTGATGGCTTATTATATATAGGTCCAGGCCAGACCAGAGAGTGAAAATAAACGAAGTGCAATACTAATATCTAATCTCATTCACTAACATGTGTTGTGCCAGCATGGTGGATTAGAGCCTATCTTCTCTCTCTGAGAGAAGGTCTGTGTCCCAATCCAGGTTGTATATAACTATTTTACCCGACTACTGCAAAGGGAAGATTATGACTTTGACGGCCTACATACATAATTATATATGTGTGTGCTAATATGAGCAGATTTTGACCAACTGTCTATTTGACGCGCCTTGTTACTCCACGTTACATCTACACTAATATTATAAAGAGGAAAGATTTGTACCTATTTTTGTATGTTTGTATGTTTGTAATGAATAGGCTCCGAAACTACTAACCGATTTGAAAAATTCTTTCACTGTTGGGAAGCTACACTATCCCCGGGTAACATAGGCTATATTATATTTTGTAGCGAGGCCGAAGGCCGAGCTTACACTCGTGCGAAGCCGGGGCGGACGGCTAGTAAGGTATATAATTGACGTCACACTAAATCTTATTGTTTCACACTACGAATCGTTTTTTTTTTATAAATCTATCGTGTTTGGTATCAAAAGAAAATACTTAATGGGTACATTCTAAAATGTAAAATTTCGTATGTAAATAAACTTACATGAAGTCTATCAAATCAAATCAAATTATTTATTTGTCAGTTATAGTTCTATATGCAGCATGTATATTTGTGATAACTTATATTAGTTATATTATATTCCGCTTGCACTGGCACTGTTATACCCACACGAGTCGATCGTAGGACTCATCCGGATTACTGGGTGTGGATAGCTTTTTGAAAGGTGTTCGTGATTGGTTTTTAATGATACATCGGACACTGTTGGGTGGATTACAGGTTGTGTGGTTACAGGGTGTGTGGTACAGGGTGTTGAGTGTCAAACTGATTTCATTATACGAAGTACATACTTTTAATGTTACAAGCTACTTTAGATTTACAAGTAATTTGTCCCCATCAGTTAGCTCGAGAAGTGATAGAAGAAAAGTTAAAATATGATTCAGTAGAATACCAGGATATAGCAAATGAGTCCGATGACTATTTTAGATTTATGTTAGAGTGTTATCCGGTCGTTGTTACATCTCACAATAATTTATTATTTGTTATGAGAACTGTAGAGTGTATATACGTCGTTATAAAGGAATGACCGTCGTCTTTATAACCGGATTCTTCTCTATTTAACGTAAAAAAAACTAGTAAAAAACAAGTACGTACTGAATAAATAAATATTTGGGACATTTTTGCAGACGCGATCATCTGACCCCAAACTAATTAAAAAATAATGAAAAATAATTAAACGAAAAAAAGCGCTAATAAATAAAAAGATAATAATAATAATAGCCCAATATTAAACGCAGGGGCGGCATTATGGCGAGCCGTCGGTGAGTGGCGACACCGCGTACCCCGATTTCATGAGGCTAAATGAGACCCCTGACCCCTGGCTTGCCTTAACCGGCCGTCCAGGGGTGGAAACCGCAAGAGCTAAGAACCTAAGCTCCAGGGTGGAAGTGTTAAAGGGCTTAATGCCGCGAGTAACTCTTAGTGAAAGTGCAGCACACCTCTCTACACCCTAAGCCACCCACGCCGATGTTGCCCCTCCGGTGCCAAGATACGTCAGCCTTTATGGGGGGCCCATTCAGTGGGTGGCAAGTCATCACCTGCCTAAATATATTTTGAGATGAGACATGATAAAGCAGGTGCCGTTTCTCATTTTATAGATCTGTTATTTCATCCACAAGTTATTCACCTCAATAGCCCAGACTTTTTTAATCCTATACTGTACAATAGTTTCATATTCCTTTTTATACATATTTCATAGTTGCATGTATTTTATATTCAACAGGGCCTCTTGGTGTTGGCTTCGGCTCCACCAATGTCCACCAAATATCCGGGCTAGACCCGAGAATTGTTTGAAATAAAGTGTTATAATAATAGCCCAAAATAAAAATTTGATTTAAATAATTCTTGCAGTTTAAACAACTAAAAAACACGGTTTGTTGCATTGTCATCGGTCCTTGTTTTTAAAGGGTTGAAAATCACGTCAATGATTCCGTTACATATCTACTTATATAGTATCTATGTAACGATATGTCTATTAGATACATATCAAGCTAATAAAAGCGTGTTAAAAATTCTAAACAACAACAAACCAATTAACTTCACTCCGGAGACAAAACGCAACAGACTCTGAACAATATCTTTCCAATATACCAGACAATTCTGAGGCAAAAACCTCGAACTAGTCAAGTGTTCGATTCTCAGATAGTTTTATTCATTTCAGTAGATTTCACGGGCGAGGGGATCACAAATTGCGCCGCTCGAGCGAAGCGGCGAGAATCGATTGTGCTGCCATCTGTTGGCGAAATAATGACTCCCGTCTGGTATGCGATGTCCTCTGGATCTGCAACTTGTATACGTTCACATTTTGTATGCAGCCTTCTTTATATCGAACTGGGCACGCGGGTGTGTGTAATGTTATTTAATATTATTACCATCATGACCATCGTCGGACCGGACCAGCTATTTCAGACGGCATGTCCCACGCGACCTTTGAACTCATTCAACTCAACACTGTTACTAATCATTCGATCTAAATCGTCTTGATTGATATTGAGATTGTTGGGATACGCCAAGTTCAGAGGTCAACAGACAAAACTAGCGATGATTTATCACATAGCGCAGCCCAATTTACTTTATTTTATAATCGAAACAAAAACTCTTTAAAAAAATGATAAAAAAGTATTATAGTATCTGAAGTTTTTCCATATACTGCGCATAGTATCGCAAAAGACCAAACCTGGTGATAATGAAACTATTTATCTCCCGAACTGAGACACAGACCGTCTCCCGTCTCCCACCAGCGACACAGCGGAGCAGAGCGGAGCGGAGCGGTGCGAGAGCTGATACTTCACACTGGGTTCTTCTTCCTGATTTTGGTGTTTGAGAATTTCGTAGCTTTAAATATTCATTTAAAAACTGATTTCAAAGGCACTCGAACTAAATTATTCATATTTTTAAGCTGGTTAAAGAACTGCTTAGCCAACATTAATTGTTTGTAGAACACCTTGAGTTTTATTTATTACTCATGTAAGATTAGGCCAAAAACATAAAATGTGTGAAAACCACGTCAGTTTCCATAATAAAACCACCTGAGTACTTGTAAATAAAAAAGTAAGCCATGACTTACTTTTATTGCTATTATATTTTTACCTATTATTAAAGCTTTAATTGTTTTTGATTCTTCATTCATTTCATATTTTCTTATTGCTACTTATATTGTAATTTTTGTATATTATTGTATTGTTATGTACATATACTGGAATATACTGGAAAATTTTGTAATAATGAGGCCGACTGATAGTAATGTGATCTAAGAGAAATATTTGATTCTATTAAACCATCATTATTGTATTCATGCAATGCTTTCCTTATTCCTATAGAAACTGGAAAACGCCCCGAAGTTATTCGCACAAAAATCGTAAACAAAGTTGTAAAAAGCAGAATTCTCATCAATTTAAAAAGTACCCTCGTCATCATGACCGTCACGTCAGTCTACGTAAGGTCAATGACCCGTACTATATTCACCCCCGATTCCGTTTGTAAATCGCAAACGACCCCCTCTTGTAATTAGTGATAATCACAAAAAAGAAAATCACAATTTTTCATAACGAGCCAAAATCACAAGATTCCAGAAAAGAAAAATAAAATATTTTCAGAGCTTGTAAACCGTTTGACACACCAAACGATTTATTTTTAATCATGTTTTTTTATTAAACGTTAATTATGTTTTATTGCGATTTTTGGACGTAATTAGGAAAGTTTAGATTGGGTCGAAGTGGGTCACGAACTTATCAAATTGTCTTTGATAAATTGTGAGAGGCGAACTGAACCGAGAACCAAATGTGCTGATGAAAATCACAAACTATTTCAATTGTGAGAGGCGAACTGAACCGAGAACCAAATGTGCTGATGAAAATCACAAACTATTTCAATTGTGAGAGGCGAACTGAACCGAGAACCAAATGTGCTGATGAAAATCACAAACTATTTCAATTGTGAGAGGCGAACTGAACCGAGAACCAAATGTGCTGATGAAAATCACAAACTATTTCAAATATTTAATTTTACTCCGTAATATTCTTAAATGAGAGTTTTAAGGGCATTTCAATATTAAAGATAAGTTATAATGACGCTCATACAATTTTAAACTAGGAACTCCAGACTTTAACTTTTTTTTTTACCGGTAGTAATAATATCATTTTCACATCTAAAAGTAAAATTAAATGTTTCCAAAGTACAAAGCCACCATCAAGCCTGTAGGTGGAAACATCCGAGGGGCGAGATAAACACTTAAGCGGCTGTATCCTCAGCATTAAATTGTCATTAAGGGAAAGCTCTGAGGGCCGAACAGAAGGAATTACTTAATTAGGTCTCGCCACAATGTATGGAATTAAGGTGTATACCTACTGTTTACATCTGAGTGGTTGTTAAATGTTGCACTTGGATGTAATGAGCGTGGGAAGTTGGAAATAATATTATAGTATTTAGTTACTCACAGCTTTGCCTTTTGAAATAATCGAATTCAATCGATAATGAAAATATGTTTATTTGCGAGAATATTGTCTTGCAGTTTGAATGGAATATACGAGGTGTCATACAAATATTCTGCCTTACTTGGTGCATAGCCTGAATTACATATTTACTTGTTACAGCTTGTCTTAAAAAAACTGTATATTTTTATTTACATGTGTTTGGCCTCTCCTGTTAAGTTTTGACAACCTGTTTGAGGAGAGACCGCTCTTTCGTTTTTACATCGTATTTTTACAGACATTATACATACAGACAACATTTTATGTGTAGTTACTAGGTAGTTATAAATTTAAAGTGGGTAGTTTATGTGCGTGTTTGTTGTACTAACACTGTAATAACACTTGTCAATGAAAATGTACACAGTTTATAATTTAGTTTAGTTTTATATTTTAGTGTTAGTTTGTATATATTTGATTTCAAGTTGTTTTCATTATAATTAGTTTTTTGAAAACTACTTACTACAGTAGATATATATGTTAACTATACGTGTGTATACAAAAAGTATGTAAGTAGGTACTCTTTGTTCCGGAACAAGTAATGTATGTTTGTATCGTCCAATATATTTGTAATCCGATGCCACGAAGTGTTTTTTTTTAGAGACAAGTTAGTCTTTAGTTGCAAATGGTATCGAAAAAAGCATTTTACGTATGTATTGTAAGTACAGAGATCAAATTTTAAATTGCGTTTCAAATATATTTAAAAATATTTGGAACTAGCTGCGTAGCGCGTAGTTTCACCTACGTATAGATTAGCTATCGGAAAAATAATAAGGATGTTACGTCATTCTCCGGCCCTTCTGTCTCTATGAAAAAAATCACCGCTGCTCTGTTGCTGTGTGAAAGAAAAATAAGGAAAGAAACACACCTTTCGTATCTATAATATAAGTATAGTGTATAACATATAGTATAATTAATTATATATTGTCTATTGGTAGAGCAGTGTGGCACTTTTTAATTATTATAAAACTTTATATCAAGATCACTACGTCGGTCTATTTCTTCATGTTGATTATGAAGAGCTGTATAGAAATGGATGTATAAATGTATACCTACTTTTATATAAATTGAATCCCCTAAACTATCACCAAACATATTAGTTTCATAACCAACTTCAGCATATTTTGGTTCAAAGTGTACCATGATGAAGGGGTAAAGCTACGTTGCCATAGTTGCACTCCGCCACGTCGCCGTCGTCTCCTACCTCTGAGATTCAATAACGTGGTGTAATTACAGACGTGGCTGCGCAGCGCCGCACACAACACACCAGGAACCTTTGATCTCCAGCGACAATCAGCAAGGAGTTAATGAACGCCAGTTAACTGTCACTCGATGGATTCCTCATTCAATGTTTGGAATACTTGAGATATTGGAAAATATCTCGGTATAATTAGTTGGCTTTCAATTGAGAAGAAGCTTTACTTTCTAAGATGAATTCATCAAGACAACACGTTGTATCCACTGAAGTAGAACAATACAACGGATCTATAGTCTAATTGGTCTATATCAGATGTTTTGCAAATCTAGAATCAGGTGAATAAAGTCCACAAAGATAAGCAACACACTGACTATGCCCCGGATATAGTAGGCGGCGTTGACCACTTACCATCAGGTGGCCCGTCACTTGTTTGCCACTTATTCTATATTAAAACAATCTTCTCTCAACATCAGTTGAAAAAAGCATTAGATCCGGTACTCACCCACGGCAGGCTGTACTCACCCACGGCAGGCTGTACTCACCCACGGCAGGCTGTACTCACTCACGGCAGGCTGTACTCACTCACGGCAGGCTGTACTCACCCACGGCAGGCTGAACTCACCCACGGCAGGCTGTACTCACCCACGGCAGGCTGCAAGGAGGAAAAGGAAAGCGAAAGGAGAGTTTGACCAAAACAAGTGCACAAAATAGATAGCTACTTAATATTATGTCAATTTTGTATCCTATTCATCAACATGATGCCGCTCCCATCAGCACAGCGTTGGTGGATCATCACCATTCATTATCAGCCTTTATACCTCCTCCCTGAGAGAGAGAATGGGCGCTGATCCATCATGCTAGCACCATGCCCAGTGCATGTTGGTGTATGTTAGAACTTTTGTGGGTCTTGGACGGTTACCTTATAATGTTTCTCTTCACCAATTTTTGAGCGCTGGCATCGAAAACTTCATACAATTTGTTTAAGTACTAAATAAGTCATTAGTGTAGTGTAGGGTTTAGGGGTCGAACCAGGTGCCGTCAGATTATAAAGCGCACATGCTCCCACTCAACCGCTATCGTTCATCGCTTGTTGGCGGTACTGGACTTTAAACTAATCCTAAGACTTGGCATTCCCCTATATGAGGAGCAAAGTTGTAAATTAAAAATAAACACAAACGAAACATATTTGACTGCCCCGGTGGCTCAGTTGGTAGTGAACCTACTTTCTGCGCTTGGGGGCGTGGGTTCGATTCCCATCTAGGACAAACATTTCTGTGATGAACATTTGTGTTTGTTCTATGTCTGGGTGTTAATATCTATTTAAGTATGTATTTAAAAATATATATGTATATATATCAGTCTCTGGCTGCCATATTACAAGCTTTGCTTAGTTTAGGGTCAGATGCCCATGTGTGCAATAATGTCCCAGTTATTTATTTATTTATTTTATTTATTTGTATGTATTTTTATAATGAGTTATCTCTGGTGTACACATGTTTCCTGATATCGGCCTGTATTCCAGCGATGCGCTGCCTAACAAGGGGTTATTGATATAGGGTAGGGATATGTAAAAACAACCCGTCCCTACTATTTGTCACAAGAACCTTGATCGTATTCCTGTGACATTCCATTCCGCCACTAAACGGTTTCCGGCGCTTTCTTTTTAAAAAGTATTGCGTGAAAGCATTTCGTTGGAATGACGTTGCATTTTAAAACGTTTTTTGTCGGTTATGGAAATGAGGTTTAGCGGGAAGTGGATTAAAACTGGATTGCTTTCGTTGTAATGCGGTACGGTGACCTGAATACCTGATGTCTGATTAATCGTGTCACCAGCTCGACACTAGCTCGCTTTGTTTACTTTGTAACTGATAACAGCAGTGTGATTCATATCACGGACAGGTTTCATACATTGGCTCAGTTTCGCGTCAAAACCTCAAAGTGTTTTCTTACTCTACGTGTGGGCTTTATTCTATGGATATCACACATATATTACGAGTATAAGAGCGAGAGTTTGTATCAAAGTGTGTTAATACCCACACATATTCAAAACTGCTGAACAATACAATTTGAAATATAATATGCGATGTGACTAACTTAATACATAGGTTACTTTTTAATGAGGTAAAAGAAACATTCAAACAGGATGTCGGGTTTGGTTCGGCGCGAGCGCAGCTACTAGATATCTAAATATAAAGACTCCCACACTACGAGTATCGTACTCGCATCGCAATATTTCAAGCCCCAAGACAGTGACATCATCAAACAAGGGCGCGTCGAATGATGAATCACTGGCCATCACCGTGGAATCATAACTTATTGGAAATGAACATTTCGCATCGTGCTGGTGTCGCTTCAAAGTATGATCAAGTGCTCCTATCTAAAGCCAGCAAAATAAAACCATATTACTAACATAGAACTAAATACTACTATACTAAATAGGAATGGGTATTATGTCTCATTGGATTGTCGTCATAATTAGTAAATAAAAATAACA
The DNA here is from genome assembly GCA_949125355.1 of Agriopis leucophaearia. Classification (NCBI taxonomy): domain Eukaryota; kingdom Metazoa; phylum Arthropoda; class Insecta; order Lepidoptera; family Geometridae; genus Agriopis; species Agriopis leucophaearia. The sequence continues at coordinate 253,191 of OX421262.1, forward strand.
TTAGGGTTTGTTCTGCTACTAATCAAAATATGAACCTTGCTTTTAACTAAAGCTTCATTTTCTATAATACTTATAGCAAGTTTAGATAATTTCTACGACATTTTGTAGCCAGATTGTAGCATTGCTTCACAAAATAGCATTTTTTATATTATGACGACATTTTATTATTTTTATTTATGTAACATTGGTCCCTGAAACCAGATTAAAATAGCAATATCTGGCCAAACCCCAAACCTGCTTCCAAAATCTAGAACCTACGCAAAATGGATTAAAACTGGAAATAATTATAGATATCTTTTCTTTTATTTTTGACCCCTTAGATAAAATGGCTATTATAATGTTCTCCCTGCTATATTTTGAGGGTGACGTATCCATCGACTCCTGACATTCCTTGCAGCCATCCCTTAGTTTGACAAGTTTGTGTTGTCATTTGATAGTTGAGGTAATGTCGATATTTGCACGGAGGGCGGGAACTGCTAGCGGAGCTACTGATTGTTGATACATATTAAGTTTCTACTGCCTCCAGTTGTAGATGTGTCCTCTAGAACTTTGAAGGAAATAGATAACAATGAACAGTAAAAAAAAGAGTAATTAGTGATATATCTGCGTTTATTCCTTATACGAGTACATACAACTGAATTAAAATGTTATTTTGCGTTACGCAACTCGTACATGACACCATTATATGAAATTTTTGTTTTTCTGTGGACTGAAGTTCAACTATAGAGTCCTAAATAAAAAAGATTGAATGCGAAAAGCTTTTTCTTAAGTAACGTTTAGATTTAGATTTTAGATTTATTTATTTACCAAAAATAAGTACACAGATGCTAAAATATTAGACTTAATAAACCTACGGTAGTTACAAGTTCCGTACTATATCTGAAATAGTTTATCAGTGAACCCCAACAACACTAGTCACAAGGTCTGTATCTTGGGGTTCGAATGCAAGGTTACCAGAAAAAGTACAGTGCTTAGGTTTTTTTTTATGATACTGGGTGACGAGACGAGCGAAGTCGCTCACCTGATGGCTCTTCCCGCTTGCCCATAACAGCTCAACGCCACTCAGAATTTTGAAGTTCATTAGTTCAAAACCCCGGATGGCAATGCACTGTGCTCGTCACCCCGAGATATAAGATGTCAAATCTCTGTCTGCCCTGTAATTTCTCTGGAAACATTGCCCTTCAATCCGGAAAACAGTAGTGTCTGCACGCTACTGCTCGGTGGTTGAATAACTGGCAAAGGTGTGGTACTTCCCCAGGCGGACCCCTGCAAAAGAGTCCTACCAAAGATGGTTAAAACAATAAAAGGTTTGTCATCTGTACTCAAAAATACAAAACCAAAGTATCAAAACTGATCAAGATCTATCTATATACTAACATTTACAAGATTTATTAAAGTAAAGAAAGAAACCAAAAGTGTAATGAGTTTATCAATATTTTAAGAATAATAAATATTAGTTATAAGTGTGTTATATTCTTTATGGCTCTACGAGTAGTCGAGATATTCTGCTATTGAGATAATTTTTAGCGATAAGGCCGCCATTTGTGGCACTATAGCTCGTAAGTGTTTTCTATCTGATTGTAATTTATATATCTGGTGTACACAATAGAGTTTCTATCTATCTATAATGTTATATTTATAAAAGGGCGTATGCTGTTTGCAGAAGCCAGGGTATCGACCAGCCATACTGTCACATATCTACCTCGTATATCATAGCATTACAATAATGTACTCCACAATATTTTCTACCACAGTAAAAATGTTATTTAACGAGTATCAGATTCCCATAAACCAATGAATAATTGAACTGATTAATTATAACGCTGTTTATCGGTAACCAATTGACATCTAAAACTGAATTGCGGACGAACATGGATTATAAATTTAAGTCTTAAAATTTGTATAATATGCAATCAGTACAATATATAGTTCAGTTTATTAACTGACCGAGTCTCAGGAGGTCTCTGATTGTAATGGCTAATGGGACAAGTCGGCCGGTCGGTGTAGGCCGTGTGTGTATGGTTTGTTAGATTGTAATGGCTAATGGGACAAGTCGGCCGGTCGGTGTAGGCCGTGTGTGTATGGTTTGTTAGATTGTAATGGCTAATAGGACAAGTCGGCCGGTCGGTGTAGGCCGTGTGTGTATGGTTTGTTAGATTGTAATGGCTAATGGGACAAGTCGGCCGGTCGGTGTAGGCCGTGTGTGTATGGTTTGTTAGACGTATCGTTGATTGATCCGATCTTCATGAAACTTTGTAATCAAGTAGTTCATTTCAATACAATTTTTGAATTTGAATATGAGCAAAATCGATTGAGTTCCGTAGATTTATGGGTCGCGACGTCACAATTCGGGGTGAACACTACGGGGGTATTAAAAGAGAACCCGGCTTCACTCGGGAAAAAATATAGCGAATGAGTTCGTAAGTACAGTCAAGAACACACCAAGATTGACACTTGAGGTTCATAGTTTAAGATTACATTTGACCATAACGTTATAAATGATCTAAAGTGTCTAACTTAAGTTAGCTCTACATTTGTTTAAAGTATAAAATATTTGCTAAACATACAAATTTATTACTAAAATAAAGTCATCCATTTGACTTCCTATACATATTGTTCCAATCAGACACAAGTATGTATGAAAAGTAAAAAAAAAGTCGAATTTAGATAACTCCTCTAATAAAATGTCACCTAGGTCACAGAATACATAACAGTACATATACCTAGATATTTATTTTAGTGACAGAGGAGAAGTTGTGGGTACAAAACTACAAACATACACGAACATAAACTTTCGCATTTATAAAATATCGTACACGAGTACGATATCGTACACGAGTACGATATCGCTTGAACAGTGGTGAGTGAGCATCTGGAACCACGAGCGAATACCTGCTGTGGACCCGCGGTAATGATATTTACTCAAACTACCCGCTAGATACTAAAGACACCATCTCAATTAGATAACACACTCAATTTTACACTTAAACTAACAACATTTAAGGTTGAATATGGTTAAAAATAATATAAATGAAATGAATATAAATGGTCTAGACTGTAGGTCATCTCTGCGACACTCGGAGCTTCAGATTTCTCACAATTTATACGTTGTTTGAAATTCATTTTGACGGCTGAAGTTTGTTTTGCGAAGTAAATAAAAGTTTTAATACTTTAGATTGGCTGAAAATGTAAAGATTCGAAGAGCTTTTAGTTGAGATGTCGTTTTAAGTGTTCCGGCTTTTGTTGGACTTTGTGATTAATTAAATTAAAATGAGAAATACTTGCTGCCTCGCAAATTAAATAATTACGAATAGGTCATTTTTTGTTACCCTACCCTTTTTAGATGTGAACTATTAGTTTAATAATAATAATTAGTTCAATAAGAATTACTACTTTAATCCCTATTAATTAGTCGGTAAGAGACTTGCAGCGGACTGCAAGTCTCTTAGTGTTCGTGAAAAATTAGTAAGTGTGCAAAAAAAACTTACACTTTTCAGATATAAAGAAAAAAACCTGAGAAACACGAAGACGTTTAAACACGAACGATAATTATTGTACTAAGAGTAGGGAAACATATCTTGGAAGTAAATTTTAACCTACTTCTCATTTTTGTATAGATGTAAAAGTACGTGTAATCCAGATCACAATATATTAATATGGTACCATCCAAGTGATCTGACGGTGAAGCAAGTAGGTGGACAGTGGAACTCTATGGAAACATTAGTGAACCCCTCGAGTTCGGATTCATTTGGTTTGTTTTAATGAGTCCTATACATTATATTTGGTGACGAAGGTCTGATGATAGAGACGAAAAGAGGACAATGAAAATTTCAATAGATATAGTCTGTGCGGAAAGAGAACCGTCATAAAATTTGAGGGCGCAACTGTGTTTTTTTAACGTATTTGCTATGGTGACAACACTGGTTACGTCATTATAGCGCGACTATGATTCTTGATATTTCTACACTTTGTCAAATAAATTGATACAAAATTCTGTCTAAATAATACAACCTATTATTGAAAAAGTTGTAAAAATAATTGCAAATAGGTAATGGGTAATAAGCCAGGGTTTACTCTGAGTTAACACAATATAAGCTATTTTTTATCCCTAGTTACACCATGGGACGCAGCTAGTAAATAAAAGATTTTATTTATATATATTTATTTATTGAGTCACTAATCAGAACCATAGTCAAAGTCTGATTCCAAACATTCAATACCAGACATGACTGATCCGTCTTTGGAGCTACCAGAGAGATACAAATTATTAGTATCGTCTTCTGAACTTGATGTACTCGAATCAGTAACATTTATAATAAACTCTTGCATGTTGTCCAATAAATGGTCTTTATCAAGAATGACTTTTTTTGGTCTTCCTTTACGTATTTTCCCCGGTGTGCACCATACCCCGTCATTTGTAGAACCTTCTTTTTTTATTTTAGATACTGTATCTCTACTTAAACCTGAAAAAAAAAAAACATAAGTTAGTAAAAAAAAAAAGCATCAACACACTTTAAGCCTACTATCAAGAACATTGGTTGAATCAAAACATACAAATATTGTCACATGTTTATATGAAATCCTTTTAGTTAAATACATTTGGAGATATCAGGAACCGGAGGTTATCTAGGAAGGACATAAGTAATAATATAAAACTGTTATTTACCGGACATTGCTGCCACACGCTCCGTTACTTTACTGAGGTCAACAATGGTGTGTTTTGCCACTTTTTCTCGTTGACAAAACTGTATAATATTAAATATTATTGCCCTTGTGGAACTGCGTAACGATTTTCCCCTTTTAGACATAATTTTATGCAAAATTCACTTAAAAACAACACAAAACAAAGCTGTATCCGTCACGTAAATACCACGAAGTATAGTTTGACATTTGACAGATGGCTGGGCTGGGCTGCCATATAATAATCAAAATCATATTGTTTTGTAGTTCCATTTTTCGCCACGACGGTTCTCTTTCCGCACAGACTCTAACAATAAACTTGTCGAGTTCGGATACATCGGTTTGTTTTATTGAGTCACGTCAGCGGTTTTTTTGATGTTATATAAACAAAAATAATTTATTAGGAAATACAAACACAGATAGTTCCTAAAAATATAGCAGTACATTAGTGTAGTTGCAGCAATCATTACACATTACATAAACAGCCGTGTCTTGGTTATTATATTTATAATGACCGGAAGTGACGAATTTGACGCCCTCTAACTACTTCCTGTGACAACTAAGTGATGTACTGTAAGCGTGGTAGTAACGGGGAACAAAACAAGGAAAACTTTACGTAAGGGGAAAATTATATATACTGGAATAATAAGTACTGTAATGATACGATTACAGTTTATCTATCTATATTTATATGATGACGCATATATCCATGTTTTGTTTGTAAGATATCATTTAAATGTCGATAGACGATATATGAATACTATGCACACTTGTATAATCTGTGTCTCAGATTAATAATGTTGAGAATCCTTTCAACATCATTTACTAAAAAAAATAAGTTTCGATATCTCAATGATTGAGCCATGTGTGAGAGCACTAGGGCTGCCCACTCAGCCTGGACCAACAACCTGCGTTCGTGATTCCGTTCAAATGAAGACTCGTGAAGTGAACTGTATCGTGAAGCAAAACTTCATTAATTCCCGACCCGCCATCTCGCAACAACAAACTCTAAGCATTTCCATTTACTTAGATAAATAATTATCATAACAGTTTAGGGAATTTTACCCTTTCATAAAGTTCCCAATTCATTACGCAATCCATCTTGAATAATGAAGCTATGTTCAGAACTTTACTGTAATACGATGAATACTTCAGATCAAACACACGAGGGAGATATGCTTTAATACAATAATTATCGTTCGCGTTCAAATGTCTCCAGTTTTCGTACATTATTTTCACTACACCGTAAAAACTGTAAAAATGGTTACTCACTTTTCACTCACAATAATAAATTTGTCGCAACACCTACTATGACATATGTGAAACAACTAATATTCCACATGAAAAAAAGGCGACAAAGCTTCGACCAAAATAAAATGAATGGACGGGCCCAGTAGAAGCGCATTTTTGAAGATTACAAAATGAGCGCCAGCGCTCACTTCGTTTCAGTCGGTCCCTAGCCGTAGGAAGTGAAACACGAGTCTATTGTTACGCGATAACGAAACATCTGACAAAATTATGAATTCGTATGCTTTACCGAAGTGTAAATACACAAATAAAACCGATATCTATTTTTTGTAACAAATAGACTGTACATTATTATAATTAGGTGTTGAAGTAAATGTCCGACGGTTTTGTCTCGTTTTTACTGATCAAATTCAATGTTTAGGGCCCGTCCATTAATTTTATTTTGGTCGAAGCGACAAAGTCGTCTGCTGGGTTAATTTGACATCAAGCCTGATTTAGGCCAGATGCGTTCACACCCGCCACACCACCTTACCATATCTCGCATGTTTGTCTGATCTGAGATGAATACAGTTCAGAGTTATTGATAATAGACCATTGTAGGGAACAACTTCCTGACAGTAAACTTGTATAAAACAACTTTCATATTTTATTGTACGTAGAACTTTCTTTAATTTTGCTATTAAGGCACAATCTTGACAAAGTGTGGACACTACGCGACTATTTTGCACCAACCAAATCTAAAAGTGGGGGAAAGGGTCTTAAAACAATATGAACAGAACGTACACTACCGTAACATCTCCTCGAGTGTAATGCTCCCTCCCCCTCCTGCCGCGGCGAATCTTTCCTCCATCACTCCGGAACTCATAACAACACATGACGCTGAACGCCACAAAATTCTCCTTCGACAAGTTGTTGTATGGTAATGTCGGGATAAGGCTCGACAACTCCCGACTAAAGTTTGTTACTATCCAACTATTTTGTTGTTGGTTACTGGAGGATTTATCTTCGGACTTACAACGGAATATATTACGCATGGAACGTGAAAGTTGCCTTTTTGAGGGATCTACACTACGGTCTACATAATGTGTTCTATTCGTACAAAATACTGATTTGATATTATCAGTTAAAAGTGATATTGAAGTTATTCGGTGCAATAAACATAAGTTTTATAGTGAAATTAGGTTAGCCTGTCCTGTTATCTTGAAATGTAATAAAAATATTATTTTTATCACCACTTTCTATCTATCTATTTATACATATAATAAAAATGTAGAGATAAAAAATCTGTAATTGCGAGATAACAAAAAAAAAACACACAGGGCGTCTTAAAATAAGCAGCTGAACACGATAGGACAGTTTTTAGAATTTTTGTCTGTTTGTTTGTTTGTCCGCGCACATCTCCTAAACCACTGGACGGATTTAAATGCGGTTTTCACGAATATGCTTAGAAATCACCAGATTAAAACATAGGCTATGTTATATCATTTATTTTAATTATTTATTTTTACATAAACGAAAATAAAAATCAATGATTATTTTCTTCGTTACCCGAAACGTAATATGAGGATCGTCACATAGCCTCAAGCAAGGAGGTCCAAAGTAAAGAGAATGTTATTGACATAGCCATTTAAAAGTTGAAACTGTCAACTGTCATTCAGATAATCAGTCAGATTAAAACTTTTTAAATAAATTAATAGACAAAATAGAAAATATTTTATTTATAGCAAAAATCCACACACACTTAAAGCTACAAACATATTAAAAAAATAAAATTAAGAAATAATTAATAATTAATTACCTTCTTAGATGAATGAACGTGTAGATCAAGGATGTTATAAAAACATAGGCCTTACAACCTCTTTGGTGATTCAATCCAATGTATTTTATTCCCAAGAGAATATAATACTCATACGGAGATTTTATTCTATGTTAGCATTTAAAACACAAAATATACCACATCCTATTTTAATTCAGTCCCGCGAATAGAAATATTTTAAAAAGCCCATTTGTATGACAATAAACCTATACAACAAAATTACGGACGCAATAAAGAAATAATAGCACTTTTCCAGAACCAACTTCGTAAGTTTCTAAACCAAAAATGTTTTATCTCGTAATAACATTTTTGGTTTAGAAAATCAAGTCTAATTTAGAAAATTATAGTTAGAAAATAAATATCGATCTATAAATAGTTAAGAAAGTAGCGTCATAAGTTTTGTATGATCTCATATATAATTAAGTAACCTATCACAATAAGTATGTTTTTTTTTTGGTAAAATTACTTATGTCTGTTGGATGGTTTTGTGACCAGCCACTACATAAGTCATTGCTGAACCCTTTATGTAGGGTATATAAACTTAGCTTCTAGAACAGGGGTCTCCAAACTTTGAAGCCTTGGGGCCATAATATTTTATTCGGTATGTTGCAAGGGCCGTAACAATTTTAATTTTTCTGCCCACCTAAGCAAACATAGGCTTTATTGCATTTCAATTACTATTGATTGTGTATTGTGACACGTAACTACATCTAGTGTCGAGTAGTGATACTATGTACGGTTCTAGGTACTATCTATTTCAGCTACAGTCTTCAGACCTTGTGCGGAAAATGTTTGGAATTGTCTGAATCTCTAAGACCAGTCATATCAGTTGTTAATTTTATCACATCCACAGGGCTGAATCACCGACAATTCCGCGAGTTTCAATTCCTGTCGCGGGCCGGATTGATGGCAGTGGCGGGCCGGATTTGGCCCGCGGGCCGTAGTTTGGAGAGCCCTGTTCTAGAAGAAGAAAGTGTATATTTGCAATAAGAATAAATAATGAATTTTACTGTGATATTTTAACAGATAAATAGAGTAGTTCCATTTCATGGCTTTTTAATCAAGGTATACATACAAATGCACGCGAAATAAGAAATAACTAGCCAAGAGCGTGTCAAGACAAGCATATGTCAGGATTCCGTGGCCAAAGCCATATACTTGTGGTCGTATTCATAGTTCAGAAATTGGATGGTCATAGAAAAATTCGAACATGGAAGCTGGACAGTCAAATTTCAGAGATGTATCATCCCGACATGACATGATATACTTTTTTATGGTTTAGACAAAAATAATACTTCAAAACATGCTCTGCACTGTGGTCACATTATCTATTTGATTTGAAAACTGTTGACGGTGTTTTTACTGTTACGGTGTTTTTACTATCAATACTTCACACAGGGCGACTTAAAATAAGCATTTTAGAATTTTTGTTTGTTTGTTCACGCACATCTCCTAAACCCCTGGAAGAAAATGTAGAAGGATTTAAATGCTGTTTTCACGAATATGCTTAGCTATGACCAGATTGAAGTATAGGCTATGTTATTTTGCGCAAGGGCCGGATTAAGGGAAGAAAAAAGGATTGAAGGTTTATATGAAAATCTACGCGTACGAAGTCGCGGGCAAAAAATCTAGTTTTAAATAAAACAAAGGTTTCATTGTTACACAAAACAGCGATGTTTTTTTTCTTCTTTTGCGTATATTTGCACAACATTACTCCACTAACATTCACTGAAATTCTCCGTTTTTTCTCTTCCACAAGCACCGCCTCAGTTCATTTCAGTTTCATTTGAAACGCAATAAATTACAGAAGATTTTGTATAAAACTTTGCTCTCGTTGTTGACGCTCCAACGACATTAGTATAATAACATATTTGTGAAAACTAAAGAGATTTTACATTAAAAATAAAATAGGTTTACTTGGGAACTACCAACAGAAATGACAACTAATTCGTCAGTTTGGCATGTTGCATGTCGATGAGAGAACCCATAATATGTATTTGCTCCTATCAAATATAGCTTAACGTAGCTAAATAAGTTTTCACTTCAATCATCCTTTCTACGAAAGTAACGGCTACGAAAAACTTTATAAACTGCGTTTTTATATAGATACTAGCTGCGCCCCGCGGTTTCACCCGCGGTGAAAGGGTATGGAAAATAGATAGTCGCCGATTCTCAGACCTACTGAATACGCATATAAAATTTGGTAAAAATAGGTAAAGCCGCTTCGGAGGAGTACGGTAACTAACATTGTGACATGGAAATTTTATATATATAGTGATGATGATACCTATACTATGTAATATGCTAATGTGTAGGTTTAGTTTCTAATGTTCCAGTTAATTACATAAGTTAAAGCGTGGGAGACATTTTCATATGAGAATACTTTTATTTTGAAGATGGCTGTCGTTGTGAAGAATTGTATGTTTGTTTAGTTTCAAAGCTGGTTCACTTTCTGACTAATTATTAAATCTACCAAATGTATATATATTATTTTGAACCAAAATGATCTCAAATTCACAAATAATGTATAATATTGTAGAGTCCCTACTCTACGCAATTCCACAATAAACACAATTTGATTGTGCGGTCTCTCGTTTTAGCAATATTGAGTATTTCAAGTGATCCTTTTGATATTTTTTCAAGTGAAAAATTCGGTTTCGTTCCGTTTACTTTGTATTTAATGAAATTCCCAATACAGTTCGGTTTACTGGTGCCTGCTGATGTGGCGGGGATTATGGAAAAAACGTTAATTTATTCAATTAACCAAAATTATTTGAATAAATGTTTAGGAATGAGATATGTATATTGAGCTTAACTAATACGATAATAACTTTTTAAGGCGGGGAAAATCATATCCACCGTGGAAATCGTAAAAATGTTAAGAAAATTGCTAATGAACAAAATTTGTTTTTATTTCTGTAAATGACTATCAATTATTTACAACTCGCTGCAACTCTTCAAATTGTCAAATTGCAATGTAGGTACGTATTTTGCTTGTACCTAAAGTATCTCCGTGCGCCCTGAGGCCACCCATCTCATTTATTAAAAACGGGGGTGACTTACCCGACCTGCCACCCCTGCATTGTAATCCTGACAATGCCTTGAGGCCATCGATTTCCTTCCACTGATTGAAATGGAAAACAAAGATATTGCCAATCCATGACATTCCCTCATAACTGGACTTTTATCCACGATTATTTGATTCGTAGAATTATGAGAAAGGGTGGATTATGTGTCTTAATCTTAGCAACAAAATTGGTAATTACATTTTCTAAAATTATCTTTTTCATATATATTATAATGGTAAAATATATTTTTATTTTTCTAAAGATTATACAGATTTACTATTTCATTACAAACACGTGTTAATATATTTTAGCTGCATCTAATTACAACGTGATGGTGAGATAATTGCTACAATAATTGTCTCGTAAATAACTTTATTTTTCACGCATACACAGATGTACTTGGAATTCATTCTGTAGAGTCACTAAATATTTCCATTAAAATAGAATGTGTTTTTGATTACGCTTATACTCATGCTTATATTACCATATCGACGACGCGACTCGGGAATGATCTGAGTATTCTATGAAACAAGCTATTTTTGAACGTGTTTCATCTCCCAGCTGATCTGAATAGTTCGGTACAATACTGCCACATTTGGCCGCTGCTGCTATGTCATACGTTGGCCACAGTCTGATAAGTTTCGAGGCGCGTAACTTGATACCTGCTACACGCCTCATCAATATTCAATCTATTTTTATGGAGAAAAAAACAATGCTTTTGTGAAAGATATTTCACTTATATAACTTTGTAATATTGTCTATTAGGTACTGTATTGTATATATAGTCTTACTATAATGAATATAGTATATGTCAGTGACATAATTGACGAAATGCAAATGTATGATCGCAAATTACGCATGCATCACAAAACTCTTCATAATACGGGCAATATTTTTCAAAGGACGTAATCGTACATATCCACTTACCCACGAACCAAGGAGGTGGAGTGAGGCGCGAGCGGCGACTAAACAGCGGAACCAATCCCGACCTCATCCGTGTTTGTCAAAGTGCTTCCTGTGGAGGTACCGCGGGTACTCGAAACGAACGAACTTTTGTTGTGGATGGCACGAAACTAAGCAGCTCCAATATTGTAGTCATCATTATCTAAACAAATTATAAGTAATAATATCTACTACAACAAACAGTTGGACTACATAAACCGTTAAGGACTAAATACAATCTCACAACGTGAATTAAATAAGCACCAGTAATTTAGAATTTATAAGTTTAAATATATAATTGATTTGTTATAAGCATAAAGTATCTATGTTAAACAGAAATACATGTTGTCCACGACATATAACAGTTAACATAAAACAATGGTTAGAAATTATCATAGCTTCGTTACGAGAAGTTATCAACAGAATTTATTTTTAACCAACTTCAAAAAAAGGAGGACAGTTCTATCTTCCAGTTTTTTTTTAATGTTGGTTCAGCGATTTCTCCGCTAAATGTTGGCCGATAAAAAATAAGTATTTCTTTTGGTAGGGTATACTTCCAATTTAGTCCCATTGTCACCAAGTCAGGATCTTATTATAGGATCCCAAGAAAATTGAGAGCAAACTTCAAATGTTATAGGCACTTATTACGTTTTTCATATATTTTTGAAGTCGGTTTTTAATGTTATGTTATGTTATCCATCCGGAAAACACGAATGACAGTAATGCTATTATTATTATACATGCAACGCTTAAGTTATAAAGTTTGCTATCTTCAAATAAAACTAACAGCGCCCCGCGGTTTTCCTCGTAGATTACTCCTTATATAATCAGCTATCTGCCAGTGAAAGTCGCATCAAAAGCCAGCCGTTTTGGAGTCCATAGGGAGCATACATACACACATTCCCTTTTATATAAAAGATGAAGAAGAATCAAAACAATCAATGTTATTTTTTTCAATAACATATATTTTCAATAATTGAGATCCGTACGAGAGTAACACCTCTAAGCTCCATCTACCACAGAGGTAGGAAGCGCGGAGCGTCTCTTTGAAACTAAAAACCGGAAATTGCGTCGGGTAGCGTCTTCAATGGCGGTCCTCCTTCATTAGTGGCACAAATTAAAACGCTTTCAAGACAACGACGCAGCGGAGAAGGACGCGTTATGAGAAATTATTATGATATTTCTCATCTCTCACGGTATGATGGATAAATTATTAGAGAAAAGAAGATTTTAGAGAAAACTACTAGAACCAGACCATGGAATTAAATGAATCCAAGGTGTTGAATGAATATTGACATCTTTATTTAGGCAAAGCTAAAATAATTTATAGGAATATTGCAAATAAATATTTTCAATTAACTATATTTTATTAAAGAAAATTTAATGTTTTTTGTGGTGTACCAAATCATCATCTTGAAAAGATCACTCACAAACCAAAAACTTGTAGAAAATGTGGAAAGTGTAATGAGACTACGCCTTTTTTACGCAGTTTTTAGTTTCCGGGTATTAAGACCGTCTGTGGTCTCTATGATGTACACAAATTCCTTGCCATTTGCTTTACTTCCTTTTTTGTTGTGAATACGTACCTGTAGGTGCAAGTCGACTGTGAATCTTTAATCATCAGTGTCCTGCAGCAAGTAGCGGGTACACATGCAGTAACAGAGAAAGTGCACTGATTGGCTCGAGACCCACTCGCACATTCCACTGATCTATCAATGCAGGTGTCTACAGCTGGTTGGAATCCAGTTAATTGTTGTTGCTATGCGCATACGTATTTAGGCGTTTGATGTCTACCCTCGAGTGTGAAATATGTGTGGAATGTGTATTAGTCATGATTAAAGTGTAACCTTTCGCGGAACAAACGCGTGTCAGCAGTAGTGCAGCGTGAACGTGTCCCGCGTGTTCTGTAATACAAGGAGCTACATGAACCACTGCACACCAGCGCCGGCGCAGCGGAGCCAGCACATGCGCGGGCCCACGTCCATATTATCTGTGAAGTGGTGCTTTTACTCTGTAGCAGTCTGTAGAAGCCTTAAAATTTGCGAGGGTGACTGATTAATTAAATCTCGAAACCTGGTCAAAAAGAACTCTATGATTTCACCAGTGGGCCCTGAGCCGATTCAAGTGTTGACATATTATGATTATTATGTTATATAAGTGACTTATTTGCTCCATACAAATGCTTTGAATGTTGAGACATGCTTATGTGCGTGTGGCTGTAGGTATATATGTACGTGTTACTTGTCAGATCACATACCACGGCCACGGCGTGTTGTTTAGATGAACGTCACGACATACGGTCGCGCTAAAACTTATTTTCATTTCTATAGATTGCACTTTACAATAGTTTCTTAGAAAAATATAGTTTTAAATGAAATTCTAAAACCCAGTAAAATATCTATTAAATAACTTTTGCAAATTGGCTACAGAAAAAGTGTGAGATAAACCTTTTTAAAAAGGATTTCCCGACTACATAAAATGATAATCTTCTCGTTTTCAGCGACAAACAACAGTAAAACCACTTAAATTAACATAAAACCCGTGAAATTAGCTGCACAACTATTAAAATTCTTTCTATTTATTCAAGAAAACTCCGCAGCGGTCTTCATTGTTCTTTCCAAACTCGCCGCAGAGAAAATAATGTATGGTAATGTAGTTCTCGCTCGTGGCGTGTTGATTTAAAGTCAGTTATTAGGGTTCCGTAGCATAAATAAATATCTGGGACATTTTGGATACACGGTCTTCTGACCCCAAACTAAGCAAAGCTTGTAATATGGCTGCCAGAGACTGATATAATATGTATATATATATTTTAAATACATACTTAAATATATATTAACACCCAGACATATAACAAACAAAAATGTTCATCACATAAATGTTTGTCCTAGGTGGGAATCGAACCTACTCCCCCAAGCGCAGTAGGTAGGTTCTCTACCAAATGAGCCACCGGGCCACCGGGGTAGCATAACGGAACAACTTCAAAACCACAAGTTATCCACAGTGTAACGTTCCATGATCGTTACCGACTTCCAATACATGGCAAATGGCACATAGCTAGAAGCCAAACTTAACCAATAAAAAAGGTCACTACTATGACATAAACATTGTTGACAGATGAAGGTGATTGACGTAATGTCAGTCACTTTCATTTCGTTAAGCGAAAAATCATTGTTCTAACCCTCGGAAATATTAAATTGCATTTTTAAAAGATTCGGGTATGTAAATATCATATTCTTTCTAGAAGGAATAGGTTATATATAGAACCCGAACTAAAAATCTCGCTCATTCGTGCAGCGGAACTCCCGTGTGAAAGTCGTTCAGACTTAACCTTTAAACTTATAATTAAAATCTTGTAGCCCCGTACTCCAATCGGGTAAGTTCCGTTCAGAGTTAAAACTGGAAATACTTTTAAAATGTGAATTATCTTACAAGCCACCTGTGTTGTAAAACGCAGTGCAAGTGCGGTTCATATACGTACAGTCTGCGGATATGGACGCGCGCTGTACTTATATTCTAATATAATTGTGTTCTAAGCTCTTAAAGCATTCTGTAATCTTGGATCCTTCCGATCAAAAACTGTGTTTAACGCCGGTACCACGTCATGTGAGATAATGGGCGCCTAGTCCGATCTGCCGTCTTTTCTTCGGGACTCGCACGACGTGGCCGAGCGGCTTCCGTACTGGTCCTCATGCGTAGTTCTTCGACGCATTTTCAGGCTCCTACCCTCTACTGTACTACGGCCACGATACTAACAACAGCGTCGTGACGTGCTGACCTTACTCCGGCCACGTCCCAGCTGGGACCTTACTCGCTACCACGTTGACCGTACTCCGGTCACGTCTCTAACAACAGCGTCGTGACGCGCTGACCACACTCTGGCCACGCCCTGAAAACCTTACGGAGCTGTCTCGTCGCTACACTGCCCAGCTGACATCCTACGTGCCACGAGCCGCGTCGAGCCACGCGGCGATCGGCGCCCCAGCTCTTCAAGCTAAGTCTCTAAACAAGGGACCAACACTTTTTTATCGCCATCACCTTCCGAGCTCACGACCCTCTGTCTGACTTGTAAATTCATTCGCTTGCTCTATTAAATCTTAACTTATACTATCATAAACTCTTTTCTTTGGAACACCTACCCACTGCTAGGTAGAACTTCACCAAGCTTCACTTGGTGAACGTTTCAGTGGCGCCCAGGTATTAAGCAGGAAGGTTGATTAAAAAGGTGTTGATCTCTCTGGCGTGGTATATTCACGGCTCCTTCTCTGTAACCTTGTGTCTGTCTGTAGGCTGAAGGGTAAATATAGCCCTGTGCTGGTGCGGGAGCTTATTTGTTAGAATACCCAGCTGTAGCTTCCATGCATGTCGTAAGAGGCGACTAAGGAAGACAAAGGTTACACCTACAGAAGTAACGCCCTTCTGTCCGCGTCTTAAACGCACTATAATATTTTTTTTACTTGATTTTTTTTTTATTATAGAATAATTAAAATCATTTAGTACTTTTATACTCGACCTATCTTAAAATCTTGTTCTTTAAACTCAAATTACCAAACTTACCACCCAACCTACACTCGGAACATCTAACTTCTATTATTGTAAAACTTGCTCTCACGGAAACTTACCCGATATCTCTCTTAAAACTAAGATTCTAAACTCTCTTTGACGTAGGTATATAAAATGGCGTACCCCATTTATACCTTTTTGTCTCTACGAAAAGCTGAACTTGCATATGAGGTTGCCCTCCGTGGTGGTTCCTCGGATGACTCTGTGCAGGAACTACGGAAACAGAAAATGAAACTTGCAAAAACCTACATCCTAACTACAAACTAAAAAATAATTTACCACTATAGCTTCCCTCTGAAGAAAATCTAATTAATCTTGCATCTAAAACTTGATAATGCAACTCTAAAAATTTAAAAATACCTGACTTGAAAAAAATACTTAGAAATATTTTTATTTACATATATCTATTTATGTATGTCTATTAAATATCAGAAATAGGGCGGTTAGTGTACTCTAAAACTGAAAGCCTTCACACTAAGAGCGGTTATTGCAAACTCTTTAAAAATAAGCCTCTAAAATGCTAGGAGCGGTATTCGTGAACTCCATAAAAAAGCCCAAAACACGAATATTAATTAATATAACCTTTAGCATACTAGGTAACTCAAGTCAGTCGTCACCACAGCTATAGCAAACTAAACACTTATAGTTTACTGATAGTTTAACTCTATCGATACCCTGTTAACTTCTCTAAGGTCACCTAGACTACAAATCGCTACCTACAATCTTATGGTCCTATACTCGTATACCACTACTATACTCTCTTTGACGTACTAACTAGCAAAATAGTTCCTTATTTTGTTAGCTTTTCTTTTATTTTGCTGCTTTTAAGTATTGTATCTAACATTCTTAACAGCAAAAGGAAGAACCCACCGGTATTCTTGCCGTCTGTATAGGTGCCACTATAGCATTTATACAGCGATACCGGACTCTTCACAGTACGCCACAAGTCTTATTGGGGACTTCAGACCATAGCATCCTAATTACATTAATTTTACACTCGAGCCTACTTAATGTTAAAATATTAGACTCAGCCCTGGACGGGGAAGGTGCAATTTTATAACTAGGATGCTAGAGAGGTCAGCGAATTTTCTTGAGCAAAAATTCTTAACTGAAAAAGGGGGTATGTAACGTTCCATGATCGTTACCGACTTCCAATACATGGCAAATGGCACATAGCTAGAAGCCAAACTTAACCAATAAAAAAGGTCACTACTATGACATAAACATTGTTGACAGATGAAGGTGATTGACGTAATGTCAGTCACTTTCATTTCGTTAAGCGAAAAATCGACGACGGCGACGATAGTAATTTGTTTTGGGGAAACACTAGTCGGTGATTTAATCACCTCTTCGTATTTAATGTTGAAATGAAATAGTTGGCTCTCTCTTGACAACAGCTTAATTTTACATTGCATTGAAAATAATTTTGGTAAAAAAGCATTTAACACAAGAGTTCGTTTTTAAAACAATTCAATGTGATTTTTCACATCATTCATTCATGCCTGCGATGTTTGAACGCGATTTCAACAACGAAAAACGATGATGTGGTCGATGAGATAACGTGTTTACCTCTTGACTTGAACATTGCATTGTGATGCTGTAGAAGGATAGATGAAAACAAGGCGTTCGCTTGTATATCATTTATGCAGTTCAAATGAAGCTTTATAATTACTAAACGTTTACGTTTAAATCCAGTTGCCGTCGCCGACGGGAGCTAGCACAAGAACACAATATCTCAGCAAAACCCTCAAAGCGTTTCACGCACGATCAAATTCCTATGAAAGTGCAATATTCAGTCTATTCTTAAAACAAACACGGGTTCGTTCTCGAACGTACCGCGGCGCGGGATGGAATTAAAATTTCCATCAGAGTTGTTTGTGGAGCATCAGCGAACTGAGGCGCAGGGGGGGGGGGGGCTCGGCTAGCTGCGGAGCTCGTTGTCCTTAGCTTTTATTAATTTTAAAGATGGATAAGTCTCGTCTTGTTCGCTGATTGTCGCCGAATTGTCGATGTTATGATAATTAAGCGGTATTGTTTCCAAATTTGCTTTAGTTTTGACGTTCTGTGTGCAAAAATCACAGAGTAACCAGCTATATTAACTTTCTATTTAAGTCGGCATGTCTGTTTGTTTTTTTTTTCAAGATGCAACCGCTGAAGTGATTTCGACAATCTTGTAGTTGTGATGTTTCAATGCATATAATATACGTCATAGAGCTAAGGAAATGATTTGTGTGCTTTTATTAAGTACCAAAAATACCTAGGAGGCATGTTTACTGCTTCACTTTATCATTACTTTTATAAGCCAACCAGACAAAATACAAAGCAATCTCCGAAAATAATTGAGTAAAATAAATATACACCTTTGAAAAGTAAGCAATTTAACCTTTAGTTGTGCTACAACTCCCACACGTTTCCAAAATTGTTTTAGTAAACACAAATGAATCGAACAAAAGGTCAAGGACTGCCTCCATAGAGGAGCAAACAACCCATCTGCATAAAAATAACTGTCTGATAATTCACAGATGTACAGATGAATGGTTTCAGACACTAAAGATTGAGATATCTACTGAATTATAATTATGTTAATTTAAAGAATTAACTAACCTCTACTGCTATATTATACACATCAGTACAAAGTGTTCTATTGTACCATAGGGAAGAAGTAGGCCCTTAGTATTTACTTTTACCTAATATGGTAATAAGAAAATGAAACCAAGATATATAGGTACTCAAAAGGATAGATTTATTAAACGAATGAAGTTAAGTTATAAACAAAAGAATAGATCAAAATTTAGAAAAGTGAATTTACCAGAATATAGCTCAGAAGGAGGCACATAAAATTTATAGGGTCGTGGTTGTTCGACCTGAAGATTCGCCTGTTTCTACTTCCGTAGCGCAGTACTACCCTATATTGTGAGTCCGCTCGAAGATGATAGGTGGCCTCAGGGTCAGCACGGGAAGTGGCCTCGGCACTAGGACGCGCAGCGAGGTTGGTCCAGCCGAAGATACGATGACCAAATCGTGAGGTTTTGAAAATCGGCCGCACTCGGGTCGGACCGGTGGTAGTCCCCCAACTCGGACTACGCAATGTGTGAAGGTTTCCTTCGGTGAAATTGGTCCTGGAATCGACAAACCAAATAATTAATATTTGGCTCATCTAAGTTCGGTTCTGATGGCCCACCACGGCATCACAAATAATGTGGGTAGTTACATGCATAGTTGTTTTGTCGTGGTGGTAACTACTATCAGAACGGAGTTGCATTTTAGTACCTAGATGTGCTGAAGGCTTAAGCGATACATAAAACGAAATGAACAATGTGTTTGAAATGCTGAAGGCTATCTAAATGCGTACATTTAGTAAAATAAATAAAAAAACAAGGTAGTTATAAAAAATTAATTGAAATGATTTTAAAGGAAATTTCCATGAAATAAGCAAGCTAAATATGTGAAATAGTACAGTGAAAAAGAAAACTGAAATATAATAATTTTACACAAATTGTACAATTATACACAGAATAAAAGCAAGACATGAAATGTTTTATGTGCCATTCAAAACTCACCCTATAACGGGAAATCACTCTCATGGAGACGCACACAATAATAACAACTAGATCGCTGGTATTAATGAGAATTTAAAATCACTTGTCCGCTAGAACGCTAAACAAGTGTCAACCGTCTCAAGAATCAGAATCGCTTCGAATGGCCGCTAGGCGCGCAGTCAGAGGCTTGCTCCCCTCATACCTCAAGTCATGCCCCGCCGGCCGTGAGTAATACAAATCTATGTGACATGCGAATTGCATAGCCACGTTCGGATTTGAATGTAATTAAACAACTTAGGTAGATGTACTAAACTAAGGAAATTAAAGTATTTTATTTGTTCTGTGTATGTTTTAAATAATAATGTAATTGTAATTTAATTTAATATTTTATATTCTAATAATTTTAATGTATTTATAATTATATAAATATGTAACGTTTTGTTTCGTTACACTATTTTTAACAGACTTCAAAAAAGGAGGGGGTTCTTAATTTGGCTGTATTTATTTTTAATGTTTGTTACCGCATAACTCCGTCATTATGAACCAATTTACAATATATTTTTTTATTTGAAAGGATAAACTTTCAATTTACTTACTTTTTTGTTTTTTAATTATTGAAAAAACTATTTCTCTCAAATATTTATTTGCAATTATATTTCAGTAATGTTGGTAAGGGAAACTGATCGTACGTGATGCCTCCTTCAGGAAAGTTATCTCCAGAACACGAACCCTCGACTCTACGAATAATAACATTACTCTTGTTTTCTTAATGTAAGCAAAGTTGTTAGATTTGTTTGTATAAACGGACGGTTCTGCGCTCAAATTGTTATTTAAATTCGCAGAGCTCGTACTTTTTACTGTTTAAATGAAATGAATGTGTGCTTAGGTCGCTTCCAGCAGAAGCATCTCGTTTTATGAGAGATTTAAATATGATTAATTTTTCGACTACCCTTTCTTTTGCATACAATATGTATACCCGTAGTACAAAGAACAGAGACAAAATTCTGTCTTCTATACCTTGTACTACATATTATCTTCGTGTTACTTCGGGATTGCTTTCTAATTGTAACATTATCTCACATACTTATATCTACTTTCTCTTATCGTATATGTTCATTCGTAGATGATTTTTGTTCAGTACCTTCTCAGGATTTTATTAAAGATTGTTTCAACCTTGGCAAGGAAAATGAAACATCCAACACCTTAATGCAAATACGCTAACCGCTTAATTTAAGCTAAAGTATTCATTTCCAACGCTTGGCGAGTTGAAATAAGCCTTCGCGCTGATTACGTTCTAGTAACCACACCTTGTTGGAATTTTTCAGGACTACGCAAACGCTCAAACTTTTTGTACTACAGAAGCAATGAACAGCTGTGCGTTGCGGCTTTCTTCGACACGCCTCGTTAAATTATTTCACGCGATTATTAACGAAAATATATCTTCAACGCACTTCTTATATTTATAATTGTTGTTTGATGAAGATAAATAGTTGAACAAATTTAATATTAAGTGATTGGTTGGATGAAGCTGGGTGGCTCACTCAAGTAGCCAGCTGCAAGTTGTTAGGTAACTAACAAAATATAGTGAAACAGTTGGTCGAGTAGCTCGGTGACTAGTCGACAACGAGCACCTTCACAAATAAACGAATGTCGCCATCTCATGTACCTTCTCATTAATTCATATAACATGTAGTTCCATCAGCCCCAGTTCTAAATACTTGTGAATATTCATTAATTATTCAGCGTCCCGAGTTAGTGGCGGCTGATGTTATAATTATGAGGTTAAATGCGAGTTTGGCGAATAACCTTGTTTTGAAATTGGCGGCTTTAGAAATGTGAAACTATTATTAGTTTAGAGGTTTCAGTTGCAAATGTATTTAATCATTAGCTGTGGCATGATTTTCTCTACAAATTTTAGTTATTCCGTACTTTCCTTAGCCACGTTTTTTTTTATTTAGTCGTGCTTAATTACTTCGAAATTACTAGCACATGACGTCACTGTATTAAAACACTAGACTAAGTTGTCGGTACTTTTATGAGAGTAAAACAGTAATGGACTACCTAATTTATGGTCCAAAACTACTTTATAAAGAACAGCGGTATATAATCATATATTTGGAGCGAATATAATAATATCTGAGCTCGTTAGTACTCCACTTTAAATAAAATTACCCATTAAGAACGCGTCAACTCTGCGCAGTGAGGGTTCCGTGGTATTAAAAATATTTATAAGGTATTCAATTTGTTTTTCTTGTTTAAAAGAGATATAATATAAACTTGTTTTTAAAATGATAATTCAAGTCAGCGGTTCAAACATATTTTCCAATACTTTACAGTGTTTTTTTTTTTAAATTGTGTTATAAGGCTTACGTTTTACCACCACCTCGCCTGATGATAAGCGATGATGCAGTCTACGATGGAACACACTTGTCTAGAAGAGACCGATTCACTCACGACTGGAAAACACCCAAATTGTAACTATTGGGGTACGCGCATTCCACAGTCTTGCGGTTTGCACAATAAAAGTAGCATTAAAGCGCTTTGTACGGGATCTCAAAATATCAACTATAAAATGGTTTCACCTTTTTTGTGCTTTAGAGTTACATTATACTGATACAAAATGAATAGTCGTACTACGTAAACAGGAAATATAACTACAATAATTTTGAGGATTTCATAACGAAATAAAACCTGTATAGTTTCATGGAATCCATCTATCTATCCGTTTGTATGTCACGATCAATTATTTTCCGTCCGTCCATTAGTTGTATAGGAAAAAATGTCCATTTTTATTTTCGTTTCAGTTTCCAATGCACAGAACCCTATCATAATCACAAATCTACTCGTTCTGGCCAATAAAACTGGCGGGGGATTATTCCGTAAGCCACTCGTTATTGTGCAAGCCTTGTCCGGTGCCGTGCGACTTTATTTGCAGAGCACTCGGTGAACGATTCCAGTCTTTGCTGAATTTTTCATCGAATATTTCGGTTCTGTTTGTAGTGTGATCACCAGTGCTGCAACTTTGTGCATCGAGTATGAATCGTTCAATGGATTTAAACGATCAAAGGATTTATCCGACCTCGCGTTTTGATATGTCTATAAACAGAAGAAAAACACTGGAAAATTTAAATAATTAAAACTTAGAGCCCAAAAATGCTTCATGTAGTATGGTTGGTATAGATTACATAAAAAAATATTATTATTCATCTTTATTGTACTTATTAACGGGTCTATATTATTATTTCTCTTTATTTAAACTTCTCACAGATCTAGCCCGAAGTGGGGCCGAAGAGGTGGGGCTTATAAGTACAAAATACAATTATGGGGTATGTCTTTTTTATGATACTGGGTGACGAGACAAGCGAAGTCGCTCGCCTGATGGTTCTTCACGCTTGCCCATAACAGCTCAACACCACTCAGAGTTTTGAACTTCAACAGTTCAAAACCCTGGATGGCAATGCACTGCACTCGTCATCCCGAGATAGAAGATGCCAAATCTCTGTGTGCCCTGTAATTTTGCTGGAAACATTGCCCTTCAATCCGGAACACAGTAGTGTTTGCACACTACTGCTTGGTGGTTGAATAACTGGCAAAGGTGTGGGACCCAAAAAGAGAAGAAAAAAAGAGCAAAAGAGTCCTACCACTACATATAAATGGAATATAAAACTATTGTACAGTATAAGATAAAAAAAAAACTGGAAGACAGATCTATTGGATGAGAAACGGCACCGGCCTTATCTTGTCTCATCTCAAAATATATTTAGGCATTCTTTTTTCTAAATTAGGTGTTTTCTGCAGTGTTAGTTGTCTACTTTACTATTAATTGTGAAAACTTGTAATTGGCCCTCCATCTTTATCTTTTTCTCGACTACGCAAGAAGGAGGGTTATGTTTTTAGATTGTATGTATGTATGATGGTTTCTTTTGCACACCCTACTGCCTAAACGGCTTAAAGGATTTCGTCATGTGAAGTGTCATTTGAATCGTTTTAACAATGGAAGTGATCGGGTACAAGAATTCGACATGACGTCTGTAAAAGAAATTTTTTAGGGGAAAATAGTAAGTTTACTTTGTTAAATAGTAAGTTTACTTTGTTAAATAGTAAGTTTACTTTGTTAAATAGTAAGTTTACTTTGTTAAATAGTAAGTTTACTTTGTTAAATAGTAAGTTTACTTTGTTAAATAGTAAGTTTACTTTGTTAAATAGTAAGTTTACTTTGTTAAATAGTAAGTTTACTTTGTTAAATAGTAAGTTTACTTTGTTAAATAGTAAGTTTACTTTGTAAATAGGTCAATATTATGTTGTTATGTAGAGCTTACTCAGCAGATTTAAAAAATATATAACACTACCATGAAAAATAAGCAGTTTACGAGATAAAGTGGTATGAATGAGCTATATATATATTACGAGTAGGTAGATAGGTACGCAGCGCGCTGCTGTTAATATTACGAGTAGGTAGATAGGTACGCAGCGCGCTGCTGTTAATATTACGAGTAGGTAGATAGGTACGTAGCGCGCTGCTGTTAATATTACGAGTAGGTAGATAGGTACGCAATGCGCTGTTGTTAATATTACGAGTAGGTAGATAGGTACGCAGCGCGCTGCTGTTAATATTACGAGTAGGTAGATAGGTACGCAGCGCGCTGCTGTTAATATTACGAGTAGGTAGATAGGTACGCAGCGCGCTGCTGTTAATATTACGAGTAGGTAGATAGGTACGCAGCGCGCTGCTGTTAATATTACGAGTAGGTAGATAGGTACGCAGCGCGCTGCTGTTAATATTACGAGTAGGTAGATAGGTACGCAGCGCGCTGCTGTTAATATTACGAGTAGGTAGATAGGTACGCAGCGCGCTGCTGTTAATATTACGAGTAGGTAGATAGGTACGCAGCGCGCTGCTGTTAATATTACGAGTAGGTAGATAGGTACGTAGCGCGCTGCTGTTAATATTACGAGTAGGTAGATAGGTACGCAATGCGCTGTTGTTAATATTACGAGTAGGTAGATAGGTACGCAGCGCGCTGCTGTTAATATTACGAGTAGGTAGATAGGTACGCAGCGCGCTGCTGTTAATATTACGAGTAGGTAGATAGGTACGCAGCGCGCTGCTGTTAATATTACGAGTAGGTAGATAGGTACGCAGCGCGCTGCTGTTAATATTACGAGTAGGTAGATAGGTACGCAGTGCGCTGCTATTAATATTACGAGTAGGTAGATAGGTACGCAGCGCGCTGCTGTTAATATTCAGTTACCTACTACATATTTATACAATGCAGTCGGGTTATTTTTTTAAATAATTTAATTTACTTGTTTTACCTAATTTTGTACCTAGCTGTAAGTTTGTACCTAGTTGTAAGTTTTCCTAAGAAAATAAAATAAAATAAATAAAATTCCACATTTTTTAATATCTTGGTCAATCTCTACGTTTATTTTAATCACTTAAGTTTAATGTGGCTAATTGAAATTATCCTTATTTTTGCTTAAAAAATATTCTTAAACTTTATCAAAGTTTCAAACCATTTTAATCTCACATCCTCACATAAATGGAATACTTACCATATCGTAGAACAGGTTATATAATGACGTAATAATATCGTTTGCCATTAGAATAACCAGCCAGAGCCAGCCCGCTCGTGCTCTCTGCAATCTCTAAATGTATTTCCACTTTTATTTGAGGATAAAAGCAAAATTTGGAAAGTTTCCAAATTAGCTCTTAAGCCCGGAACCACAATTATATGCATCAAACTATTACCCTCGTGGTGGAAAATAAAACTTGAGATTATTTAGCTTAAAGTTTAGTTTTCTGTAATTAAGATCAACATTTTTGCCTGTGAGAGAATCACAAAAGGGTTCGTGTTTTATTTGATATCCTAAGCCAAATAAAGGGTATCATTAGCCCAGCAGTGGACAACATAGCCCAAATAGGCTCTCAACAATATGATAACAGTGAGGCAATAAATAATACCTCAATATAATGGGTAATACCAATTTGCTAAGCCATTCACCTGGCTGATCAACAGAGTCGAGGCAGGTCGACCGGGCACGAGGTGGACCTACGATGCATAGCTGTGGGTGGTAATTGTTGTAAATGTTAGGGTATTACCACCGTTAGTGTCGTTTGTTTTTGAATATCTGTGATGGAAACTGACGGTCAGTCACGATCCAGTTCCATATAAGCCGTTATTGTTTGAACACGTCATTATTTGATCGTAAATTGATGATCTAAACTCAAACGCCGGCCTAATTCCGTGAGCTCCCATGATGCCGTGATCATGGCCTGATCACGACGAAACAATGTTCGGTGTCTATTGCGCGTATTGTTGCCTCACCCGGCGATAAATCAATCAAACACGCATTGAATGGCATAACGAACTTGGCTCTGGATAAAGCATAAGAGCTTAGAGGTTTTCAAATAGGAAAAACAGTTAAAAATCATGGTATAGATCTCTCTTTAATCAATAGGTACATTACTTTACGACAAATAGGTACTAACTTCGCAGGTATTTGAAAAAATAAAATAAAATCTGAATTCTCAAATTAGGAATAACATTTGAACATGTCATCTGTAACAGGCAGAGCTCTAACAATATTTGATGTCAATAATGATATTACATTGTTTATACAATTGTTTACCAACATTAATGAGTACATAATTATGAGAAAATGTTATTTACTATTTTTTGCCTTTATATTATACAAATTCGACTAAATCAGTTTTCTAAAACAAAACGAGACAAGTTGAGATCATAATATGGATGGTCAAACCCCGCTTGAAGGATTACGACCGATTATCTGAACTGAGCTAGGAGAGCTACATCACTAGAGGATAACTTGTGAGTAGCACTCCTGGAGTAACTCAACCATCCGATCCTAACAGATCCCTCGCAGTCCACTGGATGGGACTACTAGCGACAATCAACTGATCCCTACCATTGTTCAGATAATAATAACAGGTCTAGATCGTTATTTCTAGAACAACACAGCCATGCCTAGAAGCTTTCGTGCGTAAAAACTGCACACTGCACCAGATCTAGCCAGTTACACAAGAAGAGAACATCTCCACCTCCCCTACCGTGGGCCAGCATCCACCGCCACGCGTCCAGTAATCCCGGCATGATGAGACAACCACTGCCGGGATTATCCCGCCCCCACTCCCCCCACCCGCCGCGCCGCGCGAGACGGCGGAGTAACATCTAAGTAAGTACCTATTCGATTATATCGGATACTAATTATAGATAAACGACCATTCTGCGCTACCATTCTCAAAACTATACTAACTGGCAACGACCGTTGGATTTACAAGAAGGTGGAAGTGCGTCAGTCTGCTGCACTGGAGGTCCTGGGTTCGATATCCAGCCAGCCATATTATACAGGGTTACGCAAAAAGGCTGTACTATGGGATATACTAATTGTTATGAACAATTTTGACTACGGAACTAACCTTGAAATAAAATGCTGGGTATCATGGACCCTTTTCAGTTTACTTCACTCTGTCCCCGTATAACAACTCCCCGCGGTTTCACCCGCTCTCCTACAAGAAATGTTAGTTTTTCAAAATAAAAAGTAGCAATGAAACTAGTGTGATAATCCAGGGTATAAGCTAAACACACATACATTATACCATCAAATTTTATCTACATGTAAAACACACGCACACTAACACGCTCGTGCTCATACACACAAATTTACGCATTAAAATATTAATTTGATTTAAATCTATGTACCTTAATGATATATGTTGGTAACAGCGATGTGTAGGTACCTGTGTTCTGTGGCATCCTGTCACAATGAAACCTGACGGGAAGTTTGTTAGGTTTTTGGTACTATTAATGCGTACAGCTGTTACATTTAGTTAGTTTAGAATCGGCTACAACAGAATTAACGCCATTGGCCTAATTAAAGTTTTGATTGCCGCACCGAACCACATTGCTCGGTGATTGGCTGAATTGCCAGTTGGGCAGTTGGTTATGATTTGGTTCGTATTTATTGGAATAATCGGAACAGAATTAGGTATCATTAACGTTTATACAAAATTTGATTTGTTAGTGTATTTATTTAACTGTTTATACAGAGATTATCACCCCTATTCATTTTGGGCAAAACATAATTTATCATGTTCATTATGTTAATGTCAGAACTTATTATACACTACAAGGCGTGGCGCTCACCGTTATACGAATGTCTTGCTCGTCTAGTTTTGATACTCAATTAATATTAAAACATAAATCATGAAATCATCGTATCTACGAAAAGTGCTACGCACTACTACGACTGCTACGAACCGTAGCAGTTCGTAGATGTTCTCTACAATTTTAAGTAAGAATGAGAAATTGTCGTAAAACTGACAGTTTTATGATACATTATGAGTTTTGCTCATAATACCACAATTCAGAGAAATATTTTTGAACTTTAAAGCTCAATAAATATAAGCTCAAAGCCCCAGAAAGCCATTCCAAAGACCTAATCCTCTTCGCCAATTTGCGCAATCCCAAGAAACACCCGTCCTCGTATGATATTCCCACAATATTTCTGAAAGCGGAAAATCTCTTCGACTCCAAATCCCTACTGTCCAGACCTCTATTGGATTATAAGGAAGTCGGATTGAATGCCTGCGGGACAGAGACAATGCTTTAGACCGGAAAAGGACGGAACACATGTCAGCTATTAAGCCCTACAACGTAAAATTCCATGACATCGTAAACAGGTTTTTAAAACAACCAAGAGTGTAACTGGATATTCTTTTGTCACTGAATTTTGATACTTATTGTTTATACGGTATAGTTATTTTTAGTTTGGTGTGTGTGAATAGAAAAGGCTTAATTTAGAAGGCGTGCCTAGTTGGCCGTTGCCGGGATTTTCAGGTTGATTTTTTATGGTTGTAGCGAAATTATCGCCTCAAGGCGTTTGTAGAGAAATCTTTTTTCCAGGCGAGAAACGCTCTGGAAAGCCTTTGGAGAGGATACTGGGATAGTATTAGTTTATAGATAGAATTTATACCCCACTTAGATGAGGTTTTCGTAGGATCGTCGCTGTCTGGCCCACTAGTGAGTCTGGTAAATTCAAATTCAAATCATTTATTGCAATTTGTAGGTACATTATAGATCTTACAAGGTAGAATTACTACTACTACTGTGTTTTACTAGGTGGAGTGGCATTTTACATTTATAATTATGTAGGCGGTTGAAGTTCATACAACGAGCCATTGAAACAATGCAAGCACTCAGATGCGAAAACTGACTTTTTAATGTAAAATAAAAACTATTAGTTTTCGGTAGCTATTGTAACCACAGAATAATATAGAGTTTGTTAAAGTTATTTGCGATATTTGATTTCCTCAGAAAAATTGTTAATGGCTGCTGTTGTCTCTTTTCGTTCCATTGTCTTGAAATGAAATATCATGTTTTAAGGAGGTTAAACAGGGATGATAGTTTGTATGCAAGGTCGTAATTTATTGAATTGATGGGAACCCTATCGGGCAAACGTACATTATTGGCCATGAAAAATGAACGCTGACACCAAATATAAGACTATTAGTGATTGATCAGACGGTCTTGAAATTATAAAATTCCCGTAATTTTTATGTTTTATGTACAAATATTTCGGTGTATTTACATATTAACTAATACGATATTAGCGGTCAATACTATTTATAATAACTATTTTTGTATTCTTGCAAACTAAAATACATTATAAAGTGAAGGATGTGATGCTTACGTTTTGATTAGATAAACATAAAGTGTTTCATTCACATTTGATTCACAGACTAGCAACATTCAAATGAGATTCTAAAAACACCCCTACATGAAAAAAAGGCATGGAGCCCCGACATCGTCCATCACGTCTCCTCTGGAAAATGTCTCCTTTTCATGAAAACTGTGTGTAATACGTACGTATTTCAATAGAGGTCCCCGTCACCCGACAGATGAGAACAGATCACGAACATGCAGTAGGATACCTTCGCAAGGACGTTTTTTTTTATAATACTGGTGACGAGACGAGCGAAGTTGCTAGCTTGATGACTCTTCACGATTGTCCATAACAGCTCAACGCCACTCAGAATTTTGAACTTCAACAGTTCACAACCCTGGATGGCAATGCACTGCGCTCGTCACCCCGAGATATAAGATGTCAAATCTCTGTGTGCCCTGTAATTTCGCTGGAAACATTGCCCTTCAATCCGGAACACAGTAGTGTCTGCACACTATTGCTTGGCGGTTGAATAACTGGCAAAGGTGTGGTACTTCCCCAGGCGGACCCCTGCAAAAGAGTCTTACCACTACAAAAACCACACTCATATTTCATGATTTGTGTTTTTTTTTTTACTCAGTCTTGGAACGTGGCCTTTTCCTCGTGGCCTGACTAGGTTGGCGTAAACCACCACAATATCAGCAACTTATTATCAACTTTTGACAAAAATTAGAATATATACACCAAATTAGAATATATACACCAAATTAGAATATATACACCAAATTAGAATATATACACCAAATTAGAATATATACACCAAATTAGAATATATACACCAAATTAGAATATATACACCAAATTAGAATATATACACCAAATTAGAATATATACACCAAATTAGAATATATACACCAAATTAGAATATATACACCAAATTAGAATATATACACCAAATTAGAATATATACACCAAATTAGAATATATACACCAAATTATAATATATACACCAAATTAGAATATATACACCAAACTAGAATATATACACCAAATTAAAAACTAAATTGCGACAAAAGTGGAAAATTTACAAACATATTTTTTTAACTCGTCATTTGCTTTTCTATTAAGTATTCGTATATCAAGCAAAAGTTCTTAGTTTACAACACCAAGTGATTTGTAACGAAAAAAAAGATTTATTAATTTACAGAAAAAAGGTGGAATGAGAGTGATGATGAATGATAAGTGAACTTTACAATAATATGAGAAACACTGTTGAATGCATAAATTTACGTATCAAAAAAATGCAAGATCTGTGGTCGAATGTGTCTGAATTGCCAGTGTGAATGGTCTCTGTGGCTTCCCTAATCTATTCCGGGAAGGGTTCGATCCCGGAGCGGTTATTAGCACCAATTCAGAAGGGTGAATAAATATGAGCTTAATTTGCTTACGTTATAGATATATGTAGGAATTTTATAATCGCTGAACGAACCTACTCTTATCCCTGCGTCATTAAGATAAACTTGATGGTGCCTTGTCGACATCCCTAGATGACAAAACGAATGAAATATTTAGAATACACATCCAGTCATCAAATTAATAAAGTCTAAAACCCAGTACTGAGAAATAAATGGACCACAACGATGAAGGCTTTAGTTTTTTCAATAAATCTTTGAAATACTCATTTCATACACTTTCTGACACGGATTTTTTTTCACTCCAAATTCGTCATATATGTTTTTAGATAATTATATATCTTTCTTTAAATACCGCCGGTAAAATATTTTCAACTACAGTTTTTTGCCTCCAATTTTACCGACTCGGTGTCGAATCTATTGACTCCTCATCGGTTAAACTTATTTTATTGATAATTTATGACTTTCAATGATGGTTAGTTGAAATAAAATTAATTTGCTATATTTCCCAGCTTTTAAGTCAAATAATATTTTAACATGTTAATTTTTTCATTTCCCAGCAAAAAATTTGCAGGTGTTACATAGTTGTTAATTTCATTTCACAGAGTAAAATTTTCTGACATGGTACGGACCAACGTAGTCGAAGAAAAGTAAATAAGTAAGCTCAATGGTATTTTTGGACTTCGTTAGATTTTATATTATTTTACCTCCTTAGGGAGGCAAAGTGATATTTACCGCCCGCATTTTGTTTTGTTTGCGTAGTGTCGAAAAATAGTTTAAATAACACGTAATGAAATCCGTTAAAGTGTTTAATTTCAATGTCTACTCTAATTGTTACCAAGCTGTTGTTGTTAGAGACATAATGTGCGTGTTATCTCCCTGGCCGTATGTTTGCTTATTCATACGCTACGTTTGCCCGTGTGAGGTTTTCTTTGTACAATTTGTTCAGTGGTTATCGGTTCTCTGGTTAAAGTGAGCAGCTTGGTGCTACTTCAACTTTGATCGTCTGTGGAGTAACTTCGTTACAAAACATACATTACAGGTTTATGGTCTACTAATAAGCCAATTCTGGCGATATCATCATCATCATCATCATCGCAGTATCACAAACTAATCTGATAGGTAAGTATTCTGGCGATATCATCATCGCAGTATCACAAACTAATCTGATAGGTAAGTATTTTCATTCATTTCCAACATCAACACGTATTATTGTGTTTTTAATACTGTATCGAGTTGTGTTTGTGTATAGTTTTAATCGATTGTTTGGATCATTAGTGCAGACGCCAGCATTTGGCACGTCCCGCTGGCAGCGGAGCGCGTTGTTTTGGCACTCACGCAGTCGATGGTGATTTGGCAGTCTTGGACAGCGGCTATTAGGCGGTGCTGATGCAAAATACGTGCGATCGTGTGAAATGGAAGCATAGTACAGATCCAAGTTTTCTTCCCTGACTATATACAGGGTGAATATTTCAAGTAGACGTAGATGGCCAAATACGAAACTATGAGAAATAGCCAAAAAGTGCTCAAAGGAGTCTTGGGCTCGATTTTGATGAAAACTTATAGTGCATCATTGAATTTTGCCATCTTCAATTAGATGAAATGTGATTACGTTAACAAAAATACCGCCAAACCCACCAAACAAATAAACCATAAGATATTTCGTATCTTGTCACGACCCCAGCCATCAAGTAATTCAGATAACACCCCAATTATACACTTATCTCTCCATCCGCATCATCTTCACAATTGAGACCCAACAAGGGTCCACGAAGGGGTTAGTGAAAACTTACGCGTTGCATTACCATAAGCGACCGTTTGTGCGCCTCGTGACGATGGGAAGGGATACTCGCATGTTGGAATATTTTAAGAAACATTAGGAAGAAAACAAGTATTATTATCAGTTTATCATGTCCCACTGCGACACAGACTGTCTCTCAGAGAGAGGATGGGTCCTGGTCCACCATGCTGGCCCAGTGCATGTTGGTGAATGTCATGTCTTTGAACATTTTGAGGTTCTGGATATACCGGTTTCATCACGATGTTTGCCCACCGATTTAAAGCGATGGCATAGAAACTGCACACAATGTATCTAGATACTACACAAGTCATTGGTGGTCATAGCAGGGCCGAGGATCGAACCAATTTATAAAGCGCCCATGCTACCACTCGGCCACCATCGCTCCAAACAACTCTGATAATTTTTATTTACATATAGTAGCGTGATAATTGTCAAGCTTTCATGTTACAAAGTCAAAGTCATTTATTGATAAACATATGTTTACAGGTCAGGCCTTAGAATAAATTACATAGAAGATGTATATGAAAAATATACAACATAATATGAACTAAAAATTAAATTAAATATCCGCTAATAATAAATAATCAAATATTAAATTAGTAAAAACACCGTACATTTACACCTTTTTTTTTTACCGTCTGTTTTAAGAAACTGGTCAAAATCATAAAAAACTTGGTCGATAAGCCTGCGTTTTAATCTTAATTTAAAACAACTCAGAGTCAGCCATATCAGTTACATCCATATTCTTCGTGCACACTACCTCTTGTTGAAAATTTAAACTGTATTATACTGGAAATTTAATAAATAAAAATAAAATAGAGAGAACTTAGAACGACAAAGAGGTGACGAAGGAGTTTGAAATTGTCTGCACATAATACAATTATTGTACTAATATGGTATGGTAAGTATGTATGTAAGGGTTATATAGTTTTGCTATTAGTTGTAAGATAAGGATCATAATTGTCCGAAACAAAGAGTCCTTTTTCTGACGTCCGAAAATAAAATCATATTATTTTTCTTTGTCGAATTTGACTTGTGTAAATAACTTCTAAACCAACAATATTTTGCGACTAAATCAAAATGTATTATAATATTCTGTTGAGTAGATACCATTCACGGAAGATAAAGAAAAATTCAATGTTACAAGAAAAATAAAAAAAACAGTTTCATCAGCATCAAACTACATTTGCGATGCGATCGTGATCCTTGCCACTACATGTGGTTCCCAAACTGCGGTCCGCGGACCCCAGGTGGTCCATGACGGTGGAGCCGCGAGGGTAGTGAGATGAGTGTATCGTAAGGTTTGTTACG
This sequence comes from Agriopis leucophaearia, assembly GCA_949125355.1. Classification (NCBI taxonomy): domain Eukaryota; kingdom Metazoa; phylum Arthropoda; class Insecta; order Lepidoptera; family Geometridae; genus Agriopis; species Agriopis leucophaearia. The sequence continues at coordinate 287,258 of OX421262.1, forward strand.
TCGGGTTGAAAACAAATACAAATTCATTTCTTCCAGGTAACAATACAACCCGTGCATTACATTAACTTCATAACAACAAATTATATTAAATCAAATCAAATTAATAGTGACAAAGTAGATAAAAAATACAATAAAAATAATAATACCGTCAAATTTAAGTGAAAATAATAATCAATTAAAACAATACAAAAATACAAATGGCCTGCCGTCGATTTTTTTGATCTAAAATACTAGTTAGTACCAAGATACCATCAATCAAGACAATTTTTTGAGTTGAAAAATTATAGAATTAAAAATATCACTAATAAGTCCATTCAAAACCTAAATGCTGGCCTGTTTATTTTGATGGATTAAATTGAAGAAAAAATAAAACGCGCGGCTATGAAGTTCTTACTAAACCATAGTGAAAATAACACTATTAGCCCACCAGTCACTTAGTGTTAGTGGACGAAACAAGAATATATCAAAAAGGTGGAGAACCAGCGTTCTAACAGATTACCGCACGTACTCGTACGTACGCGCGTGAGCTCGCCGGTCCTATTGGTTTACGATTCCGATACGATACGGGTTATAAGATAGAATTCGCTACATTTTGCGAGAAAACCAGTAAAATATTATACTCTTGCAAGGAAGGTAAATGATTATGAGATATAATTTACGATTTGGTCGGTGGGATGTTTCTGGTTATTTTCAGGTAGGTGGATATTTTCTTTATTCTTTGAGAGCGATGTATTTTCTTAGTTTTTGACACTAATTTAATATGAAAGTGTGAGGAGTATGTGTTACTCAGCACTCAGCTGGAAATTTACGAAAATAGATTGTTTATTTTCAAAATCCGCGTAATATTGTAAAATCGCTAACAAACTACAAACGGTTGCTTTAATAACAGTTTGTTCCTGCCAGTTCGGACTACACTACAGGCGCACTACGCTGTACTCGTAATTCAACATCGTTTAGAAGATTACAGCGGTCGGCTATTAATTACTCTCGGCTTCAAACAAACATCACAATACTAACTCGTGTTTAATCTGTGACGAAGGTCTTATGTTTGGTCCCTGTGTCATGTAAATACTGCCATGTAAGGCCGCTCGTACAGAAGGCGACGTCAGTGGGGAACATGTGTAGCGTGGCGACTAGCGCACCTCGCTGAGCTTCTAACGCCACGCCACTTGCCACTGTACTCGTAGTGTACGGACGAGGGCTAGTATCACACTAATCCACACTTAATATTATAAATGTTAAAGTAACTCTGTCCGTCTGTCTGTTTGCTATATAATCACTACTAAACGGCTTAACCGATCTCGATAAAATAAATCGAGGTAATAGTATGTATCATGTGGACGGACATAAGCTATTTTTTCTGAAGAAATCGCGGACCAAGTCGCGGTTACAGCTAATATCATATACGTGATAGTTTGGATGAATGGATGTTTGTTACTCAATCACGCAGAAACGGCTGAATGGATTTAGATGAAATTTGAAATATACATGACTTATGTCCTGGATTAACATATAGGCTACTTTTCATCATCATCATCATCACCGACTTTCATCACCACGCGGGTGAAACTAGTAATAAATAAAATCTACAAAAGCTCCGGACTGAGTGTCGTGACGTTCCTCCTCAAGTCCCGGAGTATCCAATACTTGGGTCACCTTCGTGTATGAACTGCCAAGTAGATACCGTCACACAATGATATGACGGATGGCGTGTTGTACGGATACAAAGTGGCGGGCGTTGGGACAATTTCTGAAGGAAATAGGCGTGCGGAGTGGTTTTTACGTTTTTATACAATTTGTTAGAGATGAGTGTTGTCAAATGCGAGTCTAAAACATAATACATTTGAAGAAAGACACTTGTGAGATTTTTAACACATTTAATTTTGGCTGTAATGATGGATTAATGTGCAGATAGAACTTATCATAATAATACCGCTTCACATACGTAAATTACCGCATCGAGGATGCTGACAACACAGTGAGACTCGCACCACCAGCATCTACACTCGGAGGAGATACTTAAATTCACCCTTCAAACATTGCTCCGAACGAGAATCTAACCCCATCCTCACAAAGTAAATACACTACCAACATTCCGAGCGTCAGAGAACGATAATGACAAATAACAACAGACTATTTCATTTAAAGGAACAGAATTGTAATTTTTACGCTTCTCTGAAACAATAAATTAAAGTAGCGAGTCTGTCAATTTTCTATAGGATTCATTTCGGAGAATGTGCATCGGAGCTACATGACCTTATCCTACCATCCCCTTTCTACTACAGGACAAGTAGGAAAACGGCCCATTACCATCCATACATTGTGGACTTTCCTTGGATACGTACCAAACGTTTCGATTCTACGTTTCTAATCCGTACGGCCAAGGATTGGAACAACCTGCCGGCTTACTTGTCTCCTGAGAGATAGAATCTGGACCTTTTCACGGCAAGAGTGAATAGGTACCTTCTAAGTCTGCGTGCTTCATCTTCGACCACACCGTCGTTTACCAACACGCGAGTTGGTGGTCAAACGCGGACTTCTTCGCGTAAAAAAAAATTTGGTCGTGACGTCACTTTATGCTAAATATTATTTGTTCCTTATATATTTTCCTGGTGTCCTTAACCCGAGGCCCACTTCTATGTAAACACGTCATTATTCCCAATCTGCGACCAAACGATCAGCTCAACGCCGCCCGTGGCGCCATCTCTCGTCAGTTCATTAAGTTCGTTGTGTGAGTTTACCGACATGCTATGAAAGATGAGCGATGTGATGATAAATGAACATTGTGAAAATATGTTTAAAGATACCAAAAATTGTGTTTAAAGCTATCAAAGAGTTCACTGAAAATACAACGTACAGGGACAAGACTTTTATAAAATAAACGATTTGTTTGATATTCAGTCGTGTCGTGACGTGTTCGATAAACATTCTTAAATAAATAAATATCTGGGACACTATTGCACACATGTCACGGTCATCTGACCCCAAACTAAGCAAAGCTTGTAATATGGCTGCCAGAGACTGATACATGTACATATATATTTTTAAATACATAGTTAATACTCAATACTCAATACTCAATAATTTATTGCATAATTATTATGAAGTTCACATACAGATGTTAGGTAGCATGTTTAAATTAGGTAATACATAATAATAACCCTGATTGGGTATGGCAATATAGTGCGGAGCGGATCGATTTATTCCATAATTGATTTGTCTTCTAAATACTCGTTTATGCTATAATAACATTTTGCTAGCAACATGTTTTTTAGGGTTTTGTCAAATTTATTTTCATTTTCTATATCCTTTATCTGTACTGGTAGTTTATTATATATTTTGATGGCCATTGGATTTGGGCCGGAGCTATGCATTGTTAATTTAGATGTCGGTAACATTAATTTATGTTTATAGTTAGACCGTATTCGATAGTTTCGGTTTTCAACTAATTTTCTAAATTTAATTTTTTTAAAGAGATATTAACACCCATACTTAGAACAAACACAAATGTTCATCACACTAATGTTTGTCCTAGGTGGGAATCGAACCCACGCCCCCAAGCGCAGAAGGCAGGTTCACTACCAACTGAGCTAACAGGGCTGATTCTTGTAGCCATACATAAACTTAATGTACACGTAACACATGTACAAGAATAAACTAATAAAACCGACGAGTAATATACGCACCGATCCAATTATATGTAGCTCTGGCCAGTTGAGGTAAGGTAAGGTACCGTGGTAAGGTTGTGGAACCGTCCGACCGGGTGTCTTCCCGTGAACATGGTGCATGTAACTGCGCTGAAATATCGGGAGAGAATCCTAAAGAGTTCTTCTAAGATATGAACAATAATTACGTTACGTATTGTACTTGATACGGCATTGAAACAGAAATACTACAAGATATTTGAATTTTTACAATTAGTATAACATTTACAAACATTTTTTTTTTTTTAATAGTAAGTTATATATTAACAATCTATTTAATTTGTCACAATCAGGTGTTTACCGCCCCTAACTGGCATTTAACTGTAAACTACCTCCAATTACTGAAGGGTCCTGAAACGCTGAAATGCTCTAACTTGCTTCTTTACATCAAAGCCAGTAAAAAATCTCTGCAATAAATCTTTATTGCCGCCTTGTTTGTGCCACATTATTTTTGTCGTTGAGCAATTTTCGTTTTCTTAGACACAGTTTGATATAGAGACAGTAGCCAGTTCGCTGCATTTTATTTTTTAAGCTTGCGTTTGATCGCCTACTCTCCTGACATTAAGCGATGATGCGGTCTACGATGGCGCTCGCTTGCGTAGAAGAAACCAATACAGTCTTTATTTGAAGACACCCAGATTATAACTATCGGGGAACACCCGTTTAGGAAGCACATTTCATTGACTAGCAGCTTGCACAATAAAGAGGAATCAAATCGCTTACGAGTACGACTTATATAATTGGAAATGAGTGTACGAACCCGAAACGGTTCGTGCACATCCGCGATACGCGGAGTTACGAAACAAAAAAAAGAGGGTTGGAATTCCTACCACAGGACGACTGATGATCCTGTCACCTGCTTGGGCCCAAACCTCAGCTGCGGCTTTCCTCGTCCAGTGGCCGTCCTCGGATCCAAACACTTCACAAATAATGTTCAAAGTGTCATAACACTGAATTTAACACTCGCGGGCTACACAAAACACACCCGAATTCACGGTTTCCGTTGATACCTTCAACTCAAGGAAAATATCCGATCGCGCCGATCGATCGATTTAACAGAATGAAATTCGCGCGCGTCTTCAACTTAGTTTTCCGTGATAATAAGACATTGAAAGTAATTATGTTTGTTACTCAATCACGCAGAAACGGCTTCATGGATTTGGACGAAATTTGAAATATGTTTTGCTTATGTCTTGGATTGACACATAGGCTACTTTTCATCATCATCATCATCACCAATTTTCATCACCACACGGGTGAAAACGCGGGGCGCAACTAGTAGTGCATTTTTTTCCAATACGATTGATTTATGTGGTGTTATTTCTGTTGGAGCTTAGTGTCTGCAGTGAAATTACATAACGTTTGTGATGACTTCATTTTAGGCCGTTATGAGTAACTGTTCGTATGTGACTGTTTGAACGATTCAATAAACATTGTTGCTCCATTTTATGACATTACAAGACACATTGTGACGTTTGTGACGTATCACATACATTAGGAACACACAGGAGTACGGATTACTTCATTTAGTTTGTTATTATTTATTTCTTTAGAAAACAGAAAAGAAAAAAAATCTTTGTATTCTCTTTTCTGTGCTTAAGATTATCATTTACTTTCTTTTCTGAGACATGGTATGTAATATATCCATAATTTAAAAACCTTATCTATGAAAATATTTTTATTTTATTTATTTGAAAAATCACATGAATAAACTTTAAGGTCTCGACCGGAAAGTATTTGGTGGCGTATTTATACAACGGTGAAACGTACTTTACAGGTACAATTGTAACGATCAAGGGTAACTCGACGAACTGTACGGGAATCATTTTGTGTGCTCTCAAATGTTGTAGATGTACATACAATATTTCAATGTGTTTACACAATTAAATATTGTGAGGTTTGATTACGTTTTCCACTGAAAAGAAACGAATGCATAAAGCGAGTAATGTAAAAATTTTCAGGAATATAATAATTGTCATATCTAGATGATGTCCTGTGATTTGCTCATAATAAAATCCGTAATTAGCTGAAAACTCTTTAAAAATCTTAACAGTAGTCTCTGAACTTTGTTTTACTAAATTATTAGAACGTATACTGTACAGTGATATTATGCAAATTGCAAAATCTCGATAACATCCTGATAATATCAAGCACTTTGTATGCAACGCCCTTATGCTATTTACTGCTTCTAATATACGTGCAATCTTCGCTTATACGGAGATTATAAAAACCGTATCCGGGAAAATATTATGAAACGCAGCTTGTCGCCATTTACACTCAGCGACACGACAATAGTAACACTATAAGTGATACGGAAAAAATAAACAATTAATAATGGAAGAAAATTTAATAATGGTAATTCATAGTTCTGTATGAATGGAACGGCTGTAGAATTACATTGGATGGGCCCAACACTCAGATTTTGTTCTGTTAAAAAAATACGATAATGAACACTGCTAACTGATAACATCATCACCATTGTTGGTCTATTTCCATCTACAAGATATGATGTTCGTAGCATCCGAAATTCATCTGCGCTCGTGGCTGAATAAGCCCATTCAAGAGCCACAGATATTATTTATTTATTTATTTATTTATAACTCCAAGCTGTTTAGTGTTAGCTTGTATTTTGTTCTGTTAATAAAGGCACCAGTCCGGAAAAAATATATAAGTCCACCACACAACCAAGATAACAAGCAACCACATCATGCTTCCGTACCAAGCAACCACGACGAGTGAGACTAGCTACCACGAGAGGTGGACGCGTCATATCTCGTCAGTTGTCGTGACGGCCGCAGTGAGTATCAGGCGCGGGAAGGAGCGACACAGGCGTAATTAGAAAAGTTCATTCCAAAGCGTTAAAAATGCCATCTCCGGACAAAACCGATACTGAAACATTTTAATTGGATACACAACACTGGGGTACGTTACCCGTGTTAGTGGAATTGGACGAAATGCCTGATATTCGATATCTTTTCGCAATTGAATAAAAAAATATTTTTGCAACATTTGTTTCTGAATTTCAGAAAATCTGTTCCTACTCGTTTTTTTTTAATTGGAATTTTGCAAAATAAAACTTTGTTGCAAGCTTTTATTACTTAATTTGCAATGTTTGTTTGTTTGTTTAAGTCAAATCTTGCAAGCTGAATTTAGAACCACTTCCTCTTTTCCTACAGAGTTGATTTTACATGTTGGTTTAGTTCCGACGATAATGTATTTTTATAGTAAATACTAAACGACATCCAGGATTATTAGTAGCAGATAAAGAAACTGCTGAACCGTCAACTACACACACACGAAATATTGCATATATGCATTTTATACATTTTAGAGCTTGTTTTTTTAACATGATTTTTTTACTATTAATTTATTATTTCAGAACTCAAATCAAATTATAACAAAACAGATTTTTCTGCATACTATATTAACTAAGAAAAGTCAATAACATATGACATAGCTAAAGCAAAAGTTGATTTTATAGAACAGATCTACGTTTGTCCACCATCACGTCTGATGGTAAGCGACGGTGTGGCCGAGGATGGAACACGGTGATCTAGAAGAAATCTATTTACTGTGATGCCTAAATTGTAGTTCAAGTTAGAATTAAAAATAATCAATCAATAAGTACTGATACTTTTATCTAAAAATATATCAAAAAAGCTCACTAAAACAATTAATTAAAACCCATCGATTCGGAGTCCGATCTGACATTGCGTTCCAAAAGAAATTTCATATAAATCGCCCTCCGCATTCTAGCACTGCCAGAGAAACGGGTAACACTCCGAAACCAGTATAAACTTATAGCTAGCCGTATAAACTGTTAGCTAACCGTATAAATTGGAAAGGACTGTGTTACTCAATCGTTTGCTTACCGTCACTTGCTGAGCCCCCTCACAGATACAGATATGCACTGAGTGTGATTGATGGTAGTCTAGATAGCTAGCCAGCGCGGTCCGCTAACCTTACTTGCACTAATCACAACTTTCTAAAGTCAGACTAGGTAGAAAATTGGGATTCTTGTTAATCAAAAAGTTTATTTTATCTTGCAGCATTAGATAGATAGATAACTCTTTATTGTTCACACCAAAAATTACATAGGTACATAATATGATAAAAACAACTTAAAACTAGTGAAACAATTGGTGACCTTATCGCTATAAGCGATGTCTTCCAGGCAACCTTAAAACCTAAGCAACCTAACCTCACCCAACCTAACCTTAAGCATTTTTTTTTTTCAGGAATAATAATACAACTAATATAGCCATTTCAGATTTATTAGTTTTTGTTGTGATCTGTCTGATTTAAACTTTAAGGAGCTTACGAGAGGAAAGTTTAAGAGCCCCTGGTCCAGGATAGGTAACAAGTTGGATGTGCAGAGGCAGTAATGAACGGCGTTCCTGACATTCCTCGCTGAAGACATTGCAGGTACCACTCGTTTATTGGATCTCGCTGGAAGGAAGAAGGATTTTGACTCCGTTTTATTGAGTTTTGGAGGCCAGGAATTAATTTCGGGTACAATTTCAAAGAACGAAGAATTTGGCCGGATTTTAATAAAGACTTAATAAAATTTCAATAAAATTTGGTACAGATATAATAGTATTACAATTTATCCCGCGAAAATAAAAGATTCCTTCTAGGACTTGGTATACAATTTTTGTCGTAACGAATTTTACAACTTTTGTTCAGCAATATCATTTCTTAAAACATAGTTAAGATAATATAATATCATCACTATCACTACATAGTATAAAACAAAGTCGCTTCCCTCTGTCTGTCTGTCCCTATATATGCTTAGATCTTTAAAACTACGCAACGGATTTTGATGCGGTATTCACTATCAGTTAAATATTTTTTTACGGAAGGTTTAAATATGGGAGGCGGGTCGCTAGTTTTAGACAAGAAATTTAAAATTAACTTCACGGGAACTAGATGAACTTCAATAAATGGGATTCATCCCCCCTCCTCCCTTGATAATTATCCACCAGTTAAGGTGGAAAATTTGTTCAACTTTAAATGATACCACTATTGAGATGCAGCTTATACAACAAAAATTATAATAACAGTTTCCATTCGGTGAAAATATCGCATAATATACACAAAAATTTGTCGCATTGAGAGCATCTATTTTGAATAATTAGAATATCATCCAGGGTATAGTAACCCGTGAGTCACTGCTAGTAAATGTGTTTCTTTAAACAAACGTATCTCCTCCCGGGCGCGGGTGAACTCCTTCAAATCGAATTAACTCTGGTATCGTAGAGAGTGCGGCGCGGGCGCTGGTCTCCTCGCGGCCTCGTTACACCGATCAACGTACCGAGAGTATTAGCCACGTGACCACCTCTCCACACTTCACTGTACGGTTCTAACACCTAAACTGACCGAACATTTTGAAACCATTACTTTCACAATACTTATAATTTGCTGTAATTTTAGTAAAAAAAATTTTTTTTATTTTTTATCGGGAATAAGTCCAAACCAAATTTGACCAAATTTTAACGACTTATCAATAATAAATGTTTTTTACGAGTATCAACTTACTATCGTTGTGAAAACTAAAACAAGAACAACCTTTCTTTGGAACGAACGTACTGTCCTTGTAGTAGTGGAACTTTTCTGCAAATTCCGATTGAGGATATGCTACGACTTTTCCAGTCACTAAACTGCCAAGCAGTAGTGTGCAAATATTACTGTGTGCCCGATAGAAGGACAACGTTTCTCGTGATATTACTGGGCTTAAAGAGATATGTCAGGATGAGGAGAGCAGTACATCGCCGCGCAGGGTTGAACTGTTCCAAGTTCTAGATGGCAACTGAACTGTTATGAGCAAGGTGACGCTCATCATTAGGCGAACGACCTGCTAGGCTCATTAATCTGCGTCTGTTATTCTTAACAGGTTACGATTCGGGGTTTTCAAGAAAAAAGTGAATAGGTATTTCCTAAGCAAGCGTGTTACATCTTAGACCAGATCTTTCCAGGTCTTGCATTTGACAACATCAAATGCATCCCGTTCATTAAAAAAACAGTTGTATAAAAAAGTGGCTGAAAACAATACCATTGGCCAAATAAAATCAGAGAGCTCGACACTAGAGAAGATAAACAAGAAATGAAATGACTGCTGAGATGATCCGACCTTCAACAATCGGTTAATCTCAGATACCACTGCAGATACCGAACGGAGAGTAACGGATGCGAATTACACTCCTTCCTGTGGCAGAGGACGGCACTGTGCGAGAAGCAGGCGTCTCTAAATATGGGATATCAAGACTACTTTTAAGTCGACGATGACAACGAATAAAGTTTGGTAATTTCATCAGGTTTATTGTACTGTAGATCGTACCCATAAATTTCAAAACTTTACAGGTGCATTTGTCTTTATGCATTATGTTACAAGTAATTTGCACACAGACTCAGTGGAGTGTATACTTCCACGTTCCTACGTTTTACGACAATGCAAGCGTCTCTCCTAGTTTTGTGACAGGAACTCGCAGTCGTGTGACGTGAAATATTATTCCACAGTATTGAGGGACGTGTGAAGCTTGACCTGAATATATTGAGACAATATCACGTCCAGACTTGATATTCACGAGGTTTAGAATGTAAATAAAGGTTTTAGTATGCTAGGGGTGGGACTAGCATGCTCTTAGTCTTGCTCGGGATAGTTTTCGAATTTATATAAAACTGGAGATAAACTTTTAGAGAGTAAAAAGTTTTTAAATATTTACAGTATTCGTTAAACTAATAGTATTTAAGAGTATATTCAAGAGAAGTTAGACATTTTTTAAGATAACAATTTAAAACAAGTTAAAACTGCACGCAGTTCCACTAAAATAACAATGGAGTGTATTAAGTAGATATATGGAAGTGTTCGCAGTTTTAGCTTACAAAATCTCGCATACAAATAGAGCTATTCAGAAAATGTTTAGTATTTGACGAAAAAATAAAAAATAAAACTACCATTAAATTTTTTAGAACTTAGCTTTTAAAAGCTACATTATTGTCAACCACTAGTCCAGTGCTGGACATAGGCCTCTCCCAAGGCACACCAATCAACCCGATCTTTGTTATTCGCTACCAGCCACTACCAGCTGCCTAACGTATATCATCACTCCATCGAGTCTCAGGGCGTCCCACGCTACGTTTGCTGATACATGTTGTCCACTCTAGAACACGTCTACCCCAACGTTTATCGGTTCTGCGATAGATATGACCGGCCCACTGACACTTCAGCTGCTGATACGCCGAGCTATGTCGGTGGATAGTTCTCTGGTAAAAGCTAAGTAATCCACCAATTATTTCTTCAAAAATACCATTAGTAACCATAACTTAATCCAAGCCTATATATTCTATATATACATATAATAAAAAAGTAGAGATATAAAAAATAAAATCACACAGGGTGTCTTAAAATAAGCAGCTAAACACGTTAAGACAGTTTTTAGAATTTTTGTCTGTTTGTTTGTTTGTCCACGCACATAGACGGATTTAAATGCGGTTTTCACGAATATGCTTAGCTATGACCAGATTGAAGTACCTATAGGCTATGTTATTTTGCGCAAGGGCCGGATTACAATAAAATAAATAAATAAATATAATAGGGTTGAAAGTTTATTATGGTAATCTACGCGTACGGAATCGCGGGCAACACTAGTTAAATAATAAAATGACTTATATTTTGGGTGAAATATCACCTTGGAACGAAGCAGAAACTAAAGAATGTGCCATATTTACCGGAGAGAGACGAGACACCTGCAACTTTGTCTAAACGCATTTAATCTAGTAGATTGCGGCGCGGAAAAGGTTATGCTCTCACGACACCGAGGGAATCAGTTCAACTGCTACGAGTTTTTGGTTACACATGCTTCAAACTAAAACCCTGGTATTTATCTTCGCCAAGTTCAAGTTGATTATGGTGAAGTGTCAAACTTGTTTCGAAATATAATAGTTTCTTTATACAAAATTGTAGACACAAATCTATAGCACTTATGCCAGAAACATTTATTACTACTGCGTGACGACTAATGATGTATATGTCTTTCAGATAATTCTGCGTGCGACTAATGGCGCTAGTGACATTTTAATGCTTATCTAAACATTTAATATCCGTCATACATATTAAAAATATTCAGATTCAAAGTTCATTTATTTTAGGCTTAATAACCCATAATATATATAACATTAGCAAATTATCCACTATTAAAATCAATAAAATAAAAAAATAGAATGACATAGACACAATAAGATTAAAACAAATCAAAATACATTCATTGTCACACTAATATAATAAAATAAAGTCACAAATACCAATCTAGACCAATGTCAATGTTAGTCACAATAAATGTAGTGTAGTAGTTTCTCTTATGGGGACCGCGACATGTGTATCACAACAATGCCGGAGATAAAGGCAATCCAGTCTAGTCACAATCATCTTGTTATCAATACAAACCTGTTATCCCTAGTTGACTATATCTCTGATGCGATGGATCGAGGCCTTCAGGTCGACGTAATATATTTCGATTTCCAAAAAGCATTTGACAAAGTTGATAACGATATACTGTTGCGCAAGCTGTCGGCCATTGGTTTCACTCCGGCTCTCCTTGATTTTTTCTCCGACTATATGAGAGATCGGCGCCAATTTGTAAGACATGGATGTCATGAATCTAAACCCTATCACACTAGATCGGGCGTAAGCCAGGGCTCAGTTCTAGGCCCTATTCTCTTTTCCTTCATGATTTATGGCCTACCCAAAGTGTTAAATAACGCCAAGTGCCTTTTATATGCTGACGACCTTAAGCTTTTTCTGGAAATCAGATCTCCTAGTGACTGCCTTAGTTTACAGAATGACATAAACAAAATTTTCCAATGGAGTGTGACAAATAAAATGCAATTTAATCTAAGTAAATGTAATGTTATGACATTTGACCGCAAAAAGAAACCAATTCTATATAATTATGATTTAAACAAATTGCCTATAAATAGAGTAAATTGTGTTAAAGATCTGGGGGTAACATTCGATCGCGGCTTGACGTTCCACGATCACGTGTCAGATTTGGCTAAAGACGCTTACCGTCGTCTGGGTTTTGTACTACGTAATACCAAAGATTTTGAAAATCCTCAAGTCTTAAGAACCCTATACAGTGCTCTGGTTAGAAGCAAGCTTGAGTCGAGCGCGTGTGTGTGGAACCCGCATCACGTCACTTATGCGCAGATACTTGAGAAAGTCCAAAAAGCCTTCCTAAGGTCACTATATAAGAAACTATATGGCTATTATCCGTATATGTACCCGACAAAGTTTCTGCTAAGGCAGCTCGGATATAACTCGTTGGAAGTGAGGAGGCTTTTGGACCAGCTGATTTTTTGCTGCAAGGTGCTTAGAGGGTCAGTCGACTCTCTTCACCTGCATAACTTATTATGCATGTTGTCCGTGCCAGATAACCCCTGGGGTCCGGCGAATAGGCGAGGTCGGCCGCATAACCTATTTCATGCAAATCAAGGTCGTACGGTTGCGCGATCTATGTCTCCTTTGGTTCGCGCCCGCCGTCATTTCAATGCGCTCCTTGCCGCCAACACTGATTCTGACATATTTTTTGATAATTGGAAAAGCATTCTAGCATATTGAGTAGGGTGCGTCCATTCATTACGTGAGAATAACAATCGAGAGAGTGAGCGAGCGCGCCATGCGAGTGTCAATCTACACATTTTATTTCGATAATAGTGTATAACCAAGTGTTTCGGAAGCCTATTACTCACATAATTCAAGATATCTAACCTCCAAACCTCCCTACGGTATCCGGACAGCGGTGAGATAACAAACTATAGACATAATTACCATTTTCTTATCATACACAAACATTATTGGCAAGACGAAATACCGTTAAACAGTTTGAATTACACTTGGATGTGTTATTTTGTATTTTGGCAATATCTAAATCTTTATGAGATAAAAGCTCACTGCGCTGACTCATGATATCACTGACAACAGAAAATGTCAATTTCATGCTGGCTATCGATGATAGTGACTTTGACAGAGAATTTTTTGTACAGATGACAATTACTGTAACAATCATAGGCGAGATATAAAGCCAACTATTCAGGAACTTACTTGCTCACTATTATGGTTTCGGACAATATTACTTTTCGTCGCATTGTGAAATCGAGTTCCATGAACAATCTCTCGACTTCAACACTTTTCGAAGCCGAAAGCACAATACTAAGTTTACCAAGTAATACTTTAGATGAGAGTCATAACTATGCGGAGCTTAGTAAACAGATAGAACAACTCTCAACTAATCTACAATCGGCAAATCAAGAGATTGATATTTTATGCTCAGAAAACAATCGTTTACAAACTGAAAATGATAATCTTAAAAAAGTTGTAGAAAGATATAAAAATGTGGGTTATTCAGAAAGTCCAATCTTGAGTCGAAAACGAATTAACTTACAACCAAATTTAGGAAAAGATTTAGATAGTCCGAGGGTGACAAGACATTTAGGAGAAGTGAAGACTATTAAAGATCAAAATATTTTGATTGACAAACAACTATCATCTGACATAGAAACACCACAGTCACCACACACACCTCAAGACACTCAAAACAAGGGTAAACCCGTTCAAACATGTACGCCTAAAGAGCAATTTGTCACAAATGGCGCGTGTAACAAACAGATAGATCTCAACACATATGTAAACACATCTGACAAAAATGTAGAAGAACCTAACATCACAAATGTTATCACATTAATAGATGAATCACAGGAAATAATGGTAAAAAATGACGAAATAATAAAGAAAATAAACGAAGAACTTAAAACGAAACAAAACAGGAACACAAAAAAAGACAAGAATAGGAAAAAAGTTCTAGTTTTAGCAGATGATCAAGGACAACACATTCAACACACACTACAAAAGCTATTGGGCGATGACTATAATGTTAAATGCGTATGGAAACCTGGAGCTAGTCTTTATGACGTAACATACGCTAATGAAACTACACACTACAACAAAAATGACTGTATTATCCTATTAGCGGGAACAAATGATCGTGTTCCGTACGAATTTCAATCCCGTCTTCAAACATGGTTAAAATCAGTTTCACATACTAACGTAATAGTGCCAGAAATATTATATAATAAGCATCTCAGGGAACAAAAATTGAATTACGAATTGGAATTTATATGCAGTCAGTATAATCATGCAACCTTTGTAAATATGTCATATAGCCAGTCGCGACCAACCAACCGTGAATTCTGCATTAATATATGTAGAAGTGCACTGAAAGAAATTTTACATATAACATATAAAAATGATTTCATTAGTTATCAAAACAAAAATAACAATTGTAAAACTAGTGTTGAAGTACAAACATTGGACATTACAGACAAGACTGCCCAACCCGATAATTTACAGGGCATGATTAAAGTTGATAAAGGTACACAAACATGTTCCACGTCACTTCAAGATAATGATGAGACAATGAACACTGAGAAGATAAATCAGTTTTTTCGTCACTCCATCAAAGATAAAAAAATCAGCCAATATGAAAGACTATTTTCTACAAAATCAAAAAAAACATACACTCAAAAAGATACTACTCCATCTACTAGACAAGAGATAGATGCACAACAGAACACTGAATAGCAACTACAAACGGACCCTCTATCCTCTCATTCTCTTCCATCACGGCTGGTCACCGACAGGGAAGAGCAAACTGACCAAAACCCTCCAGAGATAATTAACAAAAAAAAGAAACGCAATATATATATTTGTAGTCTCAACACCAGAACTTTATCATCAGCACAAAGACTCATTGAATTAAAAACCGCTCTAGAAAATATTAAACACGACATAATAGGATTATGTGAAGTTCGACAATTAGGAGAGAGCATTATAGAAGATGAAGACTATATCATGTACCACTTAGGAGAAACTAAAGGTTTATATGGTGTGGGATTCCTGGTTAAAAAGAAATACAAACAAAACATAATAAAATTTACCGGTATATCAGAGAGAGTCTGCATTTTAGAAATAGAGTTAGAAAACAAACAATATGGAATCATACAGGCATATGCACCAACCGAGAGATCTCCACAGGCGGACTTAGACAAGTTTTACGAAGACCTTGCAAAAGCTCACAACTCTATCTCTACCAACTACGTCATCAGCATGGGCGACTTTAATGCACAAATCGGAATACCCAAGAATCATGAACAATCAGTCACTGGGAAACATGGCTATGGTAACAGAAGTCCCCGAGGAGAGAGGCTCATCCAATATGCTTATGAGTACAACCTAAAAATAGTGAATACTATGTTCTATCTGAAAAGCACCAACAGATGGACATGGGTTTCTCCAGACAAAAATACCAGGAATGAAATTGATTACATATTAACAACAAAACCTCATTTGTTCTCTAAGTACGAAGTGCTAATAAAATTTCCTTTTGCCTCAGACCACAGATTAGTGAGAGCAATAATCAACCTAAATGTCAAGAAAACCAACAGAAGAAACTTCACAACCCCACCAAAAACACTAAAAACAACAGAGGATCAAGAACTCTATCTCAATAGCCTAAACCATTACATACCAACACTTATCTCTACACAAAAGTGTTATGCTGCGAACGAGTACCATGAAAAAATTATACAAGCCATATTAGATAGTCTAAAAAACGTAAATAGAAAGGAGAAAAGTAAAATATTATCAAAAAATGCACTAGAACTCATGAAACAAAGAAACTTTCTACAAAATAAATCAAATCTATGTAAAAACGAAAAAGAAGAGCTGAAACAACTATACAAAACCACAAATAAGGAAATAAGAAAATGCTATGATACCTACAGAATAAATACTATTCAGAGACATTTACAAAACTCAAGATCGACAAAAAAAGCTTACAAAGAACTGGATAAAACGAAGAAGTGGATACCATCACTCTGTCCTGGCTCTACAAAGGGTAATTCTCGGAAGGAAATAGTCGACATTGCTACTGATTTTTATGCAGAACTTTATAGCCAACCTAACTCAACACAGCTTTCATATATTACTCATCAGAAGATTGATGCTCTACCAGTTCCAGAATTCACAGATTCTGAAATCCTATGCCAAATCAAAAAACTAAAAGCAGAAAAAAGCCCAGGACACGATGGCATAACCAATGAATGTATCAAATTTGCAAGAACTCTACTACTAACACCAATCACGCTGCTATGGAATAAAATTCTAGAGGAAGAAACTGTACCACACTCATGGACGGAATCAGAAATCATTTTGTTGTATAAAAAAGGAGACCCAGCCGATATAGCGAACTACCGCCCAATAAGTCTCATGCCTTCATTGTACAAACTGTTTTCATCCTGCCTGCTCAAGAGAATATCCTCTGCGATTGACGAGCAGCAACCGATAGAGCAAGCTGGTTTCAGGAGTGGTTTTAGCACTATGGATCACATCCAAGTAGTCGATCAAGTGATAGAAAAGTATTTAGAGTTCCGCCGACAGTTATATGTGGCTTTTATCGACTATAAAAAAGCTTTTGACTCTATTACACACAATAGTATATGGGAAGCGCTAAGAGAGCTAAATGTACATGACAAGTATATAAACATACTGAAAAATATCTATTCCAACTGTACTAGTAGAGTCAAATTGGACAGAACCGGAACAAAAATTAAGATTTCTAGAGGGGCAAGACAAGGTGACCCTGTATCTCCCAAGCTATTTATAGCAGTTCTCCAACACGTAATGAAAACCCTACCATGGTCTAAACAGGGAATTTATATGAACGGCAAGTACTTAAGCCACCTAAGATTTGCTGACGACATTATCCTTTTTTCAGAAAGCCCACAAAAACTCAATAGTATGGTAAATGACCTACATAGAGCCAGTATACACGTAGGGCTCGAAATGAACTTAGAGAAAACGAAAGTGATGTCAAACAACCGCGAAATCCCAATACTGGTAAATGGCACTCCTTTAGAGTACGTAAAGGAATATGTATACTTGGGAAAAAGGATCTCGTTTGGTAGCAACAGAGGCGCAGAGGAGGTGGACAGGAGAATCGCCATTGGTTGGAGGAAGTTCTGGGCCCACAAGGAGACACTCAAATCACACCTTCCAATGGCGGTAAAAAGTATCGTCATGGATTCCGACATCCTTCCCTGCCTAACATACGGATGCCAAACCTGGACGCTTGATGCCACAACTCGAAAAAAGATCCAAACAACTCAAAGAAAAATGGAGAGAAGTTGCTTAGGCATCAAGTTGAAAGATAAGGTGAAATGCGTCGATATTCGTAAGAGGACCAAAATAACTGATGCCTTAACTTTTTCTCTGAAAAGAAAATGGCAGTGGGCAGGTCACGTGGCCAGGTATAGAGACGACAGATGGACACTAAGGAGTGTAAAATGGAAAGGTCCGCCCGGCACGAGAGCGAGAGGCCGGCCACACGCCAGATGGTGCGACGATATACTAGATACAGCAGGACAAGATTGGCTAAACATAGCTAAAAATAAAGAAAAATGGCTATCTTTGGAGGAGGCTTTTACCCATAGGGGGTTCATACAAAGTGTTAATTAAGTTTAGTTTATATAAGTATGTTCACATTTGTATGAAATTTAAATAAAGCTTTATTATTATTATTATTATTATTATATAAAAATGATTTCATTAGTTATCAAAACAAAAATAACAATTGTAAAACTAGTGTTGAAGTACAAACATTGGACATTACAGACAAGACTGCCCAACCCGATAATTTACAGGGCATGATTAAAGTTGATAAAGGTACACAAACATGTTCCACGTCACTTCAAGATAATGATGAGACAATGAACACTGAGAAGATAAATCAGTTTTTTCGTCACTAATGAACTGCAAATTATGCACCAAAATATAGACGGCTTATTGAGTAAGTCAGACTTGGTAATTGCGAACTTGGAGGCTCTTGAAATTGACAAAATCATGTTAGATGTTTTGTGTATTACTGAGCATAACATGAAGAATGAAGACACAAAGTTACTAAAAATACCAAATTACAGTCTTGGTTCCTCTTTTTGTAGGAAAAACCGTCGCGGTGGTACATGTATTTTGGTTCGTAATACGCATAAATTTGGACCGATCTCTGGAATACAAAAATATTGTGTTGAAGGCATTATTGAGTGTTCTGGGATAGAGCTTATCGAACATAAAATTATAGTTCAATGTGTCTATAGGCCCCCACGAAATCTTCTTCGACACTACGATACTTTCTTTTCCAACCTTAATGATCTATTAGAAGAAATTGCTTTTGGTACAAAGAAGCTGGTCCTGTGTGGCGATTTTAACATTGATTTGCTTAAAGGAAATAATAAAGTTGACGAATTTAAACAAGTAGCTAATACCTATAATCTTAAATTTGTAATCAATGAGCCAACTAGAGTAGTCAGTGGAACCTGCTTAGACAACATTTTGTGCAATGTGCGAAAGTGTAAAGGCCGTATTCTCGAACTTGCAGTATCTGATCATTCAGCACAGCTACTTGTATGCCCAGTCAAACCAACATATTTTATAAAGAAGTGGTACCTTCAAAGACGTGACTATTGTCGAGAAAATATGGATAAATTCAAAGAATGTCTTAATTCAATTTCTTTTTGTGACATTATTGAACAAAATGATCCAAACATAGCTTTTAATGACTTCCATGATCTATTTATAATGTTCTATGATTTGTGCTTCCCCATACGCAAAATAAAAATTACGACACGACAACGGCCGAGGTGGCTCACAACTGGTATAAGAAATTGTTGCAAAAAGAAAAGAGCACTACTTTGGATGTATCGGAAAAAACGAACTCAAGAAAGCAAACGCAATTTTAAAGATTTATCCTCTAGACTAAATCGTATTATAAAACTTACCCAAAAGTCTCAAAATGACAACTACATTACTAAATCTTCAAATAAAAGTAAGGCCATGTGGAATATTATAAATGGTACAAAAAATAATATTCCCAAAGAACCAATACGGCTCAATATTAACGAAAATATGGTAGAAGAACCAAGTACAGTAGCAACTCTCTTTAATAACTACTTTATTGAGCATACACCCGTACATAGCGCAAATAAAAATACATTTAATGCACATAATATGAATAATACTGGCTCTCTATTTATGAATCCCACAATACCACAAGACATACATAAGATAATTATAGGTTTAAAAAATACTAACAGCACTGGTTATGATGATATATCAACTCAAGTGCTTAAACATGTATCGGTTACTGTGTCTTACGTGTTAAGTCATATCATAAATAAATGCATATTAAATGGCGTTTTTCCCGAAAAATTAAAAAAGACGGTAATTAAACCTCTTTTCAAAAAAAAAGACAAGCATGACATAAATTGGTATAGGCCAATAGCGCTGGTCCCAGTTTTGTCAAAAGTATTTGAGAAAGTAATTAATGATAGCGTTTACAGTTTTTTTGAAAAGAAAAACCTATTCGCTTCAGAACAAATGGGGTTTCGAAAGAATAGAACGATAAATCTAGCTATACGTGACTTTTTAAATACTGTAATGACAAGCACAGATGCAAAAGTACCCGTATGTGCCTTATACATGGACCTTACTAAGGCATTTGATTACGTTGATCATAATATACTTTTAAGCAAATTGAATGCGTATGGTGTCAGGGGGAACGTTAACAATCTCATAAAATCTTACCTAACAAATCGACAGCAGTGTACGCAGATTACTTATGTTTGCCCTAATCTAAAAGAAGAAATGGTACATAATTCGGAGTATAAAACTGTAAAGTATGGCGTGCCACAAGGCAGCGTGCTTGGACCGTTACTGTTTATAATTTATATTAATGATTTCCCTAATACCACGAAACATCCTATGGTATTGTTTGCTGACGATAGCACTATATTATTTACAGGAAAAAACAAATCATGCATTGAAAATAACATTAAAGAGACGCTGGACAGTACTATACAATGGTTGACATTAAATAATTTAAAAATAAATCCTAATAAGACAAATATAATGACATTTAGGAACAAGTTAAACAAATTAAATAATCTTGACATTAGCTATGCAGGGCACAAAATTGAAATTGTGGAAACTACAAAGTTTTTAGGACTAAATATTGACTGTTATTTAAACTGGAAAACACATGTAGAAAATTTGCAATCTAAATTAAGCCAATATTCTTATGCACTTTACATGCTTTCAAAAACAGTCAGCAGATTAACTGTGTTGACAGCTTACAATGGCCATGTCTCATCATTACTTAGATACGGCATCATGTTTTGGGGAAACAGTACCGGGAAAAATGTAGTGTTCAAGGCGCAGAAGAAGTGTGTTAGAGCTATTTGCAAACTGAAAAAAAGGGACAGTTGTAAACCTTACTTTAAAAGTCTAAAAATTCTAACCACTCCTTGTCTTTATATTTATGAATGCGTAATGTTTGTACGAAACAACTTAAACTTATTTAAACAGCTTATGTCAACACGAAATAAACACAAAGTTAGTATTCCTATGAGAAAAACAGCACTACTCTCTAATAGTGCACTATGTATGGCTCCGATGATCTATAATCACTTGCCAAAAGAACTTTTTAAAACAGATGAAACTCATATTTTCAAGCATAAATTAAAATGCTTGTTGCTGGAGAAGGCGTATTACACTATAAATGAGTATTTGACTGACAAATTTTAATATTAATTTATCTGGCGTAAATAGTATTGAAATAGTTATTATTATTGTTTGACAATTGACATCATGACATTCTATTTTATGACCTGACGAATTTTATCTTGTAGAATACAGCAGACATTACCGTATTCAACAAACAAGTTTGACCGTGAATAGCTTGTTATACTTAATGACATTTCTGATTTTGTATTTTTGTGTGTAAATATTATATGTTTCTATGTTTTGTGTATTGTGATGTGTCAAATAGGCTGTTTGGATGTAGCAATTAATTATTATTATGATTTTCGTTTACAGTGTTATTTATAGATTATGTGAATGTATATTTTAAGTAAGGAATGTTTTGATTGTTAATTGTAAATTTTCATCATTTTCCCTAGTATGTAAGTTCAAGTTTTGCATGCCGAAAGGCCGAATAATGGCGAACCATTTGTTTTGATTCCACCTTTTTGCAACATAGAATTAATTATATGTTTTGTAAACCCATTATACGCAATAAATAATACAATACAATACAATACAATATTTTTTGACATATTGTGAAAATCTGACCGATCAATGGGATAGGGGTAAAGAGCCTGATAGCTCAACTTTTGATTGGTGACATTATTATTATTATGACTATTGATTAATGACATTGTATAAATAGTGCTGTAATGTTATTATTTTTAATTGTATTTAATCTCGTGACATATATGTAAATGCATGTTAGTTTTTATTTTCTAATTTTATTTCAATAAATATTTTGAATAATTTATGTTACTGTGACTTGAATATTTGACATTGTATAAATAGCACTGTATTAATTTTAATTTTACTTAATCTTGTGACATAAATGTAAATGCATGTTCGTTTTTATGTCAATAAATAATTTGAATTTGAATTTGAATCTTAAGAACAATGATGGAACTGATCCGTACTCTCCGCACTAAAGACGCGCACCGCTTGCGCATAGTAGTGTGAAAGCACAACAATATGAATAGAACTTATAACCTTATCTAAAACGTACTCTACTCTCGCACTCTTATATAAATAAGAAATAGTAGAATCTTTCATTGCCAGAATAACCTATTTAAAAATACGACTTCTTTGTTAGAGAAACTCCGAGTTATTTTAAAAGCAACACAACGCTGCATAGAACCAACGTTAAAAGCCCCAATAAAATAAATTCAAATTACAGTCAGTCAGTACAGCACATGACATCACTCCCGCGGCGCAGCGACCCGTCGTAATCCAGTTCGTTACTCGGATAATTTGACAGAAAGAAACTGAGGTAAAACCTTCTGATGCTGAATTATCTTCCTTCCTTTGGTGTCGCCTAATGTTCGTGGCTTTTTATGAATTGACTTTTTAACCAGGAGATGGAAAAATTTGGTATAAAGATACAAAATAACACAATTATAAAACACTGTTTATAACTATAATCACTGCAGTTATAATAATATGATTATGCATGCATGTTTTATGTGCATGTAACTGTGCCGAAATATGAGGAGCTTCTTCCACAACCATATATCCCGGTAAATATCCCGTAAATTATCATATTATAATTAGGTATAACACAATTATAGTGGTGTAGAATGTTTTATTTTCATTTAATTCTGACAAGTGGTGGGGTAGATCAAAAGCACTTTCCTGCCTCATGAGATTGGTTGTGGTGGTCTGCAGGAGCACATCAAAATCATTAGTCTGTCAATTATAGTGTACGACGATAAATTGTACCTAACATTAGTGTTCAGAGACTTTGTTAGTTTTTAATCGATTGAATACCAACTCGAAATTCGCTTTAAAATCACAGCTCGAATCTCCATTTGTTTACGATGCCGTGTTCCCTGACTTTTTAATTTACTGACGGCGGACACGGACAATGTTGCCACATTGGGAAGTTCCCTGGAACATGAGTGTTTTTTCGGAGTTAGGAGAGTTTTGGCGCAATACGTTTTTGTTAGTAAAAAACTTTTCGCTTTACAACATTTAGCAGTTTGTGTTTAGTGTTTATGTCACAAGCTGAAACTGGGAACAACTAACTGGTGAACACTGAACTTTTGCAACAGTACTTGCGTTTACCTTCGTTTGTGTTATTTTGTGTTATATCACTAAATACTTGGATAATATTATTAACAAGTGGATCACATTAAAAACCGACTTCAAATATATTTAAAAACGCAATATAGTGCCTATAAAATTTGAGGGTTGGACTGATAATGGGACCTAATTGAGAGTATACCCTACAAAAAATTTTTTTTTGTTAAATTGTTTAACAGTTGGCGGAGAAATCGGTGAACATACATAAAAAAAATACAGTGGAACATAGAACTGTCCTCTAATACGAAAGTTTGTGTGGAAGTAGGTATGTCTGTTAGCTGTTGTTGCTGATGTTACCTCTGTAACTCTGTACTTGATTTAAATGTTTTAGGATGAAGTAACTTCCAGCCGGGTTAATATACGCGCCGCGACAATTTTGTCGACTCTTTTTATCGTGCCAAAGCAAGACAGGTGTATATGAAACCGTAGACACCTTGTCACGTTCTCGCTCGAAAAAGTGACGACAAGATTTTGTCGCGGTGCGCATGCTAGCCATGCAGTTTTTTTTTATTATTATTAACTATTCTTATTTCATATCGAGAATATTTACGATTCCTGTTGGATAGCGGATGAAACTACAAAGCGTAATTTTTAAGCAATAATCTTAAAACATAATAACCATTACATAATTATTTTACCAATACATATGAGTACCTGGGAATGTATTCCTCTGTCCTGGCTACACCGTCGCCGGAGCCCGGCGCAGTGTGAACACGAACACAATTTAACTTGTGAATCTATACAATTGTTCTGAAACAAGTCTCCCTTGTATTGTGCGAGGTGCTCGGGACGCACAATGCACTCTCGAATTTGCATACAGATACTGCTCCAAACAGAATGGCAACACTTTCAGTAACAGGGCTCGCAGTACTGTCCTACGAACAAAGTTTTCATTATTTTTAGTCTGTGTCATCTTTATGTGACACATACAATATGGAGACTAGAAGTTATATAGTGTACTCAAATCTTACGTTATACCAGTTTGATATAAAGATAGAAATGTGATTACAAGTTATAGGCCGAAAAACATACATAGCTTATTCTCGATCGATGTTATGTTCATTTTTTCTAATATATTTTTGGGCTTTAGTCGCTAATGTCGCCAGCTCCGTCAAGATAAGATAAATAACTCTTTATTAAAATACCACACAAACAAAGAAAACATACATTACAATGAAAACATTCAGGTTTTTTAATAGGCGGTCTTATCGCTTAAAGGAAATCTCTTCCAGGAAACCATGCAACATGTTATGGTTATTGCAAGTTATTTTCTACCAATGAATTATGTTTGTGGATTTTTGGTTAATACGACCAATTACGTTCAAGTGATCAGTCACCACCATCATCGTCAACTGCAAGAGCTGCACTGCTTATATACGAATACCACAAGTGGTCCATTAGACCTCGACCACTGCCTACATACAAGTACAGTAACGAATCTGTCTACACACTCAGGGTAGATACAGATGTATCTACATGTCCGGGACAAGTGTACAGTGTAGGTACGTGCTTTAATACTGCTCTTTTGCACACTTTATTGTACACTTTTGCACACTTTAACTTTGGAAAAAATCATAAAATTCATTTTATATTAATATTCAACGATGTTTATTCTTAGGTGTTAGAATAGTTAGGTAACAATCGTGAAACCAGTCAGGGGCACGCGCATCTAACTTATAGGGCCTCACTTACCCTCTTTTTCGCGTGTGACGATTGCCGTCAGCGAGAAGTTGAGAGAGCATTTAAAGCATAGATCAACTTGAGTAACGTTTTTAATTAAGGACCATAATGTTATGTATAAGAGAAAGACAGCAGTATATTTTTAACCGACTTAAAAAAAGGAAGGTTGTTAATTCGATCCGTATTTTTATTCATGAATAGCTTACTATGAAATAAGTTACAACTATACTCGTTGAATCTGGGGAAAGTGGAATGTGTGTATCCAAGAACGTTTTAAAATTGTATTAGTCCTTACAACGTCCTTGATTCATTTATGTTTAACAGACTAAAAAAGAAGATTCTCAATTCCATTGTATTTTATTGTGTACTAGCTACTCCCCGTGGTTTCATTGCGAATTAATTACTCTTTATATCATTAGCTATCTGCCAGTGAAAATCCCGTCAAAATATGTCCAACCGTTTGGAAGTCCAAATGGAACATACACACATAGATTTTTATATATATTATGTATATACCGTGATATGTCGCCGATTATGAGCCAATATTAGTAATTCTTATTAAATTGTAACCTAAAATTATTTATGTTCCATCATAGCGTAAGCTTTGTAAGACCTTATTAAATAGGTTATTCCACTTCCAAGCGTTGAATTTTCAGAATAAATTTCGTTTATTGAATTAGACCCAGTTCTCATGAAGTCGACTTTTATTTTTAGTGGAAATATTCTTTATTACCTCATATATTTCTAGGTTTATTTTTCAACAAAAATAAAGTGAAACACGAGAAAGTCGCAACCGAATGTACAGGACAGCTAGCTATAACCTCAAACAACACTTACAAGTAATATCCAGGTAACGAACTCACCAGTAACTGTTACCGCCTCCGCTGCAAGCCACAGTAAGTGCACACAGTAATATTCCCGAGTCGTGTTCGCGCCACAAAAGGTCAGGTCCATCTCTGAGTTAGACGTCATAAATTGTGCAGACGTCTGACTTTTAAACGCCTGTCTAAGTCTTAACTGTCAGCGTTTAACACAAAATTTCATTATTATATTCAAAATTATATACATTGTCGACTCGCCAATCTACAAATTATAAATTATATTACCTTGAAACAAGACATTGGCTAAGTAGCGGCAATACCGCTGAAGCCATGAACATAAGTTGAAGTTATATATTTTGACGTGAATTCGATAAACGTCTGATTGATCTGGTAAAGGGTGTCATGACAGAAATGAAATTAAGACAAAATTGATATACTTTAGAAATGTTATACTGCAGTGGTTATGTGAGTTACGGAAATATTGATTATATCGCGTTATTGGGCAATTTGGCGCCAGCATATATATACTAGGTCGATGACCATGATAAGAGGGTGGCGTGCGCAACGCAGTACTGATAGTCTCTGTAGCATGTATCTACCAGTTGGCAGCGTTACCAGCATGCTGGCGGCATTACCACGCTGAATGGCAATGCTTATGCGTTGAGCCAAAAACAAGCCAGCATTTTAATTTTTGTTTTTCTTGTCCGTAATAATGATATTAAATTAGTCATTTTTCGTTAGTCGTAGGGTGAAAAAGCTAAAGGCCTTGTGAACTAGCTATAGTATAGCTTCATAGCTTGATTTTTGTATTGTACCACAAGTCATCTGTTTCATGGCAGCGCGTGTGGAGGTGAATAAAGTAATTTAATAGTTCCGAAAAGAAGAGCGTTTGTCGAGCACACGCGCTCTACATGTAGCTACAGGAAGGCAGCCAGCGAGCTTTAATATTTGCACGGAAATGTCATAAAGTTGGAACATTACATTAGAGAGCTGCATTCACTCTGGAAGATTGGCGAGTAGTGTTCGGTGAATATCACGTGATGCCACTCATATACAGGGCTACGCATATACACTGTACTAAGTCGAAAGGAGATCATTTTACTGCGTCGATCACGTGCCATTTGCCAATATGCTAGTTCCTGAGGTTGGTCTCGTAGTAAAAGGTCAATTTCAGCCAGAGACCCATCTCCCGGAGTAAATCAGTGCACCCACTGTGTCCTCCCTCGCTCCCGAACTAATAATCAAACATAATTAGGAATGCACCGCGCCCGTGCCGTGCCGTGCTGCCGGTAACCACTCGCGGGTGAGCGGGTGGGTGACTCCACGCCAGTCAGGGCTCCGATACAGACTGGCGACGGATTAATTGAATACATTTGCATTTCATCCCGGTTACATTTCCATTTGTTTCGTATTAACGCGGCTCGTATGTGACGCGGATTTAATTAATTGTTAAGCGGCGTGTCATTATAATGTCAGGTGCCGTTTGTAAGAATGGGTCGAAGTGTGTGTGGATGATATTTGATACGTGTGCTAACATTGTTTGTTGTTTTATTTTTACTGCACTGGTTGTTGTTGGTGGTATTCATTGAATGCTTTCGATGTCCACTCCCCACTAAACTAAGTTTGACAGCGCTTCGCTGTCGCAAGCGATCGACTTTTAGACGGCGACAAGTATACATCTCTTTTTCGTTCTAACTCACGCAGAACTGCTCTCCCGTTTTACTCTTTCACTGAGTTCATTATAGGTATAGCCTGCCCACCAAAAGTTTGTACATGCGGTTCCTCTTAACGAATTGGGTAATTTTATTCGCGCAGAAAATTATTTACAAGGCATACTTACTCAATTAAGTATACAAACAATATGAATCTGAATGCGAGTAAAGCAGGGGGCCACAGGGAGTCTCACTAACATTATGAATGCAATAATGTTTATTGGTTTGTTTGTATTGTAATAACAAATGGACGAATCTATGAGCTTTTTTGCTCAGATATAAGTGAAAGTCACGAAAAAACAGTTCCCAGTTTACAGTTCCCATAGAATTTACAAACAACGGGTGCAGCGAGTATTATTTAGATACCCCGGAAGTGTTAGCTTCCATTATATACCGCCAACTACCGATACCCACACTCCAGCACGCAGCGTCGCCGCCCGCCGCTCCCAGACTCAGCTCCACTATTTACTGACAGTTTCCAGTTCCGAACGTGATTATGAATATAATTAGTTTCAAAACGAGTTCATTCTCACATCGAGTCGGAACACTGTCCGGAGCTGCTGCCACCAACTATCATTAATCGAGAAATCAAAATATTTAGTTTCAATATGAACCATTTTATTTATATCAAGTTTGTATAAATATGAAAAGTATAGATAAAAGTTACATTTGATAGACGATATGAACGTCTGAAGTGGTGATTTCGGAATGAAATACTTTCAGACTATATTTTAGGTTCAGAATTGTGAAGATTCGTTGTAGTGTTTTCTGGTAGAAACGTTAACTAGATCTGGTAATAGAATCTTTCAAGGTCAGAAACGTATCTGTGATGCCCCGGTGTTACAGGTATCCATAGAAGACGGTGATCGCTTACCATCAGGTGGCCCGTTAGCTTGTTTGCCACCTATGGCATAAAAAAATGGATCAATGAAGTTTTGCTTAAATAAATTAAACTTAAACTGCACGATCAGTATCAATGTTCCCTTGTTTACGTTAGCGAATGAAATGTCCAACAGCCTACAGTCAGCTCACGTTAGACATCGTCACACGGAGTCTGAGAGAAACGTTCATTTCACGACACTTCAAACACGCGCGTCTAATAAAAGAATCAAGTTTCATTCAAATATTTAATTTCATCCAATAAAACGCTGGAGTACGAAATAAGAGGCTCCTAACAAAGCCTGCCTGAGCTCATTAAAGTACTAGTAAATAAAGATGCTCTCTCGAGCCGACGAAAATATTAAAAAAGAGATTTATATCAAGGAAAATATCTTACTGAAAATATGGGGTCGTGTTATTTTTTAGCGGAAACTGAGTGGAGCAGAATTTTCGAATTCAATGGTGTTATCAGTGGGAAGTAAAAATTTAATTTTTTGTGCGTTGTGATGGCGGGCCCATGTTCTCGTGAACTTTATTAACTAGGGTGAATGTTCACTCGCAAAACTGATTGTCGATAATATTTTGAAAGAAAAATAAAGTTCTACAATACATTTTACCCAATGCTACGCATAAAGGAAAACGTTTCGTAGCATTGATTTATGTAGCTGCCTACGTAGCTACGAAAGCGTAGCTAAAGTTTAAAAGACATAATAGTTTGTAGGCGATGCTTGTAGGAGTAATAAATCGCGTATTTTTTTTTTAACAATTCGATTCTTAATTATTGTTATAACTAACTGTTGCCCATGATTTCGTACGTGTGAAGTTCCAACTTTACGCTGAACCGCGATATTGTCATCCTTCTTTAAATAAACAATGCTGTTGATTATCACGGTCACCCTGAACCTGGTGCCTGTTGAATATGCTGAAATGGCGGACAAGTACAGATTCCTGTCATTAAATACTAAATTTGATACCCTTGTGACAAACTATGGTCACATAGAACGATGACCATAAGAAGAGATGTCATAAGAAGACAGCTGATGTTGAATGCTTAACAAATATAACTACGAAGGCAATATGCAAGCCTATGTACGTACATATAGATATACTCGCACGATACAGTGGCCACATACAATTTGTCTCGCGGTAATCGGATAACGGAGTGTCAGCGACCTATTGTTGTTCGAATTAATTATGTAAATTGATGTTTTTGCTGCTCTACCGTGTTTGTAGCTAAGTGTTTGTTCAGTTTGCTGGATATATTAATATATATTATTATTTTCATAACATAGATTTGAGTAAACTGTTAACACTGTTTGAAGGAATCGACTTCCAAACTAATTTATTACAAGTACTGTTTTCAAGAATATGTATGTTCTGTAAGTAAAAAAAAAACATACCGACGAACATAGTACCTCCTCCTTTTTGGAAGTCGGTAAAAGGAGTTTTTCTTCAAATCTTAATGTGAGAGAGTCACAATTAAACCATAATCAGTTAAAAACCTTAACCTAGATGCTATGAAAGAGCACCATGATCAACTTGAAGGAAATCTTAATATTCATCAGCCATATACTCCATAATTTCACTGAATTTTTGAAGAAACCCTTCAATAAGTCTTCGCATAAGAAGCCAATCAATAAAATGTTCCCCTCTTTTCAATTAGTACTGCAAATGTAACTTTAATGCTCAACCTTCAGAAAAATCCGGGCTTTACCTCAAGCGGTTTAGGGGATCTGCCACTAAACGGAATCTGGGCTGATAGAGGGCGGCGCCGGCGCGGGCGGTGACGTGGAGAATAACTAATGATGTTTTCTTAAATCGTTTGGTGATTTTGAATTTACCTGGTTGCTTTAATTTTCATGTTTAAAGGAGTTTTATTAGTTACATTTTAAACAAAAACATGGCATATTTTAAATAATGAGAGTTGATTTCTGTCTACAAACTGATACGCAGTCTGGCTATGTTTGTAAATGATTTTTTTTTAATCTACTAAAGAATCACATTACTTGAAGGTTGCCTGGAAGGGATCGCTTATAGCGATAAGGCTGTCATTAGTTTAAAGTTGTTTTTCTCTCATGTATTATTAGTTTTCATTGCTATTATGATACATTTATTGGTGAGGAGGAAAAGCCACTGATCTGTGAGGATCCGAAGGTGGCACTCGGGGTGTGCAGTTACGCTCGTTTTTGGGTTTTCCTTTGTAATTGGTGCAGAAGATGGGGTGGCGTTAGACGCGCTCGCGCACCTCGTATGGTCGGAGGAT
The DNA here is from genome assembly GCA_949125355.1 of Agriopis leucophaearia. Lineage (NCBI taxonomy): Eukaryota > Metazoa > Arthropoda > Insecta > Lepidoptera > Geometridae > Agriopis > Agriopis leucophaearia. The sequence continues at coordinate 318,085 of OX421262.1, forward strand.
GCGCACTCGTGAGGTGGAGACGTATAGCACGCGCGACGGTCAATCTTCAACTGCTCTTGCTCGGGTCCCGAAGGTCGGAGTACCAACACAACGAAAACGCACGGCTCGTAGCAATTCTACCATCACCATAATACTCAGAAACTAATGTTACTCTATCCGTGGTCACGTGACAGTAGATGTTCATTGCGCGCGAATCTCAAAATTTGAAATGAAATATAGGAAAGTGGTTCTGTACGTACTGTTTATCATTTCGGCTTTTTGCAAAATATTTTGTATTACATTGTTATTTTAATGTTACAACTTAAATGTGTGTAATTTTCACAGAATACAATGAATAGTAGTGGTTACTGCGTCCACCAATACGTAAGAATTAATCTTTACCTGAGGTCCTGAGGACGAGACCTGAGGTGATACTTTCTCTGGTCTCTTAGGTACACGTAAACCAACCACAACAGAAGAATGCATAATAGTACACTCCACTCCCGAGTGATCACCGGCTCGTAGGCGTCAGCTGTAAGCCGCTTACTCGTCGGCCCTTCCAATTTGTCTGCCAACCTCCCCCCACCACACCACACCTCACTGTACACCTGATAATTACAATCTAGGATTACGATTTAGTTGTTTTGTGATTGTAGTTTTTAATCAGCTGTAAAAGACCGCAAGCATTGAAAAGACATAATTAATATAATTATTATTGCACTTAGTTTGTATTAAGTAAATCAAAGAAAAATAAAGCTTACAGTATTGTTTCAATAGAAATGGGTGGGTTCGATTCCCATCTAGGACAAACGTTTGTGTGATGAACATTTGTGTTTGTTCTATGTCTGGGTGTTAATATCTATTTGCGTATGTATTTAAAAATATATATGTATGTATATCAGTCTCTGGCAGCCATATTACAAGCTTTGCTTAGTTTGGGGTCAGTTGACCATGTGTGCAATAACGTCCCAGATATTTATAAAAATAATAATAAAAAAAAAAAGTTTTTTTTGTTTTTACAGAAACTAATGACTATTGAAACAGCAATTTGTCGTTAAAACAAATAACTATAATGGAAGTAGAGGAAGCATAATGACCCCTAATGACTTGATTGACTATTCAAACCATTTGTAAAGGGAACTAATTGAGGATTCGCTCGTATCTGTGTCGACAGGTGAACGAACTCTCAATACGATTTTATTATTGTTTGAGAAGTCGATCCGGAGCGCGACATCAACACCGCTCAGTGGTTCAACATCAACACCGTTCTGTCGCAGGAATACAACATTCTTATTAGTTTGTTTGTTCCTCTTTCACGTTCCAACCAACCAACGGATCGTCGTGATTATAAGCATAGAGTTGGAGGGCCGGAGAGTGACATAGATTGAAATAAATAAAAGCGGCCAAGTGCGAGTCACCACCACATAAATTGTTAACTGCTAAAGTGAAAAAAAGTTGTGAAAAAAGACATCATGCCCAGGTGGTCACCCATCCAAGTACCGACCGCGCAAGTCGTACAAGAACCGGTGGTAAATAGAAATTAGTCACCGACTCGCACTTGGCCATTATTTATTATTTGTTGTTTTCTTTAGAGTGTGTACTATAATCATACTTACTAAGTTTGAACCTTGTACTTATTACCTTTTTTACACTAGAAAAAATACAAAAATAAGTTTTAAAAAGTTTATTGTATGGAGACCCACTTTTAGTTTTTACTTTTTGACTTAATTATTATTTCTTAGTTAATTCAAACGTAACAATTTCTGTGAACATTTCAACTGGGTATCTATTAAATTTCGAAAGATACAGCAATTAAAAAGTAAGACAGACAGACAGACGGACGGACAGACAGACGGCGCAGGCTTAGTGGCGTACGGAACCCTAAAAAATGTATCTAGCTACAGTTTCCACGTGGGTGAAACCGCTGGGCATAACTAGTGTTTGCATAAATCTGACTAATTTTAGGAACTAGATTTAGATATCCTAATTATAACATAACTGTAGCCTACCATTAAATTACCGAACCGAAATAAAATAACCAAACTCCGGCACGAACACCGAATATCTGCTTTATTTCGCATTCAATAAAGGTCACTTTCGAGGTTTAAAACCTGATGTTATTAAAACCATAACCATATGAGATCACTAATTAACTACTAAGCACGACTGTATACTATACGTACATAGATAGATCGACCTTTCACAGAATTCATTCTATTATACACATATTTGTAACATTATTAACTATTATACACATATTTGTAACATTATTAACTATTATACACATATTTGTAACATTATTAACTATTATACACATATTTGTAACATTATTAACTATTATACACATATTTGTAACATTATTAACTATTACACTTTAGTAACCATAGTACTTTCAAATCACATAGTCACACTTCACACTATTACACACAGTAATACTCTGTCTGTCAGTTTGTCATCTATTTATGAATTAATGGCTGGGCTGATATTGGTGACGCACAGTGCACGGTGGTAGAGTACATCACGCGTATAGACATACGCTTAACCCCCCCCCCCCCCCCCGTACTTTTCCTCCCCTGAAAACGCGAGAAAACTGAAAACGACTAATTACTATTAATAGAGACATGCTGCAAGAAGTGTGATACCTACTTAATATTATAAATGCGAAAGTATTATGTAAGTGTAAAAACATAAATATATGTGTTTTTATCGTAGAATATAGTAATTATGTTTGCTATAGGATAGCGGGTGAAACCACGGGGCGCAGCTAGTATAATAATAAAGGTAATATAGTACATAATATACATACGTTTGAAACGGGATGATATGAGCGGAGGAAATTAAAGATCAGTGAAGCACCGCTCTCGACTCACACTTCACTCTGTAGTTCACTCCCTAATCAAAGATGCGACTTTAGAATACAGACGGACAGAAAAGTGTTACCTATCAACTTCTATCAAATTTTGATCGAACGCACACAGACGGACTTTTAGTCGGCGGATAGTATCTTCCTCTCACTCGAACCTGCGTGAAAGTTTTCTTGCGTTCCTTTCACTCTTGGGCCCGTCGAATAATAAACGGTCAGTCTCAAACGCAGTACCTTATCGCTTACACTCTATGTATAAAAAGCCACGAGTATATTATATTTGCCCGATATGACCAGTTTTTTTATTGCCTTTTTGTTTACAAGTGGATTACATTAAAACTGACGTAACATAGAACCTCCGCATTTTTTGAAGTCGAATACTGAACTAATGACTGAGAACTGAAATAATACAACTATTGGTCCATATGTACGTATAATTTTTAAATAATTTTCTTTCAACTCCTAACCGTTGAGGAGTTGTACCCTTCATCATCAGCTCATCCATATGAGATGATGATTATCAGACGCAAATACTTGAACAGCTTTAGATAATATACGAAATTGTAAAAAGTGCCCATAAAAATTGAGGGTTGCCCTTGATTTTCCTGAAATCCCATCATCAGATCTTGACTTGCGTGACAATGGGATGAAATTGGAAGTCCTACCGAACAAAAGTTTTTTTTATCAGTCAATATTTAGCGGAGATATCGATGAACAAAGATAAAAAAACAGTGGAACATAGAACCTCCGCCTTTTTTGAAGTCGGTTAAAAATTTAGTGACAAACACTTGTGGCCCCACTTGACGCCACCGTCGTCTATGCAGTGCATACCGTAAATATTATACCGTATTCTTCACGGTACGGTTTTTTTCTGTAAAGTTTTGGTAAATTATAACAGCAAAACAATCAAAATTTAAATTCTTCCACTTTTCCTCAGAACTGTCTCTATAAAGTTTCCAAACTGTCGGCACAGACGTATCGGACTACAAATGAAGAGACGCATAGCGCGTCAATGCCTTGCCGAGTAGCATCGTATCCATCCATATCGATATCGATTCCATATTATCGATAACGCTTTCCACATCACTAGAATCGAGTGGCTACCGTGTGGGCACTTGTATTAGATAGCTATTCTGCTTGAATGTTATATTTAGAGATAAGTACGATATATTATTTTGAAATGTCATACAGATGGTTAGACAGGCTGAGCGACGTACCTTGGGAGAGACCTTTGTCTACTAGTAGGCTGATGATGAAACAGTGCTAGTAGAATGACAATGACCATCTTTACAGTTTGAACTCTGCCGATAACCTCTCTGTAGATTTACTTCAACTGTTTATACCATAAACATTCTCAATAACGTTGCTACAGCACAAGCGTAGTTCTGGATGATTTAATCGAATGAGAGGAAACAAAGATGTATGGATGATGTAATCGACATCGTGGGTCTATGGACCCGATTAGAACTTAACCAAAACTATATAAGATATATTTTTATAAATAGGTGGGCGATATCCATCAGTGGAACAGAAAATAAAATTGATGCTTATCATAAGAATTAATAAGGTCACTTACCTAATCGAATGCCTAAATTAACTATATAAGATGATCGGACACCCCGAATCGGAACGGATAATAGGGTCAGTTTAGACCTAACTCAAAACAATTACAATACAGTCCTAACTGATCTCATTTCATGTCATGTCATTCGCTAATTAAATAGGTATGTAATTAGTTACGTAAACTGCTCGTAGTTATGGATATCAAATTGGCAGCGCATACTGGAATGAAACCACATCCTACCTATAAATTAAGTAGCAGACTCGGCTCAGCACCGAACTGTAAATTACAGGCTAATGAACATCAGTTACGAGTTGGCAGCGCCGCGTCGCATCGCGTCGTGTTCCCGCGCTTTACAACTACGATTTGGAATTGTCATTTTGTGTATAACTGTACCGCTGATCGCGTTCCGAACTACACAAGATTGCGTTAGGGAGTTGTCAGATAATATATAGTACCAACCACAGAAAAGAGAAGAAATAGAACGGAAATGAGAAGGAAACTCTGTCGCCAGGTATTATGACAGATACTTGATTGAATATTCTTATTTAGTCAATGCGTCGAACTCCGCGTCACAGTTGCTAACACAGTCGCTATGGGTTTATATGGGTGCAAGTGACTACAACAAATTTCTTACAAAAATGCCTTGACAGCCGTTCTATTTTACACAAACAAAAAAAATATTTTCTGTGGTACCAACTGTTTGTTTAGTCTCCACGATTCAAACCGGCTCACTGATGTTACAAATCGTATAAAAGTGCTTCGTCAATTTCTCTCTGATAAGAAACGCGGAACGACAGAAATCACCATATTATAGCTACTCGGAAATGCCACAGGAGGTAGCTCATTTCACAATTTTCCATAAAACGCACAGTGTGCGATTTCCACCGAACTATGATATGTGGATGAACTTTCAGGCGGTGGAGGCTGGTGCGATGATAAAACTGCGATGCTGGCATCAGATCGAACAAATGCTGGCATCTAGTTGACCTGTGACCGTGATACTGCAAAGTGAAAAACGTCAAAAAATAATAATAACAGGAATAATGTAATACACGCGACAAATCATACGAAATTCTTCTTTTAAGTTTTCATACACCAAGTTGATCCATAGTACCAAGTTTCGCCATCACAAGCCACTCCCCCTTCATTTCCCAGGCACCAGCACACAATCTCCCATAGATTGGTTCCCTGAGAGCTGCAGTGCAGTAATCACAGCCAGTGCCCTACAAACAAGTCAATCTTAAACCGGGTTTGCATAGATTAGCGAGCGCCCGCTTTCTGGAACACATTTCGGATGTGGCGCAAGGGTTGCTGTGAAGCGAGTTGTCATATCCGGAATAACGTAGCCGTATACATACTTTACATTTTTAACAGATTAAAATAATTCAAAATAAAAGTTTGTATATATTTACCAACCGGTTAGGTAATTATAACTTTGTAGACTTGAAGTCATAGTGTGCACTCTCTATCTAGCATAAAATTAAAATATTATAACTTATCGTTGATGAGCTCTATTTATGATCAGCTTTTTATGAGGTAATAATAAAAATTAGGACGCAAGCCTATTGTAATGAAACGCCGAGGCAACGCACAGACGTGCGCTTCCGCTCGCTACTTCCATACACGGTGTAAGGAACCTGACTGACCTCTGATTGAAAACATCTGTATTGTACATTATCAAGAAAGACTCAAGATTGAGTACAAGAAATATTGTTAGGAAGTCCAGTAATGGTTAAATTTCAACAAACGATTCAATGACCAATCTGTCTTTTCCAGCAGATGCACTCTATATAGTCATCATCGCCATCATTTCAGCCATAGGACGTCCACTGCTGGACATAGGCCTCCCACGTCGATTTTCAAAAGGGCTGGTTGGAAGCAGCCTGCATCCAGCGTTTTCCTGCCGTCTCTTTTAGGTCGTCTGTTCATCTTGTGGGTGGACGTCCTACGCTGCGCTTACCGGTCCTGTGCGACACTGCTATTCTACTAATACTAAATTTGGTATTTTCCACTGAACACACAGTACTGACCTTTCCACTTCATGACTTTCATAATTAGACACAACTCATACCGACTGGGTCATGTCCACAAGAAGTCGTTCACTTCACTCACATTTGCTGTTTCCGTCGCGGTTTTCCATCCTTCGCTCCACGTACAAACACACCGACTCGCAATCTGCATAATACAGACTTCGCTATAAAAATGGTAATACTCTCAGCCTTTGGTTTCTGCGAGGTGAGTCATGCATCCAGCACTGAGAGTGGTTAGCTGAACTATGATGGCCTCATCATACCTTAATGCTATTGGGAGCAGTTCCGATAATGTACATGATAATATATTACTTGGTTCATCTTTAAACCAATTTCTTGAGTTGCTTTGACCAAAACCATGATCATCGATTGCAGGCTTTCATGGTTTTCAGCGAGTAATACTATGTCGTCTGCGAAACGTAAATAGGTAACTCGTTCTCCGGTAATTAGTCTCCGTTGGTTTAAAGATGAACATGTCCAAGACTAAAGCTATGACAAATGGAGAACCAAAACCTATACAAGCGAACGGTATCATCGAATACGTCAATGACTATGTATGTGTGGGCCAAATAATATATTTGAAGGACGCCACAACAAAAGCCGTAGGTACTCCCGACACTACACTTACTGGTCTCTGGTGGTACATCGCGCTTTATAACGGTACGGTCATAGTCTATTCTGTTACCACTAATAAAGGTTTAGGACGCGTTCATAAATTCTCTTAAGGCAATAAATAATGGAAAATTGCCCACCCTTGTCACACAGTATCAAATTGCCGCTCCTAACATGTCAGTGTGGCTTAGCCCTAACCACATGTATGTATTTGCGTTTAATTTCATAATAACAAGGATTAATACGGGTTATATGTAAGGGCGCGTACCCACGGATCAACAGGTAAACAAATTATCGTGTCCAAGTTGTTTTTGTTATTAAATTCTGGAACAAAGTAAATGAGTTTCGTTATGATGAGAAAGCGTGACCCTTTTGGTTTCTCGCATATCTGCTTAAATATGTACAAAAATTGTCCCAGCGACTTGTAGTAAGCTGTATTTTAAACCTGTATCAGAATCAAATCAAATAAACAAAACACCTGCAGCTTTACGTGACCATTCTGATCCGTGCAGTGTTGCTGGATAAGCAGCGATTACCGCTTACCATTAGCCGGACAGCGAGCCTGGTTGCCACTCTTTATAAAAATAAACAGGCCAACTGCGAGTCGGGCCCTCCCATTGAGGGTTTCGTAACATATTATCCACACATCCACAAATCACAAAAAAATAGTGCAAAAAGACATCACGCGACTCGCGCTTGACCAGTATTTTGCTTTTGTTTTCCTGTATGAATCCTCTCCATCCTAAGGTTGCCTGGAAGAGATCGCTCTTAGCGATAAGGCCGCCGATTGTTGCGCTAGTTTGTTTTGTTTAAAGCTATTTTATCGTGTAATATGTTATTTGTGGTGTGAACAATAAAGAGTTTATCTATCTATTTATTATATTTGGTTTTACTTAACAGTATGTAACCACTATAATCATGCTAAGTTTGATGCTTGTATGTATTGCCGTTTTTACACTAGAGCAAATTGGAGACCTCCCTTTAGTTTTTTTTTTTTTGTATTACCCGAAGAACCGATAACCGATGGGGTAGACGAGTTTTGGAGTAGAAACCACGTTTAGGCAAACGTAGGGTCTCGTTTACACCCTTTGGCTATGGAACCCTAAAATGATTTGAATGTTGAGGGACGTCACGTGGCGTGCGAGTGCAGGTTGTGTGTCTGATAACTAGTCGGACCATATTGCTTATAGAATACCTCTTTGCCTTTTGCATTTCGTCTCAGTACGAGTAATATATACGCCAATAGAATTGTGTTGTTATTCTTCTCTAGAATAATTTTACTCGCGACAATTCCGTACCACGTTTTCTGAGTATGAAAATAAACGTTGACTCGTAGTATAATAAACAATGAAGCAGGCGTTCGTTGGCCACTCGAGTAGAGAGAGGAGTAGAGTCGCACGGAGCGCAGAGGAGGCAATAATCGTAAAGAGATCGTATTATCTGACTCTCGCTGCGTCTGCCAACGAGCATAGAACGCAGAACAAACGTGCCAGTTGTTCTGTTGAGTCGTGTCTGATGGAGCTGCGCTGCAGGAACCAGCGCAGAACATCTTGCTTCAAGTTTTGTGTCAGGCGCTTTGTTTTTGGATTCCTCGAGCAAAAGTTTCAGTATCTAGCTAATTTAATATTTGTAAACAAAAGTACAACAATTTTACTATATAAACAAGTTTTTTTTATGCCATAGGTGGAAAACAAGCAGACGGGACGCCTGATAGTAAACGATCACCGTCGCCTATGAATACCGATTGCTGTTGCCAGGGGCATCACAGATACGTTGCTGACCCTGAAGAAGAAGCCTTGAAGCTTTGACTGCCTTGAAGTTGTTTTCACACATTATTTTTTTTGTTCATGCATTTTGTTTTTACAAAGTTAGATGGAGACGCGGAGCGCGTCTCCATCTCCATGCACTCATCTTGAAAAAGACCGCTGAATGGTTAAAACTCTATGGTCGGAATAACCGGCTTAATCATACGTGAGTAATTCTCGTGTAATAAACAGAAAATAAAAATTTTGTCACATCCAGAATTTTTCTTTCATCTATGGTAGGTATACTAGGTAGATATATTGTAGTTTTATGCACCGCTTTGTGATAACAGGTAACTGATATTATTTGTGATAGCAGGTAACTGATATTATTTGTGATAACAGGTAACTGATATTATTTGTGATAACAGGTAACTGATATTATTTTGCCAATAGTTGAATAAAGTACCTACCTTCCCCAATAGTTTGTATTATTTCATTATAATATGTCCGTATACAATCAGATAAAAGTGCACATTTCCAACCATAATAAACGTAACGAGCAACAAAATTATTAATTACGTCGTTAATTTAAATCGATTTATTTAATTAAAATAATTGGAGCCGTTCTTCGAACCGCTTTGTGAACAGTAATTGGTAGTTAACAATACGAATGGGGACGTCGCAATATTTGCGGTTTAATGAATGCCAAAATTAAACAATTGTTTTAAAATAATTTTCACGATAATTGCGTTGATCATTAAATAAGCTGATAAGTAAATATATATTAGATAGCTTATACATGTAAAAATGATAATGTATAAACAGTGGTAACAAAATTGGCTCGGTATTTATTGTGGGTAGTAGGTACCTACCTATCAAAAGTCGAGCAAGTCAATGAATAAAGATCGTATCAGTCTACTTCATCTAATCTTATTACGTCGAGTCACTATACTTAACCAACCAATCAAAAATTTCGAACGTCAAGCATTGAGTTTCCGTGGTGTAGCGGTTATCACATCTGCCTAACACGCAGAAGGCCCCCGGTTCGATCCCGGGCGGAAACATAGTTTTTTCCTAATTTCGTTTTTTTTTAAGCAAAATTGTGAGTTTGTGATTATAATCAAATTTGTCTCTCAGCACTTGTTACATTTCCACGACAACCGGTACAACGTCCGTTCAGCCGTTTGTCGACCAGCCTGATGCAGTTCATGCTAATATTATAAATTCGGAAGTGTGCTAATAAGTAGGTTTGCTTGTTCCACTTTCACGCAGCTGCAGGGCTGTTAATAATCTTTAAGAGTCGGCTACGTATCTGTGATGCTCCTGGTGTTGCAGGTATACATAGGCGACGGTGATCGTATACCATCAGACGGCCCGTCTGCTTGTTTTCCACATAAAAAACTTCAGTTTATATAATAATAATGGTTGTACTTTTATTTAAATGTTTGCCACATACCTATGGCATTAAATAAAAAAGCAACAGAGCGACGGATCGACGTGATTTTTTGTAGTCAGAGGATAGGAAAATGACATACGACACTTTTTATCCCGGAAAAAGAGGGAATGTACAAGTGGTTGAAACTGCGGGGCGTAGCTTGTATGAATAGTATTATATTCTGCTTTGCAAATGTAGAACCTAACACAATTCTGTGTACAACATTAAAGCAGATAGGTGCGAGCTAATGCCTTTGTGTCGCGCGGAGCTAAGAGCGGGGGTAGTTTGCATCCTGCCCCCGCCCCGGCCCGCCCCACCCCGGCCTGGTAACAACCTTCGTTAGTGGATCCATATTGTCTCCACTCGTCACAAGCAGTGGTACCGCGCCGTCTGCTGCGCGGAGATATCACTCGCAGCTGCTGTGGATTGATACCAGAACACTCATGATGAACATCTCTCGCGTTCAAACGTACCTACAACCTTTCAAATTATACGCAAATGTACCTACGAAATACATTTATTTTTTTCTCATTGTACCGCGCCCGTTCAGGTAACTTAGGGCATTTCAATTATTTCCAGAATGTCCATTGAGTCTGAAGTCAAACTCGTTGCTATGAAACTAGGCATCCTCGAGGGTGAGGGGACACTTCATATCAGAACAGCTCCTTACTCTATATCAAACACAGGTTTGACGCATGAGTCTGCCAACTATCAGTTTGAGGCGAAAATCCATAGAAAGGCGTCCAAAAAGGCTCATCAACAACGACGTGTTGGTGGCATGCAGGCAGGCTACAGAGCCGGTCACACAGACGTGAAGTGGCAGCCTGTCGGTGTTCTACAGAATACACTACAACTGCACGATTTGATCCAGCCATCACCATCCTTCTATAATCGTACCAGACGCATAAATAGGAGACACCTTTTCGATGAAATTTCATTCAGACGCACTAAGCGTTTCCGATCCACTTTATTGATCAGAACAGCAGAGATGTGGAACTCCTTACCTGCATTCTTGTCTACTCTTCAGTGTCCTGAACAGATAACGAAACGGTGTTATCAAAAAATCAGACAAATCAAGCTGTTGAAGTTTAAAATTCTGAGTGGCGTTGAGCTGTTATGGGCAAATGTGATGAGCCATCAGGCGAGCGACTTCGCTCGTCTCGTCACCCAGTATCATAAAAAAGCATATGGTGTTCTATTACCTAGACAAGTGTGCTACATCTTGAACCACATCATCGCTTTCCATCAGGCAAGATTGTAGACACACGCACTTCAGTCTGTTTCCAAATAGGTATAATAGTAGGTAGTAAGTACTCGTACATAAGTAAGCAAAAACAAGTGACGCGTCCACATCATTATCTAGTTCACCCCATTTGGTTCATTATAATCACGCAAGCTACATTAGACTTTATTCCCATAACATAAGGCTGTATATTTTAATTAAAATATATAATTTTGTGTGCTTCAGAGTGGCGTTAGTTGTTTTTATGGTGAAGGAAGTTTCATGTCGCGGGGAATTCTATTCCCCGCGACTTTGTAAGGGTTGACGAGGTTGGGCAAGATTGCGAGCTACAAGCGATCTAATGAATGTCTCTATCTATAATCTACTGCCTGTGAATGGAAGTCATTACTTATTTATGGATGTCTATCATCTATAGTCTGACTCTATGTGTTCGTGATCCCCTTCCTGTCGGACCCACGGAACACTATTACTCCTAGCGGTCTGACCGCTATCCGAGTAGGAAATATTCTTCAGTTTATATTGCAAAATAAAAATAATATAAAATTTGAATTTATCTACATCGTTTCAAATCCAACCCGTCCCATAGGCTCTACATGGATGATAGAGGAAAAGCTTCTCATCTATCACGTACCATATGTATACAACGTCGTCCCCACATCCCGCTTGCACTGGAGACATGCCTTGTGTACAAGCCATCATAATAGCAGCCAGCTCAGAAACGCCCGCACTCCTTACAGTAAACATAGACGCTCACTTCCACTCGTCATGATTATTTTATAATATTTTTAGGAATTGCTTTGGTAGTAAGTACGTCCTACATCTCAATTTAGGATAAAGTGGTTCTTACCCTAAGCTGGTTATAATTATATTGATAGAACGTTAAAGGGATTACAAAGATGTGTGCGGTGAGTTAGGTTGTTATTTCCATATTTGTTTCGAAGAAATTGGCCAAACAGTCTTGTCATTGTGTCTTTCTTGATTTGAATTTCTTTAAAATGTTGATATTTCAGCTTAGTTTTACACTATTTTGATGAATTCCTGCCCTTAAACAGCTATTACGCTTCCTACTCTACTATCTTAATTCTTTCAAAATGTATCAACCACAGTAAAATTAAATCACAACAATTGAACAGAGAAGTGAATAAAGCAATCACAGAAGTAACATCAATCGAACGAATTCATAAGATTTCTTGGTCGATTTCCCCGCGACTTACTGCGACTGTTGCACTCAACGAGAAATAAAATTCAAAAGCTTTCTCAACGTTGCGACAATTGATATAAAGAAGCCTGACAAATATCGCGATGCATTTAGAGATGATATTTGATATTCACAATCAGTTAGGCAGTTTATTGTTATCGTTTATCTTAAAGTTGCAATTGTCATCAAGTCTTTGGTTCGATTTTTCAGCAGTTGATTTTAGGTGGAAGAATCTTTAATGCTTCCCTGGCCTTCCACTACTAACAAGTTAACTCTTTTTTTAATCATGCTCATTTGAGAGCTGGTCTCCATTATAGTCATCATGTCGTTATTAGCTGACAGCAGTTGAACGCATATGCCTCTAAATTAAACATGAAATATAACAGACATTCCGAAGTCAGAGATTTCCACAGGACTGCGTTAGATGGCATAGCAAGAAAGAGGCCTACACAATCTATCATTAGTATAATTAGAAAATATTATATTCGTGTATAAGGGGCGTTAGAAAAATTCAATCTCTCTACCAGTTCGTCACTTACTGACATTAATTCTCACAAACATTTCAGTAAAAACTCCTAATTTATTTACCGTTCCTGAAAATCCCGGAAAACATAAAATCATTCAGAGGATCCGTACCCAAATTAATTAATTTAAGCCCATTGCTCGAGTATCCACTTTCACTCGTGCGTGAAAATCTTTTTTCGCTTATAACCTTTTAATAAAAAGGTTCACCGGCAGGTTCGTACGGACGTTCACGGAAAGTTAATAAAAAACTGGTCAAGTGCGGAAATGGGCACGGAAATCTAGAGGTCCCGTACACTCTTGAGATTCGACCCTTAAATCGTACGAGGTAAATTTGACTTGACCTGTCAGAGCCAGAAAATATATCAACGTAGACCACGTTAACCTCAGAATTTTTCCTTTTCTATATATTTTAGTGACCGGTGAAATACTCGTAAGAGTTTTATTACTAAATCTAGCTGGTCTCGTGGTCTACTGTTTGGATGTTTGTTGACCTTCATAAATAACATTTGAATTTAACATAAATATTATGTTTACATTCTACGGATTATAGTTTGAAAAGGTTATTCAAAATTAGGGTAGGTATAACGGAAATTGCTCTGATGGACTTATTGACCTTATTCCTCCATGCCAGTTTTACCACGGAATCTTATACTTATATGTATTCTGTGACTGAACCGCCGCCACCAGACTTGCCTCCACACATTACAAATACGTGTAAGTCTCGCACTATTTGGTTAAATCGATTATATCTGTCAAGAACCTGTAATTTTAGGAACGGATTACTGCCTTCGTTTTTTCCTCCGAAGTACAATTTGCGCTGTTTCAAAAGAATGGTGAATAGAGATCTCAAAGATAGGCAACGCACCGACAATTACCCAGGGATTGTGTCTATAGGCGGCGGTGACTACTTACCATCGGGTGGTCCATCGCTTGTTTGTCACATAAACTATAAAAAAAAAAAGCTGCTGTCACTATTTGAAACCTTACAGAATGAGAAGTAGAAGAAGAAGAAGAAGAAACCTAACCTAACCTAACCGCTGAAACGTGCTAAATGAGTGTTAATTTTTAAATCATTTCACGTAAAAATACTATATTTTGGAACTCTGAAAAGGGATATAAGTTCAAAAGAAACGTACGTGACGTAATTTATGCGTAAGAAAAATGATCATACCGGGACACGTCCGACTTTTATTGTTCTTTCAATTGTAGCGAATAAAGAATTGGACCAGACGGCAGCTCTGCGGTAAAATATTACGGATAGGTAACGGTTCTTTAGATAATTTACCTTTGAATTACTTTGATTGTTTTAAAATTTAGACTTTTATTCATAGCTTATTATAATACGAGTTTTTTTTTTTATTGAAAATATAGCCAATTTTCTTTGTAATAGAGTGTTTCAAAGACATTGGTTTTTATCATCGAGAAAAGCTAAGCCGACGGCTTTAGTCGATGTAGTCATGGTTGAGGGTCATGACTAAAACATCGGTCAAAACCAATTTTAACTTATTTTCGCAGGCAAAATTAGTTTTGACTGATTGTGAGTTTTGACTGTAACAGATATACTTGCATATGACCTTAGAAATGCTTCCACATACATGTATATGTATACATTGTGATCCGCCTTATTCATCTCTACCTGAAGTACCAAACTAATTTCACCTAAATTGGTGAAATGTTTTCCACGACCGCTAATATTTGGCACATCGTGTCTATCACTGGTAAGTGTAACACCCGCTACAGTTCTGCAGCGCTCTGAGGCGCAAGCTGACGCCAGATGAAAACCGGAACATCCATGACCCTTGTCAGCGGCCAGTCGTCATTTCACGGGTATCTTGCTCCTGCAGCCAATTACAAAGTGATTGACCATCATCCAGCTTAACTTGGTACTTCATAGAGGGTGAGCGTTGGTACGGAAGGGATCGAATCTGGCTGGTCGGGCGTGTGGGCCATGTTTGGTCGAATGCCCAGTTTGATTGGGCCGCTCTTGCTCAGTGCGAGGTTTCAATAATGAAGTGTTAGCTATAAATAGATTCTAGCAAGAAGGGTTATCTGCTATTAGATCAGCTTTAGAATTAATGGATGGATAATTATTAGATACTCTTCTTTTTGTAAGTCGAATGGAATAGTGAGGAATGAGGGTGAACCTACTAAAGTTGGGCCAATTTTAATAGATCACATTTGACATCTGTTGTCTTAGCAAAGTAAATCGTAAAATTGCCTTCTTATGTCATGATTACAATAAATATGTATTTTTAACTATAAAACTAACAAAGAAAAAATTAATAATATTGTGTGCACTCCGTTACAAGGTTACGTTGTTGAATTTTGATGTAGTGTCAAATTTTATCTATTTAATTGGTCTTACTTTAATGTAGATAATTCTTAATTTTCCGGATTTTTCGATATTCGGCGCTATCTAATGAAACAATATATAATTTTTATTTAAGTACCGTATTAAAAAATGCATCCTTAAATTTAAGGTAAGTACCTAGGTTTTCGTGCATTAAATGAAAAAATAAGAATATAAATCAAGTAAACATTTTATGTCAGTAATTTAACGAATTGCACTGTCAAATATTATCTCTTAGAGTTTATTAAAAACGAGTTACGTAAATAAGGAGGTATGTAATAATTTGATAATTACGTTGAGTTTTAAAAAAATAGGTCGTTATTTTCTATAAAAATACAGATCTATTTATTATAGGAATTGAACTTCCTATATATCTTTCTATTTGGCTAATCAGAATGTCAAAAATTCATTTTTCGATGCTTTTTTCGACAAAAAATGTGAGAAATACAAAATCTATCTGAAATAAACATGACTGTATCTGCAAAACAAGTATTTTATCATCTGAATCTAATATTATTATTATTTTGTTGAATCTATATCCTAGGTGTCAAGGCCAGATTGAATAAGTGTCTTCTGAGCCTATGTGCTCCATTTTTAGCCACCTCATCACTTTCCATCAAGCGTTAGTCGCCAACGTAGACCTACTCTATATAAAAAACTAGATTAACTTCTTTGGAGTAAGTAACGACAATAAAGCATTTTTTTTAAATAAAAACTGGTTTTGTCATGAACTATTGCGATTCTGTACTTGTATACAAATAGCGATCTCTACATACTTAGGTACCAGAACCTTCACTCCAGAGCCACAATGAAGTTATCCCGCGGCTGTCTGTTTAGGAAACAATTAGGTGTTATTATAGACCCTAATGGGAGGGTGCAGTGCAGCTCTCCCCTCGTCTGCCGTGTGCGTACCTACCACTACCCTCACAGCGCTAATGAGGAATGTACTCAAAATGTGGACTAATGAAGATGAAATCAGAATGTAAGTGCCTATTTAGTGATGTTCGGGTTTCGAATTGTCTCATCATCATCACCTCATATCAGTCTATTGAAAGTCATAGTCTCTTTCAATGTCACCTTAGCTTCAGTTTGTTCTCATATCATGATCCATTTTTTTATTGTGAGATATTAAGTATTTAATGATGCTCTTAGAATGAAATAAATCGGCCTCCATGCATCAATTTAGCGTATGTACCTGTTTTCTTGTAAGCCAGTTTCCTTTCCAAGACATACACCTCCTACCACATATCTAGTATCAACATCAGAAGAACTATGCTCAGACTTGTAGCTTAAAACCCTGTCTCTTATGGTATACAGTACTGACCAAAACCCCGGTAAAGTCCCCTGAAGCTCGTGTCATGTTCTCCACAGGCCGTTTACATTGTCTCCGTGCACCTGGATCCAATCCCGGTATCCACGTACACGTCGTGTTAACAACATCCTACAAGTCACCCACCAGTACAATGTTGCTTTGATGTGTGATGTGTATCTTGGAACAAGCTGTCCACTAGGGATGCCAAGGATCTGTTTTTCACCAGACACAGTCGAATATTCGAAAGTCCTTTGGTATGTCATCTTGACGCTTTGGCTTTAAATACTCACACAACAGACGACGGATCGATAATTCATAATATCTTGATAAAAATAATAATAAAACACTTTTTTTACAATTTTAATTTGGTGTTCGAAATACTATATATAAAAAACGACATGAAAAAGGTAGGTACGATCACGAAGGATTCGGCTTTGCTACATTCGTAGTTAGGTATGTGGTTTGTCATCTATGTATCAGCCCTACTCGTTCTGCATTGTTAACGCCGCCATGACATTAGTAATATTATTATCTGACGATGATCTCTTCCGGAAGGCTGATGCAGTTTTTAATGATGTGGTCCATGACTAACGTGGTTAACACGAATGCTATGAGTGTGCCGCTCTCTTACTAAATTCTTTCAATCAAGTGAATGAGTTTGTGGCCAGCACTTTCTACATAAAGTCCTCACTGAGCTGAACCGAACTGAACGCAGGGAACTCAATATTCAAACAGTTCGCCAGCAGGAAGAATACAGACTCATCGATAGCTGGAGCTGTAGAAGAGTAGAAACAAATTAACAAGTACAAAAACAATCTTCTTAAATTTGTAAATGGTGGAATTACAAATATCTTCGTATACGATGTATGTGTTGTAAAAATACAGTTGTTTAAAGATAAACTTTGCAAATTTATGAACATTTGACTTATGTTGATTAACGCGCTTAAAGGGACCTAATGAGACTCAAGACCCAAGTGTGTCAAATTACAACCAATCACTTGTAACAATTCCTTCACTCCGTCTTATATAGAGTAATATGGGGAACATCCTGATATTGAGTTGCGACATTTATTTTACTTTATTTATTTTACATGGAAAACAAACAGCTGCTAACAAACACGGTAGATATGCCATGAATAGCTCATTCGTCTAATGCAGGGCCTGCATAAGTCATGTAATGTAAGTCTCCTGCCGTTTCAAATCTCGTTAAAACACTATATATAACCAAAATCTGACTGTATATGTGAATGAATAGCACTCATACACAACTAGGAATATAATAAACATTCCCTCAGCACGGTGACCCTACGAGCCAAGAGTGGCAACTGGCCAACACACATACACACACCTGTACATACACTCAACATCGAGCTGTCTGCTGCAGGTGATCGCTATATACAGGACGACACTGTATTGTCCTAGAACAATGATAATGGAGCAATTTGACAGTTTTGTATTGACGTCTAACGTGCTACTGCCGAGACGGTGGAGATAAAACTGAATTGTGTGGTCTGCTAATTAGAGCATTGGGCCAACAGATGAAGCATGACAGACCTATCATAAGACAAATTTCAGCACTATATAGCCTCAGACACTATATATAAGATATAGTATCTTAGTAAAATGATCACGATATACAGAAACGGCCAGACGGATTGAAAGACAGATACGGTTAAACTATAAAGGTTCCGTTTTGATACGAAACCCAGCGAAGTTGGATAACACGAAACCCTAAGAAGACTTACTCATTGTTGCATTCCTGATTTAGTTCCATCAGCAGCCTGCAACTACTCCGTGTGTAGTGCAAGACGCAGTGTGACATCTTGATAACCTACTTAGATAAAGAAATTAATAAGATAAAGTTATCAGTACTACATCCTCCATCACGCGGACACTCGCCCGACAACCGATCCGTCATCACCGAGGGAACCCAATTATTTCTCACGCACAGAGCGGATACTTTTCTCGTTACTCACTCTCGGAAAATTACACTTTTCTAAGTAGGTTTCTGAAAATATAATAGATTAAAACATCAAAAAAATTAATTAAGCTAATTTTTTTCTGTTGATCCATTAACAGATTTGGTTGAAATGCGTCTATTCTGAAATCTTTGTTCTTGTGATCTAAACAAAATGTCAAGTCTCGCGCTCGTGTGAGTCTTGAATCTTTTAAAAGATAATTTATAAAATGCGAGTACGAGGTGTTTACCTCCCGAGGAAGCGCCTCCAATATCGTTGTTCAAACACATGGTAATAGGAAACATCTTGCTTCCTCCTTGCACGAGTACAGTTCACAACAACTGCCGCTTAAACTACCGAGCTAGCTTGAAAGTATTTTGACAATTAATAATATTGATACTCAGAATAAATTATTTATTCAAAAAAAAAATAACCGACTTCAAAACCACAAATAAGCACTTAAAAGCGAATAATAATTTCATATAGTTATTATAAGCGCTACCCACTCATCTATTTGAAGTCGGTGCCAGCCAAGCCAAGTAGGTAGTAGATTTTTAAAAGTTTTTGAAGTATACCCTACAAAAATTGAGGTGAGTGAAGTATTTATGATATACCAATGATTTTATACACTTTGTTTACATTCATAAACAAAATATTGGCACTATTTTTCTCGTTTGTTAAATATTGATCTTTGTAATAATTAATTAGACTGTTCATTTCTTTTCCCCGCGGTAATTCAAGATAAACGTTACATACATTTGACTGTGTCAGTACCTCATGCTTTTTCCCGATCAAATATTTTTCCCATGATACACAGTCTTTACGTGCTGGTAATAAGGTACTTTTTGCAAAGAAGCAGTTTTCCAACGAAGTCTAGTGCTACCGGAAGAGAGGAAGTAAACACCGGAAGCTACTATGCCGGAAGTAAACGATGTGAGATCGCGATCTAAGATGTTATGTTAAGTAAAAGGTAATTTTTAAAATAGACAATAGTCAAAAAAATGTGCAAAAAATCCATTCATCGTTCATCATCATTATCAGCCTGTCATGTTTCTACTGCTGGGACTCAAGCCTTCTCTCAGAGAGAGAGAGAGAGGATGGGCCCTAATCCACCATGCTAGTCCAGTGCATGTTGGTGAATGTCAGTATGTCTTTTATCGTGATCGGAAACGCTCCCAACTCTCCAAAACCACTGAATCTGATCTTCTGTTTTTCATGTCCAGTCACTGCCACCTGTCTATCGTCACTCCATCGAGTGGCGGGGCGTACTAGGTTAATCAAGCAATGAGCTACATGAACGCTCTCAGTGAAAACCGAAGCATTTTCTTTGTGATGGAAAACTGTGTTATAAAATCGCCGTAGAACGATGAAAATAAATAGAAAGGTATGTTTTCTTCTTGGTCTACTCGGTCTACTGACTACAAGTATAGCAATACTTCATTACAGAAGGCGAGCGAGCCTCGTTATGCTAACACCAGCGAGGCATGCGAAGTTCCCGCGGTATCGGCTTAACCTCAGTTTGTTTAGTGCCTAATTGAATATATTATGTTGACGTAAAGCCTCCGAAGTTTCATCCAATAATATATAGTTGGTATAGATACGTACACAAATAGTAAACACGTATAGTAGTGGGTAGATGCGGTTGCCGACACCGTTTCGCCTCAAGCTTGCGGTAACTTGCTTCTGAGTGCAATACTCTTGTTAACGTTGATACATTCAACTCTAATACCTACGCTATAACGGTCACACTTATTACTTCAGATAAGTTTAAAACAGTCATTACTTCCATCGTGTATAGATGCTTGATAGTATAACAATTGTAGAGTTACCACAAACTTACATCTACATTGCTTCTGGGTTTAAAAGTCATTTCAATATAAATAAATATCTGGGACATTTTTGCACACACGGTCATCTGACCCCAAACTAAGCAAAGCTTGTAATATGGCTGCCAGAGACTGATATACGTAAATATATATTTTTAAATACATACTTATATTAACACCCAATAAAGGGATTGTTGTCTGGATCAATCTAACATAGGTTTTAAGACAACTTACTAACTCGAAGTGTAACGTATTATGTGTATTAAATAAATAAAAAATAAAAACACAAATATATATTATTATTTGCCTTACATTATATTTTGGGCAGTTATGTACAAATGATAAGTATATGATAAGACTGCCTCGGTGGCTCAGTTGGTAGTGAACCTACCTTCTGGGCTTGGGGCGTGGGTTTGATTCCCACCCAGGGCAAACATTCTTGTGATGAACATTTGTGTTTTTTCTATGTCTGGGTGTTAATATCTATTTAAGTATGTATTTAAAAATATATATATGTATGTATATCAGTTTCTGGCACCCATATTACAAGCTTTGCTCAGATAGCGGCTTTGCTTAGTTTGGGATCGGATGACCGTGTATGAAAAATGCCTCAGATATTTATAGTTTGTAGGTAAAAAATAAAATATGCAAGATGATGAGACTATAGGTCAGAATAATACTACAAGACTAATTTAAACATTAATGTAAGGAAAATTAGACAAACAGTGTTATTGCGCCAACAAAGTGTTAGAACTACGCACCCTGAGCAACTCCCTTCGTCTACACTAAATATCTAACTCGTACATTGGAAGCTAGACTCACTAAAATAATATTAGTTTGAGTGTCTGATAGTATTGAAAATATCTTGCATATTATTTTGAGTATTTCTCTCAACGTTTATAATTGTTCTATCAAAGTTGTACCAGATCCAAAGACCATACCCGGCATGCCAGCCGACATAATAAGTTTACTCCGTACAACGTTCCTCCATTCGTTTCGCCGCGCGAGATAACACAGTTTTTCGACTCGGAAACTCGAATTTGCGTATAGAGTACTGGAGAGTACTGGTACTGTGTCACTGCGTAATGTGCTTGCTGTTGGAGGCAGTTACACCTCACTATCTCAGAGGAAAATACGGCGGGAGACCTTTAAACAACGGCAAGCAAGGTAACTAAATTGTAAAGGTAATTTACTCATATACTAAGGTAATTTAAGATTTATTTTTCCGCAGAGAACTATTTTTAACTGTTGTTTTGTACCCATCACTATATTTACACATATATATTAAGTGAACAGTCCACTCCATCAGACCACAGTTGGGCCTGGGTTTCTTCTAAGGAAAGCCTCTCAAGCCGGTCGACGATTTGTCACTTGGGATCACATACGAGTACATATTCATATTCATTTATTTTCATAAAAATATTTACAAATAGTATAAGGAAATAGTATATAATCATTAGGTATACAAACAATAAAAAAATATAGCATAAATTAAGTCTTTGACGTACATACTTATATAGTCAGACTACGACTTGATAAAAGTACTTGAACTGAAAAATACCGTAAAGTTGTTATCAGAAACGAGGACCAATCACAAAATTACAATATTTGCGTGTGCACAGCGTTTAATCCTACCAATTCATCCGAAAACCGGAATCCAATTATATTTGGGCACAATCAACAATATCGCATGTACATGAACGAATCAACGAACGACTGGTGTCGGCTGGAACGAACGACTGGTGTCGGCTGGAACGAACGACTGGTGTCGGATGGAACGACTAGTAGAGTAGAGCCCATCGACTCGTTATTTGTGTATTCGAACTTCGGCTATACGAGCTTCGGGCGAATTTACAATCGCTGCTGAAACTCGATACTAAAATGTTAGTGTTTTGAATATTGTGCAATTTACTTTTAGTTTATGTTCAAAATACTTTTATTCCTAAAAACCATTAGATTCCACTTCGAAAATATATAAAAATAAACTCACAACTTTATTGCTAGATTGTCATACTCAAGCACTTTAACACAAGTCATGCTCGTTACGGTACAAGTTACAACTTCTTGAATAAAAATGAACCGAGTATTTGCCACAAAATATTCCGCGAGTCAATAAAAAGAAAGGTTTATGACTAACTTTACCCACAAATAAACCAATTGACAAACGCGAATGTCTTGTTTTTTTGGCATCATTCACAATTGTACGATCCGCAAAAGTAGTCGTGTTAACAATGCCAACAGAACTTTCTAAGAATTGAAGCCCCAAGTTATGAAAGAGTAATGTTTTTTCTGTAGAACTCTTGCTGCGTATTAATATATTTCGTATTCTCCAGAATTATCTGTTGTTAACAATTAACAATCCTCATGACAGAGCTGTACTGACCAAGTAATAGGAATGTGTTAACTAATAAGCTCATTAAAAACTGCGTATGGCAAGCAACGTGCCTGAAAATGATTTATATCACAGCCACGCCACGTCGTGTAGCTTAGATGAGAAATGAGCATTGCTCAGTGAAATCATACAAAAATCTACAGACACGGAGATGACACGCCAATATTGGAAACATTTGTATCTAAGTATTGCTTGTAGGTCCCTTCCAGTAGCAACTCATTTCTATCTTCATCTCAACATCGCTGCATTTTTCTAGAATACCAGAGTGCTGGTATAGGGTACTCGAATCTATTCTAACACAAATAAGTATTTCTCTTTTGCCTTAGGCCAGTCTCACAAGACGCGGCACCCCCGATCCTTCCCACAAAAGACGGCATTCACAAACCACGTCTGGGTACTTCGTAAGACCAATATTTTCTTCCCGAAGAGGGGATAGTACGTCTATAAATTTCTACCCTATTGATAGTTAGTAGCGCATTAGTTCTCCTTTTGTACTCCGAGCCATTCAGTTGAAAAACTGGCTTACGGCGACGTCTACACCGTTATTGGCTCGGCTCGGGCTTTATGAGATGTTGGAAATATATTCGCGGCAGCTACACACCCTACTATAGTCTGCAGGAAGAAGAACTAATCGTACGTAGTATATAGACAGGTGGAAGGAAATATACATGTAAGAAATATTTAAATGAGTGCTATGTTACTTGTAGATATCACCATGTTGACGAAACTGCACTCGTAACATCAATAATACCTACACGTACGGATAATACAATATTAACCCTATCGGTAATTACATTTACATAATAAAGTGTGTACAAACCATGTTTATGACGATGTATTGTGATGCTCGTGATTCTGAATTACATTACTTCCTTACTACCTTCTTACATTATGTTTTTGTAAAGATGAGTATTTTGCTTAAAGAATGTGTGATAAAACCGTGAAGTTTCGTGAAGAAATACTACTAAAACTATAACGGATTTTATCGCGTGTGTTTTATATTATTTTAATTTCTGTCACTCCGCAGTGTCAGTGAAACGTAAGAACTGCTGCGTTCCCTCTACATTTCCAATGTTACTTTGCATCTTCCATGATTTAATTTTCACTCATCATTTATGTAGTAAACTAAGGCCGTGGTCAGTAGAACGACTGGAAGCAGCCACAGTCGCATACATCGCGTGATTCCAGACAATTTATCATTCCTTTGTAGCCGCTAACTATTGTTTGACTTGCCCGCTCGTAACCAGAGTCTTTATAAAGTGCTTCCAAACCTAATCAAACAAACATACCTACTAGGAACTAGTTCACATTAGGTAACGGTTCTAGTTCAAATTTGTACACTTTTAAATATAAATGTTGTTTATATTTCTTTGTTGTGCCTTTGACACACAAACAGAGTGTTCCTTTTGATATTAAGTACATTTATTTCATGTTCTCTGATCATAACAATAACTCAACGTAAGTGGTTCCGTATACCAGTATACGTTTTTTTTTCATCTCTAATACAGCTCGGGATTGATGTACAACAAATATTTTTGCATCATTATATGATTGATACAAGGTTTAATCGATAGTAATTGAGCCATATACAACGATATATGGCTTGCAATGTGATCGGATAAGGTCGATTTTTTTTCGAATTTATTAAATTTAAATTATAATTTATTACATATCAATATACTTAAGTAAATGCTATAAAATACAACTAAACCTAATTATTTTGACAATATTCTAACAAAAATTTAAATTACAAACAAAAATAAAAGATTTTTTTTCTCATATTTTTGCCTTATGTATCCTATTCTATTACAGATACGTACCCATGAATTCTATTATTGTTTTACAAGAAGTAAACGTTTAAAGTTATATCTTGTTGTAACGTAAGGTTTGCAGGTAGAGTCTCACTCGAAGCCGGCTATTCGCAGCACACTTGATGTGCGAGATCAAAGCGATGCGACCGTTTTAAATAGCCGCCCTCGCGCTGTCGAGGACCACTCGAGGGCGGGAACGGGAGGGAAAGGGTTCCGAGTGGTGTGTCCGTGTGAAACGGTACACTCCACTTGTTTGATGAATTTTATTCTAAAATTTGTGATTGAATAATCATACCTTGTGTCCTCTAGATGGTGTAGAGAACAGCATAAAGAGATTCTTAAAGAGGAAAGAAAGGAGATTCTTAAGGAGGAAGGCATAAAGAAAATCTTATTAGCCTGCGCTGTGTCGATATAATATTTGTCGTCAACTATAAGGTACTAAGTATTGAAGGAATCTAAATCATAATAATACATGATGTTCAAAAAAAACAATATATCTGTTGACTGAAAATGAATATCAAACAAGTGGATATAAGTAAATTAAATAACCCAATTTTTTTATTACACTTATATTATAAATGAAAAAGTTTGCATGTATGTTTGTTCGTGCTAAACTCTGTCAAAGTTAAATGGATTTGAATGAAATTTACTATGAAGGTAGCCTTGGATTAACACACAGGCTTCTAATCCGGATAAATTAACGGTTCCGGTAAGTAAACCACAAGGCGATGCAGGCAAGTTGTCTGACTCCAGTCCTGCGATGCATCCGCGGAGACCTTAGTAGCACGGTGAGAGAGAAAGATGACCGGGCGAAAACGTGTATGTCGATAGGAGATTTAGGAAATAAAAAATAAATAAATAAATAAATAAAAAATATAATATGTACCTACAATGTATCAATTTGTAATGTCGATTGTTAAAGTTGCTTGCATAAAACAGTGACATTTGCTAACCAATTTTCCAAAACTCTCCAATAAACTTCTAAAGCTTTGTCAGTAAAAAATAACGAACAAACCCAATAAGAGTGCATAGCACACGACCGCGGCTGGTGCCAGATGCAAATAATTCGGAGCCAAAGCACAAAGCTGCGTGGACAAAAACGAAATGTGTGAATACGGCGAAATGAACAATTTCGCACGAATCGGAAAAAGGAAGATCGTAAAGCTTTATGGAATGTGTTTATGAAAAAATGTTTTTTATTCTTTTAGAATAGGAAACTAAACTGCCGCGTAGTAGTTGGTATCCCGACTTAAAAACGATTGACTAAAATGACAATAAATTATTAATTAAAAAATTACATTTTTTAAACAAGCTTTTCGTATTATTCAAAGCTACCCCTTTCATTTGATAGGTACCTATATTTAAAAAAAAATGCCACCCTCCGGCTCCATCATCAGGACCCTGGTCATCATCTAGGACCAAAGTACTTGAGAAGACAAATCCAAGAAACCCAAACTCGACAGGGTTACGTCGTTTCATTTAGGGAGTTCCTGTGGCCACCTTCTGTCTCCATCATCAAATTTACTCGATGGTACCATAACATTGCATTGTCACCATACTTACATAAGTATATCAAATTTCAGCTCAATCGGTTGAGGATAACAGCTCTAAAATTCAGTTGCATAATTTAACCCACACATACGTACGTCCATACGTTAGTATGCATAGTCATTTAGTTTAGTAGTACTGGTAAAGCTGTTTGTTAGTTTTTGATGTAGGATAATATAACGTCATATCTCGCGTAGCAAGCATCGTAGCATACTACGATGCAGGGGGGAGGGGCGCTGCTACGAAAACATATACCATTTATAAATATTTACGTATATACGCACTTTTGTCGTTCTTGACTTTGAAACCCAAACTGCAGCCAAGTTTGGTATCCAATAATCAATATTATATTTACTTATTTCAAATTAGCACCACGAAAAACGAATGACAATAATAATAAACACTGTTTTAAACTATCACGGTTGTTCACTAAAGTTAAATGATTATTTACGGGATATTTACCGTGGTGTGACAATAATAATATAAAAAAATCACAAAATCAAAACTATAATAAACAAAGCAATCATGAGTGCTGCTTGTTTGTTACTCATGGCATTAAAAATGTGATCTGAGTGAAACAATTTCACAACACTTTTTGAATTTATCTCACAATAGCTCAAACACTGTGCAACAATGTTTCTCCAAGCGCCGTTACATATCACATTCTGCAGCGTGGAGCACGGCATCAGAGACATCTCATGAGCTACCGTCCTACATCACTCCACCACCACGGTGCAGCATACAGCTTGTTTCTGGCACCGAATGTAGTCCTCGCGAGTATACAGAGCTGATTACTAAGATCAAATCCAGCCTAGTTTAGATAAATAATAATTTCAATTGTAACGAAAGATTTTCTTAGACGACATTATGAAAACTCAATTTTGTTCCGTGCTACGTGCAATGTGCTCGAATAAGATTAGAGTGTATAGTACGAGTAGAACTTTAACAATCCACACTATAAATTAATATAACTACACGGGTTATATATTTTTGTCGACATCGACATTTTCGCCTTTCTCCTTTCCTTTATTTTTTTCTGTGGTTAATAGCCTGTTAGCCTGATATCATATATTGTAGCTCTACAATGGTAGAGCAGGGAACACCTCCCCGTGACACGCCGCAAGCCGCAGCTTCGGTTTGGCTCCACAACCATGAAAACAATTCAATTTCACCAACTGTTTACGTTTTAAAAGCTTTTATTACGGACTAACATGGCTTGTCGATGTTGTCGGTAAAAATATACTTTACGCGGTAAAATTTTAAAATCTCTTTTTATAAATGTACTCATTTCTAACTTTACGTATTTAAGTTGTTAATAAGTTTATTTTGATTCAGTAGTAGATGCGTAATGTAATCCTATAATTAAATTGCAAGTATCCAACCAACCAATCGATGGGGGAGGCCTATGTTCAGCAGTGGACGTCCTATGGCTGAAATGATTATGATGATTCAACCAACATACAATAAATAACCAGAAGATAGGCAGAACAAACCAGAAGATAGATAACATAAAGTGGCTGGTAGTGATTGATTTAATTTCAATATAGCGTCTTGAGCAGGACAGAGTGAGCACCTGGAGCAGTCATTGTCACCTAGAGGCTTCTTCTTGCAGCGGAGTCGTGTGGCGGGTCGCTCTCTTCCCTAAAATGTGGCGAGGAGAACGATGGCTGGCACATGCGTCAACTCGTGAACGGGTGATGTTTGCGGGAGTCTGTCTGCTTTAGGCTCGGTTCCTTTGTCTTGCTCATATTATAAAATTAAATTTAAAATTGTGAAGTGCGTACAACGAGAGAAAGAAAAAAAAAATGTTCAATTACACATAGTTATTAGAAGAAAAAAAAGGGTCCCTCACTAGTATTTAAGTTTAATTTAAGTCAAATGTTAATAATTTTACGTCTTCATTTCCAGACATTTTGCGAACTGATCGCGCAAAATTTAAACAAAGTTAAGTAGGTATGGTGGTTCGTGTGGATGCGATGAGATTTTCATTTGTGCGATGCTTATACTTAGACCAATACACAGGAAAAATTGCAGAGATATACTATAAGGTGTAGTTTTAGTAAATAGATAGACTTGGACGTACCTATTTATACCCATATCATTGACATAAATGTAGACATAGGTACATAGTTTTTTGAATAATTTTGTTTTGTGACACATCAAATCAACCAACCTCTAAATATATATTTTGACTACGCAATCAACATTGGATTGTATACATTCTATAAATTTTCTTTTATACTATATACACATTAATTTATTGGACCAAATTTACATGCCGATTATAACGGCATACTAGGAGATCTAAATATAATACATAACCTAAGATCAGTATCAAACATTATTGTAGTAAATAAATTTAATTTTACATCTACTTTCCACATTTATGTAACTTCTATGCATGCAACTTATAAGCGAGCGACCCCAAAATTACCTTTCATGTGACGGCGTTTGTAAACATCACAAATTTTGATACGATTTCCTTGCAGAGGAACATTCTTTGATAGCTTAGAAAATAAATTACTTGTCGGTCGCATGTAAACAGTTTTTTTTTTCTGTAACGACTTGAGTCTGCATTAAATTTTGTCAAAGAATCCGTGAAACCGTTTAGGAGCCCTTTTGATGTCAGTCTTGAAAAGTTTTTTTTTTGTTTGCAATCACTTATCGAATGCCTACTTAAGTACTGTCGAGGGTGGTAGCAGACGATGGCTACGAAAAAACTCAATTTCAATTCTGCAAATACGTATTTTAAAGGTAATACCTACTTGTGTAGACAGATACCTACCTAGGGCGCAGAATTGATTCAATTTTTCAAATTGCCCTTGTTTAAACCTAAGAAAAAATCTGGTGAAAAATATGATCCTTGTTTGAATTAACAGGCATATTATAATTATATATATACCAACAAAAAAACGAGGAAATATTTCATATATAATATTTCTATTATCATAATAAACTTTTATTAAAGCTCGACCAAACGCATGTGTGCATGTGTGTGTGGAAATCGCATACTGTACATTTTACGTGATCTTTTAAGCCTCACACCTGTAATATGTGATATAAGGAATGATCTCCCTCCCTGTTATGGTATTTCTGAGTATTTCCGACTAAGTATAATATGGGTATTCTGTGATATGGGGTTCAAAAGAGAAGAGAACGAAAAAAGCTTTTCTGTGGTTAATAGAGTCTTAAGGGTCGGTACGTATCTGTGATGCCTCTGGTGTTACAGATGTCCATAGGAGCGGTGGTCGGTTACCATCAGGCGGCCCGTTAGCTTTTTTGACACCTATGGCATAAAAAAATCGTTTATTATCATCATCATCATCACTATCACTATATATATAAAATTTCCTTGTCACAATGTTAGTAACCGTACTCCTCCGAAACGGCTTTACCGATTTTTACCAAATGCGTATTCAGTAGGTCTGAGAATCGGCTACTATCTATTTTCCATACCCCTGCACCGATTTTCATCACCACGCGGGTGAAACCGCGGGGCGCAGCTATATATATATATATATATATATATATATATATAGTCGTAACTGTAGTTAATTTTAAACTTAATATTTATCACGTATATATATGTTAATTTTAAACTTAATATTTATCACGTATATATATATATATATATATACGTGATAAATATTAAGTTTAAAATTAACTACAGTTACGACTATTGCAGAATTATCTCAGAAAACTAAATATTAACACCATTTTATTAGCTTGGTATGTATCATCGACAAAAGATGTACGTTACATCCATGTATGTATCTATATACCTAACGGAATCTTAGAACTTGATTTTCACCCATTTCAAAACGTCGGATTTATTTGAAACTTTGCACACTTCTCAAGGACCGATGACAATGCAATAGTTTGTCCCATTATCCTTACCAGAATCTTCAGGATTCGCGATTTTAAAGTGTGTTTTTTAATATTTTTAACTGCGTGTATTCTCGATGTTTCCGTGAGTTATGGTATTCTAAATTGCTTGTGTTGGACTAAGCTTACGGTGTTATAAATTTAAATTTAAGCGCCATCTAACAACTGAGTCATGTATTGGACTAGGTTACTTTACACTAAGTTCCGAGGTTCTGCTTCATACTTCACAGAGTTCAGGTGCAGGAGGTGCTGCGCTCCATGCTCTGACACACTAGTAGTAGTAGTTAGAATTTCCAACAGATGGCGCTGAATATAATATCTGTTTCCAAAAAATTCGAGCCGCGTTCCACTAGATGGCAGTACGTTACCAAATCATTGCATAAAATACATGAAAAATATTTTTACGCGCAACTTTTTTACTCTCGCTGAACCTGGAGTCCTACATTGTTACGAAGAACGTTGTTGCGACCCAAGCTGTTACAAAAAACTTTTTGAATGAGTCGTCAATGCGAAAACTCATCGTATTGAATATCAATAGATCGAAAGACACTAAACAAAACACGAACCTGGAATTTTTTCATAGGAGTTTTAGGTTTGTTTGTTGGTAGGCATTGAAGCTTATATAAGAGTTCTTGGTAAGTAGCTAGCTAAATCCCGCGGTGTAATCTGCAATACATTTTCTGAGGGGAAAGTGTCCTATGGCCGTTCTCATGATGCACACTATCAACACTATCATCCTGCCAGTTAACCGTTTAGTCGTAAAAGGCGAATAAACAGACAGAGAGACAATAGACAATATTTTATTTGTAACAAAAATACAAACACACACACTTAACACAGAGTTCGACAGAGAGACAGAGTTCTTCATGAAACTAAAAATCCGTGTAAGAATAATTATTCAGTAATAGGACTCTCCACTAAACCATAGTTTTTTTTATTTTTTTTTTATTTGGAAAGCATACAGTGATAAATAACGATTAACGATTACTTATATACTTATTAAATAATTAAACACCATTTACCAGTTTCCGCATATTGAAATAAATTGTGCATGGAGACGGAGAAAATATATAAATATATTGCACGTATGTCGTTATGCAATTTTAACACTAAAAAATAAACAATAAACCAAAAAATAAAACAAATAAAGATATACTTTTTAACATTATGGGAGACAAGACAGTTGGGGAGACACACCAAACCACCTTTTACTAATATTTTATCTGATTGAATTTGAGGTGTATTAAACAAGTCAAAGTCAGGAAAGTCTTCCAGTGTGTTTATGGAGTTGGATGCTCTTAAGAAGAAGGAGTTTTGCCTGTAATTAGTCGCACTATAGGGGATATGTAGACATTTAGGATGTCTTGCAGATATTCTAGGGACGTTTAGATTTATGTTAGAGAGGAGATGTGGAGAGTCAACATGACTTTGAGCTATTTTAGTTAAAAATAAAATATCAGCTGTTTTGCGTCTCTCATGAAGTGGTAACATGTGATGTCTTCTGCATCTCATCTCATAATCATTGTCGTATTTTTTGCACTTGTACTGAAGATATCTAACGCTACTACGTTGGATAGATTCTAGTCTGTTAATGTATATATTATACTGAGGGTTCCAAATTTGTGAGCAATACTCGAGTATCGATTATTCACTAAACAGTCAGTAAATCCAGTGATGAGAGAACCGTCGTAGCGCATGTTTGTTGCAGTCTTTAGAG
The DNA here is from genome assembly GCA_949125355.1 of Agriopis leucophaearia. NCBI lineage: Eukaryota > Metazoa > Arthropoda > Insecta > Lepidoptera > Geometridae > Agriopis > Agriopis leucophaearia. The sequence goes on from OX421262.1 coordinate 350,078, forward strand.
GTCTCCAATTTATAGTTATGATATGTGAATTCACGAGATTGTCATTGGTCGCGAGTATCATATTCAATCTTGATTGACGGAGTTGTATAGTCCGACCAAGTTACTTATAAAGTTGAATGGGGGAGCCACTACTGTGTATTCTTGGCACAACTGACACCCATACCTACATAGAAAACTTTTAGTAACCTCATTCACCCAACTCTACAAACAAAGTTGGTATGTATGTATTTTAGATAGCATCAGATGTGTCGTCACCACCCTTCACATGAAAAAGGCATAAATTAAGACAGATTTTTGCTTAAATCATGCCTTTTTCAGCGTTCAGTAAAGTCGGTAACTTTTGTAGATTTATTGAAGGCGAAGAGATAAGAATGACTTTCACAAAATGGGCGAAGTCCAGTTTGTACAATTTATTTATTTTATGATATTCAAGAGCAAAGCAGGTCGGAGTCGAAGGAAGTTTCCTTTTCCGGCAAGAAGGTCTTTGGACAGTTTTTTTTTTTTCAAATTAATGTTGTCTTTTCTGCACTCTAGGCAATAGATATTGGCTATTTACTTTTTTTTTGGTTAAAAATATGACGCAAACGACAACGTAGATTTCTATGAAACATCTTCCCACTATACAATATAATTAGAAGACAATGGAGCGATCTAAACAAGTATACATTGATTATTTTTAAATCCCGATAAAAGAGCTAAATATAATCTTCAAATGGCTGAACATGTTTTTTTAACTCATCATCATCAGCCAGAAGACGTCCACTGTTAAACATAGGCCTTCCCCTTTAACCTCTACTCTGAACGACATCCTGCCATCTGCATCCACTGGATGCCCGCGACTCTCACAATGTCGTCGGTCCATCTAGTGGGAGGCCTACCTACGCTGCGTCTTCCGGTTCGTGGTCTCCACTCAAGAACCTTTCTTCCCCATCGGTCATCAGTTCTTCGAGCGATGTGGCCTGCCCATTGCCACTTCAACTTGCAGATTTTAATAGCTATCCATTTTTAAATTATAGCCACAGAATATGTTTGAGTATAAGTCATAGGTAAGATACATTGTTTAACTGATCAGTTTTTTATCGGATACATTTCGGAGAGTGTGCATCGGATCTGCATGATCTGATTCCCTCCTGCACATTTCGGAGAGTGTGCATCTGATCTGCATGATCTGATTCCCTCCTGCACATTTCGGAGAGTGTGCATCTGATCTGCATGATCTGATTCCCTCCTGCACATTTCGGAGAGTGTGCATCGGATCTGCATGATCTGATTCCCTCCTGCACATTTTTGTATCGGACTGCCAGAGTGGGCACAAAAAATCGATACCGTTTTATGGTTGATATTCCCGTAAAACCCGTACGAAGCGCTTTGGTCTCACTTTTATTGTGCGAACTGCTAGTCTGTGGAATGCGCTGCTTGAATGGGTGTTCCCCGATTGTTAAAATCTGAGTGTCATCAAACCTAAGTTTTTTTCTAGGCAAGCGAACTCCATCGTAGACCGCATCATCGCTTAACATCAGGCGTATTGTTAGTCAAAAGTAAGCCTATTCATCATCATCATCAGCCAAAAGACGTCCACTGCTGAACATAGGCCTCCCCCTTTAACCTCCACATAAGTAAGCCTATTAAATTAATAAAAATATAAAGAACAATCGATCAAGTCACCTTACCAACAAAAAAAACTGAATCGAAATCGGTTCAGCCGTTAAGATAGCTACGATGCCACACACAGATACACACGTTATACTTATAACACGCCTCTTGTAACACAGCACCCGTCAACACATTCTCTTCGAAAATCAATAAACCAGCCAAGTGTCAGACTCACGCACTGAGGGTTCCGTACCACCACATACATTTTTTAGTACTAAAGTACAATTAGGTACCTATGTTGTTTTACTTTAGAATGTGTAGGTACATATTATAATATCTCGTTGGACGCTTGTATGTATGCCTGTTTTACTCTAGACCAAATACAAAAACACGTAAAAAAACGTATGTTATATCATGGGCCACCCTTAGTTTTTACTTTACACATTTTTATTATTTCTTAGTTAATCCACCGTTATTCTGTGTAAATTTCAACTGGCTATCTATATTCGAAATACATCCGTTAAAACCTAGGTAGGACGGACGGACAGACAAACAGCTTAGGCATAGTTATAGGGTCCTTTAGAACCTTTGGGTACGAAACCCTAAAAACCATAAAATTTCTATAAGTATTTTAAGATAATATTTATTTTGTGTATGTCATAAAACTACTATCGTCAATAATTTATGTTGCTAGCACACCACGGCACCACGGCACCACGGCACCACGGCACCACGGCACCGTGAGAAAAACGTAGGACATACAACCAACATGAAGTGAAATAAAATTATTGTGCTATTCAAGTAAGGTCAACTAAAGCTAAAACTCCACTGAGACACTTTACTTATACTACTTACCTAAAATATGCATCGCGGTGTGTATCTACGTAGCATGACAGCGCGGTGCGGTCTCATGAAGCTGCTATCTATCCCACAGGAACCGTACACATATCTGAGATGAAGAGGAGTATATGACATGTTAATCCAGGATATACAACTACCACATCTGAACCAAATCTGTTCACCCAATACGGACTTTAGTGGTGTCTGGCACACACACATCCATGCACAAATTTTCGCATTTATAATGTGAGATTTTCTCGTCAGGACAGCATATAAACTCAAAAATTTGAACTGAATTGGAAACTGAAAACATATTTGACTGAACTAACACAAAATAGAACAAACCATGAACCCCGCGCCTTTCCCTACGTAACAAAAGTGGGATGTCGTGTGGTCAGACTCCTACAAGCTTATCCACAGTGTCCCAGTTACCCACTGCGTACGATTTTCCTAATCGTAATAAAATGGCTGTTGTAGTATTGCGACGCAGTGCGTATTGCATCTCAGTGGATTGTTACCTTAAAGATAATGATCCGAATAAAAAGCCAACTTCTACGATCGTCAATGACGAGTTGCGAAACTAGATTTATGATAAAAACTACAGAAATACAATATTTTCACGTAAATTTGCGTCACATTGTCCGTGTGTCGGTCGTGCGTGGCGCACACTTACATAATAACTTTAGGGAACTTGGGAAACTATCATTAGGTATAAGGTTTTATTTTTACGTCTGAAAAACTAGGCTTCGTTGTTCATCATCATCAGCCATAAGACCACTGCTGAACATAGGCCGCCCCTTTAGACCTCCACACTGAGCTACCCCCTGCTATCTGCATCCACTAGATGCCCGCAACTCTTACAATGTTGTCGGTCCATCTAGTGGGAGGCCTAGGCTGCCTACGCTGCGTCTTCCGGCTCGTGATCTCCACTCAAGAACCTTTCTTCCTCATCGGTAATTGGTTTTACGAGCGATGTGGCCTGTCCAATGTCACTTCAAAATTTAATAACTATGTGAGTGACTCTGGTTCTTTGTTGAATATTAACGTTCCAAATTATTGTATGTCGTGCAAAGAAATTCCGAGCATAGCTCTCTGCATTGCCCGTTGTGTGCTCTGAGTTTTTTCAAATGACCAACAGTTAAGGATCTCAGATCTCAGTACCATAAGTCAAAGCAACTAGCAACACACACTGATTCAAAACCCTTGTCTAAACATTTCACTTCACTGCATTGCATTATAATCTCTTCGAGTCATCTGGCCGCTGGGATTTTCCATCCAGTTACATAAGGAATAACGAAGCTCTTACAAACTTTCATCCCATATTTAACACTTTTAGGGAATGAATTTTCAAAAAAGACTTAATTTGTAAACAGAAGTCTAACTATCAACTTCCACTTTCCTTATTTAAAAGAGCTACAAACTTTCGTCCCCTATTCAACCCCTACGAATTGAGAACCTTTCTCCGTCTTGAAGTCAGTTGAAAATGATGATACGATACAACTAACTTATGCTAAAACTACAAACAGAAGTCTAAGCACAAAATTCCACGCTTCTAACTTAAAAAATTACGAACTTCTATACAAACTTTTTATCCTTATTTTTACCTTTAATGGATTAAATATTCAAAAAATCTTACGTTGTGCCAATGATTTATAGTATATTATATAAACTCACTGCTTAGTGCTTATTTTGTTAATATAAAGAACACCCCTCTCTATGAGGGAGGCCTTATCCAACAGTGGACGTTAATTGGCTGATGATGTGATGTGTGTTGTGGTTTCATGCTTCTAGAATCATAGATTTAGGCTACGCATAGACAACGCCGTCAGTGAATGAATGAATAAATTTTTGAATTTTATTAAGTAGAATACCGTCCTATATATTATGTGTTATAAGAATAGGTACCAATCATTTTCATTTCCATAAATTACATAAATAAGTAAAATAAGAAAGTATAATATCATAAAATGTCAGCAATATTATTTAACAATCAAGTAGATTTGCTAAGTACTTGTTACGAAAGCAAAATACTTAGGCAAGTACATACTGAAACCAGTCAGTACCAAGATACCAATATCTATAATGATTATGTACCTACTATATGCTTTTGGAACGTGCCAAAAAGTAGATAATTGTACCCACATAATTATGATGCCCCTTTTTTCCTACCACAGATGTGCGAATCTATAGCCAAATACAGTCGACCTTAGCGTGACTCTACGAGTACCTACACGTATGACATTGGCAAAAAATCCTCGAGTAAAAACGAGCCGGCAGACAAGCATTCTTTGTGCACGTCTAGCCGTCGACCTTCACTGTGATGAACGACTTTTTAGCACGAAAAAAATCAGCGTCCGGTGAATTTACCTAACTTTTTGTTGGCGTTTCTTAGAACGACGGTCCTAAAATGGCTAAAACCTTAGGTAATACATTCCAGGTTCGAATTCGTGGATTATAGCTCCGATATAAAAGCTGCCATAATTTTTAGATGATAATGATCCAAGGCGATCGGCAAAGCTCTCTTGCGTAATTTGGACGCTCTTCCTAAATTCTTGGTAATTAATTTCTCATCCTGCTCGGGATTCGATCGAGGTGACTTGGGACATCTGGATTCGAAACTTCAGTTGGTATAAACTAGAGCAGAGGTTTTGTACTTATGTTTTATCATAATGAGGTAACTAAAAAAGTAAACGACTAAAATGTTTACTGAACAAAAACAATAAAAATATGATAGGTTCGTTAGGTAATGGTGGCTGGTGGTGGCTATCACACCATATTCAATAATATTTATTCAATGTAAGTACCAAGGTATATCGAACAAAACAAACAAAAAAAGCATTAGTGATAACACTAAAACTATAAATTAAATACTTGATATTGTCCGTGTGGTGAAGTACCAAGTACGCTGGCTACATTCCCGCGTTCTATTGTTAAACAAATTATCTGCGCGAGGAACGAGCCAGCTCTCTATCACCAGCGGCGTCGACTAAATGTGGCGAAATATTATTAAAAAAAAATGGTACATGGGGGACCAAAAGTTTCGACGCCTAGCGGAATAACTATATATTCAGTTGAAAGTGAGGCATACTTGCTCGGCTCATTAAAAAAACCTAACATGGAAAGCCAAAAATGTTCAAAATTGAAATGTTAAAACCAAAACAATTCCATGTACGCGGTAATAAAACCGATCCGAGAATCAAGATAAGACAATACAATTCGATTTGCATCATAAAGTCGTGCGTAGAACATATCTGTGTACATAATCAACGCGTACTTTTTCCGCGGTACTTCAAGGGCCGTCGTGAGCGATTATCTCGTAACTCTAACAATGGAGACCTTAATGTGTTGCCATTAGATGGTGGGTATTATCCTTGCCTCCTACTACTACTGCGGCTAGGGCTGCCATTACCAGAGCTTGAGTGAGAATCCTTTAGGTGAGAGTTCGTCTGCCTTTGTGTAAAATCTTTTTTTTACTACTAAATCCAACGATTTTCAAAGTATTTAGGTCGGTAGCTGATTAGGTGGTTAGGTGGGGTGTTGTTGAATAAAACTATATAGCTAAATAAGTTATATCAATATATAACAAAACTTCGGCTTTGTTTTTAACGTTCCGTCTAGTTTTGTTTTATTGTGCCTTATTCTTAAAACCTAGTAAGTACATATAGCCTTAGCCACTACGAGTAGCTAAGGTCACGGTGTTCTCCGCCGTCATCCGCTTTTTTCCAGTTTTCCGCATTTTCTGGAGGAAAAGTACTCTTTATCTATCCTTATGATGTACACTATCATTCTTCAAAATTTCTTAGAAGTGAACAAACAGACAGAGACAGAGTTACTTTCACTTTTATAATATTCAACATCAACATCACCAGCCTGTAAACCTCCGCCGATAAACAAAGGCCTCCCTCTCAAAGCCATAAGCCGTATTGCCATTATCCCCACGCTTAGCAGGAAGCTTGGAGATTGCAGTACGTTCACGGGCACTAATAGCTGCCCATCTGGTTCTGGTCGCAGTATTAGGACATATCCGGGTTCAGATTATAATATTAGTTAAGATTAAAGAAAAGAAAGAAAACATTTATTGTTTTTTGTTTCTATTCGGATATAGACTGTATACGTAGAGTATGTTTTCACACCTCGTCGTACACGACGTTAGCTAACTGTTGTGAGGACACTCTTATTAAAGTATTGTAAAATAATAGATAATTGACGTAGGTGCATCTCTTGACGAACTAAAATTTGAACAATAACGCAGCATCGATGTTTTCATAATATTACCTTTTTCCATTGGTAAGGATTTCTGACATTGCACGCGTGAACCCACAGAATATAAAGAACATAGAATCCGTCATGATTTACAAAGCGTATAAAGCCGTAGCCTTTGGAGCTTTTTACAGGTCCTTAGTACATTAAAACAGCGTACAACCCTGCAATTTGCCATCCTGTCAAAAATATATCTGTCTCATTCTGGTAACAACAATTTTGGCATGTGAGTAAAGAATGTAACATGTTAGATTCGTTTATGCTAAATTAGCACTAATTATATGCTATAGCCCTTTTTCTGAGGAAGAACCGATATTGAAATCCAGGCATGTTATATTAGCGAGATTTCTGTCACCCGTCATTTTCACTTCACTTCTTGTATTTATGGTCTCTGCGACTATGGTGTCATTCACATGGACGTGGTAAGAGTCACAAAGACAGAAATGATGGTAAATTGGTCTAGAATTAACGCTGCTCTTTGGATCTGAACCGACAAGTAACCTTCAGCGGTTCCATTTGACGCGTGATCAACACTTCAATATATTTACTAATCAATTTTGATCTAATTGGTCCTGAGCCACGCCCTAATATTAAAAATCACGCTTCAGGGGACGTTCCATTGATTTTAATTTATTTCATCTTTTTGCTGGTGACGGGTCCATTATGTTTGGAGACTACGCTTGTTTGAATCTTGTCTACGCAATACACAATAGATTTATTGATTGCTATCGATTAATTTTAAGCTTTACAAACAAGTTGTAGAGTCTAATTATCTGCTCCAAAAAGTCTCACATGAAATAATTATTATGGTTTAACAGTCATGTCAATAATAATAACTGGAGCATATTTTACAACAGCTCTAATTAGTCAGTCAAAAGGAGATTAAGCAGCTTCATAACTTCTTTATAGTTAATCGATAAAACACATGATTGGAGCATACAATTTTATATGTTAGGTAGGTAGTCTTACCTTCAACAATTTAGACGAGGAATGAATTAAAGAAAACTTTGAATGACTAATCGATAACTAAACAAAAAAGAAATAATAGTGTTTTATTTTATAGTTGAATCAAACTAAATCTTTGTTCATATTATTGAACAAAGAACATCAAAATACTTAAATATTTAATGACATCTCCAAAAAAAAATATGTTCAAACAATTCGATACAAATCTAAATCGTGTTAGTCGTTTACAAGTAATGACAACTAATAAAAAATCGTTTAAAATTTTGATGATTTTGATGAAACTGAAGAAGCAAGCATTGCATAATTTTACCCCGACTACTGAACAAAAGTTTCTCCTCCATTCTTCCACTTATCTCAATTCTGCCCTATCATAGTCCTTTGTTTGCGAGTCAAATTCAATGACGACAAGATGAAAATGGCGGAACGGTATTTAATAACTTTTCGATATGATGGAGCCAATCGACAGCCCTGTCCTGACGAGGTGTGAAAATGACAAGTACACCTTAAAGCAGTAAGATTGCAATTAATCGGGACCCTCATAACGAGCTGTCATACATATTCAAGCGATACTCGCGTCTCAACTATTGTTCAGCTGACACAAATTGCTTGGCGTAGGCTCTTCTAAGGCGATTATTGTAAGCAAAATCTGAGAGCAAGGTTAACTCGGGGATTAAAGCTAGTTGCAGTACCACTCAGAAATATAAGCTAAATGACATTGGGGTTTTCCTAATCTCAGGGCACGGCAATATTCCTTTCCTCTCTATAATAGTTTCAAAGGCGTGGCTGTCTACGTTTTTAGTATTCAATTTTGAATTTTTGTTTAATATTTTATTTGGCACTTTATTTTGGATTCTTGAGACCTGATAAGGATGAAATCTAGAATTTCGAGTCAACAATATACATAATTGATGCCAACACTAACGCCGTAGTCGTAAAGCTGGATCTATCGACTAGATTTTAGTGAATTGGACTTACTTTTAGAATAGGGTTTATTTTATTAGCTGCAATGATCTAATACTCTTCCTTCATTCGTAAAGTATAGCTGCCAGCTCAATCAATTGAAACCATCATTTCATGGCGAGAAATTTGAAAGTGGATGGATTTGAATCCACTAACTTCTGTTTTAAGAGTGGATTGATTATAGTCTTCGGAGTTATATGATTGTGTTTAGAACGGGGAGTAATCTACTCACGGCCTGACTAGTGGCTTCAGTTAAACAAACCACAAGTCATATTTTATTCTGATTACGAAATCCCTTCCTTTTCTCGAGTAATTACTTTCAATGTGCGGAAGAGTCTCATTAGACATTTGCATGCTATTAAACTCTTTGTTGTAGTTCTGTGATAGAAATCGCCCACAAGGACGCTCTAATAGCATTAATTATTCCGCCACTATTACCTTTAATAACAAGATGATTATGTTACTAGTTTGTAAATGCCTTGTGCTTAAAAATCTCAGATGAATGTAAGTGCTGCCACTGGCATGCTGGTTCCGCTGCCAATTGATACTTGGCTTGATATGAGAATTTGGATTATTTTTAGACCGTCAACGGTCTATCGCTTAATTTTGTTACCTACTTCATCATCCTTTATTTCATTTTTCATCAGTTTTTTGGCGTCTGCCATCTTTTAGACATCACCAGAGCTAGCCACGCGATCAAAACAGACAGCCCCGCCTAGTTAGTAGTGAACCTGCATTCTGCGCTTGGGGGCGTGGGTTTGATTCCCACCAAGGACAAACATTTGTGTGATGAACATTTGTGTTTGTTCTATGTCTGGGTGTTAATATATATTTAAGTATGTATTAAATAAATATGTATGTATATCAGTCTCTGGCAGCCATATTACAAGCTTTGCTTAGTTTGGGGTCAGATGACCGTGATTGCAATAATGTCCCAGATATTTATTTATGTGTAGAAAGCAAAGATCGTTAAATTTAAGACGCATAGGTAAATATTGTTTGGCTCTTCTGACTCCGCAAAAATATTGTGACAAAAGCAGAATAAGGGATACAATCTATTTCAATAATTCAAATGAATAAAATCAATTGAATTCATTAAAACGAACAAATGAAAAGAATTAATTGAAATAAAATAAGCATTGAACTCGCCGCAATGTTGTTGTGGAATAATAAAAACGATTCTTTCAAGGTATCCGATAAAAAGTAGCTTCTTTTTCTTTCATTTTCCCTTTCCATAATATTATTCTGTAGGTTCTGTAAAATAATATCATCTGTTTTACATATAAGTAGCATATAAGTACACTAGCCAATTACAGAAACACTTAAACCCGAGTACCCACCTAACTAGAATACCGTAAACGTCCTTACATATTAATAAACGAGTATCCGAATAGCGCACATAAAATGGCGATGCTACAAGCAGATAGCCCCAGCTCACTGAAATTACTTGCGGAGAAAAAAGTAAAAGAAAAGAAATGAAAAAGCAGCCCAATTAATGGCGAGTACTTCGCCGCATCCGTCTATAGCTGTTCGCGTGACAAAATCTAGTTTTTGCTTGAGCTTTTATGATACAGGGCTAATGTATAAGAGGAAGGATTTTAACAACAATCTGATACGAGCAAACATTTTTGAGATTATGCGAGAGAATATTTTGTGAATGCGGTACCCAGCTTGACCTAAGAAAGGGTTGAATTAGAAGGTGAACATGAGAAACAAATACCTATATTAAAATGTAACATATAACTTTGAAAAAAATGGGATATCACAAGGACGACTTCGCAGAATATGTTCACGGCAAAACACTATACGTTTCAAGCACCGCGATAAAGTCTAGCTTTCAAAATGATCTCCTCCAGAACCCAGCAGGTGACTCCGTAAAAGTAAAAACTCTTCTAAGTTCAAATACAAAGATTATTTATTGACTTCATAAAAATAATCGACAATGTTAATGACATTTACGAGGCTCTTCTTGCTTGTACCACTCCTCGTTCGATCTGAACGTCCCTGAGAGGCTGCAGTCCCGTTACGAGGCTGGGAGTGGAAGGGTGGCTCCGAGTTAGCTGTACTGTTCTTATAATTGCAGGTAATTCTGCGCTGTCCGCTGACTATTCTTTATTATGAACACGATTAAATGAGGTGCTCTCTGTTAACCATGGTCAAGATTAAGTCTGATTTACGTTTTTTATTTTATTGAAGAAAGTACCGAAGTATCATCATTCAATCATAATGTATCTCGTTTTTTAATGTGCTTATTTTATATCTGGTGTGAACAATATACAATTTATTTACCTCCTACTAGTGTCTCGTCAAACGACAAGGATTCTTTATTACAACTCTGTGCTTCTTTCGCATCTAAACTGCAGCTTTTTTTAAAATTTATTGCTATATATGCTTGCATTTGGCCGCCAACTCACCTGATGTTAAGCGATGATGCGGCCTACGATGGATCACGCTTGCCTAGAAGAAACCGATTCACTCTTGACTTGAAGACACCCAGATTGTAGCTATCGGGGAACACCCAAAAAGCTTAATTTGTAATAAAGAATAAAAAAAGATTGATTTATTTCAAGGTGGTTATAATCATCATTTGTAATCATAACGTGCTGCCATATACTTTTTTAATGCCATAGGTGGCAAACAAGCAGACGGACTGCTTGATAGTAAGCAGTATCTGTCGCCTATGGATACTTTTAACACCAGAGGCCTCACAACTACGTTGCCGACCCTTTAAGAATATAATCAATTAGAGACCAATTTTTGAGTAGAATGAATAACACACAAGCTAGAAAGTTTAACAAAACGAGTTAGCATTATCAAAATTATAAAATTTACGCTATTTTCCTTCTTTTACAATATTTGACAAATCCGGCCGGATACAGTCTTATTTTATAGCAATTTTATTTTATAAAATCGCACTTTCCTCAACAGTGTTGCCTGCAGCCCCTCCTAACGCAACCCAGCACAGGTGTACCGACCCGTGGGAAGCCGATCTCCGACGATTGATTCGCGCAGTTTTTATCTACATTTCACTTGCGTAGGCTCATCAGAATGCAGGCGACATTATTTATCGTAATTGCATCCAAGCGTCGAGAACTGGTTGCGTCGGAAACAGACCTGATCGAAATTAAAATTAATATCGGACTCTTAATGATTGCTCTTACTTTCTTTACGATGGTAAGATAATGTTGTGTATTATCTGGTGTATCTGGTACATAACATAATGATGGGGCTCGTGGGTAATAATCTATCGGCAAGCACCAATGAGTTTGAATGAATGTTTATGTGTGTAGTTTTCGCCTTCATTATCACACACTGTACTAGTTTTATCTCAGTAATATGAACTATTCCTGTAGGATAAACCGCAACCATCATGATAATCTATAGTTCTTCCCATCCGTACAGGAGGAGAGCTAAGAAGATCTGCTACCAGGTGGACCTCTTTGCCGAAGTTGAGCTCTGGAGAACTCTGCCCTCAAGGAAATCGGTGGGTGCGAGTACCAAGCCGGGTGTGAGCCGTGCAGCCTTAGAGTACCCTTGGAGGCAGGTGGACCATTTAGGCTTTGTGGTCCTTTCTTCTTGATAGGCCTCATTCACCGGTACCGCCTTGTACCTCTCCATAATCTGCCAGGAGGAGGTCTAGAGGGCGTGCATAATATGTACATACATCAAAGGAGCACAGTATTGTCCATTGGGAGTGCGGTAGGTTGTCTGCGCAGTAAAAAACGCCGCCCGACAGACGAACCACAAATTGCCCCACTGACTCGTTGTGTACGTCTCGGGCCCCAGGGAAACGTTCTGGACCACCTGTAGTCATTTCTTCTGGTTAGCCGAGCATAGCGCGTACCATGCCGGGGCAGCGTAGGTCACTCGTGTTCTCATGTACATCTTGTAGATCCCAACTTAGATAGATAGATAGAATGTAAGGATATTGTTACAGCGAACAATATCCTTTGTTTGGAAAACTCCCAATTCCAGCTTCTGCGAGACCAACTTGACGATGACGGCCACTGTGTCCTCATTTTTATCTTCAGGAATACCATGAAGTAGTAGAATTTTATGCCTAGTGTGCATCTCCAAGTTGTCATTTTGCTGAGCCAACAATTCAACCTGGGATTGAAGTGTCCGGAGAGCATTTAGGGTGAAGGCCTTAAGAGTTCAAATTCTGTAGCAAGGTTACCTTCACTCGGCGATTGCGGAGCTGCCAACTTCTGCTGCCTATCTTCGAACTCTGTCAGCTTTTGGTTGAAGATTTGGCTCATTTGGGACATAGACTCTTTTATGGTCTCCATTTTGTATAGTCCAGGTGTCAAAAACTATGAGTGCAGCGAAATCCAGTGATGAGTGAAAAAGAGCGTTAGCTTAGAGCATTCATAATATGAAAAAGAACCTCAATTTCAATTACAGTTTGAAGCTGGTAATCAGCGTTTAAAGTTTGTTCTTCCTGTTCTGTATGAATTGATTATCTATTTATATCGTGTGGATAGCTTGGTTAATGATATTCGCCTGGTGTATAATTTCTGCGGATGAGGTAGTTATTTATAACTAACGTGATAGTATCGCTTTCTTTAGGATCCAGATAATGTTCTATAATGTCATTGAGTAGAATAAATTTTTATTTTCTGTGAGGAGATTGGTCACTTATTACTTTACTATAATTATAAATCTCATTTTGTCTGATGATGAGTCTATATAATTTTGGTTGGCTTGTCATTGATGGTTTTTATGAACCTTTACTATTGAAACCCATGCAGCATGCCTCGTAGTTGTAGTGTACTTCATATCTATTTAATAATAACCACCATCGATATGGCTATCATACATATATGCATATTTATGTATGATATATTCATATTCTTGAAGTTTAGTAAAGTTACCGTTCCTTAATTTATGTGAGGTATACATATATCTAATAGATATATATCTGGGACTTTATTGCACACATAAAGCTATTAATTATCAAAACTGGTAAGGTATTTAGTAAAAATACATACCTAAGTAATATTGTGATCATATTGTTGGAGTAATATACTTTACATTAGAGCCTGTTAAAATAGATACGTAATGAATTATAACTGATGCTTTATAAATAAACTAGCCGCAACGGCTAACAACTCCCGGCTTTGCTCGGGTGGAGATTTTTTTTTGATTTTTTTTATTTTTAATCGTAGAGCAATAATTTAACCTATTTTACTTAGTGATAATGTAGGATTCTAATGGTAAAATAATTTTTAAAATCGGTTTAGGACTGTTTGTCTTAATTCGTTACAAACATACGAAAATACAAATCTTTCCGCATTATAATCCTTGCAAGTATAATTTCATTAAACGTAAAATATCACCAGAATAAACAATCATTAATGTAACAATATACCTAACTACATACTCTAAGTACATGACAAACTGCGACGTTGATGAGAAATCCACTGAAGTGAGATTTTTTTCCGTGGAGAAATTCAATTATCGATACATTATTCCGGTAAGCATAATTATCGAGTCTCGTCGGATTAAAATAAATGATGTTGACAGCTCGGGTGGCCGCGGTAATAACAGATCTGTACCACGCGGTAATTGTCAGCTTCCTTTCTTCATTATGTGCTCTTCTGCAGTTGACACCTTTCATTATGTTTATTGAATGAGGGTGCGATCCCACCGGGACGAGGCAGGTACAGTGACAAAAATTGCATGGCTACACGCATCGTATACAGGGTTACGCATATAGACTGCACTTAGCCAAAACAAAGTCATTATACTCATCATTATGAACAAATCTTACTATGGGACCAACCATGAAATCGCGAAAAAAATATCTGCTGTTTCATAGAAAACGGTCATTGACACGAAAAAATGTATGGAACAGCTGAATTTCAGTATGCAGTGCTCAGGCTTTGATACGAGTATCATACATTTATTGGAAATTAATCAAACTGTCATAAAATAATGTTTAAAAAAAAATATTTTGTCGCGTCTCGTAGATAATCCTGAAGTGAAGTACAGCCTCATCGTAAGCAAGCTGTTTCTGTGAAACTGCCGAGGATAGGTTATGTAGAGACTGCTGCAGGCAGGGTGCAGGCATTTATCAGTGTGTTTTGTTCTTGTTTGAAATATGGATACCACTGGCTCCGCATCCGGTGGAACCGTTATATTAGCAGGGATGTACGACTGGGTAGATGTTCTGAAATTAAGATCTCGGTCACTAAATAAAATTTTGTGAGTTAAAGAGATTAAAATAATCTCGATCGTGCAAGCTACGTAGAATGGCGCACCGAAGCACATCAAACAAAATTCTTAAAAAGAAGTGGGTAAATACGTAAAGTACGCTGCAATAGAATTGTTTATCAAATGTATTAGTGTTTTTAAATAAAATAAAGTTTAAATTAAAAAGACCCAGTCACTAATAACAGGCAATAAAAATATTACCTATTTCTAAATTACATATTAATCTCCATAAAAAATAACCTTGAAAATATGAAAATTTTAACGCATCTACCAAAATAAATTAATTTTCTGATTCGAAACATGTTTACATAAATATTTTTCTAACCTTGGCATAATTAACTACCTAGTTGAATTTCCTATTAAATATTACAGCTTAAGTTTTGTTGATGGTCAAACAAGAGTAAGTAGAATCAATTTACGAAACCTAAATATTTGTCATAATCTACAAAAAAAATTATTTTCTTTAGCACAACAATCTTTTTTTATGAACCTCTTGAGTACTCTTTTTCCATCTTGCTCCTTCTCTGGCGTTCTATTTTTTATTTAATAACTTCTATGCCACTTCCACATCTTCGGCCATCTCTGAATATTATCATCCTGAAAACCAGATTGTCTGGATCTTATCCACCATTAATTACTTTCAACAAGTGTCGTCCACCTGTCGATTGTACTGAGGCTGTCCGCAACATGAACGGTCGCAGCAAGTGACTTCTTCAAAAGTTTGACGTTCTATGAAATCCGTCATTATTTTTCTAACATAAAAATGAGTTACATCATAGCTTTGAACTTCAACTCTTATTAGCCATTACTGTGCCATCCTCCTATTTTGGCATCTTTTACGATTTCTTGTATGTTTTCTCCAATCACTTCCTGTCCATATATCTTTTGGTACCGCCTCGTCCAGGTAATTTCTCAATGAACTTGTCAACTCTCCGCGTCTATTTCAGTATCGGACAGACCTAACAACTTCTATTTCCACGGGAAATGTATCTCACCTGGTGCACAACTTATTAAAGTTCTATGCACGTCATCAATTGGAAGTAAATATTGTTTAAATTCTGCGTTCGTTAGTTTCGTATAATGAGTGAACATCTGTTTAGCTAATAATAGGTTTAATGCCAATACACGTCGATAAATGTATTATAATATAACGAGCGTGCTAATGTCAAAAAAATCTATACAAAAATAAATATTTTAATTAGGTACATTTGCATTTTATTATTTTAGTATTGAAAATTCAATAAAAATTGTTAACGGACAACAGACATGTCATACTTCTTATATTTATAAGATAGTAAGTAAAAGTACGAAAAAAAATTGGTAGCACCAATTTTTTTACATATAACAAAATGTATAAAAAAAAACTAAAACTTGTAAAATGTATCTATGAGTAATTTCTTTTTATTGTTGACAGGCTAAACGTTTGACCATAGATCATCTTAGGTTAACTGAAGGTGTTGTCGAAGATGGAAAACACGCCTATCTGTTCACGTTTTAAAAGTGAGCGGATTATTTGCAGCATTTCCTACGGCAATCAGTCGCAGGATATGGTAATTGCTATTTTATCTGACCTTCAGATGATCAGCTAAGTGTCTCGGCTGTACCTACGAGTACATTATACTTAACAATATTATAAAACTTTATACCTACGAGTACGTACATGTGAAGGCAATCCTGGCTCTCTCACTATACAACTTCAAATTTAAAAATTATCATTTAAGCGATCTAAATGGAGATTATACAAGCAAAGCATAAAACTTTCGATGTTATAAGGATTCTAGCGATACTACTCACATCTTAAACGAATAAAGCGTTTTAAAATAATGGTGAAATCCAGAAATAAAAAAGATGAAATGTGACATGGGATGGTAAAAGATTTTTCTAATAATTTGAACCATAAAAAAATTTATACTTGTTTTTTAGAAAGTCGTGTAAAATGAAGGGAGTATAATATAATGCTCGTACGCTTATATCAACAGGTGTTTAAATTATGATAAATTAATAATATTAGATTTATCAGTAGTAACCAATAAATAGATATCTCTCGCTACTTCGAGATAAATTAAACCAAAAATAACTTTATACCACGTCTTATTTTCTCTGACTAGCTGTCGACACCATATAAGGTGTATCTACAGTAAAACAACAATTAAATAAAAAGGTGGCATGATCATGTAGGGTTACCAGTTAATACTGCAACGGAGTAAGCCTCCTTTAGTCGCTGCTATTCTCCTGCGTCTCGTGATATATATAGTTGCATACATCCCAGACAGCGTGGAAGAAAGAAAACTTTCTAGAGGAAGAAAAGCAACAGAACCAAAGCAAAGCTACCAAAAATAAATATAAATACGTCGTGTCAGAGACTACGCCAACGGTTTGCTTATTCAAGACTATGAGTAAGCTACATTTTGATCTGGAGTCGTACACGAATAATTTTCTTAATTTTCTCAGATTTTCTTAATCTTGGAGTGTTTGTTTTAGAAACAACATTCTCGCTTCTCTCTGATGCACGGACACTAGATAGGTATTAGGCACCTTAAGAATATAGCTAAGTACATATTTAAAGTTATGATCATGCGCAACAAAATGCATCACGTGTGCACAATAAATAATATTATTTTTAGTTATAGGCTGCACCGGAACTGCAGATGGCAAGCTTCCGGTGTCAGAGGATGCACGATTGACAGCCTCGTTCGACTTGTAAAGGCGAGGACACAGGAGTGTTGGTGAGCGAGTTTTCCTCAAGATATCTTTCTAGCAGCGTTCAACTGAGCTCAATATTTGGCTGGCATTATACAGGAAACGTTACATGTAACACATTCACTAAGTTCTTTGACAGATCTGGTAAATTGCCTTTATACTATTTGGGTCATTAGGTATATGGTAACATAACTGTCACCATTTTAGCGTTAGGTATGTGCTATGAATGATATGACTTTGGTTTGAAACTGGTAGTAAATAAGTGATTGGTGCAGATTTAAAGAGCAATATTCTTTAGAAATAATTTTGGATATTATTAGTTTATTTTAACTTAAAATCTTCATTTTAAGAGAAAAAAATATAGTTCTTATAATAATTCCCTCATATTTCATTAATCAATTATTTATTATAAATATAAAACCAATAAATAAAATTAATTTATAAATCTTTTTTTTATCATTAGGGGGTTTACTTCCATTCAAATCAAATCATTCATTTGTCAGAACATAGTAGGTCGTAAGAATGGAAACGTATCTCATGTCCTTGCCAGGTACGGCGTACAAATGTTAGTTTTTATTATTTATAAGGTAAATTTAGTTTCATTAGGGCCGAGGATCGAACCGGGTGCCGTCAGATTGTAAGTCTACCGCTCTGCTATCATCGCTCGTTATCATCTGTCATTTCTGAACACGATCATACGCTGTGTGTTCTATTCTAGCGCTCCTCTTCCAACCAAGCTCCATACTTTTATCAGTCTAAACAGGAGGAAAATTACAATGTTAGCTAATTACTCCAGCGAGGTGTCCACAGCCACTAATATGGATAACCACCACCTGTTACAGGCATCTTTTTTATATTTTTAAGTGTCACCTTTAAAGAAATAAACTATTAAGGGGCTGAACATTGCTTCATTAGGTACATAGTGTTTTGCATTTTCATGCAAAATGAAGTTACTTCCATACTTTGTATGTACTAATTAAAATAATTTGCTTTTAATGTACCACAATCCCCAAATACTGATTTTACTGGTGGCTTTTAATGTACCACAATCCCCAATTACTGATTTTACTGGTGGCTTTTAATGTACCACAATCCCCAATTACTGATTTTACTGGTGGCTTTTAATGTACCACAATCCCCAATTACTGATGTTACTGGTGGCTTTTAAACAGTATTTTAATATTCATAATTACTTTTAATCATGTTATCATAGACAAAATGTATGTTTCGTATAATTAGAATTCCCAAGAAATATGACTATGTTGGTACGACTTAGGTACGAGTACGTATGTTTTTATGGTTGACAAGCTACGCGTTTTACCACAGCTCAGCTGATGTTAAAAGGTGATACGGTCAAAGATGGTAAATACGCCGAGCCTGGAATGGCTGTTCTTTTTTAACCTCCGACGCAAACAGAGGGTTGTTTATAAGTTTAACGTGTGTATCTGTGTGTCTGTCTGTGGCATCGTAGCTCACAAATAGCTGAACTGATTTTCATTTAGTTTTTTTGTTTGAAAGTTGAAGGAGAGGGTTTTTAGCTATGATTCAAGTAAACCTGTTCAGCCGTATGAAGATTAGTAGCCCTTTTATCGGGTTTAAAAAAAACTTGTTAATGGCAAATTAGACGTTTGGTCACTACTCATCTGATGACGATGCAGCACCTGCGTGTCACGATGTGGATGAAATTGTAAAACTAAGTCTCTATTCAAAAATTTCGCCATGAATGTTTTTGACAGCATTGCCGTACCAAATCTGTCATAATTCCTTACTAACCCGTTGTTACGATAAATGTGAAGAAGTATCCAAGTTGGATTGGAAACTGCCGGACACTGCTACAAATATTCAGCTCTAAAACTTTTTTTGTCAAACAATATCATCCAGAGGAAAATACTTGACCATAATTTTAGTCGGAGAGATTCTACATAAGCTTTATATTTTAGTTCCCGAAGATAAAGAAGGAATGTAAATTTTTGATCATTATCTTGTACAAATAAAGTACACATTTTGAAGCATCTCGTAAAACGCAATGTGTAAGTGATAATGTGAAATCTCGATAGGTTTCGAACCCGTGTCCACGTAGCTGACACCCACCCTGCCCCCGCTTCGATGAAAATCTTTGACATTTAACAGTTACCGATTAGGATTTGTAAATTGATGTTGTATTTTAACCGACTTTAAAAGAGGGGTTTCTCAATTCTTTTATATATATATATTTATACCCCAAAACACTATCATTTATGAACCTTTTTGGAATGTTCTTTTTTTATTGAAAGTATATACTTCTGAATTGGTCCCATAGAAATTTCATCTAAATCGGAACAGAATTTAAGCTTTAAATCAAAATACCAAAAAAAAGGAAATCAAGTATTTTACAAATTTTGTGAAGTCGGTTTTTTTTAATTTGATAACTATGTAACTGAAAGCACAATCACACATTATGATTGATCAAATATACATACATACAATAGAAGAGAATATCCAACCTGACTCAACCACTCTGAGGAGAATATACTTCAAAATATACCTATTCTTATATCGGGAACAACTATAAGTTTTCTCTATATAGGAATAGGTAACTATAGGCAAGTATGTAAACTTGTACCTACTTCCACAGAATAATACTTAAATAGGTACAACATAATAGTTTAAAGGAATACCGAGGAACGGCGCGTGCGCGTGCTTCACTGATGTTTTTTTGTTTTATTCGCGGAGAAATGATCTCGAAATGGTCAAGTAAGAAATGTGGCCTTCACAGGGCAGCGACCCTGGTCAGTGCCGATACCTATGCTGAAGTAGAAACCTTCGAAGAACGTGATTTTAAAAAGGAGGTATACTTGTATCTATTCTGTAAGTGCCTTTGATTATTTTACCAGTAATAAGCTTGTCCAAGTTAATTTAATTTAGTAGAAAGCCTGCAAAAACTAATGTTATTTCACTGCTTACCTATATTTTAACAGTGCTTATGGGTAAAAGTACAGTACATACAATAATTTATTAATCGCCGTGTCTATAGATAGGTTTTGTTCCATCCTGTGGTTTGCGGAAAGGCTGTACGTTGTACACTGGCAATACTCGCCTACTTGCGGGTTGTTCTTCAACCCATATTTCTTCCTTTTACCAGCACGTTGTTCACCTTGAAATTCTACGACGTTACAATAAACATAAGTGTATCAATTAAAACAAAACTACAAGTACGTATAATAGTATTAATAACGACATAACCATGAGTGAGTATGTACTTTCATATTTTTTTACGACTGTAGATAATAATACGTATTTAAGCAGTAAATTAAAAAACTTTCCACATTAAACAACTTGACAGCATTAATATAATTTTATCGTCAAAGAAAACATGCCAGATGATCATTACAGGCTTAAACACAGGTGTATATAGCGGCATATGTACAGAGTCTAGTTCTAAGACTAAAAATAGTGTAGCAGATGTGTATACATTATATGCACCCAGCCACCAACATTCATTAAAGGTCATAATAATACAATAGCTGTTCATAAAATGGCAGATAATATAACATTTGCAATTATTTGTAATTAATTTCTAAGTCTATTTAATATTATTGTTTTCATTAAATATATTTTTTATATATATTTTAAAGAGAGCTTTAGGATTTTGTGTGCTCTCTTCCACACACATTTAGGACTTTAGGTTTATCTTGTTTTCTGAGTGATACAATACCTTAGGCTCTTCAAGGGTGGAGTGACTAGCTTTTCATCAATGTTCATGTACCATCTTTACCGGATATCGGATGAGTTGGTGGTCAAACGCAAAAGACTAAAAATCTAGCAACTGCTGTTTTAACTTAAAAACAGGAACGAAGAAAGTAGTTAAGTACATCATTATAGAAACTGACGTAATTTTCACAATTTTTTATTCGGTTTCGTGGTTTTGGTTTTCCTTTCTGTTTTTTTTCTGCTTCATCTAACGCCAGTAATTTCTTTACAGTAAGGAAATTTATATTACCAGTATTTCGGTTCTCTATCCTGCCATATTAGCTGCCTCCTATTATACGTCAATTTACATAGCCAATGCACATTATTAAGTTAGGTCCTAATTCAGCTAAGACAACTTCTACTTCAAATTGTAATTGATTGGTGTGCAATTAAATTATGTTTTATTGCTTCCTCACTTGAGGTTATAACAGTTTCTAATATGCAAAGAATTGCACGAGATATGAGATATGGCATTAGACGATATAGCCGTTAAGGAAGGTAAATTTGTTAGTATCAATTTAATTATGTACAGATTGTTATTATAGATCTTGTGGATACAATCATAAAGGTCATGTTGAGAAAAGTTGTTTTACGAGGTTTTTCAATGGGTAATTAAGTATGTTATTGTTACCTGCGCTTGAACACGTCTACTTATTCATGGATCTTCAAATTCTATTAATAATAGCCATAAGTTTTCATTAAATTAAACAAAGTAAAATCAGTACAAATATATTTTG
Source organism: Agriopis leucophaearia (assembly GCA_949125355.1). Classification (NCBI taxonomy): domain Eukaryota; kingdom Metazoa; phylum Arthropoda; class Insecta; order Lepidoptera; family Geometridae; genus Agriopis; species Agriopis leucophaearia. The sequence goes on from OX421262.1 coordinate 372,079, forward strand.
GACAAAAACTTATAAAACATTTGTTATACCATATATTTTTTTTACTTATACAATTAAAAAACATTACATTTGAATAGTATGGTAGGTAGCTCGATTTTAGGTATGATAACTTTGGTCATCATATTATTTTTTTCATTATTTGCGAAAAAATTGTGCCTTATAATTAGATTTGTCTTTCATTAATTTTTTTTACACGGCTTTTTCCGTTAGAAAAGAGAAAAACGCCTCAGCAAAAGTTCCAGGTCTGATCTGAACCCAAGATTGGAATAAAACCAAATTAGCATGAAACTGTATACAGGCAGCCGGAGCTCAGGATAAATAACCGTCGGTCGTTATGTAATTAGAAGACGCTTATGTTTAGCTTAAATATAAATATACATACACTTCCAAGTAGCTTTATTTACCAGTAACATTTCTAGGAAGCTGTAGACAGTTGCGAAAACATACTCTTCATTATCAGCCTATCATGTTCCCACAGCTGGGATACAGGCTTCCTCTCAGAGCAACATCCTTGTCATGTTCCCACAGCTGGGATACAGGCTTCCTCTCAGAGCAACATCCCTATCATGTTCCCACAGCTGGGATACAGGCTTCCTCTCAGAGCAACATCCCTATCATGTTCCCACAGCTGGGATACAGGCTTCCTCTCAGAGCAACATCCCTGTCATGTTCCCACAGCTGGGATACAGGCTTCCTCTCAGAGCAACATCCCTATCATGTTCCCACAGCTGGGATACAGGCCTCCTCTCAGAGCAACATCCCTATCATGTTCCCACAGCTGGGATACAGGCTTCCTCTCAGAGCAACATCCCTATCATGTTCCCAAAGCTAGGATACAGGCCTCCTCTCAGAGCAACATCCCTGTCTCTGCCTGCAGCTGGGATACAGGCCTCCTCTCAGAGCAACATCCCTGTCTCTGCCTGTTTCAGCCCTAAATTGATTGTAAACATAGCAAAATCTGCATCATTTATTTCCACTGAAGTACTTTAAATGATTTCAAATCGATTATAATTGACAATAAATGTCTCTTCACATCCACGCTGCATTTCTACACAACTCGGTGTATGCTAATCACAGTTCAAATGCCACTTGCAGAACTTCGAAGGGTGATGACCTAATAGAGCAGGTTATAATATCAATTATCACCTTGTACGCTATATTCAAGAAAAACACATCAGCTAATAATGGTTACACATTCTATGTAATGAAATTTTTTTTTATATTGCCAGTATAAAAAGTAGCAAATATGGCAAACAAATAATAACGTTAACGCATTAAGAGTTAGCGGCTGTTAAATTCTACGTATTCCAAGGATTTTCTGTCTTATGGGATTTATTTAACTACATTTTTAAAATTTTAGCGGTCAGGTATCATGTACGCCAATTTCCACATTTCAAAAATGTTTATGCTACTCTATACAAATTGGCATCCCCTATTTAAGTTAACCTAACCCTTTTAGGGAATAAATTTACAAAAAACTATGATGCATCATCGTTTTAGGTCGTTTAGTTGTAACTATTATTAATTACTCATAAACAGAAGTCTAGGAATTGGTTTGAATTTAGGAGCGTAATTAACATTAAACTACGCTCCTAAATTAAAAAAATGACAAGCTTCCATACAAACTTTTATCATTAACCTATTTAGAGGATTAATTTTCAAAAATTCTTCCTCGGTGTACACCTTCGTATAAGCAATTAAGCAGCTTGATACCTCTAAACCCAGCGATTTAGGTTGTGCATTGTCAGTCAGTGAGATAATGAATTAAGATTTTGATTCAGTAGAAGACAGAAGTTTCATCTTCTTCATTGAATCTTAGAATGCTGTTGTTCTCAGTCTCTGTACAGTAGATCAAGCAAAAGTATGATTCAGAGTTCATACTTTTTAAGAAGACAGACACTAGCTGACGTTCGTGAAATCCTAAATTATATTGTATAGAATTAGAAATAAATTAAATGTCATCTGTAATTCAAAGACAAATAAATGCCTTAACGAAAAGCTAAACCTATAGATAAACTGTAAATATTATGCAATAACATATCCATAAATTCGTAGTTATCTGAACACGATTCCTTCATAGTTTGTCCACAACGTTCAGCGCTCGCCACAAGAGACTCGTGCAGCTCGGCGACCCCATTCGTCCACTGTGGTTAGTTCCATTGCGTCATATGGGCCAATGAATTAGGGCAAAACGTGCAAATGTTTTTGTAAAGTTTGTCACGTGACAAACGAAAATTGTACCATTTAAAATTTTACTACTTTTTGGCGTAAATTTTGATGGCAATATTTTTTTTGTCCTTATAAGTGTTTTTGATGCGTTCAAATCTTTGTATGTCTACGTTTTTTTAAATATTAACAATAGTATTGTGTTTGAACACACATACAATGAATGTCTGAATATAAAAGCAAAATGCAACTATACAGTCTGTTTTTTTTCTATGATATTATTTCCTCTAGCTTCAGATAATATTTCCTATAAACGTAAGTTTCAGTCGAAGCAGGTCTCGCCTATATGAATTAACTTTTCTCAATCATTTAATTTTAATGCAATTTTAGCTCAACTGTCGAAAGGACATCACGGTTATTTCACTTTCGACCTTCTTACAGAGGACATAAAGTCAAACAAGAATTTTGCCCTTAGAATACAAAACGACCATAACATAACTATCCACAAATTAAAAGCGACCAAAAAGAAAAATATCATTTTGTACATAAAAAGCAAAGTGAGAATTTCACACATTATAAAGGAACGTTTGAAAGTCAGTCTGTTTGTTTCGGCCAAAGACCTAATTAGCGTATTATTGAGAAGGTCGGGTACTGAGACCGGAGAAATAAAAGGAAAATAATCGAATAACTTAAACCGATGTGATTGTTTATGTCGGGTCTGTAAAGTTTTATCAAAAATAATTTAACTAATTAGCATGTACGTATCTACCTTCCTCCTACTCGAAAGGAAATGAGATCACATCATAATAACCTTATCGAGGGATTAATTAGTATTATACATTTTAAATGTTTATGTAAGTACATGTAATAAGCTAAACCATCATAATCTTATATTTAAACATATTTCTTTATGATGCTTCTGATACGTTTTTAATCAAAGCAAAATTTGTATAATGGTGATGCAAGTTATGCCTATTTCAGCTCTGGCGACCATTTACTATTAGATAGATAGATAGAAACTCTTTATTGTGTACACCAGAAATAGAAATTACAAACAGAAAAGTGGCGGTGTTATCGCTAAAAGCGATCTCTTCCAGGATTATTGGATGGAAAAAATTTACGATACGTAACAGGATCGACGGGGAATGCTAAAACACTTACCTGTACTTACCTACGTAGGACCTTTTCTGATATAATATGTGCTAAACTCCTTGCTTATGGCAAATTTAAGCAAATTTCTTATGCAAACGTTCTTATGTGATTAGATAGTAATACTTTAGTAGGAAGGGCCGTCAAGGATCAAAAAAGCCAAAGCAATCTAAAGTAAACAAGACTTACTGAGAACTAGCCACAGTACCCTTCGCTCTATTTGCATTAGGAGGGGAAGACACGCTGACCTATATCCTGTGGAGCATAAAGCCACTCTGTTCTATCACACACACACACACGGATACACATGTACTCTCCCTCACACTAGTATCGTCCTGTACGTATAGAAGCACGTGGTCACGCGCACGGTGATAGTTGCTGTAGGCTACATACTTGTCTGTGTGAGTTAGATTAAAATGAATTAATGACTGTTTGTTTGAATGTTTTTCTATCTTATATCTTATAAGGATGAAACTTGTTTATATCATCAAGGAAAAGAAAAAAAAAAAATAATACCTAGTTATTATTTTAGTTAATAAGTGACCCATCTGGAATTACAAAATTCCAATTCGAATCTATAAACTTTTTAGGTGTAATATTTTCAATATATATATTTTTCTATCTGATTGTACTTACATACTTCGACCAAAATAAAATGAATGGACGGGCCCAGTAGAAGAGCATTTTTGAAGATTACAAAATGAGCGCCAGCTCTCATTTTGTTTCAGTCGGTCTCTAGCCGTAGGAAGTGACACACGAGTCTATTGTTACGCGATAACGAAACATCTGACAAAATTATGAATTCGTATGCTTTACCGAAGTGTAAATACACAAATAAAACCGATATCTATTTTTTGTAACATATATACTGTACATTTTTATAATTAGGTGTTGAAGTATATGTCCGACGGTTTTGACTCGTTTTTACTGATCAAGTTCAATGGTTAGGGCCCGTCCATTCTTTTATTTTGGTCGAAGCTTACATAGGCTTATATATTATCTATCAAAGCTAAATCTCATTTATCTGCATCTCTATTATATTTCAACACTTTAACGAATTTCCCTCTCTTATAACAACACATTTTCCCCATAATGTCTGAAGATTAATCACAAACCAATCTCGTTTCAATCAATTATTACTTTACCTTACTTTACATCAAATACAAATTCAAGAAACTACCTCCCCTATTATACTACATAGTCAATGATAGCAAGCCAATTATACTAAGAGCTAAGATTATTATATTAAGTCGCAGAAAAGAACCGGTGTGGAAAAATAGAGAACTAACTTATACTTACCCACTTATGAATACCAACAATAAAAATATAAGTAATTTTATAGCGGTGATCATAAAATTATCTGCTATTTGACAATTGGCCACAGTTTATTTTTTCTCAGACGCTAAAAAGACGTTATTTAATAATATCTAACTACAATCCAACTTTTGACTATTCGTAGGTAATTGAAAATCTAATGTAAATTAGTAACTTAACTAAAACAAGTGTAAACTTATTATCTCTTTGAAATATAGTACTTGAATAGAATTTAAAATGATAAATCACGGAGTAACTACCCCAATTAGTCTTATTGTAATTAGTTTGTTATAAATACTAATAAGAAGGTAGAGTCAACCCTAAAATAGGAATCTACAAGTGGAGCATTTTCTTCTCTTGCAGCGCCCCCTTTCCCAAAGCACATTTAATATACGACAGAACAGCAGCCCAGTAATAACAACTATTTGCATTGTAATGAGAACAGAAATGCTACTGCATATTCACATACATCTGTGTTCTGTGCAACATTGTCTCAACTATGCAGAATGTGAATTCTGTGCTAGTTTGAATGAAGGTGAAATTGTCCACAGTTCTCGATGTACATTTTGATGTGATTTTTTTCAAACGATCGAATCGTTCTTTTTCTCTTCTAATAAATGTATATTATTCAGAATGAAAATCAAAGTGTCAAGCTGTGTAGATCATAACATAGCATGAGTCTCAACAATTTCGTCCTTAACTAACATACTAATAACTAATATTTAGTATATCATTATACCAAACGTTATATTATCATCAATATCATTTCAGCTGTAGGACGTCCACTGCTGGACATGGGTAATTTTTCCTATGATCTAAATTGGTCGAAATAAATAAATGAATTGAATTGAATTGAATTGAATAGGCCTCACTTATCAATCTCCAAAAGGGCCGGTTGGAAGCGGCCTGTTTAGCAGAAAGTTGGTTTTTCCTGAGTTCTCACCAAACGCTGCCATATGTGTAACAAATTTTGTTACACATATGACGTTGCCCAGCCGAGTTGGATTCGCCGATTGACCTCTGTATTTAAGTTGGACCTGCCTAGTTGAACTGTTTGTCCTAGGTAGACGTACGCATCAACAACTTCTAGAACTGAGTTCTCTACTGATACTGAGATGGGCACAACATGGATATTTGACATAACTTTTGTCTTGTCCATGTTCATCTTATAGCCAATCTGTTGGGAGACACGTATGAGGCTTTCGAGCATCATGCCATGATTTTTCATTGATTCTGTCACGACCACAATGTCGTCGGCAAACCGAAGGTGAGTGATGCACTCCCGTTAATGTTAATGCCGACTCCTTGTCATTCCAGGAGCTTGAAGGTGTCTTCCAATATGACAGTGAACAGTTTCGGAGAGATTACGTCTCCCTGTCTTACGCTTCTTCGCAACAGAATTGCTTTCGAACTCTGCACCTGTACTCGGACTGACATGGTAGCGTTATTAGAATAATAGAATAGAATAATAATAATTTTATTGCATAGAACTGACATTGATTTTATTGTACAAACACTTCGACACTTCGACATACCGATAACGTTATATAATAATAACCAATTCAATTGTCATTAGGCATAACATAATTATCATCTACCTATTAAAAATAATGATTGTTTAAATATTTAAATACTATGGTCAATAGATATTTGTTTACTATACATATTTTTTCAATTTCTCTTTAAAAAAAACCCTGCGTCATCTAGAGGTTAAATAATTTTCCTGACTGACTGAGGACGGTGAGTAACAGATTAGAGCAATGTATTTTCGCAACTTTTGGCTATAAATTTCACTGTTGTCATCAGCTTCTCCAGAACTTTAAATAACTCTTAGATGGCGATCACAAACATCAAAAATGATGACTATGATATTATTATGAGGAGAAATTATATTATTATATACTGAATCTTGTCAGCTCTTCCTGACGATGACAACTATATTAAACTAAATCACTTTCCTAAACATAATATATGTAATCATGTCTTCAAGAGATAATGTATGCATATCTGCAGTAAAAGATTCCAAAAAATAAATTATCATTGTAACATCTTCTTTGTCATTGAGTCAACCTAATAACCGCTTTGGTTTTGCAATCCAAATGTCCCATGTTCCTTCTGTCCAAGGGCAGTGAGTAGGTATAAACTTACCTATTTTTAAACAATATAACAAAGGACATAGGTCATTGACCGCCAAAACTGCAAGTGCATCGTATCACTTACAGTTGACCTTTAGTTTATTGATCGGACCTATACACAATTTAAAATGAGTTTAATTAAATCTGACACATGCGAATTCTATTGCGAACCTTGGGGTTATAAGTATCACTAGAAATAATGTAGGTATCACATTTATTTTGTAAATAGAAGCTGTTTTAATTAAACAATTAAAATAAAATGAATAAATAAATATTCGGGACAATTTTGCACACACGGTCATCTGACCCTAAACTAAGCAAAGCTTGTAATATGGCTGCCAGAGACTGATATACGTACATATATATATTTTTAAATACATACTTAAATAGATATTAACACCCAGACATAGAACAAACACAAATGTTTATCACACAAATGTTTGTCCTAGATGGGAATCGAACCCACGCCCCCAAGCACAGAAGTTAGGTTCACTACCAACTGAGCCACCGGGGCAGCCAATTGAATAAGGTGTTTATGTCTAATGAATTAATACTATAATTTTAGTAATTACTTTTTTTATGAGCAAGTGCCTTTATTAACTAAACAAAATATAATACTACAATAATAAATTTTATTCACGACGGCAGGACATGTTTGTATGGACATCGACAAAACATACTATACGCAGTGATGACAGGTGGAGTATGGTTATGAAAGAGTGGTGGCCGAGGCAAGGTAAGCGAAGTGTTGGTCGTCAGCTGCAAGATGGATCGACGATATTGTTACTATCGCGGGTCGATTAGCACAGGACTGAGGCAGATGGCATAGCAAGAGAGAAGCCCATACCCAGCAGTGGCATAAGGAAAGCTGTGGATGATGATGGTGATAAAATTTTATTTAGACAAACTATAGAAAGAAAAAGTATCGTAATGCGTCGTACTCCTGACAAGGAATCCTGATTCGCGGAGCCGATTCATATAAATGGTGCAGGGCCGAGGATCGAACCAGATGCCGTCAGATTGTGAAGCGCACATACTACCGCTCGGCTACCAAAGTCAAAGACAAAATGACATTCACCAACATCCACTGGGCCAGCATGGTAGATTAGGGCTTAACTTCTCTCTCTGAAAGAAGGCATGTGTCCTAGCAGTAACATGATAGGCTGATAATAATGACACAAATATTTTCTAACATATTTTTAAATAAAATATACCCGCATGCCTAATATGTCTTGAAACATACAATTTTGCGAACGTTGGTGCAGAAATGAAGACCTGCTCGCGTGCACGTGCACTCGTGCACACATGTCATGTTGCGTAACCTTTTGTCAAAACTTTAGGATCGACACAATAGAAAAGTTTTTGTGAAACGCAAAAAAATATGAGAACGGTTTTACTTTCTTCGATTTTGGCGAGTCCGTCGTTAGTTTTACGTATTTACGTAATTTAGATAATAAAATACATATTATACTTATAGAATATAATACAAAATATTTACATATATAGGTATTTTAAAGAAGTAAATTGGATATGAATATTATAGGAACAGTAGGTAGGTAGGTGTATTATTGTTCATGAGTACCAAAATATAGAAAGTAATGACATATTATTATTTTAAGAGAAGCTTGGCCAACTGTTACATTATTGGAATTTATTTATTACCAAATTAATATAAATAACAATAAATAATATTTAGCATATACATATGTTAAATACATAAACTTTAGCAAAAATAAGGTACAAAATTAAATTGTCATCATTATTCAAGTCCTTGTGCTAAACAAACCTTCTGACCGTGCTTTGTTTGTATATTTTGAAATAAAAAGCAGAAAAATATTCAATTGATTCTAATTTATTCACAAATCTCTCAAAACACACAATAGCATAATGCCCGAACCATGTTTAGAACTCCCAACTTATTAGTATAGTTGAATGTGAGAGCCACCGTTAGATTTTCTGAACAAATCCGAAAGGCTTCTATGGAATATTTTAGTTTCTTTATTTGGCTAACTCTGCTGGTAAGTCGGTCGCTCTGTATTGCATTTTAAATCTTACCTGCACGTGTTCCCACACTCCCACTCAAATTATTTTGTCTCTTTCGTTCTTATTAGTGTCAACAGTTGTCTCGGTCGCACACCGGTGAATCCACTTTCGACGTCATCTTTCACTCTCACTATCTATAAAAGAATATTTGAAAATAACAGATGTTTCACTATTTTTATTAATTTTTAAATATTTTATACCTTGATAATTTAATGTGTAGAATGAATTACATAATATTCGGCTTTTTTGTATCTACATTGTGTTTTTTTTTATTCATACTCAGAAAGTATTATACTCGACTACCCAAAACAAGGAGAGATATGTTTTCAGAATTCATAATGTTAAGTGTAAAGCTTCTCTTCTACAATGGTTTTGGTGATTTCTTAGCAGCTGAATTACTGATTTGGACCTTTCACAATTTTTTTTTTCTGTTTTCTAATCTATAACTTATTCCGGGCTATATAAGCAGGTGAAAATAATTTTCAATTAGTTTGTCTGTAAAAAACAAATTGTAAAAAAAAACTTTCAAGCTGTTTTTAATTACGCGGCCGGTTCAAATATTATAATCTTTATAGGTTTTATGCATGTACCTATTAACCACTGCCATGTTTACTCATCTACCTTTAAATACAAACAAAAACCGAGACAAATCAATTAATAATTCCAATGCTGTTATTTTAGTCAGTTCGAATAAACATAACATTTTAATTTTATCAATGTTGTATCTGCCTTATTGCATATACTAAGTATGACGTAAATTCGTTCAGCTGGATGCGCGCGCGCACTTTCTTCACATGAGACGGCAACACAATTTCTTTGCACTAGACAAGGACGGCAACACAAAACAATGACACTCACTTTTTTACTGTCATCGTAACATCACTTTCTTTCAGTTTTTACACGATATCGTGTGCGATTCGTTGACTCCAATTAAGGTTAACACTCACGGGACTAATTTTTATTCATTGTATGTTGGTAAAGATGACTATTATTCTTTGGAGAAACAATAATGAATCACGTATGAATATAACTTCATACATAGTTTTTTCTGCTTTTACCTTGAGTGTGGAACGTAAATTCCCTTAAATTTGTTGTTCCTTAAATACTGCTGCAGCCTTATGGGTATTTACAAATTTAAATGCAAGTATTCATTGTGATTCTATAGGCCTTATGATTTAATAACTGAGTTTAGTTCTGATTTGTTTATAATCTCTACGACTTGACATATCATTGGCATTATATACTCCAATCAGCCCTTGGCTTTGTCTGGAGAATTATCTTAGGTACGAGTAGGTACCGCAGCGTTTAACGAGTCTCCTGTCTTGTGTTTAGCCCTGTCGGTTACATGGCGTGTTTGTCTGCCGTGTCGAACATGACTGTGTTTGGTTTATTGTAATGTCAACTTCAAAATTTCATCCGCATGTTATCCTGCCGCCATATCTCTAAGATCTCCGCGGGTGTTTCGTGGAGATGTGGATTGAAAGCTCGAAGTGAATCGTTAAAAAAAATCGGTTCATTATCAATGTTAATGTGATAACTCCATAAGTATAAAGAACATAATATAGTAGTTTTTCCAAAATTATATTGAATGAATGCATGTCAGTGAGTGCGCGCCGTATTCAGTGATAGAGTGAGAGTGTGTCGAAGCGGAGCTGCGCGCGCGCAACTTTCCACGCCGACGACTGATGAGCGACAGTTTTTCCCCATTTAAACTGTCATGCTTCAATCCCAGTGAAAATTCGATATTGTTCTTCAATTAAACATCGTTACTTTCTGTAAAGTTGGCAGAAAATGATTATAGTAAAATACTTTTTAGAATTTAACAGTTTTATTACACAGAAACCATTTAAATTATAATATTTTATTATTTTTGCTTAAAAAAACGGATTATTCACATCTATTTACAAAAAGTATACATAGGAAACACCTTTAGGCAAAAACTTCTCATCCTTCTCATAGAGAGAATGTAGAGATAAGTGAGAAGGCACGTAAGTAGATCTCTACTGATATGAATTACCATTGTTATGCAAAATATTTTGTTCATATTCGTGTGTGTATTTTATAAAAAAGAAGAAGGCCCTCTGCTCTGAAAGAATCGTATTTTTATTGTATTTTAAAAGAAATGTTGTAATAAATCCAATCGCCATTCTAACTTGTTGAGGAAGGTCAGTAAATAGTTAACATCTCCGGCTCGAGGCCTATCAAGTTATAACTACACTCACGTGTTTGTAAATGTGATTTATACCCGACGACGCAAAGTCTAAAGGAGGCAGTTAGCGTGTTTGTAAAAATACGAAGAAATAATGATAAATGAGGTGTCGATAGATTTGTGTAAGTTTTTTTGGGTTTGTAACGTCTCCATAGATAACTTACAAAATGTTAACCTTAAATTGGAAATTAAAAAATAATTTGATTGCACCTCCTAATGTGACGCATCATTGAATTATAATAGGTCTTTTATGTCTTTTTTTACGGAATCTTTTTAACGCGCTTTTATTAGCTTGGTACTTACGTATGAAACGGACGGTTTTCAACTACTTTAAAACATGAAATTTTGCAAACTTATCAAGAACCGATGACAATGCAATAACTTAAATAGTATGTCCCATTATCCTTACCAAGATATTCAAGTTTAGCAATTTTAAAACGTGTTTTTTAGTTGTTTTTTTTACAAATTTATTTATCTTCGATATGTATTTAACACGATGGAGGACGGTTTACAGAATTCTAAATAAGCCATTCCAAATGATGCCCTGGGAGAAGGTTTTCCTCCAGGGGTACAGAATGAAATGGGACTGGGACTGGTTTTGTCCACAATTTTCGCCCAAAAAGGTTTAACATAATTTTTTGTTTAGGTGTATTGTTTGCAACTTATAACTTTTTTAAGAAATAAACTTAATTCGAGTCTAATAAAAACGCGCCAAAATATTTATTGTTATAGTCATTGTGTTATTCAATACATTATCAATTGATGACGCATTATTTATTACGGTGTCACCTGCATGTGATTATTTTCTAATATACTCACAGTGGAAAATAAAAAGTAATCTCTTTACTTGAATGTCACCGCGGGTTACGAAGATATGCCAAAAGCTTTAACGACATCGGAACTCACTTTTGTGTGTAAAAACTTATTCATATTAAGTTAAGGTACTGCATTTTGTGCAAATATCAAATGTCTAAGAACTTTTCGCCAGCTATAACCACGTACAATAGGCTTCACCATTTTTTCACTTGCACACAACGCGAATCTGTCTAAAAATACGATATTTTTTGCCCTCTATTATGTCGAAACGTGTGCTAACAAAAACTATCGCTTGATCCAAATAGGAATTCTTGAGTTGAGGGTCGAGAAAAAAAGTAGAAAGAGACAGAGAAATAAAACTTTTTGTCTATCTTTCACATACTTTCCCCGGACACAATGGGGCCAGGTAGACGAACCGAAAAAAGTTCTACCTTGCATTTGCCCCGATTGTGTGAGAGTGACATTTTATAAATGTGAGGTCATGATTAAGAGGAAGGTTGTTGATTAAAATATATTTTGTTATGTATTATACGAATATTATCTGAGAGGTGTGATAAATATGTAGGCCATATTGCAAAAGGGACCCAAGAAGAAGATCAATTCTTCTATTCCATGACACTAAACTTTTCTTGTCTGAGACACGACAGCAATGTTAGGTACATTACAACTTTTGAAGAAACTGTTAAATATTCCCTACTACTAACAACTTAATAGTAATTAGTTAGTCAAAATGTTTTGTTGTACTTATATTTCTTATAACTTTATCCATAAATATATATAAAAGGCGATGTGTGTATGTGAATATGTATGTATGTTCCTATGGACTCCGAAAAGCCTAATGAATTTTAATGAAATTTTCAGGCAATCTTTATATTAAAGTTCAATGATTATTTACGGGATATTTACCGTGGTAAGGTTGTGGAAGGAGCTCCCGATATTTCGGCGCAGTTACATGCACCATGTTCACGGGAAGACACAGTTAAACAGTTTAACAGTGTTTTAGTTTAAAACAGTGTTTAATCTTTATATTAGTCCAGCAAGTGATCCTGTGAAGTTTGGTAGCAGTCGGATCAACTTAAATTTTCTTTGGTGTTTTAATATTTTCCTTATAAAAACAAGAACAAAAATTGAAGTCTATAGTATACATTGACATATTACATCAAAGAAAAAAAACTGTCATCCAAGTTGCTACCAAAGAGTTTGATTCAAGGAGGTTGCATTGTTTTCGTCTTTCACTGGCATATACATGATGTTATAAGAAGTCACTTACACCCGAATACTGAAACGCCAATCAAATATATAAGTTCTCGTCAAACATTTGAGACCATGTTATCCTTGAGAATCGTATACTGAAACGCTAGTTAAATTGTCACTTTAAATTTAACATGCCATTATTATAAGTGCCACTTAAATAAAGAAATGGTATTCACAAACGCCAATTAACGTTTGACAGCTATTTAAGTCCCACTTAAATGCTTTGAGTGGCCGTTAAATCTGAGAGTGCTTGTGACCAGTCTCAAGTTGGATTCAACTTGAGATTGACCACAAGCACTTCTTTGGGAGAAGAAAAATGTCTCTTTCATCTTTATCATCGCTTTCTGATGAAGAAATATACCTAATATTATTGTGGCATGTACAGTACTGCACAACATTGCTCTGTCTAGGCGAGATTTTGTGGAAGAGAATGATTTCTTGGAAACCACTGAAATGAATTCAGTGCAGGAATTTGGATCACATGTAGGAAATGAAAATTTTACTGTTAGGAATTCCATAATAAATACATATTTCACAGATTAAAATTTGTTTTTATTTAATTTAGCAAACCTATCTAAATTAAGTTAAAATACTACCTACTATCGAGCTAGACTATGCGCTTTGTAGCACTGATTTTTTTAATTTTTATTCTTAGTAGTTCCATTTCCAATTTATGTCGTTGAATTAAGAATTTTCTTTCTAGTTTCGCAGTATGTAATTTCAATTTAAAATATTGCTCCTTAGTAGTACTTTTAGAATTCCCATTTCTAACTAGTTTTCTTCTTTTACCTGAAATAATATAGAAAAAAACATTTTAGCCAAGTGTAAGTAGCCTAATTATAATGTGACTAATTGGGAAACTGCACTCATCTTGAATATTGAGGGTAAAAAGTGGCAGCGTAAGAAAACATACCTATTGGTTTTGGATTTGAGATAGTTGGCTCAACAGGTATCACTGCATCATCTGAAACTGGAACATCACCATTTCACCATTACAAGTTCACCATTAGTTTCTTTATTTTCAACGATGTTTATATGTCTACAAAATATATTTTTATTTATAAAAAATACTATAATTTACACCGTACACTAATCATACAAACAAATTCTTACCCCTTCACGATATCTATTAAAATTTCCTTCTCTAACAATGTGTAATTGCATCCTCTTTTCTTTTTAACAGTTATCATTTCATTCTCCATCTTATTACTATTTACTTTTGTTTTGTCTCAAAATTCTAATTATAATAGCTATTTTTCTTCAATAATTAGGGCCGCCAATTAGAAAGAATGACATTGACGTGACTTGCTTGACAGCCTCCATTGAATGAAAATTTACGTTCCGTTTTTAATCACGATTCACGCTGTAAAATAGGCAAACTACAAATTGCCAACACACTATTATGAATTTTCAACTTATAAAAATTCAATACAAACTTAAGACAAAACAATAGAAATTAAATTTTAAAACAATTTATATATCTAAACAATAAATTCTTTTTTTTTTTATAAGTTTCTGCGTAAAACGAAATAGCTATAACAAATAATAAAAATTGTAATTGAAAACGTCCTTTTTAAGTAAATGTTGCCATTTATAGAAAATTTGATGGCTGCTCAGCTGATCATGGTCTTAAAATTCTTGAGTGGCGTTTGAAAATTCCAGTTAAATTTAATGGCCTCTTAAAATTAAGTAGTGCTCAGCTGAGTGGGTCACCTGAGTGACGTTTCAGTATTCGGGTGTTAGGCTACTTATATTTCTGACGTAATACGGGTGAAACGACGAGGCGCTGCTAGTAAACTCGTAAAACATAATACCTATCACTTCGAATTTTCAAAGTATTCATCTCCATTACTTCTGCACCAATACCAGAGTATAGTAATACCATACCATAACATTTTGTAGATGCCCTCCGTCCAAAACATACAACACATGTCAAGTATCATCTCGTGTACTGTAAAGGTTATATTTAAACTAAAAATAAGCTATAAATATTAAATAACCAAATAGATGTATAAATCAAACAGCCGTCGAGTGGTTTCCACAAATCTGTCCCTTACTTCTGACCCTGGGTTCAGCCTTCACTCACTCTACTCGCCTGCCTACAATATTTGAACACAATGTTAGCTCGCTCGAGTGTGTAAATACCTTGTGTACTCGCTTCTAAATGTTTCTTGTTAGATATTTCTATGAAAGTAACTAACAAGGTTGAGGCTGAAGCTTGGCAACAGTATTACTACTACAAGTATTAATAAAAAGCTCAATACAACACATAATTATCTTAAAAAATGCAATGTTATTAACAAATTAAACATACAGAAGACCGTTTAAAATTACTATTTTCTAGGCTTTGTATGTGTAGGTACAGAAAATAATCTGTATCATATCTCTTTGAGCTGTCATAAGCTTTACTTAAATCAAAATATGTAAGTGTATTCAGCAGCCCATCAAAATCTGGTTACAAAATCCAGCGGCGTATTCATAAAGGCCACCAAAACATTCAAAAGCCATGTACACTAAGTTATCTTGCATCCTATGGCCATAAAATAAGTTTCTGCAACGTTTAGCACCGGCAAATATGCCGCAAAACATGTTATATCCTGACCCAATCTATGCCTAAAAGATAAAGCCCAAGTTATGAAATGAAAGCCGAGTCTCTGTGCCGGCCGTATTCTAAGGCAAGCCTCCATCTTGACCTCAATAGAGAAGAAAAATATGGAGACGTTCATTTTTAGACTGCTTAATCTGACTGATTATATTTAGTTACTTCGTATAAAAATATTTGCAATATAGCTCAACGGCATAGTTTCCGTAGATACTATACTTATTTGGGCCATAATGAAATCTGAAAGCGCATATTAGTGAAAATCTATTATTTTTAAATCAAAATCAATAGTGGTTAATATATTTTTTGAGTTGGTGTTGGTATTAGACGTCTAAATTTCAAAAACTCTTTTATGGTGTTTTTTCTCGTTTACTGTTTCCAAAAAAAATACTTCCTCCAACATTAGTTAATATTTAACTTGACATTCATAGTTTTTAAAACGTTCTTCTACGAAAAATTTTATTGTGATGTGGCGTGAAAGAGATCTCGTATTCTCATATTGTGCTGCGCCCTATTTACCTTTTGTGTTTTACGTTGGGACCTTGAGACATATGAATGGAATTGACCCAGAAAGTAGATATTTAGGGCTTGGATTATCATTTCTAGTGAGGGTGCCCACGTGCTGCTTTTCAATAAAATTTTGATCCCCTCTCGTATAAGATGTACCTAAATTTGACTGTTGAAATGTTCATGATTAAAGTCAAAAAATTGATTCGTTTTATTTAACTTGGTATGTAATTATGTGTTGTAACACAATACTTATTCAACTGACGAGAAAAATAAAATACACTTGAATTTTTCATACAATGGTCGGTGACCAAAATACTTATAACAGTTCCAATGCGACTTTTAAACATAGATATAGTATAGTATAGATGTAGGAAGTGTTATTAATAATTATGTTTATAATTTTTTCATCTTCATTCCTAAATTTGACAGCTATAAATCGTTCGTGTGTTGATCTGCGTAGGATTTGAATATTAATCAAGATGGCCGACCTTTCTGAAACCGCACTTGTGTCATCATCGTGATATTTTGAGGTTTACCTGCGCTGCGTGCTGCGTGCAGTGAGATGTGAGCTGTGAGCGTCGAGTAAAAACTGTTTCCAAATCACTTTCACAATAGAGCAAACTGTATAAAATAAATTCTATTTAAGATAATGCTCTCCAGTTTGAAGGTTTATGACATAAATGGTACATTTTATTTAAAAAAATGTTCTTAACTACCTGGCTATGTAAATAAAAGTTGGAGAACAAGTTATAATATTTTGACTGAGAGATCTACGGAATATGTATTCGATTTATTCAAGTACAATCTCGTTCATCCAAATTCATGGAGTATGAACATAACACATAAATTATTAGCTGAGGTTTACATATAGGTACTTTTATATTGATTTTGTAAGAGTTCTTAAAACATTAAAACAAAAGCGTCTTAAGTAAACTGAAGACCCAAAAGATGTTCTCGTATTCACACGGTGTTCGTAATCTTTATAATCAAAGTTGGTGCTGTGAGTCTGTGACCCAAATCGGCGCAACCGCCGAGTACTTTCATTGTGAACGCTAAACTACACCCACACATAAACACAAACACTCACATAGCTTACACTGTGACGACACAAGACTCACCAACACACATAAATAAAACAAACACACTGATACAATTGTAAATGTAAAACGTATGCAACCAACACAAACAAATGCTACAGAATGCGTAAAAGATATTAGCAGAGTAGATCTACTAAAAACAAGAACAGCAAAGATCAATTTTGGGTCCCTTACATTAAGATAAACTAAATTGAGCAAATATATCGGAACTAAATATCGCACACATAGACATAGTGAATGTTTCACAGCAGATACAGGGAACTCTATTAGGTAGTTATAAGTGTACGAGTTGCGAATGTGTAAGTGACAGAACGGTATTGTAGTTCGGCATTAGAGCGAGAAGAGATGCGTATATATCATTTAAGATCTAGGGCACCATTCCCGCCTTGTTCTAATTAAACATAGGAATGTGAAAATGATTAATGGGATAGAACGTTACGATTTCGAAATCACACATGTGATAGACGACATTTAAATACCAGATTATGAAGTATCAATTAGTCAGTTTTAGGGCAAGCGTTTCCCAGCAGACTCGAGCATTCTATTTTGACAACTGGACTTCTTTTTTTGTATTGTAATCATCACCATGAAGAGAGTGAACTGATCATAAATACAATTGTACGTAATTTGAAATTCACGAATCTAAATGGCAAACTACCAATCTATTAACTGATAGTACACCTAACTAAATTAGCTGGAATATTTGTATAATTGCTTATGCTTATTACTGCTTGCTAAGGGACCGACGATATCGTGAGAGTCACGGGCACCCAGTGGATGCAGATGACAGGATCTAGTTTAGTGTGCAAATCTAAGGCCTATGTTCAGCAGTGAACGTCTTTAGGCTGATACTGTTTACTGCTTAGATAGAAGTATGTGAAACAAAATAGTCAAATTGTATTTGACTATTTTGTTTCACATAGGTAAATGTCAAATTAACACCATGAACCGACAACGAAAATTCATTTGTTGCTTCTCTCAAGATCGAGGGGCGTGGAGGAGACAACATAATTATTATTGTGTTCAACTCTCACGTGGACAGAAAGCAACACAATGCCAAATGATACAAGTAGGTAATATATTCCAAAGATGCACCAAAATATTAGTGAAAGTAAAATCTGTGTAATGGTGGTAAATGTTATTTTATAGCTACATAAGTGTATCGTCACGTATAATGACACAATGTCTGGAGTCAACTCATTAAAAGACGATTAAGCAAATAGGGAAACAAGCATAATAAGGCGGATTGCCACCAAGCTTTGCGTAACAGTACCGTTTGGCTCAGACGACGGCTAGATTTACAGTTCAGTCCATGATCATGGTCAATATAGTCATACTGATGGAAAAATCATACTAATCCATCACTGCATCAAACTAAATACAAAAACGTTTACAGACTGATCGACAATCGTTTACAAATTGTGATGGTGATTAAGGTCACGGACTTAAATGATTTAACTGGTAACCTCTATCCAACCATCTCCATCACTCTTGTGTATCATTGCAATTATACTGTAACTGCGATTTCACATTGATCAAGCATTCAAACTTCTACATACAATATCAAGATACTTATGTTAGTGAACTGAAGCAAGCAAATTAAAGATTCAATGAACGTCTTATAAACTAAATTTATGAGAAGATGAAATTGAGAACTAGTTTGCCAGCATTGTAATTTTAATATTTCTGTAAGTGCAGAATGAAATAACTTATTTAGACAAAGTATCCATAAAATTTAAATATTAACAATAAGTGCTACAATAAGTTTTTTTGAGTACATCCCCAACAACCCAAATAAAAGGTCAAAGCAATAAGCATGTTGAACTACTTTTACTTATCAGTCCGACAAAAGCCTAATCTAAATGAACTCATTATAGTATCCCCAGATCTACACCGGAAACGAATCCAAAAGAAATTGATTACTTCCAGTTATCATTCAAATCAGTGTCATACAGTCATAATCATCAAAGTTGCATAACTTGCGCTGGCGCAGCTGTGACGTAACAAGAATCAGCGCGGCGAAAGTTACCACGCTAATTTCACTCTCCTATGTCTTTCTCTTGATTGGCGGTCTCTTTCGTGTGGATTGGTTGTGTGTAGCGCTGTCTCTTTTAGATTTTAACTGGTTTTGCATCATTCACGGTTTAGTAATGGAGCCTTTGTATTTAGGTTTAAGTTATATGCCCACGTAATTTTGTTCCAAATTTATACTGATACTTAATAGTGTATCAGTTAGAAAATTCCTTATATGATATTATTAAACTATGATACTGATAGCATTTAAGGATTTTATTAATTTGCCACTCATTTTATGAGGTACTCAATTTTGAATGTGATAATCAATGGACTTGTAAAACTTCATCCTCCCTGACAAAATTAAGTTTCAGGTGAAATAAAGGGGTTGGAGCAGGGTTGGGGGTAAAAATGATATTCTTGAGATTTAAAAACAAGGTCGGACGTATTTTACTGTTTCAATGTTAAATTCATTTAAACATAAATAGTAAATCCCAAATGTGTGGAATACTTGAATACTAAATAACTTCCGCGGACGTATTTTAGTGCAAAAGCAACATCTTCCACCCGTTATAAAAAATGACAGTATCTTCTTCATTACTTACACAACTTTCTGTTATATCGCCATCTCTCTCTAATCTTCTTCACGGTTCGCGTGGACCATTTTTTCTGTTTCGCACGCGCTTGCGCAGCCACTGTTGTTTATACTGTGGTACTACGTAATCGATTGTTTTCTCGCTTGTTTGCTCTCCCAAGCGCTCGGAGCCTCGCCTCGGGGGAAATGTTCGTCATACATTACAATTACATATTTAACATATCAATTTGATGTTCATCATACCTTTTGTACACTGTTATTAATGTACTGAAGATAAATACTATATTTTTCATTGTAATTATGAATACTTTTACCTGGATTATAATTAGTATAAACTCGAGCTAGTTTAGTAGAGAAATAATTACAATAAATATATAGGTATGTATCTTGATCATCATTATCAACTGCTGAGCCCAGGTGCCTTCTGCAGCGTGCTGCCTGTTCCAATCCTGCGCCTGCCTCTCCACTATGTGGAAGGATTACACCAAGGGAATTCTAATGGGGAGCTGTGAGTTTAAATTATTTTTGTTAAATTATGTTGTAATGCTTTTTTTTTATAAATATTATTATTATGACACTTTATTCAATTAAATTCTCGGGTCTAGCCCGGACATTTGGTAGGCATTGGTGGAGCCAAAGCGGCCCCTTTGAATACAAAATATATATTATAATTATTTAAATAGAGAATCCTCGGAAAGGTACCATTGCTTACTCGTAATTGTGTAGTACAAGTATCATTATCATTCAGCGTGGTGATGACGCCAGCATGCTGGAAACTTTGTTAATTGTATTTATAGCTGCAACAGTCTATGGGCAATTCAACTTTTTTGTATTAAGCCAAGTGTAGGTATTTTTTTCTTAGTTAGCTTATATTTTCTTTAATTAATAAAGGCACTTACCCGTTTAACACAAGGTAAGTTTGTGTGTCTTTCAGTGTAATGTCTCTGGTAACAACATAGACAATTTTTTATCATGAAATATGTAGATAGTAAGTGAGACTGTGATGCACCGCTAGACATAGGGACTATTTATTTTTATTTAATAATAGGTTTAACCACCTGATGGAAAGCAATGATGCGGTCTACGATGGAGTACTCTTGCGTAAAAGAAACCAATTCTCTCGTGATTTGAAGACAGTCAGATTGTAACTATCAGGGGACACCCATTCTGGCAGCGCATTCCACGGAATAGCAGTTTGCACAATAAAAGTGGAATCAATGCGTTTTGTTCGGGTTTTTGGAATATCAACCATAAAACGGTGACAATTTTTCGAGCAGTATTGTATAAGTTAGCAGAGTGTAGTGTGTATGTACAATGAGAAGGGTTTCGTAAATAAAATAAGTAGTCACCTCCAATGTTTACGCCTTTTTACGCACGCGAACCCAAGGTTGGTATTGAAAGTAGACTTGCAAATGAAGCTACTTTTACAACCCAGAAGGTAGAGATACATAAAATATTATCATTTTGCATTCTTAAGAACTTAAGAGTGAACCAAGTGTGGCGAACAAGTTGATCTCATTTTGGGAAGTTGATTTTGATTTCAAAAAAGGTTCTCAGTTAGTTTTGTTACCTCAGAACTCCGTCATTAATAAACCATTTTAGAACATTATTACTATAAATAGAAGTACCATAGTAGAAGGTTTTACATGAAGGTGTGGTTTTATCTCCCAAATATTCGTATAAGTATCTATGTCTAGGCTAGATCTACATACAAGAGGCGTTATACCGCGGCCTAGATAGTCCAGTCTCAGGCCTTATTTCCAAGTTTCGGCCGAACGCGAATGTCCAAGGTCGTTAGAAAGTGAACTGGCGAAGTTAGCGAACATACCACCAGATATCCGTACAAACTGACGCCTAAGCTACGGCACTGGCCGTACTCACTAATAGATAATCTACTGCGGTAAGTACGAACCAAGCATAGTAACTAGCAACTAAGCTGGCAGCTTGTTGGTGAGCTGTGGTGCTGGAGCGACGCACTTTCGTCAGGCAAGGCTATGTGGTACTTTATAAAATTTATCTCAGTATCTGCATAATCCTAATCTGATTTCGTTTTATATTTCCATTGGTTTATATCCAAGCTACCGGCAGATATTTAGACCGATAACCGATGGGCAAGAAAGGTTCTGAGTGGAGACGAACCACAAGACGCAGCATAGGTAGGCCTTCTTGCCACTAGATGGACATTGTGATAATCGCGGGTATCCAGTGGATGCAGATAGCAGGATATCGTTCAGTGTGGAAATCTAAGAGGGGAAGGCCTATGTTCCGCCGTGGACGTCTTAATATGGCTGATGATGATATTCAAGCAACCTTCTTCCATGTACAATAACTGTGTCAGTCATGGGTTGGGAAGTTACCAGCTGAACCTGAGCGCCCCTCCACTCAACATGCCATGAAGGTTGCGTACGGACTGATCTGCAAAGTTTGTACATAATATAATACAAATCTATCAGTATGAAAGAAGACATACAGGACGGTGTTACTTCGTAAAACTTAAAACCTAGATTATAAAACTTTCCTTATACCTTTTCTTTACCACAAACTACTTCGATATCTTTTAAATTTAAATTATCGTTTCGTAGAAGCACAAGAAGGGCGATGACTAACACATTCTCGATTAATTCGTTAATAAGAGGTCTGTATGTCAATATGAGAAAGGGTTTCTTATAATATCAATATGAGAACTCTTCTTGCGACATTCTAATTGAGATCATCCACAGCCGTCCTTATCCCACTGCTGGGTATACCCAGAAATATAGGGCTCTCTCTTGCTATGCCATCTGTTATGTCTGTCGATCCTGAGCTTATTAGTCTAATCGACTTTGATCACCTGGATGATCATTAGCGACTCTCAGTGTCCATTGATCACCTGTGAATATAATACCTATACGTATGTGTGAATATAAACTTAGGTGATAATAGACGACTCTATTCAAATTATTAATTCGATATATTTTAATTGAGTCCAGGTTTGACTCGTGATACTGACATTATTGACAATATCGTCGCTCGTCTTGCAGCTGACGACCAACCCTCCACTTACCTTGCGTCGGCTACCACTCCGTCAGAACCTTACCCTACATGTCAACACTGCCTATCAAATGTGCTCATTGGGTAGGTGGGGGTAGATGCTAGTAGGGGTAAATGCACAATATACCCGAAGTGTAACGTCAGTGCAGGACATGTCGTCCCCATCACTCAAATAAGACGTCATTGGCTTAAAAATCATAATATATTATCCCTAACCCTAACCTTGCCATTGATTTGTAACGATTAAGCAATGTTATTTTATAAATTATGCTATTTACAGTTACAAACAAGCATGCAGGCGTGATGGTAAGCGGTCATCGCCAATATTTAGCAACTGCAACGCCGGAAGGCCGGCGCGTATTGTCTTCTCTGCAGGGTAAATAAATAAATAATAATAATAAATAAATATCTGGGACATTATTGCACACATGGTCATCTGACCCCAAACTAAGCAAAGCTTGTAATATGGCTGCCAGAGACTGATATACATACATATATATTTTTAAATACATACTTAAATATATATTAACACCCAGACATAGAACAAACACAAATGTTCATCACACAAATGTTTGTCCTAGATGGGAATCGAACCCACGCCCCCAAGCACAGAAAGTAGGATCACTACCAACTGAGCCACCGAGGCAGTCAATTGGAAAGTAAGGAAGGATATTGTATACACTTTTCTTGAAGCGCCCCAAGTTATTCTAATTTGCTTACAACGAGAAAAATATTTGTTGAGATTATTTGGACATCAAATATTAATAAGAAATAATTTAAGTGTTGAATAGTATCAACTGGACTGACTTTTGAAACCTTTAATGGCATCCGTTCTCAGTTACTTCTTGTGTTGTATCAAGTCACCTTTGTAAGACAAACTGAGTCACGGGTCGCTGCGACCTTTCCTTTTTATTTTAGGACTGAAATCACATCGCCGGAAGTTCCTAATCAGGATTCTTGGCCGCTCCTTTTAGTAATTTCGTTTAGGTTGCTTTGGGATTGTTTTATTTATATTCTAAACTGGCCAGTGTTAAATACTCGTACAAGCCGTTGAATGGTGTTTGAGAATCGACCTTCAATGGGAACTAAAGTTGCGGTAAAATAATTCAATTCCTCTCTATTACAAATGTTTAACGATACTATTCTGAAATGGGAAATGTTCTGTAGAACTGTTCGATCAGATGCCAGCATCGCGGTTTTATCATCGCACCAGCCAGCCAGCTACCGCCTGAAAGTTTATCCACATATAGATCAGTGGACACGTTAAGTGACAAAGATGGCTGAGATTGCAGTTCAACTCCAAGAGAGTAGTAACAACAATAATTTTCTGACCTGATGAAATATTTTAATAGGGTGCCTCTATTTGAATTTTACGAAAAAATTAATGGTGGATGTGGTATATCTAGCTATGAGGACGCATTTTTTTGTTTCATACACTTTAATAATTATGTTATCAACTAAATATTCTTAGATTAAGATATATTTTGAAATACTGTTATTATAATCGTTGACATTTTTACAGTATATATTATTCAAATTTTTTTTCATCTTGACATAATTCAAGTTATGCTTCAAGCTTTGCAAGTTATGCTTCTTTGAAGAAGGATAATTCTGAGAATTTGTCCAAACGTGAAATACAAATCAAAACTGGATTCTCTAGAGAGAGAAGAGTTTACTGGACAGTATTTTTAACTCTTTTTACGTTGTTTTAAGTTGGAAATAAAACTTACGAAGTATGCCAGTCACTAGCCGCCACAGATATCTGTGCTAGCCGCCAACCAGTATTTAGCAAAAAATCTGTTGCAAATGAAAGAAAAAAGTTTTTATTGAAATTACTGGACTTAAAGAAATGTCCGAAGTCTGTCTCCGAAGAGGTAAAAATCCGGGGTTAATATGTTTTTAAGACTAGCGTGCTACATCTTCGACCACATCATCACTTCACATCAGATGAGATGGTGGAAAAAACGGATTCCTAGTCTATTGTAAAGTTATATCTAACAATATATAAGTTTATTACTCAGAATGTTGAAGTTCACCATTCTGAGTAATAATCTGAGCTTGTTTGGGCAGGAGTGACGCTTACCATCAAGCAAGAAAATTGTTTGTTTTGTTATTCAGTTGCATACAACAATATATATTTTTTTAATGCCCTAGGTGGCAAACCGGCCGCCTGATGGTAAGCGATCACCGTCGCATATGGATACCTGTAATACCAGTGGCATCACAGATATATTGTCGATCTTTGAAGGCTCTAATAGCTCTTTTGAACAACTCCACTCGCTCAGAAATGCCGCAGGATGTAGCTCATACCACGAATTGCACGTATAAGGGATTTGCGACAGCAAACGTCTTCCCTGAATGACAGGTCTCAAATGAAGCTATCAGGAAAATCTCCATTAGTTGACGAGAGGCAGCTGATAAATAAGTACGCGTAACCTTCGTACTTTCTCCTTCTCGTAATTGTCGTACAGTCAACATTTTTATTTAAAACGCAACTATAATACAACCTATGAACCGCCTCAATCATCAACGAACAAAACGCAATTAACTCAACGCATCAAATTAAATTATCCATTGAATAACATAATTCAAAGATAAAGGGACGTTGCCAAACTACCTACACGTGTGCTGTGATGGCTCGAAATATCTACACTATACGCAACTCTATCACAATAAATGTTTCAAAACGAGAACCGATAGTTCAGAAAGTCGTTGGAGTGCCTCAGTTTGATAAGGTTGCAGGTTGCATATGTATTCCAAAACGTATATTTACAATGCACGATGGCCTAGATGCGGCGCATCAGTTCAAAGTTCGCTGCACAGCCTTCGCTGGGTATCCAATCAACTATCTAATGAACCAAGCGAAATAAGTTACAGTCAATGTTGTTCGAGCTTTGTGCTTTATCGATACGAATAATGAAAGGTATTTTAAAGTTGTTGCTAAATAAGGATATACGATAATATATGTTTTACATTTGATATACGATACAACAGGTACTTGAGCGTGTAAATAATGGCGCTCTGGTGGACTATAGGCTAGAACTAGAAGGTACCTGCTTACACTGGATCACATTCCCATATTATTGCGTTTATGATAAAAATTATATCACAACAAAAATCTCTTGCAAAAAAATGCGTACGCTTAAAGCTTTCTAAATTATTAAAAATTAAAATAAACCTACCTCGGTAAACAAAGTAGTTGAAGATGTAATTACTGAGATTGGCTTCAGGGATTCTGTTTGGACCAGTTATGAGGAAACATACGAAATAGCTAATGTTAAAAAGAAAAAGTTTAGTGAAGAAAATACGTACAAGGTGCAGTTTTTTTATTCTTGTAGTAAAGCCTAATATTTAGACAATAATTCAAAATTAGATATTTTTCTTGCTTGTGAGACGTATTTATAAGCTTTTCTCCATTATCGATAAGACAAGTTAGTCAAGTAGGCTATGTTAGTGTGTGTTAAACATACACCATATAAAGTCGTAGCCTAAAGCCATATAGCCCCATAGTTTTGCAAGCAACCACAATGGCCGCTGTGTTCGAACCATCTAGAGTTGAGAAATTCTGTCACATAGTTGCTAATGTGGCTGTGGATATGACTGGACGTTATGGTACTATGAAATGTGTTTGAGTAATTGTTTTTTGGGTATCTATAGGTAGATGTAACTCTGACCTTGAAGTCGGAGTCTTGGAAGCCCCAAATGAACCCCTTCATTTGAATTCGGCAATCGGGTCTGACTTCTAAACAAACCCATGGTAGACATCGGTGCCACGTGACAAGGAAAGTATAGGTTTAATTCTGCTAGTTTAAAGACACAGTTTTCTTAGTTCTACATGGACCTTTAAAGAATCTAATATAGTATAGCAGTACAAGTTTATACTAAGCTAACTTATGGAAGATAAAAATTCAGGAGGCGGGTAGAATTCTGCAGCAACCATCGCCAAGTTATAAAACTAACTTATTACTAACAACAAAACAAAACATATTTATACAGATAAATTACATACTACATTGACTTTATTGTTAATTTCCGTCTACATAAATAAAATTAAGAAATTAGGTTGTATTTCTCAACCAATTCCTCCAAGTGATAAGTTCGCTACAATAAGCGAAATTTTAATATCCATTCATTCAATAATACAGACACATAAAGGAAACCCTGAAACTGTATTTGAAGGTAAGAAGGTGAAAAACCTATTTGTTTTTTACCTGTTGCATTATGAGCAAGTAGGTACGAGTACAATGCTCCGAGGCGAGGCCAATTTCTTTATAAATAGACCAAATGCCAAGCGAATAGTTTTTACAATTACACAAAACATTGCCTAAATAGAATGTTTTTTCCTTATTTCACGCCGCTGCCCAATCAATTAAAATCCCATTTGGTTCAGTTGACTTAAAATAGATTAATGACTGTCTCACTTTCGACACTTAATTTGTGTTTAAATAATGAGAGCATTGTGACATCGGATTATAATTAGTTTGTCGATGGAGTGTTTTAGAAGTTTCTATTGTGTTTAGTAAGATGTTTCTATTGACATCTCAACTGAAATAGAGCGGTGTAGAAAGATTAGACAGCAAAGGAAAAACCGATACATCAGTAAAATTATTAAATAGTATTTTGGTTTGATAGACAGATAGAAACTCTTTATCGTGTACACCAGAAATAAAAATTACAAACAGAAAACACTTACGAGCTAGTGCCACAGTTGGTGGCCTTATAGCTAAAAGCGATCACTTCCAGGCAACCATGTGGCAGGTATGTTATCGCGTTCTTGAAACCAGCGGTAACGATTTTGACAAACTGCTTCGCGTTTGGTAATCTAAATATGAAAACATCTAGCAATATTTTTTTTATTTGTATATAGGTATAGACAAATAAATATTTTAGAAATACTCGTCATAGACATGAGTGATTGTGTCATGTCGTCCAAGTCTCAGGGTGTCCTCGCCAATCGTTTAATTGTATACATTAAAAGAACAAGGAACCGGAGAACCCCACATCCTCATTTCCCAAACCATCCGAGGCCTATTCTCAAATAACTCGCGATTTATCACTCGGCCCTGAGCCACCAGGAATACGGAAGCAAATCTAAAAATTCTCGACGCAAACTTACGCAGGTAATTTTCGGTGAGCGACGTGCTGGTGTGCCTTCCTTGTAAGGCCCTCGACGTACCAAGTTTTTTGTAGCCACGAATTAGTTTTGAAATGTACTGTCAAAACTGACAGCAGTTTTGGAACATGTTTGAGGTCTAGACTATCTTGAAAAGTGACCTTCAGTTTGCATTGAGGCTTTTTTTATTGCGTTTCTAACATAAGTGTAATTAGATGATCACATGATTAGGAGAGCGAGACTAACTAATGAATATTTTAATACTGGGTATATAAGATCGAATAATTATTTATTGTTTCTCAAAATAAATTTTACTATCTATATATACATGTAACTAATCCAACATTTCCTAATTATTTATATGTATATAAATTATGATACATATTATAGTTTTCCATAACACAGAAATATCAATGTTTTTTTCCTAGGAGTCCTGCGCGAGTCCCATGTCATCCAGTGCCAGGAGACAAATCTCAGTGTGTCACAGAAGAAAATCTCCGATACTGCCTACTCAGGTTGCGCGCACGCAGCCCGCTGCGCGCCTGCGTACGGCAGACCACTTGAATGACAAATTTCATTGGACCTTGAGCACATATTTTCCTCGTGCGTGATTCAAATACAAGAAATGGATCTGTTTAATCTTCTCAATACAAGATGAAAGTCTAGTGTTAGTTAACGGCTTTACTCGTAGGAGTTATAATAAGTTTATCTTAAATGAATGAAATTAATCAACCTTGTTTGAAATCTGTTTTTATTTGTTCATTAATTTAAATCGAGTTTTTGCAGAAAATGTGTAATTACTTTGTTTAGACTCAACTCATCAACCAACGTCAAAAAAAGGTTCTCTATTCAACTGTTTTAGTATGTACGATTTTAATTCGGCTGCCTCGGTGGCTCAGTTGGTAGTGATCCTATTTTCTGTGCTTGGGGGCGTGGGTTCGATTCCCATCTAGGACAAACATTTGTGTGATGAACATTTGTGTTTGTTCTATGTCTGGGTGTTAATATCTATTTAAGTATGTATTTAAAAATATATATGTATGTATATCAGTCTCTGGCAGCCATATTACAAGCTTTGCTTAGTTTGGGGTCAGATGACCATGTGTGCAATAATGTCCCAGATATTTAATTATTATTTTTAACCTCCTGCGCAAACAGAGGGGTGTTTACAAGTTTATCGTGTGTATATGTATTGTGTGTCTGTGTGTGGCATTGTAGCTCACAAACGGCTAAATCGTTGTTATTTTTTGTTTAATAATAATAATCAAGTCAACATAACTTAATCGAGAGTGTTTTTAACTATATGATTCAAGAAAATCTATTCGGCTATTTGAAAATTATTAGCCCTTTTATCAGGTGGTTTTGAATAGACATTAGTCCCGAAGGTTGTCCCATTTCATTTTTTTTTAAATATTCTGCCTTCAAGGGTGGAAAACTAGTGATTAAATATCGTTTATTGAAATACCCGACAAATCAGTTGTTGTTTTTTTGTAAAAACAATTAATTTATATATTTTCATAGAAATATTGTATGTATTAAGTACGTATCTATCTTAAAATGATATGAATAAATCTATGCATTTTATAACTGTATATAGACTTATAACTGTACATATTTATGATATTTTCTAGAACCGATACATAAAAAACAATGGAATATAATTAGATACGTAATAAAGTTGTATTGTCGATCAAGACAATTCGTATCACGTATCGTCGACTACATGATAGAGGCACAAAAGGCTATAACAAAAATGTACCGCAATTTAATTCTCCTAGAACATGTTTACCGTCATTTTTAACCGACTTCCAAAAAGGAGGAGGTTATAAATTCGACTGTATTTTTTTATGAACTGGGTTAACCGATTTTAATGATATTTTTTTGTATTTGAAAGCTGGTGCTTCCCCTTTGATCCTATTTTAATTTGGTCCAGTTCTGATAAAGTCGGTTTTTATATTGAGAATTATTACTCCCTCGTCCTCAGCAGTGTTGAACCAGTGGTGGGGAGCGTATATGCGCTTTCAGTCTAACGGCATCCGGTTCGATTCTCTGCCCTGCATCAACCACTTATTTAATACAAACCAATATGTCTAAGAAATATTAAAAAGTTCAAAGAGTTATGCCATGAAGCGCTGAGAGAAGGCCTCTGTCCCAGCAGTGGGAACATCATAGGTAGATAATGATAACTGTGTGTAATTTTGGCTTGTTTGTCTTTCTAACGGATCAAAGTAATCCCACTATCCCACTAATATTATAAAAGTTTGGATGGATGGATGTTTGTTACTCAAGCACGCCAAGAACGGCTGAACGGATCGGGATGAAATTTGACACAGAGATATATTATACGATTATAAACTGTCACGGTTGTTCACTACAGTTATATGATTATTTACTACTTTTTTTATAATTAAAATATCACTCGACGGACACCGGGGTCCGTGACTTTTGTTATACTTTACTACTATTTTGTTAACTTTAACTAATTTACTTTACACAGTACAGGGAGAGGAAGTTAGTTACGTCTTAATCTAAGGTTAAAACAATTTAGTCATGTTATTACTAGTTTATTATTACATATAACCATAGAGATATATTATAGTTTGGAATAGCACATAGGCTAATTTAAAAAACGGCTGGACCTATTTGGATGGAATTTTGTGTTCCTGGTGCGGGTCATAGTAGCGAGGCTGAAGGCTGACCTGACACCCGTGCGAAGCCGGGGCGGGTCGCTAGCTTTTCTATAAATAATATTAAAGTGGAAAGCGACAAAGGTAAATACTTTTGTCCCCGACAAAATGATACAGCTCCTGTGGGATCGTCCGAGCGGGTGAAACCACGGGTCACAGTTATATCATTATAATTTGAGTAAAATATCAGCACCTAGCTACGAGTATGTATCTACGTACGAGTATGTAATTATTTCATGTGAATTACAGTCGCAGTGTGAATTGCGACCGGTTGTTGATAGGATCGCGATTGGATGCTACTAGTGTAGTGATATTATTGCAGTATATCGATATTGATGTTGGTGGGCTTCGATCAAATGTAAGGATAATTTTTCGAAGTTGGTGGGACATAAACCATTTATAACAGAGTGTAGAAACTAATGTTTAACCAAATATTTGCTTTCGGAATTCTTTATGGTACGCGTTTGAACAATAGCCACCTGGACTTAAATTGTAATGTAGAGTGTAGCAAATAAAAGGTTGAGTAATCGTTAATAAGTTACTGAAATATAAGAAGGGCATTTTTCAATATACAAAATAAAAAATGAACCAAGAAAATACAAAATGGTCTGCTTTTTTTTAATTCTCAATTAAATATGAATACTACGTTTGAATTACGTTAACACTTAGTTATGTTCGTTTCGTCTGCTGTGTGTTTTTTTGAGTTACGAGCTGACACCATAGCCAGAATAACGTTTAAACTATCTACGTAAAACTTCATAATGCCAATAAAACGTACGAAAAGATGCGTTAGACAATAAATCAACGAACAAAAATCTAATTTGTGTAAATATCGATATCGACGTTTATTGTAGCCGAGCCCAACACTAGATACAACTGAATGGGCAATTAGCGGCGCATGTGCATTCATGTGCCTTTCAAAGCGCATTCAAATCTAAATATTTGCGACGCAAAGTTAGTTGCTAAATTGCCATGTACAATTTAAATTTATCACATCTCTGCACAAAATATCCACGAGTCAATGATGTTTTTTTTTTCTCATCATGATCAATTGAGTATATTTTGTTTTGTCTTTGGGTCGTCATCTATTCCGATCCTTATAAAGTGATCAATCGTGAGTCAACCTCGTCCACTGCTCCTCTGCTGCCTTCAGAAAGCTTTCCGTTCCCAAATTCAATAATATTGGTGCGGAATTTAAAAACAGAAGAGAAAAAAATGTGGTTTAAATAACTTTTTTAAAGAATCCATACAAAATTTTTTTTAAAGAATCCATCCATACAGCCTTAGCTCTATGTAAAGCTATCTACCATTAACCAAGAGTATGAAATCTATCTAGTATTGTGCTTTTATATTGAGAGCAAAGCTCAATTGGCTGCCAAAAAGCTAGATATCCTCTCGAAGGACGGTGTTTCACGTGGGAACAGTTGCTTACATTATACCAAGCACAAGTTCAGTCATGCATTGAATACTGCTCGCACATTAGGGATGGATGGGGTAGTAGAGTTCGCGCAAAACTTTATGAGCCCTCTGAAGTTAGGCCCGAGGCCTCCCCGATGCCCTGTCCCGTCCCTCGGATACCTATAATGCGTACTGCGCAGCCACTAGGGCCTAACTTCAGAGGGCTCATAAAGTTTTGCGCGAACTCTACCAGCTAGTGGCGTTGGAGTCCATTGAAAAACTTGTCAAGAAGCTCATTCATATACGTACAAGCAACGAATCCCTTGTTCAGACTAAGTTCTTAGCCATGAGCATCGGTGTGAAGGTGTCGGTCTACAGTTTTTTTTTCTTTTTTTTCTATAATGAGTGTTCCTCAATATGTCTTCAAGTCACGAGTTAATCGGTTTCTTATAGGCAAGCGTGTTTTATTGTAGACCGCATCATCACTTAACATCAGGTAAGAAGGACATAAGTAAGCCTATTATTAAATTTAAAAAAAACCACGCAACTGCAGGTACTAGAAGCAAACCAATAGAGCCTCACGTGGGGTCTACAGTCCCATTGTACATAAATGTAGTAGTACGTAGTTAGCTAAACAAGTAATTAACAGACTGTGAGCCTGTCGATTAATCACTTCAGTGCCCACGTACTTCAACAAGGAGGTGTTCCTACGATATACAGCATGTTGGGGCGACTATGATACGGAAACTTCTCAAACGCTTTGGTAAGAAGCTGGTAGACTCATTTAGACATAACCTGGTAGTTATTACGAAAAACATTTAAAGCCATCATCATTATCAGTGTATCAAATATAATGTTGACGTCCTAAGACATTTTGTAATAGTTATGGTTAACTTTCAAATATGCCTTAGAATGGAGCTAAGTTTCATCCACTGTCCTAGCTGAGTCACGGAAAGCGACCACTTTTGACGCAATACTATGCTATAATAACTTGTAAACTTTAATAATATATAGTTTGGATCTGCCTTTAAACTCGACCTAGTACCGAAAAAAGTCTGCCAAAAACTGAAGGGGCGAGGTAAACACGTACTGCACACACTGACATATTCTTACTAGTTCTACAAACGCACACTTCAATATTGAGCGCACACAACTGCAAACGATGTGCTCAAAATGTATACGAGCAGTGGTGTGTGCTAAAAGGGAAACTGTACGTATAACGCTTCCATTTATTTACTTTTCTGAGCTTTACATTAATCAGGAATCGCGCACACTGTTCTATGTAACATCGAAAAACACCAAGTGTAGATTGTAAGTAAGGACAGCTTTTTATTATTTTGGGACTTTATCGCGTCGCTTTGCATCATTTGTCGCCTACTTAGGACATAGTCAGTTTTTTTTTGTTATTAGGCTTGCGTTTGACCTCCACCTTGCCTGATGCAGTCAACAATGGAGCACGCTCCATTTCTGTTACTTTTTCGCCTAGAAGAAAACGATTTACTCGCAAGTTGAAGACACCCAGATAGGTTATGTTAGGTACAAAATAGATGATACCTACATAAAAAAATATATTTTTTTTTTAAATAAAAATTAATGTTTGATGTTTGTTCGAAAGTATGGTGCCAGCAAAAAGGACAGCTCGTTGTCGCTATGTACATTGTTTTTGTTCGCGATCATTAATAACGAGGCGCTCATGCAGGTGGGCACAGATGTTTGTACACTCTGTAATTGTCCGCCCACCACCCGGCCGGCGCGGCGGCCCCGTGCCTGCGCCTGCGCCGCCCCTGGAGCGTTTCATGTCGGCGAAAAAAGGCGTAATTGTTTAATCTCAGTATATATTGAAAGACTACGCTTAAATCTCAGAAATGAAACCAGGATTATTAAGATATTTGAGGATTTATTATAATATCACAACAATAATGTCCTATTTGCTTTACAGCTCGATATCAAGTGCCAGTCTTAAATTCAACTGACAATTATCTATTGGTGACGAGTATCTGTCAAAGTCAATGTTACCGTTTGAAACGTCATTACTATTGTATCTGTCAACAGTCAACAGATGCTCGTCACCACAGAGCATAAATACTTTTACATTATGGTTCATAATAATATTAGATACAAATGATTATATACTCGTAAATAAAGTAATAGTCTTACAGCTCGGCCATCCTCAAAAAAAGTGAGTCCTCGCACTTTCAGACGTTATTAGGAGCCAACATAGATATATGAAAGTTAGAACAAAACAATAGTAATTATCAGAATAATAAGATACCTAATTCGTACTTATGACATAATTAACATAATCTAGTAATAGTACAATCGGTAATAACTAAACATTTATTTTCCACAGTCTGTTACGATCGGCAATCATCTGTGCGATACCAATAATTGATACCATTCACATTCTGCACTGATTGCTCGTAACCCGCGGTCCTGTTATCCCCACCATATTTTCTTGCACAGTCTGCCACGATCTGCAATCATCTGTGCGATACCAATCATTGATACCATTCACATTCTGCACTGATTGCTCGTAACCCGCGCTCCTGATATCCCCACCATATTTTCTTGCACAGTCTGCCACGATCTGCAATCATCTGTGCGATACCAATCATTGATACCATTCACATTCTGCACTGATTGCTCGTAACCCGCGCTCCTGTTATCCCCACCATATTTTCTTGCACAGTCTGCCACGATCTGCAATCATCGGTGCGATACCAATCATTGATACCATTCACATTCTGCACTGATTGCTCGTAACCCGCGCTCCTAATATCCCCACCATATTTTCTTGCACAGTCTGCCAAGATCTGCCAAGATCTGCAATCATCTGTGTGATACCAATCATTGATACCATTCTCATTCTGCACTGATTGCTCGTAACCCGCGCTCCTGACATCCTTACAATATTTTCTTGCACAGTCTGTCACAATCTGCAATCATCTGTGCGGTCGGCACGCTGGCCATGTCACTCGCTGTCGGCACGCTGGCCACATCGCTCGCTGTCGACATGCTGACTACGTCGCCTGCTGTCACCACTTAGGTGACGCATCTGGCGGAGTGCTGGCATCTTCGCCAAACTCCACTGTCGTATGACAGTGGAGTATGTCGTATGCATACATTGTCTCCGGCAGATTACATTCAAAATTAAACAGTCAAACAACTACTCCGTAATTAACTGATAACTTTCATAAAATCTAATGCAATATTTGAGCTTACTCAATTGGGAAAATATAATAAATTTTATCATTAATTCGACGACTAATGACTCTCAGCCGTCGAGCGGGACACAGTGATTGCGTAAACTCGTCGAACATAATTCAGTAGTAGCAACTAGCACAGTCAGTCAAAGTAGGGAGTAAAAACTGTTCTTCTGATAAATTCCTAGTGTAATTTCGCTTCTACTATTCAATCAACTACTACTACTATTTTTATTTCAATCAACTAACTAAAGTAGATACTCATAGAATATAATGTACATATTCGAATCTTGGCACACATAGCCAGTCTTCATTCAGTATGCCTAATCGTACACACAGTCATGGCCAAATTCATTATAATATAACATACATTATAGGCATGATGACTAATAATATTTTATTACCTCATAAAACAAAATCTGATTATCAATAGAGTCTATCAACGAAAACAAAATTTAAATTAGTTCAAAAATAAATAAGTTATAAATATTTTAATTTCATGCCAACCAGCGGCGCACTATAGCGAGCTATCACATCAAGCCTCAGGCTCGGCATACAAATCGGCATCCCCTCTCTATCCCCACCTTAAACTTTAAACGCTCATATCTCAGAGATTTATCAGTCAATATTAAATTTTTTTTCAGTATGTTTAATGTACATATTTAGTCATATTCATCACTAAGCCTGTTATATGTAATAAATTAAACATTAGGACACATGCCTATTCAATCTTGGCACACATGGCCAATTCCATAATAGAACCTACATAGTCCAATCATGGCAAACATGGCCACTCAGTAACATTTATGCACTTAGCCTCGAAGACCTCAAAGTCACATAAAAATCATTGTTAGAATACCCGCAGAAACGTAGATATGAACTTTAAACAATCGTCTTGATATCGTTCTATCGTTAGGAACTATATTTTGGAAACTATTAGAAACCCGATTTTATTGTCATACTCTTCTTTGCAAGGTATCGTTAAATATGTCTTTAAAAATGAAGGTATGGTTTCATAGATCACATTCTTATCAAGTGTATCTTTTGCGAAATATGGCCCGCCAAGTGGCATAAAGATAGTCTCCTGCCTCTCTTTTGCATTTCTAAAATTTTATACATAGAAACTTAATTTACAACTAGCCATACTGATAGATCATATTAATACGGAACCCTAAAACGATCATTCAACTTTTTTTTTTTTTTTACTAAACCATAAAAAGTACATGTAATGTCGGGATGATAATAATTATATGAAACACTCGTATATTATCATCCGTTATCATCGCCACACAGTGGCGAATACTTCATTTATTCATCAATCGCAATGAACTGGCTGGAATCCTACCATATGCATGTCTTGACACGCTCTTGGCCAGTTATTGTTTGATGTTGTAATGAACTACTCAACAAACTTGTTCATAGAACAAACATAAATTTGAATACTATTTATGCCACGTGTATCACTGTTTATAATAAACAACCGACATCCCTAATAGAGCTTTCATACGGAATATGCCGGAAAAATTTAAGACCTTGTTAATAGAAAAACGCTTTTATTGTTTAAAAGACTTTTTATGTTACCCTAAAATGCAAATTTAATTATTATTCAAATTCTATTTTTACTGACATCTCATATCATATCGTATCCCATCGTATACTATCGTATACTATCGTATACTATCGTATACTATCGTATACTATCGTATACTATCTTATACTACCGTATACTATCGTATCCTTTCGTATCGTATCGTTTCGTAACGTATCGTATCTTATCATGTCGTATCGTATCTTACCATATCTTATCATGTCGTATCGTATCGTATCGTATCGTATCATACCATATCATATCCTATCGTATCGTATCATATCGTATATTATCATATCGTATCCTATCGTATTGTATCGTATCCTATCGTATCGTATCATATCATATCGTATCCTATCTTATCGTATCGTATCATATCGTATCGTATAGTATCGTACCATACCATATCATATCATATCATATCGCACCATATCATATCATTTCATCTCATCACATTTCATTGCATTTAGATGAAATAATGTTCATAAAAATATTATAATACCTATCATATCCTATCTTATCATATCTTATCGTATCGTATAGTATAATATCGTACCATACCATATCATATCACACTATATCATATCATCTCATATCATTTCATCTCATCTCATGCCATTGCATTTAGATGAAATAATGTTCATAAAAATATTATAATACCTATAGTATTTGGCTGGTAATCTTCATACATACCTAAATAACGCTAATAATTTTATTGTTTCGTTTAAGACGGTGTTTCGTAAATAATTTATTTGATATAAAATTAT
The DNA here is from genome assembly GCA_949125355.1 of Agriopis leucophaearia. NCBI lineage: Eukaryota > Metazoa > Arthropoda > Insecta > Lepidoptera > Geometridae > Agriopis > Agriopis leucophaearia. The sequence continues at coordinate 409,768 of OX421262.1, forward strand.
ATATTTTTTTCATTTGCCTTCTCAATGGCACTCTCCGTGGCCTCATACTTTTAAGCACACTTGGCCTAGTACAGCGTACAAAGGCACATAGTACAATGGATCGGTTTCTACATGTATCATACATAAATTTTGTTTCTTTCAAAAATTCAACGTATAGCCGAATATTAAATATATTTAATTTCTCAAAGTGAAAATAGCCCAAAGTGGCGATTACTTCATTAATCTAGCAATCGATGTAAACAGAGATAATAATATGATTTGCTGGCTGGCGATTTATTACTTCCAATAAATCAATTTTTTTTTTCAGTCCGAAACCGAATGAACTACCGGCCACTGTCAATAATGAATGCTATTGATGATATTGTATACATAACTATCGGTGTTATCAGATTAATTGAAACTACCGGTTTCAGAAAGACTATTGGTTTCATAAAAATATCGGTTCCATAAAAACTTTTGGTGCTATCAAACCGTTGGCGCTACCAACTATTTAAGCTATAAAATTACTGGTGCTATCAAAACTATTATTATTATTACATTACTCAAAATGTTACAACTTCTGGTGTCGCTCATAGCAAAGTCAGGGTTATAGAAAATGTCAGAACTACTGGTAATCACCTTATAATTATGTGGCGCACACGCTTTGTGATCTGTTCCTAAGACACCACCTTCAATCTAGTATGTTTGTACCTACTTTACCCGAAAACTACTTAAAGATGAATGGTCATGATTCATACTACTGACAGGTAACTCAACTATAATACCGAATAGACAACTAATAATATGAAGTTTGTTTTTGTAGAGGTTTGACAGCTATAACTATAGTATCTTACAATATCATTATAAGCACTTTAGATAAACTAACTGTGCCTATGCAATTTATGCAATACTGCAAGTGTGATAGAACACACAAGAGTTTACTAAATCCTCATCTACCTGAGCGACTTCTTTTAGCAATTTAATTTTGAATATTCATGATTATTTTGGAGAATCTACACATTGTGAGCACTAACTTAAGATTCTGTTTCAAATGAAGAGATAATATTTCAAAATAGATTTTTGCACATTTACTTTCGGCTCATTTATTATTTTCCAATCTACCTACATATTTGACCTTTTTTAAAACACGTATGAAATCATAAAGTTTTTTCGTTTACATATTTGAACGACGTATAACGCCATCTATTAACGTTCGACATGACTTTGTACCTCTTTTTTTTTTTAATAGCACGCGACGCGTGATCTTCACCAAGATTATGAGATGAGTTTTCACTTCTACATTTTCTAATCCAATCTTGAATTAGTGGCAATAATGTCAGTGATAAGTATATCACGTCTAGCATAATGAAAAACAGAAACAAACACACTTGGCTATTAGGCTGTGAGTCTTCTTACTCACATCCGCGGCTGGCTCACGACAAGATCTCGCGCAGCTGCTACTCCGCTCACGGTTGGAACTCTCCATGAAGCTGCAACTCCGCTTACGGCGGCCAATTCTGTTGTGGCTGGCTACGGCTGGTCGATTCTCGTGCATGCGTCTGCGACTCAATCTTCTACTGCGATGACGAGAAGGTACACACCGCTCTCGCGAACGACTCGTCCTGCCGCTTGGCCTCGAAGTTTTCGGCGAAGTGACCATGGGTGATCAATTCCTTTTCTCTCGTTTGATGTGCTCTTCGTCTGCTTTCTACTCTCGCGATACACGCGATCTTGATTGTGAGGTGATATCAAGGGTTCTACAACTGAGTGACTGCGGCCGAGGTGGCATCATGCAGCTTGAAGTTATACTTCTGTAGCGTGTACGATATTAATTCTCCATAACAAAGTCGGTGCACAAGAATATGCACAAAATTAATATTCGTAGAAATTTCGTAAATTGTGGGCTTGCGCGTTCAATCCCACTTCTGAGATGAAAGACTACGCTTAAATCTCAGAAATGAAACCAGGATTATTAAGATATTTGAGGATTTATTATAATATCACAACAATAATGTCCTATTTGCTTTACAGCTCGATATCAAGTGCCAGTCTTAAATTCAACTGACAATTATCTATTGGTGACGAGTATCTGTCAAAGTCAATGTTACCGTTTGAAACGTCATTACTATTGTATCTGTCAACAGTCAACAGATGCTCGTCACCACAGAGCATAAATACTTTTACATTATGGTTCATAATAATATTAGATACAAATGATTATATACTCGTAAATAAAGTAATAGTCTTACAATATTTATTTTCAAATGTTGTGTCCTAGATGACTTCATTATAATTATTATCTACGTAGTTACTGTAATGTACCTTTACATTAATAAAAAAATAATAAAATAAAATTGTTTATTGAACCATAATTTATAAGACTACAATATTGTTAAATAAATTAAAACTAGACATAATATTAAGATTTCAATGAAAATTAACAAAAAAAAAAAAAAAAAAAAAAAAAAAAAAAAAAAAAAAAAAAAAAAAAAAGTTAGTGTCTGGCCGGCACCCGTACTAATAATGTAACTGTGCTACAGGCACCGGAGCCTTCCGTCTGACCACTATTAATTGTAACAAAAATTTTCCACATAAATTTAGAAAGAAAATTAAAAAATCGAGTTTTAACAATTTGACACTATATAAAAAAAGGAATGTAAATAATTAAGATTTACGTACATCAGGTATTAGATATTAAGTTTAACATATAATAAGCATGCAGTGTAGTAAACCTAATGTAAACAAGCATAAGAGGAGTGTGTGTGTGCGTGTGTAGATGTGTATTTGTGTGTGAGTGTGTATGTGTGTGTGAGTGTGTATGTGGGTGTGTGTGTGTGGGTGTGAGAAAGGGGTGTAGGTATATGTGTTTGCCTAAGTGTGATGCATCTCAAAGATACTCCATGACTCCTTAGAGTCAGGGTCCCAAGATACGATAAGAATGTGTGATTGTGAGGTTATCTGTGGGAGAGAAGGGAGAGTTTGACAAGTGTGAGGGGGAACGTAACTGTTAACTAACAATACCTAATAATTTTTCGGTTTCATTATAAGATAAGGTCTTAAGCCATAGTTCCACGCTTGATTTAACTTTTTTGATGGGAAGTGGATAGATGTGGAGTTCTTTATTAAGGATGTTATACAGATGATTTGCCAGATGTATATAATGTCTACTGGCTGATTTAGTGCGATGAGCTACTATGGGACAGATTCTTTTCTGCTTTCTCGGTTCTATACCTGGATCATAGGGTAATTGCTTATGCTTGCGCATTACAATATGAAGAACAATCAGCTGCCTAACCGACAATATATTTACATCCTCAAACAAAGTTTTAGTCGGGTATCTGATAGGTTTCTTAGTCATCACCTTAAGTATGGCTCTTTGAGCTCTCTCTAGTCTCAGGAGGGTTTCCGTACAAGCACCACCCCAGACCACATCACAGTATGTCAGAACCGACTGAGCCAGAGAGAAGTATACGAGTTTGAGAGTATCGAGGTCTGCAGATGATCTAAGTTTTTTGAAGATATAAATAAGACGCCTCGCTCTGTTTGAAAGGTTAATAATATTCTTAGATCGTGTTGCAATGGAAAAGCTCTAGCTAACAGTTTATTCTTTACTTTATGAAGATCGGCCTACTTCTAACGGAATCACGTTTTCTTGTCACACTAGCTATATACATTGGATTATTATTGTGATAATTTCAGCTTGTAGGTTAACTTGTTTGCAGAGCACATGTCACAGATAATCTGGGTTAATGCAACTTCTGATTATAAAAAAATATTAACTAAAAACATCTGTACAAAATACATCACATCATCTGTCAGTAAACTGCTGAACAAATGCCTCCCTCTTAGAGAGGAGTGTTGCTATAATCCCCATGCTTGGCAGGCGGCTTGGGGATCGCAGTACGTTCACCATGTACTAGTAGGATGCTGTTACCTATCCTCCGGTAGTTCTGGACGCAGTTCTAGGACATACTCGGATCCAAACAATACACATTAATATTTTAGAAAGACACATAAAGTTTGTGGGTTTGTTTGTAGGAGGTAATCTGACGAATCACTAAACTAATTCCAAAAATTCTTTAATTCATAGAAAGGTACATAGTCCCCGAGTGACTTAGGCGGGATTGTTAATTGACAAGTGAAACCGCGGGATGAAACGAGTCATGCATAAAAAGAATTTAATATAGATGCTGCAGCATAGAGATCACCGTTCATTTATTTTCTTAGTAAACTACTACGTTATTTAAATGAAATATAATTAATGCGCCGAAGTCTATTAATTTCAATATCTGCATATAATCGCTTAAAATCAATCATAATAAAGTTTATGCGATTAAAACAGTTATTAGCACTTGAAGGGCTGCCGTCGGTTGTTAACTTGTCCTACGCGTAGACCATAATAAAGAGATGTAATCCAAAACAAAGATACAATGAGGAACTTTCAACTTTCGTGATTTGAACACAACTTTTAAAAATCTATCGGGATTTATCGCGCATTATTTGTGAGTTACTGTAAACGGTTTATTTCATATACTCTGAAAATAAATCTCGCTTTATCTATCATTACTATATTATTATAGTCACAGTTTTTGAAGCTATAATATAATTGAAAAAGTTTTTCAAAACAACCTCACAGTCAAAAAAATAACTTAATATATTGCAATTCCACAAGAATATCCACAAGGATATCCCAAAATACATTACTAACAAAAACCAACCGTATGTAATAATACGAAAGCAAAATAAGTTTGTATAAGCAATATTTATTTATTAACAACTATCTGTGATTGATTCAAAGTAATATGTGTGTCTCCCACTCCTTCGTAAAGGCTAAAGGGATTCGGGTGAGCTTTCGACGTTACGACCATTAGAGAAAAGGTGATCGAGCTCGCGATCTAGATGTTTCTACAAAATATCGTTCGACTAAAAGCAGAACATTCGTTATAGAAAGCTGATAAATAATAAGGAACTGTTTATTCAGGAAGATGTATATTTTCTGTAGGATAGCGGGTTAAACAACTACTGCGGAATTAGTAGTAGGTATGTGCGTATGTTTCAACTTGCAAGTGGCAAACTGTTCATTGGTTTAATAAAACAGCTTGGCACTTCAAGTCTACGGTATACATTTTTGAATACAATTCAAATATGCGAGCCGATTGAATGCAAATCTGGTACACAAAGCAGTCCATTGGAATGACATGAGGACCTGTTTAATTTAGTACTCGCTTCTAAAGATTATGTCATAGCTCCATAGCATCACAGAAGATGGTACCCCGAGTCGACAAGGCTGCACCTATACAACCAGGCTACATGACTATGTATTTTGTAATGTTATGTTATTAATGAAGCTTGAATAAATACGGCACGACAACGCCACCCCAGCAAGTTCATTTAAATAATTGTCATGCTATACACAAGACACATCATGTGTCTACATTTTCAGTAATTTCCTTGTGAAATTTTTAAAACCATTAAGTTAGTTTATTGCTAAATAATATTCCATATCATCAGCGTTATGTTTTATTATTGTAAACAAAGCCACGTGCAATGGCTGATATTTGTTGAGATGAGTTGAAACCTTTTGTAAGCTATCTCTGTAAGATGTCCACAATTGAAACGATACTAAATTCAATTCAAGAAACTTGCCATCGTAAACAATACGACGCAAGCTCGGCAAATAATGTTAAAACTTATTAAAGTAATATAATCATCATGATTTAGTTCAAGCTACAAGAGATATCAAACAAAGAAACGTATCTACTTCTAAATTGAAAAGAAGTTACAATTAAATTAGTGTTAAACTATAACTTGTAGGCAGAGTGCTTCTACGCAGATATTTCCCGTATGTAATTTAATTTGACTAAAATAAAACATTATCTTCTTCTGTACGATGTATGTAAGATTAGGACCCTCTGGTCTCGAGATTCCCAGTTTATACAAGTTATACAATACGTCGTTCAGTGTGGAGGTTAAAGGGGGAGTCCTATGTTCAGCAGTGGACGTCTTCTGGCTGATGATGATGATACAATATGTGGCCATTTATTTTATTATATTTTGTTTACCGTCTCCCGCTCTCGCTTCCTCTCCTGTTTTAACCCACGTCTGCGACCATAAAGTCGATGGTAACAAATAGTGAAGCGAGACAAAGCCACGTCCTTGAAACAATTAATTATATTCAGACTACATGCACGCCACATGCGTACGAGTACATGCGAAAAGAGCGCCGTTAAAAGAATTGTCATCTGCCCTTTTTCGGTTAGAAACCATCTTCTATTTCCTTACGACTGGCCTTGGCGGTTTTTGCTGGTTTTATTTTTCTTATTGTATTAGAAAAACATGTAAATAAATTACTTATTATTTTGTGTTAGCTATTAATTAAAGATGTAAAATTAATGTCATAATACATTAATATTATATTGAGCTCCCTAAATAGAGATTGCTTGACAAGGACTGATGATAATTTACGAATAGTAAAAGCACAGTTGCGTTTCTTATTATAATACTTGCGGTGCTAGTATTGTCTAACAATATTCTTATAATGACTGTCAGTTAGAACGACATTAAGTAATCAGATTGTTTAGATGTCTTTCTAACCTGATTCTACTGTAGTACAGACTATAAATAAATTATGTATTTTGTTATTTTCTATACCTACTTGGTTTTATAGCAATAAATCTATGTGGTTTCCTATATATAATAAGCGAATAGTTCTATCTAATGGCTGGTTTACACAGTGCGAGCTAGCGTACGAGTAAGCCTTCCGAGTAGCTGCACTGCAGTTACTCGCACTGTTTGGACGTCACTTACGAGTAACTCGTACGTGCGAGTTGGTCAGTAGCTCGCATCCGAGTTACTTCAAAAATTTTTGTTTTCAGTCGCCTGCTCGCCCGGCCGCAACTCGCACATGACAGCGGCTCGTGCGTCGCTCGCATCGTTTGGACGCGTTCGGCAGTAGCTCGCCAGTGCCAGCCGGACAGTTGTGAGTGGAAGCCGTGTTTTTTGTGTGCTACGCATATGTACTAAATCGAGATCGAAATGGGTACGGATAGATGGTCTTCTGACAATAATATTTCATTCATGAAACTCTACAGAGAACAAGAAAACCTAAAGATCTTCTAGCCATCCATTCTCTAATCCAAATCCTTTTCTTACGCTCTTTTTTCTTATATTGGCTATGGTTATAGATATTTTCCAATTCCTGACATAAAATTGTTGTCATAGAGCGTATCACCGTTTTTTTTATTAAAACAAGTTCACTCGACATCGCGACTCGACTCGGACTGAGCAGTAGCTAGGTGTGGTGTAGACAGCAAAGGCGAGCCGAGCTACTGGCGTACGAGTAGACAAACCGAGTAGCTGTCTACTGGCCAGGCAGCAGCACGCACTGTGTAAACGAGCCATTAGCATTAATAAATAGTAGCAGTGCTAGAGCAAATATAGAAGGACTTTATCATCACAGGGAAGAACCATTTGTAAAATTATTATGACACATTTATTATAAAACTAGTTTTTTTCCCGCGACTTCGTACGCGTAGATTTTCATATAAACCTTCAATCCTTTTTTTCTTCCCTTAATCCGGCCTTGCGCAAAATAACATAGCCTATACTTCAATCTGGTCATAGCTAAGCATATTCGTGAGAACCGCATTTAAATCCGTCCGCATTTTCTTCCAGGGTTTTAGGAGATGTGCGTGAACAACAAAAAAAAAACTAAAAACTGCCTTAACATGTTCAGCTGCTTATTTTAAGTCGCCCTGTGTGAAGTATTGATAGAAGCGTAAAAGTAAAAACACTGTCAACTGTTTTCAAATCAAAAAGATAATGTGACCACAGTGCAGAGCATGTTTTAAACCATCACGGTTGTTCACAACATTTATATGATTATTTACGGGATATTTATCGTGGTAAGGTTGTGGAAAGAGCTCCCGATATTTCGGCGCAGTTACATGGCATGTAATATCGGGAGCTCCTTCCACAACCTTACCACGGTAAATATCCCGTAAATAATCATATAACTGTAGTGCGGAGCATGTTTTGAAGTTTTCTTTTTGTCTAAACCATAAAAAGTATATCATGTCATGTCGGGACGATACATCTCTGAAATTTGACAGTCCAGCTTCGGTCGTTCGAATTTTTCTATGACCATGCAATTTCTGAACTATGAATACGACCACAAGTATATGGCGTTGACCACGGAACCCTGACATATGCTTGTCTTGACACGCTCTTGGCTAGTTATTTCTTATTTCGCGTGCATTTGTATGTATACTCGGATAAAAAAAGCCATGAAATGGAACTACTCTATTAATCTGTTAAAATATCACAGTAAAATAAAATTATTTCTTTATTCTTTGTATCATCTAAATGCATTGGATTGAATCACCAAAGAGGTTGTAAGGCCTATGTTTTTATAACATCCTTGATCTACACGTTAATTTATCTAAGAAGGTTCCTTAATTTAAATAAAAAGTTTTAATCTGGCTGATTGAATGACAGTTGTCAGTTTCAAATTTTTAATGGCTATGTCAACCACATTCTCTTTACTTTGGACCTCCTTGCTTAAGGCTATGTGACGATCCTCATATTACGTTTCGGGTAACGAAGAAAATAAACATTAAATTTTTAATTTCTTTTATGTAATAATAAAGAATTAAAATAAATGATATAACATAGCCTATGTTTTAATCTGGTAATTTCTAAGCATATTCGTGAAAACCACATTTAAATCCGTCCAGTGGTTTAGGAGATGTGCGCGGACAAACAAACAAATAAACAGACAAAAATTCTAAAAACTGTCCTATCGTGTTCAGCTGCTTATTCTAAGACGCCCTGTGTGATTATTTTTTTGTTATCTCGCAATTACAGATTTTTTTATCTCTACGTTTTTATTATATTTATTTATATATATATTTATATTATATGGCACTTTTTACACAGATACTTTATGTTATTATATTACAACGGTCAGAGCTAAAAAAATGGCCCGAGAATAGTTAGTTTTATCATCCGCGGTTTTAACTTGGAAGGAGTTATCTACCAACATAGTACGGGCTAACGCTCAGTTTGGTGGCTAGGTCCGACTAAATTTACATCATTTTTCATTATAATTATTTTTCCATGTGAAATCTATAATTTGAACCTACGAGAGCCTAAAAATTGTGTTGGCGCGTTGCAGTCGGCTACGTTTTACGAACTCTGGCGCACCGAGCCGCACAAAAAAGGTAAAAGTAAATACCATCTGTGGTAAATACCGATGACTGCCGTTATAAACCACGGTACAGTATACACCGAAAACAATCGCGTACAACCTCGTACACGCACAAACATGTCGCTTGGTCAGTGCGTCGTCTGCGAACACTCTTATACTAACATTTCACAAAGAAGTATTATGTATGCGAGTCAGTGCACGCAGCCTAATTTAACATGAGATGGTAACGCATCGCAAGGCCTTCCTTTGTCTACATTGTCGTAAACTAGAAGCTATTTCAAACTAACTAGTGATACACCAAGACCAAGAGCTGTACCTACATGGAGCAGTCTAAATAGAAGCTACTGTATTCTATGAAAACTACATTTATTGTCGGCGATATCTATTTATCATTCTATGACTCTAATAGTCAGTTTTTTTTTATCTGAATAAGTTTAGTGTTTAACTGCAAGCTGATATAAATTGACGGTAGATAATCATACGGTAGATTAAGTCAGATATGGTAACACGACTAACATGAAATGAGAACTGGGTTTCCAGTTACCTACTATATTTTTGTTTAATTTCCTCGAAAAATTGCCTTTTTTTATTTTATTTTTAAATAATTAGATATCGCAAGACTTGAATAAAATAATTATTTAAAAGAATGTTTATCACCACTAATGAATACCAGCACGAAACTAAACACTGACCAATTAAAACAAGGAAGCGAATCAATCACAGATCGATCCAAAACTGCACTTTCCATTTTTGGACACCAGATGGCGCCGAATACACTCTAATCACGTACGATCTGTCCATAGATATCACAATACTATCAGAAATAATATAAACTTTACGTTAATAACAGTAAGGTTCAACTTAGAAGTATAAAGTTGAAGACTGCATAGACCTGGCCTTGAGAAGTCGAGGTACGGTAGCATATTAATAAAGAATCAAGTATGCAATCACCGTTCAAGAAGACATCGCAGCGAGGTGGAAGAAAGGGCATGGAATGTCAGCCGCCCTCAAGGTCAGCAGCTATAACCTAACTATGTTACTACAGCCCGCGGTTTTACTCATAGTTTCCCACATTTTCCGAAACAAAAAGTATCTTAAATAATTCCTAACTAATATTATAAAAGCAAAAGTAACTCTGTCTCTGTTTGTTCAATTTTTCACGAATAAAAGGTCGATCTTAATGAAATTTGGCTGGATGATAGTGTACATCATAAGGACAGATATATAGTACTTTTCCCTCCAGAAATTACGGAAAAACTGTAAAATCACGGGATACAACTAGTATTATTTAAAATGACCTTTCTATTAACCGAATTCAACTAATTAAGGAGCAAAGTGTGGAACAAACATTCTTATAAACTCACACACTTGTAAGTGTATAACCCGACTATGTTAAATGCTTTAACTTTTCAAGAAAGTACTGAGAGCGTATTGTTCATCTTAACTCTACAATGTAGCTATTAATTGCAGTGAACAGATAGCTTCTCTTGGAAGGTATATTGCCATATATCTGTGGGTAGGTATGTGTCGAGGTCGTGATGCTTCTTTTCTGAAATGTCAAGGGATTTTTTTCTAATGTCGTCATTAAGTTTAATAGTTACTGACGACTAAATTGCAGGTACATAACCAATGTAGGTATTAGTAGAATGGCCAAATTATGGAATTAAAATAAATAAACGGGAGGCCATCCGATCTATTCAGAAAATACGGTGGTGGCTCCCTCAATCAGCTTTACAGATAAGATGGTCGCTCTGTACATACCTACATCAACTCGAGGTGCGAGTAATTTAGTACAAATCTCTGCGTTTGTTCTCGCCCGAGTAGCTGCGTAGTTAAGACATCAACGCGCGACAGGTTTCTTCAAAAACATTAAAGTTGGTACTTTGATTCTCTATGCGTTATTTATTACTGGAGACATATCGTGAAATACAATTTTATTGTCAACTTATTAGCTTTTGAAGATGAATATTATCTGATGTCACTTTATGAACCTATAGATACCTAATAGTTTCTCCTCAGAACTGTTCTCTGAAGTCCCTCCCTAAGAAGTCTGCACAGTGGACAGACAAAGAAGATATAAACCCCTATGGATTTCTCATATATTTTAAGCCACAAAATATATGAGAGGAATATAAATGAACTTTTGTCGAAATATAAATATATTCATTCATTCTATAAAACAATTAAACCGCTTTCGCGGAAAGTCACATTCAATGCACGGGATTCATCCCTTAATTTCCCACCCTTAGAAGTGATATATTTTGTTTAAGTTACATTAGAGACATATTTACTCACACGATCATCTGGCCGCAAACTAAAATGGGCTCCATTTAAACTTGAAATATAAAGTAATCAATACAAAATGTTAAAAAATCAAACCCTGATAATAGAGCTGATTATCTTCAAACACCTCAACAGATTTACTTGAATCATAGCTAGGATCACTCTCGATCAACACTACAAACAAAATCATAATCGGTTCAGCCGTTTGGGAGCTCCGATGCCACTAACAGACACGTAGATATAAAGATACACACGTTAATATTATAACAACACCCTCTGTTTGCGTCGAACGGAAAAAACGGTCATACTGAGAACCTCCTTTTTTGAAGTCGATTGAACAATGCAAAACTTTACAAGTAACACTACATGTTACTAAATAAACTAAACAAAGAAAAGGATGTAAAAGTACGTACAGAAGTAATTGTATACTTAGTTTTACTTGTAAATACACGTAGGTATAATATACGTTACAAGTCGTAACAACAGACACGCCATTAAAAGGTATCTAATGACGTGGACAGCCATAAACACACATACAAAGTAAACGTACGTATTTTCTAATGCCTATAAAAGTAAATAAATGATTGCGGATTAATTCAACAATTCCAACTATCTGCTAATTATGCTATAAACTGTTATTTTTCTTCGATGTCTGATAAATACCGGGAAATCAGGACGTTATGCGAGGAAAATATTTTTACTGGACTGAATGTCTGTAGCTAATCTATTGTGAAAAATTGAACTGAACTATGTCCCTAGTCATTTCAATGACTAATTTTTGCATATATTCTTGTATTCTGTATTTAAATAAATTGTCAAATGCTTATCGTAGCGCCCTTATGGTAGAGTTTCGCTGCCATATTAAATACATAATTATATAAAGATGACTTAAGAGTGGAGATGACTAACCAATCAGCAATTCTCTTCATAATATATGGATAGCTAACTTTAAATTGATATCGTACATAAGACAAAACTGAAGAGAAATCATATAGTTAAAAAGATTCCTTCCAGGAAACGTTTCTTTTTTTCTTTTCGCAAAACATATAACTTGTCAATGAAACGATATGCCCAAAAGTTCCCGTAAGAAAGCTCCTAATTCTAAACAATAACATGTTTATTTACATTATAACAATGACTCAAAGCGATTGATTGTAGCATTCCGGCGTTCATTCCACAATTACGGGCGATTACGTCGCTCCATATCTGCAAGGCCAAGTACCGCCGCGCTCCGTGTGAAGTGAAGTCGCCGTGATGCGTACAGCCGAGACGAGAATCTCTAATGCATTGCTTGCAATAACTACAGCTACCTCACATTGCGTTGAACCTAGCAATACACAACTACAAGTGGCAAGGAGAGCTAGTTGATTGCCTGATAGTAAGTGCAACGTTAGTCGATAAAAGCTGAGTGCCAACCAAAATGTTATTTTAAGTTTTAAATCGTCGCCTTTAGATGAAAACGTCGTATAATATAAAGAAGTCATTACAATATTATACACACAAATACTTCTGCAATCGTATGATATCCAGTAAGTTAGTACTGATCAAATCGTACAACGCATACAATGTACCAAGGGGTGCTCCACTGACCAACTAGATCACACAATTTGAATGGATTTGTCACAATTGAACAAAACCTGATCAACATTGATTCAATGTTTTTCCAATAGAATTCTTGATAATGTCAAATGTAACCTAACAACGCTGCAAGAAGGCTTGGGATACAGAGTATTCCGCTGTATTAGATTTCCTGCTTGCTGTTGAATTCATACATCAATTAAAATGATATGCTCGTGGTTCTAACATGTAGCATTTTATGCATTCGCAGTACAGGCTATGTTCCTACGATACTCGGAAAGGACGCGTGTATGTACAGTAAAGTAAGTATTTGAGATACTTACACAGCCGCTTCATCTGCATGCCGTCTAGTTCCTCGCGTGTCTTGTAGAGACGTCACTGATGCGTCTACAGACGAGCTCGGAATCTGTAAACTAATCTAGAGTCAAGTACCTGGTCTGGTAGTCTGGTGCTACTGGATACTCGGAATGTCGGAAGCGTGATATCTTTACAAACATTATCATGACATGGCCACGTGTACCTACAGTCTGTAATAAATAACTGGCCAAGAGCATGTCGGGACACGCTTATGGTAGGGTTCCGTAACAAAAGCCATATAGTTGTAGTCATAGTTCAGAAATTTGTGGGGAAAAATTCGAACGATCGAAGCTCTGTGGACTGTTAATTTCAGAGATGTATCATCCCGACATAGCATATAATTTTTACGGTTTAATCATAGAGAAAACTGATTGGGAAATATTCTTTGTTACGATCATTTTACGAAAAGGTCAAGGGCTTTTGAGCTAGAACGTCTTGAATTTATTACGATTTTATCGCTGTAACTCAAAAAGTCATTATCAGATAATGATTAAAATAGTTTTGAATGAAGGTTTTAAATATGACCTATCACTCCCAAGTCCCATTTCACATGTACCAGAGTTACCCCTAAACTTGCAATCCATACTTACTTAATATTATAAATGCAAAAGTAACTCTGTCTGTTTGCTACATAATTACGGCCAAACAGCTTAACCGATCTCGATAAAATTTTGACGTATCATGAGGATGGACATAGGCAATATATAAATATATTTTTGGAAGAAATCGCGGACCAAGTCGCGGTTACAGCTAGTATTATTCAAATTATTTTATTGAGAATAAAAACGGACAAATTCCACTAACATTTATCTCACATACTGTTAAACTAAAATAGATTTCCTAGTAAAAATAGGAATAATATTATAAAATTACTAATATAATAAATACAACAAATTGCTGTAAAAATATGTCAACATAAAATTAGTATGTCATACAAATTGTCATTATAGTCATCGGCTTTTTTGCCCCTGTCCCATTGATCAGTTAAATTTTCACAATAAGTCAAAAAAACTTTCGTTACATTTTTCCAACTGTCACAAATAATATCACAATCAGTGTTGGTAGCAAGGAGTGCATTGAAGTGGCGGCGGGCGCGAATCAGCGGAGACATGGAGCGCGCCACGGTGCGGCTGTGAGCCACGTGGAAAAACTTGGGCAATTTTCCACGCCTATTAGCCGGAACCCCGGGTTTATCTGGCACAAACAAAGTGCACAATAAATTGTGCAGATGCAAGGAGTCAACTGATCCTCTGAGCACCTTGCAGCAAGTAGCAAGCTGATCCAACATCCTTCTCACTTCTAGTGAGTTGTAGCCGAGCTGGCCGAGCAATATACTTTTATGCTCTTAAAATTGAGATCTGTATTACAACTGTATAAAAGTAAGAAGGTAATAAAAAAATCGGACGGGCGGACGTACAGGTAGACAGACGGACAAGATTTATGGATTTTAGACGGATAAGTTGCAAACTCTTGACTAATAGTGTAAAATAAACAATAATAATCATGATATTTGATACGCAGCCGACAAAATAACACTAACTTGGTATAGTTAGTTCTCGGCCACGGAACCAAATAAAAACTTATGTTTATAGCCAGGTTCCGTGTTGTCATATTCATCAGGACAATGTCACTCTAGATCCTGGTTTCGCTCGTCAGCTGATTGCTGCCTTCAAATGGAGTCATAAACTCAGTCAATAAAATGAATATAGTTTATTGATCAGTTATAAAATGTAAATTCTAACGACACGGCATTTTTCTTAAGTTTATATCTCAGGTTTTATAGTTTGCAAGCCGCGCGGAACTAAGGCGGTAATTGGAGTTGTAAAGTTATGACACTTCAGTAGGTGCGAGTAAGCAAGAAAATATCAATTTTTATTGGACAGTAATTGCCTTTTGGAAAGTAGCGAAAGAGCACGCGTTAATGATCGATTGATCATCGATCGTTGCTTCCGTGATGTAACATTTCGTCACATCTGTACTTTCGTAAAACGAGATCCTATTTTTATCAGAGAGTATTTGAATAAAGGTGTGTTCAAATATTTAAAAACAAACAGATTGTAATAAAAGTAACGTTTCTTACTTTTAATAGTAAGAAAGCTCTAATGGTAAAACGGTATTAATACTTTAGAATCACTTAACGTTACGTCTGTACCTATGAGTATAGTACACTAAGAACCGCGAGCCACGGAATGGAGAGGAAGGTCGGATCGCAGCCTTTTGTGCTCACCGCGATCACACCTTGTGGCGTCGCGTCCCATGCACCTACTGACACTTCACTGACAAGCCAACTATTATTGTACAAAACTTAACTAAATAAAATAATTATCTGGGACATTTTTTGCACACACAGTCATCTGATCCCAAACTAAGCAAAGCTTTTCATATGGCTGCCACAAACTGATATACGTACATGTATATTTTTAAATCCGTACCTAAATAGATATAACTTTAAACTTTATCAAAGGTGTTTGATGAATTTTTGAAGAAAATATTCGAAGCTCACACTAAGTATCCTGGGCTTAGACAATGGACCAGCATCTGTAGGTACCGGGTTGTAAAGTTTTGACTTCGTTTTAGGACCCGTCTATCAGTATACTTGCCACCTTTTGGCAATAATCATGGGGTACAGTAATAACTCCTAATAAAAATAATTTATTTGCACGAACACTGTCACAAGTGTACTGATACCTCCCACCACCTCTGTCCCTTAACGGTTTTTGTCACCCCCCGGGAAGATAAGGAGCAAGTCACTGGAAAACTTCAGTAGTTTCAGATCCCAGCCATTTCTGAAAATGACCTTATCGTGTAAGCTTTTTCATTTTCTTCTCTTTTGAACAGTTTAGTATAGTCTTATCAAAGTTTCCTATTACAGTTTATCATTTGATTGTTGTATCACGGTAAGTGCTTGGCGGCGGCATCTCGGCGTATAAACGGCCTCGAAAAAGTTAACTCAGTCCAGTATTCATTAGGTTCAAATCTGTCTAACCGAGCATCGCCGGTTACGTTGCCTCCACTGTACCTAACTCTAGTAAATGAAGTACAATTTTGAACATTCATGGTGTAACTAAAAATATTTGACTTGTCCGCTTGTACGCAGCGACAAGGGAGATATGGCGAGGTGGCGTGACGGGTTCAAACGCATCTAGCGTAAATCACAGTATTAATGACTTCAGTTAAATCTATAGATGACCTTGTCGCCATATTTTTCATGTGGATTATTATTACTTAGTTCATTGGTATTGCTACAAGTTTTTTAGTGTGTGTGAAAAATGAATAAGTGAGCCGTACTCACAGTTTGTTATCCATGTAGTGAATTTTGGTGAAAAATGGAGACATTTGAACACGATCGATAATTATACGTTGTTTGTCTGGTCTGAAGTAGTCCCTGTCTATAGAGTTCGAGTAAGTTAATAAACATGTCAAAAGTGTGTTATTCAAGTAGGTGACATACTGCGTCACGTAACCACGAAGAAGAAACATCATTATCGTCATATTTAACAGACGTAGAGGTATTTAACAAAATTATTTTGTCAATGTTGAGTACTGTCAGGGATAGTGAACTGTGGTTCTTGACATTTGCCACTTCGCTAGATAATGGTGCTGTTCAAGGAGAAAACCTACGCAAATGGAATGGAAGATTGAAATGTCTTCGAAAAATATTTTGTTTCGACAGTTTTACCTTGAATTATGATTTATTTTTAAACAGGCCACATTTAAAAACTGGTAAAGCTAGATGAGTTAATATCATAATATAATCTATATAAAGAACGCAAAAAATAAACACTTTGAAATAAATAAGGAAGTAAATAAGAACAACGTACGTACTAGTAGTTAACTAGTTGCAACCCGTGGTTTCACCCGCGTTATATCCGGCATGAAAGTAGCCTAAGTTACACTTCATAACATCAGCTATCTGCCAGTGAAAGATGCAAACAATGTAACCCCTTTGAAGCAACATCATGTAGCAACATCAACCTCCTTTGATTTTAATGTAATTTTTTTTCTATGATGTGATATTATTTCAATGCATAGCCTTCATCTCTTGTTCTTGTTTTTTGTATGAAATATTAAAACACAAAAAAAAAGATCCGATCGCTACCTAACTTCAAAGGATCACTAGCTGGGCTAATCTGAAGATTGCCTAAAAGATTCATCAAAATTTGTCCAGTCATTACAGAGTCAACAGGGAGCATCAAAAGGCGATGTGTACATGTATGTTACATGTACACATCGCCTTTTATATGTATAAATAGATATACATCTGGTATATCACCATCGATCGTTAGCATATGCAGACGTGAGCAACCTTCTCCCGACCAGCGTAACCTGGTCATTCTCCGAACAATTCCAAACCCTACCTGAGCTGGCCAGACACCTCGGGCTCCCTACACCTACACAGGTCAATACGATAGGTAAAATACATCGTATTCACACAAAAAAAAACAATGCAAAACCGACCTTGGACTCTAAGTCAAATTCTTCTGCCGTGTGGGCGACTACAAAAACTATCCTATGACATTGGCAGCTCGTATTGTGACATGGTACTCAGAGGTGAGGAGTTGGAGGAGTAAGAGCAACCTTGTAGTTATATTGAGTCGGACTGCTGGATGGACAATTGATTCGGCCCACGCCTCTCGTCAAGTTTGTGTTCCGATATGAGCGAACAAACTACATTATTTTATTGAGAAAAGTTTCCAGATACCTTTAAATATAAGTTTTAAATCTACCATAGAGGCCAAACTGAACCTGCGCCTCGAATGGAATACTGTGCGCTCTCATGAAATAAATAAACCAAGGGCTTTACGGCTAACTCGTATGCGGGCTCAAGTTAACACTGAAACAGCGCTGTTCGGAAAATCACGCGGACGTGAACCTCAACGCGCCGAAATACGGTTTACGGTCACGCAAGTTTTCTCATCACCTAAACAGAATCGCTTAAAACTAGTAACCGTAAGGCTGTGGTTCATTTTGATTTCTTGATTTGCGTCATTCTGTTCGCCATAGTATCTTGAGCAGGACATTTAGATATTTTCAAAAACAACGAAAAACATTTATCCTCCTGTAACTTATATGTGCCACTAAGCTAAAATATTGATGTAGGAAGTTACATACATCATCATCATTTCAGCCATAGAACGTCCACTGCTGGACATATTTGCCTCCCCTATCGATTTCCAAAAGAGCCGGTTAAAGGCGGCCTGCATCCAGCGTTTTCCTGCGTCTCTTTTTAGTCATCTGCCATCTTGTGGGTGGACGTCCTACGTGGGTAAGATTCTCGAATGGAGCCAAGACCGGTAAGCGCATATATGCATACAAGTTCACAACAGAACTATACATTTTCACCAGTTAGTTTTGTGTGTACAACATAATGATATATAGCTTTCAGGCGATTCCCCATTGGAAAATTATTGAGAGCCACAAATTTTCTTTCAGTAAACACGTTATTCTGTATTTAATTTGCGATCAATGTAGGAATTTCGCATCGCTCACAGTGGAAGGTGGCTTTATAGTTGCAAGTGGGCGAGGAAATTTCGGTTAATATTGTCATGTTAATGTTGTATACAGGATCTTTGTTTAATTCGACCGCAGGAGTCGAGTGTGTTGCACTCGGCTGGATGCACTGCGCTGCATTCATTATTACTAACTTTACGATTTAAACAGCTTAACAGTTTTTGTTTTGGTTGTTATTTTATACAATACTAGCTGCGACCCGCGGTTATAATACCTCCTTGAAACGACCTCTTTGGTACAACCTCCTTTGAGTTTCCTCCTCCAATTTTTATTCTTTTCTATGATGTAATATGTCAATGTGTAGAGTTCAAATCTTGATCGCTACCAAACTTCACAGGATCCTGGGATAATCAGAAGATTGTCTAAAAAATATGTATTAAAATCAATTCAGCCGTTTCTGAGTTCATAGGGAACATTCACACATACACACAACGCCTTTTATAATAATAATAACGCTTTTTGTGGTACCAGCTATAGTTCTGTAGTTAATAATAGGTCCAGTAACAAGGAGAAATATTATCTAAAAAAACATGAATTTCAACCACTTCATCCATTGCAAGCACTTCTATAGTATAATAGTGTAGAAACGAGCACATTCGCGTATTTAATATTTATTTATACCATCATCAGCCATAAGAACACTCCTGAACCCCTCCTCCTCCTTAGACCTCCACACTGAACGACAATCTGCCATCTGCATCCACTGAATGCCCGCGACTCTCACAATGTGGTCGGTCCATCTTGTGGGAGGCCTACCTACGCTGCGTCTTCCGGTTCGTGGTCTCCACTCAAGAACCTTTCTTCCCCATCCAGTTTTTCCAAAAGAGTTTCTCCAAAAGGCCAACAGTCAAAGACCACCTCTCATACCATATAATTATATCATCACTGGCAACACACACTGGTTAAAGACCCTTGTCTTAAAGCACTGTAGTATTTTGTACGAAAAGATGTCACGTATTTTCCCGATAATTTTACAGGTGTTTTTATTTACACAATAGCTAGTTTTAGTGCGGACCAGAGCACTCAGTTTTCTCAGTTGATGAGCCACGTTTCTTATCTGTTGTGTTAGTCCTAAGTTGTCATTTCGCGGTAAGTTGGCAGACCCAGCTCAATATCAGAACCTGTCAGTTTATGAGTGGCATCCATTATCTTGGCGCAGCATTTTACTGCGAATTTAGTCTTCAGTTGAGTGACTTCGGAGTTAGAGGATTTTACTTCTTTTAGTCCTGACAAAATTCTGATTGTACCTTATCTAAATAATTATGTAAGTTATTTTGTAATAAATTTGCTATTTAGGTAACGATGATCAAGTGTAGAGTTACCACATAACACAAGATGAATGGAGAAATGAAATAATACAATAAGCGTGGACGTTTCTTTACACTTCGTACCTACATGTATAGAGTAGCTCACATTGGAAAACATAGTAGCGACGATGGCCGGGCAGTAACATGTGCGCTTTAAAACCTGACGACACCTGGTTCGAACCTCGGCACAGCACCAGTCACTTATTCAGACTTATTATTTAAAAAAGCAATCGACCAGCCGCGTAATATACACTTATCGAACCGAAATCAAATCTAGTGATTCATAGCTTAGGCCCTACAACTATGGCCGTAAAAATATACAATAAGCTAACAAATACAATAAAATACTTAGAAAAAGAACACAGCTTCACTAATGTTCTCAAAATTTTCATGGAATCAAAATGTTACTACATCCTAGAGGAATTTTTCAAGGATAATTTCGAGGATATACAAATAGACCGTTCCGTTCTTTCTGTTGCCATACCCTAACAGGGTCATATTTACTACATGTATTTTAAGACAAAAACATGTTAGTTAAGGTCTGCATGCATATCATAATGTCGCAATAAACAAATTGAGTATTGAGTAATTAAATAGCATTAAAATAAGTTCGCAGATATATGACATTCACCAACGTGATGGGCCAGCATAGTGTATTAGGGCCCATTCACTATCACTCCTTCTCTCTGGCAGAAGGCCTGTGTCAGCAGTCGGAACTTGATAAACATTGACGTTGATGATGACTTAATAAAATAACGATTTTATCGCGGAAATTAACCTAGAAGTACGTAAAATAGACTTTGGTCGTATATTTTCTTACCAAGTAAATAAACGTCTGATGACAGCTATAGAGATAATTCTCGTAATAAAGTCGTAAATACAATAATCATGCAGATTTCCATCACCGAGAAGCATAACATCCCGGCACTCCTGCACTCAGCAGTTACTCGTATCTACAAACAGTAATACTCCGTACAATATGTAATAGCATATGCAGACTCTGCATTATCACGTTTTGCTGGCATTATTAGAAACATACATATTATAACGATTTGAGAAACAAGCGTACTTACGAGTACTCACCTACTATTTCTTAATTGCTGTAAATGAGATTAAATTACGGTTACCAACATTTACATGTGGAATACTATATTCAATGTGAAAGAAAGTATGTGAAGGGGAAACTCTGGGCATTTCCCGAGAAATCCTGGTACCCTCTGTCAGACACAGAGACAAGCCATCGAGGGGGTTTCATCATCATTATCATTTCAGCCATAGGACGTCCACTGCTGGATAGGCCTCCTATCGATCTGCAAAAGGACCGGTTGGAAACGGCCTGCAACCAGTGTTTTCCTGCGGTCTCTTTTAGGTCGTCTGTCCATCTTGTGTGTGGACGTTCTACACTGTGCTTAACGATCTGGTCCAAGGAGTTTTAGTAGATATAAAAATGAAGACACAATATAGAATTACAAGTACTATTTTAAGAAAAAATGCAAATAACCTCGTTCTGCTAGTCTCGTTATATAAAATATTCTCCAGCTCCTGTTACGCTACTGTATAACTATAGATGCGGCTATATATACATGCGGGACGGAAACTGTAAATAAATCACCGCTTTAATTGCTAAGAAGTGATAATCTGATCAATGAGTTCCATCCTCAGCCGCACCGTTGCTTACCATCAGGCGAGTTGGCCAAACAAAGATTGATTCTATATAAAAAAATTACAATTAACAAAGCATGTTATTTTTTTTTTTATAGATGTGTGAAATAATAACAGTGATTGATCAATCATTATAAACAATGCCTATAATGATTTTTTATATTTTTATTTAAACTTTTGTCATATGTGTCATTTAAATTATTTAAATTTTCTTTTTTTTATGCAATAGACAGCATAAACAAGCAGACGGACCGCCTGATGGTAAGCAATCACCGTCATCTATGGATACTTGCAACGCCAGGGGCAGCACAGATACGTTAGACTCTATTAACAGCCCTTTTGAAGAACCCCATATTGAAGCTACTCGGAAATGCCGCAGGAGGGAGCTTATTCCACAAATTGCAGGTGTAAGGCAAAAAGGAACGCGTAAAACGCACAGTGTGCTATTTCCAACGATCTAAAAAAAAGAAAGCAAACTGAAGTTTACTAGAAGTAAATTATTAATACAATGAGCGTATGAAACAAAGTAGTATGTACTTCCATCTGTAACGCTCGCCCTCGCTAACCTAACTAACTTACTAACTTAACTCTAAATTAAATTACTAACTTGACTCTAAATAACTCTAATATCCTAGCTCGTAGATAAAGGTTGATGAAGATATTATGATCCTAATCACTAACTAATTAATTTAAACCAAATACTAACCTAGCTTACTATATTAACCTAGCCCTAAAGGATTATGAATTTAAAAGTTTATGAAGATATTATTTTATGATAAGAATTATAGTAAACTAAGGTTAGTAAGAAAGCCTAGGCAAAGAAAAGAACGTGAATAGCTAAACCTAGATATTAGATATTAAATGTACCCTATGAAAAATATTAAAAGGTAACTTCTAGAATTCTCTATGATGATTAATAATTGAAATACCTCCCTGCAGATAAAACCTGTACCTTATAAGTTCTAGTATTTAAGACTTCCTTAGCTATATCAGTACCTTATCTAATTCCTAACTCAACCTGTACTATATTATAAATGTAACTTATATTATGGCCATGTGATCAAGTGGTTAGAGAACCCGACGTTGTAGATCCGCTGCAACCCTGGATAGAGGTTTGGGTGTGTCCTAACTCAAATATTCCTACTTCTACCTTCCAATATAGTTCAATTACTAGTTTGACACTAAACCTAAAACCTATTACTATTATTTCCTCTTGAACCTAACATCATTAACCGCCTTACTAAAGTTTAATTTCAGTTATCTCTATATTTGCCTTATGTGTTAATCTAGTAAAATTCAATTTAGGTACTCATATTACTTTTATTTAGGAATCAATACAAGCTTGATCACAACTTGAAACCCTCTAATAAACGTTTCCTAGGTTACTTATCAAACCTACATACTGGACCTTCATTTTACAACCTACTTGTTACGTGGTTGAAGTTGAACCTAACCATAATTTAGAGAATCATAATTCCAACCTAGGTACTCTGTATTTGGTTTCTTATCCTAATGTGTTATACTACTGACGACTTATTTAAGACCTAAAAATGTTATAGAAATCTACCTAGGTGAAGTTGAGAGGAAAATATTGAAAGGAGACTGAGCGTTGATTACTTGTGTTATTTGAGTGTAGATATTAAGCAAATCATTGAAGAAGCACTGCAAGGTGAATTTATAGTTAATATTTAGATTTCAGTTTAATAAATTAATGTTTTTTGGTTGAGACTTGGAAAACTACCGACAAAGATGATTTTATAGTTTGTACTTAGAGTTCAGTATAATAAATTAATGTTTTTAGTTGAGACTTGGAAAACTACCAACAAAGGTGATTTTATAGTTTGTATTTAGACTTTAGTATAATAAATTGATGTTTTTTTGTTGAGACTTGGAAAACTACCAACAAAGGTGATTTTATAGTTTGTACTTAGGGTTCAGTATAATAAATTAATGTTTTTTAGTTGAGACTTGGAAAACTACCAGCAAAGGTGATTTTATAGTTTGTATTTAGACTTCAGTATAATAAATTAATGTTTTTTTGTTGAGACTTGGAAAACGGAGCCCCTCCACCGCTCCGCTTGGTGAACAACGACTACCCGACGGTTTGTCCTCCCGTCTCATAAAACAGTCAGAATAATGTTATCTTATTCTTATGCGACTGCAAACTTTATCAAATCTTTGCACAGACCCTAAGAAGGTGCTCTGTGCTAATGCAAAATTTACCACCATGTTCGTAAACCCTATACGCTAGCAGAAGAACTGGCAAAGAAACTGCCGCGCTTTATTACAAATTTAGCAAATAGAATGCAGTCTTCAGGTTAAATTACTGAATACTCAATCTAGACATTCAAGTGTAACATGACTTTTAGTGTAAAAGGTAAGTAACCTTCCCGTTAGCTCTTCAAATTGGCCATCTCAATCAGGACTTCCTTTAAGAGAGTTTATATTGAACAAGCCAGTATTACTAAATCAGTAACAATGTAAAGGCGCCCTTTAAGTTTTCTATAACCAAGGGGTAACCTAGAGACAACCGCTCTGTGTACTATTCAGCTACACTTAGCTTAGGTACCTTCTATAGAACCCAAATAATGTGAGATGTAGAAGAAAGTCCGTCATATTAACTTTCAATTTGAAGAGGTTCATTTAGTAATTTATTTGATGTTAAAACTGAGAATTATATTTCTCTCAAGATCATGTTAGACCTGGCCGTCCTTGAATTTCCAATAATTCAATTATATGCAAACAATAATACATGTCAATCTCCTTTACAAATTCCTCATTTTCTAAGAAAAATTATGATTTTTATAAATCAAATAATTTCAGGAGTTACCAAAACCTGAATAATCATTAAACCATTAGATACTAGTTGGGTTTTCTGACTGTCTTACAGTTTTAAGGTAAATAGAAATTCTTCATCTACCTTCACAAAATTATGAAATTAGCTTTAGACTTAGTTAGAGACTAGAAGTGAATTGCTTGTCTAAGCAACCTTCACTAAGTCTCTTTAGACAGAATCTCATTTAATTCTACAAAATAACTAACAGTATCAGTCACATATAGATTTCTATCTACATTCGATGACTACACTGTAAGTTACAAATGGCTATAAATGACCAATTATGAATATAAATTTAAAATCCCAACTAACATATCTAATAATTTAGTTCAACACCTTTTACTGGATTATCTCCAATAAGTTAAAACAGGAACAAGCTGAAAGAAAAATCCCTACAAGTCCCTAGGTTTCCCTATGTCTTGACGATCTGGTACCCTCGCATACTTTGAAGATATCAGATCCCCGAGATCAACCTCAAAAAACCTACACCTGGTACCCTCAACTATTCTGGAGATACACCATAACTCAAACAAAGAACAAACGAGTTCTTTAATTAACTAGACACAATAAAAAAAACCCACCCCTTCCCTAACAACAGAGTTATACGGGTTGCTAATTGCCCGAGTGCAGAACTCTGACTAAACTGTAAGGACCTGACATGGGTGACTAGTCCACGAACCTATAGTCACTACCTGCAACCCTACAGGTAAGCTCAAAGGAACCGAAGTTCCGGGAGGCTTCTTAAAACAGAACGGACCTCCCTTGGGGATAGAGCTTATTGACCCTCCTAACGTAAGGACAGATCATGTGAAAGCATGTAGGCGGACGGAGACTAGCCTACGGCTAACCAGTCCCGCTAGGATATAGTATCACAACCTGTTAAGGTGATTCCAGAGGTCCGTACCCCCATCCAAACTACAGTCAATCACACAACCTGGAGACTGAATCGATGCCTCATTTAAGCGGCTAAAATCGACCTTGGGATCGTCTCAAAGTTCCCAAGTCCTAACTATCGCGGAGAGGAGATGAACGGCCTTCGTAAGTGGTCACAGTGAGGTTCAGCGAAGGCAGTCCATTATTTCAAACCATGTTGAAATGAATCGCAATTGTCCAATATTTCAAATACAAGTCATTTAAATGACTAAATGAGTTTACCCAACGCGTAAGAAACCCTTAAGAAGCTACTTTTACTTGTAAGAAAAATTTTAACAAACTACCTTCACCCATAAGAAAAAGAATCTAAATTCTCAAAAGTACGAGGCCAACTTCCACGTAGCAACACGGAATATCGTTCACACCTCGAACTGAGTTCAAATTACTGAAAAACTACTAAGCAAAAAGAATTTAATAAAACTCTGTGACATAATTGAAATTTGTGTTAAGTCGGGCAGAGCTTCACCTTTAAATTCACAAAGAAACGCAAAAGACTCTAAAATATATTGGACAACACGACAGGGTCACGACTAAATACAGAATGAATGCCGCCGCGTCTCTGCTACCCCCTTATATACCCTTCGTCTTTAAGGTTCATAATGCTACAACAAGCGGCTTTGTCACAAAAGTATCGGAACCATTGAAACTATCAGAAGTATCAAAAGTTTCAATAGTATCGAAACAATTCGACCAATCAGAGAGCCGGATTTTGTAAACATTGTTAGTTTCAATACTTTTGACACAGTGGCCCCTCCACCGCTTCGCCATTTTGTCTGTCATTCTAAATAGCCTGTGCATCAAGATTTTGCAACTGAATAAACAAAACTAAATAATTATCAAGTTAAATTGTTGTAAATCTTTGGAACTATTATCAATTAAGGTATGTAACTTATTTGATTATTTATTTTTATAGTAAAGGAAACCATCGTATAAAATTTTGTAGGTTATCATTTTGTAAACAAACTAAAACTGCTTTACATATTTCTTTGAGATCCCTGTCTAAATATAATGTCCTACCCTATCTCCCTTCATTCTATACAATCTCTAATCATAGGAGTAAAACATTTGTCAAAGTCCTGTTATTGTAACTAAAATTTTAGAAGCAAATTACATTTCAAAGCAACGATTCCCCGAGCTAAGTCGAGAGCAAGCTGTCCAGCCTCTCTGCTCATTTCCAGCAGCTGCACAAACCGCATACAAACGTCCTTTATGTCTTACTAATCTATGTAGACCTGGGTTAGTAGTGTAGACATGTTGTAACGGTGACTTCTTCTCAATTTCAGGATTCTGTAGCATCCCATTAATCTGATGATATCTGATCCGAAGTTCGCATCTTAACTCAACTATAAGGATGCCTGACATGAACCTGTGTTCAAACAACCTAAGCTACTTTTCAACACAAAGGTAATTTTTATCCTAAAATTATATTTACTAATACTTAAACCAAGTAATAACACACAGGTGTTATTAACCAATAATCATATGTCAAGGAAAGGCAACTTACTTACCTTTATCTATCAGTTTAAGCTATAAAATAACATTGGACTGAAGATAATACATAACTGTGAATGATCACCAATACTGTACAGAATCGACACAATATTTCTTATAATTAACCATTTAGTTTTCTAACAATATAAAGCAAAGAAGTGAAGTCTCTTCACTCTTCCAAAACCTTAGAGAAACAACAAAGGTCAATGGTTATTTAAAACAGCATCAATTTTATCAAATATAACTTAACAAACGTAATTAACATAAGATAATGTTTTACTTCTAGCGTTCCACAACCTGTAAGCCCACATAACCCGAGCCTAGCGTATAAACGACCATTTAAGCTTTCTTGTGTCCATCATGTTGTGTTATGTAGCTAACCTTATTTAATAGGTGATTTTGTTACAATTTCAGGTCAACGACCCTGTTCAGCCTACATCTTCTTAGCTTCATGAAATCCAGTCCGATGCCCATAGTCCAATGCAACCAATGCAGAATCGTGGTCCAACGGAACTGCTTCCACATACTTCAGATAATACTCACTACAAACCAACTTCTAAACGGATAGTGACTTAGTCGTTAAGTGAATTGTACAAGGTATTCCTATTCTTTTATTATACTTAATTCAACTAATAATTTAGTAGTTCTATTCACTGAATTGGAACAAAAAGGCAGCCTTAGTTCTTCTTAATATAGTAAGGAGAGATATTTTTCTACCGCCTGTCCACAAGGATTCTATAAAACAGTATAAAACTGTTATTAATTTATTAATATAGAATTCCTTTAGCTTTTCATTGATAAAATTAATATGGACACAGCCAATCAAACATACATCAATTTAAATTGAATATTTTAGTTGTAAACTAAAGTTTAAATGTTGTGAAACGTAACGGACCCCATTCTGGACCGTCACAGCCTGCCTTAAAATTTGCAAAGATGCTAATTTCTTAATCGGAGTAAATTTTCCAAAACCTACTTTAATTCACAACATTCTCTAACCCAACTTCTTTAAACTGCAAGTGCAAAATTAATACTATCAAAATCTGCTTTTCAACAATAATAATTATGTGTAATCGAATGTGTGTGTAGCCCTATCACTATATGTAAGTGTATTTAAACCAAGGCAAAATAATCATGAATTAATCTCAGACTTTTAGGCTTGATAATATATTATCTATAAAGAAAATTCCCCCCTTTCCCAGTACCTCCTATCATCTGCAAAGAAAGTTTGGTTGTGAGTCAAACTCATTTCTAATAAATCTACGCAACCCTACTCTTCTTCGTGAATATTCTCTCATCCACTGAAAAGCAAAAGCCACGTATTCCTTCCAAATTCAAGGCCGATCCAATGTTAAAAAAGGAAAAATTCTGTATAGCCGCTATATTCCACCTAAAATCCAATGATTAAAATACAATTTATTTACATTGGTGCTTGTGTAGTGTATTAGTTCGGAATGTTCGTACATTGTAGAGTATTTAGATCCTTCCGAAATCAACGCCTGTTGATGATATGATAGACTAACCCTAACACCAATTTTTCTCCTTCGGAAAGATCTAATTTGTAGTTGTGTTTGTTGAAACTCAAACTTTGACAGCTCGCTCCCATCTCGACAATGTCAATATCCTAAGTCCCTCTTGTACCCTATAAAGCCTTCACACACTCTGTTCCTTTCATTTCTCTCTTTTTCTACATTCAAGACCTTTCTTTCATTAAAAGCTAAAACTGTCATTCTCTTTCCATTACCCCTGTCGCGGTCTTACACAGAACTTAGGATATCTACACTATCTTCTAGATGAGGAACGAAACAATTAGACTCAATCTCTATTTACATTGTAAGAATGATAAAGCTTTATATCTGACATAACCCCAAAATCCAAAAGTGTCTTTAATTTACTTTTCTCTTGTTAACTATAAACCCTCTTAATTTTGGCTGAAGCGATCTCAATTTATTATCAAAGTCACAATAATTTGAACATATAAACCAATGCCGCCTCAATAGTAATCCAACAATGAATAGATTAACATAAAGTGATTTTAGTTCGTAAATAACTCTCACAAAGAGGTTATGCTTTTCTTGGACAAAAATTACTAATATTCAAAGTACAATTCAACACATTCTAGAGAATTACAATCAGACTTTCGCAAAAAGTCATAGATGAATTTACTCATATAATTCCCTTTTCTTTCTTTTAGTATTTTTTTTTTTATTTATTTTTCATATATTTTTGTATTTTTTTTTTTTGTGTTCAACATATATATTTTTTTTTCGCTGTATTATAATATTTTTTTTCTTTCCATTTGTATTTTTTTTTTTTCAGTCGTGTATTTTTTTTTTTTTTTTTTTTTTTTAATATATATATTTTTTTTCCATTTTTCTTCTCTCATTTTTTCTTTCAATTACATATTAAAAGTTCTAATATTTATATTAGATATTAACATTATGAATGGACGGGATATTCTAATCTTAATCGTAGAAAATTTAACACTAAATAAAGCCCCAAGAGTCAAACATCAGTCAACCAATTCCCAAAATAATAGGTTAGACACCATTTACAAATATTATTAGTATACCTAGAAGTCTAGCATTTTAACGATTTAACATAAAACCTTAGGTTAAACAATATACAAAAGGAAAAGGAACACATACTGTTAAAACAGGACCTAAATCACAATTCAAATGGCAACCTTATAATATTTATACCTATACAAAGTTAATATTTTTCATAAATCTAAGAAAAGATCCAAAGTTACGACAACTTTCAAGCATCCTGAAATCTGATTTAAAACTGTATAAAGTGTTTTTTTTTTATATATCTAGTGACGCGCTCCGATTTTGCACAAGTGTAAGCCCGGTCATAGGCCTCGCCACCAAGACCCGCTCCTGAAACTCAAACTTCATCAAAATTAGTTCAGCCGCTCACTCACCGTTTAAACCATTGATGACAAACATTTCAAAACTAAAATCAGCTAAATCGGCCCAGCCGTTCTCGAGCTTTAACGAGTCTAATGAATAACGATTGATTTTTATAAATTAATATTATTAACTATAAGGTAGATAATCTATGATTTAATTTTAACCAAACCCCAATCTATAAAAATTTAAAATCTTTTGCAAATACTTGATTCACCCTATAGATTCACTGGCATAAATCACACAAAAATAATTAATTTTATTCGATGATGATGATGATGTAAACATAGAAGTGATTTAAATTAATTTATAATCTAATTTATTTCCCTAAAACACCAGATATAAATTAGCGAAAATCCCATCGAATTTGGTTTAGCCAATCCGAAATAGCTAAAATCTTACAATATTATACATAAACACCACTTCATTATAATCTTTGATCACATAATTACCCCTTTCAAGTATACAAAATAACTTCTAAAACGCATTACCCACCTGTACTGTACTGTTTAACAATTCATTTTGCAATTTCCTATAAAATCTTACAAAGCCAAAACTCAAACTCTATTAAACCTGAATTTAACATAAATACAAACAATACCTCAACAAACAAATTCAATAAAACTACGTTTTGCAATAGTTAGTTGCACTTATGACAATGACCCTTTCCCTTACTGAAACCTTAATAAATAACCTCATATGTACCAATTCTAATTTCAAAACGCCCTCAACATCAAATAATTTGTAGAACGAATTTCATCGGATTTGGTTCAGCCGTCCTAGAATACTCGAAGAACAAACATACATCGCCCTATATGCTATGAAATTATAAGAGTATTTTTTTCTAATCTTACCAACCATATACCCCCTTTTTTATTTTTCATTAAATAAATAAAAATTTACTCGCCGGAAAATATCACCCCTTTTTACCTTATTTGAATGTAATCCTGTTCAACTATGTTTCACATACTTAGTTCACACTGTATAACAAGCCCTTTTAATTACCTAATGTTAATTCATGCTGTATGAAAAACGTGTTCTCCTCTTTTTTTTCTCACTAATTACCGCCTAAGATTTCTCTATGTCGTATTAACTAGAATACATTCACTACTCTAGAATATAAAGTGTTTTACTATAATAACCTTTAGTTTAAGAACATTTTTGGGTATTTACAAAATTCAAATCTCATCCATACTACTACAATCTCAATATTTCTTTCTTAACCTATTTCTGCTTTCAAACTAAAACATAAATACGCACAAAAAGAACATATGTCGTTGACGGGATTCGAACCCACGACCCATTCTCCAACTCCGAACATAGAACGCATTAGGCCAGTCGTCGCTTCCGGGAGACGCCGAATTACGTCTAATCTACGTAGCTAGCAATGCTTATACACTCCGTTGTCAGCTCCGATATCATAATATTTTTATTCTCTTGACGTTGATAACCGTTGACAAGTGACATGATGTAACAAACCTACGATGTGTCAATAATAATCATAAATCGTTTTTTTTTTCATTCGGCAAGAGCCTTCGCCACAAAGGTAAGACTTTCCATATCTATCGACCCTACAGTTCATCAAATCCGTTAAGTCAGAAAATGGTTTTATCTTCCCCGTTTTTTTTCTACTAACAAATTTTATAAAGGCAAAGTAATTTTATCCTATAATAACACAACTTGAAACAATAACCGATAACAAACCTACAACAAAACGTTTTGTTCTACTACCTACTACGTTTTCGAACAAAACTTTTTTGTTCGAAATCATATCACGAAATGAATACGTCTTTCAATTTATTATTTCCTCTTTCGTGACCTTGGATACCCAATTTCTTCAACCTGATATATGATAGTTTTATATTACCTTTTCACCGCTTTTACCCAGAAATAAAAACTCTTTACCTTAATAATTAAAATACATCTACTATAAAGTTTGAAGTCCGATTGATCACGACAATCTAACAACAACAATTAATACGCCTTATAATGTAATCTAATTTTAAAATTTTAGTATATAATTAATGATTAAACGAACTAACAAGTTTACGCAAAGACAGAATATAGTTACAAAATTACCTACAATAAATTATGACACCCGTTAAACCTTTTCGTCTCCGTTTTTCACGCCAACAAATTGTACAGATTCAAAGAAAAGATTTCCTTGAATCTGTACTTTCCTGCCTTAATTTAGAATGAGTCTCTGAACTACAAATAATTAATCGAATTACAAGTATAATTGACCTAAGTTTTATTTTTATTTGCTTCTAACACACAACTAAGAGTAATAATATTTAACCTAAATTGACTCCCTGCTAAAATATAAATATTACTATAGTAAGATTACACGGACATAGAATTATTTTTTTAAAAATATTTTCTCTTCCTTACCGCGTGTTAAGTGTGTTTAACGTGGGCCTAAGCACAACGTGTTACGTGTTTACTTCAATATCTTTGAAGACTTTATTTTATCTGTGGTCTAGTCTATTCCTAAATTTGACAAGTAAACACAACTTTTTTTTTTCACTGTCTCACTTTCACTCTACTCTGGGCAAGCCAAAGCCTTAAAGACCAAACCCCTTTCCGTGAATTCCCGAAGAAATTATGCAGAAAACCATTGTAAAATAATTTAATGTAATAATTTGTAAATAAATAAATAGTCAGTCTAAAATACTACAAACCAAGTTCCCCGAATCTATTCATTTTCAAGTAAGAATAGCGTATTTGTCATTTGGATGGTAAAATTAAATTTCCTATGTCATGGCAACCATTATTTTTAGTTCCAAAGATTTCCACCTGTGGCTCTAGTAGTCATACTGTTATGAGTTTGTTATTTTCCGAGTTCATTTCTCTAAATTATATTGCAAAGAAAGTTTTTTAACCCTGTAAAACGCAATAAAACATTTTGCAAATGCTACCACAACTAAATTCAACCCATAGTGCACACACCCCATACAAATCTGAAATTCCATTTAACCTTTCTACTAACCGTAAGTTTATGTGTATAAATATAATACTTTGTTGACTTTTTTTGTAAACTAAATTCAATCTTTCACTGAATTTTACTCACTCAAAGTAAAAATACCACCTAATTCCTGATTCTAGTATCCTACTGTAAACAGTTTACTGAACGCTTTTATGAGTATTACAAATATTTAATTTAAATAACCTTGAACCTTTGACCTAAACCTTGACCTTTGAGCTCAAACTACCCTAGAAATTCTTTTGCTGTTTTAAAGTTATAGAATCTTGTAAAAACAAAAACTCAAGTTATATTCTACATTTCTAATTGATGTTAATTGTATTAAAAGAAACTTAGTATATTTACTTCATTAACCTCAAAAATAACAAAAATAATTTTCTTCAAAGTATGATTTAATATAATGTATCAGAATTTAGTTATTGCCGAGCTATAATTTTCCAATTTCTTCCTTTTCAGGCATACTTAAATAGTTGTGTCAACCTGATTTGACCAATCCAAACTTACATAGTAACCTTGAAAACTCTACCCAAATTAAGAAAGATTTCCTATCCTAACGCTGGGATAATGATAAAGAACTCAAGCAACCTGGTATGTATATTTCTAGCACTTAATGTTTCGGTACCTATTAATATGACTCGTTACCTCCGTCCCTAACTATATTAGTTGTTCAAAGGAAGTCATCACATAACACAATTTGTTGATTTCAGATATATTTTTCTACAAAATGCCTGGAATCTGCTCAAAATGTCTCCTACCTGCTTCTCTGCTGCTTTGAAAATCTTCACAAAAACCCGCTACTAGTCTAATCTTAATTTGTGCTTAAAGAAATAAACACCTCCTTAGTTCCGTTTTCATTTGTCAAGACACTAGGCAGGTATAGGCTTGTAACTTGATACAATTTCCCATAATTCCTCTAACAGATAGTTCGAATCTACCTAGACAACTGAATGTTATTAGATCATATGCTATATATACCTGTGAATTAAACAATAACCTTTCCTTCTGAATAGTTGGGTAGAATACTCCTAAATTAACCTGATTACTACCTTTACCCTTAACTACCTTACTTTTGTTAGACTTTCTCGAACCTATTATCTATATTTCATCGTATCTCCTAGCTCACCAATGACTGTAACGCTCTAACGACTCACTCAAAAGAACCATCTACATTCTAGTCAACCTCAAATCCTGGAGCTAATCCTGGTCACGGCACCAAATTGTAACGCTCGCCCTCGCTAACCTAACTAACTTACTAACTTAACTCTAAATTAAATTACTAACTTGACTCTAAATAACTCTAATATCCTAGCTCGTAGATAAAGGTTGATGAAGATATTATGATCCTAATCACTAACTAATTAATTTAAACCAAATACTAACCTAGCTTACTATATTAACCTAGCCCTAAAGGATTATGAATTTAAAAGTTTATGAAGATATTATTTTATGATAAGAATTATAGTAAACTAAGGTTAGTAAGAAAGCCTAGGCAAAGAAAAGAACGTGAATAGCTAAACCTAGATATTAGATATTAAATGTACCCTATGAAAAATATTAAAAGGTAACTTCTAGAATTCTCTATGATGATTAATAATTGAAATACCTCCCTGCAGATAAAACCTGTACCTTATAAGTTCTAGTATTTAAGACTTCCTTAGCTATATCAGTACCTTATCTAATTCCTAACTCAACCTGTACTATATTATAAATGTAACTTATATTATGGCCATGTGATCAAGTGGTTAGAGAACCCGACGTTGTAGATCCGCTGCAACCCTGGATAGAGGTTTGGGTGTGTCCTAACTCAAATATTCCTACTTCTACCTTCCAATATAGTTCAATTACTAGTTTGACACTAAACCTAAAACCTATTACTATTATTTCCTCTTGAACCTAACATCATTAACCGCCTTACTAAAGTTTAATTTCAGTTATCTCTATATTTGCCTTATGTGTTAATCTAGTAAAATTCAATTTAGGTACTCATATTACTTTTATTTAGGAATCAATACAAGCTTGATCACAACTTGAAACCCTCTAATAAACGTTTCCTAGGTTACTTATCAAACCTACATACTGGACCTTCATTTTACAACCTACTTGTTACGTGGTTGAAGTTGAACCTAACCATAATTTAGAGAATCATAATTCCAACCTAGGTACTCTGTATTTGGTTTCTTATCCTAATGTGTTATACTACTGACGACTTATTTAAGACCTAAAAATGTTATAGAAATCTACCTAGGTGAAGTTGAGAGGAAAATATTGAAAGGAGACTGAGCGTTGATTACTTGTGTTATTTGAGTGTAGATATTAAGCAAATCATTGAAGAAGCACTGCAAGGTGAATTTATAGTTAATATTTAGATTTCAGTTTAATAAATTAATGTTTTTTGGTTGAGACTTGGAAAACTACCGACAAAGATGATTTTATAGTTTGTACTTAGAGTTCAGTATAATAAATTAATGTTTTTAGTTGAGACTTGGAAAACTACCAACAAAGGTGATTTTATAGTTTGTATTTAGACTTTAGTATAATAAATTGATGTTTTTTTGTTGAGACTTGGAAAACTACCAACAAAGGTGATTTTATAGTTTGTACTTAGGGTTCAGTATAATAAATTAATGTTTTTTAGTTGAGACTTGGAAAACTACCAGCAAAGGTGATTTTATAGTTTGTATTTAGACTTCAGTATAATAAATTAATGTTTTTTTGTTGAGACTTGGAAAACGGAGCCCCTCCACCGCTCCGCTTGGTGAACAACGACTACCCGACGGTTTGTCCTCCCGTCTCATAAAACAGTCAGAATAATGTTATCTTATTCTTATGCGACTGCAAACTTTATCAAATCTTTGCACAGACCCTAAGAAGGTGCTCTGTGCTAATGCAAAATTTACCACCATGTTCGTAAACCCTATACGCTAGCAGAAGAACTGGCAAAGAAACTGCCGCGCTTTATTACAAATTTAGCAAATAGAATGCAGTCTTCAGGTTAAATTACTGAATACTCAATCTAGACATTCAAGTGTAACATGACTTTTAGTGTAAAAGGTAAGTAACCTTCCCGTTAGCTCTTCAAATTGGCCATCTCAATCAGGACTTCCTTTAAGAGAGTTTATATTGAACAAGCCAGTATTACTAAATCAGTAACAATGTAAAGGCGCCCTTTAAGTTTTCTATAACCAAGGGGTAACCTAGAGACAACCGCTCTGTGTACTATTCAGCTACACTTAGCTTAGGTACCTTCTATAGAACCCAAATAATGTGAGATGTAGAAGAAAGTCCGTCATATTAACTTTCAATTTGAAGAGGTTCATTTAGTAATTTATTTGATGTTAAAACTGAGAATTATATTTCTCTCAAGATCATGTTAGACCTGGCCGTCCTTGAATTTCCAATAATTCAATTATATGCAAACAATAATACATGTCAATCTCCTTTACAAATTCCTCATTTTCTAAGAAAAATTATGATTTTTATAAATCAAATAATTTCAGGAGTTACCAAAACCTGAATAATCATTAAACCATTAGATACTAGTTGGGTTTTCTGACTGTCTTACAGTTTTAAGGTAAATAGAAATTCTTCATCTACCTTCACAAAATTATGAAATTAGCTTTAGACTTAGTTAGAGACTAGAAGTGAATTGCTTGTCTAAGCAACCTTCACTAAGTCTCTTTAGACAGAATCTCATTTAATTCTACAAAATAACTAACAGTATCAGTCACATATAGATTTCTATCTACATTCGATGACTACACTGTAAGTTACAAATGGCTATAAATGACCAATTATGAATATAAATTTAAAATCCCAACTAACATATCTAATAATTTAGTTCAACACCTTTTACTGGATTATCTCCAATAAGTTAAAACAGGAACAAGCTGAAAGAAAAATCCCTACAAGTCCCTAGGTTTCCCTATGTCTTGACGATCTGGTACCCTCGCATACTTTGAAGATATCAGATCCCCGAGATCAACCTCAAAAAACCTACACCTGGTACCCTCAACTATTCTGGAGATACACCATAACTCAAACAAAGAACAAACGAGTTCTTTAATTAACTAGACACAATAAAAAAAACCCACCCCTTCCCTAACAACAGTGTTATACGGGTTGCTAATTGCCCGAGTGCAGAACTCTGACTAAACTGTAAGGACCTGACATGGGTGACTAGTCCACGAACCTATAGTCACTACCTGCAACCCTACAGGTAAGCTCAAAGGAACCGAAGTTCCGGGAGGCTTCTTAAAACAGAACGGACCTCCCTTGGGGATAGAGCTTATTGACCCTCCTAACGTAAGGACAGATCATGTGAAAGCATGTAGGCGGACGGAGACTAGCCTACGGCTAACCAGTCCCGCTAGGATATAGTATCACAACCTGTTAAGGTGATTCCAGAGGTCCGTACCCCCATCCAAACTACAGTCAATCACACAACCTGGAGACTGAATCGATGCCTCATTTAAGCGGCTAAAATCGACCTTGGGATCGTCTCAAAGTTCCCAAGTCCTAACTATCGCGGAGAGGAGATGAACGGCCTTCGTAAGTGGTCACAGTGAGGTTCAGCGAAGGCAGTCCATTATTTCAAACCATGTTGAAATGAATCGCAATTGTCCAATATTTCAAATACAAGTCATTTAAATGACTAAATGAGTTTACCCAACGCGTAAGAAACCCTTAAGAAGCTACTTTTACTTGTAAGAAAAATTTTAACAAACTACCTTCACCCATAAGAAAAAGAATCTAAATTCTCAAAAGTACGAGGCCAACTTCCACGTAGCAACACGGAATATCGTTCACACCTCGAACTGAGTTCAAATTACTGAAAAACTACTAAGCAAAAAGAATTTAATAAAACTCTGTGACATAATTGAAATTTGTGTTAAGTCGGGCAGAGCTTCACCTTTAAATTCACAAAGAAACGCAAAAGACTCTAAAATATATTGGACAACACGACAGGGTCACGACTAAATACAGAATGAATGCCGCCGCGTCTCTGCTACCCCCTTATATACCCTTCGTCTTTAAGGTTCATAATGCTACAACAAGCGGCTTTGTCACAAAAGTATCGGAACCATTGAAACTATCAGAAGTATCAAAAGTTTCAATAGTATCGAAACAATTCGACCAATCAGAGAGCCGGATTTTGTAAACATTGTTAGTTTCAATACTTTTGACACAGTGGCCCCTCCACCGCTTCGCCATTTTGTCTGTCATTCTAAATAGCCTGTGCATCAAGATTTTGCAACTGAATAAACAAAACTAAATAATTATCAAGTTAAATTGTTGTAAATCTTTGGAACTATTATCAATTAAGGTATGTAACTTATTTGATTATTTATTTTTATAGTAAAGGAAACCATCGTATAAAATTTTGTAGGTTATCATTTTGTAAACAAACTAAAACTGCTTTACATATTTCTTTGAGATCCCTGTCTAAATATAATGTCCTACCCTATCTCCCTTCATTCTATACAATCTCTAATCATAGGAGTAAAACATTTGTCAAAGTCCTGTTATTGTAACTAAAATTTTAGAAGCAAATTACATTTCAAAGCAACGATTCCCCGAGCTAAGTCGAGAGCAAGCTGTCCAGCCTCTCTGCTCATTTCCAGCAGCTGCACAAACCGCATACAAACGTCCTTTATGTCTTACTAATCTATGTAGACCTGGGTTAGTAGTGTAGACATGTTGTAACGGTGACTTCTTCTCAATTTCAGGATTCTGTAGCATCCCATTAATCTGATGATATCTGATCCGAAGTTCGCATCTTAACTCAACTATAAGGATGCCTGACATGAACCTGTGTTCAAACAACCTAAGCTACTTTTCAACACAAAGGTAATTTTTATCCTAAAATTATATTTACTAATACTTAAACCAAGTAATAACACACAGGTGTTATTAACCAATAATCATATGTCAAGGAAAGGCAACTTACTTACCTTTATCTATCAGTTTAAGCTATAAAATAACATTGGACTGAAGATAATACATAACTGTGAATGATCACCAATACTGTACAGAATCGACACAATATTTCTTATAATTAACCATTTAGTTTTCTAACAATATAAAGCAAAGAAGTGAAGTCTCTTCACTCTTCCAAAACCTTAGAGAAACAACAAAGGTCAATGGTTATTTAAAACAGCATCAATTTTATCAAATATAACTTAACAAACGTAATTAACATAAGATAATGTTTTACTTCTAGCGTTCCACAACCTGTAAGCCCACATAACCCGAGCCTAGCGTATAAACGACCATTTAAGCTTTCTTGTGTCCATCATGTTGTGTTATGTAGCTAACCTTATTTAATAGGTGATTTTGTTACAATTTCAGGTCAACGACCCTGTTCAGCCTACATCTTCTTAGCTTCATGAAATCCAGTCCGATGCCCATAGTCCAATGCAACCAATGCAGAATCGTGGTCCAACGGAACTGCTTCCACATACTTCAGATAATACTCACTACAAACCAACTTCTAAACGGATAGTGACTTAGTCGTTAAGTGAATTGTACAAGGTATTCCTATTCTTTTATTATACTTAATTCAACTAATAATTTAGTAGTTCTATTCACTGAATTGGAACAAAAAGGCAGCCTTAGTTCTTCTTAATATAGTAAGGAGAGATATTTTTCTACCGCCTGTCCACAAGGATTCTATAAAACAGTATAAAACTGTTATTAATTTATTAATATAGAATTCCTTTAGCTTTTCATTGATAAAATTAATATGGACACAGCCAATCAAACATACATCAATTTAAATTGAATATTTTAGTTGTAAACTAAAGTTTAAATGTTGTGAAACGTAACGGACCCCATTCTGGACCGTCACACATCGTCTGCAGATTGTCCCGCGGCAGGCTACATATACTGATGTTATATACCTACCGTCCCATACCGGTCTATTTGTTCGACTGCACCCACTATTTGAGACAATCTTTCCGCGTCGTCAAATGTCACATTTTTTGCTTTTCTTTTTTCTCCAATCCTTTTTAATCTAGATAAGGCGAGTGACTCGTCGTGACGCAATATTTGAAACTGCACGTACAGCCGCGGTGCGGTCGTCCCAAGGACAGGAAAATTAACTCATTTCGACAGTTAAGCCATTTGTTTTTAATTTTTTAGCACTTTTTAAGCATACAGGTACCAGCTCGGGGCACCTGCTGGTACCAGCTTGGGGCATTGAAGTCTAATGAGAAACGTGCCAAGAGGCTCATCAGCAACGCTTTCCTAATTCAGGCTAAGCTTCTTAGTTTAAAGCATCGGCGCAAAGTTGCTAGTCTATCGGTTTTTTATCGGACACATTTCGGAGAGTGTGCATAGGATCTGCATGATTCCGTCCTGCTCATTTTTCTATCGGACTGCCAGAGCGGGCACGATAAGACGACATTATGGTTGAAATTCCCGTAAGCGCTTTGATTCCCTGTTTATTGTGCGAACTGCTAGTCTATGGCATGCGCTGCCTGAATGGGTGTCTCTGATTATTATTATTACAACCTGGGCGTCATTAATCGCGAGTGAATCGGTTTCTTCTAAGCAAGCGTCATCATGGACCGCATCAATGCTTAACATCAGGCGAGGTTGCGGTCAAAAGCAAGCCTATCAGTTAATTGTAAAAAATACAGAAAATGCATTTTAAGCTGGTATTAATTAAAATCCTAAGACTTACATTTTCACACAGCGAAAACACACTACTTCTTTTTATCACTTTCCGTCAAAAAGATGACGCACGCAAATGCATCACTTGACAATCAATATTTTTTCTGAAATACTTAAATATTTTATTCCTACTTGTCATATTATTATATATACGTACTATAGTGCTGTTGCCCGCGACTTTGTACGCGTAGAAACGCAGTACGCGTTTTCATATAAACTTTCAACCCTTTTTTCCTCTCTTAATCCGGTCCTTGCGCAAAATAGCATTAGCCACTTCAATCTGGTCTGGTCATATCTGAGCATATTCGTAAAAACCGCATTTAAATCCGTCCAGTGGTTTAGGAGATGTGCGTGGACAAACAAACAAACAGACAAAAGTTCTAAAAAGTGTCTTAACGTATTTAGCTGGTTATTTTAAGACGTCTTGTGTTTTTTTTTAGATCTCGCAATTACAGATTTTTTTATCTCTACTTTTGTATTATAATATGTAGGTATAGAAGATAGATGTATAGATATAACAATCAGTAGTAATAAAGCACTGCAATCCTTCTATGCATTTTCCCATATATATATATACATAGGAACAAAAGTGGGTGTAACCATGCGGTCAGTAAATCCGATAGCTGCGGTGAGGTTGTACTTGAAGGGCACATGGAAATTATAGATTACCCACTCGACTATAAAATATTTAACGCTGTATACCCACTAGCTTATTTATTATCAGGTTTTACATCATTGTTGTTTGATAAGGGGGTGAAGGCTAACATTGAAGTTCAACTTGGAGTGCGTAATGTTTTCCTGCAGCGTCTACCTGACCCGTCCCAACTTCTTGAGGTGTCGGAGCGTCGCTCCGGGCCACGGCTGTTCCACTCCCGAGCAAAGCGAGAGAGTTAAGAATATAATCCTTCATTCTTACGATCCTGTATGCTACTTTATATGTATGTATTACGCTCGGGATTCAAGCACGCCCAAGACGAAGACACATTTATCCACGAGGAGAATACCTACTCTACCTTTCACACTTCCGCGACCCAATAAAAAGATATACGACTATAAAGAAAGCACTTATTATACTCATACAAGTAGATCTATTGTATAATAGATCTACTTGTATGTATGAGTATAATAGATCTATTTGTATGAGATCTACTTGTATGAGTATTCATACAAGTAGATCTCATACAAATAGATCTATTATACTCATACAAGTAGATCTATTTTTATTAAACTAAAAGGGAATATAGACTATGAGAGCATTGATTCCGATACTGACTTCACACCTTTTGTAGTTTCATGTATACGTGTATGTCTTTGACTTTTCTGGGAGCAGACTCGATACTTGGAATCCGTAGTCAAAATACTGTCGTCACTTGACATTTTATACAAAATTTGTATTTTAGACGAATGTTTGTGTTTTAACATTATAGCGATTTGCTTTGCAGTATTCGCAACTTTTATTATTGAGTTCTAATCATGATGGCCAGTCCGACTTTTGAATAAATTCTTTTTAGTGCAGATCGCTATGAAAAAAAATATGTATAGTTAAGCAGTGGGTGATAATGAAATTCAGTACAATATTACTGCCCGGCTAGACCGAAGGGAAATAATTACTTTAGGTTTGGTTTGCATGCATCGAGATACAATACGTACAGAGTCACAATCATGCCAAAAAAATGTCCGAACCAAAACTCGACGCACGGTACGAATTGCGCAGACTTTTCGCTTAGTTGTAAGGCAACCGCGATCCGACAACAACGCCGCGCGATGCCAGTGCTAC
This sequence comes from Agriopis leucophaearia, assembly GCA_949125355.1. NCBI lineage: Eukaryota > Metazoa > Arthropoda > Insecta > Lepidoptera > Geometridae > Agriopis > Agriopis leucophaearia. The sequence continues at coordinate 452,259 of OX421262.1, forward strand.
GATGCTCTATCGGACAAGCAACGTTGAACACTATGTAAGCGACATAACGTCTAAATTGAAGTCAATATGGCATTTTGAACTATATAATTGATGTCTATGTATGTACAACGACGCGACGCTCCGACGTTTATTGACTGTTTTCACTTAGTGATTGTGACTCTATAGGTATCTCGATGTTTGCAGGACATTGCCGAGCAGGTAGTGTGGAACACTTATGACACCGCTCTGTTTGCATCGGGGATTAAAATCATGCAGAGTTGAATATTCTATGAGTGTAAACAATTCTCTAGAAAATTAATAAAATACCGAAGGTCTAATACAATCCTCACCCAGCTATAACGAGCGCCTGTGAGGAGTACTTACGAACACACAATTAACTGTTCACCTGTAAAGCTAGCACAACTTGCAGACTGGCTGCTAACTGAGGTGCGTATAGATACAGACTGCTACATACGCACTGCGTTCTCTGTTGCTGCAACCTGCAACTAAACTCTTATCATTACCCGACGATGCAAACAATGTGGGTATTAGCGTGTATATACGCTTTTATGTTCTCTCATGAAATAAATAAACCAAGGGCTTTACGGCTAACTCGTATGCGGGCTCAAGTTAACACTGAAACAGCGCTGTTCGGAAAATCACGCGGACGTGAACCTCAACGCGCCGAAATACGGTTTACGGTCACGCAAGTTTTCTCATCACCTAAACAGAATCGCTTAAAACTAGTAACCGTAAGGCTGTGGTTCATTTTGATTTCTTGATTTGCGTCATTCTGTTCGCCATAGTATCTTGAGCAGGACATTTAGATATTTTCAAAAACAACGAAAAACATTTATCCTCCTGTAACTTATATGTGCCACTAAGCTAAAATATTGATGTAGGAAGTTACATACATCATCATCATTTCAGCCATAGAACGTCCACTGCTGGACATATTTGCCTCCCCTATCGATTTCCAAAAGAGCCGGTTAAAGGCGGCCTGCATCCAGCGTTTTCCTGCGTCTCTTTTTAGTCATCTGCCATCTTGTGGGTGGACGTCCTACGTGGGTAAGATTCTCGAATGGAGCCAAGACCGGTAAGCGCATATATGCATACAAGTTCACAACAGAACTATACATTTTCACCAGTTAGTTTTGTGTGTACAACATAATGATATATAGCTTTCAGGCGATTCCCCATTGGAAAATTATTGAGAGCCACAAATTTTCTTTCAGTAAACACGTTATTCTGTATTTAATTTGCGATCAATGTAGGAATTTCGCATCGCTCACAGTGGAAGGTGGCTTTATAGTTGCAAGTGGGCGAGGAAATTTCGGTTAATATTGTCATGTTAATGTTGTATACAGGATCTTTGTTTAATTCGACCGCAGGAGTCGAGTGTGTTGCACTCGGCTGGATGCACTGCGCTGCATTCATTATTACTAACTTTACGATTTAAACAGCTTAACAGTTTTTGTTTTGGTTGTTATTTTATACAATACTAGCTGCGACCCGCGGTTATAATACCTCCTTGAAACGACCTCTTTGGTACAACCTCCTTTGAGTTTCCTCCTCCAATTTTTATTCTTTTCTATGATGTAATATGTCAATGTGTAGAGTTCAAATCTTGATCGCTACCAAACTTCACAGGATCCTGGGATAATCAGAAGATTGTCTAAAAAATATGTATTAAAATCAATTCAGCCGTTTCTGAGTTCATAGGGAACATTCACACATACACACAACGCCTTTTATAATAATAATAACGCTTTTTGTGGTACCAGCTATAGTTCTGTAGTTAATAATAGGTCCAGTAACAAGGAGAAATATTATCTAAAAAAACATGAATTTCAACCACTTCATCCATTGCAAGCACTTCTATAGTATAATAGTGTAGAAACGAGCACATTCGCGTATTTAATATTTATTTATACCATCATCAGCCATAAGAACACTCCTGAACCCCTCCTCCTCCTTAGACCTCCACACTGAACGACAATCTGCCATCTGCATCCACTGAATGCCCGCGACTCTCACAATGTGGTCGGTCCATCTTGTGGGAGGCCTACCTACGCTGCGTCTTCCGGTTCGTGGTCTCCACTCAAGAACCTTTCTTCCCCATCCAGTTTTTCCAAAAGAGTTTCTCCAAAAGGCCAACAGTCAAAGACCACCTCTCATACCATATAATTATATCATCACTGGCAACACACACTGGTTAAAGACCCTTGTCTTAAAGCACTGTAGTATTTTGTACGAAAAGATGTCACGTATTTTCCCGATAATTTTACAGGTGTTTTTATTTACACAATAGCTAGTTTTAGTGCGGACCAGAGCACTCAGTTTTCTCAGTTGATGAGCCACGTTTCTTATCTGTTGTGTTAGTCCTAAGTTGTCATTTCGCGGTAAGTTGGCAGACCCAGCTCAATATCAGAACCTGTCAGTTTATGAGTGGCATCCATTATCTTGGCGCAGCATTTTACTGCGAATTTAGTCTTCAGTTGAGTGACTTCGGAGTTAGAGGATTTTACTTCTTTTAGTCCTGACAAAATTCTGATTGTACCTTATCTAAATAATTATGTAAGTTATTTTGTAATAAATTTGCTATTTAGGTAACGATGATCAAGTGTAGAGTTACCACATAACACAAGATGAATGGAGAAATGAAATAATACAATAAGCGTGGACGTTTCTTTACACTTCGTACCTACATGTATAGAGTAGCTCACATTGGAAAACATAGTAGCGACGATGGCCGGGCAGTAACATGTGCGCTTTAAAACCTGACGACACCTGGTTCGAACCTCGGCACAGCACCAGTCACTTATTCAGACTTATTATTTAAAAAAGCAATCGACCAGCCGCGTAATATACACTTATCGAACCGAAATCAAATCTAGTGATTCATAGCTTAGGCCCTACAACTATGGCCGTAAAAATATACAATAAGCTAACAAATACAATAAAATACTTAGAAAAAGAACACAGCTTCACTAATGTTCTCAAAATTTTCATGGAATCAAAATGTTACTACATCCTAGAGGAATTTTTCAAGGATAATTTCGAGGATATACAAATAGACCGTTCCGTTCTTTCTGTTGCCATACCCTAACAGGGTCATATTTACTACATGTATTTTAAGACAAAAACATGTTAGTTAAGGTCTGCATGCATATCATAATGTCGCAATAAACAAATTGAGTATTGAGTAATTAAATAGCATTAAAATAAGTTCGCAGATATATGACATTCACCAACGTGATGGGCCAGCATAGTGTATTAGGGCCCATTCACTATCACTCCTTCTCTCTGGCAGAAGGCCTGTGTCAGCAGTCGGAACTTGATAAACATTGACGTTGATGATGACTTAATAAAATAACGATTTTATCGCGGAAATTAACCTAGTAGTACGTAAAATAGACTTTGGTCGTATATTTTCTTACCAAGTAAATAAACGTCTGATGACAGCTATAGAGATAATTCTCGTAATAAAGTCGTAAATACAATAATCATGCAGATTTCCATCACCGAGAAGCATAACATCCCGGCACTCCTGCACTCAGCAGTTACTCGTATCTACAAACAGTAATACTCCGTACAATATGTAATAGCATATGCAGACTCTGCATTATCACGTTTTGCTGGCATTATTAGAAACATACATATTATAACGATTTGAGAAACAAGCGTACTTACGAGTACTCACCTACTATTTCTTAATTGCTGTAAATGAGATTAAATTACGGTTACCAACATTTACATGTGGAATACTATATTCAATGTGAAAGAAAGTATGTGAAGGGGAAACTCTGGGCATTTCCCGAGAAATCCTGGTACCCTCTGTCAGACACAGAGACAAGCCATCGAGGGGGTTTCATCATCATTATCATTTCAGCCATAGGACGTCCACTGCTGGATAGGCCTCCTATCGATCTGCAAAAGGACCGGTTGGAAACGGCCTGCAACCAGTGTTTTCCTGCGGTCTCTTTTAGGTCGTCTGTCCATCTTGTGTGTGGACGTTCTACACTGTGCTTAACGATCTGGTCCAAGGAGTTTTAGTAGATATAAAAATGAAGACACAATATAGAATTACAAGTACTATTTTAAGAAAAAATGCAAATAACCTCGTTCTGCTAGTCTCGTTATATAAAATATTCTCCAGCTCCTGTTACGCTACTGTATAACTATAGATGCGGCTATATATACATGCGGGACGGAAACTGTAAATAAATCACCGCTTTAATTGCTAAGAAGTGATAATCTGATCAATGAGTTCCATCCTCAGCCGCACCGTTGCTTACCATCAGGCGAGTTGGCCAAACAAAGATTGATTCTATATAAAAAAATTACAATTAACAAAGCATGTTATTTTTTTTTTTATAGATGTGTGAAATAATAACAGTGATTGATCAATCATTATAAACAATGCCTATAATGATTTTTTATATTTTTATTTAAACTTTTGTCATATGTGTCATTTAAATTATTTAAATTTTCTTTTTTTTATGCAATAGACAGCATAAACAAGCAGACGGACCGCCTGATGGTAAGCAATCACCGTCATCTATGGATACTTGCAACGCCAGGGGCAGCACAGATACGTTAGACTCTATTAACAGCCCTTTTGAAGAACCCCATATTGAAGCTACTCGGAAATGCCGCAGGAGGGAGCTTATTCCACAAATTGCAGGTGTAAGGCAAAAAGGAACGCGTAAAACGCACAGTGTGCTATTTCCAACGATCTAAAAAAAAGAAAGCAAACTGAAGTTTACTAGAAGTAAATTATTAATACAATGAGCGTATGAAACAAAGTAGTATGTACTTCCATCGTCTGCAGATTGTCCCTCGGCAGGCTACATATACTGATGTTATATACCTACCATCCCATACCGGTCTATTTGTTCGACTGCACCCACTATTTGAGACAATCTTTCCGCGTCGTCAAATGTCACATTTTTTGCTTTTCTTTTTTCTCCAATCCTTTTTAATCTAGATAAGGCGAGTGACTCGTCGTGACGCAATATTTGAAACTGCACGTACAGCCGCGGTGCGGTCGTCCCAAGGACAGGAAAATTAACTCATTTCGACAGTTAAGCCATTTGTTTTTAATTTTTTAGCACTTTTTAAGCATACAGGTACCAGCTCGGGGCACCTGCTGGTACCAGCTTGGGGCATTGAAGTCTAATGAGAAACGTGCCAAGAGGCTCATCAGCAACGCTTTCCTAATTCAGGCTAAGCTTCTTAGTTTAAAGCATCGGCGCAAAGTTGCTAGTCTATCGGTTTTTTATCGGACACATTTCGGAGAGTGTGCATAGGATCTGCATGATTCCGTCCTGCTCATTTTTCTATCGGACTGCCAGAGCGGGCACGATAAGACGACATTATGGTTGAAATTCCCGTAAGCGCTTTGATTCCCTGTTTATTGTGCGAACTGCTAGTCTATGGCATGCGCTGCCTGAATGGGTGTCTCTGATTATTATTATTACAACCTGGGCGTCATTAATCGCGAGTGAATCGGTTTCTTCTAAGCAAGCGTCATCATGGACCGCATCAATGCTTAACATCAGGCGAGGTTGCGGTCAAAAGCAAGCCTATCAGTTAATTGTAAAAAATACAGAAAATGCATTTTAAGCTGGTATTAATTAAAATCCTAAGACTTACATTTTCACACAGCGAAAACACACTACTTCTTTTTATCACTTTCCGTCAAAAAGATGACGCACGCAAATGCATCACTTGACAATCAATATTTTTTCTGAAATACTTAAATATTTTATTCCTACTTGTCATATTATTATATATACGTACTATAGTGCTGTTGCCCGCGACTTTGTACGCGTAGAAACGCAGTACGCGTTTTCATATAAACTTTCAACCCTTTTTTCCTCTCTTAATCCGGTCCTTGCGCAAAATAGCATTAGCCACTTCAATCTGGTCTGGTCATATCTGAGCATATTCGTAAAAACCGCATTTAAATCCGTCCAGTGGTTTAGGAGATGTGCGTGGACAAACAAACAAACAGACAAAAGTTCTAAAAAGTGTCTTAACGTATTTAGCTGGTTATTTTAAGACGTCTTGTGTTTTTTTTTAGATCTCGCAATTACAGATTTTTTTATCTCTACTTTTGTATTATAATATGTAGGTATAGAAGATAGATGTATAGATATAACAATCAGTAGTAATAAAGCACTGCAATCCTTCTATGCATTTTCCCATATATATATATACATAGGAACAAAAGTGGGTGTAACCATGCGGTCAGTAAATCCGATAGCTGCGGTGAGGTTGTACTTGAAGGGCACATGGAAATTATAGATTACCCACTCGACTATAAAATATTTAACGCTGTATACCCACTAGCTTATTTATTATCAGGTTTTACATCATTGTTGTTTGATAAGGGGGTGAAGGCTAACATTGAAGTTCAACTTGGAGTGCGTAATGTTTTCCTGCAGCGTCTACCTGACCCGTCCCAACTTCTTGAGGTGTCGGAGCGTCGCTCCGGGCCACGGCTGTTCCACTCCCGAGCAAAGCGAGAGAGTTAAGAATATAATCCTTCATTCTTACGATCCTGTATGCTACTTTATATGTATGTATTACGCTCGGGATTCAAGCACGCCCAAGACGAAGACACATTTATCCACGAGGAGAATACCTACTCTACCTTTCACACTTCCGCGACCCAATAAAAAGATATACGACTATAAAGAAAGCACTTATTATACTCATACAAGTAGATCTATTGTATAATAGATCTACTTGTACGTATGAGTATAATAGATCTATTTGTATGAGATCTACTTGTATGAGTATTCATACAAGTAGATCTCATACAAATAGATCTATTATACTCATACAAGTAGATCTATTTTTATTAAACTAAAAGGGAATATAGACTATGAGAGCATTGATTCCGATACTGACTTCACACCTTTTGTAGTTTCATGTATACGTGTATGTCTTTGACTTTTCTGGGAGCAGACTCGATACTTGGAATCCGTAGTCAAAATACTGTCGTCACTTGACATTTTATACAAAATTTGTATTTTAGACGAATGTTTGTGTTTTAACATTATAGCGATTTGCTTTGCAGTATTCGCAACTTTTATTATTGAGTTCTAATCATGATGGCCAGTCCGACTTTTGAATAAATTCTTTTTAGTGCAGATCGCTATGAAAAAAAATATGTATAGTTAAGCAGTGGGTGATAATGAAATTCAGTACAATATTACTGCCCGGCTAGACCGAAGGGAAATAATTACTTTAGGTTTGGTTTGCATGCATCGAGATACAATACGTACAGAGTCACAATCATGCCAAAAAAATGTCCGAACCAAAACTCGACGCACGGTACGAATTGCGCAGACTTTTCGCTTAGTTGTAAGGCAACCGCGATCCGACAACAACGCCGCGCGATGCCAGTGCTACGATGCTCTATCGGACAAGCAACGTTGAACACTATGTAAGCGACATAACGTCTAAATTGAAGTCAATATGGCATTTTGAACTATATAATTGATGTCTATGTATGTACAACGACGCGACGCTCCGACGTTTATTGACTGTTTTCACTTAGTGATTGTGACTCTATAGGTATCTCGATGTTTGCAGGACATTGCCGAGCAGGTAGTGTGGAACACTTATGACACCGCTCTGTTTGCATCGGGGATTAAAATCATGCAGAGTTGAATATTCTATGAGTGTAAACAATTCTCTAGAAAATTAATAAAATACCGAAGGTCTAATACAATCCTCACCCAGCTATAACGAGCGCCTGTGAGGAGTACTTACGAACACACAATTAACTGTTCACCTGTAAAGCTAGCACAACTTGCAGACTGGCTGCTAACTGAGGTGCGTATAGATACAGACTGCTACATACGCACTGCGTTCTCTGTTGCTGCAACCTGCAACTAAACTCTTATCATTACCCGACGATGCAAACAATGTGGGTATTAGCGTGTATGTACGCTTTTATGTTCGTACCTACAATTTAAACTTGCCAGCCACATACGAGCACACGCCAGGAGATAGTCAGAGTTGCCATCGTTGGACACGACGCGGACGATATCATCATCATTATCATCATCAATAGCCTAAACGTCATAATCTATTTTAATAAATTAGTTGTCGATAGATTTTTCAGGGGTAGTTGTTAAGCAGATGTCGTCATTATAAATATAAAATGACGACTGACAAAAATATATAAATTGGGGATATATAAAATGAATACTCTCAATGACATATAATTATTCATTATATAGGTTGCTTCACATAAAAGTGAGGGTTGGCTTATTATTGATATTCAGGTTTACAGTTTGCAAAATAGAATCCGTCAAAAATACCGTTATCAGCATTGAATTTTTTTAAAGAAAGTTTTGTTTTTTTAAGGTATTCAGTAGTACCTACTTAGATAATATTTATCTATAGTACTGCAAGTGATGTTGTGTCATCGAAATGACATATGAAACTTGTGACGGAAAGCAAAGTTCATTGTTAAGTAAGATGGAAGTTGACATTAAAGAGAGATATTTCTTGCTATGCACTTTCCATCACGTGATATACTGCTAATAACTAAAGGAAAATAGTTCTGGAGCAAGCCTTGACTGAAATCTTTTTTATAAAATATCTTATTGTATCATACAATTCAGTTCCCAGAGATAACAACAATTATATGAACCTAGTTAATTAAAATATGTTACTATCAAAATACAGAATATAACATAAAATCTATTATAACCACACTAATAAATATAAATACTAATAGTGAAACAAAATATTTTCGACCCGTACCATCGTGCTGCTAAATGTATACTTACTAAATGTACGTTAACAAATCCTTGGTCAATGATTTGTCCATGCATTTTTTTATATCTAACACAAATCGATTGACTAAATAGCAGAAAAAATTAACGAACCAAAATATAGCAGATTCATTTTTTAGCAACTTGTAGTCGGGCTACAATCCGACCCAGTGGGTCGTCTGTCCACAAAATAAAGCATTTACAATGTCTGCCCATTCCATAGTTGTAGACCCACGCACAATATTTAATTACATGTTGTTAAATGAACACTGTAAACTTTACAGCACAATTAGCCGTTATTTGGTATAATAATTAAGTTGTCTACCAACATTATATCGAATATCACTGTTAAGCATTTTGTAATTATGAGCGGTTATTCATGGTGTACGAAAGGAATCAATTTAAATTGTTTCTGTGGCTTAGAGCTTGGAATAGAACAGTTTAGCGCTAAGTTAAATCAATTTTGAAGGATTCAGCAGGCAGTAGGCACAATACGCATGTACACTAATGTTTAATTTATTACAAAATAGCTGCGCCCCGTGGTTTCACCCGCGTGGTGATGAAAATCGGTGATGATGATGATGATGAAAAGTAGCCTATGTGTTAATCCAGGACATAAGCAATGTATATTCCAAATTTCATCCAAATCCATCCAGCAGTTTCTGCGAGATTGAGTAACAAACATCCATCCATCCAAACTTTCACAGAGGTATATGATATTAGTATGATTAGTGTGATAACAGACTTAGCGAAGGATATAATATATATATATATATATATATTTTAAATATAGAATAGATCTACGTTTGGCTACCAACTCGCCTGGTGGTTAGCGACGGTGTGGCCGAGGATGGAACACGTTGATCTAGAAGAAACCTATTCACTCTAAAATACGACATACTGAAATAATAATTTAAATCGGCTGATTCATTTCTGAGATATTCCTACGCGTTTACAGTTTTTGGTGGGGATAGTGAGCGGATGCTCTGTCCCTTTCCCACAAAGCGTGTGTTTTTGTATAGCGCGCACGGCTTGACGTCATAACGTGCTATAGTGCATCTGTCTAGTATAAAAGTCAAATACTCGGCGTTAATGAGGTATTAATAACAGATTAGATTAGATGCCGTATATTATATATTTATATATATATATCTTGAAAGGAAGGTATTTTAATGTTCATAATAGGTAATTATTGTTTGTGCCGAAAGCATTGGAAAAATGTGAATATTTAGTGTAAAGACAGTTAAGACTCCTATCATTTCTTTACCAAAAATGTTTGCCTAGCAACAAATCTTTTCCAATCTTTACCTACATTACGACAGCGCACCTTCTGTTCTGCACTTAGGGCCTATGTGGTAACGGAGGAACGTCCTACTTCAGTCAAGGTTCTAACTTTGATAGCCACGCTCACTACTGAACCAGCACAACCGACACAAACTGATTTGGAAACTTCATCTCTAAAGCCAAACGGAAAAGGTAGAAAGATGCATGTACAGAAGTAACAGATGATACTGTTCCACGTCCCTGCCAAGGTTACCGTGAGGCGGTGCAACCATTTGCATTTTCACAAAAAAACGTCCCATACTTTTGATAATGCTCACTCAAATCTCGACTTTATTGTTTGAAGATAAGGTTGCTAATTAGTTTGTAAGTTGAATTAGTTAGGCGTTTTGTGTCGAACAAAGGAGTAGCGATAGTATAGAAGTGTTACGGCTCGGTACGTGTGATCGCGAATGTCACGTTCTGTACATACCTAATCTATGCTTGAATTTTTAAATTAATTATGCAAACGAAATTCAATTTTATTGTGTACCGAGTACCGATTGATTTTGATTATGATAAAGCTTGACATGTATTTTATCTTGTTTGTACATTGGTATGGTCAAGGCGTACCGAGGTTGACGCTTCTTGAACTGTCTATTATTATACTTTTTATTTATATTACACGGGAATTACTCACGTAAGATTACGCCGGTTACTCCGACTATGGTTATCTTACGTAAGTAATTCCCGTGTAATATAAATAAAATGTGTGAAAACCACGTCAATTTCCATAATAAAATTAATATATTTATTGAAATTTCGTTGTTGAAACGATTATGCCTGATATTACAGTTTATTAAAATTTCAGTCAGTTTAATGATAATTTTTACCCGACTGCGCAAGAAGGGGGTTTATGTTTTTCGAGTGTATGTATGATGGTTTCTTTGGCACACCCTACAGCCTAAACGACTGAATGAATTTTGACTTCTACTACGCTGAATGAAGAGCCATAATATAAATAATTTCTTTCACGTATCTATATTTAGTGCAGAATAACATGAGTGAGAATTACCTACGTGAAATATTTCTAAGTACTTCAATTTTTATTTGTAATTATCTTCTCAAAATAACTTGCCAAATGCAAGTTGGACTCACCTCAGGCACTAAAGGAAATACAAAAATAAAATACGTTTAAAAAACGTTCGTTATGTGGAACCCCCTTTAGTTTTTCCTTTTTACTTTAATATTATTTCTTAGTTAATCCGCCGTCACATTACATATTCAGTGAAATTTTCAACTGGTTATCCATTACGGCACAAAAACAGCGCCGTTAAAATATAGGCCAAACAGACAGCGTTAGGCTTAGTAATAGGGTTCCGTATACACCCTTTGGTTATGAACCCTAAAAACAGGATAATAGGTACCGAGACTAAAGATATTGTCAAAATGTACAATGCTGTTTTTATCAAAGTTTTTGGACTGTACATTGTACTTTATAAGTGAGGTTAGTCTCATTTCTGGGAAAACAAATTTTCAGCCAACACAGTTCCGTCACCTTCTTCTCAGCATAAGTTTACGAGATAACAAGCAAGTTACCATCATTGAAGCTGCAATAATAAAATAAGTATTGCTTTAATCAATCATATCTTTCTGAATACTCAAATCAAAATAAACTTTCAACATACACGTCACACGTAGGTACCTAACGATAATGGAGTTGCCTGCCTGCGCGCAGTGGTTGAACTACGATAATTATATTTAATGGCCAAATTTTCGTCTAAAACCTCCAACACGCAGACTCTAGTACTTCAGCACCGACGCGGATGTGAGCGAGGACGAGAACCAAAAAAGCGATGCAAAAGTGAACGTAGAGCATCAAATGAGTATTTATACATTTTTTTAGTTACCTACCTAGTACCAGCTCCATACTACACTAGTATCCCATTGTTGTGGATTATCTTCTTGCAATCGAAAAGGTCACGCTCGCCGCCGATGAGATTTCTAGTTCCGGTACCGCGAGTTGTGAGTTGCGGCGATTCAGATAATCTTTGGTAATTTGTGTAATTAAAATACTCGGTGGAATGCTATTCGCTAATTGTAGGAAGCAGACGATAATTCTGATGAGAAAAATACTTGTTGGTGATAATTACATTTTGTTTAGAGGATTTTGAATAACGGGTACTGAATAAGTAATAGTTACACGGATTTAGGTACAAACATGTCTAACAAGCAACTAGTGTGCAACTGTTGACGGGAACCAGCCGTCTACATACTCTACATGAGAACACGAGTACCTCTTAAAACTAATTTGAATAGCAACGTATTATTTTAGCCTCAACGCTTCATTGTTGCTAGCGCGTATAATTTGAATAGCAACGTATTATTTTAGCCTCAACGCTTCATTGTTGCTAGCGCGTATATAATTTGAATAGCAACGTATTATTTTAGCCTCAACGCTTCATTGTTGCTATCGCGTATAATTTAAATAGCAACGTATTATTTTAGCCTCAACGCTTCATTGTTGCTAGCGCGTATAATTTGAATAGCAACGTATTATTTTAGCCTCAACGCTTCATTGTTGCTAGCGCGTATAATTTGAATAGCAACGTATTATTTTAGCCTCAACGCTTCATTGTTGCTAGCGCGTATAATTTGAATAGCAACGTATTATTTTAGCCTCAACGCTTTATTGTTGCTAGCGCGTATAATTTGAATAGCAACGTATTATTTTAGCCTCAACGCTTCATTGTTGCTAGCGCGTATAATTTGAATAGCAACGTATTATTTTAGCCTCAACGCTTCATTGTTGCTATCGCGTATAATTTGAATAGCAACGTATTATTTTAGCCTCAACGCTTCATTGTTGCTAGCGCGTATAATTTGAATAGCAACGTATTATTTTAGCCTCAACGCTTCATTGTTGCTAGCGCGTGTAATTTGAATAGCAACGTATTATTTTAGCCTCAACGCTTCATTGTTGCTAGCGCGTGTAATTTGAATAGCAACGTATTATTTTAGCCTCAACGCTTCATTGTTGCTAGCGCGTATAATTTCCTTCTTTCCTACTTACATAAATAAATCGCCTGCATTGCAATAAAAACAAGTGAAATCACATTTCCCACAAAATGAAACAAAACAGGGCAGTAAATAATTCTAAGTTCATACAACGCAGTTCTGTAGATGCAGAATGACATTCAAACATTCGCAGAAATAAAAAAAAATACCTTTCAAAATATTTACCCAAAACTTAACAACTAATGTGCACGCAAAGTACTAAAACAAAGTCTTTTGTTGACGACCAAATATCGCATAAAATCGCTTATTTATTGACCGAAAAAGGGGCCGATGCATTCTAAGTAAAAAAGCGGTAAAATTTCGCGTTGACATTGGAAACATATGCGCTCGGTCCTTTCGGACACGAGTTCATTGTTACTTATTTGCATACGAAAAGATTACTGACGCCTTTGAGTTAGGCGATGATCGCGACGACTTTCGTCTAAAAAGGCGAAAACAAACGCTCATAAAGTAAGGCCGCGCAACTACCAAGAATACTTTTTGCACTAATAAACTGACCATAAAATCGTCCGACTTTTTGTCACAGTGCTCCAATATTTTTTATATTTAAAATCCGGTGACAAAGGAGGAATTATGTCGTAATGTTTGGACAATGATCTGTTTGTGTTGTCGCTCTGTTGGGACCCTTTATGTATGCCGATGGGGGTCCGGAAAGTGAAACTGCGAGAACTGCGCGTTCCATTTTGCTTTTTAATGATGTAAGCGTTTGTTCTGTGAAATTGAAAAAAGTTAAAAATAAAATCGAAAGTTAACACCTTATTTGATTTTTCACGCCTCTTAGTTGTTCAAGGAGGTCAAAAAAGTCTTCTATTATGTTTTTTCGACGGTTTGTTATACCAGGCCACCATTTTTTACATTACTCATCGCGAACTTTTCTATCGATTTGAAAAAAAAACAGTCTATAGATACAAGGTCCAATTTTTTTATTTTATTCAGTAATAGGCTTGCGTTTGACCACCAACTCGCCTGATGTTAAGCGCGATGCTGTCTAAGATGGAGCACGCAAAACCGATTCACTCGAGATTTGAAGACACCCAGATTGTAATCATCGGGGAACTCATATTTTTACACTTTTAGCAATTTTGGTAACTATAGTTAAAGTTTGTTTACTTCCATGGTTAGTTTAAACTAATAAGAATTATCTAAGAAACCGTAAAGATACAAACACGATTAAGGACATTTCAATCGATAAAAAAATTAAGTACAATGATTTGCGTTTATCTGTCTGTTTTTTTGGATTCATTTTGTAGTGTCTGTTTTTTTTTTTGTAGTGGTAGGACTCTTTGCATGGGTCCGCCTGGGGAAGTACCACACCTTTGCCAGTTATTCAACCGCCAAGCAGTAGTGTACAAACACCACTGTGTTCCGGATTGAAGGGCAATGTTTCCATCGAAATTACAGGGCACACAGAGATTTGACATCTTATATCTCGGGGTGACGAGCGCAGTGCATTGCCATCCAGGGTTTTGAACTGTTGAAATTCAAAATTCTGAGTGGCGTTGAGCATTTATGGGCAAGCGTGAAGAGCCATCAGTCGAGCGACTCGCTCGTCTCGTCACTCAGTATCATAAAAAAAACCTATTTACTAAATGATATCTTCGATATCTTAATATATAAAGTTATATGATTATTTACAGGATATTTACCGTGGTAAGGTTGTGGAAGGAGGATCATATAACTTTAGTGAACAACCGTGATAGTTTAAAACAGTGTTTATCTTAATATATAGATTTTATAATAACTAGAGGGAACCGTACTGGTACATTTCAGCTATATATAGTTTTCGTAAAATATGATAAAAACATCAAAAATATAAGTAGCGAAACGCATGATTGTGTGTAAGCGCCATGATTGTGTGTAAGCGCCATGGCTTTCCTCCACTAAATGCGACTTTAACAAAATATAATTATCGAACCTTATTGTCACTTGTAGTAATAAGCGTTGCTTAAAAGTTGGAAAACCTCGCCTTAAAAAAACTACCGATGTCGTTTGATTTTTCACAATCATCATCATCAGCCATAAGACATCCCCTGCTGATCATAGGCCTCCCCCTTTAACCTCCACACTGAACGACAACCTGCCATCTGCATCCACCGGATGCCCGCAACTCTCACGATGTCGTCGGACCATCTAGTGGGAGGCCTACCTACGCTGCGTCTTACGGTTCGTGGTCTCCACTCAAGAATCTTTCTTCCTCATCGGTTATCGCTTCTTCGAGCGATGTGGCCTGCCCATTGCCACATCATCTTACAAATTTAAATAGCTATGTCGATGACTCTGGTTCTTTGTCGAATATCCACGTTTTGGATTTTATCGCGCAAAGAAACTCCGAGCATAGCTCTCTCCATCTCCATCTTTTCACCATAGCGGGTGAGAAATGAGTTAACGTTGATGTACTCACCGACTCATTATCCCTCGTGTCCTTTAACTTGTGAGCATATTCTACCTGTTTACTGAGGGTACCTACTACCTATACCTACCTACATACCATACAAACAAGTAGCTATTAATGACATCATCACAAACAAAAATAAAACAGCTGACAACTAAACAAAAGCCGATGACCGAAAAAATGTATTACAACGCCTGTTTTAGTTATGTTGCTATTCTTCTATAGAACAATGGTCTTGGGAGTCGTAAGGGCCTCCGTCTTTTGTCATTGCATAATTGAAGCATAATATTTAGCAGAAAAGTTTAAGTGAAAGTGAATGTTTAGTTTTATGTGTCGCTACTCGGTTTCTTTATTCTTTTCTGGCAACATTTTATTGGTTGCCATATTGGGTACACGGAAGCTTCTGAAATTTACTTTCGTTTTCTAAACGCTGACTTTTTATGGCCGCGTCCTGTTGTCGGTAGATAAGGTTTTACAATTGTAAATGTTATAAAAACATACAGAAAATAATACATTTGTGAATGTCTTTGAGCAGATTTTGTACCGATGGTAGCTCAGTGGTTAGTTGGCGCGTTTAAAGGGTGTAGTTCATATCGCAACAATGAGCTTTAGCTGCCAGCGACAGAAATCATCGTGAGGAACGGTAGCTGGTTGATAGAGCACTTTCCCAGCTGGCTAGCTCCCAATTTGTTAAAATGTTTTCGTAAATGCTTCTGTTGCCGGCTGATGCAGCAATCTATATTTATATAAAAAAAACTATGTGTGTATATAGGTATGTGTGTATGTTCCCTATGGACTCCAAAACGGCTCAACCGATTTTGACGGGAATTTCATTAGCAGATAGCTAAGGAATAACTTAGGCTACTTTCATCATCATCATCACATTTTTTATCACCACGCGGGTGAAACCGCAGCTAGTGTTTAATAGTAGTAGCTAATGAATACTAGCCAGTAGTTATTACTGAGTACACTGTCATAATTATAATTGCATTTACAATTTAGATAATCTTAATATTGGGTTTTACCTCGCTTTAGAAGTTTACCTATTTGCAGGAAATTCCAAATTACGTTATTTAGATCCAGGGCAGTATATTTGGTGGCAGTAGAACTCGGCTGTCTATTAGCTACTAGCTGCGCACCACGGTTTCACTCGCGTGGACAATCCAACAGAACATTTTTCCGGGATAAAAAGTACCCATAATTATCACATTCCGGCCGGACTGCCTTTGTGCAAAAAAAAATTACGTCGATTCGTTCGTTTGTTATAGCGTGAAAGAAGGACAAACAAACCAACAAAAACACTTTCGCATTTATAATATTAGCATGATTTAATTCCCTGTTACTTGGTGTTTCTTATCGCTCCGGCAATTGCTAATTGGATAGATATGAGCACGAGGTTGCCTCGATGGCAGGCGACACGGTGCCCCATGACTTCACAAACCAAGAAGGCACTTCACTCGACACTGATTGATCAGACATCTGTCGTGATACCGCATAAGTTATCCAATCAAACTACACCAATAAGCTGAAAGATAACAATAGCGCCGGGCAGTAAGCCGTCATCACGGCTGATCACTCCCACGCAGTCGTGACAGCGCTAAACACTAGTAATGATCTATTTTGAAAGTTACTTGTTAGGGGACGATGGCGCGAGTTGAAGGAGGAGGCGGCGTACTACAAGGCAAAGTTATCAGATACCTTGTGAGCATTTCATTTCATCATTCATTCTCGCAAAATCACCACAATCACGCATATTGCATACCCCCCCCCCCACACTTGCTCACTCACACACACGCACACACTCATTGCTAGGACAACTATCATTAAATATTCGCGATGATGCCTCCCAAAAATAAAAATATTTTGTATTGTTTTTTGTTTTGTTGGTCTCCATATTATTACGGGCCTTGAACCTAGTGTGGGACCGCAGGAATGTCTGCGAATTATTACCATATTTCTAGTGTAATTATAATTTGGATAAAATATATTAATATCGTGTTTTTGGAAAATAAATTATCTTACCTCAAATCTAGTACCAGGCATACACTCTCGTGCACACATGCAGAGACGAGCGAGAGTGTGTTAGATCGTTGAAACTCACTCGCCTCGTACAATTTTGGTCGAGATACTGACTCATGACTTCAAGTTTTCATTACATACCTAGATTTTTTAGTTTAGAAAGGTTAGTCTCTTTTGTCGCCATTTAAAATATTTCTTACGTAACCTTCCGTCAGATGTACCTACCCAGTAACGCCTAGGTAGTTAAGCCTTGTTTACGACTCCTGTTTATGCCTCATAAACCAGTTCTTGTAACAGCGCTCTCATTACATATTTTTGTATTGAAATAAATACAACAGAATGACATTGAGCTAGTCGCTTGCTCTTATCATCCGCGCCGGGGCAGCACCAATTCTCACGGTGCATAAGGCTGCATGACGCACCGCTGACCACATCAGCCAGCTATCCAGGAAGAGAGGATCAAGATTTGCATAAGCATCAGCTGTTGTCTTAGCGCTACCAAACTTTACTAACAGACCACATAGAGTAATGCTGACAGTAAGTAGGAATAAGTATGGAAGTAAGTATAACCCCCGTTGTAAACCCGACAACACTCCCTGAGAGACGACATTTGTAAGTAAACTTGCCTCTGAGTGCCATCTCGCCTGAAGCAATGACGCAGTCTACAATGGAGCACGCTTCCCTGAAAATAATTATCGCAGCTTAAAAAACTAAAAATTGCACTAATCGTGAAGATCCTGGTAAGGATAATGGGACAAACTATACAAATTATTGCATTATCATGGGTCCTTGATAAATGAGCAAAAGTTCAAATCAATCCATCGTTTTGAAAGGGGTGAAAATCAAAGATTTCATTACATAGATACTTATTAAGCTAACAAAAGCGTTTTAAAAATCAATTCACTTGCTGTCTGTAGCCTGTAGACAACCCAGACCCAGGTGTTAGCAAAATATTAAAGCTTGGACAATTTTTAATAAACATGAAAAGGACAACCGCAATGAAACCTGGTTTCAAATAATTAAAAAACGCACTCTTAATAGTTTCAGCCGTTTTGGAGAAAAATGATACAATTAACAGACATTAATCAAAAACACACTACATGATGTATCTTTTCCGTTCCGTCTTCGGTGAAAACAGAGTGTCACGATTTCCACTTCCAGTGTATGTTTGACAACAGTACCTCGAAGAGTAGGGGAGGGGGTATGTTACTGTAAATATACATAACTGTACCATGGGTTGTACTTACTGACTATGAGTACACTGTGCTCGGGTTATCTTAGGAAGGAAGTTGCAATCCTCTGTGCAGAATTAGGTTATCAGCTCGTGTAGGATTTCAATGTTTGTTTTATATCTAATGCGTGTCGTAACTTCGTTGTGGAAACTTTAATAATAATATTGTACACGTTTTAGTACATAAATGGTTAAATAAAATTCAAAACTCTAGTACCTATGTAAAGTTTATAAATTACTCACTATTAATTGTTATGTTATTAATAACTTAACAATTATTAATGTCTTTCGTGTCTGTAGGTAGCTTATGTGGGATTAAATCCACGGAACCTCAAGGTACTGAAATCCTTATAAGTACGCACTTGAGATATTCTCGGCAAAATTTCCCTCCTCGCTCTCCCCACAACGGCGCGAGCTACTTCGTGGCGTTATGGACACCATAAACTAACATATTGGATTGCATTTTTTTCTAACCAAAGTCATGGATAAAAATAATAGTACATTGTTATCCTAAGGGTGAATGTAACGTATTTAGTCCCGAGACGGGGTTTGGCGCCCAAGCGTAGCGAGGGCGCTAATAGTTCGAGGGACTAAATAAGTCTTTAACCCCGAGGAAAACAGTGTGCTTTTCATTACGAATACAAGGAAACTAAAAATAAAAACATGAACTGACTAAATAAATAATGACTGACACTGGCAAATGCACTAGAAGTGCGGGACCATAATCAACAGAGGAGAAAAAAAAAGTTGGAACATGGTTCAATACAAATGTGAAAATAGAACTAGTGTTTTTTTTTTTATTTGAGCGTCTGTCAGTTGTCATCTGTCACTGTCAGTTGAAAGTGATTCTCCCTAGGGCTGAAATGTAGGTATTACTTTTACCCGCTCCTCAAGCAACTTCAGACCTACTTTCCGAGTATTAGTAATGAAAAATATTAATTTGACAAATTTCAAAAGCTGCCAAATACGATATTACCACATTTTTGACATTCTGTTTGAAGTTGTCATATCTCTGCCCAAACAAAGCCTACCGTCTCACGGATGTGCCACGAGAAGTGATGGACAGTCCGTCAACAGTGACATTGAATGAGGTTTTTATACTATAATCTCGTTTATCTAAAACACAGCTTAATGCTGACCCAACACATTAATCTGTTTGAATGTGTTAAGCTTTGATAAATGGTTATGTTTTAGTATTAGTCACGGTGACATAATACCGAATTATAATAGGTCAAAAGATAATGAAGACTTCGTGGTCTTAATACAAGTCATTTCAAATTTCAAAAAGTGACAACGAATGCTTTCAATACATGTATGAGTATATGGCCAGTCATAATAGTTTTCCCTGTCTTCTCCCTCCTAAGGTGTGACGAAGTCTGTTTTTAACCGCCTTCAAAAAAGCGGAGGTTCTATGTTCCACTGTCTTTTTTTAATGTATGTTCACCGATTTCTCCGCCAAATATGAATTGATTTTGATGACTCTTTTTTTAAACACTGTTTTAAACTATCACGGTTGTTCACTAAAGTTATATGATTATTTACGGGATATTTACCGTGGTAAGGTTGTGGAAGGAGCTCCCGATATTTCGGCGCAGTTACATGCACCATGTTCACGGGAAAACTGAAGAATACGGGTGGTTGGTGAAAAAGTTCAAAGTTAGGTACAGACAAAACGATCTACCCTCTTTCTTACTCTTTTGCTACGGTTATCACTGGAACTTGAACTCGAACCTAAGTCTCGACAAAACACACTCACTGTATCACTGCGTATAGTATTTTGAACACACTTTGAACGCGGCCTAATACTGGATTCCACGCACTAGCGAGTTGAAAACCATCACCTTGATTGAAATTCTGGCATTTCGAGATTTCAATAATTTCCTTTACCAGCCTTGGTATGTAATGACGCTCGGTGGACAGGATTTCGGGATTATGAAATTCAATCCAGTGGTTAGGACCCGCGTCCAGCAGATGCTCAGCTATGGCAGATTTATGTCTCTCATTATTTTTGACTGCCTTAATGTGTTCCTTGATGCGGCATGAGACAGTTCGCTTCGTTTGTCCTATGTACGACCACAACCTTACCACGGTAAATATCCCGTAAATAATCATATGACTTTTTTTTTTGTATGGGAGGCCTTACTTTAGAGGTGGTCTCATATAAATTTCATCGAAATAGGTTTAGTAGTTTGGTTTTTAAATCAATTAACTCAACAAACAAAAACATTCAAGTAAACGAAATTACGTATTTACTCATTTTGGAATAGGCTTTTTAAATTGATAATTGTTATGGTTATAATGTGCGAGGATCATTTGATCTCGTTCAGATGGTGTGATGAGACTGATGATGATGATTGCGAAATGAACAATATGAAGTATAGTTTCTAGTAGGTACGCCAAGATAAGTATGCCTGTTTATCTAAGCACTTGACGCTCTCTCACAGTATGGCCAACTCTTCTATCAACGATGGTACATAGAACACACACTGTTTTAAACTATCAAGGTTGTTCACTACAGTTATATGATTATTTACGGGATATTTACCGTGGTAAGGTTGTGGAAGGAGCTCCCGCCACAACCTTACCACGGTAAATATCCCGTAAATAATCCTTTATAGAACAGACACTAGGTAAAGCTATACCTAAAGGCTTTGACATAGATTGTTCAAGTAATATTGGAGCGGTGGAGACGTGCTGCGAACTTGGCTATTGAAACATCATCAGCTAAATACAACCTAACTATTACTAAATATGGAATAATTATAAAATGTTTGCCACCTCTGAATCTCCGTCTCTTCAGAATTTATTTTGATTTTCATCATCAACAAAAAAAGTGTGTGTGTGTCAGCTACGACGCACGATTGGAGTTTACTCGGCAGCAGAAGAATGAGATGGAATACATGTGTAGCGCGCAGGCGCGCAACACATGTATTCCATCTCATTCTTTTACACGTTCAATCCTACAGATATATATGTTTGTCTCTTTCTACGTAACGCCTCAACTTTTCGTGTTACACTTGATTTTACTCCTCATAAAATTTCCGTACCGGGCCTTATAACTCAAATCGTTTCTTAAGGAGTAAACTCCAAAAATGAGTATTTTATCATAAGCTGTTAATATTTTAGATAGAAAATTATTGGAAAATTCAAGCAGTCATTAACTATAGGCAGAAAACTATACTAATGATAAAAACTATTACTGGTGACTACTTTTAAAAATAGTTAAGAAATCAATACAGATAAACCACGAGTAAAATATACAGACAAATTCACTTTTTCCAAAGATTATAGTTAACCTATAAATCTGTAGTAACGACCAGAGGTGCAGTGCAGAGGCCAAACGTTGCAAGAGAATGTTGATATCTATCACTTCTATTGACTATCACTAAGAGTTATATCTAAGAGAATGTTTAAACTAATAGCGATAGCTATTAAAAATAATTCTCGGCTCACGAAGAAAATTGAATTCGCTACAATTAATTGCGCGAATTGCGTCATGACATGAAATGGCCTTCACCTTTTCGGGAATTAAAAAGAACTTAGAATTTATTTTGTATAGACTTTGTATTAGATCAAGAAAATTAAAGGCAATTCGAACAACTCGCTTTAAAAAATGGCGCTATTTAATAATCATCATCATCAGCCAGAAGACATCCACTGCTGAACATAGGCCTCCCCCTTTAACCTCCACACTGAGTGACATCCTGCCACCTGCATCCACTGGATGCCCGTGACTCTCACAATGTCAATCAATGCTATTTAATAATAAAGCACTTTTATTCGAAACTGTTTCCACAGCACCCGGGTTCATTAAATGTTTTTGCCGTATAATAAGAACAATCTAGCCAAACAAATCAAGTCCTGATAATTTGATACTCGCATTTTTAATACTTGCAGAAACACAACATAATTATTAAACACTAGCAGCTAGCTAACACCCGCTACTTCGTACGCGTGGCCCGCTCCAGGAACGCAAATTTTCATCCAAATCGTTCCAGCCACCGTTACCGTTACTTGCCGTTTAAACCTTCCCTGAACTTCCACAAATATTTGAAAACCAAAATCAGCCAAATCGGTCCAGCCATTCTTGAGTTTTACTGAGACAAACAACATCAATTGATTTTTAGATATATAAATTAAATCAACCATATAGAGAAGTACCTAGTTTATTGTAAATATAGACTTCAGAGTAATAACATGCGAACATTTTTTTTTGGAAATCCCTGTGTTATATTTTTATGACAAACGGGAAAGCTAGCAGGCTATAGAGATTACAATAATGACTATATTCATATTCATTTATTTCAGCATTCCACAATGTATTTTAGGTGTTAGATAAGGTATTTTAGTTACAATTATGGACCCCGTCAGGCACAGCTAAAATGACGCGAAAGAGAGAGAGAAGGACAGCAATAAATACTAAATATTTTTGTCCGTTAAGTATTCGGCAATGGAAGAATAAGATTTATTTATAAGGAATTGTTTTAATAATTTAAAGAAGTGTCTCTTGTTTCAATTTTTATTGAGTTCGGTAATTTATTATCTACACTAATATTATAAAGAGGAAAGATTTGTACCTATTTTTGTATGTTTGTATGTTTGTAATGAATAGGCTCCGAAACTACTGAACCGATTTGAAAAATTCTTTCACTGTTGGGAAGCTACACTATCCCCGGGTGACATAGGCTATATTATATTTTGTAGCGAGGCCGAAGGCCGAGCTTACACTCGTGCGAAGCCGGGGCGGACGGCTAGTTATATATATTTTGATGCCCATTACGAAGGGACTGGTTGAGTGGAGTGTTAGGTGTGAAACTGGTAAAATCAATCTATTTTTGTATCTTAGGGTTGTGTGCTTATCTGATCGTTTCATGAAAAAGATTGGAGGGTTTCTGACGAATTTAGTAATTTCAAATATGTATATACAAGGTTATGTAAGTATTTTATAATTACGTAAATATGGTTTACATGTGTCAGTCTGTTATATCTATGTTAGCAAGAATCCGAATTAATTTCTTTTGTGCTGTGAAAATAGTACCGGTAGTAGTCGTCTGTGCTGATAATCCTATAGCTAAGCCATGCATACGCACAGGCATAGTAATGTTACTAGTGCAGTTTTGAAATCGGTTGTTTTTTTCACTTCACGAAGAGCATATGCAAATCTAGATAGTTTTATTATTATTTTTTCTACGTGAGGTTCCAATTTATGTGACTATCTATATGTGACTAAACTCTATAATGCAATATACTATGAATTTCAACCTTGACTATAACATCACTAAAAATCATTGTAGTTGACTCAAAAAACCACTGGAAGATAGATTACCTATGGTGACAGCTATTTGTGATGTTGTAATTATTTCTTTTAAGGAACTTAGCAACCTTTTGAAGGGTCGAAGTTCATTTCGGCCGCGTTTTATAAGGTTATTTCTAAGTATAAATACTTTCCATGGAAATCTGGAACAAACATTGCGGTAACCGTATTTATAATATAACTTATAAATAATAAGGTAGCTGTATACGTCATAATATTACTTTTGTTGAGGTTTTACGTAGAAATTTCCTCAAATCGCGTCACTGATTGGACCAAATATGGAGTGTGCGTGCAATATGTTTGTCATTTTATTTAGATTCCAGAAAACATTGTAATCCGTGTGTCTAGCGTCATTAGCATAACGTTTACAGAGGACAGACGTAGAGTGTAGATACCTACATACATAGGCCTAGAATCAAGAGAACATAGGATCTGCAGTACATACAGTTTAACTTGTTTGTATAATTTGTTGGCGGCAAAATTAGTCCATGCAATCGTTGTTTTAACGAAATCGTTTTTAACAATAGGGAGGGAGCTTGATCACCACCGGTCAGATAGCACCGGCCGGTCGCTCGCCCCTCCACCATCCCATCGGACATAGGTGCGGAGAAAACGCGGCAACGACGCCCGGTCGGATAGTACCGTACCGGGCGGGCGCTCGCCCCTCAAGTTCCCTGGGCGCAGTGATCCCCCAGAGCCCAACTACAGCAGAAAAAGTGATCTATTTTCAAGCTGATTCCCACCTCTCCAACTGGAGAGAGAAGAACCTTCAATCGAACGGCTACTTTTTGAGTTAATTTCCTTTAACTTTTGGTAATATAAAATGTTTATCTTATAATATAGAATACCCAGTTAGTTGACGATTCAAATCGTAAATGTTTCTATACAACACCGTACAGCTCCATTATGCGTACAGCTGACAGATATCTGACGTATTCCTACAGATATTCCTCAATACCACGATGATAACTAATAGCCGTTCAAGCGTGTCAAATTCTAGAATACCATTTTAGCATTTAAATGCCCATTTATTTTGATTTTTCTCATTGATCATGATTGTAAGGCAGGCAGTGTAGGCTTTATTATTATTTTTACCAATTTGTTACTACATTATATATAGCTGCCCCGCGGTTTCAACCGCATCGACATCCCTATTTTTTTTTTCAATAGGTAATAAACGAGATTTGTAATATTGGTACACGTATTGCGTGGAAAAGTTTCTCTCCTCTCTGTTTCCTGCTTAGCTAACCTTATAGAGCACCTCAATATCCACACAACGATGCACAAATAACTCGTGCAATGCTGAACTTTCCAAAATTTCCTTTGCGGAGGTATGACTAATTCTACGATCACGCAGAATGAATTTCTAGACTGTTTTTCAACCCTCCGCTCAGTGACGTAGATGCACGGTGGTGTTAGTACCCTAACAGGCAATGTACTGGTTTATCTTCAGAATATGTACACCACTGTGATAGAACTTTTGAGTCACGTGATATATTAAAATGTATGACGACAACATAGGCGTGTCATCTCTGACCTTAGGTGGACCTTAGTATGAAATTCTTTTTAGTAAGTTTTTTTTTTTTTTGTAGTCAAAAGGTATGTCTATAACTTCTCGAAAACCGTCTCTCATAGTGTTTAAATGTATTTTTTAATGAAGTAAAATTGGATGAATGTTGTGAAAATTTGTGAATATATACTAAGGAAATAAATGTAATAAACTCGGGTGTTGTTATCAGCAATTATTATTCCAGTGGGATGTCAGGTGAAACCAGGGGGCGCTGCTAGTGAGACAATATAAGAGACAGGCACTCCGTCTTGGTATTTCTTAACACTATGGATTAAGTAAGTTGCAGTAGCTATACCTACACTTGACCGAATTCTCGACTTTTGTCTTGTTGCAATAACCAATTTTCAGTAAAAGTCTGTACTAATTCCGTGTTGGTATTCATTCATTAAATTGATAACTGAACAAAGAGCAGAGTAAACTACCATATTCACAAACTTTCGATAAGCTGATCAATCATTGATCACACTCATCATATGAATCACAGTAATGGTAAAAACGTGTGTAAAAGTGTGTATAAATAGTTATCTACAACTCCATGATGGCTGACAGGATTTGGTTAACATGCTAGTTTATACTCAGTATTAGCACATAGGCTACTATCAAATAAAATACGGTATTGTTAGTTTATAATCAATCAATCAAATCGATGCCACAACATCAATACTTTTTGTACGGTTTGCCTTCTAATTACCTTAATTTCGAATTAACCAGTGAGAAGTTTCAAAGTGGCGCAAGCTTTTACAAGACAGATATGTGCTCTTACATTTGTTGTAAAACTTACTCAATAAGAAATTCCTAAAAACAAAAAAAAAACTTATGCTACCGGCTTTTGTAAGAAAATCTATAAGCCTACCCACTCTCACCGTCGAGAAATGCCTCGCGTGTACACGAGACAAAGCACACTTTTGCTAAGCCAGGCTTATCTCAGGTTTCTGAATAAGGGCGTAAGTATACAAAATACTTTGTTGATCCGTGACCAGCTATCGATTAGCATTCGATATTTGCATATTACGATTACTTATAATATATCGAATCGTTTCCTACTACGATCTAATGATAGGCAACTAACTAGATATCACGTGTTGTTTCACATACAGTCTCTATTATACTTGGCTATGAGTAACCTATCACTGAGATACGAGCTTGTTTATTCATTTATGGCAGTAATAAGACAGTTTTTTTTTCAATGCGGACTTTTACGTGATTAAAAATAATAAGATTTTGTAATATACTCCAGTCATAAATCATAAAAATACGCTACAAGTAATTAACTTGTAAAACCTTCAGCAACAGAAAAATATTGATATCATAGAAATACCAGTCCAGGTACACGTCAAGTCAAGTCTTCAATCAAGTCAATTCAATTATTGAAAAAGAAAACTATAATTTTGTCAGTTTTATAAGATTTTCTTGACACAAATGATCACGTAGGATAGCTGCAGTTTAGATCACTCCAATCAGAAGCTGCACCCAGGTTTCTCTCGAATTAAAGTGTAATAGAGGAATCCACTACATTCGAAGCAAGGATGTAATTACAAATCTATAATTCTATAATCGTACGATTTGCCGAATTGGTTGCCAATGAAATTATGCAAGGATAAAGCCCTTTCTACATGACGCAACTTTTCATTATATTTCATAGTTGTTTGTTCCAGATTTTTGTGAGTAAAAGCGAATTATTACAAAATTCTAGTTGACTCAGTTACAAGACACGCAACAAAGTGGAAAGATGACGATATGGCACGTAGAAGGTAGTGACCTCATGCTATTGGCTGAAGTTGAAATAGGTCGGGTCGGCACTATGGTGTCCATTTCACCAGCTGAATGTATTTTTGTCATTCCAAGAAACACTTCTGTTACTTTTTTAATCCGTTCCGGGCTTTTAATTTTTTTTTTACAATCAAATTCCTTTATTATTTAAACATAATATATACTATCGAAACTACTTAGCCTATCATACAATAGTTTCTTGTATGCAAGCGTGCTTTACCGTAGACCGCATCATCGTTTAACAACAGGCGAGATGGTGGTTAAACGCAAGTTTATTATACGATTAAAAAGAGCTGTCAGTGTGGAAGGTAAGTATTCTAAACAAAATGTTTTATCTTACAACCAATAGATGTAGAGCTATTACAGAGTCCATGGCATAGGATTTTTTTAATATCTCGATATAAGAGCCTTAATTGGTTAATTTGCCATTACAAGCAAAACAATACAATGACATAGTCAGTTTCTTCAAACACACCAAACCCTATCACCAAGACAAGTTCGCCTCGTCGTATCAGGTAACACAATTATAATAACATGACATTAACAAAAAACCAATTTGGGTTAGAACACGATATCAATGATCCAGTCCCGGGCCAGGATACCTACCTACTGACTAACTACCTAATGTCATTGAAGTGACATGTAAAGTCAGGGCCTCTCTTACAATGTCACAGGAAGTGACTCAGTTTTCGTCTCACTTACAAGACAAAAAATGTAGTTAATTTCGCAAAAAGTTCACACACTTAATAACGTTCTTTCGTTCTATTTGTTGGAAAATCCTTGAGTGTCTACGTTTTAGTGCATGGCAACTGAGTAGAAGGCTAAAACGTTTTTGATTGTCTTGTCTGCCGGTTTTGTATAAATTGTAGTGTTTTAGTCATTATCAAAATCACTAAACAGACTACCACCAACCTTCAATGACTGCTAAGAATATGCCCCTCTTTTGTGTAATGTTTCGCTTCAGTTCATACCAACGTCCTTTGCTGAAACCTGTTAAATATCATAAATAAGTATAACAATATCATCTTTGTACGCAATCCTTACAAACCCAAACATTATTGTATAATGCATGTCACTCATTCGTCAGCAGTTTTTTTCTTCAGTCCAAACCAAAGTCACCAATTACATACAATAATAGCCGCCATAATTTGTCTTTGTTTGGATCTGTATCAAACCTGCTATACACGCGAACCAGTGTTTCTTAACCTCCATTGTGATTTAGTTTCTTCCCACACTGACAGTTCCACATTCACTAAAATAAATTGCGGCACAATTATTAATTAGTGTCCGACAGAAACTTGAAGTTCTCAAAGTATAGTTTTGGCCTTAAAGTTAAGTCAAGTTTCAATTTGGCTACTCGTAGTCGTAATCTATGCACTTTGATCATACACACCATCATACACCATTACTATTTTTACAACTGACTGTATTTCAGTGATAAATTTGTTTATATTTCGAGTAGACTAGTTTACCTCTAATTACACGTTTAAATATTATATTAATTTTCTCTTATTTGAATATACAATGTCTCATATAGAGATTCATGTTAGTGAAAAAAATGTCTGTAAAGATACACCTCCGCCGGACTTGCTTTTACAAATACCTTTCTCGCATCATGTACGGTAATATTCTAGCTTCTAGGACGAGACCCAAAACTCTAATCCTAATTTCGGCCTCTGAATAATATTTTGGCATGACACTATATTTCATTTATTGATTTAATAGCAACTGGCTATTCATTAGCAGGTTGGCAGGTTGGTGCAATTACAAATTAAATCTATTTGATACAACGTTGTTTTGTTGGCGACTATAGGCGCGTCAAATTGACTGTGTTTTGTTTTCACCAATATTTCATAGATAATTTTACTTCTACACTATATATCTTCCGAGAAATCCTCCAACATTACAGAATCGTGTTTTCAAAAAAGTAGCGTGTTTTCATCTGGGGTATAAGCTGGCTCTTTCCCAGTACGGGAAGAGCTATAATGTAATATATTATAGCTATAATAGTTAAAGATATTTCTACTATAGCTAGGTATATACTATCATCTTTTCTAGATGTTGGTGCTGCTATATACACTATGAAGCTTGGACGTCGCCGTCATAAACAAAACTCCCCATCCCCGACGGCCTTTAAATGTATATAGTATAGATCAGTCCGGTCCACTTATATGTCATTTACGCTCGTCAGAGAAAAGATACCAACTTTTTCAGCATTTACGTCTACAAAACTTGAAACTGTTCACGTATCTACTTAATATTTCATACCTAATTATACAAAATTAATAATCTTAGACTTGTCAAAGATAACAATGATTTTTATTGATATCTATGTAGTTTTCCATTGGTCCGTATCATACGAAAATATGCGCAATATGTATCCAACAATAGGTAATAATACATTAAAAAATTACGTCATTATTGTTTTCCTGTAAAATACATAACATAGATATATTATAAACTCTTTTTTAATTATTTTTTCTGAATTTGATTGCCATCTCGCTTATATTACGACCATGTGTGTTACAATACAATGGAGCAGTTTGCCTACAAATTATAGAAGAAACCTATTTTTACGTTCGATCACAGTTCTTTTTGACAATTATATTTGTAATAATATAATATACAAAAAGATTCAATAAGTAACACTTTATTGAAACTATAAAAATATCATTACAAGAATAGAAAGTTAGATATTAATACAAAAGACGGTCTATCGCCAAAAATTACTAGAATTAAAAGAAGCTATACTGACTAGTCGTGTCAATAAATCCGTATCTTTATATCCGTTCATATCCGTGCATTGGTTGCATTGCAATAAATCCGACTTTAATGAGCAACTAATTGCTCGATGTAGAAGTCCGTCTAGAGCTACAAAAGACAAGACAACACACGCTCGCCGCTTGCTTACGAATTCATGCGCTGCCTGAATGGGTGTTCCCCGATAGTTACGATTTGGGTGTTTTCAAGTCAAAAGTGTATTGGTTTCTTCTAGGCAAGCGTGATCCATCGTAGGCCGCATCATCGCTTAACATCAGGCCAATGAGTTGGCGGCCAAGCGCAAGCCTATTTTACAATAAAAAAAAACATAGACATTTTACATGAACTAATGAACATTGCACTGGAACTGTACTCAACTATTAACGACAATGATCGTCTTATCACATGTTCCCAAAATGCAAAAACTCCATGATTCACCATCTTCATACCTATTCTCAAATGGGTTGTGTTTCTTCGTTAACCTCATGACTAAGACATTTTACACGACTGTTTACAGAGTGAGATGTTCCTGATGAATTTCTCCAAAGGAAAAGATGACTAAGCATCAGCAGATATTGTGCTATTTCGGAAAAGGCAGACTGAAGTTGATCTCATGAAATTTGTGGAACGTAAACTATCTTGCGAAAGGGATTTGTTTGCCGTTTTTAACGATATTACTAGACAAACAACATAAACTGGCATTATTAATGCTACCACGAGTTTAGTATGGATAGATAGATAGATAACTGGTTATTGTATACACCAGAAATGACGTACATAAGACAAAAACAACTTAAAACAAGTGAAACGATTGGGGGCCTTATCGCTATAAGCGATCTCTTCCAGGCATCCTTAGCCAACCTTATTATACCTTTCCCGGTATAATTGTGTTTTAGTGTAGTAGTTAGAACTAGCATCATTGCATAGATATTTTATATTCACAATGAAAACTAATTATAATCTCAACTTGACAAAAAAAGGAAGATAATGAAGTACAATGCAGCATTTTGCACAATTTTAGTTATAAGTGTAAACTGATAAATCATCATCACCATCATCAACAACAACCATTTTCCACCCACTGCTTGGTATAGATCTCATCTTCAGCGCACCATCTTTCCCGGTCCTGTGTCATTCTCGTCCACTGCTTTCCTGCTGCCTCTGCGATGTCGTCCGACCAGCTGGGTTGGTGTTTTTTCTGGTGGTCGCTTTCCATTCCGCAGCCACCATTCTGTAACTGCTTTGGTCCGCCATCCGTCTTCTCTTCTGACCAAGTGTCTCGTCCATCTCCACTTGAAGCTCATCTGTTTAACCACGACTTCAACCTTTGTTTTTTTGTCAAATTTCCACGTTTAGTATGCAGTCTAGGAGAGATATACTTAATATGGCCCGTTCTATCGCCCTTTGTGCCACTGGGATCTTGTGCATGGTCTCTTTATTGATGGTCCATGTTTCAGCACTGTATGTGAGAATAGCCAGGTCGTATTGGTTGATCTTAAGGCTTTGTTAATTACTTTATGAGTACATAAAAAAACAGAATGAACTAACAACAAACATTACTCTGCTAACGAACTCAATATCCAGTCCTGAAACGGAAAAAGTACAAAATTTAATATTACCTTAGTTTTAATGCGACAGCCTTTGTAGGCAATAGGAACCAACGTATAACTATGATAAGAATCCGTAACATTATTGAAAAGGTCCTAATCATTAAAATTGAAGCATTAACTCTCCAAGTAGTGCCACTAACAGCGGGAGACTAGATGGCAAACCCACCGATGTCGCAAGACGTCGACCATTTCGCCATTGCCCAACAAGATTGTGCGGCCGATGCGTTCGGTGCAACTATGGGAAAATGGCTTTTGAAAGGTTGAGCAAAGATAACACTTCTCTTGATTTTGAGGAACGTGCTTATTTCTAACGCTAGTTAAACTTTGGCAACAAAAAAAGAATAGATTCGTCTGCAATCTGCATCATTATGACATAGTATTTTAATGACAAAGCTAATATATAAATGTGTATATGAATGGTCAAGATTTATGCTAGCTAAAATTTGTTAGTAGATATCTGGTTAGTACTAAAATTATAGAGAAAAAAGTCGTGTGTTTCATGCCTAAAACTATAATAATACTTATGTCAGAGCTTTCTTTCACTTTCTTCCAAGTTCAACGGATGTACTATTCACTAACCGTAGAAAGTATTGCACCGTTCTTGATACAATTCTCTTTAGTCTTACAGGCCAGAATAAGAACAAGTCCGCCGGTTTTGGGTTTTTTCCGGCTTGTTTTAACAGTTGATTAAAGCTTAGAGAAAAGTATGCGCAATATAGAACAATGGTTTCTAGGTTTCGTATAATATCAAATTAAAAGATTGACAATCTCACAAAACAAACATGTTCTTAAATCTTATTGAAAATTGTGAAAAAAAGTTATAATAAATCTATAAAATGGAATATGCAATATTACTTGTACAAATGCCAAGAAATAAGTTAACTTTTTGACCATGCAACTTAAACAGTAATGTTGCCTAAAAATATACAAAAATCCGTAAAAATATATAACTAAGTGGATTGAGATACCAGCAATTGAAGAAGACACTATGGTATTGCAAAAAGTTTTGCCTCCAAACTTCAATATAACAGACATAAAACTGTTTGTCTATATTCATTTTGTGTTGTAAAATATTAACCAACAGTGGTAAAACAGACCCTAAATCCGTAAGTGCCTTTCATTTAGAGAGGCCACGAGAAAGGCGAATTTAATCGGGCGTTAAAGTTTTTAATTCTTGTTGCAAAACATCGCTAATTGTTTTGTGATGGTTATTACAAGCTGTTAATTTAGGAATTGGTGTTATAGGTAATTTAAATTTAACGAGATGAGATTTCATGAAGTGTTTAGCTATAAAGCTATAAGTGGCTATAACAAGGAGTTCTTCAAAGGGGCTGTTAGTAGAGTGTTATGCCTGGATGCACCATAGTAGTAGTTAAAGTTAAGGTTTATGTCAAATTTGACAATAACGCTAACTTTAGCCGTAACTACGACATGCGTTACTTCAGCGTATTCACAAGCATAGTTAGAGTTACCAGGGTTGAAAGTCAAATGAGACCTTATTTACCCCAGATGCATAGCTGGAATTATATTTTATGCATCTGACAGATATTTAACATAAACAATAACACTAACCAGTGAAGCGTGGGCAGTTACGGTTAAAGTTACAGTTATGACGTCATAACTGTAACTAACCATATTTTACAATTATCAGATGCTGCAACAAATTTTTGGTACTTTAACTGAAATATCGATGTTTGTTAAAGCTAATTAAGATGGTGCAACTCACCCTTAAGCTGTTACTAAAGTCTGCAACATATCTGTGATGCGGAGGTCACTTACCATCAGGGACCACTACAAGTTTCTTAATGTGCGTAATAAAATGAGTAAGTGTGCCGTACTCACAGTTTTTGTGTTAGTTGGTTAATTCTAGTTTTCACCAACCCTAGGAGTCACCTAAATATTTAGGAGTCGTTTAGGGCATAAAAACGTTTCACCAAACTTTAGGTAATAACTATTGACGTTAAACATCACCTAAACTTACAACACCGAGTCAAGGGTGCCTTACCCGAGACGCGCTTGCTCACTCACATCAAAACCATAGATAACTGTCAAAAATTTAAGCAACTTTTATCTTAGGAGTCACCTTATAAAAATTTATTGGTGAAACAAGATTACGCTTAAGACTCTGCTTAGGATCTTGTTCTGATTAGGAGTTCCTTAGTTAGGCGACGTTCGTGGTTACTTAAAATTGGCAATATAGTAAGAAGAGTGGAAGAAACACTGACATTTAAGCACGAACGAATATTGTACGGCATATCTACCTTTAGTTCTAATGCCGGGATAATAGTATACGGTACAATTATAGGAAAAGGCTACTAAAAGGGGACCCCTGAGCTCGAGATAGTCGAGGGTACCTTCGACTATCCACCCGGGAGAGGAAAACAACGTTGTGTGAGTAAACGGCGTTGTCATGGGCGGAGAAGCTGAGACAATACGCATTTGTCTCGGGAGAAGCTGTAGCACAGTGCTGAGGATTCCGGTGCGTTCCTCTGGATATCCCGGAGCCCTCTTATCAAGCACTAACTAAGCTAAGCTAACACTAAGCTGGTCACGTGGGAGATTTTAGATGGTCCCGTAAAAGCTCCACATCCCAATGCAGTCGTATCATTGGAATATTTCCTCTCGACCACAAAAAAGGCATATATGTATATCTATATACATTGTTTGTCTGATCTGAGGGTTATATTACCTTAACTAATAACAATTACCTGGTTATTTTATGAAACGCCGAATTGTAATGAACATAAAGTATATATTTTATTTATATTACACGGGAATTACTCACGTAAGATTAGGCCGGAGTAACCGGCCTAATCAGTAATTCCCGTGTAATATTATATATTTTTATTATGGAAACCACGTCAGTTTCCATAATAAAGTATTTTTCATTACTCATATTCGGAAAGTAGGTCTGAAGTTGCCTGAGTAGCGGGTTGGAAACACATTTCAGCCCTAGGCAGAACTAACAGAAACTCAAATTAAAAAAACTAGTTCTCTTTTCACGTTTGTATTGAACCATGTTCCAACTTTCTTTTTCTCCTCATAGGATTATGGTCCTGCACTTCTCGTGCATTTGCCACATTTTTTTTTTTGTCAGTTCATGGTTTTATTTTTAGTTTACTTGTATTCGTAATGAAATGAAATGAAAATATATTTGGTGTCTACAAACGTTGTCGGATGAAAAGCACAGTGTTTACCTCGGGGTTAATGACTTATATATTCTCTCGAACTATTAGCCAAACCCAGTCTCGGGACTGAATAAGTTACTTTCACCCCTAGGATAACAATGTAGTATAAAGCAGCATCCTTCAAACAAACATCAACATCAAACTCAAAGACTTGAGACCACTACAATCCTAACAAGTCTACCGGCCTCAGTACGTTAGCAGATAGTATCGTGTATGCTGCGCAGTGCGTGATGCATGACTTCCCTTGTCTCAGCCTCGAAAGGTATAGACATTATAGAGTAGACTACGCTTGTATCGTCTAGTTCCCACAACATTACAATGCCACAAAAAAACGCCAACATTTCGGCACCATGTGGTCACCACGCAAGGCAAGGTTGCCGGGCCTCAATGTTTTGTGATAGACTTTTGTAGAACAAAATTATGAAATCATCCATAATGACGTAAGTGCATCTATAGCTTAAGCAGACTCGTCTTTGTTTATTTATACGTGTGTTAGTTTATTGCGTCGGCCTATTTCCCTCACAGTAAACATTCTAATGTAACTATGGAACATGAAAGTGAGCGGTGACAGTCGGTTTCATCATTTTTCTGATCATTTGGGAGGAAATCATAAATAATTATTTCACAGATTAAAAACTTCTAAGTAATGTCTTTTCTTCGTTCTTATAAACTCGGGAAGCTTTCGGAGACTTTGTATTCATATAGTAGGTACTAGCAACGTACGATAAAACAAATCTTAGCTTATTACCATTTTATGTTTGACTTTTGACTCGTGACTCGTGGTGTCGGTCCTTTAGAAGTTTATAATGTACTAGCTGTTGCATGTGACTTTGTATACGTAATGTTTTATATACTTTCAACCCCATTCTGACCTCCTTAATACATCTCTGTCGTAAAATCCTTTTTTTTAGCAGATGTCTTCACTCCATAATGAATCTACTTGCTAAATTTCAGTTTCTTAGATAAAGCAGTTTTCAAAATTTCGTTATGAGTTAGCAATCAGTGATTGAGTAGTATTTCTCTTATATACATATATATTATACCGGGTTTATCTGTACACGTTGGGCATATCCGAGGGTATCATATCATTGTATTCATCATTACCTGCGTCAGTTAGGTTAGTTACAAAGGAAATGTCTACACTTTCCTGGCGAGCGTCATGATTTTGAAATACAATTGTTGGCAAAAATACAAATATAACGTATATTCAGAGCTAAAACTACGCTCTCCTGCCATCTACAGTTCTACACACTGCACTCTTTTGCACATTTGTTGCAGACTGCAGAGGTGTGCAGGTTTAGCTTGTAACTTGACGTCCACGTGTATGGTCAGCACAAAAATCAAGATTCCAAACCTTTCCCGTCGTGGTCAGTGCACCACAGGTTAAACAATAGTTAATAAGGCTAACATCTCGTTCCGAGCATCGAAATATTTCGATGGGTACGATATTGTTAACAACATTGTTTACATCCGACTACTTGTCTTGTCGAGCCGAGGGCGGTTCCCACCGAGAGCGTGCGATAAAACTCGACTTAACAAAATAAATATTCAACATTTTGTGATCTATAAACAATCTGCGCGCACTTGTTCCTGGGATCTGTAGAGATAGCACAAAAACTTCTATCTAGTTTCATTACAACTATGCCGCGTACAGACTGCTCCAATTTAACATGCAATCCAAGAAATTTCCGTTCTCATTACTGAAAATGTAATTCTTATAGTCTGAAATTGTTCAGCGTACGATCCAAACCTGTGTCCGCACCATTTCACGTCGTGAAAGACGGTGCAATGTGCGCGGGCGCCGCCGGTGTCGCTTGCTCTCTGTGTGATCGCTTGTTCGCGGTAGAGCGGTCGGTAGTTTAAGCGCGTGTGACGCGACCAGACTGATGTGTCACGTGTAGAATTTTACAGTTCATATTGAAAATTTCAGTTATTAAATTTTTTCGTTATTGTGACAGTTGGCTGCTTTTTAGCTTACGTCAATATCTGACAATATCGGATTAATGTATGCTGCTCATACAAATAAAGTAATAATAATATATAACCATGCAGTATGTCAGGGTCGCAAGGTGGTCTCACAGTTTTCTTGTGCATTCTAATTGAATGCGCAAGAAGAGGACAAAATGATATATCGTGTTATAAACATATTACTGAATAGTTTAATTTTAGAAATGAACAACCCAATTAAAAGACATGTTTCCTGTTTATTGAATATCTAAACTAAATGAAATATATTACTACTGAATATTTGAATTACATACTTCATTTTACCTAAACCTGAACGTATTTTCCTGTAAGTTATTTCTACTGATTAGTAGTGTTTTATTATTTCCTTTTGTGGATAATTTCTGTGGTTTCTCTATTGAAGTACCTACCTACTCATATGATACCATATTAAGGTTGTTATTGTATTATTTTTATGTATTTATATGTAATGGCATATGCGGTTGAGATAAGTAGGTACTAAGTTTTCTTCCATACGTGACTATTAAATTCTAAGTGAAAACGAGCACAACTATGTAAAATCTAAATATGCAAATGTATGTTGTATAGTGTTACGGAACCTTTAATTCAAAAGACCTGGATTAGTAATCTAGTAATCATTTTTTACGTCAAAATATGATGGTAGTACGTCGTATGAGCAAAAAAATAATAATAAAATTTGTTTGTTTTCTAAATAGGTCTAAATAACACCCTCATTATTACAATATTACGCAATTACCCTTATAAGGGAAAACAATCTTAATTACTTGTGCTGTATAGGAAATGAATTGTTTTCGATTTTGCTCGTTGCCTTGTGGAAAATACCTTCATTAATTTTGTTAGGTACCTATATGTAATTTAAGTATGGTAATTGATTTAATTATTAGTTATTGTAAGAGTACTTATTTACAAATATAAATTACAACATTTAAAAACCCTCCGACAGCAGAGCTGATGGTCTCCAAACGGCTCAACAGATTTTCTTGAATAATAGCTAAAATTAACATCTTTCAAACAAGAAGATAAAAAAAATATCGGTCCCTCCGTTTTGGATACAAATGAGAACATTCGATTTTTGCACACACACAACAAATGAACCTCTAACTCTAAACGCGCAACGCATGTACCTTTTCCGTTCCGAAAGAAATAACTATAATTCCGCTCCTGGACTCAAATACACAATATTATAGCAGAATAGAGTCAGCGAGGTTGGATAACTAGATAGAGTAGACACTGCAATATGACAATCCACAGCGAGCTAGGCTCTGTGGGCGAGGAATGAATATTTACGGTGCGTAAAATACATATTGAATTCCATACAAATTTTAAATTTTGAAATTTAATTTGTATAGTAATGTACTTACATATTCGTACTTCGACCATTGAGCTTAGAGTTTCGTCATGGCTGATCCCGTCGCGTGACTGTGGTTGCACATTCAAGGGGTATTACATGGATTACAATGATCGAGGAACGCAGAACTCTTGACCGCTCGCTGTGGAAGCAGCAACTTGATAAATGATCGCGAAAGTGACAGACTCGGACAGAAGCATAATCCTCTTACTTTCACTGAACGTTCATTGTCAATCACCACTGATGTATCTTAAAACTTTTAAAATAGTATATGTAGTATAGTTTCGTAAAATGAACAAACATCTAAAAACACTTAAGAATATTTTTTTCATAATAGAGCTTATGTTGCTAACCTTACATGTTTTCTATCCGTTGCTTGCTACTTGGTACTCTACGGCCGCGCTACGAGGAACTTAGCCGCGCGTCATTTCGTGATAATTATGTTAATTAATTATTTTAATAACCTCTATTGTACATAATTATCTATTTCAGCTCCTACTACACTCACAGCTAGCTGTTACTCTCTAGTTATTGTTATTATATTTCTTTTTGCACGCACAATTGGAAGATTCAAATATTATGCGTATTCCTCTGTGTATTAGCCTCTTTTTAGTAAACGTATTCAAATCTAACGTATTTGAACCCTTACACAAACCTCAAACCTTTTTGCACATTTAATTATATTGTTTGCACGTAACTACATGATTTTAAGAAGACAAAAATTACCCACTTATTACTCTATGGCCTTAAAGTATAATTTTCGTAGAAAAGGGTTCTTCAAATTATTAGCACACAAATAGTATTTCATGTGCTAATTTTATGCCTGAAAATGCCTTCTAAGTATACGATGTCTGTTCGCACGAGAGTTTTGAAAAATGTTCTACGTCCTGCTGTGGACAAATAATAGTTTGTCACCGTCACATCTTCGACAGAGAGAGAGAGTAACTGGTAGCACGATGGTAGAGCACCACAAGCAGCACTGACATGTCAACGTTGGCCGTTGACACGCAGT
Organism: Agriopis leucophaearia; assembly: GCA_949125355.1. NCBI lineage: Eukaryota > Metazoa > Arthropoda > Insecta > Lepidoptera > Geometridae > Agriopis > Agriopis leucophaearia. The sequence continues at coordinate 491,577 of OX421262.1, forward strand.
GAGACGGCGGGGTCGCTCATCAGTTTCCAGGCAACTCATATTCCTCCTCTTTGGAAGTCAATTAAAAAAGGGGAAAATGTCTTCATGTTTCTCCTACTTTTTAACCGACTTCCATAAACAAGGAGGTTCTCAATTCGACTGTATATATGTTTAGTTACCTTAGAACTTTCGACTGGATGAACCGATTTTGATGATTCTTGTTTTATTTGAAAGCTGGTGCTTCCCGTGTATTCATATCAATTTGGTTTAGTTCTGTCATATTTATTAAGTAGTTTTTTTTAATAATGATAAGTATTGTCTAAATGAGACTTGAACATAGACGTAGTATGCTAAGCGGATTATATAGATAGAGTATATTGTTATTTATTTATGAGTGTATGTAATAATAACAGTTATAAGTAAATAATAAAGATACGTATAATTTGAAAACTAGTATTTCGTCAATTCGTTGAATACAAGACGCGCCCACCTCAACCAGAATCTAACTAAATCCAATCCCAGAATAGTACGACCAATAAAACTCTCGTAAACAAAACACCTGCTACATTATTATATGTGTGTACGTTACGTTATCTTACTACGTTGTTTACTATAACAGTATCTGGCAGATAAGATTGTGTGCTGTTGTGAAAGTGAAGTTTCACTTTACCGGCCGCTGATAACGAGTGAATGATGTCCGCATCAGCGAGGGTGCTGCATGCGGCGGGTTTATTTGTCTTCACTGGGAACCCATCATCAGCTATATCTACTGGTGGCAGGCACTGGTGCAGCTTTTAGCGCGCATCATTTGTTCGGTCCAGCGTAAGCTTTGTCCAACATTTTAACCAACTTCCAAAAAAGAGGAGGTTGTCAATTGCATTTTTTTATGTTTGTTACCTCAGAACTTTCGACTGGGTGAACCGATTTTGATGTTTTTTTTTATTTGAAAGCTGGTGCTTGTGGTCCGATTTCAATTTGGTCCAGTTCTGAAATTTTTATGAAGTCCGTTTTTTATATATAATAGAATAAGTGGCAAACAAGCGATGGGCCAGATGATGGTAAGTGGTCACCGCTGTCTATAGACATCTACAACACCCGAGGCATTGTCAGTGCGTTGCCTACCTTTGAGGACTCTACTTCTCGTTAGAAGCATAATAATAATAATAAAAAATCATTAAAAAAAAGAGTTTTACCTATATTGAGTTATTCTACTCCCATTAATCTAATTAAGTTAAACTTTTAAATCTAGTTAATACTTACTAAAACTAAATAATTAATTTAAGATCGTTTAAAGTATCCAAGTTTAAAGTAACTAAAACGGCCCATAGGTAGTTCAAACAATCTCCAATTAAATATTGTTTTACATACAATAGACTGCCTCGGTGGCTCAGTTGGTAGTGATCCTACTTTCTGTGCTTGGGGGCGTGGGTTCGATTCCCATATAGGACAAACATTTGTGTGATGAACATTTGTGTTTGTTCTATGTCTGGGTGTTAATATCTATTTAAGTATGTATTTAAAAATATATATGTATGTATATCAGTCTCTGGCAGCCATATTACAAGCTTTGCTTAGTTTGGGGTCAGATGACCATGTGTGCAATAATGTCCCAGATATTTATTTATTTATTTTATTTTAATTAATTTCTTAATCTACAGACTTGTCTCTCCGAAGACTCTTGGCTTCCTGCTATGATAGTGAAGCCTTCTTTGTCGTTGGTTAGATAGCTATCTAATAAATCAGTGCTGCCTTTTGATCGAGCAACAAACAAACATTCAGAAATCCTTGTTACAATGAGTAATGTGTGTGTATCTTTAGATTTCAGGCTTACGATAAGAAAGTGTTAAACAAATAATAATCTACTTTACTTTTAGATTCCTTTTATACGTTTATCTATAAGTAATGATTTGTGCTATCTTTAGCCTTCGCGACATAATGATAATATTAGATCTTTTATGGATGCCTCGATAAAATGAGGTGATACCGATTGTGATACGAACTTTCGTATAACTATGTTCTAATATTGCTACAGTCGAAATAAAAAAACCTACGATTTCTAACGTAGACGGTAAATTTTGGTCTGTGTTTTTCTCTCTTTTATCGTAATAGACGCTTTAATTGACTCCCTTACTACCAAAGACCAAGACTGTCAACTGATAAGGCTCTATCTAATAAAGTTTAATAATAAAGCTCTATCTAATAAAGGTTAATTTAGTAAGTTTGACTTTAAAACTAGAGATGAAAACGGTGACACAGAATAAACAATGTCCTCGGTGCACGCGCCGCGATAAGTAAGTATGGATACAAGAGAGGAATGCAGAACATCGTGCTCTATCTACAACGCAGCCGTCTCTGTATCATAGAGCACAAGACCGGTATAGTTACTATTTGTTTTATTGCTAGAATATTGTAACAAACAAAACGAAAAGTTTTCTCCATTTTCATTACATTTACTCTACATGCACTTATGATTTGCATCATCATCAGCATACACCAGATTACCGCTGGACATACTCGTAGGCCTCTCCTAAGGCAATCCACTTGGCCCGCCCCGCTCTTCCTTTCTCTTCTTTCGCTCTACATTGTCAACGTTCTCCTAACTGACAAAACTATCTATTACTTTTTTTTTACTTTTATTATTATTAAACTAGTGCGTGACTTCGTGCGCGTATATTTTCGTTAAGCTTGCCTGGAAGAGATCGCTTATAGTGATAAAGCCGCCAATTGTTTCACTAGTATTGTTTTTGTCATAAATGTATGTCGTTTCTGGTGTGAACAATAAAGAGTTATCTATCTATATATGAATAGAAATCTACTACTATATTACAACTTGGTAGTTACAAAATTTTCAACTTCTAATTCAAATTAAGGAGGCAAAATGGGGACATTTTTCGCCTCCTCAATCCGTCCTCTTTGGAAAAACCTCATAACAGCATTTATTTATATTAAACTTTCAACTTGAATACTTAATTTTACATCTTGAATATTTAACTTTATATCTTTTTTTTTATTGCCCCATAAAGTCGGCCCTTTCGCAAAATAATTTCTAGCGGACATACTCGTACGACACACGGACAACCCATAAGTTTTTTGTTTTTGTTTTCTGTCAGAATTCAGCTTCGTAGTTGCAAAAGACAAAACTTAAACCCTCATTTCATCTCTTTAATTCATCCTTTTCTGAAAAATCTAACAACAGTATTTATTTATTCTAAACCTCCAAATTCCATGTCCCTAATAATAGAAAACAAAGATATTCGAGTAATTGTATGTCACAAGCCACTATATAGCGTTGTCCATAGTGTAGGTACGCCAGCTCCTGCCCAACTACATTCTACAACGTTTCAGCAATAAATACAACAGTAGACTTAATAAAACACGAGAACCCAACTGCAACCTCTATGGGGCCCTAACCTACCTACCTACTCGTACATATTTATTACAAGCGCCGTGAAAAATGGCGCCCGAGAAAATGTGACGCCTAAAAAACTACAGCAAAAACTACAAACAAAAACTATTTCGACAGAGAAACATTCAAAGATGGCTGGGTTAAATATAACCCGGCTATTTTAGGAGGTGTCCTGAGACGTTCTATTTCTAATGATTCCCATAGAATTTGTGTACTTTTATAGTTAGTAATGTAATAGTTGTGTAGAAAAAACAGACGGCGAGTGAGATCAGCGTAGCGGCCTTGGAAATGCGTAGTAGGTTCTACGAGAATCGGTCGCTGTAAGCTTTTGATGAACGATCGCAACATCTTTTTTAGAGTTGAGAACTTTTAGTGGTAAAGATCTGGTTGTGTTTTATTGCAATATATTAATAATATTAAGCCAATAACAAGAAAGAAACTTGAGAACAAAGATGACAAATGCAAAAAACATAGGTGCAATGATTAGAGCAGTTAAATTAAGAGTTAAATGTAATAACACTAATTACTGAAAAATAGAAAAAAATACACTTATACTCGTACGTATATTCTCAACATAAAAGGTTTGGCAGATATTAAACTCCAAAGTTTTACTGTTTTTTCTTCCTACACATATTTTATTGTCAACAAACCAATTCACGCCAACCCAACAGCAGTCATACTGGGAACGAAATTTGCGATAGCGTCTCCTCACCATTTCCTGCTTCGAGTACCTACAAACTAAACATGAGCTGTGTAGGATCATGTCACTGTACAATGTCGAACTTCAGGCTTTATTTACTGAAAGAAAATGTAAAACGTCGTACTGCGAAGGGGTTGCAGTGTAGAATGTAAGTATATGGAGCGTGTTGGCGCACAAAAACACTAATTAGCGGTTATCTCGATGGAGACTGAAGTTGTACGAATACCTACTACTGATCTTAGACTACTTGCGCGAGTAGGGAATGACACAAAATAAATCGGGTGTCACATATAGACAGACAGAAACCGATGTCTCATCTTAACGGTTTCTTTTCATCATTTAGTTACGGAATCCCAAAAAAATACTTAGTTTGAGATTGTATGTTTTATATGTTTCTGAACTAACATCCAGAACAACTTCAAATTAGCTTTCTAAGAGAAAGTTTTTTTTTATAATTGTTTCACTAAACTGGCCGTAAACGTAACGTTTTCTTAAGTAGTTTGAAATGTGAGAAGCTTATATCCTGGATTAACCTATTAGCTAGGTACCATTCATCAACAAAAAAATACGTTTCTTTTAGAATAGCGGCGAGCAAACCCGCGGGACGCTCAAGGAATTCAATCAACTTATTTATTAACTCGTAATAACTGACACACGTACGTACCAGCATTTATTACGTATATATGTAATAGTAATTGTGGTTGTAAGTCAGACCGACATAGCTTTGTTTATAATTATGTATTTATAGCTTCCTGCCCGATGACTAACATCAACTGAGAATATGAAACTACTATTTGATATTATTCTAACAAATAATAATTTCTAAGAAAAAATCAACAAAACAAATGGGTATAAGTAACTGTATGTACGTAGGACCTTTGTATAGAAAATAGAAACCTAACTACATATTGTACCTTGATAGAAGTCTCTATCCCGTGGGATAAAATATAGACCATAGACCTAACATTTTATTTTGCTACGCAAAAGACCAACAAATCGTGGGAAATATCAAATCAATATCAAATTGTCATAGGCTATCTTTGACATCCTAAATCTATGATATAGACAGATTTTTATTACAACAATTATCAATATAAAAAACCGACTTCATAAAAATGTCAGAACTGGACCAAATTGAAATGGGACCACATGGGAAGCACCAGCTTTCAAATAAAAAGAATCATCAAAATCGGTTCACCTAGTCGAAAGTTCTGAGTAAACAAACATTTAAAAAAAGCCAATTGAATTGAGAACCTCCTTCTTTTAGGAAGTCGGTTTAAAATGTCTAAGTTTAATGACGTCAATTATACTGCTAAAAAAGTAATAGAGAGGTGGAAAGACAAACTATTTAGCTAAAGTGTGTATGTGTGTATGATAGTAAGTTTGTTTCAGCTTTGTAACGAATAAACGGTCATTGGTACGAGTGAAATTAGCTATCAATGGAGGTAGATCATGCCCTGGATTCAGAGACGCATTTGTATCCCGGTAAAATAAACGGTTCTGGTAGGAAAGCAGTAGAAGTTGCGGGAAGAAACTAGTTTCTTTCGTCTACAATACAAGCATATCAGTAGGAAGCTCTGTAAACTTTTCCACTGTGTTCCAACAATTGGCTGCTCCCGCTCCGTGTGGACCGCTCGGCTCAGCTCAGGGCAGCGTGACTCAGGGTTACGATAGCCGATAATGGCTTCCTCTTACCATTTTTGAAACTTTTCTATTATTATTTTCATGTTTTATAGTTGCTTGATAATTATTTTAATGGTGTAATAATGTCTCTTTTTTTGTCATTTGTTTTGTACTCGGCCATGACCTGCTGGTTGACCATGACCAGCGACTCACCAGATGGAAAGCGACGCTGCGCTGGGGCCAAAGATGAAGCACATAGAAGTAAAAGGAACTTGTTCACATAATTGTTTTACACAACTAAAATAACAACATGTGACACCTCGTGCGATGACCATCACCCGGGTCCATCGTTTGAAGGGGATAGTCCATTCGGGCAACAACCATTTGTTGCTGGATGCCGATGCGGCTGCATCGCACTTGTGTTCGGGATACGATCTTCTTGCGAAAAAAGTGGCAAAGAAAATTAAATATTCAAGGAAAGTTTATTCAATACGAGCGGTAAAACCATATGGATTGGCCTCGGTATTCTCGTAAATTAATATAATAACGGCTTACAATCACGATTATGTTTATCGATCGAGACGATCGACCGGTTTCGGAGCCATTCATGAGTTCTTTCATCAGGGATACGCTCGTTTCTGAAGACGGTCGCCCGTGTACTGGCGATGGTCGCTATACACGTGTCGCAAATTCCACCCTCGTTAAAAATCTGATCGTTTACCCTCGAGTACTAAGTTATCGGTAAGTAATAACTACTATTCAACACTTGCGTAACGCCAAATCTCGGATGATAGTGGATTCTCAGGGGTTATCAGTATTGTACCTAAAATATTACCATCAAGGTCATGACCCAGTTTTCTTTGAAGCATTGCTTCATTGTGCGCTCGAAAGTTAGGATATTATTGGTAAGTGGCCATCCACATCATCATCAAGTGTCATCTTCATATTGAAGTTTGAAATTCAGTATGCAAAACTTTATGCTAAATCATGATGTATTCTTCAGATGCTGGTAACTCAATCCGGTCTATTTCTTAATATCATCAAGTCATTTACGTTTCTGTTGTCCTGGGCTTCTCTTCCCCGGAATTCTGCCCTCGAGGAACATGCGTGAGAATTCATAAAGAACACCTATTTGCTTGTGTCCGAAAAAAAAACTACTTTCTGTCTATGACTATATTATAGGATTTAGCTCTCTCATGGGGTTAGCCTTTTCAAGTACCTTAGCGTTTGAGGTGAAACTAGTCCAAGGAATTTTTAATATTTAACGTAGAATCCTCATTATAAAAACTTGTAACCGATCATAAACTTCTTAATCAGTGTGCGACGATAGTACCGTATAATACCATCCACATGAGAGAGTCATAGTGGCGTCATAGCATATAGTGGTGTCATAGTCGATTCCTAATTAGCAATTTGGCTAATCTTTACAGGATGTTTCACTTCACGATATCACGATGTCAATCCTAACTAATATTATGAAAGCAATAGTATCTAGGTATGTCTCTCTGTCGGCTAGGCCGATCTCAACAAAATGTGACAGGAAGATAGTGTGCATCATGAAGACGGATATTGTTTACGGAAAAATTGGAAAAGTAACACTGCAGGATTCAGCAAGTGTCCTTATATAATTCAGCTATTAGTTACGCTAATATGGTACATACATTATATTATTGACTATCGTTCACAGAAACAAATGTTGCTCGTATCGCCTTCTTTTGTTCGACCTCGCGATGGCCCACCCTATACTGATCCCGCGGGATGAGTTGACACTAGTTTGCTTGTCTTTATTACGTTCATTCTATCAGTTCGCGAAATGTTTGAAATACGATAGGTGCGACGATATCGCATCGTTTTTCCACGCGAGCGATGGCTGGCTTCGACAATTACGGTAAAACGCTTTGTCGGAAGATCAAAACTCATGATTTGAACCTACAAATGTCGCGATCCTTACAAAGTCAGCACACAGTTGTCAGTAAATACAAGTGGCGTAGTAAAACTAGAAGTTGGTCAATAACATTGTCCGAAATACAGATACGATGGAAGTGGGTTACCCGTATTAGAAAGAGAGAGAATTCGCGATAAGTCGTTCAGAGCTAGTTAATGTGGTAGGTATGTGTTGGAGGTTATCATGAATGTGCGCCAAACTTGATGGCCTAATTTTCCGATTGATCTTTTGCCCCGCCCAGAACGTATTTTTGTAACATGCGATAATCTGAATTTTTATTATTATTTTTGTTTTTACTGGTGATATAATTTTTGTCATTTTAAGTTATACAAGCTAAGTACAGTATTCGTACTAACAAAAATTTTAAAGTTTTTGTGATAGGTACCTTATAAGAAGGATGTCTTTGTTGAGAAGACTTTGTAGGGACAAAAAAGATTTGGTTACAAATGCATAGATCCTACCCTGGATAGGATTTTACTTAAACTGCTCTTTCAAAACAAACTCTAGCCGCCAAAATAAACATCCATATAATTAATAATACTTCATCCAATAAATAAGAATTTATACATGTAGTTTCATGAACGTGTAGGTATACGTCTGTGTTTGACCACTAACTTGCCTATTGATGGTAGTTGTAACTTGTTTGTGGGTCACTGACAGCTGTCATGTCAATGAGCTGTCATCAATCAGTCATTAAATGACAAGGTGCTAGTGGCACCAGTCTGTGGTACTAGTGGACGCGTGTTCGATGATTAACAGTTTTTGTTTAGTATACCTACTTAGGCTTTGTTTCAGAATGTTTGGTTAGCGTTCCGGTAAGAACTTGCTAACCGACGCAAAAAGAGAACGGTTCTATGTTTCACTGTATTTTTTATTTATGCATGTTCATCGATTTCTCCGCCAACCGACCGAGTAAAAAAACAAAACTTTGTTTGATAAGGTATACTTCAAATTTGGTGCCATTGTCACCAAGTCAGGATCTGATGATGGGATCCCAGGGAAATCGAGGGCAACCTTCAAATTTTATAGGCACTTATTACGTTTTTCATATATTGTTGAAGTATGTGTTTAATGTGATCCACTTGTTTATTAAATAAACACTGTGCTTGTGTTTCACAATCATTAAGGGAGTTTTTTTGTATCAAGTTTTTGTTTTAAATTAATTAAGTGGTTTTCTCAAATAATTTCAAATAATCGTTGATATCTTCAAAAATATATGTAAAATGCTAAACATTTATTCTAATTTTGAAAGAGCATGGTGTGGGTGCAGGCTGCAACTACCAACAACGCTGGTAACTTCCCTCTCGGTTCCTTTCCCCGGTCACGGACGTTCAGATAACATAACCAGCTCGACTCCAATATAAACTGCTTCAATAATACTTTTGTTAAAAATACAACAATTGCTCATTGCCGGCGGCAGGGACGTACGCAGGACTTTTTACTGTGGACACGTTTACAAAGATTCTATTCGTACTTCTCAGTTTCACTACTTGTAACCACCGTCGGATTACTAAATTATTTCACCTGAATGTCATCCGTAACGAAGAAGTTAAAAAAGAGGAGAAAACATATGTTAATTAATTTCATCAGGTTTTCGAATTGAGAGTTAGTCGAGTAATAAAGATTACTTGGGATATGGTTTAACGTTCTCTCTTTTTAACCGACTTCCAAAAAGGAGGAGGTTATCAATTCGACTGTATTTTTTTATGTTTGTTACCGCATAACTTTTGACTGGATGAACCGATTTTGATGGTTCTTTTTTTATTTGAAAGCTGGTGCTTCCCATTTGGTCCCATTTCAATTTGGTTTAGTTCTGATGGAGTTATTTTTTTATATTGAGAGTTATTTTCTATTGACTAGGCTGACGTTTGACCGCGATCTTACTGATGGAAAGCGATGATGCGGTCGAAGATAGAGCACGTCAACCCTGTAATAATTCAATAACCCTAGACTCGACAAATCAACACACACACACACATACACACACGCAAACGCACACACATAGAGGCAAGGCGTTTCATTGTTTTGAGAAGTAAAACGCATGGTGCAATTGAATGTTATTTTGACCATGTAAGGATGACGCTTTGCCGTTATACCGACAAACTTGAAACTTTACGCCGACAGTGGTTCAGGTTCTGAAGTTTATTTTCAACCAACAGTTCGTCACAACCAGCTTTACTGCTCGTTATTCTATTGAGTTCAAAAACTTAAGCTGGTATTTGGCCGAGCTGTTATTTTTTATTGCTCTGTTTCTCGCTTTTTGACAGAATATTAATTCTCTATACCCCTTCTGTGTCTATTGTTCGCTAGTATACTCTCTCTTGTATAGTTTCCATTTTCAGTATATGTCCCCCGTGCCCCCGTCCTGGGTACGTCCGCCCTTGTGGATAGAGTCCACGTGCGGCGTCTGATATTCAATACATTCGCCTACAGTATCTAGTGTTACGTAATGTAATGCCAAGTTTCAATGTCGCCGGCGACCATTGTGTTTTCTTTGCTGCGTTCAACATGTACCCGAGGGATTTTCTCTTTAGCAGTGGTTTCCACTGGCGTTGGAACATATTATACCTCAATAAATCCATGTGACTCTACTAATGGTTGTTAAATTACATATAATTATAAAACATTAAGGAAACTCATTTTGTGAGCTATAAAAGCAAATTTGTTCTGTTACTTATATTATAGACATATTAATGGCTGTACTTTCAAATAACTAACAAAGGGTATTGTTGTTTTTTTTTGCTGTTGGTCTGAAATATATAAATTTTAGATAATAATTGACCCTACTCGAACTTCAAACTAGTATGATTCTTTGGTGGTTAAAAAATTAGGTGTTTGAGATGATGAAATCTTTATGGAAGAAATGTGAGTACAGCTCGATTTGATTTACTTGTACGCATGTACATTATCGTACTTTGCTCAATGACTTTACAACTTTGTATTTATTTTCAGTAGGTTATTTTATTTTATTGACAAAGGTATATTTAATGAAGCAAATACAAAAAAAAGCCTCAAATGATAAATTAAACTAAAAATTAAATACAAGATATTGTCCGTGTGGTGAAGTACCAAGTACGCTGGCTACATTCCCGCGTTGTATTGTTAAAGAAATTATCTGCGCGAGGAACGAGCCAGCTCTCGTATCACCAGCGGCGTCGACTAAATGTGGCGAAATATGTTTAAAAAACTTTTTGGTACATGGACCCCATGGACGCCAAGTGGCACAAAACTTTTGAATAAATATTATGAAATTTTCTTATTCGAATCATTCAAAATTTCAAAGAGAAAAACACAAACACATGACTAAGTAAAACACTGTTTTAAACTATCACGGTTGTTCACTAAAGTTATATGATTATTTACGGGATATTTACCGTGGTAAGGTTGTGGAAGGAGCTCCCGATATTTCGGCGCAGTTACATGCACCATGTTCACGGGAAGACTCAAGTCAAGACGGGAAGTCTTCCCGTGAACATGGTGCATGTAACTGCGCCGAAATATCGAGAGCTCCTTCCACAACCTTACCACGGTAAATATCCCGTAAATAATCATTTAACTTTAATGACTAAGTAAGTATTCCAAAGACTGAGTATAAGTCCTCAATAACCTTTCGGAGTAAAGAAAAGGGAAAACTACACTAACTAAAAAAATATAAGCATCGACTAGAGAAACTTCAACTTTTCATCGAAAAAAATATTTTAAGGTGAAACGTTTCACGTTTGGCGGGAAATTCAAATTTCAAACGGTTTTTTTGTTCTTGTAGCTAGGCCGAGTACGATAATTATTGTAAACGATAACGATGTTCGCGAAAATTGATTATTATTCTTTACAAACTCGTGTAAAGTTATTTATCTCCAATGCATATTATTACATACATTTGTCAATAAACAAATTTATGCTGTTTCAAACGGTTTATTGCTAAATGTAAGTAATATGGTGAGTTACTGATTAATAGCTGTACATGATAATGTAAAGAACGACAAACAATTTTTTACCCGGCCTAGCTACAAGGACAAAAAACTGTTTGAAATTTTATTTTCCCGCCAAAGTGAAACGTTTCACCTTAAACCTGTCACTCTAGCTCTTATAATAAACTACATACTCATAATATCAAAACAATCAGCTTGAATAGAATTCCATCAGCACTAAAGAAAAAAAACTTCTAATCACAAAACACAACCATGTCATAATCAAATGCAAAAAATGTTATTACGTTTATCAAGTAAATAGAAGAAAATGTCGTAAAATGAATTGCAACAGAGTTGTAAACCGTTTGTCCACGCGAAGGGCTCGCCCTGCGCCCTGCCCTGCATGGCGCTTTCGTAACATGAACTTTCACGTGCTTACAAATGTTACGAGTCTGTTCTCATGCATGTTGGTAAAACGGACATTTGAATAATATGAAAGTTGATAACAACTCTTTGAATTTATTGTCACTTACCACTTCTATCATAATGTAAATAATTAAATAAAATTTGAATAGATCAAATTTTGTTTATTTATTTAATTGGTTAAGCAACTCCACGGACACTTGTACAATAACGCCACCATATCGGTCCGAGTACAGGAGCAGAGTTCGAAGGCAATTCCACTGCGAAGAGGCGTGAGACGGAGACGTAATCTCTCCGAAACTGTTTACTGCCGCAATGGAAGACGCCTTCGAGCTCCTGGAATGGCAAGGACTAGGCATCAACATTAACGGCGAGTACACCTTCGATTTGCTGACGGTATTGTGGTCATGGCAGAATCGATGGAAGATCTCAGCAAGATGCTTAAAGGTCTCAATCGAGTCTCCCAACAGGTGAGCCTTAAGATGAATATGGACAAGACGAAGGTCATGTCAAATATCCATGTTGTGCCCACCCCGGTATCAGTTGGGAACTCAGTTCTCGAAGTTGTTGACGCGTACCTAGGTACGCGTCTACCTAGGACAAATAGTCCAACTAGGTAGGTCCAACTTCAAGAAAGAGGTCAATCGGTGAATTCAACTCGGCTGGGCAGCGTTCGGTAAACTTCGCAAACGTCTTCTCGTCCAAAATACCTCAATGTATTAAGACGAAAGTTTTCAACCAGTGTGTGTTGCAAGTGATGACATACGGCACAGAAAAGTGGTCTCTCACTAAAGCAAGCTCAAAATCGCACAACGAGCGGCTATGCTCGGGGTTTCTCTACGAGATCGAATCAGAAAAGAGGAAATCCGTAGACGAACTAAAGTCACCGACATAGCCCACCGGATTAGCAAGTTGAAGTGGCAGTGAGCAGGCCACATAGCACGCAGACCAGATGGCCAATGGGGCTGAAAGGTTCTCGAGTGGAGACCACGGACCGGTAAGCGCAGCGTAGGACGTCCACCGAAAAGATGGACAGACGACCTAAAAGAGACCGCAGGAAAACGCTGGATGCAAGCCGCTTCCAACCGGTCCTTTTAGAAATCGATGGGGGAGGCCTATGTCCAGCTGTGGACGTCCTATGTCTGCAATGATGCAATGTGTTTCCAGCGAAATTACAGGGCACACAGAGATTTGACAACTTATATCTCGGGGTGACGAGCGCAGTGCATTGCCATCCAGGGTTTTGAACTGTTGAAGTTCAAAGCTCTGAGTGACGTTGAGCTATTATGGGCAAGCGTGAAGAGCCATCAGGCGAGCGACTTCGCTAGTCTCATCACCCAGTACCATAAAAAAATATGTATAGGTATAATTTACTAAACTAGAAAAGTCATTAAAACCGGCATTAGGTACTGATTAATCAATTTCACTTAACCAACAATACAGCGTGCTATCTACTCGTGAACTCTTCGCTTTAGAAAGTGGAATTTGAACACATTTATTCAATAACTTGTGCAATGCATATGCGATGTTAGCAGAGACCGTGCTGAGGTGTCGAGATGTCAGTCAGTGGATGATGAGTGAAGTGATGGCTAAAGGTAGAAGAAAGTCGAAAAGGTCGCGGAAAAATGGAAAGAATTGAAATGATAGGTACATCTAATATTAAACTCACGTTCTTTTGTTGAAACATTACTTTTTTTTAGGTCGAAGTGAGAAATATCTAACGAGAAACTCGTCAAATGTACATACTTTATGTTACCTAGAGTAAATACAAAAACAGTTATTCATACAAAAGTTAATTTGACGTGTATCTATACTTTTTTGTAACAGAACTGAGATGATGAATGCAGAAGGCGCGTGCGGCCCTACAAGAGCACGTGCAGATCGACAAGCAGCCGCGCAGGCGTCGTCGACGTCGCGCGGCAGGCAACGCTCGCGCAGCGCTCTACCACGTCGGGAGTGGAACAGCGTACGCGGGACTCGCGGGAACCGACCTTGGCGCGAGGAGTGAATCACGGCAGCGAAAGTGGGAGAAATGTGCCGCCGCGCCCCGCGCCGCTCACTTTTACTTTCCAGTGTGGCGCAACCGAGCGCGGCGCCGCCGAGCGCGCGCCACTCGCACGGCGCCCGCGGCCCGCAGCGCCGTCGCGCCATACTCCGCCGCGCTCTCTCCGTCCGACCACCGTGCCTCCGAGCCCCGGATTACAGTGATACACAGTGCATCACGCAGGATTCAGTTTCAGTGATAATCGCGACGAAAGTCAAAACCGGGTCACCGATAAGCGTTGTGCAAGTCGTTGCGCGCGGAACTCGCGCGCGGCCTCGCACTCTCCCGCAGGAAGCGTGTCGCAAGCGGGCAAGTGGCGCAAGCGCCGGGAAGCCACGCGCTTCACACACACCCTGGATCTACCCGCGGACACCGCGCCCTTCTCCCCGGACCGTACTCCTCGGTAAGCATCCTCGTTACAGTAGAAAGCTGGCGAAAGGCGCCCTGGGGTCGCCAGTGTTCGGCTGCATCCACTGCGGAATCAATCGGAGTGAAGGGGAGCGAATGTCGCCGACACTCGAGCGTACAATTGGCGTCACCGCCGATTGAACTTCGGCTCGGGTGTCGGAAACGCGGCAAATAAAGAAGTGAAATATCCAAGGACAATACAACTTTCAAGTGATTTCGCGCGCGGCCGACAATAAAAACTTCGTAACGCGGCTGCGCAACCTCTCGGTCTCACTTTCGACGTCTGCGCGCCGCCGCCGAGCCTCGCGCAGCCACGCTTTCAACAACCATTACAAAACCTTCAGCATGTCGAATTTTCTTTCGAAAGTTTATAGTTCATAGAAATTTCATCAAAGCATTTCAAAACGTAATTAGGTGGCGTGGTCGAGTGTCGAGTCGCATGCAGCGCCCGCCGTCTCCGAGAGCAGCGTGGTGCGCTCATACAGTTTGTTGTCATTACAAACGGCTCGTTTCATGCAACTGTCATCATTAACACAACAACTGAAAGGAACACGGTCCAAGGCCGGTTACGAATATTCGTTTAATATTAATAAATGGCAGCCACGGCCGATCGTGACAGCTCCAATGGTAGGTACATGCGGATGCATACGATTTTTGATCTCGAATTACTTTCACGCGATTCATGGGTAGTACGGCCAGCCGCGACCTCAACACGATCGGACACGCAATGCTATTTACAAAAATCACCTTTGGTGCTGAACATGTAGAGTCCATAATAACACGCCCGATTTAGGCAATGAATGTAGTCTAAAATTTGATCGAGTGTACGTAATTGAAAACCGAAACCAATCGTAACGATACCAGACACGATATCGATGAAATAATCGTTAGTAATAGCTAAATTTCGTTTTATGCCATTTTTTCAATGCTGGCAGAACCAGTTTATATTAATTACTTCGAGCAAAAGTATTAGTAATTTCCACAAGGTGCTAGAATATTATGACTTATACTAAATATTGGCAATTTAAAATGTTCTTAGGTTTTCTTAGACATTTTGTTTCCTAATAGTTTTATTAAAGGTAATAATAATGTTCATGGATACATAAGATCATGGATACGTAAAACTGTCCTTGAAAGAGATGAACTGGTTCAAAATCCACGTGTCGCGAAGTGTTTCATGCCCTTTCTAAATGTATAGTCACATATCGAGATGTTGTGTAACGACACGCACCGCGAGCTGCTATACTTTCATATCCAAACTAGAATGTTAGTGGGCGTGCAAAATGTCAGGATTAAGATTTATGATAAAGACTGTGATTAGCCAGTGACAAAAGTACAATGCACATGCCTAAACTTTCACCCGGAGAAATGCCTCGAAAGTTTTTGAGATGCTTTCGTCGGTCTCTTGATGATTTCATGCGGATTTCACAATGATTTTTGCGCATAAGAAAGTGTCATGTAGATGAAACATTGCAGAATTATATTCATAACGTGAAATGCTTACTTTTATTGGAATAATCTCGATGCGAATATGATAACAAAATTATTATTTGTTAATTTAATCCAGTGAAACAAAAGATTAATTGACAGATTCTTGAACTCAATAAAATTACTGAATTTAAAGCTACGAAGTTAATAGGTCATAGGTGTCAAACAAACAAAGCAGACAATAGCATACCTTTGACAGATTATGACTGACAAATGCTATCGAAGGAATTATTCAATTGTTGATTTAGATCATTGATATTTCGTAAAACCGTGAACCGCCTATTGTTCTGCAACATAAATGAAACAGACTGCGAACTGTGCGTGAATACTTCTAAACAGTGAACTCTATTGAGCTGGAGACGTGCACTATTATAGTTCTTGATGTCATACTTCCTCGTCCACTCAGGAAAATAATTATTAATTAATTGTACAATCGTTTATTTGTGAACGCATTGCTATAGAATATGAGATCTTAACACATTAACTTATCCTCCCCAGTTATTTGGTTTGTTACCAATTTTTTTCTAATTAGGTACTTGGTTTGTTTAATAAGGATTCATCACAACAAACTTTTTTTAGTTGCCCTGTTCTCGTGTTTATTGTAATTTCTAATTAATTATTAGTGTTAATTTGCCACCGTAACATTAAAGAATAAATTTAGTTGGATGTTCTGAATTCGGATGCCTAAAAGCGTTTGAATAATTTATTATCTAAGTTTGTGCAAATATCAAGTCTATAGCATTTAAAGTAGTTATAGTCAGAGGAAATCAGGTATGTCATACAAAAGCATCATAGTCATTATAAACACCGGAACCTCGCCATAAGGTGTTTTCATCAATTTAGTATGGAACACATAAAATACTGGTACACACTGTTTTTTTTTTTAAATGCACGAACAAAGTATTTAATTGTATTGAATATTATTACCTACTTGCCACCTACGATGACCTTCAAACATATATTCACAAGAGGTTATTTAAAAATCAATAATTATAACAAAACAAAAACAATAAAATTATTATTCGCAAACGAACAATGAATTCAGATCGAGTTATTTTCCCAAGTAATACAAAATGTTGTTTTGATAACAAAAATTAAATAAAGCCCCAACAAGAAGTAATTACAGCGATTCTCACAGAGGCACTTCCAAAGAACCTTACGTAAACCGAAACGGCTTGGAAGAAATTCGCTAAGGGTATAACCGCACTGAGCCATCGACGGTGGGTCATAAATATGGATCATATATTTATGCGCTTAAACCCTAAATGAATAGAACTACATCAATATACAAGAAATGAATAGCTCAAAAAAATCAAAATATTTTGATGCGAGACTGTCTTACTTCTTCCTTGACTCTTGATGTAAGGCTTTTGTGAAGATTCTTCGCAAACTCCGCCAATGTCAAGTAAAATAGATACGCAATAGATACTACGAACGCAGAAATGTGTGGACACAGTTTTTTTTTCGTTTAATAAGAATTACGGAACCACTGAAGCGAGAAAATTTGTTCGTCAGCAATGTCACTAAGGTGAAGTGCGTCCTAGTGCAGTCTTACTTTAAGTTATTCAATCCGTGCTCATTAAACAATGAGACTGAGAACGAAAGTGGAAAGCTGCTGCGGAAACGGAACAAGTTTCTGCTCTGTTACCATTAGCACTTCGTGATGTTTCGCAAAATTATTTGGATGCTTCTGACGATGACTTTAGTGTCTTCTAACGATGCTAATTTACTCCTAGAAGCGCTGATTGAGAATACTTTCCGACAAATCGTTGAAACAAAGCCATGATTGGGGCCTAAGTGTTATAAATTTATACTTTCCAAGTCGTTTTTTAGACTTTTTATTTATTAAAACTACTGAGTTTTAATTACACTAGGTACCAATTTGCCTAGGAAATTACAAATTGAAACTTATTCTATGTGCCTAATACACGCCGTAGATATTCACACGGCGATTGATTGATAGATCTATTTATGTTTTTTACATGAGCGCATTTCAATGGCACCTAGCAGGCGATACTGGAGTGTCCTTACAAGGAATAGTACCTACCTGTCCAATTATTGTTTGTCTTTGAATAACAACATGTCATTGAGATGATGCACAAAGTATTGGCACAGTGATTGAAAAAATTCCAGAGAAATGTGATGTCAGCCAATGTAGTTGTAGTCTCTGAAATAAGTTGATTGTCTATCTTCACCTATATTTTCCTCAAGCCATAAAGGTCGACTCTTAAAATGCAAATAGTCCCGATATGGTAAACACAAGTTCATTTGAATATGTTTCGCATTTTCTACACAATCGATTTCCTTTCTTGTATTGACAGCTTTGTTCACTCGTGTTTTATTAGCAGCTCTTGAGTTAACTCTCTAATGACCTACATAGCCGCATTATCTTAACCGTCTTCGTATTTGACTACTGAAATTGCGCCACAGCGTTCATTTCTGTGTGGCCACCCACGCTAAATACGTGTCAAATCGCTAATAGCATTATCAACTTTCGTTGCATCACCAGCATCGCCAGTAATTATAGTGTTTGTCCAGTGACCGCGCTTGTTATAACAATAAAGCTATCTGCCACGCTCATTAACTTTTAACTAGTCCAATATTGACTCTCAACCTGTCGCCTACTACGTTCTGTTTTGTTTCCCATGCGGTCGTTGCGCATCCATGGCGCAGAAAATAAATATCTTACATGGAATCATTGGACAATCAGCCGGTGCCTTCAAGTGGGCAACGGGCGTAGGCGATGGCGGTACACATTGCAACGTGCCGATTCATATCCAAGGTCTTTCCTAGTGGAAGAGAACGGAGTTTCCTGCGGCCACCTATCTCTCGCGCACACCGACATTCGCGTGTGCACGCACACGCGCCCACGTGTCCGTGTCGCTATTCTTTGTGTTGAATCTTTCCTAGCTACCGTTGCGAGGCATCTTCTTTTTGTGCCGTCCTCTGGCATTTTAAGGTTCGAGCCTCCGAGCGGTTCATTATATAGGCGACGGGCGATGCGCGCGCCCGCAGTTAGTGTGTCACTAGAGCCCGCGCGAGAGGTGGCCTGCAAGGACTGTGCCGTGCCAGCCTTTTTTCTGTGCGTGCGATGTTTTCACTTTCGTCGTTTTGACCGGGCCAGTTTGATTTGAGTGCGCTCGCGCACGGACGTGCCTAGGACCGACGTCGTGTTTATCCTGTGATCGCTGGTGCTTCGGATTGTTGTTGTTCTTCAGAAATATATATTTGTATTTTAGTGAATTATTATGGCTGTGAGGAAGTGCTAATATGTTCGACAGTAACATACTTTTGAATTTCTACAATGAGATCGCTAATAGAAGTGCACTGCAGTTGGCAAGGTGAGATTTTGTTTGTTTACTTTTTAATATTTTAGGATGCGCATGGAAGTGGGCGTGATCGGTCCGGAGAGGTGGTATGGTCCACCGGTCGGTGGTCGAT
Source organism: Agriopis leucophaearia (assembly GCA_949125355.1). Taxonomy (NCBI): domain Eukaryota; kingdom Metazoa; phylum Arthropoda; class Insecta; order Lepidoptera; family Geometridae; genus Agriopis; species Agriopis leucophaearia. The sequence goes on from OX421262.1 coordinate 510,942, forward strand.
CGGGACAACCTTGTATCTAATGAACGCACTATTCTCCGCTTCATCCGCCTGTCGCCTTCGCCTGCGAGCCTCGCTCGACGAAGAGGTTAATAGGTTCACATTAGATGGTAGTTTGCGAAATCGTCTGAGCTCAGCGCGAGTACAGAAGTGCTGCGCCCGCGCCGACGCTCTTCCACGCTTGGTTTCGCGCGCATTCGACACGCAAATTCTCTAATAGAATATGATCATACAAAGATTTGATCATTAGCAATAATTACGTCTTGAAAATTGACCCACTAACATCAATAGGCATCTTACTGATACACGAACACTTGTAGGTACTTCAATAGTATATTCAAATTATAGATAACAACCCACTTGTGAATAAATCAATTTCGAATTGTAAACATTTTTGAGATTTCAAATTATATTCCTTGAAATATATAATTATATTAATTAACACTTTCGAAACATAAAACGTAAACATTTTTGGAGACTTCATATTATATTCCTTTAAATATATAATTATATTAACTTATCCTACGTTAAGAATGAAACAAGTTTCTATCATCTAACAAATGATCTCATAAAGTAGGTATAAACTCAATAACAATGTTGAAATTAATTTAAATATAATTAGCACCTCACTTCAAAGAAGTACTTACCTACTTGTTAAATTAGCTGCAAATGTTGAATGAATCAGAACTGTTATAACAAATTTAAATCTAAATCATTGGCCCATTCTGAAAGTTTAGTATAAAACACTGTGTGTTTGAGTCTGCGTGGAAGTATAATTTCAAAACATAACATTCGAAACTACTTGTCTCTGTTTTTTTTATTATAAAAATACTTCCTATCATCGTTAATAGTTATCAATATTACCAATTCAAGGCTTCTTCGTATAATCTGTAAGATAAATTTTGTCAACAACAAAAATATTCTTATACTTTGATTATGAAGCGTATGTGTGATTTGATCGATGTTGTTATGATTTAATTAAGATTATATTATATTTTATTAGGCATATCAGCTTTTAACAAAATAACAAAAAAGTACCTAAGTACTAAATATAAATATGAATAGTATGCTAGTAACTGTTAATAAATACCGAAAGATAACATCAAACACATTGCAGAAACATCTACGACAATCAAGAAACGAATACAGTACGAATATCAATTAAAAACTGAAACCACTGGTATTGGTATTCGGCTTCTGGTATTTCTGTTGCTAGATAAAAACAATATAATTATTGTACGTTATTATCTTGATCTAGGACAGAATTGTGTCAATGAAGCCGAAGCTGGCACGGGAGCAATTAAAGGGCATCCAGAGAATAGTCCAATGCCACTTTCAAATAACCAACAGACGTAGCGATAGGAATATTAAAAGAAACTACTTCTAGTTCTAGTGCTGTCAACAACCCGAGTATTCTTAGCCAAGGGCCAAGGTTTCGAAGAGAAAACACTCCTGCATCGCCCTACTTGTAACTCTATTCAATAAATAAAAAATTAATATAAAATGTACATAGCTATGTAATATATTTAGTGTACCCGTAGCTTTATATTTCTGATTATTATAAAATCAATCTATGTTTATTAACAGAGTGTCAATGTCAGTTTATAAAGGGTAGCAAGTTTTCTCTACATATCTTTTCTACATAGTATTAATTAAAGTCGCTTTCCGCGTCTGTCTGTCAGTATATCTGTTAATTTCTACTAATGCAACGGATTTTGATGTGGTTCACGCCGTCAGTTAGATAATTATTCGCGGAAGGTTTAATATTATAAAACTTACACCCGTGCGAAGCCGGGGCGGGTTGCTAGTTTTCTCATAAAAGATTGTACACTTTAAACTTTTTTTTTGTGTGTGTGATTTAGGTGTTTCACTTTCATTTAAGAATTATTCAAAGATAGGTCACATGGGTGCAGTCAAATTAATTATACAATTCTACATTCATGTTGTCATTTTGTATAACGTCACATAACCATTGACCATCCCTGAATTTAGAGGAATCTTTTGACACCTCATTTATCAACATTGATTAAGACATTTCTGTTGTAGATGGAAACATATATAACGTTAAACACAAAACTCCCAAAAAAACAAAAACTGTACGACAAAAATAGTGCATTTTAAAACAGTGTTTTACAATAATCCCCGTTTATGTTTGCGACGTCGCTCAAATGTGAAAATAACTCTGTTACCTTTACACGAATATCTTGTGAAACATCTTGTTGTATTATTACATTGGGAAGTGATGTGCATTAGGAGGAGAGAGCTATACTTACTTTTTATCTCAGAAAATTCCTGAAAGACTGGAATAGCGGGTAAGCCGCGGGGCGCAGCTAGTATGTACTCGTATTACGATAGACAAAAAAATAACTTGATGAGTCCAAACTTCAAGGCTAAGGCTTCATTACTAAGGTCACAGAAACATATTAAAGAAAATTAGTTATCACATAAAAGTCCTTGTCAACTGTTTTTAATTAAAACCACCAATGCTTCCTACAAATAATAATCAACTAACAATACTTATGTAAATAAGTATATTATTATCTATAAAATATTTTTATCCTTCCTTGAACTTTTTTTATTCTGATGATACTTATAATGTAATTAATTATTCATAAGTTTATGTCACGTTTTAAAGCCAAGAATTTTGACTAATAAAATATTTTAATAAACAACAAACCTTGAGACTATATATGAAGTTACGAAATATGTAACAGATAGGGCTAATATTTAGTGTCATCTAATCAACCTCGTATTCATTAAATGTTATGGTAATGTTTCCGATAAAACGCTAGATAAGATTTCCGCGTTCAAGTACATTGTCACTAGGTAACACGACGCGACATCAGAGTTAGACAATGCAAAATAGTACTCGCTTTAATATCAGGAAATAAATAAAGAAAGTACAATATAGATAGATCTTATTAGAAGATATTTGGATCTATGTCCGTGTTGTTTTAACCGACTTCGAAAAAGGGCGGAGGTTCTATATTCCACTGCTTATTTGTTTCATGTATGTTCACTGATTTCTCCGCCTGTTGGCCGATTAAAAAAAACTTATGTTTGGTAGAGTATACTCCCAATTTGGTCCCATTGTCACCAAGTCAGGATCTGATGATGGGATCTCAGGGAAATCGAGGGCAACCCTCACACTTTATAGGCACTTATTACGTTTTTCATATATTTTTAAAGTCTGTGTTTAATGTAATACACTTGTTTAATATTACCACCAAGGTTTGTCTATGTTTGAAATACAAATTTAAATTTAATAAATCATCTTCATTTTCTTGGTTTTATCAGGCTCGCTGGGTAATTCATATTTTCATATCATATCCGAATTAATTTCTTCACTCCCTCACCCAGTTAATTTCTGTCTTTTTTGGTAATTTGTATAACAATTATAAATATTATCATGTTATAATTTATCATTCTATTTGATAGTTTTTTTTTTCTTTGTTTACTAGTACTAGCTCAAAGTAATAAACCTAGCTTAGACATGATATGTATGAGCAATCTTATAGAAAGCTATCCCCAAAATTAAAACTCAATATCGATACGTTACAGTAAATGTACGCGAGCATATAATTGGTTTCGCACACCCAAACAAACTGGTATAGTGTTGATAACAGATTTCATTATTATACAGAGCAGCTATACAATATATATTATAAAAGTTCCGCCTAGAACAAACCACTCGTTTATCACATACACGTGTGGTGAAACTAGATCTTACCCGGTTCTCTTTACATGAACTAATTACCGACATATCGATGGGCTAATAAATGTTATTTACTTATAACAAATTTGTTTGTCACAAATCGACCGTAGCAAACCGCAAATGTTGCAATTAGAACACCTATATATTAAATACGTACTCACATAATTCAATTATTATTATATGACTACGTACCTGTTGTGTTCCTTGAATACATAACAGGTGTATTATCCACAAAGGATGTAGTTATCACACTAATTTATAATTGCCAAAATTTGTGTGTAAGTATTTGTTCGAACTCAAGTCACTGAACTCGGTAACAACAAAACGGATTTAAATTCTATTTGGATACCTAATATCCTGGATTGGACATTTGCTATAAATTTTGTCCCAGAAAAGTTCATAGTTCCTGTCAAATTGCGAGTGGAAACGCGAGGTGCAGCTGGTGATAAATATATTTTTTTAATCTATTGCATTTGGTGGAATTTACTAATCCTCGTGGACGTTCATACCAGTCATCATTATCATCCTCAGCTTTCTCTATCTCACTGGTAATTTTAAGCATCTTGTCATGCTGTGGGACCTGTGTGTGTGCCTTGGTCAAATGCTGTCAGAACTCAACTCGTCTTAAAGTATACTTTTGTAATATCTTACATACTTTTTTTATATTGCTGTGTTTTAATTTAGGTTAAAAGATTTTGAGCTGAATAGGTGCTTGTAGTTGCCAACTAAACGGTATCGAACTAGAATTGCATGCCAATAAGAAAAATCTTGCAACCGCTTAATATTAACATCCGTAATTGACTAGACAAAAAAAACTTCAACAAATATAGGAAGAACTACACTGACAAACCATTGACTATTTACAATTGCAAAAGAGACTAAACGTATCAAATTACAATTTCTAAGCGATTTAAAGAAAAATATATAAATATTCTGTGATTATGAATTAGCAAGGAATTGCATAAAATCATAATGAATGTGTTTTAGTAGGCAGGTATGCGTAGCAAAATACCTATTTGCAGCTGCTATTACCTTTGAAGTGCCCAAAGTTCTGTGTAACGAGGTTTACAGCCAAGAAACACAAACATTACTGAAGTCCCAAAGGCAAGAGGCGAACTGCTCAATGTGATTTCGCAATCGACGCTAACTCCTTGCAAACTCGACATAAACATTTTCTTAGAAAGAGTGTTCAAAGCTCCAACACTCGTCCGTTTAAAAATGTCTCAACTTTTTATCGTCGTAATGAATTTCTTCATAGTTCGTTCCATTTGACATTGAACCGAATTGTTTCACGTTATCAAAGGGCTCGATGTGTTCGTTGGTACACTTGAGTAATTGTGAAACACTACTTGTATTAGGACAGTGCTACTAGAGAGGCCCATTTTCATCTTTCTGGTTTTTTTTAATTATTCATTAATCGAATTTTAATGTTTCCTTCGCAGCAGAATGTGAGGTTCGCTGTCCATTCCCCTATAGCACACGTTGAAGTGCACGCCTTCTGGCGGCGTCGTGGCGACTCATCCGCGGTTTCGTCAAACACTTCTAAATTATTTATTTCCAATCTGATAAAATGGACCATAATAGTTTGAAGGTGCTACTTTCAAACAATAAAATCAACATTCAAGGTCGGGAGAGGTTCGCCGGTTTACAGATGTCATAAAATCGTGTAATAAAGCGGCAGATCTAGTTGTACAAAGGATGTATTGTGCCGTGGTAATAAAATGTTAAATGGTTGTAGTCGTATGACTCTCAGCCCTTTCTTGTTCCCGTTCACGGTACAAATTACCGAAGGACGTTGGAACTGGGTCACTTCGGAAATAGTTTATTGTTATCGGCTAGTCTGCGCGCACGCAGCGCGCACACGCATGCTCCAGCTACGTTCGATTTTCAAACGCTCACACACACACGAAGGAACGAACCCCGATCCGATTAGGGCTCATCCTTTACTGGTCTCGGAAGTCCTTGTACAAGTTCACCTTCGGAATCTTCAATACGTCACCGGGCGCGGTCTCAAATGTCTTCCGCTTTCGTAAAAAATCAAAATACTTTCGTAAGGTCGACGGGTCGATTAAATTGAAAAGGTGTCGTATCTATGTTTTCATAATGAATGATATCATTAAGAGCCTGAGAGGCCGGAGTAGTTTTGGTCTATTAGTTTTATTACGTGGTTACCCTTGCGTATGATATTTTATTATTTATGGCCTAACTAATGCTTTCGACAGGCCCTTCCTATTGCGTTCTCTCGTGTAATTCACAAGGTTTTTCTTTGTCTCTCATGTGTTTGTTAAGCGCAACAAAATGCGCTTATATGGCCATTAAGTTGTTCTCTAACGAACACATCGGTCTAGCAGCTATTACATTAACAATCTCTGTAACCTTGACCGAACCCATAAATTAATTATACTCACTTGTCACACACGGCAATAAAAGTTCAGATCTAAACATAAACTCTGATTGTTCGCAATTTTATAGTCATTTCGATTGCTGGCAACTTGTTAAATAAGTTAAAGCCTCAAGGCTTCCAACAATAACTCACACAAGCGAGCGACTGGCACACGGCCATGCGTGAATACTGCTCCTACTCGCAGATAATGCATAGACCTATCAATTTGGTCTAGTGCTAGTTCGTCCACAGCCGTACAAATCTGCGGTCACATCCGGAGTAGGGCGGGTGCGGCGGCTGTGTGGGGCACGCACACTCTCTCACAATTTCCCACAAATCCCTACTCTTTTACACTCGGCCAAATGAAAGCCACCAGTAGAGAGTACTAAAACTGAACGGTTGTGAACGTAAGCGCACGTTTCACGCGCGAGAAGTGTATTTTTAGCGTGATGCCAGCGTACGGGTAGGTCAGTACTATTATGACTGAATTTTGATAACAACCATTGAGTCTAGAGTCTAGAATCACTTGTGACGTCATCACGTGCACCGGCTCTGTAGTAACATGTGCACTTCTTTCTTAATCAATGTGATCAATGATATGACTTGTCACTTGCTTCGGCTACTTAACGTAATAATATAATACATACTCGTGTACATTTTGCTGATTACGTTTATGCAAATTCAATAAAATCGTATCGTGACTTCATTCACCAAAGCGATTAATGAAACTCTGTACTTATTTGAAAATTCTTAGTTAGTTTAAAATTTAAAAGAATTGCAAGTTATTCAGTAAGTGCTTATCCCAGCAAAAATGCTAAATAATCTCACAATAATATAAAAAATGGGTTAAAGTACTGGTAGACTAGGATTATGGAAAATGGCTGCTTTCGCAAAGAAGTATTTAGATCTAACTGCATTCCAAACTCTCTGTCGATTCCTTGTATTGTAGCTACAACAGTAAAAAAGGTTCTTGAATTGCCTTCATTGAAAGTTTTGCTGTTTCTGGAATCTAAATAATATGTTACTTGGCTAGTAACATAACATATAAAATTACAAAAAACTGTATCAGAGTAGGTCCATCTGTTTTGGTGTAATAATGTAACAAACACCCTCTTACTTAGTCTTAACTCTCCGTTCCATCGAGGGTCTACCTGCATAATCAACTATCCAGTAGCACTCGTGGCGACATGTTATACCTATATATAATATTCTTAATATATCATCAAAGTTAAGTAATAGACGATCCGGTCAGTCTTTGAATATAACCGCAAGTGGAATTTACAACTGATCGCCATCGTGGGGTGAATTACACCTTAAGTTGTAAGTTCCAGTTATTTATTTTACAAGAACAACTATTACACAATGTCAGACGCCTCCTGATGGCCTTAAAACTGACACTAGAGCTGGCCACTAAGCTATACGAACTTATCATCTGTTTAGTTATTGCACTCTTGATTTTCACGCTATTGTATAGGTATATATGTATTCTCATGATATAAACTACTTCCTTGCCATATTTCATGAAAATAGGTTCAGCAATTTATCCACTCGCGTTTATAATAGATTAATGTGATGATACTTACAACAACCTACCACTTACAAGTACCTAGCACTTACGCTTAGGAAAGTATTTGGACGTGTGATCGCGAGGTCAAGTTGCAGTGGTCATTAGTGTAAATGTACAAAAACCCAGTGTAATCTTAACCTCTAACCCGTTAAAAAGCTAATATAAATAATTCAACATCATTTAGTAATTAGATATATTTTTCTTCATAAGCGACCAATCAACTACCTCAATGCCAAATTCTAGGATTCTAGGATTGGCAAAAAAGTTTAGAATAAGTGAAAATTTTAGGGGCTTTCAAGCATCAATATCTCGAAGAACGATAAAATAAAATAAATTTGAAATTTGGTGTTCCAGGTAACATCCGGGACCTTACCATACACACATGTTGTAGTATTATTAGATTTGCAGGTTTGGGTGGGTCGAAAGTAACTCGAAATGGTTCGTGTAAATATATCTACACACGGGTGCGTCAGTCTGTCGCTTCGCGGTCGCTTGGCCTGACACACTACCATGTGATAACACTTAAATGCTAAACCAATATTGCGTATTATTTCATCCCTAATAAAACAAAATGGATGTTGTGGTAACGCATTCATAACCTATAGGTTAACCAGAATCATTATGTCGAAACGTATTTGTAATGAAGTTTATAGCAAAGTGGTGATTGGCAGGAATTGTTCAAATGTGGACAAATAATACGATTAGACACGCACACACGCAATATACGCGAACTTCTGAATTAATAATATAGTAAATACAAGATTTTATTTTATTACCACCCAGTCTAAAGATAAATTTGAATGTTTTCAGAATCAGAAAAAATACATTTTCTACGTATTTTTTTTTCACGTTTTCCTACTATCTTTGACTAAAGTTATGTACACTGTTGTCCACAGAAGCCTAGCCCTGCCCTGGACGTTAACAAATAAAATGAATCCACACTGGTACTTATGGTAGGTAGAACTAGAACCAGGCAAAATATAATACATATTTATTTTTGCACTTGATAATGTTTCATACAAAAACCGTAACGTTATCCTGTAGTGTAGTACGTGACCATATAACGTCTAGCTGCTGCTCTACTACCAATACAATAGTCTATTGAAGACTCGGAATACTTTTATGAGTTGGCCTGCGGTTGTGGCCTGTCATTGCATGATTCAATTCTAAGAGGCCCCATTTGAGTGAAAGATCCTGAACTATGGATCATCGTCCAATTTAGACTCCTATATATATATGTCTTCTGTTTTTGTAACTTTAATCATCTTATTGCGCGTTTAGGCGTGTTGTTGTTGTTAAAATAAACTGGTAGATATATTGCGTTTTGGCTTCAGTTAGTTCAGTTTGACGTAACAATTAACAAAATGACGTAATGTTTATACTCTATCACTATGCATATTTCAACGTAATATCTGTCATTTCTTATAAACTGTTGCACTAGTTTCAATTGCAGTTTTCCTTCCATGCCATATTTCTTCGCAACAATAATTACAATAAATCTATCATTTGAAATAATATACAGTCCTTAGTTCAGTTTCCGTTACCATTAGTATCTAATAGTTGTGTTTCTGCGTATCAACTTCTATTCTGTTGTAGATTTTCCTTGATCAGTTTATAGGAAATTTATAGATTGAAATAATTTTATGTGTCATTTTAATAGTCGCAATAAAAGCAGTATTAAATTTATTGCTTCCTCAACAAATTCTAGTATTATTGTTCACAAATTTATAAAGTAGTACTAAGTATAACGTGTTGAAAATGCATCGTGCTACATACATATATTAATTATATTATATTCAAACTAGCCGTAATCTCAGATCAGAAATACAAGGGAGATATGCCTAAGCACAATTATCATTCGTGTTCAAATGTCTTAGTTACATTAAAAAAATCACCATACCGCGCAAAAACTGTAAGTACAGTACACGAAACTTGTGACACCATTAAACTAACTAATACTCCACATGAAATAAAAAGGCGACAAGGTCGTTTGCAGGGTGAGTTCGATTAAAAGGATCAAGCTTAATTTAGGCCAGATGCTTTCGTACCTACCACACCACCTTACCTTACCTATCTGAGATTGTAATGGTGTTCAATCCCATCTTTAACATTCGTATAAATATCAATACGCACTCATAGAGTGTTGTGTACTGTATGTCAGTGTGTGACAAATAAAATAATATTAATGACGTCAATTTAATAGTTATGTTATTTTCAATTCTTGATACAGGTGATGAGCAAAAGTAGACTAAATAATGAAACCTGAATGTAGTCATACATTTTACTTTGTTTCTCATACAAACAGACGTGCAAGTGTTAGGAAATAAGATGTTATCTCTGTCAAATTACAGCACTTCTTTGGCAATCTGTTACAGTTACCCGAAAAACTTGAGAGAACTCTTTTATCTTCAGAGTTTTTGTTTTCTTTTCATGGCATGAGATTAGTTTCTTCATTTTAATTATGATGAATCATGTTTTTGATTATTGTACTGAACCCTTGCCAAATACGAGTACTAAAGTATTAAATGGTTATGATACCGCTTTCAGTTAAACTAGTTATTTTTTAACGAAGAGTTACAAAATTATTTAGCAGATAACTATTCCTGTCAACGTCATTTTTCTGCACTAAATATGAATCTAAGTAACTTAAATCTGACCTTCCCGTACACTAAAATATTTGGCATGCCAAAAGTAAGCCAGACGAAGTAAAAGAAAATTCATCGACAACTACAGCGTCACATGTGAGTTGGGTCAAACGACATTTAGTAATGCTCATAATTTGGGAAAATGGAAGCGTAAGCATATAAGTAGATAATAAGTACTATAACAAATCCCAACGTCTGTCGCTTATCACTCCAGTATAGTTAGCTCCGTATTTAACTTTGCTGATAACTCGGAAATTGGGACAGCGATTGCAGTACCTTTTCGCAAACTTACTTTTGTTACCTAAACTGTTCATTTCAGTACTTATTATTAGGTACATAGTTGTAACTGTTGTCATGTGTGGTAGGAGATAATATACATACATATATATCGTATATTGAATTAAGCTTCGTGCTTATTGCAGTTTGATCTTCTTTATTCCTTGTTTTTGTTTTGATCGTCAAAATGTTCGTTATCACGATATCTTCATTATATTTCCGTTAAAATAAGCAATGTGTTATTGTTGTTTATTATATGTTTTTGTATAAATTACTTCGAATAAATTATAATACTAGATTAACCTTTCTATACCCGCGCGTTGGTCTGTCAGACCGACGAAACTGTTTTTCACAGATAATTATTTTTTAGAAAAAGCTAAGAGTGTGCGCTTCTTGCTAGCTTCATAATTTGTTGTTAGGCTTATGTCAGTACGGCGCACGCACCCGTGCGCGTAGCACTTGTAGGCGTTTTTGGCGCGAATCGGTCCGTGAGACCAACGCGGGTACATGTGCAACAATTCATGTGAGTGTCAACTTTTTTGTTTTACTGTTTTTTTGTAATATTTTTACTGTCTTTTGAGTTTTAACAATTTATATTATTTTTAGGTCATAGCTTACTCCAAAATGAACGATGAACAAATTAGATTGATATTGGAAGAAGAAATATCCGACTCCGACTATGATGACGAAAATGGCAGCGAGGTCGAGGATTTTGTTGAAACGCAAGAGGAATCGCATAGTACGGAGCAAGAAGATGATGATGATGAACATGAACAAATTGACCATTCTGGAGAGGATGATTTTCATATAGAGTCGGAAGATCATCAAAGTTCCCGTGATTATTTCCTCGGAAAGGATGGCCGGACGAGATGGAATAAAACCACCAAGGACAAGGACTCGCTACCAAGGACACTGAAGCTAAGGCTTGCGGAAATATGCAAATTGGATGGCCCTGAGACTGCAGCGACGTCTAATAACAATAAAATAGGTCGTTGTGGGTATTGCTCAACAAAAAAGAACCGAAAAACACGGTACAACTGCGCTACTTGTGCAAAATATTTCTGTTTAGAACATGCCGTTATGGTATGCCCTGCCTGTCATGGTGAAGCTCTATCCAAGTCAGAGTAATTAAAAAGTTACTACAATATGTGTTATCTTTAAGATTTAAGAGTTTTTTTTTGGTTTTTTTATGAGTAAAAAATATTTTGGTTAGTTTTCGTACACCCAACGAAAAAATTTAGATTTTTTTAAGACTGAAACAAAGACTGATAGTCAGTGATAAATAAATAATATGTGTAGTTAATGCAATTTGTTTTGTTTCATTATATTATCAAATTTTGAAATACATAATATATAAATAGGGATTACAACCTAAAAGTTATATAATAGGGTTTCGAAGTTTCGGTCTGTGACACCGCGCGCGGGTATAAGTGTTACAAAATTTGGCGCGGGTATAGAAAGGTTAAGAAGTATAAAAAAAATACTTTATGTTCTTGAGTCACGTCAAAGTTGTGTTAATAGAAGTATTTTCCCCGGTGTGTTTACTGATTTACGCTTACGTCTCTATTCGAGGAATAAGCAAAAAATCAACTTTGATCTCATACCTCACATCTCCATTATATTTGAAAGTTGAAGTGCTAATTCTGAGATGTGAATAGTTTAGAAACATAAATATTTTTATGACTCATAAAATTGTCGTTGTCTGTAATAGAGACACCAGTTATATAGAGATCCTGAGATATCATATAAGTAGAAGTGATAACAAATGAATCATGCCGTGAACCAAACAACAAAACAATAGCAATCATCAAAATAAAAAAACTTCAAGCCAAAATATGAAGTTGTCCCAATACAAAATTACCCCGAAAATATCACGTAACAGTGATGGACATAAAAGCAAGGAAATCAAAACCGAGTCGCTACAGCGTTACGTCGTCATTACATAAAACCTTTCGCATACTTTCTCTGTCAGCAAAATTTAGCGTTCTCCGGTTATGCAACCTCACGAAATGGCAGCCGACTAAATTTCATCACTTCGCCTCGTGGAGAAGATCACCGCATCGTATATGGAAGCAGCGTCGTGATGAAATAAAATGAGATACTTCATACAATGACTTCATACTTTTTACTCCATACGTAAACGCTGATTTTTAAGTAGAAACGCTTTTAAAATGAAATGCCTTTGGAGCATCTGTATATACGTTTCTTATGATTAAATTCTTTATATTATTATTAATATTTTACTTTTAATTTAATCCAACTTAATAAAACTATGAAAGCGTTTAACTTCATAATAATTTTCATGAATGCGGTACACTAACAACTGATAACTGTACCTAGTTCTTTTCCTCGTTCGACAACAAACAATTGATATCTACAACAACTTTATGGACAGCTGTTTAAACAACAATTATTATGCAAATCAATTTCTTATTAAAAATAACTTCTTAGGGATGGCTCTCGAGGATAGCGCCTAATTATTTAATAGCTTGAACCAGGAAACGTTTCTATTAAAAAATTCAGAGCATGTAATTGTTATGCGTGGCGAGGTATGATTTGTTAGCATTTTATGTACATGCAAATGCAAGTTTTTACCTAAGACTCTAGTGAAGTAACTTTCTAAAAACTGCTCGAGTGACCTTGAAATAAAACGCTATTACAAAACCGCGGCCGCTCGCTGGCGCTACCTCCCCCCTCCTTGTGCAACGTGCTCTCCCTCCTTCTCCCGCGCTACGCACACTCCTCCAACGCACGCACACGCTAGCAACGTGCGCGCGCGCATACAAACTCAACAACGCACACCATGTGAGACCTAATCTCTAGAAAAATGGTCCCAAATCTACACAACCCCTTAACAGAAGCAAAACATCTATAGCTATAACAAGTGAGTTACGCTGTCCATGAATAATAGAATGACTCACTAAATTCTCCTGATCTATTTAACTCTGAACTTACGTCATCGTGTCGATGGAATAACCGAACAAAAAATACATTTACCCATATACTTTTTTCCATTGCCTGGAAACATAGTAGAATATCTCATACAAAAGTATAAAAGTCTGCGCCTCCGTTGCTATTAACAAAACGCACCTTAATACACAGTAAGTTTTGAAATCACCGCCTTCCAAATATATGAAATCCTTGAACATGAGTATGTGGGTCATGATCACATTGATCATGTTCTAATATATGTCTCGTTGGAGTCGTAGGTGACCATCATTAGCATAGTGTTCAGAGACGAGCGTCGATATGTTGCGCAATACTGACTGTTGACTTTCATCCTGAAGGTCAAGTGCCATCCTATTTCAAAACGGACCTTGGTCGATTCTGGTTCACCTCGGTGCGCTCGTCTGTAGCCGCCGAGCAAACGGAAGAGATTGGTGCTAATAGATATTAATCAAACAAAGAAGACGTCTTTGAATTTACTTGTTAACTTTGTAATGTTCATACGCAATGAAACATCAACGAGAACTCTCGGAACAATAGAATGCGAAGATAAGGATCAACTTATTAATACTGGGTTCAATAGAAGCTTGTATGTTATGTTCAGCTTCTTACAGTGACTGCTGATACGAAGGTCAAATGAATTTGCGGCGTGAGAACGCCTCTACATAGATCATTTAATTCATAATAATTTACTGTAATAACACCGAGATATTCAAATGACTGCCGACAATCAAATCCGACCTTTTCTTAGACACGTTCTTTATAAATAGTCATCTAACTGCCGCAGTGATCGCAAAATGTCGAACACGAACTCAATTTGTTTCCGAACAGTTGCAAAATGTAGAAATACGCCAGCGGGTTCCCTTGATAACAGGCAGCCCAGCTCTACGTCGACCCGGCCCGTGGCGGCCACCGCGGCATTACCAAATGAAGGAAATCTTCATCCGACTCGGCGAGTGTCAGAGTTTCGCAATCGCATTCCGATGCTGACTTTGGATTTGTAAACTATATGTTAGCTGTTTGTAGTAACAGTTAACAAGTATCTGGCACAAGGGATCGATCGTCAATCAAACGCAAGGTGAGAGTGTTACTGTGTGGCTATTTTAGCATCATCGAAGGTAAAACTCATTCGCGCTTTCGGCCCAAGACTCTCTCGAGCAAGGGTACGATGGCATTTATAAATAAATACATCTGTCAGTTGCCAACGATGGCAATATATTTACATAACTGTTTAGTCTAGTTATTAAAATGGCATTTTTAAACATCATATCACGTGTTCCGTTTCTACACATCAAAAGCTATAGCGTAAACATCTAACAAAATGTATTTACATTTAAATATCAATAACAACAGTAGTAACGTCCTATAATAATGAATGAAACAAATAAATCTCGTAAAATGATAACAATAATGTAAAACGTGAAGCGTATCAAACTTATCATACAAATTATCATAACGGCAATGATCTCATTTGACTCGAAACTCGTCAGCGCTGATTAAAATAAGGAATTTGGACAATTCCTGGTTTTTACAACGCAGAAGAAAATTATCTTCGATAACCTCATCGAATTGAACTAGTGGAATCCGAAGTGTTGTAAGTAAACAAAGTTAATAACATCGGAATCATTCGATCCCAACAAAACAACAACAGCAATCCAATGCTGCTAAGTAGTCGGCGATGAGCGGCAGAAGGTTGGATCGGCTGTGGTTCTCATGAATGAATCGCCGTTTGTTGTGGAGCCGGGATTATGTAATGGCTGTATGTGGTCCGCTGGAGTAGACAGTAGAGCCAGCGCTGGCAGTGAGCATTTCGTCTGAAGGCCGGTCGGCGGCAGCGCGGGCCGTATCGCTGCCACGCGCACCCCGCGGTTTCCTGTTTGACAACTATCGACTTACATCACTATCGCTTTCTGTCATACTTCGCACGACTGTTAGAAGCTTGTAAAGGGGTCTGGTCTGTTGCTAAGTACCTTTTGTACGTTTGTCATTGAATGCTTGTACTACCGGCATTATTAATAGGACTTCCCAATCTCACGGCTTACGACTCTTCCTTATTATTATATTATTCAAATCGTCCGTTTTTTTTTGTTTGTTTGCAGCATTGAAATTCTGTTTGGTGGTCGATTGATACATTAGCATTTCATAATTGATGGCTTACGATAGTTGTTTAATTACTAGATTTGATTTTATGGAGACTGTGAAGTTAATTAAATCGATAATTTCAGTCAAGTAACTGGAGCAGAAAACTGTTCATTACTATGTAAAGCCTCGAGATATTTTATGCGATTGTGACCAACAGGGCCGATCGGAACGACACTCGGAACGCACCGAGCCATACAAGAGCTAGATTACCTGAATAATCTACAATGTAATTGTTGAAGTCGCTCAACGAGCTATGGAGAGGGCTATGTTCGGAGTTTCTCTTCGAGGTCGAATCAGAAATGAGGAGATCCGTAGGATCCAAGTAGGGCACATAGCGTGCAGAAAAGATGGCCGAGGGAGCCAAAAGGTTCTCGAATGGAACGCAGCGTAGGACGTTCACCCACAAGATAGACAGACGATCTAAGAGACCGCAGGAAAACGCTGGATGCAGGCCGCTCCCAACTGGCCTTTTTGGTGATTGATGGGGGAGGCCTATGCCGTCATATGGACGCCCTATGACTAAAATGATAATGATGATGATGAATTGTTGACTACATTCTCAGCCTAAGATTGATTGCTTTGTTTCAATGTATAATATTATTAATATTTAGTTATGTATATTCTTAGCATTTACATTCATAAATAATATTTTATTGAACATATTAATTACCATTTAAATGAAATTTCCACACAGTTACATTTTAATTGTATAAATTCATTGTATCTCGAATTTTAAAACAAAATTTCAGTTGTACCTTACAATATTAGTGAATCTATTCATATCTTGTTAAAGATCATTGTGATACTCGTATTTGTAAATTATACTAAATTCAAGTAATAACTATTGTAATTCCAAGTCTGCCTAAAAGTTTTGCAAGAGCAATAAATATTTCTGATTGATCTAGTCTTCGTGATAAATAGTGACGATAATTTGGTCTAGGCAAGTTGTTATTTCTATATATATGGTTTCTCGGAAAGGGTGTTCTAAACCGAAAGGAGCTCAAAGTGATAAATTCTTATCATTGTTCCATCCTAAAATCGCGTAAAAATCTCCGCTTTTCTATACATTTCGATGAGTGTGAATAACATTTTCTTTTTATGTGTAACTCTGCGATGCATGCTAGTGGATGGACGTTACAAACACTTTTCTGTGCTCTTGAAGTTAATTTGTTTTGGAACATTACACTTTATATTTAACGTATCTTAAATCAGCACTCTATGAAATGGACCGCTGTCTCCTCCACTGCTTGTCCTTGACCATTTCAACTCTATTATTATAACATTAATCATAAATCTAATTTTCTGTAAGTCATGATTAATTAAAACTGGTTTATATGCAGATCTTATTTATAGTCTGATAACATTTGTGAAATTGATCAGCGTCATTGTATAAATTAATGTTTCTTTTCATAACTTTCAATTTATTTTGCAAACTGTCGAGAAAGTTGGAACTTTTTTCTCAATCCTACGCTCCAGTAGTCTTACAATGGTTGTGTCTTGTACAATTTCTAGGTTTGCAACACCGGTGACGCGAAGTGTTTCGCAAACTACGTTTTGTACACCGTTAACCATTTTCAACACTAAAATAGTTTCATTTGCTAAATGACTGTAGGTAATGATATTTTATTTAATTTTTCGTTCATATTCTAATGTTAATATAAGACAGTTCTTCAAAAACCGTTACTTTAATAAGTTGTAAAAGTTTTCAAAAGAAATTAAAAAACCATGCTTGATACATTTTTGTTTATCACTTAAGCTTCTCTTGCAACTATGCAAACTAATATTGAAAGTCAATTTAAATCAACTTCTAATTAATTATCTTATGGATTTGAAACTTTGCAATTGTGTGTTGTTTGGATGACGAGACAATATCAATTAATTTTTTATCAACTAATTGATTTGATGATGGAGCCAGGAGGTGCATAGGCGGAACTCTTCAACGACTACTAGTAAACGCCGAGTTTGGATTCATTCAGTTTACTTTAAGAAGTCACATTAAGGTTTTTAACTATAATCCACCTAATCTATTATCTTGTAATAATAAGTAACTGTGATCATTATCATCGTTCACTCAGAGTATCTACACATATTGGCGTTGTGCCAATAAAGCCATTCCATACCACCATCTACAGAAGAAATAACTTTAAGAAACCGATTACATTACTAATTATTTATGAGTACAAGTATTTCTACTCAATTATATCATTCTATACCCCCTTTACAGTAGCTTTACTGTCATAAACGTCATATAAGGCTAACAATCTCGGAGATATAGGTACTCGTAGATGATAGGTATGTGCCCATTCTAGTTTCGCCTAATTAATGCTACCTACTGTTATATAAGAGTATATAATCCAACCTTGATACTAATACTGATTGAGATATTTTATAATCATTATAAATTAGTTTTGTAAGCTGCTGTTACAATTCTTCCTGTTTGTTTTAATTTAAATTACGTTTGTTATCAGTATTCAGTAGGCTTGATGACTTGTTGATTTTATTTTTGGAAAACTATCTGCTACTTTATTGTCTACGGTTCTATGATAACATTTCATTTGTAAACTTATTCCTACGTATATTAAAAACATAACCTTTGTATGATTTCAAATTTTTTTTGGAGCCGTATGTTGATAATAAGTTTGGGCTAAGGTCGAAATCATTAATGAAAGTTGTTTACAATCAAATAATCCTTATGACGTCAAATTGGTCAAATTTATATTTAAACTGGATAACTGAATCACCTTCGTCAATTCCCAAATTGATAAAAGTAAAGGCAAAAAATTGGCCTATTCAGATGTTTCCGTATTTTTATTTGCTGAAATGTATGTGAAAGTGAATGTTCGTACAGTGAAGGACAGCAGAAAAGCCGAGCAAACATTTAAACACTACTTCGCTTTCATTAATTCAAATATACCATTTATTTCACAACAAGTAGCGCCATCTATGAGTGACTTTAGTAAACGCGTCTTTGCTATTATTACAATGTTGCTTTGGCTGTGAATAGGAAGTTGAAACCTTGAAAGAGACCACCGCTAGGTGGCTCTGTAAACCAGAATATTGCACTTAGGTATTCAATAAAAATTAGTATGCATTAAAAAATTTTTTTTTTTTTACTTCTGTTACCCAGTTTTCTTGCAACTGAGCATATTGGAAACTCACCTCAATAACATAAATTATTAGATACTAAATGTAATACAAATTTAATGAGAACTTTTAAGATCCTATACGTTATTATATACGTTATTATATACGTTATATATACGTTATTATAAATAAATAAGTTCTTCCAATTGTTACAAATCTTTCTCCTAGCTTGTATTTTATAATAATATTCACTCGTCGAACATAAACTTCAGCATATTTTCTCAAGATCGCTATCATCCGCGGATGTTTCAGCCGTCAACCCTGTGTTTAACAAAATTAAATGCAAAACATGGGAACTGCACCGTCGCGATGGTTGGCCACGGACAAAGACAGGCGAGTCGGTCGCGCATCGGTGCTCTCCTGAAAATAGACCATCCTTGCATACAAATTCGGTATTCTGCATGTAGGCCGCCATACTGGCAAAATGGCAAATTCCATTCCATGAAAACGCTCCTGTGTCAATCTTTTTATTAACAACTGTGTTTTTTCAACGTAAAAAACAATATCCAAGTTGATTCCAAAATGCATTTACTTTTTTGCAATAATGTAGTATAGGATAGTATAGTATAGTTTAGTATAGTATAGGAGGTATAGAGCTGGTAATGTATAGTATAGGAGGTATAGAGTTGGTAATTAAAATTACACAAAATTGAACATGTTTCCAAATTAGATTTTCAGAAGTTGTCAGTCATTTAATTTTAACCTCAAGTTTTTCTCTGTTAAAGCGACCTTCAAACCAACCCACTTGTTAACAAACATTCGAAAACACGTACTTCCATGTCTTTATTAGATTTTTTCCTCTGATATACGGATACAGACAATTTTATTCCAATTTCAATGATTCTAAGTTTCCCGCGCTCAAGGAAATGATAACTCTTTGTTAAGTAAAGACTTTATTTTTTTATCCGGTGTTTCATTAGCATTAAGCGTAAAAGTTAATTATGTAGATGCTAATGCGTTTTATTCGTGGCTATGAATACCCTCTTTGATTCTCTGGCCATGAAGCTGACTTCCAGCTAATTTGTTACTAAGCTCGATCTAGGTTTCCGTATGACGATCTACAATATCAGACTGAATTTAATAGAAACACAAATCGTTACAAAATCGTGGCAACGTGATTAAGATGACCGCTCTTTAGACGACAACATGATCAAATTTCCACCACGTTGTATCATCAACTATGACTTTTGAGTGAAACGCTTATTTCAACTATAGATCAACAAAGGACGGTAACAATGATCTCTGTTCTACCGATTCTGACCCCACTCTTGCTAAACATTAACACAATGCGAAGGAACCCGTTGATCGTCTTTTAAACGATCTTGCGCTTCTAACGCAACCCAGTCGCGATGCTCTGCGGGCCAAGGTCCTCTTGCGACAGGCTTTCTAGCACCTGCTAAGACTTCTGTCGCTGATATAGGTTGACCAAGAACGGATCACCAACACTAGTTGATTTATATTCATCGCACCTTTTAACCTTTTTTATTTAGTTAGGCAATTGTTTAGACAAGGTAATGTGAATTTATTTGCGTTATTTGTAATGTGGGAGAATCAATTTCATTTCAGCGTTTAGTTGGTATTGAAACGTTTGGTTTACCGTCGGTTGGGTGCAACCTCGACTTTTTTTGCTTGTATTTTTATTATATACTAGAACCGATGATCCCCAAATTCTATAGGTCTCACTCTGCATCGAAATGATTTCACTTATTAACCTATTGCGTATAATTACAATTCTTTCCATCACGAAATATTAATTGAAATTCATCTACTAATCAGACAAAATCGGTAGAAGAAACAGGTCGGCCAACGAAATACATTTTTTACGATCATTTTTTTTTACCTTAAGTTAATTGCTGTGTTTTTATCTCTATAAAAATTAAGAACACTACTTCCTTGAGATGAAACTGTGAGCAAAAACTATGAGATTTGACGATTTGAGCGGTATTCACACGATCGTCGAGTACAATAGCAATATTTATTACAGCTTTACACAATCATGCTCAAAACTAGAAATACTATTATTGTTGTATACGTTATGGTTAGGAGTTTAATGTTTATCTTATAGCTTTCTGTTGATGAGTGTTTATTATTTAAATGCATTTCGATCAATTAGTTAATCACTTCCTCCATTGTTAACATTAAACAAATTACTCTTCACGCAGCATGCAAATTTTGGCAATTCATACTTCCTTTCTAATTGGTCTCTATTTTTATTCGCAATTTGTTTAATAAAAACTTGGATAAGTTTACAATGTTCTCGTTTTTCTCTTTTCCTCCTGTGCAATTTTATGTGTTTTCAATGTTAACGTGCTTGTTTTATTGTTCTAGTGGTGGAATGATGGGCGAGGGGCTGCTGACGCTGACGTACGGCAAGCACCACGCCTGCATCTTGAATGAGGTGGGCGCGGCGTGGCGCGGCGCGCGCTACTCCGACCTGGTGCTGGTGTGCGACGACGCCGTGCCACTGGCCGCGCACCGTATCGTGATGGCCGCTGCCAGCCCTCTCATCAGGTACCTACACAACTAACCTAAACATTTACACACAATCTAAATATTAAGCCCAAGAGGAGTCGATGTGTGCAAAACATACGAATTTGATGAAAAATAGAAGACCCTTAAAAGTTATTGTGAGTTGCATGGGTCACGAGTGTCACGACGTATATTTATTGTTTCCAAAAATCTAGAGCATGTTTCGTGGCCCTGGTAGGTGGAGGTGTACTATAAGTATGTTTTCCTAAACATATGGGTTCCACAGAAGGAGGGCTATTAGCCATATCATACGCCTTTACTCAGGATATGCAAACAAGCATTTCTACCAAACATCTTTCAAATTACCTGATTTTATAATATGACGTAATAGGCTACCGAACAGATGTTTGGTTTGTTGAAAATAACAGGTTTAATGAAAAATATAATTAAACACAATACGTAGAATGTAGAAATTATTTATATTGGCTATATCTAACTCGCTCATAATCACATCTCACAACACAAATTAAAAGCCTTTATTACTTGTTGCAGGAAAATTCTCGACGACACCCCATCAGTTGACAATCCCGTCACTATTCACATGTCAGGCATCAATAGCACCCTTATGAGGCATCTCCTCGTCTTCCTGTACAGCGGCCAAGCTTACATAGAGGTAAGGAATATATAATTACAATCTCATTACCATTTGTAATCTTTACATTCTAATTTATTAATAGTCTCTAAAGTCCTTACATCATCAATTTAGATCTAATGAACCTAACCACCCCTTGCAACAAAATGCACCATCTTCAAAGAAGATTATTTTTAAACTTATTGCATTTTTAAATTTCAGTCGGGTGAAATAGATGACATGCAAGAACTCTTCGAGCTCCTAGAAATCAAATCAGACGTATGGAAATCAACAAAAGAACGCCAGCAAGCAGAGGAAAGAAATAGATCATGCGATAGATTAAAAGCAAAGAGTCTCAAAACCGACATTAACAGTAATGAAAGCAGTAAACACGATGCACCTTCAGGATCCTCACATTCAGAAAGTGAAAGAGTGACACCTAGCGCTGGGTTCAGTAAAGACAAGGACAGAGATTCAGAAGGAATGAGCATAAAGAAAGAAAGCATGTCGACCAGTAGTAACGACGAGAGGGATGAAGAGGAAGGTGAAAGAGACAAAGAGTGCGGACGATTGACAGCAAGGAGAAGAAGTTCTTCCAACCCAGTTAACCTGTCCGTGGCAAGAACATCGGAGAACACTGGAAGTGAACACGACGACTCGCAAGATGTCGATGTAGAAACAGTAGCAGCGAAGGTAAATAAATGTCTTACTGTGTTTATAACTTTTTTCTTTACCTATACCCACATATACCCACTGTTGGGCAAAGGTCTCCCCCATATATTTGTTTATAACTATATCTATGATTTATTATTGTCAATGTTTAATGTCATATTTTAATTGCAGAATATAAGCAGAAGAAGATCAACATCGTCAAGTCAAGAAGATCCGCCGCCTGGAACAGTTTATCGGAGACAACTTTTGAACGACCGATTAGGTCGAGGCATCGAAAGAACTAAGAGGAAATCACACTACTTGGAACCTCCCGAATTGGATTTACGAACTGTTAAATTAGAAGACTACGCACATCTGAAACCACCTGACCAAGACCTAATGTCTCTCGTTCAAACGTCGCCTGAAAACTATGTCGTCACGCCGCATCGAAAAAGAAGACCCGGGTTTCACAATTCGCCTTCACAAAATCCCCCGTTTGTATCATTCCCCCCAAGTTACTTAGAAGAAATGGCCCACCTTCGGTATACTCAAGGGCCGGCTACGGCCGCCGCGGTGGCGGCCACGGCGCGGCTGAGTGCACTGCACCACCCGCTCAGTGCGTCGGCGCCACCATACCTACCAGAAAGAAGTGCTACCCCTCCCACGGTAACGCACGACGAAGCCCTAAAATACCGGCCGCCTAGCGCTGGCTCCTGGGGACCATGGCTATGTCAACCGCAGATGGGCGGCGATGACGCAACTTCGCCTGATAACGATCAAAGCTCGAGTAAACAAGCCCCGGTCCGAGAGTATCGCTGCGAATACTGCGGCAAACAGTTTGGAATGTCCTGGAATCTCAAGACGCATCTCCGAGTACACACGGGAGAAAAACCTTTCGCCTGTCGACTCTGCGTTGCCATGTTCAAGCAGAAAGCCCACTTGCTGAAACACTTGTGCTCGGTGCATCGCAATGTGATATCGTCGAGCGAGAACGACGGGCGGACCAACACTGCTGGCAGGTTTAACTGCTGCTTCTGCCAGCTCACGTTCGAGGCGCTTCCGGAGCTCATCAGGCACCTTTCGGGACCGCACAATAGTTTGCTGCTCAGTAAAAACCTGCACGAATGACGCTCGCCCACATGACGCGGACATCCGCGTTTTTCTTGGACTTTGAAATTGTCTTTTCTCGATTCGAGAGTTCAAAATGTGATATGTGTTTAGATGGAATAATGTTAAGTTCTTAGTTATTAGTCGTGTGATATCGCAGAGCGATACTCATAGTGAGGCATTCGTGGCTTTCCGCCACGGATCTGATGTTGATAAATAATTAAAATCACATGTTTGCCGAATGGGTCCAACCGTTATAATTTGTTTAAAAATTATAATCCGGGACCAATACCTTCCAAAATAGTATTTATTTGAAAGATATATTTCATTAGGATAAATGTTATTATAAAAGCCACCGACACATTAATTCCTTAAGCATAGAAAATAGACAAGTTTGTCAGAAGAAAGTTGCGAAGTCCTTATATGACGTCACATTAACTACCTCCTAATTTAAATCAGTATCTTGAAGCAAGCGTATAGTAGTGACGAAACAGGATCAAGTATTGGCTTTATGCTTAACAAAGTGTACTGTCAATCATTCTAGTCAGAATTGGAACTTAGAATTAGATTAAGTTTATTATTATTAATTTTATTTACACGCAAATTCAGTTTTTTTTTTGGTATGTTGCACTAATAAAAATACATAAAAATTAATCCCACTCAATGTTTATACTTATTTCGATACTATAAATAGATACTTTTGTTTCTTTGTTCCAATGACGATCTGACTTGATATTTCGCAGCTTTTTAACGACAGTATCAATCTCAATATTAGGATTATCATTTTATTTAATATGTAACGTAATAATAAAATAATGTGTTCGTAACATAACGTTATACGTATTCCTTCCATTCTGTTATTCCGATATTTGCAATGTGGATGAGCACCAAAGATTTAAGAAGAGATGTTTGGTGTACTGTACAAGTAAGAGAAATTAAAGGGACCTGAAATGATTGATTTTTAAAGTTACGTATAGGTACCACTTAATAATCTCATCTTTGTAGCTACTAACGCTGTCCTCTGTATCAAGTTTCCGATTCCACTACTCTTGAATATTATTCTATTTTTTTACCACTTTACTACTTTTAGCTATAAGAAGCTTATCAGGCATTATGTTCAAATGGATACTTTTACCTATAGTACCTACTTTAGCTTTACTGAAATCTTCGGAACGTGTTTCTATGTTGCTTTTAAACACTACTGTGGCCAGTTGTAATAAAGCTTATTTTAGTGAAGGCTGGATGTACAATGATAATTATATTTATAAGGCTTCTCTTTTAAATGCAAAATTTAATTTTGGTTATTTCTAAAAAAAGATTTTCGTTTCTTTTATTTGTTTCATAGTCGATACCTCGATATTTTCTGTTGTAGACTTTAATCCAATTAATTGATTATCCGTTATCAACGGAGCAAATCATACAAGTTTAATACTCATTTTGTGTCTAACGTATTTTTGAAATAATAAATATAAAGCCGGATCTCGTATCTGTAGATAATGATTTGCAATTAATACAGAATTTAACATGACAAACACAAAAATCCGTAAATATTCTTATGTTTTAGTATTGAGAAACTGGCTTCATTTTAATTTACGTTTTTTATAACTACGCATTGGCGTAATTAATTATTTTTAATGTGTTTTTGTGCTTCTAAAAACTAAAGTTACCAACAAGTTGTTCATAATTTAGATTACGATGAAATTGTCGAGTCGCTTTAAATGTTTCGATCGTTACCTTTCGTTTTACCTGACTTTGTTTGTTTTTGTATTTTGTTCAACGTCATATTGACGATTTTTATAAATTGTAATTGGGGAACAATTTAATTTTAAGGATTGTGATTTCGAGGTATGTAATATTATATTCTATGTGATAATTGTCTTTGTAATGTAAGTAGGTCAAAATGTTGTCTTCCGTTGCGTCGGATAGTTTCAATTTACTTACCTGTTACTATATCAGTGCCGAATAAAATTTACTCCAAAACTCAAAACAAGAAGGTTTTTTTTGCATATTTTTCAAAAAGAAAATAATAAACATCTATTCTAAACGCCATTTCTCCGTTGTTACTACTAATTAAAACTATGAGATTGCATGACAATAATAATTATCTTCCGCACAACATAATATATTATACTGCCTATTGATTATACGTAAATTTTGCGTGAAAACTCGAACAAATTGTATTTTGATAATGTAGGTACATATTTTGGAAACCATTTTTAGTATTTTAAGTGAGTTGTGATACATCGACGTTAGTCGAAATTGCCTTATGAGTAAATAAAATATAACAATGCAAATATACAATACGTAAATGTATTCCTTTAATGTCATTTGAAATAATACTAGCCTTGCCCTAATATTGAATTAATTACAATATTTTTCTAAGGAAATTGCTGATTTTAAAAACCGAGACTCAATACAATAATACTAGGTAAGTATATAAAAATGCTGATTCGAATGTAAAACATGACGTTGTTAATAAGAATAAATATAAGTATGTAAATAATAATTAGTTACTAAGTTTTGATAATAATAATAAAGCTTAACTTAATCTTGTTGACCTTGAATATTGATTTTTCTCTGTTAATTTGTAAATTAATAAAAACTATTCCTTAAGTTTTCAAATAAAATAGTGTACAATTTTTGTAGATATTGTTTAGTTTATTAACATTCTGTAAAAATGTGTTCTTACTCTAGTAAATTAAATAACGAGAATATTTTAGTTACACACTTCATTGTTGTTTATTTCATGATACAATATCAAAGAGGCTTTTTATTGAAAAGATAATTAATATACCAATCATCATCTCCACCATAAATTCAACCAATAATTAAAATAACATAAATTTCGTAATATACCTATAACCGTTATTGTTAACAACAAAACACCTATTTTTACATTTAATAAAAATTGCATTGATACCTCAGCTCCTTCTCAAGTTCTCAATTTAAGTGGACGAATAAGTTTGATAAAATCAAAGATGATAATAATTCGGGAAATAATTAACGTAGAAATGCCTTTGAGTATGCATTACTAAGATATGCATACTAAAAAAAAAAATTGTAGAAAATTTTAAGCATAATTAGGAAATAAGAATGAAAGCAGAGAAAGGTTTTAAAAGTATATTAGCAGGCGTACCTACATACAACGTTCACATTACACAAGAAACAGATATCTAGCGTGCTAGTTCAATCACCGTGCAATAGATGTCTCTAAAGTAAATCTCTGGAAGAGAAAGACAATCCTAGCGACCAAATTACTGTAAAATTGAATGGAGAAGATATCATTGTATTTCCGAAACAAAATAAAGCCGACCAAGTTAGTGATTTATTTGTTATATTATATTTATTCACCACCAATGTTACATG
Organism: Agriopis leucophaearia; assembly: GCA_949125355.1. NCBI lineage: Eukaryota > Metazoa > Arthropoda > Insecta > Lepidoptera > Geometridae > Agriopis > Agriopis leucophaearia. Next base: position 537,981 of record OX421262.1, read on the forward strand.
GCAAATAACTGGCCAAGAGCGTATCGAAACACGCGTATAGTAGGGTACCGTAACTAAAGCAATATAATTGTAGTCATAGTTCAGGAAAATTCGAACGAACTAAGCTCTGTGGACTAAACCAAATTTCAGAGATGTACCATCCCAAGATAGCATATACTTTTTATGGTTTAATCATAGAGAAAACTGATTAGAAAACATTCTCTGTTAAGATAATTTTAATCAAATGGCCTTTGAGCTAGGACGCATGAAGGTTTTAAATATGACCTATCTATATTGTAACTTACTGTTTCTATGTCTTATAGTTTAGAAATGCAGGGGACCAACTTGTTGCCACTTTGGCGGGCCATATTTTCGCAAAAATAGACTTTATAAGAAAGTGATGTACTTATTAAACTTTACTTTCATTTTAAAATACCTTTTCAACGATGCTACACACGAAGAGGTGCAGTGAAAAAATAAAACCATTTCACATGTACCTACCAGAGCCACCCCTAAAATGCAATAATAGTACATATAATAGTGCGTCTTGTTTAAATGTGTTTTCCGCACTAGCGGATAAAATGGACTTTGGCGCGCATCAGAAATTAGACGATAAAAAGAACCTTAGAACAAAAATATGAGTTGAAAAATTATGTATAAATCTAATAGATAGATAAACTCTTTATTTTTTACAAGAAATTATATACGACGGAAAAACCGACATGGGACAGAAAAAGTTTAAAACGAGCGCAACAACTACTTATTGCTAAGAGTGATCTCTTCGAGGCATCCTTGGATGGAGAGGATTCATATTGGAGCGATAATTTGCTATAAATATATATAAGTAATTTGTTCGTCATATCAGCATAATAGTTAAAGCTGGCTTGACGCGTAATTCTATTACGTGTGGTTACGCCAGAAGCCGTAGTTATAACCGCCCCGGCCGCCGCCCGCGCCGTCACCGGCTCTCGGCCACCTCGGATCAGACACTGTGATTGTACCACCCAGGTAAGTCTAGTTTTACATCATTTGCACTACATTTTTAAAGTAATTCAAAAATTACATAAAAAATATTATGGAATTGATATACATTAATACCAGCATAATTGCTAACCTCGGCAGTGATTACATACGTAAGTATTTGAGCCGTTTAGAGTCGAGACATTGCGCCCTTGGGAACCGGCACTTGCCTCATTTTCAAAAATCTTTCAGTGTCTGGTTAACGCGACGCGTGGCCACAATGCTGGCGTGTATCTGCCTCAATGCATAAGCATTGCCGTTCAGGGGCCTTACCCCTAGCTCTATTTTTGCGAGCCAACTTTTGGTAGGTACCTGATAGGTACCTACGATTATTGCGACAACCAACTCATTTAAGCTGCACCGTTTAAAAGCGTCTAACTTGTCTCTGACTGGATGCACGGCGGTTTAAAATCTTTACTTTATCTGTGGAATCTTGGTGTGTTGTGTATATCACGCCCGGGGTACCGAGTCCTACAGATTGAATGAAAGAAAATCCGTTTTACTATGCGTGTGTGCGTGAGAATCGCAAAGCTTGGCGGCTATCAAACAACTACCGCTTATAGTAGTTGATGGTACCGTTTAGACAAATAACATCTATGCGGGTCAACTTTTTGAGCTAGGGGTAAGGCCCCAGCGTGGTAATGCCGCCAGCATGCTGGGTACGCTGCCACGGTCCATGGCCAGTCGTATCTAGTTTTGTAATGTTAGCTTGTGTTTAGGCACTTGTTCCTTATTAGGGTTTTGTACCCAAAGGGTAAAAACGGGACCCTATTTCACTATGCTATAAATATATAAATAAACCTACTCTGTCCGTCCTACCTTTAAACGGCTGTATATTTCGAACCGTATCTAATAGATAGCGAGTTGAAATTTTCACAGAATATGTAATGTTTTGGCAGATTAACTAAGAAATAATAATAAAATCAAAAAGTAAAAACGAAAGGGGAAAACATTAAAATCTATTTTTCTATTAGATCTAATGTAAAAACGGTAATACGTACAGTCGTACAAGCGTCAAACTTGACATGATTATAGTAGACACTTTAAACTTTAACAATAAATAATAATAAATGGCCAAGTGCGAGTCGGTGACAAATTTCCGTGCTCCACCGGTTTTCGTACGGCAACAACATGCACGGTCGGTACTTGGATGGGTGACCGCCAGAGACTTTGTACTGTAGTAGCTAACAAGTTATGTGGTGGTACGGAATCCTCAGTGCCTGAGCTCGACTCGCACTTGGTCGTTTTTTTTTAAAGTAGAAACCTAAAAGTTTTTTTTTTTAATAACATATTTGTAGATTTTATACTTACACTAGCGACCCGCCCCGGCTTCGCACGGGTATATGTTTTATTATATATATATATAAACTTTCCGTGAAAAATTATCTAATAACTGATAGTGAATACCGCATCAAAATCCGTTGCGTAGTTTTAAAGATCTAAGCATATATAGGGACAGACAGACAGAGGGAAGCGACTGTTTTATACTATGTAGTGATAGTGATGTAGGTATTAATTTCTTTATAGAATACTAGCCGTCCGCCCCGGCTTCGCACGAGTGTAAGCTCGGCCTTCGGCCTCGCTACAAAATATAATATAGCCTATGTCACCCGGGGATAGTGTAGCTTCCCAACAGTGAAAGAATTTTTCAAATCGGTTCAGTAGTTTCGGAGCCTATTCATTACAAACATACAAAAATAGGTACAAATCTTTCCTCTTTATAATATTAGTGTAGATACAAATATAATGTTGTGTCCAGTGAACGCAACTACACTGTGTCTAGTCTAGTAGGTCGATACACAAAACAATAAAACTAGCTTTAGAAGCATTATGAACTTACAAGCTTTCAAGTTACTTCTATCGCAAAATTAAAACTACTTGAAATGGAGATCAAACTCCGTCGTCGATCTAGTCTCATGAAAACTACAGTGTAAATATAATAGGTATATTTTCTTTCAGACGTTTTACATCCTTGTCCATGCTTTCAATTAGTACCTATCTTAGTATCAATCTATTTATGTGCCAAAGGAAACGGTTGGTAAGATAATAAGATTTTAAATAAATACAGTTATATGATTATTTACGGGATATTTACCGTGGTAAGGTTGTGGAAGGAGCTCCCATAACATGAGCGGTGGTTCATATAACTGTAGTGAACAATCGTGTTAGTTTAAAACAGTGTTTAACTAAATATTTCATTACGAAACTAAATGGAAGTTCGCATAGGCCGAGTGGCTGGCCCTAATATCACTTTTTTTACTAATTATTAGTTTAATTTTGATTAAAAATTAATAACTCCACGTCGATAGTTATTTGCGACGGGACTTACAAAAATAGACGATAGATATAGAAAATAAACAGGACAACCTGAAACCGGTCACCAGATGGGAGTTACATCTTTTTGCTCGGTCCTCGATGTCCAGTGGGAACATTCTTGCTTCTCTGGATTATAGTGACCGGCACAACATGAGCCTTTACTAGCCTCTTGTCTCTACAAGTAGACGATTGTTTTAGATTGAGACTTTCGTTGAAATAGATCCACCCAAATTTTATAACTGATATTTCTACAGATTAAATTAAAGAAAATATTAAAAAATCAATCATCTTCATCATTTTCCACCCACAGCTGCTGGGATAGGTCTCTTCTTCAGTGCACCTTCTTTCCTCCTGTGCTACTCTTGTCCACTGCTTTCCTGATGCCTTAGAGATATCGTCCAACCTATAAATTATATCGGAGCACTTTTTTTTTTTATTGACCTCTTTTGCTTCACCGCCACCTCATATGATATCTACGATGGAGAACGCCGTGCTTGTCCTGAAGATACCGATTCACTCGCAACTTGAACACACTCAGAAAATACACAGAAAACTGACATCATAAACAAGGGCTAAAAAAGATTGATTTGGATTGAAGTGCTTCAAAACTTGAAGGCATATTGGAGATAGATAGTAACAAAAAATACAAAAGCCTTCACGATAATCTTGCACCAAACCCTAATACTAATATGCAAAGGACATTCGTAAACAAATATTTTGTTGCAAAGAAAAATACATAAAACACGAAAAAGCTTTCTAAAATCCATATTTGCTAAGACAAATACTGTCAGAGATCCTTCTAGTCCTAGCTACTAAGTATTCCCGAGACACCTGGCCACTAGGATCACTAAACAAACAAACAAACATATTAGCACGCAAGCGAGCCCACTTTCCTAACAAGGACTTGCCAGCATTCATGCGGTGCGGACAGCTTAGCCAGAGATGCTCAAACTTGCTGCAGTAAAATATAATAGGCAGATGTAGTTTTTTTTTTTACTTTTCACCTCTAGTAAATTCTTTGTCGTACTTATTTTGTCACTGTATTTGAAAATAAGTAGAGGTTCTTCTACCAAAAGGTAAAATGTTTTTGAATGAAATAGAGAGGTTTGCAATTTAATAACAAAGAACCATCATAGCAGCAGAATTCGCTATGGGGATATGTTATATGGATTTAATACATATTTCCTTTTTATTTAAAAAATATTCATGATTCCCGTAGTTTAACGGTTGAAACAGCTAGGCAGGCACTGTTAGTCTCATATAATTTTTGTTATTTTATTTTATTTAGGAAAAGGCTTGCTTTTGACCTCCAACTCGCCCGATTCCAAGCGATTATGCGGTCTACGCCTGCCTAGAAGAAAAGATAGAGTTGAGTGCGGGGATAAACTGACACTCTAACATATTTACACACTTCCACACAAACTTTTGCATTTATAATAATTGTGACAATTCTAAATAATAAATAGTATAGTAATAGATAGAGTATAATAAAATTAAATAGGTACTCGTTTTGTAGTCTATATTCACTTCAAGCTGAAACTATAAATACTCAATGCCATATTTGCACTAACCTTTGCTTTTTTGTCCGCAGAACCTGCAAGCCGGTGGAGGGTACGCTTCATAAGGAGTTCCATTAGACGCGTCCTAGAGACCGGTTCCCCTCGTTCCTTTATAAGCCCACGTCGGGAGCCCTGGAAGCATTCCCGTCAGCTCCCTGGAGTCGTCATCATGTGGCCGCTGTACCTGTTGACACTCTTCGCGACGGCATCGGCACAGATACCTTCATGGGGATGGTGTCCGGAGTTTGAGGTGAGCCTTTGTTGATATTATTGTGAGGTTTATCTAGCTTTGATGTTTTAGGATACATTTGTTATGCATTATTGTGTCAATTTTTGTTTTAATTTAAACTTTTTAATAACCTTTGCTATACTGATATATGTTGCTATTATTCTATGGGAACGCTACAGTACACGCTACAAAACGCTACAGAGCTGTACACCTCACACATAAATTAGTTCATTTGTAACGAAATTTCTCCAGCTACTTATTGTCTTGGGAGTAGATTGGAAATAAAAATATTCCAAATATTCTTAAAAATTATGTCGTGTTATATTAGTCTAAAAAGCAATTTTTAACAAATTATCAATTGAAATCGGAAACATCTACTCAATTTAATTATTGGTCATTATAAAATAATTTTAATGATGTGTCAACCGGTGTCAATTCTTTTGTACCATCTTAAATCTAAACAAAATTTGACAGTAGAGATTATGAAAGAAATGCAGATAATGTGAGTGATCTATAGTATAGAAGTTTTTTTGTTTGTTTAAAGTATGGGTATTCAAACGCAATCTTATTAGGGTTGCGTTTGACCGCCAACTTGCCTGATTTTAAGCGATGATGCGGTCTACGATGGAACACGCTTGCTTAGAAGAAACTGATTCACTCGTGATTTGAAGACACCTAGATTGTAACTATCGGGGAACACCCATTCAGGCAGCGCATTCCATAGTCTATCAGTTCACACAATAAAAGTGGAATCAAAGCGCTTCGGAATATCAACCATAAAGCGATGTCGATTCTTCGTGCCCACTCTGGCAATCCGAGAGAAAAATGGGCATTATTATAATAACCTATATAATAATAATCATAGTAGTTATATAGAAGTTATGTACAGAGAATAATTATGGACAAAAGAATCGATGTATTTAACAGTATGATTTGGTGCATGCTACAGTTTTATACTAGGTTTACAAAAAGTTTTGACAAACTTTTACTTTTGAGCCAAGTTCTTTTCGCTTTTTACTCAACTTTCATTTTCTTCATACTGATTTATTGTCGTAGCCGTAGTAACACGATGATGGCGACCTTGGAAGCATCTTATATAATAGCACTGACCACAGACAAGTAACCGGTCGTGGTCGACGACCCGGGGCTCCATCGATCGATGGTGGCTTCACTTTCATTGCCATTCATGTTGCTGATTTTAAAAAGTTTTTATAATCTCTAGTCTCGCAACCTACATATTTTAAAATTTACCTTCTTAAATCGTAATATGACGTATTTTCGTTTTATTTAGTAAGATTGGAATTTCTTTCAAATATAAGCCGAAAGGTTATGTTGAATGTAGAGAACAAAGACAATGTGTGTGTCATAAATGAAAGAATACTATTTACGTGTGATTATATTATAAAAATGTGTTTATTTTATGCAAATACTAATTACAACAACTTTTGGTAACGCATAGTACCTACATAGGATAAGCACACTCTCTCTTTTGTAAAGTACCTATACACCAATAAATTGTATGGACAGCCATTAGAACAGCTAGTTTCCTTGACAGCCCATGGCAAATTTCAACATGAACCGCTTTCTGGGAACGTGGTACGAGTCAGAGAGATACTTCACTGTCAGCGAGATCGGCTCCAGATGCGTCACCACCAGCTATCTCAGTTCTCCGGAGGGCAGGATCGTAGTCTCTAACGAAATTACCAACGCATTGTAAGTAATCTACGCTCAATCTTGTGGCGAACACTTTATGAATCCTTCCTTAAATTGTCAAACTAATGTAACCAAACTTTAAAACAGGTAAAGGTTTATGTTATTCAAAATATTTATTTCAGAACAACCATATCCATTTTGCTAATACAAACAGAAGTTTTAACAATCAGACAAACGATTTTAAAATAAATTGAGGTGGCTTCCGTTACACGATATATAAATCCTATATATTTAAAACATATCATCTCAAATTCTATATTTATTCCCTATTTCTAATTATTGCAGTTAAACATGCGTTGTCTTGCTACCTCCATTATACTTGGCTAGATCACTACTATTGTAATATAGAATCATTCCCGTGCGATGTTCCCAGGACGGGCATGAAGCGAGTACTGGAAGGATCCCTCCAGAAGATCGGACGCGAGGGCGAAGGCCGCATAATGGTGAAGTATTCCTCACTGCCGCTGCCCTATGAGTCCGAGTTTAGCATCCTGGACACCGACTACGACAGTTTCGCCGTGATGTGGGCCTGCAGCGGCATGGGCCCCGTGCACACTCGTAAGAGCCGTAACAGACATGTCAACTTGGCTGACGAATCGCCGTCTGACCAACGGGAGGCAAAGAGAAAATTTTCTCTTTCTCTCCCGTTGGTCAGACGGCGGTTCGTTAACCAAGTTGACGTGTGTGTTACAGCTATAAGTTCTGTCTCTTCCTATATCAAAAAACTACCTACTTACAAAAGCTATTTGTATAATTTAATCTTAGGTCACACTATTTACAAAAGAAACTCTTTACTACGTTTACGAATTAAAATTCCTTGAAATAGTAGTATATTAGAATAGGAGTTTAGCTTTTAGCCGTTTTTTTTTTTTTTTCCCCTTTGCAAAAAAACGTATCCGCTTATATTTAAGTGCTAACTGAAATAAATACTTAGCACCTGATAGTTGTTGAGAGACCACTCGATTCTAATATTAGAAACCCTGTATCTAATTCTGTTATGACCACTTATGAAATGCTACTCCAGAGAATGTGTGGCTGCTGAGCCGCGAGAGGCTCCCGTCCCTCAGCATTATGCAGAACGCGTACAATGTCCTGGACCGGTACAAGATTTCGAGGACCTTCTTCGTGAAGACAAACCAGGCAGACTGCAGCATCTTACCCGACCCGGCCGCTGTGCCACCCATCGAGAGGTCAAACGACGTGGCCGAGGAGGGTTCTGTCGCCAAGGAGAGTGAGAAACTAGAGGTTTGTGTTTTTTTTTAATAATTAAAATATCACTCGACGGACACCGGGGTCCGTGACTTTTGTTATACTTTACTACTATTTTGTTAACTTTAACGAATTTACTTTACACAGTACAGGGAGAGGAACTTAGTTACGTCTTAATCTACAATGTGTTGGAACTCAAAATATACAAGTACAAACATTTATTTAGGTCACTAATATTTTTTATTGGATGATACGCTTGCTCTTCATGGTCACTTCACCTGTTGTTAAGCGACAATGCGGTCTATGTTGGAGCACGCTTGCCTAAAAGAAACTGACCAATTTCTGGGAGAATTACGGAGTAGGAAAATATATGCACATTGTAATAAACAAAAACCACAAGTGAGAATAAAGCTTTTCTTGTAAGGACACCAAACCGTTCTTGTTTTTTTTTTTACAGCTTGCCATAAAATTGACAATGACACAGGTACATAATATAATATACCTTCATAGTATTGTTAAGGAATGCTTGTTGATATATAGGTCCTTATGTTGATAATGTAGATATACCTTGAAATAATATATTTAATAAAATTGTGAAGTACGTGTATCTGTGGACAGATGTTACGTACTGGAATATAAACATTCGTTCTATAACTACAACCGTTCCGCTGTATTATGGCGGCTCCACATTAGTGCCGCGAATTCACGGCGTGAATTCTCGTCACAAGTCATGCCCTCCATATTCGCGGGATGTTCACAGTCGTTCGTGAAACCCGCCGCGAAATGGACGTAGAATCTCCTGCTGCAATAACTTTGTTTGCTGTGGCAACATATTACTATTTAGACGTCCAAAACAAGAAAGTTATTAAAAAGCGTTGGAAAAAAAGAAGATGGTGGTAGGATGGTGGATGACGTCCGTACGCCTTTATAGTCCGGAGTAAGCGCGAACGAGGCGCGAACCCTTTGTCGCCGACTCTGATCGGGGAACAGGCGTGAACGCGCGTGAACCCCGCGAAAACCCTCCACATTCACGTTCACGCTTGTTCTCGGAGCTTCGCGGCACTAACGTGGAGCCTCCATCAGAATCCTTGGCCAAACTCTGTCATCGGGTCTGGCTCAGCTTATATGAACCTCCCTCTCTTTACGAATGTATAAAGATAATTCTATGTCACGTACTTGTTTAATATAATTGAAGAGTGTTACACTTAGATATTTACTTAAGTGCAGTAAGTATTATTCATAAAGGCATTTTCATCCCCAGGTCGTCGAGCCTGAAGCAAAATCTAATGTGGTGAAAGAAAAAGCTGCCGACCCAATCCCTGAAGAGTCTAAGCCTATGCAAGTACCCGAACTGATCATGTCAGAGTCAGAAAAGAAAGAGGAAAAGATGGACAAACCTATAGAAATGCCGGTGATGCCCATTAAAGAAATGAAGGACATGCCTGAGAAGAAAAAAGATGAAATGAAACCTGAAATGCCTGCTGCTCAATAGGTAACGGATCTCTGCAAAGGGCTTAGAGTTAATGAAGAGACGTGATATTCTATACTCAGTTGATAGAATACTTTAACACTTCAGTGGCAATTAAGAAATATGTGGCAAGCTAGGTCACATGTTTTTGAGATATTGAGTCTTAATTTAATATTTACATCCTCAGACCTTTATTTTATTTATTCGCGAACTGATTTGTAAATGTTTTTTATCCAATGAAATCGCTAAGCCCTTTTGTTCGATAGATTCTAAATAATATAAGTGATGTTGTGATTCAAACTGTAGGGCTATTTTACCAAATAAGGAAAACCGACCTGCGAGACACAGAGTAATCCGATGCTTTGCATCGCTTAGTTTTAGTAGCGTAGATTACAGTTGTAATAGAAGCGTTTTCAAGTCAAATATCAAATAAAAAGTATCTAAACGGTATATTTATTATTGTTCCCTTACTTGAAACCCCTAAATAATTACGCCCCCTCACCCTGTCAGGCGCTCGTCTCGTTAATAGGAAGCATCATTTATTGGTGGCCTATCACGTACAATAACTATAACAGCAATTTGCGGTTGTCATTCGTCCTCACAACATGAAATTTCAAATCAAATCAGAAACTGCTAAATAAACTGAACACAGTAGGTTGACAGCCCCTAATGCTTCAAATACTTTGCGCGTGTACATAATACAGGTAAGTAATGAGCATTTGAAACGCGGCGATTGTAGAGGGTCGAGTCAGAGATAGCCGAATATCAAGCAAATTGATGATTATGTTCATTGTACGTATAAGTATTGATTTTAATCTGCTAATAAATAGTCTGCCATATTTTCTGTTGTTATTGTTATTTTCTGTTAAAAATTTACAATAAAAAAAAAACGATTTTAACATTGGAAAGTTCTGGAATAAGTAATTATCGCAAAAAAAAATTACAAGTTAAAAAAAACACTAGTAAAAAATGTTAAAAAACAATTTCCAAAGTATCAAAAGAGACGGGTCTGATTGTATTGGTCAGGCTGATACTGCGCTCCCACTCCCGGCCGCTATCCCACTACTGCCCGATACGGGGACTTTTAGCTGCTGGGTTTCCCCCCTGGCCCGGTTCGCCCCTCCTTAGTTAACCTGCACCTCCCAGACTCCTCCGGGAGGTCCATATTAATACCGGGCTTAGTGTGGACGTCCAGTCAACATGGGAAGCACAGCACCAGTGGTTCCCGACCTCAAACCATCCTCCGGCCCCGACCTCCGAGTAGCCGGATTACAGGAGACGCCACGCTCCCAGTCGAAAGCTAAGACCAATTTATCGGTCTAATACAACAAAACGAACGTGGGTTCGTATCCCATCAGAAACCATCAAAAAAAATATTAAATTTACGTATATTTTGGCTGCATATTAATATTTTGCATATTTTTAGACATAGAAAACATATCATATATTATTTTATGACGAAAATTTATTCATATACAAATTGTATTGTAACAACTCAATATAAAGAGCACCATCTATAGGGAAGTTATAGAATCACTATACATATAACACCAAAAGCCAACATGAATATTATACACAACGAGTGTCTGCTACCAGTTTACTAACAGTTTCACAATGAAACGAACAGAGGTCGCTGTTGATGAATATGAAAGCAATAAATACCAAGGATCCATTATACTTGAGATACATCATTATGATATAGAACCATTATAATATATACTCTATATGTCAGCCATATTTGCAATTCAGGACCAAGCAGTAATGACTAAACAACATGAACGAGACATTTTGAAAAAAGCAGTAGACGGTAAGTGCCGGCTATGTTTAGTAAAAGACGAGACCACTCAGCATATTGTCTCAGGGTGTGAAAAACTGGCAGGCACTTACTATATCAAACGACACAACAATATAGTACAGTATATTTTCTGGACACTGGCCAAAAAGCACAAATTCCCGGTCTCCAACTTGTGGTGGCAAGAACACCTGACTCAGCCACAGGTAAAGGAGAACGAGAGTGCAAAACTAATGTGGGAGATACCGGTTCAGACAGACGTTACAATAGTACACAATAGACCAGACATAATATACATAAATAAAACAGAAAACAAAACATACCTTGTAGACATCACAGTACCATCAGATTACAATATAGGAGCAAAGGAAATAGAAAAACTAAGTAAGTACCACCCGCTAAAACGAGAAATATCCAGGCTATGGAAAACCTCCACAGAAATCATCCCCATAGTAGTAGGAGCCACTGGAGTAATAGCCAAATCCTTACACAGATACTGCACAAAACTAGATTCTAATATAAACACACACATCATCCAAAAGCAAGCCGCAATCCACACATCAACAATAATCAGCAAAGTTTTAGGAGATTCAGTTTTCGTTAGCGGGGGAACTGAGCCACCCTTTCCCTGAGGGTCTCGGGGCGGGAGCTCAGTAAACCGAGCCTAGAGCTCGTAGAGTAGAGGAAAACCTCAACAAACCATATAATATACTCTATATGATCGTTCTTGTAAATACTAACCAACTGATAGTGGGCTTGAGCATTTGGATTGTCTTTATTAGACCTTCAATTGTCTATGGGCAGTCTATTTTGTAGTGTTATTTATTTTGTTTAGTTAATAAATAAATAAATAAAAACCTATGTACCTACAAGACGTGGTACAAGATTTTTCTATAACTACAATATCTAACCAAGTCATGGGTAAAAATTATCACCTGCATCACTGTAAAATAGGGACACGTGGTAAAATCAGTAAATAGTAATTCCTACATTATAACCATTACTATTAAAACGGACGGAATTAAATGTTAAGGTATCATCAACATTAAACAAATAAAGATAACAATATTTTACTTGAGTAAAGGTAAAATACTAGTAAAGTCATACTTTTAATCATAAATAACATGTAATAAATATAATTTAATTTACTTATTATTATTTTTAAAGGCGTGATATTTTATGCATCCTACATTACCCATCTACTTATTAATTAATAAATGATTAATTAAACAAATAAAGGTAACAATATTTTACTTAAATAAAAGTAAAATACTAGTAAAGTCATACTTTTAATCATAAAATAACATTATGAAAGTAATCAATATAATGTAATTTATAATATTTTTAAAAGGCGTGATACTTTATGCAATTTAAGCATCCTAAAACACCTATTTCTATTAATAAATGCCAATAATTATGAAATTACGTGTTTTTATACGTATACACATGTCATATTATTTACCGTTACCCAGCGAATTTATTAATTCCCTGCCATTACCGCCTACTGCCGCCTCTTGTGTCACCATAAATACAAACTGGAATTGGGACGGAGATAAGCACAATAAAACTTAAAATCCAAGTTCAATAGCGAAGGTTGTATAACTCTGAACCACACTACTGACATAATATTACTTGATACTGCCTAATGTTATAAATAAATATTGGTGAAAAGGCCAAGAACGCACTGGTAGAGCGCGCCGTCCAGCCTTCTCGGCCTTTTTCACCAGTATCCAGTATTATTGTAACATCAGCCTCAAGTACAGGGGCCTTTTTACGCCCAACCATGTGTATTATGTATTCTGTGGCCCAACTCAAACCTTGGGTCCGAAGAAGTGCAGTTTGCAAAATCACGCGACTCAAACCGTATCTCGGCGGGTTAAGAATCGCGATCGCGAGATTTTGCAAACTGCACCTCTTCGGGCCCGCGTTTAGAGTTGGGCGTAATAAAGGCCCCTGTACTACTATTAGCGTAAAGTCCCCGTACGACCAACTTATCTTCACATTTGACTGGAGGCGTCACAGTCGTATTTTCGTAACTGAAATGACGAATGAATGATCCGTAGAATGATTATATTTCCATCATTTGACCAACTTATTTGCAATAAGGAAGAATAAAAAAAATTACTGTGCAAATAAGATCCGCCTTCCGCAGGGCACGGGCGCGGCAACTATGTGTCAGCGAACTACGATTATAGTTTAAACAAATAAACATAAATGGCGCTGGCCACCACTGGCCTGGCCTGGTACGTATTTGAGTTATTTTAAATGCCTCGCCATCGCATCGCAATCGCTTCACCATACACTAGTGCAGCCTCAGCCTAAAGCTGTATAAATATGAAGCAGTTACTCTAAGGCCGGCCTTAGAACCGGACGGACAGGTGGTGATAGGAAGTGAAGACTTGGGAACGTTACGAGTACGAACAAAGTATTAAATCACGTATATTTGTCATCATTGTGAATTAACGCGTTCTAATATATAATAAGGTAAGTTTTTTTTCTTCAAAATACCCTAGTAAGTAAATAGTAATAATTTACAGATGAGCAGTAACATATTTAATTTGAAATACATAAAAAGGATTTCGTAAATAAACAAATAAAAGTTAAACAAAACGAAGAAATAATTAATTGATATGGAATTTGTTGCAGTAAAAATCCTTAAGCAGGACTTAAACAGGTAGATAGAATCTCCTTATTGTGCACACCAGAAATAAAAATGTCATACAAATAAAAAAAAAAAAAAAAAAAATATGTGGGACATTATTGCACACATGGTCATCTGACCCCAAACTAAGCAAAGCTTGTAATATGGCTGCCAGAGACTGATATACATATAATAGATAACAGTTACGAGCTAGTGCCACAAGTGGCGGGCTTATCGCTAAAAGCAATCTTTTCCAGGCAACCATTGGATGGAAAGAATTTACTTAACAAGAAAGGGGGAGGTTCAAAACAGTTTTAATGATAGATAAGTACTACCATATAATAATTAATAATAATATAAAATTATAACAGGCAAACTTTAATGCCAAATTTTGCAAACTGGTAAATAGGTACCTGAAATAAATCAAAAAAAATACCAAGTTTAATAAATATAGTCTAATGAGCGTTTTGGCAGTTGAATATGGTCTGTGCCTAAGTCTATTAGATCTCAACTAGGAAATTATATTGTTCTAACCTTGAAGTTATTGAATGTATAGTTAGGAATCTACTAACATAGGTACTTCGTCACTCTATAAAAACCTTGAACTTGATTCTTCATATCTACCTAACATTACGTAAGTAGGTAGAGGTTTGTTTAAACTAAATTTTAATAACTGTGTGAATTGTGTACAAAATGTTCATGTTACCATGTATTTAGACCCTGTAAATCTGCCTATAGTACACAGTACGAAGAATAGTAGTATAGTACGAAGAACGGGTAGGTAGTTCGTTTTGAGGGTCTCGTACCCAAAGTTTAAAAACGGGACCCAATTACTGAGCCTACCCGGTATGTCTGTCAGTCTATCCGTCCGTCCGCCTGTCCTACCTTTTAAGGGCTGTATCTTTCGACCCTAATAGATAGCTAGTTGAATTGTTCACAGAATATGTACCGTTATGAGAGATTAACTAAAAAAATATAATAAAATCATAAAGTAAAAACTAAAGGGAGGTTCCCGTACAACAAACGTATTTTTTTTAACGTATTTTTGTATTTGCTCTAATGTAAAAACGGTAACACGTACAAGCGTCAAACTTAACACGATTATAGTACACACTCTAAAGTTGAATAACAAGTAATAAAATAATGGCCAAATGGTTCAAGGAAGAAATGATAAAGAAAAGGAGGGTGAGATAAAGGAACTCTTCAACGTTCAACAGAACAGGCACAACATTTTGTGTATGCACTTTGGGTATAATAATTACCGGCTTTAATTTTTACCATGACATGGTCACTTCTCTCAGGGATGGGTTCTGACTAGGGAACTCCTCAATGGTTAACAGCACAGACATGAAATGTTGTATACGCATTCAATTATGATAACCCATCCTAAGTGTCACTATGATACGGCTACAAAAGCTTGTTTTTAAACATGTTATTTTACTATTCATTTATTAATCCAATCTGGATCAATTTGAGGCAGTTAATTCTATTATAACACTCCTCCTAAATCACGCAACGGATTTTGATGCGGTATTCACTATCAGTTACAAAAAAAATATGTTTATGTATATACCTTACAGGCGTGCGAAGACCAGGCGGGTCGTTAGTAATTATAATTATGAAAAATTTAAACCGTTTAGTTATGTGTTACGACTTTACGACGCCGGTGAAGCAGGAACATACGAGTAGAATGTGCTCTTTGTAGTCTGCGTTTGCCAACATCTTTTCATATAGATTATGTTCACCGAAGCAGTCTCCAGTTATTTGATACATGAATATTTATTTATTTTACGGACAAGTGTCTTCATTATCTAAACAAAATACAAGCTAACAACACTACAAAAACAGTTAAGACTGCCCATATAGACCGTTGAAGGTCTGAAGACAATCCAAATATAATGTCAGTGAATATGAATGTGAATATGAATATTTTAATTTCAGTTGTAATATAACGTAAATGTATATATCCTAAATTATAATAATATGGATGACGAAATCGTTGACCTAGGAATAATTTGAAAGGTGCATTGCTGTTTTTTATTAGAAGATTTGAGGTCTACATGCAGCCTTAACGATTTCGTCATCATTTAAAGCAAAATTGACCTCAACTCCAGAATAATCTTGATTAATTATTCTAGGTACTATTAAGGATATCATTATCATCACCATAGGACGTCCACTGCTGGGCATACATAGGCTTTCCCCAAATTAAGCATATGTAATATCGAATTTATTCATATTGTTACTTTATTGTTTTTATTTCCATCGCCTATATTATATACACTCCAATTATTACTAACCCCTTAAATTTACTGATATTACCTCTCCCTGTCCTCACCCTTGAGGCGTATATTGGCATTTTTTATCGATAAAATAAGGTTCCTAAAGTTACCTCAACAAAGGATGTCTTGACCGACACGTTGGCCGGCCCTAATTGTAGACGTGTGTTACTGTGTGTCGACAATCTTGTCGGTAGCCTCGGTTGCTCCACTGACCTGCGCCTGCGGTGCATCGCATCTATTGAGTATGTATTGGTGCAAGTGCAGGTACAGGTTCAAGTTTACAAGTTGCAGCGAGAACAATACTCGCAACCTGGAACTATGAAAGCTGGCAATAGCGAAATAATGAGATTGACATGGTACTCATTACTATTTCTGATATTTATTAGTTAAGTAGGTATATTTTGACTTTTTTTATAATTTAATATTGAAATTTCAGTCTTATTATTTTATTTCCAAAAAGTCTATTGATCTTACTATTATGAATTTTATTGGTTTGTGTAATATTTTAATGCGTTGTTGTAAAATGAATAACGAATGTTATAAGGTAAGGTTAATACATAATTCTATGATTCTAGCTATAGTAGTATATATATAAAGATATGCTAACAGGTGGATGACTGAGTTACGCAGTGCCGTTACTTTATTACCAGATGATTGAGCAGTTCCTTAATCCTCAGTGTATTCATGTTTACCGTTGTTCTGACCCGTGTCAATATATTGTAACCACAAAGTACTGACACGGGTCAAAAAACAGTATGGTACCTACCGTATCAGACCTTCATTTAATGTGAGTGGGCAATTTATAATACTATTTTGTCCTAAATATTATAACTTTTAGACAGTAATACTGAAAACGTAGTTAATTCTAATTTCCTTCTCTCTATCTATTCTGAACCAATCTTGATAAGGATAGCCGCGAGGTGCAGCTGGTAGGTAAAACATTATCGGTAAATTATATTTCCATGCAAACAAAAACTTGTAGCTAAATATAAAGTTGAGAGTATAACATTACCTGTTGAGAGGTGCATTCAGAATATGAAGATGGACATCAGTAAGTCGCCAAGTAAAGTTATCCGCCATTCTCCCTAACATGGACCACTTGTCACAAAGTAGAGGATCCCGTTACCTGATACCGTACCGCTGCATTCGTAAGGATATTCTTAACCCAGACCTAGATACGTGTCACTAACATAAGTTTACTTCTATGCAGTTACCTACGAGTATGTTGGTATATGTTTAGAATGGGCTGGAAGCTAAAGCCCTGCAAAAATTATATAATGATTATGGCCCGATTTTTACAATCTGGGTGTCTTCAAATCCAAAATCGGTTTCTTCAAGGCATGCGTGCTCCATCGTAGACCGCAGTCAGGCGAGTTGGCGGTCAACGCAGGCATGTTACAAAAAAATAATTAAAACAGACAAACTTGTGTCAGTTTGGTCTTTACTGCACTCAATAGTAAGTGAGTAATTATGGTTAATAAGTTACAATTTTATAACTGGGGTCCGAAAAACGGCAAACCAATGCAGAATGCTTAATGCGTGCAGGCTAAACTTTGTGCTGTGCAGAATCTTTGGTCATTCGGCGGCTCTGCCACAGACCAGATTTTTTTTTCTTAATCTATGGGCTCTGCAGGCTTTCTTTCTGTGCAACAAACGCGTAGTCATCAGCTGAATGTTCCGCAGCGTTCTTTCCTTATTTTATTTTTTTGATTTATCAATATTTTCTAGCTCTACTGTAAATAGATAAAAGGGGAGACAAGTTAACACAAAAAAAATATATAAGAAATTGTTGAAGGGAAGGGATGCTGTTTATTTGTACCTGTTACCTTTAGAATTTAATATGCGTTCAGCCGACCCGTACTGTCGACACCTATTTGTGATGCTTTTCTCAGAAGTGCCACTTTGAATTACAAAGCAAATAATTGTCACAAACAGAAATGCGGTCAGTCACTTCACTTGTGCATAAATTTTCATAACTTAACGTTATTATTTCGCGGTCAAAAATTTGAAGAAAACATACTTAACTGTGTTTTTATTTTCTCTTCACCCTGACCACCGTAAACATTTTGAGAAACATGAATATGAAAAAAAAGAATTGAAAACAAGTGAATCACATTAAAAACTGACTTAAGGTATATAATTATGAAAAACTTAAAGTACCTATAAAATTCGAGGGTTGCCCTCAATTTCCCGGGGATCCCATCATCAGATCCTGACTTGGTGACAATGGGACCAAATTGGAAGTATACCCTGCCGAACAAAAGTTTTTCTTTATCGGTCAACAATTGGCGGAGAAATCGGTGAACATACATAAAAAACATAGAGTGGAACATAGAACCTCCACCTTTTTTGAAGTCTGTTAATAACACTTTAATAGACCTTTTCATAACAATTTTCTATATGAGACCGTTCTTGAAGATTTATGGCAAGCAATTATGTACTAGATAGACCTTGCGATACGTACGTATCGTACAGATTGACAGTTCTATATGTTGAAAAATAAAACAGTAAAACAAGAATCTATAATTTTCATAGAAAATAACGCGCTCTATAGACCGGGTAATAATTTCTGAATAATGATTTTTTTTTACATCTCCGTCCACTCGCCCAGGAAGAATAAAATGAGAGGCCTTTTTATTGATGATGCTGAAGATCTCAATACTGTTTCAAACCTAAGTGAATCAAAACTTTTCAGCCTCCTAAATATTCTTTAAATTTTAATTGGTTATCCGAATTATTTCAGATGTCAGTGCTACGAGCGATAGCAGTATTCCTGTGCGGGTTCATCGTGATGAAGGCATGCAGCGCACAAATTTTGCTTCCCGGTACATGTCCACATGTTCAGGCTATGGTGGACTTCAACCCTGGACGAGTAAGATACAGAAATATCTATGAGGCAACATTTATGATACTTACTGGCCAAGAATGGAACTCCCTGCCGTCTTCCTTGTTTCCCGCGAACTACAATCTAAGCATCTACAAGGCTAGAGTGAATAGATTTCTTCTAGATCAACGTGTTCCATCCTCAGCCATACCGTCACCTACTATCAGGCGAGTTAGTGGCCAAACGTAGATCTATCCTATCAAAAAAAAAAGGTTAATTATTATTACCCAGAATAATTCTCAACATTATCTGTCCAGATTTCAATCCTAGACTGCAGCGGTTCTTGTTACACTAAAATAATATGGTCGTATAGGATATTCGGCCAGCTCTAGTATGAAGTTCCACTTCAGCCCATCGTTTTTTCTCTAATCTGTGTTGTGACTATGCTTCGTCTCTTCTTCCAGTACTTGGGCAAGTGGTATGAAGCGGAGAAGTATTTCTTCCTATTTGAGTTCGGCGGCAAATGTATCACAGCCAACTACGATCAAAAGGATAACGGCATCATTGGCGTAGTCAACAAGCAAATCAGCTTTTTGTAAGTATAGTCACAGAATAGATACTTTATGTAATTAGCTTTTTTAATTTACTCTGAGGTTACATCAATATTTTCAAACCATGGCAGATAAAGACATCTGTAGTGGATACCGGGCTTCCGAACTATTTTTGTTGGTTTCATCGATTTTAGTTGTCGTTTTCAGTTGTAGAAAAGAAGAAATAAAATTAGTATATTCAAAACTACTATAAATAGCAGAGTTGTTCACTACCTGTTGTACGATTATTCGGAGCTTTATTAACAACATTATAACGATAAATATCCCGTTATTAATCATTTAACTCTTCTTCTAGAAATACTTAGGTTTACAAAATTGAAGAAGTAAGCTCATGCTTATTGTTCGTAAAAGGATTTTTCATTTCTAATATCTTCAGTTGGTCCAGGAAACAATCAACTTCCCACCTATATTAATGGATTACTCTTTCCCACTGCAGGTTATGGGTCCTTTGTTCCTCTCTTTCCCAGTCACCTTTTTCTTTTTTTTTACTTATATACTATTAGGCTGTAAGTTTCCCTAAAAATGCAAAATAAAATGTCCATCAATGTAGTCCTGTGCAAGCGTCATCCATTGCCTTCCGACCTACTTAACAATGTCGTTTGACATCGGATCAGATCTCTACAGTTGTTATCCTCACAAATTGTTTCAGTTCTGGCGGTCAGTCCGAGATCCAAGGAGAAGCGACTCAAGTCAGCAGGTCAGACGAGGGCAAGCTATCTGTGCGGTTCCCATCTCTGCCTGTTGACATCGCAGCGCCCTACTGGGTGGTGGACACTGATTACGATTCCTATGCCCTTGTCTGGAGCTGCTATGAGTTAGGACTATTTCATACGAGTAAGTCATTTGCATAATTATATGTATCATAATTTTAGACAGTTAACAAATAAGACATCATTTAGATAACTTGCACAAAATTATGCTACGAGTTATTTTTTTATTACTAGCTCCTGGCTATCCTATCTGATTTTATTTTCTGGTCGTGTGGCTATGAGAAAAAGGCTACGAATCGAAAAACGTTACTTACTCCTTCATTAGTAAATAATAAACCTACAAATACAATAATAAAAATAGAGTGATTCGTGAGGAGAACAACTACAATAAGTGATATCGATATGATATCGCCTGCTCTAAGAAAAATCAAAAATGTATCAATTTCACATTTTATTTTTGTTTCGTACAGAATTTCCTAATATAATTTTATGATAACAGGAAATGCATGGATACTGACCAGAGAGAGAAACCCACCCTCATCCGTTTTGGATAAAGCTTATGAAGCTGTTGACAAGAATAAAATCAGCAGAAGTTTCTTCATGACCACCAATCAATTAAACTGTCCTGAAGATAGTACCTAGTGTAATAAAAGTACGACGGTGAAATACAATATAGAATAGGATAATAAAGATACCTAAAATGCATTTATATCTAACATTGAAGATATTGTGACCATATTCCTGATCAGGAAGCTTATGAATATGGTCACAAATGAACGTGACGAAAGCGGTAACTAAAATTATTTCTATGATGTTGTGCGCAAGGACTAATTTATTAAAACGGCAAACTATATTAGCCATATTTATCTACGACTTACATATATTAAAGCCTTTACAAATTGTGTACTTAATTACTTTTGTTTCTAACTTAACAACAACGAACACACTTAAATTATCAAATTGGTTATTGAGACTGAAGATTTTATGAAAGAAAGTGATTATAAAGAAAGGTCTTCAAAAGTAGGGCTAAAATGTTACAAAACAAACAAAATTATAACAACACCAATATGTACAATCTATTACAAATCTATATAAACAAGAACTTACCTATTCATCTTATTGTATCGGAAAAAACATGAAACAACAGCACCAAAAGGGCTATTCTGAAACAACATACAATTATATTATTTCTGTCTGTTACTCTTCTGATGGACATGAGAGTAATAGGGACAGAAATAAACAAATGCACCAGAAGTGCCCGCTTGAGCCCTGAGGAGATAATCACTACGGCTAGAACTTACAATATTACACATCAGGGCGCGTCCATATCCGTATAGGCTGTTAGTATCTTTAGAAGGCGCGTCTTGTTGACAACTGTTCAATGTACATAAAGCAACGCCCTGTTATAAGAATGTGAACACGAGTAATGACTAACAAAGAATACTTAAGTCGGAGAACTATCATCAGAATGCCAACTTTTCCTGTGTTCTTTGATAGCTTCCTCGTAGCTCGGAGGCTGAGGGATGTTGTCACTCTTGGTTTTGGCCGGCGCTGCTAGCTTGTCTTCCTCGGCTTCTTCTGGGATAGAGTCACGGCGCCTGGTGTCGAACTCTGAGAGGATCGGCTGAGATATGTTGTTCCTTTGGACTAGGCCGACAAGTGCGAGCTTGGGTGCGCTGTGAGCTTGCTGGAATAAGAGCGTAATTATTTTAAATGTACTTCTTCTTCATTCATTATAATATTTCGTATTCCTAGAAGAACAAAGGAAGTTTTTCTTTAGAATTAAAAATATTTATTGTGTATAAAACCGACTCAGAATTAGTAAGTGCCCATACTAAATTATTGATATTGCCAAATCATACTCGTACATCAATTCGTACTCTTGCATAGCTGGTACTTTATAAACTACTGAGACAATATTAATTCAATTTTGGGGGAACTTCCTCTAAGGCCCTCTATATAATAAAAAACACGTAAATCAATTCACATAATATGTCGGAGTAATCGATGTAATTATACATATATAGAAAAGGGAAACAATATTACAGATCGAATAAAAAACTTCTCTCTTAAAGTTAGTTAAAATCCCACTTTAATCTTCTATCTAATAATACACCAATAATACTTAAAAGTGATAATTACTTAAGTTTATAATGTTATCCTGTTTTTGTGTTTTTTAATAAAGAGTTATTGTATTGTATCTTCCGCTGACATTAAAACTGACGCTAGAAGTCTTTAAGAGCTTATTCTCATACTAAAATAATTACGCCGATTTTCCGTGAAGAAATTACATCAGTTTACTGCTTAATTGTGACGTAAACTGGGCCTAGATTGTCAGATCCTAGACTTATAAGAAGAGCGATACAAACAATTTATCGTTAGATTTTTTTGTCGCATGGTATGGCACCAGTGTATTTTGTGTGAAGTATTCACCTTATAAACATTGGAGTTCCTCTGGCAGTTGAGCACAGGGTTGGAGATGTGTCCCTTCCCGTGAGTATGTCCAATCTCGAGCGCGGAGCGCAGCATGTCCACCTTAGAGGCGGAGCCCTCATAGTTGGAGCCACGCCGCTGGCTGCTGCTGCCACTGCGGCTGCGGCACTCGTTGATGTCACCTTGAGAGAACTGGAAACGATATCCAACAATCTATACATTCCTGCGTCGGACATCCACTACCGCACACCCCGACACCTTCAAAAAACTCACTGCTTAACAAAAACTGCCTTAAAAGAAGCCTATATCGAGCAGTAACCAGGGGTTGAAGATGATGTAAAGGCACCTTCAGAGAATTATTTTTCTAATTTAAACGTATTGTTTTGTTTGCTATCTTTTTGATCACATCAAGTAACTATGTTTTGAAAGGAGAATAAGTTTGAATGATGCGTACCCTTGCGCGAGAGCCCCTCGGCAGCGAGTGCAGGGAGCCCAGAGGGTTGTACCGTGTGATGATGTGGAGCCTCTCCAACGACACCATGGTCTCGGCGTCCTTCCGCAGCGGCTCGGCGTTCAGCTTGTCGCTTTCTGCGCTTTCTGGAATTGTTATGTTATTTATTTTATAATGTTATTTTATATATAATGTAAAGATAATAAAATAAAACACCAGCGTTCACAACTCAACTTTCAAGACTTTTAAACTAGATATAAATCTGGTATGCAATTTTCAGCGGTAGCAGTACAAAACAAACTCCTCCGTGGAAACATTTAATTATTTTAATAGCACATTACTTTCTGCCGGTAGTAATGGATTAAATACAACCGGCATGAATCATTACTGGATAATATTTTTAAATTTACGGTGTAATTCGTTAATTAAGTAAAAAACTTTGACAGACAGTTAGGTCCCTACTTAACAGACTTTTCAATGAAATCTTTTGATTGATACAGAATTTACTTACTTAAACAGGTAAGTACCAATATTTTTTAAATACATTGTGGATTTCTTACTCGTAAATAGATCAGCACATAACTTTAAAATAACTCGTAAAATACCAGTGTCAGGCTCGCAAGCGTCTTCAATCCCGGTCATATTAATCTTCCTGAGCCAGAAGTAGTGCAGCAGGCCGTAGAGCACGCCTCCGAGGAAGGCGATGAGACCCATGTAGCGGAACGCCTCTCTGGTGCCGAGGGACGCGATGAGAAGACCACCGCCGAAGCTGCCGCTACCTCGCCCTGCGAAAAATAATGAGGATCATTTTTAACAAAAAAATAAACTACGGAATCCTAAAAAATCAACAAATATTAAAAGAAGCGCAATACTTTTATATTGCTCGATTGCAGATAAAAAAATAAAAATAACCATAACCAAAACTGTTTTGATGATGAATTTCTAGTGTAATTCCGCTTCTACGTCGCTTCAAGTACAATAAGGAATTTGTGATAAATATTTGTTGGTAATGTTAATTTTATTGAGTTTAATTTTGCCTAACCTGATATAAAATATTAATTACATAAATTGAAAATTAACGTAACCTGAAACAAAAAGTAATTAATTCTGAATTATTTTTAATTATAAAATTATTAAAGTAATCTGAAACAAAAATTAATTAATTCTGAAACATAAAATATATATTAATTGGAATTACATGTATTTTAATTGAATTTAAAAAAGTAATAAATTATACCCGTTTCCTTAGTGCACTTTGTCGACACGTGTTTCGCCTCTTCACGAGGCATCCTCAGGACGTGTTGACTCGTCGAGCGCTTGGCCGAGAAAGTGCACTAAGGAAACGGGTATAATTTATTACTTTTTTAAATTCAATTAAAATACATGTAATTCCAATTAATATATATTTTATGTTTCAGAATTAATTAATTTTTGTTTCAGATTACTTTAATAATTTTATAATTAAAAATAATTCAGAATTAATTACTTTTTGTTTCAGGTTACGTTAATTTTCAATTTATGTAATTAATATTTTATATCAGGTTAGGCAAAATTAAACTCAATAAAATTAACATTACCAACAAATATTTATCACAAATTCCTTATTGTACTTGAAGCGACGTAGAAGCGGAATTACACTAGAAATTCATCATCAAAACAGTTTTGAAAATGGACTTCCGCAAAGTAACGCCTGATTCAATCAACTAAAAATAACCATATTAAAATCGATCCATCTGTTCAAGACTCAGACGACGGGAAGAATCCGCAGACGGACATAGGATTCAATAGGTACACCTACGATATATCTATCTACACTAATATTATAAAGAGGAAAGATTTGTACCTATTTTTGTATGTTTGTAATGAATAGGCTCCGAAACTACTGAACCGATTTGAAAAATTCTTTCACTGTTGGGAAGCTACACTATCCCCGGGTGACATAGGCTATATTATATTTTGTAGCGAGGCCGAAGGCCGAGCTTACACTCGTGCGAAGCCGGGGCGGACGGCTAGTCATACATAAAAAAACCTCTCGTTTCCGAGTGTCATTGAAACTCGTAGGATCCCCTTTCTGACATAAATTTTAACGTCCCTAGAATTTCTGCAAGTTGACGACAAACTGGACGACTTTCCTGGTTTTGAGTTGTTCAATAAATCCTCGAATTCAATTAGACAAAATATTTGTAAAAGCTGGTTTGGTGTGTCTCCCTGACTGTCTTGTATATCATAGCATAAAAAAGTATATCTCTATTTTACTTTTTCACATCACACATCATCAGCCAATTAACGTCCACTGTTGGACAAGGCCTCCCTCATAGAGGGGTGTTGCCATAATCCCCACGCTTGGCAGGTGGCTTGGGGATCGCAGTACGTTCACCGTGTACTATTAGGACGCTGCTGCCCATCCTCCGGTGGTTCTGGTCGCAGTTTTAGGACATACCACGGTCACGGCATAGTAAACTATTTTTCTAAACTATCCATGACTAGATAATCGATGGAACATTTGATTTTTCACAGAATTTTCGTCTTTCTTTTACTAGCTAAGGTCAATATTTACAAATAATTGAGTCAATGATGCCTAGAGCGACATTTCAACCTTATAATAAATGTGGTGTTTCAACCTTTTACTTTTTCATAATGACCTAATACGAGTATTAATAATATCATTTCTCAATCTCCATGCGCAAAAAAAAATGTTTCAATCTGCTAAAACTGCTAAATGGTGTTTAGTTATTCAATGTATCAGTAATCTAGTTGTTTATCACTGTATGTATGTTTTCAAAATAAAATCATTAGAAGCCTATGTCTACGCACTCACTAAGAACGCCATAATTCAAGTTGATACGAGTAAGTGCGATATCAGTCGGTAACTTGTACTTCTGAAATTAAAATTGACTCACGGAATTTACCCATGATATGTTTTTAAATTAAGTCCCCGAAACAAATGATTCTAAATGCACATTATACAGATTGTGTTGCCGGTAGCACACAAATATCTCGTCACTACTAAATTTATTTTTAAAAAAGTTGCTGATAAGCTATGCTAAGAGGGTGATTTTTTTGTTGAACTCAATTCATTGCTCTTTAAACCGATAACATTAAAAAAAACGAATGGTTAGGAATAAATGGCGTGATGGCGTTTTTTGTCAACGTATCTTGTTTTTGTCGTGACGTAAATAAACTTATCTAAATTGAAATTCAAAAGTTGTAAATCTTCGCGGCTTAGATTGAATTATTTTATTTGCTGACAGATGAAAGTACGTTAACGTCGTGTCGCATCCCGTTTGTTACATATAACATTTAACTCTTTTCTTCATGTGTCTAGCACACTATCTTTTACCAATCACCCACTACTGAGCACAACCCTCTCTTCTAAGCCACTCTCCTCCCCGGTACTGAGCTAAGCTCGACCAGGTTTAAGCCGCTTGCAAAGTATTCGACCAGCCATCTACTTTACGTGTCCGAACCTTCTTTGCCCTGGTGGGTATAGGTACTGATGCTACTTTGAGTTTGCAACTCATTTGCAAAAAAAATGCCAGGTGCTGTCTGTTTTAAGTAGAGTCTAGATGCAGACATACCAAGACTGAAATGGGCCATCCCAAGCACGCCGATGAGCGTCGCAAGCAGACTCTTTGGAGCCAACATGGCGCAGTAAGTAGCCGCTGCAACCCACATCAAGTGCACCGACAGAGACTCCATGGCTTCAAAGGGAAAGCACCACCAAGAATTCCTGAAATAAAATAGTACACAGTAGTTTTTGCAAGTGCTTTTATTGGCTAAACAAAATACTAGCTAACACAATTATAAATACCTAAACTACTTGGCTTATTGCATAAAAACAATTGGATTGTCCTTGGAAAGCCTAGAGCCAATCCGAATGCTCAAGCCCACTATCAGTTGGCAGCGTACCCGGCATGCTGGTGGCATTACCATGCTGAAATGCAAAGCTTATGCGTCGAATCAGAAAAACGCTACTATTATGGCGATAAAGCGCTCTGAAAGATTTTTGAAAATTCATATTTGGGCCTTTTGTATTGCTCGGCTGAATTGGCCAGTGCTTGCCCAAGTACTAATATATTAATTAGTAGCTAATTCTTGTAATAATATATCTACACTAATATTATAAAGAGGAAAGATTTGTACCTATTTTTGTATGATTGTATGTTTGTAATGAATAGGCTCCGAAACTACTGAACCGATTTGAAAAATTCTTTCACTGTTGTGAAGCTACACTATACGCGGGTGACATAGGCTATATTATATTTTGTAGCGAGGCCGAAGGCCGAGCTTACACTCGTGCGAAGCCGGGGCGGACGGCTAGTATTTTATAAAAGTGTTTACAATATATTTATAAAAACAATACATTTGCAATTTATTTCTATTACTAAAGATTTATTTACACAAAAATTCAAAAAACATTGAAGCGATGGGGGCAGCGGTAGCATGTGCGTTTTACATTCTGATGTTACCCGGTTCAAATTTCGACCCTGCAGGCCTTCATCACATATTTAGTACTAAATGATTTACAAATACAAGGATGGCTCGATGGCATCGATCGCTCAACAACGGTGAAGGAAAACATTGTGACAAAACCTGTATGTCCAAGAACCTCAAAAGTCACATTGTCAGGTTTAGCCTATAAAATCTAGATCAAATAATAGAATCAATGTCAATAATTAAAATATCACGTTATCTAATCTAAATAACGAACAGAAAGCCATTTTCTAGACAAAAAATAAAGATTAGTATATCATAAATAAAACGGAAACCATAATTCAAAAAATAGATACCAGCAGCGAGTGCAGTACTACATCAGATAAGCGGCGAGGTCCCTCCTACGGCATCGTCACATAAACTTGACAATGCATTACTGTCGTAAATACAATAATCCTGTAATTGGCGTTTTAATGTCTAAGGAAGGATGGGAATATATGTCTGTCTGTTACCAAATACATGTCAGCTAATGGGACATTAACAAGGTTGCGGTATCAAGAGGATACTTGAGCTTAACTCCCGTAACTAAGGAAGTAATGGAACAAGTAACATAATGACCACATTACGCTGAAGACTACAACATAGCAAGCTGTGTCCTTCCAGAAAAAAAATGTGTTTGGTTGGCAACTTTACGATGATAATGATTTAATTTACACCACAAATGTAAATTAGTTTAGTTTTACTAAATATATTAGGCTATATAATGCAATCTAGTAACTAGAAATGATCGCCGTGGAAATGTCAGAGTTACTTAAATCTCATGATGATTAAGATCTTAACTTTTTGGATTCTGCCAAGATCGGGATCTCAGGAAGAGTCCCAGTGGTTGACGCGTCACTTCTCTTTAACGGCTTCTGTTCTAAATATGTCACTATCACGGCTGCCTTATCGAACTTCTAGCTATATTTCTAATCACTGGAATCTATTGTTATTTACATTTAAGTTGCGATCACTATGTGCGTTTTTTATCTGAAAACACGATCATCGCTGTGACTGATCTACATAAAGTTATCAAACTTTATGTAATTATCTAGAACAAGCATGATGTGTCAGTAGGATGTAACAGTAGATGTAACTGCTTACTTAACTCACAAAGTTGTAAGACATGGAAAGATATACACTTACAAATACCATTATCTACAATGAAACACTGACGCCAATGGCATAAGAATCCAGCATACTTACAAATACTTATAGATGGATGCATCTCACACAAATAGACCCACCCACTACTTATTTATAATGTCCTACGGAGTATCTCAAGAACATGGTAACACGGAAGATGCAAATTATCATATACTTACCTCACCGAAGAAAGACGAGATTTGTAAAAGATAATCTGGGAAGATAAGTTTAATCTAGATAAACCAGATTATAGAATTGAACGGATATAAGAAAAAGAATACCATAACTATTAGACTACAAATTATTAGCTAAATTGAAGAACACATAAAAAGTTTATTTAGATTATTTTTTTATCTGCAAGCTAAAATGTATGCAAAAGTTTATCAGAATTATATTTTATTTTATTCTCTTTCTAGTACCTACAAGAGATTAAGTTTCGATCGAACCCAAAATGATATTGGAATTTATAAGTCTCAGAAACCTAATTTGACTGTTTGTATGGTAAGTACTGCATGAAACGCAATATATGATCTGAACCCGAATAAGAATGACTCACTCGATGAAGGAGTAGCCGACGAGCCTGGCGGCGTGGGAGAAGAACGCGACAATGATGACGTTCACGTGGCCGATGCGCGCCGTGATGGCGTCCGCACCGTACAGGAACGGGATGCTGCTCAGTGTGCCCACGGTCACGGTTATTCCTGGATAGATCACAATGATAAGCTGAACGCTGTACGTGAAATCAATTGAGATTTAACTAGACTATGACATTATCTGTCCACTCGTATCTTGACAGGTTTGGTTAGTAGTAGACTTGGAATTTGATGGTTTTAACTTTAAAGTACCATAACACTGCTGTGATGTATGTATTTAGAAAACGTAGCATGCATTACTCCTATCGCATAGATAAGCAACATCGCTTTAGAAAAATGAATATTAACAAATTATCGGAACAATAAACCTAAAACTTAAAAAGCTTACTTGAATTTTAATGGACTTAGATTTGGACTAAAAATATTTACTTTAAGACTTAAAAATATTGTATTGTAGACATTGACGAAGATATTGAAGCTTACCCAATAAAAAGTTAGGTGCTCCTAATTCCTTTAAGTAAATAAAGAGATACGACTCGATGAATCCCCAGAAGTTTCCCAATGCAAACAGGAAGAATATGAACACTATGATATGAGGCATCTTAATAATATTGATCAGATCCCTGAGCAGGTTATCGGCAGGTAGTTTGGCTCCCAGAGGCATGACGGCGACAGTGATCGCAGAAATCAGAAGCAAAACGTCATACGTATAGAAGGCAGCTGAATAATCAGTGTAACCTGCAAAAGATGCAAACATTAGTAACATATTGACATTGAAGATAACAAATACGAGATTCCATTGTACATACCAACTTGTTTACTCCTCATATCTATAAGCATGCCCGTGATAGGAGAGAATATCGCCATCCCAATGCTGGAAAACAGCCGTTCTCTTCCGAAATCACCTCCGTACTTCTGTATCATTGTCAAAGCTATAGGATCCATGATAGTGACACCGGCAGATAACATAATGGTCCCCATGAATCTCAGAAAGAAGTAAATGTAAAAAGTCTTATCGTCACTTTCTTTATAATCCGGTGGGCATATATCAGGACCGCCTCTCCTGTAATATTCCAATGTCAATTTATCTTCAGATAGCTACCGTATGAGCAAATATAGATAAATTTAGCACTTGACTTATAAATAAACAATACCTAATAAATCAGGTGTTATTACGTTAGTCTGGGTGTTATTAAATTAATGATGATGTTTTCGTACCTGAAGTCACATTTCTGAACCATACAGTCAGCAGAGAGAATCTCTAATCTTTGTTGAGAGAGCTTCGTCATATTGTGTAACATCACGAGACCTCCACATCTCAAATCCTCCTTATCGAGTGCTGTAATGTTCACACCTTGAGCTATTAGTAGCTTTTCTCCAAATCGTGATCTGAAATCTGTGATCGGATCGTCTTCGTCCTGTAAACAAATATCGTGTGTTGGACTAGTTCTGAAACTGGAATTACAAAATTGTAATTTCTGGCCACGACTTATTACTTACTCTTTCCATTTCTATTCCCAGTTGTTCTTTGGGTTCACCCAAATCGTTATGAATTTCAATGAGGAAATAGGAAGCGTCGTTGTAATCTTCATCGTCGGTTATGTTTGAGTGACTGCAAACAGAATTCTATAACTAACTAACTAACTAACTAAAGAATTCTAGAACTTAATATTTGAAGAAATTATAAATTGTTAGCAATGAATACGCTTGGTATTTATAAGCCACAGGTAGCCAACTTGTGGAAGTTCTTTGAAAGACTTAAAAGAGTTTTAAAATTTTACGCAAAGTCAATGTTGACATGGATTTAATACAGCATTACCTTGCTATCGCTGTTATTTAATAAGACTCAAAGAATAATTCACTTCTGAAAATACGCATTTTCCTTGCTTTTTAAAGCAAGGTTTATGGTAAAAATGACAGAAATGTTCTTCCTCGTTTTTTTTACCACAAAACAACCACTACCACTGAACTATGTAGCAAAGGCAAGCTTACCTTGTTAAATTCGGAGGCTGAACTTTATGGCTTATGTGAAAATCTAGATCGTCTTTGTCATCTGCTGGGTCAATATTTTTAGGGTTTTCCGTAGGTTTAAGATTTTCCTCTGGTCTAAGTAACTGACAATGATCTACACAATGATCTAGGATGAAATCCACGTTTTCATCTTCATCGGGACATTCCCTGCTAGGACAAGGACTCCACCAAATCTACAAATCAAACATACCGAAAAATAATAATAATTGAATAATAACAATAAAAAGTGCAAACAGAAGGCTTAGCCATCGGCATATTACTGTCACCCCCGTAAACTTTAGCCCATTGTCTGAGCTTAGGATATGCAATAAATCATATTGAGATCACTGCCTATGAGACCTAGGTGCTAGGGAGGGATATTCGAGGAGCGATTCTAATCCACTTGTGTTTCTAAAAATGGCCTGTGACTCGGTTTAGGGTCCATTATCTCCAATAGGCCACATGATTACTCCACTCCAGCACTCGATTCAAGGGTAATCTGACGTGCTTGAATCCCGCTTAATTTCCTTAACGAATTCCAACATACAGACCAACAAGACAACCTACCTAGCGGTTAATTCGCCCAGAGGCCGGATGAAAACGATTTGCTCAAATTCTTAGGTGTGTGTACCGAGTTACTAACAAGGACCAATTGTTTAGGGGTCGGTTTCGAAACAAATTCATAATTGTACGTACTTCTACGGAGTTGGTGATCGGATGCCGCATGACGTAGGCCGACGGCATCACCCCCGGCGTCTCCTGGTGAGGGATCAGCAGCAGCGAGTGATGGAACGCGGCGTTCAGAATCAGAGCTGTGATCACAACCGGCTTGTACTCGCCGAATCGGTCCACCAGGAATCCTACAACCATCACATTTTGTCAAACATTTCACGTACCTAATTAATGTCTCCATCGTGGAAGTTAATCGTAAACTTACCGGTGATCGGCGGGCTCAGGAAAGTTGTGAATGGCAGAGCTAAATACACGAATGATATTTCAGGCACAGTCAGTCCGATGCTCTGCATATGGATCGTGAGGTACGGCAGCAGAGACGCCGTGGCTCCGTACATCACGAACAGAGTCACTTTCAGCATGATGAGGTTGGGGTTGATGCGCGCCCACACCATGAGCCGTCCGACGCAGCCGATGTCTTCGTCATCCTCCTCCATGGTGTCGTCGTCGTATTTTTCCGTCTTCATCATGCGCTCATGTCGTTCCGCGGGCGGTTTGTTATCGACTGCGCTCGCGGTCGGCGGCAGAGGCGGCGCGAGCGGTGTTTGTCTAAGGGCGGCGTCAAGCGAGCGCTCGGAGCCGGCCCAGGAGGTTCCCTGGTGGTTCCCGAGCGACTGAGACCGTCGGCGGACGTCGCTCGCCCGCCAATTTACAAATAATAGCAAATTACCTTCGTTTAAGAAGTGTCACCGCGATTGGTGGGGATGATGGCTAAATCGGCTGACGATGCGGAGACCTTGCCGGTAATGGCTGGGGTCGGGACTCGGGACTCGGGAGCGACGCGGACGCGGTGCCATTTAGTGCCCGATCGGGTCGCAGGTTGCGAATCTACGCCGCTTTGGATTTTATGTGAGTTTTTGATTTATTTAATTTATTATTGTTAATCAAAGTTTTAATAATTACTTCTTTAAAGTTTGATTCACTAACCTTTATATACCTACTTACGTATAGTATGGTATTTTGTTCCATACCCACTTTATGCTTCTTAATTGCGTACCTGCGCGTACACTGCATGCGAGTGAGACACAAGGGGGAACTGCAACTGGGTACTTCTTCTCTATTCAGTGTTAAAGAGAGACAAACGTAGTAACAGTGCTCACCAGCGCTTTCATCCGCGTTTATATATAAGTAGGTATGTAAATATACATAATAAAGTATATAGAAATAAAAATAAAAAACGATAAAAAGGGTGATAATCTTTAAATAGCTGAACCAATTTTCATAAATCATATCTAAGAACACTCACGAAGTTACTTTTCAAACAAATAAAACTAAATATATATCGGTTCAGTCGTTTGGGAGTTAAAATTTTTTTTATATATAGTACGGCCACCTCGTCTGATGATGCGGTCTATGATGGAGCACGCTTGTCTAGAAGAAAACGATTCACTCGCGATTTGAAGATGCCACGATGCCATAGACTGACATACAGACACACAGATACACACGTAAAATTATTATTATGTAACCTCCCTACAAAATAGTATGGTAGCAAAATACTACGTATACTTACGAATAATTGCTATTAAATACAAGCAGGCTGTTCGGTGAGCCACAAAATGTTCTCCTCAGAACAAACAAAGTAGTTATGGTAAGGTAGAATGGCGGGTGCGAACGCATCAGGCTTAAATCAGACTTGATGCGTTCACTCGAACTCACCCTTGCCGCCCATTGTTTACAGACTTCTAAAAAGGAGGAGGTTCTCAATTCGACAGTTTTTTATGTTTTTTACCTCAGAACTTTCGACTGGGTGAACCGATTTCGATGATTCTTTTTTTATTTGAAAGCTGGGCCAATTTGGTCCAGATTTGTCATTTTTATGAAGTCGGTTTTATATATTGATAATTATTTGCATGTCGACTATTTGTTAGTTCATTGGTGCCCGCTGTCGCTGCGTGAAAAATTAATAAGTCCTCCAAATGAAATGAAATGAACTTACGGAAAAAAGTTGGTGAAACACGGAGACATTTGAACACGAACAATAATTGTACTAAGGCATATTTCCCTTGTTTACCTGATCTGAGGTTACCACACAATCAGTTAGGTGATGACTGTACCTACCTACTAGTGTAGCTGAGTGGAGAGCACGGAACACTATGGGCCTTACTTAAAAACGTTACTCAAGTTGATCTACGCTTAAAAATACTCTCTCAACTTTTCGCTGACGGCAATCGTCAAACGCGGAAACGAGACAGAACAATTTCAACTTGAGTAACGTTTTTGTGTAAGGCCCTTTTACTCCAAGGAGGTGGCGAGTCGTGGCGGCCCGACGCGGCGGCGGCGCAGCGTAGTAAGCACCTAAGCACAAGCGGCGGTGGAAAAAAAATAACTATTTTGCAGCGACCACAAAAAAGTGGTTTTTCAATTCTGTTGTATTTTTAATGTTTGATACCGAAGTTCGTCAGAACTCCGTCATTTATAAACCGTTTTTGAATTGATACCTAATTATTACAAGATTTAATAGTTTTTATTTAACTAGCAATGCGCGTAGGTACTACGTTAGTTTGTTTGTTTAGGTCAAATCTTGCAGCTGAACTAGTTCATCTTATTCTACGGAGTTAA
This sequence comes from Agriopis leucophaearia, assembly GCA_949125355.1. Classification (NCBI taxonomy): domain Eukaryota; kingdom Metazoa; phylum Arthropoda; class Insecta; order Lepidoptera; family Geometridae; genus Agriopis; species Agriopis leucophaearia. The sequence goes on from OX421262.1 coordinate 572,734, forward strand.
ATTTTTACATGTTGTTTCTGTCAGTGGTAAGCATGACCTATTAGCTCCAGATAAAGGAATTCTTCAACGATCACCAGCACACACACGAATTTTGTGTACCTACGCATTTAATTATGGTAGCCTGTTTTAAGTTTTATCATGACATGGTTGCTGCACTCAGGGTTGGGTCCTGACTAGGGAACTTAGGTACTCAATTATTAGCAGCATAGACATGAAATGTTGTATACGCATTCAATTTATGATACCTACTTAACCCATTCTAACTGTTATACTATGACATGGCTACTGCACTCAAGATTGACTTCTAACGATATCTCCTCAACTGTTAACAGCACCGACACGAGAGTTTTTGCATATATGTAAGTATTTGTTACACATATGGTTTTTGTCACCGGCTGGATCGAGTTGAATGAAATTTTGCGTGTACATTATATTGCAATGTGTTCCTGGATGGTTTGAAAACACAATTGGACTCGCTAGCGGGCAGGACGACGTCTTAGGTCCGCAAGTTTAACATATTTTTTTAGAAATTTTGTAATAGTGTCATCTGTGTGTTTTTGCTCTATGTAATTTTACAGTTTTTGCACCGTACTACAGAAGAGACCGTACTGCAAATACTTTACACGCCATCTGTTATCGAGTAGTAAGACTACAAGTTCATTGCTTTCACACTATGCATGGACTCTATCATGATACCTACTACCCAAAGTGGTTTCATGGACTCTATATATACCACAACTACATATATTATATTGAAGTATCACAGAGTACATAATAAAAAAAAAGTTTTAGACGTTTGAATGGTAGTTGAGATATTATTTGGATAAATATGATGGTTTGTTAAGGGAATAAAGGTGAATTTTGATTGATTTAAATTAGTATAATTAGCTTTTTTTCAGTTTCTGGGTGTTTCACTTTGTGGTTCACTCGGGGCTTGGAGTAATTAAGAGTTCTTTGTGATTTCCAAATATAGCTGCTGCCCTGCCATCTGGCGACCATAGACAGAACTCGAAGCATATTCCTCTAGAATGTCTATTGCTACTGCAAATTGTCAACCAATGCATTGCGCATAAATGGCCGCCATGTTGCTGCCGTCTGAAAGATGTTCGCAACTGTGTGTGTTTACTAATGAATTTTAAGAACTATACAAGTTAAATTACTGTGTTTGTGAAATTGTGAGTGTACAATGATTTTATATTACATATATTGCTGTGATTGAAAAGTCTGTCAAATGTCTCTGAAGCCAATAAACAGTGAAATTTTCTTTAGATAGTCATTCGGTTCGGACGGCATAATGGCTGACAATCTGATTCAAAAGTCACATAAAACTAGTGAGAAAAACAAGTTTAACAACGTCGTTCACCGCACAACGAGCGAATCTCTGCGGCTGAACGAGTCGGAGAAGGGAGTGACTCACCCGACGAGTCTGCAAGCCGCCCATAACCCAAGGAAAATATCTTCATTTCAGATCACCAGCGTTACGGTCGGCTCTCGGGTGAGCACCGATGCTGGCGAGGACTCCGCGGACGATCTAGATGAATCTCACACCGACGACATATCGAGAGTGACCGACATTGAGAATGAGACACCGAGCTATTCGGAAGATACATTCTCCAAAGACGATGTGTTTTATAACGCGTCGAGTGCATCACTAGGCTGCGCCCCCGTGATCCCGACGAGCTCACAGTACGGGCTCGCCATTGTGGGCCAGGACAGTGCCGCTGGCCAAGGAGGAGCTGTGCCAAATAGCAATAACCAGGAAGTCACGGACATGCACGTCAGTGTCACCAACGCCGGCGCGGGCAGCATCATCAATCTCATAGGAAATGCAAAGCCTCAGGAAGGTATGAAAGAGATACAAGAACATGTTAGGAATGAACGATTTAAAGTGGTCAAGATCGAGAGCACGGAACCATTTCGGAGAGGCCGTTGGGTGTGTATGGACTATTTGGATCACACTTCAACGCAGCAGAATGCGCCTATCACTTTGAATAATAATTTGGATATTACAGAAACGAATACGTTGCAAGCGCCCGATAGTGGTGTTGTGATTAACGATAGTCAACATGATGAAATGCCTAATGATCTGATAAATAAAGGGCCTAAAGATGTACAAGGTAATGCACCGACAGTGCAACAGTTAGAGCAGACATTACAGAAACAATTTCCGATGGCTTCACCTGGACAGTCTCTAACGCAGCCTCTGAACGTAGTGCAGCAGTCGATGCCCGTTAACCAATCAGTGTCAGTGCAATCTCCTCCTTTAGAAATGCCACAACAGATGCCAAATCAAAATATGCAAGGGAGTCAGCAGGTAGGCCAGCAACACCCTCAGAGCATGACTCACATCACGATGCAGAATGCGGCTCAGAGCCACCCACAAGCTCCTCCACAGCAGCAAGTTCAACAGATTCCACAGAGCTTCCCCCAACACCAGTTGCAACAAGTGATCGCGAGCCATCAAGGCATCGCCATCCAACAGATTCCTATGCACCAGCAGATACCGCAGCAAATGCAACAGATGCCAAACCAACAAATGCAGCAGATGGGTCAGCACTTGCCTCAGCAGCAGATGACTAACATGCAGCAGATGCAGCCCATGCCTCAAATGCAGGCAATGACCAACCAGGGCCAGATGCAGCAGGTGTCTAACCAACAACCTCAGATGCAACAGATGCAGATGCAGCAGATGCAAGGCCAGCCGAACCCGCAACAAATGCACATGCAACAGGCTCAGATACCCAACATGGGCCAGAGCCACCACATGCAGGGACAGCAGGCGATGGGCGGTCAACAACCCCAGCTACAACAATTGCCCAGTCAGGCACAAATGCAAGCGATGCAAACCCAGCAGATGCCCAACCACATTCAGCAAATGCAGATGCCGACTCAGCTTCCAACTAATCAACAAATACAACAAATGCAGCCTCAAATGCATCAGCTTCCATCTCAGCCACAGCAACAGGTGGTAGCTGGGATGCACCCGCAGATGCAGCAACAAGGCATGTCGGGTGTGCAGCAACAATACAACCAGGCAGTTAACCAACAGAATAATGCCCAGTCCATGCTCACTGCTAGTATGCCGTCCTCGCAACAGCAGATGGTGCAACCTCAACACAACGTTGCTCAGTATCACACGCAACAATCACAGATGAGCCAGCAAGGCCAGACTCTGCCGCAGGAGGTGCTTACGAGTATCGTCACATCACAGCAAGGCGCCACTCTCCCTTCAAACCTGCAGCCGATGGCGTCCCAATCCCAAGGATCCACTCTGCCAGCGAATCTCCAGAGCTTAGCCAGCCAGCAACAATCGACCAACGTCCACTCTATTCCGCAGCAAGGAAACGTGCCGCAGGGGAATATACAGATGATGAACGCACCACAGAATATGCAGATGACTCTGGACGGGAATCAGCCCAGTATGCAGATACCCGCCTCAGACCAAATATTCATGCAGTCAAGTAACGTTGCACACATGGCTCAGCAGAACATGATGCCGCAGCAGGTGGGCGGCCAGGGGCCGATTCAGTACGTGCAGAATCAAGCAGTGCCGCAGATGGCGCACCAGAACATTCCCATGTCAATGCAGCCTCAGAGCATGCCAGTTATGGGCGGAGTGCACCCCACAGTCGTGCAGTCGCAGACAAGTATGGGGCTCGGGTACGGGAGCGTCGTGCCGGTCATGTCACAGAGCAGCGTTGCGCCGGTGGAAGCCGCGGTGTCGGGAACTAACTCGCCTGTAGTGACTCTGCCCGTGAGTTGTACGTACTCGGGGCAGGCGGGGCATGATAGTCAAGGATTCAGTAGCCCGGTGAGTGGTGTGGTCAGTGGCAGTGTAGTGAATGCGTGTGAAAGTGCTCCAGACGCGGCGACGGACGCGCAGCCCGACGCGGCTGATGGGAAGGAAGACCAGCAGCCAGCGCCTCTACCTCCACCTGAGGATGAAAGGTGAGAATGACTTTTCCTTTTCTTCCTTTCGTTATTTTTTTCATCTTTTGAATGTAGGTTCGACTTTGTGAAACCTAAATACACTTAACCCTAAATATAAATCATACATGAAGAAGAATAAAGCTCAGAAGACTAAGCTTAATACATATTCCTTTTCTTCTATTGGCAGCACACTTGCCTAGAAGCCTTGTCATGTCTAGCTGTGCCTTATGAAAGCTTATTTTCCGCTGGAAATCTAATGGCATCAATACTGGGTAATTACAGATATTACACCTTGCATATGTGATGAAGTGAATACAATATAAAAGCTCTTTAAGAGTTGAGACTCAATTTTTAAATTTTACCCCTGCACTGTGTGAAACAATAACAAACTTATGCTATCTATGCCTGTAAGAAGAGATTTTTTTTATAATGAAATGGGCTAGCGTTTGACCACAACTCACCTGATGGTAAGCGAAGATGCGGTCTAAGATGGGGCACACTTGCCCATGAGGTGCCTATTCACTCTTGTCTTGAAGAGACCCAGGTTGTAATTTATAGGGAACACCGAGGCAGGAAGCGCATTCCATTCCTGTGCAGTTGGAATTAAGAAGGAATTCAGAATAAGAGATCTAGTCGACTTCCAGCTGTGAACTAAATTATAAGTAATTATATAACCAACAAATAGCAAAACTACCAACAGATTACTCAAGAACCATTTTAATTTAAAATAACGAATTAAATAAAAAAAACGGTCAAGTACGAATCGGATTGGCGCACGAAGGGTTCCATACCATTATCTATAAAAATGGCAAAAAAAAACACGTTTGTTTTATGGGAGCCCCCCTAAATATTAATTTTATTCTGTTTGTAATTTTAGTCTGTAATTTTAATTAGTATATGTTGTTATAGCGGCAACAGAAATACATCATCTGTGAAAATTTCAACTGTCTAACTATCACGGTTCATGAGACACAGCCTGGTGACAGACGGACAGCGGAGCCTTAGTAATAGGATCCCGTTTAACCCTTTGGGTACGGAACCCAAAAAACCAAATGACAAAACTGTGTTGCCACTGTGAAAACTCAAAGTATTAGAGTGTTGCCGCCATACTAAAGTATTTTTTCTGCGAATTTTTCATTTTTATTTATTTCAATTATGGTAGACTTTTGCATGGAATTGCAAACATAATTATCAATATAAAAAAACTGACTTCATCAGAACTGGACCAAATTATATATGGGAAGCACCAGCTTTCAAATAAAAAAGCATCATCAAAATCGGTTCACCCAGTCAAAAGTTCTGAGGTAACAAAAATATTAAAAAAATACAGTCGAATTGATAACCTCCTCCTTTTTGGAAGTCGGTTAAAACCGGACAGCCATCCAAAGAAAATTCCAAGGCAGTGCTTTAAAATAAGATAATAAGAAACCTTGAACCGTAATCAGCACTAGGAGTAGGTTTTGAGCCCATTTGAAAACAGGGTTAGCTAGATTGACCTGGGGGCAATTCCATATGTGACTGACACTACATTTGACCCAGATTGCGTTATATTTTGTCTTACATTACGAATACCATTATGTTTGCAGTTTCAATTTTATCATGTGTTTATAGTTGAACCTTCAATTATTCCTCTGTAGTAAAAAAAAACTGTAATAAAGTGGTGTAATATGATTTATTTGATAAAATGTAAACGTGACTGACACTACATGCAAAAGGAAGTCACGTTCGTGAGTGATTTTAAACTACGTAAATCTTCCTCTGTATAGGCGTTATAATTTTAATTTGTATCTATAGATGAAGAACATGAAACGAATTACAGGAAAATTATAAAATAAGAATCCTTAGTTTTTTAGAAAATTTGTTATTAGAAAAACAATTCGTGACTGACACTACAGAGCAAAACGTGACTGACACTACCGTCACTTTGAATTGCAAAATAGTAGTGTTTCTAAATGAAATCTTAGAATCTGACATTACAGGACATAAAATAGGTATTTTAAAATACTTTTAAAGATACAAAATACGTATTTATAAATTCTAAAATGCTAGTTTTGAGTTAAATCACAACTAACAGAAAGTCACTGATAAAATATTGAAAACAAACACAAAACTAAAAAAAACAAAAACTTAAGAAGCATTAATAATCAAATTCTTAAAAAAATACTTTTTAATAACAAAAATATTTTTTTATTATTTTCAATGGTCTTTTAGGAAACGTATCAAATATTATATTGCCCTTAAGGATCCGACTAGAACTGGGTAATATCTTTAGTATGCCTTCAAAAGACACCTAAGACATGTCTTCTTCACCTTTGAACAGAAAAGGTTCGTTATTTGTTACTTTTAGGCTTATAAGTTTGACTTTGCCATCTTCATGAACACCACTCTGACAATCGTCGCCGATTTCTGACTTCGGTTTCTTTTTGACTAAAATCTTCAAATAATCCACTATCTTGTAGCTTCTCTCTCTGCTTATGAGAAAAAAATACAAACAAAATGCCACAATTCTCAATGATACAGGCCGTGACTGACTCTACAGCGTGACTGACACTACAAAAATATTTAAAGCAGTTTAAGACTTATTAATAAAGATAATAAAATTTTGATTTCGGTATCATGCAAGTAATTCTGTCAAGTAGGTTTTTTTTTCTGGTCAGGAAGAAATTTTACAATAGTTAGAGGGAAAATTCTGTTTATTTCGTGACTGACACTACAACTCGACATTGTAGTCTTATGAGTTTAATATATTTTAAAAACATAGTGTTTACATAAATTACTTACTATTTATCGGTAACTCGTTCCTTAACCTACTAGTAGGTATGTAGCAAAACATTACACTAATTCAAAATACTTACTGTGAAAATTTAATTCAAACTCCACCACAAAATACTCTCTGAGCTGATACTCACGAAGCTATCTCGAAAATGACAGTATTGCCAAAAAACCAAATGACAAAACTGTGTTGCCACTGTGAAAACTCAAAGTACTATAGTGTTGCCACCATACTAAAGTATTTTTTCTGCGTTTTTTTTTTTTTTTAAATTATGGTAGACTTTTGCATGGAATTGCCCGGTAGATATTTGTATTTTAAAGTTTTACAGTGTGGTGCACTAAAGTGAAGTTTGTGATTATGAAAGAAGATAATGTAACGTGCCTCGCATAAAATAATTAGTTCTTAAGGCCGCGCTCACCGGACAAAATCATTTCTTTAGCACATTTTCAACATATTGAAAGATATAAGTTCGCTTTAAGTATAAATTTCAAAAACGATTGGGCATTCTTCTTAGGATAACATATTTTGAAGATAATGCCCAATCGTTTTTAGGGTTCCGTAGTCCTACAAGGAACCCGTATATGTTTGTTCGTTCATTCCGTCCGTCCGTCCGTCCTAAGAAAAATAATTTTGCATTTTAGGGGTGGCTATCACAGTCACCCCTAAAATGCAAGAAAAAGGTTGAATAAATCTTTTAAAATTTTAAGGTAAGTAAGGATTCATACATCAGTTTTTATCAAGTGTATCCTTTCCGAAATATGGCCCGCCAAAGTAGCAAGAAGTTGAATTTCCCCCTCTTGAATTTCTAAACTATAATACATAGAAACTTGATGTTGTAAATCACATTATTTACTGATAAGTCATATTTCAAACGTAAATTACTTACATTAAAAAAACTAACATTTTCTGATTATGGCTTATTGAATTCTCTATCGATAAAATTGTATTACATTCGAAACGCTCTTGCTCAAAAGTCATTGATCTTTTCGTAAAATGATCTAACAAAGAATGTTTCCTGGTTTTCTTATTGACTAAGTAATAGCATATGCGCTTTATGGCTTAGTATATGCTATGATGGGGTGATACATACATCTTTGAAATTTGGTACTAATCTTAGGTCTACGTCCAGATAGCTTCGTTGGTTATAATTTTTCTAAAAACACAAATTTCTGAACTATGAATCTAACTACAATTAAAGAATCCGCTTTGGTTACGAAACCCTACCATATGGTAGGGTACCGTGTCTCGACATGCTTTTGGCCGGTTTTTCAAACACTCGAATGATTTTATCTTCAAAAATGTTGAAAAGAAGCGAAAGTGATAACACTAGCCAGTAAGCGCTGCCTTAAACTTACCGTATTTGCAAAAGGGGAAAACCATAAAATAAACTCCAGCAGTCTGATTCCGTAACTTGCCTAGTCTATATCAACGCTGATGACGAAAAACTACCACTACGCTAATATCCACCATAATAACCTGAAACTAAGCATTCGTTCCCCGTGTTACTACCAGTAATAGCACCAGAGGTAGCACGTAAGATGCATATTCCTAAGAGATACGAGCGGGATGATTTATGAATATTCAGATTATTCTCAGATAAGGTCCAAGTTAAACATCCAAATGGGCAATTTAACTTAGACGTTAAGAAAAATCGCCAGCATGATTATAGTACTTAACTGTCAAGTCAGTGATAATCACAGTAGTGCCCTACTCGCACCATCTTAAAGGCCATATACGTACGAGTCACGGTTGCGATTGCGGTTGACAGCTAACGTAATCTCGCTGCAAATTGGTGTAAAATTGGTCCAAGTTTATGAAGTCCACATGTGTCCACAAATCTCCCAAGTTATAGGCCGTGTCCTGCGTCGCGCACTCATGCACGCAACCAACGGATTCCGCGTCTATTTGCGAAAATAACTCACCCGTAGACAATGGTGGGTGTTTTGCTTGATTTCGTTTGGTACCGCGAGTGGAATCCGAGTTCCCTTTGAAGATGTTTATTTGCGCGTCGTCCTGCGACGTAAATAGGTGGTTGACATGCGCAGGGTTCGCATTCGTTTCGTAGCGATTTCCCGTCTGCGACGCTGACCGAGTGCAAATGTTAATTTTTGAATGATTTTCAAATATGTACCTTCGACACGGACTTCGTCCAATCGGTAGTTGGACATCGAGGCGTTTCTCACAGCGGCTAGCCAGACAAACTTACTTTTTAGATTCCCTATTTTTAATCACAGGCATTGTTAAAGTACGCACATATTCAACAAATACAAAATGTAATTTATTTTCATATTTCAATTGATATATATGAAACTAATGAGTTGCAATTTGCAATGGACCAGGTAAAGAATTTCAACCGCTGGTTAGAAGTGACCATAGTAGTTTTGGTAAAACAACAAGGGCGGATATCCTGAAGGTTCCAAGTTCAAACCCTTCTAGCTAATTATTTTTTTAATTCCCTACCACATTCAGCAACATTATTTAGCCAAGATATCAATGACTTGATCAAACCAAATCAAGCAATGTTTTCTTGGTTGATTTCTTTTAAGATCTATCTATGCTATTTTGGTGCAGATCATTGTATAGGAAACGTTACAAATGCCTGTAGCTTTTGTGAAGTAAATTGCGCTTTATTTGAGGCGAGTCAATGTCTCCGGTGACTCACTCGCACACTTCCTAAAAAGCGACGGTCGTGCATTCATTTTCGTGTAGCCTTAAAAATCCATTCAGATATTTTTTCATCCACGATTCGACTCCACACGCTGCAATGAATGTGGATGAAAGCACTGATAATACGTTTGTTTCCCTCTAACACTATAGAGAGAAAAACACTGCAACTACAGTTCTACTTATTATAAATCGTAGATGTCATTACATTCCATGTTATAATTGGTACGCGAAAGTGTTGGATTAGCCACGCAATCTCCTTCCATCTGGCAGTTAAATTTAAAGCTATCCATCAGCAAACGTATCACGTGTACAGTCCGACAACTCCCAACATCTACTTGTTTAATTGTACTCTACACGTGGCTCGCATGGCATGTCGTCAACTGTCTAGTGAATCACGCGCACTCAGTCTCTTGATTATCGCCTGGGTAAAAAGAAGACTGCGTTCTTTTTCGTCTGGCCATTTAGGTGGTATTCAGTTTTTGTGAAGCCAACTATAGATTTCTATTGTCGTTGTTCATTTTGAACTAGACTTGGGTTATTTTGACCGGCTACATGGTATTAATTATTACAGAAATCATGTTTGCAGAAGACTACAGTCGTTGAACAGAAAGTTACGGTCTTATTCAGAAACGTCTAACTTTATTTAGGCATGTCCAGTAGTTTATTTAGCTAAAACATGATTTGTCTCGTTTTTGCGTGTGACAACTCTTGTCAGCGAAAAAATTACATAGCCCTACTCATTACAGCCTAGATTTGCTTATATGAACGTTTATTAAGAGCTGAGATGCGCGAGCGAGATGAATGGCGCACGAAACGCTTAATAAAGAGGGAAACATTTCTGAGGAGCGGATAGCAACATGCTAGATATTTCACTATAAATGAAACAACTGATAATAAAGGTCAAAGTTGTAGTCTTCCTCGAATGTTCCGTAACTCCAACCGTTTTCTTTAAATTCCATTTGAGTTTTCAGCATTCAACCGGATTCATGCAAACATTGACTGCGCAAACGGTTTTACGTTTTTTGTTTTTGTTTTGGACAGACTTTAATCGGCGGAAACTGCTCCCTTTCGCTCTCTCTATTTTTTCTTTCATTCCTCTCACTCTTGTTAAGTTTGTATGTGTGTTCCGACTGAAAGTCCTTCTTACTTGTCACATTCTATATGCCATGCATGTCAGTTTTATGAATTTGAAGGGCTATTATGCGATTGGTTATTGATTTTGGTAACTACTCGTAAATGAAGATTTCCATAGCTCTTGACTTAGTGATCAGTTTTGCACGAAGGCGTTTATCTGCTCTCTCGATAGATAACATCAAATCAAGCCACCCACCAACTCCATGCCATTCCACTACTGCCTAGCCTACCATGTTTTACTTTTCGCTTGTACCAGATAATTGAACTTCACCATTCTTAGTTCCAGGATATCGATTTGCCACTGAGACTGATTGGGTTTCTTGGTTCACGACGCTCGTTTTGTCAGAAACTTGCCAATACACGAATCACCGCCACTGAAGAGTGCAGTATTCTTAGCTTTCTCCGTTCCGTTCAGAATGAAAGGCTTCCCAGTATTCATGACACAAAGCCACAGCGAGGTGTAGCAGGCGCCAGGCGTCCGGCACGACGTCACCGGCGTCGTTGGTAATCGAGTAGCCGAACGAAGGCCATGAAATCTGAACCTTCCACTCGCTTCTGATCGTTCGATGTGCTGTACGCTAAGTAGGTATTAGGTCTCATTTTCTAGAGTTGTTCACAGCTAAGCTGTATATGATATATGAAAAGCATGGTGCGACGCTCTTGAAACTTGGTCCCCGATTTGAGTTGCGCGCGCAATTATGTTTTACTCCCATTTACTAATGGCCGTCATGACTTCATCATGTATTCTTACACTACTTTCACTTTTGAAGAATGTTTGTAAAGCACAATTCACAAAAAGTGAGGGCAGTTGTGACTTATTAAGTATGTGACTAAACCATGACTCGGAAATATCAAATTATATTATCGACTCGGCAAGCAGGTTCAGACGCGTCTCGCATAATGTGTGGAGAGAGACAACGGTTAGACCATTCATGCGTAAATCGCAAAACAGTTTGAAGTATGATTGGTTACATACTGTTATTCCATTCCATTATTTCAGTAGTGAATGCTTTTGTCCACTTCTTCGAATGCCAATATTATACGAAATCGCCAGACGCCAAACTGTCTACGATTGTACCTACTACTAATGTAACTGTTTATTTAGTAGTTAGCAATACTCTTAGCATGAATATCGACTATCGGTTTTTAATTACTCGTAAAGATTCCTCGGGGTTTTCAATGCTCCATTGTCTGTCTGTTTTTAACTCTCGACCGTTCTCGGAAACAGAAGGTATGGGTGGCTTAATCAGGTCGTAGTCGGTAGCTTGTAATGCCAACTGCAATTCAATGAAAATTGACGTAGAAAGTGCATGACCTAAAATATTTGATTTCAGTAAAAATTGCGAACGATTTTGCGTAATTGGTAAAAAATAATTTTATCATGCAGTCTGCTGACATACATTTATCCTCATTAGAGTCAAATAATAAGTAGGTAGGGTACAAGGTACTAACCTCAGCTGAGACAAACGAGGGAGATATATATGCTAGTACAGTAATCGTTTGTATTCAAATGTCTCCGTGTTTCTCCCACTTTTTTTAGGGTTCCGTACCCAAAGGGTATAAATAAACCCTATTACTAAGGCTACGCTATCTGTCTGTCCGTCCGTCCTACCTTTTAACGGCTGTATCTTTCGAACAGTAATAAATAACCAGTTGTTTCACAGTCAAATTTTCACAGAATATAAATGTTACAGCGGACTACTAAGAAATAATAATAAATATTCAAAAAGTTAAAACAAAAGGAGGGTCCCGCAGTAAAGGAAAAGAGGGGTCCCGAAAGGAGGTCATTGTACTAATCATTATAAATAACCTTTACCACACGACCAACCCTTAAATCGCGAAAAAAAAACAACTGTTCCATAAAAAACTGTCATTGACATTCGACAAATGTATGGAACAGCTGATATATTTTTCGCGATTTCAGGGTTGGACCTATAGTAAAAGTTGTTCATAATGATGAGTACAATGACCTCCTTTCGGCTTAGTACAGGGTTTATGTGTAACCCTGTATAAGACAATGGCCCACAGGTTAAGAACCCATGCTCCATGCGACCTAGAGTCTCGTTTCCTTTAGTGATCTTTGATTAGATCGTTCTGATGCAAATTTCCAGTTGCCCATTTCCAAAGCTGACATAATATTATTCATTCGCTAGCAATTTGTACCGTGTGATGCAGTGTAATAGCGTGATTCTGTTGGTGAAAGTGGACGCACAAAATGCCTCTCAGACAGAATCTTGCGGCCGGCCGACCATTGTCAAATAAGCCGACACGTCATTAAAATATGCGGGAGCAAATAAAAACCAGCAATTTGTATTCTAAAACAAGTCGAACGAGATTCTAATGTGCAAAATCAACGGCGGTGCTATTACGCATATTTACGTCATTCGATTCGTGATACGTACTCGTATATCTTCTGAATATTTCGCTAAAATTCATCGATGGAATATCACCGATAAATACAATCGATACGCGAGTGCACTTCGCTGATAAACAGTCACCATAATTGTTCCATCACATTCAGGCGCGTATCATGAACTCTTGTAGGTTTGTTATGTGGGTGTCAGGTTGCCATTAGAGGGAGGTGCGTTGATAAGAAGCGGAGTATCGTTGTTGCTAGTTTGTTGTCAAACAAACAGCTGTGGCTCGACCATGCGTGACTCGCGTCGCGCCTCGCAAGGACGTCCAGCCCTCGAAAAACACGTAACGACGCGTGCACTCGTATTCATCTCGCGAACGAGACAAAAAACACACTTTTTGCACTGTAGAATTGTAGATACAGGAACTGTTTTAACCGCGGTAAACTGACAATGATTGCGGCGCAAAAGCACGTCGAGTATTCGATTTTTTTCGTGTTTCATGACCAACAGTCGAGTCGAGTGTATTACTCGTGGAGGACAAACATTCAGTAGATAAATTGCATTCTTTAGTTATTGTGCGCAGTTGCTACTTCCAATAGAGCTTTGTTCAATAAATCAACATTCAATTGAAAGAAAAATGTCCTAATCATTCGATCAGTTGGTTGACTGATAAAATAAGGGCTCACTGGAACGTTCAGAGATAACTAACCATTCACTATTAAAAATGTCGATAAGATAACTACATTGATAACTAGGCAGGCAGGTATATTAAACGCTTCTGTAATCTACATTTACACCATCGCAACTAGATTAAAACACCTGCAATCTAGGAGAAATCTGACGACTGTAGATAATGCACGAAAGAGTGTAAATGGTCCTCCTCCCCAATCCTCACTCCTCGTGTGTAAGAGTCATGACCTCGATAGTTCTCTTATCATGTTTCACCATCGCCCTCTGCTTCTCATGAGGGTCTCAACCCCTAGGTTTAGTATTGAGCGAGATGCGATCAGATAGGAACAACAACGTATCAGTCTATGAGCTCGTAATCTCTAGCCCCTTTCCTTGCCACCAACACCATCAACTCCTGGCAATGTAGTCCAAATAATCGAGCAAACGATTGAGACAAACGGCGGCGTAAAGAGAAGGGAATAATACAGCTACTTACTCCAACAAAAATGTCCAAATTGTGTTAAAAATTATCTGAATTCGGATCACATTATCGGATAAATTAAAATAACGGTTTTTCTTAAAACATCCGTATGCTAACTGTTCACTTAATAAGCAAATTATGTTATGGTTCGGTTTCGTGCTGGTAATCGTCTACTTAGGCCGATCAGCCTGAGGATATCGTGAACATTCCACGAATATCTACACACTATTCGTTCTATAATTAAGTGGGCTAGGTAACTACTTTATTCTCTATCCATTAAAGCTCATTTAAGCATTTACTGTGAAGATATTAAAACTCAGAATGTAAGATTACTGGTATTTTTATCGTAGTTTCTTTTTAACACCTGTTAGTATTCAAATGGACGTAATAAAATGTTCTTGAGAGGTACTTTCTGCCATCATAATATAATAATCTATTGAATTAGTTTTCTTCATTTGATTACATGTACACCTAACTGTACCTGCTTATCATCGCTATAACACTTATTAGTTGGATTGAAAAATAAATGAAATAACTAATTACTCTGACCCATAAAATCGATTGTAGTACCGATGTTCTCCTTCAAATGCACAAGATACTAAATATAATATCACTACATAGTATAAAACAAAGTCGCTTCCCTCTGTCTGTCCCCATATGCTTAGATCTTTAAAACTACGCAACGGATTTTGATGCGGTATTCACTATCAGATAATAGATAATTTTTCACGGAAAGTATATATATGTATATGTATAATAAAACATATACCCGTGCGAAGCCGGGGCGGGTCGGCTAGTATTAAATATATTCAACAATATAGATAGTTTGGACTTTGTTTTGTCATTTTTATGCAGTTGTAATAAGTTTTAACTAAAGATATTGCTTTTCTCACCTACTAGCCTACTTACTACTACATCTATCCACCCGCCTCCTGTTTTGGAACCTAAAACAAGAAGTGTCACCTAATTGTGTACGTGGTTGATTTCATGTCGTGATGGGATGATGGGGGTGAACCTCTTATACTTACCCGTAAACCCTATATAGACACGATCTTAAAGGATTAAGGTTGCAACAGCATCACCAGTAGACATGAAGAGGTCAAACTTCTAAGAACTTATTTATGAGAATTTAAACAAATTTGATGATGCACAAATCGCCTGCAAATAGCTTATTGTGGATTATGTCTGGGTTCTATTATACCGCTCATATGTATACACCATTATGTAACAGTGCAAACTTTACACAGACAAACGCAAACAAACGATCAAACTTATCGAGACCATGTCAACTTCCAATAATTTAGTAATCGAGTGTTAACTGATAAATTAAAACACAAACTGATTTATGACACCTATCAATTTACCTAAATGAAGTCATCCTTAAGATTATTTACCTGAGTAAGGATTCTTGGTAAACCGACGATAATGTACCTACTTTCGTATTGCAATAATATAGACAATTATTAAATAAAAAAAATATAATAAATAACTATATATTATGAACAACTTCTATATATTTTATCACAGTATGGTACTAACCCTGAAACCGGAGAAAAATATCAGCTGTGTTAAAGTATTTTTTAAACTAATAATAGCGTAAAAGTACCCCATGTCCGTCCTTATGATGTATACTATCATCCTGTAAAATTTTATTAAGATCTGCCAAGGCGTTTAGTCGGGAAAAGCGAACAAACAGACAGAAAGACGAAGTTATTTTTGCTTCGTTCTTCGTTTTCAAATTATTTTATCTTTCGTATCTTTTATAATAGGTAATTAGTTAGGATTCTAGCATTTTTCTGCGACTTCGAAGCATAGAATTTAGATTTTCAATCTCCACCTGGCCCCCTGAATTCAGCCCTTTCGCAAAATCCCTTCTTAGTAGACCTCTTCTCCTCATATCCCTAGTATCCCTACCTGGCCAAAAGTTAGTTTCGTGGGTCAAGCTATTTTCGTGATTAGTCAGTCAGTCAGTGGTATTTCGCTATTATATATTTATATAGTTTAATATTAGTATGAATTGTCAGAGTAGCTTCAACGATATTGGATGATCAATATTTTCAAAAAAAAAATTACACGGTTGAATTATTTTGTGCCTCAAAATGTTTTTATTTCTCTAACACATCCCACAGTTAGCACATCCCTGTCGTGCCCTGAACCCAACCAGCGCACTAAGAGGAAAAGTGCATGCAACATCTATTTTTATCCCGCATTTCAAAAATAGCATTTAACAAGCTTACACATACAGACATATAAATTCATGCGATTATCGCATTGCTCTCCCGCTATGTCTGCAAATACTTACACAGACATGAGCGTTCACTCGAGCAAAACTACGAGCATTCGCTGTTTTGTAATGTTACCTACCGAACTTTGGAGCCAAACAACGAGCAAAACATTCATGCGAACGCTCAGAAATTACTTTAAAAAATGACTCGTCTGCACACGCGGTAATAAGTAAACTAAAAAGTTTGCTTTTGTTCGACGAAACTCACAAGTCGTGTGAGCATTTCCTTGAATTGGGCTTTTGATGGTAAGTGACGATGCGGTGTAAAGCTTCGGTCTCTTAATCAGAACGCACACGCTGCGGTAAGCGCTATGCGGTGTAGGACACTGAATTGTATGAACAACATGTAATGTGGTCTGTTGTTCAGAGGAAGCACTGTTCGATCTGATGTCGCCATCGCGGTTTTATCATCGCACCAGCCGCCACCGCCTGAAAGTTCATCCACATGTCATAGATCGGTGGAAATCGCACACTGTGCGTTTTACGCGTTCCTTTTTGCCTTACACCTGCAATTTGTGGAATGAGCTCCCATCCTGCGGCATTTCCGAGTAGCTTTAACATGGGGTTCTTCAAAAGAGATGTTAATAGAGTCTTTAAGGGTCGGCAACCTATCTGTGATTCCCCTGGTGTTCATCCATATCCATATGCGACGGTGATCGCTTACCATCAGGTGGCCACCTATGGCATTAAAAAAAGCTTGCGGCAGCAGTGAGGAGCTGAGCTTGATGCTGCGTTGGAACCGTACATTGCGTCGCGGTGCGTTCCGAACAAGACACCAAAGCTTTAGATGGAACACGTTTGCTCATGAGACTCCTATTCACTTGTCTCGATTTAAAATTGTAATAAGTAGTTAAGCATCTGCAGGAATGCTCAGGTCTATCGGCGCCTTTATGTGCACAATAATCTGACAAAGACAGGCTTTGTTCCCTGATGCAGCAGAGTACCTATTGACCTCTGCGCCATTATGCGTGATCTATTTATAAAATTTATGACCATCTCTTATCTCTCTTTGTTATTTTGATGCCAAACTTGACAAAGAAGCATTGACAGGAAGACAGGGACACAACATACTCGTAATTCTATAAACTCGTAGTTTTTGGCGGCTATAGTTGATAAGGGCCCATCCACTCTCTCTCTCTCTTTCCCTCTCTCTCTGTCAATTATACATTTAATGAAATGAAATGCCTGTGTCTTAGCTCTGAGCACATGATAGGCTGATGATGTTAAATTTTTGTATTGTGTTGTTTTGCAAATGCATGCAAACAGAAAGAAAGTTTATTTCCCCCTTCAATCAAATTAAGTTTCAGTACAAAATAATATAAGTAAAAAAATTAGGTACTTACAATACTTTTTTTTTACTCACCTGCGTTTTGCATGTTTGCTTCTTTTCTTCAGGAGATGCTTCTGATGACCCAGCAAATTTCCTAGATCCTATACGATTGTAGTCGTGATGCACTCTATTTTCTTGCCTTATAAGTCTTGTAAACATCTATTCGATTATATATATTTTTTAACTATCAATAAACAGACATCATAGTTTTCGAATCTATTATTATATTAGTGTGATATTATGTACATAGGTCCCCGACCCGAGTTCTCGCTACATACAACAGGATACCATTAGGTAGGTACACAAATGTAAAAGAGTATCAGTTGCGGAGAGTATAATTTACACTCAAACATTCCTTCGATACGCCTTAGGGATGCGTTCCTCGCAACTTACAGCATCGCGTCGGGTCTCAAAATGTTTTATGGCGACGTTGAACGCGTAGGAGGCAGATAAGATTTGTTCGCAGTCGGCGCTTGCGTGTCCTGCAGTTATCGATGTTAAATAGTCATGTTTTATTGCACTTGAGACAATCTATTCCATTTTGTGCAGGGAGTGAGACTCAATTAGAAACCATTATTTGAGCAGTGAATCTACGCCAAACTACTTCCTACCAGAGACACCTGGCATCGGGTGAGCACTTTCGCGGTCAACAAATTGGCACAAATTGTACCTATATAGTAGAAGAGCAGACGGCGATTTTACGTACCACCAGGTCCCTTTCCCTCTTTGTTTTGATACCTCGAACTCAATACGAATTTCTTTAGTGGCCTGTACCGAGAGAAGCTATTATACATCAGAAAAAGAAGGTGGAATGAGAGTGATGACGATTGAAGTGATCCTTACAATACGACAGCTCTACCTACCACGTGACATTGGGCGGCCCAATCAGCGTTAAGTATTCTATCCGCAGATCAGACAAATAAGGGAGACGTGGTAATGTGTCTTGGTGAGTGCGTACACATCATGCCTAAATCAGGCTTGATGCCTTTAGTCAAACTAATTCCCTCCTGCCCATTTTTCTATCAGACTGTCAGAGTGGGCACGGAAAATCAACACCGCTTTATGGTTGATATTCCGTACGAAGCGCTTTGATTCCACTTTTATTGTGCAAACTGCTAGTCTGTGGAATGCACTGCCTAAATGATTGTTCCTCGATAGTTACAGTCAGGGTATCTTCAAATCACGAGTGAATTGGTTCTATCAAGCGTACTCCGTCGTAGACCACATCATCGCTTAACATCAGGTGAGTAGGCGGCGGTCAAACGCAAGCAAATTATTATATAAAAAAACACCCTGGAGACTATGCTGCCCTTTTTTAATACTGCATGTTTCTTAGTGTGCGTAAAAAATTAGGAAGTGTGCCGTACTTACAGTTTTGCGTTAAGCGGTGTAGCGGTAGGTATAATGAAAGACGTTGGTGGAACTCGAACGATAATTGTACTAAGCCATATCTCCCTTGGGTCTGATCTGAGATGGCACTCTCTCTCTCTCTATCTCTCTGTCTCTACGTGCACCTCAACTGGTTTGATTTTTTTGTATTGGTGATAAGTTGTAATGCCTATACCTAGCTGGTCATAAAAATCAGTCACAACAAGAATAATAAAAATAAGTTTCAAAATTACCGAATATTTTTTTATTGATTGTTTAAATAAAAGGTTTAATTCCTTATTAATATTTTTTTTTAATCGATTGCAGCACGGTCGATATTTATATCTATTTCGACCACTGCTTTACTTAATGGTGATTTTAGAAAGTCCAAATTTGTATGAGCTTTAGTGAAGCTTTCCTCTACAAGTTGACATATTTTGTAATCCAGAGGATTAAGGTCGGGGCTGGCTGCAGGGCATCTGCATGCTTAATGAACGCGATGGTTTGGCTCTCGAGCCACGACTGTTTGTTTTTGGCCTTTTGTGAGGAATTTTTTTTTGCTTTACGATTTGCTGAGACCCATTGCCGCCTTTCCAACAACGTCTTAGATCTATTACAATAAGATACAAAACAGTGTTCTGGTATTCTTTAACACTAGTTTGACACGTTATTTTTTTTTTTGCAAAAATGCGCTTCAGTTGGTCCAGACTCCCAACGAAATCATCACTGCAGCAGGAACCATCATTCTTTACTTCTGCAGAACTAAATAAATAAATAAATATCTGGGACATTATTGCACACACGGTCATCTGACCCCAAACTAAGCAAACCTTGTAATATGGCTGCCAGAGACTGATACATATACATACACATATATTTTTAAATGCATACTTAAATAGATATTAACATCCAGACATAGAACAAACACAAATGTTCATCACACAAATGTTTGTCCTAGGTGGGAATCGAACCCACGCCCCCAAGCGCAGGCCTAGGTTCACTACCAACTGAGCTAACAGGCTGTCCGGACAACTAGGAGCGTATACTCCCTTTTGTTTGTAGTATACTTCGTTTCGATACCAAAAATGTTCTCGTCGGTAAACAGGATGTCACGGTGTTTGTTTTTCGCGTAACGCTTCAACATCACTTGAGATCAGAGTTGCCAGATTAGGGGTTTTTCTTGCGAACTTTGGGAAAAATGTATACCTACATAGCTAAAGTTTGGGGAAATTATATCGTTGCTTGGGGTAATGTTTAGCGAAAAATTATCAGTTTTGGTAATTATGGGGATTTTTTTTAAACCTCAGTTGGGACCATCCATAAATTATGTCTCATGAATTTTAGGACTTTTTAACTCCTCCCCCCGTCCTTGTCACAAGTTGTCACATTTTCAGAACCCCCTCGCCACTGGTGTGACGCCACACATTTTTCAAATTTATGCATGTATTTAAAAATAATCACAAGAATAAGTTTTATTTTATTTTAGTCTCACTTGCATTAAGTAATTAATTACAATGCCGCTCTAGAAGTGAACTGTTGTTGCGTGAGAGATAATCTCATAGCGAGAGTGCTAAATTATTACTAAATAGAGATCAAGTTTGCCAAGTTTTTAGTTTTTTATTCACATATATGCTTACACACACATGCTTGTAGCACTAGCTCGTAAGTGTTTTCTATCTGTTTGTAATTTTTATTTCTGGTGTACACAATAAAGAGTTTCTATATATCTATACTTAAATTTAGCATTGTTGATTTTGAATTTTAACATGTGCCGTCACAAAGCTTTTGACCTCCCCCCTCCTGCCCCTTGTCAAAATATGTCACATTCCGGTGATACCATCCCCCCATTAACATGTTTGAGGTTATTTTTCTAAACCCACATTACTCTCTGGACCCATATCACTCTCTGGACTATTGAGGACTTGGAACGTGGATCAACCAAACTCCAACCGAAGTATGTGAGCGAGGATAAAATGACACTGAACAAATAAAATAATTAGTGTGTGCACTTTTGGCAAACGTTGATTTACTGACGTTTTTCGTTTCTTTTTTTACCAGTCGTCGTTGACTTGACACATAAATTTGCATTTGCGCCTACATTCACAAAAAATAGTGAAGAATGTTTGCGCTCGCTAGCCCTCATTACTTATTAGTGCGTATTGCCGTTTTTAATCCATTTTAATTTGAAATTATAATAAAATAATATATTAAAATGTTACCTTTTGTTACAAAACATGTGAAATTTTATAAATAATAATTTGTCTACCTAGAAAAGTGTTACCAGATTGTAGTGGCACCAGACTTGTAATCACCCACAGAGCTGGGACCCTGGTACACAGGGTGGGTACAAATCTGGTATCACCACAATCGTGAACTGGATTGATGCCAAATGTAACGTGTTGCCTCCCTGCAACAAAGATATCCCTATTATTTGTGTATTATCGTGCGTTTAGTCCAAAATTATTTTGAGGATTTTTTCAAATATATAATTTTTGGGGAATATTCGATGTGATGAAAATTGAGAAAACAGACCAGACCTGGCAAACCTGCTCGAGATCGTTTCACTCTCATTGCATTGTTTTCAAGTGTGCGTCGAGGTGACCGCTTTTTTAACCGACGAAAAAGGAGGACGGTTCTATGTTCCACTGTATTTTTTTTTATGTATGTTCATTCTTCACCCATTTCTCCGCCAACAGGCGACCGATTTCAAAACAATTTTTTTTTGTTTGGTTGTGTATACTTTCAATTTGTTCCCATTGTCACCGAATCAGGATCTGATGATGGGATCCTAGGAAAATGGAAGGCAACCCTCAAACTTTATAGGCACTTATTAAGTTTTTCATATATTTTTGAAGCCTGAAAAAAAAAACCAACAATTCATACGCAAAGATTCAGTTTATTGTAGTTTCTTAAAAATATTATTTAGGCATTTTCAAGGCTAGAGGGAATAGATTTAGACTAGACCGACGTGATCCGTCTTCGGCCAAACTGCCGCTTACCATTAGGCCAAATGGTGGCCAAAGGCAGATCAATCTCAAAAATATAAATATCGGCTATTAAACAAGTTGGGAGTGTTGTGGTGACGCATGGCACAAGTGCGTCCGCTGCGGCATCCAATTGCAATTGTAAGTCAGGCGTCGCCGTCGCCAGAACGAATCGGCGTCTGCCGGTGCTTGCCGGAAACCTCCTCGGAATGGCACGATGCCAGTCTTAATGAAAACAACTGGCATCCTCAGAATGAATCGGTATGCAATTGCCGTAAGAATCAACTTTTATTCGCGCCTTTAATCAAACACAATCGCCGACTCCCGATTTCCAGTTTCGCATTTACGTGTAATAGACGTGGGAATGTGTTCGCTTAACCGTTGCGTTTTGTAGGCGCATTTGCAATTCAAATGCATTGCTGGCAACTATTGGTCGTATGCTCAACGCAAATTAAAACCATAAACTGTTGGAGAGGTGGCAAAATTGCGTTGTCGACTAACGGTGTTATAAATGTATGGTGTCTAAGGTTCGGGTAGGTCTTGTTCCGCGACAGTACCTATGATCCAATGGACCGAGGCTTGCAATGCAATGTTTTCCCGGCGATGCGCTAAGTTCATTGGCACCACCCCTCACTCCGGCCGGCCTTCGTTCTCCGGTCAAGCTTCAAAACTGACACGATATTTCTGTAAATAGAAAGCGGTTAGTTTCGCTACTGATGTCTATTTATAGAATAATCGACGTTTGATCGAAGCCTCACGTACAATTCGTCAGTAAAGTCATCTGCACGTTTATCTTCCGGCTCGCGCTGTGACCACTCCTGATTATGCGCCGTGTTGTAATATAATTACACAAATTGAAAAGGTTTCTGTCGTTTTTGGAATTACATTTTAATATGTAGTTTCGCTATATCTTTTGAGATTGTTATTTTTTGAGCTTCTTCTCGTGTCGATGATCCTAAAACCCTAAAATAAGGTCCTCTCCCAGTATTTGGCCACAGTTACCCCGTAGAAGGAACCGTATTCTTTGAGAAACAGCTTTATAGTAGCTTGAAAACAGTTGTATAGTCACTCCAATCCTTAAAAACTTATTTCCATAAAAACATTTTGTACATACCTAGGTACTTAAACCTCTAGAAATAGCTATATTTGATCTTCACTGAGCTGATTACTTGGTAGTTACTAGTAAATATGAAAATGTTATTCAATTCATTGCACGATGAGTTCTCACGCTTCACTTTATAGGTGTGATGACTCGCACACAATAACGTTGTTTTGCGCTGAAATCCATGCTTTGATATTTGAAGAGTACAAATATATCAAAAACCTATTTGGGTCAGCACTTCTCGATCAATTTATGAGCTCCACCAGAAGTTACAATATCAAGCTCCACGGAGCTACAGAAACATACTTTACCAGCGCAGGAGCATGTACAACAGGGTACACTTTTGAAGCTTGTATATATTACTATTTCTAAAACGAAAGGTTCTAATGGTACTTTAGTAAAAACGGGCAACTGACCTACATACTGTTGCAAATAATGGCGACATATTCCAAATTCTTCCTGGGCTGTGTAAACCTAAAAAAATTTAACTAGGTGTACCTACATACAAACGAATGAATGGCCTGGTTAATCAACTAGGCGAGTAGGTACATTAATTACTACGCTTTGACAGAATAAAAATAATACTGATACACGAGCTCATTGAGAACAAGATAATAGCGTAAAGCGTATTGTTTGTAAAGCGCGTTTAATGAGTGCCATTATCAATGAGAAATCATTTAGGTCAACTAGAACGTAATGATATTCGATGGCGCGCCTTGTTATCTAAACGAACCATTTAGTTCGACATGATTCGATCTTATTTGCAATCAATGGAGATTACTATAAGTGCATCGTTGAATGCAAATACGATTTAACCTCATAGATACCTGGCATATTTGTGCCTATAAAAGTGGTCCGCCCTCCATTGACACGCCGTTATTGGTGTCAGAATTTTAAGCGGGCCAATCACCGATCAGTGTGTCGGATTCTGAACGCTGAAGCCTACGCACCCCAGATATTTTGTCAGATTTTTTGTTGTATTGAGAATGAGTTTGATGTACTAGTTGTAGAGATGCTATCATTTACGTATATAGACAAGACATGTGACCGACCGACCGCACATATTTACCATATTCATGCAATCGCTCCAAATTCATACGACATGATCATTTATGCCCGGTTCGTCCCCCAGAGTTTCGTCCTGCATAATATTTGGAGTGGGGTTTATGGTATAAAACCTGTGGTGTTGTATTATTCTCGAAAGTTAAATGAGTTACAAACTGTCATCCAATCCATGTATTGTTTCCAATCAGATATACGCTCCGTTTTGCACTCCTTTGCTGTACAATGTCGCTATTATCCTATTTAAAGTCAATTTACACTTACCTCTTCTGGGATCAACGTGTCTATATCAGCTAGACCTCAATAAAATCCATATATATCCTTAATTCCCTGACAATAACTGAATCAGTTAAACAATACATAACATCGCAAGTGCGTTAAAGCCCTATGTTTATAAATACAATGATTCCATCGATTACTTTAACACAAATTCTCATTCCTCAGTCCAAGGTCATGGTACGGCACCAGGGCGTACCAAGCTTACTTTGCTTTTTACACAGTTTATAGTTTAGTACATCCCTTTTGTATCGATTGGATAATAAGTAACAACAGTTGCGTTGTCCTATTCTCAGTTCCTTCCTTTGGCTCATGCAAAATTGTCTGCAGTCTCTTCCTTGTGTACTATTACAATGTTCCTTTTACAGCTGTAAATGGCGGTTCTCAATTCGACTCGCGTATGTAATTTTACCTACCTACATCATAATTATCTAAACAATGCACGTTTGGTACTGAATTCTCTATCTATTTTATTATAATATTGTTGTTATGACAATTTTTTTACTTAACATTTTTGACTTGTATTTTTTACTAATTGCACTATTTTCACTTCCTCCTGGTTAAAGCACTAATTTGTATTGCGCAAACAGTGTTTTGAACTGCACGTTAAAATCATTGAGGCGTAAAACAGTTTACAAAAAATATTTAAAACAAACAATTACGAAGTTCTTCGTATTAATGTACTAATTACTGCTGCGCCTTGATTTAGAACTGTTCCTAGTTTCAAATGAATTAGTATTGCCATTTCTCACGAAAGCGCCCCGATATCTGCGATCGAAGTAAAAATATCGCTGTCTGGAATTTTCATCACCGCCTAAGAATGCTGTACAGTCATATAGAAAACAATTGACGTTGATGCGTCTATAATAAAGCTTACAAGTCGTAAATGTTCACCTGATGATATATTGGTCAGGTTTGGTGTGCCACTCTCATTCGCATTTGTTTATCTCTTTAGCACAAACTTCATTCATATTATGATCTGTGCATGTTATACAGTGTTTACGAAAGAAATCATCGTGTTTCTGATTATGCTCACTTGTAAGCCCCTAGAAGCTTATGTTAAAAAGATCATAAGATGTTTCTTTCCCATGCAATACTTAAAATCAATATGAACGGTTTAACATTGACATGTGGCCAGCAAATGAACGCAATTTCCTGTAATGGTCAAAAAGAAAACAAAACTGCACACCCACTTGCTTTTATTTAGTTTGACGGAGATCGGTCCAGTGTTCTCAGAGGACTAGGTCGTTGTTCAATATCAAACAGTACTGTTACTTTATTTTTAGCAATCGAATTGTCGAAACAGTTTCGCTCTCATCGCAATTCTTTGTCTAGTGATGCCTTCGAATCGACTGTTATATCCTGCTCCGCTTACAAATCGCCGATGATATCGCTAAATGACGGCTAATTTGTCTTGGTATGATTTTTATTGTAAATATTGTAATCCAATTTCCTTTGTTACGTTGATTTTATTATGATGAATAAAATGTTTATATCGGATTATCGGACCGCCGTAGGTGAGACCCCTTTCATGAAACTTTCAGAAACTAAACGATATATTGTTGCCTAAATTTTTGTAATCATTTCTCGAGTTCAATTCTTAGCAGCGTTTAGCAATTTAAACAAATAAATGTACGTTATTTTATCGATTACATTAGCGAATGATAGTTACACGCGCCGGAATTGAAGGGTGTGGTTTAAGAAGTGTCGGTCATTGAACTCACCAAATCTTAAGACTTTCTAATGATACTAAACTGTGCGCAAGCGCAAGATGACGCGCATGCCGAATGCAGACGCTGCAGTCTGCACCGAGTAATTGCAACCGCTTATTATTATATCAGACGCAAAATGGCTTGAATTCCAAACATTTCAACAGCTTGTTGCATTCATGATCTTAATTAACTGCAACAACTGTTATTTTTAAAGAACGTGATGTGTACGACGCGACAAGTTTGTAACGTCAATAATTAAAGTTAATCATTTGAAATGATGACTCGTGTGTCAATAATAAGAATTAAAGCGTGTTAAAATTAATATCACTTCGCCCATAAGTGTCACCAATTCAATGAATCGATTATATTCTTGTAGAGTTAGAGATCGCAAGGGCAGACGGGCTTTCACCGTCTTGTCTCGCGAATTTTCGATGTAACCTGAAAGCTATTTCTATCGCGTTCTGTTAAGGTGGCTTTTCGATTGTCTATCAATTTCCTCCTAACTTTCTGCCGCTGTCGCATGGAGGAGTTATTGATTCAGCTCCGAACGTTTCGTGATTTCGTACTTTATGCTTTATGTAGTCGCGTGAGGATATATTTATGGTCGTTCGATCAGGTGTAGGTGCAATCGTGGGGCTCGGCGTGTTGACGTCGCGGCCTAAAGAGGATTAGCCCAATTCAGCAGACTGTTTTCACGACGTCAGCGTCGTCTGTCGGGTAATCCTTTTAGAGTACTTAAAAGGGGTCTTGTGAGGTCGAGACCTTCCGATAGACAGTTTATTATGTTAACCTGCTGTTTAAGGATCATTGTTAGAACAATAAGTAACCAGATTTTTCCTTCAATATGTTTTTGACGACACGACGTTTTGCTGTATAATTTTGGAGCGAATGATTATTTTATTTTATTTGGAAAACATACAGTTATAAATAACTAGATTACTTATATATTAAATAATTAAACACCATTTAGCAGTTTCCGCATATTGAAACAAATTGCGCATGTAGACGGAGAAAATATATATATATTATATCGAGAATAACATGTAGGTATGTAAACTGATTGTAGTCCGCCGATTTTAGCCCGTGTGATGTTAGGATAACTTTACGTGCAGTCTTTATTAAACGTGTTTACATTACTTATGTTGAGTATATTTTCTGCTTAACATTGCAGAATAGTTAAAACGTTGTTATTCTTTTGTTAACATATCTGTTATGCATCGTAAAATGCGGAACCATGTTTTATGTCCTTCTCATAGCGGTAGCTATAACGGGGTCCGGTCCGAAGCCTTCCGGCGCCTCCACTGCCGTATCAGTAAAACATTCGACGTATTCAATATTATCGCGGACGCTTAAAATAGCCTTTATCTCGTCCGCGCTGAGGTCACTGGGCGCTGCGCCGGCGCACGCTCGATCATTACCAACACTGATTAAAACCTTACATTTCTGCGTAGTGGCCGCAGCGCGTATCAGTCGAGAATCTACACTTGAACTGGCGGATTCGACTCACGCACACTAAAACAGACGTTCACACGCAAACTCGTCGTGATTGTTATAAGGTCTTGTTAAGCATAAGAGCCGGTGCGTGAACTTAGTGTTATTATAAAATATATATATTTATCTACTTTATGTTTAACCATTTTGGTAGTTCAGCCTTTAAGTTTACAATCACTATTTCTTCCAAAGTTCTGTTGCACAATTAATTTGCGCTGTGCTCTAAATGTTTGTATGATCTTTATTCTTTTGTGATATATGTATATGGTGTTATTTTTCTGCTTCAACTCTGAATAAACATGTATTTACGGCATTTCCATTTGGATCACTTGGTTATACCTAGATAAATCGAACTTTGAAATAAATGGGCGAACTGGAATTAATAATATGTTCTATTCTCATAATATATTAATATTACTTGAGTTATCAGACATCTAAAAAAAACTGATATCTCAATCATTACTTTCTGCATGTCCATCTGTGCTTTTTTACCTACCTATAAATCATAGAGATAATCAAGAAGTTAATTTAAATAATTTGCTAAGTAATAATAAGACTTACTTACGTAATATAAACTGCAGAAATGTTAAATGCGAGACAAGATGTTATCTTATCAATACCTCAAATGTTAAATGCAACACAAGATATTATCTTGTTAAGATTTTTGATTGGAATAAAATGTCAAACAAGTTGTCGATTCTCTATATGATAATGTAACATTATTATTTTTATTTTATTAGGTCACACAAAATATAATGTACAATATGATTCGTCGTAATCATATCTTCACATCAGAAGTACTGGGACCTACGTAAATTGTTTCTAAGGAAAAGCTCTAAAAGCTTTTTTTTTTTTTGCTAGTGTTTAACTCTTATATTTATTTTTATTTGATGTTGCCTGCACCATTAATAAATTAATCATTATAGCCGTGACTGGTCCAATCAAAGCCCTCTCTTTCTTCTTTCAATTCTTCGCGCCGATTGCTTTTGTGATCCTGCTGCGGCAGTGGAAGTCAAGCCCGTCTCGTTATCTCTTTTTGGGCTTGCCGAGGAGCCTTGTCACATTCGGTGTCCACATTGTTGTGGTTTTGGCACATGTATCTTATCATATTCCCATATTTATTTAAATTACAATTTAATGTAAAAATTGTGGAAATGGCTTTAGAGAAATGAAACCAACATCAAAATCTTCTAGTTCTTCCAATCGAGTTGTCAATTTTTTGGTTGAGTTTCTATATGGTCTAGAAAACTGGTAATGCTTGTCGTAAACGAGTATGATTATTGCTCTATTTTATAAGGTGTAGAGAGGAGTAATAACTCGATTGTCTGCTATCCACATGTATTGCAGACAGTGTGTGTAGTGCTGGCACGTAGAACACGTCAGATGCACTTTCGCAAGGTTCCAAGGAATATTAGGTACGCATAGCTCATGGCCTCATGAACGTCAGTGTCATGATAATATTCAAAAACTTATCACTATTGCAATCTTACACGCGACAAGTATGATTTTAAACTTCCGACATGCTATTTTCAGAGTTAAAGAAAAAAATATAGATTGATATGATAAATTGAAAAACCAGATGGTTGCGTGGCCTAAGTCAATGAAAAAGCAATGCTTTTTGTATACAATCGAACAAAGCGCACGCGTCTAATTCTATCTGAAACAGAATAAAGTCACATCAAAACATTTTTACCCCCGACGCAAAAGACGTATTACGAAATTTAACGTGTGCATCTGTGTCTGTGTGGTATCATAGCTCCAAAATGGTTGAATCGAATTCGATTTAGTTTTGTTTGAAAAGTGACTTGATACTTTCGAGTATTCTTAGCTATGATTCATGAAAATCTGTTTAGCCGTTTGAACATTAACAGTTTTTTTATCGGAGGGCTTTTAATTTAATACTAGTCGACATACGAGTATATTGCTATCAAAAAACTTTGTGTTATATTTATTTCGTCAGTGCACAGAATGGACTACATTCATACTTTTTTTGAATGGCAAGTCATTAAAAGCAACTCTAGCTGTCCATTACCTATGCTTAAATACATTTATCTTACAACCAAATAGTGATTGATGCAGTTAGGTACAAAACTTGTAAGACCATTAAGCAATTTGATATACTTTCCATTTTTAATATACCCTAATTATTAACCGGGTCTGAAACTTTCTCTTTTCTAATTTAGATTAGGTCTATTTCTATTATGCAACGTGAAAAAATTATTACAATAGGTTTATAGGTAGATCAGTGTTAGACTAGCGGCAGCAACCAACGGCCCGAGTTGATTACTCATCGACTTTGGCACGTGTAACTCTACTAACTCTACTGTAGACTTTATAACTAATTATTTCACCCGGTTCTTTTAGGAACACTTTATTGCATGCTAAATTATTTTATTATTTCTCATTCTCAATACTTTTTGCAATAATTATGTTGACATTACAGTAAAGTCTCACTACATCGACACATTCAGTAGTCCGGCACTCTACACCTACGACCTACGGCCCAACTCTTTCCGGCCGCGTCTTTGATTAGCGCAAGAAAAAAAAGTAATTTTTAAAAGAAGTCAAACTAATGAGATTGGTTTTTGATCAAGAACCGGAAGAAGAACAAATCAAAATGATTGACTGATTTAGCATTAAGTAATAATTTTGTCTTCTTCCGGTTCTTGATCAAAATCCAAATTTTGGAATAAACCTGCGGCATTCTGGTTGCAAATGTTTGATATTTTATCACTTTGCAGGAAATACAAACATTATATAGGTACACAAGTACACACAATATGTTGCACAAATATTCTGATGTCGTATGACACCGGCAAAAGAAAAAATATTTTGAGGGCCTCTGTTTATGTCATGCAGTATGCACTGGTTAAATCATGCTAAACCGGTTTCAAATGTTAATATTTTAATACAAAGAATATATAATCTGTCGCTCACGACACGACACGACGTACATTCATCATTGAACATATAAATAGTCTACAAAATAAAAGTGACAAGGGCCATAAGGCTGCTCCTGTTCTGTCTCATTTTCAAATGTAATATATTTTAAACTTGCCCTAATTTTTGCATATTTAGTTTTTAATTAGGTTTACATGTAACTTGTCTTTCATGAATTTTATTTTCTATACTTTATCATCATCATCATAATCAGCCTATCTTAGCCGACTGCTGGACATTTAAGCCTCTCTCTAGCATAGAAAAATGAAATAGTGTTTACTTTAATAACCCTTACAAATTAATGTGAAGAAAAGGGTACTTTTCTTCACATTAATTTGTATTTAGTTGTTTATTGTAGTATTCCTAGTGTGACAGCAAACTTGTATCAAAAGTACACATGAAAGTATTCCTAGTGTAACAGCAAACTTGTATCAAAAGTACCCATGAAAGTATTCCTAGCGTGACAGCAAACTTGTATCAAAAGTACCCATGAAAGTATTCTTAGTGTGACAGCAAACTTGTATCAAAAGTACCCATGAAAGTATTCCTAGTGTGACAGCAAACTTGTATCAAAAGTACCCATGAAAGTATTCCTAGTGTGACAGCAAACTTGTATCAAAAGTACCCATGAAAGTATTCCTAGTGTGACAGCAAACTTGTATCAAAAGTACCCATGAAAGTATTCCTAGTGTGACAGCAAACTTGTATCAAAAGTACCCATGGAAGTATTCCTAGTGTGACAGCTAACTTGTATCAAAAGTACCCATGAAAGTATTCCTAGTGTGACAGCAAACTTGTATCAAAAGTACCCATGGAAGTATTCCTAGTGTGACGGCAAACTTGTATCAAAAACCTGTTCCTAGTCGAAATATTCAGTGACCTTGCGGAGGTCGTCAATGTCTGTTCTCACTCATTCGGCAATAAAGCAGTTGGTCAATGAATTTAACCGATTAAAAAGAACCATTGGCCGGACGCCAGTCAATGTCACTGTAAACATTGCGAATTTAAAGAAAATGCCATTACGTAACACTGACGAGATCTTCGAAATGGCCCGTTTAGAACATTCGCAAGGGACTCACGTTTAATGAAATTATATTTGAATGAAATGTTATATATTTCTCGTATATGACACTAAAGCCACGCTCCATTTCCGTGACTGTAGTGGATTTCTTTTTAGCTTATTAGATATTTTACATGTGTACAATGTAATGTTTTGAATTTAAGCAGGATATGTGATAACTCGTGTTTTTACATTGTGTTTATCTGAGAAGACTATCTACAAAATTTAAAGTATTTTTGGTCAAAACTAGTATATTATTGTCTAATTCCTTTTTGAATTCGATTCTCATAGGATCAACTTTTAAGGTATGCCATTTCAAAATTACTTATTCTATTATTTAAAGTAATTTTCTGTAAATATCTTAACATATAAGTACTTAGAAAAATATTACTCAATAGGATAGAATTGCTTTGCTATAGTAACTAAAATAATTGTCCATTATTAACTCAATATTTTATTTGTCGCAGCTGCTTAGCCGATTATTTGCATAATTTTATAAATAATATAATAGGTCGGGGAAAAAGTCTTTTCGTATTTTGTATGTATAAAGTTGTAGTAAAAATCTCATCGGTTGTACTGTTTGTATCTGGCTGGTTTTGATACCATTAAAAATATGACATTTTAAATAAGGAATACAAAAAGTAAAAAGCAATTTCCCGCCATTTTTCAATTGTTTTCTTGTTCGATAAAATGAGTGAATCTAACGAAGAAATTCGATATATTGTGAAATTTTATTACAAAAAAGGGGAAAATGTGACACAAGCCGCGAATAAAATTTGTGACTTTTATGAATCTAATGCAGTGTCATCAAGAGTAGCACAATGTTGGTTCAAGCGTTTTCAGTCCGGGAATTTTGATGTCAAAGATGCAGCTCGCTCTGGTCGCCCTGTTACGGATAAAGTCGATGCCATTTCTGAAAAAGTGGGCCAAGATCGGCATATTAGTAGTTACGACGTAGCTGAAGAACTGGGGATTGACCACAAAACAGTTTTGACCCATTTGAAAAAAACTGGGTATACAAAAAAACTATATTTGGGTGCCACACGAGCTCACTGATAAAAACCAAATGAATCGTGTACTCATTTGCGATTCTCTATTGAAACGTAATGAAACCGAACCGTTTTTGAAAAGATTGATCACTGGTGATGAAAAACGGATCACCTACGACAAAAATGTGCGCAAACGATCATGGTCAAAGGGCAGTGAAGCACCACAGACTGTAGCAAAACCCGGATTAACACGTAATAAGGTGATGCTGTGTGTATGGTGGGATTGGCAGGGCATCGTTAATTATGAGCTTTTACCGGCGGGCAAAACCATCGATTCTGATCTCTACTGCCAACAGCAGATGAGACTCAAACAAGAAATTCAGAAAAAACGGCCGAAATTGATCAACAGAAAGAGTGTGGTCTTTCATCATGATAACGCCAGACCGCACACATCTTTGGCCACTCAGCAAAAATTTAGAGATCTTGGTTGGGAAGTGTTAATGCATCCACCATATAGCCCTGACCTTGCACCCTCAGATTTCCACCTGTTTCGATCTCTTCAGAATTCTTTGGGTAGTGTTAGATTAACATCAAGAGAGGACTGTCAAAACTACTTGTTGCATTTTTTTATCAGAAGTCCCAAAATTTCTACAGCAACGGGATCATGTCACTACCTACAAGATGGCAACAAGTTATCGAACAAAATGGCACATATATATTATAATTAAATGTAATTAAACTTGAAAAAAATATGTCTTGAATTTGTTTATAAAATACGAAGATACTTTTTCCCCGACCTTATATGAATGATCGAAGCGTAATTGTTTAAAGAAATACATCCTTTTTAGAGTTCCGTTGTACTACAAGGAACCTTTATAAGATCGTTCTGTCTGTACGTCCTAATCCTTTAAAACTTAACTTCTATTAATATTAAGGTTAGTACATAAAAATTGCCATAATTACAGGTTTGGTATAGATCTCATGTCTCAACTATCAAAGTATAAAAAAAATTTATAAAAAAAAACGTGGCGCTGGTACAATGGGTATGAAACGTTTTTTTTTTCGCTACACCCTTCGTGTGGTGTATATCGTTGAATGGGTATACATATAATAAAAACGTAGAGATAAAAAAAACTGTAATTGCGAGATAACAAATAAAAAAAACACACAGGGCGTCTTAAAATAAGCAGCTGAACACGATAGGACAGTTTTTAGAATTTTTGTCTGTTTGTTTGTTTGCACATCTCCTAAACCACTGGACGGGTTTAAATGCGGTTTTCACGAATATGCTTAGAAATTACCTGATTAAAACATAGGCTATGTTATATTATTTATTTTAATTCATTATTATTACATAAAATAAATTAAAAAATCAATGATTATTTTCTTCGTTACCTGAAACGTAATAATTATGAGGATCATCACATAGCCTCAAGCAAGGAGGTCCAAAGTAAAGATAATAATATTGACATAGCCATAATAAAAAATTTAAACTGTCAACTGTCATTCAGATAATCAGTTTAAATTTTGGCGAAAATGTGGTGGCTCCGCTCCACAAGAGAGGCCATTAAATAAGAGTTGAAGTTAAAGAAGGTTCCTTAACCTTCTTAGATGAATGTGTACGTGTAGATCAAGGATGTTATAAAAACATAGGCCATACAACCTCTTTGGTGATTCAATCCAATGCATTTTGCAAGACAAGCATATGTCAGGGTTCCGTGCCCAAAGCCATAATTGTGGTCGTATTCATATAGTTCAGAAATTGCATGGTCATAGAAAAATTCGAACGAGCGAAGCTGAGTCAAATTTCAGAGATGTATCATCCCGACATGACATGATATACTTTTTATGGTTTAGAGAAAAATAAAACTTCAAAACATGCTCTGCACTATGGTCACATTATCTTTTTGATTTGAAAACTGTTGACGGTGTTTTTACTGTTATGCTTCTATCAATACTTCACACAGGGCGACTTAAAATAAGCAGCTGAACATGTTAAGGCAGCTTTTAGAATTTTTGTTTGTTTGTTCACGCACATCGCCTAAACCCCTGGAAGAAAATGCGGACGGATTTAAATGCGGTTTTCACGAATATGCTTAGCTATGACCAGATTGAAGTATAGGCTATGTTATTTTGCGCAAGGGCCGGATTAAGGGAAGAAAAAAGGATTGAAGGTTTATATGAAAATCTACGCGTACGAAGTCGCGGGAAAAAAAACTAGTTTTCATATTTATCAAGTGTAGATACTATTGTGAAATATGGTCCGCCAAACTGGCAAAAAGATTTGCCACTTTGGTTAAACCATAAAAAGTATAATTTATGTTATGTATGAATGAGCTTCGTTTATTCTAATATTCTATAGCCACTTATTTCTGAACTATGAATTTGATACAATTATATGCCTTTGGATACGGAATCTTACCATAAGCCTGATTCGATACGCTCTTGGCGAGTTATTACATTCTGGTTATGTTAGTATATTACTCGTAAGATATTCCTACAATAGCTTAAAATCGTTTTCTACTGTAGTGCGTCACCTCGGTTGAATCTAACAAAGAAAGTTAGAACAGTCGGCTTGAATTCCATTTCTGGAAACAGATACAAGTCGCTCGGTACGCCTACAGGAGTATTATTGTAAATCACATCTCCGTACGACTCATGCTATGACTAAGTTGAAAGACTAAGTTTGCGAATGTGTTCGCGACTCAGCAACTTGTATCGTTTGAAGAAACGGCTCTGCATATCACTGTCAGAAGGCTCGTTCGCATCTTGTGCATACGTAAAGGTCTCATACGATGCCGTGGACCTGCATGACGTCAAATGTCCTTCCACATGCCGAAGTAGAGCCATTGTCGGAAACTCCTCGGATGCTGTTGTTGTAAGCACCAGTGACAATTTGCGTGGCAGGGTTGATTGTTTGCCACTCAAATAATCATTCAAACTAGAATCAGCGGTGTATCTTTTTGAAACGCATTACACGGTATAAAAGCTTCTTTCGTTACCCCTCTTGTACTCGAATTCAATATCCAAAGCTATTTTTATGAATTAAAGCTGCATGTTTGTTAATATAAGCTCTCTCAAATAGTTTTTATCAGAGTTCTTTGGTTTATCCGGACCCCTTTGTTATTCTCTTTCCTTCCATTCTGTACCAAGAATAGCTCGAATTCATCGTCGGACAACATTGTGTTACAAAAGATACGCGTAGAATGTCAAATACGCTCCATCATGGTGTGAATTCTTAACAAGTTTATCAGCAAACTAGTTAAAGTTCTTGATATTTAGAAGAATTATTTTCATAATGACTTGGTGCGTTTTCGCATTCAATTTGTAGGTTTGTATTTGGTTAAGTTTCCTTTTGTCAGATTGTCATGTCACATAATTATGTACATAGATCCAGTACAAAAATTAACATGACATATTATGCTTGCAAAGAAATCAAACAAGTTAGACGTCGTCGTTAAAAAGTGGATCTGTAAACAGGTCTGTACATGTAAAGTGTGTCCTTAGTAACATTTATATTAGTACCGGAGACAGGTGGCGCCCAATGCTGTTCGTTGACTCCGCGGCCTTCGCGTCCCCTGATTCAATGGCATGTTATACCCGTGTTTGCTGTGGACTTAACTTTTTACTGTCAAGGCCAACAGATTTATCGCCGGTAATGCTGGAATTATCGACATTTTCCTATTGGAGACAGGGGCAGTTTTTTTTTCATTTTTATGTAATCCTTTGATCTCTTTCATCTCGTAGATGATTTGTATACAAAGATCGCGTATTGTAACTAAATAGTTTGTATTGAATATTTTACCTGTTACTAAATTCAAAAATTTCAGAATATTGCGAAGTAAATTCTTGTCCAATTTGTCCATACTGTGCTGGCTTGTGCTATACGCATTCACAAAGCACTGTCGGTTTGCGGTCGTCCGTGTTTTAGGTAAGACATTGGAAATTTTAAGCTCTATGCGAAATTTTCCTTGTTTGCATTAGGTTTGTTTAGCTGGCTCGTGAAATGGACAGTATTATGAAGTATTGCGTCGTTCCAGCTCTCTGGCACGTTAAATTTATATGTTAAGCAAATGTGTGTGTAATATGACTTTTAGCGTGTTTACGTTAAATCAAATTCTCTATAGTGCCAAATTACAAATCTATTTTATGTGAAATTAGGACTGTGCTGGTTGACAGGCTGTCCTAATTGTCTGATCACGTTTGCCATGACGTCGCGTTTGTCTACGCTTCGTCTGCCGGCGTTTTCCCAGAACGCTTGGCCACAGCGCCATTGTGCTGAACACGCCCTATTATCGCTATGAATGAACTTTGAAGTTTTTAAACAGGCCAACGCAAAAACTATCGACACATTTGGCTTTCTTACCGCTGACATCATCGTTGTCTTTCGCTTGTCAGTCATGATTTCGAGCGCTTAGCGGCACTACTGCTCTACTGACTCTTTTTTGATGAATGGTTTTCACTCTTTTAATGTCGATGAACTTTGATCCACTTTAATCTTGTGTGGGTGTGAAATGACAGGCAACTAATTTCATAGAGAACGTTTTAGCTGAGTAATTCCTTCTGAGAAGATTGGAATTAAATATGTTTCGTATTTAAAGTTATCTGTCTACGAGTACATTAAAGCTTTTCAAGTCCACGTATCCGCAAATACTTATGAAATAGAAATGTTATAATGCCGTATTCAAGTTCAAGGAGGAAGAGTCAGTTATTATCATACAAATTGTCTCTCCGAATGCCGAGACTAGCCGTCACTTGTCAAGGTTGCAGTTCGGCTTTTGGATCGCTATTTGTTAGTATACTGTGCGAATGCGCTCGCCATGAAAATTATACGTTTGAGGTCACAATTAGTATTCTGCAAAGGTCCATTGGCCAGGAAGCGGTATACCGTTTACCTCACATTACGTTAGCTTATTGTGTTCACTGTTGCATTGTTGAGCAAGTTATGCCTCGCATTCAATATCGGGTATCTTTTGATAGTGTCAGGTGCTAGCCACTCAATTGGAATATCGATGATCCTAACATATTACATGTAAAGAAAGTTCTGAAAATATCAAAGTTTTCCTTCTCTACCAAGGATATGAGACTCTTCGTTTTCTTGGTGTAAATTCTGTTCTAAACTCAGAATGCCGCTTAACCGTTATGGGCGAATGTGACGCTTACCATTAGGCGGGCTACTTGCTCGCAGTTGCATAAAAAAACTTGAGTCATTTCGCTTGCGATAGATCGCAGATCGAGTAAAATTCAGCATTCAAAGTAAACTAGTACAAGAAGGAGACTAGGCGTAGGAGATGAATGTGTGTCTGCCAGTGTCGCACTGCAGATACCTAGCCGAACGGCCGCCGGTTCACTTACCGGAGAAAGTTTCTCGACCTATTTCCGAGATTTGCGCCCAGACGTACATTTCTGGGCAGTTTCAGTTCCTGCTTTGAACTTTGCAAAATGCTAATTGAATCGCGGAACAACGGCTCCATTTACATGCGAATAAATCCCGCTAAGTTGAGTAGGGTGACGCGAACTGTCGTATCACTCTCCGCCAAATTTTCTCTCGCGCATAATGAATGTTCTTGCACGGCTCTTAAGTAAATATAAATTGTCGCACTACACGCTTAACGATATTACTGAGACAGAGTCCCCGTCCATAATTCCGAATGAATAGTATATTGCAGTATTAATTTAGTAGCGTACGGAGATCGGATCTCGCCGGCCGGCCGCCGGCGGCGATGGGTGCTGTAGTCTTCCATTAACCCAGTTGTGGTCCGGCCATTGTGTTCAGTCTGCTCGGTGTCTGCTTTCTTCCACTGGCCAGTAATGAGTATAAGTAATGAGAGACCCTCGGTGGAGGCTTTGTTCAGGCGACATTTGACAACTGCACACACATTGGCCGTAAGTACCATTACGTTGATGTTATGCAACACAAACCGCTTGTATTATCGCTAATGTTCATTCTAACTCTGCTACTTTATTTATGATAGTATAATGTAACATCTCTAGAACCTACAACCTGTATTTGTACATTTTCAATATATATTAATTACGCTTGTATTATCTTACTTTAAGTACAGATCCCTGGCAATAAATCATGGGATTCGGGTCAACTTCATAAATAAATTACGTGAAGCGCCAAACAATACATGTCCAACATAAATACGATTTGTTTATTTAATACTCCTATTATCGGTAACAACAACAAAGCTTTTTATGACAATGTAACCTTTAAGAGTTACATCTTTTTGTCGACCTTGGAATGTATGGTTTTGGCTTTCAGTTTCCAAGTATCCGATTCTGTGGTATCCGTACTCAGTGTAATACATATTCAGTGAATTAGAAGGTTTCAAATAAATTCGGGATCTCTTCTCATAGAAAAATGTAATTCGTAATATTCGACAAAGAGGAAAACCACAACACACAGTTGACGACAGAGCCCACACGGTACAAGCTCTCGGATAACGTTTTTATTTCTTCTGACTATCATTGTAACCATTCACAATAATATTTGAATGTAGCTACTAGCTAGAGGTGTAGTGCAGCGCAGACGCAGTTAGATGAAGAAACTGCTTCATTTAACGCATTTTTAGGATTCCGCAGTTCTTGTTGTCATTGTGCAAAGTTTCATGCACTTATATTAAAAACTATAGAAATTGAGGGTTCTAAAATATTAGAACGGACGTACGGACAGAACGAACTTATATGGGTTCCTTGTAGGACTACGGAACCCTAAAAATGAGAGATTTGTTTAGTCCGCATACTCGATACACGTATTTACAGTTCCTACTAATACAACATAGACGTCCCTAATTAGAACTGTTGACAAATTGGAACAATACCCTTGAGAGACCGATGCATAAATACATCGCCCTTTTTACAAAAATAACCTCCGTTCAATGTTGGC
This sequence comes from Agriopis leucophaearia, assembly GCA_949125355.1. Classification (NCBI taxonomy): domain Eukaryota; kingdom Metazoa; phylum Arthropoda; class Insecta; order Lepidoptera; family Geometridae; genus Agriopis; species Agriopis leucophaearia. The sequence continues at coordinate 612,235 of OX421262.1, forward strand.
ATCCGCGAATTGTCAGAGAAAGCTACCTGTTAGCTATTTTCTCGTTATTTCTTGACAGACAAGTGACCCACTTGGCACAGTGCAAACATTTTTTTTTAAACTATATTCCTATTTTCGCAAAGCAATGACTTTTATCCTGGTTCTGTTCTCATGTTCTTCCTTTTAATATCAGCTCAGCAACTCAGCTTCGATTCCCAACCGTCTAGTAGTTTTGAGGGTTCCGTACCCAAAGGGTGTAAACGGAACCTTATACTAAGCATACACTGTCTGCCTGTCTGTCTGACCGTCCTACCTTTTAACGGCTGCATCTTACTAGCAGTAAAAGATAGCGAGTTGAAATTTTTACATAAGAAGAAATATTAAGGCGGATTAACTAATAACTATAAGAAATATTAATAATGATAAATGTAAAACGAAAGGGGGGCCCCATATAATACAACCTACGTATTTTTGCATTTGCTATAATTTAAGAAGGTAATACGTACAAGCTTCAAACTTGGATGATTATAGTACACACTCCAAAGTGTAACAAAAAATTATAAATAATGGCCAAGTGCGAGTCGGTGGCAAATTTCTGTTCTTACTTGGATAGGTGACCGCCTGGGCGTGATGTTGTCTTTTTGCACTACTTTTTGTCTTTTATGTTGGTACGGAACCCTCAGTGCGCGAACCCCCTCGCACTTGGCTGATTTTATTGACAGTCAGATCGATATTCAAAATTGTTCCACAAGTAGATATATCAATTCCTAATGATCGTTTACTCATCAAGGAGAGGACGCGTGTCTAGATGATCTTTTTATAGCCGGTGTTGCCTCCCAATCTACTACTAATTCAGTATAACTATAACAGCTTTAGATTTTGACATCGAATCGTACTTTTTAACCGACTTCAAAAAAGGAAGACGGTTTTATGTGCCACTGTATTTTTTTATGTATGTTCATCGATTTCTCCACCAACTGTTGAACGATGAAAAAAATACTTTTGTTCGGTTTTGTTTTGTTTATACTTCCAATTTGGTCCCATTGTCACCAAGTCAGGGTCGGATGATGGGATCCCAGGGAAATCGAGGGCAACCCTCAAATGTTATAGGCACTTATTACGTTTTTCATATATTGTTGAAGTCTGTGTTTTTAATGTGATCCACTTGTAACATAACACCTTGATGATATTAGCTGCTTCAAAATTCACTACACTTACGTTCTTTCACGTTCTCAATCGTGGCAGATTGTTTGCTTGTTTAAATCGCCATTTTCTAGCAGTCTTCTAGATCATCTAAGTAAACATGACAGGCGGCTGTTGTTGTAAGATGTCAGATGAGTACAGTTGGCTTGTAAATTACTCGTATTAGTGCTGGTGTACTTGAGATTAGTGAAAACAAAAATACGAGGCACCGCCTTCTGTGACGTAGTAACGTTGCGCACGTCCACTTGCGCGATGTTCGGCGAGTGATAAAGTTGGCAGCGGTCGGCAGATGCTCTAGCTCGTTTCATCCTGCGGCGCTTCGAGTGTCAGCGGCGTCTTCTGGCGCTAAAACGCTGGCGTTTAGCTCTTGGCTCCCGCGTTATTTTTTTCAGCCCTTTCGCTAATTAGCTCTACCAATGCCCTCATTAACTGTATGTTTATGCGTGTTAATGTGATCGTTATATTTCAACGCCCATCTTAATACATTTTCAAGACAATATTGATATTCGTTAATGTTTCTTTGGTATTATTTGTGATGATCTAGCACTAAATGTCTTAACAGAAGGCTACAGAAATGTCAGCGTTCTATCCTGAGGAATTATTTTCTTTAATCGCCGTTTTGGCGTGTAAAATGTATAATTTATTACCTTTTTAACGCTCGTTCAATTAACTAAAAGGTTTATACCTCATTTTGTGGCCCATGTCACTACATTCAGATAAAGGTTAACGAAGCTGTATTGGATGGATTATATCTACCTCGTGTTAATTAAAAAATAAGCGATTCCTGAAAGCAATGAAATGATTTATTTTTTATATTGCGAAAACTGTAAACGATGTAGTTGAAATGATGCGTGCTCCATCATAGACCGCATCATCGCTTAACGCATCATAGTTTAGGCGAGTTGGCGGCAAAAAGACTATTATATATATATATGTATTTTAAAAAACTTGTATTACTTCCCCAAATATTGTTATAAACGTATGTAAAACCGTGTTGCTTAATTATAGATTTTTATACGCAGTCCGCGTTTGTGCAGCACAATTTGATAAATCCCTTTCCATCATATTATCCAAAAAATATTTTTGCATATTAAAAAACTAAAAAAACACGCTTTAAAATCGCTAATCCTGAAGATCCTGGTAAGGATAATGGGACAAACTATTCAAATTATTGCATTGTCATGGGTCCTTGATGAGTATGCAAAATTTCAATTTAATTCGACGTTTTGAAGTAGTTTAAAATCAAGTTCAAATATTCCTTTGCATGCATACATACATACCAAGCTAATAAAAGCCTGTAAAAAAATATGACCTTTTTACCAATACTTATTAAGTTTGCAAAGTAAATATTCGACTGCGTTTTAGTGTTGGCATAACACTTAGCAAAATGGAATATCAATCAAACAAACTGCTAAATTTCACGGACTACAATATTGTAAAATTATTTATATAAACAACCCGGTTATTGGTCGCATGTTGATCTCGTGCTGTACCCGTACTGTATTGTCAGGCTTCATGAGTATTGCAAACAACACGACCACTTCCAGCGGCGAACATCACTATTTCTGCACATAACATTAGGTAAACAAACTTTCAAACATCGCGCTGTCTGTCACTGGAAGTAGTATTCTATGTAGTGGATAGCTGGATGTACAAGTGTACACGTACATATTAACTGGTCGGTGGGGTGTCGGTAGAACCAGTTCTCGGCATGGCTAGACCGACTAGAATTCTACGGTTTACTGTGGAAAATTACCCCCGACCAATCGTTTATTCTACACATATCTTCGATATACTCGCGTCTAGCTGCTAAGAGTGAGTGATTTTACCTGTTCACACGCCGCCCATACCTTTTTTGTCTCAATCTAATAAAGTCTTTATTTTAATATTTTTTCATTCCATTACGATAGAGACTCGATTTTTTAATCGCTTATATGATATTTCACACGAAAATATCATCTTATTACCTCTACATTTCGTATAGCTCATAAAAATTTGAGACTACTTGATAGCTTGCATTAAAATAACATTTGTTTAATCAATTGTAATCGTTTCTTAGATCTATCGCGATTTGATAGTGTAATAATGCAAATAATTTTACAAACTGTTCGAAATGTATTTATTAAACGAAAACATTATTGTTTATAAACTTCACTTTCTACGAAAACTAGACAGATCCAATAAAATCCAAAAACCAAAAGAAATCTAAATTAAAACAATGGTTCTAACTATATATATTTACAGTTGAGAGACAAGCAGTGGCAATATAATAATATATAGTACTTAATGTAAAATCAATGACACAAATCGCAACATTGAAAATGGTATATACGACTAAACGTGTTTCGTTCCAGAGACGGCGCCCATTATCATTTCCAGTGCGAAATACACTGGATACAGTGTTTTCTAGGAATCGTTACGCAAGCGCCCGCGCCGGTCGATTAATCGACTTTGTAAATGTATTGCCGAAACTTTATGGATTTGCGTGACAATGCATGATGTTTTCCGACGCGACGCATTGCATCGCTTCCTGCAGCCACGGTCAGGAGATTGGTAACAACTAACTTGCGCAGATCGAGGAGAATAGAGGCGGAAATTGACTTTCCCCCTTGCACCCTTAACACTGCCGAATCCGATCAGAGAAGCATTCGATTTCAAGCATTTATTCTTTATATGCACTTTCACACGTAAAATTAATAGATATTTCCTTGACAATGGTGCTAAATCTTTGACGACGTCATCACTTCCCATCAGGTGACATTGTGACCAAACGCATCCATCTGTTGTAAAAAAGAGCTTACTTGCTAAAATCACATCTCTACATAGTAATAAAGTCGTTCTCCGCGTCTGTCAGTCTGTATATCCGCTAACCCCTAAACCACGCAACGAATTTTGATACGGTTTTCACCATCAGTTAGATAATTTTTTACGGAAGGTTTATATATATAACTAGCCCGCCCGTCACTGCTTCGCACGGGTGGAGTTTTAACATTCTAGTAATAGATATAGCCTACGTTACTCAGGGATAATGTAGCAGCCTAAAGGTGAAAGAATTTTTTAAATCGGTTCATTAGTTTTTGAGTCAATTCGTTACAAACATACAAAAATACAAATCTTCCCTCTTTATAATATGAGTGTAATATATAATATAACGCACGGGTGTACCGCTTGACTTATTGGGGCTACGCTAGTTTATATATATTTCGGAAATACTCTTGCAATGAAAAAAAAAACATTGGCTCGTTAATTGTTTGACACTTTGAAGTTGACTAGCTTAATAACAATCATGCTAAAGCGAACGATTTAGCACAAATTGTTGTTTATGAAAGACAGGGACCTGATAGACAGTGAAGCGTAGGAAAACTTTATTGAAAACAGATTATCGCAGCATCTTATAAAGTAATCGGCCAATTTGTGCGCCCTTGATGCCTATTAACCTCGACGATGACGAGTGACCTAGTTATTTAGTCATTGTGATGGACACGATGCATTTTTCAATTGAAACCTCTCGGCTTGTTATAAAATATCCGTTTCTTGAACTCTACAAGGTCTTGGGAATAAGGGCGACTGAGCTATGAAAGATGTATACGTACTTAGTACTTTACTAATATGGTTTATATAACATCACTAAAGTAGCGTAATTTTGTCTGTACCCCCAGATCATTGGAACTTGTAAGTTCCAAATGTGGATAGTGTTCGCACTATCCCAAGTACCTACTTAATTGTGTTTCCACCCTACAGTTAATGTTGTTTGAAAGCTTAGCTATATTGACGAACCATATGGCTTTACTCTCCCGAACTTGGAATAGCAAAACTACCCGAAGTATCAGAACCCAAAACTCAACCGGCCAATGCGAAAAACTCTAAATATTTTCCGCTCAGCGGGTGAAAAGTGATTTACAGCGATGATTTCATCAACGGTTGCTTATTCTTTAATTGGCATTCCTCATGCGTTGTTATAAAACCTACGTTTATTTCGACCAGTTTATTAGTTATGTAATCCTTGGAAGGTCAACTCGAACGACCAAGGCTGACCGTGGGTGATACATGAACCTGTTCAATTGCCTTACCGAAGACCATCAAGTGGAACTTGTGTGGAATTTCCTGAGGGCAAACGCCATTGCTATACCATTATGTCGTTTAAGAGTTAAGGAGATAAACGTACACCTTACGATAATATCCTGCTTAAGAACTCCGTAAACTACATGAGGTGTCGACTAGTTAACGTTTACGGCGCAGTAAGGACGAAGAATTTGCTTATTTATGTTGGTTTGTAAAAACCCGGTGTCACTTCTTAAAGTATGTTCCCTGTTTTTATTCATGAATGTAAATATTTGGTCATACTCATAAAATTCAGATCAGAAGACCAAACTCTTCAACACTTCGACATACCGATAGTCAATACGGCATCGCTAGAGACTCTAGCACCGCCCAAATCTCGTTTGAATCAAACGCTTTCTCATAGTCCACAAACGCGAAACATAGTGGCAAGGCAAGCTATTACTCTTCGGTCTTCTGTATAACTTGCCGTAGCGTGTGGATGTGGTCTATGGTACTGTTGGTACTATAGCCTTTTCGGAAACCGGCTTGTTGGGTAGGCTGGAAGTCATCAAACCTGCGATTGAGATGATTCGTGATGACACTCGAAAACTGTTTATAAACATGGCGGAGAAGCGAGATGGGTATATAATTTTTTACCTTTCTTAAAGAACAGCACCACCAAGTCTCTGTTCCACGCTTCTGGCGTTATGCCTTTGAGTAAGACGGAATTAAAAAGCTTCTGAAATACTCTGAGTACCGGTATTCCACCCGCTTAGAGAAGCTCTGATGTGATTCCATCGTCACCCGGCGTCTTGTTGTTCTTGAGCTGTTTCAGGGCCATCCTAATCTCATACAGGCTGATTTCCGGGATATCTTCAGTATAGTGTCGACCAGCTTGGCTCTTGGGTCTGTGGCTGAGCTGCTGACAGATTTAGCAACCGAAGTGTATAATTGATCATAACATAGAACCTCTCGATTTCCCCTAATACCTCAGCTTTGGTCGACGCTACACTACCATCTTCTCTGCAGCTTAGTCAACTGGCTTTGCGTAATAGACATGTCTCTTGCAAACACTTTGGAGCTTTTATTTTGCACAATCGTCTCCTTAAACCTATTTGTATTAAAGGTACTTATGTCGTGCCCTAATGACTTAACAGATCTGTAAATTCCTCAGAGATTCCTCAGTGCCATAAGACGCAAGTATTTAAATTAGTGGGCAGGGCACATAGCACGCATAACAGATAGCCGATGGGGCCGAAAGGTTCTCGAATGGAGACCACGAACCGGTAAGCGCAGCGTAGAACGTCCACCCATGAGATGGACAGACGACCTAAAAGAGACCACAGGAAACGCTGGATGCAGGCCGCTTCCAACCGGCCCTTTTGGAAATCGATGCGAGGCCTATGTCCAGCAGTGGACGTCCTATGGCTGAAATGATGATGATGACCCATAAAACTAATATTTGTTATGCATTTATGGTCAGACACATCTTTGGCGTGTACAGAACTTATAATATCTTTATTGACAAGTCAGAAGTTGTTGAAAATTTAGTCTGCTCGGATATTCAATCCTAGACAAATGTTTCGGGCGCTAAAAGTGTATTGATTAGCATTGCCTGACTGGTAGACATAGTCTGAATAGCCACAGCCTTTCAGTCTGGCCTAGGCGCGACTCGCCCGTGGGCGTAGCTTATTTTATTGCAGTTATTATACAACTAATAATATATTGTATTGCTAGCACTGCGGGCGATAATGTAATATCGAGAGCTAGGTTCATTCACATCTGAGAGAGAGCAACAGTCATTCATGATAGTGAATATTATTTAATAACGTCATTTTGTAGTTAAGTAACGCTTCGAAAGTGAATTGGAGCTATGGGGAAGATTGATATCTACAAGTTTGGTTTTTGCTTTTAATTAGAAGTTGGGGGAACTTCTTCGAATGGCAAACCGATTTTGAAAACAAATTAAATTTAACTAACTTTGTTCATCTGAGAGTTGGATAACAAGACATGAATAATTTGATAACTTAAATCATTTCACTTGATACACACAAACTGCTATGGTTGCGAAAATATGCTTCCACAAGAAAAATGTGCGCACTGACTGACGTATACTCTGAATCTATAAGCGTCATATCATATTATACCTAACAAATTTTAGAGTTTTGTTGAGAAATCGTTACAGTTTACAACCTCAGAGTAATAACGGCACTGTAGGCACAGATTTGCACATCTACGTCACACCCTTGCTAACACACACTAATCACGACCTGACACGTAGTATAAGTACTCATTGCTCAATATGACCCGATGTACTAGATACACCTTGACACCTTGTATGTGGTATTCACTTTTATAAACCTGGGCTCGAAGATTATCGTGAGGTAAATATGTTGTTCCATCTTCGACCGCATCGTCTCTTTTTTTCGTATGAAATCGCGGTCTAACATAACGTGGCCTATTCCGATATAAAAAATGCAATCTGGGCGTACACATTGTCGAATCATATTTATACCATTTCTCCCATCTGTAACCTGGTACTGTCACTTTCACAAACTTCATACCATTCACAATATTCTCATCATTCATAATGTGACCATAAAGAAATATTCACAAAAAGTTGCAGACCATCATCATCATCGAACATTTTATTGCCATTAAATTGGCAGCAACTTTGGTAACGTAACATGACTAGAGTTGCGTGTGTTAGAAATCTTTAGCCTCATCAGAACTCGGCAATCAACACATTAGACATGCATCCATATTAGTTCCTTTGAAATGTACTACTTGACTACTCTTCCTAAAAACTCTGATTTGGAGTCCGTTAATAGAATAAATTATTGGGAACGATACTCTCGAAGTTGTTGACCATTACAACTATCTTGGACGGATTGTGCAGTTAGGAAAGTCCAACTTAGGCAAATTACCATTCGTCCAGAACCAGAGTCATCGACAATTCTATTAAAATTTGCAAGTTGAAGTGGCAATGGGCAGGCCACATCGCTCGAAGAACCGATAACCGATGGGGTAGAAAGGTTCTTGAGTGGAGACCACGACCCGGTAGACGTAGCGTAGGTAGGCCTCCCACTAGATGGACCGACGACATCGTGAGAGTCGTGGGCATCCAGTGGATGCAGATGGCAGGTTGTCGTTCAGTGTGGAGGTAAAAGGGGGAGGCCTATGTCCAGCAGTGGACGTCTTATGGCTGATGATGATAAAAGAATCCCTTCCCAGCCACTGCAATGCACTGGAAATGCCTCTGGTGTTGCAGTTGATCGCTAGCCGCTTCCTCGTTTTCCTGTTTGTTATTAAAATGAGTGAATTAATCAGGTTTCCATCGATTGTTGCAGGTACTATGACAGTCTGCAACGCGCACCACCGTGACCGTGAGTCATTCATACGTTGATAAACCGACGCCGACGGCGACGCTTGCTTTGATGACGCAGCTGCGGGTGCAAACCACCTGCCACTATCGTTTGACAGCTGCTGATCATTTGCCTTATCTTTAGTTTGATTATTCTCCTTCAGTTTGGTTTTTATTAGTATTTCATTGATAAATATTTCTTGAGCTGCTCTATTCGGCAGTGATAAAAACTCATATAGATTCCGTAAAAGATACGTCATGTTTAGTTAAATTACAAACCATAGCTGGAAATGTTGGTTGCCGCTCGTGTAACGCGTTTCCATAAACAAGTCTCAACATGTTTTCTGACCTCTTCTCCTCGGCCTCTCGGAAATATAACAATTGTAATGTAAAAAAAATATTATAATAGTCAGAAGCTTTGAAATTTCTTGATTAATAAATGAGATAAAACATATTTGACATTATTCTCGGTTGCTTTAACAATAATCATCGAAAAGTTTCTAAATACTAAATGAAATGTCACGTTTCATTTAATTTACCAATTTTAGTAATACGTGTGGCCTAGACCGTTCTGTTATATTCTGAGCTGAGCAAGGGAACTAAAATTTCAAAATGTACCTACCTCTACCCATCGACGACTCTTGTAAATTTCACTAAAATTGCAATTTGTAATTGCATTGGCTTCGAATTCTGTTTTTATCAATTTCGAGTGCAATAATCAATTCTTGAAACTGCATCACTCAAAAGTATTATCTTGGTGATTTCACTTTTTCATTAGTAAGCGAGTCGGCGTGCTCATCACTATGTCAATCAAATTCAACGAGTGTGACATCATCAGTACCAAGTTCGGTATCTTTCCTGTCTCTTTATGCGTTTGTATGTCACATATTTTCTAATGACCTGTATTGTTTTGGTAATGAATGGATATAATGAGTCACGGAAGAATGCCGTTATGTGCTCTTATGCGTTCATTTTCATTTCTACAATTTACCTAGGCTTATTTGCGCTTCAACAAATAATATGAAACCACTAGACATGAAAATCATTCTGTAGGACACTTAACAGTGGTACGAGACATAATATTCTTCCTTTTCCCCATGGGAAATCCATAAGACTGGTTTTGTAATTTCATTTGCATCTATTTCAAATAGAGTCGGATCTATACTTCTTAGGGTGGATAATCCACCCGTATGGTTTTATGTATGATAATTACATTTGCTACTGGTATTTTCTTTTGAATTGTATGCTTTACTATAATTAGCATAGAAGGAAATTCTTTCACCATGTTTGACGCATTAATGATTCACGGCATCGGTATATTTAACCCTATTTATTTGTGGAAATCAACATCCTGTGGTTTTGTTACTATTTTGTTGTGATATTTATATTTACAGCGAACCTAATGATATCGTTATGTAATATATTTAATTAACAAAGCATTTTTATTGGCATAATGTCTAGTTTCGCTGTAAGTAAATATTGTGTTGTTTTTCTGTACTTACTTAATATGTTAAGTTTCTGTTTTAGATTAGTGATTCGTGTGTGTCATAGGTGTCATAACGCCATTCAATGGAACGACCTACGTTTTTGAATATCTAACACTTATACAAGCAGTATTGCCGTGCGAGTCTGGCATTGCATTGCAAGCGAGTGGCGGGTGCGTTCACCTCTTGTCGGCAACACCCGAGCATGCACATGTCGAACTGAACTACAACACCAAGCGCACTACAATATTACTCAATTTATATAATGACTCACTTTTAAACTTCAACCCCGCTGACATCTCCGCGGCTGTATCGCGGGGGAGAGGTTTGACAGTTCGATGTGACTCAATATAAAAATTGAGTTATACAAGTCTCAATCAACTTGTACCTACATTTTGTAACGTAATGTGCTTTCACTGTGTCATCTATAGTTTTCTATTCCGCGCAGAATAATATTTCGTGTCCTATATACCTACTAAGTAGTAAATAAGGCAGCAAATGTTGGGTGTAAGGTCAGCCCAGCCCAGTGAATGGCGTTATGTAATATTTCTAGACGTCCTATATTCCTGTGCCCCGCCAAGGGAGGCGCCGTCGGAAGCAGATCCTCCTCAGGGTTTGAAGACACGGTTTGTTGGCAAGGCTGACACGAATTTATTGTTTTCTCTGCACTTATCCTTACCATGACTCTTAGTCTCAATCGTATGCTTCAGTTTAACACTAAACATTATTACTTTGTAATCGAAATTTTGGTAAATACGAATTAGGTTACTCGAAGACCAAACCGTTGTAGAATGTTAGTGTTCAAAAACGCCATCTAGCGTCGAGTAGCGCCGGCACAGTGACTGTAGACTTCATCGCGTAAATAGTTTTGTACCTAATCCGCTAGATGTAGCTAAACACAAATCTCATACAATTAACTAAAGGAAAATTGTTGGTAGGTTTAATAATAATAATTATGGTGATTTTCTTTTATTAATAAGTAGATTGTACAGCTATGAAAATACGTTGTAGAAGTAATTGCCTTTTGTAAACCAAAGCGAGGCTAATAACATTGTTTTTTAACATTTTCGGACAATATCAGACCCATTAGGTAGTAATAGGTTTCATGGAAATATATTTTATCATTTTCAAAGGTTTGCAACGTACATATTATTTGTGATGCCTCTGGTGTTACAGGTTTATAAGCGACAGTGACTTACAATAAGTCACGCAGTCCGTCTATTTGTTTGCACCTTATGGCGTAAATAAATAAAAAATGCAATTAGGGTAATACTCTATAATATTGGCGCTGCTGTGAACCATTTAGTCTAGATGCTCAGCAGCGCCATCTAGCATTTTTTACGTAAACGAGAAACTCCTTTGGTTCTTGAAGTTATAGAAGTTGAAAGCATTAAGCTGTAGATGGCGCTTGTATACGTCGTGCTATTTACTCGTCAGTTGTCTAGGTGGCACCACCATGCTCAACCTACACATTGTTTCGACTATCACAGTACAGCCTACTGATAAGGTGATAAACGCTGAAAAGCATTTACGAGCCTGAACTCCTGAACCAATGACGATATAACCACTCTTTGTTCTAAGTTTAGTTTAGTTCTAGATATTATGATTGTTCTGAACCGAATAGTGTAAGTTGGTGTGGTGACTTGATCTAACTAGAATTTTCTAGGGATTTTGGTTTAAGATATTTACTTAGGTTCTAACGAAATCTTAGCTGCGTTTAATTACCTATTTCTGATAACCTTGAGAATGAACAGTTTCATTGTAGTTTTTTTTTTTTTTACTTTTTTTAAACAGTTTAAAAAAAAACTTTATCAATTAACATTTTGTAAGGAACTTCTAACAATACCCAGTTTTGTTTACCCAATACAATACCTCAGAAGTTTTTGACCTTCGAGAACATAACGTATCATGGTATAAACCATGATACATGTTCAAAACAACAAACCATAAATTGTTACTTGACATAACGAACGTTTAAGCGTAGGTCTCATACACCGCTCCCCGTCCCGTGTTTTTTCATCACAACACTTCAAAGTGGTTTCTGCGATAAAAAAAAACGTAAACCATGTGTCACTGCTATAAATAGAATTCGCGTTTTGAAGCTCTGAGCATTAACACGGCTGTTTTGCATGATCATTAACATTCTAACGTAACAAAAAATCAAGCGCGTATCTGGCCACGTGCAGAATTGGGTTCCGGTGACGATTTATTGGTTTTCTTTCCGTAACTTACTATTGTAAAGAAAGACATTGGGACATTAGCGATATTTTGTCCACTAGTATAAAACTTACTGTTATAACAAACGAGTAATAGAACGAGCAAGCTGATTGCCAAATTCAACAAAAAAACTGAACATAGAATGATTGTCAGGGCCTACGCAGAAGTAAACCGAATGTACCTAATGCAACATTTTTCATTTTGATAATAAAATGCATTTAGGGTACAAAAATTTCAAGTTTTCATTCGAGCCTAAATGTGTTTACCATCTTCGTGAACGCGGTGAGTTATGGTCAAACTCCTACCTTTGCAACCATCACATAAAATTACACTAAACATAATGTTTTGGAACTTATATTTAAAAATAATTTTGGACGATGTATGTGTGTGTCAGAATATTGGGATGTAGGATGGAAGGATCCATGACAAGACGATTGTTTGTTCGACAACAGAACCATAATTTCAATTGGAAGTAAATAATTCTTGAATTATGAGATAGCGCTTTTTAGTTCTTATCAAGATCATAATGGATTAAAATCAAATCTACATAAATCTTATCTTAGAAATTACCTCAAGTAGAAATGAAATGTAAGAGTTTTTTTTTTTTATTAAAACTGTATTGTGCTAACGGGTATTCTAATGAGAACTTTAAAAAGTGGTCTAAATCTAATTAAGTGGGTTCTATGTAACAGATTTATTATTAATTGTTTAGAAACGGCGATTTTTGATAGGAGTCGCGTGAATTATAAATTTTTTGTACCCATATTCTGATGACAACAAACAGAACTCACAAATATATTTTGGAGTGTGATCAAAAATTTAATAACTCATATTTAAATATATGTATTTCAAGCGGAGAATATTTAAAACCTTTGAAAACCTCTTTGAAGTTTTTGCACATTATAAAGAGACAAAAGGTCAACGCATCTGTTTTCAATATAGACCATATGCACAAATGCAAAAACCTTCCTAAATTCAAGTGTTCCTCTTAAATATATGTAGTGTCTCCATTGGGCACGAAAAATGAAAAATATTAGGCAAAAACGATTTTATTAGTATTGACGTTATCTGTAGTTCGAATTACGCCTTGCACTTCTGTTGTTATTATGACCTGTCTCACTATTTCGAATTCGAAAGTAACTCGTGTCTCTTTGTTTCACTACTAAACGACTAGACCGGTTTTAATGAAATTTAGTGTGGAGGTAGTAGTGTGCACTACAAGGACGAAAATACATATACTTTCCCCCCAGAAAACGCAAAACTTGATAATTACGGGTAAATCAGAATAGTTAACAATACCTTAGAACGTCAAATTCGCGCGTTTTGACATCTTACCTCCAAACACCTTGATAAAGTGATAATGATAACAAGTTATATTTATAATACAAGTATTATTTGTAGAGTTTGTATAACTTGACAATTCAACAGATTTGTATCTCTCTCCAACACGTAACCTAAGTCCGGTGTGCTCCGGTGTCCGGTGGACGCCCGCCGACTGTAAACATGTTTTGGCCGTAATTCACGAGGTTATACGATTATTATGATAATTACTACCAAAGGCGGACTTTGTTTACGTTTTTTTATCGCCAACCGAGGAGTTTTGGCGATATTCCGTTTTTGTGTCACTTCCTATCGAAATTTATTTGCGTTGAAAACTACCTTTTTTTGAATTGAACAAGATTAAATGAATTTAGTTTTATTTTGGGAAATTCCAAGGCTAGTTTAACTGACTATGAATTAATTTAAAGTTTATAGTTATATTGGGACGTTTTATATACGAAACCATAATTTATATCAATCTTGTTATCTAACTAGTGTCAAAACTGATTTCAAAGTTTCTAAAGGATTAATTTCAAGGTTCTCTACTTTCTCGACTATGAATAACATAGTTTTATGTAACATTGATCGGCAAACTAATACATAATGTACCTATGTCGCGTTACACTATCCATGTAATGAACGTGTTACATGGGCTACCGTTTAAACAGTTCTGTGGCTATTTTGAAGGTGACCAGTATTGCGGCGGTTGCCATACAATATATCGATCCCTTAACGTTGGTATCGGTGATGGTAAAACTATCACCTACATGTGTAGGGTTCGTGGTACGATGCCCGCACTGCTGTCAACACGGACATACTCACAAGTTGCAACACAACTGGGTTATACTCACCCTGAAATATCAGGTACCCAACAAACGTACGTTTGTATTTATATTATTTGGGTAAATTTTACCAAAATATGTGAAATGTTGCGATATATAATGATAGTTGATGTTGCCACGAACATAGATATCGTAAGACGAACTTCAACTAATTCAATTAATAAAGTCTGTGATGAGAATGATTGTCAATTACAAGTAAATATCACACCCAATTAGGATTCAGTAAAATGCAATTTCCAAATATACAAATTGGTAATGGTAAAAACATATTAACTGCCAAACATAAATTATTATTAATTTAACCTTCAATCAAAGATGCCAATGTCATGAGACTAAAAATAAAGATTTTTCTTACATAACTCAAATTTAAATGTCATAAGCTAAGGTCAACACCATCATAGAAGCATCAGTCTGTAAAATACTACGATATACGACGACAGAACATAGTAGAAGAAGAAGTTATCAAAATGAATTAGAAGTTCGAAACAAAATAAATATCACATGATATTAGAATTTGTGTAAACATGCGTCATTGTTTTCACAAAAATGTCATTGTATACTTGACATTTTTTTTACCTCCGTTAAACGAGCTGATCTTCAAACAGCTGAACAGATTTTCATGAATCATTGCTAGGAACACTCTCAATCAAGTCAGCTTGTTTCCTGAGAACTACAATATAGGCATCTTCATGGCTAGAGTGAATAGATTTCTTCTGGATCAACGTGTTCCATCCTCGGCCACACCGTCGCTTGCCATCAGGCGAGTTGGTGGCCAAACGTAGATCTATTGTATATTATAAAAAAAAAAATTGCCACTAAAATCCTGGTAGAAAGCATTGCCATGTGCTGTGGGCTCAAGCTAATCGGGTCCTAGGGCTTTATGGCTTATTCTGAAGAGCGCAATGCGGAGAATCACGCGAACGTGAACCTTAACGCGCCCGAAATACGGTTTGTAGTCGTCCAACTTTTCTCAATCACTCGAAACAGAATCGCTTAAAACATGTAGTCGTAAGCTAGTAAGGGCCCAGGTTGCTCTCATGGCCTTCTAACTCTCGTCGCTACTATCTAGATTCCCAGTACAAACGTACACGTGCGTAGCGTCCTGCACACATCAAATTTAATCTACAGAGCATCTTCATTGCATCTATAACTTTTGACTCCTGGAGTTGGTTGTGTGTGGAGTAATCACTAATAAATAATAATCTGACGACCTAAAAGATACCGTAGGAAAACGTAGGATGCAGGCTGCTTCCAACTGGCCTTTTTGGAAATCGATGGACGAGGTCTATGTCCAGTAATGGACGTCCTATGGCTGAAATGATGATAATGCTCAATATATATATATATAAGGCGATGTGTATGTATGTTCCATAAAGACTCCGAAAGAGCTGGACTGATTATGACGGGACTTCACTGGCAGATAGCTGATGTTACGAGGAATAATCACGCGGGTGAAACCACAGAAAAGAGAATTTACAATATTTTAAATAAAAATCCATTTCAGCTGATGGTATATTTTACTCCACCTGATTGATATGCATTAGCAGTGGAGTACAGACAGACCGATTTGTTTATTGATGTTTCTATAAGATTCCATGCATTATCCGATTTATTGGTTTGTCGTCGTGACTGCTTATTGGCAGTCGATTTTATTCAGTATTTATACAATCTCGTTATAAATTATTCAGCTTCTCAGAAGACAGTGGTTTCTTTGTCGAGCCAATCAGCGTAGCTTGCAGGTGCAGTGTTTTTTTTTTTGTAATATATTTATTATTTGAGTATTTAAATTTGTGTTAATTACGTTTATATGATGTATTATTTACAACTTGTTATCGGGCACTGTCGAGAATACTCGAACCCCTCTTTAACCCCATTAATCTCGTCCCTGTGCCATTTGAGTCCAGGTTCGTTCTGCGATACTCCAACAGGGCCATATGTTGTACTAATTTAATATAAAACATGTTATTTACGATGTGCAAGCACGCATGCATACACATGTCGCAATAAACATACTAAAATATGTTTGCAAATTGTCGACCCAACGAGCTATTGGGCTTTCTACGCTTCTCTTAAATACCGGACCATAATCAACTTATTTGGGAATGTTCTTTTTCGTTTTTCTTTTGTGCTCATTGCTATACTTACCTCTTATTTGATAACGATTTTATTAATCTTCTCGTGACTAAACTAAGTATGTAAACAAACCTTAGAAACTTGATTGAATCAGGCATTCCTTTGCAAAAGTTCATCTTCAATACTGTTTCGATCTCTAGCGTATGTCCGCTTCAACGTCGCATTAAGTACAATAAGGAATTTGGGATCAGTTATTTTACTTCACAGAAATGTGTTAATGATGCTAATTTAGCCTAACCTGAGAGGTCACATATACACTTGGTGATAAGGCTTAATAGGAGGTTGACAATGAGCCAGGAGCTCGATAGTGGAACTGGGAACTATTGAAGACAATAGTTACCAGTTACTCGAGAAGAGTGGGCTCTATTGATTTGTTTAAGTAGTCACATAATGTGTTTTTAAACTATAATTTATATTACTCTATTAGTGGTTCGTTTTATACAAAGTACATATTAATTATCTGCATCAAGGTACTGAGTATTGAAACTGGGCACGCACTGTGCGTAAACTTATATACCTACGCAACTAGCGACTGGCTTTACACCTGGTGACGCAACTGACATTATTGTGACCCTATTTACTGATACTTTTATGTGTGCCGGTTCGTATGCATTAGGTATAATGAGGTGCAATTGCTGCATAATCATTAACCTTTTCAAGTGTGCTATTGCTGTTATTAAATCTGAGCGATGTACAATTCTGACCTTCGTTGTATCCGGTCTGTGAGAATGCCTCGACGCATCAGTCTTTGACATAATCTTTTCTTCAAAGATCTTGTTTACCTAACTATTTTTTCCTATACTTTTAATCTTGTGATCGATTTTATCATCTACAAAGTTATCTGATACAGAGACGAGCCTTGTATCCTAACAAATCTTGTGCATTATCGTTTTCATTAGCAGCAGCTAATTCAAACAATGATCACTTTTTCGCGTGTCCCTGTCCAACTAGTCATGTCTTGTGTGCTTCCCAGTGGAGTCGAGCATTTGTTTGACTAGTCTTCCCGTGCAGTCTATTGTGATAATCTTAAATGCAATTAATGAAAACTGTTACAGATCTTCAATGAATATGAACTCTTTGTGTTCGCCAGATACAGTATTCCTTTACAGAATAGCCCACACAACTCCAACCTATGCTTGTAGTGAACATACTAAACAACTTATACCTAAAACCAGAAAGCAACATACGAGACTAATAAACACACAACAATCCAGTCGCACATGCGTTAATAACGTTGCATTCGCAGTTCTGTAACAATAATGCGTTATGTCGTAGATAAATTGCCGATTAAAATAATGCGCAGGAGTATTTGTGAAATGCGTACGCAAGTGGAGCGGATCTGTTACGCTGACTTTGCGATTTCGATGATAAGAAACGAGTTTTACGCTGATGGTACTCTTGATACGGACATTACGGTAGCATGTTATAATATTGCGGAAAAGAAAACAATACTGTATAATATTAATTAACTCTTAGCTTAAGATGGCAGGCAACTCGAAGACTAACATTCAAATAGGCGAGTTAGTGGTCAAACGCAGACTTATTCGCGATTAAAAAACTTAAATAGTATTCTTTATTGTTTTATTCTGTTATCCTATTTCTTAAAGACAATCAAGTACATGCCGTTAAATGAAAATGAATAAAAAGACGCGAAAAAATCATTATTTGAAATAAACTGATAGCAAAATAGAACAAGAAAGGTGCACTTTTCTAGTTTTAGCAAAACAAAGGTGTGTAAAAATCATGCGCTGAGTTAAGTCCTTAATAGGATAATAATAAAGCGTATACAGTCTATGTAATAATAAGTTATTTCAATATTCATTTATTCATCAAGCAAAAAGATCTAGAGAAAGATGTAGTTGTAAAAAGGACATAAGATTATATTTCCGAAGATAGAGATAAGAGTCTGATAGAAGTAAGAAAAGCTGTTCCACCAACATTTGAAATCGTAGTCATATAAAGTGAGAAAGTATGTATTCAGCAAAATCTTAATATTACCAAGATGAAAAAAGAATCGTTATTTGGTAAATTGTATATGAATGACTTAAAATAATACAGTTTTATGGAAATAAATCTTTGTATCATGCTTATTGTTAATATCTATTACGTTGATTTAGTTTCCTAAAAGAAATAAGTAGTTTAAATTATAACCAGAGAGACTTTGAACATTTTTACACGTCTCCTTTCTAGGAACATTGTTAATGTGTTCCGGAGAACGTCTGCTTCCTCTCTACGTCATCTATTTTCAGCTTTTATGGTCTCTGTTGCATTCAAAATACAAATTTCTATTGGATTCGAAATATGGAGGCAAGTACCTACAACTACATTAATAGTTGAATGTCGCGTATCTGAGGTAACGTGAAATTTTGTTTACTGATGATTACAATATTTACAACGTTTATTACGCACAAAGTTGACATGTCAGATTGCGCGACGTTATTCTGACATAAAGATAATGCCCTAACCAACACGCACATCTGGTAATCCAAGCTAATCCTCAAAGCCTTATCACGTGCGAAAGTTTTGCATTTCGATTAGTAAAACTTCTGTCGAAAGTTGTCATAAAATGTCGTTAAAACATTTAAGTGTTTCAGAAAGCGACAGCCTTAATACAACCATTCAAATATTACGAATAACATTCGTTGTATAATTTCTATAAAGCCACGAGCCCTACAGTACGACTGACACCCTCTAAAATATTATAATATAAATTAAAGATTAACGCCATAGAAAGTTTACCTTTGCTCTCGCAAAAGGAAAATCTCGTCAATGGAATTGTGTAAACAATTTGATTGCCATTTCCATAGGAAAGTGAATTGGAAATATTGGAATTGCTTTTGCCATTACGCAGTCTTCGGTTTTCCATTTGCCTTCTTATGCCTATCGGCCGTAAAGTCAGAAACACAATGTACGTATTGTACTTTTATGTGTTGTGTCGTGTTACTATACATCGAGCCTTTAGGTCGTAAGTAATTGGATGGCGCTGACTCTATACTTTACAACAGTGAACAATGTTTTGGGGGAAATGATTTGGCACTTTTCTGTATTTTCTAATTCAGGTATAAACAATGTTTGGGTTAGAATTAGAATGAACCAAGTTAAGCAGCGAATCTATTTATTTGTCTGTCTTGCCTGTCCGTTCAACATTATTTAAACCTTTCAAAACTTACATTATGTCCTCTAGTACCATGGCCACGACGATACAATCTAAATCATTGATTTTGGTTATATTTGCAAACAATTCAAAGGTCGATTAACCCATTAATCTTTTGCATCAGAATTTGTAGTCGCTTATTTTGCCATCGTAATATTACGATATAGTAAGTATTCTTATTTACTATACTATATCGTGCTAATAGTTTTATTGAAATGCATAAAACATTTTTTTCTGACATTAGACCAAAACATTGATATAAGGCCGTATAAAATATTAACCTCCATTTTCATGAACATTGGATAAGCTATGCTGTAAAGTGCTTTGTCAACTTCTCGCTAATGAGAAAACGTACATTTGAGATAAAAACCAGACTTTATGTTCGGTTTGAACGAGTCCATCTGAAGGCCTATTAAAGACTAAAAGAACTACTATATAAATGCATAAAATACATTGCTTGAAATTTAGACAATAAATATATGTAGTTTTTGGTTTCAGATTGAACCCTAAGTCCATGATTAATATCGTGATTGTTGTCATATACCGACACTCAAGTATTCCACGGCAGCGATTACCGCTACCACTCTCAGATACCTATCGGGATTGTACAACGACAAGAAATCATGTTTATGATACCTCGTCGAATAATTGCTGGGACATGATAACGATCATTACGTGAGCTAAACAATCTTATAACATAGAGTATATATATATATAAAGGTAGTTTTTATTGTATATTTTTATATATTAAAGAATAGGCTTGCGATTGACCGCCAACTCGTCGGATGATAACGAGAAAATGCCTCGGAGATGAGGTCAAAATGTCATTAGTTTGTTTGTGTACGGGCGTGTTGCTAGATACTAGCAACACTACGTGGGATGGATGAATTTTCTCCACTGGCACTGGGCAACACTGCCCACTTCCTGTATATTATTTATTTATTTATTGCGGCCGTGCTCGATACAAAAATTACGATGATAAAAATCCTCTCCCCGTGAAAAATGATCTACCGCTCGTGCTAGACCTGCAAATGTAGAATTTAGTTCATTTCAACGCCCTACCTACGAACAATGGTACGGTAACTAGGCATAGAGCAGTGTTGCGCAAATAATGACATACCTGAGTCCTTTCAATGCATGTGCAATAAACAGACCTATTCATATTAAACTTGGTAAATATTATAATATAGTGCACGTTGCGTGTCGCAAGTGTCATGATGAAGGATGCTGGCTGGTGTCGGTTAATGGTTCCATAATTATGTAACAAACTCCTCGTGTCCTTGTGCGACTTGTGAATCATATTCAACCCTGGAAACTTTAAAAGTTATATAGTATAATGCGTATCATCTTTATGACATGGCTGGGGTTATTTAAACCAAATCTGTACGAAATCCGCAAATTTATAGATCAATGTATTTTTTTAAAATATATTATTATATTAATGCCATAGGTGGCAAACAAGCAGACGAGTTGACTGATGGTAAGCAGTCACCGTCGCCTATGGATACTTATTTATCTTACATATAATATGTATACTAACACACCCACGGCAGCGGCACGAGTTTATCAAAAGCGGTTTTTAGGTCATTACAGCCTGTACTCCGCTTTCAAAGGACATTTCGACACGAGCGTCCCAATTCCTCCTTAATAAATGTGATGAAAGCTTCAGGCTATTGCCAAAGGAGATAATAAAAATATATTACCTTTAGCTTCTCGGTGTCCTACATTGATTAACCTGAAAAAACATCCGTGAACAATTTGATGACGCATCAAATTCGTAACAAGTAGTTGTCGTCATATACTTTTTGCGTAATGCATTAGTTTTTAATGCATTAGTTCCATAAGTTCCATTCCATTAATATCAAGCCAGGTTACCCCAGCGTTACTTAACTAATCTGAATTCAATGGAACTACAAATAAACTTCTAGAAGCAAAATAATTAGGACTTCAACTAATAAACGTCTCCTCGCCGCGCTTCCGTAGTGTTACGTTTCCATACTTTCTACGGAACAACCCTTACTACTTTATATTGGCGTAAGCCGATAATCTGTATCGACCGACTCAAACATTGCTTAACACCAACACCATAAAGCAACACCACTGTTAAGTGATATAGCTGAAAAGTAAATGTAAGCAGAAGCATCAATTAGACCGCTTAAAAAAACTTCTGAAGCGATGAATCCTACTAAATCGTACAAACGCGATGTTTCAATTGTCTTAATGTAAGTTTTGGATTTATGATCCTCGACGATGCGTCATATTTGTTGATGTTGCCTCCATGAGGGATCGATCAACACGCACGCATCCCAAAGCTAACTTCTGCGTAAAGCATTGTTTTTATTTTCAACCCCAATGGGCAGGGCTCCGATAAGGTCAATACTTTGTTCACAAAAAGGAATGATCTCACCGGGCTCGCTCCAAGCCATGACGTCAACATAAGGGGTAAACAAGTTCGCGTGTTTAATTTTTTAATCTTTTGTTTTGATGTTCGACGAATGGGCTTTAAAGCTTGTCTTTACTTTTATTTAATTTCGCTCACGATAGTGTGTGAACGTTTTATGTGGCTTGACCACGCTTCAGTAATAACTTATGACCATGTTTAGGTTTACGTTTTTCTGTGAAAACGGCGGATCCTACTCTTCCTTCCCTCTTGGTAACGGGCGCGTGTCTCATTACCTCACTAGTTGCTCAGTACGGCGTGTCAAACCTCCGACCAGGTCATGGTTCATTATTATTGATGACTTCATTATTATTGTCCTTTGTTTTGGTCGCGTTAACTTTGTCAATATTATTAACTGGCATACATAGTTTCAAGCTCATACGAGTTACCTATATTGTAGGCATTTCTAGCGGTTTGGTCGCATGATGTTTACCTCATGTGCATCTGTCATCGTTTAGCGCCATGTCGCTTTTATCACTCTGTTTGTCATGAAGTGACTTGCTAATGTTCACCTAACAGTAATATAGAAATGTTAAACAGCTTAACTGTTGCGCCTGCAACGTTTTGCGACTGTCCGCTAAATCGGACGCTTGTTAACGTTTTATTTGCGCAGTGATTCCGCAATGCAGCTGGGCCGGTTCCGGCTTAGATTTACTTAGTTTCTTGCTGTATCATTAACATCACAAAAGCATTCTTGG
Organism: Agriopis leucophaearia; assembly: GCA_949125355.1. Classification (NCBI taxonomy): domain Eukaryota; kingdom Metazoa; phylum Arthropoda; class Insecta; order Lepidoptera; family Geometridae; genus Agriopis; species Agriopis leucophaearia. The sequence continues at coordinate 635,110 of OX421262.1, forward strand.
AATGATGAAAATAGTCACAAAAATCGTGTTAAATACTACGGGATCCTATCTCCAACATATGTGTTTAAATATTGGATGATGGATGGATTGAATCATACCTTACTAGACGGAGTCAATTAGTTGCAATCAAGGGCTTTCTATCTTCTCCCGCGCCGATTACTTCAGGTGTACCCCAAGGTTCTCACCTCGGACCACTACTTTTTATCGCCTTTATAAACGACCTTATCGAAAAATTCCATAGTCCTTTTATATGCAGACGACCTTAAACTTTTCTCTGAAGTTCATAACATCAGGGACTCTGAAGTTCTCCAGTCTGATCTAGGCATTCTCGATAGATGGTGTCAAGATAATAATATGTTTTTGAATGTTAAGAAGTGCTTTGCCATAACATTTACAACAAAAATTCACAAAATACTGTTTGAGTACAAACTTATAGATCATTGCTTGGAAAGAAAGACTGTAGTTAGGGATCTAGGGGTTATACTTGATCAGAAGTTTACTTTCCGAGAGCATTATGATTACATCATAAGTAAAAGCACTAAACTCTTGGGCTTCATTACCCGAATCACTAAGAAATTCAAAAAGCCATGCAGTTTTTTAACCCTTTACTATTCTTTAGTCCGTAGCATTCTTGAGTACAATTCGGTCAATTGGTCTCCGCATTATAATATACACAGAAAGCGTATTGAACGAGTACAGAGTAAGTGTTTAACTATACTATGCTATAGACAGAAGCTGAAGCTGAATAAATTTAATATACAAACGCTTGAAACACGACGCACTTATGCTGAATTTGTATACCTATTTAAAGTTTTACATTCAAAGATAGATTCCCCTTCTCTTCTCTCAAGTATTAACTTTAACGTTACTCCAAAAGTTCGCAACGAGTACTATTTAAAACCGAAAACTTTTTATCTGCGCGTGTATAAAAATAATACTTCCTTCTATAACCCAGTAGTTAGGATGTGTCGCCAATACAATGAAATCGTCAAAAATTATTATAGCTCTATAAACATTTTTGATCAATATCTGCCCAGATTCAAGAGGAATATAAAGAAGATTGCATTCACGGCTCATGTGAATGTAGCTAACTAAATGTAAAATCTATAGTTAATAACCTAATTTTAATTATTATAATTTGTAATATCATACTGATTTTATAATAACCATGATGAGTACGCATGTTTTGGGATATGGTTTAGTTCACAATTGTCAATACACTTAATTTAGATTTATTATGACTATATTCTGTTTTGTGTACCTCAATAAATAAAAATAGTTTCTTTCAAGTATAAGTCTAGATAAATAGAGACTGTTACCCTGATATTTGCGCAGGTTCGAATTCTACCGGTCGTCGAATTTTTGAATTGTCTACAGCTACACTACAACATTTAAATAAAGTTAAATGATTATTTACGGGATATTTACCGTGGTAAGGTTGTCGAAGGAGCTCTCGATATTTCGGCGCAGTTACATGCACCATGTTCACGGGAAGACATAAATATCCCGTAAATAATCATTTAACTTTAGTGAACAACCGTGATAGTTTAAAACAGTGTTTAACATTTAAATAAATAGAAGCGTAATAAGCATATTATCTACTAAAGAAAGCTGCAGGAAAAAACTTGCTTTTTACTAGCACTGCACATCAAATTGTGGTTTAAAGACACTGAGCATTGATATTAAATCGAGTTTTATGGAACATAATGACACCAGATAATTACGGGTGTACCTCACTGGTTATTTTATCATTACAGTTGTTGTGTTAACCACTGGAAATAAGTACCTATTTCAGATTAGGACTAGGACTTGGTTTGCTGTTATTCCGTTTGTTTACTAACAGGTCCATGTTTTCAATTCTATAAAAGCCGCTATATTCAACCCTCGTGCTACGTAAAGCTTTTCCTCTGAAGTCTCCGAATTGAACCTTCGTAAGCTCATGTACACACACCGTGTACAAAGCGGCGGGAGTTATTTCGGTGGGTGTCATGTTTTCGTAAGGCTTCCACGCTTCAATGCGCGGATTGACATGAGCGTTCACGAACACAAGGAACTAATCTGAGCACGCTCAAATTACAGGGGCTTCGAGAGCGATGAACTGGTCTAATGGAAACCTTCGTACCTAACACAGATTGCTCTCTCACACTGAGATATCTACTCTTTTTATTGCCTTTTTATAGAGCAATAACAAACTCGTAAAAATGTATTTGCACAAGTGACTATTTCGAAACGTGACATATAATTTCCATGATTCATTGTCCGGATACATGATAACGCCATGAGAATGCAAACGATAGCCTTGTCAGGCCCCAAAAGAAAATACCTACTCGTATTTGTACATAAAGTAGATTCATAGATCTTTTCCTCATCTATTGTTGTTCTGTACGATATTTAAGACGAATGAGTTTAAGAACTCGCATCAAAAAAGTGTTAGGGTTGTTATTTAGCTAGTCATAGCCTGTATATATGTTTTCACCGGCCGTTGGTTGAACCGAACTAATGACTGTTTGCGAATGTTACCATAACTATAACTCCATGGGGTCATCAGTCACCTAGTATACCCGGAAGGCGAACTAAGTTCGTTGGACGACCTTAGCGTGTCACCTTGGGGTCGGGTTACACACTGAACTGGGGATGGGTAGGGTTTCCTGCAAGGTTATTGGACTGATTGGGAAGGAACTTGTAATCTGGTCTTTTCTATAGCTAAAGCTGTGTTTATGGTCACATCACATCACGTGTGTTGTGTTTTAATGTTTTATTAACCGACGAAAAATGAGGACGGTTTTGTTTCTCTGTTTTTTAAACCGACTTCCAAAAAGGAGGAGGTTCTCAATTCGACTGTTTTTTGTTAGTTTGTTACCTCAGAAGTTTCGACTGGGTGCACCGATTTTAATGATTCTTTTTTATTTACAAGCTAGCGCTTCCCGTGTGGTCCAATTTCAATTTGGTCCAGTTCTGGCATTATTATGTAGTCGGTTTTTTATATTGATATTTTTTTTTAATGTTTTTACCGGTTTCTTCGCCAACTGTGGACCTATTTCTTTTTTTTTCTTTTGTTTGGTAGAGTTAACTTCCAATTTGGTCCCTTTGTCACCAAGTCAGGATCTGATGATGGAATCCCAGGGAAATCGAGGGCAACCCTCAAAATTTATTTATTTATTTATTAAGTTTTTCATATATTTTTGAAGTTGGTTTTTAATGTGATCCACTTGTGCTACATGTGATGATAGTTGGTGAGGATTTGAGGAGCTCAGTCTGAATTTTTTAGTCATGTTCTTACTCATAAATACTCCTATTTATGTATTCATATAATACAAATATCACGTTTCTTATGTAAAATAGGAAAATAAACAGGCGTCACAACCAAACACGTTTATTTACCCTAAACCAGGAAGTTAAACTCGCGCTTGATCACCACCCCTCGTAAACAAGCAATCGTCAACGTCAGCGGTCAGTGCCCTTGTGCAGCCCTCTAATTCACCCCCGCTCCAGGTTCAACGAACGTCCTTCACGACTTGTCAAACTAATGCCGAGGAATGTCGCATACTTGATGAATGAGATCTATCCTGATTGGATTGTTGCGCTGAAGTTGTTTTACTACGTGATTGTAGGAAGCCTGGTCTTCTCGCTCTCTTTGTCGTGATGCTCTACTCGGGATCAAAACTTTTTAACACAGCTGACGCAAAAAGAGGGGTGTTATAAGATTAACGTGTGTATCCATTTGCCTGTCTGTGGAATCGTATTTCACAAAGGGCTTGACCAATTTTGATTTAGTTATTATTGTTGTTTGAAAGGTGACTGATCGAGAGCGTTCTCAGCTATAATTCATGAAAATCTGTTCATCCGTTTGAATATTATCAGCTCTTTTGCAGGGGATTTAAAAATAAACAATTTATATTCGTTTTTATATTATTATACAATAAGTGGCATACAAGTGACGAGACCCTGATGGTTAATGGTCCCAGCCACCTACAATACCCGAGCCATTGTCTGTGCGTTACCTATATACCTTTGAGAACTCACCCTAGTTTCGAACTAGCCCAATTTTAGCCGTTCCACAACTTGCAGGTACGTGGCACAAACAATCGATTGAATCAAACAGTGCGTGATCTAATGTGTAGATGGCATTTCTGGTGATAGCGGCCGGTTCGGTGGTAAAACCGGTATGGAGGGATGAGGTCTAAAAGTCCATCAGAGCATTCCCCGTATCTCGTAGTATCTCTAGAACACGCTGAGGGAACCAGCGTCCCGGCGCAAGCTCAACTACTTGTCGGATAGTTTCGGGTCATCGACAAGTCTTAATGGCTCTTCTCTTACAAGGAGTTAAAAGAATCAAGCTCACCATTCCAAAGATACATGGCCGGCATGGCATGGGCTGGCTATGCGCTTTAAACAAACTGGTCCGACGTGAAGTACACCGAATTTTCTGGTCGTTACTCCAGCCTCGCTCTTCAAATGACTCCTAAACTGATCATATAAAAGGAAAACTGTTTAAAATCAATTACAGTTTTGTGGCGGCCACTAATCAATAGAAACCACTCGGGTACACTCGCCTCATACACTACGATTAATGGAAACTGGTTGTAATTTGTATACCATGGATGTCGTAACGCTCCATCTCAATCGTTGTTAGATCACAGCCCTGCCATGTCTAATAAAAGCTAATGGTTTCGACCATTGTCAAATGCTTTCGTGAACTTAATGTCTCGTGAAATCACGAGCTAAAATTTATTTTTATTATTATTATTATTTATTATGTCTACCGATGTTAGGTTTACCCTCTGTTTGTATCTTACAAAGTGAAATGTAAATAAACGTGCTAATTTTAATTGTCTGTTTACACCACTCGCTACAAACAGTGTTGATCTTTCAGCCGAAGTTAAAGACCGATTCGGATTCCTGACACTAACCATGTAAATGCACGTGTCAGTGCACGAAAATATCTTTTAACTTTCGCAAATAGATTCTTAAAACATGCTTGAGTTGTTTGCCGGAATTTATAGCTGGCGTCTCATTTATATGTTTTTTTCTGCGCCAAACGCGGCAGATACAAGTGTTCAGCTGATTTAATTGAGCGTTTGCCTGGAAAACAAACTGCTTGCATGAAAACCAGATGGTTTCAATAAATGTTGCCGGAGGGGGTGGAAAGGTCAGCCCTCGTTGGTTTGTTGCACTGCGACCGGTCAAGGTGAGCTCGGCGCCCGTCGGACCCGAAACTAAAATAAACAATCGCGAAAACATGAATGATTCCGCCGAATCTGCGAAATGTTGGCAGCCCGGATGCTGGACTCTGCGAAGGTTAATCGCTATTAAAACTTTTATATAGAACTACTGTGTCCTTGAAATGTAAACCTATGAAATGTACAAAGAGCAAAAAAGAAAATTTGATAAGACAATACAACAAACAAACATTTTTAAATATCAACATTATCTATTTTGCAATCGTGATGACAAATATAACGCCAACGGTAGTATGTCGTTTCACAAGCAAGATTCTTCGTGAGTTCCTCAATTTGTCATTATGTGAATTGTGAATGTACGGACGGACATGATAGAAGTGGTAGGAGGCTGCGCTCCGCCAGTATGACGCAATTCTAGACGATCCAGAGATTAAATATATTACAGTAATCATGTGACATTTGCCAAAAATTAATTTTCTGTGACATTCTACACGGGTTGTCTTAGATGTCAACCACATTCTCTATAAATATTTTGTTAGCGCAGTTACCTCAGAAGTTTTGCGTTTATTTCCTACAAAATTGTTTTTTAATACTTTGGTAGTGAACAGAAATTTGTCACCGACTTGCACTTGGCCATTATATATTATTGGTTATTTTACTTGAAAAGTGTGTACTATAATCATGCTAAGTTTGACGCTTGTATATAGGTACGTGTACACTTCGACCAAAATAAAATGAATGGACGGGCCCTAACCATTGAACTTGATCAGTAAAAACGAGTCAAAACCGTCGGACATATACTTCAACACCTAATTATAAAAATGTACAGTATATTTGTTACAAAAAATAGATATCGGTTTTATTTGTGTATTTACACTTCGATAAAGCATACGAATTCATAATTTCGTCAGATGTTTCGTTATCGCGTAACAATAGACTCGTGTTTCACTTCCTACGGCTAGAGACCTACTGAAACGAAGTGAGCGCTGGCGCTCATTTTGTAATCTTCAAAATGCACTTCTACTGGGCCCGTCCATTCATTTTATTTTGGTCAAAGCGTGTACATGTATAACGTCTTCATAATAGAGCAAACACAAAAATACATATAAAAAAACGTTTGTTGTATTGTCTTTGTTATTTCTTAGTTAATCCGCTATAACATTACATATTCTGTGAAAATTTCAACTGGCTGTTACGGTTCGAAAGATATGCAGCCGTTAAAAGGTAGGACGGACGGACAGACAGATTACAGACAGACAGCGTAGGCTTAGTAATAGGGTCTTGTTTACACCCTTTGGCTACGGAACCCTAAAAAGTAGAAATGACGAACACAATGTTTATAGAGTAAAGTCTCTACATTGGAATGTATTTTTTTTGTTATGATTATTTTAATCGAAACAGGAAACCGATTAACGTTGTTAATTGTGATCTTAATTAACTTTGTTATTGTAAACATGTGTTTTAATCAATAGCTACCCATTCTTTGTTTATTTATCAATCGTTTAATACGCTTAAAACAGAGTCTTAAATTCAATCTCTAGCTGTAGGTCTACATTAATTCTTTAACTGTTAGTAATCCGCTGGAAACATTTAAGGTTGAGTTCCGTGCATCGCGGCTGATGCGACAAGTCTTCTCACTATGAAAATGTATGGCGCTGCTTCCATGGTCTGCGTCAGACGCGTGCACAGAAAAGAGAAGTAGATAGAACGGAAATGAGAAGGAAAATCTGTCGCCAGGTATTGTGACATAAATAAGAATGAACATTCTTATTTATGTCAGATTTTCCTTCTCATTGCGTGATGACAACGCGTCGAACTCCGCGTCACAGTTGCTAACACAGTTGCTATGGGCTTATATGGGTGCAAGTGGCTACAACAAATTTCTTACAAAAATACCTTGACAGCCATTCTAATTTAAACATTTTTCTTTTCTTTTCTGTGGAAGCGTGCGATTGACTGACGTCGCCATACATTTTCATATCGCATCAGCCGCGCGCGTTAGACGCGTGTGTCAGACGCGCGATCAGCCGCGATGCACGGAAGGCTACCTTAACTGTATCGAGCGCGGCCGCTTTTATCTTTCGATTGCGGTCACGAGCCACAATTGATGATTGTTTCACTAATTCGAATGGTAACTCTTTCTCAGAAATAAGGGTCGTACAAACGTGATTCCGGAATAAAGGGCGATTGTTCTGTAGTATTTATCACCATTCACGGTCTAGTGCGCCCGCGCTGCCCGTCGAATACTATCGACCGTATATAAGGATCTTTAAAGTTTGTAATAGTGCCGGTGACAAGTCCCGCACGGCTGATTATGCTCGGTTGTTATCGGCGGAGTCGAGCTGCGCACGCGCCACAAACGGCCATTTGTATGATTTACAACGTGCTCTGATGAAGGGTACCTTTGTTGGCTTAACAGCTTCGACGATTACACAATCGCCATCGTTTAACGCTCTCCGAAGGTTATCCAGCTCTCCGAACGTTGCCTCTTATACTTAAATCATTATCAGAGTTGATGGTATTTCACGTTTCTGATCTTTGTAATACAACTAACAATGTGCTACACCAATGACCGTTCGGTATGAAATTGTTGCCCTTTGTGATCGGTGAGTTAAGGTGTGGACTCGGAATTATTTCTTGCAACATGCCTGCTACATATTCGCTTTGTTCTACATCTAGAGAACTGCTTATGAAATTCTTGTGGTCTTTTTTAGGGTTCTGTACCCAAAGGATGTAAACGAGACCCTATTTCTAAGCCAACGCTGTCTGTCTGTCAGTCTGTCCTAAATTTTTGACGGCTGTATCTTTCGAACCGTAATAGATAGCGAGTTATTTTTTTTACAGAATATGTAATGTTACGGCTGACTAACTAAAAAAAATATATTATAAAGTCAAAAAGTAAAAACTAAAGACAGGACCCCACCCATACGTTACTTTTTTTCAACATATTTTAGTACTTGCTCTAATGTAAAAACGGTAATACGTACAAGCTTTAAACTTGACATGATTATAGTACACACTCTAAAATATAGCGACGAATAATAAATAATGGCCAAGTGCTAGTCGGTGACAAATTTCTGTTCACCACCGTTTCTCGTACGATCACCGAAGTTAGGCAACGTCGAGCGCGGTCGGTAATGGGATGTTGTCTTTTTGTACTTTACTAGCTACCAAGTTATGTGGTGGTACGGAACCCTTAGTGCGCGAGCCCAACTCGCACTTGGCCGGTGTTATTTGTAAAACTTATCATACTACCAGTCTTCCAAACTTGTCTTTCACATAATAAACAAATGTTAACAATATTAGCCTTCAGATATCTATTATTTATAATAAATTAATTAATATGAATGGAAACGCGCTGTCTGCAGTGTTGCACTAATTAGCATTAATTAAACGTACATTTGTAGATACGGCATCACCCCCGGCCGGGTCACGTGTTGAATCACCTCATTTGGTGATCTGCCAACAGTTCACCACTCTGGATTCCGAAGACGCCATCTCGGAATTTGCCTATTATATGAATAGTGTGCCGATTGCTCCAGTACTGCGCAGTTCGTATCTGTATCATCTGATAATACATTACCTTCATCAAAGATAATATATCAACCTTACTATAAACTAGTTTCGATTTTAACTTTTGTACTTATCTGGTTTTATATTTTGGTTTATTTATAACTTGTTTGCGCAATATCCTTGACACTTAATAAATCGCTACTTTGAATCATTCTTTGATAACTAGTAATTTCAGAATTAAGTACAGCGCACTTCTCAGAGTATATTTGCCGAGAGCTCGACAGGATGTGATGAAACTTAAGGTGTGTTAGTTATATCACTAAAATTGTCTGAAAACTTAAATACTAAGGAGAATCTACACTAATATTATAAAAAGGAAAGATTTGTACATATTTTTGGATGTTTGTAACGAATTAACTTAAAAAGTACTTGATCGATTTTAAAAATCTTTCACCATTAGAATGCTACATTATCCTTTTTTTTATGATACTGGGTGACGAGACGAGCGAAGTCGCTCGCCTGATAGCTCTTCACGCTTGCCCGTAACAGCTCAACGCCACTCAGAATTTTGAACTTCAACAGTTCAAAACCCTGGATGGCAATACACTGCGCTCGTCACCCCGAGATATAAGATGTCAAATCAAAAAGTGTGCCCTGTATTATCGCTGAAAACATTGCCCTTCAATCCGAACACAGTATCCTTAGCACACTACTGCTTGGCGGTTGATTAACTGGCAAAGGTGTGGTACTTCCCCAGGTGGACCCCTGCAAAAGAGTCCTACCACTACAAAATCCCTGAGTAACATAAACTATATTTATTACTAGAATGTTTAAAAAACTCCACCCGTGCGAAGCCGGGACGGGCGGCTAGTGAATAATAAAATAGTACCTGATGACCCTGATTACAACCAATCAAATGGTGTCTTCAAATCAGTGATTCGGTTTGTTCTAGGCAAGCGTGCTCCATCGTAGACCGCATCATCGAAAAAATAATCACAAACACATGACCGATTTTTCTCATATTCGAACTTTAAAATTATATTTGCATTAATTTATTTGCCTTCTTAAATATCATGGGGTCAGAACAATGCAACGCAAATTTATCTTCGATCAAACAGACAACCGGAACAAGGGGAACATACTGACGTGTCAGTTCCCGTTGGCTGTGAAACCTTCCCTTGGTCAATGAGCAGTCCCAACATTCGCAATGCAGGGCGTTCTTCTTCTGCCACTGGCCAATAGCCACATCTCTAAACATGATATCATCAAGTCAGCAATCATTATGATTGACTCCGTTGGCCCAGTTGGTAGTGAACCTGCCTTCTGCGCCTGGGGGTGTGGATTCGATTCCCACCTAGGATAAACATTTATGTGATGAACATTTTTGTGTTTGTTCTATATCTCAGTGTCAATATCTATTTAAGTATGTATTTAAAAATACATATGTTTGTATATCAATCTCTGACAGCCATAGTACATGCGTTGCTTAGTTTGGGGTCAGATGACCGTGTGTGTAAAAATATCCCGAAATATCCCGTTTATTTACATTAGTAGATATATTCCAGAAACATACTCCGTGATGTATTGTCAGTTGGCATATCAACACGGAAAGTAGTTATTTGAAACGATTACTCATACAGCTGCAATGCTGTAACGCACACCGTAAATAATGTACCCAATAATAAATTATTTCAGCTATACAATTATTTTGTTAAAGGTTGTGGAAATAAGTTACAATTACGATGAAGGAAATGTTATCACGTAAGAGTCTTGTGCTCTAAGACGGTTAAGACTAATTGCAATTATGAATAATTATCGCTCTGGGTAGAGTAGGGACATAAACCCGACTTTTATGCTGTGCTCACTGCTCAGTCCCAGATGGTGATAGGGTCGGCCGACCTTGTCGCACTCCCTCATGTCCTTTATCACTGCATCTTCCACCTTGGCTCAGTCTGCCATTGGTCAAATTGTACGGTCCTGATCTACCGCAGTAAAAGATAAATTGACTACTGGAAAGCCAATTGAATTTAAAACTAATTAGTTTGTTGCATTGTGCTAATGTCAGCCAGTTACCGACCTCGACGCCACAGGAACAACATTACCCGCCCGTATGATGCAATAACTTGTTGGTTCTTGTCTCTACACCAATCTTAATAGTTTAGCATGTTCAAGACCTTGGTAAGGGTCATAGAAATGCTTCAAGTGGCTTGCTTGAAGAGCAGTGCCGAGGCTACAAACTTGCACGAAGTTTTAACTATATTTACTACTTAATTATTTTAAAACTACAATAGTTTGCGTATTAGAGTAATGGCTACGTAAAATGCACTATGTTTGCTTATTATTTGTGTCACAACGTATTTACAGTATCATATTATGTATCTTTGCATTTTGCGAGTTAATCGTATGTTATATTAGCACAATACGTACGTATGTTAACTCCAATGTATGGACTATATTGTTAAAAAAACTGCAATACTCTACAGACACGGTGCTTGACTGAAATGTAGCGTATGGATATTCGTTTAAAAGGGATTTGCAAATATTGAAGTTGGCATGCTATTTGACCAGTTTATCTTGTTATTATCTGGCCACGCAACTGAGGACGGTGAAGATTGAAGCTGTAAAGTCAACATTGTTTTATTTGCCGAGCACTTAGAACCAGTCGTCAGAGTCATAAATGATTGAATCTAAATAGTAGCAGCTTCTAGCGCTGTTTCAGGCGTCATATCATTTGTTGGTATTTTTACTGCAAGATGTCACGCCAGTTTGCCGATTATTAAAACTAAAATCATGAATACTGGATACCTCCAGTAATATACATAATAGTACTACTGTACAAACAAACACTTGTTGATTTTTTGTTCCTTTTAGATTAACTTTTTTAAATATATTTTATTGAAAGATTGCCTTGCGTTTGACCACCACCTCGCCTGATGTTAAGAGATGATGCGGTCTACGATGGAGCAAGCTTGCAAAAAAAAAACGATTCACTTGCGACTTAAAGACACCCAGATTGTAATTATCGGAGAATACCTACTCTTTAGGCAACGCATTCTACAATGTAGGGGTTTCGGCTGTTATCTGACAATATCTCATTCATAGGACATTCTGTTTAATGTAGGTAATAGACTAATAGCTATTAGAGTGAAGAGGGCTACTGACCACAACCTCATTAAAACAAAAGTATGCGTGCGAGTTGCCGCCATAGTATGAAGCATATGCTACATATTAAAAAACAGTATTATTTTCATTTGATCGGTGTAAATGACCCAGCAAGGGCATACTGCAATACTTTCCGAATGTAAGACGTTATTAATATTTTGTACAAACAATTCCATTCTTCCGCTAACAGCAACCTCAAGTCACATGACGCCATACGACCTTACGTTTTATTATGGTTTTACGAAATTAACTATATTCGGAAACAACACTTTTATTGCGGAGGCGATGTCAGAAATGAGAACTTTATTGAATCGCACATTTCACGGAAATGTTAACATTGTCCTCTGGTAATTGAATATCGTCATTAATTACAGTTTTACTGCTCTCTTCTTATATCTGGTCACGTATTTTATGACAGTTCAAGTTGACTTTCTTTCCGTGAACAGTTTTCAAGTACTTAGTATACCTTTCCTTTGGGAAATAAACAAGTCTTTGTTTTTAACTCCTCGTATGTTTACATTGTAACTAATAAGTAGTAAGTAGGTAGTACTTATTACTTTGCCTACTCAAAATATTGTTTAAAGAGAATTCCTTGAAATATTAACTAGTCCAAACAATTGTTCGATAACATCAGCTTGTTTCTAAAGCACTTTATGTAATATTACAAACTATAAAAGCATTTACTTTGAAACGGCACTAATGTTCAGCGCCACGACGTCGTGAGGCTTCCATAAATCGCAAACGGCATCACGCGAAACAATCTTCTGTCGCACTATTTGAAAGCACAAATTATACAAGTGTCTCGTAAAATACGAATTTACCGTTAGGTCTTTGAAAATAACAGAAAATCTGTGAGATTTTCCAAAATTTTTAGCGCTTTATGGAGGATTTTCTTAGAAGATCAGGCCAAGACATAACGTAATAGATTAGCTAGCTTTATTAATTAATGCAAGCCGTAGCATAAAAGTTTTGTAAATCAATCTCCGAGGCACACGCTGATATGGATGATGTGTATGTAGTACCTAATCATGTTAGCGTTTGTACTTTCAACAAATAGATAACCTTGCCCGGCGTCGAGTTGGCTGGATTCGTCGGCGACCACGTACAGTATGTTTCACGTACTCGAACCATTCTTACTCGTATGTACATTTTGTCCGACATAATTATATTCCACTGGCGTGCACGGCTCGACTAATTGCCCGCCCTCGTCTCTACGACTTCCTCCTAACACTAAATCTTCCTCGGCTACTCGACTGGCATTTGAATCGTTATTATCTCCGTTTATCTCCGTGCCCAATTAAGTATACCAATTGTTCAGTAACGCTAACTACGTCTGATCTCTCTTTGTTCTCGAGGAGCTCTTGAATTAACATCGACGTTAAATGATCATCTTTTAAAGCGATAGGACAGGATCCGAAATTTGATGCCTTAATTCTATAACAAACCGCATTCGGAATGCTTGCTTGCCAGTTCTACCTATATTATGACTGACACCCCTGTTGCCTTGCCACTAACTGAATATCACTGCTTATTGTGTATCTTCACCCCGCTGAGAATGCTCTGCTTCGCTCGGCTGTTCCTAGACCATAACAGAACATGCGAGAACAATGCTGTAATTACGCAATGAAAATCGAACTTGGCGGGATATGCTCCGGTGTTGTATTCATGTAGGTGTAACACTTAATATAGATTATAATACCGTTATTGATAGAATAGTCCACATTAGTTTCACTCAACATTAGCCACGGCTTATCTGCTCCGATACACTCAATGTCATCATCATCAATACTTAACACTTTTTGTGTCTGATTAAATGAGAAATAACCAAAATTACTTAATAAATGACACCTGTAGTATTTGATATGCTGCAACTTCTTTAGCAAGGAATGTAAAAAATACTCATGCAATAACCTATTGAGGATATATGCTTATGACCTGGTAGTTATGGAGCAGGTAGGCCTAGAGGAATGATTGGCGATCGAGGCTAGGGCTGTGGTGACGTGGTGATGTGTCGGCAGCATCAGCGGCCTGGCGCTGGCGCTCGGCAGCAGCGGCGCGGGCAGTCCGGCGACTGCGGCGGCTGACCCGCGGGACCAGACGGCGACGTCCTCTCGCGCGCCCTCGCCGCCGCCCTCCGAGAGGCACCAGCACTCCAGGTAGACGCGCCCCACGCGACGAACGTTTGGCTTCTCTAGCTGTGGCTGTTCACGTGCTCTGTGACGTGGCGCGTTAGCTTGCAGACGAGATCGTACGATGACACTGCTCGACTCTTTAACGCGATTATATATATGAGATTATCCTGTCATCTGCGATCACAGCTAACGTGCCATTCGTCTAACGTGACAGGTGTTGGTTGTTTCCTTACTCTCGTGTTATGTGGGTCACGGTTCTTGATTTTGTTGTTTTTGTACTGTTTTGAACGCCATACAACGTTCCTAGTATGTGTGCATGTTTGCCTGCGGAGTGGTATTGAACGCCATACAACGTTCCTAGTATGTGTGCATGTTTGCCTGCGGAGTGGTATTGAACGCCATACAACGTTCCTAGTATGTGTGCATGTTTGCCTGCGGAGTGGTATTGTTTTGATTTTTTTGGTGGTAGAATTGTTGTCCGTTTTTTTAGTTTATATGTTTAGAGTGTGTTTTGTTCTTATGTCTTGCTGTTTCTTTGTTTTCTAAAGGTTGATGTATAAAAATAATTGTATTTGCTTTTTTTTGTGTTATGAACACAAATGTGAGAAATTAAAGTTAAATGATTATTTACGGGATATTTACCGTGGTAAGGTTGTGGAAGGAGCTCCCGATATTTCGGCGCAGTTACATGCACCATGTTCACGGGAAGTCTTCCACAACCTTACCACGGTAAATATCCCGTAAATAATCATTTAACTTTAGTGAACAACTGTGAGAAATTAATTACCGCAATTTCACCTTTAAACGTTGCTAAAGTCTGTTCATTATAAAAAGTCCCCTCGTTCAAAAGTTGGTAGCCCTGTGTAGTAGGATGTCAAATTTTACCCATCATGACAAGTTATGGTGAACGGACTGTAAGTAGTAAGTTGTTAGTTCAAAGCTGTCAATTGAGATAAAAGAGTTTATAAATAAATAATCCAGGATGGAACTCCGGTTTAATGACCGTCCTAAGCCATACAATGTCAGAGTCGGCTTTTCCTGTCAACAGAAGGATGACTTCATAACTCCAAATAAAGCTCTCATGATCCCTGTTCTTCATCATCATGCGCTTCAGTATTTAACAAGGGTTTGAAAGATCACCGACATAATGAATGGAAGTATTTTACCTGACATGAAATACTTCATTTAGACAGCGATACAAATATACAACGTTATCAAAATAATCAATACAAAGTTCATACGTGTTTCGTCTTACAATCAATATATACGTACGATTTATAAAAGAAAAAGGTAAATTAGGAAACAGAAGAACCCACGTAAATACTTCTCGAACATTTCTAATGCCAAATTCAGCGTAGAGATACAATCAGCAAAGCAAACGGCGTATCTACATTACACGCATCCGTTCCTTACCTGTTTGGAATACTAATATCGAACGTGAAAATACAACCTACACCAAACTTGGTCGCACACTAATATAATTCATAATAAACTCTACCCTTTGTTATTTCAAGATAAAATCAAATGCATGATGCCACCGTCATCATAACTTCATTCGGAACGGACCCTAAAATGTTTGTATCGAAAAACTTTTAAAAATATTCACGTGTACTACCATAAACTACGGTCAAACGCAGTGGCTTGGAACTTTGTATCGATCGAGGCCTATGTAAATGTTTGTCGTACTTTACGCTCCAAAACAAATATTTGGCTACCAGTTTTGTTCTCCAACTGTGAGGAGTTCGAGAAGGTTAATCAACAAACAGTCCAAATTTACGAGTAGCTAGAACAAGGCAAATAAAAAATGTAGACATCAAGTTGCATAGATTATAACTACAGTAAGGTCTATAGACAATAGTTTTTTTAATGTCCTTCAAGGAGCTGTACGAATGTGAAAAGCCAGTGTTTCTTATTAATGTTTGGATAGCGTGCATCTTTAGGCTATGTAACTTAAGTTGCTCGTATATATCTGAACTTGGTAAATCGCCGGAAATTCACGGATAACTAAGCTGTGTCCTGCCACAAATCGGACAAGAACACGAACAATAAGAATGAAAATGCATCTTACTCAGTCAGAAATTAAAGTAACAAACAAGACGATTTCATTAATCTCGATTCACAGTAATAAGGACACGTTTAGAGCACATTATTGTAAACCTCTATTTAGGTAAACCTTGAAAACTGGTTACAACAGCTTCTCTCGTATCGGAAACGATATGTACAGAGCTCATAATGTAACTCATATTTCGATGTTCCGAGGCTTACGTCATGCTCTCGGAATAGCCGGTGCTTACAATGTATAGTGTACATTTTTCGCCAGGCAGGTTATTGACTCGGTCGGCTTGGATGTCACGGCAAGGGTATGGATGGATGCAGAGCTTCGTTACACACCGATGTATCAGATGCGCTCGCGTACATAAACACGCTCGTAAACATGCTTTATGTGCTAGATTTAATTAAGAAAAGGCAGTGAATATGTGAGCAACTAGATATTTGCCTAGATTGACTCGTCAACAATGTCATTGGGTTACAGCTGGTATTTTAAGTAATTTGTGATAGGTTTTGCTTCGTTGAGCTTTTTACGCTGCGAAGGTTAAACTCTTTATCTTTTTAGATGTATATTAGAATGTTTAATATTATAATTTTGTTATTTTTAGAGTAAAGCTAAAGTTAGTATTGTTGTATTTATCGTGCATCCTGTAACTGTTACATGTCAGTGTAAACAATCCTTGGAAACGATTGCTTAGTTAACGATAACATCACGTTCCTTGTTTTTTGCATTATGATTAATTTTGTTTTCAATCTCTCGCAGGTTACTTTCAATAAGTGGTGTGCTAACATATCAGACATTACAGACCATTAATTCTGGTAGAAATTTATAGCTTCTTAGAATACGTATTTCAAAACATTGCATTATTTTACTTTTTTGAAGCTTTTGGAAACAGGTCCAAAATTCTTGCACGTCTGCACGCATGCAGCTTTTCAAGGAGAAAAAAAGTAATCAAAATTATTTTTTAGTGTAGAGTAAAAGGCATTAATAAACACTGTTTTAAACTATCACGGTTGTTCACTAAAGTTATATGATTCTTTACGGGATATTTACCGTGGTAAGGTTGTGGAAGGAGCTTCCGATATTTCGGCGCAGTTACATGCATCCCGTGAGGTGCATGTAACTGCGCCGAAATATCGGGAGCTCCTTCCACAACCTTACCACGGTAAATATCCCGTATATAATCATATAACTTTAGGCATTAATAAGTCCTAAAAATAGCAGAGAATATTATACGTTCCAAAATGTTTTATTGAGAACTCAACAACTCCAACGGTCTAACCCTGCATGAGTGTTATATAAACGAAAGCAGCTTCTAAACCTCGTATATAAATAGTATATAAATGATTCTTGAAAATTTTTACTTGAAAAAGAACCTTATAGAAGTCACGATCACTAACGGTGTAAAAGCTCTGTTTGCCCTCTAAACTATCCTTACTTCCCACTACGTTTTCCACAACTGCGTCGCGTCGTAGCCATCCAGTTTTTGCCCGAGTTGCTCAAGGAGTAAAGTGAGCAATTACTAGTGTTAACTCTCTTGATGAGACCACTTCCCAGTATGCACAGTTGGTTCAGTTGTTGGTTCTCAGAATGCCTTATTGGATCTAAGGAACGGATAAAATACTAAATAGTTGTATAACATGCTGAAAGGAATTACAACCACAGCCTGAAGGAATTTCCATTGATCATAGAAGTGATTTCCCAAATTATAATTTAGGGAATGGGAGATACGCATACTTCATGTAATTGTCTAATATGATTTTCTTTGCCTTTGACCTTTAGACCACCTAAGGTAAATGAGTATTTTTTTTCTCAAGCAAGATAATCCAAATCTAACAAGGTACGAACTCGCTTCTATCAAAACTATAATATTTACTGAATCAAAGATAGTTATCAAGGTTCACTAACTGTCGAACATAAAACTGGACACATTATATATGTGGGTATTGTTATATCTATGATTTTGAACCTAAAGTGACTTAGATTAGATCATAAAACAAACTGAATTAGTTAACGTTGTTAGGTTCACTAAATGAATATAGTAATAGAATGACATTGGCGTGTCTGAGAACTTTCATTTGATCAAGGGCAATAGATAGTTTAATGGCTTGAGGGTCAAAAATCTTGATAAACTTTAATATACTGATAAAAGTTAAGTTATTGTTAGCCTTTTTTGCTAAACTCATGAATAGGGAGAAATTTTAAATTATTCGTCAGGGTTCTGATACGCAGTTATGAAACACACGATGAGCTAATGATAGTAATGAGAGATCTTCTAACTCCCCTTAGGCGGGTGAAGGAAAGACCTCGATAACGACTATCAAACATCCATGTCAAATAATGTCTATGACAGGTATATCAAATTGGAAGATGTCAAATATCTAAATGAGATCAAAGGCTCGAATGTCATGTAGATATCAAAAAAGTTCGACCTGTTCTCTCAAACAGTTACGGCGCTATAAATACAACTCAATATTTAGATTAGCAAACGATCTGCTTAAACAATTACACTATTAATAGTTACACAACGTATAGGAAATCAATTAAAACCACGTTTTAATTATTACGAAACTAAAAACCAATAGTCAATGAATTAGTCACGTACACCACGACAGGTGAACAAAGCACGCAACTGATAATGATAACGCACCAACTGACATGTTTACCACAGATATATGTATATAATGTACTGTTTACTTTGTTTACACCTTATATCATTATTCACAGTAAGGACACCATCAAAAGCAGGACATATAATGTACTCCGCTTGCTGACAGGCTTAGCATTCGCCGTCAGAATAGGGATTACTACATACAGCTAAGTGGAGAAGTTATTCACGTTTAGCTGCAGTTCCTTGCTTCTTATTGTTCGCTGTCCGAATGATGTACAGCACACCGAATTATAAACGACGTACTATAACTGTCCCATATTAATTTTATCGAATTTAATTCAGCGTTTTGTTGAAAAATCAACAAAAACAAAATATGACACAGATGAAGTTTTGTTTTCTACTTTTAGTTTGTTTGTACATGTTGGAATGTTAGTATAGGCTTGAAGTCAATTTTTTTCTTCAAAAAAACTTATTTTATTACTCTGTCCCTACTCTTTGTACGTCGTGTTTTTGTGGTTCACCCCAGGCATCCCTTGGTCTACCCCATCTACCCTTAAAGCTGTTCAAACGCTCCACAGCTACCCTCGCTAGGGTTGAGCTTGTTAACGACAGTCCCGCACCTGCAATCCACCTGTAATACAAAATGTATTGGCCAATTCAAAAACTGCAGGGGGGGGACTAGTATTGTTCGGGAAATGACTACAAGGGAGTAATCATCATCATTCTAGTTCTAGTTCATCATTATTAAAATTTTGCAAGTTCTAGTGGTAATGGGCAGGCCACATCGCTCGAAGAACTGATGACCGATGGGGAAGAAAGGTTCTTGAGTGAGACCACGAATCGGAAGATACAACGTAGGTAGGCCTCCCACTAGATGGACCGACGACATCGGGAAAGTCGCGGGCATACGAGGAGGTTAAAGGGCTTCCCCTTTATTCCGCATATGGTCAGCAGTGGATGTCTTCTGGCTGATGATGATGACGGCAAATAATTTATATATATAAAAGGCGATGTGTATATGTATGTATGTTCCCTTATGAACTCCGAAACGGCTGGCCCGATTACGATGAAATTTTCAAACACGGGTAATCATCTTAGTCAAAAGAGGTTGCTGTTGCTACCAAAGAAGTTGCCTTCAAGGAGGTATATAACGCGGGTGAAACCGCGGAGTGCAACTAGTTTAATATATGTATTTAACAGGTATAGCCTGTAATAACGGAATACTTATTGAACTGTACGTTTTTTATACGAGTTGGTTGTAACTGTATCGTTTCATTAGATTCAAGTAGTGAGACCTAATTATTGAGCAACTTTTATAATTTCGTATGTACTTGTAAAGAGGCTCTAGTCCCCGTTATGTCTGACTAGCAACGGCCAACCATCGCTAGGTTCGACGGCCGGCGAAAGCAATGGTGACCTCATAGATTCGCAATTCATCATTTTGTACACTCTCTCACACAGTTCCATCGTAATTGTGCAAGCCGTTGTAGAGTAACATTACCGTTGCCTGTGGAGTGTACACTAGTTCATGCAAACTTCGGTATAATAAGCAGCATGTACAGTTGTAAGCTTGCTATAATGATTTACGATCTGTCAATCTGATTTTTTTACTCGTGGATAAGCTCTCATTTCTATTGACAACAGTGTTTCTTTATTTAGAGCACTAGGTTGATACATGCCAATGCTTATTCAAAATAACACACATATTGCTTAGCTCAGAAATAATAGTTTACAGTAATTTTTAAACTTTCGCGATTTGAACACATGTTTTTTATATTTATCGGGACTTATCGCGCAATATTAAATATAGGTAAAAATAGATACCTTAACATAATAGTTTACATTCATATCGTCTTTGTCCGGACCCGGGTATGTCCTAAAACTGCGACCAGAACCACCGGAGGATGGGCAGCAGCGTCCTAATAGTACACGGTGAACGTACTGCGATCCCCAAGCCGCCTGCCAAGCGTGGGGATTATGGCAACACCCCTCTCTATGAAGGAGGCCTTGTCCAACAGTGGACGTTAATTGGCTGATGATGTGTGTGTATGTGTGATATCGTCTTTGACGCGACTATTCATTTATAGAAGGACACGAAGATTAAAGCTATATTATCATGTAGTATTATGAAAAGGTCAGGTTTACATCAGGGACAAAAGCTGCATTGTCTATTGATAGTGTACGTTTGTACAATGCAAGTAGAATGAATAATGCATGCAGAACGAGCACAATCCAGGAAGCACATCGACATTATAGATACATGAATGTCGCTAGATTCATCATGTGCCTGTAATGTCGCTCTGCTCGCGTTTACGCATTTATCTGCATTGAATACCGCCTTAATGCCTTTGTCCCTGCTCTTAGCAACAACGCACTAACGTCATACCTCGACAATGAAACCCTCCAGAGTTGTTGTAACCGCAACCTCAAGCTGCGTCGGCGCATCCGACCGTACAAGGACTTCAGGTTTACGTCATCGCGATCTTTGAAGGAAATTACACTTTTCACCAAATGACGTAGAGGATAAAATGTCTTGAACTAACTTCAATGTACTCGGATTGAGTTTCTGCGGCTTCCCACTTAATGGTCCATTCGGTTTGATGGTTTGTCACCGTGGGATGATTGAGTGCCACAAACATACTAACAGATGTTCAACGCACCGTAAAGGCCAAATCGAATTAAGTTTATGTCACACTTAACTTTAACCATGCGGAGTGGGACGGGGACGCTCAACCTACGTTTTACCTAGTTGCAATCACATCAGCCAGCCAACCATATCGAATATCGATGGCAACCCTTTTACTCGATTGCAAGCCATTCTTATCGGTGACATCAGCTTTGCCATCAAATATATGTTCGTAATTCATTAAACTGTTCGGTTTGAGAAAGTTGTTCAGACACATTTTATTATCCTCGATATTTATGTATCCGAAATTGAGATAGAATTGTATTGCAAATTATGACCAGTCAACCGATCAATCAGCATTACACACTCGATTTTTGGTCTCGTAAGATCATCAGGAGATGGAAAAACCACAGTGTGAATTCCGTAAAAGTTATTACTCAGTTTCTCGGTAAGTAATTATCGGTAACTTGAGGAGACTTCAACGTACTCTGCAAGGATGTGCCTGAACTTGACCTATATAGTCCAAGCAGTTTCCGGTTCTCTCGTATAGCCTTGATGCGACTGGCGCAAAGGTCGAGCGTGGCTAAAGATATCATTTGATAAACATTCACCAGCTTTCGTGGGAAGTGGATTTATTTATTCGCCTTCCAAGACGTAAATGTTAGTGTGATCTTGGTACTCTTCATCTGGATCAGGTAAATGATTTCTACGTATCACATCACACATCATCAGTCAATAAACGTCCACTGCTGAACAAAGACCTCCCTCGTAGAGAGGGGTGTTGCCATTATCCTCACGCTTGTCAGGCGGCTTGGGGATCGCAGTATGTTCACCGTGTATTAATAGGACGCTACTGCCCATCCTCCGGTGGTTCTGGTTGCAATTTTAGGACATACCCAGGTCCGGGTCCATTTCTACGCATATGATTATTACAAAAAAAATTTAGACCAAGCAACAGGACATAATTTATGAGCGTGTGAAGTTTTTAAAGTATCAGTCAATAAGTGATGGTTATACGTACAGACAGTTCAAATTATTCAATGATCTTAGGAAAAAAGATATCTCGTCCTACGATACTTGAACAGCCCAGTTTCCAAAGTCATTATACAATTTTCAACAGTGTTCCCAAACTTAACAATACTAGATTCGAGCTTTGATTAAATATCTAAATATCTGTGACATTATTGCACACATGGTCATCTGACCCCAAACTAAGCAAAGCTTGTAATATGGCTGCCAGAGACTGATATACATACATATATATTTTTAAATACATACTTAAATAGATATTAACACCCAGACATAGAACAAACACAAATGTTCATCACACAAATGTTTGTCCTTGGTGGGAATCGAACCCACGCCCCCAAGCACAGAAAGTAGGATCACTACCAACTGAGCCACCGAGGCAGTCAAATTGCCAATGGCACCTAGATTATAATGCTAGTTGCCATTTTAGACCGTTACACATGAAATGGGGCGTGACTTTGCCGTCTGTGCCAAAGATGTGCACTCCATTGCCAAGTATTCACAGCGGCGTTCGACGTCCATCGGAATGCGTAAGATGTTGCATGTTCGCTGCGTCGAATACTGCATGCTACTACTGGATTTGGTTGGTTGGAGGCACTATATTGTTTACTATTTATATTGACTGACATTTTCTACACTGAGGACACTTTATAGGCACGCTAAATAATACACATGTGTATTCCTATCGAATCACGTCAATAATGCATTGCCATTCAAATACGAACATTCCTATTTGTGCATACTTTAGAAAAACATGTTATTGTGGTATATAACTTTAGCGAGTATTGTGGTTTTATCAGTCCTGCTAATGCGATAGTGATGGGTCTTCGCGCTGATGTCCTTTAATGCTCTTGTTGATGTTGCGGTTATATGACTTGGTATTTGTTTAGTAAAAATTATAATGTATATCATTTGTTGATACTGTTATTAATTATTTATTACTTTTACATCTCGAATCCACTAATTGGCTGCGGGGTTAATAAAAACATGCAAATCGTACCGTTTGTCTGCTACACGCCTCTTAATTTGCAAGTTCCTACTTCCTTTACAGTGCAATTCCGGGGTCTCATAAGTCCAGAGTGACATAAGGTCGTCACTTAAGTAATTTGTCTGCTCAAATGCTAAAAAGCTTTAAACGTAAGACAAATGGTAATGTATTTTTGACTTGGAATGCGGTTAAATTTCCTATATCACCCCGTTTCTCAATCCGGTAATCCCTGAGCATTTCGCTGTATTTACAATGTGCTTAATTTGTTTCGAGTCAGTCTGAGCTTTTAGGTACAAATTTAGTTTTGCTTTGATGAATCATCGGATAAGGATAAATGGTTCGTACATTTAATTACGGTTGGAAAAGTACGGTGTTAATTGCAAACGTTGCCTTCATATATTGAGATTGACAGCACTGGACGCTAGATGATTATTCAATTGTTTCAATTAAACATGTCAACGTTGACCCGAGTCGCGAATAGATCTATGTTCTACGTAGTGATTAAACATGCCACGTGTATATAAATTATTATTTGTGCAGTGAAGAAAAATTAAAGTTTTATTAGGCGCTGCACATCATAGAATAGATAAGATTCGAAAATAACCTTAGGATGAACGTCGGTTCACGAGCAATAAATAATTGAGATTCAACTAACCTCCACTCAGATGGATGGACGATATCGTCACGGGACATACAAGACGTGGATGAGATGAGTGCAAGACCAGAAAGAGTCCTTTATTAATCTTTTTTTTTTCTGTAGATCGATTAGGGCTAAAATAATAATGATATTGTTATTTTTTGCGTAATTTCACTGCATCTTAGCCAAGCAGAAAATGGCAACATTATGCTATGACATAACCAGCCAATATCGACATCCTGGCCAATTTAGAAATCGTGCCGATTTTACAACAGTGCCTAAAACAAATTAATTGAAAGACATAGTTAAGAGCTATGCCAAATCAGATTAATAATTATGTTCTTTGCCATATATTATCAAACGACACGTGCCTTTTAGGCAATATTATGTTGTTTTACAAGACAAATTAATGTGCCAATTACACGTTATTGCAAATTTGCATGAAAATAACTGAGACTTAACAGAGGTTTACGATGTTTTTTTTTTTATTTGAGTGTACTCACTTTGTATATTGAAAGAGCATGGAGAAAGTAAATCGGCCTAACTAAACCACAAAGTGAGTTTCATGACTGCGAATCAAATTTTAAACCACGGCACCAAAAAAGATCATTGACTTTCGCAAGTCTATTAGAAGTGTTGTTCTTGGCGTAAGTAGGCCCGCTTCATACGCGTCGTGTCAAGGCACGTCATGCTCTCGATTGAATGTATCTGTAGGCTGGGAAATGTAAGAAGCCATTACCGTTATTGTCTGTCAGGCTGGTAGGTTTATCTGATGGAACCTAGTAACGGTCCGTGTACAATGCTAATGCTGTCGGATCGGGCCCCAGGGGTTGTACAGTTAGCCATTGGCTTTTGTGCGAAGGGGCGGTTCTCTTGGTTTTGTCTTGTACCACTAATTGACGATAAGTCTATTACCGGAGGTTCCTACATGTTTAATAGGCCCTGTAAAATATTATAGTAATGAAACCACATTTCCGTACCTTCCGTGCCCTAGTAGTTCTAAAATAGGAAATCGTCCAATTTGATATCAGAAGCAGATGTTGTAAAGAGTTGACCTAACAGTTGAATAAAATTTGAATAAACCATATGAACTACTGCACAATTTTCCAAAGTACACAATTGTTTAATTAACGAGCCAGTCTCGCTCCAAAAACTGCATTGAAACGTCTGTGGCGGAACTCTTTTTCACCAGTGCGACCTTCGCGGTCGCCTTTATTATTTTATTTCAATAGAGTTGTGTTTTGTTTTATAAGAGATCTGTCAAGAGGTGAAAAATAGATGTTTTCGATTCCGCAAAATAAATTGTTTTAATAATAGGAGTAATAATATCCTAAATTGGTGACCCCGATACGAACACAACATAAATTAAGACGATTCGAACACAAGAAGAGCAAAGGTACGCAAATAGGTACGAGTACTTTCTTTGGTGGTACGAGTGAAGCGACCACGGTCGTCTGATTGTTCGTCGACGAGAATACGAAAACGTAGAAAAAGAAGTGGTGAATTCGACTACGAGAGCTGTGCTGCTGACTGCTGGCAACAATCGCATGGAGCGCGTCAAGACTAAAGTCGAAGTATCTTTTGGAAGAACCAGTGTGGACTAAAAAGACTAAGTGTGATTTATATTGTTGTGTGTTTTTGTGTGTGTATTTAATTTTATTTTATTTTGGTGAATTTTTGTACATATTTTTAAGTTATTTTTATACCAAAGTTTTTTGTAGGGCATTCGCACACCACACTCCCACGTTTCTTTTGTTTTCAGTTTTTGTTTTTGAATTTTGTTTTTCTCTTAGCATGGTTTTTCATGACAGCACACGTCATGAGTGACAGTGAGCAGGAAGACTTCAAACCAGCTTCCGCGGGTACGGGTGGACGTGAAATGTCAAGCAGTGACAGCAGATCTGGCACAGGCGGTACGGAGAAGGTAATGATTAACAGAGTATCTATACGTACCCCTCCATTTTGTAGAGATCGCCCGGCCCTATGGTTTGCGAGTTTAGAGGCGCAATTTTCCATCAATAATATTAGCCAAGAAATCACGAAGTTTAATTACGCAGTTGCGCACCTCGATACCAATTGTACTCGCGAAGTAGAGGATTTCATAATCCAACCTCCGAGGGAGCAACCCTACACGAAATTGCGCAACGCAATAATATCTAGGTTCTCAGATTCTCGGGAGCAGAAAATACGCCGTCTTCTAGAGAAGGAGCAGATCGGCGATCAAAAGCCGTCGTTTTTTCTGCGTCATCTGAGATCGTTAGCCGGTGCAGCATTTCCGGAGGATATTCTGAAGACAATTTGGATGAGCAGGTTGCCACGATATCTTCAAACTGTCTTGGCTGCTCAACGATTAGAATCGTTGGCTGAGCTAAGCGAACTAGCGGACAATTTGGCTGAAATTAACGCTCAATCAACTTCATTGGAGGTATGTACGGTTTCGCCTAACTCGAATACTGATCTTGTACAGGAGCTGACTAAAAAAGTTGATGAATTGACCCGTTTAGTAGCGTCACTTTCCTCTGCTGGTTGCAGCTCGCATGTTGGTACGCGTAGTCGTGACTTCAATCGTAACCGTAATCGTAGTCGCAGCCGATCACGTTCACGTAACTATGATTTGTGCTTTTATCATGACCGTTTTGCGACAAAAGCACGTAAATGTGTGCCTCCATGTAAGTGGTCCGGTTCCCCGCCTAGTGATCAGGGAAACCAAAACAGCAACTGTTAAAGGCGACATCCAGTTGCTCGCCAGCTAGTCGCCGCCTTTTCGTGACCGACCGGAGATCCAACCGGAAATTTTTGGTGGACACTGGTTCGGATATTTGTTGCGTTCCTCGTAGCTTTATAAAAGGACGTACGCTTCAGCCATTATCATATGGTTTAGTTGCAGCTAATGGCAGTAAGATTATCACATATGGACTGGTACAGTTGAACTTAAATTTAGGGCTACGACGGGATTTCACCTGGAACTTTGTCGTGGCGGATGTGGAAAGTGGTATTATTGGCGTAGATTTTTTGTCGCATTACCAGCTTTTACCCGATTGCTCAAAAGGTAAGCTGTGCGATAGTAAAACTGGGCTTATTTCGTCCGCGGACCTTTATACCGCGGAACAGCAAAGTGTGAAGGTAGTATCTCTTCCTGACTCGCCATTCACAGCGATCTTGGAGAAATACCCAAGTATAACGCGACCACCTGGTGCACCTAGAATTATTAAACACAGCACCGTACATTATATAAACACTACCGACGGTCCCCCTGTGACATCTAGACCGCGTCGGTTGGCACCATTAAAACTGGGCATTGCAAAGAAAGAGTTCGAAGATATGGTCCGAGCTGGTACTTGCCGACCATCTGATAGCTCTTGGTCATCGCCTCTGCATCTCGCACCTAAAAAGGACTCAACGTGGCGTCCTTGCGGTGATTATCGTGCATTAAACGCCCGAACGATTCCTGATCGCTACCCTGTCCGATACATAGGTGATTATGCGCACAACTTGTCTGGCTGTACCGTTTTTAGTACTATAGACTTGGTCAAGGCCTATCAACAGATACCGGTGAATCCAGGCGACGTGTGCAAGACAGCGATAACTACTCCATTTGGATTATATGAATTTCTGTATATGACTTTTGGTTTGCGTAATGCTGGGCAGACTTTTCAGAGATTTATCGATGAAGTAGTCCGTGGCTTAGATTTTTGCTATGTCTATGTTGATGACATTTTGGTTTACTCAAAAGACCAAATAGCGCATGCGCAGCATCTGGAAATCTTGTTCCAGCGATTGCACGACTATGGCGTTGTGATTAATACAGCCAAGTCCGTATTTGGTGCCGCAGAAGTATCTTTCCTTGGGCATCGAGTCAATGCTGCGGGCACGCGTCCTCCTGAGGACAGAATTCGTTCTCTGGTGGATTACCCGCCCCCAAAGACAGTTCAGGGTATGCGCAGATTCATAGGCATGGTCAATTACTACCGCCGGTTTTTGCCAAGTACGGCTAAGTACCAAGCGCCGTTAATTGAAGCAATCACTGCTATTCAAGGCAAAGGCAATAAACCTTTTGTGTGGACTCCTGAGCTAGAAAAGTGCTTTGAAGAATGCAAGAAAAGCTTGACGTCCGCTACAATTTTAGCACACCCAAATAACAGTGCTGAGGTTGGGTTGTTTACTGACGCTTCAGGAACGCACGTTGGTTCTTGCCTACAACAGCGCGTCGATAATGATGATTGGCAGCCACTAGCCTATTTTAGTAAAAAGCTGACTGCTAAACAGGCTCAGTGGCCGGCGTACTATCGGGAACTCCTTGCGGTGTACGAGAGTGTTCAACACTTCAGGCACCTGTTGGAGGTACAACACGTCACTATCTACACTGACCATAAGCCGCTAATATACGCTTTTGTACAACGACGTGAGAAATTGCCGCCTATCCAATTAAACCAGCTGTCTTTCATCAGCCAGTTTACTACTGATGTAGTGTATATTAAAGGGGTTGATAACATCGTAGCTGATGCCATGTCGCGCGTTGAGTCTATTTCTCTTGAAGAGGATTTTGCTGCACTCGCGTTATCGCAAGAATCGGATGAGGAGCTAGCTAGTATGCGTGGGAATTCGTCTTTGAAGCTCGAACCCATCCTCATCCCTGGCACAAATATCACAGTAATTTGTGATACTTCAACTGAGCGACCACGTCCATACCTGACACCAGCATTCCGTCGAGCTGCATTCGACAGGTGTCACAACCTCAGTCACCCTGGCGCGCGGGCAACCACTCGCTTGGTAACTGAGCGTTATGTATGGCCTCAAGTAAACGCAAATTGCCGTGAATGGGCTCGAACTTGTTTACGCTGTCAACTCAGTAAAGTAACTCGACATATTAATTCGCCACTTGGAGAGTTTAAATTACCGTCAAACAGATTTAGGTCGGTGCATTTAGACATTATTGGACCACTTCCTCACTCGAAAGGGTACAATTATTGCCTGACTGCGATTGATAGATACACACGGTGGCCTGAAGTATGGCCTATGTCATCAATCACAGCAGAAGAGGTAGCAGATACATTCGTAACTGGTTGGGTTTCCCGTTTTGGGGTACCAAACATTTTGACAACCGACCAGGGCCGGCAGTTTGAATCTGTGTTGTTTCGCCGTCTAATGGATGTATGTGGTACCAAACGGGTGCGCACGACTAGTTACCATCCTTGCGCAAATGGTATGGTGGAACGCATGCATCGGCAGCTTAAAGCATCTTTGATGTGTCATAATGACACATGGGTAAGAGCTTTGCCGTTAGTTTTATTAGGGATGCGAACGGCGCTCAAAGAAGATTTGAAGGCATCTTCTGCAGAGCTCGTTTATGGAGAGACTCTTCGCTTGCCTGGAGAACTCGTCATACCTCCAATAACATCGCAGAGCCCAAGTGACGTTGTAGATTTCGTCCGTGAGCTGCGCAAATATATGGAAGCTCTCCGTCCTGTCCTTGCTACACGCCACGCCCAGCCATCGACTTTCATATTTAAAGATTTAGTTAAGGCGTCGCATGCCATGCTACGCGATGATTCAGTGCGAAGGCCGTTGCAGCCGCCTTATTCCGGTCCTCATCGTATCATCGGGCGAAGAGACAAAACGATCACTCTCGATATTAATGGAAGGGAACGTACAGTTAGCATAGATCGCGTTAAGCCTGCCCATTTGGATTCGGCGTTTGGCAATTGTGAACCAATTGTGCCGCCTGCGCCAACTCCAGCTAGCAGTTTCACGCCTGCGTTGGTCCCTGCACCTACACCAGCTCCTGTCATCACCCGGTCCGGGAGGAGGGTGAAGTTTAGAAATATTTTAGATATGTGATTATCTTATGTATTTATAAATTTTTCAGCTTATTCTTCCTTTCTCCGTGGGGGGGTGGTGTGGCGGAACTCTTTTTCACCAGTGCGACCTTCGCGGTCGCCTTTATTATTTTATTTCAATAGAGTTGTGTTTTGTTTTATAAGAGATCTGTCAAGAGGTGAAAAATAGATGTTTTCGATTCCGCAAAATAAATTGTTTTAATAATAGGAGTAATAATATCCTAAACGTCCATACAGAACACGATGATTGTAATGTAAAAGGCCGTATTAGGAAAATTGTTGTAATATATACCTACCTTCCTGTCTATGTAACTTATTATATAAACTCTTTGTAAAGTTTGAAACATTGACTCAAACTAGACATTACAAACAGAAATATAATGCAAATGCTTAGAAACCCAGAGAAATCTAGTTTAAATGCATTTGTGAAATTCGTTGTTGCAGTCATAATATGATACTGTCATGTATTTGTCGGAATATTTTGTGGAGACTTAAAATTCCTAATGCAATTAAGATGTCTTTGTCAATGGCATCATGAAACTATAGGTATGTCATAAAAGCCATAAAGAAATTGTAATTTATACATATTCATTATGTTTATTAGTATTTAAATTTATTCTGATAAAAAAACAAACCGCATACGATACCTTAACGTCGGCATGCCCATTAAGGCGGCGAATGAATACCACTTGAATGCAATGGCTCTTATAATAATGATCACATTGCTGCGGCGTGTATCTGCGTCCGCGCATGGTACAAAACGTGATTTATGCGTTTCTAATCGCGCATGTGCTGTTGTGTAACCAAGTGCACTTCCATCGGCAATAATTGTAATGTAACTTTGCCGCACACGGAAAATTTCAGTTGACTCATAAACAAACATTGCTTTGGTATTTGAATAATAATGATGAACGAACACAGACTGAAGTTCAATGTCACATCTTGTGTTGTTGAGGCTGATTGTTTTGTGTTTGTTTGACAGACACACCTGTCGATCAGTTTAAGTGGTTTTGTTAATTTTAAGATGAATAAATTATACCACATAGTGGTAATGCGAATGAAACTAAAACATAAGTAGTTCCATAAACGCTTTCATTCGCAAATAACACATAAATATATGTTCATTCAATGCTTCAACAAGCATCAATCAAATCAACACAAACAATCAATCGTGGGTTCTGGCAGGTGGCATGCAACAATCCGAGGAGTGTGTTTACTCCATAATGCAGCCTCTATTGTCTCTGCCACGTGTTTATGTGATTTGGCTCTAGGAAACTCTCCCGCTTCACTATCAGTAGGTACTATTTACTTGAAATATTATTGTAGTATGGCTTTCTTCGTATTCGTTTATATCCTACAAAATATTTCTTTCTCATCTGGTTACTTCTCATCATTTCATTTCTCGATCTGAGAAATTATCATGTCCATATCAAATTGTTTAGTAAGTATGCATAATAGAGTAAACGTTAACCGAGCTATAGCACGATGTAATTCTATACTGTTTCTGTGACGCTGCAATTAAATGAGCTATTTGTTCTAATATTATGTCTAATTCTGTTTCAGGTAAGGCAATGTCTTCTAAACGGGTGACATCTATTCAGCAGCGCAGGTACGTCAATCGTCCATCCATCAAAAGAGATCGGTCAGAAGAGTCTTTGTTCGCTGTTTGTAATGAGTACATTTTCTAATGTAAAATTTACTAGTTTTGAATTAGTGTACAGTTTGAAGCACATGAACCTGCCAGCCGCACATCGCACATACTACGGGTCGTCCACCTCTGCAATGGTTACTTAATGTCCAACGATTAGTCACACATCAGCGAAGTCAAATATTTGATCAGTGGTTGGAGTGTGTTTCAGCTGAGAACCATATTTCATGATTTTTTTAACACGGAGCGGACATTATGTAGATAATATTAGTCAACTCTGTAAATATTAGTTTTGCTAATGGTCACAATGTTGCGTCAGTTTGAATTTATATGATACTTTTTAGATGACGTATTAAACAAATTGAGTGCTACTCAAGTAGCTGACGCCATCGGTGACATCACGTTGCAGTCTCCACAGCTGTTGCGAAATAATAATTGTATGATCCTCGACATACGGCAGACTAAGTATCTGATAAGTTAGTCGACGCAAACTATTGAGACATTACTAACTCAACAACATCAACATTGATCATTCAGGTGGAGGGAAGTGGCCTGTCGGTGTACGAATACGCAGAATCTACTTTCGAGATCTGAAATAGATTGTTTACGCCATGTCCGGGCAACTTGCCAACGGTCACCTGAACTCGAACTTAGGACATTTTGGCACAATATTACATTTTTATCAAACCGTGACTGGCACTAAGATTTGAACTATGACTGACACTTCTAGGAATCACTGTTCAAGATGCTACTCTCTTAAAATGTAGTGAATTTTTCGGTATTGCCATTTTTTCCTTGACTCTAATTACATGAGAGCTCTAGCAGAAGTTATCTGTTAACGTCTTCACTGGACCAAAAATCTCCGGTCTAGGT
Organism: Agriopis leucophaearia; assembly: GCA_949125355.1. Taxonomy (NCBI): domain Eukaryota; kingdom Metazoa; phylum Arthropoda; class Insecta; order Lepidoptera; family Geometridae; genus Agriopis; species Agriopis leucophaearia. The sequence continues at coordinate 667,396 of OX421262.1, forward strand.
AACACAATCATAAATATTGTATTAACTGAAATGAAATCGTTTATTGGATGTACAATAGTGTTTCGCATAGTTTACCCGACACTGATCTCATACAGTTTGAAATCTTTACATTGATATGATCATTAACATGGGCACGGTTATCCATTGTTTAGTCTATTACACATTTTGTGACAATTTAATGTTCAATAATTGCTGATTATTCTGTATCTATCTTCTATCACTTCACTATATATATAAAATTTCCATGTCACAATGTTAGTTACCGTACTCCTCCGAAACGGCTTTACCGATTTTTACAAAATTTTATATGTGTATTCAGTAGGTCTGAGAATCGGCTACTATCATTTTAATTTTTTTTACGATTTTTTTTGTTTTTATTTTTTTATTAATTTATAAGGCAAAACAACGTTTGCCGGGTCAGCTAGTATATAATAGGTCGGGGAAAAAGTCTTTTCGTATTTTGTATGTATAAAGTTGTAGTAAAAATCTTATCCGTTGTACTGTTTGTATCTGGCTGGTTTTGATACCATTAAAAATATGACATTTTAAAAAAGGAATACAAAACGTAAAAAGCAATTTCCCGCCATTTTTCAATTGTTTTTTTGTTCGATAAAATGAGTGAATCTAACGAACAAATTCGATATATTGTGAAATTTTATAACAAAAAAGGGAAAAATGCGACACACGCCGCGAATAAAATTTGTGACGTTTATGGACCTAATGCAGTGTCATCAAGAGTAGCACAATGTTGGTTCAAGCGTTTTCAGTCCGGGAATTTTGATGTCAAAGATGCAGCTCGCTCTGGTCGCCCTGTTACGGATAAAGTCGATGCCATTTCTGAAAAAGTGGACCAAGATCGGCATATTAGTAGTTACGACGTAGCTGAAGAACTGGGGATTGACCACAAAACAGTTTTGACCCATTTGAAAAAAACTGGGTATACAAAAAACTCGATATTTGGGTGCCACACGAGCTCACTGAAAGAAACCAAATGAATCGTGTACTCATTTGCGATTCTCTATTGAAACGTAACGAAACCGAACCGTTTTTGAAAAGATTGATCACTGGTGATGAAAAATGGATCACCTACGACAAGAATGTGCGCAAAAGATCATGGTCAAAGGGCAGTGAAGCACCACAGACTGTAGCGAAACCCGGATTAACACGTAATAAGGTGATGTTGTGTGTATGGTGGGATTGGCAGGGCATCGTTCATTATGAGCTTTTACCGCCGGGCAAAACCATCGATTCGGATCTCTACTGCCAACAGCAGATGAGACTCAAACAAGAAATTGAGAAAAAACGGCCGGAATTGATCAACAGAAAGAGTGTGGTCTTTCATCATGATAACGCCAGACCGCACACATCTTTGGCCACTCAGCAAAAATTTAGAGAGCTTGGTTGGGAAGTGTTAATGCATCCACCATATAGCCCAGACCTTGCACCCTCAGATTTCCACCTGTTTCGATCTCTTCAGAATTCTTTGGGTAGTGTTAGATTAACATCAAGAGAGGACTGTCAAAACTACTTGTTGCATTTTTTTGATCAGAAGTCCCAAAAATTCTACAGCAACGGGATCATGTCACTACCTACAAGATGGCAACAAGTTATCGAACAAAATGGCACATATATATTATAATTAAATGTAATTAAACTTGAAAAAAATATGTCTTGAATTTGTTTAAAAAATACGAAGAAACTTTTTCCCCGACTTTATATATAAAAGGCGATGTGCGTATGTATGTGAAGCTCCTGTGAAGTTTGGTAGCGATTGGATCAACAGTTATTTTTTGTGTTTTAATAATACCTACCTACGAAACGAAAAACAAGAACAAAATTGAAGTCTAGATACATTGACATAATTATTGCCTACATACATCATAGAAAAAAAATTGAGTTCCAAGTCAAAGGAGGCGACAGTCACTATAAAGCAAGTTGAATTGTTTTCATCTTTCACTGACAGGTAGCTGATGTTATAAGAAGTAACTTGGGCTACTTTTATCCCGTATATAACGCGGGTGAAACCGCGGGGCACAGCTAGTTTACAATGAAATTAACTTTACTTGAATCAACTTCGTTTCACTAAAAACGGTGATGTTATCAATGTTACTTTCACAATATTTTATCTAAAAGCAACAACAACATTTTCTGTTCAACAATCAATAACTATAGTCTTACAAATTACTGTATTTGTAAGACTTGGAAAAAGACATTATCACATCATCGTTTCCAGAAAAGTTTCAAAGGGTTATAATTTATTGCTGTAGAACCTGTAGAGTTATCTCATATCCCACAAAAAATACTCTTGTTTTCCACAAAAATCATAATAATCAGGCGACCTTATTAAATCAACGTAGTGGTTGGTGATGTTACCTACTGATGGGTACTTCTTCATTCTCTGATAACCTCAGCACCCATAACAGGGTCGTAATTATCAACCAGCCCCCGATCCGCCATCTTGTACAATCTCGTTATCAACACTTATCTAACGCCAATGTTTACATTTACATACTGATAAAACTTATTTGTGCTCCCAGCTCAGACACACATCAATTTTAATGTATTAGGTACACGAGACAACAAATGATCCATCAATGTTTGAAAATGCATGAACCTTCATTTTATCCGACATAGTCAAAATTATTTCAGGAAATAAAATGCTTTGGCGACATAACAGATGCTAACCTCATTTACGTCATCGGCTATTTCTACATGTCGGTTAATGTTTTAAATCTTATGTCATAATGCCTCTCGTAAAAATTTCTTGTTTTAAAGTTATCTTCAGAGAAGTGGACGTTGATGAACAAGTCTCAAAGAGGGTATGCGTAAGATTTTGAGTATAGCAACTTCTATTTTTATTTCAAAGAATATAACTTATTCATGCTGTTAATAATCCATGATTGAGTTAATCAATCACAACGTGTGTTTCAAGATTGAAACAGCCTAGTCGATAGAATCAAGATTAGGCCAATATGTCATAGTTACGACATGGCAATACGCTGTTACCGGCAGAGGTCAAACAGAACAGGGTTTCAAGAACCGGCTGTTGTATGCGATCCAGCAAGAATGTCAAATCAATCTTATCGGTATCTATAAAGCGCTAGGCTAAGCGGATCTGCTCAGAAACCGGGTCTTAGGTCACACAACAGCACGTGTCTAGTTGACGTCAATCAACACACTTTGCGATAGCTTTCTAACCACCTTCTCGATCTCGGTTGTCTGTGCTACAAATCTCAGCTTAATGATGCCGAGAGATTGCCATCGATCTTGCGCACGTGGTTGCGATATTAGGCAGGAGCCCGTCAACATATTTACCCGGCCTATCGCTAATGAGTTCGTCCCCCATCGCTATCGCGCGAGCTGGTGTGTACCGATAACCTACATCTCGACCACGAGTTGTTTACTTCATCGCACCTAATTGTCCAAATTCGATTACGTCATGCCGTTGCTGATTCGCTGCCCACATCTATTGTCCGTTCAAATTCACTGCCTTTTAATGCAATATGTTGCCGGTTTCCCAATAGATTGTCGCAAGTTGTTTTTCTCGTTATGGAATTATTACAGGCTGTAACTGTCAATTAGAAATGTTAATAATTTGTTCAATACAATTCATATTACCATTGGCACTGTTGAGCCCTAAGGTTTCGCTGCTAACAATTCTGTTTACACCTTAGACGTTCGTAACGCAATTGCGCAATGTTCGATAACTGATTGCGCCCTTCTATTATTAGTTCTTTGAGCTCATGGCCTATTGTATCATCGTATCATTTGGCAACTCGCGGTTTAAAACTCACTTCTTGAAATTGGGACGGGTTGACTTAAAATGTACAGTGATTAACTGTTTAACTTTTCCAAGTAACGTTCGGCCTACAAGAAACTAACTTTTCCTTATTATCCAGAAATATATCAGGTATGCTTACTGCTCATGTTGATAAAGTTGTTGATTTTAAACAAATTTCAGCTTAATCTGAGTCATAGTATGTTCGGGTGCTAGTTGTAAAGTGTAGTTAGTGATGTTGTTTCTACCGCATTGCGATACATTGTGTTTCGTCAACAATGATTCATGTGCTATTGAGATAGTTACAATCTGTTGAAAATTGTGCATATCCTGTCAGCTGGCAAGTATAATATCTCTGCTGACGTTGACTGCGTTATGTCTACATTCCATTTGATACATTACCTAACACGCTAACTATTTCAAATGCTAAATTTGTTAAATGTAAAAACGCACTTACATAAAAGTGCTCTAAAAACGAAAAATCTCACGCGTGGGCCGATTGTCGATTTTTCAAACTGGTTCCAGTTTATTTTTGTAAGTGTGACTCTGAATCTCGCTCATAAAAATTGTCTAGGACGTGTTATTTCAACGCGATATATAACATTTTGTTCAGTTAACATAATCGGACACGTAAAAGCGAATACTGGATCCGATTAGGTGTTCAATGCGTTCTTAACCTACTTAAAGTAAGGTTTATTCTAAGGTTTCCACACCTCAACTCTCCTACTCTGCAATCAATGGTTGGCCAAGAAACGAGTGCCCTGCTCATACTGTTTATCATGCGTTTTATTTCTGCCATGTTAACTTGTTAGAGCTTTTATTTTGGAACCTTTTATATTAGAACCTTTTACGTATGGTGGTTGATGATGGTTTATAATAAAACACAAAAATATTAGAAACTAGATATTTGAAATGAATTGTATGTCCGTTAAAGACGAAGCTGTTGATACTGAACCAATTTTAAGAACTTACACCTATCCTTACACAATTTGACAATAAATGAATTGTGATTCTATAAATCATAATAATTGTACATATTGTTGGTGTGCAAGTTTGTAGTGTGTCGCTGATATCAAATTTATTTCTAGCGATGATTGCTACCCACGGTGATGTGCTTGAATTATTAATACTTATACTAATTTCTAACAACAAATATAATTATTCGTAATTTACGTAACTCAAATTCAATTACTTATTTGATTTTTGCGTATTAACAAACTATTAACTCAATAACACAACGTCAATAACGTGATACTATTTTTGCACAAAAGTTGTGTTACTTGATCATTATATCAGATCAGTAAAACAGCTAAAACTGAGGAAGAGTAATCTCCGCTTACAAAAATTTAAGTAAATGTGATGTCATGTAAAAAAACTAAGCAAAACAAACTACCTGAAGCTTAAGACGTAGAAAGGCTTCATTCGAAGTTGCATTCCTGTCCCGTCGGAACCGGCCGGTGGCCGTCCGTTACGTCACCCTAGCCATACTGAATCACGAACCCGCGACATCATCGCACCATTCTACGCTGATGTCATCCACACCGTCACTAACTTCCTCCACATTCGCATTACAAAATGTATGCTTTATTCAAATAAGCTTCCTTATATGGCCACACAATTTCTGACTTCTCTCACTTTCTCTTCTTTTATGTTTATATTCAAGATTTGTGTCTGTGACATAGGAGTGATTAGAATTCGAGCCGTTGTGTCTGCCGCACCTTGTCGCATGCAACTCGAATGCACGTGCAGTGTAAGCGATTTCACTGGTCACGCGTCTCATAATGAAGATTATGGGGATTATCTTGATCCTAGCCTTAGATAGCTTCTGGACTTGTACGGTTTTCCTGTTCTTATCGCTTGTACAACGAAGGGCTTCAGATCAGAGATTGTTAACATTGCCTGTTACATTTCTTTGCTCACAATTTGTAAATTTTTTTTCGTGAATCTTTGTTTTCCTGGAAAATTGCACTAAATAGCCCCGAAAATTGGTCTAAAGTAAGTGGTAGAGTACTTATGTCTCCTCTAATATCATGTAGGTACGTGTGTTGTTAACTGCGTTCAATATTTCAATGCGCAGAGAGGTTTGATTATGATTTTAATCTACTAAGAGGCGAATGCACTGTACCCTTAGTACAAGTTTTGATAGTTTTCGAAAACTTTCGAAAGCTCCATAGTACATGCCATAGCCATCGTGAAATGTTTTCCTTGAAGAAAAATTATTTTTTCGTGAAATGAATGAAGTTTGGTTGCTAAAGGAGAAACTGTAGGTATAACGATTCCATTTATTTATTTTTTCTGAGATTATAATTCCTTTTTCTATCGTCATTCCTCGTCATTTTCCCTATTTTCTATCCATATTAGCATAGCTTCGCTTTCTAAACAAACAATTCTGTATTAGTATAAAAGGTAAAGCTTTTAATAGTTTATTAATTTGCTAAATGATTTCATATCTCGATCAGTCGAAACGTTCGTGATCATTGTCGTCTACTATTGTTTACAGAATTGATAACATTTATCAGTATTGCCACACATAATGTTTAAACATTAATTTGACTTATAAATTGTAATATAGTGGTTGTTTTTTTTTTTCAGTTAAATGTCTAATTGATTCATACACGAAAAGCTTTTAAAATTCGGTGATTGTTAACAAGTCTTCTGACTTGGAGAAGGTGTGTATTCTTTAGTAATTTTGCTTTCGTGTTCTACGGAATTCATTATTCATATCATGCATAACATAAAATAACAAAATAACTTAACTAGTTTGTTTGTAACTTAACTTATTAACTAAATAACTTAATTGCGTTTTATTATCTACCGTGCTACATCCATAGCGGTATCTATATTAGTGGCTCCACTCACAAAAGAGTTTTTGTATCATATATACGCCATGAGGCGATATCTGTCTCACTCCCTCGCTATCTTTATCCATAAGCTTGTCTCGGTCTAGAACTGGCGGCGACAAGCAGTCTGGTACTTTCGGACGGCTATCGCATTGCAAACGGAACCCTAGGTCACGGGCACTGGACACATTTTCGTTCAGCGACTAGTATGAATAATAACTTCGCAACGAGTACTCTCCGCTGATTATGCCGCATTTGGGTTGTTCTAGGCTTTATGTAGAGTACTAAGTAATTAACCTGTGTTTCGCTGAAGTTGTCATACTTCTCGTCCATGGTAACTTCATTATTGTATGTATAAGTTTCATATTCATGACATCCACGCGCCGTACGATAGTCGTTTAGTTTATTGATCCTGATTAAGATGCCATCTTGTGCATTTGATTAGAAACACCTGCTCGATGTTTACGAAATATCATTAATTATAATATTGCTAACTGAATCCGCCCATCGTTCCAGTTGCCAAAACCACAATGGCCAAGGCCGATGCGCAGTTAACACGAAACCTGAGGTTACATTGAAAAACAAGGAGACCGTGAAAAAGTAGCTGGAACAATAGCCGTCCTTATTCACTCCTAATAATACAGACATCTGATAGGCCGAACTCTTGACGGACGAACGTGCCAAGTAATACATTAGCATCTCATTGGAGATAGCATCGTGCCAAGACATGGGGCAGCGAAATGGATAACCGCATGCCGAACATTTCGGACATGGATTCATTAATTGAAAAAAGACGTTACGATTGAACAAGCTTTCTCGGAAATCAGAAAACCGATATTTAAAACGGAATTGATAGCATATTTAAAACACCGGTAGCTTAACATATATAATTTATCAAAGTACAATTGCTGATCAAGTTTATTTCTATATAGCATAACGATCGTGTCGATAGTCTATTATGTAATATGCAAATTTGTAAATGTAGCAATCTGACTAGTTGATAGGTAAACGTTCACAATCTATCATACAGTCACTTGCAACACTACTGAACCGCGCTAAATATGTATAAATCTCGCCTGCTTCACTAGATTGGTCATACTCATATTTAACTACAATTCCCAGTTAATGGAAACCAATAAAACCAACACATGAAACTATTTTTAGTGACCTTAGCCACCGCGTGGTATTTCTACTGCATCTACTTCATTGCGGTGGTCTTTATAGTTTTGTTTTGTTACAGTTTTTATGAAATCCCTTAAATAACAACAAACTCACACAGGTTGTTTTATAGTCGTCCATTTTTATTGATTTGCCTTATTACTATCAGGGTATATCTATCATACCGAATGATTGATATTCTATCTCTTCTCTGGTGCTAACATCTTTACGGTATTTTTATTGACTCGTAAGCAGATTAATTTCAAGGTTGCAGATTAGTTTCAATCTCCTGGCTGCCACTAACTCTTGGGTATTTTTCGTCGCGTCGGCGTAGTTTTTCCTGTGTGCGCCAGAAATTGTGTCTGGTTTTAGGCACGAGACATCATGCCATTCTCAGAACGAGCTCGAGCGTCAATGACGCCCAAGTTGATTGACGGATGTCTTCCTGCTTATCCCACTTTTCAACTCCTTCGTGAAAAGTATAATGTCAACCTTACCCCCTCACGATAAGTGGCATTGATCTTATAACATCTACTTTGTTGTGGCACTTCACGGCTGCAATCGATTTGGCTGTAAACTAGTGTAGGTGTTGCCGTAGACAGTAGAGCCAAAAGTGTTCACCGACACCCTCGTATCATACGAGTATAAATAGTTCTAATGAAAAACTAGCTTTAAAACAAAACGAATGAGTTCAATCTTATCTGTTATAAATTTTACGTACAAACTTTAAAAAAATTACACGTTTCTAGAAGATGTTAAAATATTTGCGTCACTTAAAGTTCATGACTCTTTTCTATAGAAGGTGGTTAATTTTACATAAAGTGTTATGTTATTCGTAGCTAGTCATATTATATGCTGTCTTTAAATGCAAACGAAGCATTGTGAACGAGCAACATCTGTTGAACGCGAACAAAAAGCAATTCATCTCGCATTAACATTACGGTTTACCAGCAAAAAATAATGACATCACTCTTATTTCTCGTCAAGTATAGCCTGAAGTCGAACCAAGCGAATGCCTAGCAACAGATCGCGAATCGATTCAATGTACAGTTAATTTTACAACTATTTCGACCTAAATATCAATATTTGCTTGAAGGCAACTTTCTGTTGGATTGAAACTTTTTATTAAGCGTCGATTCTATTGCAAACCCGGTTGTCATCGTCAGTTGATAGAGCAGATATTGATGTCACTGTACAGCTACTTGCCCCGAGATTGAATTCTTGTCCGGTACACTTAAACAATGCATATTTACACACCTACGACGTATTATAATAACGATCATTCCAATTTCTGAAATATGAAACATAATATTTCACATAATAGCAAATTCCTTCCTCAATTCGTGAAGTCACGTCTGTTAAAAAGTACTTACTACCACTGCTGACAAATAGTTCTCATTATTGTGGTACCTAAGCAATTACTGTCTTTTTTTTACGAAATACGAGAAGTGCTCGTATATTTTGTTATTAAATATTGCGGTGCCATATTGCGGTGCGGTCACAATTCACAATACATAACCCGTCTAACTACATTTAAAATTTCTTTTGCGCCTTAGCACCAAATATAACAGTTGTTTCTTTCTTCTATTCGTTTACTGTTTGAATCGTTTTCAAAAGTTTCCTACAGATTGTATGTTTGAACTGTGCTGTATACTTACAGCGTACAACATGTTTTTCTCTACATTTGTTAACTAGTTTCAGTATTAGCTCGTTGTAACCCATTACTTACAAAACGTGTATTAACATGTATGTAATGATGATGATATTATTATTTATGCACATGTATAATTCACCACAATAATTCCAAAAAATACTTCGTTGTTTCCAAAAACTTCATCTTGTTTTGAATTTTTAAGAAATGCATCTTTTATTCTGCCACGTTTTCGTTCGTGATATTTTATGTGGTCAAGTTCCTACATTTAACTGCATCTAGATTCTAATTCTTATAAATAGCCTTATTTTCAATGCGCTCTCCATCGTACACCGCACCGTCGCTTAACATCAGGCGAGTTGGCGGTCCAAGCAAGCTCACTATTACAATTAAAAAAATTGCATTACTTGCCATTTAGCCAGGAAACCACTAATTTTAATAAGGTCGTAGTTAACCCTTAATTTGCATCCAGAGTGAAACTTGACGTTCTAAATCCGTCCGTCGGCTTATTCTAGAGTACGTTAACTGTCACTGCTTACAGAGTCTGCTTTATTTATATTAATAGCCTTGTTTTTAGCAGATTTGCTTATGTTAAATTAAATGATAATACGAACTTATAACATAGAATACGAATTTTATTCGCCAGTAAGTGCTTAGTATCAGTTTCGTACTTGATACTTTCGTCATGTCTATTTCTGTTTAACCAACCTATGCATCTACGTATGTCGTCTAACATGCTAATTAACTATACAACATACAGTTTGCTCAGTAATTCAATAGCCGTAGCTCTATCAATGGATCATTTAACACAATGCGTGCAAATTTGGTCGCGATGAAAATCGCTGAACCGTCGAATTGTTTGCATGTATCTCGAACCTGACGGCATTGAACTTCAACTGATTGTGAATCGTATACAGTTTGCTCTATTGCGTTTTAATATTCTTGTCGGTTAGCGATACCACATCTCTCGCCTTTCGCCCGTCGGTCGGTGCGCATAATAACAATACCCGTTCTAAGTTCGGTGATGATGTCAGTTCCTTTAATGACCGGCCCGGTCGCCGCAGGCTCCTCACGAGCGTAAACAACTCGCTACACTTCTTACCTGAATTTATCCCGCTGATTACCTCCACCGGCCGAACTGAAGTACGAACGGGCATGTATAATCAACTTTAATAGGCCTCGATCCGTCTTTTTTATGCCTTCTATATTGTACTCCAACTAGCGTTATTTTACTGCGAACTAGTTAATTGTTTACATATCAAAATAAGTTTATGGGTATCGCATAACAGAACCAGAGTTGTTTTGCAATTCGGCACGCATACGCGTTTGCTCTCATAAGCGGGCCCGGCCGGCCCTCGAATCTCCGAAACCAATTATTAACATAATGATCCGGCGAGGTATTATTCAGGGAATTAAATCCATCAGGACCATAATTGAAATTATTCACTGGCATCGTGTTCTTCGCTTAAATGTTTACCACTGTATTTCGGCAAAACGCAAATTACCTTTGGGCAAGTTCGCGCAAATTTTTGTCAAATACTTTATAAGCATGTTAAATTTCGAAATCCCATGTAGTGTATAGTGGCTTTCCCGGTTACATAACATCATTACTTAAAATAAACCGCTCAAATGTGGACGGACCCGCGCACTGAGGTTTCATTACCACCACAAAATACAAAAAGTAGTGCAAAAATACATCACGCCCAGTCGGTCACCCATCCAAGCACCGACCACACCCGACGTTTCTTAACTTCGGTGATAATAATATCGAGGTCAGAAATGAACATAAATGTCGAGGCTGTTTTTATGTTTTTGAAGAAGCTCACCAGGAAGCTAGTCGGTGAGATCTAGCAGGAAACAGTGGCCGTTGATTTCTCCAATCGTTTGTAGTGTTGTCGGCCATCATTTTTATTTTATTGCTTCCCACCATGGTTTTATCGTGCATCCGGTTTCTATCCTAGCTGTACATCCTTTATTACAGGAATAATTTTTGGTGTAATAATTACCTAAAATTTGCATTATTTATAACTGCAAATTATTTTTCATAGCTGTTTATCCTACAAAATGTTGTTCATGTAAATCATTCTATTTATTTGAACATTCTCATATGTACTTTAAAATTATCGTGATTTGAACACATGTTTAATCAACAACTCATATACACATATTTTATCTTAAACATTACCAATGCGTTATTATAACATTTACTTCATTACAGTTACATATAATTTACTTACATGTCTTACACGCTTTGATAATATATTTTTTACCATATCTGTGGGGGTTCTATTATATTTATTTATAACGCACTGAACATCAATCTAGTCACTCCTCATTTTACAATTCAGTGTTTTTGACAATAACTAAGAACAAAATACCAATTTCCAAGACTATTTTAATCTCATTTCTAAGCACTGTAATGTGTATGACGAAAACTTAATTACCTTCATGAGAGCCTTCACTAGTGGATGGAAAGGAAAGCTTTTTGAAACGACCCCGCTCTGGTCTGCTGGCCGTGGATAAATCTGTTGGACTTTTTGTGTCTGCGACGTTTGAAAGTCCATTACTATCTTTTGGTATAGAATATAGAACATGCTTTTCCTTCCTTCATCTTTCTTTGCCAGTTTGTCATATTTTTATAATGATTGTTCTAAAGTTAGCGTCCAGAAAACAAAATCGTTTTGCTACTGTATTGTGTATGGAATATAAGTATCTAACATAATGTAGATATTATTAATTTTTATACCTATTTGACATCGAATTGTAAACTAATTTCTATTACTATACTAGTAATAATACAAGTATGACTTGTATCAACTGTTACCAATAAAATGATTATGATTGTGGGACCTCAATGATCCATAGATTCATGATCTTCAATGCATTGAACAATTTCTCAGTTCTATTAAAGGCTGTCATTTCCAACTATAATTTTGAAAATGTATAGGTAGTCTACTAGCTACGACCCCCGTTTTCTACCTGATATTCTTTAGGAACCGTTCATTATTCAAGGATAAACTGAAAGTGCTAATCCAGATTAAAAGCCGCTGCCACACCTAATTTTATTCACATTTACGTAGTGAAGGGAACACACAACACTTTCGAAAATATAACATTAGTGTGATTATAACCTCCCAAACGCTTTAAATTTGTGTCCAAAGGAATAATTGCTACAATAAACTGATGTGAATGTTTATGAATTAGCATGCCAAATGAATTACACACAACTAGTAGGTACATTGATTTGTAAATAGCCAAACACACGCCAATTATCTAATCCTAACATCGACTTCATAATTAGTAGCTTTGCTAGAGAGATACGTATTCACCAGTAATGTAAGGTGGTCAATAAATGTTATCGTAACAAACATGGTTTATTAAATTCTGTTTTGCTTTAAATGCTGTTTTCAATCGAACTATAATTACAGCGTGCTCGTGAATCGCATACCTCTTGCAAATTGCTAGTTGTGCCTTCACTGGGTGCTAACTAATCTGTGCTCTTAAGATGCACCCTTCATGACGACGACGGTGTCTGCAGGCACGTTAATTTGTGTAATTTGTTGATGTGTTTGCAACTCTTCCTAACGATCCCTGCTCTTTCTTCCAATGTCAGTTTCGAAACTAAGAGCTTAAAAAGCCTTTATTTATTTAGTTACAATTTCTCAAAAAATTACAGCTAAAAACCAAAACGTATTTGAGACAATATTTCCGGAAAATAAAATTCGTAAACTAAGTATTACTAGAATGTAAAACCGAGTTAACGCTAAAATAACTTATAGAATAGTGAACAATTACATTTAGTATAACGCTATACACTTTAGGCTATCAGACAGATGTTTAGTTAAATATATTAGACTTAGTGAGAAATATAGTTAAATGTAATATGTATACCGAAGAAAGTATTTCAATCGGCTAGTAAAGCTCTGAGATATAAGCGTTTACAGTTTGTAGATTTAGAACATATCCTGTGTTCCTTTCCCGCAAAGTTAGTGTCAGTATGGAGTTTATGTGGTTCTTTCCTGTGACGTCATTTGAAAGTATAGTGCGCTTGATAGACAATACCTTAAAGTGCATTAATATCAGTTGCATTGCATTGCAGTTAAATATCTCTGATTTTTAATACATTTTAATTTTGTTTTCGGCGATATTTATAGTCACCTTGTTTATAAGACAACAAAAATTTTTTGTCCGGTAGTGTATTGCACATTTCATATATAAGTTAGTTGTATTTTACTGCATTGCAGCGCACTTATTTAATTTTAACAAGTTAAATCAAAGCGTCCGGAATGTTCTAGCATAAAATGAAACGGCATTGGTATACGAAATGAAAGTTGCCATGTTCTAAACGAACTTTGCACGTAATTAAATGCTATACCTAACCTACCAGTGCAATAATACTTAGCCTAAAAAGAGCGAAGGTCATGGAATCAATTTTTGAGAATGATTTGCAGATTCGAAATTAAATTGCTGATGGTCTCGATGTAACCGGGGTGATTAGTTATTGGTCTTCTTGATCTGACTTTCTACGGACGACTAAAGCTTGTGATTTATCTGGATTCTGGATCGAAAACTAATCAAAAAGTTTTATTGAATTCACAGTAGCATCTATTACGATCTATTACCATTACCACGACTCCTCATGGATTTAATAAGTGCAACTTTTTTGTTAACTTCGCTATATGCCTGAGTGTCAGCCGATAAAATCACCTGTTTACGGCAACCAATCACCGCAGTTTACGCTCCGCCTACTTTTACCGTTGTAATTTTGACAACAACAAAGGCTTTTAAAGTCAACTCAGTGTGACATGTACCCTTCTGGCTATTTCTAAAATTGTAGGGATTAGCGGATGACAGTTATCACAAATGAAGACAATAGTCTTGCCAAGAAAAGCTCTCCTGTTGTTTGATTCTCACACATTAACATACTTTGCAAACAATGTGCTGGAATGTAATGTTCTCTACGAAAGAAAATTATACAGCTGATAAGGCACAGTTGGCAAATTGATAAGACACAGTTAGCAAACTGATACAGCCGATAAGACACAGTTGGCAAATTGATACATCTTATAAGACACAGTTCGCAAATTAACACCGTTGGCAAATTGATAAAGCTGATAAGACAGTTGGCAAGTTGATATAGCTGATAAAACATAGTTGGCAAAAATATATAAATGATAAGACACAATCGGCAAAGTGATACAACTTATAGGACACGGTTGGCAAATTGATACAGCTGATAAGACACGGTCTGCACTTTAATACAACTGTTAAGACAACGCTGGCTAATTGACACAGCTAAAAATACACAGTTGGTAAATTGATACCGCTGGTAAGACATGGTTGGCAAATTGATACAGCTGATAAGATACGGTTGGCAAATTGATACCACTGATAAGACACGGTTGGCAAATTGATATAACTGTTAAGACAACGCTGGCAAATTGATACCACTGATAAGACACGGTTGGCAAATTGATACAGCTGATAAGACACGGTTGGTAAATTGATACAGTAAGACACAGTTCTTAAATTGATACAACCGATAAGGCACTGTTGGCTAATTGATACTGCTGATAAGATACGACAAGATTGGCAAATTATGTGTGCACCAAATTTAGCTGAAACAAATGCAATACCACCCAATTTTGTTTAGCTTTCCGTAATAAACCATTTGCTCTACTACTATTTAGTTTATGAATGTAAATTATGACTGGACTGTAAATCAAGCGCTACGCCACTTATCTTCTGCGGCAGGATTTGTTGTCTCAATTGCAGAAATAGCTTATTACAATGTAAGATGGACTAAAAGAAAGCTTACCGTTTCCTCACTTGCTTTATTTAAGTCACGGCCTTAGAGCGTTTTGGTCGGCGATTCCTCACCGTAATGTGCGAATTCATCAGATACCCTTGACACAGCATTAAGGCACATGTCACATCACACAGAAAGTATTTATGATAGCTGACATGTAGGTATAATATTTTAACTTCAGTGTTTTACTAAATATACCACAGAATAGAGAAGTAAATATAACGGAAATGAGAAGGAAATTCTGAGCCAGGTATTGTGACAGATATATGATTGAACATTCTTATTTATTTAAACAAAAACCAAATATTGTCTGTGAAATATACCAATGGTTATAGAATGTTAATCCAAACACAGCTTTAAAACTCTACGATGACTCAAACTAATGAAAACAATTTAAAATGAATATAGCCTATCGGAATTGTCACATGCCATTATTTGTTACTTTGAATTGTATTTTATTTTTTTCGTAATTACTTGTACAATGACTTGAATAAAGCAACTCAAGGGACTCGTTACGTAAGATCTCTGCTATCAATGTTCGCTACAGTTACCAGACCTTCATTAATAATACAATGTGTCTATTATTGAAGCTAATGAACACTTCTTTGGGTGCAGGTGTGACGTCATTTGTTATGCCCACAGTTCGCAGCCGCGAGAGAGGTGTGCCTTTCAAATCAAAAACATCGATGGTTGGTGCCGTAATAAAGCCATAAAATTAGTTTGCATATTGGCCAATTAAAGTATCGAAAGTGATCAATTTACAACTAGGTGTGTGCACTGTGACAATGTGCTTTGCTCAACAAAGTAACCAGAAATTTTACAGCTCTCAGCGAATCCGTCCAACTATAAGAAATCGAGGTTTATTAGTCGCAGACTCGTTTAGTTTAATTTCCACTTCCTTTATCTTTAGGTTTTGATTTACCGACTTTATAGACGTTGACACACATTTTCAACGCTAGATATTCTTAGAAATTATGTAGGTACACATGTTTTAGTTTTTTATTCGTCCATGTTAATAACCTCTCCGGGACAAACTACCTGGGTGTAATTTTAGCGTTGTAAATGGTGCTCATCTTGCAAGTGTGGTGATCAAAGAGACCGATGCCGAGATGGTCTTCAAAGTGACGCGGTTACTAATTGGTTGGATTACAAAAGGATTGTGGCCCTTGTCGCGCAACTGTTGCACTTATTTGTACCCTTGTCGCACCTCACTGCCCGTGACAGATGGCTTTCCTCGCACCTTTGCTGCTACTTGTAGATCAACTATCATTCCTAAGATTCTACAATAAAAGTAAAATAGTTATTAAGCATTCTATTGGTTAGCAAAAATAACTTTCGCCATTTGAAATTGGACCGTTAGGTACCTTTTTTACGTAAAGAAAATATGTCGCGATAAGTCCCGATAGACATTTAAAACATCAATTGCATGTATTATCTTTCTCGAACAGTGAATCCCGATATGTCCCGGGTTATTCCCACAATCAGCTCAGTTTCTCGCCACTCGCCAGAAACGACATCGTTCAGAGAACCGTTCTGTTTTAATTACTGGGAGTTTTTCCCTTTGGCACGTCGTTTGATTTTATAATTAGCCGTTCTCGATTCTTGAGAAATTAACATGCGCGGACGATTGTGTATGTCAGTCTAGTCCATGTCAGGCTCCCAAGTTAGTTGTTTTCTCGAAATAACAGAGCAACTGTTGAGAATTATAACTAATGACTGCAGTCTCCGAAGGCGATTGCAGGAGTGCAAGCGTATGATAAATTGTTGACCAACCTGATCATTTATTAATATTAATATTCGTGCACGGCGAGTGCACGAATATTATTCTCGGAGGATAGTTTAAACATCAGAGCTCCCTCCTAATAAATAGCGTGCAGTTATTTCGTTGCCAAACTCTAAGAAATATATTCGTTTGAATCTTTTAATCGTTGTGCAAGAAAAAATCGACGGCCTTCAAATCGCATGCCATTCGACAGCCGTGAATTAACTCGTTACGTTGAAAATTTTCTAACGTTGTGTTTTACTAAGAATCGATTCGAACGGAGTGCTTCCGAGAATACCGACACGTCGAATTTTTCTAATTGAATTCGAAACATAAACATCGCGTGAGAAATTCGCCCACAGCCAGCAGACAGTTCTCACGGGCATTCCCCGCGCTACTCGCGACCGAGTGCCCTGCGGAGACTTGGCATGCGTGTGCATGGGCCCAGGTCACACAAATAATAGTAACAAGTACCCGGACGACAATTACAATAAAACATAATCAATAATCATATACGGTATGAGTAGATAATATGTCGTTTTTCGTCTATATTCAAGATCTTATCAAAAAACAATCTCCAATCTTCTGTGTAAGCAATTTCATTGAAAATCTAATATATATATTCGTATTAGGTATTAACAATTATCCTGGTTTTCGTGTTTGAGTTTTGGCATTACTAATAGGTACGCCAATATTGTTATTTGTCAATTCGACCGCGTGAATTGTAAAAAATGTAGTCACGCATAGATATTTGAATCATATACGTATAAGTTGTAAAGTATTACGATGTGTCATCGTTATTCAACTACATGCATGTGTTCGCGTCTTGTAAGTTGTAATCTAACTCCTGGCTGCACAAGTAGTGTGATAGCGCGGCACATAACTCGCATTCTTTACCGGGCGCACTTCAACACATCCATCGGCCTTCTAGATATGTACCTACTACTACTACCTACTAGACTTGCTTACCATTACCATTCATTGTGAGAAGCTCTACACTTCATTGTTTTTAATGTTTAACGAGGTTTTCTATACCTATTGTCTGATGTAAACTACACAATCGCGTCTAAATTTATCGCCAGCCAGTCTTACAAAATAATTTTATATATTTTTTTATCACGAATAAGTCCGCGTTTGACCGCCAACTCGCCTGTTGGTAAGCGACGATGTGGTCGAAGATGAAGCACGCAGACTTAGAAGAAAGGTCCAGATTATATCTCTCAGGAAACAAGGAAGCCGACAGGTTGTTCCAATCCTTGGCTGTACTGTTTAGAAACGTAGAATCGAAACGTTTGGTACGTATCCAAGGAAAGACCACAATGTATGGGTGGTAATGAGCCGTTTTCCTACTTGTCCTGTAGTAGAAAGGGGATGGTAAGATAAGGGCCTGTAGCTCCGATTCACATTCTCCGAAATGAATCCTATAGAAAATTGACAGACTCGCTACTTTTCTAATAAGTTAATAATAATAAAAAAATATCGTATTCTTGTTAGGTAACCCTTTCATTTGATATCCATACCAAGAAGGTAGGTATGGCCACCCTCCGACTCCATCATCAGGAGGGTCATCATCTATGAACAAAGTACTTGGAAAGACAAATCGTGAACCCAAACTCGACGGGGTTACCTCGTATCATTTAGGGAGTTCCTGTTGCCCCCTTCTGTCTCCATCATCAGACCAGCTCGATGGTACCATAACATTGCATTGTCACCAAACTTACATAAGGATGCCAAATTTCAGCTCAATCGGTTGAGGATAACTGGTCTAAAATTCAGTTGCAAAATTTGTCCCACACATAAGTGTACATACGAGGCATGCCTTTTAAGTTTTTTCGTTTGAAGAAAAAAACACAACTAGAACCTTATAGTACTTTTTATTGTTTTTCAAAGTATTCATCACGTAGCTTTATACACTTTTCCATTCGCTCAAACCAGTTATTATAACATTTATTCCACTCTAAAGTGGGGGTGTTCAAAATGGCTGACTTGAAAGCGTCGACTGCTTCTTCACCGGACTGGAACTTTTGACCACGAAGACTTTTCTTAATATTAGGAAATGTAAAGAAATCGTTAGGGCTTAGGTCAGGACTGTATGGAGGATGGTCAAGAATTTCAACTTTTTACTGCTTCAAATACTCAATCGTTTGACGAGCGCTGTGTGAGCTTGCGTTGTCGTGGTGCAGGATGATGCGTCGCTTTGAGTTAGAATTTCGAAGTTTGGCGATGACTTGTGGTAAACAACCTGTGGTATACCACTCTGCCTTAACCGTTCTACGATCATCAAGTGCAATAGTCGCAACATGGCCAGTTTTTCCAACGAACGTGGCCACCAACTTCTTTGAAGTGCTTCGAGAACGAACAACTTTAGTCGGCTTTGGCTCGTCTTGAAAGATCCAGATTGCAGATTGTTGTTTGGAATCAGGATCGTAGGCATAGATCTAAGATTCGTCACCACTGATGATGTCGTAGACGTGATTTGACTCTCCTCGGTTGAACCTTTGCAGAGTTTTCTTACACCATCTGACGCGGGCCACCTTGTGATCGTCTGAAAGCAGATGCGGTATCCAACGGTAAACTACCTCTCTCACACCAAGCGCTTCATGCAAGATCTTCTGAATGGTTGTCCCCGAGATGCCTAATAGAGCCTCTATCTCTCGATACGTCACATGACGATCTTCGAGAATTAGTTGTCTCACAGCAATGATGTTATCTTCAGTGAAGGCGAATTTTGGGCGTCTTTCGCGAGATTTGTCACTAACACTAGTATGTCCACGCTGGAATTCTAAATACCAGCATTCGACAGTCCGCAGACATGGGGCTTCATCACTGAACACAGATGTTAGCTCTTCAAAACACTGAAGCCGTGTCAGGCCTCTTCTAAAGTTGTAGAAAATTATTGCACGAACATTTTCCTTAGAAAGATTCATTTTCGTACGTAACCAGATTCCAATCGACGCTGTAACTAAACAATAGCATTAGTTCTAATACTTTTAACTGTTTTGAGATTCAAAATTTAAACACATTCGAATATAGAACAGTTCCAAATTCAAAATTGCCGGGAAATATGGAAACGACAGAACTTAAAAGGCATGCCTCGTACTAACTGGGCAAGTTAGTATGTATACTTAGAGAACTTCATTTGATTTCTCAGCACACGTGACACCAGAAATAATACAGCAATAAAATTGTAAAAGTGGCACGATGTTGACTGGAGTGCCACTGTTTGTTTGTTTCGACAATATCGAAACCGTTATTCAGTTTATGGCTGGACTGGAATAGGGAAACGCATTACTGAGAGCACGTGTGTTGTGTACACTTCAATAAACGTTTCTATCAACTGTTCCGCTACTCACGTACCTACTATTCTGGAATACATTTTAATCTTGGAAATTATAAATCTATTATTAGTAGATCTAAGTATACCTTATTTATTTATTTACTGAACACCAACATGATGTACGTCATTAGTAGTCATTACATTACATAAGAAAGACGAGCCACAAGAATTTGACGAAACGTCATCACAATATAGGTGCAGACTACATGCTTTTAGAAAAACAAGAGTTAAAGTTTAGTTTTCAATTAGTTAGCACGTACATTATACATTAACTCCAAAAAGGTTTTTTTACTAAGAAGAAATCAGAGTAAAAACACATTACTTATTAGGTACAAGAGTTTGATAGTCTTATTTTCTATACTTTTTTTTTATTGTTTGTCCGGCTTTTATTCCACCGACAAGGTTCGGAGACAGACCAGCTAAACACAGTTGTATAATATCTTGTGATTTCACAAACTAACACTATGCTCTAAGGTGGATGGCAATGCCCACACGTTGTACTTAGATTTTTTATTTTATTTTAACGGTTTTTCATATGACGTAGTCCTATTACGAGATTTCCTATTGTCTAAAAGTCTGCCTTTATCTTTTTATAAATATCTCGTGTATATCTATGGATGTATTAATAATGTTAAACACCAGACGTTTCTATATTCCACGTTTAAACTAGATGATGATAACTAGATGATCTGTGCTGCAGATGGTCTTCTAGAAGGTTGCCTTCTAGAAGACCATTCAAGTATTGAGGCAATCGCTATGCAAACGCCTATAAAAAATTGTTAATGTCTAAGCTCTTAAATTTTACCAAATGGGCTACTATATTATATCTAGTCACCTAGTTTCACAACATTTCTACGTTAAATTATCTAGTATAAACATAACGATACTCTCACGATACTTTAGTTGATAACCCATAAAAGGACCAAGCCTTTGTCACATTTACGAATTATGCATAAACTAGGGACCCGCCCCGGCTTCGCACTTGTATACGTTTTATTATATGTATAAACCTTCCGTGAAAAATTATCTAACCGATGGTGAACACCGCATCAAAATTTGTATCAAAGCACCGTTGCGTGGTTTAGGTTTAGGAGTTGGTGGATATACAGACAGACGCGGAAAGCGACTTTCATTTATACTATGTAGGGATAGAGAAGAGAAGTAGATTCCAAGTAATATTGTCAAGTTGCCTTTTGGCAGCGGTCTGGTGTGCTGTAACACTGCTAACACTGCTGCTCGTAATGAGAATAATGATGGAAGCTTGCGCCATAGATCAGCACTGCCATAGCGCCGATACGGTGATACGGTACCAACACTTCTAATGGTAAAAATATTGTACGATGAAACTGTAGGTTAGATATAAATATTGCCAAGATAACAGACACTTGCAAGTTCTAAAATAATCTTCTAAGTGTGTTTTATTATACCAATAAGCTTATATCAATCCATCTATAATGGATTTGTCAGCGGCTAGTTACTCACTATATATCACTTCTACCTAAATCCTAAGTACAGCTTAACAAAATCAAACTACTATTTGATTTTATGTGATACATAAATCTCGTAATAGATAAAGCGTATGTATGCACTGCAAGTCCTATTTCTTGTTGATATGTACTAGTGGCGTGATACTGTCCGTTCTGTTCTGTGGCGAGTGCGCGTGCGCAGCCTGTCGATGGCGGGAAATCGCCGATACTTGCGTAAATACGGCAGCGGCTGCCGGCTCCAGATTAGATTTACTTCATCTAGTACATTCGCTTCAACTCTGATACAGATCGTTATTTAAATTGTATACGTTTGATGCAGAAACTTTTCATAATGTTGCCAACCTTATTAAAATTAAAATGTATAAATGAAACAATGCAGTATTTGTTCTTACTTGAAGTAATTTTCTCATTACTATATCATAATAATATGAATAATGCAAATTCGCTGTTGATACGGCCGAGACGGCATGTAAACAGCATCTGGGTCATATTGCATCAAAACGAGTAGAACGATGCACGCAAATTCAAAAGACGCCATGCCGGTGATTGTAAGTTTGTAATTCTCTCATGTCACGACACGACACTACTGTTGCCACAACACATGCATTTGTAGGCAAAATGCAAGAATAGCACGCTCAAAACAACAAGCCTCTACTTAATATTATTCCGAACTGAACTGGCATCGATATCCCTGCTGTGAATAATACATGCCAAACGGCAAAAAAACAAGTTACGATCCCATTTGCATTATATTTATTGTATATTGTGGAAGGAAAATCAATGATTAACCAACATGCACATGAAATCGTTTTCATTATATCCCTCTGCAACGGCAATAACGACTATTTCGTAATTCCAGCCTCTAAGCTACCAGTAGGTACAGTTCAGTGTTGAATTTATGACTTAGTTTATTTTCTTAACTATGCCAAATAGTACCAATGCCAATTGCTAACAATGTTCAATTGAGTTGATTGGCTTATAATTAAATGAAAAATTGTTTTACGCTCAGATATTGTAAAATATATATTATATTTTTTAAATGAATCGTTCTCAAATTGATTCCATATTTAATGTCAATGTAATCCGTAAAACATTATAGGCGTACACAATGGTTTGTAACCGCACTGCGATTATAAAGTGTTTTACAAGCACCGACGCTAACGACCTATTTTTGATCGTCGGCAATCTGTCTTCCTTTTAGCTCGACTAATTGTGATCAGCCTGTGAGTACCTACTTTGCTGCGCTTGAATATCACTGCATCGCTTCTCAGAAATCTACTAGAACTCTTGTTGGGAAGACGTGTATCGTTTTCTGGGAATTGGAACTTGACGTTCAAAAAGAACATGAGAAATGGCGATGACAGTTGGTCTTTTAATTTAACACAGCGGTTGTTAAACCTTTCCAGGTTGGTTGGTTGCAACGGAGCAGTTACACTACTTTAGTTTGTATTAGTGAAAACTACTTTTTGGCTTTTGTGTAACTATTTATGTCATATCTACTGTGTTGGTTAGCAGCTGTTTGTTTTCCATGTAAAATAAAATAAAATCTTGCGAGCACCGGGGCAAAAATACGTATAAGCTAGACGAGGTCGACGTCCGGACTCCGCATGGAGAAATTGGATATGTCTCCGATGCTGGCGAAGCTCATGCGTGCGGTAAGCAGGTCAGATGTTACCAGAGACCGGAGTTCATTACACGACTCTGGAACCATCCGAAAGCTATGCCGCAAAAACGCGCCTCAATTTGACTCGTTGCGCGTACATTGTGGGAGTGTTTTTTTTGTTCCCACTCTTGACTGATCGCTCTATCCGTCTGTCCGTCACGCGGACATTGACCGTGGTTCTTCTATTTAGGGTGCTCGGTTTCTATGTAAACTCTTTCACTGGCTGTATGTAAAGAACTACTGCCAATACCATTTTTATGTTTTTGCTCCTCGTGTGTTCTAGTTATTGTACACCTACGTTTACTACATTTGTTGTGTGAATTCCGATTTTTGTTTATTTCCATAATTTGGTTATTTAAGATATTATTTTCAAATAAAATATCTTTGTGATCTATCTTGTTGAGATAATATCTAACTAGTAAGAAACTACTTAGCACTAATACTCCTTGCAACCATTAGTACACACTAAAGTAATTATTTCAAATGGAACTGACTTAAGTATTATAATCATTCTTTTTGTGGTTGCGACGTTGTTCAAATTATCTGATCTCTTATATTTTTGAATATGGACGGGTATCGTGACACCTTCAGTAAATGAAGGTGTGCAGAGCAGGGCATGGCATGGCATGGCATGGCGTGCATTAGGCGGGTGTGGTATTGTGTACCGAGTATAGTATAGATAGAGCGGACACCGGGCGGGCGGCGGCGGCAAGCACGCGGCGCGAGCGCGACCAGTCAGAGTGCCGCCGCGCCACCAGACGCACGCGCTACTTGCACGTGCTGACAATAAACCTCGCACAACTCGTTCATCACTCGACGCTACCAAACAATACACTATTTTCATAGACAAACACTCGCACTATGTCAGTTTGCATGTACCTCGTCTGCCCTTGGTTCTTTCTCGTGATCTACCTGGGTTTTCTGATGCTGGACGTGTAAGGTAGTGTAAGGAGAAGAGGTAGACAGTGAGCGCAGAGCGCAGACGCGGCCGTGTCCCGCGATCGATACCGTTCGGCGTCGGGCGGCGGTCGGGGTGAGTGTGGTCGGCAGCGGCGCGCGGGCGAGCGGACGCGGCTGGTGTGCGCGCTCCCGTGAGGAGGTCGCGGTGCCGGGAGGTGCCGGTGCTGGTATGCAGGGCGCGTGAGCCGCGGGCGCCGCCACGATCGCTCCGCACGCGTGGGGCACGCGCCCGCCACCCATGAGCGCGGCCATGCCGGAGGTGCGCGCGATGCCGCCCGACGCCGCGCCGCTACCCATCGCGCTGCCCAGGATCAAGCCGGACCTGGGCCTCAATGATGCTACGCTATTCGCCGTATATTGCTTCATTAAAAATTTCATTGGGTAAGTACGCGTCCAGCTATCTTTTAGGATTTGTCTTCGTCTCCATCCCCTTATGTAAGTTGCGTTCGACTCGAGAAGCAGTAAAAACTATTTCATGTTTCTGATATACACGTTAAGTTTCTCTTAAAACTAGCAAAACCTTGACACAGTATGTTGTTGAGATTGTCGTTCGAAGTCACCCAGACAATGGTTTGATATCAACTTTTTTTCATGGCTTCTGCGGTGATACCGCAATTTTGGCAAGGCTCGGCAATTTAAAACGTAAAGTTTAATAAACAAGTGCATCACATTAAAAACTGACTTCAAAATGAGTAAATACGCAATTTCGTTTACTTGGTTGACATTTTTTTTTCAGTTATTTTAATTTTAAAACCAAACTACTAAATCGATTTTAATCAAATTTATATGGGGCCACCTCTGAAGTATGGAATATCAAACAAAAAATGAAACATCAAAATTAATTCATAATTGTCGAAGAAATCGGTGAACATACATAAAAAATATATATATATAGTAGAACATAGAATCTCTGTCTTTTTAGAAGTCGGTTAAAAAACATATAATTTGTATGAGGTTTTATAAAATTATAATTTGGATATTATTTATTTCTTTTTTCTCTCTGTTAATTAACTTATTAGCTATTATAATTATTAAATATTGAAATGTCTGTTTTCCGAATACTATTTGTCTATCCAGGCCCAAGTTGGTGTTGCAAAGGGGCAATTACACTATTTTAGTTCGTATTAGTAAAAACATCTTATGTGGCACTCGATGTGCGCTTGTAGAGATGGTTGACGGTAACACTGCTTTTAAGATTATAAACTACTAGCCGTCCGCCCTGGCTTCGCACGAGTGTAAGCTCGGCCTTCGGCCTCGCTACAAAACATAATATAGCCTATGTCACCCGGGGATAGTGTAGCTTCCCAACAGTGAAAGAAATTTTCAAATCGGTTCAGTAGTTTCGGAGCCTATTCATGACAAACATACAAAAATAGATACAAATCTTTCCTCTTTATAATATTAGTGTAGATTTAATAACTCAAATAAACACGCTCGTTATTGGGTCCATTAATAAAGCTAAGAATGATTGGTGATGAATGCACCGTGGTCGCTACTCAAATGTGCACTGCGAGCCACAGCCACGGGGTGATCGATTGTATTGTATCGAACACATCTTTCTAGCTTTTGTGTAATTGTTTATCTCATATCTACTGTTAATAAGCATCTGTTTGTTTTCCATGTAAAATAAAATGGCAGGTCAGCGTTTGTTGACATCAATGTCGGTGGTGTCGGTCAACATTTACTGTAGCATTAATTGACCTTGCATTAAGCTGCACAATGCGCAAATTTATAATTCACTAACGGACTGATAGATCGAGAAATTTATGTCGAAACTCGTAAAATATCGAAGCCTGTTGGTACAAAAATGTATTTAATGTGACCTTAATTTGAAAATCCACTCCCGACGAAATTGAACTTTCAGAACCCTCTACTGTATTACCTCATTGGCGGCCAATTTTAGCCTCCTCCAATCTTGTACGTACTTAGAATATTTCAATGTGCAGAGAAATAATTTTGTTTACTAAAAAAATCGATAGCTGCCCCATGATTGGCTTACGGTACAAGCCGTGGCGACCTGGAAATGTATTTTTATATGGTTGCTAGGCAAAACGTTCTAATAAAATGTGAAAATTACCTAAAAAAAAAATTACGTGAAAATCCGTGAATTCTATGCAGGCCTCGTTTACGCCTCGGCCCACAAACCAACGTTCGTTTATAAATGCTTGTAGTACCGTTGCAGTAATACTATTGCTACTCTACTTACTACTAGTCGATCCTGCAGGGGATGGTAATAAGTTTAATATAATACTGACACAACGATACATTGTTCCACGACACAACAACTCAACCTTGACTGAGCGGCTCGTCAGTTTTATCACTTGAGTTACAGCTACCAACACAACATTGGTAAACGAGGATTTTTTCTTACTGTATTAGAATTCCATGAGCATGTGGCGATATGACCTCAACGACACCCACCACTAATCAACAATGACATAACGTAACATCCAATATTTCACACGTATTCAGTAAAAATATTTGTTTATGTTCGCATCAATATCTGCAATAGATAAGGTATCGTTCAATCCAATGTGTTGTTATGTAACCTTGAGTTTCACATACAGTCATATTGTGTTCAATCCACACCTCTGTTGACGTTATTTATCGGCTTGGGTTCGCCTGCCCATATCTATACATTTGTGTAGATTACATAATTTGTTATTTTTTACTTGGAATACGTTTGTTTAGCTGCGATTTTGCTACCTCGAAACTTTTCGCTTTTTATATTCTGAGGAGTACAAATATTACTAGTTTGCAACCTTGAAATATTTCTGAACAAACCTCATATCAGACAAACAAGGGAGATTAGGTAAAGTGGCGTGGCGGATGCGAACACATCTGGCTCAAACCGGGCTTGATGCCTTTGGTCGAATTTACTCTGTAGACGACCTTGTCGCCCTTATTTGCATGTGGACTATTAGTTAGTTTATTGTTATCGTTACAAGTTTCTTATTGAGTGAGCCGTAAGTTTTGCGTTAAGCGGTTAAACAGTACCTACAGTATTTTTTTAAATAAAAAAATAGATTAATGGCTCACGAACTATAATTTCACTAAGGCATATATCTCCCTTCTTTGTCTAATCTGAGATATAAATGAATGAAATTTGTATAGACAACATATTATAAAAATATGAATTATTATAAATCATTTTCAACGATTTGGCAGGCTAGACGTTTGACCTTCTGCCGAAGGAGATCACATCTGACTCTAGATCTCCTACGCCACGACATCTGTTCTGGTTTAATTATGTGCCAGTGTCCACTGTACCTGTTCGAGCCACCTTCGCTATGTTGCGGAAAAGCTGGACTGCCGGAGACAGACGGCCGTACTATGATATTGGCAAGATTCATGTAGACGAGGGGTTACAGCCATAAAATACCTCGCTAGCCAGCTGCTGCTGTCAAATTTAATTGATCTTAATAATAAAATTGATCGTGCGTCTGCATGGAAGAAATGTATCTAGTGCTCAGGTTGTGCATAATTTACCGTTAGTACACCGTGTCTGATTGAAACAGACCACCGCTAACTAATTGTTCACAATATAGGGCTGGCATTAGCCGTGCCGAACTTCGTTAGGAGAAAGTCTTCAATTAGAAAGTGCCCTTTGTTTTCTTATCGTATCCAACTTAGAAGCAATCCTTCGCAGCCAGAGATAGCACCCAACTGACTCTACCAATCAGATACCGACCGTCCCTGCGAGGCTGCCACTGATTCCCACAGACTGCTTATCAATTTCAAGCAACGTAGGAACGTCAGTGATTCCTATAATTGCATTCGCAACTAACTGGGCAGGTTCTCATTTTGCACAACTAAACAGATTGACATTCTATTTAACAGCAACATGAGCTGGCATAGCTATACATTTCATTTTCCATTATGTTTGCCGTTTCACGTTCACGTGTACGCACCGATGTTTTCAATTTGTTGACTCGGCTGCTTTTATGTAATAGCTCGAAATGTTCGAACAATAGCACCGTTGTTCCGGATGATTTGATCGGTGGTTGATTTCAGATGCAAACTTTCTGTTGCTTTGTTGCATCCTGCATCATCACTTTCACAATAAGAAAAGGGAAAGTGTCGGTGGCCCCCGCTCCCTTGCGGTCAGATTAGCTCGGACTATAGGCCGCAGTTAATTCCTATTGTTTATTCTAGTGCTCGCTAATTCTCACACGCATATGAAGCGTTTCTCCCTCGTTCTCCTGCAAGTTTACTCAGAAATATGTAATACTTCTATGTAAATAAATTGTCTATAAATAAATTCTGACTGAACACCACATCAAACAGCCACCCCTGAATATTTTTAGTTTTCTTCTTTTGATATGAATTTTAATTGATTTCATCAATAAGTTACGCAACAACTCCGAAAGTAACATACGTACAATTAAAGGATGTTGTGCGTCAATAAAGATTATGTCAATAGCGATAAAATCAACAAACGTTGTTGATGCTATCGCAACCAATCTCTGCGGGGATGCTTTTGACGAAATGTTTACATGTCATGATTATATTTCTCTGTAGCTTTAAGAACTTGAACGTTTCACTTACGTCAAGCAACTTGCTTAATATTTTTACTCTCGAGTTGTTGTTATGTTAAGAAATAACTTCACCATAAACGTTACTTGTTTTCCTCCTTTTACTTCTGTACCTTATTTCTCAAGACTCCTGACCTCATTAGCTTTCCTATTCTAACTTCTCACCTGATATATTATTGTCCGATAATGAATTTTGCGCTTCATGAAATTTCCTAGTCGTTTTTTTTGCGTCTATATTAATTTTTCTTAATTTTTAGGGTTTCGTAGCCAAAGCGTGTAAACGGGACTCTGTTACTTAGCCTATGCTGTCAATCAGTCCGTCCGTTCGTCTGTCCATTCGTCCGTTTGTCCTAGACTAGCTAGTAATAGATAGCCAGTTGAAAATTTCACAGAATATGTAATGTTACGGCGAATGTACTAAGAAATAATAATAAAGTAAAAACTAAAAGGGCTGTATTTGCTCTAGTGTAAAATCCGGTGTAGGACCCGGGTATGTCTTAAAACTGCGACCAGAACCACCGGAGGATGGGCAGCAGCGTCCTTATAGTACACGGTGAACGTACTGCGACCCCCAATCCGCCTGCCGAGCGTGGGGATTATGGCAACACCCCTCTCTATGAGGGAGGCCTTGTCCAACAGTGGACGTTAATTGGCTGATGATGTGTAAAATCGCTAATAGGTAATAGGTACAAACGTACAACCAGTATTTAAATGGCCAAGTGCTAGTCGGTGACAAATTTCTGTTCACCACCGGTTCTCGTACGATCACCGAAGTTAAGCAACGTCGGGCGCGGTCGGTATTTGGATGGGTGACCGCCTGGGCGTGCTGTTGCCTTTTTGCACTACTGCTTAGTACTTAGTTACGAATTTAAGTAGCTTGTGTTGCCAGTATTGAAATCGTGTTTATTTCTTTGAGATATCAGCCAAATTAAAAAAGATGTACTTAGGTATTTCTTTCATATTAAGTTTTTGTATTTTATGTGGTAGTATGGAACCCTCGGTGCGTGAGCCCGACTCGTACTTGGTCTGTTTATTCCGTTTCTGCGCAATTGATCTCGACTACTCTAGTTTTCTCTGTAACCATTAATTATAGCGCGACTAATGGTCGCGTTCGATTAAACCATTTCACTATACAAGTGGGTTTATCTGTTTCTTTATTGATGTAGATACTTACTTGCCTCTGGTTACATTTATCACACGAATCATGTTCATTATCTTGTATCGGTGACATTGCCTTACATTCATTTATATTCCTTATATTTGTTGGTGCCGTTGTAGAGAATGTTGAACAACAAAATGCTTTATATTATTAGAACGTTTTTGTCTGTTAGTGTCGATCAGCTGTCGGTTCGCGCAACGATGCGTTCTGATATGATAGGAGATAGTGCGTGTCTGCGCCTGCGCACGTACGTAACTGGTACCAGTTGTGTAACCTGTGCACTGTTCGCGTCTTGTGCTACCAATATACGACCGTTATGTCATACTATCATTAGATTCCATAATTTTGTACGAATTCGCTTCTGATCTAACACGCCGCGCCGATTCACAACTTATACAATCCTCTACATACTTCATGTCATAACCGTAACTACTAGTATATTCATAGTCCACTAGCTTAAGGCGAGATTTTCCCATTTTTAAGCAACGCTTATTACCACTGATGACCATGAGGCTTAATATATTGTATTAAAGACGCATTTATCGCTACTTAAATTTTTGAGGTTTTTTCATATATTTCGAAAAGTATATCTCTAATATGAAATGTACCTTTGCAGTTTTCTCCATAGTTTTGAATTGTGTACTTATATTAAGATATCATAGACATCATTTAATTAATAGGTAATATTTTAATGAATCCAATAAAACAGGGAGCTCCAATCAGCGTTACTTTTTTTTTTCTTTCTAGCTAAATGTCTTGCATCGCGTTTCAGTCTGCGGTTTTGTAGATATAACATTCAATTTTGATATGGACACCATTTTTAAAATTTTAAGCTGAGGGTGGAAGTAGACAAACTCAACCTAAAAAAGTCGAAAAAGAGGGCCTTAACGAGTAAATTTTATTTAAAATCACTGGATTGGAAAAATCAAAACGAGTTGAAGGGTCAAGGATCAAGAAAAAAACGTTCCTGCAAGTTTACGCAACCAGTTTTGAATCTGCAAGTGATGTGCATACGTAAACCTGTTGCATGGGACTTGTTGCATTTACTTTTGCAATGACACCACCTTAATGTAAATGGATTTAGTCTTAAAACGACTCCCAGAATGACTGGTCATTCACTCGTGAAGTGTATGAGAATGATGGAGCAATCACCCAGGAGACTCATCTCGCATATTGATTGATGCGTTGCCTTGACGGGCTCCCATGGCGCCACCCTCCTAAAGCCGCCCCTTTCACGCAAGGACGTCGGGAATAGGGACGCGCGCATACAAACTATTCCACTCAACTCAGTACGAACTCGTCCATCGCGTGGGGAACACGTATAGTGTCCCGTTGCGTTAACTTTAACCCGCGTAAGTGCCTTATTGTGTTCATTTTGACTGAAAATTAGCAGCCGCTGCACTGGAGAATACTCTGAAACAACATTTGTAAGTATGAAGCCGTATTTGAGTCACGAAACCCCGGGTAACTAAACTAGGTCAAGCTTCCGCGTCCTCGGCCCTAAAGGTTTTCATTTATGAATGGGCGTGTTGTTTTTCTGCTCTAAACATTGCTTTTGCTTCTTTAACAGTAGAAACAGTTTCCGTTTTATAATCAATTCAATGACCTCATACCTTCCCCCAAGCAATAGGGTAGTGCTATGGTGACGTCATCGTCCTTCAACAGTATGGGCGTCATCGATTTTACCATAAACTATTTGCATTTCCTTCATTCAAAGCATGCATTGTTAATGCTGATGTGCTCTAACCCCAATTGCTAACAAAGAGAGTTTGTCCTCTTTGTCTATTTAAACTGAACAGTATAACCCATAAAAAGATTATATTAGGTAATTGTATATAGCGAAAATAATATATAATTACTTTAATCGGTATTTAATTTAAATTACTGCTCACTTTGCAAGCGATAAATATGGTGTTAATAATGGATACTGATAAGTCTTAGGCCCGTATTCTAAAACAAGACTCAAGTATCGTTTGATCTCTGATCACCTGATCTTTACTTGAGCCTAGAATCGTTACTTAAGTATTAGTCTTATTCCAAAACGGCACTAAAACTCAACTCTGTTGAATCTAGATTTAAATCGAGTCTCAAGCGGATATTCTTTTTGTCTATGAATCAGTCTGTTTTCGTTTACATTTTAACTTGAGTGTAACAATGTCGTTCCGTTTAACGCATAATTAAAAAGTTACACACATTCCATTTATTTGAAAATCAGTATTATAATTTGAAATAATGAAGTATTTATCTATTTACTGGTTAAAAACTATTTCATAACAAAGTTTTGTTTGTTTTCTATGCTTAAAACCCTAGAAACTACTCGAAAGAATTTTTCGTCAAACAATTTTAAGAAAAATTACGGAACGTTAATAATGTCAATGTCATTGTGAAATTTCACATGATATGTCTTGTGTTTGTTTTTTCACGATTTTCTATAGTAAACTATCCTGCCTATTTATATTCTCTTCAGTTCAGAAAGGAAGATTCTTCTATTGTATTCCCTTTGAGGAAGATGTCGACTAGAAAAAAAAGAACTTCGTCTTGCAGGAGAGATGTCTCCTGCTAGAAATAATAAAAAGTTTTAAAAATATAATTGAAAATAAAAAAAGCGATAATGTAAGTTCTGTCTATTCTCTGGGAAAATATTATCATAATAATCGATATCTTCGAAGATATCCATGGTACAAAGTAAATAACAACCAACTACACAATGAAAAATCCAAAGAGTATGGAAAAATCTCTGCTCAAGCGTGATACAGACGTCACTTGCGTGATTGCAGATCAACTGTGAACTTGAGTGGCGATTAACAGCTGAGTGACGTTTTAGAATATGACGATAATCAGGTGAACTACGATCAAACAATCTTGACTCAAGTTTCGTTTTAGAATAAAATCTCGACTTAAAACTAGTTTTAAGTCGAGATTCATGACTGAGCGTAGTTTTGGAATACGGGCCTTAAAGATGCAAACTCCGCTCGGAACTTTATAACTGATTACTAAATTGTAAATGTGTAGGTATGTGCTATTTTAGGATTTTCCACCTTCTATTGTTGAGACTTCATCTCAAAGCTTTTGTTTACTCACGAACGGTCTGGTTTGTTTTTAATTTGCCGTTTGCATAACTTTTAATGGTCCATAACTTTTGCGACGAAGTTTTTAAGAAAACAAAAACAAACATTTTCTTTGTGCAAAGAAAGAAAGCAAGATGTACGTAACTACGTACCTAGTGAATATTTTAAAACGGTTTTGTATTTCCAAAATATTTTCAGATTCCTCCCAAGGCCAGTTTTAGTAAGTGATTCAGTAACTCGCAGAGAAATCTAACTTCCTCTAAGCTTTGTACGTTTGTTGATTGCGCTTGGATTATCTCCAATCGAGATCTAATCTCTTGTCTTCTCACTCGGAGAAAGCTATAATAGGTCATGCCGTGCTTGGTGCAGTTCCTTTATTGCCAATTACTTCGTTAAAATGTTCTTAATTTATTTGATTCCAACTGTTGTTTCTATTTCTATCGCGCTTGCATCATCACGTTTAGCAATACGTTCAAATATTGATTCAATACGTAAGAAATAAATTCACCAACCAAAAACAGAAATGGTCTGACAATGCCGGTTTGTTGAAAGTAGCTCATTTGCGCGTGTATGCATCGTGCGATGTAGTAACTTTATAGCTTTTTAATGTCCTTGCTGGTGCAGGCCGCCGCGACGGTTCCGTGAGGGTGCGTGAACTTTCAAGTTTATTTTAGCACTTATCGATTTTACGATTTTTGTTTCCCCAAACCTTTATCGTTATTTGTTTTCGCTGCGACGGAAGTTTTGGCTTTTATAAATTGCAACGTGCTATATTTCTTTCTGAGTTCGAAACCATTCGTATAAATATTGCGTACACTTTTGTGTGTAGTGTAGCGGTACACGACCGGCCGTCCGCACTTCCTGTGCCGACGACGACGACGTCAGGTGGTGCTATTTCTACCTCTCCGTGAACCGACCACGCTCACAATTCACGTTCAAAGTCGATTATTTTAAATAATAATATTGAAACTAGCTTGTTTTCGTTGTTAACTAATTGAAATTCAAGGATCTTCGCGTTGGGTGCGTTCCTCGTATTTCACTTGTTTGTGTCGATCGAAACCTGTCGAAATGTTTTCTGTACGAGTATGTAAATTCATAACCACTATGTTATTGAAAATTGTATATTCCATGTGTTTCATTGTTCGCATGAATTAATGAAAGTAATTATAGGTCTCTATGAATATCTCACACTTATAAAATATTCCTAACGAGTTGCGAAAACAGTTGTAGAATTCACACTGCGCTTGGTTAGCGCGTCCTTGGTCCAGATCTCCGTTCGGAAGCGCCACAGTGTGCCCCATTTGGCGCATTCTTCTTGTTGAACCCAAACAATGCTCTCATGACATGACCCGCTTTCTATCGCAGTCATTGTCATCCAATGCAACGATCCACGTCTACAGTTGCTTATTCCTCGTCTATTAGTGAATAATTCACGCCTAAACCTGATGAATCGACCTCGGCCTTTAATTTATTTATCCGCTTCAATACATCATACCTTTATGAAAAGTAAAATCCAATCGAATCTTAAAATGCGTATCGTGCGTTCCCAACTATCCCGCCTAAATATAAATACATTCATTCCGTCTCGCATACACCACCTTGCGCTCTCATCGGACACTTATAAAAAGCGTCGGCGAGGTCAAAGCGTTGTACTAGCTCACAGTGTCGAACAAGCACGCGACTCGAAACGACGTTGTATCGCTATCGATGGTTTGTTATCACGTGTGCAGCAATATCACGTCTATTGTATATGCAACGGCAGGGCCAATGGCTCTTGGCAAGGCGGCCTCCGATTGAAGTCTTCACTAGTGTGCGTAGTGTGGTGCCGTGCAGACGTGTCCGTATGGTTCAGACTCTGATGGCGGAGCTGAAGGTGCTCATCGGGAGACGAGCACCGGCCGGGGGAGTCGCGCCCCCCGCGCCGCCACCTCCCGCTCCGACACCGCCTGCCCACCACCAGCACTCCTACACCAGGCGAGACTTGAAGGCGAACCTTCACAGACACATGAGTATCGTGTTAGACAGGTCAGTTGCGAGGGCTCTATGTTTTGTACGGCACTCACACCTAAATATTCTGACAAAGCGATGACGTAAACCAAATGTTTTTGTTATCGACAGATTAGCTTCGAGGTATCTACAAGGTGAAATGCACGTAGGAATGTTAATACATATTACACAATATTACTGCAGTATCCTTCATCAGATAATATTAATTAGATGACGTTATTTTTTTTACATAGAAATACCAAACGTAGACTGTTTACCAACTCGCCTGAACATAATACCATAACGACATATTATTACAAATTATGTAGAACTTCTGTATTGTTTCGCTAATGTTATGAAGCCATTTTTAAAATAATATAATGTTTATCCGAAGCTTCTGAATTTGGTTCATCAATCAGTTCATCTTTATTGTACTTTGTTGACGAACATTTGTATTGGCAGTGATTAATTCAGAGCTGGGAAATGTCAAGGCTACTATTGGCGCACAATTGATGTGTTGATCAGCCACTATTATAGAAGTAATTAACGGTAATAAATCTACACTATTTATTTATATTATAAAGAGGAAAGATTTGGATTTTTGGATGTTTATAACGAATTAACTCAAAAACTACTGGACCGATTTAAAAAATTATTTCACCATTAGAATGCTACATTATCACTGAGTAACATAGGCTATATTTATTTGTTTGTTGTTTTTACCTTATGTATTCATTATTTTTGGCAATAACATAAATCTTATTCTTATTACTAGAATGTTTAAAAACAAACCACTCGTGTGAAACCGGGACGGGCAGCTAGTATTAAATACGTACGTTATGATGAAACATCTGAAAAACATTATTACTAAAATTATATTTTCTCTATTCATACTAGTTGAAAATTCCTGAACATCTTGGTATGATTTAGAATGAAAATGGTGTTGAGTTACAAACAGAGGTTGAAACTTTATTTACATTCGTGTTATTTGCATTATTTTGCATTAATGTTGTTGATTATTATGCCATATCCACCAATGCTGCATCAATCAACATAATGTTAAACTAATAACGAATTTGTATTCTAACTTTACATCTTACTAGCCGTCCGCCCCGGCTTCGCACGAGTGTAAGCTCGGCCTTCGGCCTCGCTACAAAATATAATATAGCCTATGTCACCCGGGGATAGTGTAGCTTCCCAACAGTGAAAGAATTTTTCAAATCGGTTCAGTAGTTTCGGAGCCTATTCATTACAAACATACAAAAATAGGTACAAATCTTTCCTCTTTATAATATTAGTGTAGATGTAGATAACCACAACCTTAAACTTACAACCTTAATTAACGAGTTCAATAGTACAACACCAATCATCGTTATTTTTAATACTGGTCTATAATAAGATGCTGATTGCGAGCTGTAAAAATAACCTTAAACATTCAAAAAGATTTAATTTAACCATTCGAGGTCAGACACACCTACAATCATTAAACAGTCCGTATCAAATTAATTGAAAATTAAACTGTACATTTTAGATTATTAATTTAGAACATGCTTAAAAATATATCTAGCAAGGTCAATAAATGTTTGTAAAACAACAATTAACTGTTGATTTTTATCACAGATACCATAAATGTTTTTCATCATTAGCGCTCACAGCAACTTTGACTCTGTGAAATGAAGTTAACAAATACGTAAAACCTCTGTGGTGTGAACCTGGTTTTTACTCATTTAGTAAGATTTCAACTCAAGATTTTTTGTCTTACCTTAACACTAGTCAATAGTAATGAAAAGTAGATTATTTACACACGTGAGTAGGTGATCTTTTACACCTTCAAACTATTATCACCCTCCTCGCTTCGCACATCGGGCGCCAAAATATCTCGTGTGTCACCTTCATCCCTTCTTTAACAAGTTATTATTGTTCTGTAAGAGGCAACTTTCAAGGATCTTGAAATTTTCCTAGGGCATAATGTGAACAAATCCAACCAATTTTGTTTGTTTCCTGGCGGCATCTCTTTCGGTCGATAAACTGTACATATGTAATCCATAGTTATATCGTTGAGAAAAACATCCAGCAGGACTGCACCAGTATATTCTTTCATAATAATCAATGTAATTACTCTTATTAATATCAAACTACTGTAGTGTACGTGACATCCATTATTAAAGATTATTATGGCGTTAATGTCGTGTTTACACGTGTCCAGTGCGGCAATTTGTAGCAATTGCCGCTAGGCGTGTCACGAGGGACTAATACGTAGAACGCGTTACGTCATGCTGATTTTTTGCGTGAATAAACTCAAACACTCATATAAAAAAAACACTAAACATTATGGAAAAGCTATGTAACAAAATTTGGCTGCAACCTTCTTGAGTTCTGAAGTTTTGAAATTATAATAGGTATTTTATTTAATATGGCAAATAAAAAATAGATAAGTTTACAGCGAATTCCTGCCAAGCCGAGCAACCATGTATCTATGGTTGACTTGATGTCTTGATTATAACATCACTTCTGTTACACAGGAGATCATAATAATCGCACCATTATAACTCAACAGTTGGCATGTAAAGAAAATATTTTGGCACCTCTAATGAGACAGCTTCGACACTTGACGAATTCATATAAAGCGTAGACGGAGGAACCAATGGACACAAGTACGCTGTAACCGGATAAGAGATAGCGATATTTTCTAAGAGTGTTGCCACTTTATTATGGCTCCATAGAAGATAGGGAAGTTAGGGTGGGTTTTATTACTATTGTAATAAAATAAAAAACAGTAAAACTTCAGGTTATATTTTATTTTATTTTACAAGGAAAACAAACAGCTGCTAACAAACACGGTAGATATACAATGAATAGTTACACAAAAGCCAGAAAAAAGTTTTCACTAATATAAACTAAAATTGTGTAAATGCCTCGTTGCAACACCAACATAGGCCTGCATAGATAGGTAGAATTTAGACAGTAGGTAAGATAGTTGATAATTAGTATTTACATGAAGATATATTAAGTTAAATTAACAGAAATAAGAACAAAATCAATACATAATAGCCAAGTTACGATTATAAAGCCTCTTATAAAGTTACTGATTAATGTATTTATAGGTTTATTTTGCTATTTTATGATTACGTTAAATATGATTGAATCGAAAAAGATGACAAAGCCAAACGAATAAGCAGTTACTTGCCCTTTATATTAAGAGCCTGTTGAGAATAATTGTTTATTAATCAAAATTTTGAAAATATTGTACCTCGTTGAAAATAAGTCAACATGCTGAGAAAAGTTAGAGTTAAAATTAGTAAACGTACGCAAAAAGAAAGAGTTTCCACGATAATTTGTACTATGGCGGGGGATACATAGACGAAGGTGGCTTTTGCGAGATGAGATTGATGGCGAGACAAGCTTGACTTCAGCCAGCAGGGATGAGCAATCAAATCTATTAGACACAATATTGTGAAGAAAGGAGAGGTCTGCAGCCTCCCTTATTCTATGAAGAGGCAACTCGAATTGAGTCTTCAAATTTTAATGTTTTATTGATTTTTAAATAAAATCAGTTTACTATATATATTTCTTATTTTTTCATTAGGTTCTGATACTCGCTTAGCTACATAATGTAGTCTCACTTTTAAGTACTCCCATATGATCGCTTTTGTGAGCAGAAGCTCGTGATTATCTAAAGGTGAACAATCAAATATATCACCATGACCTTTAAAGAAGTGTTTACAGCTACATATTTTAAAACTTTCGTGAAGTAAATATTGTCTCGCATTCTTACGTGTGATTAAATTAGTCATATTTCTCTTAAGAACCTTTTCAGTTAACAATCATATATCGACAACATCTTTACTAGGAAAGCAAAGACCCCCCTTATTTTTTTTACTGATTAATCGCCCTATTGATTTAGAGGCGTCAATCGCGCTCTGCAGGCAATTGCCACATTTTATAATTTTCGAAATTTTTGTGACTACAAACCCTGCTATGTAAGCAATTACGTCTTCAGAGTATTCTGTGAGATTGCCAGGATCTGGAAGGTAATCATGATCATAAGATACATTATTTAATTCATGGCTCTCACATTCTTCCATTGCAAAAGGATCTCTTAGCACGGAAAGACTCGAGTTGTTTTTTTTTTCATATCTTGAGTGTGTGTATGTTAAAATATCTATATTTTCTAATATAGTGCAGTTTCCAGTAGCAACATGCTTAAGCTCACCATGAACTACCAGTCTTTTATATGCTGCTTTAAACTGCACGGGAGAAGGGTTGTTATTGAACCCTCCTTTTGCTCGAATGGCGCTAAAGAAAGATTCAAGATGATCTTGACACAATTTGTATGAAGGCAAAAATATTAAATTACCTGTTTCAACTAATCGTTCATATAGACATAAAATACTGCGAATATTGCAGCTGAAACCTATTATCGAAGTCTTTCTATTTGATTTGTTGATTTTTTGACCGCCGATGAATTTCAAATTATTTAAATAATTTAGCATATAATTTAAAACCGAACTTATTTCATCAAAATTTTTCTTGTTTAATGGCTTTTTCAAGCCATATGCATTAATATTTCTGCTGTTCAAAATGTCGAACAAGTTATTAATTTTTCGAACAAAATCTGTTGTACAAGCAGAATTCTCAAATTCCGGTAATTTAAGCTCACATCTACAAAAATCAATTGCATCAGCTACAGAGCTACTGAAGGTTTGCGCCGCAAGCTTGACCTTCATTATTTGTTTCGAAAAATCAATGTGTGCTTTACGCAGTTTATTACCTAAGTGCAATCCTTCTGTATCTTGTAGATTATGCAAATTTTTTATATATTCCCATTTAATTTCTCCCTCGTCATTCAAAATCACACCTTTGTCCCCCAAAATATTGCGAATAAGTTTTAGCATATGCGGAGGATCAGGATAGAAAACAATAGATTTTTGATTTCCATCTACATCGACTTTGAAATCAGTTTTTATATCTTCTAGATTATTAGAGTCAATTTCACACCCTAAAATTCTAGCCATTGCAAAGTTAGACGGGCATCCATCGCAAGTGACTGATACAACCTCAACGCCAGACTGCGTCAGTAATTGAACCCAGCTTTTTATTAATTCTGCTTTTTGTTCACCAGACAGATTGTCAATTAAAAAATATCCGACAGGAATTTTCCACGAATCGTTAATGGCAGTGGCCATGAACACTAAAGATTGTTTGGCCAATCGAACATCGTCACTACCTGAACTTGATCCAAAGTTAACTGTACCAAAAAAATCACCTTCTGAAAACGTCACACTTTTTCTAATTGCCATTTCATCGAAACTGACGGAAACATAGATTTTCTTATCTGTTCCTTTAGATTTTAATTTGATCGCCGCCAAAGATTCTTTTGTGAATCCTGGACTTCCGTCAACTGAACGGTACCAATTAGTTAAGGTTTGTGGATGAGGCAAACAAGTGTTAAATTGTTCGCGTACGTAGGAATAAGCCCGTGGACTTAAAAAATGTAAGCATAAAGCAAATTTTCGTAGTGACGGCGAATAACGAGTGTTTTTATGTTCAACACCAAGGAACCGTCTCAGAAAGTCGCGATTAACTGTGTCGATT
Organism: Agriopis leucophaearia; assembly: GCA_949125355.1. Lineage (NCBI taxonomy): Eukaryota > Metazoa > Arthropoda > Insecta > Lepidoptera > Geometridae > Agriopis > Agriopis leucophaearia. The sequence continues at coordinate 708,184 of OX421262.1, forward strand.
GAATTCAAAAACTCTGCGTCTTCGTAAGACAACAGAGATTTCGTTCTCAGTTCCGATATAATATTAGTTAATTCAGCATTCCTTTTTAAAAGCCGTCGTTTGGCTTGTCGTACCGCTCGTAACTTTTTTAGTCTGGTCGCAGCAATTTTACGAAGTTTTTTCTTTCGTGGTGATTCTACTTCTTCAACTTTGCGTTTTCTTGACCTTCCTTTTAAAGACAGCGCATTCGTTTTTTCATATATATCCGATTGAGTTTCACTTGACTCCGAGCCCCCAGATATTGAAGAAAGATCGGAAGCCTGCAAATAGAAATAAATAATTATAGGTCATTGCAAACGAGTTTTGTTGTACAAATGAGTGTGTGGGTTTGTGACTCTTGTGACGGTAAAATGTGCTTTTGTTGTTTTGTATTGCACCCAGATTGGAGTCTATTGAGAAACGTGCCAAGAGGCTCATCAGCAACGAATCCTTAGTTCAGACTAAGCTGCTTAGTCCTAAACGTCGACGCAAAGTTGCTAGTCTTAAGGTTTTTATCGGATACATTTCGGAGTGTGCATCGGATCTGCCCCTCCTGCCCATTTCCTATCGGGAATCGGAATGCCAGAGTGGGTAAAAAGAATCGTCACAGCTTTATATGTAATATTCCTAAAAACCGTAAGAAACTCTTTGATTCCACTTTTATTGTGCGAACTGCTAGTCTGTGGAATACGCTGCCTGAATGGGTGTTCCCCGATAGTTACAATCTGGGTATCATAAAACCACGAGTGAATCAGTTTCTTCTAGACAAGCGTGCTCCATCGGAGATCGCATCATCGCTTAACATCAGGCGAGTTGGCGGTCAAACAAAAGCCTATTATTGTAATAATAAAAAAAAATTTTAAGACGCTTTGATAGACTTAATTTTTCACAACAATTATTTTTAATATAAGGGGTAGATTAGATTAGGAGATACGGTACAAATACAAATGAACGTAATATATTTAAATCTATATATGCATACAAAGATTACCAAACCATTACCCAAAGATGATTGAAATGATTTTGAAAATCATAGGGTTATATAATACTTTTTATAGTCGAGTAAAAAGGTACAAAAATTTAATATACGCACCGCTCGTAACTTTTTTCGTCTTTTCTCGTCCAGTTTTTTCCTTCGTGGTGTCTGAGGGATTTCAATATCATGTTTTCTTGTCATTTCTAAATCTAGCGTTTCAGGTCGTTTTCCTGAAAATTTCGATTGACCAGTTGAATCTGAACCCCCTGGTTTCGAAGTAAGATCAGAAGTCTGTAAAATAAAATTAGCAAATTAGGGCACGGCAAAATGAATGTACCTTATTTTAGTAATATGACACGGGAATTACTCATTACACATATACACCCTCAAATCAGCTATTTTCAATATTACGAAACCATAAAAATTATAACCAAGCAGTTTTTGACAACAAATTTTGAGGGAAAGTACCCTATGTCCGTCTTCATGATGCATACTACCTTCCTGCCAAATTTCGTTAAGATCGGTTTAGTCGTGAAAAGCGAACAAACATCCAGACAGAGAGACAGAGTTACATTCGCTTTTGTAAGGAGTAAGAATTACGGCGGATTCAATAACAAATAATAATAAAATCGGAAAAAAGGTCTACAACAAACGTTTTTTGTTTTAAACTATCACGGTTGTTCACTGAAGTTATATGTTGTTCACTAAAGTTATAATTCTCGTTGGTGGAAAACTTATGAGTTGTTTTTTTTACTGGTCATAGTTAGTGGTTCTGGTTACTCACATAAATATCATTAGTTGGCAGAGCACCTGGTTTCAGATAGTTTTTTTCTCCACGCTTTATAAATAAATCATTCTTAAAATGTTTGGAACAAATTCTGGAATTTCGTGTTGGTCTCCAATCATATCTACCACATGCTTGTATCCAAATCTCTACCGGTCCTGCATTCGATGGAAATCTGTAAATAAATATTAGGAAATTTAAGTATATGGTAAATTCTGTGATTACAGATAACATAGATTCCGACTCTACTATTAGTTTAGTACAAACAAAAAATCATTTTTCGTTAAAAAAAAACGCTGCTATACAAAACCGATAATACAGTAATGGCATCTTATTTGAGCGCATAAAATAAATCTGTCAAATTCAATACATCGTCGGTAAACATTTAGAAAACTAGGGAAAAATTGAAAGCTACATTATGGCAGCCCTAACTCAATATCTTTGAGGTTACGTTCTTCTTTGCTTTTGTATAATTTGTAATTTTGCAGTAAAACTTCACATCTAAATATGTTGCCCCTGCATCAATACATCATATTTATTATTTTTATTGATTTTAGACGATATATTGTAAATAAAAACGGCCATTACAAACCTGTGAAATGTAACATCAGATAAACCTTGTTCTGTTCTGTTCCGACAACCCAAAACACAACACTGCACCATTGTGACGAAATCCAATACTCTTGACCACACGAGGATAATAATTTAAGGATAACGAATTGAATTTAGATGATTTATTTCCGAAAAAACACAAAAATCTCTCAATGTTTGTCACCACACTGTCAATTAGAGCTTGGAGTCAACCGGTTACAACGACAAAGAGGCAAAAAGCATAGATCCTTCTTTTTCACGCATGCTATTTTTTCATATGGCTGTTTCGCTGCGGAGTAAAAGAGTAGGAAATGTGATTGCGTCTATTGTTTTCTCTGTCTACGATATAAAGATATTGCGATTGATTTGAATGACACTTGGAATGACAAGCTACCGCGCGCGCCAATTAGACTATTCAAATTGAGATTGTTAACGCACTTTAGGTTTCTTTTATAAATCACGGGCTAAATACTGATCAAAAATTTAATCATGTTCATTAAGAATAATTGATATATATCATCAATTATTCTACGATAAGGGAAGGTGAATAAAAGGAAAGAGGGAGGTGCGAAGGAGCTGAAGGTGATTTAGTAGAAATACTTTAAAAATATAAGTATACGTAAATCAGGTATGTCTGAAAAACCAAACCTTTCTATTCTAATGTACCTTAGACTAAATTAATATTCATTAGAGCTATAAATCGATACCACATACATAACTGCAGCAACGCCTTCATTTACTTTCTTTACATGTACAGCTTTGATCTAATCGATAAGTTTTAAGCTAATTAGAGGGAGAGAGAACAATAAATTATCCAGTTTCATTAATTTGAAAAGTATATTATGAAGTCCTTGGACAACATGTTACAAAACCGGGAAGTTCAAACGTGGACAATAGAGCTTTATAATTTCATGAAGAATAATTTTTAGAAGGAAACGGCCAAAGCTTTTGAACACACTACTTATTCATTTTTGCACCCTATAAAACATTCACAAGATAAAAACATGAATTCTTTATTCGTGTTTCTTGAAGGTTGAGTAATAGGCTGCACAAAAATTAGCTCGCATTTTACAAACATTGTCACAGAAGAACATTAACAATGATTAATTCGTACATGCGGTATATAACTCGGTCAGAGTCCAGAAATAAACGATTCCAGAACGAGGAAACTAACGACCTTGCGCTCATTTTGTTGATCTCAAATTCACAAGAGAAAAACATTATACAGGAACTACTCATTAAACTGCTGGAATGTATTTGCATTATTATCTCTATTGATTATTAATTTTGCAGCGGCCAGCAGTATACAAGTTTCTCGTTAGATACAAAATAAGTGGAGTGATAAAATAGTCATGTGTATTTCTATGACTATTAGTTGTCAATATATCCAGTCCTTTAGCTTTGAAACTACAATGTTAAAATAATAATACTCGCAAGTAAGTTTGTAAGACCTGCCACCTGGGACCTGAGTGCAGCAATTACAACGAGTACTGTAATTAAAACTCGATTAGATGTTGAATCTGTGATGTAGCCAGTGAATACAATGAAATGATGTTAGAATATACTTCTACTAGGATTAAACTAATTACTGTACCAGTATAAGTGACTTGTTCCATCTCAGCGGCTGGTTAGGAAAGTACACTTAACAGCAACTGCGCAGACGTTGGGTCTCTTTGTGTCTTTTATCGCGTTTATAACGGGGAATGTTCGGTAGAACTGTTCGATCAGATGCCAGCATCGCGGTTTTATCATCGCACCAAACGCCACCGCCTGAAAGTTCATCCACATATCATAGATCGGTGGAAATCGCACACTGTGCGTTATACGCGTTCTTTTTGCCTCACACCTGCAATTTGTGAAATGAGCATTTCCGAGTAACTATAATATGGAGTTCTTCAATATAGAGTTAATAGAGTCTTTAAGGGTCGGCAACGTATCTGTGATGCCCCTGATGTTGCAGGTATCCATAGACGACGTGATCACTTACCATCAGGCGGCCCGTCAGCTTGTTTGCCAGCTATGGCCAAAAAATACTTTAAATTAATCTCTAAACAGCTTATCGCCACATCGTTTCCTTGTAGACAAGATGGTTGTCTTCAGGGCTCGCATTGTTTGGGAAAATAACAGGGCCCTGTGTATTTTCAGACGTAATAATCACCTGGACAGTTTCCAAGGGAATGTCGGAATGACACCGCGACTCATAGACGTCGTAGTTTCTGGTCATATGATGGCCACATTATTCACCGCAAATATCAATATCTTGTAGAGTATTCGGATTACGAGTACGAGCGACGTGGTTGTCGGTGATGACCGCAGTCGCATGTGACAAGCCGCCCGCGCACGGCCGCACGGCCGCCCGGCCGCCCGCCGCCGAGGCCGCACAGAAGCCGTGCCACAACGTCTAGGTCAATACACTTATTCGCGTGTACCTTATCGTGTTCCCATTATCGCATTAAACCTATTTCGTTCGAGTATCGATCGGTTCCGTCGTCAGACTGAAACCGTCTTGAATTGTTTCGTGTGGCGAGCGCGGACGGTCGCGCTTATATCGCTCGTCGGATGACATCAGTTAAGCCACCACGTCCGTTGGAAACAATCATCGCTCAGTGTCCGCGGCGGAGCCGGGGCAGACGCACGAGGACCTCCATGGAGGAAGCACGGTGCGCGACGTGCGAGGCCCTCGGCCGCCGGAGTCTCTCCACCAAGCTGCTGCAGGTGGCGATAGCGCAGGCGCACCTGAAGCAGTGCACGCATGCAGCATCCCCGCCTGAAAAACACGAAGTTCACGACACGGACTTGGCGTCTCGAGCGCTAGCGGCGAAACGTCGCAAGTCCATCGCTGGCTTCAAACTGAACCTGCTTTCTGATTCACAACCGAAGTCGACACCAGCCGAACCGACGCGGTCACATTTCGCTCGCAGGAACACGTGGTGCTCGTAAGTTTGACCAATTCAATTTTAGATACACGTGCTCTGAATGGACGTAAATGATCATACGGTGACATTTTACAATGAACTGTTTGTGAAGTCATTAAACGTTATACCACTTGTGCACCTATCGTTGTTGTGTTCTATCGTTAAGTGTTTTATCTGACCTGTCTTTATCTCTATTTTATGTTGATTGTGTGATCGTCCATATGTTTCTACACTTGTTATTTGTTTCCTATTTATCTTATCTGACACTTCAGTGTTATCATCGCCGTGTTCCTTCTATCGGGAACTTGTAAATATTCTTGACGACCTTGATTTGCATCGATTTACTTAATTTTATGTCAGGTAGTTAGTTTTTCTGAAAGGCTATACCTCCAGTTTTTATTGGTAGCAATAACCGCTACGGCCTTGTTGGCATCGACCAGATATAAAATATGCAGTCGCTCGTTAAACAAACTGTTATGTTATAGTGCTTGATTAATTTCCTTAGGTTGAAAACATCATTTACAATGTACTGCAATCTCGCGTGATTTTGCAATTGACGTTATATATTACTGATTGAAATATAATTTGTTTGGATATGGTTTTTAAATTGCTTGGTTATTAAAAGATAATCTAGACACACGGTAGTGTGTCCAGGCCAAGCGACCGGGACTCGACTGACGCACCCGTATATACGTACATAACATACGTACACCCGTATTTACACGAAACATGTGGAGCCACTTTCGACCTCCTGACCCCATCACTCAAAATCTAGTTATGCTACAACATTGTAATTTTATGTGTCTGGTAAAGTTTCAGATGTCACCTATTAGCTAAAGCTCAAAGTTACACTGGTTTATATATTTATACAAGTGACTCGCGGTCACCCAACCAAGTGCTATCTAGGGCGGCTCTGATTGGTATTTGTGTACGTTTTCATCACACTAATTATTAGAAACGCGAACTGATAAACTGCTAAACTGATCTTGATGAAATATGTCAGTCGATTAGTGTGCTTCGTGAGAATTCACTGAATAATGGATTCCTAATTTTCACGCTTTTCTCAGTGTAAATAGAATCCATAATATCTATGGATTCAATTTACACTGAGAAAAGCGTGAAAATTAGGAATCCATTATTCGGTGAGGTGTAAGGGTCGTATAAGACCAGCTCTAATGACAGTTTTGAAGCCGCCCGCAGGCCGCCGACATGGCTTAACAGTTGTTAGTAGTTGAACCTACCGGTCTGTTGCTTAACTATTTTGATATATTAGAAATGTTATGTTGCCACAAGCGCCCCTGGATAGTTGATTGTCTAGGTAGACTCTACCCACGATGGAACGGAGAAGATACGATTGTAACAGTATTGACTAATTTAATGTAGAACTTGGCATCCAGTCAGATCTCAAGGCTTCTGTCGGCGAAACTGACCATTTACCGTACTCAGAACCTAAATATATCGGTTGTTTATTTTTCATTTTGCCCATTTTTCATATGATTATGTTTTTGCCGGGATTATTACTCACAGAATATTTAATGTATATTTTCTGGCACTGGGATTTCTGAAATCTACGTCCCGTTGCCGTATTTGCTTATCAAAAAAATGTTTCAATATGGTAATCCCACGTGCAACATGATCAATTGCCAAAGGGCGATCACCTTAAACTGCATCCACGAAGCACCATCCATCAATTCGGGACCAAACTAACGGAAACTTCAATTTGTATGTCTCAGACCTCTATTACTGTAATAAGCTACGAAATCAGGAACTGGGCACTTTAGAGAATTTCTTTTGTGCACTGACGAGGAGTGCTTTAAATTCCTTATGCTGTCGTTTATCCCAGCTGAAATTAAAGATAAACTGAATATTTTTTTTTTAATAAAAAGTGGATGATTATAAGGTTCATATTATTATAGTATTTATCGTTTACTTTTTGTTTGCTTCCATAATCCATCCACACCTTATTTAACTTAAATGTTATGGCGTAGTCTACAAATGTGGCGTTCATACTTCATACACATTTTGAACAGTCCATCGTACTATATTATAGTAGTTGCGTATTGTATCATAACATATAAATCATAATGCTTTTTACAGCACCAATAATATGACGTAATATAAAATTGAACACGATGATTCTACAAAGTACACCTGGTACCGGCACAGCAATATAGTTAATTCGTTTCTCATTATTGTGTGTAACAAAAACTAGTAAGTTACAATGGCGATGCGTTTTTTCTGGCTTTACAATCATCGTATGCCGTCATTCCTATACATAGCATACATCATTCTAAAGGTCAAATCACATTATGGTGATGCTGAGTTTGTCGGTACCTATGAGATAATTATATGTAGAGTACTGTGGGTGTATATCTCAATAACAATTTTTTACATTACCTACATAGTTACTTTGTTAATAGGAAAGATAATTTATTACAATAACTTAAACAACATTCCAATAGCAAAAAAAAACGATATGTTAATACCTAACTACAAAACTAATCTATTAAACCGCTACCAGTGGGAACCGTCCCCAAAATGCTGGCCCCATTACCACGTTGTATGGCAATGCTCACTCTTTGAGCAAAGTAGAGGCCAGCATTCTGGTCACGAGTTGATAGTGATAGGTATCTACTCTATTTGTATCACATAATATTATAACCTCTCGCATATGGTCTTCTACAAGTTTCTTTGCCTGACCTAAGTTTCATCGTTATACTCAAGCAAAATATTATGTTTTTTTTTTTTTTGTCAAATTCTTTTTCATAATATGCCTAATCTATAATCATTTTATTTTATTTCGTATATTTTGCAGTCTTGTCTATTTTCATATGTACAGGCACGGTTTCTTGCACGTGATTTTTATCGTGAAGGCTCGAATCTGCTATTTTAGTCATTTGTTGCTTATCTAGATGTACGAGCGTAGCACTTGAATACATCGACGTTTGTAATGTTTCTACTACAACTAGTACTAGTATACTCAAGTGTCTAATATTAATGATGAACTCACCTTGTCTGTGATGGAAATGATACACTCGTATTCAACGCGCCATAAACTACAAGCGTTGCTTGCCGTTTACAAGCCGGTCTGCATTTATTGTGCGTGTTACGTGATCCTCTGTACGTATCTCATTTCATATTCATTCATTCGTAATAGCTATGTGCAATTTCATTTGCAATAAACATAATTTACAGTCAAGGTCGACGGGTATCATAATTTGTGCCATCTAATGTAAACATGCTAATTATTATTAATCCACGTAATAGCCTGGATCGTGTCCTGCGATTACAAAGTTGTAACATTTAGTTTTACTGTTGCCACAAACACCGTACAAATTTAAATTCGCATCACACACGGTTAGACAGTTGCGCTATATTCTACTCGAATACGTTTCATAACATTAACTTTGGCAACATTGTGTTTATAAATAAACAGTGTTACAAATCTTTTGGGTTTCTCGGTTCGTTATAGGATTGGAATTGTAATAACTAGAACATTCGGCCAGCCACTGCCACTTGTCTCCGTTGCAGGTTGTTACGGCACTTGGCGTATGCAAATGATCTGTGTCGCTAACTTGTCGATTTCCTATTGTCTCGCTATTAGATTTGTGATATTTTCATTTAACTCTATATTTGTATTCTGGTTATATTCAGGCGGAATTATGATGATCTTAAGTTTTTAGACAATTATTATCAAAAGTTTTATATGCATTCGTATTTATTCATATAAAATCAAAATCTTCAGTACATTGTTTACTAATTGTTGCTTTTCAAATGAATTTTTAGTATTTATATTTCCTGATAACATTTGGAAAATTACAAGTTTGAAAATTTGCAGAAAAAATACATAGAAATAAGTTTGAGAACGTTAAACTGTCATCGTATGTAAAGTTATAAATACAAAATATGCAGAAAACTTTTAAATCTTATCATAATATGTACTTGGCAGTAGCGCACATGTGTTCATTTTATCAATACGTTGACCTGTTTTGTTTGTAAATATTGAGCGATAATTCTGTAAATTCTATCAATATTTTCCCTTCGTTGTTGCACGTTGTTTTTTATTTTTATTATTCTATTTAGAACGTTGGACTCGGTATCTCGTATTATAATATGTTAGTAAGATAATTCTGCAGTATGGACCCTGCGAAACAATACACGGAAGTGTCAGTTGCAACGTTGCAATGACTACAATTGTTTGATGTCACTAGTCTAGGCGTCTCGCTGATAATGCCTTGTTGAGGCTGGCTTGTTTCCCAACCGTGTCATGCGTTCCGTTGCACTGCATTTCCTATTATTTCATCGTGACCTTTCATAAGTCTTTTATCTCTTGTTTTAATATGTAACTGCACGGTATATATACCTTTATTACAAAAAATATACATATCTTTAAAATCTTATCTTTACATATCTTTAGCCAATGTTTTTAATATTGCCGTATATTTATTTGATTTATAGGGATTGTTTCTATCGTAATATCGAACAGCACTGGTCTATTCGAACAACCTTGAACCCAAGCGTTAATAACAAATGAGCTTGATCGTTAGCATCGAACTAGTCAGATTTATATTGTAAAAGCGCGGCGGGCGGCAGCGGGTGTGTCGCAAAAGCGTTGCCTTGGTGTTTGGAGGCGCCGCCGCCGCGCCGTGCTCCGTCCGTAGTAGAGTGCGCGCGCCGCTCGCTCGCCCCGCGCGCGCTGCGCCCCGCACCTCTGCGGCCAGCCCGCTCCCAGCAGTTTGCCGCAACGCGTCGGTTAGGTTGCCCGCGCGTCATCACGAGCAACTTTTTTTATTTTATTTTTTACCAACGCATCGACTAGAACACGCACATCGGCTCCAAAAAAAGCAGCAGCAAAAAACGGCTCCGCACAACACGAAGACAGGGACTCGAAAGTCCCGCGACGCCAGGTGACAAGATAAAGTGGATAAGATGCAGTCCAAACTGATAAGTGGCAGCTACGCGTCCATCATGAACAAGCAAGACTTGCTTCGAGAAGTAGTCGTCAAATACATCGACTACTTTTATCCTGTGTAAGTACCCTTGGTCGGTCTCTGTGCGGGACAGCTGGCGCATTGCAGGCTGTCTGATGTGTGTGTGTGTGGGAGCGGGGCGACCGCCGACCGCGGCGCCGTGAAGGTTCTCACAGCCAAGCTAATTACTGAGCCGGTAAGTCGGTGAAGGTTCCGCGGCAACGGCAACGTGGCTGCACCAGGGCAACGGTTCAACTCGACGTCAGCTCACCACCGCACCGCCCATTCAACTCGAACCGCACTGTCGCCTCTCAGACTGATCTATCGATCCGATGCACTAAACACTATACGATCAAATGTCTAGCTTGGTTTCTATATCACATTCCGAGCCGCCATCTTTGTTCGCTTTGTGAGATTTAAAAACAGCTTTAGATGCGCCTTCATAATGTTATTGGTGCCAGAATAGGTATAGCGATGACTAATTGTGGTCTACACGGCCATCCCCGGCGCTACCATACTCGTATGTGAACGAGATGGGTTTACTTTACCTACCCTACTATCAATCTGATTTAAGGAGATTATATTAATATGTATTAGGTACAAGATATTTGTATTGGCCTCTACATTTACTCTCATATAATTAACAATTACTTAGCATTCATAGGTCAGGGTACGTTATGCCGTTACTAAATGAAGCCATTCATGAATAATATGCCTGTGGCAATACAAATCCTGGGGAAAGCACGATTGCGTGACCGTTTCGCGTGACAAATGTGGACTGCGGCTACAATACTGCCCGTGTCCCACTAATGTCCTTTCGACACTACTTATTATACTGATTTTCTGTTTTATTTATTTTTAGGTTTAGTAAATTTTATCTAAAGGCTTACAGTTCTCCAGATCGTTTTTGTTCTGGTAATGCATTGTCCCCATAACCGCCAATAACGTAGCCTTTATTTAAAAGAATCCTATTAGAAACTTACCACGGCTATTCTCAGACTAATTGAAACTGACTACTTATATTATGAAATATGCTGCGAGATGTAACGCTCTGCTACTGGCGCTGGCGCCACTTGTGTCGACATGAAACTCGACGGTTTCCCTTCAATGACCTTGCGCGCGCGCAGCCTGCTCGTTGCACGATAACATAACACACGACTATTGTACAACGCGCTGATAACCTCATGTTTGACGGACGCTCTAGCTAGTCTATGTGGTCTTGATCGCTCGCGAAAACACTTAATAAATCAAAATGTTCATCGAGCAATCGCCATAGACTTACCGAGACACTTAGCATGTTCCACATTAGCGTCCAATTGAACGTCGGTTGTCGTCGAGTTGTTGGTATAGTATTGTCTAATACGTAATTAAACACAATGACTAACTCATTGAATTTTCATGCCGCTCGCATAATTTCTTGACCTTTGTTTTGTACTCTGCATTGTTTTTCCACGTTTTGTACGTCGTCGTCGTTGTGCTGGCTGGGTGACTCATAAATGTGCTTTATTCGATTTCCGATATTGATATCGACTAACTGGTCGCTAACCAATTGTTATCACGTTATAAAGCAGTTAATATATAGGTAGTAACATTGTAATCAAATGTACTATTGTGATAATCTTAGAGGCTTTTCGAATATAGATTCACTGCATAATTGTTTTTTTTCATAAAACAGTAAACATATATTATACAACTTCAGACCAAACTCTATAGGTATTAAGATATTATATTTGAAACACCTGCTTATTTACCAAACAGTAACCTCGCCATTATACAGTTCTGCCTAATATAAATTCATATAAACAAAGTTACACAATCACTTCGTCTCAACACCCAAAACATAAAATCCGAATGTTGATATTGTGAACAAAAGATTTTCATCGGACCGGTTTGGCGATTTCATAAACCCGTGAACCGGCAGTACGATATTTGGCAGATGCTATTTTAGTCGTGAATGATGTGTTGTACACAAAGAATCAAGCATATCGTTTGTGCTCATTAAATCTTGAAAAGGATCTTTAAGATTGTTTTGTCAGTGAACAGATAACGCCGATGATGAAAACCTTAGCTTGGGTTGGAGTCTTTTGTCTTAGACTTGTTTGAAGTGCAGCAGAGTCGGGATCTGCTCAAACACGCACGTGTGTGATGACAAAACGTTTATCTCTTTGTTTGCCGCTCCTATTTACTTAACATCTTTTGAAACACACTCGCATTGTACGTGTACGGGTCTTAAGCGTTAACGAAGGTACTTCTGCTGATTGAGTGAATATGTTGCTCAACGCGCTTCACCGGCTGATTCCGTTTGAAATGTATTTTAGGTTGATGACTCTTTTGTAACTTGTGTGTCAAATAGCGCTTTGTTGCCAGGTTGCTGTTCCGTTTACTGACATGTAAATGAATCCCGTCCACTGGATTATAGTTTAAAAAAAGTTATTTACTTATTGAGAAAGTCGGTGAAATGTTATTTAACGATTGTCTTAGGACCGATTGGTTTTAGAAAACCTCTGTTTGCATTACTAATTATGATCATTTAGTTACGATGTCGTTCGAGAACTGTCGTCACTGTTCTGCGGCACTTTCTCTGACGTTTTACGTCTCATGTTTCACTTATTTCATGTCTCGCGAGACGTCGACGCTCGCTTGCAATTTTGTCAACTTCCAAACTTGCGCAACCGCCCACTAAATACTAAAACTTGTTCTTGACGAAATCTGCTTAGAGAAAGCTAAATTATTTATTTTTTGTCAACACCTCAGTGTCACCTTTCAAAGATTATCTTTTGCCTGTGTTTACATAATAGGGAATTATTACGTGTGCGTTTCATCGACTTGCATAAAATTGTGCGAGTGTGTGGGAGCTTGAAACAGTGGCGAAGTCGCGGCGGCGATCATGCGGACCACGGCCTCCTTCACCGTCCGACACTTCACGCCGGCAGCAGCGGACCGGTCGAAATCGATTCGCGGTTTTCAACGCTCTGGTGGCTTCAACTTTAGCGTAGTGTTGTTCACCTCGTTGACGCGACACGGAATCTGTCCGGAGAAAGTCAAGTACACACAACTAAGCCGTAATCCGTGCCGCGTTAAACTATCGGAACTATTACACCGACGTGATTGGATCATAATGGCAGAGTCCAGCAATATCTCCGGATCGGTAATAGAATCAGCAGTAGCAACCGCTAACTAAACTAAGTAGTATGTCGTCACTCATCGAGCGGAGCACGTGGCGCTGCGTGCTGATCGACACACGTAACTACTTTCCTGCAGCTAGGTATTGTTTTGCAATTTGCAGTTCTGTCTCAGTAAAGCAAACAAGCTAACCGGCTAATTGGCACCGATTAGGCGACAAACTTTGATCTCATTTAAAATGCGGCTACTGCAGTCTTTACTAAGGTATGGTTGATAGTTAAAATGAGGACATCCTAAACCGTTATCTGAAATCTTTGTTTTTGTCACAAAGCCAATTACAGTTCTGGGTTTGGCGGCCGCGTGTCTGAATTAATCGATAGCCATTTCTAGGTCAAGTGATCAAATGTGGCGTTAACTGTTAAATAGTGTATGGCGGTGACGTAAACTATTTTCATCAATCAAATGCCTTCGATAAGTGAGCAGATTGTTTAGATTCCACCGAAATTCAGTGTATTATTTCCAGCTATTGTTACGGATACCGTTCGGTCCGCCACGCGGGTCACCGATTTTGCAATATTTATCCACAAACCGCTGTTCGCTAGCGTAATCATCCGTGTAACCGACGGAAGCTTTTCACGAAATAGCCGTTCCTCCTACTAGTTAATGTTTATAATAATATATATAATCTACAATCGTGTGCCCTTGCACCACCTTTCCAATAACATCGACCGCTGCGTCGGACGGAATATATGTAGATATATTAGCTGTATCAATTGTACTGCACCGCGCCATTTGTTTTGTCGGTAATAATCGTGAAAGCGTCCGACAAAATGATTATAATTACATTTTTTACGATAATATTATTATTATTCTGTTTACGTTGACGATTTGACTTTGTTTTGTGCAAAGATGAAGACAAAAGCACATTGAATTGGTAATGTTGCGGAAATATTTCGACGAAGTGTTTTTATCACTGTTGGTAGTTCTAGTTAGGTACATGATGAATCAATCGGCTATTAAAGACATCCTGGATAGGTCGTCGATCCTCTAAATTTTAGTAGGTTAGGATTTTCGCTGCTTATGCGTTTTTACTTATGAACAATATAGTTCACGTTAACATTTTCTGCTAACTTTGTCTTAGTTAAATGATCGAAGATGTTATTATGTACAGTATGGCTGACTGTGTATTTTGTATTGTTACAGCGCATCGGGCACCAGCGCGGTGGCCATCGACAACAAGATCGAGCAAGCCATGGTGAGTAAACATTATCATTTTCTTTCTTATTTTTTTTCTTTTCACTTCTTGTATATTTTTCTTTTTATTATTTCCCTTTTGATGCCCATGAACCAAAGACTATATGTTGTACTGACTTCTTTCTGATCTTTACACCAAGACTACACATATTATTTTTTAAATCACCACTAAAATAACTGGTGGGCCGTCACATAAAGCCCTCTGATGCACAGATCCGAAAGCAATAAACAAGCAAAGAAAAGAAACATCAGAATTTAACTAAAGGCCTTTTAAGGTCGACGTCGCGTGTCATCCAACAATAAATCTATTGTGATACTAAATATCTAGCGCGTCATAGAATGCATACGTTGACTTGTCGATTTTAATCCCCTTTATGGCTATTATCATGATTGTCTGTAATAAAGGAAATAGCATCGAAATGTCATCGGAAATGTGTGCGACAACGACGACGGACAAGTTGAATCAATTACCGATGTAGTTGGCTGACATATCGTATAGTTGTCGTGCTGGTTCTACGAACTACACTGCAGCAAAAACTGACTCTGGAACTTCGATCGGCCAATTTTCAATTGAAGCAACATTACAGTTCTTTATATAAAATATATAATTATAATTGCTCTAGAGCCATTCTCATCTTTTATAACAAGCCTTCTCTGACTGCACATTTTTCAAGTAAAAACATCAATCAGTAAGTAATTTGAAATACAACATATTTAATACAACTGGATTAAAGAACTCTCTTTTTCGCGCACTCTTTTCTTCTATTCGCCCAAATTTTATTATTTCCTACAAGAAACTAGGGTTGTAAGCTATATGCGGTATATATAAAACTGTAATTCCACCTCGTAATTAGTTTGCCCCATTCAATTTAATGCGCTTTCCAAGCATTACCTAGAATGTGTCGCCGTGTGTGCAATCTAGGTTTTTGTGCAACGTCATCAAGATACAAACTGTAATCCAGTACGGACGCTGCATCGAACGGACTCTTATTCGGTATCCTCCCGTGACTCTACCTCTTGCAAGGTTTTCGGCTTCACAAAATTACTACTCTATAGTATTGCGTTTCAGAAGGTAAATCTTCTTGGGGTTTCAGGGTAGTGTTCTTCAGATGCTATGGTAGCCTTTTTTTTTTTGCACACACGGTCATCTGACCCCAAACTAAGCAAAGCTTGTAATATGGCTGCCAGAGACTGATATACGTACATATATATTTTTAAATACACACTTAAATAGATATTAACACCCAGTCATAGAACAAACACAAATGTTCATCATTTTGTCCTAAATGGGAATCGAACCCACGCCCCCAAGCACAGAAGTTAGGTTCACTACCAACTGAGCCACCGGGACAGTAGTTTGCTGTCAGCTTGCACAGAGTTGAGTGTCAGCTTGCAGCAGCTCTCGACTATTCTTACTGTTAGCAGTGGCTGCTGACAATTCTCGATTATCCGTACTGCTAGCAGCGCCAGCTTGCAATTTAGTGCGTTCATTCGATGTCGTGTCAGTCGGTCGCGTGCATTCCGCGTGCTCTCCATCCACATTCGAGGAAGGGTTTGCAAGCTGTTCTTTGACGGCACTAGCATGATAAATGCGGCATCCTCAATGAGTTGTCAATCGAAGGATAAGAAAGGTTAGGTAAGATTCGGCAACAGAAACTGAGAAGAGAATAAAGAGACAAACATTTTTACTGAATGATCAACATGAATTTGGTAGACTACAAATTCGATGATACGCTTGTTTCGAGTACTAATTGTAAAATTAAATGGCATAATTGCAGTGAAAGTCAATTAATTTATTAATTACCTACTGCGATTTGATGTACCGATTATGAAATTCCAATTTAATCTTTGCCATACTTTTCACCATTTTTTCACTTTTCTTTTTCTTTTTTCTCCTTCGTGCCAATTCAACATCAGATTTTTAACAACCCTTAGCACCTCTTTATAATGCATTTTACTCCAAGCACTTAACACTCAAACGAAATCTCGGTCAAGAGATTATATCGACCGATATCAATTGATAATACGCGTACACATAACGAAGATAAACCAAATCGTGCGTAGCTGCGTACATTACTGACGAAATATTGAAATTGTCTCGTCTGTGCCCTACTCTGGATCGCGCGCGATTATCGAGCGTTATGAATCCGTTCCACGGCACGCGGTTGTGTAAAGATGCAATCTCCAGAGAGTTTATCCGTGTTTGTAATGGCAATGCTTGTGCTGCATAACACCGTTATTAGATCGGAGTCACTGTTCGAAACGCTAATGACTTCCCCTCCGTAATGGCCCAGGAAACGCGTCCCGTTCTGCCCCCCGGGCGTAAAACACGCTGCACTTTTATGATACAGTAATTTCCATATTATATTCATGATACACATAAAGCGGTTATGGCTCTATTGACTTTGATAACTGTACTGTACAGATGATACGTCGTAAACAAATAACGTACTATATTCCACTCGAGTTGTGGTTGTGATGAGATCAACTCGCAGAAACTAGTTTTTGTTTTCGCTATAAAACAAATGCCATTTCTTGCATTTGTTTTAAAGCATAGAAATGTGAACATTTCTATCCACGAGGCGTAGTGCTGTTCGCAATTCTCAATATACTTTGCTGTTTCATCAACTATTTCCACAACTGGTATCAGTTCAAATTTGCTCTCTTTCTATAAGTTGACGTTACTCCTAGTGATTTAGTTAGCTCCAAGCTCCGTATATAGTTAGCATCCCTCAATGCAAAGCTATTTCAATTGAGATGCAGTGCGTTGCGCTATTGGGCTCGTCTCAACATCTATAATTAGCCAACGCAGATGGCCTCAAGCGATTGACCCCAATCCGCCCTAGTGCCCACCACGCTTCCATCGCATCAGTATTTTTATCAGTCGCTGCAACGCGTTCTCCCTTACCTCCATAATAAGCCTCTGATGTTGATATGCTCGTTAGACTTCAATACTAGTGTAGCCGATCAATTAAATGATCAATATCACTCACGTTGTTTGTCATTATTCAATCGGTTCTCACTGGTTCCATTTTACATATAGTATCCGACTAGTTTATCTAATTGCTTTGCTTTAATCTTGACACTCGATAAAATATGTGATAATATTATACGATTAAATACAAGATAGGCTCCTAACATTGTTACCAGCTGGAGTGGACGCAATGTGCGCAGTAGTTTCTCACGAAACCATTTGGTAACGCGCAGTTTGGTTTTTACAAAAAGACACGTATCTCACTGTCGTAACTGTTTCACTGTAAATTTTATTTATGAGTGCGTTACTTAATTGTCCCGATTAGTAAACTTTCATCTTAGTCAAATAAATACATATATGAAAACAAACTCCTATATGTAAATAAATTGGTCTTTTGACAAAATGAAGCCCCTGGCGTAGTCTGTAGAGGCGATTATTCTCCTGGATTATTTGCTGGAGTAATAATAACATGTAAAGCATTGAGTTAACGTCGCGCGACCAGTAGCTACGAGTGAACCGGTCCACCTTGAAGCACGCCGTCTTACACGCCGCGAGCAATGTACTGAACACCTGCAGATTGTACATAATTTTGGATTCCGAGGTACTCCGCCTCTCGCCGATTTTCGCAAGATCTCCGCCTAGCGTTACGTCATCGAAGAAAACTACGCTCGTGCGAGCCTGTCTGTTGATGTTTACCGACCATAGCTCACATCACTGACCCGGTTCCTCGCATCTGTTCAAACATTTCTTTGACTCTGATATCGTTTGCCATACAACCAACTCTTTTTAGTTTCTCGAATGATGGATGCCGAACGTGTTGCGACAGCCTGTTATAATACTGAAACCATCCGTTATACGAGTCTTGGTTTTGTTTCTAAGATAACATTAGCAAGTAATATGAAGACGAAGCCATTTGTAACGCGCGCGTGTATAATTTTTATTTGGTCCAAGCACCGCGGCATACTAATTCCCTCATTGTGTACGTGATTTGCATCGGGCAAGCGTGACCCGAAGGGACTCTGTGCCGAGAATAGACACGGAAGGAAAGCCGGCCCCGATGCTCGCTGGAGACACGTGCTCCGCTGATTACGCGGCTGATTCGTGTGCACCCGCCATAGGGTAAGGAGTCGAAGCCACAGGCAGGTCACACGACTTGGTCGCGTGCCTCCAAACAACCATCGGCTAATTTGCAACTAGGAACGGCGCAGAGCACGCGCTCGATTGGAATCGCATCACGAAGCCAGGAAACGCTCCGGCTGAAGCTTTTCTCGGAATATAAACCCGGTACTTGTAATGAAACCGTCATATTAAATCGCGCTACGCTACGGTATCTATCAGCGCTCCTAACCCTCCGCAACAATCCCTACAATTTTATATGCGGCTAGTCATTTAGTCGACATATCTTCTTTAGTTTTCATTAGCTATAAAAAAAATAAAAAAACATTTTTTATCCGCGCTAGCGTTATATACAGTAACTAATATTAATTGACTCTGTTTTAGTATCTTATTTGATCTCTTACATTGATTTATTTTCTTTGCTACATTTTTCTGCACTATAATATCAAAATTCGCATTAACCTTGCAAATGTAATTTTACATCGGTTATTATTATCTGCACCTTATTTAAATATAATGTTTATTCCTCAATGCTAAATTATTACATAAACACGCACGATGGAAAAAACTGTATCTGTGGAAATCTACCAAGATAAATAAATATGTATAATCTATAGATTACTTCGTATATCGGCCGATACATCGAAGATAGACTCTAACCAGATTGTAAAATGCTTCGGTAAACATGTTTTTGCTGAAAATTCTGATGTTTACCATCAGAAATAGACTTAGAAGTACCTACATTTATTATCACTTTAACTTTATCTGCAAGGTAAACTTACATAACGTTTAGAGATAAGTACATTTTCCTCCAGTACACAATAATTCGTTGTTTAAATAGCATTTATTTTTTTACAATACATACCCAGGTAACAAGTACAATATGTGCTACATTTTAAACTTTTTATAAATAGGAAACTCCTAAACAAATAAGCCTAATTTTCCAAAAAAATACCTAACAAAGTTAGGCATAATAAATAAATATGTGGAATATTTTTCCCTAATTTTAATATACTGGGAATCTAACAAATATCAAAAATATATAATATTAAATTTCAATTTGTAGAGGTGTTTCATCTACATATCATAGATCTGTGGAAATCACATATTGTACGCATTAAGCGATTTTTTTTTCTCACACCTGCAATGTGTGGTATGAGCTCCTGCGGCATTTCCAAGTAACTATAATATAGGGTTCTTCAAAAGGGCTGTTAATAGAGTCTTTAAGAGTCCGCAACGAATCTGTGATGCCCCTGGTATTACAGACGACAGGAAACGAACGATAGAATAAGCGACGGTGATCGGATACCATCAGGCGGCCCGTTAGATTCTTTGCCATATATGGCATTAAAAAATGGTTGGTGTATGAAGTAGGTATATGAAATGATGATATATAACGAGCCGCGCGAGCTCAACCTACAGGTCAGCCGACCAGATTACAGCTGATGAGGTTAATATTTTCACTTGTTTGTGTTACCCTTATCTAGACTTACAAGACGGTACGTCACTATTATGTTTACGTGACCTTTGTTTTGAACGATTAAGATATACCTACATACGCCCGTAGAGTACAATGCAAGGAAATCGATAATACATGCGATTAACTCAACTATTTGCGAGATACGAGGAGTCGAGGACATACGTTCCTTCGATTGTGTTGATTATGAATGGGACCTGGAGGGGTGGATGATGACTGAAATCACATTATTTGTGCTGTTGGTAAAATCAAAATGACAAAACATAATCATCATACCGACATTGAAAACAATATTAATTTGTGTTTAATTCATATTTATTAAATTTGTTCTATATCTAATAAAAGTGAGATAATATTATAACATATTATACCTACTTGAACATATTGTTGGATAACTTTGAAACTGTGTCATGAATATTAATAAATATATTGTTAACTTATGACAACTGTGCAAACATAATACAGAATACAGTAAAACAGGCAACAGGCATGTTATAGCTGTATTTGATTTGAACATGTGTTTCTGAAATAACTTTACCTCAAGGTGCGCAGTTTTGCAAATGTAATTTCACAACAATAGCCCTGAAAATTATATGTAAATACATAACATTGCAATAATATTTTAATAGTATCATCATCGTTTTGCTAATCATACAAAAAAAGGATATTGAAGGTTAATTCAGGCACAAGCAAGCCTCGCCATTTTTACAAAATTCAATATTTGTTTCCTGTCTTTGTGTGTCAACTGTAAAAGTACAGCGCAAACATCGTCGGTTATCTTGCGACCGAAGTATACGCAACTTGTGTTAGTCATGCAAACTTGAGTATACGATGTGGAGAAAATCGTATGGGTGATGTGAGCCACGCGTGCGTGGAAAAGCCTGTCCCGTCTGACCACTTTTACAAGTTCTCTTTGGAAGAACGACAACCTGTTGTGCAGGTTTCAGTGTGTATATTGGTAAATTCCCGACGTCTTTCTTTCTTACTCGAGACGAAGATCAACGTCTTTCAATTTAGAGCTTCAGAGAGACGGGGAAGTTAATTTGTCTTTCACCTCTACCTATACAAAAACAAATGTGCGCAATCATTTTGTTTTGCTCAACATTCTCAGAACTGAGAAAATATACTTCAATAAAAATATGGTACGTTAATAAAATTATTACTTTACAAAAGCTTCAAGATCAAAAATAATGAGCTCATAAAAACAGTGCGAATCAAGTGTGTACAGTACACTGAGCAATATATCTCAAACACTGACTTTATTCTAGTTCACATTATATCTGATTATGTAAACATTATTATTACCAAGACTATTATTGCCGTAGGTAGTTATTAAAATGTATCGCTGTGTTGTTTTGGTGCGCGGCCACATGTGCTCATCCATATGAACCTGTTTTGTATAGGGTGATGTCATTAAAACAATAATGATTAAAAACTTAAACGTTCCGTGCCGACTGCCGACTCCGCCGCGTCGCCGCCGCTGCCACGTTCCGAACCAACTTATTTATTTATGCTTTGAATTTCGACCAAACCAAACCAGTTCCCCTCGCCCGTTGTTTGAATCTCTAATGAGTATATTTTCGTTATTATGATCGCATTTGTGGCATTATAAAAAGTTTTCAACTTCTTTAGCGATGCTGACAAAAATAGTCATCATACGGATGAGAATTTACGTCTTTACGTATTAATAGCTTATTGATAAAGTACGACGTCCTGTTTATAATTTTGTTATTAGTTTATTTATCAGCCTAAAGCAGATGTGTGCGAAATTAATGTTTAGATTAAACGTACTTAATCGTTTTGTTTACACTGTTAGTATTAGTAAAGTTACATAACGCCTATTAAAAACTCTATTTCTGTCCTACATTAGAGCCGAGTCACAGTCTATGGACCAATTTAGCATATGATATCCAGTGATCACCAGTCGGTAATTACAGGTCAACCTACGCGTATAAAAGTCTTATGGCTGGTGCCATCTACTGGTGTTGATCAGTTGCAATTAAAACAAAACTATTAGAGCAGACCGCGACGCCTACTGGGACTAATTATATGACCGCCCTGCTCTATGCTTCACTTAGTATACTGCTGTTCACTTGCTACTGTTATAATAGTATCTTCAAAATCTCTCTCACCCAACGTGGCCTCAATGCTTGTTATTCAAACGCACCATCCTTATCTAATTTACCCACTGACATGAAAATGTCGGACAACACCGATAACTGGTGTTTAATTTGCAAGCGACGTGTTAACGTAACCTTACTCTCATTTTTGGCATTCGTTCTAGCTTCTCTCTTTAACGTATACTTTGGAATATTGTAGCAGTCTCAAACTAGACGTTTACTTTTTCTGTTATTCTTCTTTCATTATTTTGACTTGTGCAGTGAAATGCACTTGTAGAAACTTGTACTTCCTAAGAATAAACGAACAAATGGTGTACGCCTCTAGGTTTGGAAAGCGTAATTGTGTCTGGTTCACGCACAGAAAATTGTTATTAGCGATACCTTCTCAAGAAATCGATAATATTGAAAATAGTATTAATAGGTGCATTGGTGCGGCATCAATTAGCAAGTGTCACGCAGCAGCGTGAGACGACCAGCGAGATCCGGCTCGCGCTGGTGCAGTTTGAGCGCACGGGTTCCTTCTAATTGAAGGTCGCAGCGCCCACGCGATCCGCCACTGTACGAGATCTCATCAATCCAGCTATTTATACTTCTCCTGTTCTAATTATAACATCATACAAATCGGCCCAGACCACTTTTAGCCACTCGACGCTGATTCCTGAGTGCATATTTTAGTCACCGTCTCGTGAAAAGCCCGAGAACGTTGACATGATGCCTGACAATTATTACGAAATAACATTCTCGTGCGTCGTTTCGCACTCATTTCTATTAATGTCATAAAATATTGAACCGTCATTGTCTGTAACAAGTTCAACATAGTCAAGAATATTGTGTAAATTGTGCAACCTATGATATTAACATCTATGTACTATGTGGTCTGATTGAAACTCTTGTTATCCGCATTCTTACTGTCCATTATCATGAAATCTTAATCAATTGCTTTGATTGATATCTTTATGTCAGCTCTCTGTATCAGCCTTATTATTCCAATGTTTATTATCTCTAACAGTTAGAAACTCACAGAAATAGCTTTTTTAATTTGCATAGACTCTAATGCGTTATTTATTAACGTTGTATCTCAATGCTACTGGTTTGAAATGTGGCACAATCGGTCTTGTTTGTGTTTTGGGCGCTGCTACCGAGTTACTTCTTTATTAACAAATATATTTCAATCAATCTTAATTGATGGCTATAAACGTTCTTTAAAAAAAGGCCTAGCTGTAAAATACATCTTCACACTACTGTTTCTTCAAACAATATCGTTTCAAGTTTTGTTTTTCACAATTTGTCTTGTTTGTTTCGGTTAGAACTGATTTACTTCTAGTTCGGAGGTGGTTTGAATCGATGATTCTTTGTTCTGCTGCCATTATGGTCGGTATTTATTATCACGTTGGCATTTGCTGATGTTCTTAGATCGATGCTAATGTAGCGTCCGTGTACGAGCCGCTAGAGCAATTCGTTGGATACTTTTTGTTTGCTCTAATTTCATGTAGAGCGTACGTCAATTACATCGTGCACACATCCGCGTGCTTGTTGTACCGTAATTATAGCTTAATTTACTTCTCAATTATTCTTATTAGTGTCTGACACGAATTTGTACGTGTCCACGATGTAATTGCGGACAGTTTCGAAATGAAGTTTTTGACTCCGCATCCGGTGTCTTTTGGTATATAAATAACTTATTTAGAACTTGCAAATAAAGCTAAAATAAGGGCTCGATGCGGTATCGATGTTGGTTGTTGTCGAGTTCAGGGTGCACGGCCGTATCGCGTGGTCGATGATGACGTGTCGTGTCCGCGGCCGTTTTATATAGGGCGTGCGCGCGCGCAGACCACCAGTCGCCCGCCAGCCGCCAGGACGCTAGTGCTCGTCGCTACTTCACTCGGGTTCGCGAGTCACACGTTATCGCCAGTCGCACTTCAGCCGCCGCCGGCGACGCGCACATACTCACTGACCCTCAAAACTAGTTCACCGCAACTAAACAAACATGATCGACGTCGTCGTGCAAAAACCGAGGGATGGCTGCCTCTACGAGATCAGGCAGAAGGGACACAAGGATCCCTGTTACGTGGTCGTGCCTAATACAACAGTACGTTTGCAATTTATTTATTTTCTTGTTGTTCATGATTTAGTCTTGTAGGAAAACTTCACAATCCAATTAATTTGAATAGGTTTGCTTTGCAGCTTTATTCAATACTTTTCTCTGATTTTATTCGGTTGATTGACTGATACATCCGTCTTTATACATCGAGAAAAAGCTTTATCGGCTGATGGCAGTTTTGGTGTTATAAAGCGCTATCAATGAATGTTATTAATTATTCTTGTCGGAATACTTGTATCGAGCTAGAGCACCTTCAAGATATTTTATCACCTCTGAGTTTTCTCCTTCATATTCTGAACCGGCTTTGTCTTCGATTCTCTTTGTTCTTGGTAAAGGAGTTCAAGATTTGTTAATTGTTTTAGATAGCCCTACGCAATGATCTTTAAATAACGTTGTTTCTATTTCTTTGAATTATGTAAACATTGTTTTATTGTGACCTTCGTACCCAGAAATATTTTCTATTGTTTGTTAATAACATTATTGTTGCCGATTTCCACGGTCTCTTCGAATTCAAATGTTATTTGTTGTGCATGTAGGTGCACTAGGTTTGTAGATTGTAGATGTTTGTTTGGTCGTTCATTATGATCGCCAGCCCACATCTGCCGGGCTGGGTCGGGTCGGGACTCGGGACGGTAGGGCCCGCTGGATGCTATCGACAATTAGTAACGTAAAATGTTTGTATTGTTCCAGGATCTGGTTAAGAGCCACCTTATGTTCGCGGTGCGCGAAGAGGTGGAAGTCCTGAAAGAGCGCATCGCGGAGCTGATGGAGAGGATCAACCAGCTGGAGGTGGAGAACACGTACCTGCGCTCGCACGCCAGCCAGGACACGCTGGCGGCGCTGCCGGGCGCGGGCGGGCCGCGGCCACAGGCGCCGCCGCAGGGCCCGCCCCCGCCCGCCTCGTAGGGCGCGCGCGCCGCCCGGCCCCCCGCCGGCACCAGGCTCTGTTCCCCCTCGGCGCGCGACCGCCCGCCGCCCGCGCCCGCGCCCCCCTGCGCACGCGCCGCTATGTTAAGTCGTAGGTTAACCGGGATCTCGGGAGTACCCCGGTCGAGCGCCGAGGGTTGAGGCGGCGCGCTCCGTCGCGCCCGCGCCGCGCTCACGTCAAGTCGCCGATTCGCCGACGCGACGTCGACGAGTCCGCACATAGACACCGATCATGCTTCAACACAACACGTATTTTTCTGTTAAATATGTATATTTAGGGTGCAGAATGTCGTGCTAACTGCCATGCTTTTGCTGTCTCAGCGACGTGTTTAGTGTTTCGATGTCTGTATTTTTAGTTCGTCGTTCGGTTTAAAGTTAGTTATCGCTACCCACGTAATGTATTCCATGTAAGGTAACCGTAAGACGTGTGTTCATGATAAATGCTATCAATTGTCGGATATTCCCGCGCATTCAACAAGGACTGTGTCTTTATTTATTTTCTATATATTTTAATTGTAATTTAAGTTATTTATCGACGTTTATTTTACTTACATACATGAACATTTAATTTAAATTGGAAGTGTTTTCCTTGTCGTGAGGATAATGATCTGACGATAAAATACCGTTCTGAATGAATTGTGTGCAGTTTTATATGTTTTACGTATGATAATTTTACTATTAGGTAATTAAATACATATATAAATAGACGTTTGAGTGTATGTGAACCGCAGTTAATGTGACACGAATGTGCTGAGCTGAGTCGTTTAGATTAGAACCGCTGCGAGTGTCGATTCGTGCGATTGCTGGCTTTAGTCAATTTTGCACGCTGAAATCGAAAAAAAAAAAATATTTTTATTCCAAACCTATATCAAAAATAGAGGTTTATAGCAATTTAACATTGTATTTTTTTAAATAATTATAAAAATTGTTTGTATATAGTACAAGTTGTAATAGAGTTGGAAAGGTGTACATAATGTAAAAATGTGATAGCGGCGAAGCCCCGGGCGCGAGAGGACCGCGCCCGAGGCCTGCGCCCGCCGGCAGGCGAGGTCTGTATCGAGGAATGTATAAGTTTAAATATCGCTGTATTTAATACTAGCTTCGTTGTTGAACGTCGAACGGGAGAACAAAGCAGCTGGGACCGCCACGTGACGCACGGCTCCCATATGTTTAAAGCCACAGTGAGCAGGTCCCAGGGCTCGGAGTCACTATTTTACTTTGTAGAGTAGATAGTATTTTGTACAACGCTGCAGCATATGATGTGTATAGTTGATTTTTCGTTAGGTCATCGTAATTATTGTGAATATAACAGTAATATGCATACTCCTAAAGAGCATTACCCTAGGCTTTAGATAGGATTTATGATACTGAAATTGTAAATATACTGTAAACAGAATGTCCATTGTAGCTTATGTTGACCAGGATGGTTCCTCGTACATACCCAATAAATGCAAAACTATACTCGATGCAGTCGTTTGATTCATCATCATGTCCCATTACCCTATCAACCATTGACACAGGCACATAAACACATACCTAGAGTGCCTACTCTACCTACCTTGTCTACATGGCTCCAGCAGACGCTTATCGACACTCTACGAGTGTATTCATAGTACATTTCATTCTGGTTACGAGCATCCTCAGATTAAAGAAATGTATAAATTGAAATGTAACTCTTGTTACGCTATTTGTCACTATTTCCGGTCTTGGCAAGAAAGTAGGTACCTATCATGAGCACGGAGACAGGATGTTTTTTGACCCGGAAATGAGCTAAAAATATAATTCAAAAACTCGAGACGCCAGTAATAGCCGTAACAGACGTAGGTAGCCCGAACCACGGACCGCCGCGGTTCGTGGTCCGTACGTCTGTTACGGCTTTAACATGAAATAATGCAACAGAGTGAATCACTAGGTACTACACCAGATGGCGCAAGATACAAAACCACCATTATGTACAGCGCCATCTGATCGTTCATCAGAAAGTAAACTTCATTGTCCAGTATACCTCGGTTCTAGAGTTTTATGTTAATTATAATACCTTTTAGAATTCCGTACCCAAAGGGTATAAACGGGACCCTATTACGAAGCCTACGCTGTCTATCCGTCTTTCGAACCACAGTTCGAAACACGACCACAGTCCTAGTACGAGCACTTGCGAAAAAGTTTTCGTTCCATAAACGATAGCAAAATGTATGAAAAATTGAATAGCGCCTCTATCGGACGTAAAGGGAAACTGGATTTTTCATAGATTTGCTATCGTTTACGGAATGAATACTTTTTCGCAAGTTCTCATACTAGCCTCACTGTAACAGGGTTGAAATTTTCACAGAATATATTATGTAATGTTACGGCGGGAAATAATAAAAAGGACAAAAAGTAATAACTAAATGGGTACATACAAAACGTTTTTTATTAAACGTATTTTTTTATTTGCTCTAGTAGTTAGCATGATTATAGTACACTCTGAAGTAAAATAATACATACTGGCCAAGTACGTGTCGGTGCCAAATTTCAGTTCACCAAAGCTAAGCAACGCCGAGCGTGGTCAGGGGCCTTACCCCTAGCTTCACTTTTGCGAGCCAACTTTTAGTAGGTACCTATCAGGTACCTAAAATTAACCAACTCATTTAAGCTGCATCGTTTAAAAGCGTCTAACTTGAATGAACGAAAATCTATTTTACTATGCGTGTGTGCGTGAAAATAGCAAAGCTTGGCGGCTATCAAATAACTACCGCTTATCGTAGTTGATGGTACCGTTTAGACAAATAACACCTATGCGGGTCAACTTTTCGAGCTAGGGGTAAGGCCCCAGTACTTGAATATGACTGCCTGAGCGTGATGTCTTTTTACACTAATTTTTTGTAGGTGCTTTAGTAGATGTACGGAATCACTTGGCGCTTGGCAATACTCGCACTTGGCTGGTTTATTTGTTGTATACGCCATCTGTTGATATTCCTTAGAGAACATTTCGACTAAAAAAACCCGCTTGATGGCGCTAATTCAAATCCAATTTGGCAAAACTGCTACTCTACAACAGATGGCGCTACCAATATTTTTTATACTTGGCTACCTACTGCCCATAAACTTACCGTATTAGCCATGCAGCGGGCTAAATAAAAACGACGTATTTTGAAATGGGTCCAAGCCAGTGAACTGTAACCCTGGGGAGGCACCCAGCTGTTCTCTACGCATACAAACTGACAATAAGCTGGGTGCCAGCTCGATACTTATCAATCATGAACCTACTACCAAGGACGATCATATAGAATCTCTAGTTAAAATCATCCTTGCTACTACCCAAGGTTCATGATCTATTAGTTCTATTAGTAGATCTGTGTGATCTATGGTATATAACCTGTCAAAATGTCTATCTAGTTCGTAGAGAGAGAAAGGGTTTAACGTGGGTTTAAGAAAACATTTTTCATGCTATAAATCTAACAATTTGAAATTACTGGAACAGCGTGTTGTTTTGTCTGTGGCTTTGTCTATAGTCAAATAATTAAGATATCAATGAGCTGTCAAGTGTCAATTATGTATGTTATGTCAATGCCAGAGTATAAATAATTAATTATTATCAATATCAAAACAAAAAAGTTGGCAAGTTGGCCGAAAGAAGAGAGATAATTTTAGTTAGCAAAGAGAATACAATAGAAGATTAGTTAGTTTCAATTGGTTTCAATATGGATAACATGAGTTTAAAAGAAATTCAAAGCAAGCTACTCCTATGGGAATCTTCAGAAAATCCTTTGGCACCTCTCACTTCTGACCAGAGGGAAGCGATACATGATTTGGAGTCATTAATTCTTGGAGTTTCAAACGATTTAGATGTGTGTATTTTTCTAGGTTTATTTCCAATAATTTCTTCTTTATTAGGAGACCCTGGCTATAAATAGATAACGCCTTACACTAGGATTCCCTGTATCAGGGATTCTAAAAGACACGGACAACACACTCAGACCCAGAACCCGGAGCAGATATTTAAAAGCTAGCTATCTGATCTATGAAGCTAATTCAGCAGAAGTAAAACGTTCTGCTGCTTCATAGATCACATCTCTACCATTTTCTCAGACTTCGGTGTTAAATAGTTTTTCAAAATAAGAATAGCAGCGTGCAAAAGTGCCGTTTTAATTGAAGAACTGGAAAATAAGACTGCGGAAGTGCAAACCACTAAAATGTTCACTATAAAGTTTTACCCCTACTTATTGAGTAAACCAGGATTCCATTTTCAGGATAAATCAAAAGTAAGTCCAAGAGAGGAACCAGACATAAGCCTGATGCCACCAGTTGACAATACGTATGACTTTCTGGAGTGGTATGAGAGTCTTTACGACAGCACTGTGAAGGCTGCTGACACTCCGTACGAGGCTTACTATAAGCAGTTGGAAGACAGGAGAAATGAATGTGTTGCTTTAACTGATCAGGTGGGTCATTGTTATTTGCTTGTTTTTGATGCAGTAGTCTTCAAGTTGACCGACGTGCTGACAGCAGATTTCCTCTTAGACGTGCAAGCACACTCCACCTCGACACTCAAAATTGTGCTCTAGGTTATAGCTGTATGTGCGTTAGGTATGCCACATCAAATGGGCTTCTGATGTGCACCTCCATAAAGAAAAAGTGTGCATGTTTTTCAGTCTCCATGTGAAAGTGGGTTTGTGTGCAAACTTGGGATGTTGATGAAATGCAATTTGAACAAAAGGGTGTACAGCTGCTGTAAAACCGTTTTTCCTTCACTACATGATGTAAGAGTGCCTTGGGGGGTAAACTGCAGTAGAATGAGACTTTACACTACGGACCAGTAGACATACACTGTACTCCACATCAATCGGGAACTAGTCTGGAGACTGCAGGGACACCCGAGCCCCCCAGGGATGTCTATTTGGCCTTTCATCTGGTTGCTGACTTGCATGATGGCGCATCCTGGAATTTTTCAAGTTGATCCTTTCGTGAGTGGTTTGCTCACTACTTAACCATTCAGGCTGAACCTTACTAAAGTCATTGTTCCTTACTCAGCGACCCACACTAGGAGGCTGACACCCACTTTGGATCCTAAGACTGTGATGATGCACTGTTTCGCACTATCTCTTGCAAATCTTCGGCGAAACTCATGTAGAGAATGCTCGTAGATGTTTTTCTATTGTTGTTTAAACTTCACTTTAAGCATATAACTTATTTTATTCTAAAAATTCCAGATTGACGCAACAATATCAGACCTCAACAAGTTGTCGGAGCAGTACAACTTTGTGTCGAACAAGACGAATGCACTGCACATGATGAGCGAACAGCTCCTCGCTGACCAGAATCAACTCTCTTCTATAGGTAATACTAGCCCATGACGTTGTACACTTACACTTTCATATAAACTTTTTTTTGCCCCCTTGGTTTGACCCTTTTGCAAAATGCTTTCTTAGCGGATCTCTACCTCTTTAGGAATGTACCTGCTTAGATTCAGCTTCAGGTCAAATACTTTTCAAGATTTCATGATGTCTCCAGTCAGGTCAGTCAGGTATATGCATGCTTTATACATATAAAAATAGATTACTTTCCAAAACTGTAATACTCAATCAAGGATGACCCACATTGCACCAAACCTTCTCATTACTAAGGGAGCGTTCAAGTAGTACGTAACGAATTTGGGGGGGGGGTCTTGTAAAACGTTACGATGCGTTACAGGGGCGGGAGGAAGTGTTTGAACTACGCGTTACGTAAAATTGTTTATTTTTAACCCTTCAGAACGGTCGCGTAATGAGATTCTCTCGCGCATTTTTTATAAAACAAAGCTATTTTAGCGCCTTTCCGGTATTTGATGACGGATAATTGTGACTTTTAGGCAAAAATTGTCACTTGGTGGTTACGTAACGTTTTACTAGGGGGGAGGGGGGTACAGAAAAAAGTTACGGCGCGTTACATGGGGGGAAGGGGTGTGCAAAATCTCCAAAAATTGCGTTACGTAATACTTGAACGTTCCCTAAACTAGCCTTAATGGAAGTAAGAAAGTTGTGTGCATTGTAAGGATGAATGCTTTTTATTCTGGCAAAATCTAAGAAAACTTACGGAAACGGAAAATCACATGTCATCACAATCATCATCAAATAGATTGACTTAGCTAGATTATCAATAGGAAATATAGCTCCTCGAGGCCTCGATTATGGAGGCTCTGGGCGTAGACCGGTATGCGTGCAGTTATTTCAAACATATGGTCATGTATGAGACCATTCATACTGAAGCATTTGGCATTGCCCTCTCAACGCCTGCATCTCTACAACGTGTTTACTAAAGGTGTAGTAATACTGAAGGGGTATGTATGTACATCATCATTATGAATAACTTATCATCAGGCGAGTTGGCGGACAAACGTGTGAGCCTATTTATGCATTAAAAAAATTAAAAAAACGTTTACTGTGAGACCAAACATGAAATCGCGAAAAAAAACTATTCCATACGAAACGGTCATTGACCCTCGACAAAATGCATGAAATAGCTGATTTGTTTTTGCGATTTCAGGGTTGATCCCATAGTAAAATTTGTTTGTAATGATGAGTACATACATACTTCAGTATTACTACACCTTCAGTAAACGCGTTGTGTAAAACACGCCTTATCCTGTTTATTTGTCGTCTGTCTGTAATTAATGGTCTTTTTTTAAAATGCCATATATGAAAAACAAACTGGCAGGCCCCGTGATGGTTAGCAGTCACCGTCTCCTATGGATACTTGTAACACCAGAGCCATCACAAATACGTTGCCTACCCTTTAAGACTATTAAATCGCCTTTTGAAGAACCCCATGTTGTTGCTTGTTGTGGTCATTGTAGTATTGTATCGTCTATTGTAATGCTTCAGGTGAAGACATAAAGGCGAAGCTGCATTACTTCACGCAAGTGGAGCACCTCTCACAGCGACTCGGCAGCCCCACCCTGTCCGTGAACAGCGAGGCATTCTTCATTCTGCTCGCCAAGATCGATGAGTGTCTGGATTATATGAGAGCTAATGCAAGTATACTATGCTATACTGGCAGCACTTGCGCTGTTACTGCAGTATTTCTAGTTTCCTATGAATCTGTAGTGTATTTCCAATTGAAACGCTTTAAAGTGGCAATACACTAGACATACGTCAAAGAAATAGTTTTGAAGATGAACTTTTGCACAGTAACACCTGATTCAATCAACTATTTAGTTACTTCTGTATTTTTTATATGTAAGTCCCAATGTAGACTGAGGAGTGAAGGCTGGTGTCGTCACTGCGTGCAATTATCTGTGGATAAGTCAACTCTTAGGCCTGCTCTAGGTTCACATACAGCTAAATGTATGGAACAATTGAGTTTTTTTTTTTCAGAATTTCAGAAGTGGACTCACCATTCCATGTTATCCTGTATTTTGACACTACTACAACTACTATCACACTAATATCGTAAATACGAAAGTTTGTGTATGTTTGTATGCACTCAACAAGATTTGTACGAAATTTCGTATGGAGTTAACTAATATACTGAATTAATACAGGCGTCATAGGGTATACGCATAGGAAATTCATGATTCCTGTAGGATAGTGTGTGTATCCACTGGGCGCTGCTAGGATAGTGTGTGTATCCACTGGGCGCTGCTAGGATAGTGTGTGTATCCACTGGGCGCTGCTAGTAAACTCAAATTGACTACTACCAAATGACAACTAAACTATATTTTTTGGTCTTTTTAATGTATACAAACTTATAAAAAAATTACGTTTTTTGTAGCATGTAGTCTGAAACTATAATTGTAGTCTTACTTGTTACTTCTTCGTAAACACCATGTAGGTTTTCATTTAAAAAATACTAGTTGTGCAATGAGCTAACATTCCCGTCCACCGTGCAGAGCCAGTACAAGGAGGCCCACACGTACCTGGTGAAGTACCGGCACCTGCAGAACCGTGCCATCGCGCTGATCCGCTCCTACACCAGCCACGTGCTGGAGGCGGCGTGCGCCAGTTCGTTGGGGGCGGAGCCGCTGGAGGAGCAGCAGCGGGCCGACACCGCGTACGCCGTCTACTTCGGCAAGTTCCAGGCGGCTGCACAAAAACTCACCAGGCTCATTAAGGAGGTCGAGAGTCGAGCGCACACTAATGCCGAGTACGTACGCTAGCTCGTTTCTTATGTACTGCTCCTACAAGGTCTCAGGTGGTCAAGGGATTATGATTGTTGTGGAAGATAAGTCCCTCAGCGGGCTGGAGTAAGCAAGGTCTCAGATGGCCTCTATGTATCCTCCCTAGGTTTAGACCTTTTCAATGGAAATAAACCCTACTAATGTAATAATTTTAAAAGTGCAGGAATAAATGCAAAGTAATCAACAATCGAACATGTTGGTTACTTTGACCTTTTTATAAAGGCTTGAATTTTCAAATGCACCCCTAGTGGCCTACCATAATCTTAGAAACATTATTATAATAAACCTTAATTTAATTTGAATTTTGTCTTGCTGTCTCATTATCCGAAGCGAGCAAAGCCCAATGTAAGATTATTATAAGAATGTTTTTGAAATTATGGTACTTAACACTTCTGAGAATTTCACACATATTCTTAGCCAATGTCAGTCATAAATTTTTAGTTAATGCAACAAGTTGTTTCAACACTGGCATCTATGACTGTACGCTGGACAGACTATTCACGGACTTGCAATGAAGACATTTAGATATCACCATTCGCATTCTACAGACTAGCAGTTCGCTTAATTCTTCTGGCTAAACGTTTCGCTTATTAAAGGAGGAATAAAAGCGCGTCTTACAGGTTTTACGGTGTATCAAATCAACCATGAAATGGTAACAAACGGAAATTTGAAGAAGAGCGCCTCGTCTTTATATAAGGTCGGAGAAAAAGTTTCTTCGTATTTTTTAAACAAATTCAAGACATATTTTTTTCAAGTTTAATTACATTTAATTATAATATATATGTGCCATTTTGTTCGATAACTTGTTGCCATCTTGTAGGTAGTGACATGATCCCGTTGCTGTAGAATTTTTGGGACTTCTGATCAAAAAAATGCAACAAGTAGTTTTGACAGTCCTCTCTTGATGTTAATCTAACACTACCCAAAGAATTCTGAAGAGATCGAAACAGGTGGAAATCTGAGGGTGCAAGGTCAGGGCTATATGGTGGATGCATTAACACTTCCCAACCAAGCTCTCTAATTTTTTGCTGAGTGGCCAAAGATGTGTGCGGTCTGGCGTTATCATGATGAAAGACCACACTCTTTCTGTTGATCAATTCCGGCCGTTTTTTCTCAATTTCTTGTTTGAGTCTCATCTGCTGTTGGCAGTAGAGATCCGAATCGATGGTTTTGCCCGGCGGTAAAAGCTCATAATGAACGATGCCCTGCCAATCCCACCATACACACAGCATCACCTTATTACGTGTTAATCCTGGTTTCGCTACAGTCTGTGGTGCTTCACTGCCCTTTGACCATGATCGTTTGCGCACATTCTTGTCGTAGGTGATGCATTTTTCATCACCAGTGATCAATCTTTTCAAAAACGG
The DNA here is from genome assembly GCA_949125355.1 of Agriopis leucophaearia. Lineage (NCBI taxonomy): Eukaryota > Metazoa > Arthropoda > Insecta > Lepidoptera > Geometridae > Agriopis > Agriopis leucophaearia. The sequence goes on from OX421262.1 coordinate 743,031, forward strand.
TTCGGTTTCGTTACGTTTCAATAGAGAGTCGCAAATGAGTACACGATTCATTTGGTTTCTTTCAGTGAGCTTGTGTGGCACCCAAATATCGAGTTTTTTTGTATACCCAGTTTTTTTCAAATGGGTCAAAACTGTTTTGTGGTCAATCCCCAGTTCTTCAGCTACGTCGTAACTACTAATATGCCGATCTTGGTCCACTTTTTCAGAAATAGCATCTACTTTATCCGTAACAGGGCGACCAGAGCGAGCTGCATCTTTGACATCAAAATTCCCGGACTGAAAACGCTTGAACCAACATTGTGCTACTCTTGATGACACTGCATTAGGTCCATAAACGTCACAAATTTCATTCGCGGCTTGTGTCGCATTTTTCCCTTTTTTGTAATAAAATTTCACAATATATCGAATTTCTTCGTTAGATTCACTCATTTTATCGAACAAAAAAACAATTGAAAAATGGCGGGAAATTGCTTTTTACTTTTTGTATTCCTTTTTTAAAATATCATATTTTTAATGGTATCAAAACCAGCCAGATAAAAACAGTACAACCGATGAGATTTTTACTACAACTTTATACATACAAAATACGAAAAGACTTTTTCCCCGACCTATTATGTCTGTCTTGTTACTAAGGCGCCCTACATCAGGGCTAGGTGAGTGTGCGGTGCACAGGTACCTAGTTGTAATATAAGCGACACTGGTTCGTCAGGTACTCGGCCCTCCTGTGGGAGCTGCAGCGCGAGTACTCGGGGCGGCGCGGGCGCGTGGCGGGGGCTCCCACGGCCGCCGCGCTGCGCTCCGCTGCCGGCTCGCTGGCGCGGGACCACTGCGCGCTCGTCAGGACAGCTTGCTCCTTGCTGGCGCACGCCTGCAGAGATGAGTGCGCGCTCTACGAACACATCTTCACGAGACCCGCACCGGGGGACGCCCAGGCACCGCTGCAGTACGTACTTCTTTTTACCTCTAGATTTGAAGCTTGGACTCACGCTTGCGCTTCGTAAGCGCGCATAGAAGCACTTACGAAGTTTGCTACGGAAGGTACAAACTACCTAGGAACACCAATGCATATGCAGACTTACATTACTGCCATTAGAATAACTCGAATTGGACCGATGGCTTTAAAATCGTATCATAACACAAAATCATCCTCATCCTGTCCATATGCCTGTTTTCATCCCCAAGAGATGACTCTAGTGACTCGAGTACATCTTCGGTCTCGGTCAAATATGCCGATCCGATAGAAAAATATTAAAGCGCCAGTTGCTCCTGAGCCACTGACGCTGTTTTTACAAATACTGCAATATTGTGACGGAAAACGGGAAATTATTAACACGAACGAAGAACGAACATTAGTGTGAAGCATGAAGATATATTTGCGCGTTTGTGAGTGAACGTATCAAGTCAGGCGTTGTAGTGAATATCAAAACCGGTCAGTTGAATGTTGTTTGACAGTTTGTCTGTCTGTATACCAGGGAGTACCTGCAGTCTCTGTGCAACGTACTGTACGAGACGCTCCGGCCGCAGATCATTCACATCAACCACCTGGAGACCCTCGCGGAGCTCTGCGTCATACTGAGGGTCGAGGTTATCGAGGAGCAAGTCAACCACGAGCGTGAGTCCCCCTTCCCCTCTATCTAACTCAAATATAAGTTATGGAATGATTTTACTGCCCTCTGCTACCAAATAAATGAACTATTATTTAAAGACGAGAAGAACAATCTCAAACCGTTAAAAATTAAAAATTATACGGCGAATTTTTTTAGTTTAACTATGTTGAAGCAAAAAGCGAAAGAATTACACTTATATAGGAATAAAAATAATAATGGAAGTGTGCACAGTGCGCTCTGGTTTGTACCCACGTGAGTAGTGTGGAGTCTCCTGTAGTCCAGCCACTCGGAGGTCGGGAGCCACTGGTGCTGTGCTTCCCATGGTGACTGGACGTCCACATTAAGCCCGGTATTAATATGGATCTCCCGGAGGAGTCGGGGAGGTGCAGGTTAACTAAATAACAAATAAGAACGCTATTAGGACAATATTGTCGCCAAATCGTCCAAGCTCTTAAACATATCTTCCAGGACACTCGTGAACAGTTTTGGGGATATTACATCCCCCTGTCTCACTCCCCTGCGCAAGTGATATGTTTAGACTCCTGGTTCTGTACTTGGACAGTCATAGTCGCGGAGTCGTAAATACATCTCAGCACCTCCATGTAATAACAGTGCGTCAGATCTTTCCTGTCGAAGTGTTTCTGTGACTATTCACACTATTTTCGGTGGCAATCGGGTATTCCATGAATTCATGTTATGTGTGCCTCGGCCCATATTGTCAGGTTCTTCAATCGAAAGCCCTTTAATTGGGAAGTGTGAGTGTATGGTAGAGATAGAGTATAGTAAAGTAGCAGTGGTGGTGGTATTCCAGCGGTGGTGCTGGCGGCGCTGGGCGTGTCTGCGCGCGCGCTGCTGCAGGACGCGCAGGAGCGGCTCGTGTTCCGCGCGCACGTGCACCTGCGGCACGACGTGCTGCACTACCGTGCGGCGCCCGGCGACCTCGCCTACCCTCACAAGCTGCACATGATGGAGGTAACTTTCTAACGAGGTGATGTCTGCGTGCGCACTGCTGTAGGACCTTACCACCTCCACCGGCACACTCGCACACTACTGATCAAACAAATACAGTTGCGGAAAAAATCATGGATGATGTTAGTGTTCCATTTTCAAAATAAATACACAAAAGTTACTCAAAACATTCTGGCAAATGCAGGTAAATAAAGCAATAAGTGGGGTCATACAAAATATGTATCTGTTGGCAGCAAATCGCGATCTCCATCCAGCAAGAGCAAGCTCTGAAGCGGAGCGACTCGCGCAACTCCATGATCTCTGACATCTCTGCGACGTCACAAGAAGTAGCCAACATCAACGTGGAGGCGCAGCGGCGCCCGCAGGCCTCCCCGGCTGACTTGCACGGCATGTGGTATCCAGGTACAAGACACGGTGATACGAAGCAGAACGGAACTCGTCCTCATCATCACACTAATATCATAAATGTGAAAGTTTAGATGGATGGGTGTTAGTTACTCAATCACGCAGAAACGGCTGGATAGATTCAAATAAAATTTGGAATATACATTGATTATGTCCTGGATACACACATAGGCTACTTTTCATCATCGTCATCATCACCGATTTTCATCACCACGCGGGTGAAACCGCGGGGCGCAGATAGTTATATTATATATAAGGTCGGGGAAAAGTTTCTTCGTATTTTATAAACAAATTCAAGACATATTTTTTTTCAAGTTTAATTACATTTAATTATAATATATATGTGCCATTTTGTTCGATAACTTTTTGCCATCTTATAAGTACTGACATGATCCCGTTGCTGTAGAAATTTTAGGACTTCTGATCAAAAAAATGCAACAAGTAGTTTTGACAGTCCTCTCTGGATGTTAATCTAACACTACCCAAAGAATTCTGAATAGACCGAAACAGGTGGAATTCTGAGGGTGCAAAGTCAGGGCTATATGGTGGATGCATTAACACTTCCCAACCAAGCTCTCTCAATTGTTGCTGAGTGGCCAAAGATGTGTGCGGTCTGGCGTTATCATAACGAAAGACCACGCCCTTTCTGTTGATCAATTCCGGCCGTTTTTTCTCAATTTCTTGTTTGAGTCTCATCAGATGTTGACAGTAGAGATCCGAATCGATGGTTTTGCCCGGCGGTAAAAGCTCATAATGAACTATGCCCTTCCAATCCCACCATACACACAGCATCACCTTATTACGTGTTAATCCGGGTTTCGCTACAGTCTATGGTGCTTCACTGCCCTTTGATCATGATCGTTTGCGCACATTCTTGTCGTAGGTGATCCATTTTTCATCACCAGTGATCAATCTTTTCAAAAACGGTTCGGTTTCGTTACGTTTTAACAGAGAATCGCAAATGAGCACACGATTCATTTGGTTTCTTTCAGTGAGCTCGTGTGGCACCCAAATATCGAGTTTTTTTTTAAACCCAGACTTTTCAAATGGGTCAAAACTGTTTTGTGGTCGATCCCCAGTTCTTCAGCTACGTCGTAACTACTAATATGCCGATCTTGCTCCACTTTTTCAGAAATGGCATCGACTTTATCCGTAACAGGGCGACCAGAGCGAGCTGCATCTTTGACATCAAAATTCCCGGACTGAAAACGCTTGAACCAACATTGTGCTACTCTTGATGACACTGCATTAGGTCCATAAACGTCACATATTTTATTCGCGGCTTGTGTCGCATTTTTCCCTTTTTTGTAATAAAATTTCAAAATATATCGAATTTCTTCGTCAGATTCACTCATTTTATCGAACAAAAAAACAATTGAAAAATGGCGGGAAATTGCTTTTTACTTTTTGTATTTTTTTTTTAAAATGTCATATTTTTAATGATATCAAAACCAGCCAGATACAAACAGTACAACCGATGAGATTTTACTACAACTTTATACATACAAAATACGAAAAGACTTTTTCCCCGACCTATTATTTGATAGCGCTGTTGGTCCAATTATAGTGATGACGTGTACCTTCTGCGGTGGGTTGCGTGGGTTCGATTCCCACCTAGGACAAACATTCCTGTGATGAACATTTGTGTTTGTTCTATGTCTGTGTGTTCATATCTATATTTAAGTATGTATTTAAAAATATATATGTATGTATATCAGTCTCTGGCAGCTATAATTATTGCAAGCTTTGCTTAGTTTGAGGTCAGGTGACCATGTGTGCATAAATGTCCCGAATATTTTAATTAATTTAAGGTGCCAAAATATGTTAGGAATTACTATTTATTCGATGTTGATGAAATTGGAAAGGAAGTATGCATCAGGACATAGGCCTAAAAAATATTAAGTATAATAGAAACTAGTAGTACTGGAGTAGTTAATATCATTAAATAAAGTTTTTTTTTTTAAATCGTGCTTCAAGTATGCATCATTTATATCGCTGCTGGCACTGCAATTTGTATTTTCGCTGTGTAATAAAGTGGTATAGTACATATAAAAAGTGTTATTTTTTTTTTGTAATTTTATGATTGAAATATAATTATGTTGTGTTCAGGTGTCAGAAGAACTTTAGCAGCACTATCGCGACTCTACCGATGTCTAGAGAAGAAAGTGTTCCAAGGTCTAGCTCAGGAGGCGATCTCCTTCTGCGTTCAAAGTGTCGACGCGGCGTCCAAACAAATATCTACGAATGCGACCACCATAGACGGAGAAATGTTCCAAATCAAGCATCTACTGATACTGCGGGAACAAATCGCGCCTTTCCAAGTAGATTTTGTGATAAAGGAGACAAGTTTAGACTTCAGTAACATGAAGAATGCTGCGTACGGTCTCATACAGAAGCCAAGACAGATATTTTCCTTGAACAGGTATGCATGGAGATCAACTATACTAATTATCATTATGCTTGTAGACTTTTTTTTAATGCTTAAATAGGCTTGCGATTGACCGCCAACTCGACTGATGTTAAGCGATGATGCGGACTACACTGGAGCACGCTTGCCTAGAAGAAGCCGATTCACTCGTGATTTGAAGACACCCGGATTGTAACTATTGGGGTACACCCATTCCGGCAGCGCATTCCACAGACTAGCAGTGCGCACAATAAAAGTTGAGTCAAAATGGCATAATATTAATTTATTGTGACGTTTTAATTTTTTACCGACTACAAAAAATTGAGGTGGTTCTCAATTTAGTTGTATTTTTATGTTTGTTGGTTTTGTTACCTCAGTACTCCGTTATTTATAACCCATTTGGAAAATAATTTTTATTTGAAAGGATATACTTTCAGGTTGTTCTTAAAAGAATTTCATCAAAATCGGTTCAGTAGTTTGGTTTATAAATGAAAATGATTTAAAAACCAAACCGGAAAAAACAACATCATAGGAAACGAAATTGCATATTTACTAATTTTGAAGTCTGTTTTTTAAATTGATATTTTGATGACTAGGAATTTTGATTTTTCAAAAATCTAATGATGCAGCTTTAGTTTTCATTAAAATCGGGTCTGAGACTTTTGAATACTTTTCGCTGTTCCTCATAGTTTCGAATTTGGCCATCCACTACCACATGAAAAATTCAACCTTTATATAGATTTAACTTTCCTTAACTATGTGGCGTTAAATGATTATATTGTACAGTAACAATGCGCTGCTGGAGTTCCTGCTGGAAGGCACGCCGATGGTGAGGGAGCACCTGCTGGACTCCAGGAAGGAGGTGGACCGTCAGCTGAAGAGCTGCTGCGAGCTGTTCATCAAGGATGCCACGGAGATATTAGCCGGCCCCATGATTGCGTTTATGGAGAAGGTATGCTGTGGTCATAAACCTAGCCTGACAACTTTTTTTTAAATTAAGGATTTGACTGAAAAGTTTTTTGAAGTGAAAACTTCTTTAGAGCACTTTTGGGTGAACAAAAATCAAGGAATTCGCGTCATCGTCACGCTGTCACAGAATACATAATACACAGTACCGTGTATTTTAAAACAGCGCCATCTCTCGTAGAATAGGTGAAATACTACTTAAATTTTCACTTCTGACGTGCAGTCCTATAACTGTTTTTTGCATGGCACTGCGGTAATATGCTTTAATAAATTGAGGAATTGGAGAGATCTATTTTTTTAAACTCCTTTTGTGTAATTCCAGAGCCAAGCCTTTATGCCTCTAGAGCAGCTGAAGTCCCAGCCGTGGGCCACACCTGAAGAGCTGGCCGTCGTGGTGAAGGAAGCGCAGCGACGGATCAAAACCCACCTCGCGCCGCTGCAGCGCTCTATGCAACTGTACCTCGCTAACAAGGAGACAGAGTTCATACTCTTCAGGCCTATCAGGGTGAGAATCAGTTACCGGTCTTCTGATAATCTGAGTCCCACTTTTTGCAATTACGCGATTCCTGAGCAAACCCAGCTCTATGAAATACTGGAGTGTGGTTCAGGCCATTGCCTCCTACTTGGAAACCAGTCATAAAGATGAGAGATTCAGATCTGTGGAAATCGCATACTATGGCTTACACAATTTTTTTTTTACCTCACTCTTGCAATTTAAGGAATGAGCTCCATCCTGCGGCATTTCCGAGTAACTAAACATGGGCTTCTTCAAAAGCTGTTAGTAGTCGGCAACGTATCTGTGATGCTCCTCGTGGCATAACATAGGCGACGCTGTTCGCTTACCATCAGGCGGCCCGTCAGCTAGTTTAACACCTACGGCATAAAAAAAATAAAAATGTCAAGCCCGGTGCAGAACTGCAAGACCTCTAGCTGGACATTGTGAACGACTACTGCGTATAGGGAACGTTTTAACTAAAAATCATTGGTGGTTATTGTAAATAATTTCATAATATTTCTATAGACACATAGACAAGTCTACTTAAACTAAATTTGTAATAACATTTATCTATTTGTTACTAGAACAACGTCGTGGGCTACTTTGTCCAGATCGAGCAACTTTTAACCAACGCGGGCTACACATACGAAGACTGCCTCATAGTAGCCTGCCCCACTCCCGAACAGGTATACCCTACTTAATGTTAATAAAACCTCTAATGTATTTCCACTTCTAAATGCTTTAGATTAGAAAGGATCAGCTATCATCTTCCTTATCCTACTTATGTGTATGATTCTTGTGTCCATACCTACCCTTAGAGAAATGGCTTCAGTAATTATGGCTGTCTGCTGCCAACCTTCAACGGGAATGCATTTGTTGGTGGAATATTCTCCACAACTCGGAGAGAGTACTCTGGTCATATTGGTTGAAAACTTTGCAAGTATATGTCATTCAGATGACAATACAATAATTCGGCAACATCAAACTTTTCTAATGATGGAGTTAGGAGGTGAATAGTGGAACTCTTGAATAGCTAGTCTATATAAGAAGCCATTCTATTCTATGCAGGGACAGCCTGCATGCAAAGAAATTAATAAATAACATATTAACCCATCTAATTTATCCAAGTAAACTGATGAACTTCTGCAACCTTTAAACCACCTGAATCAATTTAACAGGTGTCAGTGTTCATATCGTCAGCGAGCCTGATCAGCCACACGGAGCCTGTACAGCCCTACGGAGTTAAGCCCAAGAGCGTGATCAGGAAACCCAGCATCACAAGGGTACAGGAGGGGGATGAGAAGAGGGAGAAGGCTACTGGGGTCACTGTTTAAGAATAATTTTTTTTACAGCCTAGTAAGAGCCAACAAACAAAAGTAGGGTTGTTGACATTGCATTGCTGAACGATTTTTAAGCATTGGGACAACACAACGCAACATGCTTGTGTGTCGGCCCTAACAGTTGCATAAATATATCAGACTGTACCTTTTCATGCCAGCTGTACATTCTCGCGGAGATGAGCCAAGAGCGAGAGCTCACCTAACCTCGCGCGGTCTTGGTACTTTGAGCCCGAGTCAGAGGATCTTATTGATTCTCATGTGTCATAGTGAGATGAGAGTGTACAATAGGGGTGAAATAAAGCCTGTAGACACACAGGGAAGCTTTGAATAATGTATTGATATCTGTATCGTAATCTGTGTTTAATAAACCACCTAAGTGAACTCCTATCATGTATATTCAAATTTTTTTATGACATTTTTAATTGAGCCAAAAACAATGATACTGAATGTCAAATTAAATACTATTCTTTGAGTGGCAAATTCCCCAATAGTAAAATGTTATTCCATTATTTATATGTTAATTTATATTGACAATAGCAAATAAGTTATTCTTTTTAATGTAAAGGAAATTACATGCAAATAAAAACCTAAATAATTATAAAAACGAAATTTTATTTACATGACTCATTTGTCTATAATAAATACAGTTTCCCCAAAGACAGTGTTTTATCACAATAAAACGAGAGGCATTGGGAGAGATTGTTTAATGCGTTTCGATCTTAACTGATTTATAAATAACTGTTCTAAAATACTACTATAGGTGTTTACGCCCTAAGCCAATACATTCCAGAGCGGATTCTAGTGTAGTCAGGAAGACCCTCTGTGGGTCCTACGGCAGCCACCACAGGGCAGCGATCATACAGGTATTTGTAGCAGACATCGCGGACATTGGATACAGACACAGATTCAATGCGGGCGTCTAACTCGTGGATAGGGATGCGGCGATTGTAGCAGAGCATCTGGCGGCCGATGTCTTCACAAACAGGGGTGGTGCCATCGAGCTGCAGGAGCATGTTGGTCTTCAATAAGTTCTTGGCGCGCTCTACCTCACCCTCAGTTACAGATGTGCAGAGCTTCATCCATTCCTTCTGAATGCTCAATACCATATCATCAATCTGTAGGGGCTCTGAGACAAAGTAGATACCCCATAGACCTGTGTCCTTGTAGCATGTGTTGAAGGACTGGAAGCTGTGGCAGAGGCCTGCGCAGGCCGAGGCACGTGCCAGGTAGGAGGCATTGTTGAGGCCACCTCCCTGAGAGCGGTCCCACGCTCCAATCAATGTGTTGGCAACCATCAGAGGAATGTTGTCAGCGTCAGTCCAGCCGGCACCTTCCACAGCGATAGCGACATGTGCCAAGGGCATGGAGTCATCCCGGACCCTGATTTCAGAGCCGGTGTAACGGCAAGGGGTCAATTCGGGGATCTCTGCGGCAGTGTTCTTGAGTCCACTGAAGTGTTTGTTGGCCAGATCTACAAGTTTCTGATGGTCTACTCCACCAGCACCAGACAGCACAATGCGGGCAGGCTGATAGTGGGTTTTGATATAATTTTGAAGATCAGCCTTGGAGATTTTCTTGATGTTTTTGGTGGGTCCGAGGATGGTCTGCCCAAGAGGTGTTCCCTGGAAGGCGGTGGCATGGAGGTGATCAAACACCACCTCCTGCAGGTTACTCTCCACATCCTGCATCTCACGCAGGATGACACCACGTTCTCGTTCAATTTCGGGCTCGGCGAGGGAGGAGTTCTGAATGATGTCAGCGAGGATCTCCACAGCGGCCGGCACGTCGTTCGCGAGGCATTTCGCGTAGAACACGGTCTGCTCCCGGGAGGTATAAGCGTTTAAATGCGCTCCCATGTTTTCTACGAGCAGCTCCAAGTCCGTCTGCGACCTTTTCGTGGTCCCTTTGAATGCCATGTGTTCGAGGAAGTGAGCTACTCCATTGTTCTTTGAGTTTTCGTACCTAGAGCCCGCGTCGATCCACAGCCCCACGGTTGCGGTGGCAGCTCCGGAGTCTTCGGAAGCGACTCGTAGACCATTATCTAGTACTGTGAGCCTGGTCGGAGGGACGTTTACTAACGCCTGTTTGTAGCCCACTGCGGTCGCGAGGAAACGCGCCTGGTTGCCCTGTTTTGAGACGAGCCGCAACGTAGTCGCTACTTTCAGCATTTTGATTCTGTTGCACTATAAATTACAATTTTTTCCTCGCTGATTTACGTAATAAATGGGCAATATATTTCCAGGCAAAAGATGTCAAAACCAAAGTGGAATGTGTTACTAGTAACTTAAAACTCTTTTCAACTACTATAAAATAAAAATGTTTTCCTTTTTGTTTTATTGATGAAATTATTGTATTTTAAAGACTTTTTATTTACAAAATAAAATATTGAATCAAGTGGGAATGCACGGACTGTAAGTAGGTATAACTGTGTGAGGTATGTATTGTGTTGTGTAATGATTTCTTACTCTACTGTTTATTAATGTTAACAGGTAGTTGTATCTACCAATTCGTAGTTTAATTATCTGATATGGCAAGAAGCTTTTTTTTTTATCTTTTCTCTGTGAGGATTTTGGCGTCGCAATTCAACACGCAGGCGTATTATGAAACTTTGATCGGGGTCAGTCAGTGTCAGAATTGACAGAACTTTGACACTTGAAAGGGGTTATGACGCAAAAAAAAAAAAAAAACAGCGTTGTCTATTTCCAATTTCATACTACGAAATTGGAAATAGACAACGCTTTTTTTTTTTTTACATAATTTTGACAAGTCGCGATCCCGATCAAAGTTTCATAATACGCATGCAGTTCATGTATTAAAATAATATTATCTAATTAACTCTAGTACGGTTCGCGCAAAACTTTATGAGCCCTCTGAAGTTAGGCCCGAGGCCTCCCCGACGCCCTGTAAAGTCCCTCGGATACCTATAATATGCGTACTGCGCAGCCACTGGGCCTAACTTCAGAGGGCTCATAAAGTTTTGCGCGAACCGTATTAGTCAAACAAGTCATCTTACTTATATTCTCTTTGCAAGTCATAGTAGCAGTCAGATACCGATCCGACTGCTCCTGGCAACAGGAAATACTCAGTTTTTGGTATAGGCGCCGGTTACCAAAGGCACACACACACACACCCACAACGATCCTGCCGGCAGGATCGAAGACCCCCAGGATCTGTTAGAAGATCGGTTAGATTCTCTCCAAATAATCATTCAGTTCAACAACCTACTAGGGCCCCAGGGAACACCCCTTCTGGGATGCCAGGGCAAGTCTGATCCCCCACTCTCGGGTCTCCCGGCGACGGTCCAAGCCGAGGCTCGTACCTCCGAGGTGCCCTTGCGCTTGTCGCCCAAAATCTAAATCATGTTGGCCCAACGCCTTCTGCGTTCATCAACTAATCCGGTCAAGCTGTAGCGGCCGCAAGGCCAACAGCAAAAAGTCACATTATAAAAAAAAAAGTAGCAGTCAGAGTCAAGTCAAGTAAAGTAAGTCACAAGTCATGCTCTATTAAAGTGGTTGAGGCCTCCGCGAGTAATAGTGTTCCGTGGTTGAGGCTTTCCAAGAGTCTTCTATGGAGTTTTGGAAATATCACAAAAATATATGTTTCACCGCGTTAAATCACTTTCCCACACTTGATAAATAATAATCTTCCACTATTACCTATTATACACCTATTATTATACATCTATTATTACACTATAACACTCGAAAATACACAAGTTTACGAAAACAATACGAGACGACATGTTTTTTTTCACGTTGGCGCCAAAAGCCGGCAGCAAGATACAATTTTTTAGTTGACACTGGCAAATGCTCATGGTGTGACGCCAAATCCTCACAAAGGAGAGAACGAGAGAACAATAAATAAATAAACTTTTATTTTATTTTCAAATAAACATTAAACATTAAATAAACTTTTATTTTACATATTTGACATTTCGATGTTTTTTTTTACCCGACTGCGTAAGAAGGGGGCGTACGTTTTTCGAGTGTATGTATGAATGTTGGTTTCTTTGGCATTTCGCCCTACAGCATAAACAGCCTCATGGATTTCTACATGTGAGATGTCATTTGAATCGTTTTAATATGACATAGGGTACAAGAATTCAAGATAGCGTCAGCGAAAAAAAAAAAAATATAGGAAAAATAGTACCATATTCGAACTTAAACAATTTATTGAAATGAACTACTTGCCTACAAATAGATTGGATCAAACGATACGCAAGTTATCGTCGAACAAACCATGCACGCCGAAACGCCGACTTGCCAATGATAGTGCTAAAATAGTTGACAATCAAATTACAAGCTGAAAAAAAGGTTTATACGACCAAGGAGGGAGGGTAGCATGTATAATTTTTGGCAGCCCCATTAGCTCAGTTGGTAGTGTACCTGATTTCCGCGCGTGGGGGCATGGGTTCGATTCCCACCTAGGACAAACATTTGTGTGATAAACATTTGTGTTTGTTTTATGACTGGGTGTTAATATCTATTTAAGTATGTATTTAAAAATATATATGTATGTATATCAGTCTCTGGCAGCCATATTACAAGCTTTGCTTAGTTTGGAGTCAGATGACCATGTGTGCAATAATGTCCCAGATATTTATTTATTTATAATTGTAAGGTGAACTACAGGCAAAGACATACAATAATACAGATGCCAGATGAACTGGGGTGAACCACAGTCAAGAAAAATCCCCGTGATCCACTCAGGTGAACTAACCACGGGCACGGCCTGTCTGGCGGTTTCGTTCGACACAAGGTGCCAAAAACGCAAAAGTCTCAAAGCAGGAGTTGCTACGACAGAATAATACGAGTCAGTGTGCGATTTGCGTGTGTAGTGTTTTTCATAGTTGACCAAATTTATACAAAAAAAAGTTAATGAAAAAACAAGCTATGCTAGACATATATAAAAAGTTCCTACCGGCCACTTTGACCGGCCAAAACTCAGAAGACGGTGAGGCTCAAAACTATTTAATTTTTTATTTTATTTTATTACATGACCATGGATACAGAGTCCTTCAGTCAGAATAATAATGTTACGCCATGCAACAAGATTAGAAAAGGGAATGTTCGAAAAGCACACAAGTGAATATCGGAACTATTTCGTAAGTTTTGGCTCTGGAATGTTCGAGAAAGTAGCAGAAAATGTATGTCAAAAGTTCTTAGAATATATTTTTTGCCTATTAGAAGGGCTAGCTAAAGTTAATTAGGCCATACCACCTCGTCAACCAATGCATTGCATCAGTTTTAACGTTCCATTACACGGTTACTGTTTTCCATGTCAACATAAGATTTTCAATTTTCATGAAATGAATTCTTCTTCAAACAGAGTAATGCTTTTAACTAAGATTGCTTTTAAATTATTATGGCTATGACTTTATAATTCATAAACACAAAAGCGTGGTAATAAGTGGTAAAATATATATATACCGTTTAACAAAATGATTTAACAAATGAGTTATATTATATCTAAAATACGTTCACAGGAATGTATTTTACTCGAGGCGGACGAGAAATTCTTTCATTTCGTTTTCATCGCACGTAATTTCGTGGGATTATTACGAGGGCATGATGTTTAGTGAAGATTGTTACAAATTAAGTTTCGTGAAAGATTTTTGGGACTGTGTGTGCCGATAGATATAAGTGTTAAAGTTCCGCGCAAGATGCTGGTAAAGTTTATATCTGTGATTTAATAATTTCGTCATGGGCACATTGAAGAATCCTAGTTCGTCATCTTCGAAGCTCGCTTTGCTCAACCACATCAAGTACGAGCACCTGGTAGCTGGCATATCAGGTGGCGTGACCTCCACTCTCATACTGCATCCTTTGGACCTGATAAAAATTAGATTCGCTGGTAAGTACTACAATGTCATTTTTACAGTTGCCATGTGAGATGTGGAGATGGAAAGATGTTTAACAATTTTTGTGTAGCCAATTTGTTTTATTGGTCTTAAATAATCTATCAAAGTCGTCAATGATAGAATTATTAGGAGTGCCTCGTGGATTGACCTTGAACTCCGCAGAGTGAAAGTGGAGAGTTCCTGGAATACTTTGTTTACAATTGTATTGATTAGTCGTTTTCCTTCTGTTCAGGATCCCTTTAGTCAGAGGATAGAAAATGTGTCCCAATGGAAAAAAAATAAGGACTTTATTGCTAATCATACATTTGGGATCTCAAACTCATCTCTGTTACATGAAGGGTTTCCAGATTGTCATAAAAAATAACCTCAACCTACTATGACAAAAAGTCTTTCGAGTTAAAATAAAATAAAAGTTTCCAAAATGTCCACAAACAAAACTTGCTCCAATGCATCTTCCATGAAACTTTTATACTAACGGAACTTTTTCATTGTGTCTCAAAACACTCTTGGTCATTTTATTTATACTATAAACAAACCTGATTTACCATTAGAGACCTGTACTTGAATCTTGTGCATTTCCACTTTCACCCGGAGTCTGAAAAACTAGCACTATTTTCCATACGAAGATGTAGATCATGGTGCAGCAAAAATCATTATGATAAGGCTTGAAAGAGCACAAAAAGCTGTCCTGAAAGTGATGTTAAGCAAGCCTGATGTTAAGCAACAGACACTCTTTACAAAGAAGCTGAGGTACAGATGGTGCGTCAGTAATTCTTATTTATACTAGCGACCCGCTCTGGCTTCGCATTGGTATAAGTTTTATATATATAAACCTTCTGTAGAAAATATCTAACTGATAGTGAAAACCGCATTGAAATCCATAGCGTGGTATAGGAAGAGTTAGCGGATATACAGACAGACAGATGCGGAAAGTGACTTTATTTTATACACTTAGAGAAGTATGAATCTAATATTTTTATTTGTGTATGTATATTATTATTGTATATATTGTCTCAGTGTTAGTTTATTATTATTAAGTACATCTATGCCTTCTATAGCACATATTCTATTATTACAGCACACCCTGTCATTTACCTTTTCTGTATGTCCTCTCCATACTAAGCTTGCCTGGAAGAGATATCGCTTACAACGATAAGGTCGCCAATTGTTTCATGTCTTATTATGTAATTTCTGGTGTGTACAATAAAGAGTTATTATCTATCTATCTATCAGGCAACAAGCAAAATGCAAACCAATCTTGAGTATAATAATAGGTCGGGGAAAAAGTCTTTTCGTATTTTGTATGTATAAAGTTGTAGTAAAAATCTCATCGATTGTACTGTTTGTATCTGGCTGGTATTGATACCATTAAAAATATGACATTTTAAAAAAGGAATATAAAAAGTAAAAAGCAATTTCCCGCCATTTTTCAATTGTTTTTTTGTTCGATAAAATGAGTGAATCTAAGGAAGAAATTCGATATATTGTGAAATTTTATTACAAAAAACTGAAAAATGCGACACAAGCCGCGAATAAAATTTGTGACGTTTATGGACCTAATGCAGTGTCATCAAGAGTAGCACAATGTTGGTTCAAGCGTTTTCAGTCTGGGAATTTTGATGTCAAAGATGCAGCTCGCTCTGGTCGCCCTGTAACGGATAAAGTCGATGCCATTTCTGGAAAAGTGGAGCAAGATCGGCATATTAGTAGTTACGACGTAGCTGAAGACCTGGGGATTGACCACAAAACAGTTTTGACCCATTTGAAAATAACTGGGTATACAAAAAAACTCGATATTTGGGTGCCACACCAGCTCACTGAAAGAAACCAAATGAATCGTGTACTCATTTGCGATTCTCTATTGAAACGTAAAGAAACCGAACCGTTTTTTAAAAGATTGATCACTGGTGATGCAAAATGGATCACCTACGACAAGAATGTGCGCAAACGATCATGGTCAAAGGGCAGTGAAGCACCACAGACTGTAGCGAAACCCAGATTAACACGTAATAAGGTGATGCTGTGTGTATGATGGGATTGGAAGGGCATCGTTCATTATGAGCATTTACCGCCGGGCAAAACCATCGATTCGGATCTCTACTGCCAACAGCAGATGAGACTCAAACAAGAAATTGAGAAAAAACGGCCGGAATTGATCAACATAAAGAGTGTGGTCTTTCATCATGATAACGCCAGACCGCACACATCTTTGGCCACTCAGCAAAAATTTAGAGAGCTTGGTTAGGAAGTGTTAATGCATCCACCACATAGCCCTGACCTTGCACCCTCAGATTTCCACCTGTTTCGATCTCTTCAGAATTCTTTGGGTAGTGTTAGATTAACATCAAGAGAGGACTGACAAAACTACTTGTTGCATTTTATTGATCTACAGCAACGGGGTCATGTCACTACCTAAAAGATGGCAACAAGTTATCGAACAAAATGGTACATATATATTATAATTAAATGTAATTAAACTTGAAAAAAATATGTCTTGAATTTGTTTATAAAATACGAAGAAACTTTTTCCCCGACCTTATATATCTAGGTAGCAATTCAAATAAAACCACAGTTTAATTTGTGTTATGAGTGTCCCACATGAAGTGACTCATACAGGAAATGGTGTGTAATTCCGACTGGTGCACACTGCCAATTACCAACTATAGTTTCTACTTTTCATTCCAAATTTTGCAATTGTAAATGTTGGTATAGTTATTACAAGGACTTTGATACTACCGAATTTACAAAGCATGGGGTTCCAAAACCAAGCATTATGAAACTAGTTTCTTTTGTATATGTGGCTGGGATTTCCAGTTTTCTCTAATTTTTGGGGTAAAACGTAAAGAAAACTAAAGGTCCCATTTCTTATGGAATCTATCATTCAGTCAACAATCTTCTTCTTATATATTACTAGCGGACCCGGCAGACCGTGTCCTGCCCGACCAGGTCTAATTGTGTTTTCAAACTATCCAGGAACCCATTGAAATATACATACAAAATTTAATCCAAATCGGTCCAGCCGTTTAGGAGTTAGGTGACAAACACACATACAGAAGAATTATATATAATAGGCGACGTGTTTTATGTATGGATGTTCCTCTATGGACTCAAAACGGCTGAACTGATTTTGACAGGACTTTCACTAGCAGATAGCTGATAATATAATGAGTAATCCACTCGGGTCAAACCGCTGGGCGCAGCTAGATCTATATCAAGTAATAACACTTGAATGACACTACAAAAGAACTGGACGAGAAGAAAACATTCAATCTACGTATTTGAGGTATTTTGAAGAAGATAAGTGATGTCTGGTTTCAGTGAACGATGGCAGGACTGCCACTGTGCCGCGGTACGACGGGCTCGGCAGCGCCTTCCTCACCATCGTGAAGAAGGAAGGAGTGAAGGGCTTGTACCGAGGGGTCACCCCTAACGTCTGGGGCTCTGGCTCAGCTTGGGGATTCTACTTCCTATTGTGAGTTTATTTTGTTTCTACATTAAGGAAAATGTTGACATGTTCTTTTTTAAACAAATAACAAACAACTGCACAGATAGTTCTATAAACGAGATTCATCCACCCTTAGAGAGGGAATATTTTGTTTAAATTTAAATTGAACGACCCTTGAGATATAGTCTATTTCTATTCAATAAAAAAAAAACATTAAAATCAGTGCGTAATTGTCGAAGATATCATGTAATAAAAAAACACAAAAAGAATATATAATTAAGCTAATTTTGTATTTATTTTTAACTGAGTTTCAAAGTTCTTTAGTATTGTAGCCATGATGCTGTCCTTGTTTCACTTGTTGAAATTAAAGAAGATGGAAATAGTTTTAAGACCTCAATGTATTCTAGCAAATAAATGATTTGATTTAGTTCACACAAAATGTTGGTGATAATTTTGAACTGGTACAATGACCAAAAACACTTGCATATATGTAACAGTATTATATCTTATCAGAAAATAAGCACTGATTTATAATTATACAGCGGCTTATCTCATTACATAACAATAATATTAACAACACAGCTAAGTAAATTATATTGCACATGCATACAATTTTTTTTAATCATCATCTTCATTATATTACATCCATTGTTGGATATAGACGCCTCCCCCATCGATTTCCAAAATGGTTGGTTGGATTTTTTTAGTGCTCTTTATTATATATATATTTTTTAGCAATGAAAAAATTTAAGTATTATTTTGGCAAAAATATACACAAATAACTTAATGCGTTATGTTATGCAATTGAGTACCAAAATGAGCAAGTCGTTCGCCTGATGGTAAGCGTCAAGATTGCTCATGACAGTTTAGTTTCACCCAATATTTAGAACTTCAACAGTTTAAAAACCTGCACAGCGATGCACAGCGCTCGTCACATTGAAGTTTTAGATGCATCCAAAAGTTAAGATTTTTATAGGTACAGTCAATACATTAATTCCCTTCCCTGGCTGCCTTATTTCATTATGTATAATTATAATTGTATTATCGATGTTTGCATGTAGTATTGTGCCACTCATCCTTATATTAAAACGGTCACATAATGTGGTCATTCAGTTATATGTGTTCAATGACCTAAGGGTATATATATTATTCATTCATAAGTTAGCTATAAACTGTTTACCAAAATTTTTGTAAACCAACTAGTAGCAACTTGATTTCTCTATTTTCAATCAACTTCAAAAAAGGAGGTCAAAGGCAAAGAGGGCTCTCAATTTTGGTAGTTTTTTTTTTTACTTCAGAACTCTGCCATGACAAAACCTATATTGAAATATTTTTTTTTTCAAATGAAAGGATACTTTTAATTTGGTCCCATAGAAATTTCATCAAAATCGGCTCAGTACTTTGGTTTTAAAATCAAATTAACTGAAAAATATAGTTAGTGTCAATATTATGTCATCAGAGCTTCATCCGAGGAACCGAAATTGCATATTTTACTAACTTTGTGAAGTCGGTTTTTAGGGTTCCGTACCCAAAGGGTAAACTGTTGTATCTCATGAACCGTGATAGTTAGACAGTTGAAATTTTCACAGATGATGTACCTATTTCTGTTGCCGCTATAACAACAAATACAAAAAAAAAATAGATAAAATAAATTTTTAAGGGGGCTAATACAACAAACGTGATTTTTTTGCTCGTTTTTGCTCGATATTGATAACGGCAACAGGTAGACGCTTGAAATATTCACAGAATATTAAGTAAGATTTACACTTTAAAATTAAATAATTAATATAAAATTAATATATAAGGTGGTCTCCCATACAAAAAACGTGTTTTTTGCCGTTTTTATAGATAATGGTACGAAACCTTCGTGCGCGAGTCCGACTCGCACTTGGCCGATTATTGGAAACATGGTTTCATATAAAATGTATACGACAGCGCATACACCACGGGTCACGTACGGGACGACGATGTGACACGCACGGGACGGGAAAAAATATCGTTGCCGTTGAAAATATCATCGGGACGGTGATGATATTTATGTTTAAAAACCACGATCCCGTTGTGAACAATGCACGTCACGTCCCCGTCCCGTCCGAGGAATTATCCCGTTATGTATAAATCGACCTTTACAGTGAAACTGTAACCCGACTAGGTTGGAACTTTATAATCAACGTTATCACAAATATAGATGTTTGGACAGATTCCAATACACGTAATAACCCATTGATGATTAAATTATGGCTAATAATCTTCGGAAATGCATTCTCTCAATCTATCAGATTTATCGTTTCTGAGAACTAGCCATTACAATAAAAACGTTGAGTACCTTATTGCCTTCATAAAGTTACGAGTAAAGTCGTGTGCAAGTGCACATGCGCGCATTTCATGTTCGTCACAAATGTGTATCCAGTGAAGTATATCGGTCTCGTATTATCAACTGAGCTATTGATTGACGATTGTCATACTCGGTTTGTAAACATGTTGGTCACTTGGTCACTAAACACACCTGTCAATAAATGTATCTACCTGAAGACTTAGAGCGATTATACAAAACACGGCGATTTTCAAGAAGAATATTCCTACACGTCGCTCGTATGTGCATAGCTGGAAACGCTTAGCCAGACTTATTTCTAACCTGTGTGCCTCAGAATACTTCTCTCTGTATTCTGAGCTGTGTGCAATGTTTAAAATGGTTTTTTGACGCGCTATGTGTGGAGGTCCTACAGAAAGTATATTAGAGTCTGGATGCAGCTGGTGGGCCCTCATTCCATAACTACTAACACGCTCGTAACGCGGCGCGTTAAGTTGACCTCAAAAAGTTAGCCTTTATTTTCTAAGGAAATAGCCAAATTTTTACGGCGTGTTTTAGTTATGTAATCAGAGCCCTGTTCTATGAATAACGACAAACAAGTGGCTGATCACAACATAAGTATTTGAAACACAAATGAATGCACATTGAAATAAACAAGAGGTACCTATGACATGATTGATACCTATAAGTTTATTATTAAATTTGAAAATGTAAGCACTGAAAACGTGTCAGATAAGGCAAATTTTAATGTAGTTACTCGTGCCAATCCACGTGTATAGAACTGCTAAAAATAAGAACTATTTCAGATTATTTCCTCTTTGAAATCATTGCCTTTATGTCTGTAAAATAACTGTCTTTATGGATTCATAAAATACTACATACAAAAGTGTGTTGTTTTTGTCAATCTATGTAGGTATATTGGTTTTATCTGTCCCCTTTTATTTTTTTTCCTAATACTTGAGAATTTTGTACCTTATAAATTTCTACATAAGGTATCTAATCTGTCTGATCGCGTTTATTTTTACTTATCTTTGACGAATGAAACTAATTTTAACAATGACACCTGTTCTCTACGTGTCTACGTCATAACAAGTAGAACAATGTTTAGACACCTACTGTATAAATGAGTGACCAAGGGCTTTACGCCCAACTCTAAACGCGGGCCCGAATAGGTGCAATTTGCAAAATCACGCGACCGCAAACCGTATCTCCGCGTGTTAAGGTTTGCGTTCGCGTGATTTTGCAAACAGCACTTATTCGGGCCCGCGTTCCAGATAATCGAACCTGGGGGGTCCGATTGTCTGGTTGGCCAGACTTGCCTTTTCCTGGACAGGTGACTTCGTTTTGACTTCATTTAGATGAATCTTAAGAATCGATTGTGTCAATGCTTACCGCGCCCTTGACTAGCATAGAGGACATTTAGCCAATCAATAATATGGGGAAGGTCGTTTCAACCGCCGAGGTTACAACTTTCATGGCTAACTCAATGCCGCAGAAGTTTTCTCCCGTCCCTCACCTGGGAGTTCCCAGGGTTTTTATAGGTCTGTCGATTAAAAGTCAAATGGGGTAGATTATTTTTTTATCGTGCTTCAGGTAGGAAGAGCCTTTCCTAGCAAAACATTAAATATATCGTATACCGTGTACCGTCGTCAGCTGCTGTGGAATAGATGAGTGGTATGGGTGAATCGGTTTCTTCTAGGTATGCGTGCTCCATAGTAGACCGCATCATCGCTTAACATCAGGCGAGTTGAAAGCCAATAAAAAAGACGTGTAAAGTCTGTTTGAGTTATGTATCCACAGTAACGTGTATGTTCCAGCTACAACGCCATAAAGACATGGATCCAGGGTGGGAACGCGCGCACGCCGCTGGGCCCAGGGCTCCACATGCTGGCCGCGGCCGAGGCCGGCGTGCTCTCGCTCATCATGACCAACCCGATCTGGGTGGTGAAGACACGCCTCTGTCTGCAGTACGAAGAGAGCATCACAGACACCAAGCGGTACAAGGGCATGGTGGACGGTCTCACGAAGATCTACCGAACGGAGGGGGTCAGGGGATTGTATAGGGTGAGTTTTTTGTTCCTATGGTATGGTACCTAATGCTTGGCTGCAGCACCACCTCGTTCTTCAGCGCGACAACCTAGATAAGAATTACCCCAAAAGCTGTCCAATCTCCGAAAGGAGCGGAACTGAAAAAAGCAGATAATGTCTAGTGTCTAGATTTGACTACTGTGTGAACAAAACATAGCGGAATAGGGTATACGAGGCATGCCTTTTAAGTTTTGTCGTTTGAAGAAAAAAACACAACTAGAACCTTATAGTACTTTTTATTGTTTTTCAAAGTATTCACCACGTAGCTTTATACACTTTTCCATTCGCTCAAACCAGTTATTATAACATTTATTCCACTCTAAAGTGGGGGTGTTCAAAATGACTGACTTGAAAGCGTCGACTGCTTCTTCACCGGAATGGAACTTTTGACCACGAAGACTATTCTTAATTTTAGAAAATGTAAAGAAATCGTTAGAGCTTAGGTCAGGCAGGACTGTATGGAGGATGTTCAAGAATTTCTACTTTTTCCTGCTTCAAATACTCAATCGTTTGACGAGCGCTGTGTGAGCTTGCGTTGTCGTGGTGCAGGATGATGCGTCGCTTTGAGTTAGATTTTCGAAGTTTGGCGATGACTTGTGGTAAACAAACTGTGGTATACCACTCTGCGTTAACCGTTCTACGATCTTCCAGTGCAATAGTCGCAACATGACCGGTTTTTCCAACGAACGTGGCCACCAACTTCTTTGAAGTGCTTCGAGAACGAACAACTTTAGTCGGCTTTGGCTCGTCTTGAAAGATCCAGATTGCAGATTGTTGTTTGGAATCACGATCGTAGGCATAGATCTAAGATTCGTCACCACTGATGATGTCGTAGACGTGATTTGACTCTCCTCGGTTGAACCTTTGCAGAGTTTTCTTACACCATCTGACGCGGGCCGCCTTGTGATCGTCAGAAAGCAGATGCGGTATCCAACGGCAAACTACCTCTCTCACACCAAGCGCTTCATGCAAGATCTTCTGAATGGTTGTCCCCGAGATGCCTAATAGAGCCTCTATCTCTCGATACGTCACATGACGATCTTCGAGAATTAGTTGTCTCACAGCAATGATGTTATCTTCAGTGAAGGCGAATTTTGGGCGTCCTTCGCGAGATTTGTCACTAACACTAGTATGTCCACGTTGGAATTTTAATTACCAGCGTTCGACAGTCCGCAGACATGGGGCTTCATCACTGAACACAGGTGTTAGCAACAATAGCATTAATTCTAATACTTTTAACTGTTTTGAGATTCAAAATTTAAACACATTCGAATATAGAACAGTTCCAAATTCAAAATTGCCGGGAAATATGGAAACGACAGAACTTAAAAGGCATGCCTCGTACTCGGGAATAGTGTAGCCTCTTATCGGTGGAAGAAGAAAATCAGTGTTAACCAAGTTTTCGGGGGATGGTAACTGTCAAAATCCCTATTGACAGAATTTACAGATTACCGTATTGCAATGACCGCGCGCGAATACGCGCGCGGTCATTGCAATACGTTTCTGCCGGCCAACTCCATTAGTACGAAGTAATATAGTGTGTCGATATTAGACGTTAATATGAGCGTGATCCATCGTAGGCCGCATCTCATCATCACCGCTTAACATCAGGCGAGTTGGCGGCCAAGCGCAAGCCTATTTTACAATACAAAAACGACTACGGGCACTACGGCTATGTATAAAGGCCCGGTACCTTTGGGTACGCAGACGACAGCACGATAGTAGAGAGCTGTACATCAAACGCACGAATTAGCGGACCAAAACTCCAGTTTCTCAGAGGCCATGGTCGAGCGCATGAACTTGTCCCTTAAGACCATCTCCGATTGGAGCGATGCCAACCTGGTCAAGTTCAAAGTCGCTAAGGCGTCTGTTCTCCGCCAAAAGGACGCCATTCCAACTGGGTTCTACTTTTCGGGGTGTATACATTCCGATAATTGACCAGCTTGAGCTTTTGGGCGTTGCTCTTCTTCTACCCTCAATTTTGGCTCCTGTATTGAGAACAAAGCTCAATTGGCTGCCAAAAAGCTTGGTATCCTATCGAAGGTGAAACGGTACTTCATTTCATGCTTTCTCTGAACCAATCGCAAGTTTGGTCATGCATAGAGTACTGCTCTAACCTTTGGGATGGATAAGCTAAGTACCAGCTTGGGAATTGGAGTCAATTGAGAAACGTGGAATGCGCTGCTGGAATGGGTGTTCCCCGATAGTTACAATCTGGGTGTCTTCAAATCTCGAGTGAATCGGTTTCTTCTGGGCAAGCGTGCTCCATCTTAGACCGCATCGTCGCTTAACATCAGGAAAGTTGGCGGTCAAATGCAAGCCTATTATAGAATGAAAAAAAAAAACGTGCCAAGACGTCTTGAGCATCGGCGTAAAGTTGCTAGTCTATCAGTTTTTTATCGGTAACATTTCGGAGAGTGTGCATCAGTTCTGCATCATTCAATTTCCTCCTGCTCATTTTTCTATCGGACTGCCAGAGCGGGCACGAAAAATCGACACCGCTTTATGGTTGATATTCCAAAAACCCGTACGATGCGCTTTGATTCCACTTTTATTGTGCGAACTGCTAGTAGTAGTGGAATGCACTGCCTTGAATGGGTGTTCCCCGATAGTTACAATCTGGTTGTCTTCAAATCACGAGTAAATCGGTTTCTGCTAGTTAAGCGTGCTCCAGTGTAGACCGCATCATAGCTTAACATTAGGCGAGTTGGCGGCCAAACGCAAGCAAAAAAAAGACAAATTTCAACCGTGTCGCGTGACTGGACAGACTGGATAGACAATAAGTGTAATGACCTTACGGAGGTTGTCTGTGACGTCACGTGCTGTTACCATCGGGTCGATATCGCGATCAGTTCGTTATCAACCTTGCTTTGCCCTCACACGCTTATGATACACGGAAACTGGGGCTACCATAGTCTGTTTGAATTTTGAGCATTCTTTTCCCTCGCTATATCTACATTAGAGACGTATGTACCCAAACTGTCGCTTTCATTTGAAGGTTGTTTGGCAGAGATAGATAAGAATGTTTCTTAATACATTTATTCTTCTTGTAATGTCCTTTTCGTGGTGTCGATAAGTATTATTGTATGGTAGAGAGAGAGCGAGTGAACATTCATTGTAAGCTAAGAATGAAATAAGACTGTTTAAGAAGTTGTGGTAGCCCCCATGGACAGAACTACACACACCCCGGTGCACTAATACTCGGTCCAAGTTGTTATAGCTCTGACAGCTGTAATAAAACATTTCCTCTAAGAATTCACTGTGTGCATCGGCTACCAGACACAGTCATACATTCAAAACCATGCCAAAATTTATCAGAATTAATGGTTTTCAATCTTTTTACAATCCACTGTAGCTGTCAGAGAATATTAGAATTCGGGCCGAGTATAATCTATATTGCCACTAAACCAACTCTGACAAGGTTTACAGTTTCCAAATGTAGGAAACAAGTTTTTTGTCCATCAATGGATCAATGGATAAATCAAGGAGTATGTATTTTGGTGATGTCGATGCCCTACTTCGTATCCTGGGTAAACTTATCCTATAAAAAACTATTCTACAGGATTTTTATCCTTGAAAAACGTGGTATAGTGGATAGTTAAATACCATCAGTGTCTGTTGAACAACGAAGTGTAGGAAATGAAATTAGACTCTGTTGTTGATATTGGTCGCGTATGACGTCACTCACCCACATAGATAGTACCAGTAGGGCATGTTTACAAGGGCTTGTCCACTTCCTTATTAGCTACATTATAATAGAACTCAATTTTCGTGTCATCATCATTGTCAGCCTATGTTCCCACTACTGGGATACAGGCCTTCTCTCAGAGAGAGAGGATGGGCCCTAATCCACCATGCTGGCCCAGTGCATGCTGTTGTCTTTGAACTTTTGAGGTTCTTGGCCATACCGGTGTCTGTACGATGTTTTCATTCATCGTTTGGTATCGTAAACTGCACATAATTTATAATAAATAAATATCTGTGACATTATTGCACACATGGTCATCTGACCCCAAACTAAGCAAAGCTTGTAATATGGCTGCCAGAGACTGATATACATACATATATATTTTTAAATACATACTTAAATAGATATTAACACCCAGACATAGAACAAACACAAATGTTCATCACACAAATGTTTGTCCTAGATGGGAATCGAACCCACGCCCCCAAGCACAGAAAGTAGGATTACTACCAACTGAACCACCGAGGCAGTCTAAGTACTAATTTATTTAAGTACTAAATAAGTGATTGGTGCAGAGCCGAGGCTCGAACCGGGTGTCGTCAGATTAAATATTACTGCACGGCCTCCCTCGCATCCTTCTGTAAAAAAGAAAATGCATTTTGGACAATGTTGGATATCCGATTATTTCGATCATTCATTACTAAAAATAAATAAATATCTGGGACATTTTTGCACACACGGTCATCTGACCCCAAACTAAGCAAAGCTTGTAATATGGCTGCCAGAGACTGATATACATACATATATATTTTTAAATACTTTTTTTATATTTTACTGTCGCGGCATATCACATAATTTCCTTGGTATGTCCGATAAAAGCAATATACAAGCTATGCTGGACTCGCGTTATGTGTGCCTCGGTTTCGCATGCTTCTCGTACTTCCATCAAACGTTTTGCCGCGACAATAATGTACAATAATACTACGCAAAGTAGTTTTTGACAGAAATACGTGCTATTTTAGTTTTAGTGCAAATAGTAAACACGTGTTTAAGTATATTTGATAAGTGAGTTACGAAACGAACCGGCTCGTTCATACACAGAGATAACGTGAGATAACGTGTTTCAAAGTGTGGCAAACACTCATAAACCCTGGGGGCTACTAATCAGCGCTTACACTTTTAAATTAGTTCTCGAGATAACGTTAAAAAGTGAGAATTTTTCTCAGTTGGACAATATTGTTGAAGTTCATTTTTCCCTCATTTGACGGGACACAAGTGCCCTGTAGATCTATTCTGCAAGCTAAGTGAACGCGCAAGTGAGGTGATAAGCTACTTACTTCCTGCTGTACTTAAAATAAACCAACCTATAACCACTCTGAATTATATTCTGATCCGTTCAACAGTTCTGATTTCTTCAAGTTTAAGAACCTAGTTAAAGGTCGTGCTAAAAGTAGACATTCAAACTTTTGTATTTTAGGTACATACGTATGTATTGTATATAATCTAATCATAAAATCACGTGATTTTCCTTCCTAAATCGTATGTCCATAATCTTTTTATCATTAATGTATGATTTTTATCAACAATCTAGCAGATTTATGTTATTTATCTGTCGATTCTCTAATGTAGCAGTATGTAATGTAGCAAATGCGTCAACCAAACATTTGGAAATATTAACTTTGAATCTATCAAAATAGAACTCTCTGATTGATGGATCCTTATTATATTTCTATGGATGGCTCACAGAATGGACTCTTGAGTCTTAATTTATATAATGTAAATACTATTTTTTTATTTATTAGAAATAGGCTCGCGTTTGACCGCCAACGCGCCTGATGTTAAGCGATGATGCGGTCTACGATGGAGCACGCTTGCCTAGAAGGAACCGATTCACTCGTGATTTAAAGACACCCAGATTGTAACTACAGGGGAAAACCCATTTAGGTATCGCATTCCACAGATACTAAACATTATTTTACAACTAACTAAACTGAACAGAGGGGCCTACCTCTTATTAGTTTCTTATTTTATTCTTGCAAAGCTATCACTCTCTAAAATAGAGAAAATGAGAAAAAGTGCAATTGAACTAAGATAGCTAAGGCAGTGATAGGCCCGCTGGACACCATATAATCTGGAACACAGTGTCCAAGTATCGATCATCACAACACCAGTTCTCACCCTGCGAATGAAGTGTTCCTGCTTCTGATGGTAAATATCCCATGAATAATCATTTATAGTAGTAACACAACAGCGAAGTCGCCACACATTACTTATACTTGAGATGTATACCGTGGCCCTCACAAGCAAACAAAAATATTGATAATACAAACATTCTTAAACATGTTATTGGTTTAGTCGTATGTTTTCAATACTTTGTTATTGATTTTGGCTGTCAGTACGAGGCAACGCAAGTCTGCAACCCTCGTCGTGCGTTTGTATGGCACACATCGTCGACATTTTGTTCAATTTGTGTAGAGATAGAAGATAAAACTGTGTGCCCGTCCACTACATATGCAATGGATGCGTAGATGCTACGAGTATTTGGACGAGCAGGTTTAAGCTTGGAAGATCTGTAGAAAGTCCATGAAAACGCGCTGCGATGTAAGTCTAGTCGCTGGTTTGCGTAGATTGTGTGCGACCGGCCATATGTAACGAAACCATCTGACGTTATCGGTCGAAGCAATGATTGATTTACTGATTAAATTTGCAGTTACCATATGTTTTCCTTCGTTGTTATTGCCTTTTTCATATTTTGTCTCTTCATGTTGATGTTATGTACGATAGCAATGCCAATTTTTGATGTATGCCTTATAAAACGAAATTCTATGTTTTAATCCTCTTCAAGTTGGTGAGTAAGTCTTGAAAGACTCCCGAAATCGGGGAAAATCATAAGAGAATTTGCGGGCTTAATCTAGAGTTATCGACGTTGTTTCTGCCCTCTTTCGGTCCTGTATGCATCTCAGTTAGGGTAACCATCCGTCCGAATTTGTCCAGGCTTGTAGACCTTTGTCCGGCTTTGCAATTTGTCCGTTTTTTTTAGCTTGGACAATGTAATACTACTAATAAAACATACATAATAATTAATTAATTTGTTTAAATTTGATGTCTAAAATGTCCAGCTGAAAAAATGATATATCCAGCTTTAGTTAAGGACTTCCAAATTTTGATATAGTAACCCTAATCTCAATGAAAGGCAGGAATAATAATTTATCTATTGCCTATAATAATGTCGCTACTAACTATTGTTGTGAGATGTTTTTACAAAGACTGAAACAGGGGGTCGACCTACTAGCGGGAACCTTTGTTCTAACGTACAGAGTTGTAACAAGATAATTATAATATGTAATAGTTTATTATTGAAGCAAAATACTTCCTTTTCCTGATTGCACACGTGCACTCAGTGATACTGAGAGATAGCCGCGGTCGTGACATTGTAGTCGTCACCATTAGACGATGTAAATGACTTTCACTTTTGCTATAACAATGTTTCTTCATCCGGTCTGATCGGTCGCCCTTGTCGCATTCATTTCGTACTCGTATCGTAGACCATAATATCATATTCTGCATCCTTACTTCAACTTGTTGCAAACATATTTTTTGTTTAAAATGTAGACATTGTGACGATATTGTATACAGTAAACTACTCGGTAAACTGCAAACACGAAATGGACTAACCCAGAAATCCCAATAAATTGCAAATCTATACCAAATATGTATAAATAAATATCTATAAAAATATGTACAAGTATTCAATAAACATTCTTTATGACATTTATTTATTAAGTTTATATCTAATTAATAAAATAAATAATTGTCGCAGTTTAATAAAACTAAAAAACACGCTTTAAAATCGCTAATCCTGTAGATCCTGGTAAGGATAATGGGACAAACTATTCAAATTATAGCTTTGTCATCGGTCCTTGATGAGTATGCAAAGTTTCAAAAATCAATCCGTCCTTCGTTTTGAAAGGGGTGAAAATCACGTTCAAAGATTCCGTTACATAGATACATACCAAGCTAATAAAACCGTGTTAAAAAGGAAAGTAGGCCACCTTAGTGGGCCCATCCCACTTCATCTCTCTTTGAAAGAAGGCCTGTGTCCCAGTGTTGGGAATATGATAGGCAGACAATGATGATGAAAAGGAAAGTTTCCATTAGCAATTGAAACTAATTAGACAGTAATGAAGCGTGTAATAATGCGCTCCACATGTGGCTGGTACTCCAAATTCAACATTTATCTGCGCGACCTCTGAACTATTTTGTTATGAAATATGAATAACACGCCTATCGGCAAACACTGGATTGAACTGGTGTGCGAAAGTCGAGCATTGGCGCGGGCCAATATGACTTCAAAGACATTTTCAAGGTAAACATATTTTTCAAAATATTCTTCACCGTCTTCTTTGTTATTTTGATGACAAAAGCTGAAGCTGACTTTATCAAACAAATCAATCTAAAACTACTTAGTATAAATTCTCAAGTCGACTCCCAAAATGTCACTCGTGTCTGATTTACGGTATTCTCTGTTCAGGGCGGTCTCGTCGGACGGTCTGTTAGCAGCTCGTTGTTCTTTTCAGGTTTATTCACATCGGTTGACGGCGCTCAATTACATTCTGAGTAAGGCCTTGGTAAATGTCATTGAGCACCATCGGAATACATTAGTAAACACTTCCTAGCATTCTTTCATTCTTTATGAGACATAACAAAACTTATAACTTTATGTGTGTTCCTTGATCACATAGACAATAATCCACCTGGTCGGCTATTATGTATAAAAGTAAAATATACTTACTGACTGACTACAAAATTTCGAAAACTACCTAACATAGAAAGCTGAAATTTGGTAAATTCTTAATGAGCAGTAGACTAATAAAGGATTTTACGAAAAGGCCGAATCTAGTGGGGCAAATGGTGGTTGAAAGTTTATATGAAAGTTCCCGTACAAAGTTGCGGGGAGCAGCTAGTAATTGTATAAAAGGTATTTATTTGTATTGTCAGTACATTAAACCCCATCCCGTATGGTTTCCAGGGGTTCGTGCCGGGCATGTTCGGGGTGTCGCACGGCGCGCTGCAGTTCATGACCTACGAGGAGATGAAGAACAGCTACAACCAGTACAGGAACCTGCCCATCGATATTAAACTGGTAACCATTTTCTTGCGACTCTTCGCAGTCCAAGTTTCGTAAATAAATACATTTTATATTAAGTGTTTGGACCAGAATTCGGCTACCCCAATTGCTTCTCCGTGGTCTCATTTAGGTCATCTGGAGTTCAGGTTGTGGGGCACTCCATCAAGAATGACATTGTTTGGAGGCTCACACCGCAGAGGCATTTGGTCTCGGAGCCTCTTGGTCCCACTTTGCCATGTTGTCTCGGCCCACTTGGGACCGTAGTCGACTCAGGGTTTTTGCAGTGGATCATGGTTCTTTATAGCCTGCTGGCTTATTATGGATCTTTCGCAAAAAAAAAGCGTTGTCTATTTCCAATTCCGTAGGTGACGTAATAAAAAAAATGGAAATAGACACCGCAATTTTTTTATTTTCAAGTGTCATAATTTTGACACTCGCGATCCCGATCAAAGATCCATAATAAGGCAGCTGGTTCTCTTCGTACTTTTACGCTGGTGAGGGTTTATTACTAACTATACACCACCCACTGACAGTCCTGGGCTAAGGCTGTCTACAGGAAAACGACACCGTGGAGCACTGTATTGCATGGCCAACACCTGGCGAAATAAGGGTAGAACAGTTTAGTCAGCGACATAAAGCCGTGCTCTATTATTTTAAGGAGCTCGGCTGGTTCGTGTAGGCTGCCATGGGCAAATGCACAATACACGCCAAGCGGGATGTCAGTTTTATCACTCCCACTTTGAATTATAATTAGATGCCCACCCTGTGGGTGGTGGTGTTGGAACGGTGACGTCACCGTCGGTGTTTGGGCGCCATCTCATCGTCAGCGCACACGCCAGTTCATACACACATCACATTACATCATCAGCCAATTAACGTCCACTGTTGGACAAGGCCTCCCTCATAGAGAGGGGTGTTGCCATAATCCCCACGCTTGGCAGGCGGCTTGGGGATCATACAGTTCATACAGACCTTGACTAATTGAGTTGATTATTAATTATTTATCCAGTGTGAACTTTTGGTACTACAAGCGGAATATCACTGAATGTTAACAATTCAACGACATGTCACCTGAAATCACTCTCCCTCCGAGTGATCGTTTGCCTACAGAATACGATGCCAAAGCAAATATGGCATATTTCCAGTAACTCAATCGCATAGTATTCATTATACCGTGACGGTGTCGTGACGTCATTATTTTTTGTTATAAATACTCTTCTCGAATATTTTTAGTGTTGATTGTTGACTTTGCTCGTTATAATTATTTACGTCACAAGGTCTTTTCTCTTGAGTGGTAGACATCCTAAATAGGTTTATTTGTCTTTCGTACATAAAGAGTATTAGTCACACCATTTTTAAAAACACCGCTGAAATCTTTATTATTTGGTAACGAAACAACGTTAACGTTACATGTCACGTGTTTGTACCCAATGTCTTTTTTTCTTATAGTTCTCGTAAAAACATTCAGTCATTTTATATCTTTAGAAATGTAAAGATGCGTGATGGTGATCGCAAGTTGCGTTTAATAACTCTTTGATCAACATTAACATCCATTGCTATTTGGGAGATTGCTTGACTTGAAAGCGTGAGGTCGTGAGTTCAAATCCCGGGCCCTTACGAATGAGCTATTTGGAATTTATGTACGTGTTTTCATACCACTGACTTTTCGTTGAAGGAAAACATTGTGAGAAAACCTGCATACGTACGGAGAAGAAATTCAATGTCGTATGTGAATCCACTAACCCGCAACTGGGCCAGCGTGGTGGATATGGCCCAATTGTCTTTCTGGGGCAGGCCTAAGCCCAGCAGTGGCTGATTATGCAACATCATGCACAGCCTTCTTCATCTGTACGTTGGTCGCTGGGTATACTGGTCTGACTGTCGTCGTGTATACATTCCAGACGTCGATGGAGTACCTGACGTTCGCGGCGGTGTCGAAGCTGATCGCGGCGGGCGCCACGTACCCGTACCAGGTGGTGCGCGCGCGGCTGCAGGACCAGCACCGCACGTACCACGGCGCCTGGCACTGCGTCACCGAGACCTGGAGGTACGAACGAGTGCGCGGCTTCTACAAAGGACTCACGCCGTACCTGCTACATGTAACGCCCAACATATGCCTCGTCATGCTCATATGGGAGAAATTCACCAACAACGATTCACTCTAACTCTCTGAGCGATCTGATGGGAAACAAATACGCTATTTTTATTTATTTATTTTGTTGTAATACAGGGACTTGTTGAGTGTTTTAAGGTGAGCTTAGACGTGGAAGAGTGCCACGAGCGTGGGTGCGTTCTTAAGAGCGCGCAGTGAAAGCCATTCACCTGGAGTTATATCGACAGGAGGTATGCTACATGCAGCAGGTCTAAATAATTTACACTGTTAGTGTCGTTGAAAAACTAAAACACCAACCACTATCGCCCCCTTCCTCGAGGAAAATCCAAAGATTCGTACACAACGATTTGTGTCGTCATTTATGATACGTACTGCCCAAGAATGGAATTCCCTGCCGTCCTCCTTCACATCATCAGCCAATTAACGTCCACTGTTGGACAAGGCCTCCCTCATAGAGAGGGGTGTTGCCATAATCCCCACGCTTGGCAGGCGGCTTGGGGATCGCAGTACGTTCACCGTGTACTATTAGGACGCTGCTGCCCATCCTCCGGTGGTTCTGGTCTGCAGTTTTAGGACATACCCGGGTCCCACGGGCCGTCCTCCTTGTTTCCTGAGAACTACAATCTAGGCATCTTCAAGGCTAGAGTGAATAGATTTCTTCTAGATCAACGTGTTTCATCCTCGGCCACACTTTCGTTTTGAATTTGACGATTTTTAATTTGACGTCATAACGTGCGCTCTCTTTCTAGCATGAAAATAAAAACTTATAATTCATTCATTTTTGAACAAATTTTGTTTTCGTTGATGGCTCTATTTATGATCATAAAATAACTCAAGTATGGCGGACTGGCGACTTGTGAGTGATAAAACCAAGAGTTGTCATTGGTTCTCAAAAGGCTATGTTGGTTTTCATCTTGGTCACACATAAGAATCCTAAGATCCATCTCACAAACGTCAGGGAATGGAATGCGAGCGCACCCACACGTCGTGTGTAACTTAGAAAGTAAGCAAGGGACTAAGTTATTGTTTAGTATAATTAATTTATCTTGCATTTTTATTTGTATTGTATAACTTACGGTTTGACATTGAGTTTGTTGTAACTAATAGGACAGGTTTTTTGCATTGTTGCATTTTTAGCAACTCTGTGAGTTGAGGCCGCGCTGACACTGTCAGTGTAGAGACGAATTGTTAGCTATTATTGTGATATGTTTCATCACCGTAACTAGTTCTTTAGTAACTTGAACATTGTGTTTTAAAATATATTGAAATGTATATCGACGTCACAAACTTTGTTTTTTGTTGAAATCTACTCGGTTCTAAAAAAATATATTTTAACTAAGGTCTTAGCCGGGGGGGGAGGGGTCGAGCTCTGGTCAAGGCGTAGCTATGAATTATTTCGGTGGTTGGGGGGAGAGGGGGCTGGTAGTACCCGTAGAACCCTAACTCTATTTCGCCTTCGAAGTGTTTAATATTTTAGTAACTACCTACATATAAAATAAAAAGATAGGTGGGGGACCCCCCCCCCCATCTCTTGCCCACGACCTTGTTTTGGACTAATGAAGCACTGAAACACCTAATTTGTGTTATGTGGGTTATTTGTCCGAGGTATATTGATGTAAAATATGCATAGAGTTTGTGGTGTCGGTTCTAATATTAACATTGAATGTAAAACCTGTCTCACGACATATGTTGTGTTTTTTTAATTTATTTAATTAATTTTCTAACAGTTACCAGCTCGTAATCTCCTAAAAATAGCAGTATTCTTTCCCATCAGATTGCGGCTGATTTAATTTTAACGATGGCAACACCAATTATCGAGGTTGCCAGATTTAGCACAATTTAGTTATTAAATTGACGAGTTTTGTGATAATAGGGTACGTACTTAGTATTTCTTTGCAAATCAGTGTCTATATGATGAATCTAAAAATACAACAGAAAAGACACATTATTTTTAATATATTGAACGTTACATGTGTGGTGAGACGACGTTAGTTCTTTATTATGTAAGATACTTT
Source organism: Agriopis leucophaearia (assembly GCA_949125355.1). Taxonomy (NCBI): domain Eukaryota; kingdom Metazoa; phylum Arthropoda; class Insecta; order Lepidoptera; family Geometridae; genus Agriopis; species Agriopis leucophaearia. The sequence goes on from OX421262.1 coordinate 777,869, forward strand.
CGTTTCAACCTTGCCTCTACAGGGTTACGCATGTACACTGTACTAAGCAGAAAGGATGACCTTCTTAGTAGGACCAAATTTGAAATCGCGAAAAAACAGCTGTACCATCGAAAACGTTCATTGACACTCGACAAAATGTATGGAAAAACTGTTTTTTTTTTTTCGGATTTGTGGGTTGGTCCCATAGTGAAAGGTGTTCATAATGATGAGTACAATGACCTCCTTTCGCCTTAGTACAGTGTACATGCATAGCCCTGTATAGTTGAAGACTGGACTCCACTCGCATACCAACTTGTGAGTTTGCTTGTCATAAAGTTTAAAATAGATCTTCATGAGCAGGCTTGAAGCTAATCTGTCTTTTAATGTTAGTTGTTTAGTCCCGCCTTGAATAAAAAGTCGATATTTCTCTTTTAAAAATCATAAATCCCAAAAAAAATATAGTTTAATTTTCATCTACCATAGATAAACGTAGTACAATCGCATATATCGTAGAATCATGACCATTAACTAGCTATTTATTCGTAAGTAGGTGAATATCTTATTATAATACTCCATTATTTATTGACATATCGTGTTTTGGCACTTTTAAAGCGATGTTAGGCAAAGTACGTAAACGCGAAAATGTACTTAGCACCAATGATGGTTTCTCACGGAGGGCGAGTCACTTTATGACACTAGATAGTTGATTGAATCAGGCGTCACTTTGCGAAGGTACATCTTCAAAACTGTTTTTTCTGTCTGGTGTATTGCCGCTTTTACGTCGCATTAAGTAAAATAAGGAATATGGGATAAATTATTTATTTCATAAAAATTTGTTGATAATGCTATTTTAACCTAACCTAACCCGAAATGAATAAATTTTTAAGCAATAAATTATCACCTGATACTAATTAGTAATAATGTTTTTTTTTTCTTTTTAAATATTTGAAGTCAGTTATGTTATGTGCAATGTCTATAAATGTTATATTAAATGTAAATAAAATAATTATACCTGACATATTGTACTTAAAGTGACGTAAAAACACATTTACTCTAGAGATTCGTACTAAAAACTGTTTTGATTATGACACTATCACAAACCGTGAGCTCTGGTTGGCAGCGGACTGGCTGGCACATGCTACAGGAGCTGTTCCAGCTCATCCGACTCCTAGGACCCAATTTAGGTTCACACTGTCTTGTTCGCACATATAGGTATGTCACAGTGGAGTTGAGCACTCCGCTACTAAAGTCTGCTTGACTCCACTACAAAAATCTGTTTGATTCCGCTACAATAGTACATTGTTATCCTAGGGGTGAAAGTTACTTATTTAGTTCTGAGACGAGGTATCGCTAATAGTTCGAGGGACTAAATAAGTCTAACCCCGAGGTAAACACTGTGCTTTTCATTACGAATACAAGGAAACTAAAAATAAAAACATGAACTGACACTGGCAAATGCACGAGAAGTGCGGGACCATAATCCTCTGAGGAGAAAAAAAAGTTGGAACATGGTTCAATACAAAGATGAAAATAGAACTAGTTTTTTTTAAATAATTTGAGTGTCTGTCATTTGTCAACTGTCACTGTCAGTTGAAAGTGATTCTCCCTAGGGCTAAAATGTATTACTTTCAACCCGTTCCTCAGGCAACTTCAGACCTACTTTCCGAGTATGAGTAATGATAAATAATGTAAAATACACGCGATAATATGTGTTTAAATGACTAATTTTCATCGTAAGAAATCATTACCTTCCCTTACTCTTTACTATAATACATTTTTAGTTAGCGGGATTGTTCAAACCAGTAGGTTGACAAAAACGTATACAATTCAAGCTTTGGTATTCCAAATTTGTGTAAATATTAGGCGCTGCTTTATCACCTTAACTGGCAACCCAGACTTGCTACATGAATGGGAAGTATTCCAAAAGGCATTAAAAAAATTGTTCATAAAAATGCGTTAGATGGCGTAAACATGACTATGAAAATTTTGTAAACCAAAAACGAAGAAAGTTCATTAAATAAACTTGCTTATTCTCATATAAAGACAATATCTATCAATACTGTCTGTCATGCTTGTTTTTGTGTTATTTTATTTCGTAGTACCTATTGTATTTAGTGGTTATTTGCTAACGAAGTAGGTACTTGTTTTTCCACAACACAAATTAGTAGGTACATAAGTGTGCCTTTCTTAGCCGTGTTATAAAATGTCTCCTCTTCCTTATATATTGTAGGTTTCATTGAACAGATGCAAAAAAAAAACATGTGTCGTCAGCGCCATCTATCGATGGTTGCAGAACTATGTTCCTAGCTGTCAGAAAACCGCCCATTATACATTCATTGAAGTTTAAAACGTCAGAATCGATAACTATGAAGAAACCAAATAAAGTGTGATGAATGTCGTAAATCAAAACAATTATTATTGTTGTTTTAATTTCTTTAATTCGTGTGTCCACTGGATCATTCGATAAGCGATACTATTTAATTTGGAAAGAACTTGGGCGGGACCGGAGCTCGGGCCGTTTATTTAAATAATTACTACTATTATAAAAGTACCTAGTACTTTTGTTATTGTGATTTCCATGAAATTTGGTAATTATATTTCAATTATAGAGTGCTGTCCAAAAAAAAAACACTTCATTGTACAGAATTGGACCTGTTACAGTTTTATTATAAGTTTAGATTGGTAATATGAATTCCTAATATTAATGATTAACGTTTTTGAACAAGTTTTTTTTTTATTCAATCATTATTACTAGAAATTCATATTGCATTCCAATTAAAAAGATTAAAGCATTTCGTCCACTGCCAGCTAAACTAAATTAGTTCGCGCGGACTTGTTCGCGATAAAATAAAAAAGTCAAAACTGTTGTACTTAAAGTGACGTAAAAGCGGAAATACACTAGACTCTAGTGTTTTTAACTGACTTTCAAAAAGGAGGAGGTTTACAATTCGACTGTTTTTTTTTTACTGGGTGAACCGATTTTGATGATTCTTTTTTATTTTAAAGCTGGTGCTTCCCATTTGGTCCCATTTCTAATTAGTCCAATTCTGATAAAGTCGGTTTTTTATATTGAGAATTATTACTGTTTCATCTCTAGTCACTAGAGATTGGTCAAAAAAACAGTTTTGAAAATTTTCGCAAAAGAACGCCTGATTCAATCAACAAATTATGTGTTATTTCCAAAAAAAATATGGTTGCATGAGATCCCGATCCCGACTTAAAATAATGAAACAAGTAATATTGACGTCGATTCTGTACCTACCATTCTCTAAACTAAACAAAATTTGACATCTCACAAATTGTTGCCATCCTTTTCTAAGGTATTGAAATGAAAAGAGACTCCGATAATTTTAGTCCTGTCAAATTAATAGTACAACAGAATTCACGCCATTATGACAGTTTTGGAATTGTTTGTTTGTTTGTTTGTTGAGATGCGGTCATATTGTTTCAATGTGTATATTATTAGTATCGCTTATCGTCTCAGTGGTGGATATTAGTTTAATTAATAATTATTGTCTTGCTCGGTGGCTGGCCACAATATTCTAATAAGACATTATTATATTTTTATATTATAATTATTAACTATTATCGCTGAATGTTCACAATTTCGACTTGCCTATTCAATTTGTGTAATCAATAAAATGATAGCAAATTGATGGATTAGTTTCTCTTTTATAGTAATATGGTCACCTGTGGAGTTAGTACGAGAACTTGCGAAAAAGTTATCGTTACGTAAACGATAGCAAATGTATGAAAAATTCCGTTTCCTTTCACGACCGATAGAGGTGCTGTTCAATTTTTCATACATTTGCTATCGTTTACGTAACGATAACTTTTTCGCAAGTTCTCGTACTAACTCCAATGATCCAAATGTTAGGTCCATTACTATCTGAATAATATTGAAAAAACCACGATACAAAACTGGAAATAGAGAATTCACATCTTCAAAATTTAATCTACCCAACCTAATTACAAGATTTTTTTCACTTTCAATATCAACAGATAATGATACTTTTTTATGAAATCCACATTAATATTATAAATGCGAAAGTAACTTTGTCTGTTTGCTACATAATCACGGCTAAACGGCTTAACCGATCTCGATAAAATTTCGCGAGGTAATAGTATCATGAGGAAGGACATAGGCTGTTTTTTTCTGAAGAAATCGCGGACGAAGTCGCGGGTACAGCTGCTAGTAATCTATAAATTAAAAATCTATTGCTGTTTGTTAGTTTCGCTAAAACTCAAAAACGGCTTGACCGTTTTTTTTTTGTTTTGTTCGCATAAATACAAGGGTGGTATAGAAGAAAATAAAACAGGAAAAATTGAAAAATTCTGGATAAACTGAGTGTTTTTTTTTTTTCTATTAAAATTTGGACAGGACAACATTTGTCGGGTCAGCTAGTAACAAATATATTTTTTAAATTCATTTATTATTGTAAAACCAACCTTTATTGCAACCACCATTTAATTAGTGCCATAGGTATTAAATAAGGTAAGTGCTGCACCTACCCAAAATTGCTATTCATTTAGGTCGGTCACATACAATGCTCGAGTGACGGTCGATGCGCGTCGGTCATCACGTCATAACCAACCGGTGTTACCAACTTATAAAGTTGCCTAAATTCAGGGAACTAAAATGTTCCACCGGAAACTTTCAGTGTTGTCCAAATAATACAACGATGGGTCAGATATGTTATGTTGGTAGTTCTGTACGCGTTGACCGTCGATCGTGCAGTGAAATCGACCTTAACGTTATTAATGTAAGGTGTAAAATGTGTTGCAGGCACGAAGGGATATGGGGTTTCTACAAGGGGCTGAAGCCGAGCCTCGTGCGAGTGGTGCCAGCGACTATGATCACCTTCCTAACATACGAGAACGTGTCGCATTACATGCTCGACCGGAATCGGATCAACCTGCCTTCCACGGTCGCCTAGTGACTGGCGCATGCGCTGTTCGACCGACCGAGTTACTTGTCACGCTATCCTGACAAGTTGTGAACGCGCCACCTTACTTTGGTAGAGAACTTTCATTCTAAATGTGCAGTTATGCACGCCCCTCCACCGTATTTTGTGGTCTTTATAAAGTCTACGGCGAGGGCCTTCGTACATTGTCTGCATACATCCTGTACTAAGCCGAAAGAAGAAAGAAAGAAGTTGAGGTCATTGTACTTATCATTATGAGTACAATGACCTCCTTTCGGCTTTCATAATGATTACCAACTTTTACTATGGGTATGGGTTATATTACTTTGACGGTCGGTCGATCACGTTAAATCTCCGTGTGACACGATTTAAGTGACGGCGGGGACGTATTGACCGTCAGTACATCGTAACCAGCACACATTATAAAACGGTTACCTTTGCTTTGCGAGAGCCCCGGTGGCTCGCAACCTTGTATACTTGATATGTCTAAGAGAATGGCTGTAGTTAAACTATGGCCCGGAATTATATTAATTGTATCCCTACTTTTTCATCTGTGGGTTAAGTACGAATATTAACATACGAGAATACGTAACGAATTTGATACGAGTTGTGAATTTCGAATTTGGGATTTTTGAAGTGAAATTTCCTTTAGGCGCGTTCAGCACTTTTTGGGTGAACAAAAATCATGGAACTCGCGTCATCGTCACGCTGTCACAGAATTCATAATACACAGTTCCGTGTATTTTAAAACTGCACCATCTCGTAGAGTATTTTTTTTATGGTACTGGGTGACGAGACGAGCGAAGTCGCTCGCCTGATGGCTCTTCACGCTTGCCCGTAACAGCTCAACACCACTCAGAATTTTGAACTTCAACAGTTCAAAACCCTGGATGGCAATGCACTGCGCTCGTCACCCCGAGATATAAGATGTCAAATCTCTGTGTGCCCTGTAATTTCGCTGGAAACATTGCCCTTCAATCCGGAACACAGTAGTGTTTGCACACTACTGCTTGGCGGTTGAATAACTGGCAAAGGTGTGGTACTTCCCCAGGCGGACCCCTGCAAAAGATTCCTACTACTACAAATAGGGGAATTGGTACTTAAGATTACGCAGTCCTATGACTGATGTTTTTTTTTCATTATTAAAACGCAGTTACGTACGTAAATATTAGTACTACGCCCCTTGCAATGACGAGTTTAAATACCGCTTGTGGTACAAAAATTCCCTTTCCAGTTAATTTAGTTCATAGTTTAATATGATTAGGATGTCAATAGTTAGTGTTATTCACCATCGACATACCATCCATCCTTGTATTCACCTATGACTATTACATCACAAATCTTAGGAAATCAGGAAAATTTAGTTGTTAATTTTAATATAATTTATTAACTAGCTTTTTTATTATTATTATTATTGTCCATTGCCAAGTGTAATCATAACTATTCTTTTGAAACAAAGGCAAGAATGATTATCATTTAAGTATGTCATTTAGAACCAACGCACACGACGGACGTAAGCGGTGAACACACGAAACTGTGTAAGCGAGATAAATAATAATTATTTGTCAAAAACCACACAGATGTGGACAAAAGATGCAATAAGTTATACTATGGAAGCTTCTATTGTTTAAAGATTTTTTCCAAGCCGAGACATTCCGCTGAGTAGAAATCCGTTGTTTGCGATGGCTCTTACTTTTAAAATGGCTGTGGCATAGTTCCTTTTTAACATGTTTGATTGAAAATAAGTTTGTTATAAATATTATAAATAAGCAGTTTTATAGTTACCAATAGTATAGATTCCTATGCTTTGTTTCAATCATAAGGAAATAACTAAAATTAATGTCATCTGACATTGTTCATGTCAGGCTAGGCTATTATGACAAGCGAGCGAACAGTGCGGGGAAAGCTAACGGCTATAACAGACGTTGGTCAGACCGCCGTCTGACCAACGGGAGGGAAAGAGAAAAATTTATTTTTCATTCTCTTTGGTCAGAAAGCGGTCCGTGGTACGTAGTCCGTACGTCTGTTACGGCTATAAAGTGACCGGGTTACACGGAAAGGGTGAACTTAGCCGAAAGGGCAAAAGATTCTACTCATTGTTAATAATAATTATCAATATAAAAAACCGACTTCGTAACAATGTCAGAACTGGACCAAATGGTTGAAATGGTTCACCGGTTGAAATGGTTGAAAATCGGTTCACCGTTCGAAAATTCGGTCGAAAGTTCTGAGGTAACCAACATTTAAAAAAATACAGTCGAACTGAGAACCTCCTTTTTGGAAGTCGGTTAAAATCATTTACTATGGGATGGGTCCAAACAAATGCAAAATTTTGCATTGAAATTGCGGAATACTTTAGCTGTTTAATACATTTAATAGAATGTGAATGACGTTTTCTTTGGAACAGTAGATGTTTATTTCGGAATTGATTCCATTCCCATAGTAAAAGTTGTTCTACAATGGCCTCTTTTCAACTTAGTATTTTTTCCGTGTAGCCCTATATTATAGCGTAGTGTAAAGACGCCTCGTGATTATTTCGTTTACTTATAGCAGTATAGGTGTCGTTATTGTACAAAAAGTAAAAAAATGTTTCACATCCGGCTGTAAGTAATGCACGTCGAGTTAAAGAGGGAGATAATCGGTTAGTGTCGGTTTGGTAGAGCGTCGTCTCTGTCGCACGGTCATTAACGTCCAAAGACAAAGGAAACAATAGACATCGGGACGCGGTCCTTTCACTCTTTCAAGAGAAGAATTACTCATGAATGAAAAGGACAAAGCTATGTTATTTCCATCCTGCACTAAATGTCCGGTTATTTGATGGCTAGTTCTGCAACTGGTGGCAGACAAATTGGAGGACAATTAAGACATTTTGCTGAAAAGAACTGTGAAACCCTTAGATTTATATCATTTGTCACTTTGTTGATATTCCCTGGAAGTGCTTAGTGATGGTAAATTGCTGTATAATCTGACTATGAAATGATATGACTGTAAAAGCCGAGGTGATATATATGGTTTTCTGTTTCATGTGAAAACGTTATCCCATATTCTATAGATACCTATTCTCTGATGTCACATAATGTAGTGAGTGACAGAGACGACGCTCTACGAACTACCGATGCTCCGACACTAGCCGATTATCTCCCTCTTTAATCCGATGTGCATTACTTACCGCGGATTAATATGGGAGGCGGCTATCCACAAACATTACTGCCGGGGTGTATGATCCGTACTGTGGGTGAAGTACGAGTATTAGCTACGTAAAGAATTTCATACAAATTTTGAATTTCAATATTGTAATGTTTTACGTAGCTGAAATTCGTACTCGCCCACTGATGTAATTGATAGTTAATTTGCATTGGATAGCCCGTTAATTAGCGGACTATACAATTTGGGCCTTACTTAAAAACGTTACTCAAGTTGATCTATGCTCAACTTCTCGCTAACGGCAAACGTCACACGCGAAAACGAGACAGTTTTTTTTAAAATGTATATCAACTTGAGTAAGGTTTTTAAGTAAGGCCCTTTGTTCAGATGTTGTGTTTGGATTTAGTTTTATTATCCAGCAGGAATGAAGTGAACATTTCGATTCTACGTTTCTAATCCGTACAAGGATTGGAACAACCTGCCGGCTTCCTTGTTTCCTGAGAGATATAATCTGGACCTTTTCAAGGCGAGAGTGAATAGGTATCTTCTAAGTCTGCGTGCTTCATCTTCGACCACATCGTCGCTTACCAACAGGCGAGTTGGTGGTCAAACACGGACTTATTCGCGTTTTTTTTATAAATAATAATGAATTAGAGTGGGCGGTAATGTGACATTATACGTTTTTGTTTTACATTTTGTTGTTCTGACATGTTATAATATTATATTTGGTTGTACCATTGTCGCGTTCAATTAATAGGTTATGAAATAAGGATTGCATTTGTTTATGTAGCTTAGATATTCGGAAGTAGATTGTTCGTTTTAATAAAAATTGGAAATGGTAAAATGTTGTTTTAATTTATTTTCTTTCTGTTAGCCGGCTTACTTTAAAATGACAAACTTGATTATCGGACAAGTCCAGTAATCCTGCATTTTATTTCACGAAACATTCTAATATTAGGGTTCACCGCTAACAAATCTCAAAATCGAAGTCATTGAAGAATTCAAAATGTTATTCAAAAAGTTATGCCAAATGAAATTGTCCCTTCCCTCAGCCGCCCCTTTCCCCCCCTAATCTTGCATTCCACTGTAGGTACCTCTTCAGTTTTTTTTATTGATACTGAATAACGAGACGAGCGAAGTCGCTCGCCTGATGGCTCTTCACGCTTGCCCATAACAGCTCAACGCCACTCAGAATTTTGAACTTCAACAGTTCAAAACCCTGGATGGCAATGCACTGCGCTTGTCACCCCGAGATATAAGATGTCAAATCTCTGTGTGCCCTGTAATTTCGCTGGAAACATTGCCCTTTAATCCGGAACACAGTAGTGTTTGCACACTACTGCTTGGCAGTTGAATAACTGGCAAAGGTGTGGTACTTCCCCAGGCGGACCCCTGCAAAAGAGTCCTACCACTACAACAAACGTAGTGTGCCCTATGTTAGTAATAAAGGTAGGTTGTGTATTGATTAATGATAAGTATCATATTTTTTATAAAGTTATATTATTATTTACGGGATGCATGTTACTGCGCCAAAATATCGGGAGCTCCTTCCAAAACCTTATCACGGTAAATATCCCGTAAATAATCATATAACTTTAGTGAACAACCATGATAGTTTAAAAGAATATTTTTTATGTTTTTTTTTCTATCAAAAATACTAGAAATAGTTTTCAAATGCAGTAAAGACAATTATGTTCTTGAACGCCTAAATATCATCAACAACATTTTAAAACGTTTCAAGTCGTAAAATACTAGTTTAAGGTTTAATTTTCTTTAACTGGGAAAGATGTGTGATTATAAAGCGCAGACCTAGTGTTATCTGTGCTTTGCTTACTGTCTATCTAGATTACCTTATAGATACCTAAGTATATGTATATATTTGACATGAGAGATGTGTGCCGTCGCCTGGTTAACCGCAGTCTGCGGCTGGAATTATAAAAGATGTTTGCTCACGGAACCTCACTCAGTGAAAAAACATTCTGTAAAGTGCAAAAAGAGAAATTTAGACACTGAAAATGGTGAGTAAAGATAAAGTAAACAAATTTATTGTGAGTTATCTCTAAGAGATAGACATAGCGGACTTTTTTGTAGACCTTTTTAAGGTGTACCTACATTATTTTGATATATCTCGCAGAGTTCAGCCAGCGTTTGCTATATAAGCGCAAAAAATGTGTTTATTTACGACATCACATTAGAAATCTCTAAAATTATCAGTGTTTCTCTACTATATATTATGCATGTATTATTCATATAAACCTTCCTCTTGAATCACTCGTATCTACTGAAAAAATCCGCTTCAAAATCCTTTGCGTAGTAGTGACAGTGATGATACGAGTTGTGTTAGTAACCGTGGTATAGTATTATTATTTAAACCAAAACCACAGTTTTATTGTATTCCGAAAGGTATAATACACGGAGATTTAGGAATTATGTTTTCATGCTTCTAGTAAAATAACAATTCTCGCAGTTAAAAACGCTAATCCTGAAACGTCTTGTTAAGGATAATGGGACATACCTACTATTTAAATTATTGCATTGTCATCGGTCCTTGATAAGTGTGCAAAGTTTCAAATCAGTCCGTCGTTTTGAAAGGGGTGAAAATCACGTTCAAAGATTCCATTACATATCAAGCTAATAAAAGCGTGTCAAAAATGTTTGCCGGATGAAATTATGCTTGTGTCATCCAAGTGACCTTCGTGTCTCGGAATGCCTTACTTGCCCGATTATAATATTATAAATTATTTATTCATTAAAACGGCTTAAAACCAATTATATTAGTTAAAATTTACAAATACGACTAATTAACACAAATTACATGTAACAAAATAGTAAAAAAATACAAGAATTCATGTCAATAGGTATTCAAGGATGATCGTCCTTGGTATTATTATAACAAAATAGTCAACTGTACTAAACTAAGCCACTGATCAGAGTCGTAGACGGAGGAACCAATCTGTCTACGGATCAGAGTATATATCTGGCAATATTAAGCTATGTACCAGCATGCGTATTATGAAACTTTGATCGGGATCGCGACTTGTCAAAATTATGTAAAAAAAAAAAAAGCATTGTCTATTTCCAATTTCGTAGTATGAAATTGGAAATAGACAACGCTGTTTTTTTTTTTTTTTTTGCGTCATAACCCCTTTCAAGTGTCAAAATTCTGTCAATTCTGACACTGACAGACCCCGATCAAAGTTTCATAATACGCCTGCAGTTATGAATATAATGAAATAAAGGGACGGCGCGTACGCAGTCCCCACTATCAAAAATAACACGTCCGAGTTATCCACATTAGGGATAATCGCAGAGGTCAACCCAACCGCAGTGCAATGGAAGGGCCTCACTCTGGGGGAACCGCCTTATTGATCACGGTGTCCCCTACGCCAGGTAAGTATGAGTAATGAACCGTGGTTCAATCCGCACGCGATTTACTGGAGAATCTCGTCACCGCGATTCAGAAAACGCTGCTCGTTTCGGTACGCCATCTAGTTAAATTTTGAATAACTATCACGCAGTGACGTCATGCACCCGCCGTCCGACTTCCAAAAATAAGGAGGTTCTCAATTCGACTCTTTTTAATGTTTGTTGCCTCAGAACTTTCGACTGGGTGAACTGATTTTGATGTTTTTTATTATTTGAAAGCTGGTGCTTCCCGTTTGGTCCCATTTCAATTAGGTCTAGTTCTGGCATTTTTATGAAGTCGGTTTTTAGGGTTCCGTAGCCCGACAAGGAACCCTTATAAAATCGTTCTGTCCGTCCGTCTGTCTGTCCGTCTGTCTGTCCGTTAGTCCGTCCGAATTTTTTATATTGATAATTATACATTGTAGAAAAACCAGCGTAGTACCTATGTATTTAGTAAATAGGTACTATAGTTATTTGTTCTGAGCCCATCGACCTGAATAAATAGACAAAACATTATTGTTATCAGTTGGTCCGTTTCAAGGGTCTGACTTGTTATTTTCCATGTTTTCTTGTCATAATTGAATTGATAAAATGTACCTAATGATTGTTCGATGTTGTTTTTCGACTCATAATGTCAATTGTTGACATAATAGGTAGATACGTGAGATTTATATGAAGCCAAAAATCATGTCATATTTACCATCTACCCACTCTAATATTATTTTGAATCTCTAACTCAGCTAAGAAAAGAAAGAGGCAGGTATAGTAAGCGGTGGGTTTTAATGATTCTTTGTGACGAGACGAGCGAAGTCGTTCGCCACTCAGAATTTAGAACTTCAACAGTTCAAAACCCTGGATGGCAATGCACTGCGCTCGTCACCCCGAGATATAAGATATCAAATCTCTGTGTGCCCTGTAATTTCGCTGGAAACATTGCCCTTCAATCCGGAACACAGTAGTATGATGAGTCAGTTCGAGCATATACGTATAATCCGTGGAGATCTTCTGAGAAAAGTTGCGCGACCGCAAACCGTATCTCGGTTCACCCTCGCGTGATTTTCATTTGTGTTTGTTCTATGTCTGGGTGTTAATATCTATTTGCGTATGTATTTAAAAATATATGTGTATGTATATCAGTCTCTGGCAACCATATTACAAGCTTTGCTTAGTTTGGGGTCAGATGACCATGTGTGTAAAAATGACCCAGATATTAATTGATTTATTTTCCGAATTGCGTAGTTTTAGCGCTAATTCTAGGCCATGTTAAGAGTTAGCCGAAAAGTCCCTGGGCGGGAGGGACCATAAAAAACTTAAAGTAGGTACCTAGTATCTACCTAAGGATGTAAAGTAGGTATAGGTTAAGACAAATAGATACTAGAGTACTCGTGAAAATCTTATGACGTAAGTTCACTAGAAATATGCTTTTATTATATTATTATATCTAATTACAAATAGCCAAGTAGGTACCTACCTATCCTAACCTAAGTGCTAAGACAATTTATTATATGCCATTATTAATTTAATTATTTTCGATTAATGTAAATACGTATATCATTCGACTAATTTGGTTTAATGAATTAATTAATGGCATGTTATTGTTAACTGCACGTTGACCCGACGACGTCGCTATGCGCACGCGCACGCGCAAGTCGCAACAGATCGAATTTTAATCCTGCAAATAGTTATAAATAACCACTATTATCTTGGGGCAAGAATAATTAAGAAATACATAGTTTACTCCAACGCGTTCTCTAGATAAGCGTACTTGTGCCTCGCGTTTGTTTTATCTTCAATTTTAAAAACTTTTGCCGCCATTTTTTTCCATAAACCTACCTATTCTTATTTTTTTTTTATAGTTAAAGGTTTCACGGGTGTATTGTTTTCTGCTAGTTTAAAATAAAAATGAAAGTATATTCAGTTAAATTTAGTACATATCTTAATTACAAAAGGTGTTAAGTTGCGTCCTCGTCATCTGTGGTGATATAATGATAAAGCATCTGAACAAACAAAAGGTTCACGAATATTTGTTGGAGCAAGAGAAGATCTTCGAAGCGAGGAGTAAACCCAAATACAACACCATGTCTGCAGCGAAAAATGGGAAATGGTTGAACCAGGTACGTATATTTTCATTGCGAAATACGAAAATCCAGTTATTTTACATATTTGTAGGTAAGAATATCGGGAGCTAATGTCGTACAGTTAAGGTAAATAGATTTAGTAGTTTACCTGCGTTTTGCAAAAGGTAAACCTACTCCAGGCAAGCATTAAATAAATAATCTTTAGGTAAGATTGTCCACTGACATTACCAATGCATAATATTCGTTATCACCACACTTACCAACTGATAAGAGGCTATGTTAGTCACTTGATTATAAAAACCTGATACAGTGTCACCAAATATCCGCAACTAGTCACAAAAATACGCCATTTAAGAAAGAATAGTTATAAAAATAGTAAAATACCTATAGGAAAAAGTGTTTATTGCATTCGCAATTGCTAATATGTATGTGTTTTACTGATAAAGAGCAATTATAAGGGCGTTAGCCTACAGATTGGATACGTACGCTGAAAGTGTTTGCTTGTCGGAGATAGTGGGACAAAACTGCGAAGTTATTTATGTACCTACTCGAAGTGATTTCTGTACACGGAAATATTGTAGCAGTGTTTTATTCAGAGAAAAGTGTGTCTTAATTTAATATCATTCAATAATAAGTGTTCTGAAAAAAATGTGCTGCTAAAATTTATGAGTAAAACTTGTGTTGCCATATAGTAAAAAAAACTATGATGTATGCTGAGGAGGCATTTATAGCAGATCGTAATGGGCATTTAATTGTGAGTTCATTTCGTTTAATTGTATATATTTACGAACTTCATTTAATTTTATCTGTATATTTACGCTTTATCAGCTGGCTCATATCATTACCCAGTGTTTCTACTGGACACAGCGATCTTGGTTTTTTTTAAATATAAAATTACTGTCTACTTTTGAAAAATGAATAATAATTAAGAAAAACTGTTTTCAATTTTATGGTCATTATAAAAAACATTAAAACAACAATTTGTTCTAAATATTTTGAAATATTAATTTCGCAAAATGACCATAAGCAAATTATTCAAAAATAGACAGTCATTTTATATTAAAAAAAAAAAAAAACTGCGTGTTTGACAGCGGCGCGCCATATTCCGGGCCTTGAGTAAGTAGGTACTCTATCTTATTTTCATTAAGTAGGTATACATATTGTTTGTCGCTAGAGTACACTGGTGTTCTATGTACTCAGCAATATCCTCGTAGTTCGTGGTTAATGGTTGCATTCTTCTTTCTTAGATTTATAAATAATTATCAATTTAAAAAACTGACCACAAAATTAATACAAATCACATAAAAACCGAAGTAAAAAAATTATTAAAAGAGTTTTAAGTGCCTAAAAAATTATAGGGTTGCCCTCGATTTCTCTGGGATCCCATCATCAGATCCTGACTTAGTGACAATAGACCACACTGGAAGATACCCTAACGCAAGTGTATAAAAAAATGGGGGCCCTATCTAAACCTGGTTAGGTTTTATCAAGTAAAAATATAAAAACAACTTTAAAAAGCTTCTTTATCATCAGCACTTTATTGTGTTCAAAGCTACTTATTACATGTATGTGTATGAAGGGGAAAAATTCGTCGTTAGTTTGAGGTTTGTTGGTCAGGGTCCGAGGGCCCCCTGAGCTCGAGGGCCCCGGTGCACGGCACTGCCTAGCCCTCCGATAGTTACGCCGCTAGATAAGTCAGTGTATGTGTGTAGGTACTTATATCGATTGTTATCCTACTACAGTAGTTACCTACTAGTCATTGATATTATACCTACCGTCGCTGTTACTAGCACAATCATCTGACCTCAACAGTTCCTACTTACGTTACGTTACTGATGTCCATTAGATAGCAATGATGGCCTGTTGATTGGCTCTTCCTGCTAGACGGAGTCCCTTCATCTTACTATTTCGACTTTCGACATCTTGATATTTAGCCTTGCATAGTAGTTTGGAACAAAATATACCCACCATTTTAAAGTTGTGTAACGAAATAATAAAAAAAGAAACTTATGGCGAGAGTCTGTCTTTATGTCACACCTGCTATCGCCTTAGAATTTACACAAATTTGGATAATATTTGCTCGCACATTTTGCAAAGTAAATTTTTGTCTTTTCCTGAAAATAGAGTCGAAAATAAGGGTCAAACATTTCAAAATTTTATTCGCTATCTAGTCAAGTTATAACTAAGAAAAGAAATAATTAAAGCAAACAAGTCGTTTTTTTTTTAACTGCTGTTTATATCTTCCCTTACCACAACCATAGAATCAAGACCAAAAAAATTGAACTAGAAGTAATAATTATTATAAAATGACGAAATAATGATTTAATTCATTTATGTTTTCGAGGTTATAATGAAATCAATCTTATGAGGGAGAACAGGTTTTTTAACCGAATTAAAATTCCTAAGGCCTCAACTATTAATTAAAAATTGTGTGGGTACAAAACTTGTTTGTTTTGAGACTCTTGAATAGTAGGTTTCTATTGCTCATTGAATAGGGAATTAAGTTACATAGTTTTCAATATTGGATAATGATATAGACAGGAACGACAAAAAAACAGCAAAAATAAATTTAAATAGTCTTCATTCACTGATCGTACTACTAGTTTCCTATTAGTAATGCCTCAATTATTATCATTTTTAAATAAGTCAGGAACGCCAGATTCAGTTTCACAAGGCTGTCCTCCCTGGATATAGGCCTCCTGTAGAAGCCTTAATTTTTCTCTATCTCTGACTATTCTGCGCCACTCTTTGGTAAGTCATCCTCCCACCTTCTCTCTCTCTCTCTCTCTCTTCTCTGTGGTTGTCGCCTTTTTCTCTTCCCATATTTGGGGTACCACCATATGACCTCTTTTATTCATTTTTCTTTAGGGGATATAATCAGACGACCAATCCAACGCTAAAAAAAAAACAATAAATTGTGTTAAATTTTTGTTGAGAATATAGGTTAGTTATGAAAGGGATTTCGCCAATAAATATAGGCTTGCACACACACCTCTAGCAGGTATGTAAGGTATTTAATTTACCTAGGTAATAAATGTTACAATTTAAATCTCCAAGCAAATCTATATAAGTATATACGAGTACTATCTAATAGTATGAATCTGTCGATAAACATCGACTCCATCTGTATTTTGTAAGGTTAGTTTACATAGTGAAAATTAGTATATTTATAGTAAATGTTGCATTAACATTACCATTGAGTGACATTCCTAATCCTGCACTCAGCATTGATTTTCCACGATCTTACGCAACTGTACGTCGATATCAAACGTACAATACTTTGTGGGTTTCTTCACGGGGATTCCGTAGAAATGCTCTAGAACCGAGTGTTCGGTTCATCAACTCCTGCTGCGGGTCATTAGGCAAAGGAAGACCTTGCTTCTTTGGATTTAATTTCTGCTGAAACAGTTTGGAATTACTGATGGAGCGTAGGTAAGTTGGAGCCAATTAGTGCCGGAAAGCTGGGGACCAACTACCTACATCATTTAGAAGAAAAATCACATTCTAACTATGTAACATCTTTAAACCAAGTTTATTACTATTTAGGCATTTAGTTTCCTCTTAATACAACTGTCTAGTATATTGTAATCAGATACTCCGGTACAGTATCTACTTATGGTGTCCAGAATAGTATTGAGGTACGCAAATATTCCTGGTCACGGAATGTTTTTCTAGTATATAGTGTTGTGTGGTGAGTAAATAGTTTTCAACTCGTATCACATCTAAAATTTAAATTGACTTGTGAATAATCAACAGTTCTTTTATAAGCCGCCAAGCTACTAGCCGGATGATACGATACGATATGGTGCAGTAGGTGTCGTTCCAATAAACCCGGGGGTTCACAAATCCCATGCCTATCATAAAATATCATTCGGTGTTGGTACCTATCTAAGTAGGCAACTATCTTCCTAGTGGGTACCTCAATAAAATATATAAATGTATTCGTTTATGAAATTGGTTTTCATGTTTGGCAAATTATAGCCATACAGCATACTTGGAGAGTTTCCTTTGTGTCCATCGTAAATCACAGTAAAAATTTAGTAAAAGTTATCTGTGCTTCTCTTTCAATACTTTATAGTTATAGGTAAGCAGATACCGGTAATGTTTAGGCTAGTAAATATCTCACCAATATAGATAAATTCGACAAGTTCAGATAAATAATAATGACAACTTACAAGCAATAGATAACGTATAAACTGACTAGGCGGCACTGGTTAATCGATTTACATTGAAACTGGATAAAGCAGAGGCGTAGTATTAAGGATTGGGTAACTTTTGGTGGAAAACCTTAATTGGCAATAACTAGGCTTCAAACGAAGGTGAATGGAAAAACCTTGTGAAAAGTTTATCCAAGATTTGGTCGCGTGGATAAGGGGCGCAAGGTCGCGTGGAGCGGCGGGCGCGAGCCGGCGGGCACGGCAGTCGCTGCTCGAGCCGTCAGCCAGCCAGCATGCGGGAGTGCGACGATGAGCCCCCCCTGCCGCCGGCATCGCCCGCCGCGCCCTCGCGCCTCCGCCGTACGCTGCGATCGCTCCGCTCGCCGTTCCGCGCCGGCTCGCCCTTCCACCTCGGCTCGAAGCGCTCCGGCTCCGGCAAGTCCTCCGCGTCAGACGGCGATCTCGCGCGCGACGAACGCACGATGCGTAAACGCAACAAGAAAACCCGCGAGCCCGCGCCCGTCGCGAGCGACGCCTCGCGCAGCACCGACAGCTCGCCGAGCGTCGACAAAATGAAGAAGGAGGGCGGCGGTTTCATGCGCAGGATGGGAAGTATCGGAAAAAAACGCGCCGATGAGTTCACGTCCGCGCCCAACCTGCAACGGAGCACGAAGGAGTCCTCTCTGGAGAGCGAGGCGGTCCCGCGTTCAGAGCCGAGATCTTCCGAGGCGTCCACCTCCAAGTCACTGACTCCCGAAGCCCCGATTTCCAAGGAGTCCACCCCCGAGACACCGACTCCCGAGGCGCACCCTCCGCGACCGCCGACTCCCGAGGGGCCGGCCCCAGCGCCACCCGCCCCCGAGCCTGCACTCCCCGGTCCCGAGCCGCCGCTTCCCGAGCTAGGTCCCGTGTCGCCGACCCCCGAACCGGTGAGTCCCATATCTGTAGTGCATCCCGTAGCGACCCGCCCCTTCACAAAATCCGCGTGGATGCGGAAACATCAACTGGAGATAGAGAAGCCGGTGGAGGAGCCTTCGCCGGAAAACGCGCTGCGACGGCGCATCGCGTTCGTGTCGCAAGCGTCCGCGTGGCTGTCGGAGGAGTGCGCGGAGGAGAGGGGCGCGCGCGAGGTGGGGTCGCTGGAGGAGGCGGTGGCGCTGGCGCGCGAGCGGCTGGCGCCGGCCGCGCCGCCCGCGGCACACGACCGCGGCACTGACACCGAAGAGGAGGGGTACTCGGACACGATGCCGGCCTACGGAGACCTGATCGAACCCACGCCGTCGAACAAGCCGGTGAGTGCGAGCGAGGCTGCGCGCTGCGCGCCGCCCGCCCGCGCGCCTCAGTGGCGGAAGGTACTCCGAGCGATGCGCGCGCGCCATGACCTTCGAGGAGGTAGTCGACGACTGCTACCTGACGGTGTGCGATTGCTGCGGCTTCAGCGCCGAGACCGCGCTCTTGTTCCCAGTACGTTACATTTGACGCTAGTTTACAGCGGACGCTGCGCGCGATGCCCTTCGTGAGTACACAGCCTGCTTGCTCGTGTGCGCTTCGCTTTCAGCCGTGCACCGCCCCGCGTCGGGGCGCCGCACCACTGTTTAACTTCTGCTACTGTGTTCAAGTGCACATTTGTTTGGTATAGTTGCGCAACTATTACGGCAGTGCTACCTTTATCTATCACATTAGTACTGTATTGTTTTATAATCGACGTCATACACTTTACATTCTGACTATATTTGTTTACCTGTGACTATATTCTGTTGAGCGAGCATGGTACGTAACGTCTCTATTGTGATGGTTGGTCATCAGTTGATAATTTATACTGTGCGATTGCCACATTGCTTGATTCAATCTAAGCCGTAACTTCATTTAAATATGATAATCAAATCTGAATCCTAAAATTTCTTACATAACATTAAAATGACATTAAAATAAATAACGACAATGACGTCGTTGACTCAACTTTCTAAAAATGTGTTACATATGTTCCAAAAAACTAGTTCTGAATTTATCTACTTATTACAAATCTAGTTTAGAGTATATAAGCATTGCCAATGGGGTGGTTGTAAATTGATGGAATGCTTCGGCGATTGGGTGCTTGTGTGTATAATTTTAATGATGTCACATTACGAGATAATTATCAAATTTCTAAAACCATTCTAGTAATTTACTTACTGACCATACATATTTCAATGTGTATGCTCAAATATTTGTTCAGAACGCTGAATTTCAGGAGAATAACAATCATACACATTTATGTTCAAAACAGTTCTAATTTCCCAGTCAAAGTTATAATTTTACAATAAAATTAAAATTGGATCGAATTGAATAAATAAAAATATATTTTATTAACTCAATAGCATATTTAAATATATTAGCTGAACTCGCCTTAAAGATTCAAACTACCGATAGAAATATTTAATCAAACTCTTAATCTTGTATAAATATTTTTTTATCTTAAATGCATCGGTAAATTGTTTCCAGTTTTAAATGTCACGCATTTTTAGGAGTTTTGACCATTCTAGACTAGTATTATTATTGAAATCAGTATTTAGCATACCTAGGTACTTTATGGATACTTCCTTGACTGAACCAGTTGTGAAGGATCGAAGCAGCGCAACGTATCGCTCCAGTTGGCGCGTAGCCTTAATTGAAATATATCTCTATATTTGGGCGGTAAAATCTGTGACTCGAATTTATTTTCTAACGTTATCTCAATTAGAATTTTTTATTTCGTAAAATCACCGTTTCTTAATTTACGCGTTTGTCAGGATGCCTTACTTTGACTCGATTTACCAAATGATGCCTTGGCTTCGAAAGAAATCAAAAGTGAGTAATTTTTTGGGGATTTGGGTATTTAATTACTTAAGTAGTAATTAAATAGTTAAATTATTATTTAAGTTTTTTAAAGCTTTATATTTTATAACTGGGGAATTAGACTGATTTATGCCCGCTTATTTAGTAATTTAGTTTCCAGCCTTAGAATATTTCTATTTATTCTAAGTTTCCATTACTGCTAATTCAGTCATTTGGATCAATTATTGATCATTGAGATCGGATTCAAATCGCGTTTTGCACCTGTCAAATAACAAAGTCAAAGCAAATACCTACTATTTACATATATTTAGGGTTCCGTACCCGGAACGGGATAACGGGACCCTATTACTAATAAGACTCCGCTGTCCGTCTATCCGTCTGTCACCAGGCTCTATCTCAAGAACCATGATAGTTAGACATTTGAAATTTTCGCAGATAATGTATTTTTGTTGCCGCTATAACAAAAAATACTAAAAAACAGAATAAGATAAATATTTAAGGGGGCTCTCATACAACAAACGTGATTTTTTGCTCGTTTTGGCTCGATTTTGATAACGGCAACAGGTATTAACAAATAAACAAATATTTAAGGGGTGCTCCCATACAACAAACGTGGTTTTTTTGCTGTTTTTATAGATATTGGTACGGAACTCTTCGTGCGCGAGTCCGACTCGCACTCGGCCGGTTTTTAAGAGGCGTCCGTCATTTTTATAATGTTCACCTGACCTCCGCTATTTCACCCTACTGCTAAGATCTTCGAGTTTGAGTACTGGTGGTGAAGTTTGACAGCTGTATAGTTAGGTACTTATAAAAATAAAGCGCGGTAACTTCGACAAGATTGTCTCAATTTGTATTTCCTTTGTCAAACAGCCAAATTCCTTCAGAAAGTGTATCCGCTAGCTAGAGCTGTCTATCAGCATTACCTTCACTATTATCGATATAATTTGGTATCGATACCGGTCGGAGGTCGCCGGTGGAGCGTGGTGGTAACCCGAGCCTTGGTCAGACTTACCGCAAGCAATGTGCTACGTATATTCCTTGTATATTGTGAAGCCGCGGGCGCGATTCCAACGGTTGTGCAACGCATTGTATAGATAGCTAATGTGGTGTGAAGCCGTTCGGTCTGGTTGTGGTTTTGGAACAATGTTGCTGGTACTGTTAGCTAAGGGAGGAGCAAAGAGGCGGTAAAAATAGTGCAAAACTATATTTCTTCTGTCGCGTTTAAGAGCCCTTTGAGGTGGAATAGGTTAAATTTCTCTTCGTTTTCTGACAACCTTTTGACCTCTATAAACGACATGAGTTTTGCTTTTCCTTAGCAAAAGTCAAATTGTATCAAGGTGTCTAAACGCTGGCACGAAATACATGATGCCTAGGTACTTGTTAATCTATTGTAAACTGTTGCTTAATCTACCTATTTTTAAATCAAAATATGACGTAGAGTGTAATATCAGGAAATCAGTGAAAGTAGTTAGTGACGTCGCTAGCTGCAAATTATAAAGCTGATTACAATTAGCACTTGAATCTACCTATTTTTAAATCAAAATATGACGTAGAGTGTAATATCAGGAAATCAGTGAAAGTAGTTAGTGACGTCGCTAGCTGCAAATTATAAAGCTGATTACAATTAGCACTTGAATCTACCTATTTTTAAATCAAAATATGACGTAGAGTGTATATCAGGAAATCAGTGAAAGTAGTTAGTGACGTCGCTAGCTGCAAATTATAAAGCTGATTACAATTAGCACTTGAATCTACCTATTTTTAAATCAAAATATGACGTAGAGTGTATATCAGGAAATCAGTGAAAGTAGTTAGTGACGTCGCTAGCTGCAAATTATAAAGCTGATTACAATTAGCGCTTGCAGTGACGGCCATTAATAATAAATTAATAATTAATTAGTAGTTCTCAAGTCCGCGCTCTCTACTAGGGCTCTACCACACGTACCTACTACGTGTATATAGACAGGGTGGGTGTAGTGATTATTCATAAAAGGCCAAAAAACAATTCGCCTTCTTACTAAACTATAAAACTAATAATAAAAAAAGTATAATTATAATTAAAATGTTGAATATATAGTGTACGACAACCAAACAAAGAAAAAAGTATAGAAATAATATTTATATTATTATATATATTTATAATAATATAAATGTACTGTAAAGTACATTTTTGGATATATAATATCTATCTTATCTATCTGCGGTGGCAGGGACAGGACCTAAAAGTAGGCACACATGATGTTAAATTCTTCTCAAGCAAGAGTTCGCAAGACCTCATATTTTGTAATCGGGTGTGAGAAAAACCAGTACCAAAGTACGCAAATCTAGGACATAAACATATTATTTACCCCAGGTATTGGAACGACACAAATATTGTCTCTGGTGCCGGCTAGCCAGGGAGTGCAAATGACAAATACTTGTTGTTATCGCTTGTCCGATAACAAGCTACTCCTACTTCATAAAATAAGCGGCCATTCCGCGCTCGCGATAGTTTCTCGACACTTCTCGACCCTATCAAACCTTCATTTACCACCTCTATCATAAAAAAAAGAAAAAAAAAGTTAAAAACCTGCCCGAATAACACGTTCGAATTTCAAGAAAAAAATAAGCTCCTTTATACGTTAGAGATGATGGCGTGATAATATAACGGTATTTTGAGTGCAATGTGTTGTATAATCGGACATAAAAATAATTCTAGTACGGAGGAATTATTCTATTGGATTTTTAGTTGTGTTTCTTGACAGTGTGTGCAAGATTGAATGATGTCACCGAAACAAAAGCCGAAAGCTGGTGGTGTAAGTTTATATTAACTTAAGTTATAAGCTTTCTAGTTTACTGTTCTTATCTCTGTCTTGTTTAATTAAGTATAATTACTTTGTGATATGTAGGTGTAAGCATAAGAAGGGGTATCTTGGGTTCATCGTGTTATCTCATTTGTCGTTTTACATCGACTGAGTATAAACTATATACAGGGTTATTGGTTATTACCTAACAACGTCTCGTAGGCTTTCCTACAACAAACTGTAATTGTACCATGACATTTTACGAAATTTTATATATTTTATTTTATTTTACATGGAAAACCAACAGCTCATTAACACAGTATATAGATATGAGATAAATAGTTACACAAAAGCCAAAAATATGTTTACCAAAAATTTCACCAAAATTAACAAAATCTCACGGGTGAAAGAGCGCTAAGGCATGGATGAGCGATGATGGTCGAGCGGTAGCATGTGCGCTTTACAATCTGATGGCAACCGGTTCGATTCTCGACCCTGCACTATTGTCGTGATGAATGACGGCATCGATTACCTAAGCATTATATTGCACTACTATTTACTAGATATTTATAGCTGCATCGATTAAATAGTAGCTAGAGTAGTTTAGCTTATTGATTCCAATTGATAATCTACGTCTCTTACAATTGTGGTCTTTATAACTAGATATTACGGTAAAATACTATTGATACCTTGTATTATATACCACAAAAGGTAGCCCATCATAAAATGGTGTCATTTACCACAACTTGTGGCAAATGACACCATTTTATGATGTAGTTATATTACACCACATGATGTAAGTACTTATGAGGCTAACAGTCGGGTGTTTAATTTGTAAAAATAACTGGTTTAGTGAATAATTATCAATATAAAAACCGACTTCATAAAAATGACAAAACTGGACCAAATTGAATAAAAAACATATAAATTAAAAAAAGAATCATCAAAATCGGTTCACCCAGTCGAAAGTTCTGAGGTAACAAACATTGAAGAGAAAGCAAACAGTCGAATTGAGAAACTCTTCTTTTTTGGGAATCGGTTAAAATACAACGAATTGTTTTTTTTTAATGTAGAATAGATCTACGTTAGGCCACCAACTCAGCTGATGGAATACATATCCTGAAGAAATTCTTTAAATCGGCTAGTAAAGTTCAGTTATGCGTTTATAGTTTTTGTTCGGAATAGGAAGGGATGCTCTGCCCCTAGGCGTGCACTGACACTTTACGAGCAAGTGTCAATATTATGAATGAACTAGCTGTCTCCCGCGACTTCGCACGTGTAAATTTTTATATATGTAAACTTTCCACGTCCATTCGCTCCCTTCCTAAAACCTCTTACGCAACATTATTTCATAGTGAATATCTACACTTTACATGGAATGTACCTGCACAGTTTCAGTATCGACGAGTAGTTTTCTGAAACTTTGTGAGATTTTCAGTCAGTGGTATTTTTCGCTTGTATAAACACAGAATATTTATTGATTCTAACTACTTTTTCACTACCAACTCTACCACGGCTTCATGTTTGTCATATCCGCATACCTGGGTACTCCTCTTTATACTTAGGTAGGTACCCACTTATTCTTATCAGCACCAGCAAACGTTTTTGACCTTCATTAAACAAGCTTCTTGCCTTGGAATTTTGATAACTCAATATTCTGTAGAACTCAAACCTTCATTCTCAAGCATTCTTTACATACTCATTAGATGTTTTCAATAAAAAAAAAATGTAGCTATCTATTTAAGGTGAAACGTTTCACTTTGGCGGGAAAATCAAATTTCAAACAGTTTTTTTGTCCTTGTAGCTAGGCCGGGTAATTATTGTGAAATGGCATAGAATTCGCGAAAATTGTTGGTCGTTCTTTACATTATCATGTACAGCTAATAATCAGTTACCATATTACTTTACATTTGGCAATAAACCGTTTGAAACAGCATAAATTCGTTTATTGACAAATGTATGTAATAATGTGCATTGGAGATAAATAACTTTACGCGAGTTTGTAAAAAATAATAATCAATTTTCGCGAACATCATTATCGTTTACAATAATTACTCGGCCTAGCTACAAGAACAAAAAAACTGTTTGAAATTTGAATTTCCCGTCAAAGTAAAACGTTTCACCTTAAACAATTAAATGCTTTAACCAAACCTGTTTCATTTAAATATAAAAAAAGTTTCTTCGTATTTTTTAAACAAATTCAAGACATATTTTTTTCAAGTTTAATTACATTTAATTATAATATATATGTGCCATTTTGTTCGATAACTTGTTGCCATCTTGTAGGTAGTGACATGATCCCGTTGCTGTAGAATTTTTGGGACTTCTGATCAAAAAAATGCAACAAGTAGTTTTGACAGTCCTCTCTTGATGTTAATCTAACACTACCCAAAGAATTCTGAAGAGATCGAAACAGGTGGAAATCTGAGGGTGCAAGGTCAGGGCTATATGGTGGATGCATTAACACTTCCCAACCAAGCTCTATAAATTTTTGTTGAGTGGCCAAAGATGTGTGCGGTCTGGCGTTATCATGATGAAAGACCACACTCTTTCTGTTGATCAATTCCGGCCGTTTTTTCTCAATTTCTTGTTTGAGTCTCATCTGCTGTTGGCAGTAGAGATCCGAATCGATGGTTTTGCCCGGCGGTAAAAGCTCATAATGAACGATGCCCTGCCAATCCCACCATACACACAGCATCACCTTATTACGTGTTAATCCGGGTTTCGCTACAGTCTGTGGTGCTTCACTGCCCTTTGACCATGATCGTTTGCGCACATTCTTGTCGTAGGTGATCCATTTTTCATCACCAGTGATCAATCTTTTCAAAAACGGTTCGGTTTCGTTACGTTTCAATAGAGAGTCGCAAATGAGTACACGATTCATTTGGTTTCTTTCAGTGAGCTTGTGTGGCACCCAAATATCGAGTTTTTTTGTATACCCAGTTTTTTTCAAATGGGTCAAAACTGTTTTGTGGTCAATCCCCAGTTCTTCAGCTACGTCGTAACTATTAATATGCCGATCTTGGTCCACTTTTTCAGAAATGGCATCTACTTTATCCGTAACAGGGCGACCAGAGCGAGCTGCATCTTTGACATCAAAATTCCCGGACTGAAAACGCTTGAACCAACATTGTGCTACTCTTGATGACACTGCATTAGGTCCATAAACGTCACAAAGTTTTTTCGCGGCTTGTGTCGCAGTTTTCCCTTTTTTGTAATAAAATTTCACAATATATCGAATTTCTTCGTTAGATTCACTCATTTTATCAAACAAAAAAACAATTGAAAAATGGCGGGAAATTGCTTTTTACTTTTTGTATTCCTTTTTTAAAATGTCATATTTTTAATGGTATCAAAACCAGCCAGATACAAACAGTACAACGGATGAGATTTTTACTACAACCTTATACATACAAAATACGAAAAGACTTTTTCCCCGACCTATTACTATAAGGAAGTTTAAAAAAACGATTAAGAAACGTTCGCAGTTTTTATAAAAAAAAAACGTTTGATACGTTAACGTCTTGGCTCTACAATACTCTACGTGTATGCTCCTAAGTACATTGTTATTTGCTATTGCATGATCTATAACATATGTACATAAGTTAAAATCAAATTATGTTCATTGGTAACCTACTTGAGAACGGCTGGATCGATTCCACTAGCCTTTTTTTAGTATTCGTTGTAATCCGAATAGTGTTTTTTGAGAAGAATAAAATTATCAATATAAAAAACCGACTTCTTAAAAATTGACTTCAGAATTAGACCAAATTAAAGACCAAACGGGAAGCACCAGCTTTCAAATAAAAAAGAATCATCAAAATCGGTTCACCCAGTCGAAAGTTCTGAGGTAATAAACGTAAATATATATATATAAATACAGTCTAATTGATAACCTCCTCCTTTTTGGAAGTTGGTTAAGAGTTAAAAAACTTGCCTGGAAAATTGAAATATTTGGGAAAATCTAAAAGTGCTTTTCTACAGGATTTTTGTATGAACTCAAGATCATAACTCAAAAAGATTTATTGAAACAGGACTTGCGCTCCGTTGTTTCATCCGTGTATATACCTCCTGAAGCAACCTCTTTGGTAGCGGCAGCCTACCTTTGACTTAAATGTTTTTTTTTTTCTAAGATGTAAATGTTTTGACAGCCGTTCTAATTTAAACAACTTATTTTCTGCGGGAAAATACATTGAACTAGGAACCCTATTCTGAAGATTGCTTGAAAATTTCATCACAATCGGTGCAGCTGTCTCGAAGTCCATGGGGAGCACACATGCATACATACAAATATTATACATACAGTCATACACACACATATCGCCTTTTATCATAATCATCATCAGCCAGTAAACGTCCACTGCTGAACAAAAGCGGCCCTCTTAGAGAGGGGACGTGTTGCCATAACTGGTTGTTGCCATGCTTGGCAAGCGGCTTGAAGATCACAGTACGCTGCTACTCATCCTCTGGTGGTTCTGGACACAGTTTTAGGACATACCCGGGTCGCCTTATATATCTTCTATGTATATAAAAATCTCGTGTTACGGTGTTTGTAGTCACACTTCTACGAAACGGCTTGACAGGCTTGATGAGAATAAGTCGTAAAGTATTTTTCATCACAAATTACAAATTTTCACCAGCACACGGGTGAACTCGCGGGGCGCAGCTAGTAATTGTATAAATAATACGTGTGTCGGGTCAGCTACGTATAGTGTTAAATAACATTGATAATGAACGTTATAAAAAGGTTCTTGTTTTTTACTTGACAGTCGAAGGTCTTTAGATTTGGTTCTTGTTTTTTACTTGACAGTCGAAGGTCTTTAGATTTGGTTCTTGTTTTTTACTTGACAGTCGAAGGTCTTTAGATTTGGTTCTTGTTTTTTACTTGACAGTCGAAGGTCTTTAGATTTGGTTCTTGTTTTTTACTTGACAGTCGAAGGTCTTTAGATTTGGTTCTTGTTTTTTACTTGACAGTCGAAGGTCTTTAGATTTGGTTTATTTATAAGCTCAAATATTTGTTATTTCATTTAGTTATGTTATGGCTTATATACTAGGGCCCAACGCCCACTTTGAGCCAAAATGACGTACTTAATTAGTACAAAGACAAACGTACGGCGTACAAACTTCCGGTTTATTGCAGGATTAAAATTGTTATAATCCTCCTTGATACCGTACCATCTTTTTTTCGTACAGTTTCATCTTAATATGAATGGGCCTAAAGCAATACCTATTATCTTCCAGTCCCATGCGTCCCCTAGCTCGGAGCGGCGCGAACACCTCTACAAGATCCTGGTGATCGGTGAACTGGGCACCGGCAAGACGTCCATCATCAAACGCTACGTGCATCAGTTCTTCAGTCAGCACTACCGGGCCACCATCGGCGTCGACTTCGCACTCAAAGTGCTCAACTGGGACGCGAATACCGTCATAAGGCTGCAGCTATGGGACATTGCAGGTAGACATTAGTTTCATTCCTAGAGATAGGAATCCATCACGACGACCATCAACAATCGCTTATCGCTACTACTCACCTACTAGTTTTAATGGGGAGGTTTACCGAGTGACAATAATAAAGTTGTTAATGAAAATGCAATAGATGGCGTTGACGAGACATAGATCCGCTGCTTATTCTCCAATATCAATCTGTCTGTCTGACGCTGTCTGTCGTAATTATTTTTGTGTTATTTAATTTCGTACAAAGTATTTATTTTTCCATAATACAACACAATTTATTAGGTACATAATAATAATAATAAGCCTTTATTTCTGAATGTTAAATTACAAATTTTCTTAATTTAAACATAAATAAATAAACCTAAATGAGGTCTCTCAATTCAGAGTGCCTATCGGCAAAGGCCTCCTCTAGCTCTCTCCAGTGGATTCTTTCAGAAGTTGCTCTTTTCCAGTATGGGCCCGCTGTCAACCTAATTTCATCTTCCCATCTTTTGACCGGCCTTCCCTTACTTCTTTTGCCATCTATTGGGTACCAATTCGTTATGATTTTGCTCCATTTTTCATACTTGCTGCGAATCATATGTCCCGTCCAACGCCATTTTTGTTGATCTATTTTAGTTAGTATGTCTGTGAGTTTCGTTTTATTTCGGATAGTTTCGTTGTTAATCCTATCTCGTCTCCTGATGTTTAGTATGCTTCGTTCCATGGCTCTCTGGCAGCTTTGAAGTCTTTCTCTGTGGATTTTGCTCAGAGCCCATGTCTCACACCCATATGTTAGGCAAGGGAGTATACAGGTATTGAAAATTTTTCTTTTAATTTTTAGACTGAAATCTTTGTTTTTCATGATTTCTTTCATGCTCCAATATTTTTTCCAACCCGTTGCGATTCTTATGTTGATTTCTTTTATTGTTTGGTCTTCCGGGGTGATGATTTGTCCCAGGTAGGTGTATTCGTTGACAAATTCTAGCCTTTGTTCATTGACAGTGATTTCTACTTCACATGACGTGTTTGTCATTAACTTTGTTTTATTTTCGTTCATTTTGAGCCCGACTTCTATGCTTACCTGGGCTAATTCTCTGATCATTTGTTCTAGTTTTTTAGGGTTTTCCTCGAATAGAACTAAGTCGTCTGCGAAGCGGAGATGGTTCAGTCGCCTGCCGTTAATATTAAGGCCTAAGTCATCCCATTCTAATTTCCGAAATATGTTTTCCAGAACCGCAGAGAATAGTTTCGGAGAGAGGGGGTCACCTTGTTTTACTCCTTTACTAACAGGGAACTCGTTCCCTAAAGTTTCTAGTCTTATTCTTGCTTTGCTGTTAGTATATATACTCCTGATGCTCTCTATGTATGTTGGATGTATTCCTTGCTCTTTTAGGCTTATCCAAATGTAATCCTGGATTAAGCTGTCAAACGCCTTTGTGTAATCGATAAATGCCAGGTAGACTGATTTACCATATTCATTATACTTTTCAAGGACTTGTTTTACTGTATGTATGTGGTCGATGGTTGAGAAGTCTTTTCTAAAACCTGCCTGCTCAACAGGTTGATTTTCGTCCATCACCTTTGTTATCCTGTTTAAAACTACTTTTGCATAAATTTTGTAGATGTTGGACACTAAGCTAATAGGTCTATAGTTCTCTATATCTCCTTTATCACCTTTTTTGTGGATTAGTATTATATGTGACTCTTGCCATTGACTTGGGATAGTCCCTGATTTTAGGATTTTGTTAAAAAGTTTGGTCAATATAGGGCTTATTTCTTCTACAGTTCCTCTCAGTAGCTCATTGTTGATTTTGTCTGGGCCGGGTGCTTTATCCATTTTCTGTGTTAGTAGTGCCTTCTTTACTTCGTCGTTCATTATTACAGGTTCTTCTACAAGTTCTTTTATTGGTTCATATGTTTTAACTTTCCCGTCATTAGTATAGAGTGATCGATAGAAGTCTGTTGCCAAGTTCTTTATATCTTCTCTCTTCCTTAGTGTTTGTTTAGATTTCTTCATTTTGACCATCCATTCTTTGCCTTCTTCTCTGAGCTCTTTTAGCGCCTTCTTTATGCCTCCCGTTTTGATAATATGCTTTTCAAGTGTTAGGAGTCTTTTAGTTTTTCGTTGGCGTCTAATGGTTTTCCTGATTTTCTTGCTTAGTTCTGCTATAAGTTGCTTATGTTCTTTCCTATGATCTCTTGATGACATTAGTTGTTTTCTCTTGGTTAATAAGTCTATGACTTCCTTGTCGAGTTTTGGTTCCTGTGACTTTATCTTTTTGTTACAGTCAGTTAAAACTGATTCTAGTTTTCTGTATGTTACAGTCAGGTCGGCCACCTTGTCGTCCAGCAGTAAATTAATATGTTCCAAGGTGTGATTTGCTCCTTTAGGCTTCTCTTCGATTTCTCTCTGTATACAATGGTTTTGGATATTTTTCCTACTTCGTTTTGGTGGGTTTAGGCTGAGCTTGCTGCGTACCATACGGTGGTTAGTGTTGAAGTTGAGGTTTTGGATGACTCCAGTATCAGTAAAAGCTTTTGGGTAATTGCTTGTGATATAATCGATTTCGTTTTTATAATCTCCTCCCGGAGAAATCCAAGTCCACTTTTTATGGACATTTTTCTTAAATAATGTATTGAGGATCGTCATGTTGTTTTCTAATAAAAAGTCAATCAGTCGTTGCCCATTTTTACTTCTTTTCTTATGTCCATAGTTCCCCATGATGAATTCCTTGTTATTTTGTTTAGTACCAATTTGTGCATTAAAATCTCCCATAATTATCATATGTTTATTTTGGTGTTTTTCTATTGTTTCTCTGAGAGTATCGTAGAAGAAATCTAAACTGTCCGTATCAGCCTGTTCTGTTGGTGCATAGACTTGTATAATAGCCCATTCTTTATTGTATCTTGGAATTTTCATTACGAGAACAGCTAACCTATCTGACACCCCTATTATTTCTATGATGTGCTTCTTGAGATGTGGTTTTATGAGAAAGCCTACTCCGTTTCGTCCTGGAATTTCGCCTTTATAATATAGGATTAGACTTTCCCGTTCATGTATAGCTTCTCCTAATTTTCTCATCTCACTTATACCAAGTATGTCCCATTTGAGGTCTTGTAAGGCTGCTTCCATTTCCATGAGGCTCTCTTCAGTTCTTAGGGTCAGAGCGTTGAGTGTAGCTATATACCACGTAGTGTATTAGGTACATACTTATCAATATAAAAAACCTTAAAAATGACAGAACTGGACCAAGCAGCTTTCAAATAAAAAAAGAATCATCTAAATCGGTTAACCCACTCGAAGGTTTTGATAATAAAATAACAAACATAAAAATACAGGTAGGTATTGTAGGTTTCATTGAACAAATGCGAAAATAAGAGAATCATGTCTTGGCAGTGCAGAACTATGTTCCCCCAACTGTCAGCAAATCTTCAATTTCAAAGTAGGTGTAGTTACATTCTACCTTTTTTGTAGGTATCCCGTTCAATGGCCATCCTCGCTAATAGTATTTTTTAAGTCTATGTGACCTCCTTGTTTAATGTATTACACCTTTTTGGTAATACAAAAAAATAAGAGTTGTCTCAAGTCTCTTCCATTTTCGTTGCACGTCACAAAGACACGTTATTTCAAAATATTGGAAAATGGTGGCCGACGAGTTTGCAATTTTTAATTATATATTTGCTACGGTTATAATAGCGTTCACGTTGTCCTTTTTCTTATTACCAGTAATGGTGGATATAGAATAAAAACTATTACTTATTAAGGTACATCCACGATTTTGAATACTACCACTGGCTCACGATAGATAGCAAGCTGAGGTTACAAAGATTTCCAAGATTTTCTTTGATCGCTTACATTTTCTTGTAATATTTTTTTCTTCGTTATCACCAATATTAATTTCCCTTTATCATCTCCTTTTCTGTATTAGCGTTTTCTAAGATGTTTGTCCATTTCATCATCAAGCCGTTTTTAGCTTTCTCTTTTCACTGTCAACATTTTGTCTTTATCAGCAAATTAGTTATCGTTTTGACGAGTAGTAATTTGGTTGCAGGACAGGAACGCTTCGGCAACATGACCCGGGTGTACTACAAGGAGGCAGTCGGGGCCTTCATAGTTTTCGACGTGTCCCGAGTGGCGACCTTCGACGCCGTGGCCAAGTGGAAGAATGACCTGGACTCCAAGGTGCAGCTTCCTGATGGGTCGCCCATACCTTGCGTCTTGCTTGCGAATAAGGTACGTCCTTTTTTTAACCTTCCAAAAAGGAGGAGGTACTCAAATC
The DNA here is from genome assembly GCA_949125355.1 of Agriopis leucophaearia. Lineage (NCBI taxonomy): Eukaryota > Metazoa > Arthropoda > Insecta > Lepidoptera > Geometridae > Agriopis > Agriopis leucophaearia. Next base: position 810,870 of record OX421262.1, read on the forward strand.
GACTGTTTTTTTTTTTAATGTTTGTTACCTCTGAACTTTCAACTGGGTGAACTTATTCATTTTCATGCAAATATTATTTGAATCTGACAGCTAGTTCTTCGTAAAGATATTTCTTAGTAAGAACCCTCTTGTCTTACGGTTTTTTACCAAGCGAAGCAAAACTCTCACTCTAAGAGAAAAAGTCGCCGTTTGTATGTATGTATGTTTGTATATAATTATGTATGTATTTTGTTCGATGACAAATATAGCGTACAATCTGTGACTTTTTATAGAGTCATGTAAATAGTTCAAAAACGAGAAAATCTTTTGAAGGCTCGTGTAATAACAGTATTAGACGTGTATACCCAACTACATTGTATCCCGTTAATATAATTATACGGTTCCTGGTGGGTAGTGGGGCTCTGCTAGTGTTATAATTACTCTTCTTTTATTTCTTATTTTGTTTGCTCTCGGTGTCTTTGTCACTGAAGCTAACATTGGAATGCATTGCCACTTGTGATGTCTTACCTTCTTCAGCACGATGATTATAATTTGGCATGTTCCGATTATAATTTGGCATGTTCCTCAGTGATGTACTGTGTTGATATCTCTCTCGTGTCGTCCGCAGTGCGACCAACAGAAGGAAGGCATCGTCAACTCCCCTGCGAAGATGGAGGAGTATTGCAGGGAGAGAGGGTTCGCGGGCTGGTTCGAGACCTCTGCTAAGGAAAACATCAATATTGAAGAGGCGGCGCGCTCGCTAGTCAATAAGGTACAGCGGAAATCATACTTTACTCATTTAATAAATATAATATATATTAATATAATAATAAATAAATATATATTTAATATATATTAATTTTTATATCTGTGTGTCTTCCTGTATAGATCTATCGCGCTAAAACTGCGTGGACTTCTATACCATCTACGTACGATACTCTATGGGGTGCAGTTTTACTTAAACGATTGAAAGCTATTGTCAAATCACCATCAAAAACCTATTCAATCTCTGACTGTTTTATAATTACCTAATGTTATTTTAGCTTATTTCAATGATTATGACATAATATCATGAAATACTATAATTACCATAATCTTGGTAAAATATTGTATCATAACTAAGTTACGAATGTATGAATAATAAATGAAACAAAAAGCTCTATTAAAAACACACTGATTCTTAAACTAGTTTCGGTCCAAGAATGCTATTCTGTGAACCGCGGACGGTCGTTAACTAGTTAATTTATGTGGACCCAGTGTGGGACCTTGTGGAATGTTTCCGTCTAACACAATAACATTTAGAGATATCCACCATAAGAAAACTTTTAAAGTACCAATTGAGCACTGCTGCCGTGGGTCAGATCATATTGTGGATCTCGTTTATTTGACCAAGAACAATAATGCTTTCGGGCGGAATCTCTAACATTCTCGAAATCTCTAACATTACGCTGTACGCTTCTCTAGCACACATTGTACCTACTTTTCATCGCAGAAATATGTAGAAAATATCGAACACCGTCGACGCGTTTTGGTGTCAATTTACATAATCTGTAAATATTATTTAATATTATTTTATTATTTAAAATAATAAATGAGAAATTGGAATCATAACTCATAAAAATTAGATTGTTTTAATTAATTTTATTCAAATGTTTTAGACAACTCAAACGTACGAAAACGGGCAGGAATCGAACGAACCGGCGCGGGCGGCTGCGAAACGAATCTTACTGTTGACCAGTTTAATAACAAATTACTATCTTAGTATTTTTATTTTATTAAAAATAAATAAAAATGAATTAAAACAACGACAGTCGATGCTTGGGCACTGTCTTCTGAGTTGTTAAGTTGTATGTTCCAGGTTTTTTACACATTTCACGCAATGACAAGTGCCAAAACTTAACATTGTTTTCTGCGAAGTAAATGTTTGGAAGGGATTGAAACGTTTGCCCATAAGTTTCCAATAATTGCTCCCTGAGTACGACATAAGCCGACGAGATGTCGACAATTCGGAATGTTTCGGTTTCCTAGCACACCTGCCTGTGAAGTGGTTACCTTGTATGAAATGGTATCGGATTTAGTTCAGCATTGGGGCTAGTAACATCTATAGAAAATTCAGTTTCTGTATTAAAGATCTGTTTTATTTATCTATTGAAAATAGAGCCTTAAAATTTTGGACAACTTAACATTTCAACTTATTACCTCCAATTTACAAAAGTAGTTTTTCATGAAACTAAAGTTTGAGAATGGATTTCGATAAATTACTGACATAAAATAAACAATTTTAATTTCATGGTTTATATTCGTCTTGACAATTTCGGCTTTACATTTTCGTTTTATGCCCAAAAATCCAAATACTTAAAATTGAACGATGAATTTTGAAATGCGGCTCTTAAGATGCAAATAAAAATTAAGCAAAAAAAAAGTTTCTAATTTCCCAATATTGTGCATCGATGTAACTTGTTGTCCCGTTATAACCTTTCACTTAATCGTGTGATAGTTACGAAACTATATAACTCTTAAAGAGCTATGTAAAGACGAATACATCAGGTTCGGGTCGTAAAGTTTTGTGTTTCTGTTATAATTTGTTGTAAAGTACTTGTATTCTACTTTGTATAGGACATTAGACAGTACTACAGTACCTAGCGGTCATATGCTTAAGTAATACTAATATTATCAATGTAAAAGTGTGTTTGTTTGTTCCTCTTTCACGGAGCAACCGAGCAATTTATCGACGTGAGTTGGTGTGGCTCCAAAACTAAAGCTTTTTATCCCGAAAAAAGCAACAAAGTTGTTGCTTTTTTGCACCCTGTGGGGACGTGGGTCAAACAACGGGGCAGAACTAGTGTTCTGTAAAAAAACTCCGTGGGAATAAAATTTAATGGGACCTAGTAAATAAGATAAATAATTTTAGTAAAATACTAGTATGTTTGGTATTTATTCGGACACTGTCCGTTATCTCATCGAACACCGTACGGATAGTCTGGTCGGGTGGACAGACAACTCAAAACATCCGATAGATGTCGACGAGTATGTCTGTGAATGCGCCTTTAGACTCATTATACGCTTTACGGTTATGTTATTTCGTTGCGTTACGGAAGTCCCATCATTCACCTTCGAATTTAATGATGGTTCAGGTTTCTACCAAAATTGTTTGATTGTAGGAACATCATGGAATTTGACCTTTATAAGAAGGTTTCTAAGTGTCTCATAAATAACCGAGATTATGATATATTTCCTGTGTAAACATAGTAACTTATAAGGTAGTCTGGTTGAACCGCTGCTGGTGGCACCGTGGGCAAAAACGGGAATGTAAACAGTTACTTTTTCATTTAATTCGATATTGGGATTATTTTGAAGATTTTACAGTTTTACACTAACAATATTACTCTCTTTTATTTCAGGCTACGAAATAAAAACAGAAATAAAAGTGTTATTTAATTTAAGGCTGTTCAAAACGTTCCTACCCGTTCAAAACAATGAAACTGACTGACTGAAGTACAATAATTTTACATTACTTTTTGACCGACTTCTGGACGGATTCCTATTACTCCGATATTTTTAACTGATTTACGTTTTTTTATTGAGTAGAAGAAGCTCTTGAGATAGTCTCACAAAATTTTTAATTACTTTGGCGCAGTCGTTTTTTATACCAGTTGTTCGAGCGTCTGTTGATTTGGCCATATCAATAATTTTGTTCGAGAGCTTCAGTTTTTTAAATGTAAATTTATACTAAGTTAAATGTAGATTTGTAGGTACCTACCGATTCTCTGACATACAAAACAAACTCAAGACTATTAATGTTTATTTTTGTTCGTTGCAGATTCTTCTTAACGACAAACTTCTTCAGAGTAACGACAACAGAGACGGCGAGAGATTCGCTCTCGAGCACAAGATTGCCAACGGTGAGAACAGCAGGGACTCGACTACCAAGTCCTGTAACTGCTGACCAATCACAGCGCCTTCCTCTAAGTGGACCAATCACAGTGCGCCAATTTCAAACGGACCAATTACAATGCGCCTTTTTAACGGACCAATTTATAAAGAGGCCAATCATAGCGGGATAATAGCCAATCATATTTTCGAAGAACCTATTTGTGTACTCGACATCATTCGAGTTTTTATACTTACACACATGGTTAGGCTTTTAAATTTTACATTGCTTACCTTTTGTTGACATGAGATAATATTATTTTAAGTTTTTAGTAAGCAATGTACTATTAGTAATACCAAATATTGCCTTGTGTGTTTGTGTAACGCTCACCGCCTAATGGTTAATTCTACAACCAAATATTCTAACGGACCAATTACTATCAGTTCCGAATTTAAAACTATTTCATTGGCTAGTTGCTGTATTTATCTGTTTCGTGCCTTATGCACTCTTAGTTGAACAAAGTTGTTTTATATTTATTTTAGGATATTATAGAAGCAATTTAATTTTTTATTTTCATTATGAATGGATATTTTTCAATGCTCAGAAAAATTGAATTATTATTAAGCCTAGTTTGATCGTAGTTCAAAGGTCATCGCGCACCATAAAGACTCTACAGCAACCAGACTCAAAGCAAAACGTTTAAATTTGAATTATTTATAATGCGGCTCTATTTTCGTTTACTCAAAATTATAACTGATAAGTTCAATGCAGTTCCTATAGAGTGACATGGTGACGAGTAATAAAGCCTACATTCCAATGGTAAATCCCGAATCGAGTTACTGTCGAGTCGTTTCGATAGAGACCATAAACCTGAGCATTCAATACTACTTACTACTACTACTTGACTAACAACCTAACAATATGAAGTGCCTATAGATATTTCTGATCGAATTTATACAGTACAATAGTTAAAATAGGTATAAATGTCTACTTTCTAATTTGACTAATTATTACTCGTTAAGTCGACAATTGTTAGTCGTCTCGTGCCATTTGCGCCTGAAGTCATAATGATGTATGTACCTATAGTACCTTATTATAATAAGTGTATCATAATAAAAGTACAGATAATTATTGTAATAAGTATTATCTACTTATTGTACGAGTGTGAAGTGTTGTTGTAATTAATAAAATATTTAGTGAACGGAATGTTGTTTGCTTATTTCATTGGTGGTAGTTCCCGTGGACCAACTACGTTGCACAACTAGTTGGTAGGTACAAATCTGGTACAAATACATAGGTTGTTCCAAAAATTATTTGCCACAGAATAAATATATAATATTTTTTCTTGAAACTATTTTGGATCGACGGCAAATTTCAATACGAATCTCTGGTGAAAATCAATCAAAAATCAAAATCATTATCAAAAATAATGTCCCAGATATTTATTTATTTAATGGACACCTAGTAGTAGTTCTTTTCTTTTGGTTGTCGCTAGGATGAGTGTTTGCATTGATCCACTCAAAAAACAAATCGCAACAGCGTGCGTAGTAACAACTTTCTTCGCAACTACGTACCTACATCCACACTAATATTATAAATGCGAAAGTAACTCTGTCCGTCTGTCTGTTTGCCACATAATCACGGCTAAACCGATTTCGATAACTTTTTGCGAGGTAATAGTAAGGTAATGAGGACGGACATAGCCTATTTTTTTCTGAAGAAATCGCGGACGAAGTCGCGGGTACAGCTAGTAATTAGTAAGTATAAACGGCTGAACCATTTCGTTCTTAGCTATGATTAAAGAAAATCTGTTCAGTGGGGTTAGTACGAGAACTTGCGATAAAGTTATCGTTACGTAAACGATAGCAAATGTATGAAAAATTCAGTTTCCATTCACGTCCGATAGAGGCGCTGTTTAATTTTTCATACATTTTGCTATCGTTTACGTAACGAAACTTTTTCCCTCGTGCTCGTACTAAAGCCACAGTGGTTTGAAGTTTATCGGCTGTTTTATCTGGGGTTTATAAAAAAAATCACGTTATACTTCAATTTATTATCTATTCACATACCATGTTAAATTGAGCCTTCCGGCAAGGCAACATATTTACACCTACTTATTTATGGCTAACAAATATCTGAATCCCTGGTTGTAAAGACCTGTCATTAAACTAACAAAAACAAAACAAGTTTCCTAAATCGACTCTTGCGCAACTGTTAGTCATCTACAAAACTGAGAAAATTAATGGTCAGCTCAAACGGGTTCGTTGCACTCACAAAATATATTTTTTCGATTGATTCCGGAATATAGAAAAATAACAGGTAAGTATTTAAGACGCTTATACACTTTACGGCTGATTACTTAATAATTTATAGATAACATCGTTTTAATGAAGCTTAAGGAAAGTTGAAACGTTAACTTATAGGTACCAAGGACGATTATATATACATATATATAATACAAGGCGATGTGTGTACGTATGTAATGGTCTATGGACTCCGAAACGGCTGGACCGATTTTGGTGTTATTTTCAGGCAATCTTCAGATTAGCCCAGCGAGTGACTCTGTGAAGTTTGGTAGATAGGTAGATATCGGATCAACGGTTTTTTTTGTGTTATATTATTGTCCGTACAAAAAACAAGAATAAGATTAAAATCTACATACATTGAAATATAAAAAAAAAACATATAAGTCAAAGGAGATTCCTTAAGAGATGCTCTAAGGAGGATATAAACAAAATACTAGCTAAAACTAACACTAAATATTTGTATGATTATCCCTCTTGCCCATTTTTCTATTGGACTGCCATAGCAGGCACGAAAAATCGACACCGCTTTATGGTTGATATTCCGAAAACTATAGTTCCATAATTCCACTTTTAATGTGCGAACTGCTAGTCTGTGGAATGTGCGAACTGCTAGTCTGTGGAATGTACGAACTGCTAGTCTGTGGAATGTGCGAACTGCTAGTCTGTGGAATGCGCTGCCTGCTAATGGGTAGTTACAATCTAGGCATTACAATCTTCCCCGATAGTTACAATCTGGGTGTCTTCAAGTCTCGAGTGAATCGGTTTCTTCTAGGCAAGCGTGCTTCATCGTAGACCGCATCTTCGCTTAACATCAGGCGAGTTGGCGGTCAAGCGCAAGCCTGAATAAAAAAAAAACTCTCTCTCTGAGAGAAAGCCTGTGTCCCAACAGTGGGATCATAATAAGCTGATGATAATGATGACGATGACATTATACAATACAGTAGGTACATATGTACTTACTTAGTTACTTCTCTATACAGATACAGAGGTACGTAAGTATTTGTACTATTATTTTTATTACAACTTGTTCTAGGTCAAAGTAAATGTCCCAAATACAAAACAACTATAAGGCGAGCGAACTAAAATCCTGATTATAAACAGAAAATAAACACTTATCTAGTATTTGCATTGTGATAACATCTTTCTGTTGTCCTTCTTTTCTCAGTTTACTGTAGATACTGCATTTAATATGATGGCTTGTACATCATTTTAATAAATATTTCAGATGATATCTACTTTCATTGTGTTGTGTTATGCATTTGTGAAGACAAAATGAACACGAATGGGGTAAGTTAAATAAGGGTTTTATGAAGAACAAGATCTTATTTGTACTAAGCGACCTAACACGAAAAGTTCGTAGATCGTAGGTTGGTATTTTCTAGGGTTGTTACAGTTTCCTCAAATCAAAAATTGCTGATAAATATATCTATAAAATAATACAAAACTCGATAGACAGATTCTTTGTTAGAACATATACTGACCTTTCACAAAATATAATGACAATAGTAAAGAATGCAGAACATCGGGTGCGGCTAGGTGGTCCACTTAATATTAATGATACTTATATCTTAAAAAATTCTAATTTTATGTAAGTATTTATTTCAATACTTATAGGTATACATATATGATTTTGTCCTATCTTCTAATTTGGAATCTATATTATATATTTTATGCATTATTTATATTAGGACTTTTTGGAGTATTTAGAGTTTCTTTTACACATTTACAGGATTCCAATAAGTACACAAACCACGAAGTGGCTATCACAATTCGGAACCTTAAAGTATGGACTCCAGAAGAAAAAATATGGTGGAGAAGAAAACCCACAAAGCAGAAAGTACTGATATTGAATAATGGCAAGTAAAAAATTTAGCTCAGTAGTACAAGAATATTCCACAATTAACTTGGCTCATGCGCTGCTGGCAGCAAGTACCAAACTTGTTGAAATTAGTTGAATTAGATTAAAATTATTTGCAAAAGTTTAACTTCTACACTTTTTGATGCTAATCTAGACTTTTCAGGCCACATTTGAATCCTTCGAGTTTAGTTGTCACTGTAGATAATATTATGATACCTATGTTGTGCTAAATTCTCTACAAAATATTAGATAGCACCCAGCCAATTTTTTTATATTAGGTACACTAGCTGCTCCTGGCGGTTTTCAACATAGAACCCGCGTGATGAAAAATGGCGATTATGATGAAAAGTAGCCTGTAGTAAAATTAGTATCCAGGACATAAGCTATATATATTCCAAATTTCATTAAAATCCGTCCAGCCGTTTCTGCGTGTAGGAGTAACAAACATACACACACTCGCAAAACTTTCGCATTTATAATATTAGTGTAATTAATGTGATTCCATAATGTAATAAATAACCATAATAACGTTTTGTTCTCTTCTTTTTCTTTCTATTCTATAGAAAAGATTGTTTGATTTATATTCTTTTGGTATTTGTTACACACATAATGATATTGTTTGTATCGTACTCATACTAAAGTAATTTTTGTATTGGTTTTCAGTAAAAGGATACATAAAGCAAGGTGAATTCGCTGCTGTGATTGGGCCAAGGTAACTTCTAATCCTTTTTTATGGTTGACAGGCTAAGCGTTTGTATACAGCTCATCATCATCATTATAATCAGCTTGTATAGATGTCCACTGCTGCATAGGCCTCTCCCAAAGAACCACTAGCCCGATCTTCGGCTTTACTCTTCCAACTTACGATAGTTCAACTATCTATAAGTGAAAGAATTTCCAAAATCGGTTTTGTAATTCTTTAGATTACAATACAATAACTCTTTATTAAAAACCACAAAAACAAGGATAACATTATACATTAACAGTTAGATAGTTAGATCGCTTGATTATATCACCGTGTATCTTTGTCAAAAATAAATAGTTTCACCTAATAATTTTAGTGTTTCACGATAATTTCTTGAAGATATTTGATTGATTATCGTCCTACAACATAACAACTAATTCCATTGTGATTGTTTTTCGTACCATACAAGTGATTGTGAAAATTATAACCTTACACTCAAAAAGAGTCGGAATCAAATTGGACATTAAAACTGTGAGTTATAAACACCTTAATCAATAATCTGGATGTTAATACGAACATTATTAATTATATAAAGAAGACAAATAAGATTTGGTTAATGTGTTTTTTTTCTGATTATGAGGTAGTTTGAAGAAAAGTTTTTTTCACTCATAAATGCAATACATACACATCGGATTAGCAAAAATCGACTTGATATTTTGCCACTAGCATAATCTGAACTAATATGCACTGCCTCGGCTGCAAATCTGATTTAAAAAAGGATAACTTTTTGAAATGCAATAGCTGCTCATCTGAATACTGTCTCGAATGCTTAAATCTATCACAGAAAACTTCTAAGGAACTTACTGGTGAACAAATAAAAACACTAAGTTGTCCATATTGTCAGAATGTGACCCGACGCAAAAATAATGATAACACAGCCGGCCCACGCCGCAAGGTGCAATCACTGAATGAGTCTTTGAACGTATCCTATGGGGACTTGACCCGTGACACTGGCACGAGTGCTCCTATGAACATTTCTGCAGGATCCAACTTGATGAGCGAGTCTGTCTCTATGGATAGCATCAGTAAACTGTTTGATCTAAAGTTGGCGCCAGATTCTGCAATTATGACTAATTTAAGGTCGGCTCTTAATGAGGATATTGAAAAAATTGTGGCTGTACATGTCAATCGTGCTATTGAGAATTTAAAAAGCGAATTTACTTCTACAACAGACTATTTATCTGCAGAACAAAAGGATTTGAAGTCAGAGATCAGAGTTAGGGACACCGAAATTAAGAAACTACAATCTGATCTCTCCAAATCAGAACATTCGCTGGCCAAGTTGCAGTCCCGAATATCAGCTGTTGAAAAAATTTCACGTGATTTAAACCTGGAAGTTCACGAAGTGCCGGAAAATAAAAATGAAAACTTAATGGTACTGTTTAAGAGGCTTTGTGACTGTTTACAAATTGTAATATCTGAGGGTGACGTGAGAGCTTGCCGCCGGGTCGCTAAGATGGATGCGTCTTCGAAGAGGCCACGAAATATACTAGTCACCTTCTCATCGCAGCGGCTACGTGATCTAGTCCTATCCTCGGTGACGCGTTTTAACAAGGCTCACTCAAACGACAAACTTGCCTCCACTCACATAGGTTTTACGGGGGAGACTCGCAGGATATACGTAGCCGAGCATTTATCTCCTGAATCAAAAGAGTTGCACAGTGCGGCAAGGAAGTTTTCAAAAGAAAATAATTTCAAGTTTATCTGGGTGCGCTTCGGTCAAATATATATCCGCAAGGATGAACAAAGCCCAGCCTTACACATTAAAACCATTGATGTTCTTAGCAAACTATCGTAAACTGTTTTTTTTTTCTCTTGTTATATTTACTAATTTTATTTTATGTTTCTACTAATATTTTTAATGATTAATGTTTACTATCAAAATGTTAACAGAATACGTACTAAATTGTCTCAATTTTATTTAAACTTATTAAACTCTGATTATGATGTTGTATGCCTGACGGAAACAAACTTAAATAAAAGCGTATTTGATGGAGAAATTGTAGATGCTCGTTACAATATTTTTAGACGTGATCGGATAGATACAAACTCTTTGAAAAATGAAGGCGGCGGCGTCCTCATTGCAATAAAAAAATCATTTCAAGTTATCCGCCAGGCATCTTGGGATAGTGGTATGGAGGATATTTGGGTTACTGTAATACCAGAAACTTGTAATATTCCTTGTCTTAACATTTGTCTCTGTTACCTTCCACCGGATTTAAACTATAAAATGTTAGATGAATTTTACTCTAATTGTCAAAAAGTCTTATTGGATAACTGTTATGTTAGTAATTGTTTAGTTGTTGGGGATTTTAATACCCCTGAATTTTCTTCTAAATCTTTCAATACTGATGAGCCATCACAGTTCTCGAATAATAAAAAACTCTCACTTTTAATAGAATTTACTTCACTTTGTCATTTATATCAATGTAACAACATCACTAATGAGAATGGGCGCACTCTTGATTTAGTTCTTTCAACAAGCGAATCCCTCACTGTTAGCGTGGCTGAACCGATGAGTCTAATGGACAGACACCACCCCGCTATTCAATTTGAATTTCCCTTTAAAATTAATTCTTTAAAAGGTTTGAAAAAACTCAATAATAAACGACTAAACTTTGCAAAGTGTAACTATCAAGACATACGATACGAATTAAGTATAGTAGACTGGCATGCCGTCCTATCGGGCCCTGATGTGGATCTGTGTATTGATATTTTTTATGACACTTTGTTTGATATTATTAATAAATATACACCCACCATGACTTTAAAATCTCATAATTACCCAATATGGTATAGCAAATCCTTAATTAAATGCAATGAAGAAAAAAATAAATATCATAAACTTTATAAAAAATTTAACAACCCCAGAGATTATGACTCATTTTCATTATTACGTGCCAGATTTAAGACAATGGCTGACCAATGCTACAAACATTACATTTCTTCAACTGAGGACTCCATAGGTAAAAACATAAAATCGTTTTGGAGATATGTAAATAATAGGAAAGGTCATGTATCCATGCCACATGTGATGAACTTTGGCAACTCTTCCTCATCCAACGGACAGAGTATATGTGACCTATTCTCAGAATATTTTGGATCTGTTTTTGAAAAAGACTTAGATAGTAACACATCTACTTCTTTTCAGGATCCCAACATTGGAGCCACACAATCACTTTCGCATATTTGTTTAACTGAACAAGACATATTGATTAAAATTAAACAACTTGATATAAATAAAGGTGCTGGACCAGACCAACTGCCTCCATCTTTCATAAAACTCTGTAGTAGCCAACTGAGCGTGCCATTGTGCATCATATTTAATAAATCGCTCACCAGCGGCATTTTCCCCAAGCGATGGAAAATAGCACATATAATTCCTATTTTCAAAAATGGAGATAAGTCCCGCTGTGAAAATTATAGACCAATCAGTATCTTATCCTGTTTCGCGAAATTATTTGAATCTTTAGTTTACAGTCATTTATACAGTCATTTCAAGCCACTTCTCTCTAATAAACAACATGGCTTCGTCAAGGACAGGTCTACCGTCACCAACCTTTTAGAGTATAAAAATTATCTTTGCAAGAGTTTTGCTACTGGTGGCCAGGTTGACGCTATTTATACGGATTTCTCAAAGGCCTTTGACAAAGTCAATCATAGGTTACTTTGCAGTAAGCTCGCTTCTTACGGCGTTCATGGTAGCTTGTTCCGCTGGATAACTTCCTACCTCTGTAATAGGAGTCAATTGGTTGCTCTGAAAGGGTTTCTGTCCTCTCCAACTCAAGTGACCTCTGGGGTGCCCCAAGGATCTCATTCCTATTTATTATTTTCATCAATGATCTCATAGAGCATTTGGCTTGTGAATGTTTACTGTACGCTGATGATTTAAAAATATATAACACTGTTTCCAACTCTCACGACTGCTACCTCTTACAAAACGATTTGAATCTTGTTTCTGACTGGTGTAAATCAAATCACATGTATCTCAATATCAGCAAATGCTTTGTTACAACGTTTACTAATAAACGACATAAGGTTATCCATAACTACTCTGTTGACGGCCGGGTTCTTACAAGATCCAATGTTGCTAAGGACTTGGGCGTTCTATTCGACGATAAACTTTCATTCCGAGCGCACTTTCAACACATCACAACTAAAGCCAATCAGCTACTTGGATTTGTATTTAGAACGACAAAAAGCTTTAAAAAACCTCGATCACTTCTTTACTTGTTTTTTGCTCTTGTCAGAAGCATCTTGGAATATGCTAGCCCGGTATGGTCTCCGCACTACAAAGTGTATATTGAGGAAATTGAAAGAGTACAGAGAAAGTGTTTAAGAATGTTATGCTACCGTCAGCAGTTAGGACGTTCTAAACTTGACTATGAGGCAAGGCTAGCTAGATTTAATGTGCAAAAGTTAGAAACACGTCGAAAGTATTTTGATTTCATCTATCTTTACAAAATAATTCACTCCTTAGTTGACACCCCTGAGTTACTTTCTCAGATAAACTTTAATATCAAGTATAGCGCGCGTAGGTCCAATCAAATTAATCTTTTTGCCTTACAGACTTATAAAAATAATATTTCATTTTACAACCCACTGGTAAGGATGGCTCGTCAGTATAATGATATTATTAATGATAAGATTGAAATTGATGTTTTTGTCTCAAAAATTTCATGTTATATAAAAACAGTTAAGGGTATTCTTTATACCAAACCCGTCCGATCAGACTCAACCTCTTTGTTGAGTCTGCCTGCTCCAAACATATAGATACATAGCATACTCGTGTAGAATATGCACACCTGCGACACTTGTAGTCAGTGTGCGGTCTACCCGTTCCTGTAGTTCATCATTACACATGTATAAGTTAAGCACTAACCTCATCCATGTCTTCTCATTTTGTTTTTAAGTTTGCACATATTTTTGCATTACAATCCAGGTCTGAACCTATTTTTTTAAGATATTGTTTTGTATGATTGTAATTTGTTTTGTGTATATAATAAATAAATAAATAAATAAATTAACAGTAATTATTATTTAGGCTATTAACTAGCGGCCTTATCGCTTAAAGCGATCTCTTCCAGGCAAGCGTGCACGGAAAGGAATTACATTAACAAAACTAGTAGATTATTATATCTCCTACCCATAGAAATGTATACGTACCTAATCTACTTCCAACCGTATGTACATACATTTCTAATTTTCTTAAGTAACTCTTTGTTGTTTCCATGTTTTAGTGGTGCGGGCAAAACGACATTTCTAGTATCATTAGCGGGCAAGTATACGCTGCCTTCAGAAGGTGAAGTGATGATAAACGGTGTAAATGTCAGCCAGACGGAGGTGGTGGAGCTCGTGCCCCAGTTTGAAGTGTTTATCGACAGCTTGAGTGTCATGGAGCATTTGGTCTTCATGGTAAGTGGATTGACGAATGTTGCCTGCTCATTTATGGTAATGGGAGGATTGTCTTGCACATTTATATTATTTACGTTATAACTGGCCAGGAGCATGTACACGCATATATTAGTAGGATTCCGTAGCTTAAGCCATATAACAGTGGTCACATTCATAGTTCAGAAATTGGTGGTTTTAGAAACAATCAAAAGAACGTAGAAGCTCTTCAGTAAAAAAAAAAAAAAAAACATCCCGGCAACAAATTATTTTTATCGTTACTTACTTACTACATATACTTATGTAAAGGTCAATAACCTTTGAGCTAGAACGTCTTGAAATTATAAAAAAAAACCCTTTAACAAAAAAGGTTGTATTCACAAAATTATTTTGAATACAGATTTTTATGTGACATGTCAGAAAGGCAAGTTACAAGTTTCGATATCGAATCGTTTTGAAATGCAGCGGGGAAATGCAGAGAGGGTTTATACAGTGATGTATAAAACCTTACTCCATACGATGAAGTGCAGTGAATAAAGTTATAAGTTAGAAGGTTCTAAAGAATTTTGTTGGACAAATCGAACTTCTAAAGGTTCCTTGTAGTACTACGGAACCCTATAAAGAAGTTTCCTACATTTCGACGAATGCTATTTAGTCGAATGATTGCAAGCTTGTGGAACACTATTCCCTTAAAGTGCCGTAACTAGCCTTTTATGTGCCCGGTGCGAGCTTTTATAACTGCGCCCTTTAAAACAAAACTTGGTCCTGGTGTAGTCATTTCTGCGCCCCTCCAGAGTCTGCGCCCTGTGCCTGGGCACCGCTGGCACAGCCCTATTTACGGCACTGTTCCCTGAATTATCGTTTCTCATCATACAAGACTACCTCACGGCTCGAAGCTTTCGCTATCGCGTCGAGGGAGTTCGCTCCTCACCTCACTCCATTGGTGGCGGTGTCCCTCAAGGCTCCGTCATGGCACCTGTTCTCTTCACGATTTTCACAAGCGATATTCCCCGATCTCCCAACGTGAACATAGCTCTCTTCGCTGACGACACCGCCCTCTACACCAGAGGGTGGAACAAGATCATCCAGCGGGCCCACCTTCAACGAGCCCTCACTCACCTAGGTGACTGGTTCAAGAAGTGGGCCATCACGGTCAATCCTGACAAAAGTGCAGCAATGTACTTCCACCCATCCAAAAATCCCCCCGCTAACCCATCACGCTTCACGGGAAGCCCATCCCTTGGACACACTCCACCAAATATCTCGGCGTGACCCTTGATCGTCGCCTCACTTTCTCAAAACATATCCAGATAGTCCGCAACCGAGCGGCTTTCTTCCTAGGCCGTCTCAGCCCCATCCTTGGCGAGCGTAGTAAATTGTCACTTAGGAATAAGCTGACAATTTACAAAACTTGCATTCGTCCCGTCATGACTTATGCCTCCGTGGCGTTCGCCCACGCATCCCGCATTGACCTGGACAAGCTTCAGGTCATCCAAAACCGTTTCATACGCAGAGCGGTCGGCGCTAGCTGGTACATGCGAAACGCCGATTTGCACTGCGATCTCGAACTCCCGTCCATTCTTCAATATATGAAGCACACTTCCCGCCGCTACTTTGACGCGGCGCCCCACCATCCCAACCCTCTCGTAGTCCAGGCCTCGAACTACTCGACAGACACGACAAACACTCCACCCCTCCGTAGACGCCCCAGAAATATCTTAGGCGACCCGGACGACCCCATCGCCGTCGTCACCTCGGCGGCGTTGGGCTCGTCCGATCCGACTGCTCCTGGCAACAGGAAATATTCAGTTTTTGGTATAGGCGTCGGTTACCACAGGCACACACACACACAACGATCCCGCCGGCGGGATCGGAGACCCCCAGGATCTGTTAGAAGATCGGTTAGATTCTCTCCAAATAATCATTCAGTTCAACAACCTACTAGGGCCCCAGGGCACACCCCTTCTGGGGTGCCAGGGCAAGTCTAATCCCCCATTCCCGGTGACGGTCCAAGCCGAGGCTCGTACCTCCGAGGTGCCCTTGCGCTTGTCGCCCAAAATCTAAATCATGTTGGCCCAACGCCCTCTGCGTTCACCAACTAGTCCGGTCAAGCTGTAGAGGCCGCAAGGCCAACAGCAATAAGTCACATTAGAAAAAAAAAAAAAAATTATCGTTTCCTCGTATGCGTGTTTGCGTTCGTATCGAACATCTCAAGCGTTTCAATAACGCACGTTAGCTGGTGCTATCGTCGATGAAAGTCGCCGTGTGTAACCACCCTAACACATATACAATATACAGTAAAATCAGAGTAAATAAACATAAAAATAAAACTAAGAAATAATTCGTCAACAGTAAACTTGTTTCAGATAGAAATGAAACGAGGCAGCAGCAGAGAATATCACAACCAAATAGTTTTGGAGTCTCTGCTGTGTGAGCTAAAATTGAAAGCTCTTGCTAATTCTACTATTGGGTCCTTGTCTGGTGGAGAGAAGCGCTTGTTGTCGTTAGCTACATCAGTAAGTTAAAAATATAAACTTTAGATATTAACTTTATAAACCTTCAATGGTCTATGGGTAGTCTAACTGTAACTGTAGTGTTAGTGTTAGCTTGTATTTTGTTTCGTTAATAAAGGCAGTTGCCCTTTAAAAAAAAACTATAAACAAAGGAACCGTGAATGTGCCGAAAAGGCCATAACGCTGTGGAAAAAAACAAACATATATGATATTTTAACTATTTTCATTGTTTGGACTATTTAAGTCTAAATTTGTTTTGAGAAAATAAATTGTCTATTTAGCGTAACATAATAAAAATTAGATCGATATACTACCCTATTTCTGTATAGCTTCAATATTTTTGTTTAAGCTTTTATCAAACCCTCAAATTCTAATATGCGACGAGCCAACTACGGGGCTTGACAGTTACAATGCTACTCTGGTCATATCAGCTCTGAAGAAACTGACTCAATCTGGCAAGATAGTGATTTGCTCTGTGCACCAACCCTCTTGTGACCTGTATAATGAGTTCAGCTCAATTCTGCTTATGGCAAATGGAGAACTACTGTTTCACGGGACACAAGACGAATGTAGAAATGTATTCGAAAAGTAAGTATGCACTATTATAGGAGTGGGTAGGTGATGATGTTGATTTTTATTGTTTAATCTTCAAATACCGTCTTCCGTCTCACAAATCTTCGGCTAGGGGAAGCCTACCCACCAGAAGTTGCTTAAATCATGCAATAGGATGAATTAGTGGAGATTCATACGTCCAGCAGTGGACCAATGTTACATAAGCTGATGAGATGAGATGATTGTTCTAGGAGAAGTATATTGCAGTGTCTTGACTTACTGGTGTACCTAATAGAGGCCAAACTTAATTGTGACAAGAATGCTATTGAGACATAATAATAACAAGATAGCGATGCAGATGAATCCCGCCCGACTCCTCTTCTAGATGTTTGAATAAACAAACAAGCCCACCTATTGTTACGACCATAAATCATACCTCAATATTCAATGATAATGTGGTGACAGGTTATGATATAGCGCCTACTATATATCGATGTATTAATAAAAAGCTCGTCGTCTTTAACGCAGCTCGAACCGAAACAAATTGCGTTTTAAACATCACGTTTCCTAACAAATGTTGTGTGTTATTAGCATAAACCTACACTGCCCGTTAAATTACAATCCCGCCGAGTTCTACATACGGGCCGTGTCAAATCAAAGCGAGAACAACGTTGAAAAAATTATGGAAAATTACCACAGTCGGTTGACCGCAAGCTCGGCTGATAGACAAACTTGTTCTGGCTCTTTGGGACACATTCAACTGTAAGTATTAACCGGAAAGAGCTACCTCGTAGCTTCAGGCAAAATGGAATGGACTATGTAGTTAAACCCACGGACTCCAAAACTTAATGGTGAGATCAGCGTCAGGTAAAATTGGGTGACGGATAAAAAAGAATTTGATGAGTGGTTCGACTAGTATGATAATATTCAAATATGTAAATGCTCAGATGCCTTTTCTGAAAAGCGTTTTATCAACATCAAATCAATTTATTTTAGGTGAGTCATTTTTAAATGTCTTCATGTCGATCTTTCTGAATGGCCAATAAAGTTTCAATAAATATTGTAGATTTGATAAAGTCGAGTGCCTAAACGTTTCCAGGTCGCAAAGGAATTGGTTGAAGCAAGTTCAGTTGATATTGTGGAGATTGTCACTGACGTTGAAAAGAGATGTCAAGAGCCATATATTTCAGCTGTTTGTTTCTGTAGTAAGTTATCATTTCACTTACCATTTTGCCATTGAAATAGTTTATAATCAGATACACTAACGTCGTCTATTCCCGTTTGTCCACTTTTTGTCCCTCACTGGTGAACATTGGGAAAAAAGTTGCAATGTCCAACAGTGAGGACCAACGTTGTTTCAGTCCCCTACTGGCGGACATTTGTAACGTATGAGTAATCATGCCTCAATCTCAGATTCTCAAGAAGTAATGAATCCTTCATATTTTATATTTAGCCCATGCTTTCAAACTGCTCGAAAAGTCTTCTTATCTAGAGATAATCTGGATAGATCCAGATTATCTTGTATTGACGAGTACGTATATTTTTTTCAATACCATTACTTGCCTTACTATAAGTGTGTCCACTGCATTGTTTCAGTTTTTAAAGCTTCATGCTGTCTGTTCTCTAAACAGTATCAGTTAAAAACGTAAAAAAATGCAACCGTTCAGTCTTTACCAGGTGGTGTCCTCCCTTGTGCTGGGTACATGTTACGTTGGCATCACGGGCACCTCACAGCGCGGCATACAAGACATCCGTGGCTTCCTCTGGCTGGTCACTAGCGAGGTCTGCTTCAGTCTCTCCTACAACGCGCTCTATGTGTTCGAGTACGAAATGGCGCTGTTCAGAAGGGAAGTTGGCGTGTACCGCTGCTCGGCGTATTTCGTCGCTAGGTTTTTGAGCTTTGTAAGTTGTTAACAGGAATACATTTCTATACAAATATTCCACGAGAACTTGGGTGCGAGTATTTATTATTTATTTATTTATCCAGAAACACCAACAGTATACATATTAAAATATATAAATAACACTTTCTTATGTCTAACTTTGTTTTGATGTGTTTACAATGCTTTGTGCTTTTACAACGTCCACCATTAAAAGTGTGAGTGTGGTTAGAAGGTAGGTATGCAAATGCATACCTTCTAACCACAGACAAGACAGCTTGTCTCCCCCCTATATAATATTATTATATTGTATGTTTGTCTAATTGAGGTTCTTGTTAGTCAAGTCGAAACGAAAAGGATAATAAAATATCATCTCATCTACTCGTCCATAGCTTAAAGTATCCTTGAAATAGCTCGTAATTTCCTGCCTTGAATATAATTTGTTCTAAGAATTGACGTTTCGTAAAAATAACCCAAATGGGATGATTTGGGTTGGCATGATTCTAATAAATTGGGTATTGGAATGCTTCCGGTAAGATAAATTCCTAAAGAAATCTTTCTTAATTACGAGTATATAGTTTCTTCCATAGTTATTTAATGACTACCTTGAAAATAATAACATTCAGCGAAATCCAGTCAGCCATAACCAGCTGGCTTATGTCAATCGAACTGACATAATAATGATGATCTCTTTCAGATACCTCGCTGTATAATCTGGCCGATAACTCTTGTCGCTCTGTCGACGTTCGCGGTAGAGCTTCCGAACCACATCCTCACCTCCTTGGAGTTCATGCTTGCGCTGATGGTAGCTGGTGTTGCTGCGCTTGCTTATGGTAAGCAGGGTTATCGAACAGTTTAATGATGATGTTTTATAAACATACATAAAACATCATCATTAAACTGTTCGATTATATGTTTATATTATGATCATCTTGTCTATCAAGATGATCAATGTAACACAAATGTTGGAGTGGATTGCAGGATTGTTTTCACACGCTCGATAATCTATAATGACTCTGGTAAGATATCCAAATCTCTGTAATGTATCAAGTTTTTTTTTCTATTAACTTGAGCATAGCAATTAATCTTTTGACCTTTTCAACGAGCTTTGAAAGCTCACTTTGCCGATGTTTATTACGTGGGATTAAACTGAATCTAGAGTCTACCTTAGTGCAGATGTTTTTAACATATAATTGCAATGGCGAATAGAAAACATATTTTTTACGAAACGGGAAAAAAATGCGTAAACTTGGTTCTTGAACTAAAGTTATATGATTATTTACGGGATATTTACCGTGGTAACTTTAGTGAACAACCGTTATAGTTTAAAACAGTGGTTCTTGGACGTTTCAGGACATCCCATATATTAATATCTTCTTCGTCTTGAAATATTTATGAGAATTAAACCCATGAAAATTTCACCCACCTATACGACTATAATTATCAGGGTAAGGTTTAATAGCTTCAAGCAAAGATGATCCAAAATTGTCATTGTTCAAGTTTATGCATCTCAAAATCTCGTTTATCGATTTTATTCTCATACTAATATGTTTTCAAGGTCTGGAGATCACAGATAATGCAATGGTTTTCTTTGTAAGGTCTGGGGATGGCTGCCCTCTTCACGTCCACCGGCATCATGGGCGACGTGATGCCCTGCACCGACCTGCCTCTGTTCCTGATGTCCGGGGCGTTTCTTCGCATCTCCTCCATGCCAGCGTGGCTGTACCCCGTCAAGTTCCTTTCGCATTTCTACTACGCCATGGACGCGGTTAGCAACATTTACTGGCGACAGATTGGGTTGATCGGTAAGTCTTCTTATGATGATGGATCATGTTGTAACAGATTCCAAATCCAAGTACCTATCTCTACGAGGGTTCAAGAGGGATACAACACTTTGTTTCTATGCGAGAACTGAAGGAATTAAAAAACATGTAGAAAGAGGGAGTACTAATAGCAGTAACACTAGGATAAAAAATATTCTAAACAGTATACAGAGTTAAACGGAACGGCGAAGATAGTCCAAAAGGAAGTAATTGCGTACTCACCATTATGAACAATGACTTGCTGGCTATTATGAGTTGCTATTTTTTAGCTACATAGCCATACATTTCGTTGAGTGTAAAGTTTTCAATATAACGGTGATTTTTTTAGCAATTTCCTATTTGCAGGCTGTTGTTGGTCCCATAGTAAAAGTAGTTCATAATGTTAATATACTAATGTACCACGGTTGCCTGGAAGAGATCGCTTTAAGCGATAAAGCCGCCTGTTAAAAGCCTAGATAATTACTGTAATGTATATATATATGTTATCCTTGTTTTTGTGGAGAAGAGTTATAGTATTGTAATGAACAACGACCTCCTTTCGGTGTTCCGGGTAATCCTGCAAAACACCTTGATAGGAACAGCAGAAATATTTAAGCTAAAATTTGGTTTTTAAATATTAACATCATCATTCTTCATCAGTCTGTGTCTGTTAGTTTAATGTTTTGTTTATTCAAATCTCAGAAACTATTTGACATATTAGCCATAATATTACTTAATATGACATAATATTACTTAATTTTGAACGACCACTTTTCATGTCCTTTCGACTTGTGATTGAGCCACTCGTCAAAAGCATTTAATAAACTTTTAAATTATTGCTACTTACCTAATAGATTTCTTGCAATTTGTTTCTAAATCGTCATTTTTACATAATAATATCTCATTATGGTAAACGTCAAAATTGAGCAGGTAAAGATTACATCACTTTTGGTAGGTACTTTATTTATCTATTTAAATACCTACACGACTGGTGTATTAACTATTAAATGTGTAAGTTATAGCATTCCACAGTGAGATGACATGAACAGATTTTATTGTATTTCAACTCGAACATTTTTTACTAAAGTGGAAACAATTGAATTGAATAAACTACTATCACGGAATACAATACAACCCACGGATACAGTGACAATTTTATTTTGACCTATGACCACTTTTGTAAATAACAGAATGTTTCTGTAAATAACCTGACTTTTTGTAGACGCGTAGAGTGACGCATGGTGAAAGGTGAATCAAAATAAAGTGGTCTCTATAGACTATCTTGCGAGAGGCCCTAAACTGGTCCTACCTTTGAATCTTTGGTAGAGCCATTAATTTTGTTGTCCATTAGTGAATAGAAGTGGTTTATTAAGTGAATAAATGACGAATGGAGATAGTATGTTGACATTTTATTGCTTTATAGTTTGTGATTGTAGAATAAATCATCGTAGTTTTGGATGTAGCGCCGAGATGGGCCTCAATGAGCAAAAACTCTCAGCTGGTAGGCAAACTGCTACGCGTCGGCGTACGCATCGTCACAAGGCAGTAGCAATAAATATATTAACTTTTATTTGTCGTTATTTATGATAGCGCAACATCTGCGTATAGACCAAAATTGCGTGAAACAGCTCTACAAGACAGGAAGTAGTTACTGGGAGTAGAGATAGCTCCCTGTCCAGTCTGTAATCGAGAGTCACTAGAAGATAGATACCTGGCAATAAATGCTGAATGAATTATCAAATAGGTAGCTGCCTGTTCCTACTGTACCATAGCCAACGCCGGTACTTGATTACCGAAAGTACCAAGTCTATGCAAACAAGACGTGTTTTGTACTTTTACCCTATAGTAGTATAACTTTCACAATGGTACCACGGACAATACCTACACGGTCAAATCGGCTTAGCGGAAATTTACAGGAACAGCAATTATACATTTATACAAGTACCTTATCTATACCAGGTACCTTATCTATTATATATCGGTACCAGGGGACTACAATAACCTCAAAAAAATTATCTTACATTGAATTTTGTCTTGCTCTTTCATTAGCCGAAAGAGCGAGGTAAAGATCTCGAGGCAGTGGGCTCGACCAAGCTGATTATCTGGCCTATGGGTAATATAACTGTTTTTTGTATAAAAGGCTAAGTAGTTACAGGTATTTTTAAGCTAATTTGGGACCTTGATCTATTACATAAGTCATCTCAAACTAGCTTATGCACATATATTCAACCTCGTGCTATCTTCAGCCTTAAAGAATCGATCAAATTGGAAGAGTATCCAAAATTTTAAACTGTGCATTTCAGATTGTCCATGGAATTCAACTGCAATCTGCATAAAAGATGGACCCTCGGTCCTGGCCGAAAATGGCTACTCCCAGGACTTCATGTTTCAAGATGGACTTGGTCTGCTGCTTGTAACTGTGCTTTGGTGTCTACTTGGATACTACGGCCTGAAGAGAGAAGAGAGGAAAGGTTACGCTTATTAAAGCGAGAGGGAGATGACGAGAGTTGTAACACTTACTTGACTTAAAAGTTTAACTGTTGGTACTATTCAAGCAGATCTTGATTACGTTAACGCCAACACATTTCGCGCCGTAAAAAGCAACTTTTATTGTAGAGATCAAAATATTGAAAATGGATCCGGGACTTAAAAGTAAAGTTTCTATTATAATAGGTTTAAGAAAAAGTTATAGTGATCTAAGAATCTTGTGAACCTTATTTTTATGCAAGAGGGATCCCAGGTGGAACTAAGATAATACCTACCAATAGAGCTTTTAGTTTAACGATGTTTTTCGGCAACCTCATTTGGAGTCAGTTGCCATTCTAGCTAAGGCATGTGACCATATTCTACCACACCGTTACCTTAACAACGAGTAAGCATTTGTCAAACACCTAGCTTGTCGGTGATAAAAATTCTCGTACAGAACCTTCGTCTAATAAAAACCGCGTCATGCTTCGAAGGCTTTTTTATCTAAAACCAATTACTCTAACTGTTCCTTATAATGTGATGGATTATGCCGTCAACATGATGATGCTTTTAGATACTTTATCGCACTCCTACATTTTGAACTTTCCATTCAACACACTAGAACGTTTAGATTTTCTTAATGTGGCAAAGTTATAACACTAGAGATGGTGTTGACATGGCTTGTGGGGACGTCTACGAGCGAGCCCATTAAATAAACTTGTATAGAATGGAACAATGGCGTCCCACGGAGTTTTTGAGAGCCTAATTTGGCTACGGACAGTGCACTTGACATCGTGGAGGCTTATTTGAAACGTATACGTAGTTACCTTATATCGACCTATTTGTTTGAAATTCGGTGTTGAGAAGTTTAGCGTGAGAATTTTTGTATCCTTATGTACTTCCTATTATTTGCCTTATCAAGTACCTATTTGAGAGCGATTGGTAGTGGAAAAAAAAGAGCTTTTAAATCTAATATCTCTCTGAGACATGTTATTTTGTGTTTGTGTTTGTAGGGCACGCTTCCACGAATATGGGACTCCGATGCTCATGTAATTGCTGGTCAATTTTGTTTTTTCTCAATATCTTTGCACGCATGTAGCGTACAATATTTCAATATAGGTACAAAGAGATTTGATAAGATTTTTCTACTAAAAAGAGGCGAAAGCACAGAGTTTTAGTTAGAATTTACAGACAAAAATCATTGACATTTCCAGGTGGTGTCATGTGTTTGGCTCATAGTACAAGCAATATATATATATATTTTTATAGTTTGTATGCGACGCAACGTTTTAATGAAATCTGAAAGTTCCCACAAATCTTTAGGCATATTTTTACGTGAATATCAATGCAATGTACCAGAAAAGTACTATGAAAGCCTAGGTGGCAATGGCAACTGAACATTTATGGACTCCCGGTATGTTGGCCTCAGCCTACAATTTCATGTTTGTCCATGAATGCTTTTTTGCAGGCAGCTATAGCAATCTAATATTAAAACATCACGAAAAAAATTATGAATCATTTTTATTTTATTGATAACGCTGAAAAAAGTGACTGTTACTGTTTCTTACAGTACCTTAGTAGATACTTGGTTCGGTTTTATAATTATAGTACTTTCGAACTAACTAGTTGTTAAAAGCATAAACGTTTTGACAGACAGAATTATCTTGTCGTAGGTCGAATCAGAGGCGAGTATTTTTTTTACTCAAAATTAGGCTCACTCAAGGCCGCGGGTCAGTGACTTCACTATTAGCTTTTTTTGTGGCCCTATTTTTAGGAAACTGGTATAGAGTATATCTTTGAATGACAAGAACTGAAGCGGATCTTGGTTAGCAAAAACTAATACAATTAGTAATTCAGTTGGTTATTATTTGATAATACTAAAGAATGTGTTTGTTCTATTAACTTTAAATCAGAACACACTGTAGTTGTTAAAACTAGTATACACATACACATCATCAGCCAATTAATGTCCACTGTTGGACAAGGCCTCCCTCATAGAGAGGGGTGTTGCCATAATCCCCACGCCTGGCAGGCGACTTGGGGAAACTAGTATAGGTTTAGTTTAATTACTGTTCAAACATAATCTTTCTCACATAAGATTATATTCTCTTTTCTCTAGAATTAGTGTAGATGTTTACAAGTTTTATATTTATTTAGAGGAAAGGTATTGGAATAGGCAAAACACACAGGTCTTAAAATTGCCCAACAACATTGTGATTATTTACATCAATCTACCTACATTAGATTAAGAACAATTTAGACAATAAAGTTTTTTTTATAACTTGGTTCAGTAATTTTGAAGTTTCGTTTGCTTGAAATACCCGATAGGTTGGTCAATTTAAAAACGTGATTAAAAGTGCCATAATATTATACCTTGTTTATTATTTAAATTTTGTTAACGTTCAACCGAAGGAAGTTGTTTCAAGAAAATATAGTGCCGTCTCAGATCATATAAACAAGGGAGATATGCCCTTAGTACAATAATTATAGTTCGTTCTCAAATGTCTCAATTTTTCGTTGAAATTCACTACACCTCGAAACCGTACTATAATTGCACGGCTCAGTTACTAATTTTCCATGTACATCAAGAAATTTGTAGAATCACCAATGGACTAATTAATAGTCAACATACAATAAAAAAGTGAGACAAAATCTGCTGGGTGAATTCGACTAAAGGCATCGAGCCTCATTTAGGCCAGATGCGTTCGCACCCGCCACGCCACCTTACCATATCTTCCTTGTTTGTGTACCTGAGAGTGCCCTTTTAATAGACATATATTTATGTACACATACCTTCAGTAGACTGGTGTCCCTTTACTCCTCCTTACAACCATAACATATGCTATGACATTCTTAATAAAATACATCGCCACAAGACAACCACAGTTCCTCCAGAAATTGTCTGCATTATACCCAAATCTCGTGAGTACACCTTCTCCCGTTCTGATGCAAGGAATCCCCGGGATGTTCGGACAGTCGATATTATCAACCACGTCCCATTGGAGTATAGAAATACACTCAGTTCCGTAGTAAAATCCGGAGATATACTTGAGCCAGGAGAAGTAAGGCTTTGCACTGGCCAGGTTGAGGTAGATACCGGAGAACATGAGGCCGATGAGGTCGAAAGGAACCGATATGAGAGCGGCGGTCTCCATGCTGTCGAATGTAGCTGATAGAAATGAGCCTGGAAGAGAAAGCTGTTCATTTTAACGAACGGTGATGGTGTAAAACTTTCTGTTTAATATTGTAAAAAAATTATTAAATAATTCCCAGAAAAGATCTAAATATTGGTATCTAAAAATGCTGCTTAAATCTTATATGGTACTATCAGCACCCCATGGTTTTGCCCGCATTCCTGCTGGAACTTTGAATTTTTTCAGCATAAAAAGTAGCCTATGTGTTAATTCAGGGTATAAAATAAATAAGCTCCATATCAAATTACATTCAAATCCGTTCAGCAGTTACCAAGTGCAGCCAAAGACACACGAACACACACACACACACACACACACACACACACATACACACAAACATTCGCATTCATAGTATTAGTGTGATAACATAATTAGACTTTTTGTGCCATACTTATTAAGTTTTTACAAGCATGGTTAATACAACATGCATAAAAACTCTCAGCGATATATTTTGTTAAGAGCAGAAATTTAATGCATGTTGGTTCGATTTATTTTTCTTTGTTGGTACAAGAAAAAGCAAATACATTGAAAGTTATAGAGTTGTCAGGGAAATAAGAAAATAGGGTTGAAAATAAACAGAGATGGCCTCCTAGAGTAATTTATTATTTTAAAGACATAAAATCCAATTAAAATGTTCATTAAATCTATAAACAAATAGAAAAATTTCGAGATTAAACTCTTCACCAAAATTTAGAATTTTGACGTCTCAAGGCAATTCATTGCCCGTAAACAAAATTAACGTTCTATTACTAATATACAGGCGTCCCTCTACTTCTTTTGACAACCATGATAAAAGCTATAGAATGGCCTATGCAGTACATGAGGGCTAAACAGGAACAATTTCTCCAAAAATTTTGTTCTAAGAAGCCATATTTGGTCAGGACTTCTGGGCCGGTCTTTATGCAGGGGATCCCAGGGATTTTAACGCAGTCAATTGATTCAATGGAGTCCCATTGAAGGATGGATATGCTTTCGACTCCGTAGTAGAAGGGAGAGGCGAATCTAAGCCAGGAGACCCAGGGAGATATGCTGACGAGGTTGATGTAAAGCCCGGAGAATATGGTGCCGATAAGCTCGAAGGGAACAGAGAAAAGGGCAGCGGTTTCCATACGGTCGAATACGGCGGAGAGGAATGAGCCTGGAAGGAATCGGTTTGCCAATTAAATATTACATTCCATAGGTAATGTAGCAAAGGTTGAGAAGTTCCAAGCAGAAACTATGCAATACGCAAGCGCTACAAAGTATGTTTAGTAGATAGTTGCACAGTTTTAGCTTGGAAGATCTCTAAGCGATCTTAAATATAAGTTTTACTCAGGTGTAAAAGAGCGAATTATTTCATTCTAAGAAAATATCACAACATTCAAAGATTGTTTTTGAAAAAGTACTGGTTGAGTTAATATGTTTGCGTGTTTTGTTTAAAAATATTCAATGTTTTGGAGTTTTTTGGAGAGGGTAGGTTGAGTACAAGCAATAAAATAAGTATCAAGTAATTCACAGGCATTTCATCATAAGTTTTATAAGTACGTTATTAAGTGCTCTATTGTTGATCTTGTAATAAGACAGAATCTTGTTAAAGTTGTTGTTGGAAAACTTACCGTAAGCGTTAGCGTAGTTGGCACAGAGGACGCAGATGAAGCAGAACCACATCCAGCCTATGAAGCCGCCGCGAAGGCCCGCTATGCCGTACACCAGAGACGCGAAGCAGATTGGCTCGATCACTGCCCGTGGGATCTGGAGACCGAAAACAATAATTACATAAATTTACTGTTACTTATACACTACACAGTGTGTATACACTGTAATAACTACACATCGGTTCCATAAACTGTAGGTAATCTAGAGAATCAGGAACAATGACCGACTGCCCCGGTGGCACAGTTGGTAGTGAACCTGCTTTCTGCACTTGGGGACGTGTGTTTATTTCGCCGGTCGCCGTATCGGGTCGGGAACATTTGTATTTGTTCTATGTCTGGGTGTTATGTTAATATCAACTGTGTAAAAATATACATATAAATGTACAAATGAATATCAGTCTCTGGCAGGCATAGTACAAGCTGTGCTTAATTTGGCGTCAGATGACCGTGTGTGCAAAAATGTCCCGAATATGTGTGAAGAGAACGAAATAGATTTAAGCGTCATTAAAATATCTAATTTATGGTATTTTAATTAGGTTAGCTTAAAGCTAGAGACGGTGTTTTAGGGTTTCGTACCCAAAGAGTTTTAACAGGACCCTATTACTAAGCCTGCGCTGTCAGTCTGTCCTGACTTTCAACGGCTGTATCTTTTCAACCGTGATAGATAGACAGTTGAAATTTGTACAGAATATGTAATGTTACAGACTAGAATTGACAAATAAAGGAGATACCTATGTCTTAGTTCAATTATCATTGTGTTCAAATATCTCTGCCTTGTCATCTACTATTCTCGCTGTACCGCTTAACGCTTAACAGTAAGTTTGCACGCACACCTCTGATATTCAGTTTTTTTCTTCTGTCGTTTGGAAATATACAATCTACCGGATAGAAAACTGATTAAATTGTGGATCCACTATTCAAATCATTTAAAACTAGTATGTCTCGTAATTTGAACGCTGCGTCCAAGCAACTTGATATGATCAAAAAGATCTTTCGATTTCATTTGACAGGTAACAAGATTTATGTCTGATGAAGTGGAATTAGTTATTTCAAGTGCCATTTACGTTCCAATCTATTACACATTTTTATTTTAATCTAATGCAATATTTCTTTTACTTCAACTAATCCTAGTTAGATACCTTCAACGCTGCCATCATAAATTGAGGAAAAATTGTTTTGGTCTACGATGGAGGACGCTTGTCTAGAAGAAATCGGTAAACTCACGACTTGAATTCAAATTCAAATTTTTATTTTCACGAAAAATATTTATTCCCTAAAACGAATTACTACTTAAATATTTTATGTTATGTACCTACCTATATACAAATTAAAATAACAAAAAGAGTTGATCAATAATTATCAATATAAAAAAAACGACTTCACAAAAATGACAGAACTGGACCAAATTGTCCAGAGCTAGAGAAAAACCGGCTTTGAAATAAAAAAAGAATCATCAAAATCGGTGAACCCAGTCTAAAGTTCTGAGGTAACAAACAAAAAAAAAACAGACGAATTGAGAACCTCCTTATTTTTGGAAGTCGGTTAAAAATAAGTACACGGCACGGAACGATAAGTCGTAATTAAGTGCTTCCATGGGAACATATGATTAGAAATTTAAAACAGGTTGCTTTTTAAATATTCAAATTAACTAGATCATTATACAGTATCTAAATAAATAATGAATAAAGACAGGAAGCCCCGTGTAAAGATCTGATTATAGTTATTAGAACGACCGCGTTATGTAATGTCAAACAATGTTGACGACATTCTTACTAGTTAACTTTTTGTTATAATTATTTTAATAGATAATCATTACAATATCTACTCCAGTTGAAATGCATTTAAATTAACTCTTTATGTCTAGGAATCTTTGATTACATGTAATCAGAAATTCAGAAGTTATTTTTGAAAAGAAAATTGAAAAGGTATTTTTGATGGGAAATGCTACCAATTTCTCAAAATCGGGTGTAACAGACAGGTAGACGAACGGACGGACAGACAGCGAATTCTTACTATAATAGTTCTTTTTTATCCGACTTCAGGAGGGAGGGAGGTGGTGGAAGTTCTCAGTTCGGACAGTATTTGTTATGTATGTACATCGATCAGGTACTCCGCCATTTGTGAACTTATCAACGTGTTTTTTTACTCTGCAGAGGAAGCTCTCGAAGTGGTGCCAATGTTGATATCGATTATTATCATTTTGGTACGGAGCAGCGTAACCTTATTTTATTTTTATTTATTTAATTAACACCAAACATGAACCACGTCATTACATTACATAGGAGGCACAAGAATAAGACTAAACGTCATCAAAATGATAGAAACAGACTACATGCTTTAAAAAAAATTTACCACATATAATTTGGTTCAAACGAAAAGCCAACCTTCTTTAAAAGTCACGGCGAAAAAAGGTAAAGTAAACTCACCCAAAATATCATTTTAGAGAGATAATAAGGCAGCGGTGAGTAGAGGCCGCTGGCCGTCTCCCGCAGCAGGATGGGCACCTCGCTGGGGAAGGTGATGAACACGGCGTAGATGAAGAGGAAGATGGTCTCGGTGATGGTGAGGTACAGCAGCCCCTCCACGTTCTGGATGTCGCGCTGGTCCAGATCCGCGAAGTGCCCGTGGTACGGGACCGAGATGATGAGCCCCACAAACTGGACAAACAAGTGTGCTGTTGTAGGTAGGTTGTGTGTTTGTACGGACCCGGTTATGTCCTAAAACTGCGACCAGAACCACCGGAGGATGGGCAGCAGCGTCTTAATAGTACACGGTGAACGTACTGCGATCCCCAAGCCGCCTGCCAAGCGTGGGGATTATGGCAACACCCCTCTCTATGAGGGAGGCCTTGTTCAACAATGGACGTTAATTGGCTGAGGATGTGATGTGTGTGTGTGTGTGTGTGTGTGTGTTTGTAGGGAAAATGGATATTTTTGGATACTTTAATTGCTCGTGACAGTCGTGAGAGTTCAGTTATCTTAGGAGCATACTTAAAAAAGTCAAGCGGAAACCACCGAAGTGAACCAACGATCCTCCTGTTCCCAAATATCCTCCCCCCTTACACATAAATTTTGTCATGTCAGTTTTTGACAGCTTTTCCACACCAAATCTATCAAAATTCGTAATTGATTAACGTTAAACCGTCTTTACAAATGTGAATATGGGACCAAGCAACATACAATCACAAAGGTATTCTTAAATAAATTCGTATAAACATCTTTTAAATGTATTATTTCATCAATTTGAAATTTAGATACGCATCTTAGAAAGGTGATAACGGCTCACAATATTATAGTTTATCTTCCAAACATGATGGCTAGTTATAAAACTTTATTGGTCTGCGGTCACGGTCATTATAATCTGACTATTAAAATATTTCTATAATTTATGACGGAAAAAAAATATTTATCTTAGAAAGTACTCTCCTTCATTGATTCAAAGCCTCTTTTTAATATAAATATAACTACACTAAACATACTCAAAAACTTAATATTACAAAAAAAAAACTTTATTTTTTCATTTGTAGTTTACTGCATGAGCAAAGATAAAATAACAAAAAAATTTAGAAAAACTGAATTTTGTGAACGCAAGTAAATATACAAATTCCCTTACCATTAATAGTAAAAATTCTGCGATCCATATAGAGTTGTTGTGTCTGACAGATTGTATGTTTCTCCACATTAGCCAGTAGAATTGCACCATATAGTTTACTTTGACTCTGCAACCAATACAAATAAATTACTAAATTATATAAAATACACGACCCGCCCCGGCTTCACACGGGTGTAAGTTTTATTATTATCTATAAACCTTCCTGAAATATTATCTTACTGATGTTGAAAACCGTATTAAAATCCGTTGCGTGGTTTATGAAGAATTAGCGAATATACAAACGCGGTAAGCTACTTTACTTTAAACCATGTAGAGATATTAGTTTATGTCATCAATCTACAACAGTTTTTTTTTATTATTATTAAATAATATGCTTCCGTTTGATACTGCTTTGCTTGATGTGAGGCGATGATGTGGTCTACAATGCAGCACGCTTTCCTAGAAGAAACCGATTCACACGTGATTTGAAGACACCCAGATTGTAACTATCGGGGTACACCCATTCAGGCAGCGCATTCCACAGACTAGCAGTTCGCGCAATAAAGTGGAATCAAAGCTTTTCGTACGGGTATTGGTGATCGTTTGAACGATGGTTTTTGTAGATATTTTTTGTTTTAGTATTAGGTATTTACCACTGTTAATAGATATTTGACAATTTGTTTCAGAACTTAACTTTATCACTGTGTATATTTTTTTACTGGAATCGAAAATACAGAAAAGTTAAATACTTATTATGAAATTTAAAGAAAAGTCGGGTTTAAATGTTAACTTGAACACTAAAACGATCTACGTTTACTTGATTATTAAAATCTTTTAGGTACCTGCTTACTTATCTTTTATTAACATCTATCAACAAAGCTCTGGTTTTTATCTTATTTTATTATCAAAAGTTAACATTTTAAGTTTTATATATTTTTCAACGAAATGGCAAAATTATCACTTTATCGAATACTTTAATCTGTTTAACCTTATCTAAAATGCTAAGTTAAACCACTTACAGAGTTAGGTATCGCTCGAAATAGTTGTTCTGTAACAAAAATAAAATAATATTAGTTATAAAATGTATAATTAATAATACCTTATACAGATTAGAAATTTTATAAGGGCAGATTCAAAAATTCTCCAATACTATTTTTTTTTTATTTGTTCGCTATTTTAACTGTGTTGTTACGGTTAATTTCATTTTCAAGTATATTTGTTTCTTACAATTTGATCCTTTTTGAGGCTTTTGATCCTTGTAAAAAACAGGGACGAACTGCATCAAACATTTATTTTTGCTAAAAACATTATTCTCTTGCTTTCTGTCCTCTAAACAATCGTCATAATCTTTTCTTTTGAATTGTCCCATAATTCCAAGAAATGAAATTATTTTTAGGCAGTTTTCATCTAGATTTAATGGCTAAGGTTGCCCTTATTGTCCCTGATAAATTTCTACCCCGTATATTATGCACTTAAAATAGAGTTCTTAAAATATTATCAAACATTGCGTGGACCTCAAGATTACCTCTGGGAATATAATTTAAGATAATTTTGGTATGTTGCTACTTAGAAATAGAAATGAAACAAAAAACAAATTAAATTATTTCACTTGATTAGTCTTCGCCAACAGTTTTTTTAAATCTAAAATTTGTCCTTCCTTCATTATTTACACTACTACGATTTCTTACCTTTTCATCAACTTCTCCATTGAAATACTCGGTCTCATCCTGCACTTCTCCAACTCTGGTTTCTATGGTAGCAGCGATCTCGGACCTGGAGTATTCATCACAGATCTTCCTGATCCTTTCTCTGCTCTCCCTTTCTTTGTCGAGTTCTGTACCGAGGAGAGAGACGTAGTATTCCGCTGCGTTGAAACCCATGGGACATTTGTAGTTCAGACTAGAATAGATTGTAGATATTAGATCTAAAGTTTTATATGGTAAACATTCCATGCTTGATGAACTTTCGAGATAAAATAAGAGGAACAACTAATAATAGCCTTTATATAGCCTATTCAGTGGGTGGCAAGTCATCACCTGCCTAAATATATTTTGAGATGAGACAGGATAAGGCAGGTGCCGTTTCTCATCCTGTAAATCTGTTATTCCATCCACAAGTTGTTCACCTCAATAGCCCATATTTTCTTATCCTATACTGTTCAATAGTTTGATATTCCGTTTTATACACATTTTATATTAATTGTAAGTATTATGTATTCAACAGCCTCTTGGTGTTGGCTTCGGTCCCACCATAGCCTACCAAGTCTCCGGGCTAGACCCGAAAATGTTTATAAATAAAGGGAAATAATAATATATCAGTTTATAATACACCGGAAAAAATATACAAATGAACATAACATTAATACAAAAACCGACAGTATAATAGGCGGCCTTATCGCCTTAAGCGATCTCTTCCAGGCAACTAATTATTTACTATGACATTCGTAGAATCTACGGTACCTAGTGCGCTCTTTCATTACGAAATATAAATAGAAAACCAAACATTTACGTAATTGCATGATTGTATTAAGTATGTAGATGTTATATTTGGTTTATGATTTTCTGAAAAACTTAATACTTAGTAAATGTTTTCGTTCGTGTATTATGATTACCTATCGAACCACGATTTAACGATTTGTATTGACATTTTTGTTCTTAAAATAAACCAATTAAGTCACCTATAAACAAACTTATTGTAAATGACAATATCTTGACTATTAAATACACATCCTTAACTTGATGAATTATAAAGCTAGCATCAAAACGAGGCATAAAAATTTAACACAAAAGAACTCCAGGATACGTTCCATAACATTAATTTATTAACCTGTTACGATAAATTCATCTATAAAAATTTATAGACTAGGCAGAGATGATAACGTCACGATCGTAACAGACTATCTGATTTTATCTTACTGATAATATAGAGTAAATTTTAAGATATGTCTACATTTAAATATGTGAAACTTTTAGATTAAGATCTGAAGATCTAGTGGGTGGACACTTGTTTGTGTTTGGATATCAAAAATAGCAACATATTAACACTTTATCGAGGCTATAACACTTTATTTTAAATTTTTGAATAATATTTACATTAAATAGTAGGTTTGGTTGACTCATGAAATAATAAATGTAAGTAAGTACATGACATAAAGTTACGTGATATGAAAAAGTTTACGTTCGTCAAAACGCCATTAGAAATGTCAAGTAAAGAAACTAAACCAGTTTAGTTTTTATGGAATTGATTAACTATAATAATTTTATCTATAACATTTACTTTAAAAAATAATAACAAGGTTGTTGATTTAAAAATGTGCCTCTCCGAACGACGACGATTATAGATTTTTTTTATTTTTTTGTTTGCAACAATACAACATTTTAGTTCCAGGTTATTATTTTCTATTCTATGCGGAAGTAGCAAAAACCAGCAATTTGGTTGAACGGCATAGCTTTAGAGATAGATAATGACCTCGAACAGCGACGTTACCTGCGAGCACAAATTGGTTCGCGTGAGCGTATGATATTGCACAATGATTTTTTATCCCGTTTAAAAACAGACTTGAGAGCTTTGAGCTTCCTTTGCTTTTAATGATTCAAGTGCTTATTAAACTAGGTAACAAACTTTTTGAATAAAAAAAATACATCAGTGATTGAGCACTTATTACTGCGTAGCAATTCGTAGCACATTCGTAGAACCATATTATCCTTATTATTATTTAGTCCCTAAAAACTTAGTTGAAAACGTTTTTGTAACACAACATACAAGAAAAGCATTAAATTGAACTAATCGTGTAATAATGATCGAATGTCACGATGGAAAATTTAGGCCTTCGAAACTATCGTATTATGAAGGGTACTTACGAAGCAAAAAACTCTTCAGCTTGCTTAATAGTCCCGTGGAACGCAGTCCTTCCATTAGCGAGCAGAACGACCTGGTGGAACATCTCGAAGGTTCCAGAAGCCGGCTGGTGCACCGAGCAGATCACCAGCTTGCCTCCAGCAGCCAGCTTCCTGAGGCGGCTGACTACGGCGGCGGCTGAGAAGCTGTCCAGACCAGTGGTAGGCTCATCGCAGAATAGGATGGGTGGGTCGTTTAGGAGCTGAAACAAGATGGTGATATTAGTTAGATGTCCGACCAGAAAAACTTAACCTTGATTCAATTCCAAATGGACACATGACGCGCCGGGCCCATTTGAGTGTAAAGTTTGTTTTTGTACTAGTGTCTTACAGTACAGGAGGAGAGAGGAGGAAGATGTAGTAAAACAAATGACTACCACAAATTTGTCATTTGTAGATACCTAACTTTACGTGAAATAATGACAGCGTCAGGACGACCGGCTTTTTTCACTGTAATGTGAATCACCTTTAAAGTAGTCTAGCCTTTAAAAATGCCCCTTCATTAGTTTCTTCGTGATATAGTAACCTACGATATTTTTCATATCTATTCCATTTATTGTATTAGTGCTTACGGAGACGAGTATAAATAAGCATTACACACAATATTACGCATTTAAGTAGGTATTATGAGAGAACAAGTTTGTCGAAAAAAGTAGTAGTATAGTTAAATAATATGATTAAAGGTCACCTGAAACCTTAGATATTAAAAATGTAGATGTGGGTACAAAAATCTTCGTCAAATTTATAGCCAATCTTATAACGTATCAATCGTATGTTTAATTATAATAGTGTCAGGGCGGGACCACAAAAAAAAACTGTGTTATTAATGCATTACTCGTGTTGAAATTTTAAATTAGCTTTTGCGTTTGATCTACTGGTAGGTAGGTATAAATAAATAAATATCTGGGACACTTTTGCACACACGGTCATCTGACCCCAAACTAAGCAAAGCTTGTAATATGGCTGCCAGAGACTGATATACGTACATGGATATTTTTAAATACATACTTAAATAGATATTAACCCCCAGACATAGAACAAACTCAAATGTTCATCACACAAATGTTTGTCCTAGATGGGAATCGAACCCACGCCCACAAGCACAGAAGTTAGGTTCACTACCAACTGAGCCATTCACCAGCATTTTTGGGGATAAAATGTATATCCTATACACATCGTCGAGACTACTACTACTCTTTGCCATATTCTATACAAGTTATAATAATAGCATGCTTTTATGTTCATATCATATCAAAATCAGTTTAGTCGTTGTGTCGTAAAAATTAAAAGATATAATAGATTTGCTTAGCCATTTTATGACATCAATCGCTTGTGAATTGGTTTCTTCTAGACAGGGGTACTTCGTCGTAGACTGCATCATAGATTAAGATCAGGCAAGGTGGTAGTGAAGCTCTAAAAAATATTTCCTGCATATTATAGATTACTTACCACAAAATAAATACAGCGCGGAGTTCATATGGCCATGCACAGCGTAGGGTTCCTCAGTTGTCTAGTTGTTTGTTGTTGTTGGTAATGACTCTGTTGTTGTTACCTGTACAGCGAGCGCCAGCCGCTTCCTCTCTCCCCCCGACAGCGCCTTCAGCTCGGTTCTGGTGCAGTAGTTGTCGGTAATGAATCTGTTGTTGTTACCTGTACAGCGAGCGCCAGCCGCTTCCTCTCTCCCCCCGACAGCGCCTTCAGCTTGGTTCTGGTGCAGTTGTTGTCGGTAATGACTCTGTTGTTGTTACCTGTACAGCAAGCGCCAGCCGCTTCCTCTCTCCCCCCGACAGCGCCTTCAGCTTGTTGGTAATGACTCTGTTGTTGTTACCTGTACAGCGAGCGCCAGCCGCTTCCTCTCTCCCCCCGACAGCGCCTTCAGCTCGGTTCTGGTGCAGTAGTTGTCGGTAATGAATCTGTTGTTGTTACCTGTACAGCGAGCGCCAGCCGCTTCCTCTCTCCCCCCGACAGCGCCTTCAGCTTGGTTCTGGTGCAGTTGTTGTCGGTAATGACTCTGTTGTTGTTACCTGTACAGCAAGCGCCAGCCGCTTCCTCTCTCCCCCCGACAGCGCCTTCAGCTTGTTGGTAATGACTCTGTTGTTGTTACCTGTACAGCGAGCGCCAGCCGCTTCCTCTCTCCCCCCGACAGCGCCTTCAGCTTGGTTCTGGTGCAGTTGTTGTCGGTAATGACTCTGTTGTTGTTACCTGTACAGCGAGCGCCAGCCGCTTCCTCTCTCCCCCCGACAGCGCCTTCAGCTCGGTTCTGGTGCAGTAGTTGTCGGTAATGAATCTGTTGTTGTTACCTGTACAGCGAGCGCCAGCCGCTTCCTCTCTCCCCCCGACAGCGCCTTCAGCTTGTTGGTAATGACTCTGTTGTTGTTACCTGTACAGCGAGCGCCAGCCGCTTCCTCTCTCCCCCCGACAGCGCCTTCAGCTTGGTTCTGGTGCAGTTGTTGTCGGTAATGACTCTGTTGTTGTTACCTGTACAGCAAGCGCCAGCCGCTTCCTCTCTCCTCCCGACAGCGCCTTCAGCTTGTTGGTAATGACTCTGTTGTTGTTACCTGTACAGCGAGCGCCAGCCGCTTCCTCTCTCCCCTCGACAGCGCCTTCAGCTTGTTGGTAATGACTCTGCTGTTGTTACCTGTACAGCGAGCGCCAGCCGCTTCCTCTCTCCCCCCGACAGCGCCTTCAGCTTGGTTCTGGTGCAGTTGTTGATGCCGAGCTCTCCCAACAGCTGGTCTATACGCCGCTGCCGAGCTTGCTTTATTGAACGACGGTCCATCATCAAGCGTGCCTGTTTTCAACAAAGGAGTTTAATTAGTAGGTAAATTTAGATACAAACATTACAAGGTTTAATGTCTCTACAAGATGTAAGTACAAAGAATAGGTGTCAAAGATAGAGCGAAGTAAAGGGAATACATACATTTATGTGATGAACATTTGTGTTTGTTCTATGTCTGGGTGATCTATTAAGTATGCATTTAAAATTATATACTATGTGCTGACGCCCTGCATATCAGTCTCTGGCAGCCATATTACAAGCTTTGCTTAGGTTTGGGTCAGATGACCGTGTGTGTAAGATGTCCTAGTTTTTTTTTACATCAGACTCCACCACCTATGAGGGATATATAGCCAGGAATATATAGTTAAGAAATATTCTTAATTAATGGATAAATGCTTGTCCTTGCATTGCTTCAAAAGTCACGAAAAATAGACTCAATCAATTTTGTTTCTTGGTCTAGAGTACGGAATCGTATACAGAGGTGGCACATTCACAACTGTTTATTTCATTCACAGGGACTTTGTTTAATTTGCGTCGTAAATTGATGTTATTAATTTTATGACGACAAGAATATCTCATGGAGTACAGAGTCTACAGAAAGTTTTAGGTAGAGTAAACATAACGGAAAACTTTTTATACATTTTTTTATGGCTTAGTAATTTTATTGATCAATCAAGTACTCAAATTACACGTTCAAATTCAATCAACCAACTATAAAAAGAGGTCTTTCAACGTGTCCGATAATTATACGCTCTATGTAGCGAAGCGTAAAGCAATGAAAATGAAGTGTCTGTGAAGTTCAACTGGAAATTATTAAAGGTTTTCAGGGGGTTACATATATCTGATATTCATGAAACACAGTTTATATATTTCTAGATCTATGGAGGTAAAAGTTAAAATTAAAAACTAGTCATAACTTTTTTACTTGAAACCAAGTTGTTGTTCAACTAAGTTAATTTTTAGTTTTTTATTTACCTATTTAGGTACTATCTCTGTATATTATTAGTGTGCAATAAAGTATTTAAGAATGCTTAGAAACCACCGCACCGATGTGATACCAGCAGGCCAAGCACGGGCCGTGGATAAATTATCTTTCCACCGTTTTTATCCGCGCAAAGACGCGGCAAAGCTAGAATATGGATAAGTTAGTCTCTTTTTCGCGAGATAAAAACGGTGGAAAGAAAATATTATGTCCACCGCCCGTGCTAGGCCTGCTGGTTATTTTATGCGAATCCATCTACATATTACTCGAAGTAAACAAGTAAGTCGATAAATTGTCTAGTGCGTGTCATGACACGATCATGACAAGGTTCCGTAGCAATGAAAAAGAACCAACAATCATTGTAGTCCACTTAACGTGTTATATTGTTTTTGTGGTATTTTTCAAAACAACTGTTGACTGCACATAAACATTAACTTGGTAATAAATATCTTGAAAATTATTAAAGTTTTTGAAATCTTATTTGAGAGAAAATGTTTCGGAAAATGTCTTCAAAATCTTGACCAACACGAAATAAAGTCGAAAACTGCCAGTTTGGACTCAAATATTTAAAAAATAAACCGTGAATAAAAAAAAACTCTCAAGGAATTTGTGTGAATTTTTCAACGACACTCCAGTTTATGGGTTAGATAAAGTTTCTTTTTGATCCCCGCTTCTCACATACCTACCAGAGCTTCCATTAAAAATATTTTTCCTGTCACCATCGAGATACAATACCTATAGTCACAAAATCTATGTGAAAACCATCAAAAAATGTCCGAGCGTCGTTGTACACGCCTAGACATCAATTATATAGTTCACAATGCCATATTTACTTCAATTTGACGTTTTGTCATTTGCATAGTGTTCAACGTCGCTTGTTTGCTAGTGCATCGTAGCACTGACATCGTGCGGCGTTGTAGTTGGTTCGCGGTTGCCTTAAAACTAACCAAAAAGTCGGCGCAAATCGAAACGTGCGCCGAGTTTTGGTTCGGACTTTTTTTTTTTACTATATGTATTTTATCTCGATGCCTGTCACGGATATAATCATCTACATTATACACGTATACTAGATTTCAGTTTGAAATTCCCTATTAGTTTTGATGCAATTACCATAGGAAAGAGGACAAAAAAGAAAGGGTTCCGTTTTGCTACGGAATACTAAAAACTAGCTACTGTGCATTTTTATGTGATAACCTTTAACTTAATCAGGTAGATAAAATAAATTCACCAAGTTGTGTTCATTGCGAAACACTTCAACCTGTTTTCTAACTGCTATTGACTTCGGAGACAAAAACTAAATTTTCATAATATTAACACAAGTATGACAAGTCGATTGGGTGGGTACATTTTGAGCTAGTTTAAATAATTTATGCAACTATTCTAAAAAGTTATCTCTCATTCGCTCGTCCACTTTTATTAATGTTGAAACTAATCATTTGTGATATGCATTAATAATAAAAACAAAAACAGCTTTTGAGGCACGTGCCAAAATACATAATACCGTGCCTCCTAAAATAGTAATTTTATTTAGCAAAATCGTGACCAGAGCTTTTAATTTTTATATTACAACTAAATGTATTCTTCTACATTCTATAGATTTGATCCATGGTTGATTAAAAATAGAACGTATGAACGTTATTAAAAATACTTAGGTATGCACTTAGTAAAAAAAAAATGCGAGTAAAAATTATCATCAAAAGTGTGCTAAGCTTACCTATGTTACTTTCTTATCTCTACTTAGTTCATCTACAAATCTCATCTTCATTCTTCTTTTCTTTCTTTCTAGTGAAATTTTCATAAAATTCTTATCATCATTTCAGCCATATGACGTCCACAGCTGGACATAGGCCTCCCCCATCGATTTCCAAAAGGGGCCGGTTGAAAGCAGCCTGCATCCAGCTTTTCCCAGCGGTCTCTTTAAGGTTGTCTGTCCATCTTGTGGGTGGACGTCCGACGCTGCGCTTACCGGTCCATGGTCTCCATTTGAGAACTTTTCCGCCCCATCGGCCATATTTGTTCTGCATGCTATGTGCCCTGCCCACTGCTACTTCAACTTGCTAATATCCGGTGAGCTATGTCGATAACTATCGTTCGTATACGGATCTCTTCATTTCTGATTCGATCTCGTAGAGAAACCCCGACCATAAAATATCTCTAAACAAAATATTAGAATAACTATTTATGTTTATGTTACGCGTACTTTTTTTATGATACTGGGTGACGAGACGAGCGAAGTCGTTCGCCTGATGGCTTTTCACGCTTGCCCATAACAGCTCAACGCCACTCAGAATTTTGAACTTCAGTCAAGCCACCTACATGATATTGTACCTACCCTAAAACTTTCGAACGGGTTAATACATTGAGTGTTCTTCTCCCCGACCTGTGACGTCGCTACCGTTGTATCTTCGCAACTCCTGACATATTAAAAACTTGAAAGTTGTATTTGCATGAACTACTTGCTCACAAAAATGTATGACGATAGGTTCAATGATTTCATGTTTACCGTCGAACATTATACACTTCGCTCAGCCATATATGTAGTCAAAGTATTCAAAGTTCTACTTGTTTTTTTACGAATAGTAAATAAGAACAAATAAAATTTCTAAAATTAAACTACCCGACAATTATAGAAATTATGCATATTCAGTACTAGTTTTCGTTTAACCTTTTGGATAGCGGCCTTGGAGATGTTGGAAGCTGTGTACGTACTTTACAGAGAGACGTGAAAGACTTGTTCGAACTAATTAAATATATCTTATCTACATTTCTAGACACTAAAGCTAGATTAATAGTCTCGATACTATTATTCAGCTATACACCATCTGTTTAGTAATAATACTAGCGACGCGTGCCGGTTTTGCACGTGTTTCAAATGCCTAATTAATTATTATAATTTGGTGTTGGTGGTGAATAATCTATAACGCCAGTACACCCTACTGCATTTGTATGGACAGATTTTTTATAATTCATAATTCATTTATTCATTGCAAAATAGGTGTAAACAATAAATTGTGATCTTAAATAATTTTAAAATAAGTACTCTATTAGGAGACTGATATCGTTTTTTTTTTATTTGGCTAAATTAATTTATCTGTTGTAGGGAAGAATATAGCGCACAAACGCAATCTGAGATAGAAAGTTATCTTTGCCTTTAGATACGAGTTTTTTTCAGCAATTTCGAATAAATTTATTTTATATCTTTCTTTCTTTATCTGCTGTATAAGTCTGCTATATAACTTCTAAAGTATTAGGATATTCTTCCACGCTCGAAGCTTCTATTAGTGTATAGGATAAGTTTTATAAAAAGTAGGAATGCTTAAAGTTTCATCTCTCGTTTTTGTTTCTATTGATGAATTTAAAGTGAAGTCCTAGCAAAAGAGAGCACATTTAGGCCCTCAAAAAAGCTGCTAGTCGAAATCTAATGCCACATCAAATTACGGCATGCATTAATAAGTTATTTGTACCAGCTATGTCAAGCGACTGTTAATTTAATTAATAAAGTCATACCATAAACTTCCATCAGGTTAGATTAAGTTTTTTTTCATCCCCGCTTCTCATATACCAGAGCTACCATTAAAAAGATTTTCCATGTCACGGATATAATCATCTACATTATACACGTATCAGTTTAAAATTCCCTATAGTCCTCGATGAAATGACCGTGAACATGGCAAAGACGACAAAAGAAAGGGTTCCGTTTTGCTACGGTAACCTAAAAACTAGCTACTGTGCATTTTTATGTGATAACTTTTAACCTAATCCGGTAGATAAAATAAATCCAGTTCCAGTTACAAATACAATACAAATATCTTTGTTTAACTAAAAATGCATTATAACACCATGTTACATGCATGCGGGGTTCCCGTGAACATGGTGCATGTAACTGCGCCGAAATATCGGGAGCTCCTTCCACAACCTTACCACGGTAAATATCCCGTTAATCTACACTAATATTATAAAGAGGAAAGATTTGTACCTATTTTTGTATGTTTGTAATGAATAGGCTCCGAAACTACTGAACCGATTTGAAAAATTCTTTCACTGTTGGGAAGCTACACTATCCCCGGGTGACATAGGCTATATTATATTTTGTAGCGAGGCCGAAGGCCGAGCTTACACTCGTGCGAAGCCGGGGCGGACGGCTAGTCATATCATATAACTGTAAAAACTTAATTTTCTTTTTAACACAAGTATGACAAGTAGATTGGGTACATTTTGAGCTAGTTTAAATTATTAATGCGACTATTAAAAAGGTTATGTCTCTTCGCTCGTCCACTTTTATTAATGTTGAAGTAGTAGTATGCATTAACTAAATATAAATAAGTTCGAAGGCACGTGGCAAAAAACAAAGTAGTCGCGTGCCTCCTAAAATAGTAATTTTATTTAGCAAAGTCGTGACCAACGAGTTTTAAAATTTTATATTACAAATAAATGTATTCTTCTACATTCTATAGATTTGATCTGTGATAGTAATCACTATCTGATCCATAAAAAAATAGGAAAGCTAGAACGTATGAAAGTTACTAAAAATACTTAGGTATGCACTTAGGTAGTAAAATTTTCATAAAATCCTCATTATCATGATCATCATTTCAGCCATAGGACGTCCACAGCTGGACATGGACATAGGCCTACCCCATCGATTTCCAAAAGGAACGGTTGGAAGCGGCCTGCATCCAGCATTTCCCTGCGGTCTCTTTTAGGTCGTCTGTCCATTCTAGAACCTTTCGGCCCCATCGGTCATTTGCTCTGGGTGCTATGTGCCCTGCCCACTGCCACTTCAACTTGCTAATCTGGTGGGCTATGTCGGTAACTTTCGTTCGTCTACGGATCATATTATTTCTGATTCGATCGAGTTAACACACATATTGTTAGCAGAGTGTTCTTCTCCCTGACCTGTGACGTCACTACCGTTAT
Source organism: Agriopis leucophaearia (assembly GCA_949125355.1). Lineage (NCBI taxonomy): Eukaryota > Metazoa > Arthropoda > Insecta > Lepidoptera > Geometridae > Agriopis > Agriopis leucophaearia. Next base: position 855,226 of record OX421262.1, read on the forward strand.
ATCTTAAAACTTGAAAGTTGTATTTGCATGAACTACATGCTCACAAAAATGTATGACAATCTATTCAATGATTTCCAGTTTACCGTTGATTTTGATAATTGTACAAAAAACAATGACTTTTTCCTGTCGCTTTTTTTCCTTCGCTTAATAGGTATTCAAAGTATTCAAAGTTCTACACGTAAAATTAATTTTTACGAGTAGTAAATAAGAACAAATAAAATTTAAAAAAATAAAACGATTCGACATTTAAGTTAAGATACGATTCTATCACGACCATAGAAATTATGCATAATCAGAACTAGTTTTCGATTAACCTTTTGGATAGCGGCCTTGGAGATGTTAGAAGCTGTGTAGGTATTGGAATTTACAGAGAGACGTGAAAGACTTGTCGAACTAATTAAATATATCTTATCTAAGTTTCTAGACACTAAAGCTAGACTAATAGTCTCGATACTATTATTCAGCTATGCACCATATGTTTAGTAATAATACTAGCGACGCGTGCCGGTTTTGCACGTGTTTCAAATGCCTAATTAATTATTATAATTTGGTGTTGGTGGTGAATAATCTATACAGAATATCTATACCTACATTCGCATGGACTGAATTTTTAACAGGCTGATATCGAAAAGTATTTTTCATTACTCATACTCGGAAAGTAGGTCTGAAGTTGCTTGAGCGGGTTGAAATCACAACATTTCAGCCCTAGAGAGAATCACTTTCAACTGACAGTGACAGTTGACAACTGACAAACACTCAAATTATTAAAAAAACTAGTTCTATTTTCACATTGGTATTGAACCATGTTTCAACTTTTTTTCTACTCCTCAGAGAATTATGGGCCCGCACTTCTCGTGCAATTGCCAGTGTCAGTTCATGTTTTTATTTTTAGTTTTCTTTTATTCGTAATGAAAAGCGCAGTGTTTACCTCGGGGATAAAGACTTATTTAGTCCCTCGAACTATTAGCGCCCTCGTTACGCTGGGGCGCCAAACCCCGTCTCGGGACTAAATAAGTTACTTTCACCCCTAATAGTTATATTAGGGGTGAAAGTAACTTCAATATACTATTGAACATATGGATAATCTTCAACGCTAGAAGTTTCTGTTATAGTCTATAGCAGGGGTCTCCAAACTTTGAAGCCTTGGGGCCATAATACTTTTTTCGGTATGTTGCAAGGGCCGTAACAATTTTAATTTTCTGCCCACCTAAGCAAACATAGGCTTTTATTGCATTTCAATTACTATTGATTATTGTGACACATAACTACATCTAGTGTCGAGTAGTGATACTATTTACGGTTCTAGGTACTATCTATTTCAGCTACAGTCTTCAGTCCTTGTGCGGGAAATGTTTGGAATTGTCTGAATTTCTAAGACCAGTTATATCAGTTGTTAATTTTATCAGATCCACAGGGCTGAATCACCGACAATTCCGCGAGTTTCAATTCCTGTCGCGGGCCGGATTGATGGCAGTGGCGGGCCGGATTTGGCCCGCGGGCCGTAGTTTGGAGACCCCTGGTCTATAGGATAAAAGTTATAAAACAGAGTTGCCTAAAGTTTGATTTCTCGTTGTTGTTTCTATTGATGAATTTAAAGCGAAGTTTAAACAAAAGAGAGCTCAGTTAGGCCCTCAAAAACATTGCTAGTCGAAATCTAATGCCGCATCAACATTAAATTACGGCGTGCATCAAGCGACTGTTAATATAATTAATAAAGTCTCACCATAAACTCCATATGCTCAGAGACCGTGAGGTCCTCAATAGCCAGGTCTTCCTGCGGCACGAAGCCAGAGATCCTGGCAATCAGATCAGCACCAGTGAGCCTGCCGTTCAGCATCAGGTATCCGGTCATAGCGCTTTTGTCACGACGGCTGATGGCCGCCAGAAGAGTGGTCTTGCCGGCGCCACTGAGGAGGACATTGAAGTTAAAATAAGGTGGAAAGAAACGGATTTTATATCGTGAATTTTACATCATTTTAATTGATAACGTTTCGAACGCTTTTCTGTGTCCGTGGTTCCAGGTAGACTAGATAACGGATGTCTATATATAGAAATGTTATGAAGTTAGTTACCATATTATTATGGTAAGCCATATCTCCGTTTGTCAGATTTGAGGATTCATCATCATCATCAGCCAGAAGACGTCCACTGCTGAACATAGGCATCCCCTTTCAACCTCCACACTGAACGACATCCTGCCATCTGCATCCACTGGATGCCCACGACTCTTACAATGTCGTCGGTTCATCTAGTGGGAGTCTGCACTGTGTCTACCGGTTCGTGGTCTCCATTCAAGAACCTTTCTTCCCCATTGGTTATCGGTTCTTCGAGCGATGTGGCCTGCCCATTGCCACTTCAACTTGCAAATTTTAATAGCTATGTCGATGACTCTGGTTTGGTAATCTGAGGATATACCAACTAAAACCCCTCCGGGTGACCAGACTCATACCTAGCTCGATAGTAACATAGAATACTTAAGTGTTACTTGATCTTCAACAATATATAAAGACGTCAGAGAATTACAAAAAGTTAATCAAATATTAATTTATGAAATTCCTGGTGGGTTGGCTATACTTGATATGAAAACTTAAAAACCAATCCAAGGTTGAATGAATAGTTTTTACAATCGGGTATAAAAGAATGTAAGCGATTTAATAAAGCTATGGAACAAAATTAATAAATATTTTTTATATATCTGCATTACACTAGTACCATTACGATGGCCAGTATGAATTCAACTGTAGTTTAAGAAGTAAGTTTAAGATTATTTGTAAAATATTTATCATGACTGTGTCTTTTCTTCCGTTAGGCTACACCCCACTGAAATGTAGCCTCTACATCAAATGCCATACATTAGTAATAGTTCTATTAAGACGAAAATCGAGCGTTTGACGCAAAGACTACGCGTTGACTACACGATCATAATATAATAAATATTGGTACGAATAGGCTGGCTGGATAGCCCTAGTGTCAGCGTTTTATCGACCATATTGACGACTATAGAGACAGGGAGATTACGATCAGTCACACATCGATAAACAGAAAAAAAGTTAGGAGCTCAAAACGACGATATCAAATAAAACGCATAAGTTCTGTCCTTGGAAACTTTTCGAAACTGTTATAATTCTCAAAAATATGCTAATAATTTGAGAAAATGGAATTCAGCCTGTAGGTATTTGTTTTCGGTAATAGGCATTAAAATGCATCGTTTTGATCTCGAGCGCCTTGAACAAATAACTCGTAATCATTTATTAGGCCTTCTTTTGAACACGTGTTTGAGCGTTACTGGTTATAACTAAAATAAAATAATTAGACTCACTATACTATAACGGAGTTTTTAGATGACAAATTGTTAAAATTAATTATTTTTATGTTAATTTCTACAAAATAAAGATTGTTATAAATTTTGCACGCCATGATGCTAGACTGTTAGAGCATGGTGGTCTATATTGTATCCGCAAAATAAGTATTTTGAATTTGAATTTAACGCGGTCTTACCGCGTGCCCAGCTTGTTTAATATAAAGAACATCCATTATAATAAACTTTATTCATTTATAAAATACTTTAAAAAAAGCTTTTCCGCATTCTTCTCCGCGAACTCTTTCATTTGATAGCCATATGATAGATATAGTAACATTTTGGCCGCCATCTTGGGGCATTCGCCATATTGAATTTATCATCTAGGACCAAAATGCTTAGGAAGACAAATCCAACGAATCTAAACTCGACGGGCTTACGTCGTCGCGTCGTCGTTTCGTTTAGGAGTTCCTATGGCCACCTTCTGTCTCCATCATCAGACCAGCTTGGTACTATAACATTTTATTGTCACTGAACTTACATAACTATGCCAAACTTCAGCTAAGATAGTATTAATGTATTGTCTTGCTCTACTAATTCAACAGCATTTAAACGTTTGTATTATGTTAATACAAAAAGTTATGGAAATATTCGTCTCGTTTTCTTCACTATGTTTACACAAGTTGATAGTTGTTTTTTTATTTAAACTTCCACTAAGGTTCTGAGAATTAAAATGATAATACTTATAAAGTGAATCCTTACCTCGACCCCATCAATGCTACCAAGGTTCCTGACGTGACATAGCCGCTCACTGAAAAAGAAAATATAATAAGGACTAATTATGATGATGAATTATGATATTCACACCACAAATTACATACACACGATAAAACAGCTTAAAAGACTAGTGCAACAATCAGCGGCCTTATCGCTAAGAGGGATATCTTCTAGACAACCTTAGGATGGAGAGGATTCATACAGGAAGTAAAAGCAGGGCGTGCAATAGTGAATAATGTGATAGTTATATAAACCATACATTCTTTATATTATATAAATCGTAAAATAAATAGTGTAAAGTAAATCGTGAAATTAAACTTTCTGGCACGAAAGTAAAGCGTTCTTTTAAGTATTTTGGGGTAAAATAATTAAAAAGGATTTTATAGAGAAGAGTAGGATGTGAGCATTCCGGCGAAATCGACTAGGTAGCCACTTGAGCTTTGCACGAAATTGGGAAACGTGATCAGATTTGCGTAGACCAAATATGAATCTTATGTAATTATGAGGCGCTCAAGTTTCTCTAGCTGGTCCTCAGTGAGATAAAAAAGCAGGCGTCATCATAATCTAGGATGGGAAGAAGAAGAAACTGTGCAACAACTTTGCAAGCGCAACTTTAGTGGCAGTGGGTAGAAAGTTTCGTAGTCGTCTTAGTGAACCACCAGATGCAAACCATTTTGGAGCTGATCGACTTTGTAAGTGTCCCAACTTAATGTACGATTAAACACCATGCCAAGATTTTTAAGTCAACGTTAAGATTACGTAATATAATATAGTAATCTATGCTTCCCATTATGACTGTTATCATCCTACATCAGTCCACTGCTAGACAAAGTCCTCTCCCAAGGCACGCCACTTAGCCCAACCTTAAGTTTTTCGCCCTATGGCTTCCTGCAAGGCTTTGTCTGTTATTTCTGCAAACAGCAAGTTCAGAGGAGAACAATTGAACTATTAGTATCTGTCCGCGCTGTTTGGCCAAAACAACAAGTGGTCTGGCCAGCAAACATCTAACCTAAAAAAGCTAAAACTATGACTTTTAAACAGAACCAACATGAAGGTCTACTAAGAAATTAATGATCCGGTAGCAAACTCCTCTAACGTACCTCGCTGTTTCCATTTTAGTCAGTTAAAAGACTCAGTAGTTTTGTGGGTTATCACCGCATGCCATTGAACCGGTTACATTAAGTTTTAGTGATGCAAGGGCACATGGTATGTTGAAATTTATCAAGTTTTCGAACGGAATTGTTGGAATCAAAGTGCCGTGGAAACCTTCTTAGATCTGTTATCTTTATAATTAATTAGAGATAATACAAATAAGATAAATACATTGCCATTCAGCGTGGCAATGCTGCTAGCATTCTGACCATTTTTCCCTCCACCGAGGGGCTTTTAGATTAGTCCTTTTTTTGTGAATATTGTTTTATAATATATTTATTTGTATACAGGTAGGTATAGATTAATAATATATTGATACAAACATAAATAATTAAAAATAAAACGATTTTTTTACATCAGTAAGAATAAATTAAAAACGTAATAATTAACGGGAAGGTAAGTAAATATTAACTTTAGTTAGCTGCCGTTATGTTCATACATAATTATAATTATGGAAATAGTTGTGTACCATAGAAGCAAATAATAGATATAGATGCTACGTAGACATGCTACGGTGCTACGAAAACCCAGACATTTTTGTGTATGATTTATCGCTTATTGATTGATATAAATTATAATATGTGATTATAATAGATATTGTGTATTGATAGGTCATGGTTCGATTGATATAACACATCGACACTTTTATAGAAGTCAGTTTTTTTTTGGCAGGTACGATGGATTAGTACCTCAGTGAGATCTCTTTTGTTAAAAATTCTGCATTTAATCAATTCAATATCAAATGGCTAATGTAAAAAATATTTTATATTATCGTAGTTTTTATTCTTATCTTTTAAATTATTTTACACTGTTATAAATAATTGATATATCTTGCCTAAGAAGAAAATTTGTACCTATAATAGGGTTTGGTCAAATTCTTTAGATCTATATTGTAAAAACCGAATGATCAATAAATAATACATTCAAAAACCTGACCAAAGTGATCAGAATTCACGCTTATAATTCAGGTTTTTACAATCTACAGCAGCTGTCAAAGTTCAGCTGTAAAAATACTTGGACAAAGTATGAACAATGGTTTAGTGAAAACTTGAGGCAGTGTTCATCATCATCATTATCAGCCTATCATGTTCCCACTGCTGGGACAAAAGCCTTCTCTCAGAGAGAGAGGATGGGTCCTAATCCACCATGCTGGCCCAGTGCATGTTGGTGACTGTCATCTTGAATTTTTCAGGCAGTGTTATCTGATTTTAACCCCCGACGCGAACAGAGGGGTGTTATAAGTATATGTGTGTCTGTATGTGGTACCGTAGCACCCAAACAGCTGGACCGATTGTCACCGCTTACATAGGGTTTTTTAAATTTATTTATACTTCTTTTGATTTTATGAACTTATGAATTGCTTCATTTTGTCTAACCTCACCTCCGCGACATGAATAAACTTTTTACGTTAACACGTGATGTAGTTATTAAATTGTAAGATTCCTTTAAAATGGTGCGCACTGCACTAATTTCTCACCTCCATTCAAAACCCTGACTTCTTCATAGGTCGGCGACCTCCATATGCTAGTCTGTATCTTCTTCTTCCTATATACGGAGAGGTCCTTCCACGCCAGCGTGAGGTTCTCCGGCCCGTCCCCCATCAGGCCCATTTCGTCTTCATCCCAGTTCACGACGGCGCCTGTAAGGACATTCCTGGTCGGCAGCTTGAGGCCCACTTCGTTGTTCATTGCTTTACGTCATCGGGACCTGTGGGGAGAGAGGATTTCTTATTCACAAGTTTCTTCATGACGGTTTTGAATACCTACCATTGCCATCACACTATATTAATTATTAATCACACTAATATCATATATGTGAAAGTTTGGATGGATGGATGGATGAATGTTTGATACTCAATCACGCAGAAACTGTGGCTGTGGATAGATTTGGATGAAATTTGGAATATACATTGCTTATATTCTGGATTAATACATAGGCTACTTTTCATCATCATCATCACCGATTTTCATCACCTCGCGGGTGAATCTGCGGGGCGCAGCTAGTATCTAATATGACAAAATGCGTTATTAAACCTGGTAACACCTAACAGTTTTATCTGTGATCTGTGGCGATTGTATAGTAGGGGCTGAGATAATCTTATCGAACATTATTGAACCCCTAACCCAAACAGAGGGGTGTTATAATAGTTTAACGTGTGTCACTGTGTATTTGTGTCTGACTGTGGCATCGTAGCTCCCAAATGGCTAAACCGATTTCGATTAAGTTTTTTTGTTTGTTTCAAAAGTGGTTTGTTCCAAATTGTTCTAAGCTATAATTCAAGAAAATGTATTCAGCAGCTTAAAGGTTATCCGCTATTATATAGGGGGTTAAAAAAAACAATACCTGTGATTGTAAGATTCCGCTTTTTCACACAACCGCTTACAGCACAAGCTGATTTTGATACTTATAATCTAGATATTCAATAAACCACAGAGAATTCCGTTCGAGAAGTTATGGAGAAACAGTTAAAGTTGCGGCGAGGCCGTCCGCTTTCCACGTGGTAACGTTACCCGGGTGTCGCGTTACCGGCAGGGATACCCGGGTCACTACACTTCGGTGACGGCTTGCGTTATCATACTGACGACGTACAATATTGATACAAAGGGAGAGAGGTGATGGTTTCCAGGTCATTTGGAGGTTTGTATGGAATCTCGTATTTATATGTTCGGATTTGGTTTCAATATCACACTTCAGTCACTTCTCACTAATTAAACGTATAAAGTAGCGTCCAGCCATACGATCTTATTTTTACCAGAAACTGTGAAATAACCGTGAAATTGTGGGATTCGCGAGCAACTCCGTTGAAAGTCCGTCTTTCGAAATAAGTGGGTACTACTAAAGTTATATGATTATATTTACGGGATATTTACCGTGGTAAGTTGTGAAAGGAGCTCCCGATATTTCGGCGCAGTTACATGCACCACGTTCACGGTAAGACTGAAGAATGCGGATGATTGGTGAAAAAGTTCAAAGTTAGGTGCAGACAAAACGATCTACCCTCTTTCTTAGTCTTTTGCTACGTTTATCACTATAACTCGAACTCGAACCTAAGTGGTACTTACTATTGGTACGAGACAATATAATTTTCAGATTTATAGACATGTCAATTTTATTTACTAAAGTCAATACAATTTTAAGTACGAGTCTAAAACAGTACAGATAAACAACAATCTGTGCCGGCTGTAGCGCTGCTTCTTTCGTGAAACCAACTCTATATGTAGAGCACCAGATAAATATGATAAATCCAGATGAAAGATGCAGTGTACGAGCAAATTATATAGGTAGGATTAGGTACTTTAAAATATATTTTTATTGCATGTCTGACTTGCGTCAAATACCGAAATTGCGGAACCGTCATTTTCGCTACTGATTTACACGATTTACGTAATATATTAGGAATATTATGATTGCAGGAGTCAGCCTCTACAATATTTTTTCTCGTAAGTCTAAACTTCGTTTTAGTATAGGCACTAAAGATAAGATGATGAGAATTCGATCATACTATGGCGTCGATAGCTAGATTGTAGAGCAAAAATTATACATAACTTATAGGTAAGTTATTACCTTAAAAGGTTTTTACGAAAGGTGCGTAGGTACCGTGTGTTGTCTAACCTTCACATTTTCAGTATAAAACATTGTAACCTCTTTGAATAGCACTTAGTTTGCTTCAAGGAGGTTCATTTCTTAGCAATATATTCCTCGCTATTCGTTCTCATTTCTTTACCATGATTTGCAGGTTGGATGGTCAAAGATCTCACTCTCTGGTGATTGATTGAGCCGTGTCTCAAGATTATGGAGGCCACGTCAACTGATGACAGATACCTACACACTTACTCATTTTACCTACACAGGGCTATTAAGGAAAGGGTATGTAAGCTGAAAGGAGTACGTTGTAGGTACTCATCATTAAAAACATCTTTTACTATGGGACCAACCTTAAATTGCAAAAAATATATCTGTTGTTCCCATTGATCTAGCTGTTCCTGTTCCATATATTTTGTCGAGTGTGAATAACTGTTTTCTATGCAAGGGCTATCGAGATATAATACCTAGTATTAATCTGAAAAATAAAAATCTGCAAGTTGAAGTGGCAATGGGCAGACCACATCGCTCGAAGAACTGATGACCGATGGGGAAGAAAGGTTCTTGAGTGGAGACCACGAACCGGAAGACGCAGCGTAGGTAGGACCCACCAGATGGACCGACGACATTGTGAGAGTCGCGGGCATCCAGTGGATGCAATGGCAGGATGTCGTTCAGTGTGGAGGTTAAAGGGGGAGGCCTATGTTCAGCAGTGGACGTCTTCTGGGTGATGATGATGACGTTGGGAACAGCTGATATATTTCTCGCGATTTCGGAGTTGGCCCGTAGTAACAGTTGTTCATATTAATAAGTATAAAAGAACCCCTTTCGGTTTAGCATACCCTTTCCTTATAACCCTGTATATTTACATAAATGACCCTGCGGCAATAGTTATCGAGTCATGCGTGTAGTTTAATATTACATTACATTTCTTATACACATAATACTTAGTTACCAAGTTGATTCACAAAAGGTTTTGTTGGTACAAGCTAGGATATCACTTTATATCTTAGTAGGTACTCAAAGAAGCAGGATAATTAACAAACACTTTTATTTCAAATTAGTGCTGTTGCCCGCGACTTCGTACGCGTAGATTTTCATATAAACTTTCAACCCTTTTTTCCTCCTTTATTCCTACCCTTGCGCAAAATAACATACTTAGCCTATATTTCAATCTGGTCCTAGCTAAGCATATTCATGAAAACCGCATTTAAATCCGTCCAGTGGTTTAGGAGATATGCGTGGACAAACAAACAAACAAACAGTCAAAAATTCTAAAAAATGTCTTAACGTGTTCAGCTGCTTATTTTAAATCGCCCTGGGTGGTTTTTTTTTATATTACGCAATTACAGTTTTTTTTTATCGCTACGTTTTTATTATATGTAATTATGTATAGAATAGATAGAAGATATATTTGATTAGGTATGCCAGGGACATATCACATACTTATTTTACTTTGTCCATGGCATGGCATGGTCAAAGTATCATCAAAATCTAACAAGTAGTGACTGAAAAAGTAACTTTACAAAAACCTACCTAAGGTAGGTAGACCCAACGAAGGTCAGAGGAGTAAGGTAGAGTTGCGATCGCAGCCGCGTTTCACAGATATTACGGCTGCTCCAAACAGCGCTGAAACAGCACAATGCGGAAAATCACGCGAACGTGAACTTTAACGCGCCGATATACGGTTTCCGATCGCACAGCTTTTGGCATCACCTAAACAGAATGGCTTAAAACAGGTAGCCATAACGCCCCAGGGCTCTACACTACCAAAAACACTTACCTACCTAAATTAATTCTTGGAACCAAATTTTAACTCTAGCACAAAATGCTTATAACCTTTTCTCAAACACTTTTTTACTAGGAATTGATCAAAATTTGGCAAAAATGTTGTACAGCGAAAATGCGGGCAATTTAAACAATCGCGACCACATGTTATCTAGAATAAATAGTCAGAAATAAAGCAGGTACTTAATTTTATTTATGGAATAATAATAACGGCTAATGCCACTTACACTTATTATCTAGTTTACATTATTATAAATTATTAAATTCGTTCAAAATATACAATGTTGGATGTCAATTATGAATATTGCAATAAATTTAATATAGTTCCCTTTCTTGTTATACTACAAAACGTACCACTACTACCTCAATAAGTATCAGTAGATAACCAAGACAGGTAATTAGTTCAAATCAACTAATTATTCTATCAACGTCAGAGCTTTCGTTTCAATCGAATTGTAATGAGGCACCTGTTTCCGTATGATCGGATTAAGAAGCCGGTTTGTCACTTTACGTACCTGAGTGACGAAATAGACGAGCTTTTTAGACTTGAAAGTCTATAGCCGTTAGATATTTAGTTCACCTGATGACGGTGTAGTCGAAGGTAGACACAGTCTAGTCTGATTTGAGAACTGACTCTGAAGTCTGCCTCGTCATTCTTTGCTAGATATTCAACCGCCAATTAGTAATGCCGCATTACTAGTTGACGGTTGAATATCTAGCAAAGAATGACGATGCGCCCTAATGCGCATATTACTGTGTTTCTGTATGGCGCAATACATCCCTATATAGTACCGGTGGGCCAAAATCGTCACGCAAAGAATGTCTGACGGCTGACGCAGTCATGGTGGGCATAGGAAAGGCTGGCGTGACGATCTTGACGCATCCAGGATTGTAACAAAGGGTGGCAGAAGACTGGAGTATGGTAAAGGTATTGCAGAGAGCTTTGCGAAAAGAAAGCTGTGGGTCAGCAAATATTTTAAACAGAAAAAAAAAACCTATAGAAAATTGACCAAATATTCGCGTTTGTATTATTCATCATTATCATTTCAGCCATTGGATGTCCACTGCTGGACATAGGCATCCTCCATCGATCTCCAAAAGGGCCGGTTGGAAGCGACCTGTTTCCAGCGTTTTCCTATGTGTTTTAGGTCGTCTATCCTTCTTGTGGGTGGACGTCCTACGCTGCGCTTACCAGTCCGTGGTCTCAATTCGAGAGCCTTTCGGCCCCATCGGCCATCTTTTCTATGTGCTATGTGCCCTGCTCACTGCTACTTCAACTTGCTTATTCGGTGGACTATGTCGGCAACTTTCGTTCGTCGACGGATCTCATCATTTCTGATTCGATCTCGTAGAGAAACCCTTAGCATAGCCCATAGCCATAGCATAGGGTGGACTTAATATTATTACCAACGTTTGTATTATTACTTCACATCTAGAAACCACAGGAGAACTTAACCAATCTAATAATATAATAGTCTTTGAGTTAGCGAAGGTAGAGACGCTCCAAGGCATTTAATTGTAGTAAAATTTTGGTACATTACGAAAATTTTAACAGTTTCAATACCTGAGATACACAAATACTTAAAACTGATCCTATCCGATCATGTTACAGTCCTCACATTGATCACGCCTGAAATTCAGGTCATCATTTATAATGCGGTTTGCCTTATACCTACCTATGCTACAATATTTCTAATCGCCAGATAGGTACTTCATCTATGCACTAAACTCGAGTTATATCCCTAGGTTGCCCAGAAATATTTTCAAAACTAAACTAAAGAATCCTAAACAAATCAAAGGTTCAGTAAAGTTTCCCGGACGTCCGATTATCAAACGGCTTATTGTACAAGCTTTTATTTAACTTGCCCAGGACCCTTAATCCACACGGGGAAACACGCTCGTAACGCGGCGCGTTAAGTTAACCTCAAAAAGTTGGCCTTTATTTCCTAAGGAATAGAGGCCAACTATTTTAAGGTTAACTTAACGTAGCCACGTTAGCGCGCGTTGCCCGTGCAAAATAAGGGCCCTGTTAGTATGTGTCGGACAAATCTTGCAACTTATTTAGACCAGTTAACCTCAACCGATTGAGCTGAAATTTGGCATACTTAAGTCCGGTGACAATGCAATGTTATGATACCATTGAGCTGGTCTGATGATGGAGACAGAAGGTGGCCATAGGAACTCCTAAACGAAACAACGTAATCCCGTCGAGTTTGGGTTCGTTGGATTTGTCTTTCCAAGCACTTTGGTTCTAGATGACTAGGGTCCTGATGATGGAGCTGGAGGGTGGCCATATCTACATTCTTGATATGGGTATCAAATGAAGTTTGCTGAGAAGAATCCGAAAAGCTTGTTTTAATAAAAAAATATATATATTAATAATTAATTAGTATTATCTATAGTATATATAGCCACAGAATATCGAACAGCAATTATCTGTTATAATAATGTTTTTTTCTATAAGCAAGAAAACTTATCTATACAATCCTTATGTCAACACAAGTGGTGGATTGCTAGTGCATTTACGGCCTCCTCTTCCCACGACTTTAAGGCTTACCATGATTATTTTTAATTACTAAAAACTTTTGATAGAAACTCACCAAACACTAGCAAACAGTAACTCCAGTGTTAAACACTTGTCTTTCTTGTTCTTCACTGCACTTGAACAAATAACGCGTGCACTAATGAACTTGTTTCTAAACGTAAACTAAGTAGGTATAAAAGCTACGGTTAGGAGCGTGCGATGCTAAGACGCCTCGGTTCACGACTGAGACCAACTCTGAGGAAACTTGTTTGACATACCTAATTATTCCTATGGCATCCTCTTTTCCTAGGGATATTAGTCGAATTCCAGTAATAGGTAATTAATATATTTTTCGCTTAATTATTCACCTTGTTGAGCAATTTCAATCAAGTATTATTGATAGTATTATAGAGGCCAGATAATTGCAGCTCCACTGTGAATGCTAATGAATAGAGTGATTTGACAAAATATTCGTGAGTGCTAGTTTTCAGAGTTCCGTACCCAAAGGGTAAATCGGGACTCTATTACTAAGGCTCCGCTGTCCGTCCGTCTGTCCGGTCTGTCACCGGCTGTATCTCATGAACCGTGACAGTTAGACAGTTGAAATTTTCACAGATGATGTATTTCCGTTGCCGCTATAACAACTAATACTAAAAAATAAAATAAAATAAATATTTAAGGGGGCTACCATCGACAAACGTGATTTATTGCTCGTTTATGCTCGATATTGATAACAGCAACAGGCTTGAAATATACACAGAATATTTAGTAATATATTGACTTGAAAAAATAAATAATTAAATTAAAATAAAATAATATTTAAGGGGGGCTCCCATACAAAAAACGTGATTTTTTTGCTCGTTTTCGCTCGATATTGATAACGGCAAGAGATAGACGCTTGAAATATTCACAGAATATTTAGTTATATATTCACTTTAAAAATAAATTGAAACTGACACATATCGTAGGCTTAGTAATAGGGTTCCGTTTACACCCTTTGTGTACGGAACCCTAAAAATGTGCTGGTTGCATATCAAATAATTATGGTGTTAAAGTTAATAAATAAATTTAAATGTAAGTTGCCGACTGTATTAATTATTTTAAAATGATTAAAGGGATTATTAGGGCAATGTATGTACCTACTTCGAGGTACCTAGTAGGTATGTACATAAACGTAATTTTTTTATAGGTAATCGCATTATAAACCTACCACGAAATGATTAAAAACTATACCAGATCTAAAATGTTTTCTTAATAACGGTACATAAGAAAGTAGGTTTCTTATGTACCTATGTAGGTTTCTTATATTCTATTTAACCTATGAAAAAAAAAACTATCAACCTATGATAAACCTCATTTGTTTTACCTTTTTATTTAAATTACGCGGTCTGTCGCATGTCAAACTTGTCTTTTTCTATCGTTTATCGTTGTTCATTTGTTTTGTTTTGATGTGGCAACCGATAATATTGGACGTTGAGTGCATCGTTTGTAACAAATCGTTGCAAAAGATAAAACACGACCCCCGAGATAACGAAAAAATGGGAAAAATAACTAACAACAATAGCAACCGCCGTTTGAGAACGCCGAATTGGTCTTTCGACGAAAAGCAGTACCTTCTTGAATTGATCAAGGCTCGAAAAGATGTGGTGATTACCAAGAGCAACAACGGGCCGAATTATTCGGAGGAAAAGGACCTCGCTTGGCACGAGATATTGCGACACTTGGAGTTAAAATACGGCTCAAAATTTAGTGGAAGTTCCATTAAGAAAGTTAAAACTCAGTGGCAAAATATGAAACGCATCGCTCGTGAAGAGATTTCACTAAACGGGCCGTTCTTACATAAACTAACAAGACAGTCGGCGGAAGTTTGCAGCATTCTAGACATGATCAAAGACGGTGTGTTACAAGTGGAGGGAAATACTTTGAACGAAACGCCTGTTACTACAGATGTTGAGATTAAGACTGAACGCATTGAAGAGTAAGTGATAAGTGTCCTTACGTATAGGTACTCAAATCAAAGTACCTACCTAGTTACTTATTGTAGTAAAATCTAGGCAGCCATGACTTATTAACTAGGTGCCTTTTACTCGTATCTATGGGAAGTGGGAACTCAGGTACATAACTTCAGTTAAGGGTCTGTTAGATATTTAGGTCTATTTTATAGACCGATAGACTGATCTGCAAGATCTATACCTAAGTCAACTATCTAATAGTTAGGTAGGTACTTATAATACAACAATATGCAAGTATATATTTAGCCTTTATGATATTATTTTATCGCGTACGGGTGTGCCATTGGGTACATTGGCATAAGCTTGATTACTAAAACCTCATTTATTTTCCTACAGGGACTTGAACCAACCTAGTTGCAGTGGAATAAAACATTCTACTATGATTGTAGATGATCAAACAGTCAACAGTAGCACAAAAAAATTAAACCCGGATCATTTTGAATCATCGGCTTCATCAGCTTCTGAACAAATATCTGAAAATAACGAATTCGATGCTACCGACGATATATATGTCATAGAAGCCTCAAAGCAAAACGCTTCAAACATGACTGAGGCCACATATTGTAAGGAATCTCACGTCGGAGTTAATCCTTTTCATAATGAGATGAAAGAATATTTCAAGTAAGAAAACTACAATCATTAAAACTTTCTAGTTTTTGTTTTTTTTTTTCCACTCTATTTTACGACACATAGCGCCATCTGTATCTTTTCGGTAAAACTACGTCGCACTGTTTGTTTTCAGGTTTATTGCTGCCGAGAAAATAATGAAAATGGAATCCCTCAAAGAGGAACGTCAAGTCATTAGAGCCATGCGAGAGACAGCGGAACTAAACAAAATTATTGCTGAACAAAAGTTGAAACACGTGTTGTGGGTCAAAAAACAAGAGATGACGTAAGTGGTGTTATTTTAATATAGAGATAGGGTATTTCTCATAGTCGTACTTTTTTACACTCGATTCCACAAGAATTAGTTATTAATAACTAATGGTTATTATCAGGCGTAGACAGAGAAAACACCGTCTACGTTATCAGGTAATGTTTTTGATGGATAATGCGGTATGATCTGAACACTTAATCGTAGCTCACTAGACGAATAATTTAAAAAACAAAGTAATGCCACGGCCAATGACATTGACATTGATACTCAATTTGATAGTGACAGTAAGTAAATACATCAAGTCAACCCTATCGCCGATAAAGACGAATGGATTGAACATTCAAAATATTTTGTAATTGGTTTTATTGCATTTATTAATTAAACAATCATGAACGTTATTTCTGGACACAGGACTTTGGCGAGGGCTGCACTAGTTAGCCTGAGGTAAGAATATTAACAAACCTTAACAGGTTAAAAGATTACGCAATCAATACCTACTGGAAGCACATTTTAGCCGGTCATTTATAGTTTTTGGAACAATCTTAGCAAATTTTTGATACCTACCATACAAAAAGATATCGACCTCTCACTCAATCTCTTATAACGTTAATCCCAAAAAGAATGTAACGCTACGCTAGTTAATCCGAAAGTAGTAGAAGAAATCCTAAAGTTTTCTTGTCTCCGTCAGCCATCGCGATTCTTGGCAGACACACGATAAAAACAGATGATGACACTATGTAGGTGTAAATGACTTTCTTTTGTAAACAAGGACTGCGTCACCCACTGCGTTATATTTGTATCAATTATATCTATTTAGAGACTTGTTCTTGATTAGTTCCTACTATATTTGAACCATATTTTCTGAAAGATAGAGAAAATATATAAGCTCAGCGTAGCTACACATCCTATCAGGTCAGTTATTTCAACATTTTATTGTTTTGAATCGATTTTTGAGCTCAAATATTAATTCAATCTTAGGTAATTGCATTTTTAGGTAGGTAAGTTTCATCGTGGTGAATTACGCATTGTTTTTATTTTCCATATAATTTATTTGTGTAATGTGTTGAGTGATTGTCAGGAAAGTATAAGTACATTGTTTTATCTGTAGTGTCAACTTGAACCTGCTAAATAAACAAAGAATGAATGCACACAATGTATACAAATACGGACTACTTAATATATATCTATAGCTGAAATTTCTTCAAAAGCTTAGGTCTTGATCGGAACACACATTGTGGTAAGCGGCGGCAGCGTCAGTGCTCGCTCGTACTGCTAAAGTATGCTTTGATAGAAGAATAGACCATTAAAGACTTCCATAAACAACTCACTAGAAGTGAGAAGGAAGTCAGATCAGCTCGGTATTTTGATCGGAATCAGATTTCGGAATTAGATCAGCATTTAATACCCTTCTACCCATTTTTCTATTAGATGACCAAGGCAGGCACAGAAAGGCGACAACACTTAATGATTGACATTTTGAAAACCCATAATAAGAGCTTTGATTCCACTTTAATTCTGCGAACTGATAGCTTGTGGAATGCGCTGCCTGAATGCTTGAAAAATCAAGTCATGAGTGAATCAACTTTTGTTGAATGTTTGTTGTTGGTGTACTATCAAGCATCTACCATGCTTGATAGTACAGATACATTGTGGAAAGATATGAGTGGGATACATAATTTTATTTTTTATTTATCCAGAATGTACTCGGGTGAGCCGGGATCGGGCGCTGGCAGGGGAGGTGGCACTGGCGGCTCCATCCGCGATGCTGGTGGCGCCTTCGGCAAAATGGAGGTAGCCAGGGAGGAGGAGTACTTTTATAAAAAGGTATATATTCATACTATATAAATATTTCATTATTAATTATGTTAGACTGCCGAGCGTAGTCTGGTGCTGTTCAGGGTTCTGGGGAGGGGGTAACCATAATCTTAACATTATAATAACCTTACATTGAGCTTTGTCTCACTCTCTCTGCTAATGAGAGAGCAAGACGAAATTCAATGGATGGTTATTATAACAATAATTTTGAGATTATGGTAACCCACCTGAGTTGTCGAGATTCAAGATTCTGGGTAACTGTTCTTGCCAAGCGTGACGCTTACCATCACGTGAGCGACTTGCTCGTCTCATCACCACTCAGTTGTATAAAAATACAAATATTGTAGTTTGAAATTGTCATAAATATATACAGCTGAACCAATCTTAATGGAATTTAGCTAGGATTCAGGTGCATAATAAAGAAGGATATGGGATACTTTTTGACCTGGAAAATGGTTGGTATCCGTTCAGGAGGATGCTGAATATGCTGATGCATTATTGTCAAATCGTAGCAATTTGGCATGCTGCCTACACAGTCATCTCATGTATTGTTTAAATAGAAATCAGAACAGGATGATACACTGTTTCAAATAGTAATACAAGAAAACAGTTGCACGCATATAGATACCAAAGTGGCTAGTTTTTAGTATAAGCCAGGGTCAGGTACAGATTATATGTAACAGCTCCCATATAGTTATTATTATAATACTTTATTTCAAACAATTCTCGGGTCTAGCC
Source organism: Agriopis leucophaearia (assembly GCA_949125355.1). NCBI lineage: Eukaryota > Metazoa > Arthropoda > Insecta > Lepidoptera > Geometridae > Agriopis > Agriopis leucophaearia. The sequence continues at coordinate 873,789 of OX421262.1, forward strand.
CGGACATTTGGTGGGCATTGGTGGAGCCGAAGCCAACACCAAGAGGCCCTGTTGAATATAAAATACATGCAACTATGAAATATGTATAAAAATGAATATGAAGCTATTGTACAGTATAGGATTAAAAAAGTCTGGGCTATTGAGGTGAACAACTTGTGGATGGAATAACAGATCTATAGAATGAGAAACGGCATCTGCCTTATCCTGTCTCATCTCAAAGTATATTTAGGCAGGTGATGACTTGCCACCCACTGAATGGGCCCCCCATAAAGGCTGCCGTATCTTGGCACCGGAGGGGCAATATTGTTGTGGGTGGCTTAGGGTGTCGAGAGGTGTGGTTCTTAGCTCTTGCGGTTTTCACCCCCGGACGGCCGGTTAAGGCAAGCCAAGGATCGGGGTCTCATTTAGCCCCATGGAATCGGGGTACGCGGTATCGCCAATCACCGACGTCTCGCCATAAAGCGAGCTTATTATTATTTATTATTATTATTACGTACGTTAATCCATGTTATTACTGTGCAACCTGTGATACCTGCAAATGCTCACTAAATTTCATAATAACGCTCAAATCACATCAGACAAAATCATCACACGTAATTATCATTGTCATTTTAATTGGAATCATAATTATCACACAGAATGATATTCTGCCCTTGGCTGTGTGTTGCTATCTAATAAGACCACAGATTTTTTTTCTTTCTTGCGATGCATATGTTTTTGAATTTCAAAAGTGTACTCGTATAGTTTTGATAAATTAACCATAGATGTTGTTATACTTGAGATTATAACATCTATGTTATAGTATCATGTCAGGTATAGATGTTTTATGTCTATGATAAGATATTATAATTATCAATATAAAAAATAACCAGCCAAGTGCGAGTCGGACTCGCGCTCGAAGGGTTCCATACCATTATCTATAAAAACGGCAAAAAAAAACACGTTTGTTGTATGGGAGCCCCTTAAATATTAATTTAATTTTTATTTATTTTTAAAGTGAATATATCACTAAATATTCTGTGAATATTTCAAGCGTCTATCCGTTGCCGTTATCAAGATAGAGTAAAAACAAGTAAAAAAGTCACGTTTGTTGTATGGGAGCCCCCTTAAATATGTATTTTATTCTGTTTTTTAGTATATGTTGTTATAGCGGCAACAGAAGTACATCATCTGTGAAAATTTCAACTGTCTAACTATAACGGTTCTTGAGATACAGCTTGGTGACAGACGGACGGACAGACAGAGATGGAGAGCGGAGCCTTAGTGATAGGGTCCCGTTTAACCCCATGGGTAAGGAACCCTAAAAACAGACTATATAAAAATGTCAGAACTGGACCAAATTAAAAAGGGACCAAACGAGAAGCACCAGCTTTCAAATAAAAAGAATCATCAAAATCGGTCCACCCAGTAGAAAGTTCTGTTGAATTGATAACCTCCTTTTTGGAAGTCGGTTAAAATTCACAATTATATGCAAAAGCAACATACTACATACATTTTCTTATTTTCACAGCAAAAGGAACAACTCCAGTCCCTCAAAAGCCACATCGACAAGGAGATCACCTTCCACCAAGAGCAGATCAAACGCCACGAGGATGCCATCCGCCGTCACAAGAAGTCTGTCGAGGAGGTGGAGCAAAAGTGAACAACCTTTGGCAATTTTACTTAACGCCACATTACCCGTATTCCTCAATTATACAACCAGTAAATTTCAAAGTTCCTAAAGAAAACTTAAATCCAAGGAAATAAGAAATTTAGTTCACAAAGTTTTAACTTTTTGAATGACAACCATTGGTTGTATTTTTCATGAATATGGGTGTTAAAGTTACAGCATCAGTGTTAAAGGCATAAAGATGTAAGATTGCAATTATTTTTTAAGGTTTCACATTTTTTCTCTTTTATTTTGTTTAGCTGTTAGACTGATGTTTGAATTATAATCTTAGGCATCGTGAATGTTGTTTTAGTGGAACAACCCTATGAGCCGACACACATAAACGTTAACCCAGGACCCTCGAAGTTGTATTCTCTTTGCCTCGAAGATCGAATGATCCTGTGACCGCATTGAAATTCGCTGCTTAGGGCCGAAACACATAGATGCGGCGACGCAACGCTAAATTCGCAACAGAACAAGCACAAAGTGACGTACTATTGAATGTGACCTATAGGCATAGCGACGAAATAGCTAGTGTGACGGTAAAATCAATAAATCTGGGTGTCTTCAAAACTCGAGTGAATCGGTTTCTTCTGGGCAAGCGTGCTCCATCGTAGACCGCATCGCGCTTAACATCAGGCGAGTTGGCGGTCAAACGCAAGCCAACTACCAAATAAAAATAAAAAAGACCTCAAAACCAGTGGCCTTAGCACTTGCGAAAATGTTATCGTTACGTAAACGATAGCATAATGTATGAAAAATTGAACAGCGCCTCTATCGGACGTGAAAGGAAACTGAGTTTTTCATACATTTGCTATTGTTTACGTAACGATAACTTTTTCGCAAGTTCTCGTACTAACCCCACAGTTCTACACTGGCTATTGAAAGATCGACCAGCTAACATGAAGAGGACGGAACTAAAAAAATACTGTCAGTCTTGTTTAAAATGTTCTGAAGAGCTGTTAGATCTCATTCCCGCGTCGGATTTCCATTCCCTCACTTCACGACACCTCCAAAAATCTCACCTCACACTTTGCCAAGCTAGAAATCTCACACCGTTTAGTTTCTACTTTTTTCTTCTCTGGATCTACATGGTGAGAGGAATGTCCTTCCTGCTGTCTTCCCGCTGAGCATGGCCGAACTTCGCGGATTTAGAGCGTTTAAAAACTGGTGTTTGCCTCTGATGTTACAGGTCCATAGGCGACGGTGACTGCTTACCATCAAGCAACCCGTCTGTTTGTTTCCCACTTTTCCACCTATGGCATAAAAAAAAACTAATAAGTTATGTGGTGTGCCATCTGTTGTTATCTCCCAGTATTAAATCAAAAACTGGTTTGACAAGATCTTATAAGTAAACTATGCGTTTAGTTTTTTTTTGTTATGCAATCTATGATTATGGCAGTCGATAACATTTTTTGTAAGTACCTACCTATCCCATCCATGCATTTACTACAAAATGACAAAAGTGGGCATAGATGGCGCTGAAAATAATTTCGGACAGCTGGTGTCTGTGGCTCTATCTATGTTGTCTTCATGACATGATTAAAGCTTAGGTATCATGATATGATATGTCATGATGGATGAAGCTAGATTTTTGTTTAGCTTGATAATTTTATAGCAATTTATCATAGCATTGTAACCGACTAGTATATTGCCTGCATTTTTCTGTAAGGGTCTTTGTATCATTGTAGGTATTGTTGGTTTCACCTAAATTGCTTTTCATTGCAACCAACTTGTAACAAAATATGCAATAGAATCGTATTCTACCAACTTCCTACTTATCATCGTCTTCTGTTTTTCAAAGAAGTAAAAATTGTATTGGCTCATCGGACGCATTTAGTTAGATGTCTATCGTTCTGTTTGTTTTGATCGTAGACAGGCGGTCGTCGGCCCATCAAATAATATTTCTGTCGGCGTGACACCAAATTTAGAACGGGTTCGGCGCAGCAAGGACGGGGCGGCTCTCGAGGGCTCGTTTTTGTGGGCCTATTATTTGGTAATGAATAGCAGTGCGTGACGCGAAACGCAGCTCCATCGACCATCGGCGGCGGCGCGGCGGGCGACGACCGGAGCGGTCCGAAGTTGGCCGCGAGCGACGCGCGCCCGCCACTCGACTCGACTGTCGTCGACGGCGAACGCCGCTCAGTTTACCACAATCGCAATAGGACGCCGCATGTCGTCTCACGACACGTTACTCGTGTGTATGGTGTTTGTAGAATAACATAACAATCCTGTGCAGTGGCATAATAGTGTGATTGTGTTATACAGCTGGTGCGACCGGTCCGGTTTACGTTGTTGTGATGCATTTGAGGATTTACCTATGGCTGTCTTGTGTTCTCCTCGCAGGATACGTTCGAGCGACAGAGGTAAGGGGGACCGTCTTAAATGCGGCATTTACTCGGTTATAGTCAGGACACGGGCTCGGGGGACGCCAGCCCTCTGCAACTCGACGTGCGCTAGACTGTAGACACCAACTTGCGTAACTATACTTTCAATGTCACATACCATAATACGGGATTATGAACTTGCAAGAGTGCACACGTCTAACGTGGGCCTAAATGCGTGCGAGAAACGGAACGGTTACCTTGAATGTGGTAATCGCAGCACAGCGCAGGTAAACAATCGTTATCTCGTGGCTGCGCTCTCATAGATTCGAGACGCATTATTTTTGTTTCTATATTACTATCGTACGGCGATGTAAACACGCTCGAGACATGAATGGGAGCGAGTATCGCCCACGTTTGGTTTGGGAGAAAGCTGGTTTGCTTTACGCGCCTACATAATGCCTGGCTATCTCACCCGATAGGTAGGTAGGTACCTACCTACCTACTTGGCCCTAAAGTTGACTCAAAGCGTCAGTTCGAAGTCATGAGCGTTGTCTGATTCAATCACACGGGGTAACCTTTGGAAGAAAGGAAAAGTCTCCTAAACTTAGTTTCGAATCCGAGTTAACATCCTGTAGGTGCCTAGCATACCTAGTAGGTACCTACCTACCTATTTAGTATACCAAAGTTTAGTCTCGCTCCGAGCGCCAGAACTAAATTTCGACGGAAGTCGGATATTATGTCTGGGAGATGAGTAATGAAGTAAACTGCAGACGCTGCAAACATTTGCTCTACACAATGACTTAGCATACCTACCTATAGATCGTTGGCTGTACACAACCCTGTGAACTGGCTACATGAAGCTAGCTAGGAGGTTGGTCTGTACGAGGTTACTTAGCACTTCTAAACTTAGAGAAGTGGTTGCACCGCGCATTCCTATGAGTCACTCACCCACCCATTTGCGCCAAGCACATTGCTACATTCACAATGTGCTCGGGACAGATTGTCAACATGTTAATAAACTAAAGAAGGTAGGTACTACGTATCTACAACGTACATGTTCTGTTAATACAAGTAGGAACCTAGTACCTACCTAGCTACCTTGCAGGTTTATGTAGAGGTGACCCCTAACTCATTTGGCTCAGTTCTATGAGTAATGTTTTGATTGACAAAGTCACATACCTACCTAGCTACTCGTCTACAGCAGAATGAAGAATATGATATCATGCAGAACCCTACCTGCCCAAAATATCACGTCCAACAAAAAAATCTTTTAATAAAATAATAATTAGGTATCGTCGACAAAAAATAGACGAAATCTTGACCGAATCCTTAAAAGGACCACCCTGGAAGTGCACCCAAAACCAAACCAGCTGTAACAATATTTTACTTGAGAGTCGTAAGTGCGGGATAGTCGAAACAGTATCAAAAGATAATTACCTACCTACCTACTTGAGTTTTTGACACTTGTTAACATGACCTTCATATTTGTCTACACGCAGAATCGTGCAAATTATCAAAATTGCAAGTTGCATTTTTAAATAGGTTTATACCTACCTCCATATAGTAGATTGTTGCATCGAGCGCAAAGTGAGTTATTACCTAATGCACGAGTGTTGGTGCCCGAGCGCATGCGACGGCACTAAATTAACACGAGTGCATTAATTACTAACTTGAGCAAGGTGCGTAATCTACTCAATCTACCTACCGTGATACTTATTCAGAATAACATCTCGAGTTAATGAAAACAAAGTACCTATACCTACCTAAGTAATTCATCTTCTCCTCAAACATTAAAAACTTACAACTATATTACCTACATGTTCAGTTGTCAAATTAAAAGTGAAATTAGCACTTTTACTAGGAACATTTATTCTAGTATTTGTATGGTTTATTTGATCTAATGTATACATTTTATATTAAACTTAATGGGAAACATTAAGTAAACATCTGTGGTAAATTTATTTCTAAATAAAAAATATAAAACAGTGAAAATGAAACAATAATGAAACTGTGCAACTATGAGATTTTATAAAACATTTCTGCATTGTTTTGGTTCTAAGCTTAAACACGTCCTTTGTGATCGGTAACATTACTACGTAGTTGAAAGCAAAAATACCTACTTTACATACCTACCCCTACCTAACCTACCTATAAGAAGGCGACTAGTAAACCTATAAACATCTGTAACATCTTGACTGCCTCTGACTGCCTCGGTGGCTCAGTTGGTAGTGATCCTACTTTCTGTGCTTGGGGGCGTGGGTTCGATTCCCATCTAGGACAAACATTTGTGTGATGAACATTTGTGTTTGTTCTATGTCTGGGTGTTAATATCTATTTAAGTATGTATTTAAAAATATATATGTACGTATATCAGTCTCTGGCAGCCATATTACAAGCTTTGCTTAGTTTGGGGTCAGATGACCAATAATAATAATGCAATGCAATGCAATGTAATAGTGCAATAATAATGTCCCAGATCTTCTGTCTGTTTTGTACCAACGTAGCTACCTACTACTCCTTCCTCTCCAAAACACAAGCAAGCAAAGGAACTTGCTTAGAGGTAACTATTTTATCAATGCAAATAAGGTCTCTTTTGCACGTGAACAAATAAAGCCAAGTTGTGAATTTTATCAGTTCAGTACCTACAACGTCTGAAATATTTCGGAGTTTAGTAATGTTTGACTTGACACATCTGTATAGTACCTACAACCGGCCAGCTTTAGAATCACCGTAAAAAGTATTTTTGAAAGAAAAAAAAATCATAGAACCTTTCAGTTCCCCCATTCCATGGCCAAAAGGTCTTCGGCCGCCCTGTAACGTCGTCGTCAGTATCTGATAATGAATGGTCACCGTAGAGCAGCAGAACAACTTTTTTAAATATAAGTAAAGAGTAATCAATATTTTTTTTCGAGGGGGAAATCTTCCAAAGATACCCGGCTGCATTGGGGTGCAGCCAGGTTATGTAGGATTATACCCACCCACACAAATTTGACCACCCCGAACCTATAGGTCACCTAGTAGGCTCTTACTACAGGCAGGGGGTACCGGTGCCGTATTCTATTGCCCCGGCACCTGGGCTAAATTAATCGTAACCTAGAGGTAAATGTATCACCATTTGATTCTTTCTTTCAGAATAAAAAAAACCGTTGGTTTAAAAGCAAAAGTATAAGCAAGTAGTATGTATGCGGTTTGCGGTATACTAGACACAAAATGTAGGTATAATGTACATTTCGGAGAGTGAGTGTGTATCGACTCAGCTTTATCTAATTCTCTGCTGCCCATTTTTCTGCCAGGCTGGGCACGAAAAATCGACACCGCTTTATGATTGAATATTTATTCCGAAAATCCCGATGAAAATGTATAATTTAGATTCGATGAAAGAAATGATAAGGTTGTCCAGAGTTGAGATTACCAGTTATAACTTGGTTATGAACATAAATCTGTCACACTTGACCATTAAGTATTTATTATTTGTTGTTATAATTTAATGATTAGGTTTCACAAAAAACTGCTTGGAAGCCATTGTTCACTATTAGCCGGTCGATATGACAGGTAATATTATACCTACCTACATCTAAGTAGCTACATGTTGTAGTCATTATGTCTGCTAGGTATTCCTCACTATACGCTATCGAATAACAATTCCAATAACACATTTCATTTGATTAGTTTTTGAAATAAATATTTTATTTTATTTCGTACACATACAGTGATAAATAACTTGATCACTGATACATTTAATAATTGAACTCCAGTGTACGTACTATAGTCATGCCAAATTTGACGCTTGTACGTACGTATTATTTACATTATAGCTAATACTTACATATTCTGTGAAAATTTCAACTGGCTATCTTTTAAAAATATAGCATATTGTTTGTCTGTCGTCTCAAATATGTAGGTTGATTTGTAACGAGGCATGCCTACATGTGTTCTACATTAACAGAAAAAAACATAATTGTCTTAATTTAAGTACTCTTCACTACAATATTGTCTTTAGGGCATTGTTATTTTATAACTGTTTCTTTATTAAAGTCAAATTACAATGTATTGTCTCTAAATATAATAAAGGTTTATAAGTAGATAGATATCACTAGTTATCGAGGTTCTGGTTTCCAAGGATGCAGTCACATCGCATAGTAATTTAGTTAGAGCTCTATCGATTTCCTGTTCAATAACGCGTGTACACGTTCGAAGTTTCTAGCGCTTGTTTAATCTTACTATAGATGGCCGATTGGGCTGAAAGGTTCTTGAATGGAGACCACGGACCGGAGCGCAGCGTAAGACGTCCACCCTCTAGATGGACAGACGACCTAAAAGTGACTGCAGGGGAATGTAGGCCGCTTCCAACCGACCCTTTTGGAGATCGATGGGGTAGGCTTATGTCCAGCGGTAGACGTCCAACGGCTGAAATGATGACGATGATAATTCTGCGAATCATACTCCACGAAATTTGACCTTCTTGATTTGGATGTCATAAAAGGTCACACAAGAGCTCAGTCTTGAAAACTTCGCAAGGAAGTGCAAGCTATAATCAAGGTCGTGTACTATACCTACCTATTTATCTATCACGTGTCGAGGCGAGGATCTTGCCGCGTTATTCAGTGTGATTATCCAATTACGCGGATTCTAAGAGTCGTAAGGCAGTGGCTACGCAGTAAGTATATATATATACCTCTGAACCCTGAAGCGAAATGATAACATGACGAGTTACTAATACATTAATAGAGGTTCTGAGTTGGCCAAGAATTGGTAGCAACTGTTAGGTATTGATGAGCAACTCATCCTGGAAAACATAGTACTGTGCCCAGCTCAGAAAATCTGGTGCTTGACAAGAGAAAACGATCCAAATCTTATGAACCAGGGTGAAAGGCTTGTTAGCCTGCCCTCACAAAAAATCCTAGCTACGCTACGAGGACTTCAAGGCTTCTTCTCATACATATAAGTAGATATAGATAGATGATCATCCTCATGTCGTTTGCCTCTTGTTTAATGACTACTTTCTGTAATAGTTCCTATGGTAACCAACCTCATTTGACCTTATATTTCCTGAAGGACATGCATGAAATTATGCAGAAGAACTCCTACAATCTTGGGTGAAAGTTCATAATTGAAACAAAAGTAATGTTCTATTTGGAAGAAATTATTTGTATACATAGTAGAATCGAAAACGCAATCATACCTAAGCTTTTGATAATTAAAAGTTGTTAAACAACCAAATGTGTGATTGTATTCTATCTTGTACTAAGTAAAAACAACCAAATGTGTGTTTGTATTCTATCTTGTACTAAGTAAAAACAACCAAATGTGTGATTGTATTCTATCTTGTACTAAGTAAAAACAACCAAATGTGTGATTGTATTCTATCTTGTACTAAGTAAAAACAACCAAATGTGTGATTGTATTCTATCTTGTACTAAGTAAAAACAACCAAATGTGTGATTGTATTCTATCTTGTACTAAGTAAAAAAAGTAACTTGGGTAGGCCATTAATAAGTACATAAAGGTCGATACTTCTGTAAGCTAGCCCAGTCGCTAGCCCGGTAGTTTTATCGTTTCAATTTCGAGTTTAAACAGTTGTTAGGCGCGTACCTCCATAGATCTCCTCGAGAACTTTGTGTTTGCGACTAAATGCTCGCTAAAGACCTTACATTGTAAGATTTACTAGGGATTTAGACAAATTCGTCTTCTAAAGTAAAGTTTCACAGCACTTTAACATCCAAGCATCTGTGAAATGCTTCGTGCATGATGTGAAATTGTGGACTTTTTTAAATGTAATTTGCTTCCAAGTACCTTTTTAGGGTTCCGTACCCAAAGGGTAAAACGGGACCCTATTAGTAAGGCTCCGCTGTCCGTCCGTCCGTCTGTCTGTCACCAGGCTGTATCTCATGAACCGTGACAGTTAGACAGTTGAAATTTTCACAGATGATGTATTTCCGTTGCCGCTATAACAACAAATACAAAAAAATAGAATAAAATAAATATTTAAGGGGGCTCCAATACAACAAACGTGATTTTTTTGCTCGTTTTCGTTCGATATTGATAACGGCAAGAGATAGACGCTTGAAATATTCACAGAATATCTAGTTATATATATTCACTTTAAAAATAAATTATTAAAATCAAATTAATATTTAAAGGGGGCCCCCATACAAAAAACGTGATTTTTTTGCCGTTTTTATAGATAATGGTATGGAACCCTTCGTGCGCGAGTCCGACTCGCACTTGGCCGGTTATTTTTTAAGGCTTCTTGTCCATGTTTAGTATCGTGGATTACCTACAGACATCTAGTGTACTCTTTTGAAACGTGGACAACCGGCGACAGCAAAGTTTTACATAACACTTTGATGTATACTTATCTGTCCAGTTGCTGCTAAGTGTACTCTATTAATGCAATGACAGCGTTAAATAGTGGTAGAATGCTAGAGAATTAAGAGTGAAATGGGCTGCAGCTAGTTGTTCATAATGAAAGAAGAGCTTGTGCCATGAACTATAAGCGTATGCATGTGTGTGCTAACGTTTAGGAGAGCTCTACCCATCGATTGTTGCGGTGTTCACCATTCACAGTATAAACAGTGCAGTGTACTAACGAACGTGCCTGTTTTGATAATAAGTATGTACGTTTACCGGTTTGCTGTGAATTTTCATTGCGCTTCAAGCGTTTAATTTGACAACGGCCAATCGAGTTTAATGCGCGGTATCTAGTTAGAAATACTGAATGCAATCAAATAAACCTGTTTTCAAACATATGATTGTATGGGTTAAGTTGTCGCATTCCAGATAATCGCAATAGCAGATTTGAAATAAGACAAAATTTATCCCGTTAAAAACCGTCTCGGTATTTGAAGATAAGTATCTATCTAATTAGCCCGTTTCCACCTAATACTGAATATACGCCACTATTTTCGTTCCTGTGCAAGCCACTTCGACTGCTTTTTGACGCAAGTAAAAAAAAAAGTACTTTCCGCTTTAGACCGGATCGAACTAGTGGTCAGACCTTTCGTCGTCGCCCATTCCGCGGATACTATTCATACTCGTAATTCCTCCTATCGATAAAGACATAATCTGCCTCACCCATAGATATAATATATATATATATTTTTTCTCAATTAATAATTATTTATTATTTTTGTAGCAAGAACGAATCAGAATGGTAATGATTTATTACATATTTTTTTTTGTAATTTTGATTAATATTTGTAATTTTTAACTTTTTTTTATGTTATCTGTTAATTTATATAATTTTCTTTTGAGCTTGTATTTTGTGACTAATGTATTTCCTTTGTATTTTTTTTTTCAATTCTTATCTATAATTATACCTAATTTGTGAGATTGGCTGGACCGTGTAATATCTCAATAAATAAATAAATAAATAGAGTAATTTCTTGAAAATACATTCAATAATAGGAGCAATCGATAAACAACTTAGTGGTAGATTTTGAACGGGAGCAAACGTGATGATTAAAGTTTTGCGAACGCCTTTATTGAAATCAAGACGCAATAATCAAACTCCGTCATCACATTGAAATTATAAATCGCTAGAAAAATTTTATGAATGAAAACCCGACAGCTCTTGTCCGTTGGCAAATCTGGCGAGTTCTTAAACCTTGTTGAGAGACACATGGATTGGGGTAAGTTGAATGTTTTGGGGAATAATAGGTAAGCTGAATTTATTCTATGTATATTGCATAGAATACGTTTCTACCAGAATTTGAAGGCCTCGACCCCTTTGCTAAAGTAATTGGTGGCCAATTTTTGTCTTCTCTGATTATCTTGGACGCGCGTATAAAATTTCAATGTGCTAAGTATCCACTAAAAAGAGGCGAATTCGCTTATTTATTCTAACGTAACCTACTAAATACGTATAATAAAGACAAAAAAAATATTGACATTTCCTGCTGGTGTCTTTGAAAGGCTCATAATATTATAAGGGTTACGTAGTAGCTTTGCCATATGTGTAATTACACATAATTACATGGCTTTATCTAATCTGTGATTAGAAGCCATGGCCACTCGTTTTTTTTCTTTTCTTTAAAAGTTTGGTTACTAGCAATCGTTTTAACGAAATGCGAAAGATACACCAAAATATTTATGAAGTATAATTGTTTTGGAAAAAGATCGGTGATTTCAGATTAAATTTTGAGTGAGTAACATTAAAGCTGATGAGCTGTTGACCGCCAAATGAACGTCAGAAAACAACGTATTGCCCTTGCGTTATTTTTAGCAGGCAGGACGATGGATGTTGAGGAGGATACACTCTGAGATCACTACAATTTTATGTTCTTAAATTACACTGAAGCGAGGGACTTAAATACTTTAACCTGGAATATTCTACCAGCATTTTCAGTCTTTGTTGAGCCATTCGCTCATAATATATTTTCCCCTGACATTGATTTCGTAAAATGAGTACATACTTAGTTTTATTTTCGCTTAGGCTTTGGTGTTCGTCTTATTTTAGGCGCGTTTAGATTTTTTATCTAAAAGATTTACAATATAAACAAATCAAACCTAGATAAAGAAATCTAAGATTGTAACTGTTGTGAAAATAAAAGTTCAAGCGTGAAAACGTCTGAGCTTTGGTAGTAACTGATAACATTACCAATTTAAAGCTATAATATTTTCCAGAAAAATTCTATAGTAGCAAATTAGAAGAGACAAAATAATTTTTTCCTTCAATGCGTGGATAAAAGAGAGTGCACGGTCGAGCTTGCAGTGCCATCCGGTGAGAAGCCGTACAGTAAGTAGCTGTCTTAAATGTTTTAAAATAATGTGGGTAGAGAGGTTCTTGAGTACAGACCACGAACCGGAAAACGCAACGCAACGTAGGTAGGCCTCCCACTAGATGGACCTCATGAGAATCGCGTGCATCCTGTGAGTGCAGAAGGCAGTCTGTCGTTCAGTATGGAAGCATAAGGGGAATTATGCTCAGCAGTGGAAGTATTCTGGATGGTGGTGAATTTTGTAATGGTACAGAAAGATCCACCGGCATTTCACTCTTTTATTTTAATATTGATCGGGCTCGTATTTGATATATAAGGTCGGGGAAAAAGTTTCTTCGTATTTTATAAACAAATTCAAGACATATTTTTTTCAAGTTTAATTACATTTAATTATAATATATATGTACCATTTTGTTCGATAACTTGTTGCCATCTTTTAGGTAGTGACATGACCCCGTTGCTGTAGAAATTTTGGGAATTCTGATCAATAAAATGCAACAAGTAGTTTTGACAGTCCTCTCTTGATGTTAATCTAACACTACCCAAAGAATTCTGAAGAGATCGAAACAGGTGGAAATCTGAGGGTGCAAGGTCAGGGCTATGTGGTGGATGCATTAACACTTCCTAACCAAGCTCTCTAAATTTTTGCTGAGTGGCCAAAGATGTGTGCGGTCTGGCGTTATCATGATGAAAGACCACACTCTTTATGTTGATCAATTCCGGCCGTTTTTTCTCAATTTCTTGTTTGAGTCTCATCTGCTGTTGGCAGTAGAGATCCGAATCGATGGTTTTGCCCGGCGGTAAATGCTCATAATGAACGATGCCCTTCCAATCCCATCATACACACAGCATCACCCTATTACGTGTTAATCTGGGTTTCGCTACAGTCTGTGGTGCTTCACTGCCCTTTGACCATGATCGTTTGCGCACATTCTTGTCGTAGGTGATCCATTTTGCATCACCAGTGATCAATCTTTTAAAAAACGGTTCGGTTTCTTTACGTTTCAATAGAGAATCGCAAATGAGTACACGATTCATTTGGTTTCTTTCAGTGAGCTGGTGTGGCACCCAAATATCGAGTTTTTTTGTATACCCAGTTATTTTCAAATGGGTCAAAACTGTTTTGTGGTCAATCCCCAGGTCTTCAGCTACGTCGTAACTACTAATATGCCGATCTTGGTCCACTTTTTCAGAAATGGCATCGACTTTATCCGTAACAGGGCGACCAGAGCGAGCTGCATCTTTGACATCAAAATTCCTGGACTGAAAATGCTTGAACCAACATTGTGCTACTCTTGATGACACTGCATTAGGTCCATAAATGTCACAAATTTTATTCGCGGCTTGTGTCGCATTTTTCAGTTTTTTGTAATAAAATTTCACAATATATCGAATTTCTACGTTAGATTCACTCATTTTATCGAACAAAAAAACAATTGAAAAATGGCGGGAAATTGCTTTTTACTTTTTATATTCCTTTTTTAAAATGTCATATTTTTAATGGTATCAAAACCAGCCAGATACAAACAGTACAATCGATGAGATTTTTACTACAACTTTATACATACAAAATACGAAAATACTTTTTCCCCGACCTATTATGTAGCAGATATTGATATTGCAGACAAGGCCTAACGTTGAAAACTTGCCCCGAAAAACGATGGGATGGGTAGTTGGTAGAGTTCTCGCATAGTTTCTGATAGCTTTTTCACGATTTGGTGTTTATCAGGGCGTGTCCAGTTGACTTTAAATGGGTACCTATTTAGTCGCTAAGAAGCCTAGATGGTCTGTGGTTTTTCTCATTCCTAGAGAGGACAAACTGTTCAGTAAAAGTAGAGATGTTCTTCCAAGCCAAAGGTCGTCTCTCTATAGCACTATAACTTCGTGCAGTTTTACTTAAGATGACTTAGTCACCAACTCATCTCATTAGACGTGTGGTCATTTGGTGAAACTTGAAATAAATACTTACTCGTACCTACATATATACGACTTTAGATCATTTTAGAAAACTGGTTTTTTTTTACTTGTTTCTCTGTGCCTAACACTAACACTACAAAAACAGTTAGTCTGCCCATAGACCGTTGAACGTCTAAAGACAATGCAAATGCTCAAGCCCGCTATCAGTTGGCAGCGTACCCAGCATGCTGACGGCATTACCACGCTGAATGGAAATGCTTATGCGTTGAGCCAGAAACACGCCAGCATTTTGGTCACGCGTCGTATTCATCATCAGCCAGAAGACGTCCACTGCTGAACATAGGCCTCCCCCTTTAACCTCCACACTGAACGACATCCTGCCATCTGCATCCACTGGATGCCCGCGACTCTCACAATGTCGTCGGTCCATCTAGTGGGAGGCCTACCTACGCTGCGTCTTCCGGTTCGCGGTCTCCACTCAAGAACCTTTCTTCCCCATCGGTTAACAGTTCTTCGAGCGATGTGGCCTGCCCATTGCCACTTCAACTTGCAGATTTTAATAGCTATGTCGGTGACTCTGGTTCTTTGGCGAATATCTACGTTTCGGATTTTATCGCGCAAAGAAACTCCGAGCATAGCTCTCTCCATTGCCCGTTGTGTGACTCTGAGTTTTTCCAAAAGGCCAACAGTTAAGGACCAGGTCTCAGTACCATATGTCATCACTGGCAACACACACTGATCAAATACCTTCGTCTTCAGGCACTGTGGTATCTTTGTGGTTTGACGCGTCGTATTACATAACTATAATTTTAAAACTGACAGTAAAAACTGCTATCCTATCTAATATCTACTCTTTATGACCGTCATTAGTTTTTGTATACGATAACTATTAGTACAAAGAGCACCGACATAATTACATTAGCAATTTGCTACTCACAAGTGATTACTGTCCAACCAGTTTCAAAGGACAGAGATGAATGTTTTTTAAATTAATCAAATTAGAGTTTAGATAGAACGAGTTGACTAACCATTTTTAAATAACATATTTTTTTTCTAAAATTTTCTTTATTAGTCCACAACAGAGAAAATAAAAAAATTGTTTTTTTTTTTAAATAGAACGGCTGTCAAGGTATTTTTGTAAGAAATTTGTTGTAGCCACTTGCATCCATATAATAGCAATCCATAGCAACTGTGACGCGGAGTTCGACGCGTTGACATAAATAAGAATTTTTAATCATATATCTGCCACAATTCGTGGCGACAGAGTTTCCTTCTCATTTCCGTTCTATTTACTTCTCTTTTCTGTGGTCCACAAGGCCCAAGTGAGGGTTACAAAAACAATTTCTTCAGACTATAGCTTACATGTCGGTAAAGTTGTGAGACCACAGATTATTTAATAGTGTGTACAAAAGAGACGTGTGAAAATAGGCCGGCGACCCACCCCTATTGTGTCAGAGTTTTTGTTCCAACTTCGGACCCGACATTGTTTGAGGGCCGAGACTCCGAGAGACACAAATAGATAAAGTCGAGTTCGACAATGACATTCCAAACTACAGGATAGTTGTTAGAAGAGATGCTCCAGACTACAACCTGTTGATTAATGCTTGTTGTTTGTGTGTTTTGAGTTCGCAATAAGTAAATAGTAAAATATTAAAGTCAAAGAGAATGCTACAATAATTTAATTGGTAACTAGTACTACAAGTTGGAACCTTCGATCAAAAAAAATACAAAGATGACACAAAGACACGCTAATCGCGGCAATACTTAATCTGGCTGGATTCAATACGCAGCCAGATTGGATCCACACGCGATAATATAAGAGCCGTAACAGACACGTCAACTTGGCTGACCAACCACCGTCTGACCAACGGAAGAGAAAGAGAAAATTGTCTCTTTCTATCGGGAGAGAAGTTCCCACTTGCGATTCAGACAGAATCGCCGTCTCGCTTGCTCAACGACAGTTCACGAGTTTTGACAATGTTGTGCAAATCGAATAGACATCAGAGAATTGAGTCGTAAATGTATATATATACGGTTGGTTTTGGTAAAATAGTTTTGTTTCGATATAAATTGTATACAGCTATGTTTATATATGAAACTGCGGACGTTTATTGACTATATTTTTTTACGCGTTGTGACTTCTATGTATAATTTTTCGAAGGTTGGAACAAATATCTTGTTCTGATTAGGTTTGTTATGTAACTGATCGATGGACAGGACACTGAAGTAGGTACCTAGATACAAGTAGGTCCAAAGGTGTTTAATACTCCCATCCCATGATTCATAATTACAGTAGAATGGCACTTACCTTGATTACTTAGCGCGGGCTGTGGCAATAGAATTCAATTCCGTAGGATGTAGATTTCTAAAGGGTCTGCCCACATTTATCGTTGTACCTGTGGTACAGTATCAAAAGATGTGTTGTCCCCAACTATGTTGGTGCATTGACCCAAAATGAGACCTATTTCTTTACTGGTTGCACAGTTTTTTCATTTTCAGCGAGTAAGTCCGTTGTATGGAAGTGTCCTCGCCCATTTCCAACTATCTGTAATCCAGAAAGATGGGATCGGTTGTGATCGGTTTCTTCTTGGCAAAGTGATCCATCGTAGGCCGCATCATCGTTTAACATCAGGCGAGCTGGAGCCAAGCGCAAGCCTATTTTACAATAAAAAAAAAGGGTTGACTTTTTCACGCCGCATTGCTTGTACGCCTGTTCCTCGCCTCGACTTCCAGTGTGCGTTGGGCCTACTTGGTACAACTCTAAAGGACGAGTCCCAAGATTTTCAGCTGAAACTATAAATACTCAAACAAAGAAATTCCGAACAAAAGGGCTTTAAACCCCGACTCTGTCAGTAACAATAAATCATACGAATTATAAGAAATTCTAGAGATCGCCATCTGCTTAACAGCTGTTACGAAAGTACTTTAGCAGTTATGATGATTCACGGCCCCATTCATGATTTCATGAGATTGTTTTCCTGGTTCGCTAATCTACTACTGCTATTAATACCTACCTACTGTTGAGCTATGAATGAGGTGGTGAATTTTGTTATCCTTAACTAACAATGTCTAGACTAACGTAAACACATATATGATACATAATAGGTCGGGGAAAAAGTCTTTTCGTATTTTGTATGTATAAAGTTGTAGTAAAAATCTCATCGGTTGTACTGTTTGTATCTGGCTGGTTTTGATACCATTAAAATATGATATTTTAAAAAAGGAATACAAAAAGTAAAAAGCAATTTCCCGCCATTTTTCAATTGTTTTTTTGTTCGATAAAATGAGTGAATCTAACGAAGAAATTCGATATATTGTGAAATTTTATTACAAAAAAGGGAAAAATGCGACACAAGCCGCGAATAAAATTTGTGACGTTTATGGACCTAATGCAGTGTCATCAAGAGTAGCACAATGTTGGTTCAAGCGTTTTCAGTCCGGGAATTTTGATGTCAAAGATGCAGCTCGCTCTGGTCGCCCTGTTACGGATAAAGTAGATGCTATTTCTGAAAAAGTGGACCAAGATCGGCATATTAGTAGTTACGACGTAGCTGAAGAACTGGGGATTGACCACAAAACAGTTTTGACCCATTTGAAAAAAACTGGGTATACAAAAAAACTCGATATTTGGGTGCCACACAAGCTCACTGAAAGAAACCAAATGAATCGTGTACTCATTTGGGACTCTCTATTGAAACGTAACGAAACCGAACCGTTTTTGAAAAGATTGATCACTGGTGATGAAAAATGCATCACCTACGACAAGAATGTGCGCAAACGATCATGGTCAAAGGGCAGTGAAGCACCACAGACTGTAGCGAAACCCGGATTAACACTTAATAAGGTGATGCTGTGTGTATGGTGGGATTGGCAGGGCATCGTTCATTATGAGCTTTTACCGCCGGGCAAAACCATCGATTCGGATCTCTACTGCCAACAGCAGATGAGACTCAAACAAGAAATTGAGAAAAAACGGCCGGAATTGATCAACAGAAAGAGTGTGGTCTTTCATCATGATAACGCCAGACCGCACACATCTTTGGCCACTCAGCAAAAATTTAGAGAGCTTGGTTGGGAAGTGTTAATGCATCCACCATATAGCCCTGACCTTGCACCCTCAGATTTCCACCTGTTTCGATCTCTTCAGAATTCTTTGGGTAGTGTTAGATCAAGAGAGGACTGTCAAAACTACTTGTTGCATTTTTTTGATCAGAAGTCCCAAAAATTCTACAGCAACGGGATCATGTCTCTACCTACAAGATGGCAACAAGTTATCGAACAAAATGGCACATATATATTATAATTAAATGTAATTAAACTTGAAAAAAAATATGTCTTGAATTTGTTTAACAAATACGAAGAAACTTTTTCCCCGACCTTATATTTTGCGGTAATTTTCGCATTTCGCTGCCTTGCAACGTTAGCAACCAAATTTAAAACAATTTCTTTTATATGATATAATCCTCTTATTTCACTAAATTCTCGGGTCTATCTATCTATCTATCGGGTCCCGGACATTTGGTGGGCATTGGTGGAGCCGAAGCTAACACCAAGAGACCCTTTTGAATATAAAATACATGCAACTATGAAATATGTATAAAAAGGAATATGAAACTATTGTACAGTATAGGATTAAAAAAGACTGGACTATTGAGGTGAACAACTTGTGGATGGAATAACAGATCTATAGAATGAGAAACGGCACCTGCCTTATCCTGTCTCATCTCAAAATATATTTAGGCAGGTGATGAGTTGCCACCCACTGAATGGGCCCCCAATAAAGGCTGCCGTATCTTGGGACCGGAGGGGCAACATCGGCGTGGGTGGCTTAGGGTGTAGAGAGGTGTGCTGCACTTTCACTAAGAGCTACTCGCGGCGTTATGCCCTTTAACACTTCCACCCTGGAGCTTAGGTTCTTAGCTCTTGCGGTTTCCACCCCTGGACGGCCGGTAATAATCCTCTTTATTATTATGTGATCTAATCACAGGACACCATCGGGAGATGTTTTTTTTTTGTTTGTAGATTCTAACATAACCTCTTTGTAAAAAGAGGCGACTTTTTTAGTGAGAAAACGTAATAAAACCTCGTTGCACATTGAAATATTATATGCACGTACAAAACACTTATAGGATACATAGTTGGCCATCGGAACGTGAATATTCGCCGAACAACGTGAGTCACCGGCAGCTATTAAAATTTGCAAGTGGCAGTGGGCACTGGGCAGGCAACATCGCTCGAAGAACCGATAATCGATGGGGAAGACAGGTTCTTGAGTGGAGAACACGAACTGTAAGATGCAGCGCACTAGATGAACCGACCACATCGTGAGAGTCGCTGGTATCCAGCGGAGGCAGGTGGCAGGCTGTCGTTCAGTGTGGAGGTCAAAGGGGGAGGCTTATGTTCAGCAGTAGACGTCTTCTGTCTGAGGATAATGATGAATTGTAGAATTCATCTTTGACCACATCGTCGCTTACCAACAGGCGAGTTGGTGGTCAAACGCGGACTTATTCGCGATAAAAAAAACAATACTTTAGCTACGGTCGAGGCCTTAAAGTCCTATTTAGGTAAAATCATTATCTACACTATAATAATATTATAAAGAGGAAAGATTTGTACCTATTTTTGTATGTTTGTAATGAATAGGCTCCGAAACTACTGAACCGATTTGAAAAATTCTTTCACTGTTGGGAAGCTACACTATCCCCGGGTGACATAGGCTATATTATATTTTGTAGCGAGGCCGAAGGCCGAGCTTACACTCGTGCGAAGCCGGGGCGGACGGCTAGTCTTCAATAAATAGATACAGTAAATACCCAGTTTAAGAAAACTAAAGTTATGTTCTCAAAAGGGTATAATTTAAGAAATATCTACTCGGTAGTAGACGATAGAAAAGTAAGTTATCGTTATTATTTTATAAGCCTGCAATGGGACGGCCCATTACAGGGCAAAGGCCTACCTTACCTGCTTCCATCTTTCCTATTTCGAGCATTTTGGCTCTTGTTCTACGAGTATGAGTCCAGCACCTTTGTCCATCTCCGTCGGGGTCGTCCGGGGCGTCAAGTACCTAAAATAATAAATATATTTAATAACTAGTTTTTTTGCCCGCGACTTCGTACGCGTAGATTTTCATATAAACCTTCAATCCTTTTTTCTTCCCTTAATCCGGCCTTGCGCAAAATAACATAGCCTATACTTCAATCTGGTCATAGCTAAGCATATTCGTGAAAACCGCATTTAAATCCATCCGCATTTTCTTCCAGGGGTGTAGGAGATGTGCGTGAACAAACAAA
The DNA here is from genome assembly GCA_949125355.1 of Agriopis leucophaearia. NCBI lineage: Eukaryota > Metazoa > Arthropoda > Insecta > Lepidoptera > Geometridae > Agriopis > Agriopis leucophaearia. Next base: position 894,691 of record OX421262.1, read on the forward strand.
CAAAAATTCTAAAAACTGCCTTAACATGTTCAGCTGCTTATTTTAAGTCGCCCTGTGTGAAGTATTGATAGAAGCATAAAAGTAATAAATAACACCGTCAACAGTTTTCAAATCAAAAAGATAATGTGACCACAGTGCAGAGCATGCTTTGAAATTTTCTTTTTGTCTAAACCATTAAAAGTATATCATGTCATGTCGGGATGATATACATCTCTGAAATTTGACTGTCCAGTTTCGCTGGCCACGGAACCCTGACATAATGCTTGTCTTAACACGCTCTTGGCTAGTTATTTCTTATTTCGCGTGCATTTGTATGTATACCTTGATTAAAAAGCCATGAAATGGAACTACTCTATTTATCTGTTAAAATATCACAGTAAAATAAAATTATTTCTATATTCTTATTCTTATTGCAAATATACACTGTATTCTTCTAAAAGCTAAGTTTATATACCCTGCATAAAGGGTGCAGCAATGACTTATGTAGTGGCTGTTCACAAAACCAGACCACAGACATAAACATATAAATTTAAGTATAGTTAAATCTATTACATAAATATTATATATACTATTCAAACTTAACCTAGGGTGAAGTACTTTTACAAAACAAAAAAAAACATACTTAGTGTGATAGGTTACTTAATTATATATGAGATGATACAAAACTTATGACGCTACTTTCTTAACTATTTATATATCGATATTTATTTTCTAATTATAATTTTCTAAAATTTATCGTCGAATAAATCTTTTATCTCGTAATAACATTTTTGGGTTAGAAACTTACGAATTTGGTTCTGGAAAAATGTTATTATTTCTTTCTTTCTTTATTGCGTCCGGAATTTTGTTGTATAGGTTTATTTTCATGTACAAAGGGCCTTTTTTGAATATTTCTATTCGCGGGACTGAATTAAAATAGGATGCGGTATATTTTGTGTTTTAAATGCTAACATAGAATAAAACCAAGAGAATGTAATACTCCTACTCCATGCACTGGAATGAATCATGAATCGCCAAAGAGGTTGTAAGGCCTATAACATGCTTGATCTACACGTTCATTCATCTAAGAAGGTTAAGGAACCTTCTTTAAATTTAAACTGATTAACCGAATGACAGTTGACAGTTTCAAAATTGTAATGGCTGTGTCAATAACATTCTCTTTACTTTGGATCTCCTTGCTTGAGGCTATGTGACGGTCCTCATATTACGTTTCGGGTAACGAAGAAATAAATAATTGATTTTTATTTTCGTTTATGTAAAAATAAAGAATTAAAATAAATTATATAAGATAGCCTATGTTTTAATCTGGTAATTTCTAAGCATATTCGTGAAAACCGCATTTAAATCCGTCCAGTGGTTTAGGAGATGTGCGCGGACAAACAAACAAACAAACAAACATACAAAAATTCTAAAAACTGTCCTATCGTGTTCAGCTGCTTATTTTAAGACGACCTGTGTGTTTTTTTTTTTGTTATCTCGCAATTACAGATTTTTTTATCTCTACGTTTTTATTATATGTATAGATAGATAACTCCAATTAATTAGACGTAACAGTATTGTAATAATCAGAATTCCAATTTGATCTGTTCTGTTCAAGTTCCATAAATCATTATAAGAGTAAATGAATGAGGGTTTTTTTTAAACTTAGACCTTTAAGTTAAAAACAATGTGCGCCAAAGAATTCTATGAAAATAACTAAAGTAGTATTTGAATCCAGTTGGTAAATAGGAGTGTGTATGGCGCGACGTCCTGCAAGTACATACAGCGCAGTGCGACGGGCTCTAACTGGCTACATCCTTCTTGTAGTATTACGGGTACCCTGTCTGAATTATTTACAAGGCCTCCTTCTAGAAAACTTAGTAAACATTCCAGATAATAAACTAAGTACCAGACTGCTCCAACAATATCCTGTTACGTCTCTGAGCAAAGTTCTTGAAACAATAGCCAGCTTAAGTGCCACAGCGCCACTAAAACTATTTTAGGGTCGGATGCAAATTCTCAACGACCAAACCTGCACTTAAATTCTGTACTAGAAACCAGCTAGATACAGATTGTTAGGTGTTTCTATTTTTGATGACATGTAGGTAGTTTCCAAAGATACCCGACTGCTCTTGGGTATCTACTGGGTTCTATGGACATTGCTCCCATTAACACCGCCTCGGTGGCCTGTCACTTAGCCTGACGGAGAGTACCGGAAACAGGAACGTGCACAGAACTCCCCTATCACTGCAGGTTTTAGACTTTTTTGAATTGAAAACTTCTTTAGGCGCACTTTTTGGGTGAACAAAATCATGGAACTCGCGAAATCGTCACGCGTCACAGAATACATAATACACAGTACCGTGTATTTTAAAACAGCGCCATCTCTTGTAGAATAGGTGAATGACTACTTAAGTTTTCACTTCTGACGTGCAGTCCTATGACTGATGTATATATTTTTTTGGAAAATTCAAGATTAGGTAATTATTGCCAAGAAAAAGTTAACAAAATGAACGCTATTTGTAGTAACGCAAACTTGTCGTGTTGCTAAGCCATTAAAAAATAAATTGACCTTTTAATCTGCTAAAAGAAGCAGGGGAAGACGATTTATAACAATTTAGTTCGCTAGGACAGGTATAATTCGCTACATTAGTTGCGTCCACCGAGCTCACCTATCCGTCTCACTTAGGATTAGGTTTCACAAAAACTGCTTGGAAGCCATTGTTCACTATTAGCCGGTCGATATGACAGGTAATATTATACCTACCTACATCTAAGTAGCTACATGTTGTAGTCATTATGTCTGCTAGGTATTCCTCACTATACGCTATCGAATAACAATTCCAATAACACATTTCATTTGATTAGTTTTTGAAAAGAAATATTATATTTTATTTCGTACACATACAGTGATAAATAACTTGATCACTGATACATTTAATAATTGAACTCCATTTTGCAGTTTTCGCATATTTAGTCGTAAAGTTGGCAGTCAAAAAAACACCTGAATCAGTCATTAGCGTTTTTTTTGGTTTAGTTCTATGCAAAACACATATACCGCTATAAATAAATGTAGAGTAACCTTGGAATAGTTACTCCCTCTTTTGTCTTTTTCGATCAAGTTCAAAATTTTAAGGAAAGTAAAAGACAAACCGCGGCGTTACTATTCCAAGACTAGTCGATGTTTATTAATAAGGGGGTTAGATACTAGATAGCTAATAATCAATTGGATAATGTTGGTGTTCTGTTTGTTACCAATAACGCCAATTTATAGATGACTGAAATGATGCGCGTTGCGCAGGCCCCGTATTTGTCCATGGCAGGGAACGCATTCTATTCCTCCGCAGGTATCTAGTATTAATAAGGGATTTTGGAAACGCTGGTTGGTTTCATCTAAGCTGACAATCCCACAGGAACCGCGTTACATTTTCCTGGATTAAAAGTATCCTATGTACATAACTATATCAATCTCATACTCATTCCATGCTCTATAGCTGCGTGAGAGACGGACAAACTTACATCATCATCAGCCAGAAGACGTCCACTGCTGAACATAGGCCTCCCCCTTTAACCTCCACACTGAACGACATCCTGCCATCTGCATCCACTGGATGCCCGCGACTCTCACAATGTCGTCGGTTCATCTAGTGGGAGGCCGCCTACCTACACTGCTTCTTCCGATTGGTGAACAAGCTTACTTCATAATATTCGTAGGGATAGGGAAGTAGAAATTATGTACAATAGACATATTTGCAGTTACAGTTTGAATTTAATTATTTGTGCATTAAATTCGTTAACCGCTTGTTCCCGCCGTTCCGTTCCGAAAGGCAAAATGATCAATAAGCTCCACAGATCCTCCGCTTAGCGTAATCTCCATTAAAATTCTAGTTTTTGCTCTGCTTAACTCGGATCAGCGCTGCAGTCGAGATCAGGGGCCTACCACTATTTCTAAGTTTTCGTTTTTTTTTCTTGAATTTTACAACTTTCTCTTGCTCTATCTACTGTACTTAGAGCGAGAGAAAACGCATATCACACCCAGACTCGAAGCAGATATACGTAACAGAGAACGATAAATCGTAGGTGTCCTTGCATCCTGCGGTACAGAAATCTGACGCGCTAACCTTTGCCGCTAAAACTTTGCCGGTAGTCAACAGTAGACCCCCAGGTTCCTCTATTTGGTGTCAACATAGCCTTATGTACACAGTCACCTGGGGACATGTACGAAGCCACTTAAACTTATGTACCTAAGAGCAAGCCGTGTTGAAACCTAGGTGAACCAGAGATTAGATAATCGGATGGCGATAGGTTCTATCGCTTTCAGGATTATCGCTTTATAAAAAATATTCGCTTATAAAATATTACTTTTTATATGATTTTGAGGCTATTTACACATTATAGCACATATTATTATATTATAGCAAATTTGTTTTCATCAAGCTATTCTAGTCTATTTTGATAGCTTGGGAACACTAAATTTATCTGTGACCAAGCCGAGTTAAGGCAAGAGACCTTTACTCGGTCCTACAAACGGCTACATGGGTTGACCGGTCAGCCTATTCAAAACTACTTTACCATATCAAACAGAATTCACAAGTAGTTGCAGAGAAAACGCGTAGTCCATTCTCTGTACCCGGAAAAGCGGCAGACAAGATTTACAATCAGTACGAACAACCTACCTATCTTATCTGCCACTAGACTGGATTTGATGTGACAATTTTATGAACATCATTGATTATGTATGCGATGGCGAGGCCTAATGAGATACTCTTGCCATTGTGGATTGGATGAAACCAACCGGACTGTGTTAGTTTATGATACCGAGTTCTAGGTATGTATGTACATTACCGGTTAGCTGTTTATTATCTGATTGTTGTTCTTTTGTTTATACTGGTTGCCATTGTATTGTTTTTATTTTACTATTATATAATTTCAATTTATTATTATCCAATTTTTATAATTTTGTATTATTTAATTTCTTTGTATTTGGTCTAATTTATTGTTTGATTTGTATTATTTTAACCAAATTCATAAAAATTATGATTAATAATTTGACATGTAAAATAACATTTTATAAATAAGTATATATGAATATAAATAATATGGTATTTGACTGTATTAAAATTTTTATTCATGCCGGTGTAATCCTAGATATTTTTTCTTTAAATTATTTAATTACTATAAACTAAAAAATAATATCCCGATTTAAAAATAAGTTTTTCATCACGTCACGTGACTCAACTGCAAGAACTCTATGTAGGTCGAATGTCGTTGACGTCAAACAAAAGTAAATAGGAAAACAATTGCATAGCAAGAAGAACTAATTTAGTTATGTGTGACGTCACTAATGTCACGTGACCCTATAAATGTCAAAGGGAGCGTTTACGCGGTAGTTTAATAACTTGAATTTTGATCCGCAATTTAAAACACAAATACTGAAAATTTAGAGGATTAAGTAAATCACAAGATTTGTTTGTAATATAATAAACAATTTAGACGGTTTTGTAAAATCTGTCAATGATACCCTATTGTATTGAAACTTATTTTTTTTAATATGCAAGTGCCTTAGTTGGTCTAAAGACAATCCAAATGCCCACATTATTTTTTAAGAATAGGCTACTACACTGGTTATTTTTTAATGTCTTACAAAAAAGTTGATCGTGAATAGATAGCTTACCGATCACCGAAAACAACATTAAAATGTGTTCGATTCGAAGTGGCGGCCTTATAGCTATAAACTATATTTTTTTATGCCATAGGTGGCAAACCAGTAGACGGGCCGCCTGATGGTAAACAGTCACCGTCGCCTATGGATAGGTACTTGTAACACCAGAGGCATCACAAATACGTTGCCGACCCTTTAAGACTCTATTAACTCGCCTTTTGAAGAACCCCATGTTGTAGCTTAAACTATCTAGGCAACCATTGGATAAAAATAATTTATGTAACAGGATTTACGGTATACGAGGGATGTTAAAAACACTTAATGTTACCATTAAATAAATACTACCATATGATATAGATATAGGTACTTAGTATTTAACAACTAAACGGATTTAAATGTAGATTTAGTTATTAGTTTAACAATAGTCTTCATGTAACAGAATTTGTTACGAACAAGTATGCGACAACTCTCGGCCGAAAACGACTTCTCTACGCTACGTAGAGCTGCCCTAGCAATCTAACTTGACTGAGCCGATTTTTCAATCCGCAGTTAAACGGTCAGATAGTTAACAAACCAATAAATTTATCTGTCCAATAAATTTACAGGTTTTACTCCGCAGACAACCTCTAACTATTGAAAAATCCGAAATCATGCTATCAATGGAATAAATCTTATCTGATTCTTTAACTGAGGATTGAAAAATCGGCCTAAATCTGATTTGTTATGTGCAAAATTTTATAGTTCACTTCGCACATTGTAACCTTTTGCGTTTCCTTAGCAAAATCCGTTGCAATAACGAAAGAAATACTTTAATTACTGAAAACATCAGAAATGTGTAGACATTTAAAATTAACAGACGGTTTAATGTTTTAGATGTTTTTATGAAGGGAGGGAAAATTGGAGAATCTCCATTCTGTGAATTGGGCGTTAAAGGAATTGGTTTAGGCTTTAGGGGAATGATCATTCGGTGAATTGGTTGTTCAGGGAAATTGAAGAGTAGAAATTCAGGAAATTGAACGTTACGCACGTACGTGTGTTAAGTATGTATTTTTTTGTGAATGACAGGTATATTAACGTTCTCGGAAACGTAAAGTAGTAGCGTTCTTATTTGTATCGTATTCCTTAAATTACAGTAGCTTTAGGAATGACTCGACCATACAATGAGGTTGTGGGCCTAGCTATAATGTATTTCGTCTTGTTGTGTTGTGTGTTTCGCGTGAAAATCAGTGAGTTGGTGGCCAAAGGTAGACTTAAAAAAATAATGACAAAGGACTTTATACATAAAAACACACACATTTACACACACACTTCAAGCACTTGTATTTGTGCATAATTAGGAGGAATATTATTTGTATCGCTTTTCATACTGACATCTGCAAGATTTAATACGAACACCTACAAATCGGTATAAAAGTCTAGTAAGTAATAGGTAGTTTTATGTGATAAATTTCTTAGGAAAATTCAACAAACAAGTTAAATAGGTACCGTGCACATTTTTCTGTCCATAGTCCATACCGGGAAGAAAAATGTGCCAGATCTTATTTTGACAAGTAATTGGCCCAGATCATTAACCGACTTCCAAAAAGGAGGAGGTTCTCAATTCGACTGTTTTTTTTTTGTTACCTCTGAACTTTCGACTGGGTGAACCGATTTTGATGATTCTTTTTTTATTGAAAGCTGGTGCTTCCCGTGTGGTCCCATTTCAATTTTGTCCAGTTCTGACATTTTAATGAAGTCTGTTTTTTTATATTGATAGTTATTTTATGTGGTGGTTAATGGATTTTTAAAATACCAGGGCATGTTTGTAGGTACTTCCTTAAGAAGGCATCACTGTTGATATAAACAATGTATCTTGCAGACAATTTATTAACTTCGTGACTATCATACACAAAGGCTTGTGCGTAATTTCTAACAATAGGTTAATGGTTAGGATTAATTTATTGTCGATTCATTTGTATGCAAACTTTACGATACCAAAAAAACAATTTACGATACAGTGCTCGGTACTTGTAGGTTTTGTTTGTTAATTAGTAACTGCTAACGTTTTTTTTTTTTTACCCTCGAATAAGTCCGCGTTTGACCACCAACTCGCCTGTTGGTAAGCGACTATGTGGTCGAAGCTGAAGCACGCAGACTTAGAAGATTTTATATATGCTCTAATGTAAAAAGGGTAATACGTATAAGCGTCAAACTTGGCATGATTATTATAGTACACACTCTAAAGTAAAAACAACAAATAATAAATACTGGCCAAGTGCAAGTCAGTGTTTTTTTTTTATTAACCACTGGTTCTCGTACGTCCCCAAAGTTAAGCAACGTCGGGCGCGGTCGGTACTTGGATGGGTGACCGCCTGGGCGTGATGTCTTTTTGAACTAATTTTTTGTACTTTAGTAGTTAACAATTTATATATAGATAGATAAACTCTTTATTGTTCACACTACAGATACATACACAAGACACGATAAAACAGCTTAAAACTAGTGCAACAATCGGCGGCCTTATCGCTAAGAGCGATCTCTTCCAGGCAACCTTAGGATGGAGACGATTCACAAAGGCGGTAGAAGGCGGGGCGTGCAATATTTATATTTTATTTTATTTTTATTAATAGTAATAAAATATGTGGTGGCACGGAACCTTCAGTGCGCGAGCCCGACTCGCACTTGGCCGCTTTTTTGTTTGTTTGACAGGCTGGGCATTTTCATTTACAAAACGTGATGGCGGTACTGGTTATAGGTACCTATTGCCGTGGAACATGCAGTCTGGGGTGAAGGACTCAATAATAAGTAACGGAAATGAAGTCCACAGACGGAGATAAATGAGTTTGACGGTTAATAGGCCGGTAGAGCAATCGGAAGTAATAGTTTGTCCTGATAGTCCTATAACTGTCTTGTCATAGGTACCTTTATTGTACAAGGACTGTTGGATGTGTCTATTTACTGAAGAACACGCTTGTGCCTTGTTCCGAAATAGAAGCTGTGCGGAAGTAATTGGTGACCAATTTTGTTTTCTCCGATTAACTTGTATTTGGTTCAGTTCTGAAATTTTTATGAAATCTGTTTTTTATATTGATAATAATTTTTATTTAGACTGGACAACGTTTTTCGAGACTATGACGAGAAGCGCAATACTTTTGAACGCTGAAAAAATTACTGGGGTCTCGTTTTCATGAGTTACAATTACCGTCGGCGAGAAATTGACAGCAGTTCAGCTAAGCAGACTTTCCTAAGTAGGACCGATTGTCTTCAATTACTAAATATTTCATTAAGTAACTTTTTTTAATGATTCTGAATATTCATCTTGAAAGTGCATAGGCATTCCATGAAATACCAGTTCTGTTTATATATTCATTAAAGACAGACCAAAGTTCAATTAACGTTAGTTTCAACATATTCTGTGGTGGCAACTAGTAAATTGAGGTGACCTAAATATTTTACAGATCGAGCCTAGAACTATTGATTGTTTTGTACTGTACACTAGCTTAGTGTATTCCGGTGTTGAAAGAGCTTGTTTATTATGCGTGACAATTCTAAAAGTACTTTTTTAACGTAAAAAAAGCAACGCATTCCTAAAAATTGTGTTCATATCATTCCCTCCTCTAAAAAGCTTATTATTCATTGAAAACAGTGAATAAAAAGCATTTGAATTTAAATCACACCAATATATTCGACCTCCATCTCAATGTTATACAACCTCCTTGCACAAAAAATACTGGATACAAACTCCTTGTGCAAAGAATACTCGACATACAAACTCCTTATGCAAATAACTCCTCGAGATTTGATTGGTTGACATTTTTGAGTTTAGCATTAGAATCTAGGAACACCCTTTCAGGCAGCGAATTATATCTGTTGGTCTCCTGTTAGTAAGCTCCAAGCTTCCAACAGTCTATGTAACTTAGAATTTTAACTTTCAACAGTACAAAACCTTGCGCATCACTGCACCGGTCGTCACCTAAATTGGACGTTAGATCTATATGCCCTGTTAATTAACGAATTTCATTTTAACCCCAATTTGGTCCACCTGTACAGTTAAAAATCCCACACTTTTTTTTAATGATGAAATGGGCTAGCGTTTGACCACAACTCACCTGATGGTAAGCGACGATGCGGTCTTCTTAGACCGCATCGTCGCTTACCATCAGGTGGGTCAGGTGGGGCACGCTTGCCCATGAGGTGCCTACCGGCATTGCCACAGTGTAATTAGAATTTGAAATGAGTTAAGCACAAAATACTCCCTATTAGTTACGTGATGCAACTATATACGAATAAAAGTAAAAGTAACTGCTAATACCAATATAAGTGAAATAATAAATAAATATCTGGGTCATTATTGCACACATGGTCATCTGACCCCAAACTAAGCAGAGCTTGTAATATGGCTGCCAGAGACTGATAAACGTACATATATATTTTTAAATATATACTTAATTAGATATTAACACCCAGACATAGAACAAACACAAATGTTCATCACAAAAATACTATTTTACCGAGTACATGACATATCTGTGACTTTAAATAAATGCAATGAACTCTTAACCCTACAAACCCGACCGGTGTTGTACGTACAGTGAACGGTGTAGGCCGCGGAATATTAGGGTTGTATCGTATCCCGACGCCGTAATGAAGAGTCGCGTATTTTTGGCTTTGTATGTTTTGTTTTTAGGCCATGGCGATATTAAACGACGCGAGGTGAGATAACGACCGCTTTGCTCTTATAATATTTAGAAATGGTGTGTAATTAGGGACGTATGTCAGTTTCGAAATAATTTTATCTAAGTAATTTGTGTCTGCTTGCTTGTATACCATTTATTTATATTTTACCTACTTACAGAAATTATATTAAGCATTTATTAGACATAGTAGGACTATAGCCATTGTGTCTTGAATCATTGAAGAATTGTGTTTATAATCACTATGAGATTAAAAATCTCAAAAATCTGATTTCATACTGGAATGGTGCGTATATGTCAATTAAAAGAACAATCGTCGAAAAGGTTTTCTTTTTAAATTAAAATAATAGGATTGCCTTTGACTGTCAAATCGCCTAAGCGATGCGGTCTACGATGGAGCACGGTTGCCTAAAAGAAACCGATACAGTCGCGATTTGAAGACACCCAGAGTGTAACTATCGGGAACATCCATTCAGGCAGTGCATGCCACAGACTAGCATCGCGCGAACAGTCTATCAGAGTGCAGTTAAGCGCCGCATCGCATTTATACCTGTAGTCCTGTAAGCCCGGCGAGACAGCCCTACCTGCACCAGAGCAATTTGTCAACGTCGCTCTCGCTTCACTGATATTAATGGAAATTTAGCGTCAACTGAATACGCCTTTGTGCCTTAATTACTGCCGATTGTTTCATTATTGATTTTTTTTGACGTGTTCGCGCGTTGTTCTCTAAATTGTTGCTGCAGTACTGTTTTAATAGGGAATTTTAGTCCGGTCAATATTGTCATAGAAAAGTAAATAATAAAACAGTCAAAAATGTTTTTACATGTTTTTTTTTCTATCTTCAGTACAGATAAACGGCTACTACAATATGACCATATTGGGTGAATTATTTGTCATACTACTGGTACAAACGATATACATGTCTGCCCTAATAATTCCAATTGCAGTAACCAAAAAAAATTTTTGGTAATCAATTCATAATCAATCAAATGGTAATCAATCAAATAAACATTAATAAATGGTATCGCAAGGGTATAATCTATGCACACAAAATTATTATGATCTTGTTCTTTAGATACACTTAAATAGTTATAAAACATAGACATGTTGTTAATATATACAAAAAATATGTTTTCCGCGTTTTCCTCGAAACCGCCATTTTGCTGTACTGCATTTGTTATAAGGAGGGCAGATGTAGGTGCAAACGGGTACACACGTATTGCACTGAAGGGTTTACATTTGAAAACCGTATTACCTAGTTCTTATTGTTTTAATGTGTTTTATTTATGACCTGTACCCTTAATACAAGATTTGATAGTTTTCGAAAACTTTTTTCGTTTTCGTTTTGTTCCATACATTGCTGGGCTAAAAGCTATTCGAAACCTTCTTTCGTATTCGAGTGAATCAACCTATACTGCCGATTACTACCGATTTTAGTTCTTCCGCGTTTCCGCTAGAGGCGCTTTGCTGAAATGTATGGAACAATACGAAAACGAAAAAAGTTTTCGAAAACTATCAAATCTTGTACTAAGGGTACTGAAGTGATTATAGGTGTATTTACTTGTCGAGATTATACGACAATTTTTATTATCTCATAATATTAAAGTGCGTACAGCATGTGTTATCATGCGATAAATGTTATATGACCAATTATTGTATACAGAGACGAGTGGTGTGCTGGTACAGTCGAGTGCGTCTATAATTGAAACCGTCCGACCGAGCAGAATTATAACTCGTTTTATCTCAAGTTATCAGGCTCGAAACACATTTAAACAAAATACAATGAATGTTACTAGGTAACCATTTTGAAATTTAAAATATCTTTTAACAAAAAACTGTACATTCCAAAAGAATCTGGTTGTCAGCTTCGACCAAATTAAAATGAATGGACGGGCCCAGTAGAAGCGCATTTTTGAAGATTACAAAATGAGCGCCAGCGCTCACTTCGTTTCAGTCGGTCTCTAGCCGTAGGAAGTGAAACACGAGTCTATTGTTACGCGATAACGAAACATCTGACTAAATTATGAATTCGTATGCTTTACCGAAGTGTAAATACACAAATAAAACCGATATCTACTTTTTGTAACAAATATACTGTACATTTTTATAATTAGGTGTTGAAGTATATGTCCGACGGTTTTGACTCGTTTTTACTGATCAAGTTTAATGGTTAGGGCCGGTTCATTCATTTTATTTTGGTCGAAGGTTGTCAGTCAATAAAATAATCAATTTTGTAAGGGTTACCAGTTTGAAAAATTGCATCAAAAAAAAATCGAACAATTTTAAAACTCGGTTAAAGTCTGGACAGAAGGTCAATAATCCGGACATATCCGACAAATCTGGACGGATAGTAATCGAACTGGATTATTTAATATTTTTAGCTGTAGGATTATAGAGATATTGTATTTTAACTTTCACGATTTGAACACATGTGATTAATATCACACATACGTTTTAACATAATACGCAAAATATGTGTTAATATGTTTGTTTATTTGTTGTTTGAGTAAAAGGAATTTTGTCCAAACAGTTTTACTGCGTGATAAGTCCCGATAGGAACTAAAACATATACCTAACATGTACGTATATTTTATTAATTACACGCACACACACACCATGACACAGACTATATTGATGGTCTGTGACTGTAGGTATAAAACGCCGTAACTACATTATTTTATATTGAAAGCTCATCTATTCAAGAATTGTGGTATTTGATTGTACCATTTAATTCGTACTGAACATGTGAACATTACATTAGTGCTGTTGCCCGCGTGTTCGTACGCGTAGATTTTCATATAAACTTTCAACCCCTTTTTCCTTCAATCCGGCCCTTGCGCAAAATAACATAGCCTATACTTCAATCTGGTCATAGCTAAGCATATTCGTGAAAACTGCATTTAAATCTGTCCAGCGGTTTAGGAGATGAACACAAACAAACAAACAGACAAAAATTCTAACAGTCTTAACGTGTACAGCTGCTTATATAAAGATAGCCTGTGTGATTATTTTTTTGATATATCGCAATTACAGATTTTTTATCTCTACGTTTTTATTATATGTATATATATAAATGTATAGATAGATAGATATAGATTTATATAAGATACATCGATAGATGATGCATGGAACACGTTGTATAATTAGGTGACATCGTTATTCACAATAGAGGTACAATTCTACAGATCCATACTCAAAGTTATTTACCCATAAACTGGGACCCTAGTCTCGTGCGATCGAGATTATTGCGGTCACTCTCACGTCATATCTGATGGGAGAGGGAATGATTGAGATAATCTCGACCGTGTGAGTATAAGGCCCTAGCGAATTTTAGTGCTCACTTCAATTTTAACAGCCATGCAGTAAAGAACGTTAGCGCTTGAAATCGTCGGGTTTTAGTGCTTATTACAGAATACAGATATTGGTGCCAATTATGAGTAGAAATTGAAAATCACACTAATATCATATTTAATGTGAAAATTTGGATGGATGTTTGTTAGTCAATCACGCAGAAACGGCTGGATGGATTTGGATGCATTTGGAATATACATTGCTTATGTCCAGGATTATTTGTGTCAGTGTGATTTTGACTTCTGGTAACTTTGACGCTTTATTATTGTATTTTTGACATTTAATTAAATTTTATATGCATTTTGACTTTTTGTGACATTAATTGATTTTATCTGTATTTTATCATCCATTACATCATGACACTAATTTTATTATTTTTTGTTAATATATTTGCATTGAATTTTTGGTTATTGTAATTACGAGTTATATGATTTTGTAATAATTTATCTAATGTAATTGGTTGTACCGTGTTAGTTAAATAAATGAATAAATAACACATATACTACTTTTCATCATCATATTTCATCACCACGCGGGTGAAACCGCGGGGCGCAGCTAATGAGTTGTATTTTACAGCTGCGTGATAAAAGTAAATATTTCCTAGTTTCCTGGTCGGCAGGCTAGGCGTCTGACTATAGCTCACCTGATATTAAGTACCGGTGTGTTCATAACTGATCTTTATTTATTTTTGGTCAGCCATCAAGTGACCACGTCCATTACTGTACGTTAACATTTCTCCAATGAATATGAAATATCAACGAAATTGAGAGATGAAAATAGTATGTGAACTTTTAGATTCAACATAGTGTCCATTCAAAAATAATTTAAAAGCAAACGAACACTAATTGTTTTTTTTATGATACTGGCTGACGAGACGAGCGAAGGCGCTCGCCTGATGGCTCTTCACGCTTGCCCATAACAGCTCAACGCCACTCAGAATTTTGAACTTTAACAGTTCAAAACCCTGGATGGCAATGCGCTGCGCTCGTTACTCGGAGATATAAGATGTCAAATCTCTGTGTGCCCTGTAATTTTGCTGGAAACATTGCCCTTCAATCCGGAACACAGTAGTATTTGCACACTACTGTTTGGCGGTTGAATAACTGGCAAAGGTGTGGTACTTCCTCAGGCGGACTCCTGCAAATGAGTCCTACCACTACAAGTTAACAAGGTAATTTGAGGTAACAATAGCATTGCTTAAATCCAGAATTTCTAGAGCTTTTAAACAAAGCCTGAGATTAATTATTGGGCTTTCACATTGGAATAACAAAGGCAAAATGGAAGCGTTACCCTTTACCAAAGTTCATGATATATTATGTGACACTGATCATTTATAAATACGACGTAAATCCGAGCTAAATAAATAAATTGATGTTTGACGATTAAATGTTCGTGGTTATTGATTTTTGCCATTAAGAGGTTAAACCTACTGTTATGTACGAACGAATCACATTGTACCTTCCATTCTATTTATAGCCTTATTCTAAGTTACTTGAGGTTTTTTTTATTAGAACAAAATTGTAGTAAAAAAAAAAAACTTCAGGTCGCGCTTTTTTATTTTTTGTTGTCATTAACCTCTTTTGTCGTTATACGTAGCTGGCAGCGAAAAACTGAAAATTGGTCCGAGTGGCATGTTTTCGGAGAATCCTATGTCCAGCAGTGGACTAATATATAGGCTGATTATGATGATGTGATAAAAGTACTTAACTTATAACAAACATATTCACCCATTTATCATTACATTCAGGGTTCATATGGCATAACAACACATTACTATGATTTATACCTAGATAAATATCTGTCCCAAGGCGCCTTATTATATAGCTGTACCTTACGAAATCAGCGAGTAATCGACCATAAACAAGCAATTATTGTACAGGAACACACAATTAATCGCTAGCACAAGTAGTTGACTTCCTTCAAGTTCAGCGCGATTAATCACAGGTTTTAATGGTTTCTTCACACGATGGCAGTGGTTAAAGTTAGTAACTGGAACGTGACGAAGTGTCTGTCAATGACATCAAGTGGACTGCTCCGCACATTCCGATTTATCTCATCACATTACTATTCATGATTATCTGGCCGTTAAGTATGATAAAGTAGTACTAAACGGAGTAGATGGACTTATAATCATCAGGCTGTTTTTGTGAAAAACTCGGGAGTTTCTATGAAAGTTAGGTTAAACTTTGCCACGAACTGTGACCTTCTGACGACCCTACGAGTATATCTTAACAACCCCGATTTTGCTCATATTCAAAATAGGAAATTGTAAGTATTTGCATAAACTACTTGCCTACATGAACAAAACTTCATGACGATTGGATTAACGGTACGAATATTATCGTCGAACAAACATACATGCAAACTGTGACTTGTTGCGATACAATCGCAACGATAAACCTTTATCCGCTCGGTAAATAAAAGTATTCCTTCAAATCTTTAAAACTATAGGAAAATGATTGAGCATTTTCAAATACTTAGATGCACAGAACATTGCACAGAATCGACTCGACGTGAGCCCGTAAACTAGCATTCTGCTCAAAAGTAATTTTTATATTTGAAGAGTTCCGTACTTTAGCATTCTGCTATTGGATAAATGTAGATGTACCGGTAATAGCATTTCACGGTTTGCAATATATAACTCGTTACATTTGTGGCAGAGATATTATTCGATCGAGGCACTGGACTGGCTTAGTGGTCATACAATAGCTACTGTCACGTGTGACCGCGCCATTATTTTAGATTATGCGAGCTGACCACGATAATGGTTACGGCGCCGGCGCTTGCATGCGTCCAGTGCACTCGAATGGAGGAAACATACAAATTGTAGCCATTGATTCCATGCTCGATTTGATACACGATTGTGTTGATGTGACAAGGAAAATTTGCAATAGGCTGTAAAGGTGTCAGCATATGTCTATAATTTGTATAGAATATATATCGATGAGACACATTACAGACACACGTCTGTATTGCCATTTATTTGTCACCTGCCATTATTCTAAGTAATGGATCTTATTTATAACTGTGTTATATATATCGGCCTCCTTGACGTGTCCGTCAACGGCGAACCTGACTAGCGCCGGTTATGAGCGCGTATATGGCTGGCAAAACCAAACTTAGTTTTAAAGGTCCTGTTGCAAGGCGCACAATGCAACTGACCATCAGCATTGTATGTGTAAGTGTAGGTAGGCTTCGGACGGGTTTTAATGATAAGGCGTTTAGCATCTAGGTCTTGTATTCGCTTCTCTTCGAAATTATTAACAGCCTTATGAACAGAGCTGCGCCACTCTCGCCTCTGTAGCGCGAGCTCTTCCCAACCCTCGCACGGGATGTCACATGCGGTGAGATGGCGCTTCAGGACATCCCTGTAACGCAAGTACTGGCCCCCAGGTGTACGCTTTCCCTCCTTCAGCTGCGAGTAAAAGACAGCTTTAGGCAACCTAGAGTCATCCATACGTACAAGATGTCCACACCATCTCAGTTGACCCTTAATTAGCAAGGACTCTATGCCACATAGCTCTGTTCTTCTCAAAACTTCGGAGTTTGGAACTCGGTCTTGCCACCTTACACGAAGAATTGATCTTAAGCACTTCATGTGGAAAGTGTCTAGGCGTTTGACATCACCCTTGTAAAGACACCAAGTTTCGGTGGCATACAGCATTATGGGTAGAATTATTGCCTTGTACACAGCAATCTTTGTGTGCAACCGCAGATCATGCGAGTCCCAAACTCTTTTGCGTAACATTCCGAAAGTTGCCGCAGCCTTAGCAATGCGTGAGGATATTTCGGTTTCAAGGCGGTTGTCGTTACGTATAAAACTCCCAAGATACCGAAAAGATGCTACTTCCTCGAGCGCTTTACCATCTAAAGATACCGGCGTTGGGTCTGATGTCGTACCACGTGCAGGTTGCTTAAGCACCTGGGTCTTGGAAACACTTATGATCAACCCAAACCGCTGACAAGCCTCGTTTAGTCGATTCAAGAAAACCTGCAAGCTGTTGACATCACTGGCCATCAAACATACGTCATCAGCATAAAGAGCGTCCACAATCGAGAACTCTTGCACCGATCTTTTAGCTCTAAATCGACCCAGGTCAAAAACGCCTTTATCAGTCCTAACGTTAAGGCATATCTGTCCAGTAGAGTCGCCATAGGCATCCCTCAGTACAGTAGCAAAATAAAGGGCAAAGAGAGATGGAGCCATCACACAACCCTGTTTAACGCCACTGGTTACTGAAAATTGGTCTGTGAAGTCGTTTTCGTGCTGCACCCTGGCCACCATGCCATCGTGAAATTGGCGCACTAAGTTAACAAACTTCTCAGGACAACCAGCCTTAGTGAGAATGATCCAGAGAGCAGATCTCGGTACGCGGTCGAAAGCTTTCTCCAAGTCGACAAAGCACATATTAAGTGGACGATGTTGTTCAAGAGACTTTTCTTGTAGCTGTTTGACGATGAAGATAGCATCGACCGTACCTCTGCCCGGACGGAACCCACACTGGCTCTCAGGCAAGATGCGCTCAGCCAACTTCCCCAACCGACGATTAATAATATGGGCCAGTACTTTACCAGCCGCGCTGAGTAACGAAATACCCCTATATGACCCACAGTCAGAGGTATCACCTTTCCCTTTATATAATTTGCAGATAGTGGCGTCCCTCCAGGCTTGAGGAATTTCGCCTGTATCCCAGATTCGCAGCACAAGCTCAAATAAACCATTTTGAACACTGGGGCCACCATATTTGTAGAGTTCAGCTGGTAGACTATCTGAGCCTGCGGCTTTTCCATTTTTAAGTCGATTAACGGCATCAAAAAACTCCTCAAAAGACGGGGGGTCACCCAGTTCTGGAGATGATGGTAGAGTCGGAAGAGCATTTATATAGGTGAGATCTGCGCCGTGACCAGCTGGATTTAGCACTTCACTGAAATGTTCAACCCAGCGGCTTAGTACATCGCTGTGATCAGTCAGCCGCTTCGATCTATCACGTGAGTAAATAGGTGAAGTTTTCTTAAAACGTGGGCCAGAGATCGTTCTCAGGGACTGGAAAAAGAGACCTGGTTGTTTAATGTTAGCAAGGTGCTCCAATTCTAACGCCTTCATCATCCACCAACGGTCTTTGAGTTCCCGAATCTTAGACTTGAGCTGGTGTTGAACAGCTTTTCGCTGAGTGCTGGTTGTGGAGACTTTCATTAGACGCCTCGATTCTTTGACGAGTGCCATGATCTCAGCATCGGAGTCGTCGAACCAATCTTGATTTTTCTTCTCCGGCTTTCCAACTACTTGTTGGGCTACACTGTGAATTGATTGCGATAAGGTGCGCCAATGTTCATCAATTGAGCCCGCAGTATCCAATGATATTGAGTTGAACTTGGTGTTGAAACTTTCCTGTGTTTTAGAAGAGTTTTTTAGTTTTTCAAAGGCCAGCCGTGTTGGAATTTTATGCTTTGCTCGGCGAGGCGGTTTATAGCTGAGACGGACTTTTGACCTTATCAACCGGTGATCAGTCCAACCTTCAGCGCCCCGCATAGCTCTGGTCGTAAGCACGTCCTTCAAATCAGCCCTGCGCACAATGACATAATCTATCAGATGCCAGTGCTTAGAGCGTGGGTGCATCCAAGATGTCTTATACTTATCGGACATACGGAAGAAGGTATTTGTCACACATAGATTAAATTCTGCACATAGAGATAAAAGCAGTTCTCCATTAGTGTTACATTTACCGACTCCATGTTGTCCAAGGACCTGTTTCCAGACATGGTGTTCAGAGCCAACTCGAGCATTAAAATCACCTAATAAGATAATTTTATCACTGGAAGGTATACCTTTCAAAACGTTCCTCAAATCTTCATAAAATTGACATTTGTCTTCATCGCTATACGTCATGGTAGGGGCGTAGATACTTATTAGGTGAAGGTATTTGTTGGTGCTGAGGTGAAGTCGAAGCGTAATGAGTCTATCATTGATACCTTTAGGTGTTTCTACGAGTGTCTTTACGATGCTGTTTTTAATAACAAAGCCTACTCCACTACTTGCTCTCTCCTGTGAGGGTTTGCCTATCCAGTAATAAGTGTACCCACCGCGATCTTCACACAGTTCACCGCTATCTGATAAATGGGTCTCACTTAAGGCAGCTATATCGATGTTATATTTTTGCAGTTCTCTGGCAATGAGAGCAGTCTTCCGTTCAGGGCAAAGGTTACTGGGATTATCCAAAAGAGTTCGTACATTCCAAGTTGCGATATTAAAAGATTGTAATATAGGTTTTTTAAATTTTCTATTCGTTTTTCGACCGCGATTAAGTCGGTGCCCGATGACCGCGGTTTGCCATCCGGGTGAAGGGTGAAGCGGACTATGTTTGAGCCACCTTTTCTAGGCCCCTCCCCTGTGCAGGGGTAAGCAGAGCGATCCTAAATAGGGCTGCTTAGTCGTCAGATGTGCTGCCGAACCCGTCCTCCCGCCCCAATCGAATCCAGGAGCGACCACTCTCATCTGACCGCCTATGTGCAGGGAAACAACTAAGAACCGGACACACCGTGATCCGAAATTCCCACCACCATCTCCCCATCGCCATAGGTCTTTTGCTCGTAGTCCAATCTAGCCAAGGTTCATCTGCGCGTGAGTTGTTTAAAGTGAGTAAGCGGTTGCGCTGGTGCAAACCCACTCTCTCGTCCCATTCTACCAGGACCCGATGGACCAGTTAACTGGTACGACCGGTGGTAGGAGAGATGCAGTGCGTTGGCCGCCAATCATAAAAAGATCCTGACTGACGCCCTTTAAGGCATATCACATCACCTTGCTCCATCGCCGCGGTCACCGGAATCAGTTGCCTATCGACGGTGTCCGCTTTCCGCGCCGATGTAGACTTTGTGTACTTTACGGGGGATCACCCGAATTAGCTGAAAGGAACAGCCCCCTCCACTAGGTTTAGCCCACGGATCGACGTGGTTACCGGGGTGTGGCCGCTGCGTACACTGCAACTACGTGGAGCCAATAGTGGAGAGATTATGAGTGGCTAGTAGCGTCATCAAGAATTGTGCTCTCGGTCAAAAGAACGAGACGATCAGCAACTACATGACGTTAAAAAACACTACTAAGCCCCCCACTACACCCCAACTGTGTGTAACTGTGTTACTATCATTGAGACTGACATATACAAGGACAGTGATGTAGAGACGGAATTAGCCGATATATATCGATATTTTTTTCAGCATATGGCGGTTATTTGACCATGAGAGATGTCTAAGCTCACGACCATTCGAAGAACCTACATTTGTCCAAATATCGTGTGCACTTTTTGAGTAGGAAACTCGGAAAACTCAGTTTCTTCGATCTATTCGTATTCTGCGTATCTTGTACTATTATTTAGTCCATTTTACATGTTGTTGTTGTTTTTTTTTTTTTTTTTTAATAACTGTAACAGAAACAACTTATGTGCGTAGCATGCGTACCCTGCAGCTGTTTCTGCTAACTTTCGATTAATTTCGATTGCTTCACAGATCAGCACTGTCATTAAAACCTCACAAATTACAATAATTGCTATGATTATCCAGATTTGTTAAACATTGATGCGCGTGAGCATGCGTGCGTCAAACGCGTGAAACGCGCGGTTGTAGCAGTGTTCACTGGAGCGTGCGCCCAGCTGTTTGAATTACAATTTTTCTGTAGAAAAACTTATTTGCGATGAATAGACGACGTAACAATGACTAATTGTTGTCTCGCCGCTCATTGTTTACCTATTGTGCCAGGGGTAGACGTGCCTTAATTTTAACCCCTGTCGCAAAAAGAGGGGTTATCTGTCTGTGGCTCTCAAACGACTCAACCGATTTCGAATTAGTATTTTTTTGTTTGAAAGGTGACTTGAGCGTGTAGCTATGATTCAAAATAACCCGGCCAAGTACGAGTCGGGCTCGCGCACTGAGGGTTCCGTACCACCATAAAATACAATAATTATAAATTAAAAAACCGACTTAAAAAATTCTAAAATGTGTCATTGGGCTTCGGTGAAAGAATGATAAGGTCGTCCAAGTAACGAAATTACCAGTTATAACTTGGTAATGAACATATTTGGGATGAGAAACGGCACCTGCCTTATCCTGTGTCATCTCAATTATTATTTATGTACTTATTATAGTTTATTATATGTGTTTATTGCGTCGATTATAAAATACTTTTCATTGTGAGGAACGCCTGCACATGGCCTGCTCCTGCACCTTCGTACCTTAAGAAAAGTCTACTCTAGAAATTCAAAATGCGTAATTTTAATTGTATTAATTTACATTTAAACAACTTAGGTACTTGATTGAATCAGGCGTTACTTTGCGTTAAGTTCATCTTCAAAACTGTTTGTAGCGAAAATATTGATCCCAAATTTCTTATTGTACTTTATGCGATTTAAAACGGAAATAAGCCAAGCAGTAGTGTGCAAACACTACTGTGTTCCGGATTGAAGGGCAATGTTTCCAGCGAAATTACAGGGCACACAGAGATTTGACATCTTGTATCTCGGGGTGACGAGCGCAGTGCATTGCCATCCAGGGTTTTGAACTGTTGAAGTTCAAAATTCTTAGTGGCATTGAGCTGTCATGGGCAAGCGTGAAGAGCCATTAGGCGAGCGGCTTCGCTCGTATCGTCACTCTGTATCATAAAAAATAAATTAAAAAAACTAGAGATTCGTCAAGAAACAGTTTTGAACTTAGGTACTGTTTTATTGCAACTATTTACTTTATTATGCAGAACATTTCAGTCGCTTGTATCATGCCTTGCACTTGTAAAAAGCACTCACCTACATTACATGCCGTCTGCTGGCCTTTCCAACCGGTGGTGCTCGGAAAGGTCACCAGATGCAAGTCCAAATATGACTGAAACAAGGGCGTTTGCGCATGATCCAGTGTTGCCAGAACTACAGGATTAATTCTAAACTCGATGGTTTTAGGATCCACAGATCTTGATATGATTTAGAAAACGTTTTGATTGGTGAATGTAAACAGTGGCCTTAGTACGAAAACTTGCGAAAAAGTTATCGTTACGTAAACGATAGCAAATGTATGTAAAATTCAATTTCCTTTCACGTCCGATAGAGGCGCTGTTCAATTTTTCTGTAAATTTTGCTATCATTTACGTGACGATAACTTTTTCGCAAGTGCTCGTACTAAGCCCACTGTTATAATCTAGTTTGCTAGACCGACATAAAATCTTTGACTTTGTAGTTCTCATTTTTAACCTCCGACATAAAACGAGGGGACTTCAGAGCCTTGAATTTTATACACCTCTAAGGGACCGTGGTACTTAGTATTTGTTACTAATTTCAACTTGGCTGTTTGTGGTCCTAAATAACGGCCTAGATACATGGACAGACAGAAGGACAGCAATGTGTTCCTATATAAGAGTTCAGTTTTTCCGTTTAGATGTATGGAATTGTATTGTATTGTATGGAACCCTCATCAGTATTATCATCCTATCATGTTCCCACTGTGGGACACGGGCCTTCTTTGAGAGATATACAGTATGAGCCACCATGCTAGCATGTTGGTGAATGACATAACTTTGAACTTTTGAGGATCTTGGACATGTATCTGTTTCCTCACAATGTTTTCCCGCCAACGTTTTTGTCGATGACATCGAAACTGCACATAAGTTATTTAAATACTAAATAAGTCATTTGTGCAGGGCCAAGGATCGAACCACGTGCTTTCAGATTGTAAAGCGTACATGCTACCACTTGGCCACCATCACGGAACCCTAAAAACATTAAACATTACCTATCTGTGTGGATAAAGTATGTTATACCAATCTGGCAACACTCGAACTTCGAAGCGTGTTGAAATGAAACTGACTCTAAATAACCCCAATAAAGCTTATTTCACGAATGCATATTAGCCGTACGGTCAGCCTGTTATTAACGTAATTGAAGATCAGGCGTAAAAAGCGTGTAAAAGGCGTATAAGGGCAACTTGTTAAAAACAACTAGTAAGTACACTTGACAACTGGTACTTAGTTGTATGAAGGTAGTAGGTAGGTACAAATTGGCCATTGGCGTGGTAATAGCTTGGAAGCGGAAAGTTTTAGTGCTCGATTTTCATCTATTACTAGCTGCGCCTCGCGGTTTCATCCGCGTTATATACGGCCTCCGTAATATACGACAGAAGTGGGGTACGTCTGTTGTATATTATAGCCGTAACAGACGTGTCGAACTTGGCTGACGAACCGCCGTCTGACCAACGGAAGAGAAGGAGAAAATTTTCTTTTTCCCTCCCGTTGGTCAGACGGCGGTTCGTCAGCCAAATTGACGTGTCTGTTACGGCTCTTACGGAGGTAACCTCTTTGGTAGACCTTTTAGTGGCAACCTCCTTTGAAATAGACGACAATTTTTTTTTCTTCTATGATGTAATATATGTCAATGTTTTTCAATATGTTACTTCGGCTACACACTCTTGCCAAGAACAATCGAGGTCATGTCAAATAAGTGGAAATATATGCACAGGGGTCACGTCGTTATCAAAAACAGCTAAGTTTAGGGTTTGATATCTGTCATTGATATTCGAATTGTAATCATAGAGTTCACGGTCTTGCTTGGCCACTTGGTTTTTTGTCGATTTGCCAGAATGGCAACCTGCAACATTGACGTTTTGCTACACCACTAATTTGTCTACGTGTGGAGTATTTTCTGTCAGTAGCTAAAACCGATTTATTGTTAGAGGACACAGTTTTTATTGAGTTTTTAGCGCTCACCTTGGCCCGGGCTCCGACTTTATTGACTAATATAAAATTTATAGTTTTCGCCGACAATACTACGGCTTGCGTGAGTGAACTTAGGTAGGGTCAGTTAGGGGCTACTGGCCCACTTGGTTTCACTATGGCAGTTATCCCTTCCACATAGGAAGTGTTAGTTTAATTAGTTTACAATGATTAAATGTAGGAACCGTTTGGTTACCAACGTCCATTTTTTAAACCAGCCACAAAAATGTGTTACTATGGCTTTTATGAGAAACTCTACCATGAATATCTCACTCAGCACACTCTGGGCACAAGCATCCCGTTAGTCATTAACTAGTAACGCTCCGCAGTTTCACCCGCTATAAAGGAATCCTTTTTGTTTCGGGTTAAAAAGTTGCCTATTTGTTACCTCCATACCAAATTTCACTCACATTCAATTTTCATTCGGTCAGCCGTTACGAAGCTGAGTGCATACAAACACATCCACACAAACTTTCGCATTTATAATATTAGTGTGAAGTGGAGTGGAAGTGGTGTTTAGAATTGCAAAACTGTATGACCTTTTTTTCTAATAATTCTCAATATAAAAAACCGACTTCATTAAAAAAATCTGAACTGAACCACATTAAAATGGGACCAAATGGGAAGCACCAGCTTTCAAATAAAAAAAGAATCATAAAAATCAGTTCACCCAGTCGAAAGATCTGGGGTAACAAAAATTAAAAAAAAAAACAGTAAGTCCTCCTTTTGGAAGTCGATTAAAAAAGAAAATTATAAAACCCCACCTTAAAACCACCTAACTCCGGTCCTGAATTCAAATGACGTAAGGTGGTTCACGACAATACGCTCGAAACACGTGGGAGTTACAGTGGGCCCACATATTTGTGGGTTGTTCGTTTAGAAATGGGGCATTAATGAATCGTAATGTTATGTTGCTTTGTGTTTTTAAGAATGTAGTTAAATCAAACGGGTTTGCAAAAAAAAAACAGGTACATGACAAAATGAAATAAACGATTACGTATTCTTAAAAAAAACGTGTTATAATTAACTTTATTTATAATAGAACATGAGGCAAATTCATATGCTTCATAGTTTTAACAATATTGATCATTCATCAAGGGGATAAAGCAGTCTCCTTCAGTTGTCTAGTCACGGCCGCATTTTGAATCTCGTAGCAAAGGATTCCAGAGTTAACTCCCGAGCGAAGCAAAGGAGTTTAGGACAAGAATCCTGAGTGCAGCGAAGGATTCAGGGTTGCCTAAGACCAAGCTTGCTAAGACGAAGATAGCATTATCTACGAGAGGATAAAAAACAAGAGCAATAGTATGAAATAATTTTATTATTACATAAGTAACTTGAGTAATTATCTATATATATAAAAGAAAGTCATGTTAGTTACTATTTATAACTCAAGAACGGCTGAACCGATTTGGCTGAAAATATGCACTTTTTTGTGCTAATTTAAAATTTGATGTCAATAAATACCACACAAAAGAAAAAAATCGTTTGGCGTTTCTGTGATATGATATTATTGATTGATATTGGGTTTAAGGGTAAAAAATGGTTTATCTCGATTTCCGGTAAAACTAAAAGTCCTATGAAAAAAAGTTAAATGGCAAAGTTGTAGGAAATAAAAAGATCTACAACTTTCATATTCACAATTTTTTTACATAACCTCAAAATTTATGTGAAAAATTCAAATAAGCAATTTTTTTTTTTTTTTTTAAATGTTTTTTCTACGAAATTTGCTGAAAACTTTCCTTTTTATGTCCCAAATACACTGTAATTTATTTGATTTAAAATATTTATTTTTCACCTTATTTTGAATTAATATCAAAAAAGCACCCTAATTTTCAATCGAAAATTCTCGTGTCAAAATATTTTTTTTTTTTTTTTTAAAGACGGTGTGCTTTTTGTTCGTTGAAATCTCTACTTTCTGATGGTAAAAAAAAAATATATACATTACAATAGTAAATGTTCTCAGAAAATGCAAAAAATAAAATACATCAAATTAAAATAATAATGTATTTCATAAAAAAAAAATACGAACAAAAATGTCATTACAATAATAATTAAGTATGTTAAATTCAGTACATTATGCCCTGCTCAACTCTTAGGTAGAAATTACTTTAGGATAGGTTTGCATGATATTAGACATTGTCGAACAGGTGGTGGTAAAACTTTATTATTATTAATTAGCGATGGTACATATTTCGTCGAAATATTGAAATTTGTATTTTTTGTTTCAGGTAATAAAATCTAGAGTGGATGAAACACTACGCTGACGCAGCGACCCAAAATGTCTCTTGGCTTCCGATTCCAAAATGTTCCACACTTCCGTATACTGCGCCACACTATCATACAGTAATATTAGTTAAATCACAAAAGCTATTACTCATAACACTGCTAACAATCTACTACAGACCTTCGACCAAAATAAAATGAATGGACGGGCCCTAACCATTGAACTTGATCAGTAAAAACGAGTCAAAATCGTCGGACATATACTTCAACACCTAATTATAAAAATGTACAGTATATTTGTTACAAAAAATAGATATCGGTTTTATTTGTGTATTTACACTTCGGTAAAGCATACGAATTCATAATTTTGTCAGATGTTTCGTTATCGCGTAACAATAGACTCGTGTTTCACTTCCTACGGCTAGAGACCGACTGAAACAAAATGAGAGCTGGCGCTCATTTTGTAATCTTCAAAAATGCGCTTCTACTGGGCCCGTCCATTCATTTTATTTTGGTCGAAGCTACAGACATAGTTTTCCCAAAAGTTACAAAAGGCATTGTTCCATAGTTCTCAATAATGTAGAGTACGCACATAAGAGTTCAGACAATCAATACGTTTTGGGAACCCCATTAAAGCACACAAAAAGTCCTCACCACATGAAAGGCGTCATAAATACATAAGAGTGCTCCATTACAGCCATTACCTACACAGATAGAGGCCTCCATTTCCGCACTCTGCCGGGTAATATCGACATTGGTTGAAGTGAAGAGACGCACATGTGATGCAGTGATTAAGGTTTGCCATATCACTACTAATGCGGAGAAAAGCTGCGTTTTTAGGCAGTTCAGCGGGGGGGGGGGGGGGGGGAAGCTACGTTTTTAGGCAGTTCGGCGCGGGGGAAAGCTACGTTTATTTATGTAGTTCGTTTACTCCTATTCTATTTTAGTGCAGTTCGTACCACTGAAGCTCCTGTCTGCTCGTTTGTAATACTGACTGCAACCCACAATTTACGAGATCAGTTTTGGTCATTCGACGTTAATTTAACTAAATGAAGAGTTAACAGTAATACTTCTGATGGTGCAGTTATTAAAGTCAAGACTGTAAAGGCGCATAATATAGATCTGAGAAGTCCCGTGTAATGAGTATTCTGGCGAAAATAACAATTCAATAGAAAGGTAGGAGTGCTAATAGCTTAGGCCTGTGTCTCTCTGAATTCTGATGTTGAGGATGACATGCCGGTTGCAGTTGGGCGGCTTGAAGACTCCGACGACACCTCGTGGCATATAGCGAAACAGCGTTCAAGCGCAAAACTATTTACGAAAACGAACAATAAACAAGAACAATAAAAAAAAACACATCAGATATAGAACTGCACGTCAGAAATGAAAACTTTAGTAGTAATTTACCTATTCTACAAGAGATGGCGCTGATTTAAAATACACGGTACGGCGTAACATGCGCGAGTTCCATGTTTTTATTCACCCAAAAACTGCTCAACACGCCTAAAGAAGTTTTCACTTCAAAAAGTGAAGCCTCCTCTTTTCATTTCTATTCGACGAATTCGACTGTATTTTTTTTGTGTTTGTTACGTGATATCTTCGTCGATTATTATTATATTTATTTTTACTATATAGGTGGATAATTTACTGGATATAATAACGAGTGGAAAATTACTGAAGGAATCCTGTTTATTAAAGTTCGTTCCCGTAAAATAGGTTTATTTTTGTGAAATAGTATTCGTTATTACACAGAGTTTATCATCTGCGATACGTTGGTGGTTGGTGCGCTCGGCAAGGCTCGGCAGTTTCCGAGACTTCACAATGACCGGCGCGGCTCGACAAAGTGTCTCAGTTAATCACTTTTCTATACGACGTCCTCGTTCGTGAAAATATCCATTACTAAGAGTACATGTGAAATGGGGAGCGATTCATTTCAGAATTACATTAAACATGTTCCTTTTTGAGAATTTTTAAATAATATTCTTTTAAACACAATTTAATAAATACAATCAGTCAAAATAAAAATAAATACCTTTTTAGGGTTCCGCACAAAAATGCTAAAAAAAACTTTATGAGACTCCGGTGTCTGTCTACACTAATATTATAAATGTATTTTTGGATGTATGTAACGAATTAAATCAGAAACTTCTGGACCGATTTTTAAAAATTCTTTCACTTTCATCGCTAGAATGCTACATTATCTCTGAGTAACATAGGATATATTTATTACTAGAATATTAAAAAACCTGCACCAGTGTGAAGCCGGGACGGGCAGCTAGTATCTAATAAATGCAGGGTTTAAAAGTACTGTCGAATTGAAATTTGGTACGACTGAGAAATTACTATTATTGCTAAATAAAAATTATGTACATTTGTCTGTATATTAGAGAATATGTTAATAAAAATTAACTCTATTTACGTAAAATGTGTCCTAAAACTGCGTCCAGAAACACCGGACGATGGGCAGCAGCGTCCTATTAGTACACGGTAAACGTACTGCGATCCCCAAGCCGCCTGCCAAGCGTGGCGATAATGGCAACACCCCTCTGAGAGGGAGGCCTTTGTTCAGCAGTGGACATAGATGGCTGATAATGAATGAATGAATACATAAAATGTTTTGCTTCGTCTCCTATCGAAACGAGATATCAGAAGCTTCGCCAATGTAAGCACATATTGTTATAGTTATACAAATAATAGTTGATATTCTGATAACCTTCCTCTTACCCTATCGTGGAAGTTGTTTGTTGCTTATCGAACTCTGCGATGCTAAGTTATATTAGTTAGCATCAGGTTTCTTATAGAATATTCTTGAAACTTCGTTATTACGATAGCTTGGTTTAAAAGGTTTATAATATAGTATGTATCATATAACTAGAAGTTTAAAATTCAAGATGTATAGTCTTGTTCCGTGGTTTAATTATTCCACTAGTCAGGCTCATAGTTTTTTGAAAACGATATTTACCCAGAAAGCGGTTAACC
Source organism: Agriopis leucophaearia (assembly GCA_949125355.1). Lineage (NCBI taxonomy): Eukaryota > Metazoa > Arthropoda > Insecta > Lepidoptera > Geometridae > Agriopis > Agriopis leucophaearia. The sequence continues at coordinate 924,296 of OX421262.1, forward strand.
TACCATTTTAGTAATTAGCAATGCGATCATAATATATAATATCATCATCAGCCAGAAGACGTCCACTGCTGAGCATAGGCCTCCCCATTTAACCTCCACACTGTACGACATCCTGCCTTCTGCATCCACTGGATGCCCGCGACTCTCACGATGTCGTCGGTCCATCTATTGGGAGACTTACCGACTCTGCGTCTTCCGGTTCGTGGTCTCCACTCAAGCACCTTTCTTCCCTATAGGTATCGGAATATATAATATAATTGTCCCTTGTTAGAAATTAAACTAGGGATATTAGAGATCAACAGCGGACGTCAGATGGCATAGCGAGAGTGCACTATATACCCAGCACTGGAACAAGGAAGGCTTTGGATGGAGCAGATGATCCAACCTCAATCGCTTTTCAAAACAAATATAAATTTAAAATGACCCACGACTAATTCGGAAAAGAGCATAAAACTTATAAAACAGCTGGATAGATTTTGATCAAACATAGCTAAGAACCATCGCAATGAAAACTGCTTTCAAATAAATAATTTAAAAAACCCGCGCATTGAGGGTTTTTTATCACCACAAAATACAATAATTATCAATTTAAAAATCCGCCTTCAAAATTTGTAAACTGTGTCATTTGAATTCGGTGAAAGAAATGATAAGGTCGTCCCAGTAATGAAATTACGAAATTACATAGAACATGTCAACTGGCTATCTATTAACGGTTCCCAGGATACAGCCTTTTAAAGGCAGGACGGACAGACAGCGTAGCCTCAGTAATAGGGTCCCGTTTTAATCCTTTCGATACGGAACTCCAGGAACATAATTCAAATCGGTCTGTTTTGGGGAAAAATGGTAACATACGAGTACCTCTACAATCCTTTTTTTTTATTAAAAATAGTCTTGCGTTTGACCGCCAGCTCGCCTGATGTAAAGCGATGATGCGGTCTACGATGGGGCACGCTTGCCTAGAAGGAACCTCTTACTATAAACGCATCTTCTCCGTTCCGCGGACTCCGTGGTAGCTAAAAATATGACAAATATAATTATAAGATAAATCTTTATTAAAATACTACTAAATATTAATAAAGAAATAAGTACCTAAGTAAATAATTAAAACTAATTGACACATTTAGATAGCAACTGTTATAATTATATTAATCAACATTGTTATTGAATTTACTAACGTAACAAAATACTCGCTCACGCATTCAGGCGTAATCATTAAATTCACTTTCGCAGAAATCTCACTTTACAGAATTTCATTTTTTTTTTTTGGATTATACGCAGTCTTTATTGTCACATAGCTCGCTATTGTCACGAATTTGTCACCATGTAGTTTTTTCTTTGCGAAATAATCGGTTAGTTCGGTCACGCGATAGCTTTGATTTAATAAATCAGGTAACGAATGCGTTAGGGTTCCGTATTGATCGAAGGAAAATAACGTTGTGTCCAGAGGTGAGACGAGGGTAAGTCGAGCGAAGTGACGTTAATAATGATTTTAAAAGAAGTTTAAATTTACTAGTAGAATACTGTACCTAACTAATAACGATTTTAAATTTAGTAGTAAAATACTGTAACTATACAAACGAGTTTAAACTTACTAGTAAAAAACTGTACCTAACTACCAACTAAGTATTTTAAATATAGTAGTAAAATACTGTTACTATACACACAGTTTTAAAACGAATTTAAATTTACTAGTAAAATAGTGTACCTAACTACAAACATATTTAAAAGTAGTAGTAAAATACTGTAACTATACAAACGGTTTTAAAACGAGTTTAAATTTACTAGTAAAATAGTTTACCTAACTAAAAACATATTTAAATGTAGCAGTAAAATACTGTAACTGCAAAGGCGGTATGTTTTGCTACCGCTTTTTACTATCATTCATTCTATAAAATTTTCGTATAAAGTTTGCTGTGAACGTTAAAAAAAGTTAAGCCACATTGTTAAAATTCTAGTAATTTTGAGTTCTTATGGTGATGGGACCAGTTTTTAGTTCAATTTATTTTTTCTTAAAAAAAGGAGTAATACTAATTTTTTTCTTATACCTTGTATATTAAGTTCAATTCCTTATTTGTTTTTTTCTGTCCTGTCCTACTGACATAATGGTTAGTATAAACATATTCAGTCCTAATAACCCACGGAACCCTACAACTGATATTATGGAAACTATCTTTGTAATACATCTGCCAAGAGAGACAAGTTGTAACTCAATTGTGCTTCTTCTAGACTGACAGAACGAGATGTTTTGTAAGTTGTGCTTCTTCTAGACTGACAGAACGAGATGTTTTGTAAATTGTTAATACATTTTGCAACCAAATAGTAACATTCGAGCAGAATCCTCCCAAAGAAAACAAATATAAATTGATTTTTTAACCCTCTGATAAAGGAGCTGATAATCTTCAAACAGCATTTCGTGAATCATTTTCTCTTTCTCTCCCGTTGATCACACGGCGGTCCGTTAGATAAATAAATAGAAACTCTTTTTTCTTTTTCTCTTTATTCGTCAGTTACTTAAGTAAACTCTTGGTCAAGTCCCCTTCAAACAAAAATAACCGGCCAAGTGCGAGTCGGACTCGCGCACGAAGGGTTCCATACCATTATCTATAAAAACGGCAAAGAATCACGTTTGTTGTATGGGAGTCCCCCTTAAATTTTTTTTTTTTTTTTTTTAGTATTTGTGGTTATAGCGACAACAGTAATACATTATCTGTGAAAATTTCAACTGTCTTACTATCACGGTTCATTAGATACAACCTGGTGACAGACAGACAGCGGGGCCTTAGTAATAGGGTCCCGTTTTACCCTTTGGGTACGGAACTCTACAAATCTAAATCAAATTCGGTTCTGCCTTTTATGAGCTACGATGACACAGACAGACACACAGATACAAACTTATAACAACCCCTCTGTTTGCGTCGATAAAAAGCTTGTATTATGTAACATTACATTTGATTAAATTTATTGGTTGTTGTGTTGGTGTTTGACCTTCCTGGCCTCTACTCTACCTAGGATTTAAGACCTCCATCAATTTCTTTTCTAGCTCTCGTTCATCAGTAGAGGCAAGTTAGACACACAATACAGACGTTATTGACGCCTCTAAATTCCAAACGAAACGCAAACATCCAATAAGCGAGAGTCGTCAAAAGAGAAGCGTTAATTGCGAGGAGGGCTGATTCCATCAAAACGCTCTTCCACGGTGATTAAGAAGAAAAATAGCGGTCGTTTCTCAATGTTCTACTATTTTCCGCGAATACAATTCGTTTCAAAATGTTTTGAGTATTTTAACCTAACCATTGAACTTTTACTTTTATTACTTACATTCAGATTTTTCTTAACGATGTTTTAACAATAAATGTTGACAGCTTTGCTATACGAAAATTGTAAAAACCAGCTATGACAATAATTTTGAATAATGCCTTTGAACTGATAACCATCAAAGAGTTTTATCAAAACGCACTGTACCTATATATTGTATATTCGTACTTTCATTTAGAAGTACTTTTTTTTATTTTTTATTCTGTATTAGTCTTGCGTTTGACCGCCAACTCGCCTGATGTTAAGCGAGTGTGTGCGCGTGTGTTTTTTTGCTGTGAAGTAGATGTTGTATTTACTCGTATTTATTTATCCTTTGGTAATTTATCGGATCACGAGTATAATACTCAAGTGACGTTGGGCAGGACATTTGGTCAGATGCGGCGACGGCACGTGGAGTACGTCTCTGATGGAATGGTGGCCACGCGGAGGTAAGCGTAGCCCAAGAAGACCAGTGTGGCGGGATGACAACCAAATTTTGCAGAAATACATGCAGTGGGCTGAATGTGCTGTCAATGATGATGATCATCATAGTCAGTCTATTATAGCCGAGTGTGAGACATAGTTTGGCCTCCCGCAAGGCACGCCTTGAAGGCCGATCCTTGCTTTTTCAGTTTCTAACAAAAGAGTTGTATATGGTCAATCTATCGAGACGCAGACTAAATAAAACGCTTCTCAATTTTTTAGGTACACACGGAGGCAAAATTATCAAATATTGCTAATGAATTATGCATTAATAATACAGAAACTATTCCTACTCATTAGTTAATGAATTCAATGTGGCTAAAACATTGATTGCTCATTACAGGTCATTTTAATTATTGCCGGTCGGGAATTGGCATTTGTTTAATAATTAGGCTGATAGTTGTTAATTATGTGGTGCCAAGTTTATTTATATATATTTGGTATCGGTAGTCATTACATATTTTATTCGGTACGCCAGCATAGCTTTGTCAAGGCTACCATGCACTCAGACAGGATCTAATAATCTTGTACAAGTAAGTATGTAGTGGGTATTATTTCATCATTGTCTGCAGGCTTCGTAATCCCTCTGTTTGGTACAAACAGAGTCCAAACAGAGTATATGCCAAGCTGTGGAATAAGAAAGTCTGCTATGCCATCTGCATCGGTCCTGTGCTATTCGGATCAAGTTCGACCCGCGATCTATTGCCGATCCATCTTTTAGCTAGACGCTCACTCGCCTTGCTTCGTGTACCACTTTGTCAACCTGACTCTACCTGTCATCACTACGCCTAGCAACGTGGCCTGTCCATCCGAAACATAATCAAGGGTTGTATTAGTAGTTTGGTTATCATTGTTTATTATTGCATATTTTCTGACTGTGTTTGTGTGTCGTGGTCTATTTTGTAACAGGCATTGTATTAGTTCAATTATGATTTTGTTAACCGGCTATTAATGAGCTACGCCACAAACACTGTAGTAGATCCGCTACTTCTCCGCCTCAGTAGTCAGTACATTTCAGTGAAATACTGTGATCTCTACATCCACAGATAGAGCGATAATTCATGGCCGTCGCTGTGTCAGTGGACGTTATCAAGCTGCGTTAGCTAATCGCTCGGGTTTATGGCCTGCTGACGCCTATGTATTAGCCTCAGCCAACGGCTTCCAACCTCATAGACACATTGGCACAAAAAGCGCCTATATAAGTTCCCCAACAATAGCACACCAGTAGAATAAATGACGGGACCTTGAGTGGACAAATCAGTATTTGACATTCCATCTCTGCTCACCTCGGCTAGTTTTTCGAATTCGGTTTTGCGAACAAGTTTTATGTAATGTCTATTATAACATAGAGTCATTGTCCTCAGCCTATTAGTGAGTCGCTTTGTGAGTGAGTTGTGGCTTGATCCTCCGGCGGACACTCACTTAACTCAATAAATCTTACATGGCTATTGTTCAGTGACTTAACTCGATGAGTAGGTTTACTTAAGTTATATTTGAGTGGTTTTAGTGTACCTAAAAGTTTAGCTGTTCCTGCGCAACAAAGCAAGTTTTCCTCACAACTCTCACTTTCGACTATGTCAAGTTACTCCAACTTTAATCTTGGTAAAATTAGCTTTGAGTATCTTATTTAATTTAATTGCATATAAGCCAGATTTTTAGAAATCCTCTAATTATTTTTAGTAGAATATTCTTCTGAGCGGCCGTACAAATCCAATCATCTGGCTGGCAAGTGCTAACAGGTATTAGAAATCCGCGTTATATTCTTACCTACCCACAAAACGTTGGGCGACGACGTTGAAGCAGACGACCAGCTTGATGGTCAGACTAATACTTACTGGTAGTAGGAATAGTTGTAGGAGTAAGCCGATATTTTCAAGCATGTTAGAATACAAATCATTTTTATTTAGACAAAAATACAAATATGGAATCCATGCTGGCTAATTTAGCGTGGGATGGATGTAGTAGCAGTCTTCTCTAAAACTGGTACACTAACAAACTATAATATAATCTCAAAGCAAATAATGCTTGTAAGTAACTTTTTATAGCAGTTTGTAAATGAAAGATTTGTAAGTGGAAAATAATTAACATAATGGCCGATGAAAAGGACGTTTCCTTTAGGGTAGCAAGTGAATCTACGGGGCGCTACTAGTATGCTCACAAATTATTCGATTTCTAGATCTTCATACGTTATCAGTGAAGCCCTCACAGTTAACCGGACAACCGACAAGTACTAACGTACTTGAGTTAATCAGTAATTAAGTTTAAAATACAACGCACGTGCATCCTGCGCTCGACTGTGATTGCATCTTAAAGGATATCATGATAACGTGCTTAGCATTAAATAAGATCAACCTGGCGTTTGTTCGCGACGATTCGGTGCTCTCTGATCACATCCACATCATACTGATAATATTATGAGTTGGAAAGTGTTTGTATTTTCCCACCTAACTTCGTAATGCCTGCACTTGGGGGCAGGTCTTTTCTTATACCTTAGGACCTGGATTATAACATAGGCTACCTGTTTCACAGCAAGCTTTTATTTGACTTGTATAACTTGTTTGTTTGGGTCAAATTTTGCAAGCTGTTGTTGAAAGTTTTCATACCTTTAGTTCTGGTGACGATACAATATGCAATACGCAATATTGTATTATTTTCAAAATGTCCGCCAAATAAAAATATTTCAATAAAAATTTAATGCATCATAATGTAGATAACAGCTTAAAAAACTTGTTTACACATATGGCCGCGCCTAGAACATCGCGACGAAACTAGGACTTCGGATAGATCGACATTAGACATACAGAATGTTCTAACAAGGGTTCTTTGTTGTATTGTGTATACGGAACTCTAAATAAATAAAGGATAACCACGAACTCTAAGCTCTTTGCAAGTTTCTCTCACTGACCAAAACATTTCAATGAAAAGCAACTGACGTGTAAATATTAGTGTCACGTGTCAATAACCCATATCGCCCTGGGGGTGTTTTGGGGGTAGTTGACGAATAGTAGTTTCGCCCTTTTTTATCTACCTCTGACAGTCTGCTTGTCATACGTCACTGGATTACTTGTTTAAGGACGTATTGAGGACTATGTTTATGGGGGCTTAAAATACATGAACAGTATTTTTCACAGATTTAAAAAAAGGAGGAGGTTTATAATTCGACTGCATGTTTTTGTTACGCGATTACTCCGCCAATTATGAAATTATTGTTGAATTATTAATATTGAAGATTATTTTTATGTTTGGTAAGTAGGTCATACCTCAGAGGTGGTCCCACATAAATTTTATCGATATTGATACAGCGTTAAAAAAAACAACAAAATATGTACACATGACGTTTTCGTTTTTTCAGCAAAAGTTATGATGAGGACTTTCAATTTTATGATTTCATATGAGTTTAAGTCACCATTTTAGAACACACGTAGAAGTTGATGGACATGCTCATTTGCCCCCAACTGTCTTGCCTTGAATACGTCCGCACTGGCAAGGTTGGAGCCCACCGATATATCACATGAATTCACTTAATACTGTTAAGACCCAGGATGGCAATGGACAACGGGGTCTGATAACTTTGGATTGGATTTTCTTGTCACCTATACAAACAAAATACATACCAACTATCACTGACCTATTTTGTCTACGTACACAAAATTGAGTTGATTATCCACAGGCAGTCCAAGTTGTATCTAGAAGTAATCCAAATGCTCAAGTTTACTACGACTTGGCATCGTGTAGCATGCTGGCGATATTGCTTGCTGGTCCAAAGATCTCCTGCACCTGGAAGAAAGCTCACCTGCAAAATGTGGAATGAGCTACCTTCCGCTGTTTCCGCGAAGCTACAACATGGGGTTCTTCAATAATGACTTGACTGCCCCGGTGGCTCAGTTGGTAGTGAACCTACTTTCTGCGCTTGGGGGCGTGGGTTCGATTCCCATCTAGGGCAAACATTTGTGTTTGTTCTATGTCTGGGTGTTAATATCTATTTTAGTATGTATTTAAAAATATATACGTATGTATATCAGTCTCTGGCAGCCATATTACAAGTTTTGCTTAGTTTGGGGTCAGATGACCATGTGTGCAATAATGTCCCAGATATTTATTTTATTTTAATTATCAATATGAAAAATCGACTTCATAAAAATTACATAACTGGACCAAATTGAAATGGGACCACACGGGAAGCACCAGCTTTCAAATAAAAAAAAAAAATCATCAAAATCGGTTCACCCAGTCGAAAGTTCTGAGGTAACAAATATTTAAAAAAAACAGTCGAATTTAGAACCTCCTCTTTTTTGGAAGACGGTTAAAAAGCAAGTTGATAGATTCTTAAAGGGTCGGCAACGTAGTTGTGATGCCTTAATGTTACAATTATCCATAGGCGACGGTGACTGCTTACCATCAGGCAGCCCGTCTGTTTGTTTGCCACCTATGGCATAAAAAAAGTACTTTGAAATACAGATAAACGCCATTATTAACGCGTCGCTCCGACCAGGCGCTCTGATAGATTTGTTTTCTTGTTACTTTGTGATGCGTGTAATGGTAATGGACAAGCTATATGGAACAGTAAAAGGATCGGCACAGAGGCGACGGTATCGGAGTAATATTCTGCAATATGAAACTTAGTTGCATTGTCTCTTTCTCATAACACATTGGAATGCACACAGAGTCAATTGATAGAACCTACTGCTACTTATACGTACATCTGATAGTTGCTGATGTAACTAACCAGATATAAAACTAATTGAATCCTCTTTGCAGCAGACTTTAGAAAACTGGATTTTATGGTTCCGACCGAAGTCCAACAAGGAACCCTTAAAATATCGTTCTGTCCGTCCGTCCCAAAGACTTTTAGCTTTACCTAGTCTGTGGTCCGTCCTAATCCTTGAGTTTAGACCCTTCTAACTTCTATAGTTATTAAGGGTAATGCATGAAACTTTGCGTAATTACTATTTTGCTATATTTTGTATTTAATATCTACTAAGTGAATAAGAGGTGAAAAAAAAGTCAGTCAACAGTCAACGGACTGCACGTCAGAAGTGAAAACTTAAGTAGTAATTCACCTATTCTTCAAGAGATGGCGCTGTTTTAAAATACACGGTACAGCGTGACGATGCCGCGAGTTCCATGATTTTTGTTCACCCAAAAAGTTCTCAACGAACCTAAAGAAGTTTTCACTTCAAAAAATTTCGCTGCATACATCAATACCCAAAACAAGAGGTCGATTTGGGAATTGTTGAATAGGTCTTTTGAAATAACGGTAAGGTTTCATACAACACTATCCACAACACAAATGTTCGTAAAGAATACAGAAGTTTATATATCCTTTGCGAAATATGGCCCGCCAAATAGCAAAAGGTTACTTAATCTCCCACCTCCCCTGTATTTCTAAACTATTAGACATAGAAACTATGAATTTGTCCTGCTCATAGATCATTATTAAAAATCACGGAAATGAGTGGATAGATTGGTCGGTGCTGGCCAAAAATAATATAACAGAGACCTGAGGAAGGAATTGGGCGATACCTTTGCCCAGCAGTGGGACAATACAGGTTAACAAAAAAACATGTATAGGAAAAAATCAATACAATATTCATAATAATTATTTTAGTTTAGTAGGTATTTACAATTTAGCCATAAGTATATAGTTCTAACGACTACACTTTGACCGTTTTATGAAATGTTACTATAAGTAAATTTTCTGTAGAACATTCTAGGAGGTATAATAACGACCTGGGACTCTCAGAATTCTTCTCGCTAGTTCCCACTAGTACTTTAATTGCATGAAGAATCGCAATTATCATTCACAAGAAAAATCCGAGCTATAATTAGTAATGAATGCAGGGCTCGTGGGAATCATCCGGTAGAACTGGTTGACTTCTGGAAGTAGACGAGTTTTTATAGAGCCAGGCGCCATCTCTACGACATCTACGGTAAGTTTTTCACGACTTAATTGCTTAAAGAATTTTTCCTCGGAACTTCACGGAAATGAAGCCGCGAAATATAATCAAAAGCCGACCGACCAACCAAAGCGATAGTCTACAAGAACAAATTAGCGATCAGCAAATAGGCTAACAAACATGGTTACGGGTGTTTGATTTGCTTAAAAATGACAGCTTTAGTGAAAAATATAATTAAATGTTATAAAACTACCGAAGAAAATATTGAAATAGGCTAATAAAGTTCTAAGATATAAGCGTCTAAAGTTTTTGTTCGAATTAAGAAGGGATGCTCTATCCATTTCCCGTATAGTGAATGTCAGTATGGAGTTTCAGTGGCGTACACGCAAGTGGCGTCATTAGCAAGTATAGTGCGCTCTCTGTCCAGCAAGACATTAAAATACTTATATTATCTTCCTTCATTTTGAACACAATTTTAATTTTGTTTTCTATGACTGGCTCTATGTATGGTCAGCTTTTTTATAAGACGATAAAAAAAACTGTCCCTTAGCATATTATTGTTTCATCCGAATGTGAGCAAATTCGGTCAACAGTGAAGGTATGGTGAACTACTAGGTACCATGACATGGTCGCAGTGCAGCGGGCGCTTTGCTTCTTTTGACAAATGTTTGAAATTGCTGAAGGAAGCGATCAGTGAAACAGAAACCGCAGCGAGCTATGTAGGTAACAGGTTATTAGGTTACATGCAATATTAAATTGTTGCAACACTGCATGTTTGCCAACCTAAGTAGTATTAAATTCTAAAGCTTAATGAACATATGACAGTTTTTTTCGCAGTTTTTAGTGTGACACTCGAGAGATAAAACTGCGAAAAAAATTGCATATGTTCAGCCAAACTTTTCGCAGTTTTTCCTCGTGTGTCATACATATTGAGTCATATTATTCAATCAAAATTAAAACGTCAAAATTGTCACTTAAATAGCATTACAAGCTTATTTCAGCTTTCACTAGATCGTAACCACAGAAAAGATAAACGAAAAATTCTCACTTCAGTGATCGTAACGTTCCAATAACTTACCAAATGCATTATAATCTAGTCGTCTTAATGACATTAAATCTAAAATATAATCAAAGTTCAGTACGAGTATGTGCATTTTGCACTTATTTGAGAATTCTTTCCACGTCCACACGAGGCGAGTCGAGAGGTGGGTGGGTAATTTAATTAAGAACTTCAGGACGTATTTTTCGAGAAGTTTCGCCAGGTGTCCTTTGCCTCCCCCCCCCCCCCTTGCCGAACGTCAGGAGGTCAGTGGTTAATTAAATATGACTGAAATTTACTTTTTTAATGTACTGTTAGAGACTAAACGTTTAGAGACTCTAAATGTTTAAGGTTTTACTAGGGATAGTTTTTTTATTGAAAGGTTAGTAACGTGCCCCGCCCCGGCTTCGCACGGGTGTAAGTTTTATTATATTATTCTAGAATGATATAACATACCCTGTGAGTATACCTGATCATAGCTAAGAATATTCGTGAAAACCACATTGAAATCAGTTCAGTGGTTTAGTCATAGTCATAGTAATTTATTCATAAAAAATAAAATTTACACGTCAACATAATCATAATTATCTAAAATTCCATTATAAAAATCCAAAAATAAAATAATAATAAAAATTAAAACATTAAAAACGTAATTGTAGAAATTAAAATAACAATAATAAAATTATTATTGGAAGTAGGTACCTACTTACGTCGTTACCTTTATCTTAACAAGTTCGTCAAATTTGTAAATTGCCTGTTCGACGAGCCAGTTCTTTAGCTTACGCTTAATGGATCCCCTAGAGGGCGCTTCTCTCACGTCTTTCGGCAGCCGGTTGTAAACTACCGGTGCTGTCACGTGAATTAGTTTCGACGTCTTCGCGAGACGATGGGTTACAGGGCGCAACCGGTGCGGGTGTCGCGTTCTCGGGTTTACGTCCCCGAAGCGTGTGTATTCTTCGGGGTGGTCCCTTGCGTATAGGGCTGCCTGAAGGCAAACGAGGCTCGGAATAATGAGTATACCCATGGCACGGAAATACGGCAGTGCGGAGGTCTCCTGTGGCACTCGTACTATGGCTCGTACGGCTCGTTTCTGCATTTTGAAAACACATTAGGAGATGTGCCTGCACAAACAAACAGACAAATCCAGCGTTTTCCTGCGGTCTCTTTTAGGTCGTCTGTCCATCTTGTGGGTGGACGTCCTACGCTGCGCTTACCGGTCCGCGGTCTCCACTCGAAAACCTTTCGGCCCCATCGGCCATCTGTTCTGCGTGCTATGTGCCCTGCCCACTGCCACTTCAACTACCTAACCCGGGGGCTATGTCGGTGACTTTAGTTCGTCTACGGATCTCCTCATTTCTGATTCGATCTCGTAGAGAAACCCCGAGCATAGCCCTTTCCATAGCTCGTTGTGTGACTTTAAGCTCAATAAATACTAGAGAATACTTACAAAATATTAAACCGAAAATTAATTTCCATAAAAATGAAGCCATCAAAATATAAGAAAAAACATTCGGGTGATCATTCAAACGTGCATCTCTATGAGAAACAGACGAAAAAGTGCGTCCCCCACATTTGGTTGGCAAACAGCCAGTGACAACATATAAGGTATTGCACCTTATTGTAATGATAAAAGGTGTAATTTTCCAAGATGAAACAAACTGTTCCAATGCTTAGTAAGTGTTGGTTGTTTTTTCGACATTTGCAGGCCCTCCTCATCAAATAGTTACGGGTACAATCGTACACTTCAGAGGACTATAACGTGAACTGATGTTATACAATGATACAATGACTTTATTGGTCTGTGAAACTAGGTGGTATGATAAGTACATAGGTGTCAAACAGTTGTGTGCGCTCTAGCTTCTACCTAGAAATGGTATACAGACATCATGATGACTATAACTACAAAAAAGTAATTAATTACTAACTATATAATATTGCTATTTTATCTAACTTAATATATTAGGCAGCCTGAAATACTTCCGCATACACTTTAACATAAATCTCAACAATAAATTCTCAATGCATACATGTCAACCAGAGAAATTAAGTAAATGTCAAATTAATACATGTCAAAGAGAAATAAAAAATAAAATAGTACAATTCACCTAATGTCATTCATATTTTTGTAATTTAAAAACATATCCACAGTGTAGTAAGCCTTCTTCATTAGTTGGTAATTTAGTAGATTCTTAAAGATATTTAAGTCCTCTTTACTTCGAATAGCCTCTGGTATCTTATTGTAAATGATTGATGCCATACAAAATACACTCTTATTTAAAAATGTAGTTCTGGACGGTAGGCTGTATACTTTACCCTCTGATCTACTGCCTATAGGCCACTTCTTAAAGAGCTCAGGATTAGATTTTACAAACACCGCAACTTCGCTTATGTATAGACAAGGCAAAGTTAAGACCTTAAGCCGAATGAAGTGCTTTTTACAAGAGTCTGTCCTTTTTAATCCACAAATCGATCGTATGCAGCGTTTAAGATGGTCGATAGAACTGCCCCAAAACATGACGCCATAGCGCAGTATCGATGCAACGTGTCCATGATATGCTGTTAGTAGCGCGGGCTCATTAACCACTTTGCGAAGTTGATATAGTGCGTACGCGAATTGGTGCAGCCTCTTACTGATATTGTCAATATGTGGTTTCCATGTCAGTTTATTGTCAATGGTCAATCCTAGGAAACGTGCAATTTCTATTTCATCTATCTTTTTACCTATATATTGAATGTCAAGGTTCGATAAGTTATTGTGTCTTATTCTAAATTCCATTAAATTAGTTTTGTCAATATTATACGCCTTTAGGTTTTGTATCAGAGCTGTCCGTATGTCACGAGAGCTACCGAAATAATCTCGAACGTTGCAGAATAGGACCTGTAGACGTTCGCCGTCTAGAACCGAATAATATATTTTATTCTCCACTTTCAATACAATTGTATGATTGTTTAACGCTCATTCTGGCCGCATGTATGGAAATGCAAAAAAAGACGGGCATTGGGTCGCTATTGTCGTCCGCTATAAAAGATAGATGGGGTCCCTAGTATTTCTGGTAAAATTTGGCTCCTTAAAACAGTTCCAAGTTGCATACTTAGTCGGGACAGCCTTTGAAAGTCTGAGTTATTTTAAATAAGTTTCATAGTTCATTTTATTTGTGTATGCAGAATAACAAGAGCCTTTGTTTTACGATGTTCTGTCACTATGATATAAAGAATTTTCTTTTGAAGTTTACTGAACCGACTCAAAACTGAACTGAACTGTCTAAATTTGAAGATTAGAATTTTAAATTTGAGTTTAAAGGTATGGAAGAATTATTTAACTTTTTCTTTTTAAATTTTCAACAGTAAAAATGACATTTGGAGGCAGTTTTTTACTAGTATTAATGCAACGTTACTTTTGTCAGTTTTTAACCGATTTCTAAAAGGGAGGAGGTTATCAATTCGGTTTGTATGATTGTTTTAACTATGTATTTTATAGGTGCAAGAGTCGACTCCAAAGCTTCGGCCGGGCCTCGCGTTCCTTCTCATTTAAGACAACGTAAAGTTATTGCCAGCTAGAGTCCTGCTATAAATATTTAAAAAATTAAAACTATAAAAAGTTATGACACCAAAGATGAAAATAAGTAGGAAGAATGTTTTTTTTTCGTCTTTATAACCATGACTTGCTGTTACTTACTAGTTCAAAAGTTGCTAGTTCAAAGAGCAATGCGCCGAAAACAAAGCATCCATAGGCGACGGTGATCGCTTACCATCAGACAGCCTGTTAGCTTGTTTGCTATGGCTTAATAAGTTAACAGTAAAAAAAACTTTCAAAACAAGCTTTTATCTATAGCAAAGAAAATGTAATCCGCCATGGTGACACTTATAATGGGTTATCATCACAGAAAAGAGAAGTAAATGGAACGGAAATGAAACTCTGTCGCCAGGTATTGTGACATATATGTGATTAAACATTCTTATTTATGTCAACACGTCGAACCCTGCGTCACAGTTGCTAAACAAGTTTTTTTTTTTTTTTTTGCACACATGGTCATTTGACCCCAAACTAAGCAAAGCTTGTAATATGGCTGCCAGAGACTGATATACATACATATATATTTTTAAATACATACTTAAATAGATATTAACACCCAGACATCGAACAAACACAAATGTTCATCACACAAATGTTTGTCCTAGATGGGAATCGAACCCACGCCCCCAAGCACAGAAAGTAGGATCACTACCAACTGAGCCACCGAGGCAGTCAGAGCAGTTGCTAGGGTTTATAAGGGTGCAAGCCGTTCTAATTTAAACAAACAATAATCTTTTCTGTGGTTATCGTAATACGAGTAATTGAATGCGTATACAACATGCTGCTAACCTTTGAGGAGTTCCCTAGTCAGGACCAAACCCTGAGTGCAGCAACCATTTTATTAAAACCAGCTATCATAATAAAATACGTACACTTTTTGTGTCTGTGCTGTTGACCATTGAAGAGTTCCTTTATCTGGAGCTAATCCTGGATGTCGATTCAGGTCATGCATTTGCCATAAAAATGCATTGTTATCAGAACAAACATGTAAAACTCAGCTCCGTAGGATAAGAAGTGGGTCTAATTTAGCTCGCAAGATTTACAAAATCCCCGCCCGTTACAAAGCCCCGTTAGCTTTGTTGGTAGTGATCCTGCCTTCGATGATTGGGGGCGTGGGTTCGATTCCCACATAGGACAAACATTTGTGTGATGAACATTTGTGTTTGTTCTATGTCTGGGTGTCAATATCTATTTAAGTATGTATTTAAAAATATATATGTATGTATATCAGTCTCTGGCAGCCATATTGCAAGCTTTGCTTAGTTTGGGGTCAGATGACCATGTGTGCAATAATGTCCCAGATATTTAAATAAAAGAGCTAGTAAAAAAAACTTGTTGGTGCCGTATCAGAAAAGCGTTATTATAATAATTTCATTATTATTTTAGTATCACATTTCAGCAGTTCCCTTTTTAATGAAGCCAACCGACACCTAAAATACCAATTCCCTGAGCAGTGGAATTGAAAATTTCATTATCATCTGAATAAGCTCTCTGTAGATTAATAAAACAGTGATAAAAGCGTCTGTTATAGCACTCGCTAATCTGAAGTCTCAACTCGAATGCGATTAGTAATCGCTAATCGAATGGACTACTTGCTCTAATGAACCGATGTTATCAATATTCGATTAAAGATTATTACGTAGATCTTTATATAACGGGTACCCATTCGAAGTGCGTTATTGTTGTGATATTTCCGTGAATATTCTAGTAATGTTCGAGTAAAAGTACTATACAAGCCTTGACAGCAGCCCGGTTATCATTACAGCTATCGCTTGTACATTACTAACATTTTAGAAGATAAAAATGACTAAAGGTAGAACTTGAAAAGAAAAATATTATAACCAAATATCCTTCGTCAATATAAATAATAGCAACATGTTTGCTTAAAAACATTTGCAATGTTATTATTTCCAGTTATTTTTACGTATTATGAAAATATTGAAAATTAGCCGCCTGTCCATGTTTCGCACTGGTGGAGATTCATTTTTTAAACAAGATATAAGTAATAAATATAGTTTATGTTACTCAGGGATAATGTAGCATTTACTAATGGAGCAAGAATTTTAAAATCGGTCTAGTAGTTTTTGATTTAATTCCTTACAAACATATAAAAATACTAATCTTTCCTCTTTAAGTGAGAATGTGCGAAAGAGACAGTTATAGCCTCAGATCAGATAAACCAAAAATATACCAACCACCATAACCGCCGCGTCATTACCATATCTCCCTAGTTTGTGTGATCTCAGGTTATGGCCAAGGAAATCACGTTGTGTCTACCGGCTTTGCCTTAGTCAACACTTTTTACGTTCGTCAATATCTGATGAACGTAAAAAGTGAAGAACGATGACAGATTATGTCGTCCGTCATCGTTCATCAACATTAGGGCTTATATCCAACCACAGAAAAGTATTTTTTTTATTGTTTTACTTCTCTTTTCTGTTTATCCTACTATCGTATATATATTCACTACGTACGTTGAATTAATTGCTTATATCAGACCCAGTTAGAGTCCATTCAAGGTTACTTACATATGACCGTTATGGTAGTACATTGTAATCTATTACATTTAGATTCATCGATTAAACTTAATCGATTTTAATATCGATAGCAGTAGCCTTTTGGTGTTATACCCGTGGAATATTGACATGCGAATCGCTCGCTAATTGGGTTAACTCGAAACGTTTACTCTACTAATTGGCAGTAAAAAAGCGTGGATTGAGACACGTGATAACATGGAACGGATCAGGTCTTTAACCGACTTCAAAAAATGACGTTTTCAGTTCGACTGTATGTTTTTTTGTTTCTGACGCGATTTCTCCGCCATTTATGAATTGATTTTGATGTTTTTTTTTGTTTGGTAGGTCTTACTTCATAGGTGGTCCCATATGAATTATATGTAAATTGATTAAACCCTTTTTGAACTAACTGGACAAGAGCGTGTCGAGACACGCAAATGGTAGGGTTCCGTAACTAAAGCCATATAATTGTAGTTATAGATAAAAAAAATATAGTTATAGAAAAATTCGAACGAACGAAGAGCTCTGTGTGACAATGAAATAAATAAACGTACTATTCTTATTCATAAGTTGCACTTATTTTCTTATAGAGGGGGATAAAAAGTAGAGTATCCACCTCAGGAACAAACAACAATTTTAAGCTCGAGTAACTTTGAATCCCTCGCTGCGTTCGTAATTCTACTCTAGAACCCTTGGATTCAAAGAAACACGCGCCTTTAAAATAGTTGTTTGTTCCCTAGGTAAACAATCTACTATTTCTTATTCTACCGTCATAGATACTTACTGGTATGTAAAACGAGTAAATTACCAAACGTGTAAATACTTTGGTGTATTTCTAAAATGTAAAGCCTACACTGTTTTAAACTATCACGGTTGTTCACTAAAGTTAAATGATTATTTACGGGATATTTACCGTGGTAAGGTTGTGGTATCGGGAGCTCCTTCCACAACCTTACCACGGTAAATATCCCGTAAATAATCATTTAACTTTAGTAAAGCCTACAGACTACACCTACATGTAACCTTTAGGTTCCTGACACCTGTATCTACAGCTTACATCGAATTCAACCACTTTACCATTTAATTTAATAACTGTAGGTACAGTACGACATGGCTTATAAAATGAATTGAAGAGGGCGCTGGTGGGACGATGTTACTACGGAGAAAATTGGAGCCGCTGGGGCCCGATTCTCGATCGATTTATCATTATCTTTAGTATAAAACCGCAATCGTTTTAAAGCAATTTTCATGTTGATATGTTTTATAATGGCGGAGAAGATTCACAAAACAATTTTTAAATTTTATTGACTTTCGTTATCCCATAAACATCAACATGAAAATTACTCGTATCAAAAGCTATCAGCTATCTTTTTTTTTCTTTGATATTGCAAAGAAAAAAAAGCTATCAGTTACAAAGAGGTAAATATTGCGCATTGTCATCCGTTTCTGTACTAAGTTTATTTGAAGTTTCAAGACTTTCAAGTCTAGCTTATCGGTAAGTTAATTTTAAATAGTTTTTTTACCGTATAGACAGGCAGATAAGAAATCGGATTACAAAAGCGTAATAAAATAAAACGACAGCTACGGTTCTAGTTTTCACCACTATCATTGTGAGCTGTGCCGCGCTGTATAGGTATTACCAAAACTCCACTATTAACACCACGTGATCAAACTGCCAATACTGATTACGACAAACCTAATATTCTACCCTTCCTCCCTCCGACACGTCACCGAACGGGACGCGTCCGGGACGTGACTAGATTCAGTTCAGGGACGATTTATTGAAATTGCCAGTGGACAGGGGGTAATCCAATCAATCGATCCATCTGCGTCTTGGATACATCGTGTATGCTCCACCCAGACTTGTAGCAGTGCATGTAGGACGTAGATAGGTCAGCGATTGTCAGAAGCTATTTGCAATTCCCTTTGTATCTTGGGATTTCATATCTCTATTAGATGATACATGATCTGTATGGATTTAATGGAATTACCTAATACGGCTTACGAGGGATGTCCATTTAAGATACACGAAAAGTGCAGCATGTTGTGATCTAACTAGTTTTCTGGCGCGTAATAAGCACGCCCATATAAAAAAAACAGGCTGTTATTTAAATGAGATTTTACATTTTTACTAAAGTCTTTTTAATTTGCATCTTGAAAATATTACAGTATAAGGTATTACATAATGTATTGTTGCCAAAACCAAATTTGTATGCAAAATTTCAGCAAAATCAGTTCGGAGCTTCGATCAAAAAAATACAAAGATGCCACAATGACGCGCTAATCGCGGCAATACTCAATCTGGCTGGACTCAATACGCAGCCAGATTGGATCCACACGCGATAATATAAGAGCCGTAACAGACACGTCAACTTGGCTGACCAACCACCGTCTGACCAACGGAAGAGAAAGAGACTTTCTCGAGACGGCTCTTTCTCTCTCGAGAGAAGTTTCCACTTGCGATTCAGACATAATATACAAATATACAAAATATTTATTTGATTTTACACTTTTACACAAGTTTAGTGAATCTGTGACTCCTATGCTAGTTAGATAATATATAGATATGTTTATATATGAAACTGCGGACGTTTATTGACTATAATTTTCTACGCGTTGTGACTGCTATGTATAATTTTTCAAAGATTCGGAGGTAAGTGGTTCAAATTCAGCTTGCAAGATTTAATAATAAATAATAAATATCTGGGACATTATTGCACACATGGTCATCTGACCCCAAACTAAGC
Organism: Agriopis leucophaearia; assembly: GCA_949125355.1. Taxonomy (NCBI): domain Eukaryota; kingdom Metazoa; phylum Arthropoda; class Insecta; order Lepidoptera; family Geometridae; genus Agriopis; species Agriopis leucophaearia. The sequence continues at coordinate 943,846 of OX421262.1, forward strand.
AAAGCTTGTAATATGGCTGCCAGAGACTGATTTGACCTTCAAGATCAGTCGCTACGCAGCTCGCTGCTTTTTTTCTATGCCGGTAACCTAATCACATAGAAAGTGCCTTCTACATAACACTAGAAAGATTAATAATACACAAAAGCGACATTGTCCGTGGGTATCCCTACCATATTATAAATGTGTAGATCAAATACCTTCACACATGACTTCTAACTAAGTAGAAGCAATACCTGATATCGGTTTAACTTGCAAAAAAAATGCCGTTTGCGTGATTCAGGTAAAGTGTCGTATTTACCTATAATAGACGCACTTTTCATATTTGTGAAACTACGATCCATTTACACTCATTATTTTAGGAATTATTGAATACCTTATTACGTTTTTAATAATATTATTCGTAAAGTTTAAGCAAATTTACAATTTTTTCGCAAAACATCGTTTCAGTACGCAATCTATTTTCAAACTATGGAACTACAAATCTGACGGCTGTCAGTTTGTTTGTTTGTCCGCGCACATCTTTTAAACTACTAGAAGGATTTCAAAGCAGTTTCCATGAATATGCTTATAAAATACCTGATTGAAACATAGGCTATATTAATTTATGATAATAAATAGTAAAAAATTTTTTTTTTTTAATTATTTATAACGCCATCTAGCTTATTTTATAGTAATGTTGTCGTAATGACAGACTTCTACTCGCAGACATGGTAGGTAGGAAGACTGAAGCGGCTGTTGCCATATAATCTATATGTAAATAAAAATATAGATATTCGCCAAAGAACCAGAGTCACCGACATAGCTATTAAAATCTGCAAGTTGAAGTGGCAATGGGCAGGCCACATCGCTCGAAGAACTGTTAACCGATGGGGAAGTAGGTAAGGTTCTTGAGTGGAGACCGCGAACCGGAAGACGCAGCGTAGGTAGGCCTCCCACTAGATGGACCGACGACATTGTGAGAGTCGCGGGCATCCAGTGGATGCAGATGGCAGGATGTCGTTTAGTGTGGAGGTTAAAGGGGGAGGCCTATGTTCAGCAGTGGACGTCTTCTGGCTGATGATGATGATGAAATAAAAACGAATAGCCGAAATGTATGTACCCGCATAACTTCCGATAGACTGCACCAAATAGTTTTTTTTGTGTTTGTTATTTTCAGGACAGCCAACTGCTTTTGAAGAGGTTTTACAGTTTATTATGGCGTAATTTAAAGTACGTTTATTGTTGTATTGACTGCTGACGTGCTAATATACCAAGTCGACGGAGATTAAAATGAATACATTTTTTTGCCAGGATCAAACTTAACACCAATAACAGACACGCAAAGTAGGTGAACTCGCGGCATCTAATCTGTTTCTGATCTATGATTAGCAGCTATTTTGGATGTTATGGTGGTGAACGAAAGCGATTTAGTTGTTGGAAGGGTCGAGGCGCAGAAGGCGGGCAAAAATTATTTAGACATCATTGATTGGCAGTCTTTAGCGGAGTAATGTTAAATAACAGCGATTAATTATAGATACCTCTCCATGCTTCATACTTACTATTTACTAATAATTCAATAATAACGTTTGTCATGCATGACATTTCGCTTGACTTATACCAATTTTTTTCCTTATTGGCTCCATGGCTCCACACTTCCAACGTATTTAACCAGTGAAAGTAATATATTATTTGCTTGAAATATATTTGAAACTATGGACATGTCGGGATACCTGTATCGAGTCAGATTAAAACTAGACTAAAATCATACTATGACGATAGTATGACAATCCGCATTAAAATGGAGAGCAATAAATCTACAATCATGTCATATGTGTAGGTATTATCTATAAAATATTCAGTATAAATAATCCGATGGATTTGTGCCTATTTAAAGTTCCGTTCGTGTTCGTTAGTGTAACATTTATATTTGGATATGTCAGTCTAATCGTCCACCCACTAATTACTTTGCGCTACGCGTACGAAGTCGCGGGCATTAGCTAGTTTCCGAATAAAGGAAGGGCATCGATTAGCGGTGACATTTGAGCATGTCGCCCACCACTGCAAAGGTCAGAGACTGTTTACAAGTATCACATTTCAAAAATCAGAAAAGTTTATTTTGTGACAATTAAATAAAAACAATAAAACAAGAAATATTAAAATAGTCGTATACAGGTACATTGTCACAAAAACCGACCCCAACTCAGCATGTTGCTGGTTGTACACAACCAGCGCTGGTATTCTGTGACCCATTTCACCTAGTTGTGTCCATTGAGACCGCATTTAGTGCTGGACTAAAGTTATACTTTAGAGACCGCTTTGTGGAATAAAAATGGAGTAAAACTGTTCAATTTGCCTTATATTTATGATACTTGGAACGTGTCATTCACTATACTACTACTTGCCACATCGCTCGAATAACCGACAACCGATGGGGAAGAATGGTTCTTGAGTGGAGACCACGAATCGGAAGACGCAGCGTAGGTAGACCTCCCACTAGATGGACCAACGACATCGTGAGAGTCGCGGGCATCCAGTGGATGCAGATGGTAGGATATCGTTCAGTGTGGATGTTAAAGGAGTAGGCCTAAGTTCAGCAGTGGACGTCTTCTGGCTGATGCTAATAATTACGATTCACTACAACTTTCGGGTCGTCATAAGTTTAGCCCGGATTGCAGTCAGAATTTTTGACTGGCACAGTTTTGCCGGTAACCAAAAATTATTAAGTCAGAGTTGTTATCTCTTACGCAGTAAGCTAGTTTTTTATTGATTAAGTACTTATGTCTAAGGCGCGGTGTCGACTCAAGACACGTGATACCTTATTTTCTCCTCTATACATATGCCTTTTAACCACAAACGCAAAAATAAGGGTGTTATAAGTTTATCGTGTGTATCTGTGTGTCTGCCTGTGGCATAGCAGCTCCCAAACGGCTTAACTTTTTTTTTGTTTGAAAGGTAACTTGATCGAAAGTGCTCTTTATTAACTACTAGCCGCGTCCCGGCTTCCACGGATGGAGTATTTTTTTAAACAATGTAGTATAAAATATAGCCTATGTTAATCAGGGATAATGTAGCATTCTAATGGTGAAAGAATTTTTAAAATCGCTCTAGTAGTTTTTGAGCTAATTCGTTACAAACATATAAAAATACAAATCTTTCATCTATATAATATTAGTAAGAACACAGTTTTGCTTAAAATAGGCGCCATCTCTTGCTCAGGTCAAGACTAATTGAATATTCACCTAGTTTGCCTCACAAATTCAGTCACAGGAATTTGAGGAACAGTATTTAAAACAATTTACAATTCAAGTTATTTTTTGCTCCTACATATTAATAGTGTTGGAAGCGGAATAAGCTCGGAGAAATAACTAGTAACTGTTTAATATATGGCTAACTAGGTGAAGAAGGATAGATACTCGTAGGAGGCGTTCTCAGGGTGAATTTGCCATTTATTCTATTTGTTACATTATTTACAGCCATTTACTTTATTTATTGGTGCCTTTATTATGATTTTTGGTACTATATGGGCGAGAGAAACCCTATAGTAGGTGGAGGCAGACTAATTAGATAAAAAAGGTAGGCGGAGATAAACAAAACATGCCTTAATTATTGGAACAAAGAAAAGGCAGAAAAATCTCGTTCAATAAAAATAGAGAATCTAATTGAAGTTTTTTTTTGCCCACGAGATCAGCTTTTCCAAGTAAATGCTAGTTTCATGTAATAAAAACAGGTTACTAGTGAAATATTATCCCATTAGAAACAATGTTTCAACGCTGAAAGGTTAACGTATATATCACATTGACTAATTGTGATGAAAAGGAATAATAATATGAATAATAAGGCAGGCTTTATGGCAAGTGGGGGGTTCCATTTTGTGGGTGGCAAGTCATCACCTGCCTAAATATATTTTGGCAAAAAAAAAAACATGAAGAATTAATTGGATTTTCATTTTTGTTTTCTTGCCCAATTATATTACCTACAAGACATAGACCTCTCGCAAGGTACGCCACTCTGTCCTGCGAAAATATAAATAATATATTTTCATGGCAACGTAGTTTTCTTTTTTCATTTATTTAAGAATCAACAAACAGTATTTAATAGACTCTTAGGTTTTTTCATAGCACTCACATGAATTTTCGCGCAAAGAAACTCCGTTAATAGCTCTCCATTGCGCGCTGTGAAACTCTGAGTTTTTCCAAAATGCCAGCAGTTGAGGGCCACGTCTCAATATCAACGCGATAGAACCCGGAACGAAGATATTCACTAAAGAACCAGAGTCACCGACAGCTATTAAAATTTTCAAGTTGAAGTGGCAGTGGGCAGGCCACATAGCTCGAAGAACCGATAACAGATGGGCAAGGTTCTTGAGTAGAAGACGCAGCGTAGGTAGGCCTCCCACTGAATGGACCGACAATATCGTGAGAGTTGCGGGCATCCAGCAGATGCAGATGGCAGGCTGTCGTTCAGCGTGGGGTTCTAAGGGGGAGATCTATGTTCAGCAGTGGACGTCTTCTGGCTGATGATGAAGTATTTTTACCATGGGTCGTTCATTGTTTCAATTTCGAGGTTGATACCAAAAGTCTGAATTCATAATTAATATCGGAGACCGAGACACATCTTCGGTCGCTACTCCAACAAAGTTAATTTAAATTCAATATGCAATGCAAATACTTACGTTTCATCGACTGAATCATTATTTTCTACTTCGATCATAATTTTTCGAAGGTTTCCTATGAAACATATTTTTTCTACGATTGCAAGATTATGGTCGTGGTTATGAGCCTCTTTCTGCGTTATAAAATGCTATCCTGCTATACGCTATAGCAACAATACCACATACATTTCAACAGACTATAACGCGTCGATTCTAGCTAAATTGCAATAAAATTCCAATGATAGATGGCGCAAAACAATTGGACCTAATTGAATCAGACGACATCGGCACAGCTCTCGAACGAAGCTGTTCTCTTCCCGAATGGCAGAATATTGAGAACGAATAATGAAGTGATACCGAATTGGGATCATTGTTACGAGGTATGGGTACTGTGAAGTACTGACGGTGTAGGCGAAGAGACTGGGGACAAATATTAACATGTCTTTCATTGATATACCTATATCTACTCTCATAGTACATAAGCGAATACAAATACATGTGACCATAATTTGTGAGAATAGATTAGCTTATGATGATTGGTATAATGAAGTGATAATATCGAAAATTCGAAGTACTAATTATGCAGTACTATATTTTTCTCGATGCTCTGGGTGCATGCCGCTTCCATCCGGCCCTTTTGAAAAACGTTGGGAGAGAGCTATGTCCAGCAGTGGACGACCTATGGCTGAAATGATGGTGATGACTCACTATGTCATCATTTTATTTATTTTAAGTTTGCTAAAAGAACACTCCGAAATTCTGAAGTTATTCTGGAACCTCTTGCACCATTCTACAATCCGTACCATGTCGAGGTAAATTAGACAATCGATTAAATTTGATCATTGCTTCTTTACAATCCGGTGCTTCGAGCTTCGTAATCAGGAATCGAGTGGGATTGCAGTATTGCATCAGCTTTGAGACAAGATTTTATCGATCTTTTGGTAACAGTCATTCGTACTCTCATAGGAACTGGCATGTTTTGACGATGACATTTTTTTATTGCAGAATAGGCTTGCGCTTGGTCGCCAACTCGCCTGATGTTAAGCGATGATGCGGCCTATGGTGGATCACGCTTGCCTAGAAGAAACCGATTCACTCTTGACTTGAAGACACCCAGATTGTAACTATCGGGGAACACCCATTCAGGCAGTTCATTCCACAAACTAGCAGTTCGCACAATAAAAGTGGAATCAAAGCGTTTCGTACGGGTTTTCGGAATGTCAACCATAAAGCGGTGTCGATTTTTCGTGCCCGCTCTGGCAGTCCGATAGAAAAAAAAAATGCAATAATTTAAATAGTTTGTCCTATTATCCTTACCAGAATCTTCAGGGTTATACAAAATATAATATTACCAAAAAATACATTTGCCAAGTTGCGGCAACACCGCTGAAGCCATGAACAAAAGTTGAAGTTCAGGGTTAGCGACTAAATCGAGTTTTTTAGTTTTTTAAACTGCAAGAATTATTGTATTCTCTTTAACATTTTAAAAGAATAAACATAGGATTACATAAGTTATTTATCTACTAGTAAACGCACACTAGCTTGAAGGATTTGAATATTATATGGGAGAAGCCATTGGCTTCCGAAACACAGTATTTATTACTAGTTCGAGCTCAATGGGTTCATATTATGTGATTTTTTTTATGCCCAATAGATGAATTTGTAATTGTAATATGCTGATTGGTTACGCCAGATTATTATAATAATTTAAATTTGTTTATTTTTTGGTGCATTTCCTATTTTTCTTCCTTTACCCTCAAACAGCACTAGCAAGAACCTGCTTCGTGAACTATATTTACAAACGGATATGTACCTACGTAGATTGGCGCGCGGCGCAGGAGCTATCCGTAAAACAGTGTGTCATTGACTTCCGCGCGCATCGCACTACATAGGTGTAATTATTGACCTGCTTTCGCGTTTTGGTGCACTCATCCACGTAAGGTGATCTGATACCTTACCGCAGCTGACCATTGTGGTCTAGCATATGTAACGAACTGTGATTCGCCGTGTAAACAATTGTGGTGTGTGAAATAAGGACCCGAAAGAGTGACGCGTGTCGAAGGCGTCACGCCTTACCGGACTTTTGGAGCGAACAACGAGGACGATCAAGTAAGTGCTGTTCCCGTCTGTCCGAATCCCTCTCTTTGTTTTGCATGCACCACTTTTCAATCTTACAAAAATACAGTCCACTCAATCCAGGGGCCCTCATTGCCCCACCTTAATTTGGCGAAACCATAGTTTTTCCTTCGAGCCGGATATTGCGCCCGGCTTCTTTCCCTTATTAGGATATATTGTAGGCCCTAATAAGCTAATTATTATTCATTGCGAATATAATTCCTTTGATAAAATAGCGTGACATTGCGTCGTCTATTTTTATCACCTTAAATCTTCGTATTTCCTGCCGTAAGCATTGAGCTAGGCATTAAATCAGCTAGATATACTATTTATCTATGCATATTAATATATATTTTACATAAATATTATATTTTATAAGTAAAATAACCGAACTTAAAAACATTTTCATTACCGCATGTTTTTATATCTACCCTCGCGTACATTTAACGTTGTGCCTACGAGATTCCGTCGGTCGCTTCGAACCTCGCTTGCCGTTCAATATTATCCGACCGCGTAGCGAAGTTCGACCGTCGCAGGCGCAGCGTACTTGTCGCGCTAGCTAATAATAACCTACATAATTTGTCAGTATAATATTTACCATATGATTTTATCAGTGATTCGTAAGTTATACTCGTGTCATTTTATCTATGCATCGAGTTTGTATCATCTGCTATTTTTGTGTCCAGTTTTAATTACTTATAGTAAATAGTAGTACTTATAAAAACTACCTAAAATGTCGAAAAATAAAGACACAAACGCAGATGGTGAAATCGTCGATGCAAAGATGGCAATGTTATTGTCAAAACGCGAAGCGATATTCGGCATAGCACAACAGTGTTGTGATCTAGCTTCCGCGTCAGATATTCTTACGAATGAAGCGAGAAGGGAACATTTTCTCGATCAGTCTTCACAGATCGATTCGTTGCGTGATAGATATGAAAAGATTGTCGACGACTGTAATACCCGCACGTTGCAATTAAATCCAACAGCGAAGCCAGACTATAAAAGCCTTTTTGCATTTGAGTCTCTGTATAGTAAAATAAAGAGAATTCATACTCAGTGCGTTTGTTCCGGTATCCCATCACGGGATGATAAGGATGCTTCTCTTGCATTGCGCAAGGCTAGGCCTAGGTTGGCTCCGATACAGTTATTGGAATTTGATGGTGAAATAAAGTGTTGGCCGATGTTTTATGCGACTTTCAAATCTACCGTACATGAAAATCCACTGTTAACGCCAAGTGAAAAATTATATTATCTCTTGCCTAAATTAACTGGGCGTGCAAAAATTGCGATTTCAGGCATCACTCCATGTGCTGAAAATTACGAGTTAATTCTTCAGACACTTATCAATAAATTCGATGATAAGAGGATGCTTATTTCCGCTTATTTGGCCCAGATGTTTGATTTCAAACCCTTTCAAGCCGCTTCTACAGCTAACTTCGATTCATTTATGGATAACTTCACGAGCGCAGTGAGCGCTTTAAAGAATCTAAAATTAGATAACTTATCAGACCTTATAATATTGCACATTGCTCTCAAGAAGTTAGATTCAGAAACGGTGCGCGCGTTTGAAACCAAACATGGTAATAAAATGCCAACATTTGACGAGTTCGTTGAATTTATTACAACTCGTGCCAAAGTGTTTGAACGAACTACATGCGTTTCGAACACTATTTCAAATAATAATAATAAAAAACCTAACACTGGAGTTACGTCCAAAATACCTAAATATCAGGCTTATGTAAGTACAATTGATAAGTCTGTTGCATCTAATGCTTTTAAATGTCTATGCGCCAATGTGACGCACACGCACTTATATAAGTGCGCCGAGTTTAATAAAATGACAAGCCCTCAAGAGCGTTACAAATGTGTCAAGGATAATAATGCGTGTGTTAATTGTTTAGCACTCAATCATAAGCTTTCGAGTTGTATAGTAAGACCGAACTGCAAGGTATGCGCAAAAGCACATCACGGTAAATTGCATTTCGTGCGTACGGAAGTTGACGGTCGCGCGCCGCCGCCGTTATCAGGACGTACGGCGCCCGCTGCGAACGTCTTCTTACCGCCGGCGCAGGAGGCGAATGAGTCATGCAATACACCTGTTGCTTCGATACCTACACTCCCGCGTTCAGACGTTGCATTGTGCACGACTAACGTAGGTACTAAAGATTCCGGCTTATCTATTCGAAAGGAGGCTACATGCAATACTATTTTATTATCTACTGCTCAAATTGTAGTATATGCTTCTGATGGCAAACGTCATATAATACGGGCTTTGTTGGATTGCGCTTCACAAAGTCATTTTATAACAAAGGAATGTTGCGATCGATTAGGCATCCGACTTCTTAACACGGAACGTACTATTATTAGAGGTTTTGGTGGTTCGGAGAAGGTCTTGCAAACTAAATCGATCGATTTAAAGTTTTATTCTCGATTTGATGACAATATAAACTTTGAAATTTCACCACTCGTGGTGGAGAAAGTAACTGATTTGTTACCTACAGCTGTGGTAGATACGTCTGGACCATCACACTTAAAAGATTTACCCCTAGCAGACGCAAGCTTTGGCGTACCTGCTGGGATTGATGTGTTAATTGGAGCTTCCCTATTTCCACATCTGTTGTTACCCGACGTCCATGCTTCGCGCGAGGCGTCGACACCCGTTGCACTGCGCACGGTTTTGGGTTATATCCTTATAGGATCAGCACCCATTATACCTACAACATATATACATATGGCCTTGACATGTTGCCTCGTTCAAGAGCCTACCGCTATTGACTTGTTAGTCAGGCGTTCCTGGGAACTGGAAGAACTACCTTCCGCTCCCATTCAGCATCCAACGCATATTGAATGCGTGGATTTTTATGCGTCGACTACTACACGCGATCCTGTTAATGGCAGATACGTTGTAGGCCTGCCATTTAAGGACGATCCATATTCCCTCGGGAATGATATAGACACAGCTCGCAAGCGTTTCATGTGCCTAGAAAGAGAGCTAGAAGCTTTGCCTATAGCATATGATGACGTCATTGAAGACTTTCTCGCGAAAGATTGCGTATCTCCAGTGCCGCTATACGATCCACAGGACCATGCGCCAATCTACGTTATTCCTCATCATGGAGACGTTCGCGATGATAAAGTTTCGACAGAGCTTAGCAAAGTACTAGACGCTAGTAGCCGTTCGACTTCCGGGCGGTCACTGAACGACATCCTACATACCGGTCTGAACCTGCAGGGTGATTTATTTAAACTTATTTTAAATTTTCGCATGCATGCAGTCTCGATGACCGCGGATGGTCGTCAGCAATTTCTGCAATTAATTATCCCTGAAGCTGACCGTCGATATCAGTGCTTCTTATACCGGTTCAATCCACAAGTTCCTCTTGTGCTATACCAGTTCAATCGCGAGTGTTTCGGCTTATCGTCGAGTCCATACCATGCATTGCGCACGGTAACTCAACTCGTCCAGGACGATGGCGCGAAATACCCGCTAGCTAGTAGTATTGTACTACTTTCGCTCTACATGAAAGACGTTGCCTTCTCACTCCTCAATGAGGGTGATGCAGTAGCCACGTCTCAGCAGCTGATTGAACTTTTCAAGGGCGCACAATGGGACCTCGTGAAATGGAACAGTAATTCCCGAGCGGTGCTGGATAATATTCCCGCTACGCACACACTCCCTACTGAAGTGGAGTTTGATAAATCGATCAATAATATGTTAGGCCTCTACTGGTCTACTGAAGATGATTGGTTTTACTTCAATGTTTCCCCGTCTAGCGATGATATTTGTACAATGTGTACAATATTATCTACAGTCGCCCGTCATTGCGACGTTATGGGCTTCGTAGCGCTGACGGTAGTTAACGTGAAGATGTTAATTCGATCTCTTTGGCGGTTGAATTTAGAATGGGATGAAATCCCATCGGCACACATCATTAAGATGTGGAGGCAGTTCTGTGCCGAGTTACCGGCACTTAATAAGCTTCGTATACCACGTCATGTGGGCGTATCAGAAGACTGTGACGTCACTGTCTTGGGTCTGTCCGATGCCAGTCTTAGCGCTTATGGTGTAATGGTATACATGCACACCAGCTCCGCTGCTGGTAACACCATAAGCCTTGTATGTGCAAATATTAAACTTGCGCTTATAAAACCAATGTCGATCGCGCGCCTTGAACTATGTGGAGCACTCTTGTTATCCAAGTTGCTTTGCATCGTCCAAGACAATTACGCCGACCGACTTCCCATCAAGACCTATGCTTTCCTTGACTCTAAGGTTGCATTGTGTTGTCCAAGGGCCTCGTTACATCCGTTTCAGTGGCCTCTCCTAAACGGGCAACCTATTTCCGACATACCGGAAGAAAAGGTTCTAACGCACACTGTGTGCTCGCCTGTAAAGCAGTGCGCTTTACATGGTCTCGCTCTGCGCACTTTGTCGTGGAGCAAGTTACTGCGTATAATTGCGTACGTTAGTAAATTCGCAAAATTGATACCTCGCCGCGGCTCTACTGCAGTGGCTGCCGAGGGTCTCAATTCTGCTGAAAATAAGGTTACGAAATCGATTCTGTTCCGAATTATTGGACAGCAACTGCTTTCGTACGACGAGCTCTGTACTGCTCTCACGCGGGTTGAGTATTTAATAAATTCACGCCCGTTGACAGTACTAAGCTCAGACCCTGCGGAGCCTTCAGCTCTTACGCCGAGTCATTTTCTACATACTGCGCCTCTACTTTCATTGCCAGCGCCTGATGTAAGCACTGAAAAAGTCAGTTTGCTTCATAGGCATGCGTTATTGGACAATTTGGTCCAATCTTTCTGGAACCGCTGGCGGATGGAATATCTGCACGGCTTACAGGTTAGACAGAAGCGGAATACTCATACCACGCCTATCACTCCGGGTACTATCGTAGTAGTGATCAACGACAGTGTGCCGCCTCTAGCCTGGCCTTTAGCAATAGTAGAGAAAGTGCATCCTTCAAAGGACGGTATCATACGGGTAGCGACTGTGAGACTCTCCGGGAGAACTTACCTCCGCCCAGTCGTTCGCTTATGCCCTCTTCCGTCGCAGTAGAGAATAAATATCGCTTCGCAGTTTACATTAAGTTAACGTATAATTTTATATTACATTATATACTATATCATATTGCATTATGCTATATCTTATTTGTTATATTTCCCTATCTTGTTTTACGGATTCCTTGCTAGTGATTCATACGCATTGAGCGTTATTCTCACTCTACAATAAATAGAGTGAACTCTCTCACCTTATAAGTTTTAAAGGCGACCCTTTAAGGGCGGGTGGATGGTTACGCCAGATTATTATAATAATTTAAATTTGTTTATTTTTTGGTGCATTTCCTATTTTTCTTCCTTTACCCTCAAACAGCACTAGCAAGAACCTGCTTCGTGAACTATATTTACAAACGGATATGTACCTACGTAGATTGGCGCGCGGCGCAGGAGCTATCCGTAAAACAGTGTGTCATTGACTTCCGCGCGCATCGCACTACATAGGTGTAATTATTGACCTGCTTTCGCGTTTTGGTGCACTCATCCACGTAAGGTGATCTGATACCTTACCGCAGCTGACCATTGTGGTCTAGCATATGTAACGAACTGTGATTCGCCGTGTAAACAATTGTGGTGTGTGAAATAAGGACCCGAAAGAGTGACGCGTGTCGAAGGCGTCACGCCTTACCGGACTTTTGGAGCGAACAACGAGGACGATCAAGTAAGTGCTGTTCCCGTCTGTCCGAATCCCTCTCTTTGTTTTGCATGCACCACTTTTCAATCTTACAAAAATACAGTCCACTCAATCCAGGGGCCCTCATTGCCCCACCTTAATTTGGCGAAACCACTGATACTGCGATACCCGCTCTAGGCTAGGCCTGTACTGCGGTGTTTTATTTAACAGGTTAACAATTTTACCTTTTAATTTAAAATAATTAGAATTAGAAACTATAGTGAGTGCTGATTATTAGAAATCTAGTACCACATCTGACGAAAATGACAATATATAAGGTCGGGGAAAAAGTTTCTTCGTATTTTTTAAACAAATTCAAGACATATTTTTTTCAAGTTTAATTACATTTAATTATAATATATATGTGCCATTTTGTTCGATAACTTGTTGCCATCTTGTAGGTAGTGACATGATCCCGTTGCTGTAGAATTTTTGGGACTTCTGATCAAAAAAATGCAACAAGTAGTTTTGACAGTCCTCTCTTGATGTTAATCTAACACTACCCAAAGAATTCTGAAGAGATCGAAACAGGTGGAAATCTGAGGGTGCAAGGTCTGGGCTATATGGTGGATGCATTAACACTTCCCAACCAAGCACTCTAAATTTTTGCTGAGTGGCCAAAGATGTGTGCGGTCTGGCGTTATCATGATGAAAGACCACACTCTTTCTGTTGATCAATTCCGGCCGTTTTTTCTCAATTTCTTGTTTGAGTCTCATCTGCTGTTGGCAGTAGAGATCCGAATCGATGGTTTTGCCCGGCGGTAAAAGCTCATAATGAACGATGCCCTGCCAATCCCACCATACACACAGCATCACCTTATTACGTGTTAATCCGGGTTTCGCTACAGTCTGTGGTGCTTCACTGCCCTTTGACCATGATCTTTTGCGCACATTCTTGTCGTAGGTGATCCATTTTTCATCACCAGTGATCAATCTTTTCAAAAACGGTTCGGTTTCGTTACGTTTCAATAGAGAATCGCAAATGAGTACACGATTCATTTGGTTTCTTTCAGTGAGCTCGTGTGGCACCCAAATATCGAGTTTTTTGTATACCCAGTTTTTTTCAAATGGGTCAAAACTGTTTTGTGGTCAATCCCCAGTTCTTCAGCTACGTCGTAACTACTAATATGCCGATCTTGGTCCACTTTTTCAGAAATGGCATCGACTTTATCCGTAACAGGGCGACCAGAGCGAGCTGCATCTTTGACATCAAAATTCCCGGACTGAAAACGCTTGAACCAACATTGTGCTACTCTTGATGACACTGCATTAGGTCCATAAACGTCACAAATTTTATTCGCGGCGTGTGTCGCATTTTTCCCTTTTTTGTTATAAAATTTCACAATATATCGAATTTGTTCGTTAGATTCACTCATTTTATCGAACAAAAAAACAATTGAAAAATGGCGGGAAATTGCTTTTTACGTTTTGTATTCCTTTTTTAAAATGTCATATTTTTAATGGTATCAAAACCAGCCAGATACAAACAGTACAACGGATAAGATTTTTACTACAACTTTATACATACAAAATACGAAAAGACTTTTTCCCCGACCTATTATTACGTTTTTTATTTTAGTAAAATAAAATATAATAGATGGGGACATAATATCCTACGATTATTATAAGTTTATCTTTATTTATTTTCAGGTAAGGGCTACACATCTGTGAAAGCACACCGATAAGATGAAGAATTGATATTTACAGAGGTCGACAAACCATCAAACACAGGTCACAGGTAAATCTATAGAAATCAAACTTGTCCAAAGTTAACCAAATTCTGCGGCTGACGTGAAAATTAATTCTATTGACTCAAAGCTTCCCTTGGCCGTCTTAGATCAATAGATTTCAATTAGTACGCGATGTAAATTGTTTTCATGATTTCTTCGTTAGAAACAATATTCTTGAGTGAATTGGTAGGTATTCTACCTATTACCTATACACACCTACATTAAGATAAATTGGCCATTGCTGCCTTGCACTGGAAGCGATTATGAAGCGTGGTTTGTATTCGTTAAACCAGAGTTTCTCAAACTTGTAGCTCTACATATCCCTATTTAACTTCCCAGACGACTGTGAATCCCTTTTAAAAATAAAACTGGTCTACTTTTCTGGCCACTGATGAACAAAGAATGGAACGGGAGTGGTTTTCAGTTAAATAACAAGTGACAAGTTGAAGCAGACATGAGCCCAGTCATGCGAGTCGAACGCATGGACCAGGTAACTTGCTAACCAACCGACATAACGTAAATCTCGTCGCGAACCCCCTATGATCAACTGCTGAACCTAGGGGATCGCGAACCCCACATTAAGAAACCGTGCGATACACTATCTGATGTTGTGTGATCATTGGATACGTATGGCTGAGTGACTGGCCCTATTGTCAGAGTTTTTAAGACCACTCGAAATCCACCAAAGAGTTGCAAGACAATTTAATTAATTTAAAAAACACACCATCCAATTTCCTCTCAACAAACCTAGAGACCTCAACCTCGTCAATTTCCGATGCTAGACCTTGATCTAACCGTATATTGAATTAAATTCCTGCATTCTGGGGAATACCTGGTTAAATAGAGCGGAATTCGCGCGAACGGGCGACTGCTCGGCCGAATTGACCGGAAGATAGGTAACTTCGCGGGTGTAGCATTCTCGAAACAACGATGAAACGAGTGTCTGAAACATTAGTGTCACCACAGAAAAGAGAAGGGTATAGAACGGAAGAGAGATGGAACATTTGTTACGAGGCATACGAGTGAACATGAGTATGCACGTCAACGCGTCAAACTCCGCATCGCAGTTGCTAACTGAATTCGAATTCGTATGCTGCTCCATCGGATTTATCCACAATGCCGTCTTGCGCTGTAATTACGTGTGGTAGAGCTAGAATGGATTTTAATTTTTTTTAAAGTAGGAATTTCCTATCACCGGTAAAGTCTAAATTGTTGATAATTTTGTGATTTCACCGTGTTTTAATTATAAGCCCTTGACAAGCCGTTGACAATAATAGTGGTTACCATAATTTTATCGATATAGATAATTTTTTATTTTTCTTACAACATCCTACAATACCTACTTTAGGAGTATTTTTTGAAGATTAAACTTTATTGTGTTATTATTCATTTGTCTTATTATGTAGATGTAGACAACAACATTATCACACTGTTATTATAAATAAGAAAGTCTGCGTATTAATGTGTTTGTTTTCCCTGAATTCTGTAATAAGTGAATGGATTAAAATAAAATTTGGTATGGAGGTAGGTTATATTCTGGATTGACTCATAGTTTTTACCCTGAAAAAATAGCAGTTCCTATAGGATAGCGGGTGAAACCACGGGGCGCTGCAAGTCGTCAGTTAATCTATGAATTATTAGACAGACAATAAATATTGTTTTGGACCCGGGTATGTCCTAAAACTGCGACCAGAACCACCGGAGGATGGGCAGCAGCGTCCTAATAGTACACGGTGAACGTACTGCGATCCCCAAGCCGCCTGCCAAACGTGGGGATTATGGCAACACCCCTCTCTATGAGGGAGGCCTTGTCCAACAGTGGACGTTAATTGGTTGATGATGTGATGTGAAATATTGTTTTTGTCTTTTTGGTCTAATAGTCCTTATCAAAATGAATTCAACGAGTCCAAACACGACGGAGTAATAAGTAAAAGTATGTAGTAGAGAGGTTATTATGGCCTACTTTTCTGGCTCCATCATCAAGCCAGTTAAATACCACCATATTATTTTACAAACATCAAATTTACTTAGTGCAACTGAAACGTGCTTAGAAAAATGGATTACAAATTTTGAATCGGGAAGCTGACAGACATACCAACGATGCAAGTTAAATAAGAGTTTGTAATTTTTTTAAACGACTAGGGCAAGTTTTACCATAAAATATTTTATAAACTATACAATAACAGGTTATCGATAAAATCAAAACTGCACACAAAACTGTCCCATCACTAGCTGTGATACCACATTCTAAATTTTATAATATCATTTTATTTTCAATGGCTTCGCATGGATATTGCATTTAACCTTATCAAATAATATTTATTTTTCTACCTATTTAAAGTCACATAAAACGAGCTCTAAACATAGCCTAAATCGATATCATGGTCAAAGCATGACCTATTAAGGTCATGGAAACTTATCTAGCTAAGTTTGTGCGGAGTTTTGGGGCAAAACCGAAAATATTTTTTTTTACTTCGTATTGTTTGCCCACACTCATGCAAACCTACGAACTTACCTTAATAGTATTTAAAGGATAACAATTCACTAGTATAACACAATCACATGCGTTAATACACAATTTTTGTTAATTAAAATAAACAAAATTGTTGAAAAACTCTTTAACTCAAATTTTTTACCAACCACTTTTCGTGCAGTTTAAGGTAGAACTGTTTTAATAATGACGTACGTTAATTTACGATACGGTCTATATTTCTCTACTAGTATTATAAACCGCACAATAATCGTGCAGTTTTTTTGCACTAGCAACATTTACCAAAATAATTGCACAAAATTCAAGGGGAACTGAACCGTATTGCACCACGAGAAGGTCAATTTTAAACTTTATTAAAATGGCGTTCATAACTTTTTGAAATAATACTAATCTTGACGAATTACTGCAGTCCTTCCTACGTAGTTATATTTTGACGTATCGTTTGCATGTGTTCAACTGGCTACAACGGAATTCTTACAAAAATGCCTTGACAGCCCTTCTAATCTAAACGAAAAAAATTCTCACTTCAGTGAGTGTCACTGTATTAGTGACAACTCGATATGCGGTTAAAGCAACGGTAATTTAAAGTTCCCGGAACCCTCAGCGTGCGAGCCTAATTCGCACTTGTTCTGTTTATTGTTTAATTTAATTTAAGCCAAGCCTAATATTAAGTTTAAAAAAAGAAGAACCGATATTGTTAAATTTATAAATTGTCGCTTGCATTTGGCCACCACCTCCCTGATGTTAAGCGATGATGCAGTCTACGATAGAGTACTAGACTAGAATAAACTACAAAAAATAGACTACCTCTTTTCACGAAAACCGTGTCAAAACCATGAACTTGCATAAATCTTCGCACGAAAAAAAGAGTAGACGAAATTGTCGCGGCTCGTATGTAGAGAATCGCACGTAGAAATACCTCCGAATATAACGAAGTGAAATGTTTAATTGTTTCATGTCCTTCGTTTATTCATCCTTGGTGACGGGTCGTCAACACAATTTCCCGGCAGCCCTAGCTGAGTCCTAGGAATGCAATAACGATAGCTCGATTTACGAACAAATTGTAACCTCTATTTGAACCAAGTATTTCATTACGTTCCTATCAAAAGTCATTAAGTTCAATTTCACTCAAATATTCGCTACAATTAGCAATTTTTTGCTGTAATATAAAAATTTAAAAATAAAATCTTCTACTAAAAGTCTTTGAAGTTTTCGTAAAAAGCCATATATCTAACACTTTTTTAACCTGTTAGTAAATATCTTTCATTCTAAATGTGCACGCCCCTCTAACGTATTTTTGTAGTATTTTGTATGCGTAGTGTGATGGAGGGGCGTGCACATTTAGAATGAAAGATCTCTACCAGTGAGTAATAATTAAAGAAATATAGGAACTATAACTACTATAATCAAGATCTCGTATTCCAAATCCAGTGTAGTATCGATAGTTGGTGTGGCTCTCAGGAAACAGGAAAACGACCTGCAACAATTTCCATGAAAAACGTGCATCAACATACGTATTCGCGGAATGTCCGCAAAGAATTGAATAATTGAACATCCGAGCCAATGTTTGCTCTAAATCACTGAATTATAGATGAATGAAAGCTATATCAAGGGACCATTGTCCGTTGTAATACAAACAAGTCGGTAGCCATTGTTGATTATGACAGTTTTCTTGTAGCTCGCTGTTTTACCGAATATGCAGTAGATTAGAAAATTAGTTCGTGTTTTTATGAAGGTAATTAATTAATGTCGTTCAGCGTTGATCAGTTTTTTTTATTCATTGAATCAATTTCGAACAATGTATTGGATCGGTGGCAATGAACTTCAGATTTACTTTCTTCAGGGGCTGGAATGCTTTGCCATCGGCCTTGTTTGCTTAACTAAAACTATAATATATGTCTTCAAGGCCAGTGTGAACAATTACCGTCTAGGTCTACGTTTTGAAGGTTCCGTAGTCCGACAAGGAACCCTTATAAATTCCTTCTGTCCGTCCGTTTGTCTGTCTGTCTAAATGCCCGTCCGTCCGCCGCGTTTTTTAGAACCTTCTTACTTCTATAATTATTAAGATAAGTGCATGAAACTTTGCGAAATGACAGTTGTAATAAAGATCTCAATTATAAAAGTATAAATAATTTATAATACGGAACCCTATGCGTGTCTCGACACGCCCTTGGCCAGTATTTTTTTTACACATAGTTTGCGTTTGACCACTTACTCGCCTGTTGGTTGGTACGTGCTTCTTCTTCGGCTACAACATCGCTTTCCATCAGTTTAGTTAATAACAATACAAATACAGACTGAATTGAGAAACTCTATCCCACCTGAAGTCTTATAATAATCAAGATTTTTGATCAGATCATCTTTAGTAAAATTAGGAACTTAAAAGCTGTGAAGCAAACAGATATTTTTCCTTGTATCTAACGAAAAGAGGAGGCATTTACAATCTTACACCTCTTTGTTACTAGAAGTACATTAAATTATTCTGTGAATATATACGAAAAATAAGCGTATTATACATAAGAGCAGTCAGCATTAAACAGGTCCGCATTAGAGTCACATTAAGTCACAAACTGCCATAAAACTCGCTCATACACGCAGGTTGACAGCCCTAGCGGCCTCAGGGCTGCCTCGTTTGACTTATTATGCGGATTTATCGTGCTCCAAGCAGTTCCAGTGATTTGTGGACGTTTCAGACTTGTTTATGTTCAATAGATTTTCTTATTAGCGACAGGTTTAATATAAATTAAATGTGTTTATGGCCTAAACTCCTAAAGAAATAATAGGTATACTTGTGTACGAAATCATTGTTTGTTTCTTGAAATCTCTGTCGTGCTTCAGGGCTTGGACTGATTAACCTTGAATGAAGCAAATACTTTTGCTAAATAGTGGTTAATGGCATTTTCGCCGTCTACATTCAGTTTTTTCTACATACTCCGGTGGCACGATGATGATAAAATTAACAAAAGGGTACTCCTCACGGCTCTGTGCGACCTGGTGCGTACTCCAATCGGGCAGCTGGAGCCTGCTCATCCACTCTCTCTTCACTGGTACTATGACTGCTGTATACGCAATTCTTTGCCATTCAACGCTCTAGAAATCACTACACATATGAAAGGAAGATGTAACAGGCTGACTCAACAGCACACTGACAAGACGGAGCAATCAGTCTGGACCACAGACCTCTAAGATATTTTTACCTGTAGATATGTTGTGCTCGCCACCATATTGACTAGACGAATGCAAGGCACATTGTCACACTCGTTACGTCGTCAGATTATCATAGGCCATATTTTGCTGTCGAGTCTTATGTTTAACATTTGATAATCTAATCGTTATTATAAATAAATAATCATCATTAACTTTATTTCAGCAATACTAGACGCTAGTGAAGTTAGTTACTACTCACATGTAGTCTAATTTATTGTGCTTGTGGGTAGAATTACAAAACTTCGAAAGAATGCGAAACCTGAATCTCACTCTAGGGAAGTCCGGGGTGATTTAGTACTTTCCTTCTTAAAAGAAGTAATGTGTAAGCAGTAAGAGTTAACATATTTTATGAACAAGTTTTTTTTCTTCATTAAAACCATTATAACATGTTCGTCATAATTATGAGGCAAGTCAGTATACATGGTTTTTTTTCAGGCTACAAAGTACGTCTACGTCTTTGTAGCTCTAGAATCAGTTAAATTTTTGAATTAATCTCTGTGACATTAAAATGGCTATTATAATATCTCTTGGACCACAAAGATAAAATAGCAAGACGTCGAAGGCGATTGCATAATAAAATATTTACTTTGGGAGCGGATGTCAAGGTTATCTGACAAGCACTACCAGTTTGGACTGAGAGTTGCAATTTTTTTATATTTTTGATTGTGGGACAAAATGATGAAGTCATCAGAGGTTTTACTAGTTATTTGTTATAGAGTGCAAAGTTGCTTTTTAACCGCGTGCTCAATTTTGATGACCGAGCAAGGGAAGGATTCAATTATAGACTCCTCAGCGTTAGCGAGGGAATCAAAAGTGCACGAGGTGAAATATCTTTGCACTCGAGTGCAACACGTAAGTTTTCATCCCAACTCAGCGAGGAAATGACCTAAGGTTTTAACCAAGGACGTTTCAATAACGTTTTTGAAACGTCCTTGGTTTTAACAGTATGCCGTGGCGCGCGCAAAGCAACTTCGATGACCGAGCAAGCGAAGGATTCAAAAATTAGAATCCTGAGCGTCAGCAAGGGAATCAAAATATATAGGTTTAATGATGATTTGAATTCACAAACTTAGTGCACACGATGTTCTAAATATAATTTAATCTAGATAAAACGGCATTTGCACTCAGATATCGAAGAGCAAAAATACTTTTTATTTATATTACACGGGAATTACTCACGTAAGATTAGGCCGGTTACTCCGACTATAGTTTTAATCGCGTTCGGCGATCTTTAAAGATCGATACGTGAGTAATTTTCGTGTAATATAAATAAAATGTGTGAAAACCACGTCAGTTTCTATAATAAAAGCAAAAATACTCTTTCCGAGATGGGGGGGATGAAAACAAATGTCTAGGTTCTCATTGTTACCCCTATCTGTCCACTGCTGGACATTTTAGGCGTCTCCCCAGCCCGCACCATGACTTTTCGTTACTGAAACCCGCAAAATCCTATTTTCAGCATTTACTAAGAATAAAACAAACGTCCAAAAGTTTTTAGGCGTTTCTGAGCTAGCAATAGACATTCAGTTATCAAACCATGTACAGTACCCGGTGGTAAGTAATGCACATCGAGTTAAAGAGGGAGATAATCGGCTAGTGTCGGCTTGGTAGAGCGTCGTCTCTGTCGCACGGTCAAAAACGTCACTTAATGTAGTGAGTGACAGAGACGACGCTCTACGAACTACCGACGCCCCGACACTAGCCGATGTGCATTATTTTCCGTCGGGTACTGTATTAGCAAGCTGAAGCAGCAGTGGGCCGGTCATATCACAGAAAAGAGAAGTAAATAGAACGGAAATGATACTCTGTCGCCAGGTACTGTGACAGATATGTGATTGATCATTCTTATTTATGTCAACGTGTCGAACTCCGCGTCACAGTTGCTAACACAGTTGCTATGGGTGCAAGTGGCTACAACAAATTTCTTACAAGAATGCCTTGAAAGCCGTTCTGATTTTAAAAAAATAATCTTTTCTGTGGTCATATTTGTCGCAGAACCGATGCCGATGACTGTCGGGGTAGACTAGTTCTAGCGTGGATGTATCGGTAAACGTAGTGTAGGGCTCCCTGAGTATCGATGAAGTGACGATATACGTAAAGCATCTGGCAGTGGCTGGATGCGAAATTAGCGAAACGCCAAAAATGGAGTACTTCGATGGCTTGAGTGGCATACTTTGGGAGATTATGTCGAGCAGTGCACCAAGATAGACTGATTATGATGATATTGATTTTACCGTGCTAAGAGATCATAAAATACAACTTATAACAAAAAACATGCATGTCAGTATGATATCAACCATTTTGTACATATTTATACGAATGTACTCAAAATATTATGTTTTATTAGATATATCGTGAGACACGAACGCGCTGGTGCGTATAAATCGTGTGATGCGCCAGCGCAGGCTTCTGACTGACAGCTGTATTAATCGGTTAATCGCCAATATTTTAGGCTAGTCTTAACGGTCATCGATCAGAGTAATTTACTTACTTACTTGCAGAATGGCCTACAGGTGAAACTAAAATTTCGACGAGATAAGCCACGAATTTCCTCAGCTAACTCTAGCTACTGACTCACAAGAAACTGCACTGTAACTGCTCGCTAAAGCATTCGAGTTAGATTAACAATTCCAATAGAACACTAGTCCTTACATCTTTTTTTGGCCATCGAATAACGTACATGGTATGTATATACAACTCTGCTAAACTGCGTAGCAGTTTGTAGGCAGATTTCTACTCTCATTACAACATTTTATTATTGAGTAGGAACATTATTTTAATTTCTTTTTAAGGCAAGTGCCTTTACTAAGTAAATACATGCTAACACTAAAAATAGGTCATCATTGGAACATCAGGAATGGACAGTGCCAAGAACCCGCAACAAATGAAAGAATCCGAGCAACAATATATCACCAAAATTGAATTAAAATATCCGAATTACAAAAATCACTGTTGGACAGAACAAAGTAATTATCAAATAGTCATTCTATCCAACAGCAACTTCCACAATGCAACCTTATATCCAATTCTGGCCCTAAACTGTCCCTCGAACTCCGCTGGTAGATCATTGCACAGTCTTGTTGCTCAGTCAGTATCATTGTCAGTCATTGTGTGAACCATTCTACATAGGTTTAGAAAAACTGAGAGAAAACACAGAAGGGTAACTCTTTTGTTTTGCAATCACATTTTCATTGGTGTACATATTTTGATGCGAGTAAATTTTTTCTGTAGTGTTACTAAATATTTACAATTTGCTTCTTTCCTGGTACATTTGTTGCGGAGAGAGCCCGACTAGATTTATCGCTCACTGTGTTAAAGAGATCACCGTTTGGCGGTCTGTTATTCTAATTCGGGTTTTAAGAGGACTTGCAGAATGCTACTCTAGATTTATGGCGACTCTACAATATACATTATAGAGTCGAATTCACAATGTTAACCAAACTATAACAACAGTAGTTTCGGTAGATTTTAAAGTAGATAATAATAGCTAACATTTTCGGGTTTTCTCCATTTTTCTCTAATATTATAAATGCGAAAGTTTTTGTATGTAGATAGATTTACTTTAAAATTAGTAAAATATGCAATTTCGTTTACTTGAATGACAATAAGTTATATCATCCTAGCAAACGAATTTTCAAGTTATTTTGAGTCAAAAACCAAAACTACTAAACTGATTTTGATGAAATTTCCATATGGATCCAATACGAAAAAAACGGTCCTTAAAAAAACAAGGCTTGTAGGTAACAAACATAAAAAAAAAAAAAACTAAATTGAGTACCCGAGATATTTAGAAGTCAGTTGAAAACTAATCAATACATTAATATTTTCTAATTCACGATTGTTAACGTAGAGCCGTCGATATCCCTTAATGCATATCAGCTATTATAATGTTAGGTAAAACCCTACTGTATGTTATCACGCTAGGCTAGTTTGGCGGTTCAGGTTCTCAACGTCTTTTCCCTGAATGTTTTGGTTAGGTTAGAAAAGAGAAGTAAAGTCGCCAGGTGACAGATATGCGATTGAACATTCTTATTTATATCAACGCGTCAAACTCCGCGTCACAGTTGCTAACACAGTTGCTATGGGTTTATATGAGTATTATGTATGAGTGCAAGTGACTACAACAAATTTCTTACAAAAATGCCTTGAAAGCCGTTCTAATTTAAACAAAAATTTTTTTTTTCTTTTCTTTCTAGGTGACGGCGACTAAACGTCTGATTATAATTATATTTCATCCAATAATTGCGCCCCCACATTACACTAAGCTCGAAATTGATTTCTGAATGTGATTATTTTCTTTGCATACGCTACAATACGTCAAAAACACTAAATTCAAAAGTCTGCGGCTTACTCAGGTTTCAGACATATTTTCTTTGTGAAAACATTATTGTTACAAAATAACGGCCCAGAATAAATAATTCTCAGAAATCGTTTTCTAAGAATTCTTAATAGAGACAGTAAGAAACGTATTATTGGACTCATTCTTAGTTTTTAAGGTTCCGTACCCAAAGGGTGAAAACGGGACCCAATTACTGAGCCTACGCTGTCTGTCTGTCCTACCTCTTGACGGCTGTATCAATAGAACTGTAATAGATATAATAAGTAATGTTACGGCGGATTAACTAACTTACTACAGTCTTTATGCGTAACCCTATATAAGGCAGCGCTAAAAACGACGTTCCTCCTAAAAAATCGTAAAGCAATATCTTCTTTCTTCTTTGTCTTGCCCCTGTCCCAGTTCATCTGGGGTCGGGCCTCCTCTTTGCTCAGCTCCAGGACGCTCGGTCCTGGGTTGTGGTTGCTGGCTGGGCCAGACTCCTCACATCCTTTTGTATATTGGCCCACCACGTGGCTGGCACCACGTGGGGTCTGCTTCTGCCTCTGGGTTTGTTTGGGATGTTAACTGCCTCGTAAATCAATAACATAATCTTATAATTGGTAGTACCACACCTTAGCCAGTTATTCTACCGCCAAGCAGTAGTGTGCAAACACTACTGTGTTCCGGATTGAAGAGCAATGTTTCCAGCGAAATTACAGGGCACACAGAGATTTGACATCTTATATCTCGGGGTGACGAGCGCAGTGCATTGCCATCCAGGGTTTTGAACTGTTGAAGTTCAAAATTCTGAGTGGCGTTGAGCTGTAATGGGCAAGCGTGAAGAGCCATCAGGCGAGCGACTTCGCTCGTCTCGTCACTCAGTATCATAAAAAAAGTAGATACTTAAATTATATCAGTTATTAAGTTACACAATTTATGCGCGTAGCTTCTTAAATAGAAGTTTGAGCGCCTTTGACGCTGTAAAACTAGCGTGTAGTTTTGGCAATGTTACAAAATATAATAACACGCATGACGGTCTTTACAAAGTCTGACAATAGGGCTGGGTCAATCTTACGAACTCACCTTAAATGAATTACATTGTTCATAAATGTGTATTATACATTTGTAATAGAAAACCTCCGTAGAGCGCTTAGAATTAACATAGACCATCCAAACCAGGCGAAGATCACACGTTCGTACTCACACATGCATAATTTAAGTAAGTAATGTATTAAACAAACATACGTGCTTGTAGAATATTTTAGAGTTGTTATATTAACCTTTCTGGAGTAATGTTGAAAGTTTTGCCGGAATTGAATAGAAAAAATCCGTCTGGCTTATATTATAAAATTCTATGTTTTTACTACATTACGCATACAAAATACTGCAAAAATACGGTGAACATTTATAAGAAAAGATCTCTACCAACGATTTCAACTCTTTCTATTGAATTTAAATTCTGTTGTTTTAACAAAATCAAGTAACAAGCTATTTTTAATTAGCTATATTTATTTATTTATATAAAAATCTATGTGTGTATATATGTGGGTATGTATGTATATTGTATATGTATGGGCTCCGAAATAGCTGGACCGATTTTGACAGGGCTTTGACTGGCAGATAGCTGATGTAATACGGAGTAATCGGCGCGGGTATAACCGCTGGCGCAGCTAGTATTTTTATAAACGCGAAAACAGCCAGTATACAAATGATTGATAGGCTCGAATACTTGAGACGCGTAGATTTACTTAGGTATTTGTAATGTCTGATTCAAAAAATTCATTCAAAAGAAAGTGGCATCATTAATGAGGAATGCTGGGCGGTCAGAACAGCATCTTGAAGATATTCAGGCACTTATAATCCAGTTATTACTAGATTAGAAGTTTCAGAGGTGCAGAAATACTTTTTATTAATTTTGTGTAATAATTTTAAGTTTTCGGGCATCCAGTGGATGCAGATGGCAGTATGTCGTTCAGTGTGGACGTTAAAGGGCCTATGTTCTGTTCAGCGGTGGACGTCTCTGGCTGATGAATTTTAAGTCTCTATATTTTTTATTTCTTATGTAACAATAGTTTTGTGTTTTTTTTGTACTAACACAATTAAGTTGGCCAGTAATAAAACATTTTGATTTTGAATTTACTCATAGACTAATTTTCACATATTTTTGACCCTGCAAAACGTATACGTTTTTTGTGTTATTTTATCATACTACTATTTATTTAATTAAGAATGGGCGGCGGAAGGAAAAAATAATGCAAAAAAACAAGCGCGCGACAAAATCTTAAGTGAATCGGTTTCTACTAGGCAAGCGTGCTCCATAGTAGAGCGCATCATCGCTTAACAGGCGAGGTGGCGATCAAACGCAAGCCTATTGCATAAAAAAAGTTTACTTCTTTTTTTTCAGTTATCAGGCATGTGCCTATGTGAAACTAGTCTAAACTAGCAAAATAAAACAAGGTAATAATACCTTGTTTATTTTGCTAGCCTTTAAGTTTTGGCATGTCCAAAATGAGTTAATGTTAGGCCTACTCTTCCGTCCTCTCTCTCCTCTCTATTTTGTCTGAAGAGAACATCACTAAAACTTTCTTGTACGCAAAGCATCTGAGCTCCAAGGTTCTCTTTAGATTTATTTGCCTTATGAATATTAAACTCCTTTACACTATTGGGAGCTCTCAAATCTCTCAGCACTTTGTTATTTCTGTTCGTAGAACGACATAATGGACTTAGAGATAGTATTTCGAAGAAATACGACTCATTTGAAAAGTGCTTTTTAAGCTTTTGCGAAGTGGTTTCGTGTTTTAACTAGTATTTTAGGTTGCATTTTTACCCAACTGCCCAGAAAGAGCGTAATATTTTTCGAATGATGTATGTAGTAAGTATGTCTGTCTCTATATTACCTGCTATAGCCTCATCATCATGTTCCCACTGTTGGGCCACAGACCTCTCGAAGAGAGAGGATGGGCGCTATTCAACCATGTTGGTCATGCTGGCAGTGCATGTTGGCGAATGTTTGAACTTTTGAGACTTTGGCATATCGGTTTCCTCATTAACTTTACCGCTTTTGAGCTATCGAAAAATGCTCATAATTTATGTCAGTACTAAATAAGTCGTTAGTGTAGGGCCGATGATAGAACCGAGTGCTGTCAGATTGTAAAGCGCACAAGCTACCGCTCTGTCCTATGAGGTCTCGTTTACTTCGTCGGTATGTCAACGGCTACATTATTGTAGTCGTTTTTTTATTATAGGTAAGTACCTATAAAACGACACATTGACACTTTAACAATAAAACATTGACACATTCCATCATTCATAGATACTATAATCAATAGCAACTCGTCAAACTCTCCTCTCTGTCCAAGGCTCACGCAAATATTCATGTCCAATATTGCTATCATAACATAACTGAGTCACTATATCACACACTATCATACCTCACTTAGCCGGCTTACATGTAATCCGGGACCACAGACTATATCCGCCCTGCCCATCCTGGCAACACTCCAAGGCATTACGACAGTAAAAAAATCGGGTAAAACCCAATACTTGATTGCCAGGCCAATGTGTTTTGGCGGAGTTATTCCCCATAACTCTCCCGCGGTTACAGATGCGTACGCTATTGGCGTAATTTCGCGAAAAAGTACGTTAGTTTGCGAAAGTTACGTCATGGTGAGAAAGTTTCGGGAGTTAGTTTCATCATTTTATCTCAATCTTGGGAGAGAGATGTGTGCGTCTATCAGTGAGATTTAGTAGACAAGTTGCTTGAGATTGGCTGCTCTGAATGGAAAAAAAGACTAATGACTGAACTCTGCTGACTTGGTTAAACTCGTAGTTTTGCCTGGCCATTGCTTATACATATTTGATAGCTTTAACGCATATTATGGATCGGAGGTTTTTTTTACATTTATTGCACACGCGGTCATCTCTCCCACAAACTCAGCAAAGCTTGTAATATGGCTGCCAGAGACTTATATACGTACTTATACGTACGTTATATATATATATATTTTTAAATATATACTTAAATATATATTAACAGCCAGACATAGCACAAACACAAATGTTCATCACATGAATGGCTGTAGTAAGTGGGAATCAAACCCACGCCCCAATCGCAGAAGGTAGATTCACTAACAAATAAGCCACAGGGGCAGTCAAAATGTGACTACATGAGGTGTAATTTAGCTCTCTTTTTGTAGACAAATTTCATGATTTGACATCATATATCTCGGAGTGACGAGCGCAGTGCATTGCCATCCAGGGTTTTTAACTGTTGAAGTTCAAAATTCTGAGTGGCGTTGAGCTGTTATGGGCAAGCGTGAAGAGCCATCACGCGAACGACTTCGCACGTCTCGTCACCCAGTATCATAAAAAAAACACCTCTCATGCTCGTAAGATTCTTGTTTATGCTCAGTGCACTAAAATTTACACTGAAGTTGTTTTTACCTTGGCCTTAAATACTTATAGATCAGCGTATTATTAAATACACAGACATAAAGTTTGTCGAATAAAAACAGAACATTGTTAAAACTTCAGTTTTAGTTTGAATACTATTATTTACAATATCATTGTTTCATTTCCTCGCAATTAAAATGCACAACCAGTACATAAAACCCATTTTATCCTCGACTTCAATATCCGCCTTCGCCTTCGGCTCGGGCTGATAAACGTCTCAGCTAAAATAACTTGTTTTTAGCACATGTTTTACAATCTTCTGTTAATTTACATGGCCTTATCCTACCATCCCCTTTCTACTACAGGACAAGTAGGAAAACTGCCCATTACCACCCATACATTGTGGACTTTCCTTGGATACGTACCAAACGTTTCGATTCTACGTTTCTAATCCGTACGGTCAAGGATTGGAACAACCTGCCGGCTTCCTTGTTTCCTGAGAGATATAATCTGAACCTTTCTTCTTAGTGCTTCATCTTCGACCACATCGTCGCTTACCAACACGCGAGTTGGTGGTCAAACACAGACCTATTTGCGTTAAAAATCTTGTATTTTTTTATCTTCAGATTAGTTGAGAACTTTTTTCATAGGCCGCGCGTGTTTAGTCGACGGTAGTTCCAAGAGCGAGCGCTCGAATCGTACTGTATCTATTTATAGTGATTAGTTGCAACACTAATTACTTAGTTATTATTAGGCTCTTAATTCATTGCTCTTGCCGTGAGATATCTTTATCCGAGCTAGTCTCAATAACGGCTGAATGAACCGCCTTATCAGATTTGCGTAAAGAATTACGCTCCGTTGATACTGGGTGGCGAATGTTCGCCTCACGACGGCGCCTCATGATTGATAACCTCTGCCAGTAACCACCAGCCTTTATCACCCTCGTGTCAATGCGACACTGATAAAAATACCCGCTTAGTTATTGACACATATTTGAAAAACAATGCGGTAATCGCGAAGAATAATCGTCTTCGGAGAAAAGATCATGCCATTTTCTTAGTAATATTGTTATTTGCAAAAGAAGGCATTTTGTAAACAAAAATGTCGTGATAAACTGAATCATTGGGAACTTTTCTTTACGTACTTGCAGTATAAAAATAGTACAGGGTTATCATAGACTGGGGAATTTGATATTTACTCCACACTGTGGTATATATTGTCTTCAAAGTGGGAGAATACAATATTACTTATTTCGATCTTAAATCGAAATTATTTTCGGGTGTTCCCCGGTAGTTACAATTTGGGTGTCTTCAAATATCGAGTGAATCGGTTTCCTCTAGGTAAGCGTGCTCCATCGTAGACCGCATCATCGCTTAACATCAGTCGGGCTGGCGGCCAAACGCAAGCCTATTTTCTATAAAAAAAAACTAGACTTGTATTTCCAGTATGTATATGTCAATTTTTCTAAACAGATAGTATTTTATACGACATTAATTTACATAATTCTTTATCTACACTAATATTATAAAGAGGAAAGATTTGTACCTATTTTTGTATGTTTGTATGTTTGTAATGAATAGGCTCCGAAACTACTGAACCGATTTGAAAAATTCTTTCACTGTTGGGAAGCTACACTATCCCCGGGTGACATAGGCTATATTATATTTTGTAGCGAGGCCGAAGGCCGAGCTTACACTCGTGCGAAGCCGGGGCGGACGGCTAGTTATTACATAAAATGTCAATGTCCATGTTGTAATATAGATCTTAATTTTAAAAGTCAACTATATATTAAACATTAATTGATTTAAAGTTCAAATATCTTAATACTATCAATTTTAATTCATTGATTTTCGAACGCTAGAAATATACTGTTCCTCGAAGATTTTCACTGAACAACAACATTCTAAACTCTCGGATAAAATAGAGTGTTATGAATAAGTAATATTTCCACTACGTTTCTCTTTATCTTGCATTTATTGTACTATATGGAGAGACATTGATCTGGTTTCTTTATACCAAGAGGCCTTATCAGTATCAACATCTCATGAATGAATCAAAACAGGAGATACTCCTTTGTCTTTGAGCTATAAGAAAATGCAAAAACTGATTTTCCATACTCTTTGTAAATACAAATCGAAAAGAATTTTCTTTGCAGAATTAGCATAGACTCCTTTTATTTCCCTGTCGTCGACCTTTTGTCTCAGGGGTTTTTCAATTTTCTTCTGGTAAGGGAAGACTTAATTGAAAATGAGAAGTTGAGAAGCTAAATTTAAGTCTAAAATATTAGGTGCTTACATCTTCAAGTTATATTCATCATCATCATTCATTCATTTCATTCATTTTTCATCATTCATCTTATATCTCGGGGTGACGAGCGCAGTGCATTGCCATCCAGGATTTTGAACTGTTGAAGTTCAAAATTCTGAGTGGCGTTGTGCTGTTATGGGCAAGCGTGAAGAGCCATCAGGTGAGCGTCATGGTTGAAAAGATGTAAGAAAGCCCCTGTAATGGCGGTTCCACATTAGTGCCGTGAATTCACGGCATGAATTCACGGCACAAGTCGTGCCCTCCACATTCACGGGATGCTCACAGTCGTTCGTGAAACCCGCCGCGAAATCAACGTAGAATCTGCTGCTGCAATAACTTTGTTTGCTGTGGCAACATATTACTATTTAGACGTCCAAAACAAGAAAGTTATTAAAAAGCGTTGGAAAAAAAGAAGATGGTGGTAGGATGGTAGATGACGTCCGTACGCCTTTATAGACCGGAGTAAACAAGGAGTAATCTGGCGCGGGGCCGTGAATGTGGATGTGTACGCGTGAACGCCGCGCGAAGGGGGCGCGAACCCTTTGTCAAGGGACAAAGTACCGACTCTGATCGGGGAACAGTCGTAAACGCGCGTGAACCCCGCGAAAACCCTCCACATTCACGCTTGTTTTCGGAGCTTCACGGCACTAATGTGGAGCCGCCATAAGATAGCGGTAGACACCGTGAAACGCAGCTAGTGATAGTTTTTAATTTACGTTGTATTTTTATAGTTAATACTTCAGAGCAGACAAACAAGGGAGCCTATGCCTTAGTACAAATATCGGTCGAGTTCAAATGTCGCCATGTTTCATAAAAAAAAATTGTAACTTACAGTGACACCCATGAACCAACGAATAGTCAACATGCAAAAAAGGCGGTAAGTTCGTCTGCTAGGTGTGTTAGACCAAAGGCATCAAGTCTGATTTAGGCCAGATGCCTTCGCACTCGCCGCGCCTCCTTACCATATCTCCCTAGTTTGTCTGTTCTGAGCTAATAATATAATCTAAATAATAGGTATAACTCTATGGCTTTTGTAGGCATGGCCATCAGAAAATCAAACGCAGCACTGACCCGAAACCAATACTATAGTTTTGTTGACTTAACACGTCTCTTTTCCCATGACACATGCGACCCAAATAAAAACGAATTAAACTTTCATAGTGTCATAAGTAGCATCAGGACGTAAACACGTCACAAAATTGGTTTATATCGCTTCCTTTGCCATAAAGTGCCATATTGTGGTGTAAAAGTGGACACCTCATAAATATAGAATGTGTGTGTGTGTGTCTGCGCATGCACCTGTGTGTAGGGTTACCATATCTCAGGATTTGTCCTGAGATTTCAGGATTTTTCGACTTTTCTCAGGATTCCGGCCGGATTTAGCAAATCTAGTGATAACTCAGGATTTTCAATAAAACACAGGTTACATTTTAAAAATCTCTCTTATTAAACTACTAAAAATCATTTTCTTTTGGTAACGATTGAACAGTTCAAATCAATACTTATTTATCAAAGTAAAACAAACTAAAAACAATCTTTTTTTGGTAACAATTGCAGTTGCAGTTAAAAGTAGAAAATCTCAGGACTTTTCCATGGAAATCAGGCCTTTTCTCCGGACTTTTGATTTTTTATCCGGTAACCCTACCTGTGTGCTGACGGTAAATAATATATATCAAATATAATTATCAATAACAGTCTGACTGTTTATGTAGTGTTAGTTTTAGCTTGTATTTTGTTTAGTTAATAAAGGCACTTGTCCGATAAAATGATAATAAACACTGTTTTAAACTATCACGGTTGTTCTGTTGTTCATGTAACTGCGCCGAAATATCGGTAGCTCCTTCCACAACCTTACCACGGTAAATATCCCGTAAATAATCATTTAAAATGATAATAGTTATCAATATCAAAACCGACTTCATAAAAATGTCAGATCTGGACCAATTTGAAATGGTACCACACGGAAAGCGCGAGCTTTCAAATAAAAAAAAAAACATGAAAATTCAATGCTTGTCACATAAACACCTACTATGCCAATATTCCCCATGATTTCAATGATACTACAGGGAATAATTCATGTAAATTAACCTCATACATACTGACACACCCCTTGTTCATCTAAATTACCTGTAGGGCTGCATACTAGTTATTTCCCCTGGCACGGCTCGCTTCTTATTCAACTCCGCGGGGAGTCTTGAACGATAGTCTAAAACAACTTAGTATTTTGTGTAAAGAGAATACTTTAAATAAAAAAATATCTACGTCTTCGAAGGAGCAAATAAATCTAAATATCTACTAGTCGGACTCGCGCGCGAAGGGTTCCGTACCATTATCTATAAAAACAGGTAAAATAAAACACGTCTGTTGTATGGGAGCCCCCCTTAAATATTAATTTTATTTTAATTTAGTATTTTATTTTTAAAGTAAATAATATAGTTCAATATTCTATGAATATTTCAAGCGTCTACCTATTGCCGTTATCAATATCGAGCAAAATAATCACGTTTGTTGTATGGGAGCCCCCTTAAATATTTATTTTATTCGTTTTTTTTAGTATTTGTTGTTATAGCAACAGAAATACCTACATCATCTGTGAAAATTTCAGCAGTCTATCACGGTTCCTGCCACCAGTCTGGTGACAGACAGACAGACAGACGGACAGCGGAGTCTTAGTAATAGTGTCCCGTTTTATCCTTTGGGTATGGATCCCTAAAAGTTAGCAAGTAAATATATGAACAAAAAAAAAGTCAACCATAATATCGTCGGATGAAAGTGCACATAAATTATTTAAGTATTAAATAAGTGATTGGAGCAGGGCCGAGGATCGAACCGGGTGCCGTCAAATTGTAAAACGCACATACTACCACTCGGCCATCATCGCCACGTTTTATTAATCATTCAAAATTAGAAATCCACAAAGGATAAACCAATTCAAATACGTCGCACTATTGTGGAGAAAAGAAATCCTAAAAAAAACTATACATTACTCGTGTAGAGATAAAGTCAAATCACAATTTCCAGTTCCATGTATTCCCAGGTACTCATATCTAGGAATAGATAATCGATGAAACCGATATCTTACTCGCAAATAGGTATCTCGTTGGTAGTGAAAGCAGTCGAGGCACCGTTGTTTGTATCTCGTTCGGATATCCATACGGGTGTTTACATTTCATTCCTCAAGATGTGTTCGGATATTTGTGTTATTTTTTCGCTACGAGAGTATTCGATGCATTTGATGTATGCAGGTCATAAGGTTTAGATAGTCCTAAAATTGCGACCAGAACAACCGGAGGAAGGGCAGCGGCGTATTAGTACACGGTGAACGTACTGCGATCCCCAAACATGCTTGCCAAGCGTGGAGATTATGGCAATACCTCTTTAAAGGGGAGGCCTTAGTTTACCACTGGACGTTTTACGCTATCTTTTTTGCCTCACTCCTGCAAATGAACTATCCTGCGGCATTTCCGAGTAGCTATAATGAGGTTCTTCAAAAGGGCTGTTAATAGAAGTCTTTAAGGGTCGGCAACGTATCTGTGATGCCGCTGGTGTTGCAGGTATCAGCCAAAGGACACAACTAAGCAGAGATATCTCTGATCAGATAAGCAAGGGAGATATGCATTAGTACGAGTACTTGTCATTCGTGTTCAATTGTAGTTGTGTTTTACCCCAGCCCCAACAGTTAGCAATATAATGAAAAGTGTGTTTCACTGTACTGCTAAACTGGTAGGACTCACTTACTCATTTTCCACGCATATACTTACCAAGAAACTGGGGATACCAATGAACTAATAGTCAATAAATAGTTGATTGAATCAGGCGTTACTTTGCGGAAGTCCACCTTCAAAACTGTTTTTCTGATTAATTTGTAGTGTAATTCCTCTTCTACGTCGCTTCAAGAACAATAAGAAATTTGGGATAAATTTTACTCGGACCTACCGAGTAAAATTTATCCCTTATATTTGTTAACAAAGTTAATTTAATTAAGTTTAATTTTGCCTAGACCTGAAATAAAATATTAATTACAAAATTTAAATTAAATTATATTTTATATTTTGGAATAAATTATTTTTTGTTTTAGTTTAGACAAAATTAAACTTAATTAACAGATATCTATCGAGTAAAATGTATCCCAAATTCCTTATTGTACTTGAAGCGACGTAGAAGCTGAAACACACTAGAGATTCATCAGGAAAACAGTTTTTAATAGTCAACATGCAAAAATGGGCGGCAAGGTCGTCTACCGGGCGAGTTCAACTAAAGGCATCAAGCCTTTAGACCTGACGCTTTCGCACCAGCCTACCTTAACATATGTTCCTTGTTAGTCTGAACTGAGGATACTATAGTTAGCAAACTGATCTCCAAACGAACGACAGATCGCATTTGTAAATAAGGAAACAGGGCAAAATAATGAAGCATAAGTACATACAGAGCTTTCTATAATCCTTTTGTCCCGAATGAAATTTGTCTCAACTCATACATTCCATTTTGAATTAACGAAGTAGGAAGCAGGGACGTCTCAGTGAAAGGCAAACATCGGTATCGCAAACAAAACTTGTACCGGAGCTCCGGAGTTGAGCTTAGCGGTATTACTTATGTATGGACTTTGAAAATGTTCTCGATATTTGCAGACGTTGTTCTCTGGATATGGAACTTTGATCGGATCCAGAGTAGATGACAGAGATTATAACATTTATGTATTTTAATTGTGTTGCTGGCACTTTTAGTTTATGTTTATTTGTTTACTAGTGCCGTGCCACAGCTAGTGCTGTTGCCCGCGGCTTCGTAGGCGTACATTTTCATATAAACTTTCAACCCTTTACGACCCTTTACCTTTTAAATATGAGTTACTTTTTATCCCGGAAAATGGCGGAAAAATAAGTAGTGGTTAAAACCGGACTTGGCTGTCGCTTAATAGCAGTAGGAGTGCTTACTGTAAGAGAACTATATATTTTTTAAATCTATGTCCCACGTTCGCGAATAGTAAAACGATGAAAGTACAGTATTAATTTCAGTGAACAACTAAGTAGAAGAAAACAACTGTGTCCTTAATCTGTACGCGCTGGACTCAAACATCCTACAAAAAGTGAAGGCTGTCTTTTCTGTTCTGTGATAGAAAATATTCACAGTGCGGACCTTTAACCGCTATCTTACATGAAACTACTAAATTTGGTTCTTTATACTTCCACACAGCCGTAGGTATTCCCGCGATAGAAAGTTAATCAAAAAGCGAAGCAGAGATTGTTTTCTTCCGCTGTACACTCTCGGCGAAATAGCCAGAGACCGCTATCCATCGAGCCTAATGAGATGTTTGTACAAATATATATATTATATATTTATCCTGGTCACGTTAATGGTTTTTTAATACTTCGTAGAAAGCTCTTAAATTTAATAACGGCTGGACCGATTTGGATGCAATTTTGTGTCCCGGGAGCGGATCATAGTAGCGAGACCGAAGGAGCTTACACCCGTGCGAAGCAAGGGAGGGTCGCTAGTTTAAAATAAAAGTAGAAAAATGACATCAAAACAAAAATTTAAAATGTGAACTGACCTGACAACAGTGGGAAACCAATGGGCAACTGGGAACATGAAAGGCTGATAATGATATAATATTATAATAACTATCGGCGTCATCGGCTTTAAATGCATAGTGACACATGCTTGTGTAAGTTGCTCAAACAATACGATCGATCGCCGAGAGTGTACATCAGGGCTAATCCCTCCGAAGCAGACGAATGAGACGCTTCGCTGGTAAATTCTAACAATTTCCTAATTGAATATTAAAGTCCTGAATCGATTGGAGTTACAGACGTTGTTTTAGCTAAGTAAAAAGTTTCCTCCTAAATATAATTAGAGAGTTTCATTTTTAATAATTCATCCCTTCGTCTAACGCTCGACATCTTTGTGGCTCTTGAATAATTAAAATAAATTGACTTACTATGTACTAATATTAACTGTAATTAAGTTTGGAATTATATCTTCGGCTCTATCAAATCGGCGAAATGTTTGTTAGCTTGCTCTGTTAAATTGATATTTCAAATTATAAATAACTAAACGGAACCATGAATCCAGATAGAATAGGAGTTCATTTTGTTTTACATACGAGTTACGAAACATGATATATAGATGACCGGCAAAAAATATCTATCAAATGAAAATATATTTGGTGTCTACAAACGTTGTCGGTCATATATTTTTTTTGATGCATTCACTTTTCATAAAACCTAATTTCGAAAAAATTAAAACAAAATCAGATAATTTTATTTTGTATCAATGAATTATATAAAACAAAAAATATTAAAAACATGCATTTGTTATATCCATCCATACATTATGCAAAATGTTACCTTTATACAATCTTGGCACAAAGCTAGATATATTTGTACATTCCGGCATCCCTCCATCTTCCGCAACAGTCTAAAAGAAATAAAATCGGGCAAACTAACAAAAATATCGAAACATCATTCGCATGGCATTTCCCTTCTTTTGATAGCACAATAAAATTCATAAAGACGGCTAGAAAGTACGTACAAACGCCGAGAGTAAACGTAGATAAACGCTTCTGACGTAAACATCTTTACGGGGTCCCGTACAAAAGGCCCCTTGTATAAATAAAATAACCTAAATATATTGGGGAATACGTCGCGGGCAAAAACAGTAAAGCTTTTTTTTGGTGTATTATATAAAATGCTAAAGCAAAATTGCTTTTAAGAGAAGTTTTTGGGTTAAAATGCGACTGTTGAAAGAATGCGTCTTGACAGTTGTAAAAAGCTGAATGAACACAGTAAACTGTGATCACTGTTAACTAGCTTTTTGAACGTTAGATTGTAGCTGGTAGCCATATACTATACAAAAATATTAAGAATATAAGAATATTTATTACTTAAAAATAGCCAACTGAATTAACCTATTTGTACTAAATATGTGTACATGAATTTAACTGTGGGCCCAAAACTAGGCCTGTGCTATGGAGTCCGTTGATTTTCTATATCGAAATGAAGACATTAAAAGAAAATGTTTCATTCCGATTTTAACAATGTTATTGTAGCTGCCTGATGCTTTCTCTCAGTTGCCGACTGTTACTAACCCTCAATAGGATTGACAAATCAGGCTGTTTTACAACCTTCTTTTTCTTTCTCTTATATCTCTGACATCGCGCCGGATAGCTGGCACTCCCTAATGTTTTAAAACATAGTGCCTGTAAATCCAAAACTCATCTATTGCATATATCTCAGTTACGTGGTTCTCAGGTGTGCGGTGTCGAGCTCTGAACCTCGGTGCAAGACTAATGCACGTTCCGATAGTCGAAGATCACCAGCATACCTGAAGTGCCGGTAGGATAGCATATCATCATTTTATTTTACATGGAAAACTAACCAACACAGTAGATATGAGATAAATAGTTACACAAAAGCCAAAAAGAAGTTTCACTAATACAAACCAAAATAGTGTAAATGCCTCGTTGCAACACCAACTTAGGCCTGGATAGATAGGTAGAATTTGAACAGTAGGTAAGATAGTTGATAAGTAGTATTTACATAAAAATATAAAGGAACAAATAATAGCCAAATTGCGATTATAAAGCCTCATAAAAAATTACAGATTATTTTTATTTTAATGTTTTCTTTTATTAGTTATTATATTTTTAGTATGATTAAATTTCACTTTTGTTGTGTGAAAAAAATTACCTAAAAAATATATTTTCGAAATTCCAAATTTGTTTTGTCAAATTTACGTACCAAATATTCGCACTTCTCCCACTGGCTGCACAATACACGACCCCCAGTTGTTTTTAGGGTTCGGTACCCAAAGGGTGAAAATGGGACCTTATTACTAACCCATTCTGTCTATATGTCCGTCCGTCCTACCTTTTAACGGCTGTAACTTTCGAAACGTTATAGATATAGTTGAAATTTTAACAGAATATGTAATTTTACGGCAGATTATCTAAGAAAGTAGTTTAGTCATTTGCAGTCATTTCTATAAATGATTACAGCATTGCATCATCATCATACAAACTATTCTAGGTACTTTGTTCTATGAAACTAAGTACTGCTTGTTACTAAGTTGGAGATCAGGTAAAGCGCAGCGAACGACGATGCATGATTAATGCCAGCTCCACACAAGCGCGTTGAACGGCTCACGAAGCAGATGCTACAGTAGCAGATTAATTAATCTTATTCTGGAGTTCTGAAACAGTTTGAAAGAGTATGTGAGACAGTGGTTTAAGCCGTAGTGTAGTTTCATCGCTCTGGAGAAGTTTTAATGTGGACTCATCGCGAGACACTTACTAGACTGAAAGATCCGATTTTGTGAAAACTATTAATAATCTGATTAATAGTTAGAGTCAAAATGAGCAAGTGCTCTAGCAAAATTATTGCCATGAACAAAGATTGGCATTATTAGAGCTGATTCAGAAAATATACGTTTTTTGAAGTGAAAACTTCTTTAGGCGCGTTGCACTTTTTGGGTGAACAAAAATAATGGAACTCGCGTCATCGTCACGCTGTCACAGAATACATAATACACAATATCGAGTATTTTAAAACAGCGCCATCTCATGTAGAATAGGTGAATTACTACTTAAGTTTTCACTTCTGACGTGCAGTCCTATGAATGATGTGTTTTATTGTGTGGGATCACATCGAGAGCTTCCTCTACGTAATAAAAAAAGAATCACGTAAATTGGTTCCCAAATGCCGGAGTAATTGGTTTACATACTCAACAAAACGGACCGACTTGAGTACCTACTCGTACCTCCTAAAGTCAATTTATACTTGTGTAAAAATGAATCATCACCGTATTCCTTTGTCTTTATTTCAGGTACGCATCAGTATGCATAATAACAACAGGGACGCTGTCGACGCACTTCCTGAAGAGGGAGCAAATGGGAGAATTTTCCATTGTATAAAAAAAACGGCCAAGTACGAGTCAGACTCGCCCACTGTGGGTTCCGTACTATCATATAAATCGTCAAAAAAGTAAATCCAAAAAATGTGTTCAAGAAGACAACATCACGCCCGTGCATCACCCATCCAAGGCCCGACCTTTAATTAACTGTCTATCTGTTACGTTTCGAAAGATACAGCCGTTAAAAAGTAGCACGAACGGGCGGACGGACAGACAGACAGTGTAGGCTTAGCAATAGGATACCGTTCACGCTCTTTGGGTACGGAACTCTAAAAACGAATAAACAAAATGTAACTTTGGTTTTAAATTATTTCATAAAACTTTTTAATGCAAAACACATAGCGATTTTTCTTGTCTATATTTTGCTAAAGCTAAAAATCAATTGAAAAAATCTTATTACTCGGACATTAATAGTTTACATGATTATCTATTAATAGATATATATATACATGCAGTGTCCTGTAATTACCTTTCTTGTAGGGTTATTTTTTG
The DNA here is from genome assembly GCA_949125355.1 of Agriopis leucophaearia. Taxonomy (NCBI): domain Eukaryota; kingdom Metazoa; phylum Arthropoda; class Insecta; order Lepidoptera; family Geometridae; genus Agriopis; species Agriopis leucophaearia. Next base: position 984,178 of record OX421262.1, read on the forward strand.
TATGGTTCCCCTAACCGATATAATAGTTGGTCATGAGTGACCCTTACTTTTGGTTATTCTGCTGACCCTTTAGTCAGTGTTTGGTATCTCTGGATTTTGTGTGTTTGGGGATTAAACGGTTCTTATGTCAGTTTGACCCAAAAGTTTATGAGTAGATTAGATAGATACGCACCTATTTTACGTGTGTTATGTAGCTCATGTATGTAGAGACGAATTAGTTTTTGGAGAGGTTATTCATATCAGTACATAGTATAAAACAAAGTCGCTTTCCGCTGTCTGTCCCTATATATGCTTAGATCTTTAAAACCACGCAACGGATATTAATAAGATTTTTTGAATAGATAGAGTGATTCAAGAGGAAGGTTTATATGTATAATACATACATAATATAGTATAGAAACACTGATAATTTTAGAGGTTTCTAATGTGATGTCGTAAACAGCATTGCACCCGTACGAAGCCGGGCGGGTCGCTAGTTTATACTTAAAATTAATTAGACTGTACATAAACTTAGCCCAGCAGTGGGCTGAATGAGCTATACATAAACTTCAATCTAAATATATATATATATATAAATCAATTGCTGTTCGTTAGTCTCGCTAAAACTCGAGAATGGCTGGGCCGATTTAGCTGATTTTGGTTTTGAAATGTTTGTCGTAGTCCAGGGAAGGTTTAAACGGTGAGTAAACGGCTACACCGGCTTTGATGAAATTTTGTGTTCCTGGAACGGGTCATAGTAGCGAGGCCGAAGGCCGAGCTTACACCCGCTTGAAGCCGGGGCGCGTCGCTAGTATTACATAAAGTTTTGTTGCACACTGCTGCCAAAAAATACAGTAACTGAGAGCTCGGTTCCACTTTTACATTTGTAGTTGCAAAAATTTACCTATAGCATAGAATACGTATAAGTACAAGGACAGAAGATTTACTCCGCAAAATCATTTAAAGAAGTAGCTCTTGCCTGTTGACTCTTGCTACTACACAATAAAGTGCAATTCAGGACCTGCAAGCGCTAACTACCTGCAGCTATATTAACCTAGATGTTGCCTCTCTGTCTATCGCGTACATCTTGTCGCGTTATCTCTGACTATCGCGCGGCAGCGGGCACGGCAAGTCCGTCAAGACGACTACTCGAAGCTTCATACCTAAAGTGCAGAGTGCGCTGCCTATAGAAACATATTAAAATCATGTTAAACATTAATAAAATAAGAACAATCTTGAAGGCTCATCTAAGTTTAGAAAACCCCTCTAAAACTAGAATGTGAACACAACATAACTTTTAAGGGTCATCCCTGTCTGCACGAATGGTACTTCAGACAACTTGTGATAGTCGCCACACACTTGAAAACAGAGTTCTGCTTCTGACCTTGTGTTCCACTTTTATGATCCTCCAGACACTTCTCCTCACGTGTGATTTATATCTTATTTACTGTAAAGGTTTATCCTTCACCGCAGACTTTTGTTTAACTTACCAACCGAGATACACTTCAGGGGTTGTATCGTAAATCAATCCATCTGACGTTGCGGGGAATTGCGTTTTTTACGACCTCGCAGCCTTCTGAGGGAATCGTTTTTCCTCTCATTCACTCTGAAGAAAACGGTTAACGAGTGACAGGGATGTTGGTTTCCTTGCTTGTTTAGTTATCTTGGTGACAGTAGCGGTAAAATGTAGTTTTCTTCATGAGAATAATGAGTACGTATCGGTTTTAAGTTTTATGGATGTAGAACGAGTGACAGGCTGGTTTGAAGATCCAAGAAAGTTATAAAATGAAGTAAAAATCTGAAAATTAAAAAATCAATTAAGGAAGTACGTATTACTTACACCGGCCTTTCACCAGGATCAAATTCGCCTTCGAAGGAACTGTTGCCAATTTACAAATTCTTTTGTAACTTTTAAAGTAATAAAGAATACCTTACTTCCATTCGAAAAGATAAAAATGTGAAGAATGAAAATGTAAAGGAATTTCTTAGAAAATTTTATGTTCCATCACAATAACTCGGATAAGAAAAGCAATATCGAAAAGATCCAATATTTGTAGTTAGCGATATTGGGCTTTCCATTTTTGTTATAATTTTCACAGACTTTAAGACTTCGCAGTAATGGTTTATAGTTTTAAACGGCTAAACCTTATCTCAGTTTTCTTGTTTGTTTTATTATAGTTTGGTATAATGTCAAAAGTGAACAGTAAACTATGTACTAAGTATTGCAATAATAAAGAAAGAAAAGCTGTCCTAATATTTATGCCTGCCTAGCACGAAACGGCAATGAGTGTAAAGCTAGAAAAACTCACAAAACCGTTGACTCTTTTAGCGGACGAATTTCAATGTAGTTTAAGATTACGAAGTAAAGAAAATGCATCACTTTTAGTTCTTTCGCTTGACTCGCTGGGGATGGCATCCATCTATATTTAATGTCACAAGAGCGGCACTCGCATCAGGCACATCAGCCCATCAGGCAACCAGGAGGGTGTCACATCGAACCTCGATCAAAAACTCGTCAGTGATTGATTGATGGACGAGCTCCACCAGATGTGCTTCAGCTATCACTGGTGCAAGTAACGGGCAGAATAGAACTGCTTACGAGTAGTTGGTTGCAAATTGTAACTCTATCTTTAGACGTATATATTTGAAGTTCCGAATCACGTAATTTGCCATTTGTTGTCTGATTTACACCTTATCGACCTCTCCAATTTGTTTTTACGCACTGGACTTATTCAGAGTGAGCATTTAATTCTCTCAATGTTAGGAACATTCCGTTCCTTTTGCGGTTTACATGCATGCTTTTCAATCTTAGTTATGGGCCGGTTGTCGTCACTGAAAGGGAACCTATCCATAATCATGAACAATTTTTACCATGTGGCTAACCCTAAAATAATCAAAAAAATATCAGCTCTTCCTTACAAAACGGCCATTCACACTCGATACAATGTATGGAACAGCTGACATTTTTTCAGGGTTGGTCCCATAGTTAAATTAGTTCATAATTATGAGTATACCGAACCCTTTCGGCATAATATGCAAAACAATTTTGAATATTTGTTAATTTATAGTCAAAACTTTTAACTTACCGCCATCTCCAGCGCATAATCAAAATGAAACACCTCAAAAGTTAACAACCTCCATTAAACTTAGCACATATCTTAAGATCTCGTATTTTCCCGCAACTCTAACATAAGTGTGAAAACGAGGAAGCCCCTGATTCGTCCCCGGGGTGCCGTAACTATCCTGCCCCATCTAGATTGTGATTCAGTGATAGCGAGCGCTCGTGCATTGCACTCCGGGTCATAATCACCATTGTTTCATCTCTGGCTCCGCTATTGCATCGACTTCAGGCGTTCACGATATAATCTGTCTGTATGGAACGTCGTTGTGGTGTCATAAGTAGTTAACTAAATTCGTATAATAGCTGACCCTCACTGTCTATGGGCATGGCTTTCAACAAACAGTTCAGACCTGCAATTAATTTCTGACATTTGATCCACGGTAGCGTTCAGTATTAAATGCCGAAAACTGGCCCACTACTACATTTCGCAAAATGGCATAAAATATTATTTTGGAAATGGCTTGCTATTTCCTCCAATCTTTGTTCATTGCAAATTTAGGAAAACAAACTTTTTTCTAATATTTTCAACACCCTAGCTAGACTATTATAATATCCTCAAATTCCTCAAAGATATATTTCCTTCTTTCTCCACTATGAGAGGCCATTTCTCACCTCTGTTCCAAGATGCAGTTCCATTTAGAGTTTAATTTTAAAGCTCGCGGCTAAATCGCGCTGCTTCAGTGGCTCACCTTCGTTTTACGTCCGCGACGTTTTCTTTATAAAGTGTCTGCCATTCCCCTCGGCAAAGTGGTATTTTCCTGCGCCGGAGGGCCCTTGAGCTGTAATCTAGGAAATGAAACAATTGAAATCATAGTCTTGTTTTCTTGTCACACCACGTGTCTAGGGCAAGGTCTAGTGTAGGGTAATCATTTTAAAGATGTGAATTATCTTGTTTACATACTGGATACTCAGTAGAGCAAAGAGTAGTATAATATACGGGGTTTAGGCACATGTAATGTCAAAAATAAATTTTATACAAAAAACACATCAGTCATAGTGAAACGCACGTCACGTCAGTAGTGAAAACTTAAGTAGTTATTCACCTATTCTACAAGAGATGGCGCTATTTTAAAATACATGGTACAGCGTGACGATGGCTCGAGTTCCATGATTTTTGTTCATTCAAAAAGTGCTAAACGCGCCTAAAGAAGTTTTCACTACAAACTTTTTTTAAACAAGCTATTTGATACCCATATCATGATGGTAAAATTTCAGCTCAATCGGTTGGGTATAACTGTTTTACAATTCAGTTGCAAGATTCGACCCAATCTTACAAGGCAAGTTAAACAAAAGCTTGTAAAAAAGAAAGTGGGGGTGACAAAAATGGGCTATGGGGTATAATAAGGGAGTCTGCTCCTTTTACAGTAAGAACACTAGTTTATGCAGTAGATTTTAGGTAATATTTGACTGTTATTGCACTCTACATACCTACTGAAAGCCGCATGTAAGTTTCACACTCGGGTTTATGGAGCCACCCCTGAGATGTGCTATAAACGTGTTTTATGTTATGATTTCACAGCTGCGCGCCGCAGTAACAGCTGGAAGTGTATGCTAATTCTGTGGTGAAAATTGGCTTTGGTGTTGTAAAATGTTTTGTGTTGTTTTTGTCTTGAATAGATTTACATTAGATTCCGAGCTTAGTCGTTTGGCATGCCAATGTAAGTAAGTAAATGTGCTCCATCGTAGACAGCATCATCGCTTAACATCAGGCGAGTTGGTGGCCAAACGCAAGACTTTTTATTTATTTGATAATTGTATACAGTGCTTGTTAGATCTTGTAGGTACCAAAACTCTTCAGCTTCATGGTTGATATTCTTAAAACCCGTACGAAGCGCTTTGATTCTATTGACACTTTTATTGTGCGAACTGCTAGTCTGTGGAATGCGCTGCCGAAAAGGATGTTCCCCGATAGTTACAATCTGGGTGTCTTCAAATCACGAGTGAATCGGTTTCTTCTAGGCAAGCGTGGTCCATCGTAGACCGCACATCATCATCAACATCATCACATCATCGCTTAACATGCCTATTACTCAATAAAAAATTAAAATAAAATATGTTATTTGACATATTCTTAACACTTTGGCTTTGAGAAAAACCTTAAGCGTCCACGTGGAAGTTATCTGCAGTATAACTTACACTTGACCGTATAAAATGTAATCAACACACTACTAATTAGTAAACAATATTTGCACCAACAGCATTGACTGGAAACATTGGTCTTATAACCCGCCGCTATCTTTGTTTATTTTTACATATAATAGATCTACGTTTGGCCACCAACTCCCTTGATGGTAAGCGACGGTGTGGCCGAGGATGGATTACGTTGATCTAGAAGAAATCTATTCATTCTAGCCTTGAAGATGCCTAGATTGTAGTTCTCAGGAAACAAGTAGGATAGCAGGGAGTTCCATCCTTTGGCAGTATCTTTGGGTTATTTGTTTAATAATTCCAGTTTAGTAATTATGGGGTTTTCACTGTTGTTTTTAATATCGAAATTTAATTGCTAGTTCGGAGAAGTCATTATGATACGTTTAGATTGTAGTACTAGGTTAAGTTTTAGGAAATTATCTTGAATTGAATATATCTACTTAGGAGGAAATCTTGCCTCACCACTGGGGGCTAACCACAATCTGAAAATCATTCTGATCTTACATCGAACTTTCTTTTGCCCTCTATGCTATTGAGAAACCAAAACGAAGGTCAATGTAAGATTAAAATAAGACTGTTGCTGATGTTGTTATAGACGGGTATATGTCTACCAAGAAAGAACAGAAAAGTGGACTTACTCAGTGTGTGTTTGTTTGAGACATCGTAGCTCCGTAACGGCTGAACCGATTATACTTTTTTTAAAGGTGAATTGATCGAGATTCTTAGCTGTTTCCGAAAATCTGTTAAGCCGTTTGAATATGGTCAGATATCTACTTGTTAAAGTCTAATAAGCATTAATACGATTATTTTATGCTTGGGTAGGTAAAACGATACATGCGTGCATAATGTGATTTGAAATTAACTTCGTTGTTATTTTCATTGAGTTAATTAGTTACCGATTCAGTTGATATGTTAATTAATGAAATAATGATATTGCTGACATTGCATTTCAGCAGGTTATCATTATCTAGCTCCCTGGGGAAGTTATTGTTTCGCAATAATTTCCTGGAGCAAGGTTTTAATGTCAGCTACATATATCTATACATCTAAACATAATAATAAAAAAGTAGGTAAAAAATATGTAATTGTGTATCAAAAAAAAAAAACACACAGGGCGTCTTAAAATAAGCAGCTGAACACGTTAAGACAGTTTTTAGAATTTTTGTCTGTTTGTTTGTTTGTCCACGCACATCTTCTAAACCACTGGACGGATTTAAATGCGGATTTCACGAATACACTTAGCTATGACCAGATTGAACTATAGGCTATGTTATTTTGCAAAAAGGCCGGATTAAGGCAGGAAAATAGGTTGAAAGTTTATATGAAAATCTACGCGTACGAAGTCGCGGGCCACAGCACTATAGTTATTATTAAATTGTAGGTAGTCAGCTTGTAAATATTTAACCAGAATATAAACGAATCATCAAAGAATTAATCTATTCGGATACATTTCAAAGAGTGTGTTCTGGATTTGTACTTAATTCCGGCCGCCCCTTTCTTTTATCGGACGCCCAGACAAACGCGACCAAAGCGCCATCCGTACATGTAATAGACATTGCCTCACGTACGTACAAAGGCGCTTTGATTTCAAATATTTTATGCGCACAGCGAGGGAGTGAAAATCTCTGCCGGAGTGCTCCATGTTCCCGTGAACAGGGTGCATGTATCTGTAATATAGGCAGCTTGGTAAATATCCCGTTAAGGCTGCGCTCCACGGCCACAGCTATGTCTTTCGCAGTTTTTCATATTTTTTTTATTAATTGTTCACGGGATGGCGTAGGCAATAGAAAAAACTCAAAAATAATGTGTTTTTTTCTATCTCTTCGTGGACGAAGAGATAAAAAAATATCTTCGTTCTATAAAATATTAACTCAAAAATTGCTTTATACTAATTTTTTTTTTGCTATATTTAAAAAGCTGGTGCATCCTGTGTGGTCCTATATCAATTTGGTCCAGTTCTGACATTATTATGAAGTCGTTTTTTTTTATTGATAATTATTTTTATTCTCACATATTAATTTACTATCTTCAAAATTGTTTGATTGTGTTGTTTCAAACTGTATTGTTGTCTTGACAAAATAAATAAATAATAAGTAGCGAGTATCGTAGCCCTCGTACACCTCTCTCTATGAGGGAGGCCTTGTCCAACAGTGGACGTTAATTGGCTGATGATGTGTGTGTGTGTGTGTGTGATGTGAGCATCGTAGCTCGTAGCATGGTCAGTGTGAAGTCAGGGAAGTGTGAAAAAAACGTATCAATAGCGGCGTACAGTAGAGTGATCTTGATTTGATTAATCAAACAGAAAAAAATACGATTGTCCAAATACGAAGAATTGAAGCTGGTTTTGTTAGGCTTCAATCCACGCACAGTTCTCGCAACAATTCTCGTCCAAACAATTGGTTTACAGGAATTGGTGAAAACGGATATTCCCTGGTACCTACCAGTTTCCATCGAACCCGTCGAAAGCACTTAACGTATCCCGGGCCCCGCAAGTTGCGCACAATCACACGGCATTCCAACTGATTGTGTTTCCAACTCATTAGGGAAGTTGTATCTAGTTTCCAAGTGGACCCTCGGAACCCTTGAGCGGCGTGAACCAGTTGCGAAACTTCATACGCGTTGTATATTTAGTCGCATATGTAGATGCGCTATATTTAGAAACGTCTAACAGACCTATTTGGTTAACATTGCTAAATGTTGCATTGTCTCCTATTTGCACGTGTCACTTCTCGTCCGCAAAAAGTTGACAGAACACTAACGTAGAATAGTTTATCATGAGTTTTTCGAATGTTTGTACATAAGCGTCCATTGCCAATTCAACTTGCAGATGAGTAGTGACTAAGAAACTTCTCAGTCTAGAACACCGCCGTAAAGTAGCGAGTCTGTCAATTTTCTATAGGATTCATTTCGGAGAATGTGCATCGGAGCTACATAACCTTATCCTACCATCGCCTTTCTACTACAGGACAAGTAGGAAAACGGCCCATTACCACCCATACATTGTGGACTTTCCTTGGATACGTACCAAACGTTTCAATTCTACGTTTCTAATCCGTACGGCCAAGGATTGGTACAACCTCCCGGCTTTCTTGTTTCCTGAGAGATATAATTTGGGCCTTTTCAAGACGAGAGTGAATAGGTATCTATCTTCTAAGTCTGCGTGCTTCATCTTCGACCACATCGACGCTTACCAACAGGCGAGTTGGTGGTCAAACGCAGAATTATTCGCGTAAAAATATATATTTAATAGCTATGTCGGTGACTCTGGTTCTTTGGTGAATACGTTCGTTTTAAAATATATCGCGAGCATAGCTTCTCCACTGCTCGCTATGCGACTATCAATTTTTCCAAAAGTCCAGCTGATAGTCGGGTAACAGCGCGACAATATCTCCGGTACTGTTTGAAAGTCCCCGTGGATAGAAGCGGTGATGGACGGGGCTCATTAGACCTGCTAATGGCGAGAGGATGCATTAGCGAAACTAATACAATGCTTTTATATTCCGACAGGTGATCCGACCTTGCCCTTAATGAACGGCGAAATGTTTACTAACATCAGTCTAAGTTTACCTTAACCGGCTGAGTCGGATCGCAGAAAGAGCGAAGCGACGGTCTTATACTCTACGGGAACCGATTTGCGTTTATATTTTTAATTTGACGGAGTAAACAAGTATACATTAAAATTTGGCTGTGTGTGTGTGTGTGTGTGTGTGTGTGATAATTATCAATTTAAGACATAAAAATTAGTAAAATACGCAATTTCGGTTACTTGCATTACAATATTATGTCATGCAAGTAAACGAGTTTTCGAGTTATTTTAATTTAAAAACCAAACTGTTGGTCCGATTTTTTTGAAATTTCTATGGGTCAAACCTAAAAGTATATCCTTCCAAATAAAAAAAATAATTTTCTAAATCGGTGCATAAAATAACGGAGGTCTTAGGTAACAAACATTAAAAAATACAACTCGTCCCTCCCTTTTAATGAATACAGTTAATTTAAAAAAACCTCGTTAAAAGAGCTGAAAATTTTCAAGCGGCTGAACAGATCTTGAATCTTAGCTAAGAACACTCTCGAACACCTTTACCATTTCATCCCTTTACCGAAACGGATGAATCAGTGTTGATTTAAGTTTTTTTTTGTTTGAGAAATGACTTGTTCGAAAGGAGGTATTCTCAGAAAATAATTTTTAAAATTTTCATTTACTTGTCCTGAGATATGTTCAGTCATTTGGAGGGTAAATTTTTCAAGAGAAAGATAATTAGATAGATATACACTACAATTCGCAGAAGTTTTTTTTTTTTTTATACGTACAGTTTCCCCTTTAGAACTTACACCCCCCCCCCCTCCCTCGGTCGTCCATTCGTTTACATTTTAATCACATCGTTTGCAGTTGTGTGCGCTCAATATTGAAGTGTGCGCACCTTTACCATTTCATCCCTTTACCGAAACGGATGAATCAGTGTTGATTTAAGTTTTTTTTTGTTTGAGAAATGACTTGTTCGAAAGGAGGTATTCTCAGAAAATAATTTTTAAAATTTTCATTTACTTGTCCTGAGATATGTTCAGTCATTTGGAGGGTAAATTTTTCAAGAGAAAGATAATTAGATAGATATACACTACAATTCGCAGAAGTTTTTTTTTTTTTATACGTACAGTTTCCCCTTTAGAACTTACACCCCCCCCCCCCCTCCCTCGGTCGTCCATTCGTTTACATTTTAATCACATCGTTTGCAGTTGTGTGCGCTCAATATTGAAGTGTGCGTTTGTAGAACTGGTAGGAATATGTCAGTGTGTGCAATACGTATTTACCTCGCTCCCTTCAGTATTTGGCAGACTTTTTTCAATACTAGCTCGAGATCAAAGGCAGATCCAAACTATATAATATCAAAGCTAGAATTAAATTTCTCTTTCAGACCAACAATATTTGTTAATGCCGGTTTTTATATTAGTAAAAGCAATTGTGAAACCTCTCAAGGACGATAGAAACACCACAGAAAAAGGCTCCAACAAAAATCAGGGCTGAGGTCGTCGACCTCACCTTAGAACACGGAGCTGCGAAGTTCTGACCTCGCTACCTGCCTACATTCATCACGTTACTTGTCGAGTTGTGGATGTGTGGGTGTACTGTATATACTGTAGCTTTGTGTTCATCACGAACAAATGTTTAATTGATATTTTGTAACTGATCTGAATTATGAGTAAGCCAACAACTGCAATAGTTCTCTGGCTTTTGGTGTTTGATTTCTAAATCGTCGTCGAAATTTTGAGTTACGATTTGATAAGATTTTTACAAAGACAACGTAACCACCATTGTAACGACCGGCACCTTGTCGTTTAGCTGTTCAGGTAACAGGAGATCACAATACATGGGAACACAATAATAATAATTGTTTAAAAACAAACAAAAAAATATGCTTATGACGCTCGTAAATTAAACTCGAGGATTACTGGGAGCTATTGAAGGTGTTTCCCTATCCAGCTCCCGCCTCTACCACCACATCCTCGACAGCAAGTGATGTCTTATCCACACTATATAAATGCGAAAGTAACTCTGTCTGTTTGCTACATAATCACAGCTAAACGGCTTAACTGATCTCGATAAAGTTTTGGGAGGTAATAGTATGTATTATGAGGATGGACATAGGCTATTTTTTTTTCTGAAGAAATCGCGGACGATTTCGCGGGTTCAGCTAGTATAATATACGAGACTCTGAAAACAAACAGACTGATCCCAAACCTGAGAGGTTAACCATTTAAGAGTTCCACTATTCATTTCATGGCTCCATCATCAGATCGGGTACTAAATTGTTGTATTGCCATACTAGCAAGGTTTCAAATCGAAAATAAAAAGCAGGTTGAAATCGAAATAAACATTTGTTTGCTCAGTTACAAATGAATCCCATAAAAGTGTATTAAAAAATTCGGACGGACGGATAGACGGACAGACAGAATGAATTTATAAGGGTTCCTTGTCGGGCTACGGAACCCTAAAAAGGGTCTGACCAGCCAAATCTTTGGTATAACTAGGCGCTTAATCCCAAGTTTTCTACTCCATTAATAATACAACAATATAATTAGCTAGCTTCATATATGTCGCATTACAAAAGCAGACTGATGTCTGGCTTCTGCGCCCTCTCTCACCAAACAAAAGTGAACAGGGGTGACACGCGGCTGAAATAGCTGTCACATATATAATCATTTCTGCAGTACCTTGGGTTTCAACCGCCTCTGAGAAAGGAAAGCTTCCAAATTCGATTGTATTTTTCTTGTATTTTTACTACATCTCTATTAATTGTGAAGCAATTCCAATGATTCCTTATTCAGTAGTGTATAGCTCTGAGATGGCCCTATGGGAATTGTATGAAAATACGACCTGATCTGAAAAAACCTTCGAAAATAAGCTTCCATTAAACGATATACGTACACCAAAAACTAGGCGATTAGAGCCAATAGAAATGATAACCTTTTAATTTTGGAGTCGTTTGAATGTCCCTATTTAACTTCTTTCTTAGCGAGGCTATTTATTTTTCACTTTACCAACTAGAAAAGGCTTTTTTTTAAATCTGCGGGCAATAGTAGATTTTATCCGCTAGCGCGAGAAATAAATGAATCAGTATTAAAACATTCCAACCTCTTTGAACAGAACCACACATAGATTTATTTCTAACTTAAAAGAAATACCTACAATATTTTCCTCGCTAAGGTGAGATGAAAAGATGTGTGTTTCATTTGGCTGTGAAATTGATTGAATCCATCGCTAAGTTCAGGATTCAATACTTGTCAGTCGCGCTGGATAACAGCTTTGCAGCCTAGTGCAACAAATAACTACATATATTGATGACTGCTCGTTATCTTACAATACGATATTATATCTGAAGCATAACTACTGTTACTTCACTACAGACGCGTATATCATGAAGGGCTGTGGAGGGGCCTGCTTGAGCTTCTGAGCTCTTATTCTGTGATATTAACAGCACTGTGTGTTGTTCGACGAAGGTTGGTTCGTCTAGTCTCCATCTAGTATTATCAATACTAGATAAAATCAGACCTAGACTTAAAAATGAGACGATAGATTTCACATATATTAAAAAAATACTTACTTTATGTAAACTAAACTATATACCGCTAACTAAAGGTTTCAAATACAATAAAAAAATACTTAAATAGACACAACACTTTACACTTATAAATGTATTAACAATATGATCACTTATCTACACTATATATAATATAATATTATAAAGAGGAAAGATTTGTACCTATTTTTGTATGTTTGTAATGAATAGGCTCAAAAAGTACTGGGCCGATTTAAAAAATTCTTTCACCAATAGAATGCTACATTCTTCCAATTTGACATAGGCTATATAATATTTTGTAGCGAGGCCGAAGGCCGAGCTTACACCCGTGCGAAGCCGGGGCGAGCGGCTAGTGAATTATATTTTTAAAGTTTATTTGGGCAACAAAGGCCTGTAGAGTTCAAGCTGTCTCTTACATCAAGCAAAGTGGCCAAAAGTCGTCAACATTATTCGCAAAAAAATTAAACTAGGCTCCGTTCTGGGTCTAGTCTAAAAACTTTGTGTATACGCAGCCATCAATCCGTTCAAAAGTACTAACCGTGGATGAGCACCAACCCTAGCAGAGAAAGCTACAATTTCACGTCAAAGTTTGAAATATAACTCTAGGTCAAAACGTGAATGTATCGTACAACTAGAATAAAGCGCCTGCGGAAGAGGTCGTAGACACTCGTAGCAGGTACGTTGCAACGTCTACGAGACTACGGCGCGTAGAGTTTGTGTAACTGAATAACGTGTGTAGCGCAGGGAGCAAACATTAGGTTTTAGTTTTGTTAGGTTCGAGTTATTGTATTGTATTCTTCAGAAAATTGTTTCGGTGTGATTACTATAATAATTATTATAAATGCGAAAGTTTGTGTATATATTTGTTCCCACTCGATTTCGTGACAATTAAACAGATTTGGCAACTTTTTGTTTTTAAACCGAAAACTTTTTTTTATATGATAACGAGTAAAAACGCGCGGTGCTGCTAGCAGTACGATACAATTTCGAAAACAATAACAATAAACAAAGACATTAGTAAAAATCTGAAATTAACGACGTCGTAGCAGCATATAAAGTAAAGCCTTAACTTGGCTCCAGATTGAACATATCAAACAATAATGTTTAATGTAAAATATCCAGGCATGCGTGAAATAAGCGTCATTGGAGCATTGCTTTTAATTAAACGTTTTAATTTTTGCCCGGTGCCGGAATAATAATGGCCAATGGATGTAATTCTACTCAACAAACAAACATTCGATACACGTAGGTACAATGTAGGTACACGTATGTTTGTTTCAACGGTTTTTTAATACTTATATATTGTACACTGTTTTAAACTATCACGGTTGTTCACTAAAGTTATATGATTATTTACGGGATTTTTCAGTCTTCCCGTTAACATGGTGCATGTAACTGCGCCGAAATATCGGGAGCTCCTTCCACAACCTTACCACGGTAAATATCCCGTAAATGATCATATAACTTTATATATTGTACAGTTATTTAATTTGAACATTTTTAAAATTTGTCATCACCTCTGGTCGATGCGACTCGTGATGAAAATGCTGGTCTAAGTGTGAACATTTATAAATAACATGGTAATAGGAACAGCAAAATGTTGGGAATAATTCTTACTGGTAGCTGTTTAATTGATTAGTAAGGGTTTAAATCGTTTTTTCAGTATATTTTAAAGTACTTGTTTTGTCAATTTAATTTGTATTTTCGGTGTGTAATAAAGTAAACCGTGCGGGCGATTTTTGTAAGGCTGAGTAGGATAAATTCATTACTGCATTTTATAGGTAACCCCTAAAACACACCCACAATATATATTTTTTCGCCATAACTTAGACAGAGTACCTATACACAAAATGCTTTATTAATTAATTTAATTCTGGATTTGACCGCGGGCTTATGTTTAAGCTCTGGCCGTATATTTGTTACGGCTTCGACATATCGTGTTACGTTACTGCGCAAAGAGGGGTTTGTGCGTAATACGTAACGTAAATATTTACACCAGCAGGGCTTGGGTTGGAGCCACGATTTACCAAAATATTTTTTTTTTATAATACTTTTTAACGTTATTTATTCAAATCTATACTAATATTATAAAGAGGAAGGATTTGATTGTTTGTTTGTTTGCATTGAATAGGCTCTGAAACTACTGAACTGAACTGAACCGATTTGAAAAATTCTTTCACTGTTGGGAAGCTACACTATCCCCGGGTGACATAGGCTATATAATATTTTGTAGCGAGGCCGAAGGCCGAGCTTACACCCGTGCAAAGCCGGGGCGGGTGGCTAGTATCAAATAAAAAACGACGACGATTGATAAGCTTATTATCGTAGTTCGAGTTATTGTAGTGTACTAAAGTTATATTTCATGAAGTGACTGTAATTACTTCATGAAACTTCACATTACCTGTCTTATAAAGAAGCCGAGAACACTGTATATTTTACCTTAATAGAGGCGACTAGAATGACTTTGTTGGCAGGGCGCTCTTTGCGCGAAATGACCCAGGTTCGACATCTGGCCGAGCAGATGTATGAAGAATCTAAATAATATGTGCTCGAGGTCTGGGTGGTTGGTTTGTCTGTATGGAATATGAGAATGGACGGGGAATACGAGTGCCGCTGAAATCTTTCGCCTTGCCAAGGAGAAGACTAAATATGCCGAGCTGACTGCCAACCTTCACTACTTGAAGAGAGAAAAAGAAGCATGTATTTGTTTTGAATAAGTATGTTTCTTGTGAAATCCATTGGGCACTTTTTTCCTCGTTCTTTTTGCGGGCTGTTGCTCTCTGGAATTCTCTTCCAGTGGCCATCAGGCGTGCCCAGGGCGTAGAATCCTATACACGACTATGATTTTGTAGTGTAATTAACCCCAAAAGACAGGCGATAACAGGATAAACTGTGCGAATAAATATAGCTATCACAAAGGAATCTATACGTACAATATGGTTAGAACAAAGTAAGGTACAGGGCGTGCTCGTGTCAGGCGCACGCGGCCATTACGGCACGCTCTGGTGCGGTACAAGTGAAGAGAGAGAATCGGTTTATGGGGCAGCTACAGACGCATGACCAATACCGCCATCTCACTCGTGCTTTTTCACGCAGGGATTTTTTATTTTATTCTTTAAATTTGTCATTCTTGCTACTCGCCAACTTCATCTATCGTCTGGTCTCGAACCATCAAATTATCGTTTTTTAAATCGAATGTAGAAAACATTAAGAACAGACCAGAACACGTAGGAAAACGGCCCATTAACCCATACATTGTGGACTTTCCTTGGATACGTACCAAACGTTTCGATTCTACGTTTCTAATCCGTACGGCCAAGGAATGGAACAACCTGCCGGCTTACTTGTTTCCTGAGAGATATAATCTGGGCCTTTCAAGGCAAGAGTGAATAGGTATCTTCTAAGTCTGCGTGCTTCATCTTCGACCACATCGTTGCTTACCAACAGGCGAGTTGGTGGACAAACGCGGACTTAACCGAGATAAAAAAAAAACATACTACTACATGAATCTAAATGTAATTTCATGTTATGCAACTCATTGCATATTTGTTGTAATTTTAGATGTTTCAAATAGCATTTTGTTTTATTTCCCCGGGCATCAGAGACCGCATCAGTGTTGCACCCCGAGGTATTTAGCATTTTCCGTGATAATAAAAGTTTTCAAAGTTTCCCTGTTTCAACTTAAACTTTTAAAATTGTTTCGCTGTTGTGGTTTTTCACAAAGCAGCTTGGCAACATACATGGAAATGTCACTCACTTTTGCACTTGATATGTGAATAATCAGAAATTTCGTGTTAAACGATTTCCAGCAGTTATATGATTATTTACGGGATATTTACCGTGGTAAGGATGTGTATGTAGCTCCCTAGCTAGTAAGGTTGTAAAGGGAGTTACATTGACAACCTTACCACGGTAAATATCCCGTAAATAATCATATAACTGTAGTGAACAACCGTGATAGTTTAAAACAATGGTGCACAAAACGCTTTCCGCACGTAACTTGTTCCCGTCTAAGTAATGCTTTACTAATGGCTGTGTGTCGAGATTTTTTCCCCATTCATAAATATGCATTAATGATGCTACAATGTAAGCACATTTCAGCCGCATACAAAGTTTCAAACGAGATTATAAATGCGTTGCTGCAAAAAAGATCAACGATTTGCAGCGAACCGTTTTCATTAATTCAATTGTGATTTTGGGAGATTGTTTATCTTTTTAACTAGATATTTACCGAGAAAAGCGAAGGCCTCAGAGTCGGTAATATGTTTGTTTTAAATGTCTATCGGGACTTATCGCGCATTATTTTATTGAGGTAAAAATACGATACGTCGAGTGAAACGTACCTATTTTATTGCAAGCTTTTATCTAGTTTCACCTGTTCCGGTGTCTATCTGTAATCAAATCTTGCAAGTTAAATTGTTGTGTTTAAATCGCGAAAATTTAAAAGTTAATTTTACTGGTATGTTTGTTTGTGAGTTTGTTCCACGATAACTTGCATACCGATAATCCAAAGTTTATTTGCAGGCAAGTAGTTCATTGGAATATGAGCTTAATCAGTCTCGGTGTCGCGAGGTAAAACTATAGTGTAGCTACATGCTGGATACTCCTAATATCTATTTAGATCACAAAAAAATGACATCACCATTTTCTATTGTTCCAGGTAAGAACATCAATTTCAATAAGCTGGCTATGCCGAAAATTGTGTGAAAATGAAGACATCTATTTTAATTTTCTTCTTAAGTATATTAAGTGCTGTCTTCAAGGTTTTCGCAGAAGTATGATATGAAGTCGTAAAAAAAGTATATCTACCTCATATACCTGTTAGGGTTTGCATCATAACTAAACACATCTGATTTTCACGGTGGCTGCTTACCATTAGGCGGTTTCTTGGCTTGTTGGCCGTTATTTTTATTTTAGAAACTATAACCAACAACCTACCACCTCCCATCTCATCCTATAGTTTGGATAAATACATGGCAAGTCTATTATTTGTCATGTTACAGTTATATTCAGGTCATATTTTAACAACTGTGCTCTAGTATAGTTATAATATAGTGTGGCATAACAAATATGTAGTAAGAAACAAAGTGTCTCTGATACGTGAATTACTTTCTGCCTCAATTTATCAATTGAAAATATGTTTATTGTGTTTCGAATACGGTGCATCTAAGTTGCGCAGGTAGAGAAGGATGCATGTATCAATATTTGTGTGCAAGGCGCGTGAATAGTCATCATTATCATCATTATGAAGATAATACTGTTAAGACCCACAAAACATGCCGAAAGGTTGATTATGGCGCTTTTTTACTGTAATTTTTCCATTCGTATCAGATACAGAGAGAGGATGCAGATGGAAAAATAAGCAATAAACTGAATATGAATAATAAAACAAGTGAAAATGTAAAATATTAGCTCTACAAAAGCATAGCGTATTCTATTTTAATAAAAAGGTAAAATGGCAATCAAAGCAAAAATACATCTGAACCGAAACGTGTAAAATAAAAAATAAAATTGTCACATAAAAACTCAGATTTCATGACTGTCGCCAATTAATCAATTCAGAGCGTAAAACAATTTTACGCTCTCTTTAAAACTTCGATTGTATTCTAAATAAAGGAGAAATATATAATGTGTACAGGTGGACGTACGTACCTATTAAACTGCTTATGTAGTAGTTTGTTATTGTAAAAAAGTCTATAGTGGAATATGTAATTGCTCAGAAAATAATAATAAATGGAAGTGTTATACCAACAGTTCCCCTTTAGCACTTACACCCCCCTTCCCCCTTTGGTCGGCCTTTTGAATACATTTTGAGCATATTGTTTGCAGTTGTGTGCCGCTCAATTAAAAATGAAAAATTGAAGTGTGCGTTTGTAGAACTAGTAAGAATATGTCAGTGTGTGCAATACGTGTTTACCTCGCCCCCTTCAGTTTTTAGCAGACCTTTTTCGGTACTAGCTCGAGTTTAAAGGCAGATCCAAACTATATATTATCGAACTGTAATTATAACGTATTAAAAATAAATAAATAAACCTACTGTATGTCAATTTAAATTGATCTAAAAACTAAAAGTGTCATCATAAACATCGAATAACGAATCGGCTAGTCTGTCTTTCTGTGATATATCACTAATGTACGTAAGCAGTAGAGAGGCTTCTTGCATTGTCTATCATTGGTTTCCGGTCGCGTAGAGACATCGTAAAAAATGTTAACATTAGTGGAAAATCCCTCAAAACTAAACGGTAGATTACTGAAGTGACACTACCCCATAATTAATGACAGCAAACCGTAATAATGTGAATTAATGGTAGTTACTAGAGGAGGATTTAAATTGATTTTATAATTACTTTTCTGATTTGTGGGTTTGATTTTTCTGAAAAAGGTACTTTATCATGTAACATTTTTTTATTACTTATTTCAAATTATTTTTAAATTTTTTAATGTATTTGACATACCATGATTACTTCCTTAAGGTGCTTCCACACGGAAAGCGAGAGGCGCGCCATTTTATAGCTCTTCTGCTCTACCGAGCGATATGAAGTACCCAAAAAAAACATACCAACTGTCTAGAAATGAACTCTAAAAATATTTGGTAACAGGCAGTACACAGACCAATATCTACGTTCTGTGGTGACGTGCCTTGGAAGAGGCCTGTGTACACCCAAAGACCGATACTTACGAGGTAAAACGAGCTTTCCGTTAGAAGCGCTACGATAAAAACACTCTACCGCAAACCGTATCTGTTCGCGTTCGCGCGATTTTGCAAACTGCACCTATTCGGGCCCGTGTTTAGAGTTGAGCGTAAGGCCCCTGATCTAGATATATGTTTTGAATGTTATAGATTTTGCATGCCATGATGCTTGAGCATGGTGATCTCTAATATTCATGTAAATATATTAACATCAGTGCATGTTTCAAAAAATGCATGTTACCGAATTGATATGACTGCGAGTCCGTGCGAATTATTTATTGGATGCGATCATGCGTTTGCGCGTGCGATAGCAAATTATGACGCCACCAGTTTGTTGTTATCTATCCAACAACATAAAAAAAATGTAACTAGGATCTTACGGATCCTATATATATATCGATTGCATAAGAAAGTAAAAGCCACGTAGAGTATTCGTTATTATTCCACAGCAATACGCCATAAATATACGCGCACCCCTGCTACTCGTATTCGAGATACGCAGGGGTGCGTATTTTAGCGTAACTCGTCTATTACTTACCTGTTCGTATCGTGTGTCACATTAGGCCGTTTCTACACGAATTTTCTCCATATTCGCGTTTCGTTTAAAACATGTATTATTTTTACCGTCTCATTTAACTTCTGAGAGTCGCGGGCATCCAGTGGATATGCAGATGGCAGGATCTCATTCAGTGTGGAAGTTAAAGAGGGAGGTCTATGTTCAGCAGTGGACGCCTGGCTGATGAAGATGATGATGATTTAAATTGTAACAAAGTTTTATTATTATGTTAACGAAAATATAAGTTTAATTATGTATTTTTAGAAGCAAAATCTAGTCACGATGTATGTTTCTTTTTTAACCGACTTCAAAAAAGGAGGAGGTTTTCAATTTAGTTGTTTTTTTTGGTGTAATTTTCGTATTTTTGTAAGTTATAGATGTAAATCTGGACAATAAAGTATTTGATGTCATTATGTTATGTTACCCTAGAATTCCGTTATCTGTAAACCAATTTTGATACTTGTTTTATTTTTTTTATCTTTCAGATTGGTCCCATTTAAATTTCATCAAATCGGTTCAGTAACATGGTTTTTAATTAAAAATAAATGTAAAAATATGTCATCCAAGTAAACGAAATTATTGCGTATTTACTCATTTAGAAGTTGGTTTTTGAAATTGATGGTTATTTAACTACAATTATTATCGATAGGTACGTTTCTTTTTTTATTGAAAGCTAGCTTTTTTGCCCGCGACTTCGTACGCGTAGATTTTCATATAAACCTTCAATCCTTTTTTCTTTCCTTAATCCGGCCCTTGCGCAAAATAACAGCCTATACTTGAAACTCGTCATAACTAAGCATATTCGTGAAAACAGCATTTAAATCCGTCTGCATTTTCTTCCAAACAAACAAAAATTCTAAAAACTGCCTTAACATGTTCAGCTACTTATTTTAAGTCGCCCTGTGTGAAGTATTGATAGAAACATAAAAGTAAAAACACCGTCAACAGTTTTCAAATCAAAAAGATAATGTGACCACAGTGCAGAGCATGTTTTGAAGTATTATTTTTGTCTAAACCATAAAAAGTATATCATGTCATGTCGGGATGATACATCTCTGAAATTTGACTGTCCAGCTTCGCTCGTTCGAATTTTTCTATGACCATCCAATTTCTGAACTATGAATACGACCACAAGTATATGGCTTTGGCCACGGAACCCTGACATATGCTTGTCTTGAAACGCTCTTGGCTAGTTATTTCTTATTTCGCGTGCATTTGTATGTATACCTTGATTAAAAAGCCATGAAATAGAACTACTCTATTTATCTGTTAAAATATCACAGTAAAATTCATTCTTTATTCTTATTGCAAATATACACTTTCTTCTTCTAGAAGTTAAGTTTATATACCCTGCATAAAGGGTACAGCAATGACTTATGTAGTGGCTGGTCACAAAACCATCCAACAGACAGAAGTAATTTTACCAAAAATACCATACTTATTGTGATAGGTTACTTAATTATATATGAGATCATACAAAACTTATGACGGTACTTTCTTACCTATTTATAGATCGATATTTATTTTCTAAATATAATTTTCTAAATTTTACCGTCGACAAAATCTTTTATCTCGTAATAACATTTTTGGGTTAGAAACTTACGAAGTTGGTTCTAGAAAAGTGCTATTATTTCTTTATTGCGTCCGGAATTTTGTTGTATAGGTTTATTGTCATACAAATGGCCTTTTTTAAATATTTCTATTCGCGGGACTGAATTAAAATAGGATGTGGTATATTTTGTGTTTTAAATGCTAACATAGAATAAAATCTCCGTATGAGTATTATATTCTCTTGGGAATAAAATACATTGGATTGAATCACCAAGAGGTTGTAAGGCCTATGTTTTTATAACATCCTTGATCTACACGTTCATTCATCTAAGAAGGTTAAGAAACCTTCTTTAAATTTAAACTGATTATCTGAATGACAGTTGACAGTTTCAAATTTTTAATGGCTATGTCAATAACATTCTCTTTGCTTTGGACCTCCTTGCTTGAGGCTAGGTGACGATCCTCATATTACGTTTCGGGTAACGAAGAAAATAATCATTGATTGTTTAATTTCTTTTATGTAATAATAAAGAATTAAAATAAATGATATAACATAGCCTATGGTTTAATCTGGTAATTTCTAAGCATATTCGTGAAAACCGCATTGAAATCCGTCCAGTGGTTTAGGAGATGTGCGCGGACAAACAAACAAACAAACAAACAAACAAACAGACAAAAATTCTAAAAACTGTCCTATCGTGTTCAGCTGCTTATTTTAAGACGCCCTGTGTGATTTATTTTTTGTTATCTCGCAATTACAGATTTTTTTATCTCTACGTTTTTATTATATGTATAGATAGATATGCTTGCGCTTGACCGCCAACTGCGATGATGCGGTCTACGATGGAGCACGCTTGCCTAGAAGAAACTGATTCACTATCCACATGACATGCTAATCATCATCATTAGCCATAAGACGTCCACTGCTGAACATAGCCCCCCCCCCCCTTAACCTCCACACTGAATGAATGACATGGTAATCATATTCGGTGAAGACCTATTTATGCAGCGCATGCCAACGTCCAGCTGTTCCTTATTTTGGTTTCTTGAATGACTATTTGGATCTTTCTTTGCTAATAAACGATGTCAATATGTTGCTATTTTATAAAATAATTTTGAATAAATAATGTGAATTATCAACATTAAAATACGGGTCGAAAGGAAAATCCTTCTCCTTTTTTGAAGTCGATAAAAATATATTATCACTTGTCTATTTTTATTATTATTGAGTAAGGCACAGACTGCACAGCTTATCGTGTAGCAAAGATAACCCAAATGTGAGGATATTTTGTGCAGAATTTTCTGGGAATGTAAATATAAATAGCCGTATACCTCCTCGTACCGTGCCGTCGCGTCGGCAGTCTCTGTAGTATAGATAGACCTCTTCACCTTCACGGTTTCAAATGGAATATTGCGTCTTAGCCGCGCCGGCGACACGCGCCCACTCCTGGGGAAGCCATAAAGTTGCTGTTTCTCGGGACAATTTTCTAACTACAATATTACATAATATCACTTGATAAAACAACGTAAAATAATTTAATCGTCGTAATAACTTCATAATAAAAAAAAAAATATTAAACATTTTTGAAATTTATGTATAATCTCGAATTTCGTAGAGATTTGTTAGGTTTTCGCGATTATTTAACATTGAAATTAAACACTTTAAACGAATTACATCTCGTGTATTTTACATTATTTTAACTCCTGACGGCTTGATTTTGACCGCCAACACGCCCGATGTTAAGGGATGATGCCGTCTACGATAGAGCACGCTTGCCTAGAAGAAACCGATTCACTCTTGACTTGAAAACACCTAGATTGTAACTATCGGGGAACACCCATTCACACGCATTCCACAAAAAAAGTTCGCATAATAATCGCAAGCAGAGGACACTTGCCAACCATCCTCTCTATTAACATTTGGATGGTTTTCTTTAAAATTTAAATCGCCTCACGAAGCGTCCTTGTTATATACCGGTTCTCCTTGGCGAGAATTTGAGAATTATCAAAACTAATGTAGAGGTAACTGTTGTCAAGGACATGCTCACAAACTGCAGGCTTCGTCGAGCGTCTATTTTTCACGTCAGCTTTATATTCTTTAAACTACACACCTATTTTTAAAATTCGTGATCCATACCATACTTAGCCAAAGATTTCTTTCAACAAAAAGTTGTATATACAAAATAACAGTTGCATTAGCAATCACATAAAGATCTAATATCACTAAGAGCTGCTATCTACGTTACTCAAAACCAACTAAAACCCAAAGTGGAAAACCCCATGGCCACCGTAACTCTGGATATTGAACCATTACGCCTCCAATTTACGCTTGTTCTTATCTTTATGTCGCGTGCGGATGTTACGAAGTTCGTCACTAGGTGTGTTCACTGTGAGGTGAAAACATTGACTGATAGCCAACTACAAGGTACGATATAATACTGGCGGTGTTTTATGGAAGTGCGTGACCCTTGGGGAGGAAAGGTCGTAGAGTTCGTACTTCATACATACCTCTATTCTTCACTTCATTGTTACGATGTTCTTTATTCGTTACGGCATGGTGTAGACCCTGCTATTTCAATCTTTTGTTCATCTTTAGACGCAGGGTTTTCTGTTATAAGCTTTTTGATTTATGATAAAATAATCATTAAATAAACCCTACACCTACACCATGCTGAAACTTTTGATACTAAACGCTTAAAAAGCTAAATATCTACCTCGTAGAAGAGAAACGCGTCAATTTACACACTCCATTTAAGTAATAAAGATAATGTCATCGCACTAAAATTTCCTAACCTCACATTATCTATATGCGCTGTATATTTCATTGTGTCTACACAAAATAATGTTTCTTCCTTTCATTTTTACATTTCATACTCCTGCTATGTATAATGGCTGTGTTTACACTCCACTCGACTGAACAAAGTCAAAGCGACACAATAT
The DNA here is from genome assembly GCA_949125355.1 of Agriopis leucophaearia. Lineage (NCBI taxonomy): Eukaryota > Metazoa > Arthropoda > Insecta > Lepidoptera > Geometridae > Agriopis > Agriopis leucophaearia. The sequence goes on from OX421262.1 coordinate 1,008,240, forward strand.
GCCAGCTCCGACATCTACTAAAGTTAGCTCAGAATTTCATTCAAAAACAGTGAAGCCGACACGGAAGGTGCAACCGGAAGCAGGTACTCACGTGCTGACGTCACTACCGGCGCTGTGACGTCACACAGTCACAGCTTGCTGGAAAAGGTGAAATTAAGAACTTAATTTGGACGCTTTTGCGATCAACAAGTGCGTGAAAATTACGAGCTTACGTGTCACTGCTTGGGGATATGTTAAATTGTTTTTCCCAAAATAATTTCCCGAGGAAATCATTGTTCGTCATGCTTGCAAAATATTTAGTCACCATGCACGTAAATATTTCAAATTGTACATTACTTTAAGTGGGGGTAAACAGATTTAAACGAGGGTATAGAATTTGAGCTGCGCCAAGAGGCAGCATTAAAAAGTATGAATTAATTATAAAAGAAAGCTACATTTTTACGAATAGATTTATACTCGGGTGAATTATGGCCCCTCACTACGCTCGTGCCGCAAATGCTGCCCTCGTTAAAAATCTGATCGCTTACCTCCGCCGTAAAGTATTGAGAAACGTGCTAAGAGGCCCATCAGCAACGAACCCCTAGTTCAGACTAGGCTTCTTAGTCTTGAGCATCGGCGAAGTTGCTAGTCTATCGGTTTTTTATCGGATACGTTTCGAAGAGTGTGCATCGGATCTGTATGATCGAATACCCTCCTGCCAATTTTTTTATCAAACTGTCAGAGCGGGCACGAAAAATCAACACCGCTTTATGGTTGATATTCCGCAAACCTGTACAAAGCGCTTTGATTCCACTTTTATTGAGCGAACTGCTAGTCTTTGGAATGCGCTGCCGAAATGAGTGTTCCCCGATAGTTACAATATGGGTGCCTTCAAATTACGGGTGAATCGGTTTCTTCTGGGCAAGCGTGCTCCACCGTAGACCGCACCATCGTTTAACATCGGGCGAGTTGGCGGTAAAAAGCAAGCCTATTCATAAAAATTAAGTAATCTGGGATATTTATGCACACACGATCATCTGATCCCAAACTAAGCAAAGCTTGTAATATGGCTGCCAGAGACTGATTGATATACGTATAAAAAAAACATACTTAAATAGATATTAACAGCCAGACATAGAACAAACACAAATGGTCATCACATGAAATATTTGTCCTAGGTGGGAATCGAACCCGCACGCACTCAAGCGCAGAAGGTAGGTTGCAGTCAGCCGGGGCAGTCATTAGTAATGTTCGAGATGCAAGTCTTAGTATGCCTCTTGTTTTATTATGATAGCTACAAAAATCATCGCCTCGTCGTATTACTTTCCTAAACTTGTGTATTTTCAAGTGTTAATGGACAGCCCCGTTAGCTTAGTTGGTAGTGATCCTGCCTTCTGTGCTTGGGGCGTGGGTTCGATTCCCACCTAGGACAAACATTTGTGTGATGAACATTTGTGTTTGTTCTATTTCTGGGTGTTAATATCTATTTAAGTACGTATATAAAAATATATATGTATGTATATCAGTCTCTGGCAGCTATATTACAAGCTCTGCTTAGTTTGGGGTCAGATGACCCATGTGTGCAATAATGTCCCAGATATTTATATATTTTTATTGGAGTTTACTCCTTAAGCTAAGCTTAAGTCCTACGCGCAACACATGTATTCCATCTCATTCTTCTGCTGCCGAGTAAACTCCAATCGTGCGTCGTAGCTGACACACAAACACTTTTTTTATTTATTTATTTAGATAGAAACTCTTTATTGTACACACCAGAAATAAAAGTAACAGATAAAGAAACTCAAGAGCTAGTGCCACAAGTGGCGGCCTTAACGTACCTCTAAAAGCTAACTCATCCAGGCAAAAAAATCCTGTGAACTACAATCGAGGTACTTCAAGGTTAGAGTGAAAAGATTTCTTCTAAGTCAACGTGTTCCATCCTCGGCCACACCGTCGCCTACCGTCAGGAAAATTTGTGACTAAAAGTAGATCTATTCTATTAAAAAAAACTGCGGCATTTAGTCACAGATGTACTCAAGTTATGTGTGCCTTGGTTTTGTATAAGTCTACATTTTCCATGTTCATTCATCCATCGCCCTATCTACCTGTCGCGACAGTAAACTATCAGCAAAGCAATAAAAATCCACACAGATTCAATTTCATGGCAGATCAGCGCTGAGTTTAGATCGCCGTAGGTAAACCTGTGGCTGCACTACGGAACGGTAAAAAGAAATAAAACCGTCCTATTCAATTTTGTTTCAAAAGCGACTACTTCTCTACGCCTCTTTAGAAAAACCGATGTAGCGAAGGGAATCCTCTTTATGGAGTATCTACAGCCGCATGGAAAATACTTGGTTTTCATTTTAATTGGATTTGGATCTACGAAGGTTTGTGAAGCATTTATCACTTACGGATGTTTTGAAGGTTTGACGTGTTACAGATTTGTTTTATTCAAACATTTTGTAGAAATGTTCCACCAACATTGAAAACTCGGTAGAGCGTGACGATGATGCGAGTTCCATGATTTTTGTTCACCCAAAAACTTATCCTTCAAAAAATTATACCTATAATCCCTCTCATTTATACTTTACTAAAAGTGCTCAAATATTTACTCAAAATCAGCAAAAATCCAGTCCAATCATGTCACGGCCAGGAAACGCCACTCGCGGATTCGACCTGCCGAACTGTACTGATATGCATAGTTTCTACATATGTTTTGACTGGGTCGTGTGCGATTGCGTCGAGAGGTCTTCGGGTAATAGTGTATACTATGTGTGTGATGTATTACCTGATGTGTTGGTGAATGTTCTATGATTTCAACACAAAATGATGATTTACCTATATACACCTTTTACCTTATTTACCTCTTTTATTTATTGTATATGTTACTTTTACCGGTTATATATTGATATTGCCATGACATCAGGTGATGTGAACACACGTCAAAACTGCGACGTCGAAGTGGCCAGAACTTAGTTAGCTCTTGTCCACATAAGTCTCCTCATAATTAATTACTATTAATATTTAAGGCATATTAACTAGCTAAAACAAACGTCTACTGTCCAATATCTTTATTTTTGTGTACGTATGAGGAATAGAGCTTTCACTATAGTCCATGATTAAAATCAATATTTATCTGACGGTATCATTAATCAAGGTTCTTTTGTTTAACCAAATCAGAATGTCAATTCGGTAATGTCTCATTTGGAATCGATTATAGCGGCCTCATCATTCGATTAAAGTGCTCTCGGTGGGCTCAATTATGGCGACATTCATTCGACAAATCGATTTGTGTACGAGTAAGCGAGTGTTGATTCCGGATAATGCAGATTCTCGTTGTTGTTCTGGAACTATTGTATTTATGCAGAATTGTTGCAGTGAACAGTATTTACATGCGTTCATATTCCATTTTTATGTTCAATCTTCGATCAAAAATAATAAAAAAACGAAGTGTTCAATAAGTACATCTCTTCTTTATACCCTGGTCTCACATACCCATGGTTTTTTTTTTCTTTAAGTATATTAATATTAAGTAGTTTTAATTTTAGTTCATATTTTATGTTCATTGTATGTTTAAAATAGTGTATGTTTATTTATATCTACTAATTTAAAATGTATATATATAAAAGAGGACAACAGCAAGTTAGTTAGATATAAATTTAACTTGAAATTTAGTAGGATTGGACCGGGAGATTGAAGGAATCTGCGTATGAACGAAAATGATGAACAGAAACTATGGAATCTAACCGGACATCGATATTATACCCTAAGTAAAAATATAAGAAGCTCTATTTTAGTTTTTTTATTGGTGGTTTTTATGACTTAATTTTGCATATTCAATTTTTTTATTCACGACTGCCATGGTCACATTTGGGGTTTGGGTTTTTGTTTTCCACAAAATAAATTCTATTTTATGTCTAATTATATTATAATTTATATTTATTTTATCGCAAAAGTGAACAGAGTTTGGACACGAATCATCGAGTGATTCATCAATTTCTGAATTCATAAAGCACAAAATAAATATAAAACCTAGATATTGTCTTACTTAGTCGATACTGCTTAGTTATCATAACTTTGTTATCGTCCTATCTACAGCTATATACCCTAATTGTTGTTAACTTATACACTTAGGAACATATTCTAGAATGCTCGACATTATCTCAATCGCTACCTCTTTACTTAGAAATATCATGAGAATGAAACTGGCGGAGATAATATCTATTGCTCTAGAATAGGGTCCTTGTAATAAGCCACGGGTGCAATAGACGAGATCTTGTCGTGGAATGAACGTGACAAACTCGTCAAAGCATCGACCCAGTTTATGGAACGCTCCTGAAATATAGGCAAATTGCTTCGTTAGCGTTTAACCTGATGTTATTGCTAGCTTTGTTGATAAGGATTTTTGACTAGCTCATAGAAAAAAATGCTATTTCGGATCATCAAGCACTGAAATTGTTACCCAATCTGTGGGTTGTTAAAACATGTTATTTAGTCATTAGGGTTTCAAATTAGTGGGGTGTCAAAAACTGTATATTTCTTCTGAAACCGTAACGGGCCTTTTGTTGTTCGCGGAGCATAGATTATTGCTCTACCTGCATCATAAAATCTAATAAAACTGACAACACCAAAATCCCGCTTAGCTACAAGCTAACCACTAGCTTGATTAGCTGCTGTAATAGAATAAGCACCGTTACGTTTTACTTAGCTTAATATCCTTTAGAAGAATTAACTCCAACATTGTACAAAATATTAAGCAGAGAAAGTACAGGTACATCATGAAATGACTTCCTCTTTCCGCGCCTTCCTTCATTAGGACCCGGTGCGCCAACCGGCATGCCAGTTTATCCGGCCATGATACCCTGCGCTTACACTTAAACATGCCCAAATATGTAGAGCTCAGCTTCTTCCAGCCGCTTGTCGTATACTGAAGATAGACAAGGATCTACTTGAGCTGGACGTGTGGTTAGTTGTGTTGACATGTTTAAAGCTCTATTATTGTCGCAGAGGGTAGGTTAATGGGTGATCCCTCTTATATTTGCTTGCCTATAGGTCCGTTTTGTGATTTCTGAGAATTTATATAGAATTAGAAAAAGAAAATCTGACACGTTGAGCGACCTTACAAACATTTGGATAGAGAAATTTTGAAATAAAATATTATTTACTACTACTTAACTTTTTATTTCATCTATCCCTTATAAAATTCTTCATCATCAGCTAGAAGACGTCCACTGCTGAACATAGGCCTCCCCCTTTAACCTCCACACTGAACGACATCCTGCCATTTGCGACTCTCACAATGTCGTCGGTCCATCTAGTGGGAGGCCTACCTACGCTGTGTTATCGGTTCTTCGAGCGATGTGGCCTGCCCATTGCCACTTTAACTTGCAAATTTTAATAGCTATGTCGGCGACTCTGGTTCTTTGGCGAATATTAACGTTCTGGATTCTATCGTGCAAAGAAACTCTGAGCATAGCTCTCTCCATTGTCCGTTGTGTGACTCCAAGTTTCTCCAAAAGGACAAATGACCATGTCTCAGTACCATAATAATAGGTCATCACTGGCAACACACACAAAAAAATTGCGACTCATATTTCTTCGATAACGGTTTATGATAAGTTTGACAAACTTTTCTAAAGACATAATATTTATCATAAATGCGTGGTAGATAGGATCACTAGAGCGCCTGTACCTATTTAAGAATGGCTGTAACATTTCCATCCGAATAATTTTTAGGGTCTGTTCAAAAAGAGAACTAGTACGAATTTTAAATGATAATCCACCTCTGACATCTGGAAAATGTCAAACTCAGCTATCATTAGCTGTCCTATCATCGTGTTGTGTTGTTAAGTGAATTTGCATGTTATTTATTGAGATATTTGTCCATTCAACCACAATCCAAATCCACTCTCTTTGTGAACAGACTCTTCAAGCCCGCTACCCGCAGGTACCCCCTCAAACTTCTTAAATAGCTGCAGATGAATTGGCGCAATGGCCACCCCGTGGCAGCGTCGAAACTAAACCAATTCAATCGCAATAGCCTCTTCATAGTCTTTTTACCTACCATGGAAAAATGTGATTACAGACATCTTACTGCCCGTTGCTATTATACTCTATAGCAGTGTTTCCCAGACATCGTTCTGCCATGGCCCGGTAATTTTCATTTTACCCCTTCTTGACCCACTCAATAGTTTTAACCCCACATGTACTGTTATTAGAAGTATATGTATAAATTATGAGATATGTATTACAATTAAAAATGTTTTATTGCGTCGATCGATAGTATTAATTTAAAACAATAGGCGGGAGGGAATGCTGCGGCCCGGTATTTTATTTTGATGGCCCAGTACCGGGTCGCGACCCACCAAATGGGAAACGCTGCTCTATAGGTTAATGTCCGACCAGTGGGAACATGAAAGATAGCAAATAGAAAAATAATGATACTAAATATATGATACTTATTATTTGTGTTTGTTTCAGGTAAATCCGTTTATTGTCCTGTCCTGTTCACATCGTGAACTTTTACGATGTTCGATTTTACGTAAGTAATTAAGTAGGCACTCATTAAAATGTAGCGATCGGCTTTTAACAATTGTATGAGCGAACGGGCTTATTTCCGAATTGCTCGTTAATTTAAACCGAAAGTAAAATATCTTTCTTTTTTATTCTAAGTTTCAAAAAGCGTGAATGGGCCTCACCTTTTACAAAGGGCTTCTTAATTTTTTTTCTTTTCTTTTCGACAAAGATTTTTGTGCACTTTCTTATTAGCAAAAAATAGTCTTTATCGCTTGCTGTTAAGAGTGGATACTCTTTGAAAGTTGGCGAGGTAAAATTTCCATTTGAACAGAGCCGAGGTGCTTTGGTTCTAAGACGGAGATATATAGCATTGTGAAGCGAGAATTGACACAATATTGTCCTTTGAGAATTGAAGGCGTATTCTCGGATCGTAAATGCGCGTTTTAAAGCGAGGCGTTGACGTAATCTAGGGTCCTTGTTCGAGGGGTTTGATGGCTACCCCACGCAATCAACCCAATAAGCATCTACTGATTTCGCCATTAGTTTTTGAAATGTTACCTATTATATTCCACATCTTAATTTGTTTTATATGTATACTTTTGTTTTGCAATTAGTCTAGGCCTTTTATTATTAGGCCTTGCGGTAAAACCGACACCCAAAGGCAGCCATTCATTATTTTATATACAACACGGTATTAAAAAACTTCATCTTTTACTGCTTTTCTTTTGTTGCGCCCCGTCGGCGTCGCTTACAGCTGCCTCTGCCGCTGCAACGCTTCATAAGCTAAACAGAAAATCTGCTAAAACTTGAGAATAATAAAACAAAATAGAAATACATTAAAAAATATTACGTTTTCCCCCAATTTGGCCTCTTGTAATACGTCCACCCCGATTGAGTAGGTATCTACTGAAACGCCCGTTAAAGTATGTATTGCAAACGTGACACTTTGAGCTCCAATTTATGAGGTGGCTTCAGTTTTATGGACGATTTAGCTACTGGCACGTTTCTTGCGGAAAATAGAACTTTAATGCGATGCAATCAATGGTCAAACGCGGACATATTCGCGATAACAAAAAATTAAGTTGAGTGGTAGTACTGTTTAGTTCGCTGTGGAATTCGGTGGTGTTATTGACCACTTTTGCACATTTTTTTCTTTGCTCTCCTTTATAAAAAAAAATCTGGGGCCTGGTAACTAAACAAAACTCTACTTTGTCATAAAAACTGAAATCGCACCCTAACATCACGCGAGTGATTTGCTCGTTTCGTCACTTAGTTGCATAAAAATAAAGTTGATTACGTAGAGTATGTTTATATTCATGAAAACAAGTAACGCTGACGTTTTACCAGCCATTTATACCAGCCTTTAACAGCCATCGTACATGAGCAGTTGCTACTAGGTACATCACCTTTCAACGCAGCAGATTTCGCTGAACCATTTTTCACAATCCTGGAAATGAGTGATGTTCGCGCGAAGGTCATGCGCTGCTATCCATCATTTATTCCTACTGACAGGGATCCGCTTAACCGGCCGGGGCCGTCCGGGGCTGCACACTGGAAAGGAATATTTGGACATGCCGCAGTTGTCGGTGTAGTTACGTATCAAATTGTGAGCTTCAGCTTTTGGAGAAGGGAAGCAACGTGAAGAATGCTCTTTTATCTGAGGTTGCACTTTACACATTTAAGCATAGGACGCCCTGCAATGTGCTGAAGCGATGATATATGATTATTTTTTAATTTAGTTATAGGCTTGCGTTTCACCACCAACTCACCTAAGCAACCAATATCAGCCTTCGACGTGCCTTGTGGCATCTGTAGACTAATGAGGGCTGAGGGACGCTCGACTCTAAATTATTTAGTGGTGGTTTGCCTTCGTTTCTTATGATCTTTAAGGCTCACATCACGCACATCATCAGCCAGCAATCGTTCACTGCTGAACAAAGGCGTCTCTCTTATAGAGGGGTATTGCCATAACCCCCTGCCCCCCCTGGCAGGCGGCTTAAGGATCGCAGCATGTTCACCGCGTACTAATACGACGCTTCTGCCCATCCTCCGTGGTTCTGGTCGGAGTTTTAAGACATACACAGTTCCTTCTTTAAGGCTCAGTTAAAAGTAAAGTTAATTTCCATACTAGAATAGACGTGTCAACACACCATTTTACACACTGCCTCCGATTATATTGTTACGAGTTGAATCAAACGTCTATAGCTTAATGTCACTCGCTATTAACCGAATTGGCGATTCTATTCAACCCAATTCCTAGATAGTTTGCATCTAAATGTTCTACCAGCTATCACGTTTTATACAAAGAAATCTTATTTCCAGCTGACGCTCGGCAATACTTCCGCCAACAGTAGTTAGGCGGTAGTTGTACATCTGCCCGTCCTTCCTCGCCTGTGTCCGGGTCCGTCCGGTGATTTATCCGGCCCCGGCTTTGATACCGGACCCTGGACATCGGATACATTTCGCTCGGCAATTCAATAGCTCGACTGTTGTCATTAACCAGCGCTTTGAAATCGGAAAGCCTTGAATTGGAGACATCAGCTCTAATGTCCGTTTTGCAATCGTAAAAACTGACGATGTTTTAGCATTTAGTTCTGTGCTGTCTTCTTAAAACTTAACATTGACTGCCCCGGTGGCTCAGTTGGTAGTGAACCTAACTTCTGTGCTTGGGGGCGTGGGTTCGATTCCCATCTAGGACAAACATTTGTGTGATGAGCATTTGTGTTTGTTCTATGTCTGGGTGTTAATATCTATTTAAGTATGTATTTAAAAATATATATGTACGTATATCAGTCTCTGGCTGCCATATTACAAGCTTTGCTTAGTTTGGGGTCAGATGACCGTGTGTGCAAAAATGTCCCAGATATTTATTTATTTATTTTAATATGAGTTGTAGTCAATTTCTAAAATAATATATTGGATCCTACTGGTTACCTCTGTGTTACCTATACTACGTCGAAATTCATACAGCATAGTGAAATGTTTACATTAAAATAAATACATTTTCTAATGGTCTAGTATTTTTTATGGTGACAGACTAGGCGGTTGACCATATCTCATCTGATGTTGTAGTTGAATATGGTAAACACGTCTGGAATTTAAGGTTTGTAGACCTACAAGTAGGTACATTTAAACACACGCCACGTTTTACCTCAAACGCAAACATATTCTCTTCGTTCCATCAGAGTTTAAATATCAAGAAAAATACATTTATGATGAGATTTGACTAAAAACACAAGACTATTGTTACTAATTAAGACAAGATTACTGTTTATCTTCGTAAAGTTAAACAACTTATACCTACCCTGAGCACAGTGAAATCAAATCCTCGTATGAAAATCTACTTGCTACTACGTGCGCTTTTAAATCTTATTACTGAAATAAAACCCGGCATTACTCGGCAACTTTCGCTACCACATCAATATAACAGTTGTTTATTCGTCTAGAGGCAATTAAACTCGTATAAAGTTTAAGGCTGAATACACGCGCTAATTCCACCACTCACAAGTGGTTCGTTTGGGGCTAGGTGTTCGGAGAGAAATGTTCAGAATAGACTTCGTTTGGCGGGTTCTGTTAACACATCTGTGAAATGTCACTGAGATACATTATTACGTAATCTGTTCGATTTAACGTGTGCTCGGTTTTACGTGAGTTATTCCCGTGTCATATAAATAAAATCTGTTCGATTAAATAAATAAATATTTGGGACATTATTGCACACACGGTCATCTGACCCCAAACTAAGCAAAGCTTGTAATATGGCTGCCAGAGACTGATATACGTACATATATATTTTTAAATACATACTTAAATAGATATTAAAACCATCTATTTAAGTATGATCTATTTAATCGATTGTTTCTGTCGCGTACCTGTATCTACGTTGTGGCATGCTTTCGGTTGTTCCTCTGAAGTATAATTTGGACTGTTTATAGGCTACTTATCTGTGTTATAGGCAGGCTATAGGCAGCGGTGACCACTTACCATCAGGTGACCCGTAGCTTGTTTGCCAACTATTCTATTAGCAATACCACCCACCGACATTTTAAGAACAATACCACCCACCGACTGGCTGATTCATGAAAATCTTGAAAATGACTTCGTAGTTTTCTTATGGTGTATCATCATCATAATTTCAGCCATAGGACGTCCACTGCTAGACATAAGCCTCCCGCATCGATTTCCAAAAGAGCCGGTTGTAAGCGGCCTGCATCCAGCGTTTTCCTGTGTTTGTTATGGTGTTGGTTGAAAGTTTATATGTGAGTAGACGCTACGCCGTCGCGGGCAACAGCTAGTTAATTATATTGAAGCAAATTGCAACGTTTCTATACCAACTTTTGTCTTACGCAAAAATAATTGATTTTTTCTTTACATTAAGTTGTGTCAGTAGATCAAAATGGTATATTAAATAGTTACATTTTTTATAGCACGATATACGTACGCATACGTACCTATATTAAACCTAAGAAAATTGAGAAATTGTAATTAAATAAATAAGGCCTCGTTTATGGAGTCGCGGAGCGTCGCGCATGCTCTATCGCGGTCAACGCCAAATACTTCTGCGTAAACGGTCTCTTGATTGGCCTTATTATGTTTGAACAACCCTCACGACACCTCGCGTTTCCATAAGCGAGGCAGAAGACCTTTATTTTGTGATTCAAAGATTTGCCTACGTAAGGCTTTGGTCTCTTGCTCGGAATGTACAACGCCTCTGTGCGCGGTTCCACACAGCTTTAAGATCAGCTCCTCACCGCAGCCGCATGCTTCTAAACAACAGACCGCACTACACGTTGTTCATACAGTTCAATGTCCACCACTGCATAATGCTTGCCGCTTTAAGCATTGTAGTACATTCTGATCAAGAGACCATAGATCGTTGATGGTGATCGTCTACACTTGAGGTTTCCGTATTGATCCTCTACAGCGTTGCGTTCTCGACGTGATTACTTCTGGAACGTAAACTTAACTCCGACGGGATGTAGGTCGAGAGTTATCGGGTCACGATCGTGGGACGTAAACACTGGCTGTTGATTTGTTTATAGGTTTTCTGGTTAATAGTTCAGCTGTTAGTATAATAAGGTTTCATTTGACGTAACTTTATTTTATAGTACGAAATATCAACCAGACTACTTCTTCTACTAATTCTTTGATTCAAAATAGTTACATAACAAGATAAATGATGTGAAGGTAAGTTGATTCCGTTTAGTAATACTGACGCGTCAGATTGGATCATTTATCTAAGTTCAGTTACATTTCTTATAGAACTTTAAAAATCCTACTATCTTAAATTTTCTGTGGTTTCTTCTAATTATTTATTCCAAATTTGAATCCGTAGCAAAAATCCCGTAATGTTATTACTTCATAACTAATTAATAACCTAACTTAAATTAACACTCTTAAAAACTTTTTTGTGGTATCCTTTCCAGGTCTTAATTTTCCAGAGTGTCTACAGTTATAATACCAACAACCCTTTTATTTTACAACCTTGTTTACTCGACGTTTCTTTTACTGTTATTGTTAATGTTTTTCTTTCTTATACCCTTGCGTTTATGACTCTTGACTCTGAGAAGTAGCTGTTATGACCCTGTGTCGCAGATGTGCGAAGATTTCATAAACTTGCCTGATATATGGTTTTTCGTGTTAGCTTTAGTGACAAAGGCAATGTGGGAAAGGTTTCATTATTTTACGAACAGTAAAAGTGTATCGGTATTAGTTATATTTTTACCATTCTGATAATGTTTTGCAGGTTCTGATATTGTCTCTATATTATCTCCTATAACCTGAAATACGGAAGTGTTAGATATCGATAGATTTTTCTCATGTCTGGAATGTCGTAGGATACGTTTTGCAGTTGGATTTTTGTTTTTATTTTAATTAGGTACTTACTCGTTATGTACTGAAGTATTTTTGAGATGATCATCTATTATACTTGTATTAAGTACATTAAATATTAACAAATGTTATATGACAACACCCATGTATAAGCTTAAATGTATTGCAAGTAAATTATACAACAAATAAGAAAAAAAACAATGACACTGTTATTCAAAACTAAGTTATGAGCAGAGCCCGTTACAAAGCATTCTAAAACAGCTTCAACTTAATAAATGAAGCTCAATTTTCATAACATTTAAACAAGATGACTTTTCTAATATATATTCACCCAATAAAAATACATTAGACATTTATAAAATACTTACAATGGAGTTAAACCAGAATCTCTACGTAAAGCTTGCACAATATAATCAATAACCAGCTTCTTTGTATCGGAACCCATCAAAAAATCTGCATGACCGAAAGTCTCCTTTGCAACCTTTCTTACTGAAGTATTAGGCATACTATTAGCCATAGCTAAGACGTCTCTTTCACTTAGAAGAATGTCTCCGACTGTGTAGTGCATAGTAGTATTGATGGTGATACGACGCAGATCGTATGCAGGGGGGTTTGGAGTTCCGTACACGAGCCAGTTCTGGATTGTTCCATATGACCATCTTCTGAATGATTTGTCACGAACGTTTTGACCGTAGTGAGCTATTTGTTTTAACGCTGAACCTGCTGCCTCGAAGTTGTCGAAGATGTTGTCTACAGAATGATCTCTGTGCGAGTAGACTTCCTGGAAAAAATAATTGCATTTGAGTTTTGCACTGTCACAAATTATTAGTTGTACAAATGTAGAGTCGACAATATAAACTGAAATCGTCCTTAATAAGGTCTTATTTATTTATTTAATGAACACCAACATGATGTACGTCATTACATAGGAGAGACAAGGCACAATAATTTGACTAAATGTCATCACAATTATAGGTGCAGACTACATGCTTTTAAAAAAACAAGAGTTTTGTTATCAATAAGTTAGTACGTACATCATTCATTAAAAAGGTCTTATTATTTTGTTGCTTCAATCTTCAGACATACAATCTTCCCTGATTTATAACCTAATCCAATATGAATTAATTTTACAATTGCAATAATTTAATGATCACAAAATGTGGAATCTTCATTTAATATGCTCATTAATCTTTGCCTCATTCACTAATGGACATTGACTTTTTTTGTTAACTTTGATTTAGTGATAAGATAAGATTACCACTTATTGAAAACAAAGACATAATCTGGATCATTAAAGATATTCATGATATGTTGATTTATGACCAGAGATATGCGAATTGTAAAGCAATACCAGAGTAGTCGACATTTATTTATTCATTCTTACAACTACTTACCTGCCACCATGTCATGTACTTACCATATTGTACATCTATGGTGATGCTTTACTATAAAGCACAGCTATAAAGCTTTATACTCTGTTTTTAACAGACTTCCAAAAAGGACAAGGTTGTCAATTCTAATGTTTAAACAAAATTGTTACCTCAGGACTTTCGATTTTGATGATTCTTTTATTTGAAAGCTGGTGCTGCCCGTGTGGTCTCATTTCTATTTGGTAGTTCTGACATTTTTATGAAGTTGGTTCTTTATATTGATAATTACTGTATTATTCATACGATTTGGTGGATTTAATGGAATATTCCTGCCTGTTCCCCTGCTCTGTCCCCGCGAAGGGGCAAACAGAAAAAAATGGTTTGACCCCTGTTATCAGATAGAAAAAAGTTGTAGATCGGGTTGAGGGACGTCACTTGGGAGTGGCTTATGTCCAACAGTGGAATTAGATACGCTGATGATGGCTTAACTTACCATTAAATGCCTCACTCCGACCAGGTCGCACATGTAAGCTGTCGTCTCGTTTCCTGTGCAGTGAGTCATCATTTTATCAGTGTGCACTCCATCCGTTGACCCAGGGGGAAATACTTCGACAAAGCCTCTACGCACTGCCAAATTCTGAAGACAACCAAAAGTTATAATTATTTATATGATCTACGAGTAGTGTAGAACAAAATAGAAACGGTCTTTGAAGCTCTTTGAATAATCCTCTTCGATGTATATATTTGTAAATGTCATAATAAATACATTTTAACATGAAAAATGGCCGCTGAAACGATGGGGCTGAAATGTTCTCGAATGGAGACCACAAACCGGTAAGCGCAGGGTAGGACGTCCACCCACAAGATGGATGGACGGCTTAAAAGAGACCGCAGGAAAACACTGGATACAGGCCGCTTCCAACCGGCCCTTTTGGAGATCTATGGGGGTTCCCTTTGTCCAGCAGTGGAATCCCTATGGCTGAAATGTTGATGATGAAAAAAAAACTATTTCATGGGAACCTCAATAAACGGGCTGAAAATATTTGTAAAAATAAGTAATTATCAAAAAAAATAAAAAACCCTGTTCACAATCGGCGCAGATATCGAGTTACATTCACTCAATAAACCGTACATCCGAATTCAGAACTACTTTTTTTGAAGTCAATTGAAAACTTAGAATAAACTAAAGGTGTCGTTATGTGCAATATTCCCAAGTAAAATTAGCAGATATGGGGTTAAAAATACATACAAAAGATTTTTACGAGACTTAAGTGGAGATTGGACATTTCGTCAGTAGGGGAGAATGACGGTGGACCAAAGCAGTCACAGAATGGTGACCGCGGAACGGCAAGCGACCATCAGCAGACCACCAGCCCGCTGGTCGGACGACATCGCTAAGGCAGCAGGAAAGCAGTGGATGAGACTGGCACAGGACTGGAAAAGATGGCGCGTTGGAGAGGACACCTATACACATCAGTGGGTGGGAAACGGTTAATGATGATATTGATGATGGATAAAAATACATTTAGGTACTCACATAAATAGCATCCGTCAACCCAGCAACGGCGGCTAGTGGTGCAGTAGGGAAGTAGCTCTGATATCCAACACCAGCCAGTAGGTGAGCTGACTTAATCTTGTCATTGTACTCGGGTAGCATGGAGTTCAAAATCAGAAACGTAGTTCCTCCTTGCGAGTGTCCTATATAATGCAAGTTTTCGTGGCCTGTGTGCTGAAGGACGTAGTCAATCATGGCAGGCAGATCGCGTGTGGCTATTTCTTCGAAAGAGAAATTGAAGAAATCGACCTTTTCTCTGTCATCGTTAGGGTTCAAGGTTACGTGGACTCGGGAGTTTCTGTTGCCTCGAGCGTTACCCATCCATACGTCGAACCCGGCGTCAGCTAGGTTATACGCTGAAAATATTAAAATGAACAGGATATTATTATAGGTACTTGTTGTTGATAAAGCAGATACGTTTTTCTTTATTTCAAAACATATTATTTTTTTGGAAAAACGTATTTAACAAGAGGATCACATTAAAAACCAACTTCAAAAATATATGAAATAATTGGCTAAGAGCGTGTCGAGACACGCATATGGTAGGGTTCCGTAACTAAAGCCATATAATTGTAGTCATAGTTCAGAAATTGATAGTTATAGAAAAATTCGAACGAACGAAGCTCTGTGGACTTAGCCATATTTCAGAGATGTACCATCCCGACATAGCATATACTTTTTATGGTTTAAACATAGAGAAAACTGATTGAGAAACATTATTTGTTAAGACCATTTTACAAAAAAGTCAATGACCTATGAGCTAGAACGCTTTCAATTTATTACAGTTTTATCGCTGTTCTCGAAAATTCATCATCAGATAATGTTCGAAATAATTTTGAATGAAGGTTTTAAATATGACCTATCTGTATTGTAAGACTCAAGTTTCTATGTCTTATAGTTTAGAAATGCAGGGGGGACCCAACCCAACTTTTTGCCACTTTGGCGGGCCATATTTCGCAAAGTATAGACTTTATAAAAAAGTGATGTATCAAACCTTACCTTCATTTTAAAAGACCTTTTCAACGATATCCCACACGAGTATTCAATTGCATCCCCATTTCACATGTACGAGTGCCACCCCTAAAATGCAATATAATATATTTTTTATACTTTTAAAATTGAGATCTATATTATTACTGTTATTATGCAAAATTTCATTCTATTATCTTAAAAATTATAGAAGTTAGGTTCTAAAAAATTCGGACGGACAGACAGACCGACGGACGGACGGACAGAACGAATTTATAAGGGTTCCTTGTCGGGCTACGGAACCCTAAAAAGGAATAAGTGCCTATAAAATTTGAGGGTTGCTCTCGATTTCCCTGAAATCCCATCATCAGATCCTGACTTGGTGACAATGGGACCAAATTGGAAGCATATCGAACAAAACAATTTATACACAAAATTTTGTGAATTTCAATATTTCCCATGTAGCGGATATAATTGCCTATTCTTATACTAAATTTCAAAACTATATTTTCTGAATAAAAGGATCTTAACGCTCGTGACACATTAAACTATAAGTAATTTAGCCACGGAACCCGGACAACCGAAGCAAAAACACAATACCTGGAGCTAATTCAGTGCCAAGCATGATGTAAGAATTAGAAGCAGCCAATAGTCCGTGCATTAGGAAAACTACAGGCCTGTTGGCAGACGGGGACTGTCCTTTCCCGTGAGGTATCCGGTGCATTTCCAGGACATATCCATCACTTGTCTTCACATGGTGAGTTTCTGATGGATACCCCAGCGCTGCTATGATTTTTGCCTGTTAAAGGACGATTCGTAAACATAATATTTTCATGTTTTGGTAATCATGGGCTTTGAGTCTGTGTTCATCATCATCATTTCAGCCACAGGACGTCCACTGCTGGACATAGGCCTCCCCCATCGATTTTCAAAAGGGTCGGTTGGAAGCAGCCTGCATTCAGCGTTTTCCTGCGGTATCTTTTAGGTCGTCTGTCCATCTTGTGAACGTCCTACGCTGCGCTTACCGTTCCATGGTCTCCATTCGAGAATCTATCGGCCATCTGTTCTGCGTGCTAAGTTTTTTTTTTTTCAGGAATAGTCTTGCGTTTGACCGCTAACTCGCCTGATGTTAAGCGATGATGCGGTCTACGATGGAGCTCGCTTGCCTAGAAGAAACCGATTCACTCGAGATTTGTAAGCGATGCCTATGTACCCTGCCCATTGCCACTTCAACATTGCGGGCTTTGAGTTTTTGTTCATGTTTCAAATACTTAATTGTTTGTTTCCTTCTGATTACCATCATGAGTTCTTTAATTTAAAACACAAATGAAGATGATGATACTAGCTGATGAACGAAGCCTATTTTAATGATGATAAAAAATGCAGAGAACGCCACATGGGTCTAAATCGGCCAACTGCACTAATTTGAAATTTTTGTGGCTTTCCGGCCTTTCCGTCCGTCCGTTAATGGTCCAAATACGTAATGCAATAACAATTGCACGTATGAAACTAAAAGAAAACGAGTTAAATAAATAAAAGAGTTTATTTTTTCAGAAATATAATGATAGTCAAGACTTGTATACATGGTATAGTCTAGTCAACAAGTGCCTTTTAGGTCAAAATTAAAAAATATTTAAATTATCTCATAAACAACGCATTTGTTTATAACAATTTTTTAAACAATAGGAGATAAAAATTATTAAAAATCATTTTTAAGTAGCTTCTGATTATAAGAAAATGGACCAATAATAATATTACAAAAAAAAAAAAATTCAATGTTTAATTAAGCTTTATAATTTTTTCCCTCAGCAAATTGTTAATAACAAAACGAAAATTAACAATTTTTGAATTTTTCCAACGGGAATCTATTCTAAGACCTTTGAAAAATAGCTCCATGAAAGGAAAAAAATCTCAGATTAATAGTTTAACAATTATCGCACTTGCAATGTTAATGTTCATGCTTCAAAAAATTGTTAATTAATGAATGGATAACTTTTTGAAAAATCGCGATAAAATTTTTTTGATCACGGATTATTGTTCATTGATCTATCCTACAGGCGCCTGAATTTTTTCAATTTTTAATTTTCATATTTAATAAGTTTAAATAATATTTATTCATTAAAGGTCCGATGGGGGCGTGGCTTGCGCAAGCCGGAGTACCCGTTTTCGAGCGTATTTTCAACCCTCTGGGAAAATTATAAACATTAGTCCGACAATTTCGGGAGTCGAGACTTTTTTTAGGAAATTTCTTCCTCTTTTTTAAATCTTTTTTCAAATTTAAATTTTCTCAAATAGTTTTTGAGATATTAACGAAAAACCAAACCCCCTTTTTTTTCACTTAATTGTTTATAACTATTGCAATTTTTGCGAGCGGGCTTAGCATTTTCTCAAAAACTATCTACATGCCATTCCGAATCGAATGACACCTCAATCATAATTTTCGAAGAAGGCGCAAAAATTTTGACCTAAAAGGCACTTGTTGACTAGACTAGTATACCAACTCTTACAAGAAATGTGACCGCGTGTCTGGTACCTAAATCGGCTTTTTAGCCACAGCGCAGTTGTAGCGTCTGTTCCGTTTGAATTGAATTATTCAGCCATGATTTTTCCTTGATTGAAAGAAACATGTCAATTGATAATGATGATGTAGTAGTTACTATAATTCTTACTGTCTCAAAAATGGAAAGCGACTGCTCCGTCTCCTGGAACACACAGATCACCGCCAGCACTGATAAAAGGACTCTCAACACCGCCATGTTCTCTTCCTAATACGATAAACTGTACTGGCATCCTACTTTTATATTCTACCTTATCTATGCGTAAAAAGATGTTTTCGATTGATAAGATTTGCTCACTTACCATGATTGAGTTGGTAAGCATCTATTGAATTGAAAATAGCTAGATTAATAAAAGTCAATTCTCAAATTATCTATATTATGAAATTAATTTCTCTCAGTCTTCAATCAATACAATAACAATAATATTTTTTGGCTGTTTTTTTTGTCGTAACACTAACTACTACTAGCTACTAGCATAATCTCAATTGACTATGCAAGGTCAAATCTAGTTAAACGAATTACGAATTACCTGACAATTTAATCCAATTTTGGAATATTAACCTAAAACACTGTTATAAACTTCACGGTTGTTCACTACAATTATATGATTATTTACGGGGTATTTACCGTGGTAAGGTTGTGGAAGGAGCTACCGATATTTCGGCACAGTTACATGAACCATATTCACGGGAGGACATCTACCGTCTTCCCGTGAACATATGAGCATGCTGCGCCGAAATATCGGGAGCTCCTTCCACAACCTTACCACTGTAAATATCCCGTAAATAATCATATAACTGTAATAAATATAAATATTTTTATCTTGACTCGTGCGCACGTATTATTTCAGTGGTAATTAATATGGTGATTAACTCGATTTAATGATTAAAATATCTTTTTAATTGAATTCATGATAAGATTATTAAAAAAGTATTTGATGTTAGGGGCACGTAGTGGAAAGAAGCACAGGGGTCTTACCAAGAGCACAATACATTGTGGACCAGCCTGAGCCAAATAATACATAATAATACAAAGGCCATGTTAGACCTGTAATTTACGGAACGACAGAACATTCGGATGGAATTCAATAAACGGAATTAATCCCCTAATTTTCAACCATCAGTGGCTTTAAAAAAATTAAACCTTCCTCAATAGCCTATTCAATAATTAATACAGAAAAAAGGTTCTAAATCGGTTCACAGCCGGCGAATCCAGTGCATAACAACACACAACAAATAAAATAAATAAAAAAACAAAAAAACAGTCGAATCGAGAACCTCCTCTTATTTCAAAGTCGGTAAAAAAGGAAAAGTAAAGAAACGAAAAAAAGATTTTTGCTAAATAAACAGTAGTTACATACCGAATTACCGGTACCTACAATCCTGTGCTTCTGCACTTCTACCCACATAATCCTAGGGCACATAAACATACCAAATGAAAAGGTTTAGGGGTATTTTCTAGAGTTCACTTAAGGCTCGTCAAACCCTTCTTAGTTCCCCCGTAAGCCGATTATTACACATCTTACAAAGATACCATCAGAGTACCTATTCTACGAAAGGACCGAGTGTTTTAGAAAAGAACCGGTAAATTCTACTCTAACTTTCCAATTAATGATATACATATTTATAATAAAATTAGTGGATAACTAACATACGATACATCTACGATGTATGACGCTTGCCTGAAACCGATCCAGTCGCGATTTGAAGACACTCAGATTGTAACTATCGGGGAACATCTTCACAATTCTGGCAGCGCATTCCGCAGACTAGCAGTGATTTGGTGGAGAAGCGTGAACTTTTAACTTTGGATAACCAAATCTTTAACACATATTTATTACCCACAACGGAACCCAGAAGGTGTATGCGTATTTATGAGAGGTTGTTTGTGTGTGCAAATGTTCCCATGTTCCCATTTATCTCCAAAATAGCTGAACCT
Organism: Agriopis leucophaearia; assembly: GCA_949125355.1. Classification (NCBI taxonomy): domain Eukaryota; kingdom Metazoa; phylum Arthropoda; class Insecta; order Lepidoptera; family Geometridae; genus Agriopis; species Agriopis leucophaearia. Next base: position 1,028,957 of record OX421262.1, read on the forward strand.
ATTTTAATTTAGAGTTCTTTGTTTGAAAGGTGACATGAACGAAAGTGTTCTTAGCCATGATTCAAGAAAATCTGTACAACCTCTTTTGTTGGGGGTTTTTAAAATTTTGTAGTGTATACTTGTGTGTATCACATCATCAGCCAATTTACGTCCACTGTTGGACAAGGCCTCCCTCATAGAGAGGGGTGTTGCCATAATCCCCACGCTTGGCAGGCGGCTTGGGGATCGCAGTACGTTCACCGTATACTATTAGGACGCTGCTGCCCATCCTCCGGTGGTTCTGGTCGCAGTTTTAGGACATACCCGGATACTTGTGTGTATAATATTCGGTTATTCAGTCCCTGATTACTAGCGTTCAGCGTAGCACTTCAGCGTTCGCAAACATCAAGAAGTCTACACATTTGTAACGCTAAACTGTAAGCCACATCCTCTGTACCTTCGTAATCAACTCTCTCACGGAATTGTTCCCTCAAATAGCGGCTCTTTGCTTGTAATGAAGATTATTATAAGGGAGGGGGCTGTGAGGTCATTACCCCCGCGTGAAATGACACTTCCATGCTTACTTGGCTGCTTATATTACTAACATTAGCTAGGAGCGAGTATTGTGTTACTGCTTAGGTATTTAAAATTATTCCGGTATTCAATTTGCGAGAGCAAATTGGGAATAATTGCTTTAGGCGTGTTTTTGGTGTTCCACTAAGGTTGTCTGGAATGGAATGTTATTATATTTCTGATATGAAAACCTATATCTAGATGAGGATCACGGGTAGGTATTAGATAGCTCAGATCGGGCAAACAAGGGGGATATGGTAAGGTGTCGTAGCGGGTGCAAACGCACCAGGCTTGATGTCTTCAGTCAAACTTACTCTGCAGACCTTGCTGCCCTGTTTTGCATGTGGAATATTAGTTCGTTCAGTGTCGCTGCAAGTTTCTTAGTGTGCTTGAAATAGGAGTAAGTGTGCCGTACTTACGTACAGTGGTCTAGCAGTATGGGTATAATTATCAATATAAAAAACCGAGTTCATAAAAATTTCAGAATTAGACCAAATTGAAACCACAAAGGAAGCACCAGCTTTCAAATAAAAAACGAATTATCAAAATCGGTTCACCCAGTCGAAAGTTATGAGGTAACAAACATTAAAAAAAAGAAAAAGAAAAAAACCGTTGAATTGAGCACCTCCTTCTTTTTGGAAGTCGGTTAAAAATATGGATACATTCGAGCTCGAACGATAATTGTACTGAGGCGTATCTCTCTTGTTTGTGTGATCTGAGGTAGGTAGGTGGGTATGTTCCCGATTTTGGCTTCAAAATGTGTGACGTAAATCTCTTCTGTCGTCAAGACGTCAAAAATCACTTCTCAAAGCCTCCTTGTCACTTGTGTCGAGAATCCGACAAGTCGTATAATATTAGGAAAGTTCCTATAATAGCCGTAATAATTCATCCGAATTTCCTTGCGACCCCGATTCAACCCTTTAATTGAAGCAAGATGAGATTCGAGACTTTCATCGGAGACCGCGACTAAATGAATTAAAAGTTTTAATGGTCGCAGGAAAGAAGTTTCTAAGTTCGTGAAACAAATAAAGTTGGCCTGTGAGGAACGTCTAAAGTTTAGTGGTGACGATGTCTTTAGACAAGTGTTTTTAGTGGATTTATTCGAGTACACCTTCGACCAAATTAAAATGAATGGACGGGCCCAGTAGAAGCGCATTTTTGCAGATTACAAAATGAGCGCCAGCTCTCATTTCGTTTCAGTCGGTCTCTAGCCGTAGGAAGTGAAACACGAGTCTATTGTTACGCGATAACGAAACATCTGACTAAATTATGAATTCGTATGCTTTACCGAAGTGTAAATACACAAATAAAACCGATAACTACTTTTTGTAACAAATATACTGTACATTTTTATAATTAGGTGTTGAAGTATATGTCCGACGGTTTTGACTCGTTTTTACTGATCAAGTTTAATGGTTAGGGCCGGTCCATTCATTTTATTTTGGTCGAAGGAGTACACCCAGTTCTACAACGATCATTTGCAACGATGAACGGAAATTAATGACATTTTAACCTTTTTGATAGTATTTTTTTCATGCCTTACTTAGTTGGCAAACAAGCATACGGGCTGCCTGATGGTAAGCACTCATCGTCGCATATGGATTCTTGTAACACCAGAGTCGCCACAAATACGTTGCCGACCTTAACAAGCCGTTTGAAGAACCCCATGTTGTTGCTTCTCGGAAACACCGCGGAAGGTAGCCCATTCCTTATTTTGCAGGTGTGAGGCAAGAAACAGTGCAAGATGATGCATTGATTGAAAGATTTGCTTGTGTTATTAACCGACTTCCAAAAAGGAGGAAGTTAATAACACGATTTAAGTTTTTTTACTTATTTTTTTTTTTTAAATATTTGTAGCCTCAGAACTTTTGACTATGTAAACCGATTTTGACGATTCTTTTTTTATTTGAAAGCTGGTGCTTTCAGAGTGGTCACATTTTAATTTGGTCCAGTTCTGACATTTTTATGAAGTCGGTTTTTTTATATTGATATTTATTAAATTTTATTAATGTATAAACATTTGTTCTATAAATTTAAAGCTATAACAAACAAACATATGTAAGGTACTGCATCCATGTATATAGCTAGTTGCATTGAGGACGTACGTACGTGACCCGATATAAGCGATGCCTGACCGTCTATAACCTCTGATGGAATGAACAATACAACGGAAAAATAACTGAAAGAATATGATACTTTAGCTTATGACCTCCAAATGGCTGAACATATTTTCTTGAATCGCAGCTCAGAAAATGCGCCACATCACGTCATCTTTGAAACAAAAACAAATCAAATTCGGTTCAGCTGTTTGCGAGCCTTGATGCCAGAAGCCACAATTCCGCTGTTTTAGGGTTCCGTACCACCCTAGGAACGAACCCTTATTTTATTTTAATTTGTTCTGTCCGTCTGCCGTCCATCCTAATCCTTTCTAACTGCTATAGTTATTAAGTAAAGTGTTTGAACTTTACATAATTACAGTTTTAATATACTTAGATCTTAATTTTAAAAGTATAAAAATCATATATTTGCGTGGGATGGCTCTAGTACTTACGTGTGAAATGGGGATGAAAATATTTTCACTGCATTTCATCGTGTTGAATAAGTTTTTTGAAATGAAAGTAAGTCCTACTATCACTTTTTATATTAAATGTATTCTTTACGAAATATTGGCGGCAAAAGTTGATTGGCCTTTCTCCATTTCTAAACATTTTATTTATTTTATTTTATAATTAAAACGGCATTAAGTTATTATAGTAAATCATATTATTAGACATAGAAACTTGAACTTAATTGCCATGCTGAGGGGATGAATCTCGTTTATTAAACTAACCGCGAAGTCGTTTTTTTATATAAAAAAATCAAATAACTTCAAATAAAATGTTTTTTTAAAAACATCAACTCATTAGTATTTCGCCCAACACGTTGACGGCTCCTAAATCCGTATCTACATTTAAAATGATGACGCCGTTGTTGATAGGAGTTATTTCTTTTTCAAGCACTTGTATTTATTTTTAAGCTAGCTTTTTGCAGTAGATTTTACGTTCAGTTTGTTTTAGTTGGGTTCTAGTTTCTCAGCTGCTGTTCACTGCATCAGCGCTTTCAACACGTTCCGTTTTGATTTCACAAAATGCAATTGGAAGCTTCAATAGAGTGCCTTTGCGAGAGTTTTACTAAGATTTATAGTAAAACCTTACTATCGTCGACAAATAATCAATTTATTAGTTTGTAAAGTCTGACTGTCTGTAATAATTTTGTCACTCTTCAAAATGGTTGACTAAGCATAAAGTACTACAACGAATAAGTAGCATATTCATCATAAGTGTGAATAAAAAAAAAATAGGCCGTCACGGAAATTGAAACATGACGGCATAAGAGAGCATATGATGTCACGTGTGTCACGGCATACGAGTTGCTTTTACTGCCCAGGACGCGACAAGAGATGTATTACATCAAATAGCAGTTTCGGAAGATCATATCAATATCTATCTCTATCTCTCTACATAGTATAAAATAAAGTCGCTCTTCGCGTCTGTCTGTATATCCGCTAACTTCTAAACCACGCAACGGATTTTGATGCGGCTTTCATCATCAATTTGGTATGTTTTCACGGAAGGTTTATTTATACCCGTACGAAGCCGGGGCGGTTCGCTAGTTGGGTCTAATTTGATTACTAATTATTTCAGTATAATTATTTTTGTATTTTCCGTAGACATACTCAAGGAAACTACTCTTTTAGGTAAAATAGCTGTCCCTGAAGAGCTTTAATAAAATAGCATGACGGGATGAAAGAACTGGAGTGGATTATTAATTGATTGGCTCTTTTTGCATCAATTGTCTATTCACTCTGCAAGCTTCGCTGAATAACTTCAGCTGTCATAACTAGCCAGTAACATCGCTCGGTAATAGCACAGTCACAATACAACGGCAATTATTTTTATAACGTTTTAGGTTTGTTGGTTTAATAATCACGAAATCAAAATCTTTGTTCGACTATTGACTCCCTCAGAACCAATGACGATATAACCCCTCAGAACATTACTGATCGGGTTTCCAACACCCAAGTTTGGCAGTTAGAGCCAGTTACAACTTATAAAATAAATAATATAGAATTAAATAATGCTTCGCAATACCTTCAAATCAATATGTAATTAAACTTTGACAATTGGGACTAACCGAACTATAACACCTGTCATTCTTACCTCCAGCTGTCATTCTCTTAATACCTTACCTTCAATTGTCAGTAACCTGTGTTTATGGATACGATCACGTCGCTTCTGAATATTCAAAGACGCGTGTAATGGTGCCAGCGTTGTTGAATCTTATTGTTACAATATTAATTATATATCCCTTATCATTTCAATCAGAATGACTCAGAAGTGAACGTCCCTGATAAAATACCGCGATAAAATGTGGTTACTCGCATAAAATCAATAGGACAACGACTTTTACGTTAAATCTATTATTAATGCTGCCTCTAAGGTAGCCAAGCGTTACTGTGAATAGTCCTTCGTGACCTAATAACAAGATTAACAAGCTTACCACAAGTGAGAGGATGTCGAAACAAGCATTGGCTACCATCACCGTCTTCAACTACCATCGTTTGAGATATTGCTTTAGAAATCCGCAAAATACTGCCAATGTTGTCGCCACTCGTCATGACTCGAACCGTGTATGTGTAAAGCCTGGCTGCGTATTAGCGCCTTTATAAATATTACGAGCAATTTAGGAAACTCTATTGCTAATGTATTAATGTAAGGCGGTTGGCTTGCCGATGTCAATGCGCAAGTTGAGTGAGAAAACGATGTAATGCCATTAAGTTACTATTGGATGAACCTTTGTTAATGTAATTTTTTGACAATAGAAGTAGCTGTTAGATAATCACACACACACACACACACACACACACACACACACAATTTATTACTACGCACTAACATTTAATTCTTACATTACAATAGTTAACTATGTTTATTTTATTTGTTACTGTGCTAAATTGTTCTTTGAAGGTATAAAGATACCTACATCACAAGCTTAGCTTAGTGTAGGTTCTGTGGACCAACCTATTTGTTTTGTTACCTTAAGCCGAATATTTTTGTGTCTACTATAATGAAAAAAATAGGTATCTTAGTATTTTTAAGCATTAAATTTAGTGGCATGTTTGTAACAATGAAATAAAGAATATGAATAGTAAAACTATAAAGGCGCTATCTACTCAAATAACATTTTTTTGATACGCGTGAACTCTCATTTTTCTAGCGCAAAATATGTTAGTATGTATTATATAATGAAAACTAATACAATACCTATATACGTACTTAAAGATAAGCCAGGCCGTAAATAACATTTTATCAATATTAGCCTCATCAGCAATAAAGGCGTATTTATGGACCTATAAGGGGCCCGTACGGCGCGATAAGCCCTTTAACTCCCTTTAAGGTCGGAGGACCTCATAAAATGACGCTATAATTTTATTTAATGCACTAGAAGATTGCAGCTTTTGAATCTTTATGTAAACTTGATGACAGTTGTTTGAAATTTTCGGTAGGAATTGTGCTCTACCAAACTTTGAAATCTACGACACTTCACTGTTAAAAAATCCTATAAACAATAATAATTCTGCAGTTACACTTATAGGAGCGTTCAACCTATATGTTAGAGCTACATAGTGTAGGTACACACTTAAACTCCGTTTAGTAACAGATGCACACGGATATTCGAGCAACATGGCTACTCTAAGTACAATCGAGAATTCAATCGCAATTGACTTTTACCTTTTCACAATTATTTATTTATTTACCCATCATCACAAAACTAGTGTCTCTTACCACTGAAACGCAAAACGAACCCAAAGTTTAGGGCCAATTTTTTTTTGAACAAGGGCTCTATTTTTGAATCACTCGTAGGACTTTTTTATTCGCACACGCAAATAATCACCGGTGATTTCAAATACGAGTGGTTTGGTATTTTTGAATCGCTCGAATTCTGGGTTCTGGTAGTTCTGTCAGACTTTCTATCGATCACTCGTAGAGTTACGAGTGATATGACTTGTTCAAAAATACGACTTTTGGGATTTCGTTCGCAAGTAAATCACATCGCATGAAAAAAGTCCTAGCGATTCAAAAATAGTGCCCCAGGCCTGAGTTGACCGCTATTTCGCCGATGATTCGTTCTATGATGGAGTTCAAATTAAATAAAGCCAACTGAATTTCGATACAAAAATTCTCTGTCCAATTGTCCGATTGTCAATTTTAGTTGTAATTAGTAAAGCAGGGCAGCGTTACAAATATTCCGTTGGCACGCGCTTACTGTTGCAAATTGTATGTTATGTCGATACATATCATGGAGTACCCCGCGGTTTTAACAGTGATGTAAATGGCTGGATGATATTAAGAAATAGACCGAATAGTTACCAGCATCTGAAGAAGACATCGTTGAGGGTGGTAGCGGGGCAACTGCCAGTGATTTTTAGCACCCCTTGCTCCACCGTTACCTGACCCGCTACCTTAGCCAGGGATAGTGGAGCTGCCAGGGACTGGGGGTCGTAATTTTAGTTTGTCTATCATGGAGGGGGGGTTTGCCGTAATCCCCACGTTTGGCAGGGGGCTTGGGGATCGACGGGATCCCAAAAAGCTTTACGTGCTGTCCTCCAAACTTCAATACGAGGTGACATTTGATGATGATATTCTCTCACGAACCGTAATGTTTTCGGGATAAAAAGTAATATTTGTCACTCTCCGGTCTTGCAACTATCCAACTCAAACTTTATTGCTGCGTGAAAGAGACACAAACGACCACACTTCCGCATTTATTATATGGTAGTTAATCAAATTTGGTGTAAGTATTTATTGATTCACCACAAGTAATTATATACGTCAAGACGTGTCCCTTGTGTACTTGGTTCTACTTACCTACGCTCCTCTATGAACCTGGTATGAAAAGCTCATCACCGGTCCGTACTTTACCTCTTTATTCAAAAGAAGTTTTAATTAGGTTTCAATCAAGATAAGAATCCAATCTCTATGCGAGATCTTCTGTTTTTCCGACACTGACAAGAGAGGCTAAATCCACCTGCGGTCATTACGCAAGATGTCACTCGCTATCGCTATAGTGTCATTCCACTCGTTTGCATGGTGTGAACATGTTTACGAGAGCGGGATGACACGATAGCGATACAGCTTACGTAATAACCTCACAAACTTTTCTAATGTCAATCTTGTCATGAGCTTATTTCAATTTTATTAATTCCTAGTTTATTTCATTATTTGTTTTGAAGTTGTACCCTGCCATTAATCCAAGATCAGAATACCTTCTCGCGTTCTCCACAATGACCATCGTGATAGATGACAATGAAGAGATTCCGTGCTCGCACTGCGCGCAACTTCGCAAGTCTTTCGTCATGATAGCAGTCTCCGCTGTACTTCCCATGGTGTTCTTCGCTGGTCTCCTTCTCGTGGCTTCCGCGGAGGGCCTCACCGACGACATAACCTACGGAATCACCACCAGTCTCATCGTAGAGTTCGTGTTCGGCCTTCTACACATACAGCTTGTAGTCGCGACATCTGTGCTGCTCGTGAGCTTCATAAAGAGAAGACAGCCTGTTATAAAGTATCAGTACTGGTACGTCCTGTTCCACGTTGCAGTGATGGCAACGTTCATATGCGCTTGTTTCGTGATGACGGGGATCAATCAGTCTTACGCGATGACGGTGATGATGGTTCTGGGAGCGACCTCGTATATCTTTGCGATGTACAAGTATCTGAAAGTGAATAAGGAGATCTGGAGGAGTCTGAGAAGGGTTAACTGATTTTGGCGATTTATGTATAATAAAACTTTGTTTATCTATTTTACCTTTGTCTTTAACTACAGAATTTGCTAAAGAAAGTTGTAGTGGTGAATCTTCTTAAGTATATGCAAATTATTTAGTATAATTGTAATAAATAGTCTGTTTATCTGGATTTGTTATTTTTTGCCTTTCGAAAAAAAAAGTTCTATTTAGCTAGCTAGTATTTGTTGATTATTTTTATTCTGTTATTTTACGTGCCAATCTAGAGATCCTATTAACAAACACATATTTACTTAGATCAGATTTGTAAGTAGTTTTTTTATTATGTTTCCAATAGTTACAATCTGGGTGTCTTCTAGTCACGAGTGAATCGGTTTCTTATAGGCAAGCGTGAATCTGTTGTAGTTGCGCGTGCTCCATCGTAGACTGCATCATCGCTAAACAACAGGCGAGTTGGCGGTCAAACGCAAGCCTATAATTGAACCTCCACCTTAACCCATTTTTCCTGTAACCCACTAATCTAGTATCAGCGTCACGTCTCAAGAGATCCAACACCGCCTTCATTAGTGAACCAATCACTGCGCGACGTGGAATTAATTTAACCAATTACGCTTCGGCTAATTATATGAGAGTAGACTACACTAGTATTACACCTAGTAGTATTAACCTCTGAGCACACATCACATCATATCATCAGCCAATTAACGCCTACTGTTGGACAAGGCCTTCCTCATAGAGAGGGGTGTTGCCATAATCCCCACGCTTGGCAGGCGGCTTGGGGATCGCAGTACGTTCATCGTGTACTAATAGGACGCTGCTGCCCATCCTCCGGTGGTTCTGATCGCAGTTTTAGGACATACCCGGGCTCTGAGCGCCTGTCCAGAATTGCTTTTTCGCTTCATTGCATGTCACAGTATAGGTGTTTGCATAAAGCACATGGCGAAAATAATTGACCAATAAATTATATGACATACTTCCTCTGTCGTGGCTGCATGAAGGAGAACGAAACTGTAGAGCATGTGCTGTGGCATTGTGAATCCACAGAAGAAACTAGAACCACTACCGGGTTTCATGAGGCATTATCATCATCACCACAACTTCTAGACTGCTTGTTCTCATCATCTACACTTCCATCAACGGCATTGAAGCAACTGTTAAAGCGCCTCAGAGTCTCGTTTCGATATTTCAAGGAGCTGGATTGGCTCGGGTAGATGCTGATAGGGAAAGCACAATACCTTCCCCCCACAAGCGGACGTACGAGTAAGTGTAGGATATATAGCCTCTATCTATATCTATACATATAATAAAAACGTAGAGATATAAAAATCTGTAATTACGAGATATAAAAAAAACACAGGGCGTCTTAAAATAAGCAGTTGAACAAGTAAAAAACAGTTTTTGGAAATTTTACCTAAATGTTTGTTTGTTTGTGCACGCACATCTCCTTAACCACTGGACGGATTTAAATGCGGTTTCCACGAATATGCTTAGCTATGACCAGATTGAAGCATAGGCTATAGTGGATAGTTTACCACAAAGGTTGATAGTGGAACTCTTCAACGCCTACTAGTAACTAAAGTACTAGTAACTAGTAACCCACTAAGTCATTAATCCCCTAGTGTCATAGGCTACGTTTCCGAGTTTTTTTTAAAATCCCTGACGAAAAAAAGAGGGGTGTTAAAAATTTAATACCGTGTTAATCTGTATGTCTACGTCTGCGGCATGGTATCGTAGCTACCAAAATGCTAAACTGATTTTGATGTTAAAAAAATGTTTTTAAAGGTGACTTGTTCGAGAGTGTTCTTAGCTATATGATAAAAAATCTGCTCAGGCGTTTGAAGATATCAGCTCCGTTATAGGAGGGTTTAATAAAACAATTAATACTTGTTCAAGTACTTTATTTAATTAAGCGAGTTAATGAACTATGCATACTTATTTCTAATTAACAATTAACTGCAAAATTAGTGTAATCAGGCACTTGAATACGAAATAAGAGTACGAGTACAACAAAATGAAATTACCACGCGAAAATTACGGGAGCAGCGCCTGTACGGTAACAGGTAGACTACGTAACAGGTCTGGCGCCAGGGGGAGGGGGTGGGGGTAAATATAGTCTTACAGAAGATTCACCTTATCAACAAGAAGGTGACTATAAGACATAACACACACACACACACACACATCATCAGCCAATTAACGTCCACTGTTGGACAAAGGCCTCCCTCATAGAGAGGGGTGTTGCCATAATCCCCACGCTTGGCAGGCGACTTGGGGATCGCAGTACGTTCACCGTGTACTATTAGGACGCTGCTGCCCATCCTTCGGTGATTCTGATCGCAGTTTTAGGACATACCCGGGTCCATAAGACATAACAACAAGACAAAACTCTGTAGTAAGCAAGTAAGGAGATAGTTGCTATTTATAGTTTGTGATGATGTAATTTAAACAAGTAATTATTTTTTTTATTATTAAAAATAGGCTTGCGTTTGACTGCCAGCTCGCCTGATGTTAAGCGATGATGCGGTCTACGATGGAGCACGCTTGCCTAGAAGAAACCGATCCACTCGCAATTTGAAGACACCCAGATTGTACCTATCGGAGAACACCACTTCAGTGAAACATAATTTCATTTAATGAATAGCTGTATTTCTTCGTTACGTTTTTCTTACTGCCTGCCCTTGAATGTAAAGTAAATCCTAGGTTCGTCCCTGCAAGTAGATAATTAAGTTTATTGTTATACAGAACGGGAGCAAATTGAAATCGTCGGGTTAACAATAATCTGATAATGTCGAAATAAATCTACATATTAACGAATGCTATTAACGTTTCGAAGACTTATCCCTTGTTTGATGGAATCACTTTATTTTATAATTTTGAATAATTAATTGCAATCTTGATGCCTGCTTGTTAAATCTCTAATTGCTCTCAGCGGTTTTACCCGCTATCCTGCAGAACCCGTTAATTTTTTTTCGGGATAAAAAGCGGTGGGGTATAAACCACTCCCACACCAAATGCCATCCAAATCCAGTCGTAACCGTGTCGGATACACAGACATAAACTTTCGCATTTATATTATTACTGTGATTGTAATCTTATAAAATATTGGATTCAAAGCAATCATTATTTTCTATCAATGCAAATAATAAACTGGCCAAATTCCTTACCACCACAAAATACAAACAGTAGTGCAAAAAAGACAACATTACGCCCAGGCGATTACCCATCGAAGTACCGACCGCGCCCTACGTTGCTTAACTTGGTGGTGAACAGAAATTTGTCACCGACTCACACTTGGCCATTATTTGTTGTGTTACTTTAGATCAATCATGCCAAGTTTGATGCTACAGTTTTTACATGGAAATACAAAAATACGTTAATAAAAACCTTTATTGTAGTGGACCCACCCCCTATAGTTTTGGCTTTTTGACGTTATTATTACTTCTTGGTTAATCCGCCGTAACATTACATATTCTGTGGAAATTTCATCTGGTCATTACGGTTCGAAAGATATAGTCGTTAAAAGATAGGGCAGACAGTGTAAGCTTAGTAATAGGATCCCGCTTACACCCTTTGGATACGCCAAAAATAATGCGCTATGTTACCAAAGCAATAAATAACTATAAATGTGTGATGATAAATGGGAGAAATTCCGTCACAAATAACTCTGATTCTCCGCAAACACTTCCGAATCTTCGCCATTTACACCTAGTAGCATTTTAATCACTGCATGAATTACGTCATCTCTCATAAAGTATTCCATTAAAATTTCGTTGAATCCGTTCCCGACTCCAGTAAAGCAATGAAGTTAATTCCTCGGTTTGCGGAGTTCGGGTTCGAGGTGTGCGAGAACATGATCCGATTTACGACTTAGTCCCTCCCTCGCGTAAACTTTGAATTTGCATAAACTTAAACCCAACTATATTACGCGTTCTATAGAAGATTTTACATGTCATGTTCTATACTAAAACTCTAATCCCAACAAAACCTTCAACCATAACATGATGGTAGAGTATACTGTCTAGTACTCGTCTGGCCAGCAAAGTTAACCCTCATACATACGTCGCCAAGCAGCTAACTAGAGCGATGATGGTCGAGAGAGCGATGGTGACCAAGCGGTAGCATGTGCGTTTTACAATATGACGGCACCCGGTTCTATTCTTGGCTCTGCACCAATGACTCATTTTTAGTAAAATACATTATCTCTCTCTCTCTCTCTCTTTGAGAGAAGGCCTATGCTAGCACAGCATAGGCATTATCTCAGGTCCGAGCAGGAACATGACTGATATATGAAGCTCCTAACGATGTGTTCCTGCAGCCTCACATGAGAGCCAGTTCCAATTGTAAACTAAGCATGTTAACTATTATTGACTACAGCATCACCTACCAGCATAATTCAACTGTAAAAAAATCTGGCTCAATATTTCATGCAACAGCTTACAGGGTGTTTAGACGCTGGGTTTACGGCAACAGGCTGGTTGGGATTATTGAAAGAAATGAGATTTTTTGCCCGACCTAGGGCAGAAAGCGTCGTTGAGATTACTATGCTGTAAAGGCTGAAAATGTATCCTATTTTCTAGCGAAACCTTGCTGGGAAAACATTTTTGGTCATGTAAAGGTTCCGTTGGGTATATACTCGTAAGTTCAATTTTCCACACCTTAGATTTTCATTATTGGTTCTCTAAACTGCCATAACATCTTCAGATTCGTTATCTTATATATGTCGCAGGGCGAAAAATGTCATAGTCTACGAGATATATATATATATATATACACATATAGTAAACATAGCAATGCATGACGTCCTAGAAGTGAACACTGCATGATCGTGAATGAATTCCTCAGAAAAAATAAATAAATGGAGTGTTATACCTAGTTTCCTCTTTAGCACTTACGCCCAACAAATTGAGCATCTCGTATGCAGTTGTGTGCCGCTCAATATTGAAGTATGCGTTTGTAGAACTAGTAAGAATATGTCAGTGTGTGAAATACGTGTTCACCTCGCCCCCTTCAGTTTTTGGCAGACTTTTTTCGGTACTAGCTCGAGTTTAAGGGAGATCTAAATTATATATATATTGTCTAACATAAAAACAACGTATTTATAATTTTTCCTGTAGTATTAAAAATATCCAAATCGTTACAAATGTATCGTTTATAATCGCTTTTTTGTAAAAATTTAGGTCGTTGATGTTAAAATTAGAGGTAGTTAGCGAGAAGTTGGTAAACAAATTTCCGCTAAGTTTACTTCCGCTTTTAATTCGGTTACTTCTCCATTCATAGTTCCGAAGTCATTTTTCAATTTCTTTCTGTTTAATAGACTTCGTGGAATAATAAAACTTGGCAAAACCTCGTAATTTTCAAAGAGTGCCCGAAGAACAAATTGGGGTAACTTTTTAACCTTCCCTCGTCAAATTATGTTTCGCAGCCGCAGCTTTTTCACGGGTTTAAACAGTTTTTTTTTATATTGTACGCTCTTGAATTTTCAAGTATAACAGCTGCTCTCAAGCCTACGGAAGGTTCCGTGTTATAATGTTCTTCTGGTTTTTAGTTTTTGCTTTGGAAAATTAAGCTTCAAATCTAATACTGGCTTTTTCATTTGCGATCAGTTAGAAATACTTCGAACATACTTTGGTAAACCGTGTTTATATATATGTTATATTTACTTCAAACTGCAAGTGCATCCATGCTAACATGTTGCTAGGTTTATCAATTGTTCTTAATTATTTTCAGGTATCTGAAAATGAAAAGTTATTTTTGTAAGTGTGTGGTTTAAGTCAGGTCTTTGAAAACGAATACTTTAGTGTAATCCAGCTGGTTAATAGACGAAGCGCCTTTTCCGATGGCTGCTGGTTATATTTTCGAGGCTGAAAATCAACGATAATGAATATGCATGCATCAACCGATATGGACTATTCGACGCGGCTGATAATTGTGTTAACGAGCCAGTGTACAGTAACCTGGTTAAAACGCGAGCTTTGTTGCCAATAAATATAAAAGCGTCGAGAATAAAAGTTCGGATACATTTTGTTGACAATAGAAATTGTTAACTTCAATAATATAATGTATATTAAAGCTGACATCCTAAATAGGCGCCCCACTGACACCGCTCTTCAATCATTTTAGAAGCTTTTTAGCAAAGTTTTAAGTACTACAAAACATACATTTTCCCCGTATTTTTTTTACACACTGGTATCTGCCATGCGCTTTCAAGGCCTTTCTTGAAAGTGCTATGCCGCTTCTTACTCCGGTCCAATTAGGTCATCCTAGCCAATCGGGTAAAGATTCTCCGAACCTATACTGATGGTTTATTGTTTTCTTCAAAATCTGCCTTGCCTGAGAATCGTCTCAACGTTGTCCCGAGGGAGGTTTCGGCCACAGAGCAAGAACGACGGTAACTCAATTTGTCGCTGTCTCAAAACATTAGAGTGGTTGAGTTAATGGTGCTTGGGAATAGTTTAATGGTTCGCTGTTGATGTAATTTTGTTCACGGTTGAAGTTTCTGACTGTGCTTTTCGCGCCGTTCACAGCGGATCCGAACATAGTCTGTTATTGAATAGTAAGTTTTTTTTGGAAATAATGTTTTAATTATACAGTTTAATGTCTAAAAAGAAGACTACCTTAACCACATTGTGAACATTAAATCTACTAGTATTTTGCATCGATCATTAACTCTCTAACCGACGTCAGTGCATCCCGTCACCTTTTTACTGACGCTTCAAATCGAAACCGTTTTAAAGCCTTTGGAAGCTTAGTAAAAATATGAAGTTGAGTGCGACGGCGGACCTGCATCGGCAGAAAACTGTAGTTCTGCCTTTTCTTAAACTTTTCAATGGAAGCTCATATTTTATTGCAAGTGGTTTCGTTTCGAGTGGGTACGAGCGTAAGTTGGCGTGATTATTTCTGTGTACCTTCTGTGAACAGAGTATTTAGGAGTAGGACTTTAGTTTAATATAAAATCACTTCAACAAAATATTAAAAAAATTAAAATAATTACAAAAACCGGCAATATAATAGGCGGCCTTATCGCCTTAGTAGTAATTGTAATACCATTATTTATTTTGTGATGATAGATTTTTTTAAATTATTGATTCACCTGGTGATGGTGTGTTTGTTTTAATACGAAAACAAACGCCTAGAATGAGAAGTGGCTCTGAAGTGTACAAACTGCTGTCGCCTAGAACAAGTCATCAATTTGAAGGTACAAATTGGCCAGGTTGATACTAGATAAGTAAAAATTTTATCATAATGAATCGAGTTGAAAAAATAAACGGAAACAAGCAGACTTGCCGCGATGGTGGTTGCTAATGACCATTGGTAGATATCTTATTGTGTTGCCAGCTCAGAGAAGAGTTAGTAACGCAACATCCATGTTGTAACTCCACGGAAAGACTTCCAATTAGCCAAAAGTGAGTTAATAAGTAACATCGGCAGCAGCATCGATGGTCGATAAGCTCAGATTAGGCATTCCGCACACGCGAGCCAAATGACCGTAACAGACCGTAACGTCCACCGGCCCGTGCCACCAATTAACTCGCCGCGTCGTAAATACGTGTGTCGACTGCCTTATGTACCACTTACCATGCCAGATCTATGGCCTTTCTGGGGCTATGAATTTGGACCCTTTTTATGTAGGAGGGATTTTATAAAAGCGATAAAAAGTATCTTGGCTTGATTGCCAATTCATTTTCAAGCGTTACATAAATAGATGTACGTACCTACCTGATGGATGGCTGTAAGAAACTGCTTAGCATTAAGTCCTACATTTGTGCATTTCTACGTTATTTGTAAGTGTTAAATAAGTAGTTTCGTTTAAATTCTGTACGCAACTGACCACATGAACGTCCTTAAAGTCATACCATAACTGAGTATAAGTGTGTAAGTTTTAGATGTATCCGTCCTCGGGTGTGCCCGCGTGTGAGCTTGTATGCTAAATCGCACATAGTGAGCAGTGGCCTTAACTATTATAATGTTTTCTTAGGTTTTCGCGATTACTAATCATTAAAATTTAACACTTTTAACGTATGTTATAGCGTGTATTTTACATTATTTTAATTCCTGATGTTTTGAACACTGCAGTATCCGTGGTCACAGGTAGACTAGATGACGGATGTCCATAGAATTTCTTGAAATTAAGTTACAAGTACCGCCAACGATTTATAATGAGAACCTTTCCAATGATCACGGTGCTCACGGTGTCCAGAGGTCTGGCAGTTCTGCGCCTTTGCCCGAACTGTAACCTCGCGACCCCTATATCTTCGCAACCCCTTTGACCGTATTTATACGAATTAATTGCCTACATAATTTCATGAAGGTCATGGTTCAAGGTTCATGCTGGTGTCGAACAAATATACAAACATAGAAACTAGGAACAAACAAACATACGCCGATCAGTTCCCGTACACTATGACCTTTGCTTCGCTCGTTTAACTAAGTATTCCATTCATTCATGATCAGGCTCGTCTGTTCTCTCACTTATCTATTTAAGTATGTATTTAAAAATATATATGTACGTATATCAGTCTCTGGCAGCCATATTACAAGCTTTGCTTAGTTTGGGGTCAGGTGACCATGTGTGCAATAATGTCCCAGATGTCCCACTCATTCAATAATGTAAAATTTGATTATAATTTAAGAGCAGAAAAATTTGTGCACATCTTTCCAATTTTGCATCACACCGAACCCAAACACGGCAATTATCCTCATCGCGTCGTCGTCGCTGCCACCAGTACTCGAGCTTCCCTCGTCACTCCACTATTACCAGATCAAAATCACTCTCCCTTTGATCGGAGCCCTCCTGTCAATTTAACTTCGATTATCCTCTAAGCACGGAGCAAAGTGAAAAAAAGTTTTCGACATCACTGAGATCTCTTTTACCGTGTACTCGGGAAGTTTCCAAGTTAGCAACACTGTATTGTAAATTGATTCTTGTTAGACGTTTCTAGTTGATTACGAACTGCTGTAAAGGTGAAACTTTTGTTAATGAGTTAGTTATTAGAGTTAGGTCTGGGGAAGGTAACATGTTTATGCTAGACTAGCTACGCCCCGCGGTTTCAACCGCGTGGTGATGAAAATCGGTGATGATTATGGTGAAAAGTAGCCTATGTGTTAATCCAAGACATAAGCAATGTATATTCTAAATTTCATCCAAATCCATCCAGCCGTTTCTGCGTTATTGAGTAACAAACATCCATCCATCCATCCGTCCAAAATTTCACATATATGATATTGTGATTAGTGTGATTATATTATAAGTGTGATTGTACTCCAAAAACAATTTTAAACAATGTTCCTAAATTACCATAGTGTTATAGTAAGCTGATTATATTAGAGAAGTTACAATATTACATTTGGTATCAGTTGTAAGTATAATTCATTTTAAATTAGCATCAGAGCCTACTCTTTGTTAGTTACCTATTAAAGTGGATCACATTAAAACTCCACTTCAAAAATATATGAAAAACGTAATAAGTGCCTATAAAGTTTGAGGGTTGCCCTCGATTTCCCTGGGATCCCATCATCAGATCCTGACTTGGTGACAGTGGGACCAAATTGGAAGTATACCTTAACAAACTAAAAAATAATTTGAAATCGGTCAACTGTTCGCGGAGAAATACTTAGTATATCTTTATGTAAATACTATTTATCAACTATCTTACCTACTGTCCAAATTCAACCTATCTATCCAGGCCTATGTTGGTGTTGCAACGAGGCATTTACACAATTTTAGTTTATATTAGTGAAAACTTTTTTCTGGCTTTTGTGTAACTATTCATTGTATTCCTTTTTCGCCGGTTAAAAAATAATGAGTTGCCTAAAGTTTATTAATGTACTTAATTAATTTCAATACTAAAAGAAAATCCACAATAAATGTTATGATAAAAAAGAAGAACAGAACCACCGCTAATCCTCACTAACCCTACATTAATTAACGGTTTAACCTTAAGAAAATACTCCAAAAATAAAATCTTACACTGATCCTATTCTCCAGAGCATGCCGAATTTAGGATCCTTAAATCCCTTAGAAATACTGTCTTAGAGCGATAACACGCGGCAACTTTTTGCGGCGATTCAGTCGCGCGCGATGCAATGGCGGTACCATCGCTGGACGTCTTTTTCAGCGTTTATGCAATAATACAATCCTGATAAATAATCGATGAAAACGTTATACAGAATTGATGCAAACGTGATACAGAATAATAAAATCGATGCTAACCGATAGTATCGTTCTAACACTTTGGATCTTGCTATCAAGTCACTTAAGCCTAAGCGTTCTGTGGGTCCAGATGGAATCCCTCCATATTTAGTAAAGGACTGTGGAGCAGTGCTAGTCAGACCATTACATCATTTGTTTCAGCTATGTTATAAAAATGCTTTCTATCCAGATGTGTGGAAACTATCGAGGGTCGTTCCTGTTCCGAAGAGTTCCAGATCGAACGTAGATGAATATAGGCCGGTAGCTGTGTTGTCAGTTTTCGGCAAGTTATTTGAGTCAATCCTACAGTGTCGAATTGCAAGGCAGGTAGAGAGTCAGTTATCAGACGCGCAGCACGGTTTTAGAAAGGGGCGTTCTACCTCGTCTAACCTTTTGTCCTTCTGGTCGTATACCGTGGATGCCGTGGACGATAGTACGCAGGTGGACGCCGCTTATTTTGACTTTCGCAAAGCATTCGACACTGTGGATAATGATGTACTTCTGCGGAAACTCTCTAAGGCGGGATTTACTCCCCACTTGCTCAGTTTTTTTAGTGAATACTTACGGAATCGTCGTCAATATGTGCAGTACAAAGGTAATGTTTCAAAGCCTTACTACACATATTCAGGCGTCAGTCAGGGTAGCAATTTGGGGCCATTAGAGTTTTTGTTCATGGTGAATGACTTGCCGGAAGTAGTCGTCACGGCGCGATGTTTGTTGTTTGCGGATGATCTGAAACTTTTCCTGAGAATCCGGGACAGCAATGATAGTTTTCTTTTCCAGCGAGACATAGACAGAGTGCACCAATGGAGTGAAAGTAATGGGCTATCTTTTAATGAGAAAAAATGCTCAATTATAACATTCACGCGATCAAAAAACCCATTGGTAGCGCGGTATCGTCTCCCGCTGCAAAAAGCAGTGCGGCTACTCAATGCTGTACTTGACCGGAATCGAGATCTGGATTTGTTCCTTAGTTCCTATGACGAGTTTCACAGAGCGGCAATGGTTTTAGTCATTACCAGTCCAAAGCTGGCGTACTTATAAATTATTGTATGTTATTGTTGTATATTATTATTGTATGGTTTAGTTTAGATAATAGGGTTTAAAGTCATAGTAGTTTTTATACAATTGTTAGTATTTATTTAAGATTTTGTTCAATGTTTTAATTTAGGTCTGTTTTTTTTTTTTTTTTTTTTTTTTAGTTTGTGCTGTAGTTTTTATTTTTAGTTTTAGTTAACCTTGAATGGGTGAATTGGGAAACTGTAATGCCCATTCAAGGTATGTATTTCATAAATAAATAAATAAATAAATAAATAAATAAACACTGGTTGGCCACGGTGCAAAAGATTTATAATCACACTTCACACTAATATCATCTAAGTATGTGAAAGTTTGATGAATGTATAAAAACATGGATGGATGGATGTTTGTTACTCAATCACGCAGAAACGGCTGGATGGATTTGGATGTAATTTGGAATATACATTGCTTATCTCCTGGATTAACACATAGAGGATCAGTCGATTCTCTAGACCTGCATGATTTGTTATGTGTTTTGTTCGTGCCAGACTATCCCGGGGTTCCAGCAAATAGACGTGGTCGACTGCATGACTTGTTCCATGTGGACCAGGGTCGCACTGTAGCACGATCTTTGTCACCATTAATTCGAGCCCGCCGCCACTTCAATGCACTCCTTACTGCCAACCCTGATTGCGACTTCATGTTTGATAATTGGAAAACTATCATGACAGTTTTTTTGACCTATTGTGAGAATTTAATTGATCAATGGGACAGGTGCAAAAAGTCTGTTACCTCAACAGAATTTTGTGACTGCTTTGACGATCTATGACATTAATTTAAGAATTTTGATAAATTAACTGTTTGACATTTGTTGTATTAATTATTTGACAATTATATGTATTTGTTCTTGTTTAAATTAGATATGTGACATTAGATGGATTTAATTTTAATATGTGAGATAAATGTAACTGTATAATTCGTTTTTGTCTTAATAAATAAATAAATAAAATAAGCTACTTTTCATCATCATCACCGCGTGGCGCAGCTAGTTGTAGGATAATCGTTCGTCAACAACCACAGCAACCGCGTGTTCTATCATATCGCGATATAGACGCGCGTTTATATCGCTACAAGAAGTCGTCTTGTGTAACCTCCTACTGGTCGGTGATGAGTCGGTTAAACGGCCGCTTCGGGATTATCAGGGTTTAAGGCAGGCAAACTCGACGAAATTGAGGTTTTATGTTTATTCAAGAGTCTGGAGATGTAAGAAAGTTTTAATGGAGTGGGTTGAACATGTAGCTCGCGTTGTTGACTAGCTGATTAAATGTAAACCATACATTATTTAGGGTATAATGTTTTATAGTATACTTGAAAACAGGGTTTTCTTAATCAAGATTGAAAGAAAGAGACAGCTTAGAGCATTATTCAATTCTGTAATTTTATCAAATATCTTTTAACAAATTACATCTTGGAAGTTTTACTCTAAAAACAAGGTCTGTGAATAGCTACAGGTAAAAAAGGCTACAGTGGCCTTAGTACGAGCAGTTGCGAAAAAGTTACCGTTACGTAAACGATAGAAAAATTTATGAAATATTGAACAGCGTTTCTATCGGACGTGAAAGGAAACTGAATTGTTCATACAATTTGGTATCGTTTACGTAACGATAACTTTTTTCGCAAGTGCTCGTACTAAGGCCACAGGTGATAGGCAAACATAAGTGTATAAATTCCATGTAAAACAGACAAAAAAAAAACATCAAAAATTTATTAAAAATACTCAACAGTACTGAAATGTGAAAATGAAGCGAGATTTCCCCCGAGTCTACGATCGACTATCAGTAAATTAAATAAATTACAGTTGGTAAATTATTTTCCATATGGAAAATACAACTACAAATATGAGACTTGCTAAATATATTGGGTATGGTTAAACGGAAAAAATAGGCATTAATGGAGACTGACAACAGAAGTGAAAACTATTACGTCACATTAGTATGTCGGTGACGTGAACCCATAAAGTTTGCCCTACCAAAAATTGCTCAAGGCGGCTAAAAAAGTTTTTACTTCCAAAATATCATTAATATTGACTTTCCAACGCTTAAGTGACTTAAATATTTCAAATAATAATTTAACTTGCAAACTTTTGACGCGAGCTTTTGTACAGCAAAATTCGTAGACCACGACCTCTATTCAGTCCCAAAGGGTTTCTTTAATGTACAAAGTTGTTCATTGCAAACTACCCTCGAATACTGTTTATTTTTCGCACAACAATATAAAAGCTATAGTATACCCTGTGCCTTGCCGCTAGAGGCGGAAATTCCGTGATTAAAATTAACTTTGATTCCAATTGTATTTAATGTTGCGTAAGGATGATTGAATTTAATTGGTTTTCGGGCTGTTTCAGCGGTCAAATAGCGGAATTGCAGATGGCTATTACCAAGTTCCAAAGGCTTCGCGGGACAAGTCGAGCAGTTGGAAATGACGTTTCTAATCTTACACATACTTTTTGCTCTCCCGTATTGTTGGCTTTATTGATTTTAGTTTGATAGCTTAATATGGTACTTGCATCACAATCACCTCACAACTGCTAGCTCATTCGAGGACATTAGGTGATAAGCGTACATATATTTTTTTTAAATATCCCCGATATATAAGCTGATAATTTTTAAACAAGTGAACAGTTTGTCTGTCTTGAAACAAAATTTATAATATCTATACATATAATAAAAACGTAGATATAAAAAAATCTGTAATTCCTAGGTGTAAAAAACAGAGCATCTTAAAATAAGCAGCTGAACACGATAAGAAGTTTTTAGAACTTTTGTCTGTTTGTTTGTCTACGCACATCTCCTAAACCACTGGTCGGATTTAAATGCGGTTTTCACGAATATGCTAAGCTATGACCAGATTGAAGTATATGCTATGTTATTTTGCGCAAGGGCCGGATTAAGGGAGGAAAAAGGTTTGCAAGTTTATATGAAAATCTACGCGTACGAAGTCGCGGGCAGCAGCACTAGTCCCCAATTAAAAAGCTGATGCTCTTCAAACAGCTGAATAGATTGTCTTGAAACAGATTTAAATGAACACACTCAATTATCTTAAAATAGATCAGAACGGAGACTTTTTAACACATTAAAATATCCCCGATAAAGAAGCTGATAACCTTTAAACGGATGATCAGATTGTTTTGAATACATTTAAATAAACACACACATCATCAGCCAATTTACGTCCACTGTTGGACAAGGCCTCCCTCATAGAGAGGGGTGTTGCCATAATCCCCACGCTTGGCAGGCGGTTTGGGGATCGCAGTACGTTCACTGTGTACTATTAGGACGCTGCTGCCCATCCTCCGGTGGTTCTGGTCGCAGTTTTAGGACATACCCGGGTCACAAATAAACACACACAATTACCTTAAAACAGATCTCTAACAGAGACCTTTTAACAGATTAAAATTCCCCGATAAAGCAGCTGATAATCTTCGAACGGGTGAATAGATTGTTTCGATTATCTTGTCATAGCTTGGAATACTCTCGATCAAGTCACCTTTAAAAAAAAATGAAAATCGAAATCGGTTCAGCCGTATGGGAGCTACGATGTCACAGACACACACAGATACACATGATAAACTTATAACAATCCTATGCATCGAGGGTTAAATCGAGAGTTTTCTGTAACATCGTAGATTTTTATTTGTAAATTGACAAAGCTATTTACTTATTTCGGGTAAATTCGGGAAGTAAATAACTATAGAAGGATGATTTATTACAAATACTTGAACCAAATTAAATTTTGAAAATACTGATTCCATTACATGTTTATCAAATTATTTAATTTGCTGTGGCCACAACAACTCTGCGTACGAGAATCGATTCCACTCGATTGCAGGTGCGACCTCGATTCGATCCCCGGTCATATCGGTCACCAACACCAACTCCAATTGAATCGATTATCTTTAGTTGCATTTAAGTATTCATGATACAGCCAAAGCAATGGTTACTCACGAGTTAGCAGTACATGACGCTATACAGAAGTAGACGGGAGAGCAAGAGAGCTTACCCAGTGAAAGTGTATCACGATGATGATATCAATGCGATAATATATGTTTAATACGAAATGGAATGCGCTCCCTCGGTGTGCCCTATAAAGTACAATCTGGGTTCTTCAAGACAAGGGTGAATAGGCAACTCATGGCCATCATGGCTCATGCCCTATCATACACCACATCGCCATTTACCATCAGGTGAGTTGAGGTCAAACCCTAGTCCATTCCATCATTCAATAAAAAAAAAACATGTGTTTAAGAAGTATGCTCATGATCATATTAATATTATAAATGAGAAAAGTTAAATGATTATTTACGGGATATTTACCGTGGTAAGGTTGTGGAAGGAGCTCCCGATATTTCAAAAAAATCCCGTTCCCCGTAAATAATCATTTAACTTTAGTGAACAACCGTGATAGTTTAAAACAGTGTTTATAAATGAGAAAGTTTGTGTGTATGTATGTATGTTTTTTTTTTCAATCAACTCCGTAACGGCTAAATGGGTTCGGATGAAGTTTGATAATACATGGTAGGTATAAGCTAGCTTATACCCTGGATTAACACCATAGCCTTCATTCCGGAAAAGTTCATGGTTAATATAGAAAAGCGGGTAAAACCGTGGGGCACCGCTAGTATAAAAAAAATAGCTCTCTGTTTAACTTCATTGTTCAGCTATTAACATTCTGTACCACTTATTCTAATTTTTCTGGCGACCACGAGGAAACCAAGCGCGTCTCAGCTATCACAGCTAAACATCTCGGGCGTCAATTACACAAAGGCTGCCTGAAAAAGACTGAAACGACTTTTATTACATCTAAACACTTAAACTTTCAGCGAACTGGACTGTCCTAACCGTATCAACGGTTTACGACTATTTGGCTCCCGCATAAAACGTAGTTGTCAAGTACTTTCGTCCAGATCAAATTCTGTTTTTGACTTTCTTTATTACAAAAGTTTGAGGTAGTAAAACTGTTGTGCAAAGCCGTAGATATTTGTCGATATTTATGGATATTTGCTACGAATATGGGAAGAATTCAGCTAACCCAATAAGGTTTTAGTGTATCTACTGATAGTGATGTCTAATACTTCTTTATAGGTATTTATTTATGTGTCATATGGTAATGGAGAAGTTATTTTTTTATGACAGCTAAAAAGAGGAATCTATATTGTTTTGATCGTCTGATTCTCAGGAACTATCCGTTTTCGTACATTGTGTTTTTAGTCGTTATTGACCTCCACTTTAATATTACGGGAGCATAATATAGCCACTTTGGGAAAATAAAATGTAGAAAAATGCTCAAAGGAAATTCTTCCTGAAATATTAGTCATCCATAGCCGTAGGGGATGCCTTAACAGTTTTTTACTGAAACCTTCACAAATAGGAGAATCTCTAGTAAGTTTTTTACACTTTTTGGGTCGTCAGGGTCCAGGGGACAGGAGAATGGATCCAATTTGCCGGCCCACGGGCCCGGCCTAATTGCAGTTCTTATTGGGCCCGTGCTTTATGGCAATACTGCGTGATCGGAATTCTGAGCGGGATTATGTCGGTGTTAGCTTTATTGTGCTCAAGTGTCATAAACTTTTGGAATGGGAAGAAGCGTAACGTTGTCATAGTTTTATTTACCTGTGTTTTATGAAAAATTTTTTTTTGTATTTTGCGTCCTAACTACCTACAATATTAGATGATATCATCATCAGATAACTTTTATTTTGTTCCCTCCTATGTTTATAATGATATGGCCGTTATCTTAATTGATTACGATATTAAATATACGTAATTGAAATGCTACCTTTTTTATCTAGCTTGTAGAGCTCTAACACACAAAATAAAACATTCACCATATCACAATGATTGTTAATACCATGTTCGTCAAAGTTTTTTTTTTTTTTTTATTTCTTTAAGGATCAACAAACAGTATACAATAAACTTTAAAACTAGAGAGTAAGAAAAAAAAAATAGCTAGTTGTGATACCAGCAAAGTACCACAAAAGCTTTACTAGACGACTACTTAATTGAACCACGATTCTATTTTTTTTATAGTTGAAAGGCGTTTTGACCACAGTTCAAAACGCTTTAAAAGAATTTTCATACTTACATAGTTGTTATAAAAAACTTGATTTTATCATGAGTTAACATATTTGTTGTTTGTTTCAGGTAAGCAAAACGGATCTGGCGAACTCCACAGAATCATCTTTCACTCGGTGTACTTAACAGTTATCTACGTAGTTCAAAGAATGTCTTAGTACTAGAATGTCTCGGCTCTAGAAGTACAAACGTACCGACGTGTCTTAATCAAGAGTATCTGATAGAAGTCGGTCGAAGCCATTATTGGGATTGCTCGAAGCAGGCTAGTACTTAAGGCTTGAAGATTTGGGAAAATAAATTCTAAAAGAACTCTGGCTTATCTTGAAGTATAAATAATAATAATTAAGAAAGATAAAAGTTTTTTTAGGTTGGTTTTTAATTTGAATTATTCCATAAACTTTAAACTATAGGACAGCGTTTTTTAGTGAACAATGAAAACGCTAAAGGTTGTATTATTTACAATTGATTAGACTTAATATTATGTGGTCTATGGTATGTCGGAGTCGTTGACGACCCCAATTTCAGTGTAGATCTAAAAGCAGCTCAGCATAAGCAGGGAGACAGGATTATCTATACAGCGGTACTAGTAATCAGTTAGCATCCCCTTAATTCAAGGTTCAAACAAACAACTTTTGTTCTACGACTTATAAAAAATCGCGAACAAAATCTGCCGTTTAATACTTTTTGTCGGAAGTGAATGTCTTTTTTTATGAAACGTCAGTTTTTGTTTCGCGGATTTCTAATTGTCGTAGAACAAAAGTTATTTGTTTTAATGTATTAAGACAGCCCTTAAGAGGATGCCAACTGATTATACCAGAACCCCTGTATATATTCTATCGCATCTATATCGGTGAGTGTTCTGAAAAACTGTCGGACTTTATGCCGGCGTCGCGGGTTTATCACCACACTAGCCGCCAGCAACAGGAAACTCATCCACATAGTGTTGATTTGTGGAAATAGCACACCGTGCGATGCACACGATCTTTCTTGACACAAAAATGTTGAAACTACCTTTTGCGGTGCTACCGAGAAGTTACAACATGGGGTTCTTCTAAAGGCGAGTCAATAGAGCCATAAAAGTTCGTCTCCGTATTTGTGATGCCTCTAGTGTTACAGGTATCCATAGGCGACGATGAAAGCTTACCATCAGGCAGCCCGTCTACTAAAAAACAGCTAAAAAGTAAATGAACAGTGTCATGAGGAAATTCTATGGGTTTTTTTTGTATCGTAAATAAGTCGACGATGTGGTCGAAAATGAAGCACGCAGACTTAGAAGATACCTAATCACTCTGGCCTTGAAGAGGCCCAGATTCGTTCAAATTATCTAACGTAATAAATATGAACAAAACTAGGCTACGTCTGGCGCCAGAGCAGGCCCAAGCTACCAGTCCTTAGATATGAAAAGTGAGGAAACCCCAGACAATGCGTGCCATGTCAATGGTGACTGCCTTCTGCATCTGACCCTTCGCCCAAGGCATCCTTGGCTAATCGTTTCATTGAAGCATTGAGCTGCCCCACGCCCAAACTAGTTTCGTCCCTGCTTCCTTAAGACTTCAACCACTTCTAAAGGACTACCTCTGAGAGAGATAAGCGCCTCTTAATGTAGCCTTAATACCGGCTGCGGCAAATGAACCTTTTTATTGTATTGAGATTAGCTAACTCTAATCTGAAATTTCTGGGCATTCATTAGACTAATCAGGGCTTTATATTCTTTATTTTTGGTTTAATTATATGGTTGGGGAGGACATAATTTTTTTGTGTTTGTTATTTCTTTTATAGATGCCCTAATATTGGACGCACGGGTTTTTTCGTAGGGTCAACTGTTGGTCATCATTTGTATATTTATCAGTTACAACTATAAAAATGGTTTTATGAGTCAATCTTTATACATAGCTATTTTAAAACAGTGTAATAGCTTTCATGTACGTATTTGAAGTTTTAAAATTAACATTTGTGATTCACAAACAATTTTCATTAGTTGTTCCTAATAACATCTGTGCATCAACATCAAACCTAAAGTCCCGTATAATTTTAGGAGAAACCACAATAAATCGGCCTTTGAAGACATTCCTAAACTGAGCCGCACACAAAACATGCATTCCCGACTTCAAAGGGCATCATTTGAACCGGTAGCCGGTGTCGAAACATGGACACTAAGCAGTAGACGCGTCATTACTGACCGACTAATTACAAATAATGTCAGTTATAGCGCACTGATGTTTTATTTAGCCAGTAAGTCGCTGTCTCTTTTATACTCGTTAATTGTTGTCAGAATGCAGCAATTTTTGTTGACAAATTATTTTGCGCTTTTATTAAACTTGCAATGTTTGTTTGTTTAGGTCAAATCTTGCAATCTAAATTTAATTAATTATCCACAAATCCCCTCCATCATTCTGTATGCACTTTGTTGGTAACAACTAGTAGTAGTCTAGCTTTGTTAACTAATTCAGTAGGTGCGGTGTAGAGTTCGCTGTAACGTGAACTACAGAAACGTTAGAAGTATTGTGCTGTCGACACATATGTACTCGTATGTGTTTACACTTCTATTACACAAGATTGTCGATGCCGGTGGAGTTTTCCGGCCGGTTTTTCTGTAGTGGTAGGACTCTTTTACACGGGTCCACCTGGGGAAGTACCACGCCTATGCCAGTTATTCAACCGCCAAGCAGTAGTGTGCAAACACTACTGTGTTCCGGATTGAAGGGCAACGTTTCCAGCGAAATTACAGGGCACACAGAGATTAGACATCTTATATCTCGGGGTGACGAGCGCAGTGCATTGCCATCCAGGGTTTTGAACTGTTGAAGTTCAAAATTCTGAGTAGCGTTGAGCTGTCATGGGCAAGCGTGAAGAGCCATCAGTTGAGCGACTTTGCTCGTCTCGTCACCCAGTACAATAAAAAAAAAAGTTATCAAAATCCATCTATTCGAGACCTACTTACTTCATCATCATGTTCCCACTGCTGGGACACAATTTAAAACCTCTCTCAGAGAGAGAGAAAGAGAGGATCAGCCTTTTTTCCGAGGGGGAAATCTTCCAAAGATACCCGGCTGCATTGGGGTGCAGCCAGGTTATGTGGAATTATACCCACTAAAACCCCCCGGTGACCAGCCTTAGTACTTGAAAAGAGGGCTCCGGGATCTCCAGAGGAACGCACCGGAGTCGGAGTTCTCAGCACTGCGCTACGGCTCCTACCGAGACAACTGCGTGTTGTCTCGGCACCTCCACTCGCGACAACGTTGGTCACGCAACGTTGTCATTCTCTCCCTGGGCACGCTTAAGTGGATGATCAGAGCCCCAACTTTGACCATCCCGAGCCCAGAGGTCCTCTTTTAGTAGGCTCTTACTACAGGCAGGAGGTACCGGTGCCGTATTCTATTGGCCCGGCACCAGGGCTAGAGAGAGGATCAGCCCCAATCCACCATGCTGGTCCAGTGCATGTTGGTGACTGTCATGTCTTTGAACTTTCGAGGTTCTTACTGACATACCGGTGTCCTCACGAAGTTTTCCTTCACCATTGTTAAACGATGGCATGGAAACAATTTATTTAAGACCTATTTAGATTTCGTGATAGAATGGGTAAAAAGTATTGTGTTCCCAATATTATCTAAATTCTTTATATTTCCTATCAGTGCATAAATGAGTAATTATTTTCACAAACTGGTAAGTATACCTACTGAGAAAAATAATATGTAGGTACAAAAAGACTGGCACAGATAAAAAATTATGCTATTGCAGTTGTTTGCGACTCACAACATGTTGCAAAAATTACAAAAGAACCAGTATTTTTGCCTACCCACAAAAGTGTTATATTTATTTTTTTATGTTACGGTTTGATAAATTCAAAGATTTCAAAAAGATAACGGCCACTGGTCTCCAGTAAACACAGAGCTGGCCAGTAGTTTGGCCTACCCACAAAGTTTTTTTTTTTTTTTTTAAGTTATGATAAACTGAAAGATTTCCAAAAGATATCGGCCACTGGTCTCCAGTATACACAGAGCTGTTTCTATGTTCATTCTAAAGTAAAATAAGTTATTTGAATCTGAGCGACTAGTCCGAGTCAGGCCTGGCGCACTCCGCACTTTAGATATGAAGCTATAAGTAGTCGTCTTGTCGGACTTGCCGTGCCCGCTGCAGCGCGATTGAAAGAGATAACGCGACAAGAGTTACGCGATAGACAGAGAGGCAACTTGTAGGTTAATATAGCTGTAGGTAGTTAGCGCTCGCACGTCCAGAATTAGACTTTATTGTGTAGTAAGAGTCGCTACTTATTTAAATGCTTTTGCGGAGTGCACCTTCTGTACCTGTACTTTGTATTCTGTGTCCGAGTGTAAGTTTCTATGCTTTATTATATTAAAACAAACATTATACTAAAAGCTTAACATGCCATTTATGACACGGCAATCCAGAATCCGTCCGTCCGTGATAATATATTATACATATTGAGACCGTTACGCGTTCGTTAATGGCACGGGTATACCGTTGCTCCATTGCAACGAAAGAGTAACAAACAAACACATTTTCGCATTCATTATATAGGATTTACTTCATAGAAAAACGTCAAAAAAACGGAAATTACTTACTCTGCTCTCCTACTACATTGTCCATTACCACCCATACGTTGAGAACTTTCCTTGGATACGTACCAAACGTTTCGATACTACGTTTCTAATCCGTACGGTCAAGGATTGGAACAACCTGCCGGCTTCCTTGTTTCCTGAGAGATATAATTTGGACCTTTCTTCTTAGTCTGCGTGCTTCATCTTCGACCACATCGTCGCTTACCTACAGGCGAGTTGGTGGTCAAAGGCGGACTTATTCGCGATAAAAAATAAAATAAAAATTGTTAAACACTGTTTTAAACTATCACGGTTGTTCACTAAAGTTAAATGATTATTTACGGGATATTTACCGTGGTAAGGTTGTGGAAGGAGCTCCCGATATTTCGGCGCAGTTACATGCACCACGTTCACGGGAAGACTGAAGAATGCGGGTGGTTGGTGAAAAAGTTCAAAGTTAGGCCAAAACGATCTACCCTCTTTCTTAGTCTTTTGCTACGGTTATCACTGGAACTCGAACCTAAGTCTCGACAAAACACACTCACTGTATCACTGCGTATAGTATTTTGAACACATTTTGAACGCGGACTTTTTTTTTTTTTTTGCCGAAATATCGGGAGCTCCTTCCACAACCTTACCACGGTAAATATCCCATAAATAATCATTTAACTTTATAAAAATTGTTGTATAACACGAACTGTGGGACACCAGGAAAATAAATTTTAGTCAAGGGGACAAGACCTTGAGGACAGAAGGAATAAACTACTAGGTAGCTAGTCGAACTACACCCTAGCACTACGATTCTGGATGTAAGTGTGAATGTTTAGTGTTTCCATAAAGTGGACGTAAACTGACCGTTGAAATCTAATTATCGACAAAAGTGTGCGCTTTCCGGCAATGCGTTTGTTTTTGTATTGTATTTCATTAAAAGTTCTTCGCCCAGTTTTTCCTTTTGCAAGTCATTTTGCGAGGAAATGTTGTTGGTTGTTTGTTTGGGCACAACATTTGTAATCCGATTACGGTAAGCATGTATGGGAACCATGCAGCAAGGGTTTTTATGCTTGGGCATTTAATTAAATTATTAGTTTGTTCTTCTGTTATATCATTTGTTCTTTGTTTGTTTCGGTTATTTTTAGGTTTACCGGTTTCAGCACCAATAATATGTACCTATATTATATTTATTTATTTCAGACAGAGTTCATACATTTTGTTTATCATTACCAACAAAGCATTGTCTTGTATTAGCTCTTGGATTCAATTGTACTGAAACATTTTAAAACAGAAAGCTATGCCAATTTTATTTGAGTTCGTCCAATTTGAAATCCACAGCGTCAAATTTTCATTCAAATGCAAAATCTCATCAGCTCGAGTATTTTACACGTGAATTATTCATAAGTGTTCTTTTGTTTATCCAAAAATTGACACCAAGCGCGATGATTCCGTAACAGCAATTTTATAACAATCGTTGGAGTGGGTGCGCAAATCGACGATAAAAACAACAGGCCCCGAGTGGGACCGACAGAGAAAATATGAAAATGATTTGGAGCAGCTCTGTCATTAAGCGAATTTATATTTTTCGTTGCAAAAGCGTTCGCTTGGCGCTTTGAGCGCAACTTGTCGCTAAGTGCCATTAAGCTGAGCACTCACATTGTTGCTGGCTCGATGTTGACGATTATACTTTTAAATGTATTTGAACTCGCCCTTGTCCTCGCAAGGGCTTACGACTTATTAAGAGATCCTTGGTGACAGGCAACTGCGCTTTAATATGATGACAGATGTCTTGGGAACCATCGACGTAAACAACGTCAAACAAGAATTATTAGACAATCTTTAAATAATTAAAGACGAGACGTATTAAAATAGCCTTCACTTAAACTGCTGAAATAAGTAGGTCCAGGGATTTTAACAGTGACTTTGTTAGCATAGATTTATTATTTATATACCTAAAGCTACGAGTACAAGTTCTTCATAAGACGAGTTAATAGCGTCTTAAAAGGTCGGCAACGTATTTGTGATGCCTCTGGTGTTACAAGTATCCATAGACGACGTAGAATGCTTACCATCAGACGGCCCGTCTGCTTGATTGTCACCTATGGTATAAAAAACAACAACATATATATTATCTTGGTCTCATATGTTAAAAGTGATACATTTAAGTATCTCGGACAAAGATTGACTCATGACATGTATAAGTAATCATAGAAAATAGTACAAAGTGATTGCACAAAGCTTTTGAAGCTTTGCAATAAATGATAATTGATGGGACGGTTGGTAGCGTTCTCCGCTTCATTTAATTCAACTTTTTACAACTCTGCGTTACTGCAAACTCGACGTTTTATTAAGTCAAAATGTGCGATGAAATAAGGATTTTATTAGCTCGCTACTTTGCAAAGTAATGATCATTTCGGTACTAAATTATGTATTAGCTGGTGCCCGTAGTTTGTTTGAGAATAAGATTTCTGTTAATTTAAAAATATATTCACGACAGAGAGAAAAAACATTATAATTCTGAATTCAATAACGTTGGTATCTTTATAATTAGTGCAATTTTAATAGAACAATGTGCATAGTTAATTAAATGTGTAAAAATAATAATGAATCGCAAACTGTACGTACCTACATAATTGACCATTACGGATAAAAAAATATTTTAGTAATAAAAAGACTTTTAGTTAGGAAGACTGTCAAAATGAAGAAACAACCGTTCGCAGCGCCATCTGAGATTACTATCCTTGAAATTCCTATTGATGAATCTCTATATGGCTGTACCCAATTTTGCGGCCGTGAATTCTCGGCACGCAAATGGATTTACAGGGAAATATAATTATTCAAGTCGCAGACTCACTCCACGCGTTTCATTTGGCGGCCATTCAAAAACTTGGAAACTCAGTTTGAGTTCTGCAAACAGCGACCGGCGCGGCGTATGAGGGCTGAATACTTGAGGCACGTGCCGTCATTGTTGTCGTCATTATATCATGTTTGGGATTACATGTAAAAGATTTATTTACTGACTAGCTAATGCCCGCGACTTCGTACGCGTAGCGCAAAGTAATTAGTGGGTGGACGATTAGACTGACATATCCAAATATAAATGTTACACTAACGAACACGAACGGAACTTTAAATGGGCACAAATCCATCGGATTATTTATACTGAATATTTTATAGATAATACCTACACATATGACATGATTGTAGATTTATTGCTCTCCATTTTAATGCGGATTGTCATACTATCGTCATAGTATGATTTTAGTCTAGTTTTAATCTGATTCGATACAGGTATCCCGACATGTCCATAGTTTCAAATATATTTCAAGCAAATAATATATTACTTTCACTGGTTAAATACGTTGGAAGTGTGGAGCCATGGAGCCAATAAGGAAAAAAAATTGGTATAAGTCAAGCGAAATGTCATGCATGACAAACGTTATTATTGAATTATTAGTAAATAGTAAGTAGAAAGCATGGAGCGGTATCTATAATTAATCGCTGTTATTTAACATTACTCCGCGTAAAGACTGCCAATCAATGATGTCTAAATAATGTTTGCCCGCCTTCTGCGCCTCGACCCTTCCAACAACTAAACCGCTTTCGTTCACCACCATAACATCCAAAATAGCTGCTAATCATAGATCAGTAACAGATTAGATGCCGCGAGTTCACCTACTTTGCGTGTCTGTTATTGGTGTTAAGTTTGATCCTGGCAAAAAAATGTATTCATTTTAATCTCCGTCGACTTGGTATATTAGCACGTCAGAAGTCAATACAAAAATAAACGTACTTTAAATTACGCCATAATAAACTGTAAAACCTCTTCAAAAGCAGTTGGCTGTCCTGAAAATAACAAACACAAAAAAAACTATTTGGTGCAGTCTATCGGAAGTTATGCGGGTACATACATTTCGGCGATTCGTTTTTATTTCATCATCATCATCAGCCAGAAGACGTCCACTGCTGAACATAGGCCTCCCCCTTTAACCTCCACACTGAACGACATCCTGCCATCTGCATCCACTGGATGTCCGCGACTCTCACAATGTCGTCGGTCCATCTAGTGGGAGGCCTACCTACGCTGCGTCTTCCGGTTCGCGGTCTCCACTCAAGAACCTTACCTACTTCCCCATCGGTTAACAGTTCTTCGAGCGATGTGGCCTGCCCATTGCCACTTCAACTTGCAGATTTTAATAGCTATGTCGGTGACTCTGGTTCTTTGGCGAATATCTATATTTTTATTTACATATAGATTATATGGCAACAGCCGCTTCAGTCTTCCTACCTACCATGTCTGCGAGTAGAAGTCTGTCATTACGACAACATTACTATAAAATAAGCTAGATGGCGTTATAAATAATTATTAAAAAAATTTTTTTTTACTATTTATTATCATAAATTAATATAGCCTATGTTTCAATCAGGTATTTTATAAGCATATTCATGGAAACTGCTTTGAAATCCTTCTAGTAGTTTAAAAGATGTGCGCGGACAAACAAACAAACTGACAGCCGTCAGATTGTAGTTCCATAGTTTGAAAATAGATTGCGTACTAAAACGATGTTTTGCGAAAAAATTGTAAATTTGCTTAAACTTTACGAATAATATTATTAAAAACGTAATAAGGTATTCAATAATTCCTAAAATAATGAGTGTAAATGGATCGTAGTTTCACAAATATGAAAAGTGCGTCTATTATAGGTAAATACGACACTTTACCTGAATCACGCAAACGGGATTTTATTTGCAAGTTAAACCGATATCCGGTATTGCTTCTACTTAGTTAGAAGTCATGTGTGAAGGTATTTGATCTACACATTTATAATATGGTAGGGATTATCTTTCTAGCGACCCGCCCCGGCTTCGCAGAGGTATATGTTTTATTATATATATAAACCTTCCGTTAAAAATTATCTAACTGATAGTGACAACCGCATCAAAATCCGATGCGTAGTTTTAAAGATCTAAGCATTATATAGGGACAGACAGACAGAGGGAAGCGACTGTTTTATACTATGTAGTGATAATGATTCATTTTCAATTTAATTTTTTGCTAATAAATTAACAACTACATTCAAATATTCAACTAGACCGGAGATCATAACAATAAGAATAGTTTGAGCATAAAATCGTCGATGCATTATGCTGATGAATTAATTTTCAATGATAGGAAGAAAGAATTAGGTTACTTCCACAATATTTTTTGTCATTTTCGAAAGACCTGGAATATATTCATAATAATAAACAATCAAAAATACATAATAACATGAGATTTGTTCTTGCAACAACTACCATAACTTGCCAGGTGATTGACCGTCAAGATGCCACCAACAACCTGGTAGCTGGTATGCCTCCACCTTCTAGGGACTAGAATGCCTTGCCACCCTCCTTGTTTCCTGAAAACTGTAACCTGTGTGAATAAGTATCTTCTAGGTCAACCTGCTCCATTTTCGGCCACAACATCGCTTTCCGTCAGGTGAGTTGGTGGCCAAAGGCAGACCTATTTTATACATTTATAAAAAGGGCATGCTTGGCGCTTACCATCAGGCGAGCGTTATCTCGTCAGTAAATACACTTACAGTTGAATTGGGAACTAAACATTTCAGGTACGGTCCCCAGTATTATACACAACATTAGTCTGGACGCCTCGTAAAGTCAAGTCGTAGCAAACTTTCCGTGTGAGCACTTGCACTAAGTGAGAAAAATGTAGTTCTGTCTCAACGATAACGCGCCCCAGATTAGAAATTCTTATTCTAGCATAAACTTGGATGGTTCAAGAGTTTCCTTAAGAGCTTTTAATGGAGTTAAGGAGAATAAAGATGAAGTTGTTATGTGCAGTACTTTGGTGTGGCCAGCGCGCGAGTGCTTTACCGACGCAAAAGGTAACGCTTTACTTTAAGCGAAGGGAACATAAACAAGGAGCTTTACGAGTTTTGCGAAACGATAATGAAAATAATCATTATAAGTGGTTAAGCAACAAGTTACAGTACTGCACGGATGTATTCATATTATTGTCGACACACTTCAAAAAGGAAGGTTCTCAATTTGACTTCCGAGAGTAATTTGAGTTCCGAGTTTTTTGTGTTTTTGTAACGCGATCTGTTCGTCGATCCGACCGATTTTATGACATAATATGATTCTCATTTATTGAATATTAGCTGCGCCTTGCGGTTTCACCTGCGTGGATTCCTTATACGTCCAACCGTTTTGGAGTCCATAGGGAACATACACACGTTGCCTTTTATATATACCTAAAAAGATTTCGATGGTAATCCCATTAAAATTTGAAGATGATATTCCACTTCTAAGGGTGTAAAATTAGGGAAAGAATCTTGTTTATTGAATTGGACGTATTATCAGCGTCGCATTATCACCTTCATCCATGTTTCATCCTCCAATTCCTTCATCCATAACATTGTCGAACTGTATTGTTCTGAGAAAACGACAATTTTGTGAAAGTAATATGTACGACAGAGCAGTGCAGGTATATATGAACTACCTAAAGGTAATTGTTCTGTTGATTTCACTGCCAAATAACTGTCGTTGTTCAGACACATTCTTACAATCTGCATTTAATTATTTATTTTCAAAGTGTGTCGCTAAAGTGTATAGAATAAAAATACAGATGCTCTAGATGAAAATTAATTACTTATTGTCGACAATCTAAGCCCATGGAGACACTCACTAAAATTAAAGCTGAAAATCCAGAAGGAACACTTATTTAGATTTTTCCGTAAAATCAGTGAGATCAAAACGCCAAAGAAGAAAACAAGCTGATAAGATGCCTCATTTCACAAAAGCCATCGAATTCAAAGGAAAAATGGGAAAAAAATATTCTTTGAAAAATATCAATGCGATCATCTGGATGGCTACAAGAAATCGTCAAATTATTCACGGAAAGTAATCAAATGGTATCTAGAACAGGGCAAATTTTTCCATGTTTTTAATCTTTTGCTTCGGC
Source organism: Agriopis leucophaearia (assembly GCA_949125355.1). Taxonomy (NCBI): domain Eukaryota; kingdom Metazoa; phylum Arthropoda; class Insecta; order Lepidoptera; family Geometridae; genus Agriopis; species Agriopis leucophaearia. Next base: position 1,066,146 of record OX421262.1, read on the forward strand.
TGGAAATTGATTATCTTTTTATTTCGTAAATAAATTTACGGTTCACGGAGAATAAATACTTGACGTGTTGTATTTTTTATATATTTATAATGTAACTCCACGGACACCGGGGTCCATGACTTTTGTTATGTGACTACAATTTTGTTAACTTAAACGAATTTACTTTAGCTAGCTATTAACACAATACAAGAAGAGGAAAGTTAGTTATAACTTAATCTGAGGTTAAAACAATTCAGTCATGTTATTACTAGTTTATGTGTATACCGCGAGCAGACCAGCGACCCGCAAGCAGCACCCGATCACTAGTACTCATGTGCCAGCCATTGCCCTCCTCAACCATATCTGAGGGAAGAGAGCGACCCGACACACGACGACTCCGCAAGAAGGTGCCTTCGATGGTGAACATGAATGCTCGAGGCATACACACAATCCTTATTTCTAAACGCTTTTTTTACATTTCAATCGCTTCCTCCCGGCCCAGGGCCTCCATCGCTACCGCGTTCCGATCTCTGACGGCCATCTGTAAGTTGTAAATGGTCTTCAGTGATGCTCGACGCACGAATCGACTGATGGCATCGTCTTCGATTTCGTCGAAGTAGACTTCGAGTAGACGAAGGTCCCGGTGTGCCGCGATACTGCAACGACCGCGTGCGGCACGCTCTCGTGCCGTCTCGTTTCTTTTTTGGCTTGGTCTTTATGGCGATTACCGACTCGTATGTTAGTCTCTGAGCTTCATTTATGGTAATAATGCGCGATCCCCACCTCCCCCATAACCCTGGCTGATAAGGGTCTCCTTTGCGTATTGATCCTTTTCGAACTTATTTTTTTAATAATAGTTCCGTGAGTTGCTTCGAGTAAAGGGTTGTAGGGCCGCGCCCGTGTTGTTTGCTCGACTTGGCAGATTTGCATGCATTATATATTAGCATGCACTCGCCTAATGGTTAAAGCTAACTTGTCCCCGTAAACACTGAGACCTTTATTTGCTCGGTAAATTACAGAAACTATGCCGGGATAGTTACGTCTTTGACAAATAGTTCCGTATCTCGACAAATTTCGCAAAAAAGCGTTCTCGTAACTTTTTGGTTGTAGAGTACCTATTTCTCACATATTTGATGTTCTTTTTATTATCTCTCAGCTACACAACATCAATATTTTAGCTTCTTGCCTCTCTCCCCCAGATCTGTGCCAACCAATTTGTTGAAAGGAAAACAGAGACATTCTTATCTTTTACACTGAAGTATAAAATAAACAATAAATTTCTAAATAGAAATTGTAACAACGAAAATTATACCATTAGTTCTATTGCATGTAGTAAATGGAGGTTGGGTTTCATTTTATTATCATTTTATCTCTGTAGAGCAAAAAGCATTGAAACCTGGTCAACGACTATGCGGCGGGGGTTGCCAGGTTCCTGATAAAAAAATTGCTACCAAAAAAATCAAAATATATGCATTAAGGACAAAATCAATCTAGAGTATAAGTACGTGAGTTACTTACACACACGACTTAAAAAACTAATGTAAGTGTTGTACAGTGGTAAGAGGTAGGAGAAGGCACTGGTGAGGCATCTCGAGCGTTCAGATTCCGATACTCAAAACTGAGATGATCTCTTATTAGATCATCGTTAGCACGTAATGCCTCAACATAGGAGTACGTAAATCATCAGTAACAATTTTCAGGATGCTGTTGTGACTTTCTCGCCCTTATAGGTACTTACCTATTTATTTTGTACTCGCACCCTCCTCGTCAATGATGACAGTTTCTTCCCAAAAGGAAGTTGATAGAAATATGTTTTTTTTTTCGATTACGATGTCCCCGTAGAATTACAGTTAACTGGTGTGATAGGTTGATATTATTCTCAACAGACATATAAAAAATAAGGTTCTGAAATCGACTGCGTTTTTGTGCGAATCCTCGCCTATTGTGAAGATTTTAATGAATTTTAACCGACTTTCAAAAAAGAGGAGTTTATTAATACGACTGGTTTTAAAAAAAATGTTTGTTCTCTCAGAACTTTTGACTGGGTAAACCGATTTTGATGATTCCTTTTTATTTGAAAGTTGGTGGTTCCCGTTTGGTCCTATTTCAATTTGGTCCAGTGGTTATGAAATCGGTTTTTTTATATTGATAATTATTTAAGGTGAAAACTTGAGTGATTTTTTGCAGGGGCAAAACATATGGGTTCGCGTCACCGACATGCTAATGTGATGTATTAGTTTTCACTTCTGTCGGCAGTCCCCATAACTACCTTTTTTATAATATTGTAAGTTTTTTTTGTATGTAAATACACCGATTACTCCGGCATTTGTGAACCGATTTATGTGATTATACGTGATAAATTTTTATGTAGAGGAAGCTCGCAGGGTTGTCCCTATGACAATTTCATTAACTTTGGCTCAGCTTGCTTGTGGCTTTGATTTTAACCAACTCCAATAATAGGAATAATTTTGTTTGAGCTCTTACTAATTGTAAAGTTGGTTTCTAAATTATCAATTATTATAGAATAAGCTATATTTGGAGGGTATATTTGGTCCTATTTAAATTTGAAGAAAATATTTAACCTCTAAGGGTAGTAAATTAGGGAATTAATACCGTTTATTAAACTTTCTGTAAGTGCGTTGTTTTTTGTTTAATTGTATTCAATAATTATATTCCACACAACTTTGTCATGTTCTAATGTTTATAGAAATATAAACTACATTCCTTAATTTGTTTGAATGATAGTTGCGTGAACACTACTCCGCAGATAGACCGCCGACTAGCATTCCGACTTCCGGTTACTGATTCTAGAATGCGGGTACAGCCAGCAACAGCACTCAAATATCGTTATTTTTTTATTTACTCTCTTAGCAATTTGTGTGTAAGCTGCTTCAGTGGCTAAAACTTTGGTACAATGCTAGAAAAACGGTTCAACTTTCAAACCGGTTACGCTTCAAGTCGAGCCTTACTTTTATTTTCGTTGGTTGCTATAACGGTTTTACGGGAGAACAACTGGGAAACGTTTTTGTTGGATAAACTAGTTTAGTATCGATTTAATTCTGCCTGGCCGGCGCCGGCGCACCAGTGGCAGCAGAGAATCGAGTAAAAGTGTTGCGGTGCGCGGCGCCGCCGGCATCCCCGGTATCTGCAACGCGCTTCAGAATGCGTGGTAGCGGTTGCGTCGCTCGGAATGAAGGGGTTAATTTATATTTTTATTTGACTTGTGTTCCAACACAAATTATACCGATAACATAAATATACCGTTTTAAATGAGATTTCTTAAACTGTTTCAAGTTCTGGTTTGTGTGGATGGTAAAGGTGTCCATTGGCTATCTATACATACCCGTAGCTCTATCGAGTTTCGTGGTCGTTAGTAGTTGGACAATCAAAGCAATCTTCCCATAAACACATCACTATTTTCCTATGAACAAAAATCCAAAAGGAAAAAATGTATGTAAAAAAAGTTTTTTTGTAAAGCATTGAATCAGCCATGTATCAAAGTACCATCCTCCTGTTTCAGCCCACTACTGTCCGCCAGTTATATTCGGCGGCGCGAACTTTTTAATTTTGTTCTGGGAGTTTGAATATTCGGCAGCAATATGAGTCGTTACTGCTGTAGAGCTTGTGTTTTTGCTTTTAAACCGACTGTTTGGTTCGAAATTGATTCGCGGAGAACTGCAATAATGCCGAAATTCTGTTTTACACACAACTTTTCGTACCGATCTGAAGTGATTTCAGTTGTTTTGTTTTGCTTGCCAATATAAGTTGTAAAATTGTTAGTAGTACATATGTTAACTAATATTGTTAAAATTGCATGACATATCCTGTTAGAAAGAAAGGTTTGTGAGTGCCTGTTATTAGTTGATTGAATCTGGATTTACTTTGCCTATACCTATTCTTAACTCTTAATCCATAGCGAAAGTCCATATTCAAACTGCTTAAAAAAAATAAAAATACCCACATTACTTATTGTACTTGAATTACCTACACTAGAAATTCATCAGAAAAACAGTTTTGCCTGTTATTATTTAAAGAAAAAAAAAGAGCTAGTATCAAAATTGATTCTCAATTACCGGAGAAGTCGATGGACGTACTTGGTAATTTTTTTAATGCTTTTTTTGCGTTAATAGACTTGCGTTTGACCGCCAACTCGCCTGATGTTAAACGATGATGCGGTCTACGATTGAGCAGGCTTGCGTAGAAGAAACCGAGTCACTCGTTATTTGAAGACAGCTAGATTGTTGACTGCCCCGGTGGCTCAGTTGGTAGTGAACCTACTCGTACCTTCTGAGCTTGGGGGCGTGGGTTCGATTCCCACCTAGGGCAAACATTTCTGTGATGAATATTTGTGTTTGTTCTATGTCTGGGTGTTAATGTCAATTTAAGTATATATTTAAAAAAAAAAACCTAAGTAAATCAGTCTCTGGCAGCCATATTACCAGCTTTGCTTAGTTTGGGGTCAGATGTACGTGTGTGCAAATATGTAAAAAATAAAAATAATAAAAATACGAGGATTACACCCATTCAGGCAGCGCTTTCCACTGACTGGCAGTTCGCACAATAAAAGTGGAATCAAAGCGCTTCCTACGGGTTTTCGAAATATCAACCATAAAGCGGTGACGACTTTTCGTGCCCGCTCTGGCAGTCCGATAGAAAAATGGGCAGGAGGGAATTAGATCATGCAGATCCGATGCACACTCTCCGAATTGTAATGTGTGTTAAAAACGAAGTGAGAAAAGACTCGACTCACTACAAACAAATTCACAAATTCATTTCTCTTGCTCTCTCATGTTCTACCGATTCGCTGAAAAAAATCGGGCAATCCGCGAACTTCGGAAACATTTGATAGATGCAGTCAAACCTGTCGGCATTATTTAAATACCTCTCTGGAGCTTTCCAGTTCGTGCAAATGAAAATTCCAGGAGTTCCAATAACTGTTGTCTGTATTCGGATCGGGAGATGCAGCCAACTTTGCGCATTCCTCCAACTTGGAGATCGTAAATGATAGAAGTTTAGTAATTAATGATCGGGCAGGTTAAACGGCGCGCTTTTTAGCATTTGTTGTAGATAATGGAGTTGTAAGAGTAAGAACGGGAGATTAGTTTCTTAATTTGTTTAGAAACCTTTCTAGCTTAACTTACGGTTTGAACAGTCCCCTTCGCTGAACGATCTAGAATGTATCCATTGTATAAAAAAAATAACTAGCCAAGTGTGAGTCGGAGTCGCGCATGAAGGGTTCCGTACCATTATCTAAAAAAAATGGAAAAATAATCACGTTTGTTGTACGTCCCATTAAATATTTATTTTATTCTGCATTTTAGTATTTAACGGCAACAGAAATACATTATCTGTGAAAATTTCAACTGTCTATCACGGTTCATGAGATACAGCCTGGTGACAGACGGACAGTGTAGCCTTAGTAATAGGGTCCCGTTTTACCCTTTGGGTACGGAACCCTAAAACAATTGCCGGAAAGCGAACTTCTACTACTCACAGACCTTATTTTGGTACTTATTTTGCTGTTTTTTTTTTATATATATCTTGGAACGTCGGAGGCGGCAGGCCGATCCGAATCAGACATCATTGTTCTACGGCGTGGGTATAGCGGCCGAGGAGAATGAGACATATTGAATGTGCAATGAGATAGCTTTTATTCCGTAACACTATGATTAATCACTGTTTTAAACTATCACGGTTGTTCACTACAGTTATATGATTATTTACAATAGAAAAATGACATTAAATTACTTGGGGACAAGGTATTCCGATTAGTAACGAATACTGCCACCCTCCAAATTAATTATATTTTATTCGCTATTGTTTCGCCTAAAATAAAATGTTTTTTATTTATTGAAATGAAAACTTCTTTAGGCGCGTTGAGCAATTTTTGGGTGAAGAAAAATCATGGAACTCGCGTTATCGTCACGCTATCACAGAATACATAATACACAGTCCCGTGTATTTTAAAAAAGCGCCATCTCTTGTAGAATAGGTGAATTACTACTTACGTTTTCACTTCTGACGTGCTATGACTGATGTGTTTTTTTATTTATTTATTTAAAATTATATTTTGGTGCTGATAAAATTTGCGTACGTAGAGAAAGAGAAATATTTCTCTTTCTCCCTTTGGTCAGACGGCGGTTCGTCAGCCAAGTTGACCGTCTGTTACGGCCATTAATAACAGAATTTGATTTCCGTTTCTCCTGACTCGTCAACTGATTTTGTAGAAGATTGCATGCTCAGCCTTTGGGGAGCGAACTTTGTCAACCAAACTTCCGCTCGCTCGGTAAACAAAAACCCGTTACTACTATCCGTTCTGTGGCACCGTTCACAAAACCAATACTTATTGATCGCCACGGTTGACATCCAACTTTTCCCATTAGAAGTTGGTACGTGGGAATTATTTGGCTCTCAACCGTCGTCTTGCGTATGCTTTTTAAGCTCCCAATATGACAAAGGGAACTGCCGAATTTATGGACGGGGTTCGATCTTTGGAATGGGTTTCGAAGGGGGTGACAAGTTTTGTTGGTTCAGTTAACTTGCTGTTTATAAATTGGCTAGGGAAGGTAGTAGAGTTTGTAACATTAGGTATAGGTAGTGAGTATAGAAGGTGTGGTTTAAAGCTAACCAAGGAGGCAATCTTGCATCCTTGGTTTCCAAAGTGTCATGTACAGCAGTACTGCCATTTGCTTTTTAATTGAGTACGTTCCTAGCTAAGGTACCGTATACTTGATTATAAAGTTTAATTTAATGGCATACGTACCTACTATCATAACACTACTAAATGAACTAAAACTACAAGATCAAAGCAAACTGAAATACACATATTTATGATAGATAATTTTTTGTATTTGTTTAGATAGAGATAAGTAAATATGTAAATGTATATAATTTCGAGGAATGTTTGTGCAATTGCTTTAAAATATAATTCAAGTTTCTCAACTCAACTTAGTTTACATACACAAACGAAATTCAATTACGCGAGCGAGTCTGACACAAGAACAACATTAATTGAATACGACCTCCCCATCTCTGTTTCCTTTGAGATTACTTACTCATAACGAATTGTTCTACTGGCTTTGTCTTTAAATGTGAAACGTAGCTTATATTTGAAAGCGATCTCTCAACTCTAGCTCTATCTACATCTAGACCATTGTCTAACACAATCATGACCAATCTGGGATAAATAAATAAATAAATATCTGGGACATTATTGCACACATGGTCATCTGATCCCAAACTAAGCAAAGCTTGTAATATGACTGCCAGAGACTGATATACGTACATATATATTTTTAAATACATACTTAAATAGATATTAACACCCAGACATAGAACAAACACAAATGTTCATCACACGAATGTTTGCCCTGAAGCCAGGTGCATTACCAACTAAGCTAACGGGGATGATTTATGTTAGAGATACTAGGTGTTACCCGTGACTTTGTACGCGTAGACTCTCAAGTGAACTTTTCAACGTCCATTTGACTCCTTAACTCGGTCCTTTCGCAAAATTATTTTTTAGTGGACCAAAATATTTTGTTTTAAGTACTTATCTGTATTTCAGTTGAAAGTAGAAACGTAAAGCGGCCATATTCGTCACATTTCTGCACAAACATTTACAAGTTGGCGGTATGAGCTTCCGCTCCACATACCGTGTCCCGTATGACCTGGCGATTGGCTCCACTCCATGTTGGGATTTAAATAACGCTCTGTGTACGAGTGTGTACGTATTTAACTGGCTTTTTATACTAGCTTTGTTATATTCTCCAGTATGTACCAATATTACTTGTTTTCAGTAGCTTGCTTGTCGTGTAGCTTGTTAAGTTCTTTGTCATTTGATGTGTGTATTACGTATTGTGATTTCATAATTTTGCTACATAAATACGAACAGATATAACATCTACAGGCATTGCAGTCCTGACATTGGTGATGGCGTTTTATAACAAAGGCATATTCAAATCAGTCAGTTATTATTTATTTATTTCACAAAATTCTCGGATCTAGTCCGGACATTTGATGGGCATTGGTGGGGCCGAAGCCAACACCAAGAAGCCCTTTTGAATATAAAAATACAATTATGGAATGTGTATAAAATTTAATATGAAACTATTGTACAGTATAGGATTAAAAAGTCTGGGCTATTGAGGTGAACAACTTGTGGATGAAATAACAGATATATAGAATGAGAAATGGCACCTGCCTTATCCTGTCTTATCTCAAAATATATTTAGGCAGGTGATGACTTGCCACCCACTGAATGGGCCCCCCATAAAGGCTGCCGTATTTTGGCACCGGAGGGGCAACATTGGCGTGGGTGGCTCAGAGTGTCGAGAGGTGTGCTGCACTTTCACTAAGAGCTACTCGCGGCGTTATGCCCTTTAACACTTCCACCCTGGAGCTTAGGTTCTTAGCTCTTGCGGTTTCCACTTTCCGGTTATTTATTTTATTATTATTTATTTTCAAGTTGTACAAAAGGTCAATTTTAGTTTGGAATAAAGTAACATTTATTTTATACCTACGAGCCTCTCTGTTGTAATTCTTGCGTTAACTTGGCGGTCATTACCAAGTTAGTCGTCACAATGGAACCGAGCTTGCATTACTAGCTTCATAACTTTTAAAATAAACATAGCATGCATAAATGAAGACGTCGTCAACCCCAGCGTGTTCCAGCATGTTCCAAGGGTACAACGACCTCTACTCTCTATTTTATAATTACCTCTGTCACTTGCAAGGGTTCCGTACCGTCTGGGCGACGACGTACTCCATTACTTATGTAGGGTCGTTTTCACGCTGGAAATGTTAGGAGCGTTGTGAATATCGCAAAGTAAAATCCAGTTAGAAAAATACGTATCTATCTATGTATGAAAGGCGATGTGTGTATGTACGTATGTATGTTCTTTATATGTATGTAAAATCTAGAATAAGAATTGTAGTCCATACATTGTCATCATAGAAAAAAATATTGTCATAAAAAGAGATTGTTGACGTTACCAAAGAGGTTGCTTCAAAAAGGTATAAAACGCGGGTGAAACCGCTGATCGTAGCTAGTTTTTAATGCAAACAAAGAAATTAAATACTCCTGATATTTTGACCTCTGAATAAATTGCCTAAAATGACCAGAAGTTTTGTAATTTCTTTTCCTAGGACAAGAGACCCTTTTGTAAGAGTGAATGTTTGAAAGATCGTTATTTTATTAAAACCTTTTTAACGACATTACCAGGCTAGAGACAAAGAGGGAAAGTTGCATGAATATTTATGACTGCTAAGTACTCCGTGATGGATTATTTTGACTTTTTTCTTTTTCTTCTTATTTCTGTAAAACGGCAACGGCTTGGCTCAATTTGTGTAAATTAAAGTGGCATCTGTAGGCTTAGTGGGTCAGAATATTTTCCTCTAAGAAAATGTATTTTACTTCAAGTTTTGTGAAAAAAATAAAAATCTTACTATGTAAATGCGAAAGATATGGTTGTATTTGTTTCTATTAATTTCGTAACGGCAGAACGTAATTTGAAGATATTTGTATGTTATATTCTGGATTAACTTATAGGTTATTTTTCATCCCGGAAAAAATATCCCTGTAAGATATCGGCACAGAATTGATATCGGGTGAAACCGCGGAGCACAGCTAATAGAACAATATTATAAAACCGTTATTATGTAACACAAGTAGGCAGGTTATGTTATGTACCGTATTTTTTAAAATTTCTGCTGATAAAAATAAAACTTCATATGAAGTTTGCCCCAGGCTAGTCTAAATTCGTACCCAAAAATAAAACGCTTGTTAGACAATTTCATTCCCTGCCGGGATTTTTAATTGGACATATTGACGTCAGCGAAGAACTGGGTTGACTGTGGCTGGGTAAACTTACGGCTTTGCAAGGGTAGTAGGTACTCGTATAATATCTACCTATAATGCCCACAGAAAAAAAAGTGGTTTACCCGTTTGGAGATAATTAGCTCATTTATCGCTTTTTTTGGGTTCCGTATTACTAAGACTCCGCTGTCCGTCCGTCTGTCATCAGGCTGTATCTCATGAACCGTGATAGTTAGACAGTTGAAATTTTCACAGATGATGTATTTCTGTTGCCGCTATAACAACAAATACTAAAAACAGTATAAATAAAATATTTAAAGGGGTTCCCATACAACAGACATGTTTTATTTGCCGATGGTACGGAACCCTTCGTGCGCGAGTCCGACTCGCACTATACACATGAGTGACATAGAACGTATTCGCTTATTGACGCTTATTTAGAATGACGCTCGACGCATACGTGACTATGCTAGTGAATTTTATGCATAATATTCGCTAGTTCGTTAGGTTGTAGAGTTTAGAAAAATATATATTTCAGGTGACACTGTAATTGGAAACAATTTTTTCTTTTTTTTATCCTCGTCTGGCGTATTTTTTTGTTCTATATGTGACTACGTTTTCCATTTATTTCACGTTGATTTTAGGAATGAAATGTTTGCCACAAATGTTTTTTTAACAACAAAAGAATTGTTAACTTAATTAAACGCAAGAGTTTAGTAGAAGTTCCAGTGCGTTCTACCTGTCATGACTTACGGTGCTGAAACGTGGACACTTGCTTGGAGCGGTCCACAAGTTCAAGGGCCCTCAGCTAGCTATGGAGAGAGCTATGCTTGGTGTTTTTTGGATAAGTCCAGAACGAGTTATCCGCCAGAAAACCAAAGTAACCGACATAGCTCAGCGTATTAGCAAGCTGAAGTGGCAGTGGGCCGGTAATTTTTATAACATAGGTGGCAAACAAGCAGAAGGGCCGCCTGATGGTAAGCAGTTACCGTCGCCTATAGATACTTGTAACACCAGAAGCATCACAAATACGTTGCCGACCCTCTGCAGCAGAATCGATAACCGTTGGGGTAGATATGTTCTAGAGTGCAGACCACAAATCGGCAAACGTAGCGTAGGACGCCGTGAGACTTGTTGGAGTGACGATATACATGAGACAGCTGACAGCGACTGGAAGAGAAAAGGGAGAGGCATATGTCGCAGCAGTGGACACGTATAGGCTGATGATGATGACCATGACACTGTTGGTTGTCATTTTCATATTCAACAAGAAGAAGCAATATACTACATAATGTCCGTCCTTGAGGCCCGACAACCCCCTCACCCCCCCCCTTGGCTCCTCAAAACACAACTTATTAAATTAAACAGTACTTCTCAAGCTCAGAGCTCTTATCTCGCCGGGCGGGGCCATTAAAACTTGCTCTGTGGACCAGCCACTAGTGACACGACGCTAATTGGTACCACGGACCACTTTGTGATAAATTAAAAATTATTACAAACTTGGAGGATTAGTTTTGTTGTGTTGACTCTGGTCGGTTCTACACAGGGACTGGCAGAGAATGATAAGTTTAAGGAACTCCTCGTAGGAAAGAACCTTATTAATATCCAATTATATCTTCAGCTACTTTGAATTATGTAACAGCTTAATACAACAGACTCGCTGTTTTATTTATGTTGCTGAACAATGTAGAATTTCTTGGACCATATAATAAGGTATTAAAACTGCTATCTTGCTAACAGTTTCTGCCGTACTATTATTTTGTACTATACATGGTTCTACGTATTCTCTACAACCGTAGCATCCACTGCTACAGTTTGCTACGAGTGCTACGACATTCAAGCAAACAAGGCAGCTGGCTTAGTTCATGTCCAATTTTATTATTTGATACTATGAGTAAAATCTAAACAAAGATGTACAAACATGTTAACAAAGCAAAACAGCTAGAATATAGCAGATTGCACAATTTTTGTACAAACAATATAATATATAAATCAATCATAGTCGGGTTAGTTACACAATTTATAATATAAGAATAGGGCCGATTTTTATGATCTTTGATTTGTTGAATTTCTCTCCGCCCGAATAAGTATTAAAATATCGGGAAATTTCACGGAAAAAAATTATGAAGAAATTTCTTTGTAATGAATTAAGTTCTATACATTGATTTATTAGTTCATAGAAAAAAAATTACATCAAAGACAAAGGAGGTTGCCTGTCGCTACCAAGGCGGTTGCTTCAAGCAGGTATATAACGCCGGTGAAACCGCGGGGCGCAGCTAGTGTTACCATAAATAAACTACTTCTAAGGTAAGGTAATTAATATTTTTGTGATATTCTGATATTGTACTATAAATTTTCAAATAAGTACATGTTTAAAATAAAATAAAAACATATTTAAACAACGTGGTTGTATTTTTAATTTTGAACTGGTCACATTGCTGAATTCATCCACTTTTTCATCAAGAAAGAAAGAAGATTTTGATATTGACATGAAGTAATATTTCTTTGTTAACCTTTGCTAAGAATTTATGTTTCTAACCATAGACATGATCCCCGATTTTACCTGCGTGGATAATATTTGTTATCCCCGCAGATTCGTGTTTTCCGTGAAAATGTAGCTTATGCCATTCTGGACGTACATATCCCCAGTTCCATGTTTTTTCCACATTTTCCGGAAAACTCCACCGTCCAGCTGGCAACACCGACTTATTCATAAGCTCTCGAGTTTCAGGAATAATGAGGGAACTTTGGGTGTAACAATGTAAACGCCAAGTGTGTTTGGGTGTTTTTGAGTGAAAGCAAAACAACGTGACTGGTCGTTATTTCAAACGTAGTTGCTTTTAGATCGTTTACTAGTTTTGAATTGTTTTGGATTAAAAACTATACTGATGATGTAGGTCAGTGTGGCTGTGCTGTGCCTCGCGTGTTTGCTCGCTTTTTTAGAATAGTATTTTATAATTTCCCGGAATATACGCGAGTAAAGCATTCTGAGTACGAATTTCAGGTTTTTTAATGTTTCATTTTGGTTTGCCCAAGGGAAATTATAAGCAAACATTCACTTGTTTTAAATGTCTATTATAAACATTCACTTGTTTACATACATGAAGCAAACATTTACTTGTTTTAAATGTCCTTAACGAGGATTATTTTATTTAGGTAAAAATACCTTTACCGGTTTTTCGCTCAACTTTTCGACCATGTCACAATGGCCTCGGTCACAAGCAGACTGGAAACTGGAATCCGGCGAGAAGAACGGGTGTTTTGTACTTCTACCCTCACACATCACATCATCAGCCAATTAACGTCCACTATTGGACAAGGCCTCCCTCATAGAGAGGGGTGTTGCTATAATCCCTACGCTTGGCAGGTGGCTTGGGGATCGCAGTACGTTCACCGTGTACTATTAGGACGCTGCTGTCCATCCTCCGGTGGTTCTGGTCGCAGTTTTAGGACATACCCGGGTCCTTTTAGGTCATACCCGGGTCCCTTCTACCCTCACTTGATGTGTTTTGTATTTCTACCCTCAAATGGTCTTGAAAATCGCAGGGTTGTCTCTACGACACACAACACTGACTGTATCGATAATTGTCCTAGTACCTACACCGCGGTTTGTAACCTTGCTTACTATGGGATTCCACGACGCCGCGCCGCTAACTTAAATCCTGGGAAGATTCCCAGTTGAAATAGCGATTTTTCTGGTTTAAATAGGTTCACAAACCATTCTAAAGTCGTATAGTGGAGAGGATCGTATGCCAGAAGAGAGCCGTCCGCGCGATAGCTCGAATATCACAGGACCAGTCGGCTAAGCCGTTTTTTATTTCGCTTAAGATTCTCACTCTGCCATCAATAGTGATAATGCAAGTTGCTATATATATGCGAATAAATCTCAAATCGTATACAGCACTCGGTGAAACGCTACGGGAATCCCAGCAGCGCACTACTCGCCATAAGCACAGGCTCCTACCCGTAAAACGGTCACTCGCTAAGTCCACGAAGTTGACTCATGTCATGGGCACAATGATCTACAACAGGCTTCCCGAGGATGTAGTTGAGGCGTCCAACTTGTCTATATTCAAAGCAAGGTTAGCACGCTGGCTTGTCAGTCAAGCGTTCTACGACATTGATAGGGAATTTATGGCACTAAAAGTAAGCTCCTAAATATATTTAATTATTATTAGTTTTTACCAACTATTAAGTACCTACTTTGTATTGACATTTTATTTATAATTTTTACATCTGACATATACTGATCGTATGAATAAATGAGTATGAGTATGAGTATGAGGACCTTCGGATCTTGGAGCTCGATCTACTGACGATACCGCCTCAAGCAAATGTCTGCAATAGCTGACTTCTGTGTCTGGCTATTTTTGATGGCCGCGATATGTTCTTTGATCCTTTCTGCTTTAACTTTTTTGTGCAAATGACAATACTAAGAATGTCGCTCGCCCGATGGTAAGCGCCACGCTTGTCCATATCAGTTGAGGGCCACCCCGAATTTAGAACTTCAACAGTTCAAAACCCGTTGGATAAAACCATTTTATCTTTCAAAAAAGAAAAAGGTAAAGTGTTCAGTCTATCAATCTTGGTCTAGGCCTACTCTATAAACGAGAGTATCGTGAAGAAATAGATCAAACATGTTCCAAAAAACATTTTTTCTCGCTGGAACCGCCCTAGTTCTATATTTTCAAGGGTGAAATCAATCTCCCCGAAGATCTATTTATCTCTACATATTTACGACACGTGAAATAAATTGCAGCAATTTTTCCCCTCCGTACGTGAAGGTGGGGTATTTCATCACTTTAGGGATCATGTCGATATACGTCGCCAACGAAGAATACCTAAACATCGTTATTATAAAGTGAAATGTGCGGTTCGAAGACAGCGATCAAATGGGCATTTTTGTTAAACGCTACTGGTAACACTATACTACGTTATACTCTGCTTGAAATAATAAGGACTCTGTTGAACGAACTCTGCAACGTCTCGTCTTTCATTATTTCTATCTCAGAATACTGCACATTGCTTTGAAACGCGAATGAAATTGCAATGGCACCTATCATAATGATTGACAGGCAGGAAATAAGGAGACGCGGGGAAGACTTACTGTCGTTTCTGTGTCTCATTATGATGTGCCAGTGTCTCGGATACAATATTTCAAATTACACCTTTTTGCTACAATACGCAATTTAGATCGCGCCATATTTAGGGATAAATTATACTTTACTAGCTGCGCATCACGATTCCAAATTGAATCGGGGGTGACGATGTACTCGTACATTTCGGTGTGATGTAGTAAAATATTTTGGTAAACTCAACCAAGAACAATATTTTATTTATTTATAAGCGACTTCAAAAAAGGCGGCGGTTCTATGTTTCACTGAATAACCCAGAAAATTATTACAGAAATTAATCTAGTAATTTTTAAACTTTCGCGATTTGAACACATGTTTTAATATTTATCGGGACTTATCGCGCAATATTAAATTCGCTTCGCTCGCTTTCGCTCGACGTTTCGACCATATTACAATGGCCGTGGTCACGAGCTGACTGAAAACTGCGGGTGAGTCCGGCGAGAACAGCGGGTATTTTGTTCTCCTACCCTCACTTGATAAAAAAAAACAAAATAGAAAATTAATAGAAATAGATATTAATCTGTAAGAATTTTCTAGGATATAAAGAAACCCATGCGATAAGCTATCTCCATATAAAAAACCGATTTCATTAAAATTTCAGAACTGGACTAAATTGAAATGGGCCCACGTGGGAAGCACCAACTTTCAAATAAAAAAAGAATCATCAAAATCGGTTCACCCGGGCGAAAATTCTGAGGTAAAAAAAATAAATTAAAAAAAGCAGTTGAATTGTGAACCTCCTCCTTTTTTAAGTCGGTTAAAAATAAATAAAATCTTATTCTTGGTTGCGTTTACCAAAAAAAAATTCTATATCACACCGAAATGTACCTACATCGTCACCCCCTACGTGATCAACCCTGATTAGAATGTATTGGCGCATTCCAAATTTCCATAATAATATCAGCATAATGTGGGAAATTGTGCGAGCGCATCACGTACTGCACAATAATATACAACCCAGACAAGGCAAAACGGTCCTTTGGAAAGTTAGGACGAATTTTAGAGCAATTTTCCTTTCTTTTATCTTCCTTGAAAATTGAGATACTTAAATTATTTACGTATTACTAGCAGCGCCCGCGGGTACACTCGCTATTCTACAGACGTCGTATAATTTTTCCGGGATAAAGACAGCGTGTTCCAGAGAATAAGCTACCGTCATACCAAATATTGTTCAAATCCGTTTAGCAATTACGAAGTTGAATGGGAACAATCATCACAAACGTTCGCATTTATAATCATCATCAAATCTCACACACACTCACCGAAATGTTACCGGTAGTATGTTTTCCTCGAAATACAGTGTAAACTAGTTCGAGATCCAGAGGCTTCACTATATTAAATGTACTGTTACTATAAGTTTAAATAAATAAATGATTGATTGATTTAAATAAATAAATAAATGATTGATTGATACTTTAAACATTGAGACATGTAGCAAGATGTGACACATCAGGCCTTAGGTGACACTGAATCATAGCAATCAAAGGCATACGTCATACTTCTGTATGTTATACTATCACCTAAAATTTGTCTTACCCATATCTTACAACGGTTTTAAACGGATGGAAATTCGTTGTTGCGGTTTCCTGTTACTAAGCCTTCCTATGTAAAAAGCGAGGCTACCTTTGAAACATCTTAGCAAGAACAAAAAAATAGAAGTTACTGCAAACAACTACCTACTAAATAAACAAGAGTTAAACCGGAGGATTTCGACTATATCTGGCCAGTGCTAATTCTCTACTAGCAGTGAACAAGTAACAAGGAAGCGGCAAGCGATTATCACCCCTAAGACCGTGTAGTAAGGAACTCGGTTGATAAATTTTGGATTGCATGAATTCGCTGCAGCCAGCACATAAACACGTAGAGTCGGGCTAGAAAGTTGGATGAGAAATGCGGGAAGTGACTTGTTTGAAAACAATAGAAAATATCTAGAATTTGTATTAAATATATCAACTATTAATATAGTCTTTAAACCTATAATATATCAAATTTAAATGCTGTTTGTTGGTAAATGCAGCACTTGAGAACGGCTGGACCGAAATAGCTATTTCTTTTTAATGTTCGTAATCGATCAAACAAGGTTTAGGAAAAGTTGCCTGGAAAATTTTGAACATTCGCGTAAGACTAAAAGTACTTTTTTCCTATTGGATTATTGTATGAACCATAACCCTAACAAATTAACGTCAGAAACTGTGCATACCTCCAGCTTGAGCTATGATTATTATATATAAGACTCATAATTAAAATTTAATATCAAACTAGCTGTACCATTTCATTTTTTCCCCGTGAATAATCCTTTAGCGCTAATTTTCTGATATTATTTTTGTATAATTAGAATGAAGAGGGAAGTCTAACGCCCATATTTATAGGAGAAAATAAAGGAACCTCAAATTCTCAACTCGAAGTTTTATGGCATATAAAAAACACTTGAGCCCAGTTGATAGAAGAGGGGAATCCAAGTTCCTTTATTTACGTCTTTAAATATGGGGGTTAATCTTTTTGCAATTTATATTGTAAGAATGATTCGATGGCCCAACACAAGCGCGGTAAGTGACGACGACTACAGTGACCTCTCGCGGATTTACTGTTTTGCTGACTGCAATGAGTCGCAGTGAAAATATAATGCTCCGGCTGCGCGACCATACTCCTTAAATGAAGGGGAAAACATATAAAACCCGCTGGAAAACTAGAGTGGAGGCAGCTACGTAAGATATTAAAGGCGTGTGTTTATATCATTTTTGTTCTACACCAAGCAGGTAACAAAGGCATTTATTAACTAGCTAAAAATTACTTGAAAATATAGACAGAGACATACGTAACCATAAACGGCCAGCAGCCGAAAGAACTAGACTAGACGTTAGTCTGATTTTTCTAGAAGTGTGTTGTTTAAATGATAGCGACGTTATAAACCATGTTTAAGAAAAATCTCTTTTAGCAAACATGACTAAATAATGGATTCATGGTAATACATATGTATGACTCTATTTGGGTATGGCAATAGTTGACACAGAACGATCTATTAACATTTCGTCAAAATTTGGATGAGTTTGAGGAAACCTGACAGCCCCGTTAGCTTAGTTGGTAGTGAACCTGCCTTCTGCGCTTGGGGGCGTGGGTTCGATTCCCACCTAGGACAAACATTTGTGTTTGTTCTATTTTATTGTTTATTAACTAAAACGGCATACAACGCCAATTACATCAGTCAAGTAAAATATAAAACAATGCTAAAAGTAATAATAATAATTAATTAAAAACTATCACAAATGTCAAAACAAAATAAAATCAACTTAGTCTATAAAAAAAACAAGATAAAAAACATAGCATGCACATTATAAAAATAAAATTCATTCAGATTTACGTCAAAATTAAAATTAAAGGTATTACATTAAAATAATTTATAAAAAAAAATATATAACTTGGTCCAATACATACTCTTCTTCCGTTTCCACCTTGCATGCCTTCTTCTCGCAGTACTTCAGACACTCGGACAAAATATGCCTGGGTGTTACTAAGTATGTATTTAAAAATATATACGTATGTATATCAGTCTCTGGCAGCCATATTACAAGCTTTGCTTAGTTTAGGGTCAGATGACCATGTGTGCAATAATGTCTCAGATATTTATAATTTATTTATTTTATTTAAACCATTTGGATTCTTAGATAGCTTTTAAATTATTATGAAACTAACTTTTCCGTATTTTTTAATTTATTTGGCAATTTATGATTATTTAGACGGCAATTGTATTAGGGGCAGAGCTGTGTATTGCAAGGTTGGACTTTGGTTCAATAAATGTACATATGTCTTAATCCTTCGTATTGTCTAATGCTGTCTTGTAATAATCACTATCCATCTAGATTACTAGATCTAATATCTTATTCCTTTTAATTATGGTATTTAAAAATATACTGTTTTGTTTCAGGTATGTACTTAAAACTAAGATCACAACAAAGGTTTGTTTAGCTTTTAATGGAACGTAAACAATTCTGTTTCTGACCCTCGAGGCGAGGTATCATCACTTTACTTAATTAAAGATTTTTCATTTGTTTTGTTTAGTGTCTGCGTCTGTCTCGACTTTGTTTAGAAGTTTTAAAACGCCGAAGAGCGTCAGAGGGAATTTTAAATAGCACTCGGCGACTGCATAAGAATTACGAACATTACACGTGCATACTATAAAGATATACAATACAATAAATATTAAAAACAACAAAAACAACGATAACATTATACATTACAGAAATTATCTAGGCTTTTAACAGGCGGTTGATTGAATCAGGCGTTACTTTGCGGAAGTCCATTTTCAAAACTGTTTTGATGATGAATTTCTAGTGTAATTCCGCTTTTACGTCGCTTCAAGTACAATAAGGAATTTGTGATAAATATTTGTTGGTAATGTTAATTTTATTGAGTTTAATTTTGCCTAACCTGATATAAAATATTAATTACATAAATTGAAAATTAACGTAACCTGAAACAAAAAGTAATTAATTCTGAATTATTTTTAATTATAAAATTATTAAAGTAATCTGAAACAAAAATTAATTAATTCTGAAACATAAAATATATATTAATTGGAATTACATGTATTTTAATTGAATTTAAAAAAGTAATAAATTATACCCGTTTCCTTAGTGCACTTTGTCGACACGTGTTTCGCCTCTTCACGAGGCATCGTCAGGACGTGTTGACTCGTCGAGCGCTTTTCTCGGCCAAGCGCTCGACGAGTCAACACGTCCTGAGGATGCCTCGTGAAGAGGCGAAACACGTGTCGACAAAGTGCACTAAGGAAACGGGTATAATTTATTACTTTTTTAAATTCAATTAAAATACATGTAATTCCAATTAATATATATTTTATGTTTCAGAATTAATTAATTTTTGTTTCAGATTACTTTAATAATTTTATAATTAAAAATAATTCAGAATTAATTACTTTTTGTTTCAGGTTACGTTAATTTTCAATTTATGTAATTAATATTTTATATCAGGTTAGGCAAAATTAAACTCAATAAAATTAACATTACCAACAAATATTTATCACAAATTCCTTATTGTACTTGAAGCGACGTAAAAGCGGAATTACACTAGAAATTCATCATCAAAACAGTTTTTTTAACAGGCGGCCTTATCGCTTAAAGCGATCTCTTCCAGGCAACCGTGGCAGGTAAGATACAGTACAATACAATATCACTTTATTATACAACATATCAAAAAAACAAAAACAAAGTAACTTAAAATAATACAAAAACCGGCAGTATAATAAGCGGCCTTATCGCCTTAAGCGATTTCTTCCAGGCAACCTTTGGATGGACATCTCAAGATGGATGGAAGTTCTGAGTTGTCTTCAAATCGCGAGTGAATCGATTTCTGTTAGAAAATCGTGCTCCATCGTAGACCGCATCATCGCTTAACATCAGGTGAGTTGGCGGTCAAACGCAAGCCCTTTTTTAAATCCTTTATCTCAGTAGAACGGAATTTTAGAATGAATAGACTACCGGACTAATTATATGTTATTGTCTTATACGAAGGCCGACCATAAATATATAGGAAATTTAAGTGTTCAAAATTAAGATGATTTTTGTTCATTTTAATGTGTTGCTAGAAAGAGAATACACTTTCCTCACATATGACGTCACTTATTAGTACGCCATATAAATCCCATATTGACACTCGCTTTGCGGGAATGAGATAGATTCTAATTAATTTTAAATCTTATTAACGTAATTTACATGTCCAGTCCAGTAAAGATATAGGTAACATTAATTTATATTTTTCAATAGGCCTGTTATTTTTTACTAGTGAAACATCTGTCCGGTAGTCTATTATCAAAGAAATTCTACAGGAAACAGTAAACTGGTGAAAATTCACGACATTATTTTTCGGGATGAAAAGTAGTCCAATGTGTCAATTCAGCGTCATCAGAACTTACAGAAACTTTCAAGTACCGCAAGTTTCATCCAAATCCGTTCAGCCGTTAAGAGTGGGCCTAATGGCAGGATAAATTCTGATTTCCCCCGCGCATCTCGCCACACCCAGCGCATGTACGGATAACAAACACGGGCGGCGCGACGACGCGCGGAACCAAGCTTGCGTACTCGACGTCTGAACTGACATGGACTACCCGTCTCAACAGAGCGATGGTTACTGATCGGTGCAACAAACCGATGCCTCAAGCTTGTGTCACGCGAGACGAAAGACAGCGTATTGCGCGGATTAAAAATGTTGTAAGTGCTTTCTACTCTCATAGCTTATAGAATAGACAATATTTATAAAAATTGCCAGGGTCAGCTCTAGGTTATACATGAGTGATAATATTTACATAATTTATTGTTCAATAATATGTACCAAAACAGAATGCAAACCAAAAATGTTGAAAATTAGAGGTAACTTTGTGATGGTTTTCTATCGAGAAAATTTTATCCTACCATGTTTTCGTCAGGGTCGACCTTTACTTATATATTGAAGTTTCCTAACGTATTTTTTTTTTTCGATTTTGGACATGATTTACTACTGTGAAAATCTAATCAAAGATTGAAGATTTTGCTTTAGGCCCACTCTTAATGCGCTGTAGATATTGACTTGAACTATTATTATTCTGTGGTAATGATAGAATCGTTTGTAGCTTAATTATATTTTCGATAGTGACATAATGAACACTGGCCGATGGGCATTTTAATCAGATGCTAATACTTAACCAGTAAATTAGTCAATAAATAACCTCTATTGTTCAGCTGGAAGGCTTTACGTAGCTTAATTCATGTTTTTAACCGACTTCCACAAAAGAGGAGGTTATCAATTCGACTGTATTTTTATATTTGTTACCTCATAACTTTCGATTGGGTGAACCGATTTTGATGATTCTTTATTAGTTTGAAAGCTGGTGCTCCAATTTAGTCCAGTTTCAATTTGGTCCAGTTCTGACATTTTTATGAAGTCGGTTTTTTCTATTGATACTTAATTATAATAACTGCTATAATTATAAGTTGATAGATGTTAAAAACACATTTTCGTGACTCGTTAAGACATACCAAAGAATTTCAAACTCCTTGGGGTTCATTACACATGATGGAGCCAGGAGGTGGATAGTGGAATTCGGTATGCTAAAAAAAATTAACCTATGCCAATTCCGAAACCATTTCGAGATTTTATGTTACAAACCATGATTTTTCTACTCTGATCTTTTAAAATGATAAGATGCCATTTATTTTAACAAAAAGCTATGAAATCATTCGACTTTCATTGACCTCTAAATGACGTCACGTTTTTGCATTTTATTATCTGTGCTTTTTAAGAATAAAAAAATATAATACATTTGACACACTGTTCGTCACACAGAAAATATTTTTCTTTCATATCTGTGGTTTTACAGTCTAGTTCTTTTCAGAGTTGCCAATATGGGGTGTTTTTCCCTAAGCGTAGGGAAAAATCATGTGGAAGGTTTTTTTCGGGGAAATAAATATCTGATTTAGAACGTTTTTACTGGAAGCACCTAGTTAATAGAATTAATTTTCACCACGTCAGATTAATTTGTTTTTATTATGGGTGCTACTCACAACGATATATAATGTTAAACATATTTTAATATGTCATTTGATGTATGATTAATAATTTATATTCAAACATGATGTCTCAACCTAAGATTAAAAAACACAGAACCTTAATAATCGAACAAATAAAATATTTAAATAAAGAACATTTTGACCTATCTGGTGACGTCACAAAATTTAAATTTTCAAAAAAATATTATAAAATAACTACTGAATAGAAAACAAAAATAATGAAATTAGTTTCTTAAAATAGCCTTATCTACGAAATAAAAATTTTAAAAAAAACTTTACATACCGAAGCTGTTGTCCGTAATGCCCCAGTTCTGCATTCGCCCCGTAATCCTCTACTCCCGGACTCAGGAATAGTGAAGCTTTCTATCAGTGACAGGTTTTTTTTTTAATCGGTCAAGTAGTTTCGGAGTGTATCTCCTACAAACAAACTTAATAATCTCCTCTTTTTTATTATATTAGTGTAGATTATTATTATTTAATATAATGTTACTATGAGGCCTTATAATGGGATAATAATTTGACTAAATTAAAAGCCTGACATGGGGTATTTTTTTTTTTAGTAGATGGCAACTCTAGATGGACTTTTGTTTTGATTGAATAGACTTACGAATTAGTAGGTGTCACTGTCAAGTGTCAAAGTAAATTCTAGTTTCTTTTTTTTTTACTCGCGTGCTTTTCTTGGCTCCTCAACGCAACTACATATTTGTGCAAAAAAGTGACGTCATAGGTTTCAAATTTTCAAAAAAATATTATAAAATAACTACTCAATATAAAACAAAAATATTGAAATTAGTTTCTTATAATGACCTAATCTACGAAATAAAAATAAAATAAAAATACAAAAAAAAAACTTTACATACCGAATTCTTGGTATAGAACTGGTTAAAACTAACCAAACTAATCCAAACTTGAGGGGTTTACCAGTAGCCATTGAAGTGTTCTATCTACCTCCTGACTCCATCTTCAGATCAGTTCAATAGTACTAAATTATTGTAATGTCATTCAGATTACATATACTTGAAAAGTTTCAAATCGATACGACATTTAGAAATAGGCAATAAATAAACGTTCAATGTATATGTTTACAGTTAGTTATAATATGTAAAGCTAATAAAAGTAATCCACACTAATATCATAAATGCGATTAGTAACTCTGTTCGTCTGTCTGTTTGCTACATAATCACGGCTAAACGGCTTAACCGACCTCGATAAAAAATTTCGAGGTAATAATTATATATCATGAGGACGAACATAGGCTATTTTTTTCTGAAGAATCGTGGATAGCTAGTACAGCTAGTACAGCTAGTATAATATAAATAACAAACTAAATTTCCATCTAACCTTAAAAAATAAGTTATCTTACATCTAAATTACAATTAAGCGTGGAAAACAGGTGACGACAAAACTGAAACGATCACGATTCATAGCCTACGGAAATATCGCGAATCAACGCGTAACTCAACAACGACCATTTTGTGTTGTTTTTATTATTTTTATTCAGCTCGGAAGCTGCATGAATATGCAATGAACGTAACAGTGCACTCCGACAAAGATCCCACAACATCCAGCCAGTTACAAAACCCTGTTTGTGCTTATCACGATCTGTACTGCGATAAATGTAAACGTATAGTTATTTTATGTTTGTTAACCTAATTCGATACAAAAAAGGTACTATTAGTTTTTTTTTATGATACTGTGATACGAGACGAGCGAAGTCGCTCGCCTGATGGCTCTTCACGCTTGCCCATAACAGCTCAACGCCACTCAGAATTTTGAACTTCAACAGTTCAAAACCCTGGATGGCAATGCACTGCGCTCGTCACCCCGAGATATAAGATGTCAAATCTCTGTGTGCCCTGTAATTTCGCTGGTAACATTGCCCTTCAATCCGGAACACAGTAGTGTTTGCACACTACTGCTTGGCGGTTGAATAACTAGCAAAGGTGTGAGACAAAAATACTTACGAGGCCTTAAAGTCCGATTTTCGTAGTAGAAGTTTTTTAAAATTATGAACACACTAGCTGCGCCCCACGGTTTCACCCGCGTGGTGATGAAAATCGGTAATGGTAATAATGATGAAAAGTAGCCTATGTGTTAATCCAGGACATAAGCAATGTATATTCCAAATTTCATCCAAATCCATCCAGCCGTTTCTGCGTGATTGAGTAACAAACATCCATCCATCCACCCATCCAAACTTTCACATACCTATATGATATTAGTGTGATTAAATACCATGTTATAGAAAACTCATTTATTTGTTTCCGATGAGTGTGACTCAATATAGATTATATTAGAGCTTATTCGTCTTTACTGGATGGACTGGACTTACTGAGTAGAGTACCTACGCACGTATTCATTATACATTTTACCAAAATCTATTGCTATATGCGACGAAAATCTGAACTTCAGAATCACCATTACTCCGAAACAATTTAGTTTCTATATCTCGCGAAGCCGAGTCACGGCACTCCGAAAGTTTGTTGCACAAAATCATCTTACGCCGAAAGTATTTGACTTACCCAAAACTAATTTCTTAGACGGTTACTCGTTTTAAATAGCAGGGCCTTTGTTTTTGTTAAATTAAAAAACAACAAACTTAACTCCAAGTATTTGAGTAATATAAAGTAAACATGAAATAAGCCAAGTTTTATTGACTCGAAACCGACGATTCCGACACAAAGTTCGGTTGGAAAGTAAACGTGGGTTGGATACCTACCTACTGAGAACAAACCGTTTTATTGTGGATTAGTGGTAACGTAGAATAGAAAATATATTGTTAAGATAAAGATAATTTATTTGCACAAAACAGAAGCAAATAATAAACACATTTAAAAACGCATACACAATATGTTTACCTACAAATCTAGAGATTTGGCTTAAAAAATACCGTAAACAAACAAACTTACATACAAACATTGTATGTGAGTTGTAAAAACAAAAAAGACACCCTCTTTAAATGTTTTAAAAGTCTAACAAAGACGCGTCATAGAGAGGAAGCATCGCAAAGTAACATAATCTAGGCTCTCCTTACAGTCCATTGGCCATGTTTGCAAACCTGCCAACTCAAACGTCAGCTGTCAAAATCAACAAACATCACTAGTGAAAAACGCAGTTTTTTACCGACTTCCAAAAAGGAGAAGGTTATCAATTCGACTGGTTTATTTTTATTTTTATGCATAGATAGGCTTGCGTTTGACCGCCAACTCGCCTGATGTTAAGCGATGATGCGGTCTACGATGGAGCACGCTTGCCTAGAAGAAGCCGATTCACTCGTGATTTGAAGACACACAGATTGTAACTATCGGGGAACACCCATTCAGGCAGCGCATTCCACAGACCAGCAGTACGCACAATAAAAGTGGAAACAAAGCGCTTCGTACGGGTTTTCGGAATATCAACCATAAAGCGGTGTCGATTTTTCGTGCACGCTCTGGCAGTCCGATAGAAAAATGGGCAGGAGGGAATTAGATCATGCAGATCAGATGCACACTCTCCGAAATGTATCCGATAAAAAACTGATAGACTAGCAACTTTGCGCCGATGCTCAAGACTAAGGAGCTTAGTCTGAACCAGGGATTCGTTGCCGATGAGTCTCTTGGCGCGTCTCTCAATAGATTCTTAACGCCCCAAGCTGGTACTTAACTGTTAAAAGGTTGGTAATGTTTGTTACCTCAGAACTTGCGACTGGGTGAACCTATTTTTATGATTATTTTTTATTTGAAAGCTGATGCTTCCCGTTTGGTTCCATTTCAATTTGGTCCAGGTCTGATGAAGTCGGTTTTTTATATTGATAATTATGTCCACTCAAGATGCCGCACATCACGTGACCTTGTTTCCCATTCCCATAATAGAAAATCCTTGCGTTACTCATCCATTCGATCATAATAATTACAACCCCACTTTAACCAACGTCACGTATGTCAAGAGGGAAAAACAAGATTATACCAATGTACTCGTATAAAACATTCTCGTTGCCAATATCAACACAGAAAAATATAAATTTTAACTTAAAACAAAATTTTCGTTTCAGTAAATTCATAAATGAAAAGTCTCGATTGAAATCAACATCGAGAACGAGAAGCCGGTCAGTCAACATGGCATTAAAGTTTCAATTAAACTGTTTAAAACGATCGCAGGCAGACCTAAGCGGCGCTTCGCTCAAAATATTCATTTTAATTAATCCTCAGAAGCTGAGCTTGAAAGGTTCCACTGATGGACATGTTCGGATAAACAATGGCCTTAGTATGTTTGTTTTATATTTATTTTTCTATCTGACAAAGTACGAATATTGTTTGTGATCGAAATGTCAGCTTGGCAAAATTTCATTTTGTTTTTATTCCGATGTACTTTCTGATTTCGTGATCATTCAATGCTTGTTTTTTATGACAATACTTTGTTAAAAGTATTGAAATGAAACAGAAATACAAATTTTAATCAAGAGGATCGCTGGCCAGTAACTCCTGCTTGGGACCCAGTCGTCAAATTAATAAAATCTCAAGCCTACAAGAACTACAAGACCTCTGTGAGCGTTTACTGCTATCATTGGCGGTACTTGTCACTTATTTCATAACATTTCTATAGACATCATCCGTTACCTAGTCCACGGATGCTGCAGTGTTCGAAACGTCAGGAATCAGGAATAAAATTATGTAAAATATCTACACGCTATACAAATACGTTAATGTTTAATAATCGCGAAAACTTAAAAAAAAGTGAAAAGTATTTATAAACTACAAGCCGCTCGCCCCGGCTTCGCACGGGTGTAAGCTCGGCCTTCGGCCTCGCCACAAAATAGAATCCTATGTCCGTCTCCTGGTACTAAGCCACCTCCCCACCAATTTTCAGCCAAATCGGTTCAGCCGTTCTTGAGTTATAAATAGTGTAACTAACACGACTTTCTTTTATATATATAGATTATAAAAGCTCACGGTATAACATAGAAAATAATAAGTATATGTACTTATCAATAACTCAATATTTAAAGAAGGTGGGGGGGGGGGGGACAAAATGTGTATTTTTTTATTAATTTTTAGTTTTTTTATTATTATTTATCTCAGTGTATAAAGTACATGCTATGTATATACAACTCTGCCAAACTGCGTAGCAGTTTGTAGGCAGATATCTACTCTCATTACAACATTGCAGTATAGAGTAGAAACATTTTTTTTATTTTATTTTTTAAGGCAAGTGCCTTTACTAATTGAACAAAATACATGCTAACACTAACACTACAGAAACAGAACATTAAATATGTAATTAGATGAGCTACATATTTTTTCTCCTTTATTGAAGTGAGTGAGTTCTAAAATGTTGTCCGCCCTGATAAAATGTATCGTTACTTCTCAATTCAGCCGTATCCAGTCCATAAATCAAAATCGCAGCGCTACCCATCAACGGCGCGGCAATTTTTCATCTACCCTCCAACTGTTTTCATATTACAAAACACATTCGCTTGTTCAGTAACTTCGGAATAGTTCACAAAGTTCAATCATTTTCCCGAAGCTCATTAGGTATCCTATAAGAGGAAAAGAGTTTACAACTCTGTTCATTATGGAGACTTGTAGAGCTTATCAGACTTCCGATGTTGAGCGACTTTGTGACGTGATGTACTAGTTTTTATGTTATTAAGTTATATTCTGCCATCTAGTTTCTAGGTCTTGACAATGATGACTTTGGAACTGCTGTGCTATTAATTAATATAAATTAAAAATTTATACCCCGATAAAGAAGCTGATAAATCTTCTAACGGCTGAACATATTTTCTTAAATCGGCGAAGACCTCGATAAGTCACCTTTCAAACAAAAATAAAACTAAATCAAAATCGGTTAAGCCGTTTGGGAGCTATGATACACACAGACAGACACACAAACGGACAAATCGATGGACATATAAAAATGAGCATCCTGATTATGAGTTTCGTCATTATTACTCCATTTTTACTATAAATCGCATGTCAACGTCAAACTTCTAGCAGCTCCCGCTTAACTAACCTCTAAATTCTCCGAGGACGTATCGCGGGGGTAAAATTTGACAGCCCGAAGTGACTCGTATAAAACTGGTTATACCAACTCCATATACACGTCCTCCTCCTTCTACCTCCTTCTTTCGTCCTTACTACCTTATATACGTAGGCCTTTTAAAAGGCCTTACGGAAACCTGTTTTAAACGATTCAGTTTAGGTGATTGCTAAAAGTTGCGCGACCGCAAACTATATCGCGGCGCGTTAAGGTTCACGTACGCGTGATTTACCGCACTGCGCTGATTCAGTACTGTTTCGAGCCTGCTTAAGGCCCCAGAACACTTGTACATACTTTTCAACTTCAATATTATCTCCCGTTCATACTCTTAGTTCAAAACTGGAGAGTTGAATAAAACGCTGAAGAATTTCCGCTAAGTCCCGTCCCACGGTGCCCCGCGTATGATCCTTACTCGGTTCATTGGAAGCGTTTTTCCGCCTATAAAACTTTATCCCATTAGGTACGGAACAGGTAAGGAATGCCTTGAGCTTCCGGGTATATGCGCTGTTGCAAGCGGAGAGAAAACGGGTATCAAAAAGATTATACTTTATGTAAAGTTATTTAGGGTACAAGATTGATTGAAATAATCATTAGGGTATCGTGTAACAGCTCACTTCGTAGCGACGATAGCTCAGTGGTTATCGTGTTAACTTACTCGCTGCACGCGTAGCTTCTGTATATGAGCAACCTGTGGAGGAAACCTTCGTAAGAAAACCATAGGTGGTAGAGCATTTTTAAGCGACTTCAAAAAAAGGAAGGTTTTTTTTTATCTTTGTTACCAGTACCCAGTACTCAGTCGTTTACTCGTATAATCCGATTTGGTTATTTTTTTTTTATTCGATATACTTTTAGATTGTACCTACTCGTATATAAATTACATCAAAATCACTTCATGTATATGATTATTGACAATGACATTGTTTTACATCAAAATCGGTTCAGCAGTTTGAAATCAAAATAACTTGAAAAAATATGTCATCCTAGTAAACGAAATTGCGTATTTACTCATTTTGAAGGCATAGATCGTTAGTTTATCTAAGATAATTAAAATAAAATAACCCAAACCAGCGATACTAGCCCTGATTGTTTACAACCAGCACTATGCTGAATTGGAACTGGCTTGTGACAAACTGGCTATTTAATTTGTTTCAACTAAGTGTTTATATCTTTTGTTTTTGTCACAAATAAATATTTTTCTTTCCTTCAAACACATTTTTAAATCCGTCGCCCCGTTCTTCACAGCGGTTGCACCTCAGAGCGCTTAGCGGGCGACGAGGCTTGCTCTAATTAAAAATACCTACGAAGAAGGTAGCGGGTTCATTTACAGCACCTTCATTAATTGAACCGGAATAAAGCCTTCAGATGCCGTGATAGTTGGAACTTTCGAAACTCTTTGTGATGAGGCAGGAGCGAGAAATCGGAAAGACGTAGAGATGACCATAGTAGCTATTACTAAGATTAATGTAGTATTAATGTGTAATATTCCACCATTATATATGGTCACTCGAAATATCACAAGTTTAGGAAAGTAATATAATGAGATGGCACGTTTTTTTCGCGGTGGCGCCAAAACCTCGGACGTATCTGAATAGACTACGGATATTCTTGTGGCCTAACCTTACCGCGCTCCACGTGACAAATTTCATCAACACTCAATACAAGGGCTCTTCCTACCTCGCTATACGAGTATGACAAATACAGAAGAGCTAACCAATCCCGGCCTATTGTGTTGCTACAGTCTGTAGTCCACAAACGGACCGCCACCGGTGCCGGCGATGGATTATTCTAGCTCTCTTTGTGTTCTTCACAGCACGTTCAGTTTTACGGCTCACGTTTTGAGTTTTTGAAAGCAACGGTAGCGGTATTCGATTAAAGGATCAGTGAACGATACACGCGATACTTGTTCTAGACCTCTATTGTTTATAGAATCCACAGAAAATAATTTTTTTGTTTAATTAGGATGGCGGTCAAGGCATTTTTGTAACAAATTTGTTATAGCCACTTGCACCCATATAAACCCATTGCAACTGTGTTAGCAACTGTGACGCGGAGTTCGACGCGATGACATAAATAAGAATGTTCAATCAAGTATCTGTCACAATACCTGGCGACAGAGCTTCCTTCTCATTTCCGTTCTATTTACTTCTCTTTTCTGTGATAGAATCCATCTGAATGAACATCTGCCACGCCTTTGACAGTTGCCGCCAAATTACTAGCTGAGGGCATTGCATGGACGTAACAAATCTAAAGTTACGTCAAAGTCAAATTATTTATTGCACATTATGTTATGCTAAGTATATAGTTAACACTTATATTAACACAATGACCCAATTAGGGTATGGCAATTTATGTATGGAGCGGCCCGATCTGTTTATAGTGTTTTATCGTTTAGATAATTTTCTTCTGAATAATAGCACTTTTCAATTAATAAGTTTTTAAAATTCTTTGCGAAATTTTGTTCATTTTCGTCACTCTTTAAGTTGTCGGGTAATTTATTAAATATTTTTATAGCCATTGCATGAGGACCACTACTATGCATTTCTAGTCTCGATTTTGGGATTGCTAATTTATGCTTAAACCTGAGCGGATGTTTACGTGGTAATTCTGAAACCTTTTTAAAATATTCCGGGTATTTTTTTACAAAATTGCAAATATCAAAGATGTAAATTGACGCGACGGTTAGGATTTTATATTTAACAAAGTAAGGTTTGTGTAATTGTACTTTGGTGATATCTGGAGTTTTAATGTTAGCAAGGATGCGAATAATTTTTTTCTGTGCGACAAAGAGTTCGCCTACATTTACATTGTTTCCCCAAAGTATGATACCGTAGTACGTCCATGGGACATTGTATCAAATGACATTACGATGTGAGGCGACACTGCGATAATTTTGGCCAGACATTATGGCCTGAAGGCGCGCACAATTTGGTCGTCTCGTAGTCCTCGATCGGTCTAGAGATTTAAGTTTGTTCAGAGGCCGTTGCGTTCTGACCACTCTTCTGTGTACGGCGTCGAGGCATCTCATACATTACAACGCAGAACTCTCGCTGTGACTCCAGTCCCTTATGCTTCGATATTTATAAAATGATCAAACAGTTATTAGTGAATTCGGACGTCACGCCGCAGGATGTGGGATCAAATTTCAGCAATGAACTTGGCCTTCCAGTGAAAGAAAACGCCATGAGGAAACCGTAGCACCCTCAAATTGACAATGTGTCCCCAAGCATCTCTGATGTTCAGATAACTTCCTGCCAATAAATAAAATTACAAATCTGTGATGACCTTCCTACTTCTACACTTAACTAAGAAATGCAATTTAATTTCCACTCTCTCCACATTCCCTCAACAATAACACTCGAATAATACGTGGCGTCGTTGAGCTATTTAATTAACTCTTCAACGAGGCGCGAAGACACTTGTTTAATCTGTGGCAAAGTCGGTTATAGAATGGAAAATGGAAGTGTTGCTTTATACAATTCTGTAAAATAACAGAGACTGCTTATTCCTACTAAAACTGCCATGTATTTCTATGAGGTATATTGTGAATTATCTTCCCAGTATCATTCAGCTCAGGGCTTGCTATAGGGATGAGAGTTGCGCATGGCTACGTTAATAATGCATGTACACCTTAAACATCTATGACATAAATTTTTATCAGATCTGAAGATATTATGGATACTTTCTTTGGTAGTAATGTAAACCAGGTAATTTATGCAACCGGTTTGGCTCAGAAGTAGCACATCTGCTTCATAAGCAAGGAGATCCCGGCTTCGATCCCCAGCCGGGCAGATGTTTGAATGATGAATTTAAATATCTACTCTCCATACCCTACCCAAAACACCCAGGTCTAAGTAGTCCTTGTTTTTTGAGATCTCGCACTATTCTGATATTAAAAAAATACAACTTTGTAGACGTAATATAATATAATATATTATGTATAGTATGGCACAGGATCATAGTTTCCCTTGCATCAGAGGCTTGAGGTACTGATGGAAGCTCTGGTTGACAGGCTCCGCGTTGAGGGGACTCTTCAGCGCCTCCTCCATCAGTCGCTCGTACACGCGACCGTCGTACGCGCCCAGGGCCGAGTTTAGGATCTATATTAAATAAATATGTACATTTATTTCATTATTTTAGGTCACAGATTAACCTATGGTACGCGGTGACACTAGAAACGGGTTGCGTAGTTTAATAGCCTGCACTATAGATTAAGTAACAGGATTAAATAAAAAGGTTATGAGCTCAAGGGAGATATGGTATGGCGGGTGCGAACGCATCTGGCTTTAATCAGGCTTGATACTTGTCGACCTCACCCTCGCTGACCGTGCCGCCTTTTTCATGTGGATTATTAGTTAGTATACATTGGAGTCACTACAAATTTTATAATGTACGTTAAAAAACTGTATTACAGTTAAGGGAGTCGTGCTTACAGTTTTTGCGGTAAGCGGTTTAGGGCAAAAAGTAATGAAAAATTGAGACATTTGAACACAGACGATAATTGTACTAAGGCATATCTCCCTTGTTTGTCTGATCTGATGTAACAAGCATTATTTAAAGTGGTCAGTGGATTAGGGGATGGTTACGATCACTCGAATTACCATTTACAAAAACAGTACCTAGCATTGTATTTTGTTACTTACTTTAAATATCTTGTGAGCATTGTTTATGTGGTTTTTGTAGAACGTATTCTCACCTCGTCCCTGATGTCGAACGCGTCGACCAGCCCGACGGCGTCAGGTCGTATCTTGGTGAGAAGTTCCTCGTACCAGAGCTGCAGCTGCTCGATGTCTCGCTCTGATATCGACGTGAACTGAAAATATGGGCTCGTTTAGCTGTGGCCACTTTTTTACCAATCAACTCGTCATATAAACACTGTCTGCAGGACTGTTGTTTGAATTATGTTTAACGAGCAGCAGAGTGTGCGTGGCTTCTTTGTCGCCCCGCTGTCGTTGAGAATAGGTCCATACAAATAAATGCATTATTATTGAACATAATCACCGCACACTCTACTACCACTGCTGCTAAAATAGTAAACGCGGCTTCAGCCTCAAATTCATATTTCTCTTAGCCTTCCCTTAATTAGCCCAGTTTAAATAATTCATGAATTAGATTCAGTTCAAGCTATCAGTTATACGTTCCGATAATGGATAGCGTGTGCAATCACATACAACTCACCCTGAGCAAGTCCCCGACGCGTTGCAGCGCCCAGTAGACGACGTACAAGTCCACGAGCGTGTTCAACACTTGGCGCAGCTGCGGCGACGCGCTCTTAACAAGTGCTTCCGTCTCCCGGTGGTATGTAGCCAGCAGGAACGCGCGGCAGTGCGACTGGAATCGTGCGAGTTGCGTCCAAAGTTTATAGAAAAATAATCCGAAAGTTAGTGAAGCCGAATCAAAACGACATCTGCCACCTTAGACCACCTCGGGTCCGAAACTATTCATAAGTAGTCAAAGAAAAGACTTTCACCTCCGAAGCCGAAGTGAGTTGCACAGAGGTAAGGTTCCAGGCGTCTTCATAGGACATCCCAGCCTTCTGTCGCTTCTCAATGTTCGCCACGCAGAGACCGATTTTACTGGAAATAACATATTTTCTGGATGACCGCTATTTGCGAGAAGGGTCCTCGCAATCTACGGTCTTATGATGTTTTTTTATATAGTGCGTTTACAGTGCCCCAAAGAACGCGTACCCATCACTATGGGCGTAGACTCTACGCCTATAGTGGCATGCAAGAACAGCCTATTGTCTATAGTAGAAAATATTCACCCCGCGGCAATTTGTTGGAAGCCCTGCACGATGCTTTCGACTGTGTTTACCCATGGCGGCCAGCGGCGAGTACCTGCAGACCTTAGATATGCTACTGTAGGCATTAGTCTATTGTCTCCCTCCGCATACTTCCACGCTTTCACCAGATATCTGCAAATAAATTAATGTTATTATACGAATTAAATGGCGGCTACCGTATTACGACTAGTTAGTCAACTAGATGGTGCTAGTAGTTTTAATATAATATGTGACCTGGCAGTTTGCAGTAGGAGAACAGTATTCTCTCCCTCGTATGTGCATGCAGCCGTGACAAGTCCGTACGCGAGTGGCAGTGATGAGGCCAGCATATATCCGTGTCCGCCGCACGCCAGCCGGCAACGCTCCACGCATTCTGCTGCATCTGCCGTGCTCACTGCTTTTAAGCAGCACGTGAGTGCGTGCAGCTGGAACAATACAACAGCACCTATCAATAGAATATAGTTTGCTCCCTCTACGAGATCGTCTCCAAAGACTGTTTGAATGAGTACCTCGGGCAGGCGGTCTATGTCACCAGCTTCAAGCTCGGCAGTAACGTTATTGTAAATGTTCCACAGCCACTCGGCGCTCAGTTTGAATATTATTTAACTTTGCTGATCTATTAAGATCTGCTGATTGAGCCTCACCTCGGGCAGGCGGTCCATGTCACCAGCTTCAAGCTCGGCAGTGACGTTATTGTACATGTTCCAGAGCCACTCGGCGCTCAGTTTGAACGCGTGGAAGGATGCGATGCCGATGAACAGTTTGTGTTGTTGCGTCACGTAGTCTATTATCTGTGGCTCAGGTTCACTATAAAAAAATAATGACAAAATGATTCGGATGTCAACAAAATAACTTGGTATTATCGAACTGATTTATAAAAGGATACCTCCTGACGGCCGAGTACCGAGTGGCGATGGTGACCGCTTTCGCCATGTCGTTCACAATGAAAGGGTGTTATTCATCACTATTCATGGCAAATTCGACTGTAACTATTAACAAATAAGACTCACTTAGGTTTGGGCTGGGACTGCCTCCTGACGGCCGAGTACCGAGTGGCGATGGTGACCGCTTTAGCCAAGTAGTTGCACATGTCGTTGACGAGCACCACGCGCACGAACATCATGGTTCCGTACGTGAGCTTGGAGCTGGGGGAGTTCACGTACGTACCGTCCTAGAAGTTGATTACTCATTCAACAACTGTACAACCGGCTGTAGTAAAGAATATTTCTAAATCAATGCACTCACTCCTAGTACTTTAGAATTCTTCATGAGCATATGCTTTCTTGGTATCCTGACGTGGTCAAAGCCCAAGAAACCATTATTCACGCCATTTTGGCCAAGCTTGGCGCCAATCTCGCCGATTTTGATGCCAGCGAGAGGCATGTGAGTGTCTTCGTCTCTCAGCTGCACTATAAACGGGTGGATGCCGTGGCATTGGCCGTTGGTGTACAGCTGGGCCATCACTATGCAGTAGTTGGCCGTGTGGGCCACTGTTGACAATAAAACTTAGCGTGGACAATGGTTATATTACGATGATGAAGCACCATATTATTATTACCATTATATTAGTTTATTAGCACCATATAAACAATTCTACCAACTCCCGCTTTTTGATGGCTTCAATATTTATGCGTGCTAGCGACAAATCGACGTAAGGTGTAAAACTACCATTGTATTACGAATTAACGTAGACCATCAATACAAAATGCGCATAAATAATATTATGCTTTACAGTGGTTCCGATAAAGAAACTGTAGGTATGGATAATTAATTAAACTATACCTACTGAGTAATTATTATACAAATGAGCATTTCTATACTGTAATTCTACAAGTTAAACATTTATGATTGTAATTGTACATACGTCCTCCCGGCCACCACTTGTAGGCGGTGAGCGTGGGGCTGTGCAGCACGAACTCTCTCGTGGAGGGATCGTACGTGGCCGTGGTCTCCAGACCGCGGATGAACGTGCCGTGACCCAGTTCGGTCTGCGAAAATATACGTTATAGTCTAGGAGCTTAGTCATGTCTATGGGACTCTATGATTCGGTGATGGTTCTAGAAGCCTCTTCGTCCGAAACCACATATTACGTAGGAAATAGTGATTCGTTTTTGTCTACGTTTTTTGGTGATCCGTGCCCTTCGGGAAAATAAGACTGTGGCAAATGGTCAAATATGATAAAAAGCTTAAGAACATCTTGTCTAGAGCAAACGTATTAATCAGCATCTTCGATCGCTCTTAAAGCACTTTATCACAAATTGTCACAAGCTTCTGATCCCGAAAATGCAAGTTCGGAACAGTTCGGATGCCATTGTAAATTCGACCTGTTGTTGGTGCCAACATTGAAGAGACCTCGGAAAGTAAAAAATCCGAGAGTTTCACGACACGTGTGAATACCCCTGTTTACACCTTACAGTCATTCCATCTCATTATTATCATCATAATTTCAGCCATAGGGAGTCCACTGCTGGACTTAGGCCTCCCACTATCGATTTCCAAAAAGGCTGAATGGAAGCGGCCTGCTTCCAGGGTTTTCCTGCCGTCTGTTTTAGGCCATTCCATCTGATATGTGGTAAAGACTTTCGTGAGCAACTTCTTACCGTGGCAAGAAGTTGCACAGAAGAAAATGGAATGGCGTGTTTTAGGCTCGAAGGCCAAGAATCATTTAGGGTCGTTCCGACAATGTAGTTACCTGTGCGTATGTGCCAATGATTTCTTGATTGAACGACCTCCCGATCCAGTACGCCTGTTGTTCGACTGACCCTTGCCCAATGATGGTGGGTATGAACATCACGTAGTGCAGCGCGAGAGGTGACCCATCTCGCAAGATAGCTGACCCCAGGGAACTGCCTAATAACGCCCTGAAATATATTTGTCGTTTTCTTTAGAAACTTCTTATAAACATTATTGTCTTAGGTACCTGCTGTACTATTAACATAATAGTAGCAACCACGCACCTGGCGTCATTAATTAGAAGAAAAAAAATATGTTACATGTTGACATTAATCTCAACATTAGTCAGAAACACCTATATATGGTAGATAGTTACATGAAAGAATCATTTCGTATATTTTTTTTTTTACCGTATTACTGTTATTGAAATATACCTGAAGTTTTCCATCCCAGTATTTCCCTCTTCTTGCCACCGGCGGATCAGTTTGAACAGGAGGCATGCTTTCTTCACGGCCAGCTCGTACTTCTCCTTATGGCTGAGATACTCTGCCGGAACCTCTTCTATGTGTATACCTTCTTTGAGCACCTTCTCCTCTGGAAACAAGGGAATGGAGTACATCAGGTCAGCCGTTAAACAACTAGCCTTTCAGCCATCAAAATACTCTCAAATGATTTTAGTACGTAGTCGATTGGACAGTTGTTGACATCTCTGGTTCCGCTTGACAGCGACCTCTTGAAACTCTATAAGAGCTTGCTGAGCACCTTGACTTGGTAATCTTCATGGGTAATGTTTACTCGACGATCAGTATCCTGGAGTGGAACCATTTAGGCCACTGTTTGTGGGTTCGCAGTGATCAAATACTGGGAGAAAGGAGAAGAGGAAGAGGAGTATAATTGAATGTACCATTGACACCACAAAGTGACTGCGCGATAGGTGTTTCAGTAAACAACCTGATAGCAAAGAGCTAGAAGGCAGATATGTGAGGACAGTACACGCTTCGTTTGGTTGTTTCACACCCTAATAGCCTTGACAACTGATTGTTTGCTCTGGTGGTAGCGCGCTCTGGCTCGTTAGTGGCGGATGCCACTCTTGGTTTGGAACTGTTATAAAACACTATTTTAAACTATCACGGTTCCTCCATCCACAACCTTTTCATGGTAAATATATCGCTAATAATCATATAACTGATGGAACTGTTATGTTTTGTGAAAACTGTCACATGATAGGAGTAATAGTTAGTTTTCGTCAATCACTAATTAGTGGAAAAACTACCACAGGAATTATATACGTATTTACTCGTACAATTCGTACCCACCCCTTATTTTTCTTTCCTTTGTCATCTGGGCACCTCCGTCGATTAGATGTGTTAGCTCCGTTGTGTTGAAAGTACATTTTTCTCGTTCTCTTTGTAGATCGGAGTTTACTTTCTTGGTTTCAAACATCACAAGTATTTATTTCTTTATTGTTTTTTGTAACACAACACTGACTGTGGAATACAACAGAGCTACTAAAGGTCGCTGTGATTTGCTTTGCTAATGAGGTGACTGTTCAGAACTCGTTTGTCTTGTATAAAGCCATACAAAGGTGCTTTCTGATATGCATTATAATAAAGGTAATGACCGTTTAAATATGCGTTTCGAATCACAACTACTGCGATTGTAGTAGTGCACTTCGACTACAACTTAGGTCCAGTGTCTATCTTAGGAATCTTATAATTTAAATCTTACACGAACGTAAAAATTATTTATCTGTATCGATTACAGCCCTTCGTACACAATGCTACGAAGATCTTCGATACTCGACGATTTTAGTCTCCAAGCGACTACCGAATACATACATACGAATACGACTCGTGTACGAATTTCAATGGATTTGTATGGCGGTAGTCGCTTGGAGACTAAAATCGACGAATATCGAAGATTTGTGTAGCGTTGTGTACGAAGGGCCTTAAGTGACACGACACTGGGCTTAAGTTTCATCTGTCATTAGCGTAAAATATCTATCTATCTCTATAAATCTATATCTAAACATATAACAAACACGTAGAGATAAAAAAATCTGTAATTGCGATACTTATAGAAAAAAAAACACATACACAGTCTTAAAATAAGCAGCTGAACACGATAAGACATTTTTAGATTTTTTGTCTGTTTGTTTGTTTGTTTGTCCACGCACATCTAAACCACTGTATGGATTTAAATGCGGTTTTCACGAATATGCTTAGCTATGACCAGATTGAAGTATAGACTATGTTATTTTGCGCAAGGGCCGGGTTAAGGTAGGAGAAAAAGGGTAGAAAGTTTAAATAAAAATCTAAAAAAAACGAAATCACCAAGTCGCGGACAAAAGCACTAGTTAGCTAATAAAACAAAGCTAACGAGAAAGGTTAAGATATATAAAAGTTACACATTTACCTACAGCACTGACTGGCCTTTCTTCTACCAACAGCCACAACGTTGACAAGCTCACAGCTGAATAATTGAGTAGGTCGCTTTCATCCTGGTGCCCGATAAATCTAACGACCCCACCTCAATCATGTCCCCGTCACACGCACCAACCCGTGCCTCAAAATGGTGGCACTTATCAAAATGGCTACCGATGCTGACGTCATGTACCATGACGCTAACCTAGGGTTGCCATCTCTAAAATTTGGCAACCAGGGCAAGACGCGTGAAAACACCGGATTTTAGAGCCCAGAACCCGGACATGTCAACAGGTTTTTTAAACAGTGTTAAAATCACGGCGTGTGGGCACAGTGCGTGTGTCGCGGGCGGCCCAAGACTTTATTTTTTTAACCCGTACTAAAAATGAAGCTTCACCCGGATGCTTCCCGGATGCCCTCTAAACTAGTACAAATCCGGGGAAACCCGGACGGATGGCAACCCTACGCTAACCTCAGGTCTTGGAAGTCAAAATCACATTTTCACTCTCATTGATAAAAAGCTAGCGACTATCTCTTCTATCCCTTTATTTATTTTCTTTGATGATTAAACTGTTGAACCGATCTTGATAAAAAGCCAGGAAGTCGTATACCCCATAAGAACTGGTGTAAGATAAGGAGGTACCTCTCATTTTTATCGCAGAAAATGCAAGAAAACTGAAAGTTTGGGTGTAAACCTGCGGAGCGGCTCTAGTTATAGACAGGTAACGAGGTTACCACCGGAGGATGGGCGGCAGCGTCTTATTAGTACACGTACTTACGTAAATAAAATAAAATAAATAAAATAGTACTGTGATCCCCAAGCCACCTGCCAAGCGTGGGGATTATAGCAACACCCCTCTCTAAGACGGAGCCCTTAGTTCAGCAGTGGACATTTACTGGTTGATGACGATGATAATTAGCTAAAATGTCATGCGTACAAAAAAGTATTATCGAGGCATCTACCTATCTATCGATCGATCTACCTATGATTTACGATACGCTGCTGAATAAATCGTGGACTATAAACTATTCACTGACTTATAGGGAGATATAACTACAATAATAGATGCAGGGAGTGTGCTCTCTGATAGCAATATTTAGCTGCGTCAGTGGCCATTAATTGTCAGATGCGAAGATAAATCTCCCGCCAAAACACCGTTCCAAGTTTGAATACTGCGTCAATTTATTGCTTAGCACTGGCAAGCTATATAGCGATGATTGCTATGCATTTTTTTTAATTTGGATACGCACAATTTTTGCATTCAGCCAGTATTCATTAGTAAAATTAGTGTTACGGCAGACAAGACTCAATACTCAATAATGTATGATGTCGGTCTATGTAACGGCATTTTGGCTTCGCCAGTATCTGAGGAAGCCAACGTGCTGTTAACATTGCATTAACGTGTGATTTAAGTGTATCATCTATTCTACATACATATAATAAAAACGTAGAGAAAAAAAAAAAGTAATTGCGAGATATCAAAAAAAAACTCAGGGCATTTTAAATTAAGCAGCACACGTTTTGTCCACGCACATCTCCTAAACCACTGGACGGATTTAAATGCGGTTTTCATGAATATTCTTAGATATAACCAAATTGAAGCCTAGGCTATGTTATTTTGCGCATGGGCCGGATTAAGGGAGGAAAAAAGGGTTTAAAGTTTATATGAAAATCTACGCGTACGAAGTCGCGGGCAACTAAACCAGTTTCTTTATATTTGTGTTCGTCTTACGGGGTTCGTCTTAACAAAACCCCTTTACATAAAATAATGAAAAAAAAATTGGCTTGGATATTACTTTTCTCAAAAATAGGGAGAATGTTTACTATAATATCACAACAGTTATAAACTACTCATGTTTTAGAAAACGCTCCCGAGTTAGAATGCAGCAGGCGTCAGACAGATCGCTCCGAAACAATAACAAAGGTAGTAAAAGCACGTAGAATAATAGAAGTCAACTGATTCCCGGCGGACTGCAGAGCAAGCCCTCGTTGCTTCCGCATAATTTAATTTGAGGATTGCAGCTTACTGAAATTTAATCTCCAAGAGTCCTAGGGTTGCCAACACTGGTATTTGACAACATGAATCGATTTTGAAACTCTAAATTCTGGATACCACTACGATAGGTTACCGGACTGATCATTTTTTAATTATCTTTAAAAAAGCTGAGTATAATATAAATGGTAAATGTTTCACCAAAAACAAAATTAAAATGTATTCAAATTTAAGGCCTTCTTTTCCGACTTTTAGCAATTTTGGTCATTCTAATTTAAGTGGTATATTTCCATGGTTAGCTTAAAATTATAAAAATGGTATAATATCAAAATTGAATGAAAAATGTGTCATATCTAAACTTCATTTTAATTTCAATGTTTTATCTAAGAAACCGCATAGACCGAAACACGACTAAGGACATTTCGCTCGATAGGAAGAAAAAATGAAAGTAACACTGATTTGAGCTTTTCTCCCTGTTTTTTTATTTATTTATTTAAATTGCTATTTATTAGTTGATAAGTACTATATCTTAATATACAGATTTCATAATTATGGAGTGAACCGCAAAGGTACATTTTACATTACAGCTATACTTTTCGAAAAATATGAGAAAACCCTCAAAAATAGAAGTAACGAAATTCGCGACTGTGTTTAAGCGCCATGGTTTTGCTCCACTAAATGCGACTTTAATACTTAATATATTAAGCCTTATGGTCATCTAAGTAATAAACGTTGCTTAAAAGTGGGAAAACCTCGCCTTAAGGAAGATATAAAGATATACAATTCAAAAAAATTACGACCGGCAGGATTCGAACCAGCGCTATTAACATTTTTAAAGTAAGTAAATAAGAAACACCTAAACCACCCCAACGATTTTGACCCAACTTAAAATCACAATTAGCGAGTTCTAAATCAAGCTGACAACCCTACTACACGGAAAGTGTTTCTTGTACCGACGACGCCGTTGTTTTGATGTACAAATAATGTTTAATTTCGGTGTTGCTAATGAGCATAATATTATTAGTAACAACGAGAGCCTTGCGGTCATAATTTGTAGGTATGTGATTGCCTTCAGCGATTTAAATCATCCGAATTTCGTTAGCAGTTGCTCTCACATTGTGATATTTGATTTCATATTTTATGAATTCAATTGTTGCAAAATTATACGAATATGTACCTTCTTACTCGTTCTTGATTCAAACACATTTTACAGGGATATGGTACAACGTTTATACCATTCATACAATGCAATATCTAAAATATTTAAATATCAGTTTTTAAATTCCTCGCAAATAAAGTGAAAAGCCAAGTGCATAACTCGTGCATAAAACTCACCTCAATACCCCTTGATAACTCGTGCATAAAACTCACTCCAATACCCCTTGATAACTCGAGCATAAAACTCATCCCAATACCCCTTGTATAACCCGTGCATAAAACTCACTCCAATACCCCTTGATAACTCGTGCATAAAAATCACTCCAATACCCCTTGATAACTCGTGCATAAAACTCACCCCAATACTCCTTGTATAACTCGTGCATAAAACTCACCCCAATACCCCTTGTATAACTCGTGCATAAAACTCACCCCAATGCCCCTTGTATAACTCGTGCATAAAACTCACTCTAATGCCCCTTGATAACTCGTGCATAAAACTCACCCCAATACTCCTTGTATAACTCGTGCATAAAACTCACCCCAATACCCCTTTGGGTATTGGGGCATAGTCACTTAACTTGCTGCTGCAAGATGCTTGGAATCTGCGGTAGTTACCAAAGGCTCAAAGCAAGGAGACGAAACATTTCTGCGAGGCACATCTATATAACGTCTAAACGGATTCCTAGACCGTAATAGTAAAGTAAAGTGCATTAGCTTTAAACAGACGAAACTTCTTGCATTGTTGCTTGCTATGACTTTACTTGTGTTTGATGCCTTTTGGGCCGAAAGTTTCTCGAATGGAGACCACAAACCGGTAAGTGCAGCGTACGACGTCCGCCCACAAGATGGACGGACGACCTAAAAGAGACCGCAGGAAAACGCGGGTTGCAGACCGTTTCCACCTGGCATTTTTTTATTGATGGGGAAGGGTTATGTACGGCAGTGGACGTCCTATGGCTGAAATGATGATGATGACCTTCTATTTACGTTTTTTGAGTATCGACCTTTATTTTTGGTGGCACTGCAACACAGAACACTATTAAAGATATATGATTGTTTACGGGATATTTTTTATGGTGAATGTAACTGCATCGAAATATCTTGAGCTCCTTCCACAACCTTACCACGGTAAATATCCCGTAAATAATTATTTAACTTTAGTGAACAACCGTGATAGTTTAAAACAGTGTTTAGAACACTATTACCTCCTAATATAGCACTGCAATAGTAATTGTCATTGGCTGACGTGATGGCAAACATATTGATTGAATGAGTTGCATTGTCTATAAGTATTTATTTCGGTTTTGAGGTCACGTGCCAAAAGTCCAACAAAAAAATTTTATTCCCAAAAAACAGAGGAAAAAAATAAAAATATAATTCCCAAAAACCCCCATGAAACTTTCCCCGTACCTAATTGTATGCAAGCCTCGTACGGGGGATTAAAATTTATTACACTCGACTTGGTTAAGGTTTATGATTCGTATCTTTTACTTTTACTTCGGGGGCCTAAATAAATATTTTATTACAACAAACGTTATATGCAGTAGGACTGTCAGTAGGGTAAATACAGAATTTTTTATAGCACCACCAGAACATTCCTGCTTATTATACCTCTCACATTTTCCCGCTTGAAAAGAACTTTTGCGTTTTGTTTGCATATTAAAAGAGGCAATCAAGTTTATATAAAAGCTTAATGCAGTGTGATTGTGAAACATCCAAAAAGTTTTCCTAACACTAATTTAGGATAAGATAATATATATATAAGGATAAAAAAAATGTTTGCTTTAATTGAAGAAAGACGTACGAACTCCAGGCAGGAGCTGAACAGGACAAGAAGTGCATATTTTTTTCTTATTGGAAGCATTCATTTTGAGTGAACCACGCCTGACAAGCCGAATCTCTTTACGTAAACAATTATAACTGTAAGATTAAAAATAATGTCGTTTTGAGAAAGCAGAAAAACGTCCGACTATGCAAAACGATTTTTATTTTTATAAAGGAGTTTTATCGATATTCGACCATGACCCTCCCATAAATCTAATTATTCAAACTATTTAAATCTAATTAATTGGGGATCGCTTGTAGTATCCACAGG
Source organism: Agriopis leucophaearia (assembly GCA_949125355.1). NCBI lineage: Eukaryota > Metazoa > Arthropoda > Insecta > Lepidoptera > Geometridae > Agriopis > Agriopis leucophaearia. The sequence continues at coordinate 1,110,785 of OX421262.1, forward strand.
GCACGACAGCCCATAACAATATACCTTATTCAGTAAAACGACCATCATGCTTCAAGTTTTTTGTATTTTGTGTTTCCCTTGAAAGCATTATCAACCAGAAGACGTCCACTGTTGAACGTAGGCCTCCCCCTTTAACCTCCACACTGAACGACATCCTGCCATCTGCATCCAATGAAATAGGTGTAACCAAAACATCTTCGCGGTACCTTTAATTAAACTTACCGTGAACAATACCGAGCAAATTCCTGATTATCCAAACCACCCACTCTCCGAGCATCTACCAATAAACCTAGTTATAAAGTTAAGCGAAAACTTCCGTAATCCAGGTAATCGTTCATTGAAATCATCTGACAAAGTTATTAAAGCGAAACTTTCCTTTGGAAGAGTAGAGCACGCGGTAATCCAGATATAGTTCGAGATAGAGTTACTTAAACTGGAATTAACCGGTTCATTTTAAATACATACCTATGTATTTTTTTATGAATTATAGTTAAAGAAACTTAAAATGTTTGTAAAATAATGACTGTAGGAATTTATTATCATATTTTTATTAAAATGTTTGACTACGATCTCGCCTCTTGGAAGATGAATACCCAGAATCTACTTACAGTTTTGTCTTTTACCATAAAGAGACTTAGATGAATCTCTCAGGAAACAAGGAAATCGGTAGATCGTTCGCGTTAAACGAGTTTTATTTCTCTGTTAAATCGCAGAATCGCAGCTTTGCTAGTCTTAACAACCAAGATAATGTACTATTCCACACACCATAATCTAGCTATCCTACATTATTTTTGAAATAAAAAATCATAATAACCCAGGGTTTATTCGACCAACCGTCTCTACCAAAACTGTAGCATTTCTTGGTCAAACTTGCGCATTTATGAGAACCTTGATAGATGTACCTATACCAAACGTTGTTTCTCTAAATCCCAGTTGTATGTTCACTTTCGCTTATACAGACCGAAAAAACTCGACCCATGGAAGTCTAGAAAGGAGGGAGTAAACAGCCGGCATGAAACAGTTCATCGAATGTCTTCATTCGCGCACGTTCAGTGGTAAACACTGAACTGGTAACCCGGCTCCGACTATCCGAGCTCTCAAACAAGGCGCCAAGTTCGCAAACTCTAGCGAGTTGAGCAACAATTAGCTTACAATGTAGTCTACAATAATGTGTAAACATCTTACATTTAACAGGAGTACATGGAACCGTGTGGAAACAAGAATACAAATAGAACATTTAAATTTGTAACTCAAACCGTAATTGTACAAGCAAATAATAATAATACAAAATGCAGTTTTGAACTGAGGAAATTGCTTCAAATTTTGTTTTTCGAACTTGCGACAGCTATTGGCATGCAAAAAGTGCCCATTAATTAGTTTTTTTTTCATATAAATCGTGACACTCAATTTCAACACATTAGGAGTGGTATTTCCCAAAAATACGTTCTTAAAAAACACCTAGGCTAATTGAAGACCTTGCATGACCCTGTCATAGATGTTTGGGCCAGTGTTATCATCTACCATCGGACCTTTTGTTTATCAAATAGATTTCGGATAGATTAGGTAAGTCATCTTCAAACATTTTGGATAGATTAGGTATGCAATCTACGAACAAGGGCATGTAAGAACAATGAACTAAGCTCTAACGATTCAAGAGCGACAGTTATTCAAGCACTAGCTTCTCAACTCCGATTAAATTAATCCTCATGCAACAATCCGATTTGCTGGACCATCGGCCATTCCGATTGCGGTCACTATCGACAAACGTACAATGACGATTAGAAGTATGTCGGGACAAATAGCGCTGTCAGTCCGCTGTCGGGACACGAACCGCACAACTCCCTGTGATAGGATTAAAGGCAATATCGGTCACTCTGATCGATTGAGGTCAACAAACCTGCTCTCTAAATATTTGGAGGACGGCTGACAGATTGGGAGTAGGTGATCGTATTCTCTGCCTGTTCTGAAAAGAAAAAGGAAACATCTGCAGACATTGTGCTTGACATTTTATATACAACTAACTGTAGATACTTTTGAACTGATGTTGAACTGATAACCGATGGGGAAGGAGGTTCTTGAGTGGAGATCACGAACCGAAAGACGCAGCGTAGGTAGGCCTCCCACTAGATGGACCGACGACATTGTGAGAGTCGCGGGCATCCAGTGGATGCAGATGGCAGGATGTCGTTCAGTGTGGAGGTTAAAGGGGGAGGCCTATGTTCAGCAGTGGACGTCTTCTGGCTGATGATGATGAACTATAGATAATGATATACTAGTAACAAGACTGTGTCGACAAAAAGAAGACTAGTATTAAGTCATTTATTATGCAGCTGGCCATCGAAAGGAAAATCCACAAGGAAACTTTAAGCAATAATAAATTATCAATATAAAAAATAGGCTTCATAAAAATGACAGAACTGGACCAAATTGAAATGGGACTTTATGTCGGAGGTATTTAAAATTTTGGATGTTGCTTACTACGAAGATCTATCAAGTCAGATACTACTACTAAAATGAGCCCGGCAAGAGTGCGAGCTGGTTTATGAAAGATATAATACTAGTAGATTGTTTTACCGCTTCCCGGAACATAGCTTCGAAACAAGTGGCTTTCCTTTAATACTTTCTGAGTAGTTTCCCGGCGCTTAACCGTTATTAACAGCCGAGTAGAAAAGTTGTGTATTCAACTTGATCCTGTCTTAGTTAGGTATTGTTTAACAGTTACTAAGATTTATTTGCTGATAATAGTTGATTGAATCGGGCGTTACTTTGCGGAAATTCATCTTCAAAACAGCTTTGACGAACTCAAAATTACATTTAACTATTAATTTACATGTAAATTAGACTAAATTTACCATATACCTCATCATCAGCCAGTACACGTCCACTGCTGAACAAAGGCCTCCCTCTTAAAGAGGGGTGTTGCCGTAATCCCCACGCTTCGCAGGCTGCTTGGGGACTGCAGTACGTGTGTACTAATAGGATATCCTCCGGTGGTTCTGGTCGCAGTTTTAGGACATACCCGGGTCCCCATATACCTACATAAAATTCTGGACTTTCCTTGGATACGTACCAAACGTTTTGATTCTACGTTTCTAATCCGTACTGCCAAGGATTGGAACAACCTGCTAGCTTCCTTGTTTCCTGAGAGATATAATCTGGACCTTTTCAAGGCGAGAGTGAATAGTTATCTTCTAAGTCTGCGTGCTTCATCTTCGACCACATCGTCGCTTACCAACAAGCGAGTTGGTGGTCAAACACGGACTTATTCGCAATAAAAAATAAAATAAAAATGTCAGTAAACAGTGATAAAAGTAAAACAAATGAGACTAAATTTTTTTTATGGCGATTTTCGTCAGATTTTGGCAAAACCAATATTTGGTTTTAGGTTTGATAAAGTCTCCTTTAAAACGTCAAAGTTATGTGATTAGCTGTACTACTCATTATTTCTTAAAATATTCATAGTCATCGCGGTTCAATTTAGACGTAGTAACAGCATTTAATCCATGCAAATCTGAAAAATAACAAGATCCCGCAACTCGAGCTAGTTGCACTTAGCCATTCATGAAGTTCAGCCATAGAGCGTGGAGACCGCCGTCTATTCGCTATTACTGTTCTTGAAATTGGGTGGCAAGAGGCGGCAGTAACCACCTAACTAGAGGGTGAACACGTGAGGGTTGCGTGACCGAACTTAATATGAGCAGAGTGGCACACTGGGCGCGGGCGCAGGGGGTCTAGTGTGCTCGAATCGTGTGTTCTCTAATGATAGTTACAATCTGGGTGTTTTCAAGTCAAGAGTGAATCGGTTTCTACTAGGCAAGCGTGATCCATCGTAGCCCGCATCATCGCTTAACATCAGGCGAGTTGCCAAGCGCAAGCCTATTTTACAATAATAAAAAAAAAACATCAAGCATTTTATGATAAAACAAAAATTACCCTCAAAAACTACACCATGGCTTTTAATATTGGAACTTATTTCTTACCTGTGTTGCAATGTATGGAAAGAAATAATACAATGGGTATCAATCGGCGAGGGATACAAATTTCTTCCGTTTAGAGTTGAAACCATGGGACCGTGGGGTCCGGCCGCTCGGGGTTTGGTTAAAGAGCTGTCCAGACGCCTCGTCGATGTGACGGGTGATCAGAGCTGGCTCTTTCTTTGGCCAAAGAATGAGTTTGGCCATTCAACGTGGTAATGTCGCTAGCTTTTTAGGTACCCTACCCGAAGACAGTGACCTTAATGCAGTTTTATATCTATATTTTATAGTTTAATTTAGATTTTATTTAGTTAGGTATTTATTTAACTACTTTAGTATATTTCGTTTATGTAAGGAGTGAGCGAGTGTAAGGTTTCCGAAGTCGATGTCGAGAATAAAGCGAAGTGGAGGAGAAAAGTAAGGAAGGCTGACCCCACCACCAACATGGGATTTATAGTCGGGAAGACCTTAACGCGCCGAGATACGGTTTGCGGTATCACTAATAATAATTCTTTAGCCGCGTTGAGTGATTTTTGTTCGGGGTAAAACTTATGGATTCGCGTCACCGACATGCTAACGTGATGTATTAGATGTCACTTCTGTCGGCAGTTCATATTTAGTCAGATAATGGCATCGATTCTATTGTACCCACAGAAAAGAGAAGGGTAAAAAAAATCTCACTTCAGTGATTGTACCACTCCCTAAACTCACAGAAAAGAGAATTAAATAGAACGGAAATGAGAAGGAAACTCTGTCGCCAGGTATTGTGACAGATATGTGATTGAACATTCTTATTTATTTCAACTCGTCGAACTCCGCGTCACAGTGGCTAACTCAGTTGCTATGGGTTTATATGGGTGCAAATGACTACAACAAATATCTTACAAAAATTCATTTCTGTGCTTAAACTAAAAGAAAAAAGATGATAACCATTTTAGGACTGTCAAGTTCAGTTGAAAAAAGTATATGACAAAATTGACGTCAATGTCACTTACTTTTCAATTCCATTCATGTAGTTAACCAACAAATTCGCTGAATATACAAGATGTCAGTTTCCGGCGTCCCCAGGCTCCGCCCGGGCACAGCTGGCTCGCTACATAAAATGTGTTAAGAAGCTGCGTATCTCATCCAGGAACGTTTAGTGAGCCATATCGAGCGCTGGAGTGTGTGTGTGTGAGTTTATGTCGCAGCTGCTGTGTCGCACGATACCGCAAGGGAGAGACTTCATTTAAACAAGAAGTACTAATACTTGACAGCCCTGTTAGCTCAGTTGGTAATGTACCTGCCTTCTGCGCTTGAGGCCTGGGTAGGTTCTATGTCTGGTTGTTAGTATTTATTTAAGTGTGTATTTCACTCTCGACACCTCAGTCTACGACGCACTCCATGCTGCTGAGGATAGAAGACGAAGGAAAGATATCATCACAGAGAGATTGATGGAAGGTGGTGATCACGACCCTCAGACATGAGGAATACGATTTAAGGAGGAGGAGGAAGTGTGTATTTAAAAATATATATGTAGTATATGTATTAGGTATATATATCAGTCTCTGGCAGCCATATTACAAGCTTTGCTTAGTTTGGGGTCAGATGACCGTGTGTGCAATAATGTCTCAGATATATTTATTTATTTATTAAGGTTTACTGATTTAATAGGAATTTGTCGTTTGTAATAATAACGCATATAAAAATTGGGATAAAGGTAACAATCTTAAGTAAGAACGAATTTCTTCAATATATGTTGTTTCTGTGGACAAAAATTTGTTTATATTTCACAGTGATAGATTCATACAATATGTACTACTAATTCATTGATACTTGACATAATATTTCCTTTAGCATTATATAATATAATGATGGTTAAAAAATACTTCTGTAAAAAAAGTTTTATTGATACACTAGCTGTTGCCCGTCACTTCTTACGCGTATACTGATATTTAACCCCCCCCCTTTTTTCCCCTCTTAATTCGAGCCTTCACAAAATCATTTGTTAGCTGACCCCTACACCCTTACACTTCACACCCTTTAAGGGATCTAACTGTCAAATTTCAGTTTCGTTGGTCTCGAAAACTTTTGAGACTTTGCGATAAATCAGTATTTCGCTCATATATATATAAATACTTCAGAATCCCAGGGGTCTGCTCAAAACTGGTTTAAAACCACTAACGTTTCGACGATTTAAGAAGAAATATATAAAACAAAAGAAAACTATTTGCCTCAATGTTACCAGTAAATAAATAAATAAACAAGTAAGTATCTCTTCACATCAACACTTTCCATAAAATCCAACGAAATCCGCTCGTCACTCTCTCCAGAGACTAATAATTTCCGTAATAACGGCCGCTCTAACTAGAAATTAACTGTGAAACAGTCGCGGCAGCGTTTTGCGAACGCTAACAATGAATAAAACATGCAGTTCTCACTTACTGTGGCTGTGGAGGTAGTCACAGGCGTCACTGAACGTGAACGTGACACACTGAACATATTTTATTCACGGAAAAAATAAAAAAATAAAAAAGACGTGTGACACTCGGGGACTGCCGCGGTAAAGCTATTGCATAGCATTTTTTATCAACTTATGCAATTATAATTATTTATTTACTTGTAACAAATAAAATTATGTAGGTTTTACAACGCCATCTAGCGGTGAGAGAAGTGAGTGAGTGGGGGGTGTTAGGTTATTTTCGTTACGGAATTTCTGGATTCGGTCTCCACGCTCAAGGCCCGCGATAGAAGCTATGCAATAGCTTAAAAAGTACTGCGACCTCTGATCAAACTAACAAGGGAAATATGCATTTATAGTTATCGTTCGTGTTAAAATGTATCCTTGTTTCATATATTTTTTCACTATATCGCTTAACGCAGATATTGTAAGTACGGCTCATTTACTCATTTTTTACACACCTTAAGAAAATTGTAGCGACAAAAATGAATTAACGGCGGCAAGGTTGTCTGCTGGGTAACTTCTCACCCGCCACACCACGTTGCCATGTCTTCCATGTTTTTCTGATCTGAGTTATAGACAAACGAATATATTTTGGTCACAAGCTATTCCCTTATAATGGCCACAGTTTTGTCTATGGTAAATGTCAAGCAAATATACCAAGTGTCAGAATTATTTAACTGTCATTACTCAGTGTTAGCATCTTTTTTCCGCCTCTTTATTGTCCACACAACACTAGTCGTCCGGCCCAGCTGCGCACGGGTGTAAGCTCGGCCTTCGGCCTCGCTACAAAATATAATATAGCCTATGTCACCCGGGGATAGTGTAGCTTCCCAAAAGTGAAATAATTTTTTTAATCGGTTCAGTAGTTTCGGAGCCTATTCAATGCAAACATACAAACAAACCATCAAGTCTTTCCTCTTTATAATATTAGTATAGAAAATAAGCTGGTTTTAGTTGCGTTTATTAATTTGTAATGGCGGCTGATAGCAGCTATAAACGCACTATCTCACTGAAAACTAAGCAACACTGCAGGTATTCTATTACTTCCAGCATAGCTCCTAGTTCTTTTGAGGGCTCTACATTAAAGGCCCTCTACCCAATGACTGTTCCCACCATTCATTTACATCAATGTTTCTACCCCTAATATTACGAAGTATAAGTATGAAATGTTTGCTCTACCCAGTTACAGAGAGGAGAAATCATCGATGTGTTTTACTTTATTCTTTAATTATCATGTGCCTTGGATTATCAGAATCTCGTGTACGAAGCAAAATTCAGCATTTGCAACACGATACTTAAGTATAGATCACTCATGGACTTATTTTGAAAAGGTATATTTATGTTGCTTTATATTTTTTAGCTCCAGACTAGATACAGTACTAGACTAGACAGACATTCATATTAAGATGAATTTCATGAATAGAGAATGCAGTTCATGACACTCTACATCTTACACTAAATTGTCTACGCCATGAACTGACAAAAGAACTAAAATTCGCATTTTCCGCATCGTTTCATAACATTCCAATATTCAAAATGTTTGCTCAAATATCAGACCATATTTCATGCGACAGTAAAATCGAATGCGCCCCGAATTGCTTGGCCTTTCGCAGCTTCTTGTTTCAAATGCTGAAGATGGAACCATATAGTTATAAAGCAGTAACTCAATTACTTAGAGAATTTAAGTCTAGTGCCTGCCTTCATAAAGACAAGATATTAAACATTTTAGATAATTCTGTAGCAATATGTGCTAAGATTTTAATTTCTAATTTGCTTTCCATTTCAAAACTTTTTACGAATACAAATATGTATATCGTTATTTTTTGCATGACATCTTCCTACGAGTAGAGATGTCCGTAATGAAAGAAACAAAAAATAATGATAACGAAACTTAGTTACTAAATATTTTGTGGGATACCACAAGAGCTTGAAATATAAATAAAAAACCGGCGAAGTGTGATTTGGACTCTCGCACGAAGGGTTCAGTATTATTATCTAAAAAAAACGGCAAAAAATCACGTTTATTGTATGGTAGCCCCCTTAAATATTTTATTCTGTTTTTTAGTATTTTTTATTATAGCGTCAACAGAAATACATCATCTGAGAAAGTTTCAACTGTCTAACTATCACGATTCATGAGATACTGCCTGGTGACAAACAGACAGACAGACGGACGGACAGCGAAGTCTTAGTAATAGGGTCCCGTTTTACCCTTTGGGTACGGAACCCTAAAAATCGTGTTCACGTATACGCATTTTTATTTACGCGAGGTGCTTTGTAGTAAAGTCGTATATAGTTGTGATACTGCCTTCTGGCTATAGTGAAGACGTACTCGATTTAGGTATATTGGAAACAATATCCTCGGCGTGTTGTTGGCCGTTTCAATTTCAAAAAGTTCAAAGTTCTTTTGCTCGGGTTACGTTGTGAAGCTTGAAAATTGGTATTATTGTATTGCCTACTAATGTAACTACTTCAAGTTAATAACTATCTCTTTCTTTTTCAGGTATGGTATACATTTTAGAAGAAAAAGACGAAGTTTTGAAAAGGGATGAAATGTTAATTACAAGAAATATTTGTCCAGGTATTTATTTTTATACCATAGATCTAACGTTTTAACGTTTGGCCACTAACTCGCCTGATGGTAAGCGACGGTGTGGCCGAGGATGGAACACGTTGATCTAGCAGAAATCTATTCACTCTAGCCTTGAAGATGCCTAGATTGTAGTTCACAGGAAACAAGGACGGCAGAGAGTTCCATTTTTAGGCAGTACGTATCATAAATGACGTCCCAAATCCTTGTGTACGAATCTGTTATTTCCACTAGGACGGGGTGGTAGTGTGCAGTTTTTCTACTTGTCCTGTAGGTATTTTAAAGTAAATGTTAAAAAGCTGCAAGAAAGTGTTTTAAAACCGCTACAAGCACAGCAAAATAAACAGTCATTACGCTCTCGACTCAAACTTTCGAGGGACGAACAATTCAATCGTCGTTTATTCCGTAATTACTTGCGTATAGCGAGTGTTGATTCCTTTTTCATTTGTTTGTAAAAAAGCTGTTTTTCCGCATATTTTAAAAGTTTGCGAGCTCTGTAGAGAAAGCAATTTGCTTTGAAGTCACTCTCGACCGGAATGAGGGCCTTATGGACCGCAAGAAATATTGTGTCCTCAGATATTTCTTGTGTTGTTTTGATTTCAAAGGTTTACCTTCCAGGATGAGGACAACAATATGAAATTTCGAGAATGTTTCGCACAGATATTACTATTATAATTGCATTTTGTACGCAAATATTGTGTATAGTCCGCACTCTAGAATTGTTTAACTTTTCTCTACAACGAATTTAATACAAGGGTTAAATCACATTAATGATATAAAGACGAAAGATTTGTATGTTTGGATGTTAGTAATGAAATAACTCAAAAACTACTGAACCTATATTAAAAATTCTTTCACTGTTGGGAAGTTACACCATCCCCGGGTGACATATTATTATAGGCTATATTATATTTTGTAGCGAGTCCGAAGGCCGAGCTTACACCCAGGCGAAGCCGGAACGGTCGACTAGTACTTAATAAATAGGAAATTGTTGGTATTTGTAAATAAAAAGAGTTGACTGTAACGGGACGCCCGGCAGATGTGAAACATGATGGCATGAGAGCGTAATAATGATTGCCGTCACAGCATACGGGTCGGTTTTACTGCCAAGACACGCCAATAGATGTTTCACATAAAAAAAAGGAATTTAATAGTGTTTGACATTGTCAGCGCAAGTCAGAAAATGTTTATGCTTTTATGGTGGTAGGTACCCACGATACAGGCTTAGCCTAATTTGGAACCAACTGCAGACATATTATGGGATTTTAAACATCATCATCATCGGCCAGAAGATGTCCACTGCTGTGAGCGCCATCTCAAACCGTGGTTTTTTGGTGCAACATAAAATTATAAATTGTATTGTTATGTATTAAGAAAAAATAAATAACATAGGCCAGATATATATAGATGTATACCGACCGTGACCGTGACCTACAGACGAACAGACAAACGAAATATATGGAACCGTTCAAATGTCTTGGGCCTTTTCAATAGTCAATACTCAATAATTTATTGCATAATTATTATGAAGTTCACATACAGATGTTAGGTAGCATGTTTAAATTAGGTAATACATAATAATAACCCTGATTGGGTATGGCAATATAGTGCGGAGCGGATCGATTTATTACATAATTGATTTGTCTTCTAAATACTCGTTTATGCTATAATAACATTTTGCTAGCAACATGTTTTTTAGGGTTTTGTCAAATTTATTTTCATTTTCTATATCCTTTATCTGTACTGGTAGTTTATTATATATTTTGATGGCCATTGGATTTGGGCCGGAGCTATGCATTGCTAATTTAGATGTCGGTAACATTAATTTATGTTTATAGTTAGACCGTATTCGATAGTTTCGGTTTTCAACTAATTTTCTAATTTTCTAAAAAATTGTTATTGTCGCATTTCAAGGCAAGAGTGAATAGGTATCTTCTAAGTCTGCGTGCTTCGTTTTCGACCACATCGTCGCTTACCAACAGGCGAGTTAATGGTCAAAGGCGAACTTATTCGCGATAAAAAAAAACATTAAAAAAAATTAAACATCAACATTTCAGTATATTTTTATTCTTGTTTATCTTCCCCGGTGCGTTCGGTTTACAGCTTGTACTTAATTAATTTCCCGAGTGGCTATATTATTAGGGCAATAAAAATAATAATTCGTCCGCCTCTGCCGTCCGCCCAAACCCCGCCCTACGATTTACTTACGGACTTTGTAAAGTTCTTTACAGCATTGTTCTACATGCGGATATTGCTCAAATATAGTTACAATACGAGTTTTTTTATTGATACTTAAATGAAATACAAGTTAATACTAACACCACAAAAACAGAAATTCAATGCAACGGAGTCTGTATCAAAACCAACTTTTTTGATAAGGAAAAAGTAATTTCAATTTACGATTGTGGCAACCTAAAATTTCATTTCTCAGTATGGGCTGCCTACAACCTATACAATATTGGGAACATGTTTCGAGCCAAGTTCATTTCAGTTTCATATCTGAAATAACCTCAACTCTGATCCTCTGGGCACTGAGAAATTTACAACAGATGTAATCAGGGTAACATTGAAAAAGTACTGGAATAAATTACACTTATCTCAGTGGATTATTTATGTTCTGGCTTAAATTAGGTCTCGGCCCATTTGTACACGCTTTGTAATTATTAAACTTTCTCATTTTAAACAAGTCTAATTTACTGGTAAATGGCACAAAAAGTTTAATAAAGGTTGGGAAAAAAAGGTAAATCGAAACAGAGATTGGTAATAAAATAATAGGTTTTAAGAAACTATCTGCGCTTCGTGAATTCACCCGTTTAGAGATTCCTTCGGGAACTTTTTTCAAAAAGTATCCTATGTCACTCCGGCTTTCCAACTATCTGCTATAGCATAGCTGATTATTTTATGCTATTATGATAGCAGAACCAGTGCTGTAAATAGCCTTTTCTGCGCCCTGTGCGAGCTTTTATAACTGCGCCCTTGTTTTTTTAGATATTATAGGTACCCTAGAGCAATGCTAGACGTTTTTGATGATACTGGCATGTAGGTATGTATGTGTTGGAATCGAGCACTAGGGGCGCAGCGAGAACTCATCAGGAGCAAACCGAAAAAAAATAGTCCTCCCTGGTCTGGCCATTCTTACGCTCCCCAGAGTCTACGCCCTGTGCCTGGGCACCGGTGGCACCGCCCTATTTACGGCACTGAGCAGAGCTAATTATTTTTTGCTATAATGATAGCAGAGCTGATTTTTTTTGCTATAATGATAGCAGAGCTGATATTTTATGCTATAATGATAGCAGAGCAAATTATTTTATGCTATAATGATAGCAGAGCTGATATTTTATGCCATAATGATAGCAGAGCAAATTATTTTATGCTATTATGATAGCAGAGCAAATTATTTTATGCTATTATGATAGCAGAGCTGATATTTTATGTCATATTGATAGCTTTGCAAAGCTGATATTTTATACTATAATTATTACAAAGCTGAAATAAAGCATTTCCAGCTAGGTCATTCAGTATAATAAGTATGTATCTTATAAATATACTTGATTCTGAAACATCGACTTTACAAGATTGAGACCATTCTAACCCAACTTTATTAAAATTTAGTACCTGCAGCTTATTCTATACTTATGGTACCTCTACATTTAGCAAAAATTACGCTACGTATGCACGGCTTTAATATTTCCAAGTCAGCTCAAAAAGCTTCGTATTGCATATTAGTTGGCTTGCACACAACATCCTTACCTCGGTTTATTAAAATTCAGGTTATTAGATTCCGTCCCCTCGTTCCCCCCCCCCCCCCCTCCCCCTCCTTAAACATGGCTCTAATCTGTAGCCCTAATGTAAACTGTCTGATACACTGTCTAGACGAGTCAGCGGTCTTCACGGATGAGTTGAAATACAAAGATAGCTTTCTGAATTGTGTATGGAAGAAATGTTTTTAGTATTAATTATTATTACCTACTCATTTGTATTGTGTTGTGGAGAAACAAGTATTTTGTTAGCAAACAATAACCACAAAATACTATATTAAGAAATAAATAAAAAATACATACATACGAACGTAGTACCTCGTCCTTTTTGGAAGTCGGTAAAAATAACACAAAAACAAGCATGACAGACGTGTCAGACAGACAGATAATGTCCGTCTAAGAGAATAAGCAGCTATAAGGATTATAAGTATAAGGATTTGCGGTGGTGTACGCTATTTCAACAAAGTGGCGGTAAAACGCAAGCATATTATTCAATTAAAAATAATACCCTATTTCAAAATCAGATGTTATGAATAACGTGAAATAATTGAGTTGCGCAAAATTTTTACCCAAATTAACTAAATTAACGCAAACAAATAATTCAAAATCCTAAATCAAGAACAGTCTAAAGTTAGTTAATTATGTAGTGCTGCTCTAAATTATACGCATCAATAAAGTTTAAAGTTTGCACTGTGGGCGTTAGCGATAGGCGTGGGTGTACCAGAATAGAATTGTGTGTCCAGTAATAATATAATGGATAGATAACTGTGTACACAATTAAAAATGTTATAAAACTAAAATACCTAATCAATTGATTAGATTAAAGATCTTCCTGATCTACTTTGAGGAAGATAAAAAATATAATTTCTATATAGTATTTTTACTCCGACATCGCAAAGCAAAGCAGAGGATATTGCGTTAAACGTAAATGTATGTTCCCATCTACAACCGATTTTGATGAATGGGGTGTCGATAGATTAAGTGACGTTATCATAAATTTAAAACGGTGACACGTAAAGTAGGGGTGAAATTTTATTGACTGCAACCCCTTCATGAATGCTTCATGAAATACCTAACATGAAATAGTAATGTTTAGTGCACCATTTTTGTTTAGGTGTATGTGTGTGTTTGCGAAATATGATACGAAAAAATATCGTTGACGAATTTAAAAAAATATTTAAATTTACATCGACATCACTTTTATTATTAGAGAAAAAAACCTTGCAATTGAAACGTCAATCAAACTAAACCTTGCGTTAAAGGTTTGTTATATTTATACTGAAGCACGACCTTTAAATAAATAAATGTTTTTGCAAAGCATTCCAATTTTCTCGTCCAACAATTTTATTGTTTTACTCTTAGAATAAGAAGATTTATGGCCAGTCGTCTGCCTTTTGTGATCTCTGTCAACCAGAGACAACAATCATTACTTCTTACCAGAGGAGGAATGTGCTAGCTAATTATCAAACTAATTAAAAAACTGAGGTTTTCTATACGCATTTTTTTTATACGTTACACGATATCTTTAAAAGAAAGAAAAATTTCCCGATAGAGAACTAACTGACATAGCTCAAAGGATTAGCAAACTGAAGTGCCAATGAGCTGGACATATATATATATATATATATATATATATATATATATATATATATATATATATATATATATATATATATATATATATATATATATATATATATATATATATATATCGTATATATGTCCAGGTCATTGGCTCATTATATATATATATATATATATATATATATATGTCGGAGAACCATTATTCTTATCGACATCGTCATTAGTGGTTGCGAGCCTAGTGGGCGTCATCAGGGTAAAGTGCGAGCACAAAACACAATAGTCACAGTTTCACTTTATTTTAATTTAGATTTAAGCTTATTTCACTATACACTTGTGATTTTCACAATAATTTTTAAAATAAAAATGAAGTTAAGACCGAGCAGTGGGTTCAGGGCACCAATCTTACTTTAACCAACGATACTTTTTAATACGAATGCTTCCAACGATCCAACTCGATCGGTTGCTGCCACCAGAATGCCGCAAAGAAGTGCCGGCCTCTCTAAAGTCAAGATGGCGCCTCGACCCCACTCGAGGCACGTGCTCTGCTCCGATTGGTCGATATTTGAACAACAATATTCATAACTTTTAATACATTGATAAGTTTTTTTTAAGTTTAGAAAATGTAACAAAACAAATTAAATTAAATTACGAATTTTAAAAGTAATTAAAATGTAAACAAATAACATTACAAGAAAAGCTAGTAAACAACAATCAACGACTCATAGCTTCCTCGGACACGGCCGTCCTGACGTATCACACGTCCTCGTGTGATGTTGAAGGCCGCGCATCATAGTTATCTGCAAAAAAGAAAGATACTTTTATACAGTTCGGCCACTCCTGACCAAGGAGATTGTGTACATTATTACATTTTATCTTCTGCGCAACAACTTCATTTAAGATATTTCCATAAAATAGGTGCCCCACGACAATTATAAACGTTTATAGATTCCACGCTACATACTAATTTGAGTCTGTGGTATCGAAACAGCTGCCTCGCCGTTTATCGCGTTACGTGTTTTAAATTATTCACAGTATCACAATAGCCACCTCGCCTATCAGAGGCCACCTCGCCTATCAGAGGCCACCACGCCTATCAGAGGCCACCTCGCCCATCAGAGGCCACCTCGCCCATCAGAGGCCACCTCGCCTTTTTGTGGCCACCTCGCCCTTTTTTTTTTTTTTTTTTGGCCACCTCGCCCTTTTTTTTTTTTTTTTTTGGCCACCTCGCCCTTTTTTTTTTTTTTTTTTGTGGCCACCTCGCCTTTTTTGTGGCCACCTCGCCTTTTTTGTGCTCGCCTTTTCGTGGCCACCTCGCCTTTCACAAAACTTAACAAAACCTTAACAACCATGATGCTGCTAGATATCTCACGGTGAGGCTATCCGTCACACACACTCCAAAATAATCTATAAAGAAAATCAATTTAGTACAAAGATCTCACCATCATCGTCCACGGTCAATAAACTTAAGAGTCGAGCTACTCTACCTATTAACAATTCTAGGGGGCTTGCTTTGGTCACTCTATGAATTGTGCTGTTGATGGAGAGTTGGACATCATCTAATGCATCTTGCCAGGACCTACTTGGGCTTGTTTCTACGACAGTTAACATGTTTTTGAGTGTACTCATTATACGCTCCATTTGACCATTAGCACGACAAGAGCCGGTTGCTAGCTGGATATTGTGACTGGCGTAGAAAACATCTACCCTGATCTGCGACAACATGCACAGGGGTCCCGAAAAGTGATATGGACGCTTTAAGAGCGCTGATAGCACTATCAGTATTAAATCTTGTGGAATGCCTGACTAACACATATTTGGTAAAAGCGTCAACAAGAACCAAAACGTATTCCTTTTGATTATTTTTACCGCTGAGCTTACCTGTGGCATCGATATGGATTGTATGCCAAGGAATATTCGTTTTCGGTATAGGGTGTAATTCTATCTGTTGTTTACCACTTCGCGACTTAGCTACTCTACACGTTATGCAATTTTTTAAGAATTTTCTGACGTATTTTGACATATTAGGAAACCAATAATGTTGATATGACTTCTCTAAAGTTTTATCCCATCCCAAATGCAGAATTGACTCATGAATGTGATTTATAATCGACCAACGGAAAGCTCTAGGCACAATTGGTAGCCAAATGTTGCGATTATTCCTTTGTAATTTTCTGTAGAGCACATTAGATCGCAATTCATAAATTTTACAAGTCTCTAAGTCCAGATCATCATTTTCAAGTTTAGTAATAATTTCATTGTATTCGGGGTCTCGTCGTTGTTCCGCTTGTAACCAATCCGAAGATAACTCGGCTATATTAACGCGTTTTTCTTCTACATGGCTTTCTCTACCTAAACTATGAGTAACGCTGACGGTAGTACTATTCACCTCAGGTAAGTGATTTCTGGAGAAAAAGTCAACGTGGGCCATTTTTCTACCCTCTCTGTACTGTATGTCAAAATCAAGGGCCTGGAGGAAAGCCCACCACCGGTGCACTCTAGGGGTTAAGTCTACTTTAGTTGTCGAGGCTTTCAGAGAATTGCAGTCAGTAACGACTGTGAAAGTCCTACCATACAAATAATGGCGGAAATGCTTAACCGAGTTTACAACCGCTAGTGTCTCTAACTCATAAGAGTGGTATCGAGACTCCGCATGCATAGTGCGTTTACTGTAGTACTCTACCGGATGTAATTTTGTACCAGCTCTTTGAAAGAGGATCGCGCCGTAACCTTCACTACTAGCATCCTTATGTAACTCTATAGGCAACTCTGGGTCGAAGAGCATCAAAACCGGAGATGAAGTCAATACCGATATTATGTCTTGTCTGATTTTCTCGTACTCTGAGGTTCAAATTATTTTAGAATTATTGTTAGCCAGCAGACGGTAGAGCGGTGCCATTTTAAGCGAAAAGTTATTGACAAACTGCCTAAAGTAGGACGCTAAACCCAAAAATTGTCTGAGCTGAGTGATGGTCTGTGGTGGTAAACTCGTAATGAGCGTCCGGGGTAATAAATGCTGTTTTCTCTATCGAATTTGACTCTACACTTACAGGAACTTGATAAAACCAACTAGCCATATCAAAACGTATAAAATCGCGAGCCCGATTAATCTTTGAACTTGATCACTGATTAGAGGTAAGGGATACCGGTCGGGAACTGTATTAGCGTTTAATTCTCGGTAATCGACGCACATTCGGTCTGTGCCATCGCGCTTTTTTACTAAAAGTATTGGGCTAGAGAAGGGCGATTTGCTTGGTCTAATAACTCCGACAGATAATAGTTCACTACACTTATTACGTACTATCACTCGCTCTTCAGGGCTCAAGTGATAAGGCCGCCGTTGCACGATTTTGCTAGGATCAACTAAATTAATTTCTAATTCACCTGTCTTTACTCTATTAGTAAGCGTGCCGTCAACAAATGAGCTTTTAAAGCAGCTAAGAAGTTCTGTTAGTTGTGGTTTAAGGCTATCAGGTATATCCGTATCCACGTCATGAAAGTCAGCCACCGCGTTACTAACGTTGCAAATATTAACTAGAGAAGGCTTCTCAGTTATAGAAAGCTTATCACTCAATATGTGTACTGACAACCCTAAGGCCAACAAATCGCGTCCAATCAAAATATCATTATTAAGGTAAACATCAGGTATAATGTAAAATAAAATTTGTACGTCATGACCACTAAGCGCGACTTTAGATAAAATTTGCGAGTCACATAATACACTAGATTTTCCTACACCAGTCAAGGTAACAATTGCACGCTGCAACGTACCAATAAGCTTACGAGAGACTCTCTTTAATTAAGGAACAAGCAGCACCGGAATCAAAACAAAATGAAAACTGCTCACCAAATTGCGTAATTATCCCGGTGACAGGTTTCACATCACACACGTCCACTCGCTTCACTACGCTGGGTGCGGCGAGCTGCGCGCTGCTGTTTGCAACTGGCCATGTTTTTGAACATCGCGATGCCACGTGACCTTTAACACCACACTTGTAGCAAACCACAGGGGGCCGCGTAGCAACGGCCGTGTTGGGGCGGTCAGAGGACGGAGTTGTTTGCTGCTTGTCATGCGATCGGCTGAAACATTCAAAAGACTTATGACCAAATTTTCCACAAGCGTAACATTTTGTTGAGGCAGGACTTAACCTAGGACGTTTATTATCTTGCATGGCGTTTGCAATGGTCTTTGTCATCTCTTGGTAACTTCGCTTTCGATTAAAAAAAAACGCCATTATTTCACGTTGCATTTTACAGCGGGTAGTTATTTCTTCAGAAAAAATATTGCGTTGTAACCGTGGCTCGATTTGCCTCATGTGGCAAGTATCAAGGATACCACCATTTCTTCCTTGCCCAAGTTACTCCATCGTGACACGAGTATAGTAAACAGACGGCTTGCATATGCAGCAAGACATTCACCTTCTTGCGGCTTACCAGTAAGCATCTTTAATATAGTTGTCGCACGTGTTTCTGTCGTATTGAAACGAGAAAGAAAAAAAATCTTTAAAGTCTACCCAATGCATATTGGGAAAAGCTATCTGCGAAAACCATGTTGCGGCCGAACCTTTCATGGCCTTACTAAGTATGAGAATTAATGTACTTCCCTGTATACCACGATCCGATAAGCAGATATCCGCCGTTGCCAGCCACGCCCGGGCATCAGTGTCTGCATCTTCCGGTTGAAATTTAGGCAGTGTGATGCGCTTATCCTCGATATTCGGCGAGTTAGTTAGCGCCTCCACGAGTAGCCTCATGTTGGATTTCCTGCGCTCACGTTTTGTGCCGGCACGGATCCCACTTCTGATGTCGGAGAACCATTATTCTTATCGACATCGTCATTAGTGGTTGCGAGCCTAGTGGGCGTCATCAGGGTAAAGTGCGAGCACAAAACACAATAGTCACAGTTTCACTTTATTTTAATTTAGATTTAAGCTTATTTCACTATACACTTGTGATTTTCACAATAATTTTTAAAATAAAAATGAAGTTAAGACCGAGCAGTGGGTTCAGGGCACCAATCTTACTTTAACCAACGATACTTTTTAATACGAATGCTTCCAACGATCCAACTCGATCGGTTGCTGCCACCAGAATGCCGCAAAGAAGTGCCGGCCTCTCTAAAGTCAAGATGGCGCCTCGACCCCACTCGAGGCACGTGCTCTGCTCCGATTGGTCGATATTTGAACAACAATATTCATAACTTTTAATACATTGATAAGTTTTTTTTAAGTTTAGAAAATGTAACAAAACAAATTAAATTAAATTACGAATTTTAAAAGTAATTAAAATGTAAACAAATAACATTACAAGAAAAGCTAGTAAACAACAATCAACGACTCATAGCTTCCTCGGACATATATATATATATATATAAATTTATCGCGTATAAGTCCTTGTTTGACCACTATATACCACTATCTGTAGACGAACCGACAACCATTGGGTTAGACGGGGTCTAAAGAGGAACCGCCTATCAGCAAACTTAGAGTATTAGAATGCCCTGCATCAGGTGGAGCGACGACCTTCGAAAGGCAGCGGCGGAGGCAAGTGGATACCAAAAGCAGAGTAGTCTACGTCCAGCAGAGGACGAACATAAAATAGCCTGATGATGATGCAACGATATATTCACCGATTGTGAACTGATTTTATTGTAAACTAGCGACGCGCCCCGGCTTCGCACGGGTGTAAGCTCGGCCTTCGGCCTCGCTACTATGACCCGTTCCAGGTACACAAAATTTCATCAAAATCGGTCCAGCTGTTTACTCAATGTTTAAACCTTCCCTGGACTACGACAAACATTTCAAACCCAAAATCAGCTAAATCGGCCCAGCCGTTCTCGAGTTTTATCGACACTAACGAACAGCAATTGATTTTTATATATATAGATTTAAATAAAATATTCTACCTATAAGGATGAAAAATTAGAGGATGAATTTCAATTATTAAACTTAGAACGCAATTTATTGCATGAAATATTTAAATTTTAGTTTAACCATTTTCTTTGCAACTAGAAAATGTAAGCCTGTTCATTGTACAGTTTCATAGAAAACTGCGTGAAATTCCCATAAGTAAGTAATGGAGAACCTTATACAATCTCGATCAGCAGCACAACAGTATCAAGCGGGTGTGTACTTCAACAAAGGAGTATCTAAAGGGTGGTATTGTACGAGGCTTCAACAATAAGGCCATAGAAACAACGAGCGAATGCTCTTATTATTGGAACTTATTTTAACACGCTCAAACATACAACAACAAACAACACAGGTGCAACAATAATAATGAAGCTAATTAATTGTTGAGTCCTCATACCATAGACCAGGTCAACACCATCAAGAGCCTTACTAAAAACATTACTAAATACTATTGCTCTCTCAACTTCTCGCTGACGGCAATAGTCACACGCGAAAACGAGACAGAGCAATTTTAAGCATAGACCGACTTGAGTGATTTTATTATGTAAGGCCCCAAGAAGCCCAGTTTTTTTTAGTTTACTTTCATATTCCTTTTCACATACATTCCATAATTGTATTTTATGTTAAACAGGGTCTCTTGGTGGTGTTTTTGGCCCCACCAATGCTTCTAAAAAGTCCGGGCTAAAACCGAGAATGAAAAAAAAAGTTATGAGATTCACATGTAACAAATCTTGGAAGTTCGTTTTACCATATATTTATAGTTTTCGTATAATAAATCTAGATTATAAATACAATAATTTGATACCATCAAACTGATCTGATGATGGAGCCGGGAGTTAGTGTAACTCTTCAACAGCTGGTAGTAAACCCCTCATATTGTTTGTTTTAACGAGCCTCATTCATGACACTTGGCGACGAGGGTCTGATGATGGAGCCGGGAGGTGGATAGCGTTACTCTTCAATAGTTAGTCGTGTGTTTTTTTTTTTTTTTAAACACTCAATTTGTCTAACAATTTCAATAATATGGACGTCGTCAAATAGAGAGTGAATAGGTTCATTTTATAGGTTTTTACTCAGAGTCACACAACGGGCAATGGAGAGAGCTATGCTCGGAGTTTCTTTGCGCGATAAAATCCGAAACGTAGATATTAACCAAAGAACCAGAGTCACCGACATAGCTATTAAAATCTGCAAGTTGAAGTGGCAATGGGCAGGCCACATCGCTCGAAGAACTGTTAACCGATGGGGAAGAAAGGTTCTTGAGTGGAGACCGCGAACCGGTAGACGCAGCGTAGGTAGGCCTCCCACTAGATGGACCGACGACATTGTGAGAGTCGCGGGCATCCAGTGGATGCAGATGGCAGGATGTCGTTCAGTGTGGAGGTTAAAAGGGGAGGCCTATGTTCAGCAGTGGACGTCTTCTGGCTGATGATGATGATGAGGTTCATTTTAGGTAAGCATGCTTCATCCTAGTCTGCGTCTTTGCTGTATCAAGCATCATGTAAATAAACGTAAGACTAACCTGAATTAAAAAAAAAAAAAGATTTTAGGTACTAGATACTTCTTATATAAATATAACAAGATTCGATGTTTTATTTATATTACATCGGTGTAACCGGCTTAATCTTACGTAAGTAATTCCTGTGTAATATAAATAAAATGTGTGAATACCACGTCAGTTTCCATATTAAAAGAGTTGATGTATTCCGCTCAGTTCCTGGCCTGAGCCTCGAATGGCTTGGTGCTCAGACGGTTTTTACACGGTAGCCGCGCCGGTCCGCCGCCTACGTTCGTTTGCTCTACAAAGAGCTTGCTGAAAGCAGACATTTCAGTAAGACTACTGAAATTCGATGTTCGCATCTTAGTTCTGACTAGAGCCGTTTTAAAAATAGAAATGTAGCATGTTGTAAAAATGTATCCCACCTGCTTGTACAAAACATTTGCAAAAATTTCAGATAAGAAATAAAATTGAGTTCTAAATGAACACTAAATTTGATGAAAGAAGGATCTATCAAAAGGACATGGGTTTTTAAACTAGCATAAGTTGTACTTACAAAGTTCAAGCAGAATACGTTTGGGGTTTAAAATTAATACATACTTCAATTGGTTTGTATATAGTCCACGGAGCGCAGCTAATTCTGAATTCAAAACCTTAATACTGTTAATTGAATTTAGCCAACAAGGTAACAAAAAACAAACAACAAAATAACAATCCTTCATGTCACAAACCGTCACGGTACAATGCTGGATATTAGATTTTTTACGTCGAAAAAACAAGTCCAATTACCAGCTGACGACGTCGACACGACGTATACTAACCCAATTATTGTACCAGTACAAGCGTCGCCGCGACGTACGTCGGGTAAACACACGACTCACTGAGGACTTCACTTGGTGAGGGAGATAGAATTATGTGTCAATTGCCATCTTATTCGAGCTTTCTGTAGGTTGAAGAAAACATCTCAGTTCTTTAGCATCCATATACGAAGTTCCCACAGTGCAACACCACTTACAATAAACATGGTAAAAATTCAACTACAATTGTTATATTTTTCTCTTTAGTCGCATTTACAATGAGGAATGAATTTATAATCGCACCAGCCGTCACCGCCTGAAAGTTCATCCACATATCATGGATTGGTGCAAATTGCACACTTTGCGTTTTATACGATATTTTTTGCCTCACACCTGCAATTTGTGGAATGAGCTGCGGCATTTCCGAGTATATATAATATGGGGTTCTTCAAAAAGGCTATTAATGGAGTCTTTAAGGATCGGCAACGTATCTGTGATGCCCCTGGTATTCCTGGTATCCATAGGCGACGGTAATCGTTTACCTTCAGGCGGCCCGTCAGCTTGTTTGTCACCTATGGCATTAAAAAGAAGTTATAGCGCCCCCATCCACATTCACACTCATCATCATTTCAGCCACATGACAACCACTGCTGGACAGGTCTCCCCCATCGAACTCCAAAAGGGATGTTGTAAGTGGCCTGCATCCAGCGTTTTCCTGCGGTCTCTTCATCTGTCCATCTTGCGGATGGACGTAACTCTTCATCCACATATTGGCCGCATTGGCCCCAATATGATTTTCGTTCCTTCATCCACCAATGTGTGTATTATCTATCGGTTTTTTATATTTCACTTTTCCGATACACGCGTTGGCGCAAGAAAAAACGAAAACGATGTTAGGGCCAACACGGCCGATGTGTTGACGCCATGTTAACTTGGAGTAAACTGCGTACTCAGTGAGAAAAGAGTCAAGATTGTATCATTGTCAACTCATTCGCGCTTCCTGAATCTCACTTACGGACGAGATGTTTATATACTCGTACCCACAGAAAACATATTTTTAATTTGTTTAAATTAGAACGGCAGGCAAGGCATTTTTGTAAGAAATTTGTTGTAGTCACTTGCACCCATATAAACCCATTACCAACTGTGCTAGCGACTGTGACATGGAGTTCGTTGCGTATTGACATAAATAAGAATGTTCAATCAAGTATCTGTCACAATACCTGGTCACGAAAGAATTTCTCTCTCGTTTCCGTTCTATTTACTTGTCTTTTCTGTGCTCGTAACAAATCAAAATCAATTTTCGATTGCTGTAGTTTTTGGGACACGCAATCCAATGTTGAACACAAAACCCAAAAAGAGCTAAAAAGCAGCACAAAAGTTCATCAACTAACGTGTCGGGTAAAGACACAACCGCTTTTCCAAACTTGTTTCAGTTCCCCAGTCCCGAGGCTTTATGCCGGCACCATTCAAATTCCTGCACAAAGGGGCACGCAGTAACCCGAAATAAAAGAAAGAATTACCTTCATAAAGCAATGAATGCGAATTCAATTTCGTTAACAAAGAAAAATAGCCGTCGCGGGGAAAAATGTCGATAAAACTTGGGGAATTCTCCTTAAATAAATATATTTTCTGGTTTACGCCTATTTGAACGAACAGACACGTACAAAAAATACCTACAGGAAATACACTTGTCGTAATATTTATCATCATCATCATAAGCCAGAAGACGTCCACTGCTGAACATAGGCCTCCCCCTTTAACCTCCACACTGAACGACATCCTGCCGTCTGCATCCACTGGATGCCCGCGACTCTCACAATGTCGTCGGTCCATCTAGTGGGAGGCCTACCTACGCTGCGTCTTCCGGTTCATGGTCTCCACTCGAGGACCTTTCTTCCCCATCAGTTATAGGTTCTTCGAGCGATGTGCCCTGCCCATTGCCACTTCAACTTGCAAATATCTACTACGAACTAAACTATACAGCGAGATTAAGTTTGTTTTAATTGTCTATTGGGATGGGACTAACCGCCCATTATTTTATTTAGCTATTATTATTTTCTTTGCTAAGAATAGGTACCTTTCGCTCCACGTTTCGGCTAAACAATGACCGTGTTCATGACTGAAAACTGCTGGTGACATGCTTAATTTAGGCCTGATGCGTTCGCACCCGCTACGCCACCTTACTATACCTCCCTTGTTTGTTTGAACTTTGTTTGATCGGAATCATTTGCATTTTTACGACACTGAAATACAGCAGACTACACGCATTCCTAAAATATTCGTTGAGAGTGAAACACGGTACATACCCCATCTGGTACATTCTCCGTACGAGTAGAAACAGAATCTGGTATTCGGTTACTGCCGCAGGGCTCATTTCCATCCAATCTGCAGCGATCGGCCGCACAATAGCACGGAAGAAAACAATCTTTAGACCCGAACAAACCATTGTGTGCGGACGAACGAAACGAACACGCCTTTATTGTTTTTTATTTACAACAGTCCTGCACTTGGACAGGTACATTTTTCTTATTTGCTGCCTTGTAACTTAAACCTCGCCTTGGTTCTAAGTATCCTATGTCCTTCATAATGCACAAATGCAAATAATTAAGACATAAATAAATAAAACTGTTTCTTTGCCGAATATTTCGTTTATTTACGCTTTACGTCGTATGAAGTACTATAAAGAATCCCAATCTCCCAAAGAGGTCCCGATATTTCGGCGCAGTTACATGCACCATGTTCACGGGAAGACTGAATAATGCGGGCAGTTGGCATAAAAGTTCGAATTTCAATGCAGACAAAACGATCTGCCTTCTTTCTTAGTCTTTGATATGCTTATCACTATAAAACAAAAAAAAACCGTTGGTAATGATTATAACTATAGTGAACAACCGTGATAGGTTACAAAACAGTGTGATAAATAGCCGCTGTGTTGTCCCTTGTGAAGATGTAACGTAGCATGCAAGCTACGCCAAGTTGCTACGACCACGCGTAGCACGACGTTCCTACGTTATATTTGATTTCGAGATTTTTATTTCGACAATTATATCGAATAGTGACTAGCAATGCCCTGCAGTTTTACTCGGCCTTTTCCATGATGTTTCCTGGAATAAACACATTTTATTCCACTGATATCACTCCTAGTTACTTGTTAAGTTTTTTCCACCTTGCCCACTGGCTATGACTATGAAAGGCAACGATGATAAATAATGGTATAAAGTTGAAAACAAAAACGACTAAATAGTATTGTCCATCTCATCTCTATGAAGTTTGTCATAAATCAAGCTCGTGGTCGTCAACCTAGTTCTTACGTCTATGTTCAAGCTACATTCGCACCGGGCAGTAGTAGAAACGCCACCGATTTAGTGATGCGTTGTCAAGCACTCACAGTCTATCGCTCAGAGTCAGTGTTGTTTACTCAGCCTAAACCTACTCGTAGTTCCTACTGCATCGTCGGCATGCGGGAGGATGGCAAACATCTTGTCTTGTTTACATGCACTGTTGATTTGACGCGGTGACTATATTTTACACATAGCTGTTCACAGGTCATATGTTGTTCTGGGAGTTCACGAATTGTTGTGTAAACTGGGGTATAGTTTAACAGATGCATAGAAAAACTTTATGTTCAAGTATAAATGGGTTTTTTTAACCCCCGATAAAAGAGCTGATAATCTTCAAACAGCTGAGCAGATATCAAACTGTCGATCAAGTCATCTCTCAAACAAACAAAAAAACTAAATCAAAATCGATTCAGGGAGCCCGATGCCACAGACAGACACATATACATACTTTAAACTTATAACATCCCTCTTTTTGCGTTGAGGGTAAAATAATGTTATTAATTTTACTGGCTTGGAAAGTAATTTCAAAATAACTTTTAATAAACCCAACATTGATACTAGTTCCTACTAATTTAGTACATGAAATAACATTTTCTAGAGACTACATATACGTCCAGTGCACTCTATTTAAATACCACACCCAGTTGTAGGTCCTTTATTGAGTTAACTCATTTGTGTACATTCCAGTTAACACCCAGCGAACCGTTCACCATTGCATGCTCTCCAGACGACACGTTAATTGGGCTTCTGACTGCAGGATCCATTACCTTGAAGCCACTGTTTGTAGGCGTCGCTGGGATCCTACATTAGACTGGATACTGAATGTCTACATTAGAGATTCATATTGAATGCTGATTACGGAAACTGACGTGGTTTTCACACATTTTATTTATATTAAACGGGAATTTTGCTCGTTTTTGCTCGATATTGATAACAGCAACAGGTAGAGGCTAGAAATATTTACGGAATATTTAGTTATAAATTCATTTTAAAAATAAAATTAATACCTACTTAAGAGGGGCTGCTATACTACAAACGTGATTGTTTGGCGTTTTTATAGATAATGGTACGGAACCCTCCGTGCGCGAATCTGACTCGCACTTGGCCGGTTATTTCTATGAAATTTGGACAGGACAACGTTTGTCGAGTCGGCTAGTTGCCAATAAAAATTACCTCAATCGCATATTTACTTGAAAAGGTTCGTTAGTAATTATAATTTGTTAACTGTTCGATCTAGTGTAGTGAATACGTGCTTTCTATTTTATCTGCGTCGTTCTTCCCGGTAATATGTATGGTGTGGCGAAGCTGCTTAATATGCGAAAATCTCATCCCCGTGAAAGCACAACGAGGTCGATACTGGCTAGCTGTTATCAAGCTGCCATAAAGCGCGGCATAATTAAACGAGCTGCCTCCAAGGCGATGCCACACTGAAAAGCGCTGAAATAGCTTAAAATGCGCCCGCTCTTTTTGAAATGTAAATCAAAACCCCGAAAAGCCTTCCAATTTCTCTTTGATGTGTTAATTTTATATTCGCAAACTGTCCCCACCAGAATCTCTTATCGGCTTTACATTCATTAAAATATTCCGTCCACTTTCCATGTTTCAAGGGCTTGTTCAAGATTTTTAAGTAGAAAAGTGGTGTGTGATCATCATAGTCGTTTACTACTCTCTTGCTATTGAGTTTCAACCTTAATCTTTACCCAAAAACTAATTTAAACCTGATCCTAAAGTAGAGGCGTTGTTGTGTTGACGTCTCATTGAAATTTGCTAATGATTTGGCACTTTGCGTTGAAACGTATGTTTTTACTTAACTCCGTAATGGCTCTGGAGGTTTAGGTAAAATTTGGTATGGAGCTTAGGTCCTGGATTAGCAGAAGGGCTATTTACAATCTTAAGAAAAAGTCTGTTACTGTATAATAGCGGGGTAAAACCGCAGCGCGCTGCTAGTTTCCTTATAAAAATATCATAAGGTTTTGTGATACTCTTTCCTCGCACAAATTCTGTCGCCAAATTCTCTGAGCCTCGATGATCATAAGATCTTATTATGAGTAGGTGGTTGCTAAGCTATGGCGCCTATAAAGCAGTAAAATATTATTTTTCTCGTAACATAACCGCTGTGATCAGTGGTTCGGAAAGATTACCATTATCTTAGTAACCTTAGTTCTACTGGTTCTACTCTATCTGACGTAGATAATAAACTGGTCCGCGCCTGCGAGGGGGTCTCCGTTAACTACAATATAATGCCCTGGATAAATTATGTTATTCAAATTAAATAGGTAGATTAATAAAGTTCTCAAAGGCAGACAACGCACTGACAGTGATCTGGGTATTGCAGGTGTCGGTGTCCACTTACCATCAGGTGACCCGTCGCTTGTTGTACCTAATCTGTTAAAAAAGTTAGGGTTTATAATTTCTATTTTCACTAGTAGCTAAGTTCGTGTGATTTTGTTTTACGAAGACAGTTAAAAAACTTTTCACTCGTATTCTTACTTAGCGGAAATTTATCTTCAATACTATTAACAACAACAAATGTTGTGTATGATTTATAGTGACTGATTTATCAACACGTTTCTTTCTGTAAAGTGAAAATAAATGTTTTATCCCTTACACACCCCTGACACGACATTGAAACGAAAAAATTGTAGAGATCTTAGTTTGACTTCTCACCTAGGAGGTAAACAAAACTATATCAACAGTAGGTACTACGTAAATTGGCTTTTAAACCCGGCAGTTTGAAAGCCAGTTTACTAGCAAAATATATTTTTTACTAATCGTTATACTAACTTGTTAGAAAAAAGTTCATTACTTAACAGGGTGGCAGTTTTGGCGAATTCGATATTGTTTCAGTCCGCGGTCACTTTGTCTCCATTTCAATGAGAATTACAGATGACAGATAATAATCTATTGTCTGGGAAAAGCATCCCAGAGCACACAATCGCCACAAGCTGTGTAAACTATATTTCATAAAACACGCAAACTGTACGAAGTTTTCTGGCGCCACAACGATGCACCTACGATGGAAAACACAACGCCACCGCCTAGCTTACGACTTTACGACTTTGTGAATTTGCGAAATTTTAAAACTTTGCGAACTATCCAAACTATCTAGATATTTCTGTAATTCACTAGTTTACGTGCACATTCGTGCCAGTAGGTGTCACATAACTCAAGTACTTCCAAGCTTCGGGACATATGGAGTTCTCAAATTCAAGTTGGAAATTGAAAGAAAGCCCGAGAGATTGTTTGTGTCCGAGATTTCTCTAACTCCCGGTGTCGATTTATGTAATAGCAAGATGTCCTAGACCACTCAGGATATCCGGGCTACGTAACCAGTATCGTAAAAAATATTTTTTGTTTACGCAGTCAGTTTGTACGAAAAAAAAACCTAAAATAAAGGCAAAATATTGACAAAAAAATCCAGTCTTAGTCATCCATGTGTTCTCTGCCAGTATGGACACATTTTACTTACATTTAGGTATTCTAGAACGATCGAACGTCCCATGTCTCACAGTAACCATCTCCAATGTGTACTCGAGCAGGTAATAGATATGAAACCCAGAGGTGCTCGGAGATTAATCCTGAAACTCACTCTACCCTTAATAATTCCACTATTTGTTGAACTCTCTGGGTGGTTACTCTGGCGGTTCAAATCTTGACTTATGATTAAGTTTGGTGGTTTGTTCTGAATGTGAAGATCTAACCAATACTGTCTCAGATAATAGAGATCGTGGGTCCTATAGGACAACCAGACAAAACTTACTTATTTTGCTATTGATTTAAAAGCCTGATGAACTATACTAAAAGTGGACCACATTTGGAACCACACGGGAAACACCAGCTTTCAAATAAAAAAATGAAATATCAAAATCGGTTCACCCAGTCGAAAGTTCTGAGGTAACAAACATTTAAAAAAAACAGTCGAATTGAGAAGCTCCTCCTTTTTGGAAGTTGGTTAAAAAAATGCTAATAAAGACATCCTCCATTAGCTGTCCCATAGTCTGAGAGGAAAACAATGTTGACAAAACCTATTTTTTTTACTCTGAAATTATTTATATACGAGTAAGTAACACGTAAGTTACAAGCCAGTTTAAGTGACGGTTAGCGCTACTCGGACATTATGAAACTAATAATAAATAAATAATACTGTTAATTGCCACTTTAACCACCTAGTAGCTTACTTGCGACTTTACTTTGAGATGATGAAAGAGGCCCCAAGTCTCCAGCAACCACGTCGCACCCATTGCGTCACAAGTCGCCCCCAGTACGTAAAAGCTCCTAAATAACACCTGATTCTCGCACGCGCTGCCAAATTACCGCCATATTTCCAACGGTTTTCATTTAATTTCTCACATGTATATTAAATTAATACAAATGGGAATGTGCTTTGTTAATAATTTAGAAATAACATTTAGGTACACTTCTCTGTGCTATTTAATAGAAAGCATTATATTGGATTTGATTTCCAATATAAGAAGCCTTAAATATGAATCTCTTAGTTGATTTAAAAGCTAGTATAAATGCAGTTATATGACTATTAAAGGGATTGTGATAAAGTTGTGGATGGAGTTTCGACGTA
Organism: Agriopis leucophaearia; assembly: GCA_949125355.1. Taxonomy (NCBI): domain Eukaryota; kingdom Metazoa; phylum Arthropoda; class Insecta; order Lepidoptera; family Geometridae; genus Agriopis; species Agriopis leucophaearia. Next base: position 1,141,258 of record OX421262.1, read on the forward strand.
GTTACATGAAACTACGTCGAAACTAGACTTAGAAAGAGGGTAGATCGGTTTGTCTTGACTTAACTTTGAACTGTTTGACTAACCACCCGAGTCTGAAATACCGAAATCCGTAGAATGACAACAGTCATGGATGTCGGGAGCCGTATTATGCTACTCAAGTGGCGCTGGGCAGGACACGTGGGTAGGCGTGGTGACGGCAGGTGGAGTAGAGCCCTGACAGAGTGGTTACCAATAGCAGATATGCGTTCCGTGGGCAGCAACCAGCCCGATGGGTCGCAGGCCACACGTGGATGAGATTGGACCGAGACAGAGATAAATGGCGCAAGGGAGAGGAGGCCTATGCCCATAGTAGTGGTTTGATACAGGCCGACGATGATGATGACCAAACACCCGCATTCTTCAGTTTTCCCGTGAACGTTGAATGAGCTCCCCTCCTGCGGCATTTCCGAGTAACTATAACATGGGGTTCTTCAAAATGGCTGTTAAAAGTCTTTAAAGGTCGGCAACGTATCCATGATGCCCCTGGTGATCGCTTACCATCAGGCGGTCCGTTAACTTGTTTGCCACCTATTGCATTAAAAAAACATGTGCATGTAACTGCGCCGAAATATCGGGAGCTGCTCCATCCACAACCTTACTATGCTAAATATTCCGTTAATAATCATATAACTTTAGTGAACAACCGCAATAATTCCAAACAGTGTTTCAGTATGAATTCGTGCAAATTGTAATACAAATCTAAAGCTTATAATGCAGTGAATAATACAATGTTCATACGACTTCTTAGTATTTAGATAATATATGCGAGCTATCTGTTAGCTCTGACTGTTGAGCGCGGTTTTGAGTCTTAGATTATCAAGACATTCTTGCGCTTTTAGTAAATCAAATCAAATAAAATCATTTATTTGCTAGAATATAGGTACAGGATCAGTCTTAAGTGTAGTAACCTTTATAATTCCGAACGCATGACCTTAATTTTAAAGAATTTTATATTATTCTACAAAATCAAAATCTACGCCTCACAATTCATATAAATGTTACATTGAACACTCTGAAAGCCCTTTCAAGGTCCAGGCTCGGCATCAAAGGGACATTGTAAGTAATGACTGGACCTTTTTCCAACATTGGACCCTCAGAAGGGCTACGGAGGGCCACGGAAGGCGGACGGGACACGACTCAAACTATTCTATTATTCAAATATCGCCATATTGCAGGGTCCCTTTTATCTTTTAAGAAATCTAAGTATTTTTGTAACGGTTATGGACGCGATGTACCTGACATTCAGGAGCAGCCTCCATTGAATAACAAAAGGTACGCTTAGTAGTTATAAAAATTAATGAACTCCTGGGATATATTCACGATTTGAGATCATAAAAGGGAAATAAACTTATGTTATTTAGCTTGAAATTCTACGAAATCTAGTATAGTTGCGTCGCCGCCAATTTGACCCGCAATTTTTACATATGTGTGCCTAAGCTACACTTTAATGCAATACAGTAAACGTGCTTCATGCTAACATATATTTATCACAAATTATTGCTCGTAAATATAGTAATAATATTTTGTGAACGAAAGAACCGTGGAGCATAAGTGTACGTAATTTAAAATTATCCTACCCCTTAGCAACTGTACTTTAGCAAAATCCCGACTTTTCTCACCCCTTCGAGGCCCTAACCTAGTAATATCTCATACCAAACTCCTCGTAAACAATTACCGTCGCGAATTAATTACCATACGTCAGTGCTTGCCGCTTATTTGTTTAGCAGAGCGCAGGTGTGCGTCATTTGTTCCCGTGATTACTGACTCGGAGTCTGACAGGGCCCGCCTTACAGGCAACGTCGGAACTTATCGTCACTCAGCGCTCTGTCTAATGACTTAATTTACAACAACGACTGTGTTTTTTGAATAGCTTTTTACTCACATTGTAATTTAACAATCAAGTGTATTAATGAAAGAAAATTAAAAACCATACTGTTAATTTTTGAGCTTCCAGTGAGGCATAAAGACAAATCTAACGGCCCCTGTACTCCAAAATTTATCAACCCTTTTCAGCTACGGAAGGTCACACAGAAAGAAAAAGATCAAAAGTCATTTTTATACTTTAGCGATTTGAACGCATGTTTTAAATGTTTATCGAGACTTATCGCGAATTATTTAAAATATCATTTGCTCGACGTTTCAACCATGTTACAATGGCCGTGGTCACGAGCTGACTGAAAACGGCGGGTGAGTCCGGCGAGAAGAGCAGGTATTGTGTTCTTCTACCCTCAATTGATCTTGAAAAATCGCTGAGATACCACTACGACACAACACTGACTGTATCGATATAAAATAATATAAAGAGTAATAATTATCAATATAAAAATCAGAACTGGACCAAATTGAAATGGGACCAAATGGGAAGCACCAGCTTTCAAATAAAAAAAGAATCATCAAAATCAGTTCACCCAGCCAAAAGTTATTAGGTAACAAAAAAAAAACTGCCTAATTGATAACCTCCTCTTTTTTTCCGGTTAAAAAGAAGCTAATATCAAAATCTGAATTCATACCAATCAACCACTTGTCTAGTCTCATGATTCATGTAATGTCAGTGTCACTGACGTCAACTTGCTTGAGTCAAGCAGCAAACTGTCTAGCTAGGAACGTTCACGCCTCGCACCTTACACCACCTGACTCGAGGTATCCAGTAATTCAGTCCCGTCATGTGTGAAGGCTCCATCAGTCGCGTCAGCCGACAACGCTGAGCTCGCTGGCAACGCTCAATTTGCTTGTTTAGTCTACTTGTCCAACTATTTCACGAGTTGGAAACGCTCGATTAGTATCTGTCAAACGGTGTTACGAACTATTTTATGGGTGATCATATTAATTGAGTTGGATGAATGTTGTTTTGAGGTTGAGATGAGATTTTGTTGCTAGACTGACACAAAGGTTGATTTTGTAATTTTCTAGGAATTAATAATATCGGGTAAATGTATTAACACTAACCCCGAATAATGCAAATGTCTCAGTCCATAATATTGTGCAGTCTCTTTGATTAATAATAATCTTTAAAAAACGACATCAAAATTAGTAGACACTCGAAAAAAATAATTGATATTTCCAAATCAACAGGCGCAAACAAAATTATTCATATAATAGGAGCTGGTTAAAAAACTACTGAGCCAAAGTGAATTACACTTTTGTGGACTACCTCGATAGTTTTCTCAACGTACTTAGTGAAAAAGAATCACGTACCATTAAAAAAACGTAAATTGGTTCACAAATGTCGATGTAATCGACGTAAACATATTTTTTTCGAATTGAGAATCACCGGAAATAGGTTTAAAAAAACGTATACTTTCGATCGTTTCGGGTCTTAGTAAATACAGACGTGAACAACTAAGCCAAACTATTGTAAAAAAGTTTATCCATGTAAAATTAAGATCTCACTAAATTTATATTAAATGCCGTCATTAACCCAAATGTAAGTCCACCAATTTACTTTCCATTTGCGAAAGTTTATATAAGCCTGATTTCAATGGGCAAAGGGACAAGCTAAGAGTGGATATGCTTTTATATGCCTTTATATGCTTGAGCCCTTTCAAAAGGATAAGCGGTTCCGCGACAATAGAGAGAATTTGAATAAAATAATAGTTCGGTGCTGCCGGCTGCCGACCACATGGCTGAAAGGGGGAATGAAAGGGGAAGGAACAATGGCTCTCTGAAGCGAAGTTTACCTTTAAGGGCTGCCTCCACTCAGCACTGAAATGAAGGAAGTGTAAGACTTTCGATTTTTCTTAGACAGCTCCTATCTTTAAATTTACTGTTTTTAAAACCACTTTAAAATTATTTTTACAACAGACTATTTTGGATGGATCACTATACCATTAAAAACAACAAGTTTCACCTAATACAATTAAAATATAATTTAACTAATACTTATCTATACATCAATAAAGGAGTGTTTCATGTATAAATAAAATGCATTACCCTAAGCAATTTTCACCTAATATTAAATCATCGAAGTATTCTTTCCTTCAAATCATATAACATTTCGAACGTATTTTGAATTCTTTAAGAATTCTTGATAAGTTCGGCTACACGTCTTCGATAGTTCCAGCACAAACGTTGAAACCCCTTTTCCATCTGGCTAAGTAACATAGCAATATGCCACGGCTGCGACATAAAACCAAAACTTCGTTTTACCAGACACATTGTCCGAATAACAATGAAATTCGATTGCCAGCAATATTAGATTCTACTATCGTTTTCGTTCCGCATAACTCTGGATCTATTGGCCAGCTCATCATATTGTGCGACCGTCCTTAAGCACTTTATTTGATGGCCCCTATACATTGCAAGCGACTTGGAACATTGGGATGGGAGTTAGCAATTACGGATCGAATGGGGTCTTCTGGATTTATAGATGTTGTCTATCGTACATCTTTAAATGGATGTTTAGAAGGACTTGGCCGATTAAAGCTACTAAGTTGACCTATTTGCCCATACCTTTACCTACTCGTACCTTACAATGAATGATGAGAACAGCTCCTTATTTAGGTGGACTTGTCAATCTTCACAATCCGTAGGAGTTATAGGATGAAGAAAGATAGTCTTTTATACGAAGTAAATTACCAAAAACAGCTTATCTAGTGAACGAATAATAATAGAAGCAAAATATAAATATATGTTGACGAGCTGCGTCAACAGGAAAATAGAGAGAGGAATATTCAAGTTCCTCCGAGAGTTTTTTTTTTGCACAAAGATGTTTTTATGGTCACTGGCAGTCCTCGGCTGATCATTATCCAGCCTAGAGAGACGAATGTTACATCGTTATCTCTCATATACTTGTCTGATCATTCAGTTTCTAATATTACTATTTTTGTTTCTAAATGCTTTCGACATTTGCCCTAATCAAGCCTTTTAGAGAAAAGTTTAGTTTGAGAAAAAATATATCAGAAAAGATTACGTACGAGTTATATCATTCATAACAGTGACCATTGAAAAATGTCATGTTAAGTATTGTAGAAAGACTAGGCGTTTGAACACAGCTTAGATAATGCTATGTGACGGTGTAGGTGGAAATAAAAACGCTAAGCTTGTAATGACACCTACTGAATATTAAAAGACTACATTTCGGACTGACATTCGACCATTTCCTCAGTTTTGAAAGTATTCCCAGAACACAAGTCGTAACTCGTCCGCTCCCGACATCAGTCTGCTACAATCCCAAGCCCGCGCGGCAGTCTGCTAGAAGCTCAACAGTCTGAGAGGATTACGCCAACGCCCTTCAGTCGCACGCCGATGATTTATCCGAACATTTCCTCAGTTTTAATACTTCGACGCGAAAACGTGTCTTAAAAGGCGGCCATTAGCAAAAAACACTGTAATTTATCAGCCACCAGCAGAGTTGCGTCTGAATTTCCTTAAACCCCAACTCCATTATTATTCTACATTTGCCCACCGCCGTTGGGGAAATTTGCGTAATCCCAAGCGATTTTTTTCGACCTTAAATGTGTTTGGTTTAAAGTCTTCTTATTAATGAATAACAAATCCGACAAATGACGTGGATTTTGGGTGTGGACTTATTTTAAAATGTTATCCGGAAAAAAAAGAGGCTCATGCCCTGGAATGTGCTGGACTGCTGAATGAACTACCAATAATAGTCTTTTCATCGACATTTTCTTGTAAGATAACCAAAAGGATTATTTTTCTTATTCTGAAATGAGAATGAATATTATTTTAGATTCTATTGTCTACATTCAGTCGTTCTTAAGATACTACAAATATAAACTATAGTTAAAAGAGAATAAGTTTTATTTTTAGAATATAATATGCTTACTATAACTTTTACTAATTTCCACTAGAAACATTAAACCTTATCATCATCATCTTCATAAACTGAAATTAAATAAAATGTACATGTATAAATACTAGGTATATTACGTGAAACATTCAATTTGAGCCTCAGTTTAATCGCTAGTATAGCCTAATATTTTTTTATGAATTAGTGATATAATACATCAATTTGGTTTCAATATTATGTGTATTACTTCTTCAACAACAGAATCACCCCTTAATGGATTGCTTTGAAGCTTCACCGTGATAAATTTATGTGGTCGCCCACTTCCATAAGATTCGTAGAAGCGACTGCTTTCCTGGAATTATTTCTCGTTAGCACATTACACTATAAACAATGTTACCGCAATTCCGTTAATTACTGTTTCTTTGTTACTTTATTATCATCATCATTATGGGCCTATACGGCTGGGATACAGGCCTTCTCTCAGAGAGAGGATGCACCGTGCTGACCTAGTGCATGTTGGTTATTTACCTCTATTTAATCGGTGAGTTTTGGGTATGTACTTCACGTACGAGGTTTTTTATATTCTTTCAGTGGCCTTAGTACCAGTACTTGCGAAAAAGTTATCGTTACGTAAACGATAGCAAAATGTATGAAAAATTATGTTTCCTTTCACGTCTGATAGAGGCGCTGTTAAATCTTTCACCCATTTTGCTATCGTTTACTTAACGATAACTTTTCAAAAGTGCTCGTACTAAGGCCACTGGTTTTAGATTCGTCCATCGAAAAAATTTAGTAGACAAATTTTGATACAAATAAAAGCTTGATATAAAATGGATTTCCCGCTACCTTGGCGCACGCTACTTTCTTGCCGAATAACAATATCGGTTCAGACTTTTAGTCCTAAAATAGTACAGTCATGGCAGGATCGCACTACATTGTTAACTGCTAGTCTGTGGAATGCGCTGCCTGAATGGGTGTTCCCCGATAGTTACAATCTAGGTGTCTTCAAATCACGAGTGAATCGGTTTCTTCTGGTTCCATTGTAGACAGCATCATCGCTTAACATCAGGCGAGTTGGCGGTCAAACGCAAGCTTATTAAAACATAAAAAAACACAGTTGTAAAAATTGGGGCACCCGTATTTAACAAACTTCAATATTATTATTTTTTAATTATTGCATTCTGTTTTGTATGTTTATTGAATAAATGAAATGAAATGAAACAGGCTTTTACAGTAGATAATGTTTTTCAGACACCACATACCATGCCGCTACCGAGCGACTCACATACCTGTAGGAAGCACAATAGGCTTCGGACATTACGAAATACTTGCGGTATCCTTGATTCCCATCTGGCACACTGCGTGTGACCCAGTGACACCGTTACCCCCATTGGGAACTGGGGCCCTATACTCGTGCGCTCAAGATTGTCTCCCTCGCTCTCACCAATAACATTTCTAACTAGAGAGACATTGATAGAATCAAACATCTCGATCGCATAAGAATAGGGCCCTTGAGCAGGAATCTTTTTATTGCTGCCAGGAACGTTCCTCGCACGTGAGTGCATGAGGGTTAACTTAACGTAACATTCTTGGTTAAGCATGCCCGTTTTTAATATCAAAAGGAATGCTTCTAGAACGATGCCGTGAACACTTTATTCCTTTACAGTGTCAGCATGGCAGGAATTATGTGGAGTTACATGAAATGCCTTTAAAGTCTAGTTCTCGTATCCAACTTATAACCCCGGTCAAATGCTGGTAAATAATACTTATGGTAAACAATAACAAGGAGGCCAACTTGCAGATTTCAAAGGAACATTTGAATATAATATGTTTTTTGCGTTTGGGCTAGCATGTACTAAATGTACATAAAAATTACGAAATATATTTTTAATTAAATGACTACATAATATTTCAAATTCAGCTCGTCTATAGACCTTGTCTGTGGTAAGTCCAATGCCAACCCTATTCAAAATCTGCTAATTCCTTTTGTAGAGCAATGAGCGCGTTTGAGCCCTGATTATATGTATAAGGTCGGGGAAAAAGTTTCTTCGTATTTTATAAACAAATTCAAGACATAATTTTTTCAAGTTTAATTACATTTAATTATAATATATATGTGCCATTTTGTTTAATAATTTGTTGCCATCTTGTAGGTAGTGAAATGATCCCGTTGCTGTAGAAATCTTGGGCCTTCTGATCAAAAAAATGCAAAAAGTAATTTTGAGAGTCCTCTCTGGATGTTAATCTAACACTACCCAAAGAATTCTGAAGAGACCTAATTAGGTGGAAATTGGAGGGTGCAAGGTCAGGGCTATATGGTGAATGCATTAACACTTCCCAACCAGGCTCTCTCAATTTTTGCTGAGTGGCCAAAGATGTGTGCGGTCTGGCGTCATCATGATGAAAGACCAGGCCCTTTCTGTTGATCAATTCCGGCCGTTTTTTTTCAATTTCTTGTTTGAGTCTCATCGGCTGTTGGCAGTAGAGATCCCAATCGATGGTTTTCCCGGCGGTAAAAGCTCATAATGAACGATGCCCTTCCAATCCGACCATACACACAGCATCACCTTATTACGTGTTAATCCGGGTTTCACTACAGTCTGTGGTGCTTCACTGCCCTTTGACCATGATCGTTTGCGCCCATTCTTGTCGTAGGTGATCCATTTTTCATCACCAGTGATCAATCTTTTCAAAAACGGTTCGGTTTCGTTACGTTTCAATAGAGAATCGCAAATGAGTACACGATTCATTTGGTTTCTTTCAGTGAGCTCGTGTGGCACCCAAATATCGAGTTTTTTTGTATACCCAGACTTTTTCAAATGGGTAAAAACTGTTTTGTCGTCAATCCCCAGTTCTTCAGCTACGTTGTAACTACTAATATGCCGATCTTGCTCCACTTTTTCAGAAATGGCATCGAATTTATACGTAACAGGGTGACCAGAGCGAGCTGCATCTTTGACACCAAAATTCCCGAACTGAAAACGCTTGAACCAACATTGTGCTACTCTTGATGACACTGCATTAGGTCCATAAACGTCACAAATTTTGTTCGCGGCATGTGTCGCATTTTTCCCTTTTTTGTAATAAAACTTCAAAATATATCGAATTTCTTCGTTAGATTCACTCATTTTAACGAACAAAAAACAATTGAAACATGGCGGGAAATTGCTTTTTACTTTTTGTGTTCCTTTTTAAAAATGTCATATTTTTAATGGTATCAGAACCAGCAAGATACAAACAGTACAACCGATGAGATTTTACTACGACTTTATACATACAAAATACGAAAAGACTTTTTCCCCGACCTATTATGTTAGATAATAATAGGTCATATCTAAGCTCTTTTCCATAGGTATTTTTCTAAAACTTTGTTTCTTGTATTAAAGTTACAACATCTTGGTAGTTAAGAAACCTCATCTCTATAAAATCCTACTGAATAAATTCTTCCGGAGATTGTGTACAGAAGTTTTAGCGTTTCTTTTATTGTTTGCGGAGTTCTAACTTTGAACGGCCACGGTCATTCAAAGTAGTTGTGGCGCCCAACGTGGGACTAGATCTTTATATGTATTTTGATATCTACTTAAAAACAAAACGAAATAGGACTATATTTGAAAGCCATAAATATTAGACAATAGACAAATTTTATGATTGTTTTTATTTTATATTTTTAAAATTCCCTGCGGTTTTATCGGATATCCTGCAGGAGCCGTATTTTCCGGAATAAAAAGAAGCCTATGATATACGAATGTATATAATTTCATTCATAATGCGTTCGTCAGAACATACATATTTATACAACAACTATCGAATCGAATTATAACATAAGTGTGATAGCCTCTGCTCTGATAGTGAGCCTTGTCATACAACGTTGTAAGCATTTTGGGAACAATTCCCACTGATAGCGGCTTAATAGATTAGTTTAGTAGTTTCGTATTAATTTGTCGTTTTTATTTTATTTGTGAATTCATTTTTAATATTACAAAGTTGAAATGTTATTTATGTTACTGAAACAAATTATATTTTTATTAGTATTAATAGTTTTTATCACCTTAACATTCATAAGACGTGGTTAGAACCAGTGTGCTAATACCACACATCATATACTTAACAAAATATGAGTGCATGTAATACTCCCAAGGGCTGCAAACTCTCGAGAGCCAAAATCAAAACCCTTTTAATAAAGCCTCCTGCGCCAGAAGTAATGAACTGACCCGTCGCCTTCGCATTCAATTTGCTGCAACTGAGGAGTAATTGTCATTGCGAAGACAAGATTCGTCCCATTCCGACTATTATTCTGTCCCTTTTCCGCTTCGTTTAACGCAATGGGCGTGAGGATTATTCTCATTAAGAGTAATTTGTTTTCCACGGTACAGTCAGCAAAATTAAACTTACGTTTTTAACATTCTCGCCCTTAGTGCGATATAAATAAGGTCCTGTGAATTCTCTAGTTCGATTTGCAGTCGACGAGAGCTCTTGACAGATATCACAAACATAAATTCTTACTACTGTAACAATTTCTTACTATTGCCAATTCATTTTACTCTATTACGTTTTAAAAGGATTTCAGTTTTTTTTTATAACGTGAAATGTATGGAACAACAGTGTTTCTCGCAATTTCAGGGTTGGTCCCATATGTTTATAATGGTGAATACAATGCAATTCTCTAATATGTATGTCGTCTTAAACAACACTCGTATACTTGATGTCGCAACCAAACAAAAATATTAATTTCACACTTATGGCAAACGTGTTAAGGCTAAAATAAAAATAACCGTACCAGACGGCTAAGGTACACGGTTAAAGCGGAGTGCTCCGCTCTGCTTCGCTCTCCGTCTTAGACTTTCATGCATCGCGGCCGATCCGCTGATACGATTTGAAAATGTGTTACGACGTCAGTTGTCGGCTGCACGCGTCTTACGCAGACCTCGGAAACGACGCCATACTCGCCATTTTCATAGTGAGGTATTGTCGCATCATCCGCGCGCGTTAGACGCGTGCGATCAGCCGCGATGCACGGAAGTCAACCTTTAACATTTACTAACTATCCAATTTCGATCCACAAACATAATATAATGAGTTTCATTTTCCTTTCATTTCAATGTTTTATATCCCGTTCTGAAATATTTCCCTCGCCAGCATTGGAATTCATACGATTTTCTCTTATTTTTCAGGTAAACAGCACCCTGTTACCCGAACCGCCATGGCGTCGATCATGTTTGTACAGGCCCTCATTGAATTCAGGATAACAATTTAACGTAAAGATTATTCAAATCTTTCAACATCAGTGTTGTTTCAAAAAAGCAGGTGTGCGTTTCCTCGGATTTTTATTACGCAACATGCGGAAAAAAGTAATTTGAAATACACATTTGTGCAAAAGACTGAAGCTGTATAGCTCTTCTCGCCGAAAACAGACTGAATAAACCGCTATTGAGCATGTCGAAGCTTCGCTCGCCGCGGTGTTGCATTTGAGGCACATGTATGAAAGCGACATTGTGAGATATTCCACTCCGATCTCACAATTACGTGATAAAATTTAAGGATTTTTTACTTACGCAAATTCGTTTCAGTTAAGCTCCGAAATCTCCTGAGTGATGCCCGAGGCACGAGGCTTCTTTAATAGGTATCAAAGTATACATTTTACGAAATCAGTCTTCTTCATTCCATCTAATTCAACGCGCCTTGGACGTGTAATTTAAAAAAAGCAAAGGGAAAAAGTGTTCTTACCACCAGACACGGTTCTCCTGATCAGAACCGCGATTGCTTTTCACATTGGATAAATCTCGTGTTTTTACAAGACAGAATAAGGGTCGCCATGAATATAAATTGTTTTTCTCCACATATAAATCTTACAAAACATTTTCGAGGCTTAAATGTATCGTAGGCGATGCGCTTCCATTTCTTAGGAATTTAATAAAGCAACACTTAATACGGAACACTCGCGTATAAATCAGAAACACGAAAGCAAATTTCGAAAACCGTGGGAGAAAAAAGCAAAAGTATTTGTTTCGAAGTTGCGATGTAGTGAATAGGAAGTGGGGTGTTACACTTTTGATTTACGACTAAAAGATTGGCTCATAAATCACTGTACACGCCGAGCCCTGACACAAAGCCACGGAAAATTATAGAAAAAAATTAAACGGACCCGAGACAGATATTTACGATGCGCTGTTCGAAACGCCGCGCCGGGTGCCGCTCGAGACACAATATTAATTAATACATCCAATTAAAATTAATTGTTCCTAATGGAAAAGAAAAATGTTGAGGAAAATGGCAAAATTCCATTTATACTCGTATATTTTAGAGTGATGGTGGCCGAGCGGTAGCATATGCTCTTTACAATCTGACTGCACCTGATTCGAACCTTGGCCCTGCACTTATTTAGTACCTAAATAAATTATGTGCAGTTACGATGCCATCGCTCAAAAACGGTGAAGGAAAATATCGTGAGGAAACGGCATGTCCAAGAACCTCTAAAGTTCAGAGACATATGACATTCACTAACAAGCACTGGGCCAGCATAGTGGATTAGGGTCCGTCCTCTCTCTGAGAGACCTAAGTCCCAACAGTGGGGACATGATAGGCGAAATGATGATGATGATAATGATGTTAATTTTATCGCAAACTCTCAGCGGCAGAATTAGAATAACGTCGATCAATTTTTCTGGACTTTGTCTCTGTATAAGTAGTGTAAGACTCTGTATACAAAAATGCACGTTTCCTCGCATAACCACTGTACCGTGCGCAAATATATTCTTCCAAATGGTCCCGGAAGGTCTAAAAATGACAGCTAAAACAGCTAAAGTACGGAGATCTCCAATGAATACGTAAGCAGGTTTCGTGAAATATTTGACTCCATGAAAAAATGTTACAGAGAAATAGACACAAATATTTAATTTTTAATTTACTCTACTAATGAATAAGTATATTATTTTCCGGTCTTAATCTCCTGGGACTGCTCCAGTAGGTAATAGAATTTCGTCCTATAGCGGCACTCTTGGAAATTGTGTCTCTTTGCCGCAATAATATGGATGCTTTCGTTTAATGAATTGCGTTATCTCTATCTTATTACGAGTCGTGGCTTACTCGTTATTAAATCAACCAACTCGTTTTTCCACGGAAGACACAAAACAAAGTGGATAAAGCCAAACGGAAAAGTTCGTTTCGTGTCAAAGGCTCTGTTATAAAGTAATATTAGAAAGAAACTGTATAAGTTGTCTATTCTGACCCAGTTGTATTCAATCGATAGTCACAATCGACACTGCAATTGTGAAGGTACGGAAGAATCGAAATAAATTCGGCATAACTCTGTAACGGCCTAAGGTCGGATGCGAAAGCGCGTCTTGACCTAATTTTGTCCGCGTTAGCCGAGAGCCGACCGGCTATTTCCCGAGCTATTTGTCCCAAATGCTACCCGGACCTCGCAGTACTCCAAAACTGCTTACGATATCTAATTCCGTTGACAAAAAGGAATTTCATGACAGCCGCTCACTCTGCGTTTTAATTCCGAATTCAAATGTAATTAAACAAATCGCGCATGAAAAAGGTTTTATTCGTTGACCCAGAAACGTGTCCCGCAGAAAGGCATGTGAAGTCAAGCACACATCATGTATCTACGAAGAGAAACAGATTGTTAAATGAAGCATACCTTGCTCGTTCTTTTCAGACAGGCCTGCATTTTTATCAAATTTGCAGACAAAGAGTTCATCGACTGAGGTCTTTCTCTTGACTTTCAAATGTTAATTGATAATGTAATAAAGAAACTTAAAAGCTTGAAAAGTTATTAATCGTTAAATTGCTTGAACTAATATATTAATTGAGTAACAGAAAAGTTTGACTTTTATTAAGTTGTTTGGCTTTCGCCTAATTTGTAGTCTTTCTTTCTTCTAGTTTGGATTACCTGTTAGCTAATAGTTTAATCGTAAATAAGTTGACCGCTTTGTAAGAAGTAGTCCCACGTTGGGCGCCACCCGGCCGGAACGGCTCCGGTTTAACTCGCTCCAACAGTTCCAACACGTTTATTGTTATTGTGGACGTCTTCGGCTAGTCTTTTCTATCTCGGTCGTCTCGACAGCTAGTTGAATAGGATTGTTTTCATCCACTTTCCTGACGTCTTTCAAAGAGTCAGCGAACCTTGAGTTTTATGAAATCTGACTTTATTGTTCGCACAAGAAATGTACGTTTCTTTAACTTGGCTTTTTATTTTCTCGCTTTAATATAGATATTTGATATCCTTTCAGAATATGACATTGTGAAATAAATTTTTAGTTCAATGAAACCTTTTAAAGGTCAGGCAAATGAAAATAGGTGTCGTTGTTAGTTTCTTTTGTAGTTTGTTACATCATACTAACCCTTTTCATAAAAGCCAAATTGTTTCCACTCACCGGGAATTTCAAAACATGTGGGAGGTAAAAAGGCTTTAAACAATAATCACGTGGGCAAAATCGTCTTAATCACACGACATAAACTGCTAACGTTTAAAAAACCAGGCTGTTTAAACAAAACGGCAATTGCCGTTTGGGCGCCGCGGACGGTCGTTAGGCTGCCTAATTGCCCCTTCACGCCCATTAGGCAACGTAACGTCTTCGTGTCGGCTCGAAAAACTGTTTTTGGAACATTTTTGCAGCAGGTTTTTAGCCTTATCGGGCCCATATTGTGCGCGACCCTAGGCAATGTTGTTTATGAGCCATGTTGGTAAGTCGTCTACATTATCTTCTACGTAGCGTACATCTTGTGTTCCCATACGAAATTTCTTTCATCTGCTAGTTTCAAGTGTTCAGGATCGAGTATACATATAGTTGGAGCTTTCCATCAACAAGCTCGATGATGATACACTGCGTCTAGGCGTCCACTCTCACTCGTGGTCCTCGACGTACTAACGTGCCAACACATTACTATAATAATCTACACTAATATTATATATATATATATAATATTATAAAGAGGTAAAGTTTGTAAGTTTGTAAGTTTGTAAGTTTGTAAGTTTGTAAGTTTGTTTGTTCTGTTTTAACTCCGAAACTACTCATCCGATTTTAAAAATTCTTTCACTATTAGAAAGCTACACTATTCCTGAGTGCCATAGGCTATGTTTTATAATGATAAAGTTTATTTTTCTACACTAAATAACCGTATTAGTAAAACATGTCGGAGAAAAATTAGCTGATTGGCATCTTTTTCGGCGTACGCTGATCTAACGGTTTGAGATAAGTGAGTACTATGTTTGACAAAAATGTAGTTCTTAAGTAGTTTAAAAAAAAAGTCCGCGGTAGCATATATCTAACTCTTATAAGAAAACCACAATAACGATAATAACCGGTTATTGTGTTCAGAATAAAAATTAAAATTATAAGGTCATGTTTAGACGCAGTTTTGTAATCTAATTTATGAATCTTTACAAAAATAAATGAATTTATTATCAGGATTACTTAATGTAGATAAATTTTGCCGTTTACAGTATGTGGTTTAGTTGCACAGTTCATGAGATAATGTAAAATTAAAATAACGCGACCATTATAATCCGCGCGGCGCGTTCGTACGGTACATGACTTAGATAACTACATCTACCTACACTAATATATTAATAAAGAGTAATATTGCTCCTATTCTTAAAAAATAAAATGCTTTATTATCCCTAAGATAAAACCGTTACTTTTACCGTCTGGCTGATTTACCAGCTTACGCTTAACCGCTCAAGGTTAACAGTTACAGAGTTAATCTCCCCATATGATTCTTAGATAATCACTGTGTCAACGCAAATATAGATCTGGAGTAGATCTATAAAAATAGTCTGCAACAGCCTTAGGATACATACATACATTATCAGCCATTAAATGTCCACTGTTGAACAAGGCCTCCCTCTTAGAGAGGGGTGTTGCCATAATCCCCACGCTTGGCAGGCAGCTTGGAGATCGCAGTACGTTCACCGTGTACTAACAGGACGCTGCTGCCCAACCTCCGGTGGTTCTGGTCGCAGTTATAAGACATGCCCGGGTCCACATGGTGATGTTTAAATGCAATTATGGGGTAGGTATAGCATATGAATCCTTATCAAAATAAACCTGTTCATGATCACAGAAATTTAATGAGCTAAAACTCGCTCTTTACAGTATGCAATTTGGTCATTTAGTTTAATAATCAGTAACTGGGAAATACAAATTTAATTTTGGCCAAGCACAATAGATGGCGTTGTACATCTCTGAATCGCGGTGACGAGATTCTCCGTTATTTAATGTAGGCGTAATTCTTTCGCTAGCTGATTATTGGTTCTGTCTTATGTCTTGCTTGAGTCTTATAGGTAAAAGTTGAAGTTGGTAAAAGTTGATGAATTAGCATTGGCAACATGCCCAAAAGAAAAAAATCAAATTTGTCGAGGCAAACGTCAACGACGAGAGCAGTGAGAGTTCGTCGAATCGGAGAATCTTTGACTACTAATTCCCAGCGTCTCGCAAATGAAAGAGAACGTGTGGCCCTTGCGCGTGGTCGGGAGTCTAGCGCTGAACGTTCGCAGCGGCTTGCCAGTCAAAGCGCTAGATCTTCCCGGGCTCGCGCTAGAGTATCAAGCTCGGAGCGTTCTGAGCGACTCGCTTTGATAAGACAAAACGTCTCTGAAGCGCGCGACAGAGAGTCAAGCGCTGAACGCACGCAGCGGCTTGCCAGTCAAAGCACTAGAACTTCCCGGGCTCGCGCTAGAGAATCAAGCTCGGAGCGTTCTGAGCGACTCGCTTTGATAAGACAAAACTTCTCTGAAGCGCGCGACAGAGAGTCAAGCGCTGAACGCACGCAGCGGCTTGCCAGTCAAAGCACTAGAACTTCCCGGGCTCGCGCTAGAGAATCAAGCTCGGAGCGTTCTGAGCGACTCGCTTTGATAAGACAAAACGTCTCTGAAGCGCGCGACAGAGAGTCAAGCGCTGAACGCACGCAGCGGCTTGCCAGTCAAAGCACTAGAACTTCCCGGGCTCGCGCTAGAGAATCAAGCTCGGAGCGTTCTGAGCGACTCGCTTTGATAAGACAAAACGTCTCTGAAGCGCGCGTCAGAGAGTCAAGCGCTGAACGTTCACAGCGGCTGGCGGAACAAAGGCAACGAACGAAAATTACATCAAACATTGTTTACAGAGAAGCTCTAAACAACCAATAAAAAAAAGGAAAAACGCCCACGATTAAATCCTAATTATTTAACTTTAGTTACTTAGTAATTTTTAAACTTTCGCGATTTACACACATGTTTTTCGGGAGGACTTTAGATACTAAGACCCAAAAAAAAAAAACAAAAAAAAAACCATGTAAGAAAAATTAATAGTGTTTAGCCTTTAGTCTCAACGCACACTAATCCGTGTCAAATCAAAGACTTTGACACACTTTTAGTATTCACTTGAGTTGTCAGTGTTCGATGTGATACGTTCGGCACGATGTTTATCTTTGGAAATTACGTTTTACTGTATTGTGTTGTTATGTATAAAAATAATATGGGGGCTCCAATTATATATATATTTTTTTTTTTTTTAAACAAAACTGTCATATCATTCGGGTCGTTATAGATGTGATATTTTGAATATCATTTAAGGCTGTTTTACGTTATCAGAAGCATGCTTTTTTGTATGTTGGGCCAAAGCTAAAATAGTCCCTGTTATTATAAACTATACTATACAATACACGAATCAACGCGGGTGAAACCGCGGGGCTCAGCTAGTCAATAATATGCTTGAGACTATAGATTGTAGATCAGATATATGTACTACTAGCCGTCCGCCCCGGCTTCGCACGAGTGTAAGCTCGGCCTTCGGCCTCGCTACAAAATATAATATAGCCTATGTCACCCGGGGATAGTGTAGCTTCCCAACAGTGAAAGAATTTTTCAAATCGGTTCAGTAGTTTCGGAGCCTATTCATTACAAACATACAAACATACAAAAATAGGTACAAATCTTTCCTCTTTATAATATTAGTGTAGATATACCTTATTCGTTTTTAACCAACTTCAAAAAAGGCGTGGTTCTATGTTCTACTGTTTTTTTATGTACCTATGGTTCACCGATATCTCCGCCAACTGTGATGACCGATTTCAAATATTAGTAATAGTAGGTATAACGTATCCATTTTTTTCTGAGTTTAGCGGTATAGTGGAAAAAGAAACTAGACACGAAGATATTTGAACACAAACTATACACACAACATACTTTGTGTTCCGGATTGAAGGGCAATGTTTCCAGCGAAATTACAGGGCACACAGAGATTTGACATCTTGTATCTCGGGGTGACGAGCGCAGTGCATTGCCATCCAGAGTTTTGAACTGTTGAAGTTCAAAATTCTGTGTGGCGCTGTGCTGTTATGGGCAAGCGTGAAAAGCCATCAGGCGAGCGACTTCGCACGTCTCGTCACCCAGAATCATAAAAAAAAAAACTGAGACATTCTCTCTTGTTTATCTTATCTTAGGAACCTTATAAACTAATCCAGCGTCGACTCTACATAAGTACTTCCCTATTACTTACTAAGCAAGAAACTCAGTAAAACATCTGAGAATGAAACGGAGCACGCATTAACTATATTTCTTCTCGAACACGGCAGATATTAATATCACTTAATTAAATTTAACTTCGCAACCTTCCATAAAACATAAGGCACGTGGCTCCGACACTTGCAAACCGTAAAGATCTAAACTCATCGGGCCGCTAAATAACGGTGACAGTGCGTAAAGGAAAATTATTACAAACATAGTATTCGTGAAAGTAAACTAAAACCTCCTTGTAAATCAACGCGTGGTAGCCGTGGTAGCCGTGGAATGCCGAAAAGCTGTACCTCCAATTTACAAAATTTGTTGTTCGTAAAACTCTAAGAGGAATAGTTTGAGAGTGGATTTCGTTAAATTACTAACACAAAATAAACATTTTTAATGTTACGGTTTACTTGTTTATTGGTCTTGACAATAACGGCTTATTTTTTTTAGTTTTATGGCCGAAAATCCAGATAATTCTCGGGTCTAGCCCGGACATTTGGTGGGCATTGGTGGACCCGAAGCCAACACCAAGAGGCCCTTTTGAATATAAAATACAATGAAATTATGGAATGTGTATAAAATGGAATATGAAACTATTGTACAGTATAGGATTAAAAAGTCTGGGATATTGAGGTGAACAACTTGTGGATATGAGAACAGATCTATTGGATGAGAAACGGCACCTGCTCTACCCTGTCTCATCTCAAAATATATTTAAATTGAATATTATTATTACGATTGCATTGAGTAATGCAATCGTTTAATTTTACTTAAAAGATATTAGTGTGAATTTTGTAACAAACTTGCAATGCGACCATGTCAACAAGGGACGGGCGGGACTCATTTTTTTTAACTTAAAAAAGGCGGGGTTCTAATTTCAATTAAATTGTTTTGTTTGTTACCTTATAAATCCATTATTTACGAACTTTTTTCTAAGTGAATTTTGAAATGATTTCTTTAATTTGGTCCCGTAGAAATTTCATCAAAATTGGTTCAGAAGTTAGGCTTTTAATAATAATAATAAGCCTGATATCGTGATGGTCGACCGGTCCCAGCGCCGGGCAGTGCTCGTCGACATCACCATCCCACATGACGAGAACCTCGTGAAGGCCGAGAAGGACAAACTCAGCAAGTACCTTGACTTGGCTCACGAGGTTACCGCCATGTGGGATGTTGACTCGACGATCATTGTCCCGATAGTTGTTTCGGTGAACGGCCTTATAGCGAAGAGCCTCGACCACCACCTTAAGAGGCTCTCGCTAGACTGTTGGGTCAAGGGTCAGATTCAGAAGGCGGTAATCCTTGACACGGCGCGCATTGTCAGGAGGTTCCTCACTCTGCAGCCCTAACCACCGGTAGCTTGGGCCCTGCCCCGCTGCTGGCGGCACCCTAGGTTTAAGTTTTTTTATAATATTTTGTTTTTATAAAAATATTGTAAACAAACTTAGATTTAAGAAAACAAATAAATACGTGAAATAATAATAATATCTGGGACATTATTGCACACATAGTCATCTGACCCCAAACTAAGCAAAGCTTGTAATATGGCTGCCAGAGACTGATATACATACATATATATTTTTAAATACATACTTAAATAGATATTAACACCCAGACATAGAACAAACACAAATGTTCATCGCACAAATGTTTGTCCTAGATGGGAATCGAACCCACGCCCCCAAGCACAGAAAGTAGGATCACTACCAACTGAGCCACCGAGGCAGTCAAAAATCAAAATAACTGGAAAATTCGGTTACTTGCATGGCAATATGTTTTCCTAGTATCCAAAATGTCGGTTTTTTAATGGATAATATGGACTACATTCTCTACTCGGACTGCAGCCCGATTCTACTCATACCATCAAAACAGTTCTATATTAGTTATTCATTAATAATTTGCTTTCTTGCATAAAATATAAAAATTCAAATTTATATGTACTTGAATGATACATACCTATTGATATTATGTTTTAGACCAAATTTTGTATTCTCAACCCCTGGGGAAAGGGCATGCTGTTGCACACAGGCTTCGAGCCTAGTTCGGCGGGAGTGTACTTATTTTAATATGTATAAAACACTAGCAAAATAAAATCTAACTATTTGTATAATGTTTAAAGGAATAAATAAATTATTATTAATTATATATTTATAGGTATGTATAGCTAAAAACCGTATATGTTTTTTTAAATAATTCAGTGAGTTGTAAGCCCGCGTCACGTGTTACCGACAGTTTCAAACCATTAATATACAGAACAGTTAAACAAGGGGATTGTAATCAATTGAATGTTCAGATTATATCCCGGTCTCTTCGACTAACAACAATAGTTCATTCCTGTTTGGATACGTGTTGTGATCAGGGTTGTTGTCGCTACTGTACTAACAGACTTTATAGGCATTTGAAACGAAACTTAGTTACTGAATATTTTGTGGAATCACCTCAACACCTTGAAATATAAATAACCAGCCAAGTGCGAGTCGGACTCCCGTACGAAGGGTTCCGTTCATCTACACTAATATTATAAAGAGGAAAGATTTGTACCTATTTTTGTATGTTTGTAATGAATAGGCTCCGAAACTACTGAACCGATTTGAAAAATTCTTTCACTGTTGGGAAGCTACACTATCCCCGGGTGACATAGGCTATATTATATTTTGTAGCGAGGCCGAAGGCCGAGCTTACACTCGTGCGAAGCCGGGGCGGACGGCTAGTTATCTATAAAAACGGCAAAAAAATCATGTCTGTTGTATGGGAAACCCCTTAAACATTTGTTTTATTTTAATTTAATTATTTATTTTGTATGAATATATATATATATATATGAATATATATATATGTAGTGAATGTATAACTAAATATTCTGTGAATATTCCAAGCGTCTACCTGTTGCCGTTATCCATATCGAGCAAAAACTAGCAAAAAAATCACGTTTGTTTTATGGGAGCCCACTTATATTTATATTTATTATATTCTGTTTTTTTTTAGTATTTGTTGTTATAGCGGCAACAGAAATACATCATCTGTGAAAATTTCAACTGTCTAACTATCACGGTTCATGAGATACAGCCTGGTGACAGACGGACAGCGGAGTCTTAGTAATAGGGTCCCGTTTTACCCTCTGGGTACGGAACCCTAAAAATTTATGTAATGTGCATATAATACAAAAGACTACAAAGAACTAGCTGCACCCGCGACTTCCTCCGCGATTTCTTCAGAAAAAATACCCCATGTCCTCATGATACATACCTCATAAAATTTTATCGAGATCGGTTAAGCTGTTTAGCTGTGATTATGTAGCAAACAGACAGAGACACAGAGTTACTTTCGCATTTATAATATTAGTGTGGATTAGTGTGGATGTGGATTTGTGTGGATAGCCGTTTAAAGATTTAAAAAAAAAATCAATTTACACTCTTCATTGCTACGAGTAGGTAGGGGATGGTTATGCGATATTGATAAAATTTAATTGTAATGTCAACGACATGGCTATATTGGCCATATCATCTATGAAGTTTTGTAGGTATTTTTTGATCCAACTCACATTATCAAAACAAACCATCATTCAAACCCTTCTTTCTAATATTATCATCGACTCTAGTTTCCATCAGAAAATGAAGTTTTTAGGTGACAGATACCATCAATATAAAGAATTGGCAAGTTTATGAAACTTTAGGGATGACCCAAAAGTTAGTGAGATCCCTTGTAAGTTGCAAGTTTGGTTCTCATTTGGCGATCACGACGCCCAAGAGACGTCCGCCATAATTACCGGTAATCGGATCCGGCAATATGGTGTAGATGTAAGCAGATAATAACTACACATGTAATTAGGAAGGCGGAATCTGCTGACGCTTAGAAGCAATCAAATGGGTCATTTCGAGTTATCGGCGTGGTTTGGATAATTGAATCGTCTTGTTCATTATGATTACGTTGTACGATTACTTTACAGTATAGGAGGTCTACAGATTACGCAGAAGGGGTGTACTTAACCGATAGGAGGTCATTATTCTCATCAAAATGAACAACTTTTACTAAGGTGCCGACACTGAAATCCCGAATAAAAAATCAGCTTTTTTTTAAAGTGTGACTGACATTTATAGACAACTGTTTTTTTTGTGATTTCAGGTTCGACCCCTAAAATGGGAATAATTTATTATGCACAACTTAATAAAACAGAAAATTAACGAAAACTTAAAATACTAACCAAAAACTAAAACTTAAAATAACTATACAAAAAAGCCCTTATAATAAATAATTATATTTTATTCATAGTAATTAATACAATGGCTTCCTTTCGCCTTAGTACATCCTTTTTGCGTAACCCTTTATATTGTTTTATAATCTTTCACTGATTTATTTTATTTAGTTGTATTTCGAGCCGTTAAACTTTAAATAGTGTATTACTGCCTTCTTTTGCCGACCGCATTTCGTTTCTCTATATATAAAGAAGGCTTTATAGACGAACGTGAAAATGTGGACCGAGGCGTAGCTGAGACCAGCATACGCAAATCCATAAATCCTTAGTAGCCGCCAAGGCTTATATAGTACTTTTCTTAATTATTGCGTCGATATTCAAGTTAAAGTAATAAGTAAACATATTGTAATTTTCATTCGCATTTAATTAAAACTAAGTATGCCAAAACATTTCGAGATGGCCATGTGGCTGTAAAATGAGCCAGTCACAGGACACCATTGAGAAATGTCAATTATTTTTGTATGTAAATCCTAACATAACCTTGTGCATTCGCCTCTTTTTGTTTTAATGGAAAATTTAATCAAACCTCTTTGCACATTTGAACTGGGAAACATCTAAATGTGGCCACCAATTTTATAAGTCTGATTTTGGTAGTAGCAGGTTGTCCAATAAATAGAAATATTAAATAGGTAAACACCTACTATGTTTGAGAAAATAAAAACTTTTGCCCCCCCATCGCCTACGTGTGTCCGACATTAGAAAACTAAACAATAACAGAAAGTATTGTTTTTTTAATTTTTATATATGAAGAAGATGTGGTAGCCTATTTGGGATACCGCTAGACTTGAATGCGGAAGTCGCGGGTTCAAATCCATCCGTATGCTTGGTTTTTAAACTGCGAGAATTATTAAATTGATAATTATGGCTCTCTTTTCAAAGTACATATTTTGTCGTATAATTTTCGAATAAGCCCAAAGTGAGATGTTATTTATTGAGTATGCTGGAGCTCACGGGCGGCCGACATTCAATAACGCATTCCGTTTCAGGTTACACATATAGGTCACTCCGACTAACGAGGGACTATTATAAAATAGATGGGAAGTGAGACGAGTCATGAGTGGATAGCGGGCATCAGCTTCGGGAGTATGTTGAGAAACGTGCCAAGAGACTCATCAGCAACTGGTTCAGACTAAGCTTGAGCATCGGCGCAAAGTTGCTAGTCTATCGGTTTTTTATCGGATACATTTCGGAGAGTGTGCATCGGATCTGCATAGTCTAATTTCCTCCTGTCTCCTGCCAGAGCAAATCGGCTAATGGTTGACAACAGCTTTTTTAAACCGCTGACACAAAGAGGTGTTATAATTATGTTTGTTTGTATGTCCCGAACGGCTGAGCCAATTTTGATTTAGTATTTTTTTTACTGACTTCCAAAAAGGAGGTGCTCAATTCGACTGTATAGTTTTTTTATGTTTGTTACCTCAGAACTTTTGACTGGGTGAACCGATTCTTTTTATTTGAAAGCTGATACTTCCCGTGTGGTCCCATTTTAATTTGGTTCAATTTTGTCATTTTTATGAAGTCGGTTTTTTTATATTGATAATTATTTCACTCACTCGAATTAATTCACTTACAATCGATTTAAGTCACTCGACTAGATCAAGAGTGTTCTTAAAATTTTCGTGAATTTATGATTCATCCGTTTGATGACTATCAGGGGCCTTACGCCCAACTCTAAACGCGGGCCGAATAGGTGCAGTTTGCATAATCACGCGAACGCGAACCTTAACGCGTCGAGATAGGTACCTACGGTTTGCGATCGCGTGATTTTGCAAACTGCACCTATTCGGGCCCGCGTAGAGTTGATTGTAAGGCCATAGTTCTTTTATCGGGGGTTTAAAAAATCCAGATATACTTGTTCATATATCCTCATCCTATTATTTAATAAAATGCTAAAATTACAATAAAATTATTTTATTTCCGGACAATCTGATCCATAACTTTAACTATAAAACTTATAAATTTACTGCTAGTAATAAAATTATGTTATAAAACATTATGTGCAGACAACTTCAAACTCCTTCATCGTCTCCTTGTTGACCATCGTCTGCATTTATAGATATTAATATTTATTATTCATTTTCGTCCATAAATGCTTTTCCATTACTCATACTTGGAAAGTAGGTCTGAAGTTGCCTGAGGACCGGGTGGAAAGTAACACATTTCAGCCCTAGGGAGAATCACTTTTAACTGACAGTGACAGTTGTCAACAGACAAACACTCAAATTATAAATAAATAAAAACTAGTTCTATTTTCACATTTGTATTGAACCATGTTCCAACTGAGGAGTATGGTCCCGCACTTCTCGTGCTTGTGTCAGTTCATGTTTTTATTTTTAGCTTTCTTGTATTCATAACCCCGATTTTCACCCCTAAATTAACAATGTTGCATTAATGTCGGTACCATAATTACTCGCTGTCACTTGTCGCCGACTCCACCAACAGTTACATCCACGGAACAGAGACTGACCGCCGGCGTAACCTGGCCTTCGCACCCTCCTCTTTGCATACACAAATAGACCACAACAGAGGGATCTCACAGACTCAGCTAGGTCAAGTTCCATTGGTCCACAAACGTAAGGGTCCTAACCACGTTGCAAGTGCTATTCGCAATCGAGTGACACTCGTAGGATCGGTTTTATTTTATCTCGTTTTGGGTTTCAACTGGAAAAGCGAAATATTGATGGTTAGAATCGAGAGCGCCGAAATGGAGCGCTATTCGAATGAAATATGGGTCATTTTTGGGAAGGTAAGGGCGTAAATAGATTGAGATTGATATATCGAAATAGTTCCGATTCTATCCGAAATGTTTCTGATGCAATATTTCGGTGTAAATATCTGAAATTTTATATCTTTTAACTGACTTTAAACATGAAAAGTATATACCTTCATATGACGTTTTGGTTTATGGTTCTCCCTTCGAATCGAAATGTATTTTTGATGAGGACTTCAATCTCTGTTTTAACTGTCATTTTTCTACTTTTTAATTTAGGTTCGTACATGTAGGTATAGTCTTGAATCGGTTTTTATTTTCTAAAAATATTTTTTTATGTTAATTTCGCCTTTGTACTTTTAGCGGCGTTGAATTATCGTTCAGATATACAGTTCGCGCAAAACTTTATGAGCCCTCTGAAGTTAGGCGCGAGGCCTCCCCGACGCCCTGTAAAGTCCCTCGGATACCTATAATATGCGTACTGCGCAGCCACTGGGCCTAACTTCAGAGGGCTCATAAAGTTTTGCGCGAACGATACTTCAAGTTGAAGTTCATGACCACAAATAACTGACCAAATTTCTACCGGTTGCTTTTCACCTTAATTTGGAGCTCTCTAAAATAGGTATAATATAATAAATAGATATTAAGGCACTTGTCCCACTGCCGGCGAGCAAGCGATTAGCTATAAACTATTTTCTTGCTCAAGGAACGACGAATAGATATAGATTCAGTGTTATTAAAGGTATATATTAATAGTTGATCGCTGGCCGTTCACACTGCCGGCGAAAACTCTGAACTTTATTGATATGCTTTAATGAAACAGCCTTCTATTCTAATTGTTTATAATTTAATAAAGAGACCTAATTGTATCAGCTTCGAGTTACACCGGAAACAGAGAGAGAGAGAGAGAGAGATGCCTTGCCTTGTCTAGTGTTGACAGTTTGTAAGGTTGTTGTAAAACCACAGATAACATAATCCAACAATCTCCACCATTTTTTCGCAGCGACGACTATCAAAGATAAAACTCGCTCAGCGATGCTCGCTTGGCGCAGGATTGAGCGTACAGCTCGGCCGCGCTAAGCGAGTGGTGCGAGTAACCGCACTCCGCACCCGCCGCACTCGCTCACTGCTCGCCAACTCGTATCTAGTTTCTAGCTCTAATCGCTTCTCTTTCATCGCCGGCGGTGAGACAAGTGCCTCAGGATAAGGGGAAGCTTAAATCAGGCATCACAGACTACCCGATGAATATAAATTTATGCTCTGCTTGAATTACAATTTCCTGTAGTAATTAAGTTTCTCTCTGGAAGACCCTTTTACCTCATAGATTCATCTCGTACCCTCCAATCATTATAATCGCTGTTACATATGGAATAATTTATCAACTAAATAATAGGTACATGGAGAAACTAAATCTCTATTCGAATCCCGATCACTACTTCTCTATCCCCATCCCTACTAATATAATGCGAAAGTTTGTTCGTTGATTTGTTTGTTAATTGTTCACGCTACAACAAATAAACCTAACAACGTTATTTCTGGCACAATAAAGCCGGAGAGTGATATTTATCACCAGAAAAATATACGGTTCTTGAGATCTGGAGTACAGTCCTGGGGCATTACAGCTACATGTTTTATGCGATTCTGTTTAGGTGATGAGAAAAGTTGCACGACCGCAAACCGTATCTCGGCGGGTTAAGGTTCATATTCGCGCGATTTTCCTCACTGCGCTGTGTCAGCGCTAATTTAATTTAGTTAAGAGTTTGCCATAAGACCCCTAGTGACTTGTGCAACTAGTATTACAGAAACTAAACAGATATTATAAAAAATAATAATATGCAAATAGTATTTGCCTATATAGATAGGTAAGCGATGGTGGTCGAGTGATAGCATGTGCGCTTTACAATCTGACGACATCCGGTTCGAACCTCGGTCCTGCACCAATGACTTATTTAGTACTTTCAATTATGTGCAGTATCGATGTCATCGCACAAAAAACGGTGAAAGCAAACATGTACATCCAAAAACCTCAAAAGTTCAACGACAATGACATTCATCAATATGCTCTGGACCAGCATGATCAGGGCCCATCCCTAATCCTTAGGTTAGGGATAGGGATCCACTCTCTCTCCCTGAGAGAAGGCCTGTGTCCCACCCAACATTACGAGAACAATAAAAATATATACCTGATAAAGATATTTCCTTTCACGTAACCCGACTAGAGACGACGGCAGTTTTGTATCTTGAATATAGCAACCCGCAACAATGCGTCTAATCCCAAGCATGTAGTTACCGAAGTGTTGCCACGTTGTCACGCACCCATTATCCTTAATATTCCCTTAGTGATACGATTTCCATTAAACTTTGTACATTTTAAACAGTCTCCTTTGGAGTTGAGAATTCGTCGCATATTA
Source organism: Agriopis leucophaearia (assembly GCA_949125355.1). NCBI lineage: Eukaryota > Metazoa > Arthropoda > Insecta > Lepidoptera > Geometridae > Agriopis > Agriopis leucophaearia. Next base: position 1,168,903 of record OX421262.1, read on the forward strand.
AAAGGGCCGCAAAGAGCTTTGTTTAACTTTTGAGCAGTTTTGGCGACGTTGTTGGCATCGCAATGGTTGGCTTATAGCGAGTTTTAGAATATAAATGACCAACCGTTTTATTAAGTAATTTGCATGAACCTCATGGGTAACACTGCTGCTCTACTTTAAACTAATCTGACAGAATAAAAACTATCTGCATCCCTTTTCATTTCTGTATGTGAGAAAAAGATAGTATGGCCTCAGTCAGACCCTTAAAAAAATAGACACAGCGAGCGACAAAAAATAAACAAGTTGTATTAAAACCCAGTTTGCCGCATTTTTGTATCTACTACGACGTCACGAGAGCAACTAAGTGATAGTTAAACTCTACTCGTACGGCCAACTGCTTTCGAAAAGCTTTTTATTGTTTACTTTGGCGCGATTTGGCATCTTTTGACCAGGTAAATTTAAGCGATGATTCCCTTAACTTCACGCGAGATGCAGTCAGACGCAAGCATATTTTCCAATAAATAAAATATATCGGCGTGCTAGGTGGAGCATTGATCTAACTTAAGACAGGCCACAGAAATGTGAAGTAGGTGTAGTCACAGAGTATATGCTGATAAGGGTTTATGATGGTAACTGTAGAGCTGTCTCAGAAGATTGACATGGTAAGAATCTTCTACCGGTCAATCTTCAGTAACCAAAAAATTTAGTAAATCTTCAGCAAGTTCTTATGTCTCCTTCACACGGGCAAATTATGATAATGTCTTGTGAAGAAACAAGATATTTGCAAAATTTCGGCAACTTCTGGGGGCTACAAAGAAAGTTGATTTTGCGCGACTTTCCTCTGCTAGCCATTATCAGAATCATAATAACTTTTAACTTTTTTTTGTGTTTGTTCTATGTCTGGGTGTTTAATATCTATTTAAGTATGTATTTAAAAATATATATGCAAGTATATCAGTCTCTGGCAGCCATATTACAAGCTTTGCTTAGTTTGGGGTCAGATGACCGTGTGCAATTTTTTTTTAATTTTTTTCATGTAAAAACTGATACATAAGGTTTATTATACTTGAGTTAATATATATATATAGTATCACAGTTTACCCATTTCGAGCATACTATTTAAAAAAACAATGGTTTACAAGAAATTATTTCTAACAATTATTATTATTATTTATCAGATACATTACGGTAGCAAAGATGTTCTGGGTTTGTAAACGAATGTTAAAATTAAAAACTTATTTTTCATATACAATCCGCTAGTACTTCGAGAAATCTTTCATCATCATCAGCCAATTAACGTCAACTGTTGGACAAAGGCCTCCCTCATAGAGAGGGGTGTTGCCATAATCCCCACGCTTGGCAGGCGGCTTGGGGATTGCAGTACGTTCACCGTGTACTATTAGGACGCTGCTGCCCATCCTTCGGTGGTTCTGGTCGTAGTTTGCTAGGTTTATAAACGTATGTTTAAAATTAAAAACTTATTTTTCATATACAATCCGCTAGTACTTCGAGAAAGCTTTACTAGTGGAGATTTTTCTTTAAAATTTGTGGAATTAACCAAGTTGTATACGACAAATTAGGTTTCAAGTACATCTTACTAGCCATGTAGTAAAGCTAAGGCCACTTCAGGCTAAGCACGTCGCAAGTTGCCCAGGTGCTTGGAAAATCGCCAGAGATACCGTCGCATTTATATTTAGTACCCTCTCCGTTACATTCATAATAAATATTCATATATCGTTAACTCGTGATCTCAAGTGGCGGATAGCGTAGTCCTATCACATTATTTGAAGGGAAAACTTCTTTAGGCGAACAAAAATCATGGAACTCGCGCATCGTCACGCTGTCACAGAATACCTAATACACAGTACCGTGTATTTTAAAACAGTGCCATCTCTTGTAGAATAGGTGAATTACTACATAAGTTTTCACTTCTGACGTACAGTCCTATGACTGATGTGTTTTATTTTATTTATAAAAGTTATTAGCAGTGCAGTTTTTTCAGCTATCTATAAATGTTTCAGGGATATACCTAATGTGCCTAGAAGTATGTCAATTCAAGGCATCGACAAACTAGTACATCCATCCTTGATTCAAGGTATGAGCTATCTCCACACCTTGGTTTTTTTTAATTTCCACACCTTCCCTTGATTTTATTATTTAATGTGTCATCATTAGCCAGAAGACGTCCACTGCTGAACATAGGCCTCCCCCTTTAACCTCCATACTGAACGACATCCTGCCATCTGCATCCACTGGATGCCTGCGACTCTCACAATGTCGTCGGTCCATCTAGTGGGAGGCATACCTACGCTGCGTCTTCCAGTTCGCGGTCTCCACTCAAGAACTTTTCTTTCCCATCGGTCATCAGTTCTTCGAGCGATGTGGCCTGCCCATTGCCACTTCAACTTGCAGATTTTAATAGCTATTATTCATTCTGTATACACGTATTATTAATTACAATGTTAATTGATATGTATGTAGCATTGTTTATGTGTCAGTATACGCTGTTCTGAAGTCGTTTTTTATGTTTATTCAAGGTAATCAACTGACAATAAGTATCGTATCGGTGTCGTTAGCAGCCAACGTGAACTACCTCTGTATATAGGTAGGTAGGAAGGCCGGGTCAGTTCGACCCGAGTTATCCGGGAACAATAAATAATATTTCTCATTACACGGGCCCGCCCAGCGCCCGGCCGCGGACCGGACTGGGATTTACGATGGCACACTAAAAACATTACACGGAGTTAATAAGTTTCAAACAAACCTACTGTCCATGGAACTTCATTGGTAAAAACTTGGCAATCGTTTCTTCCCTACCAAAATGTGAGACTTTTTACGTCAATAATCTAGTCTATGGCCTTCAGTTAACCTCTGCAAATAATGATGGTATTATTCTTAGGCTTTATTTAATACATTCGAGTTTATTTACAGTTTTTACCAAACATAATCTTTCACTTGATCCGTAATTAAACTTTGATATCATCTCTCCTTTGAATTTAAAAATAGAACTAGTTTTTTTTTTTTTTTAAATTATTTATTAGGAAATTCGTCATTTGTTTCCATTAAAGGGGGTTATTGTAAAGACTGATATGGATTACTCGGAATTAAAGGCCGGTTGCGTAGCTTTGTTACAGGTGTAATTTATTAAGGTAACGGAACGGCCAATATTCAATAATACTTTTCGAATTGTTACAAAATCTGCCATCAAAGTACTCATATATTATCATCGTGTAAATTTTCTGTGTGAAATTTTATTATCGAGTCATTTTAAAATGTATTACGCTAAGCATTGAATTGAAAATAGTTTAAAGCTTATATGATAACTTTGCAATTGCTTTTTGAAGTTTCAAAACAAATAAACTGAAACTATCACTCACTCAAGTACTTACCAAAACAACTACTTCTCGAAGACCACAAATACTACCAGTAGCGCCATCTACACACAGACCTCCATCTCAATTCGCTAAAATGCAACTACCGAACGCGCTGCGAGCCGCTGACGTGCCAACTCGCACTGCGAAAGCCTTCCTCCCGGCATCTGTCGGCGAGGCCGGGAACAATCCCGGACCCTCCACCCCGTACTTCTCCCACCCCGCTCCCTGCAAAAAGCATATCGATCCGCCACTACAACTTACGCTAACCGAGCAAACCACCGCCACGGCACTAAAACAGTTCAAATCTTATCAATTCCTCAGGAAATCGGCCTAATTGTAACATTTGTGATATCTCCCGAGACATCGACCACCAGGTGAGTGGTCCGGATAGTGTATCGCCCATTCATACTACACCCATTCATGGTGACGTAGGAGAAAACCTTGTCCTGATTTATAGTTTTCCTTACTTTTACGTGCTCATGATTAAGCTACTTTTGTTTTGTGATAAACTTTGGTTAGGTTTGCGTGCTAGATAAGGAATTAGGTCACAGCTGAAAGGTTCATGTCCGGATGACATTTCTGGAATTAGGTTGTTTGGATCGCCATGATGCCCCATTCATATTTAATTTTGCTTCTCGCGACGCCTTTGTTATCAATAATTGACCTCATTTTGGGAGAAAGTCCAGGTAATCTCTAAACTTCTTAGCAAGTATCTTCCTACTTACCTATATCTTCAAATGCCATGACTTTGTGTAATATTATTTTGTATAATAGTCGTTAAGCAAGCTAATGTAATCATTATGTAATCTAATGCATCTTACTGCAATTAATCTATACTCCACAACCATCCCTTTACATCAATCCATCCATCCATCAATTACGTATTACAAATAAATATGAACAGGATGGAATTCAAACTTCAAAGAGTAGGTATACTTCGATCGTCACCTGTCGTAGGGTGGGTACTTCGGGTACAAGAGCTAAGACTATTACCAGTCACTAATAACATAATACAATTGTCACCGGTGTAATACAAACTGTTACAAACCTTATTGTTTCACATTTCTTAAAAATATTGTTGTATAAATTCCAGGAGGGTGCCGGGTCGCCGCTCGCAGCCGAGGCGACAAGCGCGGAAGTACAGAGCGACCAGCACGCGCCGGCCAAGGATGCGTACGCTGACGACACGGACGAGGACGGCTCGGGGCTAGAGCCGGACGAGAGCTCGGGCTCCGGCTGGGGCGCCGGCCCCGGGCCCGACGACGAGGACGGCCGGGGATCAGGTGACGCACCGCACCCGGCCGGCCTGCCCATCGATGACGAAGACTTCGTCCCGAAAACCACCACTCCCCATGACATCGTGTTCGAATGGAACGAGACGGAAGACTCCGACCGGCAGGACACTGACCGGCCGGATGTTGTCCAGCAGCCCACACCCGAGCCCTCCACAGAAGCACCGATCCTTATATCCAAGCAGTTCGATGTAGACCTTCGTGAGTAGTGGCTGGGCATGCCAGAGTTTTATTTGCGTTTTTATTTGTCATGTGGAAGACTAGAAGTCAATCACGCTGGTATAATCACCACGTGCAATGCAGCAAATGCTAGTCATTTAACTATTGCAATAAAATAGATTGTCTTAGTAAAGAATTACAGACAGAATTACATTTTGCAGTAAACATAAAAAGAAGTACCCGTTCTCACGATGCAATTAAAGTCAATTATGAATGTTTGACATTGAGTAACACAGTACCTAATGCGAATGATTCACCTTTAGTCTTCTCTTTAGATGTTTTCATACATTCTTTAATTGTATATTCACTGAAGAAAACTAAACATCCTCGGTGATTTGTAAATTAATCACAAGAGTAAATATTGGCACGGTAACGTATAATCAAGATATTCGCTGAATCTAGCTATATTTTTCAAAATTATCTATTTAAAAAACCGACTTCAAAATTATTAAAATACGTAATTTTATGACATCATTATGTCATCCAGGTAACCGAATTTTCCAGTGGTTTTTATTAGAAAGTGAAACTACTTAACCGATTTATTGAAGTTATATGATTATTTACGGGATATTTACCGTGGTAAGGTTGTGGAAGGAGCTCCCGATATTTCGGCGCAGTTAACTTGTCTCAGTTGTCTTCCCGTGAACATGGTGCATGTAACTACGCCTAAATATCGGGAGCTCCTTCCACAACCTTACCACGGCAAATATCCCGTAAATAATCACATAACTTTAGTGAACAACCGTGATAGTTTAAAACAGCGATTTATTGAAGATTCTATAGGACCAATGAAAAGTATATTCTTTCAAATAAAAAAAGAATTTCGTAGATGTAGAGTTCATAAATGACGGAATTCCGAGGTAATCGAATTGAGAATCCCTACTTTTTTGACTGTAAGAGTATCTAACTGTAACAGTACCTTACTATAACAGGAAAACAAATGACAAAACAGTTTTAACAACTCAATGACCTCAGAATCATGTTTATATGTATAAATCGTGACATACCTACGAATGCCAAATAACATTGAGAGAATCAGCAGATCGACATTCTGTAACTAATATTCCAAATATCCAACAGAGCAGCAGACCCATCACTAATGCAGTATAACAACACTATAACTGAAGTAATATTGAATTAACATATTGTTATTACCAACATTGTTTTCACATTAACCGAGCTAATCGACAACTACACGCCAGTTTCCTTCTAACCCGACAGTCGAGTGCGTTCCATCATCGTAATCACTTCTGCGCTATGTATTTTTAAATATTAAATTTAATATTGCTCTAACAAACTAATTGGGACTTGGGTAAGTTTAGCAACATTTCCTCCGAAGCGTATATTATCTTGCATGACCTTATTTTCATGCAGTCAATCATCATCCATTGTATCTTTATGACCAGTTCTTAGATGGTCGGCATGTCATCAGGTGTTATAGCCCTAGCGTTGTGATCATCTCATGATTCCATTAGCTTAGTTACGTACTTTACTCCATATTTGATGTATTTACTTATTTAGAAGTTACTTCATTGGATGCTTTTGCTAATTCAAATTGCTCCTCAATCCAAAATAATCCTAACCCAACCAAGTCTTCGTCATCTGAATAACCTCTAATATTACTTCTTTTACTTCTAATATTACCATTATTTTCTTAAAGTCTCTTCTCACTATTATTTTGTCTATCTGCGTCATTTAAATCGAATTTCTTTATTAACTTTAAAATATTATTAAAACTTTATAAAGACCAATATCATTCACTATTGTAGTGATATAATAAGACCTACTAATATAATGTGTGTATACTTAGAGAACTAAATTAAATCTACATTCGTTGATTTCTCGTATTTGACTCTTGCTACCGTAGAATAAAGATTCAAATTCACATTTACACAATACTTTAGGTATTTGTAATCACATGTAGTGTGCCAAACTTCCTACATAATTTTCTAGCCCATTGTCCTGGGTGAGTGACGGAATGAGTTAATGCGATGCGATGCGATGCAATGCTATGCGATGCGCTTCAAAACGGTATAGCGCAAATGTTCAAGACAACAATTAATTATATGCTTATTCGTAGACGATAACGTAGACCATTTGTTTCATTACATATACATCTACTTTTGTTGTATTCCCAGTGTGTCGCATCGCGTCTCGTTCCCACATTTTATCTCTCACGTAGAACAAGGCCTGACTTTGTAAACAACATATGAGTAACGCGCCTGTGACGCAATATTCCAGCTATCGTGAAGAGCAAAGCGAGCGAGGAGGTCCAAGGAAGATCAGGCGCGGGGGCAGAGCCTCCCTCGCGCCCCGAGCAGGACATCAGCATCTCTGGTGAAGACTTGAGTCCATCGTCACCTGTAAGTACATTTCATTTATTAAATGAGTAGGAATTTCTAAAGGTAGAAAAATTATCCGTTTTTTGTTCGATAAAAGAAACAAAACACTGGCCAAACACTGTGCAACGACGCGACGTATGAACAACGAAATTTGATGGATGTAGTGTACCTACATATCTTGCCAAAATCCGCTATTACAAAAGTCTGCACATGTGTGCACATTAGGTTTTTGGGAGGAGCTTCGATCAAAAATACGTACCCGTGTTTTTTCGAAGGGGAGGAAACGATGCATTGTGTGTGTGATTCTTTCCGTGAATAACCCAGTAAGACTTACTGTAATTCTGTACAATAAATTCTACCGTAGAGTTAACCAAGCAATGTACATAGGAGAATTATCTCAAACTACATGTGTGGTGGTTCCAGGATCAGGACCCTGCAGGCAGCAACGTGAACGCGGAGTCGCGGCCGCCGGACAACGTGGTCTTCATCATGAACGCGAAGCCTGAGGACCGCGCCACCAGCTTCTTCGCACAGCCAGGCATCCTCGCCGGTTTGTACCTTCTACTTCTTTCTCGCTGATATCAGAGGCTTTGGACAGATTAGGACAATTTTATAATTTTTGAGGAAGCTGCTCTGAATGTATTGCTGCAGTCATACAATCCCGCTAAATGTTTGTTAACACTGTTTCGTAACAGTACAACTATAAATAGGAAATTTAAAAAAACCTTTAAACAAGCTTATAATATAATAGGTCGGGGAAAAAGTCTTTTCGTATTTTGTATGTATAAAGTTGTAGTAAAAATCTCATCGGTTGTATTGTTTGTATCTGGCTGGTTTTGATACCATTAAAAATATGACATTTTAAAAAAGGAATACAAAAAGTTAAAAGCAATTTCCCGCCATTTTTCAATTGTTTTTTTATTCGATAAAATGAGTGAATCTAACGAAGAAATTCGATATATTGTGAAATTTTATTACAAAAAACTGAAAAATGCGACACAAGCCGCGAATAAAATTTGTGACGTTTATGGACCTAATGCAGTGTCATCAAGAGTAGCACAATGTTGGTTCAAGCGTTTTCCGTCCGGGAATTTTGATGTCAAAGATGCAGCTCGCTCTGGTCGCCCTGTTACGGATAAAGTCGATGCCATTTCTGAAAAAGTGGACCAAGATCGGCATATTAGTAGTTACGACGTAGCTGAAGACCTGGGGATTGACCACAAAACAGTTTTGACCCATTTGAAAATAACTGGGTACAAATAAACTCGATATTTGGGTGCCACACCAGCTCACTGAAAGAAACCAAATGAATCGTGTACTCATTTGCGATTCTCTATTGAAACGTAAAGAAACCGAACCGTTTTTGAAAAGATTGATCACTGGTGATGCAAAATGGATCACCTACGACAAGAATGTGCGCAAACGATCATGGTCAAAGGGCAGTGAAGCACCACAGACTGTAGCGAAACCCAGATTAACACGTAATAAGGTGATGCTGTGTGTATGATGGGATTGGAAGGGCATCGTTCATTATGAGCATTTACCGCCGGGCAAAACCATCGATTCGGATCTCTACTGCCAACAGTAGATGAGATTCAAACAAGAAATTGAGAAAAAACGGCCGGAATTGATCAACATAAAGAGTGTGGTCTTTCATCATGATAACGCCAGACCGCACACATCTTTGGCCACTCAGCAAAAATTTAGAGAGCTTGGTTAGGAAGTGTTAATGCATCCACCACATAGCCCTGACCTTGCACCCTCAGATTTCCACCTGTTTCGATCTCTTCAGAATTCTTTGGGTAGTGTTAGATTAACATCAAGAGAGGACTGTCAAAACTACTTGTTGCATTTTATTGATCAGAATTCCCAAAATTTCTACAGCAACGGGGTCATGTCACTACCTAAAAGATGGCAACAAGTTATCGAACAAAATGGTACATATATATTATAATTAAATGTAATTAAACTTGAAAAAAAATATGTCTTGAATTTGTTTATAAAATACGAAGAAACTTTTTCCCCGACCTTATACAAACGGCTGAACAGATTGTCTAGCTAAAAAAACACAGTCATAGGACTGCATGTCAGAAGTGAAAACTTAAGTTGTAATTCACCTATTCTACAAGAGATGGCGCTGTTTTAAAATACACGGTACTGTGTATTATGTATTCTGTGACAGCGTGACGATGACGCGAGTTCCATGATTTTTGTTCACCCAAAAAGTGCTCAACACGCCTAAAGAAGTTTTCACTTCAAAAATCTAGATCAAATCACATTTCAAACATACCTAAATCTAGATCAAATCACATTTCAAACATACCTAAATCTAGATCAAATCACATTTCAAACATACCTAAATCTAGATCAATTCACATTTCAAACATACCTAAATCTAGATCAAATCACATTTCAAACACACCTAAATCTAGATCAAATCACATTTCAAACATACCTAAATCTAGATCAAATCATATTTCAAACATACCTAAATCTAAATCAAATCACATTTCAAACATACCTAAATCTAGATCAAATCACATTTCAAACACACCTAAATCTAGATCAAATCACATTTCAAACATACCTAAATCTAGATCAAATCATATTTCAAACATACCTAAATCTAAATCAAATCACATTTCAAACATACCTAAATCTAGATCAAATCACATTTCAAACATACCTAAATCTCGATCAAATCTCATTTCAAACATACCTAAATCTAGATCAAATCACATTTCAAACATACCTAAATCTAGATCAAATCACATTTCAAACATACCTAAATCTAGATCAAATCACATTTCAAACATACCTAAATCTAGATCAAGTCACATTTCAAACATACCTAAATCTAGATCAAATCACATTTCAAACATACCTAAATCTAGATCAAATCATATTTCAAACATACCTAAATCTAAATCAAATCACATTTCAAACATACCTAAATCTAGATCAAATCACATTTCAAACATACCTAAATCTAGATCAAATCTCATTTCAAACATACCTAAATCTATATCAAATCACATTTCAAACATACCTAAATCTAGATCAAATCACATTTCAAACATACCTAAATCTAGATCAAATCACATTTCAAACATACCTAAATCTAGATCAAGTCACATTTCAAACATACCTAAATCTAGATCAAATCTCATTTCAAACAAACCTAAATCTAGATCAAATCACATTTCTAACATACCTAAATCTAGATCAAGTCACATTTCAAACATACCTAAATCTAGATCAAATCACATTTCTAACATACCTAAATCTAGATCAAGTCACATTTCAAACATACCTAAATCTAGATCAAATCACATTTCAAACATACCTAAATCTAGATCAAATCTCATTTCAAACATACCTAAATCTAGATCAAGTCACATTTCAAACATACCTAAATCTAGATCAAATCACATTTCAAACATACCTAAATCTAGATCAAATCACATTTCAAACATACCTAAATCTAGATCAAGTCACATTTCAAACATACCTAAATCTAGATCAAATCACATTTCAAACATACCTAAATCTAGATCAAATCACATTTCTAACATACCTAAATCTAGATCAAGTCACATTTCAAACATACCTAAATCTAGATCAAATCACATTTCAAACATACCTAAATCTAGATCAAATCTCATTTCAAACATACCTAAATCTAGATCAAGTCACATTTCAAACATACCTAAATCTAGATCAAATCACATTTCAAACATACCTAAATCTAGATCAAATCACATTTCAAACATACCTAAATCAGAATCGGTTTAGTCGTTTGGGAGATATGACGCCAGACAGACACACAGATAGACACGTTAAACTTTTACTACCCCTCTGTTTGCGTTGGGGATTACCAAGCTAGTAAAACCACAGCGCTCAGCTTGTATCCGTCATTTAACATGATTCACATGATGTACCTATATGTTTATTTTGACTGGAAACACGCCCACACTAATGGGTAATCCCAATCAGTCCCATCCTGTTAGATATCTCTTCGGCATCCTTGACAATGGCAACAAGTCCACTGAAGTTATTCACATCGACAAACCAGTTCACAGAGAAAGTACCAAACAGTGTACTAAGTATATGTACTTACTACGGTAGCATTTTCTGCAAGACAACATCACGTTGAAATGAGCTTGAGGTTAGAGCAGTAAAGTTTTTATCAGATACATTTCGGAGAGTGTCTATCAGATCTGCATGATCTAATTCCCTCCTGGCATTCATCTATAGGAGCGGCCCTGCCCTGCCCGAGCGGGCACGATAAGGTACCGCATCATGGTTGGTATTTCCAAGACCCGTACGAAGCAGTTTGATTCTACTTTTATCGTGCGAACTGCTAGTCTGTGTAATGCGCTGCATGAATGGGTGTTCTGTGTTAGGGATGGTGACCGAGCTGTAGTATCTGCGCTTTATAACCTGACGACACCCGGTTCGATACTCGGCCCTGCACTAAGACATGTTTATAAATATTTGAATATAGAGTAATCTCAGATCAAGACAAATGACATAGGTGTCTTCAAATCACGAGTGAATCGGTTTCTTCTAGGCAAGCGTGCTCTATCGTAGACCACATCATCGTTTAACATCAGTCGAGGCGGCGATCAAGCGCAAACCTACGATAAAAAAAGAAGGTTGATATATAAAAATAAAAATAAACACACACACACCCAAACAAACGCACACCACACATACACTGAGAACACTGACTCTGACGATGAGTTCTGTATCGCAGAGCAGATACACACATCTCTGCGCAAACAGTTAAAAACAAAAAACATGTATATCCGAACTTACCCTTGGAAGACGCTGCCTTCTGCAACACAGTTTTTAACTAACGCAAAAGGCAGAGTTACACAATGTTATAATGTATACCCATATATGTTTATATAAAATAAATTATTAATTCATCATCATCAGCCAGAAGACGTCCACTGCTGAACATAGGCCTCCCCCTTTAACCTCCAAACTGAACGACATCCTGCCATCTGCATCCACTGGATTCCCGCTACTCTCACAATGTCGTCGGTCCATCTAGTGGAAGGCCTACCTACGCTTCGTCTTCCAATTCGTGGTCTCCACTCAAGAACCTTTCTTCCCCATCGGTCATCAGTTCTTCGAGCGATGTGGCCTGCCCATTGCCACTTTAACTTGCAAATTTTAATAGCAATGTCGGTGACTCTGGTTCTTTGGCGAATTTGAAATTATTAATTATTATTATTAAATATGTTCCAGCCGTGATCGGCGGCGCAGTGGTGGGGCTGCTGTGCGCGATCCTGGTGGTGATGTTCATAGTGTACCGCATGCGCAAGAAGGACGAGGGGTCGTACGCGCTGGACGAGCCCAAGCGCTCGCCCGCCGCCGCCTCCTACGGCAAGGGACACAACAACCGCGAGTTCTTCGCGTGAGACTCCCCGGAACAAAGCCTGCCACGTGTTTACTAGCCGCCACCGGCCTGCAACAACCATGTTCCATCTACAACAACATTCGAGATGCGTTCTATTTCATATATTGAAATATTCGGCCGTAGTTATGTTTTATTTTCCTGAACGTGGCTATTTGTTCTGTGATTGACAAAATATAAATAAAACGAAAAATAGGCTGACGAATTATTTATTTAAATGTTTTGACATGCATGTACGGATTGTACTGTAGATTGTACGAACCGTGTACAAAGATATTTATTTGTCAGAACGAAACGAAGAATTATTGGAAATGAATAAAGTAAGTTAAACTTATCGTCTTTGGAGACCAACTTTTATAACGTGTGAAAGTGAATGAAGAACTAAATGTTTAGATATCAATAAAATATGAGAGTAATTCTGTGTGAAAGATCACATCGTACCAATGTTGACACATTGTCAACGTCCTCTAGTTTATAATGATGGATGATTGTTGTCTTGAAACTTTTCTTTATAATAATTGTGCCATTCGCTTTCCTTCTGTACATTGCGTATTTTCGCCTAGAACTCTAGAATACTGTCTCGATCTATGGACACGTCCGTATTTGTGTTGATTAGTGTACAATTTGTAACACGTGTAGTTATATGTATCTTGAACAAGACTACTCTAAGGTTTTTAAATTGTACGTTATAATACTATGTATTTAATATTAAGAATATCAATAAATGAATAGCAAAAAATGTATATTTGAATCTGAAAATAATTATAGTATCTAATCTGATTTTTTTGTGGTTATTTTTTTAAAACATGTTTTCTCATTTTTTTTACCATATTATTTTGTGTGCTTCATGTACATTTGGCTGTTTTGTTTATACCGATATATGAATATATATTTTGTCTGTATCTGTAATGTTACTATTTGACTATGTGTAGGTATAAGCTTAGGTTGTGCATCTATTCATTTACTAAGTAATTTACTATTTAACTGTTTACTTTGTGCCATCTATTTTAATATCAACAACTAACCCAGTGCTTGTTTTACAAATTTATCAATTCAGTTATGTTATTAATGTTAAAATTTGTATTTTACTGAATGAATAAATAACATATGACACATAAATGTTAATTAAAGTATAAGATATTGTTCTTTCGACTGTACCGAAGTAACGCTGGAAGCAACCGCCGCGAAACTGCTACTCGTTGAAATAAAAACCTTATATAATGTTCCTTAAAGCAGAGTATTAAATACGCGTGGCAGAAACGTCAAACGTGTCGAGCGGCGCGTCCGTTCCAAATTTGCTGTTTAAATTTCTGCTGTATGTTACATGATATAAGGTTTACATTTAAACTAGTATTGGTTTCGCTGTTACGGTTTCGCAGTGGAAGTGCTACAAGCGTAAAATTAACTCTTTATTCAGCAAAATAAAAATATCACCAAATGTATATGGCAACTTGATAAGATTTAAAGTAGATTTCTAAAGAAAAGTTGATTACTTTAAGAAACATTCCTCGAAAGAACATTATTTTTTTCTAGTATGAATACTTGTTAGGTGTAAAGATATTTTGAGGATTGATGTTTAAATATTTTAGGAGCTTTCTGACCTCATATACGACACCTACTGTGTCCACAGCCTCAAAAACAGAATCTACGAATAGCGGTTTAAGGTCTAAAGTGAGATATGAAAATATCGAGGAGAATAGTGTCATTTTTTCTTATTAACTACTTCAAAAAAGGAGGAAGGTTCTTTGTTACACAACCCCTTTTTTGTTAAAGAAATCCCATGTTTTAGTATACAGCTAAAATTGTTTTGTGGAGCATTTACAAATTTTGATTTCATGTCAAGTCGTGTCATGTTTTTCATGTGTTTCATTTGACTCAATTTGATGTTATGGTTTGGAGTACCTCGTTAGTTTCACTTGCAAATTTTTGGGTGATTCATTAGTATTTGCTAATTGTAACAAAATTGTCACAGCAAGTAAGTACTAAGTAGGAATTATTTATGCAAGTCTTTCAATACATGCAAGTTTGACCAGAGCACACTTCTACAAGGGTATACTGAATAAACGTAAATGAGGGCGCTGTTTTCATGGTGTTACTGCATCTGTATTTAATACTAAAGAGAAAATAAGACAGACAGAGAACATAAATACTTCGCAAACATGTAAACAAAGAAATGTCACCTCATGTCAATGTCAAAGTGAGAGGTCGGATGTTTTTTAGGAAGAATGAAAGTAATAAAACAAGAGGCCGCCGATTATTGTTATCTTGTTTTTGTAATATGTGGTGTAAACACACAATAAAGAGGTTATGTATCTAATGTCATGATTCAAAATGCAAAATTCTACCACATTATTTAAAAAAAACATAGGTAAATATATAAAAGTATATGAAAATACTTAGTACAATATTGCTATAATATTCAATTTTACCTAAAACTTAGCATTTATATTGTAAAAAAACTACTATGACCTCACTGCAGCGCCTGGATGTTTCTATGCTATGTTAAAATCTTTGTTTACATCTTTGCTAAGCATTTATGCTTTATATCATGATATTGGCAGTACATAGGATAAGTAATGTTATCCGAACATTCCTATTGGATGATATATAAGAATCTTCATGGCCAGTACAATAAATACACTGGATTTCAACATAATTAGTATATATATTAAAAATAGTCCATAGAACGCTTTACTAACGAAACTCTACTTAAAAGATTCTTAATTTAAATTTAATTAACTGCCTTACTTAGAAACGTTGGTTAACTGGAGCTAAATGCGTAGTGCGAGTTTTTCTAATTGCGTTTACCTACTCGCAATCGCATGAAATACGAACAGCGCCATCTAGCGTCATGTACATGGAACTGCTCTTACTGTATATAAATCGTAGTTAACGGAAGAGTGAGAGTGAATGAGTGGCGCCCCCATCTAAAAAAAATAACAGGCATACTAAAAATAAGCAAAAAAAATTGACTCCTTGAGTCAGTCGAGAATGCAATGTATAAAATCAATAAATAATTATTTAATTCATATTTTACTTTGTTAAGCATTTTATAATCGCCTTCAGTGAACTTTGCTCTAAGTGCGGCCATTTAACCTTTACATAATCTACAGTTCTCCAAATCTTGAAATCCAGTTTATTTTGTAAGTGCAAATAAATACCTACTATCATTATATAGCCTAAAACTCCAACTTAGTTGTAAGTTTTGTAATTATACCAATGTAAATTATTTAAGAATAGGGTAAGTTACGCGGTTAATAAATAGAAAACCTGTAACCAAATATAGTTTACTAATATTTCTCTTCTGTTCACAGTTTTATTCCTAATTATCAGGTTATGTATAGCTTTATTTAATTAATTAATAATCAATTAAATACAGCTATGGTTAAAACTCGAATCATCGATCAATGTCAATGCAAAATAATTTACTTAGTTATAATAATTAGTCATGACAAAGGAATGCTTTCTTTCAATAAGTTGTTTTATCTAATAATATTGTGATCAAGAATACAAGTGCATTTTTAACCATCAATTTTTATAAAAATAATTTAAAGCCAGTGTTTAAAAACATGAGGCGATCAGCGTTTTGACAATTATTGCAATGTCTTTGTCTAAATTACTTTTATATCAAATTATGATTTAGTTTCGCATTCGCAATGCTTGGGAAAGCACATATTTTTAGTTTTATAAAGCCATGTTGACACTTTTAAAGCCTGACAACTATATAAACCTTGATAAAGTGAACTTTGACGATTACTTAACTATCTGCATGAATCAGTAAGTATGAAATAACTAATCAAAGCTTTAAACTTTGGAGGGTTGGATTAGTTCGCAGTCTAGCATAAAACTAGTGTTAGCGTACTAGTTTGTCAAAACTGACTTTGAATGTGTGCACATGGCTGTAATTTAAATAGTTATTGATGTTATTGGCGTCAATTCTGTCGTACCATTATCTAAACTAAAGTAATCTGACAGGACTAAAATTATCGGCGTCTTTTTTCATTTCTGTACGTCAGAAAAGGATAGCAACCATTTTAGAGCTGTCAAATTTAGTTTAGAGAATGGTACATCAGAATCGACGTCATTATGTCAATAATATTGGGGTTCATTATATTTCTACTTTTTGGTGTTATTTTATCTATTGTAATATTAAGTAGGTTAAGGTAGGCATAAACATATTGATGTCCACCTTGTAAATATTTCTCCTTTACACTTAGGTAAATATACAGAATATTATGAAAGTGATTGTTTTATTTTATAAAGTTCTCATCATCAGTCTTTGATAATGCTGCTAGGCTTAGGCCTCCTTTTGATTATGCCATTCACCTTCAGAAGGAAAGGTTTCATAATATGTAACTTTTTTAACCTTGGCAATATGGGCTGTCCAGAGACACAAGAAAGATTCATAAAAGTGTCAATCAAAAAGGTCCACTATCTTCTATTGTATTCTCTTTGCTCGTCGTCATCGTGATCACAACTACGTAAATAAGTACGAAGAAAAATTGGAATTGGTAGAACCATGGTGAAATTACACGAATCTAAGTCCCTATATAAAATGAGTCGAAGTTGTCCAGGTATTTTTGAGATTATGGTTACCCATATGTACTGACGTCCCGCTTGGAGTGTATTGTGACATTCCCGCTACCAACACCTACACGAACCAACCCAACTCCTTGAAATATCGGAGTGAGGGTCTGGCACAGTTGCTCCAGTGCCGTAGATGAATGTATGCATGATAACATGAAAACTATCAATATAAAACAACGACTTAATTAAAATGTCAGAACTGGATCAAATTGAAATGGGTCTCGGGAAGCACCAGCTGTCAAATAAAAAAAGAATCTTCAAAATCGGTTGAACCAGTCGAAAGTTCTGAGGTAACAAACATTTTAAAAAAACAGTCTAATTAATTATAATTATAATAATTAATGATAACCTCCTCGTTTTTGGAAGTCGTAAAAAGCAGTCCTGCCGATGGGGTGACGTGGATGAAAAAGGCAACGATGCCTCAGCAACCCAGTAGCGATTCTAGTTTCTTCTGTAGGTTCACAATGCACATTGCTCTACAGTTTCGTTCTCTCCTTCATGCAGCCACGACACTGGACTGTCCCCCAGTGGTGGCTCCTAGTTTATACAAGTGACTATTCAAGTTGCAATGACCAGTTATGAGACCCACTAGCAGGCGAAGGTCCTGTCGTTGCAACTACAATACGTTGTTATGTGTATGTATGAACCCTATAAACTCCGAAACAGTTGGATTTTCACTGGCGGGACCCACGCGGGTGAAACCGCGGTACGCAGTAACTTGCCATGCTGATAATTTAAATTTTAAATTAAATCTTTATTCACAATAATCATTTCGAACTGTTTGTGATTAATTACATATTCAAATTATCTACAGCGATAAAACTCTAATAAATTCAAAACATTTTAGCTCAAGTTCTTTGACCTTTTCGTAAAATGTTTTTTTTTTTTTTACATAGAATGTGTCTCAAGTACTTTTTTTTCTTTGGCTAATCCCTCAGGCTAACCAATGATATTTTATCATTGCCTAAACCATAAAAACTAGTTAGGTAGGTACATGCTATGTCTGCGTCGGAAGTGTCGGAATGATATATCTCTGAATTGAAGTCCATCGAACTTCGTTCGTATTTTTTTGATGTGAAAACTTCTTTAGGCGCTCTATGGGTGAACAAAAATCGTGAAACTCGCGTCATCGCCCCGCTGTCACAGAATACATAATACACAGTATCTACCGTGTATTTTAAAACAGCGCCATCTCTTGTAGAATAGGTGAATTAAACTTATGTTTTCACTTCTAACGTGCAGTGCTGTCATATGACTGAAGTGTTTTTTTTTCTTCTAAAACCACCAACTTTTGTACTGTGAACAAACGAAAGTAGTACACTAGGTACACCTTTACTGTAACTTTTGTACCGACATTGGAGTTTTATGTCAAAGTGGGATAAAATTTTCTCCATTGGTGTGTAATAGGTAAGTATATCATTCTTCATTATTTTATATTGAAAAAATCTGTTAGTTTCTCTGCTACAGCTAATAATCGATATTTATCTCAATTGAACACAAAGTTCAATGACCCCCACATAGTACGGTTTAACTATAGATATGACAGTTTCGCTCCCCATGTGACGTGTTCGAGTTGTGTTTTATAAAAATGATTGAGTATTTTTACCATTGCCGTCACAAGGCAGCGTGGCCGAGTGGTCTAAGGCGCTGGTTTTAGGCACCAGTCCGAAAGGGCGTGGGTTCGAATCCCACCGCTGTCAGACTTTTTTTGTATATTTTTGTGTGAAATATAGTGTATAGAAATTAAGTTTTTTTTATAAATTACTCCGAATAATTAATACTATTATTATGCTAATAAAATAATTTTAATAAATATAGGTCAACACTTATTTTCTGCTTAGGTTTAAGTACGTGTGTGGGGTACGAACCGCTCTCGCAGATTATTGTGAACCTAAATTATGCTTACATAGTATAGCTGTACGTAAATACAGGGTGACGCGGAAAGGGTGTACAAAGCCGAAAGGGGTCCATAGTTTTTACTATGGGACAACCCTGAAATCGCGAAAAATTATCAGCCGTTCCATATATTTTGATGTGTCAATGGCCGTTTTATGTGGAACAGCTGTTTTTTTACGATTTGAAAGTTTGATCCCATAGTAAATGTTTTTCATAATTATAGGTACTATGGACCCCCTTCAGCTTATTATTACGCCATTTCCGCATAACCCAGTATAACAAGTAGTTGCTGATATAGACATAGAATAATTATATTAATTAGTAGGTGTTATTGATGAAGATAACAGCTCGATTTATGGCATAGTGCCAGATATACCGTTATTTAATCATTCTTTTGATATCTTGATCTATCAGAAATCGCAGTGTAGTGCGAGTTATTCGTATCTGCTACGCCCACTTCGCCTAACTGTTGACCTTAAAAGAAACAAAAAGATCATAGGATAACCGCATCCGAGATAAAACAACAATATAGTTTTCCTAGAAGGCTTTAACACCCGTTGGTCAAACGGCGGTTCGTGGTTCGTGGTCCGTACGTCTGATGTAGGTTAGTACAGCAAATACAGCGACGTTCCCGTCCAGTCAGTAAGTACTTTCCTATACAAAACTATTGTAATAATACTTAGTGCTACCTATTCTGTGAGAGGGATGGTGGCCGAGCGGTAGTATCTGCGCTTTACAACCTGACGACACCCGGTTCGATACTCGGCCCTGCACTAAGACTTGTTTATAAATATTTGAATATAGAGTAATCTCAGATCAAGACAAATGATCTAGGTTTCTTCAAATCACGAGTGAATCGACAATGAATTCGGCGTGAATTCTTCTAGGCAAGCTTGCTCCATCGTAGACCGCACATCAGGCGAGCTGGCGGTCATACACAAGCCTACTAATACATTAAAATAAAGAAGGAGATATGGTAGGTGGCGTGGTGGACGCATCTCATATAAATCAGTATGCCTTTAGTCGTATTCTCCCGACATATGCATACCCCCTTGCCACCCTTTTTAACTGACTTCCAAAAAGGAGGAGGTTATAATTCGACTGGTTTTTTTTTAATGTTTGTTACCTCAGAACTTTCAACTGGGTGAACCGATTCTTATGATTATTAATGAAATAATATTTCTAATGATTTTTATTTGAAAGCTGGTCCTTCCCGTGTGGTCCTATTTCAGTTTGGTTCAGTTCTGACATTTTTATGAATTCGGTTATATATATTGATAATTATTTTGCGAGTGGACTATTAGTTAGTTCACTGTGATCATAGTTCATAATGTACGTAAATGAGTAAACGTGCCGTACCTACTTATCAGATGCAGTGCCGGATTTACCAGCAGGCTGAGTAGGCTAGAGCCTAGGGCGGCAGATTTTAGGGGCGGCATTTTTTATTTTTTTTAATGTTTTATAGAATTTAATTCATTATTTATATACCTATTATGTAATTACCCTAAAACTATTTTTGTGCAATCGTTTGGGTTTTAAAAATAATCTAATAACTTACACATCTATCCCCTAGTTTCAAAAAAGGTGGTTTAATTAGGACGATAGTGCACAAATCATAGTTTCGATTTCATTGTTTATTTTTTACTAATGAATAATTGATGTCGGCAAAATTTGAATAGCCTACTGGCGGCAAATGTGTAAATCCGCCACTGATCAGATGGCAGGATGTCGTTCAGTGTGGAGGTTAAAGAGGGAGGACTATCCTCCAGCCTATGTTCAGCAGTGGACGTCTTCTGGGTGATGATGATGATTAAAAGACTTGATCAGGTTTTTAATGTTCCCAGTCCCATGTCGAATTGATGACAGAAAATGAAATAAGAGACAAGCACCTAGTTTATAAAATAAAGTAATAATGGTCTACCTATAATTTAAAACTCACTAATTCAATAAGAAATAAATCCCCATGCGATGATTAAATTAAGAAGGATACCCATCATTACGAATTATAAACCATCCGCAGCTCTCGAGACTAGCTATTAATATTGAATATCAATTAGTCATAAATCTGATTTTCGAGGGGTTCACCAAATAAATCTAATGTTGTGATAAAGACAGACTACTCAATAGATTCGCAGGTTCCGTATCAAACTTAGGTACATAATAAATACTAGTCTAAAAGAAAAGTTACACACTCTCAGCCACTCACTAGGCTCTGGGATGTGCATCGCGATCCATCAACCATGGCATCCCGATATTTATTTAGATACACAAAACAGATTACAATCAAAAATCCTTATTAAATAAATAGTTACTAAAATCAAAGAAAAAACAAAACAAAGAAGGATCGACTTCTTCCCTATATAGGGATGTATATTCCTCCTATATATTATCCTATATATTCCTCCTATATAGTATCCTATATATTCCTCCTATATAGTATCCTATATAGGGATGTATGGAATCAGGTTCCAAAAACCTTTATTAATATCACAAGAAAGATCACGTCTCACTTAAGCGATATCTTAATTAACATTTAGTTAGAGTAAAAATAAGTGGCCTTTTATGATGTCGAAGAACAACATAATATACCTAAACACTGTTTTAAACTATCACGGTTGTTCACTAAAGTTAAATGATTATTTACGGGATATTCTACGGGAGCTCCTTCCACAACCTTACCACGGTAAATATCCCGTAAATAATCATAATATACCTAATAAACTTAGTGTGAAAGTAAGTAAGAATTCGAGTTATGAATTTAGTATTGATTGATTGATTTATAGTTATGTAGTGATACCTCTAAAAAACACGTGAACAAAGTGTCTTCCCTTAAAAGAGAACAAGAAAAGTGTTATTGATATTGGACATATTCTTAGTATTTTTTTGACATAACATAAGAACTTCATTATATTACTACTTCACTAACTTACTAGTGCTGTTATCCGCGACTTCGTACGTGTAGATTTTCATATAAACTTTCAACGCTTTTTTCCTTCTTTAATCCGGCCCTTGCGCAAAATAACATAGCCTATACTTCAATCTGGTCATAGCTAAGCATATTCGTGAAAACCGCATTTAAATCCGTCCAGTGGCAACTAAAGATGATTAAAGTGAGGATCTCTAAAACAGCTCTATGCATGTCCGAACACGGTTCGAACTCCGCGATCTCGATTAGCTATCCTTCTGTGGAACTGCTGTATAATAAAATTAATGTCTTCACGACTGCACGACACAGCAAAATATTTGTTAGAAGAAATATTTATGCACTGTAATTTAAAAACTTGAAAACCCGCAACAAATACCATAACATAGATAGTAATTCTATGCTACAAAATAGAATTTATTGCATCTAGTTTCTCTTTAGAATAAATAAATTAGTTTTGTACAAATGAAGTTGTTCACAGATTTCATCTGTATTTATTTATCTAGTTAAAAATGTATTGTATCAACTCGCAAAGCATGGTTATTTATCCAAATTTTGAGGAGTCCATACAAACTGAACACATACGTCATGCTGCCATCACAAATCGTTAAGAGCCCATTTTATTTATATGAGACGGGAATTACTCACGTATGATTAAGACGGTTACTCCAACTATAGTTTCGCATTCGGCGCAAGCGCATCAAGGCCCTCTCTAGGCAATAGCCACTTTTTTGACGAAAAAATCAATGAAAAACGGATTTTTGACGTGCTGATTCTATCAAATGGCGAAAAACCTACAGAAAATACAATTTCTTTAGTTGAGAGATCTGTATTTTTTAATGAAAATAACGACTCAAATTTATGAATAACTCAATAATCAACTTATTACCACTAATTAACAAAATTAGTTTTTCGTAAAACTCTCGGAGGGAAAGTGTGAGAGTGGATTTCGTTAATTACTGACATAAATAAACAATTTTAATGTTCTGGTTTACTTGATTTGTCTTGACAATTACGAATTTCTTTTTCGTTTTATGCCTGAAATCCTAGATACCTAACTGGAGAGTACCACAAACTAACACGTCATCATCATGTGTATACATTTTTTGTTTTTGTTGATATTTCAAAAAGCGCTGAATCAAACTGGTAAAATTTATATGGGACCTCGAAGGAGTAGTTTGGTAGTATAGCCTACCAAAAAAACATCAAAATCAATTAATAAATGGCGGAGTACTCGCGTAACAAACATACAGAAAAACATACAGTTGAATTGAACCTCCTTTTTTAAAATCGGTTAAAAACTGTAATAATTATTATAGAAATGCGGCGATGTTATCATATCATGCATTAGATCAAATCTATTGTGGGCCTGTGTTGACGAAGTCTAAGATGTACTAAAACATAGACAGAGCCAAACCTGCTGCTTGCTGATTATCCAGAGTTATAGGTTATATATGCAGCTACTGAAAAATTAATTAAGTATCTTCACATTCATCGTGACGAGATTCTTGACAGATTTGGTTTGGCGAACCTGTCAAAAACCGTTATGACGAAATTTATGAATAAAAGATCAAATTCTACTTTGAGATTGATACTGATCTCATTTGTGCTTAGCGACAGGTGCATGCGCTTCAACATTTTGACTGCCCCGTTGGTCCAGTTGGTAGTGAACCTGTCTTCTGCGCTTGGGGGCGTGGGTTCGATTCCCACCTAGGCCAAACATTCACGTGATAAACATTTGTGTTTGTTCTATGTCTGGGTGTTCATATCTATTAAAAAATATACATACTCGTATGTATATTATGTATGTATATCAGTCTCTAGCAGCCATAGTGCAAGCTTTGCTTAGTTTGGGGCACAGACTAGGTATAGCTACTCGTAGCCCAGACTTGTAGTTACGATTATTTTCAATGGAAAAAATTCAGTCAAATACCTGAGAGGCGGGGTGAGGGGTTACTAAATGCTAATTGGCCCATTCAACGTCAGTTCAAAATGTAAACAAAGCATAGTGATGGCGTACCTACGGTATTGGTCGGAAATGACGAGAGGTTCAGTGGAAGCAGTGGGCGTGTTTTTTATATCAGTAGTAATGTCAACTGATGAAGTGTCTGAACATGTTCGCCCTGCATTAAATGTCTAGTTATAGAAAGTCTTTGGTTTGGGGTCAGATGATCGTGTGTTCAAAAATGTCTCTATTTCTTTTATATACTTACCTACTAATGTAGTTCACAACCAAACAAGTTTACCCACTTTGACCACACCATCGCTTAACATAAGGTGTACTCGATCGTCAAATATCAACTGTAATAAATGTAAGCAGAGCGAGTAGAGAAAGTAAATATTAAGTAATTTTTTCAATTCGATAAAACTTAAAATTTTGAAATACGCGAGCGAAATAGAAGATGCACGAATCATAGACTCGTATTAATAACGTTATAATTAATAACGCAATTTTTATCTGCCAGGGAAAGTCAGCACTTGGTCGCGGGTGACATTAAACAATGATTGATCAGAGACTGAAGCGAAAGTTACTGAATAGAAACCTACCTACTGCTCGAGAACATTTTATATAAATTCGTTGGAGAAAACTATTATTAGTAATAATATTAATTTATCAGATCAGATCAATCACTATCAGTATCATTTCTCGAGCATCACTTTTAACAACTTTAAGCATCGTACACGACTCTTTAACGATGGCAAATTAATAAAAATCTCACTAGCGTCCGAACACAGTAACAACCAGAACAGAGAAGAGAAGTAAATAGATAGGAAATGAGAAGGAAAATCTGTCGCCAGGTATTGTGACATAAATAACAATCATCATCATCATCAGCCAGAAGACGTCCACTGCTGAACATAGGCCTCCCCCTTTAACCTCCACACTGAACGACATCCTGCCATCTGCATCCACTGGATGCCCGCGACTCTCACAATGTCGTCGGTCCATCTAGTGGGAGGCCTACCTACGCTGCGTCTTCCGGTTCGCGGTCTCCACTCAAGAACCTTTCTTCCCCATCGGTTATCAGTTCTTCGAGCGATGTGGCCTGCCCATTGCCACTTCAACTTGCAGATTTTAATAGCTATGTCGGTGACCCTGGTTCTTTGGCGAATATCTATGTTCCGAATTTTATCGCGTAAAGAAACTCCGAGCATAGCTCTCTCCATTACCCGTTGTGTGACTCTGAGTTTTTCCAAAAGACCAACAGTTAAGGACCACGTCTCAGTACCATATGTCATCACTGGCAACACACACTGGTCAAAGACCTTTGTCTTTAGGCACTGTGGTATCTTGGACGAGAAGATTTCACGCATTTTCCCGAACGCTGCCCATCCGAGTTGGATTCTTCGGGCGACCTCTTTGCCTAAGTTGGACTTACCTAACTGAACAATCTGTCCAAGATAGGTGTAATGGCACGCATACGCATATTATTGCTATCACTAAATTAAACCCGATGCATTCATATTTAGAACTATCATGAGGTATATGTACTCACTTTGTTGTCTTAAAAGTTAAGACAATATTTTTTAATGATTTGGGATTTTTTTTATCCTTAGAAAAAAAGAGCCAAATTTTACACACATTTTTGAAACGAAAGCTCAGACATTGATCTTTGGAAAGGCATTCCGAAGATGTGGTTCGAAATCTTTCTCGTAAACGAGTTTATCTTTTTAATATGATTAAAGTTAATTTTAAAACACACAGGATACATAATTTACACGATGATATCATCTGTAGTGCATTTTAACGTCAAGCAAGGGAGGCCAATGCCCAGCCAGCTCGGCGCACCATATAGATCGCATAATTATTTTGAATCACCTCCCGTAATCAGCCAGATTCTATATTACGAAAAAGACAATAAACCGGCCAAGTGTGAATCGGGCTTGAGCATTGAGGATTCCGTACCACCACAAATCACAAAAGTAGTGAAAAAGACAACATCACGCCCAGACGGTCACCGCGTCCAACATTGCATAAGTTTGCGGTGAACAGAAATTTGTCACCGCCTGGCACTTGGCCATTATTTATTATTTGTTGTTCTATTTTTACATAAGATCAAATACGTTAAAAAAGTATTTATATAGCCTCCTTTAGTTTTTAAATCACCTACGCGATTTAATCATGGCGACAATATTTACAGAATGTATTGCCAGAACAGGCAAGCCCGTAGCCAGGAATTCATTTCTCGGGGTGCGGGGGGTTGAGTTTGGTCGAGCTTGGCTAAGGCATTTGAACACTCAACCCGTACCCCCTTGCCACCTTGCCGTGCCGTGCCACCTTGACAACAAGAATTATACCAAAAAATATCAATTCGTGCGAGCGAGAAATTAGCTCGATATTATCGTATCTCATGGGAAAGTAGCTCGAAATACAAGTCTCTTAATAATTCAGGTGATACTAGTCTAACCAACTTTATATTTTTTTATCAGATATTCACGAAATAAAACAAAAATTCGCTAATTGATTTTGGATGTACCTATTATGCACAATATTTTAACATAATAATGGCCTTAATTTTAAACCTATTTACTCTGAATCGTTTAATTTTGAAAGTTATAAGCATAAACAACTGCAGTTTTAGGATTCCTTAGTACTTACGTAGTTCTGTGACTAAAACTTATTGAGCTAATAGCGACAAAACTGTAATAAATCCAAGAAGTTTGACTCAGAGGTTATTGACCTTTTCATATAATAATCTTGACAAATAGGTACAATACAATACAATATCACTTTATTATACACCATATCAAAAAACATAAAAACAAAGTAACTTAAAATTAATACAAAAACCGGCAGTATAATAGGCGGCCTTATTGCCGCGATTTCTTCCAGGCAACCTAGTACAAATAGTGTTTCTTAAATAGTTTTCTTTTTGACTAAACCATAAAAAGTATATGTTATGTCGGGATGATAATACATCTCTGAAATTTTACTAAGTTTAAGAGCTTCGGTCGTTAGATTTTTTCTATAACCACTAATGTCTGAACTATGAATGTGACCATAATTATAAGCCTTTGGCTAAAGAACCCTACCATATGCGTGTCACGACACGCCCTTGGACAGTTATTCCTCTTTGTTTACTTACTGATTCTAAAACTTATACGGAAAGCTGCGTCGAGGCGAATAACCTCTAAGTAAACAAGGTTTGAACCTAACCTTACGTAAACTGAAAAGAGTTGACATCTCCACTACCGCTTGTTCGGCCGCCTCGGCACTCCAGTCATCTATGGACCTTAGTTACTTAGCGCACTGTAGTAAAACTAGTAAGTGCGTTTTAGCTGATACTACTACAATTAGACGCGGTACACTGGATGCAGCCGGAGCAGATCGGTTGGATGAACAATATCAAATCAAATCAAATCAAATCATTTAAATAAATATACTGAAAAATGCTACTTTATTAGTATAAATATTTTATTATATCTAAATATTACCTGTTGTAGGGTTCCGTATCCAAAGGGTGAAAGCGGGACCCTATTATTAAGCCTATGCTGGCTGTCTGTATCAAACGGTAAGACATTCGTCTTACCTTACATTACATATTCTTATACATTACTAGCAATCCGCCCCGCTTTGCACCGGTGTAAGTTCTATTATACCTATATATGTCCTCGAAAAATGATCTACCTAATGTTGAAAACCGCATCAAAATCCGTTGCGTGGTTTAGGAGGAGTTGGCGAATATACAGACAGACAAACGCGGAAAGCGACTTTATTTTATCTACACTTCTACACTAATATTATAAAGAGGAAAGATTTGTACCTATTTTTGTATGTTTGTAATGAATAGGCTCCGAAACTACTGAACCAATTTGAAAAATTCTTTCACTGTTGGGAAGCTACACTATCCCCGGGTGACATAGGCTATATTATATTTTGTAGCGAGACCGAAGGCCGAGCTTACACTCGTGCGAAGCCGGGGCGGACGGCTAGTACTAGATATGTGAAGAAGAAAAGAGATATTGATAAGATATATAATGATAAGAGATCGAACCGTAATAAATAGCTGAAATTTTCACAGGAGAGGTACATATGTAATGTTACGGTCACAGAATAGTACATTTTTTTTTGTTTCAAATAGAATGGCTGTCAAGGCATTTTTGTAAGAATTTTGTTGTAGCCACTTGCACCCATATAAATCCTATAGCAACTGTGACGCGGAGTTCGACGCGTTGACATAAATAAGAATGTTCAATCAAGTATTTGTCACAATACCAGGCGACAGAGTTTTCTTCTCATTTGCGTTCTATTTACTTCTCTTTTCTGTGGTTACGGCGGATTAACTAAGAAATAATAATAAAGTCAAAGGTTTTACCTTTAGGAAGGTCTCCATACAACAAACGTTTCTTTTTTAAACGTATTTTTGTATTTGCTCTATTGTAAAAACCGTAATACGTACAAGCGTTAAACTTAGCACGATTATATAATAGTAATAGTCTATATCAGGGGTCTCCAAACTACGGCCCGCGGGCCAAATCCGACCCCCAACTGCCATCAATCCGGCCCGCGACAGGAATTGAAACTCGAGGAATTGTCGGTGATTCAGCCCTGTGGATCTGATAAAATTAACAACTGATATGACTGGTCTTAGAAATTCTGACAATTCCAAACATTTTCCGCACAAGGACTGAAGACTGTAGCTGAAATAGATAGTACCTAGAACCGTACATAGAATCACTACTCGACACTAGATGTAGCTACGTATCACAATACACAATCAATAGTAATTGAAATGCAATAAAAGCCTAAGTTTGCTTAGGTGGGCAGAAAAATTAAAATTGTTACGGCCCTTGCAACATACCGAAAAAAATATTATGGCCCCAAGGCTTCAAAGTTTGGAGACCCCTGGTCTATAACAACAAATAATAAATATTGGCCAAGTGCAAGTTGGTGACAAATTTCTGATTACCGAATGTATGCAACGTCGGGTGCGCTCGGTACTTGGATGGGTGAGCATGTTCTTTTGCACTTTACTTTTCGTACTTCAGTAATTAACAGTTTATGTGGTGGTATGAAGCCCTCAGTGTGCGATCGACATGCACGTTGCCGGTTTATTTTTTAAATTGTTGGCTAATTACATTTCCTCCAAGTTGCTTATTTGATAACAATTCTTTAATATTATCAATTTTATATTTATAAAATAATGATGTCAGCCCGAGGTACCAAATTGAACGCTAGCTTAGTGGAAATATTATGTACAAAACAAGTCTATTTGCTTATAGGATTTGTAAATTCACTTTGTAAAAAAACAGTCAATCATTGTGTTGTCTATAAACGTAAATTAAATTATCTTATTTAAAATGTTTAATTATATCTTTGAAAAATTTCTGAACTAGAAACTAGATAGTCTAGAAACAGTTATCGCACCGCCATAAAAACTATTTCTAGTATCACGGGAAGTCCAAATGTTCTAATTTATTGTATCACTGATTTGACGCCAAATTGGCTCGAGAACTGGTTGAAACCATTAAAAATGTAGTTCATGTCACAATATCCGGGACTCAGGTCGATGGCTTATGAAAATGAACTAATTATGAATTTATTGTGTGTGAAGAATCGATAAAGATGTACATTAAAGTTCTAAGCAGTAAATAAGTTAAAGTTCTATTTAGAACTGTTGTGAACGAAACCGTTACATTCCAGCTACGTATTGGACATCTGAAAGTATAACAAACTAGCCGTCCGCCCCGGCTTCGCACGAGTGTAAGCTCGGCCTTCGGCCTCGCTACAAAATATAATATAGCCTATGTCACCCGGGGATAGTGTAGCTTCCCAACAGTGAAATAATTTTTCAAATCGGTTCAGTAGTTTCGGAGCCTATTCATTACAAACATACAAACATACAAAAATAGGTACAAATCTTTCCTCTTTATAATATTAGTGTAGATAAACCGGCCAAGTGCGAGTTGGGCTCGCGCACTAAGGGTTCTGTAACACCACAAAATACAACAATTATCAATTTAAATAACCGACTTGAAAATTAGCAAAATATGCTATTTCGATTCGGAGAAAGAAATGATAAGGTTCGTCCAAGTAACCGAATACGTTGCTTAACTTGGTAATGAACAGAAATTTGTCACCGACTTACACTTTGTCATTAGTTGTTATACTTTAGAGTATGTACTATAATCATGCCAAGTTTGACGCTTGTACGTATTACCGTTATTACACTAGAGCAAATACAAAAATACGTAAAAAATATACGTTTGTTGTATGGTGGTACCCTACACATTTAGTTTTTTTTACTATTTTATATTTTTTTAATTAAACCGTCATAGCATTACATATTCTGTGAAAATTTCAAGTGGCTTGTTATTACGGTTCGAAAGAAACGTCCATTTATAGGTAGGACGGACAGACGGACAGACAGACAGCGTAGGCTCATAATAGGGTTCCGTTTTTACTCTTTGGGTACGGAACCCTAAAAACTTTACAAGTCACTTGAAACAATCATACAATCATCCTAGTGTCACCTAGTGTTTTCTTTTTTTGACACTAATAAGTTTAGTTAAAATAAAAAATGCCAGTAGATTTTGATCAAATATGACTTAGAAAAACCGCAATATGCAACAAAATCCCTTTCAAATCGATCCTTCCGCTTTGGAGAAAACGTAAATAGAAAAAAAATATACTATACTAGAGCTGATAATAATCTTCAAATCGCTGAACAGGTTTTTCTTGAATCATAGATAAGAGAACTGTTGATCAAGTCGCCTTCAAAATATAAAAGACTACATCAAAATGGGTTCAGCCGTTTGGGAGCTACGATGCCACTGATACATACGCGTTAATCTTATAACACCCCTCATTTTGCGTCGGAGGTTAAAAGACATACTGATATATGTAGGATGAAAAATAAACCAACCCTTTAACCAAAATCCATCTCCATTCCATCTGGGATAAAAAAATTGACATGATGAAGAAAAAGTAATGCGCTGTAAAACTTTGACAGTAAAGATGAAAAAAGTGACAGAATTTTCCACAAATGGGTTATAATATAGAGCTCTAAGTCCAATTTGTTTCCCATCCATTACCTGGCTGAGCAAACAAACCCTGGGTCTACACACACACACACGTCCATTCACATTCTTCACTATTCGCTAATACATAATATCGATCGTTCTTGATAATATATACATTAATCTACCGTAACCTATCAGTTTAATTTATGGGTGTCCATCACAGTGGGTGAAGTTCACGGCTTATGGGTCAGTCGAGCGGTGGCGGGGATAGCTAGAGGACGTGATATAAAAGATAGGGGAAATGCTCTCACTGCATCCACTCATCCGTGTACCGTGCTAGGATCAAGTAAACATGGCGTCGAAATTTGTCGTAGTAGTTGCCTTGTTCGCAGTCTGCCAGTCGAGCCCTCTCGGTGAGTAACCAGCAAAGAAAGCACGTTACAAAATAAAATAAATAAATATAATAGCTTTGAAAATAATAAAACATTATATCACTATAATTGTACTTATACAATTTAACACAATACATAATATAGTATGCGTTCGCCGAAATTTATATTCTAGCAAATAAATAATTTGAATTTGAAAATATACTCATATAAACGATTGGATTTGGTTTTTCGCATGTATTGATAGTATATGCCATACAGACGACGTCATTAAAAAATATATTTTTACAGATGAATTCCGCGGCAGGCGCTCCTACACGACAGCAGTAGGGTCCAGCTCTGCTTATTCCGGCAATAGCGAAGCCTCTGCTAAGGTGCACGGCAACCAGGCAGATGCGCAAGCTAAAAACGAAAACACCAACGCCATTACTCGCGACGGGCTCGGGAACGGACTCCCCAGTCTGGCCTACGCTAAAGTCGACACCTCTGACAGCCCTGGTGAAGCCGCGCGCTTCGGCTACGCCCAGCCCGCGTATTACCCGCTCCCCGCACCGGCGACCGTCCACACTTACCAGAAGTACGCCGATGTGCCCGCCGAGATCCCTTCACAGATCGTGTATGAAGCCCAGCCCGCGCCTGCCATCGCTCAGTCGTCTGCGCTCGTCAACGGCTATGGATCTGCGAACTCTGACGCTAACACCGGTTTTGGCCAGAGCGCCGCGTCATCCCTTGCGCAAAGCAACGGCCCCGTGGTCCCAGTGGAACCCGTTGTCGTCGCCGCGAAGGGCATCCCCTCCCTGTACTCCCCCGCGTACACGCCCATTGGCCACAACTTGGCCTCTTCGAGCGCTAATGTGAACGGTTACCACGGTTCCGCCAACTCGGCCGCCAGGACCGGCGCGGTCCCCGCCCGCAGGAGCATCAGTTGGCGCTTCGGCACCGCGTACGACCAGCCGGGTGCATACGGCGCCGCCAAGGCCGCCGCCGCTAACTACGGCCAGGGTGCTGCCGCTGCCAAGTCCGACATCTCCGCTCCGGGTTTACTCAGCTCGGCTGCCAACACGTACGGCCCTGGCTCGGCTCAGTCCGCCGCCACCAACAACGGTTACGACAGCTCCGTCAAGTCCCACACCATCACTTACGGCGACGGTCGCGGCAACGCTAACGCCAACTTCAACAACGCAAACTACGCTGTCTTGAGGTCCGACAACATCCAGCCCGGATACGGCAACCTCCGAGCCTCCACCAATACCGAGAACGGAGGCTCCTCCTTCTCCGGGGCTCGCACTGACTACACCGGAAACAAGTACGTAGACACGGTGGCCAAGTCCAACGCCGGGGGCACCGCTCAGTCCACCGCGTACAACAACGGCGGTGTGCACGCGCTGCGCTCCAACGACGCGTGGGGTGACAGGATCGCCTCCAGCTCCCACTCTAGAGGGTACGGCAACGCCGCTTCCTCCGTCAACAGCCAAGGCTTGAGCACCGGCCTCAAGGTGGCGAACGCCATAGCCAACTCTGGCCCGCACGGCTCCGCCGGCTCCAACGCCTACACCTTCTAAGTCTGTAGAGTCAGGCATCTCAGCGACACACGAAGAGCAATCACATCACGACGACCATCGGAACCACCGAGCACTTGTCTTGATGTTTTTGCAGTGATGTAAAAGTGATCCTATTTATTTATTTATTGCATATTTATTAAGACAAAAAATACTCTAATGAAATAAACGTTTTAGAATCTTACGTGTTACTTTTTAATGCTCTCCAAAACTTCGCTACATGTACATGTACCAATTACTCAAAGATTATCCAATTTCTATTGACAAAGACGCAGTATGTACGTATACAAAAATATAACTTAGTCATGAATCATCAGTAGGAAACTGGATGTCCAGCTCTGCATCAAGGATGCCTAGGCTACGTACAATCAGTTTTAAAAACCGATTTCAAAATTAGTAAATAGGTACGCAATTTCGTTTACTTGGATGACATATTTTATGGTTTAAGATATTTATTTTCTCAAAGAATTGTACATTCACTTATATGAGAGAATACAAGATATTCTTAATAGTAAGGTAGTTTTTGGAATTACAAACATTAAGGTGGACGAAAAACAATGCTAAGTATAAAGCTAACAAAATGTTGGCTATATAATAATTATGTGTACGTTCAAAACTGTAAATAGATAAACATGGTTAAATCTGGTAATTGTTATTATATATCTATGTATGTAGATCTTTCTTGCATTTTAATTGTGTTATTTATGTATAATACGAAGTACCCACACAACAAGAATTTAATGTAGTTTAACATGTACTTGTACGTACATGTTAAAGTATGAGGTTGTAATAATAAGTAATACATATTGGTTTGTAAGTAACAAAAATAATTATTGTCATATCCATAATAATTATGATTACTTAAGCTAACTTTACAATTATATAAAATAATAAATGTATTGCAATATTATTCATAACTATGTAAGCTTCATAGACTGTTGTTATAAAAACTGCACCTTTTATTATTTATTTTGTAAGATTGCAAATATACCTAGATAGGTATTTCATATATTACGAGTTTCTATTGAACCTTATTCCAAATTAGTTTGTTAATATAAAACCTACAATAATGTAGAAAATTTTAAGGTAGTTACAAATTTATTTTTTATGTACTCGTAGGTGGGTAACTTGTAGTACTATTTGACCATGTTCTAAATTATATTGTAAATATAATTTTCGAATTATCAATTATTTGCCCATTATATACCTATTTTAAATATTTAGAAAATTTTAAGGATTTTTTAATGTTAGGTGGATACTTTGACATGTTGTTGTTTTTTGCATGCATTTAAGTATGATGAGTCCTTCTGATGTAAATGTGAGGTTTTAATGATTATTGGTATGCCTTTGACGTATTTTATGTTAAGGTCTCGTTATCCTTTATCGTTTCTACTCTTCAGTTCTTTACGTAGGCTTTGTATGATACTTTTCTGATGCGGTGTTTGGTCGGAAAAACATTTCACATTTGGGAAACGATTTGAAATGTTGCTGCTGTTGCGGAGAATGAATTTAGGCACGTCAGTTGATGCAAAGCACACTTTGATCGGACGTGGTTTGTTGGCGTAAAATAGTCCAATTCGGAAGCATACAGTAGGCGTATCACAGGAAGTTTTTATTGTTCTGATAATTTTGTCGACTTCTTGTTTGTCACGTTCCTTCCTCTCAGTGCGATTTTTGGAGGGAATCTCATTAACACCGCAAATTATTAAGTTTTTCTCTCTTGTTGTGCGCTCGCGCAACTCGTTAAGCATGTTTTCGTATGACTGGCTTGCAGGTACGATACTTCAGACGATAAAGATTTGATGTGGATAATTTCGTTACGGAGATCTTCAATATTGGCCTCTAGCTTAGCTTTAGATACTTCTATCTTATTTAGTTCATTCTTTACCCTCATTTGTTCTTCAGCGAGGTTATTTTTCCATTTATTTCGTTTTAAAAACCAAACTACTAAACCGATTTCAATGAAATTTCTTTGAGACTATTCTAAATGTATATCCTATCAAATGAAAAAAACGGAAAAAAAAAACAAATCGGTTTATAAATGACGGAGTTCTGACATAACAAAGATAAAAAAATACAACCCAATTAAGAACCCCTACACTTTTTGAAATCGGTTAGAAATTCAATGATTCGTTTCAGTAAAATACAGGCAGTAGGTAAGTAGGTAGCCATACTTCTGAAAATGCAAGGCACGAGTCGGCTGACCCGGCACCACACAGTGCGACTGTTCCAAATTGCGTTTACCTACTCGATAGCGTTAATATTAACTACTATTTGAAACATGAATGCTTTTCATGAAAGAAGGCCCCCAGACGCGGTGCTGTCATCGCGAGTCAATCACTATCAGTATCATTTCTCGAGCATCACTTTTAACAACTTTAAGCATCGTATCGTTCGCGCAAAACTTTATGAGCCCTCTGAAGTTAGGCCCAGTGGCTGCGCAGTACGCATATTATAGGTATCCGAGGGACTTTACAGGGCGTCGGGGAGGCCTCGCGCCTAACTTCAGAAGGCTCATAAAGTTTTGCGCGAACGATACACGACTCTTTAACGATGGCAAATTAATAAAAATCTCACTAGCGTCCGAACACAGTAACAACCAGAACAGAGAAGAGAAGTAAATAGATAGGAAATGAGAAGGAAAATCTGTCGCCAGGTATTGTGACATAAATAACAATGTTCATTCTTATTTATTTCAACGCGTCGAACTCTGCGTCACAGTTGCTTACACAGTTACTTTGGATTTATATAGGTGCAAGTGGCTACAACAAATTTCTCACAAATATGCCTTGAGAGCCGTTTGAATTTAAACAAAAAAAAATTTTTTTTTTAAATATTTTAAACTACACCTGATAACTACAAGATAAACCTCGGCGAGGTTTGTTGGTTGTAGCAACCAATTTAATGTAGTAACGTCTATCATTAAAAACCGACTTCAAATATACATAAAAATAATAAGTGCCTGTAAAATTTAAGGGTTGCCCTCGGGACCCAATGGCTCGGGATCAGAGGCAAATGCCTGAGATCCTATCATCAGATCTTGACTTGGTGACAATAGGACCAAATTGGAAGTATACCCTACCAAACAATAGTTTTTTTTTAATTCGTCAACTGTTGGCGGAGAAATTGGTGCACATACATTTAGAAAAATACAGTGGAACATATAACCGTCCTCCTTTTTTGAAGTCGGTTAATAAACCCCATCGACGATTTCTCCTCTCGGGAATCGGGTCTCGGAATCTTTCTTCCTTAATTTTTTTGGTAGGGTTTTTTTATAACAACACTGAATGTTGGCAGTAAAAGAATTCAGACGCTCAGTTTATCTATATCAGATTTATATATATATAGGAGTATAATTACTTGGTTCTACTGACACTAGTCATTGAATTTTTAACCGACTTCAAAAAGAGTAGGGGTTCTTAATTCCGTTGTACTCGTATTTTTTTAATGTTTGTGACCTCGGAACTCCGTCATTTATAAACCGATTAGGAAAATTGTTTTCCTTTTTTAATTTTTTATTTGATAGGATATACTTTGTTTTTGTCTCATAGAAATTTCATTAAAATCGGTTTAGTAGTTTAATTTTTAATCGAAATTACCGGAATAATATGTCATACAAGTAAACGAAATTGCGTACTTATTTACTAATTTTGAAATCAGTTTTTTTAATTGATAATTTATGTAGCCTAGGCATCCTTGGTACGGAGCTGGACGTTAAGTTTCCATCTCATCACAGAAAAGAGACTAAACGAAAAAAACTCACTTCAGTGCATTTGATGATACATGACTAAGTAAAATTTTGGTAATACGTACTGCGTGTTTGTCAATAGAAATTGGATAATCTATGAGTAATTGGTACATTGGTAATTTATGTACATGTAGCGAAGTTTTAGAGAGCATTAAAAAGTATCATAAGATTCTAAAACGTTTATTTCATTATGGCAATTTTCTCAATACATTTATATTCACATGAGAGTATTTTTTGTCTTAATAAATATGCAATAAATAAATAAATAGGATCACTTTTACATCACTGCAAAAACATCAAGACAAGTGCTCGGTTGTTCCGATGGTCGTCGTGATGTGATTGCTCTTCGTGTGTCGCTGAGATGCCTGACTCTACAGACTTAGAAGGTGTAGGCGTTGGAGCCGGCGGAGCCGTGCGGGCCAGAGTTGGCTATGGCGTTCGCCACCTTGAGGCCGGTGCTCAAGCCTTGGCTGTTGACGGAGGAAGCGGCGTTGCCGTACCCTCTAGAGTGGGAGCTGGAGGCGATCCTGTCACCCCACGCGTCGTTGGAGCGCAGCGCGTGCACACCGCCGTTGTTGTACGCGGTGGACTGAGCGGTACCCCCGGCGTTGGACTTGGCCACCGTGTCTACGTACTTGTTTCCGGTGTAGTCAGTGCGAGCCCCGGAGAAGGAGGAGCCTCCGTTCTCGGTATTGGTGGAGGCTCGGAGGTTGCCGTATCCGGGCTGGATGTTGTCGGACCTCAAGACAGCGTAGTTTGCGTTGTTGAAGTTGGCGTTAGCGTTGCCGCGACCGTCGCCGTAAGTGATGGTGTGGGACTTGACGGAGCTGTCGTAACCGTTGTTGGTGGCGGCGGACTGAGCCGAGCCGGGGCCGTACGTGTTGGCAGCCGAGCTGAGTAAACCCGGAGCGGAGATGTCGGACTTGGCAGCGGCAGCACCCTGGCCGTAGTTAGCGGCGGCGGCCTTGGCGGCGCCGTACGCACCCGGCTGGTCGTACGCGGTGCCGAAGCGCCAACTGATGCTCTTGCGGGCGGGGACCGCGCCGGTCCTGGCGGCCGAGTTGGCGGAACCGTGGTAACCGTTCACATTAGCGCTCGAAGAGGCCAAGTTGTGGCCAATGGGCGTGTACGCGGGGGAGTACAGGGAGGGGATGCCCTTCGCGGCGATGACAACGGGTTCCACTGGGACCACGGGGCCGTTGCTTTGCGCAAGGGATGACGCGGCGCTCTGGCCAAAACCGGTTTTAGCGTCAGAGTTCGCAGATCCATAGCCGTTGACGAGCGCAGACGACTGAGCGATGGCAGGCGCGGGCTGGGCTTCATACACGATCTGTGAAGGGAACTCGGCGGGCACATCGGCGTACTTCTGGTAAGTGTGGACGGTCGCCGGTGCGGGGAGCGGGTAATACGCGGGCTGGGCGTAGCCGAAGCGTGCGGCTTCACCAGGGCTGTCGGAGGTGTCGACTTTGGCGTAGGCCAGACTGGGGAGTCCGTTCCCGAGCCCGTCGCGAGAGATGGCGTCGGTGTTTTCATTTTTAGCTTGCGCATCTGCCTGGTTGCCGTGCACCTTAGCAGAGGCTTCACTTTTGCCGGCATAAGCAGAGCTGGACCCTACTGCTGTCGTGTAGGAGCGCCTGCCGCGGAATTCATCTGTAAAAAATATATATTTTATTGACACCGGGCTGTATTTTCATCGAACACATACCATATTATATATTGTGTTACATTGTATAAATTTATGCAGTTATAGTGATATCATGTTTTAATATTTTCCCTAAAAAGTTATAATATTTAGTTGTATTTCTGTTTGTATTTTTTTTTTTGGTGTACACAATAAAGAGTTTCTATCTATATATCTAATATTTATTTATTTTATTTTGTAACGTGCTTTCTTTGCTGGTTACTCACCGATAGGGCTCGACTGGCAGACTGCGAACAAGGCAACGACTACGACAAATTTCGACGCCATGTTTACTTGATCCTAGCACGGTACACGGATGAGTGGATGCAGTGAGAGCATTTCTCCTATCTTTTATAGCACGTCCGCTAGCTATCCCCGCCACCGCTCGACTGACCCATAGCCGTGAACTTCACCCACTGTGATGGACACTCATAAATTAAACTGATAGTTTACGGTAGATTAATGTACCCGCGAATATTGGCGAATAGCTTTTTTTGTGCTTAATTGGCGTTCAGTAGATAGAGTGATACCGGAGGTTCAATATCGGTGGTCACTCCTGTTTATGACGCCTAGTGCAGTGACCTCTGTGCACTAAACGCAAAAAACGCCATCATTAATCTAATGTGGTCATTTCCATTCATTTGTAGGAGTTTATAATATGCTGATTAGGAACGATTGAAAATTAGAAAAGTATTTGAAAGAGATAGTATCTAAAGGTGTATAACGTTCATTACATAAAAATTTTAAACAACTAATTAGCATATTTTATTAAATTATTGTATTATTGTTATTTTAAAGCGATTCTAGTAAAAAAATATACGTATACTTATTATCGATTAGGTACATTTTCGTATCGAAGAGATAGATAACTCTTTACTGTTCACACCAAAAATGACATACATGCCGTTATAAACCGACTTATCGCTACAAGCGATCTTTCCAGGCAACCTTAACATCTTAATAAATTTTTGACCAAATTACAGTTTTATCTTTGGTCTACTAAGATATTTTTACCTATATTACATCTCACTGTTGGTCTAGACATATTTAATTCATAAACACTGGGAGAAGCCACCGGCTTCCGACACAGTTTTTTACTATTTTGGAGCCGGTAGATTCAATTATTCGCTTGTAATTTTGCTTATGCCTAATAAAGTGATTATTATCGATTGTTATAATTACTCTTTTTCCCAGAAATCCTATAAATGCGGAGTAAAATCGAAGGTAACTAGTTCAACAATACTGTGACAGTGTGTGATCAATGATCGGAACCAGTTTATCTGAGCACAGATCTGCATCAATTCGTGATCAATTCGTTTTTGCTTCCTTCAGAATGTTGACCTCCATCGAGGTAACTGTATGGAGACCTCAAGGTTATTTATATTATTCTAACGCTTGTACTCAGTGACTTAGATTTCCATATAACTTTTGGTGCATTAGGTAGAGTTACCCCGTAGCCTTTCTTTATTCAGAGTACATTTCGCGAATACAGATAGACATAGTACGTAATGCCTCATAAGAAATTATCTAATTTTACTATTATGCATAAACGCTCAATAAGTTAATTGTATAAAAATTATTTCGCTTCCACTCGTAAACGAGAAGCTGACCGATCATTTTTGACTGACGAAAAAGGAGGCGGTTCTCTAGTCGACGCGTATATAATATTATACATACAGAAAAAAGATCAGATTATCAAGGTATGGTAGATCCGTAAATTTCTGTAAAGGGATATTAGTACCAAGTAGTTTTTAAACATTATAATATACCGAAATCGTACCTTAAGTCCACTTGATCAGATATCTACATCCACTGAAGTGAGATTTTTTTTTGTATAATCAGATGCTATGAAAAAAATGTGAGCTCTAACAAATGTTGGTAATATAACTAGAAACAGCTTTACAAGTAAAACCGACATAGACACAGTGCCTTTCATTAGTAAAAACATAAATGATAAATGCCGTAAAGGATCAAACGTCGACTTTTTATAAGATGTATGCGCCAATAGTTGGCTAAATTAATCATTATATCCAGGTATATTCATTCAATGAGCATCTACCATTTTTGATAGTACATTAAAGGCCGAATCTTATTTAAAGGACATAGAAAAAGGAATGTCTATTGCAGGATAAAGATCAACACAACGAGGCTGAAAACAATCTAAAAGGAGGAAAAGCCAAGTATCCGTGGACAATGTTGAAGACATGAATCAGAGAACAACAAGGAAAGCTGACCCATCACCATGGGGAATTTGTATCTAGGAAGAGAAAGACATAATAATGTTTCATGCCATAGGTGGAAAACAAGCAGATGGGCTGCCTGATGTTAAGCAGTCTCTCGTCTATGGTTAGCTAACACCAGAGGCATCACAAATGCATATTAGAGACAAATGCGTTCACAATCTATGTACAAAAATGTGAGCTTGAACACATATTTTTTTAAAGTATCTTTTTCTATTTACGTTCTACCCGATGTAATTCATACTGTTACGCGGAAAGGGGTACGTAGTACCAATCTTTATGAACAATTTTTACTATGGGATCAACCCTCAAATCTAGAAAAAAATATCTACTGTTCCATAGAAAACGGTCATTCACACTCGACAAAATGTATGGTACAGACAAGCTGATATTTTTTTCGGAAGTTCAGGGTTGTTCATAATGATGGGTACTATAGACCCCTTTCATCTTAGTACACTCTTTCCGCGTAACCTTGTTTACGTACAATATACAAAGCAGTGGCTGGAAACAGAAAGCCGCAGTGCCCTGGGAGGGGTCTGTGCTGCGGGGGTATTATGGATCTTTGATCGGGATCAGTCAGTGTCAGAATTGACAGAATTTTGACACTTGAAAGGGGTTATGACGCAAAAAAAAAAAACAGCGTTGTCTATTTCCAATTTCATACTACGAAATTGAAAATAGACAACGCTTTTTTTTTACATAATTTTGACAAGTCGCGATCCCGATCAAAGATCCATAATACCCCCGCTGGTCAGATAGATAGATAACTCTTTATTGTTCACACCAAAAATTACGTAGTTAGGTACATATGACAAAAACAACTTAAAACTTCAGTGGACTCAGATATACTGATTATGACGATGATGATGAAATACAAGACTATTACCATTATTCCGTGTTGATAATGCTCATGTCTTATTAGATATAGCAGAAGTATTCATGCCAGATAGATAGGTATATTTTTGCTAACTCCAGTGTGTCACTTTCAAAAACCTGATCCAAATCTGTCTCAAATTTAAATTTATTTTGATATGACTTTTACTAGTCATATAAATTATGACTATGTGAATGTTTATGTATGTTATTTGGGTCTCATTTTAAGTATCTTGTTTCTTTAAATTTTTAGTGTCCATTATAAAAATCTGCATTCTGCACAGAAAATGGCTCCAATAATGTTAAATCAGTTCAGCAGCAGGATGCATAAATTTAAGAAGCCATAATTTTAAACGGCAAAATATATTATGAGGACTAGATCTTAAATAATGTTTTATGGTTGTCATAAATAAGTAGATATGTTTTATTTTGAGCCCAAGATTATTCGCCTAAAGTTAAGTACTAATTCTTCTTAAATTTTTTTGGGGCGAATATTTTTCTTTACTTGATGCAGTTCAGAAGTTTTTATAACAATAACCGTCAAGTCATGTCAGAGGCCTATGGGTGGCCTAAAACCTCTGACACAAGGGCTGATACGATCTTACTTACTTTGAAGGAGTCTAACACGAACATAACATAAAATATGTCATCAATGATTTATCGTATTTTGTCAAGCCTAGGACACTGTTAATCTCAGTTGAAAGTAGTTCGTTCTACGGCGTATGACACTAATTGCGTATGTCGGTAATACCCAGAGAAAATAAAAAAAAATTGTTTAAAATACCCAAACATCGAGCAATAATGGAATGGTTACTCGAAGTACACAAATAACGACTCAAAGTAGAGCGTGCCGCTATTTCACTGCCACATTTTGATGATTTATGTAATAAAAATGCTGTCCTTTTTTTAATGTTCTTCGGTCATTTTACGACGTATATTTCAAAATATTAAGATCATTTTTTTTATATATAATCTGTCTTGTATTTATAATAACCAGAATAATTTTCCCATTTTTGTGATAAAATAAAAAAATCGGCCAAGTGCGAGTCGGACTCCCGCACGAAGAGTTCCGTACCATTATCTATATTTAGTCTATAGTTTGTTTATAAAATATATTTTTTAAAGATAAAAAAGATGCGTATGCCAGATACGTATACTAAAAAAACTAAATATTTTGAAATATATAACTATATTTTTATAACTTTAATTCATTTTATGCTTTAACAATAATGTTATATCATTAAAAAACATTAAATGCGCGAGCGAAATCGCTGCACCCAATGTTCTGACCCTTTAACTTTAAGTTTATTCTATAGCGCGTTGAAATAGTTTTGTTCACGAAGATCACTTCACAAACAAAAGACTTCAACGCGCAACGTTAGCTTCACGCGTACAGGGGCCTTACGCCAAACTTAAACGCGGGCCCGAATAGGTGCAGTTTGCAAACCGTATCACGGCGCGTTAAGGTTCGCGTTCGCGTGATTTTGCAAACTGCACCTATTCGGGCCCGCGTTTAGAGTTGAGCTTAAGGCCCCTGCTCAACAAACTGACAAGTCTTATATTTGCTGTTGTTATTTTTTGTAGATAATCCAACGGCTGTATTAAGATAATAAATTATAATCTCCAGATGATCCTGTTACTTCAATAAATGTTATCTCAACGTAACTGTACTTATAAACGTTTGTACGTATTCTATGATTGATGGTCCACTAGATAAAAAGTCGGCAGTATTCTTTTATTCCTTTCTATAGCTTCAACTTTTGCTTGAAACAAAGCTCATTGAACGGGTCAAACATATTTAAAGACGTTAGTCCGACCTCACATGGAGTACTTACTGCTCCCATCTTTGGAACACCCAAGTTTCAGCTTGAGCCACTTGATACATTACAGCGTAGAGCTGACAGAATTGTGGACGATCCCAAGTCACTGAACACCTAGAGCCGCTCAGCATGCGCAGAGACGTTGGGTCTCTTTGTGTATTTTATTGCATATCGCATTTACAGTGGGAAATGTTCTGAAGAACTGTTCGATCTGATGTCGGCATCGCTGTTTTATCATCGCACCAGCCGCCACCGCCTGAAAGTTCATCCACATATCATAGATCGGTGGAAATCGCACACTGTGCGTTTTACGCGATCTTTTTTGCCTCACATCTGCAATTTGTCACATGTGAAATGAGCCTCCTGCGGCAAATTTCCGAGTAGCTATAATATGGGGTACTTCAAAAGGGCTGTTAATAGAGTATTTAAAGGTCGGCAACGTATCTGTGATGCCTCTGGTGTTTCAGGTATCCATAAGCGACGGTGATCGTTTACCATCAGGCGGCCCGTCTGCCTGTTTACCACCAACGGCATTATTAATTTATTTATTAACTAAAACGGCATACAATGCCAATTACATCAGTCAAGTAAAATATAAAACAATGCTAAAAGTAATAATAATAATTAATTAAAAACTATCACAAATGTCAAAACAAAATAAAATCAACTTAGTCTATAAAAAACAAGATAAAAAACATAGCATGCACATTATAAAAATAAAATTCATTTATATTTACGTCAAAATTAAAATTAAAGGTTAAAATAATAAATATATATATATATATATATATATTTTCATATATCGCAAACAGATCACATTCAGTTGTCATGGCAAGGAGAGATTAAAAAACATACACAAAAAAACGGTAATTCAGTAGGTACTGTATTTCCTACTATACCAAATAATCTTTATTCTATACCCACCATCCAGCATAAATAATAAATAGGAGATAATAAAGTATATGTTTTTGTAGTATATAAAGTTATATACCTATAAAGCTAGTAAAATTACAATAAAAGATGTAGTAGCTTCTATATTAGATTTATTTATATTTAATTCATACATAATAATGAACTCTAACATCTGCATGATAAATTGACAAATGTCGGATAAATCACATCATCGCGGCCAAAAAAGGCATTAGCCATAATAAAATGCGTAAGGATGTCGTTAACCCTAGGACCAAGTTGCTCGACCTACGAGTACGTCCGTAGCCGCACTC
This sequence comes from Agriopis leucophaearia, assembly GCA_949125355.1. Lineage (NCBI taxonomy): Eukaryota > Metazoa > Arthropoda > Insecta > Lepidoptera > Geometridae > Agriopis > Agriopis leucophaearia. The sequence continues at coordinate 1,213,440 of OX421262.1, forward strand.
CGCGCCACCAGCCGCTCGAGCACTGCGGAGCGTCGTGATATGCCCAATCTTGCTCATGCTAACTTCTTTTTTTTAAACAGAGTAACAAAGAAACAGGCGGTCCATCACATGATAAGTAATCTTCGCCACCTGTATACAACAGTAACACCAGAAGCGTTGCCTACTCTTCAAGGTAAAACTTTAATTCATATTTGTTTTGATGTGGTACCTGGGGCCTTACCCCTAGCTTCACTTTTGCGAGCCAACTTTTAGTAGGTACCTGATAAGTACCTAAAATTAACCAATTCATTTAAGGTGCATCGTTTAAAAGAGTCTAACTTGAATGAACGAAAATCCGTTTTACTATGCGTGTGTGCGTGAAAATAGCAAATCTTGGCGGCTATCAAATAACTACCGCTTATCGTAGTTGATGGTACCGTTTAGACAAATAACACCTATGCGGGTCAACTTTTCGAGCTAGGGGTAAGGCCCCAGGCCTCCAATGAGAGAGCATTCCACACCGCACAGCTAGGTACGCGGTAGCTAGGACTTATCTCTAAGATATGTTACCTGTAGATAGGTTGTACCCGCCTCCATATTGACTAGACGAATGCAAGGTACATTACCGTACTCGTTACAGCCGTCTGTCAGTTACGCACTCCGAGTGTCCGGCAACACAACGCAGCTAATTGTTTTAGCAAAAGTAATAGCAATTAAATGCCTTTCTGTGTCTTTATAAACTGCACAAACTACACACGCACTGTGAGAGACAAGAAAAATGTTTTATTTCACGCGTAAGTACTGTATTTTTTACTGAAACAGAAAAAATATGTTTTGTCTTAGGCAGCTGGTCACTATGAAGAGGATAAGCGAGATATGTAGATCGTCTTGAGGGAGAGAGTGAAAGAGCTCGCAACATAATCGACGACCAAAGCCGAATACAGCCGATCGGCGCGCGGCGGTGCAGCGAAACGTAGTTAGTTTTTTAAGCACTCTTGTTTGCCTATCAACATTTCTATAATTACATCTCACTGACTTATCCACAAGACGTGGGCCAGCGCTTGACGGCTAGCTGTTGCCAACGGGCCTCTTTTCTTACCGGTATTTTGTGACACAAAACTGACAGTTTTTTTTTTGCGTGTACATAGTACAAATAGCGCCCGTGGCGTTACTCGGCTAGGTGTATCTAATAGATCACCGAAATGAAGACAAAGAAAATGTCACGCCGCTATCTCTCTCGCACATTAAATGATTTATTTTAAAGTAGTTTTTTTGCCCGCGACTTCGTACGCGTAGATTTTCATATAAACCTTCAACCGTGGGTTCGATTCCCATCTAGGACAAACATTTGTGTGATGAACATTTGTGTTTGTTCTATGTCTGGGTGTTAATATCTATTTAAGTATGTATTTAAAAATATATATGTATGTATATCAGTCTCTGGCAGCCATATTACAAGCTTTGCTTAGTTTGGGATCAGATGACCATGTGTGCAATAATGTTATTTATTTATTAATCCTTTTTTCTTCCCTTAATCCGGCCCTTGCGCAAAATAACAAAGCCTACACTTTATTCTGGTCAAAGCTAAGCATATTCGTGAAAACCGCATTTAAATCTATGTCCGCATTTTCTTCCAGGGGTTTAGGAGATGTGCGTGAACAAACAAACAAAAATTCTAAAAACTGCCATAACATGTTCAGCTGCTTATTTTAAGTCGCCCTGTGTGAAGTATTGATAGAAGCATAACAGTAAAAACACCGTCAACAGTTTTCAAATCAAAAAGATAATGTGACCACAGTGCAGAGCATGTTTTAAAGTTTTCTTTTTGTCTAAACCATAAAAAATATATCATGTCATGTCGGGATGATATATCTCTGAAATTTGGCTGTCCAGCTTCGCTCGTTCGAATTTTTCTATGACCATGCAATTTCTGAACTATATATGAATACGACCACAAGTATGGCTTTGGCCACGGAACCCTAACATAATTTTACATCTCTCATATTCGGTAAGTAGGTCCTTATTACCCCCAAATGGGGCTTGTAGGTGACCAATTAGCGCTGTAGGGTAATAATGTAGCTAGAAAAGCCCTAGGGCGGTAAGTAATAAAAAAAAACTTCACTCTTTAAAAAAGTTCGCGTACATGTAACCATCATACTGGCAATAGACATCATGCATTCAGCCCAATGACAAAAGAGGTCACTTCGCTATTCAGCCTTGTCTTCGTATGAGTATAATAGTCATCAATTTTAAATATCGAACGGCGAAGTTCAATATCGTTTTTGAAAAAAATAATTTAAAAAAGATGAAAAAAGGCAGGAATAGCGAAGCGACCTCTTTTGTCATTGGGCTGAATGATGAATAACGGAATCTATTCAGCTTTCAAAAAATGAAACATCTTTCCAAAAAGAATACAATAGAAGACATCTTTCTCAAGAGATGATCCGCAACCATCCACTTCTGCTGAAGAAAGCTTCATCCCGTCAGATTTTGTCCATGACCAACAAATATTACAATCTCAAACTATTAACATACCCAAAAAACACCTGTCCCTAAAATTTGAAAATTGTTCTCATTTCACTATAAATTTTAACTAACAAAATGTTTTATTCTTGTAATGCCGGTTTTTTTCTACTTACCTAATCGAGATGTAAAGCAGAGTAGTTAGCTCGGGTGTAAGCATCAATTGCCTTACAGCCCTTGGCTACTAATCTACTAATGCTTGTCTTGCAAATTGCATTGGATTGAATCACCAAAGAGGTTGTAAGGCCTATGTTTTTATAACATCCTTGATCTACACGTTCATTCATCTAAGAAGGTTAAGGAACCTTCTTTAAATTTAAAATGATTATCTAAATGACAGTTGACAGTTTAAATTTTTTATAATGGTACAATAACATTCTCTTTACTTTGGACCTCCTTGCTTGAGGCTATGTGACGATCCTCATATTACGTTTCGGGTAACGAAGAAAATAATCATTGATTTTTAATATATTTTATGTAATAATAAAGAATTAAAATAAATGATTTAACATAGCCTATGTTTTAATCTGGTAATTTCTAAGCATGTTCGTGAAAACCGCATTTAAATCCGTCCAGTGGTTTAGGAGATGTGCGCGGACAAACAAACAAACGAAAAAACAAACAAACAAAAATTCTAAAAACTGTCCTATCGTGTTCTGCTGCTTATTTTAAGACGCCCTGCGTGTTTTTTTTTTGTTATCTTGCAATTACAGATTTTTTTGTCTACATTTTTATTATATGTATAGATAGATAGAATAGATAGATATAGATAGAAGATAGATATAAAATTACTGTTTGCTTTTGAAAAATGTGCTTCGGTTATTTTGCGAAGTTAATGTTTCAAAATGGGTTAAAGTTTTCCCATTTAGTACGTATTCTGATCATCGCAAAAAAAAACATTTTTTTACTGTAAATATTTTGATCTAACTTCTTAAAATTACCGAATAATTTTTTTCAATAGCAGACAGTCATTTTATATCTTGAAAATACATCTAATGCGTGAGCGAGATAGCTGCATCCAGTATTCTGGCCGTTAAGTAACGGACGATCCAGTCAGTCTTAGGATGGGTGATCGGGAGTGGTATTTACCGTGAGTCGGATGATACTTTAAATTGTAGGTTCCGATTGTTTGTCAGCCGCTTTTCCATATCAGAAGTCTTCTGAGTGCCTAAACCTCTGACATTAGGGCTGTCCACTCAGCCGTTAAGCGCAGCGTAGGACGTCCACCCACAAGATGGACAGACGACTTAAAAGCGACCGCAGGGAAACGCAGGATGCAGGCTGCTTCCAACCAGCCCTTTTGGAGGTCGATGGGGGAGGTCTATTTCCAGGAGTGGACGTACGTCTTATGATGATGACTCAGCCGTTAAAAACTTGCATATTAATATTTAGACGAGACTACCAAATCCGATGTTTTATTTATGGTATTATGACTGTTACAAAATTTATTGTCATAAACTTATTTGAATGTTTTATTATGCTAATAGCGTTTTTATTAATGTTTTGATATAATGTGTTGTGACCGTGTATATCATCTCTAAGTAAGTAAGGCATGTGACATTTAATGTCAATTTATAGTTTACGACATCTATCGATTTATATTCATTAGCATCGATTCTTGAACTTAATATTAAAAAGAAAACTCATTAGTTAGATCATTATTGAAAATCATCGGAATAAAATGGCTTCCTTATAAAATTAATTCCAATCAATTTTGGGTTCTTTGACTCTATGTTCGCATAATATTATGTTTAATTTTAATAGTATAACTTAGCTGTATCTAAAATTGAGTGTTAGATACTTTGAAATGTTTATATATGTCGCAGATGGATTGCTTAGTTAGCTGTTTAACATAACCGCTAGCTGTTTTACAAAACAGCAGTTTTATGTAAAACTGCTGAACGACGTTGAGCGCTTTTTTATAATTACTGAACTTTAATACGCAGAATTGCATTAACGTTTTGCATTTATCAATGCAGATGGTCAACGATTAGAGGTTATGTAAAACATCGTAAAATGAAATGTCAGATTGTAGATTTTAGTTCTAGAATTGGTCACTCGTGGCTCTGTGTGTCATAACAATAATAATGGCGGCCGAAACAGTTTTTTTCGCCAAGATTGATAAATATAACTAATATATGAATATATGAACTTACACCAATATTATTTAATATAATTATTGAGCGACCCATAGTACAAGCATTTGGTGTAGAGCCTACACCAAATGCCACTTAATGTAACTACTGATAAGCCCTTCTGCATTACGTCTTAACTTGGGTAGCAGTTTAGTTAAACGTAGCGCAATGGCAATCCAGCTGAATGCTGTTCAGCTGTTTTACATAACGGAGCTGTTTTGTAAAATGGCTAGTGGTTTTTTAAAACAGCTGATTCGGCATTCCACCTGCGATATATACAAATACATACCTATGACTGCTATAATTTTCTTCGCAGGAAAACGTAGTGCGCAAACTATATTAATAAAAAAATAAAAAACCTCAAACAATTTTGAAAAGAGGAACTTATACCTGCGCTAGACATATGTTTTCACTAAATATAGCTAAAGATCCATCTTGAACTCGGTGATTAAAATTGGTTTATTCATTCAAACTACAGACTAAAAAAGAAATTAAGGTGTCAAACTTAACCTCCCATGTTTTGACGTCGAAGGTTATTTAATTTTATTCTTATTTTCATATAATTCGGTACAAAAATAGTCAGAAAACTTAAAAACAAATAGATAAAATCCTTATAAATTTGCTTATCTAAATATTATACATAGCATTGTTATTATAATACAACGTCAACTACTTCAATATCAAAACGCAGCTGTTCTTAAAATGACAGATGAAACCGCGCGACGACGCTAGTTATTCAACCTAACGGTCTGCAAATAGCGGCTGAACATATCGTTTATTAAAATTAGATCAATCAATTACCGTTTCTTGTTTATTTGAATAGGATATCTACGGGTTCATGGAGATAAAACATAATAAAATATTACCATTTTATCAGCAGCTTGCTTTTACAAGCGTGGAAACATTAAATTATGCTAATTTCAGTCAGATTATAATATATTCATTTTTTGCTGTTTACATTATGTCACATAATAAACACTAATTTTAAATATTGATACGAATAAAAATCGTAGGTCGTATTCAAAAACTTTTTTATTGTCAATGTCTGGGAATTAAACAAAGAATAACATAATTTTATACGACATATATAAAATATAATCTATGACTTCAAATTCACATTTATCATAGAAATAAAATTGCTATTGATTTTGCTATACAAGAAATAACAACACATGATAATAATGCATATGATATATGTAGACCTATTTAACTTGAAAATCCACAATAGTAGAGTATCACAGTTTCCCCTGCATGAAGGGCTTGAGGTACTGATGGAAGCTCTGGTTGACAGGATCTGCGTTGAGGGGACTCTTCAGCGCCTCCTCCATCAGTCTCTCGTACACGCGACCGTCGTACGAGCCCAGGGTCGAGTTGAGGATCTGAAAATATAATATAATAAAGAGCAAATAAAAAGCATTAGAATACAGTATTTCCAAATCTCATCTCATAATTATGAAATCTATTGCTCCGCTTTATCTTCATTTCTCAAAAAACAAGTTTCGTCAGTTTACTATAAATTTTTTGACATCCTAAATCTATAGTCTGTGGCACCGTGGCTGTCAAACGGGGGAACCGATTTTGATTTAGTTTGTTTTTTGTTTGAAAGGTAACTTGATAGTGTTCTTAGCATGAACCTAGTAGTAGGTTCATGGTTCTTAGTCACAGAAAAGAGAAGGGTACGAAAAATTTCTCACTTCAGTGATTCAGTCTGATTCAAAATATGTTCAGCCATTTGAAGATTATCAGCTCTTTTATCGCCGGGTTTTAAATTAAATGCGGGAAACAGGAAAATCGTAAGTAGACATCTTAAATCTATGGTTCAGCGCACCGAGCTAAAACCTGTTGCTAAATCACATCATCACATGAATCATCATCATGTGAATCGGTTTCTTCTAGGCAAGCGTGATCCACCGTAGGCCGCATCGTCGCTTAACATCAGGCGAGTTGGCGGTCAAGCGCAAGCCTACTCTACAATAAAAAAAAAAAAAAAACACACTGGCATGAAAATGCGATAGTTTGTAAGTGGTGTATGCTTGAAAAATGAAAAGCTCCTGTATATAGTAGCGAATTAATATGATTGATCAGTGGGATTGTGTGTTTAAGACAATTATCCACCCACCTCGTCTCTATAATCGAACGCGTCCACCAGTCCCACGGCATTTGGTCGTATTTTCTCAAGGAGATGTTCGTAGTTGCGCTGAAGTTCAGATACATCAGATTCCGAAATCCCAGTGTACTGAAAGCAAAAAAGTAGCACTCTAGTAAAATGAATTATGCATTTCGTGTTGCTTTTAGCTATGTTGGATGCACCAAAGCTGAAACAAGCTGAACTCAACACAAAAAAATAGAAGAGAACATAGTTATTTCAAAATGCACGCATATGGTACAATTCTTTGGTTTTTTGTAGTGGTAGGACTCTTTTGCAGGGGTCCGCCTGGGGAAGTACCACACCTTTGCCAGTTATTCAACCGCCAAGCAGTAGTGTGGAAACACTACTGTATTCCGGATTGAAGGGCAATGTTTGCAGCGAAATTACAGGGCACACAGAGATTTGACATCTTATATCTCGGGGTGACGAGCGCAGTGTATTGCCATCCAGGGTTTTGAACTGTTGAAGTTCAAAATTCTGAGTGGCGTTGTGCTGTTATGGGCAAGCGTGAAGAGCCATCAGGCGAGCGACTTCGCTCGTCTCGTGACTCAGTATCATAAAAAAAATTGGTACAAACGGTCGAAGGAAAGTTTTTGAAGTAAAAACTTCTTTAGGCGCGTTGAGCACTTTTTGGGTGAACAAAAATCATGTAACTCGCGTCATCGTCACGCTTAACCGTGTATTTTAAAACAGCACCATCTCTTGCGGATTAGGTGAATTACTACTTAAGTTTTCACTTCTGACGTGCAGTCCTATGACTGTTGTGTTTTTTTCTGTTTACTCCTAAGATCGGACAAACAAGGGTGATCCTTATATACCTTTGTACAATTATTGTTCGTTATTATTACTGAGTGGCGTTGAGCTGTTATGGGAAAGCGTGAAGAGCCATAAGGCGAGCTACTTCGCTCGTCTCGTCACTCAGTATCATAAAAAAATTTAAAAAAACTGTCAGCTGAACCTTTAAGGATCTCAAAAAATCAATGAGTTTTTAAAACTGTCATTGCATAACCACTACACAAAGAGAATACAATAGAAGACAGACTGCCACTACATTTTATGTTTTGCTTAAAAATATATTAAAGCTACTATAAGTAGATACTAGTCCCTATCCCTATCCCTACTCCCTACCATATTATAAATGTGTAGATCAAATACCTTCACACATGACTTCTAACTAAGTAGAAGCAATACCGGATATCGGTTTAACTTGCAAAAAAAATCCCGTTTGCGTGATTCAGGTAAAGTGTCGTATTTACCTATAATAGACGCACTTTTCATATTTGTGAAACTACGATCCATTTACACTCATTATTTTAGGAATTATTGAATACCTTATTACGTTTTTAATAATATTATACGTAAAGTTTAAGCAAATTTACAATTTTTTCGCAAAACATCGTTTTAATACGCAATCTATTTTCAAACTATGGAACTACAAATCTGACGGCTGTCAGTTTGTTTGTTTGTCCGCGCACATCTTTTAAACTACTAGAAGGATTTCAAAGCAGTTTCCATGAATATGCTTATAAAATACCTGATTGAAACATAGGCTATATTAATTTATGATAATAAATAGTAATTTTTTTTTTTTAATAATTATTTATAACGCCATCTAGCTTATTTTATAGTAATGTTGTCGTAATGACAGACTTCTACTCGCAGACATGGTAGGTAGGAAGACTGAAGCGGCTGTTGCCATATAATCTATATGTAAATAAAAATATAGATATTCGCCAAAGAACCAGAGTCACCGACATAGCTATTAAAATCTGCAAGTTGAAGTGGCAATGGGCAGGCCACATCGCTCGAAGAACTGTTAACCGATGGGGAAGTAAGGTTCTTGAGTGGAGACCGCGAACCGGAAGACGCAGCGTAGGTAGGCCTCCCACTAGATGGACCGACGACATTGTGAGAGTCGCGGGCATCCAGTGGATGTAGATGGCAGGATGTCGTTCAGTGTGGAGGTTAAAGGAGGAGGCCTATGTTCAGCAGTGGACGTCTTCTGGCTGATGATGATGATGAAATAAAAACGAATCGCCGAAATGTATGTACCCGCATAACTTCCGATAGACTGCACCAAATAGTTTTTTTTGTGTTTGTTATTTTCAGGACAGCCAACTGCTTTTGAAGAGGTTTTACAGTTTATTATGGCGTAATTTAAAGTACGTTTATTTTTGTATTGACTTCTGACGTGCTAATATACCAAGTCGACGGAGATTAAAATGAATACATTTTTTTGCCAGGATCAAACTTAAGACCAATAACAGACACGCAAAGTAGGTGAACTCGCGGCATCTAATCTGTTACTGATCTATGATTAGCAGCTATTTTGGATGTTATGGTGGTGAACGAAAGCGGTTTAGTTGTTGGAAGGGTCGAGGCGCAGAAGGCGTGCAAAAATTATTTAGACATCATTGATTGGCAGTCTTTACGCGGAGTAATGTTAAATAACAGCGATTAATTCCCAGTCAACATTTTCTGCCAAAAAACGTGATATATGACGTGATATTTAGGGCATTTCTATGTCTGGGTGTTAATATCTATTTAAGTATGTATTTAAAAATATATATGTATGTATATCAGTCTCTGGCAGCCATATTACAAGCTTTGCTTAGTTTGGGGTCAGATGACCATGTGTGCAATAATGTCCCAAATATTTATTTATTTATTTATTTTATTTTTTTCAAATTTACGTCTTGTGGAAATAAATGACGTCAAAAATCACGTTGTTTCATCTTCTTTGTCAACACTTGCTTAAAAATGACGTCACATACCACGTCGAAACGACGTGAACACGTGAAGCATGACGTCTGGAGTGACGTGATTCCACGTCTAAAATTCCCAAAATTCACGTTAATAATGACGTAACCTTGCTGATTGGGTTATAGATACCGCTCCATGCTTCCTACTTACTATTTACTAATAATTCAACAATAACGTTTGTCATGCATGACATTTCGCTTGACTTATACCAATTTTTTTTCCTTATTGGCTCCATGGCTCCACACTTCCAACGTATTTAACCAGTGAAAGTAATATATTATTTGCTTGAAATATATTTGAAACTATGGACATGTCGAGATACCTGTATCGAGACAGATTAAAACTAGACTAAAATCATACTATGACGATAGTATGAAAATCCGCATTAAAATGGAGAGCAATAAATCTACAATCATGTCATATGTGTAGGTATTATCTATAAAATATTCAGTATAAATAATCCGATGGATTTGTGCCTATTTAAAGTTCCGTTCGTGTTCGTTAGTGTAACATTTATATTTGGATATGTCAGTCTAATGGTCCACCCACTAATTACTTTGTGCTACGCGTACGAAGTCGCGGGCATTAGCTAGTTTTAAATAATAATACAAGCAAAGCTCACCAATAGCAAGTCTCCTAGCTTCTCAAGTGCCCAGTACACTGAGTACAACTCGACCAGCTGGTGGAGAGTTCGTTGTAGAGGCGACGACAGTGCTGCGGCTTTAGTCCTCACTTCAGACCGGTATGTAGCCAGAATAAAGGCGCGGCAATGGGCCTACAAATAGTAACAGGAGTAAATATAGAGAACTTCCGCTAAATTTGTTTTGGACGGGAGCTTTCAAACCCTGATGGTGTCTTAGCAATAGGGTGTGAGTGTGGAGCGGGCAGAAAATCATAGCACCAAAGAGAGCCAAAGAGCCCCATTAAAAATGGGTTATTTTAATAAAAATCGTATAAAATCAACTGTATATTTTATCGATTTAAGACACATTTCATTCGGTGGACAAGTTTCAAACTATTATTAACAGTAATTATCAAAACGAAAAGATGCTATGTAAATGACGATAACCGCTATTTTGCAGGCCATCGGTCGCAAGTTATCGATTTCAAAAACATGAAATATGACATGGGATCAAGTACCTCTGACGCTGCAACTAGCTGCACTGATACTTTATTCCATGCATCTTCTGGTGAGAGTCCTGATTTTATATACCTTTTCATACTGCTCACGGCTGATGACAGTTTCCTGAAGAGATAAAACATTTATAGTTGCTATTCCGCTTATTGTAAAAATGCCATCCACATCGTTTATCAAATATCATATCAACTAGCTGACACGACAGACATTGTCCTGTTAAAATATCAATAAAGTTGTTTGAGTTATGGTTCATACAAAAATCCCATATAAAAAAGCAGTTTCAGTTTTTCCAATTTTCTGGGCAACCTTTCCAATCTTTCTATCCTTAAAAACATTGTTCGCATATTACTAAATTACATATACATTATATACAATAAATATAAAATGACAATACTTACCCAGCAGCAACTCGTTGGAAACTTCTGACGATGCAGTCGACAGATCCATCCCATTTCGGATCAGATTTCTCAGATAAGTATGCCATAGTTGGAGCCAAAGGTTTTCCATTAGCAGCCTGCTCCCATGCCTTGAACAAAGACCTGTAAACCGTTGTTACTCGTAGATAAAAGACACATTAGCGTTGACTCTAATCATCTGAGATTTTTGTGAAGTCTGCACAGTTTTTCACCTCGATCACTTTATTTGGGTGTTATTTTCTGAAAATGCACTAGATTTTTTTAAGTTAGGTACCAGGCCAACTACGTCAATGATTGAAGATTATGATAGTACGACAATAGTAATGGTATTATATTACCTCGTTACCTCTTCGTTATAGCCTAAATGATTTGACCAATTTTGACGAGTAGTTTTGACCCCGTAATACAGAAAATAAAATATTGTGTTTGTTTAGTAAGACAATTTGTAAAAAAAAATGTTGTAGCCACTTGCACCCATATAAACCCACAGTAACTGGGATGCGTTTACGGCACTTATCCAGACTAAAACTTATACTAGATGAACGTCAAAACACCCGTTTTGGGACTCCACGAGGTGAAAAATTAAACCGGCGAAAATTTAAACTGCCCGTTTACGGGCGTCCGCTGGTATTAGTTTTCGCCTGACTAGATTAAATTTTATCTACCTTTTGAGGTCGCTAAATTTTCGCCTGCTGTCAGATTGACAGCTGTTGAGGAGGTTAAGCTGTTTTTGATATTATTTTGTTCGAATCTTTTTGTTGTAGATGTTTAAATATAAAATAAAATTTTAGATCTAAATAATGATAGATTGATATTTGATATTTTACTATTATATACCATTTTATTTTACTATATTTTACTTGACATTTATTTATTATTGAATTTGACAGCTAGTATTGACATATATGACATAAAGCTATGACGCCGTTCAGCGAACCTCCGTTAGTTTAATTTTTCACCGGTGAAAAATTCGCCGAGTCCGTAAACGCACCCCTGTGTTAGCAACTGAGACGCGGAGTTCGACGCGTTGACATAAATAAGAATGTTCAATCAAGTATCTGTCACAATACCTGGCGACAGAGTTTCCTTCTCATTTTCGTTCTATTTACTTCTCTTTTCTGTGCCCCGTATATAATATTATCTACTCTATCGTTTTGACGCTGGATTCTCCTTTATGCCCGGAGTATCAAAAGCTACAGTTTGGAGTCCGTTTTTTTTTCTCTTTTAATAATATTACTTGTTTAATTAATAAGACGAATGATAAAAAAGCTCCCGTTTGTGTTACCTGGCAGTCTGTAGCAGCAGCACAGTGTTCTCCCCCTCGTAGGTGCAGGCGGCTGTGGCAAGTCCATACGTATGCGGCAAGTTGGAGGAGAGCATGTAGCCGTGCCCACCGCACGCCAGCCGGCAGCGCTCCACCAGCGCCGCCGTGTCCGACGTGCTGACAGCTTTCAAACAGCACGCTAGGGCATGCAGCTGGAACCGAATCCAATCAGAGGTATAATAAGACTTAGTTGATCCCTTACGACATTTGAAATGTTCACCGTCGATATACCTTGGATAGAACTAGTTGCGCCCGCAGTTAAAGTCATTCTGATAATTATCTCTTTATTAAACCTTACTCTAAGTAATTTAATTAACAAACATACAGCCAAAATGTTTACCTAAAATATTTCGTTAATTATTTTATTGCTCGTTTTTGCTCTATATTGATAACGGCAACATATTGAAATATTCACAGAATATTGAGTTATATTATTCACTTTAAAAGTAAATAATTGAATTAAAATAAAATTAATATTTTAAATTAATAATTTATATTTAATTTCCCATACAGTATAACGTGTTTTTTGCCGTTTTTATAGATAATGGTACGGAACCCTTTGTGCGCGAGTCCGACTCGTATTTGGCTGGTTATTTGATAAATGTAGAAGCCCCTTTCGAGGTGGTTCCACAAAAATTTCATTAACAATTAGTTAAGTAATTTTTTGACCAGCATCACGAATAGTTTCGAGTGCCTGTTGATATGGTTTTATCAAAAATGTTGCGCCAGCGCTTATTAATTTTGAAGGCAACATGTTTTTTCACGTTGGCGTTCAAAACTCTATGATGTTTTTTTTATGAAAACATCTTTCTACTCTATATTTTCCCAATAGCAATAGATGAGTTCATACCTCAGGCAGGCCATCCATCTCGCCAGTCGCCAGGCGAGTGTTGACCGTTTTGTACATGTCCCACAGCCACAACGCTGACAGCGTGATGGCGTGGCTGGTCGCGATGCTGATGAACAGCTTGTGCTGCTGTGTCAAGTAGTCCAGGATCTGAGGCTCGGGCTCGCTGGAGTAAGTAACGGGTAGCGTTAAGACACACAGTATTAGGTTATAACTTGGGTAGCAGTTTAGTTAAACGTAGCGCAATGACAATCCAGCTGAACGCTGTTCAGCTGAGCTGTTTTGGAAAATGGCTAGTGGTTTTGTAAAACAACTGATTCGCCAATCCATCTGCGACATGACAAGCTTAAGTTCATATTTTAGTGAGTAGAATCTTAATATTAATATTATAAATGCAAAATCGTGTTTATTGTTTTGGTTTAAACAAATGATTGACGTAATTTTTGCGTTATATTATGAACACCATCAATAATCCCGAACAAATGTACAGTTCCCGTGGGATTATCCAATCAGATGAAACATAAATATCAGCGTTCTGCAATGTAACAGTAGTGTGCAAACAGTGTTGTTTGAAGTGCAAGTCTAAAGAACAACGTCTTACTAGCATAATATGATTTCACTATTTATTGACATAAACATCACCAAATTTCTGGATCTCTGGCCTCTTCAAACGTAGGTATGCTACTGAACTCAATTTTCAAGTTATTTAATGTCTGAAAACGACGAGCATAGGTAGAGCATCGGCATTTGTCAGCCTACTAAACAATTCGTCAAAACTATACTCACTCAGGTTTAGGTTGTGACTGATGCCGAACTACCGAGTACCTGACGGCTACAGTGACTGCTTTAGCGAGGAGGTTGGCCATGCTGTTGACAATTGTCACACGTACGTAGACCATGGTGCCGTAGGTCAGCTTGTTGTTCGGTGACGATGTGAATGTACCATCCTGGTGGTGAGAATAAATATTATAACGCTTCAAACTCGTAACTTCTCATTGGGATTCTTTGTGTTGGGGATGCCCACAGAAAAAAAAAAGGATGACATTGGAACATGGAAAAAGACAGACAGCTAACACCCAAACACAAAGCAGATATAACATCTGCTCGACCGCGAGAATTGAACCTGGGACTTCTTCGCTTATGAGGCATACGTGCCATTGAGCCAAACTGCCCCGGTGGCTCAGTTGGTAGTGAACCTAACTTCTGTGCTTGGGGGCGTAGGTTCGATTCCCATATTAATAGGACAAACATTTGTGTGATGAACATTTGTGTTTGTTCTATGTCTGGGTGTTAATATCTATTTAAGTATGTATTTAAAAATATATATGTACGTATATCAGTCTCTGGCAGCCATATTACAAGCTTTGCTTAGTTTGGGGTCAGATGACCGTGTGTGCAAAAATGTTCCAGATATTTATTATTATTATTTATTAAACTGGTCAACAAATAGCTGATTGAGCTTTTGTGTCCCATGAAAGAGTTCTTTCTTTTGGAAATTCGTGGTGAAGGCTTGTTGCGTTTAACTCGCAAATGTTTCCCTTAAAGATAAAGCATTATAAAATCCTAATGATTTCTAGAGATATAGAACAATTTGTTTTAGTATTACTAACTTTTGAAACTTGAGCATTCTTCATCAGCATACTATCCCTGGCAATCCTATGATTTTCAAAACCTAGGAAGCCATTGTTAACGGTATTGAATCCAAGTTTTGCCCCAATTTCCCCAACTTTTATCCCAGGTAAAGGCATGTGAGTCTCCTCATCCCGAATCTGGACTATGAATGGCTGGATCCCGCAGCTTTTGCCTTTGACGTAGAGTTGAGCCATCACCACGCAGTAGTTGGCTGTATGGCCCACTATAAAAACATTATTGTTATTATTTGATGAAAGCTTAAAAAATACAATCAAAAGTCAATAAAATCGAGGAGATATTTACCATGTGAGAGATGTTGGCATTTTATAGCTACCACCAAATTAAAAAACAAAAATAATAAATATAGAAACTAACACCCGCCAGGCCACCATTTGTATGCGCTCAATGAAGGACTGTTTAGGACGAACTCTTCGGTTTGAGGGTCGTACGTGGCTCTCGTCTCCAAACCACGAATGAAGGTTCCATGCCCAAGTTCCGTCTGAAAATATACGACAATTAATGCGAGTATAGTTTTTCATATTTCTTTAGGTTACCTTTTCTGTTATCTTTCCTCGTCTTGCTTAGAGTTTTGTGGGATGTAAATTTACTGATATTAACTGAAGAAAGTTTCTACCTGAGCGTAAGTTCCAATGATCTCCATATTGCTGGCTCTTTTCAGCCAGTATTTCTTCTGTTGCTCTGTGGCCATTCCCATTATGGTTGGTATGAACATGACGAAGTGCAAGGAAAACGGATAGTTATCCTTGAACACGGCCAATCCAAGCTGATTTCGATAGTGCTTCCTAAAACACGCAAATGTGTGACGCCGAGGTGTATTGCTTGTTCCAAATTAATAGGTACGGACTGTGAACGAGTAATTTCGAAGGCACATGATATTGGTTCCGGATTGATATATGTGCAATGCTTAGTTACTCTCATACTTAGTTACCTACTCGCATCGTTCTATTTTGGGTTTCGAATTTTCCTTTTATTTACTGTCTGCCCTCGTAAGCCCAAGAGCGGTACCTCGAAAAAAATGAGATTTCTGATTTTTCGTGCATCTGATAGCTTAAAAAATTTCGCACCAGATGGCCTAAGCAAAATAACCGTATTTACATTGGAACATTAAAATAAAACACAAAAAAATATATTTTCTTTTAAAACTCATGTTTAAAAACTATTCATTCTAAACGAAATGACGGTATCTCATAAAAAAAACACAAAAAACAATAATATTGGATTTTTAAACATATATTTAAGAATCATATTGGTCCTAACATAGGCACATAACTGAAAAAAATAAATTATGTCATAAAGGTATCGAAAAATCAATTTCACAAAAACTCTATTTTCTCGAAATACATCTAGGCTAAGATACCGCTATTGGGCTTATGAAGGCAGTGTTGCACTATTGTAACAGGATTAGTGTAGATATTCTTATAATTTCGCTTTAGAAATGTATAATACGATTAGTACCTTTCTGAATAGAGTAGGATAAAAATGAGTAGCGTGTTTAATTTTATAACTTTCCGAAAGTAGAGAACGAACTGGCAATACCACTAGCGTTGCACAAATATTGCAAAAAGGTTCTCCTACAATCGAGCAGTAATATAGTTAATCATGTAATAGGTAAATTTATTTATTTATTTAATTATACCATGTTCTCTCCATCTCGTTCATGTCGGGGTCGTGCAGTTTATCTATGGTCTTAAAATATAAGATAGCTTTGCGAATAGCATTCTCGTATCTGTCCTTGTGGCTGAGATATTCGTCAGGGATGTCATCTATGAGCCCTTTCACGCTGAGGGCGCTGCTTTCTGAAATCCAGAGTTATGTTATTTTCACACCACCTGCTCGACAATGTCCAATTACATATCATGCAACCTCAACGTTAAGCATTATCTCTTAAGGGATATAAAGTTATCTGAAACTTTCTAGGGAATAAAGTGATTTGAATATGGAACGTTAAATTCGTGTGGAAACTCGTGAAAAACTAAGTAAAAAAAATGCTCATATGGCATTGTAAAAAGGTTTGTACGAAAATCGATCTGGTCACCATAAGCAGAACTCAAAAAAAAGTGCGTTTACAAAGAATGTGAAACAAAAGACGGTGTTTGGTGATGTGATTTTCAGTGAAACCTGGCTTTTTATTGTCTCGCAGAAGGTAAGAGAAGTAGAGTATGCTCCTCTGGAATAAAGCCTGTCTTCGTCTTGGGCAGCTTGAACCCTAGCTTCAATAAGCCGCCCGCGACGTAAGACACTGCTTTATTCCCTTAGTGCATAATCTACTATTATAACATAATAATAAATATGATTTATTAAAAGTATAGGAACTAGCGAGTAGCAAGAGACAGAGGAGGTTGGCATAAACCATAGACAAATGTAGTAGATCTTCCTTGCCCATCGGGTCATTCAGGGCTGTTGATGATGATGGTTTAAAAGTATAGTGCAAGTTTATATGGGCTGAGTGGCTGTCCTTAATGTCAAAGATTTTAGGCCACTAAGAAGTCTAACTGTCGAAGGCCTTTTATAAAGCTAGTTCCGAAATAATCTTCGAAAAGTATTATTAGCTAGATACAAAAACTGTTTTAACTATTAAATTAATATAACGTCTATAATAATATTGTATTATGTTATGCTAATTTATGTAAGTATCGTGAAAATCAGCCAATCAAAGACATATATGTAAATAGGGATAATTAGGATGTCATTTTTTTTTTTAGGTCTATGTATAATTATGTGCAGTCAAATAAAACTACTGGATGTAAAATTCACACCGGTAATTTCACATCAATGTATTCTAGTCTGTGTCATCATCATCGTCGGCATGTATGGACTTACCTCTCCCTTTGCCATTGATCCATGTATTAGGCTTATGATAATCAGCCTCGACTGGTCGTAGTAAGTTCCATAATACAACTTTAACTTACCCATCTTCCGCCTGCTGGCGGTCAAATGAGCCCCTCCATCCAAGAAGTTCGTCAGCTCTTCCACGTCAAAATCGCATTTCTTACGCTCATTCTGCAAATCTTCATTCACTTTCCTAGCCACCATTGTAACACACACAGACTACTACAGAAAAATAACTAAATAAAATCGTACTAATTTTCACGACTACTTCTGTATCTGCTTTTGTTTGAATGTCCACACTCACTGCGAACCTACATTGCCCGTTGTTCACGCTGATAAGATAGCAATGTTATTTTATTTACTTCCAACGATAATCACTCACGTTTTATTTATGATTCAGGTAATTATTGATAATATTTAGTTGGACTTTGCTTAGGCGCGGGTGGTTGTAATGGTTACATGTTAGGAAATCAGTGATAGGTACGGCGTTGCAGCTCACATGTTACGTAACGCACTGTCGTAACACGACTTGAGTATATCTGCTTGAACTAGACTTTGGACTCAAATAACATAGTATCAATAAACCAAACGTGTCGTCTAGGTAACTCAATCAAAGAACAGTAATAATATCGAAGATTTAAGGTGTTTTTTATTAGATTCCAGTTAAAACAGGCAAGTTACATTAATCAGAGTTTATTGAAACATTAATTAAACATCAATCAACGTCTACTTATGAACCAAACACAAAACTTTAAAAAACTAAACTATTTGAAGATTGCACGGGTCGTTACCACATGTTCTATTATTTGTTCTACCCATAGAACAAGTAGGAAAAATATTAATAATAATAATCAATCCTTATTAGAGCAAAAAACAATTAAAAAATAAGTGATTACAGTTATAGGTTCACATGGTGTTGGTGTTTATTTATAATGTTACTACTAGCTATAACTACACTTTTTTTTTTTCAAAGTTTCAAACGCTCGCCTCTTTGCCTCGCATGATTGCGATGCTTACTTTCTGACAGTACAGGCCAGCATTTTAGTCACGTAAAGAATCTTTCAGCATCCCCGACAAATCCTTAAATATTTGGAAAGCACTCGGCCCCCACGCTTCAAGTGTTTCTACCCCAAACGGAACAAATAAGTAATTTGCTTGGGTTGAGGCATTCAGCTACGATAGCCTTGTTTTGGCGTCTCTGGAAGGTGAGACGGTGTATCAACGCATGTAGCGTCCCACAGTAAAAGTTTTAAATTTAGAACATTTTATTTTCACACATTTTCTAAAATTCAAAATTTGAAAAGTATACCAATTTTTTGTTTTAGTTTGTTGTAGATACTATTAATGTCCCTAATGTATATATAATTATACATAAATTATTTCCTTCTAATGGTTGCCTGATAGAGATCGTAATTAGCGATAACTAATGATGTTAGCGTAAGTATTTTTTTTATTTTGATGTGCACAATAAATAGTTTCTATGATGAATAAAATATCGCAAAAAATATCAGTGATTTTTTTAAATTATTAATTGACAAAATGTCCCATGTGAATCTAATATTTAATGTAATAAATAGTTGTATAAATAATTAGGTGCTTAGCTTACAATTGCGACTTTAATGTAAAAGAAAATATAACACGATTTATTTAATCCGAACACATAAGGCTTCATCTTAATCTTATAGTTGTCTAAAATATCCTTTTCAGCATTTATTTTATCGCAGTCATTATATGGCTAATCAGTATCACAATTTCCCTTGCATCATAGGTTTGAGGTACTGATGGAAGCTCTGGTTGACAGGCTCCGCGTTGAGGGGACTCTTCAGCGCCTCCTCCATCAGACGTTCGTACACGCGACCGTCGTACGAGCCCAGGGTCGAGTTGAGGATCTGGAGACGATAGAATCAATTAAAATAAGTTCCATTAGGAGTAGAAAAACACTTGAAAGTAGGTATCCATACTACGAATGGATATTTCATAATATCAAATCTCTATATTGTGTCTGATCACGTCAATCTGAATAAAGCTAATTTCAGACTACGCTATAATACGAGTATAATAGCATATAGTCCATAGCACAACAATATCGCGCACCATACATTATTATGGACACGTTCACACTTAACTGTACTATATATTATTGGCTCCTTCCTTATTTGCTTATACTATATAACACAATAGCATAGTCTGAAATTAGCCTCAGAGTGACAGTGACCAAAATGATATCGCAGGTCCTGAAGAACCCACCAGAAAGATTTGTATGAACTGGAGTTCACACGTATCAACCAGCATGGCTAGCGCACCGCGCAAAATCTTGTCGTCACCCTGTCGAGCGAGAACGTGACAAGGTGCCTACGGTTTCATATACGGCTATCTCGCTTGGGCACGATAAAAAGAGTCGACAATACCGTCGCGGTGCGCATGCCAGCCCGGCAGAACGCTTGTTGAGCACAACGTAGTGCTCCGAGAGTTGGCGCGCAAATGTGTCTTATGCCCACATCTATATGTCATATCTAAACTAACTTTGTATCTCTCCGGAAATCTAGGAATAAGACATAATGACATCGATTCTGATGTTCCATTCTCTAAACTAAACTAAATTTGACAGCTCAAAAACTGTTGCCATCCATTTCAGACGTATTTAAATAAAAGTAGCAAAAAAAAGAACGCCTACATTTTTTGTCATGTCAAATTAGTTTAGTTTAGAGAATGGTACAACAGAATTGACGCCATTATCAAATGACTATGTATTCTGAGCACACAATACTAAGATTGTAAGTATTTACCTGAATCCTCCCAGCAACATACAAACTTGTTCAGAGGATGCTCTTATCAGGTTCAATAATAATGTTATTATCAAGGATTACTTAATCATTATCTCCGATAACAATGAAGTAGGTATATACTGGGTAGGTAGTAGGTACATGTTTATTTAGCTTAGGTACTTACTCAACAATCTAGCGGTATCCAAAAACGTACGTACAATAAACCTATTTTGAAAGCATGTGCTTTACCTCATCCCTAAGATCGAAAGCGTCGACAAGTCCCACTGCGTTAGGTCGGATCTTCACTAGCAGTTCTTCATACTGCTTCTGTAGGCTTCTTAGATCCTCTTCAGTTATAGAGGAATACTGGAAAAAATTCATTGTCAATCATTTAATGCCAAATTATTGGTACTACAGAGACAGTGGATGGTTTTTCGACTAGTTTAGTTCCGGGTTTAATTTCCGACTGGGCAGAAGTATAACGATGAATTCATAGAGTAAATACTCTGGATCTGAGGCGGTCCGGTTAATATCAGACCCAATGACGCAATAGCCTTGGGGATGGCAAACTGGGCAACCGCCCTCGCTCTTGCAAGGGCCTCGCGTACTTGCGCAACAACCCATGTAGAAAAACATTAGGTACTAATAATATTACAGTTTATTTAGATTTCGCGCCTTACGCCGTCCGGAGTCTCAAAATGGCTAGGG
Organism: Agriopis leucophaearia; assembly: GCA_949125355.1. Taxonomy (NCBI): domain Eukaryota; kingdom Metazoa; phylum Arthropoda; class Insecta; order Lepidoptera; family Geometridae; genus Agriopis; species Agriopis leucophaearia. Next base: position 1,234,669 of record OX421262.1, read on the forward strand.
CCACCCCTGAAATGACGGTAACCCCATTTTGTATAATCGAGAATTTTCTTACCCTCAACAGGTCACCAGTCCTTTCTAGAGCCCAGTAGAAGAGGTATAGATGTGACAGTTGCTCCATGACAGCTTTGACATTAGGAGTCGAGGTGGCAGTCAGTCGGACGGTCTCATTTCTGTAAGTGTTGTAGATCACGGCTCTGCAGTGCGCCTGCAAAATACTTCGGTATAAGTAACTAAATGATTCTACACGCCGAAACACAAAGGCGCAAAAATGTAATCCTAATCAATATTATATAACAAGCGAAAGTAAAACTGTCTCTCTGTCTGTCTCTCTCTGCTTTTCACGACTAAACAGCTAGGCCAAGCAATTATAATATAACTTAACGCAATTTGGCAAGAAGATAGGATAGGCATCATGAGGACGGACATAGGGTACGACCCCCCAGAAATGCGGAAAACTGGAAAATCGCGTGTAACATCGCGAGATTAAGCTATTGTTTAAATAAATTTAAAAGCAAAGATTGGAAAGATCGCCTGTGATAGAGACTTTCCAAGCGAAAACTCGCGTCCAACATAGCATATATGTGCCATATTTCTAAACCAAATTTAGTGAAGGACGGCGTAGTTATAGCTTGGAAGTTCTATCACAGTATATTCAAAGCAAAAACCTCGCAGCACCACGTAAACGTAGTAATATAATAACTCACTTCAGCTGCAGCAACAAGCTGTACAGTCGTCAGTTGCCAGGCGTCTTCAAATATCATGCCGGTCTTCACTCGATTCCTTATACTCGACACACAGGCTGATATTTTTCTACAATCAGAATTAAAAACCTAACAATAGTTCATTTTCATGGCATCAAACATTAATTAATGGAATGAACGAACACTTATTCGTAAACCTCTTTTAGTCCTTTACTCTATACTCTACTTATGTCTTCAAATCGCGAGCGAATCTGTTTCTTATAGGCAAGCGTGCTCCATCGTCGACCACCTCGTCGCTTATTATCAGGCGAGATGGCGGTCAAAAGCAAGCCTATAATTTATTTAAAATAATACTCATCATCATGACTCAGCTCACAATTTTTATAAAACTTCATACAACGCTAAAATTGACGGTATGAATTTCCATTTGAATAGATATTTACAGTCCGTGGCTGTTTGCATCATATCTGTCAATCTGCTTTTTTATCGGACCGTAAAATTGCTGTAAAAAATAATTTTAGTCCAAAATAATGTACCCAGCTGCGACTGCCTGGAAAGCCAGAATGATCTCGTCAGGGCTGCTGTCCCAACACGCTTTGTTTGGTTTGAAAGCACCTGTCAGGTACGATACTGTTGGAGTTAATGGGTTACCAGCTTCAGCCTGTTCCCACGCCTTAACGAGGAACCTGTAGAAAGTAAGGATTACTAAGATATTATTATATGTTTTGTTATATATTTTTAAATCATTTACAATATGGATTATGTGATTGTATGGTTAGTGATTACCGCAATAAATGTGACAAAAAGCTACTAACCATAGATAAGCTTTTTCTTTAGTAATTCTTTACGCTAAAATGTTCAACAACACTTTCCTTTCATATGGGTGACTGGTGAGACAGTGGAAATATTCAAGGTTATCATTGTACTCACTTTATGAACTTTTACCATGGGACCAATCCGGAATAGCGAAAAAAATATGCTGTTTCATGTCCCTACATTTCGTCGAGTGTCAATGTCATTTTTAGAAGGGACAGCAGATTTTTTTCGTGATATCAGTATTGGTCATATAAAAGTTGTTCATAAAGGTAAGTACAGTGAGATCCTCGAATATTTCCACTGTCTAATCAGTCACCCAGTAGGTGTATGTACGAGATGTCACCTGGCAGTCTGCAGTAGCAGCACCGTGTAGTCTCCCTCGTAGGTCCTGGTCGCCGTGACGAAGGAGTACAGCAGCGGAAGGTTGGAGGAGAGCATGTACCCGTGTCCGCCGCATGCCAGCCGACACTGCTCTATGGATGCGGCTGAGTCCGAAGTGCTCACAGCTTTGAGGCAGCTGGACAAAGCGTGGAACTGTAATTTACATTAAACGGCATACATATTAAAATTTTCTCAATAATTTTTTTTGGCCTCACTTCAAATAAAACGTAATTTACTCGTAAAAGATAGGAAATTCTTCATCATAGAGCCCTCTCCCCGTTGTTATTATCGGTTATTCTTCATCGTATCGATGATCCAAATCCAGATGAGGTATTTGATCCTACTCGTATCTAAGATGCAGTGTTCGGTCGCTGCATTCTCAATTGAAAGCAGTCATCTGATATCGTCGCACTTAGTGCACAAGAATAATGCCATTATCAAAAATATATATATATATATATAAGTTGTTATATAAGTTGTGTTGTTGGATAATAGTAATCTTCAGGTATTTTAAATGTAAAAATACAGCGAAATGATTGCAATAATATTAAATGATTAAGTGAAATGATTGCATGGTAATAACCTTATCAGATACCTACCTGATTAAGTTATTGCCTACCTATGTATGTTTGTTTATTGTTGTGATAGATTAAAATGCAATTAAATAAGAGATTTAGATTAATGTTAAATTACAACGAAGACGTCATGAAAACGGAAAACATAAATAAGTATTAGCAGTAAATATATGTGATGACATATTATAGTACTCAGACGTGGTCCTTAACTGCTAGGTTTTACAGTTGCACAGCGGGCAATGGAGTAAGCTGTGCTCGGAATTTATTTGCGTGATAAAATTTGAAAATTCGCCGAAGAACCAGTGTCACCGACATAGCTGCTCAGACTTGCAAGTTAAAGTGGCAATGGGCAGGCCACATCGCTCAAAAAACCGGTAACCGATTGGGAAGGAAAGTTCTTGAGTGGAGACGGCGAACCAAAAGACACAGCGTTGGTAGGCATCCAGAGGTTGCAGATGGCAGGCCGTCGTTTAGTTTGGAAATCTAAGGGCCTATGTTCAGCAGTGGACGTCTTCTGGTTGATGATAATGATGATGAAGAATATAGTAAATATCATATCATAATACGACGTATATATCTGATTATGTCGCTTATTTACCTCTGGCAGACTATCAGTGTTCCCTTCCCTCATATCAGCCAGAACAGCGGAAAAGGACCTCCACAGCCAACCAGCGGTGAGCTGCAGCGCATGCGCGGTCGCGATGCAGATGAACAGCTTGTGCTGCTGTGTCAGGTAGTCCAGGATCTGAGGTTCGGGCTGCCTGCAATGTAGAGCCAACTTATCCGTGAACTTGGGCAAATGATGGTACTAAAAAAACTATAGACGACTGTCAGGTTTGTTCTGAAAACAATGGTAGCTCCCCAATTCAACTCTACCGACATGATAATTGGTGTTTATTCTTCCACTATCATGCACTATTTTGCCATAATTGTGTTCCATAATGATCTAATTGCCGTTTCGTTGTTTGTACTCTTTAGTCTCTGACGATTCATCTGACATATTAAGAAGATGTCCAGCGATAGGATAACATAAAATAAAATCACGTTGAGAAGACCAGATCCACTTTGTGCCTGAAAATAAATGTACTTTCTCATAAGAAAGATAAGATTAAGACCACAAAGACAAAGATAACATTATACATTAAAATAAAAACTATTATCTAGGTTTTTAAGTATGCATACCCTGGTCGAGGCTCGGACTGCCTCCTGACGGCAGAATACCGCACTGCGATGGTGGTGGCCTTGGCGAGGTTGAAGGCCACCTCGCTCACCAGCATCACCCGCACGAACACCATGGTACCGTAGGCCAGCTTGCCGTGTCGGGCCGTCTTTACGTACGTGCCATCCTGGAAGTAAGACCAAATCAATCATTGGTGTTTCCATTTTGTTAACGGTCAAACCTCTATTGAACAGACAACATTTAAGTTGAACGAAGTAAAACGAAGTAAAAGCACAGAAAACATAAAGTACAGGTACAGAAGGTTCACTCCGCAAAAGCATTTAAATAAGTAGCGACTCTTACTACCACACAATAAAGGACGTTTTAGGACAATTCTGGACGTGCGAACGCTAACTACCTACTGCTATATTAACCTAGAAGTTGCTTCTCTGTCTTTCGCGTAACTCTAGTCGCGTTATCTCTGTCTATTGCGCGGCAGCGGGCATGGCAAGTCCGACAAGACGACTACTTGTAGCTTCATACCTAATGTGCGGAGTGCGCCAGGCCTGGTAAATGGAAATAAGGAAGCTGTATACTTACTCATATACCTATTTACCATCATGTACTCGTATACATACTAATATTATAAATGCGAAATTGTTTGTTTGTTCCTCTTACAAGCAACAGAGCAAAGGATCGACATTCTTTATTACATAGTTGGAGAGCTGGAGAGTGACTTATGATACTTTTTAACCCGGATAGAAGTACGGGTTTTAAAGGATTGTCGACGCGGGTGAAACCACAGGCGCAGCTTGTAATGTAACACTACACTTGTACCACTGATGCAAGAATATATGTTAAAAATCACACTAATATTACCATTAAAGTAACTCTGTCTGTTTGTTATCTTTTCAAGACTAAACAGCTAGACCAATTTTGATAAAATTTCGCAGAACAAAGACAAAGAAATGCAATACAATAACACATTATTTACACCACAAAGAAGGCATATGGGCTTTTCTCCCCGGAACAATATGGAAATCTCAGAAATATCATAATTATTCAATGGTAAATTTTGAGTAAAACCGCGGGACAGCCAAGGCGACAGCCCTGATATAAAAGTTTCAAGGCTGTTTAACATAACTTAGCGGTTGTTAAAGATAGCTATGATACATTTCTTTAATCTTACTACCTATGTGCCTCGATTTAACTCAAAGTTACCAAGACAGTTTCAAAACAGAGAACAAATACGATTATAATCAGTCTTTCATTCTCCATCGACAGTAAAGTACAGGGCAATGGCCGTTTATTTACGTGTTTAAATAGATACCATACCAACCTATAGGTAATATAGGCATTTATATAGATACAATCATGCGTTGATTGTGCCTTGATAAATTCCTATATTGTTGGCGATAGCCATTCAACGCGTTTGCAATCATAACTATGTACCTATATGCGTGTAATATATGTATGTTATTATATTTACCTACTTTTAATTTAGGTACTTGAACTTTAGCTTATTCTAATCAAATAATGACTTAAAGAGTAGTTCTAACCTTAAGAACTTGTGCATTTTTCATCATCAGATGTTCTCTCGGAATCCTATAATGATTGAACCCAAGGAATCCGTTGTTCGCCGTGTTGAACCCCATCCTAGGGCCGATGTCTCCAACTTTGATGCCAGACATGGGCATGTGAGTCTGCTCGTCTCGTACTTGGACTATAAACGGGTGGACCCCGTGACATTCGCCTTTAGTATACAGCTGAGCTACTACTATGCAGTAGTTCACTGTATGGCCCACTGAAAAGTTATAATAGCTCGTGAGTTTTCTGGAATGCCAGTTCCATACAAATTTTATACAATGATATGGTAATTTGTATATGAAATTCATTTTCAAAAGTTTGGCACAAAATCCCTGATAATAATATAAATAAATTATCGATATGCTAATAAATTAACCGAATACCTGAAACGAAAATATTAAAACTTGTTGAAAGATTCCCAAACAATCCAGTTGTTATGTATTGATATATTCAGGTGGATTGAGATTCTTGTTTTATTTGCTTTAAGTCCGAATTTAAATTTAATTTTACGCAATTACTTGCAATATGTTGCATAAGCTACATTTTGAGTAGAAGGTCGGCAACGTATCTGTGTTGCCTTTATCCATAGATTATGGTGATTGCTTAACATCAAAAAGCCTGAATGCTTGTTCAGCACCTATACACAAATAGCAGATTTTATTGTTTCAACTAAAGGCAAATAATATGTTGTCAGTACGATTCCCGTCGCTCTACTTACATCCTCCCGCCCACCATTTGTAAGAGGTCAGGGTGGGGCTGTGCAGCACAAACTCTTCAGTCTCAGGGTCGTACGTAGCGGTAGTCTCCAGGCCTCGGATGAATGTGCCATGGCCAAGTTCAGTCTATCGATATAAACATAATCAAGGAAGGTGAAAATGTCGTTATACCTGACGCACGCTACGCGGGGTACTACAAACTGACAAATGGGGTTAAAGAATTATCTGTTGCATTAAATGACTGTTGTGATAATCTGCATTGTTAAATAACTATTAAATCGTTGTTTCGCCTCGGATATCTGGATACTATTGGCTATATTATCTGCTTAGTGTGTTTAGATGCTAAAGATGTTGTCTTCGTAAAGCATTACGACGGTTTCACTGAACAGTTCATTTCCGAAAACTGGTTATTGTGAAGTTTTTAAATCTTTTTATTTATAATACGAGCATACGAGAGCACTCTCGTGCTTTTAAGTATACTATATATGGAGTACATTCAGTGATCTTCAAATCATGATTAAATCATACCTTATGAGGCTCAGAAAAAATAAATCGAAATGTTTCTACTTTAGCACTTACACTCCCCCTTGGTCGTCAATTTTATGACATTTTGATCATCTCGTTTACAGTTGTGTGCGCTCAATATTGAAGTATGCGTTCTTAGAACTAGTAAGAATATGTAAGTGTGTGCAATATATGTTTACCTCGCCGCTTCAGTGTTTGGCAGACTTTTTTACGGAAGGTACTAGCTCGTAAGGCAAATCCAAACTAGGTATATATGATCAAAGTTATGAACGTAAATAAAGTTTTCAAAGAATTCATGGTCACCTTTAAACGTTCTTTATTCTGAATTCATGAAACCGAATTATATAAGTAGTTAACGGATACAACTATGATTAACATTTGTCCCACAATCGTTAGTAACCTAAACATTTAGATCGTCGATTCATTGCTCATCAAACTTTATAATGAGGCTACTTCAATCGAAGTAAGTTCTCAAACAATACGTACCTGGGCATAGGTCCCGATGATTTGCATGTCCAAGGCTCGTGGAAGCCAGTACGCCTGCTGCTCTGACGTGCATTGACCCATGATCGTCGGGACGAACATGCCTAGGTGAAGTAGAAATGGAGACATCTCCTTGAAGAAAGCATCTGAAGTTCGCCTCAGGGTCGTAGATTGGCTAAAATTAATTTAAAATTGTAGGCTTTGAGTCAGGAAAGACCATCGTCAAAGTATTCTATCAGATTATGAAAATCCAATTATCTAACTAATTGTATTAATTATATAACTTTATAATTAGTACTTGTTAGCAGGGCGAAACAAATGATTTGTCCATAATGGCTTATGTGTTAGAGCTACGGTATTTGCTTTAGGTAGGTGCTGATTAAACAGAATTTTTAAATTATACATTATTATAAAATTATAAATATATGACAAAAAATTTATATAGAACATCAAATTATATTATGAAATTTACAGAGATATCTCGGAATCCCAGGCAATCCAATCTTACTTCCGCGTCCGCGTGAAAATATTTTATAATAGTACGTTGCGAGTTGTGACCGGCAAACATCTTAAGAAATAACATATATATATATATATATATATATTTATTATGTATATAATGTGTCGTCTAGGTAACCTTATTATTTGCCAACGACATGGTGGGGGGAAATTGGCGCATACTTGTACACGAACGCATGTCGAAATCACCTCATATCCCCTTCGGCACGCCAAGTAAACTTAAGAGGAAAATAAAACGAGAGATAAAAGAGTTGATACTTTTCAAACGGCTGAACCGATTTTCTTGAATGATATAATATGATAGCTAAGAAGACTCTCGATCAAGTCACTTGTCAAATTTTTTTTTAAATCAGAATCTGCCATCTATTAGCATCATAATTATATATGATTGTTCGATGCCAGAGACACACAGATACACACGTTAAACTTACAACACCCCACATTTTGCGTGGGTGATTAAAAGGGACAAATGCGCAATCACCCGTTTTCAAGATATTTGCCGGTATTTGGACCTACTTACTAAGTACTCATTTTTATATAGGGTTACGCATGTAGAGTCTATATTATGCGTCTGTATGTTATATATAGATGTATTTGCCTTCAGTTATGTATTTTCTGATGTGAACAATAACAAGTGGATCACATAAAAAACCGACTTCAAAAATATTTAAAAAATTTAATAAATGCCTATAAAATTTGAGGGTTGCCTTCGATTTTCCTGGGATCATCAGATCCTGACTTGGTGACAATGGGACCAAATTGAAAGTATACCCTACCGAATTAAAGAAAAAAAATTGAAATCGGTCATCAATTGGCGGAGTAATCGGTGAACATACATTAAAAAAAATATATACAGTGGAGCATCGAATCGTCCACCTTTTTTGGAATCGGTTAAAAAGTATATTTACCGAGTATTCTTACCCAAGTGTTTCCAACCCAGTGAAGTCTAGAAGTTTCTCTTTGACAATGTTTGCATAAAGTACAGACTTTCTAACTGCATTCTCGTATCTTTCCTTAGGGCCCATTGATTCTTCTGGAACCTTGTCTAAAGACGCGCCATCGTTGAGTGCGATCTCCTCTAAAATTATTAATTAAAAATGAGACTTCTACTAAAATGTATAATTTATATATATTTTATAAACTATAAGCTATTTTTCATAGTGTAATCAAACCTCTTTGATTTGTTAAATATTTTGAATAAACATTATTTTAAAATGGTGTCCTGTAAGAAGAACTCAAAAATAAAACTTCGACAGATTAAAAAGATTTTACTCATTTTTTTTTCATTTTTTTATAATTTATGTTAGCTTTTGATTATGATATGTACATAATCAAAGATATTAGCATTATATTAGCGCCCGTTTCATTTCAGCATTATTTAGTACGTAATGGCTTTGACTTTCCAGTTTTTACCAGTATTTTCGGTATATGCCCGTATTGCCCGATCATGACCTTTTTAGGGTTCCGTGCCCAAAGGGTTTAAACGGAACCTTATTACTCCTACGCTGTCTATCTTTCTGTCCGTCTGTCTCTGTCCGTCCTACCTTTTAACGACTGTATCTTTCGAACCGTAATAGATAGCCATTTGAAATGTTCACAGAATATTTGTAATCACGGTGAATTAACTAAGAAATAATAATAAAGTTAAAAGTAAAAACTAAAGGGAGGTCCCCATACAACAAACATATTTTTTTTACTTATTTTTGTATTTGCTCTAATGTAAAAACGTTAAATGTCAAACTTGTATAGTATAACAACAAATAATAAATAATGGCCAACTGCGAATCGGTGATAAATTTCTGTTCACCACCGGTTGTCGTACGATCACCAAAGTTAAGCAACGTCGGGCGCAGTAGGTACTTGGAAGGGTGAACGCCTGGGCGTTGATGGAAGTTGTCTTTTTGCATTACCTTTTTGTACTTTAGTAGCTACCAAGCTTTGTGGTGGTACGGAACCCTCAGTACACGAGCCCAACTCGCACTTGGCCGGTTTATTTTGTTCAACTAATTAGCCGTGAAAAGGTTACGAACAGACATTCATAGAGACAATTGCTTTGAATTCAGCACACATAATATTAATGTATTTAATATATGTATGATATAAATGCCATCTTTGAAGTCCAGAGGTGAATCGAAGCTCAGTGCGTCAATTAGCTCTCTCCGCGTATAAATAACTTCAGTAAACATACCAATTTTCCTCCTCTGTGCTGTACTTTTTTCCCCTCCTTCCAAAATGAAGGTCACTTCTTCGATATTAAAGTTGCATTTCGCTCTCTCCTTCGCTAAATCTGCATTCACTTCCGGCTTGTTTTTAACTTCACTCATTTTGTTTTTCAGCGTTATTTTCACGTCAAGTTGTGACCAGCGCGAGCGAGCGTACACGCAAACTGAGTAATTCGCCTAACTACCTAGTTATACAAAAAAATACGAAACTTTAACCTCAGTGTCGGGAACTTAGCATAGTGTTGACAATGTACGAGGGAGTACTAAGTATAGAACCAACGCGTCATATACCTACTTAGAATTATAACTATGTGCAAAGAACTGACGTTACATGAATGAACACTTGTTGAGCACTGAGGATCTGACAAGTGCATTCAACCAATCAACTTTCATCGCTGATAAATTGCACACAGATATTGCATTGCAGATACATTTGGAGCCGCCGCACACGACGGACTTTTAGTTGGCGGAAAGTGACTCTCTCTTGCTCTACTCTTTACTCATGCACCATTTTCTCACATCCGTCGTTTGAAAAAGTGGACATTTGTAGAAGTGGTCATTTATAATTGTGGTCTCAGGACCACAATTACCGCAACCGTTGACTTAATAGCCGTAACAGACGTATCGAACATGGCTGACGAACCGCCGTCTGACCAACGGGAGAGAAAGAGTGAGAACATTATTTCCCTCTCTTTTTCTCTCGTTGGTTGAGGTGGTTAACGTCAGCCATGCTGACCCGTCTGTAACGGGTTATAATAGCCGGCTTGATTCCAGATATAAAAAAAAACTATAACATAAGTAATCACTTAGTGTAAAAAATAAAAACTTATTAAAAAACAAGCTTTTTCGTTTTTCTAAGCAAACTCTTTATTTGATACTCATGTTATGACAGTGGATAAGAACATTTGACCCGTCATCCTGGGGCGACCCCCATATTTAATTTATCATCTAGGACCAATGTACTTGGGAAGACAAATCCAACGAACCCAAACTCGACGGGGTTACGTCGTTTCGTTTAGGAGTTCCTATGGCCACCTTCTGTCTCCATCATCAGATCAGCTCGATGGTACCATAACATTGCATTGTCACCGAACTACAAATTTTGACAAAATAGTTTCTTAGTGGATGTCTACGCCCTATTAAAGATCTACTTGCCAAATTACGGGTTCGTAATTGCATAACTTTCAACACTACATACAAACTCCAATTCCACCTCCTAAGCAATAAAAAAAGCGCACCCATCTATTTTATTTAAATATTGGCTCATGATGAGACTGTTCTTGTTGACAGCGATGTATAAATAAATTATAGTATTAGCCAGATAACATTTGTTTTTATGTTTGCTAGCTTACAGAAGTAATATTATGTCCTAAGTGTTAATTACGATAATATATCACAGAGTAGATTATCAATTTCCCAATGTCAAGGGCAAACGAACAAACACGAAGCCGACAAAAATTCGCTGTCTTATTTTCGCGCGTGATATTTTCGTTGACGAGAAATTGACAGATACAGTTCAGCATAGCGATTCTGCAAAAAGTCATCTCACGCAAGCGACCTCGCTTCTCCCTTCACTTCACGTGCGATGAATCGAACACCGAGTGAATGTGAGTTCGAAGTTCACTTCTGCAGTAATCATGATCATGAATGCTATACCTATTGTAAAATTATAGTATAAATAGAAAAATCCCACTTTCTACTGTAACAAAAACTATAAGAACCTATTACTGTTTTATTGTACTTTTAATTAATGAAAACTTAGTTGAACTGTATCGATTATTATTGTCAATTTAAGTTATAGTGGGTGATTAAATCGATGTTTTTAATCGACAAGAGTAACTTCATCATCTTTGGCCTGTAGCCATCTACAAGAGATGATTAATTTGGAGGCGAATAAATAGAATTAAACTCATGAAACAAATTTTTATACATCATTTTATTTCTTAAAAATTAATTAATAAAAACCAGTACCTTTATTAACATACAAAACATATATAAAAATACTAATCTCAATGTACAAAAATCATGTAAAAATATTGTCTATTCCTTTATCACAAGGTTCTATAAGAACCAATACCACAGATTGGAAAGTAGTTAAATAGCCAAAATCTACAAGGTTGTTTGGAGAGGGCATGATAAGCCGAAAGGGGTTCATTATTCTTATATGAGCTTCGTCCCATAATAAAAGTTGATCATAATGATAAGTAGTTATATCTACATAGTGATAAAAACGTACGATATACCTCCTATAGAATAAATCCACTTTATTTAGAGTGCGAACATTTTTATCACGCAAACAGTATTGTTATTGGAACATATTTCACGAAAAAGAAGTTTTTTTGTAAAACATTTATCTATATATATATATATATATATTTTATATGCGACTGGCCACAGGATAGGTAAGAGTATGTAAAAAGTCCGATAACGTCGCGAGTGGATTTCAGGTAAAGTTCTTTAGACATTCATGTTTCCAAAATGGGTGAAACAAAAAACAAAATACGGGTCTTTTTATTCAATGAGCTTGACGTATGCAAAATTTGCACAGCCCAAAAAAGGAACTCTGTACTGTAAACCCTTTGGGCTAAGCATCCCTTTCCTAATAACCCAGTATAGTAAAATCATCGGCCTTGGCGATCTTTTAACACCAGTGTTAGCTAATTGGAAAATCACAACTTAGCGCTCATCATCAGAGGCTTGAGGTACTGATGGAAGCTCTGGTTGACAGGCTCCGCGTTGAGGGGACTCTTCAGCGCCTCCTCCATCAGTCGCTCGTACACGCGACCGTCGTACGAGCCCAGGGTCGAGTTGAGGATCTGGAAGTTAATAACTTTCATTACGCAACGGTGTTAAGATTAGGAAAGCAATTTTCTAATAATACTAATGTGGCGATGAGGATTAATTTTCCTAACCGTCACACCAATGTGACACAGCGGTGTGAAACTGTGAAGGTTAACCGGCCGGGTATATTTCACTGTATTTCTGTACAGTTTTACTTTCAAAAACGTAGAAAAATTAAAACAAATAAAGATTTTCGTTTGTTAAAGCTAAAAAACTTATGACTTAAAAGAAATGAATAAGGAAACATCAGCCCATCTCCACTCACTGGTGTCAGTATCAGTATAGACCTTCTGGTGTAAACCTGGTGGTCTGGTGGAACCATACCTCATCTCGGATGTCGAATCCGTCAACGATACCGACTGCATTGGGCCTCAGCAGCGCCAGCAGCTGCTCGTACCGCTGCTGCAGCTGCGACAGGTCACCGCTGGATATTGACGAATACTGGAATCAGACAGGACAGTCTATAGTCATCAACTCTTTACTCTTAGATATAATTCGTTGTGCTCTTGGAGCGCTCGTAGGTGATCTTCGCGTATTACCTACTCCCAGGGGAAGTTGTAATGAGAATAAAAATCTTTATTACGGGTACTATTAACTGATATCTGTCAGTGAAAGTATTCCTCGCGGATTTAGACAACCAACGCTCATAGTATTGAAGACTAGCAGAGTGTTACAGTTTTACTTTCTATCCTACAGAAACCGTAAAATTTTCCGGCATAAAAACTAGCCTGTGTTATCCAGGGTATAAGTACCTCGAAGCCAATTTTCATCTGAAGCCATTATGGAGTTAGGCTTACACATTTCTGCACCCTTACTAAATATATGAACTTTAAATTTATAAACTTTCGGATTCATAAATATAGAAAAAGTCGTCCATTTGGGTTAGTTTAGTACACTTTATTACAGAAATTCCAATTCCAGGTTTTGTATGTTTCTAGGATAAGTTGGTACCCATTTAGCACCTGGACCACCTTTAGCAAAGTTGTCTGGCATGTTGATATACTCGGGTCGTATATCAACATGCTCTAAAACAGTACGCTGCTGTCAAATTATGTGAGTGGTAAAAAGAGTATATCCCAATGCCCTCACCAGCAACAAGTCTCCTTTCTTCTCCAGCGTCCAGTATATGAGATATAACTCCACTAGCTGGTGTAGTACGGTCGCGAGACTCGGCGAGATACTCGCTGATATACGCTGAATCTCTCGCCACGACACCTCGCACAGGACCGCGCGGCAATGTGCCTGCAGAGAACAAAAATGGAATAAGGAAAGGAAAAACACCAAAAACGTATTCTGAATATTAAATGAGTTTTACGAAGAAACGTTAAATAAGTTCTATTACCTTCTGCGATAACTTCTTGTACTCGAAAACGGGACAAAGACCATTTCAGCTACAACAAGCTTATTGGAAATTTCGGAATGGATTCTTCTGTTTGCTACACTAATAAAAACAGAATCAAGGCCAAGTCTTTAAGAAGGAAGGGTGTTTCTGCATACCTCACTGGCATTCACAAGTTGTACTGACGCCAAGTTCCAAGCGTCTTCATAGTCCATGCCAGTCTTTTCGTGCGCACTTAGAGTATCGCAAGCAGCCTTCGTTTTGCTGAAACAAAAATTAACGACAATGTAGCAAAAACACGCAGACAATAGTTACAATCTGGGTGTGTTCAAATCACGAGTGAATCGGCTTCTTCTAGGCAAGCGTGCTCCATCGTGAACCGCAACATTGCTTACCATCAGGCGAGTTGGCCATTAAAACGCAAGCTTATTTATGTATTAAAAAAAAACTCCATGAAAAACTGAGTGACAGTAACTAAATGAAGATGACGATGGGGAAGAAAGGTTCTTGAGTGGAGACCGCGAACCGGAAGACGCAGCGTAGGTAGGCCTCCCACTAGATGGACCGACGACATTGTGAGAGTCGCGGGCATCCAGTGGATGCAGATGGCAGGTTGTTATTCAGTGTGGAGGTTAAAGGGGGAGGCCTATGTTCAGCAGTGGACGTCTTCTGGCTGATGATGAGTAACTAAATGCTATAATACGATCAAACAAATGCCGTATATATTCGAAATGGCTGCACAGTCATTAATACGTACGTTAATCCATGTTAATACTATCACATTTGTTCAGTGAAAGGTCTGTATGCTACTATGCTATCAACACAATGTCTAAGAAACACAAAATAGCTGCAGATAAAAATACCTATACAAGTTATAGAATAGACAAGATAGAGATAACAATAATAGACCTGGATACATGGTATGTGAATAGGTATGTGGCGCATCCAGCATGCCTTGCTCGCTTCCTATTATAACGCATAATCATAAAAGTATAACAATATAGGCTTACCCTGCAGCCACTGCTTGGAAGCCTTTAATGATGCCCTCAGCGTTGTTTTCCCATCGATGGGCATTGTTGTTGTAGAAGTGCAACAGGTAAGACACCGTGGGAGTCATGGCGGTGCCCTGCACGGCTTGCTTCCATGCCTTCACCAGGTACCTGGACAAAATGATGAGTTCAAATGTTTGTGTTGATGGAAACATGGAGCTCAACTGTTCTATACATATTGTCGATCGTTAATAACCTTTTATACCCGCTGCCTAGAAGTAGGGTGTTGATGCGTGTTTGTCTGTCTCTAGCCTACCTTCTGTAGCCTAGCTAACCTAACCCACCTACATTTATACTTACTTTTAAGTATTCTAGTTCATTTGGTGTAATATGGATATTTTCCGAAACTTATCATTATTGTAAAACAATATTTTTGAAGTGCAAGGTGTCGTTAGATGTCCGGATCCGTAATGTGATAGACAACATTTTGCCGTCAGGTCTTTTTATAAGACCAAGTGTCTTCTTTTATTTTGTTAGTGACATAGTTACATCGGTAGGTGTTGAAGTCCTCTCCTATTTGCGGAAAAACTTTTGTTAATGCTAGTTTCAACTTGATCGAAAGAAACGGATGTGACTATAATGATGCTCTGCAAATTTTAATAAAAGGATAAGGTGTAGTACCTGGCAGTCTGCAGCATGAGCACGGTGTACTCTCCCTCGTACGTGATGGTGGCGGCGACAATCCCGCCGATGACGGGCAGGTTGGATGACGTCATGTACCCGTGGCCGCCGCACGCTTGCCGGAACTCCTCCACGCGGGCTGTCGCGTCCCGTGTGCACACACCCTTCAGACAACACGCCACGGCGTGCAACTGACGAATAAAATAATAATATCGTCATCGTCAGGAGGTTAGAACTGACCTTCGAAGATGCCATATACTTGTAACCGCCGCACATTTATGACAGAACAGTCGAGAACAGGTCTACGCGGGCCATCGCATCTCGTGTGTATACGCCCTGCGTTTAGTCACGGCCCGGTAGGGCATGCAACTGTTGATATAAAAAAAAATAGTCAGTCTGGTTTCGGAAATAGTCCAAGGACCGGCCTCTTCTCGCCGTACTAACCTGACGACATTTTGCATAACGTCTTTTTTCCACCTTTAATAGTTTGAATTCTGTAGTACTAAAACTATCGTGGACAATCTCGGTGCTTTATATCAGACAAGCAACTTGTTCGTGCCTCATTAATTTTACGCAAGTCCTTTCACTCTAGTATGATTTTTATGTTCACCTCAGGAAGTTGATCCATGTTCCCTCGTCCAATGTCCTTGAGGACCTTAGAGTAGGTGTGCCAGAGCCACATGCCGACGATGCGGAACACGTGGCTGGTGGCCACCCCGATGAACAGCTTGTGCTGCTGCGTCACGTAATCCAGGATCTGGGGCTCAGGCTGCCTAACAAAGAAAATTATATCATTGTCGGGTACCATACATATAATCATACTGAAGATAAGACCATTACACGCATTGATGGGCAGAATTGACGGAAGATGAAGAAGACTTAGTGACGAAATTTCGAATGTAATTAATATATGCACACACTCATACGTCTAGGACTCTAGGTAGGTGTACACAATTATACATGTATATGGAATTATTGTTTCTGAAATAAATGTATTGATTGATTGCCAGCGCAGAACTGATTTTACGATCGTTTCATTCGAGCCCAGGGGCCTTACGCCCAACTCTAAACGTGGGTCCGAATAGGTGCAGTTTGCAAAATCACGCGAACGCGAACCGATATATGGTTTGCGGTCGGGAGATTTTGCAAACTGAACATATTCGGGTCCACGTTTAGAGTTGGGCGTCCCCAGTAGTGTTACGTAGTCTACAATAAAAAAAACTTATTTAAGTTTTAGGATATCCTTACCCAGGTTTAGGCTGAGACTGGTGGCGCACGGCGGAGTACCGCACGGCTATGGTGGCGGCTCGTGCCAGCTCGTACGCCACGTCGGTAACGATCATCACTCGTACGAACACCATCGTGCCGTACGCCAGCTTGTCGTTCTTCGCTTTCACGTAGGTGCCGTCCTGTTCCAGTAACGTTTTACAATTTAACAAATATTCTGTGCAAGAAGGATTGTGGGATTTTATTAATCCAACTGTCTGAGCTCCAGCCTCGGTTTTCGGCTTCAGTCCGCTTGATAGAGCACGCTTGCCTTGAAGAACTTGTCTTAGATCTTACGTAGTTCGGGAAATACAGAGCCCAGCATCGATCGACACCTCAGATTAGAAAAACAAGGGAAATATGACTTTGTTCGTTAGTGTTCAAATGTCTCTCCCCCGCAACAAGTATTTAAAAACTTTAGTGCGCACATACTGATCTTTATCTTAATAATCTGCGTACTGAATAATAATCCAACAAACATGGCGATTATAGATAATATAGAACTTTGATACCGGATCTAAGTATGATAATTGTAAATTCTTCCGAATACCAAAAGCTGACAATTATGATAAAAAAAAACACAGTAAGTAGCTAGGTATAAATTTACGAAAATAATTTTATATACGAAAATATTATTGTGTGTTCTCACCACACAACTCCATAGCGATCGAATATAGAAATTCCTAAATAGTTATTTTTAATTCATTTATCTTAGTACCCTGGTTGTATAGAGGTGAATAGTTCATTCTGGATTAAGATCCTAAGGTTTTAACTTTTATTCATAAACAATAAATGATTCAGTACCTAACGGGTAAACTACTCGGAGCAGCAATATACCTCGTACGAACCACTAACCTTCAAAACTTGAGCATTCTTCATCAGCATACTGGTCCTCGGTATCCTAAAATTATTGAAGGCGAGGAATCCATTATTAGCTGTCTGGAATCCCATTTTCGGTCCTATTTCTCCTACTTTGATTCCAGGGAGAGGCATGTGGGTGTCCGTGTCACGGATCTGGACGAAAAAGGGGTGCACCCCGTAGCATTTGCCTTTGGTATAGAGTTGAGCGACCACGATACAGTGATTAGCTGTGTGCGCCACTGAAATTAAAAAACAATAACAATTGATAAAAAATAAAACAAGAACCAAATTCACGGGAAGGTAAGTAATTCATCCCTTTTTTTTTCTTTATATTTATATGTGACTCAAAATATAACCTATAAATAATTAAAGAATCAATGAAATCGATTCACAATCGATCAATGTATCGAGTAACATTCCTACACAAAAAAAACGGTCAAATTCAGAACCTGGATTCAAAAAAGAAGGTTCTGAATTCGACTGTTTTAAAATAGGTTAGTTTCAAATTAACAGCTAACTGAAATATTAAAACTTTTTATTTACATCCGTTTCATTTCACGCGCGTCCCCGCGCTAATATCTAGATAGTACAACAGTAGTATTTAGTTACGGTACATAATCGGAATGAAATAAAACAAATATTTTCAAGCTACATAATAGGGTATTTGACACTGGTGGAAATAAAATATGAAACTTAGATATATTGAAAGGTTTTATTTTAAGAGATATTTTAAATATTTTTTTCATATTAATAATAACCCCTAAATTTAATTATTTAGATTAAAAAATCACGATTTTTAATCTATTTGTCACGTGACTTGAAAATCCAATGACAGTGCGTGACGTCAATATGGTGATGACAGCACAACCAAAACAAAACAAAGCAAACAGAAACAGCTAAAAATAGTTGAAATACTTAATAATCCTGAAATTATTTGAACGAAGACCTATTTCTTTCTATCTACTAAATATTTATTTCCTTTGCAACCATGGAAGGACGGTACGCGAAAGCTGATAGTGCAAATTTGCCCAATATGATATTTGAGTTGCATCGTATCTTCCTGCAAGCCGCAACCAATTTCTTCGTATTTCAGCTTTAGGCGGTACAATTATAAACAATTTCTCAGGTGTAGTTTTCGACGTATTGGTACACTGAGGCACTACACACCAACAATAACTTTTACGATCCATTTCAAGTATTTCAACGAAATAATTACAAATATTTATCAAAAACAAGGCATTTCCGGATGATGCGCCGGCTGGGCTGGCTGACGGTGACAGATGTATACAGGTAGTTACGTTCAGAAGTTACGTCCGAGCGCAACCAGATTGCACCTTAATAACAAGTGTTAAAATTAAGACAGAAACACGACAGTGTTTTAAACCATCGATTTCGACGGTTTAGATAAAACCGAGGTGTAGGTACACTCAAATGTTGGGAACAGCCAAGTTGTGTTACGGTTGTTCTTCACACGGATGATGACGTTATGAATGGCCAAGTCGCACTCTAGGCGCACCCAGATGTATCTCTTGAACGTAATCCAGTACTTGACTTCTGTTCTGTCATAGTACTGATTATTGACGTCACAAAATGGCGATCGGCGTTTTGGCGCATCATTTAAAATTTGAAATTAAAACAGCTTATAATTATTTACTACGTACACTAATGAAGATAAAAAAATATTTTCTAGTAAATATGGACCATATTCTTTATTTTTAAGGCCTTTGTAAAATTTCGTCAATATCCCTATTATTATCATAATCATCGTATTCAGCCCACCACTGAGACAATAAATATAGGTCGGGGAAAAAGTTTCTTCGTATTTTATAAACAAATTCAAGACATATTTTTTTCAAGTTTAATTACATTTAATTATAATATATATGTGCCATTTTGTTTGATAACTTGTTGCCATCTTGTAGGTAGTGACATGATCCCGTTGCTGTAGAAATTTTGGGACTTCTGATCAAAAAAGTGCAACAAGTAGTTTTGACAGTCCTCTCTGGATGTTAATCTAACACTACCCAAAGAATTCTGAAGAGACCGAAACAGGTAGAAATCTGAGGGTGCAAGGTCAGGGCTATATGGTGGATGCATTAACACTTCCCAACCAAGCTCTCTCAATTGTTGCTGAGTGGCCAAAGATGTGTGTGGTCTGGCGTTATCATGATGAAAGACCACGCCCTTTCGATCCGAATCCATGGTTTTGCCCGGCGGTAAAAGCTCATAATGAACGATGCCCTTCCAATCCCACCATACACACAGCATCACCTTATTACGTGTTAATCCGGGTTTCGCTACAGTCTGTGGTGCTTCACTGCCCTTTGACCATGATCGTTTGCGCACATTCTTGTCGCAGGTGATCCATTTTTCATCACCAGTGATCAATCTTTTCAAAAACGGTTCGGTTTCGGTACGTTTTAACAGAGAATCGCAAATGAGCACACGATTCATTTGGTTTCTTTCAGTGAGCTCGTGTGGCACCCAAATATCGTATTTTTTTATACCCAGACTTTTTCAAATGGGTCAAAACTGTTTTGTGGTCGATCCCCAGTTCTTCAGCTACGTCGTAACTACCAATATGCCGATCTTGCTCCACTTTTTCAGAAATGGCATCGACTTTATCCGTAACAAGGCAACCAGAGCGAGCTGCATCTTTGACATCAAAATTCCCGGACTGAAAACGCTTGAACCAACATTGTGCTACTCTTGATGACACTGCATTAGGTCCATAAACGTCACATATTTTATTCGCGGCTTGTGTCGCATTTTTCCCTTTTTTGTAATAAAACTTCAAAATATATCGAATTTCTTCGTCAGATTCACTCATTTTATCGAACAAAAAACAATTGAAAAATGGCGGGAAATTGCTTTTTACTTTTTGCATTCCTTTTTTAAAATGTCATATTTTTAATGATATCAAAACCAGCCAGATACAAACAGTACAACCGATGAGATTTTACTACAACTTTATACATACAAAATACGAAAAGACTTTTTCCCCGACCTATTATTACAAAACACAGGCTTTGTGTTCACCCAGCTACATATTATATGTGTAAAACATATCTAAGCTAAATATACAGTAGATAGAGATTATTTTTTTATTGAAATCTGCAAGTTGAAGTGGCAATGGGCAGGCCACATCGCTCGAAGAACTGATAATCGATGGGGAAGGAAGGTTTCTTGAGTGGAGACCGCGAACCGATAGACGCAGCGTAGGTAGGCCTCCCACTAGATGGACCGACGACATTGTGAGAGTCGCGGGCATCCAGTGGATGCAGATGGCAGGATGTCGTTCAGTGTGGAGGTTAAAGGGGGAGGCCTATGTTCAGCAGTCGACGTCTCCTGGCTGATGATGATGAGAGATGATTAATCGGCAAACGTAGCGTAGGACACCCCGATGCAATGACGATATAAATAAGATAGCTTGAAACGAAAAGCCGAAGATCAAGCCTGCCTTTATGACTATGATAATGATGAAGTCAAATCAAGGCTTACAACCACTAGTCGTTTAAATTGCATTGTTATTATTGTGTGTATTTTACTGTTTTTGCACTGGAAACAATTAACATTAGTAGTGACTTCCACAGGATGGCATACGACCTCCCGGACGGCCCAGACGGATGGAGAGATGAACTGGGCTCCGATTCTACTAAACCAATTGTTTTTAAATTATTAATGAATTGCCTCAAAAATTGCCCTTTTGACACTTGGTATAGATAAAGTGTCAAAAGTAAAAAAAATGAGGCAATTCATTAACAATCGACCAGTCCAGTCTTTGAAGTAGGAGTTCTGGGCTCCTACTTCAAAGACTGGACCCAAATTGCCAAAAACCGAGACGAATTGAAGAAGAAAAGTGAGGCCTTTGCCGGGACGATACAGGCTGATATAAGAATAACGTAGTCTACTCACATCCTCCTGGCCACCACTTGTAGGATGTGAGACTCGGGCTGTTAATGATGAACTCTTCAGTGCTGGGCTCGTACGTGGCTGTAGTCTCCAGTCCCCGCAGGAATGTCCCGTGCCCTAGTTCAGTCTGTCACACGAGATAAACTCTATTAGCGTCTACATCTGCAATTGATGGCAACAGTTGAAAGTATGCATGTGTGTATTGATCGAAGGTGATTAGACTCACTATACCAGCAAACAATCGACCATAACCATATCATCACATACAAAAATATCATCATTTCATCATTATCAGCCTATCATGTTCCCACTGCTGGACACAGGTCTTCTTTCAGACAGAGGGTGGGCTCTAATCCACCTTGCTGGCCCAATGCTGTTGGTAAATGCCGTATATCTTTGTACTTTCAAGGTTCTTAGACATATCGGTTTCCTCTCGAGGTTTTCTTCACTGTTTTTGAGAGATAGCATCGAAATTACACATAATTTATTTAAGTACTAAATAAGTCATTGGTGCAGAACCGGGGATCGAACCGGGTGCCGTCAGGTTGTAAAGCGAACATGCAACCGCTCGGTCACCATCGCTCCGGCGGTGGTATAGTATCAATAGTATGTTCCAGTACAAAATTTAGATCAAAGTCCTCAATTCTTGGTGCTAGTTATTATTAATCAGGGAATTTACTTCTTCTTGTCATGTTTATATCTTACTATAAGTTCTTATGAACATTGTCCTGCATGTAGCCAGCCATTTCTCAGCTGTAAAGCAAGAACGGTAGAGCTGGGTGGTTAAAGACTTAGCAGCTCCACTTTATGCTTCTTTAAGGGCAGTTCAAATCATGCAAAAGAGTGATTTTAAGTTACCTGTGCATAAGTCCCTATAATCTCCATCATCCAGGCTTTAGGAAGCCACTCTGCCAGCTGCTCTTCAGAGGACTGGTTGACTATTGTCGGCACGAACATGCCCATGTGAAGCATGAACGGAGATATGTCCTTCACCACACCCAACTGCACTTTGTACTTGTTTGAGGGGCTGTGGAAGATGGAAAGGGATGTAAAAAACAGAATAAAATAAATATATAAGGAGGCTCCCATATAACAAACTTAATTTTTTTTGCTCTGTTTTGTTCGATATTGATAATGGCAACAGCAGGCCTAGCACGGGCCGTGGATACGGGCCGGGTCTTTCCACCTTTTTTATCCCGCTAGAAAGAGACAAACGTATCCATATTCTAGCTCTGTCGCGTCTACGCGTGAATAAAAACGGTGGAAAGACAATTTCTCCACGGCCCGTGCTAGGCCTGCAGGTAGACGCTTGAAATTATTACAGAATATTTAGTTATATATTCACTTAAAAATAAATGATTAAATTAAAATACAATTTATATTTAAGGGTCCCATACAACAAACGTGATTTTTTGCCGTTTTTATAGACGTGACGTACGGAACCCTTCGTGTGCGAGTCCGACTCGCACTTGGCCGATTTTATTAGTATAAATCCTGCGTCTGACGCCGTGGAAACAGATCTGCGAGTGCTTCAGCTACCTGATTAGCACGAGGACGCGCAATGGCGTAAGGACGCATCATTTATTTTCGGAGACCAAGATCCGCGTTGTGGTCGTCGGCCACTACAGTAAATAAGTAGTAAAACGCTAACTTACGTGAAAACTTCAAGGCTCATGTCGTTCAACACATGTTCTTTAAGAATATTAACAAGTAAGGAGGCCTTTCTTATGGAGTTTTCGTATCTCTCTTTATGGCTTAGGTATTCTTCTGGAACGTCATCTTTCAGCTCTTTGACGCTCAGCACCAAGTCCTCTGGAAATTTAATTATTGTGTTTTATATGTAGGTACTTGGAAATAATATACAGTGGATAGATAGTATTAGATAGGTATACATTTTTATTAAGTCGGTAATTAATGTTGAGGTAGTTATTCTAAGTAATGTTGTTTCTTTTTTGTTGCAATTTTTTCATAATGGATTGTTTTATGCATTTGTACAATCTATTGTCATCATCATTGCCTTGACCGCTAACGATCTTTTCGCTTTATTATAGTTAGGTATCTTTAGTAGTTTTTTCTTTTGCGTCATTGTTTCACAATTTGCGGAAATTGAAAATATAACGTATTTTGACAGTTGCTATACCACAGAAGTTAAATCATGACGAAAAATTTAAAAAATTGCATCTAACCTGGGTATTTCTAATATAGTTCTCCTAATATGACAAATATGATAAGAGTAATTATTTTTATTGCAATAAACTTCAGGTAGGTACCTACTAGGTTCATATCTACCCCTCTATATATATATATTTTTTTTACGAATTTCGTCATAACAGTTTCGAACACTTTGCCGTACCAACTCTGACTAAATAAATTATGAAATCTACCTAATATAGGTATGTTATTTATTGCATTTAACTATTTTTGACATAGCAAAGATTTCATAAACCTTGTGATAAAATTTGTGAACAAAGAGAGAAATCAAACAAACAAACAATTTGTTATTAGTCCAATAAAATACGAATCAAAACACTTTCAACATATTATGAATTAGAGTAACGCTTATCACTGCATTGATAAGAGATAGCTGTCTATTATTTATGGTGATACACAACAAACTAATGTCATAATATATAAAATTCTTACAAAGGAGGTATGTTTCAAGTAACCCAAAATATCTAATTTTAATCGTAATTCGTTTTCCCGCCGTTCGCTTGCTTTTCGAGTTTCGACATTCGATTGTTTCACGCTTTATATTTCGTGCATGTCATTAATATGCATTGAATTAAAAACATTAGATCACTTGGAGGCCTAACTTAGTCAAACTTAAACAATATTAGAAGAAGGTTACTGAAGGAGACTTGTTAAAAAAAATATTATTACAAGTCGACTTTTAGGGAGTTGACGTTACCAACGTTTCTT
Source organism: Agriopis leucophaearia (assembly GCA_949125355.1). Classification (NCBI taxonomy): domain Eukaryota; kingdom Metazoa; phylum Arthropoda; class Insecta; order Lepidoptera; family Geometridae; genus Agriopis; species Agriopis leucophaearia. The sequence continues at coordinate 1,259,161 of OX421262.1, forward strand.
GACTCTACTTTTTTTTTGTTGCCGAGGAGAAAATCTTCCCGGTTCTCGGCTATTTTGGGATCAGAGCATACAAAAATTTCTAAGGAATTGTTACTTATATTTTTGAATTTATTTTTTATCGTCTCTAATGTAGGCGCGAGCGAGAGAACAGCTAAAGACTGAAAAGATACTCTAAGACCATCTGTTCCTCTTTTTAACCGACTTCCAAAAAGGAGGAGGTTATCAAAGGTTTTTTTTATATGTTTGTTACCTCAGAGCTTTCGACTGGGTGAACCGATTTTGATGATTCTTTTTTATTTGAAAGCTGGTGCTTCCCGTGTGGTCCCATAATTTGGCCCAGTTCTGTTTTTTTTATGAAGTCTGTTTTTTATATTGATAATTATTGCTTAGTTGTAAGTAGGTATAATAATACTATAGTAGTTAAATGACTCTTCAAACACACTGGCACTTGACATCAAATGCGCGCGGTCATTAACGCCACTACCGCCACTGTTACGCCACCGTCAAATGCTTACACTACATTTACCGGCTTTACTGACATTGCATTTCTATAAAACTTACGTACAATTGTGTAAACCAGACGAGTCCATAAATTTAATCATTATTATACTTATATTATAATAATTGATATGATCTTATGACAATAAATTATCTTATCTTATCTTACAAGTAAAAAACTAACCGATTTTCTTCCTCTCCTTAGTATTTTTTTCTCCATCATCGATGAGATGGATCAGCTCCTGGATATTGAAGGTGCACTTTGCCCGCTCCTTTACTAAGTCTTCGTTCACTCGCGCCATGACACGACTGTTCGCAAACAAACACAAATTATGAATGATTATCTAAATGATAGATATAACATAAGTATTTTTAGACTTCGCTCTGTGGACTCTGATAAGTGAGAGATAGAGGCGATGATCAGAGTACAATTTGAACTGAGTTGTTTATCTAGGCCTTTTTTTCCACATCGCTCGAAGAACTGATAACTGATAGGGAAGAAAGGTTCTTGAGTGGAGACCGCGAACCGGAAGACGCAGCGTAGGTAGGCCTCCCACTAGATGGACCGACGATATTGTGAGAGTCGCGGGCATCCAGTGGATACAGATGGCAGGATGTCGTTAAGTGTGGAGGTTTAAGGGGGAGGCCTATGTTCAGCAGTGGACGTCTTCTGGCTGTGGTGATGATTTTTATCTAGGGCCTAGATAAACAAATCAGTACCTAGTACCTAGTTCTACTTCTAGGCCTCTGGCTACGGCTACCCAATTTGCACTTTGGAGTGGAGCTGACATGAGGTTTTACGGATACTAATGACAAACGTCCTATTAGTACACGGTGAACGTTCTGCGATTCCCAAGCCGCCTGCTAAGCGTGGGGATTATGGCAACACCCCTCTCTAAGGAGACCTTTGTTCAGCAGTGGACTTTTACTGGGTGATGATGTGTGTGTTCCGCATTTTTTGCACTTTTTAGGGTTTCGTACCCAAAGGGTAAAACGGGACCCTATTACTAAGGCTCCGCTGTCCGTCCGTCTGTCCGTCTGTCCGTCCATCTGTCACCAGGCTGTATCTCATGAACCGTGACAGTTAGACAGTTGAAATTTTCACAGATGATGTATTTCCGTTGCCGATTTAAAAACAAATACTAAAAAATACAATAAAATAAATATTTAAGGGGCTACCATACAACAAACGTGATTTTTTGTTTGATATTGATAACAGCAACAGGTAGACGCTTAAAATATTCACAGAATAATTAGTTATATATTGACTTAAAAAATAAATAATTAAAATAAAATTAATATTTAAGGAGGGCTCCCATACAAGAAACGTGACTTTTTGCCGTTTTTATAGATAATGATACGGAACCCTTCGTGCGCGAGTCCGACTCGCACTTGGCCAGTTATTTCCTCCCTTAATCCGGTCCTTGCGCAAAATAACATAGCCTATATTTCAATCTGGTCATAGCTAAGCATATTCGTGAAAACCGCATTTAAATCCGTCCAGTGGTTTAGATGTGCGTGGACAAACAAACAAACAGACAAAAATTCTAAAAACTGTCTTAACGTGTTCAGCTGCTTATTTTAAACCGCCCTGTGTTTTTTTTATATCTCGCAATTACAGATTCTTTGATCTCTACGTTTTTATTATTATGTATAGAAGATAGATGTATTCTATATACATCTATCTTCTATATATAGATATGGGAGTTTGTAGTATGTTTGTTTCTTTTGAACCGTAAAAGCCGTAACAGACGTTCGTACTTCCACGAACCACGAACCGCCGCGCGCCGTCTGACCAACAGGAGGGAAAGAGAAAATTTTCTCTTTCTCTCTCGGCTATAATAGCGGCGTTACGGCTATAATAGCGGTACAAAGCTGGTGATAATATTAGCGGACCATTCACTGATCTTCATTCCATTTCGTTCTCTCCAACGCAACGCAAAACAAAACTCAAACATAAACTCCGTATATTGAATGCCCGCTAACAGCTCATCCAATATAATCCTAAATCTACGGATTATTCATACATTTCAGCTTAATGACCTCGTGTTATTAGGCAAAAATGTTCATAAAGTCATACGTGTTAAATGTCAACCTACAAGAAAATTAAACAATCATCCTAGCCAATGAAATCACGGCAATCCATTTAATACTCATAGTACAAGGAAAGGTCTTACCTTATACACTTTATTCTAGCAAATGAACTATGGTCACATCATTAAAATATTTAACTGTAACTGGTTTTATTTGCACAATAAATAACAAACTAACTCTTATACGAATGAACGTCTATCTACGATGATGCATCAAGTCTGACTGACTGACTTCCCTATACTATATATAATGTTCTCTATGTGACTGACTTTGGTTTGGTTTGGACTGCCGACTGACTCTGTGGTCAGTGGTGTGGACTGACTGGTCTGACTGATAACTGATTCATTCAAGTAGGTCAGTAATGACCAGTGTTGTAAGTTACAAGTTTCTGTCTTATAGTTTAGAAATGTGGGGGGGGACCAACTTTTTGCCACTTTGGCGGGCTATATTTCGCAAAGTATAGACTTTATAAAAAAGTGATGTATGAAACCTTACATTCATTTTAAAAGACCTTATCAACGATACCCCATAATTGTCTATTAAACAAAACCAGTGAAAAGTAAAAAAAAAAAAAATTTTTTTTCATTGTTTACTAATCATATTCTGGACTGAGTTTCCCATTTGCAATATATTTTTTGACATATTTAATTGAATATAAAATACTTTTCATCCATTAACCAGCTTGGTGAAGGTCGTTCTATGGCGGGATCTTAGACTATGTAGTTTTATCTCTGCTTCTCACAGCTTCATAGTAACTGATAAGCTATGACTCTGTCTAGTAACTGAATCATATTCTACGAGTGTACGCATAGATGTAAAGAGTATAAAATAGAAGTAGGTCGCACATGGCACGGTAGAGCAACTCTATTACGTATTTTTAACCGGTTAAGATTGCGTGGATACTTTATATCAGTTCAACATACCTACTACACATACCTAATAAAATCAGTAAACATACCTACTGACCATAGATAATTTGATTGTGATACGAGGTAACGATCTATGATATTTTACTATCATAAGGTTGAGTACCTATATCAACACTCCTCGGAGTGGAATAGAATAAAGCGTGAGTTTGAATTTTCAGGAAGGACAAACTCTAGTTTTCGCAAATATGTTTGGAAATTCGATCATCATTTTGACAATAATCTTCGAATTAAATCGAAATTGCTCTAGGTAATGCACGCAAGCAGCAGCCGGAAATTTGAAATGAAAATCCAATGATCGTGTTTAGCAGGCTGGATAAATTACTATGAAAACTCAAAACTATCGTGACTACTCGGAAACATACCAACCAAGAAGGTAACTTATCAAAGATTTTATTAAAATTTCAAACTGGCTTGCAAATAGAAAGTTTTTTATAGCAAAAAAAAGAAACAAATGAACGTATTGGTGCATGAAAAAATATTGCCTATTGCTCGTCATTGACTCTAGACTTTACATTGTAGATTTTACGAAATTAGTTCCAGCGAATAAAAAGTAAGTATAATAAAAATATTTAACGTCTCCTGAGATCCCGGAAAGTCTAACTTAAGTTTCAAAACTCTACTATCAACAACTATATTTTTCTTCGATCAAATGAAGAGGTATTTTCAAATAAAATGTTTTAAATAGGTACAAGGTACTACTTTGAATTTCCTTGGCCGCAACTGACTCAAGCATGCTGGCCTCGGCTACGCCTCTGCACACATGCAACAATGCATTATCACGTTCATCCATAAATGGTTGTATTGTCAGCCGCTGCAGTAATGTACCTCTTCTTATCTCCTCTTTCTCACGTGTTCTTGTTCTGTTACCTCTTCAAGTTCAGCGGACAGAAACTACAGTTGGTAAATATCTATCGCGCTGCCCAGGAAGACGGCGCGGCGTGACCCGCGCCATTGTAAAGGAAAGGAGCGGAAATGCTCTGAGCATTTCCCGGGAGTGTTGCTTTAGGCAGCGTGCTAGGAAGTATCGCGGTGCATTCCTATAGATATCCCGGTGCTTTCCGCCTGGCACAGAGCGGCCACCGAGGGGGTTTAGTGGGTGCAATCTCACATAACCTGGCTCACATAACTCCAATGCATTTGGGTATTTTTCGAAGATTTCCCCTCAAACAACAAAAAAAGGATTCTACTGCGGAAATAAGTTGTTCTCTTCACAATCGCATCACAAATATTAAACAAGGTTTTGTTATAACCAGGTAGAGTCTAAAAGTAAAGTTATTTATTTCTATGAAATTCTGTACATCTGCGAAACACTTGTCTTTGCTGTTTTGTTTTTAAGTTACAAGTAACTGTTCGAAAAAGGTTATAATAGGTAACCAATAATTATCAATATAAAAAACCGATTTAAAAATTAATAAGCGTATTAAAATTATTCCTATTATTAGAGCTGGCTCAAAAACTACTGAGCCAAACGAAATTATTTTTTGTGGGACAATGAAACTACATAATAAACAAAATTACGTTAATTGGTCTACACATATCGGAGTGGTATAAATATAAAAAAGGGACCAATTTGAGAATCTCCCTACTAAACGCGGTCAAAAATTGTAGTAACTACCTATAAGCTAGAAACGTATGATTTTCCTGAGATTGCTCGTTATGTACGCAGGGAAATGGAAACTAAATTCTTTTTCAACGAATATATTTTAATTATTCTAATTTAGGTACCCATCAGATCATTAGTTCACTTATATAGCTAAAGAAAAGAGAAGGGTAAAAAATTCTCACTTCAGTGGCTAAAGCTATCATATATACATTAAAATAAAAAATCCATGACCAATCCGGAAAAGAGCTCATAACTTTTACGCCGCTATAGGCAGATTTGGATCAAACATGGCTAAGAATCGAAAGCAGGTTTCGGTGGTCACTGAAACCTGCTTTCGAATTTTAAAAAGGGTCATTCAATTCGATTCAGGTGTTTTGAGAAAAATGGTAACAGATAAACAATCAAAACAGACTAACAGCCTTTTACTCCACACGCACATAGCTTCCGCGTTCCCTAGTGGGTAAAAGAACAATAATACCTAATTATCTTATTATCAAACATTGCTTTCAGTAAAAATATCACAAACCATTTCCTAAATACAATACACAGAATAGACAGAAGACATTTATGTCTATTAATCAATCTCTTATTTCACAATTTTTATTTTTCTCTCACACTTTTTACAGCCACAAGTAAAAGAATATAACATCTAGAAGTTGCTGCTTCCATTAATAGGGGCAAAAAAGCCGATAATGATAGGGGCAAAAAAGCCGATAATGATTTGGACTGTTAGACTTAATTTTATTTTTATTTGACATATAGAAAATTGTTTTATACTATTTTTTTGACAATTAGGAAACTGTATTGATTATTGTTTTAGTTGCCATTTAGATTATAACCCGACATTATTTGCATGCAATTGTATTTTATGAATCTATTATTTTACTGTATTATTGTGTGAGGTAAATGTAAGTGATTATATCGTTTTTATCTCAATAAATAAATAAATAAATTAAAAAATATAACATTAGGTACAAAATGGTACAAATCCATACCATACAATATACATAGGTACACTAAAATACAAAAAAAAATATATATATATACATCGAAAACATCATTTTGTTTTTCGATACCCTCTGTTTGGAATAAGATAATTATTCGTTTCCCGTTCATCATGACTGTAATGTCATGTTCAACATGTTTTCAAGTTGTATTAGCTTAAATGTATTTTTTTTATAGTTCTTTGTAGTGTATGTACACTAATGACTTGCATTAGTGCAAAATTTTTTTCTACTAATTGGTGTAGAGCGGCCCCGACACAAGTGTTTGAAGCGTCGGTAATTAAAACCAGTTTGGCGGTCGGGTCCGGGTGCGTGAGCATAACTGCCTCTCGTATCATTTTTTTACATTTGTGGAATGCGTTTACGGCTTCTTCCGTCCATGTAATTTTGGTCTTGTCTTTTTTTCTTTGTATTGTGTAAGTATTTGTCTAATATTGATTGTGTTTCCGCGGCTTTTGGTATATTGTTTCTGTAGAAATTTATGAGTCCGAGGAAACGTCGTAGTTCTTCGATGGTTTCAGGTTGTGAATACTCTGTGGTGGCTTTGACCTTAACTTCGTCCGGCTTGATGCCGTCACAGGTGACGTGGTGATTATTAACCTTTTTGTAAACACATCGTATTTGTTTATTTTGGGTGGGTTCTCCAGTATGTCGCTAATCTGACTTAATTCGTCGCGCCCTAACTTTGCAATAACTAGTTGGTACTTACATAAGTCCGTAGCTTTTTGTGGCGCGATGATTGCTTCAAACTAGTGGAACCCGAGTCGAGATCGTGTGGCCCAGAAGTCGCTGATGCGCGTCTGAATGGTGACGGCGCTTGGTGCGAGTTCTGCTGTGATGCGGCTGGTGCTGGGCTGCTGCGGTGGTGGTGCGCCTGGTGCGCTTTGGTCCGTGAGCAGTCCGTGTTGTTCCTCGACGTTGGTGATTGGTGTGGTCATCGCGGATGTTTGAAACGCACTCAATAGTTTATTGATTGTATTTGTTCGTCGGAGTCACCAATTTAGGATTATTTTTGTGTTGAATGTGAAAACTCCGACGGGATGTGATTGGAATTTCGGATGATGAATTGAGTACGTGCGCTTTATTTGAGCGCCAGCGAATGACTGTTGAATGTCGGTGCGCTTCATTAATTTGTTGATATTATAATAATAACAATCTGTGATGTAGTGGGACTCACAGGCCCTACAACATTATCACAGTTTCCCCTGCATGAAGGGCTTGAGGTACTGGTGGAAGCTCTGGTTGACAGGCTCCGCGTTGAGGGGACTCTTCAGCGCCTCCTCCATCAGTCGCTCGTACACGCGACCGTCGTACGAGCCCAACGAAGATTGCAGGAACTGGTGGATAAATATTGTCATTACGAAAAAAAACCTGACCGAAAAATCATGCTAATTTCTTTCATTTAAAAATATGAGGTTGGCACATTTTGGATGTATGAGCCAGCAAAGTAGAGTAATATCATAAACCTTCTTACTTCATCCGCAATGTCGAAGGAATCAACGAGTCCTACAGCATTAGGCCTGATCTTCTTCAGCAACTCTTCGTATCGCGCCTGCAGCTGTTCAAGATCATGTTTTGAAATGGAAGTGTACTGAAACAAAAATAACAGTAGTTTTCATCTTCATGGTTTCATGAAGAAAGAAGTACTATTATCTAAATTGATACAAGCAATACGTAGCACAGTGCCAAAAATACTTAATTTTCAGGCACTAAAGGATGTACAAGATTGTCCATACAATGTACACAGTCTTAGGCCACTTATGTTTTCTCAATTGTTACAAAACTTTTCAACCGCAACTGGTTTCGTACAAATACGAAAAAGTCTTCTATCGTAACTGATTACGAAGCTCCGCTTTCGTACACGGCCGAAGGGAATAATGTAGATTCGGTACAGAATACTAGATAGTCAAGATTCAGGGAGCGTCGCGATGGTGATATTAAAATTATGATTAAATTAAAAACCGATGTAGAGGTCCGCTCAGAAGGACATGAGCTTATTTAATGCCTTTTAAAATCTTAATAAACACACTTAAAATAGATGAGGGGTCGAAACAATCTCGAGTGGTTGCAAGCCCACGCCGCGTCTACCTGCTTGGGCTGCTAACATAAGTAGATTGAATTGTAAATAAATTTCTTTATTCATGTTTGCTTGTAATTTTTCTGAGTATTTATTTATTTAATTTTGCGAGGGTGTGGAACTCTGCCAAAGTCTGTGTTTCCGGTAGAGGTAAATAAAAAAGAGAATAAAAACCTTTAAGGTGAGCGTTCTCTATCCTAATCCACATCTTCGCTCTACATCATGTGGGTGGATAGACGTCAGCCTATCATTAATTAAAAAGAAAGGAATGTACTTCCCCGTAATAGCTGACATAGGCAAATCAAAGCTTACGACAAAGCAGATTCAAACCAAGAAAAAAAAACAAAATGAAGACGCTGGTAAACCAAATAGGTACAATTGTTCAACAGCAAAGCTCCATTTATAATGTAACCCAAAGATTTGGACATGCATCCGGAACTAATATAGTCTCACCTGCAACATATCACTGAGTCTCTCCAGGGTCCAGTAGACCGCGTACAGCTCCACCAAATGCTGCAGGACTGCCTTCACCGGCGCTGGCGATGCTGCCGCGGTTCTCGCCACTTCCTCGGCAAATGTCGATATCATGATCATTCGACAATGTGACTGAAACCAATCAGGACATTGAAACAATGTCACAGATTAGGTAATAATAATATTTCAGTAACTTTTTCTACCTAGTAGCACCCTGCGGTTTTTACCCAGAAGCTGGTATTTTTAATCGACTTCAAAAATGATGGAACAGTCTCAGTTCGACCCGTATTTTTTTGGGATAAAAGGTTTATGTATTAATCCAGGGAATAAGCTACTGCGTTACCGAATTTCATTAGGATCCGTTCAGTGCATCTGTTTATTTTATTTTTCGATACAAGTTGTTATTTCAAACTATGAATTGATCAATAACTCGGTCTCGTAGTTACAGGCTGTGGTACCTACCACAAGTTGTTGGGAAGGCAAAAGAACTTGGGTTTATGGTAAAAAAAACATTGTGATTGCTTGCTACTACTTGCTACCTTCAAATTACAAATCGATTGACAATCACATAATCAGTGTTTAAGCATACTTCCTTTACACCCTAGACCCTCTTCCAGATCAGACGTAATATATATAAAAATCAATTGCTGTTCGTTTGTCTCGCTAAAACTCGAGAACGGCTGTGGCCTTACGGCTACCAGTTTTAAGCGATTCTGTTTAGATGATGAGAAAAGTTGCGCGACCGCAAACCGCATCTCGGCGCGATAAGGTTCACGTTCGGGTGATATTGCGAACTGCGCTGTTGCAGCGCTAATTCGAGCCCGCGTTAAGAGTTAACCGTAACGCCCCTGGGCTCGTACCGTCACCTCTTCAACGCGATTCAATTGAGATGACTGTGAAAAGTTACACGACCGCAAACTGTATCTCGGCGCGTTACGGTTCACTTTCATTTAATTAACCGCAGTCACCTAAATTGAATCGCCTTTATGAGATTCCGGTACGAGCCCTGACCTGTCAAACTTACTTCAGCTGCTGCGACCAGCTGTACAGAGGCCTCGTTCCAGGTGTCTTCGGCAGATACACCTGATCGGACCCTCTTGTGCATACTCTCTACACATGTAGACACTTTTCTGAAATATTCATTTTAATCTGAATTATTCATATTTCGTATAATGTTTAAATTACAGGATTAAAGCTGAATGCTCACGTGAAATCTTATTTCAGTCTGACGATCGGAGAGCACTCAGACATTTTCTTTCAGAAATTAGCAATACTTGACCAACACATTCGGCCAGAAACGATATAAGTGCTCCCTGACTCTCTCTATCTGATATTTCTGGTTACTATTATGATCTTAATGAATATTAAAATATGGTTCATTCGTTGGAGTTCACACTCTCTAATCTAGTACAATTTCGTTTTAGGCTTGTCAGCGAGAGTGCAGCCGGCATATTAAGATAAAAGAAACCTAGCTGTTACCAATGTATCATGCATGCCCCAGGTTCTAAACTACTTACTTCATTGTGACCATTTGGAATCCTCGAATTATGCCCCGGATACTGTTTTCCCAGCCGCTAGGGAAGTCTTTAGAAGTGGTTTCCTTGAGGTACGCCACAGTAGGAGTCAGAGCTTTGCTGTCCAGCTGCTGCCAAGTCTTTACGAGAAACCTAAAATTAAAGTAGGTTTAATAAGCCTTACTACCTTTAAAATTGACTGAGCTGCAGCCTTTGTGTATTCAGAAATTTCAGAAACCAAAGTAAAACAATAATGAGGGTAGATGTAAGTACATATATATAGACATTCGAGAGTGGCGCATGTAAGTTCGAAATGATATATTTGTAGCAAACTTACAAACGGATGTAAAAAGTAGTGTTTTTTTCTTCGTTTATTCATTCAAATGTTTTGTACTTTTTGTAGGTATACCAACCAGATACTAACTTAGTTATAACAATTTATAGCATGTTGTCTGCACCTATGATTGTGGTGACGTTTAAAGCCGTAACAGACGAACGGAAGAGAAAAATATTTTCTCTTTCCCTCCTGTTGATCAGACGGTGTTTCGTGATCCGTACCTCTGTTTTCTCTTTCCCTCCTGTTGGTCAGACGGCGGTTCGTGGTTCGTACGTCTGTTACGGCTATTAGTTTGAATTCTTATGCCTTGTCTTCGTTATGTGGTTGACTTACTCATTCTGGTGCTCATTAGATAAAAAGCTAAGGTTCGCTTGCTTGCAGCACCAGACGTGGGACGCCGGAATTCTTTCAAGATGAATAGATTAGTAAGCAATAGAAATGAATGACCTAGCAGTCTGCAGCAGCAGCACAGTGTTGTCCCCCTCGTAGGTGCAGGAGGCGGTGACGAGGCAGTATGTGAGCGGCAGGTTGGAGGAGTGCATGTAGCCGTGTCCACCGCACGCCAGCCGGCAGCGCTCCACCAGCGCCGCCGTGTCCGACGTGCTGACAGCCTTCAAGCAGCACACTAGGGCGTGCAGCTGGAAATTAAGCCATATTTTATTTGAAAGTGAAATACCACTAGTGACCTAGTGGTATTTCACTTTTTTCACTTCACAGAATCTCCAAACTACTTTACCTATGGCGACGACTAAAACACACTACGAATATTTTTACATGACACGATACATATTGTGATAAAAAACCGTAACAAAGTACATAGGTACAAAAATTAGGTTCTCCGTTCTAAGCACAGTTTTTTTTTTTTACTCATCTTTTCTGTGATTCCAAGTATATTATAATTAAACTTGAATACAAATTTTGAGTGATTCATTAGTAGACAATAGAATACATAATTTAATTATAAATACCGTTATGTATTTAGTGTTATTATCTACTAAAATTGCAATAACAATAGTAAATAGTGATAGTGAATCACTAGTGAATCTGTTTCTTCTAGGCAAGCGTGCTCCATCGTAGACCGCATCATCGCTTAACATCAGGCGAGCTGGCGGTCAAACGCAAGCCTATTTTCTATTTATTTTTTAAACTACATAAATCAACTTATAACTATGTGAGAATTTCTCATTAGAATGTCCTCTTGCTAGTAAAGTGGTTACTCTGTTTTACTTTGTGTATTGTGCGTGCTATGTGTATTATTCAAGCCGCGATTTTTCTGTACCTACTATGTCGACAGTAGAACATTTTACCTGTAAAATGTGCAGTTTTTAGTAAATATACCAACGTATAAAACGGTGGGTTGGCTAAGTAATTTCGGGGGGATGGGGTAGGGGTTAATTAGTCAAGTCACCTCTCCCAGTCTCTCCATGTTGCCGGCGGTCAGATGTTGGTTAACGTCATTGAAGGTATCCCAGAGCTTGTTCGCTGTGATGCGGAGAGCATGCACAGTCGCGATGCCAATGAACAGCTTGTGCTGCTGAGTTACGAAGTTCAGGATCTGGCACTCCGGCTCCCTGGAAAGGAACCAATAATCAGGGCTGAATAACCCAATACTGAGCGAACCTATAAATGTTTCAAATGTCTATCGGGACTTATCGTGCATTATTTTATTTAGGGAAAAATAGGTGCTTTTTGCATTTAAACATGTGTTCAAATCGCGAAAGTTTAAAATTACTTGTGTACCTCTTCGATCAACTTTCGAAGGTGTGCTTATATGCGGCAAAATTTGAGGGTATTCCATAGACAAGACAGATAAAAACTCTTTAGTTTTATAAACTGGCTGCGCCCCGCTGTTTATAAACGGTCCAGCCGTTTTGGAGCCCATAAAGAACATACACACATCGATTGTCATATAAATAATTAAATATAGATAAGGATCACTACCAACTAAGCTAACGGGGCTGTCAGTGTCTGTTTACCAACCTACTTAGTTTCACAAACGGGTCACAGGTTAGACGAGACACCTACAAGAACACATTCTACTCAAATACGGTGATTATAATTTGTATAGACTGGTAAGTAATTATAAAGTAGGTATGAAGTAAAGATTCCTAGGTATGCAAATTAGCAAAAAAGATAGGTACTGCTGAATACCGGTTTTCGTTTAATCATTAAATAAATTATTGTATAACTAGCCGTCCGCCCCGGCTTCGCACGAGTGTAAGCTCGGCCTTCGGCCTCGCTACAAAATTTAATATAGCCTATGTCACCCGGGGATAGTGTAGCTTCCCAACAGTGAAAGAATTTTTCAAATCGGTTCAGTAGTTTCGGAGCCTATTCATTACAAACATACAAAAATAGGTACAAATATTTCCTCTTTATAATATTAGTGTAGATTATGAATTCCACTCTACTCCATAATATATAGCTGTTTGGATATTTAGGTTTAAAGACATTTATTCTCACAAAAGATATTACATCACTTCCGTGAGAACACTGCTAACAATACATATTTCGATGTGCAGATAGCAAAGCAGATAGGAATGTATCCCATTAAATTATTAGAGTATTTTTTATACTAATAACACTCTTAGCTGACTAGTTCCACTATCCACCTCCTGGCTCCATTATCAGACCTGCGTCCCCAAGTGTAGATATGGGTTTGTTTTATTCGGCCCAAATAATTATGGGCCTGCTTGAAAAAAACAAATGAAGCCAAACTTGAGGGGTTAGTAAACCCCTCAACGTACGTGGTGTAGTAGGTAAGTAGTCATTGAAGAACTCCACTTGATCGATAAATATACTTCCAAGGTTTGTTTACTTAATTGGTTACAAGCTATAACATGTATAAATTGTATTATTTTTTTATTCGGATAAAAGAGCTGATAATCTTCAAATGGTTGGACAGATCATAGCACAGAGAAGAGATGTAAATAGAACGGAAATGAGAAGGAAAATCTGTCGCCACGTATTGTGACATAAATAAGAATGAACATTCTTATTTATGTCACAATCGAGGCACGTTTAAAACAAAAATACTAAATCAATATATATCGATAGAAGCTACGATGCCACAGACAGACACACAGATGTACAGACAAACAGATCACAGATACGTACACATGTTAAGCTTATAACACCCCTATCTTATAATAATCTATATTTTTTTGATTCGGAGGTTAATAAAAGCGTGTGAGTAAGGGAAAACTGAAAAGTCTCAAAGAGAAAAGGAAAACAACCAAAGAAAACTGACCCATCTTTCAGATGCCCCTGCCGGCGCACGGCGGAGTACCGCACGGCGACGGTGGCTGCCTTGGCGAGGTAGTTGGCAGAGTCGTGTACTATCACAACTCTCACGAACACCATGCCGCCGTAGTTCAACTTGCTGTGCCGACTCTTCACGTATGTCCCGTCCTGAAATATACATTACAGTTATGGCACCTCTAACGCTGTAATTCCACTGGAAACATCTCCTAGGTGTGTAAATCACTTTCCCTCACCTCCAAAACCTGCGCATTCCTCATCATCATCTGAGACCTCGGTATCCGCACGTGGTCGAACCTTAGGAAGCCATTGTTCACGGCGTTCAAGCCCATCTTAGCCCCGATCTCTCCGATCTTGATGCCCGGAAGGGGCATGTGGGTGTCTTCGTCCCGGAGCTGGACGATGAAGGAGTGGATGCCGTGGCACTGACCCTGAGTGTACAGCTGGGCTATTACGATGCAGTAGTTGGCTGTCTGACCCACTGGAAAGGAGATGATGACTTCATAGATAACAAAAGTAATTATTTTTTTAATGAGTTCCTGCGTGCCATTTGATGGTAAAGGACAGCTTACCTGTAGCAGTACCAGTGCCGATACGAACATTAACTAAAGGTCAAAACTCTGCGCGGCTCTGCCCAGGACTCGTCACCCTGAAAATAATCTGTTAAATCTCTTCAACCCGAAGATAACACTGTCTCGTAACCTAACGTTCTTCTTAACAGTTTTAATAACTTGGTGGTACTTCCCCAAAGAGATTTTAAAAGAGTCCTGCCAATACAAAAAAGTTGGTGACAACAAAAATGTTAGACGATGTAGCATAGGCAACTAATGGTTGCCTGGAAGAGATCGCTTTTAGCGATAAGGCCGCCACTTGTGGCATCGTAAGTGTTTTCTATCTGTTTGTAATTTTTGTTTCTTGTGTACACAATAAAGAGTTTCTATCTATTTATCTATCATAGCAGTTAAACATCATCCAAAACCCAAAACTAATCGGTCTTCATGTCTCGTGTAGATGTCTATGTAAAAAAAGTTCAGCATGCCAATAATACATGAAAACGGCGCATTTTTTTGGATTGTGGCTTATTTTATACTATGTCTAGTTGTAAAACTATTTATATACGTACATGAGGACTACTTCGTAATGATCGGAAATTACGGGTTAGGCAAACACCCATCCCAGCATTCATTCAAAGCAAGTGAAGAAGAAAGGGGTCCCTGCCCTGCCTCAAGCCTTCTCATGCCACAAGTCTAATGTAGATAAAAATAATAATAATTTATGTTGCAGTAGCAGTAAACTTACTTCCACCAGCCCACCATTTGTAAGAAGTCAGCGTTGGACTGTGCATCACAAACTCCTTGGTGGCAGGGTCGTAAGTGGCTGTCGTCTCCAGCCCGCGGATGAACGTGCCGTGGCCCAGTTCTGTCTGCAAAAGTAATATTTTTGGAATTTGGAACCTTCATGGATCATCCTGGGCCATGTAGTTTCCAAATTATGTAGGTTGTGTCAAAGGACTTCCACCTGCCCAATAACTAACAGAAGAGCCACATAAATGAACTTGCTCAATGCAAAGGTTGGCCAGGATTTGATTAGCTTGGTAATAAATTCCTCCGTAAGCCTTGACCTTGGTTGTTCATAATTAATCTAGGCTCCGATATCCAAGTTATTTTTTTTGTATAATTTTTATCATCTCGATAAGTCAAACGAAATGATATACGATAGTAAAAAGTAGGTATTCATAAAGTCGAGTTACCTGTGCATAGCTGCCAATAATGCCACAGTTCCAGGCTCTGGGCAGCCACTCCGCCTGCTGCTCCTCATCAGCCTGGCTGAACAGCACCGGCAAGAAAACGAGGTAGTGCACGCCAAGAGGGGTCCCGTCTTGGGACATGGACGAACTTAGTATGTTGCCTAGAATCTCCCTTAAAGAAAAAAAAAATATTTTTTTAAAGAAGTTTTAACTAACCCGGTCAAGTGCGAGTCGGGCTCGTGCAGTGAGGGTTCCATACCACCACAAAATACAACAATTATTCATTCAAAAAAACTCTACTTCAGAATTAGTTAAATATGCAATTTCGATTCGGTGAAAGATGTACCTAATATAAAATCGTCCAAGTACCTAACCGAATACGTTGCTTAACTTGGTAATGCACAGAAATTTGTCACAGACTCGCACTTGGCCATTATTTATTATTTGTTGTTATACTTTAAAGTGTTTACTATAATCATGCCAAGTTTGACGCTTGTATGTTTCACCGTTTTTAGGGTTCCGTACCCAAAAGATAAAAACGGGACCCTATTATTGAGCCTATGCAGTCTGTCTGTCTCTGTCCGTCCGTCCTACCTTTACTAACGGCTGTATCTTTGGAACCGTTACGGCGGATTAACTAAGAAATAATAATAAAGTCAAAAAGTTAAAACAAAAGGGCGTATTGCCGTTTATACATTACAAAATACGTTTGTTGTATGGCGACCCCCCCTTTAGTTATAACTTTTTGACTTTAGCCGTAACATTACATATTCTGTGAAAATTTCAACTGGCTATCTATTACGTTTCCAAAGATACAGCTGTTTAAACTTAGGACGGACAGACGGATGGACGGACAGACAGCGTAGGCTTAGTAATAGGGTCCCGTTTACACCCTTTGAATATGGAACCCTAAAAACGGCTAGCCTAGGATTGAAAGTGGCTATCAAGTGAGAAACACATCGTTAGGTTCTTACTTAGGTGGTAACTAGCCAGCTGTAGAAATATATATACCTACGATATCACCATGTACCGACCTATAGTCAGCGAGGTTCATGTTTCCCTCGTCCTGCTGCCGCCTCAGCATGCTGAATATAGTGACGGCCTTCCTCACAGCGGCCTCGTACTTCTCCTTATGGCTGAGGTACTCATCAGGAGTGCCTCCAAACAGCTCCTCCTTTAATCCCATCACTAGCTTCTCTGGTAATTATGAAAATAAATAATCATAATCATTTTATTGATCTGTATCCAAAATAATCTGTTGACCGATGGGGAAGAAACGTTCTTTATTGGAGACCACGAAACGGAAGACGCAGCGTAGGTAAGCCTCCCTCTAGATGAACCGACGACATTGGCTGATGGTGATAGTGGTGGTGATGGTGGTGGTATCCAAATATTTGGAAAATTTTGATATTTGGATAACAATAATGTTCTAGACCAGGGTAGAAGCCTTTAAAAATAATAAAAAGTGAAAAAATAATAATAGTAGGATGAAACCCATTAGAAAAGGAGGAGGATATTATAAAAATGAAAGGAAAAATAAATTACGGGTGATCTGAGTTCGGGAAGTGGGAGGGGTGGGGGGGGGGGGGGTTTAAGGGTAAAAAATGGTTTATCTCGATTTCCGGTAAAACTACAAGTCCTATTAAAAAAAGTTAAATGGCAAAGTTGTAGGCAATAAAAAGATCTAAAACTTCTGTGGATACACTTTTTTCACATAACCTCAAAATTTATGTGAAAAATTCAAAAAACCAAGCTTTTGGTTTTTTATTTTTATCTTTTAAATAAAATTTTGTTTTTTTCACGAAATTTGGTGAAAACTTACCTTTTTATGTCCCAAATACGCTGTAATTTATTTAATTAATAATAATAATTAATATCGACCCTGGTCTATCATCCAACTGAATTTGCCCGTTTTTTTCTAATTTAGTGAAGTCGTTTTTTGATAATTATTGGGTGAGTATGTTTGTTTCTCTTTCACGCAGCAACAGAGCAACGGATAGGCGTGACTTCTTGCATCAAGATAGTTGAGGGGCCGGACATAGGATTATTTATCCCGGAAAAATGAACGGTTCCTAAAATAATCCAATATCTGCCCCGGTGAAACCGAGGGGCGTAGCTAGTACCTATTATATTAATAAACCACATCTCTACAGTAGGTATAAGTATTTTTAAATTGGTAGGTGTGTAAAAATTACCAACTTACCTCTTTCTTTCCTCTGTTTAGTTTTAAGTGGGTCGCCGTCAATGAACTCTGTCATTTCTTGAACATTGAAAGTGCAACTCTGTCTCTCATGCATTAGGTCTTCATTTATTTGCGCCATTCTGAGTCTCGAGGACTGACAATATGCTGTATTTTTTGCAATAATTTAAGTGCCGCTTATATTCGTGTGTATTATTTGCTTATATTTTCTATAGCACAACTGTCCATCACTAAGCAAGACCATAGACTAACTAGCGTTTAGCGTAACTTTACAAAGTCCAACAGCTTATCATGTAGATGCGTTTGAGTCATTCTTACATTCTGATTCTACAAACAAATTTAAATTTTATGTTAACAAAACAAAGCTAATTTGAGCTTGGCGTTCAGAAATTTTGTACATAAAGATATAAATAATAGTAGAAGTATATCGATAATAAACCACGTTATCAAAGTAATCAGAACTTATTTAGTACCCAGAGTTCTCTCTTGCGCCCAAAGCTGGTCATTGACCGGACCTTTCAGACCGGTCAGCCAACATTCAGTACCGTTATTATCACACGCCCTACCACAGTTCAATAGCAAATAAAAAAGTTACATCTCTGTGCATTGCTATATTTTCATTAGTAGGCGTTCTGCCATTTTTACAACTGGCTGCAATCATCTTTTCCCGTTGTCCACCACTATTGGCCACCACTGGATATCGAGAAAATAAATTACGTAGTCCGATAGTGGGGCCGCTACCAACGCCATAAAAATTCTTCCACTGGTCCCTACTGGCGAACATCAGTAACGAATGAGTTGTTCCAACAGTGAGAGCCAACGCCACAAAAATGCTCCATTGACCTCTATTGGCGGATGAAGGTACCGAACGAGTTGACTGCAGGGCTAGCATGCGTACCGCGACAAAATTTTGTCTCTTTTTATCGTGTCAAACCGAGACAGGCATATACCTTGTTGCGTTCTCGCTCGACACAGTAACGACTAGATCCTGTCGCAGTGCGCATGCTAGCCCTGACAAGGTTACAGTGGCCCTAGTACTACGAGCACTTGCGAAAAAGTATTCGTTCCGTAAACGATAGCAAAATGTATGAAAAATTGAACAGCGCCTCTATCGAACGTAAAAGGAAACTGAATTTTTCATACATTTGCGTATCGATAACTTTTACTACGAAGTACGAATAGGTATATTCGTATTTAAGTAGTTTTCGAAATTTCGTGATAAGTCAAGGGCTTAGGTTTTCGTCACGTAGTCAATATCCTCTAGGGAAATCTCGCGTTTTTTCGAGCTATATTCAAATAACGCACGCACTTTTGGTGTCGCGCGGCAAGCGCGTATTACTTTAGACAAATATGTGAAATATGAGCAATTTTTTATTCTTTCTGTTTGTACGTTTCCATATCCCTATGGTCTATAATTATATATGGTCTGGTAATTCTCAATGTGATACATGAACAAATCTCACTTCAGTGCATACAACCATTGAGATACCACCCTGTTCACTCCTGGCTGGGTAGTCACATCACACCCTCTAATTTCCCTAGGGGGCTGTCTCTCAAGGCAGTTGTTGCTTCGGCAAGGTTCGTGTCGACGCCGATTCCCTACCATTACTACAAGCGAGAAGGAAGAACAGGAAGTTAGTATGATGATGAACCTCATCAACTAATTGCTTTTTTAAATTGCTGCAGCTTGTGAATCAATTTTGATAAGACTACACTGCAGCTATACCAGTCTGTGAGCGACTGGCACTACTGTGCCGTGGGGACCTACTCTTAGAAAAAAAAAAACAGTTAAGTCGACCCAAAGCATTTATTGGACCATTTTATAACATTAAAGACTATGGTATCACTTCTTGGCGGTGACGGCTGCCTCGTCTTCCCTCGCGAAGGTCTGGAGGAGCTCTTCCTTCTTGGCGGCGATACGTTCCTCGCGCCGCTTGCGGGCTTCCTTCACCTTGTTACGGCGGGCTTCAGCCTGGTCACTGCGGGGGGGAAAGGCACAATTTTATACATGTTACAGAGTCTGTATCTAAAGGGGCCTTGTACATATTACATTATTCCTCCTCAAGATGACTGCTCAGCTAAAGCACCAGCGAAATTTGGTCGCCATTAAAGGTCACAGCAAAAAAATATGCTGCCTGGAATTTTTGCAATTTCAGACCCTGTGTCTGACTAACCAGACTGGGCTATAAATGAAACTGGCTAACCACACACACATGTCATAAGAAATCGGCAGATTCGGATTTGTTACCTGAGCATCTTAGTCCTAGCCTTCTCAGCCTTCTTCCTGTGGATGTACTCCATAAGTACACGCTTGTTCTTGAACACATTACCCTTCGCCTTCATGTAGAGGGCGTGGTACAGGTGCCGGTCGATCTTCTTGGCCGTTCTGTACTTGAGCAGCAGCTTACGGAGAACCCTTTGTCTTTGTACCCACAGTTCCTGTAACAAGGTAGAGACACATTTAAATAATGTGAAATCAGTAAAGAAATAGGGCCAATATAATATAAATACTAAATAAGGCAATAGGTGATAGTGGGATGATTGTGAAGCCGCGGATAATGCATGGGCAGAAAAATGGCAGACGCCCAGGCTAAGGAGGGTGCTAAGAAACGTAAATGATGACTCAGAACTCTGCAAACCAGCAATGGAAGTGCAAGATCTACTGAGCCATCACACTGAATAAGAACAACAGAATCTGTGAGACAAGATGACTGCAAGCAAAGCTGCTTTCTCAATTCTTGACAGGAAGAAACACTAACAATCTACTGAAGTTGCAACAACAGAAACTACTACCAGGCTCGTAGGCCGTAGGAAAGTAATTCCCCGTCCCGTAGGTAATTGCAAATTGAATAAACTTGGAGCCACGGACAGTTCTGTGTCATGGCTGAATTAAGAACAAAACTGGGTTGCATGACGCAACATTATTTATACTTCCATTTACGCCACTGGAGCAGCTGTGCCAGCACCCCAGAGCCTTGCTCTAGTATTTCAAGGAGCTGGGTTGGCTCGGGTAGGTGCTGGTAGGGGGAAATGCACATACACCCCAAGCAGACGGTCAGTGCTGGACAACCACTAAGACCAAATAGAACAAACCATCAGCTCTCCAGTTTCACCCGCAAACATGCACACAAACTTTCACATATATAATATTAGTGTGTTAACATCCCCACTCCAACAAACTTTCGAGAACCTAGAAGAATGTTAACACTTAAAAATTAGTGAAAATCGGTTGAAGAATATGGGTTATAGAAATTACAATACCCTCTTCCAGGCTTTGCTAATTTTTTTCTTGACAAACGCGCGCATTGCGCGATATTTTGCTCCTTATTACATTGACAATTCAAAACGAGCATATTACGGACTTCATCATGTCAGCACGCCTAACAACGAAACTCGCTAACAAACCTCATGTTAATTTTGTTGATCTGTTAAGGGCAGCTAAATTACAAGAAACTATATATATTCACAATATTCTTGTATAATTAATAAAGCAATTAGATATTTGCATCATCTTACCTTCTGTGGCATTCTGGCATTGGCAGTACCTCTTCTTTTACCCATACCGCAGTGACGTCCTTTCCGGCGCGCCTCTGTGTTCTTGCGGACGCGGGCACGTGAGTGCACGGCTACGGGCTTCTTGATGACCAGACCATCCTTGATCATCTTACGGATGTTCTGTCCTGGAAGTGAACATCAGTATTTTATATTATTGCATGTTTTAAAACAGTATATTGTATGTTTGTTTGAAATTATCCACAATTTTGCCTCTTATTACCTAAACCATATATGTATAACTAAATCAGCATATTACTACTCAGGACATGGGGAGGGTGTCGACCGAGAATAATGTCAAGAAAATAACGAAGATCAGAGTGCAGTGCAGATGAGATGGCATAGGCAGCTGATGACTGCTTGTTCACGTAGGTTGCATACCAAAACAAATAGCCATTTGTGAAGTAATATTTTTGGCATCCATTTTTGTTTCAGAACTAGGTTTAAACAAGTAATATTGAAGTAGGGCGAATTATGTTTAGAAATGAAGGAACTATTCTTTGTGTGAACCCTTTGTGACCTGGCACACCTGTACATGTTTACTTTTCCCTGACAGGATATGGCTTGTGGTTAAAGAAGTATGCAAGCTGTAACTAACTGTCAATATCCTGACTCTGACAGCTGAGTGATAGTCAACTCCGATTTAACCCGTGCGATTTGTTTCGGCTGGCATTTATAATTTTTGTCCTTCGAAGACATTCTATATCAACAGTTGATTACACCACGGATGATTCAAACCAGCTGCAAGTGTATTTCACATCTATCGGGTGCCATTTGATTTTTTTGCACTTAATTGTCCAATTTACTGTGCATGGTTGTTTGTATGCATTCATTTACTTGAAAATCTGATTGTGATAAAGTTAAACATAGATGTGTAAATAAGGCTTTAGACATCTATTTTAAGGCTGACTAACTATGCAAGTATTAGTAGGGGCAACTTCCAAATAATACATATATTAAATGCATTCATTGAAAAACTACATAGGGACTTGTCTCCTGCAGATTCTTTTCATGATCGCTTTGTTGTGGTTAAAGAAATTTCGTGGTTAGACGAAATCTCCTTCATCAGATGTAAATAAATCATTACGAAGGAAACAACTTCATATAAAAAGCATCGGAGTCGGGTTTAAAAAGTACGAGAGACGCACCATGTAAATATGACAGGTTACTTACTGGAGTTTGTGTTGGCGATTTCATTGATCTCGTTTGGATCAAGCCATACTTTCTTTTTACCACATCTCATTACCGAGGCTGCAAGCCTCTTCTGCAGCTTGAGGGAGCTGAAAATCAAGAAATACAACATATGACCACATGGTTTCCGACAAAAGCGATAGCGTGGACAAACTTATAGAAATTATCGTTGGCCACGAAAAATATATCAGTACTATAGTTCATGCCAAAAACTGTAAAATTATTACTTTCAGCAGCTGAAACATCTCGATAATAGTATTTTTTTAAAGAAAAACTAACCTCATCTTGACGGAGTGAGACCCAACGCACACAAGAAAGAAATATGGCCGCCGGTTCTAGTGACGTTACAATTCAATTTAGTTGATTTTAATCGATGCTTATTCAGCAACCGATTACAGTCGACTAAACTGTCACAAGTTTTCTGTGATAATATATCGTTTGGATCTGCCTTTAAACTCGAGCTAGTAGCGTTTTTTTTTACAAAAACTGAAGGGGGCGAGGTAAACACGTATTACACACACTGACATATTCTTACTAGTTCTAAAAACGGACACGGACACTTCAATATTGAACGCACACAAGTGCAAACAATGTGCTCAAAATTTATACGAATGGACAACCGAGGGGGGTTTAGGTGGTAAAAGGAAAACAGTAAACCGTTGAAGATGCAATAATTATATCCAAACGCTCAATCTCACATCCAGGTGGCAGTGGTGGCTAGTCATTGTAACGAGCAGAAAATGAGCTGAATGGTCATTTTCTGCATAAATTCGGAAAAAAAAACGTGTTTTGATAAATAAATCGACTAAAACCATTTTACGCCCAGCCCTATTTCGTTGTGAATATTGCCATGTTAGAAGTTCAATTTCTACTATTCACTGAGAACCGAACCGAAGGAGTTTTAATGACAGCGTAAAAATAACTCATGTCGCCACATTGCTTTGATTCTGATTATGACGGGTTTCTCATTTTCTTGGTGAGCGTTTCACTGGCTGTAATATATGGCACACTGTGTTGTAGATACGCAGCGAGCAAACGATACGTAGTACTCCAACTGAAAATAAAGAAGACGAAACGGTATAACGGCCTTAAAGGCTTAAGCGTGCCCAGAGTGCGAAAATAAATAATTATGCGGCTGTCAGTGATGTCAATGTCATTGTCAGCTGTATTTTCATAAATGATATGTGCTCGAGATGAAAACAAAGAGTAAAACAGAGTAAAATAAAAATCGCTTAAAAAGATCCCTGTGAGAGATAGTGTGTATACTGTAAATTATAATTTTCATTTAACAGTTTAGTTCGTGACTTACACATGAGTTCAAAATATAAATAGCCGAGCTATAGGTACCTAGGATGTTCGATATCATTTATCCTAGAACCAACTTATCGCGTTGACAGCCAATCTCTAATTGCGTAAACTGTGCCTAGTCTTCGCTCAGATAACTTGTTTTGCTTTGTACACGCGTCTACCGTACATTATAATCTCTCAACCAACGGCAAATCAGAAACAGCGAGCGTCACCGCCAGTTACTCCGTTGCCTTTCACGCGATCGGTCTCGAGCATCGCATTGTTGAACTTAGCAGTATGTCTGAAACTAACAAAGTAAACTCCGATATTCAAAGTGAACGAGATAAATGCACTTTCAACATAACGGAACTAACGCATCTTATAGATGGAGGCGCCCACATGACCAAGGAAAGAAAAACAAGAGGTAGGAAATTTAAGTGTTGTAATTTTCTTGTTTGTGTGCTAATGGTCAGTTTTTTTATAAATTATTACCGTGTAATCACATCTTCCCATGACTTTACATCGTTGATACTGTTAGCACATTAAGCAAATAATACTATAACTATATCTACTACATATCTTATCTACTTTACATGTATGTGTACCTACCATGTTCTGACAAATAAATAATGAGATTTGATATAAAGCCTAAAGTTATCCTCCTAAAAAAGAAAGAATTATAGTCTATTACCGGGTGGGTAAACGGTGTTACAATGCCGAAAGGAGGTCATTGCTGCCAGCATTCTGGCCACTTTTCCCTCCACCGAGAGGCTTTTAGATTAGTCCTTTTGTATATTTCTTTAAGGTAGATATATAGGTATATTAATTATTTTAAGTTTGAGCTTTTAGTAAATATGTAATTTTTCATTAGTTTTTCTGTTTTTTAAGATGTGCATAATAAAACTCTTATATGACTAAGACCAATCCTAAAATAGCAGAAAAAAAATGTTTTTTATATTAAGTTGATAGTATGAATGTTTTTTTTTACATGTTAGTTTGTCGACAATGTAAGCAAACAATACTCTTGTCAAAGAATTGTATGAATTGAGGTAAAAGATCATAGTTCAAGCATTTATCTTATCACTCCTAAATGTATGTAAGATTTCTGCCCTCTGCTTGGCTAATGACACAGCAAACTTCTCAGTATAATGCACAGAAAGTGTGTATAATGTACTAGCTGCGCCCCGCGGTTTCACCCGCATGGTGATGAAAATCGGTGATGATGATGATAATGAAAAGTACCCTATGTGTTTATCCAGGACAAGCAATGTATATTCCACATTTCATCCAAATCCATCCAGCCATTTCTGCGTTATTGAGTAACAAACATCCATCCAAACTTTCACATATCTGATACTAGTTGCGCCCTGCGGTTTCACCCGCGTGGTGATGAAAATCGGTGATGATGACGATGATGAAAAGTAGCATATGTGTTAATCCAGGCCATAAGCGATGTATAATAAAAATTTCATCCAAATCCATTCAGCCATTTCTGCGTGATTGATTAACAAACATCCATCCATCCAAACTTTCACATTTATAATATTAGTGGGATGAGTGTGATTATAGTCAAGTTAATATTGAATAAATCTTCTGGTAATATTTTTTATTTGTTTCTAGAAATGTTAGGTAGTTACACATCAAATTATCCTCAAATATCATGCTGTTCTAATTTGGCAAGTCCATGAAACTTTACATAATACAGTTTTAGTATAGATCTCAATTATAAAATTACTAAAAAAAATGCCTTTTAGGGGTGACTCTGCTAAATGTGGAATGTTATTTTTTACACTGCACGTTGTGTTGAATTGGTCTTTTCAAATGAAGGTAAGGTTTCATACATCACTTATTTATCAAGCATATATTTTGTGCAATATGGCCTGCCAAAGTGGGAAAAAGTTGGCCCTGCTCCCCTGCATTACTAAACTATTAGACATAGAAACTTGTATCTTGCAGTGCTGATAGGTCATATTAAAAACCTTCATTCAAAATGATTTCCAATATTTTCTTATAATAACATTTCGAGTTATAGCGATAAAGCTGTAATAATTAAATTCAAGACGTTCTAATTCTAAGGTCACATTGCCTTAAAAATAGTCGTAAAATAGTCTTAACAAAGAATATTTCCCTAGTAGTTTTCTTGTTGACTAAACCATAAAAAGTGTGTTATGATACCTCTAAAATTTGGTTAAGTCCACAAAGCTTTGTTCTTTTGATTTTTTCTGTAACCACCAACTTTTGAACTATAATTGTGACCACAATTATATGACTTTGGAAAACGGAACCCTACCATATGCGTGTATTGATATGCTCTTGGCCAGTTATTTGTCATTTATGCTGGTACAGACTACGGAACCCTCAGTTTGCGAGCCCGACTAGCACTTGGCTGGTTTATCTACACTAATATTATGTAGAAAAAAGATTTGTATTTTTGGATGTTTGTAATGAAGTCAATCAAAAACTACTGGACCGATTTTCAAAATTCTTTAACCATTAGAATGCTTCATTATCCCTGACTAACATAAGCTATATTTATTACTAGAATATTTAAAAAAACTCCATCCGTGCAAAGCCGGGGCAGTCGTCTTGTTATAGACAAGACAGCTTGATTTCAATATCGCCTGACAGGAAGTGACTTTACACTCATAAGTTGCTTCTCAATTTTATATCCCTTATAACCCTTGCATCAAACAGCCACTTACTGATTCACCCGTTTTCAGAGGAGAAGGTGCTCAAAGAAGGCATACACATAGAAGAGGTTCCGGCAGAGTATCTCAGCCATAAAGAGAAGTACGAGCTGGCCGTGAAGAAAGCATGCCTCCTGTTCAAACTGATCCGCCGGTGGCAGGACGAGGAGAACACTGGGATGGAGAACTTCAGGTAAATAGAAAAGGAGGAAAAGTAAAAACCTATTAATTCAAAAGTGCTATTATTCGGTAGAAAATTTTATTCAAATTTTAAGTGCAAACTTTATAATACAGATCGGGCTACTTCATATGTACATTACCATACCCATAAGACGTACCGTCACCTATGTCATAATATGCAATACATAAATTATTTGACTTTGAGGACGTGATTGGCCAACATTGTTGCTGATGGTAGGAACACGCGTGAAAACTAGACTTTACTCTGTCACACTCATATTGATATATCTTACCATAGATGCAATGGTGTATCTATATGTCAGAATGGCACAAACCATAGGTGCCACATAAAAGCTGTCGAATTCACACAATTGAACATAAAACTATGGTATTATTCCGCAGGGCATTACTAGGCGGTTCCTTAGGGTCTGCCATCCTACAGGATGGATCACCTCTCACCCTGCACTATGTGATGTTCATACCAACCCTCATGGGCCAGGGGTCGGTGGAGCAGCAGGCGTACTGGATTGGGAGGGCGTTTAATTTAGACATCATTGGCACTTACGCACAGGTAACTAAACTTTGAAATACATAGATTGTAATGGCAGAGTTTTTAATCGACTTCAAAAAAGAACAGGGTTTGTATATATGGCAAACCGACAAATCGATGCGCGACAAAGACTGGTCTTGGACCGTTGTCTCTGAATCTTAGCCTTAGAACTATACGGACTTGCTTATAATTACTATAGTAGTTATAAAGAAATTTCTTCTCTCAGACGGAGCTGGGACATGGCACTTTTGTCCGCGGTCTGGAGACCACGGCCACGTACGATCCCTCAACGAAGGAGTTCGTGCTGCACAGTCCCACGCTCACCGCCTACAAGTGGTGGCCGGGAGGGTGTGAGTATCTACTGTTTAACACCATACAATCATACTAACTCCTTCATTCACAAACGTCCAATAAGGTAATGTATGCTATAAATTGCTCTGTCACCTTTTCGCTGACTGATGTTACCTATCCTGAACTATCCAAAACTATAGATAAAAAACTGCATTAAGGTCACAAGGTCACAGGAGACATAACCACGTTGAATGGCCAAACTTATTATTTGGCCAAGGTAAGCGCCAGCTCTTTAGTCACCCGTCACATCTACGAGGCGTCTAAATAGCTCGAGCGGCCGGACCCCACGCCCATGGTTTCAACTACAAATGGAAGAAATATGTATCCCTATATGGACCAATACCATATACCAATAGGTGATGTTATTTATGAGCATAATTTCAATTTAAATGGGGGTGGGGGGGTAATAATACCTGTTCTGACACTCCACTTGAGGTGTATGGTGCGTTTGCCCCGGCCAGCCAACCAGCCGAGCTCTTTAAAATAATAGCCGGGCTTTGGGTCGCTGACTCCACTCTACCCCTATTTCGCCAGGGGTTGTGAGAATTGTTGTGGACCTTATCGGCCTGTGGTCATGCAGTGCGCAGTCTTGTTTTCCAGTAGACAGCGTCGGCACAAAGGACTATCTGTAGCTCCAAATGCATGCCACAGTATATCAACTTACCTAATTGTAAGTCTTAAGTTATCATTAGCATAGCAATTTTGGTACACACTAATTGTTTTAAATATATGCGCATAATTTTTGAATAGATAAATAATGATAAATAGTAATAGTCTGGTTAGCAACCAAAAACTCGTTAAGACGATATCCTTATCAGAATTCATATAAATATATGAGTATATTCTTATAATTACATTATTGATTATTTAATTACAGAAGGTTTCGAATTGTAGCATACGTCCCTCAGTTGTGCTCTGAAAGTAGTATACATGTTTTATCATATTCTTCTCAAAAAAAACCATTTCATTTGATACCTATATCATATCATGTCATGATGGTAGATTTTGTCCACCGTGGGGCGCCATCTTGAATTTATCATCTAGGACTTTTGATTATTTGGTTTTTAAATAAAAATAACTGGAAAAATATGTTTTTTTTTTTGGGGAAGAGGTTTGCTTTTGTCCGCCAACTCGGCTGATGTCATCCAAGGAAACAAAATTGAGTAATTACTAATTTTGAATTCTGTTTCTGAAATTGATAATTAATTAGCGTATGTTAGAAATTAGAATAGCTATAACATAATATATTTGTCATCATAATATTCAAAAGAGTTGCTCATTTTCGTCGCCATTCATTGTTCTAATTATTCAATTAATCTACAAACTGATTAATGCTTGATTAATGCCAGAACTATCTCATAGTATCAATCATGATATTGTAATTAACTATCTGATATACAATACTATTTAGAATTCCATTTTAATAGTAGATTAGTAGCCAAGGGCTGTAAGGCATCAATTGCAGCCCGAGATATCAATTGCGAGGGTGCAATTGATGCTTACACCCGAGTTAACTACTCTGCTTTACATCTCGATTGTGAGGTAAGTAGAAAAAAACCGGCATTACAAGAATAAAACATTTTATAACTTAAAATTTATAGTGAAATGAGAACAATTTTCAAATTTTAGGGACAGGTGTTTTTTGGGTATGTTAATAGTTTGAGATTGTAATATTTGTTGGTCATGGACAAAATCTGACGGGATGAAGCTTTCTTCAGCAGAAGTTGATGGTTGCGGATCATCTCTTGAGAAATATGTTTCATTTTTTGAAAGCTGAATGGTTTCCGTTATGTTTTTTTTTAATTACTTACCGCCCTAGGGCTTTTCTAGCTACATTATTACCCTAGAGCGCTAATTGGTCACCTACAAGCCCCAGTTGGGGGTAATAAGGACCAACTTACCGAATATGAGAGATGTAAATGATATTTTACATGTGTGCCTTACTAAATTAGACTTAGCCATGACCCAAGACTTATTAAAAAAAGTCCTTTTATAAGGCCCAAAGAAAAAAAAATTGCCCAAAAATGATACTATAAAATTTCAGAATTCCTTAGTGATAAAAATGTTTTGATAATATGTTATGTAGACTAAATAATTGACATAAGATCGAGACTATACATATATAGAGACGAGTATAGGTATAGGTTCTAGGAAAAATAAAAATAATTGTAACTAATAGAGGTAGTAATTTAATAAATATATAAATATCTGGGACATTTTTGCACACATGGTCATCTGTCCTCAAACTAAGCAAAGCTTGTAATATGGCTGCCAGAGACTGATATACATACATATATATTTTTAAATACATACTTAAATAGATATTAACACCCAGACATAGAACAAACACAAATGTGTGTCCTAGATGGGAATCGAACCCACGCCCCCAAGCACAGAAGTTAGGTTTACTACCAACTGAGCCACCGGGGCAGTCAAAATAAAATAATTTTGATTGATTGATTTTGACAATATTCTAACATAGACATAATATCCTTTTTTAACCAACCTATAAAAAAGAAGAGGTTCTATGTGCCACTGTATTTTTTAATGTATGTTCACCGATTTCTCTGCCAACTGGTGACTGATAAAAAAAACTTTCGGTCGGTAGGGTATACTTCCAATTTGGTCCCATAGAAATTTCATCAAACCGATTCAGTAGTTTGGCTTTTATGTCAAAATAATAGACACCACACAGGAGGTCCAGTGATTAAAAAAAACATGTGCGAGAGCCACCCCTAAAACGCAATATTATATATTTATTATACTTTTAAAATTGATTGACATCAGCTATATCAGCTGTAACTGTGAAGTTTTATGCACTTACCTATAATTATAAAAGTTAGAAGGTCCTGAAAAATTCGGACGGACGGACACATAGACAGACAGACGGACGGACAGAACGAATTTATAAGGGTTTGGTATTAAGTAGTCGAGTTTTTTTTTTACTGTTTAGTTTAGACTGATAATAATAAAGATGTTTTATGTACAAAATATTATGGTATATTTTCCGATGAATATGTTTTATGCGATGTGATAAATCACATTTGAACTATCAAAGAGACAGAAAAGTTTGACACCAAAATAACCTCACAAGCATAATCCATGATGAGTTTCTGTCAACAGTGGCCCACACGGCCAACTACTGCATAGTGATGGCCCAGCTGTACACCAACGGTCAATGCCACGGCATCCACCCGTTCATAGTGCAGCTGAGAGACGAGGACACTCACATACCTCTCGCTGGCATCAAAATCGGCGAGATTGGCGCCAAGCTTGGCATGAATGGCACTAACAATGGCTTCTTGGGCTTCGAGCACGTCAGGATACCGAGGGACCGTATGCTAATGAAGAATTCTAAAGTGCTGGAGGTGAGCTAATTTTAGTTTCATTTTTAGGATTCCGTACCCAAAGGGTAAAACGGGACTCTATTACTAAGGCTCCGCTGTCCGCCTGTCCGTCCGATTGTCCGTCCGTTTGTCACCAGGGTGTATCTCATGATCCGTGATAGTTAGACAGTTGAAATTTTCACAGATGATGTATTTCTGTTGCCGCTATAACAACAAATACTAAAAAACAGAATAAAATATATATTTAAAGGGGCTCCCATACAACAAACGTGATTATTTGCTCGTTTTTGCTCGATATTGATAACGGCAACAAGTAGACGCTTGAAATATTCACAGAATATTTAGTTATATATTCACTTTAAAAATAAATAATGAAATTAAAATAAAATAAATTTTAAGAGGTGCTCCCATACAACAAACGTGATATTTTGCTGTTTTTATAGATAATGGTACGGAACCCTTCGTGCGCCAGTCCTACTCGCACTTGACCGGTTATTTTTAACACAAAACAATATAACTAAATAAGGTACAATTAAGATTCCAAAATGCTTGAAGTTAGCGCATTGACATTCAAATAGTAATACCTTAATACGGCTTTCTCCGAAGCATTTCGTTTGACATTGACTAATTGCTAAATCAGCTTAAAATACCTAAAAGAATGACAAATCTTTCGTTTCACAAGTCAATTAAGAGGTCTGAAACTAACTGATTCCACTTTGTCATATCTCTTGAGTGTGCTAAAGAGTAGAAGCAGCGGCTGGAGGCAAGACATTTATGGTACTATATTCATTCATACATGAAAATACATTTTTTACGCGAATAAGCCCGTGTTTGACCACCAAATCGCCTGTTGCTAAGTGACGATGTGGTCTCAGACGAGGTGATGAAACACGCAGAACTTAGAACTCTAATGGCCTTGGAATTGCCGAGATTAATTCCGAGTAGCATTACTTTAGTCATAACTTTAATGCTACCATCATCATATTTTCTGAACAACATCATTTGCTATCCATATAATTTTTTTAGTTCTACCATTTGACAAACTCTAAAACGGACAATAGGACTGGCGAGCTGATACCTATATGAGCTTACTTTTCTCTCCAGGACGGTACGTACGTGAACTCCCCCAGCTCCAAGCTCACGTATGGAACCATGATGTTCGTGCGCGTGGTGCTCGTCAACGACATGTGCAACTACTTGGCTAAAGCGGTCACCATCGCCACTCGGTACTCGGCCGTCAGGAGGCAGTCCCAGCCCAAACCTAAGTAAGTCTTATTTGTTAATAATTACAGTCGTATTTGCCATGAATAATGGTGAGTCTAAAACCTCGCATTGTAAACGCTAGATGACTCTGTCAGTGTGATTAACATCTTTAAAGTGTTTCACTATCAATCTCTTGGCTCCTTTTACAAATCAGTTCGATAATACCAAGTTATTTTGTTGACATCCGAATCATTTTGTATATTTTTTTTTTATAGTGAACCTGAGCCACAGATAATAGACTACGTGACGCAGCAACACAAACTGTTCATCGGCATCGCATCCTTCCACGCGTTCAAACTGAGCGCCGAGTGGCTCTGGAACATGTACAATAACGTCACTGCCGAGCTTGAAGCTGGTGACATGGATCGCCTGCCCGAGGTGAGGCTCAATCAGCAGATCTTAATAGATCAGCAAAGTTAAATAATATTCAAACTGAGCGCCGAGTGGCTGTGGAACATTTACAATAACGTCACTGCCGAGCTTGAAGCTGGTGACATGGACCGCCTGCCCGAGGTGAGGCTCAATCAGCAGATCTTAGTAGATCAGCCAAGTTAAACAACAATGAATGCTAACTGGCTCTGGAACATACAATAAGGTTACTGCCGACCTGACCCATTGCCCGAGGAAAGAGTTTACTTTTTGAAATTTGAACCAACACCCTGCGACTTGTAATCCAAAATCCCTAATCACTAAGCTAAGCTATCAGCGTAACTTAGGTTGATATATGTTTTAGTTGCACGCGCTGTCATGCTGCCTGAAAGCTGTGAGCACAGCGGACTCGGCGGAGTGCGTGGAGCGGTGCCGGCTGGCGTGCGGCGGACACGGGTATATGCTGGCCTCGTCGCTGCCACTCGCGTATGGACACGTCACCGCTGCCTGCACGTACGAGGGAGAGAACACTGTGCTGCTGCTGCAGACTGCCAGGTCAATATCATTACTACACACATACATGAAACTATTACTACTTATTAAATATGTACTTCTAGAGACCCGCTCCAGGAACACAAAAGGGGTTTGGGTAACCTTGTATGGACCAGTGGCGGCCTTTGATTATTTTTCTACTATTTTGTAGTACTACCTTTAATTAGTGTATGTATAAAATAACTTTGCCGTAAGTCATATCGGAGCTTAGTTATGGCCCTTCAAAAATGTTATTGGACAAGCGAATTTTAGCGAATATACCTAACTCTTGATGGGTTAAGGAGACAGTAGGCGACTACTCACTTTCTTTACTCGGTTGCGACTAACAAGGATAATGGTTGTAAAATGGAAACGTTTCACTTTGGCCGGAAATTCAAATTTCAAACAGTTTTTTTGTTCTTGTAGCTAGGCCGAGTAATTATTGTAAACGATCATGATGTTTGCGAAAATTGATTATTATTCTTTACAAACTCGCGTAAAGTTATTTATCTCAAATGCACATTATTACATACATTTGTCAATAAACAAATTTTTGCGGTTTCAAACGGTTTAACGGTGTATTTGTTAATTAATCGACTTCAAAAAAGGAGGTTCTCGTGTTCGACTGTATTTGTTACGCAATTTCTCTGCTGACTATGCATCACATCAGCAGCCATTAAACGTCCACTGCTGGACAAAGGCCTCCCTCTTAAAGAGAGGTGTTGCCATAATCCCCACGCTTGGCAGGCGGCTTGGGATTGCAGTACGTTCACCGTGTACTAATAGAACACTGCTGCCCATGCTCCGGTGGTTCTGGTCACAGTTTTAGGCTATACCCGAGTCCAGTTTGACTGACATCAAAAAGTTGGCCTCTATTCCTTAGGAAATAAAGGTCTACTTTTCGAGGTTAACTTAACACGCCGCGTTATGAGCGTATTCGCCCGTGTGGAATAAGGGCCCTTGATTGCCACCTAAAAAAGCATGAAAAAAGAAAAAAAATACTACCACCAATATTAATGAAATATTATATTGTTGATACTCACAGATACCTAGTGAAGGCGTGGCAGCAGGCCGCGGGCGGGAACAGTCTGACGCCTACAGTGGCGTACCTGAGCGCAGTGGGGGCGCGCCGCTCGCCTCCCTGGGACAACTCTATCGACGGCATCGTGCAGGGCTTCCAGCGAGTCGCCGCCGGGTAATACCGAACTGACATTCTAAGCCGAAAGTTGATCATGCGTAAAAGTAGCGAACGTTTTACAAGTGTTAGAATCCTGAGCCCTCTCGATATAAATCCGATTTATTCAAGAGTTGCATACCATACTTTATACCATGACTACGAGAAAAAGAAAGATTTAAACGATGCCTTGTTTTTATAGTACACTGTAGCATAGAACATACTCGATAATGTCGACGACTTCTTTTTCTTCGACAGCTTCTTCATTAAAATAAGTTAGGAAAACAGACTCTGAAAATGTGCCAGAAGTTTGATTTTCCTTTTTGCCATTTGCGAAACTCTTCGTAGGCTTTGATGAAAACCAGCCGTGATTTGTTGGGTAGC
Source organism: Agriopis leucophaearia (assembly GCA_949125355.1). Taxonomy (NCBI): domain Eukaryota; kingdom Metazoa; phylum Arthropoda; class Insecta; order Lepidoptera; family Geometridae; genus Agriopis; species Agriopis leucophaearia. The sequence goes on from OX421262.1 coordinate 1,293,765, forward strand.
AAGTTTTCTACTATATCGACCGCCCTCTCTTTCATAAACTCAGGTGTTAATACGTCTTCTTCATCACCTGAATGCATTTGCAATCAATTTATGATTAAGTAACACTAAACTTCGTGTTCGTATAACTTAAAGTATTCAAAATAGCGCCAATTTACTAATAACAGCAAAGAACACAAAACAGTTTTTAATCTAATGCTAAACTCCTTGTCGAAAATGTCGCCCAATCATATCTCGAAGAGTTATTTGCACAAGAAGTTTGTATGTCGAGTATTCTTTGCACAAGGAGTTTGTATCGAGTATGTTTTGCGCAAGGAGGTTGTATAACATTTAGATGGAGGTCGAATATATTGGTTCTAAATTCAAACACCAAAATAGTGATTAAAAGTGCATTCACCGTTTTCAGTGAATAAAATAAGCTTTTTAGAGTGGGGGACCCTGTAGTGTTATATATTCTCTTTGGGAACGGTATAAAAAAAATACAACATGGTTTATGTAGAAATGTGTGAACTTTCCAGCAAAATCGGTCTCTGCGTGGCGAACATTGAAAAGCGACAGAAGGGTGGGATGTCTTATGAAGACGCCTGGAACCTTACCTCTGTGCAACTCACTTCGGCTTCAGAGGTGAGAAATCTCTTTAGTAAAATTATCACCAATGAAAAATGTTTTTGATAAGGTGTGAGTGAACCAAGGCGAAGGTCGGTCGAGGGCGAGTGACACCCAGGGTGATCTAGGCAATTAACATCTTTGAAAAGTTCTACAATCCATCTCCTGGCTCCGTTTTCAAATCAGTTTGATAATACCAGAATATTGTATTGTCATCTGAATAATTTGAAATCGATAAGAAAATGATTAAAATCTAATTACATATATAATTTAATTTAATATAACTAACAACATAATTTAATTCTAAGATTTAACATTGTTAGAGTCACAGGTGAAGCTAATTAACGAAGCTAATACGAGGGTGTTAAAAAAACTAGTTACACAAAGATAGTCTCGATCGTAAAACTCGTTCGGTTCCAGTCGCACTGCCGCGCGTTCCTGCTGGCTACATACCACCGGGAGACGGAGGCACTTGTTAAGAGCGCGTCGCCGCAGCTGCGCCAAGTGTTGAACACGCTCGTGGACTTGTACGTCGTCTACTGGGCGCTGCAACGCGTCGGGGACTTGCTCAGGGTGAGTTCTACTAAATACTTCACAGGGTGTGCAGAATTTATTAGCGGTGTGTTGATTTAAATATGAACAAAGAGCTTGAAAGTCCGGCCAAAAAAAAATGGCGTGGGGAAATCATAACATGGTGGTAGGACTGGTAAGACACATCCTAGAGCTCGGCTTGCTAGCTACTTCCTCCTCCTTGCGTCGCTTCCCCAAAGCTGGGGGACGTGACTTAACACAGATAAACCCAAATCCACCCCCCCTAGATATGGCCAGTCGGGGTCGCTACTGTTTCCCGTCATGTAACAATTATCAAAACTAGCGTGTTGCCTCCTATATGGAAACAATATGAACCCTGGACAAGAAAGTGCTAGTCCAGAGTTCATATAAATTTCATGTTTTCTCCCAAAACTTCAACAAAAGTAGTGGCAAAGTAATGGTTTCCCGGTTTCAGTTCACGTCGATATCAGAGCGAGACATCGAGCAGCTGCAGCTCTGGTACGAAGAACTCCTCACCAAGATACGACCTGACGCCGTCGGGCTGGTCGACGCGTTCGACATCAGGGACGAGGTGACATATACTTTTTTTCTATTTATTTTATATTTTGGCTTCTAACATTTTGTTTATTTAACCAGTATTAAGTCTAATAAAATGTTCAAGTAGTCGATTATTTCAAGTTAATGAAGATCAAACAAGTCAAAGTTATAAGCATAGTATATCACGGTCAAGCCCAAATCATGTCCGGGTAGAGCGGTGACTCCTTTCATTAACCGACTTCCAAAAAGACGGAGGTTATCAATTCCTTGGGTGAATCGAGTTTGATGATTCTTTTTTATTTGAAAGCTGGTGCTTTCCGTGTGGTCCCATTTCAATTAGGACCAGTTCTGATATGGAATCGGTTTTTTATATTGATAATTATACTTTCCACAGATTCTCAAGTCCACCTTAGGCTCGTACGACGGTCGCGTGTACGAGCGACTGATGGAGGAGGCGCTGAAGAGTCCCCTCAACGCGGAGCCTGTCAACCAGAGCTTCCACCAGTACCTCAAGCCCTTCATGCAGGGGAAACTGTGATACTCTACCATACCATATTATGAAACTAAATGTGATTCTATTATACTCGTAATGTCGTAACATCAATATGACATCACAAACCATGAAAATGATTATTTTATGCTGACTCAGAACAAAAAAGATTTAAAAAAACATGTGATGACAATTTCATAAAATGAATTAAAACAGTGTAGTTATTTGAGTAATTTCAAATGGTGTGGTTAATAAATAAAAAATATTTAAATTTAGTTAATAAGAAAAGTAGTTTTTGGATTATAGGTGCATTATGTTGTGTTGTGGTGATGGAAACATTCCCTAGAAATCAGGCTCATCAGGATCAGTATTTATTTTATGAGATTTTATAGTGGATTAAGAATATTTTGAAATAAATTTTATACTATTTGTTTATACGCATTTTATTACAGTTTCTTAATACCCAAAAGTTTAAAATTAAAGATTGTTGACCCGAAACGATGGCCACAGAAGCCGCGACCTTTAATCGAAGTTCCTTTTCAAGATAACCTGGCGGCTGGCGGCTCATTTTTATAAATCTTTTTTTTTACTAGAAATTTCTAGCGTTTATCGGGACTTATCGCGCAATATTTTATACAGGTAAAAAATACATACAGACGAACATAGAACCTCCTTCTTTTTGGAAGTCGGTTAAAAATTTGTACCTTTCGTTCGACGTTTCGACCATGTTACAATGGCGATGGTCACTAACTGACTGAAACTAGAAATTACTCAAGTAGCACAGGGCAGGACATGGCAAAAGCGTAGCGTTGCATTCTCTTTAGACATGGTGGTGTTTTGCCATGGAAAATTGATTAAGTACCCGATTTAGTCGGGTAAATTTGATTACGATCGGAGAAAGACATCACGCAAAATTAAAATAAAAAATTATGTATTGTATTGTATGTATTTAAAAATATATATGTATGTATATCAGTCTCTGGCAGCCATATTACAAGCTTTACTTAGTTTGGGGTCAGATGACCATGTGTGCAATAATGTCCCAGAAATCTGGGGGCAGTATAAAGCTTAGGGGTTGGAGGCTTATCAAAAGTTCTTTAATTTAAATGCAAAAGTTATATTCGTCGTCTATTGATATACATTTTAATTATAGCGAAAGCATGATAGGCGATGATGGATATGGACAGTGGTAGTGCATCCAACCACTGAAGTTTTTTGAAGTGTTATGTTACTATAAATGTAATTTTTGGTGTGATCTATAAAGAGTTATCTATCTAAGTTAGATTTTTTTTTACCCTTCTCTTTTCTGTGCAACCAAAACACATAAGGAAAATTTGTAACCAGGCTCATGAGTGAAAAAAAATAGTTTTTTTTTAATATTGAATAAGCAAACGTTCTATGGCTGAAATGATAATGATATAGAATAGATCTATGTTTGGCCACCAACTCGCCTGATGGTAAGCGACGGTGTGGTCGAGAATGGAACACGATAATCTATTTACTCTAGTCTTGAAGACGCCTAGATTGTAGCAAGGATCCATCTAGTGCTATCTTCCTTGATTGTAGTGCTCGAAACAAAGAGGAAAGTACCCGACCCGAGTTAGGTACCCAACTGAAGAAATATGTATCTATGGTCATAAAGTAAAAAAAAAACAATACTGAAGGACTCTGTATCCATGGTCACAAAATAAATTTAAAAAAAACAACAAAAATAAACAAATGGGGATTTTTTGTTAATTTACTTTAATTTCAGTGATTTTTTATTGTTATTATATTATAAGAAGACTTAACATGGATCAAATGTGTCGAGCATGCTTAGTAGCCAAGGAATCATTCACATTCGTTTTATTTAGGAACGTTTCTGCAGATGTATACTCCTTTTGCACTTCTGTCGAGGTAGATAAATTATTTTTGTATACATAGTCGTTTTAAAATACCTATGCAATGTAATGCATATCCACTGATATATATGTTGAATTCATAGTGCATGTAACTACTCAATTTCATTAAAGATAAATATTTAAATTTTACCAATGATATCACACTTCCCCCTTTTTTTGTTATAGTGATGTATGTATCATTTAGTTGAAAGCTGTAATAATTTATAGTTCAGTAGGCAGTAATAATAATTTCATTAATATACTATATCTAGTAATTACCTTTACTTACATTCATAGTGCAATATTTTACAGGTCAGTCAAAATGACGAACTACCCAAGACTCTATGCAACACTTGTCACGAACTCTTGGAGAAGTTTTCAAACTTCAAAAGCGCGTGCATTCAATCCCAGAACACTCTCGTATTCCAGAATAATATGAAACTACCTTTAAATGAAAATTTGTTACACAGTTCTGAAGTTAACTATGAAATTGATAAAAGTTGTGAAGTGGTTGTTAGTGAGTTGAAAGTTAATGATGATGAAGCAGATTCAAATGATCATGAAGTTTTGAATAATGTTTATGATGAGTCTAATCAAGAGAAAAATAGTTACAATGATGATCCTGGTGGTAAGATAAAACTCTACTAATATTGGTCACCCTATCGGTCTTAGAACCGTAAAAGACGTATTGAACTTGGCTGACGAACCGCCGTCTGACCAACGGGAGAGAAAGAGTGAGAATATATTTTCCTTCTCTTTTTCTCTCTGGTTGACGTCAGCCATGTTGACGTGTCTGTTATGGATCTTTTTTAAATCTGGTAACTGCGGAATAGTTAAATCTCTTTATTTCAAGCTCAAAAGTCAATATTTGATCCACGAAAGGCAGCTTTTAGTTTTAGAAAAAACAAAATGTCTTGTAAATCTACAAATAAACTACTTTCATTATATTCTGTTCTCTTAACCGAGTTGTACATAAGCTACCTGATGTGTGGTTTTGATAGTGCCTACTACACTTTTTCCATAACATGATGTATATTTTTAGAATCGGCTCAAAAACTTTTAGACCTTGGGCCTTACTTAAAAACGTTACTCAAGTTGATCCACGTTTAAAATTGCTCTCTCAACTTCTTGCTGACAGCTACCGTCACACGCGAAAACAAGACAGCAATTTTAAGCATAGATCAACTTGAGTAACATTTTTAAGTAAGGGCCCATGACGATATATTTATAGGTCAGATCTTTTGAAAAAAAATCTAGAAGAATTAAAAAAAAGAGCTACCTCTACTATCACTGAATTGTATATGAATGGAAAAGAGCAACAACTTGTAAAAGTACCATCTCCAAAAAAAATTGTATTCATAGGTTTACATTATTTTTTCGCTTCTTCTGAACAAATTAAAATAACTGTTTTCGTCAAAATATGCAGTAAGGAAACGTACCCATAAATTATGGTTTAATTTTAATTAAAAACACTACATGTACTAAATACAAACATCATTCCCAGCCATAGTGGGTAAGGGTCAACCAAGAGTATAGGAGTGTAATTTTGTCCCACCAAAATAATTAATGGGACATAGTGGACTTCAAACTTTTACATATTCCACCAGGGGAACAGCTTGAAATTACACTTTTTTACATCAAAAAACAACATAGTGAGGTGGAGTCAAGTGTCCACCCTATTACTCAATAAGAAAAATATATATTTACATTTTTTTTTTTTTAATTATTTTGTTTTAGATACAACCATACAAGACATATCTCATGATGATGATGAACCTCTTCAGGAACTTAGGAAAAAGATAGAATGTACAATAAGGTAATTGATGACTAATAAGATAACCACACAGCCGCACAGAGACAACGTGGATAGGCCTCCCACTAGATGGCCTGACGACATCGTAAGTCACGGGCATCCAGTGATGCAGATGGCAGGCTGTCATTCAGTGTGGAGGTCCAAGGGAGAGGCCTATGTTCAGCAGTGGACGTCTTGATCTGATTGTAGCCTTTAGTTATAAGTTTTATTAAGTAATGTCGAAACAAACGTATTTTCTTTTTTTCTTTTGGCTGATGATGATGAAAAGAACCTCGTACAGTTAAATACCTACTAACTTTAGGGCTTGTTTGTTTGCACTGTCTAGGGAAGTATCACTACATCTGGTTTTTTTTTACAATACATATATGTTACATTTCATGTTAGTAAGTTAGATTTAGCTAGACAAAGCAGAGCAACATGCAAATATTACTGGGCTCGGAATAGGTGGGCAATGTTTCTAGTGAAAATACAGAGCATGAATAGATTTAGCATCGAATGGATCTGATGATGCAATGCATTGCCACACAGGATTTTGAACTGTTGAAATTTTACATTTTGGGTGGTAGTAAACTGTAGTAACTGTTCTGGGCCAGTCTTACAAGCGAGCAATCTGCTTATTTCATCACTCAGTTGCATAATAAAAAACTTATTACATCCCTGAACACCATTCTGCATCTGTGTAGTGCAACAATATGGTTGTTTGAAAATTGAGCAATTTGGAATGAAAAAAAAATTTGCCACATTCCATATATCATTTTAACTAAATAAAACAGTGATTTTCACAAGTATGTATTTTTGTACCTATTTATAAATTTTTAGGAAAGTAAAAGTGGATCCCAAATCGGAGGAACAAAAGAAACCAAGAGTATTTGAATATGTCTGTGAACTATGCAAAAGCAAGTTTAAATACAAAGATAGATATGAGGCGCATAGACTCGAGCATCAGGGTCAAACTGTAAGTAAAATCAAATAATCTTATTTGCTAGAATACATTTCATTAAGGCCATATTACAAAATGCAGTTGTTCAATTTAGGTATCTAGATTATTAGGCATAAAACGAAAAAATAAAGTCATAACTGTCAAGAAGAAAATATAACAAGTAAACCACAATATTAAAAATGGTTTTTCCGTCCTAAAGTTTTACGAAAAACTACTTTCGTAAATTGGAAGTCATAATATGTTGAGTCTTTTCCAAAATTTTAAGACATTATTTCCAATAAAAAATATGGATCTTTTCTATATTTTTTTTATAGCATCAAAAAGCCGAAAACCCAGTTTTTATAAATTTTTTCTTCAATAATTATCAATATAAAAAAACCGACTTCATAAAAATGTCAAAACTGGACCAAATTGAAATGAGACCACACGAGAAGCACCAGCTTTAAAAAAAAAAGAATCATCAAAATCGGTTCATCCAGTCGAAAGTTCTGAGATAACAAACATAAAAAAAAACTCAATATAAAAAACCGACTTCATCAGAACTGGACCAAATTAAAATGGGACCAAATGGGAAGCACCAGCTTTCAAATAAAGAATCATCGAAATCGGGTCACCCAGTCAAAAGTTCTGCGTTAACAAACATAAAAAAATAAAATAAACATACAGTCGAATTGATAACTTCCTCCTTTTTGGAAGCCGGTAAAAAAATGTATTTTAATATTATTTTTGATATACTGTTTAATTTTTTTTTAGGTAAACAAAACCTGCACAGTATGCAAGAAAGTGTTCATGACATGGAGTGGACTGCAGCGGCACACCGACAGCGAGCACAAGGTGGTCCGTCTCACCACTCTCCGCTGCAAGGCATGTGGGAAGGTCTTCAAGAACCAGCAGACGTTGCGGCTGCACACCAAACTGCACGAGTTGCCCGACGATTACATGTCTGTGTGTGATGTCTGCGGGAAAAGTTACTCTAGTCCTGTTACGCTCCGAGTAAGTCATTCAACTAAAAAAAAAAATATTAATTTATTAACTGACTTCCAAAAAGGAGGAAGTTCTCAATTCAACTGTTTTTTTTAAAATGTTTGTTACCTCTGAATTTTCGACTGGGTGAACTGATTTAGATGATTCTTTTTTTATTTGAAAGCTGATGCTTCCCGTGTGGTCTCATTTCAATTTATTCCAGTTCTGACATTTTTATGAAGTCAGTTTTTTTATATTGATAATAATTTTATAAGATTGATATATATTTATTTATTTATGAAGTAGTTTCGCGTATATATATTTACGTAGCAATACAAATTTCCGATATGACTGTATTTTTAAACCCAATAAAAAAACTCAAGAAAGGAAATCATATTGGAAATTCGTTTTCTATTTTTATATACCAGATGAGTAGTTTCTGAAAATTTTGATTATCTTTGTATGAAAAGTATAATGAATACCGGCCAAGTGCGAGTCGAACCCGAGCGCCGAGGGTTCTGCACCCAAATAATTAGTGTTTAAGTTCGTTCTGTATGTCTCTAAATTTTTATTAAACCTAACTTTTATAGTCAGGGTGTCCACTCTACATGCCAAAGAATCCCTGACTTTGCATGTTTGATTGTGTGTCGTGTGACAAAATCGCAACGCTGCCATAGTGTATGGCGCGTCAACCATGCGTTCGTGTAGTTCGGTAACCATCAGGCGATCGACTTGCTTATCTTGTCCCTTCAATTCTATGTATAATAATTTCAGCTCCACATGGAAGGACACAACGAGAACCGAGCTAGGGACTATCCCTGCGAACACTGTGGTAAAAAATTCTTCACGAAACACATCCTCCATTCTCACATAAAGCGTCTACACACCGGCCAGAGATACATCTGCCAGATATGCAACTACCCCTTCACAGACAAATACAACCTCACCAAACATGTGCTGAAGATACATCAAGGCATTAAAGAACACAAGTGCGAGATCTGTAACAAGTTCTTTTCCACTCATTCTACGCTCGTTATTCATAAGAGGATACATTCTGGGGAGAGGCCTTATGTTTGTGCGTATTGTGGGAAGGCCTTCAGCTCGAAGAACAGACAGATTGTGCACCACAGGACTCACACTGGCGAGAGACCACACCGGTGTGCTGTGTGCAACTTGGCGTTCACTCAGCTTGGGACTCTGAAGCGGCATATGAAGACTCACAGTAAGATGCCGCAGCTACCAGATGGAATCGTGTACGAGAAACAGCCTATCCAGCCAGCTGATTGTCTGTTGTTGACGTGAAAGTTAATATGAGCATTTTTAAATCCAAGTAACGTAGCGTAGGATACCCTGAGGCTCTATGAAGTGATGATATATGTAAGGCAGCTACTGACAGTGGCTGAAGATCAGGCTGAGTGAAAAACGCACAAGGTGTTTTGGAACGCAGCCTAGGTATGTAAATTAGTCTCAGAATTGTTGTTATTTATTTATTGATTATAGGCGAGCAGCATAAGCTGATATGCCTATATCACACAGTGTCAAAATTTAGTATTTATCTGTTAAGATTATCTTCTTCATTCTTATCCATCTGTCCAGTTTGAACCTGTTGCCTGTTTGTTACCTACTCTTATAAAGCTGTATAGGCAAGTAAATATAAATACTAAGAGAAACTAATTTAAAAATGCTTGTACTACATTATTTTATTGAATCATGTATTTATACAATATTACTGCATTCATATTAAATTGTTAACTTTTTTTGATAGCATCTTTTACTTTGTAATAAAAAACAATATATGTAAATACTAAAAGAATCTCATTTTAAAATGCATGTATTTCATAATAACTACTATTTATACTTATTTTACTATTATGTACTTTTAGTATCACGGAAAAAAATTATTAATTATTAAATTGTCAATTATTATATATGCGTCTCTTTTTAACCGACTTCAAAAAGGCGGAGGTTTATTTGTTGTATGTTCACTGATTTTTCCGCCATTTATCTTTCCTTCTCGACTTTCCTCTTTAAAGGCACATTTCTTGCCTTCCGATTAACAAGTTTTGCGGATCATACATGGGCGTATGCTGTACTGTATCATTTTATGGTCCAAATGTATCAAGCAGTATTCCAACTCGAGTAGGCGACTACATTGGTCGCGTCTTGCGCCCGGGGCTCATCGTTCTTACAATGACTTTTCATGTGCCTGTTGAGCGCACATTTCTGTATAAAAGCCTGCGAACACAGGCGACATTTGTGAGGCTTCTCTCCAGTATGTATCATACGGTGGTTGCGCATGTCTTTGTGAGCCATGAACCGTTTGGGGCACACGTCGCAAGCATAGGGCCGTTCACCTGGGAAAAGTTATAAACCGTTCAGTGCAGTTTTAAATGATTATACTAGAGTTCTCTAGTTTTAGTCGTCCTTGGTGAGATAAATCAGGATATAATAAAAAATAAATATTATAGCTGATAGATTCGATCAAAAAAATACAAAGATGCCACAATGACGCGCTAATTACGGCAATACTCAATCTAGCTGGACTCAATACGCAGCCAGAATAGATCCACATTCACGCGATACTTGCACAAACCGTAACAGACATGTTTAACTTGGCTGACGAACCACCGTCTGACCAACGGGAGAGAAAGAGAAAATTGTCACTCTTCTCTCGGGAGAGAAGTTCCCATATGCGATTCAGACATAATCGCCGTCTCGCTTGCTCAACGACGGTTCACGAGTTTTGACGATGTTGTGCGAATCGAATTGACATTAGAGAACTGAGCCGTAACTGTATAAATATACGGTTGGTTTTAATAAAATAGTTTTGTTTCGATATGCATTGTATACAGCTATTTTTATATATGAAACTGCGGACGTTTATTGACTTTAATTTTCTACGCGTTGTGACTTCTATGTATAATTTTTCGAATGCTGATAGGAACAAACGAAAATGGTATAAGAATTCTTGTTACCTGTATGTGACCGTATAAGAATTCTTGTTACCTGTATGTGACCGTAAGTGTACTATTTGGAAGCTCTTTGTCTTGAATGTTTTGTTACAGAACTCACAGGAGAATGGTTTGTCTGTCGAATGTGATCGCATGTGCTTGAATAGGTCGCTCTGAAATAACATCAAGCTCGGGTTAAGAAGTACTCCCCACTGTGATATTATGCAATTTTCTATGTGACCATTTCCTAAAACTGGACTAACTTGACAGCCATATAAAATGGTCTGGATAATTTTTCATATTATGTAAGAAGTGTGTTACAACAATTTTAGAAGGTTAATTTGAATAAGAAAATAGTAGCACTTAGTTTAATAAGCTTAAACTTATTTGAAGTAAAAGGAATCTGGTGATGATGTACATATTCCTATTTTCGGCCACAATGACTATTCTGTTACATTGAAATTAAATTAACAACTGTGTCGCTGACATAACTCATTTCAACTTATAATATATTAATGCAATAAATAGTCTATTGATCTTTTAAAAAACTTGTGTTACTAAGAGGACTCTAGGTATGATGGAAAGGGGTAGCACCAGAAAGAGAGACGACCTAGAGGATATTTTTTTATAAAATGGCAAACAAGCTAATGAGTGAACTGATTATAAGCAATCGCCATCACCTATGGTTACCTGTAGCCTATCCCACTTGTGTAACAGACTTCACAGACACATTGGCAATGGTGTATAGGAGTGGATGAAATGTGTGAAAAATATGATATGAGTGAGAGGGAAGTAAATGTATAGACAATGATAGCTTATAGAATGAAGCAGACAAAGAAAACGTGCTGTGTCAACTCCTTATAGTGGGATAAGGACAGGAAGATGATGAATAGAACAGCATTTATGTAGTTAAAAGGAAACTACCTTTATATAAAACCTCATATCACAGAGTGAGCAGGCTATATTCTTGATACCAGTATGCCTGATGAGGTGGATCTTTAGATTTCCATGCTGAGCAAACTTCTTTCCACATTGGGCACAGTTGTAATTCCTTTCATTGGTGTGAGTTTTTATGTGTGACTGGAAATTTACATTACAAGTAAATAAAGAAAAATGAGCACACTTGTGGTTATGTTTATCAGGACTCATTGCACATTATTTTATTTAGGTAAAAATATGACCTTTCGCTAGACATTTCAACCATGTTACAATAGCCGTGGTCTCGAGCTGACAGAAGAGCGGGTGTAGTGTTCTTCTCCATTTTGATCTTGAAAAATCTTATGGTTGTCACTACAACAAGTGAGGATAGAATACAAAACCCATTCTTCTCGCTGGCCCGTTGTCTGCCCGTTGAATATGCTGCATGACAGACGACACACTAGGGGAAAAGTCTATCCGACCATCGAATGCTTTCTCTGCGCTTTTGATGAGAAGGGCAGATTCCTCATCTCTCAAGAAGTTAATTGACTCTTAAGATTCATCTATCAAACACAACAACAACATGGTTACTTTGCTGGGGTGGAATATCAAGCTACTCCACTTGTGCACTAGACCGCATGCCAGTAGTCACACAGCAGAGGAAGGCAGTTAAATGGGGTGTGGTTCTGCGGCATGGCGTGCTTCATTGGTGGGGAAGACTCGCACAAAACCGTGGATGCCAACACAACTACTAGAAGGCTGGATGACATGACTGTAGACCTGATAGCTGTCAATTATGATTTACCTTCAAATTGTAAGGCTGCACAAATTTAGCATCACACAAATGACACGCATAGTTCTTCACTCCTGCATGTATCAGCTCATGGTTTTTGAGTACGTTGAGATATGCAAAGCTTTTCCCACATGTGAGACATTGATACTTTTTGATGCCCGTGTGTGTTCTCATGTGGCTGTGTAGATTACGTAGGTTTGGGAATGTCTTCTCACATGTATCACATTTTATGTCGGGCTGGAATGGAAAGTGTATTTTCTTTTAATTGATAATGAGTTCCCTGTGATTCACCAATTTTAATTGTTTTTTTTTGGGTTTACTGAATTAGACTGACTCAATGACTCAAGTTTTTGATCTCTCGGCACGTAAAAAAATTGTTTTTCTGGCGTTTTAAAAGAAGTGTTTGTACATTTCGGCACTACAATATTTGTACATAATTAAAAAGATGAATTAGACACAAATCGGGCACTTAATTTGTATCAAAGTCACAATTAACCACCCAAAACACTGTGCGCCTTATAGCTGCCAACGGCTAACTGGTGGCGACCGTCACGGTGACGTCACACGCCCTGCGTCCATTACTTTTAGCGGCAGGAAAGGCATAATGTTTATTACTTAATATCTTCGTAAGTAATGGTCCGATTTGGATAATTCAAAAAGATATATTATTCTTATTTATCCAATCAGGCAGCATGCAAATAAAAGAAGTTGCCAACATGTTTTTCTCTAGTATGGCACTGTGTTTCTGTTAGAATAAATTAGAAAGTGTTACAAAGTTTAAGTTTTCTTCTCTACACAACTAAGCTTTCTATTTTATTTTATTTTTTCATTCTTGTCTCTTAATAACGTTTTTGCTGTACATATTTAAGACATAAGGTAGGAGGACACTGTATATTACCTTTTTACCAAAGTGATTTCGCAGGTGAGCTTCAAAGTTTTCATATTTTTGAAACGATCTATCACATTTAGGACATTGCATTCTACTTTTCTTTTTAAATTCTGCAGCTTTTCTTCTCCTGACTCTAAAATATTAAAGAAAACTGTATTTAGGACAACTTCTCCATACCTAGATTTTGTTTTGAGTAAGAAAAACAGTATTATTTAGAAAGGTGCTTGACATATGTTTATAATGTAGATAAATTTGATAATATATGCTGAAACTTGGTAGGTTCAAAACCAAATTCATATCTTCACATTTATACTGGGTGCTCAGTTAGATAGATAGATAGAAAACTCTTTATTGTTCACACCAAAAATTACAAACGTACATAAAAAACAACTTAAAAAACTAGTGAAACAATTGGCATTAGAACCAATAGTTAGATTATGGACATTGTACTCATCATCATGTATAATTATATTTCATTATGAATATTACAATGGGAACGAAATTGAAATTGCAAAAACTAAACTTATCTACTTTTTTGCAATTTCAGGGTTCTTCCCATAGTAAAAGTTGTTGATAATGAAGAGTTCATTGTCCTTGAATATATCCGTTGACCGAACACTCCATATTATGGTAAAATCTACCTACCTACATATATATAAAAACTACATACGGATACAACTCTCACGGAGTCACAAAATCTTGAAAACAATGAACTAATAAGCTGCAAATTGGCAGGTAGATTACTAGTGGGGTGAAAGGTCAATGCCGGATTAGAGGTCTGGAGGCCTCGGGGCAACAAAGGAGTGGAGGCCCCCTGGTTTACTAATGTTTACTTACTAGACTGTTTTTTTTTTTTCGAAGTCTTGTGAGAGCCCCTTTTTTGTGGAGGCCCAGGGCTGTATACCCGGTTGCCCTCCCCTAAATCCGGCCCTGTGAAAGGCCCTATTAAAGATGTTGAAAGTTTATATTATGACAGTTTACGCAAGTTGCAGGGCTAATCAAAAACATTATGAAGTCTTAGTTAAGACTAAAACTAAGTAAATATTTTAGATGTTATTGAGGCTTACACGGTAGTCTGCTGCTGATCCTGAGATGTGTCTTCGCTGCTAGATGTTTGTTCATTTATTACTTCAATACTCTCTACCTCCTGTACCGTATCAGCTATATTACATGATGCTGACGCTATATATTCCACTTTTACTTTCATCTAGAAGATGTAGGCAAAAGGTAATGTCTGAATATTGGTTATGTTTACTTTTATATGTAATTTCAGAATGATCAGTGTCGAAAACTTACTTGTGACATCAAATGTTGTTTCAGTATAACATTTGACTTTAGAGCCATTTGTTTAAAATAGTACAGCTTCTTCAGCATATCAGCACAGGTCTCACACATTTGTTTGGGAAGTTTGTCACTTTCTAAAACCTAAACAAATGACACAGGTCAATGAACAGTAATTATTTGTTTACTTTTCTTTCTTTCTATTCTTGATAAATTAAGTCTTACTTCAACTGTAGTGCAATATTTGTAAATTTCAGAGTAAATAATGGTTTCCGGAGAGGAGATCCCGAGCAAACTTGTGAAAGGTCCAGTGTCCACGAGACAAGCCCGACATATTTTCTGAATATCTATAACTTCTGCCATTTCTATGTTTTTATTTCCATTCAAAAATTACACAGTATAATTTCAAAAGACGATCTAAAACGTTACGAAATACTTTGTCCCTAAATCGATGCTTAGTCCTTTTTGATTCTGATGAGGATTCGGCCCGGAGAAAATATAGATTAGGTATATCGGGAAAGGAGAAAAGAGTTGAAACAAGAAAAATTTGAAAATGAAACTTGAATTGAATTTACATTTTTTTTTTTTTTTTTTTCTTCTTCCCCGTATTGGGGCTTTTGGCTCCGCATGATTGACGCAGTTGCCATATACAAGTCTTATGAGTTTTGGTTTTAGAATTTAAAGGTAGGGAAACGATACGCGATAATTAGGATTTAGTAAGGATTAGGATGGACGGATCAGAGGAGTGTAAAAGATATAGAAATATAAATAAAATTTAAAGTTTGATGTTATTCAAGATGATAAAATTAGATAGAGAATGATAGATAGAAAAGGAATTGCTACTGAGAAGAGATTGTATATTATTAGGCAATGGAACACGGAGGGATATCAAGTCATCGTAAAAGGAAGCATGGTCATGTAAAGGACAGGAGAAAAATATATGGTCCAGATCCCCATAATCACCACATTCGCACTGCGGACTATCTATGATGTTAAACCGAGCAAGGTGGGCGGGACAAGTGGTATGCCCAAGACGCATCCTGATCAAAATCGTTGATGGCACCTTGCCAAGGTTTAAAAAAGAGAACCACGGCTTATTGCGAATGACCGGTTGTATACTAGCATAATATTTTCCTTTATACATGCTGCTATCCGCCCAGACTGCTTTCCAGGAATCCTGGAGGTGCAGTCTGGGAAGTGCAGCCAGGTCGTGAGTATAATTTTTATACGGAAATAAATCACCACACACCACAGCCTCATTGGCAAGTCTGTCTACTTTTTCATTACCAGTAATCCCACAATGGCTAGGAATCCATACAAAGTTAATAATTAAGTTTTTAAGAGTGCATAGATGAAGTTTTTCTCTGGCTTCTATTATAAGAGGATAATGTGACTTGCTTTTAAAAGGAAACTTCAACAACGCCTGTAAAGCACTCATGGAATCGCTAATGATAATGGTTTTTTTAAGCTCACAGAGTAGCACATATTCTATAGCTTTAACAATGCCAAGACTTTCACCTGTAAATACTGACATTTCAGGAGGACATTTTATTTTTTGTACAATACCATATTGAGCATGGTAAACACCCACACCTACGCATTTATTTGGTGAATGTTTTGAGGCATCCGTATAAATGTGGTGCCAATTGGGCCATTTATCGTTTACAGTGAATTTAAAATACGCGTTAGCATTTTGTTTATCAATATTTAAATTAAGGCAAACTATTGGAGGTTGTATTAATGCTTCATAATTGCAAGTAAATATACTAAGAGTTCGAGATTGATGCGTTGGGGCATGTAGTGCCTTAAACTTAGTTAGGCTTTGCACTAAGCAAGGGAGGGATTTATGCTTCCAGTAATTTGATGACGCAGTTAAATCAGCAAGAAGGTGGAGTTTTGAGATCAAAGGACTATTAGAAAACTGTGATACGCGATAAAACAGACGATCTGATAGGAATTGCCGCCTCAAATGAAGAGGGGGTTCAGAACATTCCACTTGTAGCGCATTTAGTGGACTAGACTTCATAGCTCCGGTGATTATTCTTAGTGCTTTGGATTGAATGTTATCCAATCTCTTAAGGCCAGCTACACTACTAGGCCCCAGCAAGAAGGTCCCATAGTCAAGAACGCTTCGTATTAGAGCGTTATAGAGGAGCTTCAAAGAAAAAGGATGTGCACCCCACCAAACACCAGAAAGGCACCTTAGTAAATTTAAAAGTTTTTCACACTTTGTGGCAATATACGTACAGTGTGGTAAGCCCGTAAGTTTCGAGTCAAGGCAAACGCCCAAAAACTTGACATCAGATACTGATGGAATTAAATTTCTATCATAATGTACAAAGACAGCTGGTGGAATCCGTTGACGTGTAAAATGAACCACAGAACTCTTAAGGGGAGATATGCTAAGTCCATTTTTCGCTACCCAATTTTTTAAATAATTTAAAGCTCGTGATATTTGACAGTGAATATCTCCAATCGATGTGCCTGTGGCGTATAAAACAAGATCGTCTGCATATTGTAACATATTAACTGAGCCGTGTAGAGATGATTCCAAATCATATGAATAAAAATTAAATAGGATGGGACTTACAACTGAACCTTGCGGCAGACCTTTCCACACGAGTCTGCATTGATCTAGTAATTGATCTAACTTTATTGTTCTTCCTGACAGGAGATTAATTATAAAGCATGAAAGAATATCAGGGATATTTAGTTTATGAAGTTTTGATTTCAGGATATCAAGAAGAACATTGTCATAAGCTGATTCTATATCTAAAAATACTGCTAGAACTGATTCATTCCGCGAAAATGCGATTCTAATATCTGTGACAAGTGTACCCACACTATCCAATGTACTTTTACCTTTTCGAAAACCAAATTGTGTCTCAGGTAAAATGCCTCTGTTTTCAACTATCCATTCCAGACGATTTTTAACCATGTTTTCAGCAATTTTGGATATAACTGACGATAAAGCTATTGGACGATACGATGCAGCATCTGATGGGTTTTTTCCTGGTTTAAGGATAGGCACCACTACTTGGGATTTCCAAGAGGGAGGAATGTTTCCGGTTAACATGGCAGTGTTGATTAAGTCTAAGTAATACGCAAGTGATGATTGACTGAGGTTAGCAATGAATGAATATGGTATACCATCTTCGCCCGGCGCAGAATCCTTAACGGCTGACAGTACACCTTGTAGTTCTTGCATGGAGAACAGAGAATTTAATATGGTTGCATTATCTACAGAAGGGACTAAGTTATAGACAATTTCTTTTGGTGGTACTGTAGGCGGGGCTAATCGTGTTAGAAATTGTTCAGTCAGATTCGGAGGTAAAGGTGAACAAGGTGTCACACTAACACCACTTCTGAATCTTCTAACATTACGCCACACAACAGTGGGGCTTATATTAGGAGAAATAGAAAGGCAAAATTTTCGCCACCCTAGTTTTTTTTTTTCTTTTAAGAGCTTACGAGTTTTATTTAATAGATCTGTCAACGTCTTAAAATTTTCATCTGTCATATCTCTATTATACTGTTTTTCAGCTGCTTTTCTTTTCTTAATCGCTTCAGAGCATTCTTTATCCCACCAGGGCGGAGAGGGAATTAATCCAGATGCTGAATTTTTATGAGGGAATGTTTCATTAGCCGATTGTAATAAAACATTGGTAAAGGCATTTGAGCAGTCAAAAACTCCATTAGATATATTAGGTAAACTTGCTAACTTACTATTAACATTATCTTTAAATTTTGACCATAATGTGTTATCATTAATATTATATTGTAAACGTGGTTTTCGAGTAGGGTTACGATGCCAAGCCCTTGACAGGGTGATAAGGATAGGAAAATGGTCACTATCAAAGGTGGAAGTTAGTGTTTCCCATACCACAGAAGCAGCTAATTTCGGGGAACATATAGAGAGATCCACTGCACTAGTTATTTCGTGAGGAGCTGTTCGACGAGTTCGAGAGCCTGTATTTAATATACAAAGATTTTGTGCATCAATTACCTCTAGTAATTTTTCGCCGTAGAAAGATGAAATAGAGGATCCCCAGGAAATGTGATGGGAGTTAAAATCCCCTAGGATTAAGAAAGGTTTAGGAAGAAGTGATAAGAGATCCTGAAGATGTTCAAAAGCTATTAATCGAGGTGAATATATATAAATAGAGACAACACAAATATTACCTACTTGTGCAGCTACTACGGAAAAATTATCATAAGAAGGAAGAGAAAGAGGAGAGAAAGAGATGGTATTTCTAATAAGCAAGGCAGCACCGCCATGACTATCAGATCTATCATCCCTTAAACAAGAAAAACCTTGGATTTTGAATATAGAGCCTGGTTTTAACCAGGTCTCTGAAAGTGCTAATAAACAAGTATTGTATTTGTTTATTAAATAAATAATCTCACTTTTTTTATGAACTGCACTTCTGCAGTTCCATTGCACCGCTTTTTGAAAGACTGCCATCATTAATGGCATTTGAATTTTTAAACATTTCTAATATAGGGGCGACGTTGGACGGTATTCTTATGTTTGACTGCGTTAATGTATTAATTAAAATTTGAATAATGTCTGTTGTAGACATTAAGATTGGGTTGTTATTCTTCATAGTAAGAGCACAGCCATCCTGTGGGGAAGGCATGTTATATTCATTTTGAATTTTTTGATGTGCAGCTCGGTCGTATCCAACCCCTGGTTTGAGTGATGGACGGCGGTTTGTAATAAATGTCTTTTTATATGACGTTTGAGGTAGTCGCTGAGAAGAAGAACTGGAAGAAGATTGTGTCTGTATTGGAGCAGTGCTATTAAAAACAGGTTTAAGAATATCAGCATAAGACTTTGATGCAGGAGGTATCAGTTTAGCTGCTTCACCATAAGAAATACAATTTTCTGCCATGGTTATTTTAATTTGTTTTTGGCGTGCAAACTCAGGACAAGACTTATTAATAGCGAAATGTGCTCCTGAACATAGACAGCATAACATGTTTTCTTCCTCTGAGTCGCAATTTTCACTATTGTGGTCCCGGCCACACTTGTAGCACCTAGGTTTTGATCTACACTGCAACTTTGTATGTCCGTATCTACAGCAATTAAAACACTGAATAGTAGGGTACGTATAAAGTATTACTGGTAGAGCATTATAACACATGAATATTCTATTTGGCAATACCTGCCCATCAAAAGTTGCAACAATATTCTGTGTTGGTTTCCATACAGGAGAACCATCTACCATCGTCTTGAAATTTATTCTCCTTACTTTTAAAATCTTACCACACCCATCAGGTACCGACACATTCTCTATCACCTCTTCTGGTGTCCATTCTGATGGCACACCACGAATTAACCCCATACGAGTTACGTTAAATGATGGTACAAATGCTTTCAAACTCTCGTGTGATAGAGTACTGCTGCAGATGAATGAATTGGCATCGCTGGAGACCGAGAAAGAAAGTGAAATTCTATTTCTCCCTATTCTCTTTACAGATCCGTTCACAATATTTTGGAAATTATTTTTTTTGAGGAACTTTCCGAAAGAGACTGGGTGAAGAATTGTTCCATCATCAGGTGATTTAGTTTCCCGTTGCACATGGACAGTAAATGGGGCGGTATCAGTTGATTGATACATTGTTCTAGCTACAGAGGTGAAAACATGGGGACCTGAACCATTACTGTTGGAAGGAATAGGTATCTGAGATGGAGTTTGTAGAGGTTTGTGTAGGTTCTCAACATCATTGACAGAATTGTCGCTATTACCCTCACTATCGATGCAAAGACATCCAGTTTTGCCATCCGCTGCCTGAGCATGCTTCCTTTTCTTTTTATTGCAGGTTTTGCAGATTTTACCTTGACGGCTTCTTTTACGACTCGATCGCTGCTGGCTACTAGACGCGTCCGTGTCCATGCCAGACTCATTAGAAACTATACTGCTCATACTTGTAGTAATAGTTACAAAATTATTGGCCGGGGGGGCCATGCAAGGGGTGCCGACCCCGCCGCCGGGGTCAGGCGGCTCTCCCATGTTTAAAAAAAGCAAAAACTTACCGTATTTAGAAGAACTATACACTTAAATTAAAATATATACAATGACTACTATTTTTATATACAATACAATACTCTCCTGATCCTTTTTATCTTAAAATTATTAAAATTAAAATAACACGGAAAAATAACACCCGCCTAAGTCGACGTTTCCCGCGCTTTTCCGAATTTACATTTTTCCATAACATTTTTCTATTTTGCTCGTTGACGTTTAGGTTTGACAAAATTGACATTTGATTTGTTTTGTGTTTGATAATATTTACGTTCCGATTCACGCTAATAGCGCTAATGAAACCATGTGTATCGGCTATGGAGTATCGTTCGCGCAAAACTTTATGAGCCCTCTGAAGTTAGGCGCGAGGCCTCCCCGACGCCCTGTAAAGTCCCTCGGATACCTATAATATGCGTACTGCGCAATCACTGGGCCTAACTTCAGAGGGCTCATAAATATTCATATTTTTGATATTGGCTTGTAATGTTGGCCTTTTGGCCTCTACAGATGGACCGGACTAGTTAGCGAACGCAGAGTGCGTTCGGCATAACTTGATGGTTTAAGTTTTTGGGCGACTAGCACAAGGGCACCTCGAAGGTACGAACCTCGGCTTGGGCCGTCGCCGGGGGTGGGAATCAGACTTGCCCAGGCACCCCAGAAGGGGTGTGCCCTGGAGCCCTAGCGGTTTGTTGAACTGAATGATTATTTGGAGAGAATCTAACCGATCTTCTAACAGATCCCGAGGGTCTACGATCCCGCCGGCGGGATCGCTGTGTGTGTGTGTGCCTCTGGTAACCGACGCCTGTACCAAAAACTGAATATTTCCTATTGCTAGGAGCAGTCGGATCGGGCGACCCCAGCGCCGCCGCTGTGACGACGGCGATGGGGTCGTCCGGGTCGCCCAAGATGTCTCTAGGGCGTCTACGGAGAGGAGGAGGGTCTGTCACGTCTGTTGAGTAGTTGGAAGCTTTAACTACAAGAGGATTTGGGTGATGAGGCGCCGCGTCAAAGTAGCGGCGGGAGATATACTTAATGTATTGAATCATAGATGGGAGAGGGCTCATAAAGTTTTGCGCGAACGATATAAAGGTACGCGTTCACTGGGTCGTAATCGGAGCGTACGCAGCGTATGGATTCGTTGCTTTGTATTGACTTCTATGGTATCAAGTGCACTGGATTGGATCTTCAAATCTGCGCTATAGAAATCAATAAAAAGCAACAAATCTGTACGCTCCAATTCCGACCCAGTGGACGCGTTGTGTCCCGCTCAATTTGTAAAAGTGTACGCTTGTAGATCTAGTAAGAAAATGTCAGCGTGTGCAATAGGTGTTTATCTTGCCTCCTTCAGTTTATACTTTTCATACTTTTTTCGGTACTATATCGAGTTTTTTATTTATTCAGGAATAGGCTTTCGTTTAGCCGCCAAGTCATTTGATCTTAAGCGATGATGCGGTCTAAGATTTTAAGTGTAAGGCAAATCCAAGCTATATGATCAAAGGAAAAACATAACTTCTTGCGTAGTAGGGTAAAAAGTCACGGAATTACTAGTTTATAATATGTTGGGACCATAGGCTGTTGGTGTTGATTCGGAACGTGATATCTTTATTTATTTATGAAGTAGTTTGTTTACTTGCGTCGTCGCCAATTTTAGCGTTGCGTCGCCGTTATAACATTATTAATCGTTTTGTATCTAGTGAAATTTAGGTTAAAATTTAGTGTGGAGGTTAAAGGGGGAGGCCTATGCTCAGCAGTGGACGTAGTGGATGATGATGAAAATTTATTATTATTATATTTCTAGTAAATATTTATTAAAAATATTTATATGTAAATATATAAACATAATTATAGGTATTAATATATATTATAGGTATAGATATATACCTATAATTATATTTATTGAAATAGTAATTTAAATTTTCATATGCATATTTAACCTTTTTACTCTTGAATATTGCATACATATTTTGCCATTTTGTATAAGGATAATTTTATTATTGGTACATACATATTTAATACGATGTCTAACCATAACGTCCGTATAGTCGTATCTAATCCGTATATGTAGGTACTTGGAATATTTTTTGTTTACCTATACCTACAGTTAGAAATTCGATATTTAAAAACTAGACAAAATTTCTAACTGTAACTTTCTATTGTTGAATGAGTAGATTATAATATAAATGTAAATGGTGCGCTACATCTTAGCAGCAAACGTAGCAAATTGGATTAACTATTATTATTAGAGTAGATATTATACTTAAACACAATATCTAGGTATACCTATTTTATTTTCTATCCTTGTTGATATCGGCAAATAAATGCTAAGTAGGTATATCAAAAATGGTCATGCATTCCGTAGGATATGACACCCGCCAATTTACGTAGTCTATTTATTTGCTTGGCGTATCAGTGTACCTACCTTACCTACGTGTGCTAAACACACAAAAATATAGCTCTGAAACAAAGCTACTACTACTAGCCAGTAAGTAGCCACTGAGGCAAGGACACGATACGATAACAATAACAAATAGTGTGGGGTGTGTGCATGTGTGTGTTGTGTAAATGAATGAGCAAATCATGAGCATTTGTAGATAACTCTCTCTCAAACTGGTTGGTTAGCTACGTCGCTCGTGGCAAGTTTACATTTTCACAAATTTTATACCAGAGAAAAAGTGATACCTATTGTGTTCATTATGAATTCCGAGCTTAAAAGTGATGAAGTTCCAATTAAAAATATTGATACTCCGACTGATGAAAGAATGGAGCGTTTAAATGAAGTTTTCTTGAAGGAGTTTGGCCGGCTTCCGTTGTTTTTCGTCAAAGTGCCGGGACGCGTTAATATAATCGGAGAACATATTGATTATTGTGGATACCCAGTATTGCCAATGGCATTAAAACAGGATATACTTATTGCAGCAGCGATAACAAATGCCCCAAAACTTCAGTTACGAAATATCAACACAAGCTATTCGAATTATGAAACTGTGATAAGACCCTTTGAAGAAATCAAAATTGACGTACATGAAAATGGAAAACCTTTATGGCATAACTATGTCATGTGTGGGATAAAAGGAGCAATGGAATTTCTGAAAAATAATTTTACACATGGTGTTCAACTTTACATTGATGGAAATATTCCTCCAGCATCAGGACTTTCTAGTTCTTCAGCGTTAGTAAGCGCGTCTTGTCTGGCTTTTCTTTATAGTCAAAACGTAAAATTAAGAAAAACAGAAATTGCTGCGCTTTGTGCAGAGAGTGAGAGATACATTGGTACTCAAGGCGGTGGAATGGATCAAGCTATAGCTTTTCTTGCCGAAAAGTATACTGCACAATATATTACCTTTGAACCATTACTTGCGACCCCTGTAGCTTTACCAGAAGATGCTGCGTTTGTGGTAGCTAATAGTTTGGCTGAAGCTAATAAAGCAGCAACAAATGATTACAACAGGCGTGTAGTAGAATGTAGACTAGCGGCGCAAGTTATCGCAGCTCATGAAGGATTAATTACAAACATGAAAATTGTCACGCTAAGTCAATTACAGAGAAATCTAAATAAAACACTAGATGAAATGATAGAAATTGTTCACAAACATTTGCCAAATAACTTATACAGTAAAAATGAAGTTTGCAGTTTATTGAATTTAACTGAAGAAGACATTGATCATGCATTTTTAACAACAAACACCAAAAAGATCACAGATTTTAAATTAAAACAACGGGCTCTGCATGTTTATGAAGAAGCAGCAAGAGTTGAAAAGTTTCGACAAATATGTGCAAAATTTGACAGTAATAAAAATATTCTAAATGACCTAAGCAAATTGATATCTGGTAGCCACGAGAGTCTAAAAAATCTATATGAATGTTCGCACGATAATTTAGACTTGATTGTTGAAATTTCAAAAGAAATAGATGTATCTGCGCGTGTTACTGGTGCTGGTTGGGGTGGTTCAATAGTAGCTTTATGCCACCGAAAAGACATCGATAAATATATTGACTTATTAACTGATAAGTTCTATGTAGAACATTGCAAATTAGATAAGAAAAATGTTAACGCCTACCTCTTTGCAACAATACCAAATGATGGTGCCATTATCTACAAATATTCAAATTAAGCATATTTATTTTCAATAAAATTTTATTTTTATTCGGGTTATTTGTATAACAATAACCAAGTTATCGAAACAAAATGTAAGCTGTGTAATGACACCATCTACATCAAAATGAATGAGTTTAAGTTATTATTGTAAGTATTTATATTGTAATATTAAAAAACCTACAGATTTTAAAATACAGACATTGAAAATAAAATAAATATTCAATAGTTCAATCCTGTCTTTTATTTTTTCATGAATTTACATTCCATAGACTGTGCTAAGTTGATTGTTAATGTAATAGCAGTAATAAAATGATTTGTGATAACATGGAATGTGGTCAATAAAACTATTTTGACATTATAAATAAGTTGTTTGTATGACATTAACCATACATAAAAATGTATACCTACCTATTATAAAGAAATACGTAGTCACCAAATATGCTGATTTGATTATTTATTTATTTTACATTGCCACATAATAGCATTTGCCATTTTTACATTATAGTTGTATGAGGAAGTAATCATGGTTTAGGTAAAATAGTTTAGGAATTCCTACCTGGGGGTAGGGGGGACCTCGTAAAAGCCACTTTAACGTTACATAATAACGGTATATCACAAACACAAACTACACCGCATAAAAAAGAAGGTATATACTTAACAGCTCTTTTCTTCATAATAAGCCCAGTGCAACGATAGGCCCTACATGAGGGGATGCTATGAGAAAAATATGTTATTCCCACTTCTTATGTAATAAAGAAGCTACCTATAAAGTGCAGAAGTATAGTGATGTTATTCCTATAAAATAGAGATACTCGTATATGTCTACGGTAACTTAAAACGGTATTCAATTAAATTTAAGTAGGTACTTGGGTTCCTAAATGTAGAAGTTTTGAGAGACTGGCACTGGGACGAACGGACGCACGGACATCACAATTTATTAAATTAAGGATTCCTTGTTGTACTCGGAGCCAACAAAAAGCAGACCACGCTGTATATATGTATATAATCACAATAGTTCTTAAGCCCGTTACAGACGTAGCTATAATATAGGTATATTGATATAAATCAAATCTTCGATGCCAAGCTATAATATGTGATTAAACGAACTTGCAAGTGAAGTTCGATCAATATTATATGAGTAAGCTTCATGCGAAGATATATTAACATGGTAGTACTTTTGTCATACAGGCAACATTGCACGTTTTTTAGAGAAGAAAAAAAAAATGACATTTGATACTTCATTGTGGTAGTCTGTGCGGTGACAGGGCCCTTATTCTGCACGGGCCAAACGCGCTCTATCGCGGCGCGGTAAGTTAACCTCCAAAAGTTGAACTTTATTTCCTAAGCAATAGAGGCCAACTTTTTGAGGGAAACTTACCGTGGCCACGATAGCGCGCGTTTGCCCGTGCGGAATAAGGGCCCTGCTCGTCATTCTTTAGAGACAACGAGGGAAAAGAAACACAAAATTTTCCTATTCGGGTTTTGGGTGGGAGGGTGTATATATCTTCGCATGAAGCTTACTCATATAATATTGATCGAACTTCACTTGCAAGTTCGTTTAATCACATATTATATATTCGTAGCTTCATGCTTCAGATATATTAACATGGTAGATGTTTAGAGCCAAAATTTTGTGAGAAATAATAAAACATTCTTTACACAAAATAATCATCTTTATTTTCATTGTTCAAAATTGATCTTGCAAAGGTATTTCCCTCTAATATTGGGCGATGGTAATATTTGGCAAAGATTTGTGACCTGCTGGTCCAACCTGCTGTCTTTCGAATGGTATCTAACGAAAGACCAGAGGCGCAAGCAGCGGAAGCGGCGGCGTGCCGTGTGCTGTGTCCAGAAAACTTAGATACATCAACGCCACTCGCACCCATTACCGTCTTGATCCACCGACTGATGGTTTGAGAGGTTGCTGGTTTATGCGGTTTTTTATACGTGAGAAAAAGATTGCTAGTAGACGCTGGCCTTAATTTTTTTGTCATGAATATATAGTCTTCTATAGCTGTGGCGGGACATATAGCCCTATTTTCGTGAAAATAAGGTAATGCTAATACCGGTTGCTCACGTCCCACTGCGGATGTTTTGATTGCATCCAAAATACCTATCTCAATCATAAAAGGGCCTATTTTTATATTTTCTAATTTAATGAGTGAAAAAGTTTGCACTCTATGCGCTGTGCATAAAGCTAGTAATGTCACTAATTTTAACGTAATTTTTTCTAGTGGGAGGCTTCTATTTGGTACCCATTTTTCGATGTAATTTAGTACAACCTGTGGGTCCCAAGTGGAAGAATATTTTGGGGTAGCAGGTTTCAACCTATAAGCCCCCTACGACCCTATAAGGAGCCGTTTTACTTGCTCATCAGTGGTTAGGTTGCTGCCTACCAACAAAGATAATGCGGAGCGGTGGCTGTTCAAAGAGCTGTATGCGACACCTTTGTGGAACTGTTCCGTCAAAAACAATAAAATAGACGACAGAGAACCCTTATAGGGATTTATTCTATTAATTAAACAGAATTGCCACCATTGTTTGTAGGTCCCATTGTATTGAGATAGGGTGTTTTGGGAGAGTGACGCCATCGATAAATCTAAACATTGGTTCGGGGTGCCTCTTGCTGTGAACGCCGTCCTGAGAGCAGCGCTGCACCCAGGGTAAAGCTCGTATGATGTCGAGTCCTAGAAGAGGATGCAAACTTTAACTTATGGGTAAAATATGATATATCTGAACGAATCAAATTTTTAAGCAGTGGAAACCAGGGCTGAGATGGCCAGTAAGGAAAAATTAAAATACCCTCCGCTTCGTCATTAACAATTTTTTGTAGACATTTCAGAATCATTGTAAATGGAGGAAACGCGTAGAAAAACATTGATTTCCAGTTTAAGGTGAATGCGTCTACTGTCATGGCGTCTGGATCTGGTCTCCAGGATACGTAAGTCTTGCACTTTGCGTTAGTGCGAGAAGCAAACAAATCAATGACGGGTACACCGAATGTTGTGATAATTGTTCTAAACTGAGAGTCAGATAACTGCCATTCAATGTCAGGATTAACTCTCCGAGATTCCTGATCAGCTTCTACATTATCTTTTGTATTAATGTATGATGCGTATATCCAAATGTTTCGCTTTTCGCACCACTGCCATATAGTTTTTGTCAAGTCATTGAGGTGAGGGAACTGAATTCCGCCCATTCGGTTAACATAACTGATAGCCGTCGTGTTATCAACACGTAACAGTATATTACAACCGTGTCTATCACGAGCGAAACATTTCAAGCCCAAAAAAACAGCGAGTAATTCTAAATAATTTATATGGAATTCTAGTTCACTGTCCGTCCAGCCACCGCCGGTACGGTTATTGTCACAATAGGCACCCCAACCTGTTCTACTCGCGTCTGTGAAAACTTCCAAATCAAAATTGGGTACCGTGAGTGTATTTGAGGAAGAAAGAACATTATTCATCCACCACGTTAGGTCTGGTAAGATGTCAACATTAGGTTTAAACTTAGCATCATAATGATCGTAGTTTAAACTTAGCGCCAAATATTTTTGTCGTTCAATCTGCTTAGTGTAGAGCCAGCCGTATCGTACAGCTGGGCACGCTGATGTAAGAACACCTATCAAGTGAGCGAAATCGCGTATTGTGCAGGTGGGTAGACGGGAAAATGTTTGTACCAATTGTAAGATATTGTTGCGCTTGTCGGATGGCAGCGATAGTGTCATATCTATGGAATTGTATATGAAGCCTAAAAATTTACAACATTGTTGTGGTTGTAAACAACTTTTTTCATAATTCACTACGAAACCTAAACAGTTGAGTAATCTAAGGGTTTTGGTAACGTTTTTCAGGCATTCATCGTAATTATCACCTATACACAATATGTCGTCAAGATAAATGACAGATTTAAAGCCTTGATACCTTAAATAACTGACTACTTCTTTCATTATCTTGGTAAAGGTGCGTGGTGCGGAAGACAAGCCGTATGGCATCGCATTGAACTCATAAGTCACAATTTGAGAATTTTCATTTTTAAATTGAAATCTGAGGTACTTTTGATGGGAAGCAGTAACTGGAACTAATAAGTAAGATTCCCGGAGATCTATAGTAGTCATGTAACCATTTTGAGGGATCATTTTTGAAGCCGTTCTGTGATCTTCCATTTTGAAGTGGGATCTAGCAACGAATTTATTTAATTCTTTTAGGTTAAGTATAAATCTATGTTCACCATGAGGCTTAGGGGCCAAAAAAATATTCGATATAAACTGATCACTTTGTTGTTTGCATTCACTAACAGCACCTAATTTTATTAATTTTTGAATAGCTAAAGCCATATCCTGCTTCTCTTTGCCGGAAAAATTATTGTGAGGAATTTTGTACTGAACTACATTTTGAGTGAAGGGAATACTATAACCATTGCAAATCCAATCAAGTATAACTGGATTATTTGTAATGTTTAGCCAGCAATCATAGTAGTAATGTAGTCTGCCAGCATGTACCTGTGTTATTGTCGAGTTGGGGCACGTTTGTTCGTGGCCGCTGTTGAGTTCCATTGTCGATGGGATGACGCCGCTGGCGGCGCTGCTGCATGAGCTGGCCCTGGCCCGCGGCGGTATTGGTTCCGGTACGGAGTGGTGCGCCCTCCCCTGCTTGACTGGTGCTGGTATCGAGGAGGGCCCGACCAGTTTTCCCGGGGTCGAGAGACCGGGGTTGCCGGGGGGGTACTAGATGTAGCCTTTGGCAGACCGGGCTTTTTTATTTGCTGTCCTTGTTTATCAATAGCCTTAGATGCCTTAATTTTATCTGACAGGGAGCTGCCAAATAACGTCTCGTCTCTATCATGACCCTGTAAAGTGGTCAGAATAGATTTGTCTAATCCAGGCGTTATAAGTTTCGTTCTCACTTGTGTCTCGACAAAATGCAGGTCTGTTAATATGCGGCATGCATCCGAGAAAATTCTTAGTGCTTGCACTTTGTCATCGCCCGTCAGTAACAATGTCATAGCCTTATTTATGGCCGTAATGCCCAGGCCTAGTTGGTCTTGTTTTATTTGAAGTTTTTTATCGCGCCCCTTGGCAAAATCAGCGAGGGCTGCGGCGATTTCTGGATTTAAGGTGGGTGCTTTTAGCAGCTTGCAGTTATCAGGGACTGCGTACTCTTTTAGGAGCTTCTCTTTCGCTTCTGCCTGCAAACCCTTTTTAAGAATGGGCAGCCAACGCTGCGCTAATTTGCCGTGTATATTCGGGCCGTAGACCGGAATATCGTCAGATGTTTCTCCCAGAGCTTCTAATAACTCTGGGTCAAGCTCAGGAGAGAGCTCCCTAATAGTGTCGTGTATCACCTCGTCGTCTATAACGGCAGGAGCTGGAAGCGACGGCGGTGCGGGTGATGTGGGCGGCGGCGGCGCCTGAAGCGAAACAGCCGGCGCAGGCGAGGACACAGACGCGGGCTGGGTATCCGGCCCGGACGGCGGCAGTGCAGGTGACACAGGAGCCGAAGGTGCCAATGGCCAGAGATCATCATCATGTGGCGCATTTGTTTTGTTCATCAGTCTTGTTCCGTTTTCTGTTTAAAGAAAACATTTTTATTTATAGGAAACTGAAGGTACTTTTAAATTGTCGTCGGTGCCCGGCTAAATTTTTATGTTAACCTGAGGTTAACGTTCCAAACGGAACTTGTACCAAACGGATGTTCGAAGTTTTGATCTTCAGTTTTTAACCTTCGTATTGACCCACGGTCAATCTCTAGGCAGATTTTTAGGCGTCATACTAAACCATCGTGTTAACCCACGGTTAACCTCCAGGCAAGCTTCAAACGCATATTTTGAAATCAAAATTGAAGGTAGGCACAAATATGATAGTCTTTTAGACTCACCCAAATCTTCCTCGGAATCTGACGAAGATATCTGAATCCTGCGACGACGCATTTTATATTCTAATTTGCGTAACTTTGCACTGTATTTTTTAAACTTTTCGTCCGCACTACGTTTCGGCATTTTTACCGCGCGAACGAAAGCGTGTGCTCAGTTGCCTTGCACGAAAAAGAATGACGAGCTGTCACCGCACAGACTACCACAATGAAGTATCAAATGTCATTTTTTTTTTCTTCTCTAAAAAACGTGCAATGTTGCCTGTATGACAAAAGTACTACCATGTTAATATATCTGAAGCATGAAGCTACGAATATATAATTTATATGTTAGAGCAAGAGCTCTTTGATGGACTTTGTCACCTGTAAGTTTGTCTAGATTTTCTGTTGTTTTTAAAACAAGTGTTGTGTCATGTCTGCAAAACTGCTCGCATTACTTTTTCAATATAAGTTTATTTTCTAAGTTTATCGTATTTATTGAACGGCACACTTTAACATTATATATAATAGATAGCCTAGATGCGTGTGTGTTAACGCAAAGAAAGTATTAAAAATATCTTATAACTAGCCGTCCGCCCCGGCTTCGCACGAGTGTAAGCTCGGCCTTCGGCCTCGCTACAAAATATAATATAGCCTATGTCACCCGGGGATAGTGTAGCTTCCCAACAGTGAAAGAATTTTACAAATCGGTTCAGTAGTTTCGGAGCCTATTCATTACAAACATACAAAAATAGGTACAAATCTTTCCTCTTTATAATATTAGTGTAGATATGCTTAGCTGTGATTTATATTGATATAATTATTATAGCTACGTGTATAACGGGCTTTAAAGTTTAAAGGTACGTAACAGCCAAAAAAAATATTTTTTAATATTTTTCTTCACTGCCTCCGTTGAATACTTGAATCGAATGAACTTCGTAAACGTGAAAGTAAAGTCTGACCTGACAGCAGTGACAGCAAAATTTCATCATTTTACTTAAAATAGCAATTTTATTAATTTTCTCTTCATTTTATGTAAGTTTTCAATTTAAATAATTTAAAATTAATCAAACACTTCCGTAGATACTAGGCATTTTGTACTCCATAACTTGTGGTGTGATTAAGAGCAGAAATTGTATGTGAACGGTAAGTTTGATAAAACTATATTTTTTAAACTATTCATAAACTTATTCGTGCGTATTTTTTGTAATTTTTATTTCTTTTTATGGCTTACTAAGGATAACAACCATGTCATCGGTCGAGGTACTTGCAATTCTATATTATTGTTATGCTTAGGTGTCACATACATTTTGAGGTTATGTACTGAGTAAGTTGTTGAAAGTTCGAAATTTGTCTTAATTTTATAGAAGTAACAAATCTTTTACCGACTTCAAAAAAGAAGGACGGTTCTATGTTCCACTGTATTTTTTTTTATCACCGATTTCTCCGCCATGATTTTAAAAAAAAAACTTTTTTTTCGGTAGGGTGTACTTCCAATTTGGTCCCATTGTCACCAATCCAGGATCTGATGATTCGATCCCAGGGAAATTGAGGGCAACCCTCAAATTTTATAGGCACTTATTATGTTTTTCATATAATTTTGAAGTCTGTTTTTAATGTGATCCGCTTGTATTGGCTACATTATGTTTTTAATTCCCAGGCAGTAGGCATACCATCTAAAACTGAAGTACAAAGTTCATCAAAAAAGAGACGCAACCGAAGAAAAAAGGTACATATCTCTCGCTCAGATGATACACAGTCTACAAGCGTTGAAGCAGAAAGCCAGCCCAAAAGAAACGTTTTACATCTAAACGAAAGAGTATCTATTGACCAACCGGTATATTATGGTCCTTGCAACTGTCCCGACTGTAGTCTAATCAAAATAGATATAGGCACAATGACGAACGATCCTATTGAGTCTAGAGAGAAAGTAAAAGCTGCAAGAGAAGCGAAGAAATTGGCCAAACAGCAGGCTAAGATAAAAAGAGATGCCGGATTAGATATTAAACAACCCACCAAAGCTCAGGCAGGGGCTAATAAAGAAGATAGCTCCAGTAGCATGCCTCTAGAAGTCAACAGAGACAATAGCATAAAGGAACAGGATAAAGTAGTGCAGAGTAAGGTAGAAGATAGTAAAAAAAAAGTCAAAAGCAAAGATGAAGTTGACAGGGCTGCTGTCATAGAAAAAGAAAGTTCACTAGGATCTGAACAAGATAGAGAGAATATAAAAGCTGAAAGAGAAGCGAAGAAAGCCACTAAGAAGAGAGCTGCGAGTGGCGACATCCTCACACCCTCTCCAACAGTTAAAGCAGATACAGAAATGACGGTAAGAGATGTCGTACAAACTTTAAGAGATATAAAGATGGTTGCGCTAGAGGTCAAAGCAGTCACTGCTCAAGTGCACGCTCTTAATTTGGATAAAAAGGAGCCAAAAAAGGTACTTTGAGTTGATGTGCATTGCCTCTAACATCTTATTAACTTTGATGGGTAGGAAATAGTTTGAATCATAACTCTTTCTGTAACCAGTCTGTGATTTTAATAATTATTAAACTCGGTCATCGATAGATACAATATCTATAGAGCCACAATCTCCGTCCGAGCGTGGTTGTACATACCTAGACACCAATTATATGGTTCACAATGCCACATTTACTCCAATTTATGTACGCGGCGTTGTAGTCGGATCGCGGTTGCCTTACAACTAACCAAAAAGCGTAGCATGTGCTGAGTTTTGGTTCGGACATTTTTTTGGCATGATTGTGACTCCATAAGTTTTACAATTTTATTGCAGCTTTCAGAGCAAATAAATGCATGGCACGAGTTCAGTTAGCATAATCATTCTAATATTATAAATGTGAAAGTGTGTTTGTTTATTTGTTTATTCCTCTTTTACGCAACAACTGAGCAAGGTACGAACATAGTTTATTGCATAGAGATAGTTGGAAAAGCCAAAATATATGCATAGTTGAGAAAAGTGTTGTTTCTTAGGAAATGTTTACCCAGGTGAAACCATTGGGCATTGCTAGTACCACATATTTTTAATCCCAGATGCAAAAAGAGGGTGTTTTTAACATGTGTATATCTGTGTGTCTGTCTGTGGCATGTAACTCCTAAACGGCTGAGCCTATTTTGATTTAGTTTTGTTTTTGTATGAAAGGTGACTTGATTGAGTTTGTTCTTAGCTATCATTCATGAAAATCGCTTCAGAATTTTGAAAATTATCGTTAGTTTATGGGGTTTTTTCACCTTTCAAACAAAAAAAAAACTCAATCAAAATCAGTTCGATTTTGATTTACTTAGTTTTTTGTTTGAAAGGTGACTTGATTGAGTGCTTAGTTGTGGGTGTTAT
This sequence comes from Agriopis leucophaearia, assembly GCA_949125355.1. Lineage (NCBI taxonomy): Eukaryota > Metazoa > Arthropoda > Insecta > Lepidoptera > Geometridae > Agriopis > Agriopis leucophaearia. The sequence continues at coordinate 1,327,701 of OX421262.1, forward strand.
GATTCAAGAATAAGATTACTAACACTTTTATGGGGGTGTTAAAAAGCACTGACTGCATGGCCAAGAGCACAATCCAAATCAACAGCTACATAACCAATGACATCAGCAACTAATGAGACCCAATGTATTTCTTTGTGCCATGTTGACTAACCAGATGGAATCGACATAACAAAAAGAAAAATTTTGGTTGCTGTTGGTGTCATTGTGGCTGTTGGCATATTTCAGAGTGTGCTCTTAGAAAAGTTTTCCACTGTAATTTTTTTCTCGAATCAAAAATATCTTAGTGAATCTAATATTGTTACAGAAGCCGATAACTTCAAATGAGCAAGCACAAGGTTCACAAATTACTGGCACAAAACCTAAAGCCTCCGGTTCAAAAGAAACTGGAGCAACATCAAAGCCTAAAGAGTCGGAAGAAGGCAAAAGCAAAGCTCAGTTGAGAGCAGAGAGGCGAGCAAAGCAAGATGCGCAGAGAGCAGCAAAGGAAGGCGCAGTACAGACCAAAGCTCCCTCTAAACCTGAGCAACCAAATACTCAGCCTAGTAAGGAAGATTCCAAGAATGCAGTCAAGGTAACATTTGAATAGAAAGAAAACATTTTGATTGCCTCACTAGCCGTAAAGTTTATAATGATTTATAATTATAGAATACTACATGAACAGTAGTGGCATCCAGAGCTAACAAGTTTACCCCAATTATTTTTTATGTTTTCGCGATTATTACACACTTTTAATCAGTTTTATCATGCATTACGTGTTGTTTTAATTCCTGATGTTTCTAATTCTTGCAGTGTCCGTGGTTGGTGGATGGATGTAGATAGAAATGTTAGAAAATAAGTTACAAGTACTGCTTATGATTTTTAGTCAAAACGTTGCAGTAGTCGCTCATGGTGTTCAGAGATCTTGTAGATCTGAGCTGGACTTAAAATTTTATTAATTTATTGACTTGATCTCGAGCAGGTGGATCCCAACCATCTTCTCAAAAAAAATTTTTTTTTTTCAATTTTATTAGCCCCCGCCCCTCCTGCCCCCTTGGGCAGCTTGTGGGCCCGCGCCCACGCAAAGTACTAACTAGTAGATAAATCTAATGGCAATTTTTCATTCTCTTCCATCACTTCTTTTTGTAAATAATGCAAACATTTCAGGAAAAGTCACCCAAACCCAAGACTCCTGGCAAGCAGAGCACCAAGCAACAAGGGCATAGACTGAACTGGTTCAGACACTTGTACAATGAAGACAAGACGAAACTGGAGAAGTTACCTATCAACTCCAAGTAAGTATACCTACCTTGGATTTACATTATACACACTGACCAACTTGTTTGTAGAGTTGGCCAAATGACGGAACATTTTCTACAGATGGCTGTCAGTTTTGTTTAAAACCTATGAACAAAAACTTGAATCTCATCTCTCACCTGATACTCAGGACAATAGAACCACTGTATAGCGCCACTATACAGGAGTACTGCCCAATATCAGCCCAGAGAAGATCATTAGCCTATATGCAGCTTAAAAATTGATAAATGTGATGACGGAATAACAGCAGAGGTTTTAAAAGCCGGTGGAACTCCGTTACTTAAAGATCTTCAAGAATTGTTTACCACCTTCTTCTTAACCAGGAGAACTCTCCAAGCATGGCACGAGGACCTTTAATGGCGTGAAGCCATCTAGAGATCGTGTGACAGTATGTTTACCTAAGGCATATGCTCTGAACTAAAGAAAAATAATTTTGAGAGTGAAGTCAAGAGAGGTAATTGGGCTGAGCAGCGTTCGGGAAACTATGTAGTCTTTAACCAGAACGTCCTAGCTGTCATGACTTACTATGCTCGGCGTTTCTCTGAGGAATCGTATCCGAAAATTCTATTTCTATTCAAAACTGCAATATGGAAACATACTATATATCTATTATAACGGAACCCTTTCATTTACGCGTCTCTACATGCTCTTGACTAATATATTTTTTTACCAATTTTTAGTTTCTTAGTTTATTAGGTTTTTGAAACCCCTGACGCAAAAAGGAGTGTTATAAGTTTAACATGTGTGTGTCTGTCAGTGGCATTGTAGCTCCCAAATGGCTGAACCAATTTTGATTTAGTTTCGTTTTTAACCGACTTCCAAAAAGGAGGAGGTTATCAATTTAACTGTTTAAAAAAAAAAAAACCTCAGAACTTTCGACTGGGTGAATCGATTTTGATGATTCTTTTTTTTATTTGAAAGCTTGTGCTTCCCGTGTGAATTTCAATTTGGTCCAGTTCTGACATTTTTATGAAGTCGGTTTTTTATATTGATAATTATTGTATGAAATAATAAATATTTGTTTGTATGAAAGGTGACTTGAATGAGAGTGATTTTAACTTTGATGGAAATCGGTTCAGCCATTTGAAAACTATCAAACCGTTTTTTTTTTATATTTATACTTGTCGCTCAAGATGTTTGCCTGTCAATATAGCAAGTGGCCAGCCACAGATTGATTAGTAGCTTGTCCTACCTTGGCTCAAAGTGGCTTAAACACTTGACAGTTTTTAGGTCAAGAAGTTTGTTGTTGCTCAATATATTATGGTTTTAAGTGGCGTAGCCTATAATCCCAAGAATGAAGGCCGAAGGAATTCTTTTTAGCATTTATGACTAAACTAGTTTTGCCCTGGGATATTACCCGAAATTCTGCAAGTAATTTTTCTTGGATAAAAAAATTGGTAAGTTAAAGTGTGTGTATGTATGTTCCCCATGGATTCCATAACGGCTGGACCGATTTTGACAGGACCTTCACTGGCAGATAGCTGATGTTATAACATTTAAATAGTAAATCCTAGTATGGAACAACACTTCATACGTCTTTGAACTTTTTAATCCGTGACGCAAACAGGATTTTTACAAGGGTGTTACCCTCTCCGCCTTTGTTTGAACCTCACGTGACCTGGGTCATGAATATGTGTTTAGAAACATGGATTGTGTGTATACCTCGAGCATTCATGCTCACCATAGAAGGCACCTTCTTGCGGCGGCGTCGTGTGTCGGGTCACGCTCTTCCCTCAAATATGGTTGAGGAGGGCGATGGCTGGCACATGAGTCATACTCGTGATCGGGTGCTGCTTGCGGGTCGCTGGTCTAACAAAAAACTGACAATGTGCTGCAGATCCAACCCTGGCCGATGAGCTGATATGTTTATGTTGTTGCAGCCTACACCCGGCCATCATAAAGCTGGGTGTACAGCTAGCGTCGCGAGTCGTGGTCGGCTCCAACGCTCGCTGTATTGCTCTCCTCGATGCACTCAAAAAGGTATCCATATTGAGAAATACTAGTAAAAAATATATATTTAACTACTAGCTGTCGCCCGCGACTTTGTATGCGTAGGCTGTACATTAACATTCAACCATTATCCCTTCTGAAGTCAGCCCGTTCGCGAAATCCATTTTTAGCGGACCTATGACCATAAGGAATTTAAATAACAAATTTTAACTTTGTGTTGAGTACTGCTGCCACGTATTCGACGGAGCAGGCAAGTACCAGCTGGAAGCTTTAGATTCCCTAGACCGGCGTGCTATGAGGCTGACTGGTGATAGCAATCTAGTCGCCAAAAAATTGCAATGCCCTGAACACCGCCGTAAAGTAACTTATCTGTCTATTTTCTATCGGATACATTTCGGCGAATGTGCGCAAGAGCTTCATGACCTTATTACACCCTCCCCCTTTTACTACAGGAGAAGTAGAAGGACTGCACACCTCTTTTCATCGTGGAAATTCCAAAGATTCGTACTCAACGTTTTGGGTCGTTAATTATGAGACGTACTGCCTCCCTGCCGTTCTCCTTGCTTCCTGAGAACTACAATCTAGGCATCTTCAAGGCTAGAGTGAATAGATTTCTTCTAGATCAACGTAATCCATCCTCGGCCACACCGTCGCTTACCATCAGGCGAGTTGGTGGCCAAACATAGATCTATAATATTTTTTTAAATGGTCATGTGTCACGCCTCTAACGACACCCACTCAGCAAAATCAATCAATCCATTAGGCTATATAAGGGAAAAAAACACATTTATACGCATGAAAAACATACCCTCATTTTTGGGCAGTTGGGTAAAAAAACTGTCAATAGTACTAAAAGTTGGTCATACTGAAACTCCTTCCACCTTAACTTAAGGCTCCTAGCTTAACCAAGCAGTCTAACTGTAATATATCCTTGAAACGTGTCTGTAGATGGTTCGGGACTTCTCCCTCCCAGCGAAGACGGAGTTCGGGCGTGGTCTGGAGGCGCACCTGGCCTGCTCGCTGCAGTTCCTGTGGAGCATGCGGCAGCCCACCGCCTCCCAGACGAACGCCGTCAAGTTCTTCCGACACCATCTCACGCAGCTGCCCAACAATGTCGACGAATTTGACGTGAGTAGCTGGCTGGAGACTATGGAGGGTAGGAGAAACGTCTTATATAAGGACAAATGAAAAAGTGTTCAGTTGTAGCAGTACAGTTCAAAAACCCTCTAGATAAAAAGTATGATAATCAATATCATCACTTGTGGCACTAGCTCGTAAGTGTTTTCTATCTGTATGTAATTTTTATTTTTGGTGTACACAATAATGAGTTTCTATATATCTATCATCTAGGCATCTTCAAGGCTAGAGTGAATAGATTTTTCTAGATCAACGTAATCCATCCTCGGCCACACCATCGCTTACCATCAGGCGAGTTAGTGGCCAAACGTAGATCTATTCTATATATAAAATAAAAATAAAATTTATTGACAATTGTTATTTTTTGTAATTTTTATGTTGAAGTGGAAGTTTTTCTTTCCTTGTTTATTTCTCTATCCTACTCTAATAACTTTTGGCGCCTTTTATTTCATTTACCCTGCTGCTACTGCAGCGCCATCCTAATTTAACGAATTTCGACGAAGACTTTTCATAGTCTGTGTATAAATAACTGTTTCTTTCCACAGGCAAAGAAGACTTTACAAGAAGAGATCGACCGATACATCCGAGAACAGATCGACATGGCAGGCGAGGCTATCAGCATCACGGTCCGGAGCAAGATCTCCAAGGATGACGTCATACTTACTTACGGATGGTACGTAACTAACCTTGAACTGTTAAAACAATGTGGTATCAGTGTAAGGCAGTTGTCTGTCCACTGGTATAAAAAGATGGCTGACACTGTATATATTTTTTAATGTATGTTCTCTGATTTCTCCGCCAACTGATGACCGATAAAAAAAAATGTTCGGTAGGGTGTACTTCCAATTTGACCCCATTGGCACTAAGTCAGGATCTGATGATAGGATCCCAGGGATGCACTTGATCCATCATGTGGACCCAGGCATGGCCTAAAACTGAGAACCTCCAAAGGATGAGCAGCATCCTCCTACTTCACAGTGAACGCTCTGCGATCTCCAAGCCGCCTGCCAAGCGTGGAGATTATGGCACAACCCCCTCCCTCATGAAATCTAAGAGGGAGGCCTATGTTCATCAGTGGGTGTCTTCGGGCTGATGTGATGATCTTTCCATCATACGGATATCTACGGCAGCCGTACATGTCTTGAGCTACAAAATAGTTGATGTCAGCGCGGCGGTGTGCACATGTTAGGAGTTCTGGCAGAACAAGAAAGAGAAGAAATAGTTGGGGACTTTTTCGGAAAGGAACTTTCACTGGCACTGGCAGATGATATAAGGAGTACTCTACGCCGGTGAAACCGCGGGGCGAAGTTAGTTTAATATACTTACGAAACATCGAAAGGCTAACATTTAACACGGGCTCGGCTCGAATTAGTTCGGAAACTTAACGCGCCGAGATACGGTTTGCGGTTGCGCTACTTTTCTCATCACCCAAACAGAAACGCTTAAAACAGGAATCCGTAAGGCCCCCAGGACTATTAATTGGTTGGAGGTTTCTCAAAAGACTACTTTATGTAACTGGTTCCGTGTGTTTAAGCCACTGAAGTGAGATTTTTTTTCGTTTAGATTAGAAGGGCTGTCAAGGCATTTTTGTAAGAATTCCGTTGTAGCCAGTTGAACACATGCAAACGATACGTCAAAATATAAATACGTAGGAAGGACTGCAGTAATTCGTCAAGATTAGTATTATTTCAAAAGGTTATGAACACCATTTTAATAAAGTTTAAAATTGACCTTCTCGTGGTGCAATACGGTTCAGTTCCCCTTGAATTTTGTGCAATTATTTTGGTAAATGTTGCTAGTGCAAAAAAACTGCACGATTATTGTGCGGTTTATAATACTAGTAGAGAAATATAGACCGTATCGTAAATTAACGTACCTCATTATTAAAACAGTTCTACCTTAAACTGCACGAAAAATGGTTGGTAAAAAATTTGAGTTAAAGAGTTTTTCAACAATTTTGTTTATTTTAATTAACAAAAGTTGTGTATTAACGCATGTAATTGTGTTATACTAGTGAATTATTATCCTTTAAATACTATTAAGGTAAGTTCGTAGGTTTGCATGAGTGTGGGCAAACAATAGGAAGTAAAAAAAAATATTTTCGGTTTTGCCCCAAAACTCCGCACAAACTTAGCTAGATAAGTTTCCATGACCTTAATAGGTCATGCTTTGACCATGATATTGATTTAGGCTATGTTTAGAGCTCGTTTTATGTGACTTTAAATAGGTAGAAAAATAAATATTATTTGATAAGGTTAAATGCAATATCCATGCGAAGCCATTGAAAATAAAATGATATTATAAAATTTAGAATGTGGTATCACAGCTAGTGATGGGACAGTTTTGTGTGCAGTTTTGATTTTATCGATAACCTGTTATTGTATACCTTATAAAATATTTTATGGTGAAACTTGCCCTAATCGTTTAAAAAAAATTACAAACTCTTATTTAACTTGCATCGTTGGTATGTCTGTCAGCTTCCCGATTCAAAATTTGTAATCCATTTTTCTAAGCACGTTTCAGTTGCACTAAGTAAATTTGATGTTTGTAAAATAATATGGTGGTACTTAACTGGCCTGATGATGGAGCCAGAAAAGTAGGCCATAGTAACCTCTCTACTACATACTTTTACTTATTACTCCGTCGTGTTTGGACTCGTTGAATTCATTTTGATAAGGACTATTAGACCAAAAAGACAAAAACAATATTTCACATCACATCATCAGCCAATTAACGTCCACTGTTGGACAAGGCCTCCCTCATAGAGAGGGGTGTTGTCATAATCCCCACGCTTGGCAGGCGGCTTGGGGATCGCAGTACGTTCACCGTGTACTATTAAGACGCTGCTGCCCATCCTCCGGTGGTTCTGGTCGCAGTTTTAGGACATACCCGGGTCCAAAACAATATTTATTGTCTGTCTAATAATTCATAGATTTACTGACGACTTGCAGCGCCCCGTGGTTTCACCCGCTATCCTATAGGAACTGCTATTTTTTCAGCGTAAAAACTATGAGTCAATCCAGAATATAACCTACCTCCATACCAAATTTTATTTTAATCCATTCACTTATTACAGAATTCAGTGAAAACAAACATATTAATACGCAGACTTTCTTATTTATAATAATAGTGTGATAATGGTGTTGTCTACATCTACATAATAAGACAAATGAATAATAACACAATAAAGTTTAATCTTCAAAAAATACTCCTAAAGTAGGTATTGTAGGAAATGTTGCAAGAAAAATAAAAAATTATCGATATCGATAAAATTATGGTAACCACTATTATTGTCAACGGCTTGTCAAGGGCTTATAATTTAAACACGGTGAAATCACAAAATTATCAACAATTTAGACTATACCGGAGATAGGAAATTCCTCCTTTTTAAAAAATTAAAATCCATTCTAGCTCTACCACACGTAATTACAGCGCAAGACGGCATTGTGAATAAATCCGATGGAGCAGCATACGAATTCGAATTCAGTTAGCAACTGCGATGCGGAGTTTGACGCGTTGACGTGCATACTCATGTTCACTCGTATGCCTCGTAACAAATGTTCCATCTCTCTTCCGTTCTATACCCTTCTCTTTTCTGTGGTTTAAGCGATACTACGTAACTGAACTGCGTACGTGATATGTAAGTTTCGTTGTGTTCTTACGTTAGTTCCCACGAATGATACTAGATGGCGCCACTAGAAATATTAGCTCGCGCAAGCGTTTGTTGCACGACGGTCGACAGGCCTCGTGGGATATTTTGATTAAATTGAACTTGTACCAGGGCTGATAGTTTCATTACTACTACATCCTAAAGGAGCGCTACTTATACAGTACGCAAAATATACACCGTGCGTGCGCTGCGGCCGAATCCTAGCTATTTGTATGTATGTATATGTAACACATACAAATAGCTCACATTGCATGTTTTTTCGTAGAATGGGGTAGGTTATGCTTTTTTATTTATTTATATTGATTATGTTATCAGGATGAACAGATGCTTGCTCGTCAAATTATTAATTGTATTACAGGTAGGTACTTATTTGTAAAGGTAGGTGTAGTATAATCATCATCATCATCACTATATATATAAAATTTCCATTTCACAATGTTAGTTACCGTACTCCTCCGAAACGGCTTTACCGATTTTTACCAAATTTTATATGCGTATTCAGTAGGTCTGAGAATCGGCTACTATCTATTTTCCATACCCCTTCACCGATTTTCATCACCACGCGGGTGAAACCGCGGGGCGCAGCTAGTTATTTATAAATTATTATACTTTTAAGTTAAGTTTGCGCTATTGTGTCGCTGCGTGTAGTGAAGCTAAGTATCGATACATTTTTCGATACTAATTGTTCAAACTATTATGTATACTCATTAAATAAATAAATAATTAATTAATTTAAAAATGTTCCAGTTCGTCCCTGATAGAGCGCATTCTGGTAGAAGCGCATTCGTCCGGCATCCCGTTCCGTGTGGTGGTGGCAGGCGGCGGCACGGCGGCGCGTGCTGCGCGGGAGATGACGCGCCGTCTGTCCGCGCGCCGGGTGCCCTGCATCTGTGTCGACATCCTCGCGCTCGGCTTCATCATGCACACGGTACGAACTTACAAAAAAAAAACATACCTAAGTTTATCATTAAAAAAGTACCTAGAACATTTTGTTTTCCTCCGGGTGAAACTGTCGGCGTCTGTGCCGTCGGGCGCAGCTAGTGTATAATATTGTGTGTGATGGTGGCAGGTGAACAAGGTCCTGGTGGGCGCCAGCGCGCTGCTGGCGAACGGGTCGGTGCTGGGCGCGGCAGGCACGGGCGCCGTGGCGCTGGCGGCGCGCGCCTGCAACGTCCCCGTGCTGGTCGCCTGCGAGACTCACAAGTTCTCCGAGCGAGTGCACACCGACGCCTTCGTCTACAACGAAATCGGTCAGTTCATCATTTTTTTCTTTGTTTAATCTGTCTCATAATCATCATCATCGGTAAACGCAGCGTAGGACGTCCACTCACAAGATAGACAGACGACCTAAAAGAGACCGCAGGAAAACACTGGATGCAGGCTGCTTTAGGGTTTTTTTTTATATACTATCAGATTGAACCCATACAAATTTCATCAAAATGGATTCGGTAGTTTGTCTTTTAAATCAAAATAACTAGAAAATTTTGTTACTTTGATGACAGTATATGTCATCCGAGGAACCGAAATTGCATGTTTAAAAAAACTTGTGAAGTCGTCTTTTTTCATTAATAAAGCTGTAGAGGGCTCGCTGATATTTGCTATTTAGTATGCGTTGTGCTCGGCCTTCGCCCTCAAATAAGAAATCACTACTTCTAATTGTCGTATCAATCTGTAAGTTTGAAGTATATGTAATTCGGATGACAATGCAACGAGGAGGTTACAGTCTATGCGTTACCCTGTATTTGCAATTATTTGGCAGGTGATCCGGACGATCTTATCGACAAATCTGATGAGAACTCTCCCCTGAAAGACTGGAGATCCAACCCGAACCTGACACCTCTCAACCTGACGTACGACGTGACGCCTCCCAACCTGGTGACCGCTGTCGTCACTGAGCTGGCCATCCTGCCGTGCACCAGCGCTCCTGTGGTGCTGCGATTCAAGCTGTCTGAATATAGTGTCTAAATATTGTTAAGGGAAACACCTTGTAAAAAGTAACGGAGCTAAGATGAGAAAAACTGACAGAACTTGTTTGTCATTTGAAGCAATATCACTGTGAACGCAAGATGTGCTAGCAATGACATCCATGACGTCAAGACTGCTATCGTACAGACGTGCTAGCAAAAAATTGGAATGGATTTTTAGTGTGCTCACAGCGCCAAAAGCAATTTTGACGCATTTCGCTACACGCTGATGATCCTTCATTCAGTTGCTTAGATAGATTGAGTCAAGCTTCACTTTGGGATAGTCCGTCTTCCACCATCATCCAACTCCCGTAATATGGATTCTGGCAGGGTTCTAACGGACTGGACCTAGCTTGAAGGTTAACAATTATTGCAACGTATATTGTAATTATCGAATGATGCAAAAAAATAATAAGATGTTTTGATTATCTTACTATTTTGTTTTGTAAATATCAATTCGGTATTTTGGTCATTTGAAACTTGTAACATATAAATATTTGTAAATAGATTATCTATTCGAAATAAAAATATATTTCTATAATGATTATGAATATTTACTTCCTAATTGCTTCTCTTTTTACCCAACAACAATTGAAAGCCAAATGGAGGGTGTTGTCATAAGAATGTTCCTTTATACCTGTTCCTACCTACAGCCTAAACCAATTAATATGAGCTAATAGTCGCCATCAGTGTGGATGAAAAAAATTGTACTGCACTTCATGTGGGGTACCATTGAACGGTCTTTTAAAATGAAAATTTGTATTAAGATGGTATCACGGGGTTCACTCAGATGAGTGCTGACTTGAGTAATGTTTTTTTTTTTTTAAAGTAGCAAATATCAAGAAGACTACACTAATGTTACCTAAAAGAGACGGCAGGGAAGCGCTGAATGCAGGCCGTTTCCAACCGGCACTTTTGAAGATCGACAGGGGAGGCATATGTGGACGTCCTATGGCTGAAGTGATGATGAAGATGACGAGCCCTAACGTTAGGAGAGAGCTACATGATAGAAAGAGAATAAGTGAATATAGCAAGGGGTATCCAGCACTGTGCGAATTGCTATTTTATTGCCTGATATTTACTTAAATTTCTTTGCAGAGTGAACTTCCTACACTCTGATGTACCTATTGTGCTAAAACTACAATTGTTGAACGCTGTTTCTAACTATAACAGTTGTTCAGTACTGTTATGTGATCATTAACGGGATATTTACGATGATGTTGATGGTGTTCTCCATATGCACTACGCCATGTTTGAGTGTTTCCCATTAATAATCATATAACTGTTGCTAAGATTTGTATTTTTAAGAAAGTAATTTTGTGATAAGAATAAAACAAGGTTGACTTATCAAATAGAAGCATTTATTCTCACACAATAGACACGACGGAAATGCATGACCACTAGAAAGTGTTAAATAATGATAGTATAACATAAAAATTTAATCTTTGTGAGGATGTTCAGACTTGTGTATAGAGAAATCAAGTCTCACATAAACAATAACTAACATGAACAATGCGTACAGGAACCCAACGACAAGCAACGGCTCTTGCAGCATAAGGAGCCGTGGGAATGTGTAACGCAACTGGAAGTCTTGAATTTGATTCTCTACAACATTCTTCTTGGAAAATGTGACAACGGGACGCCCCTTTGTGTCCAAATATGTATAGTGAAGGCTATCAGGCAGTCTTGTCACAGAGTACGGAACATTGAGCTTGAGACCTGTAGAACCTTCTGGTAAAATAATCTTTGTGACCACTTCGTCAACTTGCATATCATCAAAAATGTGATCAATAATCCTCATCTTAAGTAAGTAATCATTGCCCGACTGATACAAGTACTCGTAACTTGGGACATTGTAACCGAGAGTGTAGTGAGTTCTCCAGCCTCCGAATAGTGGATATCTGGGCCTGAGGTCCAACTCGACAGAGTCCTTCTTCACCTTCATGTTGGATGTAGAGATGTTGCCATTGGTGTCACGGTAGTACACATCTGAGGCAGAAGCCGGTAGCAGAGTCTTATAAGAGCGGACGCTGGCTGGGCCGCTGTGGTGATCCTGCTGGTAGTCATAGCGAGAGAATGGACCCTTTAGCTTAGCTCCAGTGTGTGCTATTTCAATCACTTCTTCAATAGCGATATTACCCCAGTGAGACACTTCGATCAGACGCTCAACTTTAATCACGGTCAAGAATGGAGAGTTGTTCTTATAATGAATGTTCAATTCTTTCTCGGTGAATGGTCCTGTGTTAGCATATGGGCCGTAAGATATGGATCCATCTTGCTGCGAAAACGGCTTGACTTTGGTGAAAGATTCCACGCCCTTGGTGTTCAAATTGACAGTTGTTTTCTGTGATGTGATATAGTATGGCGAATAGAAGTACAAGTTACCGATGTATTTGACTAGCTGATCTTCTTGTTGGGTAATATCAGTTGGGTACGGTTGGAGAGCCTTCGTAAATACTGACTCTACTCCTATATAAGCTGTTGACCCGGCATTGATAGCGTCTTTCAGATCGACACGCCACAACTTGACGTAGTCATAACCTTTCACTGTAGTCTCCGTAAGACGAAGATCTTTGTTATTGGTGTCCTTAGCACCGATGTAAGCCAAATTATTGTTAGCGGAAGCTTCCAAAGCCACCAAGAAGCTTTTCACCGGCGATTTGCCGATGTTTTCCAAGGTTATTTTCGAAACTATTTTCACGAGCTGGGATGATATATCTATTGTTCTTTCCACTGACTTAAGCTTAATATCACTAGATATGTTGTCCACATTGGCGCTATTGCTTTTTATTAGCGCATATAGCAAAAAGAACACGCACAAATGTAATTTAGCCATTGCCGGTATCAATACCTTTTTGACATTTGACAAAATTGACAACGCAGTAACCGGAAGTACACGCCATCAAAAAATTATGAAAACCATAAAACGGGATATGTTTTGTCTATGGTAGAAAGTGAAAAAGCTGTACATTCATGCTAAGACACTAAAATGTATTTAGTAGGTTTTAGTAGAAACACTACAAAAAGTGGTCACCGCTGCTATTCAATTTAGTTATTTTGTTTGAATCCCTTAGATATAGATAGTCTGTGGAGTTGCGACTTGGTAAGAGGGATACGGACCGGACACTCGTCAGCGAATTATATTTATTGGGATTCAAAACTTTTTACCAAATATGAATAAAAATATAAGTGTTCAAATGCGTAACGCTTAACACAAGAGTTTTTTGCACAACAACGCACTTGCTTTCCGCTTCCTCTAAAGGCCAAATCAATCTGCGAAGTCCCCGCAGGAAGTCCAGATTTATCGACAATGATACGACTATTGATTCGCTTAGGACTCATTTTACTTGGTAAGTAGCTCTTGTTATTGTTTACAAGTTACCTATTATTTCGAAACTATATTTTAACAAAGTACCTAAAATTTGTATAACAGAATGGTATATTTTTATAGTACTGACCCAGTTTCTGACGCCTTCTGAAGCGCTAAAAAGCAGAGGTGGTTATGGGAAGTTCGGCAAAGGCGAGAATGACCCCTCGCAGCCAAAGACACTCGCCGGTACATCTTCTGGACTCCCTTCACAGAACGCTACACGAAGAGGTCTGGGTATATCAGCTTGGGGCTTAGTAGCACTTATTGTAGGTCTCATAGTAGCAGTGATGGGCTTGTATTACTTCTCAGTTTGCTACCCGATGTGTCAGAGTCGCAGCACTAGCCATAAGTATGATAAAATGAGTTTACCGACTATGGCATGAATATGAATAATGGGTATTCTATTGTAGAATATCATAAACATATCCAGTTTTATAAATAAGTTTTAGTAAGGTTGTGACCTACTGTACTGTTATCTAAGAATGAAATAATCTTTAGGTCCTTTTTGGCCATTTAAAAAAAAATTTTTGGTGTTTTATAAACGCGTATTCGAGAATATTTTAAAAGTAAGACTGGATGGGACCAAATGAAAAAAAGTAACACGTGTATTGAATTGTGTTCATTTTTGTTATATTATATTTTAAAGTAATTTAGATTAAAAGTGTAGGCATCGAATCATACCTCGAATAAAATGCTTTAAATGGATGTCTTTAATACATATACATCCCATGGCATACATATCCAGTAAACTTTAATAGTCACAATTACTAAATTTAGAACTATGACTAAATGGCCTTACTCTGAAAATTCTTCTCGATGGCATATACAAAACAATTTAATGCATAGATTCAACGAAATAATGTTTCTACGTAATGCTATTAAGCTAGATACTATTCAAACTTCCAACATGCAGCTAGAATGTTTCACTAAAATGTCCAAAGTTATTTGATCAAACCAAGGTTGTCTGTACTAGTGTTTAGGTGTTAATTTATGTCACAAAGATAAGATAACTTTAAGAGAACTAAACTCACAATTCCATGTACCTATGTATAATTTTTATTACCTTTTTACTAGGAAGTTTAATTCACAACCATTGTTAACAAATGTTTTTTTTTACCTCAAGATGCGAGTACCTTTTACATAGAACAAATTTTAAAATAGCTTGCTAACATACTATAGTGCTCATAATTGAATCTTGACCTACTTATTGAACAATAAAATTCTTGCTTATTTACATAATGAGAATTTTAATATTTACTTTGTCTTGTTTTAATGTTTGTGTAAAATCTTATTTTAATTGTGTCAATATAAATTATACCAGTAGATTTTTGCAGAATGTATATCTGCCTTTTATCAGTATTACCATTATAACAGTTGACATTTTAATAATTAAATTTTTGTAACATTTTACATTTTATAATGCCTTTTACTTTCATACTATTAAGTGCTCAATATATTATAAGAATACTTCACAGAGTTTTATTTACTTCATAAAAAATAATTCCCAAATATAAAATAGCATTAATGTGAGAAGACTGCAACAGTGTCAAGACTAGAAACGTGCTTTACCTTTAAAAGATTATATATCGGCCTCCTTGACGTGTCCGTCAACGGCGAACCTGACTAGCGCCGGTTATGAGCGCGTATATGGCTGGCAAAACCAAACTTAGTTTTAAAGGTCCTGTTGCAAGGCGCACAATGCAACTGACCATCAGCATTGTATGTGTAAGTGTAGGTAGGCTTCGGACGGGTTTTAATGATAAGGCGTTTAGCATCTAGGTCTTGTATTCGCTTCTCTTCGAAATTATTAACAGCCTTATGAACAGAGCTGCGCCACTCTCGCCTCTGTTGCGCGAGCTCTTCCCAACCCTCGCACGGGATGTCACATGCGGTGAGATGGCGCTTCAGGACTTTTGTCGCTTTAAAAGATTAGAAGCTCTGCGGCTTACTACTCTGGAAGAAAGACGGTTGTGTGATGACCTGATTGAAACCTTTAAATTCTTAATGGGTTCTAAAACCTTCCTGACATACACGGCATCTACTGACTAAAAGATTACACACGAGAAAGCAAACGTCACAAATCCCTAATGTGGCCTGCGCCGTCACAGACCAACACTGCACACCACATCCTCAACAACAGTAGTTTTCAATTGGAACATGAACATGGCCCGAGGGTGTGGTCGCATCGAAATCCATAAATGCGTTTAAAAACAAAGTGGACAGATGGGTAAGAATGAAGAAGATAATCTTAACAGATAAATACTAAATTTTGACAGTGTGATATAGGCACATCAGCTTATGCTCGCCTATAATCAATAAAGAAATAATACTAAAGTGACCGGGATATTTTTTCTTCCTAACAGTGACACCAGTGTGAGTGTTAGTAGTGTGTGCATACTCTAACTCACCGACTTGTAGTCGAAAATATAATCCTAAACCCTGAATGCCAAGGTCCACTACAATACGTACGCAGTTGCGGGTAACAGCTAGTCTAGATATAAATATGTGTTTCTTCCATCTTCAATGTGCTCGAGTATCATGCATCTGTATGTTCAAACTTTGTAATTGTGAGGCTGAAGGTCCAGACTCCCCGCCAAACCCTACACCGAGCCTTACTACTTACTACCAGTGTACTTACAGACATCAGATAGTAATATATAAAAAGTTCAAACTAGTACAGGAAATCAAACAAGATTAAAAATATATATGTACGTTGTACGTATATCAGTCTCTGGCAGCCATATTACAAGCTTTGCTTAGTTTGGGGTCAGATGTCCATGACATGTGTGCTATAATGCCCCAGATATTTATTTATTTTTTATTTATTTATTAAATCATCAGTTATAGTATAGTTATATATAAAAAATTCAAACTAGTACAAGAAATCAAAGAAGATTAAATTTCATATCAAATTTTATTTAGAAGTAAAATTACTTTTAAACAACCACACTTTCAATCAAATACATTACTGGAAGAATGTCTAACTTGACATATGAGAATGTTTTACAATTTCTGCACGAACAACTCTCATGCTTTGCACCATCACAGACCTTACAAGAAATATTAGCAAAAATATAAGCTACCTAGAAATTGTGATTCAAATACATACATTTTATAAAAATAAAATAATAACTAGTGCTTCCGTTACATTTAGGTAATTATGAGTTATGAAACATATTTATTAATGTACAATTCTTCCTGAGTTTTGAGTTCTTATATCTTCCTATTAAAGATTTAGATATGCAGTATTATTATAATTATACACCTATTTTATCTTCTATTTTTAATGTATGAAAAGTGATGCCTTTTAGTTACATTAATCTGATTTTCAATAAAACAAAAACAGATATTATACTAAAATATGAGAATAGATAAGGAAATACCTTATAAAAAAATGCAACAAATTATTTCTTTGACCAAATACCATATCCAAACTTGATAAACATAAGAAATTATGACGGAATTTAGGTGGATAAGATAAAAAAACAACAGATAAGAAGTTTCAAAAGGAAATGTGTCATTCAGGTTTTTATTAAATGCAATTTTTGATATCCCAGAATGTCACAAATAATCTAGAGCAGGTAACGGAAATAGACAACGCAAGTTGCCTTTCACTGACATTTCCCGCTACATTTGTTTCTGATTAACACCTATAATTGTAAAGCAATTATTTCAAGATATTTCATTCATAAATTAATGCATCACGTTTTTGTAACCCATGGGCTATTACAGCAAAATATAAACTTGCAGTCTATTTCCTCAAATCTGAATAAATATCAGACTAAAATTCACACATCACAAAATGGACTTTAATTCAATGCTGTAAAATGATTTTACAAAAGCTGTATAACTTTTAATTTTCCTGTCCAATTAGAATTTATTTTTCTGGTTCATATTATTCTATGAAGTTGGATAATTTCCAGTAAAACTTCTGCGAAATGACTTTTCACCTTACTGCACTGAACTAGAGTCCTTTACACACTGGCCTTCTGCTTATAACTCGTCTTTCTCGAGGTCAATGTCCGAGAGGTCAATGTCCTCTT
The DNA here is from genome assembly GCA_949125355.1 of Agriopis leucophaearia. Lineage (NCBI taxonomy): Eukaryota > Metazoa > Arthropoda > Insecta > Lepidoptera > Geometridae > Agriopis > Agriopis leucophaearia. The sequence continues at coordinate 1,345,128 of OX421262.1, forward strand.
CCTGTGGCAGTTCCCCATCATTCCCGTCCCAGGGGTCGGTGGTGGACACCTTGGGCATCTCCGCGCCGCGCACCGGGGCAGTCTGCCCTCTCCCGAATGAAAGGTCCCTGGAACAACCACATTTCAGTAAGTACATTTAGTTAAGACTTACGGAGTATTTACCTACCGATTTTTTTTTAGTTTTCTTGTACTAGATTATTTACTAGGCAGATATGCTCCATCCAGATATGTATCATCGCTTTTCATCAGGTGAGATTACCTTCAAACATGCGGTCAAATGCCAGCCTAGTGCGATGTAAAAATACTCATTAACCGACATCCAAAAAGGAGGAGGTTATCAATTCGACTGTTTTTTATATATATTTTGTAATGTTTGTTACCTCATAACTTTTGACTGGATGAACCGATTTTAATGATTTTTTTTTTATTTGAAAGCTGGTGCTTCCCATTTGGTATTTCAATTTGGTCGAACTCATAATTAATATTCATAGTTTTGAATATGTATGATTATTTCCAAAATTGTATGCCATCATACTATGCTATGTAATAGTTTTGCCCTGTATTTTAACCATAGATTTTCTGAATTTTCTACATTATAACGGGAAGAAAAGTATCAAATCTATACTTATGTATTACTTAAAATAATAAATATATAATAATTATGATCCTCTTGATGCACACTTCCTTGCCAATTTTCATCAAGATCGTTTCTTCAACCGTATAGTTTTGAGTTCGTCTCATTTTATGAATAGAAGAAATATAGGTTTTTTCAATGTGGCAATTATCAATAGGATAAATTAAATAACTGAGAAGTTACGGCTATTTTTTCATTAACTTTTAATTACATTTAACATTGCGTAAGCATTTCCGAGGTCACCGGTTCAATTGACTTTTCGTGAAAGTGTGGCAACTTGTCGGGTCTCAATAAGTTACGAAATGTAGCCATTGTTTCCATTTCACGGTAGAACGAGGTAATGTATACCTCGAGTAAGCGGTTTTTTTTTTTACATGTCGCTTCATCTGTGAAATAGTAACGGCATACTCCGTGAGTAACGGTATTCGCACAGTAGAATAACTTCACCTACTTCTATGGCTATAGGCAGTGTTTTCTGTCGCACGCCACTAAATTTCATCGGGCGAACTTTATTTTTAACAGACTTCAAAAAAAGGTCGTTCTATGTTCCACTGTTTTTTTTTAAATGTATGTTCACCGATTTCTCTGCCAATTATGTGTTTGATGATTATTTTTTTGTTTGGTAGGCATATAAATTTCATCAAAATCGGTATCATCATCTGCTGCATAAAAGTGGAATCAAAGCGCTTCGTACGGGTTTTCGGAATATCAACCATAAAGCGGTCTCGATTTTTTGTGCCCGCTCTAGCAGCCCGATAGAAAAATTGGCAGGAGGGAATTGGACTGGCCCGGTGGCTCAGTTGGTATTGGTAGTGAACCTACCTTCTGCGCTTGGGGGCGTTCGATTCCCACCTAGGACAAACATTCATGTGATGAACATTTGTGTTTATTCTATGTCTGGGTGTAAATATCTATTTAAGTATACATTAAAAAAAAAAAAAACAGTCTCTGGCAGCCATATTACAAGCTTTGCTTAGTTTGGGGTCAGATGACCGTGTGTGCAAAAATGACAAAAATCTGCATGCAGATCTGATGCACACTCCGAATTGAAATGTATTCGATAAAAATAGACTAGCAACTTTGCACCGATGTTCGAGACTAAGAAGCTTAGTCTGAACCAGGGATTCGTTACTGATGAGCCTCTTGGTACGCTTCTCAATAGACTCTAATTAATAATTTAATGCCCCAAGCTGGACCACCATTCCATAAAAGTTATCAACATAAACAACCCCACACTGTAGTTTAGAATTAAAATGCGCCATTCAGTGAGCTCTCATTGCGATGGCCAATTAGGACGCCGCCTGAGACATTTAATTCAGATGATTTACCTGAGGAACTCGTTGATGCCAGTCTCGGAGAAGGATCCCCTCAGCGTGGAGAACTTGAGTTTCTTGGCGTTGACGACTGCCATGGCGGGGTACCCGAAGCCGCCCACCTCCAGGGATTCCTCCAGGGCCGGCTGCGCTCCCGCCTCCGCCCAGATCCAACTGCAATACAATTAAAACTTATTAATTATAAACTTAATAGTATAATATCAGCTGAGAATTATCTCTTACAGGCAAGTGTAAAAACTGGAATAGTAAAGCCCTTCTCAAACAAAACATAACAAACACTCAATAATGAATCTTCAGTTAAATTATCAATATAAAAAAAGATTTCATAAAAATTACAGAACTGGACCAAATTGAAATCACACACGGGAACGGGACCACACGGGAAGCACAAACTTTCAAATAAAAAAAATATCATCAAAATCGGTTCACCCAGTCGAAAGTTCTGAGGTAACAAACATTAAAAAAAAACTTCGTAGAACGTTCTTACGTTTAAAAACGGCTGGACCGAATTGGATGAAATTTTGTGTTCCTGGAGCGGGTCATAGTAGCTCGGCCTTCGGCTGCCATTCTAGTCGCCCCGGCTTCGCAAGGGTTTATACCCGTGTGAAGCCGGGGCGGCTAGAATGATCTATTCAATATTGCGGAGAATGAGCGACAAAAATATCCGCATCCCACTTCTGATGTTTGACAAATAGACCAAATGTTGAGTGAACTCACCCCCACATCTTGTTCTTATACTTGTCCCCGAGGCGGGTGAGGGTCTTGATGTAATCGTTGCGGCACGCAGCGTTGCAGTCCAGGATATGCGGCAGGATGGACACCACGCAGAGCGGCTTCTCAGTGCACGCCTTCATTGTCTCTTCGTTCACAACCTGATCAATTACAGGGTTACATTTTTTATCGCAAATTTCAATAGCTATGTCGGTGACCCTGGTTCTCTGGCGAATATCTACGTTCCGGATGTACCTAATCGTATATTTTTTATTTGCAAGTTGAAGTGGCAATTGGCTGGCCACATCGCTCAAAGAACTGATGACCGATGGGGAAGAAAGGTTCTTGAGTGGAGACCACGAACCGAAAGACGCAGCGTAGGTAGGCCTCCCACTAGATGGACCGACGACATTGTGAGAGTCGCGGGCATCCAGTGGATGCAGATGGTAGGATGTCGTTCATTGTGGAGGTTAAAGGGGCAGGCCTATGTTCAGCAGTGGCCGTCTTCTGGCTGATGATGATTTTTTTATCGTAGACGAATGAATGTTACCGACATAGCCCACCGGATTAGCAAGTTGAAGTGGCAGTGGGTAGGGTATTTATGATGCATGATAAAGAGAATTTTATGATTTCTTTTGACTTTTGTTACGACTAGATTTACGAACGCCAATCAGGAACGTCGGCCGATCACAGCCACAAGACGAGGGTTTTGGCTGGTTGATAAGAGTAAGGCTTGGTTGACCGGCATAAAAGGAAGGAAGTGAAAAAAATGCCCGTAAATGGTATTAAGAAGAAGGTTTAAGAAATAGTTGATTGAATCAGGCGTTACTTTGCGGAAGTCCATTTTCAAAACTGTTTTAATGATGAATTTCAAGTGTAATTCCGCTTCTACGTCGCTTCAAGTACAATAAGGAATTTAAGATAAAAATTTGTTGATAATGTTAATTTTATTAAAATTTAAATATACATATATATATTTTTTTAATTAACATTATCAACAAATTTTTATCATAAATTCCTTATTGTTCTTGAAGCGACGTAGAAGCGGAATTACACTAGAAATTCATCATTAAAACAGGTTTAAGAAATGTAATGGAAAAGTATAATTAATGGGAAATTCCTGTAAAGTTATTGATAAATGAATACAATATACTGTGAAGTTGATGAAAACACTGTGGATTTTACTTTCTCCTTACCTAACCTTTTTTTTGTTTAAATAAAAAAGAGCTGCAAATAAGCATGCGGTCCACCTGATGGTAAGCAAAACCGCCGCCTATGGACACCTGATGCAACACTATAGCGGTGTTGACGGTGCTTTGCCAGTCCGGAGAGGTAGTTGTAGAAACCTTTACATAATAATATTGATGTAAGTTAAGTTTGTAGGTTTTATGTTATGCTACAGTTTGCATATCGGCAGCCATAAAGTTTACGACGGAACATTATCGTAACCAACTGGAATACATAACATTCACGAGGAATGAGCTCGTTTTAATTTTACGCGTTTCAATATGTATCAACAAACACCCGCGTCAAGCACGGACGGTTGATATTTATCCGAATTTGTTTAACTAGTGTGCACAGAAAATTTAATTAATTGGAGTATTGTTACACAGATTTTAGTCGTTATAGGCTAGGCAAGTATTTGTTCGTGAAAGAGGAAATAGTGCAAAATCTACACTAATACTATAGAGGTTAAAGTTTACGTTTCTGAGTTTGTAGGAGTTAATCTTTGGAACTACTAAACTAGTCCTGAAAAAATCTTTCAGCTGCTTTAAGACACAGTAGATACAAATTTAAATTCTAAGGAACATAATCGGGTAACAAAATTCTATTCCAGGTCCTAAGTCATAGTAAACAACAAACAAGTGCGCACCTGAACAATCTCCGGCGGCGGTACGTTCTCCGCCAGTTTGTCGAGAGCCCAGGATACGATGTCGCTGGAAGTCCTGCCTCCGTTGTAGTCCTCCATACTGTCGCTGCTCTTCTTGCCGGAGCGGAACATCTTGATGGTGGGGTAGCCCTGCACTTGGTACCGGGACGCCATGTTCGTGTGGACGGTCGCATCGAGAGCGCCTAGTTTCACCTGCAACATTTGACAAAGGCATGGAAATGTAACTCAGGGTTTAGATTAGTCTTTACCGTGATTAAGCTCCGTCTATCCTACGAAAAATTACAAGTATTTCAGCGATAGTGCAGCAGAAGCTATCGCCAGACAAACCCCAAGCACTCTGGTCCAATGACATCGTAAAAGTAGCAGGATGGTAGTGGATGAGGCTGGTACAGGACCAGAAGAGACAAATAAATAAATATCTGTGACATTATTGCACACATGGTCATCTGACCCCAAACTAAGCAAAGCTTGTAATATGGCTGCCAGAGACATATATACATGTATATTTTTAAATACATACTTAAATATATATTAACACCCAGACATGGAACAAACACAAATGCACACATGGTCATCTGACCCCAAACTAAGCAAAGCTTGTAATATGGCTGCCAGAGACATATATACATATATATTTTTAAATACATACTTAAATATATATTAACACCCAGACATAGAACAAACACAAATGTTTGTCCTAGGTGAGAATCGAACCCACGGCCCCAAACGCCGAACGCAAGTTTTACTACCAAACTAAGCAAACGGGATATAGCATGCTGAAGAGCAGACCCATACTCAGCAGTGGGTGGAAAATGATTGTTTTTGGTAAAGGTAATTTCAAGATTAAAATCTGTGTCCTAAAATTATGCCCGAGGGAGTTATCAATATTGTTTCTATTTCTTATAGTATTTCTTTAGAGACGTACCTTTCCTCTGAGCTCGGTGGCAGCCTTGGCCCAGTGCGGCTCGAGGTTCTTGCAGTGTCCGCACCACGGCGCGTAGAACTCCACCAGCCACAGGTCCTCGCTCTCCAACACCAGCTCTTTGAAGTTGGAGTCGGTCAGCGTAACCACATCAGACGACTGTCAAACAAAATGTCAATTTTGTAAAACACTATCACAAACTTTCATAGTTCAATTTAATTTAGTATTACCTGTGAACATGGTGCATGCAATGCTGAAATATCAGAAGCTCAAAGCCTTAGTAAATCGCACTAAATATTCTTTGAGTACCAAATAAAAAAAGAGTTTACTTTCAGTAGTAGTTTTTGCAGTGATAAAAAATTCGTGTTGACTTATATTTCAGAGGGATGATGGCGTCACGTCTTAAGAGACTAAGAAGAAAGAAAGAGAAGTCATAAGAGAAGAGTTCTGGGAGTTGGAAGTCACACACAACCCTGAAGAATAAAGGAAATATAGAGAAGGATTTTAGAGTAAAAAATCATTTATTAAATCAAGCATTAGGTACTTTGCGAAAGTTCATCTTCAAACTGTTTCTTAGACGAATTTCTAGTTTTTTCCGCTTCAAGGCGAGGTGGCGGTCAAGCGCAAGCCTTACAATATATTTAAAAAAAAAAAACAAGTACATTAAGAATTACGGATCAATTATTTATGTTTTAAATTACAGAACTTGGTTATTGATAGTCATAGTAATTTATTCAAGCAGGTACAATTATGCACACTATTGAACGTCAATGCATTATTTCGATAACCAATAACGTTTAGTTAAATATTGAAACTAACAAAGTTCTGTGAATTGATACTTAATCCCTTATTGTACCTATTTATTATCTACTAATTAACTGAAGTCGGTTTTTTAAATTGTCAATTATTATTCCTTAGGTAGGCCTATTTTTTTCTAGATGATCACATAAAACGGCTTATAATAATTCTAATAATCGAGGCTGAATACAAAAACTTCATATAAGAAGGTCAGTGTGGCAGATATGACGTGGCCCACTAGTAATTCACTCAGAAAAGAGAATGGATGTGTAGGATGCTGTGTGGGCGGAACAGCTATCGATAGTGTGTGTCATGTGTGAGGAAAGTTCTGGTAACGCCTTTATTGACTACTAGCTGTAACAGCGACTTCGTTCGCGATTTCTTCAGAAAAAAATAGCCTATGTCCGTCCTCATGATACATACTATTACCTGGCAAAATTTTATTGAGATCGGTTTAGCCATTTAGCCGTGATTATGTAGCAAACAGACAGACGGACACAGTTACTTTCGCATTTATAATATTAAGCGTGGAAGTGCGGATACAGGGTTTCATGGAACGGTGGTACTACGTCTAAAGGAAGCCATTGTACTTATCATAATTAACTACCTTTACTATGAGATCAACTCAGAAAATGCAAAAAACTACCATAGACAAATTTCATTCACATGACACTCAATGCAAAATTTATGGAATGGGTGCTACTTTTTTAAGACTTCCAAAAAGGAGGAGGATCTTAATTTGACTTTTTTTATGATTCTTACCTCAGAACTTTCGACTGGGTGAACAGATTTTGACGATTCTTTTTTTATTTGAAAGAGTCTCGTGTGGTCCCATTTCAATTTTGTTCTGACATTTTAATGAAGTCGGTTTTGTTATATTAATTTTTATTTTATGGTTAAAGGGAAAGTTGGTCATGTGAGTACAATGATCTCCATTCGACGTAGTACTACCAAGGGCGGATCCAGGGGAGGGGTCATGGGGTTCATGACCCCCCCCCCCTGGGCCCAGCCCATACCTACTTTTTACTTGTATCTTTGATTATAAAAATTAAATTATAACTTCTTGCGACTTGACCACGACTATGTGACCCCCCCCCCCTGACACCAAAGCTAGATCCGCTCTTAAGTACTAACCTGTATACAGGATGTACTAAAGCAGAAAGGTCATTATAGTCATTATTATGAACAACTTCTATTTGGGGCTGACCCTTAAATCGTGAAAAAAAATCTGCTATTCCATACATTTTGATTAGTGTGACTGATATTTTCTATGGAACATCTGATTTCTGTTTTCTTAATTTTATAACACGAGATTTAATTAAGACCAAAACAGTTAAAAAATGCAGTAGAGGAAGTTCAACATTTTGCCCTACAGGTCTCTTGATACTCATATTATTTATACGTATGCACACAAAATATTCCTATTATCAAGTTATGTAATAATATTCTGTAAATTACTGATATCGCTATCACACCAGGGAAAACTGTGTTATCATTATTTAATGCTACATGAAATTGATATTCCCGAATATAATATGAGTATCACCTATAATCATTTCATTGCAGTATTGCTGCAATCTATGTCCTGAACTGTTTTCCAATTTTTGTGAATTTTCTAAGGATGAAAAGTACGAGTACAATACCTAGAAACCTATACTTATAGGTATACTCAATAAGCATGTGGCCTGATGTTTAATTTATTACAAATAACAGGCTTAGCGATGAATACAACTAAATATATTACACATACTGAAAAAATAAATTGAATTGGCCGATTAATCTCTGAGATATGAGCGTTTAAAGTTTTAGGTGGAGAGGGGATACTCCATCCCTTTCTCGCAAAGCGTGTGTTAGTATAGCATTTGTATGCCGCGCGTGAGGCTTGACGTCATAGCTCAGTATAGTGCGCTCTCTGTCTAGCATGAAATTAAAATACTTATAACTTATTTATTTTTAAACTAATTTAAATTTTGTTTTCGTTGATAGGCTCTATTGATGATCAGCTTTTTTAAGAGGTATTATATAACATAGCCTATGTTTTAATCTGGTAATTTCTAAGCATATTCGTGAAAACCGCATTTAAATCCGTCCAGTGGTTTAGGAGATGTGCGCGGACAAACAAACAGACAAAAATTCTAAAAACTGTCCTATCGTGTTCAGCTGCTTATTTTAAGACGCCCTGTGTGATTATTTTTTTGTTATCTCGCAATTACAGATTTTTTTATCTCTACGTTTTTATTATATGTATAGATTAAAAAAATATTTGTCTCATGCCTATTATATCAAAATCCGTATACAAGGTTACGCATAGTAAAAGTTGTTCATAATGATGAGAGAGACCTCCTATCGGTTTAGTACAGTCTATATGTGTAAACCTATAGACATTGTCATAACCAACCAGCCAAACTTTAGCAGTTCATAATAGTATAGTTATGAACATATCAGCTATCGACATAGATTTATCAGTGCAACAATGTATACAGTAAACAATGATAAGATCCATGTGAATGATCTCTTATTTCAAAAAATCATCTAAGTAAATTTTTATGAAACACTGTTCAAATATTTGATTATTATGGAGACTGGAAATATTTCAGAGATCACAGTGAATAGGTATCTTCTATGTCTGCATGTTCCATCTTCAACCACATTGTCTGTTACCAACAGGTGAGATGGTGGACAAACGCGAACTTATATACAAACAAATTATTGTAAAAATTCTTGGAGTATTTAACCTCAGGTACCAAACCAAGGCATACTTCTCAGCAAAGTATGTGGTCACATTGTGTAGTTACACTGTATTTTATAACTGTGTGCATTGCCCGTTGCAGGTACGCAGTATTGCCACCACCGCGCACTGCCTGTACTGCAAGGAGCCACAATAATTTCTGCTTAGTGCTAGAGGTAGTGGAAGATGCTTAGTAGTCTCCCTTCAAGTAAAAAATACCGCAGCTCGCCCCAGGCGATGCGCAGCACTTATTACTTTACTGCACATCATCTGCAACGGGCTCAAGTTTAAGGGTGATGCAAGTTTGTTAACTATGTGCATTCATAAACAAAATTTTGTTTTGCACATTTGTGTTTGTCAGTAAAAGTGTGTGATGACTAATGAGTGTTCCTCCTCCTTCAAAAGCGTAAAAAAAAATTGCAGTAGGCATCTCCCATGGTGAAGTGAAAATTAGGTAAAAATATGATTTCAATAAAGTTTAGAAGAAATGTAGTTTTTGTTCCTTTGCACCTCTTGAGAGACTGACTTACTTCAACCTATGCAAGCCACTTTAATATTTCACAGTTTAGTTTCAAGAGCCAAGACCTGGCCAAAAGACTGGTCTCAGAAATTGGCCACAGAAATATTGGGGGTTGGCGTGACAATGGTGGTGACTCCCGCTCTGGTTCGTTCCTGGTGATAAAATTGGCCATTGTCATTCAGCGTGGGAATGCTGCCAGTATTATGGGCACTTTTGCACCAGGAAGAGTGCGAGGCAGGTTATTTGATTTAACGTGAATTTATGTAATTTGAATTAGTTTGCAACATGAATATGTAATGTTAAATGTACAAATATTTAATTGTTTGATGAAAAAATATAATTACAATTTGACTTGCATGATAGACTTTTTGCTACTGAAATAAATTAATTGATTTCTTAATTTTAGAAAACCCAAGATTGTCCAACATTAATCTTGACCGATAATCTTGACACTAATTAGCAAAGCTTTTTAAAACTATGGATAGGGTTAGCGCTCAAAAATGTGCCAAATGTACAATGTGCTAATGTAATGCCAAATGTGCTAAATAAGACATTGTTATAACGACAGGGTTTAATTTCGTTTGTTGTTATTTCTAATATGTATCTAAATTTTTATAGATAAACTCAGGACATATTTTCTGTAGTGGTAGGCCCTTTGCAGGGGTCTGCCTGGGGAAGTACCACACCTTTGCCAGTTATTCAACCGCCAAGCAGTAGTGTGCAAACACTACTGTGTTCCGGATTGAAGGGCAATGTTTCCAGCGAAATTACAGGGCACACAGAGATCTGAAATCTTATATCTCGGGGTGACGAGCGCAGTGCATTGCCATCCAGGGTTTTGAACTGTTGAAGTTCAAAAATCTGGGTGGCGTAGAGCTGTTATGGGCAAGCGTGAAGAGCCATCAGGCGAGCGACTTCGCTCGTCTAGTCACCGAGTACCATAAAAAAAAAAAACTTTACTAACTAAACTTTTTTTACTATACCCATTAGACCATTAATGTGTTTATAAATCAATGATGAGTAGTAGTAAAGTAATAAATTTTAGAACATTTACACATGAGTTAAAACCTTTTATTTCTCATCTGTTCTGTGAGCGTCCTAGCCTTCACAATGCTCGGTGTGTCATTATCAGCAAATCTTCTACGGAACAAATGCACTTGGAGCTGTTGCAGCCTCTTTTTGCCGTATGCTGTGGTAACCACTCGGGGACGGTGGAATTCTCTGCCACGTTTAGGATGTAGTAATTTTCTAGGCCTTGTCACTTTTTTCAATGGCATACTTACCTGGCATTCCATTTTATTCGTCCTTGCCATTTTTTTCCATGGTATATTATGGCCATACAGTTTTTTCTTCTGCATATAGATTTTGTTAACGTAAATATGGTGTTTAAGAGTTCTTCATAATTCTTAATTACAACTAAGCTATTTTAGAAAATACTACTCCTAACTAGTGCTAGCCTGAAGGAGACGTAGCTTTACATAGAGTACATATTTTTTCATCTTCTTCTTTAGGCAAATAAATTCTTAACATGACATATTTAGTATTAAAAATTTATAGACAATAAAAATATTTGAAGTGGCAGAATTGGAACTGGCACAATCTGGGTAAACTTCCAGAGTGCTTGAACTGCTAAGCAACAGTTGCTTTGCTTTCGGCCTCAAAATGTTTGAGCATTTTTTTTTAAATAATAGACTTTCGTTTGGACTTTCACGCCTGATATTAATAGATGATGCGGTCTATTATGGAAACGCTTGCCTAGCTATCTTTGCAACCAATCTAAGCATTGGTAACACCATCAATAAATTATTGCTACATGCAAGTAATTACTTAGTTAAAACTCCATCCAGATGTTAATAAGAGGAAATAGAGATGTGAATGTTTAAATCGTAAATCCTAGAGCATGGAACAATTTTTCAGTATAAAAAGTACTTATGACATTTAGTGTCCCCAATAACACATTTACCTTGTCTGAGCCACCCTTCCTTCCGAGTGCAGCATATGCCTTCTCCTTAGTTGCCCTGAGTGCTTCGTCCACAATTCCTTCGGCTGTCTTTTGTCCTTCGAGTTTATTTGCTTTTCCATTTACAAATATTTTCACTGTCGGGAAACCAGTGATACCATATTTCTGGCCGAAGCTCTGATGCTCATGTGTGTCAATAGCACCTACTTTTGCTATGCCCTGGAAATTAAATTGATTTACTGTTGATGAGTAGGAATAATGCAAATTGGCATAATGACTTCCATACACATTTGTTGACAGTGCTTAGAATTATGCACATAATTAGTTACTTTATTTTATAGCTTTGTCCATTTATAATTAAAATTGCCATTACAATCGTGTGAGACTGGCACAGGACCGGAATAGATATTATTTTCCGGCTTATGAATGCTGATGCTTATATGCAGTTCATGTTTTGACTTTTCGAGTTCAATAACAAAGTAGGAGAGCTAAGCTAAGTTTAGGGAATGGTAGATATGTTTATATATGAAATATTAATTACCTTGAGAGCTTTAGCAGCTTTCTTGTATGGCTCCACAAGGGTCTTGCAGTGTCCACACCAGGGCGCGAAGAATTCTACTACCCACACTTCTTCAGAATTTACGACTAACCTATCGAAATTACTGGGTGTTAACACTACCACGTCTGAGGAAGAGTCGTATAGGGCGTACGACCCCGCAGCACAAAGCAAAATACCTAAAATGAAACAAAATAGCGTAAAATTACCGGCAAATTGAAACCATAATATAAGAACGATAAGAATACGTATGAATTAAATGTTTACAAAACATACCTAGGCAGAATGTGTGCAGCATTTTAACGACTATTTATATACAATTAAGTAATATTTTTTACGTTTCGGCTATTTTTTGAGATCGCGCATGTAAAAAGTGAAGAAACACGTCAGTCTTGAAGCTTTTTGGTTTTTGGCAACTGAACGGGGCAAATGGGGCAATGACTTATTTTGTCGATGGATTTCGTGGGTCATCTCTATTGGTGTATTCAAAATTGGCGCCTTCAACTTCACTCAAATCTCTATCTAGTCTGTGGCGTTCAAATGTCGTCTCGCACAAACGAATAACGATATGCCCCAAAAAGTCGTGGCTTGAATGGGCAGCGGGCAGCCTTGCATAATGAATGAAAAGAATGGAAAACGATCATAAACTATAGAGAACGAGAGAGACAACGACCAGCCGACCACAGAATGAAAATATGTTGGCAAAATGGCCGATTATAAAATTGTATTAGGCATGTCGATTCTTCCTGAAAAAAATCGATTTTCGAATCGATTCGAATCGAAGTCCACTGAATCGATTCTCGATTAAATCGGCCTCTGGAAGATCGATCTTCGATTAATCGATTCGATTTTCCAAAATAAAATAAAATTTTAACTGATTCGATCTTCTATTTGTTTAGATTCTCGAGGACAAATTTATGCCTACTATTCAATTTAAAAAGATTTTTATTTTTATTTGCAGCAGAATAGATCGAATCGATATAGAAAACGATTTTTAAATTTAATAAGTATTAATTGCAAGAACAATTACTAGTTTTCGGTGAAACAAAAATATCGATCAAGATACAAAATATATATAAATATACATAATGCATACCTCCTCCTTTTTGGAAGTCGGTTAAAAATTATATTACGATTTAATGATAAAGAAGTTAATAATTAAATGGTCACCTGCTGGAAACGTGCTTTAGCTCACTTTTTTACTTAAAAATATAGAGCAAATAGATCACAATACAAATGTAATGTACACTGTTCATAGAACACCATAAAGTATAATAAAATTATTATACATTTCGGATACGTTTTTGTTTTTGGGCTTATAACTCGGTATGCTAAAGCCATTGAGGCCATACTGCCTCGTCTTATGTAGTTTAGCACAGAAGTGGGATTTTTTTAGGTTAGATTCCCTTCTATTTTTTGTGTATTTTACTTCTCTGTTCTGGTCATTCTGCCCCAATAATGTGGTGGAAACTTTACTAGGGGCATCTATGGAGTTTTGGAAACAACATGTAAATACACGTTCACAAATACTTCGAATAAAATCCACCATTATTATTTCACATTAACAGTCAAAATACAAAAATGAAAATAATACCATGAAGCAACATGTTTTCTTCGCGTTGGTGGCAAAACTGTCATTACAACAAAGTATATAATAGAATATTCAAGGTTATTAAGGATTTTTATTCGCGATTCTGATGGTGACAGTTACTGTTGTCAACCTGTTCGCGCGCTTAGCGATGATAATGCCGTTACTTCTAACATACTACCGTAATAAGCCGCGCAATTTTCGCATACTATAGTTCGCACAGACTGCTAGACTATTGTTCGATAATTAAACTTTTACAGCATATAAACGATCTAGAAAACCGATTCCATAGATAATCCCGTGAAATATTAACGATTCTAGGTGGAATGCACTGCATTTCTACGATCTATATTAGCACCTCAATATCAACATCGTGAATCGGTCCGATTCTCAGAGTTCGAGAATCGATCTGGTGAATCGATCCACTCTGTCAGATCGATCAAAAAAATCGATTTTCTGACCTTAAAAGATCGATTTTCCGATTAATCGATTAAAGATCGACATGCCTAAATTGTATATTTTTGACAATGTGACATGAAAAGTTTTATAATTGCTCTCAATTTCGTTGGCGAAAATGTAATAAATTGTAATGATATTTTTTAATTTCGGTTATCATGCATAAACTCGGAATTATTCGTAATTTAAGCGTTAAAGGTGCGTGTATTTACTAGTTTATGATTTTGACAGTTCATTTAGTCCGTTTCCCCGCGCGTTGTTTATTTTTCGGGTCATTTTCGGCGGGAAAGCCAGCCAAGCAAAGCAGGCAGCCTAATCGTTACGGTTTGTTCATTATTACAGCCTTTCTTTGGCGCAAAATGAGTTCGAACGTTGCAAAACCATTCACCGTTTTCGTCGAGGGCAATATTGGTAGCGGTAAAACTACATTTCTGGAACATTTCCGTCAATTCGAAGATATCACTTTGCTGACGGAGCCTGTTGAAGAGTGGCGTAATCTCAAAGGATGGAATCTATTAGTGAGTCTTCCTTCGTTCTTATTCACTTTATAATAGTAATTTTCGCACATCACATACTACCTTGCATTTTTCTCAACATTGCTAAAATTCTAACCTACACCTACTTAGTGGCTTATCATGTTGAGAACTCACAAATTTGCGAACATACAAAGACATTTATGTATCAACGCGAAGGTTCAGTCAACTTGCTTCAAAACGATGCAATATTGAAACTACCAACATTTTCTAATTTATCCAGGAATTAATGTACAAAGATCCGTCGAAATGGGCCATGGCGTTCCAGTCGTATGTCTCCCTCACCATGCTGGACATGCATCGGAGGCCCGCAACCACCCCAGTGAAGCTGATGGAGAGGTCTCTGTTCAGTGCCCGATACTGCTTTGTAGAACACATGATGAGAAACGGCACAATACATCCAGCAGAGTTCGCAGTCCTAGACGAGTGGTTCAGGTTCATTAACCACCAAATACCAATTGATGCTGATCTCATAGGTGAGTCATTACTTATGTGTTATGTTGATTCACAAATGATTGTTTCAAATTGAAGAGCTAAGGATTGTTGCTGATAAAGTGTGAATGAATTGGTTTAAATATACATTCTAAATGTGCAGGCAACTGATGTCTCAGGAGCAATGAGTGCAGAACAAGCACTTTTTTGTTGCAGCTCAATGCAAGCCTGAAGAAAATACAATTAAAGGCTTACATTTGGCTGCCAGCTTGCTAGATGTTAAACGATAGACGAATGGTCTAGTATGGAGCACGCTTACCTAGAAGAAACCGATTCGCTCTTGATTTGAATTGTAACTATCGGGGAACACCCATTCAGGCAGTGTATTCCACAGACTAGCAGTTAGCAAAATAAAAGTGGAATCAAAGCGCTTCATAAGGGTTTTTGGAATATAAATCATAAAGTGGTGTCGATTTTTCGTGCCCCTCTGGCAGTCTGATAGAAAAATGAGCAGGAGGGAATTAGATCATGCAGATCCGATGCACATTCTACAAAATTTATCCGATAAAAAAAAGCAATAGACTAACAACTGTGCCGATGTTCAAGGCTCTAAGAAGCTCAGTCTGTACTAGAGATTTATTGTTGATGAGCCTTTTAAATAAATAAATATTCGGGACATTGCACACACAGTCATCTGACCCTAAACTAAGCAAAGCTTGTAATATGGCAGCCAGAGACTGATATACATACATAATATATTTTTAAATACATACTTAAATAGATATTAACATTCAGACATAGAACAAACACAAATGTTCATCACATAAATGTTTGCCCTAGGTGGAAATCGAACCCACGCCCCCAAGCGCACAAGGTAGATTCACTACCAACTGAGCCACCGGGGGTGTTTTGGCACTTGTGATTGATGAAATACTAAAAAAAAAAACACTGAAATTTTAAACTTAAAATAAAAACTTATTGTTATTCCAGTTTACTTAAAAGCAACTCCTTCGAGAGTGTACGAGAGGATAAAGAAGAGAGCCCGTTCCGAAGAGCAATGTGTACCGCTGTCGTACATAGAAGAACTGCACACGTTGCATGAAGACTGGCTCATCAACAGGGTGCATGGGGAGTGTCCTGCGCCAGTGAGTATAACAGACCCTTGTTTTAAAGCCAAAAGGCAATCATTGTACCCATGAACAATTTTTTATGGTATCAATGTCAAAACAGAAAAAGCAAAAAAACTGCTATTTCATAGAAAAATTACATTCACACTTGACAAAGTTTAAGAGACAGCTATTTTGCAAGCTTTTATTTAGTTTCACCCGTCCGGTGTCTGTCTGTAATCAAATCTTGCAATTTAAATTGCACCCACTTCCCGGTGTTCAATTGAGCTGCAATTTGGCATACTTGTCAAGTTCCGATGACAATACAATATTATGATGGTGGACAACAGCACTCCTCGATGGATAATAGTAGACTGGCAGTGTTTGGGGTCATTTTGATCAGCACACCGTTCCGATCAATAATTTCATAAAAGCTTGGTTTGAAAAAAATCTTTAGGGTTTAGATGAGTAAAATTATCTCCTTTTAAATTAGAAACAATCATTTTAATGTAACTCTGTATACTAGAAAAATTCGACATGCAACATCAAAAATTTTCATTTTATTGAATGTTATTAGTAGAGATGTAGCGATTAGTCGCTATTATTTTGATACTCAACTTGATTCGTTTTTTTTTCATTATTCGTCTAATAGTGTATTATATTTTCTATTATTCGACATTAATGAATAATTGTAGGAAATTATTTTCAATGGAAAAAAAACGACAGTACAGATTGAAAATAATAAAACTGTTCTGTGCAATGAACAGCATAACAAAAATCAGTTCAGTTCAAAAATCAGTTTTTTTTATAGTCAAGACCTATTCACCTTTGGTGACAGTTTCTTCAATTTGTTTTGATTTTGTAATTGGGCAATGTTTGACAACATATTTTTAAACAATGAAATAAGAGGATGGTTCTATGTTCCACTGTATATAATATACTAGCCGTCCGCCTCGGCTTCGCACGAGTGTAAGCTCGGCCTTCGGCCTCGCTACAAAATATAATATAGCCTATGTCACCCGGGGATAGTGTAGCTTCCCAACAGTGAAAGAATTTTTCTAATCGGTTCAGTAGTTTCGGAGCCTATTCATTACAAACATACAAACATACAAAAATAGGTACAAATCTTTCCTCTTTATAATATTAGTGTAGATATATATATATATATATTTTATGTATGTTCACCGATTTCTCTGCCAACTATTGAAATAAAAATAAAATCATTTTTGTTCGGTAGTTTATACTTCCAATTTGGTCCCATTGTCACAAGTCAGGATGATCCCAGGGAAATCGAGGGCAATTCTCAATTTTATAGACACTAATTGCATTTTTCATATATTTTTGAATTCGGTTTTTAATGTTATCCACTTGTGCCTATATCTCATATAATCATTTTTAGACTCATACAATGTCTAAATACTTTGACTACTATGTAGAGAAAAATACCCAGTAGATAGTTATCAATTAATTTAACATAACTGACATAACATCCGGAAATTGCGGTCATGCTTGTTGAAATCCTACTTTTTTAAAACTGTTTTAGCAGCTGATAATAATATTAGTGAGTTCGAAATTTTATATACTTACTAATTACGTTTTTCATATGAGTTTTTGAAGTCTGTTTTTTATGTGATCCACTTGTTACAGGTTCTAGTGCTGGATGCAGACTTAGATCTCTCTCAAATTACCGAAGAGTATAAGAAAAGTGAGCATCAAATCCTAAGAAAGGCTGTTGACGTTGTCATGAGGTCTCCAGTGAAGCACAGCCCGAAGAAGCCCATTACTTCTTCACCCATTAAAATTGTTCCACAGAGGAGAGTATTATAATATTGACCGTGTACCTTTCTAGCCAAAGGTTTAATTTATTTTATTTTGACTTGATCTTTTTATCAACAAAGTTTGAAGGATCATACTATAGTTAATAATACATTGTTCACATTTAGAATATTGTTTTTTTGTTTAATAGCTGTATACTAGACTTGGATTAGTATTGTACTCAATGTAAGTCAGCAAAGTTTTGAGTGCCTAGATGAAGGCAGAATTTATTCTATTGCATGTTACATCTGTACTGATACAGAAGCTAATGTTCTAGGATGATAATTTTGAGGCCGAAGCTTCTTTGTTTCATAAAGAAAGCTCCAGCCGGGATAGCATGCGCGCCGCGACAAAATCTTGTCGTCACTGTTGAGCGAGAACGTGACAAAGACGCCTACGGTTTGATATACGCCTGTCGCTTTGGCACGATAAAAAGAGTCAAAAATGTTTTGTCGTGGCGCGCATGCTAGCCCTGCTGGCTGGTTTGACCAGGCAGATGAGATTTAATTGGGTCACTCAAAATATAACTTGATTGCAGATGTGTCTTGATTTTATTTTTAGTAAAGAATGGGTAATTCTTTCAAGTCGAAATAATTTGTATCTTTAGTGTTGTATAAGTTTTTTTAAGATTATGAGTATGTGATCACAATTATTAATAATTGTAACAAATATTTATTGTGCATCCAAAGCGAATAAATGTGAAATATTCTAAATAAGTGAGCCTTTAAAATGGTTTATGTGCAAAGCAAATTATTTAAGTTAATTCATAGTAATACCTAAAGTATACTATAGCTTATTTTACTATAACCTGAAAGATATAATATTGTTAGAGAACCTTTTGGACTTTTATGAGTATATTGTACTTATGAAGTGTAATTATTTGACTTTTTGCATTCAGCAAAAGTAAAACTGCTTAAAAGGTCTTTATTATTTTGATTTGGCATTGTAACTGCCTATATATTCTACGAAATGTTCATAAGCACATAAATGTGGATGCTATGGGTACATAAGTAGTAAAAGTACCAAAAATTGCATTTATTTAGTGTTTTCACATCAGTGTGATTTGCTGTTACAAACATTTGAATTTCTATATTGGAATAAATTGTGTTAAATAAAGTGATGTATCTACGTTAATAGTTTCATTATCTTACAATTAAATGGCGAAACGAAAATGTCTAGGTAGGTACTGCATATGCATAATATAGTAGAGATCTTTCATTCAAAATCGCATACAAAATACTACAAAAATATGGTGGACATTTACAATGAAAGATCTGTCTGGCTGTATACTTCTCTCCACGGCCATCGCATTTTTTTTGCTACGTTTCTCACTTTAGAACTAAGCTGAAAAGGGAATTCTTTATTTTCATACAGAATTTCATAGAAAAATAAAATAGTTCCATAATAATTCATTGTTCTGACATGGCCACCGATGATAAGCGCTTACCATCAGGCGGCACGTTAGCTTGTTTGTCACCTATGACATTAAAAAAAACAACGAACGATAGCTATGTGAGAGAAGCGCTTAGAATTCTGCATTTAACTGCACTTACATAAAAGTGCCCGCGAACCCCCTCTCCCTCATGGTGTTGGGACATTTTGTGTAAAAAGTACATAATTATATTATTTTCCAGCTTGTGTATTTTCAAGTGTTTAGTACATTAGTCTTCTATTATTGTATTCTCTTTTGTTTAGTATTTTAATGGTAGATTATTATTTAACTATTTATAAATGTGCTCGAGTATAGGATAGTGATTTAATGAGGTAAAACGTGTAACCAGTTGGATTAAATCTTTGAATATTCTAAATAGTTTGACTAGGAGGAAGCACCGGTATTTTCATGTTGTTTCCCTAAAAAATAGGTACCTACGTAAGATGATATGGTATGGCTTTAATGGCTTTAGCCTGCTCAGAAATGGGCGGAAAAATTAATTTTCCGAATCACTCTTTGCATGCACGGACCTCCATAACTTTGATTATTTTTATTCAGCAAAAAAAAAAAAAAACTATACTTGGTATCGTTCGCGCAAAACTTTATGAGCCCTCTGAAGTTAGGCGCGAGGCCTCCCCGACGCCCTGTAAAGTCCCTCGGATACCTATAATATGCGTACTGCGCAGCCACTGGGCCTAACTTCAGAGGGCTCATAAAGTTTTGCGCGAACGATAGCACAGATCTACTTGGTAGTCTAGTTACTTGGGTACTATAGATTACATTGATTTTTGCTAATAACAAGACAAACCGGCACTTTTTTATTTTCAGTGAAAATAACTCTGGAGCAGTTATGAGTGAGAAATATTTTTTTGTTAATTTGATGTATCTATTTATGCCCCTAAAGCCAACTCTATACATTACATTGATTTTTGCTAATAACAAGACAAACCGGCACTTTTTTATTTTCAGTGAAAATAACTCTGGAGCAGTTATGAGTGAGAAATATTTTTTTGTTAATTTGATGTATCTATTTATGCCCCTAAAGCCAACTCTATAGATTACATTGATTTTTGCTAATAACAAGACAAACCGGCACTTTTTTATTTTCAGTGAAAATAACTCTGTAGCAGTTATGAGTGAGAAATATTTTTATGTTAATTTGATGTATCTATTTATGTCCCTAAAGCCAATTCTATAGATTACATTGATTTTTAATAATAACAAGACAAACCGGCACTTTTTTATTTTCAGTGAAAATAACTCTGGAGCAGTTATGACTGAGTAATATTTTTTTGTTAATTTGATGTATCTATTTATGCCCCTTAAGCCAACTCTATAGATTACATTGATTTTTGCTAATAACAAGACAAACCGGCACTTTTTTATTTTCAGTGAAAATAACTCTGTAGCAGTTATGACCGAGTAATATTTTTATGTTAATTTGATGTATCTATTTATGTCCCTAAAGCCAATTCTATAGATTACATTGATTTTTGCTAATAACAAGACAAACCGGCACTTTTTTATTTTCAGTGAAAATAACTCTGGAGCAGTTATGACCGAGGAATATTTTTTTGTTAATTTGATGTATCTATTTATGCCCCTTAAGCCAACTCTATAGATTACATTGATTTTTGCTAATAACAAGACAAACCGGCACTTTTTTATTTTCAGTGAAAATAACTCTGTAGCAGTTATGAGTGAGAAATATTTTTATGTTAATTTGATGTATCTATTTATGTCCCTAAAGCCAATTCTATAGATTACATTAATTTTTGCTAATAACAAGACAAACCGGCACTTTTTTATTTTCAGTGAAAATAACTCTGTAGCAGTTATGAGTGAGAAATATTTTTATGTTAATTTGATGTATCTATTTATGTCCCTAAAGCCAATTCTATAGATTACATTGATTTTTAATAATAACAAGACAAACCGGCACTTTTTTATTTTCAGTGAAAATAACTCTGGAGCAGTTATAAGTGAGAAATATTTTTTTGTTAATTTGATGTATCTATTTATGTCCCTAAAGCCAATTCTATAGATTACATTGATTTTTAATAATAACAAGACAAACCGGCACTTTTTTATTTTCAGTGAAAATAACTCTGGAGCAGTTATGAGTGAGTTTTTTTTTTGTAAATTTGATGTATCTATTTATGTCCCTAAAGCCAATTCTATAGATTACATTGATTTTTGCTAATAACAACACAAACCGGCACTTTTTTATTTTCAGTGAAAATAACTCTGTAGCAGTTGTGAGTGTGAAATATTTTTATGTTAATTTGATGTATCTATTTATGCCCCTAAAGCCAACTCTATAGATTACATTGATTTTTGCTAATAACAAGACAAACCGGCACTTTTTTATTTTCAGTGAAAATAACTCTGGAGCAGTTATGAGTGAGAAATATTTTTTTGTTAATTTGATGTATCTATTTATGCCCCTTAAGCCAACTCTATAGATTACATTGATTTTTGCTAATAACAAGACAAACCGGCACTTTTTTATTTTCAGTGAAAATAACTCTGTAGCAGTTATGAGTGAGAAATATTTTTATGTTAATTTGATGTATCTATTTATGTCCCTAAAGCCAATTCTATAGATTACATTGATTTTTGCTAATAACAAGACAAACCGGCACTTTTTTATTTTCAGTGAAAATAACTCTGGAGCAGTTATGACCGAGTAATATTTTTTTGTTAATTTGATGTATCTATTTATGCCCCTTAAGCCAACTCTATAGATTACATTGATTTTTGCTAATAACAAGACAAACCGGCACTTTTTTATTTTTAGTGAAAATAACTCTGGAGCAGTTATGAGTGAGAAATATTTTATGTTAATTTGATGTATCTATTTATGTCCCTAAAGCCAATTCTATAGATTACATTGATTTTTAATAATAACAAGACAAACCGGCACTTTTTTATTTTCAGTGAAAATAACTCTGGAGCAGTTATGACTGAGTAATATTTTTTTGTTAATTTGATGTATCTATTTATGCCCCTTAAGCCAGCTCTATAGATTACATTGATTTTTGCTAATAAAAAGACAAACCGGCACTTTTTTATTTTCAGTGAAAATAACTCTGGAGCAGTTATGAGTGAGAAATATTTTTTTGTTAATTTGATGTATCTATTTATGTCCCTAAAGCCAATTCTATAGATTACATTGATTATTAATAATAACAAGACAAACCGGCACTTTTTTATTTTCGGTGAAAATAACTCTGGAGCAGTTATGAGTGAGAAATATTTTATGTTAACTTGATGTATCTATTTATGTCCCTAAAGCCAATTCTATAGATTACATTGATTTTTAATAATAACAAGACAAACCGGTACTTTTTTATTTTCAGTGAAAATAACTCTGGAGCAGTTATGACTGAGTAATATTTTTTTGTTAATTTGATGTATATATTTATGCCCCTTAAGCCAACTCTATAGATTACATTGATTTTTGCTAATAACAAGACAAACCGGCACTTTTTTATTTTCAGTGAAAATAACTCTGGAGCAGTTATGAGTGAGAAATATTTTTTTGTTAATTTGATGTATCTATTTATGTCCCTAAAGCCAATTCTATAGATTACATTGATTTTTAATAATAACAAGACAAACCGGCACTTTTTTATTTTCAGTGAAAATAACTCTGGAGCAGTTATGACTGAGTAATATTTTTTTGTTAATTTGATGTATCTATTTATGCCCCTTAAGCCAGCTCTATAGATTACATTGATTTTTGCTAATAACAAGACAAACCGGCACTTTTTATTTTCAGTGAAAATAACTCTGGAGCAGTTATGAGTGAGAAATATTTTTTTGTTAATTTGATGTATCTATTTATGTCCCTAAAGCCAATTCTATAGATTACATTGATTTTTGCTAATAACAACACAAACCGGCACTTTTTTATTGTCAGTGAAAATAACTCTGTAGCAGTTGTGACTGAGAAATATTTTTTTGTTAATTTGATGTATCTATTTATGCCCCTAAAGCCAACTCTATAGATTACATTGATTTTTGCTAATAACAACACAAACCGGCACTTTTTTATTTTCAGTGAAAATAACTCTGGAGCAGTTATGAGTGAGAAATATTTTTTTGTTAATTTGATGTATCTATGTATGTCCCTAAAGCCAATTCTATTGATTACATGGATTTTTGATAATAACAAAAAAGACCGGCACTTTTTTATTTTCAGTGAAAATAACTCTGGAGCAGTTATGAGTGAGAAATATTATTTTGTTAATTTGATGTATCTATTTATGCCCCTTAAGCCAACTCTATAGATTACATTGATTTTTCCTAAAGCCAATTCTATAGATTACATGGATTTTTGCTAATAACAAGACAAACCGGCACTTTTTTATTTTCAGTGAATATAACTCTGGAGCAGAGTTATGAGTGAGAAATATTATTTTGTTAATTTGATGTATCTATTTATGCCCCTTCAGCCAATTCTATAGATTACATGGATTTTTGCTAATAACAAGAAAAACCGGTACTTTTTTATTTTCAGTGAAAATAACTCTGGAGCAGTTATGAGTGAGAAATATTTTTTTGTTAATTTGATGTATCTATTTATGTCCCTAAAGCCAATTCTATAGATAACATTGATTTTTAATAATAACAAGACAAACCGGCACTTTTTTATTTTCAGTGAAAATAACTCTGGAGCAGTTATGACTGAGTAATATTTTTTTGTTTATTTGATGTATCTATTTATGCCCCTAAAGCCAACTCTATAAATTACATTGATTTTTGCTAATAACAAGACAAACCGGCACTTTTTTATTTTCAGTGAAAATAACTCTGTAGCAGTTATGACTGAGAAATATTTTTATGTTAATTTGATGTATCTATTTATGTCCCTAAAGCCAATTCTATAGATTACATTGATTTTTAATAATAACAAGACAAACCAGCACTTTTTTATTTTCAGTGAAAATAACTCTGGAGCAGTTATGAGTGAGAAATATTTTTTTGTTAATTTGATGTATCTATTTATGCCCCTAAAGCCAACTCTATAGATTACATTGATTTTTGCTAATAACAAGACAAACCGGCACTTTTTTTATTTTCAGTGAAAATAACTCTGGAGCAGTTGTGACTGAGAAATATTTTTTTGTTAATTTGATGTATCTATTTATGCCCCTAAAGCCAACTCTATAGATTACATTGATTTTTGCTAATAACAAGACAAACCGGCACTTTTTTATTTTCAGTGAAAATAACTCTGTAGCAGTTATGAGTGAGAAATATTTTTATGTTAATTTGATGTATCTATTTATGTCCCTAAAGCCAATTCTATAGATTACATTGATTTTTAATAATAACAAGACAAACCGGCACTTTTTTATTTTCAGTGAAAATAACTCTGGAGCAGTTATGAGTGAGAAATATTTTTTTGTTAATTTGATGTATCTATTTATGCCCCTAAAGCCAACTCTATAGATTACATTGATTTTTGCTAATAACAAGACAAACCGGCACTTTTTTATTTTCAGTGAAAATAACTCTGGAGCAGTTATGACTGAGTAATATTTTTTTGTTAATTTGATGTATCTATTTATGCCCCTTAAGCCAACTCTATAGATTACATTGATTTTTGCTAATAACAAGACAAACCGGCACTTTTTTATTTTCAGTGAAAATAACTCTGGAGCAGTTATGAGTGAGAAATATTTTTTTGTTAATTTGATGTATCTATTTATGTCCCTAAAGCCAATTCTATAGATAACATTGATTTTTAATAATAACAAGACAAACCGGCACTTTTTTATTTTCAGTGAAAATAACTCTGGAGCAGTTATGACTGAGTAATATTTTTTTGTTTATTTGATGTATCTATTTATGCCCCTAAAGCCAACTCTATAAATTACATTGATTTTTGCTAATAACAAGACAAACCGGCACTTTTTTATTTTCAGTGAAAATAACTCTGTAGCAGTTATGACTGAGAAATATTTTTATGTTAATTTGATGTATCTATTTATGTCCCTAAAGCCAATTCTATAGATTACATTGATTTTTAATAATAACAAGACAAACCAGCACTTTTTTATTTTCAGTGAAAATAACTCTGGAGCAGTTATGAGTGAGAAATATTTTTTTGTTAATTTGATGTATCTATTTATGCCCCTAAAGCCAACTCTATAGATTACATTGATTTTTGCTAATAACAAGACAAACCGGCACTTTTTTATTTTCAGTGAAAATAACTCTGGAGCAGTTATGACTGAGTAATATTTTTTTGTTAATTTGATGTATCTATTTATGCCCCTTAAGCCAACTCTATAGATTACATTGATTTTTGCTAATAACAAGACAAACCGGCACTTTTTTATTTTCAGTGAAAATAACTCTGTAGCAGTTATGAGTGAGAAATATTTTTTTGTTAATTTGATGTATCTATTTATGTCCCTAAAGCCAATTCTATAGATTACATTGATTTTTGCTAATAACAAGACAAACCGGCACTTTTTTATTTTCAGTGAAAATAACTCTGGAGCAGTTATGACCGAGTAATATTTTTTTGTTAATTTGATGTATCTATTTATGCCCCTAAAGCCAATTCTATAGATGACATGGATTTTTGATAATAACAAGACAAACCGGCACTTTTTTATTTTCAGTGAAAATAACTCTGGAGCAGTTATGAGTGAGAAATATTTTTTTGTTAATTTGATGTATCTATTTATGCCCCTAAAGCCAACTCTATAGATTACATTGATTTTTGCTAATAACAAGACAAACCGGCACTTTTTTATTTTCAGTGAAAATAACTCTGGAGCAGTTATGAGTGAGAAATATTTTTTTGTTAATTTGATGTCTCTATTTATGTCCCTAAAGCCAATTCTATAGATTACATGGATTTTTGCTAATATCAAGACAAACCGGCACTTTTTTATTTTCAGTGAATATAACTCTGGAGCAGAGTTATGAGTGAGAAATATTATTTTGTTAATTTGATGTATCTATTTATGCCCCTTAAGCCAATTCTATAGATTACATGGATTTTTGCTAATAACAAGAAAAACCGGTACTTTTTTATTTTCAGTGAAAATAACTCTGGAGCAGTTATGAGTGAGAAATATTTTTTTTGTTAATTTGATGTATCTATTTATGTCCCTAAAGCCAATTCTATAGATAACATTGATTTTTAATAATAACAAGACAAACCGGCACTTTTTTATTTTCAGTGAAAATAACTCTGGAGCAGTTATGACTGAGTAATATTTTTTTGTTTATTTGATGTATCTATTTATGCCCCTAAAGCCAACTCTATAAATTACATTGATTTTTGCTAATAACAAGACAAACCGGCACTTTTTTATTTTCAGTGAAAATAACTCTGTAGCAGTTATGACTGAGAAATATTTTTATGTTAATTTGATGTATCTATTTATGTCCCTAAAGCCAATTCTATAGATTACATTGATTTTTAATAATAACAAGACAAACCAGCACTTTTTTATTTTCAGTGAAAATAACTCTGGAGCAGTTATGAGTGAGAAATATTTTTTTGTTAATTTGATGTATCTATTTATGCCCCTAAAGCCAACTCTATAGATTACATTGATTTTTGCTAATAACAAGACAAACCGGCACTTTTTTATTTTCAGTGAAAATAACTCTGGAGCAGTTATGACTGAGTAATATTTTTTTGTTAATTTGATGTATCTATTTATGCCCCTTAAGCCAACTCTATAGATTACATTGATTTTTGCTAATAACAAGACAAACCGGCACTTTTTTATTTTCAGTGAAAATAACTCTGTAGCAGTTATGAGTGAGAAATATTTTTTTGTTAATTTGATGTATCTATTTATGTCCCTAAAGCCAATTCTATAGATTACATTGATTTTTAATAATAACAAGACAAACCGGCACTTTTTTATTTTCAGTGAAAATAACTCTGGAGCAGTTATGAGTGAGAAATATTTTTTTGTTAATTTGATGTATCTATTTATGCCCCTAAAGCCAACTCTATAGATTACATTGATTTTTGCTAATAACAAGACAAACCGGCACTTTTTTATTTTCAGTGAAAATAACTCTGGAGCAGTTATGACTGAGTTATATTTTTTTGTTAATTTGATGTATCTATTTATGCCCCTTAAGCCAACTCTATAGATTACATTGATTTTTGCTAATAACAAGACAAACCGGCACTTTTTTATTTTCAGTGAAAATAACTCTGTAGCAGTTATGAGTGAGAAATATTTTTTTGTTAATTTGATGTATCTATTTATGTCCCTAAAGCCAATTCTATAGATTACATTGATTTTTGCTAATAACAAGACAAACCGGCACTTTTTTATTTTCAGTGAAAATAACTCTGGAGCAGTTATGACCGAGTAATATTTTATTGTTAATTCGATGTATCTATTTATGTCCCTAAAGCCAATTCTATTGATTACATGGATTTTTGATAATAACAAGAAAAACCGGCACTTTTTTATTTTCAGTGAAAATAACTCTGGAGCAGTTATGAGTGAGAAATATTTTTTTGTTAATTTGATGTCTCTATTTATGCCCCTTAAGCCAATTCTATAGATTACATTGATTTTTGCTAATAACAAGACAAACCGGCACTTTTTTATTTTTAGTGAAAATAATTCTGGAGCAGTTATGAGTGAGAAATATTTTTTTGTTAATTTGAAGTATCTATTTATGTCCCTAAAGCCAATTCTATAGATTACATGGATTTTTGCTAATAACAAGACAAACCGGCACTTTTTTATTATGTAGCCTGTAACTTATTTGAAACCTATAATTGAGATAGGCGACGTTTCCGTTTTGATTCTAGGTGCCATTATGACTCTATTTCCCCTACCTAGTACCTAGTCTGCTCGTGTTCCGGTTGGCGCCACTTGCAGCTAACGTCAAGAATTGTGCTTGACCGTTACTTCAGTTACTTCAGTTGGCGTTTGATTTTCGTTGCGAGCGGTTGGGTGCAATAACGACGAAGTCGTTCGATTTAAAGTGTAAAGTGTATAAAGACTAATTTATAATGAGTGATAAAGCTCATAGTGACTCTCCTGTTGCTGGAACGAGTGGAGAACGGAGGATTAACTACAAGCGTCCGCGGCGGCTGTACAGTAGCAGCGATGACAGCAGCAATGACGAGGACATTCTTACGCCGTCACCTAAGCGAGTGTGTACAAGGAAGGACGTTCAGGAACAACGGTTGGATTATATTCAAAAGCAGGTCAGTGAATTAAAATACCTTTTAACGAGGAATTTCCGAGAAGCCTCTGAACAAACAAGTGCATCTTACCAGGTAGACGATGCTATATTTACCGGTGAAGAGGCTTCTGTTTCCTCAGCACTGATAGGACCTACTGATCATGATTTTGATTGGAATGAAGGTACGACTGCTTCTGAATCTATTAAGCAGACTTCCGAGTCTAAGCTTAATTATTTGCGGAAGGTTCAGCACTTTGATAGTACCGGATGGAATAATGTCCGCTATACAGAGGTTCAAAAGAAGTATCTCTCATCCCCTGGCTTTACTAATTTGAACTTGAATGATGAATTACTAGCTTTTGAATCAAAGTTCAACCATTTGAGATCTTTAGATCAAACTTTTGGAGCATTGACGAGCATGCTTGTGACACAAAAGGAAGCTTTGCAGAAATCATTAAAAGACCTATTAGAGTGGGGTGCGTCTAATAATACACAGCTTACGAGTGCCTCACTTTCGACAAAAGTACGTGAACTGTTTTCCAATGCATGCCCTTACATGGATGTTTCTAAGGATATGGCACAGATTGTATGTGGTAGGCGTGCTAACGTGATTGAAAATAGAAGAGACAGTGCCTTATCTGCCGTCGGAGACAAATACAATAAGGCAATATTGCGAAAGATACCTCCAAGTTGTGAGCACTTATTTCAACCGAAGGAGTTTAGCGATGCTGTAACCAGATTGGGAGGTGGATCCAAAGTTTTTCGCAGATCATATCTACCTGCCGAGGGTAGCAAGCATGGTAATAATCGGCCATATTTGCCTGCCGAGAGCAACCAGGCCGCACATGGGCGGTCTACCGACCCCGCTGTGAATTTTCGTCAATATAACCGAAATAAAATCCAGCAAGCACCCGCTTCTGGCAAGGGCAAATCATTGGCCGGCAAACGAAACTATTTCGCTGCAAAGAACAAGCCATTCGAAAAACCAAGAGATGACTACCGAGATCATCGAAAACAATGACTATGCCATGACATTTCAAGCCGGCCAATTACGCCTTTTTCTGCACACCTGGCAATCAATGGGCGCTCCAGCCCACATATTAATATACAGGGATACCGAATACCCTTTATCGAGAAACCACCGCTACGGCTCAAATACAAAGTTCGGCTGTCAAAAACGCCTGCATTAAAAGGCGAGATAAACCAGATGTGGAAAGATTCGGTAATCGAAAAAGCACCATCAGACCCGGGCTTCGTGTACTTGGACGATTTTCTTCTGGTAAATCAATGTCCTCTACTACTCCAAGAGCACATGAAACAGGCCATCCAGCTGATGACCAGCCTAGGATGGGTGATAAACAGGAGAAAATCGTCCGTAGCACCGTCTCAAGAAATCGAGTTCCTTGGAATTATGTGGAAGACATATGTAAACCAAAAATGTCTACCAAAGAAAAAAGTGTCCTCGTTAACAACTCGTTTGCTTCACGCACACCAAGCAAAATATATGACACTCTTAGAATTGCAAAAGCTGGTCGGTACCCTACAGTTTTCCAGTTTTGTGGTACATCACGGAATGCTACACATGCGACATCTGCAGTCGTGCCTCCATCGGGCTCTGATAAAGTCAACGGCCGTTCCACTGACGCCATTAGCCAAAGAAGATGTGGCTTGGTGACTGAACGACGCCCATACTACCAGCGAAATTTGGACAGAACCCGTATCCTATCACATTGTGACAGATGCTTCAGGTGTCGGTTGGGGTGCATATGTCAACGGCAGTCATATCCAGGGTACTTGGATGCCAGAAGGGCTTCATTACCACTCCAACGTGAAGGAGCTTATGGTTGTCTACAAGGTCTTGTCGCAAGGCAATTTTGCAAGGGAATGTCAGAACAGAACTATAATGATCCAAAGCGACAACCGGACAGCTTTGGCTTATCTACGCAGACAGGGCGGAACCAAATCAAAAAGCCTGATGCAGTCGACACGAATGATTTACCACATTTTGGACGGACCTGATGGACAGCCTGAAGTTAGTAATCAGTTATCTCCCGGGTCCTCTCAACGGGATAGCAGACGGTTTGTCCAGAAACAAATTGATAGCAGAATGGCATCTCTTACCTCAAGCTTGTCACCTAATTTTCAACAAGTGGGGAACACCTCACGTAGACCTGATGGCATCCCGAGAAGCTCATGTGGTACCAAGGTATGTGACATTGGATCTGTTGGATCGGCAAGCAATTTACCACGATGCGTTCAGCAGAGTCTGGAAACACAAGTGGGCGTGGGTTTTTCCGCCACCTTGTCTGATGAACAGAGTCCTAGCAATGCTGAATCAAGCTCAAGGAATATACATTGTGATATGTCTGCGATGGAAGAACGTCTTCTGGCGGGCCGACCTGAAGATAAAAGCGATCAGCCCACCATTCACAATAAGGAACCTGAAGTCAGTGCTGATAGACACGAGAACCAATCGTCCTTCTCCACAGGTAGACTACCTTGTATTGGAGGCATGGAGATGTCAGGGTGGAACGATCTTATAAGAAACTGGTCTTCCTCTGAAATTAATGTAATCGAGTCCAGCTGGCGGCCCAGTAACACGCATGGACACGTTGGTTGGCTTGGTGCAAACATTCGGGCGTGAATAATAAAAACCCAGGTGGCATAGGTTTATCAAAATATCTCATTTATTTACATACAATTGAAAACTTAAGCTATAAAACTATACTGGTACATAAGTCAGTTGTATCATCCTTTTGTCAGCCGGATTTAGAAGTCAAACTTAGCTCTCACGTCCTAGTTAAGCAAGCTCTAAAGGGTATAGCAAATATATGGGCATCTAAAGATAAGGTTAGGGTGCCGGTATGGAACCCACAAGTTGTAGTTGAATGGCTTTTGCAGAATGAACCAAGCCTCGATAGTTTGTTTGACGTATCTCGACGTTGTGCCACCTTGCTGTTATTGGCCTCTGGTAGAAGAGTTCACGATTTGACGCTGTTATAATTAATGACAATTCAATCACATTTTGGCCATTGTATGGATCAAAAACGGATACAGTTAAACATACACAATCCGGATGGCAGTTATTATCTGGAGAAAATCAGAAAATTGACCCCGTCTTTTGGATTAAAAAACTTATAGAAATTTCTCAGTCAAGAAGACAATCGGGAAATGGTATCAATAATTTGTTTGTTACTACCAGAAGAGACCCAAAATCGGCCAGTCGGACTGTTATTGCTGGTTGGATAAAAACTGTGTTGGTAGAAGCCGGAATTCAAGATTCACCTGGTTCTATCAGATCTGCCGTGGCGTCTTTAAACTGGGTTCATGATATGCCGCTGGAAGAAATCTTGGCCAGAGGTAACTGGACAGCTGCAAACACGTTAATTCGATTTTACAGGCGACCTGTAAAAACATCTCAAACAGCAAATGTACCTTCTCTTGTGAATAGATTTAAACCAGTGTAATGTGCGCTATACTATGCATAATAATGATTACCTTTGTGTTAATTAATATAAGGTACTCGTAGTTAGTACGATAACCTACGTATATAAATGCTGTCGTTTACTCATTGCAGAATGTAAACTTTACATAAATATTGTTGATTTTGTCACTGCATGGATATATCATGTGATTATAATATATTGTTATTTACTTACCTTGCTAATTAATAAATTTATGTGATCTGAACATTGTTTCTCATTTTAAAGTATCACAGTTGGCGTTCTATCTACAATAATACCTAGTGGTTGGGCCACCATGCGAGAATAGACAAGTCTCAATTATAGGTTTCAAATAAGTTACAGGCTACATAATATAAGAATTTTTCCTGAAATAAAATTACTTATTATGTACCTAACTTATTTGAAACCTAGTGAGTGCTGCATGGTAATTGATCCTAACTGAAGTAACGGTCAAGCACAATTCTTGACGTTAGCTGCAAGTGGCGCCAACCGGAACACGAGCAGACTAGGTACTAGGTAGGGGAAATAGAGTCATAATGGCACCTAGAATCAAAACGGAAACGTCGCCTATCTCAATTATAGGTTTCAAATAAGTTAGGTACATAATAAGTAATTTTATTTCAGGAAAAATTCTTATATTTTCAGTGAATATAACTCTGGAGCAGAGTTATGAGTGAGAAATATTATTTTGTTAATTTGATGTATCTATTTATGCCCCTTAAGCCAATTCTATAGATTACATGGATTTTTGCTAATAACAAGAAAAACCGGCACTTTTTTATTTTCAGTGAAAATAACTCTGGAGCAGTTATGAGTGAGAAATATTTTTTTGTTAATTTGATGTATCTATTTATGTCCCTAAAGCCAATTCTATAGATTACATTGATTTTTAATAATAACAAGACAAACCGGCACTTTTTTATTTTCAGTGAAAATAACTCTGGAGCAGTTATGAGTGAGAAATATTTTTTTGTTAATTTGATGTATCTAATTATGTCCTTAAAGCCAACTCTATAGATTACATTGATTTTTGCTAATAACAAGACAAACCGGCACTTTTTTATTTTCAGTGAAAATAACTCTGGAGCAGTTGTGACTGAGAAATATTTTTTTGTTAATTTGATGTATCTATTTATGCCCCTAAAGCCAACTCTATAGATTACATTGATTTTTGCTAATAACAACACAAACCGGCACTTTTTTATTTTCAGTGAAAATAACTCTGGAGCAGTTATGAGTGAGAAATATTTTTTTGTTAATTTGATGTACCTATCTATGTATGTCCCTAAAGCCAATTCTATAGATTACATTGATTTTTGCTAATAACAAGACAAACCGGCACTTTTTTATTTTCAGTGAAAATAACTCTGGAGCAGTTATGACTGAGTAATATTTTTTTGTTTATTTGATGTATCTATTTATGCCCCTAAAGCCAACTCTATAAATTACATTGATTTTTGCTAATAACAAGACAAACCGGCACTTTTTTATTTTCAGTGAAAATAACTCTGTAGCAGTTATGAGTGAGAAATATTTTTATGTTAATTTGATGTATCTATTTATGTCCCTAAAGCCAATTCTATAGATTACATTGATTTTTAATAATAACAAGACAAACCGGCACTTTTTTATTTTCAGTGAAAATAACTCTGGAGCAGTTATGACTGAGTAATATTTTTTTGTTAATTTGATGTATCTATTTATGCCCCTTAAGCCAGCTCTATAGATTACATTGATTTTTGCTAATAACAAGACAAACCGGCACTTTTTATTTTCAGTGAAAATAACTCTGGAGCAGTTATGAGTGAGAAATATTTTTTTGTTAATTTGATGTATCTATTTATGTCCCTAAAGCCAATTCTATAGATTACATTGATTTTTGCTAATAACAACACAAACCGGCACTTTTTTATTGTCAGTGAAAATAACTCTGTAGCAGTTGTGACTGAGAAATATTTTTTTGTTAATTTGATGTATCTATTTATGTCCCTAAAGCCAATTCTATAGATTACATTGATTTTTAATAATAACAAGACAAACCGGCACTTTTTTATTTTCAGTGAAAATAACTCTGGAGCAGTTATGAGTGAGAAATATTTTTTTGTTAATTTGATGTATCTATTTATGCCCCTAAAGCCAACTCTATAGATTACATTGATTTTTGCTAATAACAAGACAAACCGGCACTTTTTTATTTTCAGTGAAAATAACTCTGGAGCAGTTATGACTGAGTAATATTTTTTTGTTAATTTGATGTATCTATTTATGCCCCTTAAGCCAACTCTATAGATTACATTGATTTTTGCTAATAACAAGACAAACCGGCACTTTTTTATTTTCAGTGAAAATAACTCTGTAGCAGTTATGAGTGAGAAATATTTTTTTGTTAATTTGATGTATCTATTTATGTCCCTAAAGCCAATTCTATAGATTACATTGATTTTTGCTAATAACAAGACAAACCGGCACTTTTTTATTTTCAGTGAAAATAACTCTGGAGCAGTTATGAGTGAGAAATATTTTTTTGTTAATTCGATGTATCTATTTATGTCCCTAAAGCCAATTCTATTGATTACATGGATTTTTGATAATAACAAGAAAAACCGGCACTTTTTTATTTTCAGTGAAAATAACTCTGGAGCAGTTATGAGTGAGAAATATTTTTTTGTTAATTTGATGTATCTATTTATGCCCCTTAAGCCAACTCTATAGATTACATTGATTTTTGCTAATAACAAGACAAACCGGCACTTTTTTATTTTCAGTGAAAATAACTCTGGAGCAGTTGTGACTGAGAAATATTTTTTTGTTAATTTGATGTATCTATTTATGCCCCTTAAGCCAATTCTATAGATTACATTGATTTTTGCTAATAACAAGACAAACCGGCACTTTTTTATTTTTAGTGAAAATAACTCTGGAGCAGTTATGAGTGAGAAATATTTTTTTGTTAATTTGAAGTATCTATTTATGTCCCTAAAGCCAATTCTATAGATTACATGGATTTTTGCTAATAACAAGACAAACCGGCACTTTTTTATTTTCAGTGAATATAACTCTGGAGCAGAGTTATGAGTGAGAAATATTATTTTGTTAATTTGATGTATCTATTTATGCCCCTTAAGCCAATTCTATAGATTACATGGATTTTTGATAATAACAAGAAAAACCGGCACTTTTTTATTTTCAGTGAAAATAACTCTGGAGCAGTTATGAGAGAAATATTTTTTTGTTAATTTGATGTATCTATCCCTAAAGCCAATTCTATAGATGACATGGATTTTTGATAATAACAAGACAAACCGGCTCTTTTTTAATCACTGGTGTATTAGGGTGATTTCTCAATAATCCTTTGTTTTATTTAATTAAATTAACAAATAAAACGAACAATAGGGTATCCATTACTTAGTACTAATAGTAAAATAATTAGCCACCGTCAATATTGGTATTGAGAAGTGACTAATATGTTTTTTACTCCTTGATAGTAATTATATAAATAATTAATGTTTACTGAGAGAATGATAATAAAAATAATATTATGCATTAATTACTAAAATTTCCCACATACATAAACAGCCTGAGGACTTTCAGTGATTGATTGATTTTTAATGGTTTACAGGCTAGTCGTTTGACCACAACTCATATGATGGGAATTGGCCTTCAAGTAATGCTTCCGGAAAATGTGTGGGGTATCGTTGAAAAAGTCCTTTTAAAATGAAAGTAAGGTTTGATACGAGTACATCACTTTTTTATAAAGTTTATACTTTGCGAAATATGACCCGCCAAAGTGGCAAAAAGTTGGTCCCCCCCTGCATTTCTAAACTATTAGAAAATGTCAATTTATGGCGTACCTAGTTGATGATTTAAACACGTCTGTTTTAGTCCTTAGTGTTGATTCGGAACACGGTAGTTAGTGACATAAAACACTAAAGAATACTAATGTTTCGGCGGCAACGTGAAAAAAACTTGTTGTCTCGTATTATTTTCTTAAACTTGTTTATTTTCGAGTAATTGTGTAATAATGTTGGATTATTATTTATTAATTGTTCATGGACGTGTTCGAATGTGGCAAAGTGATATAACGTGGTGAAAGATGTATTTTTGTGTTATTTCCAAAGCTCCATAGAAACCTCTTGTAAACTATCTACCACTTTACTGCGGCATGACCAATAACGAAGAATCCTAAACTCATTGGGCATGACTGACTTGACTCGAACTGAATTTAATATTTGAAACTGCCAAATGCACAAGAAGTGCGACGCCAAAATCCTCACAGAGGAAAGAATAATACTGTTGTTGTTACCAGACATCAGTTGTCATGTCAGTGCCACTTGTAAAAATAATGAATTGTTTGTCAATTGTCAGATGTTTACAATTTTAGCCTGGTTTTTAGGTCAATTTTAAAATAATTTATTTAATTAATTCTTATCACTTAAAACTAGTCCAATAGTTTATTTAGTTCAATATTCTTATAGTTTAATGTTATTGTAATGAGTTGTTGCGGTAACGAATTGTTTTTTAATTCTGTCGCCCACGAAGTTGTGTCTAGTAATTTAGACCAAATTTTGTATTTTGCTAATATTGTGCGTGATAATTGGGGTTTCTTTGGTGCTATTTTGATTGGAGTAGCGCTGGTAGTGGTAACTCGTCGGATCGGTGTCAAGTTTCAACCGCGAGCGTGTTAACAACTCGCTTTTGAAAGTAAAAGTAATGATAAAGGTTGGCGCAATCCAGTAGACTTCTGCGCTGTAAGGTATGTTCTCAGTTTACGATCATTTTCTTCTTTAAACGCTTTACATACTGTCATTACTATTAGAAATATATGTAATCATCACAGTTTTATGTTAGATTTAATGCTCCCAGAGTAGTCGCTCCATAATCATTGTAAAAAATCCTTGACCTGAAAGAATACGGTCAACAGCTGCTCGTCTCAGATTAATATATCATGTAATACTCGCTAAGCAATATGAAAATTATCAGAAGTTATCGTTATAATGACACAAACAGTTTCCACTCTTTCTACTTATGTGAAAATAAGGTTTAACTTTAAACTAATACAAAATTTCGTGAATAGGTTTGAACATCACTGTTTTCTATTTTGTATTTGTGTAAGGTCCGGTGTTGTGTTTAAAGTGAGACTAAATAACACAATACAGGACCTTTACAGACCAAATACAGATTTATTCATTGATGATATTATGATGGTGATGATGATGACTAACAATTTGTTAAGCAAAATATTTGTTTACTAAATGAGCTATGAAAACATTTACAAAACTATTCATAACGAATCATTGGAAATAAAAATAATAATTTCATGTCTGTTGAATGTAAGAGGTAGTTTTTGATTAATTTCTTTCTTAGTTTGTTATACACAAATGAAACAAAAATTTTATACATTTCTTTCAGAGTTTGTTAAATTGAAATAAAATTACTTACTACTAAATTAAAACTGTTTTTACTAGCTGTGCCCAGTAGTTTCACCTGTGTGGACATTGTATTAGGAATCTTAATTATTTCCAGGATAAAAAATATTCTATTATGTTCATCTTGTTACTGCATTACAGTGAAACAAACAAACCAACATACATACACATTTTTGCATTTATAATATTAGTATGATTTGCAATCATCATCAGCCAGTAAACGTATACTGCTGAACAACGGCCTCCCTTTTAGAGAGGGGTGTTGCCATAATCCCCACGCTTGGCAGGCATCTTGGGGATTGCAGTACGTTCACCGTGTACTAATAGGAAGCTGCTGCCCATCCTCTGATGATTCTTGTTGCAGTATTAGGACATACTCGGGTTTTTAATAGGCTTGGACTGGCTGCATCTCAACCTGATGTTATGTTATGATACTATCTATGATGAAGCATGCTAAAATTGGCTCAAAACTAAAAAATTATAACTTTACCATTTAGGTACAATGATTTTACCCCCGGCGCAAAAAGAGGGTTGTTATAAGTATAACATGTGTATATCTGTGTGTCTATCTGTAGCATTGTAGCTCCCAAACGGCTGAAATGATTTTGATTTAGTCTTTATTGTTTGTTAGGTTAGGTTACTTGATTGAGAGTATTCTTAGCTATGATTCAAGGAACTCTGTTAAGCCATTTGAAGATTATTAGCTCTTTTACTGACGGTTTTTAAACATTTTCAATTAGTTCATAGATTGTTAAATGGTCCGCCTGATGATAAGCGGTAATCTCCGCCTACGGACCCCTGTAACACCAGCGGCTTTGCCTGTTTGTTTAATAAAAAATTTCGAGTCAAAAAAAGTATCGAGTGGCCTTTCTTTACAGGCCCTTCCTTATCTCATCTCACTGTTGGATACAAGCCCGTTTCTTATCCCATCTCTCTGCTGGATACATGCCTCTTCCTTATCTCATCTCACTGTTGGATACAGGCCTCTTTCTTATTCAATCTCACTGCTGGGTACAGGCCTATGTCTTATCCCATCTCACTGCTGGATACAGGCGTCTTTCTTATCCCATCTTACTGTTGGATACGGGCCTCTTATCCCATCACACTGCTGGATACAGCCCTCCCATCTCACTGTTGGACACCGGTCTTTTTCTTATCCCATATCACTGCAGGATACATGCCTCTTCTTTATCTCATCTCACTGTTGGATACTGGCCTGTCTTAATTTTCCTGTGCCCATTCCATAAGGCCAGTGCAAGTTTATTATTCACATAAAAATGCAAGAAAATCGCCAGATAAGGAGCAAAAACTAAAAAAAAAGTTTTTTTACTCCCCTCCACTTTAGTCAAAAAAGGCGTATGAATGGCCCAAAACTGATTAAGGGTTGATTTAGTCTTGAGCATCGGCGCAAAGTTGCTAGTCTATTGGTTTTTTATCGGATACATTTTGGAGAGTGTGCATCTGATCTGCATGATTTAATTCCCTCCTGCCCTTTTTTCTATCGGACTGCCAGAGCGGGCACGAAAAATCGACACCGCTTTATGGTTGACATTCCGAAAACCCGTACGAAGCGCTTTGATTCCACTTTTATTATGCGAACTGCTAGTTTGTGGAATGCACTGCCTGAATGGGTGTTCCCCGATAGATACAATCTGGGTGTCTTCAAGTCACGAGTGAATCGGTTTCTTCTAGGCAAGCGTGATCCACCGTAGGCCGCATCGTCGCTTAACATCAGGCGAGTTGGCGGTCAAGCGCAAGCCTATTCTACAATAAAAAAAAAAAAAAAAAGATTTAGGGTTAAAGCGTCTGCCTGCACTATTGCGGTCGCAGCTGCAAAGCTGCGCCAACGAAAGTGAGCGCGACCGGCGATGGCACTAGTTTACAACTTCAATATTATCTCATTTGACTTGCCCACTTTTTCACTTTCCTCCGGTATTTACGACCAGAAAGCGTGACGCTTTGTCGTATTCATAATCTTATTTACGCGCTCACATCTTTCGAAGATTTTGCTTATCTACCGCTTGGTTTGGGATGATAATTTCAGTGAAATGCCAAGAAGAACGAAAGTAGTCTTGTGCCTACTGATTAAGTATAATCTCTTTTTTAAGTCTGTTTCGTCTGTAGTTCTCTCTCTCGCACATTATCACATTATGGAAGTAATGAAAATGTGAATATTCAAAAAGTGACAAAGCCATGTTTGGCTGTCTATCATCACTTATCATATAAAACGAAATATGTTGACGTAGTATAATCGTAACAATCGAAAGTTCTGCTTGTTACTATTTTACTCCGTCAAAATAAAAGTGCGTTACCCTCGACATCTCGAAGGCTTTCGACAGGGTTTGGCATGACGGCCTTGTTAGCAAACTCTCCTCGTTTGGCTTGTGCACCGGTTTTATTGCGTGGATATCAGACTTCTCAGGAAGATAAGGATAGATCAATTGGAGTTGCTGGCTGCTCGTACTATCGAATGCAAATTAATGCTGGTATCCACCACGGGTCGTACTCT
Organism: Agriopis leucophaearia; assembly: GCA_949125355.1. Classification (NCBI taxonomy): domain Eukaryota; kingdom Metazoa; phylum Arthropoda; class Insecta; order Lepidoptera; family Geometridae; genus Agriopis; species Agriopis leucophaearia. Next base: position 1,385,141 of record OX421262.1, read on the forward strand.
CTGCAACGCCCTTCCTGATGCACATCAACAATCTGGTAAAAGCCTTAGGGTACGCCAACTGTCGTTGTGTTCAGTAGTAGAGAGCTATACGTCTAATGCACGAAGCAGCGGACCACAAATCCAGTCTCTCAGATAGGTAATGGTCGAGCGCATGAATAAGGTAGTCTCCGATTGGGGCGATGCCCACCTGGTCAAGTTCAATGCTACTTACATCCAGGCGTATCTGTTCTCCGCTAAAAGGACGCCATTCCAAACTTCTACTTTCCGGGATGTATAAATCCATTCCGATAAATGACCAGCTTATAACCCTCAACTTTGGCTCCTCTATTGAGAACAAGGCTAAACTAGTGTTAAAAAGCTGGGTATCCTATCGAAGGTGCGACGATACTTCACGTCGAAACAGTTGCTATCACTGTACCAAGCACAAGTTTGGTTGTATGTGGAATACTGCTCTCACTTTTGGAATGGTACCAGCTTGAGGCATTGGAGTCTATTGAGAAGCGTGCCAAGAGGCTCATCAGCAAAGAAGCCCTAGTTCAGACTAAGTTACTTAGTCTAGACCATCGGCGTAAAGTTGCTAGTCTGTCGGTTTTTTCTCGGAGACTTTCGTAAAGAGTGAATCGACTGTGCATGATCTAATTCCCTCATGCCCTTTTTTTTATCAGACTGCCAGAGCGGGCACTCAAAATCAACACTGCTCTATGGTTGATATTCCGAAAACCCATACAAAGCACTTTGATTCTACTTTATTGTGCAAACTGCTTGTCTGTGTAATGCGCTGCCTGAATGGGTGTTTCTTGATAGTTACTATATGGGAGTGTCTTCAAATCCCGATTGAATCGGTATCTTCTAGGCAATCTTGCTCCATTGTAGATAGCATCGTCGCTTAATATCAGGCGAGTTGGCGGTCAAACGAGAGCAAATGAAAGAAACCCTTAAGTACCATCTTTGTTTCCTGATAAACATATATTGTACCAGACTTTCAGTCTACAACAGCCATTTAACTTCTAGATCTCTGTGCTTCACTTCATCCTCGGACACGCCATCGCTTATGATCCCCTGAATTACTGGTAAAAGGTTGGTCTATTTGCCTTACAAATTACGTCGCTGTCGCGTAACCAAACGATGTATAGTCAAAAAGAAACTGTAAAAAGATGGGTTTGATGCCCTTAACGGCGTAGACTATTTACTGAACAAAAAGTTCTATTCGCTCATAAGGAGTTATTAATTAGGCTCCATTTGCAAGTGTGTCTGCTTCCAATGAGGTTCCATTTCGCTAATGGTATCCTCCAGTACCGCTGCTCCATCATCATTTGTTGTCCACGACCTGTGGTTTGTTCAATGACTGTTTTTTATTGTTATTCATCAAGTTTTTTCAGTTCTGTAAATACCGTTGCTTGTTTTATGATTGACGCCCACTTTGAGCTGCTTCTGTTTAGCAAATGAAACAATATCAATTAGAATCTGACTCATTGATTTTTCTTTGTGGATTTGGACACTAATTAGATTATTGTGGGATTGTTAATGGAATGGTTGAACTTCAAAGGTCAGTATTCAGTTCATATGCTGAAAAGTTGTGTGTAATTTCCGAAAATACAGTATCACAGCTGTCAGAGCAAATAAGTGCTCGGACCGAGTTTAATTTGACGATATCGTCATTTCACTGGTCTTTACTGTTTTTATCTTCGTTCGTCTGAAAACAAGGACATTATGAGTGCGCTAAAGACAGAAGAAAAGGCTGTTACTTTATCTCATTCTGTGGACGTTATCATTATATTTATTTGTCGATACATTTTATTTTGGGTTTTATCGATTTCCCCTTTCAGACTTTGATATAAATCATGTAACACCCCATTCGAGGTCACAAGGGGTCAGCTTTCACAATATATTCATTATTCGATCTCTACTTTCCTCTACCCATCGAATCATCGTCGGATAAATCTAAGACAATTTTGAAATATACATACTCCAATATTTTCTATACTTAGAAAGAGTAAATTGTGGAAGATTAAACTTTTGGTTATCTCGTCACATCGCGTTTGACAATCCTTTGTTGTCATCCGTATACTTATAATAGTTCTATATTATACGGGCAGCGAAATGGTAACGTCGCATTTTTACTTTATTTTTAGGGTTTCGTACCCAAAGGGTGTAAATGGGACCCTATTACCAAGCTTACGATGTCTGTATTGTGTATACTTATTTTTCACCTACACTAAGAAACCTGCGGCGAAATCAATAAACTAACTAATAGTCCACATGCAAATAAGTATAATCTACACTAATATTATAAAGAGGAAAGATTTGTACCTATTTTTGTATGTTTGTATGTTTGTAATGAATAGGCTCCGAAACTACTGAACCGATTTGAAAAATTCTTTCACTGTTGGGAAGCTACACTATCCCCGGGTGACATAGGCTATATTATATTTTGTAGCGAGGCCGAAGGCCGAGCTTACACTCGTGCGAAGCCGGGGCGGACGGCTAGTTTGATATAAAGAAGTATATTTTTTAAATTCCCGGTTTTTACGGAGCTGCGGTAATCTTCAAACGGCTGAACATTGTTTTCTTGCTCTCGATCGTGTCACCTTTCAAACAAAAGAAACCTAAATTAAAATCAGTTTAGCCGTTTGGGAGCTACATTGCCACAGACAGCCACACAGATACACACGTTAAACTTATTTATAACACTCCTGTTTACGTCGGGAGTGAAATAATTATTAATATAAAAAACCGATTTTATCAGAACTGGACCAAATAGAAAGCACCAGCTTTCAAATAAAAAAGAATCATCAAAATCGGTTCACCCAATCAAAAGTTCTGCGGTAACAAACATAAAAAAAAATACAGTCGAATTGATAACCTCCTCCTTTTGGAAGTCGGTTAAAAAGGGTTGCAATATATATTACGGTTTGAAAGATATAGACGTTAAAAGGTAGGATGGACAGATGGACAGCGGAGCCTTATTAATAGGGTCCCGTTTTATCCTTTGGGTACGGAACCCTAAAAACAAGATAAAAACATAGCATATACATTATTAAAATATAGTTCATTCATATTTACGTCAAAATTATAATTAAAATTATTACATTATGAAAAGATCATATAACTTGGTCCAATGCATTCTCTTCTTCCGCTTCCACCTTGCATGCCTTCTTCTCACAGTACTTCAGTTACATGCATACTGTTAAACACGGAGTCATTTGAACACGAACAATAACTATAATTGATAATAATTTTTTTTTTTTTTTTTTGATAATTGTATTGTATTTGTAGTCGCGGGCATCCAGTGGATGCAGATGGCAAGGGTGTCGTTCAGTGTGGAGGTTAAAGGGCCTTTGTTCAGCAGTGGACGTCTTATGGCTGATGATGATGATGATAATTGTAATTGTAATAAGGCATATCTCCCTCGTCTTTCTGATCTGGAAGTCATTGTTTTTGAAAGACATACCAGCAAAATGATATTCATATTTTGATCAAATCCATATTACTTAGATACAGGAGTATTCTCGAATGTTCGTGAATTATTTGTTTTCTCCCGACTGCTGATTTGATCGTGAGAGGTACACAGGTAGGTACTAGTATTAAGTAGGCATGTAGATTGTGGACCCGGGTATGTCCTAAAACTGCGACCAGAACCACCGGAGGATGGGCAGCAGCGTCCTAATAGTACACGGTGAACGTACTGCGATCCCCAAGCCGCCTGCCAAGCGTGGGGATTATGGCAACACCCCTCTATGAGGGAGGCCTTGTCCAACAGTGGACGATAATTGGCTGATGATGTGTGTGTGTGTGATGTGTAGATTATATTATGTCTAAGGCTTTGTTTCAAAATGTTCGGTAAACTTTCCGGTTAAGGAGGCTCTTTACGTCTACAGCTCTCTCGCTCGCACTTTTTTTACATTATTCACGATATAAAATTACTGAGTGTGAATTTACAAAAAGTGACACAACTAAGTTGTGCTGACTAGGTATCATAACATTATAAACAAAAAATGTTTTGTTTCGATGTCTTTTAATTTGACGGAGTAACATGGTAACAAGAATTTAAAAATCACTTGTTACCATTTTACTACGTCAAATTAAAATACACTTGTTACCATTTTACTCTGTCAAATAAAAAGATATCGAAACATTTTTTTGTTGTTTTTAATGTTATGATAGTCAGCAAAACTTGGTTGTGTCACTTTTTGTAAATTCACACTCAGTAATTTTATATCGTCAATAATGTAAAAATGTGCAAGCGAGAGAGCTAAGAGAGATAAGGACAAGACTGCTGTACTAAGGCTTATTTTACTGGCAGATTGACGTTTGATTATGAATGATTACTGATTTATTATTTCTCTCGTCAATAGCGACTAAACCGAAGCACCCTTGCTACGTCTTTGTTCGATACATCCATCTTTCAAAGCAGCCGTTGTTCAGCAGGAACATTCGCGTAGTCGCTAATGGTCTAAATTGGCATTGCCCTCCAAATCATCCAAGATTTCTAGCAGGCCACTTCTATCAATCAGTATCAATATAAGACTCAATGGAACACTGTTTTGTGCAAAAAAGTACAAGCCGTTCGGACGATCAGTTTGTCATTTGCAATCTGTGTAATGTCAATCTGTATGTCCCTAGAGCTGTTTGGAGGACGGGAAAAAGTGGGATTGGTTTGATTCAGTACTAACAATTTTACATTAGGTACCTTCCTACCTACTCTACTTATATAGGTGCAAAATGCAAATATGACATTGTTATTTTGCCCTCTGAAAATTATTCAAAGAAAACATTGGTGGATACATTTATATTATGTCTATCTATATTTGAAAACTAGGTAACTGATAAACATGCCAATTGGATGCCAATTTGATAATACATGAACCTATCGTGTTATAACGGAGTGCTATTATCAGAATATTTTCACTTATATATTCTTTATCACATTTCATAACGTATGCAATTTCTTTTATTGATTCATGATGATTAATAGTATTTTGATAAGTGACAAAAGTTGCAATAATATCACGTGTGAGTGGTCGATAAATTATCCTAACATAGAGTTCAAGTTCAAAGTCGACAAGTGATGCGCTCTTCGTTATTGGTTGTATGAGAGAGGGAGACTGTGGCAACACTTCTGCGAAATAGGAATCAATGAATACTTTATTTTCGGGGTCGGCTTGAGGAAAACCACCTGAACTCTAAGTAGAGCGATCATATCTCGCGTGCTGGCTCTCTTCTAAACAAAACTAATTATTTAACCATTAAATAAACGACCATAGAGTAATCAGCCTGTAAGAAACAAAATTGTATTAAGTAGCATGGAGTTAAAACAGTGATTATGGTCTTTTTCACTTCAAGGATAATAGACCCTAACTGGGCAATAACATAATTAGCGTCCGAAGCGTTTATCTACATATTGTGTAATTTTAGAAGTATTCAGGGTAGAGGCCAACCAAAACTCGTAGATACGGATCTTAATTGCCGAGCACAGCTTAGTAGATAACCAGGAATGTGGGTCGGCTTGGACTAAATAGGCAGTCAGATAATGCGAAACTTCAGAGAGCAAACATTAACAAAACAAAAGTAGTAATCGAACAGCAGAAGTTATGCCCTCGTAAACTGCTTACGAGGTAAACTCCAATAAACAGGTATCTATCTATATATGCAGTAGGGGCGAATCTGATTCCATCGTGACACAATTTTCGTATCAAGTGTACTAGTTTGTAATGAAGTTGTGAGCTATAAAACTGCCAGTGCCGCGGTATTGGCTTTCAACCGCAATAACCCAAAGAGGTTTGAGAACAGTCAGTCGAGCGAGATCGATGATGACCCCCTTTTAAATGATGCCAGTTTCAGACTGCCTTTAAGCCGGTGCTAAAGTAACAGGATTATGGAAAATCGATAAAGTAAGAGAGAAAGTGCCGTCGAACATGTTTTAAGACAAAGACGCTAAAGCTTTGAGCTTTCAAGTTATGGTTTTATGAACTGTTAAAAAAACGCTCACTTTCATATATTTGTTACATAACATTAATAACCATGTATACAAGCCTTTAGTTTGCTGTAATACGCGATGGGGGTAGATTATTCAGTACCCATATGGATGAGTGGCATGCGTCCAACTGTTTATGTAAGAGAGGCTGCTCAAAATTCGGTATTAATATTAACCGTGTACAGCTTGCGTCATGTGTTCTCACATTTTACTCACAAAACCCCCGATCGAATAAACATGAGCTTTTTCTAAATCAACTTTAAAATACATAATATAATATCCGTTTACGTATGATAAAAACTCCACCATTGAATTGTTTTTCCAGAGTACTAGCACTTAGAAATCAGGCACAAGGATCGCATAAATCCATAAATGGAGCAAAAACAAGAATAAGTGGTTATTTATTCCTTTTTAGAAATGTTATACCAAAGGGCGTAAAGTAGCAAAAAGCCATTTGAGCAAAGTGCATATTTTGCGGCTACAATGTTGGCTGCGAGCGAATCTACCGTAATTTTGCGGCAGCTCTGTAATTTTATTAATTTCACGTGGATGCGAGGTATTATGTAAAATAAACAAGATTGACTAAGTTTGTGTCGAGTGGTTAATCCCTATAAAATTAGGTCGACAGGATCTAAAATAACTGAATTACATTAAAAACCGACTTCATAAATATACGTAATAAGTGCCTATAAAATTTGAGGGTTGCCCTCGATTTCCCTGGGACCATCATCAGATCCTGACTTGGTGACAATGGGACCAAATTGGAAGTATACCCAACCGAACAAAAGATTTATTTTTTGAAATCGGTCAACAGTTGGCGGAGATACGTGGTGAACAAACTTTAAAAAAATACAGTGGAACATAGAACCTCCGCCTTTTGTTAAGTCTGTTCTAATAACCTGAAAGAATACAATTATCGGTCCATATCTATTTATCTTCTATACATATCTATACATATAATAAAAACGTAGAGATAAAAAAATCTGTAATTGCGAGACAACAAAAAAATAATTACACAGGGCGTCTTAAAATAAGCAGTTGAACACGATTGGACAGTTTTTAGAATTTTTGTCTGTTTGTTTGTTTGTCCGCGCACATCTCCTAAACCAATGGACGGATTTAAATGCGGTTTTCACGAATATGCTTAGAAATTACCAGATTAAAACATAGGCTATGTTATATCATTTATTTTAATTCTTTATTATAACATAAACGAAAATAAAAAATCAATGATTATTTTCTTCGTTACCCGAAACATAATATGAGGATCGTCACATAGCCTCAAGCAAAGAGGTCCAAAGTAAAGAGAATATTATTGACATAGCCATTAAAAATTTGAAACTGTCAACTGTCATTTAGAAAATCAGCCAGATTAAAAAAAAATATTTTAATTACTTAGGGAACCTTCTTAGATGAATGAAGTGTAGATCAAGGATGTTATAAAAACATAGGCCTTACAACCTCTTTGGTGATTCAATACAATCCATTTTATTCTGTTAGCATTTAAAACACAAAATATACCGCATCCTATTTTAATTCAGTCCCGCGAATAGAAATATTCAAAAAAGGCCCTTTGTACATGACAATAAACCTATACAACAAAATTCCGGACGCAATAAAGAAAGAAAGAAATAATAAAACTTTTCCAGAACCAACTTCGTAAGTTTCTAACCCAAAAATGTTATTACGAGATAAAAGATTTTTTCGACGATAAAATTTAGAAAATAAATATCGATCTATAAATAGTTAAGAAAGTAGCGTCATAAGTATTGTATGATCTCTAGCCAAGGGCGTGTCAAGACAAGCATATGTCAGGGTTCCGTGGCCAAAGCCATATACCTACTTGTGGTCGTATTCATAGTTCAGAAATTGCATGGTCATAGAAAAATTCGAACGAGCGAAGCTGGACAGTCAAATTTCAGATATGCATCATCCCGACATGACATGATATAATTTTTATGGTTTACACAAAAAGAAAACTTCAAAACATGCCCTGCACTGTGGTCACATTATCTTTTTGATTTGAAAACTGTTGACGGTGTTTTTACTTCTATGCTTCTATCAATACTTCACACAGGGCGGCTTAAAATAAGCAGCTGAACATGTGAGGGAGTTTTTAGAATTTTTGTTTGTTTGCTCACGCACATCTCCTACACCCCTGGAAGAAAATGCAGACGGATTTAAATGCGGTTTTCACGAATATGCTTAGCTATGACCAGATTGAATTATAGGCTATGTTATTTTGCGCAAGGGCCGGATTAAGGGAAGAAAAAAGGATTGAAGTTTTATATGAAAAACTACGCGTACGAAGTCGCGGGCAAAAAAACTAGTGTACGTATAATTTTGAAAGAATTTTCTTTCAACTCCTAACCGTTGAGGAGTTGTACCCTTCATCATCAGCTCATCCATATGAAATGATGATTATCAGACGCAAATACTTGAAAAGCTTTAGAAAACATGAAAAACGTAATAAGTGCCTATAAAATGTGAGGATTGCCCTCGATTTCCCTGGGACCCCATCATCAGATCCTTGATGACTTGCGTGACAATGGGACCAAATTGGAACAATGCCCCTATCGAACTAAAGGTTTTTTTGAAATCGGTCAACAGTTGGCGGAGTTATTGGTGAACATAAATAAATATACACTGAAACAAATATACTTACTCCGTCTTTTTAGAAGTCGGTTAAAAAATACAACCTAATTGAGAACCCCCTTTTTTAGGAGTCTTAAAAATATTAGCATACGGCCCATGGCAGTAAAGCAATATTTTTACAGATACGAGCTGCTACCGTAACTAGTTTTAATAGCGCCTATTGATCTAGATTGTAAAGCTTTAAGCTCGCTCTTACAAGTCATCATGCTCTACTACAATGATTCTTAAACTTTTTGTAATCACGGACCACTTTCATAATTTCAGAAATACTACGGAACCCCTCTGGTGACGAGAATTTTCGAATAAGAAAAGTGTTTTTTGAAAATTACTTTATTTTTGGTTTTGTTAATTTAAATAACTGTATACTTCAAACGAATTCTAATATATAAACCTCAGGACTGCGGACCTCTGGCACTCGCGTCATGGACCCCACTTTAAGAAACCCTGCTCTACTATGTTAAAGACCTATGGTTATATGGAATATTCCAAGGGTTGAAGCTTGCAGTAGAACACAATAGCAGCAAGACGCTTGCTAATGCTCGTCTGTCTGTTTTGACCCCCGACGCAAAAAGAGGGGTGTTATAAGTTTAACGTGTGCGTCTGTGTGTCTGTCTGTGGCATCGTAGCTCACAAACGGCTGAACCGATTTTCATTTAGTTATTTTTGTTTGAAAGGTGACTTGATCGAGAGTGTTCTTATAGCTATAATTTAAAAGAATCTGTTCTTCAGTTTGAAGATTATGAGCTTTTTTACAGGGTGTTAAAAAAACAATTGCTACTTTTCAGTCAACAATATCAAATGCCTAACAAATTGTTCTGTATACCTCTTTTGAAATCTCAGTCCGCAATCCGAGCTAAGCGTGTTCTCTAATACTTTATTTTATTTTATTATACGGGGAGACAAAACACCCACTTTATCTTTCAACACAGAATTAACCCGATAAATGTATCACTGTATATAAAAATAAGATGGAACTAACTCCTACATAAAGTGAAATAATGTTAGAAGAATATGCTTATCTCAGGGCTAGGAAGGGGTATGGTTTTTTTAAAATCATTTTTTGATTATTTTATTCTACGAGGATGGAGAGGTTTATGTAGATAAATAAATATACAAGGAACTGTGCGATCACCGAAAGAAGCGTTTTATTGTCGTCCCTTGGGCTACAATATAATATTAGGCACTGAGGAAACCCAACGAGCGGGCCCCACATTTTTAAACGTTACACGATCAATGATCGCGAGTTTTCCATGAAAGCCTTTTCTATTTGCTTTGCGTGTCTTATCAATCGATTGCCTACTTACGATTCAGTTTTTCAGTTAAGTACGTATTTATTTAAATGTGTCATCGTCTGAAAACCTGTTACGACTATGTGTAGAAGTGGCACAATTATTGGTGGTTGTCGGAAATGATCACACGCTCAGCGGTGGAACAGTAGAGTCTGACGTAAGTGAGCGGTGACTATTCGGGCAGGCTTTTCGGCGGGGCCCCCACCAGCACGTTTTGTTTACAGTGCGACGCCTCCGCGCCGGCACTCCGCGGCCGGCCACCACGCGGCACACGCACACCCGCACTGCATCCCACGTACGCAGTACTATCACCATTGATAAGTGACACCCGGACCGAGGGCTCGTGAATACGTCTTCCGTTACGAACCGCAAACGTTAGAAACCACTAAACCGCTACCGACCCTCTCAGACGCGCTAACTCCGAACGTGCATCCAGTGTGTGCTAAGGATCTCCTGCAAATCGCCCAAATTAGTCGTAAGTAAAAAATTGTTTTTAAATCTCTGTCGCAGTAAACCTGTTTTTAGATTTTACGTAAGTCGCTATGTAAATGCAAATGTTGAGTTTCAAAACGAACGCATCGTTTAATATAGTTCCGATCGGTCCGCAAGTTTGATCGTCTGGCTCCAGTTTGGGCGCAGTATTGTAAGCCGTACCTGAAGGTCATCATTTTTATGTCATTTACGCTCCTATTCGAAATAAAAACCGGTTGGGATGTTTTTGAGCTGGTGCGGTGTAATAAAATTACCATATCGATAACTGAGATCGGTGCACGTGTTGGTGCGACGACGCCGGGTTTCGGGAGGCTCTCCTGAGGTATCGTGATGCCACTGCGCTCTGTGCAATAAAAACAGATCAGTTCCTTCAAGGACTTATCAGAAAATAATGAAATGGAAAAAGCAAGCGAGTTCAATACTTCTGAGCGGCGTGTAGAGGAAACCCTGCATTTCAGATGACCCGCATATAAATTATGAACTAGATCCTTTGTTTGTCCATCGATTGATTTATTATTTTATCTTGAGTGTGCTCATTTTGATTCTATTATTTATCCATTTGTAAGTCAATGTATAGAGTTACTCTAATCCTTTTCAAGTCCTTTTACAGATACTTTGGTTCACATTTAAAACTTGACACTAACTTTTAGAAATGTAATTTTTCCGTATCAACAAAATTGAGTTTGATATCTGCACTCGTCACCCTATAAATTGCTTAATAATATGATTACCAAACGTGATCGATAATGTTTTGAAGAATATACTTGAAGTAAAATTTAACTTTAAGGTTTATCTGGACCTTACATTAATTAGCGGCATTGATGTTTTTTTTCCTAATATCTTGTACGTGTGCATTTTAATCTGTAGAGTAGTTTGCCGTTTCATTACGTTCTCTCACTAAAAAGAAAGCAAGTTTACAGAAGTTATGTTAGAATTAGTAGACAAACAAATAATTGTAGTTTCCAGATGGCTAGAGATGATGCTAGCCATATCCATCGGAATATGTTAGTTTTTAACGAAAATTTATATTTTCTAATTAAATGTGCAAATTTACCCCAACATTTTTCTGTATATTTTTCTTTAACAACATAAAAAAATATATAAAATAACCGGCCAAGTGCGAATCGGACTCGAGCACGAAGGGTTCCGTACCATTATCTATAAAAACGAGCAAAAAAATCACGTTTGTTGTATGGGAGCCCCTTTAAGTTTTAATTTATTCTGTGTTTTATAGTATTTGTTGCTATAGCGGCAACAGAAATACATAATCTGTGAAAATTTCAACTGTCTAACTATCACGGTTCATGAGATACAGCCTGGTGACAGACGGAGAGCGGAGCCTTAGTAATAGGGTCTCGTTCTACCCTTTGGGTACGGAACCCTAAAAAATCACACTTGTTTGAACAAAGTGCAACCCTTGGTTGCAACTGGGCATTTATAGACTCACTTATGGTGGCCACATATTTACACTTGTTCTTAAATGCCTTTGTTGCAGCTGTACTCTACAAGTTTTGGTCTTTGAACTGGATTTTGGTTTTTGCATATTTGCGATATTTCCTTTTCTGACATCTATATTGACATTGCAAGATGTCTTAACCCTTATCGTCGTCCGATAAGGCTCTATCACTCACTAAATATGTATGTATATTATTTGGTTTACTCACCTTATCCATTCATCTTGTTTGAACAGCAAGCGGTATCTTGGGGTTTGCAGTAGATTACTTAATGTCAAGGAGGGTTAGATCGTCATGATAAATGTATATTTTTAACAAGTTTTATTAACTCGCTTTTAAAGTCTTTTTGTCTGCTCGGTACAAATTAAAAAAATATATATTTAAGGGTCTTTATATAATAGGATTGCGTTTGACCGCCACCTCGCCTAATGTTAAGCGATGATGCGGTTAACATCAGGCAAGGTTTTACTTGATTTCGAATCAACTTCCCAAATCAACTTCCCAATGAGCTAAAGACTTGAAACATTTAATATACGAGTAATTCAGAACTTGACGACAATGCAATAAACAATAATGAGGTGGAATATACTTTTTCAAATATAATCCTTTCAAATTATTGTATACTTTAATCCCTTAGTAACTCTACGTCTCATCTGGTATCTCTGTAATATTACAATAAGTACAATATGTACAGACCGAAAAAAAAAGTTACAAAGTAACTTAAAATGAATACAAAAACCGGAAGTAAAATATACAAAAAAATATTATATGATTTAACAGTTTCTCATACTAGATTCAAAATGTCTTGTAAATTTTATAGCTTTAAACTGAAAATTAGCCAAACTACTTATTATATTTATTTTCCTATAATCATATTTTGCTATATCTGAATACTAGAACTTTCTTACAATTGAACTAGCAATATGATAAAATTAAATTGAGTCTGAAGTAAATAACGTGTAAAGTTTTAATTTAATTGTTTCGCATAATTACCAGAAGTTAACGTTGCTACAGATACACGAGTATTGTATTAATTACCGACTTGAATTAATTAAATTTGTACTGTTTTTTTGGAAAAGATAATTATTTTACGTACGTACTCATACTGATGCCTAGCTTTAATTAAATCAGTGTTATAGTTATTCTGCGTCTCGTTAGGCCATCTTATACTGACGCCCTGAATACCTCAGATCATACAAACAAGGTAGATATGCCTTAGTGCAATTATCGATCATGTTCAAATATCTTCGTATTACACCCACTTTTTTTCGCTATACTGTTTATTTCTTCTAAGGAATACTGCTAACAGCTTAACGTAAAAACTGTATGACATATTTACTTACTTTTCACGCAAATTAAGAACCTTGCAGTGACATCAATAAACTAATTAATAGTCCACAAGGGTAAAAAAGGGCGGCAAGGCCATCTGCAGGATGAGTTCGATTAAATACCACACCTGAATTAGTTCAGCCGGTCTATTCTACACACTAAGTGAACGCGCAAGTGAAGTGATGCTAAGTGAATGTGATTTCTTCTTTCCTATTTCTGCATATAAATGTAAAAATATCGAATTATAAAGGGAAGGGAGTAAAGTCAAGGGTGATCATTCGAAATTTTGACATTTCTCTATAGAAATCGACAAGGAAATACACGTTCACTTATCATCTCCTTGCGCGTTCACTTAGCTTGCAGAATAGACTGACTGATCCTGATGCGTTCTGTTGCGCCCGGGCTTCTGAGGTCTTACTGCTGCATTGGCATTCCTTCGTCAGCAATATGAGAACAAAGTCAGAGGGCCTATCTGTCGGACAGTCAGTCTGTCGAGAGCCTTCATCCGAGACGGTTGCTTCAGGGTAGTTTCTAAATAATTGTAAAAAGGGAAATGCACTCTTTACCCTTAATAATAGTTTTTTTTAAAACCTTTCCAACACCCGCCACGTCACTTTAACATATCTTCTTTGTTTCTCTGATCTGAGGAACTGGTGTAGATATCCACAATAATTTTTCCTAGGAAATATGTCAGAAAACAGAAAAATGGAAGATCGAAAAAAAATCGGAGTGCAGCTAGTGGTTATTCGTAAATTTAATATACGCTTCATTAGTATACGATTCCTAAAATTCTTCGGATACGTTTACTTATTTACATTATTCTAATTAGGTGTAACTGCTGTATTCTGTGCTACTGCTGAAGGTAGGTATGATTTCCTATAAGGGCCTTGTGTATATATATTCAAGTATGTATATTGTTTCGTATAAGTACCTACATAAGTTTGTAGTTTCTCGTCGCCTGGCTTCCCTTTTCCTAGCGCCCTCTAGAAGTCTAGACATTTAGCTCGTCCCTCACACAACACAATTGTTATTGCCTTACTTAGTTACGTATTGATTTTAAGAAAGCCATTAGAATATATAATTTTGCTTTAATTACTGTGGCTTCCTTTTGAATTCTTGTTATTGTGTTCGCTGCTTGTTACCTCAAGGCCAGTTCAGACGAGTATGATGTAGTAATGTAGATATATATTGTATAGTTATGTAATATCTGCCTGATACATGAATGGTGTAGGTTGTAATGTAACGCCTTAGATATATTATTTATTATATTAACATGATCATCATCACGGGGGCCTTTCTATGATCCAATCTTGGATGTATGCCTCTTCTCTTTTCTTCCACTCCTGGAGATCTTGTGCCCGACATATCCTGTCATGTCATCCATGTTGCCTGAAGCTATCCACCCAGAGTTGACTCAAAGCCTCGACTCTAGGAGTCTCCTTGTCCAGCGGTTGGCGTGCATTCTAGCAATGTGTCCTGCCCACTTCCACTTATTCCGGGCTATGATGGCCATCACTCTCTGTCCTTTTGCTTCGGATCCATTCATTTCATTTGCGGTCGCGCACTGTGATTCTGAGGCTTGCTCTTTCCATAACCCCCCCCCCCCCCAGTTTCCTTCCCCCTTCCTTCTTTTTCCCTCTGTGCGACTCTGAATTAATCCGCGGATCTCTTAGTGGTTTCAGTACGAGTATGTAAGGACGGGCATGACACATTGCTTGCAGATTATATTAACACCTTACAAATATTATGTATATGCTAGATTAGAGCGAAAAAAATTGGCATATATTTGTGTGTCTGTTTTAAGTAAAGGTTTATTGCCCAACTTATAGAATTAATGCATCGAGAGCAATATTGGCCGTATTCCAATCCAACCTGCGAAATTAACCACTCTTTGAATATTGAGTTGTGGAAATGTTACAAAATTTGCTATTGCCGAAATGAGGATAAGGATTGATACGGCGTTAAAGCGATAATACACTAGAGATACGTCAAAGAAACAGTTTAGTCATCATCATTTCAGCCATAGGACATCCACTGCTGGACATAGGCCTCCCCCATCGATTTCCAAACGAGCCGGTTGGAAGCGGCCTGCACCCAGCGGTTTCCTGCGGTCTCTTTTAGGTCGTTTGTCCATCTTGTGGGTGGACGTCCTACGCTGCGCTTACCGGTCCGTGGTCTCCATTCGAGAACTTTTCGGCCTCATCGGCCATCACAACAGTTTAGTATTAATATTTTATTCTGTGGATAAGATAATATACTCATCTGTTTTCCTATCTCTTGCATCCTAGTCAGAATCACAAAGTAACTTTAATCTACAAGTATGATGCAAAGATCCTTGGACCACTTAGAACTAAGTATGGAGATAACTCGTAGAGTCGTCTTATCGGCCATTCACAGTACGCTTTAAAGCATTTTACTCGTTTAATCTATTTATATAAAAGGCGATGTGTGTATGTATGGATGTATGTCTGAAATGGCTGGACAGAAATCGCATAATTATCTTATATGCGATCGCATCAACATATTTTTTTGTTTTAATATTTTCCCTCCAAAAAACAAGAACAAGAATTGAAGTCGTTGAATTGAAAAAAAATTCATCTAAGGCAAAAAATGGTTGCTTCAAGAAAGTATATAAGGCGGGTGAAACCGCGGGGCACAGTTAGTATAACCTTGGTATAACTATAAAATTAGCTTCGCGACGTCATAAGTTAGCCCAAACTTTACATGTTGTCAATCGTAAGTAATAAATAGATGCCCTGATAGATTGATAGACCCAGTTACAGTTGTAACATGTAATATTGTCTCATTGAGAGTTCCTATCATCTATGAACTAAATTGTCAACATGATATTGTTATTATTTTATAACTCCCAATGTATACAATCAGCTTACAACCCGTCGCATTTCCGAGAAACGAGTATAACATAGAGTTATTAGAAAAAGCTGTTATTATAGTATTAAAAGATCGGCTATATGTATGCGATGACTCTGGTGTTACAGATATCGATAAGTGACGGTAATTGCTTACTGTCAGGCGACCCCTACACGTATTGCATAAAAATAACATTTGTAAGTTTTATGATGATTATGGAGCATTTGTGCTCCATAATCATCATGAACTGTGACCACCGTGTGTGTGACGCAATCTACACCACCGGCCATACTCCACATGGAATATCTATCTACTTAGCCGAAGATTGTCTGGAAGAGTTCGCTTTTAACGATAAACCGGCTTTTGTGGCTCTATTTAATGTATTCTTATTTTAATTCCCTTTCTGTGGTATCAATAGTGTTATTGTACCTACTGTAAGTGTGGCTGGTCGACATTTTATTGTCCTTGGCAAGTTTTCTATTCTATTCTACTACTACAAACCATTAAGTGCGCCTTTTTATGACATAAATATATTTGATATTTAATTTATTATAATATACTAGCTGCCCCGACAGACATTGTTCTGTCCAAATTTCAGTAAATTTGGTTATGGTCTTGTCTTGAGTTCATACAAAGATCCCATAGAAAAGCACTTTCCGTTTTTTCCAAAAATTCGGGCAAGATTTTTAGTTTTTCTGTCCATAAATCCTTATTTCGACTATAACGAATATTTAAATAAAAAGTTTACCAAATCGGTCCAATCGTTTTCAAGTGATGCGCTCATAAACTAACATCATTTAATTTTTACGTATTTATACAAAATTATAGATGAATTACCATGTTAAATGTTGAATATATTAAATATAAAGGTCTCTTTACATTCGATCGCAGTGTCAAGCCAGTCCATCCTATAGCAGCTACTGTTGGTTTCAATAGCCACTTAGTTACGATTAAACATTCAATATCTGGGTCGTTGAGTTCCACTTTAACCGAACAGATGAAAGTAATTATGTGATTTCGCTTTCATCTAACTAGTTCATGGTTACAGCCTTTACAGTATTCGCGATATTTACTTCTAGTTGGTTTTGGTTTTCGAATTGTTAATATTTGTCGAATTGTTGTTGTATGAGGTTTTATTATGTTGACCTTTAATATTTTATTATGTATCTCATCATTCATCATCATTTTAGCCTATCTTACTTTTGGGACGTCGGCCTTCTCTTAGAGAGAGAGAGAGAGGATGGGCCTCTATCCACCATGCTGGTCCAGTGCATGTTGGTGAATGTCATGTCTTTGAACTTTTGAGGTTCTCGGACATACCGGTTTCCTCACAATTTTTTCCTTTTTTCCTGAGCGATGGTATCGAATTATTTGTATCTGCCTAGATCTATTTTATTTTTTTGTCTTGAATAGCGTCCTTGTTGTTTGGGTGGCAAAAATAAAATAGAGATTGCATTCAAATGCCTTTTTTACTAGTATATTCGTATCTACGTGGAGTTCTTATTGTTCACTAGATATATTTTCGTAATGAATTTTCCTCAACTTTCCTCCGTGATTGATTCGTCTTTAATTCCTGTAGTTCGATCACGATTCACTCTCGATCGATCTTTTCATACCGAAAGTAAAAGTTTACTTTCGGCATCTCGCACAGATGAAAGTAATCCAGCTGACTAGTTTGTATTAGTTTCGCTCTCGACCGCCTCTACGGTTCTCGCCGTTGCCGGCGGCGCTGACATTGTGATCAGTTTAACCTAAAACCTTTCAAAGAATCCCTATTGTACGTCCATGGTTTAAGTGGACACTTGTAATGCGTGCTATTCGTGGCATAATTATGCGTTGTGGTTTCCCAATTTTGCAATTCGGTGCGTTTATATTCGCCTCGCATATATTTTAATCAGTCCTTGTGTGCAAAAAAGCGAAATTCAAGCGTGATAGCGTAGGTTCAGGAGAAAGTTACGCTGTAGCGGGCGCGCGTGCTCTCGCAGATTTACGTATTGATGACGTACGCGTTGCGAAAATTTGCTTTGGAAAAACTGCAGTAGCTGATAATATGGCTCTATTTAGGTGAGTATTTGCATTCTTCACGCGGCTCGCAAATGAAAGTTAGAGAGGACCTATGACGTACGTGTTTATTACATGGGATTCCCGCTCATTTCATTAATGGCTGAAGTGTTGTGGTGGATTTGTTGTAGTGTTGTTATTATTATTTTCTTTAATATAAGCAGTTATTACATCCTTCTGCTTAGTAGAGTTATTCATAGTTATAAAGGTAATTTATATTGAGAGTGTAATTATTATGCAACTATTCCTCATTATTTTCTTAGTCTTTTCTTACTACACAAATAAATGCGGCACAAAGTATTTGGAGGCTACTCGAATGGTGTTAAACTTAAAAGCTCCGCACTCATTCAATGAAAGAGAAATTGGTGTCGTCGCTGAATCCGTGCACTGGATTCGCTGGACCGTACGCTCTTTGCCGAAGTAAAAGTGTTCCAAAAAAAATTTAGTCGCGAAATTACATTGCGATTTCGCCGCAACGAGGTCACAGATGTAGGCCGAGTAACAGCTATCTGTTAGCTGATAGTTTTTGTTATTTGATACATTTTGCATCCGGCAGGGTGCCAGTTCACGGCCATTGAGGTTTTAGGAGTCGCAAGCTATTAATCATGCGTAAAACTATTAAACTCCATTTACGTGGCCGGAGCGGTCGTGATTCAGAATTTTACGCTATCCGTGCTATAAAATTGTATGGAATCGCCCGAATGCGGTAACCTTCATCTTTCCTATTTTGTATTCATAGCCGACCTGTTCCATTCGTTTGCGGTGATTAAAAGGAATCATTGAAAAGAAAACCACCACAGTGTAACTGATACGCTAGTTTCCTGTCCATAAGATGTCATTTGATACAGCTCGTGATGCTCCAAGCTCGCGACGACAGGTCCAGTCAATGTACAAATCGCCTTGACCAGAGATTATCACTTTAAATTGGCTATTTATGACCGGCTTATTTGTTGCTATGGGTGATTTATCAGGAGCAACCTTCCTGAGTAATTTGAAGAACACTGAAATTTTGGTCACATCTCGAGTAAATGAAGAATACATAATTTTGCTTTGGATTGTCTTCTCTTATTATGTAGGTATTGCAATTTTACAACAAGCTATTGATGTAAATTAATCGATAATTTGACTACGTAACTAGTAGCAAATAATATTTATAAAAAAAGTCCAAGAAACAAGATATAGAAGCCATTGAACTCTCTACTGCCGGACTCTTTAGGTTACTATCTGAGGTCCAGTAGATAACCCAGTGAATGGGTGACGGGTACTGGGTACTAGAAAGCATCAATACAATGGACGTGATAGTAGTTGACCCTATACTTGAACTTGACCTCGTTCTTCACAAAGATAACATCGTGACACAAACAAATCGAGGCATTTTTTCAGTATTTTTTAATATATATAACTAGATAACCGTCATTTCTGTAGCTGCCTGTAAAAGAAGCATTGACAAACGTGCAAATGTGGGTCGAGGCATAGCCGAGGCCAACATACGTGAGTCCATAAATGCTTAGTTGCCGCCAAGGCATGTAAAGTGAGGTAATTTTCATATTTTATTACAACAATGCCTAGCAACCAAACTAGGAAAAAAAACCTTCCCAAATGGCTATGGCTTGTACTAACAGCTTATTACAGGAAACCACATGGAAACATTGATTTCTGAGCTTAGCGTTTAATGAAAAAACGTAATCAAACCTTTGTACAATGAAATATTGTACGCACGTACAAGACACAAAAATTTGCCACCAATTACTGGGCATAGATTTAAGAAGAGGGTTCTTCCAATTATGAATACATTAAACACACATGTTACTGAAAACTATTTACTGTTTTTTACTGGCAAGCTATCACTAACACTACAAATACAGTTAGATATAGGTTCAACAGTACATAGCTCCTACATACTGTTGAACCAGCAGCGTACATAGCATGCTGGCGTTATTACCACGCTGAATGGCAAAGCTTATGCGTTGAGCCAGAAACATGCCAGCATTTTGGTACATTGTATACACAAGAAATTAAAAACATTGAATAAAGTGATTTAAAATATATTGTAAAAAGTGCATAAACCGGCTCTTCTCCTGTTTCTTCTGACCGAGAAGTTAGTGATTTTGATTTCGTCGAATCTTATAATACCGTTCGTTAATTCTCTCTATAATAATTCTTGAAAAACTCTCAATACAACGATACGGAAATAAAAACTAGAATCGATTGTAAAGTTTATTGAAGCCAGCCATTCTACGTATTGTATGGCTCCAGTTCATCTTACCCGAGTCTGCGTTTTTACTTCAATTTCGCGGTGTTTATTTTTACAGAACGTTCCCCCTTGACTTGCTCTTACTTTATCAGCTCTTCTTTATAATATTTTACTTCAGTTTATATTTTATGTCAAAATAGGTCGTACTCATCAAGTGAAAAAGTTACAGCGACCGAATCCCATGGATTTAGTAACTCTTGTATATTAAAAGCAGCTTCCAGTAAGAAGCTAGGTTATGTTTTAGGTGTATACATATTTATCCATATTTCGATAAGTTTTGACGATGTTTTAAATAGGTATTACTTAGTCGCAAACTGACCTTTACGACTTGCGTCACGTGAGCTATTGATGATACTTTAAAGACTACCCAATTCGCTACCAAATGTCTTTTAACCTCCAAACACTTAACTTTACGTTGAATAAATTAATGTTGTTCATATTATATATTTATATCTATCTGTCTATATATAATTATATAAATCGATGTGCATATTTTCCATATGGACTCGAAAACGGCTGGACCGATTTTGACGAAACTTTCGCTGGCAGATAGCTGTTGTTATAAAGAGTAACTTAGGCTATTTTTATCGAGAGTATCCAGGCGGGCGCAGCTAGTATATATATAATAGGAAATACTCATTCACTCACTCAAAGACTCATCACGAAACCTCAAAACCAATTGACCTACAAAGCTGAAATTTGGTTTTGTTTGACCAGGATACCTTGACACCCGATCAATGTTTGTCCAAGTAATCAGCCTTCCGAAACGTGTTTTATGTCTTTAAATAACTAATATGCCATCTGTATTGAGAACACATGTTCAAATATTAATCATTGGTTTAATTAGCTTACTTTTTTATTACGTATAATTAATTCTATGAAAATTCGGTCGAAAACTAGTAAAAAAAATACTAGTTTTATCGGCAGATGTTATTTTCTTATGTAAATGTTAATATTTAAAATCCTAATATCGTAATTGATGCAGAATTGCAAGCTGCAGCGGCAGTTCAGTTTTTGAAAAGTAGCGTGGTGAGTTTACTTTTCGCAAATTTGTATGTCGTTGTATGCTAATTTCGATGTAAAACCTACAGGTCGCCAGTGTTTATTTATGGACGGTATTTTATCACTCGCCCAGCGCCAAAACTGACATATACGCATTCGCTTTCACTCGAAGACCTTTTAACTTTTTACGACTTATAATTACGGGTAACTTATTTTGTTTCTATGTATGTGAGCATCATTTTCAGATGTTTCATGAAGATTAAAACATCCAGTATTACGTATACTGATAATCTGAATGTCATTTGACATAGATGCTAGTTTTAATGCATAGTTCGCTAACCGCATTGAGCACTTCTATTGCTACTTGCTAGGTTTATAATCAATTCAATGTTTGAATTGATATTACCTTCGTATGTGACATCGGTTTCATAACAGAAGATTGTTAAACGTTTACAGGGTAACGTTTCGTTTCTTCATTTACACGTTCCACTTTGTCCAATAAGTGAGGTGACCAATGTCAAATTGTTAGTATATTACAGATTTGTTGGAAGCGACCTTGTCCAGTATGGTCCTACTAATTTATGCCGAGTTATATCTCTACTCCTTGAAATGGTTTCTTCAGTGTCGGTATTCATAATGAATAAAAATACCTATTGACCACAGTTTATAAAGTTATATGATTATTTACGGGATATTTACCGTGGTAAGGTTGTGGAAGGAGCTCCCGATATTTCGGCGCAGTTACATGCACCATGTTCACGGGAAGACAGTCTTCCCGTGAACATGGTGCATGTAACTGCGCCGAAATTACATGCACCATGCAGTTACATGCACCATGTTCACGGGAAGACAGTCTTCCCGTGAACATGGTGCATGTAACTGCGCCGAAATATCGGGAGCTCCTTCCACAACCTTACCACGGTAAATATCCCGTAAATAATCATATAACTTTAGTGAACAACCGTGATAGTTTAAAACACAGTTCATAAAATCTTGTCGGTTGAAGACGGAGATTTGGCTTAAATGATTCATACACGCACAAGAGGTTGAGCCGCCGCAAAGAGCAACATGAGTACGGATAAGTTAGTACGACATAAAGTTACAATGTTCGTCGTTATTGGTACTAAAGCGTATAGTTGTGGGGTGGTTATTCTCGTTGTTTTAATTCATATTCCTCTTTCGAATCCAGTGTTAGGAAATTCCTTAGATATGTCCATCTGCAGCTTTGCCGACATCAACAATGTCAAGGCGCGGTTATGTTAGAGTTTAGTGATACTTGACATTATGTACCCGCTAGTGTTTCCGCTAGTACTTGCTAGTCTGCTTGGTCTTCACCAGTAGATAATATTCCTAGTTCCTACATTATCATCTTCACTCGAACTTTACTAAACCTTCAATAAATGTATAATTGTATAGTTATTATTATCAACGATGTGAATAGTCTCATTTTTTGCCAGCATCCGAGTTCTTGCATCGTTGTTAATTAATCTTCACCTTCTTGGTATGTCTCGTCATTATGATGTTTGTTAATGATCTGTTACTAACGTGTTTTTTTATTTTCGTTTATCTGTGTGTAAACTATGTGTTGAAAGTATCCGTGGTCCTGCGACAGCTTTGTCGCTAGGTTGGGGCTATAAGTTAGGATATCTGGACAGCTGGACTGCGCCCCAGGGCGTCCCTTGTCAGAGCTTGGTTTATGCTGGCACGGACACTCGGAAGATTGCATTCGCACAACCGCTCAATGAGTTATTAACTTAAATCAGACGCGCGATTTGTTTTATCTCTTTTCGATGCGACACTCATTTAAGCATTTTAATATCATATAATTTTTTCTTATTACATTGTTTCATTTTATCGAGTTGTGTTTGGATATTTTGCAAGAAAAATATACTATATATAGCAAGAGCTTGATATTTAATCACATAAACCATTTTTATATGGCCTTGGGAGCTTTATCCTCGGGGAAATACTGTTACTAGTTCCAACTTGCAAGCATTGTGTTGTCGGTGAACTTTTAATTATCAATTCAAATCTCGGTATTGTTTCTGAATATTTAACGCGTTCATATCTGTGCCTATAAATCATTTGTCTCGGAGACATTCAGCAGCTGCTGTACAGAATTAATATACGCATTAAGGCAAATTTGATTTGCAAATAGAGGTAGTAGAGGTACTTAGTGGCGGCCACGCGAGTACTTTCAGCGGGTTATTAGCTACACTGCGATAACGCTCATGATAAACGTGGTCAATAGTGGAACTACAGTTGTCTTATTTTCTCTTTAGTGTTGAAGAGAGACAAACTTAGTAACAGTTCTCCATCAGCGCCCTCATCGGCATTCATAATACGCCGTATCGCACTGTATCATTGCATTGGCCTTAAGGACTGTGCTCAATTAAAATACTTAACTGGAACTTGCTCGTAGGAATCTGCACCAAACGAATATCAATTTAAAATGCTAATATATTCCTTATAAAAACATTCCCTGTGGTAGCACAATGATTTACTCCATGTTTGCACGCTGTGCTTATTTTTAGAAGAACATTTACATCAAATAAAACGTTTCTGAAATAAATTAATATTTTGTTCTTATTTCAATCGTGTTTTCAATTATGTTCTGTATGTTTCTGTACTTGAGTCAGTGTTACCTGACTAAAATAATGTAGTTCAACTTTGTAGTTTCTATTACGTTGAAAAATTACCTTTGTCGCAGAGGAACGACATCCATCAATAAATAAATTAACAATACCATCAGCGGGTTCCAGGTTTCTCAGTATAAGAGTATCTCTGACCCAGGCAAGCACTATCGCTTCAATAGTCACAACGTTATTAGTACTAAAATTTGATGATATATACAAAATTGAAATCCATTCCAATTGCACAAAATCCTTAAGTTATGCTATTTTTAGTCAAGCTTTTGCAGAAAATGTCGTGTACCAGACAAGTACTTACAGTATTAAATACTCGGTCACCATAAAAATAAAAGCGTTTCGTCTGGTCGTTCGCGTCGTAATGTTCGTTTGTACTGAAGTGTTGATTGGTAACAAAAGATCTCTGAATTCTTATTTCATGAAGTGGACTTACCTACTGCATTAGTAATCCGTATCGAGACTAAGTCTAGCCCCTCGTGCTGATTTACTGCAATGTTTCTGTCGTTGCCGGGCACTCCACGATGTATTTCTTGGTCATTACAAACTCGGCCATTGTAAATTGTACCTTATGACATTCGGGCCGGTTTAAGCTGAAGATTAATGTCGAGTGCGCAGTGTCATCGACAACAGGTATCAGCTCACTTACCTTGACCGCGCACGTTGTCCTCTCACTTATACTAGAACTCTATGATCAGCCGTGGATGCGCCCGCGACGCGAGACACTAACGAACGTCATGCTCTACTATGATTTATGTTCCCCGATCACGAACGCCTTCTTTCGATGCGCCAGATATTTATTGCGAGGGCTCATCACTTCATATTTTATTACAATTCTATATTTGTTTTCAGGGTGTACGTCATTCGCAGAAATGAGGCCATGGAAACGCATAATATGGTCTCTTTTTTACATTTTTGACTGTTATGAAATTTGAAATTCAAACCGTATGCATGAACCCGTGACTTTGTTCCCGAAAATATGGGAGATGGCGTCTTTTAGTATTTCCATTCTGTCACGAGGTTGAATTTTGATGTGGGTTGACGTTAGCGTTATTCTCGAACGTCGTTCATTTTGTAATGTCACTGAATCGTAAGTGAGGACGCGTTGGGCAATTTTTTGTTTCCATGTGTACAGTTTGTTTATTTCATGTCCAGCGGCGCGACGGTAGCGCGGCGCTGATTTGAATATACATCTTTTTATGGGTTGTGTTGGGACGTTTTGTTCAATTTGTGCCAATGGAAGGTCCGGCGGAGACTCATGATTCATTGGCACTCAATCTTAATCGCGGTAGAAAATTCAATAAATTGCCACTGATTGTCCTCCCTTCCCCTTCCTCTACTGTCTGCTGCACTGAGTGCGTGTCTGACATTCAAACAGTGTCTCTACAAACACGCACGACGTGAACTGCTAATGCCATTTTTTTATTGTATAGGCTTGCGTTAGACTCCAACTCGCCTGTTGTTAAGCGCTGATGTGGTCTACGATGGAGCATGCTTGTCTAAAAGAAACTGATTCATTCACTTGAAGACATCCAGATTGTAAATATCAGAGAACTCCCATTAGTCCGATTATTTTTAACACCGGAGTACTCAGACAAAAATGTCTCATCAGTCCGACCATCGGACTCTATACACCTTGTTCAGTTTCGAAAACTATTTTATTTTTTGTAGCTAAGGATACGGGAAACAGCGTGTAAAATAGAATTTATTTATGTGAAGGTAACGTATCTCGGTATCAGTGGAGACAACTTTCCAGGATCCGTGGCTAATTAATTTAGTCTGATCCCGGGATCCGAACCCTTCTGGCGGCGTATTCTACAGTCTATGCGGTTCGCATAATAAAAGTTGATTCAAAGCGCTGCATACGGGTTCGGCTGACATAAAAATACAAAACTATTATCAACTTCTGATTTAATCATCCGTTTTAAATATTAACCTGCGTAGGTATGTAGGATCCTTATAAAGTATATCAGACTGCCTCGGTGGCTCAGTTGGTAGTGATCCTACTTTCTGCGCTTGGGGGCGTGGGTTCGATTCCCAACTAGGACAAACATTTGTGTGATGAACATTTGTGTTTGTTCTATGTCTGGGTGTTAATATCTATTTAAGTATGTATTTAAAAATATATATGTATGTATATCAGTCTCTGGCTGCCATATTACAAGCTTTGCTTAGTTTGGGGTCAGATGACCATGTGTGCAATAATGTCCCAGATATTTATTTATTTATTATTATTTATTTATGTATCTGATTTGTGGCATGACGCTTGTATTCGAGGCGCGGCACAAACTTGCTCAATCCGTAAATCATCAGTTTGGCCGAGAATCAAAGAAGGTTGATTTTTCTCGGAACATAATTATAAAGTTCGCGAATTTCCACACACGTAGATTTGAGCTGCGGACGGTGGCTAGTGGGTACGTGCGTCGGAGTCGTGACATTTGAGATAAATAGGGCGTCCTGAAGATCGGGCGGAGTGCGGACACTAACCTGCTTCACCAGCGGCCTATTTGCCGCGTCCCGTTATCACTGGACCGATAGCAAGCCGCTCGATAACCGACCGTTGCACAAGTCGCCGCTTATCTCGGAATGCA
Source organism: Agriopis leucophaearia (assembly GCA_949125355.1). Lineage (NCBI taxonomy): Eukaryota > Metazoa > Arthropoda > Insecta > Lepidoptera > Geometridae > Agriopis > Agriopis leucophaearia. The sequence goes on from OX421262.1 coordinate 1,411,758, forward strand.
GTCCCCGACGCGACTCTCATACCGGCACTCGTTAAAAAAATTGGGGCAATTATTACATCTCTGAAACGCGTCCAGCTAATATATCGGGGAAGTAGTGGTACCTGGTCGGAATAGTTTCCCTGAGGCGATATACGCAGCGCGATCGTCAGACTCGCCTGTGGTCATCGGCCCCCATCGGTGAGTTTCGCAAGTCCAGTTAACCGTGTGACTCGATCACATTAATATTCTACAGCTGCAGTTATTGCGAACCTGGCGTTTGTCTTCTTTGGAACATCCTTTGAGTAATTTAAGTACTTCTGTTTGTTTTAACTATTTTCAATTGCTTATTTCTCTCCATCTATCTTCTCTATAAAATATTGTGAAAATTAATAATAGATGTAACGAAAAGATCTCGTAACCTTACAATGGTTCTTGAATAGTTTCAATAAGAATACCCCTCGAAAAGACAAAAGACATTCCCAAGTGTTGAGGCGACACGGAATCTTTACTGAAGGGCGGCGCGTAGACGGCTTTCATCGTGTGTGAATGCTGTTAGACAAAAAACGGATAGACGACCAATAAAAAACCCCGTGTGGGGAGCAGCCGAGGGGCGGGCTGGCGGGTGCAATGCGGCCGCCGGTAATTGCACATTGCAGTCAGTCTCCGGCGCGCTGGGTGCGCGCACGCAGCCTCCTTCCCACCCTCCGGGTTAACGATCCGAAGAAAGTATGCGCACCGCTTGCCGCACTCGCGTCGACTCCGTTCCCAGTATTCGCGAGCGTCGATCACACTCGGCCGGTGCCGTTACCCGGAACCTTCGTTGGCTGTAGAGCTTCGCGTGCGTTTCCTTTCCGCTCCGGCGGCCGCGCCCGCTCATTAGGGGTCGGATCTAACATTGCGTCGATACTTGCGATAAGATCATGACGTGAGTTGAAATAATCATAGGAGATGTTATCGTCGACGAACGGGTGATACACTTATATATCAATGTACAAGATTGTTTTTGTATTGTTGTAGGGCGAGCGCAGAAGCAGCGGCGTCAGCGGGCGGGGAGGCGCGTCCCCCGGGCCCGGCGTCCGAGGACGCCGCCATGAAAGGCGTGGAAGGTACGCCCGAGGAGCAGGAGCGGCTCGCGACCGGCAACAACAATGGCTCGCTGGACTGCAAGCTGCCGGAGCCGCGCGGGCCGGCGGCCGGCGCCGGGAGGCCGCGCGGCGCCTTCCACTCCACGCACGTGTTCATGCTCGTGTTCCTGTCGGGCTGGGTGCTGCAGGGCATGTTCCTCACGTACTTCGTGAGCATCACCACCACCTTGGAGAAGCTTTACAAGGTTGAGTCGAAGACGACGGGCACGCTGCTGGCCGCCACGGAGATCGGGCAGATATGCACAGCGCTCTTCCTGACGTATCTTGCGGGGCGCGGGCACCGGCCGCGCTGGATCGCGTGCATGATGCTGGTGCTGGCGGTAGGCGTGATTGGGTGTGTGGTGCCGCATGCGCTCTACGGCACGCAGCTGCTGGACGTGCATCGCGATGAGCACAAGGCGGTCGCGGGGCCCGTCTGCTACACGTACAGGAACGCCACCGTCATGTGCGACGGCAAGAACACGGACACTCGCAACTACATCACGGCGGTTGTCATCCCGTGGCTGTTCGTCTGCCTGCTGGTGGTCGGCGTGGGCCAGACCGGCATCGCCACGCTCGGGATACCGTACGTCGACGACAACGTCGGCAGCAGGCAGTCGCCGCTCTACATGGGTGAGTCTTTTACAACCTCCGTTAGCCTCGTTTGATGACACACGTCATGTGACCGGGGAGAAATCAATGGATCGTTATCAAAACAAAAGCTCGAAGATCGTACCGCTATATCACCGATCTCTATTGGCTCTAACTCGACTATTTAGTAGCGAGTAGAGCAGTAAAACTTCGTTCAAAAGTGTGTAAATTATGCCGCCTGCAGTCAGTACAGCCATCCTCTGCCGCCCTCGGGGCGTCGTAATCAACTTTCGAGTCGAGTGCAGGCTGTACTTTTGTTGCAATATTATGTTCATGACGAGCTTGTACACTCCCAAAGCAATTATCTGATTACATATCTTTGAATTCGCCGAATTTAACAATACATCGTTCGTGTCATATTTTTTACTCGTTGGAGGAGGATAAAGTTTACGGCTGTGGTTTTATGTCGTGTATATGGTAGGTCGAGTTGCATATACGAGTCTAGCGCGTATAGAGCAAGCAAAAAACAATAGTTGTTTGGGTGGAACCGGCGGCGGCGGCGGCGGCACGGCGAGACCACTGCCTCGGAAGAAATGTATGTACTGCTAGTTACTTAGCGTTGTTTTGTCTGCGTTTCACATGTAATGCATTTGCTGCGTCAAGTATCAATATCGTTGCAATGCCCTTCATTTGTAAGCTTAAACCAACACCAGAATTTTCTAGCATATAGATTATACGGGTCAGGACATTACGTTCACGAATTGATGAAGTATCAGTTTCTTATATGCAAGTAATTCAAAAGATTCAATACACCTCATTAACAGTTAGAACCATTTCTGATCTCAACACTAACATAGAGGCAGTACTCGGCCTTGCACCGATTTATGTTATGGATGCTGAAAATAGATCGCTATTTTAAACTTCTCGAGTATTATACCATTATGTGTACCTGCTTTAACTTTGTACGTCACTTTTCTATCGCGGTTGGTATGAAGAGCACAAAGTTTATACATATAATATACTCGCATATAAAAACGAAACAAATCACTGACTGATGAAAACTATTTGACGTATGAAGCTGAAATTTAGCAGGTATATTTGATTATGGAGTGTAGATTTGATATCTGCTAAGAAAATACTTTGCAAGAAGGTCGTATCGGGGCAAGAGAGGGTGGAAAATTATATGAAAATCAACACGAACGAAGTCTTTAAAATAATAGGTTGAATAGTTTAAATCGCGGGCAACAACTAGTATCATTATATGTCAATAAACATAATTATCTTTGTCAAATATTATTGCTTCGCCTAATTAGCCGTATCAGAGTCCGTTTGCATACACGAATATTTAAAATGATATCGTTTAATGTAAACATTTCAGCAATAACAAAAATTTCATTAAAAAACAGATTTTTTTAAATACTATTAATTAAATCAATCAGTTATCCGGCTGCTATATTCTATGAAAGACCTAACCTGCAATTATACGTTTGTATATGTCAACAAAAAAATCTTATGGGAGAACCAAATGACACGATTTAAAATAAACTTCAGCAGTAATCAATTTAATCTATTATATGTATTTACATTTCAATTTAGTGTTTTAATGTATTGTTTTAGTTATATTTAATAAGAAGCTAATGTAAAATTAAAATCACAACTGTATCCTGTTTAGGCCATGTTGTGTGCTCATTGTTTTGGGTCATGGGATCGAGCAAAATCATTAACGTGTTATTATATCTGTACATGTCCTGTGACTTGTTATGAGTGCCTAATAATTAAATAAATATTATGTTTTATAACCAAAGAATGCATCTAAGTACTATTTGGTACTATTAATGTCTTCTCGCAAAAATAAATCAAACTTGGCTTCATCCAAGCTTTAGACTAACAATGTAATCTATTACTTTCTTTACTACACCTGCAGGCTTACTACGCCTACTCAAGGGAAATATGTGCAACAGTGTAGTTTTCATAATACCACTTGTTTACCAGGTTACCTCAAATTCAGTCATAGTATTCTCATGTTCCACAAATATTTATTTATAAGGCAAATTTGTGTCCTACCACAGAAGTCTGTTGACTATCTAAATAAGGTCGTTTCAACGATAGACACGTCACGAGCTGATTCAAGAACTGGGTCGGTTGTTATATAACGAATTGGTAATAACCTATTGAGATCAAATCGTTTTGCCTTTTCTATCAGTGAGGCTTATCAGACTAGCAAGTAAGCTGATGACAGCATCTTTACCAATGCTCTCTCAAACAATGTTACACAAAATTATTTGCCTAGATAGACTTAACCTTGCAACGTTACGTTACAAAGCGGCAAGTCATCGTGCTTTGTCAAATTCGTCTATTTATATAATATTGAATCAATATGGCGAAATCCAATGTGTCTATATCGGATTTAAGTACTTAAATCCTAGATTGAATAAAAACTCACTTAAAATTGTTTTCATTTTGTTTTGAGCTTCTATATTCCTTTTCTTGTTTATTTGCACGTCCAAGTCTGCTTTAATTTTCTTTATACAGAATGTCTACATATGATTAGAGTGGCCAGTTGCTTGCTTAACAGCGAGAATCCGTTGCTATTTCAGTGGTATAATAAGTATGTTAGTAGGGCGTAGCATCTGGATGGTTTTAGGGATTTCTTATCTTAATAGCTGGCGTGTCTTCATTGATGTTGTTTTCTAGCCTACACTGAGACGCTGCTGGGAAAAAGATACCCTGTCTCTTTCCATTCAGTCCTCCCTTGTACTGTAAATCTATGCAGAAAATAAATAATATAATAATATTTCTTTCTTTTTCAATCTTCATTGATGTCGTCTTCTTAAATTCATTTTAAACCTTTCTTGCTCTACTATAAGCGCAACTACTCGTATGTCTCAGGGTTATAAGTGTTGGGGGCAAACCATACCTGCAACTTTTCTGTTTCTGTAGTAGCCTAGCAGTATTTGTTCTTCAGGAAAAAACATTATTATTAGTCAGTTCCAAATGTGTCTTGTCGTTATTCATCCCACCATATTCAGAGACTTTAGTCTGGACAGTCGCTTTCAGGATGCAATTGCTATTTCAGTGCGTCTCGTGTCCACAAGTGTGTCAGTGGGGCGGGGCGTCTCTGCGACAATTTCAGTTAATGTTGCCACATCGTCACGCACCGGGCTTCCGTGCCTCTTTATTGGTCCAATTTCATCTTGCGCCATTCCGTAAAATGATGAAACTCTATGGACAATGTTTAGACTTATTCGAGCCATAAATTGTCAGTTAATATATTAATCTATTAGCGGATCCGCTACACAGTCAAAGGAAAATCTGGATCTCGATAACAGTGCCACCTGCCGGCTCCAATTATAGCTAAGAAATATCCAGGGGTCCAGGGGGAGGCTATAAAAAAACATCAAACTCGGTCAAGTCATTTAGGAGGAGAAGAATTACGAATCTACGCACACTGGAATTTGATCTTTCGAATTCAATATAACGATTTGATGTTTTGGGAAAACCTGACTGAACTTCTTATTTTAATTCATTAAAATGACTTTTATAACAGTTATAATTCCTATCATTTAAAGGTTTGCAACAATCTCCAATGTGTGCGTTATCCGAATCTGAACGTAAAAACTTTACGTTCAGATTCCTCTTGGTTTTTATTTTTGTCACCTTCAGGTGATTTATTTCTTTCGCCTGAATTTGTTTTTTATGGTCAACGTTCTTGGAGTGTTGTTTGAATTGTGGGGTTTTAATTTTAGTAGTTTACTAGCTGCGCCCCGCAGTGTCACCCGCGTTATATACCTCCTTAAAGCAACCTTCTTGGTAGCGACTCTTTAGACATAGACGACCATTTCTTTCTTTTTTCGATTGCGCAAGGAGGGTTATGTTTTACGATTTTGATTTATGTGTATGTATGTATGTATGTATGTATGTATGTATGTATGTATGTTGAAGAGGCAACCGCTTCGACATACATACATACAATACATACATCTACAGATTTAGTTTAAATAATATTTATAAGTTATGTGCAAAATATAGCATTATTTCAAGAGCTGTTAGGTTTAAGCTTAGATTGTAATATCTATAGTGAAATAAAAAGCTTCATTATTTTATTTTTATTATGTATGTATGTATGTCCCACTAGTCCCATCGTGTTCGCATTTTGTATATATATATGGATAATTAGAATTTTTTGAGAGAACGTATTTTAGTATTTTAGTATTCATAGTAGTCCATTAGCTACTGCTGGGCGGGTTTTGGGCGCGTCGCATACTGGACGACTGATCTTTGACATGCAATACTTCTCCTTTGCCTTAGGTATACATACACCTGCATGTGTGCACTGAATGATTACAATAGAGATATATTCCGTTCTGGCTGGTACATTGCATGAATGTGCCGCAGTTATGCAACTTTTTGCAATTAACCTATCAAATTGCCGTATCACAATCATTGCGTTAGTTGTCATAGGTCAGTACGTTTGCAGCGGCAGAGATTAGATTACAAATGAAAGTCGATAAGATACTGTTATTAATATTGTTTATCATTTCACTTTCGATTGTTTTGTTTTGGTATGCCGCCGTGAGAATTATATTATTACATTATTTATCTTGCCAATACCTTTAACGCCGTGGACCTCCAAGTTCGTTGAGATTTTCAAGGGAATGCCCTAAAACCGCAGAGCAGCACTAAATGGAGTTTTTTATTCGCAACTTGTGTCTTAGTAGGGTTAAATTTTACAAGATTAAGATTGCCTCATTCCGAGTTCCTCTCAAGAGAGTTAATGGTAGATTACAGTGACTTTTATTGTGCGTACTGCTAGTCTGTAGAATGCGCTGCCTGAATGGGTGTTCCCCGATAGTTACAATCTGGGTGTCTTCAAATCACGAGTGAATCGGTTTCTTCTAGGCAAGCGTGCTCCACCGCAGACCGCATCATCGCTTAACACCAAGTGAGGTGGCGACCAACGCAAGTCTATTATTCGATAAAAACTGTTAAGACAGATTCAAAATGATAATGTAAACGTTTTATGGATAGAAGAGCTTTTCTGTGTCGGTACGGCGTTCTTATAAATAACTGAACTGAAATGTCTTTTAGTTCGTTGAACTCTTTTATTTAGAAAGTAATTGTTAACTTTCAATTCATTACCGGGACTGAATTGATGAGTGTTTGGGCAGGTGTGTGCGAAAGACATTTGTCGTCCATGCCATGAATACATTTCCGCATAGAATTAGTCATACGACTGAAACCAAAGACAAATTTGCAACAAAAGTACTGAGAGCGTTGACCGCATGTCCCGATTACGTCTTGGTCATTAAAAATATCGTGACTAACAACGTGGTTTGAATACCAACCATCAAGAGGAACGCCTTTCTACGGAGGTAAATGAATGACTGCCAATTTGTCCAATTGTGGGATGGCGGTGATTCGCACCTGTCAGGAGTGATTCAAATAAATCGGAATCATAATAAGCGTCGTCTAAAACCAGCCCGATGGGTTGACGACAGACCCATCGCAGGCTATGTGTGGATGATGTTAGCCCGAAACAGGGATCAATGGTACAAGGGAATGGAACCCTAGTACCCAGCAGTGGGTCGATACAGAGTTATTAATAGTTAACTAGCAACCTCTTGCAGGCAGCTTCCCTACATCAACTCTTAACAATTTTTTTGGGACTTTTAGTCTTCAAGTCTACGTCAGCCCCATTGTACTTTTACATGCAATTATTACTTAAATAAAAATTACTTAATAAATCTAGGTAATAAATAACCAACTAGGAAGGTTTGTGGAGTTGAAGTCAGAATGACTAAAGGCCTGGAAATAAGAATTCACATCATCAGCCAATTAACGTCCACTGTTGGACAAGGCCTCCCTCATAGAGAGGGGTGTTGCCTTAATCTACACGCTTGGCAGGCGGCTTGGGGATCGCAGTACGTTCACCGTGTACTATTAGGACGCTGCTCCCCATCCTCCGGTGGTTCTGGTCGCAGTTTTAGGTCATACCCGGGTCCTAAAAAATTAAAATAAGTACCGGGAACTAAGAATTCACTAGTCCATAAATCATCCTGCCCCCTCGAAAAAACACTCTGAATGACACTCACATTGGACTCACTTCAAGTTCGGTAAAAATTCGTGTTCTCTTAAGTTGTATCCGAACACATTCCATAAGTATGTGGTGAACGTATTCGGGCTGGTCACACTCCTCACAATTAGGTTACGATACTTTACCCTAAAAACTTTATTTCCACGACTCTTCATAATTCGTATATTTTTCTTATATACAAAAACAATTAGGGCTGATAGTTTTTTTTTTTTTTTACTGGGTGACGAGACGAGCGAAGTCGCTCGCTTGATGGCTCTTCACGCTTGCCCATAACAGCACAACGCCACTTAGAATTTTGAACTTCAACAGTTCAAAACCCTGGATGGCAATGCAATGCGCTCGTCACCCCGAGATATAAGATGTCAAATTTCTGTGTGCCCTGTCATTTCGCTGGAAACATTGCCCTTCAATCCGGAACACAGTAGTGTTTGCACACTACTGCTTGGCGGTTGAATAACTGGCAAAGGTGTGGTACTTCCCCAGGCGGACCCCTGCAAAAGAGTCCTACCACTACAAAAAGTCAATAATTTTAGGCGGTTTCATATGGGAAGGAACACAGGGCCCGGGCGTAGGCTTAGGACTCTTGATCCCACAAAATACACTATTATGAATACTTAATAATATTTTTTAGGGTAGAATGAATCGTCGTTTTATATATTGACTTCTTATATTTCGCTGGCGTATTATATATTTCACTTCTCATTGTCTTTGATTAAATTTTAATTTAACTGACTCTATTTGGTGTAGCAATAATGATTGCTTGCATATGACCTTATTTACTGCAACGGACATGCAAGGTTATCTCTCAGAGCTCTGCTGCATTTTGTATCTGTATATTGTTTTTCTCGTATCCATAATATACATATGATTTGAGATTTTTTCTATTTATAAACAATTGATGATATCACCATATGTTTGCAAGAAGGCAAAACAAACTAGAGAGTATCGGACAAGGTACTGCTACTGTTTAATTTGCCATATAATATCTGGAGCTTTCAATGATGCAATCTGTTAATTTGAGAGAGCTGAACGATGTTAATGATGCATCGGAACCGGTACGAAGGAACGAGTCTGTGCAAGCCACGATAAAAACTTGCATCGAGACTCGAGCTCCGGCCGTTTTGAGAAACAATCCTGACGAGGCTATTATTTATTACAAAAGCGCATGATGATAATAGGAACGTAGGTATGTTTTCGTTGGCGTCGTTCGAAGTACGCGATCTGAACGTTGGCGTCGTTCGAAGCACGCGATCTGAACGTTGGCATCGTTCGAAGCACGCGATCTGAACGCGATCCGTGAGTGTTTTGGCAATCGATGCGGTCGTTTTCTGCGTAAGATCACATTCAGTGCCTAAGTACCTGATTGTTTTTCGGTCACTCACCCTGCGCCGCTCTTTTGTTATTTTATTGTAACAGGTTATTTTAGTTCAAAATCTGGGACAAGTCTTTCGTGACCCGCGCGACGCGGTGCATCGAAAGCATAACCATTGTCCTGCGGTGGATGTATTCAAAATATTCTTTGAACAATACTTTGAGAGGATTCTTTCGCTCGTCATTTAAATCAAGTGCAAGGATTTTAGTATTACAAATTATTCACAGTTATATGATTATTAACGGGATATTTACCGTGATAAGATTGTGGATGGAGTTCCTGATATTTCGGCACGGTTATTCATGGTGTACACCAAGAACTGTTCGACCAACCATCCGCATTCTTCGGTCTTCCCGTGAACATGGTGCATGTAACTGCGCCGAAATATCGGGAGCTCCTTCCACAACCTTACCACGGTAAATATCCCGTAAATAATCATTTAACTTTAGTGAACAACCGTGATAGTTTAAAACAGTGTTTTACAAATTATTTATTTCTTACTCGGTTTGGTGATGGTATAGGTTAACCGGTAAGTGATCGAGCAGTAGCGTGCGCTGGCGCCGGCCGCAGTACCGCACGCGGTGCGGTCGCGGTGCAGTAGCGATCGTCGGCAGCCGCAATTCCTCATGCGATAATTTGTCGCGAGTTCGTCGACCCTCAATTACCCCCTGAGCCCTAGCCCTATTGAGATAAACGACTGCGGTCCATTCTGCAGGGAGTCCGTCTCAATTTGCATAATGATCGTCTCTGCCTCTGTGATTACGACCATTAATATTTACTGCGTTATTAGTCCGCCGATAATAATGTTTCCTCGAATTATAAAATCGCTAGTTTATATGGGATGAGGTCCGCGTGGCGAGCGGTTTCAGCGAAGCATGCGATAGAGAATGTATGCGTTTGCTCGTACGTTGCATTACGTGTGCAGATAACGTAATATTATTTAACGTTTCGTGAGAACTGCAACAGTGTAATATGTTAATTCGGAAAAAAGTTTCTCGAATATCTTTGATGGTATATTTACTGTGATTATTTTTATTTCAGCTATAACGATCGGAATCAGGGTGATCGGGCCGGCTCTAGGCTTCCTGCTGGGCGCGCTCTGTACCAGGGTCTACGTGGACCCGTTGATTGATCCTGGGTACGACTCTACTGATCCACGATGGGTTGGCGCCTGGTGGCTTGGTAAGTTACCTTTTTCACTTACTGACTTTCAATTACGTATGAAGAATTGCACGCTATAATACCTTATATAAATATACTAGTCATCATCATAATTTCAGCCATAGGACGTCCACTGCTGTACACAGGCGTCCCCCCATCGATTTCCAAAAGGGCCGGTTGTAAACTGTCTGTTTTTCTGCGGTCTCTTTTAGGTCGTCTGTCCATCTTGTGTGTGGACGTCCTACGTTGTGCGTATTTGTATCTTTTTTTGGAAATAAATGAAATATCGTATTGCGCCTAAAGCCGACATGAGCGTTTAGTCAAAACACTTTGATCTTTTAAAAGTCGACTTGTGCTTTACGTCTTTAGACTTGTCCATCAAAAGAAGTAGAGCGTAGTAGTAGTGGTAGTAGGTAAACTATAGTTTACTTACAGATTCCACTGAAATAACTACATTAAACAAGATGATAAACTAGCAATTTACTCGTAGATATAACAATGTCTCGTTTAGTTCCGCTCTGCCAAGTCTGCTAACGCTTAGATACAGGTGATAATGCATAATGCACATTTGTAATTAACTTGTTCGCCAAAAGAGTCCTATTAGCTTCACAATATACCTAGTTTCACGCAATGCTATTAATTATTCATGCATCTACTGAAAAAGCAACCAGGTTCTTCGACAAAGCTACATCACAGAGTATAACTACTATTTTTACCAACGAGTCCAACAACTGGTTGAAATATCCATTGATGATTACCTTTATCTGTCTTCATAACCTTTCATTGTGATCCAGGGTCGCACCTGTATCGATTGGTCAGGATTTGTGTCTTTTATTAAGGAACACCCCAATGAAACCTAATATGTAGATTCAACACTTTTCCCTCCATGTTGGGCGACGGATACGTTTGGTTTGAAAAAATTAGAAAAAGTTAATAATTCCATTCCCTACTACATCTTTTCCCTGAAGTAGTAAGCTAGAGCTCTCTAAAGATTAATATTCGTCTACACCGTTGGATACCATTAGGAGTTCCAGAAATTTATTTGAAACTAATTTCTATGACTAGGAAGAGTCGGCAAAGGGTATCTCTATGTTACGAGCCAAACCGGCTCTGGCTCAAGTTTCCAAGTATGGTGTGTAGAGTGTAGAGTACGTGAGTTAGTTGTCTTCCTATCCTATACGATCCCGGCATTCCATCGCGGAACCACCGCATACCGTTAGTGAAGGTTTGCGCGGATTCGCGCGCGAAACGCACGAAGAAAGCGCGCGTGACCCGCCTGCCAACTCCGCGCCCGCATGACTACCGGCCAACTGCCCCTCACATGCAAAGCACACTATTACCATCCACTTAAAGCACACTATTGGCCGATTTTCATTTTCGGGAAGTAAAAACAATAAGCTTATAGAAAACTGCTCCGACCGTGCTTCGACTGCCAATATAGTAAATTCGCGAATACGCATTGTATAGCTTCTGCGTATTTCCTCATCGTTACAATGCTTTTAGTTTATGAATGAAGCGTTGAATTTTAATAATTTCTTATCATTATAATATCTCAACTTATTGTTTTATTCATCGTGTTCGACATTTCTGTTTGTACGCCTATTTTTGTATAGGTATTAAAAATTCTTCCTCTGTTGTTGTTTCATTACAACTGTGAATGAAACGCGTTGAATATATTTCCAACAAGCAAATCAACAGTATTCGCGTTTCTGTTTTATTATTCGTTTGACATTTGGCGGATTGTATTGAAATAAGAGGATTTCTCAACACATAATGAACGTCCTGAATGCGCGACGACGTGTCATGTAATCATCGTCATTACAACTTCCCTCGTTGGCTTCAATCGCGCCACAATTGCAGTAATTGATTCTGTGAAGGGGTGTACGAGCAGATTTTCCTTGCATCACTGATATATTGCCTTTTACAATATTTCAGTAGTTTCGTGTTGTATGATGTTGTTTGCTGGTTCAGAACGTTTTTATTCTGATAGAGTGAATGTTAAGTCGGCAATGTGTGCAAGATCACAGCCAGCTGCAGCAGTGTCGTCGTCGACGGCGGCGGCGTGCTCGCATGTGTTGCAGTTTATATCTGCTTTCGCTTTTCCCCGCGGCTGATGTCGCCGGTGTCGGTCGTCACGCTGCCGCGCACGCTTCTAGTTACATAACTCGTCTTACATCAGAGCACGTCATCGCAGCTAAAATAACGCTCTATCCGCGGCCGGTCACGGCCAAGGCTGCGCGCCTTGTTGCCGACAATTATGCCGCCGTCGGTGTCCGTAATGAGGATTTAGTGGGTGGACACGCGACCACCGCCGTGCTCACTTTTACTTTTAAACCGGTCCCGATCGGGTTGACCTTCGTCTTCTTCGGCCGGCTCTGCACCGTGGAGAAGTTCACGGTGGAATCCTATCCCGTCGTCGCTCTGCCTTGCCCAATACGAGCATGCCCATGTTCGAATCTCGGACTTTGGATGCTAAGGGCCGGTTGTAAACAATACGCTGTGACTATGTACCGCTTATTGGTACGTGTGAAGTCCATACCTACAACGTCTAGCGAACGCCCTTGACTGATCGCCGACCGGGTGACCTTGTAAACGTGCAAACGTTGCCGTCTTTAGGCCTATCGGAAACGTTTCCAATTTACCTTCAGCGATTCAGTTTTCTCCGCCACGTTTAACTACCGAATGGTAAATAAACACTCTGATATTGGCCATCTAAAAATAACGCTCCAGCGCGTGACTCAAAGCGACGCACTGGGGTAATTAATAACTCAACGTCAGGATTGCGTTGTTCTTATTCTATGGCTTAGTTGGGATTTCCCTCCATCGATACATCTGCGACATACAAGTACCTATACATAGTGGTGGAACAGCACGCTACATCCCACGTATTATTACCGTGGTTTTAACTTTAAACTAACTTTTCTTAACATACTGGGTTTGATTGTACGCGATTCGTTCCGCTTCATGGTGCTACTCGAACCATGAAATGCTTAATTCTTGATCGGCGGTTATTTTTTTTGAAGTACTGTCTTACGGTCTGCTCTAGGTTTGGAGGACGCCAGTCTGGTACCCGAGGCGATAATTGCCATAATTCGAATATTCCATAGAAGGTGCGCAGCTGATGTCTTGGTTAAACAAAGGAGTACTTACATGCGCCGGCGACGGTTCTGTTTGCTAGTTAACAATTTTTTGCGAAGACTATATTTATTTCCTCTCCGTGTTTTTATGCTGTGTATGGGTTTCATTAGGATCGTCGAATGTTGGAGCCGTGCCCGGCGAATGAATGTGTTTGTACAAATGTTTACTACTGCCGTGATAATTTAATGAAATATTTGTGCACAGTTATGTATTTATCATTCGTAACATGTTTGTTGAGGCTCAACAATGCGATGAAAATCATGAAAAATATTTTAATTTGCTGTAATTTCTATGGAATTTTTCTCGAGGCTGAAATATTTTGCAAATACGCTTTGTTAAGCGTAGCGTATTACGTATTTTCTAAGCAATTTTTTTGATTAAGCTGTTCGGTTGGTATGCATAATTCATTTTAAAATTTGAGAATCTTGGTTATTTTATTACTATAAATCTCGTTACAAGTTTGTAACTAATATTAAACTAACCTAATTATGAAGTTGACATAGGATATAGACGCTGGAGGTTGGGGTCATAGCAGCTGTAACATTCAAAACAGCTGCTGACGAAAGTTAACTACCAAGGAAAAAGTGTTTTGGCGGTGTATTCTTATACAGGGTTACGCATATAAACTGAACTAAGCCGAAAGAAGGTTATTGTACTCATCATTATAAATAAACAACTTTTACTATGAAATACAACTCTGAAATCGCGAATGAAAAATCAGCCGTTCCATACATTTTGTCTAGAGTACAATGACGGTTTTCAGTCTATCTGCGTAACCCTGTAGATCTTCATATTTAGTTATGTTAATAATGTTGATCAAGATTGTTTTGGCAATAAATACGTTTGATTGATTGAATATAAGTTGAAACCTGTATATATATAAAACCGTCATGATCACGTGCATATTGCACCGGCCGCTGCGGTTTTGCCTGCGAACCCATCTTGCTAAACTATTTAGATTAACAGAAAAACAGTTTATTCTTTACGTCAAAAATATACCTTATTATAAAGGTACCTTCATACCTCTTCAGTTCAATACGAAACTGAATATGTATATTCAAAATGGATAATGTGTCTCCGTTGTCCCCAGGGATGGTGTTCATAGCCGGGTTCATCGTCATCCTGTCGGTGCTGATGTTCTTCTTCCCGAAGCAGATCAAACCGGAGGCGATGCCGCCGCCTCCGAAGAAGAGCAAGGAAAAGCGGGATTCATTCTTCAAAGGTAACACCAACAACCCGAGCAAAGGCGACGTGTCTCTCCTATAAGGAACAGCGTTTGACAGATTTTCGCTTTCGTGCCAATTCAGTTAGGTAGTGTATCTGTAGCGTCAATTTTTAACCGACTTCCAAAAAAGTGGAGGTTACCAATACGAATTTTTATTTTTTTTGTTACATCAGACTTTCGTCTGGGTGAACCGAATTTAATGACTCTTTTTTTATTTGAAAGCTGGTGCTTCCAGTGTGGTCCCATTTCAATTTGGTCCAGTTCTGATATTTTAATGAAGTTGGTTTTTTATAATGATAATTATTTTTAACTCTTCGAGGGCAAAGCCGTTTGGTAACGTATTAGGTGCCCCGTGGTTTCACCCGCTGACTTTCAGGAACTGTAATTGCTTGCTATAAAAAAAATATGGAAATACAATAGCGGATTAAGTATGTGAAATGTAACAGATAGAAAGCCGACAAAACATGCGAGCTTACGTCGATGCTCAAGGCATTTCACCAAAGTATCTCTTCCTATCAGCCTCATGGTGCGCTTTTCAAATTGATTCCTGGGGCCTTTTGACTACCTGTTTTAGCGATTCTGTTTAGGTGATGAGAATAGTTGCGCGACCGGAAACCGTATCTCCGCGCGTTAAGGTTCACCTTCGCGTGATTTTCCGAACTGCGCTGTTTCAGCGCTAATTCGAACCCGCGTTTAGCCGTAAAGCCCCAGTGCTTTTAGGTGGCACTTGGCATATACGGCCCAACAGCAGAACTGTCTGCTACATTTATCACGCTGGTCAATTTTACCTTTTAACATAGATTTTTTATCAAAATAGTGTGAACATATCTTTGTGAGTTCTTGCGATTGTTAAACAATTTTTTTAATAAAGCGAATCCTTTTTAGGTTTCCGTAACTAAAATGTAAAACGGGACCCTATTACTAAGCCTCCACTGTCCGCTGCTCCGCACCAGGCTGTATCTCATGAACCGTGATAGTTAGACAGTTGAAATTTTCACAGATAATGCATTTCTGTTGCCGCTATAACAACAAATACAAAAAATAGAATAAATAAATATTTAAGGGGGCACCCATACAACAAACGTGACTTTTTTGCCGGTTTTTATAGATAATGGTACGGAACCCTTCTTGCGCGAGTCAGACTCGCACTCGGCCGATTATTTCTTAAATGCGCCGTAACTCACAAAATTGTCTAAGTAAATTACTTCCACATTTCTTCGTCTGTACAGATTATTTTAATCTCTCGCGCACTTTTTCGTTTATGTTTCCCTGTCTCGTTAAATATACTCGCAGGCTCCTTAAATTACAAACGAAAATGTACATTCTTATTGTGAAAAGGTAAAATCAAGAGTCAACGACTATTGTTCTGGAATTTTAAAATGATTTTCGTGTAAGTGTGTAGTATCTCGCTCATTTATCTTGTTTACAGCGTGTTGTGTTTAAAATGTCTCTCTTGATATTTTCTCTTTCATCTCTGTATAAATATTTTGCGACTTCATACCGTCTCTAGGTTTTATAAATTGTTTGTTTATTTGTAATAATTTTTCACTGTGTTTTATCAGGTCTTGATTAAACGCATGTTGTTAACTAAGATATATGATAGAAATTATGTTTGTTGAGGCTTGCAATTTTTGTGGTAACATTGAAAAATTTATGGAAGTTTAGGGCTCAAGACCTCCCACTACGCCGCTCCATCTACGGGACACGTACTCCGCTATTTTAAGTGCTGGAATGATTTCTCTAAATACACAATAAGTATAGCCCAAGAGTGATGGGAGAAGCTAAACTGAACAGGCTAACCTGCACTAGCTTGGCTTCATCAGATCTATGCACAGTACAAACACAAAACATCCTCATGAATTTCTTTTTGTTTGAGCTTCATATCGGATGGCTTCAGCATCCCGTATGCACGTAAATCTTGAGGCCGTTACTTCTCCACACTGTCCTGACCAGATTCATCACCAGATCAGGGGCCTTACGCCTATCTGTTTTAAGCGATTATGTTTAGGTGATTGCGAACAGTTGCGCGACTGCAAACCGTATCTCGGTGCCTTAAGGTTCACGTTTGCGTGATTTTCCGCACTGCGCTATTTTACCGCTGTTTGGAGCCCGCGCCCGGCTGCAGGATTACTTCGGTCATCGAGTTTTTGCTTAAAACCAAATTTTTACGCATATTTATGATTAGGAGAATATATATCAACCAGCAGGCCTAGCACGGGCCGTCGACAGATTGTCTTTCCACCGCTTTTATCCCTCTAGAAAGAGACAAACGTATCCATATTCTAGCTCTGTCGCGTCTACGCGTGGATAAAAACGGTGGAAAGACAATATTTCCACGGCCCGTGCTAGCCTTGCAGGGTGCCAATCAAAATGTGGCCGCTAGTATTTTTTTACTAAATTATTGTTAATTAATTTATGGGAAAAAATTTAACTCACTTGGTTTTTAAATAAAATATCGTCCACTTCACGGCAATATATATAAACACTCTGAAAAACCACGGCTGCACCTCTTCGCAGCCAGGTTTAAACAGGTAAGATTTTGGTACAATTTTACGGTCATAACTGATATTTATCATTTATGTATCAAATTAAAGAATTTTTTTTCTTATATTGCTATGAAGTAGCTATATTGTATATTGTTGCAAAAAAATCCCATAAATTAATTAACAATAATTTAATTAAAAATACTAGCGGCCACATTTTGATTGGCACTGATATATATTCTCCTTATCATAAATATGCGTAAAAATTTGGTTTTAAGCAAAAACTCGATGACCGAAGTAATCCTGCAGCCGGATCTTAGACTATAAATAAGGTCCCAGGCCATTCTGGTCCCCGATTCTACAAAACCAATTGTTTTTAAATTGTTAATGAATTGCCTAATTTTTTTACTTTTGACACTATCTATAGATATACCATAACTGTCAAAAGGGTAATTTTTGAGGCAATTCATTATCAATTTAAAAACAATTGGTTTAGTAGAATCAGGGCCCTGGTCACGTGTAATATAACCAACAAATAATAATCGCCATCCCGTTTCATTCCAGATTTCTTCGCGACAATAAAGCGGCAGCTCACCAACGACATCTTAATGTGGCGCACGGCGAGCTCGGTCCTCCACCTGATGCCGATCAGTGGCGTCTACTCCTTCCTGCCGAAGTACCTCGAGAAGCAGTTCCGGCTTCCCACGCACGACGCCAACCTTGTCTCGGGTGAGGTACTAATCAGCACCCTAGGATTAATGATAATAGCAATATTTTTTTTACGCGAATACTTCCGCGTTTGTACACCAACTCGCCTGTTGGTAAGCGACGATGTGGTCGAAGATGAAGCACACAGACTTAGAAGATACCGCCTAATTTGTATTTGATGACACACGTGTGTCTGCTGCGTTGGAGATCCCAGAGGTTCGATCCTCGGTTAGGTAATTATTTTAATGATAAATTGAAATGTCTATTCTGGGTCTGAGTGTTACTTGTGTCTCTCTGTTCTGTGTTTTATGGCACCCCTGGCACAGGAAAATGTACTCGTAATATTTTTTACGACACTGCTTCATGTTTGATATTCCAAAAACTCGTACGAAGCGCTTATTATGCGAACTGCTAGTCTGTGGAATGCGCTGCCTGAATGGCTGTTCCCCGATAGTTACAATCTGGGTGTCTTCAAATCACGAATCGGTTTCTTCTAGGCAAACCGGCTCCATTCTAGACCGCATCATCATTTAACATCAGATGAGTTGGCGGTCAAACGCAAGCCAATATTTGTATTAAAAAAATAAGTACATATAAATTAGCTTCCTATTTTTATTTTAACCCCGGAGACCAGTGTTTGTGTTTGCTTTTTGTTTCTGCCAATTCTTTTATATAAAAAGAGCGGCAAACAAGCTTACGGTCCGCCTGATGGTGCGCGGCCCAGCCCGGAGAGGTGGTGTGTATATGAACTCCAACATTGTGCTATAACTCCAATATTTGTATGTTTGGTTCCAGGTTTGGGTGGTATACTGGTGATGGGTCTGGGCATCATCACGTCGGGCGTAGTGATACTTAAGCTGGTGCCAACCGCGCGGCAGGTCGCCGCCTGGACCGCCGCCACCGCTGCCATCTACAGCGCTGGTAACTCACTCACTCACTCACCAACTACCAACATAACATAAATTATAAATACTAATTTAATGAACCGACTATTTATAGTTATTATGATTTAAAAACCAAACTACTGAACCTATTTTGATGATTATTTAAAAATATGGCGCTAACTCTTCAAAACCTATAATTTGGTATTGCAAATAGTAAAAAAAGGTGAAGTAATTAAAATGGGTAAAACTATTATGAGGCAAAAATATTAAAATTATTCGAATTATGAGTAATTACACGAATAATCGTCAAATAAATCTATATAGCTTTATTACTTGAAGTGACGATTGTCACTGTGCCACAAAAATTAAGGAAAATAACATTTTGTAAGTCTGGCAGCCATATTACAAGTTTGGGGTCAGATGACCGTGTTTGCGAAAATTACCTGAATATTACATATTGACTGATTTAATGTAAGCTGGGCTAGATATTTATTGTATGTCTGTCTAGACAATAGTAGTCTAGACAGATCGTCACAGAGGTTGGCCACCGAGGGGGTTTTAGTGGGTGCAATCTCACATAACCTGGCTACACCCCAGTTCAGCTGGGTAACTTTTGATGATTTCCCTCCGTCAACAAAAAAATTACATCAGTATGAGTGCGTACATAAAATAATGAAATGTGTTGTACCTCAGGCATGGTGATCCTGATGTTCGTGAGTTGTCCGGAGGAGCGGTACCGGCTGCTGGGCACCGGCGGCGTCATGGGGCCCGCCAGCCAGCTCGACTGCAGCGGGAACTGCTACTGCGACAGTGTAGCCTTCAACCCTGTCTGCGGACAGGTATGTACCATCTATATCGACTCCCATTTGCTTTAAGACTCTCTTTTCCCACTTTTAGTCATTCTAGTTTTAGTTTGTGAACTTCCGTGGTTAATTAAAATTATAAAAAAAAATACACACAGACGAATATAGTACCTACCTCCTCCTTTTTGGAAGTCGGTAAAAAATGGGTCATATCAAAATTGAATGTTTTATCTAGGAAACGGTACAGACCGAAACACGATTAAGGACATTTCGCTCCATAGAAAAATATATTTATTTATTTACAGACAAATACTCGTCACACTTACAGCAGCTTACATATGAGAGTAACACTGATTTCAGCTTTTCTCTCTGTTTTTTTGGATTCATTTAAATATATATTTACTGCATGATGTCCACGATATCTTATTTTTAGAGTTCCGTCAACGAGACCCTATTACTGAGCCTACGCTGTCTGTTTGTCCGTCCGTCCGTCCGTTCCGTCTGTCCTACCTTTTAACGGCTGTAAATCTAAACTACATTTATATGATCAAAAGTCCCAGTAGTAACAACGTGATAGGCTGATAATGATGATGATTGTAAGAACGTCAGCACGTTGCATGTGTTCCAGGACTCGTTCACGTACGTGTCCCCGTGCCAGGCCGGCTGTCTCGGCAGCCACCAGCTCGACAACACCACGTGGCTCTACTACAACTGCTCCTGCATCGACGGGAACGAGCGCACGGGGGCGAAGGCCTTACAAACGTACGTCATACTTTACTAAAGGCCCTTTCTATTTAGGACAGTCCACTATGTTGCGGCCGAATGAAGGAGAACGAAACTGTAGAGCATGTGCTGGGGCATTGTGAAGCCACAGATGAAACTAGAATCGCTACCGGGTTGCATGAGGCATCATCATCCACGTCATCACAACATCTAAACTGCTTTTCATCATCATTACTTAAATTTTGATCTACATTATACAAATTAATACGACACGCCACTGGAGCAACTGTGCAGCGAGCGGGTAGAAGCTGGTAGGGGGAAATGCACAGTACACCCCAAGCAGGACTTATCGCCCCAATCTCGAATAAGAATAAGGTTTCTTTCATTCTGTACATCTAAAAGTTGCCTGGAAGAAATCTGGTGTGGTATGAGATTTCAGGTGTTAGTATTTTTGATAAGAAATATTGTAAAGTTTACACACCGCTGCCTTGGAACAAGCTGGCAGGTTTTACTTTCCGTATCTTTTTTAAATCAGAGAATGAATTCCTTTTTTTTTTAAATACTCATTCCTCGGAGGTTATTTTTTTGTAAAAAAATATTTTATTTACATTCACGATTGCTAGTAGCGTTGGCGATTAGTGTAATAAAGGTTCTCCTCGTTCCAGTGTCGAGCGTTACGACCTGTTCAACTCGTCAGCCGAGATCCTGTCGGCGCCCGCCGGGTTCGCCATATCGGGGGAGTGCGGGGGCTCCTGCACCCAGATCTACATATTCATCGCCATCTTCGCGGCGATCATGTTCGTGCACTCGAGCGGGGAAGTAGGCGCCGTCTTGCTCATCATACGCTGCACGGATAAACATGGTGAGTGACGGCCTTGTGTCACAAATTCTATGTTTGTGGTCAAGGCCTCTTTATTACGGAGGTCATTTACCTTAGAAAAAAATTATCCGCATACAGAATGCATACAAAAAATGAGGTCTGATGTTGTTGGGTTGACATGACACATTCTAAATTTAGCAAAGTCCAATGAAAACAAGTCCCAAAGAACAACTTTTGAGCATGGCTGCGGAGCCCTACCATATCGATACGCACTCGAACACCTTTTTTAGTGTCTGGCTGTTCCCTTCCTAATCGACTGTCAACGTACGCAAAACAAAAGCGTAGCAGGCAAAAGTTTCCAAAATAGCTCGATATCAGAATGTGCTTTTGCACTACTAACGGTCAATATTTCTTCTGAATATTTTCTGCTCTGCTTTACTTTGCCGACGTCGATGTTTTGCAGGTGGACGATGAACGTTTCAATTGGCTTGCTTTAAGTTGGCTTGCTAGTAACGTAACTGTTTCTACATTCCCAGACAAAGCGATGGCGATGGGTGTGATACAGTTTGCGATCGGCGTGTTCGGCAACGTGCCGTGTCCGATAGTATTCGGCGCCGCCGTGGACGCAGCGTGCCGGCTGCGGGACGCGGCCTGCGGCGCGCTGGGGGGCTGCGCCTCCTACGACAGCGACAGCTTCCGACATTTGTACCTGGGTAAGATAACCCCCTCAATCTACCTCATACGATACCAGATAACTATATCAGTTTGGTGAAGGTTTTATCTTTAAATCATTTCTGCGCCCCGATGCAGCTAAACCCCCATCGGTGGCTTGCTTCTGTGCCTGATAGAGGGCACTGGGATCTCCATAGGACTGCACCAGTACCCCTTCCCCGTTTTTGGTGAGGGGGGGGGGGGGGGGAGAGTTACTCAAAAGATACTCGGCTACATCATTGGGGTGTAGCAGGTTATTTGAGATTGCACCCAGTGCCCCCCTGTAGACTTTTCTTTAGTTAAGTTTGGTAAAAGCTAAAAACTACGTGTTATGCCTATTGCAGACGATGCGCAGTACCTACTACGCATCGTTTGCAACGAGCTGTAACACTTTTTGCTTCGTGCAAGTGGCAGTGGAAGTGCTTAGTCGCGCTGGTCCTTGCGCAAGTGAAGCTTCGTTTCCCTCCGCTACTTGCGTGACGAAACTGCGCATCGTTCGACTTGTTCCAACACTCGTACGCGCGTTTGAACGCCGGTGTGATTACTTACGAAAGTACTCGCGCAAGCTACTGCGCTTAGGCTGCAACGGGCTTGCCTTTCATACGGCAAATCGTAAGTCTACAGATTCGAAGTATCTATTCTATATTTTTAATTGATTGTTTTTGTATTGTCAGGTCTGTCTGCGGGTCTGATGTTCCTCGCTTTCATAATGGACATGCTGGTGTGGCGGCTAGCGGGGCGCATCGACATGAACCCGCGTGACGCGCCGCCCGACGCCGCCCGCCTCGACCCCTCCGACACGCAGCTCTGACGCTCCGACACGCGCCTCACTGCGTACGAGTCGCACTTGTAACGCACTGATATGCACCACCATGCAGCCCACGTACACACACTTCTGTCGCAATTATATGCAACTACCTGTTGCCCACGACTTCGTACTCGCAGACAGCGGACCTCTACACCCCATAAGGAATGAAAAAGTTTTTCTTAGAAGAAGTTTCTCCGGAGCCGCTGACCCGCCGTACTCGAAGATACTTCTACAGGGTTACTCATATAACCTGTACTAAGCCGAAAGGAGGTCATTGTACTCATGAGTAGGCGCATTTTTAACTGCTACTTGTTAAAATTAAGAGTGATCGTGACATATTGACGTCGATTCTGATGTGCCACTCTCTAAACTAAATTTGACAGCTCTAAATTATTGCTATCCTTTTCTGACGTATTGAAATTAAAAGAGACGCCGATAATTATAGTCCTGTCAAATTAGTTTAGTTTACATCATGTTAGAACAGAATTGACACCATTGACACATTTATTCCTTTAATGTCAACGAGGACTTAAAAATGATTGTTTGTAAATCCGCCATACTTGCTTGGATTTTGAAACTTAGTAAAAGGACACATTAAAGAAGTCTGCAGAAGTTGAGTGTGCGATGTGTGCGAAAACACACACTTGTGCAACATTCCCCGTGTGCAAAAGGTGTTTGGACTTAAAGGACTTGCATACTGCGGGTATGTCGTGAACGGTGCTCCACGAACGAAGCACTTCGTTCATTCTTTACAATTTCAAAATTGACCGATTTTGACGAGTGATGCTGTCTCGATTGATATGTCACAATATTGTATATATTCTTATAGAAATTGAAGAAAAAAATATCTTATACCGTCGCGACTATGCGTCGAAGAGTGAACGAATGAATGAACTGTATACGTTTAAAGGCATTTTACATATTATAATGTTCATTTGTTCGGTCTTCGATACATTGTCTCGGACCGAGTTAGACTTTAGACTACAATATTTTTAAATGGGCTTACTTAATTTTTGTATCGCTTGAAAAACCAAAGAAGCGATTTTGTTGTGCAATATAACGCATATCGAAGTGAACGAAACAGTGTACATGATCGATATACAAATTTTACATCACGTTATTTTTAAATATTGGCATAATTGTTTTGTCTCTTATTTTAAAGGACACTGCATGTAATATAAATTTTATTCATCACAGCAAAATCATTGATTTATTTTTATACATAAATATTTACGTCAATTATTATTTTATTGAGGTTATGTGACAAAATCATGTGAACTTATTTTTAAATTTGCATTTTATATTTAGTAATGGTCTGTGTGCATTTTCTACAATAGTTCCCTAAGTATAATTTTGTGCTCAATTTTTTTGAACATAAAATAGTTTTATTGTGCATAATATGATAATGAATTCCATCACGAGAAATTTTTAATGAAATATTAGATATACCTTGTTTTTAATTTAATTGGTTGATATGATATATCGTGCCTAATTGTCTAGTAACCATTCAAAACGACCAGTTAGTTTTAAGGCGCGGTTTTCCCACTTTTATGCAACGATTGTTACTACAGATGACCATAAGGCTTAATATATTGTATTACAGTCATATTTAGTGGAGCAAAACCATGGCGCTGTGTGTAAGCGTCAATGGTTTTGCTTCACTAAATGTCGTGCGTTTTGAGGATTTACTCATATTTTTCGAAAAGCTGTAATGTAAAATATATCTTTACGGTTTCCTCCATAAATATGAAATCTGTTTTTTTTTTATGATACTGGGTGACGAGACGAGCGAAGTCGCTCGCCTGATGGCTCTTCACGCTTGCCCATAACAGCACAACGCCACTCAGAATTTTGAACTTCAACAGTTCAAAACCCTGGATGGCGATGCACTGCGCTCGTCACCCCGATATATAAGATGTCAAATCTCTGTGTGCCCTGTAATTTCGCTGGAAACATTGCCCTTCAATCTGGAACACAGTAGTGTTTGCACACTACTTCTTGGCTGGATGAATAACTGGTATATTAAGATATCGTAGACATCATTTAGTAAATAGGTATTTGAATGAATCCAAAAAACAGGCAGTAAAGCGCAAATTGCTGTCCTTTTTTATCGCGCGAAATGTCTTTAATCATGTTTCAGTCTTTACGGTTATAGATAAAACATTCAATTTTAAAGTGACATCATTTTTATAATTTTATGCTAACCATGCAAGTAGACAAACATAAACTTTGCTAAAAGTGGGAAAAGAGAGCCTTAATTTAATTTTACTTACCCGTGCCGCAATGTTGGTAGATTTACGTTATTGGACATCACTTTATGTATATATGTATGTCACTTTTCTCTGGGACTGAGTTAATAATAACGCTACAAGACCGCGTTACATAGGAAACTCAAAAGATAATTCCATATGAGTACATTGTTGTGGATATACACGCTTACAACATGTGATACTTACAGTTGCATAATTTAGTGAAAATGTATGTATAAATGTATGCACTGATCTACGTCGGATGGGCCTGAATTAGTCACAAGTTAACCTCAGATCATCGAGATAAAATAATTATAGAGTCACAGTCTCTAAGTAAAAACAATCAAGAAACGTCCAAGCGTCGTTCATACCTACACATCTAATTTATAGTTCACAATGCCACATTTACTTCAATTTAGACGTTATGTCGCTTGCATAGTGTTCAACGTCGCTTGTTCGCTAGTGTATCGTAGCGCTGGCATCGCGCGGCATTGTACTCGAATCGCGGTTGCTTTACAGCTAACGCAAAAGTCGGCAACGCCTAGCGTGCGCCGAGTTTTGGTTTGTACATTTTTAGGCACGATTGTGACTATAGATGTTGTATCTCGATGACTCAGACGCATTTTGTTTTCTGACCACAACCAATGACAACTCATAGATTCGAAACTATTAGTTGTCATTGGTTGCCAATCGTTAGTGGTTAATTTCCGATTGGCTAGGTCGATCTCGCGTTCTCCTTTTATGTTAATTGTAACAAAGCATCACAGCGTTGAATATTACATTGCGAATTAAATGGCTAGTGATTAGTATATTTAGTTATTAGACTTACAAATATATAATAAATATTGTAAATATTATGTTATTATACAATTAAATCACCTTTTTTATAGTTAGCTTTTAGCATAATAAATAAATATATTTTAAATGTTTTAATCGATTAGTTGATTTACATAATGTTGTTTTTAAAACTTAGCTAATATTAAATTAAATTTAACAGTTAAAATAAATTAATGCTATTCAAAATATTGCATAAACTAATATAGATTGGACTGTGGTAACTCGTCAACATATTGGTTTATACCAGGTTACTACAACTAGGGAATTCAATAATAAATTAACTATAAGACTATAATTCTATTATAGTTGTAGAAAATATTGTAATGACTGATTTAGTTAATTATACGTGATTAAACGAACTTGTAAAGTGTAGTTCAATCAATATTATACGAGTAAGTTTCAGATAAATAACACATCAAATTATTTCTTGCAGTTTTTAGATACATTATAAGGTCTAACATTGGAAAATTAATAATATTTTTTTAACACAGTATTTTTATCATAAAGGCAACATTTCACTTTTAAGTTTTATTTTAGTACTTACTAAAATAAATATGTATTTTGTAGAAGCCAGTATTTTCTGCGAAGTTCAATAATCTATACAAATTGACACGTTGATTATGTGGTCACTTGAAGCAATACTCGTGGATTGAAAGAACTTCAATGTAGAAATTACTAAAATATACATGACTAGTGGTAATCAGTTAGCGTCCTCTTCAGGCCGGTCTCAGACTCTCAGTACCTACATCAAAACAAACAACTTAATTTCTACAACTTTTAAAAATTCGAGAGAGAAAAAACAGCTGTTCGGTCTTTGATACCTTCGAAAAATTATACATAGAAGTCACAACACGTAAAAAATTATAGTCAATAAACGTCCGCAGTTTTATATTTAAAGATAGCTGTATAAAATTTATATCGAAACAAAACTATTTTACCAAAACCACCCGTACTTACGGCTCAGTTCTCTCAAGTGTTCAGTGTCTGTTCAATTTACACAACATCGTCAAAACTCGTGAACCGTCGTTGAGCAAGCGAGACGGCGATGTATGTCTGAATCCCAAGTGGGAACTACTTTCCCGAGAGAAAGAGACAATCTCTTTCTGTCCCGTTGGTCAGACGGTGGTTCGTCAGCCAAGTTGACGTATCTGTTACGGCTCTTACGGTGTGTTACGGCTTGTGCAACTATCGCGTGACTGTGGATCCATTCTGGCTGCGTATTGAGTCCAGACAGATTGAGTATTGCCGCGATTAGCGCGTCATTGTGGTATCTTTGTATTTTTTGAACGAAGTTCGATACAAAAAAAAAACATTCGCTCCCGACAAAATGTTTGAAACAGCTGATTTTCCCCCTCGAATTTTCTGAAGTCGTATAACAAAAATAGTTTGTTTTGACGTATTGAAGCCCTTAAGAGGCTGCTGACTGGTTACCAGTTACTACGTATATATAATTTAGCCAAATTTAAACTTGTGAAATGTAGAAAGCGACAAGCGACCCTATGACTGTATACCATGGTCCAATTTCTATCGTAATAACTTCGGAAGGCTGGGCCAAGTGTAAAGAAATATAGGAAATTAGAGTAATTCAGCATCATTAGATATAATTTACGAATCTATTGGTGGTGTTTCAACCATTCACGGGATTAACATATTTTGCTAGATCTGTGATGCTTTATGGTACGATATAAACTTTATATAATACATTGATGTATTGGTATATAGTTCACAAGATACTATATAAATTATACATATTTTTTGTTGTAACCTTATTTATTATAGTGCAATAACGTACTGATTACAACATAAATTAATAATCGAATTTTTATATTCAAGTTATATTTTTGTAAATAATACCAAAATTGTATGTATATAATATTTTGTTTTGAAGTGGGTGTATATTTACTAAAATAGACTGATGCGTATTCGAACATCCACAATAAAGAATCACAAAATCATCACAACAGACACATTTAACCATATAATTATTTAAACGATGAACTGTACTAGGACTATAATATCTACTTGTATAATATACCTAATAACAGATGCAACGAAAAAATTTCGTAAATGATAATTTTATACTAAAGTGATTCTTTATTTTTTAACAATGGTGCGTTATTATTGTGCAATTTGTCTATAATAATAAGAATATATTAAGCTATTCATATGAATAAGCTTTTCCTATAAATAATTATATAAAATGAAATTCATTACAAATTTATATACCATTTGTTAAATCACGTTTTTTTGTGTATTAGCGAAATTATATATTGAAATATAAAAATCACACTTAATTGCTTTATATCTATTTAACTATATTTAGTTAATAAATATATTATGTTAATGTGTCAGTGGTAGCTAAATTTCGTTGTTGTATTCGTATATAAAAGTTATAGATAAGTTAATATTTCGGCGTAGGAATACAATGGACTAGTCTGCGTATGAGTAAGGAAACAATACCTCTGATGATAGGCATACATTAACATTTCATTGTTAAAAAAGGTTTTGTATTGACATACATTATAAATAAGATAATTTTTTATGTTATTTTATTATTCTAATACAACGATCTATAAAACTATAAATAAACAATAAAACTGTATTACAATAAAATTGTTTCCCGATTTTCAAACAACCGCAAACACTATTTATTTTGCTAAATAGTTACGACTTTTTTCTCAAATGCGCGCCTATTAGTGATGGCGTGCTTCCCGCCTATATAATAAGCACAAGATGTTGAATCTATAGTTTTAAAGATCGTTGCAATACTACTGACTCCTATTTTATAGAAAAATCATCACAATTCTAAATAATCAATTAATAAACCAAAAATACATTTTAATGTTACGTGATAAGGTACATTTTCGTGTTACAGTTTTAGTGTACTTTTAATATACTAAGGTCAGTCCGTAGATACCTACTTGTATCGATTAAGGGAATTAATTCTGATTCTAGAGATAATGATATCTATGAATAACATCTTTTCTGACTTTCTATATGAAAAACAATAATAAAATTAAATTTTTGGTAGAGATTGAAAACATGTTTGTCATAGAGATTTTATCATTTCAGTGAGAATTGCCCACCCAACTGTTTATTCACGTATTTTACACGACTATAATTAACTTACAATAAGTAGGTGCAGTTTAGATTTGTTATTGTGACGTCGGCTCACGTTTTTTAATTATTTGTAAATAAAAAATATTCAGATGTAAAACCATTCGTTACTTTTATTTACTTTGAAACCTTGTATCCTCGTTTTTAGGGTTCCGTACCCAAAGGGTAAAACGGACCCTATTTCTAAGACTCCGTCCGTCCGTCTGTCTGTCTGTCTGCCTGTCACCAGGCTGTATCTCATGAACAGTGATAGTTAAAGAGTTGAAATTTTCACAGATGATGTATTTCTGTTGCCTCTATAACAAAAATTACCATAAAATAAATATTTAATGGCCTTAAATATTTATTTGACCCATACAACAAATGAGTTTTTTTTACTCGATATTAATAACGGCAATAGGTAGACTCTTGAAACATTCACAGAATATTGAGTTATATTATTTACTTTAAAAATAAATAATTAAAATAAAATTCATATTTAAGGGGAACTCCCATACAACAAACGTGATTTTTTTGCCGTTTTTATAACGATACGGAACCCTTCGAGCGCGAGTCCGACTCGCACTTGGCCGGTTATTTTCCAGTCATATGGTATGGTAAGGAGGCGCATAATGGGAAAAAAAAGCTCGTAGCGGACTTAGGGCACTTGAAAAAAAAATTTGGAAATATAATGATGGGATCGGATTCTACTCATTAATATAACCATAAACTATCATATATATTTTCGATTTTAAGTATTTTCAGAGTTATGACTGTTTGTATTTTTTTTATATGGAGACCAGAACAAATTGTCGTATATCACGCGTTGGCGCAGTGCGTAGTGTCATGAATAATGTTAAACAGATAAACAGTTTTGAATACAGTTAGGTAGGTATATGATTATTAACGGGATATTTACTAAAGGTTGTGGAAGGAGCTCCCGGTATTTCGGCGCAGTTACATGTACTATGGTCACGGGAAGAATAATCATATAACTGTAGTGAACAACCGTGATAGTTTAAAATTGTGTTTTACCTATTCAATGTCCATGCTCGTGGTACTCACTATCTCTTTGCCAAATTTAATCAAGATTGGTCCAGCCTTTGAGTCGTGAGAAGTTAACAAACCGGTTCGCGAATTTCTATCTAGTGTGAACCGTGATTAAGTATACATAATACTATACCTTTTTTTTTTAATTCACAAATAGAAGTGCGGCGGAACCAAAAGAACTACCTACTTATTTTAATTAAATTATTGTACTTTTTGCGATTCTCAGAAACCAAAGTCACGTAAATGACGCTCTATGACCAAAATCTACAAGCTAAAAGGATCCTCGCCAGTTTGAATTAAAGTTAAAATTGAAATGTTTTAAGCTGAACTTTTTGTCTGCTATTGTTTAGCCAGGTCGTGCCCGCAAGATCTAATCGATTGGATCGATTTGTCGAATCGATTACTAAGAGTACAGCCACTGACGATATTTTGGTATTTACTAAGTATCCTCTGTGTTTTGCTGTATTGAGCTTTTTATTTACTACGTAGATGATAAGATATCAGATTGGTACGATATTATGTTTGTATGTCTCTTGAATCACCGGCCGTAGACCCGGCCATTAGGTCGTTAGTGGATCCGGAGCAACACCGAGGGGTTATACTAGCTGTTGTCCGCGACTTCTACGTGTATAATTGACTATTTGAACTATTTGACCCCCTATTAATTTGGCTCTTTAGCAAAATCCTTATGTTAGATTTCTTAATGGTATAATATTTTTGAAATAGTACATAAATATGTACAAGAGTTTTTGTCCAGAGTGTGAAATAAGGTCGGTGTCCACCAATAGAAAAGAGTGATTAATTAGCGGACCTTTACAGCTTACAGAAATCAGTAAAATTTTAGCTTCAAAGGTTATAAAATTGTATTAAACTTTTAACACGGCATTCAAACACCAAATTCAACTCCTTGACATTAATTTATCTACTTTTATAAAATGGTTCTAGAATTATTTCTTATGAACATAATTTTTTTGAGTCCCAAACGCTTTGTACCTACGCTATTATAGGCAGCAGGTTGACCTCTCTACACTTCAAGGAGGCACCTAATATTGATTTATTGAATGCTGTAGCGCTGTAGAACCACTGCAAGACTTGACTGCAGCTGAGTATCTAAATAGCACCTACTATAAACTTACGATTATGTAGGCAAGGGGCCTTACCCCTAGCTTCACTTTTGCGAGCCAACTTTTAGTAGGTACCTGATAGGTACCTAAAATTAACCAACTTATTTAAGCTGCATCGTTTAAAAGCGTCTAACTTGAATGAACGATAATCACAATCACACGCATAGTAAAACGGATTTTCGTTCATTCAAGTTAGACGCTTTTAAACGATGCAGCTTAAATGAATTGGTTAATTTTAGGTACCTATCAGGTACCTACTAAAAGTTGGCTCGCAAAAGTTAAGCTCGGGGTAAGGCCCCTGGTTTGTAAACATTTCAAGTTGATGATATGAAGCTTTGCAGTCTTACCAAGCGACGACCCCGACTTAATAATTATACTTACACTTTTACAGCTAAGTATTCTATAGGTGGTCGAGCTGGAGGATGAATTTAGCAAAATATGATGCGACATCATAGGACTATCTGAAATATGGCACTGAGACGTGGTCCTTAACTTATGGCCTTTTGGAAAAACTCAGTCACACAACGGGCAATGGAGAGAACTATGCTCGGAGTTTCTTTGCGCGATAAAATCCAGAACGTAGATATTCGCCCAAGAACCAGAGTCACCGACATAGCTATTAAAATCTGCAAATTGAAGTGGCAATGGGTAGGCCACATCGCACGAAGAACTGATGTCCTATGGGGAAGAAAGGTTCTTGAGTGGAGACCACGAACCTGAAGACGCAGCGTAGGTAGGCCTCCCACTAGATGGACCGACGACATTGTGAGAGTCGCGGGCATCCAGTGAATGCAGATGGCAGGATGTTTTTCAGTGTGGAGGTTAAAGGGGGAAGCCTATGTTCAGCAGTGGACGTCTTCTGGCTGATGATGATAGTTCTATAGGTATGTATGTATATTAGTTAAGCAGTATTATTTTTCAAAGAGCGAAGATGCTTGATTATTTTTATTTCTTGTTGTTTATGTCACATTTTTGTTGTTGTAACACTACTGGGGCCGTACACCCAACTCTAACCGCGGACCCGAATACGCGCAGTTTGAAAAATCACGCGGTATTCTATGACACCACCATCCTTAAAATATTTGGTGATTTTCCGAGTTTGTACTAAAAGTCCCATCGGACAAAAACGCAATGGTAAAAAACGATCACTATCAATGCACGGATTTCAGAAAAAAACATGGTCAAGATGGAAGCCTTTTCAGTCGCTGAGTTCCGTAGAGTATCTACAACCAAAGAGTGACCAAATGAAGGATCTAATTGTTTACAGGAGGTTTTGTTGAGATAATAGTTACATTGGCTGGTGGCTCAACTCTACAAAAATATTGGTCGCCCTGTTTGTAAAGATAAAAACAAAGACATAGAGAAAAATATCTATGACGATTCCTCCGCACTCCAAAATCAAGTCATATCAAGAAACCACAAAAAACGATTGAACAAATCAAATCTAGGTAGGTAAGGTACATACACAAACATACTTATAAATACAGGGTTCCGTTTTTTTTTATGCCATAGGTGGCAAACAAGCAGACGAGCTGCCTGATGGTAAACGATCACCGTCGCCTATGGATCGCCCTGCAACACCAGGAGCATCACAGATACGTTGCCGACCCTTTTGAAGAACCCCATATTATAGCTACTTGGAAATGCCAAGGAATCCTGAAACCGGATAAGATATACCCGAAAACTTTGTCCTTCTGGGGCATCGAGTGAAAATATAGTTCTCAGTAATTAAAATGTCTCCATTGCGAGGAACCCTAAAATGGGTGACAATTCCGATTTCTCGGTGTTGTCGCCGACAATCCAGAATGATGGTGCAGATTGGACCATGACATGGGTGAAGTATAAAACCGCCTCCCACGGAGATTTGGTCACATTTGGACAATACAGCAGTCTGCAACATGGTGCGATTGGTCTTTCTCCTGGCTGCTCTGATCGTGGCTTGCTTCGCTGCACCAGGTAGGTACTCTACAATAATAAGACCCTTTAAAATATTGTATTAAGGCGCGATCTGATCACGATTTCAAATTAGTTATTCACCCGTTCACGCCATGGTCTATTTGCTATGGTGTGTTTGAACACACGACACATGGTTTATTTAAACACTAGTCCTGCTATATATTTCATAAAAAAATATGTTGTCGCTGAAAATTAAAGCTTATTTGGTTAAGATTATTTACAGGTTTTTTTCTGCTTGTAGTATTTTTTGAATCTGATGAATAAATTTCGTTACATCCAAATTAAGCGTTTAAAAACACTTCTTTTGGTTAAATTTGCGATTGGACCGCGCCTTAATTAAAGTTCCTTTCAACAATTTAGTTCTGCTCTTACGTTTACTCCCTTTTCATACGTTTAGTCTACCACGGAGTATACCAACTCAGTAGAGGTTTTCTAATGAATTTTTAATCATAGTTGCTTATTCAGGGGTCCAATCATATACTTTTTTTATGATGAAATGGGCTGGCGTTTGACCACAACTCACCTGATAAGCTGAGCTGATGGTAAGCGACGATGCGGTCTAATATGGGGCACGCTTGCCCATGAGGTCAGTGCCGGATTTACCAGCAGGCTGAGTAGGCTAGAGCCTAGGGCGGCAAATTTTAGGGGCGGCAAATTTGGGGATTTTTTTATGTTGTACAGAATTTAATTCATTATTTATATACCTATTATGTAATTACCCTAAAACTATTTCTGTGCAATCATTTGGGTTTTAAAAATTATCTAATAACTTACACATCGATCCCCTAGTTTCAAAAAAGGTGGTTTAATTAGGACCATAGTGCACAAATCATAGTTTCGATTTCATTGTTTATTTTTTACTAATGAATAATTGATGTTGGTAGGGGCGGCAAAATTTGAATAGCCTACTGGCGGCAAATGTGTAAATCCGCCACTGCATGAGGTGCCTATTCACTCTTGTCTTGAAGAGACCCAGGTTGTAATTTATAGGGAACACCGAGGCAGGGAGCGCATTCCATTAAGTACTGTTTAGTTAGTATTAAGAAGGAATTTTGGACTCGCTGCGTACATACTTTACCAAAGTTCACGACTTATAGTTATGCCTATTTATATATTATTTTCTACCTCTCCTTTTTTTCTCTGTCTGTCTGTGAAACGTGTGCAACCATGCATGCACCTTTTAGTGATTTGACTTGATTGATTTGATCATAGAGCATTATTTCATTTCCTACTAAATATTTATTTGACTACTATATTTAGGTAGTAACAAGATTGCATTTACATAGTTCTATGACATATTCACTGTCACAAATTTGTGATGATGTGTGTTCATCTCTGTAGGTGAGCGAGCGCGGCGTTACTACCACGACGTCGGGCTGGGCGGGTACGGCGGGGGCGGTGGCGGCGGCGGTGGGTACGGCGGCTACGGACTGGGACACGGTGGCCTAGGATACGGGGTCCACTCGGTGCCCGTCGCCACGCAGTCCTTCTCTAAGTCCTCGGCTAGCTCTAGCTCCATATCTAGTGGCGGAAGCTTCGGAGGGAAATGAGAACAGAAATGGTGAGTATCTCCTGCACGTGATATACGAAGTCTTTTTTAATTTTTTATTCTGTAATAGGCTTGAGTTTGACCGCCAACTCGCCTGATGTTAAGCGATGATGCAGCCTACGATGGAGCACGCTTGCCCAGAAGAAACCGATTCACTCGAGATTTGAAGACACCCAGATTGTAACTATCGGGGAACACCCATTCCGGCAGCGCATTCCACAGACTAGCAGTACAGTATTGCTGGGTATACTAAAGTTAGAAATATAGATTAGGGACTGCAGCGTGGCGACCTTGGGTGCGGGTACCACTAGGTGCCCGGCGTCACGTAGTCCTCCATGTGTTCCGCTAGCTCTAGTTCCCAGATCCAGTTGAAATGAAAAACTAGAATATAATAAATGCAACATACTCCTATTGTCTTGGCGTTTGACGTGGCCAGAACTACCTAGACACGCAACTTTTTATTTTTTTCTCTTTTTTCGCACTGTACAGTCAAAACTGTTAATCAGTTTTAGATCTAGACTCGATCAAGAAGTTTTGGTCGAGAAAATAAACTAAGCTTTTTAAAAGGAAGGTATAGTAGGTACTACTCCCAGAAGTAGTACCTAGTCTATCATTTTACAATATTCACTTACTACATATTCACTTTTCTTTTTATTTCAGACGTACTTTATCATGAATATACGTACCCTTAGAGTTTCATTCGTACATTTGACACTATGCTGAGAGCAGTATTTATTATTTTACCATTATTTCTGTGTTAAAATAATGTACTAATGTTAAGATAACATCAATGTATACCACTTTAGATTATTAGATAGGTAAAGTATTTACATTCTTATGTGAGATACTAGCATTATAATTATGTATATAGGTGTCTTCTAGATACTAATAAAACTTACTATATAGCTCTACTAATTTATTGTATACCTAAGTACTTATTAATTAAAGGCCAATACATTTTCTTGCTGTAATTTTATTTGTCTCTACTAAACACAAGATTTAAATTTATTGCCTAACTCATTGGTTTACGTACGAGTAAGTCATGCTTATCTTCATAATACATAGTTAAAAACCTACTACATTTTTAAAGAAAAACATTTAATTTTAAGGAAACTAAACCAGAGTTAGTGTGTGGTCAGGGTTATAAGAGGTAGCGAAAGCGGAATATTGTTTTCTTAGCGTGGGCGTGTCCCACTGTGGTATCTGTCATCCTGCCGCTGCCCATAGTCATCTCTCCCGTTATAGGTGTGCTCGCGGCTGTCATTACTACAAAATAAGAGGAAAATTAGAAAATCATGGTTTAGGCTACGAAAAATACCAACCTGGTCCAAACCAGAAAAAGTAACGAAGTAGTACTAATTGTCTTAATTTCGTCAAGCTTTGTAGGCTCATAATCTACACTAATATTATAAAGAGAAAAGATTTGTACCTATTTTTGTATGTTTGTATGTTTGTAATGAATAGGCTCCGAAACTACTGAACCGATTTGAAAAATTCTTTCACTGTTGGAAAGCTACACTATGCCCGGGTGACATAGGCTATATTATATTTTGTAGCGAGGCCGAAGGCCGAGCTTACACTCGTGCGAAGCCGCGGCGGACGGCTAGTAATATATAAAGTCAACTAATACAGTCGTTCATAAAACGGTATAACTATACCTTACCCAGTGTTAGGAAATACGTAAAACCATGACGTAAATATTTTATTTTTAATTTATTATTTATTATTATTATTTATATAGATAGAAACTTTTTATTTATTTTATTTTTTATGTACTGCTATTTCTGAGCTAATTAATACTGAGATAGTTTTCTGAAATTGATTTAAAATATCAATATGCTGAAATATTTTGTGCAGACACAGTACAAATAGAGTTTGGAATAAATATTGTTACGTGACTCGAAGCGTCTTAATAATAGTTACTTAAGGGCGTAATAAGCCGAAAGTGGTCTGTTATAAATTCATAATTATGTACAACTTTTGAATTTGATATATTTTTTCATGATTTTACGGCTGGTCCCACAGTAAAAGTTGTTTGTTATAATGGCTATACTTATAGCTTAGTATACACTTTCTGCGTAATCATGTGTAATCTATTCTATTTAGTAATTTATAGGTACTTAATTAGGTATTTACTTTTCCTCGCTGTCACATCCTTCCCCGCTCTCGTGACTGACGCTTGCGTCGCGGTCGCTGCGGCCTTGATTGTAGTACCCGTCTCCGCGCTCGCTCCCGTAACCGCTACCGCTGTTATTGAAGCCACGCCTTACTCTACTCCCTGTAGGTAATACAATGAAACAATTACATTGTTGTTTAGTTTATAAAAACAAACTCATCTAGTTTAATACAATTTTTCCCTTAAAAAAGCATTTTATCAGGTAAATGTAAGTGTCTTAAAAGTTATTACTTATGGCAAATAGAAGCGCTACATTGTAATGTCTAGATTAAGGATTTTCTTCAGAGAACACATTTATCTTACCTGGTGGCAACGCATTCACGTAAAAAACACAAAACATCATCAACAAAGTCAACATTTTCATCATTTTTATCACTATAACCATGTTTTACCCAAAACTGAGTGCTCTGAATTCAGGCATTCTTTTATATAAATTCATGGATTTCCATTTATTATGAATGCACCATTCAGCAATAGTACTTTGTCGAATTTCCTTTGTACCTTCATGTAGTATAAAAAGTTTTTGAAAATGTTATGATTTTTATTGCGATAAGGCGCCAAAGTATTGCTATATGATTTGAAAGGGACGGAAAGGATGGGTCACGCCATATTATCGCATCGGAAGCGTCACGGTCAGGTCCGAATGTCATAGTTTTGGTGAATCTGATGGAGGCACAAAGAGATTTGCGACAGGTTTATTAGGTCTAATTGGGGATGTAGGTAAGTATTAGTATCTAACCGGGAGGTATTTTCGTACTCTAAAGTTTTTATCGAATTAAACTGAGAAACTTTCGGAAACATTAGGTATGAATACGTGATTACATAATTCAAACATTAAATAATTGTCTCAAAATTAAGGTAGGTAGCGGAGCGATTGCCATTTAACACGTTAAACTTATAACACCTCTTTTAAGGTCAGGGGTTAAAAATGAAGACATTTTAACACGAATGATAATTGTGCTTCCCAGATCTGAGCATAATACCCACTTACTAGCAAATTTTCTATCATACGAATTAAAATAATGCATCTATTAAAATATAATGTACTTGAGCATGGTTGATACCTAAAGAACTTAATAGGTGAATAATCTTCTAACTCCTATATTTAGTAATTCCCAGGTAAAGCCCCTGAAAACGAAATTAATTCTCAGACACTGAAACGGAAAATCCTGTACGTCAATTTTCAAATTTCTTATCTCCGTAATTAAATTAGACATTGACGTCACGGTTTTACCATTTTAGAAAAACAAGCTGTGTGCTCTAAAATTATTAGAGTCCCTTTCGGCTAAGTAAACCCTACGCGTGACCTTGTATAATGGCGGCGTAGGTTCTTCCTGTTTAAGATATTCGGTATTATAATAATTAATAAGTATTATAATATCGAACACCTCGTTTTATAATTACAAATTATCCCGACCTTGTCAGAGTTCGGCTGTGTGGTTATTTTTTCACTTCGCATAGTTGTTTATGTACGTACCATAGATAATTCGTTACAAAAACCTTGACAACTCCTTTGAGAACCATGTTATCGTAAATGACAGGTAGACCAGCTACCACGGGTACTTAGTTCTTTTGTGAGTTGTTGCTTAATCTCGGTCCAAGAATTTATTTGCTATGACGGCTGCAATATCTTTGTAAAAACCTGATTAAAAACCACGAATTCTGATCACTTTCACTAGGGTTTTGAACGTATGGCTGTAGCAGGTACCCGATATATCATCATCATCAGCCAGAAGACGTCCACTGCTGAACATAGGCTTTAAACCCTTTAACCTCCACACTGAATGGCATCCTTCTGCATCCACTGGATGCCCGCGACTCTCACAATGTCGTCGGTCCATCTAGTGGGAGGCCTACTACGCTGCGTCTTCCGGTTCGTGGTCTCCACTCAAGAACCTTTCTTCCCCATCGGTCATCAATTCTTCGAGCGATGTGGCCTGCCCATATATACTTCAATAAAATACGAAATGTTTTTATTCGGTTTTAACAATGTTATTGAAAAATGTCGTCGGTCCATCTAGTGGGAGGCCTACCTACGCTGCATCTTCCGGTTCGTGGTCACCACTCGAGAACCTTTCAGAGCAAATAAATGCTTAATAAATAACCTACATATTGTTACGTGAATAAAGTTTATCAGAGCTGATCCTATTTTGATCAAAGTTGGCTAGGCGAAATCATTACATGAGGAAAAAAAATCCCTGAAATCGGGAAACAAAATCAGCTGTTCCATACTTCAATAAAAAATAGTTCCATAGATAAAATGTCAGTCACACTAAAAAAAAATGGAACAGCAGATATTTTTTTGCAATTGGAAAAAAAAACAGTAAATAGGGAAAGAGTAGGTAGTGGTAGAGGGTTTAGTAATAAGGGTAGTGATAAAACAAAAAAATTAAATATTAACAACTTCAACCTCACTCTCACTAAATACATGCTCTGTGTACTCTCGGAAATGTATGACTTGATAGATATCACTTTGACTCAGGTTAGCTCACAGTTTCAAGTCTAGTAGGTACTTACTTATACCTATAATTATCATGATCTTGACCTGAGACGGCTAAGAGATGTCGATAATGATCTTGAATAAATTATATTTCTTCATGCTAATAACAATAGTGCAATAAAACTGCAATATGGATGCAAAAATGAGATTATTTTTCTACTAGAGTGATAATTAATTCCTATAGTGCTACACTGATATACGAGCTTTAGAAATTGATTAGTAATTATGACACAAGCGCTAAGTATAAGTATAGTTTTGTAATTTATTAGGGTTTCACTATTATTAGACAATGAATTAAACACTTAACGGATTTTATCGCGTGTATTTTGTTTCGTTATGTTTCGAACACTGCAGTCTGCACTTTTGTGCATTTGTATGCGATTTCTTTGAGTGTCTGGGTCCGTCCCTCCGTGTATCGTTACAAATAGTTATGTTAAAATTTATTTAATTATAATCGTATTAAATATTATAAATTAAATAACTATAATGTTTACAGGTTCCTCTAACCTTATTAAATAATCACCAATGGATGGACTTTTGTCGATGAAATAATATAATCGCAAATTTTGCCTAAAATCGTTGCATCGGGATCATCTGGGCTATCCTTTCTTCCCTCCTTTTCCACTCTTCTCTCCGCCTTCCTTTCCATGTTCATCACTCTCGCTGCTGGAGCTATCACTGCCGCCTTTCCCACTTTTGTCGCCTCCGCCGCCACCTTTACCACCTCCGTCACCGCCTTTGCTGCCTCCGCCCCAGCCGCCTTTCCCATCGTCTTTGCCTATGAAATAAACATAAGATAATCATAAAAATGAGTCGTCATTATACTGCAACTTAAATAGCAGTTTTTACCTACTTCCAAAAAGGAGGAGGTACTATGTTCGTCTGTATTATTTTTATAGCTTAGAATGAACTGAAGTCTACAAGTATATTGTATGGCATCTATAAATCACACATAATATCAATCTCATCTGGGGTGTATGGACGTTTCACAGGACCTGCGATTCGTATCAACGGTGTGAATCTCATTGATCCTAGGATGTCAATATTTTTAAGGTATATGGTGAATCTATAGCTCAGATCGATTGTAATTCTCTGTCCAACCAATCTGGATGAAAGTCAAGAAAATGCTCATGCTGTGCACCATTAGGACTTTAGGACGGACAGAGGATACGTTTTGTCTCGCAAATAGACAGAATACTTGTACTTTTATTAGATTAAGTATCCAGGGAGATCTTGGAGTACTTATTTATAAATTTTAAATGTCACAGCATAAGCAGTAACCACCCACCGAGTGTCGAGAGACCGCGCAAGACTGGGACCGATGGCGTTCCCTTGAGTCGGAGGTCAAGATCACACACCGGGTCGCTCGCTACACCAGCGGAACAATTAAGTAAGTAAGTAAGCAAATAAACTAGGCTATCTACCGGCTACCTATAATATGAGATATAAAATTAATTTATGTTCACGAAGATCCAATGGCAACTTAGTAAATGCTGAACCTTTAATGCAATATAAATATATATACGATAAGAAAATAAGAAAACAAAGGAAGGCAAGTAAGCTATTAGAAAATAGATTGAGATAAGCTTACCTCCTGGCATAGCCGAGACGTAGACCACTAGCACGATTAAAGCCAAGCCAATGAGAGTCAATTTATTCATGTTGACGATTTACTAGACCTCGAAGCACTACTACTGGACGTCAAAACGATTTCTTTAAATACCCCCACTTTCAGTATTTTCAATTAATTGGGTAAAAGGTAAAATTATAAAAAACTGATTAGTCTCTGGCCCAAAATAACTATCACATTGAGAGCTGGTCTGTGTTTAGTTTCAACCTTGAACTGTTCTAGGTTATTTAGTTGGTCTGCAAAAAAGAATTGAGTTATTCACGGGGCAATTTCCTAAGGTTTCGTGTATGGCTTTTTAGTAGAGTGCCCAAGGAGGAAGATAATATTTTACAGACGTTTGTATATTTTAATATTTCTACACTATAATAAGTCTTAACGGCTTGACCGATATTGATGTGTGAGGTGTCGTAGTTCCATTTTCATGACCAGAGGCTACGTTTTGTAGTTGGATTCTTTGTTTTTATAATCTATCTACACTATAATAATAATATTATAAAGAGGAAAGATTTGTACCTATTTTTGTATGTTTGTAATGAATAGGCTCCGAAACTACTGAACCGATTTGAAAATTTCTTTCACTGTTGGGAAGCTACACTATCCCCGGGTGACATAGGCTATATTATATTTTGTAGCGAGGCCGAAGGCCGAGCTTACACTCGTGCGAAGCCGGGGCGGACGGCTAGTTTGTTATAAAAGAAGATAGGTAGGAATTGTTTACTACTGGTTTTGTACTTTTGATGGTGAAGAAATAATAAGATGAAAGTAGAAAACAAATGCGATTTTATTAAGTAAAATACATACTGAGTACTTATTATGTACTAAATTAAGACATAATTATATCTATTTATCACATTGAGCTTTTGGAATGTCTAATCATGTCGTGTATCTCCATCTCGACAGGTTTAACTTCTGAAACAAAATAGTTTGCGTTTAATGAAGGGTTATATAGCACACATACTTTTTAAGGTTAAGAAGCCGAGTGTTTGATAAGTTTAGTGATAGTGTGGTCGAAGAGCGTAAATATGAATAGTCTGGAATAGGAACTGGCTCTCAAGTGAGGCTGCCGTAACAAACCGTTAGGGGCTCAGCGACAGATTTTCAACATAGCATAGCTAGCCAGCCGGGCATTAGAAAGTACCCTATAGTACCATGTACCATGCTATAATTACTGACGATGTTTTCCATCCAGCAGCTGTCTTCAGCTTCAGCTTTCGTAAGGATTTGAACCCAGACCAGGTCATCACTAAACTTATGTATGCTGCGTATTTGCTCTAATTTTTTCAGAATTCATTATATCCATTTTCATGATGCGCTCTACTTTCAGTTATCATTAAGATCAATTCAGCCGTTTAGTCATGTAATGGTAACAAACAGACGTGAAAAAGAAACTTTTTTTATAAAAAAAAAAGTAAGTTCGCTTTAGCTGCACTCAACCTAAAGTCAGTTTCTTGGCTGCCGCTTGGATTTTAGTTTATTATTCCTGAGTAACCCACTGTTAGGATACTGGATATTAGCCTCCCTTTGTTTATGCAACCTTCCCCGGTCTCTCGCTGGTCGCATTCACTCGTTTCCCAAAGGTTTTTTGCTGTTGTCCACCTCATCTTCGACCGGCCCTGATTCCGCTGATTTATGCATATTAATTTCAGTAGACACTTTGACAGACAGGTCGACAGAAATGAGAATGTGAGAGTATCACCATATCATGATTGTTGAGTTGTTCCAATATTTCTAAAAAGCACTTTTTCTACTTACGATGCAGTTCAAGATCAGATCAAGCCTACACTAATCTATTCTATCGTACTAAGTATATTTATTCAGTGACCTAACATAGTTTACGCAGAATCTCAAAACCTTGTGTAGGTTTATCATCACCAGGTGCCGTCATGGTCTCAAGTGTAGACTATAAGCTGGCAGAACTACTTGCGACTTTATATCGCATTATTTAGGGCCGATCTTTCAATCCGCAGTTTAACGTTTAGCGTAGACCGCTAAACGTTAAACTGCGGATACTTAACAATTCAATAAATTTATGAGTCCAATAAATTTACAGGTTTTACTCTGCAAATAACCTCTGACTAATGAAAAATTGTAAATCGTGCTATGAATGGAATAAATCCTATTAAGTCTTTAACTGAGGATTGAAAAATCTGCCCTTAGAAAAGTATATTTGAAATTATTAGTAATAATTAAGAGTACATACCCGTGTCCACCCTTTAGCGTCCGTAGGTGCCGGCGCTCGCCCTGGCATCGGCCTTGGCAAAGCCACCCGAGCTTCCATACCCGCCTCCGCTGAGTCCGCCTGTTTGTCCTTTTCCACCACCGTGGCTGCCACCACCGTGGCTACCACCACCGTGGCTACTGCCACCGTGGCCAACGCCGCTGCTGCCACCCCCACCGCTGCCACCGCTGCCGTATCCATCGTTGCCACCACTGCCGAATCCGCCGCCGTTGTGTACGCCACTACTGCCTCCAGAGGCTCCTCCGTGGCCTCCTCCGCCACCTCCTCCCGCACCTCCTCCGTAACCTCCTCCCGCGCCTGCTCCGGAGCCTCCTCCTGCACCTCCTCCTGCACCTCCTCCGTAACCCCCTCCGGAGCCTCCTCCTGAGCCTCCTCCTTGACCACTGCCGTGACCACCACCGCCACCGCTGCCACCGCCGCCGCCGCTGCCTCCACCGTAGCCACCACCCCCGCCAGAGCTACCACCTCCATATCCTCCTGAAATTATAAGAAAAATTATGAAGAAGGCTCAATTGCAACAAAAAATATATCTGAAGACAAATAAAATTTAAAAATTCATAGGAGTTTTGATAAATTTTGGTCAGGAATTTATAGAAAACGGTCACTTACACTCGACAAAATCCTATATATGAAGAATGAAGAAAGAGGCTCAAGGATATGTGGAGGAGTCGTACATGTTGTACCCACATAGAAAGCCGCTCAGTATGTCAGAGGCCTTCAGGCGACTTAAGTAATTTGACATCACAGCTGTCTCAAGGAACTTGCTTATGAAACAAGGATAACATAATGATGAGTAAAAATGGTTCACCTGGTGCTGCGCTCACGCAGACAATGAGCCCTAAGGCCACGGTAGCTAGTGCAAGTCGAGCCATGTTGCCAACTGTGCCGGCCACCTCGCACGCTCTACCTTTTATACTTCCTTACATGAGCAGTATGTTATGACTTCACCGAGCAAACTTTATGTTTATTTGACTCTTCACTTTTTGCAGTCCGCATGCGGTTTTTTCAGTTGTTATTAGGGTTCCGCTTCAAATTGATTGTGTCATTATTATTATTATATATGTAGCTGATTGTAGCTAGACTGGGGCGGTGAGCTTTCTTAAAGACGGTTAATATGAATCAATTCCAGCAGGTTTGCCGCCTGGAGAATGATAGCCTTACTTAAAAATATTAATTGAGTAATCAATGCTTCAAATTTCCTCATTTTCGCGTGTATCAATTTCCTTCAGCGAGAAGTAGACAAATCCAAATTTTACTTAATTATAGGTACTAAAGTTTTTAAGTAAGACTATAAATATGTAGGGTTACACGGACCGATGGTTTACACTCAACAAATTGTATGTCGCAGAAAAAAAAGTGATTTCAGGGTTGGTC
This sequence comes from Agriopis leucophaearia, assembly GCA_949125355.1. Classification (NCBI taxonomy): domain Eukaryota; kingdom Metazoa; phylum Arthropoda; class Insecta; order Lepidoptera; family Geometridae; genus Agriopis; species Agriopis leucophaearia. The sequence continues at coordinate 1,456,162 of OX421262.1, forward strand.
CCATAAGAGATGTTTATAGAGTACCATGATGGCAACCTTTCGGCTTAGTAGGAAGATTCTTCTTGTGATATAACACCATAAATAATTTATTACACAATAGACAATTAAAAAAGTTTCAAACTCAAAGTCAAATTCATTTATTGATAAACATATATTTACAGGTCAGGCCTTAAAATCAATTACATAGAAGATGTATATGAAAAAATATACAAAATAATATGAACTAAAAATAAAATTAAATATCCGCTAATAATAATCAAACATTAAATTAGTAAAAACACTCATGAATATATTAAAATTTAATTATTATTGTAAGTAGAATAATAAAACTTTGACTGTGTTGAAACAGTCTATAAACAGGGTATGATGTGTACAGGGTCGGACTGGGCTGGAAGGGCCCGCATGGCTCCCCATAATCCCAGGGCCCGAAACTGGCTAGGCTGTGCGGGCTCCCTATCCTACATACCACCTGGCTTGTAGCAAGCCCCGCAAGCCAGGCCCGTGGGGGGCCCGCGCAGGCTGGGGCCCGGCTAGCAAACGCCACTTCGACTATATGGCCAGTCCGACGCTGGATGTGTATGTGAAGGTAGTGTATTTTGTTCGAAATGTTAGTTGACGCATTATGTGGCATTGTAAATAAATATTAAATAATGACTTTTGAAAAATCCAAAGCTTTTATCGTATTAGCATCTTTTTAGCACTAAGTATGTTAAAGCACTTTTCGAGGGGCATCAATAGTAGATTATGCACTAAGGGAATAAAGCAGTGTCTTAAATACATCGCGGGCGGAATATTGAACCCTGAGCGTAATGAGGAATTGTAGGAGTGATATAGAGTCCTGAGTGAAGCGAGGGGTTCAAGCTGCCCAAGACGAAGACAGGCTTTATTCCAGAGGAGCATACTCCTTCACACCTTCTGCGAGACGATAAAAAGCCAGGTTTCATTGAAAATCACAGCACCAAACACCATCTTTTGTTTCACATTCTTTGTAAACGCACCTATTTTTGAGTTCTGCTTATGGTGGCCAGTTCGATTTTCGAACAAACCTCTTTACCATGTTATATGAGCATTTTTTACGCAGAGTTTTCCACGAGTTTCCACTCGAATTTAACGTTCCAAATTCAAATAAATTTATTCTCTAGGGAGTTTCAGACAACTTTATATCCCTTAAGAGATAATGCTTTACTTTACGTTGAGGTTGCATGATATGTAATTGTACATTGTCGAGCAGGTGGTGTGAAAAACTTCATATAGGTCAGATTCTGTTTTTTTAAGTAATAGACTTGCGTTTGACCACCACCTCAACCAGTTAAAATAGGTCGATACGTTTTGAATTCCATAGGAAACATCATACATATACATATCGCTTTTAATAATATAAGATTATTTTTTTGAATATTAAATTCCTATCCTTAAATTAATATTAATTTAATTTACACAAGAAACTCAAAAAGTATTACGTTAAACATAAGTATCTACATGAGTCCCTACAAAATCTTTGAAAATATACAGAACCATCTAAATAGAATTCGTTCAATATTTTTTACTCTCACACTAAAAAATATTAGCAGTTAGTTTTTTATCTATCAAGAGTCGATCGTTACGATACCTCTATTTAATCAATACATTATTATGAATTCTATAGATAGATACTTGTAATTGTATATAAGAAATATGTACACATAATATGATACGCATGCATATTTATTATCCTCGTTGTTACTAGGAATCTGTATTGTTTGGGTTTCGTTCTGTGAATGCGATGTAGGAAATGTTTACAAGGTTGATTGGTGTTTGCAATTAGCAAGTTTAGTGATTGTCACTGCTTGCCTCCTGAAAAATACACTGTCACATTTTGTTACAGTTTAAATAATTATTATAGGGGCTGAGGCCAAGAGCTTGGCTCCAGAAGTTGGCCGCAGAATGCGAGATAACGGAGGTGAGTCCCACTATGGCTCGTTCCTGGTGCTAAGATCAGCCATTGTCATTCAGCGTGCCATTCGTTCTCTTTTGCACCACGAACAGTGCGGACGAGTATATAATTTGAATTGGGTTGTGGCATAATAACATACATATAGTAAAAAATATGCATCGACGAAAAAAGAAACTAAAAACACGCTTTGTGACCAAAGGATTCTAAACTCTAATCTCGAGGAGTTAGCTGGTAACTATTGAACAATTCCACTTTCCGCCTCCTGGCTCCATAATCATTCCAAATTATTGTATTCTTGCAAAGTTTCAAATCGATACGACAATCTTCCAATATTCGTTTACATAATAGTTTTCTAATAGATACTCATGGAAGTGTAGCTAATAAAAGTGTGTCAAGAAATGAGGGTTATAATTGGGGTTTGTATCGGATTCGATTGCATCGGCGGGATGGTGGTTCCACTTTGCCCCACCAAGCGCTCCCCCTGGTGGGGTATAGTAGAATGTTGAAAATTTTCAAGGCGACTTTGTCCCACTTAAAGCATTGATGTGGGGCAAATTACACACGTACAAAATTTTGTTTCTGCCCTACTAGGTAGTCAATCTTAGATTTAGTAGGTAGGTATACTCTTATGAGTGTAATAATATGGATTAGTGAGGCAAAGTAGTATTTAAATTTTCAATATTCTACTATGACCCACCAGGAGGGACACTTGGTGAGGCAAAGTGGAACTACTCGACAAAAATAGCTGTTTATGGTAGTAGAAAATTTTGTAAGCAGCACATAATATCAATACAATGTTGTATAATTTAGCTCGTGCACATGAAGTAGCTTTGGCTACGGCCGTTAATTGAGGTAGGTAAGTCTCTCGTCATAGTATATAATTCTTGAAGGGTAACAAGTTTATTGTCCTGTAACTTAACTACTGATTAGGAACCAACCTTTTTTTGTTGGACAAGATTTTTTACGAGTTATAAGTGTTGATCAACAAACAAATTAATATCTAAAGATAAATAATCTATCTACTGGTTATTACAGGCGGATCATCATCCATATATAATATATGTGACTACTACGTACGGATCATCTAAAGGTCAGTGCAACACCGTAGAGCTGCTTGCTATCCAAAGAAATAGCAGGGGTACCTACAGTAGCGATCGTGGAGTTGTAAATTCTAAAGTGGGGAACAATTCTAAATAAAATATTTTTGAATGTCAGTCAAAATAACAAATGAAATTTTCAAGGCCGGATTTAGAGGCATAGAGGCCCAGGGCAGCAAAGAAACGGAGGCCCTTAATTGTTTTTAAATAGGTTACACATGTTTTTTAATTCAAGTGTCTCAATAATTTATTGCGAGACAAACCACATTCTTATAGCAAATAATCTTTTTTAAATATTCAAAATTCTCTTATCAGAACTTTAATGGGGTTTTTTCCATTATAATTTTGCATTTATTCGGTTAGAAAATTTTACCTAGTGATGTCTGTTTTGGAGCCCAATTCTTATGGAGGGCCCCCGGGGACCTGGAGCCCTTGTTGTCCTCCCCTAAATCCGGCCCTGAACAATTTACTGAACATATTTGAATTAGCGAAACTAGTTTGATTCATACTTTTCTGGCTGGCAGATTCCGTTTCCTTTCTATATGGTCATATGGTCATTGTCACAGACCTAAATATATTTTTTGCCTTCCTAAATCTATGGTCATTGTATACAGGTCTACTCTTCACGAAGTCTCTCCACGCTTCTTTGTTCCGAAACAGAGAAGGAATAGGTTCATAAGTTCTAGATACGAGTATACACTTATTTTGTAAAAAGAAACCTAAACACGGTATCTGAAATAAAGCAGACACTCGAGATGAAATATTATTTGCATACTTTATTAGTGGCTGTGGCGAGGAATCTTCAAGTTTTTAGTAAGTACCAATCGTGCTGTTATAAATACCTACTAGTGTTCGACGCTAGTTGTTAGCATAACCTCTGTCTGGGTAAATGACAGTGTATCAGTAGGTATATGTGCTATATACTTAGAAACTAAATGCCTAGGTACTTATAAATATGGTTTGACCGTACGTGTACTATTTGTGACATGCACGGACGATTTCCATACGATGATTCGCAAGAAAGTCCCATCACTACGACAGCGAGCGCGAGGCAGCCACAACGACATCCTACATAATGATTGCTCCACAGAAAAGAGATGGAAATAGAACGGAAATGAGAAGGATACTCTGTCACCTGATATTGTGACAGATATGTTATTTAACATTATTATTCATGTCATCGCGTCGAACTCCGCGTCACAGTTGCTAACACAGTTGCTATGAGTTTATATGGGTGCAAGTGGCTACAACAAATTCCTTACAAAAATGCCTTGACAGCCGTTCTATTTTAAACCAATTTTTTTTTTCTTTTCTGTGGATTGATTGTTTGCCCCATCCAAAACAAATGGATGCGTTTCATAAAGGGCGAGAAATTATATATTATTTAACTAGCGACCCACTCCGGCTTCGCACGGGTGTTAGTTAGCTAGTTATGTCCCGCTCCAGGAATACAAAATTTTATCCAAATCGGTCCGGCCGTTTTTAAATGTAATAAAAAAAAAGATGAATGGAATCGGTAAAGCCATTCTCAAGTTTTAGCGTGACCAGGAGGAATAGGGGTTAATTTTTGTTCGTACGCGTAGATTTTCATATAAATTTTCAACCCTTTTTTCTGCCCTTAATCCAGCTCTTGCGCAAAATAACATTGCCTATACTTCAATCTGGTCATAGCTAAGCATATTCGTGAAAACCGCATTTAAATCGGTCCAGTGGTTTAGATGTGCGTGGACAAACAAACAGACAAAAAATCTAAAAACTGTCTTAACGTGTTCAGCTGCTTATTTAAAGACGGAATGTGTGTTTTTTTCGCAATTACAGATTTTTTTATCCCTACGTTCTTATTATATGTATAGAAAATAGATATTGATTTAAAGTGCAACGTAATTTAATTTTAATTGTGTTTTTTTATATTTGTAGTTATTATTTTGACATTTTAATTACATTTATTTTTTTAGCATTGAAAAAGATAGCGGGACGAGCTTGACTCCCACGCAACAGACTGGTACACCATAGCACAGAACAGAGAGGAGTGGAAGAAAGGAAGGGAGGCCTTTGCCCTGCAATGGGTTGTTGGACCACGGTTGAAATAATAATTAAGGGGCAATTTGGGCAGCGTTTAGTCCATACAAACTTATTCTCCTGTTTCCTCCCTGGATAATACCGCTAGAGCTATATATTATTTTTTTATAAATTTATCTCCTTTATGGTCAGGCTTGTGTCATTTATTTTTTCTCGTAAGTTAAGTACTATAAGAAATATAAGCCTTTAAAAATCCCAAAAAATATCAAATTTTTACCTCCGTGTTCAGACGTCTCTCAAACAAAATTTATGAGTTTGTAAAACAAAAGTAAATGACAGAAGCCGAGATCAATCCTATTTAAACAATTAATTGAAAAAAATAATGAAATCGGCCTATTTTTGAATGAGGAAACAGAAGAATCCGAGACGATGATTTTGTCTACTTTTCGTAGGTATAAATCGATCCGAGCTGCAGTTGTCCTTATTGCGCTCTACGGGCAGAGGCTCGAGGTCAGGGGAGGGTCGGACTAATACGTATACAGTTAGAGAAGAGACATGTAGTCGATAATTGTATCGACACATTAGTGCTGTCCATCGATATCGATATGTGACGGTTCTCGTCTTTAGTTAGTGTTTTGTGCGTGAAGTGAATTTAGCACATTACTGCAACGGCCGGCAAGTTAGTTAGTTAGCCGGCACAATTGTTGACGCACAACATGATTTATTTTTACTATGGAAACTGACGTGGTTTGCACACATAACACATTTAAGTACGAAAAGAAAGAATTAATTTTTTTTATTGTAACTTGTGTATCAGAAATATCAGGATCGTAACAAGTGGAAAAATTTATAAATAAATAATTCTCTTAATATTAGTTAATTTTGTTGAGATATTTTTTCAAAATTTTATTTAAATACATTAGGTTATTACGTTGCTAAGTGATTAGATTATAGCTTATCATCATCAGCCAGAAGACTTCCACTGCTGAACATGGGCCTCCCCTTTTAACCTCTATACTGATAGTGATCGACATCCTGTCATCTGCATCCACTGGATGCCCGCGACTCTCACAATGTCGTCGGTCCATCTAGTGGGAGGCCTACCTACGCTGCGTCTTCCGGTTCGTGGTCTCCACTCAAGGACCTTTCTTCCCCATCGGTTATCGGTACTTCGAGCGATGTGGCCTGCCCAATTGCCACTTCAACTTGCAAATTTGAATAGCTATGTCGATGACTCTGGCTCTTTGGCGGATATTCACGTTTCGGATTTTATCGCGCAAAGTAACTCCGAGCATAGCCCTCTCCATTGCCCGTTGAGTGACTCTTAAGTATTTCTAAAAGGCCAACAGTTAAGGACCACGTCTCAGTACCATATGTTATCACTGGCAACACACACTGGTCAAAGACCCTTATTATTAAGCACTGTAGTATCTTGGACAAGATGTCACGCAATTTCCCAAACGCTGCCCATCCGAGTTGGATTCTTCGGGCGACCTCTTTGCCTAAGTTGGACTGACCTAAATGAACAATCTGTCCAAGAGAGGTGTAATGGTCAACAACTTCGAGAGTATCGTTCCCAACGATTACCGGCATGGGTACAACATGGACATTGGACATGATTTTTGTCTTGTCTATGTTTATTTTAAGACCCACCTGTTGAGAAAGGCTACTGAGATCGCTGAGCATCGCATTGAGGTCCTCCAGCGACTCTGCCATGATGACTATATTATCGGCAAAACGAAGATGAGTGATTTATTCACCATTGATGTTGATGCCGAATCCGTTCCAGTCCAAGAGCTTGAAAACGTCCTTCACTGCGTTCGTGAACAGTTTCGGAGAAATAACATCTCTCTGTCTCACGGCTTTCTGCAATTGGATTGGTTCCGTGCTCTCGTCCTGTAATCGGATCGACATGTTGGCGTTTCTATACAAACACTTCAGCACTTCGATATACTTATAGTCGATATGACAACGCTGGAGGGACTGCAATACTGCCCAGGTCTCGATTGAATCCAAGGCTTTTTCATAGTCCACAAACGCTAGACATAATGGCCGATTATACTCCTCAGTCTTCTGTATAATCTGGTGAAGCGTGTGTATGTGGTCTGTGGTGCTCCAGCCTTTACAGAAACCGGCTTGTTCGGGAGGCTGGAAGTAATCAAACCTGCTTTCGAGACGGTTCGTAATGACTCTGAAGAACAACTTGTACACATGGCTCAGGAGTGAGATGGGTTTATAACTATTCAATAAGGTGTTATCACCTTTTTTGAAGGAGAGCACCACCACCCTACTAGTCCATGCTTCATGCGTAGTACCTTCGAGTATGACGGAATTAAATAACTTCTGGAGGACTAAAAGTACCGGTTTTCCATCCGCTCTCATTAGTTCTCGTCATCACCCGGCGATCTTGTTGTTCTTAAGCTTTTCAGAGCCATTCTAATCTTGTACAAGCTGATGTCTAGGATGTCCTCAGTGTAGTGTTGGGTCAGTTTAGCTCTCTTGTCCAGAGCTGTACCGATAATTAGGCTGTCGCATCAATGTGTACAACTGTCCGTAAAACCTCTCGAGTTCTCTCAGAATCTTCGGCTTTGATGAAATGATACTACCATCCTCGATCTTCAGCTTCATCATTTGGCTCTTCCCAATAGACGAATTCTTTGCGAACACTATCCAGCCCTGGTTCCACTCGATTGCGTCCCTAATACATCTTGTATTATAGGAACGCAGATCGTGTCGCACCGATTTTGAGATTCATCTATTAAGTTCGCCATATTGCGACATATCAGCTGATTGCAGTCTCATCTCAGTCAGGTCTTTCATTAGCTTAATGGTTTCATCTGAGAGCTTCTGAGGTCTTTTCCGGCGTGGGGTCTTAAAGAACTTGGACCACACTGCTTGGACAGTTTCCACCAGCCCATTGTTTAGTACGAACAGTTCCGCTTTCGGCTCTGGAAGCGATTATGCAATTCGAGTTGGAAGTCTTTGGAGTTTTGGATTTGAGTATGACCAGAATGGAGCGTGGACTTCACCAGACGCGACCTCTCAAGCTTGTTGATATTCAATGTGCCTCTGACAAAACGGTGATCGCTACCGGTTTTCACCTTGCTAATCACGGAGACATTGAATATTCGCTTCTTGGTCGTCATGATGAAGTTGATCTCATTTTTGGTCAAACCATCGGGGCTCATCCACGTCTACTTCCTGCATGGTCACTTCTGAAAGAAGGAGTTCATCAAATAGAGTTCCTCCTTCTCCATGAAGTCAACCAGCCACTGGCCCCTCGAATTCCGCTGTCCATACCCATATGACCCGACTCTTAACTCATCAACATTCCGCGTTCCATCTTTGCGTTGAAGTCACCCATAACAACGGTGAAGTATGTTACGGAGGTATCTATGGTCTCGGATATCTCCTCAAGTCCTCATACAACAACTCTACTTTACTTTACTTTAGATTATTACATTATAGTTAAAGTTATCACATAGGAATTGTACATGGTAATCCTATCCGTAACTATCATCACATTATAGACCGGCACCCTCACAGGAAATTTTCAAGCGTTGTGTGAAACTGTACTATATCTTGGAGTAGCTACTGTATCGTTATTATCTCGCTTTAAGTTTATAAGTATGTATGTATTTAATATTTTTATTTATGTATGTATATTATTTTAACTAAAAACTTGGTTATTTGAATTTTTCACATAAATTTTGAGGTTATGTGAAAAAATTATTGGGACAAAAGTTGTAGATATTTTTATTACCTACAACTTTGCCATTAAACTTTTCAAATACTATATTGCAAAACTATAAATCCATAGGATTTATAGTTTTTCTGGAAATCGAGTTGAACCATTTTATACCCTTAAACCCCCCCCCCATCCCTCCCACTTCCCGAACTCAAATCGCCCGTAATTTATTTTTCCTTTCATTTTTATCATAATAATGGGTCTCATACTACTGTGATTTTTTTTGGTTTCAAAAATTATCGACCCTGGCGTAGTCGGTTAGTGAAATATGAGCAGATCGCAAAATAACAAAAATCACTTGACATTCGGCAAGACTGCGAGGCGAAATGAATTTGTAGGCAACTAGGCATTCAGTGCGGGAGCACGGGCGGGCACGCACAGTCTGTTCGACACGCACACGTCGATAGCTCGCTGGTCAGGGCGCAGCGCGACAGCAATAGAGTTGCTAAATACCTATTTATAAAATTTCTTGGCCGTGGTATACCGGCTTAATCTCAGGCCTAGCGTGGACATTTTAGAGGCATTGGTAGGGCCCAAGCCAACACCAAAAGGCTGTAAAATACAATTATGGGATATGTGTAAATGAGAATTATGGAACTCTTGTACATATATACGATTTAAATAACCGGCTAAGTGCGAGTTGGACTCTCGCACGAAGGGTTCCGTACCATTATCTATAAAAACGGCAAAAAAAAACGCGTTTGTTGTATGGGAAAATATTAATTTAATTTTAATTTAAATATTGAATATATAACTAAATTTTCTGTGAATATTTCAAGCGTCTACTTGTTGCCGTTATCAATATCGAGCAAAAACGAGAAAAAAATCACGTTTGTTGTATGGTTTGCTGTTTTTTAGTATTTGTTGTTTCCTGTTTTTTAGTATTTGTTGTTATTGCGGCAACAGAAATACATCATCTGTGAAAATTTCTATTGTCTAACTATCACGGTTCATGAGATACAGCCTGGTGAAAGACGGACAGACAGACAGACGGACAGAGGAGTCTTAGTAATAGGGTCCCGTTTTACCCTTTGGGTACGGAACCCTAAACATATCTAGAGCATTGTGATGAATTCTTGATGATGTTGAGCTGGTCTATGGTATGAGGTACGCCACTCGCTAATTATGCCTCATTTCATGCTATTGTGAAGGCTTTGACTATGTATAATATAAGTCATAAGTAATTTATTGGTAAAATGGCAATTTACAACTCAATAGAATTTCTCTTAGGAGAGAAAATATAACATAATTATTGAATATTAATATAAAAATATATTAATTAATAAATTAAATAAATAAAAATTTAAATACTAAAACAAAAAATAATAATGATAAACATGTCAAAGAATTTGTAAAAATTATAGTTACAGTTACATTCATATGTCAGTTTATAAAATTCCCTGAAATTGTAAAAAGACTGGTCGATGAGCCATTTTTACCTATTTTTGTACGACTGCATACTCGTGGAGGGGTTAGAACACAGGCTAGGTATAGCTACTACGGTTAACTTAGTTTGATTTTGGTCATGTCAGAGTACTTGTAGAATGCCTGTTCGATAAGCCATTCTTTTAATTTATGTTTAAATGATCCCCTAGAAGCAGCAGTCCTAAGTTCACGCGGCAGGCGGTTGTAAACTTCTGTCGCAGTGACATGCACCAACGTATCGGACTTGGCGAGTCGGTGCGACACCGTGCGCAGCCGGTGCGCGTGCCGTGGTGTCTCGCCCGCGCGTGCGTCCCCAACGTGCGAGTATTCCTCGGGGTGATCTCTGGCATACAGCGCTGCCTGGAGGCACACGAGGCTCGTCATCGTCAGTATTTCCATAGACCGGAAGTACGGCAACGCTGACTTATCCCGTGACACTCGTACTATTGCTCGGACAGCTCTTTTCTGGATTCTGCAGACGCGCTCCCAGTCGGCAGCACGCCCCCAAAGCTCGACGCCATATTGGAGTAGCGAGTGCACAGAAGCGAAATAGCATTGCCGGACCATGGGGTACGGCAGAATTGCGGACACGCGCCACAGAGCGAAACAGGCACTACCTATTTTGCCGCACAGCTTGTCGATGTGGTCCTCCCAGGTTATAGCACTGTCTAGCTGAAAACCCAGAAAATTTGTTGATTGGACTTGATCCATTTTAACGTTGGCGATTCCGACTGTTAATGGTCTATAGGAGCGGCCGGCTAAGTTAAAATGGACAAACTGAGTCTTACTGGTTATATAGTCAAAGTGTGGAGGTTAATGAGTTGCCACCCACTGAATCGGCCTTTCATAAAGGCGGCCCAATATTGGCACCGGAGGAGCAACATTGGCGTGGGTTGAGTGTCGAGAGGTGTGCACTTTCACTGAACGCTACTCGCCGCATTATGCCCTTTTACACTTCCACCCTGGAGCTTAGGTTCTTTAGCTCTTGCAGTTTCCACCCCCGGATGGCCGGTGAAGCCACGGGTCGGGGTCTCATTTAGCTACATGGAATCGGGGTACACGGTGTTGCCACTCACTGACGGCTCGTTACAAAGCCGCCCGCCGTTTTTTTCTGTTATAATACGAGAGGCCAACAAGCATGCGGTCCCCCTGATTGTAAGCGTTAACACCTTAGCAGTTTAACCACTAGTCTATACTATACTATATATATATTATTATTAATATTATAATATTATTAATGTTATAAAGAGGAAAGATTTGATTGTTTGTTTGCATTGAATAGGCTCCGAAACTACTGAACCGATTTATAAAATTCTTTCACTGTTGGGAAGTTACACTATCCCCGGGTGACATAGGCTATATCATATTTTGTAGCGAGGCCGAAGACCGAGCTTACACTCGTGCGAAGCTGGAACGGTCGACTAGTATTTTATAAAACTCATTTTACACCACGTATATACACCACCTTCCATATATAAGAATCTCAACCTACTCATACAAAAATTGTCTGGAAGAAATCGCCCTTAGCGATAAGATAGGTGTTAATAGAGTTTATTGTATTATGAAGTTGTATTTTTTTTATCTCATTGTTTCAAATTGTTTCAATACCTATAGAAATTTAGTTCTATCGTCTTGTGAATTATGTATTTACTTAGGTATAAATGTGAACTCTTGAGATTACAATATTTTTTGCCTAAGTTAGTCGAATAAAATTAGAAGAAGCTTTTGCATACATTAACATTAGAAGGTCGAACAACAAAAAACATAAACTCCGTCCTAACTAGTATGTTGGTATAAAAACTATCAAGTATTGAGTACGTCAATAGGCTTCATAAATCTATAATACGAGTACGTACATACATAGCTACATACTTATATAAGTACAGGGCCTTGCGCTTAACTCTAACCGGGGGCCCGAATACGCGCAGTTTGCAAAATCACGCGAACGCTAGCCTTAACGCGCCGAGATACGGTTTGCGGTCGCGTGATAAACTGCGCGTATTCGGGCCCGCCGTTAGAGTTGGGCGTGTGGCCACAGGTATTGATATTTTTTATATATTTACCTTAGAAGTTTACATACATATGTATTTGCAAAAAAAAATACCACGCCTTGTCTGCCAATACCTACGAGCGCAGAATTGTTTCAGATGTTACTTGAATCATCTCTTTTAGATGGAAACAGGGCAATAATGGGTACAAGCATTTATTATGATCTGTCAGCTTTTTTGCAATAACATTGTAAAAAAATTAAAAACATTTTCTTTTAATATTTCACTCAAGTATATCACGTACCTTACTCACGTACCTTGTCCTACGTTTAAAATTGATCAGAATTCTTGGTTTCATTCAGCGTTTTACAATGTTATTACAGCTGCCAGGGCAATTAAATGCTTGGACCGATTTTAGTTGAAGTTAAAGGATGACAGAAGAGAGGGCGAAATTTTTGAAATGTCCCTGTTGGAGTTGGTGTACTTAGAAGATCCGGGCAATCTCTCAGAGATAAAGAGACAGAGAGAGAGAGAGAGAGAGAGGGAGAAAGAGGATGGGCCCTAATCCACCATGCTGGCAGGTCTTATGTCATATGTCTTAGAACTATTGAGGTTTTTGGACATACCGGTTTTTCCACGATTTTTTTTTCACCGTTTTAGAGCGATGGCGTCGAACACGCACATAATTAATTTAGGTACTCATTAAGTCATGGCCATCACTCTACATTCTACACTACAGGTATTGAATTAAACGAACTTGAACCTTAAAAATATACTTATTTAATGACTTCACATAATTTCTTTACTTTAATCAAGTTAATACAATCGTTATGGCCATTGGTAATAGCGTAATATCACATTGAGAGTTTCGGTTTCATCTTCGGTTAAACTTTTGAGGTATTTACGAGCATGTGGTTAACCGTAGCTGCTGGAACTGGCTGATGCTGAGGCTTTTGCGCTGGCATATACGCCGGAGCCACCGCCGCTGCCACCCCCGCAACCGGAGCTGCAGCCACCTGATCCGCCAGAGCTGCCATATGCACTACTACCGCTACTTGCTTGGCTACTAGCGCTGTTTAACTCTCCAGAGCCCCCGTAGCCTCCGCCGTGGCTGCCACTTCCTCCATGTCCCCCTCCGTGTCCTCCACTGTCTCCATGACCCCCTGCGTGTCCTTCACTGCCGCTGTATCCTCCTCCAAGGCCACCTCCTCCACCAGAACCACCGCCGATACCGAATCCACCCCCAAGTCCACCGCCTCCACCGCCACTCGAGCTTCCAGAGCCTCCATATCCACTGTGACCACCACCGCTCGACCTTCCGAAGCTGCCGCTGCTACCGCCACCGAGGCCTCCACCGTATCCACCTCCGAGGCTGGCGCTGATGCCGAGGCCTCCACCACCTCCGTGACCAGCACTGTATCCACCGTGGCTTCCATGACCACCACCTCCAGAGCTTCCGTGGCCTCCTCCAAGGCCACCGCCAATGCCTCCACCGTATCCACCTCCGAGGCCCCCACCGCTGCCTCCACCAAGGCCCCCGCCGGCACCACCATCTGCACTGTATCCACTGCTGCTTCCATGACTTCCACCTCCAGAGCCTCCATGTCCTCCCCCGAGGCCTCCACCACTGCCTCCACCAAGACCACCACCGCCTCCATGGCCAGCTCCATATCCACCACTGCCTCCAGCGCTTCCAGAGCTACTCAAACTAGAGCTAAATCCTGCGTTGAATCCTAGTCCACCGCCGCTGCTGCCATGACCGGCACCACCCACTCCTCCAGAGCCCCCGTGACCTCCACTGCCCGAGCTGCCGTAACTTCCACTACCCGAGCTACCGTAGCCTCCACTACCGCCTCCAAGGCCACCTCCACCTCCGCTTCCACCGCCAAGTCCACCTCCATATCCACCGCCTCCTCCAAGCCCCCCACCCCCTCCATATCCCCCTCCAAGGCCAACGCCGCCACTGGCTCCATGGCCGCCACCCGCAGATCCTCCGAACCCGCCGCCGTTCCCTCCTCCGAATCCGGCGCCCCCCCCGTATCCTCCCCCACCACCTCCTTTGTTGTACCCCCCGCCACCCCCATAGCCTCCTTGTCCTCCTCCGATATTTCCAGTAAATGCGAATCCTCCTGATTTGCCATCATCAGAGTGCGTGTGGATAGACTTGTGGTTGACGCCGGCACCAAAGCTCGCTCCACCTGCGCCAGCTTTCGCTAAGCCGCTGAAACCGGCTTGTACTTTCCCGAGGATGTCACTGACTCCGTCGTGGAGACCGCCGAGGCCAAGGCTGAAGCCACCGCCGACGCCGCCGAACCCACCCCCTCCCCCGCCCCCGCCACCCCCACCATATCCACCCCCGTACCCTCCTTCGTATCCTCCACCTCCGCCCCCACCACCTCCCCCGCCTCCTCCACCATGACCTCGACGGACTCTCACTGCAAAAGAAAATATCAATCAAATAATTGTTTTTTTTCTTTGATAAATAGGCTTGCGATTGACCGCCAGCTCGCCTGATGTTAAGCAATGATGCGGTCTACGATGAAACACGCTTGCCTAGAAGAAACCGATACATCAGATCCGATCTTTCATATTGTACTCACGTTACATCAGTCCTATTTTCAAACGATGCATTAAATTTGTTAAAAATCCAAATTAGTACTAAAATTTATAAAAACGAGCTCTTAGTATGTAAAAATGTAGGTATAATCATCACCACAAAATCACTTTGAGCAAATTAAAGCCACAAACAGGTTTATTATCACAAAAAAAAAACACGTACCTGAGGCATGTCCCAGGCCTGCGATTAGGCAGAGGACGATGCAACTTCTGATTGCTTGAACCATGTCTGCGCACTGACGATCATTCAACACTTGACCATCCTTTTATATCGCTATTATAAACTAGTATTACAAATTATGAGAACATATTTACGTAGCCACGTAACGAGAAACAATAATTAGTTTTTATGCGGCTGATGCTAAGCTGTATTTCCCACAAGAAATCACGAACTTTTTGTAGATCGACGATTAGTCAGAACCGACGTAGATTATTATCAATAGTAAAGTTCACTTATTCAATAAGTATCTATAGTTCAATAAATACAATGCCGATGCATAAAAATGGAGTCGAACTACGCGGATTACACTCTTTAATCTTTAGTATATTATAGTGTTACTGATGTGAAACATCCATTGACGCGTTTTGGCAGTAAAACAGGCTCGTGGGCCGTGACGGTAAACATTATTACGCTCTTATCCGTCATATTCAACATATGCCGATCGGCCAACTTAAAAAAAAAAAGATTAATAGGCATGCATTTGACCGGCTTCTATGATGCAGTCTACGATGGAGCACGCTTGCAGAAGAAACCGATTCGCTCGTGATTTGAAGACACCTAGATTGTAACTATCGTATGTGTATTGTACTATTTTATTTTTACTATTTTACGTTTTTCGCGTGGTACTGTTGCGGGTTTTTTAATCAACCTTAGGGGGAGGCTCTCAATTCGAGACTTCCAAAAAGAAGGGGGTTATCAATTCGACTGTTTTTTATTATTATAATTTTTTATTATGTTTGTTACCTCTGAACTCTCGACTGGGTGAACAGATTTTGATGATTATTTTTTTATTTGATAGCTGGTGCTTCCTGTTTGGTCCCATTTCAATTTGGTCCAGTTCTGTCTTTTTATGAAGTCGGATTTTAAATTGATAGGTTATTATTCTCTAAATATATGTACACCTATTACTCCGATATTTTTGAACCATTTTACGTGTTTCTTTTTTTATTATGTAGAGGAACCTCTCGAGATGGTTCCATAAAATATCATTCCTTAATTTTTAAATCAGTAATTTTTAATCTTTTTAATAGCGCACCAGCCAGACGTCGTTCTGCCCGACCGGGGCCAATTGTGTTTTCAAACCATACAAGAATCCATTGAAATATACACACAACATTTCATCCAAATCAGTCCAGCCGTTTAAAAGGAGTGACAAACACATGTACAGAAGAATTATATATATTAGAGAAGAATAGATACGTTTGCCCACCAACTCGTCAGATGGTAAGCGACGGTATAATTTGGCAATAGCAATAATTTTGTTAGAGCGCTAATTTTGTAGTAGATTTTTAATATTTTTATGTATTTGTAATTTTCAACGGAGTTCAAAACAATTTTTTTATTTCGCTTACTGCTATTTTGGTAGCCGATATATAATTAATTAATTATTCAATAACTATTAATGAGCGGAATGTTATCATTCTTATAAATTATCATCAATACTTAGTCGATATGCTGTAGTTTTCCATTTAACGGCTATATCGCTTAGAACAACAATTAAAACCAGTTTAATTTGCCTTAAGTACGTAATACTTTGATGCCAAGGGATCACGCTGCAATAAAAACTATGAATCATTGTACAGATTGATATTATTTCAATGATAATAGATGCAGCAAACTTGATTTAATGTAGTATGTTGTGACATTAATAAATAACACTTGAAAAACTATTAATTTTACATGTTTGTTTCTACGTAAGGCTTAGTGCTCACCAGCCAGAATTACACTAGGCGACCCGTTAGATAACGGATATATTATGCGAAGATATCATATCAATAAAATACATTTTTACTAAGCTAAAAACCACAGAAAAGATTTTTTTTATTGTTTTAATTATAACGGCTGTCAAGGCATTTTTATAAGAAATTTGTTGTAGGCACTTGCACCTGTTTAAACCCATAGCAACTGTGTTAGCAACTGTGACGCGGAGTTCGACGTGTTGACATAAATAAGAATGTTCAATCACATATCTGTCACAATACCTGGCCACAGAGTTTCCTTCTCATTTGCGTTTATCCTTTTTTTATAAAGTGAGCGGCAAACAAGCATGCTTTCTGCCTGATGGTAAGCTGTAACCGTCGTCTAGTTGTAGACACCCTTTTCCTAACTTTTGTTCAGTGATAATGATGTCTATGGAATAACAGAACAGAACATAATAGAATATAATTATTTATTGGACTTATAACTAAATTGTCCTTTATTCTTATTATTTATTTCAAATTAAACGTATAATTAACGGAAAATCCAAACCATTACATGCTGCAGCTTAAATGGGCAAGGACAACAGACCTGAATTTACCCATCTTGTCAAAAAAAATATCCAGATCAGATTGCTGAGAGAGTATGCAATTCATAAGTTGTACGAATCTCGGTGTGGGCGCATTATAAGCGCGTACAGTGTGGAACCCCGGAGGCTGCTCCAGCAGACGACAGATGCGGCGCGGCCCTAGCTCGGCGTCACAGCCACGCATGTAAACACGTGGCACCAGCAGACGCAGCTCGCTCACCACATTCGGGTTGTTAATTTAATTGTGAAGCAGTAGCTAATAGTGTAAAATTAGTTGCATCTTCCGCCTTAATTCTAATGTATATAGTCCTACCATTCCATATACAAAGAGGGATGGATACATGTATGGGTAGAACCCGTACAATTTCTTGTACAAGTATCGCTCGAATTTGCCCTGAATTCTTTCCACCATGAGAGAATACTTATTTTCATAGGGATCCCAAACAGCAGCGTTAAATTCCAGTTTGCTACGCACATATGCTGTGTATAGTGCCATCGGAGCACGATCACCCCTAAAATTATAGGATGTGCGCATAATGATTCCAAGCATTCTATATGCTTGCTTACAAATAGTAGTTACATGAGCTCTAAAATTCATCTCATTATCTAAGGTAAGGCCTAAGTCCCTAATCTGGTCAACTCTGTCGATAGTTGTGTTGTCAGTTAGCCGGTAGTCAAACGTAATCTGTCCCCGTTTTATGCCGTAGGTTATCACCTTGCATTTACTGGCATTAAAATGCAGGTGATTTTGAACGCTCCACTCAGCAACACAATCAACATCACGCTGGAGAGCCTCACAGTCAGCAGTACTCCCCACTGCCGCGAACAATTTAAGATCGTCAGCAAACAGTAAGCAATTCGAGGTACTGACAGTCCTTTGCAAATCATTAACCATTATCAAACATTGCGTTGTGCCAAGTGTTGATCCTTGGCTCACTCCAGATCTAGTATAATAGTCGTCACTAAGAAATTTGCCACCTGGTAGCTGAACATATTGGGAACGATTTTGAAGATAACCAGCAAAAAGAGAGAGGAAGTTTCGGATTAAAACCAATTGAGGAGCATTTTTGAAGCAGAAAATCGTTATCCACGCGATCAAACGCTTTTTGAAAATCAAGGTATGCCGCGTCAACCTGCAGACCCGCATCCATATTTGCAGTCACATAATCAACGAAGTCACATTAGGCAAGTCATTTAACATTACAGCATAAAAGATTATGATATAGACTTTTTTTATTCTAATAATAATGTCATAAAAAGAATACATAATAATAATTATAACTATTGCATTAATGTCAACTTAACATGCTAATCAAATAAGAATAAGGATTCATTTATACTTAACTAGCCGTCCGCCCCGGCTTCGCACGTGTGTAAGCTCGGCCTTCAGCCTCGCTACAAAGTATAATATAGCCTATGTCACCCGGGGATAGTGTAGCTTCCCAACAGTGAAAGAATTTTTCAAATCGGTTCAGTAGTTTCGGAGCCTATTCATTACAAACATACAAAAATAGGTACAAATCTTTCCTCTTTATAATATTATTATTATTATGACACTTTATTTTATTACATTCTCGGGTCTAGCCCGGACATTTGGTAGGCATTGGTGGAGCCGAAGCCAACACCAAGAGGCCCTGTTGAATATAAAAAATACAATTATGGAATATGTATAAAAAGGAATAAGAAACTATTGTACAGTATAGGATTAAAAAAGTCTGGGCTATTGAGGTGAAGAACTTGTGGATGGAATAACAGATCTATAGAATGAGAAACGGCACCTGCCTTATCCTGTCTCATCTCAAAATATATTTAGGCAGGTGATGACTTGCCACCCACTGAATGGGCCCCCCATAAAGGCTGCCGTATCTTGGCACCGGAGGGGCAACATCGGCGTGGGTGGCTTAGGGTGTAGAGAGGTGTGCTGCACTTTCACTAAGAGCTACTCGCGGCGTTATGCCCTTTAACACTTCCACCCTGGAGCTTAGGTTTTTAGCTCTTGCGGTTTCCACCCCTGGACGGCCGGTTAAGGCAAGCCAGGGGTCAGGGGTCTCATTTAGCCCCATGGAATCGGGGTACGCGGTGTCGCCACTCACCGACGGCTCGCCATAAAGCCGCCCCTGCGTTTGATGCGAGATGATGATCGATGAAGGGTATGGGTGACGATGACTGAAGTAACAGGTAGGAAGTTGTTTAATAGCCGATAATTACACGTCGATGAGGTCATTCGAGGATGGTAGAACCCAATGTATGGGAATAAAAGCGTAATGTAACATGACTGATGAGTCGGGTGAGAAGGAAGTAGAGATGAAAGTGACATTCGGATGAAATCGTAGGACCGATTGGCGCAACAGAGGAGAATTCAATGCACGAGTTTACACGTAGCTGACCAAGCGAAGTGTCATGAGAGATGTAGGCAGGAGTTATAACAAGCATGCGTCACATACATACACAACTACAACACACAACTCATATACTTCTCATACATACTTTGGTAGTAATTGATAAATTGTAATCACACAAATATCATATATGTGAAAAATATGGATGGATGGATATTTGTTACACAATCACGCAGAAACGGCCGGATGGATTTTTATTATTATTATTATTATAGTGTAGATTTCATAAATTCATTTATTAATATAGAAACATGCAAATACATACACTCGAAAAACATTACCTTCTTTATACAATACAGCCTTTATTTTACAGTTTATTCCACAAATAATAAAAGACGGAAGGAAATACTTTCAATTAGTAATTATTATAGTCATTAGTATTAATCAGCACTAGGCACTTGCCAGATATACCTACTGTTCATATCAAATACTGAGAATATGTAATACATTTAGTAGCTGATAAAGACATTTAAGTTGATCGATATTAAATGACTTCACGATTACTGCTGATATCATAGGAGTATCTCATGACATAAAGTCAGGCTATCGAAAGTTGGGTTAGTGAATATTTCACAAAAATTTAACTATACTTCAGACTGTAACTCGTTTATTAGTCAGACATTAGAATATATAAAAGAAAAATGAGTGAAAATCACATCAGTTGACATACTAAAACTATTGAACTATCAGGTAATTATAACTAGTGAATTCATGGCTTTAGGATGCAGTCACAAGTCACGACATTGCTCTTCTTGGCATATCCACGGTGTGCAGTGCGACCATCTTATCTGTGCAGTTGAGTGAGGGAGTCACCATAGTAATTACTGAATAGAAATGATAGTGTACCGTGGAAAATTTAGTTCCACTAACTCGTCAACTCTATAGATAAGCTAGTCGCTCTGTCATTGATTCGATACGGTCGCAGACCGCATCCGGGTGACTACTCTGTCGATTAACTGCATTTAGCAATAACCATGTCTTTGTATTTATAGATCGTAGCTCGTTTACCTAGATCGGAGATAACGTGACTGGATGCCTAAACAATACAGGGTACGCATATAAACTGTACTAAGCCGACTGTACTAAGATTCTGACTGTGATTATGACTTGTTTGACTACGTTTAGGTAAACTTAATAATATTTCAATACTTGACACTGGTAAATGCACAAGAATTGCAATGCGAAAATCCTCAAAGAGGAATGTATAACAAACCAGCCAAGTGCATGTCGGGCTCGCGCACGAAGGGTTCCGTACCATTATCTAGATAATTATCAATATAAAAACCGACTTCATAAAAATGTGAGAACTGGACCAAATTGAAATGGGACCACACGGGACAAGCACCAGTTTTCATATAAAAGGAATCATCAAAATCGTTTCACCCAGTTGAAAGTTTTGAGGTAACAAACATAATAAAAAATTCAGTCGAACTGATAACCTCCTTCTTTTTGGAAGTGTCGAATTGAGAGCCTCCGATCCTAAGGTCGAGAGATCGATCGTAAGATGCTGCTCCTTATTGGAAGTCGGTTAAAACGGCAAAAAAATTATGTCTGCTGTATGGGAGCCCCTTTAAATATTAAATTTTATTCTATTTTTTGTAGGTATTTGTAGGTATAGCGACAACTGATATACATTCAACTAACTATAACGGTTCATGAGATACAGCGACAGACGGACAGACAGACAGACGAAAAGTATTTTTTCCACACTGTAAGATTTACTTTATAATGTTATAGATAATAAAAAAATGACGCCAACTCTAGGAAATTTTTGGATTCATTCGTTTCATATTAGAATTTTAAAGTACACCGTACTTTAAAATTCTAATATTATTACGCCATAATATAACTGCTCGATTCGGAAACACTTTACAAAGTAAACATAATTAAAAATAAGTTATTGTCCATTAATATACCAAGAACAATGTAATTGGCGATGAAAAGATAACATTAAAAACCTTTAACACTTTTTGGGTGTTTCCATGAGTAATGGTTATTTTTTGAAGGATAATGGATTCCCCAAACCTAATTAAGGTAGGTTAAATTACATATGTACCTACCAAGCAAAAAATATGTTTTAAGCCATCCTACGCATACTCTCTATTAGAGATGGATTGTCTCTTAAATTAGACAATCAAAGGAGATATGCCTTCGAAAAATCTATCTATCTATACATATAATAAAAAAAAGAGATAAAAAAATCTGTAATTGCGAGATAATAAAATTTATCTATCTATCTATACATATAATAAAAACGTAGATATAAAAAAATCTGTAATTGCGAGATAATAAAAAATAAATCACACATGGCGTCTTAAAATAAGCAGCTGAACACGATAGGACACTTTTTAGTATTTTTGTCTGTTTGTTTGTTTGTTTGTCCACGCACATCTCCTAAACTACTGGACGGATTTAAATGCGGTTTTCATGAATATGCTTAGAAATACCAGATTAAAACATAGGCTATGTTATATCATTTATTTTAATTCTTTATTATTACATAAAATAAATTTAAAAATCAATGATTATTTTCTTCGTTACCCGAAACGTAATATGGGGATTATCACATAGCCTCAAGCAAGGAGGTCCAAAGTAAAGAGAATGGTATTGACATAGCCATTAAAAATTTGTAACTGTCAACTGTCATTAAGATAATCAGTTTAAATTTAAAGAAGGTTCCTTAACCTTCTTAGATGAATGAACGTGTAGATCAAGGATGTTATAAAAACATAGGCCTTACAACCTCTTTGGTGATTCAATCCAATGCTGTGATCCCACAGACATTTAATATGTCTGTGTGTGATCCAATGTATTTTATTCTATGTTAGCATTTAAAACATGTGTATATCTGTGTAAAACACAAAATATACCACATTCTATTTTAAGTCAGTCCCGCGAATAGAAATAATTCAAAAAAGGTCTTCTGTACATTACAATAAACCTATACAACAAAATTCCGGACGCAATAAAGAAAGAATGAAATAATAACACTTTTCCAGAACCAACTTCGTAAGTTTCTAACCCAAAAATGTTATTACGAGATAAAATATTTTTTCGACGATAAAATTTAGAAAATTATAATTAGAAAATAAATATCGATCTATAAATAGTTAAGAAAGTAGCGTCATAAGTTTTGTATGATCTCATATATAATTAAGTAACTTTAGTCGAAGTATCACACTAAGTTTTTTTTTTGGAAAATTATAATATTAAAATTATATAATATTTATGTAATAGATTTAACTATACTTAAATGTTTATATTTATGTCTGTGGTCTGGTTTTGTGAACAGCCACTACATAAGCCATTGCTGCACCTTCTATGCAGGGTATATAAACTTAGCTTCTAGAAGAAGAAAGTGTATATATGCAATAATATAGTGTATAATTTTATTTTACTGTGATATTTTAACAGATACATAGAGTAGTTCCATTTCATGGCTTTTTAATCAAGATATACATACAAATGCACGCGAAATAAGAAATAACTAGCCAAGAGCGTGTCAATACAAGCATATATCAGGGTTCCGTGGCCAAAGCCATATATATACTTGTGGTAGTATTCATAGTTCAGAAATTGCATGGTCATAGAAAAACTCGAACGAGCAAAGATGGACAGTCAAATTTCAGTGATGTATCATCAACTATCATCCCGACACGACATGATATACTTTTTATGGTTTAGATAAAAAGAAAACTTCAAAACATGCTCTGCACTGTGGTCACATTATCTTTTTGATTGGAAAACTGTTGACGGTGTTTTTACTTTTATGCTTCTATCAATACTTCACACAGGACGACTTAAAATAAGCAGCTAAGGCAATGTTAAGGCAGTTTTTAGAATTATTATTTGTTTGTTCACGCACATCTCTTAAACCCCTGGAAGAAAATGCGGACGGATTTAAATGCGGTTGTCACGAATATGCTAAGCTATGACCAGATTAAAGTATAGGCTATGTTATTTTGCGCAAGAGCCGGATTAAGGGAAGAAAAAGGGATTGAAGGTTTTTATGAAAATCTACGCGTACGAAGTCGCGGGCAAAAAAACTAGTATTAAATAAATAAATATCTGGGACATTATTGCACACATGGTCATCTGACCCCAAACTAAGCAAAGCTTGTAATATGGCTGCCAGAGACTGCCATACATACATATATATTTTTAAATACATACTTAAATAGATATTAACACCCAGACATAGAACAAACACAAATGTTCATCACACAAATGTTTGTCCTAGGTGGGAATCGAACCCACGCCCTCAAGCGCAGAAGGCAGGTTCACTGCCAAATAAGCTAACGGAGCTGTCAATTGTTGTGTATTGTTCGTATACCTATAACCAAAGTATCTATTTTTAACCGACTTCAAAAAGGAGGAGGTTCTATGTTCGTCTGTATGTATATATTTATTTTACTATACCGTTAAGCTGCAACGCTAACGCTTATCGTAAGTACGACAAAGATACTCATTTTCACGCACACTAAACAACTCTCAGAGATACCAATCAACTTACTACTAGCTCACATGGAAACAAACCACACCAAAAGAGGGTAGTAAGGCCGTCTGAGGGTCAGTTCGACTAAAAGTATCAAGTCTGATTAAGGCCACATGAGTTTGCATCCACCACGCCACCTTACAACACCTTGTTTTTCTGATCTGAGAATTGCGCCCAGGGGCTCTATTAAGATCTTAAGATTCGTTACAACGGTTTAGCAACAAATGTTCATAGGTTTGAGATACTAAAATGGTCAAAGTCCGTAAAAACAAAAACATTATAATAATATTAGGTTCCTGTTTTGGTAAAGTACTTGTGCCTTTTGTTACGAATATATTTTTTTTTTTGTATAATACCAAGATTGATTATAAACAAGAATCATTCAGAAGAAGGTAACTAACGAATCTTTAATGTATTCATGTCATGACAAGTACGTACAATTAAAACCATAACAATGACTACATAAGAAACAGTTTTGAAGATAAACTTCCGTAAAGTTACGCCTGATTCAATCAAGAAGTACCTACATTTACACTGACGACGTTATCAAGAGGTTTTTTCTTGGATTCTGATATTAAGTTGCAATATCCTTAAACATCTTCATGTTCATAAAATACTTAATAGAAGATTAAATACAAAGTAGTTACATTTCTCGTCGTAGTTAAGTTAGTAAGTAAGCAAATGTCCGCATTATTAATCAGAGTCAGGTTCAAGGTGATCAACTAGACAACTAATCTTTCCAATCGCCGACAGTTTAAAAAAAAACATCGCTTGAACAAATAAATTCATTTATTCTTCGTGTTCACAACAACGCCATCTTGCAAATAGACAGGTCAGTAAATAAGTACAGCTTAGCTTGGATCTGTGGATCTATAAAAACTGACTCTAGATTCACACCGGCCGATGTAGTTATCACGGCAATCACTAGGTGGCTCTTAAATCATTCAATCAATTTTTTTTCTGAAAATTGGATGGAAGATAGAATATTTTATAAATTTAAAATAACAAATGATAATTATATTTACTTAAGTCTAGTTTTTCTTGTATCTTTCGTCTGTGTATTGGGAGTCTGGCCTGGGGGCACCGTAGGCAGTGGCATGGCTGGTGGCGACGCCGCCTCGGCCCGTGCTGTACGCGTTGGCGATGGCAGTGGGGCCGCCAGGGCCGCCTGCGCCGGACCGTCCACCCCACCCGAAGAACATCGGGAAGAATGCACCCGCGGGCATCTTAGCAGCATAATCCTCTTCGTCA
The DNA here is from genome assembly GCA_949125355.1 of Agriopis leucophaearia. Classification (NCBI taxonomy): domain Eukaryota; kingdom Metazoa; phylum Arthropoda; class Insecta; order Lepidoptera; family Geometridae; genus Agriopis; species Agriopis leucophaearia. The sequence continues at coordinate 1,481,640 of OX421262.1, forward strand.
TCATCATCCACAGGCCTCTTGACTTGCTTCTTCTTAGACACGACAGCCTTCTTAGGCTTAGGCGCGGGCTCCTCGATCTCCTCCACTTCAGGCACTTCAGGCTCGGCAAGTTCAGGCACGATAGTTTTGGCTGTAGTGGGGATGAGTTCTGTTTTTTCTGTCGGCTCGGCAAGCTCAGTGGGCTCTGAAGGGAAGGCGACGGACGCGGGGGCTTCAGGTTGTTGCTCGGTCTGCTGCGGGTAATAGACCTCGTTCTGCTGGGGAGGCGCGTACTCAACGTTGGCCTGGCGGTGGCGGTCGGGCAGGTAGTATTGACCGGACTGCTGAATAGGCTGCTCTGGCTGTCGGAACATGAAGGCCGCCATGCCGGCACCCGCTTCGCGTGGGTTGTAGTAAGGATTATAGTAGCGGCTCAGTGCCACGCCCCCACGGGTGTTGTCCACGGATCCATACGATACTAGAAATAATAGAAATGAAATAGTTAATGGTTCAAGAAAGATGTTCAGTTCTTCCAATAAACATTCAGAGAGATTTTTAAATAACTGAAACTTTTTTTAAACTCTATGCTAGAAACAATTTTTTTAGATTTAGGACTGGGAAAACAAGTGGAAAGGTGCGTTGATTGGCTCACCAGAATCGACGTTCCCATAAGCTGGATAGTAGGGATATCCCATCGCCTCCCACAGAGCACAGCTCAAGATCACCAGCGAATGTGCGAACTTCATTTTGTCACGGGTTTGGACTTTTTTGTTGAAAAAGTGTAGTGCGGGTTGCTGCTGTCGAGTTTGTGAAGAGTTCGGAGAGGCAACGCGTTATATATTCCAGCGTGGCTGGACTCATTGGGATGCAGAGCACGAGCGCCGCTGCAGCCGCGCCATCGTCATTTTACACTGTTCGGCAGACTGCTCCAACCGTTATAGGGAACTGGACATGCTGAGGAGATCTGCCGAATGCTCAACACGTACCGCTCTAATAGGTAGGTGAACCGTTGAACTTGGTGTTTTGGTGTTATTGCAGCCGCTTGCATTCGGATTGAGTGGTGACTCATTTTGTTAGAACAGTAGTGTAATTTCCAGGGTATTTAAAAAAAGAGTAGGCGAAAAAGAGTATTAATATTCATAAATCTCCTTTTGAATCGGACCAGAGTGTACGACAGGTACACTCTGGTTCGACCAAAATAATTATTTTGTCCAAAATAAAAAATAAATAATTGTTTTGTCTAAATACTTTTTAAAGTTTTCCTTGACTAGTATCTTGTCAATTGCCCGTTTTACTAACCATTCTATTTAAATTGCTCGTATAATCGTGCGAATTTTCAAGATAAAGTGCTATAAATAAGGGAATAATTCCTACGTGAGTGATCGTACGCATTACGTAGGGCAAGCGAGTCGCGGCAACGTGGCATACGTGGCATGGCAAAGAGTTCATTCATGACGATTTATAACACTCCAGGCTAGTCTCTATATATATTATAGGATAGGTTACTGCTTCTCGGAATAGTCGGAATCTAAGAGGATATGAGCATAGTAATATATTTTCATTAGAGCGTACAGCACAGGTGCGCTTGGTTTTGCAGTTGAATATCATCACGTTAAAGAGAGTGCGTTTTTTTATATTCAATTTAATTCTTTATTTCTACTTCTTGACATTGGCTCAATGTTCTTAAATACGGCAATTAAACACATTAAAATAACTACTACCTACTTACTTAATTATTTATAATAATTAAGTATGTAGATAGGTATACTTATCTAATTATTTATAATAATTAGGTAAGTAGCAGCTGTATAGGGTCTTTGTCAGAGCTTATACTTATAACTAAGAGTATACTAGGCTAGTTAACGTTGTGAACAGAATATGCAGAGTAATAATTATATCCAGGCTTTTTAACGGTGACGTACCTATAGATCTCACTCATAGTAAGCATTTTGTGTTAGCTTTTTCTGTATAAATATTCCAAATTGATTCTTGGTTATAACCAAGAATCAATCTACACTATCTACACTAATATTATAAAGAGGAAAGATTTGTACCTATTTTTGTATGTTTGTAATGAATAGGCTCCGAAACTACTGAACCGATTTGAAAAATTCTTTCACTGTTGGGAAGCTACACTATCCCCGGGTGACATAGGCTATATTATATTTTGTAGCGAGGCCGAAGGCCGAGCTTACACTCGTGCGAAGCCGGGGCGGACGGCTAGTTTGGAATATTTATAAGATAAGATAGAATAGATAGAAGATAGATTGATAAGATATATCTTATCAATTGGGATTTGCAATGGGTTCAAATTGATGCTCGTTTAGGTCTATAACATCATTTGTGATTTTGTTATAAAATCGTACCGCGTTGCCACGCAACAATTTGTTGCTCTTATGCAATTTATATTATTAGGCATTTTGCAGAAAGTAGGCATTCAGCTATCAAACCATCTATCTGTCCCCGTTGCATGCGTGTCAAAATCACTCCACTTTTTTATATGTACATGCTCATCTCGTATTATTAAAATTAAGGCACTATTATTTTATTAATCTCTATAAATTATTCCCTAAGGGAATCTCTAGGTTTTAGATTATAATAACCAGAATCGATATTTTTTTATTGATCTCAGTTGCCACTAGTGTTTCAAGTGTTGATAGGCGTTTTGGTAACCTCTGACCATAAGGCAGTCAGACAGTAACCATCATCAGCTTGTTTGCCACTGTTATTATAGAAAAGAGAAGAATAATAATGTTGGATTTTGGGGTACGTCGCCAAAATCCTGTTGTTATTCGATACTTATTCCTATAAGCTTTGATTTCACACAGCTTCGATAATGTCTATTTGTATATTAAAATTTAAAAGAAAAGCAAGCCTATTTAGTTGCATCGTTTACAGTGGCGGATTTACACATTTGCCGCCAGTAGGCTATTCAAATTTTGCCGCCTCTACCGATCTCTACAATTCGATACCCTAGTTCACAATCACATTAGTTACATATTTTTGTGCAAGAAATCGTAACTTTATGATTTTGAGCACTATCGTCCTAATTATGTTAACTTTTTGCCGTAATTAATAGATACCTATGATTGTAAACTATAGGGAATCGATGTGTCAGTTCCTATATTATTTTTACAACCCATTGATTCAGTTTGTATAAGAAATAGTTTTGGTTAGGTATTATAGTCTAGACTACTTACATAATAAAGATTAGAAAGAATTATCTAAGTATTGAAACATAATTATTAAATGTTGATTTTTTTGTGAACCTAATAACATTTTGGTATATAAATATGAATCTTTTAATTTCAGTAAGATAAAAAATAACTGTGGCCCCAAATTTGCGCCCCTAAAATCTGCCGCCCTAGGCTCCAGCCTACTCAGCCTGCTGGTAAATCCGCCACTGATCGTTTAAAAAATGTTCGTACCTTGCATATTGGATTGTGTAGCTTTATTTTCTTTCTTTTCCATTCTCCATTAATCTTCTTCCCTTACATACTTCCTACCCTACGAGTCTTTTATCTCTCACTAGAGAGCATAGAACAATTAAGACTTGTTTATCAAAGAGTATTATAAGTGGAGGGATGTTGTGGGGTGCTTATTATGTTCCCATGGTATAATAATATTGTTTTTTTCTAGATTATGTATTCGATATATACTCTGATCCAACTATGATATATGATTCAATCACTCGCTCTAGAAGTCATTATTAAGTTTTTTATAACATGACAATATTGACAATAGACAATCCAATAAGAGTTTGATTAAAAATAACTAACCTACATCAGGTATCTCATATACTAACTGAGACCAGTCTAAAATTATGATGATCGTGTCTTCAGTTCCAATCCCACATCTTGTTTTCCTACATCCATAACTTATCCGTTTCTTGAAAACTATAATTTACACAGTATTAGATACCCGCCAGGATAATCGTAAGATACAGGTGTTCAAAAGTCGTTAGTCTTGTATACGCATGAATCAGAGGGCATGATAGCCATACTAATATACATTCAGCATAAATTTCCGGCATAAATCCACGAGGGCCTTCATACGTGCAAGCAGGCATATCGGCTGATGGAACCGTTTAGCTGGACGAAAACCAGTGGGCGACAGATGGTATCTCTTCAAATGGACACCGACAAGAGATGATATCGCTGCTACCCGAGTGCTCAAGTGTTTCACGTGCCTGAATTACCAAGAGATAACCCATAAGGTTATTGATGGATTTTGGACATGGTGTGCATTGTATATCTTCTTCTATGATAGCGTGCATGTGTTGAATGGCTTTGTTTCGGTTGGACTCTCAGATAAGACAAACAAGGGAGATATGAAAAGGTGTCGTGCCGGGTGCGAGCGCGTCTGGCCTAAATCAGGCTTGATGGAGACGACATTGCCGTCCTTTTTTGCATGTTGACTATTAGTTCATTGGTGTTAGGTACGACAAGTTTCTTATGTCCATCAGTTTCTGCGTTAAGTGGTTTTGTGTTATATTGAAAAAGGTGTATGAAACATGTTGACATTTAAACACGAACGATAATTGTACTAAGGCGTATCTCCCTCGTTTGTCTGATCTGAGGTTGGATCTTATTTCAACTAAGTAGTGAAGATAGCTCAGTGGTTGGCGCGTTCGGATTCTAAACCATGGGGTGTGGGTTCAAATTCCAGCTGTCGGTGAAGGAAAATATCGTGAGGAAACAATATCATAATGTTAACTTTCTAATTTACGGCTAGCTGAAGTTAAAAACTCTGTTCTGTTCGGACAGCATTATTTGAAACCCATCACCTATTCCAGGCTTTAGGCGTGTTGAACTTTTATGAATACACTATTGTATGACCTGTCAACCATAAAAAAAATCTCATAAATTATAAATCTATTAAGTCCTTTTTTGTCGTCATAAATAATAGGTCGGGGAAAAAGTCTTTTCGTATTTTGTATGTATAAGGTTGTAGTAAAAATCTCATCCGTTGTAGTGTTTGTATCTGGCTGGTTTTGATACCATTAAAAATATGACATTTTAAAAAAGGAATACAAAAAGTAATAAGCAATTTCCCGCCATTTTTCAATTGTTTTTTTGTTTGATAAAATGAGTGAATCTAACGAAGAAATTCGATATATTGTGAAATTTTATTACAAAAAAGGGAAAACTGCGACACAAGCCGCGAAAAAAATTTGTGACGTTTATGGACCTAATGCAGTGTCATCAAGAGTAGCACAATGTTGGTTCAAGCGTTTTCAGTCCGGGAATTTTGATGTCAAAGATGCAGCTCGCTCTGGTCGCCCTGTTACGGATAAAGTAGATGCCATTTCTGAAAAAGTGGACCAAGATTGGCATATTAATAGTTACGACGTAGCTGAAGAACTGGGGATTGACCACAAAACAATTTTGACCCATTTGAAAAAAACTGGGTATACAAAAAAACTCGATATTTGGGTGCCACACAAGCTCACTGAAAGAAACCAAATGAATCGTGTACTCATTTGCGACTCTCTATTGAAACGTGACGAAACCGAACCGTTTTTGAAAAGATTGATCACTGGTGATGAAAAATGGATCACCTACGACAAGAATGTGCGCAAACGATCATGGTCAAAGGGCAGTGAAGCACCACAGACTGTAGCGAAACCCGGATTAACACGTAATAAGGTGATGCTGTGTGTATGGTGGGATTGGCAGGGCATCGTTCATTATGAGCTTTTACGGCCGGGCAAAACCATCGATTCGGATCTCTACTGCCAACAGCAGATGAGACTCAAACAAGAAATTGAGAAAAAACGGCCGGAATTGATTAACAGAAAGAGTGTGGTCTTTCATCATGATAACGCCAGACCGCACACATCTTTGGCCACTCAGCAAAAATTTAGAGAGCTTGGTTGGGAAGTGTTAATGCATCCACCATATAGCCCTGACCTTGCACCCTCAGATTTCCACCTGTTTCGATCTCTTCAGAATTTTTTGGGTAGTGTTAGATTAACATCAAGAGAGGACTGTCAAAACTACTTGTTGCATTTTTTTGATCAGAAGTCCCAAAATTTCTACAGCAACGGGATCATGTCACTACCTACAAGATGGCAACAAGTTATCGAACAAAATGGCACATATATATTATAATTAAATGTAATTAAACTTGAAAAAAATATGTCTTGAATTTGTTTAAAAATACGAAGAAACTTTTTCCCCGACCTTATATATAGTCTTACTTGCATGCTTAAAGCCTCAATTATCAGCTTGAATGAATAGACTACAACAAGTCCACTTCTCTGATCGCTCGAAAGCGCACCACATCGTAGTCTAGCATATGCCATATACCTGATTTTCAATTTTTATAACCTAGCTCATGAGTCCATGAGCCCATGAGTCGAAATGTTAATTTAATTGAAGATTTTAATACTACCATCCAACAACCAAAGAGGTACCAAACCGCTTCATTTTAATTTTAACACGTTTTGTGAGCGCCATTTATTGTGATACACGACCATAATTTAAATGCTATAAAATGCGTGATAAAAGCCAAATTTCCGCAAAACCCTGGGTTCCCTAAATAATTTGCGTAACAAAGTGTTCCACGAAGGCAGTGTTCGCAAGTTTTGTCGAATTTCAGGCAAGTCACTGAATATGAGATTGTGTGCACACGGAGATATTATCCTGATTTTATCACACAACTTCCAAGTATAGATGTCGTAGTCAAAATGAAGAATCAGCCGCAATACATACATAACAGCTAGCTTTTTTTTAAACAAAGGCGTTTTGTATTTTTTTGGATTAACGTCCTGTACATGTGTTTCAATCCAAAATACATTATTCGTCACTATTCGAGTATAATAGATTTAAAATCAGTTTCTATTTATTTTTCTGTTATTATCTATTGGAGTCTTAATTACAATAACAGAAAAGAAGTCTGCACAGAGAAAAACAAATATGCTGTCTATTTGTGTACATATAGCAAGAATATTGAATAAGTAAACAGCCGGATGATGAACCAATGGAATACGAGTGACACGTTGTGACTACGTCCAAATAATGACGTGTGACTCGTGATATGGCTGAAGAGTGCATACACAGCACCAGATTATGCATACCTAAATGTTCAACTTGTCTTTAAGGTCGTAACAGACGTCCCTATGACCCTGTTGCTCTTGAAGGGGGAACTGAAACCTCATCAATCAACGAGACAGACTGCGAACACCCTCAAGATCATCTCAGGATTCTTAGGACATAGAATATCCGAGAGCTTTGACTTTCTTGAACATACATTTGAGAATTTTAATTAATATGCTAATATCTATTCCATAATTGTTTTTTTGACCATGAATTGATCTTGTTCACTTCTCAAGTTCACTTCAAACATAATTAACTGAGCTGATCAAAGCTCAGTTAATCAGTAATTCAAATGCAGTTCCTGAAATTCTTTATGTCCGTTATATGATATGAATTCAACCGTCTCGTGGGACGAGCCCAAACCACGAGCAGGCATTGAAACCGACGTCTACACTTTTCTTTTAGCGAATGTGTTAGTTTGAATGTGTTGTCAAAATGTATTAAGATCAACCTATGTTTTTTAAACGGCCAAGTGCCATAAATTCAATCTAAACCAAGCCAATCAAAGCCAAGGCACGGATAGGGAAGGGGGTGGTTGACGGCGTACCTAGTATGTTGGTGGTAATACTACACTGAATGGAATATAATTTGCTGAGAATTACATACTAACCATGATTGTATTGTATTCGAGTGCATACACCGCATTAGGTGGTCCAGATTTACAGGTAACCTTATCGGCCAATCTGCAAACCTTTATCTGTGCCCGTGCTCGGATTTACTGTCAAAGTCGGTAATTCTTTAAGCGGCTCGTTTTGAATGTACCTCTCATAGCTGACATCCATCATGTGCATCATAAACACATTCTCCTCACGCTTCCAGATTTCCATACACGAATTTGGCGAGTACTTACACGAAAGCGATAGCCTATCCATCTTGTAGGCTAATATTTTGTAGATCCAATCGATTCAGAGAACTGCTCATTTGAATGAAGACTTTGTAGGGCGTGCTAAACGTGAACAGTGGAGCAGATTGTCCGATAAGGTTACCTGTAAATCTGGACCACCTAATGTGGTGTATGCACTCGAATACAATACATTCATGGTTAGTATGTAATTCTCAGCAAATTCAACAAAAAAGGACTTACACTTAAATACCCAAATTTAGTTCCATTCAGTGTGGTAATAGCAACAGCATGCTAGGTACGCCGTCAACTGGCACATACTAGGTTTCGATTGGCTTGGGTTTAATTGGCTTTATGGCATTAGGCCGTTAAAAACATAGGTTGATCATAATACATTTTGACAACACATTCAAACTAACACATTCGCTAAAAGAAAAGTGTAGACGTCCGTTTCGTTGTCTGCTCGTGGTCTACGCTTGTCCCACGGGACGGTTGAATAGTAGGTATCATGGGTTGAATTCATATCATGCGAGCAACTTGACGTCAGGCGACAGATGGGCCATTTTCCTGTTCTTTGTACACAGATAGACATTAGCATCCTACGTCGCTAGCGGCTAGACTCGAGCGATGGCCACGATCGATTTTGATTTGTCGATGTAGATCGGTGCTCGCACTGAATTTTGTATTTTTATCCTCAAACGTACGCGTTCGTAGTGTAATGCATTATTAATGGGGCGTTCAACACCGATGGTAATATAAGCGCTTTGCGCCAGGCTGTCATATGGTTCGGTGATTTATGGTGAGCTCTTTTAATTCTATGCGCGTTTTTAGTTAAATAATTAATACCTAGTTTAGGGAACAACGTACTCTGCAGAAACAGTATAATTTTTGATTGTGCTGTTTTTTTCAGTCTCAAAATTATCAGAAAAATAAGAATAAGATTTATTTATTGCCAAAAATAATGAACACATAAGGTAAAAACAATGTTTGGCAACAGCGGTATGCTCAGCGCCGTGCTGCGAGGTCCCAAAGGGTCACGCAGGGCTGGTTTTCAGCATACCCCTTTGCTTAGAAAATAGATGGTAGGTGAGCATTAGGCGACGGCGGGTATTACAATACCTTTGTATCAGACAGTCCTTTTTTGATACCCAAGTGACGTCAAGCTTAGCATTGTGACAAAATGACACATTGGCATTGTGGCCGATTATATCATCGATTACTCATAACGCTAAACAAGAATGTTGGTTTTTACGTTCTGCTCCCATTCTATCCCGTGTCTAAAATAAGGAAGCTGTTCGCCCTTTACGCTTCACCATTTTCAATTTATTGCCTCATTGATATTATATCTCTATTATAGATGCTAGATGCGTTTCAGATTTTTATAGTTGATATAAATTTGGTAAAAACAGCTGCAAATAATAGCGTTCGTTGGAATATAAATCCTTGGAGCTGATCTGCGGGCGGAGGCTTTGTCGGAGCCGAGCTATAAATTCTGGCTTAGACAATGGGTGTACGGAACACCAAATTAATGAATATTTCATTCTTTTTTTACGTAGGAACTTTTGGAATGAATAAAAAAACACACGCGCATTTTAATCGTTTTTATAGTGCAACGCTTAAAATAATTTCTGATAATTATGTTAGTTGATTACCAATGAGTTTGATGTTGTTTTTGTGCACAGCTCGTTATTATGCATCAGCTTTGCTGCGCAAAACTTTGGAATTACGACATTGTTTAATTAATGTTGTACGTTTTGAAGTTATATTTTAGCACTTACGAATATGTTGAATTTATGAGTGCAAAGAGTTCAACTGCGGCTAACAAAAGCTAGCTTGTGCGTAACGTGCGTGTGTATAACGTTATTGAACATAAAAAATTACTTTGTGAGAATTAAAGGAAACCGATTGGGCAACATTGCAAACGTTTTAAGCAATTTTAAAATGTTTTTCACACCACCTGCTCGACAATGTCCAATTACATACATGCAACCTCAACGTAAAGTAAAGAATTATCTCACTAAAGTGATTTGAATTTGGAAAGTTAAATTCGTGTGGAAACTTGTGGAAAACTCAAAGTAATAAAATGCCCATATGACATTGTAAAGAGGTTTGTTCGAAAATAGATCTGGTCACCATAAGCAGAACTAAAAAAAAGGTGCGTTTACAAAGAATGTGAAACACAAGACGGTGTTTGGTGCTGTGATTTTCAGTGAGACCTGTGAAAAGTAGAGTATGCTCCTCTGGAATAAAGCCTGTCTTCGTTTTGGGCAGCTTGAACCCCTCGCTTCACACAGGACTCTATATAACTCTACAGTCCCTCGTTACGCTCAGGGTTCAATATGCCGCCCGCGACGTAAGACACTGCTTTATACCCTTTATCTTCTATTATTTTGGCGAAGGGATCGTAAAAAAACTATTTTGTTAGATTTTTTGACATAACTGCTTATTCGGTTTTGTAATTTTTTTGTCCTATATATTTTTTAAATGTTCTAAAGAGATATATGTTACCGAGGAGCGGCTACTAAACAATGATTGAAATTGCTGTCTCGTTTTTACGTATAAAAATTTCTGTTAGCGAGTAGTTAGCGATGTTTAAGCTGATATTTGCTCGATCATTTACTGTTGAAGTTAATAAAACAATTGAATATATAAAAAAACTGCTAAGACATAAATACATACACATATGTTTTAAAACCGTTATAGTTTTTCGGTTAGGTACCGGTCAGTTCTAAAGATCCGCCTTTCGCCAAAAAAGTTTAAAAAATGTTAATGGCAAAAATGAGGCATCCACAAATCATGGGGGATGTCAACGCATAGAAATGGTCTCATAGAGGCTTCTAGGAAGCTATAACTAGTGGCTACTGTGCCCACACGAGTAAAAATGTGTTCACAAATGTATTATGGATTACAAGTGAGCCGTAAAACTGTTGTCGCAAAATGGATAACCTATCATACTTCGAAAGTTGAAATCTACGAAAATTATTGATGAAAATGGTTTATAGAATTTTTAAGTTTTAGATGGTTTATTGTACACATTTTTTTTATTCTGTAAATAGCTTTCATGGAATTATAAATTGACAGATACACTATTATCCGAGTACCTCTTTTATTAGTATATTAATAATATTAAGTATTTGCTCCCGGACCCGGACCCGGGTATGTCCTAAAATTGCGACCAGAACCACCGGAGGATGGGCAGCAGCGTTCTAATAGTACACGATGAACGTACTGCGATTTCCAAGCCGCCTGCCAAGCGTGGGGATTATGGCAACACCCCTCTCTATGAGGGAGGCCTTGTCCAACACTGGACGTTAATTGGCTGATGATGTGTGTGATGTGAAGTATTTGCTAGAAGTTTTGAAACGTACTAATTGTTGTCATAAATTTACTAAGAATCTATTTACTAAGTATTTATAAATAAATAAAAATAAATAAATATCTGGGACATTATTGCACACATGGTCATCTGACCCCAAACTAAGCAAAGCTTGTAATATGGCTGCCAGAGACTGATATACATACATATATATTTTTATATTTTAAATACATACTTAGATAGATATTAACACCCAGATATAGAACAAACACAAATGTTTATCACACAAATGTTTGTCCTAGATGGGAATCGAACCCACGCCCCCAAGCACAGAAGTTAGGTTCACTACCAACTGAGCCACCGGGGCAGTCATTTAAAACATTAATAACAGTAAAAAACAATGTGATGCAATTTTTTTTCTTTAAATTAGATTTCTATAATTTATGTATTGTATAAGTACTATAAAATTTGATAATTAGAATATAATATTTTAGTTTTGATATGGTTTGTAAGTTAAGTAGTTTTGATGGTATAGTTTGGTGATTTCTTTGAAATGGTTACCTATCGCAAAAAAAACTTTCACTCTCTTTGGTGTATGTAGCTTTATAGGTAGGTAAGTATGTTATGTAATATTTTAAAATTTTTGGCTCCTTATTTTCTTGCCTGCAAATAATTTTTTCGAAGTCAACTTCATTCATAATGTTCTCAGCAAATAGAAACCTGAGTTTTTGTCAATAACATGATGTATTGTGGTGGTGTGATGTGTAAATGTGATTCTTGCAGTCACCAGTTGTGCGTACTGTATGTGTGCACTATGTCTGCGCCCTAGTGGTGCGCGTGCTCAGCTCTAACGTAACGGTGGCCGCAGAGATCCTCTCAGTTGCCGCCGAATTGTATTCTAATATACTATTATTCAGCTCATTTATACAGCTTGATCTTTATTTCATACTAGCTGCGCCCCGCGGTTTCACCTGCGTGGTGATGAAAATCAGTGCTGATGATGAAAATTAACCTATATGTTAATCCAGTACATAAGCAATGTATACTCAAAATTTCATCCAAATCTATCCAGCTGTTTCTGCGTGTTTGAGTAACAAACATCCATCCATCCATCCATCCATCCATCCATCCAAACTTTCGCATATATGATATTAGTTAGTGTGATTATACAGGGTTACGCATATAGACTACTAAGCCAAAAGGAGGTCATTGTACTCATCATTATGAACAAGTTTGGGACCTTCCGGCTTAGTACAGTCTACACATAGATTTAGGAAGTCAAAAAAAAAAAAAGAATTAAGTCTGTGAGTCGACATGCGTAGCCCTAAATATCAAAAGTTTTTTTTAGGAATCAACGCACAGATCAAACCTTTAAATAGTAAAAAAAGGTGAACAAATTTTGCGATGCGCAGGCGTTTTCAGCATTTTTTTTGCCAGAACCCTTTTTGCGACTTACGTAAGGATGTTTACAGTCCAGCCCTTCGCTAGGTATTTTTCAGACAAGAGTTTTTCAGTAATACATAAGATAAATTACCTATTTCTAAAATAAATTCGCAATAAATTTTTATTTATTTTTGAGTTTTTTTTTATCACAAACATTTTAGTAAGTATGGTTTAATAAGAAAAACGTAATATATTTATCAGGCTAATAGTCGTACGAGACAAGTTGTGGCTCATTTTAAATTGGTAATATGTACCTACTAAGATTATGCAAACTAGAAATAGCACCGTAAAAAGTATTTTACTTGGGATTTCTCGAGGGCTGAAGGCCATTCGAGCGTCCTGAGTATTGAACCCTGAGGCGCGAAAGATCTCAGGAAACTGGAAGTTAATATTTGGCATGAACTTGCTCAAGATCGAGAATAGTGACGCATTTTAATATGGAAAGCTAAGACACATTATGAATATACTTAGTTGGGTCACTAAAAGTATGTTGATAATTCAGGATAGTTTTATTTAGTTGAAATAAGTCAAGTGTGAGCATTTAAGTAAATAACACATATTTAAAATTCCGCCTGTACGTATAAACTCGGCCGGGCACGCAGTACATTATTCGTAGCGCGCGCGCCTCATTGTCATGTACGCGGGCGCAGCCGTCTATGAATACTTATGAACCCATATATTTTGTGTTTTTTTTTTGCAGTTTTAACATCATAAATTATCTTAAATATTTAATAAGCTCTAAAGTTGCTGGAAAACGATAAAGTAAAAAGTTTTATAGAACATTTTAACTACATGCTAGAGGTCGCCTCTGATACAAAGTAACGTCACTTTTTCATGTTTTGTGCGTCTTCTTGCCACGGTTGAGATGGAGGTCTCGCAGAGGTCTTTCTCTACCAGATGTCTCCAACGACAGCAGCGTCGGGGGCGTCCCACCTAGCTGGTCGACAACTTCACTAAAGGTATATTCAAATCAAATCAAATTCCTTTATTTGCATGAATATAGGTAGGTACAGAGTATAAGTCTTAAATTGTAGCACTATATTCAGCCCTTTTTGAGCGTGCAAATTGTAAAATATCACTAATTAGCCAGTAGATTACATTAATATTATTTGACAGCAGTGTGACAGGCTAGCTACAGACTTCCTTTTTAATCGTATTAAACATAAAATAAAATATTCAAAGATCATGCAACATAAATATGTCAGAAAATTTAAAATAAAATATATGTCAAAATGTACAGTAATAATTATATACTTAATACCTACATCACATTGTCAAGAATTATATTATTACAATTTAAATCGATATATCAGCTACATTAATATTATATAGTTTTGTCTTAAAAAAATACTGAATATAGTAATATATTTTTTCTAGGAGAAACCCTTTTAATTTATTTTTAGATTACATACGATTATAGATAAGTAGTCAGAATAAAAAATAACTGTAATACCTAATACGATGGATCACCGATTTATTTTAATTTTACAAAATAGCACTAACGTCTGTTTCTACATATTGTTACTATGTATGTTAACTAACGTATGTTAAAGCTATGACTGTGTGCCTGTTATATTAGGAATTGACTAGATAAGACCGTTGCATCGATTTATGTTCAGGCGTTTTGGCGCCGCGTCTACTGTCTACATTTACAGAAATAGGCAGATTATTTGTATAAATTCGTCAGGAAGACGACATGAAGACAGGCGTAGTATTTATTGGAGTTTTCACCCACTTTGTGTGCCGCCAAAATCATCACAATACAAATACATACATGTATACACGTAGGACTATCTAGCTTGTTAACTTTCAAACATGTAACTAAGACTTACTCGTATTGCTAAGGTGGCAAACAAGCTAACAGGCCGCCTGATGGTAAGCGAAAAATATCAAATAATTTACACAGGTAGGTAAATATTCAAAAATAAATCCGTGTTTGCCGTGTCTGTGTGCTTTGCTCTGATATGTTTTGGAACAAATTTATTGTAAGATTTATTGATGATACTAACAGCGCCCCGTATTTTTACCCGCTATCCTATAAGAAACTTTTGTTTTTCGAAACGTCAGAAATTAAAATAATGAAAAATACACGCAAGAAAATCCGTTAGCATTTTTTAATTTTGATGAATGATTGAATGTACAGCTTGCAACAAAATTGAGAAAAAACTATAATTTTAATAATAATTGAATCAAAGCTTTTACAAAATTATAAGTATTCTTTCTTCTCAAAATTAATTTTAAGTATTATTTTTGTTAATTTCTTAATGTATATTCCAGTAACTTGATCAAATGACACTGTTTTAAACTATCACGGTTGTTCACTAAAGTTATATGATTATTTACGGGATATTTACCGTGGTAAGGTTGTGGAAGGAGCTCCCGATATTTCGGCGCAGTTACATGCACCATGTTCACGGGAAGACTGATCAAATGATTGCTGATTACTATAGAAATAAAGCCAAATACTTAATAATAACAATAGAAAAAAAATCTTCATTGTATTATTATCGTAAACTTGTGTATTTTTGAGTTTTAATGTGTCATAATGGTGGAATATTTTTACTGAGTATTTGTGAACGTGGTTGATTGTAGGCAAGAGATATAACGATTTAAAATATGCCTTTTCGTGTTGTTTTTGTGTTGTGTTGTTTCATTGCCTTTAGAAAAGTCTTCATCACTTTACGAGGGCATGACTTAGACTTGTCCATGACTTACTTTGATTGACTCTGACGGTGACTATGGCTTGTTTTATGATATCTAATATAACAGGGCAATATTTCAAAATTTCAATATTCAAAGGCGTACGACGCCAAAATACTCTCACGAGGAAAAAATAAAACGCGCGTTGATGTCTTTTGTATTGGGCTTTGGACGCAAGATCGTTGGGTAACCTACTCAAGTTAGTTGGACAAGTTAAGGGGCCTGTTCCCGTCTGCAGCTGTCTCGTTCATACATAATCGAAGATATAAAATCAGTGAGTGTAAATTTCCAAAAACTGAAAAAAAAAAAACATGTTTTGGTGTCTATCGTGACATTAAAAATAAAGATATTAACAATTTGATATAATTATATAAATTTGACGGATATTACTCCGTCAAATTTAAATATAACAAATTGACAGTTTCTTTGTTTTTAATGTTACGAATTCCGATAGACACTAAAACATGTTTTTTCAGTTTTTGGAAATTCACACTCACTGATTTTATATCTTCAATAATGTGAAAATGTACGAGCCAGAGAGCTGCAGACGGGAACAGGCCCCTTAAGAGTCGTAACAGAATAAAACAGATTTATATAATCACAACTAATATTACATATGCGAAAAGACATCATCCGTTTTGGTCCATATATGTAAAGTTCCAAGAAAAAATAATGCTGTATTATTATAGAACTTACCCGTCTTAGCATTTGTTATTATGACCCAAAGATGTAGAGGCTTTATCTTTGGATTTATTTATGTTTGAAAAAAATATGTATTTTCATACGTTTTCGAAGCCGTTAATATGAAAATGCCGGCCAAGAAAATATAACCAAAGACAATGGTCTTATATATTTAATGCCATAAAAACAAATGCTTAGACGGACAAGTTTTAACGGAATATAGGATTATTTTTGTTTGGCCACTTTCACATTTGGAGGGTCGTAGAAGGGGGGGGGGGGGGTGCAAATATTGTTGACGCCTTAACGGCTGAACAGATTTGTATGAAATTTTGTATGGGGAGGCTTTTTAATCTGAAAAAAAAAACGGTTCCTGTAATAGAGTCGGTAAGATCACGAAGCGCAGCTAGTAGAGCAGACAATAAAACGAATGTGATGTTCTATGGTGAGCAAACACTGAAATTAATGTACTGTTATGTGATGAGCAAACAATAAAACTAATGTTCTTTTCTGTGGTGAGCAAACAATAAAACTGATATACTGTTCTGTGGCGAGCAAACAATAAAACTAATGTTCTGCTCTGTGGTAAGCAAACAATAAAACTAATGTTCTGCTCTGTGGTAAGCAAACAATAAAACAAAGTTACATTTTAACCACATTTATTTAATTATTAAAATTAATTCATGATAACATCGTGTAGTATTTGTTATTTGGTTAGGTGCTACCTATTTACCTACACAGTGACGTAATATTACAAATTATTTTTTAACTTATGTAAATATATTAAATCTGTCACAATTGTAAATGTTGTTTTTAATTGGAAACCTTATATTAACTACTAATATAAAAGGAAATCAAATTTCAATGTACTCTTCAAAATAATAAAAAATCACTTTGGCTCAGTTTTTTTTTTCAAATACGAAACAGTGATACATAGCCAATAAGAAGTCAATGCACTTAATAATTATAAATAACTTTTCCGATAGGACCAACCCAGAAATCAGCTGTTCCATATATTTTGTTAAGTGTGGTCAAACGTTTATCCTGTCAAATATAAAAGAAAAAGAAAAGACCACCGAATACCACTATATAACTGAATATCTGTGATGCCCCTGGTGTTACAGGTATCCATGGGGCGACGGTGATCGCTTACCATCAAGCGGCCCGTTAGATTGTTTGCCAGTTATGGTATGAAAGAGCGTGGAAACATATCTCTGGACAGCAGATTTTTGCGATTTCAGGGTTGGTCCCATAGTGAAAGTTTTTCAGAATTATGAACATAATAACCTTTTTTTAGCTTAGTACAGCTTTTACGTATAACCTCGTATTTATAACATATCTTATACTTTTTGTTTAAGTATGTATACTTAATTAAACAAAAAGTTAAAAATTTCCGTCATTTTTTAACATAGTAAGTCATGGAAATAAGAGTAAAACACAATTTAATTACCCAAAGCGTATTTCAACGTTTTACTTAAAGGGAGTTCTAATAATAATATTCAAAACTAATTTATTAATTTCCCAATTAATAATTACATATGTGTCATTATCCACCTAGGTAAAGTTTTCCCTCCAAATATGAGGAGAGAGTTTAATTTTTCGGTCTTAAAATAAATCCGCTGAGAATTTATCCGCGGAGACGGTGCTATACTGTTTAGGCACAAAATGACGTTGATTCTGATGTCCCATTCTCTAAACTAAACTAATTTGACAGGAATATAATTATCAGCGTCTCTTTTAATAACAAGAAAAGGATGGCAACTATTTTAGAGCTGTCAAATTTAGTTTACCGAATGGTACGTCAGAATTGATGTCAGAAGCTGGTGTTGCTTGGTTAAAGAAATATATATATTTATTTCTTTAACCAAGCAACACCAGCTTCTGAACTAATAAGACGGAAGAAGTAAACGTTCCTTTCTAATCAATTTTGAAGTTTCTTCTCCTCGTAGACTTTGGTGCCGTGCTGTAGATTGACCCGCGGGTTGGTACGTGCCTGCCTGGCGGAGGGACTCCGCACCTGCAGCATTGACTCCACCACTACTTCTTCTACGAAAGGCTGGCTGTCTCCATCTGAAAGGTTAGGGTAGATTTTTACGCGCACTTGCCTTTGTTAACTAAACAAAATAGTAGCTAATTAACACTAAATGCCTACTACTACTTAGCCTATTATAAAATAAAATACAATATATATATTTTTTTAATTTTGTTTTTTGGGGCGTTTAGACAATTTGTCTATGTCAGCCCCAAACAATCACTTAAAAAAACCGACTTCAAAATGTAATACGCAATTTCGTTTACTTGAATGACATATTTTATCCGTTATTTTGGCAAGTTATTACATATACGTTCTTTTTTGTATTACGTGAGTTTGGTGACGGAATAGATAATAATACAAGATCAGATACAAGAAGATAATACAAGAGCAGTGGACTAATATAGGCTGATTATGATGATGACGATGCGTCGTATGCAAAATTTGCTTACACCAAAAAAAAAACCTGTATAGACATAGCTCAAAAAGGACATACACATAATGTATATATCTTGCCTGTATCCATCTATATAAATACTCGTATACCAAATCTGTGCATAAAATAATAAACGCTTAACGATCTGAGTTTAAGTGGCTTTCAAGATTCATGTCAACATTGTCCTCATCAGTTTCGGTTCAGCAATAAATCTTGATTGCAATTTGGTAAATTGCTTTCACCTACTTTACGACCTGTGACAATAAACGAATTCGCGGCTGAGCTCAGTTTAGACGATCATTCGCCTACACCGTTGATTTACCGTAAACACCAATAAACATAATTTGATGATCGCAAATCACTAGTTACATTGATCTTTTACTGCCGGAACATATATACGGTATTACTAGTATGGGAAGTAAATATAATGACGGGAAACAACCAGGTTTACCCATATTAGCGTTCTTTGCACTCTAAATAGCACTGCATTTGTTAGCATTACAGCTTATGATGACTACAAATGTTGAACACTTTCATAAAAAGAGTGGCTTTAAATACGTTCAAATTGGAGTAATAATAAACAAAGTTGTAGAGGCATTTATTATAATAGAAGCCAACCCAGCAGGCCTTGACCTGTTATTAAAAAAATTAGATGGTTGTGATCGTTCCGTAAAATGTTTTGGTTGTGATGCTCCCGAGATAACTCAAACTGTTTCATCTCCCGAACATCAAAAACTTAGGATTTTCATAAACATTTTCAACTCCCATTGGTCCTCTAATTCGTCTCTTTCGCAAAATCATTTCTTAGCCAACATCTACACCCAAAACAAAAAAAATAAAAATAAACAAATGATGTCGTATAACGTAAACAATGAACGACAACCAATCAAAGTTGAGGAAATTTTAATTTAAGTGTCGAATGCCGATGTTTTTTTTTGCGATCTTCAGTTGTTTATTGTTAGTTGAAATGTGATTATGACTCCCATAGCAAAATGTACGTTCAGTTTAACCCGAGATTGAAAAAAGTTTTGAGTTTTTTTTTTAATTTTCCTCTCGATAAAATCATAATTCCAATTCGGTCAAGCTGTTCTCAAGTGATGCTATTACCAACGAACTGTATTTTATTTTTATATAGATAGATTAGAGGTTAACATGACCTGTCGCAAAAAACAAAAGTTCAAACAGAATTACCATAATAATGAAGATAAACCTGATCATAAACGTCATACTTTTTTGTATTTGAAATTGAAACCAAGTAACAAAATTGTCAGGCTCAGATCGATTGGATTCGGTGGATCTATTATTCTATTTGATTGGTTAGTTGATACTAGACTTGTCAAGTTTATCTAGACAGATCTATGTACCTACGCCACAGAATAAATAAAAGTACAACCTACGTAAAATACTTTGTGTTGATAATAAATAAATAAATATCTGGGACATTATTGCACACATGGTCATCTGACCCCAAACTAAGCAAAGCTTGTAATATGGCAGCCAGAAACTGATATACATACATATATATTTTTAAATACATACTTAAATAGATATTAACACCCAGACATAGAACAAACACAAATGTTCATCACACAAATGTTTGTCCTAGATGGGAATCGAACCCACACCCCCAAGCGCAGGAAGTAGGTTCACTACCAACTGAGCCACCGGGGCAATCAAATATAGTGATATAATAGTGATGAATATGTAATTTAAACGCTGGTAAGTTATTTATAATCCACATCCACACTAATATTATAAATGTGAAAGTAAGTCTATCCGTCTGTCTGTTTACTACATAATCACGGCTAAACGGCTTAACCGATCTCAATAAAATTTTGCGAGGTTATAGTATGTATCATGAAGACGAACATAGACTATTTTTTTCTGAATAAATCGCGGACGAAGTCGCTGGTACAAGCTACAGCTAGTTATTTAATAATGAGGACAGATTATAAGAAAGATATAGATTATTTTATTCCTAAATAATCTATTAGTGTAATGGAAGTGTAGCCGCATATAACTACTTTAAAGTACTATGTTGCAGTAAAACAGGACGTTCGTGTTAGTCAACGCAGTCCTTGACACATGCCTCATAAATATACACACATGTTATAATGTGGCGACATGTGTAGAGAAGGGAACTACGCATTTAGTTTATTTTGGTTTAGGAGTTTATATAATAACAAGAGGCTACTGGCAAGATGTTTGGTTTGTTAATAATTATCAATTTAAAAAAAAACAACTTCATAAAACTGTCAGAACTAGACCAAATTGAAATAGGACCACAATGGAAGCACCAGCTTGCAAATAAAAAAAAAAAACAACAAAATCGGTTCACCCAGTCGAAAGTTCTCAACAAAAAAAAAATACAGTCAAATTGCGAACCTCCTCCGTTTTGGAAGTCGGTTAAAAAACAGGCTTAGTGGATAATATAATTGAATTTTATACGTATACTAAAGAAATTATTAAAATCAGCTAATAAAGTTCTAAGATATATAAGTGTTTACAGCTTTTGTTCGGATTAGGCAAGGGTGCTCTGTCCCTTTCCTGAATAGTGAGTGTAATTATATAATTCCTATGGCGTACTCACGAGTGACGTCAAAGTATAGAGCAATCTCTGTCTAGGAAGACTTTTAAATGCTCATATCTTACTTATTCTCAGAATACATAGTAATTTTGCTTTCGGTCTCTATTTATGGTCAGCCAATGTATGAAAGACAATAAAAAATTATCTGCCCAGTAGCCCATTAGTTCAGACAACTTTGGCATTTGGCGTACGACTGCCTGATTTTATAAATGAAAGTTTAACTTCGTATTATGTTAAAAATTGGCTTTGAAAACATTACACAATAGGGCATTATCATTATTTATTCCGTGTAATATTATCACAGTTTCTTTATTTTTATAGATCTAACTAAATGAAAACTTTAAATGGTAATACTGACATAATTATCAACCCGTAGAATTACTTATTGAATTTTTGACAGGCTAGTTAATAGGTGTTTAATATTCACGTGGGGTGGAAAAACTCGCCTAGCCACCAACGACTGAATAATACAAACGAACTAACTGACTAAGATAGGTGTTGTTACCTGAGCTTCCAGTCTGCAGCGAGGACCTGTCTGGGGCGGCCGACACCGCTAAGACGGTGACTAAAAGCGCGCAAAGCAACGGGACTCCTCGCATGGCGGCTGCGTCGGCGCACACTGTGCTGTTAAACGCGCGACGTGTCACTCGTACTAACTATTGCATTGTCTGTGGTGTGGGCGCAACGCGAGTGGGGTGTGATTATGTCCACGAAGCATGAGTCACACTATCCTTGATTAACTGTTATATTATTATTAACGTGTTAATATAACACAATATATTTTAATATGTTCATATTATTGCCAACAGAGAATTTGTTTGAAGTTGAGGGAATAAATGCTTTTATGTTACTAACCAACTTCAAAAAATAAAACGGTTTATAATTCGGGTGTTTTTTTTATATGAGCATTATGTAACGCGATAATAATATGCAAAAAAACAGCTGACGACTTTAGATTCAGATTTTTTATTCACCTTATAACAATGGTTCGTGAAATTAGGTCAAATTCATTTGTTATAGAAAATAAACTCTTAAAACTAACTTATCACAGTTACACATAACTTAAAAAGTTCACATTAAAATATAGGTACAAATTATAGCGTCAAAATAAAATTGATTAAAAAAATATTAAAGATATGTGATATCGTTAGAAAAATAAAAAATAAAATTTGCTAACATTGACTTGTGTTACATTTACTTCGTAAGGACCGGCCCAATGGAACTATTTCAATGGTACCGAGCCGCGGCAAAGTTTTATTTTATTTTTCGTAGACATCACGTCGCGACGCGTCGTCGGAAATCAAGTTGGTTGCATTATTTTTGTGTAAAAATTATGATTTGTACCGTACATAAGTATAAATTGTTTATTTGCCCGATAATAAAGTTGATAAACTTAAACTGATTTTTATGCATCATAGCTAAGAACACTCTCGTCAAATCACCTTTCAAGCAACAAGAAATAACTAAATGAAAATCACAGGCATACAAATACACAGATACACACGTTAAACTTATGACACGTCTCTTTTTGCTTCGGAGGATTTTTTTTTCCAAGCGAAGTCAATACCATTCATTTTGGGTTTCTGTGACCATTCTAAAAAGTATAATCAAATTATTAGGTACTCGTATTTTAAATTGTGTTCAGTAAACGTTGATTTCAGTAGATGGACTATTTGACGCTAATCAAGAGATCGTGCAACTGAGCTGGAGTAGAGGTTGCACAGCCCATTGTCAGAATGTAGAGTACCGTCTGTTACATCGTACTGATGGGCTATTGTCCTTGATTTTAGTAAAGGTTTTAAAGTGTTCCGTCGTCCTCGTGTTACAGGAAAATGTTTTGCATTTAATTGTTAAAGAATGAAAAAAAATATGACTATAGTTCGCCCACCAATGCATCTTACACCTGCAATAAAGTTGTTAAAACCGGAATGAAAAAAAAAATCTTTCAATATTTTACTGTATTATAATGGCTACGCTACAATCTTACATTTCAAAAACTTGTACAACTGACCTGCGTTTACTGTTTTCGTTCGGGTTTTTAGAATGTTATGGTTTCTGTCAGATCCATCCTTTCAGCACCCGCTCTTTATCAATTTAAGTATGCAATTTTTCCTATATTTGAAAACGAAGTCCCCGCTAAGTTGCATAACTTAGAGTGGTTGTAACGCTGCCTGTCGTCCGGTTAGGTAGCTACAAGGTAGTTACAAGGAGGTTGCGCAACTTACCTATTCACAACCAACTGGAACAGTTCCAGTTTGATGACATTTTCATTTCCAAATAAGGATATACTTTGATCCTTTCCTCTTGAGATAATTTTTGCGTCGCACGTCTCATAGGATTTTTATTTACAAGAAAAATTATAAAACGTAGATATTTAAAAGCGAAAACGATAGGATAGGATAGATGTATATAGGTAGGTACATAATATCAAACGTACGTACCAGTATATTACGAAATCGCTCTAAGCGATAATGCTGCTCAAACCTTATAACACCATTTCAGATACACTAAAGCGATGCTATAACAACTTAAACAAATTTAAACTATTCTACATTTTTTATACCAAAAATATACTTTATAATTTTTTTTGAGTCTACAATATACCTATGTCGCTGAAAGTTACTTTTCGTTAAGTTTGGTTAAGTTAGCTTCCCAAAAATGATTTCCCTTTAACGAAAAACATAAAATGGGTGCTATGTTTTTAGGGTTTCGTAGCCCGACAAGGAACCCTTATAAATTCGTTCTGTCCGTCCGCCTGTCTGTCTGTCTGTCTGTCTGTCTGTCTGTCTGTCTGTCCGTCCGAATTTTTTTAAACTTTCTAACTTCTATAATTATTAAGGTAAGTAGATGAAACTTTGCATATTGACATTTGTAATATAAATCTCAATTTTAAAAGTATAAAAATATATAATATTGCATTTTAGGGGTGGCTCTGGTACATGTGAAATGGGGATGTTTTTTTTTCACTTCAACTACTTGTGTGGGGTATCGTTGAAAAGGTCTTTTAAAATGAAGGTAAAGTTTGATACGTCACTTTTTTATAAAGTCTATACTTTGCGAAATATGGCCTGCCAAAGTGGCAAAAAGTTGGTCCCCCCCCTGCATTTCTAAACTATAAGACATAGAAACTTGAATCTTACAATACAGATAAGTCATATTTAAAACTTTCATTCAAAATTATTTCGAACATTATCTGATGATGATTGTTTGAGTAACAGCGATAAAACTATAATAAATTCAAAGCGTTCTAGCTCAACCTTTTCCTAAAATGGTCTTCACAAATAATGTTTCTCAATCGGTTTTATCTATGATTAAACCATAAAAAGTATATGCTATGTCGGGATGGTACATCTCTGAAATTTGAAAAGTCCACAAAGCTTCGTTCGTTCGAATTTTTCTATAACCATATTTTTCTGAACTATGACTACAATTATATGGCTTTGAATACGGAACCCGATATGTGTGTCTCGACACGCTTTTGGCCAATTATTTTAAACTAGCATTGATACGAGTAGACAGAGCAAAAAGCGCTGAGATAAAGTTTCTTTATAAATAAGGTTAAACCCGTTCGTAGTCGTGACAATTTTACGATGAATACGAATATCTGGATTTTATGTTTATACAGCTAATCTTAATTTACTACCCATTTGGATACTGAATATAGATAGTAAAATCTTGGTTTCTAATGATCACCTTAAATTATCTTTTATTTATAAATTATATCTAATTAGATTGATTTGGGTAATTTGTTAAATAAAACAACCAATTTAAACAAAATAAATAATTTTATGTAACTAAATTTCGATAACGCTAAAATATAAAAAATCACGACATGACTAAGGAGCAATACTTAAGTCTACCAGTAGTTGAAGGTACTGAAGCTGGGGAAAGGCCATCCATTTTTGTAAGCGTCAAATCGTGGCTGCGCCGGCTGTCTCATGTAGAGGTCGTTTGGAAACCAGGGATCGAAGCTTCTAGAATTAAACGAGGTCAGAGGGTACGGAAGGAACATGTCATCAAAATCTTGGTTAGAGCTCATCATAGGCTTATTTGAACCAGCTGGATAAGCCGATCTGGCTGATGATGACACTGAGACAGATCCTGGTCCGTATTTAATAGACCCTGAGGTTATTCTCCCGTTTTCTTCTTTCGAAAAAGTAATGGGTTCGGGGATTTTGTCGAAAGATTTTGCGTTGGGGTACAAGAAGTTCATGTTCTGATCGGGGGAGGGGTAGAACTTAACGCTGCTAACGGAAGAGACCCTGCCGTTTCTGGAAGTGACGCCGGCGATGCTCGCTACTCCGTACATTCCATCGCTAGTTCGGAAAGTCTTTGTGATCGTATTTGGGTTGGATTTGTCTGGAAAAAAATAAGTGTCATAAGATAAATTTATGTTATATTTTTCAACATTATAAATTTTGCAATATGGAAATTTAATGCAACGGTTCTACAGAAATAACGTCACTTTTGTGCTTTACTAAAATATACCACTATGTAAACGACTGACGAGAAACATAAAAATATAAGCAAATCATTTAAAATTCTTATCGAATATCGCGCGCGGTCATTAATATTATTTCGAAGGATATTAAGTGGAAGAGTGGTCCTACCTGCCGTCACGAAGGCCGCCATGCAAACCAGAACGACACCAGACATAGATAACCTTTCCATTGTGATGTCTAAGAAAGAAATGCAACACAAACACAGACTCTCTCAGTTTATATTCTCTCGTAAAATTACGAGTTTTCGTTTATGGTATTCAAAAACGGTTCTTAATAAATATTGATGGCGATTCGGCGACAAACCAATTTTCTCGTAATAATTTCTCTATTATTAAGAGGCTAATGCTTCGGCGTTTATTAAAGCTTTGATTAATTCTAAGCGTGATAACGTTGCCAGACTTGGCGGGCAATAATTTAGCTTTTTGCGAACACCGATACTTCATTGCCTACGGTAACTGTACTTTAATCGCGCAAAACTATCTGTTGGTATTGTGCTGGGGAGATTAATTGCTACTTATTCACGGTCGAAGAAAATACTGACTCACAGCCGAAACGTTCCATTTGGATAACAGACAGGAGTTCCCGCGGGTGGTAATGGATATTGTGCTGAAATGGGTATTTAAAGTGAAACATAAATCGTAAACATTGATTGAATAATTGCACAAAACACGAGTAAGTATAGCTTGGAATTGTAAGCTCCATAGCAAAGATCGAGCTATGTCATAATATGCGGCCGCTACATCACTTACCTAGATAAATAACATCATAATATCGTTAACTATTTAGCAATGTAGATGGGTGGGTGATGTTTACATTGTGGTTAAAAATTATATGATTATACTTTTCATTTTACTCACAAATGTACAAAATGCGAAAGTGTTTGTTTGTTTCACTTTCTTAGAGCAAAGGATCGACGTGATTTTTTACATAGAGAGTTGGAGTTGGAGTGATATATAATAAAAAATAAATCAAATAAATAAATAATAAGGTAGGTAGGTATATATAAGGTAATTTTCAACCCAGAAAAGGGATGGTTTCTGTGGGAAAGTCTACGTGGGTGTAACCACAAAGCGCAGCTAGTATGTATTTAAAATTCTGATTAAATGTATCTTTCATTAAAATTAATGAATATTTAGGTGTTAATGGTCGTTTTAAAGACTTCAACACTAGATTGTTAATTTTATCAAAAAGGGCTTTTGGTATTTGTCACTTCTGTTTAGAATATTGGAAACAGACTGTTACTATAGTGTCAGACATTTTATTATACATGTAAAGGTGTTTTTTTAATGAAACGGCGACACTTCATTAAGGAGGATCCAAGATAAATTGCTTTTGATTATTTATTGAGGAAGTTTTAGCAACTTTTAATTTGGCTACTCGTTTGGATCATATAATTCACAGAGATTTCTTTTTAATTAAAACCCTATTATTAGTTGGTAGTTATGATGTGGGAAACGATTTCGAATATCATATGTAGGTTGATTACACAAAATCAAACATAGAAAAAACATCACTATTATATATTTAATTAATATGAATAATTAATCAACAGTAGAGATACAACAATTATTATAACAAAGTCACAAACAAACACATTTTAATAACGTACTTTAGGAACAAAATGAACTAACCACCGATGGACAGAGCGACGGCGTTTCCAGAATGACTCTTGGCATTGCTGAGCGCGTAGCTGCTCTTGCCACACGTACTGCAGCCACTGGATCCGGTTTGTTGTGCTGTCTGCAGGCCCTGGGAGGCCAAGTTCAGGGCTCCACTCAATGCCTCCTGTCCAGAACCCGCGCCTGCGTTACCTCCTCCTGAGACGCCGAAGCCGGCGCCACTAGTAGATCCTGATGCCGCTCCGCTCTGGCTTGCACTATCGGAATTTGAGCCAGATCCATATCCGCTCTGCCATTGCCCACCACCAGATGATTGCACTTGTTGCTCCTGATATTTAGCAGATCCTTGACCGAGATCGGACCCATGTCCATGCCCGTAGCCACCCCCAGCTGACTGCGCGTTTCCAGATGATCCAGATCCAGAGCCGTACGCTTGTGCTGAACTGGCACTACCACTTTGACTACCTCCGAATCCACTTTGACTTCCTTGGGTTTGTTGTTGACCTTCAAAACCTTGGCTGCTACCTCCAAATCCCCCTTGACTTCCTTGCGTCTGTTGTTGACCTCTAAGCCCTTGGCCGCCGGAAGATCCACCATGTCCATCAAAGTGTTTGCTACCGCCACTTTGGTAAGAGTAGCGGGATTCTTTATACCTGCCTGATGCATCGAACTTCTGTTGTCCTCCGAACCCAACACCATTTTGACCTCCAAATCCTTGATTTCCGCCAGATTGAGCTTGAGCGTTTGCCGCAGACTGACCTCCGAGACCTGCTGATTGATCGCCGTAATTACCCGAGGCCTGGCCGCCTGCACCAGCGCCTGCGGATGAAGAAGCTAGTGAGAACGCCTGTCCAGAGTTCTGTAAGCCTAAGTCTGCAGCGGCAGCAGCGCCGCTAAAGACGCCTTGTTGGGAGCCATCATTGCTCCTGGCGAGGCCACTCCAGTTCTGTGTGCGGAAAAAAGGAGGAGGTGGTGGGTGACCTCGGAGGGGAGGCGGTGGTGGTGGTCCGTGAGGGCCGTCGTCACAAACGTGACACGATCGCTTCTCCCTCTTGTGTCCTGGCTTCTTAGGTTCTGGTCCTGGAATAATGTTAGACATATTCAGACATAGGTAAATATATTTACATCAAAATATATCTCATAGTGTTGTCTTATCACGTCTCGTCAAGATAAATGAAGTAAGTACCTTTGTCTTTCAAGACGTGGCAGTGGGCCACAAAAACAGACAGGGCCAAGAAAACAATGATTGTTTTCGCCATCTTGTCAAGGTACCGATGTGATCTGGTGGCAAATCTAGAAACTCTGAACATTTATAGGTAAAGAGGAGGATGTGATAAACGTCTCGTCGCTTCCAAGAATGGTATCCTACCGCGATTATTGACAACAAATTGGTAAAGTAAACGAGACATATAGCAACAGTAGGAAATTCACAGTTTATTCTTCACACAATTCACTAGGTATTTTGGCAAAACCAGCGAAATTGTATGAATTCATTATAATTATTATGTCATGTTTTGAAGATACATGTGATGAAATCATCTAAATTTGAGGTGTTTTATTTTACTTTTTCTTAGCTTTCACAGAAAATTTAAAGCCGGCAAAATTGTCATGTATAAAATTTAATTATAATGTTCAAAAGTATTTATTCTAAAACCTCACTACACTATATACTCAATATACTTATTTGTGGTCATATTTTTTTTGTCTGTGATACTTAAAATATTCTTTTCAAATTAAATTTTTTAAATGTCGCACTGTTTGTGATAATATATTGTCCTTCCGGTTCAAAGCGTGTAGCTAATTGCTTTTTGACTACATACTAATTCTATTTGCCCCACATGTCCCACATTCTATTTGTTTTTCTTGGTTTCTAGTCTTTTCTTGGTTAGGTTCTAATGATAAGTATTATGGTACTATTGAGCTGATCTCACGATGGAGCTGAAAGTAGAATCTAAAAATTCTTAATTACTAATGGCCGTTCAGTTTAGATTCATTAAAAAGTATTTTTGAAATGAAAACTTCTTTACCCGTGTTGAGCGATTTGAACGAAATGATACTGTCATTCTCTGATTTTTTTTAAGCTAAAGTAGAAACATGGTAAATGAAAAACTGCTATTCTAATCACTTTTGCTAGGTATTTGAACGTTAGATAGCTTTTGCTTGCTTTGCGTTGCTTTTGATACGAAGCAATTTACTACAGTGAAATAGCATTAGAAATTTATTGCCGTTTTTAGAGCTAAAAAGAACTTGGTTTTAGTCTAAGGTACATTTTCAACTTGTAGAGGTAAGAAGACGTAGGACGAAAACCTAGAGGAAGAGAATGAATCTCTTCTTCATTCGGTCATGTCTTTTTCAAATAGTTAACCTAAAGGTATTCACTCCTAGGTACTAGGTAATCCTTGTAAGATACTAATATATTAAATCTGCGTCTCCTCTACAAACAATGCATTTACATACCTACTTGTGTTAAATAAATAGCCTTCACAAATTCTGAGTAATATAGTTTGATGTTTATTTTTATTCAGGTTTCTAGATACTTACCTACGTTTTTAGTTTATTTTTGGGCATACTTCTACTAAAAAGAATATCTATA
This sequence comes from Agriopis leucophaearia, assembly GCA_949125355.1. Lineage (NCBI taxonomy): Eukaryota > Metazoa > Arthropoda > Insecta > Lepidoptera > Geometridae > Agriopis > Agriopis leucophaearia. The sequence continues at coordinate 1,511,466 of OX421262.1, forward strand.
ATATCTGAAGAATATCTGTAGTTTCTTCTTTCTTTATTATCACTAGACGGCGCATCATATTTAGAAAACGTTGCTTAGTACCAAGGATGATTTTAACTAGTAGTCCTTGTTAGTACTAAATAACTTGACTTAATAGTGATGTATCAATTTTTTCTTTTTGAAAAACCTATTCAATGATATGAGGTGCAGTCACTTTTTTAACCGACTTCCAAAAAGAAAGAGGTTCTATGTTCGTCTGTATGTATATAAATTTTTTCTTTGTTCATCGATATTTTCGCCAATTGTGAACCGATTTCATAAATTCTTTTTTAGTTCGAAAGGGTACACTCCCGAGGGGGTCCCATTATTTCATATTCACTTTACCTGTATGGAACCTAAACGCTGCCATCTTGTTCTTATGATGGCTTTATCTACCCAGTAACTATCCCTGCTGACCAATAACTGAGAGGAATCTATCGACACCTTATTTATTAAAATCATTTGAGGCTTCTTGTTTACTGCCTATGGTATACTTATTTACTTTACTAGCACTGCGACCCGAAGTGGGTCTTCGCCTCCAACACAAGATACCGCTATAGATCCTGGGGATTTACGGCTACCTGTTTTAAACGATTCTGTTAAGGTGATGAGTAAAGTTGCGTGACCGGGAACCGTATCTCGGCGCGTTAAGGTTCACGTTTGCGTGATTTTGCGAACTGAACTGTTTTAGTGCTAATTCGAGCCCGCGTTAAGACTAAGCCTTCAGTAAAGTTAAATGATTATTTACGGGATATTTACCGTGGTAAGGTTGTGGAAGGAGCTCCCGATATTTCGGCGCAGTTACATGCACCATGTTCACGGGAAGCCTTCAGGCCCCAGGGGCCTTACGGTGAGCCTCGGGGCGTCACCTAAACAGAATCGCTTAAAACAGGTAGCCATAAGGCACCTAGTGGGTAACCATAATCACAAAAACAATCATATAATAACCTTACATTGACTTTTGTCTTGCTCTATCATTAGCCAAGAAAGTGAGACAAAATTCACACCACTAAATTCACCAGGTCTCTAGCTGACTCTTGCTAGTCAGCAAATTGGAGCTCGCACAAGTCCGCATAAAAAAACTCCACCAAAACCTCAACCTGAACCAATAGCATAAAAAAAATGTAATAATAAATACTAACACACAATTCCATTTAAATGGTTTTGTAGGCATCTTGGATACGACTTTCCTTGGATACGTACCAAACGTTTCGATTCTACGTTTCTAATCTGTTCGGCCAAGGATTGGAACAACCTGCCGGCTTCCTTGTTTTCTGAGAGATATAATTTGGGCCTTTTCAAGGCGAGAGTGAATAGGTATCTTCTAAGTCTGCGTGCTTCATCTTCGACCACATCGTCGCTTACCAACAGGCGAGTTGGTGGTCAAACGCGGAGTTATTCGCGTTAAAAAAAAAAAAAAACTCGTAAGCAGCTGTAGAAGTGATATCAAGATCATGCGACTCATCTCGATAGCATTCTCTTGCTTGCCTTGCTACTTAGTTGCACGTAGTTTTAAGCGGTTTAGATATAAACTTAGTTGACTCAACACATGACAAACCTTTTTTCACTTGTGAAATTTTTTCATGTGTAAGATAAGGACCAACATATAAACTTTAAACTTTTAGACAATTTGCAGAATCTACTTATTCGTAATCATGTGTAACTTCGTCATTATAAAATTGAGATAGGTATATTTATTTACGCTTAGTATATCGGCTCTACCAATCTCTATACTTAATAATCGTGTCTGGTTCCCGATCAGATAAATTTTGCAGTTCGATGACCTGCCATTGCTCTTGTAACCATCCATTACCGAAGATAGTATATAAACCCATGGGTCAAGGATTAAAGCGTCATTTCTTTATTTAATAGTTGAGAATTAGCTGCAAAGTGCTTTGGGAATAATGTCGAGGCTACTAACTTTTTTGTTTATGTTCGCTGTTACATTTAGTGAAATGAGTGCAGTACCTATTGTTATAAAAGGTTTGTTTTCTACCATTGATAAGGTCTCATTAAAACAGTATTTGTTTATTCTAAATAACCAATATATTATGGGTATCCATATTATATTTAGTACATATTATCTCAGCGATGGTGGCCGAGCTGTAGCTAGTGCACTTTATATACAATCTGACGGGTGTTTGATCCTCACTGACTTATTTAATACTTAAATAAATTATATGCAGTTTCAAATTACTCAAGAACGGTAAAGAAAAACATCGTGAAGAAACCGGTGTGTCTAAGAACCTCAAAAGTTCAAAAACCTATAACATTCACTGGGTCAGCATGGTGGATTAGGACACATCTTCTCTCCATGTCCCAGCAATGGGAACATGATAGGCTCATTATCATAATAATGTCATATTCTCGTGTTTTATTCCCAATTTTATGAAAGTTTATGCATTGCCTTTATTTACAGAGTCCTCACCAAACGGAGAGTCAGTTATCGCAATATCTTCTTCCAATCCTGAAGTTGAAAAGTACATTCTGGACTACGCCGCCGAGCACGCCAAGCTAAAGCAAGCATCGCCTGCCGCTGGAAGCCAAGCCGATACCTTAGGAACTGTAGTCCGTAGCTTCAGTGTGTCTACACCTGAGAAAAATATCGCTGGAACTGGTCGCAGTTTTGGCAACGATTTCAATGACCCCTTTTTCGCACCATATTTTGTCGCGCCTAGCTTGGAAGGATTCGACATTCGTAATTGGCTGAGAAACATCGAGAGCTTTTATGAGCCTAACTTCGCGGGAAGTGGAACATCAGTGTCGGCCACCGCAGTCAGCAATAACGGGCAGGTATACGGCAACGTTGAAACCCGCAATTTGGATAGCAGGGGCCATAAATGACGAATAAAAGTACCGTAGATGGCATGTGCTGATTAGAGGACAAGATAATGACCGAGGAAATAAATAAAAAAAGTGTTTTAGTGAGTCGCAGTCTTTTATTAAAATCATTAACTAAGAAACTAGCTAATGTTTTATTTTATGCTATTATAAGTTTAGTCAATTTCGCAAAGATATGGTGACAAGTGATTTACAATCGTCTCCACATCTTTACAACGTAGAGTTATACTTAATAATACCCAGGTGCGGCGTTGATGACGGTGCTGTGGGAGGCCTGGATGCCAGGGCTTTGATACGAGGTGGCGCCGGATTGCTGCAGTATGCCACCTGGCTGCTGCTGCGTGCTATGCGCCGTGCTGGCCCTCACATTGCCAATGTTCTGCGATGCCGACACGGCCGAATTGTAACCAGACGCATCTTGGCTCTGAGCAGACGAAATAGCGGTTCCAGATCCATCAGAAGATGAAGTCGCAGAAGATCTGAATCCAGTGCTTGAGGCCAGGGCCGATCCATAACCAGCGTTTCTGAAGTTATAAGGGGCGTTGTGAGTCTGAGCGACGGCTGAGCCGTAGTTTCCGTAGGTATGTGCCGAGGAGATTGCATTCCCGTAGCTATCCCTCGGTCCGTTGTAGGCAGAGTAGCCGTAGGGGTAGTTGGTGCGGTAGAGTTGTCGGGTAGGATTGGCGTTAGCGTAGCCGACGCCTCTAGCGAAGCCGTGGCCATCGGAGCCTGCACTGCCTGCTCCTGATGCCTCTGCGTCGCCACTCTGGAAGGAGGATCCGATGCTGGAGGAGTGCTGGATGCCGGCGATGTTGGAGCTGAACCCACTACCGAACCCGTACGCGATGCTCGGCGTCAAGAAGTCAGGAGATCGAGCCTCGCGGTAGAACACGGAGCCGGGAATGATCCCGTTATCTGAAAATAACAATCGGAGAAATTAATTTAAGCGATACCAAAAATTCGATGTCTAATTCTTATATTGAATAGAAATCTGTGACAATAGAGCCCAGTAGAACAGTCAGAGGTTAATAGCTAAGCTTATCAATATGCTAATAACTAACGTGGGCGACAATAACCGTTTCAATTTTATAATACCTACGAAATATGCTCATAAATTTCTTTTGACCCATAGAAAGATTGTATTGTTGACAAAATTAGTAATTTCTAAACCTGATTTAAAATTGACATTTTCACTTTTGTTAAAGCTATTATCATAGATTTAAGATAAGTTTAATGGGGGTTCGAGACTGGGTAAAAATGTGTCTGATTTAGTAAACAATAGGTAAGATGTGACGTCACTCACCGATGTACCAGATCGGCCCCGCTTGGCAAGCGACGAGCACAGCGGCCAACACGATTAATCTCGATGCCATTTCGCCAATTTCTCAGTAGCTCCACAGGATGCCTAGACCTTTCTCTGTGTTTATGAATATTGGTGATTCATTCCCCCAAGCTTATATACCAGTATCATCTTTCCCCCCACCAAGTAAGACTGGGTCAGACTGAACACCCGAAGGCATTGACACCCATAAATAAATTTTATCTAACAACTTACGGTAAACCATTTTGATAGGTCCAGATGATCTGATATCATAAATTTAATGGAGACACAGTGTCATCCTTAAAGGAACATTCAAATGGACTATTAATAGTAGCTATTCGAAGCTTATACAAGTTATTGATTACGTCCGATCTCGTAATGGCGATTATTTAAATTTTATCAGCTATGTCATGACTCGTAACGCCGAGCTTATAATTATTATTGAATTGTAATAATCTGTTTTAATTATGATGTGATTTGTCATGGTCTCTCTGAAAGCCTAGGAAATAAAAAACAAGAAAAGTAAAATTGCAAACAATAGGTAGGTATAGTATACCATCTAATAATTTTTCAAGTACACTAAGAAACTTGCAGCGACATTTATGAACTAACTAATAGTCCTCATCTACACTAATATTATAAAGAGGAAAGATTTGTACCTATTTTTGTATGTTTGTATGTTTGTAATGAATAGGCTCCGAAACTACTGAACCGATTTGAAAAATTCTTTCACTGTTGGGAAGCTACACTATCCCCGGGTGACATAGGCTATATTATATTTTGTAGCGAGGGCAAAGGCCGAGCTTACACTCGTGCGAAGCCGGGGCGGACGGCTAGTGTAAAATAAAGGGCAGCAAGGTCACCTTCAATGCCAGTTCGACGAAAGGCATCAAGGCTGTTTCATACCTGATGTGGTCGCACCCTTCACACCACATTATCAGATCTCTTTTGTTTATCTAATCTGAGATATGCAGTATGTATCCTAAAAACGTTTTATATATAGGTAATACGATAGTATTCGTAATTTATAGATTTCGTTTAGTAACTTGTCTGATCCGGGATCAACGCTATTCAACGCAGAGTTTTTGATACATTTAATATATATATAAAAAAACTCTATGAGGTGAACGACATTGCTAAATAAGTATTTAATATTCCAGCAATAATAGAGGAAATGAGTCTGTAAAATATTAACGCCATTGATAAAGTTAATTCGAAATAGTCCACTTAACGACTTTCTTTCAATCCTGTCTCGTGATTATTTATTGCAATTTTATGCTAATATGAAAAAAAAAACTCGCAAAAAAAGCTCTAAAATCTATTAAGAAAACACCAATTAGTAAGATGTGTAGTGATTTATTAACGTGAACAAACATCGATATAAATAACCCTACAACTATACATCACAGCATCAGAAACAAATCTTCACATTAATTACTAAAGACCCTGGTGATTTCGCATGATAAGTTATGCAGTGGGTACTCAATCACAGACAGCGCTAGTAAATTATACATAAATTATAAATTTTTCAGTCACCTTACATTCAAAATACAATTTACGAACTAAATTATGCTAATTATATCAAGAGCTAGCTTTGCTTTCTGCAACTGCAGCAGATCTGGCGAAACCAAAACCACCTGCGTTTTCATCGTCTTCATGGCTACCGCTGTCATCTTCATCAAAAAAGTGTCCGGGTCTCTGAAACCCGTATCCTCCACCTCCGGTCTGGCCTAATACTCCTCCGTGGTAGTTCCCGTTGAACTGGCTGTTACTAGAGCCATACCCATTGTTGTAGCCTGGTCTACCTTGGTTGTAACCGCCAAAACCTTGGTTGTAGCCGTCATAGCCTTGGTTATAGCCACCATAACCTTGGTTGTAGCCACCGTTGCCCTGATGGTAGCCATTTTGTGGGTATCCACCATTGTATTGGTAGTTGTTAGGATAGTATCCGTTGGCGTGCCCACCGTCAGCTCCATTGGAGGAAGACTGTGACTGGCTGATGGCAATGTTTATGGGAACACCTCCTTGATAGCCGCCTTGGTGCCCTCCTTGGTAGCCCCCCTGCTGGTACCCACCTTGCCCATCACAAATCCCGTACTTGTAGCATAGCCTCTTCTTGTGTAGACTTCTTGGTTCTCTATTGCTTACGACGCTGTCAGTTGATATGTCTGTAATATTGGAAATTATTAGAAAATAAAAATAAATTAGCTGAGCTAGTGTTAGCTAGTATGCATTATCTTAGAAATTGGAACTACAAAAATTACGATCACGACTATCGATATAATTGCTACCTTCGCCGAGGGCTGCGCTCCACCCAGCCAGCACGAAGGCGAGGTAAAAAAAATGAGAACAGGTCATATTGTCGGTGTTTAGGTTATTGTGCCGATTTCTCAGGTCAAAGCAGCTTTATAGGTCGGCACACGAGGTCATCCCCACGCTCTGAGAGGTTCAACTCGCAAAAGTCCCACGGAAGTTGTTAACTAACAGACAAGCATCATTAATGAATATGGAGTAGTTTCTTTAGAATATATCATTTTCCAAACCCGTTTTATCTCTGTAATGTAACTAAATGCGATGCAAACAAATCCTTATCATCATATTAAATTAGTTCATTCCGAGATTTATTTTAAAAGGAAAGGGCCTTTATTAACTAAACATAAAATTATCAATATAAAAAACGCCTTCAAAATTTGAAAAATACGCAATTTTGAAAAATACAAAATTTGAAAAATAACATTGGATGACAATGTCATCCAATGTTTGATCCAATGTGAATTATCCACAGACCTAAAATTTACATCCTCAATCTATGGAATTATCAAATTATCATTATTTTAGTTATTACGATTAAAAACCAAACTATTGAACCAATGACGAAGAAATACCAGCTAGTTTTCTTAAACTTAGTGTATTGATTTTGATGACATTTCTGTGGGACCAACCTGAAAAAAAAATTCCTTTGAAATAAAATAAAAATACATATCGGTTTATAAATGAAGGAGTACTAAGGTATTTTTTTTTTTAAAACAACCGAATTGAAAACCCTCCCTCTCTTTTTGAAGTCGGCTATAAATACAAGCTAACTAATACTATTTAGCCGATTGTAAGACAAATAGATGCTAATTATACTTTTGATTATCTAAATATATTAAATGAAACTCAGAATTAGAAGAAAAAAATGGTTAAACCAACAGTTTTTTTATTATAGGCTATGTAGAGTAGGTATTTAGTGTTCGTTTTTATTTTGTTTAGTTAAAAATACACTCTACGATAAAGTATATTCCTGAGGATACGTAATTTTTTTTAATTTCCTTTCGTTATTCATAAATTTGCTAATTAGATGATCAAATGTTTACGTTCTTTCGGCGCTCAGTTAATATGCTAATTAGAATAGAGCCCATGGTTTTTATGCAAAGTCAACGAACCCTATCTTGATATGCTGATCTAATGTTGACCCCTTGGCATCTTCATCAATCTTAATTTCCTTTTTTCTAAATTTTGCTAACGTTAATCATTATATCATTTAGACAAGACAGACTTTAATATCCTACCTAATACAATACACAGGTAGAGAATATAATAATATTAGGTACCTACATAATTCAATTCTCATCCAATATCACAGCTGTGAAATAAATAGATATGTCATATTGGAAAAAAAAAAGTTGGCCGTCACGGCACGCCTGGCGCTTGTGAAACATGACGGACGTCACGTCCGTCACGGCATACGTCGGTTTCACTGCCAAGGCGCGCCAACACCTAGTAGATAAAAAAATCCATCTTGAAAAGTTCGCAATTTCTTTGTGATAACTATGAACTTATGTTGCCTTTATGATTCTCCCCTTGATTCTCAAGAATTATTTTCTCTTCCCTTGTTTTCTTTCCTGTTAGCACGTAGGATGTATTTCAGTTAATTACTTATTAACTAGTTTATTCGCATTTAATTAGCACTATCCGTCAGTAAACTAAAGTCTCTTTCTGAACAATAGTCATTAGATCATACCTACTATCAAGGTCATAAATTACCATACCTTCGTCTGCCACTCGCGAAACTTGCAAATCTTACAATGTTATCTCAATCTGCACGGCGGAAGTGTTCCTATTTCCTCTATTTCTACGAATTAGCATTTTTATTATATTGGGTTTTGCCCAAAAAATAATTATTGAAGGCTTTGCGTGGGCGTAGGCCCATTCCACCCAGATTGATTTATATATCCGGAAATGTTTAGAAAACCTTCACAACTATACTGGGTACGCGGAAAGGGTGTCCTAAGCCGAAAGGGGTCCATAGTACCTAATTACCTATCGTTATGATCAACTTTTAATATGAGAGCAACTTTAAAATTGCAAAAAAAAACCAGCTGTTCCATAGAAAACGGTCATTCACTTTCGACAAAATGAATGGAAAAGCTGATATTTTTTTCGCAATCTCATGGGTACTATTTGGTACTATCGACCTCTTTGTGCATAGTAGCCCCTTTCACGTAACCTTGTATATATCTGAAAGACTAGGATTCAATCTCAGAAATGTAAGCAGGATTATTAAGATATTTGAGGCTTTATTATAAAGTCTTATTTGCTTTACAGCTCAATATCAAGTGCCAGTTTTAAATCCAACTGACAGTTATCTATTGCTGATGAGCATCTGTCAAAGTCAATCCGTTTGTTGGTTTGTTTGCTCTTCTTTCACGCAGTCACGCAGCAACAGAAAAATGTGTCAACATGATTTTACAAGCTTATATTTAAATGTCTGTATGTAAGGTACAAATTCTGCAAGCCTAATTTGATCCACTTCCTGGCGTTCAATTGAGTTGAAATCTGGCACACCTATGTAACTTGGATGACAATGCATTAATATGTTACCATGGAAATTTTCTGATGATGTCGGATGTCGGAAGGTGGTCATAGGAACGAATGAACGCATCAAGATAACCCAATCGTGTTTGGGCTCCTTGGAATGGTCTTGATGAGTACCTACTACATTTTCTATGCTAAAGCTAAAACCTTTTTTTCTATTAATTAACTTAATTGTATGTCAGTAACTCATTTGTATAAGAGTCGAAGGGCCGGAGGGTGTCATAGTATACTTTTTATCTCGGAAAAATGTGAAGTTTCAGATGTAATTTCTACGGGGATGAAACCGTGGCAGCTAGTGATAAATAATTTTATTCTTAACTAGCTGTGTAAAGTAAATACATTTTTTTTCAGTATTTGAATTTCTTCCTAATGATGATGCACATCATTTTCTTTTTAGCAAATTTCATCTAGATGGTAGTAGTGTCACAGTTGCTTTTATCTTCTTATATTATTTGTGTTGAGTGATAGTGGACGGGCGGTTGCATGTGCGCTTTACATTCTGACGACCACCAATTCGATCCTCGGCACTGCACCGATGACTTATTTAGTACTTAAATAAATTATGTGCGACTTCGTGCTATCGCTCAACAACGGTGAAGGGAAACATAGTGAAGAAACCAGTATGTCCAAGAATCCCAAAAGTTCAAAGACATATGATATTCACAATCATGGCCAGCATGGTTGATTAGGGCCATCCTCTCTACGAGAGGCCTGTGTCCAGCGGTATTTTAAAATACCGAATTTTAAAAGGAGGATATTTCTGCACTCTGGTACCTCTGCCGATTGTCCAATTCAATGATTTATTATACCGCTTATATTTTATTATACCGCTCATTGACTACCATTTTTGTATTTTGCTAAAAAATCCTAATGGCTGTATTCTCAAAATCAAACAAATTGTAAATTGGTTTTAAAATAGAAATTTAATGAATTTTCTCCTTATTAGCTGAATTATGGACATGTAAAACATCGTTAGACAAACTTTCTTTTATGCGCTGTTGTAAATCTACACTAATATTATAAAGAGGAAAGATTTGTATCTATTTTTGTATGTTTGTATGTTTGTAATGAATAGGCTCCGAAACTATTGAACCGATTTGAAAATTTCTTTCACTGTTGGGAAGCTACACTATCCCCGGGTGACATAGGCTATATTATATTTTGTAGCGAGGCCGAAGGCCGAGCTTACACTCGTGCGAAGCCGGGGCGGACGGCTAGTGTTGAATATATTGATTGCTATTCGTATAATAGATATAAACCACAGATCCATAGCAGGTTAGATGCCGCGAGTACTTTTATTTTACGTCTGTTTCCAATCTTAAATTGTATCAGTGCTCCAACTTAATTCAGTTCAATCTCCGACGCCTTGACAGTAACACGTCAGACATCAATATAAAACGACAAATGCCGTTATAAACTGTAAAAACCAAGGACATTATAAGGCATTAGTTTTTATAGCATCCTTGGTAAAAACCTATGCTAGGAGAGTTAAACTATCACAAAATTACTCTCACGATGTAAAAAATGCATCATGATAAAAATCTGTGATGTAAACGCTAATATACTTGGTGTCATCATTATCATCATCATAAGCCTATTTGATGTTAGTTCTTTGCTGGACGTAGAACTCTCCTAAAGAATGCCATAAGGTCTACTTTTACCGATACGCGGTCTCCACCAGAACCCGTCTACCCTAACGGTTATCGGTTCTTCTACAGATATGGCGAGCCCATTGTCACTTCACTTCGGCAATCATCACGTTGATAATGTTTGCCACATGCTTAGGAATCCTTTGAGGTTCATAATATCCATTATGAACATCTTTTACTATGAGATCAGGCCTGAAATCGTAATAAAAATTGCAGGTGTTTCATAGATAATTGTCATTTACACTCGTCAATATGTGCGGAACAGTTGAAGTTTTTCGAAACGATTGGAAAGTATAGTTTGTTTCTTGTTACCTAATAATAAAATATTATAATTTGAGATGAGACAGATTAAGGCAGGTGCCGTTTTCTATCCTATCCACAAATTCTCCACCTCAATAGCATATAGTTTTGAAGTCCTATACTGTACAATATAATTTAATTTTATATTTCATTTTATACACATTCCATAATTGTATTTTTATATTTAACGAAGCCTAACCAATGTTGGCTTCGGCTCCACCAATGCCTTTCAAATGTCCGGGCTAGACCCGATAATTTTATGAAATTTTATATAATAAAATTAAACAAAAAATTACAATAACACAATAAATTATCTAAATATAATGAGTACAGTTGCATGCCAAATTCGGCCATGGTTAAGCCTAATATTTTTTTTATAATACGTATCTGAAATATCTAAATCTGTATTATAATAATAAATATTTAATAATTTGTTCGAGCGCTTAGGGTTTTTTTTTTTTGAAATAGCGATTGAGTGTGAGTTAGACAAAGTTAGATGACACACTTCATGTACTGTTTCTCCTTGTGCGGGTTAACTTGAACTCCGGTATGTAAGCAAATTTCGTAGCTGATGTGATGACGCATTGTATAGCTTCTGAGATAATTGTCTATTTACTGGTATCAGTGTCGTAAGACACGCCTTGCGGGAATCAAGTTATAACAGTTAATATTTTATAATTTACATGTTTAAAGTTCGAAAGTTTCTGCTAATTACAACGCATATTTTATCTATGTTCTAACTGCGCCGCGTAGCACGCGTGGACATTTCGTCAGGATTTATTCAATTATCTGAGATTATGTGGGATTAAAAGTATCCTGTCACACTCCGACCCTAACTTCTATAATAATATTATTTTTTTCTTCTACAGTTTTTCAAAATTATACAGGAGGACTCTTTTAGACATAAATTGTCTGTGCCAGAGGGCTCCGCTTTTCCGTCTCAACAATACAATACATTTTAGAGACTGCATACTTAAAGCTACTTAAATATTTATTATATTATTGTTTTTTATACAATGCAAGAAAAATAAATAGTTTTACTTGATGAAACATACAGAAACCAATGTGGTGTGTATGTGTGTGTGTGTGTGGAGGGGGGATATAGTTAGATATATTTTAAGTAACAGTCTGCAACTTCTATGCAAAAAACTGCATCGAACAGCTGAGTGAAAGTGAAACAAACACGGAGATATTAGAACACGATTAATACGAGTAATTGTACCAAGGCATATCTCCCTTGTTTGTGTGATCTGAGGATGGTAACTTTGTTTTTAAAACGGGACCGAGCACTACGTAATATTTTGTTCACCACGAGAAGTCTCAGTCTCGGTCAGGTTGCATTGGATATAAATTTTTATTGCATCATTAAGTCCCGTTTACATTACCTATAAAGTACTTCATACCAAATTATAGACGATAACATTGGGCAAATAATAAACCAACTCCAAAATTAGAAACTGTATTTACATCATAAAACGTAGATAGTTTTGCTTTGCTTAATATTATTTTCTGCAGCATGATTATTAATGTAAAACACTGTTTTATACTATCACTGTTTTTCACTACAGTTATATGATTATTTACGGTATATTTACCGGGAAGACAACGACTGGGTGTCTTTCCGTGAACATGGTGCATGTAATGCGCCGAAATATCGGGAACTCCTTCCACAACCTTACCACGGTACATATCCTGTAAATAATCATATAACTGTAGTGATACTTAATGTGCCCATAATTTAAAGAACCTACTGAGATTCGGTTCAAGCATTTATTTGCTGTGAGCTGCAATAATTAATATTTTAAAAAACCGAATGAAAATTATGGACTCTGATCACTTATCGAGGTTTTTAACGTATGATTGTAGCAGGTACTTGATATACTAGCCTATATACTTGACAAGCCGCTCGCCCCGGCTTCGCACGGGTGTAAGCTCGGCCTTCGGCCTCGCTACAAAATAGTATCCTATGTCCGTCTCCTGGTACTAAGCCACCTCCCCACCAATTTTCAGCCAAATCGGTTCAGCCGTTCTTGAGTTATAAATAGTGTAACTAACACGACTTTCTTTTATATATATATAGATATACTAGCCTGATATGATACCTGATATACTTAGTGGAAAAAAAATGCTTTCTACAATGTTATTGAAGCTGTCAAAGCAAATAAAAGCTTGGACCAACTTTAGATAAGAATTGTGAATAACCTTTCCTTTAGGTCTTCATGCACATTGAAATTCCTGATGGCCATTCCTGATGGTATTTTTTTTCAAAGTTTGTTTTAATAAAATGTGAAAATTACCCCAAAATATTTTTAACCCCCGAAGCAGAGGGGTGTTTTAAGTTTAACGTGTATCTGTATGTGGCATTGTTACTCTCAAACGGAACGGCTGGACCGATTTTGATCGAGTTTTTTTGTTGTTTGAAAGGTGACCTGATCGAGTTTGTTCTTAGCTATGTTTCAAGAAAATCTGACGTTCTAAACACAATCAGCTCTTTTGTTGGGGCTTTTTAGAATTTTAATTATAAGATAAGATAAAATAACTATTAATACACCACACAAACAAGGAAAACATACATTACAATGAAAATATTATCTAGGTTTTTTAATAGGCAGCCTTATCGTTTAAAGCGATCTCTTCCAGGCAAATATATACTTGTGTTTAGTGTTAACAAAAACGCTTGCACGAAAATAAAATAATAATTCATAAATAGTATTTATGTTGCATGAAATAATACGATAGGTATTTAAGGTGAAATGTTTCGTGTATGGCGGGAAATTCAAATTTCAAATAAATAAAAATTGTGAAATAAAATAGTGGCGAACATTAAACACCTATCCGCCACATTTTGGCGAATGATAAGACCGAAGGACTTGGTACATTAATATAACTACTGCGAACATTTATTACTGAGAAATAGGAAAAGAAGATAAGTAATAGCGCAAACATAGACGCTACGTGTGAAGCATATTATGGTAGCTAGATAGGTGAATCCCAAACTCCTGTTTTGGTTTGCCAAAGTACGTCAGCCACGTGAGTAAATAATTACTTTGTCAATGTGTAAGTGATTAATTTGAGGTTTTCCTTTATATTTGATGTTTTCCTGGATTGGTGATGGATTCTGCATGGTGAGTGTCAGTATGGCGTACTTACATGTGACGTCATTCGTAAGTATAGTATGCCCTCTGTCTAGCAAGACATTAAAATGCTTAGGTATATCTAGACCGGAAACCCATAAGCACTTAAGTCAAAATTCAAATATTTTGAAAAGTTTACAGGACGCTGTTGGACATAAGTTGTATGGTGCGTAAGACTGTCGCCTCGTGTATTGAAGCCCTCTGACTTAGTTGCTTATTTCCGTCGACGGATAACGCAAAAAGCAAAGCCCTGCGAGTTTTTAGCATTTTGAAAAAAAACTGACTTAAGTGCTTATGGTCACCGTGTCTAGATATATTCTTTACCATTGGACACATTTTGATTTTATTTACAGTGATCAGCTCTATTTATGATCAGCCTTTTTATCTTCTATATATAAATATATATACATATATATATAAAATTCGTGTCACGGTGTTTGTGGTCGCACTCCTCCGAAACGATTTTTATGATTTTTTTATTATATTTGGTAGGTATGAGAATAATAGGTTGTAAAGTATTTTTCATCAACATCATCACAATTGTTCATCACCACGCGGGTAAAACCGCGGGGCGCAGCTAGTAAGACAATAAAAACGTCTGTTACTCTATCATGATTTATGATGACAAACAAACGGCTTACAATATATATATATACGAGTATATATTGTAAGCCCATATTATGGTTATCGGTCTAGGTGCCCGAATGATTACGGAGTCCTTTATCAGCGAATACGCGCGCTCCTGGAAACGGTCTCGTGCACTTAAAAGAAAATAAAAAGATAACTATAATGATGAAGTTATCATGATTCTAAATACTGATAATCCTACATACATGATAATGATTTGATCCCTACAACAGCATCTCAGTACTACAAAAAATAGTTTATAAAACCGATTGTTTGTCATAGTAATTACGATGGATGCACGCGCGAGTTACATAATTAAAAAGTTTTATTGAAAATATATTTTTTAAACCAAGGTTTTATGAAGTAAGTAATCGGAACGGTGTGCTGATCAAAATGAGTCCAAACACTGCCAGTCTACATTTATCGACGAGGAGAGCCGTTGTCCACAGTCACCAACAAAAAAAAAAAAAAAACTGTGGTCACCATCATCATATCAGCTCGCTGTCACCATAACATTGTATTGTCATCGAAACTTGACAAGTATGCCAAATTTCAGCTCAATCGAACACCGGGAAGTAGGTCAAATTTTACTTGCAAGATTTGATACAGACAGACACCGGGACAGGTGAAACTAAATAATACCTTGCTAAAAAAATAAAGATTTCGTTTTATACGTCAATAGAAAATTTATTTAATACTTACTAAAACATTGCACAAATTTATCTTACTTTATTTTTATTAATTACATAACAAAACACACAAAATCACACAAAACAAGCAACTGATAACAATGTAAGATTTTTACTGTTTTTAATGGGTGTTTGCTCTAGCTATTGCTACGGCGATAGCTTGTCCAGTCCCACTCTCAGCATTGCTTACAGCGTTGCTCTGTCCGCTGTCACCACAGGTCGTGCAGGGTGCAGCATTATTCGTAATAGGTGCAGGTGCTGCAGACTTTGCTTGTGAATCTGCTGCTGAATAAACGTCGATTTGAACTGGTTGTTGTTGTGGCGGCGGTGGTGGTGGAGGCCAGAATGGTGGTGGTGGAGGCCAATATCTCTGGTGGTGTGGATGTGGATGCCAGAATGGAGGCGGCGGCGGTGGTGGTGGTGGTGGTGGGTAGTATGATTCGCAGTTGTCGTACTGCGGAGAGCGCCTCAGTCTTTGAAGTAACGGGCTATCAACTCCATCTGAAAATCAGAATCAGAAATGGTTTACTGTAAAAACTGTGTACATAAAGATGGTAACACACATGCTAGTGGTATCAACAGCCTTCGAGAACAAATGAATGTAAGTACAAATATTAGTTTTGAGTCCGTTCAATCCATGAAAATCTTCAACCGCTCTGCTATATTCTGCTTGTGATTAGCCAAATACACCTTTGCTCACGAGCAGTCTTTGATTAGGCTAGTAAGTGTCAATCAAGGGAATCCTTCTACATGACCATCTTGATCTATTAGCTATACATAATTGATTCTATAACTCGACTTTTTAGCGGTTTACCTCGTCTCCGCTGCTTGTATCGCGGTTAGTAGAAGCATAGACAAAAATATTGACATTCACAGGCCAAAATCAAGTCATAAATGATGCTTGCAGTAATTAATGTAATGTCACACTCATCATTAATTGATTGCGTATAATATACCATACACACTACACAGTATGGATGGAAGAATCAAACATTAAACTTACTTTTAACATCAGCCGCAGCTAGCTGTATCAAAACGGCAGCGACAAAAACACCTATCCGCCACATTCTGGCGGTGTAATATGAACGATATCATGAAGTGCTACATTTATATAAATACCAAGAAAATACTGGCCATTTTTGAATATCACTATTCTAATGGTTAGCGCAAATATAGATGCTAGGTGTTAATCAAACAATGGCTGGAAACCGCGAATATTTAGCTACCTCGGTTAACCCCAAAGTCCTGGTTTTGTTTACAAATAAGTATTACGCAATACGTGATATGATTTTTACTTTGTAAATCACTCTAATAACATAAATGCGAATGTTTGTGTGTAATGTATATTTGTCTGCACTTAATTCCGTTACAGCTTTAAAGATTTGAATTAAATTTGATAGAAAGGCTTTTATAGAGGCTTATGGGCTCTTTGCCCTTGGTAAATAAGCCTAAATCGTCTGAGTTGCTTCAATCAAAAGGCTGGTATTAGACCGAATCGAAGAAATTAGAATTAGACCGAATCCTGGTGCTTTGTCGGGATGGTGTAATGGTCTTTTCTTCCGCGGGCTCTACATCTTTGGTCGATGTCTGGCTTGGTGCTTGCTTTGGCACAATTTTAGTCGCTGTAATGTATATAAATGAGCCATATATCTTACCTATACTTTGGACTTATACCTTATATAATACTAGCCGTCCGCCCCGGATTCGCACGAGTGTAAGCTCGGCCTTCGGCCTCGCTACAAAATATAATATAGCCTATGTCACCCGGGGATAGTGTAGCTTCACAACAGAGAAAGAATTTTTCAAATCGGTTCAGTAGTTTCGGAGCCTATTCATTACAAACATACAAAAATAGGTACAAATCTTTCCTCTTTATAATATTAGTGTAGATTATAAAATTATATAACTTATCCCGAAAAAATATGACTGCAGAATAAAGTGATATCCGTGGGGTACTTCTAGCATTGATTATTGTTTCAATAAAATGAAGCAAGATATATGAGACTATGTGCAAAATGAAATTATTGGTTTATTACTTGAATCATATGCATGCTAGTTGGTTTTAACATTGAATTCCACACCCTGAGAACCACTTTGATGTATTTATAATCATAATCTTTCTTTCTTTTTATATAAATTTATTCTATTAGCTACACCGTGGTGTAGAACCTAGAGCGAATTTATAGCATCATAGCATGATAAAGCTTGTACTTTAAATATAGTAGTGCAGTGTTTTTCAAACTGGGTCGCGACCCTCTGGGGGGTCGCCATGCCTCTATAAGGGGGACGCGAAGCCTTGCTAAAAGTTAAAAAAAAAATTTTAATAAAAAAAAATATTTAATGAGTAATTATAAAAATAAAAAATGTTGTACGTATTTGCTATTTGTAATATAATAAAATACAGATTATAAACTGTGGAAGGTAGGGGGTCCCGATTTTTTTTGCATACTGAAATAGATTGAAAAACACTAGTAGTGTATAAAAATAAACAGGCTTGCGTTTGACCGCCACCTCGCCTGATATTAGCGATTATACTAGGTATCTACTACGATAGAGCACGCTTGCCTATAAGACTCGTAATTTGAAAACACCCAGATTACGTTTCCCTTTCTATGATGATAGTTTTCATCATATAATTTTGCTAGTACATATTACATTTAGGAAGTTTTATAAGGGAATGAAAGCTTTTCAGAGACTATTAAAAGTAACAATTCCAGCTGACTCAATCTATATAGATTGAGACACAACCGCAACTTAATCTAAAGAATGATCTAAAAGGACATTTACGACTCAGGGTCCTTTTGGACTTTACCAAGGATGATTTTAATCGTTCTTGGTAATATTTATTATATTAGATAGATACATAGAAAACTCTTTATTGTGTACTAGAAATAAAAATTACAAACAGATAGAAAACAATTACGAGCTAGTGCCACTAGTGGCGGGGGTAGGGGTAAGTTTTGGGTTGATAATTACTTTTTACACAAAATTAGAACAATCGCCTTCACTTTCAATGTATTGTTGAGCCTTTGTTACAATAATAAACCAAAGTGTTTATAGATCATGTAAACATAAATAAAACCACTCAATAAAAGCCGGCCATGTAAGTTTTAGTTATACTTGGTGACTGGTGAGACGTAAAAATAAATAAATAATAAATATAAATATCTGGGACATTATTGCACACATGGTCATCTGACCCCAAACTAAGCAGAGCTTGTAATATGGCTGCCAGAGACTGATATACGTACATTATATATTTTTAAATACATACTTAAATAGATATTAACACCCAGACATAGAACAAACACAAATGTTCATCACACAAATGTTTGTCCTAGATGGGAATCGAACCCACGCCCCCAAGCACAGAAAGTAGGTTCACTACCAACTGAGCCACCGGGGCAGTCAGTGTTCTAGGATATCAATGTTCCGGGGCAGTCAATGTTCCGGGTTGTCATTGTAGTCATATCCTTATGAACAACTTTTACTATAAGACTAACATTGAAATCGCAAAAAAAAACCCAGCTGTTCGATACAAACAGTTATATCTCAATAGTCCCAGTATTTTTAGGGTTCCGTACCCAAAGGATAATACGGGACCCTATTACTAAGACTCCGCTATCCGTCCGTCTTTCTGTCTGTCTGTCCGTCTGTCACCAGGCTGTATCTCATAAACCGTGATAGTTAGACATTTTAAATTTTCATAGATGATGTATTTCTGTTGCCGCTATAACAAAAAATACTTAAAAACAGAATAAAATAAATATTTAAGGGTAAAAAAAACCATACAAAAAAAAAAAAATTTGTTCATTTTCCCTCGGTATTGATATCGGCAACAGGTAGAAGCTTGAAATATTCACAGAATATTCAGTTATATATTCACATTAAAAATAAATTATTAAATTATAATATAACAAATATTTAAGGGCTCCAATACACCAAACGTGATTATTTAAATTGATAATTATTGCATTCTGTGGTAGTGCGGAACCCTCAGTGCGCGAGCCCGACTCGCACTTGGCCAGTTAATTTTTTACTTATATAACTTGCACACGGCGCATCCAAGTTGCGCAGATTGAGAAGGATGCACGCATCATTACATACGATTATACTGCTCTTATATACACGTGTCCTTGTTCCAAGCAGAAATTTTGATTTATTTAATTTTATAATAATTTTGTCAAATTTCGCGAAAAATTTGGCGTTTCATTAAGTTTTTAGGTAGTGAATTATTTTTTGCTTGGAAAAGCAAATTTTTTTCTTCCCCCAATTTCGGAAAGTCGTAGAACAAAAGTTGTTTTTATTCATGGTTGCCGCGTAGGATGATATGATTACCAGTAGCCCTGTATATAAAAAGTAAACATTTTCAGACACCCCTGGCAAGCTTTGTTAATCAAACTACAACTGGGGTGTCTTTCTTAGAATTGATGCGTCAGATTTAGCCCTCACTTTGCGTAGAATGGATCCGGGTGTGTCCTTAAACTGCGAACAGAACCACCGAAGGATGGTCAGCAGCGTCGTATTAGTACACGGTGAACGTACTGCGATCCCCAAGGCACCTGCGTGGGGAATATGGCAACACTCCTCTCTCAGAAGGAGGCCTTTGTTCAGCAGTGGATTGTTTCTGGCTGATAATCTGTGTGATGTTGCGTATAATAGTTGTTCTTTTTTACTGATGGACTGTTTCCCCATAGCCCATGACAGTATGGTCGAAGATGGTTATACGTCACCAGTAGGTATTAGATTCTCGGTATATCCATGAACCTCAAACGATATCTCATTCACCAACTTGGACTGCGCCGGCATGGTGAATCCTCTTGAATCCTCTCTCTCTCTCTCTCTCTGAGAGAAGGCCTGTGTCTGTATTATATTATATATATATTATATGATTATAAGAGTAACTTGGAATGAGATATGGTTCTGATTGTGGCTGCCGGAACACCAGTGCGGTAGATTTAAGACTTTTTAGCTCGTTAAAACTCAGGTCCTGATCATCTAAAGTTATATACTTATTGAAATATTCTAATGAATACTTAATCTCATAATCATTATTCACAGTCATCTTTACCTCACTGTTGGGTATAGGCCTTTCTCTTGCTGTGCCTTCTGCCTCAGTCCTGCGCTATTCTGGTCCGGAGTTGACCTGCTGTTTTAACAATATTGTCGACTCATCTCTCTGCCGGGTGACCAACGCTCCGCATACTTTGTCTGGGTCACCACTCTGTTCTCATACTTAATCCGCTTATCTTTTACAAGTAATTAAATAAATAAAAATTACTACCAAATCATTTATTCATAAAATTACAGTGGTTATAGCAATAGTTCTTATTACAAGTCAGTCATGGCTCATTTCCCGCTGGCACTGGAGCCGGCGCTGGACTGGGAGACGCCACCGCGGCTGATGCTGATACTCTTCGAAATGCTGATGGAACCACCTCCAAGGCCACCGCCAAGGCCACCACCAGGGCGGTTGAACCCACCTGCAAGTATAAAATTAAAAGTTTACGGGCGTTTTTGACAAGTACTAACTCTTACCCCACTTTTTTAACATTTTTGAAAGTATACCTACTATCACCGACTGTAGTATAAAGATCTGTTCTCATTACATACTTAACACAACTAATTTACCTGTTTATATTATTAATAATTTAAACAAAGTAATATTTTAATAGCATTTTATCACTTTATCATTAAATTTTGGGAAAGAAAAGGAGGATTAGAAGAGTCTAAAAACACGGGTATTAGAACAGAAGATTGCAGATATCCAAGTCCCTTTTGTCATAACGGATTTAAAGTTTGCTGCAAAATGCCGAAAATTTAAATAAAGCCCCGTGGCACTTAAAGTAATTGACACGAAAATCGATTGAGGTAAACGTACCAATTTCTAACGAGGATTGAATTTTTTTGACACCCATGTTTCTTTTACACTCGAGTTGTAAATCTGAATGTGACGTTTACTGAAGTATCATTTTGTATAGTCGTCGTGACAAAAAGTACAAAAACATGTGAGTGTTGTCAATCAACTTCGAGTTAAATAGTGTAAACAACGTCTATTAGAAGCAGAAAATACTACTTGCTACCTTGTCCAAAACCGCCTCCACCGAAGTTGGGTCTACCGCCGAAGCCGCCGCCGCCTCCGTACGGTCGAGGGCCGAAGCCTCCGCCGCCGGCCTGCGCCTGCGCACTGGCCTGGCTAAACCCACCGCCGAACTGGGGAGATCGAGCTACTCGCACACCTGGGGAATATGAAAAAAGTAGCTATTATAGGAATGCTTGATGATTAACCCATGATTTAGATTGCCTAATTTGGTTTTACTGGGGTTTTTTTTTCGGGAAATTTATCAACATTATCACAATTTTCTGCCCATAATTCTTGTACGCCGCGGTGAGGTACTTTCGACTACAGTTTTAACCACCTTCAGTCGCCTTTTTTCATGGAGAATGAAGACTCTATCAGATCAGTTTTACTTTTTCATAACCACAAGTAGAAAGTAGACCACTACACTATACAATAAGATTAGAAGGAAAATATTTCTGTAATAAGTGAAGTAATTATTCTACAGAGTACGTAGTGCACTGAACATTTAAAACTAGAAGCAGCTTCACAAATGGATCATTAAAGCCCTGATCTTTGTTGAATCTTTTTGGGATAGAAAACTTAAAGACCTTAAAGACGATGATGTTGTCGAGTACGCGTATTTGGCGTTTCGCAGGAACGAACATGTTGCGCCACGAATTCGCCCGTTTTACGGACCAGGTCAAAATTACTCTATTCAAGGCATACTGTACTGCCAGGGTCTCTACACGGGAAGTCCGTGGCTCAGCTGAACCCAAAGCATTCAGTACAATATGTTAATATATTTAGGATGATGTTGAAACTTTCCCGTTTCTTTAGTGCCTCGAAAACGTTTGCTCGCAGGCATACTGACGGTTTTCATGCCATCATTAGAAAAAAAGTAGCATTGCCGGAGTGGAGGTAGCGGGGTAGTGACAACAGCATCTTAAAAGTAGAGCAGCAGATAACACTAATTCGCCTGTTCTGATGCTTAGTGTGGGTAATACTGCAGGGAGCTCTTCGGAGGTGCATAACTCACCGACTTTCTAATTCTATTATGTTAAAATAAATTAAATTACTTTTTACGATTCTTACTAATTCTAGTATTAAGTCTTTTGTATGTAATAATCAAATCTTAAGTCATGAAACAAAAAATAATTGAAAAGTACTTATTTTGGAAAAAAATAAACCAAGAATTATCTACCTGCATCTATCTCACTGAAGTGAGCTACCAACAGAACGGCTAGTCCTACACAGAACACTCCAGCACTCGCCATCTCGATCCAACGTCGACCAACTGATATCTGTACCACCAATATCACATTTTATATTCGCTAACAGACTTCCAATTCGACTATACTCGACAATTTTAACACTAAACAATGTTTACTTACAGAACTATTCATATGAGCACAAATAAACTATCGTATGAGCCTATAATTATGGTTCAAAATCAATCGGTGTACTGTTCTACGGTTGAACAAACAAAAGGATTTGCTCTAGGGAAATTACCTGATGTAATAGATTGGTCCAAATATTTGCATAAGCATTAGCCATGGTCAATGACAGCGATCTTGGTGGGTTTTTAGGAAATTCGTGGTTTTTTTAATTATCCGCATTTGATTGGCAAACGTGGGTAAGCATGAACGTTGATTCCGATTGTAAAATATTGTGTAAAATTATTAGGACATTTCGTTAATTAACCTTGGATCGCCTTAAAAAGCATAATTTTCAAATAACAGTGACCCGCAAAAGCTTAAACGTATACGTTTTTGCCGCTTTATTTTGCTATCCAACTACACTATTTCCATTCGTTTATTATACAAACGTAAAAAGCTAAATAAAACTTTATTTCAATATTTCACTGATGTATATCGGATAGATGATCCAGAAAACGAGCTGACGTTCCAAAACCTTCGCTTGGTTCTGGAACGTCAGCTAGGTAGTGATCAAAATTCGTGGATTTCATATCGCATTTCATATAGTTTTGTACAATGTAATTGCAGCTGTCAACGCAAGTAAATGGATAGAAATAGTGTAGTGTTACTTAATCAAAGAACATACGTTTATAGTTTTTTTTTTGTTAGAGGCTTGCGTTTGACCGCCAACGCGCTGATATTAAGCGATGATGTGGACTACGATGGAGCACTCTTGCCTAAATCCGATTCAATCGTGATTTGAAGACGTCAGGACAGGAAATTAATATAAAACTTTTATTTTCTTATCCACCATCACGGTTAAATGTTCGAAAAAGTATCATCGTCATCAGCCAGAAGACGACCACACTGAACATCCTGCCATCTGTATACAATGGATGCCCGCAACTCTCACAATGTTGTCGGTCCGTCTAGTGGCAGGCCTACCTACACTGCGTCTTCCGGTTCGTGGTCTCCACACAAGAACCTTTCTTCCCCATCGGTTATCAGTTCTTCGAGCGATGTGGCCTGTCCATTGCCACTTCAACTTGCAAATATGCCATGTCGGTGACTCTGGTTCTTTGACGAATATCTACGTTCCGGATTTTATCTCGCAAAGAAACTTCGAACATAGCTCTCTCCATTGCTCGTTGTGTGACTCTGATTTTTTCAAAAGGCCAACAGTTAAGGACCACGTGTCAGTACCATATGTCATCACTGGCAACCGTAACACACAACTGGTCAAAGATCCTTGTCTTTAGGCACTGTGGTACCTTGGAAGAGAAAATGTCACGCAATTTCCCGAACGCTGCCCATCCGAGTTGGATTCTTCGGGCGACCTCTTTGCCTGGACTTATCTATCTGAACAATCTGTCCAAGATAGGTGTAATGGTCAACAACTTCGAGAGTATCGTTACCAACCACTACAGGCACGGGTACAATATGGACATTGGACATGATTTTGTCTTGTCCATGTTCATTTTAAGACCCACGTGTTGGGAAAGGCTCCAGCGACTCTGCCATGATGACTATGTCAGCGGCAAAACGAAGTTGTTCCCGATATATACTCTGTGGCCGATATATATACGTAACGTTACGTAAACGATAGCAAAATGTATGAAAAATTTAACAGCGCCTCTATCGGACGTGCAAGGAAACTGAATTTTTCATACATTTGCTATCGTTTACGTAAGGATAACTTTTTCGCAAGTTCTAGTACTAACCCCACTGATCTATGGAATGCACGGAATACTATGGAATGCATTTTCTCTGTCGCTAGCACAGGTCGCTAGCAAATGGATGATGGATGTTACTGGCCGTATGTCGAATATTTTTCCCAAAAAGTTTCCTTAGTTATTTGCAAAGATTAAAAAGAAGTTTTTCGAGCAATCTCCTTTCTTTTTTAATTTTTTTGACAATTTTCCTTTCCGTCACAAAATGTCAATAATGTTTACAGGAGAAATTTATAAAACGTAGTGATCAAAGATAATATAAATAATACGTAGTAATTACTTGAAATTCTC
Organism: Agriopis leucophaearia; assembly: GCA_949125355.1. NCBI lineage: Eukaryota > Metazoa > Arthropoda > Insecta > Lepidoptera > Geometridae > Agriopis > Agriopis leucophaearia. The sequence continues at coordinate 1,536,399 of OX421262.1, forward strand.
ACGAATACTTTGATATTTTATTTAATATTTGTAGTGATAAAGTAGTGTCCCAAGATTAATTAACGATGATTAAGGAGCCGGCAGTAGCTATCCAAAATAAATTCCAGCGGCAGGCGACTGTGTTAATGTGGAAATGCTACCTACAGAGGCAGTAAGTATCGGAAACACAATGTAAAGGCTTTGATTATGTATAGGTAAGTACATAATCAAAGTAAAAAGGATAATTATCATCATCAGTTTTCCCTTCTGTTCTAACAGAACGGACGCGCGAAATCAAAAGCTCCAAAAAGAAAAAAGAAGAACTTAGAGGAATTTTATCAGAATCTATTGAGGCGTTTATGCTGTAGGTGGAAAGATACCTACATCCATACTAATATTATAAATGCGAAAATAACTCTGTCTGTTTGCTACATAATCACGGCTAAACGGGTTAACCGATCTCGATGAAAATTTGCGAGGTAATAGTATGGTATCATCGGACGGACGGACATAGTTTATTTTTTCTGAAGAAATCGCGGACGAAGTTGCGGGTACAGCTAGTTTATATATAAGTAGGTATAACGTATTAGTACGTTAAACGCAAAACTTTCCTTATGGCTTTGCGTCATCGGGTAATAAAACCAAGCTGAACCTGTGGGCGAAGTAAGAATATTCGCTACGTAAAATACGTAGGCATCGATTTTTACAATAAAAAATATTTTGAAATTGTAATTTAAGTATATGGATTTCGATACCTACATATTTTACGTAGATAAATTTTGGATTCGCCTACTAGCTGCTCTCCACTCATTCCTTTCCGTTGCATATATATATATATATGTATAAGGTTGCCTGGAAGAGATCGCTTATAGCGATAAGGCCGCCTATTGTTTCACTAGTTTTAAGTGTTTTTATCTTATTATGTACCTATGTAATTTCTGGTGTGAAAAATAAAGAGTTATCTATCTATCTATATTTAGTAGAGGGGAGGGAATTGCAATGTTACCTTGGTAATTTCGTACATAATAAGCGGTGTTTAGTTTATAAAGGTGTTTTTAATTCAGGCGTAGATGGCGGTGCCTGGTGTATGAGACGTTGTTCGCTTCTACGCTGTTCATGGTAGCAGTGTTCATAGCCAAGCCAGTGTTCCTAACTCCACTGGAGGCGGAGCCGGAGCCCCCGCTGACCACGACTGACCTGCTGGCCTCACTCTCCCGAGACACTATACTCGGCTACACACCCGACACGGACCCTTACACGACCATCATGGAGCGGGTCTCTACTACGCTCAATATTTGTAAGCCTCTTCTTTCTAGAGTTTCAGTAAGCTGATAAAATTTCACCTATGCGTCCGTTCGTCTGTATATCACGGCCAATTTTTGGGATCCGCACCCAAAGGGTGCGATAACCGATAACCGATGGAGAAGAAAGATTCTTGAGTGGAGACCACGAACCGGAAGACGCAGCGTAGGTAGGCCTGCCACTAGATGGACCGATGACATCGTGAGAGTCGCGGGCATCCAGTGGATGCAGATGGCAGGTTGTCGTTCAGTGTGGAGGTTAAAGGGGGAGGCCTATGTTCAGCAGTGGACGTCTTATGGCTGATGATGACGCAAAGGGTGCTAACGGGACCCTATAATGAAATATTTAGCGTCTGTCCGTACATACAAATCAACGTGTTTGTTTTTGAAGTATTTTTATGTTTTTGCTTGTGTATTGGGTTTTGGTAATCGTTGAAGAGGACTATATTAACTACCTACCCACTTGGTGTCATCATAGGACAAACTCTAATTAAAATCTACTACATATATTTATTAAGTGTTCACGCTTAGCGAACATGTGTCCGCATGTTCATATTCGGGCCCACGCTTGGGATCGCAAAGTGAATAAAAAACAATTACAAAATTTTTATCTGACATAGCTATTAGGTATAAGACCCTATAAACAATATTTTTTTTACAATTTCTGGGCTGGTCCCATAGCATAAGTTATGCACGATGGTGAGCAAAATGTACCCCTTTCGAATTAGTTTTTCGACTTGAAGTAGAGCATCTATCTGGTCACAGAATACGCGTAATAGTCTAAGCTAGTTTATGCTAAGATAAATATAAAATATTTTGCGTTTGTTGTAGCTTTTATGACCGGAAAAACAGAATTTGAACTGAACAGTAACCTGTACCATACAGCCAAAGCCAGCAAACGGAAGGGTGTATCGGTCTTATGGGTTGTATGGAAGCCTAAGGTTAGATTACTCTACAAATACTATTATAGTTCTAAATGTTTTATTAATTACAAACTAGCCGAAACACTACAAACACATACACACCCGCGTTATATACCTCCTTGAAGCAACCTCTTTGGTAGAGACAGCAATACCTTTTGACTTAGATGACAATATATTTTTTTTCAATAGGTAGGTATGTCAACTTCAATTCTTGCCGTTCCATAGATAATGTCAAGGAAAAGGAAAATTCTTCTTGCGTGAAATTTTCCTATATTTTAATACTTAAGGTGAATCGTTTCACTTTGGCGGGAAATTCAAATTTCAAACAGTTTTTTTTTTTGTTTTTGTAGATAAGCCGAGTAATAATTGTAAACGATAATGATGTTCGCGAAAATTGATTATTATTCTTTACAAACTCGCGTAAAGTTATTTATCTCCAATGCATATTATTACGTACATTTGTCAATAAACAAATTTATGCTGTTTCAAACGGTTTATTGCCAAATGTAAGTAATATGGTGAGTAACTGATTAATAGCTGTACATGATAATGTAAAGAACGACCAAAATTTTCGCGACTATCATGCCATTTCACAATAATTACCCGGCCTAGCTACAAGGACAAAAAACTGTTTGAAATTTGATTTTCCCGCCAAAGTGAAACGTTTCACCTTAATCTGCTATTCAGGGCGGACATCCAACAAATCAAAGATTATGAAAATCGTTCCAGCCGTTCTTGAGTTAAGTGTAACTAACCCGAGTTGACTATTTGTTTTATATAGTATAATATATAGATAACATGATCAGCGTAGGATATAATTAAGTAATTACATTACACATGATAAATTTAGAGATATAAGCGTTTAAGTTTTTGGTGGGGATAAAGATTGGATGCGCTGTCCCTCTCCCGCAAAGCGTGTGTTAGTATAGAATATTTTGTAGAACGCGCGCACGGCTTGACGTCATAATAGTGCGCTCTCTATCTATCGTGAAATTAAAATACTTATAAATCTATTTATGCAGCTCTATTTACCAGCTTTTTTATGAGGTAGGTAATAATAATTTTAAATTAAAAAAACCGACAACTTCGACTTCAGAACTGAACCAAAATATATTGGGACCACACGGGAAGCACCCAGCTTTCGAATAAAAATAGAATCATCAAAATCGGTTCACCCAGTCGTAAGTTCTACGGTAACAAATATTTCAAAAAACAGTCGAACTGATAACCTCCTCCTTTTTGGAAGTCGGTAAAAAAAATTAGGCACTTGCCTGTTCTCTTCATTGTCGTTTATTTCTTTATTTTTAGATAAGTAATTATTTATTTTAATAGGTTTCTTCTAGGCTAGCGTGCTCCATCGTAGATATCATCATCGCTTAACATGAGGCGAGTTGGCGGTCAAACGCAAGCCTATAAAAAAAAAGTTATAGCATCTAGTTATCAAGCCGCCCGGACAGATGTACCAATGTATGGGTCTATATCAAGAACCTACGAAATATACATATATAAAATTAAATATACATACATATATTATTATATCTACACTAATATTATAAAGAGGAAAGATTTGTATCTATTTTTGTATGTTTGTATGTTTGTAATGAATAGGCTCCGAAACTACTGAACCGATTTGAAAAATTCTTTCACTGTTGGGAAGCTACACTATCCCCGGGTGACATAGGCTATATTATATTTTGTAGCGAGGCCGAAGGCCGAGCTTACACTCGTGCGAAGCCGGGGCGGACGGCTAGTATTTATATATTCTTCTTCAGTCTGTAGATAGCACCGAAAAAAAATCTCACTTCAGTGGTAGATAGATAGATAGTTAGAAACTCTTTATTTCTATACCTAAAGATAACACATTAAGGTATTGGCGTCTTCTTGCTTATACATTTTTTCAAGCCATTTACCATTTTAATTTTTTTGCATTTCATTTCAAAACAATGGCAAAAAAACTGCCGAAACCCGGGATTGAACCGGGGACCTTTAGATCTTCAGTCTAACGCTCTCCCAACTGAGCTATTTCGGCGATGAGATATGTTTTAAAATACTACGTCTCTCGCGATAAGCACTGATAAAAACACAGATTTTTATTCTTTTTGATGAAAGTCTCTTATCAACTTCAACAGGTAGGTACTTACAATAATAGTGAATAACCCAAATAACTGAAATAATATGTCAGCGAAGTAAACGAAATTGTGTATTTACTAATTTTGAAGTCGGTTTGTTTAGTTGATAATTCACATCATCATATCATCAGCCAATTAACGTCCACTGTTGGACAGAGGCCTCCCTCATAGAGAAGAGTGTTGCCATAATCCCCACGCTTGGCAGGCGGCTTGGGGATCGCAGTACGTTCACCGTGTACCATTAGGACGCTGCTACCCATCCTCCGGTGGTTCTGGTCGTAGTTTTAGGACATACCCGGGTCCTGTAGTTAGTTGATAATTATTTTAGTGGAAAATCGTAATCGAACTTTATTGCACATTGAAATATTTGTAAACAATCGTACCTATAAATTATCTTTCACAATCTTTCATGTGAACACATTAAATAGGTACAATTTTTCAGTGAATATATTACAATGCTTCGAGTCTAGAATGCATTTTTTGATTTGGTAAACTAGTGGAGTTTTTACCCTACAGAACGACCATCCATTTACATATTTCTTTCCTTTCGGATGTCATTATCAGTATAAGTTGTAAAAAGCGTTAATAAGATGCAAAGATATTGCTATTATAATAGATATTCTGTGGTTCTATCACATCAAGAATTTAGGAGATTAAATTCGATTGCCCCAGATTGACAGGTTGACGCAATCGACTCTAATCCTTATTTAACCGACTTCTAAAAAGAAGGAGGTTCTCAATTCGACTGTATTTATTTATATATTTTTTATGTTTGTTACCTCTGAACTTTAGCCTGGGTGAACCGATTTTGATGATTCCTTTTTTTATGCATAAATAGGCTTGCGTTTGACGGCAAACTCGCCTGATGTTATGCGATGATGCGGTCTACGATGGAGTACGCTTGCCTAGAAGAAGCCGATTCACTCGTGATTTGAAGACACCCAGATTGTAACTATCGGGGAACACCCATTCAGGCAGCGCGTTATTTGAAAGCTGGTGCTTCACGTGTGGTCCCATTCCAATTTGGTCCAGTCCTGACATTTTTATGAAGTCGGTTTTTGATATTGATAATTATTTTATCGGCTTTTGGATTGCATTGGTTGTTTCAGAAAGACAACAAGTGGAAATTCAGTATCCGCAGCACGGAGCGCGCGCGCTACCAGACCAGCACAGATTTAACTTCGTACCCCAACCCTCACCTGCGCGCCGGTTTCCTCGCAGTCCAGCTCGCCATCAGCCAAGCTGTCATAGCTCATAGCGCTGCCAACCCAGACTATGAGGTACCCTACCAGACAGGCGCATAGTTCACGTCGAACCCCAAACAACACCTGCGCGCGCGCTTCCCCGCCGCTTTTTTCTATTTAACCGATTTCCAAAGAGGAGGAAGTTATCAATACGACAGTTTTTAATATTATTACTTTTTTGTTATCTCAGAACTTTTGCCTGGATAAACCGATTTTGATGATTCTTTATTTATTTAAAAACTGGTGCTTCCCATTTGGTCCCATATCAATTTGGTCCAGTTCTGATGAAGTCTGTTTTTTATATTGATATTTATTTCTATGCGACATCGTGTAGGACCTATTGCAGCATTTGCATTAACGAATGCCTTGCTGTTTCCCAATAAATACAATCTCGGTGTCTACAAGGAGTAAAATTAACAAATCGGTTTAGGATCAGTTTTTTTTAGGTTTAAAGATTTGGGTTGTGATAAATTTACCCTTTTTGGGTGCCGTACTATATATATCAACATACTATGTGTTTGGGTGTCAACGGAACCCTATTACTGTGTAGCTTATTTGCTGCCTTGTCTGTTTGTCCTAAGTTACTTCTTTTTTGAGCTGTAATAGATAGTCTTAATAATCTGAATACAATAGTAAAAAAACAAAAAGTAAAAAAAGGGGTCCTCATACAACAAAACGATTTTTTAAACTTATTTTTTTCTTTACTCTAATGTTTAAAAGGTAATACGTAAAAGTGTCAAACTTGGCATGATTATAGTATCTACACGATATAAAGTAAAACAACAAATAACACTGTAAAAACTGGTCAAGTGTGAGTTGGGTGGGCCCTAAGATCCAGAACTGAATGAATGAAAACACATTCCTGTATGCGGAACCCACGGTGTGTGAGTCCGATTGGTACTTGGCCGGTGTTTAGTTGCTGTTTTATTGGTCCTGACATGTTTCCTCATATCTGTCTAGGTGAAACTGGTGTCAATGCCAGTCTCTCCCCTGATGCAGCAGGAGACAGTAAAGAAAGCGCTTTCTGGCATCCTGCTCTGCTTCACGGTAGCGCTGATGCCACCCGTGCTGGATGCGCAGGGGCTGGTCGTCAGGGAGACCACCAGTTGGTTCAAGGTCAATTGGAACTGCTATGTTAAAGGGGTCAAAGGGGGCCATTGTATCTACTCATTATTATAAACAAATTTCTCAGTGAAACCAATCGATGGCGAAGTTAAAAATTCTTATTGCAGCATTTTCACAGTTCTAAATGCTCAATGGAAAGACTGCAACTATCTGAGGTCTTTTTGTCTGAATTTGAACCAAAAATTACAAATTTTAAGCAATCAATTAATCATCATTATCAGCTTACCATGTTCCCACTGCTGAAACACAAGCCTTTCTCTCAGAGAGAGAAAGAGAGAGAGTATGGGCTCTAAATCCACCATGCTGACCCACTTAGACAAATTGGTGATAGTCATATATCATTAAACTTTGTGGTTCCTGGACATATGGGTTTCCACACGATGTTTTCCTTCACCGTTGTTGAGCGGTGACATCGGAACTGCACATATAAGTCATTGGTGCAGGGCCAAGGATCGAAATAGATGCAGTCCAAATTACCAAGATCTAAATTACATCCAAGTCCCAGTTACCGATATAGCCCACCGGATTTGCAAGTTGAAGTGGCAGTGGGCAGGGCACATAGCACGCAGAACAGATGCCCAATGAGGCCGAAAGGTTCTCAAATACGGATCGGTAAGCGCAGCGTAGGGCGTACACCCACAAGATAGACAGACGACCTAAAAGAGACCGCAGGGAAACGCTGGATAAAGGCCGCTTCCAGCCAGCCGTTTTGGAGCTCGATGGGGGAGGCCTACGTGCAGCATTCGACGTCTTATGGCCAAAATGATGATGAACTTTTTAAACAACGTTTTGCCAAAATCTGTTGTACTTCCAGAAAGGTCTCCGCATGCGTGGAGTGTCCTATGTCTCGATGTACCTGGGCTGGCTCGTGTACGCGTACTTGACAGCGCTGCCCGTCTGCTTCGTGGCAGCAATTACACTGCTGCTGATCTTCCGCTGGATCCACATCGTGTTGGCTCTCATGCTACTGCTGGCTTACATTTCAGCCATGATCCTCACGGCGCTCATCATGGCAATGTTCCATAGTAAAAGTAAGCCAAGTTTTTGATTCTACATGGAGTTTGACTGTCACTTGTGCGAATTTTCCGATTATCATTGACTGACTTATTGACTGATGCCCAAAATGATAAAATCCATACATTTTCATTGAAGATAGTTTGTACTCTGGATTAACACTTCGTTTACTTCTTATCTCAGTAAAAATCATGTTTTATTTTCAAAGTAACTATAATCATATAATTAGCTTCATAATGATTAAGTGGAAGTGGATGTGTTATGGACTAAGTGATTAATGAAACAGGTTGAAAAATGCCCACTATAAAAGGGTAGCATGATAATATTATAACTACTGAAAGTACAAAACTGACTAACGGCTCTATGAAAAACCGCAGGCACTATGATAAAAAATTAGGTTTAAATGATTATTCATTTTCCGATTTCACTTGTCAATAAGCATACCGCCAGGGTAGGTATTATGAATAATTTCCTCACTAATCACGTCATCCATAACAGATGCATAATATTTTAAATAGTTATTTCCTAAATTCATTGCCATTGTCCGTACTAAATAATCTAATTGATGTCTAAATGTTTTTGTAACTTTGTAAACAGCTTGGATCGCTTGCGTATGGAGTATTCTGTTCACGCTCCTCCAGACGTACATGGCTGAGCTGCTGGTGCATCACGAGTACGATATGATGCATGGGTCGGTAACTTTCCTTCTGCATTTGTTGATGCCACCGCTGGGGCTCGTGCATGCTATGAACTATTTCGCACTGCTGTCTACTGGAAGTGAGTTTTTTGAAATTTTGCTATTTTTAACCGACTTCCAAAAAGAAGGTTCTCAATTCGTTTTTTTATATATATTTTTTTATGTTTGTTGCCTTTGAACTTTCGATTGGGTGTACCAATTTTGATGATTCTTTTTTTATTTGAAAGCTGGTGCTTCCCGTGTTGGTCAATTTGGTCCAGTTCTGTTTTTTTTATGAAGTTGTTTTTTTTTATATTGATAATTATATAGATTTTTTTAATGTAAAAGGCGATGTGTGTATGTATGTATTTATATGTTCCCTATTAACTCCAAAATGGCTGAACCGATTTTGACGGGACGTTCACTGGCAGATAGCTGATGATATAAGACGTAATCCACGCGGGTGAAACCGCAGCGCGTGGCTAGTATAACATAAAAAAAAAACCCTCGGTTTGTTGTTTGTTTTAAAAATATTCATTACTAGCGACGCGCCCCGGCTTCGCACGGGTGTAAGCTCGGCCTTCGGCCTCGCTACTATGACCCGTTCCAGGAACACAAAATTTCATCAAAATCGGTCCAGCCGTTTACTCACCGTTTAAACCTTCCCTGGACTACGACAAACATTTTAAAACCAAAATCAGCCAAATCGGCCCAGCTGTTCTCGAGTTTTAGCGAGACTAACGAACAGCAATTGATTTTATATATATAGATTGAATATGCAGAGTCCGCATGCATATATAAATAGTAATATATATAAAAACCTTACACTCGACACATACACACAGTGAATACACACTGTACTATATTCTCTGTTGACAGATCTAGAATCGTCTTCCTCTCTCTGGTACAGTATCGGATCCTGGGGTGTGCTGATAGTGCTATACTTTATCCTCTTGATGTTTCTGCAAACAACCATTGGTCAGGACCGAGCCATCGGGGGACAGGTGTCTTGGAAATCCCTCATATTTAAAAAAGTTGAGGTAAGTAAATACTTGCTGATAATAATCCCTCATTATGAACCGGTGTTCACTGTAGCTGTGCTGTACTGAACTGGGTCTGGGGTTACCATCTATCCGGACTTGTCCGGACATGTCTGGACTTTTAGACCTTTGGACCAGCTTGTAATTTATTTTGACATAGAGTAACGCAATAACGGTTAAAATTATGATTATATCTGACAATTTACTTGTTACAGGATGAAAACGCATTACACGAAATCGAAAATCCAACGGGCACAGAACGGGATAAACTTCAAGAGGTCGACGAGCTAGTTGCTAAGGCAGTTAGCTTCCGAAACGTATCCAAGGTAAACAAATGCAATCACTCTTTATTGACACCACAGAAAGGATATTACAAGAAGAACCAACTGAAATGTGGAATATTAAAAATGTTTTATCTTTAACCGATTCTATACCTGGGTCCCGATTCTACTAAACCAATTTTTTTAAAATTGTTAATGAATTTCCTCAAAAATTACCCTTTTGACACTTTTGGTATAGATAAAGTGTCCAAAGTAAAAAACTTGAGGCAATTCATTAACTTGATCGGGCCCTGGACTTAATTGGCCATGGTAATATTTCGGTTAAAGACAACTGGATGGAGGGCAATGTGGTAATAAACCCGTAACAGGTGTACCTACCCATACAAACTGCCTATAGAATATTATATTATTATGGAAACTAACTTGGTTTTCATTCATTGTGTTTATATTACACGGGAATTATTCACGTATGATTAAGTGCAAATTAGTGCAAACGGAGGAGTCGCGCGCGCGCACTCACCTTGAAATATAACGCCGAATGCGATTGAAACTACAGTCGAAATAATTGGCTTAATCATACGCTAGTAATATAAACAAAAGAAAGAATATTATAAATGCTTGTAGATCTTTGGTTACCTATTAAAAAAAAAGTGCTGCAAAATTCTTCTTATAAAATTTCTGACTTTTTCATTTGTAGAGCATAATGGGCGTCCCAGTCCTACAAAATATTACAATGGACATATACCGTGGGGAGTTCACGATGTTATTCGCTGAAAGAGTACAAGAGAAAATTATAACTACTACTGGAGACTTGCTCACCGGTATATCTCTCATACGTTACTATTCGTAAATTTTAGACAAGATGCCTATGACAGGATCACAAGACACAAGCTGACGCATCAAACATTATGACGGATCGCCCGCAGTACACAATTATAGTTACCGTGGCATGTATTTTGATGCTGGTTTGTTGAGTATTCGGAGTAGGGTAGATAAAGGAGTATTTTTTATATAATAGGCATGCGTTTGACTGTCAACTCACCTGATGTTAAGCGATAATGCTGTCTACGGTGAAGCACGCTTGCCTAGAAGAAACCTATTAATGGATTCACTCGTGATTTGACTTCATCTGATGGTGGGTAGGACGAGGATGCACTCAAATTTTGGATGCCTTAACTGGTTTATCCTTGGGCTACGCATTACGCTCTACTTTTTTAAAAACCAATGCTATTTGAACTGATTCCGGCATCCAAATTCCGCTACAGGTCATCGAGGCATCGACACATTCAGCTACGTCGCGAATTCTGGTCGATTCCGCACGCAACGTTTCCATAATTCCTTTTTATTCCTTTACACTCCTTGCCTCAGTGTTCCTTATAAAATACAACCCCGGGTCTCGTCAATAAAAGACTACTGTAACTCATGACCAGTCGTGCTCCATCTTAGACCATGCACTAACCCATTTTATCATTAAAAAGATAGTCAAACCTCACATAGATGGATAGATGAATGGATTCTTGCCATTATTGTGTGTAGGGCTAACGTTCCCGGATCGCGGCACCATCAACGTGCTAGGCCACATCTTGCATCCCGGAGATAGCATCATGACGGAGCCGCACATGATGGGCTACTGCCATCGCGCCAACTTCCTCGTGTCGGACCTCACGGTCTTCGAGCACATTCAACTTATCGGCGATGTATGTTCTTTACTTTATCTACGAGCATCTAGCACAATCATCAATTCATTCATCATGATTAGACTTAATATTATATATCTCAGTCTAAGAGTATCTCCATCGTATTTTATTTATGTTACACGGGAATTACTCACGTAAGATTAAGCCGGTTACTCCGACTATAGTTTCAACCGCATCAGTGCAAAGCGAGACGCAGCCGCGCGCGTGCATTCACCTTGAAAAAGGCCGTCTAATGCGGTTGAAACTATAGTCGGAGTAACCGGCTTAATCTTACGTGAGTAATTCCCGTGTAACATAAATAAAATGTGTGAAAACCACGTCAGTTTCAATAATAATATCTCCATCGTACGTTATCTCGGCTATAGGGCTGAACCGATGTTGACAAAATTTGACCAGGCAGTAGTCTTCATCCCGACTATGGACATGATAGGTATACTTCTGGGCCCGGAAATGCAGAGAAACTTGAAATCGAGAATAAAACTGCGGGATTCAGCTAGTTTGATTCATATAGAAGCTTACAGTATGTACCTTATTCATGTGTTGAGGTTCAAGAAATGCAAGAACTAACACCACTACAAAAGCATATGGAATAATATAATAACCTTGAGTATTCTTCAGTTTGTTGGCGTTCTTTGAACAAGAATTTAAGGTAATCAGTTCGAAACTGATCATCCTGGACTAGCAGACGCTCACCATGTCTTGGGTATATTTATCTAGGTCCATGATTGTGTTCGTAGATCTGTATGTGGCATGAGAGTCGTCAGTACATATACCAGTACGGGCACATGCGCTGGCGGCGGTTGATGGAAGAGTGTAACCTGGAGGTGGTGCAAAACATGCAGGTGCACCGGCTGGATGTGTTCTACTGCGCGCAGCTGTGCTGGGCTATAGCCATGCTCATGGAGCCCAGGGTATGGACCTTCAATTAATACCCACATAGAAATAATAGCCGCGAAGGCGCAATTCCACCCACGAGAGACGTGCTTTCGGCTAAATAAAAAATGCTGCTAATATTTTTAACATATTGCAGATTACGCGCCAGATAGCTTGTCAGATCAGCGGTACATTGCTTAGATGGATATTGGGCCTAAGGCGCGGCGCTCACCTTGTAATGTGACACGTTATCTAACAAGAAATCTAACTTACTAAATAGGGTTTACATAATTGCGGTGCTATGTCAAAATAGAGTCATTGTATTCATCATTATGACAACTTTTACTTGGTTATGGGGTCGTTTGGTGATCAACTCTTAAACCAGAAATAAAAAAAATCTGCTGTTCCATGGAAAAGAGTCATTAATATCACACTTAACTAATAAAATGTATAAAACACTACTCCCCCACTACGCCATCCTCTCCTTTTCCTAACACAACCTTATTTTTGTTTCCAGATTGTAATAGTACCAAACTTTTCAGATCAGCACCCTCTCTATAATATGGTGATCAGAGACAAGATCATGGTAATATTGTAATACATTTTCGTACAAATACTTTTCGTTTTCTTGTGATTTCAATGAATTTTTATAATGTACCAAACTAACAAAGAATTATTATTAGAATTATTAATATTAGATTAAGAATAATTAACTTCCTCTCCCTGTATTGTGTAAAGTAAATTCGTTAAAGTTAACAAAATAGTAGTAAATTATAACAAAAGTCACGGACCCCGGTGTCTGTGGAGTGATATTTTATTTATAAAAAATAAAAAAAAAGAAGACCGGTCCAAAGACTGTGCCAAAGATGAGTTGGTGACATTGTAAAACTATCGGGAATGGACTGGCTCTGAACTGAGAGGGCTGGCCTGAGGTGGTGGAGGTTTATGCCCTGCAGTAGACGTTAAAAAACTCATGATGTTATTGCGAAGATGAAAATGAAAGTCAGTAGGTATTTTTCAGCAATACAAGAAGTACCTCACGGTGATTCAACTGTGCTATTCAAGTTTACAGTTGGAATATGCCGATCGCGTGTTTATATTTGACAGTAAGGTGTTGGCGTTTGGAGGGACACCTGCGTACATGTTCTTCAAATATGGTAAGTCTTATGTTCGCATCCTGTTTCTTTTAAGAACTGCTATGTTTTCTTTGCGTGTTGTTTGACCTAGCGAGCCATATCGGGGCTCATGATGAGAAACAGTTATTAAGGGTCGCCGTCATTGAAATCGATCAGGAGGATTACATAGCATTGGCATGGCAAATCAATCAGTTCTTCTCTCTCAAAATTTCCTAGATATTATATTGCAAGTGTGTTTTAAGAACAATGTTTCCGGTTTATGTTTTCATACGAAAATCTTGGAAATCCGGGCCTGACTGAGGCTAAGCTCTTTTTAACTTAAAAAGACCTATCAAAATAACCCTGTATTTAAATAGGTACACAAACCATTTCGGGACAATTTCAACACATTTTATTTATAATCGCATTTTGATCTGCCTTCCAAATGTAAAGGTCGCGAGTACCGAGTCCGAATGATTATCCGAAGCGAAGGCAGCGTGGACGACGAGTCGATGCGCGGGCTGATCGCGCGCGCAGCGGAGGCTGGGGGCACGGTGCGGGCCCACCTCGGCTCGCTGCTCATCCTGCGGCTGCCGACCGCGCCCACCGAGGCCGTCGCCTACCTCGTCAAGGACGTGGTGGACAACTCCAGCCGCTACGGCGTGCTTTCCATACATATCAGTGTGCCGGACTCGGAAGAGGTGCACAGAAGGTTGGTCACCTATCGACGGCACTTCACGCCGAAACAGTCGCTTACACTGTACCAAGCACAAGTTTGGTCCTGTATGGAGTATTGCTCTCTTCTTTGGGATGGATCAGCTAAGTACCAGTTCGGGGCGTTGGAGTCAACTGAGAAGCGTGCCAAGAGGCTCATCAGCAATGAATGCCTAGTTCAGACTAAGCTTCTTAGTCTTGAGCATCGGCGCAAAGTTGCTAGTCTATCATTGCATACATTTTGGAGAGTGTGCATAAGATCTGCATGGTTTAATTCCCTCCTGCCCATTTTTCTATCCGACTGCCAGAGCGGGCACGAAAAATCGACATCACTTTATGGTTGACATTCCGAAAACCCGTAAGAAGTGCTTGATTCCACTTTTATTGTGCGAACTTCTAGTCTGTGAAATGCGTTGCCTAAATGTTCCCGATAGTCACAATCAGGGTGTCTTCAAGACAAGAGTGAATCGGTTTCTTCTAGACAAACGTGATCCTTCGTAGGCCGCATCATCGCTTAACATCAGGCGAGTTGGCGGCCAAGTGCAAGCCTAATATATAGTACAAAATATAATAAAAACCGCTTATAAGAATAAAGTACCTACCGTTTTATGTTTAATGTATGAATGTTTTAGAGCAATGGTGGAGTCGAGAGCGCTACTATACAAAACTTGTGTTAGTGCAGAAGTAGCAAATACTGCCTTAAGGAAAATGGCTGGTAAATTTTCATAAGACCTTATAATTTTGCAATTTCTCCATTTCTATTTTTGACCTTAGCTTAAAATCATGTTTTATTTTAGTTTTAGTGGAAACAAATAAGTCTTCCCTCGAGAGTCACTTTTTTACTACTGCCTTGTGAAGAATCAACCTGTGTGCATTCTCAGCTTATACCTACAACATGAAGAGATCGAGCTAAAATATATTATGAAGTTTACATATCATACAAATTATTTCTTATATTTCTAGTAACAAATCTTACAATGCAATGTTTTAGAACCACTAGCGTGGAAAAGACGGTTGATGATGTGTATTAATATTACACAACTGCAGTACATCGGTTGGAAATACTTCGCTTTCCATGTTCACTACAGGCTCTACTTTGTAATCACGGTATGTTAATCACAACTTAAATTGACTAACTAGTTTTACTAGATAGTAGGCTATCGGGCAGGTATTAGATTTTTTTAAAATCCACTGGATGCCGGCGACTCTCACAATGTCGTTGGTCTATCTAGCGGGATGACTACCTCTAAGAACCTTTCTTATCCATTCGTTATCTGCAAATCTAACCAGATATCTCGTTGACTGTCGTTCTTCGGCTAATTCTAATACTAATTTGGCAGCCCTTGTTTTGAATTTTATCGCATAAAGAAACTCCGAGCAAAGATAGCTGTCTCCTTTGCCCGCTGTGGGACTCTGAGTTGCAAACGGTCAGCAGGACCACGGATGGAGGAGCTACGCCTACCTACACACAAACTTTCCCATTTGTAATGTACTACGCGCGGTTATATGTTTTATTATATATATAAACCTTCCGTGAAAAATTCTCTAACTGATAGTGAAAACCGCATCAAAATCCGTTGCGTAGTTTTAAAGATCTAAGCATATAAATAAGGACGGACAGACAGAGGGAAGCGACTTTGTTTTATACTATGTACCTAGTGATAGTGAAGTGTGATATCAATTTGCAATATTGTGATTGATTATAGTTGTTATCTGCGATGGTTGCGGGCATATTCATCGGATTGTCTCTCTCTATGATGCTCTCGAGAGGCGAACGGGATGAAGCTGCGAATAAGCTTTTGCACGGAGAGGTACTCGTATCTCTCTTGATAGTTTTAATCACCAAAATCATCATTATCATTTCAGCCTAAGTTCCCACTGCTAGGACTCAGGCCTTCTCTCAAAGAGAGGATAGGCCCTAAATCCACTATGCTGGCCCTGTGTATGTTGGTGAATGTCGTATGTCTTTAAACTTTAGAGGTTCTTGGACATATCGGTTTCCTCATGATTTTTTCTTGGCCGTTTTTGGCATCGAAACTGCACATAATTGCACATGGAGATATGGTAAGGTCGCGAGTCCGACTCGCAATTTGCCGGTTCTTTTTATGTACGCAATGCAATTGTATATAATATCCTTCGTCATGTTATCTCTCTAGAAAATACTGTTTTTTATATATAATTGTTTGTACATAAGTACGTGTATGGATTTTGTCTTGTTTCCATAGATACTGACTATTGAATTCATTAACAAACCGACTGTTCTGGTCCTTCGATCCGACTCTAACGTCAAATCAATATCTCTGGCCAATGCGTAAGTTTTGACTTAAATATTTTCGTATCTTTTTGCGTTTTGTTATGAATATTTGAGTGACAAGCTAGTCGTTTGTCCACAGCGCTTCTGATGTTGAGTGACGGTGTGTGAAAAGTGAAAACTTCTTTAGGCGCATTGAGCATTTTTGGGTGAAAAAAAATCATGGAACTCGCGCATCGTCACGCTGTACCGTGTATTTTAAAACAGCGCCATCTCTTGTAGAATAGGTGAACTACTACTTAAGTTTTCACTTCTGACGTGCAATCCTATGACTAGTGTGTGTGTTTTTAGTTTAAAGTTTTTATACTGTTCATGTTTCGGTGGGTTGAAGTTGTATAAAACTAGGGGCTGAGACCCTTAACTAGATAATGCAAACTCTTACGACATCTATGGTTTGTTTTTCATCGTTATCCTAATTTTTCAGATATGTTCTATCAGAGCCCGGTGCTAAGGAATACCAAGTCAATCGAATCTCTTACATCGGTTTAGCGGCTTCAGAGGTATTTTTATTAATACTTACAACATCGACTTACCTTCATTTTGTATTTCCTTAAGCGACGTTGTGATTGTAGACTCGAATGATGATGCGTCAATGTTGACTTGACACACGCATGTGTTAGAAAAAAAATGAACTAATCACAAACAAACTAAGCGATTAGACAAAAGTATAAATTGTATTTTTTTTTTTTGAAAAAGACCTTTGATATAAGAGCTGATACCTAATTGTCAAACGGCTGAACAGATTTTCATGAATCATAGGTAACAACATTCTCGATCAAGTCGCCTTTTAAAAAAACAATAAAAAACTAAACCTTTCCCTTTCACTATTATTTTGTTGTTTTTAACTCGTAATGTCTATGTGCCTTGAATTCTTTGACATTAAGCGTAATCAGGCTGCAGAACAGACCAGCAGCCTGATTACGTTGACTGTTAGTAGCAATCGTAATGTCACCAACTCACTGGGTTCCAATTACTGTGCCCATAGTGCGATCTCTGTTATTTGAGAATGCTAGTTTCTATAAAAAATTACAAACAAATAAAAATATCGTAAACGGAATGGCAACATTAAAAGTTTACGTAAGGCTGCAGGAAGAAGAGAGTGATCTAATTAGTCTATTTTTTCAGTCTTTGACAGAATATCTAGTGACGCGCGCGATCGATTCTCCACAAATGTACGTTACCATGTTTGCCTACGGACTGGATGTGAAGACTAATATCAATGACACTCTTATGGTAACTTTTTTTTTACATCGATTCTATGTTGTTTTTTTAAGTTTTAAGCATTTTACCGACCAAAAAAGATGTATAGCATGTATTCCAGGCAAAATTCTATCACATTTACACAACGCGATAAGCACTCCTGTTTGCTTTTGTCTATTCGGATAATTCGGATGTTTATTTTACCAGCTCAACGCTCTGTACAGTCCGTTGCACAAAGACTACGGGGCCGCTGCACGCTCCTTGGCTAAAGCGTACACTTCCCTTCTGAGGCATTTCACTGGCAAGCTCGATGCCAGCATACAAGTCACTGATGACCCTTTGGCTTTGGACCTGTCCCCGGTAAGCCCTTCTTGCCTTTTGTTTAGACCAGGGATAGTCAAATACGGACCTTCCAACTTCAAAGCTGTGCGCACTGCGCAGTCCATACCATCTACGCACTCTTACTCCATAGCATATTTTAGTTGAACAGCGCGCAGTTTGTTGGCTTGTTTCTCTCTAATCTAAGAAAAAAATCAATGTAATCTTTTTGTCAATTGAAAACAAGACAAGGTTTCCGAAAACGTCGCCTTTGATCAGGGAAGAGTGATATTGTCTTTCAGCACGCTTCATTTCTGAAAACTGTCGTACAGCAGAGCTAGCATGCGTACCGACCACCGCTCAATTTTGTCTACTTTTTTATTGAGCCAAAGCGAGACAGTAGGTATATGAAACCGTAGGCACCTTGTTGCCTTCTCTAACTCGACACGGTGACGACAAGATTTTTTCGCGATGCGTATGCTAGACCTGCAGGAATCGATCATTTTTTCGGAATAAAAAGTAGCCTATGACATGAGGATATAAACTATTTCTACATCAAAATTTTATGCTGGTTACAAACAGTACAAGTGTAATTGTACCCTATCGCCTGCAACCCTGACCGGCCTACCCGGGGCGCGAGGTGCCATTTTGTTTTTGTTTTTTGCTTTTTTGCTTTTGGCATTTTGCCGCCCCTTGCCGACGTTGATTTACTGAATAGTTTAGATAATGTGTTAGGAATTGTTTTACTTGGGTTTTAGCAATTCCAATTTTATGAATTAAAATGTTTCAGTGGATGAGATTTGCAACTAGGCCGCCTTTGTTCATACAGTTTCTGCTGATACTGGTCATATCTCACATTACCCTCATACCATCGATGGAGCACGGATTTGCCAGACACATACAGGTATAAATATGAGGGGATGTTCGCAACCTGTGGACGAAGTACGAATATTCCATACGTATCGAATTCCATACAAATTTTGAGTTTCGAAACATAGGTAATACATATAATATTCGATCTGCATGATTTAGTCCCCTCCTGCCGATTTTTCTATCGGACTCCCAGAGCGGGCTCGAAAAATCTACACCGCTTTATGGTTGATATTTCGAAAACCCGTACGAAGCGCTTTGATTCTACTTTTTCGACACGGTTTCGGTACCAATTCTCCTTAAGAAGCTGGAGCACATAGGTGTTAGAGGCTTACCTTTGAGTTGGTTTCAGAGCTACCTGTCATACAGACGGCAATCTCTGAAAGTTGACAATCTCACCAGTTCAAAACTACCTATCAGTTATGGTGTCCCACAAGGAAGTGTCCTTGGTCCCACCCTCTTTATAATCTACATGAATGACATACACCTAACCGTTAATCGTACCGCAAACCTAATTTACTATGCAGATGACACTGTTGCCCTGTTTTATGGCAGAACCTGGAAATCTGCTCTGGACTCGGCTGAAGCAGGCATGAGAACGATTGGTGACTGGCTGGACAATAATCTCCTAACTCTAAATGCTAAGAAAACTAATTATATCTGCTTCCACAAGACCCGAGCCTCCCAGCCTAAAGTACCAATGTGCCTCAAAATTCATTCGATTGCCTGCAACCGTTCTCTATGTCAATGTCAACTGATCGACAGAGTTGGCACTATACGTTATCTTGGCGTAGTTATAGATGAAAACCTATCCTTTAAAGCGCATCTAATGACCACAGCCAAGCGGGTTCGTAAAATCGTGTACATAATGGAACTGTTACGCAACTCTGCAGACCTCTGGGTTCTGCAACTTGTTTACTCCTCGCTTTGCGAATCTATTATCGGTTACTGCATTACCATATGGGGAGGCGCTGCTGTCACGTTTATGCTGGGACTTGAACGAGCTCAACGCGCGGTTCTTAAAACTATGCTCAAAAAGCCCTTCCGATACCCCACTAAAACACTATACGCTGATGCTAAATGTTTAAATGTCCGTCAACTATTTATCCTCCGTGCTTTTACTAAGCACCACTCTAAAGTCCTAAACTCCCCGGACTACCTCGAAAAACTAAGAAATCGCACTTTCAGAACTCCCCGTGCCTTTGTTCGTACCAAATTCGCTCAAAAACTTCCTGACTTCCTGATCCCATATATTTACAACAAAATTGTTAAAACGCTAAATGTTAAATACTTTTCGGTTAACCAGGCCAAGCGCATTGTTCAAAAGTGGCTTCTATCCTTATCTTATGATGATACTGAAAACTTTCTTAAAATTATTTCTTAATGTAATGTTTTTAACTTTTTGTTGTTTGTGAGCTCTTGTCGTATTTTCGTACATAGTCAAGTATATTATTTCTGTTTATTTGTTTTAAGGCCCCCACGAGACAGGCTTTGTCCTAGTGTGGGGACCAATAGTAAAATATTACTTTAAGGTGTTACTTTTTTAAGCAATAAAAAAAATCTTTAAAATCTTTTATATTGCGAACTGCTAGTCTGTGGAATGAGCTGCCTAAATGGGTGTTCCCCAATAGTTACAATCTGGGTGTCTTCAAGTCAAGAGGGAATCGGAATCGGTTTCCTCTAGGCAAGCGTAATACATCGTAGACTGCTTCATCGCTTAACATCAGGTGAGTCCGAGGCCAATCGCAAGCCTATTAATTAATTTAAAATATACCTATGTATGTATAAATTTGTATGGAATTGTCGAGTATTCGTACTTTGTCATCTGAATTTACTTATTATTAACGGCCACGAGCGTGTCAAGACACGCATAAATGACATGAAATTGAGATCTATACCAAAACTGTTATTGCAAAGTTCCAAGCACTTACCTTAATAACCATATCCGGGTGTTAATATGTATTTAAAAATATAGATGTACTCGTATGTATATCAGTCTCTGGCTGCCATAGTACAAGCTTTGTTTGTTTTCGATTTTGTTAAAAATAACAAGCTTAGCGAAATATATAATTAAATGTACCTAATTACACTCACTGAAGAAACCAGAAGAAACTATATAAATTGGCTGTTGTTGTGTCCCTTTCTCGCAAGGTGAGTATTACTATGGAGATTGTATGGCATACATCGATGCGACGTCTTTCGTTAGGATAGTCCGCTCTTTGTCTAGCAAGATATTATAATGATTATCTTCCTTAATTTTGAACACATTTTTAATTTTCTTTTCGGCGATTGACTCTATATAATTATGGTCACGAGTCACGACTCTATTGATTGGTCTATTTGGCTATTGGTCAGCTTTTTGCAAGACAGTGAAAATCAACCAGTCTGGTAACCTACTGTTATTTATGGTAGCATTGGCAGAGTAGTGTTTACTTCGGAAGTCTGTCTTTTTGCTGTGGAAACCTGACAACCAAAATTATTTTTCAGAGTCATGCAATGAACTTCTCTCCGGGCCGGTACTGGTTAATGCTGTACTTTTGGGACCTGGTGCTGTACTGGCTATTGGTGTGCGTGATGACCGGCTTCATGATGCTCATGATGTACCTCATCGCGCCCACCGGACACTTCCAGTATGGAGACTTGTGTTAGTAGCGAACACGATGAAATGTCTATTTAATTTCCTTCATTCATTTTCTTTTAGGTAGCAGTTAGCGAGACTTGGTTTGTCGGTGTCATTTAAACCGACAAAGCAAGTCTCGCTAACTGCTACCTAAAATAATATTCTAGCGTTTAGGAGATATGTACCTAAAGCCTGACTTTAGATTAATTATTGGGATTATATACATATACATAAGCAGTTTCAGATTTTCTCACGTTTTTCGGACAGCTTTACTAATTTTTCTTACCCTTAAAACCTTCGGAATATTACAAACATAAAAAATGCAAATCGGTCCAGCCTTCCTCAAGTGATGCGCTTACCAACAAACACGAACAGCATTTGATTTATATTTTTATAGATAACTAGCAGCCCCAGCCGCCCGTCCCGGATTCGCACGGGTGGAGTTTTTTTTTTACATTCTAGTAATAAGTACGTATAGCCTATGTTACTCAGGGATAATGTAGCATTCTAATGGTGAAAAAGAATATTTAAAATCGGTCTAGTGGTTTTTGAGTTAATTCGTTACAAACATAAAAATACAAATCTTTCCTCTTTGTAATATTAGCGTATAGATAGAGATTAGAAGGGTCTTTGATAAAATAGATGTTCTTTGATTGATGTTTGTTTCACATACCGATATTTAATGCCACAGTGCGGCGATTAACCATTCAAGATTGTCTGTAAACAGCAGTAACGGTGTTCGCAAATCTCTACCTACTATGTCTTTACGCTACTAAATACTACGTAATACTTACGTACCTACTTTGCAAAGAACTATCCTTAGGTATGAAAAATAAAACGCAGCTCACTTTTCAGCCCTGATAATGTCTTAAAGAGCGTTTTGTTCCAGTGGTGTTGCCGTTCATGCTGATTCTATATGGTTTCGCGTGCGTGCCTCAAGCCTATCTCTTTAGCCTGGGGCCGCGCGTCACTCTCAACTCTATGACTTTCATTATCGTCAACGTAGTATTTGGTGAGATTTTGCTTAGATACAGCATATAAGTACAGACGTGGTCTTAACCAGCTGGTCTTTTGAAAAAACTCAGACTTGCACAGCGGGCAATGGAGAGACCTATGTTCGGAGTGTCTTTGCGCGATAAAATCCGGAACGTAGATATTCGTCAAAGAACCAGAGTCACCGACATTGCTATTAATATTTGCGAGTTGAAGTGGCAATGGGCAGGCCACATCGCTCGAAGAACTGATGACCGATGGGGAAGAAAGGTTCTTGTGTGGAGACCACGAACTGAATAAAAAAAGAAGACGATGCTGCGTAGGTAGGCCTCCCACTAGACGGACCGACGACATCGTACGAGTCACAGGCATCCAGTGGATGCAGATATGGCAGGCTGTCGTTCAGTGTTAACTGATTTCATAGAAATCACGGTATTTTTTATCGAAAGAACGGCAAACATGCCAGATGGTAACCGCCGTCTACGGACAACTGCAACTGCACTAGTTGTGTTGTTGATGCGTTACCAGCCCGGAGAGGAGTTTGTAGACACCCAATATAAAATACTCCATGTTGTCATGTCCATTTGTTTGTCCATCAGGTGAAACCACGATCATAGCGCAGACTTTTTACGGCGAGTTTCTAACCTACGCCCTCCTGCTGATGAGGCTATCTCCTCAGTTCAACATGGCGTACGCCTTCGTCAAAATAAAGCAGATCTTCCTTTACAACAGCGAGTGCTTCATCTTCGAAACGCAGAAACTTTGCTCGGGGAAAATTCTTCACAAATGCTGCAGTGAGTTTAGATTACCCAATTCGTTTTACGGCACATTTAGCTTGAGACGTGATCGTAACTATTTATTTGTTTGTCAGCGACTCGATAACTTTATATTTGAAGTCGCGGTTCAAGTCTTTTTTAACTAAATTGACTCCTGGTTTGTTGACAGGAAAATGCGGGATCCTTCAAGCATGTTTCAAGAAGAGGAACTACCTATCCTTAAATCCTGGAATCCTCATTGAAACTGTGGCGATGGTTTCTCTAGCCGTGCTTTACACAGTTATATTACTAATTCTGGAGTACAAGGTAAGGAGCAATAAAACAATGCTAACTTGGAGCTCTGCCACAGAACACAATAACACAGCTCTACTTTCGAATTCTATAGACTGTCTATCCAGTATGGATCTAGCCTAGGTGCCCTGTATCTTAACCAGGTCATCATAAACCGGATAGGAAAAAAATTGTCTGCATTTTTAACTGACTTCCAAAAAGGAGGAGGTTATCAATTTGACTATTTTTTTGATACCGCATAACTTTTGACTGGGTGAACCGATTTTGATGATTCTTTTTTTAATTTGAAAGCTGGGGCTTCCCATTACAAATGATTTGGTCCCATTTCAATTTGGTACAGTTGAAAAAATGTAAAATTGTTATAATGGAGTGGCCAGACATAATTATGTAAGGCAATCAAAAGGCTGAATGGCGTGCCATGGATGAGAACTAAGTTTAATTGTGGGGGTTCAACCAAATTTGGTGTGGGTACCTACTTATCTGTTTTTTTTTTTATATAGAATAAGTGGCAAACAAGCTACGGGCCACCTGATGGTAAGTGGTGTTAGAATAGCCTGGTGAAAACGTTGCAAAATGATTTTTTCGCCTTCAGTATAATTATTTGGTTGAGACTGTGAAAACGGAGCCCCATCCACCGCTCCGTTTGATGAACATCGACTCCTGACAGTATGTCCTCTCGTCTCTTAAAACAGTCTGAATAATGTTATCTTATTCTTATGCGACTGTATAACTTTACCATAACAAAGATAATGCAGACTTCAGATTAAATGACTGAATACTGAAAACTAGACAATCGAGTCTAACACAATTTTAGTGTATAACATAGAAGTATTAGAATAAACCGTTATCAGGAGTTACGTCACCAGTGGTGACGTCACTACTACTTTTATTAGACTATTTCTATTAGAGGGTTCTACTAATGCAAATAAAACCTTAACTTTTTAAGGACTACCCTCTTTCAAGCTACTTTCTAATTTTAGACTGAACCAAACTGATTTATTCACGGGGTAGGTAACCAAAACACATTATACTCCTGATAATGAATTCTTGATCTTTTATCTCTGCACAGACCCTAAGAAGGTGCTCTATGCTAATGCAAATTTACCGCCACGTTCGTAAAAGCCTAGACGCTGTAGAAGAAGGGCAAGAAACTACCGCGTCCACCTATTATACGCGTTATTCTCTTGAATATAAATTACACTTTACATCACCTTAAGTTCCATGTATCCCGAGAAAACACATCAGCACACGTAACTCTCATAACTCACTTGACTTTAGGATTACTTTTACGAATATAAGACTGTAGGGTATTCACAAGTAT
This sequence comes from Agriopis leucophaearia, assembly GCA_949125355.1. NCBI lineage: Eukaryota > Metazoa > Arthropoda > Insecta > Lepidoptera > Geometridae > Agriopis > Agriopis leucophaearia. The sequence continues at coordinate 1,561,210 of OX421262.1, forward strand.
ATTTTCACCGATTTACTACACAGCACTTATCTGAGAACCTTTCGGCTACAAATTCACAGCTTGTCTGCCTTGACGGGCTCTGAACGACCCCATATATACTTTTCCGATCTACCTCAATTACGCCCCACCGCAATCGCTAACAACCAATGACAAGTGACTTTGACATTCATAAAGAGATAATCATATTGACAACTGTTGCCATGGCCCTAGAAGGCTCTAGTGTTGCCGTTAAAAATAATGTTGCCATGACAATACAACTAAATTCTACGAGTCATTTAAATAATATCTAACAGCTCGGCCATCCTGCAGAAGCGAGTCCCCGCGCTGTACAAAGGTACACAAATAAATATGTTCACGATCGATGATGATATTTTGATATATTGATTATAGTCATCCAATACTTGATTGGGTTCTATTATGTAGATATGATTGAGTTTTGAGGCATTTCCTATTATACCCATATTTTCCAATTTATCTATTAGTTTATTAATTGGTGACGTAGCTTACGATTAACAGTGAGAGCGAGAGCGACGCCGTGAACTCCGAGAGTAACCTCTTCAGTTTACGCTATTTCAAAATATTATTTTCCGCACTCTCACTCATCGTAGTGTTCCTAAAAGTATCGCGAACACACTGATATCGAGTCATTAGATGATATATTGGCGATTGCAATTTCCCTAACAACCCATCGACCGTGACACTGTTTGACCGTGCGAACAATACGCTGACTGAGTTTGTGACAGAAAAATACAAATAATTTCGGCGAGTTGTGTTTATAATGTTTGAGTCACCATCGCACTGCTCCATTTTATTATTCCATTTTGGAAGTACGAGTATGTTAAAAGTAATAAACAGTACAAAGTCACATTTGCTTGCAAATTCATTAACAAATTAATAGTATAATATCATTGTTTTCCAACGCCCCCTCGATTTCATAGTATTTAACCATATAAACATGACTATTTGAAACACCAATAATCGATCCGTGTTACTGTTGCTGCCAATCAAACAATGTACAACATCCCGCAACCAACGCAATATTTAGAGTTCTTCATAAATATGTCAATCCTAAAACGTACTGCTTTCAGTCACTTCTCCATATTCATAGAAAAACGGTAGTCGCAACGGATGTCAACCGTTTTACAAATAAAGACCATATGAAAACACAAAACTCAACATAAATGGTCTCCCGATTAATGTTTTGTTATAATTTGGTCACAGAAATTATTAGATCCCCCGTGCCACCGCGCACCAAGACACGAGAACAACCCCTTATCTGCCAAGCGCAACGAAATCACAATGCGCTTATCGACAACCACTTATCGATATACTCGCTGATCAATGATCATCATTTATGAAGATTTCAATGGTGTACAGTGAGCAGTACATTTTTTTTATTGTTGTTATAATTTTTATGCCACTTTATTTTATTTTTATGTTTATTTTACTGTGTTGAATTATTATTATATTTTGACTTTTGCCATTTTAATTTTTAATTTTTCTTTTTGTAAATATTTGTTAAATGAGTGTATAAATTCGTAGATTAACTAAATAACGTAATGGTTCAAAACTGTAAAGTTATTTGCTAGTTAAATAAAGAATTGAATTGGGTAGATGAAGCAGAAGCGCCCTACAAATGTGCTCCAGTGAATAGATATGTACCTATCCTTCCAGCCCAAATTAGAAATAAAAACATTTTATCGTTACTGAATGTACTCAAAGCTTCATTACCCCTCTAATAACGATCTCCCATTACCCATTTAGCAAAAGCGTTAATAGACACCTTTCTAAAGCATATTTGAGATATAACAGCTACAATGAAACCCACTATATAATAGGTCAGTTACAGTGGTGATCAATATATCACCAGTAATCCCAGAGCCACACCAACCTACGTTTGCGTATGAATGGCAACATGAAACCCGCTGTACAACAGAATTGCCTTTTATTAAAGTTACTAGTATCAATTTACAGCTGTACTATATATATATGCCCCAAAATAAAACTGCGCGAATGCTATGTAACAGATAAGTTCATAATCCGGCTGCATATCGCTTCACAGCTAATATGTACTTTAAAGTACAGTGACTCGACCAGCAGTGATAAGCCCCACTTATACAAGACTCCAATTTCACCACTTAGTGACAAAAGACCGCTCATTATCACAGTTTTACCAGGAGTACATAACTGACGAATTGGTCCTTCTGTGGCCGCTGTTACCATCACATCTCTGGCGAGAACATGACGTTTTATATTCATAGCCATCATTCAACCGGCAATCATCTAGAGCCTTGTTGTCGCAACAACTCTCTGCATATAGTGATGCCGTGAACTTCGGGATCGATCTCCTTTACGTTTTTCCAAATTATGAGCGTTTGTGGACTTGCCTGTTTCCCAGATTCTCTCTGTAGTACAGATTTCTCTGTTCTACAGCTTCTCTCTGGTCTCCAGACTCTCTTCCACTCCCCCGCTCTGGTCATCAGCATGCTGTTGAGGATCCCTTCTTCGAGCGTTACCTTCGTAGTGCTCGGTCTCTGGGCCACCCTCCACGCTGCAACTCTGAACTCTGCTACTGTGTTGTCGGATCGCCTCAGGATCCAAATTCTTCATCACGTCTGAAACTTACATTTGTAGCATTAAAAACTGAACAAACTCATCATCACGTCTGAAACTTTAAATTTGTAGCATTATAAACCGAACAAACTCATCATCATCACGTCGAAAACTTTAAAATTGTAGTATTATAAACTGAACAAACTCATCATCATCACCATCATCATCATCATCACCACCATCATCATCATCATCATCCTCGTCATCATCATCATCATCATCACTACCATCGTCATCATCATCACCACCACCATCATCATCATCACCGCCATCATCATCCTCGTCGTCATCATCATCCTCGTCGTCATCATAGTCATCCTCATCACCACCATCATCATCACCACCATCATCATCATCACCACATCATTATGTCCACTACTGAACATTTATGAAATCAGTTGTAACCCCACAGAAAAAGAAATGATGATGATTATTCTATTGACGTAAAACTAAACCTATTGCACACTTCATGAATACATCGTTTTGCCTGATCATGGAATTTTCAAGTTATTTAATATAATAAGATAAAAACGAAGGTGGGCAGGATCAACGGACAATTCTAGATTACTTTATCCGTCGATCCCACTTCTGAAATGTTAGAATAGCCTGGTGAAAACGTTGCAAAATGATTTTTTCGCCTTCAGTATAATTATTTGGTTGAGACTGTGAAAACGGAGCCCCATCCACCGCTCCGTTTGATGAACATCGACTCCTGACAGTATGTCCTCTCGTCTCTTAAAACAGTCTGAATAATGTTATCTTATTCTTATGCGACTGTATAACTTTACCATAACAAAGATAATGCAGACTTCAGATTAAATGACTGAATACTGAAAACTAGACAATCGAGTCTAACACAATTTTAGTGTATAACATAGAAGTATTAGAATAAACCGTTATCAGGAGTTACGTCACCAGTGGTGACGTCACTACTACTTTTATTAGACTATTTCTATTAGAGGGTTCTACTAATGCAAATAAAACCTTAACTTTTTAAGGACTACCCTCTTTCAAGCTACTTTCTAATTTTAGACTGAACCAAACTGATTTATTCACGGGGTAGGTAACCAAAACACATTATACTCCTGATAATGAATTCTTGATCTTTTATCTCTGCACAGACCCTAAGAAGGTGCTCTATGCTAATGCAAATTTACCGCCACGTTCGTAAAAGCCTAGACGCTGTAGAAGAAGGGCAAGAAACTACCGCGTCCACCTATTATACGCGTTATTCTCTTGAATATAAATTACACTTTACATCACCTTAAGTTCCATGTATCCCGAGAAAACACATCAGCACACGTAACTCTCATAACTCACTTGACTTTAGGATTACTTTTACGAATATAAGACTGTAGGGTATTCACAAGTATATTTTCACCGATTTACTACACAGCACTTATCTGAGAACCTTTCGGCTACAAATTCACAGCTTGTCTGCCTTGACGGGCTCTGAACGACCCCATATATACTTTTCCGATCTACCTCAATTACGCCCCACCGCAATCGCTAACAACCAATGACAAGTGACTTTGACATTCATAAAGAGATAATCATATTGACAACTGTTGCCATGGCCCTAGAAGGCTCTAGTGTTGCCGTTAAAAATAATGTTGCCATGACAATACAACTAAATTCTACGAGTCATTTAAATAATATCTAACAGTGGTCACCGCTTATTATAGATACCTACAATACCCGGGGCATTGTCAGTGCGTTGCCTACATTTGAGGACTCTATTTACCTTTCGTTTGAAGCAGTCCAATTTATACTTCGGAGGAAAAACCGAAGGTGGTAAGCCATTCCACAACTTACAGGAACGTGGCAGAAACAGTCGATTAAATCGAACAGTGTGAGACTTTCACGTATCTATAATGTGTAGATGGCATTTCTGGCGATGGCGTCCGGTTCGGTGGTAAAACTGGGATGGAGGGATGAGGTCAAAAAGTTCATGTAAATAATGTGTGTAGGTGTTCCAAATAATCTGGATGTGGTGGTATCAGACGCAGATAGAGCCGCAAGTGGCCGACCAGCTGCAGCCAGGGGCGCAGCGGCAGAAGGAAGACGTGCTCGAGAAATGGACGCAGATCAAACAGAACCGCAGTAACTATTCATCCAAATATTCCAATAGGATACATCACATCACATGAAACTGGATGGATGGATCATCATCATCAGCCGGAAGACATCTACTGATGAACATAGGCCTCCCCATTTAACCTCCACACTGAACGACATCCTGCCATCTGCATCCACTGAATGCCCGCAACTCTCACAATGTCGTCGGTCCATCTAGTGGGAGAAAATTCAAGACGTACTGACGAAAGAAACGACCGCCGGCAATATGGCCTACATCTGTCAAGTGTCAACAACATGGAGTGAGGATAACGTAACGTGATGTAACGTCACCTACTATTGTCACTTAGGAAAGGAGGTAGAATCACACTGCAACTAGGTAAAATTCGAGGGTTAATCTCACAATGGGTCAAGCGAAGGCTCGAACAAATTTAGCAAATAGATTTTCATTATATGTTATTGACTGTGAGACTTTTGTGTCTCATGAGTTCAATCCGGTAAAAAAGAATTAAAGAGGAAGGCAACAGGGCTCAATTAAAGAGGGACAAATGAAGGTTGTAAGTTTATATGAAAAATTTACGCGTATGCATTCGTGGGTAACAGTTATGCTATAGGTAAGCACACAGATCACTTAATTCCAGAGGAAAGATTAAATACGTTCGGGGAACACTTGCTGGCTCACAACTTGACGCGCAGGGAGCTCGGCGTGTACACCACACACAGCGTGTATCTCGGTGTGGGCAAGGGCGAAGCCCTGGCGATCTCGGGGCTCAAGCGGCACGGCCGGCTGAACTTCATCGAGCTGCTGGCCGGGTACAAGCTGCCGGACGCAGGGCACTCTGTCTGCATGTCCAAATGGGATCTAAGCAAACAGCCTCACAATGTGAGTATCTATCTATATACTTGTGTTTATTCTATAACTAGTTTCTATGTAATTCTCAATATAAAAAACCTACTTCATCAGAACTAGACGAAATTGAAATGGGACCAAATGGGAAGCACCAGCTTTCAAATAAAAAAAGAACCATCAAAATCGGTTGACCCAGTCAAAAGTTCTGCGGTAACAAACATTTAAAAAAAACTGTTGAATTGATAACCTCCTTCTTTTTGGAAGTCTGTTAAAAAGAGCGAAATTCGCGTGTGTTATAAGTAATTATACTTTATGCCGCTGTAAACGAACCGATTACCAACAAGGGTGAATGGAATTTGCGGCACGTGAGCAGCGAGGGACGTATTCCACCCGAGTTTCACCCCAAGTGATGTATTGCTTTTTGTCACACCTAAGTACGAGGAAATAGCAGAATTTTATCATGACTATTTACCACACTTTTCTGTTATTATCATTTAAAGAACAACAGAACCTAGACCTTTAATGAAACATTCTACAAAGGTTGGCCATGGAGTGAGTTATTCTCATTTTCGACTTGGTTTGTAGGTACATTTGTCGTGACAATATGTGACAATACATAATGGTTTCACGTTCTAAGCTAGCTATCGGTGCGCAAAAATGTCTAATACAACAACTAGGTATAAAAAATATTCAAATCAAATCAATTTTAAAAAGCAGTATGTATTTTGTGAGCATATAATATTAGACAAGGGAGCAAAATAATATTTTGAGGCGAGGGCGCTATTTTGAATGTCTCGTACTAACCCCAGTGGGGTTAGTACGAGAACTTGCGAAAAACTTATCGTTACGTAAACGATAGCAAATGCATGAAAAATTCAGTCTTTTACGTCCGATAGAGGCGCTGTTCAATTTTTCATACATTTTGCTATCGTTTACGTAACGATAACTTATTCACAAACGTTCGTACTAAGGCCACAGAACGAAGCGAAGGATCCTAAAATCCTGAGCAAAGTGAGAGATTCAAAGTTGGTAGGTTGACCTAAGTCGCCCAAGGCAAACATAATTATGCAACCATAGATTTAGGTGTATGCAACGAAGTCATAAATACTCTACTTTTGATGCCCCTTCTATGAGAAAAAAGACAACATTCACAGTGCGGCAAAGGCATAGAGACGTGCAGCATAGTAAGTAGATAGCACAGTCGCGTCAATCGAAAATTTATGATCTCCAAATGCGGGAAAAAATTTAACTAATTTTAAAACATTAGTTCCATTTTTCGCCGCACTTAGAATTCCTAGGCGATTTTTTTTTGTTTAAAATAGAACGGCTGTCAATTTATTTTTGAAATTTGTTGTAGCCACTTGCACCCATATAAAGCCATAGCAACTGTGTTAGCAACTGTGCCGCGGAGTTCGACGCGTTGACATAAATAAGAATGTTCAATCAAATATCTGTCATAATACCTGGCGACAGAGTTTCCTTCTCATTTCCGTTCTAATTACTTCTCTTTTCTGTGCCTACCACAGAATAATAGACGGTAGATAGGTACCTACCGTGGTGTTACCCATTTTTACCATATTATTAATTCATATTCGTTTCTTTTGTTGACAACACCATAATTATGTTGAACCCGTATTATTGAACGCATGACAGTACTGCCGCGAGATCTCGCTGAGCTGCGACCGCGAGCCGCTGCCCTCCTGGATGACGGTGTATGACGCGCTGGAACTGCTGGCGCTGCTCCGTGGCGTGCCCAAGAAGTTCATCAAGGCGGAGCTCAATAATATCATCGACGCGCTCGGTTATAACACCACTTGATCTTTCTTATTCATTAGATTCTTATAAAGACCATGACGACCTATTTGGCTTCAGTGGGGTTAGTACGAGAACTTGCGAAAAAGTTATCGTTACGTAAACGATAGCAAATTTATGAAAAATTCAGTTTCCTTTCACGTCCGATAGAGGCGCTGTTAAATTTTTCATACATTTGCTATCGTTTACGTAACGATAACTTTTTCGCAAGAGCTCTTACTAAGGCCACTGTACATACCCACACTGCCCGTTTTTCTATCGGACTGTCAGAGAGGGCACGAAAAATCGACACCGCTTTATGGTTGACATTCCGAAAACCCGTACGAAGCGCTTTGCTTCCACTTTTATTGTGCGAACTGCTAGTCTGTGGAATGCGCTGTCTGAATGGGTGTTCCCCGATAGTTACGAGTATAATGTCGGTGTCTTCAAGTCACGAGTGAATCGGTTTCTTCTAGGCAAGCGTAATCCATCGTAGGCCGCATCATCGCTTAACATTAGGCGAGTTGGCGGCCAAGCGCAAGCCTATTTTATTAAAAAAAAAATACATTTAAAAAACGTTTGCTATAGTATGTTTTATGGCTAATTGGTCTTCCTTGAAAATAAATAAATACTTAATTCCAGTAACTTGCCTATCTACTAAGTTTAATCGTCAAAATATTATTATTTCAAGATTTTGAAACCTATATACCTTCCGTTCTTTTATAAACATACCTTTTATTTCTCTCAGGACTATGTGAAACTAACAAGAAAACACTTTAGCATTGATAACTTAAGTAATTTATTTGTTAAATTAGATATTGCAATGCAGCCTAGCTCCAGCTTCGTTGGAGTTCCGCCCTGATTGGGTTCTAGGAACCTAGCGAGGTGGGGTAATTAGAGCGGATTCTTTGTGTTGTACTCACGATACCCCTCAGAGATCCAAGACCAATCCGACATGCTGATCTGCCGCATCGTGTCGAAGGCAGACCGGACTCGGCTGCACTTCGCCGCGGCCATCGTGGGCGCCCCACCCATCATCATCGTGGACGAGTGCACGGCGCACCAGAAGAACTCGGTGCGCCGCTCCATGTACTGCATCCTGCACTACTTGAGAAGACGCGGTCATGCCATCATCACTAGTGCTAGCGGGTAGCCAGCTGTATAGATCTCTTTTTCCCAGCTAGAAATACAGCTTAATAAATGTTAGGTATTGTTTCATAGGTAACAAAATCGCACAGATGAACTATAGGTACCTGTCAACGTGGACTGGACGGAGAGTAAATACCTACCTAATTTGAACCTACGACTACAACTAGGTTATTGTCGATAATTTCGAATGATCTAAGTACATCAATGACGATGTATATTATCTTTGATCTACCTACATGTATCTTCAGTCAATATACTTATCACGAGATATTGATTTGCTTACGTGCTGTCTGTTAAAATCAGCTAACCCAGTAGGAAACCTGTGATCGTTCCAGCGTGGAGACACACATGCCGATGACTAACAAGCTGGCCATCATACGCGATGGGACGATCTTCGACATTGACACTGTGGACAGCCTGGTGGGCCGGTACAGCAACCAGGGGTACACGGTGGTGCTGCACCTCAAGGACGAGGTCAATGTTGGAGAAATGTTCGCGCGACATTTCCAGGAGGTCGTCATCAACGACACGTCCGAGGTATTGAGGCAAATACTTGACACCCAAATTCACCCAACCCCCTTAATAAACGTGGACTTTGGAATAGTTATGAATCTTACATGTATCATTTTAGGTTTAGAAGGATACATACACGTATCATTACAGTGTATCATTACATACGTGCATCCTGCTCTTGCATGCAGGATAGCACCCAGGGATGCTACCTGTCCCGATTCTGCCGGGACAGTGCAGTGCCAATTTTGATGATATTGTCCAGCGTCCCGACAACGTATAATTTTGTCCCGATTTTTTTATGTGCGACGGTCGCTCAAATTCGTACACGTTCAGACTCACAGCACGAGGCGTCGAAACCCCTAATCATCAAGATAACCGAGGTTATCCCGTTTTTTCAGGGTCACTTGAGAGTCAGTTTCTATCACAGATGAGGCATGTTCATGTTCGCCATCTTCGACCACATAGACCAACGCATAGACTATCAGTGTTAGAATTTGAATCTTTGATGCCTGAGCCGCAGCCAATATTCATGGCAAAAAAAAGCAATTTAAATATTACTCCAAAAATTACTTTCAACCAGTTTCTGGCCATGCTTATTTATGATACATGATGATTCTTCTGCCCAGTGCTCATGCGTGATCTTTCAAGTATACAGGTCAATTTGACATCTTTCAATTGCAATGCTTTTCGACAATGAAATCCCTTCTCAGGCCTTGATCAAACAAACGATTTTTCAGGTGCTAGTGAACGTGCAAATCCTCGACCACGACCTGAACTGGGCGACCATATTCGAAAGAATGGAGGATCTCAAAAAAAAGAACGAGCAAGTCTATTCATACATCGTCACTGCGATCCCCATTGATTACATCTACAACTCTATAATAAACAATGAGAAGGGCTATAAGGTGACCTCGGACTTGGTCTCAGGATTCCGTTTTAGGAAATCCAAAATTTCTAAAATACAACCGAGCAAAGAGAGGCTCGAGTTGCTGATTCCGTTTGAACAAAAATATGATATTACGAAGTTGAAGGAGCTGCCTTGGTCAGTAATTTTTCAGACGTGAATCGTGAAATATTTGTAGCAGTGGTATAAGTTTTATTTTATTTAAGCGAGATTTATGTTGTTTCTTTGCTGTAAGAGCGTTTTAGAATAAAGCTACTATTTAAAATAAAATGTATTTTGAATAGTTTAGCAGGGAAGAAGACAATATTACCCCTGATGCTATTGTTTATAAGTTTGAAGCCTGTATCTATGGCACCGTAGCACTAGTCCTACTAATCCACACAGACAGGCACATATACATAGATTACAGACATATAACCGCTCGAGTCCGTCTGAAATCCTTCGTTTTTGTTTACAATTCTAAATTGAACGACGCCGAAACCAAAATGGCACAAAGAAATTTTATTTGTGCCGTGTTGGTTCTAATAAGCGCTGTTGTCGACGTTGGCGCTGGTGGCGATGACTATCGGAACACGCTCCTGGAGCCTTACCCCCAACTCTAAACGCGGGCCCAAATAGGTGCAGTTTGCAAAATCAAGCGAACGCAAACATTAACGCAGCGAGATACGGTTTGCGGTCGCGTGATTTTGCAAACTGCACCTAGTTGGGCGTAAATAAGGCCCCTGGACTAAATCATATTTAGTACCACGCTACCAGAGGTTAGCACGCGCGTATCGTTTACCGCTAGACGATATTGTCCAGTATTGATAGATAGATAGTCGGTATTGATCCATTAATGGGAGGTTTTCCAAGAGCCAATTTAAAAATAAAAAGTTTAAGACATAAAAATGCGTTAGATGGCGTAGACGTGACATGGATCTGAATATTTTGCAATACCAGTCGAAAAAGGTCAATAAAATGAATTGCTTATTCTCTTAGACAGACAATATCTATATGTCTGTCTACACACTGTTGTCATGCTCGTTTTTGTGTAATTTTATTTCGTAGTATAGTATTTTGTGGTTATTGTTTGCTAACAAACTAATTATTTTTCCACAACACAATACAAATTAGTAGCCCATGCGGGCCTCACCTAGCCGTGTTATAAAATGTCTCCTCTGCCTTGTGTAGGCTTCATTAAACAAATGCAAAAAAATATATGAAAATCATGTCTAGTCAGCGCCATCTGTCGATGGTTGCAGAACTATGTTCCTTTACCTGTCACAAAAGCTCCCATTATAATGCATTGGACATCTTAAAAATAAAACCATGAACAAGTGCGTATTTAGCAGCAAAAGCAATTAGTAGGCAAAAATTAATAGTATGTTAGTCTGATTTTAGGGTATTTATTAATACTTACACCTAGACATACACCAATAATACTGAGTTAGGAAATGAGTAGATACTAAAGAAAGCGGCGAGCAAGACAACTAGTATACTTGTGGCCAATGGAAGGACACAAAATATCCATACATGACGTCATGTCAGCTTCATACAATCTTATTGGTCAAGCATTGATTGCCACTCACCGCTTTGATGGATATCGGTCCTGACGATAGCTGTGAGAATACAATATTTGTTAAGATTTACATACGGGTCATGACCCGTCCACCGACCGGCATCACCCACTACTGCGCACGCGTTGCGCAGGAACAAAACTCATGGAACTCGCGTCATCGTCACGCTGTCACAGAATACATAATACACAGTTCCGTGTATTTTAAAACAGCGCCATCTCTTGTAGAATAGGTGATTTATTACTTAATTTTTCACTTCTGACTGATGTTTTTTTTATGTTTGTTACCTCAGAACTTTCGACTGGGTGAATTGATTTTGATGATTATTTTTTTATTTGAAAGTTGGTGCTTCCCATGTGGTCCCATTTCAATTTGGTCCAGTTCTGGCATTTTTATTGAAGTCGGTTTTTATATAGATAATTATTTTATTAGTAATACAGTGGGTTCAAAGGTAAATGCGAATACCCGTGCACCCACTAGTGGGTGAAGGCGATGGGTGGATCGTGATCGTGATGGGTGGTGACCCCCTACACCAAGCTAGTTATGGTAAATGCCACAGACAAGGTATACATAACATGTTGTATACCATACATTACAAATGGAATACTCAACCTTATGACCTCCGTCCAAGCATTTATTTGCTCTGACAGCTGCAATAGCATTAAAAGCTAGTAAAAAAGCTAAATGATGATCACAAATTCTGATCACTTTTGCTAGGTTTTTGAACGTTATGATGGCTGTAGCAGGTACCCAAATTACATCAGTGGAATATTAAAAGAAAATGTTTTAAATCAGCTTTTTACAATGTTACTGCAGCTATGTCAGAGCAAATAAATTTTTGGCCGAGTTTAGCTAGTATATACCTTGTTCGTAGGGTAAATGTATCTGAAGCTGGCATATATACATGTGACATAGTAATACTACAATTTCTAAATAGTATTTAATGACGCGTCATTAAGTACTATTTACTACACTTTCTTTTTCTACAATTATATTATCCAACTGAAAAATTAAGTAGTTAAACTTATGCTTAATATTCGGATTCATTTACCAAGGTGATTTAATGACAAAATTGTAAGATTGACAATGTATCAGACAAAAGCAAATAGCATGTTACAGCACAGGATTTTTTCTGTTAGGTCTTAAATTACAGAAATATTATTGTTTTGCTTACATCAGGCATGATCTGGACATGTGGAGGCAATTTCAATGGTGGTTGTTAGGAATGATACGAATGGTAAAATGTTGGCGACATTAAACCCAAAACTGAAGGCCACCAATAAATTTAATGAATTCAACCCAGAAAGGATCAGGAATCATAAAAATATAACTCGGCAAAAAAATGTCATAAAATTATTGATTCTGCAGTGCACAAGTAAAGGCTTGTTTCACTCATCATGGCTCAGTACCAACCATACGGATTTTAAATCTGTTTGTACCAATATTTCATGGGGAGTGTTCTGAACATCAGTTCAGATGTCGGCGGCGCGGTTTTATCATCGCACTAGCCGCCACCGCCTGTAAGCTTACACACATATCATTAGTGAAAATTGCTCTGTGTGATTCACACGATTTTTCTTGTCTGTTTGCGAGAAGCTACAACATGCGGACTTCTAAAGGTGAGTTAACAGTCTTAAAAGTGTCAGCAACGTATTTCTGATGCCTCTGGTGTTACAAGTATCTATAGGCGACGATGACAGCTTACCATCAGACAGCCTGTCTGCTTGTTTGCCACAAGTGGCATAAATTATTTATGTATAGTATAACCCTGATTGTATCAGTATCTGAATTTCACCGGCCATGAGAGAGGTACACATTGAGTCCAACTAGGGTCTGAATATTGGTAAAGATTTAAAATCTGTGATTAGTACTGCGCTAAGATGAGTGGAACAAAGGCTCTGCTGGGCTGAAGTGGGAAATTAGCAGTGTGTGCAGTGTGTGGTATAGTGTAGCATGGCTGGTGACTTAGACATAACTACATTCTGGGTCACTAACAATCTGACTTCTGCTAGTTTAGGCCTTATTGTTCTTATGCACTCGAGTTTATCTCGGTCACTCTCATACTTTAGGCATTTTCAATGAGAAAGACCATGATAATATAGAGCTTGCCCCGACCAGACTTTTTCCGCGCTGCTTCCGACCTGCTGTCAGTGAGCTGGAGGCTTGAAGCTCACAGTAATCATTTTGTAGGTCTAGCACAGCTTTTTTTAAATTAATACTTAACTTAGTGTTAGAATTGACTAGAATAAACAGTACTAATTGTGATCTATGTACATCTAGTAAGAAAAATTATTATTTGTGCCTACATCCCGTTTGAGATCAAATAAATGGAAATAAAAAATATTCTAGTACTTACATGATAAAAACTAGCGAACATTGAATCAACTGCTGGGCAATATATTGCAATGGATTAGCTTAGTTGCTTTAGAAAACCACAGCTTGCATACCACATTGATTGTAATGCTGGCTGGATATCAAAGATAATAAATACTAAGTACTGTGAATGAGCAGTTACATCCAGTGCCGTAACTAGCCTTTTATGCGCCCGGTGCGAGCTTCTTCAACTGTGCCCTTGAAAACAAAACTTCGTCCTGGTGTGGTCATTTCTGCGCCCCTCTAGAGTCTGCGCCCTGTGCCTGGGCACCGCTGGCACAGCCCTATTTACGGCACTGGTTACATCTCTCAAGAAACTCAATGTAAAGTAGTATGAGACCTGTGCAACTCGGCAGACGAGCCTCGCGCGTGAGCCATTATATTCTCAATCCTATTAGTAGTTTCCCGAACCATTGAGAACTCTGATAAGTCAGGGAGATCCAGCACAATGTGCGCAGAGAGACGTTTGTAAACAGAATTAGAATCTTTTTTATTTCTCCTACTTTCCTCATACTTTAGTTGCTGTTTTAGAAATATTGATTGCTTCAGCATTTCTTGAATGTTTTTGAAACTGTTCGCTGCAGCATCCATGGATTTTACGGCACTGGAATTGAGAGAATACAGAGTATTAATTTCTATAAAATAAAAGCTATAAAAACATTAATTGAGAGTAACAGGTAGTTAGGTATTAATTTGTCCTTTTTTTTTAAATATTTTTGAAGATGAATTGAGAGTTGAAGACAAATAATGGTGAGACGACCTGGATGTATTCTACTAAGAATACCAGGAAATAGCAAAGCAGAGGGATGGATAAAAATTAATAAAAGCAAAATAAATAAATTAATATGGCCTTTTACTATGAAGAGAAATATAGAAAAACAACAAAGACTGGTGAGTTTGAGTATGCAAATCTATGTTAAATTACAATAATTTGTCACACAAGCTTTGAAACTAAGACTTTTACTAATCAGGTAAGGTAGTTATCAAAAACCTTTTGGATATTGTGAAAACATGCTCCTCACTGTTATGTCGAAGTTAAATAACAAACCACGATAATGCTGCATCCTGATATTTAGTATTTGTGATGTCAGAGTGCGGGTTACATTACATATAATTTTTATGTACAAAAAGAGCTTATTAATATGGCCATAATGCGAAAGTCTTCGAGATCGTAGGTCAGTGGAAATCGCACACAGTGGGATTCACACAATCTTTCTTGCCACACACCTGCAAAATTTGGAATGAACTATCTCCTGCGATGGTTCCGAGAAGCTACAACAAGGGGTTCTTCAAAAGGCGAGTAAAAAGAGACTAAGGATCGGCAACTTATTTGTGATGCCTCTGATGTTACAAGTATCCATAGGCGATGGAGACTGCTTACGATCAGGCAACCCGCATGCCTGTTAAAATGTGTCTATGGACACGGCTTTTCCCCATGCTTTCAACATACACTAAAAGACCCTCCAAGAGTAGTTAGATCCCAGGATCTACCGCCATATATTATAGAGAACAAGAGTATGAGATTGAGAACATTTGTATTAGCCAAATAGAGATTCCCAAAATGCTTTGCAATATTGCGTGATAAGTCCCGATTAACCTTAAAACATGTATCTGAAGCTAATCTAGTATTAGAATATATAGGGTTTGTAATTGATATATTTGGCTAATTATTGTAGTCCATAACACTGCTAGTCACCTAAAAGTATTATAACTTTGATTTGGATTCGTTTTTTGTTACCTCAGTGCGTATTCCACATCATAGCACCTTCCTTGTAGCTCATGCTGAAGCTTGGTGACTTCCACGCGGCGTTCCACCATCGGGGGAAGGGCCTTCCGGACGTGTTCCTGCAGCCGATACAACGCTAATGAAGGCTCGTTGGCAACAATGTGCATGTTCTCCGATATCCGTTCCGCAGCTGAAAGAATCAAACAGTTTGTTCGAAGCCGGAATCACTGAACTTTATCACATAAATCCAAATACATAGTGTAATGATAATGTATTTCTAACGTTTTGTAACTACCTTTTTTTGCTTTTGATTCTAACTCTGGATCGCCTTGATACACGAAAGCCATTGTGTCTATAAAACACACAATTTACCCTGTTACCTTTATTACCCTTGTAGGTCTTTGGTGTGAAAGTAAGATCCTGGTAAAAATATATAGGTATTTGCTTTGATCTGATCCGTTTGTGTTTTTGTTTTGCAGTTGCACTATAAAAGATTGCTGTTCGATATATTTATTTTTGTTGACAATAAATATCTCTGCGTAACTGTACCAATAAAGCTAAATGTCAAAGTCGTTAACAACTTTTTTTATTTTATGACCATGGGTACACGGTCCTTTAGTTGAAATTATAATAAGATTTACGCAGTATTAAGACAGTAGCGTCAAACAAGTCTTACATCTCACACATTCATTAATCTTATATATAACTTCACTATAACTTTAACTACATGTTTGGAAGCGGTAATAAATAGGTACAATTAAAAATTTAATTATTATATTTTAGTAGAATTCGCCAATAATTTTAGTAGAATCGTTTGTCAAAATAATTATTAACAAAAACTGACTGAATTTTGTATAGAAACAGCGGTACTACATTACTCATTGAGAAACAGTCAGTAGCCAGTGATAATATACGTTTTTACAGTTTTTTTTAACGATTTTTTTATATCCATTACAACTATAATTAAAATCATAGAAAAGTTTCCCTAATGCTTTTCATATCAATATTATCAATGCACGTTGAAATGCCAGCCTTTATCATTAAACGATAAGCTAAGTCGGGATTATCAATTGAATGTGTTATCAAGGGCAGGGACAGTCGAAATCCTTTTTCCGTTGTGACTTTGTTCCTACTCTGATGTCTTTTAATACCAGCAAATCGAAAAGGAAATTTTGTAGTGTTAAACCTTAAAAAACTACTAACATGGTTGTAGTGTCAAAAACAAATTCATATAGCACAGGTGGTAAGGTAAGATTTAATGTTATATTTGGTTCTACTGTCATACAACTACTTTGATTTGATTTCCCTACAGTATTTTGATTTATTATCATTCATATTTTTGACAATTTAATATTCGCTTTACTTATAACTATTTTTTTTTAGGAATCAACACTTGTCAATAGTTTGTTCAGTACCCTTCTGAATCTGATGTTCCCAATCAGAATGCTGCTGCGTTTGTACTCGTTTATTATTTTAATGTTTGATGTTGCCTGGGTCATGATAAATGCAGTATGTGCTGTACTGCAAGCTTGCTATGAGTTATTCCGACCACCACCTATGAAATCAGTTAGATTGGAGACTGTTTTGGTAAGAAGTTTTTGAATATAGTATCTAAGTAGGTATTTGCTTATTGACAGCTTGTGAAATGAAATGAAATTTATTCATAAAAAATAGGGTTATACACAGATCAGGTACATATTTAAATTTAGGTCTCCTATTTGGCCATTACTACGCATGTGAATTTAGTGATAAAAAATAATGTGCATTTTTTTTGTTGAAAGTATATAATTCATTGTTCAATACGTGGTTAAAATTAAACTATTTGGAGGTGGTAGGTATTACAAAAAAAAACTATATTTTTTTCAACATTTGTACCTACAATTATAAAATAAAAGTAAAAGTAATTATTTCAAATGCTTGATTGCAATATTAAGTTAGGGAATATGTCGAAGTAAAAAGAAGAATTTGAATACTAAAAATAATAATAATAATGTATATATTTTAATTACATACGTGTTGTGATATGTCATAAGAAAAAATTAGAAAAAATAAATTGTAACTATGTCAAAGTATACAATTATTATGTCAAATGTTTGATTACAAGAATTGATAATTGTTTTTATCGACTAACCAGAAATGCAAGTAATGTTTTTTGGGTGTATGTATGTTCCTATCTGATCATAAATAGTCAAAAGAGCTATGAGAGATTTGAACAAAGTAAATAGTGTCCAAAGTGTAATAGACAAACGTTTGCAGTCATTTTTCTCTATCTAATAACTCGGAAATTATGATATTCATTTTGTAAATAATTAAAAATATCTGAATTTCAGGTTATTGGTTCTGGCAGAGGAGTGGGTCGAGAGCTAGCTGTTCAGTTAGCAGATTTAGGGGCTATGGTCCTTTGTGTTGATCAAAACAAAAATGCAAATGAAGACACAGTAAATATCATTAAAAAGCGAGGGGGTTCAGCTGATTTATACACATGCGATATCACTAAGAAAGAAAATGTACAGGCATTGGCTACACAAGTAAAGAAAGATTTGGGTTTTATTAGCATGTTGTTCTATTGCTGTGGCATTCCTAGCCCGCGGTCATTACTGACTCAACCTCCTCAAGATATCCATTTAACATTGGACCTTACACTCACTTCTTACTTTTGGGTAAGTTATCTGTATATTTTTGCATTGTTTAAAATACATATTATTATCATGATCAGCCTTTGATATCTCACTCCTAGCCTCGTTTTGGTTTTGTGCTATTGTCCCGCAATCTCATGCCAATCTATGTTGCTATGTTGCAATTATTAGTTTAAAAATTATGTTATTATATTTTGTCAAATTATTGACATAACTATATTTTTTTTTAACTTAATTTCATATTATTGTTTTGGCACAATTACTTGCTGAATAAATAGGAGACGTTATTGGCTCCTGTCCTACAGTATGACTAGTTTAGGAGACTGGAATTAACACTAGCTTACTTTACAAGTTTTCATTATGCCCGACTAAATGATTTGTATTTGTAATAGCATATATACGCATCTTTTCTAATATCTAGTCTGGACTAGACCACTTCTCTGTCAAGACACATAGGTACTTAATAAAATCAAAGTTTAATGACGTTGAGATCCTGTTGTTCCATTATCTAAACTAAACTAAATTTGACAGCTCTAGAATTGTAGTGTAGCCATCCATATCTGACGTATTGAAATTTAAAGAGTCACCGATAATTTTAATCCTGTCTGATTAGTGTAGTGTAGAAAATGGTAAAACAGAATTGACTTTAATATCAAACTCTGGGTCAACAAACTATAAATAAATACCTACCTACATTGTACCTACCTATCACTTCACTGTTAATATAACATTGTACTTATCACTTAGAACTAGCTAATGCCCGCGACTTCGTACGCGTAGCGCAAAGTAATTAGTGGGTGGACGATTAGACTGACATATCCAAATATAAATGTTACACTAACGAACACGAACGGAACTTTAAATAGGCACAAATCCATCGGATTATTTATACTGAATATTTTATAGATAATACCTACACATATGACATGATTGTAGATTTATTGCTCTCCATTTTATTGCGGATTGTCATACTATCGTCATAGTATGATTTTAGTCTAGTTTTAATCTGACTCGATACAGGTATCCCGACATGTCCATAGTTTCAAATATATTTCAAGCAAATAATATATTACTTTCACTGGTTAAATACGTTGGAAGTGTGGAGCCATGGAGCCAATAAGGAAAAAAAAATGGTATAAGTCAAGCGAAATGTCATGCATGACAAACGTTATTATTGAATTATTAGTAAATAGTAAGTAGGAAGCATGGAGCGGTATCTATAATTAATCGCTGTTATTTAACATTACTCCGCGTAAAGACTGCCAATCAATGATGTCTAAATAATTTTTGCCCGCCTTCTGCGCCTCGACCCTTCCAACAACTAAACCGCTTTCGTTCACCACCATAACATCCAAAATAGCTGCTAATCATAGATCAGTAACAGATTAGATGCCGCGAGTTCACCTACTTTGCGTCTCTGTTATTGGTCTTAAGTTTGATTCTGGCAAAAAAATGTATTCATTTTAATCTCCGTCGACTTGGTATATTAGCACGTCAGAAGTCAATACAAAAATAAACGTACTTTAAATTACGCCATAATAAACTGTAAAACCTCTTCAAAAGCAGTTGGCTGTCCTGAAAATAACAAACACAAAAAAAACTATTTGGTGCAGTCTATCGGAAGTTATGCGGGTACATACATTTCGGCGATTCGTTTTTATTTCATCATCAGCCAGAAGACGTCCACTGCTGAACATAGGCCTCCCCCTTTAACCTCCACACTGAACGACATCCTGCCATCTGCATCCACTGGATACCTGCGCGACTCTCACAATGTCGTCGGTCCATCTAGTGGGAGGCCTACCTACGCTGCGTCTTCCGGTTCGCGGTCTCCACTCAAGAACCTTACCTACTTCCCCATCGGTTAACAGTTCTTCGAGCGATGTGGCCTGCCCATTGCCACTTCAACTTGCAGATTTTAATAGCTATGTCGGTGACTCTGGTTCTTTGGCGAATATCTATATTTTTATTTACATATAGATTATATGACAACAGCCGCTTCAGTCTTCCTACCTACCATGTCTGCGAGTAGAAGTCTGTCATTACGACAACATTACTATAAAATAAGCTAGATGGCGTTATAAATAATTATTAAAAAACATTTTTTTTACTATTTATTATCATAAATTAATATAGCCTATGTTTCAATCAGGTATTTTATAAGCATATTCATGGAAACTGCTTTGAAATCCTTCTAGTAGTTTAAAAGATGTGCGCGGACAAACAAACAAACAAACTGACAGCCGTCAGACTTGTAGTTCCATAGTTTGAAAATAGATTGCGTACTAAAACGATGTTTTGCGAAAAAATTGAAAATTTGCTTAAACTTTACGAATAATATTATTAAAAACGTAATAAGGTATTCAATAATTCCTAAAATAATGAGTGTAAATGGATCGTAGTTTCACAAATATGAAAAGTGCGTCTATTATAGGTAAATACGACACTTTACCTGAATCACGCAAACGGGATTTTTTTGCAAGTTAAACCGATATCCGGTATTGCTTCTACTTAGTTAGAAGTCATGTGTGAAGGTATTTGATCTACACATTTATAATATGGTAGGGATTATAACAAATTTAACAATTTTCATCGTATTGTTATTTTACTCTCAATTATAATTTATCACCTCTAATTTTTCCTCATTTTCTTCAAACATATTGCATACATTATGTTTCTAATGTATCATGTTTATTTATTTACAGCTTATTGATCACTTTTTGCCTGAAATGAAAGCTAAAAACCATGGCCACATTGTAGCGTTAACTTCAGTGGCTGGTCTAAGCTACCTAAGAGATCAGATGCCTCTGAGTGTGGCGCAGTTTGCAGTACAAGGTCTTGCTGAGAGTCTGATGGAAGACCTCAGAGTCAATAAGATCGATGGAGTTCATGTGACGCTCACCCATATCTATCCGTTCATTGTCAGCGATGAAAGTCCGGATATTGTAAGGCTAAGGTAAGGAAACTCTACATTTTAATTATTTCATCTCATTAATAGATGTAACAAAACAATATACTAGGTTTATGAAGTTTATCGGTAATAGGTGTTATGTTCAAGCCCAATATGCCCATCTAAAGATAACCTTGTGTCATCAACACTGTAACCTTCCATCAGTGCCTATCTATAATGATCTTGTTATGATTTTGTAACTACATTGATAGATAATTAATTATGGACATGTTTGTTACACTTTATTGCTACCATTTTACTATAGCCAAATTATCTGTTTCTTTAAATATAGGTGTGTTGTAACGTTGTTTTATATTGTACCCTCAGAATACCCAGTTACTTCGGTACTATAACTCCAGTAGCAGCAGCGCAGTCAATCCTAGACAGCGTCAGGCGAAACTACCCCGAAGCGTCAGTGCCTAAACACTTACTATGCCTAGGGCATTTGCTGAGAGTGCTACCGAGAAAGGCTACTGTTTTAATTAGAGACTTGCTTGATACTGGAGTTGATTTTGCCTAACAAAATTAAATGTTTTCTTTCAAAAATGCAGTGAATAAAATGTGATTTTACATTCGAGTGCATCATAAGACTGAAATCGTCATAGGTTTTAGGTAGATAATAATAATTATGTAATGTGTAATTTTCTAAAGCCATTTAGACTAAATTATTTAATTACTGAATCATATTTTAGATAAAAACAAAAAAAATGCATTTAGTGGTTGCAATGCAATGCTAAGCAGTAACAGAATGTTAAATATAATTTTTATATTTGAAATTTAATGTTTCATAGCTTGTGGAAACAATTTTATATCCAGAATATTTAATTATTATAAAATATGAACATAATTATCATAAAATATTGTGTGAATTGTGTGATAAAAAATTATCAAAGTATTTTTCGATTTTTATATAATAAAATTTTGGATAACATAAAATGCCATTGAATTTTCATGCTTATTCAGCTCACCCGGCTCATTCAAAACAACAAGATTTTCTTATATAGAGAAACGTTAAGATATCAATAGCATAGAAAGACAAGTAGGTAGGTATACAAACTTACAAACACTTAAGTTAAGGAAGGTATAATAACTTTCTGAACTTACTCATAGAGGAAGATGGTAAGGACAATTTAATGTTTTTAAACCACAGAAAAGATTTTTTTTCATGTTTTAAACAATCGTCAATTGAGTCTAGAACAATTTTGATGTCACAAGTAGTAGTAGCTTTTAACTGCATTTTTTTAAATAGTGTAAGTGCCTTTATGAACTATAAAAAAAAAAGTTACAGACGAACATAGTACCTCCTTTTTGGAAGTCGGTATGGTAAAAATACAAGCTAACACTAACACTACAAAAACAGGTAAACTGCCCATAGTCCGTTGAAGGTCTAAAGACAATCCAAATGGTCAAGCCCACTATCAGTTGGCAGCTTACCCATCATTTATATTACAATGTTTATGTATTTTATTATGTGGTGATAAAAATAATAATCTGTTCTTTCTTATAGATTGGCATGAAAGACTAGTCGTATAATTTATGGTGTCTTGTAAAATGCGACGGTAGCGCTGCGCTGCTTAAGTATTATGTAAGAAAAGCGATTTTGAAGAATGCTTTTTTTTTACTTTAAAATCTACCAATGTGTAGCAACTTTTAGGTATAGCAATACCCTATCGTGTCTTTCATAGCAATCCATCTGTCATCTGTCAGGCCCGTCAGCTGTCAGCACAGCAGCAGCACTTTGGCAGGCAGCACGCAGCAGCGCCACCTGCCTGGCGCCTGTCATTATTTTCGTTTTGCGTTTGCGTTACGAGATTTGGTTTCGTTCGTGCGTTTCCAAAAAATAAGTTCTTTAGCGGATTAATCAGTGTTTCGTGTAAATTAACTGTGTGTAAAAAGACGCTAGTTTTGATTGTGCCCGGCGTTCACGATCGCCCGTTTCGGTAAGTTTTATTTGCTGCTCAGTAATGTCACTGACTGTTGCCTTACAAAGCCGATCGATATTGTGAAAAAACTGGTGTTTTATTACAAATTTTGATACGATTATGTGATTACCGGTTCCAAATTTGTTCAGAGAAAGTTTATAATATAGTTATGCTTAGTTGCTCATACATGGTTTTAAGGAATAAGGGTATTTACCATGTTGTGTCAAATTTGGTAAGATCGCAGCTTTCACCGTTTCCTGTCAAGGAAAGCTTACCTACTATTTTCTCAAACTGTAGTTAAGTTTTATTCATTATAAGTTCCATAAGAACGCTTATAATGTAAACCTGAGTTCTTACGTACAAGTTGTGAGAATACAATCTCATTGAATGGTTTCTGTATAGAACAGTTTTATAAAGAAGGTCCTTTTGACTAGTGTCTATCTTTGAGATGTCGGTAGAGTGTCAAATGTAAAATAAGTATTCAAGAATAATATCTGAAATAATTATTAATTTTAATTTTGCCTGTACATTAATGTGAAGGGTATATTCGATTTATATTGGAAACCTTACTCCAACATAAGTTAGGTAATTGAAATAAATACCAATGTGCATTTTAGCAAAAAATAGATATAGGTACCTACCAAATAACACAAGAATTTTATTTTAAAATGTATAATCTTCCACAATACTTGATTACCACAGTATATTATTGTTCATATTCTTTAGGATATCACTACAAAAACAATCTTTTTGATCTTTAAAAAAAATCACGGAGCTTGGAGCTTGCTCGAAGTATATTTGGTGAAGGTTGTTTTAAAGTAATTTTTTTTGTCTCATAGTAAAAGGTGATGTAGATATAGATGAGTACAATGGCCTCTTTTCAGTTTAGTACAGGTAGGGTATGTGCGTTAAACCGTATAATTAATTCAATAAATAAAATAGGCTTGCGTTTGACCTCCACCTCGCCTGGAGTTAAGAGATAATAATGGTCTACGATAGTGAATACTTACCTAAAACAAACCAAATACCTCTGATACCGAATGTCTTTGTGGTGTGAACCCTCGGAATGACAGACTTGATGGAGTGTGCAGCGTGCCCTACAACCTGCACACTAGACAACCTGAATGAAACCACGGAAAGAGCCGTTGGAGTGGCAACATTTTGGTCCAAAAACATAATTTAAAATTAACATAAAAAACGAAACATCGACTTGAAAGAAGACAAACCAAATTCATTTGGGATTTGAAATCAACCAAATTGTGACTATCAGAAGAGACTGTAGTTTGTACGCCTGGTAGTGCCAGTTTTTTTTTTTTCTTTTATATGAACAGAATCAGAATATATGTTGCTGGTAGACAAGAACTGTTGACAAAGCCAGTGTTGTTAATTATTTTGCTTTTGCTGTTTTGTTAATTTATTAATATTTTTAGTTATAGTTTGATATACTTATATAACAAAAAAAGAATTTATATAGTACATTTTGTGATATTTGTAGTTCACAATTTTTGCTAATAATCAAGGGCCAGTGTTAGAGAGTTTATCATATAACTTAAAGTACCCTTAAAAATATATTATATCACTGTTTTATAATATCATGGTTGTTCACTACAGTTAGTCAGTTGTATGATTATTGCATCTAATTTTGAACCTGCATTCTTCAGTCTTTCCGTGAACATGGTGGATGTAACTTCCCTGAAATATCAGGACCTCCATCCGCAACCTTATCACGGTAAATATCCCGTTAGTAATCATTTAACTGTCATCATAATCAGCCAGAAGACGTCCACTGCTGAGCATAGGTCTCCCCCTTTAATCTCCACACTGAACAACGGCCTGCCAGCTGCATCTACTAGATTCCTGAGACTCTTATATTATATTAGAAACTTCTCAATCTAGAACACTGCCGTAAAGTAGTGAGTCTGTAAATTTTCTATAAGATTTATTTCGGAGACTGTGCGTCGGAGCTACACGACCTTATCCTACCATTCCTTTTCTACTATAGGAAAAGTAGGAAATCGGCTCGCTAACCCATACATTGTGGACTTTCGTTGGATACTGGATACTTGTGTAGCGGCCACTTTTCACAACTAGGCCATCCTAGGCTTCCTGGAGTGTCCTTGGTGATCCGAGGATAGTCTTTTGTTGTTCTGCCATGCTACTGCACTTCAGCAGCAAATGCGCGGCTGCTTCTTCAGTTTCCATGCACCCTCTACATAGGATACTGTCTGTAACCCAAATTTTTTTTTTTTTTTTTTTATTGTAGAATAGGCTTGCGCTGGCCGCCATCTCGCCTGATGTTAAGCGATGATGCAGCCTACGGTGGATCACGCATGCCTAGAAGAAACCGATTCACTCTTGACTTGAAGACACCCAGATTGAATTTTGTCCTTTCTTTGGAAACGGACCAATACGGTTTTGATTCTACGTTTCTAATCCGTACTGTCAAGGATTGGAACAACCTGCCGGATTGCTTGTTTCCTGGAATATATAATATGAGCTTCATCTTCGACCACATCATCGTTAACCAACAGGCGAGTTGGTGGTTAAACGCGGACTTATTCGCGATAAAAAATATATATAAACTCTCACAATGTCGTCAGTCCATCTAGTGGAAGGACTACCTACGCTGCATCTTCCGGTTTGTGGTCATATAACTGTAGTTTATCATATAATAAAGATAATGATCATCTCTATAGGTATATACTATAGTAGCCCGCGACTTCGTACGCGTAGATTAATTATCATAATTAACTTCCAAATTTAAGATTCCAAGTAGTTATAAGATTTCTTGATTACTCGTCTGGTATTTAATGAGTGAGATATAGATATGCTCTGTGGTAGTGATATTGTAAATGAAAGGTAGGTAATTAAGTATTATTGATTATGTCATTTGCATAAATGCCAAATATTTTTTGGGAGCTTCCATTCTCATTCCCGGTTTTTGATTAATTGCTTCTTAATGGCACAAAGCATTAGCGTCCCTAATTTATTGTTAATTTGATGGGGACCCGCCATTCGTAGATTCGATAAAGTAGGTAATATTTACAAAATATAATCTCGTTTCATAAAAAGTGCCAACTGTAATGTTAGGGTTCCATAGCTAATTGAGGAATCCTCATAGTTTCGCCGTGTCCATCTTTATGTTACAATCCTTATTTTCAGAGACTGTAAGACTATAATTTTCCTGAATGAATAAAATAAATAAAATAGAGCTGAAATACCGTTATAAAAAAGCCGTAAAAAGTATGCTTATTATTACTATACAACACACTGCTAGGAAAAATACTAAAATTTTAAATATAGAATTTAATGGATCAAATCAATCAAGAAACCAACCATCTATGGAAACCAACCAAGAGTGAGTCACGACACGCACTTGACAGTTTATTTTTCTTTTATATGGTTAGTAGATTGTCGTGTAATCTATAAGAATATGAAGAAAAAAGTGGACAATATCATAACTTGGAAAATTAATAATTTGGAATGTAATTCACCCTGACTTCGATATAAGGTAGGTGTAAGTATAGGTACAGTTAAAATGTCTATGGTATAAAGCCTTTTTAAAATTGATTCATGTCGAGTTGTTAAAAGCTCACCGGATACCCAACCGCGGAAATATTAGCGGCGGGCGGTTGATAGGACGGCGGGCGGGTGAAATTTTAGCAGTTTAAAAGTAAGAGATTATAAAAAATACGTTAGTAGTAGTGTAGACCAACATGAAATTAATAATATTACTTTGTGTAAAAAATTTATGAAAACAAAATTGCTTATGTGACTCGTGAAATAGCGAAACAATGTGCGCAAACAACAGAGCGCGCGCGCACAGATGGGAGAGAGGGCGCCGCTCGGCTCATGCGGTATGATCCATGCTACGATGGTTGGCGTTTTTATTCGATTGATTGCTGTTTCGGTGCTCGGTTGTTGAAGCTCTGTCGGTGTGCTTTACCATTGAAGAGCTCCACCTCCTGGCGCCGTAGTCAGATCAGTTCGACGGTACCAAACTGTTGTACATATTGTCATATGAATTACATATATCTACTTGCAAAGTTTCAAATCTAAGTAGGTATATTATGACAGTTAAAAGTAGATTTAAACTACTTCCAAGAATTGATTACATAGGAAGCTAATAAAAGCGTGCTATAAAAATAGCATTGTCCAATATCGGTCTTGCATACAGCAAATTCTGAAGCAAACTAATGAATTGATAGTAATCTGTCCGCGCTTGACTAAAGCACCCATATAAAGCGGACATGTCTTGTTAACATAATTTTTGTCCTCCTTTGGTGTATAGTATGTGTTGCAATAAAATCAATAAATCGTCTTCTATCATCTATATATAAAAATCTATAGTAAGAAACGATGTATGTTCCCTATGGACTTTGAAACGGCTGGACTGATTATGACGGGACTTACACTGGAAGATAGCTGATGTTATATGGAGTAATCCCCGCGTGTGAAACCACGGGGCGCAGCTAGTACTTAACTAGTACTAGCTAGTACTTATTACTAAAGCGAAAGTTTGAATGTGTGTTCTTCTTTCACGCAACAACAGAGCAAATGAACAACGTGATTTTTTGCATAGAGATTAGATATAGATGGACGGGCTTTTATCCTGAATAAATGTTCGGTTCACGAGGGAGTCCCATGCGGGTAAAACCACGGGTCACAGCTAGTATAAAGTTATATGTTTATTTACGGGATATTTACCGTGGTAAGGTTGTGGAAGGAGCTCCCGATATTTCGGCGCAGTTACATGCACCATGTTCACGGGAAGACACAACCTTACCACGGTAAATATCCCGTAAATAATCATATAACTTTAGTGAACAAGAACAACCGTGATAGTTTAAAACAGTGTTTCACAGCTACTATGTTAATAAATTTGAGGTCACGGAATGTTTCCTTACATCGAAATTTTCGGCCTAAATACCTTCCAAGTTTATGAAAAAGAATACAACCAGCGCTAGAAGCTTTCAAAATTATTATTTTTTCCGAGAAGCCTTGTCAGAACTAAATAGGGATTGAGATGTTTTACGAGTTACATTTCGAGTTGTAAAAGTTGAACAGCCTTTCCTCGGGACGACCATTAAAATTCTTTTCACGAGGGCGCTGTAACACGGCGCAGGACGTCGGTTTCACGGCTACCCTCCAATTCGACGGTTTACAGCCGCGTGACGCGACGCAAACCTGCCTAATAATAATTCCACTGTCATTTAGAACCAGGTGCTGTACATTTCCGTAATTTAATTAAATACAATGTGCAAGATACATTCGAACGAGTCCATTGTAGGTCGCATTTCCTTGGTAGGTAGGCAGTTAGAACTGATAAATAACTTGCTCTCTCGCAACACGTAGCTTGCGCCTTGACCCATTACCTCAAATCGTTATCGAGGTGGCAGGTCACTTCCAGTGCTCGCCACTAGGCTTTTCCTACTACCATAAACCAGTTAACAGATTTTCAGAGTCTAAATATAGATTTGTCGCCTTGCACTCGTCTTCCGGGTGCTTTACTTGAGCATATTCGCTAAATCGATGAGCAAAACAAGTATTTATGATGACAATGGCCCGGGTATTGAGGTGTTCTTAGGTGACGTTTATTCATTTACTATCGGGTGACTCGTAGCTTGTATCACACTGATTTTGTTAAAAAAAAAAACCGCTAGTCTGTTGTCTAACGTCTACCATGTCAACCACAAAAAGGAACAGGCCTACCAACTTCTTAACGAAAGGAAATCCTCGTTTTGGAACTTACGTATAACCTAACTTGCCGGGCCCAGCAGAATACCAGCGCTGGTTGTGTACAACCAGCAACATGCTGAGTTGGGGCTGGATTTTGAGATAATGTATCTACTTATATTTATAATATTTTGTTGATTTTTAACGTCATTATCGCAAAATAAAATTTATGTATTTTTTCTTTATTTAACTAACAGCAGACCTCGTCAATACGAGTACTTCTTCCATCGACCTAAGAAAGCACTATGTAAGTTTCATATATATTAAACTTGGCAAGCTTTAAAGCTCATCTTCTAGAGACCAGGTTTCTTTATATTATAAAACGCATCACCGATCCATACAGACTTTCCGCCTGCTGCGGTATAAAGAGTCGGATTCAAACTCCGCGGCGCAGGTGCGGCTTCAGATCGTTTTCCAAACAGCGGTTTTCCGACGTTAAATTTGAATAAGCCATTATTCTCGGCCCTCCTTATTGAACGTTTGGTAAATCCACCGTAACAAGTCTCGGGAAATCCTCGCTCGAGTGTTATTGAGTTCCATCTGCTTTCTTACGCTACATGCTAGATACTTGTAGCAATTTGATGTTTAAGTTTTAAAAAGTTTTCCATCTCTTGGCATGTAAACCGTCTAATTATATTTTGGCTGTTAGGACAAACATCGTTCTCTTCTCCACTTGTTTTTGTGTGTTACGTGTCTAAGTACGCCTGAGTATAGCCTGCCTTTCCATCCTGTAACCTCGTGTTGTATACCTTAGATCAGACAAACAAGGGAGATATATGCCTTAGTACCATGCCGTAATAACTGGACGCATTAATAGTAGAAGCCTTCGATCAAAAAAATACAAAGATGCCTCAATGACGCGCTAATCGCGGCAATAATCAATCTGGCTGGACTTAATACGCAGCCAGATTGGATCCACAGTCACGCGATAGTTGCACAAGCCGTAACACACTGTAAGAACCGTAAAAGACTCGTCAACTTGGCTGACGAACCACCGTCTGACCACTGGGAGAGAAAGAGAAAATTGTCTATCTCGGGAGAGAAGTTCCCATTTGCGATTCAGACATAATCGCCGTCTCGCTTGCTCAACGACGGTTCACGAGTTTTGACGATGTTGTGCAAATCGAACAGACTTTAGAGAAGTATGCCATAAATGTTAAATATACGGTTAGTTTTGGTAAAATGCTTTGTTTCGATATGCATTGTATACAGCTATTTTTATATATGACTATAATTTTCTACGCGTTGTGACTTCTATGTATAATTTTTCAAAGGTAGAAGCTATTAATGCGTCCAGTATAATATGTATTAGTCTTGAAGGTTCGATTTGTTAACTAATTGTAAATATAAAGACTCCGATTTACGAATACACAATATACATACATAACATATACCTAATCTACCCACACCCCATTATCATTATACTTATAAGCCGTACCTAAATGGGCATTAAGGTGCTTAACCTCTGGGCTGTGCGGCAAGTATGCGTATACTCCCCTAACCCACTGAAAATAGAGCAATTTTAGCCAGTGTACAGCGATATAAGGACCGGTCACTTTAGGAATGTGTTAACCTATTAACCACTAGACTTGAACACTCCACGATTGTAATGCTGCGGAAACGCATTTACAGCGGGGAATGTTCTGATGAACTGTTCGATCTGATGCCAGCATCGCGGTTTTATCATCGCACCAGCCGCCACCGCCTGAAAGTTCATCCAAATATTATAGATTGGTGGAAATCGCACACAGCGTTTTACGCGTTCCTTTTTGCCTCACACCTGGAATTTGTGGAATGGGTTGCGGCATTTCCGAGTAGCTGTAATATGGGGTTCTTCAAAAGGGCTGTTAATAGAGTATTTAAGGGTAGGTAACGTTTCTGTGATGCCCCTAGTGTTGCAGGTATTCATAGACGACGGTGATCGCTTACCATCGGACGGCCCGTCTGCTTGTTTGCCACCTATGGCATCAAAAACACAGACAAGGGCAAGGCGTTCCATTGTTTTGCGTTCTAATTATGAGGAGGAGGCAAAACGTTTGGTGCGAATAAACGGTATTTCGACCATGTGAGGGTGACGCTTGTAAATAGACGTTCGTTAATGGAATTAAAAGTAAAATATATTAGTTTTTGTATCTATAGTAATCTTGTTCAAACAGTTGTTTACAAATGAATTTGTGATTGGTTTTAGTGACCTGCGTTAGCGATTGTTATCAGAAACATCTTAGCTTTCAGTTGTGAGCACCAGGTAGCGGTTACCTATCGGAAACTGACTACAAAGTCCGTTGCTTAACTTCACAGGTCTGCCACGAGCGCTACGCTTATTTTATGCCATTGCTGGCAAACAAGGAGACGGGCCGCCTGATGGTAAGCGATCACCGTCGCCTATGGATACCTGCAACACCAGGGGCATCACAGATACGTTGCCGACCCTTAAAGACTCTATTACCAGCCCTTTTGAATAACTGTATGATGACTTACAATGACTCGTTTATTTATGAATAATAACCATCAAATTATCATCCAATTATGCCAGCTTAACTCTTCTCTTTTCTTGGTGGTCGAACGGTAGCGTGTGCGCCTTGTGCGCTTTACAATCTGAAGGATCCTGGTTCGATCCGTGGCCCTGAACCAATGACTTATTTAGAATCAAATAAATGATATGCTGTTTTCGATGCCATCGCTCAAAAATGGCGAAGAAAAACATCGCGAGGAAACCGGTTTATCTAATACACAAAATAATAGTGAAAATACACTAGAGATTTGTCAAAGCAAACAGTTTTGAAGATGAACTTGCGAAAAGAAACGCCTGATTCAATCAAATACATGTGACATACACCAATATGGACTGGGTCAGCATAACGACATGGTGGTGATTAGGGTCCATGCTCTCTCTGAGGGAGGTGTCCCAGTGGAAACTTAATAGGCTGATGATGATGACGATGGTGATGAACTCTTCTTTCCGTCATTTATTAACCCATCCCAACAAACCTGAAATACATACATCTTAAATTTTATTTACCCGCGTCTCAACGTGAAGTGTTCACGAAGCGAACGCAACCCGATTTTAATTAAACACGCTCTAAATAACTTATCGCATTAAAATAATATTTTTATGTCCTGTGGCGATGATAGCGTAGCTCCAGCTGGTCTCGACAGATCAGCAAAATTAAGCAATTTTATCTTTTGATGGGCGGACTAGTGTCGGTCAAAAACTATGATGTTGAGTTATGATGATGGATGAATTTAAGAACATCTTTAGGCTATGTCGGAGGCCTAAGAGCACCCTAAGGTTTACCATTCGAGCAACACGAAAAAACAACAAATATATGATTAAAAGATCGTAAAAGCTAAAACTTGGTGCTCATTCCATTGCATATAATTTACTGGAGAGGCGCGCACTTCTAATCTTGATGATCTCTACCTATTCTATATCAGTACAGAAGCCTATGGTGAGTTTGACCTGGATACAGGGTGTTTTATCTCGGCTGCACGCAGGGTGCTCCAGTAATTAAAACCAGCCCGTGCGGTTGCTTCATCAACTGGGTAAATACTGGTTTATACTGGCGTACCTAGGCCGGTGTTGCCAGCAATTTGATGTTTTACGGCGACGTTTATAAAATAAAAGCAACCGCTTATTAGGCCAGAGTAGAGCTATTCGGTTTACGTTTTTAGTTTGATGGTTAGATTATTTTTGCAGTAAACTATGGTTATAAATTGTTTATGGCCTATTGTGTATATATAGAGGTGTGGTCAAATGCCTAGCCTGTCATGAAAAAATAAAGAATGAGCTAGGCAAGGGTAGTGATAATTATTAGATACATATTGATGTTTTTTCATTAATAGTACTTGGTTAGTGCATCATCACGTATAATTGACCACAGTTTGATTTGCATTCAGAATTTGGTCAAAGACGTTTAAGGAGCACTCGACTTACGGGTTATTTTCGTCAGCTTTGTCGCAGTGTAAAATTGCCTGTCCTTTCATAACTTTTACGCCCAACTCTAAACGTGGGCTCGAATAGGTGCAGTTTGCAAAATCACGCGAACGCGAATCTTAACGCGCTGAGATACGGTTTGCGGTCGCGTCATTTTGCAAACTGCGCCTATTCGGACCCGGGTTTAGAGCCGGTAGCCGGGTTGGGCGTAAGACCCCAAGTCTGTTGCCTTGCCTACAGCTTCTAAATTGTCTATTGTTCAGTTCCATCCTAAACTTCGTGCTGAAAAAGTGTCCCTCAGTCTCCTTAACTTTTCCTCGGAACTTTTCAAAGTTCCGCCAGAGGGTGAATGTAATCACCCGTAGTAAATTAACAATTTCATTTTTTAATCCATTACTTAGAAGTATCTTTGTTGTAACTTACACGAAGTGGGATTGATTCGGGGCCTTGAACTGGAACATTGTCCTGATCAACCCGAAAGGTCTAACGGGAATGACATTAGTGTTTTATTTTCTTCATCTAGAGCTTATTTTGTTTTGTGGTGAAATCCGTTCTCTGATTGAAATTGTTCTGTGGATGAACTAAAATGTAAAAATTTTGTGATAGCAAGAACGATCATATAGAAATCATCCTTGGTGATAGATATTCGTGAAAATAGTTTTAAGTAGAGTTTGGGAGAAGGAAACCAAAGGACTGTTTGTAAATGAATTTTCGAGTACCTTTTTCTTTTGTGTTCTTCACCTAGTTTATTCTCACTAAAAATAAAGACTGGAACGTATACTGCGAAGTAGATACTCGTGAAAATAGTTTTAAGTAGAGTTTGGGAGACGAAAACCCTGTGTCGTAGTGTAGACCGAACTACCACCAGGAAACTATGCGTATATGATATGTCTAAGGCCATACAACTTATAGCTAGCTATAAAGTCTATAATGCCTCCAAAACTAATAAAGATAAACTACTTCGATATCCATATTAAACAAAAATTAAGTTTCTAACCAAGCCTATGGTAGCCTATAAACGTGGGCGTTACTTGTAACACATTAAGCGCGGTTATTAAGCCATTCTTTTTAGGTGAATAGGCTAGAAACTTATAAGCTGCCGTGCCTTATTTATCTTATTAATAATGGTGTCAATAGCGGGTCAAACTATTGTCATGTTCCACTTTTTCCTAGATGTTAGAGTTTTGTTTTCGTTGGTGATGTTTAGCGATGATCTTGAAGTACCATAATTTACCACCATCGTAAAGTTTTTCTGTATATTTCTAGACTTCTGCACGGAATGGGGTTCACGCAAGTTAAACCACGTTCCTAGATTCTTAGGCCACTTGTACAATTATGTTTACAGTGTCATGAGGTACGCCTTATTAGCGTACCGGGTTGTTAGCTATGAAAGACATATTTAAATAATTCTCGTAGTTTAAAAAACTTAAAAACACGCTATAAATCGTAATCCTTAAGATTCTGGTAAGGATAATGGGACAAACTATAATTGGTTCTTGATAAGTGTGTAAAGTTTCAAACCAATCCGTCGTTTTGAAAGGGGTGAAAATGACGTTCAAAGATTCCGTGACATAGACACATACCGAGCTAATAAAAGCGTGTTAAAAAGTGGTGTGCCCACAAAAATATGAAATCTAGTGATTTAGGGTTTTAATCTATGTATATAAAAGGCGATGTATGTATGTTCACTATGGATGGACCGATTTTGACGGGACTTTTACTGGCAAATACTTGTTATAAGGAGTAATCCCCGCGGGTGAAACCTCGGGGCGCAGCTAGTCCTTTATATAAAAGGCAATGTGTGTATGTATGTTCCCTATGGACTTAAAAACCGGGCTGGACCGATTTTGACGGGACTTTCACTAGCAGATAGCTGATGATACAAGGAGTAATCCGCAGCTAGTAGTACATAATAACTAATTCTAATTCTAATATGTGGGACATTATTGCACACATGGTCATCTGACCCCAAACTAAGCAAAGCTTGTAATATGGCTGCCAGAGACTGATATACATACATATATATTTTTTAAATACATACTTAAATAGATATTAACACCCAGACATAGAACAAACACAAATGTTTATCACACAAATGTTTGTCCTAGATGGGAATCGAACCCACGCCCCCAAGCGCAGAAAGTAGGTTCACTACCAACTGAGCCACCGGGGCAGTCAACTAACTCGATTGAAGATGTACACATTTGGAACTTGTGTAATTTTGTTAACTGTTAGCTTTAAGCTCTACGCGGATATAAATACTTGCCCAAATATTCCGTCTATGTTCATCGTTTGAGCCAATTATCTCGTAATCTTGTTCTCGTAAATTAATTAGATTCGTGTTTAATATGCGGTATTGCAGGGATCCCGGCAACGGCGCCTACCTTTTAACCTTAATTTATTTCACCTTAATAACATAATCTTTTTCTTAAAAATTTTGTTTTCATTTTTGTAATTGTCCGTGAAGAACGATGCGTAGATTGCGTAATTGTGTATTTGTATAAATTTTATTAACATTGAAAAAAAAAAAACAAGTGGATCACATTAAAAACCGACTTCAAAAATATATGTAAAACGTAATAAGTGCCTATAAAGTTTGAGGGTTGCCCTCGATTTCCCTGGGATCCCATCATCAGATCCTGACTTGGTGACAATGGGTCCAAATTGGAAGTATACCTACACGACTGATCAAAAAATTTTTTTTTTAAATCGTTCATTTGTTGACGGAGAAATCGGTGAATATACATAAAAAAATATTATACGTGGAACATAGAACCATCCTCCTTTTTTAAGTCAGTTAAAAAAACTTGGTCGACAATATGGTCATCCAAGTAACCGAAATTGTGTATTTCAGAAAATTTGGGAAGTCGTAATTGTCTAAACACTTTTGTTCATAACAATGTTGCTTAGAAGTCTTTACACTGTAATACTATTTTTGCTTTAAAAAGGTTTTCTTCAGTTGTTCTTAAAACCTAACCGATTTTATACTTATGTGATTATTATTGGTGTTTGATATTTACCGTTTTTTGTATTGTCCTGTTATGAACAACCGTGGTAGTTTAAAACAGTGTACTATCAGTTTTTTTTCTAGAATCAGTAAATGAGACTATTTTCTTGATGACATATTTGGATCTAGCTTTATTATACACTAGCCGTCCGCCCCGGCTTCGCACGAGTGTAAGCTCGGCCTTCGGCCTCGCTACAAAATATAATATAGCCTATGTCACCCGGGGATAGTGTAGCTTCCCAACAGTGAAAGAAATTTTCAAATCGGTTCAGTAGTTTCGGAGCCTATTCATTACAAACATACAAAAACAGGTACAAATCTTTCCTCTTTATAATATTAGTGTAGATTAGGTATATATAATATCGTATGATTGTGCAAGATCTCATAGTTCGTTACGCACAACTTTAATTGCTCGCACATGACTTGACGGAATGATCCTTGTCGAGAAACAGTTTCAACTTGGACCCATTTCCCGACCAACCTGCCTGTCACTCTACTAGACATGTGACGTGACCCTTTATGGACTACCTATTGTTAACAGTCGCCAGAAAAGCATAAGACCATCGAAATACAATACGTATAGAGTCACAATCGTGCCAAAAAATTAACGAATCAAAACTCGGCGCACGCTCCTCATTGTGCCGACTTTTCGGTTGGTTTTAAGGCAACTGCGATCCGACAACAACGCCGCGCAATGCCAGTGCTACGATGCCATAGCGGATAAGCGACGTTGAACACTATGCAAGCGACATAACGTCTAAATAGGATAAATGTGGCATTCTGAACTATATAATTGATAAAGTTAAATGATTATTTACGGGATATTTTAAAACAGTGTATATAATTGATGTCTAGGTGTGTACAACGACGCTCGGACGTTTTTTTACTGTTTTCACTTAGAGATTGTGTCTCTCCTTCGCCTTTTTTCACGGCATTTTTTTAAAATCAGTAATTGAAGTTATGAAATCATCTGCGCTTGTCCGCGCCTTGTGTTAAACAATGATGCGGTCTACGATGGAGGATGCTTGCCTAGAAGAAACCGATTCACTTGCGATTTGAAGACACCCAGATTGTAGCTATCGGGGCACACCCATTCAGGCACCACATTCCACAGACTAGCAGTTGCACGTTAGATTGCCATAGGCGTGTTTTGTATTTTTCTCAAGTATAATTATTCTATCTGATCTTTACATTTATGTAGTTTGTATCCTGTTGTGCGTCGGTGTTGGCCATAACATGGGATCGTTTGTTATCATCGGAATATATTATTATTCTGACCCGCATAATCTCCACGTCACAATTTGCAAGGTTGCCTACGCTCCATGTAATAAATTGTTCGGGAAACGTCCCAAGATTAATAGTTGTGAAAATGTGAACCTCTTGACGTCTGTTAAGTAAAAGCCGGTCTAAGTTCTCTTGTAAATTGGTCGAGAACTGCCGGTCATCCTCCGTAGGTTGCGTCAGTGCGTGCAACGTCTGGCTCCGACGGCCTGTCAAGACGTCCACACGGCCCATTCATCAATAGGTTCAACTCATGCCCTTTCATGCCTGTTTTCTTCGATCAAAAAATACATATGTATGTATAATTTCTGAGCGATGTCATTGAAACGGCACATAAGTAATTTATTTAGGTACTAAGTAAATAAGTCATTGGTGCAGGGCTTAGGATCGAACTTGATGCCGTCAGAATGTAAAGCGCATATGCTACCTTTCGGCCACCATAGCTTTACCTCAACCAGATCAGTCTGATGCTGGGAGGCTAATGTCTCTACTCTACGCTGTAACAGGCCTGGCGCATTCCGCGCTTTAGGTATGAAGCTACAAGTGGTCGTCTTGTCGGACTTGCCGTGCCCGCTGCCGCGCGATATACAGAGTTAACGCGACAAGAGTTACGCGATAGACAGAGAGGCAACTTCTAGGTTAATATAGCAGGTAGTTAGCGCTCGCACGTCCTGAATTGCACTTTATTGTGTAGTAGCAAGAGTCGCTACTTATTTAAATGATTTTGCGGAGTGAATCTTCTGTCCTTGTACTATATGTATTCTGTGGCTGTAATAGCGTGCATACTTTGGGCCACATTACCCCCGCGTCGATAACATTTGTAATGGCGTTTCATTACGTTCAAAAATTCATTTTGACGTCGTTTGAACCGCAGCAGAGAGCCAGCAGGCATTACTCGAGGCGCAATGAAATGTCGCTTAAAAGCTTTTATGTTTTCCGGACAACGGCGTCTGAAACGCGACGCATAAATTATAGCAGCGTCGCAATAGCTTGAACGATAAGTACTAAATGGAACTGTAAGATACTTTTCATGAGGACCTTTTGTAAAATGTATCTGTTGTGTTTATAACAGCCTTTTCGCCGTTGAATTTGTTTCTCTTCGAGTGTTTCGAGTTCGAGTTCGCGGTACGCTTTTGAACGAATTTCACTGCATAGTTTTTTTTAAGTCTGCACAATTTATGCATATATCCAGGCCGTTCTCAAGTGATACGTTTACCAACGAACAGCATTTAATTTTTGTTTATATAGATTTATCTGCTTGAAATGTATGTATAAAACTTGCAATAAAATTTAATGCGTTTTGTATTAGAGTTAATTAGAATTGCGAGAATTCGCGTACATTAGTTAAACATCGTCTTTACTTTGTCAAATTCTAATAGAAACAAGATTTTATTTCCTACGCTCACAAAATAATAATCAGTATTTGTATATTTATCACGCACTGCCAAACTGCTTCCTTTGAATATTTAAAATGTTATTATACTTAAATGAAACGCAAAATACATGTACACACATATATATATATATATATATATATATCTACACTAATATTATAAAGAGGAAAGATTTTTACCTATTTTTGTATGTTTGTATGTTTGTAATGAATAGGCTCAAAAAGTACTGGGCCGATTTAAAAAATTCTTTCAACAATAGAATGCTACATTCTTCCAATTTGACATAGGCTATATAATATTTTGTAGCGAGGCCGAAGGCCGAGCTTAAACCCGTGCGAAGCCGGGGCGAGCGGCTAGTATATATATATAACTAGCCGCCCGTCCCGGCTTCGTACGGGTGGAGTTTTTTTTATATAGCCTATGTTACTCTGGGATAATGTGTCATTCTAATGGTGAAAGAATTTTTAAAATCGGTGCATTAGTTTTTTAGTTATTTTGTTACAAACATACAAAAATACAAATCTTTCCTCTTTGTAATATTAGTGTAGCTAGTGTAGTAGTAGTGTAATATCCTATTAATTACGAATAAAAATGTAAGACTATTATTTATGTAAAATTCACCTTTTGTTAAATGTAGGTATCAACCAAAAACGCTGAAATATTATTGTTGCCATGTAAAAGTTATTAAGTAAACATGTATTTCAGTAATTTTAGTTTTCTAAAATGGTAAAACAAAACGCAAATCGCAAACTATGTATCAAAAGCCGCCGTGGTCATGAAATGACGTGATTTGATAGATGGGGCGTTAAATAAATACGTTTTTATCCTCTCGGGGAGTAGTTGCTCTCGTTCTCTTAGCCTCGAATTAATCATTATTTCTTGAGTGCGAAACGATGTAGTTTGTTAATACCACACACAAAGGTACCTAATGGGAGACTCAGACGCCTGTTATGCTGGCGAGCAGTAAAGTGGTGTAGGAAGGTGGACTATGAGCAACTCTGAAACTTACTGTGTCGCACTAATCACATTACACTTATAAAAGCAATAGTTTGAACTAGTACTATTTCAGTATAATACACAAAAAACGTTACAACAGATTTAACATCTATTCTTAACCGACTTCAAAAAATGAGGACGGTTGTATGTTCCCTTGTATATATATTTTTTTATGTATGTTCACCGATTTCTCCGCCAACCTGTTGCTCGATTTCAAAAAAGTTACTTTTGTTCGGTACGGTATACTACTTCTAATTTGGTCCCATTGTCACTAAGTCAGGATCTGATGATGGAATCCCAGGAAAATCGAGGGCAACCCTAAAATTGTATAGGCCGTTATCACGTTTTTTATATATTTTCGAAGTCGGTTTTTAATGTGATCCACTTGTTGTTATCACCTTGAAACATCTAAATACATTGTAAATGAAGTTTAGATAGGCTCTGGGTATAGGGTACTTCATTTAATCACGGGAAAAATTGACAAATCTAGAAAATCTAACGTAAAACCGGAAAGCAGCCGAGTTGTTATTATTCTACTATTTGTATCTTCAACGCTAGCAACCACAAAATACGCCTTTTAATTAATAATCCGATTCACAAAAGTAATTAAAAATCATTAACGAGTTAGCAAGCTAAAACATTACCCAACAAGCCGTCCCAGATCGCTGTTATTATCAG
This sequence comes from Agriopis leucophaearia, assembly GCA_949125355.1. Taxonomy (NCBI): domain Eukaryota; kingdom Metazoa; phylum Arthropoda; class Insecta; order Lepidoptera; family Geometridae; genus Agriopis; species Agriopis leucophaearia. The sequence goes on from OX421262.1 coordinate 1,601,295, forward strand.
ATAATCCTCAAAAGCGTGCAAACATCGTGTCCTGGGTTCTCTCGAAACTCCACCTACCCACAACAACCATTAATACCATTAACGCGCGCGTCCCATTTCAATAATCGAACAGCGGTTTTACTAACGCCCTGGATTTAGCCTTGCAGCGATTTAAAGCGCTTTGCAGTTGACACCGAGCCTTGAATAAAGATTTACTGAATACAGCCGCTGAATGCTGCTATTGTACTGCGGATTGTGGGATTAAAAAAAGAGTTAACCAAACAGAAAAAAATACGAATACAGGATTAAGTGCTGCTTTGTTTTAAAATAAATAACATTCACTTTTAAGCTTGAGATTACCATGTTAGCAAATTATTACCTAAAACCCTACAACCTATTAATCAAAAACTATTGAACAATCTCATCGCGCTCTTGTATTAATTTTCCAGGAATCTGGGTGGTTTCCAACTATCTGGCAACACTAATTACACCCACCGTTACATGCTTCGTTCAAATGAATTTCTAGAAACTTGACGATAATTTGGAACGTAACAAACTGTTCAATGTTGATTGATTATACGCCGCCGCCACATAGAGGCTCTGTTGCTATTTGCTAGCGAAATTTGACTTGAAATTGAAACTAACATGCTGTAAACGATCTTTTGATGTATGCCTGGCTAAAATGAGCTTTTGGAAAGAATCTCGGTCGAGTTATTACAACTGGCGGTTTTGGAGTTGTTTCTATTATATTAACCGTGTAATTAAGGGAGATCTTACGCTAAACGAACGACGCGACGTTGAATACATAAGCAAAATAGGTCGTACCACTATAAAACCCAGACCGTACACATCAAAGAAAACACCAAGTACTGATAGTTGTAGGACTAGTATTTATTTCTCTGCTCACGAGCTGATGAATATAATTTAATATCCTGCATATTTATTATCTGCACGCCCAATACAAATAATAAGTACATATATGATTCTATTTCGGTATTTTAAATCATTGAAAGCATAAAAATGTAACAACTTCCCTACAATTTGTACCTAACTCAGTACTACCTAAATATTGTCGGTTGACAGCTGGGAAGTGGGATATTAGTTTTCGCTGCGGCAAACCAATGTTGCCAGTAGTAGCCTCTAAAAGTTCCCAGTAAATTGCCTTATCGGGGAGGCTTCAATCGAATTAGGTAGTGGGTACCGTGCTACAGTTATTTTTTGTAACATTTTTAAAAGGGTATATTTAGGATCGGTTTCTTTTTGGCAAGCGTGCTCCATCGTAGACCGCATCATCGCTTAACATCAAATGATGTGGTGATAAACGCCAGCCTATGGCTTCTTTTTTCTATCTCTACATAGTATAAAATAAAGTCGCTTTCCGCGTCTGTATATGTAGTCCGCTAACTGCTCCCAAACCATGCAACGGATTTTGATGCGTTTCACCATCATTTAGGTAATGTTTCACGGAAGAGTTATAATAAAACTTACACCCGTGTGAATCCGGAGCGGGTCGCTAGTAAAAAAACTCAAATTGATTATAGAACAATCACACTATACAAATCCTGAAACAGTAAGTATACTTTCTCGTATTGAAAAGATCTCTAAACTTAAAATAAAATCAAGCTTGTTAGTTAGTGACATAAAATAATAATGATCAATTTACAAGACCGACATGAAAAAAAATGACAGAACTGGACCAAATATGCGCCCTCTATTCCATAGCGCGTGCATTAATTAGGTTCTATCGGTTTCAGCGAGCGTATGCCTGATTTAGTACTGAGGTGTTCCGACAGATGTCTCTTTTAATATTTTTTGTGTGGAAATGACTATTTAATTGTTATATTCCTTCTCCTTTTTGGAAGTCGGTTAAAAGTTATAAAAAACAGATCGAATTGATAACCTTACTCTTTTTTTGAAGTCTATAAAAAATCTCTTTATATTGGTGAAAAAAAAAAGCTCAAGGTACTAACTATTGCGGCGCGGAACCCTGCTAGTTACGTGTATTGATACGAAATTTGCTTCAATGTACTTTGAAGCAAATTTCGTATCGTCACTACACAGTACACGTATCAATACGACTAGGTACATTTAGGTAGATAAATTATTTGATTATCTTGCAAACATTTATTTCTCGAGTGGGACGTTAAGGTACTTTATTAGTATTCTTATTGATATTACACGCCGCCTGCTCAGGAAGAAATGTTAATTTACTAAATGGCCCATAATTATGTTAGTTCGAAAGGATCGTACCTTCTCTCGTTGCTTTTAAAGAGCTTTTATTTTAAGGGCAAAATTATCTTGAACCAGATGTAGTCCTGTAACAATTTACAGGACTACATCTGGTTCAAGTCTATGAGTCATTACTTAGAACTATTCTGTTACATAGTTGGACAAGATGCTCACATGCTTTACGCCAAAATTATTTTGTTTAATAGGGCTTTAGTTTATTTTAAACCAACTTTTTCCAAAAACTACTGTATTGTTTGTCTGTCTTTTTCTGTCCGAGTCTTTTTAATTGGATAGGCTAATAACTATATACCTGATCTGAATATATTTTTATCAAGATGGGGAGAGTTAGTGACTGTGGTCTTTGCCCATCTGAGGCCAACCCAACCGATCACCACAGCGGCGGCGAGCTGGTTGCCACTTTCAGTTAGTTTTTGACGCAGTTTTGTTCGCCTATAATCTCTCTATTATTTCATCTCACTGTATATCCCTACCATATTATAAATGTGTAGATCAAATACCTTCACACATGACTTCTAACTAAGTAGAATCAATACCTGATATCGGTTTAACTTGCAAAAAAAATCCCGTTTGCGTGATTCAGGTAAAGTGTCGTATTTGCCTATAATAGACGCACTTTTCATATTTGTGAAACTACGATCCATTTACACTCATTATTTTAGGAATTATTGAATACCTTATTACGTTTTTAATAATATTATTCGTAAAGTTTAAGCAAATTTACAATTTTTTCGCAAAACATCGTTTTAGTACGCAATCTATTTTCAAACTATGGAACTACAAATCTGACGGCTGTCAGTTTGTTTGTTTGTCCGCGCACATCTTTTAAACTACTAGAAGGATGTCAAAGCAGTTTCCATGAATATGCTTATAAAATACCCGATTAAAACATAGGCTATATTAATTTATGATAATAAATAGTAAAAAAAAATATTTTTTTTAAATTATTTATAACGCCATCTAGCTTATTTTATAGTAATGTTGTCGTAATGACAGACTTCTACTCGCAGACATGGTAGGTAGGAAGACTGAAGCGGCTGTTGCTATATAATCTATATGTAAATAAAAATATAGATATTCGCCAAAGAACCAGAGTCACCGACATAGCTATTAAAATCTGCAAGTTGAAGTGGCAATGGGCAGGCCACATCGCTCGAAGAACTGTTAACCGATGGGGAAGTAGGTAAGGTTCTTGAGTGGAGACCGCGAACCGGAAGACGCAGCGTAGGTAGGCCTCCCACTAGATGGACCGACGACATTGTGAGAGTCGCGGGCATCCAGTGGATGCAGATGGCAGGATGTCGTTCAGTGTGGAGGTTAAAGGGGGAGGCCTATGTTCAGCAGTGGACGTCTTCTGGCTGATGATGATGATGAAATAAAAACGAATCGCCGAAATGTATGTACCCGCATAACTTCCGATAGACTGCACCAAATAGTTTTTTTTGTGTTTGTTATTTTCAGGACAGCCAACTGATTTTGAAGAGGTTTTACAGTTTATTATGGCGTAATTTAAAGTACGTTTATTTTTGTATTGACTTCTGACGTGCTAATATACCAAGTCGACGGAGATTAAAATTAATACATTTTTTTGCCAGGATCAAACTTAAGACCAATAACAGACACGCAAAGTAGGTGAACTCGCGGCATCTAATCTGTTACTGATCTATGATTAGCAGCTATTTTGGATGTTATGGTGGTGAACGAAAGCGGTTTAGTTGTTGGAAGGGTCGAGGCGCAGAAGGCGGGCAAAAATTATTTAGACATCATTGATTGGCAGTCTTTACGCAGAGTAATGTTAAATAACAGCGATTAATTATAGATACCGCTCCATGCTTCCTACTTACTATTTACTAATAATTCAATAATAACGTTTGTCATGCATGACATTTCGCTTGACTTATACCAATTTTTTTTCCTTATTGGCTCCATGGCTCCACAATTCTAACGTATTTAACCAGTGAAAGTAATATATTATTTGCTTGAAATATATTTGAAACTATGGACATATCGGGATACCTGTATCGAGTCAGATTAAAACTAGACTAAAATCATACTATGACGATAGTATGACAATCCGCATTAAAATGGAGAGCAATAAATCTACAATCATGTCATATGTGTAGGTATTATCTATAAAATATTCAGTATAAATAATCCGATGGATTTGTGCCTATTTAAAGTTCCGTTCGTGTTCGTTTGTGTAACATTTATATTTGGATATGTCAGTCTAATCGTCCACCCACTAATTACTTTGCGCTACGCGTACGAAGTCGCGGGCATTAGCTAGTCATAATTAAATTTATTCACTTGCACTTTCATAATTCTTAGCACGTTAAATCTAGGTACACTAGGGCAGAGTAACAATGTACACAATATTGAAAGTGCTTACTGCACCGCTGCTCAGACCAGAATGCCCAGCCTCGCTCTTGCTATACCCACCATGACTTTCATGACACCCGTCCCCTTTCCGTCATACAAGGGCGGATCATGACCCTCCGTGGACACAACCCATGCCTACTTTTTACTTGTATCTATGATTATAAAAATTAAATTATAACTTCTTGTGACTTGACCACGACTATGTGACCCCTCTGGCACCATAGCTGGATCCGCTCTTGCCGTCATAATGACTGTTGGAAATGATGAGATGGTAATAAAGTATTAAGAAAGTCAAATTAAGTACTCGCGAATTCAATAACCATGTTTAAAACCTTATATACTATCATGGATGCACAGTTTCTAGTTTTGAGAAGCAGCCCCTCTCTCTGCACTGCCGCACTAACTTCCAGCAGGTAGTTTACAAACTTGTGCAGAAATTAAAGAGCACATTGTTTGCCGAAGCTCGCAGGTTATTTAGCTTTCGTCGAGTTTCAAGACCCGACAAATATATCAACTCGAGACTAACTAAGTTTGAGACTAAAGCCCACTTAGCCCTGATGGGCTAGTAACTTAGTCCCGTGCTAATTTCATAAATCTCGGTATTAGTCTTGCTCTGACACAAAAACGATGTTCTACATTTGAATTTTTAACCGACTTCAAAAAGGGAGGTGGTTCTATGTTCCACTGTTTATATACCTATGTATATATATTTTATGTTCACCGATTTCTCCGCCAATTATGAATTCTGATATTGATGATTCCTTTTTTGTTTGGTTTGGTTTTGGTGGTTTTACTTCAGAAGTGATTTAAAACCCAAACTACTGAACAGATATTGATGACATTTCTATAAATAAATTATAAATATCTGAAACATTATTGCACACATGGTTATCTGACTCCAAACTAAGCAAAGCTTGTAATATGGCTGCTAGAGACATATACATATACATATGATACATATATATATTTTTAATTCATACTTAATGAGATATTAACACCCACACATAGAACAAACAAGTATTCATTGCACAAATGTTTGTCCTAGGTGGGAATCGAACCCACGCCCCCAAGCGCAGAAGGCAGGTTCACTACCAACTAAGCTAACGGGGCTGTCAAAATATTGTATGGGACTAATCTGAAAATATATCCTTTCAAATAAACAATAATGATTTAAAAAAAACCATATCGGTTTATAAATTACGGAGTTCTGAAGTAACAAACAAAAAAATACAACCGATATGAGAAACCATCCTTTTTTTGAAGCCGGTTAAAAATTCAATAAACATGCAACAGGAAAGTGCCTAAATGGAAACCTGTCAAATAGTACGTGTTTGTTTAGCAAAACGAAAACAGGGATAAGGAAAACTGCCTGTTTGTAATTGAAGTTTATTCGGAAAAATTAACATCTGACAACTTTAGCAGAAAATCCAGCAATTTAAAAAGTAACGAATATAAAGAAAGCAATTTATTTTTATCGTTATTGCTGGCAATAACGGGATTTAACATAACTTAACTGGCAACACAACGTTTTAATTATATGCCGGAAAATTGGCTATTTCGTATGACCTCCCTAATTTTCTATGACAGGAAGAATTGATAGCGACAATTAGGGTCTTATCTTTGGATGCACGTATCATTAATTCATGATCTTATTTGGTGGGACTTTTCTGTCCTATATAGGTGGAGGATAACTAGGTATAATCTAACTATGCATAACTTGCATAAGAATAACATCATATATGTTAGCAGACTAATTTTTTATTCGCCCATCGGGCAGGCTAAAGTCTTTAAGGCCATACATGTTCATCTGTTTTATGTAAAAGCTACTAGCTGCATAGCGCCGATCACCGACAAAAAAAAATTGTGTTAAAAATTAAGGAAGATATATTATTAACATTTTAATGTGCTAGACAGAGAGCGCACTATACTTACAAACGACGTCACTTGTAAGTACTGTTTGTTTAAAGGTAGGGAGAGACATAACTCAATTGTCCTATTCATGGGCTTCCCAAGCCATTAGCAAAGTACATATTACTTCATAGTACAACTAAACTCGGTCTAAGCATTAATTTGCTCTGACAGGTGCAATCACATCACATCACACATCATCAGCCAATTAACGTCCACTGTTGTCCGTCCGTTTGCTCTGACAGGTGCAATAACATTGTCAAAAGCTGAATAAAAACCGACCTCTTTGCAAATCCATGGGGGAGGCCTATGTCCAGCAGTGGGTGTCCTATGGCTGAAATGACGATGATGAGGAATAAAAAAAAAGCGAAAGTGATCAGAATTCGTGGTTTTCATTCAGCTCTATACAATTAGCAAATTAATGGTAAGGTAAGGGATAAGGTTCTTGAGTGGAGAACACGAACCTGAAGACGCAGCGTAGGTAGGCCTCCCACTAGATGGACCGACGACATTGTGAGAGTCGCGGGCATCCAGTGGATGCAGATGGCAGGTTGTCGTTCAGTGTGGAGGTTAAAGGGGAGGCCTATGTTCAGCAGTGGACGTCTTCTGGCTGGTGATTATGATGATGTAATTCTGGATTTTCTGGTTGGACCTAGTTGCAGATTTCTATTGATTTATTCGTTCGTATTATATAGTAGTATTGTTTATAATTTTGTAAAGTACTTATTTGTCTCACTAAAATCTCTTGCGAAATGGTACCATTTCGCAAGATTTCATTGTTATCCTATTGAAAGATCTATTAGGAGATTAGCGCACATGATAAACACAACATTGCCACTCAGGTTTACACAAAACTAAAACGTCATAAATAATTCACTTTCTGCGAACCTTCTATCTTATTCCCGTGGGTACTGAATACTATTTCCGTATGTAAGTAACGTATCTACCTAATAAATGGTAGTAAGTATTCCCTCATCCCGTACTAATGACTGTTATAGTAGGTACCTACAACGTAAGTAGAGAGAGTTACGCGGCTTTGTGGTAGTGCTCTGTACTCAGCTATATTTACGCTGTGATGCCGTGTAATTTACGCTAAGTACTTTATTCATCAACTTACGATGATGATCGATTTTTATAGGATTATTGGATAACAGTGGGATGCAGGCTTTTGATTCTTAAAGATTGTGATTGTGAATTGGAATTTTAGGAAAATTTAAATAGAAATAAACCTGTTTTAAACTATCACGGTTGTTCACTACAGTCACAGAATACATAATACACACTACAATTATATGATTATTTACGGGATATTTACCGTGGTAAGGTTGTGGAAGGAGCTCCCGATATTTCGGCGCAGCTACATGCACCATGTTCACGGGAAGACTGCAAACTGCAACTTGCACACTGCAAAGCGAGACGCAGGCGCGCGCGCGCATTCACCTTGATAAAGATGCCGAATGCGGTTGAAACTCTATTCGGAGTAACCGGCCTAATCTTACGTGAGTAATTCCCGTGTAATATAATAAAATATTTATGTATCCTTTACCGGCTTCACCGCATCGTACTATGTACCTAACTGTAATTGATTACATATCATTTCATAAGATGTTATGTCAAAATTTACATTCGAAATATTTAAATACTTAATGTAATCCAGACTATAATGAATTAAAGTTAAATTATATCGAAAAAAAAATATAGTCTCAATTAAAATTATTATAAATTATTATTATCAATTAATATTATTAAAATAGTAAAAAAGTTCGATTCTCGAGTCTAGCCCGAAAATTTGAGAGGCATTGGTAATGCCGAAGCTAAAATAACCAAAAAGAAGCCAAGAGTATAAAAAATAAAATTATTTTCATACTTATTAATTTGAAGTAAGTCGGACATGAGAATAACACCCCTGCTCAAAATCATTACAATTCCAGCCCAGGCACGAAATAAATACTCGGCTCCGCGAATGTTGCTGCTGGGGAATCTGATGATGGGGAAGAAAGGCGTTTGAGGTGGGTATTTTGTAAAAAAAAGTCGGTTCTCTCTGTATCTTTTATTAAAGCATTTACAATGGGGAGTGTTCTGAAGAACTGTTCGATCTAATGCCGACGTCGCGGTTTTATCATCGCACTAGCCGTCACATTTGAAAGTGCATCCACATAACATAGATCGGTTAATCAGTGGTTAGAGTTCACGCGATCTTTCTTGCCTCACACCTGCAAAATGTGGACTGAGCTACCTTCCGCGGTGTTTCTGAGAAGATACAACATGGGGTTCTCCAAAGGGCCAGTTAATAGAGTCTTAAAGGGTCGGCAAAGTATTTGTGATGCCTCTGGTGATACAAGTATCCATAGGCGACGCTGACTGCTTACAATCAGGGGGCCCGTCTGCTTGTTTGTCACCTATGGCATAAAAAAAAGAAGTTAACGGGTCGCCTAATGGTAAGCGATCACCTTTGCCTTTGGATACCTGTCACACCAGGGGCATCAAAGATACGTTGCCGACTTTTAAAGACTTTGTAAACAGCCCTTTTTGAAGAACTCCATGTTATGGTTACTTGGAAATGCCGCAAGATAGAGCTAATTCCAAAATCTTCGATATTATGCAAAATCCGCCAGATATTAGAGATGATAGAATATGATTGACGCGCGCAGAACAAACAAGAAGCGATGCAGATAAGAACATATTCTGTATTCTGAGCTAAGTAGCGACTGCGACAATCGCTCCGATCGTCGCTGTCAAAATAAGCCTGCGAATGCTAACAACAAACTTTTTTTTAATTTACGAGTACCAATCCATTGGTTTGTGACATTTCAACGTTGTTATAAGTTTGCTCGTTCGTTTGATCTCCATTGATGTATTGATTCCGGGTCGCTTTACATTCCCGACGAGCTCGTTTCAATCGCTTTGCTGTTCGAAGAGAGTTTTTGTCCCTAATTTTCGTTGCGTGACTTTTGGTACATAAGTAGGTAGAGTCTGTGCGGAAAGAGAACCGTCGTGGCGAAAAATAGAACTACAAAACAATATGATTTTGATTATTATATGGCAGCCCAGCCCAGCCATCTGTCAAATGTCAAACTATACTTCGTGGTATTTACGTGACGGATACAGCTTTGTTTTGTGTTGTTTTTAAGTGAATTTTGCATAAAATTATGTCTAAAAGGGGAAAATCGTTACGCAGTTCCACAAGGGCAATAATATTTAATATTATACAGTTTTGTCAACGAGAAAAAGTGGCAAAACACACCATTGTTGACCTCAGTAAAGTAACGGAGCGTGTGGCAGCAATGTCCGGTAAATAACAGTTTTATATTATTACGTATGTCCTTCCTAGATAACCTCCGGTTCCTGATATCTCCAAATGTATTTAACTAAAAGGATTTCATATAAACATGTGACAATATTTGTATGTTTTGATTCAACCAATGTACTTGATAGTAGGCTTAAAGTGTGTTGATGCTTTTATTTTTTTTACTAACTTATGTTTTTTTTTTTCAGGTTTAAGTAGAGATACAGTATCTAAAATAAAAAAAGAAGGTTCTACAAATGACGGCGTATGGTGCACACCGGGGAAAATACGTAAAGGAAGACCAAAAAAAGTCATTCTTGATAAAGACCATTTATTAGACAACATGCAAGAGTTTATTATAAATGTTACTGATTCGAGTACATCAAGTTCAGAAGACGATACTAATAATTTGTATCTCTCTGGTAGCTCCAAAGATGGATCAGTCATGTCTGGTATTGAAAGTTTGGAATCAGACTTTGACTATGGTTCTGATTAGTGACTCAATAAATAAATATATATAAATAAAATCTTTTATTTACTAGCTGCGTCCCATGGTGTAACTAGGGATAAAAAATAGCTTATATTGTAAAACTGTTTTGATGATGAATTTCTAGTGTAATTCCGCTTCTACGTCGCTTCAAGTACAATAAGGAATTTGTGATAAATATTTGTTGGTAATGTTAATTTTATTGAGTTTAATTTTGCCTAACCTGATATAAAATATTAATTACATAAATTGAAAATTAACGTAACCTGAAACAAAAAGTAATTAATTCTGAATTATTTTTAATTATAAAATTATTAAAGTAATCTGAAACAAAAATTAATTAATTCTGAAACATAAAATATATATTAATTGGAATTACATGTATTTTAATTGAATTTAAAAAAGTAATAAATTATACCCGTTTCCTTAGTGCACTTTGTCGACACGTGTTTCGCCTCTTCACGAGGCATCCTCAGGACGTGTTGACTCGTCGAGCGCTTGGCCGAGAATGAGTAAGCCGTAACTGCAACGGTCCTTTATATACCGGCGCTCGCGTGGTGTTGGCAGGTGACGAAACACCTCAGCAAAGGTGACGTAACGCTTGTTTGTTCATTCAGCAGTGAATCATCCATTCCTTGATGTTTGAAAATTTCTAATTGTTCGAGAACGCTCATACGAAACCCTTTTTCACACATATGTAGTACACTGAATGTATTATTGTCGTCCAAAACGTGACCAGTTTCTAACAGATGTTTTGCAAAATGTGACTTCTCTGGGTAGCCATTTCTGTATGCGGAAATGTGTTCCTTGTAACGTGTTTGAAAATTTCTCCCTGTTTGTCCCACGTAAACACTATTACACTCATCGCAAGTCAATTTGTAAACTCCGGACTTTTTCTCTTTGTTTATGGTATCTTTACCATTACATAGCCTTCGCATGTTATGGCTGGTCCGGAAAGCAACGTGTACGTTGTTTTTTCTGAGCATTTTTGCGATCTTTTCCGATGTTGGCCCCAGATATGTCAAACTACCCACATATTTCTTTATATTTTCCGGTGGATGAGGATACAACATTGATCTTATCCTGGTTTTCTGTTTCTTCTTAATCAAGTTATCCACCATTTGTCTGTTGTATCCATTTGTTGTTGCAATGTGATAAATGACATCCAATTCTTTTTTGTAGTTTTGTGGAGAGAGTGGAATTGTTGTCAATCTATGGACGTAGCTCCTAAATGCTGCCAGCTTGTGTTGTGTGGGATGGTTGGATGATTCCGGTATTGCTATGTCCGTATGTGTTGGTTTGCGATAAATCTGGAAGTCTAGCTTGTTGTTGTTCCTTGTGATTGATACATCTAAAAAGTTGAGAGTCCGGTTTTCTTCTATTTCGAGCTTGAACTTTATCTTTGGGTGGATGTTGTTTATTTTATTCAGAAATAGGTCCACTTGTCGTTGCGTTCCTTTCCAACATATAATTATGTCATCTACGTAACGGTAGTAGAAGTGGATATTTGGCTCGTTCACCAAATTTTTGCACTCAAAATCATCCATAAAGACTTCGGCCATCTGTGGACTCAACGGTGATCCCATTGCCAGACCTTCTTTTTGTGTGTAAAATTGGCCATTAAACTGGAAGTAGTTTTGTTTCATACAAATGCTCGTTAGCGTCATGAGATCTTCTATCTCTCCTGGATGTAAACGTTGCTTCTCCAAATTACCGCTCAGTATTCTCAGTGACTCGTTAGTTGGTACATTGGTAAACAAACTCTCTACATCCAATGATATCAACTTGGCATTTGACGGGATGTTCACATTTTTAATCTTTTCTATTAAGTCCATCGTATTTTTCAAACTGTATTTTGGCCTAAACGATGACTTTTCTTTGAGTACCCCGTTTAAATGTCTTGCTAGATTGTATGCGGGGGCTCCAATATACGACACTACTGGCCGTATAGGAATATTTTCTTTATGTAATTTTGGCAATCCGTATAATAGTGGTGGTCGCGGATTCATTGGCACAATATTCCTCAGTGCGTTCTCCGATATAAAGGCAGTGTTTTTAATTGCTTGTTTAATATCTTGGGCATATCTTTTGGTTGGGTCAGAGTTCATGGGCTGAAAGTCGTCACCCTGTATTACGTCATGAACTTTTCGGAGATAAGTATCCTTTTCTAAGATGACGATGGTGTTTCCCTTATCTGCCTTCGATAAAATGAGATCGTTTTGTTCTAACCGATCCCGTATTGCTTGATGCAACTGCAACTCAGAATTTGGAGTCCTTGGAGATCGTATGTTTCTCTTTATCTCATTGGCCACTTGATGTTTCATAACTATGTCTTGTTTTCCTCTGATGCAAGCTATTTCTGTATCTACCGCCAACTCTTGTAATGTTGTTTTTGTTATTCCTGGTGTTAAATTGTATTTCAGCCCCTTTTCTAATAGTGTGATTTCTGTGGCAGGAATTTGAACATCTGTCAAGTTTTTCACTCTTGGATAGAATGTATGTGTGGCTTCTTGGCGCTCCGTGTGCGAATGTTCCGATTGTTGTGTTCGAGCTCCAGTTAGCTGTTCCAATTTCCTTGTTTGTGATATATATTTCTCATGAGCTAACTTCGAGGCTAAATCTCGGGCCTTGTTATCCAATATATCGAATTCCACGTTGTGCAGGTTGTAACTTAAGTCGGAGTGTAATATTTTCAGGTGGTGTTTGAGGTTATCTCTTACTGAAAACCAGTGTTTACACTCTTCATTCAGCCATATTGTCTTTGCCTTTTTTACTGCTATGTTGCTGGCGTTGTTGTGCGTGTTGGTGCGTATGTTGATATAGTTCGGAATGACTTGTAATCTTTTACACTGCTGATTGAACCATACGTTTTGTGCTGCCAAACGATGGAGTTTAGTCAACTTGATGTATAGTTTTGCCTGCTCAGCTATACTTGCTGACCTTAAATAGTTGATTGAATCAGGCGTTACTTTGCGGAAGTCCATTTTCAAAACTGTTTTGATGATGAATTTCTAGTGTAATTCCGCTTCTACGTCGCTTCAAGTACAATAAGGAATTTGTGATAAATATTTGTTGGTAATGTTAATTTTATTGAGTTTAATTTTGCCTAACCTGATATAAAATATTAATTACATAAATTGAAAATTAACGTAACCTGAAACAAAAAGTAATTAATTCTGAATTATTTTTAATTATAAAATTATTAAAGTAATCTGAAACAAAAATTAATTAATTCTGAAACATAAAATATATATTAATTGGAATTACATGTATTTTAATTGAATTTAAAAAAGTAATAAATTATACCCGTTTCCTTAGTGCACTTTGTCGACACGTGTTTCGCCTCTTCACGAGGCATCCTCAGGACGTGTTGACTCGTCGAGCGCTTGGCCGAGAATGAGTAAGCCGTAACTGCAACGGTCCTTTATATACCGGCGCTCGCGTGGTGTTGGCAGGTGACGAAACACCTCAGCAAAGGTGACGTAACGCTTGTTTGTTCATTCAGCAGTGAATCATCCATTCCTTGATGTTTGAAAATTTCTAATTGTTCGAGAACGCTCATACGAAACCCTTTTTCACACATATGTAGTACACTGAATGTATTATTGTCGTCCAAAACGTGACCAGTTTCTAACAGATGTTTTGCAAAATGTGACTTCTCTGGGTAGCCATTTCTGTATGCGGAAATGTGTTCCTTGTAACGTGTTTGAAAATTTCTCCCTGTTTGTCCCACGTAAACACTATTACACTCATCGCAAGTCAATTTGTAAACTCCGGACTTTTTCTCTTTGTTTATGGTATCTTTACCATTACATAGCCTTCGCATGTTATGGCTGGTCCGGAAAGCAACGTGTACGTTGTTTTTTCTGAGCATTTTTGCGATCTTTTCCGATGTTGGCCCCAGATATGTCAAACTACCCACATATTTCTTTATATTTTCCGGTGGATGAGGATACAACATTGATCTTATCCTGGTTTTCTGTTTCTTCTTAATCAAGTTATCCACCATTTGTCTGTTGTATCCATTTGTTGTTGCAATGTGATAAATGACATCCAATTCTTTTTTGTAGTTTTGTGGAGAGAGTGGAATTGTTGTCAATCTATGGACGTAGCTCCTAAATGCTGCCAGCTTGTGTTGTGTGGGATGGTTGGATGATTCCGGTATTGCTATGTCCGTATGTGTTGGTTTGCGATAAATCTGGAAGTCTAGCTTGTTGTTGTTCCTTGTGATTGATACATCTAAAAAGTTGAGAGTCCGGTTTTCTTCTATTTCGAGCTTGAACTTTATCTTTGGGTGGATGTTGTTTATTTTATTCAGAAATAGGTCCACTTGTCGTTGCGTTCCTTTCCAACATATAATTATGTCATCTACGTAACGGTAGTAGAAGTGGATATTTGGCTCGTTCACCAAATTTTTGCACTCAAAATCATCCATAAAGACTTCGGCCATCTGTGGACTCAACGGTGATCCCATTGCCAGACCTTCTTTTTGTGTGTAAAATTGGCCATTAAACTGGAAGTAGTTTTGTTTCATACAAATGCTCGTTAGCGTCATGAGATCTTCTATCTCTCCTGGATGTAAACGTTGCTTCTCCAAATTACCGCTCAGTATTCTCAGTGACTCGTTAGTTGGTACATTGGTAAACAAACTCTCTACATCCAATGATATCAACTTGGCATTTGACGGGATGTTCACATTTTTAATCTTTTCTATTAAGTCCATCGTATTTTTCAAACTGTATTTTGGCCTAAACGATGACTTTTCTTTGAGTACCCCGTTTAAATGTCTTGCTAGATTGTATGCGGGGGCTCCAATATACGACACTACTGGCCGTATAGGAATATTTTCTTTATGTAATTTTGGCAATCCGTATAATAGTGGTGGTCGCGGATTCATTGGCACAATATTCCTCAGTGCGTTCTCCGATATAAAGGCAGTGTTTTTAATTGCTTGTTTAATATCTTGGGCATATCTTTTGGTTGGGTCAGAGTTCATGGGCTGAAAGTCGTCACCCTGTATTACGTCATGAACTTTTCGGAGATAAGTATCCTTTTCTAAGATGACGATGGTGTTTCCCTTATCTGCCTTCGATAAAATGAGATCGTTTTGTTCTAACCGATCCCGTATTGCTTGATGCAACTGCAACTCAGAATTTGGAGTCCTTGGAGATCGTATGTTTCTCTTTATCTCATTGGCCACTTGATGTTTCATAACTATGTCTTGTTTTCCTCTGATGCAAGCTATTTCTGTATCTACCGCCAACTCTTGTAATGTTGTTTTTGTTATTCCTGGTGTTAAATTGTATTTCAGCCCCTTTTCTAATAGTGTGATTTCTGTGGCAGGAATTTGAACATCTGTCAAGTTTTTCACTCTTGGATAGAATGTATGTGTGGCTTCTTGGCGCTCCGTGTGCGAATGTTCCGATTGTTGTGTTCGAGCTCCAGTTAGCTGTTCCAATTTCCTTGTTTGTGATATATATTTCTCATGAGCTAACTTCGAGGCTAAATCTCGGGCCTTGTTATCCAATATATCGAATTCCACGTTGTGCAGGTTGTAACTTAAGTCGGAGTGTAATATTTTCAGGTGGTGTTTGAGGTTATCTCTTACTGAAAACCAGTGTTTACACTCTTCATTCAGCCATATTGTCTTTGCCTTTTTTACTGCTATGTTGCTGGCGTTGTTGTGCGTGTTGGTGCGTATGTTGATATAGTTCGGAATGACTTGTAATCTTTTACACTGCTGATTGAACCATACGTTTTGTGCTGCCAAACGATGGAGTTTAGTCAACTTGATGTATAGTTTTGCCTGCTCAGCTATACTTGCTGACCTTAAATAGTTGATTGAATCAGGCGTTACTTTGCGGAAGTCCATTTTCAAAACTGTTTTGATGATGAATTTCTAGTGTAATTCCGCTTCTACGTCGCTTCAAGTACAATAAGGAATTTGTGATAAATATTTGTTGGTAATGTTAATTTTATTGAGTTTAATTTTGCCTAACCTGATATAAAATATTAATTACATAAATTGAAAATTAACGTAACCTGAAACAAAAAGTAATTAATTCTGAATTATTTTTAATTATAAAATTATTAAAGTAATCTGAAACAAAAATTAATTAATTCTGAAACATAAAATATATATTAATTGGAATTACATGTATTTTAATTGAATTTAAAAAAGTAATAAATTATACCCGTTTCCTTAGTGCACTTTGTCGACACGTGTTTCGCCTCTTCACGAGGCATCCTCAGGACGTGTTGACTCGTCGAGCGCTTGGCCGAGAATGAGTAAGCCGTAACTGCAACGGTCCTTTATATACCGGCGCTCGCGTGGTGTTGGCAGGTGACGAAACACCTCAGCAAAGGTGACGTAACGCTTGTTTGTTCATTCAGCAGTGAATCATCCATTCCTTGATGTTTGAAAATTTCTAATTGTTCGAGAACGCTCATACGAAACCCTTTTTCACACATATGTAGTACACTGAATGTATTATTGTCGTCCAAAACGTGACCAGTTTCTAACAGATGTTTTGCAAAATGTGACTTCTCTGGGTAGCCATTTCTGTATGCGGAAATGTGTTCCTTGTAACGTGTTTGAAAATTTCTCCCTGTTTGTCCCACGTAAACACTATTACACTCATCGCAAGTCAATTTGTAAACTCCGGACTTTTTCTCTTTGTTTATGGTATCTTTACCATTACATAGCCTTCGCATGTTATGGCTGGTCCGGAAAGCAACGTGTACGTTGTTTTTTCTGAGCATTTTTGCGATCTTTTCCGATGTTGGCCCCAGATATGTCAAACTACCCACATATTTCTTTATATTTTCCGGTGGATGAGGATACAACATTGATCTTATCCTGGTTTTCTGTTTCTTCTTAATCAAGTTATCCACCATTTGTCTGTTGTATCCATTTGTTGTTGCAATGTGATAAATGACATCCAATTCTTTTTTGTAGTTTTGTGGAGAGAGTGGAATTGTTGTCAATCTATGGACGTAGCTCCTAAATGCTGCCAGCTTGTGTTGTGTGGGATGGTTGGATGATTCCGGTATTGCTATGTCCGTATGTGTTGGTTTGCGATAAATCTGGAAGTCTAGCTTGTTGTTGTTCCTTGTGATTGATACATCTAAAAAGTTGAGAGTCCGGTTTTCTTCTATTTCGAGCTTGAACTTTATCTTTGGGTGGATGTTGTTTATTTTATTCAGAAATAGGTCCACTTGTCGTTGCGTTCCTTTCCAACATATAATTATGTCATCTACGTAACGGTAGTAGAAGTGGATATTTGGCTCGTTCACCAAATTTTTGCACTCAAAATCATCCATAAAGACTTCGGCCATCTGTGGACTCAACGGTGATCCCATTGCCAGACCTTCTTTTTGTGTGTAAAATTGGCCATTAAACTGGAAGTAGTTTTGTTTCATACAAATGCTCGTTAGCGTCATGAGATCTTCTATCTCTCCTGGATGTAAACGTTGCTTCTCCAAATTACCGCTCAGTATTCTCAGTGACTCGTTAGTTGGTACATTGGTAAACAAACTCTCTACATCCAATGATATCAACTTGGCATTTGACGGGATGTTCACATTTTTAATCTTTTCTATTAAGTCCATCGTATTTTTCAAACTGTATTTTGGCCTAAACGATGACTTCAGTCATCGAGTCATCGTTTAGGCCAAAATACAGTTTGAAAAATACGATGGACTTAATAGAAAAGATTAAAAATGTGAACATCCCGTCAAATGCCAAGTTGATATCATTGGATGTAGAGAGTTTGTTTACCAATGTACCAACTAACGAGTCACTGAGAATACTGAGCGGTAATTTGGAGAAGCAACGTTTACATCCAGGAGAGATAGAAGATCTCATGACGCTAACGAGCATTTGTATGAAACAAAACTACTTCCAGTTTAATGGCCAATTTTACACACAAAAAGAAGGTCTGGCAATGGGATCACCGTTGAGTCCACAGATGGCCGAAGTCTTTATGGATGATTTTGAGTGCAAAAATTTGGTGAACGAGCCAAATATCCACTTCTACTACCGTTACGTAGATGACATAATTATATGTTGGAAAGGAACGCAACGACAAGTGGACCTATTTCTGAATAAAATAAACAACATCCACCCAAAGATAAAGTTCAAGCTCGAAATAGAAGAAAACCGGACTCTCAACTTTTTAGATGTATCAATCACAAGGAACAACAACAAGCTAGACTTCCAGATTTATCGCAAACCAACACATACGGACATAGCAATACCGGAATCATCCAACCATCCCACACAACACAAGCTGGCAGCATTTAGGAGCTACGTCCATAGATTGACAACAATTCCACTCTCTCCACAAAACTACAAAAAAGAATTGGATGTCATTTATCACATTGCAACAACAAATGGATACAACAGACAAATGGTGGATAACTTGATTAAGAAGAAACAGAAAACCAGGATAAGATCAATGTTGTATCCTCATCCACCGGAAAATATAAAGAAATATGTGGGTAGTTTGACATATCTGGGGCCAACATCGGAAAAGATCGCAAAAATGCTCAGAAAAAACAACGTACACGTTGCTTTCCGGACCAGCCATAACATGCGAAGGCTATGTAATGGTAAAGATACCATAAACAAAGAGAAAAAGTCCGGAGTTTACAAATTGACTTGCGATGAGTGTAATAGTGTTTACGTGGGACAAACAGGGAGAAATTTTCAAACACGTTACAAGGAACACATTTCCGCATACAGAAATGGCTACCCAGAGAAGTCACATTTTGCAAAACATCTGTTAGAAACTGGTCACGTTTTGGACGACAATAATACATTCAGTGTACTACATATGTGTGAAAAAGGGTTTCGTATGAGCGTTCTCGAACAATTAGAAATTTTCAAACATCAAGGAATGGATGATTCACTGCTGAATGAACAAACAAGCGTTACGTCACCTTTGCTGAGGTGTTTCGTCACCTGCCAACACCACGCGAGCGCCGGTATATAAAGGACCGTTGCAGTTACGGCTTACTCATTCTCGGCCAAGCGCTCGACGAGTCAACACGTCCTGAGGATGCCTCGTGAAGAGGCGAAACACGTGTCGACAAAGTGCACTAAGGAAACGGGTATAATTTATTACTTTTTTAAATTCAATTAAAATACATGTAATTCCAATTAATATATATTTTATGTTTCAGAATTAATTAATTTTTGTTTCAGATTACTTTAATAATTTTATAATTAAAAATAATTCAGAATTAATTACTTTTTGTTTCAGGTTACGTTAATTTTCAATTTATGTAATTAATATTTTATATCAGGTTAGGCAAAATTAAACTCAATAAAATTAACATTACCAACAAATATTTATCACAAATTCCTTATTGTACTTGAAGCGACGTAGAAGCGGAATTACACTAGAAATTCATCATCAAAACAGTTTTGAAAATGGACTTCCGCAAAGTAACGCCTGATTCAATCAACTATTTAAGGTCAGCAAGTATAGCTGAGCAGGCAAAACTATACATCAAGTTGACTAAACTCCATCGTTTGGCAGCACAAAACGTATGGTTCAATCAGCAGTGTAAAAGATTACAAGTCATTCCGAACTATATCAACATACGCACCAACACGCACAACAACGCCAGCAACATAGCAGTAAAAAAGGCAAAGACAATATGGCTGAATGAAGAGTGTAAACACTGGTTTTCAGTAAGAGATAACCTCAAACACCACCTGAAAATATTACACTCCGACTTAAGTTACAACCTGCACAACGTGGAATTCGATATATTGGATAACAAGGCCCGAGATTTAGCCTCGAAGTTAGCTCATGAGAAATATATATCACAAACAAGGAAATTGGAACAGCTAACTGGAGCTCGAACACAACAATCGGAACATTCGCACACGGAGCGCCAAGAAGCCACACATACATTCTATCCAAGAGTGAAAAACTTGACAGATGTTCAAATTCCTGCCACAGAAATCACACTATTAGAAAAGGGGCTGAAATACAATTTAACACCAGGAATAACAAAAACAACATTACAAGAGTTGGCGGTAGATACAGAAATAGCTTGCATCAGAGGAAAACAAGACATAGTTATGAAACATCAAGTGGCCAATGAGATAAAGAGAAACATACGATCTCCAAGGACTCCAAATTCTGAGTTGCAGTTGCATCAAGCAATACGGGATCGGTTAGAACAAAACGATCTCATTTTATCGAAGGCAGATAAGGGAAACACCATCGTCATCTTAGAAAAGGATACTTATCTCCGAAAAGTTCATGACGTAATACAGGGTGACGACTTTCAGCCCATGAACTCTGACCCAACCAAAAGATATGCCCAAGATATTAAACAAGCAATTAAAAACACTGCCTTTATATCGGAGAACGCACTGAGGAATATTGTGCCAATGAATCCGCGACCACCACTATTATACGGATTGCCAAAATTACATAAAGAAAATATTCCTATACGGCCAGTAGTGTCGTATATTGGAGCCCCCGCATACAATCTAGCAAGACATTTAAACGGGGTACTCAAAGAAAAGTCATCGTTTAGGCCAAAATACAGTTTGAAAAATACGATGGACTTAATAGAAAAGATTAAAAATGTGAACATCCCGTCAAATGCCAAGTTGATATCATTGGATGTAGAGAGTTTGTTTACCAATGTACCAACTAACGAGTCACTGAGAATACTGAGCGGTAATTTGGAGAAGCAACGTTTACATCCAGGAGAGATAGAAGATCTCATGACGCTAACGAGCATTTGTATGAAACAAAACTACTTCCAGTTTAATGGCCAATTTTACACACAAAAAGAAGGTCTGGCAATGGGATCACCGTTGAGTCCACAGATGGCCGAAGTCTTTATGGATGATTTTGAGTGCAAAAATTTGGTGAACGAGCCAAATATCCACTTCTACTACCGTTACGTAGATGACATAATTATATGTTGGAAAGGAACGCAACGACAAGTGGACCTATTTCTGAATAAAATAAACAACATCCACCCAAAGATAAAGTTCAAGCTCGAAATAGAAGAAAACCGGACTCTCAACTTTTTAGATGTATCAATCACAAGGAACAACAACAAGCTAGACTTCCAGATTTATCGCAAACCAACACATACGGACATAGCAATACCGGAATCATCCAACCATCCCACACAACACAAGCTGGCAGCATTTAGGAGCTACGTCCATAGATTGACAACAATTCCACTCTCTCCACAAAACTACAAAAAAGAATTGGATGTCATTTATCACATTGCAACAACAAATGGATACAACAGACAAATGGTGGATAACTTGATTAAGAAGAAACAGAAAACCAGGATAAGATCAATGTTGTATCCTCATCCACCGGAAAATATAAAGAAATATGTGGGTAGTTTGACATATCTGGGGCCAACATCGGAAAAGATCGCAAAAATGCTCAGAAAAAACAACGTACACGTTGCTTTCCGGACCAGCCATAACATGCGAAGGCTATGTAATGGTAAAGATACCATAAACAAAGAGAAAAAGTCCGGAGTTTACAAATTGACTTGCGATGAGTGTAATAGTGTTTACGTGGGACAAACAGGGAGAAATTTTCAAACACGTTACAAGGAACACATTTCCGCATACAGAAATGGCTACCCAGAGAAGTCACATTTTGCAAAACATCTGTTAGAAACTGGTCACGTTTTGGACGACAATAATACATTCAGTGTACTACATATGTGTGAAAAAGGGTTTCGTATGAGCGTTCTCGAACAATTAGAAATTTTCAAACATCAAGGAATGGATGATTCACTGCTGAATGAACAAACAAGCGTTACGTCACCTTTGCTGAGGTGTTTCGTCACCTGCCAACACCACGCGAGCGCCGGTATATAAAGGACCGTTGCAGTTACGGCTTACTCATTCTCGGCCAAGCGCTCGACGAGTCAACACGTCCTGAGGATGCCTCGTGAAG
This sequence comes from Agriopis leucophaearia, assembly GCA_949125355.1. Taxonomy (NCBI): domain Eukaryota; kingdom Metazoa; phylum Arthropoda; class Insecta; order Lepidoptera; family Geometridae; genus Agriopis; species Agriopis leucophaearia. The sequence continues at coordinate 1,623,544 of OX421262.1, forward strand.
AGGCGAAACACGTGTCGACAAAGTGCACTAAGGAAACGGGTATAATTTATTACTTTTTTAAATTCAATTAAAATACATGTAATTCCAATTAATATATATTTTATGTTTCAGAATTAATTAATTTTTGTTTCAGATTACTTTAATAATTTTATAATTAAAAATAATTCAGAATTAATTACTTTTTGTTTCAGGTTACGTTAATTTTCAATTTATGTAATTAATATTTTATATCAGGTTAGGCAAAATTAAACTCAATAAAATTAACATTACCAACAAATATTTATCACAAATTCCTTATTGTACTTGAAGCGACGTAGAAGCGGAATTACACTAGAAATTCATCATCAAAACAGTTTTGAAAATGGACTTCCGCAAAGTAACGCCTGATTCAATCAACTATTTAAGGTCAGCAAGTATAGCTGAGCAGGCAAAACTATACATCAAGTTGACTAAACTCCATCGTTTGGCAGCACAAAACGTATGGTTCAATCAGCAGTGTAAAAGATTACAAGTCATTCCGAACTATATCAACATACGCACCAACACGCACAACAACGCCAGCAACATAGCAGTAAAAAAGGCAAAGACAATATGGCTGAATGAAGAGTGTAAACACTGGTTTTCAGTAAGAGATAACCTCAAACACCACCTGAAAATATTACACTCCGACTTAAGTTACAACCTGCACAACGTGGAATTCGATATATTGGATAACAAGGCCCGAGATTTAGCCTCGAAGTTAGCTCATGAGAAATATATATCACAAACAAGGAAATTGGAACAGCTAACTGGAGCTCGAACACAACAATCGGAACATTCGCACACGGAGCGCCAAGAAGCCACACATACATTCTATCCAAGAGTGAAAAACTTGACAGATGTTCAAATTCCTGCCACAGAAATCACACTATTAGAAAAGGGGCTGAAATACAATTTAACACCAGGAATAACAAAAACAACATTACAAGAGTTGGCGGTAGATACAGAAATAGCTTGCATCAGAGGAAAACAAGACATAGTTATGAAACATCAAGTGGCCAATGAGATAAAGAGAAACATACGATCTCCAAGGACTCCAAATTCTGAGTTGCAGTTGCATCAAGCAATACGGGATCGGTTAGAACAAAACGATCTCATTTTATCGAAGGCAGATAAGGGAAACACCATCGTCATCTTAGAAAAGGATACTTATCTCCGAAAAGTTCATGACGTAATACAGGGTGACGACTTTCAGCCCATGAACTCTGACCCAACCAAAAGATATGCCCAAGATATTAAACAAGCAATTAAAAACACTGCCTTTATATCGGAGAACGCACTGAGGAATATTGTGCCAATGAATCCGCGACCACCACTATTATACGGATTGCCAAAATTACATAAAGAAAATATTCCTATACGGCCAGTAGTGTCGTATATTGGAGCCCCCGCATACAATCTAGCAAGACATTTAAACGGGGTACTCAAAGAAAAGTCATCGTTTAGGCCAAAATACAGTTTGAAAAATACGATGGACTTAATAGAAAAGATTAAAAATGTGAACATCCCGTCAAATGCCAAGTTGATATCATTGGATGTAGAGAGTTTGTTTACCAATGTACCAACTAACGAGTCACTGAGAATACTGAGCGGTAATTTGGAGAAGCAACGTTTACATCCAGGAGAGATAGAAGATCTCATGACGCTAACGAGCATTTGTATGAAACAAAACTACTTCCAGTTTAATGGCCAATTTTACACACAAAAAGAAGGTCTGGCAATGGGATCACCGTTGAGTCCACAGATGGCCGAAGTCTTTATGGATGATTTTGAGTGCAAAAATTTGGTGAACGAGCCAAATATCCACTTCTACTACCGTTACGTAGATGACATAATTATATGTTGGAAAGGAACGCAACGACAAGTGGACCTATTTCTGAATAAAATAAACAACATCCACCCAAAGATAAAGTTCAAGCTCGAAATAGAAGAAAACCGGACTCTCAACTTTTTAGATGTATCAATCACAAGGAACAACAACAAGCTAGACTTCCAGATTTATCGCAAACCAACACATACGGACATAGCAATACCGGAATCATCCAACCATCCCACACAACACAAGCTGGCAGCATTTAGGAGCTACGTCCATAGATTGACAACAATTCCACTCTCTCCACAAAACTACAAAAAAGAATTGGATGTCATTTATCACATTGCAACAACAAATGGATACAACAGACAAATGGTGGATAACTTGATTAAGAAGAAACAGAAAACCAGGATAAGATCAATGTTGTATCCTCATCCACCGGAAAATATAAAGAAATATGTGGGTAGTTTGACATATCTGGGGCCAACATCGGAAAAGATCGCAAAAATGCTCAGAAAAAACAACGTACACGTTGCTTTCCGGACCAGCCATAACATGCGAAGGCTATGTAATGGTAAAGATACCATAAACAAAGAGAAAAAGTCCGGAGTTTACAAATTGACTTGCGATGAGTGTAATAGTGTTTACGTGGGACAAACAGGGAGAAATTTTCAAACACGTTACAAGGAACACATTTCCGCATACAGAAATGGCTACCCAGAGAAGTCACATTTTGCAAAACATCTGTTAGAAACTGGTCACGTTTTGGACGACAATAATACATTCAGTGTACTACATATGTGTGAAAAAGGGTTTCGTATGAGCGTTCTCGAACAATTAGAAATTTTCAAACATCAAGGAATGGATGATTCACTGCTGAATGAACAAACAAGCGTTACGTCACCTTTGCTGAGGTGTTTCGTCACCTGCCAACACCACGCGAGCGCCGGTATATAAAGGACCGTTGCAGTTACGGCTTACTCATTCTCGGCCAAGCGCTCGACGAGTCAACACGTCCTGAGGATGCCTCGTGAAGAGGCGAAACACGTGTCGACAAAGTGCACTAAGGAAACGGGTATAATTTATTACTTTTTTAAATTCAATTAAAATACATGTAATTCCAATTAATATATATTTTATGTTTCAGAATTAATTAATTTTTGTTTCAGATTACTTTAATAATTTTATAATTAAAAATAATTCAGAATTAATTACTTTTTGTTTCAGGTTACGTTAATTTTCAATTTATGTAATTAATATTTTATATCAGGTTAGGCAAAATTAAACTCAATAAAATTAACATTACCAACAAATATTTATCACAAATTCCTTATTGTACTTGAAGCGACGTAGAAGCGGAATTACACTAGAAATTCATCATCAAAACAGTTTTGAAAATGGACTTCCGCAAAGTAACGCCTGATTCAATCAGCTTATATTGTGTTAACTCAGAGTAAACCCTGGCTTATTATTATTACCCATTACCTATTTGCAATTATTTTTACAACTTTTTCAATAATAGGTTGTATTATTTAGACAGAATTTTGTATCAATTTATTTGACAAAGTGTAGAAATATCAAGAATCATAGTCGCGCTATAATGACGTAACAGTGTTGTCACCATAGCAAATACGTTAAAAAAACACAGTGGCGCCCTCAAATTTTATGACGGTTCTCTTTCCGCACAGACTATACGTATTGTAGGACTGTAGGTATGATTGCGTCTTGTGACATAGTGCTAGTATTAAAATTTGAAAGTTGAAGTGGCAATGGGCAGGCCACATCGCTTGAAGAACCGATAACTGATGGGGAAGATAGGTCCTTGAGTGGAGACCACGAACCGAAAGACGCAGCGAAGGTAGGCCTCCCACTAGATGGACCGACGAAATTGTGAGAGTCGCGGGCATCCAGTGGATGCAGATGGCAGGATGTCGTTCAGTTTTTTTATTTTATTAGGTAGGATACTGCATCCTTGACATCAAGAAGGCATAACCGTTTACTGGTGAAAAAGTAATAAACACAGAGAGTTAAATTATCATTGTTAACCGACTTCCAAAAAAGGCAGAAGATTCTATGTTCCACTGTATTTTTTTTTATGGATGTTCACTGATTTCATTTCGATATCAAAAAATATATCTTTTGTTCGGTAGGGTATACTTTCAATTTGGTCCCAGAGTCCTTGGGATCCCATCTGGGATCCCAGGGACTCTGGGAACTCTGGGGGAAGTCAAGAGCAATTATTTTAAAGGCATTTATTACGTTTTTCATATCTCTTGAAGTCGGTATTTAATGTGATCCACTTGTAAATATTTCTTTGTTTGGTTTTTCAAAGGAGAATTTAATTTGTTTATTTTCATATCTAAAAGATGGTTAGGCTACCTATCTATGGTAGCGTAGTAAAAAATTAATTTAAACGATAACATTTCTAGAACGTAATACAAAAAATGCATTAAGCCCTTTTTACAATAATAATTTTCAATATAAAAAAACGACTTCATAAAAATATCAGAACTGGACTAAATTGAAATGGGATCACACAAGAAGCACCAGCTTTCAAATAAAAAAATAATCATCAAAATCGGTTCACCCAGGCGAAAGTTCTGAAATAACGAACATTAAAAAAAACTGTCGAATTGAGAACCTCCTTTTTTGGAAGTCGGTTAAAAAAGAAAAATATTACTATAATAACATTTACCGCGTGTTTTTCCTAGCGTAAATGGAGGTAGGAATCACACAACCACAGAAAAAACTGGCTACTCGAAATGTTATCTTTGCGGCGTAGGGCGAAACATCCGGCCCTTTAGGTTTGGCACAGATCGTCACATCCGGTGAGATAGCACTGTGACATTTGTGCCTTTCAAAATGTTTCAGAGGTGTACTGCCCTAATTACCTATTGCTTTTCTCATTTGTTGCGCTGAATGCTGAGACTTTTGTTGCCGATGAAGAAATCGTCTTGTTATTGAAATTAAACCACGGATTTTATCACGTGCTTTTATTATTCCTTACGTTTGCAGTGTAGTGCACAGGTAGATAAGATGATGGATGTCTATAGAAATGTTACAAAATTAACTGCATCCACTGAATGCCCGCGACTCTCACAATGTCGTTGGTACATCAGTGGGTTGCCTATCTACGCTGCGTCTTTCGGTTCGTAGTCTCCACTCAAGAACTTTTCTTCCCCATCGGTCATCAGTTCTTCGAGCGATGTGGTTTGTCCATTGCCACTTCAACTTGCAAATCTTAATAGAAATGTCGGTGACACTCTTGTTCTTTAGCGAATATGTACGTTCCGGATAATACACGCGATAATAATCGTAAAAAATTTAACATTAATGAAGGACAATTTGCGAAAACCTAAGAATTATATGCTACGCTTAGCTTAAAAAACTGTTTTTATATTTATCGGGACTTATCGCGCACTATTAAATATAGGTAAAAATAGATACCTTTCGCTCGACGTTTCGACCATGTTACAATGGCCGTGGTCACGAGCTGACTTCTGAGCTGTTAAAAAACTGTGTTTTTTGTTTCAGATTTTTCACCGGCGCTGTAATAAAAACTCTTCATTGGATGGATGTAAGTACTTTCCTCTAAAACATAACACATGGTATACTCTGTGTTGTGTATAACATTAATTTTGGAACATTTGATTGCGCATTAAGAATATTTACCGCATATCCAAACAAAATGTCTCCATCAATTTAACTGTGTTGAAGGTTAGGGTTTTTATTTGAACTTAAAATATACGTCTGCAACAGATATTTTACTATGGCAATTTTTTTAGGTATAGGAAAATGATTTAAGGTGTCAGTGAAGGAGCATATTTTGTAGTCGAAGAAGACATGAAACCTCAAGACATTGAAAAGACGGTATGATAAGCTAAAGAAAGTGAATATTGACACAAAGTTATATTATTATATGGTCACCTAGTTGCAGATGATCAAAGGATACCCAAATAATAATTTGAATGGAGTCGCCTATGGTCACACAGGTGATTATATTCACAGGTGATCAAAGGACACTAAAGAGGCGCCTTTGATCACCCAGGTGATCAAAGTGGAATAGACCAGTTATTTGCACTCTTGGCAGAGTGGTCATCAGTCATATGATATTATAATTTAGCAAATAGTTACTAAATCTACAAAAACATATTGTAAAAAGTAATTTTTCGCGACTCACTTAAAAGTTTGCACCCAAACGGAAGACCGGTCTCTGGCCATCTATTCCCCGAACTGAAAGGGACGATTATGCCGCCGCATTTTAGCCGTTTTAAAGGCACCTTTTAAGAGCACTTCAAATTTCAATTGGGCCCTATTTTTGGTGAAATCATGATCGATAAAATCACGAGCCTTCTCCCACCACCCCAACGTTAAATCTGTAGATTCTTAAGTGCCCAATAGACTGGCAAGAATTTCATGCAATTTATTTCACGTTCTACTTGAAACAAGTGCCGAAGCTACGAAATCTTGCAGAATTGAGCTTGCTGCTGTTGAGAGAATTTTTAACCCCCGACGCAAAAAGAGGGATGTAAAAGCTCTATGTGGGCTCTGTCTGTGTGTCTGTGTGGGTGTGTGGTGTGTGGGCTTTGAAATATGAGCGTTTAAAGTTTTAGGTGGGGATAGAGAGGGGATGCTCCATCCCTTTCTCGCAAAGCGTGTATTAGTAAGCATTTGTATGCCGCGCCTGACGCTTGACGTCATAGCTCAGTATAGTATGCTCTCTGTCTAGCATGAAATTAAAATACTTATAACTTATTTATTTATGAACAAATTTAAATTTTGTTTTCGTTGATAGGCTCCAAAAAAAAAAATTAGTCATCATGCCTATTGGCTAGCTAACATCCCCTTCGGTCGGTAGGCCTTAGCTAGCCGCGTATAAGAAAGTACCCCACCAACCAACCACATTATAGTTTCCTCACGATGTTCCCTTACCAGTAACTGAAGCTCATTGTTGGAATTGGAAGCCACATCCTGCGGTATAGAATCCGAATGTGCTAACCGCTATCATCGCCGGAAAGCTTTTTTGCTGGCCTGTTTGGCACTTTAATCTTTGGTGTCTACTGCGGTATATAGCATCATTTATATCCCGCCATTCTCGGAGACGTCGCCGTCATTCCTTTTGTCTCAGGTGAGGCCATTTCCACTATATTGCTTGCTTTCCTGGCCATCACTTGATTTATAGACTCTGCTTCACTTATATTCCGTGGAAGTATTTTATTGACTATTTCCCTAGCGGCTGATGTTTTTGCTTTATACGCGTCGGGAATAGGAGACGAATCGTAAATAATCTTTGCGATCTGTATGCTTTTTATAATTTATTCATGAACGGTAGTACGTCTGTGAGATGTAGTTTTTGGACTGGCGCATATTTTATCGAAGAGGAATATACTTTATTGAAAGGAATTTGAAATACATTTAAGAGTTTTATTCCTTAACGTCAGGCATGTTATAGCTAAAGGGTTCTTGGTATTGTTTTTGCGCGGGACATTTCCTGACAGCCAGAAGTTGACTGAACATTAAGGGGGTTAGAATATTCTTTTTTTTAATGCTCACACATCACCCCTCACTTTCTCCACTCCTTTCTCTCCTCTTTCAGTGCGATACTGTTCGCGGTTGAGCGCTATCTCAAGTCACACATTAATACATACAAATCTGTTCTTTATGTATGTAAACTTTTTTGATCAACATGAGAGAGAGAGAGAGAGAGAAATATCACTGTAAGACTGAAATGTCTGAAATAACGGTTGTGGTAGGCCCCTTAAAATCCACTTAGTATATTCGGAGTCATGGAGATATATATTTTATCGGCAATATCTTAACAGATAGTTGCCGTCGATGTTGATGGATGGAACCGTGATATTCCAAATTGATATTTCAACGGTATTTGTTTTGAATCCTCGACAATGATTCATCACTGTCCGTCTTACCTATTAGTAACGGAAATGTTGAGATCATAAGAAGTTAAGGTGATAATTCACAGCCTGATTTTCATGCAACTTTGGCAACAAGTACTTAAAAAGTATAAGGTAAACTTCAGTCCTATTTTATTATCTTACTAGCTGTTGCTGCAAGATGGGTCGAACCTAAACTCTATTAGCGTAGGACCGAGGCAGACGGCACAGGAAGAAAGAAGCCTATAAAAAAATACCGGCTCGTTGTTATCTTGCGCGTGTCCTTTATATTTCCCGCCCCTATCTCGTACCTGTCCCACTTCCATTCCAATCCCGTCCCACTCCATTCCAACTTCCATCATCCTTCCATCCCGCATCGAACCCACTCCCGCCACGTTACAATCGCCCGCCCCGCCATGCTCTTATCAAGCTCCCATCCGGCTCACTCACTCACTCGTTTTATCCATTCCACCATATAGGCACTCTGTTCTACTCCCGCACCTAAATTATTATCATAATAGTTTCAACTTTAATTATTGATTTGCTCAGATCAAATAAAAAATACAGATGGATTACGGGAAGTCAAAATCGCTTCCAAAACTACGTGAAATCCCAGTACAAATACACGACTCACGCACATACACGCATTCAAAACTATACGTGAATTTCATACTGAAAACATCAAACGACTACGCACACATGTTTCAAAACGTGGCTTCTCTTTTCGTTTTCGCCGGAATCCATCTGGCTTTTTTAAATTATAGGTTTGTCTTATAAATATCACTACAGCACATATACAGAACCAAACTCACAATATGATAACGCGTCCTTTTTGACAACAGTTTCATTAAAACACGGTAAACCTTAAGACCTATAAAATACAGACTTCACAAAAATGTCAGAACTGGACCAAATTGAAATGGGACCACACGGGAAGCACCAGCTTTCAAATAAAAAAAGAATCATCAAAATCTGTTCACCCAGTCGAAAGTTCTGAGGTAACAAACATTTAAAAAAACAGCCGAATTGAGAACCTCCTCATTTTTGGAAGTCGGTTAAAAATAATACGTTTACCTGAAGTATATTCTTACCTAAAGACGTGAGTATATTTCGTAAGTCTTGCCACTCGAGAGCATCTTCACGTGCGTCCCGTTTTCCAATAAAGAATTACGTGCAGTTATCCAGTCCTATACAAATGAATTATTTACCATGAGATTTGGGCCCCTCTCGTATGAATCCCGGTAACCTGCGAGGGTGGGCCATGACTCACTTCCCTACAGCTGACTAAGTACACACTAGGGAGGTTAGGGAGGTAACCGAATGTCTGTCCGCCGCTTCGAATGACTTATTTAGTTTATGACTGAGACTTTTTACTGAGTATTATGCTTACAATACAGTGAGTGGCTGATTAAATAATACACCGTGTTTGTACACCTTCTGCGCTAGGGGGCGTGGGTTCGATTCCTACCTAGAGCAAACGTTCATGAGATGAACATTTCTGTTTGTTCTATATTACATCCTGAATTTTGAATTTGTTGCCCGCGGCTTCGCTCGCGTAGTATAGAAATCAACTTTACTCCCGTCCCGCCTTTTCAGTAAAAAAAATGTTGTATAATTTTCTTTTATATAAACCTTGTGCTGACAATAACGAACACAAAACAAAAGAAATATTCAATTTGGTGCGTGTACATACATTTTGGCGATTAATTTTTATTTATATATACAAGATTATACAATGAATGTGGAACGAAAAGCCAGTATTAACGGGATAAATAAGGTTGTGGACGATAATGACACTCGTTACTATGAGGCAGCAGTCTAGATATTTTCTTTGCGTATTCTAAACTTCTAAGATAAGATATTTTTTCATACACGATTCATACATATTTACAAAGGCTTCTAAATCGATCTATTACATCGTTTATCTAAAGCATTTTTTCCTGTTTTCCTTTTGGTATGGTTTCCCCGTGAACCGTGGCTCTTCACTAGGCTGCGGCACACACTCCCCTGTTATACTTATAATGTGCGAATAACACACCCCACGAGTTTTACGAGTGCGGGGACAGACACGGGCACAAATTTAAACTTGACCTTTAGGACTGACCAATCAATTTAAACACGTGGAATAAGTTTTGAGACGAGATTTGAGAACTCGCAAAAACTAGCAGGCATCATCATAAGTAGGGTTTAGTTTTTAATAATACATATAATATATAGTTTGGATCTGCCTTTAAATTCGAGCAAGTACCGAAAAAGTCTGCACAAAACTGAAGGGGGCGAGGTAAACACGTATTGCACACACTGACATATTCTTACTAGTTCTACAAACGCACACTTCAATATTGAGCGCACACAACTGCAAACGATGTGCTCAAAATGTATACGAATGGACGACCGAGGAGGGTGTAAGTGCTAAAGAGGAAATTGTAGGTATAACGCTTCCATTTATTTTTTCTGAGGTAAACCCTCAAAGCGAAATTATAAAAAAAAAAAAAAATATTAGCTTTCATTGTAACGAGTAAAATTTCTCAGTTCTCAAAAATTATGCCAGTACTTCTATAATAATGCAAACACTATTTTATCGTCGTTTCCAGTAATAAAGCGGAAAATCTTCAACCTGCGTAGTTTGGACTTTTGCAGCGAATTCTGTGAAAAGTTAAAAGTAGCTTATAATAATCTAGCTGGAGGATTAAACTTGTAGAGGGTCTGCATGCACTCGGATTTACATTTATGAGCATTTTAATAAGATAACATTTTGTTTGGAACAAAAATTTCAGTTGCAAACTGTAATTTTAAATGTTACTTAAGGTTTATATACTTATTACCAGCACCGGAAAGTGCATTTTAAGCCTTTTGGGGTTGAAACATAGGCCTTGTGTAAACCAGTTTTTTTTTATATGTCATCACTCTTCTCGTCTGGTCGACGCAACAGGTGACCAAAATGTTTGTCTCTACTTTGCTCGAAGGTTGATCTTTGAAGGTTGGTTTGCTCGAAGGTTGTTTAGTTTTTTTTATATAAATTTAAGTAGTTTTTTTGTTTTAAAAATGTTTTTAAAACTGTATGTATACATGCTTTTTAGGAATGAAACTGCAATACAAAACCTTCTGGCAAAGAAATATGTTTGGTTTTTGCATTGCTTATCAATATTATAATTATGGACAACAATCATTGATATGTATGTACTATGCAAATCTTATAATGACATATAGGCAGACCCTTTTCGGGCGGCTAACGGCGCGCGGCTATCTTACTTGCGCTTTTCAATGTTTGAAGAAATAAAAAACAACCGAGTGAGAATAAAAAAAAATTGGACATTATATTTAGAATAATATTGTAAAGCAATTTTCGTGTCGATATTTTATAGGATGGCAGAGGAGATAGAAAAAAAAAATCAGGAATAAAAGTTTCCTATCTCGTGCATATGCTTAAACCATTCCATAGTCAAAGACTCATACATACACGTACGGAAGGGATAGCTATCGCCGTTGAGCGCACCGATGTCGTAATTGTCAAACGAAGAAAGTTTTTACAGCCTGCATGTGACTCGTTTTAAAGTTCAAATTTCCACAAATTTTAAATACGATTTCTTTCCCATTGAAAGCAGTAAGAAGCTAATAAATGCTGAGTTAGATATCATTACAGTACCACTAACGTCCAATTTGCGCGGAAAAGTGAATTGAATCGCAGTTGCAAGGAATCCGAATCAGAATCAATTTGTCACAGGACAGGAAGTCACTCTTCGAGATGCCGTGAGGTAGCAGATGAAAGTGGAAGTACTGGATGCAACTAAGCACTAACACTTTATCACAGAATATTTTTTTCCTCCTTTGAACTGTTATATAGCGAGCAAAACAGATATAAAAATAAATATTTTTACTGCATATTTTTGGGATCTGATTCTGCCTTGCTTTATGCTTGCTGCCGTTCTTCTGTCTTAATCATTGCATTAAAAATAATTCACATCACAGCAGCCATTAAATATCCACTGCTGAACAAAGACGTCCAGAGAGGGGTGTGGTAATAATCCCCACGCTTAGCAGGCGGCTTGGGGATCGCAGTACGTTCACCGTGTACTAATAGGACGCTGCTGCCCATCCTCTGGTGGTTATGGTCTAAGTTTTAGGACATACCTGGGTCTTTTCCAGTCGATATAAATAATTATTTAAAAAAGAGTAATTTAACGACTAATCCTGCCATCAGTATATACAACTTTATTTTCCAAACTGGAAAAATTCCTAATAATACGATTTCTTTCAATGGCTGTATAATTTCAGTTATTGAAATTAGTCCGTTTAATATCCTTCTAACGGCTGAAATATTGTCATCAAAACGCTTTCATCTCTCGGAATCCTTATCGAATCCAAACAGTTATTACATTCAGATTTAGCAAACCTTCAAGGCAGGGTCTGACGCCGGAGGTCGATATCCCGCCGCCGCCGTCGTATCTCCAGCTCTAATAAAAACAGGATCAAACTTCATTCCGTGTAAGCGACAACGAAAGCGCGCGGTGTATAGCTTTCGGATCTAATTTTCTCTTCGTATCGTCCGTAGCACCGTTCCGTTTTACGCTGTATTTATATCCTTTTATTTTCCGTTTATCACACTCTGAGCTGAGAGCGAATACCCATTTACATGGTTGGGTATTGGGGTTGAAATATATTCGCCGTGACATTATTAATTTCAGTTCTATTTATACGCGTTTTCGTATCTTCTTACTGTTCGTTTCTTGCGAGCCAATTTAAAATCTTATCGTGAATTCTGTCCGACACAAAAGATTCGGTATTACAGATTTCTTTTATATTTAGTTTTCAATTTGAAGCAGTATTTACTTTAAGCTCCGTTGAGCGAGCGTACACATAATATTTTATAGATTGCGTAGTAATGGTCGTCGGTCACGTTTCTATTACGTTCTCTTTCTTGCCGAGTATTGATTTTCCAAGTTAAGTATTCGTTTCAACTGCTTTATCTCCAAGAAAACACTTTCCAAAAGCTAATTGTGCAAACTAAATTAAGTTTGGGCGAGGAGCGTTGTCCACGGGCGCGTCTTCGACTTCGTCATTTATACGGAGGGGCCCTCTTTTTACCTCCCCAGCTTTTTGTCGTCCTTCGCATTAACATTTCGTTTTAATTGCTATTTAAATCGTATTTCTGAGTTATCAGGGCTCAATTTGTTTTATTGAGTTTGCTATAAGCAGTTTTGGAATTATTACGAGCCTGTTTCTGTGTCCCGAACCCGCGTCGTTGTGTTAAGCACTCTTATTTTTGCTCTTAACCGACGCTCGGTAAACCTTTTTATGTAATTTACTTAATTGCGTTTTCGCTTTCTTTTGCGTTTAATATTATTTTGTGTAGCTGGGCTTTGTGTGGCTCTTTGGAAATAATTTGCTAATTTGTTAACCGCATCATTTTTGATCTCTGAACAGGAATGCCTGTTTAATAATTAAGTGTTTTTTCATTAGAGTGTCTACATTATCATCGAAATTGTTAAATTGTTCGCGATATCTGCTGAAAAGCTTGTATTCTACAAGTATGTACCTAAGTAATATATCTTTTGGAATGTAGAGTAACAAAACTTACAATTAAGAAGTTACCATTGCTCGCTATTAATGCAATGCAAATTGTTATTGAGAACCAGTCCCGTTTATCTTTTATTCATTTAATGATATCATAATTGTCGTACAATGTTCCAAGTTTACATAGCCTTCAAGTTGACACATCTTGTTGCAAGTTCTTGTTTTTTTTCTATTTGCAACAAATTTAAAATCAAAATCTTCATGAATTTTACTAACTGTATCTACAAAGTATCTACTTACATTCAATATAAGTAGAGTTAAAATTGTCACGGGATTGAAAAGAATAGTGTGCCACTACCAGTACTATCATGTCCAGTAGCGTATCGCTCAGTATTGATGGAGTCATTAGCAAGCGTAGATGTTCAAAATCAAACGATGGCTGCGTCGTTGGAATGCATTCATTCAGAATCAGCCTGCGTTAAAAATAATACATAGTTTAAAATGATAATAAATATTTTTAAAGTATCTGAGCTCAAGTTCTCAGAAAGGCTGATATTTAAGACAAACCGGTCGCTGGGTTCGCATATCGATTGCAGCTAACTGTACACCGTATGGTTAGTTGGGCGCTGTTAACCATCGTTGGCGCGTTTTGACACTGCGTTCTGTGGTGTTTTTAGTGTTTTCGACCACAATTGATGGTCAGCTCTTACCGCGCTAGTTTGCTATATTATATTGCGGTTTGGTGTTGCTAGTTCGCGCGGTTTTGAGAACGATAATCCGGATGTTGGAGTTTACAGGGCTTCTGATTTGTGGTACGTGCATCTAGCTTACGAATTGATTAAAATGGATTTTAGGGATTTGCCCGGAACCCGTACAAAGTTCTTGTTTGGAATATACATAAAGTTGCGGTATGAATATAATGACAAGCCAATCAGGTGAAAGCTGCCCGTATAAAGTACACCAGTAGCTTTCATTACGTACTCGTGGCTCATGGTCGAATACTTCTATGTCGCATTTACCGCTACGTTATTTGATTAGCAGCCTGATTCCGAATACTGTCAAGTTTAGTCACAAGAATAATGAGTATTGCTCCTATTCGTATAGATCCCCGTTATAGTCCTTGATATAAAGGTGATTAATTAGAATAATAATGTATACGAGAAGAAGCATGTCACGACTGTCACGAGCGACTCTTGTCTTGATTTTGCTAAATAAGACTTTTCTCCATATCTTTACTAACCCTATGCTAAATGAACATTGACAGCGTTTGGTCAGCTAGTTTTAGATTGATGAAGTTTTTTTTATCATCAAGTGTTTCTTGGTGTACAACGAAACTCTAAAAAGGAGTCTGTATTAAAACAGACTAAAAGTCCATGTTATGAACTTAAATTTTTCAATTTTGAAGTAACCGTTCATTGGACTTTCACCCCATACTAGATTTTACAGACCGATATTTATATTCACTCTTACAACAACACAAAAGTGCCTCCCTAAACATATTACCCAAAGTTTCCCGCCAAAATCGGCGAAATCCAGAGACACAAATTGAAAACTCAATGGCCTAGTTACACGGCTGTTTGCTTGCGAACAGCCTACGTCGTCAATGCAAACGACTGATGCAAACACGCCGTTAACTAAGTACATCTCGATACGAGCACATCGACATCACAGGGGCACTATTTTTGAATCGCTCGTAGGACATTTTTCATGCGATGTGATTTACTTGCGAACGAAATCCTAAAAGTCGTATTTTTGAACAAGTCATATCATTCGTAACTCTACGAGTGATCGATAGAAAGTCTGACAGAACTACTGCAGCACAGAATTCGAGCGATTCAAAAATACCAAACCACTCGTATTTGTAATCACCGGTGATTATTTGCGTGTGCGAATAGAAAAAGTCCTACGAGTGATTCAAAAATACAGCCCCTGTACACAAACTTTAAGCGTTCAAGCCAATATTAATGGCCGCTTTAACCAGTTGGTACGTTTAGCTCCCCATTAAGCTACCCTGAAAAAACCACTACTAGGCGTAGTTCTTTCTGTTAATGCCATTCTCAGGAATTACTAGAAGAATCCATTCATGTCGCTTTTCTAAAGTTGGTGGTCGCTATATATCAGCCGCAATTTATCATTGAAATAAGTATCTAAAAGATTGCATGTCTGCCCTCCTTATAACAAATGCAGTACTTGCAAAATGGCGGTTTCGAGAAAAACGCAGGAAACGTATTTTTGTATAATATAAACAACATGTCTATGTTTTATAACTTTTTAAGTGTATCTAAAGAACAAGATTTTTTTGTGCATAGATAATCCCCTTGGGATACCATTTCTGCAAAAAAAACCAAAATGTCTATTACTACAAGTGGAATTTGTAGGGCAGAGAGACGTCATGGTTTTCTAAGAAATAAGCCATGACCTTGAATAGCGACTCATGTTCGTGGCAACTACATTTGGAAAATCAAATTCCTTTAACGCCAATATCTAAAAGTTGCGACGCCTCGTATTATGTTTATTGCGGTTACAAAGTTTGGTGCCGACAATAAAATAAAGTATTTTCACAACACTGTTTCACTAAGTTCGCCAGAGAATCCCATTTGCCTCCAGATTTTCATTTGATACAAACATTAAAAAAAATATCCCAAAAGGATCCTAAACAGGAAATGGTATCCGCTAATCCACCCGCTTGCGCCCTGCCACTTTTTGTTCAGCCGTGAGTGCCGGATGGAATCGGATTGACCCATCTGGCGTGGCGCGATAACTCTGCTGCTATTTTGGTGCTATTTTTCGTTGTGCTCATTGTTAGTGCAAAGCTGGACCGGGTCTCGACGCTTTTCAAAGGGCTTCCTGGTTTTAAAAGAAGTTCGGTTTCTGTTGGCTTAAATTGCCACTAATTTGCTGCAACCGATTCTTTTGAGAACATATTTCTTTATCGTTTGTATATATAGCTTGCTACATAATTGTTTCAGTAACTTGAAGGCAAGCATGTGCGTTCAATAAGTGGTTAGGTTTAGTAATATTTTTGCAAATCAATTGGAAAACTGTAGGTTGATTAGTTGCCCTACAACTTTGGGTTGATGGCTAAGAACCATACTAACCATGGTTGATTATTGAGGAAATTTTGTTGAAACACAAAAATTAAAACCTGGAAGCTTTAATAATACGAACATCTCTATTCAGTGTGCCAAAATCCTTTAAACGCTTTTGTTTCATTTAACAACCCTTTTGTCCCATGTAACCTGAATATCTCCCACATTTTATATCTAAATTGCTACTAAAACTCTGCAGCCGCTTTCATCCACGATATCTCTATCAGTATGCAAAGTAGCGAGCGAACTCGCGAGACGCATCCATCAAACATTATAAATATGTTACATAGTTTCGTTTATAACTCAGATATTTTGTAAGAAAAATTTATAAACGCTGTCGCGTTCTTATAGGAAAGGACCTTAGAGAAAATGCCATGTAAAAAGGAACTGTTGACAAGCTTACACTCGGGGAGACGCTTTGCATACGATTAGCAAGTCATGAAGTTGCCAGGTTGTCGGCATCTTTTGAAGAACCAAGGATACTGGTGGGTTGTTCAACTTTGCGATGTAACAAGCACTCAGTGTTTCAAAGAAATCAACTTGTAGCACGGGTAGAGAACAGAACTTCCCGTAAATTATTGCATGTGCGGCAAGAACTTACAGAATTGAGATTGCTCCAGTTGTACGCGATGGGTGTATTTTTTTCTTTAGAATAGAATAGAAAACTCTTTATTGTTCACACGAAAAAAATACATACGTACATAGTAGGTAACATAAAAAGCAACTTAAAAACTAGTGAAACAATGTGCGGCCTTATCGCTATAAGCGATCTCTTCCAGGCAACCTTTATAATATTTTTATATTTTTTTTTTATATTTATTCATTTGTTTTCAGATATGCATTCGTTTTTTTTTTCTATTTATTTATTTATCATTGTATAGCTGACTCGACAGAATTATTTATCGTGTGATCCGTGAGTTGTGGTCTTGACATACAAAAATCCCATAAGAGAAAGGACGTGCAGTTTTTCCCGAATTTGATATTTTTCCGGGAAACTTTTGCAATTTTTCTTTCCATTAAAATCTAATTTGGATTAAAGTTATATGATTATTTACGGGTTATTTACCGTGGTAAGTTTGTGGAAGGAGCCACAACCACAACCTTACCCCCCCGGTAAATAACCCCGTAAATAATCATATAACTTTAGTGAACAACCGTGATAGTTTGAAACAGTGTCTAATTTGGATTATTACGAACATTTTTAAAGTAGCCAAATCGGTCCAGCCGTTCTCTCAAGTGATGCGCTTACCAACAGACAGCAATTAGTTTTTAGTTATGTGGAAAGATAGATTTGTTACCAAATACTGTTTTTTCTTTCATCTGTACTTTGTCGAGATTTTCAAACGGGCCCCTGCGCCTATCGGTTAACACGGTAGGAAGTAGCAGAAGTTAAGTTGTGTGCATTTTCTTGCAAGACATAAACATCGCTCAACAAAGAGTTTTTAATGTTTACTACTATGTAAACGCAAGCTTTGGAGGATCATAAGTACTGACAGCCAGCAACCAGCATCATACTGTAAAGGATCAAGTTACATAGCAAGCAGATATGTAATGCAGGTACTCAAATGCAAATCAAACAAGGCGTTCGATGCACCTACGATCATTTATATCAACACATCGCTAACAGAATGCCAGTGCTAAGCTAACTTTAAATTCTGGCAAAACAATATGCAGTTTACCACCCCTGTTTACTCAATTAGCTGGTGCACCTAAATGCAATAAACCAGCCA
Organism: Agriopis leucophaearia; assembly: GCA_949125355.1. Taxonomy (NCBI): domain Eukaryota; kingdom Metazoa; phylum Arthropoda; class Insecta; order Lepidoptera; family Geometridae; genus Agriopis; species Agriopis leucophaearia. Next base: position 1,641,620 of record OX421262.1, read on the forward strand.
AGTGCAAGTCGGGCCCTTGAAGTTGACCCTTTAAAGTGGACAGGACTGGAAGAAAGCAGCCTTAACTTAAGTCTTCGCTCAAATTTTAAACTCCGAAAGCAAATTCATATTTCGTACATTTTATGAATTGAAAAGCCGATTTGACACTTACTTATAAGCTCTCTTTTTCTTTCTCCGTATAGTTTTTAAGCGACATATTTATTTTCGGTAATTCAGAGAAAACTTCGAAAGAAATTTTCTTGTAAATACAATCTTATATTTTAACTTCACTTCTTGGATTCATGGTCTCTGCGACTCACGATTTCACACGTAAGTAAACATATAGAGCTTGTAATGATCACCTAAATAAATTCAGGATATCAATGCGTAAATATTTTATTCATAATTAGTCCGTTTTTTGGTCGATTTGTGGTATTTCCTATGAGTTTTATCAAAATATTAACTGAGAAGAATAACAATCAATGTTGCCAGTTTATAAATGAAATTACCCACCACAATTAACATAAATTATTCGTTCTGCAGGTTTCCAACTGATCCTGGCTTACGAATAAAATGGATCAGTGCTACTGGTTGTGAAAATTGGGTGCCAGGAAAACATAGTAGAATTTGTTCCAGTCATTTCAATGTCGAATCCAATATCAGAAAGGGAAAAATTATATTTTTGAGCAACTGCAGCTGCTCAGGGTCTAATAAACACACTTAAGTGTACTTAAATCAAAGAAAATATATCATCATAAATCATCATCAGCGTGATTTTGTTCAAATAAAACAAAATAATCTTTTTTTGAAGTCTGATTTATCGTGTGTGATATGTGTACTGTAAATAATAAAGAGTTTTATCTAAGTATCTCATTAATTGGGATGTTATCCATAATTCCATCCATGAAAATAAATAAAATGGCCAAGTGCGAGTCGGGCTCGTGCACTGAGGGTTCTGTACCGTCACAAAATACAAAAAGTAGTGCAAATACACAACATCACACCCAGGCTGTCATCCATCCAAGTATCAACCGCGCCCGACGTTGCTTAACTTGTGGGAAACAGAAATGTGTGACCGACTCGCAAGCGGCCAGTATTTATTATTTGTTGTTTTACTTTAGGGTGTGCACTATAATCCGCCAAGTTTGACGCTTGTACCGATTACCGTTACGTACCGTTTGGTTTTTACACCAGAGCAAATACAAAAATACCTTAACAAAAACGTTTGTTGTATGTGTGGATGTGTACCCTCTTTAGTTTTGACTTAATTATATTTCTTAGTTAATCCGTCGTAACATTACATATTCTGTGTAAGTTTCAACTGACGATATTACGGCGCGAAAGATACAGCCGTTTAAAGCTGTCTTACCTCTAAACGGATGGATTTGGATCTTAATATTAATTTCTTTTGTTCATAAGTATTTTTCAGATATCCTTCCATCTCACAAGATTTTCCAAAGTTTCCAAAATTACTCATTGAAGAGATTCACTACCCGTCTAGTAGGTAAATTACCGTAACTTAAAGCAAATAATTTTAATGTGGCAACACACCTTGTTGAAGCGAGAGGCACTGAGCTAGCCACGCTCATTGAAAATCTATAGGTAGTAGGTCTGTGAGACAGACACAAAACATGAGTGAATGAAGGTGACTGGTTTTAGCAAGGGTGGCCATACGAAATAATAAATCTCTTGTCAACGGATAATTAGTACATTTTACGGTAACTAGCTTTTCAGAAACCCACAGATGTTTGACAGATTGTTAATTGCGACAAGCTGTTGACCAATTCAATATTTGAAATGCGTTTCAGAAACCGGGCGTAAGTTATTGAAGTATCGACAGAGCCATGTATGTGGCCAGCCCTAATGCCAAGAGTTTTTAGACCACTTCAAGGCCTCTGACATTATAAATATAACATTATACATTACAGTAATTATCTAAGCTTTTGACAGGCGGCTTTATCGCTTAAAGCGATCTCTACCAGGCAAACGTGCCTAACCACCACTCGCGGTCACCTATATGAAGACTAACCATGTCGTCGGTTTAAACACCTAGTCGAACTAAGCCATTCGAGCTTTATTTTAGTTTACGAGGAAAAAAACTAATCAAGATTCTCAAGAACATTACAGTATGATGAAACTGCTAGTTTGTAGCCAAAATATCCGTTATATCCCTGGCATTTTACACCGAATTTCTCGCCGCTTTGATCGCTAATTTTATCAAGAATTTAGCATTAAACTGATGAAGACTTCTCATAAACTAGGACTCGCAAATTCTTACAAATAAGTAGAAAAGTTCCAAGCTCTAGTTCCTAACGAAGTCGTGTGCCATATCGTAGTTCCATGGCGGTAATTTGTTCCTTATTAAATTCATACTCGTATGCGTCGCGAGTAAAGTTAGTGGGTGTAAGCCAGGAGCGAGCATCTGTGACGCTGTGAGGAAATGACGGGCTTTACGGTGTGAGGAATCTCATTAGATCAGCGGAGGGAAATTAACATTTCGTGTCCGGAAGAGGTAATTTTAGATGATATTCCCAAGTTGCTTCTTGTTGCACCTCTTTAGCAATATCTATTTTGCAAACTAATGGGATTTATTATCGTCATAATCTGCTTATCTGCAAAATAGCTATTAAAATTTGCAAGTTGAAGTGGCAATGGGCGGGCCGCATCGCTCGAAGAACTGATGACCGATGGGGAAGATAAATAAGTTCTTGAGTGGAGACCACGAAACGGAAGACGCACCGTAGGTAGGCGTCCCACTAGATGGACCGACGACATCGTGAGAGTCGCGAGCATCCACTGGATGCAGACGGCAGGATGTCGTTCAGTGTGGAGGATAAAGGGGGAGGCCTATGTTCAGCAGTGGACGTCTTCTGGCTGATGATGATGATAATCTGCTTACCTACAGGGTTACGCATATACACTGTCCTACTAAGCCGAAAGAAGGTCATTGTACTCATCATTATGAACAACTTTTACTATGGGTCCAACCCTGAAATCGCGAAAAAAAATCAGCTGTTCCATAGAAAACGGCCATTGACACTCGACAAAGTGTATGGAACAGCAGTTTTTTTACGGCTTTTAATACGGCTTAGTCTGTCCTGCATCATCCCATTGCAGGGTAAAGGCCTTCCCTGTAAGTATATCACATACACATCACAAACCATCAGCCATTAAGTGTCCACTGTCCACTGCTGAACAAAGGCTCTCTCTTAGATAGGGGTGTTTCCAGAATCCCCACGCTTGGCAGGCGGCTTGGGGATCGCAGTACGTTCACCATGTACTAACAGGACGCTGCTGAACTTACGGTAGTTTTGGTCTCAGTTTCAGAACATACCCAGGTAAGTATAAACCTAGCTTTAATCTTGAAGCCCCTCGTTCCTTTGTTATGGTTTCGCGAATCATAAATCAAGCACTTCCGACTTCCTACCTCCTTAATCTCACGAGATTTTTATCTCCGTCGCTCGTCACTTGTCCACCTCAGATAAATCACCAGGCTCGTCTCCGTCGCGACAGATAAACTTCCCGACGTACGTGATAATACGAGAATGTTCCCGAATGTTCTCGAATGTTCCGACGCAAACTCCCCTTGATGAATTGTAATGTGACAGTTAAGAGGATTATAAAATACTGTGACTGTTTCGTACTGTCTCGGCAACTCCCGATATTGTTCTCTTCACTCTCGTTAAGAGATACAGTTCAAGGACGAAAGCAACAACCTTGCCCTTTGAATCATTAAATACAATATTTAAAACGTGTTAAGTACGTAAAAGTTACGTAAAGTTTTGTAAAAAAAAAAATTGTTCCGTAAAGTTATTCTTTCTTAATAGACTACCGGATTTACTCTTTTTATATTGTCTCCTTCTTCTTATGTATAAAAGTTTGATAAAAATCGTTGTGTGTAGGTAATTATGTATGTATGTTCCCTAGGAGTCTAAAACGGCTGCATCGATTTTGACAGGATTTGCTGGTGCTATAAAAAATAATCGATACGGTTGACAACTTGACACCGCGGGGTGTAGCTAGTTATTGAATAAAAAAGATACATAAAAAGAACTAGTTTTAGATTCTCACATATTCTTTACCTATGTACTTGGTGTGAAATATAATAGAATTCAAAGTCTATCCCAAAATTTCGCAGTCCCTTTTTTCGAGATAAAATTTCGGAATTTATTTCATGTTAATTTGTCAACTAAAAACTCTAAAATCGATCACATGGTACATGTAAAAAAGATTCTACTTTGACTCTATTATTAATCTTGCATTCATTAGAACCTATATCAGCTATTATTAGATCCGTCTGATATACGGGTTTACTCGATACCCCAAACAGAATACAAACCAATTTAGTCACGGTTCAGAAAACTTTCGCAAGGCCCTTTCTTTAGGTATACGGTTCAGTATAAACACTCGACGGATTTGCGGTTTACTCAATAATTTGCTATCCTATAGTTGACATTGCTGGAAGAAACTATTTTGTAGTTTACGCGAAATCCGAGATTTTGAGAGTTTTAGTATAATTGTTATGTTAAACTAGAATAGACATGGTCTCGTGAATAGCCAAAGCGAAACCAATATTTGTGTCTGCCAAACTGAAAGAAACACGCATCTGAATTCTGATTTACAGTGGAGTAATAGCTCGCGTGTATTTTTTCTTTCAGTTCTGTTGAGTTGTAGAAAAATTAAGGTACCATGTTTTATTTAGTTTCTTATGCCGCTTTTCAGAAATATGTGACCTCTGACCTTGACTTACGTACGTTGAGAAATCCAGAATTCTAAATGTGACAAACTGTGAAGTTCAAATTGACATTATAGGCTGGCGGCAATACACCTGAAGTGGACAAGTCCACTTCCAATCCAGCACACGGAATTGCTATGGTAGGTTATAGATATGGCTGGGCATGCAGTAGCAGGAAATAAAATAGTGTGCCACAGCGATGATAATCCGACAACTCGTTTAAAACCCAACCCACATAAATCCTGGTGAATAAATTCTGAATTTGAATACACGCATATATTTGTGACGTGAATGCCCGGTTGAAACCACAAAGCGTTGTTGTAATCCGGTTAGCCGGTTTGGCGCGCGACCGGTCGATGCCTGCCAGGGACAGCTTTCAACACAAACTTCACGTATTTCAAAACGAACAGAATACTTCCGGCATTGGCAGAAAAAAATCTGAATATGGATTTATCTACTTCTATTTATCACTGATCACAGGTCGTGAGGAAACCGGTATGTGAGGAAACCTCAATAATTCAATGACTTATGACATTCACCACAATGCACTGTGGCCAGCATGGTGATTTAGGGCTCATCTTGCGAGAAGGCCTGTGTCCTAACAGTGGGAACATGATAGGCTGATAATGATGATGACAGATTGAACTTTGCTTGATTTTGTGCATTGCTGCTAGCTTTAACATAAAGTCTCATACGAATTTTAAAAAAAGTATTTGGGACATTTTTGCACACATGGTCATATGACCCCAAACTCAGCAAAGCTTGTAATATGGCTGCCAGAGACTGATATACCTACATATATATTTTGAAATACATACTTAAATAGATATTAACACCCAGACATAGAACAAACACAAATGTTCATCACATGAATGTTTATCCTAGGTGGGAATCGAAATCACACCCCCAAGCGCAGACGGCAGGTTCGCTACCAACTGAGCCACCATATATATAAAATAAACCACAGATATCAACTAAGTATTTGCTTGACACCAGACTCATATTTAATTCCAGTTTGGTGTATACATTTTATCCGGTTATAAATGCCACCACAGTGTTAGAGCCAGCTACCCGGTTTCACATGTGAATATGTGCTAACATCACGTCTGGAATAAGCCGTTGATGACAGATTCAGCGCTTTCACGTCAAGCTTTGTTTATTTAGAGTTTATCTTTTAAACGGCCTGGTTTCATTATCACTGTTTTAAATTATCACGGTTGTTCACTACAGTTATATGATTATTATTTAGATTAAATATCCCGTAAATAATCATATAACTGTGGTTTCATTATCATCTTATTATCTTATTAACCGACTCCAAAAAAGGAGGGGTTCTCAACTAGGTTGCTTGTTTTTTTTTGTATGTTGTTACCTCAGTTATTAGCAACTAAATAACTTTGCAATCGCATCAATCTAATATCTCTCAAACAAGCAAAACGCCTAAGGGCGCGCCGAACGCCAAAACGGGGCATCTCAAATAAAACGCCATGATTTAAACTGATCGTTCTCCCGATCTGTGACATCGCTTTTCGTCTAAACGAAAAAATTCTCACTTCAGTGGCTTTTCGTATATCTTCATAACCGAGAACTTAAAAATTGTACTTGTGTGAACTTACCTATAGCATTTTATGTAGATGGATGCAAGTTGCCGTCGAACTAATTTATTTATTTAATGAACACCAACACTGTGTACGTCATTACATTACAAAGGAGAGACAAGGCACAAGAATTTGACAAAACGTCGTCACAATTATAGTTGCAGACTACATGCTATAAACATATATACAAACTCCGATTTGTTACCGAAGCCTGAGAAGCTTCGCGCGGTCCAATGTTGACGTTCCCCATCTCCTCAGACAACTCGAGTGATATTTGATTTAAGTTTAATCCGAAGTACGCCGTTACGCCCCGTAATCCGGTCCTGAAACTAGTTAAATTAAACCAGATGAGGATATGAAGGATCGATTTAATGTAGCTCTGAATGGGGAGTTAAGAAAGGAATTTGCTTTGTGCATTTGCTTGGGTAAAGGAGAAAGAATTATACAAAAAAAATAACGTGCGTATTTACTCATAGACGATGTTTTGAGAAATTGGTACATAGATCTGGAGAAATTCCAAAAAAAAAAACTCTAAACTGCCGAAAAAGTCTTGCTATTTGAAATTGAACTGGTAATTTCGTTACTTGGACGACCTTTTCATATCTTTCACCGAATCGAAATGCCACATTTTACTAATTTTGATGGCGGTTTTTTAAATTGATAATTATTGTACTTAGTGGTGGTACGGAACCCTCAGTGCGCGAGCCCGATTCATACTTGGCCGGATTTTATTTAATAACATGTAGTCTGCACCCACAGAAAAGACAAGTTAAAACAAAATTTAAAGAAAACAAATTATTATTTTTTTCTTTTCTGTGTCTGGACCTACTTTATCAATTATTATGATGACGTTTACTTTAATTCATGTACGTCGTCTCCGTTATTTAACGCAAACACGTACATCATGTTGGTGTTCATTAAATAAAATAGAAGCATATCTCTCTTGTTTGTGTGATCTAAGGTAGTAAGGCCGTCCTATCAGTGTCGAGTCAACGCACGAGCGAGCGCGGCGTTGTCGATAAATTCTATTGAAGCTATAAATCTACGAAGCCAATATCTACTGGGCCATACACCTCTGTAGCGTTAATGAAATCCAGAATTACGGTGCCAGAGGTGTTTCATATAATGAACAAATTGCTGTCTTGATTTGCCGAGGTGCTTGTACTCGTAGGTTCTTGTCGTGGTATACTTATGCAATTATGCAGGTACTTTTTAGGGTTCCGTACCCAAAGGGTAAAACGAGACCCTTTTACTAAGGTTTCGCTGTCTGTCTGTCTGTCCGTCTGTCACCAGGCTGATAGTTAGTTGAAATTTTCACAGATGATGTATTTCTATTGCCGCTATAACAACAAATACTAAAAAACAGAATAAAATAAATATTTAAGGGTGCTCCCATACAACAAACGTGATTTTTTTGCTCGATTTTGATAACGGCAACAGGTAGACGCTTGTCACAGAATATTTAGTTATATATTCACTTTAAAAATAAATAATGAGATAAAAATAAAATAAATATTTAAGGGGGCTTCCATACAACCGGCATGTTTTTTTTGCCGTTTTTATAGATAATGCTTCGGAACCCTTCGTGCGCGAGTCCGACTCGCACATGACCGGTTTTGTTAAGTATATAAATACCTTCTTTATATACTTTCTTTTTTATACCTTTTGTACTTGATAAAACAAAGTTTTGTGTCTACGAAATGTCGTCACGCCAGCGTTTCCTGGCGTGACGATCTTGACTCATTTCAGAGAGGTTGGCAAGAGGTGGCGGAGGACCGAGATTTATGGAAGGAAATGGGGGAGACCTTTGCCCAACAGTGGGACAGTATAGGTTAAGAAAAAAAATATACGAAATAATAATTATGCGATCCTTTACATTTATTTGTCAACTTCTTGTCCCATCGTTCGGACTTCAGAGATATCTCAGCGAAGAACAAACAATCTGCGCGCGTCACATCTCAAAAAGCCTGTTCAAACACCCACTCGCTACAGATTCGCTGAAAGGTGCTGATAACCGATAAAATATCAATATTATTACAATATTGAGATTGGAGACTTGTGGATTTGAAACATAACGGCAGGTTAAACCAAATTGGCGGTTTTTCAATCAATTTTAAATAGTTAAATAAGAATATTTGATCCGGAAAAAATACATGTCATAGATACATGTGTTTGAGATAAAACCGTGGTTCAAAACACGATCAGATAAACTTTACTCGATTAAAAAAATAACGAAACAAAGTCGATTTAGTAGAATATACGTTTTTTTTTTTTCGTTTTATGCTCTAATGAAAGCTCGTAACAGCCTGTAAATCGCATGTACTGAAAGGTAATTGTATTCAAAAAAATATTCTCCGGGTAGTTTTGTGATAGTTTGTTCGTTAGTTTTTTTTAAATTAAAAACGTAAAAAGGTCGCGAAAATTTGCGCGCACGCAAACAGACACGCGCCATGCACTTGGACAACCTGCCGGGGAACTAACAATATATAATGTGCAAATATCTGTCATACATTCTTCATTATTTAAATAATTTAGACAATTTCCGTTTACAATAAATATACATTTATATTTTACCTACAATAAAATAGACGCACTAAATACTATGTCTCAGATCAGATAAACAAGAGAGATATGGAAATGGGTGGCAGGGGGATGGGTTGCGGGTGCGAACGCATCAGGCCTAAATCAGTATTGATGACTTTGATCGAACTTATTCTGTAGACGACCTTGTCGCCTTTTTTTAACCCACCTCTAAAAAGGAGGTGGTTCTTCGACTGTATTTTTTTTTGTAAAAAACTTTCGACTGAGTGAACCGATTTCGATGATTATTTTTTTATTTGAAGTCGGTTTTTTAAATTGATTATTATTTTTGCTTAGTTCATTAGTGTGCGTGAAAAATGAGTAAGTATGCCGTACTCACAGTATTTGTATAAACGCCAAAGCGGTTTGTTTAGCGTTGTAATGAAACAAGTTGGTGAAACACGTAGATATTTGTCTCGTTTTTGTTTGTGACGATTGCCATCAGCGAGAAGTTGAGAGTGCTATTTTAAGCATAGATGAACTTGAGTAACGTTTTAAGTAAGGCCCTTAAACACGAACGATAGTTGTACTAAGTATATCTCCCTTGTTTGTCTGATCTGAGGTTACAGTAATGCGACGCAGATAGTTGTGTGGTTTACAGTTACGTGTTCCATCGTAGACCGCATCATCGCTGAACATCAGGCGAGTTGGCGGTCAAAAACAAGCCTACTAGTAAATAATTCTCGCAGTTTAAAACACTAAAACAAATGCTTTAAATTAACAAATCCTGAAGATCCTGGTAAGGATAATGGGACAAACTATTTAAATTATTGCATTGTCATCAGTCCTTGATAAGTGAGCAAAATTTTCAATTTAATTCGACCATTTGAAGTAGTTGAACATCAAGTTCAAAGATTCCATTTCATACATACATACCTCACAAGCTAATAAAAGCGTGTTAAAACAAAACCGGACAAGTGCGAGTCGGACTCGCGCACGAAGGGTTCTTAACTATTAACTATAAAAAACGGCAAAAAAATCACGTTCGTAGTATGGGAGCCCCCTCAAATATTTATTTCATTCTGTTTTTTAGTATTTGTTGTTATAACGGCAACAGAAATACGATACATCATCTGTGAAAATTTCAACTGTCTAACTATTACGGTTCATGCAGGGGTTACAGCCTTGTGACAGACGGACAGACGGACGGACAGCGGAGTTTATAATGTATTCTGCATAAAACAACTTTAGGTTGTTCTATGCAGAATAACACGGCGTCGTTTACTAAAAACTTGTAACTGGAAAGTTTTAATCAGTGTACTGGAGACAAAAGTTATTTTTCCAAAGTTGTACCACGAACCCCCTTCCTTAGGGACCGATGACATCGATCGAATAGACGTCCCACCTCGGGGATGTAGGAAACTTTTTAGACAGTTTTTATGTTTGTAAGACGCCGACGCTAGGAATGCTTATTGTTCCATGGGGCGAAGGTATTGTTTCGTATATCTTGGTTGTTTAATGTACTTCAAACGGTCTTATATTCAATAATCTGGCCAAGTACGAGTCGGGATCGCGCACTGAGGGTTCCGTACCACCACAAAATACAATAATTATCAATAAAAAAAAACCGACTTCAAAATTAGTAAAATGTAATAGCGTTTGGATTCGGTAAACAAAATGATAAGGTCGTCCAGTAACGAAATTACCAGTTACAACTTGGTAATGAAAAGAAATTTGTCACCGACTCACACTTGGCCATTATTTAATTTGTTGTTAAACTTTATAGTGTGTACTATAATCATGCCAAGTTTGACACTTGTACGTATTACCGTTTTTTACATTAGAACAATTACAAAAATACTAAAAAAATACGTTTATTGTATGGGGACCCCTATTTTTAGACTTTTAGACTTTTTAATTATTTCTTAGTTAATCTGCCGTAACATTACATATTCTGTGAAAATTTCAACTGGCTGTCTACTACGGTTCGAAAGATACAGACGTTAAAAGGTAGGACGGACAGACAGACAGACAGACAGCGTGGGCTCAGTAATAGTTTTTACCTTTTGGGTACGGAATCCCAAAAAGGCTTATTTTTTTTATTTTATTTTTATTGTTATGTAACTATAATGTTTAAGAGGTTAAAGAGTTTTCTAACAATATATCTTTTAAAGTACTTTGAAACTGAACCTTTTATTTATCTTATCTAATAGGGACATGTAATTGCGTATCTTTGCCAAATGAGGCGTAGTGTATAAATCGAGCTGCTTGCTGCAGACCCGACTGTCGCTGACAGATATCTTAGCAGAGCCGGTATTTAGGTCGCGATGCATGCTGGGAGCTTCGAGAGCTTTCAAGCAGGGGGGAATCCATCTACAAACGTGATGGATGGAAATAGGTGGTTTTTCATAAAAAATTGAATGATCGATACCACTTTATCAAAAAATGTACTGGGATGAAACAAATATTTACATTGTGCGTTTTACGTGTTACTTTTTGCCTTGCACCTGCAATATGTGGAATTAGCGTACTATGAGTCTCTCCTACGGCATTTCCGAGTAGCTTTAATATGGGGTTCTCAAAAAGGCTGTTAATAGAGTCTTTAAGGGTCGGCGCAACGTATCTGTGATGCCCCTGGTGTTGCAGGTATCCATAGGCGACGGTGATCGCTTACCATCAGGCGGCCCGTCTGCTTGTTTGCCACCTAAGGTATTAAAAAAACTGAATTTTGATGCATCGTTCGTTATACTTTCAGCGTTTACCATTTCAGCTTAGGATACAGAGGTTTATGAACTACTAGCTGCGCCTCGCGGTTTCGCCGGCGTGGTGATGAAAACGGTGATGATGATGATGATGAAAAGTAGCCTATATGTTAATCCAGAACATAAGCAATGTATATTCCAAATTTCATCCAAATCCATCGAAGCTGTTTCTGCGTGATTGAGTAACAAACATCCATCCATCCATCCAAACTTTCACATCTATGATATGATGATATTAGTGTGATACTTAGTACAATATTAACTTTTCTAAGACATAAAGCGTATAAAGGGTTCAAGTACTGCAGAAACAATCTGGGCAGTATAGTCTCTGTTCAAGGTTGAAATGATCGTGCCAACTACGGCATGGAAGCAGTAACATAACGCCAAATGAAGTTCGAGTGACGCACTCCACGCGTGGCGCGGCGTGGCGTGGCGTGTGACGGCTGCAATAAAGTAGCTGGCTGAATACAAATGGCACTGTAGGCAGTATCGACGAGTCGGCTCTGTGGCAGATTGTAATCTGATTTGAATACAGCTGAGGCTGCGCCAAATGGAGCATTTATGTGTTTGGTAACCTTTACCAGAACACAATGAACAATGATGAGGTTTTATCACGAAACACATTATGTAATTATCAATTTAACAACAGATTCAAAATTTGCAATTTACTTTAATTGGATGTCATTTTTTAAGTTTTTTAGACCAATATGAAAGTATATCCATTCAAATAAAACAAATCCAAATATGTTTTTAAATGACGGGAGTCCTGCGGTAACAATCATTATTAAAAAAAAAAAACATTGGATGGATTTGGGTGAAATTTGGAATATACTACATTAAAAAGGTATAAAAAAATTTATTAAGATCGGCTAGTTTATTAAAATCATAATTGTTCTAAACATTTTAAAGCGTATTTGTGTATTAATTATCATTCCCATAGTACCTCTTTGCTCTGAAATAAATCATCGCCACGCGACACGACGCCACGCGACGCCACACGCCGAGTGGCGATACAGTCGGCGACATCGCCTGCGAGTGTATAATGAATGGCAGCCATTTGCATATTATCACACGCCAAATTAAATTAATAATATGCGTCTGAATCAAGGCGTATTGCTCGACGTGCTTGTATTTTAAATTAAAAGTAGATATTGATTAATAACAACAAAAAAACATGACCATATCGGAAATAATTATTAATATAAAAAACCGACTTCATCAGAACTGGACCAAATTGAAACGGGACCAAACGAGAAGCACCAGCTATCAAATAAAAAAATAGTCATAAAATCGGTTCACCCAGTCAAAAGTACTGTAGTGTGTAGTAACAAACATAAAAAAAAACATTGGAATTGATAACCTGCTCCTTTTTGGAAGTTGGTTAAAAAGATTGTAGCTAACTTTGAAACTGCTGGACATATTCAAACATAGACAAAAACCACCGCCTTGAAACTTGCTTTCATATTTCAAAAAAAACCTATTTAAATTGGTCCATTTTTTATACAACTATGTGAAGTGATGAGCAAATCGCTCGCCTGATGGTAAGGGTCATACTTGCCCGTAATAGATCAGTGCCACCTAGAATTTAGAACTTCAACAGTTTAAAACCCTGCGCGGTGCATGCGGTGAATTGTGCAATGTATTGCGCAAGTGTAGCTGTCTCCATAGCTCGTTGTGCGTAACAAAATTTTTCGGCTGATCGTTCGGTAAGAGACATGGCTTCTGCGCCGAACGTGTAGATTAGTTGAATACATTCTTGAAACATCTCGGCCTTCAGTTGTAGTGGCAGCTTACTGCGCAATATTTGTTTGCTGCTTAGCCTTGGGGTATTCGGCTCTCCACGTCTGCTGTCAGATTTTCAAGTATATGTAGCGACCAAAGCTTATCTGGGGCCTTACGGCTACCTGTTTTAAGCGATTCTGTTTAGGTGTTTGCGAGGAGTTGCAACCGCAAACCGTATCTCGACGCGTTAAGGTTCACGTTCGCGTGATTTTCGGCACTGCGCTGTTTGGAGACCGCGTTTGCGTTAAGAGTTGGGGCCTATTTGTGACTTTATCTCCTATGTATTTTTTTTAACGTAGTAAGAAATGAAACAAAAAAAGGTAATTTGTGACTAAAAATTATCTTTTTTCGTTTCTTTTTTAATATTTTTTTTGTCACCGATAATAATATAGACACCGACAATAGAGTGTTATGTTGCACGTGTGTATATGTGGCATCGGCTGAACCGATTTTGATTTAGTATTTTTTGTTGGAAGGTTCTTACTTACGTATAACAATTAACTATATCATTTACCATTACCATAAAATAATCTTCGTTATATTTTGAATAGTTTTAATATTATACTAAAAAGCAAAAAAAAATAATATAATTTTAATCTCCACCATCTATTAATTCCGTTCCATTTTAAATAAGATAAGATGGGTCACAGAATAGAAACCAGAGATCAAAAAATTAAAATTCCTTCGCTGAGAGATGTCTGGCAAATATATTTTAATTTTCATTAGGATGTCGGCGGTCCCAGGGTATTTTCTGTTTCAAGTCTCAAGATTTTTCATTCCATATTGGGCATAGCCAATTGAAATGCTCGAGTAATTAAAATACTTTAGTAATTATAGTTCAGCACCTTACTGTATATACTAAGTTAAAATTGCATCTGTTTTATTTATTATCTGATCGTTTCTATTTTCCGAGAAAAAAAACAGGTATTAATTAGTTTATACCTACTTATCCAAATCTGCCAGAGCACAGCGTATAGGACGTCCACCCACATGATAGACAGACGACCTAAAAGAGACCGCAGGAAAACGCTGGATGCAGGCCGCTTCCAACCGGCCCTTTTGGAAATGGATGGGGGAGGCCTATGTCCAGCATTGGACGTCCTATGGCTGAAATGATGATGATGATCCAAATCTGGGAATAATGCCGCTAGTACTCTCACTTTTTACCATTAAGCGTACACATTATCATCATTTCACCCATAGGATGTCCATTGCTGGATATAGGCCTCCCCCATCGATTTCCAAAATCAACCACCATTGAGCCATTGATTGATCATTGAGGGTACTAGTGGTACTATTTTGTTTCACTAGTAACTGTAAAGGTTATAGTGGTACTAGTTTTTATCTTTAGTGGCGAAATAATAATATTGTTTGCTAGTTTAGTACCCCAAGATTGTAGAGACGATGTATTTGTCAGATATTTCCTGTAATATGGCTCCGATGTAGTTTTATTTCGAAATATTCTCGGCACTTCACGTGTTTGCCGAAGCAGAAAAATCATTTAAGGCCGGGGAAGTTTTCTTCAAAAAGCATTTTCCACTCTATTGGGTGCTCGCATTTTCGGTAAAACTGTACAGAAACTATCATTTCTTATGGGTCCGTATTTTCTTGACGAAACAAGCTAGATGTTAAAAGTTTGCAATGAAGCAGATGGCCTCTGCTTCGCTTAACACCAGATCAGTCCTATTTAGCCGGAGACACGCCTGCAACACCCAGTTTCCCCCCAAATCTACCTATCCACAGGTTTGACCTTGCATTTTAAACCTTAGTCACTGATACACATTTTATTGCACTAAAGTCCCTAAATATGGCAACGCGGAGAGCTTGAGAATTTAGAGAGTACAAGGAAATAATCAGAACAATATAACGTTGTTTGGCGACGCAGTTGCGGCGTCCAGCGGCTAGCACGGAGAGCTCATCGAGGTCCCGTGTACAATACCAGTAGGGCTGTAGGGCCACTATTTTTATGCTGTCATGGAGCAACATAGCGGCTTCAGTGGTTGCTCGCTCCGTCTTACACAGTTCCACTTTTTAATTGCACGCGATAATGCGGTCTACGATGGAGCACGCTTGCCTAGAAGGAACCGATTCACTCGATACTTATTCTAAACAGAACAAGTTTCTTTAAATTATTAACCGAACTGCGGGAGTTTTGCCGGAACATAACTTCGCAGACGGTACACTCTAAAGTGCGGAACTTAACAGGAAAGGCCAAACTCCTGTAAACTGCAAGTTAGACAAAAAGAACTGTTGAATTTTGACCTTTGCCATATCATTGTTAAAAGCTGAATGAGAACCATAAGTTCACTTTACTAGCTCTTTAAACTTTAGATTGTAGCTGGTAGCCAATATATCTACTACAATAATATATTAATAGAAAATGTTTTTATTCTGATTTTTACAATTAGATTTTTGAATTGCAGCTGACAGACGAATTCTCGCAGCTGTATGACTGTAGTCACCATATTTTTTATTATTATATAGTAGGCTTGCGCTTGGCCGCCAACTCGCCTGATGTTAAGCGATAATACGGCCTACGGTGGATCACGCTTGCCTAGAAGAAACCGATTCACTCTTTACTTGAAGACACCCAGATTTTAACTATCGGGGAATACCCCGACAGGCAGCGTATTCCACAGGCTAGCAGTTCGCACAATAAAAATGGAATCAAAGCGCTTCGTAAGGGTTTTCGGAATGTCAACTATAAAACGGTGTCGATTTTTCGTGCCCGCTCTGGCAGTTCGATAGAAAAATGGGCAGGAGGGAATTAAATCATGCAGATAAAATAATTGTATCTATGATAACGTCTCTTTCCTAATGACCATACCTGAATCTACACGAATATAGTACCCTCATATATCAAAATCGGTTGAGGCGTTTAGTCTGTCGGCCGGAACATATACAAGCGTAATATTATACACGTACATGCTAACTACAATAGGACCTTTTTTGCATTGCGTCATCAGGTAAAAATACACTTCATGTAAATGCCCCGAGTACAAACCTGGGATGCCTACATATCGTGTACCTACACAACAAAATGCCCTGTGTTTCTATGTACTGTGTTAAAGTGTACGGCATCTACTTGAGCCTTGTGTGTTATGTCGCCATTTGTCAATTTGGTCGAAACTTTTGGCTTGTCGGCGGTCTCTTGTGATTGTAGATACATTTTTTTACCGCATGTTTACGTATTTCTTGGGTCCTTCTACTATAGATAATGTCACAATTGGTTTTGTATTGTATCTGTATTTGTATCACAGTGAAATCGTAACATGGAATACGTTATATATATGTTTGAATTTCGAAATTAAAATTAACATGGAATTCGTACTTCACTTTGCCCACTGTTTTTTCTTCCTTTTGGAAATAGTGAAGTTGTACTTAGATCAGGAAAAGTATGAATGGACTTCGTAAACGATGTCATTACAAGCTTTTATTTAGTTTCACCTGTCCCGGTGTCTGCGTGTCTAATCAAATCTTGCAAGTAAAATTTGACCCCCTTTTGATCGAGCTGAAATTTGGCATATGTACTTGTCAAGTTTCGATGACAATACAATTATTATGTTGACAGTGAACTGATTTGATGATGGTGACGGTGACCAACGGCACTCCTCGATGGATAATAGTAGACTGGCAGTGTTTGGGCTCATTTTGATCAGCACACCGTTCCGATCACTAATTTCATAAAAGCTTGGTTTGAAAAAGTTATTTTTCAATAAAGATCTTTTTTGTAAAATAGGGTTGAATTCAGATATGACGAATGAATGGTGGAAAGGGAATCTTTCATAAGTATGAATGTCCGATGCCATAATTATAAGAGGAATAAGGGTAGAAGACTTACGATAATGAGAGATGCTAAGTTGTGCTTGGATTAGCTCTCTGTGACTTATATAACTTCAAAAACACTGTTTTACAGTTGCACATTTTTCCTGCAGCAAAAGTGGTACATATCTTAACGTGTTACGTGTACTAATTCTCTGTATCAAGCTTTTGTAACTAAATGTCCGCGCTTTAAACCCCAAGTTCTCGCACGTTTAAAACGTAGCACACTAAATAATCATTTGCAGAAATTGCGTCAAGGTACAGTCGGAATCTCCGGCGCCTTCAGTATATTTTCGTTATTCGAGTCGAGTGTCCGCCGCGCGCCGTCGGGCTGGCTAATTTATGGCGAGCAACTCGCTAATGCGAAATTTAATAATACTGGAACGTTTAAACGCGACACGGCTTGAACTGAACGTGGCTTGCGCTGACCTTCAAAGTTTAAGGGAATTGGATTTTGTGAAAAATTTAACGTAATATGATTTCGAGAGTTATAATTTTCTTTTGCGTTGGATTTGAAGATATTTTTGCGATAAAAAACCTTTTGAGATTTCGGGCAGGTAATGAATTGTCTAGCCTTGCGGTTCATTTATGTAGTAGGGTTCCTGAAATTCCATTTCCTCGAAATACTTTATACAGTCTGAAGTCTCAAGATGAAAATTATCTCAAAGAAAATCACAACCAACCTTCCGCAGTTTACCAAAATCATAACGTTTCCTCCGTCAACAAACAAAATGATTTTGGTAAGTGCCTATCAAAAATTGCCTTGTTTTTTTTTCACAACCTCAGTTTTCGCAAGACAACGTTTTAGATTGGATAGAGATAGTCCACAGAGAATTCAATTCATAAATAAATATGGCGGAGGCCGCCATCTTGGAGCAAGTTGGGGCGGCGAGTGCGTGAGTGGCGTACTAATGTGGTGTGGAGCGGGCCTTAGTCTTACATGTTTACTCTGCATTTCTTGAGCGGTATTTGACATCGGCTTTCGATAGATAGTTTGTTATATTTAGTGGGGTAGGTCACGGTTTATATTGATAGAAGTCACCATCACTGTGCGTTTTACGCGATCTTTTTTGATGATGCCCCTGGTGTTCCATGGGCGACGGTGATCGCTTACCATCAGGCGGTCCATCAGCTTATTTAGTACCTATGCCATAACAAATAAGCAGTCATGGGGACTGCCGACAGAAGTAAAAACTTTTCATCACAGCATGTCGGTGACGTGAACCCATTAGTTTTGCCCTTACCACAAATAGCTCAACACGGCTAAAGAAGTTTTCACTTAAAAACTGTGAAATAAATAATAAGTTTATCAATAAATACATTGATAAACTTATTTAAGAGTCAGTTCCCATGTTATGCTACATATGTTCACCAATTTAGACCACAACCTTCACTTTATTAAATGCCTAACCCGTCCGCAATAAAAAAATGTACTAGCAAAGACAACACACAGCAAGTTTAATAAAACTAAAATAAATAAATAAAATAGAATTAATAGAAAATTGGATCCAAAAGCATCAAGTGAGTTCCAACAGTAAAGTAGAATAAATTTCAAAAGAAACAAATTAACCCTTTGTAATAAAGTATCCGCTCAATTTCAGGGATCATAACAAGGGTTTAAAGTTTACGACATTGATAGCTGAATGGGCAATTTGGAAGAAAAGATTGCCTGGAATTTGTGAATTTTTCATCCGGTTCGGCAGCTCACTTTCTTCTCATTGGGTGGAGTTAAAAAATGTTGTATGCCTTCGTTATTAGAAATTGTAACAGTATCGATTAAGTTAACTGTACTTAATCTATTTTGACTTGTGCAACCCTGTACACTGATCATTGATCAGAAGGTCATTCTAAGAGTCTCTTATGAACGTGAACAACTGTTACAATGGGACCAACCCAGAAATCACGAAACCAAATCATCTACTCCATGGAGAAAAAAAATGCTGTTCCATAGAAAAATGTGCAATGAACGAAATGTCTATGGACAGGTTAATCCCAATAAAAATAAACCGCACCACAAATTTTTGTTCATTTCGTATAGTGCTAATGATTTTTACGAAAGTTAAGACGCAACTCGAACGCTGGAATGTAGCTGCTATCAAATGAATGGGTATGATAAAGCTAGAAAAAATTAACCGAGCTCAGATCGCTATTTCAGGGCGGTCCCATAGATAGATAGATAGATAGATAGAAAACTCTTTATTGTTCACACCAAAAATTATACACGTACATAAAAACAATTTTAAAAACTAGTGAAACAATTGGCGGCCTTATCGCTATAAGCGATCTCTTCCAGGCAACCTTAAAAGTAGTAAAAGTTGTGCACAATGATGAGTGCAATGACCTTCATTCAACTTAGTACCATTGTTCTCTGTAATCCTGTGTGGTAAATCTTTGATAGGAACAATTTTGTCAACTTAATAGCACATAGTTATTTGGGGTAGAAACACTTGGACCGTAGGGGCCGAGTGCTTTCGAAATATTTAAAGATTTCTCGAGGAGACTGAAAGATTCTTTACGTGACCAAAAGGCTGGCTTGTATGTTATTTTGGTGAGAAAGATAGCCTCGCAGGTCAGCGTATTGGGCACTTTGTCTGAAATTAGAGATCGTTTAAACTATCTATACACCTTCGTTCTTTATCTTTATAGAGAGTAGAAACGATGTTCAATTAGTTTATTTTATTAAGTTTTGTATTTCATTTATAGGTAGGTGTTGAATCATTATATTAATTTCAGGCAAAGGACCTCCACTGCTGGACATAGGCGTCCCCCGTCGATTTCCAATAGGACCGGTTGGACGCGGCGTGCATCCAACTTTTTCCTGAGGTCTCATTTAGGAGACTTCTGCGTTTTTTTCCGGTGATGAATATTGTTGTTGTTGGTTCAATAAACGCACTAAAACAGAGTATATTATAGTCATCATAATATGACAAAACGGTAAACTCTTTGCGTTCTGTTAGATGTTATGATACAATGAATAACTTGCTCTTCCGCCTATATCAAGACAAAGAAAATTATGCCTTACTATAGAGTCAACAACAAACAGCTTATAAGCTGTGATAAAAATACTAAAATCATTTTCGTATTAAGCTATCAGGTGCTTTTAAGAGTGTACCAATACATTGTAAGCTAACGAGGGGCTTTCCAATCTGAATCGGCAATTCATATATAAGTAGCAGCTGCAACACATCGGATAATATTGCCACTTTGCAATAGTTCTGTAATAATTGCTGTGCTCTAGTAAAATTTAGTTTATTATCTATAATTGAGGAGGTGAAGAACAAAACCTCACTTTGCCAGTTTTTCAAATTTTGGAGAATACAGAAAAATTTAAATAACTAACCGACGATTTTGTCGGAAAAGTGTGGATTTGTTCGAAACTCTCGATTTCAAATGAAAATGTACATAGGAAAAGTGGAAAAAAGGTGTTTTCGATAAGGTTTTACTTACAAAAAAACAACTAAATTTTTATAAGTGGAAAATAAAGGTTTGTTCTTGACCTCCTCAATTGTGAAAGGGGTTAGAGATTTATCTGCTACTAATTTCAATTTTTTTATATTAGTCTGTTTGGTCATGAACAGGAATCAAAGTAATTTGTATTGAACACTGTTCATGAAACTGACGTTGATCTATCGGGAACTCACTAATAAAAAAAAAACTCGTTAGTTTTTTGAAGTGAAGACTTCTTAAGCCGCGCTGAGCGATTTTTGGTAAGGGCAAAACTTGTGAGTTGCGTCACCGCCAGTTGACATTACTCTGACTTGACTTGACTTCTTGAATTTATGGCCTCTGCGACTATGGTGTCACAATTCTGCCAATGTCCGTTTCGTGGCAGTTTTGTAAACGGTATCTTATGACGTTAACTAATAATATGATCGGTGTTATCTTCACGAGTCCTCAGTTGATTATTCTAAAACAAAAGAGACAACACAGTTACGACAACACAACTATTAGTAGGATATATAAGGGTATTATAGGATAACATATAATAATGTTAGTACAATCAGCATGTATATGTTATTTAAAGATTACAATCTAATATTATTCATATTTATAAACTTACATAATATAAAGTTAATTAATGGGGAAGAGGTGAGGGTTAGTAAACATTTTAGGGAAGTAGGACGAGGGATACTAGGAGGGAGGATATCATATAAAGAACGTTTTAATTTAGGACAATCGAAAAATATGTGGTCCACGTTTCCTTCGTCCAGACCGCATTCACACAAAGAATTATCCCTGATCCGCAGCTTTGCCAAGAAAACTGGGGTGCAGGAATGTCCGAGGCGCAGGCGACAAATTGTAGAGGTGGTAGTTTTGTTGGCGTTACGAAATTTAGTGAACCATGGGGCTTGAGGTATTTCAGGTTGGATATCACTATAATACTTACCTTTAAATTTTTGGGAACTTTTCCAGCATCTGGACCAAGTTATATCTAGATGAACTTTAGGCAGAAGGCAGAGGTCATGAGCAAAAACTTTATAATTATCTAGAGACCCTATTTGGGAAGCAGCCTTAGCACAGGCATCCGCATTCTCATTGCCCGGTATCCCGGAGTGACCCGGTATCCACGCAAGGACAACTCGGACCCCAACACAGTGACACTCATAAAGTTGTAGTCTAATTTGAAGGATAAGGGGGAAACGGGATGAGGAGCGGAAGGGGCTGGATAAAATAGATTGGAGACAGCTTTTCGAATCTGAGAAGATGATGGTGTTATTTAGATTATGGGACTTAACAAATTGAATAGCTTCCAGGAGGGCAAGGGCCTCCCCTGTGAAGACAGAAGAGAGGGAGGGAGATTTGAAACTCAAGCAAATTTTGGAGGCTGGTATCCACACTGCTGCACCCACAACACTATTGTGTGACAACTTAGAGGCATCCGTGAATATAAGGTGCCAACCACTAAATTCAGAATTTATACGTTCGCTGAATATCCTTTTTGAATTATTATCATCCTTATTTATACCAAAGTGAAGTAAGATGTTAGGTTTAAATACTAGAGCCTCGTAAGGGGTCAAATAAAGAGGATTAGAAGGAAATTGGGCTATGGGGTCAGGCATTTTTGAAAGTTTGGTAAAGCTATAGAGCAGACATGGAATATTATCCGAGCACTGTGGACCATATAGGCGAGAAAGAATATTTAGTTTTGGCAGGAGAGGGTGGCTGGTGTTTTGAATGAGTTTATAAAGAAATCTATCTGAAAGGAATTGTTGTCGCAAAATTAAGGGGGCTTCGCCACATTCAACCTGCATTGCATTGATGGGGGAAGATTTCATAGCGCCCAGAATGATACGCAAGCATTTCGATTGAATTTTGGAGATTTGGTTCTGGCCTGCTTTGTTGCAAGTGTTAAGAAGAAATGATCCATAATCAATGTGGCTTCTAACAATTGCATTATACAGTAACTTTTGAGAATAAGGGTGAGAGCCCCACCAAACGCCAGAAAGAGATCTTAAAACATTAACGTTTCTTTCACATTTCTGCGAGACATAGTCGAAGTGTTGGTTACCTGATAATCTGGAGTCAAATTCCAAACCTAAAAATTTTGTGTGGTTGGTCTGCGGAATCACCTCTTTATCAATATGTAAATTAACAGATGGAATTGTTCTTTTTTTGGTGAAGACTACCACTGAGCTTTTAGAAGTAGATAATGACATTCCATGTTCAAACAGCCAGTCGCTTAGATATGTAAGAGCCGAGTCTAATCTAGTTGTTACTTCCTCTAAGGAATCTGCGTAAGAGTACAGCGCTATGTCATCTGCATATTGTAACACACTGCAGAATGGATTCACACAGCTCTCGAGGTCATAAGTGTACAGGCTGTATAGTATAGGACTCCACACTGAACCTTGAGGGAGGCCTTTCCAAATGGATTTTGGTGGAAGAAATTGATTGCCAGCTTTAACTATGATGGAGCGTTCCATTAACATATTGCAAATGAATCGTACAAGCTTAACTGGGATGCTCAGCTGAATTAATTTATTCCTGAGTACAGGAAGCAAGACGGTATCATATGCCGAGGATATGTCCAAAAACACAGCAACAAGGGATTGTTTCTGCTTAAACGCAATATGGATATCTGTCATTAAAATACTTAGGCTATCTAAAGTGCTAACGCCTTTTCTAAAGCCAAATTGGGATTTAGCCAAGATAGACTTATTCTCGACATACCACTCGAGTCTGTTTTTGATCAAATGTTCAGTGATCTTAGCTAAGACGGATGACAGAGCGATTGGTCTATAGCTTCGAGGATCTGACGAGACTTTACCGGGTTTCAGTATTGGTATGATAATTTGTGTTTTCCATTGATTAGGAACAAAACCATTTTCAAAAAAGTGATTAATTATATTTAAATATGTTTCTTTACATTTATCTGATGCTTTGGTTATAAAAGAGTAGGGAATTCCATCTATGCCTGGGGAAGAGTCTGTCAGTCCGTCAAGCACAAGAGAGAGTTCATTAAATGAGAATGGGCTATCAAAACTATTTTGGGATGGAAGAATGGATGAGATTGAAGGGAGTGAATCTACAGGTGGGACAAATGGGGGAGCTATGTTGTCAGAAAAAGCATCTACCCATGATGAGGGGTCATTACTTAACATATTATCGATAGTAGTAGTACATCTAAACCTTTTTATTTGTTTCCAGACAGCCGATGCAGGCGTTTTTGGTGATAGGTTCTCACAAAAATTAAACCAACTGAGTTTTTTCTTTTTGGAGGTAATCTTTCTAAATTTAGCAGCAACTTTTTTATATTCTAAATAGTTCTCCATGGACATGTTTGCATTATAATTAAGTTCGGCTTCAGTTCGTTTTTTGGCCGCATCCGTGCAGTCCGAATCCCACCAGGGAGTGGAGATCTTGAACCCTCTAGCGGGTTTTTTAAGAGGAATATGTAGCTCTGCCGAAGAGATGATAGTGTCTACGAAGGTACTGTATGATGTTAAGGGATCAGACTCTAATGGGAAAATTCGGGAGGAATCTAGTTTTGTGTCTAGTGCAGAAGAGTAAGCGGTCCAATCTGCAGAAGCTGTCTTATATTTCAGGGAAGGGCAGGGATTGCAATATGGGGTAGCTTTATTTGACATTGTTATTATAATAGGAAAGTGATCACTTCCAAACGTATTAGAAAGTACTTTCCATGTGAGAGAATAGGCGATTGAAGGAGAGGCTAATGTGAGATCCACAGCACTTTTGGGATCTTGTGTAGGAAGAACTCTATGGGTAGGAGATCCATCGTTTGTGACATATAAATCTAATTCATTACAAAGGTCCAGAATAGAACGACCACAGTAGTCAGAGCGACTCGAGCCCCACATGATGTGATGGGAGTTGAAGTCACCCATGACGATCATGGGAGATGGAATAGATGATAATAAGACACGCAACTCAGATATTACAGAGATAGTTGGGTGTGGAATGTAAATTGAAACAAAGGAGGTATTCAGGGATCTGATACCAACAATGTTGATATCATAGGAAGAAGGAGGGAGCGTTATTTGGGAATATGTCAGAGAGCGCTTTACGAGTAAAGCACTCCCTGCAAACCCATCAGCCCTGTCATCCCGTAGACAGTAAAACCCCGGTACCCTAAAACAGGAACCGGGGCTCAACCATGTTTCCGAGATGGCAATGACTGACGGGTTGGATTGGGAAATTAAACTAATCAGCTCATGCTTCTTGCGACGCATGCTCTGACTGTTCCATTGCAGAATCGTTAATGGCTTGTCCATATTGGCTGGAAAGAGATACTAATTGTGTGAGTTTTGAGGCAACGTTGGACGGTAAAGGTTGGGGGTTCATTAAGATGATGTTAATTATTAATGAAATTAGAGTTTCTAGCATATTCTCCTTTTGAGGAGACGATTCCAGAGAATTATTGTAGTTTAGTGCGCTACCATTTGGCATCATAGACATCGGATTTGAGACAATGTTTTGATGGGCAGCCTTGTTGTACGACTTCCCTAGTGGGACTTTCGGATGGGGACTGGCATAAACTGTTTTAGCGTATGAGCGTCTGTTTTGGGCCTGAATTGGGGTTGTAGACTCTGGGACTTGAGTTACGATAGGAGAGAAAGAGTGTTGTGATACCTCGGCATATGATTTCGACACTCTAGGGAATCGGGCTGAAGCTTCCTCATATGGTACACTTTCTTGGGCCATAACTAACTTAATAGATTTTTGTCTTTTTAGTTCTGGGCAGAATTTGCTACCGGCAAAATGTCTACCCGAGCAATGTAGGCAGGAGGCTTCATTTTCAGTTATGTTGCAACTATCACCAAGATGTTCCTTGGTGCAGCGGAAGCATCTCGGTTTAGATCTGCACTGACCTTTGGTGTGTCCAAATCTGCAGCACGCCAGACATTGAATCGTAGGATATTGATATAGCTCCACCGGCAGGGAGGTATAAAACGAATATACTTTTGTGGGAAGCAACTGGCCTTGGAATGTTATTACTACTGTTTGGGTTGGAATCCAGGTAGTTGTTCCTTCGGTGGTATCCTTTCTGTTAAATCTTCGGGCTTTTAAGACTTTTCCACATCCAGTTGGAAGCTCTAGGGACTCTACGAATTCTGTCATGGACATGTCTGTCGGTACTTGTCTAATAATTCCCATTCTGGTGATATTAAACGCAGGAATGGATGCAGAGTATTTGCATGTGGTAAGGATCGGTAGGGCGAGGAAATTGTTTGCATCATTGGCGGTAGTGAATTCTACCGATATCTTGTTTCGGCCTACCCGTTTAACGCCATCCGAGCGTATGTTCGAAATTTTATGGGCTTTTAGAAATTGACCAATCTTTATTGGCCTAATTGTAGTACCAGCGGCAGGATCAGAGTCTGAGCGAGAAACGTGGACCACAAATGGTCCCGTATCAGCGGCAGTGTATGTGAGTGCACCGACAACTAGAAATGGATCTACGTATATAGTCTCTATTGAAGCAACTGCTAATTCAGGGGAGGTGATCGTTTTTTTGGACGGAGCATGCGAGTCCGTTTCCAATCGTCTTTTAAGGGAAAGTGGGTTATTTGAGGGATCCGGAGGGTCCGGATCCGGATCCGGAGGGTCCGGATCTGGCGGATCCGTATCCATGATAGCTTAAGTACGTAAAATAAGTTGGAGGATTAGGATAAACAGATTATAATCTTACCAACACCACAAAGGATAGGTAACACTTATTTTAGGATAATCAAACTGCTATAAACTAATAGATTTAATACGAAAACACTGCAACCAGTTTACTCACTCTCACTGGCGAACGCAGAATCGACATTACTCTGA
This sequence comes from Agriopis leucophaearia, assembly GCA_949125355.1. Taxonomy (NCBI): domain Eukaryota; kingdom Metazoa; phylum Arthropoda; class Insecta; order Lepidoptera; family Geometridae; genus Agriopis; species Agriopis leucophaearia. The sequence continues at coordinate 1,668,100 of OX421262.1, forward strand.
TAATGTGACAGTCACAGATCTAGGTGACAGTTATTCCAAAGTTTTTTCACATCTGTCGACAGTCAGTCATGACAGGCTAATTTTTTCCTTTCCTCTTCAAAGGATTTTGTCGTCACGTCTTGTGCATTTGCCAGTGTCAAGTATAACGAGTTTTTCAAGTTTTATTAAATATCGTCAAACAAGTCATAGTCACAGTCAGAGTCAAGCAAAGTAAGTTACGGTCAAGTCCAAGTCATAGTAAAGTGCTGGAGACTACTAGAGGCTTCTGTGGAGTTTGGAAACAACACACACACATGGCCACTCCGTCGCTTACCATCTGGTGAGTTCGTAACCAAACGTGGATCTCTATATATTGAAAAAAAATAAACATGAAATGTTTTACCTATTTTATATCACTTGCCTACACTGAACATTCACAAATCCCTACCATATTATAAATGTGTAGATCAAATACCTTCACACATGACTTCTAACTAAGTAGAAGCAATACCGGATATCGGTTTAACTTGCAAAAAAAATGCCGTTTGCGTGATTCAGGTAAAGTGTCGTATTTACCTATAATAGACGCACTTTTCATATTTGTGAAACTACGATCCATTTACACTCATTATTTTAGGAATTATTGAATACCTTATTACGTTTTTAATAATATTATACGTAAAGTTTAAGCAAATTTACAATTTTTTCGCAAAACATCGTTTTAGTACGCAATCTATTTTCAAACTATGGAACTACAAATCTGACGGCTGTCAGTTTGTTTGTTTGTCCGCGCACATCTTTTAAACTACTAGAAGGATTTCAAAGCAGTTTCCATGAATATGCTTATAAAATACCTGATTGAAACATAGGCTATATTAATTTATAATAATAAATAGTAAAAAAAATTTTTTTTTATAATTATTTATAACGCCATCTAGCTTATTTTATAGTAATGTTGTCGTAATGACAGACTTCTACTCGCAGACATGGTAGGTAGGAAGACTGAAGCGGCTGTTGCCATATAATCTATAAGTAAATAAAAATATAGATATTCGCCAAAGAACCAGAGTCACCGACATAGCTATTAAAATCTGCAAGTTGAAGTGGCAATGGGCAGGCCACATCGCTCGAAGAACTGTTAACCGATGGGGAAGTAGGTAAGGTTCTTGAGTGGAGACCGCGAACCGGAAGACGCAGCGTAGGTAGGCCTCCCACTAGATGGACCGACGACATTGTGAGAGTCGCGGGCATCCAGTGGATGCAGATGGCAGGATGTCGTTCAGTGTGGAGGTTAAAGGGGGAGGCCTATGTTCAGCAGAGGACGTCTTCTGGCTGATGATGATGATGAAATAAAAACGAATCGCCGAAATGTATGTACCCGCATAAGTTCCGATAGACTGCACCAAATAGTTTTTTTTTTGTGTTTGTTATTTTCAGGACAGCCAACTGCTTTTGAAGAGGTTTTACAGTTTATTATGGCGTAATTTGAAGTACGTTTATTTTTGTATTGACTTCTAACGTGCTAATATACCAAGTCGACGGAGATTAAAATGAATACATTTTTTTGCCAGGATCAAACTTAAGACCAATAACAGACACGCAAAGTAGGTGAACTCGCGGCATCTAATCTGTTACTGATCTATGATTAGCAGCTATTTTGGATGTTATGGTGGTGAACGAAAGCGGTTTAGTTGTTGGAAGGGTCGAGGCGCAGAAGGCGGGCAAAAATTATTTAGACATCATTGATTGGCAGTCTTTACGCAGAGTAATGTTAAATAACAGCGATTAATTATAGATACCGCTCCATGCTTCCTACTTACTATTTACTAATAATTCAATAATAACGTTTGTCATGCATGACATTTCGCTTGACTTATACCAATTTTTTTTCCTTGTTGGCTCCATGGCTCCACACTTCCAACGTATTTAACCAGTGAAAGTAATATATTATTTGCTTGAAATATATTTGAAACTATGGACATGTCGGGATACCTGTATCGAGTCAGATTAAAACTAGACTAAAATCATACTATGACGATAGTATGACAATCCGCATTAAAATGGAGAGCAATAAATCTACAATCATGTCATATGTGTAGGTATTATCTATAAAATATTCAGTATAAATAATCCGATGGATTTGTGCCTATTTAAAGTTCCGTTCGTGTTCGTTAGTGTAACATTTATATTTGGGTATGTCAGTCTAATCGTCCACCCACTAATTACTTTGTGCTACGCGTACGAAGTCGCGGGCATTAGCTAGTACTTAATAATCCACTAATTCTAGCTACTCATTTTCATGTTGGAGATATTTCAGAGCCAGGAAAGTATTAAGAATTTAACAATATCCAATTGTGCATATTCAAAAATCGTAAATAAAGCCGTCCGCAAGGACTCTCACTGCTCTGCGAGGACGTATCCTAGCAAAGCGTACAATTTGTAACCTACGAGAGCTGCGTTATTTTACCGACTGGTGAGGCCCGCGGGAAATCATCCTATGGTGTCGGTACGCTCCAGCCGCTTAAAATTGCGATCATCGTCATTCTAGTGGTGAATGCTGAGCTTTAGTTATGAGTGCTAGCGATAATGACTCAATAATAAATGAGAATCATGCTTGTAATTATTTTTAACGACGCCTTTCATATCATACTAATATTATGAAGTGGAAAGATTTGTATTTTTGGATGTTTGTTACGAAATAACTCAAACACTACTGAAAATTTAAAAATTCTTTCACTTTTGGGAACCTACACTATCCCCGGGTGACATAGGCTATATTATATTTTGTAGCGAGGCCGAAGGACGACCTTACACCCGTGCGAAGTCGGGGCGGTCGGCTAGTCGTAGATAAACGATAAAAATCACACAATTTATTACGCAAAACTTATGAAACAGAAAATTTACGAAAACTTAAAATACTTACAAAAACTTAAAATAACGATGTAAAAACTTAAACTAAGAGACCATTAGTAGAGGGAAAGGTCCCTAGAATGCTGGCGGCATTGCCACGTTGAATCGCAATGCTCAAAGAAATAGAAACCAGCATTATGAACACCCGACTCCTCCACCAATCGCCTGGCCAAGTCCCGATACAGCTCTAAAGCGGCTTAAATAAAAAAAAAATATTTTGAACATTACTGTTATTTTGAAAAGATACCTAATAATCCTTACGATGCTGTTTTCAAAAAGATTTTACTTTTCTAACATCCTAATTTCATTGCAATTACCCTTCAGGTTAAAGAACAGCGTCTAGACGTTTCACAAGTAAAAGTCTGGAACAATAACATTAGAGCACATATATTAAATAAGTTTCAATTAAGATTTCAACATTTCGAAACATGATTTATAATATCAAAGGAACAAATGAGAAACTCGGGAAGATCTTACAGTTTTTAGCGTAATGAAAACTATACATATTTGGAAACATTGTATATATCGATAGCTCAGTGAAATAAAACACACAGGCACTTTACACCGGGTTTATTGTTCGACTAGATTTAAATGGTTCGGCAGGTCCACTAGTTCACAAAACCAAACGATACCGCGATGCAGGAATTGCTTCGCGGACCGTAGCGACATCTATTGGTATGCTTAAAAACTACTTCACAAACTAGCTATCTATTGATGGTTCATATCTTAACATTCCGCCCACCAAGGACAGAATGTCCTTTCCAACCGCCCACCATGACAAAGTTAACGCCTTTGTTCTGATTTAGTTTATACAATAATCAGCTATATAATTTTACATTTGTGATGAACTAAAACAATATTACTCCTTAATGTTAACTAAGCGTTTACTCACAGATGTTAACTAATTAATTGAAATTTAACTGTGCGTAGTTGGCAAAATTCAGAGGTTTGAAGTAGGACGTTTAATAACCAAGTTTTACATTTCAACGACACTACTCCTGTTAGGCCTTCTGATCCAGGATTTTTATCGAGAATTTTGCCAAAAATCCATCTACATGGTGTTAAGTCGTCCTCCTTCACCAAAACAATGTCCCCAACTTGAGTTTCAGGAACTTTGTATCGTGTCCATCAACTGAGTTTGTACCATAATCTTGTGGTGTACACATTTACACAAGTGCAATTTTATCTGATTTTTGCTCCAATTGACCAATAAGCATACCGTAAATAATTTGACATCAGTTGCCCATGCCCTATCCCCATGTAACGGTTTAGGGTGCGCTTCGAATATTTTACCGAACTTATCTATGAGTATGGAATTCCTGCATTTCTTGCATGAAAACTGCCTGAGATAGCCTTGTACGAGACTTTAAAAGCCTCGTCTAACTTCCGAATATTAGAACGCATTCCTTGCGATGTCTCATGATTTACCGATGAAACATCCTGTTTGGTAATAAATCGTCTACAGTATTCTACAACATGACTTAATTTCGTAAATGACAAACATCTTTCCAGAATAGATTCATCTATAGCACCTACATGAACCTCAATAGATTTTTCTTCATGTGCGTCATTATCCTTAAGTTTGGTGTTCGTGATCTCTTTATCCCATAAATACTTTGGACCAAACTTCCACATGTCATGATGAATTAATTCAGCTGGCCGAACACCACAAGATGCACAATCTGCGGAATTGTTTAGTTGAGTCAACTCTTTACTGTAAGTATACCAATCTTTTAATATTCCATTTGGTGGTTCCTCATCCCATCCTGTGCCTTCTATCCACAATCGCTGAATAAAAACCTTTGCTTTCATCGTGCGTGCTACTATCCACCTTATTGGGTCAAACAGATGTGCCACATCCGATCTAATTTTTCTTTTAGTTACAGATGCTGAAGGCGGTTGCAGATTCACCGAGTATTGAAATTCTTCACGTCTTCGGTTCCAGGTAAGTCTTATTATTTTTACTATATTGTCTAATTTAAACTCTAACTCCTTAACCTTCTCTTTTGTATTATCTCTTGTTTCTCTTTCTACCTTCTGTCCAAAAACTTCTACTAGATCCTCCTTATTACTTGACCATTTTTGTAAAATAAATCCCTCTTTCTTCAACGGTGCATCCATATCCCGTATCAGTTCTGTTACTTCCTCTACTGTTTGGCAGCCAGTCATTAAATCATCCTTGTAAAATTCCCTTGCCACTTTCTCTGCTGCAATTGGGTATTGTTCCTTATGATCAATAGCAACCTGATTTAAAGCTTTTACAGCTAGATATGGTGCAGAAACTGTACCGAACGTGACGGTCAGCAGTTTGTAGTCGGGTATTTTATCTTCCGATTGATTTCTCCATACGATGCATTGGTATTCACAATCTTCATCTGCTACCCTCACCATTCTGTACATCTTCACTATTTCGGCTATTATACATACCGGATATTTTCTCAAATTCATAATTACATGTCGCAAATCTGGCTGCAGTGTTGGTCCAATCATTAAAGTGTTGTTCAGTGACACGATTTTGTTATTTTTACAGGAAGCATAAAAAACTACCCTTACTTTAAACGTGGCCTTATCCTCCCTAATAACAGCATGGTGCGGTAAGTATACTTCCTGATCCCTCTTCTCGTCAGGTACTTGCACCAGCGTCATGTAGTCTAACAGTAAGTATTTATATATTACATGTCTATATTTTTCTATGACCAATATTTCATTATCATTTTTTCTTTCCAGATTCTTCAATCTTTTAATAGCTTTCTCTCGCGAATATCCTCTATCGCAGTTTAGGTTTTCATCGCGAAATGGCAACTTGACACCATATCTACCATCTTCGATGCAACGTGTCGTCGCTGTGAAATCTTCACACGTCTTTTCATTCTTTGTAATTATTTTTGTTTTTAATAAAGGTTCTGATTCCAATTCCCAAAATTGTTTTAATTTATTATCTTCAAGATGACAATGCAGAACTGTGATGTTCTTGTTCTCTGTAGCTGAACTTACTGGTCCAGATATTAACCAACCTAAAGTGGTGCACTGAGCTACTGGAGACCCTAAGGGGCCTCGCAGCAAACCATCCTTTAATATCTGGCAGTATACTTCTGCTCCTAGCAACACATCTATTTGATTTGGTACATTATATCCAGGATCAGCCAAACACAACTGTTGTAATTGTACCCAATCTAGTAATACTTTTCTTCCTGGTAGATTTTTGGAAATGTTACTAATGACATATGCTTTCAAGTCCATTCTAAACGTGGGATCAGTTCTAGATCTGATTTTTAATACCACCATGTGTTTTGAAATGATGGATGACTTGTCTCCACCTAGTCCTGATATAACGCTGTCCACGGTGTACTTCTTCAATCCTAATCTTCGAACGACGGCTTCTGTTACGAACGAAGTTTGTGATCCCTGATCGACTAAGGCTCTTAGAACTGAATATTGACCAGTTCTATCCTCAGCTTGTATTAGAGCTGTAGCCAATAGTACCTGATTACTAACTTGGCTCTTGGCACAACATGTTACTATTTCATTGGCCTGTGGAATCGGCGTATTCTCATTATCCTCAATATTTGGCACATGGTTAGCCCCATTACTTTCCTCAGAAACCTTTGCAACAGTGGGGACACCCTTTGGATGAAGTAGAGAATGGTGCCTTTTTTTGCAAATCCTACAATTAATAGGGGTTTGGCAAAACCTCACACCGTGACCACTACCTAAACAGTTGAAACAGATTCTATTGTTAGTTACAAACTCTCGTCTTTCTTCAAAACCTTGATTAGCAAACTTCTTACAGAAACACAATTTATGTTCGTCACCGCAGAACTCGCATTTAATTTTAATAACATTTGTTGCGTGTAGAACTTTAGTTCGAATAACCTTCTGACCAATAGATGGCCTTATATTTGATGTACTTGAATTGTTGACATAGTTAGGTGCAATGAATTCCAAAGCACGATACCTACTTGTTAGAAATTCTTTAAATTGACTGAAAGTAGGCAAACAATCTGAAGTCACATTCATTGTTACATTGAGCTCCCACTGCTTTCGAGACTCAGGATCTAATTTTAGCGAAAGCAGATGTATTACAATGATATCCCATGTAGAAACATCAATTCCAAGATTGCCTAACGCATTTAAACAATCAGACGAAGTATCAATTAGTTCCTTCAATAAACTTGCAGACTCCGTGGTTGCATTCCTTTGGCTTAGCAAGCGTGTTAAAATACAATGTGACAGATACTTTTTGTTGCTATACCGTTCCTCTAAAACCTTCCAGCATTGTAAGTAGTTAGCGTCAGAAACAGGTATATAGCGAATCAGCTGCTCTGCTTCGCCGGTCAAATAACTTTTTAAATATTGCAACCTTTGCACATTATCCAAAGAGTAATTATTGTGAACCATTGATACGAATAGATCCCGGAATGTGATCCACTCTGTGTATTTTCCCGAAAACGTTGGAATAATTATCTTAGGTAATTTGACCTGACTGGATTTATTAGAATTTCTGTCACTACTACCCAATGGCATAGGACCTTTACATTTTAACAAATAATTTTTTAACTCGCCTTTGTAGTCAATATACTCTTCCTCTGTTTTATCATACATGTCACCAGTTACATATGATTCCTTATTTAACAATTTAGGATCGCTCTGTTGAACTAGGTTCTTGTGACTTTGTCTAAATTCAGACCATAGTTGCTCCAATAAATCCAATCTACTTTCAGTATAGTCAGTATTTAGGCGTTCCTTAGGTGTTTTTTTGAAATTTGTTCTAGCCTTAAAAATACGCTTTGATAATTCAACTTGGAAGTTCAGTAAAGATTCCATTGTTGATTCCATTATGAAACCGAATATTAATTTAATCAATAAATTATTATATTTTTTTTACTAAATTTAACATACCTACATAAATGATAAATTTTACCATATTATTCTCTTCACATGCAAAAAAGCACTACACACTATCCACAACAAAGTTAACCAATTATTAATTGGTTAATGATAATTCCGTAAATTTTACAAGTATTTTAAGACGTTTTAATTTTGAGCAAAATTGGGCATGGATTCCCCGTACCTTCGTTTTTTCACTTATTTTTCTAAGTCCTAAAACTAATATTCGCATGCAAACTAAATTATTCACAAAATTTACTAAGTCCAATTTTAAGTTGAAAATCTTCTATCTTCCTAAAGTTGAAATTCGCCTACTAAATAATTTTCAAAAGTACTCACGGTTGCACTTCACACTCACGAACACATATTGCACTTAAAACCTCTTCATATGTGACGTCTCCCGCACTGCTCCCTTGGCTGCCGTCGCTCCCTCAGCTTGCCAACAAGCTGGCACAGCTTGACGACCCAGTAACCTGCGCACGCCCCTTGCTTGACTGCGCCGCTCCGCTCCTCCGGTGTTGATGCCTCGTCCCGCCGGTCCTCCTTCCACGTGCTCAGCCTTTGCAGCGATCCACTGCGAGCACGGGTTCAGTGGTCCCCAATGACCACTGTGTACACACTTTGCTGGACCCAAAATCCGGCTCGGTAGGAACAATGTATATATCGATAGCTCAGTGAAATAAAACACACAGGCACTTTACACCGGGTTTATTGTTCGACTAGATTTAAATGGTTCGGCAGGTCCACTAGTTCACAAAACCAAACGATACCGCGATGCAGGAATTGCTTCGCGGACCGTAGCGACATCTATTGGTATGCTTAAAAACTACTTCACAAACTAGCTATCTATTGATGGTTCATATCTTAACAAACATAATAAAATAAAATTAAACACTGTTTTAAACTATAACGGTTGTTCACTAAAGTTATATGATTATTTACGGGATATTTACCATAGTAAACTTACCTGAATTAAAATAATGAATCAGACTTTTACAAATTAAAATAAATATTAAGGTCGGGGAAAAAGTTTCTTCGTATTTTATAAACAAATTCAAGACATATTTTTTTCAAGTTTAATTACATTTAATTATAATATATATGAACCATTTTGTTCGATAACTTGTTGCCATCTTGTAGGTAGTGACATGATCCCGTTGCTGTAGAAATTTTGGGACTTCTGATCAAAAAAATGCAACAAGTAGTTTTGACAGTCCTCTCTTGATGTTAATCTAACACTACCCAAAGAATTCTGAAGAGATCGAAACAGGTGGAAATCTGAGGGTGCAAGGTCTGGGCTATATGGTGGATGCATTAACACTTCCCAACCAAGCTCTCTAAATTTTTGCTGAGTGGCCAAAGATGTGTGCGGTCTGGCGTTATCATGATGAAAGACCACACTCTTTCTGTTGATCAATTCCGGCCGTTTTTTCTCAATTTCTTGTTTGAGTCTCATCTGCTGTTGGCAGTAGAGATCCGAATCGATGGTTTTGCCCGGCGGTAAAAGCTCATAATGAACGATGCCCTGCCAATCCCACCATACACACAGCATCACCTTATTACGTGTTAATCCGGGTTTCGCTACAGTCTGTGGTGCTTCACTGCCCTTTGACCATGATCTTTTGCGCACATTCTTGTCGTAGGTGATCCATTTTTCATCACCAGTGATCAATCTTTTCAAAAACGGTTCGGTTTCGTTACGTTTCAATAGAGAATCGCAAATGAGTACACAATTCATTTGGTTTCTTTCAGTGAGCTCGTGTGGCACCCAAATATCGAGTTTTTTGTATACCCAGTTTTTTTCAAATGGGTCAAAACTGTTTTGTGGTCAATCCCCAGTTCTTCAGCTACGTCGTAACTACTAATATGCCGATCTTGGTCCACTTTTTCAGAAATGGCATCGACTTTATCCGTAACAGGGCGACCAGAGCGAGCTGCATCTTTGACATCAAAATTCCCGGACTGAAAACGCTTGAACCAACATTGTGCTACTCTTGATGACACTGCATTAGGTCCATAAACGTCACAAATTTTATTCGCGGCGTGTGTCGCATTTTTCCCTTTTTTGTTATAAAATTTCACAATATATCGAATTTGTTCGTTAGATTCACTCATTTTATCGAACAAAAAAACAATTGAAAAATGGCGGGAAATTGCTTTTTACGTTTTGTATTCCTTTTTTAAAATGTCATATTTTTAATGGTATCAAAACCAGCCAGATACAAACAGTACAACGGATAAGATTTTTACTACAACTTTATACATACAAAATACGAAAAGACTTTTTCCCCGACCTATTATTAAACTACAAGGAACGCGTATAAGTTCGTTCTATCAGTCTGTCTGTCCGTCCGTTCTAATCTTTAAGAACATTTTAACTTCTAAATGTTGCCTGGAAGAGATCGCTTATAGCGATAAGGCCGCCAATTTTTTCACTAGTTTTTAAGGTGTTTTTTTATGTTACCTACTATGTACGTATGTAATTTTTGGTGTGCACAATAAAGAGTTTTCTATTCTATAGCTATTCAGGTAAGTGCATGAAATTTTGCACAATTACAGTCTTGGTATAGACCCCAATTTTAAAAGTATTTTTTATTTTAGTTTGTATTTTAGGGATGATTATCACATGTACCAGCATGTGATAAGCATTCATTTTTCGCTGCACTCTCTCGTGTGGTTATAGTTAAATAGGTCTTTTGAAATGAAGGTAAGGTTTCATACATTACCTTTTTAAAGTATATCTTAAAAAAAAAACAGATATATTTTGAATATTTTTAGATTAAAACTTTTTGAGGTATGGCGATAAAACTGTATTAAATTCAAGACTTTCTAGCTTTTCGTAAAGTGATTTTAACAAACTATTTATCTCTAGTTGTTTAATTTTTTATTAAACCATAAAAAAGTATATATTATGACGGGATGATACATCTCTGAAATTTGAAAAAGTCCACAGAGCTTCGTTCGGACGTTTTTTTTCTATTATAAAACCACAAATTTCTGAACTATCAATGTGACCACAATTATGTTTATGGATTTCGCTACCGAGCCCTACCATATGCGTGTTTCGATATGCTTTTGGCCTTTATTTTAACGATAACCATGGTTTGGAATGAGACTTAATACTAAATAGTAGGACATCGTACGGTGTCGGAAATTCTACTTCTCCGGAAATTATCTACGCTTTAGCAAATTGCTTCCTATAATTCCTACGAACGACGAGATATTTTGATAGGATGCTATTCCATCGTACATCAAAACCTGTTTTCATTGTCTCATCGTGTGTTATCACTACTAAACGATTGAAATGAATATTATTCTTCAGGTTATCTTTAAAACTTGTGTCACGAATGAATGCCCCCAAGATAGGTAAACCTCAATCCACACACTGTCTAGTTTATCTTCTAATGAGTTTTGCAATTTTGAAGTGAAAACTTCTTTAGGCGCGTTGAGAACTTTTTGGGTGAACAAAAATCATGGAACTCGCGTCACCGAACGCTGTACCGTATGTTTTAAAACAGCGCCATCTCTTGTAGAATAGGTGAATTACTATTTAAGTTTTCACTTAAGAAGTTCTGACGTGCAATCCTGTGACTGACTTTTTTTTGTTATGTTTTAAGTTGGTGCTTTTACTACAAAGCTCTCTCCGAGTTACAAACGTACAGCACATAACTCCCCGAAAAGGTTCAAATCTAGAATTTATAGCAACAATAACCCGAGTACGAATGCGCTGAAACAATTTCATAAGGCTACCCGTAACATACGTGGTTCCCTGCCTATAAAAGTAAATCTCTCAAGTTAATCGCTCAGGTCGTCGAACACTTAATGAAGTGGGGTTCTGCTTTATGCTTTTGGCTCATAGTAGGAGAGACAGGGAGTGAGGCCTTAACTACCCGCAGCGGACACTGACGGGTTCAAAACAAACCTTATTTGAGGAGTTTCTAAGTCTATTTTGGAGAATTCGATTTTTTTGGGAGAAATTTTGGCGTAGGAGGCATCGTATTGGAAAAATGTGTGCCAAATGTGCCAATGTGATAGGAGCCCAGTGACATAATCAGTTGATAAATGACTTTTCTAATACGCTTCTGATATGTATACCTAGATAGATGCTCTTTTTAATCGATTTCAGAAGGAAGGAGGAAAGATTTTTTTTATCGCGAATAAGTCGTCTGCGTTTGACCACCAACTCGTCTGTTGGTAAGCGACGACGTGGTCGAAGATGTAGCACGCAGACTTAGATATCTACCTATTCACTCTTGCCTTCAAAAGGCTCAGATTATATCTCTCAGGAAACAAGGAAGATTCTCAACTCAAGTCACCCTTTTTTTTTTGTATGTATGTATTTACATCTGTTACTCCGATATGTATTGACTTATATACGCGATTCTTTTTTTAATTATGTTAAAGGAAGCCCTCGAGGTAGTTCCACAAAAATTTCATTAACTTTAACTCAGTTGTTTTGTTAGGGTTCCGCACCCAAAGGGTAAAAACAGGACCCTATTACTGAGCCTACGTTGTTTAACCAGCTTCAATAAAACGAATAATTTTGTTTAAACGCTGTAAAACTAAATATAAAGTAGTTTTTTATATTGATAAATATCACAGTTTTGGTTGATTCGATAAATAGAGCAAATCAAATCAAATTCATTTATTGCAGGCAACAAAATAACCCATACAACTAATTAAAAACTTACTTAGTACAAATCATATAAAAATAGATTAAAGTAATATATCCAAATAATAATAGTAAAAAAAGAGTTGCTTAGTCTGTTTACGTACTTCTGGAGATATATTAAAATGTTTTAATTTTAATTCTGATTACCTAAATTAAAATTACAAATAAGGCGTTTATCGCCTTCATGAAAACTTTAAGCAATTTAACTTAGCGTCTAAACTGTACGTTTATTGTTATTGCGGTGTGACGTGGCAACGTAACCGCCTTTACGTTCGGTTTGCGTTACGTTCCGTAATTGCGTGGTAAAGTTAAGGTACAGTACTGTCAGACGTAAATTCAGCGTTAATTAAACGTCAGGGGGTCTAGACAAGAACCACTTTATGTTATCGTTAACGCCTGCGGAATGATAAAATTGTATGAAATTGACATTAGCTTGAGTGATGTCACGTGACTGCTAATGTCATTTTCATACAATTTTATCTTTCCACAGGCATTAACGCTAACAGAAAGGGTTCTTGTCTAGACCCCAATAACCACTTTAATACTGTGTTATGTTTCTGTGTGTGTGTGTGTGTTGGATGATAAGTAAAAACATTATGAGTTAGAGTTATTCTAAAAGGGTATCTGTACCTATGTTATGCCGAAAAGGGCTCATTGTTCTCAGCATATTTATTTCAATTGTCCCTCATAACGCGACCTCGGTACACAGAATGACCTATCGAAACCTATCTACAAACTCGTCCATGTCACGTCAGCCGTCAGAAACAAAACCCCCATTAAGTATTGATTCCACCACTTCACCACGTGTTACTGAATAATTAAATTTTAGCAGAACAGACATGATGTTAATTCGAAACTGCTCGAACATATTCTACATGTATAAGTCTGTGTTACTACGTGTAGGTACATAGTATAGAAATGTAATAAAGATAGTGTTCATCATCATTTCAGCCATGGGACGTTCATTGCTGGATATAGGTTTCCAAAAGGGCTGGTTGGAAGCCGCCTGCATTCAGCGTTTTCCTGCGGTCTCTTATTGGTCGTCTATTCATCTTGTTGGATGGACGTACTACGCTACGCTTACCGGTCAGAATTGGACAAATTGAAATGGGACCACATGGGAAGCACCAGCTTTAAACCAGCCAGTCGAAAGTTCTGAGGTAACAAGAATTAAAAAAAACCCGTCGAATTGAGAAGCTCTTTATTTTTGGAAGTCAGTTAATAAAACACAGTTAAACCAAGTCTACGCCATTAAATCAGCTAGATTAAAATTATCGGTTCCAAATCCATTCAGTTAGTTTTATTACTAGGCAAAAATTTTCAAGTCACGAAACGTCCTATTTTTAATGTGAACTGAAGTCGAGAAATAATAATAGTACTTTATTTCTGCCACACCCCGTGTAATATACACGGAAATATACAGTAAATTGTGATTAATCTAAGTCAAAATCACCTATCTCGTTATAAAAAGGGTTGTACACTACATTGTGTGTTCGTGCTACGGCTGCTCTATTTCTTTGCAAATCAGGAAAATGAAATGCTGTCTGCGGCCCCCGTACGAACTACTGTCGACCAATTAATTATTCTTATAATAATACCAATCATACAAACGTTAACGATGGTCACCGAGCAGCTGGTCTATTCTGCAAGCTAAGTGAACGCACAAGTGAGGTGATAAGCTAACTGAACGTGTATTTTTCTTGACGATTACTATAGAGAAATGTCAAAATGACGAGTGATCACCGTTGACTGTAGTCCCTTACCCTTATAATTCGATGTTTTGACATTTATCTGCAGAAATAGGCAAGAAAAAATCACATTCACTTAGCTTATCACTTCACTTGCAAGTTCACTTAGCTTGCATAATAGACCGGCAGCAGCGTGTGCGCTTTACAATCTGACGGTATTCGGTTCGAACCTCGGCTCTGCACTAATGACTTTTTGACTTTTAGCTTTTCTTTCTTTCTTTTATGGCAGTTTCGATGCAATTGCTAAAAAATTAAGAAGATTAAAGTCGTGAGGAATCCGATACATTATCCAAGAACCTATTCAAAAGTTGGAAGACATAGGACATTTACCAACATGCACTGGGCCAGCATGGTGGTTTAGAGCCCATACTCTCTGAGAGATGGCCTGTGTGCCAGCAGGAACATGATATCAGGATACGGAGGAAATACTCCATATTTGCGAGTAGAGACCATTCCCGTCTTCTGCACATTCACATTACAGCGGTCTCCACGGCAACATTGGCATAAGAGACTATGCATAGTGCACACCCACCACCATCTATCTATATATCACACTAATATCATATATGTGAAAGATTGGATGGAAGTATGGATGGATGAATGTTTGTCACTCAATCACGCAGAAACGGCTGGATGGATTTGGATGAAATTTGGAATATACATTGCTTATGTCCTGGATTAACACATAGGCTACTTTTCATCACCACGCGGGTGAAACCGCGGGGCGCAGCTAGTATTCTATATATATAAAAAACGTAGAGATAAAAAAATTGATATGGCGAGATATAAAAAAAAAATACAAAGAGCGGCTTAAAATAAGCAGCTGAACACGTCAGGACAGTTTTTGAAATTGTTGTATGTTTGTTTACACGCACATCTCCTAAACCACTGGACGGATTTAAATGCGGTTTTCACGAATATGCTTAGCTATGACCAGATTGAAGGCTATGTTATTTTGCGCAAGGGCCGGATTAAGGGAGGAAAAAGGGTTGAAAGTTTATATGAAAACCTACGCGTACGAAGTCGCGGACAACAGCACTAGTTATAAATAAACTAGAAGTTGCTTATTAAATAGGCGTTACAGAAGAAATCGTCGATTCTGTCCGGAATAATCTGGGTGTGTTCAAATCTCGAGTGAATCGGTTTCTTCTGGGCAAGCGTGCTCCATCGTAGACGAACGCAAACCTATTTCTGAATAAAAAATAAAATAGAATCGTTTGCGTAACAACATCGCACGGAGGTTAGCGTCTGCAGTGCACAGTTATTACACAGCGAAATGCACACCCCACGTGTGTCTGATTGTCACAATTTCGTTGTACAAAATGTTTTCGATGTAGATTTATCGGCTTATTGTGGTTAGCGGTATGAAAAGGCTCAGCCAAATGCGTTGGCGTTTTGGCAAATAGTTTTGTTGTAAGTCGACGACCTGTACTATGATAAAGCACAACATAAAAATGTGAGTTTCAGGAGTGCCTAAGTATTGTTATAAATAAATTTTGCAACTTTAGCTTCATACTCTTCGCTGCGAAAATCTGGTAAATCGTGTGTAAACTTTCTATGATTTTCCAGTTGGAAACCAGTTGGATGGAATGAAAAATATTTCCACTGTTGATGTGTGCATCATTAATGGTCTTTATTGTTTTCTAACAGACAAGCGGATCACATTAAAAACAGATTAAAAAAATATATGAAAAACGTAATAAGTGCCTATAAAATTTGAGGGTTGCCCTCGATTTCCCTGGGATCCCATCATCAGATCCTGACTTGCGTGACAGTGGGTCCAAATTGAAAGTATGCCCTACCGAATATTATTTTTTTGAAATCCGTCATCAGTTGGCGGAGAGATCGGTGAACATACATTAAAAAATATTATACATAGTGGAACATAGAGCCTCCGCCTTTTTTGAAGTCGGTTAATTAAAAAAAGGAGGAGATTCTCTTGTCGATACGTTTGTAGGTATAGGTATCTTTTTTTGTATGTATGTCCACCCTTAACTTATTACTGAGCAGTCCGATATGATGTCCGATGATTCTTTTTTCCTTCTTAATGTCAACTTATGGGATGGAGATACCTTTTGGCTAAAAGTCGGTTTGCACAAGTTAAAAACAATCTCAACTTCGTAAACGTAAAAATCAATTCAGCTGTTTAGTCGAGAAAATGTAACGGACAGAGATAGTGTGTAGTGTGATATATATCTAGAATGCTCCATTTCATTTCCTTGAAATGGACTGCTGTTTACGCGGCACTTTGTAGTCTAGCCATTGAGCTAGTTTGAAAGTTTAGCAGACGCCTGTCTCGACTTCGTGATTCATAGTACATAATGTAACCGTGCCCTCTGGCTGTGTAAAACGTTCTTTGTCCTTGAATTTTCCCCTATACTTATCAAATCCAAGTGGCCCCCGTTTGTCGCTACGATCTGATAAAGCCTGAAGCCCTGGCCCTACGGCGCCGGGCGGGCGACGACCGCGCGGCCCCGCGGCGGCCCCGCAGCGGGTCGCGGCGTGCCGCGGACGACAGCGGCCGATGATATCGCAACCGCACGATCGCTGCCTACTTTGTATATGAATGAATTGTACTGCTTTATGCCGTTTGCAATCGCTATCGACTTGGGTCGCCTTTAGTTTTTATGAATAGTCGATTATACAACCAAGCTACTTACTCAGTAACATCATCTACTAACTGATTCTAACACGAAGATATACATAATCCGACTTCTTCCCTAGCAGATGATCATCACACTAATATTATAAATGCGAAAGTAACTCTGTCCGTCTGTCTGTTTGCTACATAATAATGGCTAAACTGTCTGTTTGCTACATAATAATGGCTTAACCGATCTCGATAAAATTTTGCGAGATAATAGTATGTATCATGAGGACGGACATAGGCTATTTTTTCTGACGAAATCGCGGACGATCGCATCTATAGCTAGTTCTGTATAAAGAGCTTGAAATCAGTAGATTCAAAGAACATTGCAATGATCACAAAGATGACCCCAATTGACCCCACGACCCCTGTTGATCCTAGTGGATAGTGATCGGAATATCCCCATTTCGTTCCTTAGGGTCTACTACAATCTCATTTCAACCTTACATGAGCTTTTTCGTACTCTCTGTACCACAGATAGAGCGATAGAGAAACATTGCAAGTCTCGAAAATAATGCTCTTTGGCAGTGGTAGGCCCCTCGTGCCATTCACAGTTCGCACGGGGTCCAGGCGACTAATGAAATTCTGCGATTATTCAGAGTCACGTCGCGAAGTTCCTCACGTCTTATCGTTCCGATCTCGCGATATTTCTCACGGAAAGTAATACCGATTTCCAATAACGTTAAACTGAAACTTTGTACAGGCAAAAGGTCTATGATCAATCGATCAGGTTACAGATTGGGTCCGTCTTGATCCTGATAAGGGTAGGTTTAAATTTAATGTTTTCTAAATTGTAAACTGACGATGGTCGAAGATGGTAAACTCGTCTAGCGTAGAATGAGAATTATATAGTTCATAGTAAGGGTCAAGTGGGACGTCTCCGCAAAACCTTATATTTAACAGACTTCAAAAAAGGTGGGGTTATATATATATATATATATATTTACTGGGGGAATGTCAATATGAAGCACAACGTGTGTGATGCCAAAACGGTTCCTGGATGTATAAATTATATTATACAGATTTTTTTCATGAGTGGTAGCTAGCCAGCCGGGTACTAGAAAGTATCCTACAACCATGCTGTTTTTCTCATGATGATAATATATTATAAGATAAAGTTTAGTATCGGATTACTTAATTCGATATTACAAGATTAAGTTTAGTATCAGGTTCAGTCGATATTGTAAAATAAATTTTAGTATCGGGTTAAATAGTTATTGTAAGATACATTTTAGTATCGGGTTAGTTCGTTATTGTAAGTCCCTCGGGTGTGGAAATTGTCGAAGAAAGGAAATCCTATCGACTTTACGATTTACTACTAAATTGTCAGTGCACAGTTGTTCTGTTCTCTTGTTTACTGAAGAAAGATTATAGGGTACGTAGTCTTTCATCAGCAAACAACTTGAATGTATGACTGTTGAAAATTCAGGTCAGACAAGCAAAGGAGATTTTTTATTTATTTTTTATGATACTGGGTGACGAGACGAGCGAAGTCTCTCGCCTGATGGCTCTTCACGCTTGACCATAACAGCTCAACGCCACTCAAAATTTAGAACTTCAACAGTTCAAAACCCTGGATGGCAATGCACTGCGCTCGTCACCCCGAGACATAAGATGTCAAATCTCTGTTTGCCCTGTAATTTTGTTGGAAACATTGCCGTTCAATCCGGAACACAGTAGTGTTTGCACACTACTACTTGGCGGTTGAATAACTGGCAAAGGTGTGGTACTTCCCCAGCGGACCCCAACGGTGGGCGGATAATATAATAATAAAGTACATATAAACCTAAATCGGGCTTGATGTGTTAACTCGATCTCACCCATCAGACAAACTTTCAGCTCTTATGTGCGTGAAAAATGAATCAGTTAGCCGTACTTACAGTTTTTAACCGACTTCGAAAAAGAAGGTTACCAATTCGACAGTTTAAAAAAATATTATGTTTATTACCTCAGACCTTCGACTGTGTGAACCGATTTTGATGATTCTTTTTTTATTTGAAAGCTGGTGCTTCCTGGTTCCATTTCAATTTGGTCTAGTTCTGATATTTTTATGAAGTCGGTTTTTTTTATAATTATTACTTTATGTGGTTAAGCGGTATAGTTGAAATAATATAAGATAACTCTTTATTAAAACACCACACAAACAAGGAAAACATACATTACAATGAAAATATTATCTAGGTTTTTAATAGGCGGCCTTATCGCTTAAAGCGATCTCTTCCAGGCAACCATGAAACATGGAGACATTATAAAAATATTACAGGCCTGAACAGCAAACTTTTAAGATAAATCATACCTATACCATCGGACCGTGGGATAAATCCGATTTAGGTTTCCTTCGGGACCGGCTTGATGAACGCCGACATCGAGTCGAATTGCCAACTACCGGCTTCGTTTCAGCACGCCAATTATACCATCTAGTCTAGCTATTATAGTAGCAACAACTCGATCAGTTGACAGTTTACAAATATCAGTGAACATTTACACACTTCCATTATTATCAATTTAAAAACCCGACTTCAAAATTAGTTAATACGCCATTTTGTATACATGGACGACATATCTTTTTCAAATGAAATTTCTATGAGACCAATCTGAAAGTAAGTATAATCCTTTCAAATTAAAAAAGGGTTTTTTCAAATATTTTTACAAATAATCATTTGTAAAAATATTTGAAAAAACCCTTTTTTAATTTGAAAGGATTATACTTACTTACAATGAAAATATTATCTAGGTTTTTAATAGGCGGCCTTATCGCTTAAAGCGATCTCTTCCAGGCAACCATGAAACATGGAGACATTATAAAAATATTACAGGCCTGAACAGCAAACTTTTAAGATAAATCATACCTATACCATCGGACCGTGGGATAAATCCGATTTAGGTTTCCTTCGGGACCGGCTTGATGAACGCCGACATCGAGTCGAATTGCCAACTACCGGCTTCGTTTCAGCACGCCAATTATACCATCTAGTCTAGCTATTATAGTAGCAACAACTCGATCAGTTGACAGTTTACAAATATCAGTGAACATTTACACACTTCCATTATTATCAATTTAAAAACCCGACTTCAAAATTAGTTAATACGCCATTTTGTATACATGGACGACATATTTTTTTCAAATGAAATTTCTATGAGACCAATCTGAAAGTAAGTATAATCCTTTCAAATTAAAAAAGGGTTTTTTCAAATATTTTTACAAATGATTGAGTTTTGAGGTAACAAACATTAACGGAAATTAGAACCTCCTTGTTATTGAAGTCGGTAAAAATACCTACAGAACTGAGAAAGTGATCGTATGTGAATTTTTCCTGATTATTGACTAAACCGATTTGGATGAGACTCACCTGATATTGTACATCATGAAAAAGATGTCTTTGATTATCTAGTCTAGACTGAAACGTATCATACATAGATCATGATCAATCAATCAAATCCAACAAATCAAAGATCATGGAAATCGGTCCAGCCTTTCTTGAGTTCTAAATGGAGTAACAAACCCGAATTAGTTTTTTATATGTAGGTACATATATAGTAGATAACAGGCTTTAAAAACATTACACTTACTGAAAAATAAAATAAATTGGCTGATAAATTTCTAAGATATAAGCGTTTAAAGTTTTTGATGGGGATTGAGAGAGGATGATCTTTCCCTTATCCTGTGCATAGCATTTGTATGAAGCACGCAAGGCTTGACGTCATAACTTGCTAAAGTTCACTCTCTGTCTAGCACGAAATTAAAATACTTAAAACTTATTTATTTTTCAATTATTATGGTAGGCAGGAAATAATAACTAAAGTTAGGAAATAAAATATTAGGACACAGTCCTATTGTAAAGTCTTGTAATTCTCAATTTCTCATCAAAGTACTAGTAAAGTAAGAGAAGTCGCAATTGTAAGTCTTGCAATTCTCATCAACGTAATAAAATACGAAAAAGAAGCTTATTTCAATAGAAGATCAACGTTACAAAGACGGCACCGTGGCAGCTAGGAACTACTTCATTATTATGGCGGAATCGTGGCTTTGGAGAATACCAGGATAAAATGACGTTTCGAAATTAAACGCGACAAAGAAATATCACGGATAAATGTAGGCCAGGTTGGTGAACTCTGGAAATAGATGGGAGTATGATTTCTTAGTCTCAGTAAAATAGAAGACAAGCCGTATCAGAAATTATGCTAGATACTTAAGATATATTCTATTGTATAGCAAATAAAAGCAAATATAAAAGTTTTCAAGGCATACTTCTCAAGTTTTGTAAATTATGTGATTCTACAGCTGCAATACAGTTGTTAAAAAAACGTTCGGCGCACTTTCTAGTGCTCGGCTGCTAGCCACCCTCAAGTTGAAAAACTGTCGGCCAAGCACCTAATGGTGTTTCGGCACTCATACTTGAGAGCCAGTTACTATTTTAGGCTAGGTGTGTTTACCATCCTCGACCACACCGTCACTTAACATGATCAACCATTAAAAAAATAATGTTTTAATAAACTGGGAGCACCGATTTTTTACTCGATTAAATGTCCATGTTTTATTGAAATCGCACGACCCAATTTCCTTCCAATCCATGAACGTGACGAGGCAAAAGTTGGTCCTTTGCTGCACGGTAGCGATCCGTAGAATAAGTTCAGTCAAAGCTGTATCGATTAAAACTCGAATACCGCTTACCTGTTGGTTGGAATCGTTTTATTTTTCACTAAATCTGCCTCTGCATTCAGTTGCCATTAAAGTTTTTTGTTTTTCACTTCTACCCGCATGTTTCACATCGTAATTTTGGTCTCGTATTGCGATAAAATGTTTTACTTGCGAAATTTAAGCCTTGAAATAGGAAAATTACAATGTAAACATAGTAAAAGGCTTCGATAGAGCGAATAACTTTCATGTAGGTACCTACTGCTGGAAAATGTTACTAAAGAGGTCGTTGAACTGATGTGTTGCATAACGACATTTAAAACTGACTTCAAAAGTATATGAAAAACGTAAAAAGTGCCCATAAAATTTGAGGGATGCCCTCGATTTCCCTGGAATCCCATCATCAGATCCTGACTTGGTGACAATGGGACCAAATTAGAAGTATACCCTACCGAACAAAAGAAAAAAAAACAGTTGGCGGGATAATCGGTGTTTTTTTTTTTTTTAAACAGTGGTACATAGAACCGTCCTCTGTTTTCTGTGCTTCTGAATTATTAGCTTTATGTTCACAGATATACAGTTTATGTTAGATACGATGAAAAACAAACAAAGTTCGTAATCAAAAATTATGAATTTTTAAAAGATTTTCCATTCTAAAGTTGTCAAAATCTGTTACAAAAATCGTGAATATAGCCCTGATTATGGTTGCGCAATCTTTAGTTATGAACAAGTATTTTTTTCAGATAGACTATGCTTTTGAATATGTTTTAATTGAAAGTGTTAAAGTGGGACAACCTTTAACTAGATTTGTAGTCTGTGGTATAGAATCTATGCAACATGAATGTTGTCATGGACATTTTTGAAGATATTTTTCATTTTATGTATTTAAAACAGAATGAGTAAAGTTGTCACATTGCAAATGTTTTGTGAAATTTAAATTTGATTCAAACAAGTTTGAATTGATTAACCTATTTGAATTGAAAAAACAACAACAAATTCAAACAAGTTTGAATTGAAAAACATCAAGAAACGCACGAAATATTGACTTTGAATAAATAAACGTAATTCACCTATTTTGTGCATAAATAAATGTATTTGCTTGTGCTTTTGTATTCCTGGTACTAAGTATACGTGCAGTATGTACCCAGTCGATGGGCCCGGGTCCCCGGGGGTAGGAGGGTGTTCCTTGTTTGCCCTCGTGACGTTATCATGTTTTACTTATAAACATTTGCCTGTTTGACTTGTAGAGTTTCGTTTTGTAAGGCAAAAGATTTTTTTTAAATGATATAAATATGTGCATTATATAGTTGTATTGAGATTTATACCACTACTAAATTATACACGCTTAGGAGAAAATTGTGGGGTAGTTTTGAATAAAAGCGACCTAGCAGAGCATTTTTTTAAAGGGCTTTGTGGCTCATCGATCTCATCGCCCTGTAAAACAACTCAAAAATTCTATAAACTAAAATACACCTAAAAAATTACAATATCATTATTTTAGGCCTCTATAATTGTACCAGCTTATACAGTATTTTAGCATGATCAGATTCAGGGCAGGCTAATATATTTTCAACTTTAATCATATAAAATGTGCTCACTTTTAGTGTTTACGTAAAAACGGCCTTACATAACCTTAGTCGAGGTGTTTATTGACTGCGATAGGACAACGTCGGAATCGTAGTAAATGCTTATGACGGAAAACAAACTAAAATAGATTGACTCCGATTTATAGAACAGGAGTCACGGACAAACATATTTATCTCAACTTTCTTGACATACGGCATAAAGCAAAAGACATATGTTGTCGGGTAAATTTCTGGTAAACAAGAAAAACACGATAATAAGACGTGTTGGATTCGCATCCTGTTTGTCCATTCCGATTCGAGATCGCTTTCAAATCCCGGCACAATTATTACCTACTTATTTATTCAACACCGATATTTGGATATTTGTCCAAGCAAATATACCTATCGGAAAATGAGTGTCGGTACGAATCCATCCCCTTGGTACTCGGTGTTCAGTGCGCATGCGCGAAGCACCCTCTGTCAGACGGCGCAGTTCGTACCACCTCGGCCGAGCCTTACCACGTAACCTCCTTTCACCTGCAATGACGTATTAACCAACCACTAGTACTGATACGCGTGAAAAAGTGTTCTAAAACAGTAATCAGTGAATAAAATATACTGACAGTGAACAAGGACTATTTGTCAAGTGATTTGGATTTGGAATCAGTTGTTGCCTTGTTAATGCTGTCGCTGTCCTGATGTGATGTAAGTTTTTGACGTGTTAATACAAGGATTAGACGCTGCTTTCCTTTTCTTACAAAACTATTTCAAATGAACCCCCCCAACAATATCGTAAACTTATATCTAGTCGTGTTCACAATCAATTCCTCGTTAACTCGTATCTTTGTTTGTA
Organism: Agriopis leucophaearia; assembly: GCA_949125355.1. NCBI lineage: Eukaryota > Metazoa > Arthropoda > Insecta > Lepidoptera > Geometridae > Agriopis > Agriopis leucophaearia. The sequence continues at coordinate 1,691,997 of OX421262.1, forward strand.
TCGCACAGAACTAATACTAGTCAATCAATAATTCAAATTAAACCTATATAAAACACGACAGGCGTAGCTCCCATCGAATTTTCTACACCGAAACACAGAATAATTCATTGAAATTTTAACTTAACTTGTAAATCTGAAATCCGTTTCGTTCGTCAACCAAAAGAGAATAAAGCAACAGCTATCATTCTTTCACAGACACATCTCCATAAAATTCATTACTTAGCGTTCCAATTCCGCAAACAGCTTTGATATCACAAAAAGTCTCGGTTTTCGCGTGAAAACATCCCAAAATGTATCCGAGAGTGAGATCCGTCATAATAGCAAAAGTAACAGAACGTCGGCGGGATCCGTTGGAACCGCGGGGGTGTTTTTAGCAGCGATTGTTAGGAATACATTGTAATTCGCTGTCGTGTGAGGTAGCCCTATTGTTTGAGGTCTCAGGTCGCTTCAGACTGAAGCTTGTGTTTATGTGAACTCGTGTGTGCGGACTCGTTAATTTCAATCTAGAGGTTCGCACGGTCGGGTGGAGATGTCTATTCATCGAGGTTTGCTTGTGAAGTTTCTACGTCGATATTGTGATACGAACAAGAAAGCATACTACCGTACATATATATTCAATTTTATTCATGTTAAATTGTTACATTTTCTTTGTTATCTAATATCTTTTAATTTCTGATCGTTTTATCATGTACATACAGAACTGTTGAATGTTTCAAAAACAGCATAACTAATTTACTATATTATAGCTAATTTATCTTAAGTAAATACTTTTTAAGACATTTTAAGAACCGAAATTTAAAACAAAACACTAGAAAAAACATTAGAACAACTCTAAAACATTAGATAAATAAACTCATGCTTTATAGCAAGCGGTTTTCCGCGACTTCATATACGCGTAGATTTTCATATAAACTTCCAACCCTCCCCCCTTTAATTCTGCTCTTAAGCAAAATCCTTTTAGTGGATCTCTACACTCCATAAGGCTATATCGACCTGCCAAACCTGCCTGCTTTCAGCGGTTAAATAGTTTTCGAGATTTCATGATAAGTCAGTCAGTGAGTTTTTTAGACAAATATAGATAATATAACTCATAGCCCTTATACAAGACCAGCTCTCCAATTCTTTATGACATTTGTACTTCGATTTGAACCTGATACGTCCCATTATGCCTATGCGCACGTTTTGACAGCACTCAATTACAAAAGTATTACGCAGATCTGCTACACGAGTACTTATTGTGATATTTTAAAATTGGAAACGTGATATTCTGATATTCCGTGTCTGGGCGATAATACCAAATCGCCGAGTCCCTGTATTCAGAACACATGACTCATCGGTCGGCCCCAAACGAATCCAATTTCATTGCAAGGGATGATTCATCCCCCGTACGTGCGGGGGACAGTTCGATAATTAGTTAAAATAATCTACCCCACATTATTGGGGGAAGGAGATGATGAATAGAGTTTATTGGGATGAATTGCATTTGTGAAATCGGAATATGCTTAGATAGATTGCAATTCTAATCTTCATAATTATTGTGGCCAAATCGAAATTGAAAAAGGTTTTCGTTTTATGTGCTTCCCTAATTGTTTCACATAATCGGGACATAAAATGTAAAAAGTTAGATTTGTTTCGCTCTCTTGTATTTTTCTTAGTTCCTTGATTAGTTATTAATTAATTGGACAACAAATACTCGTAGCTGGGGAAAAAGGTCTGACACCTTTTTCCCCAGCTACGAGTATTGTGTGCCAGAGACATAGTCACATTCATAGCTTTAAAAATCGAAGGAACGAAGCTCTGTGGTCGTATCCAAATTTCAAATATGTATCATCCCGACATAACATATACTTTTTATAGTTTAGTCAAAAAGGAAACTACGATTACTTGGAAAACATGCTAGTATCAGTTTACGAAAAGGTAAAAACACGACAATAATAACACGAGAAAATACAAGACGTTGAAGCTGGAAGGTTGTTTTACCTTCGAGCTTACCTCTTGAACTTATAACAGTTTTATAGCTAAAACTCAAACAGTTGTCATCACAAAATGTACGAAATAAGTTTGAATTTTGAGTTTTTAATATGACCATCAGCATGGCAAGTCTAATAATTTTGAAATGCAACTTTTTGCCACTTTGGTGGGCCATATTTCGCAAAGGGTAACACTTATCAAAAAAGTGGCGTATGGAACCTTATCTTCATTTTAGAAGAGCTATTCAATGATACGCCACGCAAGGGGGTGCAGTGGGGAAAAAACATCCCCATTTCACAAGTATCCCTAAAATGCCAAATTATATTTTTATAGTACTTTTTAAAATTGAGAACTAACCAAAACTGTAAGGCCGATAGACGATTTTAGTCTCCAAGCGACTACCGCCATACAAATCCATTGATCCATTGAATCCAATGGATTTGTATGTGCAAAGTTTCATGCTCTTATCTTTATATCGATAGAAATTAAAAGGTTCTAAAGAATTAATGAACAGACGGATAGAACAAGTTTATAACGGTTCTTTGTACTTACTTCTATGGAACCCTAAAATACTCTTCAAGTTCTGGTTAACAATTTTTGAAAAAGTAGGTTAAATGTACCCAATTACTAGATCGTAACTTTCTAGCTACTTGGCTTATTGCTACTTGGTCACCAATCTGCTTAATTTGTTTTAGTACCGGTTCCTAAAATAGCAAAATAGGCATATAAGTCAAGGTCGTTTCAGCCGCTTCTGTTTTAATATTTAAGTCTGTGGGCGTGATATTATATGTATCGCAGAGGCAATTTGCCATGGTGTGCGTGGGGACAACACAAAGGGGACTTTATAAATCAATTACTGACGTACAGTACGTGGATTGTATACGTTAAAGGTTGCGTACACATGATCGTCGATGTAGTATACCGTATAACAGATTTACCAATTTAAACTCAAAAAATGTAACTCTTAGAGTTTGGCGAGGAACTTTGTGATACTTATAGGATTCTGCTGGAGAAAGTTTTTAATAGCAGAACCCTATATCAGGAACATGGACGTTTGATTTAGCCTGTTTATGTAATTGTCCAAACGATTTACGTAACTAATTTTATTAATATTTTTTAGGTGTTCTGGTACATATCAATACAAGTCGGTTATTAATGTGATGCATTTGCGAGCTACAGAACTATAATACTTGTCGACATTACCTACTTGTAGTTGCCGATCTAGGTAAATAACCTGTGCATAATTTCAACAAAAAGAAATTACCATATTGTAGTTACTCGCTATAAATCAACAAATCTAGTGAAAAATATGATTTTTGATCGGAATTCAGACGAACGAAACGCGTAGGTGCGCCAGCCTGTGGGCCGTTTTTTCATGCCGCTGGCACCGCCGACATTCGAAAATGATTAGTGAATTAGATTCACGCTATTTTCACATTATGTGATGGATGGGTTGGTTTTATATTACCTAAATTTCATAAAGTACAATATAAAATAGACGTATTTAGCGGAAGCCACGATCTGAGATGAAAATGCAGCTATATAACCTAACCTTTCTTCCCCATCAGTTATCGGTTCTTAGAGTGAACTTCGGTTCTCTTTGACGTGTTTTGATCTAAATATCTGTCATCAACACATCTCCAGCCAAAATATCCCTACAAACCCAGTATCCAGGTCATCAACCACACGTGGAGTCACAGCACAAAGAGCTAAGTACATGAGCTCCAACATTATCGCTAACGATGTCCGCAGGGCAGGCGCCGCCGCCCTGCGTTGTTGATTGCATACCATCCCATCCACCCCACTGTGCCAGAAGTATAAATATACATTCATATCATTCATATCATTATTGCTGGCCTAGAAATAAAAGCTTCATAAAGTTACACCTATTAGACATTGTAAACTGTAAATTAGTGAAACGTTTAGAGTTGGAAATGCCTACAAGTACCGTCAAGTAAGAAAAGGGTGACAATTTTTTTTTTTTGTAGGGGCGAACAGGAAATTACACAGAAAGTTTTTTCCTGGCCTGCACTGCCTCCTTTTGGAGTTTATGGGAGTACACTAGGACTGCCCCGGTGGCTCAGTTGGTAGTGAACCTACCTTCTTCCTTTTGGGGGTCCGATTCCCATCTAGGGCAAACATTTATGTGATGAATATTTGTGTTTGTTCTATGTCTGGGTGTTAATATCTATTTAAGTATGAATTTTAAAATATAATATGTACGTATATCAGTCTCTGGCAGCCATATTACAAGCTTTGCTTAGTTTAGGGTCAGGTGACCGTTTGCGCAAAAATGACCCAGATACGCTATCCTGCATCCACATGATCTTTTCCATACTTTTTCTATCAGAATCGTAAATAGCAGTTCCTGCAAAAACAATCATACCGTCAAAATTATTTTGTGTTCATCCAGAGTTGCGGTAAACAACACATTTGCAGAAACCAACCACAAGTTGATGTAGTATCGTTGAGATCGTCGACCCTCTGCCCTGCAGTGGGGCGGCGGCACCAACCTACTCCGGACGGTGCACGTTCACCCTCACTGGCGACGATCACTCGCCACTGAGCTGTTCAAAGCTATTTATTATACTCGTACCTAGTTGTTTATTGATCGGACAAGTTTACTTTAACTCAGTTTTTAAACGTACAGATCGACGATGTGACTGTGTTTGTTGTATATATTACGTGTTTGCAGTCGTGTTCTGGTTCTGATGTTTTTTACGGTCCTGTTATTTTGTTATATCGTCGTTTTGCTACTTAAAATCGGCGATGTGCTTTTTACATCAAGATAAAAAACCAATAGATTCAGAATCGTGCCAAAAAAATGTCCGAACCAAAACTCGGCGCACGCTACGCATTGTGCGGACTTTTTGGTTAGCTGTACGGCAACCGCGATCCGACTACAACGCCGTGCGATGCCAGTTCTTCGATGCCATAGTGGGATAAGCGACGTTCAAAACAATGCAAGCGACATAACGTCCAAATTAAAGTAAATGTGGCATTGTGAAATATAATAGATGTCTAGGTATGTACAACGACGCTCGGACGGTTTTCACTTAGAGGTTGTGACTCTATAGGAATTGTATCTCTATGGGTACTTATCATCATTATCCCTTTTAACCGACTTCCAAAATGAGAAGGTTCTCAATTTGACAGTTTTTTTTATGTTTGTTACCTCAGAACTTTTGTCTAGGAAAACCGATTTTGATGATTCTTTTTTTATTAGAAAGTTGGTGCTTCCCGTGTGGTTCCATTTCGATTTGGTCCAGTTCTGACATTTTTATGAAGTCGGTTTTTTATATTGATAATTATTTAATAGAATGTATGCGTACGCTTTTATTATGTACGCGTACGTCATACTACTGGCGCGTAGAGTAAGCAACACTATCACATCTTCTAGAAGCAAGGACGAGTTGCGTTCCTTGCTTCTAGAAGATATTATTCACAATGAACGTTATTTAATTGTAACCTTGTTTGTTTCAGGTAAGTAATCAACGAGAGAAGAGAGGCTTCCGTACTTATAAAATTACTATCTTTATTATTCACCACTATTTACCACAAAAGTTAAGTATGGATTTACGCTTTGATTCTAGTAAACAGTTTTGAACATGGTTTCAAATGTAGCAAGCATGCGACAAGCAATAAAATAACTTTATATGTAAGGTATGCGAGTATATTTGAAATTCCTTTGATATGTGAGGTAAATAATGCTGACACAACTCACATTTAAAAGTTTAGGGTACAAGCAATATGTCACGGGCTAACTCCCTCGTACCCGCCCTTGTATCGGGGCGACTAATATATTTCAAAATACCAGGGATTCCTACACAAAACTCGGGAAATCGAATGTTAATCCAGAGGCGAGATATCGATTGTTTTATTCGCTTTCACCCTGTATCCTCAATAATGTGTTCAATTTATATTCTCTATTCATTGTGAAGCTTCATAGCTCGCGGCCGTCGGCCGTGGTCTAAAAACGAAGTGGCACTTTAACTTTTCGCGCACTAGGCGTTCTCTCGCTCGCGCTTTAAACATTTTGAGGGTTCGTTAGTCCTACAAGGCCAACCCTTATAAGTTCGTTTTGTCCGTCCGTCTATCTGTCTGTCTGTTCAAATTTACAAGAACCTTCAAACTTCTATAATTATTAACATAAGGACATGAATCTTACAGTTATAGTAGGTAATAGGTTTTAATTTTAAAAGTATAAAAGCTTGCATTTTAGATGTGGCTCTGGTACATGTGAAATGGGGATGATTTTTTTTTTCCACTGCACCTCATCGTGTGTATGTCTTTGAATAGATCTTTTCAAATGAAGATTCATTCAAAATTATTTCGATCATTATCTGATTATGAAGTTTTGAGTTATAGTGATAAAACTGTAATAAATTCAAGACGTTCTAGCTCAAAGGTCATTGACCTTTCCGTAAAATGATCTTAACACAAAATGTGCTCCTAGTGGTTTTCTCATTGATTAAACCATAAAAAAGTATATGTTATGTGGGGATGACACATTTCTGAAATTTGGCTACGTCCACAAGGCTTGGTTCGTTCGAATTTTTCTATAAACACCAATTCCTGATAAAAATGTCTACAATTTATATAGTGTTGGTCACGGAACCCTACCATAATATATGCGTGTCTCGACACGCTCTTGACAATGTATCATATAGCGACATTTTTTTATCATAACTTTCAAAATGTTTTATAAAATAATCATTTCATTTAAAAAAAAATTCATACTGATTAAATTAACTCATTGATATGAGTGAAAACTTTTTTCTTTGAATCAACGTGAATATTGGTTTTAATTATATTAAAATTCTTAATCATGAAAATGTTGCAAAAACGTTTGTCAATGTCGCTGTCAGTAAATTTGTATCTTTAAAAATATTGAATTTGCGAGCGGGAGAACGAAAAACGACTTTCCTCATCTTAAGTTTGACCCAATTATGACGACTCTCTTAACAGCAGCCATCTCAGAGGCTGAGGAGGATATTTTCTTTGAACTATCTTTATTGCAATACCTCGGTCTTTATTCATATTCATAAAATGAAATACTTGCCTTGATCATATTATGTCATATAGACGACATTCAAAAGGGGCACTAGCTTCACGTAATAGGCACATGTATTCAAGTCTCTACTGTGATATAAAGGGATTTCTATGACTTTATGGAAGTCACAGTAAATTCAGGATTCAGAAATGAATCTACATAAAAACTGAGAAGACATATTGCTACTCAATTTGTTTCGTGAAACTGAAATAAGAGATGAATCGAGTTTTGTAAATCCAGACGATCGAATTGAGTCACGTTCTTCAACCATTGCATTTGTTTGGACAACACAATGTTGTTGTTGTCATCATCAACATCATCAGCCAGAAGACGTCCACTGCTGAACATAGGCCTCCCCCTTTAACCTCCACACTGAACGACATCCTGCCATCTGCATCCACTGGATGCCCGCGACTCTCACAATGTCGTCGGTCCATCTAGTGGGAGGCCTACCTACGCTGCGTCTTCCGGTTCGCGGTCTCCACTCAAGAACTTTTCTTCCCTATCGGTTATCAGTTCTTCGAGCGATGTGGCCTGCCCATTGCCACTTCAACTTGCAGATTTTAATAGCTATGTCGGTGACCCTGGTTCTTTGGCGAATATCTATGTTCCGAATTTTATCGCGTAAAGAAACTCCGAGCATAGCTCTCTCCATTGCCCGTTGTGTGACTCTGAGGTTATCCAAAAGACCAACATTTAAGGACCAAGTTGTTGTTGTCAAGAAGACACAAAAATCCTTAACTCTTGTATCCTTATGGCGGGCTTACTTTTTCTATTTTAAAAATAGTAAAAATTACAAGCTAACTAGCACAAAATAACAAAACTATGATTGGAACAGTTGGATTGCCCATATACCGTTGAAAGTCGAAACACTAACCATATGCTCAAACTAAGATACTGATACCAGTTGGCAGCAAACCTAGCACGTTGGCGGCATATAAAATTTTACAGTTTCGATGTACCTTTCGAATAGAACCCGGTTTTACGTATCATAGAAGACGAAAAAATATCCTAAATATTTAGAATATTGAGCTCCGCGAAATGTTTGGGACTAAGGAACTACTCATAGATTATTTTCAAATGACAATTAAAATATGCGACTGTAGTGCCTCTTCTGCGAGTCAAGTTAATTTGAATAAACTCTATGTATTAAGATGACCCTCTGCCTTGCAAGACACTGTTACCAGCCAATGCTGGCGCCTGGCAATTTTATTCAGATTATAAGGGAGGACAAGGGCACATTTCATAGCATTTGTGAGCTGAATTGGAAGCGGCCTTAGACGTCTATTGGGTGCTTTGTGATGGAAAATGTATGATGTTGTTTTCCTCAGTTTGTTTACTTTTTTTACGTAGTTCACAACTGTATATTTACTTTTATAATTATTTTGTCATCCAAGTAACAACATTTTCCGGTTATTTTGATGAAATTTATATGGGACCTATCTGAAAGTATATCCGTTAAATTTTCCAAATAATTTTCAAATCGGTTTTTAAATGAAGGAGTTTTGAGGTGATAGCCATTAAAAATATAACCAAATTGATAACATTTCTCCTTTTTTGAAATCGGTTAAAAATAGAATACTTAGCACCTCCTTCAATCAAATATCAAAAATAGACATTAAATACCATGTTACAGAAATATACAAAGAAGAAACCATAAAGTAGCTCTTGTCTCAGCAACAATCGCAAACGCAATCAAAAGTTAACCAAACCCTGCCGGCGATTTCTTTTTTTACTGTGGGACGACATTTTTCACGCCATTCTCTACCGTGGGCAGGGTTGCTACGTTTTCTAAATATATTTTAGGCATAAAGTAAATTAAAAACAGCTCTGACAGACATACATCGAAGCTCTAATAATAACGTACCTTCTTATTGTTGTAATGTAAGTAAATGTAAACAAATACGTCTACACAATATTAACCAATATCCAGGAAGAAAGGAGAAGAGAAAAACAAGAAAATGATAAGAAGTAGCAACGAGATCATAGAACATAGATAATTTCCAAAATACATGAAAGCATACAAAAATCCAATCTTCAGCAACCCTACCGGTCTAGTACCGGTGTCGGATAAAAAATAATAAATAATGAATGGTAAAGCCGCCGGAATGAGGAAGGAAGAGTCCGATGGACAGGATCAACTGGGGCTCGTAGTTATTAGGAACACTTTTAGGCTTAGTTCATATCTACTTGCAAAGTTATTTGTAATCGTCAGACGAAAAATTCATATTAAGAATGTACTTATTGACGCAATAAAAGCTATGATTATATCTTGAGTCCATCCAGGCTACAGAGGTATCAGTAACCCGGTTTTGGTAAAATTTCTATGGGACCACTTTGAGATGGAAGATGGAGGCATAAAATGAAATTTTTAGTGCAGATGCTAAAGATAAAACTTTTTATCGATTTTCAATGGAATAAGAAAATACAGCAAGAGGATAGCAACCGGTACCGAATACTAATAGATAAAACATTTGCATAGACTTCAGAATGTATTTACGACGGGAATTGGGATATTCTATTTATATCGACATCGACTATTTTTGAAAATACTATTTTTAGAATTACTTTCTTGTCTATTTGAAAATAAGGTACTTTTTTATGATACTTGTATCAGATTTTATCTTCCTTGTGAGCCAATAATTTATTTCCAAGATTATACCATTATTTTATCACTCTGTTCATTTTCTTCACGTTTTTCTCGTGCTTTTAAACTTACCTGTCGCAAAACTAAATTTCACTTTTTCCAAAGAGCTTCGCGAAGCTTAGCAGCATGACAGCGTCGTTCGTTTTTTCCTCTGACCTTAATAAAGGTCGCCTGCGCGTTGGATCTTTGTGTATCCTGTATTAGAGGCTTTACGAAAGAATAAACAGAAGTTCCGCTAAGACCGAAGTGCTAATAGAGCGGTCCGGTCCAAGTTCGTCCTCGCTGGAATTACTTTATGCAAATTAGTTTCGGGATCATGCCTTTTGATGGAAGTGTTTTTGTTTTACGGTTTGAAAGATTAATTATTAATTAGTTTCATAAAATACAATGGTACCTACTCTGCTACAAGTTTCAAAAATATCAAGTTTTATGTTTTGTTGCTTGAAATTAAGATGTTTTTTTTTTCAATGTGATAGGAATGAAAACGAAATTTTTAATACAATTACTCACAGTTAAATGATATGATAATAGCAGTGCCCCGGCGTTTTACCCGCTGTCCTACTGGCACCGTATTTTTTTATGATAAAAAATCGCCTAAGTGCCACAATCCAACGTATAATCTACGATCCAGACCATTACATAAATTCAATATTTTGAGATTTCAACATTTTGTGAAATAGACGTAAAGAACCTAAAGGCAAATTTCATATAAATCCGTTCAGCTGTTACAGGAGTTGAGTAAGAAGTAGGAACCAACATATACACTTAGAAACTTTAGCATAGTAATGGTTGGGTAAGGTAGCAATAATGATCTCAAGGCAAATTTGCCAGGGATTGGATTTGAAAATGCGAAGATGGACCGAACAGCGATCTTGGGCTCTCCCATGAAATCCGTCATAAAAAACCCATGCCAATATCCATAGCATAACATAAAAGTAGTGACAAAATTATTTTTTGCAAATAAAAATCGTAATACCTATAAAAACTTACGACAAGGGTAGCATGTCGAATACAATTTGGTATAACGGGTCATGCAAATAAGATTTCAGAACAGTTTTGCACGACATTTATGTGGGTAGTTATGCATATTCATAGGTTTATCGATTGCTACGACGACGCTTACAACCATTATATTGAACAATGGCAAAGTAAAAACAATTTCATAAACCAAACTAGTTAGAGGAGTACAGCTCTGCCCCTTTTTAACACTTTTGGAATTTCGGTTCCATGTCTTCATTCCATTCCATTTCGAAATTAGCTTTGGACTGAATTCGATGGTTGCATTAATCTATGCTCACTAAATTTACTGTTCTAAAAGCTTATGTTATCATTATTGATAAACACACTAAACTATATAATTAGGTAAAACTTTGAGGACTAACTTAAAGCGAAACTTTAAACAATAATTTTCATCTTCATCCCCCATTCTGAGGCGCTTTCTTATTTGGCAACTGTCTAACTTATATAACATAAATCAATTTACATTTTCCATACCTACCGCCTACTCCACCTTCTCACCCTGGGGCAAAATACTGAACATCTCTTTTATTACCCCCTTGAGAAAAATGACATTCCGCTGAGTCTGAAACTGGAAAACTATTGTGTTTGAAAATATGGGATCCTATTACAAACAAACCTCTAGTTTTTCCATAAGGATCTCAAGTTCGAAGACAAAAACAATTTGCTTATTTAAGTTTCTCCAAGCGAGATAAGTTCAAATTGGGGTTAGGTTTCGAAAGTTAGAATGTAAAGGATAAACTTTAAGAAGGTGTAATGGAAACTCATGAGTAACCTGTTTTATCCTTTGACGCTTTTCCGCTCACTGAATTTAGTAGGATTTTAAAAATGTCACTGAAGTTATTACAACAGAGCTTCTACTAAACCCCTCGGATATAAAGGAGATAAGTTGAGTCGTGTGTCGACGTTAGCTTCAAAGTATACAGGATATTTATTCAAGTTTTTGTGTATGGATGCGGGGAATATTTTCCTCGTCTACCTAGATCCCTGTTAACTTATGCTGTGTTTGTGCGACCTAGATAGGAAAAAGTTCAATAAAAGAGAAATATGAATGAGCTTTCTATATGAATAGAATTTTTGTCTCACACTGATGAAAAAAAATTCAAATATAAGTACTTAACATGATGTAAAATGTAAGAAAATTATATTGATACAATTTCCATATTTTCTGCAAATAACAAAAATGAAAATTAAAAACATTATGTTACAGTACATATATTTAACTAGATTTTATTGTGTCCATTATGTTGGCATTTGATATCTCAAAATGACATTTTAATTTAAAACTGTTTTATTTTATATTTTGTTGTCTTCCATATCTTTCCTTGAGTATAAATGGAGTTCATAGCTTTGAGCTTCAACTTTATTGGTCGTAAATTTAATGTCATAAAAATGTAGAGGATGGATTTGTAATTAAGTTGCTCATAAACCATGGTCGTCATCGATTTGCAGTAAGATATTCCGCTACCGTTGCAATCCTTGCAACAACAACAACAACAACACCCCCAACAGCAAGAGGTTGAGGGGTGGCAACACCCCTCTCTATGAGGGAGGCCTTGTCCAACAGTGGACGTTAATTGGCTGATGATGATGTGTGAGTGTGAGTATGTGTGTGTGGGTGTGTGTGTGTGTGTGTGTGTGTGTGCGTGTGTGTGTGTGTGTTGCAATCCTTATAGCGTATTTATCTTTGCCTTCTAAAGTGTCTATATTTGCATTGCATAAAGCACTCTGTTGTACACGGTTCTTATCACCCAATACCATTTATCTACAAGTGGCGATACGTTACCATTCTGTATTAATTTACCCAGCGCGTATTTTATCTAGCTCAATCGGAGGGCGGAAAGTGGCTCGATAAAGCTCATTCAATTAGTTCGCATGAACGTGATATATTCTATAGTTCAACACAATGGCATCGATACATGTCTTGGTATATGAACCCCAATTCGGAGTTATCTCGGTCATTACCTGCTAACTGCTGCAGGAAATTATTCGCACAATATACGTGTCGGTGCTTCGGAATGGCGATACATCATAAATACAAAGGCTAGATAACGACGATCATTAATCATATCGAGTGGCTATTGGTGATTCTGGACACGCTTTCAGCACGCCTAACTAAATAATTTTAAAGCGTTGCTGGCTGATCTTATGTACATCGGTGTGCAATGGCATGGCAAAGTGTCATGTTCTTTTCGTTGGGTACTACAACCATTCTTGGTTTCTTCATTATCTTTGATGCTCTGTGGTTAGTAACCTTAAACGTAATAAAAGTTGCTATTGAGAAGACAACCAATGCGTCGTAAAAGTCGGGCTGATACTGAATGTTTTTTTTACATTCAAGATACTAATTAAAGTCGGGGTACCTCTAGGTCGCGTTTTAGGGCCACTCTTTTTTATGGAGGTAATAAAGCTACATACCTCAACAGATGTTCCACAATGTTGACGATGTATATTTTGTGTCATCCCTCTGTTATTTGGGCTGGAGTCATAATTTCAGCGTGGCCAGTGGGTAATTATTATCAACGGTAGCTACACTGAACCGTTTTAATCGTCATTGTATGCGACTGTGATGGATTGTCGGCTTTATAAATGTGAAGCGGAATTAGTGCCACGTTTTACTGTGATTAATCAAATTACTGAAAACGTTTTGCATATAAACGTGACAATTAATAATCACTCGTCTGTTTTGACACATTGAATCGTGATGATTTAGAAAATAAAAGCTAATCTGAAAAAACCGATGAAATGCTTAAAATTATGAATGTATGTCACGATAACGATTAAGAATTATTGATATCGGTTCATAAATTTTATTATTTTTTGACTCTCTCTTCTGCTTTATAACGTAGCTAGTTCGTTGATGACATCAACCATAAAATCACTAAATCTAAATCGAAGATTCCGCTGATCGCCGTCCTTAGACCCGTTCCACACGGTCATCCAAACAGTCGTTATTCGGACATTAAAGTCGTTAATACGAATTAACTGCACACGTAAATTCACCCTTATAATTAAGCGAAACAGAGAAGCAATGTACTTTTATTAGGGCACTTTCCAGCCATAAATGTCACGAAGTAAATAGACTTTGTAAATGACCCCTTTTTTATTTGACATCTGAGTGTGATATAATGGTCTTGCAGGGCAATAAAGTTTTTAAATTAAATAACTGCTTCATTCCGTGATCTGAGTACAGTAGCCTGCATTAATATCTATACATTTCATAGTTTTAACATAATGTTATAGTACTATAGTCATCATCATCAGCCAGAAGACGTCCACTGCTGAACATACCTTTAACCTCCATACTGAACGAAATCCTGCCATCTGCATCCACTGGATGCCGTGGGTGTTAGTACTATAGTGCTTAGTATTAACTCAACAATAATGGCATTACTATTTATACATAAGGTATTCGATAAAGAATGGAAACGAAATTATCAGTTAGAAAAAGTAAGTATGTAAGATAAGTCATAAAATATTGCATCGTTTATATATTTTTTTATTATTATTAATCATTTATTTCAGACCAAGTCCATATACATTACATTAAAAACACAAATTACATTAAAATCAGCTAATAAAATAAAATTAGAATTAGGTGCATGTCAATAGTAACAATAATTAAGGTTAAGTTAAATGAACTATAAATGAGTAAAAATTTAAATTAAATGTCACAAAATAAAATGAAACTAAATAAAATCGAAATCAAATGTCAGCAGGTTATCTATTATTATTAATATGGACATGTAACCGCACTGCATGGTTAATGACCGGACAGTCGATCCGACCTGCAACAACACTCAGAATGCTATTGGTGCTGCTCCGGACGCGGCTTAGCATCGAGGCGGCTCGCTTGCGCATTATGGCATGAAAGCCGTCCACTCGAGCGTCAGCAAACATGCCTGATGCACTGCAGCGCCAGGGCAGCCCCAGCAACATCCTAAATGCATTATTGTATTGCACACGCAGGGCGTTGATTGTCTTCTGCGAATAGTTGATCCACAGACTGCACGTATAAAAAGACTGGCAGTATGCCTTAAAAAGCGAAATCTTTACTGCTGCAGTACAACGAGCAAATCTGCGTGCCAACATATTGCTTCTGACAGCCAACGCCCTGCGTTCCCTCTCAATGTCCTCAGCATCAGTGAGGTCCTCCGAGACCCAGTGACCCAGGTACTTGAGACGTGGGACTCTAGCTAAAGGGACACCGTTCAGTATGAGGGGAGGCACAGTGCTGGTCTTGAAACCCTTTGATTGAAATTTGATTTTTAATAAATACTGTACCAGTTAGTACTCTTGTTTTTATTATTATACTGTTTTTCTCTTCTGTATCGTTTCTAAATATCAAACGAGAGGTTTTAAACCGTGCAGCTAAAAGGACTGCAGTTTAATATATCTAGCGGGTCAGGCGCTCTCAGCCGTGTCAAGGACCTAAGCCTCCCCAAGCTCTAAACAATGCTGCTTAGTGCTTGCGGGATCCACAGGAGATATAGTTCAAACTTTATAATTGGACTATACGAGTTAGACGGTCCTTTTGCTTAATATTGAAATATTTAGAATAAGATTAAAAGAAGGTGAAGAAGTTTTATCAAAACAATTAGCTGCGCCCGCGGCTTCAACCGCGTTGTCATTTCTTTAGGAACCGTAATGTTTTCTGGGATGAAAAGTATCCCAATTCCTACGTAATTTTCCGGAACTCTGTGTAAAAAATCACGTATGTCCTTTGCTTTGTTTCTGCGTGAAAGAAGAACCAACAAACAAACACACTTTAGTATTTATAACATTAAGTATAATTAAAAGAATTAACGTAAGTAGTTAAAGTAGATTCGAATCTAGATTTTTCTCCAAGCAGGAGCATTCTAACCAAATAAGCTACGAGCTCAGCATTTATTTTTACTTCTTATTCCTTCGTGTTAAGATCTCGTTTTACAACAGTCGTTTTACTTTGCCCCAGGTTTTCGTGAGCCTTAACGAGTTCTGCTGCATCGTCTACAGTTCAAATGTATCTTAATTGTTACGTTTACCGTACAAATGCACTGTTATTACTGGCGGGCGGCGGCACGAAGCTTAGGGAGGGATAAAGTTAGGAAACTTAAGATTTGTGTTTACACCGGCGGCGTCTAATGTGTTAACTCTATTTAATGATGCATTGTTTTTTTATTTCTTCTCTTTTCAGTTTTTTTCTTCTTAAGGTTATCATTATACAGTCCAACTGATCTATAGCTCAGCCGGGAAGTATATATTTGTGTCGTCTTAACATTGGTTGATGAAGCTTTTCTAGCCATGTTATCAGTCTATGCTTTGGTTTTGTCATGATATTGGGCATCTATATTTGTAATACTTTTTTTCCCATTATGTTGCTGATATGTTTTGATTCAACAAAGGTTCAGAAGAGTCAGCTCTAATTGGCGTTGCTTTAGTAAAATGGTAATATTTCAGTAGTAGTTTCATAATGAATAATCTTAATTTCCAATTTTTAATTTTTCATGTTTATAATTTTCAAGTAATTATTGTGTTAATTAAGTAATCTTAATATTATTTTTAATGTGTAATATAATTTTCGTATTTTAATTTTTATAAGCTGCAAATCTGGACAATAAATGATTTCATTTCAGTACCTACTAGTGTCACACAAGGCAGTTCCATGTTATCACGTTGTCGTGTTACCAAGTAAGTAGGTGCACGTACCTAGTCCGAAGTTGGCGAACGGTTCGGACGCACCGGCGCGGCGCCATAAAGTACCAAGTTTGGGCCCCGTTGGGACGCCAACTGGCGTTATACGGACTTCGTATACGAGGCACGAAATAAGCGATTCGGTTCAAGAAATAATTATTTATGACAACATTGACTAATAGATGCTATGCCAGCATATTAATATTCTTGTCAAGCATTTGACCTTTTTTTATTAATTCCAATTTTTCGTTGTTCTTAAGTTCTTTATCTGATTACAGTGTATTCTCAGCGCAAGAAAAATCAATTCGAGCTGCAATTCTCTACATCCTCACAGTAGATACTAAGTTGTCAATAGCATTATCGTCCTCCCCTATTCTTGTAACTTGTAACAATCTCATTACCTGAGCTCCCAAGTTTGTAAAAGTTGGCGGATGTGTCGATTATCGTTAAAAGAACCTGCTCTCATCCTTGCTCAAAATTTTCAACTCGAAACTTCTTGCTTTAACTTTCCCTGCTGCGGACTGGGAGCACTGTGGTCGGGTCGGGAGGTGAGAGCCGTAAAATGTTTAGGTATACTGCATTACTGGAGCAAAGCTTGCCTAATTAACCATGTGGAGAAGTTTGGCTGCAAACTATCCGGAAACGTAGGCAGCCTTGGTTTGTGTTGGAAAGCTGGTAATCTTATTAAGTAAACAAAGTGTTTTTGGTAATTCTGATGCGCATTCAGCTAGAATTCGTTACGAGTATATTTGATTATTGTCATTATCCAAAACCGTACATTTGCCTTGATGGCACAAAACCTAGGTGTTCGATATCAGCCAAAAAAATCTTAATATCTAAAAACAATGTCCCAGGTAGTTTTTTTATCATAAGGGTCTTACCTAATTTACCCCCAACTTTTCCATCAAACGATATAGATTATCTCATTAAATGTCTTTATTTTCTACAAGCAATCCGCCCCTAAACACACAACTTGCAGCGACCACAAAGCCATCGATACGTCTAGCCCTAGACGATGGCGGCGTCTGAATTATAGGGGCTGCCAGCTGCCACAATCATTTTTAATACCAAAGATCATTGCGTTGCCAGTTAATAGTGTAGTTGTGTCCCAGTCCAGCTGTAGTTAATGGAAACGCTGAACTTGTGCCGTGACTTAGCCCATTTGTTCAGGAGTAACTTTTGTTTGCGCGCCTGGTAGTTACTGAGCAGTAGTGAGCCTACCCAATTAAGGTTTTTTACTTTAGGTGTTCAAAAGCTAATTTGATTGCCCTAAGTCATTATCATATATGTGTATTTATTATCCCTGAGAAATGTAGGAAAACTACAAAAGTCGAAGTAAAACAGAAGACGTATTTGTCAAAAAAACCTTTATGACCGTCTTTATCATTTTAGTAGGTTTCTTTCTATATATAGGTGGCGGTGATTACTTACCATTAAGTGGCCTGTCTGCGTGTCTGTCACTTATTGTAATACATGTCATGCTCAAAGTATACATTATGCTTGGAAGCTTTGTGTTGATTTTCAGACATCCAAACAATATTCCAAAAAACGCAAAAAGTTATGTAAGGTTACACTACCCAAGCGCCTCCAAAATGGTTTTGCGGAAAACTCATTACTCCATACTTGACCTGAACCCACAGGCTAGGCCGAGAGCATCAATAAGTCTGGTCCTAGAACCGCAGCCGTCGGCAAATATTACAGAAGCTTTGTCCTTGTACCTATTTCTTATTGCTTCACTTTTGCGAGAGCTTAGTGATATGAGTAAATAAATGGCGCGACGGATATTAAATAAGAACAAAAAGTGTTATGCTACTCTTAGCAACTGCAAAAGTCATATTTTTTGTTCATTGTGTTTATGTCTTCAAAAGCCGACGTGAGTGTATATAAAAGTTTCAAGCGTACTCATCTCATCATCCGCCAGAAGACGTCCACTGCTGAACATACCTCCACACTGAACGACACCCTGCCATCTTCATCCACTGGATGCCCGCGACTCTCACGATGTCGTCGGTCCATCTAGTCAAGTGGTAGTCAAGCAAAGGATACATAAAAATGCGTACATGCGTACAAGGTTAATTATCCATGCAGTAGCTAAGTTCAAACGAATTCATTGGCCTTTTAAGTAGAATCATTACGCTTTTGCTGAAGCACCAGTCTGTCTAGACGAGCCACGAGCTTGCCTACATACAAATTGATCTAATTTCGTTTGTAGTAGCGGCACGGATTTTAAATAAATTATTATAACAAATAATTCAATTTAAAAACCGACTGATATTGCCAATCAACAAGCGCTTGAATAACAACATTTGTATTATTGGACGAATAAGCTGCTTAAAAAACTACTGACTGCCACCCTAATGAAATAGTTTTGGGACTACCTCGAAAGCTTCTTCTATAGTTCTATACAATACAAAAATAATCACGTTAATTGGTTTACAACTGGCGGAGTAATCGGTGTACCTACGTACAAAAAGGATGTACCGTGTCGTAAAGAAAGAGCCAAACATTATTTTTTTATTCAGCGATAGGCTTGCGTTTGACCGCTAACTCGTCTGATCTTAAGCGATGATATGACGTATCGATATTCTAGCTTTGTCGCGTCTAAGCGCGGATTAAAACGGTGGAAAGACATCTGTCAACGGTCCGTGCTAGGCATAATATATATTATCCTTGGTGCTAGGCCTACTGAAGTCAAGGCAATTAACAATAGATTGGCCTCAGTAAAAATAAATGGAAGAATTATACATACAGTTTCCCCTTTAGCACTTACACCTCCCCTCGGTCGTCCATTCGTATACATTTTAATCACATCGTTTGCAGTTGTGTGCACACAATATTGAAGTGTGCGTTTGTAGAACTAGTAAGAATATGTCAGTGTGTGCAATACGTGTTTACCTCGCCCCCTTCAGTTTTCGGTAGACCTTTTTTTCGGTTCTAGGTCGAGTTTAAAGGCAAATCCAAACTATCAGAGCTTAGCGCGATAGCGCAGGTTTCATTAAAATAAAGCCCTCAAGTATCAAGTATGCCCTAGCAAAAGAACAAAATTAAAGATTCTGTAAACGACATTGCAAATAAATTTATTTATTTATTTCAGCCGTGGTCATCTCATTGCAGGGCAAAAGCCTCCCTTCCCTTCTTCCACTCCTCTCTGTTCTGTGCTATGGTGTACCAGTCTGTTGAGTGCGGGAGTCAAGCTCGTCCCGCCATCTTTTCCTGGGCCTTCCAAGGGGTCGTATGGCATGCGGCAGCCATTCTGTAGTGGTTCTAGCCCACAGCTCATCCGACATTCTACATTGCAAATAAAACAATGAACAAATTATTCATATACAAAATGTATTCTACTAAAATATTTGTACGAATAAAACCAAAATTCTAGAATATATCTCATAAAATTTGTTGGAACAAAGGTTCTCAAATAAACAGAGACACGAAAATTGTCTTCATACATATTTATTTGCTTTTAACTTATGTTGTTTCGTTCGTGTGTTTATGTGATATTAATGTGAAATGAGAGTTTACTTAATCGATTAATGTGAACATCATATTGTTTTATTACATTACTGGTTAATGTTGAGTACACACACTTATTCTTTCGAGTCGATGTTTCGTTTTTTTTATTTTAATTTTAATTTTTTGTTTTTATTTTAGTTTTTGGACCAAAATTTTGCCACTTCGATGGCACTCTCCGTCGTTTCATTCAGGTCGTCTAGTGTGCGGGTTGTATACGTTCCACACTCGCATCATGTGTGACATTGTCTGAGGGTTCACACCACAAAGACATTCGGTATCAGAGCCTTCTATATAACCCCACTTTGCCATGTTATACCAATTTCGGCCCACTTGGGACCGAAGTAGGTTCAGGGTTTTCCAAGTGAGCCATGGTTCTTTATGGTCTGAAGGAGCTCTTCGGCAGGGACAAGGTAATTGGGAGTTGGACTGCGTACACTCACTGATCGTATACTTGGTGTATGTTTGGGTTAAGGGGCGGCAGTTCCATAGCTCGCATATTATCAAATATTGAAGATAAAATAACTTAGGGAAAATAAAAATACTGACAAACCCATGTTTTGTTGTCTGTAATAACATACTTACTAAATTTTCATTTTAATATCTTTTAAGTTAACGAAGTAATTTAGTACCAACAATTTTTTTGCTTGTTGCTAATATTTTACTCCGTCAAATTAAAAGATACTAAAACGAAATTGTCTTTTTTTTCATTTGGGTATATGTCCGCTTTTGACTCCAACTCGCCTGTTGGTAAGCGACGATGTGGTCGAAGACGAAGCACGCAGACTTTATTTGGTATGTTATGATAGCAACCAAAATATGGGTTCGTCAGTTTTAGAAAATGTACTCTGTGATTTTATATCTTCAGTAATGTGATATTGTGCAAGGAAGAACCCCTTTAAATTCTTCACAGATTTTAAGCAGAGATAACTATTTTCAACCTAATTTCTGCGAATAATGTGGATTTAAGAATTGAACCTAAATTGTAACTATTCTGATAAGATACAAAACCGTTCACATACAGTCTCTTGTTATTGGATAGTGCAACGTCGACAGCATTCGGCGCTAATGCCGGGCTGATTGCTACACACAAAACAAACAGACTGTCCGTTAGCCCGTGGAAATAGATGTATATAATCCACATACCAACTGAGAGAGCAAAGCTGTAGGGATTCTACAAAGAGGTACATTCCAAGCGATTGTAATTGAGAAATAGGACTTGCTATGTTTGATCGTTCCACCCGAAAACCAATATTTTGATGGATTCTTGCTGTAGGCACAGAGCTAATGGTTTGGGTGTTGCTCAGGGAAGCATTACCCGCCATGTTCATTACCTACATTATGAGTAACGTGGTATAGATATACAGGGTTACGCACGGATTCTGTACTATGCCGGAAGGAGGTCATTGTACTCATCATTATGAACAACTTCGAATATGAAACTTATTTGTATTATGATTTGACGATTTGAGTCATAGTGTGCACTACATTGGTATTACAATGTAGTGCACACACATTACAGCTTGTAAGTAATGGTATATATGTGTGTGTTTGCTATGTGAATAAATTATCTTATCTTATTTTATGGGGTCAATCCTGAAATCACTATTTAGTAAAAATAAAAAAAATCCTTGAATAAAAAAATCTGCTATTCCATACATTTTGTCGAGTTGCAATGACCGGCTTCTATGCGTTTCTCTTCACATTTTCAGCGATCTAAACTATCCTTTTACGTGCATTCTCATAATTATCCTTATTTACATACCTTAAATTACCTTAGATTAGAAACTAACATATCAATGGTCATTCTCGGTCAAAGCATTTATTTGCTGTGACAGTTGCAATACCATCGTAAAAAGCTGAATGTAAATCGCTAATTCTGATCACTTTCTTTACGTTTATGAACGTAAGATTTTATCATACGCGGTATACCTCAGTGAAATATTAAGATAAAATGTTTTTCATTTTCATTCAACTTTTTAACTGACTTCCAAAAAGGAGGAAGTTCTCAATTCGCCTAGATTTTTAAAATTATTATTTTTTACCTCAGAACTTTCGACTTGGTGAACCAATTTTGATGATTTTTTTATTTATTTGAAAGCCCATTTCAATTTGGTCCAGTTCTGTAATTTTTTTGAAGTCGGTCTTTTTATATTGATAATTATTTTTTACATTGTTATTGTAGCTATCAGAACAAATAAACAAATAGCAATAGTGTAGGCTAGCAACTTAGGCGTTATAACCAATCACCGGGGCTATTATGGATCTTGGATCGGGATCAGTCAGTGTCAGAATTGACAGAATTTTGACACTTGAAAGGGGTTATGACGCAAAAAAAGAAAAAAAGAAGCGTTGTCTATTTCCAATTTCATACTACGAAATTGGAAATAGACAACGCTTTTTTTTTTACATAATTTTGACAAGTCGCGATCCCGATCAAAGATTCATAATAACCCTGCGGTTTATTCGCTGAATTTCTAAACACGGCAGCATTTATCTATCCGCGTGCTTAGTTCCCTTATCTAGCACCGACACGCCTGTGTGTACAAGCCCTAATAAGGCCCTCGCTGGAGCACTTATCTGCTTTAAAACCCTTTAAATGAAGCAATAAATGCGAGATTCTCTCTCAGGTATGTACACACTCCCGCTGCTTGTTTACAGGGGGGGTGGGGGGGGGGGATCATTAGTATTAGACGCGGGACGTGTTTGTTTGCTGTATTTATACGCGCGTGAGTTAAAACCTCATTTTACGTGGATGTGAGCAAATAAGTGGGATAATGGATTTAATCGGTAGCAGATTATTTTAAACCTTCAGAGATATATTATATTATAACTAGCGATCTTCCGAATCCCTACGAATACTTCGTACGGGTATAATTTAGGAAAAAAATTATGTGAAAAATGATCGGCGATTTAGGTGCAAAATATTACTTAATTAGGTTTTTCCTTCCGAAAAAAAATATCTAACTGATGGTGGGAACCGCATCAAAATACGTTAAGTGCATATCCTTTGCATTCCATTGCAGCAGCGAAATTGGCCACTTAAACTCCTTTCTATGGCACGTGTATAGATTGTATCAAACTGACCAAAATGTCTTTTGGCATTCGATTTTCGCTTACAACATTCAATTGGAGTGCTTGATTGAGCAGTACTGATTCTCGTCAAGGGACCTTGGCTCTTAATTGTTACTTGACGTGAATACTAATTGCTTGGGGTAAATCAAACCGTGATTGTTTGTAATTTGGTTACGTGAGGTTTCGGCAACAAAATTTACCTTTGACAAGATGCTGTCTCTATGAAGCCAGTCCTTTACATATTTTTCTTAGTAATTTTTATATACATGGTTACACGCATATAGACTGTACTATGGCGAAAGGAGGTAATTGTACTCATCATTATGAACAACTTTTAGGATGGGACCAACCCTCAAACCGCGAAAAAAAATCTGCTGTTCCATGCATTTTGTCGAGTGTCGGGATCACTTTATATGGAACAGCAGATTTTTTTTTCGAGATTTTAGCGTTGATCCCATAGTAAAAGTTGTTCATAATAATGAGTACAATGACCTCCTTTCGGATTAGTACAGTACATTTGCGTAACCCTGTATAAAATAACACTCTAATTCGTCCTTTACTATGTTAGGTTAGGTTAGTTTAGATAACTACATAGTTCTGTAAATTCTTACTACTAAATAGATTTACTTTCGAATTTATCATAGTAGTGTGATTTTCTATGTCTACAATTTTGAATTCACCTACAATAGAATTCCCTGCACATAATACAATCTGGTTTCCCATTTCGCCCACCCCATGAACTATAAGTGCAATGTACACTCCCTGTATTGTTCCTCCCTATGAATTTTGCATTAAACGGACAGAAGAGTACTAAAGGACACTGCACAATATCATAATGGCCTAGCGGGTCCCGCGTACACAGCAAAAGAGCTGACCCATTTCTACCTTTATCCCATCGACATAACTGCTACCAGAGTATTCGCTCGGGAAGGATGGTGTTTGTCCATGCAAACATTTTCCGCTCCAGGCAACATTATGAAGTCATAATTAACCGTGCACTTATTACGTAATATACTTTGGATAGTAATTAAGGGTGAAGCGGGGACGATGCGACGGTTTTGTGAGGAATTTTCGTGGACAAGGGTTTTGAAACCTTCTGATGAGGTCTATTGTGAACACCTATGTTGGAAGGGGGTTTATGGGGCGCGGAGATTATGCGTGCAGCACTGTTTGTAGTTATCATTATCATACATCATTATATACATAATACATCCTTAATTTTCACAAGAGAAACATTGTTTTATACTATAAAATAATAACTGTTCCATAGATAGGATCTCTATGGAACAGTTGATATTTTTTTCGCGATTTCAGGGTTAGTCCTGTAATTATATAAGTTCATAATGATGAAAAAATGACCTCCTTTCGGCCTAGTTCAGTCTATATGCGTAACCCTGTAATTTACTACAGTGTTTGAATGATTCCAAAGGTATATTCTTTTATCGACTGTTTGTACGTTGCCGTCGTTTCGTTAGCGAAACGACGGAAAGTGTGAAACAGGAATTATTTAACGCTTAGGCGTTAAATAATTCCTGTTTCACACTCGACATTTGCTCCTGTTTTCCATCATAAAGGCGTACCCGTTCGTTCTTACAACGGAATCACTTTAATTATGCAATAGAAAGTGTGTGATGCAAGTTGTCTAGAAATACTCTGTATTTGTTATTTATAAATCCGTTGGTGCTGTGTT
The DNA here is from genome assembly GCA_949125355.1 of Agriopis leucophaearia. NCBI lineage: Eukaryota > Metazoa > Arthropoda > Insecta > Lepidoptera > Geometridae > Agriopis > Agriopis leucophaearia. Next base: position 1,716,630 of record OX421262.1, read on the forward strand.
CCAGAGTTTCACAATGGTTAAGATAGAGAGTACTTAGTTCCTCATAATGTACTCACCTTGTTACTGGGATACGGATCAAAGTGAATCAGCCGCTTGCGCTGGTTGTGCCTTTATTTTGTTTGTCTCTCTTTAACAGATAAAATAAGACGTATTTGTCGTTCATTTGTAAGGGATAACCTGGGGATAACTGTTTTAAAATTCAGTTGCATGATTTGACCCAAACTAACAAGGCAAAGTTAAAATAAACTGGGCAAATAAATGACAAAGCGCTTCTAGTGGACAATAAAATGAAGGCTTTTACTTTTGAAATGGAAAAAATCAAAGCACAACATTGTATTCACTACGTCTCAACTTAAAATTACGATGTACCTGAAACCAAAACAAATGCACCAATGGATTTAGTAGCTAGTTACAGTGATTGCTTCAAGGCTTGCGGTATATCGAGTAGCTTAGGTATTTCATTAGTTCTCAGTCTGGTCTACACTTGCTGGCTCAATGTATTAGTGCTTGAGCAGAACCGGTGTTTGATTAAAAGCAGCCTGACTTAACGCGTCATCCGGCTTTGCTTTTCCTATCTATATAATTATATGAAAATGAACCCATATTTACCTTAGTCACGTCATAACTTGAAAACGACTTACATTTACACAACGAATTACATATTTCAGTCTTTTTTTTTATAAGTTTTGTAATCTCTGGGATATTTTTGCACTCGCGGTCATCTGACTGATGAACTGATATACGTACATATATATTTTTAAATACATATGGTTAAACACTGTTTTAAACTATCACGGTTGTTCACTAAAGTTATATGATTATTTACGGGATATTTACCGTGGTAAGGTTGTGGAAGGAAATAGTCTTCCCGTGAACATGGTGCATGTAACTGCGCCGAAATATCGGGAGCTCCTTCCACAACCTTACCACGGTAAATATCCCGTAAATAATCATATAACTTTACATGGTTAAATAGATATCAACACCCAGACATGGAACAAACACAAATGTTTGCTACATGAATGTTTGTCCTAGGTGGGAATCGAACCCTAACCAACTGAGCCACTGGGGCAGTTTCTTATACTTTGTAGAAGGTTTAAGAATTTTCTACAAAGTATAAGAAAAATTAAGAAAGCTGGTAACGACGATGTAAGACAGGTCAAAGACTGTCGGTCAATAAAATTGCTTCTAAAAATTTACTGAACATTAGTTGCACATTACAGCGGGCAATGGAAAGAGCTATTCTCGGAGTTTCTTTGTTTGATAGAATCCGAACAAGGATATTCGCCAAGAACTATAGTCACCGACATATCTATTAAAATTTGCAAGCTGAAATGCCAATGGGCAGGCCACATCGCTCGAAGAGCCTATTACCGATGGGAAAGAAAGGTTCTTGAGTGGAGACCACGAACTGGAAGACGCAGCGTAGGTAGGCCTCCCACTGGATGGACCGACTACATAATGAAAGTCGCGGGCATCCAGTGGATGCAGATGGCAGGCTGTCGTTTAGTGTGGCGTTTTAAGGGGGAGGCCTATGTTTAGTAGTGGACGTCTTCTGGCTGATGGTGAGATGCATATTTAAATGTCATTGATAATTCAAAAATGTGCAGGATTCGAACCTGCGCCATCATCGGGTATACGACCCGAGCGCTCTATCCACTAAATTACGGCCGCCCTCCTGTCGGTCTCAAATTCTTGAGCTGTCTTTGCAACCTATCTAAGCGTTGGTGATGCCAACTATAATTCTTATTACCTGCTAGTAACTACTCGGATAAAACCTTTACAGGTCCCAAAGCTGACTAAGAACTGACGTCTTTTTATACTGACCCGAAAGTAATTTTTAAAGAGTTGTTGTTCCACACTTGAGGATTGACTATTAGTATTATAGACGCATAATCGTAGGTTAAAACTGTAGGTGGTTATAACATCCGCAGCATTCCGCACTTACTCATATAATTACTGACATCACCTACAAAATAACGCCCAGCCTTCAAATAAAGATTAAGGAATTTACGTAAAAACGTTACTCAAGTTGATCCATGCTTAAAATTGCTCTCTCAACTTCTCGCTGACGGAAATCGTCACACATGAAAACGAGACAGCAATTTTAAGCATAGATTAACTAGAGTAACGTTTTTAAGTAAGGTCTTAAATTTACAAGCGTGAGATACGGTTGTATCTTACCTTAAACCTCATTTGCAATTTATTTACGGAAAATGAAATAAAATTTGTATACTGAACATACATTATAATGTAAAACAAGACTACATAAAAACGTTGCACTCTGAAAAACTTTCTTCATATATTTTTCCTTGCCATTATTAAAAAAATTACCTTGAACCTTAGATATCACCATACCGTCTACTTCTAGCTCATGCATAAAAACGTTCATATCAATTTATTGTGTTATTGAAACCGATGCCTTTGATGACACATCACATGGCTCCAGACCCCTAACAGTCCCCTTCTTTCCCCTCCAGACCCCTTATATTCCCTGCGATGGCCCTTTGAGGGCTAACGACGTGGTACAGGCCTTTCATATGTATAAATAATATGTTTTTGTGGGGAACTCGTTAATATCGGCCACCGTTTGATGTGCGGCGGTAAATAAAATACGAGTAGGTTCGAGTGGCGCCTAATTCACTTTGGAGTATATGAATTGAGATTGACAAAAAGCTGGGGTGAGGGAAATTATTGTGACAAATAAGATTAAGTTTATTTACAAAAGAATATACGAGTACAAGCTTATTTTTCTTCTGCAAATAATTTATAGATTTTTTTTTTTTTTTTTAGCTTGCCTGTTATTTTTTTTGTGAAAAATTCCTTATTCGCGCGTTAAACGATTTTTGGTAAGGGCAATACTTATGGGTTCACGTCGCCGATATGCAAATTTGATTGTTATTCCAAAGTTTAAGGTTTTCGCTTCTGTTGGCAGTCCTCATGACTGACTATTTTTTATTATTTATTGAGAATTGTTCAAATGTTTTTCACCAGTAGATTGGTTAGCTCTGTTATCTAGGTTTATTTAATACATTGATGCACTCAAAGTGGGTCCTTGCCTCCAGTAGTAAGGCTGGCCGCGTAAGCTTGGTTTACCGTCTCGATTTCCGGATTAGCTTTACTTATTTCGACTCCCGAATGCACGTTTCCATGCAGTGACACATGTCGCATATACGTTCGATTCGTATTCGTTAATTTTCGTTCGGAAACAATTCTTCACGTTAGATTCGGAAGCTAGCCGTGCGATCGGTAGTACTAAAAGGAAAAAAAAAAGCAAAGAGTCATCCCGAACGCAACGTTCACATACATTTTGTGTGGGTCGTCGCACACGGACGGACATTTCGGAATTGCGCCAGCGCCATACTTACCGGACCTACTTGTTGTTTTTTGACAGACGAGAAATTGTTCAAGAGTTTTTCAATTCAGTCCGTTTTTTTTAATATAATTTTTTATGTAGCCACTGATTATTACAATATTTGTAAACCAATTTATGTGACAACTTTTTTATTATATAGAGGAAGCTCTTGAGGAAGTTTCACATTACATTAAATTTGGTTCAGTAGTTTTTGAACCTGCTCAAATAAAACGTAGATTTTTGTATGAAGCCTTTGTAAAGCCGGTTCGCTGTATTCAAATGGTGGATAGTTTTAGTTGCAGTTAAATTTCGATGAAGCACATTCACAGTGGAAAGAGACAAAAGACAATTAACAAGAGACCGCAGGAAAACACTGGATGCAGGCCGCTTCCAACCGGCCCTTTTGGAAATCGATGGGGGAGGACTATGTCCAGCAGTGGTCGTTCTATGGCAGAAATGTTGATGATGCCATGTATACAGTATATAGGCACTGAAATAACTACACTTTCACGATTTACAATTGCTTGTTTTTCTTCAATCTCACAAATTTTCCTTCTATATTTTTCTTTTATATGTTCTTCGTTGCTTTCTCCGGCAACCGACAATACTCGTACATCACGTTCTTTTCAATTACTCCGCCCACAAGAACCCATTTTCCTAACGTGGATTCGCCAAAAAATTTGCATATTAGGTTTTGGATTTACTCTTGATGCTAACCCCAATAGTCTGTAGCCCTATTCTAGCGCGTTCGAGATTGCTGCGGTCACTTTCTCTCTCAAAAGAAATGTTGTGCGAGTGAGGGTCACTGAGATAATATCGAGCGTTTTAGAATAGGACAGAAGAGAACTCGGTGCTCGATATTTTGGATAAGCATTATTTCAAGTGCGGGCCTGTGTGACCTTGATTGTTGAACCAACCGATGTGTTCAATCGATCTTCTGTGATTGGTGATTAGAGTCTAGACTTCTTGTTAATGACCTTCGTCGATATCGTTATGAAATATCAAATCTAGTATATCGAAGGTTTCTTTAGCAAATGTGTCGAATATCTCAGATCCGAAGAATAAGGGCGTTTTTTTAGATAATGTAGATCTACGTTTGGCAACCAACTCTCCTGATGGTAAGCGATGGTGTGGCCGAGGATAAATCACTAATCATTATGATAATTATATTATCATAATTACTAATCATTGATCTAGCCTACAATTAGATGCCAATGGCCAATTGATTGATTGCAATTCGATGCCTTAGTTGTAGTAATATTATCGTTCATTCGTGTTCAAACGTTATTGTAACTCATTAAAAAAAACCTATATATATATATATATATATATATAGACTTTATACCGCTAAACCGCTTGACTCAAAAACTGTTAGTACGGCTAACTTAATAATTTTTCACGCACATTAAGAAACTTGTGGTGAAACCAGTGAACTAGCTAATAGCAAAATAAAAGGGCGGCAAGGTCGTCTGCAGGGTAAGTTCGACTAAAGGCCTGCCTAATATCATCATCAGGCCTAATCAAGCTTGATTTAGGCCTGATGATTTCGCACTCGCCCTTCCGTACCACATTTCTCTTATTTGTCTGTATGGAAACACGCGGTGTGACGGTTTCTCGATTTAGACTTAAAAATCAATTAGAATTCTGCTTCCAAGCATTATAACATATATTTATGCTCTGTTTATATATATATATATATGTTTTTATTATTACAATAAAAAGCTGCAATCCAGCCAGAGTTAGAAAAGCGTTTGCAACGGAGTACCTTCCTTCTTTTCCTTGGTTTCGTGACAGTGTTTAGATAAAAACGTGTTTTACTCGTATATGTCTTTACTATAAGTAATAATAAATAATTAATTCGTTGTTTTAGAAATCATCATCATCAGTCAGAAGACGTCCACTGCTGAACATAGGCCTCCCCCTTTAACCTCCACACTGAACGACAACCTGCCATCTGCATCCACTGGAAGCCCGCGACTCTCACAATGTCATCGGTCCATCTAGTGGGAGGCCTACCTACGCTGCGTCTTCCGGTTCGCGGTCTCCACTCAAGAACCTTTCTTCCCCATCGGTTATCAGTTCTTCGAGCGATGTGGCCTGCCCATTGCCACTTCAACTTGCAGATTTTAATAGCTATGTCGGTGACTCTGGTTCTTTGGCGAATATCTATGTTCCGAATTTTATCGCGTAAAGAAACTCCGAGCATAGCTCTCTCCATTTACGTTTAATACGTTTTAGAAATCTATATAGAGAATTAATGTAAACCTATCTGAAATAAAATTTACGGGAAATTATTTTTGTATTTTATGCTCTACCTACGACGTTTTATTTCTAAACAACGTTTCTGAATCTGAAGAGGTAAAGAAACAAATTACTTTGAACTTTCAAATACGCTTCTGACTTCTGTAACGCGATTTTAAACTCTTATCCCGATTTAAAGTAACACTTTTCCTACCTCCCTTTGCTTCTATATTTGGAAAGGGAAACTTTATAAAGGTCAACGATTGTTATAAAGAGGAAAGGGTTTAAGTAAACTCGAGACCAAGGATAGTGCACTTGAATAATTATTTTATGAGCAAACGCTTACCATTTCAGGTGTTTGTAGATTATTTTTGTATGTACTCGTATTAAAGTTTTGAAGATATTTCAGATTACTTGAAATTATTTGTATTCGGTTAAAGATTGTTTTTTTTTAAATGATACTGAATGACGAGACGAGCGCAATCGCTCGCCTGATGGCTCTTCACGCTTGCCCATAACAGCTCAACGCCAGAATTTTGAACTTCAACAGTTCAAAACCCTGGATGGCAATGCACTGCGCTCGTCACCCCGAGATATAAGATGTCAAATCTCTGTGTGCTCTGTAATTTCGTTGGAAACATTACCCTTCAATCCGGAACACAGTTGGTTGCTTGGCGGTTAAATAACTGGCAAAGGTGTAGTACTTCCCCAGGCGGACCCTTGCAAAAGAGTCCTACCACTACAAACACTAAGACTAGTGAATAAAACGGTTATACAACTAAACAAAATACAAGCTAACACTAACACTACTTAAAGAATTAGACTGTCCATAGACTGTTGAAGGTCTAAAGACAATCCATACATAAAACAAGCTCTTAGAAAATTTTTTAACGACTTCGAAAAACGAGTAGGTTCTCAATTCGACTGTTTTTTTAAAATGTTAGTTACATCAGAACTTTCGACTGGGTGAACTGATTCTGATGATTCTTATTTTATATGAAAGCTAGTGCTTCCCGTGTGGTCCCATTACTTCCTTATATTGATAATTATATATCTTTACAAGCTATATATGTATTATATATTTTGTCATTTATGTATTGCTTCATAACCAATAACAATGACAGGTTTTCATACTTAGGTTGACTGCCTCGGTGGCTCAGTTGGTAGTGATCCTACTTTCTGTGCTTGGGGGCGTGGGTTCGATTCCCATCTAGGGCAAACATTTGTGTGATGAACATTTTGTGTTTGTTCTATGTCTGGGTGTTAATATCTATTTAAGTATGTATTTAAAAATATATATGTATGTATATCAGTCTCTGGCTGCCATATTACAAGCTTTGCTTAGTTTGGGGTCAGATGACCATGTGTGCAATAATGTCACAGATATTTATTTATTATTATTATTTTATTTATACAACAGGGTTCTTATTCTCTATCTCACATGAGATTACTTGCCATAAACGCATCACGACATAACGACAATGTTATTGAAAAATTGACACTGTACCATGTCTTTATGACCACATAAACTCGTGGAATTGCGAGTTTGATAATGTGATGTATTCGTAACGCGCTCGTTTTGGACGGTCAACTAACGCGTTTCGTGCACGATTGTCAAGAGAATGTAATATCCAATCAGAAACGAGTTGATTTGTTTGACGCGTTATAATTTTGTAACCATGGTTACCGACAGTGTACACACGTTTACGGCGTGTTATTGGCGTGTTTTGTGTTTTATACAGTGGTAAAAAAAACTGCTTACTAAACTCCGTGTAAAAAAAATCCAAGAACAGGCAACCTTTTGGATATTGTTTCTATCCTCCAAGTTTTAGGGTAAAATTTCACTTAGCCCAAACTTGTCAACCCAACATGGCCGCCTACTTAAGCAACAGACAAGAGCGGACAAATATGTGTTGTTTTATAATGTTTGCAGCTAGGAATAAAGCTTAAAGTAATATGTGTTCGTTAAATTGTTCCAGGTATAACGAAGACAGAATGTTCAGAAAAGGTCAGTAAGCATGAAGCAGTAGGCATAATTATCTTTATAAAAAAAAAGCATGCAACCATGCAATGTTGGTACCTGTTTTAAGTTAAGTACTGTTTTAAATAGTAGACAACTTAGTTGTTTATATTTTCACTAACTGTTACCCACGACTTCGTACGCGTACTTCCGTATAAACTTTCAACCCACTTATTTCCCTCCTCTTGGTTCACTTAATTCGTCTCTATCTTAGCGGATATCCACACCCCATAGCGAATCTCTGCCAAATTTCAGTTTAGTAGTGTTCAAGATTTCGTGAGAGTCAGTCAGACAGAGGTATTTCGTTTTTAGGGTTTCCGTACCCAAAGGGTAAAACGCGACCCTATTACTAAGGCTCCGCTGTCCGTCTGTATGTCTGTCACCAGGCTGTATCTCATGAACCGTGATAGATAGTTGAAATTTTCACAGGTGATGTATTTCTGTTGCCGCTATAACAAAAAACCCTAAAAAACAGAATAAAATAAATATTTAAGGGGGCTCCCATCCAACAAACGTGATTTTTTTGCCGTTTTTATAGATTATGGTACGGAACCCTTCGTGCGCGAGTCTGACTCGCACCTGGCCAGTTATTATATATCAGTATAGGATTTAAGGGCCTTACCTAAAAACGTTACTCAAGTTGACATACGCTTAAATATGCTGCGTCTTGTTTTCGCGTGTGACGATTTCCGTCAGCGAGAAGTTGAGAGAGCATTTTAAAACATAGATCAACTTGAGGAACGTTTTTAAGTAAGGCCTACCTACGTACTTAATTCAGTTTATACTTTACTGAATTAATGAAATATATTTAAGTAACAATTACATATTTTTGTCATTCATCTGTCGCCTTTCGTTCATTAGTAGATGTCTCTCTTGTCCCTTTTTTCTTTGCAAGCTTTAAATATACCTTTCATTTGCATGTTGTCTCTTTGGTTAGGACTTTCTTAAATTAATCATTAATGTCAACAAATGTATTAAACCAAAAAAAAACCTAATTAACCTTCTTTCCATTCCTCAATCTAGATTGTTAGTTCCATGATTTCAAAATATTCTTATTTCCTGCCTGGCCTTTTCCTTACTTCAGATAGAAGGATTCTCTTGTTTCCAGTTAGTTTACATTCAAGCTTTGTACCGATGTTTCAGAAAGGGTTTCTTGTTAACCACCGTTTTGTTATAGCTAACGGCATTTTCTTTTGTTTTTAAAATACATCTTGTGGCGCTGTAGAAGAGTTTTAACACTTATTACCTTCAGCTTAATTTTAATTTCCGTATAAAAAGATTTGTTACGCGATTCACAGAAATATAATGATGTGGCGCTACATTTTGATTAAATATATACTTGGGGGCTTACTTAAAAATGTTACTCAAGTTGATCTACGCTTAAAATTGCTCTCTCAACTTCTCGCTGACGGCAAACGTCACACGCGGAAACGAGACCGAACAATTTTGAACATACATCAACTTGAGTAACGTTTTTAAGTAAGGCCTTGATTTACAAAAGACAGAGCTACTAACTTTTCTAGTTGTATATGATATCTGTGGCACCAGAATCCGTACAACCGTTCAACAGTTATAAGACAGTAGAAAGATCGCACTGTCCAAATATGAAGTCTGCAATAGGGTATTCGACTGATTTTACAAAACCATTTTAAATTGTTTATTACATTAAAATAAAGCAATCTTGTAATTTAATCATAATTTTCAGTATTTGTGTTTTAAATGACGGATCAAAATTCAAATTATTAAACTACCGCGTAAACGCTACCTTTGACATTCATGGGGCCACGTGACATTAGTGACGTCACACATAAACAAACGAGTTAATCTCGCCATACAATTGTTACCTCTATTTACTTTTTTGTGACGACATGAGGAGATTCGGCTAACATAGAGCGTTTGCAGTCAAGTCACGTGATCAGTGAAAAACAAATTTTTATTATGTATTTTTCTAGATATAGGGACTTTATTTTTTAGTTTTTAGTCATTGAATACTTTTTGAAAATAATAATCTTCTAGGATTACACCAGTATTAATTATATTTTTAATATAGTCAAATACCCTATTATGAAGTTGTAAAAGCATGTGATGCACGTTTAGCCCGGACTGCCTCCTACTTCGTCACTTATTCACGGAACCCTTGCCAACTCAATTATAGCGCAGCTGTACCAAACCAAACATTGCCATAATTTAGACCTCTCATACACCCCGACTGTTTTACTGGAAAACTGGCTCAAATCTTTAATTCCCTGAAAACTGCAACGCGGTACGAAGTGGTAGTTTGGATGGTCGTAAACTGAACTCTTGGAGCCAGGTTTTGTAGTAGTAGTTATTTATTTGTGGGTTTGTGGTTATTGTCGCAAGCTTGCCGCCCAGTGGTCGCGGAATTGCTTTTAACGACCGCGTCGCGTTTCGCGTCGGGTTTAGTGCTGGCTATCAATTGGCTCTATAATGCAATGTTGTATCGTCTAATTTCAATTGCATTGCTGAATTTTTCGAAGGTTCGCAAGTGAAATTGTTGCTTTCGTGTTTTCTGCTTTACATAATGAGGTGTAAATGGAGCGAGATGTGAATCGGTGACGTGATTTCACGTTTAAAATTCACTTTTACCTTTTTACATAACTTTTACTCACCTTTTGGACAAAGGTGTTGTTTTTAGGGTTCATGTATGTATGTGTACTATGCATACAGTTTGATCCCTAATAAAAATGCCATAGTACGTTTATGTGACATAAATGTGACCAAAAACAAGTTTTTTTTTTTCTCAAAAATATTGACCAATTATATTTAGGTACATCGTCGAAGACTTGTTGAGCAGATTCAAAAAATAAATAACAGTACAAATACATTATTACTTTACTAGAAATGGTCATAAGAGTGACGACGTGATGCGATACATTTATATAAAAGACTAGCCGTCCGCCCCGGCTTCGCACGAGTGTAAGCTCGGCCTTCGGCCTCGCTACAAAATATAATATAGCCTATGTCACCCGGGGATAGTGTAGCTTCCCAACAGTGAAAGAATTTTTCAAATCGGTTCAGTAGTTTCGGAGCCTATTCATTACAAACATACAAACATACAAAAATAGGTACAAATCTTTCCTCTTTATAATATTAGTGTAGAAGAAAGAAAAAGGTTTCATCATCATCAGCCATAGGAAGTCCACACATAGGCCTCCCCCATCGATATCCAAAAGGACCGATTGGAAAAGGCCTGAATCCAGCGTTTTCCTGCGGTATCTTTTAGGTCGTCTGTCCATCTTGTGGGTGGACGTCCTACGCTGCGCTTACCGGTCCGTGGTCTCCATTCGAGAACCTATCGGCCATCTGTTCTGTGTGTAGAAAAAGGTTTATTTGTGACCAACTACCTTTAATATATATATATATATATATATTATAAGACAAAGGTGATAAGATGAAGTCACAAACCGGACCCAACTCAGGATCAATGCCGGCTGTTAACCAGCGCTGGTAACATCGCTGGTATATGGGCATTTTTGTATTTATTCTTTTAATTATGTAGTTTTTTTTTTTTTTTTCTCTTGCTTAAAGGATCACTTTTTTTTCTAAGCTTAATGTTCGTTAAACGGGTAAAGGTCTTACAAATAACGATAAAAGTAAATATCTGGTAAAAGATACTACCATTTAGATTCGACCTTTCCAAAAGGGAATTAGCTTGCAAAACATTAACCTCCTGACCAATTTCACGGGTATATTCTACCTATAAAGAGCAGAATTACACCCACCAACTCACATATAGAGCAAAAATGGGGGTCAGTTTTTACAAAAACTACTATTATACTATAGTGTTCACAAGTCTTTTTAGTATTCACAAGTGCTTGACGATATCTACCTAAGTATGTATTTAAAAATATATATGTATGTATATCAGTCTCTGGCAGCCATATTACAAGCTCTGCTTAGTTTGGGGTGAGATGACCATGTGTGCAATAATGTCCCAGATATTTATATTTATTTATATATGTATTACTAGGACATGATTTGTTTTATTTTTTTGTCTGTCATATAAATAACAAGTGGATCAAATTAAAAACCGACTTCATATAAATATGAATAAGTGCCTATAAAATTTGAGGATTGCCCTCGATTTCCCTGGGATCCCATCATCAAATCCTGAATTGGTTACAATGGGACTAAATTTGAAGTATAATTATACAAAACAAAAGAAATTACATATTTGAAATTGGTCAACAGTTGGAGGAGAAATCGGTAAACATACATTGAAAAAAGTCCTCCTTTTTTGAAGTTGGTTAAAAAGTAAACAAGTATAAATTGAAAATTCAAAAACCCTCGTTAAAAGAGCTTACAATCGTAAACGAATGAACAGATTTTCTTGAACTTTCATAGCTAAGAACAATCTCCATCAAACAAATCAATCTACATATATTAAAAAAAAAAACCGTTTCAGTCGTTTGACAGCTACGATGTCACAGACACAGACACACAGAAACACACGTTAAACTTATAAAGCCCCACTTTTTACGTCGGGGTTTAAGAATTTATTCTATTACATATATTTCTGACACACGAATACGACTAAAAATTATATACTTAAAAATATTAATTGTACATTGTGACTTTTTATTTTGAACCGACTTCCAAAAAGAAGGAGGTTATCAATTCGACTCTATTTTTTTAATATTTGTTACCTCAGAACTTTTAACTGGGTGAACCGATTTTGATGATTCTTTTTTAATTTCAAACCTGATATTTCCCGTTTGGTCCCATTTCAATTTGGTTCACTTCTGATAAAGTCGGTTTTTTATAATGATTCTTTTGTAGAACTTGTAAAGTTGTTGGTTGTGAGTTGTAAAAGCGGACCCTAGGGCGTACCATCAAAGGTTAGTCGATGTGCCTTTCAGAACGATCGACCTTTGCTTTACAGCACCAAATGTCTGTTCTATTGGGCGACCACGGTATTTCAATAATAAATAACGAAAAATATACCACCTTCTATGAGCACTGCATTTATTTGTAAAAGTTTGTTGTGTTCTTTGAGCCTGAAGTAAACAAAAAAAGTTAAAAACCTTCGATAATTAATAGAGCTGATAATTATCAGCTCTATTAATTATCGAAGGTTTTCATTATTCATATAGGAAGATTTTCATTACTATCGTAATGAAAATCTGTTCAGATGTTCGGTCAAGTCAAACAAAAAACTAAACCAAAATTGGTTCAGCCGTTTTACACACGACTTATAACACCCCTAATTTTGCGTCGGGGGTTAAAATGCGATGTTTGTGTGTACGCGTGTTCGTATCTACTCAGCTCAAAAACAGCAGAACGGATTTATATGAAATTCGGTATGAAGGTAGCTTTTACCCTGGACAAACATATATAATATATTACTGGATATATATTACTTTATATCCCAATAACGACGGGCACATAACACGCAGAACAGATGGCCGATGGGACCGAAAGTCCAGCTGAACGTCTTATGCTAAAATGATGATGATGAACAATTCCCGTAGTATATATTTTACTTGATAAAAATATGGAGAAATTTATTTACGCACAGTAAGTGAAATATATCTGTCCTAGGCACTCCGTCAAAGCTTCTGATTGCTATAATTATGCTCAGAAAATGAATTTTATTGTGAATGGAACCGTGGCCTATTCCGCAAATGGAGTTTTAATTAATACGAGAGGGTGTCTGCCATTCTTTAGGATAACTGAAGAGACCTTTAATTGGTGAACAGTAGTGGCGACGCCCGTCCAAAAGGCCTCCAGGCCTATTCTATCTTCACCAATTAGCAAAACTCAAGCCAAATTACACCTTTTCCCATTCATTTTAAATTGCAACTTCATTTAGATAGGATCATTTAAATTTGAAAGCAAAGGGTGGAAATTCTGTAATATTACGAGTAAATTGCATTTTGTAATGACAGTTTCGCTCACGGGAAGTGGTTTTCGACGGTTGATTGTCCGATTCCATTGAAGGCTTTTAGTGAAGACATTTCTTTGTCCAAAGTCGGGACCACAAAAGATGCGAGAAATACTAAAGAAATTGTACTTATAGATGGTAAATGATTCTGTAACAGAAATAACTTACGTTTTTTGGGATAAAATGGAAAGAAAAAGTTGTTTCTTAGTTACTATTAAAATGACCAGACACTGAAAACGAATATACCTACAGACAGGGTTACACGGAAACGTTGTACTAAGGCAAAAAGGATCCATAGTACCCATCTTTGTTAACAACTTGTACTATGGGACTATTACTCTGGGACCAGTTGGAATGGGATTAGTCTGAATGACCGTTTTCTATCGAACAGCTGATATTTTTGTCGCGATTTCAAATTGCTTCCGTTGGACCAATTGGACCCCCTTCAGCTTAGTACACCGTTTCCGCGAAACCCAGTTTAGGTCTATTGTTCAAACTAGAAATAACATAGGCACATACAAATGTATGGTTAAACAAGTGGATCACATTAAAAACTGACTTCAATAATATATGAAAAACTTAATAAGTGCCTATAAAATTTGAGGGTTGCCCTCGTTTCCTTAGGGTCCCATCATCAGATCCTAACTTGGTGAAAATGGGACAAAGTTGGAAGTATACCCTACCGAGCAAAAGAAAAAACTTTGATATCAGTCAACAGTTGGCGGAGATATTGGTTTTTTTTTTTTTTTTTTCTAATGTGACTTATTGCTGTTGGCCTTGCGGCCTCTACAGCTTGACCGGACTAGTTGGTGAACGCAGGGGGCGTTGGGCCAACATGGTTTAGATTTTGGGCGACAAGCGCAAGGGCACCTCGGAGGTACGAGCCTCGGCTTGGACCGTCGCCGGGAGTGGGAGATTAGACTTGCCCTGGCACCCCAGAAGGGGTGTGCCCTGTGGCCCTAGTAGGTTGTTGAACTGAATGATTATTTGGAGAGAATCTAACCGATCTTCTAACAGATCCTGGGGGTCTCCGATCCCGCCGGCGGGATCGTTGTGTGTGTGTGTGCCTGTGGTAACCGGCGCCTATACCAAAAACTGAATATTTCCTGTTGCCAGGAGCAGTCGGATCGGACGAGCCCAACGCCGCCGAGGTGACGACGGCGATGGGGTCGTCCGGGTCGCCTAAGATATTTCTGGGGCGTCTACGGAGGGGTGGAGTGTTTGTCGTGTCTGTCGAGTAGTTCGAGGCCTGGACTACGAGAGGGTTGGGATGGTGGGGCGCCGCTTCAAAGTAGCGGCGGGAAGTGTGCTTCATATATTGAAGAATGGACGGGAGTTCGAGATCGCAGTGCAAATCGGCGTTTCGCATGTACCAGCTAGCGCCGACCGCTCTGCGTATGAAACGGTTTTGGATGACCTGAAGCTTGTCCAGGTCAACGCGGGATGCGTGGGCGAACGCCACGGAGGCATAAGTCATGACGGGACGGATGCAAGTTTTGTAAATTGTCAGCTTATTCCTAAGTGACAATTTACTACGCTCGCCAAGGATGGGGCTGAGACGGCCTAGGAAGAAAGCCGCTCGGTTGCGGACTATCTGGATATGTTTTGAGAAAGTGAGGCGACGATCGAGGGTCACGCCGAGATATTTGGTGGAGTGTGTCCAAGGGATGGGTTTCCCGTGAAGCGTGATGGGTTTAGCGGGGGGATTTTTGGATGGGTGGAAGTACATTGCTGCACTTTTGTCAGGATTGACCGTGATGGCCCACTTCTTGAACCAGTCACCTAGGTGAGTGAGGGCTCGTTGAAGGTGGGCCCGCTGGATGATCTTTTTCCACCCTCTGATGTAGAGGGCGGTGTCGTCAGCGAAGAGAGCTATGTTCACGTTGGGAGATCGGGGAATATCGCTTGTGAAAATCGTGAAGAGAACAGGTGCCATGACGGAGCCTTGAGGGACACCGCCACCAATGGAGTGAGGTGAGGAGCGAACGCCCTCGACGCGATAGCGAAAGCTTCGAGCCGTGAGGTAGTCTTGTATGATGAGGAGATATTGGTGAACATACATAAAAATATATATGTGGAACATAGAACATCCGCTTTTTTTGAAGTCGGTTAAAAATGACATGAAAGGAAATACGGAAAATGCTGCACTATAAGTTAGAGCTAAGCTAAGGGCCGATTTCACCATCAAAGTGAACGCGATCAACGCAAAACTAAACTTGTATAAAGTGGCTTATTGAGTTCAAAATGTCAATTTGGGTTTCACCAACATAAACTTAACTGCGATCAGTTTATGTTGGTGAAACCCAAATTGACGTTATTAATATGCACCTTTGTACAAATAGAATACGTACCTTTTTTTCATGAAGAAAGCAATCGAAGGCGCATTGTTTTGCAGTACCGCCACGAAATGCACAATATTATTCCGAACACATAATATTATATAACGTGAAAACATTTGGAAGGAAGGAAAAATTTGAAAATACTTTACTGAAGAAATGCGGCTTGAACAAAGTAGGTAACGTTTGGTATGTTTCGTTACTTTACCTATTTGCATGCGCAGTGTTCTCAACTTCTGCCCCGACTACAATTTGTTGCTCAATTTTTTGTAACATAAGATCGGAACGTTTTAGAATTATAGTCCTCGAGACCTCGAAGTAGCCTCGAATATCATGTTTACTTCTTATAGTCTTCAATCTCTTGTTTCTGCGAATAAAACAAAAGTCACAGAACACATACAAACATTGTAAGATTGAGATAAGAATACAATAAAATGTGGTATAGCTTTCTGAATTGTAATAGTACATTGTTATTCTATGGGTGAAAGTAACTTATTTAGTCCCGAAACGGGGTTACGGGGGACGGTAATAGTTCGAGGGATTAAATAAGTTTTTACCCCGAGGTAAACACTGTGCTTTTCATTACGAATACAAGGAAACTAAAAATAAAAACATGAACTGACACTGGAAAATGCACGAGAAGTGCGGGACCATAATCCTTTGAGGAGAAAATATACAAATGTGAAAATAGAACTAGTTTTTTTTTTTTTTTTGTATTTGTCAGTTGTCAACTGCCACTGTTATTTGAAAGTGATTCTCCTCAGGGCTTAAATGTATTACTTTCAACCCGCTCCTCCGGCAACTTCAGACCTACTTTCCGAGTATGAGTAATGAAAAATTATATTGTATTTGTACTGTTTGTGTATTTGAACACAACAATTCGTTTTAAATGTCTACCGGAATTTATCGCGCAATATTTTATTTAGGTAAAAATAGGTACCATTTATGTTACAATGGCCGAAAATAATAAAGTAAAGAAATATTGCTCGACAAGTCCCGATAGACATTTATCTGAAATATACATAAAAATAGGTGAATCTCCAAATACTTACCTTCCCGTTTCATTATTGGCATGTCATGTAGCTCACTGCAGAGCCATATGCCCATATGGGTTGGCGAAAGAGGAAGAGGCATATGCCTCTTCCCTCTTTCGCCAACCTTCCCCGTTTCCCTCTCGTGTGTGTAGATACGCCTAATTCATTGATAAGAACATTTTTGCACATTGTTTGTGTGGACAAGTGGGCAGTCTATTAGTCGTGATATTTTTGCAATCATGAATCTTCACAAAGTATCGATACTTCTAGAAATCCATCACAAACAAATAGTCCAAACATACACACTCATCATAAACATAAGTATTTCTAAAGAAGCTTGTATGTAATGTCCAGAGCTGACGCAGCCATAAACCCTTGGCATAAATCCGCCGGCGAAGACGGCTGGAGTGTCTACATCGCCCGCCAGGTCTGTAGTTTGACGTACGGCCAGGAAACTAGCGAGTACATGAAGTTTACACTAAATTTCAACATAACAACATTTATTATAGAACAATTACATGAAATGTCCGTTTACTCTACTTTAGGATTACAATTATTGCTAGCGATTAAAATGTATTCAAATTCTTTACGTTTGGGTAAGTAAATATATTACCTACCTATATATTTTTCCAAAATATGTTTTGTGCACTCAGATGAAATAGAAGTATTGGTGCAATGCATGACGTATAAGATGTTCTGGTTTAACTGATAGAAAACGTTTTGCGTTGCCTAAAGAAGAAAGTTGTTTTATAAATAAATGATCCAAAGTTTTATTGGCCCTAAAAATCCAATGAAACAAATGAAGCACTGTTGGCAAAAGAATTGTTCTCTTCAATTTGTAGAAGACAAATTTCGACCCAGCAGTAGTACCTGCTATCAAACGCTTTACTAACTTATTTTTCTATTAAAGGCCAACACAATGTAAAGCGAAAGTCAAATCTCGCAGTTTAAAAAAACTAAAAAAAACGCTATATTGCATCGTCATCGGTCCTTGATAAGTATGCAAAGTTTCAAAATCAAGGGGTGAAAATCACGTTCAAAGATTCCGTTACAAAGATATATACCAAGCTAATAAAGCGTGTTAAAAATTAGACGTCTAATCTGCCACAGTATGGTGGTATTGTAATAATTATGGGACGTTTCGGAAGAGGGATGTCGTAGGGTACCCGCTAGTTTCTCCGCTAGCAGAGTTGCTGTATTCATGGCCACTCAGCTAATGCTCTATCGATCCGGCAGTTTGGCACCGGTTACAGTTGGTGCCATGCGAAACACGTCATTGCCCCAGCGGCCTCGTTTTCTTGCGGTTGGAAACTAACCCCAAAATCTACAAAAAGAAGAATGATAGATTAATTTACTATAGAGTCTCTTTATTATCCTCTGATTTGTGATTTTTCCATCATTTTCTTCTAGATTCATTTCTTTATCATCATCTCCATAAAAATGACTCAAGAGTATTTATGTGCCTTGTTTTTTAAAATTCCAGACCTTGATAAAAAATATGATATGCCAATCCCGTTTTCTTTTACATCATTAGCCGATATACCGATGTTTTTGCTACTCGCATGGAGAATTTCGAATATTATTTTTCTTGGTAATATTATAATAATACCTTGGAAAAGGGAAATGATACTGCAATGTAACTCGTACCGAGACCCACCTCTGGAATGCTAGTTAATACAATGCTCGTCTTTTTGTTTATAACTAACGTGGTGGCACGTGTTGCCGGTAGAGGCGGTGGCGGCGTGACGGCGGCGGGCGCGGCGACATGAGCGCGGGTGTGCTGCGGACGGACGGCGCGGGCGACTCCACGCCCGCGAGCGACGTCGGCGAGCGCATCACTCGGCTCTTCCCCAAGTGCCGCCCCAAGAACATGCAGCACCACCATGACAGGTCAGTCGATCACTTTAAAATTAGGAGAGGGTGATGTGGAACTTTCTACCGGAATCTGTGTTCCCGACAAGTACAATATGAGTGTCGTTCAAATCCAGATTAAATATGTTTCTACTATATAGGTATATCTACCCCATTATAGCTTGCTTAACATCGGACAGGAGGTTGTAAACCACAAATCTATAACGAATATTTAAAAAATACCAGCCGTCGTGTATCGTGTCTCGTACCGCAAAATTTTAAATGACTAACTTGATAAGCTTATTGCTTTAGGCATGTTTAGAAATAAATGCATGTTCTGCCTGTGATATACTTAGATGGATAGATAGAAACTCTGTGCACACCAAAAACTAAAATTACAAACCAACAGAAAACACTTACGAGCTAGCGCCACAAATGGCGGTCATATTGCTAAATGAGCTATCTCTTCCTGGCAACCATTTGATGGAAAGAATTTACGTTACAGGATAGACGGGAAAGTTACAAAAACTACCATTTAATAAATATTGCGTTATGATATGGATTAATGTATAAACAAATGTAAAAAAAACACTCACAATGATAGAGTAAATAGCAATCAACATGAGTTAGGAGCAATAAGTCCGTAACATTACCAACAGAACAGACAGTTCTATATTTGAGAAAAGTAAAAACATTTCACTCTATTCTTAAAACTGTTATCGGACTGAGAACCAGAAGGAAAAAACTTGCGAGGTGTCAAGGGACACCCGGATGGAACGAAGTTCCTTTCTATGAGAGAGAGAGAGAGAGAGAGAGAGACAGAGAAACACGCGCACGCCGCACGGCTTACAACTACAGCAAAAAGTGTCGTTACAACTTTTGGTCCTAATGTTTTCCGTCTAATGTTAGCCCCCCTTTCGCAACGCGCGAAAGGGAACTTCGTTCCAATAAAAAAAGCATTAAAAAAAGATGCCTATGTTATATACCCAAAAAAAGATGTCTATGTTATATATATACAAGAGAAAGAAGCGTTGACTGCCTCAGAGCACGAGGTTAAGTAGAGTCGTGGATATTTTTAACCGTTCCTTGAGATAGCATTGGTTGGAAGGATTCAATAGTATATTGAAATTTAGCAATAAATCTTGTCGCGATTTATAAAAACATGAATACAAATGCTAAATCCGATTCCTAATGTTCCAGACTGACCTCCGCGTTGGAGGGGCGCGACTCCAATCACGTGAACAACGTGTCTTCTGACGACGAACGCACCGAGGGGCAGCTCGTCATACTCAACTCTAAAGGAGGCACTTACAAACTCAGAGACTCGAGGTACTTCCATTACTATATATATTAAGTATAATTATCAATATAAAAAACAGACTTCATAAAAATGACAGGACTGGACCATATATGCGCCCTCTATCCCATAGCGCGTGCATTAATTAGGCAGTATCGGTTTTAGAGAGCGCATGCCTGATTTAGTACTGAGGTGTTCCGACAGATGTCTTTTATAATATTTTTTGTGTGGAAATGACTTTTTAATTGTAAAATTGTAAAAAAATAAAAGCATAGTAGTACTAGACCAAATTGAAATGGGATCAAAAGGGAAGCACCAGCTTTCTAGTAAAAAAAAGAGTCATCAAAATCGTTTCACCCAGTAAAAAGATCTGAGGTAACAAACATAAAAAAAAACAGTCGAATTGATAACCTCCTCCTTTTTGGAAGTCCGTTAAAAACTACGTGACGCACTAGTGATGTGATAGCACCACCGCACACGATGGACTTTAAGTCGGTTTAGGGCACAGACCTTTTTTATGCTACTAAGTGACGAGACCTGATGGTAAACGACACTCTTGCCCATAACGATGCCATATGTGGACTCCTGCAGCTTTTCTGAGTATAACTATAACATGGGGTTCTTCAAAAGGGCTGTTAATAGTCTTTAAAGGTCGGCAACGTATCTGTGATGCCCCTGGTGTTGCAGGTATCCCATAGGCGATGGTGATCGCTTACCATCAGGCGGCTTATTAGCCACATACGGCATAAAAATTTGCCACCCAGTTATTGAACAAACCTAACTTTTTCTGACTTTTATGAGGATAGATAACGCGAGCTAAGTCAGGTCGACAAGTAGGGTTTGCAGACAACGGCAAGCTGTATGAAAAACCTACATTCCGCTTTTTTGTACCTACTATGACGTCACGGAGCAATTAAGTGGTAGTCAAACTCAATTTACACGGTCAACTGCTTTCGAAGAGTTTTAAAGTTTGCATATGGTGCAATTTGGCATGGTTATGTATGGACATCTGCATGGCTAGCATGCGCACCGCGACGAAATCTTGTCGACACTTTGTCGAGCGAGAACGCGACAAGGTGCCTATACGGTTTCATATACGCCAGTCACGCGTTGGCCCGATAAAAAGTGTCGACAAAATTTTGTCGCGGCGCGTATGTTAGCAAGGCTGATGTGTTGCTGCCAGGGCGACGGATATCGAACTGTCTTTTTGTGGCATGCTAGTTGTAGCGTAGATCCAACTTAAGACACACCAAAAACGTGCAACGTTAGCGTACTCGCGGTATCTATTCTTTTATTCACGCAGAATTTTTTAACCCAGCTCTAATACTCGCGAAGAGTTTATCGCGGCCGCGTCCGCTGACTTAAAGTCCGTTCATATGCGAAGAACGAGAACTTCTCACAGAACATACTACTTGCAGCAACTGCCAAACTACCAAAATTTTAGGAAATAAGCTTGCTGCGGTTATTTACACAATAGTTTGCTTAAAGTCAACTCCTTCTAGCTTTCTCGCGAGCCTTAAGTCAGCTTAAATCCAGCCCTGCCTAAAATATAATATAAGAACTACGAGTTAGCTTCAATGCTTTATACTACTGCTTGGTTTCCTTCATCGTTTGTTCCTTCTTAATTTTTTTATGCATAGATAGGCTTGCGTTTGACCGCCAACTCGCCTGATGTTAAGCGATGATGCTGTCTACAATGGAACCAGAAGAAACCGATTCACTCGTGATTTGAAGACACCTAGATTGTACCTTTCGGGAAACACCCATTCAGGCAGCGCATTTCACAGACCAGCAGTACGCACAATAAAAGTGGAATCAAAGCGCTTCGTACGAGTTTGATACCATTGTAGTGGTAGGACTCTTTTGCAGGGGTCCGCCTGGGGAAGTACCACACCTTTGTCAGTTATTCAACCGCCAAGGAGTAGTGTGCAAACACTACTGTGTTCCGTGAAGGGCAATGTTTCCAGCGAAATTACAGGGCACACAGAGATTTGACATCTTATATCTCGGGGTGACGAGTGCAGTGCATTGCCATCCAGGGTTTTGAACTGCTGAAGTTCAAAATTCTGAGTGGCGTTGAGCTGTTATGGGCAAGCGTGAAGAGCCATCAGGCGAACGACTTCGCTCGTCTCGTCACTCAGTATCATTAAAAAAAAAAAACTTTCACATCGCACGAAACTTTAAATTCGTAATCTTTCTTTATTGACTAAAAAAGAAAACTTTCTTTGAGCATCATGAATAATAGACGAAATAGGACAAATCAGTATAATATTCGTTTGGTCAACTTGTGTGGTAATGTTCCAAGTTAAAATATTTCACGTTTCAAAACCCGATAGAAAATTCTCTCTCTTTCATGTCTCAAGTTTGATGATTTAATACAGAAGTAAGTTGTCTCGTAGATCGTAGTTCCATTTGTAGTTTCATTAGCGATAACTATCAGAATCTGAAAGACAATAGGTACAATATAGGGACGATATAACTCCTGACCCGAACAATAGATGTGCTAACAACAATAACTTGTCTTGCCCCAGTTTGTCTATTGATTTCATTGGGATAGTAATATTGTGGTCGGCAGTATCGGCCAATTATATCGGATTACATGGACATCTCGCCAATATGGAGTCCATTCGGTATAATTATGATCATATTACACCCCACTGAGCGGATAATTCCTAAATAGTATTTATCATAGTTAAACGTATAGAAGAATTGGTCATTGCATGACATGAACTATGAAATTTAAATCAAAATACTAACAGAATCTAAAATGTGTGAACAATGGATCCTTAAAAAGTACTGACCACGATATCACCAAAGATGTCATATTACTAACAATTTTGTATGTAGCAATTTTGTCCATTGATTACGTTACTTATGGAAGTAACACATTTTTTTCTATTAAAATATTGTTAACTCTTGTTACCAGGATAATAGAAATAGCAGGAGGTCGAGAGCTCTACTCGCAGAGCAGGACAAAGGCGGTGCGGAAACTAAGGCATAGCAACACACACAAACACAACTTGAGAAACAAAGTGAGATCACTAAACAAGGATACTGTAGACTATGCGGTTGATACTAACATTAGTAATGAGGTAAGGAATATAAGAGCCAAGGACTAAAACTAACTATTTATGGTTTCTAGTAAAACTGTAGTAGAGTATGAGTCTATTTTAATCTTTTCAGTTATTTTGTCTCTGTTTTCATGGTAGGTAGTATGACAGGAGGTATGATTCCTTTTATTTGTCTTTTAATCGAATTTAATGCTCACCTGGATGGAAAGACAGGTATAAATAAATTGTTACAATTTGGTGTCGACACATCTGAGCACAATGTAAAATGAAAATAGTTGATACATTTTTTTTCAGCGGTGTTCTCCCTTTGTTTAGTTTTTTAAGTAATGTTTCATTATGCATTTCATTACAGATACCGATCCACAGAATAACAAATGAGCCCAAAAAGATGATATCTCGGCATACGTCGCCTTCTTACACGAACGGCGACAGAGACGCCATCAGGGAAGTTGATGCTAGCAACATGGGAATACCTAAAAACAGCTCGCCAATACTCGATCCTCATAAAACTATTGATGTTAGCACCAAGAGCAGTCCCATAGCTGTCGTGGCTGATGGTGAAGTCATGGTGTTTGACGATAATGATGATTGGAAAGGTAAATTTTAAATTCTAACCAATCCTATGTCTAATGCTAATTCGACTTGGGCTAGATGAGCCATTCAATTAATAAGTTTTTCAAGAATTTGACACCATTATTAATTGAAAAGTGCTGTTATTCAGTAAAAAAATTCTAAACGACAAAACATAAAACAGGCCGCTTCATACCTAAATTGCCATACCCAAATTGGGTCATTGTGTTAATATAAGTATCAACTAGCATAATGTGCAATAATTGATTTGACTTCGACAATTATGAACACGTGAATAAAATAAACAAACGTGAACAAATTTTTTATATATTTTAAAAGTTATAACCAAAGTGTATGCATATTCGATGTTCCGTTATTGTGCGTATATATTTGCCTGGCTTCTGATTTCGCTTAAAGTGTTTTAACGTGAACTTTCATTATCTTAATTACCTACAAGCTTTCCGTTTATCATTTATTGGATCAAATTCTACTGTAATTGATCTCCGTCGTCGCTCAATTGACCGGAATTGGATAATGAAAGTTTACAGCCACCAACAGCTTTACTGAACTAACCCGTAATTTTATTATTTCCTTTTGTTTTATTTGCAGTGATATTGAATTCTGTGTCTCTAGGTTTGAGGAAGGACCCAGACGCAAGTGACGATGAGATAGACATGAGTGTTAAGCGAACTATAGATAATATAAAGAATGGTGATTGTGATACTAAGGCTTTAAGTGAGGGGAGTGAGTCGACGCGGTCGCGGGAGGATGTGCGGGAGAGCCCCTCGTGGGCGGGAGACGAGGACAAGCGGGTGACGAGGGTGATCGGGGAGCTTCCGATAGCGGAGTATGAAGGTTCGCCAAGGAGGTACGGCATCGGGCCGCAGAAGACGGCGAGATCGCCGCGCCCGGGTTTCCCTCAGGTTAGCACATTTCCTGTTTCGATTTAGACAGGACAGGTTTATTTTATATTGTAAAGTAATATATATCAATTATAAAAAATTTATCAAAATTATTTTTTTATAAAATGGGCAAATTCGTTACTTGGATGATCATATTGTCATTTCTTTTATCATCATTTCATCATCATCATCATTTTTTTATTTAAAAACCAAAGTACTGCACCGATTTGATGAAATTTACCATTTACTATAAAACCAATCTGAGAGTAAGTATATCCTTTCAATTACAAAAAAAGAATTTTCTAAATTGCTTCATAAATGACGGAGTTCTGAGGTAGTATACATTTAAAAAAAATAGAACTTCTTCCTTTTTTGGAAGTCAGTTAAAAACCAAGAAACAACAATGCCATAGCAAAAATGGTAATCATTACGGCAAATGCTATCATACTGGCAAAAATAATATACTTAACGACTTAATTGCACATCTACACTAATATTATAAAGAGGAAAGATTTGTACCTATTTTTGTATGTTTGTAATGAATAGGCTCCGAAACTACTGAACCGATTTGAAAAATTCTTTCACTGTTCGGAAGCTACACTATCCCCGGGTGACATAGGCTATATTATATTTTGTAGCGAGGCCGAAGGCCGAGCTTACACTCGTGCGAAGCCGGGGCGGACGGCTAGTAAGTCATAATTTGCTTGTGCAGCGATACGATTGGGTATCGTATGACGCTTGTGATTTGAGCAACCAAAAGTCATTCATTCAATTCGCGTCTAGGATTGGCCCGCTCGAAAAACATCCTGCTGAAAATTTTGTACCTTTTCATCACGGCGGGGTAAAGGATGAGCTGTCAAGTGGTTATATCGTCATTGCATACTGGAGATCAGTTCGAACTGATCAAACAGTTATAAAATAAATAAATATCTGGGACATTTTTGCACACACGGTCATCTGAGCCCAAACTAAGCAAAGCTTGTATTATGGCTGCCAGAGACTGTATTGTGTAGACGTACATATATATAATTTTAAATACATAGTAAAAAAAAATATCAACACTCAGACATAGAACAAACACAAATGTTTATCACATAAATGTTTGCCCTAGGTGGGATTTTCAAAGATAAATTCAATTTAAAACTTGAGTTCGGTACACACAGACCGTACATAAAATTCAACAAGATCTAAGTTACAAATCTAAATCGAATTCAGTTTTATTAACTCTACGTCCTTCTACGTCTCTTCCCTTCCAGAGGGTAGTGACAGAGAGCAGAGACCCAGAGCTGGATCCTTCAAGCTCGGCGGCGTTTGACTATCTATACGAATTCTCCGAAACGAGGAAGGTGCTAGAAGAGTTTTTCAGATGTCCGCCCGTCGCGGGCCAGCAACACACCACTGATGAGATTGTCAACTTTCAGGTAATTCTACTGCTCCATAAGCCTTATAGTCTAAGATCCGGCTGCAGAATTACTTCGGTCATCGTGTTTTTATGCTAATTTATGATTAGGAGAATATATATCAACCAGGTTGCCAATCAAAATGTGGCCGCTAGTATTTTTAGTCGCTAGTAAATTATTGTTTATTAATTTATGGAAAAAAAAACATTAACTTGGTTTTTAAATGAAATATCGTCCACTTCACGGCAATATAAGAAAAAAAAAAGCTTTAATTTTATATATAAATGATAAATATCAATTATGACTGTAAAATTGTATCATAATCTTACCTGTTTACACCTGCAGGCCTAGCACGGGCTTGGAAAGATTGTCTTTCCTCCGTTTTTATCCCGCTAGAAAGAGACAAACGTATCCATATTCTAGCTCTGTCGCGTCTACGCGTGGATAAAAACAGTGGAAAAAAAATTTTTCCACGGCCCATGCTAGACCTGCTGGCTGCGAAGAGGTGCATTCGTGGTTTTAAGAGTCTTTATATATATTGCAGCCGGATCTCGTACTATAATCGAAATAACAAAAATGATTTTTATCTTTTCTTATTGACAAAATTAGGAAAACTGGTTGAATGTTAACCGCTGCTCCTAGGATCCCTTACAAATTCAATAATCTACCGCAGAAAAAAAAGCATTGGATTCGTAAACTGCGCTTGAAGAACTTAATCTCTTGGGTATAAGAAATCGAAATCCTTAGGTGTTACTAATTTAAAATTTTCGGACCTGTGTTTTGGGGCTAAAAATATCTAGACTAAATATTACAAAATGGCTAGTTGCTAAGTTTTTTTAATTTAACGCAAGCCACCATCTCGTTTCAGGACTTGGACTATGAGTTAAGACGCCAGACGCAAGACTGTCCGTCGGAAAACGGGCACGAAGGAAGCGAATCAGAGTGGCCTCAGCGAGAGACACGCAACCTCAGTCCAATGTCGCCCCACAGTCCGCACATCACTAACCATACGAACTTCATCGGATTAACGGTGAGTGACAATCTTCGACCTTTGTGCTTTAGAAATAGATACTACATTAGAACGGTTATGAGGTTACTGAGTCCTCTAGTGGTAACGGCGAAAGACACGCGATCTCAGCCGCTTTTCAATCAGCCTAACATATTTACTTATAAAGAATCAGTTAAAAAGAGCCGCCAATCAAATCTACTGACTGTGTCTCTTACCGGGGCGCAGTCAGCAGAGGGGCTTAAGAGATTAAACATTTTAAAGAACACACATTTTAATAATTTGATGTATCATCTGTGCCGTTCATCTTATATAGGCAGTCGCTTGTAAATCCCACTGGCCATAATTCTACAACAGATTTCGATGAAGTTATTCTTACTCGTATAATAACTGATTTTCACGTAGTATTTATTTTTACTTGTAAGCAACCGTAAAAAACAGTCCCCAACATGATGCCAAGCCGTATAACAACGTAATGACGTTGACCAACTTTGCTTGTAACCTTGGAGCCGCTCCCTGCATCCCCACATCGGCCGTTGGCACCAAGATTGTTTTCCTTTATTCTTACGCCTTCGTGTGCCAACAATAACGGGAAATGTTACATGAGATTCAATACACATACTGGCGCAAGAATGTAAGAAAATGATCTTGAGGCAAGCCAATGTGTGGACGCAGTGCTAGGGTCAACTCTCACTGATACCGGTCGATGTTCGCCACTGCCAAGTCACCGCACGGCGATCTGATCTTATTATGGGGCTGTGCTGATTTAAATCTTGATGTGTACTTCCAGTCGAACCCAGTAGTACTGGAGACGCCGCTCCGCGTTTGGAGCGGGGCGTCTCCGCGGCGGCGGGACGTTGACCGCGTGCCGTTCACGCTCTCCTCAGACTCCAGCGACTCGGGGAGTGCCAGTGACATGTCCCTCGTGCACATGGACAACGACATAGAGAACATTAAAGGTACGTAATACTGGCCGGGAAGTGTGTGCGAGAGTCTAAGTGGACAACGAAACAAAAACTCCAAAGGTGGGAAATGTAAACTCATCAATCTGTTTATATTGCGTTTGAAAACAAAATATGTACTACGTTGTACAAAGCCTGCAGTTTGAAATGGATTTGGACATTGGGTCACAATGGGGACACTGACAGGGCGCGTCCCAGTGGGCCCAAAATGAGATGGCAAGATGAGTTTGACTCCTTGCAGCGGAAGTTGAAAGGGTAAAGGGATTGTCACGGCTAAATAATTTATCTGCACAAAGCAGGCTAATATTCGAATAGTTCCACGACTGAATTCAATGCTAGTCGGTTGAGCTTTTCAAATTAAAATGCTGTCATGACACGAACCACTGCTTTATTATAGTCAGTTCACTCACTATTTTCCTTTTTTACTCACTAAAAGCTATAAAATACGAAATAGGAAAGTAGTATGTATGGAAAGTTAATTTTTCATGTCTGTTGAAGCAGTTGCCATCTAGTCAATTGTTATTTTAGAACAAAAAACTCAATGTAATATTGTACTGTTCCAGCGTTGTTCCCTAGCGCGATGGAGCGGCTGCCGGACGCGTGCCGGCTGCCCGTCACCAAGATGCCCGTGCTGGCAGACTCTCTCTCGCTCGACGGATCTGACCCTGACAATAATAACCAGGTAGGTACATAGAACACCAACAATACCAACATGCACTGGGCCAGCATAAGATAACTCTTTATTAAAAGACCACACAAACAAGGAAAACATACATTACAATGAAAACATGAAACAGCATAGTGTATTACGGCCCATCCTCTTTCTCTCTGAGAGAAGGCCTGTGTCCCAGCCGTGGGAACATGATAGGCTGATAATCAGGTACTTAGAGTGTCTAAATGTTTTAATAAACTAAGAACCTAGGCTTCATGGGTGAAGTGTTAAAGGCATAAAGCCGCGAGTAGCATTCAGTGAAAGTGCTGCACACCTCTCGACACCCTAAGCCACCAACGCCAACGTTTCCTCCCACCGGCAGCCTTTATTGAGGGGGGGGGGGGGGAGGAGTTATTTAATTGTAGAGCGATGGTGACCGAGCGGTATCATGAGGAAACCGGGTATGTCCAAAAACCTAGAAAAAAGTTCAAGGTCATATTAGGCCAGTATGGTAGATAAGGGCCCACCCTCTCTTTGAGAGAAGGCTTATGTCCCAGTAGTGGGAACATGATAAGCTGATGATGATGATGATTACAAAATAAAATAAAAATAAAACTGGGACATTATTGCACACACCGTCATCTGACCCCAAACTAAGCAAAGCTTGTAATATGGCTGCCAGAGACTGTACGTACTATACGTACATATATATTTTTTGAATACATACTATAATAGATATTAACACCCAGACATAGAACAAACACAAATGTTCATTACACAAATGTTTGTTCTAGATGGGAATCGAACCCACGCCCCCAAGCACAGAAGTTAGGTTCACCACCAACTGAGCCACCGGGGCAGTCAATTATATATCATTTAGTGGGCAAGTTCAAGTAGAAATAAGTCGCCTGACTGACAGTGTGTTCCGAGAACCTTAAGGGCGAGCTTGTAAGCTAGGCTGAGCGTGTTTAGCATCTTCGACTACACACATCACACATTATCAGCTAATTTACGTCACTGTTGGACAAGGCCTCCCTCATAGAGAGGGGTGTTGCCATAATCCCCACGCTTGGCAGGCGGCTTGGGGAATACGCTGGCATTTAAATAAAAATCAATCAAACCAGTAACAAACTACTCCTGCCCGACGATGTAGGTACTTTAGTATATCCTATTTCGTATAAGTATACTACATTCATATGCTTTTTTTATTTTTAACACGCTTTTATTAGCTTGGTATGTATCTATATAACATAATCTTTGAACGTGATTTTCACCCCTCTCTAAACGACAGATTGATTCGAAACTTTGCACACTTATCAAGGACCAATGGCAATGCAATAATTTGTATAGTTTTGTCCCATTATCCTTACCAGGATATTCAGGATTTTAAAGCGTGTTTTTTTTTAACTGCGAGTATTATTTATTTACTTTTCAGAATCATTCTTCTACTGTGACGGTAAAAGAAATCGTTGAAAATGGTACCAGCACGGAGCCCCATCTATTATCAGATGCCGACTTGCACTCGTTGGATCCATTAGGTAAAACAATTTGTCAGTTTTTGTGTGAGAAGTGTGATATGGAACTGCGGAAAGTAGCAATACGAAAAAAGTAATGGGTTATTAAAAGCTAAAGAAGATGTTGGGAAGCAAGAATAAAGGTGTAGGAACGCACACTTATCTGCGCCGCACGCGCCGTACTCAACAGAATTCATACAAATACTACTTACAAAGCGATGATAATTTTTTTACACAATATTTTATTATAACTTTAACGTGTGTATCTGCCGATGGCATCGTAGCTCCTAAACGGCTTAAGATATTTTTTTTTTTGTTTGGATGATGACTTGAAAGGTCTAAATATAAATTTATCTTGCTAAACTCTAAATTAGTATTGCATAGCTCCGGCACAAATCCAATGGTCATCATAATATATAATAAACTACCAGTGCAGATAACATATCAAAACCACAAAAGACAAGTGTGGCGGATCCAGGATTTTGGTTTGGGAGGGGGGATCAATATAAACAATAAAAAAAGCACACAACATTTTATTATGTTTATTTAAAGTAAGAATAGCGAGTCTACTCGGATAACCGTTATGATTTTGACCAGTTTCTAAAAACTGACAGTAAAAAAATCGAATATAGGTGTGTATATGTACGGTGTTTTTACCAATATGTTTGATTATTATTAGCGGATATTTATTTTTAGTTCATACTATGTTGTATATTTTTCATATACATCTTCTATGTAATTAATTGATTCTAAGGCCTGACCTGTAAACATATGTTTATCAATAAATAAATAAATAAAATAAAATAAATAAATATCTGGGACATTATTGCACACATGGTCATCTGACCCCAAACTAAGCAAAGCTTGTAATATGGCTGCCAGAGACTGATATACATACATATATATTTTTAAATACATACTTAAATAGATATAATAGATATAATATGACTTTGACTTAAACTTTGCAAATTCTTCAATAACTTCGTTTTTGAGATTTCTTCCCCTTCCTCTTTACTCTAGAACCCAGTAACCAACGAATATTAAGCGTGTTATGTGCGTTGTAGCGTGCGAGAGCGCGCCGCCGCCCCCGTCCCCCGCGCCGCACCGCGCCGCCTCCCCTGCGCCGGCGCCGCACGGGACGCCGCACCACCACCACGCCACCATACACGACGACGTCTACCCGCCCAGGTAATCTGGACGTGGCGTCCTTTACTTACCCAACATTAACAAATAACCTGTGAGCGAAGTACGAGTATTCGATGCGTAAAATACGTATCAAAATGCATACAAATTTTGAAATTGACATTTCTATGAAATTTGATGCGTATTTTAGAGATATTATATTGAGAGTGATGATGATGATGTTTGATAAGTGATCCTTACACAGCGGGAACGGGATAGGCTGATAATGACGATGAGTGTAAATCATCATCATCAGCCAGTAGACGTCCACTGCTGAACATAGGCTTCCCCCTTTAACCTCCACACTGACCGACATCCTGCCATCTGCATCCACTGAATGCCCGCGACTCTCACAATGTCGGTCCATCTAGTGGGAGGGCCTACCTACGCTGCGTCTTCCGGTTCGTGGCCTCCACTCAAGAACCTTTCAATGAAATAATCATTCAAATTATAGAATTCATTGTATAGTTCCAGAAAAAGGCCGTCATCAGCACAAAGCAACGAATCTGTCGAGATCAAACCAACGAGCGGAGACGAAGGTACCCATCGCCATTATTAAAATAACTGAACACATGTATAGTTTATTGAAAGATGATCTATAATGAAGTGATAGGCATCCATTGCAACATTTCAGATGAAGCCGACACAGACCTCGAGACTGATAGGCTGTTGGGCCAACAGCGGACAGACGACCAGGGGTTTTTTGATGACAAGGTTAGTACACTAGTTAGTACCTTTCCTTGCTTAAAATTCAGTTGCTAGATTTGATCCATACAACATACTTTTGTCTCTGATTTAGTGTAAAAAAAAACGGTAATACGTACAACCGTAATACTTTCAAACAATTCTCGGGTCTAGCCCGGACATTTGGTGGGCATTTGTGGAGCCGAAGCCAACACCAAGAGGCCCTGTTGAATATAAAATACATGCAATTATAGAATATGTATAAAAAGGAATACGAAATTATTGTACATGTACAGTATAGGAATGAAAAAACTGCACTATTGAGGTGAACAACTTGTGGAATAAATGCCACCAACGATCACCGATCCCGGAGAGTACTAAACAACTGAACTTTAAAGTTTATAGTTTTAAGTAGATTTTTAATTACAGTATTCGTACTGCCACCCTAGCCGCCACAATACATCTGCAAGTCAAATCACTGCTATTTATAATTAGAATATATCTGCAAAACCTCCCAAGTGCGACGTGAGTGCAAGTCAAATCACCCCTACCTATAAGTAGAATATATCTGCCTCCCAAGTGCGACGTCAGTGCAGGTCAAATCACCCCTACTTATAAATAGAATATATCTGCCTCCCAAGTGCGACGTCAGTGCAAGTCAAATCACCCCTACCTATAAGTAGAATATATCTGCCTCCCAAGTGCGACGTCAGTGCAAGTCAAACCACCCCTATCTATAAGTAGAATATATCTGCAAAACCTCCCAAGTGCGACGTCAGTGCAGGTCAAATCACCCCTACCTATAAGTAGAATATATCTGCCTCCCAAGTGCGACGTCAGTGCAGGTCAAATCACCCCTACCTATAAGTAGAATATATCTGCCTCCCAAGTGCGACGTCAGTGCAGGTCAAATCACCCCTACCTATAAGTAGAATATATCTGCCTCCCAAGTGCGACGTCAGTGCAGGTCAAATCACCCCTACCTATAAATAGAATATATCTGCTAAACCTCCTAAGTGTGACGTCAGTGCAGGTCAAATCACTAACTAAAATTAGTATAGTAATAGTAATAATCTTTCTTTAGCACAAGGAAAAAGTACTAACAAATAATTGAATCCACTGACTCCGAACTAGTAAAAAACTGTTTCGAAAGCCAGTAGCTTCTTCCAATGTTTATGTATTATAATAGAATATATTTGCAAAAATGTGACTGCGTATTGAATAAAATAAATAAATAATAAATAAATAAATATCTGGGACATTATTGCACACATGGTCATCTGACCCGAAACTAAGCAAAGCTTGTAATATGGCTGCCAGAGACTGATATACCTACATATATATTTTTTAATACATACTTAAATAGATATTAACACCCAGACATAGAACAAACACAAATGTTCATCACACAAATGTTTGTCCTAGATGGGAATCGAACCCACGCCCCCAAGCACAGAAGTTAGGTTCACTACCAACTGAGCCACCGGGGCAGTCATAGCAGAATAGACTTGTTTAGCCATGAGCGAAGATGTATTTCGGTCGCTACATAAAACGTTCTTGATTGAAGTAGGCCAATGATGATGATAATTAATGATGATTTATTAATTTGAGTTCGTTTGATCATCAGATTATTATGCAAAATATTTATATGATAATTCAGAAATTATGCACAGAGCACATTTGCATATTATGTTTAGATAACATTGACCAGAAGCTGATGTCATTATCTCAAAATATCAATTTTATTACTTATCTGAAGTTGTATCTGTTACCCCCGTTATGGATGTAGGATAACGAGCGAAACCGCACGCCGCTACTAGTATGAGCTAGTTCTTTCGAGAGATCAAGTTTATTCATTAGTATTTGTCTTATAATTAATAGTTTTAACTTCCCATCTGACTCACAAGAACAATGACGCAACGACCAGCTGTGCTTGAACGAAACACGTACATACCTACTAAACTAGACGCACACGCATCGACCTTGCTCTCTTATTATTCAACTGTCATAGAACAAAAACGTTATAGACACATGATATTGTTATACCTAACCATGCACAGCATCTGTGAGGCTAATTATACGCTTTGTTTACAGTGAATGTAAACAAAACGTCGAGATGTAAATTCATATGCCTTGACCTTGTTTGCTTATTAGGTCAATGATCGCTTTCTTAATCAATCAATAGAACATTCTTAACTGTTTATACCTACGCAGATGTTGCATCTGTGAGTAAGAGAGTTGAAGTACCTTTATTGTAGTCTGAACTCACTTGCTGACCCTATTATTAGGTCAAAGATTTAGCAGTTTTGAATGCCGTGTTCTGTTTGCGTCGAATTTTATGTAGTTTTTGCATTGGTCCATGAATTTATTATGATTGGATATGCTATTAAAAAAAAGTAAAATTAGGTCAAAGATTATTTTTGCTTGAACCTACACTAGCTAATTAATTAACGGTAATTAAGTACTACCAATCTTAAGTGAAACTAAAATATATTCTAGGTAGCTCAGAATGCATAAGACTTTGCAGATTAATTCGAACATGTATGATTTTTAACAGACATAATAAAAAAAAAGAAGTGGTTATTTGTTACCTCAGAAAAACATCATTTAGATTGGCCCCGTAGAAATTTCATCAAACTCGGTTTAGTAGTTGGTTTTTAAATCAAAATAACTAGAAAAAGTATGTCATCCAAGTAAACAAAATTGTGTATTAACAAATTGTGAAGTAGGTTTTTTTAATTATTTATTTTAAACCTTTGAAATGTGATCATAATTAAATTCATAAAACTATAATATTTCATTATGCGAATGTTCCGCAAAAAGCCAGCTCAGAAAGTGATGGGTCAAACATGTCACGCGTAGGTACTAGATATTAAAGACTGGCGGATCGTAGCCCTGGTCCGGGAAAACTGGAAATCCTAGCCTTAGGTCATGCAATAGAAAAAAAAATAGGCTTTTAATACTTTAAATATAGAATAGTTATGACAATTTAACGCTCGACACAAAGATATGCATAAAAAACATTTATCCAATGTTATACTAAGATCAACAAATCAAATGTAGGTACTAACAATCGTGTGTCCCATCTGCATATCCCAATCTCTGCCAACATTTATTTACTCTGCATAAACGTAAATGAAACCGGTGTCGGTAGCAGTCGTGACCTGACGTGTTTGCTTCCTTTATTTACCCTCTGATCTGATACTGTTATCGTACGCAAGTGACCAAAATAAGTCCGTTATCAGCCAGTAATAAAACAACACTTAGTGCATAAACCGCGCAATAACTTATGAAAAAAAAATACATTGTTATGGACTTGATGTACATAAAACGTGCGTTTTTTATTAATAAAAAATAAAACCAGCCAGTAACAAATTAAAAAGTGTTTTCCAGTTTTTTTTTTGTGAAAGTCGTGTTTCACGCTTGAATTTTTGTGCAATGTGTAGGTGCGTGTCACTTCCATGAATGAACCCGGTTCTGATTGAGTGACTGTGTACTATGCAAACAGTTTGTAAACAAAATGAGTGGAGAAGAAAACGAACCTTGTTTAAATGACGCTGAGGTAGAAAATTGTGATGAAAGTGAACTTGAATTGGACAAGAGCATAAATTTAAAAAGTTTTGCGATAGAAGTACATAAAACAAGTTCAGAGGAAAAGCAACTTTGTTTAAATGACAATGAGACTGAAAATGATAGAGTTGAAAGTGTTGAGACTAATATAGACGAAGTAATTACTAGTGTAGAAGTAGTGCATATTGAAGAAGTCGAGTTAAATGAACGTGAGTCAAGTAGCGAGTCAATTGTTAATCAAGAACAACATGAGTTTAGTGATGACTCGAGCAAGCAGGAAAAAGATGAAACGAAAAAGGTTAGCTTTCCTGGAATATAACTCAGCGATACTTTTCGAAACAATAATGTAAGGAATAGGTGATAAGCTGATATGTTTGAGTAAGGAGGTTTCGTAATATTGAGACTTTTTGGTGTCGTGTTTGGTGTATTGTGTATTTAGTACTTACGCTAAGTATTTTATATTTTTATGGCAAAGGCTTAAACATGTGAGATAACGGATAATCTTCTACAAACGAACCATTTAGGTACTTGGTGTCTGGCAGTTTAAAAACATTCAGTTTTTGACTTGTTTAATTTTTTATAAGGCTCTATACCTAAATGGTAATAAGAAACTCTTATGACTCCGATGTCTTATCGGTCTTTATGTCATTTACACTAATATTATAAAGAGGAAAAATTTGTATGTTTATAACGAATTAATGCAAAAACTACTGGTCTGATTTTAAAAATTATTTCACTGTTAGAAAGTATCCCTGAGTAACATAGGCTATATTAATTAATTTATAGAGTACGGTGGTGAAATAAGGTTTCGAGTAATACTCGAATACGTGTAATACTGTGTGTCGTGGTGATATTATATTGATGTTGTTTGTAGGGATGGCGCAAGCCGAAGTCCCGCACGGTGATGCCGGCAGGCAGCGGGTCGGGCGCGCGGTCTCCACCGCATGCGCACGACGCCGCCGACTCGCGCCCTGATGACACCACGCACAACGGGAAGGTACCTAACTCTCTTGTTTTACATGTTTCTTCATCATCGTCAGCCATAAGACGTCCACTGCTGAACATAGGCCTCCCCCTTTAACCTCCACACTGAACGACAACCTGTCATCTGCATCCACTGGATGACCGTGACTCTCACGATGTCGTCGGTCCATCGAGTGGGAGGCCTACCTACGCTGCTTCTTCCAGTTCGTGGTCTCCACCCAAGAACCTTTCTTCCCCATCGATTATCAGTTCTTCGAGCGATGTGACCTGCCCATTGCCACTTCAACTTGCAAATTTATGTTTCTTCATATGGCTTGGAAAATATCTTAACCAGCTTCACACATCATTAACGAATGCGGAAGTTTTGCTTAAACTTGGTCCAAGTATTTATTTGCTCTGACAGCTGCAAAAATGAAAACCACAAATTCTGATCATTTCCTCTACGTTTTTGATCGTAAGACAGGTACCGGATATCACACACATCATCAGCGAGTAAAAGTCCACTGCTGAACAAAGGCCTACCTCTTAGAGAGGTGTGTTGCTATAATCTCCACGCGTGGCACATGGCTAGGGGATTGCAGTACGTTCAATCCCGTAGTCGGTAGGTACCCGATATATTTTTGTGAAATATTAAGAAAATGTATGTTTTCATTCCGGTTTTTTTCCAGTGTTTTTGCACAGAGTATCAGAGCAAATCTACAGTAATATTATAAAGAGGAAATATTTGTATTTTTGTTTGGATGTTTGTAACGAATTAAATAAAAAACTACTAGACCGATTTTAAAAATTCTTTCCCCGAATAGTAGTTTCTTCAGGAATCTAATTGCCTCCGATACAAAGTGACGAGACGAGCGAAGCCGCTCTTCACGCTTGCCCATAACAGCTCAACGCCACTTAGAATTTGGAACTTCAACAGTTCAAAACCCTGGATGGCGATGCACTGTGCTCGTCACCCCGAGATATAAGATGTCAAATCTCTGGGTGCCCTGTAATTTCGCTGGAAATTTGCCCTTCAATCCGGAACACAGTAGTGTTTGCATACTACTGCTTGGCGGTTGAATAACTGGTAAAGATGTGGTACTTCCCCAGGCGGCCTCTTCAAAAGAGTCCTACCATTACAAAAACTATGTTTGATCTGATGTCGGCGTCGTCTTTAGATCAGTGGAAATCGCACACTGTGCAATTCACACCATCTTTCTTGTCTCACACCTGCAAAATATGGAATGAGCTACCTTCCGAAGTATTGCCGAGAATATACAGCATGGGGTTCTTCAAAAAGCGAGTTAATATAGAATGACTGCCTCGGTGGCTCAGTTGGTAGTGATCCTACTTTCTGTGCTTGGGGGCGTGGGTTCGATTCTATGTCTGGGTGTTAATATCTATTTAAGTATGTATTTAAAAATATACATGTATGTATATCAGTCTCTGGCAGCCATATTACAAGCTTTGCTTAGTTTGGGGTCAGATGACCATGTGTGCAATAATGTCCCAGATATTTATTATTTATTATATCTTAAAGGGTCTGCAACGTATTTGTGATGCCTGGTGTTACAGGTATCATTATGCGACAGTTACTGCTTGCCATCAGGCAGCCCACCTGCTCGTTTGCCACATTAACAATAACCAGCAAGCAGTAAAACCGCGGTTAAGACTGACCCTCTAAAAACGATAATATTTCTGTTTCAGGACAAAGACAGCAAGAAGAAGAATAAAAATAAAGAAGGTGAGTACTGTCCTTTAAACTACTCATTCAACTCTATTTTGCCTTTTTTATTAATAACAAAATTCTAAATCGGACTTTTCTTTACGCTGCTTTGGGTTATTCCTTTATGGTAAGTTACTTTAATGCAGGTATGCTGACTATAATCTTATTCTTATAATGTTTTATATCTGCATCGTAAAATAAGTATTTGTGTCAACACCGATTCCCATTTTATTTTCCACAAATTTTCTTTAGGGTTTCCTATCTATAAACTCTTGTGCTTTTAATGTCTGCATGTGACAACGCACATTGAAATTTAAAGTTATCCACCTTGTATTTTTACTCTAGGCTGATTTTTGCGTAATCCTGTTTACAGGTGTGAGGTGTGTTGCTATAGCAAACCCCAGCTTGATTCGGTTTTGAGCATGAATGCGAAACTTTATTTTAAAACTCTAATAAAAGACAAACAGTGCCACAGACCTTCGGTAGATATTTCCCAAGTTAAATTATACTGCCCTCAATTATACTTTTAACTAAACATTTCAGGAGATTTTTGCTTACTCTTACCCCCAGAGCAAAAAGCTTACGGCAAAATGAGTTCCAAAATGCTTTACTGAGAGTTGAAAATTTATTTATTTGCTTATACAAATACCACGTCCAGATATTTTATTTATTTATTTAAATCTTGACCTAAGGCTCGCTGGTAGTCGAAACACGTAGGAATCATTCACATGATCGAAAAATATCTTATCCTTTTTGTGACTTTTAATTATTTATATTCGATTTAAATTGATGAAAATCTTCAATTTTTTAATGACATAATACCCAAATAACTGTCACAGACACTTTCTGAACAACGTTCAAGCTAATTTTTTTATTTCTGTTACTAGGAAACGAAATATACATTTAAAACCATAAAAATCAATTCCCATACGCACTGTCTTCACCGTAACCGCCGCTCTAAAGTACGGACTGAATCTTTAAGTATATAATATGTACAAGGTTACGATCGATGTTTCTGACAACACGTATCGACCTGGGCTCTTATTCACTAACTAAAACACGCACGTGACGCGCCGCGTTAACTCAAAAAATTTGGCCTCTATTGCCTAGGGAACAAGGCTAATTTTTAGAGTTAAACTTAACGTGCCGCGTTACGTGCGTGTTTGTAGTTACATGGGGTTCTTCAAAAGGCGAGTTAATAGAGTCTTAAAGGGTCGGCAACGTATTTGTGATGCCTCTGGTGTTACAAGTATCCATAGGCAATGGTGTTTGCTTACCATCAGGCGGCCCGTATGCTTGTTTGCCACCTATGGCATAAAAAAATCAGGGCCCTGCTAATTTTGGAACTCATGTCGCCATAAGAGGGTTAAACGAAACGAATGAAGAGGCTCGCAGTTTTAGTTTGGAAAATTTGTAACGAACATGTGACTCGCTACCACGTGTCGTCTCCGTTCCAGATATGGCACGTTCAGTGCTGATAGAGGGCGTGTTGTTCCGCGCGCGGTACCTCGGCTCCACGCAGCTGGCGTGCGAGGGACAGCCGACCAAGGCGACGCGAATGCTGCAGGCGGAGGAAGCGGTCTCTAGGATCAAGGTAATAATTGGCGTACTGATATGGGCGTACAGTACACTTAGTGCACCTAAGTCAGATACCTATACAGGGTTCCTCGGAACTGTAGTACTAAGCCAAAGTTGTTCATAATGACTGAGTGCCATGACCTCCTTTTTTTTCATCGCAGCGTAGGTAGGCCTCCCTCTAGATGGATCGACGACATCATGAGAATCGCGGGCGTCCAGTAGATGTAGATGGCAGGATGTCGTTCAGTGTGGAGGTTAAAGGGCCTATGTTCAGCAGTGGACGTCTTCTGGCTGATGATGATGATGACCTCCTTTCGTCTTAGTACCACCACGTAACCCCGTGTAAAAGTAGACTTAACGCATCTGTCATTAATCTTCATTTTATGTTGGTACTTGCTACTTCTGCTGATAGGTTTCGGTAAGGTGTCGCTATTGGTATAGGAAAGCGCTAAATGACGATAAATCGCAAAATGTTTGCGATCAACATTTAATATGATACACAAATCATAATATTACATTTTCACACCAAAATTGAATCGTAATCCGTCCTATTTTTGGTGTGCTTGAGTAAAAGAACTTGTAAAACTGAAATGTAAAGAACATACGTTTACCGTGAAAAATTATACTAGTATCATAAATGCGAAAGTTTGTGTGTATGTTTGTGTGCACTCAACTCCGAAACAGCCTGTACGGATAGAATGAAATTTGGTGTGGAAGTAGTTTCTACCCTGAATTAACAAAGAGGCTACTTTTTAACACGCTTTCATTAGCTTGGTATGTATGCATGTAACGGAATATTTGAACTTGATTATCAACTACTTCAAAACGTTGAATTAAATTGAATTTATGCACACTCATCGAGGACCGATGACAATGCAATAATTTAAACAGTTTGTTTCATATTCCTTACCAGGATCTTCAGGATAAGCGATTTTAAATAGTGTTTTTTAGTTTTTTAAACTGCGAGAATTATTATTTCGAAAAAAAAAAACATGTTTCATGAAGGATAACGAGTGTAACCGTGCGGCGCTGATAGTATATTATAGAGGTGGAAACTGAACTATTGATAATATATCGTGATTAAATAACACCTAAGAATAATTTTATTATGTTCAATACATAAATTATAAGGCCTCTACTTAACACATGTACTAACCTGTTCAACTACTGTCAATCAATATTGTATCTTAATACCTAAGTGATAAGAGTTACCCCGGTTATGTATCCTAATGTTACCCACTTTTTACCTAAAACATTTTGTAAATGCATTCTCATAACGTACACAGTTTAAAAAGGCAGAATACCAAGTTGCCAGTGTGAATCGGTCTATGTTGTTTTCGTAGATGTTTTAAAGAGTGAGAGCATGAAATTACCTTTGTCTCTTTCTATCCTATCGCCTATGGCAATGTCAATTGGCTGAATCTGTCTCCTCCTGTATCTATGTTAATTGACCGGCAATTAATAACCTACAAATTTCATAACCTCCCAAATCTACAGTACTTACATAATTACCTTTCTTTTTTTTGTGAAAATCTATGTGTTATTAGTTTACTTTACACTATGTATATATATATACACAGCTATAATGCAGTGCATTCGCATTAATAACACTCTTTTGACACCACTCAATGCCATAAAAATCTAAGAGAACACTCTAAAACAAAATACTTTTATCTACTGACTTCTTTTTGCACGCAAACTTTTTCATTCAAAAAGTCTCACCGCCATCTGTACATATGTAATTTCATGCTCATCTAGGTTTAGTGTATTGAGAATGCTAGTGAAATATCCATTATTGACGCCCTATAAGTATAAATAAATCAAATCCTAGTAAATTAAACTACGACGTGATGATACACGGTAAGTGTACGACGAAACCTGCCCGCCAAACTGTTTAAGCTCATATTGACTTGGCACTAGAATATTTTTTTCAGTGTGCTCCTCACCCCTCGATCCGACCCGAAATAATGTCAGGATGACCGGCTAGCCTCCTCTGAATATTATGTTTGTCTGTCGCTTGTTCCGCTTGATGCTATGCTTTGTATCATTGTCAACCCTTAATTTTAGTTTTAAGGTAAGACAAGGTTTGAGGTTGCGATCATAATGTACTGTGCTATGCTAATCTAAGTTAGCATGTTTGGATTTGATGCTACTAGACATACTGATTCTGTTCATACTGTGTCATGATTGCGTTTACGGAGACTGCTTTGATTTTTGAGAATGATTTTCAACGATTTTGTTGTTATACAAATTGTGTGTTGGTTTTCTAGTAAATGAGTTTGACGAATATCTACGCGTAGTCTCAGCATCCAACGTTTCAAACGAACTCCGTAAACGTAATTTCGGAATATTAAGTAAAAAAAAACAATGGAGAATGTAAACAATAATGGTCTAATAATTTTGCTGACCTCAGCTTTTATCGCACTTTTCCCATAAGACGCACAAATAAAGCATGTGACATACCCGATTCACACCGGCTAAGGTCGCCTCCGACTTTAGTGGACGGACTGCACAGACATTGCGTTTCTAGCTTACAACAACGCCTACGCACTCAAACTAAGCCTTAATCTAAGGTAACTATGGTTGATTTTCCGTTAGGTATGCTTTCAT
Organism: Agriopis leucophaearia; assembly: GCA_949125355.1. Taxonomy (NCBI): domain Eukaryota; kingdom Metazoa; phylum Arthropoda; class Insecta; order Lepidoptera; family Geometridae; genus Agriopis; species Agriopis leucophaearia. The sequence goes on from OX421262.1 coordinate 1,759,059, forward strand.
AACAAGGAGGATCGCCCGCTTCTCACTTATCATTGTGTGTTTGTATTCGAGTTGTTTTGCTTGCTTCTGCGCTGGAATTTTTGGATAATCTGGTTTTATATTGGCTTTTAATTAACGCTAAAATACGTCTTAAAGCAAGCTGAACAGAGTTTAAAACAATAATTTCACGAATGGAAACTTTATTTGGCTCTGCGGTTATTAATTTGTGTGGGGCGCAACAAGAACGCCTCTGACTATGAAACGATTCAACTTGATATAGTTACAAGTGGTGAATTGGGCGGGGTTTGGTAAAGCAAATGCTTACCATGTGTAAGATTGACATCAGTTTCATTCATAACACAAGGTATAAAAAGAGTCAAAACGTCTTCCCGTTTACCGTGTAGGCCAGTAGACGTCTAATGCGCTGAAGTCGAAAAATATATTTGTCTTTTGACCTCGAACCCGTAAACTACATAAATGTATATAAAACTATTGATTTTACCAAACAAAGTTGACTTAAAATTCACTCTTAAAATTCCGTACAGAATAAAATTTTATGGAAATTAGGCGCTGACCACCTTAACAATGGCTTCCGTTCTATGGACCATGTATAAAACTAAATTATTCTGTTAGCGCTCTAAATATCTACGACTTCTTTAAACTTTAACAGTTGAAACGGAGAGGCAGTAATTTTGAAGTTGTCTAAACATTGTTAAAACCGGCAATAACCAAAATAAGCTAACCAAACGATAACTAACTTTCCGAACTCCTTAACACCTAACCTAATCATCTCTAAATCACCTAATTAAATATTTATTCATTGGTAAGGCTATTGAATACATTTTGCATAATAAATGCAAGCTGTAAGTGAGAGTGGCCGAAATAATCTCGACTGAAATTGGCTAAAGACGCAGCGTAGGCAGGCCTCCCACTGGATGGACCGACGACATTGTCAGAGTCGCGGGCATCCAGTGGATGCAGATGGCAGGTTGTCGTTCAGTGTGGAGGTTAAAGGGGGAGGCCTATGTTCAGCAGTGGACGTCTTCTGGCTGATGATGAAGGACAGGATGCGACATGCTAGTACTGCAGAGCCAAAATAAACAGTAAACCGCGCAAACCAAAACATCTCGAACACAATCCCCTGATACGTGAGAGCGATACGAGGAGGTTAGCCGTTGCAGTGGGGCTGCGAGGGTCCGTACTCCGGCGTGTACGCAGCCCCGGCCGCCGTGTTCCGTCTCACCTTCCTCGGCTCCGTGGAGGTGGACGAGGATACCAGGCGACGCAAGAGGCGCCCCAAAAAGAACATGGTCGAGGAAGCCGTCACTAAGATCAAGGTGGTTTGGCTGGCAGTTTTCGTTCTTAGGGTATAACACTGATAGGATATCTCAAAACGACATTTGACAATTGTATGGTAGACAGTTCAAAAACTCTTAGATTGCAATGAAATTTTCAAGAGTTCTGAAGGGCGAATAAAGGCAATGGTAACTTATTTCGTAATGCAGCATGCATGTGTAGTTGCAGACAGGTTCAAACTTTGCCAGGTTTTTTTTTTTGAATTGTCTTCCATGACATTTAGGATTGTACTTTTGTAGGTTTAGAATACACGGATAAAAGTTATCAGGATTTTTTCATTCTATATATAACTGCAGAGCAGGCCTAGCACGGGCCGTGCACAGATTGTCTTTCCACCGTTTTTATCCCGCTAGAAAGAGACAAACGCATCCATATTCTAGCTCTGTCGCGTCTACGCGCGGATAAAAACGGTGGAAATACAATTTTTCCACGGCCCGTGCTAGGCCTGCTGGTTAAAAGTAGGTATAAGATACGTTACTCTCTAATTTACTAGACCATTCCATTGTGGTAATGATTTCTTTGAAAGAAAACTTGAGTATAGCCGAAAAACAACTTAATTCCTAGAGCAAGAGAATCGTAAGCAATAGGTACATAGAATATTATGTAATATCAAGTAAAACTAAATTAGTGTTGTGATTACTAGAATTCTAATGATAGAAAAACTGTAACTAACCTAAATTTTATTTCCCCACCCGCTCTCTTGGATAATCAGGCATTGGTAAGTCCAAATTCTAAATTGATCTGCCAACATTCCACCTGCTAAGATCTCCACCACATTGAACAATGTATTCTTTTCAGGCCCCAGAAGGCGAAAACCAACCGAGTACGGAAGTGGACCTCTTCATATCGACGGAGAAAATCATGGTTCTCAACACAGAGCTGAAAGAAATCATGATGGACCATGCTCTAAGGACAATATCGTACATAGCAGATATAGGAGATTTGGTGGTACTGATGGCGAGGCGGAGGTTCGTGCCGCATGAAAACGATTCTGATCAACCGAAACTGAACCGTACACCCAAGATGATATGCCATGTATTTGAGAGTGAAGAGGTGAGTGTAAGTGAAATTTTGAATATTAAATCTGTCTCTGTATCTTTCTATGCTTTGTAGAATCTACTGACAAAGTTGGAGTGCGATTTGGATACAATTTCAAAATGAAATCGACTCGCTTTAGACATCACACTAATATCATATATGTGAAAGTTTGGATGGATGGATGGAGATCTCCAACTTTCAGTATAAAGGTGGCATTTGGTGATGACGATATGCACTCTGCTTTAAATTCTAAAATCTGCGTTGCTTTACCTAAAATATTCACAAAATTAGTTAAAAAAAAAACAGTTATTTCGATTTTAAATCTACACTACTGAACCGATATTGATGAAATTCTATGGGACCATATCTGAAAGTATATCCTTTCAATAAAAGAAACCCAAATCGGTTCATAAATGACGGAGTTTTGAAGTAACCAACATAAAAATATACAAACCCAATTGCGAAACCCCTGCTATTTTGAAGTCTGTTAATAAAATCCAACCATCGTTGCTACTCGTATTTCTAAATAATCTCAATTCACTCGTAATTAACAGGACGATTGTTTACATAAACAAAACTACTGTTACTTAAATTAAGTAAGTAGGTGATTAAGCGGTCGTGCGACGACTTCTTGTACTCTTAGTAACATCTTTAAGACTAGCACTTGAAATATCTAAGCTGACTAGATTAGGTAATACAGAAAGTTAGCAAGGTCGATTCGTTAATAATGTCATTGAAACTTGTCAGCCGAATCGTGCACCCAGGTAAAACATTCTACGATAAAAACGGAGTGTTTTTCAAATATTTTTCTACAAAATGACGATTGGTAAAAATGGAATTGAAAAGATCATTAAGGTATGTTAATGCTTTCATAATATTTGCGTTAGGAAATGGTGCTCCAAAAAGATATATTTTACTCAGATGTACATACTATAAGTGGTGTTTTATAGTCAGTCTGTTATAACTCAAATATCTATATAAAGTTAAATGTGTAAGAACCAGACGAACTTCTGATGTTGACGTGTATTCTGATGTACCATTCTGTATTCTGGATTCTGATGTACCATTCTGTATTGATTGGCTCCGTGCTCTCGTCCTGTAATCGGATCGACATGGTGGCGTTTCTATACAAACACTTCAGCACTTCAATATACCTATAGTCGATATGACAACGCTGGAGGGACTGCAATACTGCCCGGGTCTCGATTGAATCGAAGGCTTTTTCATAGTCCACAAACGCTAGACATAATGGCCGATTATACTCCTCAGTCTTCTGTATAATCTGGCGGAGCGTCTGTATGTGGTCTATGGTGCTCCAGCCTTTACGGAAACCGGCTTGTTCGGGAGGCTAGAAGTTATCAAACCTGTTTTCGAGACGGTTTGTAATGATCCTGGAGAACAACTTGTACACATGGCTCAGGAGTGAGATGGGTCTATAATTCTTCAATAAGGTGTTGTCACCTTTTTTGAAGAAGAGCACCACCACACTCCTGTGCCATGCTTCAGGCGTAGTACCTTCAAGTATGACGGAATTAAACAACTTCTGGAGGACTAAAAGTACCGGTTTTCCACCCGCTCTCAGTATAGTACGAGATCCGACCGCGTGATTTATACGTTCATATGTTTGATTAATAAAATATAATTTTTATCGATATTTATAACTAAACCAATGCAGATCCGCAAAGGTGGCCATCCAAATTTGGCCGCAATTAATTTTAATTAAAATGTAATTAATTATTTATTTTTGAACAATTACGTTCACTTGTAATTGTTAAAAAATATATTTCATTAGAAAGAAATATACCTGAGATACCGAGAAAGTTCAAGGTGCCATCCCTCACTTGGCCGCAACCTAATGTCAGCCAGGTGTAAACAGGTATAATTTCGTTAAATATATACGTTCATAATGTATTATCATGTTATACATACCAAATTGAAGATTAATTCTTTCCCTACATGATGAGATATAGGTGCCTATGCAAAAATGCCCGCAAATAGTGACTGCCAACGATTAAAGATAAATAAAAGCGAGAGAAACTTAAGATAAACACCCCATGTCGAATAAAGATAGAGCATCCCAGCTGCTTGTCGTTTTTATGCTACTGCGCATGCGTCCATAGATAAGGTGCTCAACTAGTAGCTCGCGTATTTGCTTGCAGTTTAAAATACTCCAAAAATTGAGCAGTAAAAATAATATGTCATAATAATTAATCTACCAAACTAGTGTTTTCAATATTTTTTTAATTATATTCAACTAAAACAATATTTTTTAACTGTGAAACGTCATTTTAAATATAAAATTTATCTTTTAAATAAATTTTGTTTTATTACAATTTTTAACAATATTAAGTTTCGTTTATTTTCGGTCTTCATAAAAAATGTCATAAAAATTACTATCCAAACCAGTGTTTTTATTTTTTTTTTAATTATATCCAACTCAAACAATAACTTTGAACTGTAAGACGTTAATTTGAATCTATATTAAAATTTATCTTTATACACAAATGTTTTTTTTATTTTTATTTTCATCAATATAAAGTTTCGTTTATTTTCCTTGAATCCTTGATTAAAGAACTGAATTAAAAACAATGGTAACAGAATTAAACAGAATTGATTTTTTAATTCTGTTGAATTCTGTTTCCATTGCTTTTAATTCGGTTCTTTAATCAGGGATCTGATTAATATAAATTTTTCAGTTTTATTTTTTGAAAACAAAAAATGTTGGAATCATTTATTTAACAATTATTATTTGTTTAAAAAAATTATTTGTTAATTATATATTTTAAAAGAAAAATGCACAAACCTTTTTTTCATTTGATAGGGATAGTGACAACAAAAAGTGAATTATTTATTTTTGATTTAAACTGCAACTTTTTTTTTATTATAAAAAATGATAAAAAATACAAACACTTCTTTATTAAAAAAAAATGATAAAAATTACAAAAATGTTAAAAAAGATTTTACAGTTAGATAATTATCAATACATATCGGAGTACTTGTAACGAAAAAATTTTCATTTACGTACTATCGTCACTTGAATCATCAGAACTGTCACTCTCATATGTTGAAACGTCAGAATCTTTATCGTTTGTATCTTCTGAAGATTGTTCAATTAAATCACAAATAACATCTTCTACTTGATGTGGCATTGAATCTCCAATGAACCATGTTGGTTTTAAAGTTTCATCTAAAATCCAACCATTATTTTCAGGTTTAAATCTGATGCAATCTGGATTAGTGGCATTTTGCCACATTGAATTAACGAAGATCGTACGCAATAATTTTTGTTGCAAGGATTTCAAGCATGGTGGAATAGTGCTTGAATTGAAACCTTTAAGTTTTTTCATAAATTTGTCATTAATTGTAGTCATGGCATACATTTTATTAAACATTAAAAGTCTTGCAGCGTTTACATTTTGACAATTTTTAATCCCATACATTAAAGCTATAAACTCCTGAACTACTATCATTTTGTTATCATCAAGAATATCCTCCGGATTGCTTAATGGACGCATGCGCAGTAGCATAAAAACGACAAGCAGCTGGGATGCTCTATCTTTATTCGACATGGGGTGTTTATCTTAAGTTTCTCTCGCTTTTATTTATCTTTAATCGTTGGCAGTCACTATTTGCGGGCATTTTTGCATAGGCACCTATATCTCATCATGTAGGGAAAGAATTAATCTTCAATTTGGTATGTATAACATGATAATACATTATGAACGTATATATTTAACGAAATTATACCTGTTTACACCTGGCTGACATTAGGTTGCGGCCAAGTGAGGGATGGCACCTTGAACTTTCTCGGTATCTCAGGTATATTTCTTTCTAATGAAATATATTTTTTAACAATTACAAGTGAACGTAATTGTTCAAAAATAAATAATTAATTACATTTTAATTAAAATTAATTGCGGCCAAATTTGGATGGCCACCTTTGCGGATCTGCATTGGTTTAGTTATAAATATCGATAAAAATTATATTTTATTAATCAAACATATGAACGTATAAATCACGCGGTCGGATCTTAGACTAGTAGTTCTGTCGTGATTCCGTCATCACCCGGCGCCTTGTTGTTCTTAAGCTGTTTCAGAGCCATTCTAATCTCGTACAAGCTGATGTCTGGGATGTCCTCAGTGTAGTGTCGGGTCAGTTTAGCTCTCGTGTCCTGAGCTGTACTGACAATGGGCTGTCGTGTCGAGGTGTACAACTGTCCGTAAAACCTCTCGAGCTCTCTCAGAATCACCGGCTTTGACGAAATGGTACTGCCATCCTCGATCTTCAGCTTCGTCATTTGGCTTTTCGCAATAAACGAATTCTTTGCGAACACTTTCGAGCCTTGGTTCCGCTCAATTGCGTCCCTAATACATCTTGTATTATAGGAACGCAGATTGTGTCGCACCGATTTCGAGATCCGTCTATTAAGTTTGCCATATTCCGACATATCAGCTGAAGATTGCAGTCTCATCTCAGTCCGGTCTTCCATTAACTTAAAGGTTTCGTCTGAGAGCTTCTGAGGTCTTTTCCGGCGTGGGGTCTTAAAGAACTTGGACCCCACTGCTTGGACAGTTTCCACCAGCCCATTGTTTAGTTCATCCACAGTTCCGCTTTCAGTTAGGCCCTGGAAGCGATTGTGCAGTTCGAGTTGGAAGTCTTCGGGGTTTTGGATTTGGGCATGACCAGGACGGAGCGTGGACTTCACCAGACGCGACCTCTCGAGCTTGATGTTGATATTTAATGTGCCTCTGACAATACGGTGATCGCTACCGGTTTTCACCTTGCTGATCACGGAGACATCATTAAATATTCGCTTCTTCGTCGTCATGATGAAGTCGATCTCATTTTTGGTCGAACCATCGGGGCTCATCCATGTCTACTTCCTGGATGGTCGGTTCTGAAAGAAGGAGTTCATCAAATAGAGTTCCTCCTTCTCCATGAAGTCGACCAGCCGCTGGCCCCTCGGATTACGCTGTCCATACCCATATGACCCCACTCTTAACTCATCGAATCGAACTCATTCCGTGTGCCCACCTTAGCGTTAAAGTCACCCATAACAACGGAGAAGTATGTTTCGGAGGTATGTATGGCTTCAGATATCTCCTCATACAATGCCTCAACTTATGTGTTGCCAGGGCCAAATTACGTTGGGGGTGGTAGCAGGGCAACTTCCGGAGATTCTTAGCACCCCTTGCTCCACCGTTACCTGGCCCGCTATCTTGGTGCTACCAGGGATAGTGGAGCTGCCGGGGACTAGGGGCCGTAATTTTATTGTCTGTCATTTGGGGTTGCCATAATCCCCACGCTTGGCAGGTGGCTTGGGGATTGCAGAGTTTCCACCATGTAAGTAGGAGGATGCTGCTGCCCATCCTCTGGCGGTTTCTGGTCGCAGTTTTAGGACATACCCGGGTCATAGACATTGTAGGATGCCTTGACTTAATTTGAAACTGAAAATAAGACGAAAAAGACCGAACATTATCAAGAACTATGGAATACAACGACTAATCTCCTGCAAACAACGAATTTTAAACGCCTTTTCTTATCACTGTAACGTGGTAATAACAACAACGTTCATTAGTTTAACTGCTTACGATCCGGTAAGTCACACATTTAAATTCGTTAAATTTATTTTCTCGTAAAATAATAAGCAAATACTAACTTTGTAGTAAAGCGCCTAATGTTTACAAATAAATTAAAAACTATAAAATCTTAAAGAAATATTTTGAGTGTCCTGATTGGCGACTGCATTACCTTATTATTTTATCTCTTAGGATCATCTTAGTGTTCTAAATGTGGTGAGTGAGCGTGTGCCGTACACATTTAAATTTATTCAAATTAGAGATACCATATTATGCTTTTGGCAAAATTTGTTCGGAGACATTTTCAGTCCATACGGCACACAGCACATTTGTTTACACAATCTTTGAGTGGTTTTTTAAAAGATACCCGTCTGCATTGGGGTGCAGCCAGGTTATGTGGGATTGTATCCACTAAACCCGGCGACCAGCCTTAGTGCTTGACAAAAGGGCTCCCGGATCTCCAGAGGAACGCACCGGAGCCCTCAGCACTGCGCTACTACGGCTCCTCCCGAGACTACTGCGTGTTGTCTGAGCCCCTCTACTCGCGACAACGTTGGTTACACAACATTGTTCTCTCCCTGGGCACGCTTAACTGGATGGTCAGAGCCCCATCTTTGACCATCCCAAGCCCGGAGGTCCCCTTTTAGTAGCCTCTTACTACAGGCAGGGGGTACTGGTGCCGTATTCTATTGCCCCGGCGCCAGAGCTATTAGGATACCCTAATATTTTGTGTGCATAAGCCGATATCCAGTTAAACAGCTTGTTCTTTCCTTTCCCTACTTCTGTTTACTATAGAACTCTTCTTTTCACGACATACCATTTCAGGCCCAATTCATAGCCCAGTCGATAGGACAAGCGTTCCAAGTGGCTTACATGGAGTTCCTCAAGGCCAATGGCATAGAAGACCATAGCTTCGTGAAGGAGATGGATTATCAAGAGGTACTGAACAGTCAAGAAATATTCGGCGATGAGCTTCAGATGTTCGCTAAAAAGGAACTGCAAAAAGAGGTATGGTGGCTTCCGTATTGTTATTTAAATGGATTTCAATTAGTTCATATGATGACCAATTACTGAAATCCATTATGTCTGGCAGGGCTCTCTTAAAGATTATATATCAGTTGTCTTGGACCAAAACATGCTAAGAGCAACATAAGCTCATTTTACAATATTTCGCATGGTATGTTCTAATTTCTTATATTTCTTACATTGCGTTGAGAGTTTATGACATTTTTTCTATGGAACAGTTAATTTTATTTATGGTTGGTGTCGTTGTAAAATAGTTTTCATAATGATGAATACAAGTACTTAATCCATTTCGGGTTAGCCTTCAAAATTTCATATGATTTTGTGAAATTGCATAAAGTGCCGTCATTACATCGCCTAAATGTCTCAATATTATCTCTATTCCAGGTGGTAGTACCAAAAGCGAAAGGCGAGATTCTGGGAGTAGTGGTGGTGGAGTCAGGCTGGGGTTCCATGTTGCCCACTGTGGTAATCGCTAACCTGGCACCCGCCGGCGCCGCCGCGCGTTGCGGACAACTTAACATCGGTAAGTGCCATCGATATAGAATGTATAAAAAAACATGTCACTGGTTTGGCAAGTTAAGCTAAGATAATGGTTAAGCTAGATTATACATTAAGAAAGGAGGCTAATGAGACCTGGGATTAAGGACACTGATGGTGCTTGTTAATCTGACTAGTCTAGTGAGGCCAGAAAACTGCAACTAATGAGATTACTGAAACTGAAGAGACCTGTGACTGACTGTGTGTGATGACTAATCAGACTAGTTAGGCTTGTGAGATTAATGAGGTTAAAATTATTATGACTAGACAGACTGGTGAAGCTTGTGAGACTGATCAGGTTAAACTGATATGACTAGTCAGACTGGTGCGGCTTGTGAGGTTAAAACTGATGAAACTAGTCAGACTGGTGGTACTGATCAGGTTAAACTGATATGACTAGACAGACTGGTGAGGCTAGTGAGACTGGTGAGGTTAAAACTAATATGACTAGTCAGACTGGTGTGGCTTGTGAAACTGATGAGGTTAAAACTTATATGACTAGTCAGACTGGTGAGGCTTGTAAGACTAATAGGGATAGAACTGATGTGACCAGTTAGACCGGTGAGTCTAAATTGATGTGACTAGTCAGACTGGTGAGGCTTGTAAGACTAATAAGATTAAAACTGATGTGACCAGTCAGACCGGTGAGTCTAAATTTATGTGACTAGTCAGACTGGTGAGGCTTGTAAGACTAATAAGGATAAAATTTATGTGACCAATCAGACCGGTGAGTCTAAATTGATGTGACTAGTCAGACTGGTGAGGCTTGTGAGCATGGTGAGGCTAAACTGATGTGACGAGTCAGGCTGGTGAGGCTAAGCTGATGTGGCTATTGTGAAACTGATAAGGCTTAAACTGATATAACTAGTCAGATTGGTGTGGCTTGTGAGACTACAGTAATTATAATAGCGAGTCTAATATACTATAATTAATATAATTTTGACTTGTAACTATGGAGTTATTAATAAAGTATTGTATTGTATAAACAATTAAAGATGCTTTCTTGTTTCAGGTGATCAAATAATCGCAATAAACGGCGTGAGCCTCGTCGGTCTACCGCTATCCACCTGCCAGACTTACATCAAGAACTCGAAGAACCAAACTGTAGTGAAACTGACCGTGGTACCGTGCGCACCTGTTGTAGAGGTCAAGATAAAACGGCCGGACACCAAATACCAACTCGGATTCAGCGTACAAAATGGCGTGGTGAGTTCAGAGGACTTAATTTTTGTGATAGCGGGTTTTGGCAATATAACCACATTTATCTAAACACACACCCATTACATACATACATTTTAATAAGACAATAAAAGTCATCTATGCTCTTGTCAGGATAAAAGCAGTGTTAATTTGTTTGTAGATATGCAGCTTGCTGCGCGGCGGGATCGCGGAGCGCGGCGGCGTGCGCGTCGGACACCGCATCATCGAGATCAACTCGCAGAGCGTCGTGGCGGTCCCACACGAGCGCATCGTCAACCTACTCGCCACTTCCGTCGGAGAGGTATTATACTGCCATCTATAGGCCGTCTTTGAACCAATTATCAAGTATTGCTTTCAAGTTGATATAACCTTGTAAAGAGGTAACGCTAGATAAAACATATTTATTTTTATGGCATATAATTTGATAGACGCTTTACAAAGTTATGTCGTCAACTTTTTATGAGCTGTCAAAAAGCGTTTAACTTAATGGACTGACTGTAATGACCACCATCAAACACATCTTAGGCCCGTAATAAGTCATGCCTGTCATGTGAGTTCTGGTACGGAACTTGCTTAACATTCAGAGCATTCCATCCAAAGGTTCCACAATGAGGCGCACGGCGCTTAAGACGCATTTGTGGACCCTCTCTCCCGTCTCTCCTTTCCTACATCAAGTGTGATAACCCCTCTGTGGACTTCTTTGGTTTCTTTTAAAGAGTTAAGTTTTTGAAATATAATATTATTTAATTCAAAACACGTTAATTTCAGATCCTAATGAAGACGATGCCGACGTCAATGTTCCGGCTACTCACCGGTCAAGAGAACCCGGTGTTCATATAAACACAAGTGCCTGCTTCGATATAACGCACGCGAGCTAGCCACCCACTCAGAGACACATTCTACCTTATTTACTAGAACAATTCAACTGACATTTATACAGTTGTGTGAAGTTACGACTATGTCTCAATCTTCTTAATGGTGAAAGTTCAGTTTGAAGGTTGATAATAAAAATACTTTTAGCAGGTTTTTGTATGGACATATAATAAGAAGTTAAGTGAGACGAAAGACAAGACACAGACAAGGACATAGTGAATAACAGACCGACTAACTAGTCTTGTATTGAAGGGACTAAATTTTTCTTCAAGCTACTTTCAGTTTAATCGATGGTAGCTCCTTCAACTATAAATATTAGTTGGTCGTTCTACAAAGTGAAAGTGTCAAAGATGGCGGCTGCACGGCGCCATATTGGATTGAATTAGGAAGAATGTGACTCCGGTATGTGTCGCTGTAGATAGATGCTGGCTAAAAGGTTGAGTCCTCGCTATTAATGACAATGAATGAATCTGTCTTGCAACAAAAGTGTTAACGCCTGTCTTACAACAAAAGTGTTAACGCCTGTCTTACAACAAAAGTGTTAACGCCTGTCTTACAACAAAAGTGTTAACACCTGTCTTATAACAAAAGTGTTAACGCCTGTCTTATAAAAAAAGTGTTAACGCCTGTCTTACAACAAAAGTGTTAACGCCTGTCTTATAACAAAAGTGTTAACACCTGTCTTACAACAAACGTGTTAACATTTGTCTTACAACAAAAGTATAACATTTTTCTTGCAACAAAAGTGTAACATCTGTCTTGCAACAAAAGTATTAACACCTGTCTTATAACAAAAGTATTAACACCTGTCTTACAACAAAAGTATAACATTTTTCTTGCAACAAAAGTGTAACATCTGTCTTGCAACAAAAGTGTAACATTAATCATGCAACAAAAGTTAAACATTTGTTTTAAAACAAAAGTGTTAACACCTGTCTTTGTAACGAAAGTGTAACATCGACCACTTATTTATAGATATGGCAAAATAAGGGAAATGAAATGATGGATACATAGCTGTCATTGTTTTGCCACTCTACAAATAATTTGATGGTGTGTTTCAAAGCGAAAGGACCGACCGAACTGCCAGCTAGCTAACAAAAATACTCAAAAGAACATAAAACAAACTAATGTGATGTGTAATTTTTCAAACGCTAATAATAATAAAGCTTAAGTGGCTAAATAACGTAGGGTAAGATGTATCTCTCTATAAACTGAAATACCAAATAGCATTTGCCATTTCGATATGCAAACTCAAAAAGATATAATAAAAATTTCCAAAAAAAATGGCTTTTATTTTTTTCGCTGCGTTTTGGCAAATGCTGTTTGGGATAATATTTAATTAACATGACATGTGTAAGCTACACTTATCGGTATGATTGTATTTATAAATTGAATATCAAAACCCACTCATATCTGCTTAGATATTATTATAAATTAACTAAAAGCTGCTGTGGAGATGTATTCATTTTATCGGGAACGGAGATAAATAACCCTAAATTGATGCATAGTTATTCAGCCCAGACCCTTAAGCTCGCCTCACATTAACGCTTTTTTTCATTTGTGTCAATAATGAGTTTATTGGTTTACTTTTATGAACGGTTTTAGATCATATAGCGTTACTTAAAAACGTTACTCAAGTTGATCTATGCTTTAAATTGCGCTGTCTCGTTTTCGCATGTGACGTTTGCCGTCAGGGAGAAGTCGAGAGAGCATTTTTAAGCATAGATCAACTTGAGTAACGTTTTTAAGTAAGGCCCATAACGTTCTAAAACCGTTCATAAAAGTAAACCAATAAACTCATTATTGACACGAATGAAAAAAAAAAACACATCAGTCATAGGACTGTACGTCAGAAGTGAAAACTTACGTAGTAATTCACCTATTCTACAAGAGATGGCGCTGTTTTAAAATACACGGTACAGCGTGACGATGATTTTGTTTACGCAAAAAGTGCTCAACGCGCCTAAAGAAGTAATCACTTCAAAAATCAAAGTTATTGGATTAAAATGTAGCAAATGTATTGAAACGACGTCAGTTCTGTGTTTTCATGTTCGCAACTAAATTTGCCAGCTCTAAAATGTTTGTCATGATTTTCATAAATATTGAAATGAAAGGCAATTTTAGGAATGTCAAATTAAAGATGGTCAAATTATAATTGACGTCTTTGGCTTGGATTTTTTTTAAATAGGTAAGTGGACAATAACTTTGTACACTGCACTTAAAATGGGAAAAAATACTAATGGATTTATGTCTTGTTAGAGCAAGATATTTTGAACCTTAAAATTAGCATCATACCGCTCGTTTTCGTTATTTATCTCTGTCCTCGTGATCCCTAACTCCAATGTAATATAATACCTATTATAATAAATATTATTGCTACTGAGCTTGTCAAATGTAAAAACATTAATTACATTTGCAAATAGAAACCCTTTTTATAGTTTTTAAGTTTCAAACGGTTTTTATAATTTTAAAGTTTTAACGCCATCATTTTGTACACTTATTTTTAATTGTATATTTAAGAGTTGAATCTAGCCATTCCACATAAGAAGTACCTACACAATGCGAATTTACGAATATTTCTATGATGTTGTTGAGTTTTTTTGTTTGTTTGAGAGTTTTTCCAGTTTTGTTAATGAAATGTTGCGACAGTTTGGGCTGGAGTCGATTCTGTTTGTTGCACTATTATTTAAACTAAATTAATTTTAACAAATCCAAAATGTTGCCATCCTTGTCAAATTAAAATGAAAAAAAAAAAAGTAAAAATTGCTGCACTGATAGAAAAAATCGATGAAAATGGCAAAATACAAAATAATGCTGCTATTATCGAATGATCACATCTCGTATTCCTAAAATAGTCAAAACTGGATCTAAAATGAATTTATATTTGATTGATTATTTTATTGTTTCGTTTACCAACTAGGCACATAAATACAGTTTTGCAACATTTCCAAGAGAATCGTTACGTAATATTAAGAAGCACAGCATTATAGATGTAACAGATCAACAGAGATCGAATAAACATGAATTGATTAGAGGATATAGTTATAAAGCATTATTTCTTGTAGCATCTCAAAAGATATATCATATTTTGTAAATTTTATAGTTGCTATAGCATTTACTGTATAACCTATGATATTATGTATGTCCCGTGTTCTTAGCTAAGCTTAGCGCTCTGAGAACCACTTTATAATATGTATATTCTATGTAAATGTAAACACCCTCACCCTTAAGATAAAAAACCCACTCGTTCTGCTTCTATTTTACTTGATTACCCCAAAAATGTACTCTTCTTTATTCTATCTACCCTTATTTTGAATATTGTTTTGCTTGGGCCAGTCGCCATTCTCGTTTCCCTAAAAAGGTTTCCTAAAAAACTTAGAATTTCTTTGACGCTGGTCACGCCATCTCTCGAGTAAATTATAAAATACTGTCTGATATGAAAATGTTATATTGCTAGCTGTTGTGAATAAAGTTTATTTACATTTGTGACACACAGATAATAAAGTAATAGCCTTTTATTGTGAAGCTGGTATATAGTAGGTACACTGTGACATGTGAAATGACTATTGTTGTTCTCATTTCTAAGAGTATTATTCTAGTCTGCATTAAAATTAAGAATAAATTGAACAAACTTACCTCGTTGTTTTAATTTGCCCTTAAATAACTTAATTATCAAAATGTCACATTAAAAAAAGAAAAAAAATATGGATATCTAAAAAAAAGAGCTTTTGGATGTAAAAATCGTCAGCCGCTACAATAAAAAAAAAAAAAAAAAGGCCGCTACCACCATTTTCTACAACCGCCAAAACCGCTAAGCTCTCCCCGGGCAAGGCGTTAAATGAAAAAAATACAATCTTTCTTTTTGTTAAAGAAAATCTAGTTATACTATGTAGAAGAGAGTGACCAATTCTGAGTAAAAAAAAAAAAAAACTTACTATAATATCCCTTATAATAAACGCGTAACCTTGGACTTGTTACTCCGTGTTTTATCTTCAAATCTATCATTTTGAGCTCATTCGACAAAGACAGAAGAGTAAGGAACTATCCCAAGGTTCCACGTTGATTAATAAGGGTATATATGTATATATACAAATATATAGGTATCGTTCGCGCAAAACTTTATGAGCCCTCTGAAGTTAGGCGCGAGGCCTCCCCGACGCCCTGTAAAGTCCCTCGGATACCTATAATATGCGTACTGCGCAGCCACTGGGCCTAACTTCAGAGGGCTCATAAAGTTTTGCGCGAACGATACAGCGGCCTTTATCATCAGTAATTACGAGTAAATCGGGATAATCCAGTAGGCACCGAGCTCGTTGGGTAAATACGACTTTATTGTTATATAAAATAACATTATTAACTATACCTACATAATCTCTGGTTTCCCTTCAACACGTATAAATCTTTCGCCTTTTTATATACCTACATAAAACCACAATAACCATTCTTCTAGTTTTGTACCTATTGCAAACCTTCTCATCAAAGTCGTTGATTGATTAACTCTTAATAATTGTCCGCACCACAGAATTGATAAAAACTAAGTAGTATAACTTACTGGCGGCCTTATCGATGAAAGCGATCTCTTCTAGGCAACCTTAGGCTATGCAAGTATTTCGTACTGTTGATTTACTAATCGATAAAAGATTCGACCGGGATGATCAAGAATGACGCTTGCTTCAGGCGCATGCTTTTTTCTTCTCGCTACCACACGTGTAAATAAAATTAAAAAAAGCCCCCAACACAAGAACTGTGGCCCTAGTACGACCACTTGCGAAAAAGTATTCGTTCCGTAAACGATAGCAAAATGTATGAAAAATTGAACAGCGCCTCTATCGGACGTAAAAGCAAACTGAATTTATCATACATTTGCTATCGTTTACGTAACGATAACTTTTTCGCAAGTTCTCGTACTAACCCCACAGATAATCTTTAAACGGCTGAACACATTTTCTTGAATCACCTTACTTATTCAAACAAATGCTTCGTTTTCTTTGTACTTAAATTGAATAAATTATTGTCTTTAATTATAAAGGAAATAATTCTCGTAGTTTAAAAATCTAAAAAAACACGCTTTAAAATCGCTAGTCCTGTAGGTCCTGTTAAGGATAATGGGAGAAACTATTTAAATTATTGCATTGTCATCGGTCCTTGATAAATTTGCAAAGTTTCAAATCAACCTGTAGTTTTGAAAGGAGTGAAAATCACGTTCAAAGATTCCGTTACATAGATACAAATCAAGCTAATAAAAGCGTGTTAAAATAACTGGCCAAGTGCGAGTCAGACTCGCACACGAAGGGTTCCGTACCATTATCTATAAAAAAGGCAAAAAACACGTTTGCTGTATGGGAGCCCCCTTAAATTTTTTTTTTTATAAATATTTATTTTTAAAGTGAATATGTAACTAAATATTCTGTGAATATTTCAAGTGTCAACCGGTTGCCGTTATAAATATCGAACAAAAAATCACGTTTGTTGTATGGGAGCACCCTTAAATATTTTATTCTGTTTTTTAGTATTTGTTGTTATAGCGGCAACAGAAATAAAAACAAAGAAAACAAAAAAAATATGTGAATATTCTACTCTAGATAAGTAAGTAGGTACGTATATTATGTTAAGAATACCATTGACTGATTAGCAGTACAATGTCATAAGTACAACTGTTGATAATAATTTTGGCTGCTACGTAGTACCATAAAATTGATTTAATTGTAGACACATTTGCGACGTAGGTAGTTTTAGTTTGTTCCAGTTCAAGTCCACTTCGGTTATTGTTTACTAGCTGCGACCCGCGGTTTCACCCACGTGCAGATGAAAATCGGCGATGATGATGATGATGATAAGTAGCCTATGTGTTAATCCAGGACATAAGCAATGTATATTCCAAATTTCATCCAAATCCATCCAGCCGTTTCTGCGTTATTGAGTAACAAACATCCATCCATCCAAACTTACTCATATATGATATTAGTGTGATTATTCCGACTTCGTACGTACAGGGTTACGCATATAGACTCTACTAAGCCGAAAGGAGGTCATTATACTCATCATTATGAACAACTTTTACTATGGGTCCAACCAAGAAACCGCGAAAAAAAATCAGCTAGTCCATAGAAAACTGTCATTGACACTCGACAAAATGTATGCAATAACTGGTTTTTTTTTGGCGATTTCAGGGTTTGTTCTACAGTTTAAAAGTTGTTCATAATGATTAGTATAATGTCCTCTTTAAAGCCTAGTACAGCCTTTATGCATGACCCTGTATAGCGAGCATAAATTTATATTTTATTCTGTGGTCTACCCCTGTCCCCTACCAAATGATGAAATTCAGTTAAATCTGTTCCCGGGATTCAATGTGACAAAAATTTACATTTAACAGCTGCAAGTTTTAAGGCTGAGTTCATGTCGTATTATGTGACTGCTCTGGGGGGCTACGACAACATCAAAATTGTTCATATTTTACATTGAATTTTGTATTGCTCTCATTAGCCGAGGGAGTGAGACAAAACTCAATGTAACATTATTATAAGATATGTTTTTTTAACCTCCGACGTAAAAAGAGAGGTGATGTGTGTATCGGTGTGTCTGTGTGTAGCATCTTAAATCCGAAACGGCTGAACAGATTTTGTTTTATTTGAAAATATACATGGCGACAGAGGCATACGACTTCCTATGGCTGAAATGATGATGACGATGGCGACAGAGTATGCCTATGTTCAGGTAGGACAACCTGGAACTGGTGCTGGTATTACCGACTCATTTTATGGAATTATAAAAATAAATATGATGCTTTAGTAATAGGAAACTAGTAGTACTGTAGAGTAGTTTAAAAAGGTAAAGAAGAGAATAAAGGCAATTTTTTAGTAATGTTTTTTTACATGTCTATATAAACAGGTCCGCCAGAAAGTATGTGCCCAAAGTGACTCTGCAAGTAGGTTGTCCACCTGATAGTGACCTATGCCTGCAAGGAGCCGAACGCCTGATAGTAAGAGACCAGTATCTCTGCAAGCGGGTCGTCTGTCTGATAGTAAGTGTCAGGCGTGACTAAGCAAGCACGTTATCTTCCAGATAGTGACCGAGCGACCTTGCAAACAGGTCGTCCGCCTGAAAGTGAGTGAAAGAAGCGACTCCTCGAGCAGGCCACCTGAAAGCGAGCGCTTGATGTATCTGCAAGCAGAGCGTTTACCAGATAGTGACCGAAGCTACTATGCGAGCAGGTCGTCCGCCTGAAAGTGGGCTGCGGAAACGAATCCTCGAGGAGGTTGTCAGCCTGAAAATGAGTGATTGATACGTCTCTTGATATGTATGTACCTTTTATTAAAAAATGCAAAAAAAAATCTTTGCAAAAAATTACTATGTATTTACAATGGAAATAAATGACCATTAAAATATCTTTTAAACAGCATGAAGTCAAAATCGGTAAGTCCGGATTTCAGTCAAATCTGTGGTTGGTAAGGTATGGAGCCATAGTTAGCAACATTCTGTAATTCATTCGCCAGGCCTAGCACCAGCTGTGGACAAATTGTCTTACCACTGTTTTTACCTGCTAGAATTTGTATATCTTTGTCTCTTTCTCGGATAAAAGACAATTTATCCACTGCCTGCATTAGGCCCGCTGCAATCACATGTACCAAAATCTGTGTCGCAATATTGAGACCTTAATTTTTTTATACATTTTTAATTTGATCCAATTTGTACCAGTCTTAGAATCTGACTGGACGTCAGCTAAAGTTACATCGAAATAAAGAGTACAGAGCTGGTTTGAGGCTGAAGCAGTAAGGAATTAATTACTGTGTTATTCTCTAAATTATCAAGAGTTGAAGAGGTCACAGCAGTCGTGTAGGTTACCATGGCTACCATTGGCCAAGGACAACTGTAATTATATCAGTTATTCTAATACTTCTCGGAGTGTGTCGGATCTGCACGCACTAACCCTTCGGTCCATTTTCTGTCGTACGGCCAGGACAGGCACTAAGTGCCGACACTGTTTCATGGTTGATATATCTCAAAAACCTATATGAAGCTCTTTGATTCCACCGCTGTCTTGTGGAATGCACTTTCTGAATGGGTATTTTCAGATGTCAGTCTGGTTGTCGTCAAGTTGCGAGTGGATTGATTTCTTCTAGGCAAGCATGCTCCTTCGTAGACCACATCATTGCTTACCATCATGCAAGGTGGCGGTCAAGAGCAAGCCTTTTCTACACTAATATTATCAAGACTTGAAAGATTTGTATTTTTGGATGTTTGTAATGAATTAATTCAAAAACTACTAGACCGATTTAAAAAAAATCTTTTACCATTAGAATGCCACATTATCCCTGAGTAACATAGGCTATATTTATTACTAGAATGTTTAAAAAATTAATCTCCATCCTAGTGAAAAGCGGTGGGTGGGCGAGGTGAAGTTATTCAATAAAGTTTGCAGTATTTTGGTAGATAGATTGCTAAAACAGTTATTTTTAACCCCAATGATATGGGGTGTTATACTGTATGTGGCATTGTAGCTCACAAACTGATGGATAATTGAAAGACATCTGACTTTGTTTCACTGGTTCTCAGCTGTATGATAAAAATATGTTTAAAAGAAATGAGCTCTTTTCTAAATTGAGTGGGGTTTTTATAAACAGTCATTTATAGTTGTCCTAATATAATGATACACTGAGTGGTGTAGTTCCATCCTTATTGTTTCCTCATACAAAGGAAAAATGCAAAAACAATTTGTAACAGGAACAGTTTTATTACTAGCATTTTGTTTTATCTAATTGTACCTACTCCAAGCTTTGTGTAGAAGAATGAAGCAAGAAAATGAAAAAATGGTTTAGCTTTTGTATATTATGTATTTGAAGTTCCTCACAAAGCCAAATTAAATTTACATAAATACATTAAATTGATAACTTTTATACAAGTAAATAGAACACGTAAGATTCATCTTGAAATCATGTTGATGCAGCAAAACTAGTGAAAATATAACCTAACGGCTTTTACTTTACTATGTCAAAATAAAAATACAAATAACGTTCAGTATCACTAGAGATCAGAACCGATAAGCATACATTTCACTTAGAAGACGGTGTCCAATAACTTGCTTACAAAGACATCGCACTTTGTGACTGCTAACACTATCTTTTGTATAAAATTAACCAAATCTGTAACTGTTGAAATATATACAATTAAGTCTCAAAGTGTTCATTTAAACGCTATTAAGATAGTAAAAAAATATGCATACCTAATATCGTAACGAAGCTACATGTGAACGGTAAACGATCGGGGATCGGATCATTCCAAGACAAAGAGGGGCGAGGCTATGTAGAAATGCGAGAGCGCGCCACTCTCCACCGATAATAAAATTTATCCACAATTGTCTCTTCACAAGTTACTCAGTTGTGGGTGTGTAACATAACTTGCACTTGTTATAAGATATATCTGTTAGTCGTCCTCTGAGTGCGGGCGCGCTGCAGGCCGGCTGAGCTCGGGGCCGGGCGGCGGCGGCTCAGTTGTCCATGGCGTACCTCCGCGTCCAATCCTTCGCGTTCCGGATGGCCTCGCTCTCGTTTACCTTCCACAGCTCGGCCACGTCGTTGGCGAGCGGGTCGTCAGGATTCGGCGCCGACAGCAGCGCCTGGATCGACAGCAGCACCGTACGTATCTGCAGTGCGGGACTCCACTTGTCCTTCAGAATGTCCAGGCAGATACGACCCAGTCGGTCTATATTCGGATGATATATTTTCGTTATAAACCTAACCTTAGGCGCTGACATGGGATAGTCTTCTGGCAGAAATAACTCTAATTTGAATAGTCCACCTTCGAATGGCGAGTCTTCCGGGCCGGTGACGATTACGTGAAAGTAGCGAGCGTTCGTTTCGCTTGGTACCGCGCTGATTCCCGGCACCGGTTCCTGCATCAGTCGCTGTGTCTCTTTGATTATTCTACGTGGTAGGGCTGCCATTTTAAATATGCGGTCTAGCGCAATTTGTCAAATGAGAGCGAGTAACCATATAATTGTAAAAAATATCTAATCTTCTTCACTTTACGTGTTTGCAACAATTTCTTAGGCACGTTTTACGAAATTAGGAGTTATAATAGCATTTTAACCATGATAACGCTAAAAACGCGACTTCAAAAGCGAAGATTTTTACTTTTTTAATGTTTACCACAGACAATGTAGAATTGTGTAGATATTTTGAAAGCATAGATAACACGTGCAATATGGAATAAAGTGCGTTCTTTGTTACACTAAAAACCATAGATTATACATATTGTTCTATCCACTACTCGACGACAGATGTCAGTATTAGAAATTGTTTAGTGTGCTAATCACAACGCTGTACTAAAGAGGTCGCCACTTGAAAATGTATGTGAAATTAAAATTGCCCCAGAGGACTATCCCCCAACTAACTCCCATATTTATAGACGTAAATAGAGAAACCTCGAATCCTCACGTCACCCTCAAGCTTTGATAATATAATAGTTTGGATCTGCCTTTAAACTCGAGCTAGTACCGAAAAAAGTCTGCCAATAACTGAAGGGGGCGAGGTGCACACACTGACATATTCTACAAACGCACTCTTCAATATTAAGCGCACACAACTGCAAATGATGTGATCTAATGGACGACCGAGGGGGGTGTAAATGCCAGAGGGGAAACAGTAGATATAATGCTTCCTTTTATTTATTTTTTCTGAGCCCTCAAGTGATGTTTTGGGATAAAAAAACATATATATGCCAAAACACCACTTAGGGAAACTTGAGGATTCGAGGTAGGTACACCTTTATTTACGTCTATGAGTACTGTGTTATGAATGTGCGACTTGTAGCGCCCTATTTTCAGACAATGATTTTCTTATTCAATTATTCTTTGAGAATATCTATGAAGCAACCTCCTAAAACTCCTCGCATGAGAATTTTCCAACGTCCATATAATTAATTATAACTAGGTAGTGTTAGATAGATTTAACTTCAACTTCAACTCTTATTTAATGGTTTCGGTATGGTAGTACCTAAGACCCACATTTTTTTCAATCTAAATTTGTTATGAATTATGGGGCTTGACTTGAGTTTTTTTGTGAATTTGAAATAAGGTAAATTATAATAAATATCATCAGTGGGCGGTTCGAATTTTCGCTATACCTACGTAGCGAATATTCGTATTGAATTCCATACAAACCTCAATTTCGAAATTCAAAAATTGTTTGAAATTCTTACCTACGTAGAGAATACCTACTCGTACCTATTTCATCCACAGTATAGGTACGTCCGTGTTGAAGAGAATAGAAGTGCGAATAAATTGACAAACTTTAAATCAATTAAACCTCGTAAACCCTAATTCATACCCTAAGTTGTTTTATGATTTTGAGGGACGAGACGAGCGAAGTCGCTCGCCTGATGGCTCTTAACGCTTGCCCATAACAGCTCAACGCCACTCAGAATTTTGAACTTCAACAGTTCAAAACCCTGGATGGCAATGCACTGCGCTCGTCACCCCGAGATATAAGATGTCAAATCTCTGTGTGCCCTGTAATTTAGCTGGAAACATTGCCCTTCAATCCGGAACACAGTAGTGTTTGCCCACTACTGCTTGGCGGTTTAATAACTGGCAAAGGTGTGGTAGGTAATTCCCCAGGCGGTGGGATGAATTATGGGTTACACAACATTAACCTCTACCAACAGCGATATTCACAATTTTTTATTACATTTATTGTACTTGCCTACCTAGGTACCCAATAAGAAAGGAACGGAATTTGTGAAAAAAACATCTATCCACATTATTAAAACCGTCAGCCGTCGAGCATTGTGTCTAGCCTTGTGAACTGACAGCTTTATTAAAACTGCGAACTAGAATATCTACACGACGGCAACCGGCGTTTATTGAGTTTCTGGCAGTATCGGTATTTCGTGCAAATAAATTTCTTATTGTAAAAATTGTCTTTTGGAAGAGCTGTCACAAAACAGGCACTAGCACGTCGGCTGAACTGTCGCATTTTGTTGTAAATGAGGAACGAATGCTAGCGCGGGAAGATAATCTTCGGCGTAAATACTATTGTCGTAAGGAACACTCATAATATAAAGTGCCGTAATATTTATACAGTAAATTTATAAGCTGCAAATATATTGTAAGTAATCTCAAAATAATTATTAAAGACTACAAAAATGCTATTAAAATATTTATTTCTGTAGCAAAATATGATGCGAGTAATATCATCATAAAATTTCATACCATAAGAATGCTGTAAGTATCTAATATCAAACTCATAAATCCGAACCGTGTAAGTTATAATTATTAAGAATCACCTATAATAATTTGCTTTAAGTAAAATTGCAACAAAAACACCAATTTTTTGTGCATTTACGACAAATTTTAAACCGATATTTTTCATATTAGTTATAGGTACCACTTTTGTAAAAAAAGTCATCTTAGCAAGTATGAGAGTCAGAACATTCGACGCACCATTTTTTTCAGGTTCTAACTGTGTATTCAACTCACTTACGACATTTTAGCTACTTACAGCAGTGGCCCTAGTACGAGCACTTACGAAAAAGTATTCGTTCCGTAAACGATAGCAAAATGTATGAAAAATTGAACAGCGCCTCTATCGGACGTAAAGGGAAACTGCATTTTTCATACATTTGCTATCGTCAAGAATGATCGTTCTTGCTATCGTTTACGGAACAAATACTTTTTCGGAAATTCTCGTACTAGCCCCACAGTTTCGTTTTCTTACGTCGATAATCTGTTTTAGTCGCACAATTCGTTATGCTCATCTATTACAGCAATGTGGTCAAATATGATTTACATACAAGAATTATAAAATATCATAAAACTTTAAAAAGACAAAATGCAAAAAGATAGCTTCACCGTGACAGTGTATGACACTGCCGTGACCAGGATTCGAACCTGGGTTACTACGGCCACAACGTAGGGTCCTAACCACTAGACGATCACGGCTGTCGAAGCTGTGACGAGAATGGCAAAATTTCTATCGGCCTCCTTGACGTGTCCGTCAACGGCGAACCTGACTAGCGCCGGTTATGAGCGCGTATATGGCTGGCAAAACCAAACTTAGTTTTAAAGGTCCTGTTGCAAGGCGCACAATGCAACTGACCATCAGCATTGTATGTGTAAGTGTAGGTAGGCTTCGGACGGGTTTTAATGATAAGGCGTTTAGCATCTAGGTCTTGTATTCGCTTCTCTTCGAAATTAAATGGCAAAATTTAGCATCGTACCGTTGCGCTGGAAGAACACAACCCCCTCTCTTGGAAAACGTATCAAAATAGCATTATCCAACGATCCGACCATTTTGGTTGTTTGATTCGAGTTGATTCATTAGCACTAATTGTTTCTGTTCGAAATTACTTAATAATATTGTTTCTGTGCTCATGACACTCATGTTGCTAGTGATGAGAGTGACTCAGAAATGTTAACATGTTGTTTCAAGTGGCCCTAGTACGAGAACTTGCGAAAAAAAATATCGTTACGTAAACGATAGCAAATGTATGAAAAATTCAGAAATATCAGAAAAAAGTTCTGAGGTAACAAGCATATTTTTTTTTACAGTCGATAAGATAACCTCCTCCTTTTTGGAAGTCGGTTAAAAATTGCCCATCATGGAGTCCCTGTTCGACCAACTTTTTTGAGAAAATTACATTCGCCAAATATGCTAACCTAACAGACGTATGGATTTGGTACACCGGACCGCCGTCTGACCAACGGGAGTGAAAAAGAAAATTTTCTTTTGCTCTCCCGTTGGTTAGACGGCGGTCCGGTCGGCGAGGCGTACCAAATCTGACACGTGTCTGTTAGGGCTTATACATAATATTATAAATATCTTCTATTATATAATTATGTTTAGAACCACGTAGGTACCACTGGATGGACCGACGACATTGTGAGAGTCGCGGGCATCCAGCGGATGCAGATGGCAGGATGTCGTTCAGTGTGGAGGTTAAAGGGAGAGGCCTATGTTCAGCAGTAGACGTCTTCTGGCCGATGATGATAATATAATTATGTTTGAGTACTAAAATTATATAGATAAAAACTCATTAAAAATTAAAAACAATTTATTCCTTATATCTCACACTCTTATATGAAACGTAGAGAGGAAGTCAGGCGCACGCACGACCACGTGCTCGAAGTCCATGAACGATAATCTGAAAATAATAATTATACCATTAAAATGAGTGAAGGTATCTACACTACACAAAACACTTGGCGTAAGGTCCCAGACCTTATAAACGATTCAGTTTAGGTGATCACGAAAAGTTGCGGGACCGCAAACCGTATCTCGGCGCGTTAATGTTCGCATTCGCGTGATTTTGTAAATTGCGCGTATTCGAGCCTGCGGTTAGAGTTAGGCGTAAGGTCCCTGTACATAATGCAGTTACCTACCTACTACATTAAAATGTATAGTAGTGCTTACCTAGATTACTACCATATCATTTTAATGAGCCATTATTCTGCCCCTATTTTGCCGCTCAGATGTCATGTGATAAAGTATGATCTAAGATGCTTATTCTTATTTGCAGCCCGGGGAAATAATACACCTGGGGCCTTACCCCTAGCTCGAAAAGTTGACCCGCATAGGTGTTATTTGTCTAAACGGTACCATCAACTACGATAAGCGGTAGTTATTTGATAGCCGCCAAGCTTTGTTATTTTCACGCACACACGCATAGTAAAACGGATTTTCGTTCATTCAAGTTAGACGCTTTTAAACGATGCAGCTTAAATGAGTTGGTTAATTTTAGGTACCTATCAGGTACCTACTAAAAGTTGGCTCGCAAAAGTGAAGCTAGGGGTAAGGCCCCTGTGCCAGTTATTTAACCGCCAACCAGTAGTGTGCAAAAATGATTACTGTTATGTACTGTGTTTCGTATTCAATTCAATTTATTTGTTTCAGAATATTTAATTCCATATTAAAATAAAAAATGTCAAGATATAAATATTACACACAGTTACATTAAAGAATTAGATCATAAAAAATTAAAGGGCAATTTTTTCTGAGGATTTAACATTTTATCTCAGGGTGTCGAACGCAGAGCATTGCCATGCAGAATTTTGAACTGATGAAGTTGTCAATTTTGGCTAGCACTGAACTGAAGGCAAGCGTGACCTGCATGACGCTTACCATCAGGCGAGTATCTTGTTCGTCTCTTGCATAACACCATATATCTGAGAACGGGGAGTGACTCTCTCATGGTTCTACTCCATTATATTGACATTATACAAACTGCTCACGTAAGAGTAACCCGGTAAAACTTCATATAGACACATTTATTTTTCTGATAAAAGTACTAACATCACAGAAAAATCCAATACGTTAAATTTATGAATATAACTTATTATTATTTATATTTATATACTAAATATTAACTACAAACTTATAAATACAATAAAAATCACTTCAAAAAAAACAAAAAAATATCTTTGACAATAAAAAATAAAAATAATTATTACTTGTTAACTTTATTTTGCAAGGTTACTGCCTCGCAATATTCAAGGCAGGTCCTATGTACTTTAGGCCGTCTGTCTGCAAATATATCCAAATATGGGTGCGATACTCCACACATGCCCTGCTGTACATACCTGCCGTCTCCATCAACGTCGGCCTCATCCAGCACGCTGGCTACGATCTCGTCTCGCTCCTGCGGATGCAGCTCTCCCTTGGTGAGGAGGCGGGTGGCTTCCAGGAGGTCCTCGCGACCGATGTACATGTCGTCGTCTAAATCGTAGATACGAAACGCGTACCTGCAACCAAATAGGCATCATGGGATAATAATGTATCTCAAGCAAGTATATATAGGGTTAGACGGAAAGGGTGTACCTACTAAGCCGAAAGAGGTTCATTGTTATGTACATACTAATCATTATGAACAACTTGGCTACTGGTAATCAGTTAGCACCCTCATAAGGGCGTTCTCCATCAAAACAAACAACTTTTGTTCCATGACTTTTCGAAATTCGTGAAACAAATCAGCTGTTCCATACAAAAAACTCCCGACAAAATGTATGCAACAGGAGATTACTTATCTCACTTACTATTAACAGAAGTCTTTTAACATAAGTTGTTAGTTCTGATGCAGTACAGAGGCCACCATTAAGAGGATGTTAACTGATTACCAGTAGCTCTGGATAAATCAGTTTCTAATTACTAATATCTGAGGGCAACGAGTGCAGTACATTGCCGCACAGGGATTTGAACTGTTGAAGTTTTAAATTCTGAGTTGTTATAGGCAAGCGTGACGCTTATCAGGTAGGTAAGCAACAGGCTTGTCTTGACACTTAGTTGCATTAAAAAATCTTTATGGAGTTTACAATCAAACTAGTAGTGCTTGCTGATTTTATTTCCTAATATTATTTAGATACTAGTACACACAGTATTATGATACGATGACGGATGATAATACGAAATGGTGCTAGTTATAGCCTAGGTACACAATGCGTACAGACTGTGTAATTTTGCTTGACCCGTGCACAATTTTCACGAAAATAGAACACTAGTTTCACACGCCGAGCTCGCAGGTTTAGGTAACGACGTTAAAATCTCGTAAATCGATAGTTTGCGTGCGCTCTCTACTTCTTATCTTTTATGCTATAATAAATAGCCTAGTAGAGTATCATTTTGCTTAATTCTGGTCCACTTTGTCAATTAATGCCAAGCTTCTATTAGATATTCTGTGACCAATCTAAGTCAAACAAAAGTTAGTAGGTTAATTTATCCAAGCCATGATCTGTGAACTAATTTCGGCATCGTAATTAGGGGTTCCCAATAATTAACTACCTTGGCATTTATCTGGAAGACGTTTGAGTTTTAAGATGAAAAACAATATGGCGTAAACAATTATAAAAATAAATAGGTCGGGGAAAAAGTCTTTTCGTATTTTGTATGTATAAAGTTGTAGTAAAAATATCATCGGTTGTACTGTTTGTATCTGGCTGGTTTTGATATCATTAAAAATATGACATTTTAAAAAAGGAATACAAAAAGTAAAAAGCAATTTCCCGCCATTTTTCAATTGTTTTTTTTGTTCGATAAAATGAGTGAATCTAACGAAGAAATTCGATATATTGTGAAATTTTATTACAAATAAGGGAAAAATGCGACACAAGCCGCGAATAAAATTTGTGACGTTTATGGACCTAATGCAGTGTCATCAAGAGTAGCACAATGTTGGTTCAAGCGTTTTCAGTCCGGGAATTTTGATGTCAAAGATGCAGCTCGCTCTGGTCGCCCTGTTACGGATAAAGTCGATGCCATTTCTGAAAAAGTGGACCATATTAGTAGTTACGACGTAGCTGAAGGACTGGGGATTGACCACAAAACAGTTTTGACCCATTTGAAAAAAACTGGGTATACAAAAAAACTCTATATTTGGGTGCCACACGAGCTCACTGAAAGAAACCAAATGAATCGTGTACTCATTTGCGATTCTCTATTGAAACGTAACGAAACCGAACCGTTTTTGAAAACATTGATCACTGGTGATGATAAACGGATCACCTACGACAAGAATGTGCGCAAACGATCATGGTCAAAGGGCAGTGAAGCACCACAGACTGTAGCGAAACCCGGATTAACACGTAATAAGGTGATGCTGTGTGTATGGTGGGATTGGCAGGGCATCGTTCATTATGAGCTTTTACCGCCGGGCAAAACCATCGATTCTGATCTCTACTGCCAACAGCAGATGAGACTCAAACAAGAAATTGAGAAAAAACGGCCGGAATTGATCAACAGAAAGAGTGTGGTCTTTCTTTTATTATGATAACGCCAGACCACACACATCTTTGGCCACTCAGCAAAAATTTAGAGAGCTTAGTTGGGAAGTGTTAATGCATCCACCATATAGCCCTGACCTTGCACCCTCAGATTTCCACCTGTTTCGATCTCTTCAGAATTCTTTGGGTAGTGTTAGATTAACATCAAGAGAGGACTGTCAAAACTACTTGTTGCATATTTTTGATCAGAAGTCCCAAAATTTCTACAGCAACGGGATCATGTCACTACCTACAAGATGGCAACAAGTTATCGAACAAAATGGCACATATATATTATAATTAAATGTAATTAAACTTGAAAAAATGTGTTGAATTTGTTTATAAAATACGAAGAAACTTTTTCCCCGATATGTTTATTCCTACTAGGTAAAATAATGCGAAAATGTGTTTGGTTCGTACTTTTTTCACTTAGCAATAGAGCGACAGATCGCCGTAGTTTTTGCATAGCAGTATATAAATGGAAGGTCTAACACATTTTTGAGGCTAAAATTTGCGGTGTGGTATTATTGTTGTGGTAATTTGCGGTATGGTAGATAAGCGTAGTATTGGTCGTCCAGCTGCAAGATGGGTCGACCATCACCATCACGTCTCGAACCTCGATTAGCACATATGCCATCTTCTGGCATATAGGAAGCAAGAAAGAAGCCTATACCCAGCAGTGGGATAAGTAAGGCTGTGGATGATGATGATTATTCACGGGGGTGAAACCGCGGAGTATAACTAGTTTAAATTAAATCTTAAGTGAATTTTTTTGTCAAAACATTCTCGCCAAAACGTCGTATGATTTTAATATGCCGTGTCTCTGTTGGATCGTGACTATTGGGTCTAGATCTAGAATAGACGCAACTGCAACTTTTTGAGCAAGAATGGCGTTGACCATCAGATGAGCGATATGCTCACCTCGTCATTAGTTATTAAAAAAAACGCCACATACGCCAAACCTTTTTTCGGGCAACCTAAAATTATCTTCTCACCATGCTTTGATATCCCTGGGCGCAGCCTCACTGAAGACCGACATCATGTCGAGAAAATCTTCGAAGGTAAGATTACCGGAGCCATCATGAGAAAACACTTGACATATCCGTCGCTTGAACGGGTTCTCCTGGAAAAGTAATGAGCTTTTGTTCAGAACTGGCTTTCTGATGGCAATCAAGCAATTTGGGTAACGTGCCATCTAAGGATATCTAAGTACATAGAATTGGTCCGTTTTGGTAATACAGATTTTACACAAATACTTTAAACGAATCCCTAGTGTATTTCCGCTTCAAGGACGATAAGGAATTGGGGATCAATTGGCCTAAATCCGTCTATAAGGGATCATTTATGTAGCGTCCAAAAATATCTGTGCTCATGGCTAAATAAACCGATTTGGGAGCCACTAAATGTGTTTAGTGATCTCTCTACGGAAGCTACAACCAACTGGGACGCATGCATGCTCAGTATATATATATACCTACACACGCCACACTCTTGATCTAACCAGCTGGGCCAAAAAATATAGATTTCTAATTTCTCGATATTTCATACGTTGTTTTTATTGCAAAAAAAAAACGATTATCATCATCAGCCTTTTTATAGTCCACTGCTGGACTTTGGCCTACCTTCGAAAGGGCGATTGGGTCATATCTACCACGCTGGCCCAGTTGCAGGTTGGGGGATTCACATACGCCATTGAATTTCATCGTACGTATGCGTTTCCTCACGATGTTTGCATTCACAGAAAAGCCATTGGTATGAAATCCGTACATAAACTTCAAAGAGCTCATTGGTACGGGGCCGGGATTTGAACTCACGACCTCACGCTTTCAAGTGTAGCGGTCTCTCAAATAGCCTACCACGGCCATCTAAAAAAGCGTTTAATCTCACTTTTAATTCAGGTAATTTCTCTATTTCCTCGACGGGTACTGCGATGGTGTGTGCTTGATTCTCCGTCATCCGTTTCGGTACTAAATCCGGATTTACGTCGCGGAACCTTTTGAACACCCTGCAAATTAAAAAAGGATTAGTGTTAATGAATAGGACTTAAAAAAAAAACAAATTAAAAATATGTTGTTAATTACAGGACCAGAACATATTTAGTTTATATGATTAACTGAAAGAATGTCATTGTACTCTACTCATAATGAAATATTTTTACTGTGAACAATCATGAACTAGCAGAAAATTCCGGAAAATTTACGGTTCCTGAATTAATTGCTTATGTTGATACCGTGGGGCGCAGCTAGAAATAATAATTGTAGAAATACCTAATACTTTTTCCTGGAAAAAATATAGTTTCTTTTGGTTACGATGAAGGTATAATAAGTAGGCACCTTAAGATATAATAAGGTAAAAGTATACTTTTACGTTCTCGTGAACGCGTACGCGCATATTTACGTCTACAACATACCTAATACCAAATAACCAGTAACTTCGATACCTAACTATTATATGAAAGGGCAAAAGTTCAGAATAAGAATCAGAAAGTGAATAGCAATTAGGGCTTTTTGGGGGTCCTTGTACCCTTGTAGTTGGGGGCCATGGTATATGTAGGTACTGTAGTAACTAGGAAAACGCTTGGTTGAGAGTAAATCGTAGAATAATTTTATTTACACTAAATCGTTATATTTATAACAAACTTAAAATTACTTTAACCAATACGGAATCAGAACTAGAAATGCGACCAATCAAAAGAGATGTTAACAAAATATTAAATAAATGGTAGGCAATTTGCAATTTGGCACGCAATGTGAGTCTGATTTGGTATACCTACATACTTAGGGAGTTATTAGTTATTACATACCTAATTCTAATTATATGACTGTAAATTGCCATTTTACCAATAAATTACTTATGACTTATGATTTTATTATAATTACAGTTTTTGTGTTAAGTGGTTTAGTGGTAAGTATAGTGTTTTAAAAAAAATGAAAACCGAAGACGTTTGAACACGAACGATAAATCTACAAATGCATGTCTCCCTTGTTGTACGATCTGAGGGAAAAACTCATCCGAGTCTAAAAATTCTTGCAAAGCTACAGCCATAATATCTTCACTACGCGGTGTGGGGAGAGCCGCGGGCAAAGCTAGTTCATATTTATAATTATATCGACTCGATAGCAGAATATAATGACAGGTTTCCATAAAAAGGTGGCATTATTTTGATTCACATAAATTATTCATTTCTCCTAATGTTGGTTTGTCGAGGAGCCATGTGATTTATATATCCGGCTATATACCTATTTATAACTTTGGAATACAACATACCAACTTTGCGGCTTGTAGAACTAGGTATTTGCATACATGGTGTAACTTACACTTTATAAACAAAGACTTAAAGTCGAAATTCCTTTTGGTATATGAGCGCATCGATGTAGTTGCATTCTATTGCTTTCTCCAAACATCAAAAAGTGTTTCGATTTTATTTCTATGTTACTAACGATCTTATTACCTTGATGGTTCTAATAATACAAATGTTTGTCTTAAGGCAAATACAAAGATCATTGAAAATATGAAATAACCCAGATTCTCCGGGATCGGTGGCTTATTCATTCTGATACCGGGATCCGTGGATACAATACAAATCCAAAAACGTTTTTTGACGTCTAATTGCCAACAATACAACGCTTTCGCAACACCTGCGTCAACTATGTAGAGTCTTAGAATATTATACCTACCTACTCGTGTACATAATCTAAGAGCCCTAACAGACACGTCAACATGGCTGACGAACCGCCGTCCAACCAACGGGAGTGAAAGAGAAAAATGTCTCTTTTCTCCCGTTGGTTGGACGGCGGTTCGTCAGCCATGTTGACGTGTCTGTTACGGCTTTAAGACCCGTAGATTATATACGAATATAATGCTCCTGCTGAAGGTATGTCAAGTTGTACATAGTCTGTACCTAGCTTAGGTTTTGAAGGTTGTTGCACTGAAGTATGAATTTAATTATTGTGATGCTATTGACTTTCTAAGGGTGGGGTGGGTTGCACCATCATACATTAACAATAACAAACATCGACATTTCAGTTAAAGTACCGGTTAGGCAAAAAAATTGTTTCACCATTTGACAATTGTTAAATGACGTTATAACTGTTAACCGTAACTGCACACGCTTTGTTTATGTTAAATATCTGTCAGATGCATAAAATATTGTCTCATTAGACTTGCAACCATGGTAACTTTAACTATGCTAGTGAATACGCTGACACAACGCAATTCACAGTATAGCAGAAACTATTATTGTCAAATTTGTCGGAAACCTTTACTTTAACTACTACTATGGTGAATCCTAGCCTAAATTTCAAAAGTCCAACAACCGCATTATTACTTACTTACGTTAGTAATTGACGTATTTTAAGTAGGTACGTAATTCTACGAACCGGTCAGCCATAGTATTAGAGACCGCAAATGGAATTTACGACTGAGCGCTACCGTGTGTCGGATGACCCGTTAAATTTTATAGGTCCCAGTTGACTGAGCCCAAATCTAAAAAAAATATTTGTCAAAACAACTATTCGTGCTAAAACTACAATAATATTTATTGTTAGGTACCAAAGCCTTATCGGAGATCTTTATAGGTGGCTACTTAAACTTTGAAAATCTACATAACTTATTAAAACCATAAAACTAAGTAGTATGTGATCTAAATTTAACGCCACAATGACTTCTTGAAAGGTACATCGGAGGCGATGTGAAAATGGAACGTGACCGAAGCCGCATGCGGTCAATAGTCTATAATCCATGATGCGTCACTCGGTAATCGGCTTTGATAGGAATTATCTAGAAAATATTGTAGGTACCTACTTATCGACTTATCGTAAAAATAATTACTTAACTATCTATAGTGATCTCCGAATACATTTTGAATCAATTGAATTGAATGTTTGGTTTTTGAAATCAAAGTTTTTTTATCTATAATTATGCAAAAACATAAGCTACTTAAGTGAAGAAAGCTTAAATTGATGGTACAGGTTAAATAATATATACTTTACCTAAGTATTTCTTTCCTTGTGAAAAATGTACAGTCCTGTTGGTATACATATAAACAATGAGTAGGTAATTCAACATACTAGAAACTTATTAAGAACTTACTAGCAAGTTAATATTTCTTATTTGTCCTGGGGGCTTACCCCTAGCTTCACTTTTGCGAGCCAACTTTTAGTAGGTACCTGATAGGTACCTAAAATTACCAACTTATTTAAGCTGCATCGTTTATAAGCGTCTAACTGAATGAACGAAAATCCGTTTTACTATGCGTGTGTGCGTGAAAATAGCAAAGCTTGGCGGCTATCAAACAACTACCGCTTATCGTAGTTGATGGTACCGTTTAGACAAATAACACCTATGCGGGTCAACTTTTCGAGCTAGGGGTAAGGCCCCTGAAGTAAGAAAATGTTGATGTTAGAATATTAATTATGTTCATACAAATTCCGATTCACCCAGCAGTAGCGGTCTCTGGATGTTGTGGTGGGTTATGGTTAATACAAAATATTTTTTTACTAATTCGTTTAAACACTTCGCTTTACCTGATAATCCTCCAACTGCTGCTCCGTAAACGTCACCACCTTGTTCCCCATTCCTCACTACCCTATTTTCGTACCCGGTTTTTTCGTCCCTAACCGGTATTTTCCGGAATCCGTATAGAACCGGGCCAGGACAGCCTGTTGCGGCGGGCGGCAAAACACTGAGAGCCTCTATAGGCCACGAGTTACAGTATAATTTATAACAGTATCACTATTTACAATCGCGTGTTAAAGACAATATTGTTGGCATATTTTGTTACTTCTAGGTCACGGCGTCTCTACGCATTGTTTATAAAGCCTGTAAAATATGGTACAGGTACCTAATCTATGCAATCCCTCCCACAAAGTCTCAACTTAGTCCTATTTAATTACAGTTTTTATTATCGAACTCATTTTTACATTTAGGTTCTAAGAAATAAAAGTACCTAGCTCGTTTGCCTTGTGTGATTAGATCTATGTAAAAGCAAATAATTTAGAAAGCTGTAACTTATTGTACCTACATTGCGTTTGGCAGCTATATTTACCTATTCTAGTGCATGCGATATTGTGTCTGTTCGCGTCACATTTATGTTAATGCGAAAGGAGACTGACAGTGACATAACTAATCTTGGAGGTCCTGGAATAATCCACCTGGACTCTCACAAAATTAGTTCATTCATTCATAACGTTTTATGACATTTTATTAGTTTATAAAGCTGTCAAAAATCTAAGAAAGTTGCGAATGATTATGTCGAGTTGCTTAACTGTGTGTATGTACAGTTTGTGATTAGTGCGGACAGAGTAGTGTAGGCGACAGAGGCATCGTGTCAAGGACAGTTAGTATGCAGACTCTATGTTGTACTCACCCTCGTAGCGTAAGCATAGCCAAGAACAGGGAGGGAGGATTTATCTACATCAGGAACTCCCATCATTTTCTGATATATACTTGCTTTTTTTGCTGATATCCAGTCGTTTAACTAAACGTCACCAGATTTTAGATATGTAGTGGTCGAAAATGGAACCATGGTTAGTTAGCTATTTTCCAATCCTAATGCAGGAATGGAAGCTAAGTGAGGCTGCCTAAACACATCGTTGTGACCACATACCTCTCATTTTTAATACTAAATTTAAAGGTGTGACAGATTTTAGAATTGAATATGGTAACTAGCTAGCTCAGTTAAAAGGGACAACGAAGGGAAATTACTTATAACATAAAGTACCCAGCACCAGGCCCTAGGATTTGATTCCATATCTTAAAAATTTCTGGTGCATAAAATTAGGCCATTTGTACAATAGATGTTGTGATATCCATCAATCCATCCAGGTCAATTTTTATTTTATTTTCTGGGTAGCCGCATTAGCCCCCAAGTCTGGATACGACCCTGCTATCGTAAAAGCTTCGTTTTGTACTGTTGGGATGAGTCTGGGAGATAATGCTGAGTTTATGCGACATTTTTATAGCGACCAAATAGTTGCTACGTTGTTCGACTAACACACACTCTGACTTCTGACCTTGGACATAAGTTTTGGACACGATACTGTCCAAAAGAAGAAGGGTTTAACTTTTAGACTTTTATGCCGATTTTTCCGATTTTCAACTGGCTTTCATTTCGTGATGCCCCTGGTGCTACAGGTATCCATAGGCGACGTTGATCGCTCATCATCAGGCGGCCGTTAGCTTGTTTGACAACTAGGGCATTAAAAAAACGTAGGTTCGCAATTAGACTGGTTATTTTTGTCTGTGCTACGTCATTGGTGTTACGCGATATCTTCGCAAATGGCGATTCGATGTTAATAATTATTTTTTATTGGCTTTATCTCAGGGGTGGTCCCATTTAAATTTAAAGAAAATATTCCACCTCTAAGGGTGAAACATTAGGGAATGAATCATGTTTACAGAATTTTCTGTGTAGTTGTTTTTTTTTTTGTTGTATAAATGTATAATTATTACAACACCGAATCACAGGCGAGTAAGCTTTAATTTTTGTAGTAGTACCCTAAGCTTATTTATTTCCTTGCCATGAAACATAGTAAGATTAGGCAGCACAAGCTGTTTATCGGTATAAATCGAAAAAGGAATCTGAAGGTCACAAACGCCGCAGAAATGATATAAGTACGTAAGTATATCGTAATCGTGTCTGGAATAATTAGTAATTTTTTGCGCAATGGATTTTTTTAGAAACTTATTTATTTATTGCGCAGCTAAACGGCTAACTTCACTGCGGCCAAAATATGATCCTAGTAGCAGGCAGACAGCATTTTTTGGGTGCTGTTGGTGCACAGCAGTTTCCTTGCGATTTGTCGATATCTATTCGAAGCAAACGTTGAAAACCACTTTTATTATTAAAAGTGATTTTTGATGCTTCGATCTAACACTGCAGTCTTTATATCTGAAATGAAAACTTAAGCAGTAATTCACCTATTCTACAAGAGATGGCGCTGTTTTAAAATACACGGTACAGAGGTCGGTAATCATGACGTGAGTTCCATGATTTTTGTTCACCCAAAAAGTGCTCACCGCGCCTAAAGAAGTTTTCACTTCAAAAAGAACTATGCTCTATATTTTCTCTGTTCTCTTAATTACTCTGCAGCCTGAGGGCGGGCGCCATTAGCGGCCGCGCCCTGCGCTGCCTGCGTGTATCGCTGATTGCTTTCTCTATTTTTATTTAAACCCTCGTTAGTAGAGCTTTTTTGTGAGATTAAATTTGAGTAGATAAGTGATTACTTTTTGAATGGATTTGATTTATTTTTTCATGAAGAATAAATACTGAGATTTATTTCGAATGTATGTGTGTAAGATTAAACACAAAGTAGTATGTTTAAAATAAAAATATAAAATTCCGCTAAATTGCCCAAAATTCAGCTGACCTGTGTCTCTATCAGAATACCCACATAGCAAAATGACTTAAAAAGCCATTGTCTTCTATCTTCGATCTTCTTCTATTTACATAATATTTTTTTATCTCTACTTTTTTATTATATGTATAGATATATATGTATATAAAAGGCTATATGTATGTATGTTCCCTATGGACTCCGAAACGGCTGGACCGATTTTAATATATATTTTTTTCAGGAAATATTTAGTTTAGCCCAGCGAATGATTCTGTGAAAATTGGTAGCGACCGGATCAGCTAGTTAGTAAATACGTATACATAAAAGCTAAATGTCCTAGTAGCAAAACGTCTGGATCATATTATAATGTATTTTGATAGAATTCCACAATTTTATTCTTTAGGGAAAATTCGCGCGAATCTTCAAGAGTGAACTGAGTAGGTACTGTTGATCCAGAAACTGTTAAAGTAGGCAAAAAGTCGTGTGAGTAGATCCGTCCTCAACACAAGTTTACTGGAACTTCATCTTTTCCCTCAGTAGAAATCTCGTTTGTTCTTGGCGTTTTTATGAACAGTAAAAAGTTAATATCTATTGTACATACTGTTCGAACATATTTGGGTCAAGCTTACAGCTTTTATTTATCGCTACAAAGGTTATCATTTGTTTAGAGAAGGAGGAACCGTTAGTATAGCTGATGTTATTTGTGGATGAAAATCTTTCATCTCCTTCGGATTTCAATTCAGGTGAATAGACTGACAAATCACAAAGCAAAGGCCTGACCTAGTTATCTCCGCCTGGAAAATTGTAGACTGGTTTTTTTTAGGTAGATAAACACACGTTAAAAGCAAAATGTTTGAATAAAACATTTAAGTGAAAAAATCATACTAAATAAATTGACTTTAATATAGTACTTTTAAAGTAATTTCTATATTTGAAGTGCTGTTCTACACTTTAGGATTAACTATTTAATGGCGTTACTTAAAAACGTTACTCAAGTTGATCTATGCTGTAAACTGCGCTGTCTCGTTTTCGCGTGTGACGTTTGCCGTCAGCGATAAGTTGAGAGAGCATTTTTAGGCATAGATCAACTTGAGTAACGTTTTTAAGTAAGGCCCTAAATGTTAGTAGACAGTTCAAAAAAATTACCGGTTCCATCTTGTATAAGTCCCGAGCACTCTATCCGCTAAGCTACGGTCGTTTTACCCCCTAGCAGTAGATACCTATGCTAGGCAGTCTATAACATTTAAATAGTATTTTTATATTTAAAAAAAACAAGGTACACTCCTGATAGGTCTATTCCACTTTGATCACCTGGATGCTCAAAGGCGACTCTTTAGTGTCCTTTGAATGTAATCACCTGGTATTAATTATAATTAAGTAAATAATTAAGCATTATAATTAT
This sequence comes from Agriopis leucophaearia, assembly GCA_949125355.1. Taxonomy (NCBI): domain Eukaryota; kingdom Metazoa; phylum Arthropoda; class Insecta; order Lepidoptera; family Geometridae; genus Agriopis; species Agriopis leucophaearia. Next base: position 1,798,132 of record OX421262.1, read on the forward strand.
AACTAAGTATTTTTATACTAAAAATAACAAGGTACACTCCTGATAGGTCTATTCCACTTTTATCACCTGGATGCTCAAAGGCGACTCTTTAGTGTCCTTTGAATGTAATCACTAAACCTGTGAATATTACCACCTGGGTCACCATAGGGTAGATTAGATACTTATCTCTAATTTTACTAAATATTCTTCATCAACGATTCGTAAACAACATTATAAACAGAGTGCATCACTGTTTCCCTCGTATCCATGTCCTGAATTTTCCTTATTTTTGACGCGATCATATGTCCAAAATGGTCATATTCATCTTCGATATAAATTTGCCTTTTGTTTAATGATTTCATAGATTGCAAAGCGTCTCCTATTTGTCTTCTGGCTTCAGTCATTGCAGCTATTACTTGTTGCTCTACAGGTTTGTAATTGGGTTTAGAAGTTGGTATGGCTGAATGAGTAACTCTTAGAGATGGTATTTGGTTAAGTTCATTAGTATCCTCTTTATCAGCTTCTGAATCTTCCTGTTCTTCTATCTCGTACTCTAGAACCTCCGGAGATTCCTGAAATTGGATACCAATCAATGGAAATAATTCTTGATTCCAGAAATACAGCTAAAAAATCAAGCGATTATTTTCGGCTTTAATATTATAAGGAGCCTTTAGGCTCTCTTCTTCTTCTGCCTATACATTATGGAGCGATATAATAATAATTGTAAAAACACAATGGCGGCTTTATGGGGAGCCGTCGGTGAGTGGTGATACCGAGTAACCTGATTCCATGGTGCTAAAACCCCTGAGACCCCAACACCTGGTTTGCCTTTACTGACCGCCTAGCGGTGGAAACCGCAAGAGCTAAGAACCTAAGCTCCGAGGTAGAAGTGTTAAAAGGCAAACCGCCGCGAGTAGAGTAGCGTCTAGTGAAACTGTAGCAATGTTGCCCCTCCGGAGCCAATATACAGCTGTCTTTATGGTGGGCCCCGTTTAGTGGGTGGCATATAATTTATCATCATAAGTTATCACCTGCCTAAATATGTTTTTAAGTTAAGATAGGGCACAAGTTGTTCACTTCAATATTTGTGACCCCATAGCATTATTAGTCCACTTACCAACAGCATCCCAATCCGTATACCTTAATTTCTTTTTAAACACAAAAAGGCCCTTCTGTGTTTGCCTTGGCCCCACTGATGCCGTAAAAAAGCTCCACAGTCTAAAAGCTCCTAGGTATTTACTGAATTTACATCATTACATAATCTAAATGACTGATTTAGATACTCACGAAGACAACATCAGTGTCATCATTATTTACTAACAAAATCTCTTCCTTTGAGCTCTGGCCTTCTGTGCTTGAAAGCCTCTGTATTTTTACGTTGGGATGTTTTTTCTTCATATGTCGTATCAGACTGCAGGTGGATTTGTTAGACACCGACAGTTGTTGGGGGCAATACAGACATGTCACCTTCTTTTCTGCACCTATTTCAGTAAAATGACGCCATATTGTACTTTTTGGCATCATGTCCCCTTACGCCTGAACTTGCTTTCTTTTCATTAACAAAAAGCCTTCCTGTCTGGCCTTTCCTGTTTTTAACCTGCAAATAAGAAAAAAAATCGTTCCGTTACAAGGAACCTCCCTCTAAAAGGGGGTTATACCCGGCCTAGCTACAAGAACAAAAAAACTGTATGAAATTTGAATTTCCCGCCATACGTGAAACGTTCCGCCTTAACGCGCCGCGGCGTCTAATGTTGTATATTCTGTGGCGTAGCTCCGTTTGCCCTCGAACTAGCACCAGCGCAGTATATAATTTGATTCTAGAGGTAGGGTACTTACTTTATCCACAATTACGCATACATAAATTTTTTGGTCGTCACTACGAAAAAATCTACTTAGAGCACTCTTAGATCTTTCGTTTTATATCGATAGAAATACACCTCTTGACCAATGAATCAGAGACGCACTGCCGTGAGTTAGCGCTGCGCCGCGCGCCGTGTGATCCCTCACTCCCGCCCCCTGCCCCGCGTGTACCCCAACCAGCGCATTGCGCGGCGCAGTCGTGTTAATACACTAGCGTCACAGAATACATCTAAGTACAACTAGCGTATGATTTCTAAGTTGACACCATCGAGCTATATTACTACGTATAGAGAAGCTACCATAAACAAAGGTCATGCTCAATTTTGTTAAGAATATAACCTAAAGTTTGCTTCACCGCCGAAACAATAATTAGTCGTCTAACCAGCCAATATAAACATTCAGCGCTAGAACGCTTATAAGGTATAGTTTTCTCGCGACGAAAAGGTCGTAAGCGCCGCGAGTTTTCAAAGCGCTTACGCGTTTCGTTCAACGTTCTGCATCAACCTGTCGTTGCTATAGACTAAACTGCTGACTGACTACAGAAGTGACGTAGTTTTATATTACCTAACAAGCTTCAATTGAATTCGCACTTTGTTTCATAATTTATTATTAGTTGAATTAATTGAACAATAGAAAGTATTATATTATAATATGAATATTTCAGTTAAATTAATTCATTCGTTTAAGTAGGTAGCACAATTATACTAGTAATAACCTTTCCAGGTAAGCTAATTATTCAATACAAAATATTTCTTCTTGATTAATGGTATGTCCCTATATTAACTGGTTCAGGGCCATGGAGAGTCTCATTCCTTAAAAAAATGCCTTGTGATTTGATCTAAGATAAAATAAAAGCCGTAAGTATTTTTTGTAATAATATGTTTATTTAGTTACTTTTGAACAGTATAAGTTTAGTTAACTTTTGCCGCTTAGATAAAACATGCGAAAATATAAGGAACATATGTAAGTATTATTAGATGGTAGCCACGTTTCTTCGTTTCGATTGTTCTGGACAAATGCAATCCATTTTTCTCTATCTTTACGGCCCAGACGTGGAAACCTTTAAAATTAAAATTATATTTTACAAAAGACAATAATTATTTTTCATCATTTTTTATATCTTTTTTTATTAAATCACTAGGCAGTACTTTTCTAAATATGTGTTAGATTATTATATTCCACTATAAAAAAAAAAACTTCAGCTAATTCTACCTACACTTGTTACAAACACAATGTCACATCTTAATTTTTAGTCTATGACAAATGACGCAACACGGCATCCACGCTGCGTCCGAGAATATTTTGTTCGACTTAAATTGTAAATGATTATCTAATTACTCACCGATGGAAAGTTATTCCTTTGCACTTCGCCGTATTCTTTGAATTATTCGTGCAATATCTTAACACACACGATACCATATTTAATACTTTTGAACTTTTTTCGTTTTAAAACAAACAAGACTTAGTTGCTCAAGAGCTAGCAAGCAACTAAGTGATGTGCTGCCATATGGCTGCAATTGGACGGAACATAGTAGGGATGTGCGCCGTCTTCTCTATACGTAGTAATATAGCTCGATGGTTGACACCTCGATATTTGTTTCTTCTTTCATATTATAACTAGGTAAGTAAGTAACTCAATTCTCTGGTCACAAGCCACGGAATTTTCCTGGTATATTTTACCTAGCTGTGTTCCTCGAGTTCCTGCCGTTTGGAGAAGAAACACACCTTCGTCTTAACAGTAGGTATAGGTACCTATATATAATATGTCTGTGATAATAAAATTAATTATTAAATGTATTTATTTTGCTATCCAAATTTACAGCTTATGTTAGCTATAAATAGTAGGTGCATAAGTTATAAATACACGTCACATGTAATTTGTAAATTATGTTGTTGTTATGTTTGCGTTAGAGTCTTTAAGGGTTTAAAGACTCTATTACAACTCTTTTGAAGAACCCCATGTTATACTTAGTTACTACCGTATACTTTATTGCCATACAATACAAGGGTCATTTTGTGATAAGTACCTATCTTAAATATGCTACCTACGATATAGTCGGGGAAAAAGTTTCTTCGTATTTTATAAACAAATTCAAGACATATTTTTTTCAAGTTTAATTACATTTAATTATAATATATATGTGCCATTTTGTTCGATAACTTGTTGCCATCTTGTAGGTAGTGAGATGATCCCGTTGCTGTAGAAATTTTGGGACTTCTGATCAAAAAAATGCAACAAGTAGTTTTGACAGTACTCTCTTGATGTTAATCTAACACTACCCAAAGAATTCTGAAGAGATCGAAACAGGTGAAAATCTGAGGGTGCAAGGTCAGGGCTATATGGTGGATGCATTAACACTTCCCAACCAAGCTCTCTAAATTTTTGCTGAGTGGCCAAAGATGTGTGCGGTCTGGCGTTATCATGATGAAAGACCGCACTCTTTCTGTTGATCAATTCCGGCCGTTTTTTCTCAATTTCTTGTTTGAGTCTCATCTGCTGTTGGCAGTAGAGATCCGAATCGATGGTTTTGCCCGGCGGTAAAAGCTCATAATGAACGATGCCCTGCCAATCCCACCATACACACAGCATCACCTTATTATGTGTTAATCCGGGTTTCGCTACAGTCTGTGGGGCTTCACTGCCCTTTGACCATGATTGTTTGCGCACATTCCTGTCGTAGGTGATCCATTTTTCATCACCAGTGATCAATCTTTTCAAAAACGGTTCGGTTTCGTTACGTTTCAATAGAGAATCGCAAATGAGTACACGATTCATTTGGTTTCTTTCAGTGAGCTCGTGTGGCACCCAAATATCGAGTTTTTTTGCATACCCAGTTATTTTCAAATGGGTCAAAACTGTTTTGTGGTCAATCCCCAGTTCTTCAGCTACGACGTAACTACTAATATGCCGATCTTGGTCCACTTTTTCAGAGATGGCATCGACTTTATCCGTTACAGGGCGACCAGAGCGAGCTGCATCTTTGACATCAAAATTCCCGGACTGAAAACGCTTGAACCAACATTGTGGTACTCGTGATGACACTGCATTAGGTCCATAAACGTCACAAATTTTATTCGCGGCTTATGTCACATTTTTCCCTTTTTTGTAATAAAATTTCACAATATATATGGAATTTTTTCGTTAGATTCACTCATTTTATCGAACAAAAAAACAATTGAAAAATGGCGGGAAATTGCTTTTTACTTTTAGTATTCCTTTTTTAAAATGTCATATTTTTAATGGTATCAAAACCAGCCAGATACAAACAGTACAACCGATGAGATTTTTACTACAACTTTATACATACAAAATACGAAAAGACTTTTTCCCCGACCTATATGTGAATTTCAAAAAAGGCAATAAACTATTGAGTATTTCTAAATACCTACTTAATAATTTTATTATTTATAAAAACGCAATAATTTATTACGGTGGTGGCTGGTGCGATGATAAAACCGCGATGCTGGCATCAGATCGAACAGTTCTTCAGAACATTCCCCGTTGTAAATGCGATAAAAGACACAAAGAGACCCAACGTCTCTGCGCATGCTGAGCGGCTCGTTGTTCAGTGAGCTTGGGATCGTCCACAATTCTGACAGCTCTACGCTGTAATGTATCAAGTGGCTCAAACTGATACTTGGGTGCTCGGAGCAGTGCCGTAACTAGCCTTTTATGCGTTCTGTGCGAGCTTTATAACTGCGCCCTTGAAAACAAAATTTGGTCGTGTTGTGGTCATTTCTGCGCCCCTCCAGAGTCTGGGCCCTGTGCCTGGGCACCGTTGGCACAGCCCTATTTACGGCACTGGCTCGGAGGAACGGAATCCAGATTTGCAAGATGTGAGGCTTGATGAGCTTTTTGACAAAAGCTCATCAAGCTCAAAAAGCTCTAGAGCATTCCCTGAAAAACAAGTGAAATAAAAAACAAGAAACAAGAGAACATTATTTTGATTTGGCTTTTCCACAGGCAAGTTTTTTTTGCTTTTCTGTAGGCTTTTCACTACGAGTAACTGCCAACTACATGCATGTCATCTCACACAAATAAAACAAATTGGTACGCTTAAAAAGACAAGTTTATTGAGTCAAGCCCACCCTCCGCACTGGTCGAGACACGCGCGCTCCGTTCCGAAGTTGTTAGTACTGGCTGGCTCCACCACCGGGGGGCAGTTGTCGGACCAGCGGACCTCGAAACACGCCTTAGTGTACCAGTTGTACACGTACCTGAAATATATAATATGAAATGGGCCCACGGGAAGCAGCAGCTTTCAAATAAAATAATAATCATCAAAATCGGTTCACCCAGTAAAAAGTTCTGAGGTAACAAAAAAACAGTCGAATTGAGAGTCTCCTCCTTTTTAGAAGTCGGTTAAAAATACCTAGAAGTGAAAGAAAAAAAATATAATTTTATTTTGTAACTTCAGCATTTATAGGCAGGTGATTTGATGCCTACTTGCCGCTTTTACCTGTTAATCATCATCAGCCAGAAGACGTCCACTGCTGAACATAGGCCTCCCCCTTAGACCTTCACACTGAATGACAGCCTGCCATCTGCATCCACTGGGTGCCTACGACTCATGATGTCGTCGGTCCATTTAGTGGGACTAGTAGGTCCCATTAAATGGACCAAAAAGTAATTCTTTCACTTCAAATAGAAGTTTAATAAAATATAATATAAATTTATTATTATTTATTTATAAGTTCTTCTAGATCAACGTGTTCCATCCTCAGCCACACCATCGCTTACCATCAGGTGAGTTGGTGGCCAAACGTAGATCTATTCTAAATATTTAAAAAAAATCCGTCTCTTAGTTCCATTTTGTTAGCGCATTGTATTATCCATAACATCGGAGTGTCCTTTAACTCTGCAATCCTACATAAGTGCTCGAAGCTTTGATAAAATAGGATCTTTTTACAAGCATAATATTCCTGTCAACACGAAAAAACAAGCTATAAATTTGAGCCATAGAGGCGTGTGACCCTCATTAATCACTTATGAGCTTAAAGGGGCGAAGGATGGTCATCATCATCGGTCATACTCGAAAACGGTGGACCTTCGCTGCCTTCTAGGTCGGAGGAAATAATAGCTATTCTTGACACGATTTTATTACAAGCCTTTTTTCAACTTGCCTAGTTTGGGTAAAACCGTGCAACTCAACTTTAAAACGGTTATCCCCAACCGATTGAGCTGAAATTTGCATACACGTAGGTATATAGAGTGAAAAACTCGTAAGTAAAAAAGAGATAACTTTTCAGGAAGAAGAAAAAACCACCTCCCATAAACATTTTGTACTACATATTATTAAATTCTGTGTTAAATTACATATCAATTGAATGAGTTTTCATATTATTGCATGATATATAAGGTCGGGGAAAAAGTTTCTTCGTATTTTATAAACAAATTCAAGACATATTTTTTTCAAGTTTGATTACATTTAATTATAATATATATGTGCCATTTTGTTCGATAACTTGTTGCCATCTTGTAGGTAGTGACATGATCCCGTTGCTGTAGAAATTTTGGGACTTCTGATCAAAAAAATGCAACAAGTAGTTTTGACAGTCCTCTCTGGATGTTAATCTAACACTACCCAAAGAATTCTGAAGAGACAAAAACAGGTGGAAATCTGAGGGTGCAAGGTCAGGGCTATATAGTGGATGCATTAACACTTCCCAACCAAGCTCACTCAATTGTTGCTGAGTGGCCAAAGATGTGTGCGGTCTGGCGTTATCATGATGAAAGACCACGCCCTTTCTGTTGATCAATGCCGGCCGTTTTTTCTCAATTTGTTGTTTGAGTCTCATCAGATGTTGACAGTAGAGATCCGAATCGATGGTTTTGCCCGGCGGTAAAAGCTCATAATGAACGATGCCCTTCCAATCCCACCATACACACAGCATCACCTTATTACGTGTTAATCCGGGTTTCGCTACAGTCTGTGGTGCTTCACTGTCCTTTGACCATGATCGTTTGCGCACATTCTTGTCGTAGGTGATCCATTTTTCATCACCAGTGATCAATCTTTTCAAAAACGGTTCGGTTTCGTTAAGTTTTAACAGAGAATCGCAAATGAGCACACGATTCATTTGGTTTCTTTCAGTGAGCTCGTGTGGCACCCAAATATCGAGTATTTTTTTATACCCAGACTTTTTCAAATGGGTCAAAACTGTTTTGTGGTCGATCCCCAGTTCTTCAGCTACGTCGTAACTACTAATATGCCGATCTTGCTCCACTTTTTCAGAAATGGCATCGACTTTATCCGTAACAGGGCGACCAGAGCGAGCTGCATCTTTGACATCAAAATTCCCGGACTGAAAACGCTTGAACCAACATTGTGCTACTCTTGATGACACTGCATTAGGTCCATAAACGTCACAAATTTTATTCGCGGCTTGTGTCGCATTTTTCCCTTTTTTGTAATAAAACTTCAAAATATATCGAATTTCTTCGTCAGATTCACTCATTTTATCAAACAAAAAAACAATTGAAATATGGCGGGAAATTGCTTATTACTTTATGTATTCCTTTTTTAAAATGTCATATTTTTAATGATATCAAAACCAGCCAGATACAAACAGTACAACCGATGAGATTTTACTACATCTTTATACATACAAAATACGAAAAGACTTTTTCCCCGATATAAATTAGGACATGCTTTGCGAGGTTTTGCGAGAAAATTACCAAAATTGCATTCCCGAGGTTTTCACTCTAAGGCGACGATATGCATAACGCAGTATAACGCACCATCGTGAAGCAAATTTTTGTTGGTAATACATTTTTTGTATAGTCAGTCTCTTAGGAAGTCCATAGTTATAGTTATATCCATAAAATGTTAGTACCAACCTGACGTGGTGAGGCCATCGGTCCCGCACACTGTACTCTATCAAACAGTGTTTTTCTTTTGGAAAAATTTGGCATTTCTCAGGTTGTACTGTTGGATTGCAAAAGACCATTAACTATATGCTTAGTCGCATCATCATTGTCGCTTCTTACTCATACTTTACCACTAAGATACCCTTCGTCAGAGATGCCTTGGAACATACAATAGACACGGAAAACATCTTTCCGCCAGGTATCGAACCCGCGACCTGCTGCTAATGAGGCAGACATTTTAGTCGATACTTCAAACATCTTTCCGCCAGGTGTCGAACCCGCGACCTGCTGCTAATGAGGCAGACGTTTTACTCGATCCTGCAGGTAGTCAGCTCAGTGACTTGTTGCAGAGCGGGATGGATGGGATGTGACTGATCGCGTCTACATCGCTCTTCGCCTGTATCTATTTGTTTGCATACTATATCAGTGTGAATTTACTTTAAGGTGAAGAGAACGCAGGAGTGGCGCCTTCATTAAAAAAACATAACAGGTATGTATAATAAAAGATACGTAAATAAAAATTTGACTCCCATAGTCACACGAGGAGGTTATAATAGTTGATTATGCCCTAAGGTAATAAAGCAGTGTCTTACGTCGCGGGCGGTTTATTGAACCCTGTGGGGTTAATACGAGAATTTGCGAAAAATTTATCGATACTTAAACGATAGCAAATGTATGAAAAATTCAGTATCCTTTTACGTCCGATAGAGGCGCTGTAAATTTTTTCATACATTTTGCTATCGTTTACTGAACAAATACTTTTTCTCAAGTGCTCGTACTAGGGCCACTTAACTCTCTCTAGAGTTCTCTAGAGACTAGAACTCTAGAGTTAACTACTGAGCGTAGCGAGGGGTTCAAATTGCCCAAGACGAAGACATTCTTTATTCTAGAGAAGCATATTCTACTTCTACTTTTCACACCTTCTGCGAGACATGAATATTGCAATAAAATTCATATGAGGGTGGCATGGTCATGTCTAACCAAAGTCTCTTTAAAAAAAAAAAAAAAAAAAAAACACTGAAAATCACAGCACCAAACACCGTATTTTGTTTCACATTCTTTGTAAACGCACCTTTTCTTTTTTTAGTTCTGTTTATGGTGGCCAGTTCAATTTTCGAACAAACTTCTTTACAATGCCACATGGACATTATTTTACTTAGAGTTTTCCACGAGTTTCTATTCTATTTGAATTTGACGTTTCAAATTCAAATAACTTTATTCCTTAGTGAGTTCCATATAACTTTATATCCCTTGAAGAGATAATGTTTTACTTTATATACGTTGAGGTTACATGATATTATGTAATTGGACATTGTCGAGCAGGTGGTGTGCAAAGTACTTTTTGAAATATTACTTTTAGTAAGGTACCTACCATCATATAGTTATAAAACTCATTATCGACCAAGTAAACTTTCAAGCAAATGAAAACTTATTTAAATACGGTTTAGCCGTTTGGGAGTGATGCCACAGAAATACACACAGATAAACACTATTAAAACTAATGACACCTCTCTTTTTCGGCGGGGGTTAAAATAGAAAAGACGAAGTACATGATGAAAGACTACGCTTAAATCTCAGAAATGAAACCAGGATTATTAAGATATTTGAGGATTTATTATAATATCACAATAATGTCCTATTTGCTTTTCAGCTCGATATCAAGTGCCAGTCTTAAATTCAACTGACAATTATCTATTGGTGACGAGTATCTGTCAACGTCAATGTTACCGTTTGAAACGTCATTACTATTGTATCTGTCAACAGTCAACAGATGCTCGTCACCACAGAGCATAAATACTTTTACATTATGGTTCATAATAATATTAGATACAAATGATTATATACTCGTAAATAAAGTAATAGTCTTACAGCTCGGCCATCCTCAAAAAAGTGAGTCCTCGCACTTTCAGACGTTATTAGGAGCCAACATAGATATATGAAAGTTAGAACAAAACAATAGTAATTATCAGAATAATAAGATACCTAATTCGTACTTATGACATAATTAACATAATCTAGTAATAGTATAATCGGTAATAACTAAACATTTATTTTCCACAGTCTGTTACGATCGGCAATCATCTGTGCGATACCAATAATTGATACCATTCACATTCTGCACTGATTGCTCGTAACCCGCGGTCCTGTTATCCCCACCATATTTTCTTGCACAGTCTGCCACGATCTGCAATCATCTGTGCGATACCAATCATTGATACCATTCACATTCTGCACTGATTGCTCGTAACCCGCGCTCCTGATATCCCCACCATATTTTCTTGCACAGTCTGCCACGATCTGCAATCATCTGTGCGATACCAATCATTGATACCATTCACATTCTGCACTGATTGCTCGTAACCCGCGCTCCTAATATCCCCACCATATTTTCTTGCACAGTCTGCCACGATCTGCAATCATCGGTGCGATACCAATCATTGATACCATTCACAATCTGCACTGATTGCTCGTAACCCGCGCTCCTAATATCCCCCACCATCTTTTCTTGCACAGTCTGCCAAGATCTGAAATCATCTGTGTGATACCAATCATTGATACCATTCTCATTCTGCACTGATTGCTCGTAACCCGCGCTCCTGACATCCTTACAATATTTTCTTGCACAGTCTGTCACAATCTGCAATCATCTGTGCGGTCGGCACGCTGGCCATGTCACTCGCTGTCGGCACGCTGGCCACATCGCTCGCTGTCGACATGCTGACTACGTCGCCTGCTGTCACCACTTAGGTGACGCATCTGGCGGAGTGCTAGCATCTTCGCCAAACTCCACTGTCGTATGACAGTGGAGTATGTCGTATGCATACATTGTCTCCGGCAGATTACATTCAAAATTAAACAGTCAAACAACTACTCCGTAATTAACTGATAACTTTCATAAAATCCAATGCAATATTTGAGCTTACTCAATTGGGAAAATATAATAAATTTTATCATTAATTCGACGACTAATGACTCTCAGCCGTCGAGCGGGACACAGTGATTGTGTAAACTCGTCAAACATAATTCAGTAGTAGCAACTAGCACAGTCAGTCAAAGTAGGGAGTAAAAACTGTTCTTCTGATGAATTCCTAGTGTAATTTCGCTTCTACTATTCAATCAACTACTACTACTATTTTTATTTCAATCAACTAACTAAAGTAGATACTCATAGAATATAATGTACATATTCTAATCTTGGCACACATAGCCAGTCTTCATTCAGTATGCCTAATCGTACACACAGTCATGGCCAAATTCATTATTGATCAAACATAATCCAATCGTGGAACACATGGCTAAATTCATCATAATATAACATACACTATAGGTATGATGACTAATAATATTTTATTACCTCATAAAATAAAATCTGATTATCAATAGAGCCTATCAACGAAAACAAAATTTAAATTAGTTCAAAAATAAATAAGTTATAAGTATTTTAATTTCATGCCAACCAGCGGGCGCACTATAGCGAACTATGACATTAAGCCTCAGGCTCGGCATACAAATCGGTATCCCCTCTCTATCCCCACCTTAAACTTTAAACGCTCATATCTCATAGATTTATCAGTCAATATATATTTTTTTCTGTATGTGTAATGTACATATTTAGTCATATTCATCACGAAGGTAATAAATTAAACATTAGGACACATGCCTATTCAATCTTGGCACACATGGCCAATTCCATAATAGAACCTACATAGTCCAATCATGGCAAACATGGCCACTCAGTAACATTTATGCACTTAGCCTCGAAGACCTCAAAGTCACATAAAAATCATTGTTAGAATACCCGCAGAAACGTAGATATGAACTTTAAACAATCGTCTTGATATCGTTCTATCGTTAGGATACTATATTTTGGAAACTATTAGAAACTCGATTTTATTGTCATATTCTTCTTTGCAAGGTATCGTTAAATATATGTCTTTAAAAATGAAGGTATGGTTTCATAGATCACTTTCTTATCAAGTGTATCTTTTGCGAAATATGGCCCGCCAAGTGGCATAAAGATAGTCTCCTGCCTCTCTTTTGCATTTCTAAACTTTTATACATAGAAACTTAATTTACAACTAGCCATACTGATAGATCATATTAATACGGAACCCTAAAAACGATCATTCAAATTTTTATTTCATTTTTTTTTTTTTCACTAAACCCTAAAAAGTACATGTAATGTCGGGATGATAATAATTATATGAAACACTCGTATATTATCATCCGTTATCATCGCCACACAGTGGCGAATACTTCATTTATTCATCAATCGAAATGAACTGGCTGGAATCCTACCATATGCATGTCTTGACACGCTCTTGGCCAGTTATTGTTTGATGTTGTAATGAACTACTCAACAAACTTGTTCATAGAACAAACATAAATTTGAATACTATTTATGCCATGTGTATCACTGTTTATAATAAACAACCGACATCCCTAATAGAGCTTTCATACGGAATATGCCGGAAAAATTTAAGACCTTGTTAATCGAAAAACGCTTTTATTGTTTAAAAGACTTTTTATGTTACCCTAAAATGCAAATTTAATTATTATTCAAATTCTATTTTTACTGTCATCTCATATCATATCGTATCCCATCGTATACTATCGTATACTATCGTATACTACCGTATACTATCGTATACTAACGTATCCTTTCGTATCGTATCGTTTCGTAACGTATCGTATCTTATCATGTCGTATCGTATCTTACCATATCTTATCATGTCGTATCGTATCGTATCATATCTTATCGTATCGTATCATACCATATCATATTGTATCCTATCTTATCGTATAGTACCCTATCGTATATTATCGTATCGTATCCTATCGTATCGTATCATATCGTATCCTATCGTATCCTATCGTATCGTATCATATCGTATAGTATCGTACCATACCATATCATATCATATCGCACCATATCATATCATATCACCATATCATTTCATCTCATCACATTTCATTGCATTTAGATGAAATAATGTTCATAAAAATATTATAATACCTATCATATCGTATCCTATCGTATCGTTTCGTTTCCTATCGTATCTTATCGTATCGTATAGTATAATATCGTACCATACCATATCACACTATATCATATCATCTCATATCATTTCATCTCATCTCATGTCATTGCATTTAGATGAAATAATGTTCATAAAAATATTATAATACCTATCATATCGTTTCGTATCCTATCGTATCTTATCATATCTTATCGTATCGTATAGTATAATATCGTACCATACATTACCATATCATATCACACTATATCATATCATCTCATATCATTTCATCTCATCTCATGTCATTGCATTTAGATGAAATAATGTTCATAAAAATATTATAATACCTATAGTATTTGGCTGGTAATCTTCATACATACCTACATAGCGCTAATAATTTTATTGTTTCGTTTAAGACGGTGTTTCGTAAATAATTTATTTGATATAAAATTATATATTTTTTTTCATTTGCCTCCTCAATGACACTCTCCGTGGCCTCATACTTTTAAGCACACTTGGCCTAGTACAGCGTACACAGGCACATAGCACAATGGATCGGTTTCTACATGTATCATACATAAATTTTGTTTCTTTCAAAAATTCAACATATAGCCGAATATTAAATATATTTAATTTCTCAAAGTGAAAATAGCCCAAAGTGGCGATTACTTCATTTATCTAGCAATCGATGTAAACAGAGATAATAATATGATTTGCTGGCTGGCGATTTATTACTTCCAATAAATCAAAATTTCTTTTTTTTTCCACTTCGAAACCGAATGAACTACCGGCCACTGTCAATAATGAATGCTATTGATGATATTGTATACATAACTATCGGTGTTATCAGATTAATTGAAACTACCGGTTCCAGAAAGACTATTGGTTTCATAAAAATATCGGTTCCATAAAAACTTTTGGTGCTATCAAACCGTTGGCGCTACCAACTATTTAAGCTATAAAATTATTGGTGCTATCAAAACTATTATTATTATTACATTATCCAAAATTTTACAACTTCTGGTGTCGCTCATAGCAAAGTCAGGGTTATAGAAAATGTCAGAACTACTGGTAATCACCTTATAATTATGTGGCGCACACGCTTTGTGATCTGTTCCTAAGACACCACCTTCAAACTAGTATGTTTGTACCTACTTTACCCGAAAACTACTTAAAGATGAATGGTCATGATTCATACTACTGACAGGTAACTCAACTATAATACCGAATAGGCAACTAATAATATGAAGTTTGTTTTTGTAGAGGTTTGACAGCTATAACTATAGTATCTTACAATATCGTTATAAGCACTTTAGATAAACTAACTGTGCCTATGCAATTTATGCAATACTGCAAGTGTGATAGAACACACAAGAGTTTACTAAATCCTCATCTACCTGAGCGACTTCTTTTAGCAATTTAATTTTGTATATTCATGATTATTTTGGAGAATCTACACATTGTGAGCACTAACTTAAGATTCTGTTTCCAATGAAGAGATAATATTTCAAAATAGATTTTTGCACATTTACTTTCGGCTCATTTATTATTTTCCAATCTACCTACATATTTGACCTTTTTTTAAAACACGTATGAAATCATAAAGTTTTTTCGTTTACATATTTGAACGACGTATAACGCCATCTATTAACGTTCGACATGACTTTGTACCTCTTTTTTTTAATAGCACGCGACGCGTGATCTTCACCAAGATTATGAGATGAGTTTTCACTTCTACATTTTCTAATCCAATCTTGAATTAGTGGCAATAATGTCAGTGATAAGTATATCACGTCTAGCATAATGAAAAACAGAAACAAACACACTTGGCTATTAGGCTGTGAGTCTTCTTACTCACATCCGCGGCTGGCTCACGACAAGATCTCGCGCAGCTGCTACTCCGCTCACGGTTGGAACTCTCCATGAAGCTGCAACTCCGCTTACGGCGGCCAATTCTGTTGTGGCTGGCTACGGCTGGTCGATTCTCGTGCATGCGTCTGCGACTCAATCTTCTACTGCGATGACGAGAAAGTACACACCGCTCTCGCGAACGACTCGTCCTGCCGCTTGGCCTCGAAGTTTTCGGCGAAGTGACCATGGGTGATCAATTCCTTTTCTCTCGTTTGATGTGCTCTTCGTCTGCTTTCTACTCTCGCGATACACGCGATCTTGATTGTGAGGTGACATCAAGGGTTCTACAACTGAGTGACTGCGGCCGAGGTGGCATCATGCAGCTTGAAGTTATACTTCTGTAGGGTGTACGATATTAATTCTCCATAACAAAGTTGGTGCACAAGAATATGCACAAAATTAATATTCGTAGAAATTTCGTAAATTGTGGGCTTGCGCGTTCAATCCCACTTCTGAGATGAAAGACTACGCTTAAATCTCAGAAATGAAACCAGGATTATTAAGATATTTGAGGATTTATTATAATATCACAATAATGTCCTATTTGCTTTTCAGCTCGATATCAAGTGCCAGTCTTAAATTCAACTGACAATTATCTATTGGTGACGAGTATCTGTCAACGTCAATGTTACCGTTTGAAACGTCATTACTATTGTATCTGTCAACAGTCAACAGATGCTCGTCACCACAGAGCATAAATACTTTTACATTATGGTTCATAATAATATTAGATACAAATGATTATATACTCGTAAATAAAGTAATAGTCTTACAATATATATATCAAGAAAATGTGTTACAACACTTACATCCACTAGATATAAGCACCGAAGATACGAACACTAAGATAACAAAGGAAGATCTCAACATATCGTCCCACAAGATAAAAGGTCACGCGTAAGATAAGTTAACTGATAAAATAATAATACTCAATTAAAACGAACCACTTTGTTTTGATACTAAATATCTACTGGAAATTATCACAAAAGATTTCTGCTTCATTAATTGTTCACAGTACTTATAAGTATGTTTAATTTAAATTGATAAGAGATCAGAATTCACGCGTGTAAGTTGAATTATTTTACAAGTATCACGTTCATGGGCTGACACTTGCAAACCGTTATTTTTTTTGCCATAGGTGCATTCAAATATGCTGACACTTGCAAACCGTTAAACAGTTTTTTTTTTATGCCGTAAGTGGCAAATAACCAGACGGGCCACCTGATGGTAAGCGATCACCGTCGCCTATGGATACCTGTAACACCAGAAGCATCACAGATACGTTGCCGACCCTTAAAGACAAGCCCTTTTGAAGAACCCCCTATTATAGTTACTCGGAAATGCCGCAGTTCATTCCACGAATTGCAGGTGTGAGGCAAAAAAGATCGCGTAAAGCGCACAATGTGCGATTTCCACCGATCTTTGATACGTGGATGAACTTTCAAGCGGTGGTGGCTGGTGCGATGATAAAACCGCGATGCTGGCATCAGATCGAACAGTTCTTCAGAACATTCCCCGTTGTATTTAGATAGAGTTTAAATTGGTATTTATTCGTTGAAAATATAAGAAAGTGTGTTAAGTGTCATATAGCATAAATTTACCGAAAGCATTGAAGTACTCGCTCGTTGACGCTATAATCTAATCGAGTACATTAGGAGAGGCCTATGTCCAGCAGTGGACTGTTAAAGGCTGATGATGATGATTCAATCTATTCGTTTATTTATTTTATACTTTTATATATTACTTAGTATAATACTAGACTTAGACTCAGGTATTATTATTGTTAGTATATGACTTATTTCGTTCTTAAATAAATTATGTGCTTATGCTCTCCGAGAGGTGGCCTGTATCCCAGCAGTGGGAATATGGTAAGCTGATAATGATGATGGCGTAAATAAAACCGTTGAATTATAAACAATCTGAGAGTCGGTCTTACACGTTGTTAGATGGGATGTGTGGCCTTAGTACGAGCACTTGTGAAAAAGTTATCATTACGTAAACGATAGGAAAATGTATGAAAAATTGAACAGTGCCTCTATTGGACGTAAAAGAAAACTGAATTTTTTATACATTTTGCTATCGTTTACGTAACGATAACTTTTTCGCAAGTGGTCGTCTTAAGGCCACTGTATAACTAAAACCATAAAACCTTGTTATTTTCCTTTGAAAGTGGAACCACTGCTGACCTTAATGTTAAACAATATAAGCTCCATGTCCTACTTATACAAACAAGCTCATGTAGGCACTAATTTGGGACAACCCTCATTTCCAAACTTTAATATAACAGCCTTAAGCCACATAGATCTTGTTTGTATTTGTTGCTTCGTAACTGCGGGAGTATAATATGATAGAAATACGAGCACAAATAGGGAAGTAACTTTGTAATAACGTTACACGATATTTTACAATATACGGGTCTGGAAAAGTTGATGTTACGTAAAGGTGTATGGATAGGTATATATTTTATAAAGGTACTACGTGCGCCTCGCTTTACCTACTGTGACATGGCTGGAATTGTTCAAAATTTATTAATATTAACAAGCTTACAAGCTTTCATTTAGTTTCACTTGTCTCGGTGTCTGTCTGTATCAAATCTTGCAAGTTAAATTTGACCCACTACCCGGTGTTCGATTGAACTAAAATTTGGCATATTTGTCAAGCTCCGATGACAATACAATATTATGGTGACAGCGAGGTGATTTGATGATGGTGACGGTGAACAACGCACTCCACGATGGATAATAGGGGAGAGGACCCAAATATCAGATAGTTTCGTAATATCAGATAGTGGAATATCTCGACTTTTACAAAAGTGACATCTGTTTTTTATGTTATACACTAATACCTTACTTGATGGAAGCGTCACTCTAAAACTTAGAGCAGTCTTTCATTCAAAATGGCGGAACAGTAGGACGTCGCAGCTTTTCGGCGTCGTAAAGTTTTAAATATTGTGATAAAAAGTGGTGTTTTCATATGGGTAAGTGCAAAACAATATTTTGTATGCTATGTTATTTTAAATATAGCATTTATTTTGCAAAATAAACGCGTAATGTTGTGCAAAAAACGTATTATTTGAATACTTTTTGTTGCTCTTAGCCGGCCATGCTAAAACCTAATATCGGATACCTACGGGTTCATAATATCAGATATCCGAAATTATGGTACCCTTTTTACATGATTGCTCCCATTTTTATCGTTGTTTATTATGCCATGATTACCAGCTTTTGTTTTGGTTACAGTTCTGCATCATGACTTCTTCGGTTAAAAGAAAAATATGGGACCATGAATCGATGAAAAAAGCATATTTTGCTGTAAAGAACAAAGAAATGGGGTACCTCAAAGCCTCTAAATGTTATGGTGTTCCAAAAAACACATTAGAAGACTACGTCAATAGCCCGAAAGATATAGAACAGCTTTTGGAGACCAAACTTGGCAGAAAACCGACGTTCGATATGGAAATCGAAGAAGAACTCGTCCAGTACTGCCTGGAGATGGTCAGAAAATATTACGGTCTTCGAGCAAATGATATAAAGTCAATTGCTTTTGAACTTGCTGTAAGAAACAATATACCCCATCGATTCTCTCTCAAAGGTCAGGCTGGAAAGAAATGGCTTGCTGGATTTCTCAAAAGGCACCCGCAGCTTGCTTTCAGAACCCCTGAAGCGACCACAGCTTTAAGAGCAAGAGGTTTTACCATGGAGAAGGTGTCTTATTTCTTCGATGAAGTTCTCGGACCTGAGATGGAAAAAATTAATTATGATCCGATGCGAATTTTTAATGTAGATGAGACTGGGGTCACAATTGTTCAAAAGAAAATGGCAAAAGTAGTTTGTTTAAAAGGACAAAAGCAAGTTGGTGGTATAACGTCTGCAGAGAGAGGATCACTTGTGACTTTAGTGTTTTGTATGGGAGCTTCAGGTGCATTTGTACCACCACTATTCATTTTTCCAAGGGTGAATATGAAAAGAGAATTGGAAGATGGAGCACCGCCTGGTTCAAAGTTTGAAGTCCACAAATCAGGCTGGATTCAGTTAAACATATTCACAAAATGGTTTCAACATTTTCTTGAAATTGTTAAGCCTAGCAAGAAAACACCAGTGATTCTTTTGTTGGATGGGCATTTTTCGCATACGAGAAACATAGATGTTATAGATCTAGCACGAGAAAATGGAGTAATTCTTATATCAATACCCCCACACACTTCACATAAGCTGCAACCACTGGACGTTGGTTTTATGGGACCTTTCAAGAAGTTCTACCACCAAGAAATAGAATCTTGGTTAAGGTCTCATCCAGGGCGAGTAGTCACATCATACCAAATATCAGAACTTGTCGGTAAAGCCTATCTACGAGCTCAGTCTGCTGATACAGCGGTGAATTCGTACAAAAAATGTGGGATTTTTCCTTTTAATAAAAATGTTTTCCGTGAAGTAGATTTTGCTGTCGACGATGAACCACTCCGTAACCCTTCGGAAGATTGTACTTCATTACCAACACCTGGTGAAGACATAGTGAGTAATACTGTATTGTGGAGTCGACCATTGACACCACCACCGAGCACATCTGGATTGCAAAATTCAGGAGGAACCACGCCATCGCGTTACGATGTCTCTACAAAAACTGACTCAAAACTGATGGTATCCCCAAAGATGATAAACCCAATTCCTGCAATACAAAGAAAACCTAGAATTAACAGCAGAGAGACCAAGCCCACTGTTTTAACAAGTTCCCCATACAAAACTGAACTTGAAACACAGATAAAAAAAAGAGAAGGTCCACTTACAAAAAAGAGAAAGGCGCCGGTAAAAAAAACTAAAGAGAGAAAGAAGACTGAAAAAAAGAAGACTTTAAAGTTAATTAAGAAAGATGAATCTGAGTCAGAAGATTCTGACATAGAGATGATTTTAGAAAGCGATGGCAGCGAAGCTAATGATGATGATGCTGAATGCATTTATTGCAATATGGCATTCTCTACCGACACTCGGGGAGAAAGATGGATACAGTGCCTTGCTTGTCGTCGTTGGTGTCACGAAGAATGTGCTGGAGTACAGGACAAAACAATCATAGATTTTATTTGTGATCTATGCCTACAAGGGGATTATTAGGTTTACAGCCTGATTATTACTAGTTTTTAAGAGAGATCAATATAAATATAAGTGCCAAAGCTGTCCAAAGTTACCAAATGGTTAATTTGTAATTATAATAACTAAGATACCAAATTATTTGATTGTTTTATTTCAGATGTATAACTGCTACCTAATATCAGATAAAGAAGAATGAAATTTCGGACCCTAATATCGGATATCTGATTTTATGCGACCTTCTTGATTACCATTCATTGTTAATCTTTATTCAAAACTCAAATATATTAAAAAAGTTATGTACAATATTTAAAAAATATATCTATAAGTTATAGTATATAAACTAGAGATTATAATACCGTAAAGTTCCAATGTCATAATAACTATCTAGTATTTTATTTTTAATTTTAAATAAAAATATCCGATATTTGGTGCCTCTCCCCTAGTAGACTGACAGTGTTTGGGCTCATTTTGATCAGCACACCGTTCCGATCACTAATTTCATAAAAGCTTGATTTGGAAAAGATAGGTATTTTTCAATGAAAACTTGTTACACGCTTTTATTCAACGTGCCCTGTTAGTAGTATGTATGGTATGTACGTTCGCGGTATGTCGGACCAATTCTTACAACTGAATTTTACATCAGCTATCCTCAAACGATTGAGCTGAAATTTGGCATACCTACTTATGTGAGTTCCGTGACAATGCAATGTTATAGTACCATCGAACTGGTCTGATGATGGAGACAGATGGTGGCCATATGAACTCCTAAACGAAACGACGTAACCCCATCTAGTTTGAGTTCGTTGGATTTGTCTTCCCAAGCACTTTGGTCACTGTTCCTAGATGATAAATTCAATATGGCGGACGCCATACAAAATGTTTATTCTTATCTGCCATCACGATATGGGTATCAAATGAAAGGGTTTGCTGAGAAGAATAAGGAAAAGCATGTATTTTTTTTTTTTGGTAAAATATAATGTAGCGTGTTGATACAGGGTATAACTATGTTAACAGTATCCACACAAAAAAACATGCAAGTTCGTTGCACCTTTCTTTAGCTTCATATTTGAGTCGTTTGGGGTCAAAGCATCGGCTCTTGGGGACCTGTGCTCACCTCATTTTCAAAAATCTTTCAGATCGCCTAAAATATTTTTATAGCATGAGGGCCACTCACTAGTAAGCATTTCTAGACCAATTACTTTTGGACTGTGTAAGCTTGCTTAATATGATAATATGCATCGGAGCTTGACATTGTTTAAGTTTAATGCTTTATTAAAAAAATCTTTTCCGTTTACGATATTATTGTTATTGTTTGACAGCCCCGTTAGCTCTGTTGGTAGTGTACTTGCCTTCTGCGCTTGGGGGCGTGGGTTCGATTCCCACCTAGGACAAATATTTGTGTGATGAACATTTGTGATTGTTCTATGTCTGGGTGTTAATATCTATTTACGTATGTATTTAAAAATATATATGTATGTATATCAGTCTCTGGCAGCCATTTTACAAGCTTTGCTTAGTTTGGGGTCAGATGACCGTGTGTGCAAAAATGTCCCAGATATTTATTTATTGTGTTATCTCCAAAACGCACGTCTGATAAAACCGACAAACGAGCTGAGATCTTCCGCTGCATACAAACAATGATTGGAACTACTTCCAGAACTAACAACTTCAACTGCACCAAATGATTGAAACCAGATGTTGCAGTTTAAAGCTCGTCATTCAAACTTGGCTGCGCTCAGTTTGAAGTTTAAATTGGAATGTTAAGTGAACTTCGTTGCCCTTAGTTTGGAGTTTAAATTGGAATGCTAACCCTTAAGTGAACTTGGCAAGTTCGAGAATTGTTTCAAGTGAGAGATACGAGGATTCCTGTCTCATTTAGTCTCTAGGAAAAGATGATGGTGCCATTGTTTTAGTTTCTGGCACACTTTGTCTTTGGAGACCACGGACCGGTAAGCGCAGCGTAGGACATACACACACAAGATGGACAGACGACCTAAAAGAAACCGCAGGAAAACGCTGGGTGCAGGCCGCTTCCAACCGGCCCCTTTGGAAATCGATGGGGGAGGCCTATGTCCAGCAGTGGACGTCCTATGGCTGAAATGATGATGATGATGACTCTTTGGCTATATAATAAAAATGTAGAGATTAAAAAATCTGTATTTGCTATATATAAAAAAAAAACACACGGGGCGGCTTAAAATAAGCAGCTGAACACGTTAAGACAGTTTTTAGAATTTTTGTCTATTTGTTTGTCCACACGCATCTCCTAAACCACAGGACGGATTTAAATGCGATTTTCACGAATATGCTTAGCTATGACCAGATTGAAGTATGGGCTATGTTATTTTGCGCAAAGGCCGGATCAAGGGAGGAAAAAGTATTGAAAGTTTATAATAATATGAAAATCTACGCGTACGAAGTCACGGGCAAAAGCTCTTGTAAATAATAAAGCAAGTTCGGGGTTAGAGCTTACGATGTTAGTACAAATGTTAATCAGTCGATTCTTTTTAACTTCCGACGCAAACAGAGGGTTGTTATACGTTGAACGTGTGTATATGTGTGTATGTCTGTGGCATTGTAGCTCAAAAACGGCTCAACTGGTTTTGATTTAGTTTTTTTTGTTTGAAGGCGACTTGATCGACAGTTCTTAAATATGATTCAAGAAAATCTGTTAAGCCGTTGATGCTGTTATTTTGACTTCGATATGAATTTAAAAGTGTTTTTTTTTTATTAACCTAAACTGTTCCACTCCTGGGCAAGGGTCTCCCCCATTTCTTTCCACACAGTGCGATCACCCGTCAAATTTAGCCACTGTGTCTGGAACGCGTCGAGGTCATCGCGCCAGTGTTTTCTCGGCCTGCCTTGGCTCCTTCGGCCGTTTTCAGGCACCCACTGTGTGATCTTCTGAGCCCATCTGTCAGGGTGCATCCTGGTTACGTGTCCCGCCCAACCCCACTTTTATTTGGCAGCTTTGATGCCGACATCAGCGATCCCTGTAATTTAACGCAGCGTCGTGTTTCGGACTCGGGCCGTCCTTTTGATTATAAGGACGCTGCGCTCCATCGCTCTTTAGCAGGTTTTTTAAAAGTAAGTAGTTGGGGTTTTTAATCTTGTTGCGTCTACCGCTTTGCCCGTGGCTATCAGACACGCGCCATCGCTCTCTGTTTTCAAAGAACGTGTTAAGCAATTTTATCAGTCGCAGTTGCCACCTTGTTGACGTTGTTATTATTTATTTAGCTAATCATATTTATATATTTTATACTTATATATATTAGTATATTATAGTAATTTTAAGTTATTTAAGTATTAGAATGTGTTATTATTAGAATGTAAGTATCTTATTTTTCACTATTTCACGCCCCGCTTTCTACCTACTGTATGAATCCTGTCCATCCTAAGGTTGCCTGGAAGAGATAGCTCTTAGCGATAAGGCCGCCGATTGTTACGATAGTTTTTTTTAAAGCTATTTTATCGTGTAATATGTGGTGTGAACAATAAGGAGTTTATCTATCTCTCACTCTTGTGTCCCATTAGTTCTGCCCAGAATCCTGTACTCTGTACATCACCATCACTGTTGATGGTCAATATGCTAGATGGAAATTATGACAAAAAATAAGCTCCTCCGTGACAGTGTCTGACACTGCCGTGACCAGGATTCGAACCTGGGTTACTACGGCCACAACGTAGGTTCCTAACCACTAGACGATCACGGCTGTCGAAGCTGTGACTGTACCACCGAATCCAACATTCGTTATACCCTGAGAATATTACACTCCAGGCATAAAAATATCCGAAATTAAAAGACCAAGTTGCAAACAAGTTGTTTACTAAAATTGGTCGGTTAATGAAAGTAACTGGAGCACTTTCTTGCGAACGAGTCGGAGATAACTTGCATGTAATTGACTCTGTAAATGTAAATTTGTTTGCATGAGGACAGTGCTATAAGCAAGTTACTCGAACAAACGTTGAGCTCTTTGAGACAATACAAACATTTTCGTCTTAATATCAGTTAATGTATCTAAATGTTTTTTTATTATTTTTAACATTAATAAAGTCTAAAATAGAAACGAAAGCCTGAAAAGTAATCAGTTCTTATTTCTTCAGAGCTGCATTAGACAGCTATCATTTAGATAATTGAACTTGAATGAAATTTAGAATGAGTTGAGATAATTGGATTGCTATCTTTTTGTTCGATTGCTATTAAACTAAGTACATCTAATGAACTTTTCATTTTATGGACTACTAGCTACGCCCCGTTGTTTCATCCGCGTGGTGATGACAATCGGTGATGATGATGATGATGATGATGAAAAGTAGCCTATGTGTTAATCTAGGACATAAGCAATGTATATGCCAAATTTCATCCAAATACATCCAGCCGTTTCTGCGTGATTGAGTAACAAACATCCATCCATCCATACATCCATCCAAACTTTCACATATATGATATTAGTGTGAAATAAGAATTGTTAAAACTTATGGATAACTCTTTATTGTTTATACCAGACTTTTCATTATATATTACAAACAAGTATAAACTGTAGTTTTTTTGAAATCCCGATAAAAGAGCTGATAAACTTCAAAGGGCTGAACCGATTCTCTTTAATCTTTTTTTATGTCATAGGTGGCAAACAAGCAAACGAAAGAAACAGTCACCGTCGCCTATGGATACTTGTAACACCAGAGGCATCACAACTATACGTTCCCGTGCCTTTACCCTTTAAGAATGTATTAACTCGCCTTTTGAAGAACCCCAATGTTGTAGCTTCTCGGAAACACCGCGGAAGGTAGCTCATTCCACATTTTGCAGGTGTGAGGCAAAAAGGAACGCGTAAAACGCACAGTGTGCTATTTACACCGATCTACGATATGTCGATGAAGTTTCAGGCGGTGGCGGCTGGTGCGATGATAAAACCGCGATGCTGGCATCACATCGAACAGTTCATCAGAACATTCCTCGTTGTAAATGCGATAAAAGAAACAAAGGTTTTAATATTAGATTATTTTAGCTTGATGAATAAAAATTTTATGGGTTTTGTCGCTGTCGTAAACAGTTGATGTAATCACTGCACCGTAAAAATTTAAAAATCATACTCTTTGGGAGTTTAATTGCGCGTTCACTGAACTGTCAATAATTATTGTGAAAGTGCACTTATTTCAGTCACTTTGCTCGAGAGAGGCTTTTATAATTTTGTCATACCTCTCACCAGCTCCGACAGCCGTGATCGTCTAGTGGTTAGGACCCTACGTTGTGGCCGTAGTAACCCAGGTTCGAATCCTGGTCACGGCAGTGTCTCACTGTCACGGTGGAGCTCATTTTTTGCGGCTGGTCTGCTTGTTTGCCACCTATGGCATAAAAAAATAATTTTGGTGCTTGGAGCAGTCGGTTGACTAACACTACTGGCCACTAAGAAAAAAAGTGATCTCGTAAAAAACTTTCATATTCCGTGTAAAAAAACTTTTTAAATTGTATATTCCGTGAATTCCGTGTAGTAAACTTTTTTTCTTTATTCTTTTTCCATGAGGGGATTTTGGTATCCTATGTCTTGTGCATTTGCCAGTGTCAAATATTGACAGGTTTTCAAGTTTTATTAAATATCTTCAAATAAGTCATAGTTACAGTCAAAGTCAAGCAAAGTAAGTCCAAGCATGCCAGTCTCCTAAACTATTTGAAGCATGTCATAATAAAAAGTGGAGACGACTAAACTTACTTTCTACCTATGACTTCTACGGAGTTTTGAAAGCAAAAAAGACAGTTTACCTCTTTATATCACTTGCCTAGATGAGTCTACCTCATCGTCGTCTGTTGTGAGCACGTTCACGATTTACCTACTATTACGAAGCTACTTAATCCGGTCAAATTAAAACAAAAAATAAGAGTAAAGCTACCTAAATTCCCACCAAGCTGAAAATCACTTAGATTGT
The DNA here is from genome assembly GCA_949125355.1 of Agriopis leucophaearia. Lineage (NCBI taxonomy): Eukaryota > Metazoa > Arthropoda > Insecta > Lepidoptera > Geometridae > Agriopis > Agriopis leucophaearia. Next base: position 1,824,783 of record OX421262.1, read on the forward strand.
TTATAATATGATTAAAAATAAAATTTGAAAGTTCCCCACCTTTCCCCTGTATTGTTTTTTTTTTATTCAAGGTCAATTCTTGGTTCAATATACATCTATATATTGACGTATATATTCGAATCGTTATATCTCAAAAACAGTGGGTCGTAGAAAAAAAATATTGAAACATTTTTTGTAGAAAATTTTTTGATCTACAATTTTTGACTGAAGTATTTTTATGATAAAACTTACCGTTTTGGTGAAAATCTTATTTGTTTGACGTTTGACCTTGAATAAAAAAAATACATACAGGGGAAAGATGGGAAACTTTCAAATTTTATTTTTAATCATATTTTAAACAATCTTACTGATTTTGAGCTTGGTGGGAATTTAGGTAGCTTCGAATATCTAAATTGACCGGACTAACTCGACGTTCATTTAAATGTAATACTAGACAAACAAGCGGCACGCCACCTGATGCTAAGTGGTCAACAGTTCATATGGACACCTACAATACCCAGGGCTTTGTCAGTGATTGCCTAACTTCTGGGACTAATATTTACCCTTCGTTTGAAGCAATTGAGGTCACATGACCCATACCTATAGAACTAGAATATACTACTATTTCCAGGGCCTGATTTAGAGGCATAGAGAGCCAGGGCAGCAAAGAAACGGAGGTCCTTAATTGTTTTTAAATAGGTTAAACATGTTTTTTTTTTGTACAAGTGTCTCAATAATTTATTGCGAGACAAACCAAATTCTTATAGCAAACAATCCTTTTTTAAATATACAAGGTACAGATGTTTTCTTATCAGAACTTTATTGTTTAAAAACATGCTTTTTATTCGGTTAGAAAATATTACATAAAAATATGTTTTGGGTGCTCTTTTCTTGTGGAGGCCCCGAGGCTGAAGCCCATGTTGCCCTCCCCTAAATCCGGCCCTAACGACTTCTGTATTACCTACTATAGTTTTATTATTTCCGAAAATATTAAGCAAGAGGTCTACGGATACAAGCAAGTTGGTATAAACTTAGTCAATAAAGCTTACGTGTAACATGCCTAACAAAAGGGTCAACTCCAAACTTGAAATTGTTGGAAATATCCGCTTAACCGGCTGTTTGTTGTCACCTAGTTAATTTCATTTCCATTTGAACACGGACCGCGTCACGTACCACGGACCCTGTATTATAACTTTTCAAAGCTGAAACTTTTATCAGCTTAGTCTTGTTTGTGGAACTCTCTTTCAAATATACAAGTTTCAAATTAAATGTAAACGCGAAAGGGATGGACGTGTCCGTTGAAAATTAAGAATGTACACGTGCGTTTATATGATTGTTTTAATTATCAATAGGGTATTTGACCGATTTTACGAAACCTTCTTAAATTGCTTACTATATTATTATAATAAAGTTGAAGTGGTAGTGGGCAGGGCACATAGCACGCAGAACAGATGGCCGATGGGGCCGAAAGGTTCTCGAATGGAGACCGGTAAGCGCAGCGTAGGACGTCTACCCACAAGATGGACAGACGGCCTAAAAGAGACCGCAGGAAAACGCTGTATGCAGGCCACTTCTAACCGGCCCTTATGTGAATCGATGGGAGAGGCCTATGTCCAGCAGTGGACGTCCTATGGCTGAAATGATGATGATGATAATAAAGTAATGTTGTGATCCCTTATAATTTTCAGTATTTGTGTTTTAAATGGCGAATCACGATTCAAATTATTAAACTACCGTGTAAACGCTCCCTATGTATGACATTTATGGGCCAGGTGACAATACTGACGTCACACATAAGCAAACGAATTATTCTCGCCATACAATTCGCACGTCACAACTAATATAGTCTTAACTCAAAATTTTGCATTTTTGAGTTAAGTATGCCATCAAAAAGTAGATTTTTTTCTCTACAAACTGGTAAGACCGTTACATTTATACCTCCGATTATCACTGAAAGATGGCACAAAAACTCTTTATTGACCATTCAATACGTTCATTCTTTTACCAAGTAGCACCGTCTCATCTTCGCCTAATCGGTCGCAACTCAACAAACGCATACGGCTGACGTATGTAACCTGTCACATTCGAACATAAGACATTGTGAGTGTTAGCATCGGATACAAAAACGTTGCAGGTGAGTAGTCTATATAGATCCATTTCTAACATGCGACTTTTTTGCCTGGACATAAAATAAGGCAATTAGGTTTTATTACAAGTTAAGACTATATTGCTTGACAATAATTTATTTTTTCTGATTATAATGAAAAATGATTTGACTTAAGACTATAATGCCGTCAGTTTTTTTGAGTTAATACTTTATGACCAGTTCAGAGTATCCTGTGAGGTTCTCGTGGTATTGTTTATTTATAAATGCAACTGTATTAATTGTTTATGTTTGCTAAAAATACATTTGTTTACAGAAACATTGCAGACCAAAATCGCAATGAAGAGATATAAATAAACTAGCATAAATAAAAAAAACATAAATTTGCAATATTATTATTAGGAAATTATTATTTTTACACCTCAAGAAAATATGGATAAGATATTCTTCTTGTTATTATGAGATATTGATTATGTTCCTAAGTATTATAATTATTAATGTGCCAAAAACCTAATATTATTGTATTAGGTTATTGGTACTTTACTACGGAATAAGGCAAACTTAATAGACGAATCTCGAAATCGGTGCGACACGATCTGCGTTCCTATAATACAAAATGTATTAGGGACGCAATTGAGCGGAACCAAGGCTCGAAAAAATTCGCAAAGAATTCGTCTATTGGAAATAGCCAAATGACGAAACTGAAGATCGAGGATGGCAGTATCATTTCATCAAAGCCGGAGATTCTGAGAGAGCTCGAGAGTTTTTACGGACAGCAGCCCATTGTCAGTACAGCTCAGGACAAGAGAGCTAAACTGACCTGACATTACACTGAAGACATTCCAGACATCAGCTTGTACGAGATTAGAATGGTTCTGAAACAGTTTAAGAACAACAAGGCGCCGGGTGATGACGGAATCACGACAGAACTACTGAGAGCAGGTGGAAAACCGGTACTTTTAGTCCTCCAGAAGTTGTTTAATTCCGTCATACTCGAAGGTACTACGCCTGTAGCATGGAACAGGAGTGTGGTTGTGCTCTTCTTCAAAAAAGGTGACAACACCTTATTGAAGAATTATAGACCCATCTCACTCCTGAGCCATGTGTACAAGTTGTTCTCCAGAGTCATTACAAACCGTCTCGAAAACAGGTTTGATGACTTCCAGCCTCTCGAACAAGCCGGTTTCCGTATAGGCTGGAGCACCATAGACCACATACAGACGCTCGCCAGATTATACAGAAGACTGAGAAGTATAATCAGCCATTATGCCTAGCGTTCGTGGACTATTAAAAAGCCTTCGATTCAATCGAGACTGGGCAGTATTGCAGTCCCTCCAGCATTGTCATATCGACTATAGGTATATCGAAGTGCTGAAGTGTTTGTATAGAAACGCCACCATGTCCATCCGATTACAGGACGAGAGCACGGAATCCAATTGCAGAAAGGCATGAGACAGGAAGATGTTACCTCTCCAAAACTGTTCACGAACGCATTGGAGGACGTTTTCAAGCTTTTGGAATGGAACGGATTGGGCATCAACATTAATGGCGAATACAGCACTCACCTTCGTTTTACCGATGATTTAGTTATCATAGCAGAGTCACTGGAGGACCTACATACAATGTTCAGTGACCTCAGCAGCCTTTCCCAACAGGTGGGTCTTAAAATGAACACGGATAAGACAAAAATCATGTCCAATGTCCATGTTGTACCCGTACCGGTAGTTGTTGGGAACGATACTCTCGAAGTTGTTGACCATTACACCTATCTTGGACAGATTGTTCAGTTAGGTAAGTCCAACTTAGGCAAAGAGGTCGCCCGAAGAATCCAACTCGGATGGGCAGCGTTCCGGAAATTGCGTGAAATCTTCTCGTCCAAGATAGCACAGTGCCTAAAGACAAGGGTCTTTGACCAATGTGTGTTGCCAGTGATGACATATGGTACTGAGACGTGGTCCTTAACTGTTGGCCTTTTGGAGAAACTCAGAGTCACACAACGGGCAATGGAGAGAGGTATGCTCGGAGTTTCTTTGCGCGATAGAATCCGAAACGTGGATATTCGCCAAAGAACCAGAGTCATCGACATAGCTGTAAAAATTTGCAAGTTGAAGTGGCAATGGGCAGGCCACATCGCTCGAAGAACCGATAACCGATGGGGAAGAAAGGTAATTAAGTGGAGACCACGAACCGGAAGACGCAGTGTAGGTAGGCCTCCCACTAGATGGACCGACGATATTGTGAGAGTCGCGGGCATCCAGTGGATGCCGATGGCAGGTTGTCGTGCAGTGTGGAAGTTAAAGGGGGAGGCCTATGTTCAGCAGTGCATGTCATATGGCTGATGATGATGATGATGATTGGTACTTTGGAGTTATTACTCAATAAATAAGTAGAATATGAACAGCAAAATTCATCAATAAAGTCTCAAACCAATTTAATACCATCAATATGCAAAAGAGTTTAACAAAAAAAACAAGTACTTAAGTCTTATTTCAAAATTGTATTTCTACAAGCAGGCAATATAGTCGTTACTCAAAGTGTTAATGAAAAAATATTCATAACTCTAAAGATATTCATTTAATTCTCGTTAGAATAGAAAATAAATAAAGCCAGATAACATACCCTTAAACTGTCATTTAAGTTTGGGCACGATAATGGATATTTCAGACAGTATGATTTTTTAAATATTCAAATCGCGATATCTCGAAATCGTTTATTTTGAGTTAAGACTATACTAGTTGTGGGGTGCGAATTGTTGCATTTACTACGGGAAGTCTTCCCGTGAACATGGTGCATGTAACTGCGCCGAAATATCGGGAACTCCTTCCACAACCTTATCACGGTAAATATCCCGTAAATAATCATTTAACTTTAGTGAACAACCGTGATAGTTTAAAACAGTGTTTATTGTTGCATTTATTTTTCTGTGAAGTCATAAGGGCATTCGACCTACATAGAGTTTGCAGTAAAGTCACGTGATCAAAGAAAAACATATTTTTATTTCATACTTTTTTGAAAATTTAGGACTTTTTAGTATTTAGTTCTTAATTAAATAATAAAAAAAACTGTTGAATATAAATATGGTATTAAAGGTATTTCAGGTTGAGTATTATCAGGATTCAACTTTACCTATGTAGTATATATACTACATAGGTAATAATAAATAATCTGTGAATGTAAAGAACGAATGAATATTGATATATCAATATTCATTCGTTCTTTACATTCACAGATTTGTCTCTCTTGGCTCTGTGCCCGTCTAAAGCTAAACTGAAGTTTACTTGTACTATTTAGAATAAAGATTATAAATAAATAGTGAGTTATCCAAAGTGCTACTGTACTAATTAATTACCCTAACACCTAGGCAGTCTCAAGATATAACAACCTATAACCATTCCGCCCACCTAGTTTCCAATGCATCAAACCTGTCTACAGCAGAATTTTCCTTATCCTGAAGAGTATTACGAGTAAGTACCTACATCAGCCTTCTCCCATTTTATACGTTTCAATACAACATCTGAATTGAGACATGCATTCAATTTATGTCAATAGAAAATGAAACTTAGATGAAAACTTGTTACCTACATGTGGATCAGATAGAATAGCATCAATGACGATATTACGAGTATCTTTGAATAGTATGATACATTCTAATCATTGACTGATGTTAATCTTTTTTTTTTGAAATTCTTTGACATGTTTATCATTATTATTTTTTGTTTTAGTATTTAACATTTTTTATTTATTTAATGAATTAATTAATATATTTTTATATTAATATTCGATAAAATAATGTTATATTTTCTCTCCTAAGAGAAATTCTATTGACTTGTAAATTGCCATTTTACCAATAAATTACTTATGACTTATGTCTTATGACCTAATCGAACGCTACCGTTCCACTTCTTTTTGGCTTTTGTGTAACTAATCATTGTATATCTACCGTGTATGTTAACAGCTGTTTGTTTTCCTTGTAAAATAAAATAAAATATACGTATCTCTACATAGTATAAAACAAAGTCGCTTTCCACGTCTGTTTGTCTGTATATCCACTCTTTCCAAACCAAGCAACGGATTTTGATGCGGTTTTCACCATCGGTTAGACAATTTTTCAAGCTAGGTTTTATATTATATAATAAAACTTACACCCATGCAAAGCCGAGGCGGGTCACTAGTGTCATATAAAATCTTTGCTTATGACATATTCTATCATCATTAATCATCAAAAATTATAATGCATCATGGATGCATTATAATTTTTGTGGGATGGAAGAAAGGTCAAAAATATAATTATTTTATTGATGGCTAAAAAATTGAGCTTCTCCGTGACAGTGTATGACACTGCCGTGACCAGGATTCGAACCTGGGTTACTACGGCCACAACGTAGGGTCCTAACCACTAGACGATCACGGCTGTCGGAGCTGGTGACGGTGGTAACAAAAGTATCGATCGATATCAAGTTACTTTCACATTATATACGGTTCGCTGCGCATGCACAGAATGGCAGAAATTAACCGATGCTAACAACAAAGTAACTGCAATTTGCAATATTCGGTCAATAACCCTGCCTTTAGAATATAAAACAATAACATTAAAACTGTTTATTTTATGTCAGTAATTTAACGAATGCCACTCTCAAACTTTCCTTCTGAGAGTTTTACGAAAATCTTCTATTGTAAATGAGAGGTAACAAATAAGTTGATAAGTTGAGTTTTCCCAAAAATTTATATCTCTATTTTCAATTAAATATAACTATTATATGTTCTTTTTTTCAATGCTACTGAGTGACGAAACGAGCGAAGTCGCACGCCTAATGGCTCTTCACGCTTGCCCATAACAGCGCAACGCCACCCAGAATTTTGAACTTCAACAATTCAAAACCCTGGATGGCAATTAATGCCCTGCGCTCGTCACCCCGAGATATAAGATGCCAAATCTATGTGTACCCTGTAATTTCGCTGGAAACATTGCCCTTCAATCCAAAAATTCAAAAATTCTTCAATTTTAGAATCTTTTGTATGATGGAAAATGTATGGAACGGCTGATATAAAATAAAAGTTGTTCATAATTATAACTTTAATGGACCCCTTTCGACTTAGTACACCCTTTCCGCGTAACCCTGTATTTGATCCTAAGTTTATTACGAGTAGTTACATGAAAACCGTAAAATCTATTCTATACCTATATTTTGGGTTTCAATCCAGCGGGGCTATTATGGATCTTTGAACGGGATCGCGACTTGTCAAAATTTTGTAAAAAAAAGTGTTGTCTATTTCCAATTTCGTAGTATGAAATTGGAAATAGACAACGCTTTTTTTTCGCGTCATAACCCCTTTCAAGTGTCAAAATTCTGTCAATTCTGACACTGACTGATCCCGATCAATGATCCATAATAGCCCCGCTGTTCAGATTTAAGTTATTATTTATGTAAATAGGAATTGATTTATTGAAATCTACTTTGTTCATATATTTATTTGTATATAGGTAGGTACAGTTTAATTATTTTAAGTTTTAGAATTGATTTATGGAACTGAATATTGTTATTAGTTAACATTTAAGTTTTCGTTAATTTTCTGTTATTTAAGTTGTGCAAAATAAATAAGTAAATACCCTTTGTTTCTAAAAATATTTTTTTTAAAGGATTGACTGATTATGATTATAATCAAGGTTGTTAACAATTTCAAGCAATGTCCACGAAAATTTGCCCAACCCCACCCTTTTCTTAATCTACATATATATTTACATAACTTTACGCTGATGCTCAAGACTAAGAAGATTAGTCTGAATTTCTTAAAACCTGTATATAAGTCTAGGAGTACGTAGTGGTAATAATAATTAAATTTTCCTGTAGAAACCCAACCTTCTTTGCTTACGTCCAATATTATACTTATATCCACATTTCAGTTGACAGCGTTTGGTCGTATTCGTACCTAACTTCGCCATTGGTACTTAAATAGTTTTTTGTGTACAGATTGTGATTGAGATTGTGTACAGGGGTTGTATCTAAATTGACAACATATAAGGTCGGGGAAAAAGTTTCTTCGTATTTTATAAACAAATTCAAGACATATTTTTTTCAAGTTTAATTACATTTAATTATAATATATATGTGCCATTTTGTTCGATAACTTGTTGCCATCTTGTAGGTAGTGACATGATCCCGTTGCTGTAGAAATTTTGGGACTTCTGATCAAAAAAATGCAACAAGTAGTTTTGACAGTCCTCTCTTGATGTTAATCTAACACTACCCAAAGAATTCTGAAGAGATCGAAACAGGTGAAAATCTGAGGGTGCAAAGTCAGGGCTATATGGTGGATGCATTAACATTTCCCAACCAAGCTCTCAAAATTTTTGCTGAGTGGCCAAAGATGTGTGCAGTCTGGCGTTATCATGATGAAAGACCACACTCTTTCTGTTGATCAATTCCGGCCGTTTTTTCTCAATTTCTTGTTAGAGTCTCATCTGCTGTTGGCAGTAGAGATCCGAATCGATGGTGTTGCCCGGCGGTAAAAGCTCATAATGAACGATGCCCTGCCAATCTCACCATACACACAGCATCACCTTATTACGTGTTAATCCGGGTTTCGCTACAGTCTGTGGTGCTTCACGGCCCTTTGACCATGATCGTTTGCGCACATTCTTGTTGTAGGTGATCCGTTTTTCATCACCAGTGATCAATCTTTTCAAAAACGGTTCGGTTTCGTTACGTTTCAATAGAGAATCGCAAATGAGTACACGATTCATTTGGTTTCTTTCAGTGAGCTCGTGTGGCACCCAAATATCGAGTTTTTTTGTATACCCAGTTTTTTTCAAATGGGTCAAAACTGTTTTGTGGTCAATCCCCAGTTCTTCAGCTACGTTGTAACTACTAATATGCCGATGTAGGTCCACTTTTTCAGAAATGGCATCGACTTTATCCTTAACAGGGCGACCAGAGCGAGCTGCATCTTTGACATCAAAATTCCTGGACTGAAAACGCTTGAACCAACATTGTGCTACTCTTGATGACACTGCATTAGGTCCATAAACGTCACAAATTTTATTCGCGGCTTGTGTCGCATTTTTCCCTTTTTTGTAATAAAATTTCACAGTATATCGAATTTCTTCGTTAGATTCACTCATTTTATCGAACAAAAAAACAATTGAAAAATGGCGGGAAATTGCTTTTTACTTTATGTATTCCTTTTTTAAAATGTCATATTTTTAATGGTATCAGAACCAGCCAGATACAAACTGTACAACCGATGAGATTTTACTACAACTTTATACATACAAAATACGAAAAGACTTTTTCCCCGACCTATTATCTAAATTGGCAACATAACAGTCAGCTGTTGTTGCATATTTAGGTACAACCACAGATAAAATAACTAGGAGTTATCGTTTGATGCTTTCGATAAAAAAAATATGAAGTTTGATGCTTTCAAAACCTCATCATATTAACTGACGTTTTAACACACACATCACATCATCAGCCAATTAACGTCCACTGTTGGACAAGGCCTCCCTCATAGAGAGGGGTGTTGTCATAATCCCCACGCTTGGCAGGCGGCTTGGGGATCGCAGTACGTTCACCGTGTACTATTAGGATGCTGCTGCCCATCCTCCAGTGGTTCTGGTCGCAGTTTTAGGACATACCCGGGACGTTTTAACAGTTCCAGGTTATTAAAACTTTTTACGGGCCTTTATTAGCGAAACGAAATACAACATAAATTATCAAAACCTATTAAACAAAACAGTTGACAATGCAAATGTTTAAGCGTAGAGCGTCTCCAGCATGCAATGTCATCATTAGTTAAATTGAGTTATAATCATAGATTCTTTGCAAAAATAATAGTAATAATAGGTCTGTGATAATATATAAAAGGTTCCAATTTTCTCCGTATAATATAAACAGTTAATTTAGATGCGCAATACAATAGAGGTAAATCGCGTGGATAAAGTATAAGCTCAAGCCCGTACAACTCTAGATAACTGAAGATGGAAAGACTGGAAGGGTTGCCCTTTCCAGTTTTTCCACGGTAAGTAGAGAAAACTGGCCGTATTTTGCATGATTATGTTCACAGTTTACGTCGACCCTTCTCAACATTTCCTTCAAGCGTGCGGCACGTTTCACCGCGCGCCAACCCTTGTTATTATATAAAGAAATATTTTCATCTTAAAATTTAACATAATTTTGTGAATTTTTCCAGGAAGGCAATTTTTCTTGTTTTATTAAAATAGGGTATAATAGAGTCACGAACACGCTGCAAAATGTAACAAAAATCAAAGATATATAAAACTCGTCAGCGCTCAAAAAATGACCGGACTAAAAGTAGTCTAAACTATACTTCTACTTTTTTCATTAATTTTGTACAGGGCCCAATATCCATGTGTTTAGGAATCAATGACAAATATGATTTATTTTAGATCGGAAATATCGACAAACATTTTTAGATAAAAAGTTATTTTTTCTGCTACTATCTGAGAATGAACACTTGAGACGTTTTAAAGGTTTATTCTGAAGTGTTTTATTATGCTCCTAATACATAAGTAAGCACATTAAGTATATTAAGACGGAAATCACTAAGAATAATATTGCAGTTATCCATAGTGGATAACTGCAATATTGCAATCTAGTTATATAACTTTAATCTGACTACTTTATAACAAAGTAATACTAAATTTACTTGTAAATATAAGTACTGACATTAGAGCTAGCCACTCAGCCTATGCTGAGTTATGCTATGATCGAATCAGAAATGACGAGATCCGTAGACGAACGAAACTTACCGACATAGCCCACCGGATTAGCAAGTTGAAGTGGCAGTGGGTAGGGCACATGGCACGTAGAATAGATGGCGATGTTGCCGAAAGGTTCTCGAATGGAGATCACGGACCGGTAAACGCAGCGTAGGACATCCACCCACAAGATGGAAAGACGACCTAAAAGAGACCGAAGGAAAACGCTGGATGCAGGCCGCTTCCAACCGGTCCTTATGGAGATCGATGGGGGAGGTCTATGTCCAGCAGTGGACGTCCTATGGCTGAAATGATGATGATGACTCAGCCTATGCGAGTTTACATACTTTCATATAGATATTAAATGCTAGTTAGATTACGCTAAGACTGAATTGTATTATAAATTATTATGGTACCTATCGAATTCCAGACAAACGTTGATTTTCCGAATTGAAATTTGTATGGAATTCGTTACATATTTTACGTATCAAATATGCGTACTTCGTCTGCTGGAAACCTTGCGCTGGTTGAATCTAATATCTAGCTATTCATTGCATCCATTGATTTAGAAATACGTATCTCTATAATTCAATGACACATAATGGTAGCATAGTCTAAATGCACTAGCCAATGTTCAAAACCCACAGCAAATTACTGCAACAACTAAAAACTAGTGTAGGACGCCAAGGCCTAAAGCATTCTCAGAAATTCCAATATGCTTGCTCGAGTGTGGCACTACAAATAGCTCTCAAAGGGAAACGGTAATACATCGAATCACTTGCACTAACGCAGTTGCAAGAACTCGACAATCTAAGCAAGCCATTCTACAAGAGGTTGAATGAAGTGAGCAAAGTGTCTTCTTTTCAAAGTCACTCATATTGAAAAAACTTACATAACAGCTGTGAAGTGCTTTAGAATTGAAAAGGGGTTTTTTGATCAATTTGTAAAATTTATGATCAGCTCTAGAGCTTTCTCGTTTTATATTATCTCTTCTCTACATAGTCTCTACATAATCTAAAATAGAGTCGCTTTCGGCATCTGACGGTCTGTATATCCGCTAACTCCTCCTAAACCACGCAACGGATTTGGACGCGGTTTTCACCATCAGTTAGTTATTTTTTAACGGAAGGTTTATTTATAATATATATAATAAAACTTGCACACGTGCAAAGCCGGGGCGGGTCGCTAGTTATCATAAGTATGAATATAGAGGAGACTATAGTCTTAGTATAAATTAATAGGGGTACCAAATCAAAGACTGTACTTAGTGAAGCGTGTGTACAATATGTGGTTCGTTTGGGCAAAATTCAATTTTCAGGAGTTGAGATTTCATTAAACACATTCGGTGAACTGTAGACATTCCTACCGACAAGATAACTCCGGCAGACAAAATTATATGTGTTGATTATTATAATTTGAGCCGTGTTGATTTGCCTGCAGAGTTAGCGTACATTGTTTTTTATTTATTAAATAATAAAAAATAAATATTCTCCTAATCAATTCTTGTCAATATCAATAAAATTGACCTTGGTTTTCTTACGTTCAAATTCTATATTTAAACGTAAGAAAACCAAGGTCAATTTTATTCCACATATGGAACATATTGATATTGATATTGACTGCCTCGGTGGCTCAGTTGGTAGTGATCCTACTTTCTGTGCTTGGGGGCGTGGGTTCGATTCCCATCTAGGACAAACATTTGTGTGATGAACATTTGTGTTTGTTCTATGTCTGGGTGTTAATATCTATTTAAGTATGTATTTAAAAATATATATGTATGTATATCAGTCTCTGGCAGCCATATTACAAGCTTTGCTTAGTTTGGGGTCAGATGACCATGTGTGCAATAATGTCCCAGATATTTATTTATTTATTTATTTATATGGACATATGGGATAGAATACCTAAATTTGCTTTTATTTGTTAGATTCGTACATATAATGTGTTACTTTTGCATTATAAATTGAAACAAAGATGGCTACATATACTTAACTTGCGCATTATTCATCAAGTAAAGGTTCCTTTTGCTATTTTTGTTATAACTTAGAGTAAGTAAACAAGCAACGAGACTGCAAATCCGAGTTTAAATCCCTGGAGCTCCGCTGAGGAAACGACTCATCACGCCGTCATCGACAACAATAAAACTCCAGTAAGTGTTTCATACACTTTATTGCTTCACGGATATTATTCTCCATAAAATCTCAAACAACCACGTTTATAACGACGAAACAGCGGCGTCCCCGAGCGGGGGCGCCCATAGAGGCACTGAGAGACAGGAATCACAGATTGACAGAGCTTAGAAGATAGGCGGACATCAGTAGAGGAAGCTGGAGGGCGGCGGGCGCGGGGAAGGCGCGGGGCGCGCGAGGCGCGGGTGGAAAGCTCCCAGCGCCGCTTCGTTGGTGCTGGAGGGGCGTTCTTCTCGCACACGCAGTTGTGGTAGGCGCCAGGCTGCGCAGGCAGCTGTGAGCGCGTGTCGGTTGAGCGTCCAGTAGGCGACAGCATTGAGTGCTGAGTGCGCGTGGCCGAGCAGCAGCGCGTACTGCTGCGCCGGCCGCGGCACGCGCACGCCGCACGCGCCCAGCACCACCAGCGCCGCGTGCGGGCACCAGCATACCGCGAATATTACCGCGATGCCCATCAGCACGTTGCCGAGCCGCCGCCGTGACCGCAGCGTCGACGTCTGCGGCTGGGGGCCTAATAAACTCGGTTGCAGCCTTTTCTTGGACCTGACGTCGCCGACGTCAACGGCGTCTCTCCGCTCGCGGGGGCCGACGCCGGCTACGATGATGACGTGCGTGGGTCTCCGCATCAGCGGCACGGGCAGCGGCAGCTCACCGTGCGCCGCACGCGCTGTTAGCGACAGAGCCGTTAACTTCACTCGCACTGTCCAGTGACACTTTGCCACGGCTAATACTGGGAAGCAGTACGTAAAGAGGGCGTGTATTACTGCTAGCGGGGGGCAGTATAAGCAAGTTGTTGTGATCGCTGCTGCACCTGAAAAAAAACGAAAACATTTTTTTACTTTAATATTTCAGAAGTCGAAAATCCTAAGGATGACGGAAATAGTAACTTACTAAGTAGAAAAGCCATGAACCACACGACGATCACGGCCATGACCGGGCGTGCGCACATGGTAGTACCACCGCGCCGCACGATGCCGCAGCGGTCTGCTGCGATTGCTACCAAAGACAGCGTGCTCGCTGCCACAGGGAATGACTGAAATTAAAAAAACTTTATAATGTTATGAAGTTAACACTTCCCAGTTCATGAAGAATAAACTACAGTTCTTTACTAACATCATAGTACAGTCATTTCAAACTATACTTACTTGAACACTACTTTTAAATGAGCAGCAATATTAGTAAACTGAAGGTATCCCACCTCGATATAGTAAGTGAGGTGGCAGGGCAGGTGGTGTATCCTGGCGGCGCGGGTGGCGGCGAGCGGCGCGCTGGCAGCGCACACGAGCAGGTCAGCTGCACATGCGCTCAGCATCTGCGGCGTGCGCAGCCGGGCGGCGCCACCTGACGCCAGCGCTGCCATCAGGCTGACATTGCCTGTTTCAACAAGACACGGTCTTAGTAAACACCCTAGATTTATGATATCAATCTCCTTCGTTTGATGGTTTATCACAATACGTTGCGAAATTGTGATGGCTCCACTACACAAAAGAGGACATTAAATAAGAGTTGAAGTTGAACATGTAATATAACCAACGCGCACGGAACTCGGGCGCGCGTCTCGTATGCGCGGATGACCGTCTCCGGGAGCATATTCCCTGATGAAGGAGCTGATAAAGGCTCTAATACCGGTCGTCTCGACCGATAAATATAACGTGAGGGCAAGCCGTTTGTAATACTTTATGATGATTCCTCACACGAGTTTTGATGAAATTATCTATATATTAAACCACTGCAGCACGACAACCGCTACCACCAAGCAGGAACTGATGACGGCGACATGGTGACGGCTTGTAACGGGCGGGGAATAAGAGGAGCATGTGTAATAGAAACGAACATATATGGCTTCTTCTTTGCATGTCAAGTGATTCGATCAGGTCGATTGAATTGGATACAGGAACATTGTAATCTCAAAGAATTTTAGTGGATTTAGGTATAACTTATCATCGACAATATCTTTCAATACATACAATCAAACAAACTTGAGGTATTTATCATGGCTTTTTAATTTATATTTAGCGTCTGAAAATGGTAACAATAGGTTAACAGTAAGTTTAAGGCCCGGAAAGCAGGGTAAATAAGATATCTACTTATACAGCAGAGAATCGTCAAAGGCTACAATAATAATGAAGCAGCTTTATCTTAAAATAGAATCACTTACATAGAAATTTATCGAGCATTATCTTCAAAGCCTCTATTAATTTTGTGTCATGAATACATAAATTAAACGCGCACAACGTGTTAAATAATTTACATTTTCCTTTATATACACAATCTCACTTTGAAATCATAACACTGTGTTTGTGTTTAAGAGAAAACAAGTGATTTAGTTCTGCGAGTTGCAGGAGCTTTGAGAATACCGAAGTGGATTAGAGCGCAAAGAAAAATCAAGAATTCAGTACCTCGAGCATTTTAGTATCTACTCCGCTGGTTAGTAATATGATACGAAGGATTACAATTTTGCAGCAAAGTTTAAATTAATACTTGCAAAGTATTTTTGTGCAAGTTACTTACCTATTTCATATAGCACGTTATCCAGCGATTGACCAAATGGTCATCAAGAAAATATATACAAGCGAATCGCAATAAAAACAGACTTCAAAAATATACGAAAAACGTAATAAGTGCCTATAAAATTTGAGGGTACTCTCGATTTCCCTTGGATTCTATCATCAAATTAAATGGGACCAAATTGGAAGTCAGGATATCCTACCCTACCGAAAAGGTTTTTTTTAAATCGGTCCACAGTATGCGGTGAAATAGGTGAACATACATTAAAAAAATACAGTGGAACATAGAACCGTCCTCTATTTTCATCGGTCAAAAAGGAGATGTACTCAATGCAGGGCATCATCGGAGGCAATCCGTATCAGAAGGACAATCTAGATTTACTACATGTATGACTTGCATAGCATCGTGAACTTGTACTTTGAAATGATGAATGTCTGGTGCTTGGCGACTCCCTTCCGTGTCTCTAAGCGCGGCAAGAATTATGGAAGCAATGGCAACTTAGAACTACTGTCACAAAAGTTTAATCAGCTTTTGTAAAAAAAAAAAATTGAGTACTTATGGCCACCAACTAACCTGGTGGAAAGAGATGTTGCGGCCGAAGATAGAGCACGTAGTCCTAGAAGGTAATTATTCACTCTAGCCTTGACACCCATGGTTATTAGTTTTCAGGAAACGAAGACGGAGGCAAAGCATTTTAGTTCAAAAAGGTGGAAGAAGGTGGAGGCAAATCGGCTACTTTGACCCGGTGGCGTGTCTATGTAGGGATGTAAAAATATCTTAGGTAGGAATTACCTATGTGTTCTTCAACCTGTCTTGTAGTAGAAGGGGGAAGAAGGGATTAGATCTTGAAATTACTCTGTTTACATTTGTGTTCTGTGTGTCTGCTTAGATAATTGTAGCTCTTCGTAAATCATGTATCGACTCTGTATGTCGAGCTGAATTGAATGCCGCATCGCTGTCGTATCGAACAATAAAGAAGTGGTAATGATATCAGTCACTAACCGACGATGCCGATGAAGCAGACCAGCACGTAGAGCGCCAGCAGGGAGGCCAGCGCATGCGTCGTCTCCTCGCTCGCGTCGGCCTCCGCCCCACTCGCGTTACCGTACATCTCGCCTCATGCTGCAAACTGAAACAATACCATAGAATACATAAAGTACAAGTACAGAAGATTCACTCCGCAAGAGCATTTAAATAAGTAGTCTTACTACCACACAATAAAGTCCAATTCAGGACGGGCGACCGCTAACTACCTACTGCTAACCTACAGGTTGTCTATCGCGTAATTCTTGTCGCGTTATCTCTATCGCACGGCAGCGGGCACGGCAAGTCCGACAAGTCGGCTACTTGTAGCATCATACCTAAAGTGTGGAGTGCGCCAGGCCTGACAATACACAATATTCTCTTAGAGATAAACAGAACTAAGTATTTATTCATAAGCATTACCATTCAGCGTGCTTTGTACGCTGCCAACTGGTAGTGGGCTTGAGCATTTGGATTGTCTTTGGACCTTCAACGGTATGTGGGTAGTCTAACAGTTTTTGTAGTGTTAGTGTTTGATAGCATGTTTAGTTTAGTTGATAAAGGCACTTACTAGTTTAAAAAAAGTGAAATTTTCACGCCAATATTTACGAATCAATATGAATTTTCTTGAATAATTTTAACGACCGAGTAATTTCAGCATAGTGAGAGCTTTAGTAAAATTTACTACAGTGAAATTATTGTTGTATCTTCATAATATTTCGTCGACACTTTTATATTTCATAATTTTGCAGCCCGAGGCACGACGTAGTAAAGCGATAAATAAAAGAAAACAAACCACTCAAAAAGAAAAAGTGTTTCTTAAAAATACTTAGAATAAAGTTCGGAATATTGTAAGAGCTTAGAATTTTGGACAACGCTTGAAGGCATCGTTAGGACTCTCCGTGTGAATAAAATATGTCTTTGCAAGTCTCTGCCTAATAAAATGTTAAAACAGTCTTTGTATAGACGTCACGGATTCTTTTTGAAGAATTTTAATACATTTTGCCCGTGGACACATGGAATAATTATAAGATTTACAAAGAACATGTATTCGGCACTTCTTGCTTTGAAATAAATACTTATCATGAATACAAGTTTTGTTATTGGAACATTATAATTTTACATAACATTATTGCCGAATATTATAGATGAAAAATTTGCATTGTGTGACAACGTTTTATTTTCGAGAAATGTGGATTTTTGTCAACCGGTCAAACTGCAGGGCATAGCATATATAGCATATATTTACGCCCTTCATCTAAGCTAAGAGTAGGTATTGTCTTTAGTAGATACTCTAGATACATGGTCATTTATTTTCATATCTGTGTACCCCACGCTATTGTAGAGGGACGGACGGGAATTGCGTTTCCTGTAGAAACCTAGACCACTGAGGTTTCTCCTCCCCAACATTCCAAAATGGTTATTTTAGTATACGCGACTTATCTCTGTCTGTCTGTGTGTGTGGTTATTAGTACAGGTTAGTGCATGTTTGACTAGCAAACGTCGCGAGTACTTTTAAGTAATTTTCAAATTATAAAACCGACACCTAAATGTGCGTACTGACCGACGTTACGGGGCGTAATGTTACATGTTACACAGCGAGCGTTCGTGCAGTCAGTGCGGGGAAATAGGACGCTCGCAACGAGCAACGAGCGGCTCGTTACTCGCCGCGAGTGTTCCGCCCTACTTTCGGTATTTTGGCGAATCCTTCGAGTGTTACGCGCCTCAGTCAGTACTTTACTACGAGTGGCAAAGATTTTGGAGCACGGGCGAGCAACGAGCATGTTACACGGATAAACACTGACACGGTGTAATGTAACATACTCGATGCGGATGGTACATCGCGTAACATTACGCCCCGTAACGTCGGTCAGTACGCACCCTTAGACGTAGAAAACGATTAACAATTTTCAAGACATAAAGATGAAGAAAATAAAAATGTTAGTGCTGTTTCACATCTCAATCAGTCGTTCGGAGGGATGCGCACTAAAGAACATCCATAAAGACTGGTGCAATTACTGAGCCACGTCTCGGCTGGCAACGACTGTAAAACGGATCATAAACTGAGTAGCTTTCTTCATCACAAATCTACTAACAACGTTCAATTTGTGACACGACATAGCCATAGAATAGATGATAGTAGAACAAAGCTATGTGTTGTGAAGTTGTCGGGTGTGTGGCTTCTCACGCTAGCTTTATAAGTGCTTATATTCCTGGGATAGAAACTGGAAAGATTTCAGGCATTAATTATTCATATTCAGTGATTTTGTGCTCGAAGATGGTAAATACGCTTAGCCTGGAATTGGGGCTGGCTCTTGTAAGGCTGTAGATGCCGAACACATGTTTAGCGACAGCTTTTCAACTTAGCTATACAACTGAGCTCTAGTGTCAAAATACTATGCTGTATGCTTTCCTCCCGATGTTTTTCGTCACCCATAACTTGCTTCAGTTATTGTTTTGTCATACTGCCTCGGTGGCTCAATTGGTAGTGATCCTACTTTCTGTGCTTGGGGGCGTGGGTTCGATTCCCATTTAGGACAAACATTTGTGTGATGAACATTTGTGTTTGTTCTATGTCTAGGTGTTAATATCTATTTAAGTATGTATTTAAAAATATATATGTATGTATATCAGTCTCTGCTGCCATATTACAAGCTTTGCTTAGTTTGGGGTCAGATGACCATGTGTGCAATAATGTCCCAGATATTTATTTATTTATTTTATACCAATACACGTAGAAACGCGAAAAGCCGAAATGCGTTCCTAAAAACACTTCCAATATGCACGGAAAGCTTTTCAAACCCATTCATAATTTAACCGCATTTGTGAACTTTTGCAATCGGGTTTGTGAAAAGAGTGAAAAGCCCCACAAAACCCGCAAAACACTGAAAGATACCGCAATTCTAACTAGAAGGAATTTCAAAGTCTGCAATATCGTCTAGGTGAAAAATCTCGGAGAACTTTTTTCAGTTCGCCGGTAATTGTCGTTATTTGAGCGAAGATTGCTCTGTTCTATCTAAAGAAAATCTAAAGATGCTTGGAGATTATTGTATAAATTGGTTCAAGTGCTATCTCGTTTGATTATGTAATTAGATACAAAGCTATCTTTGATCACGGATAACCAAGATAATGTGAAAACATGTGATATAAACAATAAAGCGATATTGATATATATAAGTATAAGATAAAATGGGTGTCTTCAAGTCAAGAGTGAATTGGTTTCTTCTAGGCAAGCGTGATCCACCGTAGGCCGCATAAACGCTTAACATCAGGCGAGTCTATTTTGCAATAATAAAAATATGTTAATTGACCCTAATTATCAATAAACGACATTTATATTATAATTACCTTGATACCCAACTGATACCGTTAGGGAACTTAGCTCGCAGACCGGGTCCAAAAAACACCTTGACAGGTACAAAAAAACCTATGTCAATAATGAACTAGCAGTGAGTCCAGGGGGACTCCGTCAGTATTTCTGCATTGATAAGCTCTTTTCACTGGCAAAACTATCCTTAAGTCTTAAAATGCTATGCTACGTTTGGTCAGCAGCTCAATTAAACATTAAATATATGTCGGACAGAATTTGAGCATTGCCATTCAACGTGGCAATGCCACCTGCATTCTGGGGACCTTTCCCTCCACTAATGGTATTTTAGTTTAAGTTTTTATATATATAGTTATTTCAGATTTTCGTTAATTTTCTGTTTTATCATCATCATCATCAGCCATAAGACGAACGACAACCTGCCATCTGCATCCACTGGATGCCCGCGACTCTCACGATGTCGTTGGTCCATCTAGTGAGAGGCCTACCTACGCTGCGTCTTCCGGTTCGTGGTCTCCACTCAAGAACCTTTCTACCCCATCGGTTATCGGTTCTTCGAGCGATGTGGCCTGCCCATTGCCACTTCAACTTGCAAATTTTAATAGCTATGTCGATTCCGTTTTATAAGTTGTGCAAAATCGGATGATATCAGCAACCTCATTAACGGACACTCGACAAAATAAATGGCGCTGTCTCAACAAGAATTTCACTAATCTAGAACTAAACAAAGGTTTTTTGTTTACTTCTTGATTAGTAACTAGATATCTATTAAACGAGATCGAAACAAAAAAATCTTACGAGGCTCCTTAATTTATTTAAGGCTAATCAAAGTATTTACTCAAGAAACAAAATAGTCTCAAAGTTCCCCAAACTGAGAATTCAATTTAAATTAGAACACAAAGTTTTGTTTGTTGAATTATTAAAGGCTGTAGATGATCGATCGCAGAATTTTTGCTGAAACTAGATAAATCACTTAGATTGCGCGGGTTTCATTTACACTTCATTAAAATTCTAATTTAGGAAGCAATTTTCTTGAAAAATATTTTCGCTCAATAAAACAGCTCATTGAAGTGAATTATACCAATTTTAGAAAAGTTTTTGTATTTTTGGTTTTGAATGTAGATAATTTTTTTTGGAAATTTTACGTTGTGAAAGGTAATTTTTTTTTTGGGAAACAATACATTGGAAATTGTCAGGATTGCGGCTCAGGTAGAATAATTATCAATGTAAAAAACCGAAATCATAAAAATGTCAGAACTAGACCAAATTGAAATAGGACCAAAAAAGAAGAAAATAATCATCAAAATCGGTTCACCCAGTCAAAAGTTCTGAGGTAACAAACATTAAAAAAGGAGAATTAAGAACCTCCTCCTTTTGGAAGTCGGTTAAAATAGCTTTGGTTTGTTTTTCTTGTGCATGGTTGTTTCCTTGTGGTTTATTCTATTAAAGTAAAAAAAAATTGCTCCTCCGTGACAGTGTGTGACACTGCCGTGACCAGGATTCGAACCTGGGTTACTACGGCCACAACGTAGGGTCCTAACCACTAGACGATCACGGCTGTCGGAGCTGGTGAATGGTCATCCAAATCCTCCGCTGCTTTCTTGAGTTTAAGCAAAGAAACCATGTTTAAAAGACAGTTGATACTGCGAAGTTTCTTCTACAAGGTTGTATGTTTTAATTGTTCGAGTTATACGAAAACTGGAGCACTTTCGCTTGAAATGACGGTGCTCAGCGTACCGTGTAATTGCTCTTGTTATGACACGACTTATTAAATATAGAGCATTTGGCACTTATTAGCATTAACTTGTGACTTTTATTGTGTTCGTACTTAATTATAATAGGCATGTGGCCTAATGTTTAATTTATTATAAACAAATAGGCTTAGCGATGAATATAACTAAATACATTACACATAGTGAAAGAATAAATTGAATCGGCTAATTAATCTCTGAGATATGAGCGTTTAAAGTTTTAGGTGGGGATAGAGAGGGGATGCTCCATCTCTTTCTCGCAAAGCGTGTGTTAGTATAGCATTTGTATGCCGCGCGTGAGGCTTGACGTCATAGCTCAGTGTAGTGCGCTCTTTGTCTAGCATGAAAATAAAATGCTTATAACTTATTTATTTTTGAACTAATTTAAATTTTGTTTTCGTTGATAGGCTCTATTGATGATTAACTTTTTTATGAGGTAAGAAAAAATATTAGTCATCATGCCTATTTGGTAGCCTGCGTTAAGGTGTTATGATTAGTACTGTCAAACTTAAATGTTATACTTTTTTTGCATGCCCGTTGACCTTGATTGGGTTACCACGTTCGCACAGTTCATGTAAAATACTAGCACAGTACATATAAAATATTACTGACTGTAGAAATTGTAGTGTATGGCGGTACCCACATCAGTACATTAAAAGTACACCTTGTATTGTAACCGAGGGTAGGCGCCGGCGGCCAGCTGTCAGGTTTTTAGTCGGAATAAATCTGTGCTAACTATAACAGTGTTTTCGCTTTGCTCGCCCTTTGACCTAATATTTCCCAGAAATATTTATTCCTAATTAGGTTTTCTCATCTTCATTTTGAACCCTACAAAATATTTCCAATCATAGGTAGAATCTATTTTTCTTGTGTAGGAGGCAGATAAATGAAAACGGTAAAAGAAAACATCGTGAGGAAACCGGAAAGACTAAGAATCTCAAAAGTTCAAAGACATATACCATTCACCAACATGCACTGGGCCAGCATGGTGGATAAGGGCCCTTTTCTCTGTCTGGGAATTCCTGTGTCCCATTCCATACATACATTTTGTCGAGTGTCAATAAGAATGGCCGTTTTCTATGGAACAGCTAATAATTTTATTTTTGCGATTTCAGTGTTGGTCACATAGTAAAAGTTGTTCATAATGATGAGTATTGACCTCCTTTCGGCTTCGTACAGGGTAATGCGTAACCCTGTATAGAGCGATCATAACTATTATCTAAAGAACTTACAATTTATTTGGTAAATTTGTAGATTTATGTGTTTTTTTAATCAAGTGAAAAAATCTCTCGTTCCACAAAGTCTCCGCTACTGAATTGAACCTTTCAGAAATTAATTAAACAATTATTTCCCGAAGTATTCGTACGATTCACTCGATATCAATTATGGCAAATTGAAAATCGGTTAATGGAAAGCAAATAGGCCTGTTTATTATTTTAGGGTGTCATGAATATTCCGCCCTCCAAAGCTATAATAATTTTTATTTCAGCTCAACGTAATAATTTTGACCAAGCGACAATATTAAATAAATAAATAAATAAATAAATATGTGGGACATTATTGCACACATGGTCATCTGACCCCAAACTAAGCAAAGCTTGTAATATGGCTGCCAGAGACTGATATACATACATATATATTTTTAAATACATACTTAAATAGATATTAACACCCAGACATAGAACAAACACAAATGTTCATCACACAAATGTTTGTCCTAGATGGGAATCGAACCCACGCCCCCAAGCGCAGAAAGTAGGTTCACTACCAACTGAGCCACCGAGGCAGTCATTAAGATTTTCGATTAATCACATTAATTCCAAAAATGTATTATTAAACTTAACAACTTAGCCAATACCTGTACACATATAGTTCATACTAGAATCAAGAATAAAAAAAAGAAATTCTTTATTTTATTATAGATCAATAGTTACCGATAGTTACAATCTATCTCTTCAAATCTCGAGTAAATCGGTTTCTTCTAGGCAAGCGTGCTCCATCGTAAAACGCATCAGGCGAGTTGGCGGTCAAACGCAAGTCTATTACTTAATACAATACAAATAAATACTACGTTTGGCCACCAACTCGCCTGGTGGTAAGCGACGATGTGGCCGAGGATGAAACATGTTGATCTAAAAGAAGCCTTGAAGTTGCCAAAATTGTAGTCTTTTTTTCTGATACTGGGTGACGAGACGAGCGAATTCGCTCGCCTGATGGCTCTTCACGCTCGCCCATAACAGCTCAACGCCACTCAGAATTTTGAACTTCAACAGTTCAAAACCCTGGATGGCAATGCACTGCGCTCGTCACCCCGAGATATAAGATGTCAAATCTCTGTGTGCCCTGTAATTTGTCTGGAAACATTGCAAGTTCTCAGGAAAGAAGGGGGACGGGCCTGATTTTCAGTTTTTTTTTTTTTTTAAACCTCATTGATTATGTGACTGGACTGCAAAGCTCTATGCAGGTCGAATGTCCTTATGACGTCAAAGGCAAATGAGAACTTGTTTGATTAACTTGTGACGTCACTGAAGTCACGTACCCTTTAAATGTCAAAGAGAGCGTTCAATTCAAATCTTTTTTTTTTTGTTCGCGATATTTGCAATACATATTAGGGAATGTGTATAAATATAATAAATTCATTGCTTTGTTTAACATGGACCATTTGAGATGGTTTTTTTATGAAAACAGCGTTCAAATTAATTGAGCAGGATTATTATGTTATCTACTAAGTAGTTAAAAAACTTGATTACAACTTTGTTAGCTAACGAAGCGAAATTTGCTTAAATGTTTGCATTACGAGCCTTTTCACATTTTTTGACGAAAAATGCAATGAAAACTGGGTTTTTGGCGTTTTGATTTTATCTAATAGAAAGATTTATAGAAATTTAAATTTCTGTAATATATAAGTACCTTGTGTATTTTTATGTAAAATAAATAATTAAAAAAACTCGACAAGTAGCTACTTATTTACAAACATCCAAATTACAAAAGCAGTTCCTTGTTTCCTGAGAGATATAATTTGGGCCTTTTCAAGGCGAGAGTGAATAGGTATCTTCTAAGTCTGCGTGCTTCATCTTCGACCACATCGTCGCTTACCAACAGGCGAGTTGGTGGTCAAACGCGGAATTATTCGCGTTAAAAAAAAAAACAGTTTTTCGTAAAAATCTTGAAGACTGACATAAAAAAAAGTTTTAATGTTATACTTGACTTGTTTTATATCAGCATTGATAATTACGGCTTTATTTCGTTTTATAACTCAAAATCCAGAATCATTCCAGAAATTTATCGATGCATATTGTAATACGGCTCAACTTTAAACGCGGGCCCGAATAGGTACAGTTTGCAAAATCACGCGAACGCGAACAGGAGATACGATTTGCGGTCGCGTGCAAACTGCACCTATTCCTGCCCGCGTTTAGAGTTAGGCGTAAGGCCCCTGACGTGTTTAGGTAATAAGGATCTGTCGACAATCCTTACTATTAGCGAGGTTACACGGTTTTGCTTCTCGGTTCGAGCATGATCTTCGTTACCAAGTTCGGAACTTTAATTACAGATATTGCTAAGTTTTGTTACAAATAAGTCCGTAATTTCGAGAACTAATAGTTTTCCAGGTTCTAGAACGTTCTCACAGAATCTCAAACAATAGTCTTTCGAAGGATTCCAACAGCTATAAACAGATGGAAGTTACAAAATTTAAATTAAACTATATTGTTGAAGTTAAATTATAATTATTCTGTTCAGTTCATTGTTTCTGAGATTATTTGCACCGGAAGTGCCATGTGGAAATTTAATGACGCAGGAAATTTGGTGACTTGATTTATGGGATATTTAATATGTAGTATAATCTGCGCCCCGCTGTTTCACCCACGAAGACATTCCATTAGGAATTATATTTTTTTCGGGTTTTTTTTTTAAATTGTAATTTTCAATAATTTATGAATATTGTAATTTAATTTTGACTAGGATTTAGAGAAATGTTTAGGTAGTTTTTATTTAGATGGTTATATAAACAACAAAAAGAACATTCGATTTCCGGCTCTCCATACCTATCTGCAAAAAGCCGTAGATCATAGATCCACAGGCGAGCTTATAAAGGGATCGTTGCATAGCTTATTAGTTTCAAGCCAGTTCAAACATCCGCTGCAGTGAAACTTGCTCCAGTAGTCGGTGTGAATGGCTCGTCAGATTGCATGTTCGGTACCATAAGCTAACCACAAGTGTGTATTATGTGCTACAAATATGTCGAGCGACGTACGTAATTACAACTAGGAGTCTAATTAGCGTCTATTTGCTGAAAATTTACTCTGAACTTGTTCTTGCAGCAAAATATTTAGCTTCGAGAAATATAGTGATAACTGAAATGAATTGACTGAAAATGAGATCTACAAATAAAATCGGCAATAAAATTACAGATTTTCATATTTGCGTTCTTTCATTTATGTACCATTCATATTTCATATGTACGTATTAATTTGCTCGATGATGTCCACAGATGTGACCAAGATGTTTGCCGACTGCCCAAAAAAGGAGTGTTATATTTTTAAGATTTTTATGGTTTCTTGATTACTCCATAACTCCTGAAAGCTTGGGCATATTTTGATGTGAGTGGTATAGTTAGAACCTCAGGAAAAAAAACCATATTGTTTAGAAATATAGGAAAGGGATACAGCCGTTAAAAAGTAGGACGGACGGAAAGAGAGACAGACAGCGTAAGCTCAGTATAAGGTCCCGTTTACACCCTTTGGGTAGGAACGGAACCGACGATATATATAGCAAAAAAAAAGTGCGAAAACGTGTAGAGCAAATTCTATAAATATAAAAGAAAACTTAAAATATCTGGCCAAGAGCGTGTCGAGACACGCATATGTTAAGGTTCCGCAGCCAATGCCATATGATTAGTCACATTCATAATTGAGAAATTGGTGGTTACAGAAAAAGTCGAACGAACAAAGCTCTGTATAATTGGGCAAATGTCAGAAATGACAGATGGACAGACATAACGAACTTATAGGGCTTTCTTGGATGGTCGTCAAGGAGGCCGATATATATATATCGGCCTCCTTGACGTGTTCGTCAACGGCGAACCTGACTAGCGCCGGTTATGAGCGCGTATATGGCTGGCAAAACCAAACGTAGTTTTAAAGGTTCTGTTGCAAGGCGCACAGTGCAAGTGCAATTCACCAATCAGCATTGTATGTGTATGTGTAGGTAGGCTTCGGGCGGATTTTAATGATAAGGCGTACCCTAAATATATACAGTAGCTAACTAGAAATAGCCTAGTAAAGAAACTACGCAGCGTGTTTGAAAATTTATAACATATTATTATTTGGTTGTTAGTGTTTTTAGTATATCAAAAAAAAAAAAAAAAACTAGGCAATTATTATCATAGAATGATGAGAATATGAATATCTGAATGACCTAATTTGCAACCTAAAAACAGCGATTCGCAATATCGGATCTGCATGATCTAATTCCCTCCTGCCCATTTTTCTATCAAACTGACAGAGTGCGCACGATAATCGACACCGCTTTATGATTGATATTCCGAAAACCAGTAGTGCGAAGCGCTTTGATTCCACTTTTATTGTGCGAACTGCTAGTTAGTGGAATGTGCTGCCTGAATGGGTGTTCCCCGATAGTTACAATCTAGGTGTCTTCAAATCACGAGTGAATCTGTTTCTTCTAGATAAGCGTGCTCCATCATAGACCGCATCATCGCTTAACACCAGGCATGTTGCCTGTCAAACGCAAGCATATTAATACAATATCAATTATCAACATAAAAAACCGACTTCATAAAATTTTCAGAACTGGACCAAAAATGCGCCCTCTATCCCATAGCGCGTGCATTATTTAGACACTATTGGTTTTAGAGAGCCCATGCCTGAATAAAAAAAGGGTTTTTATTTCATACATAAATCTCTAACATAAAAGAACGAACATACGTTTGGGTTTGAACGGTCTATCTAATCACCGAATCTGATTGCAGAGTCACCTTAACTCGAGGCAATACAAAAAAGCC
The DNA here is from genome assembly GCA_949125355.1 of Agriopis leucophaearia. NCBI lineage: Eukaryota > Metazoa > Arthropoda > Insecta > Lepidoptera > Geometridae > Agriopis > Agriopis leucophaearia. The sequence continues at coordinate 1,852,403 of OX421262.1, forward strand.
AAAAACAAATCTAAATTGTCCGCTCCGTGAATTATTTCAGGCGATTTTGTGTTATTTACTCGTACTTGGATTAGTAATGAAAAGTTTCTTAACCATATTTTCGTTGGCCCAGTGACTCAAAATTTGTCCTGACCTCTAAGACTAAAGGCGTCACCTTTCCGGAAATATTTTCACAATCTTATTAACTGCTATAAACTTGCAATTGGATCAGTCTTCAGATATTTCCGTTATCCCGACATCAGTGTGCTGCTGAAAGGAAGTGACGTCATGAATCTTGAAAAGGTCACGTTTCCCTGAACTACTTCGATTGAGTGACGGTGTTTTGTCCTTGGACGAATAGCGGCGAGATGACGTGTCTGGTTTATTTGTCTGTGATGCTGTCAACTGGGTTATTTGAAACTATGGCTGTTTCGTTACGTACACGTAACGTAACCGTAACCTTGTATACAGTGGCCTTAGTACGAGCAGTTGCGAAAAAGTTATCGTTACGTAAACGATAGCAAAATTTATGAAAAATTTAACAGTCGCATGTAAAAAGAAACAGAATTTTTCATTTGCTATCGTTTACGTAACGATAACTTTTTTCGCAAGTTCTCGTACTAACCCCACTGGGTTACGCATATAGACTGTACTAAGCCGAAGGAGGTACAACACTCATAATTATGAACAACGTTTACTATCGTTTTAAACTATCACGGTTGTTCACTACAGTTATATGATTATTTATATATATCTTCCCGTAAACATGGTGCATGTAACTGCCCCGAAATATCGGGAGCTCCTTCACAACCTTACCACGGTAAATATCCCGTAAATAACCATATAACTGTAACTATGGGACCAATCCTGATATCGCAAAAAAAACTGGTGTTCGCATACATTTTGACGAGTGTCAATAAGCGTTTTCTATGGAACAGCTGATATTTATTTCGCGATTTCAGGGTTGGTCACATAGTAAAAGTTGTTCATATTTATGAGTAAGTACAATGATTTCGTTTCGCTTAGTACAGTCTATATGCGTAACCCTGTATGTATGTACGGACAAGTTACAAATAGGCAAATCTAAGGGGAAACAAAAAAAATTACTGTTGATAATTATCAATATATAAAACCAACTTCATTAAAATTTCAGAACTGGACCAAATTAAAATGGGACCACACGGGAAGCACCAGCTTTCAAATAAAATAATAATCATCAAAATCGGTTCACCCAGTCGAAAGTTATGAGGTAACAAACATTAAAAAAAACAGTCGAATTGAGAACCTCCTCCTTTTTGAAAGTTGGTTAAAAAAGTTTTACTACGCTAATTTGAACTATTGTTTATAAAAAAAAAACTTTGTACAGAAAAAAGGTTTTATTATATTGTCTATACTTGTGATTTCAGCCCTGGATTGGAAGCATTTGATTGATTTCGTTTTCCGATAAGGTCACTCCAATAAATATATACTTTTGCATAAAATGGCAGTCCTGCCCTGAAGCATATACGCGCTTGTAATAAGGTTCGGAGAAAAAATCACATCATTTTATAACAAAAAAAAATCCAGCCTCGAGCAGAATTTTCTTTGAGTTTGCGAGTAATAAAAATCATGACGTCTTCTAAAATGTTGGTTGTGAAATACATTCTACGGAAAGATTGTGAATTATTTTCCCTTTTGTCGGCCTAAATAAGAGCTTACTCATAATCCCGCTGAAATAAACACTCTTTCATGTAATATTAATAATAAAGGTTTAATGTTTGTCCTCATTTGTGTTCTTTGTGCAAGATGAATTGTATTAATTAATTCCTTAAAACTTCTAACATTACCTATGTTATTTAAAAGGAATTTTTACTTTTGTGCGTACCCAAAGGTACCAAGGTTTAACAGATCGTTGATGTGCAGCATGAATAGCATTGCCGAGAGCACCGACCCCTGGGGGACACCGGCATTAATTGCCATATTAGATCGGACGAGTAGTCATTAATGACAACTTGAAACGATCGACCCCTCAGGAAGTCCGATATCTACGCAATGAAACTGGCGGACATGCCAAACGAGGAGAGCTTGCTAATAAGGCCGTCATGCCAAACCCTGTTGATAGCCTTCGAGATGTTGAGAGAAATGGCGAGCGCTTCTCCGTATTGCTCAATGGTCTCACTCCAGATGTGTGTCGCATACACTCGTAGATCCTCAGTGGACCGGTTTCGGCGGAATCCATACTGCCGGTCACTGAGGAGATCATTAGATTCTAGATACACCAGGAGCCTGTTGTTGAAGACACGTTCCACAGTCTTGCAGAGTATGGACGTGACCGAGATTGGCCTGTAGTCAGCACGGTCGACACGACTACATTTTTTGGGCACAAGTTGCACGTTTGCAAGCTATCACGACTTTGGCACTTTACCAGTATCAAGTGAGAGACGAAAGAGGCATGTTAGAACAGGAGACAGCTCAGACGCGCATGTCTACAGAACGGAATACCACCTGGGTCTGACTGGCTGACTGGCTTTGTTCACGTCAAGATTGCGGGGCATTTTACGAACCTTCATTTGGCGAATGCGAATTTCAGACATAAATGTCGTACAGCCAGGAGAGGCTGAAAGTATCGCGTTACCAGTAGCATTTAGCTGCACTGCAAACTGCAGAGAAGCAGACAAGTTTTCCTTCGGTGGTGTGAGCCAGATTTGAGCAGTGGAGGTAAGATAAGATAACTCTTTATTAAAAGACCACAAAAACAAGAAAAACATACATTGCAATGAAAATATTATCTATGTTTTTTATAGGCGGCCTTATCCCTTAAAGCTATCTCTTGCACGGACCCGGGTATGTCCTAAAACTGCGACCAGAACCACCGAAGGATGGGCAGCAGCGTCCTAATAGTACACGGTGAACGTACTGCGATCCCCAAGCCGCCTGCCAAGCGTGGGGATTATGGCAACACCCCTCTCTATGGGGGAGGCCTCTATCCAACAAGTCCAAGTGGACGTTAATTGGCTGATGATGTGATGTGTGTTGCACGGAAGGCAACCATGCACGGAAAGGAATAACAATAATAAAAAAGTGGCCTTAACTAAAATAACTCCGAAGTAAATAAGCAAATAACGAACAATCAATAAGCTATAAATAAATATAATAAATAAAATACATAAGACCACTTATGCTTATGATACTATACTATGAACTGACGCGCGGCAGAAGTTCGCTTCGACCGATTTAGCTAGGGACCAAAACGCTTTACTACTAGCAGGGTATGAAGCCAGTTTGTTCCCTATTCTACTAATGTGGTCAAACAAACAGCCTATTTTTAATTATGAAAATGTTAATCATCCCATTGACCTATTAACGATTATCCCGCTGACCAGTTTAAATCGATTCTATTTCGAAGTAGGTAAAGTAAACAAGGATTGTTACAGAGTTGTTGCAACCATGAGTAAACAAACCGCTGTTGTTTTAATTATGGTAATCAGTGCCAAATTGTACATTGAAATGCCTCTTTAGATGGATATCCGTTTAGAGATAAAACAGTAGTTATGTTTGACTGGATGAATGATTAGACCTGTATTTGCCATTTTCCACGATTTTCAACACTTAAACTAAGGACTAAGCCAAAAAAGATGTCCTTATAAGCAACATTTGCTATGAGAGCAACTCTGAAATCGCGAAAAAAATCAGCTGTTACAAATATTTCGTTGAGTGTGACATATTATTTCTATGCCACAAAGTTTTTTGCAGATTCAGGGTTTTTCTCATAGCAATTAATCATCATCATCAGCCATAAGACGTCCACTGCTGAACATAGGCCTCCCCCTTTAACCTCCACACTGAACGACAACCTGCCATCTGCTGGATGCGCTGGATGCCCGCGACTCTCACGATGTCGTCGGTCCATCTAGTGGGAGGCCTACCTACGCTGCGTCTTCCGGTTCGTGATCTCCACTCAAGAACCTTTCTTCCCCATCGGTTATCGGTTCTTCGAGCGATGTGGCCTGCCCATTGCCAATTCAACTTGCAAATTTTAATAGCTATGTCGATGACTCTTGTTCTTTGTCGAATATCCACGTTTCGGATTCTATCGCGCAAAGAAACTCCGAGCATAGCTCTCTTCATTGCCCGTTGTGTGACTCTGAGTTTCTCCAAAAGACCAACAGTTAAGGACCACGTCTCGTATTCGAGTAAACATACCCTACCGAAGAAAAGTTTTTTTTTTTAAACGGTCAACTGTTGGCGGAGATACTCGTATCGGTGAACATACATTAAAAAAAACAGTGGAACATAGAACCTCCGCCTTTTTAAAAATAGGATAAAAACAACTAAGTACTTATATTGAGCTATAGAATGCATTGTTCTGTAATAACAAAAAAAAAAACTAATTGTATCTGGAACATAATCACCCCTTAATATGAAAATGAGCAGATTTAGCACGAGTTAACACTTGCACAATATTTTGTTTTTAATTTGTTGAATACGAGTAGGTTATTTGCTTAGTAAGATTAAAAATAATTACCGTTAAAAATAAACTAAATATAACTACTGAAAGACTAAACTACCGTTTACACGCGGTAATTTCCGATTTTCATAATTAAAATAAAGTAATATCCGTTAATGACGGAATTAATTAAGAATTTCAATGGGCATCAATTTTATCGTTTGAAGTGAGGACAAAGCTGAGTAAAAAAACTTCTTAAAAGAAAGATGGAAGTTGAGAATGAAAATCAGTAAGTAAAATAGGATAAGGCAACTTAATGAGCACAAACATACACACTCTCGATAAAATATAATAATCCCCATAGATCAGGGTAATTATAAAAGACCTAGGCACAAGTTTTCTCGAATACAAGTGGATCACATCAAAAACCGACTTCAAAAATATATGGAAAACGTAATGAGTGCTTATAAAATTGGAGGGTTGCCCTTGATTTCCCTGGGATCCCATCATCAGACCCTGACTTGATGACAAAGGGACCAAATTGGAAGTATACTCTACCGAATAAAAGATTTTTTTTTTTTAAATCGGTTGGTTGAATAATCATCGAACATACATAATATATATATACATTTATATATATACAGTGGAACACAAAACCATCCTCTTTTTTAAACTCGGTTAGAAAGGCAAATATCGTATAAGGAGGTCACAAAATTGGCTGCATACAGTGAAAAACCTGCTATAAAAATTGAAAATTCCTCCACCGACAAGCCATACTTCTAAACATTACCGTTGATGATATTGTAGTCATAGTTCAGAGAAAGAAAACAAATTAATCAACTAGTGCTGAATTAAAAAATCCAAGACTTATTTGTAAAACAGCTCAAAGCTTAAACCGCTGGACGGATTTTAATCAAACACCAATAAAAAATATTGTTCGGTCCAGCCATGCGCACATACTAACTTCAATTTCTCTCTCGCTGCAATTTCTTACCCCACACGGATAAATTTATACCTAATGTCACTAAGTGCTTAGTGCGATAAGGCGTTTGGTCCATTTTGGTAATTGAGTTTCGTAACTAGCTATGATAGATGAACTATTTGTCATTGTTTCGTAATCAATTATTAAACAAGAATGTTTAAGGCCGCTGCTTGTGGCTATAATAATTCGTAAGTGCTTTCTATATGTGTGTAACTTTTATTCTGGTGTAAACAATAAAGAATTTCTATCTATGATATATACGTGAGATATGTTATGGGTACCTTTTTTAGTTATATCATATAAAATACCTAGGCTTCCGTTTAACCACCAACTCGCCTGATTTTAAGCAATGATGCGGTCTACGATGGCGCACGCTTGTCTACAAGAAACAAATTCACTTTTGATTTGATGACACCCAGATTGGAACAATCGGATATCGGATGTTATTTTTTTTTACCATAGGTTCACAGAACTGGAAATACACAGGTACAACTTAGTTAAACAGAACATAATATGTGCGTAAGTATGTGTACATCCTACATGGAGTACCTAAAAACTAAAGTTTAGTAAATCACTTCCACCTCCATTCTTCTTGTTATTAAATTTTGAAGCGTTCTCACCTTCTTTTTCAAGAGCTCCCTGGATAAAACGCTAAGGTAGAAGTTGATTAACTGATAAAATTACCTACACAGCGAGCAAGGCTAATGTAAAGCGTAGCTATAGCTTTTGTATGATTACTAGTGCTGCCACATAGCGGTACAATTTAGGATTGCGTTGTTTATGGCAACAAAAAAGAGAAGTAAATAGAACGGAAATGAGAAGGAAAGTCTGTCGATAGATATTGTGACAGATATTTGATTAAACATTCTTATTTATGTCATCGTGTCGAACTTCGCATCACAGTTGCTATGGGTTTTTATAGGCGCAAGTGGCCACAACAAATTTCTTACAAAAATGCCTTCACAGACGTTCTAATTTAAACAAAAAAAACTTTTCTGTGTTTATGCCACCGTAACGTTAATGTCCGGTGCCACTTCTTTCAAAAACGGCGTCAATATACGAGTAGCTATAATGCGGCCAGTATGTAGCGGCACCGCTATCTTACGAAACCCAAGTTCACGTAATTGCGGTAGTTTTTTCTTGGTTTCACTTAGACCGTGTACTGTGAACTGAAGTATGAAACAGAACTGCAGCTACGTGAGATAAACTATATACTCTCTCTCTCTTCTAAGTCTGCGTGCTTCATCTTCGACCACATCGTCGCTTATCAACAGGCGAGTACCAACTCGCAACTCGGTCAAACGCGGACTTATTCGCGGTAAAAAATAAAATAAAATAAAACTATAGCTACTATAGCTTCGCATGCAGTGGGAGTCACGCTCAAGACAGTGTCCCAATTTAAGCGCCATCGCGGTATCGATGGCGTGATTATATCTACCGAGGACGTGTTTAAGCAGAGTAATTATTAAGGATTTAGATAGGTAATGTTAAGATTTCATCTCAGGAGCTTCGTTGTCATCTGATTGAAGTAGGTAGATACCTACACTTTACATACAGATGGCATAGGCTGGTAGCACAACAGCAAATCGTTGCCAAAATGAATACGAGTTAGAAAAAGTACTTATGCCACTGTAACGTTAGCTTAGAAGCTAAAGTTAGAAGTTAAAGTATAAAATTAAAATGATTACTTTCAAGACTATATAAACCACTTTTTATGTCGAGATTTGTTACTATAAAAAAGTCATTTAATCCAGACTAATATTATAAATGCGAAAGTAACTCTGTCTGTTTGCTACATAATCACAGTTAAACGGATTAACCGATCTCGATAATTTTTTTGGAGATAATAGTATGTATCATGAGGACGGACATAGGCTATTTTTTTCTGAAGAAATCGCGGACGAAGTTGCGGGTACAGCTAGTTAGATTATAAATACAGCCCTTTTTAGCCTTATAAGGCCACGTTTTTTACACATTTTAATCAAGGAATTATACATAGCAAATTTCGTTTATAATTTATAGCCGAGTAAGGGAAGACTACCTAAAAGTTGTGTGTAACATTCAATATAAATTTAGGGTTAGTAGAATTGCCATCATTAGGCTTAAACAGAATCTTAATTGTTACGTAATGGTTCTTTAATAGATTCCCGAACGAAACTTAGCCAATTCGGGATACCAATTAGTTCTACTTCTATATAGCTGTAGTAAATTTTCCCTGGCTCGAAATTTGTTTCCAGATTGAAACTGCCGATTAGATAAATTACATAAGGCCAACTACTTCCTTGCTAGCTAAATACGTTTGCAATGGTGCAGTACCCAATTTAGTCGTCCTTCACCTCTGATGATAATGCGTCTTGCACACGACGCATCTTATTTGCGCAACATGAAAAAGACATCTTGCACACGACGCAATTTATTTGCGCATCATGAGAAGGATGTACGTATCATAACATAGGTGCACCTTACTCTCACACTAGCGTTTATTCAAAATTACGCACTTTACTTGCATCATGTGTCAGATGCATTGCACATTTCTATGATGCACCTAAAACTCAGCCATGAGCGTACCACAATATCTTAGTCATATCATAGAGCATTATTTTTAAGTCTCACTTCTTTTTTATTGGCTCTATCTACAAAAGAGAAAGCAAGAGTAACACAGAGAGAGTTAAAATAAACGTGGTAGCCCCCAGAAGGTAACCATCTGATCGATTCTATAGACAACAGTCTATTTCAGCCTTGTCTAGTTTTATTATTTTTAACGGGATAGTGCCATCATTAACTAAACAAATTACTAAATACCTAAACACCTTTTTTATACTATAGGTGGCAAACAAGGGGACTGACGGGCCACCTGATGGTAAGTGATCACCGTCGCCTATGGATACCTACAACACCAGAAACATCATAGATAAGTTGCCGTCGTTGCCAACCCTCTACTAACAGCCTTTTTGAAGAACCCCATCTTATAGATGAAATGCCGCAGGAGCTCATTCCACAAATTGCAGGTGTGTGACAAAAAAGATCGCGTAAAACGCACAGTATGTGATTTCCACAGATCTAGATATGTGGATTAACTTTCAGGCGGTGGCGGCTAGTGCGATGATAAAACCGTGATGCTGGTATCAGCTTGAACAGTTCTTCAGAACGTTCTCAGTTGTAAATGCTATAAAAGACTCAAATAGACCCAACGTCTCTGCGTATGCTGAGCGGCTCTAGGTGTTCAGTGATCTTTGAATCGTCAACAAGTGGTTCAAGCTGATACTTTGGTGCTCCGTTCCAAAGACGGAAGCAGTACTCCATGTGAGGTCGGACTTGCGCTTTGTAAAGCAAAAGTCTTTGTCTCGACGGGAAGTACCACTTCGCCTTTTGGAGCACACCAAGTTTCTTAGAGGCGAGCTTGGCCTTACTCGCAATGTGACCGCGAAACTATAAATTCGTAGAAATGTCGACTCCTAAGATTTCAATGCTTTCCGAAACCTTAAGGGGAGTGTTCTGAAAGTGAGGAGCTACCACAAATGATTTTTTTTGCGCTTGCGTCTTAGTTGGGTTGAGCTGAATCAGTTTCAATTCCCCAACCTGATCACGAGAGTCCTCAACTTCAGACAGTAGTTTTTTCCTACTTTCTTCATCTACGGCATGAGGGATGTTTGCAAGACCGGTATACTGTGCATCGCCCGTGCTATCGTCCGCATAACAAGGCATACCTATTGCTCGGAAGCAATATGCCATTTATGTGGGGAGGAAGAGCGTTGGCGATAACACAGAACCCTGCGGGACGCCATAACTGCAAGACTACTTACTTATTACATAAAAAACAATTAGATTTGCCTTTAGACTGTTGGATGCTTTAAGCCCACTAATAATTGGCAGTACTCAGCATGCTGGTGGCATTTCCATGCTTATAATTTTAACGCAGAGTATATGGAAGTTTTTTTTTTGTCTCTAGGTAGAGAAATTCCAATCCCTTGCCGTGAACATGGTGCATGTAACTGCGCCATAATATCGGGAGTTCTTTCCACAACCTTACCACGGTAAATATCCCGTAAATAATCATATAACTGTAGAAATTCCAATATATTTTACGTGTGAAAAGATACGGCCATTCATCAAAAGAGTGGAAATGTAGTAAGATAGCGACAGTTAGCGTCATAAATATTTATGGTCAGCCTTTTAGCGAGACATTAAATATTTATGATTCACCATCCAACTATATGCACATAACTCAGGTCCGTACCTCTGGTATTTCTGTAAATGGGTTGGCAAAACTCCAACTGAAAAGAATTTGCCATACAGAAATTGTAGCAAAAATGATGCTCCGCCGCGACAGTGAGACACTGCCGTGACCAGGATTCGAACCTGGGTTACTACGGCCACAACGTAGGGTCCTAACCACTAGACGATCACGGCTGTCGGAGCTGGTGACGAGAGTGGCAAAAGTTCGGGTTACTTTACATCTATAGGTGTACTTTACAATGTGTTTTTGCAACCGCGACGTGAATGCGATACGCTCGATTGGTTTTATTGAACTGTGAAACGGTTTGCTTTTTCAGACTTTGAATAAAATTTCAGTGATTCATTTACAATCATTAAATAAAACAAAAGAAATACTGAACTCGCATAGTTTAATAATAACTCAATTCAAATAAAAACAAAAGAAAGCTCTGTTAAATTAAAAAGAGAATAGACAGACAGAGAGATAATTAAATATGTAGAAAAGCTATGCAGCACAGTTTCATTCTCAATTATAGTGGGTTTTCCTGTAATCAAAGTTTTCAATCAAACGACCACTCTACCAACACTCTTTTAACAAAATCTGTTCAAGTATAAATCAATTAATATTAAAAACATGTCACACGCTGTGCTCAGAAGTTTTACCAGCTTTCTAGCCTACCTATTAGTCTTAGCTTAGGTTTAGTCGCTTAACCTATGTCGTTTTCACAATCTGCACTATTTCCTTGCTACATTTCATCACATTCATTGGAGCCGTTTATTTTGGAAAAGGCAGGCTTTACTTTCTCATTGAACATAAGTAATAGGTATTAATGTAGCAAGAAAGTGGGATGACCGTTGGAGCAGTAAATCCCAATCGCAGTGAATGAGAGCTTCTCAGAGCCTCCCTACCGGTGTCTTCACTAGATGGCGCTAAAAGCTCAAGTCCGAAATGAAACTTATAGGCTTTTATTGGACTTTAGATTTATTTGAGATTTATTATTAGGCTTTTATTGGACTTTAGATTTATTTGAGATTTATTGTATCGCCGTATATCAAGACAGCAGCCAAAATCATTCTCTGAAAATCTCTAACTGTAATAGTATAAGTACTTATACCTCCAGTGTTACGCATGTACCCTGTACTAACCCAAAAGGAGGTCATTATGAACAACTTTTAATATGGGTCCAACACTAATCCACACAACAGACGGACTATTCCATACAATTTCTCGAGTGTCAATGACCGTTTTTTATGGAACAGCGTTTGATCCCATAGTAAAAAGATGTCTAGATGAAAACAAATAGACATTTACACCTCAATTAAAACCTAAATTAAAAATACCTATTTTTCGTTTAAATTAGAACGGCTGTCAAATTTGTTGTAGGCACTTGCACCCATATACTTAAACCCATAGCAACTGTGACGCGGAGGTCGACGCGTTGACATAAATAAGAATGTTCAATCATATATCTGTCACAATACCTGGCGACAGAGTTTCCTTCTCATTTCCGTTCTATTTACTTCTCTTTTCTGTGGTTACGCCAATAGATTCTAGAAGATTTTTTTATCTGTGGTTACGCTTAAATTTCTTTTAGCTTGTCAGCTATTTCATACAATACGTGTGGCTGAGAATCAGAAGAGCTCCATCGAATACTCCACGATAATGGAGCCGCATCCATCACTTTTCGTCATGGGCCGTATTCTGATGTGCTCAAGATTATCTCGGTCCCTGTCTCTCTCGTTGTATGTGTGATGAGAATGAGAGTAGCTGAAATAATCTCGAGCATGCCAGAATAAGGCCCTCGCTCGTTTCTCACCTCATATAAATAGAAGGATGACAAAATGAACACATTACATTGCAGTATTTTCAGCATGACAGGCGAAAATACCAACGTCTTCAGTATTTTGTATCGTATTGTTAAGGCGTAGGGTTGATAATACACTACGAGTCTTACTTACGTAGTGTAATGATAACTTTATACCTACTTTATCCATGGCTCAAGATAAGTATGTGTAAGAGTATGCGGATAAAGTTTTCTCATTATTTCCGCAGCTTCTTACTGAGTGTTCTATGATCTTACGGATTCTGTGAAAAGTGACTTAGCAAAAATGTAAGCTTTCATACGATTCAAAAAGGACTCTTTGTGAAGCGAGTACAAACACAAATCTTATTTATTTATTTCAGAAAATGTAGAGTGATACTTGACTATTTTACTTAAAATAATTCGGATGACTACAAGCACTATTCATCTACACGTTTCCACATATATAAAAGTCTAATTGAACGTTTGTTCGCGTGAAACTAGTAACCTTAGTTCTAGCATAGACGAACTTTTTGTCTATGGTTCTAGGTTGGTTGTTATCAAGAGTACAAATACAAATCTTTACACCTACCAAATTAATTATATTTACATAATTTGTTTCAAAAACCACAGATCATAAAAATAGCAGTATTTTAATGTACCTATATTATTACCTCTACGTCGGATTCAATCCTTTCATCAAAAGAGGTTAATGTCTCCAAACTCTCGCATCAGTAAATCAATACATTCCGTCAAATCGTGTTTGCGTTACCCTCGATCCAACACAGGTACACATACATTTATGACCTGGGGCCTTACGCCCAACTCTAAATGTAGGCCCAAGTAGGTGCTGTTTGCAAAATCACGCGACCGTAAACCGTATCTCGACGCGTTAAGGTCCGCGTTCGTGTGATTTTGCAAACCTTCTTGCACTTTGCACCTATTCGGGCGCGCGTTTAGAGTTGGGCGCCTGTTATCCCAAGTTCGCGTCACACGTTCGTCACGACGGGAGGATCAAATCAAAACACTACAGGGTTATAAAGAAATGCTAAGCCGATAGGTGTTCGTTATACTTACTCATTATTATATCAACAACTTATACTATGGGACTGAATATAGTTTCAGATTGATCGCATAGAAATGTAATCTTAAATTTGTTCAGCGGTTTGGTTTTTAAATCAAAATTACTGAAACAAAAATGTCATCCAAGTAAACTGAATTCGAATAATCTAATAAATTCGATCTTATCAACATCATCACAACAATGTCCTCTCTCTTAGGGAGGGGTGTTGCCATAACCTATAAGATCGATTCAAAATTCGATCTACTTACTTCATTTATGAATAAATGATTAGAAGTAACAAACATAAAAAAGAATAAACGAATTGAATAACCCTTCCTTTTTTAACGTCGGTTAAACATAAATTTGAATGCAGCCTATCGTGTGGCGGTAATAGGCGGTCTTTTGAAATGGATGTAGGGTTTGGTACTGGTCATTAGTGTCAAGTGTACCGTTTGCATAATGTGATCCGCCAAAAATATCGTAAAGTTTTTTTAAGATAGAAACTTATGTAGCTGCAACTGTCCACAAGCAATAAAATTATGTTGATTTTTATGAATAATTTATATATAAATAATATTTTAAAGGAAATTTAATATGGATGAAATAAGTACTTGATTTATTAATTGTTTATCATTTGGGCCTTTATTATTTGACATGCGTGTGACTGAATATTATTTATTATAGATACCGTTTCACTAATGGTTTGGATTATGGGGTCTTAAATAAAATAAATGTTTTTATACAGGCTTTTTCCGCAGGATTGTTTGAGAAAATTTGTTGGCTGATGCTTTATCAGAAAAACAATCCAAAATCTGATACTGGGTGACTACAACACCTCAAAAATATTCTTATGTTAATCTTACATTGAATTTTGTCATGCTCTCTCATTAGCCGAGAGAGTAAGACAAAACTCAATGTAACATTATTATAAGAATGTTTTTGAGGTTGTAGTACGGTCGGCTGACCCGTGAAGTCGGGGTTGAGACGTTATACGTTCATTTACATAATTTAGCATACGAGATATACGTACGTACTTATGTCTCTACTTATCTGGTATAGTTCAATCGAGTAAGTGCATGAATAAAGATTTATTCACCCTTGGCCAATAGGTATGTCTTAATCATTGATATAGACAGTATTGTGAAAGGACGTTTTCAATTAGTCTACATATTTGATTAATAGCACGCCCAGTAACGAATAAAGGTACCGAAATTTCAAAGTGAGTACATCTGTAATAAACATAGAGATACAAGTCACAATCGCGCCAAAAAATGTCCGAACCAAAATTCGGCGCACGCTACGAATTGCGCCGACTCTTTGGTTAGTTGTAAGGCAACCGCGATCCGACTACAACGCCGCGCGATGCCAGTGCTACGATGACATAGCGGACAAGGGACGTTGAACACTATGCAAGCGACATATCGTTTAAAGTCGTGTAAATGTGGCATTGTGAACTATATAATTGATGTCTAGGTATGTACAACGACGGTCGGACGTTTTTTTGAATGTTTTCACTTAGTGATTGTGACTCTATAGGTATCGTTTCTCGATGGTAATAAATCGTCGCGTAGCTGTTATTTCATTTAAAATATAAAGAAAGCTACGGCCGACTTCCTTGTTTAATTTTGAAAAATTAAACTTGATTTTCGCTCCGGACTTTTAAAAGAATTTAACGTTCAAGTAGTAGCACTTTTTTTTGTTTTACCACTAAAAGTTACCTTCCAAGTTACAAACTTAAATGCCCGGGGTGTTGTTTTGTCTCTAAAAACTCATTAAAACCTCGAAGAACTTCGGACAACTTTTGACTATCGAGGAAAATAAAACGCCAGCGTTTTTTACATTTAAAACGAACGAAACAAGCTCATAAACTGTTTAATTTTTTAATTTAAAGCAACGCGCAACTTGTTTAATCGGCCATGAATGTTCAACGTTTAATTCTTCTACTGAAGAGTGAACAAGTAACTATTTTGTTCATTGTTCTCGGTGCCGTTGTTCTGGAGATTCTCGAGTGTTTTTCAAGAACAATGGTTCTAGCTCGATACCTGTGACGATATATCACCTACAGCTCAGGCTTTGTGAATTTCAGAGAGACGGATCTAAAGTTCAGCGAGTCCGTAAAAAGATAAGGTGAGGTTACATTTTTGTGTGAGAATTTCATCAAATTTCTAACTTAAAAATAAAATTGTACCAGATAGAGGAGAGTGGAACATATAAAAAATCTTTGACTTTGCAATGCTTGTAACCACTACACTAATTATAAAATGTGAAAATTTTTAAATCAAATTTGAAAACATAATTATTTACAAGTAAAAATAAATTAGTAGTAACATAGGTAGGCCTCCCACTAGATGGACCGACGACATCGTGAGAGTCACGGGCATCCAGTGGATACAGATGGCAGGTTGTCGTTCAGTGTGGAGGTTAAAGGGGGAGGCCTATGTTCAGCAGTGGACGTCTTATGGCTGATGATGATGAAAAATAAATTACATTCTTCATCATCATCAGCCCGAAGATGTCCACTGCTGAACACAGGCCTCTCCCTCATCCACACTGAACGACAGCCTGCCATCTGCATCCACTGCATGCCCGCAACTCTCACGATGTCGTCGGTCCATCTAGTGGGAGGCCTACCTACGCTGCGTCTTCCGGTTCGTGGTCTTCACTCAAGAGTCTTCCTTCCCCATCGGTATATTACCATTATTATATATTGATGAGAAATTACGAGACATTAGTAATTTGTTGTTTAAGCAGCGACATAATCATCGTAGGATGATTTGCTTTTAAAAATACCCAAAACTACTCTTTAAAATACGGTTTCACCTAAATTACCTTAGTACTCATTATCCATGTTGTTACAGTCACTAAACAAATTCTTTTTAACTTACTTCTAAAAAAGAGGAGGTTCTCAATTAGACTGTATTTTTTTAAATATTTGTTACCTCGGAACTTTCGACCGATTTTGATGTATTTTTTTTTATTTGAAAGCTGATGCTTTCCGTGGTTCCATTTAAATTTGGTCCAGTTCTGACATTTTTATGTAGTCTGTTTTTTATTGATATAAAACACACACATATTTGAGACAGTGTGAAAGCGTAAAAGCTGTATTTATAAACGCCTGTTAGAGCCTTCAAACCCTTTTTTATTATACCACTAGCCGTCCGCCCCGGCTTCGCACGAGTGTTAGTTCGGCCTTCGGCCTCGCTACAAAATATAATATAGCCTATGTCACCCGGGGATAGTGTAGCTTCCCAACAGTGAAAGAATTTTTCAAATCGGTTCAGTAGTTTCGGAGCCTATTCATTACAAACATACAAAAATAGGTACAAATCTTTCCTCTTTATAATATTAGTGTAGATTATGAATTAGAACTCAAACTGAAGCTAAATCCTTTTTTATTTATCTAAGGAAATCGGAAAGAGAATATGCAGATTACAGTAAAATGGCGTCAAAGCCTCGGAACTCGTTAACTCTTGTTTAACTTGGAAAATTGTTTGATTCGTGAATAAATTTGTAAAGATTTTCTCCATGTATGATATAACATTCAAAACTCCACCTTTAACCTTCGCCGAGTTCCGCAATTCTAGATAATCGGTATTTTTTATATAGATATTCAACTAATCTACATCTACACTAATATTATAAAGAGGAAAGATTTGGACTTTTGTTTGTTTGTAACGAATTAACTCAAAAACTATTGGACAGATTTTAAAAACTCACCATTAGAATGCTACATTATCCCTGAATAACATACGTTTACGTTTATCCCAAAATGTAAAGCCGGGCTCGTCTCTAATAACTTTAAGCAACATCTAACTCGGTTAAAACAGTGTTTAAGCAACATTTCATATACCTTAATGTTAATATTGTACGCAGCAATCAGATAAGGGCAAACGCATGATTTGAAATGATATACATACTTACGTGTTTTTCACACCTGCACAAATAAATAAAATAATTATTTATTCAAGCTTTTATGCGTCTGCCATATTGAATTCAGTATGACATCATTTTTTTTTATCTCAGCAAATCCTTTTATTTGATACCCATATCGTGGGGTTCATAATAAATAACTGGTCCGCCATATTGAATTCAGAATGCCGTCACTTAGTTCATCATGCATTATGTCATCCAAACTAAACGTTTTAAAATCCAATTTTTATTTTTTTAATAGAAATAGGCTCGCGTTTAACCGTCAACTCTCCTGATGTTAAGGAATGATGCGGTCTACGATGGAGCACACTTGCCTAGAAGGAATCGATTCACTCTCTCACTTGAAGACACCCAGATTCTAACTACAGGGGAACACCCATTCAGGAGCGCATTCCACAGACTAGCAGTTCGCACAGTAAAAGTGGAATCAAAGCGCTTCGTACGGGTTTTCGGAATATCAACCATAGAGCGGTGTCGATTTATCGTGCCTGCAAATCAAATCAAATCAAATCAAATCATTTATTTGCTAGAATATTTGTATATTTGAGTATTTATATTGTAAATTGCCATTTTACCAATAAATTACTTATGACTTATGAATACATTACAATAAAGAGGTCTTAAAATTATTTTTGGTGTCATAGTATTCAGTCTGCAAGCAGACGTGCAAATATTCTTAAACTAAATAAATCATACATTTTAAGAGGTATTATTATATTAAAGTAGGTATATTATTATATAAAATTAGGTATTAAGTATTATTATTAAATTATATTACATTAAAAAAATCGACAAATTCCTTAATACTATAAAAACAATGCTTAAGTAGCCACTCCAATAACGATTTTTTAAATTTGAAACCGTCCAATAATTTTATTTCATTTGGTAGTCCCTACCATATTATAAATGTGTAGATCAAATACCTTCACACATGACTTCTAACTAAGTAGAAGCAATACCAGATATCGGTTTAACTTGCAAAAAAAATCCCGTTTGCGTGATTCAGGTAAAGTGTCGTATTTACCTATAATAGACGCACTTTTCATATTTGTGAAACTACGATCCATTTACACTAATTATTTTAGGAATTATTGAATACCTTATTACGTTTTTAATAATATTATTCGTAAAGTTTAAGCAAATTTTCAATTTTTTCGCAAAACATCGTTTTAGTACGCAATCTATTTTCAAACTATGGAACTACAAATCTGACGGCTGTCAGTTTGTTTGTTTGTCCGCGCACATCTTTTAAACTACTAGAAGGATTTCAAAGCAGTTTCCATGAATATGCTTATAAAATACCTGATTGAAACATAGGCTATATTAATTTATGATAATAAATAGTAAAAAAAATTTTTTATTATTATTATTTATAACGCCATCTAGCTTATTTTATAGTAATGTTGTCGAAATGACAGACTTCTACTCGCAGACATGGTAGGTAGGAAGACTGAAGCGGCTGTTGCCATATAATCTATATGTAAATAAAAATATAGATATTCGCCAAAGAACCAGAGTCACCGACATAGCTATTAATATCTGCAAGTTGAAGTGGCAATGGGCAGGCCACATCGCTCAAAGAACTGTTAACCGATGGGGAAGTAGGTAAGGTTCTTGAGTGGAGACCGCGAACCGGAAGACGCAGCGTAGGTAGGCCTCCCACTAGATGGACCGACGACATTGTGAGAGTCGCGGGCATCCAGTGGATGCAGATGGCAGGATGTCGTTCAGTGTGGAGGTTAAAGGGGGAGGCCTATGTTCAGCAGTGGACGTCTTCTGGCTGATGATGATGATGAAATAAAAACGAATAGCCGAAATTTATGTACCCGCATAACTTCCGATAGACTGCACCAAATAGTTTTTTTTGTGTTTGTTATTTTCAGGACAGCCAACTGCTTTTGAAGAGGTTTTACAGTTTATTATGGCGTAATTTAAAGTACGTTTATTTTTGTATTGACTTCTGACGTGCTAATATACCAAGTCGACGGAGATTAAAATGAATACATTTTTTTGCCAGGATCAAACTTAACACCAATAACAGACACGCAAAGTAGGTGAACTCGCGGCATCTAATCTGTTACTGATCTATGAGCAGCTATTTTGGATGTTATGGTGGTGAACGAAAGCGGTTTAGTTGTTGGAAGGGTCGAGGCGCAGAAGGCGGGCAAAAATTATTTAGACATCATTGATTGGCAGTCTTTACGCGGAGTAATGTTAAATAACAGCGATTAATTATAGATACCGCTCCATGCTTCCTACTTACTATTTACTAATAATTCAATAATAACGTTTGTCATGCATGACATTTCGCTTGACTTATATCAATTTTTTTTCCTTATTGGCTCCATGGCTCCACACTTCCAACGTATTTAACCAGTGAAAGTAATATATTATTTGCTGCTTGAAATATATTTGAAACTATGGACATGTCGGGATACCTGTATCGAGTCAGATTAAAACTAGACTAAAATCATACTATGACGATAGTATGACAATCCGCATTAAAATGGAGAGCAATAAATCTACAATCATGTCATATGTGTAGGTATTATCTATAAAATATTCAGTATAAATAATCCGATGGATTTGTGCCTATTTAAAGTTCCGTTCGTGTTCGTTAGTGTAACATTTATATTTGGATATGTCAGTCTAATCGTCCACCCACTAATTACTTTGCGCTACGCGTACGAAGTCGCGGGCATTAGCTAGTTTATTATAAATGTATATGGACATATTATATACATTTTTTTCGTACAAGTTTTTTCTGACAGGAGGTTGATACAATAGGTTAGTGAACTTGGCTCTTTTCTGGCGGGTAATAACTTGACTTCTTTTTTGGAAATATACTGGGTGTTCTTTGGTAAAAATACAAATGTCCCTAATATACATACATGGCAAAGGAAGTTTGTTGCATGTTTTAAATAGAGGTCTGCAACTGTCCATAAACCAAGCTCTGTTTATCACTCTAATACATCGCTTCTGTATCTTGAATACTCTGTCTATGTCGACTGAGTTTCCCCACATTATCAGGCCATATCTGAGAAGAGATGAGACGTGACCATGATATGCCATCAACGCAGCCTCCATAGACACAGTATGTCTAACTTTTTTAAGAGCAAATACGAAGCGATCAAGTTTTTTACACAATGTATCGATATGCATTTTCCAGTTAAGATGTATGTCAAGATATATTCCCAAAAATTTATAATTGTCAACGTTATGTACTATTTCATTATTATAATTAAACTGCTCTGGCAGTCCGATAGAAAAAAGGGCAAGAGGGAATCAGATCAAGATTGCAAGTTCAATGGTCTTGCTTTACCGATAAATCCCTTAGGTATAGTTATTATATAGTAAGTACAATACAACTTCCTAAGAACAACATTCTAATATTAACTTGATCCCCCTCGGGCCATGGGCTGGCTACGCCCTTGCTAACAAGACAATGTTAAATAAAATCTTGTAAAAATTATCAAAACTATTGTGTGAGCGTGTAAACGGTCAATTGATCTAAACTGCAGGCGATTTTTTTTCTAAAGTACACAAGAACAAATAAAGTTCTATCTGCTTCACAAAGGGAGTGAACAGATAAACCACTACAGTGAGATCTACCTACTACTCAAATAAATAGGCCCTCCATTTAACCCTGTTACGCCAGGTCGAATATCCCGAGAGGTCCTAAGTACCACTATTATTGCCCAAAATAACTACAAAGATGCCACCTGAATAATAATCTTTTCGGGGGTAAATTCAGGAGAGGCATTTAGGAAAGTAGCTTTTGACGAATACGTACCCCTTTCCCTTTCCTTTATTCCATTTCTATTTTGTTAGACACGTGTTTGACCATTCTAGCGTAACAACTAGAGTTTCGGTCACGAGTTCCCACTTTCGGTAGCTCCTGGGTTTTTTTGCATTCTCAATTAAAAATCCCTGGATTCCAAAATAATTTATTCGCATATCACTTGCTGACCAGTGTGAATTAATAAAAACTAACAATGGACCGCTTACTTATTCCGGAAGGTTTCCCAAAACCATTACACTTATATTACAAAAAAACAAACTTTTAGTTGTTTCTCATATAGTGATGTATTTCTACTTACTTACTAACCTAACCTAACCAAGCTATTTTATATCATATGGGAGAGTTACTTGTCTGCCGAAAGACAGGTTTAAAACCTAGTTCAGCAGCAACCCCTCAAATATTATTTTAGCAACCACGTAGCCTAGTATTTCGCTCATATTAATTAATTTCAGTGTAATTGTTTATCAGTGAATAAAGATTTATTATTATTACTTACTTACTTCTGCATCATGTGTTGTATTGATGTAGGTATCTATCTACTATTAAGTTGTTCTTGCTAATTTTTATAATTGTTAGAGGGTGAAAATATAAACACAATAAAGGTTAGAGCGAAACCGCATATCCATCAGCGATCAAAGGAAATCCTATCTACTTACCTAGAAAATCTGTATGCCAGATGTTAGACATAATAGTTTAAACGCAGCCATAGCTTCGAGCTACTCTTAGAACTCGGATTTATCCTTGGCATCTATCTTCTATATGTATATATATATATATATATATACACTTAAATTAATTAATATGAGCGAAATACTAGGCTACGTGGTTGCTAAAATAATATTTGAGGGGTTGCTGCTGAACTAGGTTTTAAACCTGTCTTTCGGCAGACAAGTAACTCTCCCATATGATATAAAATAGATTATAGAGATAGAGATAGATAGAGATATAGACGATGTGCTGTAAGTAAGTATGTATATATATTCCCTACGGACTCCGAAACGGCTGGATCGATTTTGATGAAATTTTCAGGCAGTCTTCAGATTAGTCCAGCAAGTGATCTTTTGAAGATTGTTAGCGATCAGTTCAACAGATTTTGTTTGTTTTAATATTTTCCCTACAAAAAATAAGATTAAAAATGAAGTCTATATACATTTACATATTACATCACAGAAAAAAAAAAGCATCTAATTTAAAGGAGGTTGCAATCGCTACCAAGGACGATATAACGCGGGTGAAACCACAGAGCGCTTTTAGAATAATATACTTGTCATAAGTAGTTATTCGGCCCGAAACCAAGGTTTTCGGGTTATGGGTTTGTGACCTCGCAACCCTATAAATCTTCGACCTTTGGACCGATTTTACCCTTATTCGAACTTAAAAATTGTATAAGAATAAACTACTAGCTTGATGTTTTTTTTTTATTTATTTCAGTGAATAAAGTACATGCTATGTATATACAACTCTGCCAAACTGCGTAGCAGTTTGTAGGCAGATCTACTCTCATTACAACATTGCAGTATTGAGTAGGAACATTTTTAAATTTTATTTTTAAGGCAAGTGCCTTAACTAATTAAACAAAATACATGCTAACACTAACACTAATAATACACTAATAATGGATTAATAATAGGCTTGCATTTGACCGCCACCACAGCGCCACCTCGCCATGATTTTAAGCGATGATGCAGTCTACGACGGAGCACGCTTGCTTAGAAGAAACCGAATCACTCTTGATTTGAATACACCCTTTCAGGAAGTGCATTCCAGTACAGGTTGCAAAATAAAAGCGGAAACAAAGCTCTTATCAGAATATCAACCATGAAGCGGTGTTGCCTTTTCATTCCCACTCTGGCAGTCCGATTGAAAAATGGACAGGAGGGAATTACATCATGCAGATCCGATCCGAAGATCAGATATGTAAGTTATCATAAAAAAAAATGCAAAAGCCGATCCTGTGGACTTTAAGGCCTTCGCTTCACTCGGTCAACTAATATAAATGTGAAAGTAATATTATTAACTTGTCTTCCTCAGCCTGTATTGTACTTTTTAACGACTAAACTGCTGGTGCGCTCTTTATGAAAACTTGCATGTAAATAGAGCCAATAAAAAGGATAAGTAACGCATTTTTTATCTGAAAAAAGTGATGATAATGGAAAATCGAGGTTACTTTACATTTGCCGGCGAACACTAGCTAGTAAATTACATTTACATACAGTATTTTGATGCCATCTCTCTATAATTGTAATTTAAACAGATGGTGTACTATAATACGCCTACTAATTAGGCAAAATAGTATAAGAATTTGAGTGGGAATTTATGTAACACCTATTATTGAGCATGCGTGATTTACTCGTGTTTTGTGCAAATCTTTATATTTACATATTTTACATAATGATATACTTTCGAAGTAAAATCACAGTAAAACATAGTTGATAAAATGATTTGGACCAATGACAGTTTCAAAAAGACGCGTGACATCCAAACATTGTACTCATTAAATGTGGCTCGGTTTAAACAAAATATTGACAAGTACTTCACGTGCTATCACAAACGCCAGTTCGATTGTGATTGAAGTCGATTAGGCCCGTGGGCCTAATTTGTGCGGTTCACGTCAAGGATTTCGTCCCGTGCCTTCCCATTATTTCCTTACATCAAGGGCTCATACACATATTTTTTTAATTAAACGAGTACAAAAATTATAAAATAAAATCAGTACAAACTGAAATTTTATGTAAAATAACATTATTTCAACGTTTTATTTTTAAAAGCTTTTCAGAGAAGTTGTTGGTGAATTCACGGAGCCTATCCAATTAATTTTGTTCTCTCTAACAGCGGGAGTAGAGTTTCAATAAATGACTTGTTTTTCCATCACGTCTTGTTTCAAAAATGATTAAATATTTGTGTAAATAGACTTGTTTTAATTAACCCCCGACTCAAATAGAAGGGTGTTTTATAAGGTTTTCAGACCACCTGCTCGACAATATCCAATTATATGTCATTCGCAAACCAAACCAAACCTAAAGTATGTATAATAATTGCCCTAAGGTCTAACCGGGCAATAATATTGTATGTACTCAATTTCATTATTACCCGCTGCTCAATTATAAATTAAGAACTTATTCAAAAGTCGAATCATCACGATTATAACACAATAACTGAACTCCGGACTACTGTGTTCCAGATTGAAGGGCAATGTTTCCAGCGAAATTACAGGGCACACAGAGATTTGACATCTTATATCTCGGGGTGACGAGCGCAGTGCATTGCCATCCAGGGTTTTGAACTGTTGAAGTTTAAAATTCTGAGTGGCGTTAAGCTGTTATGGGCAAGCGTGAAGAGTCATCAGGCGAGCGACTTCGCTCGCCTCGTCACTCAGTATCATAAAAAAAAGAAGGTGCAAATACTATCCAATCGTTGTAAGGCACTGAAGTGAGAACTTTTTCGTTTGGATACTCTTCTCTTTTCTGTGGTTATAAGTACCTAGTGTTAAATAACAAACATTCATTTGTCTTTTCACAACTGTGTATCAAACAAGGACGCAGGACACATTAGACCTTATAACGTATTTGGTATCAAACATAAATTTTCACATTTAGTTTAATAAAAATAGATCTACTTATACGAGTACAATAAAATACTATGTTTCCAGTATATCTTGTTATTGTCTCGCAGACAGTGTGAAAAGTAGAGTATTCTCCTCAGGGATAAACGTGTATTCGTTTTGGGCGTGCTTGAATCCCCAGCGTAATAAAGGATTCTATTCTTAACTCCCGAGCGAAGCGAGTACCTCGAATCCTTCGTTACGCTCGGGATATAAAAACAACTTTGTCTTTCCATAACTAGAATAATGTATCTATTGACAATGAAAAATGTGGCATTTCGATTCGGTGAAAGAAATGATGTCACCAACTCACATTTGGCCATTATTTATTACATGTTGTTATATTTTAGTGTGTACTTTAATCATGTCCGGTTTGATACTTAAATATAAATAAAATATCAGGGACATTATTGCACACATGGTCATCTGACCACAAACTAAGCAAAGCTTGTAATATGGCTGCCAGAGACTGATATACATACTTTTTTTTAATACATACTTAAATAGATATTAACACCCAGACATAGAACAAACACAAATGTTCATCACACAAATGTTTGTTCTAGTTGGGAATCGAACCCACGCCCCCAAGCACAGAAGGCAGGTACACTACCAACTGAGCTAACGGGGCTGTCAACTTGTACGTATTACCGTTGTTACATTAGAGCAATTACAAAAATACGTTAAAGAAATACGTTTGTTGTATGGGGAACCTCCTTTTGTTTGGACTTTTTGACTTTTTTATTATTTATTAGCTATCCGCCGTAACATTACATATGCTGTGAAAATTGGAACTGGCTATCTATACGGTTCCAAAGATAAAGTCGTTTAAATGTAGGACGGAGGGACGGACAGACAGCGTAGACTCAGTAATAGGGTCCCGTTTTTAACCAATGGGTACGGAACCCTAAAAACACGTAAGTATATATAATTTGCAAAGAGTTACCTCAATACCAATCAATATTTCGCACAAAACATGACAGTAAAACACGAAAACTCTCAAGACGAATCTCACAACCATAATTTCTTCACGTAAGCGCAGATTTAGCTTATTATAGCTACACAAAAGCCCGCGTTTCATAAAAAGCTCGCAGTACAGATAGCAGGACAAATTGTGCGCGTTTGTCATATTATTATGACGTGCCATTTCAGCGGAGGTTATTTACTAGAATGAAACAGAATACTGGTACTTTGTATCTGATGAAAACGAACTGTTCGTTTCGTATTACTTCGTTTCTTATAGCTATAGCAGCGGCGGCTTTACCAGCAGGCCAAGTAAGCTGGAGCCTAGGGAGGCAGATTTTAGGGACGGCAAATTTGGGGCCAATTTTATTTTATGCCTTACAGGAATTAAAATATTCATATTATGTATATACCTAAATGTTATTACATACACACAAACAATTCAACATGTAATATGTTTCACCACTTAGATATTATTTATTATTATATTTCAATATATTTTTGTCGGGTTTGGCTGCGGAGCTGGAAAATGTGCTCAGAAAAGAAGTATATAGATATATATGTTATATATATGTTATATATATATATATATATATATATATATATATATATATATATATTTATATATATATATATTTATTTATATATATATATATACTGCACAATAGTGCACGATAGTGCACAAATTATATTTTATAATTATATTATATTAAAGTTATAATTTAATCGCCAAAAAATAGTAATTAATATGATTGTAAACGAGCTTACTGGCGGCAAATATATAAATCCGCTACTGGCTATTATCTGAATGGCCACTAGTTGTATTTTATCACTCTCTGAACGGTGGAAATTTATGTGCTTTGATTATCTTTTTTTTTTATTACATAAAATAGGCTTGCGCTTGGCCGCCAACTCGCCTGATGCTAAGCGACGATGCGGCCTACGGTGGATCACGCTTGCCTAGAAGAAACCGATTCACTCTTGACTTGAAGACACCCAGATTGTAACTATCGGGTAACACCCATTCAGGCAGCGCATTCCACAAACTAGCAGTTCGCACAATAAAAATGGAATCAAAGCGCTTCGTACGGGTTTTCGGAATGTCAATCATAAAGCGGTGTTGATTTTTCGTGCCCGCTCTGGCAGTCCGATAGAAAAAAAAACATTTTCATTATCACCCATTTTCATCCATTTCACATAGTTGAAGTTTACAGACAGGAAAAAAAACTAATACATTTTTTAAAAAAATTTAAAGGCATTTACAATCAACAGGTACTCGAACAAAAAAAAATTAATTAGAGTACTCCGTCTGTTGAGTAATTTCAAGGCAACACTTTGTTTCCGCGACAAATATTGAGGGAAGTGTTTTACTAGTTTCCGGTTTATGACAGGTAAGTCGCCGACTATTAGATATTGCGCTAGTAGTCCAAAACTACGCTGTTTCTTTTAGCCTGATTTTAAAACTATTCAAAATGCATAGATTACATTTAGGTACTAAGTGCTTAGCAAAATGTGAAAGCTTGAAAAATGCTGCACTAAAAATCTGAACTTTCCAGACTAGGTAAACCACTTAGAACGCTAAAGTAGATATAAATAATTGGCCAAGAGCGTGTCGAGACACGCATATGGTAGGGTTCCGTAACTAAAGCCATATAATTGTAGTCATAGTTCAGAAATTGATAGTTATAGACAAACTAGCTGTACCCGCAACTTCGTTTGCGTGAACTTTAAATTGTCCCAAGAGATGAAGGCCCAGAAATTGCAGTAATATGTTACTAACAATATTTTTAGTTCAATTTCCTGGAGCGTACATAAATAAAATTGTGGCATCGTTCACTCTAGACAGGGCCGTACAGCTGGCCGTGACTGAAGCAACTGGTAGAGAGATCCACGCCCGCAGTTTGCAGCGTCTGTCCCTGTGGACTCTTGATTTTCATGACGAAACTAAAGCGCACAGGGAACTGCACATGCTTCAAAGAGAACGGGAAGTTGTTGGGTATTAGCGGTATCCGAGGAATGAGGAGGAATCCATGGGCTCAGTCAGGTTCAGGTCATCGCTTTATGGTTGACATTCTGAAAACCCATACGAAGCGCTTTGATTCTACTTTTATTGTGGAAACTGTTAGCTGTTAACTGTTAACTTCATTTTATTATCTTAATAATTATAGAAGTTAGAAGGTTTTAAAAAATTCGGACGGACGGACAGACAGACAGACGGACGGACAGAACTAATTTATAAGCGTTCCTTGTCGGGCTGCGGAACCCTAAAAAGGGGATGACTACATTCGACTAAAATGTCTTTAGACCTTCAACGGTCTATGAACAGTCTAACTGTTTTTGTAGTGTTAGTGTTAGCTTGTGTTTTGTTTAGTTAATAAAGGCACTCGCCCTAAAAAAACTAATATAATAAAATAAAATAAAGTATAAAATGTGTTTGTTATTTTTTCTTTTTCCCCGCCGAGAGAGATTTTTCATCGTCTCATTGTTCAATGTAAACAGTCTAGTTAGTTGAAATGAAGTAGCTCGAGAATTAATTTCTGTTTATGTTGTCGAGTAGATCTTGTAAGAAAACAGACTTTTCTCTCGATAAAAAAAAAAAGTTTCCGAACAGACAAGAACATTTTAAAAGATTTCGATTGTTCGTTTTCCGAATACTATCCAGAAGTTGGCGTTGCAACGGGCATTTCCAATTTATAAGTTTGTGTTAGTGAAATATTTTTTTTGGCTTGTGTGTAAACATTTATCTCAGCGTTGGACAGCTGGTTGATTTGTATGTAAACCACTTAAAACGCTAAAGTAGATATAAAAAGGTAATGACTTCATTCAACCAAGTATAAAATGTCTTTATACCTTCAACGGTCTGTGGACAGTCTAACTAATGTAGTGTTAGTGTCAGCTTATATTTTGTTTAGTTATAAAGGCACTTGCTGAAAAACTAATGATTGGGATCTTCAAAAAAGGTTGTTAATATAGTGTTTAATGTTCAACAACGTAGCATATGTTATGCCGGTGTTGCAGGTATCCACCAGTACTAGCAAGCAATCTAGGGTTAAGGTTTCTTATTAACGAACTAGGCCCTGATTCCATAACTAAAACACGCACGTAACACGGTGTGTTAAGTTATCGTCTAAAAATTTGGCCTCTATTCCTTAGGAAATAAACGCCAAATTTTTTAAGGTTAACGTAACGCGCCACGTTACGAGCGTGTTTATAGTTAAGGAATCAAGAGTCCAGGTGTGAAACTGGTTTTATCAAAAATCTACATGGTTTTTAAGTGATTGACCTACGATTGACCTACATACGATTCAATAGCAACGCCGCGCGGTTTTATGCGCTATCTTACAGAAACCGTTTATTTTTGGGATAAAGGAAGTAACCCTTGTCTCAATTCAAGGTTTTGAAAATGTTGCATGTTGGTACGTTTACTACATTTTATTCAAACCCGTTCAGATGTTACGGGTAAAAATAGTTTATTTCGAAAAGAAAAGTATACATACTTAGAATCATAAACTTAACTTACTTTTAGATCAGTGGAAATCGCACACATTTTTACACACACGCAAAACTTGTAATATGGCTGCCAGAGACTGATATACGTACATATATTTTTTTTTTTAAATACATACTTAAATAGATATTAATACCCAGACATAGAACAAACACAAATGTTGACATGAATGTTTGTCCTAGGTGGGAATCGAACCCACACCCCCAAAACAGAAGGCAGGTGAGCCGCCGGGGCAGAAAGCAATCATTTCCGCCATTGTCTCGCATCCTACTTGAAGCTGTAACAAAGTGTTGAGTACGACCTTTTTACTCAGGTCCGGACCTTCTGTATTTAGAGATCCTTTGCTTTTTTGGTCGACTTTAAGAATATCTTTGTGTGAAGAGGTTATCGACAACGCCGGAATATCGGCTGTTTCTTGAGCATGCTCGTACTGACGTGCTAAAATATTTTTTTCGGGCAAGACTTGTCTTTTTGACGAACATAAAAAATGTTTGTAATTGCAAATGTTTGTTGTCATATGTTAAAAATATGTAAATGTTGATGGCATATCATGGTCACGTCTCATCTCTTCCCAGATATGGCCTGATAATGTGGGGAAACTCAGTCAACATAGACAGAGTATTCAAGATACAGAAGCGATGTATTAGAGTGATAAACAGAGCTTGGTTTATGGATAGTTGCAGACCTCTATTTAAAACATGCAACAAACTTCCTTTGCCATGTATGTATATTAGGGACATTTTTATTTTTACCAAAGAACACCCAGTATATTTCCAAAAAAGAAGTCAAGTTATTACCCGCCAGAAAAGAGCCAAGTTCACTAACCTATTGTATCAAACTCCTGTCAGAAAAAACTAGTACGATTTTTTTAAATATAATATGTCCATATACATTTATAATAAACTACCAAATGAAATAAAATTATTGGACGGTATCAAATTAAAAAAATCGTTAACGGAGTGGCTACTTAAGCATTGTTTTTATAGTATTAAGGAATTTGTCGATTTTTTTAATATAATATATTTTAACAATAATAAGTAATAGCTAATTTAATATAACTAATTTAATATAATAATACCTCTTAAAATATATAATTTATCTAGTTTAAGAATATTTGCACGTCTGCTTGCAGACTGAATAGTGAAATAATTTTAAGACCTCTTTATTGTAATGTATTCTAGCAAATATATGATTTGATTTGGTTTAGATACATCTCTGCCTGAAAATATTTAGTGTAGCATATAAAATTTGCTATATGTTTTGTTGGGCATAAGGAGGGGTTATTTTTTTTTTTAAATATCTGGAACATTATTGCACACATGGTCATCTGACCCCAAACTAAGCAAAGTTTGTAATATGGCTGCCAGAGACTGATATACATACATACATATATTTTTAAATACATACTTAAATAGATATTATAACACCCAGACATAGAACAAACACAAATGTTCATCACACAAATGTTTGTCCTAGGTGGGAATCGAACCCTCATCATTGCTTCACTCAAATACGAAAAAAGGTTTCGAATATTCAGCCCAGCTAAGTATGGAACAAAACGAAAAAAGTTTTCGAAAACTATCAAATCTTGTACTAAGGGTACTGATTTCCATGAAAATGGACACTAGACAAATAACGCGGTTAAACGCGGATTTGTCGTAGCAATTTAGCGAAAAATCTGCAAAACACAGGACTGTGTTTGTTTTTTGAGTAACACTGTTAATGTCTGGAGTGTACGATACATTTTAGAATCGGTGTTTAATATTCATAATATATGTTAAGAAGAACTGGACATAGCCGCCAAATTACCGACGCACTGCGCAAGTAGGTACTTGTACAGTTAGCGTGAACGAGCTTTATAGTGTGACGGTTCAAAATGACCTCGTTGACATTCACAAATATTATGAAACTAAAGTATAGGTTTCTACAGTATTTATTTAAGACTGTGACTTGAGATTGTATAGTTTTCCGGTTTAACTATTAACAATAAAATGATTGAGGGACATTATATAAATAACTTTGACTTGGAAAGTTATTGTCTCATACTTTATTGTAATAACAAAGTAACGGAACATATCCTTTACATTATACACATATCTAACTGTTTCTAAAGTATGAGTAATCCTTCAAAGGCACTCTTTTGTAACGTATTACATTCAGGATAAGTTTACCTTAATTAGTTCAGCTTACTGCTTACATTAGATTTCTATACTCAAGCAAAGAGAAATTCACTGAAGTATGACTCTTCCGGACAGCAGGCATCGTTCAGTCTTGACTTTGGGATCTGGGGACGAACTGGAGAAAAGACATCAATTGAATCTCCTCGGTGAAACAGAAATGTCCATGCAGCCTGGAAATTAAGAAGTTTAAGTATTACAATGGGAAAGATACCAATTCTATTTGTATGATTATGCGCAGAGATCGGACACAACAAAAGTATTGGAGTAGTTGAAAATTGTGCTTAGAGGGAGATTTTATTATGAAAAGATGTATTAACCAATATTTAACCAAGAGACAAGTATAAAAATAACTTTACGGTAACAATGAACGAACATTGTCATTCTATGCACGGAAACTGAAGACATCTGGAGGCTTATTGTTAATTGTAGCTGTATTTTAGTGATTTATTATTATGAAAGATGTACTGGTTGCTAGCTGACTAGCAAGACTTTGTTTTTGTCATGGTGTTAAGAAAGTATAGGTATATTTTCATCTAAATTACAAACTTTCTTTTCTTTATATTGTTAACAGTAGAGATTTTAGTCTTACCTTATTTTGAAGTATTAAATGTAGTCCTTTTGAAATATTTGATGTAAATCTTGCGGATTCCGACATGGTGTGTTGATATAAGCTTTTAACAATTGAAATGTAAAACTTAAATCCATTGTATTTCATAGCTCAAAGCTTTCAATTTCTGTATATAATTGGGTACATTTGAATCCAATTCAGAGTACCAGAGGTCCTTGATTAGCCTGGAAACCATAGGGATAAAATTAAACATTTAGAAAAACACTAAATTGGTTCGTAGACATAGTTTTGGGTTTCACTTAGATGTTGACATGGAGGTTAGAAATGATTTGACAATGAAATTACACAAACTCTGACAAAAGCGATGACTTTTTGGCTAAAATGTGTTTACTAAAGATTATCTAATCCAAATGTAGTTTTATCAAATTGTTGTAGATTTGTATTGACGGTAATTTTACGACAAAAGCTCAAGTAAAAACACTAAAACTATCAAATTATGTTTGTTATTTTATAAAACACACCGTTCACTCGTAATTAATAATATTACATGAAACTTACAGAATATAATCTCATTTATTGCACAAAATCATTTAAAACAGATAACATGTATAACTGAGTTCTTTCATTAATAGGTAGATAGGTACGTAACTACGTAGGTACTTAGCGGATGAGTCTCGAGAGTCGGGAACGTCCCGAAAGCGATTTTCGGAACTCTCGAGCGATTCCAGCTTCTCCGCGGACTCCAGCGATTCCGGCGATTCGAGCTTCTCCGCGTATTCCGACGTTTCGAGACACATTTGAAGGAGGGGCGCGGGAAGGGAAGTATTATACCTATGAGTCGGGAACGTCCCGAAATGGGTTTTTCCAGCGATTCCGTCGACTCCGGCGATTCCAGCTTCTCCGCGTACTCCGGCGTTTCGAGCATTTCGAGACGCATTTGAGGAAAGGGTAGAGGGAGGAGAGGAAAAACTATATAAGGATCGTGTAGGCAGGCATCGTGATACATACTTGTTTGCTACGGCACTCGGAGCGCGAAGGTGGGGTTTTTAGCTTTTGTTCCGCGGTTGTTCAATATATTTTATTTTTACGCAGAAACTCTGTCCGACTGAAAATTAATTTCAATACATGTTGGCAGTGTTAAATAACTTCTAGTTTTGAGTAATCATTAGTGTTTAGAGCTCGGCTACAAGTGTCAGGGGCATTTTCCATGATATTGATTGGAAGTCGTTGCCTTGTATGTTTTTGAGCATAATGTAAATAAAATAGTAAAGTCACCTTTTTAATTAAAATATTGGACAATTGCGTTCGTCTTGACATGGTTTAAGACAGTGGTAGTTCCTGGATCTAAAACTCTTGTGGAGCTGTCATTAAGTAAAGTACCAGTTAGGGGGGACTTGGGAACTTGAGACGAACCCAAGGTCGATTTTAGCCCTTAAATGAGGCATCGATACAGTCTTCAGATTATATGGATAAATCCAATTGAAATATGTGGTCAAGAATAGCCTCTGGAATTACCTTAACAGGTTTTGATACTAAATCCTAGCGGGCCCTTTGTTCATTTGCGACAGTCTTAGACCCGATTTCAGTTTCCATAATAAGCTGTCCTTACGTTAGGGAAAGGATCACAAACTCAATCCCCAAGAGTTGTTTTGTTCGTTTTAGGACGAATAGCACTCTCGAGTTTGCCTTTGTAGGGTTTTCTAGGTAGGAACCAGTTAGGCGTTCGAGGGCTGGTAACCCATGTTAGGGTTCGCAAGCTATAGCCAGAGTTTCACATCGGACATGGAGCACCCCGATAAACTCTGTTGGTTAAGTTGGGTTTTTTTTTGTGTATAGTTAAATATAGGACCCGCGTGTCCTTTGCTAAGCTTTGGTGTATTTTAGACTAGGGAGTTAGGGATTATGTGTAGGAAAGTAGGGGGATCTTGGAGTTCTAATTTGTTCATAGAATGAGAACTTGTCAGAAAGCCAAGACATAGAATTTTAGTAGGGATTTTTATTTTCAGGTTGTTTAATTTAACTTTACTGGAATCAGTTCCAGTCAAAGAAGGTGTTTGATCTAGATCAATAAATATTTTTAGTTGGGTTTCATAGTTACAATTCATATTTGGTTAAATCTTTGTTTAACTGATCATTTAGTATCAATCTCAAATCTCACGTAAAGTCATTTAAGAATATAAAGGTTGCACCTACCTACTAAATGACTGACGCAATTTTATCTCTTAGTAATTTGAGATATGTTGTTCAATTAAGAAAACGATTAGAGTTGATTAACCATTTAAAATCTTTCAGTCAAAATATCTATTCAGCTATCTAATGGAGAGACTAACTCATAGCCTCTCGTAGCCAAGTAAATAATACTGGTAACTGATAGCCTCTTTTATTCGAGTCAATAACCCAGCTAAATTAATCTACTGATCTGATTCGGAAGTTGGTAAAACCCGAAATTATCTATAAGGACTATGTTCACGATACTATAAAGAGTTGGAAAGTGATTCGATTAATGTTCGAACAATGTAAAATCATTAAACAAGCGTTTCCCATGAAGTTGTATTCAGACTTTGTTGACTTCTAAATTAAAAACTAGATAGTTTTTCGGTTGGCTAAAGAAAGCTTAATTTTCTGTAAATAAGACTTTGGGCCAAGCAATGCAGAGCCAGTCAAAGTTTCTACTAAAACAGGGAAACTAGACATTCGACATAGATTTTATTTACTAGAAAGTTGTAAATTCAACTGTATATTATACTCACTCTATTTACCGAACGGAGTCTGGCTATGAACTTGGTATCAGGCGTTTGTATTCTGTAATGAACTTACCTTTAACTAAATAATTACTTGCGGTCACTTTCCTTCTTTTATTGTTTTGTTAAGAGTTAGTGAGGTGATGTTGATACGTTAAGAATTACGCTTGTGTACACCATATAGGACTACTTTTAAGGATAAGGTTTCTTTTAAGTTAGGATAGTTTAACGTAGGATTAGTTTAAGATAGGGAAGCACGTTATCTATTTATATATATTTATTTATATTGCCCGATAGAGTACCCCTGGGATTTATGAATTTAAGTCCTGTGGGTTCTCGCAAGTAAACAAATGGGCTCGCAAACAAATTGAAGGTATTCTACCTCACCAACCTGCCACTTCCACACTGGTAGTGAAAGTTAGATGACTCAGGAACAAACAGACATATTAGACTTTAGACTAGCCAAAAGATAAAGTCCTCTTGTCCCTAATCCAAACTGTTTTCTCCCCCTAAATGTGGAAGAGGACCGTCCAAGTTCAAGGTTGAAGTCCATTTTTCCAAGCGAGAGGAGGGGCTTTGAAACAGCATAAGCTAGCCACATGGGAGAAAACTAAAACAATACAACTTAGTTTATTTTGTTTGCAACAAAAACGTTAAAACCAACTTATAAGAAATTGCCCTGTATAGATAACGTGTATCCTTATAGTTAGTCTGGTAGTAGTTTCAATCTAAGGTTACGGAACTAATTCAGTCACAAAAAGGTACTCTTTAGGAACATAATAGCTTAATACTAGATTAATTTAGGTCGAGCATAATCTGTAGGTAAAGATCTTAACTAGTCAAATTTTGTATGAAATCGTTAGAGCAGAAGTTAAAATAGGAATTCATCTCAATCTGTTTGGGTTATTATAGGTCACAATGCAGGTTCTACCTAGACGATCACTTGGCCAATACAAAGTACTAGATTTAAGTTCAGGTAGATAAGTAGTAGTTAGCTGTCTTAATTTATTAAGATAGAACTTATAAATATTTCATTATTAGGATAGGATCTCACAAAAGTTAGGTATTAAGCGCACCAAATTAATATTAAATATTATTTTAAAAATATTTAGGGGGGGGGGGGTTACAAATTGGTGCCGTGACCAGGATATGAACTTTAGTTATTTCAACGGGTTTTAATGATACATTTTGGCCAACCGACCAAAATATAGAATCTAAGTTGTCATATAGTTAAGCAGGTTAATTTATTATGTAATCCAGGTTCTCCTGGACAAATTGCTGCCGTGGGAGCGATCGAATAAGATTGAGATGATAAATAATACTTAAGAATGGTTAGATAAATCAATTATTAGGTAGACAAAGTATAAAGGTGAATCAAGGTTCTAAAGATAAAAGGTTAGGAGGCTGGTTTGTATAAATCAACGATTTAGGATACATATAGTAGAAATTAAATCAAAATTGAGTATCTGAACGTATTTCATCGCTTACTTGAAAGAAGTTTTCCATCGTTGTAGGTGAAACTTTCAAATTTCATATCGGTAAACACCAGGTTAAATTAGGAGTATTTTACCCAACTATTCAGAAGGAAAGGTTATTGTTTAATGCTCACTTGCACAGGTATATATAGCATAAAAGCTAACAACATTCAGTTGTCTAGGTAGATTCGAACTATCTGTTAAGAGGAATTATCATAAATTGTACCAATATTACGTGCCTATATCTGCCTAGTGTCTTGATAGTTAAAACAAAACTAAAGAACTGTTTATTTCATAAGTACGTTACACATAAGATGAGACAACAATAGCATTACAATTGTAAAGAGCTTTGTAGTTGATTTAGCGGAGAAGGAGACATCTTTAACAGGAACGGTGTCAGGCATTTCATAGGAGAATATCTGAAATCATAAAATACTTTTAAAATCTAAGGTACGATTACAATCTGACAAGAATTTAGGAGTACGTAACAAAACTGTGTGAGATTTTAGTTGAGTGAGTTAGGTATTAGTTAGTTAACCAGAATCATTTACAAGGTATTGTATTTAAGTTGCGTAGATTGTCATTTACTAAATGCAGTGGGGTCCGTTTGTAGTAACTTCCTTGGTAAATAACAAACACGTTCTACTAAGCGAACGTAATGCAAAGCATTTTGTAGAAACTAAACAAATTCTTGCTTTGTACGTATTTATTTTATTTTAATAGAGAGAAACAATGCGTGACCTTCAATTACTAATTTCCACTAAGTTTCTAAAAAGATAATTTATTAAAATGAACTATAAATAATAGATGAAAAACAAATTTCGCTATGTAATCACTTCATTTGAACAATTAATATAGTTAGAGCCATGATGTGGATTTGACTGTATTTGTGTTGACAAGACAATATAGGAGATTATTGTGTATAAAACTTGAGCAAGAGAATTGAGTTAGCTGGTCATATTAATTATTGGTATCTAATTATCGTCTAACAGTATTAGGGTCTTGAGAAGTTGCGAGGATGATAGACTGGAGTTTGGATACATACCAGGTTGCGGAGTTCTTCATCATTATTTTAGCGTTAGGACGGGAAATCTTTCTTAGCTTGGGTAGAGATGTTAAATGTTTCCATGTAGGTTTGTGTATATAGATAGATTCCAGACAAATTCTCAACAGGTGGTCCTGAAAAATGTTCATTAATTTCGTTAAAAATTGTAAGGCCTTTACCCTAGGTATAGTAGACGAATAGATGCATTTTATTAGATAGAATTTTGTTAATCTTGAGAGAGGTGTAGAGGTAATTATTTGTAAGAGACATATTTGGGTTAGTAAATAAGTGGAAAAATTTGTTAACGTACCTCAGTTAAAAATTGAATGCGAAGCGTAATTGCTATGTAAAACAATAAAACCCGAGTTAGAATTCTTGACATCTTTTTGATATAGCGAATTTTATGTAGAGTTTTCAATTTTCCAGTTAGGTGATAGAACTTTTAACAAAATTAATTTAATATCGTATGTAAGCAAACTTAAACTCTATTTATAGATAATAACAGCCATAGGATGTCATAGACAATTTAATATATTTTTTTTCGAAGATTTCACTCATTGATGGGCAGGCTAGAGCTATTAGGGTTATACTGCCTAGTCATCTGTATTTTACTGTAGACTCTTCTTTAGGAGTTTTGTTGAGGTAGATGAATGTTTTAAGGATGGTTAGTATTAAAATATAGGTATAGATCTGTGAATAAAGAGACATAGTGGGATAAACATTTTTAGTTTTTGGTTTTATTAAGTAAGGTACTTATAGTACAACAAGCGAAAGAAGTATTTATGTTTTATATTTGAAAAATAATAGGTTCGATCTGATCGATTAAAGGATTTAGAAAAATTGACGACGGAAGGTTTAGGGTAAAAGATGGCTGAAAGACGAGACACTGGATGTATGACTAAAGAAAGTAGGAGAAGAACTAGGAATAGGATGTATTCGGTTATGTCATGTTAGTCATGTTCGAATGGGGAAAATATGGTATGGTTGGGTTTTGGTAAAATGGTAATTAGTTTCGATTTTAAATTTGTATACAGCTGTTTGTATGTGAAGCTGCGGACGTTTGTTAGCTATAATTTTCTACGTGTTATTATTCCTATGTATACTTTTCTAAGGCGATGCAGTAGACAGCAAGATTGTATGGTTTTTATTAGTTAAGAATTGAGCAATTATCTCGTGTAAACAGGAATGGTACAAGTAAATAATACTTTAAGGTTAGTTAGATCAATTTGTAATAACAATAGGTCGAATATCTGCGAACCCTGATGTTAATCACTTTAGTTATTATACAAGGAATTTAAATGTTTAATTACAAATAATCTGAGAGCGGTATGGGTGAAAAATGTGTGGGCTTAGAGGTTATAGCCTACCCGAGGAAGAAATACGAAAAAGAAAAGATAAATTTAACAAGGAGATGTTCCGTATCACGAAAAGAGAGTTGTAGTTAATTTTAGCATGACACGTAGTTTTGGAATGTTTTGTTTTTCTTAAGAAAAAGGCGGAAACTATTTAAATTTAAAATTGCAAACTAAATTTAGGTTATAATTGTGTAATTAATTAGAAAGTATGT
Source organism: Agriopis leucophaearia (assembly GCA_949125355.1). Classification (NCBI taxonomy): domain Eukaryota; kingdom Metazoa; phylum Arthropoda; class Insecta; order Lepidoptera; family Geometridae; genus Agriopis; species Agriopis leucophaearia. Next base: position 1,890,250 of record OX421262.1, read on the forward strand.
AGATTGCTTCTTGGTTTTAAATTATTTCACAAAGCATAAGTAGGTAGCCAGTTGAGTTAGCAGTCTAGATAAGGCAAATATTATAGGTAGTCTTCAGTTTAGATAGTAGTAATCTTAATTAATATTATAAAAATGGAAGTAACTGCATAAGTATAGATTTAGAACAGTTTTAGAGTTCCATACCCGAGGGGTGAAGTGGAACCTTGTTGCTAGGGCTCCGTCTGTCTGTCCGTTTGTCATCAAGCAAATTCGAGAGCTGTGAAGGTTGGTAGGTTGAGGTCTTCGCGGATGGTGTATTTCTGGTGACGGTAGAACAATAACAGGTACTAGGAAGCAGAATGGAATGGATATTTTTTATAGGTGGCGATACGGAGCTGTTCGTGCGCGGGTTCGACTCTCGCTCGGCCATTTATGTTTAGGAAGGGAGTGTAAGATAGGCAGGACAATCTTTGGTGGCGCTGCGGAATTCATCTGGTATTAAATATATGAAAAATTTAGAACTTAGTTACAAATGAGAGCTGAATAACATTCAGTTATATGGTATTTATCTGTATTATTTAAGAATAAGAGACAGTTAAGTTTGACAAATTCCTCTATAAGTTTAATGTGGAAGTTTGTAGGTACATACGTATGGGTGTTTGTTTACTTTGGTTCGTGGATTGTTAGAGCGGAATGTTAAAATGAAAAGTAGCGATGGGAAAATGTACCAATTTATTTCACAGTAGAGGTAATTTTTATTATGAAGTAGGTATTTTCTTAAGTTTGGACAGGCAAAACCGTGGGGTAACACTTGTGTTTCCTAATTAACTTTTCTGAGTATAGGGACAATTTGATTAGTGTTGTGTTTAAGAGTTGTAAGTTGTTAATAGGTTATGAAAAGGTAATTAAATATTAGAATCGGTATATTTAGGTAGAAATGTAATTTCAAATTAGGTTAAATTTTAATTCGGCAAAGCAACACAAGCGACGCAAATGTGCTGGCCTCGGCAGTGGTTGCATGTTTGAGACGTTTGGGGTCGAGACATTGGGCTTTGCGGATCGGGAACTATCTAGTACTACTATCTGGCTCAACGTGTGAGCATTGACGTTTAACGTGGTAGTGCTCCGGCATGTTGGGTACGCTGTCAACTGGTGGGGGACTTGAGCATTTGGATTGTTTTTGGACTTTCAACGGTCTATGGACGGTCTAACTGTTTGTGTAGTTTTAGTGTAAGCTTGTATTTTGTTTAGTTTTAAGGCATTTTAAAAAAGAGGAGTAAATTCTATTTTAAGAAAGTCAACAACTGGTACTCATGTTGTACAGTTCTGTAGATCGTTAATAGATTTTGTTGTTAAACTCATTCTAGATAGTGAAAAAAAAATATAATTATATATGATTAATTTTGTTGCGTAATAGTTTATTCTTTTTGTTTCAAGTTTGGCTCCGATAAATAAAAATAAAAATAAATAGAAATCTTAGTTATTTTGCCATCGGCGAATGTTTACAACCTAGGTGTCATCAAATCGCGACCGAATCGGTTTCTTCTGGGTAGGCGTGCTCCGTCATGGACCGCGTCATCGTTTGATGTCGGGCGAGTTGGTGGTCGAACGCAAACCTACTTACTTATGCATTAATAAAAAATAAATAAATAATGTTATCGAAAGAATAATAATGATTAAAGGAACAATGCTTGTATTAGTTTAGTTAACTTGTATCCTTGTACGAAATTTAGAGGTAAATTCTTAAAAAAAAAAAAAAAACATTTTTTTTTAACATTTCAGCATTCAGTTTTTTTATGAAGTATAGAAGATTTATGAAGTAGTATTGTCCTATGTTATATATATTCGATTTAGGCGAGTTTGAAAATGTTCAAACAGTTTGTCATACAGTGTGAACCAGCTATAACTAAGTTAAGATTATATTGGATTGAGATAAAGGGGTCGATTTGTTATTCTGGTGTGATAAGTAGATAAAATTATAGAGGATGTTTGTGTTAATTTAGTAATAATACTCATTGTTAAAATTTATTATCTATATGTATGTATACATGTGTAAGGCAGCGTGTGTATGTTCTCTGAAACGGCTGGGCCGATTTTAACGGGATTTTCACTGGCGGTTGCCTGATGTTTTAGGGAGTGAAATAGGCTGTTGCATCATCATAATCACAATTTTTTTTATCGCCGTGCAATTGAAGTCGTGGGGCAAAGCAAGCTATCTGTAAATGATTTTTAGGTTATTATAGATTGGGGGTCGGTGGAGATTAACTACTTATAGTTAATAAGTAAATCTGTTAGTATTACGTTTAAATTAGACTTTAGGATACTTTTTATTTTTTAATTTCTTTCATATAGGATACAAAATTTTTTTTCTTAAAATTGTACAAGATGTGAATTACTTGTAGCAAAATGGGAACATACTAATGTCATCAATTTGAAAGTTTTTTTTTTTTGTTCTTTTGTGTAATGATTAACTTGTTACTTTCGTAACACTTACACACACACATTCGTTTACTCATAATTTATTGTTAGAAAACGGATTTTGAAAAATTTTATTTTGCACTTGCAAATAAAGTAGAATGATTAGAGAATATTTGTGAATTTAATTTATTATTGGAAAAATTTACTCCGATTAAGAAATAAGCATCTGCGTAATATTTTTGGGGTCGCTGTGACGGTTCAAAATGACCTCGTTGACATTCACAAATATTATGAAACTAAAGTATAGGTTTCTACAGTATTTATTTAAGACTGTGACTTGAGATTGTATAGTTTTCCGGTTTAACTATTAACAATAAAATGATTGAGGGACATTATATAAATAACTTTGACTTGGAAAGTTATTGTCTCATACTTTATTGTAATAACAAAGTAACGGAACATATCCTTTACATTATACACATATCTAACTGTTTCTAAAGTATGAGTAATCCTTCAAAGGCACTCTTTTGTAACGTATTACATTCAGGATAAGTTTACCTTAATTAGTTCAGCTTACTGCTTACATTAGATTTCTATACTCAAGCAAAGAGAAATTCACTGAAGTATGACTCTTCCGGACAGCAGGCATCGTTCAGTCTTGACTTTGGGATCTGGGGACGAACTGGAGAAAAGACATCAATTGAATCTCCTCGGTGAAACAGAAATGTCCATGCAGCCTGGAAATTAAGAAGTTTAAGTATTACAATGGGAAAGATACCAATTCTATTTGTATGATTATGCGCAGAGATCGGACACAACAAAAGTATTGGAGTAGTTGAAAATTGTGCTTAGAGGGAGATTTTATTATGAAAAGATGTATTAACCAATATTTAACCAAGAGACAAGTATAAAAATAACTTTACGGTAACAATGAACGAACATTGTCATTCTATGCACGGAAACTGAAGACATCTGGAGGCTTATTGTTAATTGTAGCTGTATTTTAGTGATTTATTATTATGAAAGATGTACTGGTTGCTAGCTGACTAGCAAGACTTTGTTTTTGTCATGGTGTTAAGAAAGTATAGGTATATTTTCATCTAAATTACAAACTTTCTTTTCTTTATATTGTTAACAGTAGAGATTTTAGTCTTACCTTATTTTGAAGTATTAAATGTAGTCCTTTTGAAATATTTGATGTAAATCTTGCGGATTCCGACATGGTGTGTTGATATAAGCTTTTAACAATTGAAATGTAAAACTTAAATCCATTGTATTTCATAGCTCAAAGCTTTCAATTTCTGTATATAATTGGGTACATTTGAATCCAATTCAGAGTACCAGAGGTCCTTGATTAGCCTGGAAACCATAGGGATAAAATTAAACATTTAGAAAAACACTAAATTGGTTCGTAGACATAGTTTTGGGTTTCACTTAGATGTTGACATGGAGGTTAGAAATGATTTGACAATGAAATTACACAAACTCTGACAAAAGCGATGACTTTTTGGCTAAAATGTGTTTACTAAAGATTATCTAATCCAAATGTAGTTTTATCAAATTGTTGTAGATTTGTATTGACGGTAATTTTACGACAAAAGCTCAAGTAAAAACACTAAAACTATCAAATTATGTTTGTTATTTTATAAAACACACCGTTCACTCGTAATTAATAATATTACATGAAACTTACAGAATATAATCTCATTTATTGCACAAAATCATTTAAAACAGATAACATGTATAACTGAGTTCTTTCATTAATAGGTAGATAGGTACGTAACTACGTAGGTACTTAGCGGATGAGTCTCGAGAGTCGGGAACGTCCCGAAAGCGATTTTCGGAACTCTCGAGCGATTCCAGCTTCTCCGCGGACTCCAGCGATTCCGGCGATTCGAGCTTCTCCGCGTATTCCGACGTTTCGAGACACATTTGAAGGAGGGGCGCGGGAAGGGAAGTATTATACCTATGAGTCGGGAACGTCCCGAAATGGGTTTTTCCAGCGATTCCGTCGACTCCGGCGATTCCAGCTTCTCCGCGTACTCCGGCGTTTCGAGCATTTCGAGACGCATTTGAGGAAAGGGTAGAGGGAGGAGAGGAAAAACTATATAAGGATCGTGTAGGCAGGCATCGTGATACATACTTGTTTGCTACGGCACTCGGAGCGCGAAGGTGGGGTTTTTAGCTTTTGTTCCGCGGTTGTTCAATATATTTTATTTTTACGCAGAAACTCTGTCCGACTGAAAATTAATTTCAATACATGTTGGCAGTGTTAAATAACTTCTAGTTTTGAGTAATCATTAGTGTTTAGAGCTCGGCTACAAGTGTCAGGGGCATTTTCCATGATATTGATTGGAAGTCGTTGCCTTGTATGTTTTTGAGCATAATGTAAATAAAATAGTAAAGTCACCTTTTTAATTAAAATATTGGACAATTGCGTTCGTCTTGACATGGTTTAAGACAGTGGTAGTTCCTGGATCTAAAACTCTTGTGGAGCTGTCATTAAGTAAAGTACCAGTTAGGGGGGACTTGGGAACTTGAGACGAACCCAAGGTCGATTTTAGCCCTTAAATGAGGCATCGATACAGTCTTCAGATTATATGGATAAATCCAATTGAAATATGTGGTCAAGAATAGCCTCTGGAATCACCTTAACAGGTTTTGATACTAAATCCTAGCGGGCCCTTTGTTCATTTGCGACAGTCTTAGACCCGATTTCAGTTTCCATAATAAGCTGTCCTTACGTTAGGGAAAGGATCACAAACTCAATCCCCAAGAGTTGTTTTGTTCGTTTTAGGACGAATAGCACTCTCGAGTTTGCCTTTGTAGGGTTTTCTAGGTAGGAACCAGTTAGGCGTTCGAGGGCTGGTAACCCATGTTAGGGTTCGCAAGCTATAGCCAGAGTTTCACATCGGACATGGAGCACCCCGATAAACTCTGTTGGTTAAGTTGTTTTTTTTTTTGTGTATAGTTAAATATAGGACCCGCGTGTCCTTTGCTAAGCTTTGGTGTATTTTAGACTAGGGAGTTAGGGATTATGTGTAGGAAAGTAGGGGGATCTTGGAGTTCTAATTTGTTCATAGAATGAGAACTTGTCAGAAAGCCAAGACATAGAATTTTAGTAGGGATTTTTATTTTCAGGTTGTTTAATTTAACTTTACTGGAATCAGTTCCAGTCAAAGAAGGTGTTTGATCTAGATCAATAAATATTTTTAGTTGGGTTTCATAGTTACAATTCATATTTGGTTAAATCTTTGTTTAACTGATCATTTAGTATCAATCTCAAATCTCACGTAAAGTCATTTAAGAATATAAAGGTTGCACCTACCTACTAAATGACTGACGCAATTTTATCTCTTAGTAATTTGAGATATGTTGTTCAATTAAGAAAACGATTAGAGTTGATTAACCATTTAAAATCTTTCAGTCAAAATATCTATTCAGCTATCTAATGGAGAGACTAACTCATAGCCTCTCGTAGCCAAGTAAATAATACTGGTAACTGATAGCCTCTTTTATTCGAGTCAATAACCCAGCTAAATTAATCTACTGATCTGATTCGGAAGTTGGTAAAACCCGAAATTATCTATAAGGACTATGTTCACGATACTATAAAGAGTTGGAAAGTGATTCGATTAATGTTCGAACAATGTAAAATCATTAAACAAGCGTTTCCCATGAAGTTGTATTCAGACTTTGTTGACTTCTAAATTAAAAACTAGATAGTTTTTCGGTTGGCTAAAGAAAGCTTAATTTTCTGTAAATAAGACTTTGGGCCAAGCAATGCAGAGCCAGTCAAAGTTTCTACTAAAACAGGGAAACTAGACATTCGACATAGATTTTATTTACTAGAAAGTTGTAAATTCAACTGTATATTATACTCACTCTATTTACCGAACGGAGTCTGGCTATGAACTTGGTATCAGGCGTTTGTATTCTGTAATGAACTTACCTTTAACTAAATAATTACTTGCGGTCACTTTCCTTCTTTTATTGTTTTGTTAAGAGTTAGTGAGGTGATGTTGATACGTTAAGAATTACGCTTGTGTACACCATATAGGACTACTTTTAAGGATAAGGTTTCTTTTAAGTTAGGATAGTTTAACGTAGGATTAGTTTAAGATAGGGAAGCACGTTATCTATTTATATATATTTATTTATATTGCCCGATAGAGTACCCCTGGGATTTATGAATTTAAGTCCTGTGGGTTCTCGCAAGTAAACAAATGGGCTCGCAAACAAATTGAAGGTATTCTACCTCACCAACCTGCCACTTCCACACTGGTAGTGAAAGTTAGATGACTCAGGAACAAACAGACATATTAGACTTTAGACTAGCCAAAAGATAAAGTCCTCTTGTCCCTAATCCAAACTGTTTTCTCCCCCTAAATGTGGAAGAGGACCGTCCAAGTTCAAGGTTGAAGTCCATTTTTCCAAGCGAGAGGAGGGGCTTTGAAACAGCATAAGCTAGCCACATGGGAGAAAACTAAAACAATACAACTTAGTTTATTTTGTTTGCAACAAAAACGTTAAAACCAACTTATAAGAAATTGCCCTGTATAGATAACGTGTATCCTTATAGTTAGTCTGGTAGTAGTTTCAATCTAAGGTTACGGAACTAATTCAGTCACAAAAAGGTACTCTTTAGGAACATAATAGCTTAATACTAGATTAATTTAGGTCGAGCATAATCTGTAGGTAAAGATCTTAACTAGTCAAATTTTGTATGAAATCGTTAGAGCAGAAGTTAAAATAGGAATTCATCTCAATCTGTTTGGGTTATTATAAGTCACAATGCAGGTTCTACCTAGACGATCACTTGGCCAATACAAAGTACTAGATTTAAGTTCAGGTAGATAAGTAGTAGTTAGCTGTCTTAATTTATTAAGATAGAACTTATAAATATTTCATTATTAGGATAGGATCTCACAAAAGTTAGGTATTAAGCGCACCAAATTAATATTAAATATTATTTTAAAAATATTTAGGGGGGGGGGTTACAATAGTAGACTCCTACTATAAAGCTATAAGGTGTGTGATTATGTACTCTAAAAAACCTCTCAAAACCTCTAACTCTCACTCTCTCTCTTTCTCTCTCTTCTACCTCTCTTAGTGATAAAACCTCACTCGAATCTTCAAGTGCTTCGGGAGTACTCTAGCATACGGAGCTCACCACGTCACCACCAGTCTCACGGTCACTCCCAGGAACACCATGAAGACACGGTTTCCAAGTCTGTGGCAGGTTCCATTCCTATTAATATTGATATTGTATTGTTTTTATTCGTATCTTTGAAACGAAAACTATACCGCACAAGCCCTATAGCATCAACAGGCTCGTCAAGAAAAACGAAACGTAGCTGATGCGGATTCCCCCCCAGCTCCTTAGACAAATCTCACGTCCTTCCATATTTGAACATGGTCGTAGAAACACATAATAGAAATTTCAAGCTTTTTACCCTAAGTGCACAAACAAGTCTAAAATTTGTGCTAATCACCCCTACTATTAGCTCAGACTCGGCTTTGCAAGTTGAACCAGATTTATGTGGAACAAACATTTATTATGAGCGAATACGCTCGAGGGCTCTCATAAGCATAAATAAATTTCAGTGCTTTTAGCAACGGAGTAGTGGTTGTAGATACTGTGGTGACGTTTGTTAGTAAGAATAGGAAATAAGTCAATCAGTAATTTTTGCCATAATTTTATATTCGTGTAAATAATTAGTAACTGTCAAATATCCCGAAAAATTACCTTCACTGCGCAATAAATCAATGCTTTGCGTGCACTTATTTGCGCAATAGTCGATGTTTGGACTTCTTTGGCGGACCAAAAGGGGTGCAAAGTGATTTCGACCGTGTGAGTCCGCGTTGTTGACTGCAGTGCATGTGTAAGGGATGCGGGGTAGGAAAAGGGCAGAGCACGTACAAGACGCGCTCTGACATTTCCCCCCTAATGCAGCATTACATAAATTTCAAAAAAAAATGCGCCTCTTGTGCTGCTCTGCTGAATTGGCAGCCGCACCAGCCCTTCCCTGTGTCTGAGCAAGATTTTAATTGCTATTAACTAACATTATTTTGACGGACATTTATTAATTCTTATTAGTTCATAACCGTATTGTTAATTTGACATTATGTATCCTTCTTTTGTATTTAATAATATTTGATAATGTTGCCGCTAATTTATCTATTAGCGGCAAAAATTCTTCACCGTTAAAGTCAGATTTCCGTTGATGAGGTTTCTTCAAGCTATTAATACACCTATAGCCTTTATAGTAAGTATGTACAACTAAGTAAAATAACCATGCAAGTTCACGGGTGGTAATCAAGAAACCTTCTAAACAAATCCGCTCTTTGAGAAAACAATACGAAAACAAACTGAAAGGAGAACAATACAAGATGTTGCTTTACCCAAATATAACATTGAAGTTTGCGAATAACCGAGTTGGTCAACAATTACCGAGAAGCCAACCAATGTTCGTAGCTCCGAGTTTCTACCGTCCTCATTGTTGACCCTTTCTACGTTTTGGATATTTGGTGTCACCTTCAAATTATGTTATCTAAGCTCGGTCCAAGCATTTATTTGGGTTAACAGCTGCAATATCATTGTAAAAAGCTGAATTAAAACCTTTTAAACAGTCTTCTCAAAAGGAGGAGGTTCTCAATTCGACTTTTTAGAAATATTTTTTAAATATATGTTTATTACCTCAGGATTTACGACTGGGTGAACCGATTTTGATGATTCTTTTTTTATTTGAAAGCTGGTGCTTTCTATTTGTTCCCATTTTAATTTGGTCCAGTTATACTATGTTTAATTTTTTTACAATGTAACAATTAAAAAGTAATTTCCACATGAAAAATATTATAAGAGACATCTGTCGGAACACCTCAGTATAGGTACTAAATCTGGCATGCGCTCTCTAAAACCGATAGTGCCTAATTAATGCACGCACTATGAGATAGAGGGCACATATTTGGTCCAGTTCTGACATTTTTATGAAGTCGATTTTTTATATTGATATTTTTATTTATGATGTTTGTTACATCAGAACTTTCGACTGGGTGAACCGATTTTGATGTTTTTTTTTTAATTTGGTTCATTTATGACATTTTTATGAAGTCGGTTTATTATATTGATAAATTTGGCAAGGAAAAGTATAATATAGAATACAGAATATTTAATTCTGGAAATAAGGGAAAACTTTAAAGTCGCGATAAAAACGTAGCTAGATATTCAGGACAGTGGCGTGAATTCTGTTGTACCATTCTCTAAACTAAACTAATTTGAAAGGTTTAAAATTATCGGCGTCTCTTTTAACTTCAATACGTCAGAAAAGGGTGGCAATAATTTCTGAGATCAAATTTAGTTTAGCTTAGATGGTACATCAATATGGCTAGCATGCGTACCGCGACAAAATCTTGTCGTCACCGTGTCGAGCGAGAATGTGACAAGGCGCCTACGGTTTCATATACGCCTGTCTCGCTTTGGCACGGTAAAAAGAGTCGATATTTTTTTGTCGCGGCGCGCATACTAGCCCGGCAGAATCAACGTCTATCTTAATGAATTATTTTTGAAACAGACAAATTTAATTGAGTTAACTAATGTAAACTTTTCCTTTTCCCGTTACGTTTGACCCATTTTTCCTTGTTCTTTCTTTTTATAAAGCTTTTTAATCAAATGTAGATTTTCATTCTTCTTTTGATCTGTTGTACGATCGTTCCCCGGGGTGGTAAGATAAATGTGAAAACTTCCCAGCGCCACCACTCCGCTCGTTTAGTTCGTTCGTCTAGGCCAATTACCAGCATCTAGCCCATTACTCTGGAATATACCTGAAAGTTTGAGACATTTTATTTTTCTGGACTTTGCTCTGAGGAATTTATTTTTAAAATAAGTTATAGTTGATTGAATTACTTTTCAGAGACATAAAAACAACAACACTGGCGCGAAGCCTCCATAGAGGAAAGTGGTCAAAGTCGACGGATTTTTTAATCTAATAATTATTAATTCAAAAAACCTTCAAAATTTCTAAATGTACGCATTTTCGTTTACTTGGATGCCATATTTTTTCAGTTACTTTGATTTAAAAACCAAACTACTAAACCGATTTTGATGAAATTTGTACAGGACCACCTCTGAAGTATGTACCTACCAAACAAAAATCATCAAAATCAACTCATAATTAGCGGAGAAATCAATGAACATACATTAGAAAAAATACAGTGGAACATAGAACCTCCTCTTTTTTTGAAGTCGGTTTAAAATTAAGACTTTATAGTAACTAATGTTCTTAACGTCTCTTAAATAGTTCACTGAGCTCAATCTTATGATTTTTGGATGCGTCATTATCTGTCCACCCTCTCCCTTTGCCGTTTTAAAATACTAAAAGCGAAATTTAGATTTTTCAAGCCTTATTCGTTAAGTAGACTATCTAAAAGAGATTTTTAGTAGCGACCATCTATTGAAAACCAGTGCCTTGACCTCGTTACTTCAGCTAAGTATTAAAAACTAATGTGCGGGAAGACATAAAAGTGGCGTCATGTTTTCCTGATTCAGCAGAGTTTTCTGAACGAACAATGGTTTTTCTATTTCTTCCATAATCAATGATGGAAATAGAAAAAGCATTACTGGTTCGAAACTTGAAACAGAACTTGGTTGGAAAACTTGAATTGAGTTTCTTTACTACTAGTATAAATAAATAAATATAATAAATAAAATCTGGGACATTTTTGCACACACGGTCATCTGACCCCAAACCAAGCAAAGCTTGTAATATGGCTGCCAGAGAATGATATATATATATATATATATAAATGTGTAATTTTCGGCACAGCGCTGAAACAGCGCTGTGTCGAGCCCGCGTTAAGAGGCAGCCGTAATGCCCCTGGTAGCATATTTAATCCATGGGCACTTTTTCTCATTTTCCCATAGTCCCTTACAAAATGTACTTGATCACTTCTGATATCATCCAAATAAATCAGACCAAATTTCCGACAACAAGCAGTACGGTACAAATTAGACAGTAAATCTGGGAAAACACGGTCTCTTTCTGACAGACATGGCCAAAATAATATGGCCGATTGTCAAGCTGTCAAGCAACTCATATTAGTTGATACTTTAGGTTTGTTACTTCCATGGTTGGTAGATTGCTATTATCTCAAAGAATAAGAAAGATTGGACCAAAACTCGATTTTAGTTGCGCATTCCAGCTTAAGTATTAGTTTTTTTTTTTTCATATATATAAAGATAGGTATCCATTTTATTTATATTACGCGGGAATTACTCACGTAAGATTAGGCCGGTTACTCATAGATATCCATCCCAATTTTCAACCGCAGAACACAGAATTGCGGCACATGTCCCCAGAGAGGCTGATTGACCATTCTATTGGCTATTCATTCTATCTATCTGCCGCAGTCGCTTGGGATGGAATTGATGTTTAATCGTGGCTTGTGATCTACCTAGAATATACAATCTATAAAGCTTTGTTAGAAGTAACAGCTATGTATGTTTTATTTTTTCGTTCGTAATAAAGTTACATACTCGTAATGAAAGATCTCTAATTATATTTATATATATAGCAACATATGCAATACAGCCCACTGGATTACCAAATTAAAGTAGCAGTGGGCAGAGCACATAGCACGCAGAACAGAAGGCCGATGGGGCCGAAATCTACCGGTATGCGCAGCGTAGGACGTCCACCCACAAGATGGACGGACGACCTAAAAGAGAACGCAGGAAAACGCTGTATGCCGCTTCCAACCGGCCCTTTCGGATATCGATGGTGAGGCCTATGTATGTCCAACAGTGGCTATCCTATGGCTGAAATGATGATGGTGATGATTATAAAATAATATAGGTACTTGCGAATGGCAGAACTATGGTACTCTCCTTCGTTGGTGCACAGTTTTGTGATAAATAGATACATTTCTAATTCTAGTAATACGTTGTTAGTATACATTATTTTACCAGGCTATTAAGAAAGTAGGTTCGTCTCAGAGTAGCTCATGTGTGTGCTGATGTAGGATACTCTGATCATCAGAGCCAGTGATCCGAGAGCGCAGTATCCGTAATTGCGATCCCAATTAACTGCCACGTATAAAGTTATCTGCTTACGTGACCGTGACGTAGGCAAATAATTATGGACGTTACATTACGGTATAATCAAATTTTAACCAACTTCCAAAAATGAGGATATTCTCAATGTGACTGTTTTTTTTAAAAATGTTTTTTACCTTTTTGTTTGTTTTTATCAGAACTTTCGACTGGGTGAACTGATTTTGATGTTTTTTTTATTTATTTGAAAGGTGGTGCTTCCCTTGTTGTCCTATTTCAATGGTCCAGTTCTTAAATTTTTATGAATTTGGTTTTTTATATTGATAATTATCTAAGTCTGGTCTACGAAGTCTTAACGTTTAAAAATATTTGCAAATGATATTCAAACGGCTGATTAGAAATTCTTGAATAGTTTAAAACATAGTTACCTTTCAAACAAAAAAAATAATCTAAATAGGTTCAGCTGTTTAGGAACTACGATGTCACACACACCCCTTTTTCCAAGATGGCGGCCGGAGGACAAGAGTCGCGACCCCACAAACTTGAGGTTGAGCTTCTATTGACCCCCAAACATGTCCCAAAAATAAAATTGCGTCGTCAAAAAAATGCAATATTCGGTCCTTAAATTGTAACATTTCAATGGACTACAACTTATAATATGCATTGTGACTTTTCGTGACATTAATTGATTATCTGTAATTTATCATCTATGCCATGTTACTAATTCTATTATTGTCATTAATTTCGTACTGTTTCTTAATATATTTTGCATTTAATTTTGATTATTTTAATGACAAGTTACATAATTTAGTAATATTTAAATAATTTATCTAACGTAATTCGTTGTACCGTGTTAGTTAAATAAATGAATAAAATGCACCCCTCTGTTTACGTCGGGGGTTAAAAACTTTAAGCTTATCCAAGAACAAACACACAATTAAGGAAGTCCTACGACTTAACTTCCACGTCGATTATCACAAGTGCTTGCTTTACACTACAGAACTCTTCTTGTTCTACGAACTTTAAACTCTAAAGCAATACTGTAATGTCATACCCCATTATGTAAAGCAGGACGAGGCAAACCACATTTGGTCCATATAAGCTCCCAAGGCCCTGATTCTTGTGCGATCGAAATTATTTCAGACACTCTTACTCTCTTGATATTTTCATCACTAGCGTTCGGTAAGTGGATCATTGATGACTCAAAATGCGGGCAGTAAATATCACTATACCTCCCTAGGATGGTAATAGTACATTGTTATCCTAGGGGTGAAAATAACTATATAAAGTCCCTCGAACTATTAGCCAATCCCCGTCTCCGGACTAAATAAGTCTTTAACCCTGAGGTAAACACTGTGCTTTTCATTACGAATACAAGGAAACTAAAAATAAAAACATGAACTTACACTTGCAAATTCACGAAAAGTGCGGGACCATAAGCCTCTGAGGAGAAAAAAATAAGTAGGAACATGTTTCAATACAAATGTGAACTAGTTTTTTTTTTATAATTTGAGTGTCTGTCAGTAGTCAACTGTCACTGTCAGTTGAAAGTGATTCTCGTTATGGCTGAAATGTATTACTTTCAACCCGCTCCTCAGGAAACTTCCGACCTACTTTCCGAGTATGAGTAATGAAAAGTAATTTAAAAATAGAACTAGTCCACACTCCACAGTCAAAAAATACCATTTACCAAGAATGATAATTGTACTAAGGCATATCTCCCTTGTTTATCTGATCTGAGGATAGAAGACACTAGTTAAAGACAATAGTCTACTAGACTAGTCTTGAGACTTTGCGGGATATATGACGAAAGACTCGACGTAGTTTTCCGAACGCTGCTCGACGCAACTGTCTGGAAGCGGATAGTCGAAAACCAGGCTAAGGCGCGAGCCTTGGAAGCGACGTATGTCATACGTCGTAGGTGTATGACGTGTGTATACAGGCTGATACAAGCTGATGATGATAACGAATATGAAACAAAAAAATGCACTGCTGTTCCATCAGTGCTGATTCATTCCGGACTTGAGATATAGCTGATACATAAATGTAATAGATAGCCCTATAATGTTATGCGGACGAGAATAGCCCCCAACTCCAGAGCGTTCCTGCGACACAACTTGTTTAAACTGTCTGCCGTATCTAGTTTGTTCCAATTTCTACTTCGTGACCTTTGACAGGTTTATCTGTTGACCAACTTTCAGCTAAGATCTATTTGCTGCAAGTGAAACTGTCGATCTTCAATAACTCACTTTAGTATTTTTATCGGAAAATATAAGTTGAAGAATAGTCTGACAGAAACGTTTCACTGACACAAATCTGGGTCATAAACTACGTAATAGTTAGACACTGACGCCGATTCTGATGTGCCATTCTCTTAACTAAACTTATCAACTTCACAGTTCACTGGTTGTCATCCTTCTCTCACATATTGAAAAGAAAAGAAATGCAGATAATTTTAGTCCTTTCAGATTGATTTAGTTTAGTGGGCGTCATGACAGAATCGACTCCATTATGGACTAACCAGCTTTAAAAAAGGAGGAAGGTTCTCGGTTCGGTCAGTTTTTTTTATCGCAAATTTTATTCTCCTGTAACAACGAACACTGCATATAGTTCAAAACTTCAGGAATTAAAATAATGTAAAAAACACGTGATAGACTCCGTTAAAATTGTTTAACTTAAATATGTATTTAAAATTGTTTAAAACCTACCGTGTTTTTCGATACTAGTGTATACATACATATTTTATTTATATGACACGGGAATTACTCCGGAGTCATGCGCACGCGTTCACCTTGAAAAAGACCGCCGAATGCGGTTGAAACTATAGTCAGAGTAGCCTATATAATAGTTTTATTATAATGTATATGTTATCCTTGTTTTTGTGGTAATAAAGAGTTATCTTAATTTACAATAACAATTTTAACGAATTCTATCGCGTGTATATAACATTATTTGTTTTACGATAAATTTTCGTCAGTAAACGTGTTCACCCACGACGGAACGGAGTAGGTTGTGCATTTGGGGTAAAAGGTTGTAAATTTTTCTCCAAAACGGCTTGAACGAATTGACTGTTTTATATTAGAAAACCGATTTCATTGCGGTAATTTAAAAAAAACGGTTTAATAGACGAGTTCTTCGAAAACAGGCACTCTTTTCTGATGGGTTCCTTTGATTAAAAAAACACTTGTGGAGGTTATTCTAAAATAGACAGATAGATAGAAACTCTAAGAAAAAGTCTATAGGATAGAGCATGTTTATAACTGTTTTCTACTACATAATCATCGTTAACTTTATCATACCCACAGGAGTCAAAATTGCTGCTCTTAGTAACGATAACATCAATTCGCATGGGAGTTTTCAGCCGCCGAGGTATAGTCACACAAAAGGTGTTAAGAAAACACATTACAGTACGTAACGCGTGAACCGACCGATCCCCTAAACCATACATCAAACCGTACAAACCGTACATCTAGTTTTATAATGGCACGTCTGTAAATACGTATCATCCACCTAATCCACCATGACGCAATAACTCTGGACATATCGGAGTAAATACGAAGTGATGGCTGCCGCTTTATTGGTCCCAATACAGATTTATTTGATCGTGTTTTGTGTGATATCTTGTGAACAGATAAATGAAAATTAGCTCTACACCTAAAGCCTAATAAGGCATGTTGCTCAATTTATTAATGAGGGTTTAATTGAGTCATATTAGGTAGGCCATAAAAAAAATCGGTTGGACGTTATCAATAACTGGAGGTGGTTTATCCCAGGTAACATATCGTTCAATGTAAAATTAGATTAAAAAAATGTAGCTAAGTAAATTATATATGTAAAATATTTTTTTATAATATTTGGAAGTTATTACTAGAAATAAATTATATATTATTTCATGCCTTTGTAGCAAAACAAAACAAAGGAAAACATCTGGATATCCCAAAAATTAATACTAGACTAAGAACAAAAAAAGAATCATCTATTTCCGAAAATCAAAAGAGAAGCACGGGAAAACCTGATGTAACTAGTAGGTATAGAAAATTGTTATTAAGGCTATAATCCCGGCTACTCATTCTACCTACATTTGACGTAAAGGAAAGCCATAAAAAGATACAAACAGCCCCTTAGGTACTCTCACATTGGTACTTTCCGATAACAACGTGCAAATATATCTTTGTTAGCGAGAACGTGAATCTTTTGGCAAATATTGTCCGTCGAGACACCCTTGGGTTGTTCGTCACGAAAATACGATTATGCTAGTACCTCGATATGTTAGGGTTCGTTAAATTAAAGCATTCGGGAGCAGAGTTGATTATTTGAACCATGTCGAGTCGAGTGCTGTGTAAATATGGCAATTCTGCACTTGAAGCGGATACTCTACATCACCTTCACTAGTAAAGTACTAGGTAAATGTGAAGACGTTTGTTCAAGTATCAAAGTCTCTTGTCTGAAATAACCTTTGAGTTTAAAGTGCCAAGTAGCGTTTTATGTTACTGTTTTTGTAAGAAGTTAGTTCAGATAATGATTGTATGTGGAACTGCGGTATCTCCGAGTAATTATAACATCTTCAAAACGGCTGTAAATAAAGTCTTTAAAAGTCGCCTACGAATCAGTGATGCCCCCTGTTATAGATATACATAGGCAACGCTGATCACTTACCATCAGGCGGCCTGTTAGCTTGTTTGCCATCAATGGCGTAAAGAAAGTAATAATATTCAATATACAAGAATTTAGTGACTTAGTACGCAACCAGTGAACGCCAGCCAACCTTCTTCGTCACGTGTTTTGCCTCTACGCGACTCGAGTTTAATTAGGCAAAAAATAACAATCCAGCAACAGACGGTTGCAAAAGTTTAACAAAGTAACGTCAAAGTATTAGAATAAAATAGATGTGATAGAATATTGTCGTAATATAATGCATATACAAATAAAATTTTGATTAAGAAAGGCAGTGGCAGTGGAGTGGATTTTTCGTTCAGTATGGAGTTCTAAGGGGGAGGCCTATGAGCAGTGGACGTCTTCTGGCTGACGATGATGATGATTGATTGACAAGAACATGTATTTTGGGTCTTGTACAAAATTTACGAAAAAACTGTCTTAAGTTAACCAATACCGACCAAATTTTCCGGGATAAAAAAAGCTAATGTATTAATCCAGGGTCGAGCTGTCTCCATATCAAATTTCAACCAAATCCATTCCTTACTGAGTTCACTAGAAACATACACACACACACGAACTTTCGCATTTATAATAGTAGTGTGATGTACAAGGTTATAAGGAAAGGATATGCGAAGCCAAAAGGGGTTCGTTATAATCAACTTTTACTATGAGACTATTAACAATGAAATCGCGCAAATAATATCAGCTGTTCCATACATTTTGTCAAGTGTGATAACCGTTTGGAACAGCTGATATTTTTTTCGCAATTTCAGGTGGATAAGATGATAAACATAACGAACCCCTTTCGGCTTAGCATACCCTTGCCTTATAACCTTGTATAAATTGTTCGAAAATAATTTGCATACCAGTAATCTGATATTCAAGAAATTTGACCAGTTTCATGCAAATACAACACTTTAGGTTGACTATAAACAAAATCGAGGGTTTAAGAAGAAGCAGTGTACGCGAGGTCACAGTTCGGGCGAATATTTAGAATGTGTGCTTTACCATCTGACGGCACCCAATTCAATCCTCGGTCCTGCACCAATGACTAATTTAGTACATAGATAAATTATGATCAATTTCGATGCCATAACCCGCCATACATAAGTCATAGTTAGTACGTAATCACAGAATCCTTATAGTTACTTTTACTTATCCACTCTTAATATTATAAATGCGAAAGTAACTCTGTCCGTCTGTCTGTTTGCTACATAATTACGGCTAAACGGCTTAACCGATAGCGATAAAATTTTGCGAGGTAATATGGTATGTATCATGAGGACGGACATAGGCTATTTTGTTTTCATATTTATCGGGACTTAACGCGCATTATTAAATATAGGTAAAAATAGATACCTTTCGCTCGACGTTTCGACCATGTTATTGTTACCATGTGTGTTCGAATCGCGAAAGTTTAAAAATTACTATAGGCTATTTTTTCTGAAGAAATTGCGGACGAAGTCGCGGGTACAGCTAGCATAATAAATAATAAAAACGTAGATAAAAAATCTGTAATGTTTATTTATTTATTTGTCATTATACACGATACATGAGGTCCTTAAAACTACATGACGGTACAATGACCCTGTTAGGGCGCAGCAATTAAACTACTTAATTCTAACATCACATCACACATCATCAGCCAATTTACGTCCACTGTTGGACAAGGCCTCCCTCATAGAGAGGGGTGTTGCCATAATCCCCACGCTTGGCAGGCGGCTTGGGGATCGCAGTACGTTCACCGTATACTATTAGAACGCTGCTGCCCATCCTCCGGTGGTTCTGGTCGCAGTTTTAAGACATACCCGGGTCCGGGTCCCGGCATAATTCTAACATAAATATAATATAATAAATTTACTGTAAGAAACAAAATAAAAACTATAATCTTAATATTTAATTAGGTATCTAATACTAAATGTCTTCTACCACTTATCGTCCATGTAGTCTTGTATATTGTAGTAGGCCTTTTCAATAAGTTTTGACTTGACTGTATTCTTAAACGAGCAATCTTTACTGATATTTTTCATGGTATCTGGTCTACTTTTATATATTTCTAAATTGAGTACAGGTAATTGCGAGATATACAAAAAAATATCGCACATGGTGTCTTAAAATAAGCAGCTGAACACGTTAGGACAGTTTTTAGAATTTTTGTCTGTTTGTTTGTTTGTCCACGCACATCTCCTAAACCACTGGACGGATTTAAATGCAGTTTTCATGAATATGCTTAGCTATGACCAGATTGAAGTACAGGCTATGTTATTTTGTAAAAGAGCCGGATTAAGGAAGGAAAATATGAAAAGCTACGCGTTCGAAGTCGCGGGCATCAGCACTAGTAATTAATATAACAAATTCCCCAGGGTCCGTCTGGGGAAGTACCACACCTTTACCAGTTATTCAACCGCCAAGCAGTAGTGTTCAAACACTCCTATGTTCCGGATTGAAGGCCAATGTTTCCAGTGAAATTACAGGGCACACAGAGATTTGACGTCTTATATCTCGGGGTGACGAGCGCAGTGCATTTCCATCCAGGGTTTTGAACTGTTAAAGTTCAAAATTCTGAGTGGCGTTGAGCTGTTATGGGCAAGTGTGAAGAGCCATCAGGCGAGCGACTTCGCTCGTCTCGTCACCCAGTATCATAAAATAAAATAAAAAATTACATGTTGGGTAGTCCGCTCTATGCTATTGACCTGAATAGATGTTGCAAAAAAAGGTATAAAATATTGACATAATTACGATATGTACGGTATCACCCCTTTTATCACTAAAAAAACGGTGAAGGAAAAACCGGTATGTAACAAGAACTTCAAACAGTTCAATGACATTCACCAACATGCACTGGGCCAGCATGGTGGATTATAGTCTATTAAATGTAAGTTGATTGAAATGAAGTATGTCAAAATCTTCGATTAGTGCTGGGACAATTCGGACCAAATCGAGAATAATGCGTGTCTTTAATTATCGACTGAAAGTTTCTTGCACGAATAATATTTTTAAACAAATCTATATTTCTGTTGTAGTACTATTATGATGAGAATTTAGGATAATGAAATAAAACAGAAAAAGCAAGTACAAATTTTTGTAAAATAAATAAATCTATTGTTTAATCTAATGGTGTACATTCCAAATCAGTGTCATCATCATCATCAGCGTTAGAGTCACTTGTGAAATCCTGCAGATTAATAATAAATACTATTCAATCAATAGTCAGTCTAGTATGCTATTCTAGTAGTCAGTCTTTGGATAAAGATGCTTCGTTCCGTAAAATTTACTAAGACAGTTGCTAGTAATTCGATATTATTATACTATATACAAAAGAAATCTAGGTTTACAAAAAAATAGTACGTTATCTGTACGAGTTTTGTACTTCGATACTACTACTGAAAAAACATTAAAAAGATACTATTTAATTCACACAGCAAAGTAAAACGATCGATTTTACGTTTATCGATTTACCACGTCCCTAAATTTTTTGTCAAGTTGACGTAACCTTGTTATGACAGAATGGAAAAATATGGCTAATGTATTGTGTTAATCCACACTAAATGAAGTTCCGTTTTAAAATTCAAATATACTCTTTACTATTTATATGTACAGCACTTGTAGTTCATAATAGTTTAAGACGCAGAAAACCAGTGATCTTTGTGTTACAAGTAAATGCAATTCGCCAGACGTTATTACAAAGACATGCCCTGAAATGTCGTCAGCTGTCGTTTCAATCAAGCTACATTTAAAGGACTATAGGGCCCATCCCCTCTCTCTCTCTCTCTCTCTCTCTCTCTCTCCTCTCTCTCTCTCTCTCTCTCTCTCTCTCTCCTCTCTCTCTCTCTGACGGAGAGCCTGTGTTCCAGTAGCGGGGACATGATAGGCTGATAATAATAATGATGATTATGCGTAAATGCAACGAATAGAAGTGCACTTTTATCTTGGAAGATCCTAACCTAATATACCTATACTACCTATACCTAATATACCTGAGACATGTTATAAAAGAAGGCAATAACACGTCCCACGTCGGGCGTGTGAACGAAATAACACGAGAAAGCACTAAGCACAGAACAAACATGGCGCTCGAAGTGATTTCTGCAAGGAAACTAAAAGGAACATCATTCGTGTTTCCGCTTTTACAGCATTTCCTGATATGTCAACTCTCTTGACAAAGGAAACAATGACATTATCTTCATCTGACTGGACAAAATAGACGTTTTTGTGAAGCTATAAGGTAGGTCTACCTTATCTCAATATACGTATTAAGCTTACTACAGGGTTACGCAGAAAAGGTGTAATATGCCGAAAGGAGGTCATTACACTCATTGTTATGAACAACTTTAACTATGAAGTCAACTCTAGTACCACGAAAAAAATCTGCTGTTCCATAGCAAAATGTCAGCCACACACAACAAAATGTAAGGAACAGCAGATTTTTTTCGCCCACAGTAAAAGTTGTGTTCTTAATGATGAGTATAATGACCTCCGCTTGGCTTTGTACACCCTTTCTACGCAACCCTGTATAGGTGCTTATTATATTGAGATACCCGTATTGGCGATAAAGAGAACAAATGAAACTGAGGCCCTTAGTTTAACTTTACTTTGTTTGGTAAAGTAAAACTAAACAGTGGCTAATTTATTAATATCCCGGCGGTTTTTATCTTAAGGCTTAACTCCGACTGGAGTAGTTTCAAAATTGATCCGCCACACTTTCACGCTACGCTGCGTTTCCGCCACACCTCAACTCTTCTAACTGTAGTAAATAGGGTAAATGTTTTTAAAGGGAACCAAGGGTGCGCATCCCATAAAATATCAACCCTAAATGTTGTTAATGTCATGTACATTTTCCGTGAAAAAATATCTAACTGATGATATTAAAATTAATCCAACCAACAGATTGGGTTATAGTATAAAAATCTACTAAGGTAATTGAACTGAGACAAGCACTTTTAAAAGCTGGAAATGTAAATGAAACCTGGGGTACTACTATTGTCAAAGAGGTTTTCAAAGTAAAAAGGAAAGTTTTTTGCTGAAGTCGTTATGTTATACTTTCTTCTTCTGCTTAAATTTTCTTCGAATAAAGAACGTTGCCAACTTTTACGCTGAAACATGAAAAGTTGACATACAGGAGGTAATGTCGCGTTGTCTTTTGTTTGAGAAAACTACTATTATCTATTCTGCGGTGAAGATAAGAAAGCTTCTGTAAATGTTATCATTTGTCAGTCGGTCAGTTACTTTATTAATAACTCCATAGTTACAAGTAAAACTTCTCCAGTACACTCATCTATAACAATGTATATAAAAATATATTTTATAGTAGATTGTTGCATCGAGTGCAAAGTGAGTAATTAATTTTAGCAAGGTGCGTAATGTACTATTCTTTCAACTACCAATCAACCTACCATGATAAAATATACCTACTCAAAATATAAACTCAAGTTAATGAAAACAAAGTTTAATTCATCTTCTCCTCAAACATTTATAACTTACAATTATTTTCATCAAGTCGGTTTTATTCCGGCGATTTTTTTTTCAGTCAGTATATTTTTGATCTAACGCATATTTTATATTAAACTTAATGGGAGACATTAAACCTCTATGGTAAATTTATCTACACTATAATATCATAAAGAGGAAAGATTTGTACCTATTTTTGTATGTTTGTAACGAAATAACTCAAAAACTACTGAACCGATTATAAAAATTCTTTCACTGTTGGGAAGCTACACTATCCCCGGGTGACATAGGCTATAATATATTTTGTAGCGAGGCCGAAGGCCGAGCTTACAACCGTGCAAAGCCGGGGCGGGCGGCTAGTATATAAATAAAAAAAAATGGTTTCTTAGTGATTAATACATACATAATACATTACTACGTAATTGAAAGAAAATAATATTATTATGTAGGTATGTACAAACCAGCGCAGTAGGTAGTTATTGGGCACGCTGTACCACTTGGTCGCTGTTACAACTTCAGGTCGTATGCTCGAGGGATATCGACTGCGTTGCTCCACCTTCAGCTATCGCTTCAGGTGGAGTTCAACGCGGTCGATATCCCTCGAGCATACAACCTGAAGTTGTAACAGCGGGCCAAGTGGTACAGCGTGCCCAATCACAATGTAAAATTGAGTCAAGATAGACATTTAGATGATTATATCACTCACCTAGTCGATGGTGTAATTTATAACTTCACATTTGAATACAAAGTCGCTTTAACACCTACATGAAACGTACTAAATAAGCGACAGTATTGTGTTCAATAAAGCTTTTTTCATCAAAAGTATAAATGATGCATTTTTTTTCTAATCTTTCATTTCTATTCTAATAGTCAAGGAACTTAAACATGTTATTTATTAAACAGCCTTGCACATTAAATTTAAACAGATTATGTGTTTTACCGTCAGAAAAGAACAAACACAGACATAGTGAACTTCTACCAAATACGATTCGCTGCTTAATTTGCGGTCCGTCAAACTGTGGAAAAACCAATTTAATGATTGGGCTCCTATTACATGAGCACGGATTAAAATACTTAAATGTATATATATTCTCCAAAACTTTATTTCAACCGATGTATATGTTTTTCGATAATGTTCTGAAAATGGTACCAGCCGTAAATTTATATAAGTATAAAGAAAATGATGAAATATTGAGTACAGCAGATGCAAAACCTGATTCAGTGTTTATATTTGATGATGTAGCTTGCGAAAAACAGAATAATATTCGAGATTATTTTGCTACAGGGAGACATAAAAATATTGATTGTTTTTATTTAAACCAAACATATAGCAAGATACCAAAACAATTAATCAGGGACAACGCTAATATGATTGTTCTATTTAGACAAGATGATATTAATCTTAAACATGTTTACGATGAGCACGTCAATACAGATATGTCTTGGAATCAGTTTCGTGAAATGTGTAAAGAAATTTGGAGTATCCCATTTAATTATTTAGTAATAAATAAGGATTGTGAAAAAAATAAAGGTGCTTATAGGAAAAAATTTGATACGTTTGTTGTTTTCCATTAGCTAGTTTGATAGAAATAATATATAACGGCATTAACATTAATATCAAATTCATTCATTAATGCATCATCGGAAAGAACAGGTCGCATAACAGTAAAATATATATTATGTATAATTCAGAAAAATCATTAAAACAACAAATTGTTAAATCAGCAGATGCCGTAAAAAAAAAAGTTCAGTTGATGAAACATTTAAAATTAAACAGTGATTTGGTTATTGAAACTGCGTTAAAACCAATAACGGAACCTCTTAATAAATTAATTGCAAATAGAGTATCATCAGATGAAAGTAAGACTGAAAGGACACCTAAACGGTTGAAAAATGTTCGGTACCAGGATTTCAATGAGTCTGATAAAGGTACCAAAAAACACAGAATGTCTGATGTACCTGTTGTACACACATTAGACACGCAATCAAGTGAAGTCAACTCAGAAAGTTCTGACGAAAATGAAGATGTTGGAGATAAAAACACTGATCATCAAAATCTAAGTGCCTCATCTTTTAAGTCCATAGACTCGAATGATATGTCTTGGAGCTTAGCAGATGCCGCATTTAAAGAAATTCCATTTGGTGTTAGATTAGACCGTGGAAAACTTAAAATGGGATCTGCAACTTTTGTTCTTAAAGATTTTGAAATATCTGTAGGGGGACAAAAGTATCCTCGAACATTCGGGTTGTACGAGTTATTATTTAAAAGAACACCTAATATGTCGAAAATAACTGCAGAAGATAAGCAAAATTATAAACAAATGTTAATAGATACAAATGTACATCGCCGTGATTATGATCCAAAGAAGCCAATCAAAACCAATAAGGGTATCAAATACAAATACATCATAAAACCACTTTTCAAGTATATAAAAGACAGAGCAATAAGCACAACGAGTGCTGAAAGCCATGATCAAGAAGTAGAGGGCACTGGATTATTGCCTGTGTTAAAGAAAGTAAAAACAAAAGTAGACTATATTTATTGGGATGATCCTAATGAATTAGTCGAAAGATTACAGCTATTAATAGCATCTCGCGATGCCGGAAATTCAAATTTAGACAATGAAATAATATCAATAATCGAAGAACTTCGCGAATGTGGTGTTATTAGCTAAATAAAAACAATATTATTTCATTAGTTTCTACAGATTCATTTCAACTGTTCAGCTATCAATACCTCTGCTGCTATGAATGTGGACAAATTTGGAAATCACGTTCATAAACGTCTACGTTTACACGAAAAAATAATTAATCAATCTGCTTTAGAGTTTGATGAACAAATTATTAAGAACCATTTCTACACAAAGCAAGAAATAGATGCAAAATTTGTCGAAATAAGGATAAAAATTGAAAATAATAACAGACACAATCGAAGTGAACAAACCGCATATCCAAGAAAACTTGAAACTAAAAATGAGCAAGGAAGGAATAGTGAACGAAATCCACAAACAAGCGAGAAGGAATTATAAGCGGCGCTCCGTGGTAATTAAAGATATTGACGACCTATGGCAAGCAGATTTAATTGATATTAAAAATATATCTTTATTCAATTCCGGTTATAAATATATTTTAGTTATAATTGATGCTTTCTCCAAATTTGGTTGGGCTGTTCCTGTTAAAAGCAAATCAATGTGTGAAATAGCAAGCGCGTTTGAAAAAGTGATAAATGAAGGAAGGATTCCAATTAATTTGCAAACTGATTTAGGAACAGAATTTTACAACGAAGCTTTTAAAAAAATAATGAATAAATTTAAAATTAATCATTATTCTACACATTCTATCAAAAAAGCATCTATTGTAGAGAGGTTTATAAGAACAATTAAAAACAAACTTTACAAATATTTCAATTTAGCTGGAAACTATAAGTGGATAGGTAAACCTGTACAAGAAATAATCAACACGTATAATAGCTCAATACATCGAACTATTAAAATAGAACCAAAAAATGTTTGTACCTCAAATAGAATTTCTGTATTGAATAATATACAAAAAAGTCAAAAAACTGTTTCTAAAAAGAAAAAAACTTTCAATGTTGGAGATCAGGTTCGCATTAGCAAATATAAAGGATGTTTTCAAAAAGGTTATACACCAAATTGGTCTACTGAATTGTTTAAAATTATTAAAGTGAATGAAACAGAGCCTGTGACTTACCATTTAGAAGATCAACATAATCAGAAAATATTAGGTTCATTTTATAAACAAGAACTCCAAAAGACTAATTGTCCTGGCGTATACCTAGTAGAAAAAGTATTGAAACAAAAAGGTAATAAACTATATGTTAAATGGTTAGGTTTTAGTGAAAGTGAAAACTCGTGGATTAATAAAAATGCATTTCTTTAACATTATATATAAAATGGTTGAGACCGTACAATAAACATTATTAAGATAACATCGATGGAAGGAGGTGGTCTCATTAACACAGTGATAAATAAATTACCGTTTGAGTTACATTTACCTGGATATAATTATTGTGGTCCCGGTACAAAATTGCAAAAACGGATGTTGCGTGGTGATAAAGGAGTCAATGAACTAGACGAAGCTTGTAAACAACACGACATTGCGTACTCAAATAATTCTAATTTAGGTGATCGTCACAAAGCTGATATAGAACTCATTAACATGACTAAAAGGCGACTAAAGTCTAAAGATGCCAGTACTGGTGAAAAAATTGCTTCCTGGGTAGTAAATAAAGCTATGAAATCAAAACTTAAATTAGGTGCTGGTGTCAAAAAATTTAAGGCTTTAACTACTCAAATTAGTCCAACGCTGAAAAAATTAAAACCAAAAAATAATGAAGCTGCCATTAAAATTGCTTATGCTGTTGCTAAAAAAGTATTTACAAAAAATAGAGTTCGCGTACCGCGTGTTATACCTATACCAAAAACTGGAGGTATATTACCGTTAATACCAATATTTGCGGCTCTATCAGCGTTGGGCGCTCTAACTGGCGGTGCTGCAGGTGTTGCAAAAGCTGTGCATGATTATAAATCAGCAAAACTTGACCTACAAGAATCTGAACGTCATAATAGAACAATGGAAGCAATAGCACTAGGAAAGGGATGCTATTTAAAACCATACAAAAAAGGTAGTGGTTTGTTTTTAAAAGCTCCAAAAAACTAAATACAAGGCTACCCAAACGCGCTCTGACTGACATTGATATAATGACGTATAGTGCTAATATACCTTATTTTAGAGGTGTCTACATGAGAGATAGATTACCAAAAAAACCCAAGCGGATTGAATGTGGTATAATTAATCTAGATGATCATCAAAATCCTGGCACTCACTGGGTAGCCTATGTAAAAAATAATGAATATTGTGAGTATTTTGACAGCTTTGGAGATTTAAAGCCTCCGCTAGAATTACTGAGGTATTTTAATAATCATGAAATTTATTATAATTACCTGAAATATCAAAGTTATGATTCTGTAAATTGCGGACACTTATGCATAAAATATCTGAAGAACTTCTGGAAATCTAATTTAAGTTAAAGAATCGTTAAGTTGTTGTCAGTATCAATATGTCTTTTACACTATCCATATCAAGCTCCAGTCCACTGTCTACGATAAATTATTCACCTGGCTTAGAGCTCAATGGCGAATACGA
This sequence comes from Agriopis leucophaearia, assembly GCA_949125355.1. Lineage (NCBI taxonomy): Eukaryota > Metazoa > Arthropoda > Insecta > Lepidoptera > Geometridae > Agriopis > Agriopis leucophaearia. Next base: position 1,917,968 of record OX421262.1, read on the forward strand.
ATGCGGTCTGCTATACTTCTCAACATTTAATTCTATACCTAACATCGATAGCAACAATAACAAATTACATTATGGTGATAAGGAAGTCGTTGTAATACCCGAAGGATCGTATGAGCTGAGTGATATAAACGATTACTTGGAACAGAGCATGAAAGACTGTTCTTTTAAATTAATTTGTAATAACAACACGTTAAAAACTTCCATCATATGTTCTAAAGATATACATTTTGAAAAAAGTCCTTTGCTAGCTCGAGTATTTGGTTTCAACCAAGAAACTTTAAAAGCGAATATATTAAATGAATCCTCTTATCCAGTCAACATTCTTTCGACGACCGTGCTAAGAATCGAATGTGACATTATAAGCGGTTCATACACGGACGGTAAACCCAGTCATATAATTCACGAATTTCCTCCAAACGTACCTCCTGGTTACAGAATTATTGAAATACCCAAGAACATTATTTATTTCCCAATTAACCAGAATAATATCAGCTCAATTACCGTCAGAATATTGGATGCTAAGAATAATTTAGTAAACTTACGTGGTGAAGATATACAACTATACTTACACATCAGAAGAAAATGATTGACCACAATAAAACCATAGTACAAACACTAAATAAACACATTTCAAACCGTGTCATCAACAAAAGAAGACCTCGAGTGAAACTAACTAAAGAAAATAAGAAGTTTTTGAAACTAATTGGATTATTAAAATGAGTATGCTCAGTATAACAGATACGATACATGTTGATAATTCTATTGAAAGCATAGAATATCATACATATAAGCCATATGTCAATAGCTTTCGAGAAAATGACGAAATACGAATACCTATTAATCAACAAGATCTATGCGTACTACCTTCGGCAAGTACTCTATTCATAAAAGGCGTTGTACATGTAGTTAAACGTGATACAAAAGCTGCTGTAGCCAAAGTTCATTTTACAAATAACCCAGTATTATTTTTCTTTCAAGACATTCGATATGAGTTAAATGGAGTAGAAATAGATAAAATAAAAAATGCTGGTATTACTACCACTATGAAATCTCTAATTTCAATCAATGATAACGAGTCTAAGATGTCGAAGTTATGGGGGTGGGATATGAATGGTACCACAAATAAAGCAGCAGGTAATTTTTCAGTGTCTATACCTCTTAATAAAATACTAGGTTTTGCTGAAGATTATAATAAGATTATTATGAATTGTAAGCATGAGTTGATATTACTTCGGAGTAGCACGAATCTCAATGCAATAAAACTAGAAGCGGGTGAATATGTTCATAATGTTGAAATAGAAAACATAAACTGGCGCGTACCCCATGTGAAAGTATCTGATCGTGAACGGATTAATTTACTCAAATACCTGGAAAAAGATCGTTCTATCAGCATGGTTTATAGAAATTGGGATCTTTATGAATATCCTGCTCTTCCAAAAACTAGAAAACATACATGGTCTGTAAAAACTTCTTCCCAAATAGAAAAACCACGATATGTAATAGTAGGATTTCAAACAAACCGTATGCGTCGTGCCGATGCCGACATGTCTCAGTTTGACCATTGTGACATAGAAAACTTAAGAGTTTTTCTAAACTCTTGCTATTTTCCATATGAAAATCTGAATACCAGGTTCGCTGACGATAACTATTCCCTTATATATGAACGCTACACTAGATTTCAACAGTCGTATTACAACCGTCGGCCAGAACCGTTATTAAGTTACGAAGACTTTAAGTCTAGGGCGCCTCTTTTTGTGATAGATTGTTCGAGACAAAACGAAACTCTTAAATCTGGACCTATAGACGTGCGAATTGAACTTGAAACCGCCATTGAGTTTCCAGAAAACACATCAGCATTTTGTTTGATTCTAAACGATTGCATCGTTGAATACAAACCGTTGAGTAGCACTGTCCAGAAATTATCATGAATTCGGAATACATTATAGTGGATTTGCAAGGATTTAAAGATACCAATAACTTTTTTATCATCAAAGAATTGGCTTTGGCTACGGTAGAATACACCCAAGTGTTTTTAGTGAAACCACCTTACCCATTCTCTCGACTCATAGAAAAGGAAAAGAAACAAGTTTCATGGTTAGAAAGATATCGTGGCATATTATGGAGCGAAGGTTACATCGACTATAGTGAATTTAAACGTGTCAGCAGGACTCTATTAAATAATAAAAAAGTTTTCGTTAAGGGTTTGGAAAAGATTAAGTGGTTACAAAATATTTGCAATAGTAATTGTGATATCATAGACATTGGAGAAAAGGGATGCCCTAATTTATTGTTATTGGAACAACTTTATAATCAAAATGGTAAAAACTCTCTAAATTGTGTATATCATAAAAAACATTGCGCATTAAAAAATGTAATTTTAGTTAAAAAATGGTTTATTGATAACTATATGAATGTATTCAAATTTTTCGAAAACTTCAGTGAAAATAATCACAAAAATGTAATAAACAATAATTTTGAAAATGACAAAGAGGAAAGTGATTCTAGTGAATCTGGTGGTTATGATTGTGTTGATAATTGATGAGGTCTATAGATATCTATTGCAATATATTATGTTATTATACAATAACCTAATTTATTCTAATCAATTTTATAACCTAATACTATCTTGACAAATGTTACCAATTATGATAAAAATTATAATTGTATGTAATAATGATCAATAAATGTATGTTTAAAAAATAAATTGTTTTATTTAAATGAAACAAAAATCTTATTTATTACCTGTGTAGTTTATTTAAAAATATAAATAAGGATATATACATTAATTTAAAAACTTAACTAACTTAAAAATTACTTTAAAATTTACTTATTTTTATTTTATTTATGTTTACATTTTATTAATTCACAGAGTCTCATTACTTAATCGTTTTGAAATTTTATTAACAACACTTTGAACTGAGTCTAACACTTCATCTATTGGATGAGTCACTATGTATTGCACTCTTACCGATTCACTGTAGGTATTTTCCCCTTCGTTGAAATCGTATACTTGAATTTTTAGCATTTTATATCCTCTCTCTGAAGATTTATTGATAACATAAGAAAGCGTCTCTTTCTTACTTTTTTTCATCATTTTTTTCTTCTTAGTAGCCTCAACTTTAGCGAGTTTAGCTTCAGCTAGTTCGAGCTTGCGTTTGGTTCGCTGTTCTGCCTCAAACGAGTCCCAGCCTGCTAATGGATCCTGTGCGCAAGGCATGGAATAGTAATCATCATTTACAGTTGACATGTTGATCTGAAAAAAAAAATTTGAGATAAATAAGAGAAATGCACCATAAGTGACATTAAAGAACATTAATAAATTTATCCAAATCAAACAAAACGCTCACCTTTATAGAATCAAGTGTTGAACGCAAATCAATACCAAATATTTATTTAGCGAGTTGTAAAAATTATTTTTGCATGCGACCTGCCTGCAGTCTAGATTATAATTAATGAATGTGCAAAACTACAATAGCAATTAACACAAATAATGCTGACATCAATCGAAAAGAGCAGGATATAACTTGTCGCTCCCTCACAACGTATCAAATATCAACCCAGGCAGCGTAACTATAATACCTACCTATTAAATTACGACAATGGTTATCTATTTTATCTCTGTCAATCAAACTTGTTTCAACTTGTTGCTCATTTTATATAGACCTCACATTCACCTACTAAAATTGATGTCCTACCTACTTAGGAAAGTTGGTATGATTGGTTAAGGAAGTAGAGTTAGTAAAAGTCAAAATTACATGACATCATTTATTTCTATCGTCTATCATACTAAATTACAAACTAATCTTAACAAACATTACAAACTATAAGTACTAAGTAAGTACATCATATTCTATTATCATTGAAGGATACAATAATAAGGTACTTATTTACTAATACTTAGGTCATAATTAAAACATACTTAATCATGACTTTAAAATATAAGTGCTACCCCAAGCCAGGGTAGATATTCTATTACTAGAAACACGTCTCTTATCATCGTTTCCGGAGAGAACAATTTTATTTACTTGTTTAGTAAATATTCGGTGCTTTATCGATTTAAACAATAAGTTCTTTTTACGTACAATGCTTTCATTAAAATTCACGTTTTGATAATCTGATAAGTCAAAATTACGAATCACGCATGTCTTTACTCCTTTAGCTTTTTTTATTGTACGTTTTTCAGTTTTAACGCAATATAATTTCGACCGCAACCCAACAAAGTCAGTTATTATACTTCCACCCATTTCATCCTTAAACAAACCAGGTATTTTTTTGTTCATTAACGGTAAATTGTATTGATTTTTACGTTCGTAATTACTTGTGTCAAAATAATTCAAGAACGAGTCTTTTATGTCTTTATAAAAATCGGGTGTCTTTATGAAGTATATAAAACTGTCGGTGTCTGTGTAGCATAATTGAACACAATCATTGTACACTGGTTTGATGACATTATAGTGGAAGTTGTACATGTGTGCTTTAGACAATTCCAAGACTGAAAAACCAATGTAAATTGGTTTATCAAGAATTACTCGATCAGATTTCATTTGAACTGCTACTAAATTATCAGAAAAAACTGATGCACTATGAAAGTATGGACTACTAACCAATTTATCAGCGCTTGTTCTTTTTTTAGTAACATTGTTTTTATCGTTCCATTGATTTACAAGATGCACTTTGACTCTTGATTCTGTGTTTTCAAAAGATTTACCAAAAACACTATTATTTAAAAGTTTGAAAAAATCTTGTTCAAACACGGATTCAGCTTTTTGACGAAGTACTGTGTTAACCTCAATGTATCTTTTCAGATAAGAACTTTGATTGAATGCGATCACTCGATGTATTTTCCGCAATTCCAGACCGTGTTCTAGGCATTTCTTAAGATTGACATAATGAATTACGTACTCGTACTTGTTGTACAAATTTGGAACGAGTTTCATACATTTTCCGTGTGGGGGTATACATTTTTCCCCACAGAACGGCAAATCGTTATGCGATAAATGCAAGATATCTGGATATGACAAATCTACTTCCAAAATGTAACCTTCATCAGCATTGTCTAATACTTTCATTACATCCAAAGTATTGATTTCTTGTTGGCTTAAAAACCTAAAGTTTGACAGCGGAAGTGACTGACACATGCTGTACCCATACAGATTATTACAATCGAGATATACTAAAAATGAATCCTCTTGATTTGGGTCATAGTTAGACATATATTTGTTGTTAGATTTTGCATAGCGGTGCGTACACATACACACACCTCCGCGAATTCCTTTTTGTATCATACGTAATATTGCTAAGTCATTGATTAGCTCTAACTGGACGGAAGAACCTAATAAAAAACTATCGAATGATAGAGAAGGGAGAGTCAAGTAGGCGGCTGGATCTAACTGATAATGCATCTTACTTGTCCTACGAAACTTTTCAAAAGTGTCTGTCAATAGTAAAACATCTGTTTTAACATATAAGTCTGTGTATTGACCTAAATTCTCGATGTTGAACTGCGACCAAACTAGCTGGGCATGGTAGTAATCAGCGTCAGATATATTTGTATCGTTTAAAGAACTATAAAACTTTTCCCGTGGGGGTAAAGCTGGTTCCGTATAGCATTCCCATTTCGTCATATACTCATAAGGGTAAACCCCTTTCCGAGTCAGTAACTCGAATTGGCTTTTGTCCGGAAAATGTCTATGCATATGCACTAAATCGTTGCAGTTTAGTGTTTGAGATAGCTTGTCTAGACTTGTGCTCAAAAATTTGAACGAATCTACGAAACGTAGCTGCAGGTATTCATCTAGGGCAACTTCCACATATTTAGTAAAAGAAATATAATTTTCTTTTGTCTTTGGTATGACTTTAATTGAACCCGGTAATTCTCCTAATTCTTTTATAAATAAGTGACAATCATAACCGGACAAGTTATGAAAAAAAATTGGGATAAATTTTGGTAGCTTGTAATTTAGATTACACATCTCATGTGCAGCACCCCGGAATTTTCCAGTTAAATGACAATGATCGCGAACTTTGCAACCCCACGTTAAATGCCCACAAATGTGACAACGAATCGATTCATTAAATACTTTTTCATCATGCTGGTTAAATATTATTGGAGTCTTTTTGCCAAGGATCTTATGAATTTTATGTACGTCATCAAGTAGTGAAGTTATGAATTTTGTAACACAATCTTCCCCGCGATAGCTTACGAACCGGTTATATGATTCATCGAGCACGCAAACAATATTATATGCAAAAGCGACAGGTACGTGATGATGTCGATCAGATGTGCTGGATATTTTGGGATCAAGTTCACAACCTTGTACAGGACGTAACATTGTTTCAAAGTCAGCGTAAATGACGAATGGAACATCTTGCTTGCGATTATAGTTTTTAAACTGTATTACTGACCCCTTTTCAGGTAAAATAGTAACGATACCCCCACAAACATGATGGTCGAGCTCTTCATTTGAAGAAAAGAATAATAAACAATTTTCGCAACAATGTAACTTTCCATGATGTCTTGTTAATTGATTTCTCACCAGACGAGGTAAATCTTTTACTAAACAAAAATGTGACGACGTGTTATTTTCAAGGAACAATAGATGAATTCGGTGTTTGTAACTCTTAGATTCTGATTTATACAAAGGCCCGGTTATAACTTTACTATCTCTTAAACCATAAACGTAGATACTCAAGTCAGGATTATTTTTTTCAAAAACAGAAATATCTGATAAAGTCATAGGGAATGATAAATCTTTGATATTTAGTTTGTCTTGAAAACAAGGATACGAAGTAACCCGGTCTGGGTGTTCGGTTGCGGGGTAAAGCGCAGCGATAACACACCACAAAAAACAGTAATCATCGTTATTTTTAATGTTTAAACACGCTTTTTTATTTTGTATGAATTTTGGTAAATTTATGAAGTTTGAACCTCGCAGTGGTTCATATTTACAAATATTTATTTCCAGATGACAATTGTTTAAAAATGTCCACCCACTGTCTCTCTCTTGGAATTCTTCTATTTTTTTCATGATACTGTTTAAAATGTTTGTGTACAAGTTATTGAAATCATAGTTTAGATGAAGTGTAAAATTAGTAGTTGCAAAAGATTTCATTTCCTGTGTATCATTTTTAAACATAAGAAACATAGAAAACAATTCAAAATTCACTTTAATGCAAGTGTGAGTTTGAAGTGATTGATCAAGAAGCAAATTAATCTTTGTGCGAATAGCATTAAAGAAAGTGGGTACACAAATTCCTTCCTTATCATCTGATACTTTGACTCTATAACTCGCTATGCGATTGCGAAATGCTGACTCAATAATGTCTATACCATCACACATCGGTAAAAATGTACGGTTCTTATGTTTAGTACTACGTGTATGACCTAACCAACATTTTTTTTCAACGTCAACGTTACACGTTTTGCAGAATGGCATTTTAAATTTCTAACAATTCCCTATAGAAACTTCCCAATATCCTATAGAAACTTTGTTCAATACAAGTAATTTAGTATGTTAACCGTTTATTTAATTATTATTAGTGCTAGTTATACGTATCTAAATGATTTGCGACAGGAATAAAATCTAGTTTGATGTTCACTCAATTGTAAAAGGTAAATGAAGTTGAAATTAGTCGACCATGCCTTATTCGCAACGTCTATTAAGCACATAACACACTGAGCTATAATGTATATTTTATATTTTTAGTTCAAAATATTCAGAAGTGTAAAAATCTAAATATTAATTATCTTGTCTGTTAGTATACCTCAATAGAAAATATAAGAAAGATTGTGCGGAAAGTATGTTATATTTGAATATTATTATAGCTCAGTGTATGACAACCATTATAATTATTTTTTGCAATATGGCATTTCAAATTTATTTACTCCCTAAAAGGTGGAAATTATATTCAATACTAGTATATTGTTTTATAATATTTATTTTCTTAATAATAAGGCCACCTAAAGCTATCTAAATTATTCGAAAACACAAATTAATTCTAGTATACTTAATTATACCGCGTAAAATCTAGTGACAAAAAGAACACAACTTAAAAATATATTTAATGACAAAATGATAGACCTTTCTTATTATAGGACACTCCAAATCAATCCTACTACTTGTCCTTGAAATAAACACTATCTGAATAAAATGTTGGATCACAAGCTTCAAAAAGCTTGTGAGCGTCCCTCACAAAGCTCTGGAGCTTACTCCACTGCGACGAGTCTGGTTCAATTTTGAGTTTGGCTCTTACCAGTGCTTTTTTCCACCGCTCCTCTGGAGCAGTGGAATCAGCATCTTCAGAGTCATAAATTTTTAGGTCTATGAAATAATCACCCTTAATGTCTGCGACTCGTCGCTGTGAGCCGTTAGCCACGCGGTTGACGAAGCTGCTGGTGATGGTTGATTTTTTGGGTTGTGGTGTCTCTTCGACGGCTTCTTCTAGTCCGAAAATGTCCGTGCGTTGGGATTTTCCACGTAGGCTGTAACAATTAATAAAATTTTAATGGATGTTATAACTCTAAACAAGTAAACCCATAGTTTATAAGGTTACCACCATACCAACAATAAATCACAAAGTTAAAGAATTACTACTTGACACTTGTTTATACTGACATAATAAATCTATACTAATATTAAAAAGAGGAAAGATTTGATTGTTTGTTTGCATTGAAAAAAGCTCCGAAACTACTGAACCGATTTTATAAATTCTTTCACTGTTGGGGAGCTACACTATCTCCGGGTGACATAGAGCATATTATATTTTGTAGCGAGGCCTAAAGCCGAGCTAGACCCGTGCGAAGCCGGGACGGCCGGCTAGTAATAAAATAAAGACAGTACAAATAAAAACTTAATGTAAGTATTTAAAATTAAAATAAATAAGTATCTAACAAAAGAAAAATACCTCTGAGTAATTTTGTCTCCTTTTCTTTTCTTCCCGATACTGGCAGTTGTTTCTGCAGATTTCTTTCCTCTCTTGTTTTTCTGCGCTGCTGGGATGATGATGGGTACTGCTTCTGATTCTGAGTCAGACCTGAAAAAAAAACTTTGATTACAAACTTTATAATTACTACTAACATGAAATATATGGGGTCAAACATGACAGGCGTCGAGCGCAGTTATTTAATTCATGATAAATTAAAAGTACTGAAACTTATGTAAATGACTGAAACATTATGTAAGTACTAAATATTAATAGTACGTGTGATATTTACCACATCACAATCAGCTTACTCAAGACAACACAATTATATCAAAAATTAAGAGTAAGGTAAGTTACTCACTTACATGATGAATTTAAATTCACTCGAGGTCACTCAGGGTACTTCTGATGATGATGAAGATGCTCAAGATGCTGGTGAAGCTGAAGTTGCTGACGTCCACGTCGAAGACAGAATTCAGTATGAAACAATTCCTTCAGGTTCGAGTTTTATACGTAAAATCGTATAAAATGATATAATTTAACAAAAGAGCTTAAGTCACATATTATATGACAAGAATAACAAATCAATGACTACTAATTTAAAAGCAATTAATTACTTACATCATAATCATACATGCATCGATTTGAAATTGTAGACTTCCGCATTTACGAGGCTTTAGGTAGGAAAATTGATGACTTAGGCATTCCCACGTGTTGTAAAACACATAGTATTTACGTATTAGTTTTACATGAAAATGCTGACGTGCATACAGCACACACATTTAAAGGTAGGAATTGACGTCACTGCAACACCTGCTTAATATAACCTATTAACTAGTTTCACCCGCGGTTTCGCTCACGATTTTCTCGATTATTTAGACATAAGTCAGGAATCATAAACAAATCATACCCATAGTACCCGGATTGTATCCCAGCGAGACTTTCTATAAATCTTGTATGTCTACTTGTCTTTTATTTCTCAATAACAATGTAATTGGTACCTCTTAATTTAGTACTTATGAAATATAGGTAGATGTGAAAAATTAAAACAAAATATACATTAGATGAATTTTGTTAGATAAGCGAAAATTCATGCAAATCCATCCTTCTAATATTTTCTTAATTTGCAAAATCGTTTTCAAAAATCACAAAAATAATAGGTGAACCCTAATTCAGAAATGAGGTCAAGTAATATCAATTTACAACGTTCCCACTACTTGCTAAGGCACAGAATATGTAATAAAACTTGCAGATAAAGCATAAAGTTATATTAGTACAGGAGCCCGCAGCCATTCAAATAACAATAAAGGTTAGTAGGTTATCTTTGTGAAATTGGTTTAAATTACATCATAGTAGATACTAAAACCCAAATCTTACAAATCATAATCCGCCGTAGTCTAAATACATCTTAAAATATGAAAATGGTTTGTAAAGAGGGTCTAATGTCAGCTGTTTCAGTTTGAACTGGTACTCTTAAATGTAAATGATTAAATAATAATTTATACCCTGACTTCAAATGATATTAATGTCTGTATATAACAACTTTCCAAAGTCTTACTCTTTCTTATGGTAATTGAACAAAGACCTCGAAAATTAAATAATTAACACATTTTGAGATCTTTGTTTTATCACTGTATATGGTTACGGCGGGTTTACGATCTTTGAGACTTGGATTTCAATATTTAAAATGGTGTTATTTAGACCAATTTCACATAGATAACCGGTAACCTTTATTGTTATTTGAATAGCTTCGGGCTCCTGTACTATATGTCTATGTCAACTACTTAATTTCTCCGCGTATACACACACATATCACGTTAGCTACATTTTAGTTATTTTTCTACTGTGAACTTGTGTAGTGCTATGCGATGGTGACATAAATAATTAAATTTAATTGATGGTGTTAATTTTAGTGGGTATATATCGTTTAGCTTCAAGTTTAGAATTTAAAGTTACCTTAGTTTCGCTATTTACTTCCTGACTGCAGATGAAAATTAGTACGCAGTCATTATTACAGAACATGTGCCAATTTCTTGTGGGGACGATCATAGGTACGCACACTGAAATCGAGCACATTTTCTATGTAGTATGTGGAGTGGAAATTACTGCTATCTAGCGACTGGGGATGAAAATTAGTACGCAGTCACTTTTGCAGAACTTGTACCAATTTCTTGTGGGGATGATCATTAGTACGCACACTGAAATTGGTGCACATTTCCTGATACTCCTGTGTTATCTCTGCCGATGAAAATCAGTACGCAGAGACTTTGAGAAGTAATAGCAAACCACTTAGGTACAATAAATCTATTCTGATCTGAACAGTACCTATAAAATTATAACTTTATCTAGTTTTCTTTCTTATTCACAATTTTTCATACACATTATGTTACGTTATTATATCTCACCATCGCTATAAAGAGTAGTAAGTGGTGTGAAAGTGACTTTGTATTCAAATGTGAAGTTATAAATTACACTATCGACTTGGTGAGTGATATAATTATCTAAATGTCTATCTTGACTCAATTTTACATTGTGATTGGGCACGCTGTACCACTTGGCCCGCTGTTACAACTTCAGGTTGTATGCTCGAGGGATATCGACCGCGTTGAACTCCACCTGAAGCGATAGCTGAAGGTGGAGCAACGCAGTCGATATCCCTCGAGCATACGACCTGAAGTTGTAACAGCGACCAAGTGGTACAGCGTGCCCAATAACTACCTACTCAGCGCAACTAAGAACAAGGACACGCGATAAAGATAGATGCATCCTACTCGACTTGGGGCTTTACGCCTACGAGTACATGTTATAAACGATTCAGTCTAGGTGATTGCGATTTTTTTGCGAAATTGCGCGGCAGACAACCTTATCTCGGCGCGATAAGACTCGCGTTCACGTGATTTTGCAAACTGCGCTTATTCGAACCAGCAGTTAAAGTTGGTCGTAAGGCCCCTGGGCATTTGTATATCAGTTTTTCATCATACGTAATTATTAACTTAACGTAAGTTTTTGATTGAAATATTTATTTAAAAGCACTTATGTTTGGATTAGGTACACATAAAGTACCTACCTAAACTAAGTAAAAACATCATATATGATGTTTAGAAAAAAGCTTAAGATATATTATTAACAAACATAAAATGTACATATCAAAAATCAAATGAGCACTTGACCACTAAAGCTCTGTAATAATCGTAGTAACTACCTATACAACTAATAAAACCAATAAGCAACTAATTGTATTATGGAAGTAACTAATTATACAGATGGTGGAAACTACCTGCTACCTAAGATCTGTATGTGAATTTCATAATATGCAATAAATTATTATTAAGTATTAGTTCTAAGAGATAGTACCTCTATAATAATAATATAATATCTCTTCTACTTTAATAACATCGTACTTAATCACATCGCTCGAGTATTAGCACAGATTGTAGAGCGAATTGTAGTCTAGTATATACGTACACATCAATTCTCTAACATATAAGATTCTCTAAGATTATAGCCAATATTATCCTAGTGATAATTCAGTACCTAATTTCCACACGGATTTATTATATCAGAAGCCCGTTATAGTTTCGCGTAATCGAGGTCGTGTGGTAAAACCAAATTCATGTATTTTACCGGCATAATCTGATAAGAAAATAAAAAGAAAATATAAGAAAACTGCCATCTGCATCCACTGGATGCCCGCGACTCTCTCACAATGTCGTCGGCCCAGTGGGGAGGTTAAAGGGGGAGGCCTATATTCAGCAGTGGACGTCTTCTGTCTGATGACGATGATAATAAAACTGGCATACTTTTCAGGTTCTGGTGACATAAAGTTGAATGGAAATTAAGCGCTTCGTTACTACATTAGGATCCTATTAAAAGCGCGTCCCACTTTTTCCCGCCGCTCTACAATAGCCATTATCTCACGTGGGCTATTATTTTGGTAAAAATTTACATTATTTACATAATTTACAAAGTGTAAATATTTGGCCAAGTATCTATTTGTAATCCCTTGATAAAGATATAATACATTTTTTTCTCTACAATGGTTTCTTTCAACAAGTTGATTTCAAACTTGGAATTTTTATAATTCATTTAATACCAACATCAAAATGGGATATAATACTGACGCTTATTAACCTGACAAAAATATAAATTTAGTTAAAATAATGCGGAAAAATCATAGAGATAATAAATGAATGCAGATTAATTAGTTACAATCGTTACCTACTCGTATATCACACTGAAAAAGTGAAAATCGATCGCGACTTATCTTATCAACGTCCTTTCAATTCCCGATATTCATGCCAATTTGTATTACCATGACAAAAGTTTGCAAACAAGATACATCAATATTATGCCGGGAAATAAATACTCGGAATGAATGATAAATTACCCTAAACGAAAACCTACTTATATTAATGGGTTTGTAGAATTTAATAAATTAAAACTTCTCACCCAAACGAAATCAAAATCCGGCTTAATCTGGCTTTCCGGCTTTTCCTCTTATCTCCGTTCAAATCTCATTTGCCATTGCACTTATTTTAATTAATTATTACATTCATTTTATTTTAAAACTATAGTTTCAAGCAGCATTTACAAGCACTCCACTAAAATTGAAGATTAGTCATCAATTTATTCTATTTATATTATTTGTTTTAAATTCGATCATATTTAAAATTTTGAAAACACTATTCTAGCACTGGTCATTGGAAACTTTTTCAAAGTCAAAGGAGGTTCATTTAGCCTAAGGCGTAAAGTTAGTTACTTATTTTATTTCTGTATTTTTTAAAATACTAAGTGTTGTTTATGTACAGTTTAGAATTCGCGAGTTGATAGATGAAGAAGCCGCGAAGAAGGGGCGTGCACACGGCGCCAGGAGCGCGCCTCGACTGAAGTCGCTGAAATGGGAACGATGCGAGCTTTCAGGACACGGCACACGGGAAATATCACTATACATTATTTGGAAAAATATCTTGGTGATATTTTATAGTGGCAATATTTGCTTATCTGTTCAGGTGTATTCGTAGATTCGATTTCTTTCAGACATTTATGTGATTGTTTCATTCATTCATTTGAATCCTTCTATATATATTTTTCGAAGTATGAATCTGCAAATACGGCGATCTAAAATATTATATTCTATATTTGTACTGTTTCGAGAACGCATATATCAAGATAATAGCTAATACTGGGTAACGCGTGAAGGGTGTACTAATTCGAAAAGGAGCCAAGTGTAAGTGTACTCCTTATTATAAAAAAACTTTGAAAATGCGATAAAAAAACAGATTCTTCTATATATAAAGTTAATTACCACTCGCGAATTGTATGAAACAGCTTTTTTTTTTCGTAATTTCAGAGTTGGTCCTATAATAAAAGTTGTAAATAATAAGCAGTACAAAAACCTCTTTAGTACCTCTATGGAGTATGGAGTATTGTACACAACACGCAAAGACACGTTTCACCTCATGTTTTTATGCCATACTAGCCGCCCGCCCCGGCTTTGCACGGGTGTAAGCTCGGCCTTCGGCCTCGCTACAAAATATATTATAGCCTATGTCACCCGGGGATAGTGTAGCTTCCCAACAGTGAAACAATTTTTATAATCGGTTCAGTAGTTTTTGAGTTATTTCGTTACAAACATACAAAAATAGGTACAAATCTTTCCTCTTTATAATATTAGTGTAGATGTGGCAAACAAGCCAACGTGCCGCTTGATGGTAAACGATCTCCGTCGCCTATGAATACCTGTAACACCAATGGCATCACAGATACGTTGCTGACCCTTAAAGACTCTATTAACAGCCCGTTTGAAGAACCCCATGTTATAGTTACTCGGAAATGCACAAATTTCCGGTGTGAGGGCGAAGGCAACACGCACAGTGTGCGATTTCCACCGATCTATGATATGTGGATGTACTTTCAGGCCGTGGTGACCAGTGCGATGATAAAACCACGTTGCTGACATCAAATCGAACAGTTCTTCAGAACATTCCCCGTTGTAAATAAGACACAAACAGATTCGACGTATCTGTGCATGCTGAACGGGTGTAGGTGTTCAGTGAGCTTGGGATCGTCGACAATTCTGACAGCTCTACGCTGTAATACAAGAAGGGGCTCAAGCTGATAATTGTGTGCTCCATTCCAAAGATGGGAGCAGTACCTACCTACTCCACGTGAGGTTGGACTTGCGCTTTGTAAAGCAAAAGTCTTTGTATCGACGTCAAGTACCGCTTCGCCTTGTTGAGCACACTAAGTTTGTTAGAGGCAAGCTTGGCCTTACTCGCAATATAACAGCGGAACTGTACATTTACAGAAATGTCGACTCCTAGGATTCTAATGCTTTCTGTAACCTTGTGGGGAGTGTTCTGAAAGCGAGGAGCTACAATAAATGGTTCTTTTATCATTATAACACTTTCCCACACTTGAATTTGTTAACTAACTAAAATAAATAATAAATTAATCGTTATTAAACATTGCCCCGAGAAAATAATATATAAGTTTAGGAAAATAATACTTCAAGGTGATATGATTTTCTTACGTTGGCGCCAAGAAGCCTCTAAACGACGGTACTGAAGACTGAAACGACGGGACGTTGAAGGGACAATTTGACGCTTGAAGTATCTCTGACATTTAGAATTAGGATCGTAAGGTTGGCACCACGGTAATTCCTCACGTCACTGCGCTTCATCGCACTCACTTCATGCGTGTATTTAAATAATCTTAGAGTCTGTTCAGAAAGAGAGTGGACTTGGATTGTGGTTGAATTGACAAATTTCTCAATAAATAACACGCAATTTCACTCAACAAAACAACACGATGTGACACAATGTGACAGCTCATGATAGCTGAGTTTGATATTTTTCAGATGTCAGAGGCGGTTTGCCATTTAAATATTGTTCTAGTTCTCTTTTAGGCCAAGTCCACTCTCTTTTGGAACAGACTACGATCAGGTGACGTATTCTATACGGAAAGTTATGATTTGTGTTCATCGAGATCTAAACTCTCCGTCTCCGTCGTACTAAATGTAAACAAAAGAGCCGAAGATCTCTGATCGAAATATTCCGATTGCAGCAGAAAAGGTAGAATATAATAAGAGCGGTCACAAAGTGGAGTGATGGCCATATATTTATTGTCAACTAGCGACCTGACAAACGTTTTACTGTCCAATTTCCATAGAAAAAAGCACTAGCCAGTTATTTTGTAAGAAACATCGTTAAAACGACGTTATTCGTTAAAACGACGACGATGTGGTCGAAGATGAAGCACGTACACTTATAATAATTAGATCAAGATCATTTCTTTGGTGAATGATTAGGCTAGTTTGATGTCAGTATAACCTAAGCCTTAAGCTATCTAAAGAGTAATGGTGTCGAAGTTGAGGCAAAAAGGATTCCAACCCAAATCTTTCATTCCATATACTAGGATAAAATTGAAGAACCCTTCGAACAAAAACCGTTTGAAACTAACAAAAAGATTCGAATTCAAAATACATTTACTCATATCAGTGTCATCCCCAAGAGAGCTTCCACGGAAGTTAGGCAAATCCTCTACCAGCAAAAAATACAATTTCAGAAAATACGGAACGAAATAACAAAGCTGTTTTTCATATAAACATAGTTGTGTTATCACAATTATTTTCGTGGAAAAGGCCGAGACAGGAAGAAATGGAAACAAAGAAGATATAGAACTGTTTCTTTGACGAATCTCTAGTGTATATTCTCTTATAAATAATGTACTTAATGCAAAGTTAAAGCGAAAATACACGAGAGATTCGTCAAAGAAACTGAACGTTTGAAGCTGAACGTCCGGAAAGTAACGCCTGATTTAATCATGGTATGAAAGTTACTTACACTTTTTCATGGTACTGAATTAATAAATTATCTTTAGGTATATAAATAAATAAATATAATCTGACATTATTGCACACATGGTCATCTGACCCCAAACTAAGCAAAGCTCGTAATATGGCTGCCAGAGACTGATATACATACATATATATTTTTAAATACATTCATACTTAAATAGATATTAACACCCAGACATAGAACAAACACAAATGTTCATCACACAAATGTGAAAAAAAATATGAAAATTTCATCAAAATCAATCCAGCCGTTTCGGAGTCAATAGTGAACATACATAAGATGTGTGTGTTTTTTTTTAATCTCGCAATTACAGATTTTTTTTCTCTACTTTTTTATTTATTATATATATAGATGATAAGAAAGGGGCATTTTGGGAAAGGGTCATTTTGAATCTGAACGTTGGTAAGGTTGTGTGGCGGGTATGAACACATCAGGCCTAAATCAGGCTTTGTGCATTTAGCCGAACTCACCCTGCAGACGACCTTGCTGCCCTTTTCAGTATGTTGAATATTAGTTAGTTCATTAGTGTTGCTGCATAGTGTGCGTGTACAATGAGCAAGTGAGCCGTACTTAGTTTTAGCGTTAAGCTGTTTAATTGGTGAAAAAACTGGGTGGAACATAGAGACATTTCAACAATAATTTAATTGTTGCAAGGCATATCTCCCTTGTATGTCTGATCAAAAGTGAAAAGGCTACGAGTATCTTGTCACGTGACATATATCAGGTACGCGGAATGGTGCGTCATGAAAGAGCAATTTATCGGTTGAAGGAACATCGGCGAGTGACATCGTCTGCGGACGCAATCTTATACGTCACCGCACATCTGACCCAACAGATGACCCATGTAAGGAACGGGATATGTTTGTGTTACGGGTCACATTATGCTATCAAATCATGTAACGGTTTTGAACGTGATATCTGATGTTAAATCTGTTTCTGGAATAGCTTAACTTCTTAACGAAAAGCAAGTTATATTTACTGGTGATATTAATTCAATTATCTAAACAAATACGAAATGAATTGAAATTTATTCACGAATAATAGGGTTATACACTGGTCTTAGGTATTTATATTTAGTTCTCTTATTTTGCCGTTACTTGGCATGTGAATTTAGTCATAAAAATATATGTATGTCTAGTATAAAAAAAGGAAAGTATACAATTCTATGTTCATTGCGTGGTCAAAATTAAAATTAGTAGATTAGTAGGTGGTATGTCAAATGAAGTAATTCATGTAATTATATCAGTCAAGTAAAGAAAGTTATATTAATCGTCAATAATTATGTTATATTTTCTCACTTAAGAGAACATCTATTGACTTGTAAATTTCCATTTTACCAATAAATTACTTATGACTTACTCGTATGTAGACAGAGCGAATGTCTGAGAGTCCCACCTGCCAGCAGGCGTCTCCATACCGTGGCCCAAGATTCAAGGTGTAATAGGCTAGATAGGTCACTATAACCTGAGTGACTTCAAGCCCAGAGTGAATAAGTACTTTCTAGGTCTACCTGGACCATCTTCGGCCACAACATCGCTTTCCCTCAGGTGAGTTGGTGGCCAAACGTACACCTATTCTATATAAATGTATTATAAAATATAGTTTTTGAAAGTAAATAAAAAGTTACAGTATAACACTGTTTTAAACTATCACGGTTGTTCACTACAGTGACAGTTCGGGAACCCCTTCCACAACCTTACCACGGTAAATATTCCGTAAATAATCATATAACTGTAAATTACAGTATTCCGTAAAAAGTGACTTTATTTTATAACTCTAGGCACTCATCCCATATACATAAAATTTACAGTAACACCCGTAATATTAGTGTTACAACAAACATATTAAATATGTTAATATAGAGACCAACTTTAGTACTAGAAAAATAATTAAAATTTAAGGAGCCAATTTTTACAGAGCGTACGGCGTATTGGAGGGCGCCTTCTTTTACATCAAGATTAGACAGTTAAATAGAAAGTATTTTTTACCTTTACATTGTAAAAATACGAATAATAGCTTCAAGCTTATTGTAGGTAAATCCTTAGCGTACAGAAAGAACAAAGCCCGACCTTGTCTAGAATCTAGACATGTTTTTATTTGTAAAGATATTCAAATATAAGCGACCTAAATTTTTTCTCGTACATTAGCTTCAGCTTCGCTACATATCGGGAACGCTGGCAGTGAACACGGAATATTTACATTTCTATTGAGTTAAGTTTGAATAAGTACTTTATGATTGATCGGAGCCCACTTTCCTTAGCGAATTGTCATCGTGGGTATTTCATTTTATACGGAACCCAAGGGTCGAGATTGATGAGTGCTATAAATAAGTTACGCCGATATGTTAGTGTAAGCTCGGATAAATTTAAGAAATGACATAAAAATCTAATAAAGTGGTATGGTTTAAAGGCCTTGGCTAGCGATTTTGTAATCACAAGCGGGCCAATTCACGTCCGAATTCAGGCTAATGTTCTGTCTTGTGCAGCGCAAAGATGCTAATCTATCGGTTTTTTACCGATACCGATAGATTAGCGGATATATGTAATAATATGTAGTAAAATCATGTATTTACATAATTCTGTTTTAAACTATCACGGTTGTTCACTATAGTTCTATGATTATTTACGGGATATTTACCGTGGTAAGGTTGTGGAAGGAGCTCCCGATATTTCGGCGCAGTTACATGCACCATGTTCACGGGAAGACTGAAGAATGCGGGTGGTTGGTCGAACAGTTGAAAGTTAGGTGCAGACAAAACGATCTACCCTCTTTCTTAGCATATTTTTTTTTTTTGTTAACATGGTGCATGTTACTGCGCTGAAATATCGGGAGCTCCTTCCACAACCTTACCACGGTAAATATCCCGTAAATAATCATATAACTGTATTTATATAATTGTGTGTGTATTGTGATATATAGGTATAATTTAAATTGGATTTATATTTGATGCAGATACATCAAATTTAAATGTAGTTATGTGAAGAGAGCGGCGTAGGTTCCGGTAGAGAGCGATTGTTAGGCGTTCAGAACTACGTCCCAGCGAGGTGGTAGCATAGGTCGTGCAGCGCTAATATTCCATAGCTGAATTAATTACAAAATGTTCACTCACAAGGGCCTTTGGAAACGTTTGCGCGTTTTAAGCCGATACAGTGCCATCTAGTTTCACTTGCGTGAAACTGTTGTGTTACAGTTATCTATTTCTTTTTAGTTCTTTAGTTTATTTTCGTTGGTTGGCCAGCTTTTTGTATTTGAATTATAAGTATTTTGATGCACGAATAAATACTATTTGTTCCAACCTGGTGAATAACTAGTAGACAATGTTTAGCATTAAGTCCTCCTTATTGTATTGTCACCAGAACTAAAGGTATGCAAAATTTCAATAAAATCAGTTTGGAGGAACTGTTTCTAATTCAGATTGCAAGATTCATATTCCACCCCATCACTTCCCACCCTTCATACGTGGGAAAATCTTAAGTCCCTCCAAGAAAAGTTCCCCAGTTGGAATAGGTTCTTCAATGCACTTGATACAACGTTACCCTTCAATTCATCTCCCCTGCAAAGACTTTCAATTACGATCAAAATTGGAGATTGAATGCTCTTATAAGGCAAATGTTTACTCGATGAGCGTGGTTACACTCCGTCGTCGTGACGTCAAAAATACGTAGAATACATAACTATATAAGTATGTAGATACCACAGATATTTATAAAAATAGACACCACAAGTTCACCTATTTTGTATTTCGGTGGCCTTTTTTTAGTAGTATCAATACTCCAACTAGTACGCCTCATAATCCAGTTTGAGCTCCGTTGTCTTGGCAAATTAGCAAGTCATAACAAAAAAATACAAATTACGCCATAGTAAACAGTAATACCGGTAATTACAGCGTAGGACGTCCACCCACAAGATGGACAGACGACCTAAACGAGCCCGCAGGAAAACGCTGGATACAGGCCACTTCCAACCGGCCCTTTTGGAAATCGATGGGGGACGCCTGTGTTCAGCAGTGAACGTCTTATGGCTGAAATGATAATGATGAAACATTAATAAATAAAGTTAATTTTAAGAAGAAAAAAACCGACTTCAATACTATAATTATGTACAAACTTAAATAAAAGAGTAGAAAATTGGCAATTAAATAGAGATTGAAAGTCCGCATCAAAAATTTAGCTGAAGGGAACCACAAACCAAAATGTGTATATGTAAATGTGTATATATTTTATGTTTATATAGATTTTTTTTAAAAGCGCTAAATCAATTGCGATAAAATTTATATGGTCCCACCTTTGAAGTATGACATACTAAACAAAAAAAACATCAAAATCTATTCATAATTCGCGTAACGAACATACAAAAAAACAGTGGATTTGATAAACTCCTCCTGAAATCGATTAAAAACTCTTTGAAAGCATTCCGAATGTAGTTAAACTACCACAAAAAAATCTAGTGACGTCATAGTAGGTATAAAATATGCAGTATACTGTCTTTCGAAAAAGCTGACGTGCTTGAGGTGTCTATGGTCATAAAGGTCTGGTATAGACACTGGCGCAGAAAAGGATATGGGGTGTATGCTGCTTTTTATGAACTCACTAGCGACCCGCCCCGGCTTCGCACAGCAAGTTTCATTATGTATATGTATAAACCTTCCATGAAAAATTATCTAACTGATCGTGAAAACCGCATCAAAATCTGTTGCATGGTTTAGAAGTTAGCGGATATACAGACAGACAGATGCGGAAAGCGACTTTATTTTATACTATGTAGAGATAGAGATATTTAACATCCGATGTCAAGAAACGAGCATATTTATAAATAACTAGCTACGCTCCGCGGTTTCACCTGCGTGGAATATTCCTTATAATATCAGCTATCTACTAGTGAAATTCCGTTTTGGAGTCCATGGAGAACATACATACACACATTGATTTTATATATATTGACGATTATTATGACTGTGTATCAGTGGCTTTTTGATTCCCAAGTAGATGAACCGATTTAATTGCGTTTTTGTTAATTGAAAACTAGTTAAAATTGGATTTTTATTGGCTGTATTTGAAGTTTTTTTTTAACAGCTTAAAAATTAAAAGCTATTTGTCCGGTTTTTTTATTTCGTTTTTGTTGTAATTTTATTAGGTGGAATTCTTTGTGAATACTTTTATCCACTTAGATCCGTGACTGCTGAATTAATTTGAACTTTTTACCGAAAATTGGGGCAAAACTTGAAAATGGAATAAGCAACTTCATGAAAAAAAGTCAATGGTGCCATTGGCTTTTCATCATGAAATTGTCTAGTAAGTTTCAATTTTCAGTAAAAAGTATGATATATGATGATACTTTTTACCAGTTACAAATCAAATCATTTATTTGCTAAATTTATTATTAAGGTCTTAATATCATTTTTGTCGCACTGTATTAAGTCTGCAAGCAGACATGCAAATTATAAAATTATATTATTATTAAATCATATTATATTATTAAACTATTTTATAATTAAAAAATCCCTAAATTCCTTAACACTATAGAAATAATGGTTAAGTAGTGAATCAGATTACCTAAAAACTAAATACTCGATATAAATATCATCACCATATTTCGTTCCTTTAAAACTCAATGTACGGAAATAAAGTGGAAAAAAAAACTTTCCTTGTACGAACTTAAATAGGAACAAATATGACGAACAATGTCTATTAACTGACTTTACTACCAAGAGTAAAACTCCATGTGTCAAATGGGGCTGAAACTAGGTTATTGCGCAGTTCGATCAACATTGAAAGTACCTACCTGAGCAAGATCCCTGAACAATTCACTTGGTATTTTCCGTTCATTAATATGAAATGATCCCGACGGACGGCACAGTGGAATCCTAGAACCGAGCTGCGCTCTTATGATATAAAACTATGCGCACTTCCAATTACGCTCAGCGTCTATTGGAAAACTAGTCAACTTTTTTTGCGATTTTTATTCGAATTCGCCTAAAAAATGTTCATCAGCCTCTCTATTGCAGATATAACGCTTTGTTGATACTATGATCAGAAATACTAGCGCAGCAGTGTTTTTCTATTTGGGAGTGTATAGTTTTTTCAAGTGAAAACTTCTTTAGGTGCACTGAGCACTTTATTTTGTGGGTACCTATTGAATGAGATATCCGTAACGCTCGGCTATGTAACGCTCATTCGGGTAAAGTCGGCTCGAGTCGACTAAGGGAGAGTCAACCTTGATGTTTTCACTTCTGTCGTGTATTTTTAAGCACAAACACATTTATTATTAATAATAGGCTTGCGTTTGACCGCCACCTCGCCTGATGATGCAGTCTACTATGGAGCACGCTTGCCTAGAAGAAACCAATTCACTCGCGTCTCGAAGGCACCCATTTAAACCAAATAAACGACCCAAAGGGGAGTGGTGTTGTCCATAAATATTGTTTTATTTTTGTTGCATAAAACGCCACCAGCTTCTCCAGATTAGTGCAGACTCTTTTGGTGATGTTTATTATTATTATTATACCAAAAATAAGCTTTTATAAAAAAAAAGTTTTTAAAACCAAGCTTTTATTTAAATCTGCTTATTTCTCTATTGTATTTCCGCTTACAAGAGATTCGTCAAATAAACTTCCGCAACGTAACACCTGAATTAATAAATTTTAGTTAAATGTTGCATTTAATTTTTATTATGAAGGCCATATTAAAAATATTACAATATTAGATATTGCTTATTACCACCAAAACTAAAGGTGTACACAAGATTTCAGCCAAATCGGTCAAGAGAAACTTGCTATAATTCAGCTTGCAAGATTTGACTTAGACAAACTAATGAACATTACAATTTAAATAAAATCTTACAAAAACAAAACAGATCATCATATTCCTGACTCATTGTACATACGTTATGTTTGTCGCTGAAACTATGCAGTTTATATCAAGTAAAGTCACAGACTAAAGGTACTACGTAGTACAGTAGAGTTAAACATAATAAAAGCGTTGTAGAACGATAAATGAATTACATTTTATCCAATATTTTGTATATGACAAAATTAACTTTAACTTTCTGATAGATGGGAAAAGTAATAAGTTATTATATAACTAATTAAATATCCAGTAACATGTAATGGATGATAGAATATTGTAGTATAACAGTTATACTATAACATCCCATTTCCCAATTATGTCAAATCACGTAAATACTTAAAAACGGTATGCTTTGTTGGTTATTGGGTTTTTATCGACTCTTGCGCAAGCCGTGGCGAATTTTTAAGTGAAAGTGGTTCAGTTACTCTGCATGAGATTCAAAAATTCGGTGGTACAGTCACCAGCTTCGACAGCCGTGATCGTCTAGTGGTTAGGACCCTACGTTGTGGCCGTAGTAACCCAGGTTCGAATCCTGGTCACGGCAGTGTCATACACTGTCACGGTGAAGTTCATTTTTTGGGCGGCGATAAGACATTTTTGATTGAAAGGATTGGATTTTTTCCAGCTTATCTATTACAATTACAATTACAATGGCCCTCCAATAAGTGTGACTGAAGTTGGTATTTTCTTAAAAAGATTTTCACAGATGTTCAAGTTTTGAATTAAGAACTTTATTGGAATAGTAGGTACTTTGACCCGGGTATGTCCTAAAACTGCGACCAGAACCACCACCATTGTGGACGTACTGCGATCCCCAAGCCACCTGCCAAGCGTGGAGATAATCGGCAACACCCCTCTCTAAGAGGGAGGCCTTTGTTCTGCAATGGACGTATACTGGCTAGCTAATGTTGTGTGTGTGTAACATACTTAGTGAAAGGAATAGGTCAGAAGATAGTAAACTCCACAATAATTTCCAGCAGCTTCACATTTATTCTATTATACTCCAACGTTACATCAGATTGATATTAATTATATTTTCTAATACACTCTTTTGCTGTTGTTCATATAACCAGATAATTATTATTATTTAAGTTTTACGTCTCGATGCCGTGATGCGTCACCCCTCAAGCCCTCTGCTCTCCACCAACCATCAATTTGTCACTAGTCAACACAACGAGCTCTGATTGGCCGATGTTCCCGATTGGCCTTCGTAAATCTAGTAGGCTTTGGAATTAAAACGGAATTCAAATTATAAATCATTACATTGTTTTTGTCCAGCTAACTAAATAAAAATATCAACAACACATTCGTGTAATTTAGAAAAATAACTGAACTGATATAACCGTGTGAATATACAAATTAATCAGCAATAATCGCTATAATACCTAACAGCTCGGCCATCCTACTTCAAGCGAGTCCCATCGCTTTTTTGGATCAGATACATCATTCCAAGATAGTGTTTATTTACATGCAAATGTATTTCTATTCTATGTAAACATAAAGACAGAACAAAAAGGAACTCATTGTAAAGCTAAAATTGCTTATAACATAATATACAATATTTGTTAATTTATACAAAATAAATGTCATTTTAAATTCCAATCATTATTATATTTTACACCTTTGATAGGCAAGGCATTAAATTACTCTAATTGCTTTTTGAATATATTTTATACCATACAATTCAACAAAGTTCTGAAATATTTTGCTCGTGAAGCTCTTGCCCTTTTTTTCACAGTTTTGAAATATTTAAGTAAATGTTCTGGTTCATGGAACTGAGCTGCTTGGGCACCAATTTTTACTGCTCGATCTTCTATGCCATACAACAGACAATCTACTGCTTGTTTGCCGGTGAGGCTACATCTGTTTAGCAAGTTAACCTTGGCATAATAATAATGCTCTAACGATTCGCCATATTTCACTATCTTAGCTAACATTTCGGTTAAGAGTTCAGCATAATCCTCTCTACACGGAAAATATTCTAATAACTTATTTTTCCACTCAGACCACGTGTGCAATATCGGAGTCAAACCCTGATACCACGTTTTTGCAACACCGCTCAATTTCGGCAGGGAAGAGTGAATAATTTCTTTCTCTTCCCAGCCATAAATTTCGGTGCATTCTTCTATTTTAATAATCCATGTCATATCAGTTTGATCTTTAGATAGAGGGTCAAACTCCGGTACTACATTTGTGTTAAACGTAATTTTCGGCTTATCCGAACCCTTAACCTTCTCTAGAATACACATAAACTTATCCATCAACTTAATATTCCGCTCCTCCTCCTTATGTTTAGATAATCTTACTCTTTTCGGTGATGACGATTCACTTCTTGATTTCAATGACGAATGGGTAACGTGTCTTCTCTTCTTTACGTCATGGGATTCGTTTCTCCTCTGTGAAGGTAACTCGTCTTTTTCTTTGTCAGACGATACAGAGTGGTGTCTTTCACGCATCCTTGAACGTAATAACCGTCGTCCTTTACTGCAGCCTTGCTTTCTTAACTTCAACCCTCCATCCATATCTTTCTTCGACCCTCTACCTCGGGTCTCCTCACACCTGAACCCTCTACCTCGGGCCTCCTGATAATTTAACCCTCTACATCGGGTCTCCTCATACCCCGACCCTCTACCTCGGGTCTCCTCATACCTGAACCCTCTACCTCGGGCCTCCTGATAATTTAACCCTCTACATCGGGTCTCCTCATACCCCGACCCTCTACCTCGGGTCTCCTCATAGCTCAACCCTCTACCTAGGGTTCCCTTCCTTTTTGGTCCTCCATCTAGGGCACACCCGCCGTTTTCATTCATTGCACCCTTATCTGAAACTTCCAATAACCATCTTAATACACATGACAATTAATGAGTCGCATAACACAATTATGAAATCAACGCTAGTCAATGTCTTATTTATAAACTATCAACATGTTTTCCATTTCTTGTGCTTCCCATTCCTCAGACCAAAATGTATTTTATTTTTTTCGATTCCATTAAATCATCTTGTCAAATAATTTCAACCTTCCAAACGTCTATCAGAGAGCGGGAAGTAAATGCATCACCGTTCACAGGAACATGATATTGTCAAAACTTATTCGTTCCCACACTCCTTGCCTAATTATTTCATATTAGAAACACGTGGCGAATTTTACGAACAATACACTTGCGCGATCTAAGTCGACGTCAGCGCCATCTAGTTCTGTTCTGAAGATACTTTTGTCTCATATGTTATTAATTGCTTTGATATTATGCATTGATCATCATGCCATATGGAACAATTTTTATTTAATAGAAGAAAAAAAACATTATTTTCCAACACCCTTGTATTTAAATAATGCTTTTAATTTAAATTTAAATGCTTACATTTTTATTTTAGCTGCCATTTTGGTTATTGTATTGTCACACAAAACACAAACAATATACAAAATTGTGTGTATACAAAATTTCAGAAAAACCGATCAGAAGAAATCGGTTCTAATAAAATTCAGCTTGCAGGATTTCACCTAAACAAACATTGTATGTTAAATAAGAGCTCGTAATAAATAAAGTTCCTACTACTTACGTTTTTCCGTGCTGTGGACGTGAAAAGAAAATGAAAAATTTTCTCGCCGATCCCACTTCAGACTGAAAGGAATAGGTCAGAAGATAGTAAACTCCACAATAATTTCCAGCAGCTTCACATTTATTCTATTATACTCCAACGTTACATCAGATTGATATTAATTATATTTTCTAATACACTCTTTTGCTGTTGTTCATATAACCAGATAATTATTATTATTTAAGTTTTACGTCTCGATGCCGTGATGCGTCACCCCTCAAGCCCTCTGCTCTCCACCAACCATCAATTTGTCACTAGTCAACACAACGAGCTCTGATTGGCCGATGTTCCCGATTGGCCTTCGTAAATCTAGTAGGCTTTGGAATTAAAACGGAATTCAAATTATAAATCATTACATTGTTTTTGTCCAGCTAACTAAATAAAAATATCAACAACACATTCGTGTAATTTAGAAAAATAACTGAACTGATATAACCGTGTGAATATACAAATTAATCAGCAATAATCGCTATAATACCTAACATTAGTATTTAGTAAACAAAGAGATTGAACGAAACTATTGTATGAAAAAGGTTACAATACAATAACACTTAATTGACACCACAGAGAGAACATCACAACAAGAATACATTAAATAAAGCCAAAAAAGGCGGTCTTATCGCTAAAAGCGATCTCTTCCAAACAATATTTTAAATCGGTTTCTTCTAGGCAAGCTTACTTACTCTATCGTAGACCGCATCGTCATTTCGTAAATAAATAAAAGAAAATAGATAATCCTGGTGAAATATGGATGGTGGTTTGTAGAACACGTTTAATTTAGTATAAACTAGTCGACCGCCCCGGCTTCGCACGGGTGTAAGCTCGGCCTTCGGCCTCGCTACTATGACCCGCTCCAGGAACACAAAATTTCATCAAAATCGGTCCAGCCGTTTTTAGAGTATCCTATGTCCGTCTCCTGGTTCTAAGCTACCTCCCCACCAATTTTCAGCCAAATCGGTTCAGCCGTTCTTGAGTTATAAATAGTGTAACTAACACGACTTTCTTTTATATATTAGGTCGGGGAAAAAGTCTTTTCGTATTTTGTATGTATAAAGTTGTAGTAAAAATCTCATCGGTTGTACTGTTTGTATCTGGCTGGTTTTGATACCATTAAAAATATGATATTTTAAAAAAGGAATACAAAAAGTAAAAAGCAATTTCCCGCCATTTTTCAATTGTTTTTTTGTTCGATAAAATGAGTGAATCTAACGAAGAAATTCGATATATTGTGAAATTTTATTACAAAAAACTGAAAAATGCGACACAAGCCGCGAATAAAATTTGTGACATTTATGGACCTAATGCAGTGTCATCAAGAGTAGCACAATGTTGGTTCAAGCATTTTCAGTCCAGGAATTTTGATGTCAAAGATGCAGCTCGCTCTGGTCGCCCTGTTACGGATAAAGTCGATGCCATTTCTGAAAAAGTGGACCAAGATCGGCATATTAGTAGTTACGACGTAGCTGAAGACCTGGGGATTGACCACAAAACAGTTTTGACCCATTTGAAAATAACTGGGTATACAAAAAAACTCGATATTTGGGTGCCACACCAGCTCACTGAAAGAAACCAAATGAATCGTGTACTCATTTGCGATTCTCTATTGAAACGTAAAGAAACCGAACCGTTTTTGAAAAGATTGATCACTGGTGATGCAAAATGGATCACCTACGACAAGAATGTGCGCAAACGATCATGGTCAAAGGGCAGTGAAGCACCACAGACTGTAGCGAAACCCAGATTAACACGTAATAAGGTGATGCTGTGTGTATGGTGGGGTTGGCAGGGCATCGTTCATTATGAGCATTTACCGCCGGGCAAAACCATCGATTCGGATCTCTACTGCCAACAGCAGATGAGACTCAAACAAGAAATTGAGAAAAAACGGCCGGAATTGATCAACAGAAAGAGTGTGGTCTTTCATCATGATAACGCCAGACCGCACACATCTTTGGCCACTCAGCAAAAATTTAGAGAGCTTGGTTGGGAAGTGTTAATGCATCCACCACATAGCCCTGACCTTGCACCCTCAGATTTCCACCTGTTTCGATCTCTTCAGAATTCTTTGGGTAGTGTTAGATTAACATCAAGAGAGGACTGTCAAAACTACTTGTTGCATTTTATTGATCAGAATTCCCAAAATTTCTACAGCAACGGGGTCATGTCACTACCTAAAAGATGGCAACAAGTTATCGAACAAAATGGTACATATATATTATAATTAAATGTAATTAAACTTGAAAAAAATATGTCTTGAATTTGTTTATAAAATACGAAGAAACTTTTTCCCCGACCTTATATATAGATATAGTTATCGGAATTGACATTGACACACAAAAACACACACATACACTTACTCACACACGCAAACACACACACACCTTACCATATCTCCTTTGTTTGTCTGATCTGAGAATAAAACGATATCAATACCACAACTCAATTAGCCAGTGTGGGGGAGTGGTCCACACAATCTCAAGCGCACAATAAGTGAAAGTGCTCTTATTTAGATACATATATTCGAACCAAAGGCGAATTTTGTCGTACCTCTCACCAGCTCCGACAGCCGTGATCGTCTAGTGGTAAGGACCCTACGTTGTGGCCGTAGTAACCCAGGTTCGAATCCTGGTCACGGCAGTGTCATACACTGTCACAGAGCTCATTTTTTGGGATTTAATTCTACGTACACTAGTACATTGTTATAAAAAACAAATCAAAATATATGGTATTCTAGGCAAATTTTTATGTATCTAGGTATGTTCTCTATGGACCCCGAAACGGCTGAATCGATTATAATGAAATTTTCAGGCAACCTTCAAATTAGCCCAGCGACTGATTTACAGATATCTACTATAGTGGAAGTGATTCTATAAAGTTTGATAGCGATAGGATCAACAGTTTTTTTAGTGTATTATTATTTTCTCCACAAAAACAATGACGAAATAAATCTAAAGTCAATGACAAAAAATCGTACATTGATATATTACATCATAGAAAAAAAAACATCTAAGTAGCAGGTTGCTGTCTCTACTAAAAAGGTTGCTTCAAGGAGGTTTCATTGTTCTTGATCTTTAACTGTAAGGTAGCTGATTTTATAAGGAGTAATTTAGGCTACTTCTATCCCGGATATAACACGGGTGAAACCGCGGGGTGCTGCTAGTATTAAAAGAACTAAAATAAAAAATAAATATTTATATAAAAATTATAAAATATAAAATTTAAAATAAACCAAAGTCAACCCATTCTTAAGTGCCTATTCGACAAACAAGCCATTAGAAAATACTAAGTAGATGTTTTCGTAGAAGTAGGTCATCACATGTGCTACAGGTCTACGCGTAGCTACGATTTACGGCGTAGAGCTCTACGATCGTCCTGCCTACGCTTAGTCTACGATAGTAAATAAATTGTGTAGTTACATCTTTTTAATTCTTTGTTATTGTATCGTCTACACTTCTTCCGACACAAGCGACATTATTAGACCTATTTATACAAATTATTTATTTCAACAATTAGACCCACAGTATTATTCTTCAATTCGCAAGGTCGCTTATACACCTGAAACAAGCTTGAATCACAAAGACCTATGTTGGTGGTACTGAACTGCGCTTTTAATTATTACACATTTAGGGGCGTATTTATGCACCAATGAGTTATATAGTACCCACATAAATTATGTCTAGTTTCGATGCCATCGATTTTAAAAATGGTAAAGAAAACATCCTGATAAAACCGGTATATTCAAGAACCTCAAAATATCAAAAACATGACTGGGACAGCGTGATGGATTAGGGTCCATTCTCCCTCTGAGAGAAAGCTTGAGTGTTGATGATATACGGGCTACGGGCGTACATTTAATCTATGCTTAAACCTGCTCTATGAACATCTTGCCAAAGGAAACTATCAAAATTGAAGATTGAAAGCTCTTATAAGGAAAATGTTTCATCGTCATCATCATGAGCCAGAAGACGTCCACTGCTGAACATAGGCCTCCCCCTTTAACCTCCACACTGAACGACATCCTACCATCGGCATCCACTGGATGCACGCGATTCTCACAATGTCGTCGGTCCATCTAGTAGGAGGCCTACCAGATGGACGTCTGCATCTTCCAATTCGTGGTCTCCACTCAAGAACCTTTCTTCCCCATCGGTCATCAGTTCAGCGATGTGGCCTGCCTATTGCTACTTCAACTTGCAAATTTTAATAGCAATGTCGTTGACTCTGGTTCTTTGGCGAATATCTACGGTCCAGATTTTATCGCGCAAAGAAACTCCGAGCATAGCTCTCTCCATTGCTCGTTGTGTGACTCTGAGTTTTTCTAAAAGGCCAACAGTTAAGGACCACGTCTCAGTAACAGGAAAATGTTTACTCGATGAGAATATATTATGTTACACTCCGTCGTTGGTAAGCGACGTTACGAAGATACATCTAAAATACTTAAGTACGTAATGTATGTTACTGTACAATTAGCTGGGTAATCTATGCTGATGACAGTTTTTTAGTCCACTTTTATTCTATAAAGACTGTTATGGGTTAAAACGCATAGGTATTGGGTGTCGCACTCGATATCAATTACATAACTTGATTGACGGGTGACGAGTGGTCAACTCAAGCGCAGAAAAAGTGAAAGTGCTCTTGTTTTGGGAACATTATATTCGAACCAAAGGCGAATTTTGTCGTACCTCTCACCAGCTCCGACAGCCGTGATCGTCTAGTGGTTAGGACCCTACGTTGTGGCCGTAGTAACCCAGGTTCGAATCCTGGTCACGGCAGTGTCATACACTGTCACGGCGGAGCAAATTTTTTGAGATTTAGCTAGAGTAAACTACTACCACATTGTTTTAAAGAAACAAATGAAAATATATTGTATTCCAGGCACTTTATGGTTTACTTTACAATATACCAAAGTAAACCCATTCTTCAGTGCCTATTAATTGACAAACATGCATTTTTATCCTTATTAAGTGCTTTTTCGCAAAGCGTAAATGTCGCACTAACAATAACACTAATAGTCACAAAAAAATTTTTTTTTGATTAAATTAGAACGGCTGTTAATGCATTTTTTGTATGAAATTTGTTGTAGCCAGCTGTTGCACCCATATAAACCCCTAGCAACTGTGTTAGCAACTGTGACGCGGAGTTTGACGCGTTGACATAAATAAGAATGTTCAATCAAGGTTCTGTCACAATACCTGGCGACAGATTTTCCATCTCATTTCCATTCTATTTACTTCTCTTTTCTGTGCTAATAACACTGACACAAGTTCATTGTCACACTTCATATGAGGGCAGAAAATAATACGTAGATGTTTGCGTAGAAGTAGGTCACACCATCACATGTGCTACAGGTCTACACGCGTAGCTACGATTTACAGCGTAGAGCTCTACAATCGTCCTGCCTACGCTTAGTCTACGATAGTAAACATTGTATAGGTAAACGAATTCTGTTATCTTCTTAATTCTTTGTTATTATTTCGTCTTCCTTTCCTACGACACAAGTCAGTGACATTGTTAGTCCAATTTAAACAAAAAACACATTTCGATAATTAGATCCACATTATCATTGCACTGTGAGTCAAATTTCAATGGACATGCTTCAATTTGCACTATCACTTAGACGCCTGAACTGCCAAAATGACAAAGACCTAGGTGGTACGGAACTGCGCTTGTTAATATTTATACGTAATTATACACATGCGGATGTACTTAATTAAGTGTTAATTTAACTCTATGAACATTTTTCCAACGGAAACGATCAAAAATGTGGGTAGATTGAGAGATCTTATAAAGCTAAATATTGAGTAAAGGCTTCAAGCCGAACTTAGACCAGATACGTTCGCATCCGACACACACACACACACACACACACACACCTTACCATATCTCATTAGTTTGTCTGATCTTAGAATAAGACGATATAAATATCGTAACTCAGTTGGTCAGTGAGAAATGGTCAACACAATCTCAAGCGCAGTAAAAGAGAAAGTGCTCTTGTTTTGGGGACAGATATTCGAACCAAAGGCGAATTTTGTCGTACCTCTCACCTGCTCCGACAGCCGTGATCGTCTAGTGGTTAGGACCCTACGTTGTGGCCGTAGTAACCCAGGTTCGAATCCTGGTCACGGCAGTGTTTCACTGTCACGGCGGAGCAAATTTTTTGAGATTTAATTATATTATAATTACACTACTTCTACACTATTTAAAAGAATCAAATTAAAATATACTATAATCCAGGCATATTATGGTTTATTTACAATAAACCAAAGTCAACCCATTCTTCAGTGCATATTCGATAAACTTGCCATAAAAAATACTACGTAGATGTTTTCGTAGAATTAGGTCATACCATCACATGTGCTATAAATTTTTCATTCTATATGTGCATGCCCCTCCACCACACTCAACAACATATAAAACGCATACAAAATACTATAGATTAGATTACGTATAAATACACATTTAGAATGAAAGATTTCTACAGGTCTACACGCGTAACTATGATTTACGACGTAGAGCTCTACGATCGTCCTGCCTACGCTTAGCCTTCGTTAGTAAATAATAATATCGTGTTGTCAAACGGATTCTGTCGTTAATCTCGTTAATTCTTTATTATTGTTGCGTCCACAGTTTCTCCGACACAAGTCAGTGACATTGTTAGACCCACAGAAAAAAAATTGTTTTAATTAAACGGCAGTCAAGGCATTTTTGTTAGAAATTTGTTTTAGCCAGTTGCAACCATATAAACGGAACGTCAGTCAACTACACACAGTTAACAACTGTGATGTGGAGTTCGACGCGTTGCGTAAATAGGAATGTTCAATCAAGGTTCTGTCATAATAACTGACGACAGATTTCCATTCTATTGACTTCTCTTTTCTGTGGTTTAGCCTATTTATACAAATTATATTATTTATTTCGACTGTTAGACCCACAGTGTTACCGTGAGTCAAATTGCAATTAACATGCTTCAATTTGCATTGTCACTTAGATTCCTAAAACGGGCCTGAATGACAAAGTCCTAGGTGGGACTCAACTGCGTTTGTTAATATTATATATATAAAGCGTACTTAGTCAAGTTAATTTATGCTTAAAAGCGCTCTCAACATTTTACCGCACGAACATGACACAGACAAAGTTATATTTAACACATGCTTAAGTAATGTGAAATGTGTAAACGAGTTACCCTCTTATGGTTGAAATTCTATTCAGATGCAGTAAGCATTTCTATTCCACCCTTTCGGTCAGAACAGCAGATGTATGCAACCTCCTTACCTGCACTGCGACTGCCTTTCTGAAACGTACAATCCAAGTTAATCCAAAAAATCCGAGGTTATAAATAAGTGAATAGCTATTTTCTAGACAAGAGTGCTATATCTATGACCACATCATTGCTTTTCAACAAGTGATATTGTGGACAAACGCAAGCCTAATCAGTAAATAAAAATTATTTGAAAAATAATCATTTTTAAAACAAGTTTTTAGCTTTAGCAAGGAAAATGAATCAGCCATCTTGAAGCGGCGGCCATATTGAAACTAGTGTGAAGTCACATTATCGTATTCTAAGCTTCAATACCTTTCATTTGATCTGGGACATTATTGCACACATGGTCATCTGACCCCAAACTAAGCAAAGCTTGTAATATGGCTGCCAGAGACTGATACACATACATATCATACATATATATATATTTAAATACATACTTAAATAGATATTAACACCCAGACATAGAACAAACACAAATGTTCATCACACAAATGTTTGTCCTAGGTGGGAATCGAACCTACGCCCCCAAGCGCAGGTACCAACTGAGCTAACGGGGCTGTCTTTGATATTTGATACTTAAATTAATTTGATGAGGTTGACAAAAAAATGTAATCCGCCATCAATTCAATTCAATTTATTTGTTTCAGAATAATTTATTCCATATTTAAATAAAAATGTCAAGATATAAATATTACACACAGTTACATTAAAGCATTAGATCATAAAAAATTCAATAATAATGTCATACAAGTCAATACAATAAAAATGCCATCATGTGGCCGCAGCCATTTTAAAATGACGGCTCTCAATTTATCCTTTCCTACTCTTTAGGCTCTTTTATTTGATACCCATATTAAACGGTTGAAAAAAACCAGACAAAAACAACTCTCAACTGATAGTGGGACCTATCAAATCTGGTTGACTCAAGCGCTGGCTTATCGAGCAAACATTCTATGACTTCAATGAGTTCATAGCCAAATAAAATAATATTATAATAAATAAAATAATTAATAATAATACATAATGTAAATGTATAGAATTTTGTAATACCATTGACGTGTAAATTTATAATTATGAATAAATGACTTTGACTTTGACTTTGGTGGTGAGGCCTGTTAAATAAAAGCATGTAAAAAAATTACGTTTTATAACTACAATTTTGTGATCTAAATATGTTGTGAGTAATTTATTATTCCACGCTGGTGGATTGAGAGTTTCCAACATTAATGTGAATACCATGTTACGTAACAAACTGTGAAGACGTCACAGCTTCAAAAGCTTTTCCCATATTTCGGGTACATCGGCTTAAAGGATAATCTGATGTACGGCAGGATGATGTCACTTCAGTTTAGGTTGTAATCTTTATGTATCACTTCACGTGTTCCATGACGTACTTGTCTGCTTTCTATCATCGTCGTTTCTTATTTTTTCCTGTTTATCTTTTGGTAGGAAATACTAATCTCTAAAAAAAATGCAAAGCAGTGGAACAAAAACTCGAAAAGTCAGAAAAGTTGGTACATGTGACAGTTTCCGACATCTACAACTACTTGAGAAGTATTTTGTAATTTTGTACTGGACAGGTAATGGACATTGGATATAATAGGTCGGGGAAAAAGTCTTTTCGTATTTTGTATGTATAAAGTTGTAGTAAAAATCTTATCCGTTGTACTGTTTGTATCTGGCTGGTTTTGATACCATTAAAAATATGACACTTTAAAAAAGGAATACAAAACGTAAAAAGCAATTTCCCGCCATTTTTCAATTGTTTTTTTGTTCGATAAAATGAGTGAATCTAACGAACAAATTCGATATATTGTGAAATTTTATAACAAAAAAGGGAAAAATGCGACACACGCCGCGAATAAAATTTGTGACGTTTATGGACCTAATGCAGTGTCATCAAGAGTAGCACAATGTTGGTTCAAGCGTTTTCAGTCCGGGAATTTTGATGTCAAAGATGCAGCTCGCTCTGGTCGCCCTGTTACGGATAAAGTCGATGCCATTTCTGAAAAAGTGGACCAAGATCGGCATATTAGTAGTTACGACGTAGCTGAAGAACTGGGGATTGACCACAAAACAGTTTTGACCCATTTGAAAAAAAACTGGGTATACAAAAAACTCGATATTTGGGTGCCACACGAGCTCACTGAAAGAAACCAAATGAATCGTGTACTCATTTGCGATTCTCTATTGAAACGTAACGAAACCGAACCGTTTTTGAAAAGATTGATCACTGGTGATGAAAAATGGATCACCTACGACAAGAATGTGCGCAAAAGATCATGGTCAAAGGGCAGTGAAGCACCACAGACTGTAGCGAAACCCGGATTAACACGTAATAAGGTGATGCTGTGTGTATGGTGGGATTGGCAGGGCATCGTTCATTATGAGCTTTTACCGCCGGGCAAAACCATCGATTCGGATCTCTACTGCCAACAGCAGATGAGACTCAAACAAGAAATTGAGAAAAAACGGCCGGAATTGATCAACAGAAAGAGTGTGGTCTTTCATCATGATAACGCCAGACCGCACACATCTTTGGCCACTCAGCAAAAATTTAGAGAGCTTGGTTGGGAAGTGTTAATGCATCCACCATATAGCCCAGACCTTGCACCCTCAGATTTCCACCTGTTTCGATCTCTTCAGAATTCTTTGGGTAGTGTTAGATTAACATCAAGAGAGAACTGTCAAAACTACTTGTTGCATTTTTTTGATCAGAAGTCCCAAAAATTCTACAGCAACGGGATCATGTCACTACCTACAAGATGGCAACAAGTTATCGAACAAAATGGCACATATATATTATAATTAAATGTAATTAAACTTGAAAAAAATATGTCTTGAATTTGTTTAAAAAATACGAAGAAACTTTTTCCCCGAGTTTATTGCTTAGCGCTGCTCACTCGTAAATACAAATAATATCCACAGAAAACTTTGCTATAACAACGCAATCAGAATATCATTAGTGTTTTAGAAATTTGTGATAAAATTTCATCACTTCACGAACTGGAAAGTTTGTTCAAAAGGTTAAGTTTTAGCCTAATAAACAAACACTGGAGTATGCGTGATTAAAGTTAATAGAAATACTTAAAAGCAGGTATAAACTACACTGAAACCACTCAGCAAGTGTGTTTTCTGACTTACTCAGAGTGCAATACAAGCTAGCTGCTATTTCACGAAGCGCTAAATCCTAAATCAAAGTGGCCAGAGAAGCCCCACGGCACGCTCTTGGTAATCTCTCGCAGCTTACGAACCTGCACTGTTATCAAACGTAACATAGCTTTAGTCTTAATCTGATTTAAAATAATTATCAATTAAAAAACCGACTTTACGAAATTTGTATAAAATGGGCAAATTCAGTTATTTTTTTTAATTTATTTAATACCAAAAATTTACAATGTTTCACATCATAAGTTGTCTTAAAACCTAATTAAGGTTTGACTAGACAACTAGTTCTCGCCATTTACAAATTTATATACCTAGTCTAATTAACGCAAAACAATATTAATACAAAAAAAAACACATTCAGCTTAGCTAAGCGTTGCGCGCTAGCACACAGAACAGCCGTAGTAGGCTTTTTCCACGTACGTCGTTACTTGGCCATATTAATAACCATATTGTCATACAAGTCGCCCGCCAATTTAAGTTACTGTTACTTTATTACCGATTATATAAAGAAATAAACATAAATACTATAATACTTTTTATTTTCTCGCAGTCAATGGTAAAAAGTAGAGTAAAATCATCTCGTCTGAGTCGCGGGCATCCGATCTGAGTGGATGCAGATGGCAGGATATCGTTCAGTGTGGAGGTTAAAGGGGGAGGCCTATGTTCAACAGTGGACGTCTTCTGGCTGATGATGATGAGAGTAACTCGTGAAAAAAATATTTATCTCGGTCATTGTATCCCTCGGTCCGCTCAGAATTCTACTCTAGAATCCTTCGCTGCTCTTGGGATCCAACTTAGTCCTTAGAATAAAATTTATTTTTTTAGGGTTCCGTAGCCCGACAAGGAAACCTTATAAATTCGTTCATAGTGAGAACGAATTTATGTATTTTATTGCAGTTATTTTTGCTAAAACACTTTAATTAGCTGCGTTGTGTTGCCGGACACTCGGAGTGCGTGACTGAGAGACGGCTGTACTCGTGTACGGTAATGTACCTTGCATTCGTCTAGTCAATATGGTGGCGGGCTCAACCTATCTACAGGTAAAAATATCTTAGGATATAACTGTATGCATATCTTGAGTGCTAACATCATCATCATCATCAGCCAGAAGACGTCCACTGCTGAACATAGGCCTCCCCCTTTAACCTCCACACTGAACGACATCCTGCCATCTGCATCCACTGCATGCCCGCGACTCTCACAATGTCGTCGGTCCATCTAGTGGGAGGCCTACCTACGCTGCGTCTTCCGGTTCGCGGTCTCCACTCAAGAACCTTTCTTCCCCATCGGTAAACAGTTCTTCGAGCGATGTGGCCTGCCCATTGCCACTTCAACTTGCAGATTTTAATAGCTATGTCGGTGACTCTGGTTCTTTGGCGAATATCTACGTTTCAGATTTTATCGCGCAAAGAAACTCCGAGCATAGCTCTCTCCATTGCCCGTTGTGTGACTCTGAGTTTTTCCAAAAGGCCAACAGTTAAAGACCACGTCTCAGTACCATATGTCATCACTGGCAACACACACTGATCAAATACCTTTGTCTTTAGGCACTGTGGTATCTTGGACGAGAAGATGTCAAGCAATTTCCCGAACGCTGCCCATCCGAGTTGGATTCTTCGGGCGACCTCTTTGCATAAGTTGGACTTACCTAACTGAACAATCTGTCCAAGATAGGTGTAATGGTCAACAACTGCAAGAGTATCGTTCCCAACGATTACCGGTACGGGTACAACATGGACATTGGACATGACTTTTGTCTTGTCCATGTTCATTTAAAGACCCACCTGTTGGGAAAGGCTACTGAGGTCGCTGAGCATTGTATTAAGGTCCTCCAGCGACTCTGCCATGATGACTTTATCGTCGGCAAAACGAAGGTGAGTGATGTATTCGCCATTGATGTTGATGCCGAATCCGTTCCAGTCCAAGAGCTTGAAAACGTCCTCTAATGCGTTAGTGAACAGTTTCGGAGAGATAACATCTCCCTGTCTCACGCCCTTATGCAATTGGATTGGTTCCGTGCTCTCGTCCTGTAATCGGATTGACATGGTGGCGTTTCTATACAAACACTTCAGCACTTCGATATACCTATAGTCGATATGACAACGCTGGAGGGACTGCAACATTGCCCAGGTCTCGATTGAATCGAAGGCTTTTTCATAGTCCACAAACGCTAGACATAATGGCCGATTATACTCCTCAGTCTTCTGTATAATCTGGTGGAGCGTGTGTATGTGGTCTATGGTGCTCCAGCCTTTACGGAAACCGGCTTGTTCGGAAGGCTGGAAGTCATCAAACCTGCTTTCGAGACGGTTCGTAATGACTCTGGAGAACAACTTGTACACATGGCTCAGGAGTGAGATGGGCCTATAATTCTTCAACGAAGTGTTATCACCTTTTTTGAAGAAGAGCACTACCACACTTCTATTCCATGCTTCAGGCGTAGTACCTTCGAGTATGACGGAATTAAATAACTTCTGGAGGACCAAAAGTACCGGTTTTCCACCCGCTCTCAGAACTTCTGTCGTGATTCCGTCATCACCCGGCGCCTTGTTGTTCTTAAGCTGTTTCAGAGCCATTCTAATCTCGTACAAGCTGATGTCTGGGATGTCCTCAGTGTAGTGTCGGGTCAGTTTAGCTCTCTTGTCCTGAGCTGCGCTGACAATAGGCTGTCGTGTTGAGGTGTACAACTGTCCGTAAAACCTCTCGAGCTCTCTCAGAATCTCCGGCTTTGATGAAATGATACTGCCATCCTCGATCTTCAGCTTCGTCATTTGGCTTTTCCCAATAGACGAATTCTTCGCGAACACTTTTGAGCCCTGGTTCCGCTCAATTGCGTCCCTAATACATCTTGTATTATAGGAACGCAGATCATGCCGCACCGATTTCGAGATTCGTCTATTAAGTTTGCCATATTCCGACATATCAGCTGAAGATTGCAGTCTCATCTCAGCCCGGTCTTCCATTAACTTAATGGTTTCGTCTGAGAGCTTTAGAGGTATTTTTCGGCGTAGCGTCTTAAAGAACTTGGACCCACTGCTTGGACAGTTTCCACCAGCCCATTGTTCTATTCGTCCACAGTTCCGCATTCGGCTAGGCCCTGGAAGCGATTATGCAGTTCGAGTTGGAAGTCTTTGGGGTTTTGGGTTTGAGCATGACCAGGACGGAGCGTGGACTTCACCAGACGAGACCTCTCGAGCTTGATGTTGATATTCAATGTGCCTCTGACAATTCGGTGATCGCTACTGGTTATCACCTTGCTGATCACGGAGACATCATTGAATATTTGCCATAATCCCCACGCTCGGCGGGCGGCTTGGGGATCGCAGAGCGTTCACCATGAAATTTGGAGGATGCTGCTGCCCATCCTCTGGTGGTTCTGGTCGCAGTTTTAGGAAATACCCGGGTCGGAGTGCTAACGCGGGCATCCAAACAGCTGTTCAGTTAGATAACATTGGAGCAATATTGTCTACAAACTGAATATATAAAAAGGTGGCCCTGTATGTTTTAGATGTTTCTTCATCGTTAATAATCCGCGCAGGTAAGTAAAACATGCCTGTCATCTGCTCGTAATAAATCACAGCCGGTGAAATGAAACGGTTCTCGTGTTACGTAGCTACCTACTTAGCATAAACGATGGCACCATGTGAATCCATTCAATCATTTCTAAAACAAAGTTTTAGTAATTTCTTTGAAGCAAACAATCCATCACGCCTTCTAATAAAACTTAGCTTGTTATAACTTGAGATAGGAACCTCTAAATGTTTTGAACTCAGATGTTTACTTACGAGCAGTCGCCGCAATGTTGGAACTTTGGTTTAATGAAACAGATATAACGGAACTGAGAAATGCTTTAAGCAATCTTTAATAAGGGAGTATAAATGTACCTACACCGATCTTAGAGTTATTTTTATTATCAAGGAATACAAACAGTTGGTAATTAACACATGAGATAAATTGTTAAACAAAACCCTTAAAAAGTTTTCACTATCACATAACCGAATAGTGTAAATGCCGTAGTGTGAAAACTAAAATTGGAAATCTTAAACATAGAGAGATAATTATTAAGCACTAGCCCCGCGGTTTCACCCGCTTGGTGATGATGATGAAAAGTAGCCTATGTGTTAATCCATGACATAATCAATGTATATTCCAAATTTCATCCAAATCCATCCAGCCGTTTCTGCGTGATTGAGTAACAAACATTCATCCATCCATCCATCCATCCAAACTTTCACATATATGATATTATAGTGTGATTAGTGTGATATTACAAGAAATAATATCATAAATCCTCATACAAATTCAACGTTTATTTTTATTATTACGTGTTTTTGCTATTATTATTTTAAATAAGTATACGGTGTGTTCTTTTCGATGAAGGACATATTCGAATATATTATTGTACTCATCATTACAAACCACTTTTGCTATAGGACCAACCCTGAAATAGCTTAAAAAATTAGCTAGATCAGATCGTCAGCCGATTCCACCGATAGATTTGGATGAATTGGATGTTATGAAGGTACCATTAACACAGGCTACTTTTTATCCCGAAAAAATATACGGTTCCTGTAAAATAGCGAGGCCCGCAGGGTGCTTCTTACAATACCTAAATTAACTATAATACCTCAATATCATCAGCCAGAAGACGTCCACTGCTGAACATAGGCCTCCCCCTCTACGACATCCTACCATCTGCATACACGGAATGCCCGCGACTCTCACAATGTCGTCGGTCCATCTAGTGGGAGGCCTACCTACGCTGCGTCTTCCGGTTCGTGTTCTCCTCTCAAGAACCTTTCTTCCCCATCGGTTGTCGCTATACTATAATACCTACCTCATGATAATTAATAAGTCAAATAATAAAGGGAATCCACAAAATTACCCTTAAAATAAAATTATCCCCACGAAATGAACAAACAATAAAGTATGAAATTACAGCCTGTTAAGCGTCTAATGAAAACAAGCATAAATTTTTCACAAAAGGAATTAAGACATCCCTAATCCCTCAATTTCGGCGATGTGACAGGAAATTACTTCATTACGACGTAAATTATATTTTATCTGAGAAAAGACCCTAAACGGTTATATAGAGTAAGGCGGGGCTGAGAGAAATTGTTAACACTCACTTCTACTTAATATAACATTTTGGGTATAATTAAATAACTAATGTAGTAATTAACGTGTTTCTTTTGTTAATTTAGGTATAAAATACAACTAAATAATATTTTGACAATATTACTGAGAAAGCACATAACTGTTTATATATAAAT
The DNA here is from genome assembly GCA_949125355.1 of Agriopis leucophaearia. NCBI lineage: Eukaryota > Metazoa > Arthropoda > Insecta > Lepidoptera > Geometridae > Agriopis > Agriopis leucophaearia. The sequence goes on from OX421262.1 coordinate 1,960,896, forward strand.
GTACCTACTTTCTCAGGGATTAGTCGCGCTTTTAAAACTACAGTTAGATACACAAATCATGGTGCTCAAATCGGGAAAATTTAACTAAATGTCATAATTGATAATCATTTATGTACATATGAGGGAAGAGAATCGCTCTTAGCGATAAGGCCTCCGATTGTTGCACTAATTTTTAAGCTGTTTTATCGAGTGTTATTTGTGGTGTGAACAATAAAAAGTTGTTCTAACTATATATACATATATTTTCTCGATATTATTACCACGGGCTAGGCACTTGTCTCAATGTACAATGAAAACAAAGTTTAATAAGTACCTAATAAATTAAATTCCTGTAGGAAACGTGGCGCCTCGTTTTATAGCCTCGAAGAGAAATAAAAACGTGCAAAATTGCACTTTGTTTGACTTACAAATTGTTACAAAATAAACTATGGATGGAACCTAAATACAGCCATAAATGGCTTAAAATTTTAACAATAGAAACGTAATTACATACCTTTGTGACTCCTGTTAGAAATGTGTCTGAACCTCAAGCGTGGGTTGTCGTTTACTTAGCTTCAGGCGTCTTATGAAACAAAGCACGGCGAGTTCTTATACAAAGGTTTAAGGTCTTATCTGATGTGTTATGCATAGTTCCTTTTCTGTGGAACAGCGCTGTTATTATGAGGAATGCAAAGACGAGATTTTTGAATAATGTAGTAGGTACTAACCAGCCTTACTAGGCACCTCAAAATTCCTTCAAATTTGGGGTTACAAATTTAGAAGAGTTTTTTCCGGGTCAAAGAGTTCAGCACATTCTTCCTTGCTCCTTGAAAATTTAATCATCTGTTTAGGTGTGAAAAATTTGGTAAGTACACATAAGACAAACAGACAGTTATTTATGCAATGATAATAAATAAGTATTATGTTATTTTGGTAGGCGTTTCGAATGTAAGTATAGGTGCATAAAGATTTGTTATCTCTTAGTCTGAAAACGTATTATGTCCGTAACCTTTCCATCATTTCTTATATTATAACGACGCGTTCAATCCATGACGTTTGAAAAATTGATAATTAAAAAGTTCAATTTTCAAATGATAACTACCAAGTGCATGTGTGTTTAACAAACATTTCACGAAACGTCATCAATTTTCTGAGATGACATAAGGTACTTTAACCTAGACCTTGGACCTATAAACCGAATCTAAGAACTTAGCGTAACCGTTAGGACCTATTACGAAAACCCGACTGAAAATAACGCACAAGCATACGAAATTGACATTAAGAAAAACGATAAAACAGATAATTTTCAATCGATAAACAGATTTTCTTGAATCATAGCTAAGAATATTTTCGATCAAGTCACCCTTCAAACATAAAAATCTACATCAAAATTCAAAACAGTTCCGATGTTAGGGAGCTACAATACTACAGACAGACATAAAGATGCACAGATAATCACGTTAAACTTAATATAACTCCCCTTTCTTTGCGCCGGATGTAAAAATAATCACAAGCAGTCACCTTTTAATGAAACTTAGTACAAAGATACGTTATTTTTGTTTGCACTGTTCACTTTATCTGACAACCCGAAGATCCAAATGAAAGGTAGAAACAGTACATACATGTAGGTATCCGATTGTCCCCAATTTCCCGGCTCAATTGGACAAAGGGCTGCGACGTTAGATCTCCGACTCCACAAAACGACGAATTTATCCAATAAAGCTAACTTAGCTTTCATCTCAATGGTAAGTAACATTTCAACTTCAATGTCATTCTACTAACATAGTAATTGTAAATGTTCACAACACTTTAACGCAACTACAAAGAAAATAATACTTCCTTACACAAATACCTATATTTTAATACTATGGATTTGGGTCAGAAATTTCCCAACCAAAGTAAAGACCAAACCAAAGGTTTGCCAGCCTTAGTAACTAGTTATTTGTGCATTTAGACTACAATTGGTGCATGCTAAATGAGACATTGCCATGATGACGTAAGATTTAAATATTAATTAGTTAATCGATATTTATATAAGCTAACTAAATTGATACTGGTACACTCAGTTTTTTTTTACGTCAATTATGTACTAGATCTAATATCCGTATTTGTTTATTGCTCATATTCCATCTACCCGTCTGTCCGTCCGTACGTCCGTCCGTTCATCTGTTCGTCTGTCCAAACGGACAGACGAACAGATGAACAGGGGGATGAAGATGAGGAGGAGGATGAACGTACATATGTATGTCTGTCCATCTATCTGTATGTCCTAATTTTTTGTAACCTTCTTACTTCTATAGTTATTAAGGGAAGTGCATGAAACTGCACAATTACAGTTTTGATATAGTACAAGGATCTATATGTATTCTGTGATAAATCTCAATTTTAAAGTACACAAAAACCTAATTATGTATTTTAGATGGTGGCGGATGGATGGTGATGATGGTGGCTCTGGTACATATGAAATATACATATGGATGGATGGTGATGGTGGCTCTGGTACATATGAAATTGAAATGGGTTTTTTCCTTCGAATCTCCTCCTTTTGGGCATCTAAGTATAACAAACAGGTCTTTTGAAATAAAGGTAAGATTTGAAACATCACTTTTTACCAGTAACCCTTGTTCGTTCTGTCCGTTCGAATGTCTGTCTGTACGTCCGTCCATCTTAATTTTTTTAGAACATTTATAGATATAACGATAAGTGCATGAAACAATTTATTACAGTTTTAGTAAAGATCTTAATTTAAAAAGTACAAAAAACTTTTTTTACCGTATGGGTACCGCTCTGGTATATGTGAAATTGGGATGAATAAAACACTGCACCCCTGCAATTGTCGAATGCATTGTTGAGGTATTTTATAATGAAGGTAAGGTTTGATACATAACCTCTTATCTAGTGCATCTTTTGTGAAATATGGCCCACCAAAGTGGCAAAAAGTTGGTCCTCCTCCCCTGCATTTCTAAACTTTTAAACTTAGAAACTTGTAACTTACCATGCTGGACTTAAAACTTTATTTAAAATTATTTTAAACATTTTCTGATACTAATTTTTTCAGTTATAGCTATATAACTGTAATATTTTCAAGACGTTATAGCTCAAAGGTTATTGGCATTTTCGTAAAATGATCTTAATGTTTCTAATCTAGTTTTCTTGCTGACTAAACCATAAATCTTATGTTATATCGAGATGATACATCTCTGGAATTTGACTAAGTCCACAGAGCGTTTGTTTGAATTTTTCTATAACCATAAATTTCTAAGCTATGAATGTGCTCTAGTTATATGATTTTAGCTACGGAACCCATATGCATGTCTCGACACGCTCTTGGCCAGTTTTATTAAATTACATGTTTCAGCACGTGCCTAAACCACACTGTATAACAAACGAGACGAGCAATAATGATAGAATACGTGTTCGATTGCCAGTCGCCACATCATGCAACGAGCTTTGAATCAAAGCTTTAAGCTTGACTAAATAAACCACCGGGACATGATCTTTTGATTATTGAATGTATATCAATTAAAAAAATACTTATAAATTTATAAGCGCTCGTACAAAATGATTGTTATTTTTTTATCGCGAATAAGTCCGCGTTTTACCACCAATTCGCCTGTTGGTAAGCGATGATGTGGTCGAAGATGAAGCACGCAGACTTAGAAGATACGAGATCGTACCTATTCACCCTCGCCTTGAAAAGGCCCAAATTATATCTCTCAGGAAACAAGGAAGCCGGCAGGTTGTTCCAATCCTTGGCCGTACGGATTAGAAACGTAGTATCGAAACGTTTGGTACGTATCCAAGGAAAGTCCACAATGGATGGGTGGTAATGGGCCGTTAATTGTATGGGTGGTGATATTGCCAAATCATCAGGTGCTCAATAATTATTTGTATAGAGCTGTTTCGAAGACCACTGGAAACACTCAGAAAGCGTTATCTGTCTAATAGAAAAAGAACCACGTAAATTAGTTTACAAATGTTGGAGTAATTGGTGTACTTACATAAAAAGGACATATAATAACAAAAAAAAATACCGGCCAAATTGAGAAATTGGAGTCAGTGAAAAGGAAATAATTATTCTTTATACTTATACCGCATTACTTTAGCTATGTTTTATATATTTATTTATTTAAAACAAAATTGAAGTTTTATACCTACATTTTACCCTTTAGCACTTTCACCCGCATCGCCCCGTCAGTCATCCATTCGTTTACATTATGATCACATTGTTTGCAGTTGTGTACCACTCAATATTGAAGTGTGCGGTTGTAGAACTAGTAATAATTTGTAAGTGTGTGCAATACGTGTTTACCTCGGCCCCTTCAGTTTTTGGCAGAATTTTTTTCGGTACTAGCTCGAGTTTAAAGCAGATCCAAACTATACAATAATATCTATTATCAAAGAGCAGGACACCCGAAAACGTAGAGATTAGGGAGGGTGGGTATTCTGGTGCGTTAAAGATCATCTCGGTCACTCTCATGCTCAGGGCATTTCTAACGAGTGAGAGAGAGAATAATGTTAAACAATGTTGCATCGTCCTGTATAAGTGTATACGCACTTGTTTCAAAGAGATTTTATGGATTCAGGCGTTTCTTGTCCTGAGGTTTATTTGTCATTCTCACGAACCTGCATCGAGTGATTTGAAAACGTGATATTTCACCTCAGGATTATTGGATGTATATGAGGGCATGAGGGGTTTCGCCAAACGGTCAGTTAGGTTGACCCAGTTAGACATATTTTCATTCAGATCATACAAAAAAAAACTAGTTGAGGTTTTATGTGAAATACTTTCAGGTCTATGAAAAACAGGCCGTGTACATAAAATTAGTGATCGGAACGGTGTGCTGATCAAAATGATCCCACACTGCCAGTCTACTACTATCCACCGAGGAGTGCCATCGTCCACCGTCACCACCATCAAAAATAAAATGGGCTAAACAGTACGACTAGACTTCAAACTCCCGTAAAGTATAAATAATAAAACAATCCAATTAATATCCTAGCTATAAATCTCTCGCAAAAAAATGCAGTACAATAAACTTTGTAATTTATCCCCGAAACTTTTATAATATTTCAGTGTATCTTTACATAAAAACTAATATGTTTATTTGCGTCGCCACCCACTAGCGTTTTGAAATCGCACCATTTACAATTTGTAAATTGTTTAAGTATTTGTCTAATTGTTCGTCAGAGCGAACTAAAAAAATTTAAAGTCAAGAGTGAATCGGTTTCTTCTAGGCAAGCGTGATCCACCGTAGGCCGCATCGTCGCTTAACATCAGGCGAGTTGGCGGCCAAGCGCAAGCCTATTTTACAATAAAAAAAATATGATTTTAGAACGTTGTATCACGGGCGCTGGCAGAGTAATAAGCAAATTATATATTATTATCGGTCCAAGCATTTATTTTCTCCTCTGCCAGCTGCGATAATATTGTAAAAACCACTGAAGTGAGAATTTTTTTCGTTTAGATTAGAAGGGCTGTCAAGGCATTTTTGTAAGAATTCAGTTGTAGCCAGTTGAACACATGCAAACGATACGTCAAAATATAACTATATAGGAAGGAATGCAGTAATTCGTCAAGATTAGTATTATTTCAAAAGGTTATGAACGCCATTTTGATAAAGTTTAAAATTGACCTTCTCGTGGTGCAATACGGTTCAGTTCCCCTTGAATTTTGTGCAATTATTTTGGTAAATGTTGCTAGTGCAAAAAAACTGCACGATTATTGTGCGGTTTATAATACTAGTAGAGAAATATAGACCGTATCGTATATTAACGTCCGTCATTATTAAAACAGTTCTACCTAAAACTGCACGAAAAGTGGTTGGTAAAAAATTTGAGTTAAAGAGTTTTTCAACAATTTTGTTTATTTTAATTAACAAAAGTTGTGTATTAACGCATGTGATTGTGTTATACTAGTGAATTATTATCCTTTAAATACTATTAAGGTAAGTTCGTAGGTTTGCATGAGTGTGGGCAAACAATAGGAAGTAAAAAAATATATTTTGGTTTTGCCCCAAAACTCCGCACAAACTTAGCTAGATAAATTTCCATGACCTTAATAGGTCATGCTTTGACCATGATATCGATTTAGGCTATGTTTAGAGCTCGTTTTATGTGACTTTAAATGGGTAGAAAAATAAATATTATTTGATAAGGTTAAATGCAATTTCCATGCGAAGCCATTGAAAACAAAAGATATTATAAAATTTAGAATGTGGTATCACAGCTAGTGATGGGACAGTTTTGTGTGCAGTTTTGATTTTATCGATAACCTGTTTATTGTATACCTTATAAAATATTTTATGGTAAAACTTGCCCTAGTCGTTTAAAAAAATTACAAACTCTTATTTAACTTGCATCGTTGGTATGTCTATCAGCTTCCCGATTCAAAATTTGTAATCCATTTTTCTAAACACGTTTCAGTTGCACTAAGTAAATTTGATGTTAATTGTAAAATAATATGGTGGTACTTAACTGGCCTGATGATGGAGCCAGAAAGGTAGGCCATAGTAACCTCTCTACTACATACTTTTACTTATTACTCCGTCGTGTTTGGACTCGTTGAATTCATTTTGATAAGGACTATTAGACCAAAAAGACAAAAACAATATTTATTGTCTGTCTGATAATTCATAGATTTACTGACGACTTGCAGCGCCCCGTGGTTTCACCCGCTATCCTATAGAAACTGCTATTTTTTCAGGGTAAAAACTATGAGTCAATCCAGAATATAAGCTACCTCCATACCAAATTTTATTTTAATGCATTCACTTATTACAGAATTCAGTGAAAACAAACATATTAATACGCATACTTTCTTATTTATAATAATAGTGTGATAATGTCGTTGTCTACATCTACATAATAAGACAAATGAATAATAACACAATAAAGTTTAATCTTCAAAAAATACTCCTAAAGTAGGTATTGTAGGAAATGTTGTAAGAAAAATCAAAAAATATCGATATCGATAAAATTATGGTAACCACTATTATTGTCAACGGCTTGTCAAGGGCTTATAATTAAAACACGGTGAAATCACAAAATTATCAACAATTTAGACTTTACCGGTGATAGGAAATTCCTCCTTTAAAAAAAATTTAAATCCATTCTAGCTCTACCACACGTAATTACAGCGCAAGACGGCATTGTGGATAAATCCGATGGAGCAGCATACGAATTCGAATTCAGTTAGCAACTGCGATGCGGAGTTTGATGCGTTGACGTGCATACTAATGTTCACTCGTATGCCTCGTAACAAATGTTCCATCTCTCTTCCGTTCTATACCCTTCTCTTTTCTGTGGTAAAAACCAAAATATAAACCACAAATTCTGTTTACTTTCGCTAGATTTTTAAACATATGTCAATTGATTTTTTAAACGTAGTTGGCCGCAAATAAACTTCCTTTTTTCTTTCTTTCGTTCTAGCAGAAAATCGATATAGTTTTTGGAATATTAAAAGAATTTGATTTTTGTTAAGCTTAAATGCTTGGATAGAGTTTAATGGTATGCATAATTAAAAACGCGCGACTGAGCCACGCTAGTGTGTCGTGACCCTTAGCGCTCATTTGGCGACTAACGAACTCAGTACGTTGCTAATGAGAATATACAGTTGTTCCTAATTAATTTCGCAGGGAACATTATTTGCGCTGTTTTCCCAGAAAATGTGCTTGTTTACGAACATTAAACACTTTACTCACCTTTATCACAAACATATACCTGGATGAAGATTCACCGGCCAGCGTTATCACTTTCGCTTATCTACACTAATATTATAAAGAGGAAAGATTTGTACCTATTTTTGTATGTTTGTAATGAATAGGCTCCGAAACTACTGAACCGATTTGAAAAATTATTTCACTGTTGGGAAGCTACACTATCCCCGGGTGACATAGGCTATATTATATTTTGTAGCGAGGCCGAAAGCCGAGCTTACACCCGTGCGAAGTCGGGGCAGGCGGCTAGTTTTCTATATTATTGTAGGAGATAAAAATAATCACCGAGTGAGAATTAAATAAAAACCGACTGGGAATCGAACCAGCTGACTCAACAGACGTTGTCCTGTCCCGAAATTCAGAAGTTCAACAGGTTTCTTTTCATCATGGAAACTCGCAGTTTCGAGAGAGACATAGGCATAAACCTGGGGCTTTGTAAACTGCACCTATTCGGGCCCGCGCTTTTTAGTTGGGCGTAAGGCACCTGAACGATAAGTAAACCTGTATCCTCGGTCCAAGCATGTATTTATTGGCTCTGACAGCTGCAAAAGCAGAATATATACTTTTTTTAATATTACACAAAAGTATATCAGGTAGCCACCCACCTGTTTTACGTTCAAAAACCTAGCGATCAGAATTCGTGGTTATTATTCCGATTTTTACAATGTTTTTGTAACTGTCAGAGCCAATGACTGTTTCAAAAAGGGGAAGATGCGTGACATCCAAACATTGTACCCATTAAACATGGCTCGATTCAAACAAAATTTTGACAAGTACTTCACGTGCTATCACAAACGCCAGTTCGATTGTGACTGAAGTCGATTAGGCCCGTGGGCCTAATTTGTGCGGTCCACGTCAAGGAGTTCGTCCCGTATCTACAACAATTTAAAAAACCGACTTCATAAAAATATCAGAGCTGGACCAAATGGGACCACACAAGAAGCACCAGCTTCCAAATAAAAAAAGAATCATCAAAATCAGTTCACCCAGTCGAAAGTTCAGAGGTAACAAACATTAAAAAAAAAACAGTCGATTTGAGAACCTCCTCTTTTTTGAAAGGCGGTTAAAAATCACCTTTGGACGGTGACTTTGCAAATAAAATATTATTTTATTTTAGTCGTTCAAACTCACAACCCAATAACGATTCCATTTACCTTATTGGACTCTTTGATTCATGGCAAAAATTACAAGAGGTCTTGCAAAAAGAAAATCATTAAGTTATATACTGCAAATGGAACTGCCTAAGCCATACTACTTTTATCCATTAGCACATAGACTCGATACGAATACATGATAGAACCAAGTTATGTTCTGACAACTAACCCATTTCCTTTTCTTAGCGTTAGTAAATTAGCTAAGAATATTTTCTTTCATCAAAAGCTAAGTAATTTAGGGTTCCGTATTTCATTAACAGAACATGAACAGATGCTTGCTCGTAAAATTAATAATTTACAGGTAGGTACTTACATATATGTAAAGCTTTAGGTGTAGTAATTATTTAAAAATTATTATAGGTATAGTTTTGAAATTTATTTAAGTTTATGCTATTGTGTCAGTGCGTGTAGTGAAGCTAGAAACATCTTAGCTTTTCGATACTTGTCCACACTATTATGTAAAATAAATAAACTCATGAAATAAAACAATGTTTTAAACTATCACGGTTGTTCACTACAGTTATATGATTATTTACGGGATATTTACCGTGGTAAGGTTGTGGAAGGAGCTCCCGATATTTCGGCGCAGTTACATGCACCATGTTCTCGGGAAGACTGAAGAATGCGGGTGGTTGGTCAAAAAGTTCAAAGTTGAACTTAGAACCGTCCTTCTTCTTTGGAGTCGGTATTAAAATGGTAGGAAATGAGTTTATTTGTTTTTTGTAGCTGTTTCACGTAGCAACAGAGCACCGTTGCTCTGATCAACGTGATTTTTGCATAGAGATACTCGTAGTTGAAGAACCGGAGAGTGACATATGACTTATTATCCCGAAAAAAAAATACGGTTCCTAAGTATACGTCCACATTGTCCACGCGGGTGAAACAGCTGGTTGCAGCTAATATGTAGCCTTAAGTTGATCCTAAAAAAGAAAGCCGGGATCGACTTTTTCACTTTAGCAGGTTAAAAAGTCGGTCTCGACTCGGTCTAAGCCACGTCATCACATTAAATATCCTTATCTTAGAATCGGTAATATTTTTAATTAACCGACAAAGGTAAGGGTAAATTAGGAAACTTTCTATTTACCCAGCTTTATTTTAACGTTGAACAAACGAATTATTATACCTAACGTACTTAGTTTTGGATTCTCGTTTGTTCGCTCAAAAATGGGCTTAAGATTTCGTTCAACAGGTAACTTAATCTACTCCATTGAGATTTAATTTAGAATCAAAATCTTTTAGCCCTTGTTCCCAGCCAGTTAACCAGATTTCAAATTAAGTCGGAGACAAAGCGAAATCCATGGACTATTCTTTTTAATCCCAATTACGCTTCTAATAACAGACCATCATCTCAGGCACGTTTAACAAAATTAATCGAAAAATATTTTTAAGTTGTTAATTTGATTTTATTGAATCACATAAATAATAAATATCTGGGACATTTTTGCACACACGGTCATCTGACCCCAAACTAAGCAAAGCTTGTAATATGGCTGCCAGAGACTGATATACATACATATATATTTTTAAATACATACTTAAATAGATATTAACACCCAGACATAGAACAAACACAAATGTTCATCACACAAATGTTTGTCCTAGATGGGAATCGAACCCACGCCCCCAAGCACAGAAGTTAGTTTCACTACCAACTAAGCCACCGGGGCAGTCATAAAAGGTCTAGCCAGTTCGATTTTATATTGTTTTAATGGTTAGAAATACAGAAATATGATAAACAGAGATATGTTAGTTTATCTTATAATATTGTATCTGAATTCTGAAGTTTTATGATAAGCTCCATGGTGGCGGAAAGAAACAGATTTTTGGCTGCGTACCCCGGGGGATGTATTTCGAAACTATTTTAGCAACAACAAGGCGAATGACACGAAATAAATGACACAAAGATAATCATCATTATTATTCAGCCTATCGTGTTCCCACTGCTGGGACTCAGTCTTTCTCCCTCTAATCAACCATGGAGGCCTGCGCTCCGCGGTTACACCTCACCTGCGCAGTGATGATAATCAGTGATGATGATAATAAAAAGTAGCCTTTGTGTTAATCCAGGACATAGGCAATGTATATTCCAAATTTCATCCAAATCCATCCAGCCGTTTCTGCGTGATTGAGTAACAAACATCCATCCATCATAGAGTGATGTATATATTTACCAAATTCAAGGTGATTCTTTCACAAAGTATTTTATAATTCACAGTTATTGTTAATTCCGAATGTGTCTCGAATTCAAAACTGTTACTAATATCTAAATTTAGTTTCAAAAAATTCTAAGTGTAGTTACAAATCTGCAATATTGCAGGTATTGGTAAAAAATGATCTTTTTGTTTAAAACTAGTAAATATAAAAAAAAATGTAGTTATTTCTTGGTGTCCGTCCAATTTCTTGTGCGATGAAACTTGTAACCGAAGTCGTAGATGGCACTTAACTCCGGTAACCTAGCTTTATGATGTCTCAATACTCATACAGCTAGATAACCAAAGATAACTAACCAATCTACTTCAGCTTCTTCTCTTCAAATCTTCTGCTCTTCTCATTTTCGCTACGGTATATTCATTTGTCTTCTATTCCAGGAACTTTTTTCAGGAGCGTCAACTCTGTTGTGATCTCTTCTCGATGCTCTTGATTATTTGAATGGATTTCAGCATCCTGAAAAGTAAGAAGAAAACATAATTTAATAAATGTATTAATATTTAGACAGATACATATTTTTATTACAACGCAACTTATCTTTCTATTTCGCTGATTTACAAAAAATATCGTTCGTTAGATGTTATAAAAACACCCCAACAAAAACCATACTTTTTGCGGCCTTAGCCAAAGAAAAGTGTAAAAAAGAAAACGTCATCTTTGCCACGCAAAAAGGTTTATGAGAAAAAAGGTTTTAAATCGAGCCCACCGCGATCGTCTCAGCGTTGAGGCGCAAATGACTTGTGTAAAGATTTGATGACGACCAACTTCGTGGAACTGTTTGTTCAGGTAAATATATCTACTATGCGAAATAACCAGCACATTATGAGCTCTCACGTTCTTGCCAACTACAATAAATATGTTGAAATGTAAAGTCTCACATTGAAATGGCCAAGCACGTGACCGTGGCAGCAAAGTAAAGGAAATAGCGGCCTAGAAAACTGTCTGTCATTGGAGAATTTTCCTCTCTTTTGTACGCAATTTTCCATGTAACGGTTAAAAACTAATGTCTGAGATTGCCTTGTAGATGTTGCAAATGGTTTCAAAAGGAAATGAGGTAAGCGTCGGTTGTCAGTGCCTTCAAATGTTACTTAAACACGTAAAACAAACTATGTATTCTCACGTTCTTCTATATTTCTCAAGAAATTTGCAGATATATAAATAAATACAAACCAACTGCAAGACATATCCGCAATTAACTTAAGAAATTTTTGTTTGATAAAATTATTATATTTGATATTATTAGTACCGAGAATTACTTGTCTGGTTAAATCTAACATAAGTTATAAGGCTACACAAAGATGAAATGTAACGTATTACATGTATTAAAAAAATCATAAAAACAACACTGGTTCTAATTATCTATTCAATTTTGTTAACGTCTTTAATTTACTCAGATCCTCAGTAATAGTTCGAAAGGCCAAAACCTTGTCCCATATTATTTCCTTGAAAACACCCCAATTTTGGCTAAAAAGTATACTATCACGATAATAGTGACAACGCTCCACCGAAAAAGGTAAAAGTCGTTGGTCACGAACGAAGGCTTGTGACAAGGCAACGACCATTGACGGCCTTGCACGGTGCCTTAGCCTTGTTACATTGTTTGTGGAAGCAATATGAATGCTTTGTGATATTTTTACGATAAAAAGGCGAGGAAGCGGTTATAAAGTTTCCATAATTATTTTTAGCTATGAATATCCGTTCGAACGGTGCTAGTTTTTTTAGTTCTTGCAAATTATCAAAAATGCCTTTTCAATTATTTACATCATATTATTCAAAATCTTTTACTATTTGAGTAGACTCGAAAACTAGTTATGAAGCTCGTCTATGCTTACAATTGAGTATTCAACTGTACGCTTTCCTTAATCGGTTACCTAGTTCTAAAAGGACATTCTCAAAGCAAGGCTACTCAGCACCTGACCTGCGAGCCAAAAAGTTACTTATAAACGTATTTTGCAGCTGACATGATGACAAAACTATGGGTCTCCTCTAAAATTAGTTGAGCTGCCTTGCTTTAAAATGCACATGTTTTTCGGATAGTAGTCATCTTAGCATTACAATAATGACACCATAGAATTCATAGATTAATACCGTGCAAAACTGACATTTCTCCACGTCCGTAGACCGATGACGAATAAACCTGTAGAAACGCGTCAGGATTTCTTATCGTCCCGAAGAACCTGTTAATCTGTAACGGACATCGAGCCGCCAGGACGTTACGCATTTCGTCCTTCGCCACACGTGGGTAGGATGCTAAACGCCTTTTATACCATGACTCTGTGGCAATAGTAAGGACGTTTGTATCAATGTCCATTGTTTGATCTGAGACTAGGATTTGTAAAATCAAACTTTTAATGTTGAATTACCTAGTTGAATTGTTTATTAATTCAATAAAATTGGATACAAGTAATAATAAAGAAATAAGATTAGTTTTTTAGTTTATTTTTACGTTATCATTTCAGTTTCTTCACATTACGCATTTTCTATGTTATTAATTTTTTTTGAATATGCATGTCACCTTGCATAAATCTGCGACGTGAATAAATCAGCGGAGAATAAGGTGGTCCAACGACTCCAGAAAACAGCCGGACATGCGATAGACGCGACTAGCGAGGGATCACGGACGCAGAAACAATTGGAAGCCTAGCACTTATTCCATGGATGTAACGTACTTTTTGTCGATGACTTATTCACAGCTGTTGATAATCTAGGAATCAATGACAGTTCTTTAACTCGCAGGAACACAATAGCAAATGCTGAAACGTTCATACTGTATGTATTCTATCTTTTATTTGAATTCGATTGCGTGCGAAGACACATTTGTATTCATACGCGTGTCGTATATGTACGCGTTTTTTGTCGTCCCTCTCCGGAATCGCCTTGCGGAGACGTGATGTGAACTCTACGGAGTTTGACTCATTATGCTTCGACTGCATTTATTTTCAATGTTTTGTTTAAGGTTTAAACAAGGTACCTAACAAAACACAAACGAAAAAGACTTATAATACATAACCTTATTTTGTTCTCTTTGTTTTCAATTATTAGGTTAGGTTATTAAACCACATCATAACGTGTAATAAATACGAGTGTATCTAAAAAAGATCACGTATTTATACAGGACAGAAATTAGGCAAAGATTTTAAATTTCGTAAAAGAAACCAACAATCACGGCTTAGAGTCAAATTACACGTAGAAGCAGGCTGGCAGCAAGATGTTATCCGGTCACGACTGAGTCACACGGAGGTCGGTTGTAACGACAGCCGTGATATTTACGTACGCACACCTAGACTACTACTTGCCTAGTAATGTGCCAAAAAGGTGAGGCAATCAGCCTTTGGATGAAGGGCAAGATAAGTATAATGAGAACATCTCAGGTAGACGTCTGAAACTTTATGGAATCCATTTTAACTTTTAGGCAGAACGATTTAGCTAATGAATGCAATTTAGACAACGAACAATTAAATGTGAGCTCCAAATATATTTGACATAATTTCGGTAAATAAATTGACGTTAAATTAATGTTTTTTTTAATAATAGGGTTGCATTTCACTGCCACCTCGCCAGATGTTAAATGATGATGCGTTCAAACGCAAAAACCGTAAATGTATGACCTGTAATGGTGTTTTACTACCTAACCGGAGCGTATATGACCAAACAAAGGCACTCTGTGATATGAAACGTGCGATTTGATGTGACGATGCTATCAGAAAACACCGTCAATAAAGCTACTAATTTGGGCCGAGCATCTGTGCGGTATAAATTTATGCTAGCGAACCGGACCGGCCATCTAGGGCCATCGGTAATTGCCGTAGAAACTCTAGCAATGGCTTATTCAAAGCCCGGACCGACCCGACCAGTTACTGCGACGCCATTTGCGAAACTTAGCCCTCATTCACATCGGACCGTCTTACATTCGAGACGGTCTCTGTCATCTCGATCTCAGCCTGCTTAGAGCGCTATCGGGGCTCTAAATCTAATTCTATATTTAGTTTACAGCAGCATGCGACAGTCTAGTAGACGTGGGGTGGAATGGCTCTTAGGTTATTTTATGGCTTGAAAATCCGCTTGAATTTATAGCTGACACATAGTTAATTACTGCAGTGAACACCTTAACATATCCATTTTAGACACGCGGATACCAAGAGACATGCTTGTGATTTATTATTTTGCTATTTAGTGTTATTTATTCATTAAGCATTTATTCGTTTGTATAATAATAGTCTTTTAGCTTTAAACACTGTTTTAACCTTTCCCTGTCTTCCCGTGAACATGTTGCATGTAACTGCGCCGAAATATCGGGAGCTCCTTCCACAACCTTACCACGGTAAATATCCCGTAAATAATCATATAACTTTATCTTTTAGCTTTAATAATACTAGCAAGACTCAAAAGCAACTTTTTGCCAAAGACATTAAAGTAATTATGTAAAAAAGGAATTCGTTAGCTACCATACCTTTGGGACGACATCACGGCAGATTAATAGGATAAAACGATTACCAGCTTCTCCTTAAAGATACAAAGCGTGGCCTCGTTAGCTTTTCATTTGATTTTCCGTGACGCAACCTTCCTTCAAAGACCCCGGGTAAGGTCTATCCTTGATTCCTCTTCAAACATCTCCGTAGCATGTAACCGCCGAAACCTCAATTATTCTTTTGTGTCCCCAATCCTGAAAAGATAAATTTCGAATATGTATACTTTACAAGGTAAACGAATTCGAGAAAAGAGTGATTTCGTTGTAAATACGATTCCAATTAATTATTACTTTAGTGACATCTAGAACACATATTAATGTTGAACATAATAAAAATAACTAACTGAATAATTTATTTATTCTACTTAACACTTTGAAATTGATAAATATAAACGGCTAACCCTGAACTGGCTGGCATAAACTTTGATCTCATAAAACAAGTTTTTTGTATCTGTTATATAAAAACTATACCCTCTCAACTTCAAAACAAAGCGTTCATATACTTTAATTGTATAATTTCACGACTTATTGCGTATTATTATTATTTAGAAGAAGAAAGGAAGACGGATGATGGACCAAAGCAAACACAGGGTGATGGCTTCGGTACCACCTTCGGACAGACCAAACTAAATCTGACTAAAGCGACAGGAAGCAGTGGACGAGAATAGGATAGAACCGGAAAAGATATCCAGCAGTCGGTAGAAAATGGTTGATAATAATTATAATTTATTTAAATTTAAATAGGTCTAAATAATGATAATGCGCGATAAGTCCCAATGGACAATTACAACTTGTGTGCCAATCGCGATATTTTAAGTTATAAATCATATATGTATATATATTGTTTTAAACTATCACGGTTGTTCATTAAGTTATATGATCGGGAGCTCCTTCCACAACCTTAACACGGTAAATATCTCGTAAATAATCATATAACTTTATGTGTATATATATATATCCAAAAGAACAGCACAAAATTTCGGTAAAAGACTTATATAGGTATAGAAAATCGAAAAAAGTTTGCAATGGGCCCCAAAATAGGCTAAGCCTATATCTTGGGTACCCAAAGAGTTCAAAAATTATACATATTTCCAGATTTGCTGTCACAGTGTTTAACAAACTATCCCATTCATGCTCTTTAACGAGGTTACCTTTTTGTGTTTTTAGCGTTTTATTTTCCGAGTCGTGGAAAAGTATTTGATAAAGGAATGTGAATATTTAAATCGTATTTATCAGGGAAATCAAATTTCCTGTTTCAGCGGCGGCTTTATATCATGAATCGTGAAAATGCGTCACAAAAACGAAACGGTTCAAGAAAATATTTTACTACTAAAGGTCTCAATTTTATTTGTTGCCAGGAGAAATATTTTACAGCGATACATACTTTACAGAATATATATTATAGATATTATAATTTTATAGTTATGCTAGTCACAAAACTGGATAGCACAATTTTTTTTTAATAATTAGCTGCGCCCGCGATTCCACCCGCGCTCACATTCCTACAGAAACTGTACATTTTCCGGAATAAAGAGTAACTCTCCGGTTCTTCAACTATTTAAAATAAAGCTCTATTCGTCGCTCTGTTGCTGCGTTAAAGAAGCTCAAACTAACAAATAATCCAAAAACCAACACACAAACACACTTTCGCATCTATTATATTAGTGTGATTCAGAGAACAGGTATTTGACCACAGATCATTACCAATATCGCTGCTGGACATGGATTCTCGTGGTACGTCTAGCCCTATCTTCGGCCTTTCAAAGCTACCTTCCTTGGTTAACAGACTTCAAAGCGCTCAAACAAAATTATTAATATTGCCAAATCAACAGCCACTCGAACAAAATTATTCGCATTATTGGAACTGGTTAAAAACGACTAAGCCAAAATTAATGAAACTTTTGTGGGACTATCTCAAGAGCTTTCTCTACATAATAAAAAACCACGTAAATTGACCCACACATAAATAGTTCATACAAACTGACTGAATTGAGAACTCCTGAATTCAGTAAAAAATTAGCACTGCGTAGACTAGGAAGCTGTAAGGTAAAACAATGTTGATCTAGAAACACAGTAGTATTCAATCACGTAGATATTAACTAATAATATAAGGATAATAGACTAAACAAACCCATTCAAAAATCTAACCACGGAACTATTTAAAATGTCTAAAACGAAGTCATAATTTGTATGCTTGACCGAGGTTTTCGTAGTAAGCGAACCCAGGTGAATTACAATACGTACTTACTTTGATTTACCAGAACTTTGCATTCATCGTTAAAATAAAAGGTATGTCAATTTTGTAGGAAAATTCAGTGTTTTTGGGTTTGATAAAAATATAGTTTTGAAAGGCATTCTTGTTGTGATCAATAAATCAACCAATTTATGTTAAAAACGTTTATGTTTCGATATCTTTTGTTTTAGTTTTAGTCACAAACCTAAAATAAAATTTGCTATATAAATCAATGGTTTTAGTAATATGAATAAATGATTTCTATAGTAATATGAATGAGGAACGTTTTGATTAAAAACCATTGGCAGTATTGTAACCACAGACTAGGTAAAGCTACTACATTGTAACTTATTTCATAACATTTGTGTATACATCGTAATCTATGCTGTGACCGCGGACACTTCAAAATGTTCGAAACGTCAGAAATTAATGTAAAATACAAGCGATAAAATTCATTAAAAGTGTTAATTTCAATATAAATAAAGCTCGTTACTCACTATTGAATGGTAAACATTTCACGTTATTGTTACCGTTATCATGAACTTCGAAAAGGTTTAAAAAAATTGGCTTGCGCTTCGCCGCTAACTCGCCTGATGTTAATGGCTGGGCCGATTTCGATGAAATTATCAGGCAATCTTAATATTAGCTCAAAGAGTGACCGTGAAGTTTGGTAGCGTTTGGATTAACAGTTTTTTTGTGGGGGTTTTTAATGTTTTCACTACAAAAAAAAAAATAAGAAGCACAAATATATTTATGTACTAAGTAGACTAATTCTATAAATTGACAAAAACTACATAATTACATCATAGAAAAAAAAAGAATTGCCACATAAGTTTTTTTTTCACGTACAAAAACAAAAATATTTATATTAGGGCTTTATAATGGCAAAAAATAGGCGGTTGAGTCAATGAGAAGGAACGCAGGCCCTAACCAAGCTTACTAGTGGGGGTCAATTCTTGCACCTACAAAACACAAAAACAACAAAAAAACACACAAACATCAAAAATATCTGTCGTAAAAAATCATGGAACGGAAGTTTTCTAATATGTTATAGGGAAACTGGCTGCGAGAGGTTGATAGCTAGTTACCATGATCCTGTATAGAAGACCATACTTTTATGTTCATTCATTCATCGAGCACTATAAATATTCATTCATTCATTACGCGCCGTTCCCGCGGTTGCATTTACGGTAAGGCTATGCATTCGTGGCGCCGGGTAATTAGTGCAATTATCGGAATGTATGCTGATTAACCTTTTTTATTCTGTCTGCGTCTAAGTTAATTGATTGAATGATTTCTACAACACTTTTATATAATATTAGCCGTCCGCCCCGGCATCGCACGGGTGTATGCTCGGCCTTCAGCCTCGCTATAAAATATAATATAGGCTGTGTCACCTATGCAAACAAACAAACAATCAAATCTTTCCTCTTTATAATATGAGTATAGATAATGTGCGAACGAGAAAACTGAAATGAAAAATGGAAAGCCACAAATGATGATGTCACAGAGGATTTAATTTTATTTAATGAAATTCTCGGGTCTAGCCCGGACATTTGGTAGGCATTGGTGGAGCCGAAGCCAACACCAAGATGCCTTTTTGAATATAAAAAAATTTAATTATGGAATGTGTATAAAATGGAATATGAAACTATTGTACAGTATAGGATTTTAGAAAAAACTGGGCTATTGAGGTGAACAACTTGTGTATAGGAGAACAGGCCTATTGGATGAGAAACGGCACCTGCCTTATCCTGTCTTATCTCAAAATACTTATTTTTTTTATTAATAATCATTGAAAATAAAATAATAGTGTAAAATACTGTTTAAATAATAATTTATTAGTAAATAGAAATATACATAGAAATAAGCAAAATATCCTATTTCTATGACTGTGTTGCAGTAAAAGGCAAATTATCTAAATCTGGTGCTGGACTAAATACATCTACACTATTTCTATTCGTTTATTTGCCCTGACAGCTGCAATAACTATGTAAAAAGCTGAATAAAAACATTGTCTTTTAATATTTTACTGAAGTACATCAGGTACCTGCTACAGTCTTACGTTTAAAAACCTAGATCAGACTTCGTAGTTTTTATTCAGCTGCCAGAGCAAATATACGAATGGAAATAGTGTAATAAGATAAAATTATGAGAGTACGTCGAAACGAAAAGTTATTTTTGATGAAACAAGATCAAATATATGTACGTCGTTTCTTAATTGTTTTGCAATAATGAAGCGCAACGACTAATATAGTAACGTATCCTCAGTTGCACAGGTGTTTCACATATATACCAGCATTACACGAGTGTGCCCACATGGGAATAAATAAGACAGGTGAACGTTCGTGAACAAGGACGGCTCATTAATAACTAGGCTTGAATGGACACAGACGGATGTCAGGAGTTGAATACATCTACAAACAACCAACTATATAAATAAGGCACATATACATATGTACATTCACCGACCCACGACACGAATGGAAAAACGATTTCAGCATTCAAATATTTATGAACCACACTCGTGGCATTGAAAATTCAATTTAAAACCGTCACGTATTAGCGGAGACTAACGAACTCAAACAACAAACAAAACCGAAAAATTAACAGCAAATATTACACATTCGTTACCTACACAACTACTGACGTGCGATCGAACAAAGAACCTTAAAATCGCACATATCGACATGACGGCAATGTAAAGCAAAATGTGTATTTACCTCGAAGCGGGCAGATGGTCCTTACACAATCAGGCACTTCATCAATAGTTGGAACAGAGTCGTGTAGTCTCACAGGTGGCTGCACAAGACTGAGAGCCGGCGAGCAAGGACCTTCCCTGCCTCCTGCGCAGCCTTCACACGCGGTTGACAGAGGGGAACATCAAATAAATTTGGGGGAGCAAGTGCGGAACAGGTGGAGGGTCGCCGGCGGAGTACGCATCACTTACCTGCTCGACGAAAAGATAAAGATACCTGCGAGCCGGTTCGGACTCCGCATTAATTGGACGCCGCCGCCCGGTGCTCGGTTACTTTGGTTATTTTGTAACTCGATCGTTTCAAGGCAGGTTTCAATTGGTGGAACAACCTGATTATTTAAAGTACTTAATGCCACCTCTAAATCACTGCTTATTTTTATTCATTCTTGGCACACGAACTTTTTTTCCCGTTTATATTTAATGTAAAATTATTCAGTAAAAAGATCATTCGCCTCCGGAACGGAAGATAAGTATGTAAGTGCGCAAAACAATGAAGATTTTAATTTTGGGTAAAACGTCTACTTTGTAAGTTGGTTTAATGGACAATAGGTTCTCATGTGGAGCGACTGGCCCGCCTACTCCTTCCACGTCTTTAAACAATTTAGCCCTACTTGGCCGCCACGTATCATTACACTTGGTAAATAGATAAATTTACCATAGACATGGTCGTAACAACCAAAAAATGAATACGGTATTCAAGAGCTCTATTTAGAACAATGAATTTATTATTTCTGCGAACTAAGGACAATTAGGCAGTACTTTGAATAGACAAAATTGAGTTTAAAAAAGGAAGATGATAAAACACTTCAGAGAATTATTCTAATCCCTGAATAGGTACTCGATCCCTGCTGGGCGGAACAATGTGATCATTAATCCTACGGCACAACTTGTTGCTCCGCTTTGTCTACTGAGCCCTCGAAACTCTTTAATACTTTTATCTTTCGTACCTTGTGAGACTCCGTGTTTAGGTCCTTCGTGTTTTAGTTCCTTCTCAGACTTCGCACCCTCTCTTTTCATAATTGCAGCTTTTGTCTCGATATTGTAAAAACCACAATTGTGCAGGCCACAATGATAAGCCGTATAAGTCTTTGGGACAAAGCAAAAAGGTTTTATGCCAGGTAGTTACTATCTGGTTTCTCCGAAGTCGATGGACAGTAAATTTTTATAGCCACCTCTCAAGAGTTATTGGTTTCGAAAATGCTATGTAATTATGTGTATTTTATACGGTTTTAAAACTGACTTCTTAAAAATGAGACTTTCTAAAGTCTTCTGGGAACGTTTAATAATTGTGCTAATTATATTGCATTTTGTCGGCGGTAAAGTTTAATATTTAGCGAGGTCTCATAGATTTATTAAAATTTAGTTTTACCTATAAGCAACAAGATACTGATAAATAGACAAACGGTATTGACAAACATTGTTTTTCAGATTCTAATTCAGAAGGATTGGCAGCGTAGCTAAACTTGGTGTTGGTATTTACTTTGGTTGTTACGAGTACAATATTGCAACCTACGACATTAAGCTCGAGTAATCGTATTAGTAGTTGTCAACCTTTAGTTGTTTTGATTGGAAAAACTTACTTTACGTAAGTATGGACGAGGCTTTGTTTGAAAAAACGTTTCTGTGGGCGTTCAATTAGGTTAACGAAATACGGAAACCCTAAAAAGTCAAAGTAAACTTCAGTACCTCAAAGAGAATGTTTGCAATTACGCAAAACTGGTATAAATATCTAAAAGCAAATCAAAAACAGTGTGCGTAACTTTTCAACGTAGCTAAAATGTTCACGGGGACAATAAATACATACCTATCTAAAAAAAATTTTTTTACTGTAACTTATTCCATAAATAGTTAATTGTACATGTATTCAAGATATACACAGAATGGAGTTTGGTCGTGCAAGCAGTTCGATCGCGGGACAGATAAGGCCGTGTTCATCGGTCGGTGTCGTGACGACAATTCTAATGCGGCTTATTACAGGGAAGGATGCGCACGCGCATGGCGCAAATATATAGGACAAGGGGATGTTTCTGGTAACAAAAATTGATGTTTGATGCTGGAATTTTTTAATTTTACTCTATCCCATCGAGATAAAGAATGTTTTCGATCAATTAATTGAGTTTGTCTAAAAGCTGCATCAAATAACAACACTTGAAGAAGCAATCACTATGAAGATGAACTTTTTCACGCCGCAAAAACACAAACTCGGTTCGTCAGAAACCATACCGTTTCTAATTCAATTTGGGCGCTGGTAATAAAACAAAATGATCGAGTTGAGGCGCTGAACGCTCCGTCGCTCGCATTGAAGTGTTCACACGAGAATTCACGGTCACTGACTATGTAAATCGAGACTGTACTGACTAATTCTCGACAGCCTCAGACAAAAATACAGTTATATCGTCGAGAACAAAGCTAGTGTTCCTGCGAAAACTGAAAACGATTCGAGCGTTGCGCCCGCGCCGGAGCTCGGCAGTGTTGCTAAACGCGGTTAGTGACACCAGGCAGAAAATTGTGACACGGTTGAAATGAATCATCGATCTCTGCACCTACGTGGGTAGTCAAGTCATTTTATTGTCTCAGATGATATTTCCTTAAATTTTTATTTATTATTTAATTGCCTTGCTTGAGTTTTATGATGGAGCACGCTTGTCTAGAAGAAACTGATTCATTCACGATTGGAAGACACCCAGATTGCAACTATCAGGGAGGCAGCTCATTCCACAATATTACGTTTGGTTTATTCTTAGTATTTATATCTTGGTTCCTGGTTATTCATAGCTTAGAGTAGAAACAGCTGACCTTAGGTTAAGTCATCAACGTAGTCTGGGCACTTTGTATTAGGTTCATCTGTGTAAGAGAATCTAAGAATCGAAATTTTACGCACTTATTATAGTCACATCTATTTGAATCTTTACAAATGTAGGTAGTTCCTGTGACAACCACAAAAATATTATAAATGAAATCAGAAAATAATTTACTGCCAAATACGATTTTTTTTGCGAAAGAGTCTGGTGAACATAATTAGGACTGACTGTTAAACATAATTAGGATGAAAGTTGGTATGAAGGTAAATTATATCCAGATTAACAGATAGGCCATTTTGTATCTAGTAAAAATATACGGTTCCTGCAGGAAAATGGGTGAGAACGTAGGGCACAATAATATATTCTGATACAATTGAGCTGGTCTGAAGATGGATACGGAAGGTTAGCAACGTAACTCTTGAATCACTAGTAGACTAGTAACTGACTACTAACACATATAGTTTAGACACATTAAATTTGTCTTACAATTCCTATTTCTTTTTCATTGCAAATCGTGTTAGTTCGTTTTTTTTTAACTAGACGTTATTATGAAGTATATTATTCCATCCATCATATTTCTTAACTTCAACAACCAATTCACATATTACTATCATGTCAAGTTATATGTTTCCTATCTAGCCTACCTATCTATTATCAACAGCTTGAAGGAAACTTTTAAACTCTGTGTATCTATCTATTTTACATACACTACTTCCCGAACTTCATGGTCACCGCACAAAAACGTTAGATTTTTCCTGGCACATTCTTAGTCGAGCGGATTCACACGGTGTGAGTTGTGAATGATACACACATACATTCACGGTTGGTGGCTATGTAAATAACTAACACACACCAATGGAAAGGTGCGACGACCGCCGCGCCGTCCACGGCAGACGAATATTATTAACTAAACAATACCTCTAGGAGAAATTCTTGAAGCGGCTCATTTAAATCATTAATTATATGAACTAACTGCAAATTAGGAATTTATGTACTCTCCACGGCTAACCGATATAGATAATTAGAAGATGTAACTTAATTATAAATGTAAGCGATGCATAAAACCATACTACAAGAAAATTAAGAAATGAACTGGCTCAGGCAAGTACTGCTACAAGCAGCCGGCAAGTTGTATTTCCGTGTTTTGTAACTTGAATTGAGTCACTCAAACTTGTTTCATATACGTAATCAACTACATATTTAAACTATACTTAAGTTCGTAGCAATACAAATCATGTTTCAAATTCTAATTCCATGTTTCAAATTCCAAAATCACATCTAACTAATATTAAAAATGCGAATCGTGAGTGAGCATCTATGTTTGTCTGGAATTAACTTCTTAACTAATAAACAGATTTAAATGAAATTTGGTACAGAGTTAGTACATACCCTGGAGTTATAATACATATATAGGTTATAGGTTTTTTCCCCTAAAAATACAAGGTTTCTGTAGGTAAGTGGGTAAAACCACGAGGCGCTGCTAGTTATCTCATACAACAATTACATTTTGACAAAATCAATACTAAGTTTCTCAATTCGCTGGCCCACGCGTGGTTATGAACAATTAGTGACAAATATGTCCCAGATTCGCTCCCATAACTGCACATAATTGGAAACCTGCAGTTTCATAAGTTAACGTTGCTTAATTTGATAGTGGGCTGAATTAGCAGCTGAGATCGTGTCGACACGATCAAACATCTCATCAGCTTTGTATTAGTCCGATGGCTACCTATCTAAGATAATGAGTCTGATTTTGAAATATTAAATGATACTTCATATATACAATATGAAACTCAGAGAGAAGGCCCGTGTCGCAGTGGGAATATGAGAGATTGAATTAACGATGACGATGACATAAAATATTACTTATACCCGGTCCAAGCATTTATTTGCTGTGTCAGCTGTAAAAATTGATAAAATCTAAAGAAAACATTTTCTTTTCATATTTTAGTGAAGTTTATCGGTGACTTACAGTCAATGTTCAAAAACCTAAATGTGATCAGAATTTGTGGTTTTCGTTCATGTTTTACAATATTACTGCAGCTGTCAGAGTAAATAAAAGCTTGGAACGAGTTGACAGCTTCGTATTCTCATGTCTGTAAGTATAATTGTCTATGAGGAAATATGAAATTTAAACTAAGAAGTTACGTAAAAGATCTTAGTCTCAGAATTATTTCCTAAAACTAATATTACTTAAAACTGTGCTAATATTAGCCCAGATTTCAATAAATCATTCTCGGTGAATGGAGTGGATAACTGCCAAAGTGACGCCAAGATAGTTCGATGTCATTTTGCCATATGACAATAAAATTAAATATATAAACGATATATTTATTAAGCTTCTTGCACTATCTACAAAAAAATCCTCTATATTAGATATGCTCCTTTCGAAATTACGCAACTAACTACGCGATAGAAATAAACAAAAGTTAAGGATGAAATTATTTTGACCTTTTAATTCTGATATTCGAAATAAAGTTAAAACAGAAAATATGTAGTGAAATATAAACAATGAAAGCGATAACACCCGAATGTTTGCATTAATTCAAGTTGTTCAAACATTAATTACGTAAGGATTTTAATTTTTTATAGAAAAAGGTTAGTGCTCTCTCATTCAATTATAAGTAGCTATATGACATATCAAAAAATGTTCCTTCCCGCGTGTTTTCATTAATGAACGTGTGAAAATCACATTGTTAGACGCTAATGCATCGAACAATGCTGACCTAAGCGCCGCGTATGTTCCCTCCATACATAAGACATCAACGCGCGTTTCCAGCCCTCGTTACAACTCTACTTGTTAATTTTTAACAAAAATATAAATAACAACCACCCAGCGGTTTTAACCACTCTTCAACAAGAAGCTTGTCTTTTCCGGGATAACCCTATATGTTAATCCAGGGTATAAACTACCTCCATAACAAATTTCATTGAAATTAGTTCCGCTGTTACGTAGTTAAGTGAGGCCAAATATACACACACACAAACGTTCACATTTATAATATTAGTGTGATCATTTAATTTATTCAAATGCGATAATATTAACATTTTAAATAATTAATGGAAAATCGATTAGATTTCTAGACATCCTTAGTAAATTGTACCTAGTATTAAAATTCCTGTTTTATTCGTGGCAACATGTTTGTGGAAAAATACTATATTGTAGGTTTAGACAAAACAGATTGATTTACATATTAAAGACATAATGCAACGGTAACAAGTTTTAAATTCAAACTTCGTGCGAAGTGTTGTAGACACAGGTGTGGCTTTTGGTTCTTTTTGTTTTAATTTAGACCAAGAAATACCTCCATAGAAATAATATTTTTTGTGATGTTTTAATACAAAGATAAATTCTTTGAAATCATAGTATTGATATAAAATTGTTATATATTTTTTTATATTCGTAACAATTTCTGTACAATTAACTAACTTCTATATTTGACTGACTTTTCGATATTTTTATCAAATAAAGGTTAAAATTAATCGAGTTATCAAAAATTACCATATCGAATTGCAAGCCACGTAATTCAACAGGTTACTTTGATATTTATTGTTTATTAACCGAACAAAAACATAGGTTATACACTGTTTTAAACTATCACGATTGTTCACTAAAGTTATATGATTATTTACGGAATATTTACCGTGGTAAGGTTGTGGAAGGAGCTCCTTCCACAACCTTACCACGGTAAATATCCCGTAAGTAATCATATAACATAGGTTATAGTTTTCAACACTACCTACAAGTATTTTTGAAGGCTGTAAGTGTGTTTCTAAGAATCGTGCGCAAGCGCAAAGACGCGGTCAAGGCCTGCCGTGGGCGCCGCGAGCCGACGAACCCGGATGCGCGACATCACACGACAACCACATGTCTATCGAAGGTAGCAGGACTCTTATAACCATCTATGACTTTTTCTGGATAATTCAATAATAATTTAAAATATTTAGGACTTTAAACGAAAATACCACATGACTATTGAGAGGCTTCCTTCCTATCCTAACCGTCTATGACTAAGGAGTTTTTTCTTGATATATCAAGAAAACTTTTTAAAATTAGAACATAACACATGGCTGTTGAGGGTAGTTTTATTTCTTCCAAATATATTAATTTGTGTCTTTTATAGTTTTAGGCGAAGATTTCCATTCAAAAAACCTAAAAATATATTTCATTTACGAAACCCTTTAAAATCCTCGACATATTGAGGGTAGGTAAAATTGGCTTATAATTTCTTGATATAATTGAAGAAACCTTTACAAACCCAGGCACTTATTCATTTTGATTGTCCGATCATTTAAGATTATTAGTTATATTAAACCAAGTTTTAAAATGTAGTGGGTGCTAGGGTATCTGATTCATATGCGGTAGGTAATATATTGTGAAACACCTGGTAAGATTTATAAAACACGCTAAAATATTTTCGGACAAATTAAGTCATAGTTGTACAAGTGAATTATAGGTACTCAAAAAGAAAGGATTTCAAATGCATGTGCAAACCAGCTTACTAAGAAAACGTTCATTCAATAAAACTAGGTGTAATGGGCGGTAATGTACAACTACCCGCATTTTTAAAACTAAATGAAAAATTTAAAAGATGTCAAATACATATAACATACAAAAACTATATATCACACCTGTTAGAGTTGAAAAGAAAGAAAAATTACTTACTTGACGACGAAACGAAGAGCGGTGTATCCGGGTGCCCCGGACAAGAGTGGAGTCTGCCCCCACGCAAACCGCACGACTGTTCCAACTTGGCGGTTACTACGCGAGATCTTTTAGAGAACTGAAGTTTGAAAAGGGAACTGTGCATCGCGTGGAGTATGGGAATATATTAGGTACCTACGTTCATCGTACGCGCCGGTCCGCCAAGTAGGAGCAACGTGCGGTATCGGCGGCGCGTGCGGCGCGCACTGGGCAGCAGGACGCGACTGGCCTGCGCCGGCGCTCGCCCCGCGCTCCCGCGCCCCAGCCGAGCCGTGACGTCACCAAGACGATGACCGCCCGCCGCCAGCCGCGGCTCTACTCCACACCACCTTCCGATACAACCTTCCTAACTTGGCGGGAAATGTTCAAACTACCATTTGATCATATTGGATCTTTATTGTTATAAAATAGACCTCAGTAAACTTATGCCCTTATTGACTCGAAATAAACGTTTGTCAAATATCTATGTTATACATGAAAAATAGCAGACAGATGCTTTTCGTAGTCTGTTCTCTATCTATTATATTTTGAATAATACTTTTTTTCACAATACTGTATGGTTGTTTGTCTATATACCGACTAACTAGATTCTGGGGCAATATCAAAGACCGTTGCCGCCGCTTGACATGCCATCTCATCTTATTATTCAAGACGGTGCCGCCAGCAGACGCACTCATCCGGATCATGTGTTCAGATCTGAATTTAGTATACTAAACGACGTTTCTAGGTTCAGACTAGACACCGATCACTTTTGCCGCGTTTTTGCGTCGCGAAACAAACATGGCCGAAATTTTGTAATGGCCGACGCACAATGGCGGCTTTCTTCGAACGTCAAGACCGGTTTGGGCGCGCCGGCGACATTTCGCGATCACGATTGGAACCTCGGACACAAATTCGTGCACTAATTTTTTACCTAAATAACGTCCTGCCTCTTCAGGCGATCCCACGGTACTGAAATAACCGGTTTTATAAACAGTCAGTAATATTATTTCCCTTGGTACAAGCACAAGTTCACGCTAGTCGGCACCTCCGTTCAAGGTTGCCGCTGAATTTTACGTTCGCGTTTACTATTTCTCTGTGGCTATGAAACTACTTACATACTCGCCATTCACTGCATACGTGCGCCCGATAATTCATTCCACATACTCGAGGTTAAAAATACTAGTATGGTTCAAAATAAAACGGTCGTAACGTAGTTTATCTTAAAATAACTGGACGGGTCAGCTTGACAGCGTATTTAATTGTTACTCGATAAGAATAATTCTAGAACGGATGCTTGAAAAAACCTGCTCAGCTCGTTGTAGCTATCAGCTTTTATGGGAATCAATAAATGGAATGACCGACAGACAAGGAAACTTAACTAGCTGTATGATTTAGAATTCCGTAACTCTAAAAGTATATTTTATAAGTTTGGAATTTCCGTAGAATAACGGCTGGATTTTATTTGAAAAGTTTTCATCTAGGTACAATCTACGCACCTATGTAAACTACCATTAGTTAATACTTTTACCCAGACATGCTAGTCACATGTTTGATAATAATTCGTATATTGAAAATGTAGCTATCAAAAGTAAATTTGATTATTTTAGAAAAAGGCCTCATTTGCATGGATATCAATTCGTGAAAGAGAGTCAGAATCATAGATGAAAGAAAATAATGATTTCCCTACTGATTTCATATTTTTCCCAGCGCACAGCAATAGATATACGAGTTATGTGTAGGTATAGACGGGACTGTAGTTACTTTGTAGAAAGGAGGTCATTGTACGCATCATTTTAAACAATTTTGACAGAAAGAATCAACCTTGAAATTACTAAAAAATATCAACTAGTCCATAAAAATTTCATTAAAACTCCACGAAATGTATGGAACAGCTGATATTTTCCCATGATTTCATGGTTGGGCCCTTAGTAACAGTTGTTCTTGATGACCTCCTTTCAGCTTAGTACCTACCATCTTTCCATGTAACCCTGTATATCTATATCATTTACTGCCTTGAAATATAGCAAGTAGATCGGAGCGTTTCATATCCGCAAACTGAATGTAACCGGTTAGCTTTTAAAATCGATGTAAATTCCTTCGCAGAAAGTACTGGAACTTCAATTAGGTACTTTAAACATAATGGAACTTTGTCACTGTAAGAAAATAGCAAATTTCATACACATTTTCGATGAATCGTGTTTAAATGTTTACTGCAATATGGTACAAAAAGGACTATGTATTCGTTTTAAAAGTATGTAAAGATACTTCTCTCTGTTTTCAGATAAATGCCGGAATGCAGTTGCACTGCCTTCGTTCGAATATCCAAGATGGCCGATGCTTTTATTCGTTGGGATAAAATTTATACTAAGCGAAGTGAAATCGTCCTATCGAATGATTCATTCGACGCCGGCGCGGGGTTATTGATTCAAGTAAATGTGTTCGATGCATGTATTTTTTCCACCTAGGTATTTTTTTCTTGTGGTAAACTCGTGGTCTACTTCATCAAGTTTTGATTATAGTAAAAAAATACTTTTAATTGATAATGATAGGTTACAACAGTTTTTTTTTTATGATACTGGGTGACGAGACGAGCGAAGTCGCTTGCCTGATGGCTCTTCACGCTTGCCCATAACAGCTCAACGCCACTCAGAATTTTGAAATTCAACAGTTCAAAACCCTGGATGCCAATGCACTGCGCTCGTCACCCCGAGATATAAGATGTCAAATCTCTGTGTGCCCTGTAATTTCGTTGGAAACATTGCCCTTCAATCCGGAACACAGTAGTGTTTGCACACTACTGCTTGGCGGTTGAATAACTGGCAAAGATGTGGTACTTCCCCCAGGCGGACCCCTGCAAAAGAGTCCTACCACTACATATGATTATTACCGGGATATTTACCGTGGTAAGGTCGTAGATGGAGTTTCCGATATTTCGGCTCAGTTACATGCACCATGTTCACGTGTCTTCTAATCACGAGTGAATCGGTTTCTTCTAAGCAAGCATGCTCCATCGTAGACCACATCATAGCTTAATATCAAGCAAGTTGGCGTTCAAACGTAAGCCTATTAATGGATTTAAAAAAAAGGTCACTGGATAACTAGAATGTGGGCGGTTGACCGTGATAGTTTTAAATAGTCCATCATGTTGCGCTGCGCCCCTGGATTTTGTTCATTTGTCCTTCTTTATAATTTTTTGTGGTTTTTATTTAGGTAACTCAATAAGCTCTTCGAAATGGTCTCAAAGTGCCTTTTTTTCTTCAGAATCTATATGGTGGTAGCTAAGATTTTACAAAAGATAATTATTACTAACCTCAGATAACATGACGGCTTTTTTCGCGATTATGAATTACAAAGGACAGGACTCAACAGACTGGGAAATTGTTGGATCAACTGATAGCAAGTTATCCTTAACCCGCATATGCTCTTACGAGAAATTACCTTTAAAAAACGAGTTCTAATTCCAAACGCAAAAAGCAAATGGAACATCTATATGCATTCTAAATTCAAAATGTAAACGGTCAAGAATATTGGCAGTTGCCGAATCTCATGACCTTCTCACGTTATTCGTTAAACAAGCGTGCGGGGGTCGTTGACCCCGGAGCGATGCAGATGCGTTCACATGTAGCGTTACAACCTCCCACGTGATCAGGGCACAAGTTAGCTACTGAAGCGGACACGAATATATTTTATGTACCTACTTCTTTACTAACAAACTGTCAATGGCAGTGGGCAGGGCACATAGCACGCAGAACAGATAGCCGATGGGGCCGAAAGGTTCTCGAGTGGAGACCACGAACCGGTAAGCGCAGCGTAGGACGTCCACCCACAAGATGAACAGACGACCTAAAAGAGACCGCAGGAAAACGCTGGATGCAGGCCGCTTCCAACCGGTCATTTTGGAAATCAATTGGGGAGACCTATGTTCAGCAGTGGACGTCCTATGGCTGAAATGATGATGATGATATTGTCAATGATTGTACAAAGATTTGGAAATGGATCCCAGAAGTTATTCCATTAAGTGACCTAATATTCACTTTACTTACTATTTTACTTTTAGTGACATAGTATTCTTATTTCTAACTTACAATGATCTTTCTCTAGGTCTTTCCACTGTTTGTTTACGTAGAGCTAGAGAGAAAATCCAAGTAACTCTAAAAAATGAAGTTCCAATACATTTAAGTACGCTTACAAGGCGGAAGATGCAACGTAGGTAGGCCTCCCACTAGATGGACCAACGACATTGTGAGAGTCGCGGGCATGCAGTGGATGCAGATGGCAGAATGTTATTAATAATTGGTACACATCTTCATAAAAAAATTGTAAACATATTATGTGATATTTCTTCAACTCTATAAGATGACCAATTTTGGAGCAAAGAGTTGAACATGAAGAAGAAGATGACGATGATAAAAAGAAAAAGAGAAGCACTGTGCACAGCAAAGTGTGCAGTCCTTAAAACAAAAGTTTAAAATGGAAAAGCTCATAACGCAGCGTGGTAGTTTAAATGAAATTTACCCGCCTATAGCTCGTCTCTTGTACTCCAACGCCACAAGAAGTCCGCCTACACGAGAACTGGTCGAGGTAAATCCGTGGTGATTTGAGAACTTTTTGTTGGTATTTAAATTGGGTGCTCGTTACGAGGCGGCGCGGGCGCGCCAATAGCGCGTCTGCGCGCCCTAACGACGCTCCAACTCGCCTTACTTGTAAGTACTAACCGACCAACTCGTCTGTACAACTGGCTAAATGATAGAACTAAAAATGTACAATGAGAATACATATTATGTGTTAACTTAAGTTTCCCGTATGTTATTACTTCCCAAAATTCGATACTTATTAGCAACACTATCGGATGGTGTAATAATACAGAGGGTGTGTTTCTTTTTTTCAAAATCAACATATTCCTGGCTAGGAATATTGGTTTTTCAAAAATCCAATGATGCAGTTCGATATTTTAGTTTTCATCAAAATCGGCGTCTAGACACGTTTGAGTACTTTTCGCTATTTCTCATAGTTTCGGTTTTGGCCATCCACACCCACTTGAAAAATTCATTTTGTATATGTAGTACCTACTAGTACACGTATGAATTCATTATGTTTAGGTCTCGTTAGTCAGAATAGCTGTTTTACTCTAATATCACACCCAAGTTTTCATAAAACAAACATAAAGAAGCTTGATACACCACAAGTTCTAATACCAATCAACTGTCAAAGGAAAAAATGTAGATGTAGTTGTATCGACGGAAACTAAGTGAGGAAAACCAACAAGCCTTTATTTCTGGAAATTGAAAGCATGAAAATAGAAATATATTCAAATAAACGATTGAATAAGCTAAAGCTTTAACTTGTACCAATATTTATAGACAATTGTGCTTATTGTGAATGCTAACTAGCCTTCCAACAGGGGAGTTACGCAGTCACTCACTCAGAAACAAATCTCTTTGAATTGTGTTTGTGTATTGAGTTATCGAGTCCCTTTGTGTATTTACTTTCCAGTTTATTTTAATCCATTAAATTAACCAGTGAAAATAAATCCTTATCAGTGGCTATACAACACCGATTCTTTCAGGGTTGCCATATCGGATTATTTACTGCCGTATTTATAATTTTAGGAAAAAATCGAACATTGCAAAAAGATGAATGAAAACCACGAATTTCGCTAGGCTTTTTAATGTAAGACTGTAGCAGGTACCCGATTTACTTCAGAATCAGAATAGTATATTATGCAATTAGTGAATAAAGGACGGATTTAAAGCGAGGGCCACAGATGAATCACGAGCAAGTAAAGGATTCTAACGACCGAATCACGACTCTAGCGAGTGATCCATGATGATTTTTTCAGGTAGAACTACCTTTTCTGTAAGATATTTGCAACTTTTACATTATGGATTGTATTTTGAAAAGTTCAACGGTCTATGGGTAGTCTAACTGTTTTTTCGCGAATAAGTCCGCGTTCGACCACTAACTAGCCTGTAAGCTACAATGTAGCAGTCGAAGATGAAACCCGCAGACTTAGATGATACCTATTTAGTAACATCTCAGTAGGTTTGTGCTAGTTAGCTAGCATTTCGTTTAGTTAGTAATGCACTTACATACTTTCAAAAATCTATATCAATCACCTTGTCTGGTGTTAGACATTAACGCTTTCTTCTATGCATTATTTATTTACCTAAAAGGTTTTTACAATATACATTTAATTTTTAAGAGCCGAGTAATTTGTAATGTGGTCAAATTTATAACACGATTCAAATGTAGGACTAATATATACCCAAAAATGTAGATAACTAGAAACCACTGATTACCTCCAAGAGCTCGATTTTTGAATTGCTCGTATACTTCGCAAGAAAATAACATGCGAAATATAAAAGATTTTCTATTGATAGAAAGCAAATTTGAACGATTCAAACCACTCGTTGCGTTAGCGTAGTGATATGATTATTTCAAAAATGCGACTTTTGTTTGGGATTTATTTCGAAAGTCAGTTATTTCGCATGATATTTTCGTGCTATTCAAAAATCGACCCCAGTTCATATTCTTCTAACTATATAGCCTAAATCACATTGCTTCACGTTCCTATTCAGATAATTCAGTTTCCGAGGAATTATGATCGTGTTTGTAATTAACTCAGCCCTTTGTCATGAGAATTAGACGCCATCATTTTACCAGTAATCACGAAATATTATTTGAGAATTTTGTATGGATTTTGCACTTAATATTGATGATGTTTTTAGATGTAAAGAAAGTTGATTAAATGAGATATTTAAATTACAGCTCAAGAGCTTAGAAAGTTCTTTAATACAGTTTAAACCCTAATTTTAAATCTATATAGCGTTACTATAATTAAAGTAAAAATAGGTAGGTATGGTCACGAACTAATCCTGCAAGCTTTTTGTACCTGACTATATATTTGCCTAAAATAGGGTAAATATTTTTAGGGTAAGCATTTTTCTCTGTACTTACTCCTGTAACATAAAACAGCTTTACGATGTGTCATTAGATTCGTCTTATTATCTGATTACATTTATTTTTAATGATATTTCGTTTTAATTTTAATATTTACCTATAGTTTTAGTATCTGTATATATAAAATTCAAAGTCCTGACTGACTGAGATATTAACGCACAGCCTAAACCGCTGGTCTTAGAAACATGAAATTTCGAGGGTGTATTCTTTGTGAAGTGTATGCACCCACTAAGAAAGGGTTTTTTGAAATTCCACCCTTAAGGGGGTGAAAATGGGTAAAAACACACTAGTATAGTATATTTTTTTCTATGGAAACTGACGTGGTTTTCACATATTTTGTTTATATTACACGAGAATTACTCACGTATGATTAAGACGGGTATTCCGACTATGCGCTGCTTTTCTGTACTCAGTGCAAAGCAAGGCGGAGTCACGCGCACGCATCACCTTGAAAAAGTCCGGCAAATGCGGTTGAAACTAAAGTAGGAATAACCGGCTTAATCATACGTGAGTAATTCCCGTGTAATATAAATAAACCTTGCTAAGTCGTTAAGCTTATAAAGAGATATTGATTGCACCTGAGCTCAAGCTGATTGTGTATTACGTTGGTCATTAGTTAAATTTCAATTAACGAAAGGTGAGTCCTAATGGTGCCGGCACCGGCATCTTTATGTGTGAGAAAGGGATAAAATGGTTAAAAAGATATTTGTTCTGTTCCATTAGGTAGGATTTTGTAATAAATAGAAAAATGCAAACGATACAAGTATTTTTCTTCGCTGCTCACATTAGTTCTCGTGGCGTAGCACGACTATTATACTTTGTCAAAGTATGTTTTCTGACAGCAGGCTGACTTGTTTGTTCTTAATTCGTTTGTATTTTAAATATTTGTTACGTCAGAACTACGTGTTTTCATAATTTTTTTATTTTTATTTGAAAGTATATACTTTCAAATTGGTCCCATAGACAACCCACCAAAATCAGTTCAGTAGATTTGAAAACATGTCATCCAAGTAAACAAAATTGAGTTCTTTTTTGTCATCCGAATTGCACATAATCTAGGACATGCCATTTAATGAAAAAAAAGCAAAATATAAGAAAAAATATTTTTTTTCAGCTGTTGATACTCTAAAGTCTTGTGAAAACTAATCGCCGTTTTGCCACCTTTCCTAGAATTTACGTAGCTTCTATTATTTTTTTGTCTTTGTCACTTGCTTCAGCATCCAGCTCAAGTGCGACATTACTCTACTGGCTTATCTCCCACTCTCCCATGGTCCTGTCAGCAGGGTGCGTGCACAAGCTGGTTATGCTGATCTGATATAGAAGGAATTCTTAATTATTTGTTCATCGGCACTCGCGAGCTTCAAGCACCAGACACGTAAGGTGCGATCGGTATTCCAGATACGGACACAAGCTTCCCTAATGAGCTTTTAATTGAACTTTTGTAATCGATTGCTCAACTGATTAAGAGAATGTATTCGATTAATTGCATTTCGTTTTATTACTACTGAACAGTACTTTGAGTTGTTCAGATAAATGTCGCCAGAATAGTGTTGTGTATTTGAAACCTTGCTCACAAGTAACCACTTAATGATAATGAGTTACTGCTGAGCTAGCAACGCCTGCAGCGTGCAGTGTGGGGATTATGGCAACACCCCTCTCTATGAGGGAGGCCTTGTCCAACAATGGACGTTAATTGGCTGATGATGTGATGTGTAGCAACGCCTAGTGGTTTCACTCGCTATTGTAAAACTGG
This sequence comes from Agriopis leucophaearia, assembly GCA_949125355.1. NCBI lineage: Eukaryota > Metazoa > Arthropoda > Insecta > Lepidoptera > Geometridae > Agriopis > Agriopis leucophaearia. The sequence goes on from OX421262.1 coordinate 1,997,615, forward strand.
AAATAATACACAACACTAGTAAGTAATAGGTCGGGGAAAAAGTCTTTTCGTATTTTGTATGTATAAAGTTGTAGTAAAAATCTTATCCGTTGTACTGTTTGTATCTGGCTGGTTTTGATACCATTAAAAATATGACATTTTAAAAAAGGAATACAAAACGGAAAAAGCAATTTCCCGCCATTTTTCAATTGTTTTTTTGTTCGATAAAATGAGTGAATCTAACGAACAAATTCGATATATTGTGAAATTTTATAACAAAAAAGGGAAAAATGCGACACACGCCGCGAATAAAATTTGTGACGTTTATGGACCTAATGCAGTGTCATCAAGAGTAGCACAATGTTGGTTCAAGCGTTTTCAGTCCGGGAATTTTGATGTCAAAGATGCAGCTCGCTCTGGTCGCCCTGTTACGGATAAAGTCGATGCCATTTCTGAAAAAGTGGACCAAGATCGGCATATTAGTAGTTACGACGTAGCTGAAGAACTGGGGATTGACCACAAAACAGTTTTGACCCATTTGAAAAAAACTGGGTATACAAAAAACTCGATATTTGGGTGCCACACGAGCTCACTGAAAGAAACCAAATGAATCGTGTACTCATTTGCGATTCTCTATTGAAACGTAACGAAACCGAACCGTTTTTGAAAAGATTGATCACTGGTGATGAAAAATGGATCACCTACGACAAGAATGTGCGCAAAAGATCATGGTCAAAGGGCAGTGAAGCACCACAGACTGTAGCGAAACCCGGATTAACACGTAATAAGGTGATGCTGTGTGTATGGTGGGATTGGCAGGGCATCGTTCATTATGAGCTTTTACCGCCGGGCAAAACCATCGATTCGGATCTCTACTGCCAACAGCAGATGAGACTCAAACAAGAAATTGAGAAAAAACGGCCGGAATTGATCAACAGAAAGAGTGTGGTCTTTCATCATGATAACGCCAGACCGCACACATCTTTGGCCACTCAGCAAAAATTTAGAGAGCTTGGTTGGGAAGTGTTAATGCATCCACCATATAGCCCAGACCTTGCACCCTCAGATTTCCACCTGTTTCGATCTCTTCAGAATTCTTTGGGTAGTGTTAGATTAACATCAAGAGAGGACTGTCAAAACTACTTGTTGCATTTTTTTGATCAGAAGTCCCAAAAATTCTACAGCAACGGGATCATGTCACTACCTACAAGATGGCAACAAGTTATCGAACAAAATGGCACATATATATTATAATTAAATGTAATTAAACTTGAAAAAAATATGTCTTGAATTTGTTAAAAAAATACGAAGAAACTTTTTCCCCGACCTTATACATAAGTAAAATGTGCGCTTTACAATCTTACGGCATCCGGTTCGATCCTCGGCCTGCACCAATGACTTAATCAGAAAACTAAAAAAAAAAACATGTTTTATGGTTGTTTTAGTGTTACGTATATGAATCAAATATGTTCACAAAGGAAAGAAATGTGGAATAAAAAATATATATAACCCCAAGGGGTTTAAGTAAAAGATTTTTCCATTCTTTACCTCCGAGAAGGCTTGAGGGAGATAAGTAGATATGACAGTCACAAAAGGAAAATAGCTATCTTAAGCTATTACAACATCATTGGATGCCGTGTTACTATCAACTATTCTGTGCCCAGATTCATGCTCCGATCCATTTCTCGTCCGCGCCATCGAATGTCATTTATAATGAGAACCTTACACTTCATGGACTGACGTGTACTGCTTTTCCTAGAATCGTGCAGTATGATACCGCATTAATTCTACAAAACCAGTTCGAAGTTTCGAACCAGATCATGGGAGCTTAGCACGCGAGTCTGAAGGGACAAGCATGAAATATGGTAGCAAGCTTTGTGCGTGGACAACTGGACACCACTGGCCGTATTAAGAGAGCTAACTCAAGATTTATCTCGGGTAGAAATGATTCGAGAATAACTCTATCTCTGTAAACTAAAAAAAACATCACCTTTTATATAATATAGATTATGTACTTGCTGACCCGACAGACATTTTCCTGTATATCCTAATTGCAATAGTTCTACAATTCTCACAAAAATCCCATAGAAAAAAGCACTCAGTTCAGTTCAGTTTCAGTTTTTCCTGAATTTCCCATTTTCGGGCAAATTTTTCCTTTCTTAAAAACCTTATTTGGACTATTACAAACATTTAAAAAAGGTAACCAAATTGGTCTAACCATTCTTCTCGAGTGATACGACTTAATAATGTAATTTAAAAAAAGCTGATGGCTTCAGAGTTCAGACTTCAGATGGCCTCGACACCTTGACCGGGCGGTTGGCGAACACAGACGGCGTTGGGCCTAACTTGTGGGGAAAGAAGTAGCTCAAGGGCACCTCGAAGGTACGGACCTCGGCTTGGGCCGTCGCTGCAAGTGAAGAAGAACTGTCCTGGCACCCCAGAAGGGACCCCTTCTGGGGTGCCAATTAAAAGCCAGTCAGGTTGTTGAACTGACTGGCTTTTAATTGGAGGGTGGTATTTGCTAGATGAGTACCATAACCGAGTACCACCATGCTATGATTTCCGCTTATGCTTGCATGATTACACTAGGTGAAACGCAAACGAAGCACTTTTATTGTGCGAACTGCTAGACTGTGGAATACCTTGCCTGAATAGATGTTCTCCGATAGTTCAAGACGCAAGTGAATCGGTTTCTTCATGTCATGATGCTCCATCGTAGACCGCATCATCGCTTAACATCAGGCAAGATGGCGATCACGCGCAAGCCTAAATAAAAAGAAAAGAGTAAATCAAGATCGAAATCGATTTAATTCCGTGAATACTATAACTACGGGCCCAGAATCAGCAGATAGTGATATATGGAAGTGCGTTTTGTAGTAATAAGTGTTGTATCGGAGCTTGGATAAGCACGATTTATGATCGTCTTTACACCGGGAGGAAATATGATCGGTGCCTCATAGCAGTGTCTTGTTCTCTAGTTTACGACGTATCGTACTAAAATAACTAAAGTACGTCTATTCTCAGTAAATAGACATAGGCTAAGAGGCTTGAAAAGACATTAAGAGTTTATGATTCGTGTTTTATCTATCTCCCTCGCGCATTTGAACATTTTTAATGATATAAAATTGATTGATTGGATTTTCGTACCTATAATCATAATGTCAATTCCTTTTTTTCATCTTTGTGGCGTCTGTGTGTGTGTGTTGCCACAACTTCCCAATGTCTTGAGTAGAGTCGGATAGACATTCTGGAAGCTGTCCTGGATGTTTTTGGGCGGTGGGTTTCGATCATTCAGTGTGGAGTTCTAATGGTGGAGGCCTATGTTCAGCAGTGGACGTCTTCTGGCTGATGAAGATGAAGACGTAAAATCTAAGCTACAGTTATATAGAGAATAACGTTACATATGTTTAGATTTATTCATTGAATACTATTATCAAACATAAAAACTTTTTTTTACTATAATTGATATGTGTTCGTATGAAAAATGAAAAATTTACCGAACATCTGTAGTGTTATTCTTAGAGGCTTTTATTTAACTTGTAGTAGTAGGTACTAACCTTGCAACTGAATTTTAATACAGTTACCCCAACCAAATTTTGCATACACGTTTAGTTTGGATGACGCATGGTAAGTAAAGTGACGTCATTCTAAATCCAATATAGCAGACTCCCAAAGATGGCGGACCAGTTTTTTAAGCACCCCCATATCAAATGAAAGGGTTTTCTCAAAAGAATACAAAAATAAAATGACGTCACACTAAATTCAATATGGCGGAACCCTAAAAGGTGTTTTTTAAATATATTTTCTCAATAATAATTTAGCTTTATTACTATAGCTTAGTTTATACATAAGTGCATTCAGACATTTTATGTAATCAAAAAGGTTAAAATAAATATGCGCTTAAGATAAAGGACGCAGACTCAATTCGAACGTAAATTATACTTTTCTGAACATATTTCATACGACACATGGATATTTAGATCACAAGTTTAGTGGACATAACTAATTCTTCTTACAAGTTTTAAAGACTAAAATCTGTAATAAATTATGCCAAACATGGCTACGCGTGGGTGAAACAAAATGGGTTTGTCTGGTAGCAAGATAATGTGCTTGACAATTAACTAAACATTTCCGTATTTAAAGCTTGCAAATGCGTGTAGATTTTAACAGAGTTGCATAACGGTAGAGGTCGGTAGAGGTATATATGTTTACCGCTTTGATATGATATTAGTCAAAGGTTTACTGTACTAACTCAAGTGACTTTGATTTCTTACTTCAGGAAAATTTTGATGTTTTTTTGTTTCCGTACCCAAGGGTGTATGGGCCTTGTTACTAAGCCTACGCTGTCTGTCTGTCTGTCCTACCTTCTAACGGCTGTATCTTTTGAACCGTAATAGATAGCCAGTAGATTTTTTTACAGATACTATAACGTTATGGCAGATTAACTAAGAAATAATAATAAAGTCCTAAACTTAAAACTAAAAAGTGTACAACAAACAACTCCATACAACAAACGTACTTTTTTGTATTTGCTCCAATGTAAAACGGTAGACCGGAAGACGCAGCGTAGGTAGGCCTCCCACTAGATGGACCGACGACATTGTGAGAGTCGCGGACATCCAGTGGATGCAGATGGCAGGATGTCGTTCAGTGTGGAGGTTAAAGGGGGAGGCCTATGTTCATCAGTGGACGTCTTTTGGCTGATGATGATGACGGAACCCTCAGTACGCGAGTTCGACTCGCACTTGGCCGGTAAAGTTTTGTAATTTACATGCAAGGGTTTTTTTCACAGTGAATAGTTGCAAAGCTTATGTTTTATGTGGAGGTATCGTTACCCACTCAACTTAAGCTAATGTACTCACAGAGCGTACAATACTATGGCCACTAAACAGTATTAACCTTGCATTTTGTGTGCACTGAGTTTAGTTGGTTTGTTATGACGAGGAAAAGTATTTAGACCAAGAGGCGTCGAATTCCGGCGTCGCGAATCGGTTTTCGTGCTGAATTTTATAACAAAGGATTGTGGAATGCCGATAAAGTGAGTATTGTCGCGCTTCGACGTTGGTTTTTTTGCCTACTCTATGACCAATGACCATCTAGATCAGAGTTTCTTAAAGTGGACCCCTATGGGGTCCATGACGCGAGTGCTAGGGGTCCACATTCCCGAGGTTTATTTACTAGAATTCGTTTGAAGTATGCAGTTAAAACTGTTTTCTTATTTTAAAATTCTCTTCGCAGGGGGTCCGTAGTGGTTACTGAAGCATTAAAAGTGGTCCGTGGCTACAAAAAGTTTGGGAACCATTGATCTAGATTGACACTATCTTTGAATTTAAGATCTGTAGTTGGTGTTCAGTACAGGTTCTATAGTTTCAAATTTAGCAAGACTTATCTTGGTGTGTATTTGTACAGACACAGCGGAGTTTATATTTCATGTGACACGTGGATATTTAGATCGCTTAACATCGGGCGAGTTGGTGGCCAAACGTAGATCTAATCTATATAAAAAAATATCTTCGTGTCAAACATATTTACTGACTGGCTCAGTTGGTAGTGAACCTACCTTCTGCGCTTGGAGGCGTGGGTTCGATTCCCGCCTAGGGTAAACATTTATGTGATGAACCTTTGTGTTTGTTCTATGTCTGAATGTTAATATCTATTTAAGTATGTATTTAAAATTATATATGTACTGATATAAATTATGTACATCAACCTCTGGCAGCTATGCTATAATATAATTATGTATACAAGCTTTGCCTAGTTTGGGGTCAGATGACAGTGTGTGCAATAAAAAAAGATTTAGCAACAAGACTTTTTTTTATATCAGCCTGTATCGTCCCACTGCAGTGCAAAGGCCGCCTTTCCCTCCTTCCATACCTCTCTGTTTTAGGCAATTTGAGTCCAATCCTTCAAGTAGGAGTCCAGTTCATCGCTCAATCTCCGTCTGGGCCACCATAAAATAAATACACAAAAAATACTCCTTAAACATCAATCACAGAGAGAAGAGTTCATAGCATTCAAAAGAAACGCTTTGTTTTTGGCAGCTCATAACATTATTGTGTGGATCCAAGCACCGCCGCCGAACGAATCATTTTCTATTATGTACGGAACAGGCTATAGAAACCACATTTTTATGGCGCTTCGCGGAATGCCTGGACCCTGATCCTTTGACACGCCGCGGTAAGCAGAAACCCTGGACTTGTTTGTTCTTAGAGTTAACACTGCGGGCTGAATGGAGTAGGCAAATGTATGCCCAGTCAAGGACTTTGCATAATTTTGTACAGTTTTGAGGAATGTCTAGTCGGAATTGTTGTTATAAAAACAAAGGGGCATTTCTTAAGCGCGATATATAAAGTATGAAAAGTAGCTGAGATGTGGCTTTGGGTGCTGAACATCATCATCAGCTCACACCAGATCTGAATGGCCATTGACTTGTTCTGAGACACGCCACTTAGTCCAATTTTAGCTGTTTAATCAGTGAGATGTAATATAATAGTGACGTGATAGGCGAACAACACTGCATTAAAAACTAATTAAAAGCGGCAACCGGTTCGCCACCGCCGTTGTGATTGGCTGAATTCGGCTTTGGTCGTCGATTATGCTGCGATCTCTATCACTCTCTCAGACAAGACGATCTACAGTCTACACATCTCGCTCATACACTTTGTAGTGACAACAGCCGCTTAAGATAAAACTCTTTTTTTCTTTCTGTTTTATTAAAAAATATAGTAATTAAACGTGAAATGAAACATTTTTCTTGTCTCTCTCAGAGCGTGTGTAGTTTTTGCAGTTGATAAAGACACAGAAAGGCATTTTATAACAATCATTTTTGCTAAAACATGATGTGTTGCCGGTCACTCGCAGTGCATGACTGAGAGACGGCTGTAACGAGTATGATACTGTGCCTTGCATTCGTCTAGTCAACATGGTGGCGGGCACAACCTATCTAAAGGTAAAAATATCTTTGTGTTTAATTCTAGTTACTTCCAACAGTGCCAATTGCTTTACATACGAGCATATCACGCACAAGCACGATCACTCCGTCACATTATATTAGCGTTACTAATAATATTTTTACTGTATTAAACTATCACGGTTATTCACTACAGTTATATGATTATTTACGGGATATTTACCGTGGTAAGGTTGCGAATGGAGCTCCCGAAATTTCGGCGCAGTTACATGAACCACTTCACGGATTCACGGGAAGAGTGAAGTCTTCCTGAAAGAATGGAGTCTTCCCGTGAACAAGGTGCATGTAACTGCGCCGAAATATCGAAAGCTCCATTCGATCTTACTACGGTAAATATCCCGTAAATAATCATATAACTGTATTTTAACTGTGCATGTAACATTAAAATACAGCATATGTGTGTTACTGTAATACATAATGTTTTCGAAAAGCATCTGACTGAAACAAAATAAACAATACGAAATGAAAACCACACGCACTCGAGATAATTCACTTGAACTCACAGAGCAGACAAAGGCCGTTCCAACCTTCCAACCGCAGAAAATCACGTCTACTATTATTACTAGAATGTCTAAAAACCTAGGCACGGTCATAATTTCTGCCTAGATCCTGGCGATTCCAACTGCCGGCTTTGTAACGGCCGCTGTGGCCTTGGATGTCCGTGACTCTACATTCGGTCGGCCCATTTTAATAGTTTTGAAGAATTTGCTATGCAACAAATAAAATAAATAAATAGCAAAAATATTCAGACATTTGAACCACTGAAGTGAGAATTTTTTCGTTTAGATTTGAATAATGAACTCATCATCATCATCATCAGCCATAAGAAGTCAACTGCTGAACATAGGCCTCCCTCTTTAACCTCCACACTGAACGACAACCTGCCATCTGTATCCACTGGATGCCCGTGACTCTCACGAACAATTTTTTTTTTTTTTTTTCTAATGTGACTTATTGCTGTTGGCCTTGCGGCCTCTACAGCTTGACCGGACTAGTTGGTGAACGCAGAGGGCGTTGGGCCAACATGGTTTAGATTTTGGGCGACAAGCGCAAGGGCACCTCGGAGGTACGAGCCTCGGCTTGGACCGTCGCCGGGAGTGGGAGATTAGACTTGCCCTGGCACCCCAGAAGGGGTGTGCCCTGTGGCCCTAGTAGGTTGTTGAACTGAATGATTATTTGGAGAGAATCTAACCGATCTTCTAACAGATCCTGGGGGTCTCCGATCCCGCCGGCGGGATCGTTGTGTGTGTGTGTGCCTGTGGTAACCGGCGCCTATACCAAAAACTGAATATTTCCTGTTGCCAGGAGCAGTCGGATCGGACGAGCCCAACGCCGCCGAGGTGACGACGGCGATGGGGTCGTCCGGGTCGCCTAAGATATTTCTGGGGCGTCTACGGAGGGGTGGAGTGTTTGTCGTGTCTGTCGAGTAGTTCGAGGCCTGGACTACGAGAGGGTTGGGATGGTGGGGCGCCGCTTCAAAGTAGCGGCGGGAAGTGTGCTTCATATATTGAAGAATGGACGGGAGTTCGAGATCGCAGTGCAAATCGGCGTTTCGCATGTACCAGCTAGCGCCGACCGCTCTGCGTATGAAACGGTTTTGGATGACCTGAAGCTTGTCCAGGTCAACGCGGGATGCGTGGGCGAACGCCACGGAGGCATAAGTCATGACGGGACGGATGCAAGTTTTGTAAATTGTCAGCTTATTCCTAAGTGACAATTTACTACGCTCGCCAAGGATGGGGCTGAGACGGCCTAGGAAGAAAGCCGCTCGGTTGCGGACTATCTGGATATGTTTTGAGAAAGTGAGGTGACGATCGAGGGTCACGCCGAGATATTTGGTGGAGTGTGTCCAAGGGATGGGCTTCCCGTGAAGCGTGATGGGTTTAGCGGGGGGATTTTTGGATGGGTGGAAGTACATTGCTGCACTTTTGTCAGGATTGACCGTGATGGCCCACTTCTTGAACCAGTCACCTAGGTGAGTGAGGGCTCGTTGAAGGTGGGCCCGCTGGATGATCTTGTTCCACCCTCTGGTGTAGAGGGCGGTGTCGTCAGCGAAGAGAGCTATGTTCACGTTGGGAGATCGGGGAATATCGCTTGTGAAAATCGTGAAGAGAACAGGTGCCATGACGGAGCCTTGAGGGACACCGCCACCAATGGAGTGAGGTGAGGAGCGAACTCCCTCGACGCGATAGCGAAAGCTTCGAGCCGTGAGGTAGTCTTGTATGATGAGTACAAGACGGTCTGGCATTCCGAATTGATATAGCTTGTATATCAACCCGTTATGCCAGACTTTGTCGAACGCTTTTGCGACGTCGAGGAAGACCGCAACTGTGCCCTGATAGATGGGCTTGTGGGTGAAGCCGTGGGATGGTTTCTTATTGAAACCTTCAAGAATGTACTCCGTGATGCGGTGCACTTGTTGGACGCAGGAGTGTTTGGCTCTAAAGCCAAACTGCTCGTCGGGGAGGAGGTTGTTGTCCCTGGTGTGGGACCAGATGCGCTTCAGAAGGATGCGCTCATAAATCTTCCCCAGAGTACTGAGGAGACTAATGGGACGGTAGCTGGAGGGCTCAGAAGCCTTTTTACCTGGTTTGTGAATGCCGATTACGTCGGCAGACTTCCAGGCATCGGGAAAGATAGAATTGTTGATGGCAGCATTGAAGATGCTGACTAGAAGGTACACAAGCGAGACTGAGAAGTGCTTGAGCACTTTATTTGAGATGCCATCGGCACCAGGGGCTTTCCTGACTTGGAGGCCCTTGATGATCGACTCGACCTCAGAAGCCGTGACTGGCTCGAGGGTATCAACGGGCGGGGTGGAGGATTTGTGTTCGACTTCGCTGTCCACCGCTTCGCGGTGGGCAGGGTCGACCTGAGCTAAAGAGGGGCAGCATTGCTGCTCGAGGCTTTCGGCTAGACATTCGGCCTTTTCCTCGTCTTCGAAAGCGGGGGGGAGATCAGGTCGGGTGAGGGGGGGCATAGCAGTCACGGTGTCAGATTTCAGAGATCTAGCCAACCGCCAGTATGCCTGGTGGGTTGGCTGAATCCCTGAAAGTAGGTCATCCCACCTCTGATTACGGAGCTCACTGATGCGGTTTTTTACGGCACGCTCGTAATACCGCAGAGCGGCTCTGTTATCTTCGGTGCGATACCAGTCAAAGGCCCTAGCGGCAGCGTGTTTCGCTCTCAGAAGCTCCTTCACGTCCTCCGGCAGGACCCAGCGTTGGTCTTCCTCGGCTGGGACCTGCTTGGAGGATGTACCTATAGCGGTGCGAAGATGGCTAGTGAGAGCGTCGATTGAGGTGGTGACGTCGTCAGGGGTCACGATGTCGTCGGGGATTTTGTCCAAGTCTGGAGAATTGATCGCCTTTAGGGCTTCGCCTAATTGCTTCCAATTCACCACGGTCTTGGTTTCAGGAGGTCTGTCAGTCGGGTCGGGGCCTAGTCGCATAAGGACGGGTCGGTGGTCAGATTCGAGTTCGTGTAGCACCTCTAACGAGCGTAAACGAAGTGTTACGCCTTTAAGAAGTGCTATGTCGAGTACATCAGGTCTTAGGTCCAGGTTGGAGGGAAAGATTGTCGGGGTGCTGGGAGGGAGGATATCAAAGTTGAGTTCGTCAGAGAGGGAGTTCAGGAGGTTACCCTTCACATTGGACACGTTGCATCCCCACATGAGGTGCTTGCTGTTGAAATCGCCAGCCAGAATGACGGCGCTTCCTAGAGACAGGAGGGCCTCGAGGTCGCTCCTGTGGAGGGTCTTGTTACCGGAGAGGTAACAAGATACAAGTGTGATGGACTGATGACCGGTCATCGAGAGACGGCAACAGGACGCTTCCATAGCTATGAGGGGAGGAGTAGGGATAGGAATGCAGTGAAGAGACCTTTTGTAATAGATAAGAGTCCCGCCTTTCATGGCGGTAGTCCTATCATTACGTACCAGCAAGTAGTTTGCGATCCTAGGATCCCTCTTGCTTGGTTTTAGAAAAGTCTCGTTCACAAGCATAACATCGACCTGATGGGTCGAGAGGAATTGGTGAATCAGGGGGCGTTGGTCCCTTGATTCTGTGGAGAGGCCGTTGGCATTGAACCATGCCAACGATAAAGAACGAGGTCTCAGTCTTTTAGGTGTACTATCCATGATAGTTACCAGAATTAAGACGAGGGGACAGACGCTTGATTGAATCAAGAAGAGTGGAGTGCTCTGCCAGGACGTCGAAGACGTCGGTGATGTCAGCATTCCGAATTTTGCGGGCTACCAGCCGTACTTCCTCACAGTCTAGGGTCGTGGCAATTTCTACCAGGAAGGCGAGGTCCGACTTTAGACCAGAATGGCCTGAAGAGGGAGGGGCCGAATGGGGCGCGAGAGAGGGACGGACTTTGTTCTGGACGCGAGCAGATGTGGTGGCCGGAGTTGCAGTGGGCGGCTGGGAGGCCTGAGGGGCATGCAGGGGCTTGGTCCATGCATTGGTTGACGGTGCAGGGGCGTCCACGTATTTGGGAGCCTGCGTGACGGGGAGTTTCGACTTAGAGCCGGCTCCTTTGGAGTGAGAAAGCTGGTGGGGACGAGGGGTTTTGCCCTGCCCCTTTGCGGCCTTCGGGGCCTTGGGGCAACCACGATAGTTCGCGGTGTGTCCCGTGGTCCCGCAGAGCACACAACTGGGCGGGGTTTGGTCGCCCTTTTCCCGCGAGCATTCGGAAGTGCTGTGCTCGCCGGCGCACTTGACGCAGCGAGGAGCAGCATGACAAAAGCGGGCAGCATGCCCGTAGAGCTGGCAGCGGTGGCACTGCCCGGGAACACCTTTGCGGTGCGGGGTCTCGACCTTGAGGCCGGAGAGGCTAAGAACCGCCTTCAGATTGAAGATGGTTTTCCCCTCTGGTGTTTTGTCTAAGATGACCAACACGAGGTCAAGAGGGGTTTTGGCCCTACCGCGGTACATGCGGTGGACCTCTCGGGCGGGGAAACCCTGGTCCTTGAGATCTTCGCGGATCGAATCCACGGGGATCTCTTTGGGAAGGCCGCGTATGACGACGCGGAGGACCTTTTCTTCCTCAAGCGGGTGGTTGTGGAAGGCTAGGCTCTCTTCCCGGAGGACTCTGGTCAGGAGACGGTAGTTGTCAGAGGTGGTAACCCTGATGCTAATTCCGTCACTGACGGATTTTGCGACGAACTTTATGTCATTGTCGGACATAATCTGGGAGACGCGCTCCCAGTCTTCTCTTCGTCGTAAGACAAGAGGAGGGGGGGGTTTGGAGGATGTTGTCGCGGGCGTTGGAGAAGCGGCGGCAGCATCGGTGGGAGGCATAGCTCCAGAAGATGGGCACTGGGCCTTGGACGGAGGAGGGGGGGATGCAGAAGAAGCAGGGCGCTTCTTGCCCTTGCCAACGACTGTGAAGCCGTCGTTGCAGGCGGTGTCCATCTCCTCTTGCGGAGGGATGGGATCGAGAGAGGCCGTGACCTTGAGTGAGGCGCGCGAGTGGCTCCTCTGGTAGGATTTCTCCCGAGGGGCTACAGAGCGCGAGCGCGACCGAATGCGCCTGGGAGAGCGCGAGCGAGAGCGGCTCGTTGAGGGAGCCCGGGACTTGGGAGCAGAGGCTGGGCCTTTAAAGGAAGGCGTCAGCTTGGCCGCCGCGGTACGGTCATGCCCAGGCTTGGGCTTGGGTGGAGCCTTACGGGTAAGGGAGGAGGACGGGGAGGGGGAGGCTTTGGAAGCTTTCCCGGTAAAAAAGGAAGCCGCGAACGTCGCTGGGGAGCGGAGAAAGTTCTCCGCGTCTGCCGGATTGGCAATAAGCTGAGCCAGGAAGGGGCCTGAGAACGCTTCGAGGGCGGTCTCGAGATCCTTCCTGGTCGCCATATTAGCAGAAGGCTTAATTAAACAAAGTTAAAAACAGAGTCAAAACAAAGTCAATATTGGGTTGGGGGGAAGGGTCCCCCCAACAGGCTAAGGTGAATGTAGTCTCCCTACCGGGGCAGGGAGATGAGTACCGGGTGAGTGAGTAACAACAATGTGAGATGAGTACACGAAAGAACAAGTGAGTGATAACGTGAGGTGAGTACCTGGTATCCACGAAAACGGCAACGGCTGGAGCGAACTAAACAATGAACTAGCACGCACGCTAGAAACGGCAGCGGCGGCGGACACTACGAGCACAAAACACACACACACGAACACGCGCGCGCGGCACAGCGGGATGCGACCCGCGCGGGGGCAGGGCCTCCGGCGGATTGAGGCGGGGGGCAGCGAGCGGCGGTCGGGCACGTCCGTACGGTACGGTGGCGCGAAGCGAAGTGAATGAATGACTCTCTCACGAACAATGAACTCATCTTTTATTTATATTACACGGGATTTACTCACGTAAGATTAGGCCGGTTACTCCGACTATAGTTTCAACCGCATTCCAAATCATTCCGCTAATCTTACGTAAGTAATTTCCGTGTAATATAAATAAAATGTGTGAAAACCACTTCAGTTACAATAATAAAATGAACACATCGTTTGAAAAAAAAATGTACAATATTGTCCAAGGATTCATGTACAATTTTTAGGGTTCCGTACCTAAAGGGTGTAAACGCGACTCTATTACTAAGCCTTTAATTCGTCTGTCTGTCTGTCTGTTCTAACTTTTAATGGCTGTATCTTTCGAAACGTTATAGGTAGTCAAGTGAAATTTTCACAGAATATGTAATGTTAGGGCGGATTAACTCAGAAATAATAATAAAGTCAAAAACTAAAAACTAAAGGGGGATCAACTGTAACTTAATTTTTCAACGTATTTTTGTATATGCTGTAGTGTAAAAACGGTAATACTTACAAGCGTCAAACTTGGCATGATTATAGTACCTATACATTCTAAAGTAAAACAACAATAAATTTTGGCCAAGTGCGAGTCGGTGACAAATTTCTGTTTACCAAAGTTAAGCAACGTCGGGTGCGGTCGGTGCTTGGATGGGTGACAGCTTGGGAGTGATGTTGTATTTTTGGACTACTTTTTTTTTATTTTAGTAGTTAACAATTTATGTGGTGGTACCACCCAGAACCCACAGTGCGTGAACCCGATTCGCACTTGGCCCCTTTTTTCAGCGTACAGTTTTACTTTTGGTACAGAATGGGGAATATATATCAAAAATTCGGCCATCTCTCGCGCAGGTTTCACATTTCGTAACTTGCCAATATGTCCAAAATATAAATGTGTTTCATATGAGATTTAATAAAATGGCTAAATAGCTTATGTAGTTGACATCAACCACCTTTAATCAAATCATAACCATTTATTATCAGACACAATTTCCATAAATCTAAGATTATAATTCAAAAATATATAAATCAGAATTATATAACTATTGTTATTTACAATACAACGTCAACACCGAAACAAATTAACAAAATAGTAATAAAATTATGTTAATTTATTCAATAGCAACTCGATGTGTGATATTTAGGTACATCAAGTCTGTATCTAAAAAAACCATTTAATTTGGCTTTAAGTGTTAAAGCCAAATTATGTGTACTTTTGTTTGTTCTGATATGTAAATTTTACACCTACTTCCAAGTTGCAAACCATCACTTCGATTGAAATTCTGGCATTTGGCTAGCGCGTGGAATCCAGTATAAGGTAGTCTTGAAAACAAAAATACGCGTTCAAAATGTGTTCAAAACACCATACCCAGTGGTACAATGAGTGTTTTTTCAAGACTTAGGTTCGAATTAGATCCAGTCATAACCGTAGACTAAAACTAAGAATGAGGGTAGATCGTTTTGTTTACACCTAACTTTGAACTGGTTGATCAACCACCCGCATTCTTCAACCTTCACGTGAACATGGTGCATGCAACTGCGCCGAAATATCGGGAGCTCCATCCACAACCTATCCACGGTAAATATCCTGCTAATAATCATATAACTATAGCGAACAACTGTGCTTCAACAGTGTCTCTCTGCTGAAGTAGGTTAAAATCTAAGCTTATGTAAATTCTTTTTATCCAATGGTTGTCTGGAAGAGATCGCTTTTAGCGTTAAGGCCCGCCATTTGTGGCACTAGCTCTTAAGTGTTTTCTATCTGTTTGTAATTTTTATTTCTGGCGTACACAATAAAGAGTTTCTATCTATCTATATTATGGTGGTAGGCCATATTTGATATTGGGGTCAATTCTGTTGTACACCTACCATTTTCTAGTCTAAACTAATTTGACTAGATTAAAATTATCGGCGTTTCTTTTCATTTCAATACGTCAGAAGAGGATGGCAACAATTTTAGAGCTGTCAAATTTAGTTTAGTTTAGAGAATGGTACATCAGAATCGACATCATTGCCTCCTTACCTCTGTTCATACAATGTTTTTAACCAATCGACTTCGTTTTTTTTTTATCGAAGTCAGTCGGCCTTCCCGCCACTTCACCGACGGTTAATAAGGTTACAACATTTCTAGTTTCGACCACAACACGGGTCAATGATTGAGTGGCCCTCGTGAGTCGTGACCTTAGAGCGATGACGTCACGCGCTAACTATTTTGGGTATTCCATTCGCGTGAGCTAGAGAATGGCGTGATGGTACATGTCCGGCAGATGGAGCGTTTCGGAGAAAGCTTTTATAGTCGTTTGATTGGTGCTGGCTTACATTCTATATGAGTAAGATATATTTTTTTCACCATTGTCACAGCCCACAAAAGGTGGATAGCAAAGCAAGTGGATACATAAAGGCAGACGGTCATACATGTTGCGATTATGGATCCTTCAGAACCCTATAGTAGTCCCTGAATCAGACTAAACTCCTTAGTCTTGAGCATATCAGGGCAAAGTTGCTAGTCTATCAGTTTTCCCTTCATCTATACCAAAAGTGTCAAAAGGGCAATTTTTGAGAAAATTCATTAACAATTTAATAACAATAGTTTTAGTAGAATCGGACCCTGAACTTCTCCAATTTACTGACCATGATTATCTAACGATATCGTTAGCAGCACAAAATGCTCCATACCTCAGAAAACATTCAAGCCAATACAGTCTTAAACACAGGTGGGTAATAGAGGGTATAGTCGTATTATATTGTAAGAGGAAGTATGCTAACTTGCGAGTCGTGGTGTGGTCACGGGAGTAACTCGTAGCGTAACAATTCGACTCGGTACACTTGCTTCTGTTTTGGATGGTGCACAAGATATCGTAGTTTTTTACTTGTATTGTATGGGGTTCCTTAAACTTGACATGATAATTTAAAGGTAGATATTATTATATAATATATTTCATAGTAAAAAATTAATGAAAAAATTAATTGGGAGCGTAGTACGAATAGTTGTTGGAGTTTGATACCTATTTACGAACGTAAATATTCGTACTACGCCCACAGGTTAACTAGAGTTACAACTACAAAATTTTGTTTCGTCTATACTAATATTATGAAGAGATTTGATTTGACTGTTTGTTTGTTTGCATTGAATAGGCTCCGAAACTACTGAACCGATTTGAAAAATTATTTCACTGTTGGGAAGGTACACTGTCCCCGGGTAACATAGGCTATATTATATTTTGTAGCGAGCCAAAGGCCGAGCTTACACCCGTGCGAAGCAGGGACGCATCATTGGATCATCACTATCATTTTGCATTTTCAAGGATCATTGCTTTCACAAATATCAAATTCCTTGTCTTGTTTTGTTATTTTTATAAAACACGAGAGAAGCATTAAACGAGTACTGTTTCTCAATAAATTATTACAAGATTATACCTTGCCCAGGCGCATACTATGCAGATTTATATTGCAACAAAGTTGCGAAAACGCTCTCGCAGAACATTTTAATGTGCATAACAGCCGCTGTACCATCACATTGGACTGTGGACGGATATAAATGACCGACTCCTCCGATGGCTCAGTACACGACAAACACTCCACCCCTCCGTAGACGCCCCAGAAATATCTTAGGCGACCCGGACGACCCCACCGCCGTCGTCACCTCGGCGGCGCTGGGTTCGTCCGATCCGACTGCTCCTGGCAACAGGAAATATTCCGTTTTTTATACAGGCGCCGGTTACCAAAGGCACACACACACACAACGATCCCGCCGGCGGGATCGAAGACCCCCAGGATTTGTTAGAAGATCGGTTAGATTCTCTCCAAATAATCATTCAGTTCAACAACTTACTAGGGCCCCAGGGCACACCCCTTCTGGGGTGCCAGGGCAAGTCTGATCTCCCACTCCCGGCGACGGTCTAAGCCGAGGCTCGTACCTCCGAGGTGCCCTTGCGCTTGTCGCCCAAAATCTAAACCATGTTGGCCCAACGCCTTTTGCGTTCACCAACTAGTCCGGTCAAGCTGTAGAGGCCGCAAGGCCAACAGCAATAAGTCACATTAGAAAAAAAAAAAAACGATGGCTCAGTTGGTAGTGAATCAACCTTTTGCGCTTTGGGGCGTGGGTTTGATTCCCATCTAGAGCAAACATTTATGTGATGAACAATTGTGTTTGTTCTATGTCTGGGTGTTAATATCTATCTATTTAATTATGTATCTTGTATATATTTAAAAAGGGGTGAAAATCACGGTCAATAATTTCGTTACATAGATACATACCAAGCTAATAAAAGCATGTTTAAATAAATATGATTATGTATGAATTTAAAAATATATATGTACGAGTACGTATATATCAGTCTTTGGCAGCCATATTACAAGCTTTGCTTAGTTTGGGGTCAGATGACCGTGTGTGAAAAAAAGTCCCATATATATTATATTATAATTTAAACTGTGAAGTCCTCATCGATTTTGGTATCGGAGTCCTTATTGTTTTCTAACAACACGAGCCCTAAAGTTAGGCTGAACTTAGTTTTAAAGACGCGATCGCAAACTATGCAAAGAATTTAAGTTTTAATAAATGTAGGATCGATCTTTCTTAACCGACTTCAAACAAGGCGGAGGTTCTTGTTAAAAAATTAACATCCGTAAAACTAAAAATACAGCGGACTGTATTTTTATTTTTATGGATGTTCACAGATATCTCCGCCAACTGTTAACCGATTCAAAAATATAAAAAAACTTTTGTTCGGTAGGTTATACTTCCAATTTGGTCCCAATGTCACGCAAGTCAGGATCTGATGATGGGATCCCAAGGAAATCGAGGGCAACCCTCAAATTTTAAAGGCACTTATTACGCTGTTCAGATATTTTTGAAGTTGGTTTTTAATGTTATTCACTTGTTGTTTTCATTTTATTTAACCGGGACATTATTACTCACACGGCCATCTAACCCCAAACTAAGCAAAGCTTGTACTATGGCTGCCAGAGACTGATATACGTACATATTTATTTTAACACGCTTTTATTAGCTTGGTATTTGGAATATTAGGTACTTATTCTAAGGCATTATTGGTATTCATATGTAACTGTATATTTATGTAACAGAATCTTTGAATGTGATTTTCACCCCTTTCAAAACGACATATTGATTTGAAACTTTACACACTTATCAAAGACCGATGACAATCCAATAATTTAGACAGTTTTTCCTATTATCCTTAACAGGATCTTCAGGATTCGCGATTTTTAGTTTTTTAAACTGCGAGTTTATTTTTAATACATAATTAATATTAACACCCAGATATAGAACAAATACAAATGTTTGCCCTGGGGATCGAACCCACGCCCCCAAGCGCAGAAGACAGGTTCACTACCAACCGGACCACCATGGCAGTCGAAATAATGATGTTTACACCGTCCAATTCTCGGCGTAGTAGCACCCTGTATAAAACCAGTGCAATAACTCGCTGTACTCAGAGTGCAGCTGAATGCAGCAGGTTACGATTAGCGCCGCCGTCCCAGACTCCGGTAATCGAACGCCGAAACAATGTTTACATTATTGGGCCACGGCACGGTACCCTAAAACAATGCACCGAAATTCGACACCAAATTGGCGTTTGAACTCGTGGGAGAGCGCCAAGGCTGCGCGAAACAATGGAACAACTGTTCCGGAACACAACACTTGCCGTCGAATCACCCCGCTTCTTAACTAATTATAATGTTATACTAACTTGACTGTATTTCCTAGACGTTTCGGCTTTATTTTTGAACGCGTATTTACGTTTTCAACACAACCGAGTGATGAGATGTACAGGTGGGTCATCTGGTGGTCAGCACCACGCTTGCCTATAACATAAACATAAATATTAGCTTATTAGTAACTACTTAACTTGAGTAGTAGGTATTGATGTAAAAAAATGGTTTAAAAAAGCAGTGAGAAACGTTCTTATATAAAAAAAATACGAAAACTTGTATATCTGAGTTATATCACTCAGCTCCGTAATGGCTGAACAGATACAGATAAAATGTTGTATGAAGGTAACTTACAGGTACATTGCTTCAACACACAGGCTACTTTCTATCCCGGAAAATGTAAACGTTTCCTGTCGGATAGCAGGTAAAACCGCGGGATGCGGCTGGTTACTATAAAGATTCACATTCTTATCATATTTTACTATACGGTGGTCTAAGGCTCTTTTTTGATAAGTTGTGCGAATCGGGTTCCCTGTTGCGCGTACGGACATCGCAAATAGATATAGCCCATCGGGAGGGCGCATTTATTTAAACGGCATTTATATAACATTTACGTCAATTTATGTAAATTTTATTGCATATCCAGTTGGCGCTTTCGCGAAATGAACGCGAATTGCGTTTCTGCATACAATAGAAACGCCGTCGTCTACAGTTGGCGTAGGCAGCGATCTGACGCTGGCCACGTTGTTACTATACTGCTGAATTTTGCCGGATATTTACAGAATGAGCGTAAAATTATATCTGTAAAAGCCGCGAAGTAATACTATTCTTCTTTTAAGGTTAAAGGGGCGCAGGACGGGCGCCCTCATTGGAGAAAGGCATTACACGTATGTGTATTTATAACATGTCTAAATGAGGGTTCGACTCCCATAGTCGTACGGGATGGTGATAGTGTTTTTGAACTATTTATTATTTTTGATAACAGTGGGTATACATGGTCCTCTTTCTCTCGGGAGAGAAGTTCCCACTTGCGATTCAGACATAATTGTCGTCTCGCTTGCTCAACGACGGTTCACGAGTTTTGACGATGTTGTGCAAATCGAACAGACATTAGATAACTGAGCCGTAAATGTATAAATATACGGTTGGTTTTGTAAAAATAGTTTTGTTTCGATATAAATTGTATAAAGCTTTGTTTATATATGAAACTGTGGACGTTTATTGACGACAATTTTCTACGCGCTGTGATTTCTATGTATAATTTTTCGAAGTGCAAAACCATTAAAATTTGACATTATTGTTTTGTCCATCTTTCCAATATGGTCCTTGTCACCATACCAAGTGAGTCACCAGGATATAGGTTAATCTAAGTGGCTAGATAAGCGCCGCGAGTCTAGTACCTATGTAGGTGGTTCCTTTCTAATTGGCGACTAGACCTAGAAAGTCTGCTTACGAGAATATCTCCTTGGGAACTTATAGAACTTTCCAAAGCGCTAAAATGCTAGACATCTTCTTACAATTTACGTAAAAAAACTGAATTGCTCTCCACTTAGACGCCAGAACCAACCACAGAACCAGAGTCGCCGACATAACCATTAAAATTTGCATGTTGAAATGGCAATAGGTAGTCCACATCGCTTGAAGAACCAATAACCGATGGGGAAGAAAGATTGTTAAATGGAGACCACGAACCGGAAGATGCAGCGTAGGTAGGCCTCCCACTAGATGGATCGACATCTTGAGAGTCACTGGCATCCAGTGGAAGCAGATGGGGAGCTGTCGTTCAGTGTGAAGGTGTTATGTTCAGCAGTGGACGTTTTCCGGCTGATAATGATGAAGACGCCAGAAGGGTGACAGAGAGAAAAATATAGATTTGACAGATGCTGTTTGAAGTGAATCATTAAAAAATCGAGTTTAACATTTCTTTGTTCTTTTATGCTAAGTAAGTAATATACGGGCTCAACCTACGTGAACGTGCGTTTTGGTGGATCTGGTAGTTTAGAACAAATAAGATAATTCCACAAACAAACACGTAGATCTATTTCTATATAAAAATAAAAATAAAATGTTAGAGATGAACTGATTTTGGTTATTATTTTAGTAGTATATAATACGAACATAGTAGCAGGATGCAGCTACATGAGATTAAATCCGACATAGACTCCGGTTTGGACATCCTCTCACATTCCATCCAGACGGAAAAGATGGAAGATGATATTACCATAATAACAAACTAAAAACATCAGTCATAGGACTGCACGTCAGAAGTGAAAACTTAAGTAGTAATTCACCTATTCTACAAGATGGAGCTGTTTTAATATACACGGTACAGCGTGACGATGACGCGAGTTCCATGATTTTGGTTCACCCAAAAAGTGCTCAACACGCCTAAAGAAGTTTTCACTTCAAAAACTCAGTGAGAACCCCCTCCTTTTTTGAAGTTTGTTAAAATAGTGCGGCAAGGTTCTCTGCAGGGTGAGTCTGACTAAAGGCATCAAGCCTGATTTAGGCCAGACGCGTTTGCACCCGCCACGACACCTTAACATATTTTCGTGAAGAATAAGAATAATTTATTGAGCATCCACAAACATCATTTTATCACCATATAAAGCATGCAACTAAATGTCCTAATTGACAATCCTGGTAGGATGACCTTGGTACCCAAACTAGGTTTACCCTGTGTAATGGCATACCAGGGCCCTCCGTCAGTGCCAAACAAATAACAATGATAATATAACATATTGGTAAGTCTTAGGCAAAAATACAAACTTGTTATGTTATGTAATGTATGTTATACATTGTTTGTCTGATATGAGGTGATGCCCCTGGTGTTACAGCTTGTTTGCCACCTATGGCAAAAAGGGGGTTGATCATGGATATTTGTCCTGAAAACAGTCTATGTGAAACATAACAAGCAATCGGACGGTCTAGGAGCTGACATCCATAGCAAATACATATTGTCACAATGTCTCTGTAACACAGAACTCACCCTAGACTACATACAGTTTTAACAAGTCGGCTTTAGCTATTAGAAAACACCTTATTCATACTAGTTATTATAAGCTTTCTATAACAGCTTGTAATAAATTAAAAATCTCCGATACTTGTCCGATGTTTTTCTCGACCAGTCTTGTAACTGGCTGTACCGCTGTTAACCAGTTCAAACTGGACTGGTCCATACAATACTCTATGAATTATCCACCGCTGACGTAGGCGGAGTACACGAGATACAAAGCTTCGAAAACTGACTTTGATTAAATTAAACTATGAAATTTTGCCGTCAAGGCTTGTATATAACTTTTCTGAAACATTGAATTATTTTGGAGTGACTCTGAAATTTTAATTAAACTTTTCCTAGCAACGAACCTTCGGCAAAAAACTATATGGCTATGACTTGTACGTAGTATCAATCAAAGGACACTATCTGCAAATGTCAATGTTTTTTATCTGTAAATTCTAACATAACCTCAGAGCATTCGCCTCTTTAGTGAAAAAATAATATTACAATAATATTGTACGCCAATATTTTAGAGGAGACTAAAATTGTCCGTCAATTATTTTAAGGTCGAGACCTATATTTGCCGAACTTGTTTCGTTTACATGCAGTGAAAACTCTTTATAGCGACCCTTAAGGGACTGCGCATTTTAGGGCGTTATTGAGAGTTCTCGTTAAATGGAGAGAAGAAAAATCTGTATTATTTTACTATTCTAGTAAAGTTTAAAATTTATAAACACAAAACATTAATATTGATACAAATAACAATGTTTAATGCGTATAGTCTGTTATTTTCGTCTGACGTTTTTTGCTGCTCCAGAATTTGATTTAATTTTAAACACAAAGTGTTAGTACAATTTATGGCTTAATAATGACGTATTTTAGTCGTTATTTAGAGTGGGTGTGATGCTACATAGAGTGTATCATTGTATGTAAAACAAACACAGTCAAGTAATTTCGACGTTTTAGGGACTTTTTCGTTAAATCTAGTGTTGCTTTATAGAGTTAACACTGTATTTAGGAAAAGTTTATTATGCAATTTCCTTAATTTTCGAACTTCCTTGCCATAATACCTTTTCTGTTAACTTCCAAAAGGATATCTAAGGAGAAAAAGTAATAATTTGTGTTTGTCTTTATAGCAGGTATAAAATGCCAGTCCATTAGCAGAAAATATTTATGACAGAATACTCAAAGACTCTCAGGTAACTCACAAAGGGAAGGACTTACCTTATTCGCAAGGCGTTAAGGTGAATCAATTAAAATTGGGAAGGCAAACAAGCAAAGGATATTAAAGAACTTAAAATTTTATTGAAATGTTGAACATTGTACCTAAATATGTATCTAAAGATATCACAAATTTAACCTTTAAAAGTCCCTAACAATTCCACCTTCACAACAAATACACCAACGATGACATATCGTATTTGCATTTAACTGCAAGCATTCTCAAGATAATGCCCACTCGTTTTTATTTTATTCTTACTCAGTGATTTTTATCTTCAAAAATTTAGAAAATGTGCGAAAAATATAGCTGGAGGCTGTAGCATTTTGAAGTAACATTACCCCAAAATGATATGTAGGTGTATTTAAATGTGAATATCCTCGCAATGATTGAAAGAAGTACTAAACCAGCTTAGACGAAAACTAGGTATTTATTTATGGACTCACGTATGCTGAAATGCTGACTACATTGAGAAACAGTACGATTACCTTGTTGAAACAGTAACTTACTATCTTGCTGAAACAGTACCTGACTACCTTGTTCAAACAGTTACTGAATATCTTGCTGAAACAGTAACTGACTACCTTGTTCAAACAGTAACTGACTATCTTGCTGAAATAGTAACTGACTACCTTGTTCAAACAGTAACTGATTATCTTGTTGAAACACTACCTGACTACCTTGTTCAAACAGTAACTGACTATCTTGTTGAAACAGTACCTGACTATCTTGTTCAAACAGTAACTGACTATCTTGTTGAAACAGTACCTGAGTACCTTGTTCAAACAGTAACTGACTATCTTGTTGAAACATTGCCTGACTACCTTGTTCAAATGGTAACTGACTATCTTGCTGAAACAGTAACTGACTACCGTGTTCAAACAGTAACTGACTATCTTGCTGAAACATTACCTGACTACTTTGTTCAAACAGTAACTATGTTGCTACGTAGTTAAAAAACAGTAACAATATGTTATTATTATATTATTTTTTATCGAACAATAAAAATAAATGGTCCACGTCATGTGATCAAACGAGATAAGAGTCATCGACCTCTTGATTTAGATTACTGGTTTCAGATTATAAGTGTACTTGTATAACTACATTTATGTAGGTATGTCCGTACGATGGATGTCTAGAACGTTCTACTTTCGAATGATTGATTTTCGATCGATTTCGATCGGTTGTGCTACCAACAGACACATCCTTTATTAATAAATGCGTCATCGTCATCTTCCTTATCAGTCTATCATGTTCTCACTCCTGGGTGTGCCTTTCTCTCAAAGAGAGAGGATGAGCCCTAATCTAACCATACTGGCTGGTTGGTGAATGTCATGTCTCTGAACTTTTTGAGGTTCTTGGACATACCGGATTCCTCACGATTTTTTTATTTCACCGTTGTTGAGCGGTGGATGTGCAGTTTCACATAATTTTTTTTAAGTACTAAATAAGTCATTGATTTCGGGCCAAATGTTATACTAACAGACTTTTGCGGGAAAGGGACAGAGCATCCCCTGTTTTATGTCAATTGTTGTTAATGAATGTTTTTAGCTACTCCGCTTTCTTTAATTACATCTAACTCTACCCGAGTTAGATGTGACCAATGACCATCAACGATTATTCTGATCAACGCTGAGAGCCTACCGTATTTTTTATTTATTTATCCATATCACAACTACATTACAGGAATTTTCACTCAAAAGCGTAAGCCAACATTATAATATAAACATAAAAAAAAACATTTCTTAATTTAGACACTACGCATAAGTTGGTCGTATACAAGGTGGATCGCTGATTATTTTTTTAGCATTATAATATACAGGTCATATATTATATATATATATATATATATATATACATGGTTACTGGTAATTGGTTAGCAGCTTCCATACGTTAAAAAAACAACTTTTGATGTGAGACATCACAATTCGCGAAAAAATATCCATTGTTTCATATTATATTTTGTCGGGAGTGACTGAATTTTTTCGGTAATTTTGAATAGTAGTAAAACAAAAGTTATTGATGTTAACTGTACAAGTAACCCTGTATATATATGTAAATAGAGGCATGGGTATCTTCTATGTAAATACATTACAGCGACATTCACTGACTGACTTGTCACTAAACTATTTGAGCTAAGAAGTGAAATATTAAAAGAAAACCTTTTCATTCATTTACAAAGCTATTGCAGCTGTCACAGCTAAAATAGACCGAGTATAATGTAAATGAGTGTAAATGTATCCAATGAGTCATCGTTGTGATGTGTCCGTGTGTAAACACATAAATTTTCCCTTCCTTCTGCGAAATATGTAGAGTCAACACTTCAATACATTCAGCAGCCGGACATTGGTATTGTTTTGACTCATAAGTTCATACCACTTCAAACAAATGTCAAAGAACTTTAATTTCTTGATAGAATAATTATGATTAAACATACATCTAATTTTTTTTGTAACTTAGACTGGGCGAAACTCTAAAACTTACTTAACGACTTTTTTGTTTAAAAAGTATATTAACCACTTTAATACAAATTGGTGTTCTCACTAACCTTCGTTTAAGGCACACTTGGACACTTGGACAGTGTCATTTTCAGCCGCGTTTTTTCAAAAAGGTTTCTAAACTTTTGTCATAGATTTGCGTATTTGTCATTTTGCTTTGTAGACGTTTTAAATGTTTAAAAAAAAGCTTTGTGTTTTTTTATTTTTTAAATGTGTTGATTGTGTGTTTCTGGGAATCAGCGAAAACTTACACACCTTTTCAATTTACGTATTTGACTTTATGACGTTCCGCGTGTAAGCCGTCGCGACGCACTTTTTTTTAAATCGTTTTTATTTTGTTGTTTGTTTCACATACGTCAAGTTCAACGACCCGTATTATTTTGTTTTACCCTTTTTGAAAAATCAAAATAACTTCACCTGAAACGCATCCACGCCGCGCTGCGCTTCCCGCGCATCGCTCCTATAAAATATAGGAGGAAAAGTGAGTGAGTGAATGAGTGAGGTGACTGGGAGCAGTTACCGGACCTTGTATTCTTATCGATTCTGTACTCAGACTCATACTATACAAATAAAAAAGTATTTAAAAAATATCTTGATTTTGCAAAAACGACAATGATTGCGTGTTAAATATTTACGCACTCTAAAAGTAACCCTGTATACCTAGAAGTTTAATTAACGATGCGAGTTACCAAAAAAAAAGGAAAATGGTGGAGCGGATTATGAGAGCTCCCATAAAAAATATCTTTACATTTTACTGGCCTATTTTGCATATTCGTAACCTATACCAGTCATATCTGAGACCTAATGCAATACGCGAATCAAAAAACGTGACCTAAATTACGCTCGTGTGATCTCAGCCTAGTCAACATCGTTTGAAGAAATATTTTTGATAAGCTTTAGTCAACCGCGATATTTATAGGCCAGAACTATCTCTTGAGCACATTTTCAACATTTTTTCACGATTAGAAAATCACTGAGTTTTAATATGTAAAAAAAAACTATTGGACAGAATAACATGGCAATATTTTAAGAATTTTTATTTGTTCTTCTTCGTCTTTTCGAGTCAGTGATACTGATAGTATATGTACGAGTTAACATTTCTGACCAGTAAAAGACCATAGAAATTGCGGCAGCGTTGTCCGCATAGGGGTCGCCCAGTGTGCAGGTGTTAGGATACAGTGAGCATATGAGCTCCGTGGCCTGGTCTCCATTTTTCAAGTTGATATTTTATGACGGCGGAGGCCATAATAAACCATATCAACATAAAACTTCTTTAAAACTTTTGCACATTGCAATTCTAAAGATAATTATTCTATAGATAATCCCATCCATTTTTTTTTTAAATTCTAATCAGTGATATTTTTCCTGTGGTGAAGAGTGGGCTCTTAAAATTAAATCATTTTCTGTGCATTAATTCCCGTTTAAATCAGTTAGCGCGTGAGTTAAGAAAACATTTCATCTCAACTAAGTCTACAGTAGAGTCAGTTCATTACATGTATCGCATTTGGTCGTAACTCTGCCTCAGTGGACAATACCTGTCAAGATATAATCTCAGCACATACCTGCATTATAGAACTAGCATTGTACGTACAGGGTACTTCTGAAAGGGTATGGAAAGTTGAAGAAGTTTGAAGTGGCAGTGGGCAGAGCACATAGCACGCAGAACAGATGGCCGAGGAGGCCAAAAGGTTCTCGAGTGAAGACCACGAACCGGTAAGCGCAGCGTAGGACGTCCACCCACAAGATGGACAGACGACCTTATAGAGACCGCAGGAAAACGCTGGATGCAGGCCGCTTCCAACCGGCCCTTTTAGAGATCGATGGGGAGACCTAAGTCCAGCAGTGGACGTCCTATGACTGAAATGATGATGATGAAAAGTATGGCCGTTGAGGGGTACATGTGCACTTTACAATTCAACCGCACCTGATTCAATCCTCAGCCCTGCACCGAAGACTTATTTAAAACCAAATAAAATCGCTCAAAAACGGTGAAGGAAACATCGTGAGGAAACCGATATGTCCAAGAACCACAAAAGTACAAAGACATGACATTCACCGACATGCACTGGGACAGCAGGCCTGTGTCTCAGCAGTGGGAACATGATAATGATGATGGAATGTTGAAAGGTCCTCATTCTGTTGTCTTTACGAACAGTTCTAATGTAAGCTGATAATGATGATGGAATGCCCCAAGGGCCGCATTCTTCTGTCCGTACAAACAGTTCCAATGTAAGGTTTTGTTTTTGATCACACTAATTGCATTTTTCGTTAGAATGGCATTCATCATCATCAGCCAGAAGACGTCCACTGCTGAACATAGGCCTCTCTCTTTAACTTCCACACTGAACGACATCCTGCCATCTGCATCCACTGGATGCCCGCGACTCTCACAATGTCGTCGGTCCATCTAGTGGGAGGCCTACCTACGCTGCGTTATCGGTTCTTCGAGAATGGAATTACGCTTCATCATAAACAAATTTTACAACGGGGCCAAGCTCGAAATCGCGAATAATTATTTAAAATAATAAATAAATAAATATCTGGGACATTATTGCACACATGGTCATCTGACCCCAAACTAAGCAAAGCTTGTAATATGGCTGCCAGAGACTGATATACATACATATATATTTTTAAATACATACTTAAATAGATATATTTAACTACATACATCTCGTCTAGTGTAAATTAGACTCTTAGTTATATATTTTTTTAATAGTAAAATGGCATAGAAAGAGAAAGGCTGTGAATTATGATGATAATAAACACTTTCGACTTAGCATACCCTTTTCGAATAGCCCGGTTTATGTTGTACATTATTTATAAAGACGACTCATTGTCGAACAAAGCCCTCGATAGCGAGATAGCGTCGTATTCCGAAGTCACTCGTTACTTCCTTGATAAAGTTACGAGTGGTCTAACAATTGTGTGGTAAATCTCAGTGTTGTTACGTGTTCTCAGGAGATCGTTCGGAATTAATACTGGCTGGCGACAAGGCTCTTTTTAAATTAAACAACAACTTTATGACGGCGGCTTCAGGTCTTAGATTGTATTTTTAACGTGTCTTAAAACAAAACGAAGATGGTTATATAATCTCCATAGCAAATGTAATTCAAATCCGCTAAGTTGTCACAGAGTGTGGACAAACATACAATATATGATATTAATATATATGATATTGGGGGCGTGGATTCGATTCCCATCCAGGACAAACATTTGTGTAATGAACATTTGTTTTTGTTCTATGTATGGGTGGAAATATTTATTTAAGTATGTATTTAAAATATATATATATATGTATAGTTTTAGGTTTTTTAACCTATACTACCCCACTGCTGGGCAAAGGTTTTCACCACTAAAGATCTGGAATCAAAAAGCGGACCTAACTGAAATAATTTATTAAGCATAACTAAAAAAACAGAAACTTAAAGAAAACTTAACATTAAAATAATTATTAACGAGGTTTTAAGCAATTAACAATACAAACCCATATCCCATGATATGGGTAGAAATAACGCAGAACCTAGTACCTAATAGGGTTTAAGCAACATGAAAATAAGGATAAAAATAACGCAGAACCTAAAAATCTCAGGAGTACCGGACACAGTAACTTTTAATTATAATTTGGGACACTAGGTCAGAAGGGAAGATGGACGGTGAACCAAAGCAGTCATAGAATGGTGGCCGCGGAACTGCAAGTGACCATCGGGTAGACCACCAGCCCGGCTGATCGGACGACATCGCTAAGGCAGCAGGAAAGCAGTGGATGAGACTGGCCCAGAAAAGATGGCGCACTGGTGATGCGACCTATACCCAGCAGTAGGTGGAAAATTATTGATAATGATGATATTTATAACAAATAATTTAAAAAACATTTTTTTCTGTTAGGAAATTATAAAACTTAAACTAAAAGACTATTCGAGAAGGGAAATTAACGAAAATAGGGAACTCTAAAACTGTTGATAAAGACAACCTAGCAAGATACAAGCAATCATATTTTCAAGATTCCGTTTTGTCACATTTATCTACCTCAAAGTAACGCCTGATTTAATCAACTATTTTATCGTGTGACCTCAAAATACCCGTACCTTCGTTCTCCATCACTTCACAATTTCTTGCCTTTATCTAATATGAATTAGTATTGAAATTAATGTCGAAATTATCGTGCAAATATAGGTAATTAAATTTTAGATCAGACATTTTAAAATATGTACTAGTATAGTAACGAAATTAATTTGAATAGTTTATTATCCAGGTTTGCATCCATAACTTATTCAAAGATTAACTAATTAATTGATGGATATAAACCTAAAAATGGAATATTAGATGTTTTTATATTTATCGGGACTTATCGCGCAATATTAAAACATGCGTTCAAATCGCGAAAGTTTAAAAATTACTGGATATATATTGAAAATTAAGATTAAACCTTAAAGTTAATTAAACATAGCAGCATTAGAAATAGTACTCAAAAAGTAATAATTTCTACTAAAATAAGTTTTTTCGAATGTATACACATGTATACACATTTCGTTACGGGGAATTATACGAATTACCTCTTTATTTTTCTAACCTTTTTCTCCACTAATAGGTTTTTATTTTAAGTTTTAGTTTTTAGTAAATATTTAAAGTTATTATTAAGTTTTCCATTTCAATAAAATTCAAATTCTAACATTTCATATCCTAATTTTTATAAAGGTTATTTAAATCAAAGTAATTTTAATCCATAGCCCTGATTGAATGTGCTTCGCCGTGAATATAACAAACACAAGTTCAAAGTAAATATAAAGCGTTCATAATACTACTTTCTCATGTTCATGATCCTTCAAACGTAAATAACAAAACACTTAACTCCCATACAATGTAGCTTTTTAAGAATTTGGCAAAGTTTAACGGTCTTTAAATTACAGATATTTTCATCTCAAGATAACGGTGGCCTTTCTCACATCAGTATTATATATATACTAGCTGCGATCCTTGAGTTTTTTCGGTAATCTATATACATTTTACACATTAAAGGTTTATTATGGTGAACAATTCAAAAATTCCGTGACCGGCTTCGAACTTGCAGCAATTTTGTTTTACGTCTCCGATGTTTTACCAATTACGATCGTTTCTGGTCAATCACAGAAAGTTGTGATATGTTCATTATTTTTTATTATATAATAGGCTTACTTTTTACTTTTACTGTGCCATTGCCTGTTGTTACGCTTGCCTAGAAGAAACCAATTCATTCGCGACATGAAGACTCCAGATCGTAACTATCGGGGAACACACCCCAACACCAATTCAGGCAAAATATTCCACAGTCTAATAATTCCATTGCAACCAATGACGTGTAAAAAACAACTGCTTAATTGTGTTTAAAAACAAATGAAAATGTATTTCGCAAGCGTAATTTTGGTGTTTTTTTGCAACTAACATCTTATACCTATCCAACTTTACCAGTAAAAATATTATTTCCAAGAAAACAATTCTCAGGGCCATCCCCGCTTGACAATTGAGTGCTAAAACTATAATCAAATATTTATGAAAGAGCGGTCAGAGAACTTGGACTGCTGTACTGTAATCGTCAATCAAAGCTACTTATTTGGGTAAAGACCTTTTAGTTGATAATAATAGAGCGGCGTAATCGGTACGCCTACCGTGAATAGGGTATAATTTATTCATAATTAAGTAAAGTGCGTCATATGTTTGATTTGTGTCGACATTTACGTGGAAACATATACTCGTATATCACGATCCGTGTAACTGACATAATGGTACTCTGGTAATCCTTCGTTCTCCGTGTACTACCAGCCTTACTACCAGTAGTAATACTAGCATTTTTTTGTTCGTGTTACTACTAACTACTCCAGTAGTAAAATGGGACAAGTTTTATTTCCCTTGTTACAATTGAAATTCTGATAACAACTTTTTCCTTTTCCAAACTTTTTGACTTGGTCAACATCAATATTTAACCAAGGAAAATAAAACGATATACGAAACACGTTTCTTACTTTTTTATATAAGGGTTCGAACTTGCGTAAACCTTGGTTTACGCCGCGATCATTCTTTCCGTTAAGCTACGGTTGCTTTCTATAACTTAACTGTCTATAACATTG
The DNA here is from genome assembly GCA_949125355.1 of Agriopis leucophaearia. Lineage (NCBI taxonomy): Eukaryota > Metazoa > Arthropoda > Insecta > Lepidoptera > Geometridae > Agriopis > Agriopis leucophaearia. The sequence goes on from OX421262.1 coordinate 2,029,349, forward strand.
AAATAGTAAATCCTAGTGTGTATCAACACTTCAAAATCTATAATAATATCTACACATACAATAAAAACGTAGAGATACAAAAATCTGTAATTGCGAGATATAAAAAAACAGGGCGTTTTAAAATAAGCACCTGGGGCCTTACCCCTAGCTTCACTTTTGCGAGCCAACTTTTAGTAGGTACCTTATAGGTACCTAAAATTAACCAACTCATATAAGCTGCAAAATAGCAAAGCTTGACGGCTATCAAATAACTACCGCTTTTCGTAGTTAATGGTACCGTTTAGACAAATAACACCTATGCGGGTCAACTTTTCGAGCTAGGTGTAAGGCCCCTGAACACGTTAAGACCGTTTTTTCTGTTTATTTGTTTGTCCACGCACTTCTCCTGAATCACTGGACGGATTTAAATGCTATTTTCACGAATATGCTTAGCTATGACCAGATGAAGCATATAGGCTATGTTATTATGCGTAAGGGCCAGATTAAGGGAGGAAAAAAGGGTTGAAAGTTAATATGAAAATCTACGCGTACGAAGTCGCGGACAACAGCACTAGTATAAAATAAAATGTATGTATGACGGTTTTTTTGGCACGCCCTGTATAAACGGCGTAATGGATTTCGACATGTGAGGTATCATTTTTATCGTTTTAATAGTGGGAGTGACATCGGGTCAAACTTAAACCAAAATAAAATGAATTGACGGGCCCAGTAGAAGCGCATTTTTGAAGATTACAAAATGAGCGCCGGCGCTCACTTCGTTTCAGTCGGTCTCTAGCCGTAGGAAGTGAAACACGAGTCTATTGATACGCGATAACGAAACATCTGACAAAATTATGAATTCGTATGCTTTACCGAAGTGTAAATACACAAATGAAACCGATATCTATTTTTTGTAATTAGGTGTTGAAGTATATGTCCGACGATTTTGACTCGTTTTTACTGATCAAGTTCAATGGTTAGGGCCCGTCCATTCATTTTATTTTGGTCGAAGGGTCCAAGAATGATGGCGTCTTCGAAAAAAAAAGCGAAAATCTCTGTAAAATAACTCTGCAAATATGTCAATATTTCTTTTATTTTTCTTCTTTTCCTGCATTCTGTTTCCATGAACCTGTAGTGCTCACTAGAGCTCACTCATTAGATTTCAAAAATATATAACACTACTTTAAATACTCAATAGTTTACGAGATAATGCGGTATGAAAGAGCTCAGTATTTACTACGAGTATATGTATAGGTATTATAGGTACGCAGCGCACCGCTGTTACTTTTCAGTTACTATTTATACGATGGAGTCGGGTTGTATTTATTAATAATTAAATTTATTTGTATTTCAATGTTTTTTCTCCCTTGTTACTAAGATGCCTTATGAACTGACTATCCTTGCTATGTCCACTATAAAGCCATATCATTAAAGATATTCATCGCTTCGTATCAGCTAAACTGCTTTATAAGTAGAGAATACTCGCTAACGATAGCCTAAGGTAACCTAATACCTTCCAACGAGGCGGTTAACGGCGTAAACTGCAGGTAAAATATGTTTACTGCTTTCAACACTATTAATATCTTTTTAGGGTTCCGTACCCAAAGGGACCTAACAGGACCCTATTACTGAGCCTACGCTGTCTGTCTGTCTGTCCGTCCATCTGTCCGTCCTACCTTGCAATTTTCACAAACTATGTGATGTTACGGCGGATAAACAAAAAAAAAAGTCAATAAGTAAAAACTAAAGGAATATACAACAAACTTATTTTTGTATTTGCACTTGTGTGAAAATTGTAATATGTACAAGTGTCAAACTTAGCATGATTGTAGTACACGCTCTACAGTATAACAACAAATAATAAATAATGGCCAAGTGCGATTTGGTGGCAAATTTCTGCTCATTACTAAGTTGAGCAATGTAGGGCACGGTTAGTACTTGGAAGAGTGATCGCCTGAGCGTTGTGTTCTTTTTGCACTACTTTTTGAGTTTTATGACTGTACGGAACCCTCTGTGCACTAGACTGACTCGTACTTGGCTAGATTATTTATCTAAATAAAAATACATGTGGTTTACTAAAAACAAAGAACTTTATTGTTTGACAAAAAAATAATGATTTTGTATGACACTGTTTGTATTTTTTAGCTATATCACGGTCTATTTGAAATTTCATTTAGTTAACTATATGAAATTTCATTTTCATTTAATTACAGAAAAAAAAGTATTTACAAGGAAAGTAATAAAAAAACTGAAAATTTGTTTCATTAGATTAATCACAAATTCAAATATCCAATGCGTCTGGTCGAGGCATCTCGTGACGTGACCAATATCCTGGCCAAGAGCCTTACGCCCAACTCCAAAAGAAGTCACAAATAGGTGCAGTTTGCAAAATCACGCGCACGCGAACCTTAACGCACCGAGGTTTGGGGTTATTTTGCTCAAAGAATTTGCTTTGCAATCTGTGGTAGTATTTATAGTATCATTAAAAGTGTTTTAGCATCCCCTGTCGATCCTGTTACGTAAATTCTTTTCATCCAATGGTTGGCTGGAAGAGATCGCTTTAAGCGATAAGGCCGCCACTGGCACTAGGAATTTTTATTTATAGTGTACACAATAAAGAGTTTCTATCAAAGTTCTTGACCTTTATTTTTATTTCCTCTTGTCTTTTTTATTGCCTAATGTCTTGTATGTACGTGCGTAAAATATTTCAACGTCCAAACAGGTTTTATTGCGTTTTTTAGTTAAAAAGAAGCTAAAACACAGCTTATGTTTGAATTTACGCTTTTTTTTCCAGATAGCTATGGCTTTCGACAACCATCTGGTAATTTCGAAGTTTAGTTTCTAGGCATCGCTTGAATTGAATGTGAAAATTGCCCTTGAAAAGTTATGTATATATACGTGAATATCCACGTAATCTTTGAGAATAGTACTACACAAGCTATGGCGGCAACTGAGTCTTTATCGACTTATGAGCGGAAAGAGTATTTTTGCTCTTCGATATCTGAGTACAAAAGCCGTTATTATCATTTAGAGGATAAAGTAAATTAAATTTAGAACATCGTGTGCACTAAGTTTGTGAATTCAAAACATCATTAAACCTATTTACTTCTACCTCCATGGCGCCGAATTTATCATACAACCTTTTTTAATTTGTTAAAAATTCAGACTCAGAACCTTCTTGGTGTACTTATTTTTAATTTGCTTTGAGCGCGCCATTTTCTATTTTGCATTTAGTCATTTCCTCGCTGAGGTGGGATGAAAAGTTACGTGTTTCACTCGAGTGCAAAGATTTTTCACCTCGTGCTCTTTTGATTCCCGCGCTAACACTCAGGTTTCTAATTTTTGAATCACTCATTACGCTTGTGATTCAATTTTTGAATCCTTCACTTGCTCTGTCATCAAAATTGAGCACGCGGTTTAAAAGCAACTTTGCACTCTTGTAAAACAGATAACTATTATTTTACGAATATCACCTTAATTAAATTAGGATTTATTTACATTTTTTTTTATTAAAATACAGAATGCTTCATGCCGTTTTATTAATATATTATAACTTACTGCGTCCCGCGGTTTCATTCGCATGGTGATGAAAATCGGTGATGATGATGAAAAGTAGGTTATGTGTTAATCCAGGACATAAGCAATGTATATTTCATCCAAAACCATCCAGCCGTTTCTGCGTGAGTAACAAACATCCATCCATCCAAACTGTCACATATATGATACTAGCGACCGCCCCGGCTCCAGGAACACAAAATTTCATCCAAATCGGTCCAGCCGTTTCTAAAGTAGCCTATGTACTATTCCAGATTATAATACATATATATCTGTGCCAAATTTCATCCATATCCGTTCAGCCGTTCTGGCCTGATTGAGTAACAAACATCTATCCATCTAAACTTTCACATTTATAATATTAGTGGGATTAGTGTGATGTGCACTTTAGTTTTGTTTTTTGCTGCTACATGACAGATTATTTTGCCATTTTAGCTAAAATTTACATAAATGTCACATTATTATGCAAAAATCTAGACTATATGCAAAGTAACTCTGTCGATAAATCTTGTAATACCGTTCAGCATCCGCCTTACATCCTGCCTGGTTCCATCTCCAGATGCTCTACTCACTCGATGAATATGCATGGGAATAGTTTTATCTCTTGTTAATAATACTGTTGGATAAATGGCGTAGATTTAGCCAGAACCTTCGTTGGCTAGTTTTAATGTTTGAATATAGGTTTTTAAGCTATTGCATAGCTTCTATCGCGGGCCTTGAGCGTGGAAACTGAATCCAGAAATTCCGTAACGAAAATAACCTGACACCCCCACTCCGACCTCTCACCGCTAGATGGCGTTGTAAAATATGTTTGATAAAAGAACGACATACATAAAACCTACATATATTTATTTGTTACAAGTAAATAAATAATTATAATTGCATAAGTTGATAAAAAATGCTATGCAATAGCTTTACCGCGGCAGTCCCCGAGTGCCACACGTCTTTTTTTTTCATTTATTTATCATTTATAGGAAAATTATACAAAAAGGATATAATGGCATTTAAAAACCACTATGGTTTAATAGTAATGCCATAAGTAAGAAGGTGTTTATATCTACTCTAGTTTTTTGAAGTGAAAACTTCTTTAGGCGCGTTAAGCACTTTTTAGGTGAACAAAAATCATGGAATCACAGTAACGTGTATTTTAAAACAACGCCATCTTTTGTAGAATAGGTGACTTACTTCTTAAGTTTTCACTTCTGACGTGCAGTCTATGACTGATGTGTTTTTTTTTTCTCGTCCCTTAGTTAAAACCTTGGCTACACCCATGATACTACATGCAGCCCGCGATTTTGTGAGCGTAGACTTCTTTCAACCCCCTTTTAATTCAGCCTGTTGCAAAATCTTTTCTTAGCGGATTTCATCATGTTATTAGGGATCTACCTAAATTTCAGTCTCGTAGATCAAATAGTTTTCGACATTTTGTGATGAGTCAGTCAGTGAATGAGTGAGTAGTATTTCGCTTTTTGACCGTGCGAAGAGGGTCGCAGATTCTAATGGGACAAGTCAGCGTTTCTATGTATGTATGTTTGTATAATTGATCGATGAAAACTCGCGTATCGTCGATCCAATTTTCATAAAATTTTGCAAGCAAGTAGGTCATTTTAATACAATTTTTAAGTTCAAATATGATTAAAGTCGGCCGAGGAGTTGCGAAGTAATAAGGGTCGCGAGATCACATTTCGGGGCGAACAACTAGTATATACATATTTGTATATGGATTACTCGCTGTAGCTCATGGTTTCTCCCACGTGCATTACTGTTTATAACATCAGCTAGCTGCAGTGAAAAGTGCGTCAAAATTGGTCCAACCGTTTTGGAGTCCCAAGGGAACGTACATCATCATCATGATCACAATAACACCAATAACTTATAACATCAGCTAGCTGCAGTGAAAAGTGCGTCAAAATTGGTCCAACCGTTTTGGAGTCCCAAGGGAACGTACATCATCATCATGATCACAATAACACCAATAACTTATAACATCAGCTAGCTGCAGTGAAAAGTTCGTCAAAATTGGTCCAACCGTTTTGGAGTCCCAAGGGAACGTACATCATCATCATGATCACAATAACACCAATAACTTATAACATCAGCTAGCTGCAGTGAAAAGTGCGTCAAAATTGGTCCAACCGTTTTGGAGTCCCAAGGGAACGTACATCATCATCACCATCATGATCACAATAACACCAATAACTTATAACATCAGCTAGCTGCAGTGAAAAGTGCGTCAAAATTGGTCCAACCGTTTTGGAGTCCCAAGGGAACGTACATACACACATCAAATTTTATACATATATTTAAATATTACAAAAACTAGAGTCTACTAACGATTACGACGGCCCTGAGTTTGTGGTAAGCACACCCTAACCACTCTTGTACAATCAGCTCGACATCTAAAATGTGTATTTACGCCACCGCAACGCGTTCTGTGCCTACGCTCAGAGTTGCTATAAAGTTTGTCATGAACTCTACTCTTATTATACGAGATAGACCACCCCATACGTTAGAATATGGTCTCAACTCAAGTTCCGGGTCGGTAACGGTACATCGCAGTCCACGGCGGAGTTGAACTCCGCTCTCTTGGAGGTTAATCGCTATTGTGCGTCGGCGTGCCATTATTGTTTTTTTAGATGCCCATACACAGCGTTAGAAGAATAGAAAAGAGCCTCGTGAGTCAGAGACGGTCTGTCTCGGTTGCCATTAGATTAGACATGCACAGAAAAACTGTTTCTTAGATGAATCTCTAGTGTATTTCCGCTTCAACGATATCAAGTACTATTAGGAATTAGGGATGGATTTATGTTTTACTTTACATAACTTTGTTTGCCAAGCAGTAGTGTGCAAATACTACTGTGTTCCGGATTGAAGGGCAATGTTTCCAGCGTAATTACAGGGCACACAGAGATTTGACATGTTATATCTCCGGGTGACGAGCGCAGTGCATTGCCATTCAGGGTTTTAAACTGTTGTAGTTCAAAATTCTGAGTGGCGTTGAACTGTTATGGGCAAGCGTGAAGAGCCATCAGGCGAGCTACTTCGCTCGTCTCATCACCCAGTATCATAGTCCCAGTATTGTTAAAGGTGGAACGTTTCACGTATGGCGGGAAATTCAAGTATTAAACAGTTTTTTTTGTTCTTGTAGCTAGGCCGGGTAATTATTGTCAACGATCATGATGTTTGCGAAAATTGATTATTATTATTTACAAACTCACGTAAAGCTATTTATCTGTAATGCACATTATTACATACATTTGTCAATGAACAATTTTTTGCTGTTTCAAACGGTTTATTGACAAATGTAAGTAATATGGTGAGTTACTGATTAACTGTACATGATAATTTAAAGAACAACCAACAATTTTCGCAAACACTGTGTCATTTCACAATAATTACTTTATCTACACTAATATTATAAAGAGGAAAGATTTGTACCTATTTTTGTATGTTTGTATGTTTGTAATGAATAGGCTCCGAAACTACTAAACCGATTTAAAAAATTCTTTCACTGTTGGGAAGCTACACTATCCCCGGGTGACATAGGCTATATTATATTTTGTAGCGAGGCCGAAGGCCGAGCTTACACTCGTGCGAAGCCGGGGCGGACGGCTAGTTTATAATATATTTAATTATTGGCTTAGCTACAAGGACTGGAAGGAAGGAAAACTGTTTGAAATTTGAATTTCCCGCCAAACATGAAACGTATCACCTTAATTTTAAATTTTGTATCATCAAATTATAATTTTTATTATAGCCTGGTATGCTGGTTGGCGTCCGATTTGGCTCAGGGGTAGCACGTTTTCCTCGTGAGCGACAGTTCGATCACCGGCCGTGCAGATGTTTTAATGATGAATTTAAACATCTGATCTGGGTGTTTTTGTCTCTATCTTTGAGTGTATTCCATAGCATCATCGACAGAGATTCTTAATCAAGCTATGAGTGTGAAGACTATTTATTTTATTTATTTATCAGCGCATAACATCTCCAATATCTCGTCGTCTACGCCAGTTAGCCTTCTAGCGAGGGCTATTCATCACGGTCCCTCGTTACACGGTACAAAAACCGATGCTGTCCTAAGATCATTAGGCGCAGGAAGCCGCGACTCGGATGATATAAATTGATGAGACAACAAACGGTCGAGACTCATGAAGGACCTTTTTGTATGTTACTTTTGTAAGAAAGAAATGTGAGACATTGAGCACTGAAGAGATACTTATCTTAGCCATACTAAGTTTACATAAGTAAGGTCATTTATTAATTATTTCACACCCGCCTTTATTTCCTATATAAATCCTCCCCATCCTGAGGTTTTTGGAAAAACTCAGAGTTACACAACGGGCAATGGAGAGAGCTATGCTCGGAGTTTCTTTACGCGATAGATTCCGGAACGTGGATATTCTCCAAAGAACCATAGTCACCGACATAGCTATTACAAGTTGAAGTGGCAATGGGTAGACCACATCGCTCGAAGAACCGATAACAATACAATATCACTTTATTATACACCATAAAAAAATACAAAGTAAGTTAATAACCGATGGGGAAGAAAGGTTCTTGAGTAGAGACCAGGAACCCGAAGACGCAGCATAGGTACGCCTCCTACTAGATGAATCGACGACATTGTTACAGTCGTGGGCATCCAGTGGATGCAGATGGCATGGTGGATGGTAATTAGTGTAATTGGTTTTAAGCCGTACTAATGACAATAAATAAATACAAATGGCAGGTTGTCGTTCAGTATGGAGGTTAAAGGGGGAGGCCTATGTGCAGCAGTGGACGTCTTCTGGCTGATGATGATGATCCTAAAGTTGCCTGGTCACTCTTAGCTAAGAGGAGCTGTTCTCTCGTGCATATAATTGTGTTATTTCTGGCGTAAACAATAAAGAGGTTTTTTTTTTCATTCATTAAATAATAGGCTTGCACATGACCGCCACGTCACCTCGTTTATCTATCTAAGGTAATTAGTAATGCTTAAGATAAACTTTGCATGCGAGGATTAAGATGGCTAAGAAGGTTCACGCATTTTTTCTTTACTTGTGCTTTTCTCCTGGTCAAAACAAATATTAAAAGAGAAAAACAGTTAACCACTTCAAATTTACCACCACTTGCATTAGTTTTATTCCATTTCTTCTTAAAAATACATTTACTAAAGTTTCATACATACAAGCTTCCACATAAGCTATTCAACCTTATTCAAAGTATTGCGTTCCATGCAGATACTATTCCCGTGTGCTGATAAAATCATGCGTTATTATGTATTAGGCATTCCAAAAAGTCTCAGGCTACAACAAAGCGTCGTATAGCACGAGCACACAGGCCGCTCCAACGGTCGTTTCTCTCGGCTCGCCTAAAAAACAAGGCAAAAAATACAAGTAAAAAGCCTGACTCCGCCCGCCCGCCGCCCGCGGCTGACTCGTACTCACATATTTTCCTACCAAGGTTATCTTTCGCGAACCGACGTCTGCGGTTATTTTTGTAATGGCGAACTCATAAATATTGGATGCTGGGACTGTGTCGCGGTTCGTTTTTATGTATTTGTTGGTGTAGATTTTGCAATTCACGAACTTGCGCGGGTTTTGTTTGTGTGCAAGCTTTTTTGTTTTGTTACTAGTTGTCCCTTCAAGAACTATGAGCCCTATATCTTCGCAACAGCTATACCGACATCGCTTACATGTGAACTCTCAAGTTAAAAATTTGCGTAATAGGGCTGTTATAATATTATATGGTACCTAATGAACCACTTACCTAAAAAAATCTTGAAGATCGAATCAACACTGCCCAATGTATGGGTAAATACATACACAGACCCGTTAACAAACACATAAAATCTGATCTGTTCTCGTAGAATCTGAGACACTTGCTTCGCTCGGTTAATTGGAGTTGAAGTGGAATGTATTCGTCTAAATGTGTGCCTGTAGGAGCTGTAGTCTGGAGAGAGAATCAGCATGCATGCGTCTATGAACGCAAATAAGATATATCATATTTTTTATAGGGCAAATGCCTTTATTAATTAAACAAATCACAAGCCGCAACGAACACTACAAAAACAGTTAGATTGCCCATAGATCGTTGGTCTAAATACAATCCAATTTTTTTTATTGTAAATTAGGCTTGTGCTTGGCCGCCAACTCGCCTGATGTTAAGCGATGATGCGGCCTACGATAAAATTTATGAATTGTAACAATAGATCAGGCACTCTATTATTACAATAGACTGCCCCGGTGGCTCAGTTGGTAGTGAACCTAACTTCTGTGCTTGGGGGCGTGGGTTCGATTCCCATCTATGACAAACTTTTGTGTGATGAACATTTGTGTGTTGTTCTATGTCTGGGTGTTAATATCTATTTAAGTATGTATTTAAAAATATATATGTACGTATATCAGTCTCTGGCAGCCATATTACAAGCTTTGCTTAGTTTGGGGTCAGATGACCGTGTGTGTAAAAATGTCTCAGATATATATATATACACAATATGGTACAGCGCTGGTAATTGACTGGAAGAAAATTCATTACTCTCTTGTTACATGTCGTAAATTTTGGAATTAATTCCCACTGGTGGAGTTTAGATAAGTTTAGTTTGTTTTTCTCTGTAATTTTTTTTAACTAATTTAAGTAAGTAAGCCCCTTGGTGGAAGGAAAAGTGGCTAATATACTGGCAGCATTGAATGGCAATGTTAATTTTTTGGCCAAAGTAGGCGCCAGAATTCCGGTCACAGTCATCTCCACCAAACGTTTGGCCAGGTCCCTATTCAGTTCGAGAGCGACCGCCGCGGTCCTAAAGTCTCCACCCGAAATGGCACAAACATGTACATCCTGTCTAGATCCATATTTGAGCCATTTGGGGTTTTCAGCTTTAGTTGCAGCAGCGCAAGTCTGAACCATTAATACAATTAATACTTACATACATCAATTTTTTGTAGTCAGGATTTAATTTGATTTTCCCTATACTTACTTTTTTGTTGAGAGCCGGCCTCTACCCCTGCAATGGGAACAAGATAACCTGATAATGGTGATACTTTTTTCTGTTATGGTAAATAAATTCATAAGCAAACATACGACGTATGATTAATACACGAAGATTAATAAAACCATCTACGAGTACAGTCGAACACATGACCAATGGAATTGTATAGTAATTACTGTCTACCAACAGCTACCCCAGAAATGATTTAAATACACACCTACAATCCACATCCTTCATATGCCTTCACAAAATAACAAGTCTCACTTTAATTTACGAGTCCGATATCATGTTTATGGATTTATCCTTACCTAGGTATATATTTCAATGCGGCAATGATTTTATTGGTACTATAAATACAGTAACAAAAAAAAAAAATCGTTGCGACACTGCCATGGGAGAAACGTGACCTTTCTGTCAATATCTGTGGAGATATCAGATCTTAAGGAGTCAAGCTCACGGCGCTAAGCTAGCTAAAAACTGAATTTTTAGTTCTATTTTTGTACAAACCAGAATTGATTTACTAGTTGATTTTGTGACTTTACTAGTGGATACCACGTGGACATTTAATTTCAAACGATTTTGCTTCGCAATGGAAATTTTTGAAAAAAATACTTTCTTAAATATATATAAGGGTAATTTATTTCCACAAAATATGAGTAAGTTATACACACATTTCAAAAAGCATCATTATAGGTGTTTAATTAATATCGGTCACCATTTATCATGTTTTGCCTAGTAATTAGGCGTACAGATCTAGAGAGATGGCATATATATCTTAAACTAGTGTTTTTTCCCGCGAGTTCGTACGCGTAGGTTTTCATAGACACTTTTAACCCTTTTTTTCCTCCCTTAATCCGGCCTTGCGCAATATAATATAACCTATACTTCAATCTGGTAATAGCTAAGCATATTCGTGAAAACCGCATTTAAATCCGTCCAGTGTGTGTTATATTTTGTTGATATCTCGCAATTACACATTTTTTTATCTCTACGTTTATATTATAATAGGTCGGGGAAAAAGTCTTTTCGTATTTTGTATGTATAAAGTTGTAGTAAAAATCTCATCGGTTGTACTGTTTGTATCTGGCTGGTTTTGATACCATTAAAAATATGACATTTTAAAAAAGGAATATAAAAAGTAAAAAGCAATTTCCCGCCATTTTTCAATTGTTTTTTTGTTCGATAAAATGAGTGAATCTAACGAAGAAATTCGATATATTGTGAAATTTTATTACAAAAAACTGAAAAATGCGACACAAGCCGCGAATAAAATTTGTGACATTTATGGACCTAATGCAGTGTCATCAAGAGTAGCACAATGTTGGTTCAAGCATTTTCAGTCCAGGAATTTTGATGTCAAAGATGCAGCTCGCTCTGGTCGCCCTGTTACGGATAAAGTCGATGCCATTTCTGAAAAAGTGGACCAAGATCGGCATATTAGTAGTTACGACGTAGCTGAAGACCTGGGGATTGACCACAAAACAGTTTTGACCCATTTGAAAATAACTGGGTATACAAAAAAACTCGATATTTGGGTGCCACACCAGCTCACTGAAAGAAACCAAATGAATCGTGTACTCATTTGCGATTCTCTATTGAAACGTAAAGAAACCGAACCGTTTTTTAAAAGATTGATCACTGGTGATGCAAAATGGATCACCTACGACAAGAATGTGCGCAAACGATCATGGTCAAAGGGCAGTGAAGCACCACAGACTGTAGCGAAACCCAGATTAACACGTAATAAGGTGATGCTGTGTGTATGATGGGATTGGAAGGGCATCGTTCATTATGAGCATTTACCGCTGGGCAAAACCATCGATTCGGATCTCTACTGCCAACAGCAGATGAGACTCAAACAAGAAATTGAGAAAAAACGGCCGGAATTGATCAACATAAAGAGTGTGGTCTTTCATCATGATAACGCCAGACTGCACACATCTTTGGCCACTCAGCAAAAATTTAGAGAGCTTGGTTAGGAAGTGTTAATGCATCCACCACATAGCCCTGACCTTGCACCCTCAGATTTCCACCTGTTTCGATCTCTTCAGAATTCTTTGGGTAGTGTTAGATTAACATCAAGAGAGGACTGTAAAAACTACTTGTTGCATTTTATTGATCAGAATTCCCAAAATTTCTACAGCAACGGGGTCATGTCACTACCTAAAAGATGGCAACAAGTTATCGAACAAAATGGTACATATATATTATAATTAAATGTAATTAAACTTGAAAAAAATATGTCTTGAATTTGTTTATAAAATACGAAGAAACTTTTTCCCCGACCTTATATGTATAGATGTCAATAGTTCAATATCATGTTATGAATCTAATAAATTTACAGATAGACATTTCTATGATTGCAATATATACAATATGACCTATTGCTGCCGTAATTAGAATGTATATATGCCGTAATGTATAAAATCACTATGTATGTAGATATGATTTTTAGTTTCATCTTAAATAGAAGATCGTTTTAGATCCCATTAAATTTACATGCACCTTTAAATATCGTTTTTAACACGTCTCTGGTAGAAAAATATAGAAGATAACACCTATATCATTCAAGGGTTTGAATAGTTACAGATACGATGAACGCCTCCATGCAGTAACCATTTCAAATCATATCTTGAGATGGTGTGTTTTGGCCCTGATGCTGGGTCATTGTGCGACTTTCTTCCATCCGTTTAAATGTCATTTGGAAATCTATTGTAATAAAATAAATAGGTGATCGTCAGAAATTATGGCTAATTTTGAAGATAATGCCAGAGAAAGGAATTGACTTTACTACAGACTGATAAATAGATTTAAATAGAGCTATTTAAAAGCGGTATAAAAATGAAATTATCTAAACCATAATATCATTTACAAATCTTTAGTTTCTTTTTATTGAAAAATTGGAAATAATTTTAAGTCCTCAATGTAATGTATTCTAGCAAATAAATGATTTGATTTGACTGAACCATAAAAAATATGTTTTATCGGGATTAATTTGGCTATGTTTTCTATAGCCGCCAATTTTTGAATTATGAATGTGATATGACCGCAATTATGAGTATATCTATGGCTTTGGCTACCGAATCCTACTATATGTGTGACTCAACACGCTCTTGGTCAGTTATTTTATCTCAAATTCCAAAACAATGAAGTTGACTTTATGGCACCATATTATTATTTTTAACTTTTTTAAGTTAAATAAATAATAAATAAATATCTGAGACATTATTGCACACATGGTCATCAGACCCCAAACTAAGCAAAGCTTGTAATATGGCTGCAAAACACTGATATACATACATATATATTATTAAATACATACTTAAATAGATATTAACACCCAGTCATAGAACAAACACAAACGTTCATCACACAAATGTTTGTCCTAGGTGGGAATCGAATCCACGCCCCAAAGCGCAGAAGGCAGGTTCACTACCAACTAAGCTAACGGGGCTGTCAGTTATAGAATATAAAAGAAATAGAAACAAGCTGCATCACATATTAATTATTAATATGGTTAATAATTAATATACTTTTTAGGTACCCTACCCGAAGACAGTGACCTTAATGCAGTTTTTTTATCTATAGTTTAATTTAGATTTAATTTAGTTAGGTATTTATTTAACTACTTTAGTATATTTCGTTTATGTTGATTTTCTGTTTTTTAAGTTGTGCATATAAATGTAAGTGAATAAAAAAATATGTAAAAAAAATGCAATTCATCAATGTAACGAGGAGCGCGTTGATGTCTTTTGTAAGGGACTCGTTTTCTCGATTTCTTTCAATTATTATATATATTATAACGATTTCTAATATACAAGTTTAGCAAGAAACATAAACAATAGGCTTACCATTTTAGTGGTGTGTAAAATGGTAATTTATTTCAATATAAATTACGGAATTATTCCGATACATTTTCCTGATCGCAAAGAACCTGCAACGGAGTAGAATTATGCCTATTTTAATTTTAAATGGAGGCACATTGCCTTTAACGACTCTCGGTAACTAGACAAGATGGCATGTTTTATTCAAGGAAAAAGACAAGAGGAAAAGGTTTTCCCTATTTTGTTGAAGGTTCTTTTGAGACTTTGAGAAAATATTTTTCCAATTGTAAAAAATTTCATTTCATACAAAATTGTTCTAAAATACAAATTCAACTCGTAATCTTCTATATACATATATAAAAGGCGATGTGTATATGTATGTATGTATGTATATATATATATATATAAAGATGGGTAAAATCAGGTCTGTCGTCCTTGCCCATTTAAACTTCACCAACTGTGGTTTTTTGGTGCAACATAAAATTAAAAATTGTATTGTTATGTATTAAGTAAATAAAAAAAATAAAAATGGATTTTCTGTTAATTATATGCTTAATTTGTAATAAAGAATGTATGTACCTATGTTTGTTTTGTATGATCACTATGGACTCTAACACGGCTGCGCCGATTTTGATGGGACTTTCACTGTCATATAGCTTATGTTATCAGGGATAGTTTATTTAACTTTGGAAACGTTACAAAATACATAATACTTTTCTAGACATGAATATATAGTATAACAATAATGAGCAAACGAGATTCAATGACCGTCTCTGAGAGAGAAAAGACTGCACATGTAGACAAACTGCACATGCACCCTACATGCACCATTCGATCGAGTTTTTTTTGTGTGAGATTGGATAGTCATTAATAATGCGCGGGCGCAGGACGCTGGCCACGTTTATGACCTGGTTTCCTCTCCCAGGCTCGGACTCTTTTATTTATTTTGACTGAATACTTCTCCATCGACCAACGATAGCGGCAGTAAGTGATGTCCACACAAAAAACGATTGTCCCTTAAAAAGACAGGTTTCTTTTCCGGTAATTAGCGGTGACATCTTTATCATGATCATCATCAATCTACATCAATTCACTGCTGGCCATAGGCCTCCAAAAGAGTTTCAAGGTACACCACATTACCCGATCTTTAGGCTTACAAGCTATCTTAACAAGTTCAGCCTCAGGATAAGATAACTCTTTATTAAACAAGGATAACTTATACCTACATTAGAATAAAACTTCTGTTTATGTTTTAACGGCCTTATTAGCGATCTGTTATATGGATTTTATTATTTTGACATATCATTGTATTTATACTTTGACTTAGGTGCTATTTGGTAGTCACCTACTCATTCTCGGCCAAGCGCTCGACGAGCCAACACGTCCTGAGGATACCTCGTGAAGAGGCGAAACACGTGTCGACAAAGTGCACTAAGGAAACGGGTACAATTTAATATTTTTTTAAATTCAATTAAAATACATGTAATTTCAATTAATATATATTTTATGTTTCAGAATTAATACATTTTTGTTTTCAGATTTAGTATTATCATATTTCATGTGACAGAATTAATTAATTTTTGTTTCAGATTACTTTAATAATTTTATAATTAAAAATAATTCAGAAATAATTAATTTTTGTTTCAGGTTACGTTAATTTTCAATTTATGTAATTAATATTTTATATCAGGTTAGGCAAAATTAAACTCAATAAAATTAACATTATCAACAAATATTTATCACAAATTCCTTATTGTACTTGAAGCGACGTAGAAGCGGAATTACACTAGAAATTCATCATTAAAACAGTTTTGAAAATGGACTTCCGCAAAGTAACGCCTGATTCAATCAACTATTCAGGATTAAGATATTTGAGGATTTATTATAATATTACAATAATGTCCTATTTGCTTTACAGATCGATATCAAGTGCCAGTCTTAAATTCCACTGACAATTGTTTATCTATTGGTGACGAGTATCTGTCAAAATCAATGTCACCGTTTGAAACGTCATTACTATTGTATCTGTCAACAGTCGACAGATGCTCGTCGCCACAGAGCATAAATACTTCTACATTATGGTTCATATTAATATTAGATACAAATGATTATATACTCGTAATTATGGTAATAGTCTTACACCAACAATGGACTGATGTAGGCTGATTAATTAGTCATGCATAACATATGTTTTAAATGTTTATCGGGATTTATCACGCATTTTTTTTATTTCGGTAAATAATTAGTACCTTTCGCTCGAGGTTTCGACCATGTTATCCATGATTCGACCGTGGTCACAAGCATGCTTAAAAAATATTTTTTTGTCTACCCACAAAATAATAAAATAATCTGATTGACAATAAAACCAAAAAGTATTATTTTCTCCAATATGGTATAGGCAAATATGGACCAGATATGCATTATTTGTTTTTTTATCGATTAGTATTGAGGTTTACTATCTATTACCTCACTACTGCTACATATAAAGAGTGCCTACGCCCTGTATTGTGGTATTATGTGGTTATACACCCTGTATTAAATGGTAGTGGTAATGAAATATACAGTTATTTTTGTATTTAGTTACCATACTGTCAACAGAAACACAGCTTTTACTACTCGAGTGACCTCCCGACGGGAAATAAGAAAAAAACCTCAAAGGGCCCTCAAGCGAGCACTCACAACGAGAGCGGGAAACGCGCCTCGAAGAATAACATCGTTGGTGCGTCTGCGCATTCTTAGTAAATTTATTGGAAATATGACTTGTAGGTACTTATTCACATAATTGTATGGTTTCTATCCTAACAAATGCTCATAACTAGCATTGATTTTACCGACGTGCTGTTACCCGCGGTTTCATCCGCGCTCTTACAGAAACCGTCATTTATGTGTTAATCCAAGGTTTAGGCTATTTACAAACCAAATTTCATTCATGCCAACAAACATTCTAACAAATAAACACGAAACTTTCACAATTTAACATTGTATTTCAAAATAGTATCACAAGGCCAAATTTATTATTAAAGCAATTTCATTACAACAAGATTTATATAATAAGAATGTGGTTAAAACTATCAATTGATAAAATAAATGTATCCCTACATAATTGTTGTACATATTAGTGATATGTATAGTTCTATTGATATGTACTACTTGAAAGTGTGACAATATTCATAAACCATATGCAGAGACAGACCACTAAATGCTCCTGCGCTATCACACCAACAGACATGATATATCTAAAAGTTGACCAGATTAAATAACAGTTAGTGCGTATGTACAGCCTTCCTTCTGATTCCAGGGACAGAATAAACAATAGTTAGTATGTGCTTCCAGGGTCGGGGCTAGCAACAGGGCGCGGGGCGCGGGGCGGGCGCTTACCTGCGCAGACGTCCCAAAACGAACAAGAGACTGCATTCCGGCCCCGCGCCTGCGCGTACTCCCGCCATTGCATAGGGCTGCCACTATTTGCCCCTGACTCGGTGTGTTACCCAAGGACGATTTTTATGATGACCTTTAGAGTAACAAAGTTGTTTACTTGTAGAAAAAATCGATAAATTGTTTTTTTTTTTTAATAATAATATCAAGTACCTATCAAGCCTCGGGATTTGGCCAAAAGGTCTTATTCACAACTTTGTATATTGATAGCTTAACAACAATATTGTCAAATAACGTTCTAACAAAAAATATTGTGAATCTGCTCGACCTGAATAAGCAATTACTAGCTCTTGCCGAATTAAATTAAAGAAGTTTTTGTGGACTTTGCTCAAAAATAAAATGATTCTGCAGGTAATATTTTTTATTTTAAATTCGCAGTCAACTCTTCCCTGGCAACCCTACCCAGTCCTCATCCCTGCATCCCGATTCCCGACACAATGCGGACCTGTTGCTCGCCTCCTCCCCCTCACCTCGAGCAGCCCCTCGCACATCGCGTCCTATAAATAATTCAAAGGACGATTAATTCGTGACCGACCCGATTCAACTGTCAATTAACGCTGGAGATAGGGAAGCTGGACCACATTAAGGATAAGGCTTGTCCAACAATGTTGGAAGGTGAGGATAGCTACAGTGTCTAAAAAGAAGCCACGGTTTATAAAATAAACTCTGTAGATTGTGTTCATATTCAGTATTTTATGGAGGATGTATAAATATTTCTTATTTCTTGGATCAACCTGGAAAGCATTCTCCTGTAAGTTTATAAGTTTGCCCAAGTATGCCAGTTAATCCATGTAAACTTATTTTTTACTTTTGTCTTTTTATGATTTATGTTATGAAGTGGACCGAAGACAGCAGGATACGTATGGGTGCGTTGGTAGAGATTCAGAAGAGGTTTCCGATCCGACTGCTCCTGGCCACAGGTAATTTTCAGTTTTTGGGATAGGCGCCGGTTACCAAAGGCACACACATACACAACGATCCCGCCGGCAGGATCGAAGAACCCCAGGATCTGTCAGAAGATCGGTTAGATTCTCTCCAAATAATCATTCAGTTCAACAACCTGCTAGGGCCCCAGGGCACACCCCTTTTGGAGTGCCAGGGCAAATCTGAACCCCACTCCCGACGACGGCCCAAGCCGAGGCTCGTACCTCCGAGGTGCCCTTGCGCTTGTCGCCCAAAAATCTAAATCATGTTGGCCCAAGGCCCTCTGCGTTCACCAACTAGTCTGGTCAAGCTGTAGAGCCTGCAAAGCCAACAACAAAAAGTCCCATTACAAAAAAAAAAATCAGAAGAGTGGTAGAATCGAATAGAATGGCTTGTTACTTAATTTAATTCTTATTACCGTCACCAGCGAGCTGGAGGTTCGCACTTCGCACCGAGCAAACCTCTATGTCGCTGGTTGCACGAAAAGCAAAGGATGAGACTGGCACGGGACCGAAATAGATCGTGCGTGCTGAACGGGAGACATAATATACTCAGCGGTGAGTGGACCTCAGATCAGACAAACTGTCTATTCCACTTTGATCACCTGGGTGATCAAAGGCGACTCTTTAGTGTCCTTTGATCTATGATCACCGTGAATATATTCACCCGGGTGACCATAGGCGACTCCATTCAAATTTTATTATTTGGGTAACGGGAGACATGGTCAGGTGGCGTGAAGGATGGGAACGAATCTAGCATAAATCTGATTTGATGCTTTTAGTCATACACACCCTATAGACGACCTTGCCACCCTTTTTTGCATATGGACTATTAGTTAATTCATTGATGTCGCCACAAGTTCATAAGTGTGTGTGAAAAATTTGTAGGTGCAATACATACAGCTGTTTAGCGGTATAGTGAAAAAATATATGCAAAATTGAGACAATTAACACGAAAGATAATTAGGGCATATCTCCCTTGATTGTCTGATGATGATAATTATGATGAACCTTTCAGAACTTTTCTTTGCCGGTACAGCTTTAACTGATTAATAGAGTGACCATATTGAGTTGGTAAGTCATTGCTCCACTTTGTCTTTAATCTTCTCAATCAAAACGGCTTCAAATGTCGTTGACCATTTAAGAAGGCTTTTAAAACTCTTCAGCGTCATGACTTTGACTTCAGTGTATACTATTAAGAGTATTAAAAAAAGTTCTAAAGTTTTCCTCATTTCTAAATGATTGTAGACTCTTAAGACACTTTCTCAGAATTCCTTCAATTAGATCTCGAAATCTTTATGATTCACTTTACTGTTATGTTTCTTTTCAATTGAATCGATTAGTCATGCTTACGTCTATCTATATTGATATTTAATACTCTAGAAATTGAACTCATAGTCGGTTAAAAAAGTAGATAGGTACCTACTCGTACAAATTCTAACAAAATTTAGACTGTTTACTATTTCCTCGAGGTGCTAAAACCGCCAGACGTACTTATAAACCCAATTATTTACGAACAACGGGGGTCGTTAGGAATCCAATTAAATTATCTAGAAAGGCTATAAAATGGTAAGTATAAGACGAAGGCTTGGCAACAGGCTAAGTTAATTTACTAGTACATATCTACACAAATATCTATGCTATACTGATAGGTGTGTGAAGAATAAAAGCATTTTAGCGATGGTTCAAGGTTTTTTTTTTTTTTATTTGTATTGTAGAATAGGCTTGCGCTTGGCCGCCAACTCGCCTGATGTTAAGCGATGATGCGGCCTACGGTGGATCACGCTTGCCTAGAAGAAACCGATTCACTCTTGACTTGAAAACACCCAGATTGTAACTATCGGGGAACACCCATTCAGGCAGTGCATTCCACAAACTAGCAGTTCGCACAATAAAAGTGGAATTAAAGCGCTTCGTACGGGTTTTCGGAATGTGAACCATAAAGCGGTGTCGATTTTTCGTGCCCGCTCTGTCAGTCCGATAGAAAAAAGAGCAGGAGGGAATTAAATCATGCAGATCTGATGCACACTCCAAAATGTATCCGATAAAAAACCGATAGACTAGCCACTTTGCGCCGATGCTCAAGACTAAGAAGCTTAGTCTGAACTAAGGCTTCGTTGCTGATGAGCCTCTTGGCACGCTTCTCAATTTACTCAAGGTTTTGCTGGTTTTTTTTATATTCACCGATTTTAGCAGGATAAAAAGTACCTTTTATAAATGAATAACTGCACCCCGCGATTTCACCCGCGTGGTGATGAAAATCGGTGATGATGATGAAAAGTAGCCTATGTGTTAATTCAGGACATAAGCAATGTATATTCCAAATTTCATGCGGAGCCATCCAGCCGTTTCTGCGTGATTGAGTAACAAACATCCATCCATCCATCCAAACTTTCGCATACATGATATTAGTGTGAAGTGTTGTACCTCGTTAATATGGATCATATCTTACGACTGTATTTTAAAACAGTTATCCCCAACCATAAAGGAAAAATACTATTTTCCTCTATGTCCCCAACCGATAGAGCTTAAATGTTGCATACATACGTTTAGTTTAAATGACAATGCACGGTTATCTAAATGACGTCATTCTAAATCCAATATGGCGGACTCCCTGAGATGGTGAACCAGTTATTTTTATGCACCGCCATGATATGGGTATCAAACGAAAAGGTTTGGTGAGAAAAATACGTAAAATTAAATGAGGCCACACTAAATGCAATATGGCGCATGCCTAAAAGTTTGTATTTTAAAAGTATTTTTCTAAATTATTATTTATCCTGGAATGTGGAAACATACACGGTGCTACCTTACCGGGTCACCGGTGTGGTGAACGGCTAGCTCGAGGGGTAGTGGGTTCTGTGTGCGCTCTGCGGGCCTGCCTCTGGCGGGTGAGATGGGGTTAGACCTACCTATCCGAGATTACTAATTCTAACAAGGGCGCCACCAGCACGATAATGCTGGGAAATGAGACAAGGAATTAGCGTCCAAATCTTATGTATTGTAAAATATGTTCTTCAATTTCTTACCATTGTACATCAATGACGGTTCTGTTAGTTATAGGTACATTCTTTAAGATATTTCTATTATGTTAGTACATTTGTTAAACAATGTAAAATTAAGTACTTAGGTACTAGGTTAAGTATAGATAAGTTAAACCTTTAATATTGTAGTTCTAAGTTTTAAAGTTACATCAAAGGATTGAGACAGAAGGGCCAGTTCTGCTCGTTGAAGTTAAATTTACAATTCTTGATCACATAATTTCTAGTTAAAGTCCAAAAACATTATAGGTTCTTTCTTCGTTGTAGACACTTGACTGACGTGAGAAAATTAAGAGAAAATTGACATACCAAATGCGCGTGGCATTAATATTGATTAATTGAGCTTCACCAAGACATATTTCTGCTTCTAAATGTTATTGCGACGTATCGACGTCGAAATCAAAATGGTAGACTACGAGTCATTTCGCAGACATGGACGCTTTACAAGCACAAACACCAAACCAAAACAAAAGAGCGGCGGAATCTGCAACAATGAGACAACGACGTTACTTCTAATTCTACTATAATTTAGGTACGTGGATTTGGAAACAAGACGAGATGGGTTTCTTACCAATCCACCGCTTTGGACCTCATGGGATTGTTGGCCGCCATGCTATCATTCTCTGTACGGCAACCATCCCAAGTACTGTGGAAATCAGTGAAAATTATAATCCTCGCTTCAATCTCCAGCGGGCAACGAATCAGGTTGAAAACCAAGTAAAATAACTTACTATTCTGCGGTGTGGTATTTAATTCGCAGGAGCGGATTATTCGCACGGTCACTTCATCAAAAACCAAAGTTAAAAAGGATGTTGCCAGGACTTGCCGGCGTAAAAACAAACATAACTTTTCTTTCCGAATCGATAAATCAATAAAGGGCTGTTTACACGCTGTCGGCGATGGCGACGTGTGGAAAGACCATAATGAATTCTGTTCTCAATGAAAAAACTACAGGAATCTACGAAATGTCAATGTCAACCTCTCAAACGTCAAGTCACTGTCAAGCGATATGTAAACAAAATCATAAAGGATTCTAAAACGAAAGTTTTATAAAAAAGATGTGTAAAACATTGTGATATCCCACACAAAATGATAATCCACATCATATTTAACTAGTTATTATGTTCCACCGGCGTTCTTCAGTGAGGAAGGACTCCTGAAGATACGAAGCAAATGACAACAAAAATGTTTCTCACAGGATACGTCTGAGCGTCGAAGAACACAAAACAAAGGTTTGCAACAAAAAACATGATAAGGTTTTTGCCATGCAACATCACCCCCTTTCTAGAGCGAAATGTGGGTGAAAACAACAACATTTCGCGAGGAGCGAGCAGCGGAACCATCCTGGGACAACCAGTGCAAACGCAGTGCTAGCCAAATATCAAAATTTAATAAAGTTTTTTTTTGAAACAATGGTTTAAAAATGAATTAATTCTTTTCTTAGGTTATAACAACACAAAATGAGCACAAAATGAACAAAATGAACAAAATGAACAAAATGAACAACAGATCGTCACGAGCATCCCACTGTGTAACCCTTCTTATTCTGTAGGTATCCTACCTTAAGTAAGTTTCTAAATTTTAAGTGTATGAACAATATCATAACTACAAATTCTATAAGTATACAACTTATACTATTCTATTTTAAGACAATAATGTTTGCCTTAGGTTCTTAAAATGGTTAATTCTTTCTTTCTTTCTAACTAAGTTACGGGATGAAACCCTAAACAAAGTAATTCTGTTCTGTTTACATACAATACCGGTATAAAATTAACCAAGCACTGCACGTAGCTACCTGCTTCGGTGCCAAATAATAGGGGAACTTGCCCCACTGGAAAGTTTGCTTCTTCGTACAATAACGAATGCTAATCATTTATTATGCGAGGTCGCATTGCTAACTCCTACGAGTATTGGATAAATACCTATTGTATAATACAACCTAACGGAACTAGGTCCTAATGGGATCCCTTATCTAAGTAAACTAAAGCAGAGGAAAAGTGGTAGGTTCCCATCACCATAAACAATCACTCACCCTTACACAGTTCCTTATAAACCTTTCACACTATCCTGTCACGGGCGATCCTTTCATAGCAGAGGTCGATCACACTCACTCTAATTCTATCGTGCTTCATTTCTTCCAAAGTCACCTGCCACACCATACACTCACACACACATACAAACACTCGCATGCCTTCTACTCACCATCCCTATGCATTTTTTAATCCTAACATACAAAACTTAATTTTTTATTTTAATTATTCTATTTTATTTAAATTTAATTAATGGATGTTTTATCCTTATCCTTTCTAAACTACCACACAATAAAACTACATATATTTCTTAAAGTAGGTATTAATAACTACAAGCTATTATTAAGATTTGGACCTATAATATAATTTCTTACTTATTTATTTAAGGAGAGTTCTAACTCTCATCTATTCTTTCTAGGAATGAGTGCAAACTAATTTTGCTTTCCCTACCGCTATATTTAATATTCCATTTGGAAACGCTTCTCGTGGGGTCGATGACGATCTGTCGCTCACCTGGCAATTCTGATGTTATCGGCATGACTGCCTCGGCACACACGGCAGACACTGGCGCTGCACGGGCCGTCGCAGGCTGCTCCGATGCTCCAGACTCGAAACAGATTTCTGATCCCCCTAGAATGTTTATGTCCAAAATTTTAAAAGCGCTTTCGCATTCTTTCTTTAGTTCTTGAATTTTTTCTGTTAACTCCTCCGCAGAAGGTGGAAGTCTGTTAAGCCTAAACTGAATATGGAGATTTCTAGAAATGAGTCTCTCTCTGCGGGGTGTTGTCATCGATTCTGATTCTATGATTTGGAAAATGTCATTAATTTTATTTTCACAAATTTCTAATTCTGTTTCTATGTTAAATTCTGAAGGGACAATGGTCTCTTCCAAACGGGAAGATTTGGATAATGAGGCAAGCTTTGTCCTCATTGCCTCGACCGTTCTGAAGTTTGTATGGCCACGGATCCGTAGCTCATACCGTAGCTCATCCATGAGTAGGTGGTAAAAGTTCATCTTAGCGCTCGCCATGATGGAAGAAGTACCAAATACAAACAATGTATGAAACCAAGAAAAGTAAGACCAACCTCACACGATCCACGATATCAAGGGAGATGACACCGTTGAATGTCGACTGGCCGAAGGGAACCCGTCACACGTTGGGCGCGCCAAAATGCTACCTTACCGGGTCACCGGTGTGGTGAACGGCTAGCTCGAGGGGTAGTGGGTTCTGTGTGCGCTCTGCGGGCCTGCCTCTGGCGGGTGAGATGGGGTTAGACCTACCTATCCGAGATTACTAATTCTAACAAGGGCGCCACCAGCACGATAATGCTGGGAAATGAGACAAGGAATTAGCGTCCAAATCTTATGTATTGTAAAATATGTTCTTCAATTTCTTACCATTGTACATCAATGACGGTTCTGTTAGTTATAGGTACATTCTTTAAGATATTTCTATTATGTTAGTACATTTGTTAAACAATGTAAAATTAAGTACTTAGGTACTAGGTTAAGTATAGATAAGTTAAACCTTTAATATTGTAGTTCTAAGTTTTAAAGTTACATCAAAGGATTGAGACAGAAGGGCCAGTTCTGCTCGTTGAAGTTAAATTTACAATTCTTGATCACATAATTTCTAGTTAAAGTCCAAAAACATTATAGGTTCTTTCTTCGTTGTAGACACTTGACTGACGTGAGAAAATTAAGAGAAAATTGACATACCAAATGCGCGTGGCATTAATATTGATTAATTGAGCTTCACCAAGACATATTTCTGCTTCTAAATGTTATTGCGACGTATCGACGTCGAAATCAAAATGGTAGACTACGAGTCATTTCGCAGACATGGACGCTTTACAAGCACAAACACCAAACCAAAACAAAAGAGCGGCGGAATCTGCAACAATGAGACAACGACGTTACTTCTAATTCTACTATAATTTAGGTACGTGGATTTGGAAACAAGACGAGATGGGTTTCTTACCAATCCACCGCTTTGGACCTCATGGGATTGTTGGCCGCCATGCTATCATTCTCTGTACGGCAACCATCCCAAGTACTGTGGAAATCAGTGAAAATTATAATCCTCGCTTCAATCTCCAGCGGGCAACGAATCAGGTTGAAAACCAAGTAAAATAACTTACTATTCTGCGGTGTGGTATTTAATTCGCAGGAGCGGATTATTCGCACGGTCACTTCATCAAAAACCAAAGTTAAAAAGGATGTTGCCAGGACTTGCCGGCGTAAAAACAAACATAACTTTTCTTTCCGAATCGATAAATCAATAAAGGGCTGTTTACACGCTGTCGGCGATGGCGACGTGTGGAAAGACCATAATGAATTCTGTTCTCAATGAAAAAACTACAGGAATCTACGAAATGTCAATGTCAACCTCTCAAACGTCAAGTCACTGTCAAGCGATATGTAAACAAAATCATAAAGGATTCTAAAACGAAAGTTTTATAAAAAAGATGTGTAAAACATTGTGATATCCCACACAAAATGATAATCCACATCATATTTAACTAGTTATTATGTTCCACCGGCGTTCTTCAGTGAGGAAGGACTCCTGAAGATACGAAGCAAATGACAACAAAAATGTTTCTCACAGGATACGTCTGAGCGTCGAAGAACACAAAACAAAGGTTTGCAACAAAAAACATGATAAGGTTTTTGCCATGCAACAACGGTTCCAATCAATTAACAATCAATCATTTATTTTATCAATTTGGTACAGTTATGTACACTTTTGAACCTCAAAAGTTATACAATGCAAATAACTGCAATCATTCCTGAGGGATTGTCCACTCTGCTGAAACCGCGGAGTGCAGCTATTAATAATGAATGACGTACTTAAAAGTAACCGAAATATTTCGCAAGAGTAAGTAAGCATTCCCTACTTCCATTACCTGTCATATAATAGCACGTACTGCGGTATTTCTAGGGCATGAAGAACATGTTGTACATTCACGCTAGTTTTTGCAGAAGCCAGGACTGGATCAATTCCTAGCGCGGAAATAAAGTCTTCTTTTTCAATAAACTTGTTTCGAAAACGTCTTTATTTGAAACAATTAATTTCGATGACGTGTCATTGATTTTTATTATATGTTTATCAATTATATTAAATTTATTGTTCTACCCTAGTGAATTGAGGGTTTCAAACAAAAATTAAGACATTTACAACTGTAGTAAAATTATTTTGTGAGTAACTTTGCGTGCCTATGTGTGACAAAGGCTATAAAAGTCAGGATGTTACTATACAGTATACATAGGATTTTGGTATATTAAATATAATTATATTATTTATACATATATGATTAATAGAATAGCCTAGCCGTTGTCCGCGACTTCGTACGCATAGACTTTCAACTTCCATTTTCCCCCTTTAATCCGGCCCTTGCGCAATATCCTTTCTTAGCGGAGGTACACTCCAAAAGAAATCTTGCCAAATTTCAGATTCGTAAGTCAAGTCGTTTTTAAGATTTCGTGATGAGTAACATAAAAAAAATGAATCGAGAAACCCCTCCTCTATTGAAATCAGTAAAAAAACAACCCCGTATGTATAAATAGATATCATTTTTAAGCAACGCCTATTTCAAGCATTGGTGAACTCGCCACCAATATCTAAATCACTAAAATATACCTATATATGCCTTTAGATCTAGTCTATAGACTTTAGGTACAAATACCAACTGAGAGAAGACAATGTGCTCATGATCGACGAATCATGGCAGACAATGGGCTCTGCACAATAGACATAGTATCGACTATACCTACTGGTACCTATACAGGTATTGTAGACTAGACAATCTCATGATCTCGCGATCTCCTGCGCATGTGGGGGCGTGGCTATAGGAGTTTGCCTGTGTGAGTGTGCGGATATGTTTCCATTGGACGAAAATTGGAACTAACTTATCGTTCGCAACATTGTAAACGCCAATAAAGTCTTAATACCTACTTGATATTTAATTTACCTCCACGTTTTAAGCTTTGCTGGCATACTGGCTTTAATCGCTTTAGGTCCTTTAGTACAATACGTTTTATGAAACGCTTAGCCACGTAGCGGTGGATCTAATGTAAGCGAAACAAATACATTGTCAGCTACACCGATAAAATAGCAAATGATTGGTTAGAATCCAGCAGCATTATATTTAGAAATAAATAAATAAATATCTGTGACATTATTGCCCACATGGTCATCTGACCCCAAACTAAGCAAAGCTTGTAATATGGCTGCCAGAGACTGATATACATACATATATATTTTTAAATACATACTTAAATAGATATTAACACCGAGACATAGAACAAACACAAATTTTCATCACACAAATGTTTGTCCTAGGTGGGAATCGAACCCACGCTCCCAAGCACAGAAGGCAGGATCACTACGAACTAAGCTAACGGGGCTGTAAATGCAAAGTAACCTCGCGTAAACTTTTATTTTTTCATTTTCATTTATTCAGTAAACATACAAAACACAAGTGGATCACATTAAAACCCGACTTCAAAAATATATGAAAAACGTATTATTGGCCTATAAAAACTTGAGGTTCCCCTCGATTTCCCTGATCCTGACTTGGTTGTCACCAATGGGACCAAATTGGAAGTATACCCTACCGAACAAAAGAAGTTTTTCTGAAATCGGTGAACATACATAAAAAATACAGTGGAACATATAACAATCCTATTTTTTCGTAGGTTAAAAAAGCAATTATTTTAAAATAATATTGAATTTATATTTTAATTACCTATATATAAAAAATAATATGCCTATGTATCTTTCTGGGAAGGTACTTATAAATAATTAATAAAATATTGAACCACAAAATTTTTAACTTATGCTAACATGTAAACTATCAATTAACAAATAATTTATTTATTACTTAATGTATAACAAAAAAAAAAACTTATTTAATTGCCTTTGGAACGGATATAACTTTAAATTGAATTATATCAATGTCTCTGTTAGAAACCAGGATTTCGTTGTATTGGTGACTCATTCTAACAATAAGGTTATATTAAGACGTGTTATTGGAGAAAACCTGTAAGCTGAAGATGTTATAATTGCGGTTACGAGACCTAAAACGGGTGTTAAAGTTTTATAACGAAAGAAGGGTAGGGTTAGTAACAAATTGAATGATTTTATGGAGCAGCGTAAGGTCGATGTATTTACGACGCGGGTCGAGACGTTACGTGAAAATATTGTAAACGGTTAGTAGATGAAAATTCACGGCCCATGCCACAACTATAGCTCATAATGTTTAACCGTTTATGAATGCGAAATAAACCAACAGATTTTTTTAATACAAACAAGTGATATATGATGCTTTAGTTATTTATAGAACCTTGTGAAAAAAATTATCAGTGCAGCTATATGATTATTTACGGGATATTTACCGTGGTAAGGTTGTAGAAGGAGACCGTGACACGGTATTCCCGTGAACATGGTGCATGTAACTGCGCCGAAATATCGGGAGCTCTTTCCACAACCTTACCACCAATCATATAACTGTGGTGAACAACTGTAATAGTTTAAAACAGAATTTTTCAGTTTCTACTAAGTCGAAAAAAGTCGAATTAGTCGAAATTAGTCGGAAAAAAAAAGTCGAAATTAGACAACGAATTGTAAATATTATTTTTCAATTTAAAATATTTAAAAGTTTATTTTGTGTGTAGTATTTATGTATTGTGGTTCTGTATGTTGATAATAATTATTGTTGTAATTAATTACTATTACATTTTTATAATTATTCTATGTATTTGATTGTGTACAGGCACAGAAAAGAGAAGTAAATAGAATGGAAATGAAAAGGTAAATCTGTCGCCAGGTATTGTGACAGAACCTTGTTTGAACATTCTTATTTATGTCAACGCGTCGAACTCCGCGTCACAGTTACTAACACAGTCGCTATGGTGCAAGTAACTACAACAAATTTCTTACAAAAATGCCTTGACAGCCGTTCTAGTTTAAACAAAAAAAAACTTTTCTGTGTTAACAAGTATCGAGCGTGACGTCACTTGCCAAGCCCAACGGAATATAAGCGCTGGTTGTATACAACCAACATGCTGAGTTGGCGCCGGTTTCTGTGATAATGTATCTACTTATATTTTAAATACTTTTTGTTTTAAATTGTATTGTCACAAAATAAACGTTTCTGTATTTCTAACGAGTACAGTGCCGTCTCGTAGCAGCCGTCACAATGAAAACCCACAGAAAACACGTTTAGGTACACTGCCACACAAGTACAAGCCCAGCTAAATGGACTGCGGAGTCAATGCTCCGACTCGCAGATTTGGACTAACGTGTTCGCCATTTTTTGTGCAACTAGTTGTATACAGTCAGCAGGTAAATGGCGATCGGTAGGTAGAGATATGAACTTATTGATGGAGAGTTTAATCAACGAAACAGGAAGTCGAGTTAATTTGGTTATGGATAGATCGGAGGTAGGTATAAAAGCACGTTGAAAAGAACACAAAAAAGGTTTGAAAACCAGTGGGGCTAGTACGAGAACTTGCGAAAAAGTTATCGTTCCGTAAACGATAGCAAATGTATGAAAAATTCAGTTTCCTGTTACGTCCGATAGAGGCGCTGTTCAATTTTTCATACATTTTGTTATAGTTTACGGAACGAATACTTTTTCGCAAGTGCTCGTACTAGGGCCACAGTTGAGGTTATGCAGGTAGTAAACTTTTGAGTAAAAAACAAATGACAGCTAATTACGATAACCAACCTGCTTTACTTAGAACAATGTAGAATGTGCGACAGCAGAAAGTATGTAGGTAATGCGCATCCTTTTCTAATTGTGCAGGTAAGATGCACAGATTGCAAGACGCATAATGATAAAGTACAAACGGGTAGAGAACGGTCAAATAATTATTATTATTTGAAGCTGTCGAGAGAAACTTTTACTTGCCAACTACTGGTTCACCTACATTGGGGTTGAGGTTTTGACAGATCCAAATGATTCAATTCACAATGGAGTTATAACAGAACGTGTAGATATAGCCAGTTAAGATAAATATGGCATATTACAATGACGACTTTACAATAAGATAAATTAATAGCAAAAACATCTTTGGCAAAACGACGCACCGTGAAATTATCTGGATAACAAAATAAGCATGCTTCTTATAGGTCATAGATATTTTATTGATAAAATGTCAATTTACACGTAAAATTAAAAAAAAAACTTATTTGAAAAGGTTCCACCCGCGCGGATTACTCCTTACAAAATCAGCTATCTGCCAGTGAAAGTCCCGTCAAAATAAGTCCAGCCTTTTCGGAATCCTGAAGGAATATACATAGGTACATACACACACACATCGATTTTCATTTATATATATATATATTTTGTGAAAAAAAAGTCTTACAAAATTCAATTAACGTTACACAATTAAAATAAATGTATTTTTTTACTTATTTTCAAAAGACTGCAGTCGTTATCTCTTTTTTTACGTTATGATAATATTTCCATATCGCAATATCATGATATTATCTTACAGCCTTTACAGCATAGCAACAGATCCAATAATAATATTATGTATATCGGTAGGTAATATCGAAACTGGCGAGAGCCGGGCTCGCCGGGAAGAGTTGCGAAAAACAACCGGTCCTACGCCAACCCGATCAACCGGTCTGGCCGAATCTCTCCTTAGGTGCACCACTTGAGACGCAGCGCTTGAGTTATACTCTTGAAGATTTGGGGACTTCAAAATATAAAAACAACCTTAATTTGTTTGCAACAAGATGTATGTTTGGTGGACATCATGTTGATTCTGCAAGCAAAGTGAACGCGCAAGTGAAGTGATAAGCTAAGTGAATGTGATTTTTTCTTACCTATTTCTGCAGATAAATGTCAAAACTACGAATTATAAGGGTAAGGAACTACAGTCAAGGGTGATCACTCGACATTTTGACATTTCTCTATGGTATTCGACAAGAAAAATACAAGTTCGCTTAGCTTATCACCTCACTTGCGCGTTCACTTAGCTTGCAGAATAGACCCGCTGTACACATAGTCTTTCTCAGCCTGGGTAACGTTTTTCCATCTTTTTATTTATATAACACGGGAATTACTCACGTAAGAGTACGTAGTCTCGTAGTCGGAGTAATCGGCCTAATCTTACGTGAGTAATTCCCGTGTAATAAAAATAAAATGTGTGTAAACCACGTCAGTTTCCATAATAAAAGTTTTTGCATCTATTCATTATTATGCAAATATTAGCCAAATTATAATTGTATTAACCAATAATATAGCACATCACATTATATCATATAAATAAAGATGTATATGGTCAGGAACGATGTTATTAGCTCTACACGATAATGTAAATAGTAATTAATCATCGATTGCCGCATACACCGTGATCATTTACAATAATTACCCGGCACCATTTAAGGCACCAATTAGTCGGCAACGTAGTTATGATGCTTCTGGTGTTACAAGCATCCATAGGCGACGGTGACTGCTTACCATAAGGCAGCCCGTCTGCTTGTTTGCCACCTATGGCATTAAAGAACCCGGAATAATAGACATAGACGTAATTACTTTGTAGTAAAAAACACAATATGCAAAGTAAGTAAATAATTAAATAAAAAAATTATACAGAACTGGTTTTTCATACATTTTTGTCAGAAACCGGCTCTAACTCAGCAAGATGCCGGTCGTAAACAACCGGTGCTGGTCTACCGTAAAGTTATCTACGCTTCTATGGCAAATTGTCCTCGTGGATAAAACCACGGAATGCAGCTTGTTTCAGTATATGTAAAGTCCAGACGATGAGTCTTAAGTGGTCAACTTATACAAATTACAAGGCACCGCCCAACCGCACACAAAAAATTCGAGTCCAATTTTTTAATTCGTCGAATCCGTTAACGATTACCACACAGTTTTTGAAATTCCTACAATATGGTTACATCGACTTATTAGTGGAATAATGAGCGAAGATAAGGACAATTGTATGCAAATACTGTTTAATCGCTTAGTGGGAAACAATTAGTATTCAATTACTGAAATTGTGGTAGGTACTTATTATCATAAATACAGAATTTATACAATTTACAAAAGATACCTAATATCAAGTATTAGTGATCGAGCCGTGGTCCAGAATTGCTGGCCTTTTATAAAACTACGCAAAAAAACCCAGAAAAAAACCGAGTCGCACAGCAGGCAATAGAGAGAGAGAGAGAGAGAGATGCTCGGAGTTTCTTTGCGCGATAGAATCCGAAACGTGGATATTCGCCATAGAACCAGAGTCACCAACATAGCTATTAAAATTTGCGAGTTGAAGTGGCAATGGGCAGGCCACATCGCTCGAAGAACTGATAACCGATGGGGAAGAAACTTGAGTTGAGACCACGAACCGTAAACGCAGCGTAGGTAGGACTAGGAAACGACATTGTAGGAGAAAAATTGGCGCATGTAGGTACATGCACACTCTAAAAATAGATTAAAAAAATATTTTTTCAAAGAATAACATTAATTCACTTAAGTACTAATTGCGCTTACAACTAATGGCGCGGATTCACTCAGTCGAAATTCCCTCGTACCCCCTTCGGTTCGCCAAAGAAACTTGAAATATACTGTTACGTAACTAAGGTCATTTTTCTAGTTGCCGATATCTAAACGATAGAATTTATATTAGATTTGATACCTTTCAGAGCTGAAATATTTAGAACTCTGCCTATTATTCGTAAAATGTTTAACAATAACTACGCCTTGCAGTTTCACCCGCTTTGCTACAAGAACCATTTCATTTCCTAGAATAAAAATTGCCTGTGTTAATCCAGAATAGAATAGAATAGAATAGAGTAGAGTAGAGTAGAGTAGAGTAGAGTAGAGTAGAGTAGAGTAGGGTAGGGTAGGGTAGGGTAGGGTAGGGTAGGGTAGGGTAGAGTAGAATAGAATAATGCTTTATTGTTCAGGGTATAATGTTCAGCCGTTATGAAGTTGACAACAAACTTTTTTTTTTGTTTTTTTTTAAGGTTAGGGGAGGCCTACGCCAAAGAGGCAACTTCTATAGATTGAGTTTAAATAATAGTTTGTAATATGTAGTAATAGTTTATAATATTTTGCGTGGAACATTATTTTAAAGTGCTTGTTTTAGTTTAGATTGTTGTATCTGTAGTGGAATATAAGTTTTATTTTATTTTAAGTAGTTTAGGTTTTAAATGTCAGCTTGTATTTTGTTTCATTTCTTTTGATATGAGTGTGATTTACTTATCTAGGTCAGGTAAAATTCCAGAACTCTAGCTATTGGCACTCTAAGCCGCAGATCTAAGAAACAAAATGTCTTCCCAGACAATTTACATAATTGAAACGGTACTTTAGTAATCCAATTGCTAATAAATTTATATTTCAATAAAGTTTCCCGACGTTTCCAGGCTAGAGAGTTACTATAATCGGCCTCTCGTGACATAACGGACTTTCCACTAGTTACCATTAAGCACAGTTTCCACGAGTAGTCGTAACCCATTTGGGCGGGAATGTTAAAATAGGCTACCGGACTGATATTGCTTATAATATCTGCCATACCGCTGCCTGCTGGCATCGGTTTATATTAGTTTAGTTTGGTTTGGTTTTTTTATATTAGTGTTAGTTTGTTTACATTTAATTTAAGTTGTTTTTATATAATTATTGTTTACTAGTGCCCTTCTGTGAGAGCTCAACATCAGTGTCTGTAGAAGTAATCGAGACAAAAGAAATAGGAGATGGGATAGAACGTCCATCTACGAAAGTGGGATCATTTCCAATAGGTTGGCTATTATCGGGGGGCCAACCACCCCCCTCGTCGGTTTCCATGCAAAAAAGTAGAAACCGTCACTAAAACAAATGACAACTGAAAGTCGAATTAGAAAAAACTAATATTTACAAAAACTTACCAATAAACGATGAAAACTTTATCTACATATGATAATAACTAATATTTTACACAAAATATTACACAAATAAACATCTAAGACTATAAATAAGATATTTTCCAATTTAAAATTAACGCCAAAGCAACCGTTCTCCTTGACAGCCAACGTCAATCTCCCGCCAATTATAAACTTTAATGCAAAGAAAAATCTTAGACAAATCTTAGAAAAAGCAAATGACAATTCCATTTGAAAATCGGTGTTCTTTTATTTTTTTCTTTTCGCGCCCCAGCGCCACACGTCGTGGAAAATTTGAAAGAAATTCACGAAGGTTGGCGCAAGGAGTGCGAGTACGCCACACTCCTACTCCATGCACTGGAATGAATCACCAAAGAGGTTGTAAGGCCTATAACATGCTTGATCTACACGTTCATTCATCTAAGAAGGTTAAGGAACCTTCTTTAAATTTAAACTGATTAACCGAATGACCATGTTGACAGTTGACATAGTTGACAGTTTCAAAATTTTAATGGCTATGTCAATAACATTCTCTTTACTTTGGATCTCCTTGCTTGAGGCTATGTGACGATCCTCATATTACGTTTCGGGTAACGAAGAAATAAATCATTGATTTTTATTTTCGTTTATGTAAAAATAAAGAATTAAAATAAATGATATAAGATAGCCTATGTTTTAATCTGGTAATTTCTAAGCATATTCGTGAAAACCGCATTAAAATCCGTCCAGTGGTTTAGGAGATGTTCGCGGACAAACAAACAAACAAACAAACAAACAAACAAACAAACAAACAGACAAAAATTCTAAAAACTGTCCTATCGTGTTCAGCTGCTTATTTTAAGACGACCTGTGTGTTTTTTTTTTTGTTATCTCGCAATTACAGATTTTTTTATCTCTACGTTTTTATTATATGTATAGATTAAAAACTGGACTGATTATTTTTATTATCATATTAAAAAAGCTGGTGTCTTGCTTCTTCCTTTTCTTTCTTTTCTTTCCTTTCTTTCTTTTCTTTCTTTTATTTCTTTTCTTTCTTTTCTTTCTTTTCTTTCTTTTCTTTCTTTTCTTTCTTTTCTTTCTTTTCTTTCTTTTCTTTCTTTTCTTTCTTTTCTTTCTTTTCTTTCTTTTCTTTCTTTTCTTTCTTTTCTTTCTTTTCTTTCTTTTCTTTCTTTTCTTTCTTTTCTTTCTTTTCTTTCTTTTCTTTCTTTTCTTTCTTTTCTTTCTTTTCTTTCTTTTCTTTCTTTTCTTTCTTTTCTTTATTTTATTTCTTTTATTTCTTTTCTTTCTTTTACCTTTCTTTTACCTTTCTTTTCTTTCTTTTCTTTCTTTCCTTTCTTTTCTTTCTTTTATTTTCTTTCCTTTCTTTCCTTTCTTTCCTTTCTTTCTTTAATTCTTTCTTTCTTTCTTTCTTTCTTTCTTTCTTTCTTTCTTTCTTTCTTTCTTTCTTTCTTTCTTTCTTTCGTTCTTTCTTTCTTTCTTTCTTTCTTTCTTTCTTTCTTTCTTTCTTTCTTTCTTTTCTTTCTTTTCTTTCTTTTCTTTCTTTCCTTTCTTTCTTTTCTTTATTTTCTTTCTTTTCTTTCTTTTCTTTCTTTTCTTTCTTTTCTTTCTTTTCTTTCTTTTCTTTCTTTTCTTTCTTTTCTTTCTTTTCTTTCTTTTCTTTCTTTTCTTTCTTTTCTTTCTTTTCTTTCTTTTCTTTCTTTTCTTTCTTTTCTTTCTTTTCTTTCTTTTCTTTCTTTTCTTTCTTTACTTTCTTTTCTTTCCTTTCATTCTTTTTTTTTTCTTTTTTTTTCATAAATCCATCCAGCCATTATCAATGGAAAGCACACACCCACAATCTTTCTTAATTAGAATAAATTTATATGATCATCTATTTATCGCTTTCAGAATCACCCAAGAGTTTCCACCCGGAATTTACTTGCCTTGATAAATATTGAGCATCAACCATCCTGTCTATTCTATGACTAACCCCGTCTGCAGTCCAGACACAAGATAACTAAATCCATTAGAAAGCCAAAGCAGGCACTATTTAAATACCTAGGTAAGTGAGGTTCCTAGGAATCTCGCTTGAAATGCTTAAGTCACGAGGGTTCATGTCCGACTCCATTACTGCTGTCTGAAACCGTAATGGAACATTTAGACTTATACATCACTGTAAAAATAACATACTAACATTTTGTATTTTGGAAGATTTTTTCCAAATGCTCGTAAACTAATTTTTAATGTACCTACCTAAAACCTCTCGCAGACAGCTTTAAATCATAACAAATTTTATTCCATCACTTGTTCACCAAAAATTTTTATGAAATATTTTGTTGAGCAAAAATCGGCAAAACCCCTGCCTTCCGTTTTGTTTCAGCCCTAATTTAGATGTTATTGTCTTTATGCGAGAAGACCAAAGACGAAGCAGTCTTAAAATATGGGAAAGCGGCTTGCGAGATGAATTTGATACATAAATAATTATCAATTTAAAAAACCGACTTCATAAAAATATCAGAACTGTATCTACCAAATTGAAATGGGGCCACACGAAATGCACCAGCTTTAGAAAATACTAGGCATCATAAATACTTGCTGACCCTTTAAGAATCTATTAACTCGTAACCTGATAGCTCTTTTTATGCGATTATTAATTGATTTTGCCTCAAAACAACCAACCCAGAGCATGTAAATCATTGATAACTATGACTAAAATATTCGCAATAATTATAATTTGCCATAATGTCAGTATCATGTAAGAAAAATCTTTCTTTAAACGGAGTAAAATAAAAGGATCACAAAGTTTCAATTACTTAGAAAAAAACGTGAACTTTACATTTCATTAATAAAATCGTTTCAACGTCTGAGACAGGGCTGTGTAGTACGAGCACTTGCGAAAAAGTTATCGTAACGTAAACGATAGCAAAATGTATGAAAAATTGAACAGCGCCTCTATCGGACCTGAAAGGAAACTGAATTTTTCATACATTTGCTATCGTTTACGTAACGATAACTTTTTCGCAAGTACTCGTACTAACCCCACAGAACTCACTATACGTTTTACCCACTGTCTTTAATTATATTTTTTTCATAAAATAGTTCCACTATGAAACATTAACGAGTTCTTGTTAACCTCTCTTACGTCGTCGGGATGAGATTTCTTTAACGTTGTATTATCTCGTAATTTAGTTAACTCTTGACCAAGAAATTTAAAAGTGAAAAAATGTATTTGAGTTTTCTAATACTTTCTGGGGCAGGTGATTGCGAAAGTTTGCTCGACCACAAGCGCACTATGTTTCGAGCCCGCGTTAAATCAAATCATATATTTATATTCAGATTATACTGATCCATTTAGAATTAATCACAAATAACCTACATATATAACTCATCTCCAATATCCTTCGTATATCGTGTAGCTGCACTGTAATTCTCAATAATAAAGAAACGAATGAATCGAGTTGAATCGAGCAAAGCCTCCGATGAAAAGAGTCGATATTAATCGAATACGAACCCGCTGTACCGATTATAACTGATTTCACAGGGACAATAACCAACTCGTTATTGTTTTTTTTTTTAATTTTTTCGAAAAAGAAATTTGGTCCTTAATTGGGTATTGTTTGAATATGGCGCTGATGACGCACTTGTTAGGATGATGGAACAATCGAGTGCTGGATCCATCGATTGATATATGAGTACAAGGACTGATTGGAAATAAAAACCCATTTCGAACCAAGTGGAAAGTATGCTGATTCAAAAAGGGATTTATAATGTCTGTCCATTGTTTTAATCGCTTTTTGACAGCTCATACAAAGTGGCGACATAACTTTGTAAAGCGTCTATAGAAAATTCTATCCCATACAAATACATACGTTTCATCTAGCATTACCGCTTTACAAGGTTACATCAATTTGAAAGCCAAGTTGATATATTGTTTTTATAGTACTGGAATCCTTTCATTTTTATAATTACCGTAGTAACTATGCATTAAGGTAGCTTTCCCCGAGCTGCTCCAGGAAAATACAGACTCGTTCGAATCACAGTATAATATTAAAAATGCAAATATTGTGTGTTTGCCCGCACTCAAGTTCGTATAACGGGTGATTGAATTTGGATTTAATTTTATATGGAGGTTCATTCAGAAACTAATTTGTTACGTTCATCCCTTGTTACTTTCATCCCTGATCTCCTCTAGCTTATAAATATCCTGACCTATAATTATAATATTAAATAACATTAGCAATTATTCATCCCGAAATAATTTCGTAGGACAACTGGTGAAATCGCGGGGCGTAGATAGTAATAAGATAAAAAGTGTTCGCTGTTCATCTAACTTTGTAATAAAATCTTAACAAGTAATAATACTTGGAGAATTATTTGATGTTATTATATTATGAAAGCTTGTGATGTTGACATTTGCCTAGAAATAAGTATGAAGTATTGTAAAAGCTGACGGCTCTAAGAACATGCAATATGTTTACAGAGTGAATACATTTTTGAAATTTGAAATTTGAAAATCAGTTTGTATGACAACAGAAACAGGGCATTGAAGGAAACTACTACCAACAAAAGCACTTTACAAACAGATCGAAGAAACACATCTACCTATATGTTATGTGTTGTGAATTTTCCTTTGATACGTTTTGATTCTATGTTTCTAAACTGTACAACCGCCATCCAGTCGCGGCCATCCAGAGGCAGATGGCAGGCTGTCGTTCAGTGAGGATTTCTAAGGGGGAGGCCTATGTTTAGCAGCGGACGTCTTCTGGCTGACGATGACGATGAAACTGTGTAACCAAGTAAAGGAACAATTTGCCGGCTTCCTTGTTGTCTGACAGACAATTAAATAATCTAGGTCTTTCAAAGTGAGTTCAAAATGAAATGCTTACTATGACTGCAATCAATACGTCAGCGATAAAAAAGCCTGGCTATAGTTTGACTCTGCTCATTCTGTTCACGTTATCTAGCCTAGTATAGTCTTAGTTATAATCTCTGACAAAGCCCCTAAACAGCTGCAACTTACCTGATTATTTATGATATGCATAATCATTTTGGTACTGGACCTACAAAGCCGTTTTACAGGTGCATAGTTAATTGTAAAAAATATCATAATGTATTTAATTGACGTACCTAAGAACATTGCGACAATGTCAAGAGGCAGAAATAAAGAAAAAAAAAGTCAAAGTGTAGTGGAGATATCTTCTACGTCTGCGTGCTTCATCGTCGACCGCAGTGTCGCTTACCAACAAGAGAGTTGGAGGTAATAGGTATGCGGATTTATACTATCGCGTATAAATCTGCATACCTATTACCTCCAACTAAAAACAACCAAATGTGCAAAGGCAGGAAAGTAACTACTTTTAAATTATAGTAGGATTCATTTGCCAGACTACCCCCAGAGGGCAAAGTCTGCACAGATTAAAAGTGGAAAATTGAAATGGAGATGGATGGATGGATGGTGGTGGATATTAAAAGTGGTGTTCACTGCTTCAGAGTGTCTGTCACTTATAAAAATTCGAGATAACTTTTTTTTATGTGAACGTAAAACTCAGTTATTATAATTACTCATTTCTTTCCGAAAATTCTCATCCATTTTTATTTTATCTTGTCGTATTCTGGTTTTCCATTAGCTCAGCTTTTACGTTCATGTCATTTTGCGTTCGTCAGTTTACGAGTTTATGTTTTTGGTTTACATCTTGCTGTAAACCATGTACCAAAATTATATTATATTTATTAAAATACATGTCAATGACAGGTTTAATGGCGAAAATAATAAATTACCTAATACATATTTATATGCAAAAGTATTCATAGTTGTTTTTTTTTTTTTACTCTGATAGTCCATTTAGAAAAATGGGCAGGAAAGGAATCAGACCATACAGATCCGATGCACACTATCTGAAATGTAGCCTATAAAAAACCGACAGGCTAGCAACTTTGCGCCGATGCTCAAGACTGATCACCGCGGTTAATTGAATAACAGAACCTCGCTGGCTTACCGCCGGCTCGCCCGTTAATGATGCGATCGCGTGTAGGATTCCTATTAGCCCTAAGGACTGGTTATAACATTCGTAATCAAGGTAACGGCACGAATTCAATAATTATGGTTCTGATTGTAAACAAACGTAGGTTTTTTTTTCGTAAACATGCTGATGAAAAGGCAATAAAAATCTACTTTGGCAGCGTTAAGATTTTTATTATTATTGAATAATAGACTTAACCACCTTAGCGTGTAACCGCCACCTCGCCTGATGCTAAGCGACGATAGAGTCTACGATGTAGCGCGTTTGCCTGGAAAAACCAAATTTGAAACTATCTGGGAACAGTGTTCCCCGATAGTTTCAATTTTGTTGCCTGAATGGGTCTTCCCGGAACACCCATTCAGGCAGCGCATTCCACAGACACACAATTGCACAATAAAAGTGAAATCAAAGAGCTTCTTACGGTAACTGCAAAAACTTTAAAATCGATATCATTTATTGGTTATAAACAATTACAGACTCACTCACACACACTCAGTACGTGCTTGTTGTACACCTACCATACAATGTTGTCTTTGCATTCTCTTAAGATAACACAAACCATTAAAAACCCCTTTCTGAACTTAAAACATCGGCACCAAAAAGGGTGTTACTAACGAACCTCGATCCCAAGCTCTCGCGTCGATCCCGCATAGTCATCAATTACCCGACATGACGGAGGCTGCGCCGTAAGAGCTTACAGACTACGTTACAAATATTCACATAGCTTTCGCATTCATATTAAATAAATATCTGGGACGTTATTGCACACATGATCATCTGACCCCAAACTAAGCAAAGTTTAAAATGTGGCTGCCAGAGATATTAACACCCAGATATAGAACAAACACAAATGTTCATCACACAAATGTTTGTCCTAGGTGGGAATTGAACCCACGCCCCAAGCGCAGAAGGTAGGTTCACTACCAACTAATCTAACTATATTATTAAACACTAGTTTTTTTGCCCGCGACTTCGTACGCGTAGATTTTCATATAAACCTTCAATTCTTTTTTCTTCCCTTAATCCGGCCATGCGCAAAATAACATAGCCTATACTTCAATCTGGTCATAGCTAAGCATATTCGTGAAAACCGCATTTAAATCCGTCTGCATTTTCTTCCAGGGGTTCAGGAGATGTGCGTGAACAAACAAACAAAAATTCTAAAAACTGCCTTAACATGTTCAGCTGCTTATTTTAAGTCGCCCTGTGTGAAGTATTGATAGAAGCATAAAAGTAATAAATAACACCGTCAACAGTTTTCAAATCAAAAAGATTATGTGACCACAGTATAGAGCATGTTTTGAAATTTTCTTTTTGTCTAAACCATTAAAAGTATATCATGTCATGTCGGGATGATATACATCTCTGAAATTTGACTGTCCAGTTTCGCTAGCCACGGAACCCTGACATAATGCTTGCCTTAACACGCTCTTGGCTACTTATTTCTTATTTCGCGTGCATTTGTATGTATACCTTGATTAAAAAGCCATGAAATGGAACTACTCTATTTATCTGTTAAAATATCACAGTAAAATAAAATTATTTCTATATTCTTATTCTTATTGCAAATATACACTGTATTCTTCTAAAAGCTAAGTTTATATACCCTGCATAAAGGGTGCAGCAATAACTTATGTAGTGGCTGTTCACAAAACCAGACCACAGACATAAACATATAAATTTAAGTACAGTTAAATCTATTACATAAATATTATATATACTATTCAAACTTAACCTAGGGTGAAGTAATTTTACAAAACAAAAAAAACATACTTAGTGTGATAGGTTACTTAATTATATATGAGATGATACAAAACTTATGACGCTACTTTCTTAACTATTTATATATCGATATTTATTTTCTAATTACTTATAATTTTCTAAAATTTATCGTCGAATAAATCTTTTATCTCGTAATAACATTTTTGGGTTAGAAACTTACGAAGTTGGTTCTGGAAAAATGTTATTATTTCTTTCTTTCTTTATTGCGTCCGGAATTTTGTTGTATAGGTTTATTTTCATGTACAAAGGGCCTTTTTTGAATATTTCTATTCGCAAGACTGAATTAAAATAGGATGCGGTATATTTTGTGTTTTAAATGCTAACATAGAATAAAACCAAGATAATGTAATACTCCTACTCCATGCACTGGAATGAATCACCAAAGAGGTTGTAAGGCCTATAACATGCTTGATCTACACGTTCATTCATCTAAGATTTTTTAATAAATGGCAAGTGCCTTTATTAAATAAACAAAATACTAGCTAAAACTAACACTAAATAAACAGTTAGACTGTCCATAGACCGTTGAAGATCTAAAGACAATCCAAATGCTCAAACCCACTATCAGTTGGCAGCGTACCCAGCATGCTGGCG
The DNA here is from genome assembly GCA_949125355.1 of Agriopis leucophaearia. Classification (NCBI taxonomy): domain Eukaryota; kingdom Metazoa; phylum Arthropoda; class Insecta; order Lepidoptera; family Geometridae; genus Agriopis; species Agriopis leucophaearia. Next base: position 2,072,352 of record OX421262.1, read on the forward strand.
GCATTACCATGTTGAATGGCAATGCTTATACGTTGAGCCAGATACACGCCAGCATTTTGGTCACGCGTCGCGTTAATCAGACGCTCTGAAAGATTTTTGAAAATGAGGTGAGCTCCCGGTCCCCAAGGGCCCAATGTCTCGACACCAAACGCCTCAAATATGTAACCACTGCCGAGGTTAGCATATTTGCGCCGCTTGTGCTGCTCTGCCGAATTGGCAGCTGCACCAGCCCTACCCTGTGTCTCAGGAAGATGTGACGGTGCCAAAGTATCGACACAAGTCGCGTCCCATACAAGGGGCCGCCCCAACTTCCAGGGAACAAGTGTCATACCATCATCTAAGAAGGTTAAGGAACCTTCTTTAAATTTAAACTGATTAACCGAATGACAGTTGGCAGTTTCAAAATTGTAATGGCTATGTCAATAACATTCTCTTTACTTTGGATCTCCTTGCTTGAGGCTATATGACGATCCTCATATTACGTTTCGGGTAACGAAGAAATAAATCATTGATTTTTATTTACGTTTATGTAAAAATAAAGAATTAAAATAAATGATATAAGATAGCCTATGTTTTAATCTGGTAATTTCTAAGCATATTCGTGAAAACCGCATTTAAATCTGTCCAGTGGTTTAGGAGATGTGCGCGGACAAACAAACAAACAGACAAAAATTCTAAAAACTGTCCTATCGTGTTCAGCTGCTTATTTTAAGACGACCTGTGTGATTTTTTTTTGTTATCTCGCAATTACAGATTTTTTTATCTCTACGTTTTTATTATATGTATAGATATAGATAGATAGATATAGATAGATAGATATAGATTTAAGGCATTATAAGTTCCAAAAGCCTTTTCCGTGCGTTGTAAATACTAATACTATGTTCCGGATTTCAATTACAAAACAATATTACATTAATGCTCACTCGGAGTTGAATTACGATTCGTAATAAATAATAATAATAAATAAATAAATATCAGGGACATTATTGCACACATGGTCATCTGACCCCAAACTAAGCAAAGCTTGTAATATGGCTGCCAGAGACTGATATACGTACATATATATTTTTAAATACATACTTAAATAGATAGAACACCCAAACATAGAACAAACACAACTGTTCATCACACAAATGTTTGTCCTACATGGGAATCGAACCCACGCCCCTAAGCGCAGAAAGCAGGTACACTACCAACTGAGCTAACGAGGCTGTCAGTAATATTTCGCTCGATCGAAAAAAATCATAACAAATCTTTTTATTATTTATTGCCGGTTTTATTGGACCAATATCTTCTATTTATTATGACATAATACCCAAATAATTGACTCGGACACCTTCTAAAGAACGTTCGGGCAATTTTTTTATTTATGTTACTAGGAAGCAAAATATTAATTAAAAACCTGAACAAAATCAGATTCATAGACAACTTGTGACCACGGCCATTGTATAACATAGTCAAAACTTCGAGTGAAGGTATCTATATTTTTACTTAAATAAAATAATGCGCGATAAATCCCGATAGACATTTAAAACATGTGTTTAAGTCGCGTAAGTTTAAAATTTTCTTTTCTGTATCGTAGTCTGAAAACTCCTTTATTTGTGACCGCGCGGCCCGACCTATCGGAAAGGGCGACCGCATCATCGACTCCCTACTCCCTACCCGACCCGATATACATACAGCTGTAAACTTACACAATGATGTGGTTTTAAAAGAAGGACGGTGTGGTTTTAGAAGAGAATTCCCTCCTGCCCTTTATTCTATCGGACTGCCATAGCGGGCACGAAAAATCGACACCGCTTTATGGTTGACATTCCGAAAACCCGTACGAAGCGCTTTGATTCCACTTTTACTGTGCAAACTGCTAGTATGTGGAATGCACTTCCTGAATGGGTGTTCCCCGATAGTTACAATCTGGGTGTTTTCAAGTCAAGAGTGAATCGGTTTCTTCTAGGCAAGCGTGATCCATCGTAGGCCGCATCATTGCGAGTTGGCGGCCAAGCGCAAGCCTATTATACAATTTAAAAAAAAACAGTTGAGTATTAAGATGGTAATTGACATCTCTCTTATTTATTTAGAATTTAAGTAACGACCCTCGTGTAGACTGCAATGAAATGGACAGTTTTTTTAGCTAAGTAGTTTTATGTAATAACTCAATACGAGTAAAGCCTTTAAAGTTAGCATCATTTGTCGATATAATAATTCTCAATTAGATACAAATAAATATGAGTTTCCACTGTATGTCCATCTTAAACTTCAAATTAGGTAATTATGATAGTTAGATAAATAGAAGCTCTTTACTGTGTACACCAGAAATAAAAATTACAAACAGATAGAAAACACTTACAAGCTAGTGCCACAAGTGGTGGTTGGAAAGAATTTACATAACAAGATCGACGGGGATGCTAAAACACTTTTTGTGATACCATTAAATAAATACTACCATATGATATATAGTATAGTATATATACATATGTATATACAAATACATATAATATAAATGCGATAGGTACATACTATACTTTAAGTCTTTGGAGTACGTTCGCATTATGTACTAGTAAGTGCTTTTTCAATGAAATAAAATACAAGCAAAACTACAAAAATAGTTAGACTGCCCATAGACCGTTGGCAGCACTACCAGTTGGCAGAGTATCCAGCATGCTGGTAGCGTTACCACGCTGAATAGAAATGCTTATGCGTTGAGCCAGAAACACGCTGCATTTTCGCATTCGCTCTGAAAGATTTTCGAAAAGTACTTATGTGATGAAATAATTTGTTTTTTGACCAGTCTGTTAAACGCATGGTAAGTTAGGTATAGATCTTCAATTAGTAAGTAGTTTAATTAGTATAGTTAGCCCCCCAGTCTGTACGCATCCCTGCACGAAAATCATTTGTTCACATTTCATTCCAGCTCGGATCCGTCGATCACGTCGGAGAGCAAAATCGTAAATCGGAATTAAAATAATGATCGGACGGAAACCTTATGCAGTAATGGGTAAAATTGTTCGTCATTATCCGTTGGTAATCATCGGAGTCTACACAATGTTGCACGCATAACTGATTTAAAACTTGCAAATCTGGGTGTTCCCAATAAGAAATTATCAAAATTAGTATATGTACTTTTTTTTAAATCTTTAATATATTTTTGGGGGCTTTTAGACATGTCTATGTCAGCCCTATCGTATCCTGACAAAACATAAATTTCCTAAATAAATAAATATACTTCTTTACACAATCACAAACTTACCTAAACCTGAAACCTACACTTAAATTCAAAAAGTTCACAATATTACATTGTTCACAATAGTACATTGTTATCCTAGGGGTGAAAGTAACAAACAAGTCTTTAACCCCGAGGTAAACACGGTGCTTTTCATTACGAATACAAGGAAATTAAAAATAAAAACATGAACTGACACTGGCAAATGCATGAGAAGAGCGGGTCCATAATCCTCTGAGGAAAAAAGTTCGAACATGGTTCAATTAATACAAATGTGAAAATAGAACTAGTTTTTTTTATAATTTGAGTGTCTGTCAGTTGTCAACTTTCACTGGCAGTTGAAAGTGATTCTCCCTAGGGCTGAAATGTATTACTTTCATCCCGCTCCTCAGGCAACTTCAGACCTACTTTCCGAGTATGAGTAATGATTTTTTTTTTATTACTTATCTATAATGTTGGGAGGCTATCCCAATCTACAAAGATTATGCCTTCCCGTCTAATTGTTAGCATAAATTAGTACACATATTCAATCTTACAAAAATACATATTATTATTATCAGCACATAAAATTGTCAGTAATTTGATTTGATTTCACGACTTGACTTGACTTGAGTAATTACTTTTGTCTGAACTATCTAAAACCATCGAGCTATATTACTACGTATAGAGGAGACGGCGCACATCCCTACTATGTTCCGTCCAATTGCAGCCATATGGCAGCACATCACTTAGTTGCTTGCTAGCTCTTGAGCAATTAAGTCGTGTTTGTTTTAAAACGAAAAAAGTTCAAAAGTGTTAAATATGGTATCGTGTGTGTTAAGATATTGCACGAATAATTCAAAGAATACGGCGAAGTGCAAAGGAATAACTTTCCATCGGTGAGTAATTAGATAATCATTTACAAATTTTACAATTTAAGTCGAACAAAATATTCTCGGACGTAGCGTGGATGCCGTGTTGCGTCATTTGTCAGAGACTAAAAATTAAGATGTGACATTGTGTTTGTAACAAGTGTAGGTAGAATTAGCTGAAGTTTTTTTTTTATAGTGGAATATAATAAAAAAAAAAACTGATCAGACTAAAACTGATCAGACTAATAATGTTTTATCTAAGCGGCAAACTAACTAAACTTATACTGTTCAAAGGTAACTAAATAAACATATTATTACAAAAAATACTTACGGCTTTTATTTTATCTTAGACTAGCCGTCCGCCCTGGCTTCGCACGAGTGTAAGCTCGGCCTTCGGCCTCGCTACAAAATATAATATAGCCTATGTCACCCGGGGATAGTGTAGCTTCCCAACAGTGAAAGAATTTTTCAAATCGGTTCAGTAGTTTCGGAGCCTATTCATTACAAACATACAAACATACAAAAATAGGTACAAATCTTTCCTCTTTATAATATTAGTGTAGATCAAATCACAAGGCATTTTTTTAAGGAATGAGACTCTCCATGGCCCTGAACCAGTTAATATAGGGAGTAGGGAAATACCATTAATCAAGAAGAAATATTTTGTATTGAATAATTAGCTTACCTGGAAAGGTTATTACTAGTATAATTGTGCTACCTACAATTCAAGACGTAATCTATATAAAAAACCAGTAGTGTCCTGAGGTTTCCCCTGCTATACCATAGGAATAGTATATTTTCCCTGAAAAGCCTATGTGGTAATCCAGGGTATAAGCTACCCCCATACTAAATTTCATCAAAATCTGTTCAGCCGTTACCGAGTTGTCTGGGAACAAACACACTTACATACCTTACACACGCACAAACTTTTTCGCAAATATAATATTAGTGTGATAAAGCAAACAATGGTATATATAAAATACTTAAACGAATGAATTAATTTAACTGAAATATTCATATTATAATATAATACTTTCTATTGTTCAATTAATTCAACTAATAATAAATTATGAAACAAAGTGCGAATTCAATTGAAGCTTGTTAGGTAATATAAAACTACGTCACTTCTGTAGTCAGTCAGCAGTTTAGTCTATAGCAACGACAGGTTGATGCAGAACGTTGAACGAAACGCGTAAGCGCTTTGAAAAATCGCGGCGCTTACGACCTTTTCGTCGTGAGAAAACTATACCTTATAAGCGTTCTAGCGCTGAATGTTTATATTGGCTGGTTAGACGACTAATTATTGTTTCGGCGGTGAAGCAAACTTTAGGTTATATTCTTAACAAAATTGAGCATGACCTTTGTTTATGGTAGCTTCTCTATACGTAGTAATATAGCTCGATGTCTAAAACCCAAATTTTGATCATGTCAAATGAAGATAATCGAGCCAAAAAGTGAGAAAATTAGCTTTTGAAACCGCGTATCGTAGCTATTAAGCTGGATATACGAGTAGACGATATACGTTTAGAACACCCTGCAACTGCAACAAATGCGTATTATATGCATTTTGGAAGATTTTTGCCAACGTGGACAAATAACTACAAAAAATACTTATACAAAAGATAAAGATACGAGTACATTGAACTGTCATTAATCTGGATTCGATTTGGTGCGAAGGTAAAAAAAACATGTCGCTTCATTGTACTATTTTACTCAACTTTTTAGTAGGTATATAATCGAGTGTTTAATAATGGTGGATTTATTGATTTTATTTATTGACTGTTCGTGAATGTGATTGACGCTGGGAAAGTGGTATAACGAGGTGAAATATGTCTTTTCGTGATGTTTACAAAACTCCATTAAAACCTCAAGACCACACCTCTTTACTAGGGCATGCATTTGACTTTATCGTGATCAACTTCGCTTGACTCTGACTGTGACAATCACACTATCACACTATCACACTAATAACATGTTTTCATAAATGTGAAAGTTTGGATGGATGGATGGGTGTTTGTTACTCAACCACGCAGAAACGGCTGGATGGATTTGGATGAAATTTGGATTAAAATAATATAATAAATAAATATCTGGGACATTATTGCACACACGGTCATCTGACCCCAAACTAAGCAAAGCTTGTAATATGGCTGCCAGAGACTGATATACATACATATATATTTTTAAATACATACTTAAATAGATATTAACACCCAGACATAGAACAAACACAAATGTTCATCACACAAATGTTTGCCCTAGATGGGAATCGAACCCACGCCCCTAAGCACAGAAAGTAGGATCACTACCAACTGAGCCACCGAGGCAGTCAAAATACATTGCTTATGTCCTGGATTAACACATAGGCTACTTTTCATCATCGTCATACCACCGATTTTCATCACCACGCGGGTAAAACCGTGGGTCGCAGCTAGTAACCGATAAAACTTGAAAATATTTTAATACTTAACACTGGCAAATCGCACCAAATGTGCGACTACAAAATCCTCTTAAGAAGATAATTAAAAAAAATGCCCAAGTGCTTGTCGGGCTCGCACACAGTCCTCAGTGTGCCGTACCACCACAAAATACAATAATTATCAATTTAAAAACCGACTTCAAAATTAGTAAAATATGCAATTTCGATTTGGTAAAATATATACGATAAGGTCGTCCAAATAACCGAATACGTTGCTTAACTTGGTAATGGATAGAAATTATTCACCGACTCGCACTTGACCATTATATATTAAATTTTATTAACTATAATCATGCTAAGTTTGACGCTTGTGCGTATTACCGTTTTTACACTAGAGAAAATACAAGTATACGTTAAAAAAATACGTTTGTTGTATAGGGACCACCTTTTCATAATTTTTTTTTACTTTTTAAATATTTCTAAGTTAATCCGCCGTAACATTACATATTCTGTGAAAACTTCCACTGACTATCTATTACGGTTCGAAATATACAGCTGTTTAAAGGTAGGACGGACGGACAGACAGACAGCGTAGGCTTAGCATCTGGGTCTCCTTTTTACCCTCTAAAATAAATAAAATAAATATCAGGGACATTATTGCACACATGGTCATCTAACCCCAAACTAAGCAAAGCTTGTAATATGGCTGCCAGAGACTGATATACATACGTATATATTTTTAAATACATACTTAAATAGATATTAACACCCTACCTTTAGCTTTACCTTTGAGTACAGTACCGGCTAATCGGAATGCTCATCGAACTTAGTGACTCACAACTCAGCCTGGGAAAGTAGGAATACTAGACAGTTTCAAATCAGAATCTGAGAGACCTATGACATCATCTTACCTAACTGCTCCTTGAAGCGATCGGCAGAAAACAAGTTTTAGGAAATAAACCTTTTATTAGAGAACAGGGTGCGTCTTGCTGTTTTCCCACACAACTAACTCCAATATACATTTTATGGTAGATACAGTGAGATCAGTACCTAAGCACCATATTAAGAGCGCGCTTCCTGCAACAGCTACCTCGCTTGCACATTATTAACACGTTTGAAGATAAAATCGCTGAGTGGAATTAAAAAAAAGGTAAGGCGTTATCTTGAAAATAATATTATTATTTTTTAAAGCAATTGCCATGTTTTTTTATTATTTTTTTGGTGGAGATCTTAAATGTCACATACAAAAAAAAACCTCTTCAAAAATATAAAATATTTAAATAGTTTTGAAACTGTGTGAAAAGTAATGCCCAGCCGGTTTTTACAAATGGCAACTCAGTGATTTTTGTTTCTTTAGGAATGTTTAAAATGCGTGAAAACGATGCATGCAAGTCTTTGGAATCTTGGTTTAATGCTTTTGAAACATTTAATTTCAAGTCATAAGTATGATATTATGGCTTCTACATAGTTTGATCATGCGTTTCCTGGGAGATATTGCTTGAAGCGATAAGGCTTCCTAATGCCTATAAAATGTTTAATAATTGCTTACAAAATAATTGCTTACTTTAAATATAATTATAAAACATTTAAATAATAATACAAACAACGTGTAACAGAAAGGTATGACAATACTGATCTACCTATAAAAGTGAACAACTTTTAGAACAAAATTGAATTCAAGAAAAAAATATGTATCCTCATAAAACATGACCAATCACGTGATCCATTTTGTATGGGTAACACTTCTTTTTTCTCGAATTCAGCAAACTTATGTTCTAAAACACTCACTCTTATAATATAAGTATTTCCACACCTTTCTTGTATATTTTGGTGTGCAGTAAAATAACCATATATTTTTTTTATTCAGTGTCAGTCTTGCGCTTGACCGCCAACTCGCCTGATGTTAAGCGAAGATGCTGTCTACGAAGAAGCACGCTTGCCTAAAAGAAGCCGATTCACTCCTTTTAATCCTCCTTTACCTACTTGTATGCTGATGATAATGATGATAATTGTTTCTGTAAAAATCCAAAACTTTACTAGTAATGTATGTTTGTAACTATGTATATTAGTGGATAAGCTTATATGCTGGATTTAATATACATAGGCCTAATTTCATTCAAATCCATTCCCTCGTTACCGCGTTGAGATACCCACAAATACTTTTTGTGTGATGAAGTTGTTTTGATAGCTTTTTAGGTACAGGAAATATAACAATTTCACCGTAATAAAATAAGCATAATGTGCATTAGGCATTGGATACAAAGTAATATTTAGGCATTTCGATTTATAGACGTAATTATATCTAGGCAATTACAAAGTTTAGGCATTGACGGTTAAGGCAATCTGCATCTTAGTCGATATAGGTATAACGCAGCAGTGGTATTTTTCATTTTAGACACTGAGCTCAGAATCGATAAAAACTAACTTTTTAATCCCTAAAATCGACTTTTTTATACTTTCACAATGATTAGATCAACAAATCAAGACTATGATCACATTACATCTTAAACTTGCTTCGGTTTGCGTTACATATTCACACATTCTGTTTACTAATCTCGTTGGGAAACAATGCAAGCTGGTATTACCTCATAATTTCATCTTTGTTTTGAGGGTACTAAAGATGAAAATTTAGTAGAGAATGTGTATTACAATTTGTCCGGACATTAGGTAAGTTGTGGTAATAATGGACGAGCATGTGTTACATGTCGTTAACGGATCAGATTTTCTCATGCACGCATGCTTGAGAAGACGTGCACGTGCAATCCTATTTTTAAGTTATTGTCTTTGTAAGAGGCCATAGATAGAGCATTTTAGTCTACGTTTTTAAGAAATCTTGAAAGAAAGAATACAAAGAAATATAATTTTATTTTGTAACATCAGCGGCATGAATTAAGGTAGGTAGGTCAGTAATTGAGTATGTAGGTATGAAGTGGTATTGACAGACATAACTATTTTTATTCCTATATCACAAGAACGTCAACATTGAAATGAGAGGCTACCCAGGCGTGGGACTTCCGCCAACTTCCGCCACTCTTTTCGTTTATGTCGAACAGCGAGAAGATACCTGCCGAAATTCAGGATTCATTTCAGAGAATATGCACGGAACTACACGACCTTATCCTATCATCCCCTTTCTACTACAGGACAAGTAGACAGTCACCACTGTGGATTACCTTGGATATAAGTACCAAACATTTCGATTCCACGTTTCTTTTTCATAAAGCCAAGGAACGGAACAACTTATGCCGGCTTCGTTATATCATAAGAAATAGCTAGCTATTTCCTAGCTAGAGCCTAGAACTAACAACTAACACGAAATGAGAAGGGTACTTAGTTACATTCAGAAAATGTACAGAAAGCGAGCAGAATTACGGAAGAAGTCTTTCCAGCCACCACACTTTACCAAATGGAAACCCCTCGTCTTCTCAGCACGATTCCGTGCCCGTTCTGTGTTCGTGCTGAAATTATTCCAATTTATTGCCCTTGTTTGTATAATCCAACGACCGATATGTCGACTGAATCCCTTGGACAAATATTTCACAGGATAACTCAAACAGACAGTGGTTATAGTTACCTATTCACCTCTCCCCAAAAACTATTCTAGCATGACTAGAGAACTGACGACCTCGAACATATCAAAATTCAAAGGTTTCAAACCAAATTGAAGCTTTTTTAAAATAGATTTAGGTTTCATTTGGCCTTAAAATCTTTTTGAAAGGTTCAATGATTTATGGAACATACGCTTAAAACAAAGATTTTACTCATTCTGAGAGCCAGTTCCTAATGGAGCGTACTATTTATTTCTGACCACACCGTTTCTCAACATGAGGTAAACTATGGTCAAACATTAAGACCAGCAGCAATAAAAAACATACTTTCCAGCGAAAGTTAGTTTAGTGAAATTTGTTTTTGATAGATTTCTTGGGTTTCTTGTCCTATGGATTGTTTGTCCGTGGCTGCTCGGTACAAATGGTCTTCGTACAAGATACAGGGACAGTAAATGTAATGTAGATTCGGAACGAGAGTAGCTATTTGTTGCCGTGGGAAAATGCCCTGTAATGTGTCGCGAGATAAAACGATACATCGAATAGTCACGTCCTTCGAATTATTTGTTTTTGTTACATTTTGATAAAGAAATGAGTCAAAAATATAAAACGTACTATAAACTCATATTTAGTTTTCATAGTTAGTAGTTAGGTAGTGTTAAGTAATTACTAGCTAGTTAGTAGTTACTATACTAGTTAGTTGGTGACTAATTAATTGTTACTATACTAGCTAGTTGGTAACTAGTTAGTAGTTACTATACTAGCTAGTTGGCCACTAATCAGTAGTTACTATACTAGTTAGTTGGTGACTAATAAATAGTTACTATACTAGCTAGTTGGTAACTAGTTACTATACTAGTTAGTTGGTAACTAGTTACTATACTAGTTAGTTGGTAAATAGTTAGTAGTTACTATACTAGTTAGTTGGTAACTAGTTAGTAGTTACTATACTAGTTAGTTGGTAACTAGTTAGTAGTTACTATACTAGTTAGTTGGTAACTAGTTAGTAGTTACTACACTAGTTGGTGACTAATTAATAGTTACTATACTAGCTAGTTGGTAACTAGTCAGTAGTTACTATACTAGTTAGTTGGTGACTAATTAATAGTTACTATACTAGCTAGTTGGTATCTAGTCAGTAGTTACTATACTAGTTAGTTGGTGACTAATAAATAGTTACTATACTAGCTAGTTGGTAACTAGTTACTATACTAGTTAGTTGGTAACTAGTTAGTAGTTACTATACTAGTTAGTACTTAATATACTAGTTAGTAGTTACTATACCTACTAGTTAGTAGTTACTATACTAGTGAGTGATTAACAAACTAGCTGGTTCTTAAATAGTTAGTAGTTACTAAACTATTATACTTGTTGCTAACTAGTTTGTAATTACTATTAGCACCCTGTGGTTTAACCACGATTTATAAATTTTACAGTTTATTTACAAAATAAAATTATTTGCGTTATTTGTAGCAGTGTGAGCAGAAATAGAGTGTATTTCTGTGTAAAATATCATTTCAAGGTTTGAGTCGTCTAAGTTTATCAGTAAAGTTAGAGAGACAGTAAGTTTTACATTTATTTTATTAGTGCGATGTGATACTTTGATCAAGAAACATTGTATCACATCCAATTAACCTTGTGATTTAACTTCCAATATAACAAGTGGTCAATTTTAAATTATTCTCTATTAAAGTTTATATTAATTGACACTTAAAACTTTTTAACTATCTGCGATTAATTATTTGTTGGTCGTTATTCATGAAGTTGGTAAGGTAACCTACCTTTTTATATCTACTTTGTTGTAAAACGTTAGTCAATTACCTAATATATCGTAAGCAAAGCTATTAAGAATTTATTTTCATAATCCATTTAGAAATGAAAACTAGAATAAAATTGTTCTCCGAAATTTTGGTAACTACTGGGCCACATTGGTCACAGACTTGGCTAAAATGCACACTAAGCTACAAAATACGTGATGTTTAGTTAGCCAAGCCATGCTTTGGGGGGATATTTGTACACGATTTTGAATCTAAATTTGTGAAAAATAGAATTGTATTTTACGTTTGAGACAATCCTGAATGCGGAGCCTGAATGGGTGTTCCCCAATAGTTACAATTTGTCTTCAAATCACGAGTGACTCGTTTCTTCTAGACAAGTGTGCTCCATCGTAGACCACATCATCGCTTAACATCAGGTGAGGTGGCGATCTAACACAAGCCTATTTATTATAAAATTCAAAGAATCCGCTTATAGATATGCTAAGCGAATTACCAAACGAATCTGTGGGGCTAGTACGAGAACTTGCGAAAAAGTATTCGTTCCGTAAACGATAGCAAATGTATGAAAAATTCGTCCGATAGAGGCGCTGTTCAATTTTTCATACATTTTGATATCGTTTACGGAACGAATACTTCTTCGCAAGTGCTCGTACTAGGGCCACAGCTGACGGAAGCGGTCAATGAGGAAAGGTCAGGAACTTAACTCGCGTCGCGTCATTTTGACCGTCCTTTAGCGCACTTTCGCGTCTATTCTGGTATCCATTTTTTGACTATGTAACGTACAAATCATAACGATAAAAAAATTGATTTGCCAATTAATATTTTTATTACATTTTACTACCACATGTATAGAGCGTCAATGAACTTGTAATATGATAATTATATTAAATTAATTAAATCATAGTGTAGTCTGAAAAGGCTCCTAAGAACTTAGAGAAGATAAAAATTCTATTAGGTAGGTGGAAGCTAATCATAACATGAGTTCAAACAAAAGCAAGGTAATTTCCATCCAGCTAGCTTAAAAAATAATTAATCACTAAGGCTATAGAATCGAATTAATAGTGTTTTTATGACTACGAATAATGTAGGCTACGGACAATAGAACCATCACAACATAAAATTATGGATATACAGGATGTTTGGTTCGACGACATCAATGTGACATTATGAACAACTTTCACTATGGGACCAACCCCTATCACGCGAAAAAAAACAACTATTCCATTATATTTAGTTGTGAAAATTTTCTAGGTAATCACAGTTTTTTTTTTTTTTTTTTTCATTTCGTTTGATCCAGTTGTACAAGTTGTTAATAAAGTTGAGTACAATGGTATTCTCAAACATGTTTGTCGTCTAACCGAACATCCTGTAGATTATTGGAGTATAGATTATTAATGATCTAAAACCTATTCACCTGTGGTATTGTAGAGCCTATGGAGTTAATAGACGGTAATTGTACAACAAACGTTAGTGATTGATGTTGAATGGTCTTGTCTTGATGACCATGTAGGTGTATACCGTATGGTTGTAGCTAAATAAATTTAAAACTTTGGACATGGTTAGTGCCCAAAAATGGACTAAAACCATTCTAACTATTAATATAATCTGTGCGTACTGGGTGTAAGGGACACGCTCCAAAAACCAAAAAGTTTGTATCGTAATATATAAACACAATCGAATACCAAAATTGATTTGCCTAGTACTTGTTGTTTTCGTGGTTTAATATTTTGCAAACCAGCAATGGAAAGCATAAAACTCAGGGTAAAAAGCTCACGATCTTGCGCGCGGCTGTCTGTGTGTGGAGGTCGTTCGTTGACCTCTAGCGTCAACTGGATATTTTATTTGCATTACATTGCGAACTTAAAAAAAATATGTTTTTTTTAAATAACAGCTTTATTTAACTCCCCAAGGTGCCATCACATAAAATATCAAAAATACATATATGTAAAAATAAGAAAAATATGTTTTTGTGTTCATCATCATTTCAGCCATAGGACGTCCACTGCTGGACATAGGCCTACCCCATCGATTTCTTAAAAGGCCGGTTGGAAGCGGCCTGCATCCAGCGTTTTCCCGCAGTCTCTTTTAGGTTGTCTATCCATCTTATGGGTGGACGTCCTACTCTGCGCTTCCCGTGGTTCTGAAAAGACATTTCTGTTCGTCTACGGATCTTCTCATTTCTGATTCGATCTCGTAGAGAAACCCCGAGCATAGCGTTTGCTAATGAAACCCATAGTGTGTGCCCCACGTTTCTGTGCCGTATATCACCACTGGCAACACACACTGGTCGAAGACTTTCGTCTGCACTGAGGTATTTTGGACGAGAAGACGTTGCGACGTTTACCGAACGCTGCCCAGTCGAGTTGGATTCGTCGATTAATTGATCAATGATTATAATTTTGCGAAGTTTTTTCCTTATATTTGAATAAGTCACTATATATATTTATCGTGATCGTAGTGATAATATTGTCTCACTTCTATCGTAAAGCGAAAAATAATGGTATTGACATTTATATTGAAAAAAAACCTGCTATTGTGTCCTGTAAATGTTAAAAGCGCTGTTTTTATTATACTAAAATGGAACTTTTTGTAACATGAATCCCGTTTCGCCACTTTTTTCTATTTATCATAGTTTATTCGAGCTTAGCCAACAAATGGCTCAAAAAGTCATCCCGTTTATTGAGATAAATCGTCTGAGTTTATTAGAGTGAGGTATATTCAACTATTTTGTTTAGATTACACAGTTTTATATGATATAATGAATACAAAAGAGCATTTTCTCAAACATGTGTTTGGTTGTTAATTACTGACGTATTATCTCGTTAATATCCTTGCTATGTTCGATAAAAGAAATATACATGCCTTGACAGCAATAAAAGTCTTTGTAGCAGTTAGGTTGTTATATTGTAATTATTAAACTCACGTTATGTGTGCCTCAGCTTCACCTCTGTTCAAGTTCACCTTTGTCTATCAAACGCCTTTTTGGCTACTTTAGAAGTAATTTTATTAATAAATAGCTGCGCCCCGCGGTTTCACCCGCGTGGTGATGAAAATCGGTGATGATGATGAAAAGTAGCCTATGTGTTAATCCAGGACATAATAAATTTATGTTCCAAATTTCATCCAAATCCATCCAGCCGTTTCTGCGTGATTGAGTAACAAACATCCATCCATCCATACATCCATCTATCCATCCATACTTTCAGATATATGATATTATTGTGATGACTAGCTTTTTTGCCCGCGACTTCGTACGCGTAGATTTTCATATAAACCTTCAATTCTTTTTTCTTCCCTTAATCCGGCCTTGCGCAAAATAACATAGCATATACTTCAATCTGGTCATAGCTAAGCATATTCGTGAAAACCGCATTTAAATCCGTCCGCATTTTCTTCCAGGGGTGTAGGAGATGTGCGTGAACAAACAAACAAAAATTCTAAAAACTGCCTTAACATGTTCAGCTGCTTATTTTAAGTCGCCCTGTGTGAAGTATTGATAGAATCACAAAAGTAATAAATAACACCGTCAACAGTTTTCAAATCAAAAAGATAATGTGACCACAGTGCACAGCATGTTTTGAAATTTTCTTTTTGTCTAAACCATTAAAAGTATATTTCCGGCCAGTTTCGCTGGCCACGGAACCCTGACATAATGCTTGTCTTAACACGCTCTTGGATAGTTATTTCTTATTTCGCGTGCATTTGTATGTATACCTTGATTAAAAAGCCATCTTTTTGTCTAAACCATTAAAAGTATATTTCCGGCCAGTTTCGCTGGCCACGGAACCCTGACATAATGCTTGTCTTAACACGCTCTTGGATAGTTATTTCTTATTTCGCGTGCATTTGTATGTATACCTTGATTAAAAGGCCATGAAATGTAACTACTCTATTTATCTGTTAAAATATCACAGTAAAATAAAATTATTTCTATATTCTTATTCTTATATATGGCAAATATACACTGTATTCTTCTAAAAGCTAAGTTTATATACCCTGCATAAAGGGTGCAGCAATGAATTATGTAGTGGCTGTTCACAAAACCAGACCACAGACATAAACATATAAATTTAAGTATAGTTAAATCTATTACATAAATATTATATATACTATTCAAACTTAACCTAGGGTGGAGCAATTTTACAAAACAAAAAAAAACATACTTAGTGTGATAGGTTACTTAATTATATATGAGATGATACAAAACTTATGACGCTACTTTCTTAACTATTTATATATCGATATTTATTTTCTAATTATAATTTTCTAAAATTTATCGTCGAAAAAATCTTTTATCTCGTAATAACATTTTTGGGTTAGAAACTTACAAAGTTGGTTCTGGAAAAATGTTATTATTTATTTCTTTCTTTATTGCGTCCGGAATTTTGTTGTATAGGTTTATTTTCATGTACAAAGGGCCTTTTTTGAATATTTCTATTCGCGGGACTGTATTAAAATAGGATGCGGTATATTTTGTGTTTTAAATGCTAACATAGAATAAAACCATGAGAATGTAATATGGAGCTTGGAGCTTCCCGGTGTGGTACTGGATGTAGATGCGACCTGGGCTATAGGGACAACGTCATGTATGCGGTCGGCTAGGTCTGCCAGCACATCGAGTGATGACGTCATCTGCTGCGAAGCAATGATGGTCTGTGTGCTGTTCGGTAGGCGGCTGGTCCAAATCATGCGTAAAAAGTCTTCTGAAACTGCGGGGCCTGCTAGGTGTCCTAGATGACGTAAGAATTAAGAAGGCTTACGATCACCTAGCTCCTCGTGTGTTAAAAGTTGCTGTACCTTTTTTTCTCTTGATGCGGACAAACGTTTAATTAGCTCCAGCTTGAGTTTTTCGTACTTCTCGGTCACAGGCGGGTTGACGATGATGTCTTCGACTTCAGCTGCGTATTGCGGGTCAAGTTGTCCAATCACATAGTAGAACTTGGTGCTATCTGCAGTGATGTTGGAAATCGCGAATTGGCCTTCGATCTGGGCGAACCAAATCGCCGGCTTCTCGGGCCAAAACGGTGGAATTCGCACGCCAATTTGGAATACATTGTCATCATCTTTATTCTTCGTGTCAGCCCCAGTGCTATCAGTACGATCTAGCGGCATTCTGACCTTTGTCGGTGGTGTACGGTCCATTCAGTGGTCACCAATTATAGTGGATTTGTACTATTTATGTAGAAGGAGAGGGTTAAGCTACCGACAATGGAAGAAAATAGCTGAGTCCGAAAGAAATTATAAATTTAATGCAAAGAAAAATCTTAGACAAATCTTAGAAAAAGCGAATGACAATTCCATTTGAAAATCGGTGTTCTTTTATTATTATTATTTTTTTTTTATTTTTTTTTTTAAATTAATGGCTATCGCCCACATTTAGGGCACTTTGGCCAACGTCACGTTAACAAAAAACGAACGCGATTTAAAATAAAACAATATATGACCAGCAATCCTAAAACAAAATAAATAAGTAATACAATACTTACAAACACAAAAATACACTATAAAGCACTTTATACACTAACATTATTGTCAGAAAGAAAATTACTTATAATACGGAAAATGGAAATATCATTTGATGAGAGAAGAACAGACATAGAAGTTGGAAAAGGAACTACAAGACTAAGAGAAAGAAAAAAAGCTGAGTGATCAAGCAGCGGACAGGAGAAGAAAATATGATTGAGGTGGCCGTCATCAAGGCCACACTCACACAAAGAAGAGTCCCTGATACGTAACTTTTTAAAATATGTGGGAACACAACAGTGTCCCAACCTCATTCGAATTATGCAACTTGTAATTTTTTTACTAAAGTGCATTCTGGCAAACCACGGCCTCCGAGGGATTACGGGCTGGAGAGCCGCATAAGCGGAACCCCTAGACCTGGCAGAGCCACGCCAGCAGAATGACCATGACTTAAGTAAAAGAGACTTAGGCAGGGATGCAAGATCATGGGGAAAGATACAGAAGGGAATTTTGTCTCCGCAGACAACGGCATCCTTTGCCACTCTGTCAGCCCGTTCATTTCCAGAGATACCAGCATGACCAGGAATCCAAACAAAAACAACTTCTAGACCTTTGGAATTGCAGATAGATAAGGATTCCTTAAGGAGAAAAAGAATAGAGTTGTGGGAATTGGGGGAAAAAGGGTTTGAAAGAAGAGACTGAAGGGCACTCCGACAGTCAGTAAAGACGAGAGAACGGCGGAGATTGAAAATAAGAATATATCGAATAGATTCAAGGAGCGCCCAACACTCACCCGAAAAAACTGAGGTTTCAGGGGGAAACTTAACCTTTTGTACAATGTTAAATTGTTCATGGAAGATACCACAACCAACACAGCCCATAGGGGAGAGTTTTGAAGCATCAGTAAAGATATAGTGCCACCCATGCCAATCCCTCCGCAGAAGATCACGGAAATATTCATCAGCATGGGGGTCACCAGCACAAATGTCAAAGTCTAAAATTACATTTGGACGAGAGACAATGACATCATAACTAAACGAGAAAAGAGGAAGCAAATGAGAACGGAGAACAGGATCTTTTAAAGACTTATAGGTAACAAAACTCTTCACTAGAAGAGGAAGCTGCTTATGGAGCCAAAACCGAGAAGAAAACGAGAAACTATGGAGAAGCTGAAGTTTAGGGACAAGAGGATGATTAGAAAACTGCACACAGCGAAAAAAAAACCTATTAGATAGAAACTGACGGCGAAGATGAAGGGGAGCATCAACACATTCAACCTGAAGTGCATTGATAGGAGAGGATAGCATAGCACCAGAAACAATGCGAAGGGCTTTCGATTGAATCAAATCCAGTTTCTTGATACCACCCTTGTTAGCTGGCTCCAGCAAGAAAGAGCCATAATCTAAAATGCTACGAATAATGGCGTTATACAAAAGTTTCAGTGTAAAAGGATGAGAACCCCACCAAACACCTGATAAACACCTTAGAATGTTAATATTTTTCCGACACCGATCAGCAATATAATCACAATGCAACTTTCCACTAAGCTTATTGTCCAAAATAAGACCAAGAAATTTCACTGACTCCTTAACTGGAATCCTGGACCCTTTAACTAAGATATCTATTTCAGGGGGATTGCGCTTTCGAGAAAAGAGAACAATGTTACTTTTTGATGGTGAAAGATCTAGACCATTTAAATGTAGCCACGAGTTTAAGCACTGAAGGGATTGAGAAATACAGTGACTGGCAATGTCAATTTTATGGTGAGAAGTATATAAAAGGATATCATCCGCATATTGAAGAATACGGCAGAGACCAATAGATACCTCTAAATCAAAAGTATACACATTATATAGAGGAGGACTAAGAACAGACCCCTGAGGAAGACCACGCCAAATGATTCTGTGAGGAGAAATTGAAGAATCACTGCAACGAAGATAAATATACCTTTCAGTTAGAAGATTCATGACAAAATTACATAACTTAGGAGGAACCTTCAACAAAGAAAGTTTATTTCCGAGAATAGAAAGCTGGACGGAATCATAAGCGGCAGAAATATCTAGAAAAGCACCAATAACTGATTCATTTCGAGTAAAGGCAAGTCTAATATCAGTTGTAAAAACACTTAGGCTATCCATAGTGCTCTTGCCTTTTCTAAAACCATACTGAGATTTGGCAAAAAGGCCCTTACTTTCAAGAAACCATTCAAGGCGATTCTTGATCAGGCGCTCAGCAAGTTTCGCCAGGACAGAAGAAAGAGCAATAGGACGATACGAATTATGATCCTCCGGGTCCTTATCGGGTTTAAGAATTGGGATAATATACTGAGATTTCCAACTAGCGGGAACAAAACCAGACTCAAAAATAGAGTTAACCAAAGATAAGAAAAAGAGAAGTAAACTGTCACTCGCCTTCGTGAAAAATGAATAAGGTATGCCATCCATACCAGGAGCAGAATCTTTGACGGACTTTAATATATTTTTCAATTCAATTAATGAGAATGGCTGATCTAGGGGATCGTTTGACGAAGTAACAGCTAAGGAGGGTAATTCCGAAGGGAGTGGACAATACTGAGGAGCTAACTTATCCATAAATGCCTCAGCCCAAGACTGAGAAGGGCTACAGCAACGAAGAGGAGGACACCAGGAGCGTCTATATCGGCGAATTTTCGACCAAATAACTGAAGCAGGAGTGCTAGGACTTAAGCTAGAGCAATAAGCCCTCCAACTATCCAGCTTCTTCAAGCGGAAAAGGCGCTTAGAACTAGCAATGGACCTATTCACTTCAGAGAAGTTCTCTAGAGTCATAGAGCGGCGGAAATTAGCTTCAGCCACCTTACGGGCTTTAATAGCGTTACTGCAGTCCTTATCCCACCACGGAGGAGGAGGCAATTTTCCAGACGAAGGCTTTTTAACAGGGAACGATTGGCTAGCACACTCATGGAGCATACGGACCAGATTATCAGAGGAGGAAGAGATATTAAAAGAATTAACAGGAGGTAAATTAGCAGAAACAGAAACAGAGAGGTCGTGAAATTTTTCCCAGTTAGGACAATCATTATAATTTAAAATATATTTAAGAAGAGGAGGATTACCAGAAACACGACTAGAATTACGTTGAGGAAATTCAAGAAGAATAGGAAAATGATCACTGCCATGAGAAGAAGGAAGGACATGCCACGACAGAAGAGAAGCAAGCTCAGGAGAACATAATGAAAGATCAACAGCACTGCGAAATTCATGAGGACGAGTCCTTCTAGTAGGGGAGCCATCATTAAGAATGCAGAGATTAAGAGTATCAAGAGAGTCCAACAAAAACTCACCACATTCATCGGACTTACCACAACCCCATACAGAATGATGACAATTCAGATCACCAAGGACCAAAAGCGGCTTTGGTAGGGAACTCAAAACCGAAACTAATTTACGAAGAATTAACTTAGAAGGGTCAGGAATATAAAGTGAGACAACAGAATAATTCTTGACACGCACAGCAATTGCTTGAAAACCACTATGAACAGGAATAATAATAGGAGAGAAAGGAATATTATTTTTTATCAGGAGGGCAACACCTCCAAAACCATCTTGTCTGTCACTTCTGATGACATCAAAGCCAGAAACTCTAAAATGAGAACCAGACTTTAACCATGTCTCAGAAATAGACAAGGCAGTAATATTATATTTATTAACTAAATATATAAGATCAGATAATTTATTATATAGTGATCTACTATTCCATTGAAGGAACTTGAGATCCATTAGATAGAAGGGAAATGAGTGAATTTAAGTTAAATGCAGCGTTGGACGGTAAAGGATGGGAAGGGGAGTGATGAGCACGGGGAGGGTTGAGAAGAGAGGACAAAAGATTTAAAAGTTTGAGAAGTTCAGAGATAACCGATTGAACAGATGGAGACTCGGGGGATTTATTAGGGTTAAGGGCACATCCATTAGGAGCGGCTTCCGCAAAGTCACCCCTAACAATGTTTGAGTGAGCCAAATGGTCATAGCCAGAAGAGGGAGAAGTTGAACCAACAGGCCTGTTTTTTTTACTCCTGTAGAGCACTCTGGCAGGCTCCACAGTAACGTGATTAGTTGAACCCGAAAGCTGAGAGGGAAAAGGAGGAGAAGGTGCCAAAGAAGAAGAAGTCACTTCTGCATAAGTAATTCTTGATGAGGGGTGAAGTTTCGATGCCTCTGCGTATGATAAAACATTTTGCGACATTGTTTTTTTAATAGAAATCTGGCGAGACATTTCGGGGCAGATTTTATTGGTTGCGAAGTGACTACCACGGCACCAAACACATTTGGCGCCCTCCGCATCTACATTGCACGAGTCTCCAGTGTGGGCTAAAGAGCATTTGAAGCAGACTGGCTTCGACCTGCATTGGATCTTGGTATGTCCGTACCTACAACAAGAAAAACACTGAATAGTAGGTAAAACATACTGTTCCACTTGAAAAGAGTTGTAGCACATATAGACTCTTGGGGGTAGGAGTTGGCCATCAAAAGTTAAAACAATAGTTTGAGAAGGTTTCCATGACACTGACCCATCAATCACCAATTTGAAGTTCAATCTACGAACTTTGATTATCGGGCCACACTCTTGGGGCACCCGTACTTCCTTTATTATTTCTTCGTCGGATAAATCGACGGGGATGCCCCGTACCAGACCCAGACGAGTTACATTATATGAGGGAATAAATGCTTTATACCCCTTATTAGCGAGGGAGCTCGAGTCTATGAAGGCATTAGCGGCCTTAAATGAGTGGAAACACAGCGAGATTCTATTTCGGCCCACGCTTTTAATTGATCCATCAACAATGCCTACAAATTCTCTCGAGCGCTCAAAAAGGAATCGCCCGAAAGTAACAGGGTGCAAAGAAGTGCCATCAGAAGATACAACCGCGATTTTTTGTACGTGAATAACATACGGCCCACGATCGGATGAAACATAGCACTGACGTGCAACCGGAGTTGGAGCGATTTTTTGGCCCGGGGGCAAAAATGAGGAGGGACTTGTTGAAGCAATTGTCTTCTGACCTAAGGGCAGAGACGCAGATACGGGGGTTGGAAGAGTGGCAAGGGGAAGCTCACTGCTCACAGTCGACAAAAAATTTGGGGGTGTGTTTTGTCCTGAAGTAAGAATTACGTCATCAGCAATTTTAAATTCTTCACCAGAAGAGTCAATGGGAGAACATGCTCTTACATCCCGTTTCAAAGCTCTACGCTTAGAGCGTTTATGGGTTTTTTGGACATCCTCTGAGGTGGATATTGCTGTAAAAGCACCAGGAGAGGGAGGAATATTATAATCGGACGCCATTATTCCACCGCCAGGATCAGGAGGCTCTTCGTCAATCATACTAAAGTGTTAGAAAAGGGGCTACTGACAAAAATCAAGATATATAACTACAATGATAATAATTATACTAGAAATGAAACTAAAAATTAAATGATAGCTATTTACTAGGAAAACTGGTCAATTAACTATGATAAATGGATTTAAATAGAAAAATATAACCGGAAAATTTTTTTCCAATGGTGACACGGCGATGACGTTCGACCAAAAAAAAACTATTTTTATTATTTTCTTTTCGCGCCCCAGCGCCACACGTCGTGGAAAATTGGAATGAAATTCACGAAGGTTGGCGCAAGGAGTACGAGTACGCCACACTCCTACTCCATGCACTGGAATGAATCACCAAAGAGGTTGTAAGGCCTATAACATGCTTGATCTACACGTTCATTCATCTAAGAAGGTTAAGGAACCTTCTTTAAATTTAAACTGATTACCCGAATGACAGTTGACAGTTTCAAAATTTTAATGGCTATGTCAATAACATTCTCTTTACTTTGGATCTCCTTGCTTGAGGCTATGTGACGATCCTCATATTACGTTTCGGGTAACGAAGAAATAAATAATTGATTTTTATTTTCGTTTATGTAAAAATAAAGAATTAAAATAAATGATATACGGTAGCCTATGTTTTAATCTGGTAATTTCTAAGCATATTGGTGAAAACCGCATTTAAATCCGTCCAGTGGTTTAGGAGATGTGCGCGGACAAACAAACAAACAAACAAACAAACAGACAAAAATACTAAAAACTGTCCTATCGTGTTCAGCTGCTTATTTTAAGACGACCTGTGTGATTTTTTTTTTTGTTATCTCGCAATTACAGATTTTTTTATCTCTACGTTTTTATTATATGTATAGATAGATATAGATATAGATATAGATTACATTATTACATGATGTGATACCTTCTATAATGCCTATCAATGCAATACCTACCAAATTTGTAATATTTGTAAAGCTAAATTTTTCATAATATGCCCTAAAATACACATAAACAACGTAACCTAATTTTAACCCGCCGTAACCTAATTTTAACCCACAAACCAGAGCTCTACACGCTAATAAATCAATTAATTGTAAAAAGGGAATATAAAGTAATGTCCTTAGTTATTTGTATTGGACATTTTTACCTTGACTATTTTGTGGTACAAATACAAATGTAGATAGATATATTAAGCTAATTTTAGGGTTTTTGCGTAGACCAAGGAGAATACACACGCCCGTGGTAGAGCTACAAATAAAACAATATACAACAAATGTCGCTTTGGTTGCTTAAAGTTGGCAAATAACAACGTAAATGGATTACCAATGTTACCGTTTACCATTGAACACTTCGAAGAGTCTACGTGAGATGAATATTGACGCAGTGCGTAACTGATAACAAATGGTAGGTTCGGCAATTCAATTCAACTCTACGTCGAATATATGATAACGAATCGAATCCTCGATCGGTTAGCGTCAGTGCTCAAATGTTTGAGAATAATTCAATCTTCCGAGCTGCAACAGCTGCAGAAAAATGGAAAATATTAAAAAAATACGTATATTATTTCAATTAATAATTACGAACTGTGGTCCCCAGGTCCCTGGGGACCCTATTCTACTAAACCAATTGTTTATGAATTGCCTCAATTTTTTTACTTTCGACACTCTATCTAAACCAAAAGTGTCAAAAGGGTAATTTTTGAGGCAATTCATTAACAAATTAAAAACAATTGGTTTTTCACTTTTGACACTTTATCTATACCAAAAGTGTCAAAAGGGTAATTTTTGAGGCAATTCATTAACAAATTAAAAACAATTGGTTTTTCACTTTTGACACTTTATCTATACCAAAAGTGTCAAAAGGGTAATTTTGAGGCAATTCATTAACAAATTAAAAACAATTGGTTTTTCACTTTTGACACTTTATCTATACCAAAAGTGTCAAAAGGGTAATTTTTGAGGCAATTCATTAACAAATTAAAAACAATTGGTTTTTCACTTTTGACACTTTATCTAAACCAAAAGTGTCAAAAGGGTAATTTTTGAGGCAATTCATTAACAAATTAAAAACAATTGGTTTTTCACTTTTGACACTTTATCTATACCAAAAGTGTCAAAAGGGTAATTTTTGAGGCAATTCATTAACAAATTAAAAACAATTGGTTTTTCACTTTTGACACTTTATCTATACCAAAAGTGTCAAAAGGGTAATTTTTGAGGCAATTCATTAACAAATTAAAAACAATTGGTTTTTCACTTTTGACACTTTATCTATACCAAAAGTGACAAAAGGGCAATTTTTGAGGCAATCCATTAACAATTTAAAAATAATTGGTTTAGTAGAATCGGGGCGCTGGCCAAATGTTTAGTGTAGGCAGGTGACCTCATGATCCACAATATCTTAATGCCAAATTTCGTCAAGATCGGCTTAGCCGTTTATTTGTGAAAAGTATTTAAACAGACAGAGAGAGAGAGAGGGAGTAACTTTCGCTTATATAATACTATCGTAGTTAGGATAAGGTTATTCCTCTGTCAACTTTTTACATATTTAGCCTATTATTTGGCCTACCTACAATAATAATACCAACTTAAAACAGACACTATGGTTGGCCAATGGCTCTCAAGGTACCTAAATAAAACCATAACTAGTTTTTAAGCTGCTGTTAGACGTTATCTAAAGAATTGAGTTGAGAGAAAACAAGATGAAAGCTTCATCATGTTTTCCGAACAAATTAACTGCCTCCCGTCGAACATTTGTGGTTTTCTAATTTCATAGCAGCTGTAACACAGAACAGCTGCTAACGAGACACCTACAAAAGGGTACATCTACGTACGTATGTTACTGGTAAAGTATTATTATAGATATTTTAAGTGCTAGGTTAATTTTTGTTATATATTATAAATATTTGATAAGAAAATAAATAAATTAAATTAAATTTGCTCGCCGTTAGATAAATTGACATTAGAAAATAGTTTTATTTCATAAATAAAAACAATTGCTGCGCTAACCATCAAACTGGGTTAAAGCACCCGCATGTTTAGTTGGTCGACGTAGTCTGAATTTCACAAATTCCTGGCTGGAAAGCTGGATTCTGCGCGCGTGTTAGTCATTTCGTGAACGCGATACCATCGAGTCTGGCAGCCGCATGCTTCTCCCCTTTAGTCTGGTCACGACTACACTGCAAAAAGCACAATTCACACCGCGAGCGAAGCTGATTTAGCTTAGATCATATTTCAAGAAATACGATCTTTAATATTATAAGTTGCCAATGTAACCTTTTCAATTTACCACTTTCTTAAATAGAATAGGTAGCAAACAAGTGCTAGTCCTCTTGATGGTAAGTGGTCATTGTCTTCTATGTACACCACTGGCATCCAAGGCGTCACAGTGAAGTTTGTCAGTTTGAAGTGAAATCCAAACAGCAGTATCAATACGAATTACCAAGCCCACCAACCAAGCAGTGGAAACTAAGTATTTTTAACCATAAAGGCTTGAAGTCACAATAAAATTAAGCCACTTGATGATACAACTTTACATAACCAATATACTCATACCTGTGTGAAACATCGGAAACTAAAGCAATTACCATTGCCGTTGGTTACAGTATCGTTTGTGTAAAAAACTGAAATAGAAAAGACGGTGGAGAATATGTGAGCTAATAATTCACTGCGGCGCTTAACTTGCAGTGTGAATCGCACTTTATACCGCTCTGCTATGTTCATTTATTATACTTAGATTTGTTTTAGGTCCGTCTTAAGTATGACGTCACCGAGTAGTGAAGCTAAACTTAGGTATTATAAGTTGAAATAGTTAATGTTTGCCAAGTAGTTAAATTTAACTATTGGTACTTTTATATTACCGACATAGCTATTAAAATCTGCAAGTTGAAGTGGCAATGGGCAGGCCATATCGCTCGAAGAACTGATAACCGATGGGGAAGAAAGGTTCTTGAGTGGAGACCGCGAACCGAAAGACGCAGCGTAGGTAGGCCTCCGGCCATCTAGGCCCACTAGATGGGCCGACGACATCGTGAAAGTCGCGGTCATCCAGTGGATGCAGATGGCAGGTTGTCGTTCAGTGTAGAGGTTAAAGGGGGAGGCCTATGTTCAGCAGTGGACGTCTTCTGGCTGATGATGATGACTTTTATTTTAGCCGTAGTTCTTATTACAAGGTAAAATAATGTACAACAGTCACATACAGATACACTGATACAAACTAGAACTATCTGTTTTGCCATGTTCTATCAGAACACAGTAAAATAATAATTAATGAGAGTAAGGACACCCGTCCATCTTCAATTTACTGTTAACTACCTGTGTGTCAAATCACAACAAATCATTTCTGATCCTCGTTGTCATTCCTCGTACGCCGTACCTGGCAAGGACATGAAATTCAATTTGTACGACCCTGTATGCTACTACAAAGTACCATGTTTTGACAAATAAATGATTGGACTTGATTTTTGCGTCAAGTGCGTTTGGTCAAGGCTTGTAACAGTTAAAGTATCTTGCTCTCAATTTGTACAGACTGCTAGACCCGGGGCAGATGGTAAGCAAAAAGCCTATATCTAGCAGTGAGAAAAGGAAGGGAGGAATCAGGTCGATGATGATAAAGATAGACAAGTATATATTTTTTGTATTTCAAGTGTTGTTGAGTGTTGTGTTTTTATTTTTGCATTATCAAGATGATAAAGATAGCAAAAAAGTAGATAATAATCTAGATTTGACAGTGGGCGTTGTAGAATTGATATACGTGTTCTACAGTGACCATAAATCGGTAAACGTAGAGTAAGATGGCCTGAGACTTGATAGAGTGGCGATATACGTAACGCAAGCTGGCAGTGACTGTAAGCGAAAAGCCAGGGCCCCGATTCTACTAACCAATTGTTTTTAAATTGTTAATGAATTTAGTAATTTTGAAACTTTCGCGATTTGAACACATGTTTTTTATATTTATGTTAACACATGTTTTTTATTTTAATGAATTTTCTCAAAAATTGCCCTATTATTACTTTTGGTACCTATAAATAAAGTGTCAAAAGTGTAAAAACAAAATTGTTTTTAAATTGCTAATGAATTGCCAATGAATTTGAAAAATTGAGGCAATTCATTATCTATTGAAAAACAATTGGTTTAGTAGAATCGGGGCCCTGATATCAGCAAAAGTAGCGTGGCTTGGGAGAGGCTCATGTCCAATGGAGTTAGGTGGGCTAGTTAAAAAGATGAAATACATTTTATTCGACATTGCTTCAAAAAACTTTTATCTAAAGGATACAATCAGTGTGGAATGGTTCCGTCTCGGTAATGAGGCATTTTTGTACGGGTAAGATGAATCTGGTAAGTTTGCTCAATTCGCAACCACACTTACCAACAAACTAGTGGGTGGGTTTCATACTTCACCCAACTAAATATCTTGGACCCAAATACCCCCAAGTAGGTACCCATAAAAAAGTGTACCAAAATTGCATCAAGAACATCAAAAGTATTAAAACCCATAGTATAAATTACGGTACGTACAGACGATTGGGCTCCAATTGTCTCATGCGGGCGATGACCCCGGTCCAAATGTACCGACCACTGGACCACTGGGCAGTCCGTACTACCCGAGTGCTGTCGGACCCACGCCGCGGGCGCAACGCTTATATGGGAGAAAGAACTAACTACACTGTGGACTTGACCTTTATAACTGGGAGAAATGAGAAAACGTTTTTACATAAAAAAAAATAAAGAAGGAGAGATGGAGAGAAGGAGTGTACGAGCGAATAGGAAAACGACAGAACAAAAGAAAGAGAGAACTATCTAACTGCCTACTTTTACCGCTTTACTTTCCGAAACGTTTTCCTTCATCATCATCGTGACTAAAAGTATCATGTTCCCACTCCTGGGACACAAGCCTTCTCTCAGAGAGAGAGGATGAACCCTGATCCACCATGCTAACCCAGTTTGATATAGAAACAATGTTAGTAATGGAAACGTTTTCCTTAAACTTAAACCATAGACCGATAGTAATAGACAGCCCCGTTAGCTCAGTTGGTAGAGTACCTGCCTTCTGCGCTTGGGGACGTGGGTTCGATTCCCACCTAGGACAAACATTTGTGTGATGAACATTTGTGTTTGTTCTATGTCTGGGTGTTAATATCTATTTAAGTATGTATTTAAAAATATATATGTATGTATATCAGTCTCTGGCAGCCACAATACAAGCTTTGCTTAGTTTGGGGTCAGATGACCATGTGTGCAATAATGTCCCAGATATTTATTTATTAACTAGCTTTTTTGCCCGCGACTTCGTACGCGTAGATTTTCATATAAACCTTCAATTCTTTTTTCTTCCCTTAATCCGGCCTTGCGCAAAATAACATAGCCTATACTTCAATCTGGTCATAGCTAAGCATATTCGTGAAAACCGCATTTAAATCCGTCCGCATTTTCTTCCAGGGGTGTAGGAGATGTGCGTGAACAAACAAACAAAAATTCTAAAAACTGCCTTAACATGTTCAGCTGCTTATTTTAAGTCGCCCTGTGTGAAGTATTGATAGAATCATAAAAGTAATAAATAACACCGTCAACAGTTTTCAAATCAAAAAGATAATGTGACCACAGTGCAGAGCATGTTTTGAAATTTTCTTTTTGTCTAAACCATTAAAAGTATATTTCCGGCCAGTTTCGCTGGCCACGGAACCCTGACATAATGCTTGTCTTAACACGCTCTTGGATAGTTATTTCTTATTTCGCGTGCATTTGTATGTATACCTTGATTAAAAAGCCATGAAATGTAACTACTCTATTTATCTGTTAAAATATCACAGTAAAATAAAATTATTTCTATATTCTTATTCTTATTGCAAATATACACTGTATTCTTCTAAAAGCTAAGTTTATATACCCTGCATAAAGGGTGCAGCAATGACTTATGTAGTGGCTGTTCACAAAACCAGACCACCGACAAACATATAAATTTAAGTATAGTTAAATCTATTACATAAATATTATATATACTATTCAAACTTAACCTAGGGTGGAGCAATTTTACAAAACAAAAAAAAACATACTTAGTGTGATAGGTTACTTAATTATATATGAGATGATACAAAACTTATGACGTTACTTTCTTAACTATTTATATATCGATATTTATTTTCTAATTATAATTTTCTAAAATGTATCGTCGAAAAAATCTTTTATCTCGTAATAACATTTTTGGGTTAGAAACTTACAAAGTTGGTTCTGGAAAAATGGTATTATTTATTTCTTTCTTTATTGCGTCCGGAATTTTGTTGTAGAGGTTTATTTTCATGTACAAAGGGCCTTTTTTGAATATTTCTATTCGCGGGACTGTATTAAAATAGGATGCGGTATATTTTGTGTTTTAAATGCTAACATAGAATAAAACCATGAGAATGTAATATGGAGCTTGGAGCTTCCCGGTGTGGTACTGGATGTAGATGCGACCTGGGCTATAGGGACAACGTCATGTATGCGGTCGGCTAGGTCTGCCAGCACATCGAGTGATGACGTCATCTGCTGCGAAGCAATGATGGTCTGCGTGCTGTTCGGTAGGCGGCTGGTCCAAATCATGCGTAAAAAGTCTTCTGAAACTCCGGGGCCTGCTAGGTGTCGTAGATGACGTAAGAATTGAGAAGGCTTACGATCACCTAGCTCCTCGTGTGTTAAAAGTTGCTGTACCTTTTTTTCTCTTGATGCGGACAAACGTTTAATTAGCTCCAGCTTGAGTTTTTCGTACTTCTCGGTCACAGGCGGGTTGACGATGATGTCTTCGACTTCAGCTGCGTATTGCGGGTCAAGTTGTCCAATCACATAGTAGAACTTGGTGCTATCTGCAGTGATGTTGGAAATCGCGAATTGGCTTTCGATCTGGGCGAACCAAATCGCCGGCTTCTTGGGCCAAAACGGTGGAATTCGCACGCCAACTCGGAATACATTGTCATCATCTTTATTCTTCGTGTCAGCCCCAGTGCTATCAGTACGATCTAGCGGCATTCTGACCTTTGTCGGTGGTGTACGGTCCATTCAGTGGTCACCAATTATAGTGGATTTGTACTATTTATATAGAAGGAGAGGGTTAAGCTACCGACAATGGAAGAAAATAGCTGAGTCCGAAAGAAATTATAAATTTAATGCAAAGAAAAATCTTAGACAAATCTTAGAAAAAGCGAATGACAATTCCATTTGAAAATCGGTGTTCTTTTATTATTTTCTTTTCGCGCCCCAGCGCCACACGTCGTGGAAAATTGGAATGAAATTCACGAAGGTTGGCGCAAGGAGTACGAGTACGCCACACTCCTACTCCATGCACTGGAATGAATCACCAAAGAGGTTGTAAGGCCTATAACATGCTTGATCTACACGTTCATTCATCTAAGAAGGTTAAGGAACCTTCTTTAAATTTAAACTGATTAACCGAATGACAGTTGACAGTTTCAAAATTTTAATGGCTATGTCAATAACATTCTCTTTACTTTGGATCTCCTTGCTTGAGGCTATGTGACGATCCTCATATTACGTTTCGGGTAACGAAGAAATAAATCATTGATTTTTATTTTCGTTTATGTAAAAATAAAGAATTAAAATAAATGATATAAGATAGCCTATGTTTTAATCTGGTAATTTCTAAGCATATTGGTGAAAACCGCATTTAAATCCGTCCAGTGGTTTAGGAGATGTGCGCGGACAAACAAACAAACAAACAAACAAACAAACAAACAAACAAACAGACAAAAATACTAAAAACTGTCCTATCGTGTTCAGCTGCTTATTTTAAGACGACCTGTGTGGTTTTTTTTTTGTTATCTCGCAATTACAGATTTTTTTATCTCTACGTTTTTATTATATGTATAGATAGATATAGATAGATAGATATAGATATAGATAGATAGATAGATAGTAAAAAAAACAAAAGCATCGACTTCCCGCCAAAACTAAAACTGTCTCAAGTCCTCAGTCCGTCCAGTCGGCCGGCATCTAAGAAGTATACATACACGTACGGACGCAGACCAGACGCTACAGGCACAGTATCAGACCGCATTCCTCGCCGCCGCCCGCACCCCGCCCAGACATGTTACTTTATACACACTAACTACTAATCTCACCTTATATACCTCTCGACTTAAATATCGAATCATAAAGCTCAATTTACGATGTATACTTTCGGCCTCACTGCATAGTTATCTTGGTATTATCTCCGATCGATGTCGTTTTTTTATCAGCGCAGGCAAAACCACGGAAAGGATTAATTTGAAGCAAATAAAGTGTTATGTGAAATGGCCGTTGGAATAGAGTTGGTTGAGGAGAATTATTACAACCGTGGCTTGTTTCTTTCGGACCCCTTTTTCTTTGAATTGTCATCTTGGAACTTAGAACATCCGAAAACAAAAACCGTAACCAGATTGGTTGTAAATGTAGTAAGTTCATTGTTACCACAGTTCGGAAAATTCGACTTCTCTTTATCTATACAACCTCTCAACCGATTCTGCTCATTAAGGTAAAATGTTTTACCTATGCCGGGAATATACAATTTTTTAACATGTTTTTTTCCTTTTAACTAGGCCGAGTACCCAATTATTGTAAATGATCATGGTGTTTGTGAAAATCGATGATTATTTTTTACATTATTATGTAAAGCTATTTATCAGTAAAGCTCCGTATTACTTACACTTTTCCCTGATTTAATGTTTACTATTTCAAACGGATAATGGAGAAATGTAATTAATACGGTGCATTAATGAAAAATAGCCTTACATGACAATGTAGAGAATAATCATCGATTTTCGAAAACACCATGATCATTTACAATAATTACTCGGTCTAGCTTAATGGACAAATAATTATTTCAAATTGGTATTTCCCGCCAAAGGTGAATAGTTTCACCTTAAATCAAAGTTGTTTTTCCACGAAATACTTGTTTTTTTTTTTTTTGATGTTCTGATAAAAGGTACTCAAGTTTTCATCGAACAAACTAACATACAAACGGTGATTTGTTCTCGTAGGATGAGGCCTTCGCTTCGCTCAGTTACGATCTCGAATGATCAAGCGTTCATTACGTTACAATAATTCAAACATCTATTGACTACCATATTTGCTAATTTAAAAATAAATTCATCACTTATGTAGAGTACATTGTACGCAAGTCAAATATGAAGGACTTTTTACACTTCGCTATATCATTATTCGCAGTAAAAACTAATTAGGTAATACCGAATATTACTTAAAATGAATATCAATTATTTACAAAAAATATATTAGAATATGTTTTTTTTTACTGGATCTATCTACTAGTGCTTAAACTTAACAAATAAGTATTTATTCGTTAATGTAATAATTTTAGTGTACAGGATTAGTCCAAGGGTAGTAAAAGTGGTTCATAATGAGGAATACATTGCTCTCTACCATTCCGGTTAACCCTATAAAAGCATTTACAATATGGTAAAAAGTAATAAATATAAAAATATAATATATCAATATATGATGGGCACCGATTGATATGTCAACATATTATTCATTGAGACCACGGAATACTCCACGGAATGTCTTCTAAGGCCGTTTCCATGTAGGTAACTGCCCTTACTGACCTTCAGTTTCCACCTTGTATGATATTGTAGTCTGAATAAGCCTTTAGTGCTAATATTGCCAATAGTAAGTTTTTACTCTGTGTGTACTCTCCAAATAATCTTGACAAAAGTCGTGATGTCAGCGCCGCGGTGCAATTCACGAGCTTGTGGCGACATTACATAGAGTTTACAAATGGACATATCTTTTTTAAACTATCACGGTTATTCACTACAGTTATATGTTTGTTTACGGGATATTTACCGTGGTACGGTTGTGGAAGAAGCTCCCGATATTCTAACCGTGAACATGATGCATGTAATTGCGCCGAAATATCGGGAGCTCCTTCCACAACCTTACCACGGTAAATATCCCGTAAATAATCATATAACTGTAGATATATCTTTATTGTTTATATCATAAATCACATCATAATCAGCCTATATACATCTTTAAAGTATGTAGCAGTATAGAGTATGTATCTATGTATGTACATATATATATATATACATATGTAGTTGTATGTATATAGAGTATGTATCTATAGATATGTGTTTACGTAGCGTTCGAAATACATTTGCACCTTTGGCTAGCTTATCGCTTTAAAAATTATCTCTTCCAAGCAATGTTATACCTTCCACTCCTACGCAGACGTTTTATTGAAGAGGATCTGAATATGAACACTGAATATGAACATCAACACAACATGTGTTAGTCTGACTGTTAGATAAATAAATATAAATGTTATGCGATTACAAGATTTTTTTGAATTAACGGGCATGTTCTTATGAGCAGATTCTGTATAAATCATAGCCAACAATTTAGGTTTCAACACTTACTTACTTTGGTAATTTTGAAAATTTGCAAGCAAAACAGAAAAATACAGCTGTTTCATAGTTTTTTTTTTTTTATTGTTCGTTATGGTTTACTGTATCTGCCTTCAAGAGGAGGCTGGTTAATTAAAATTAACCCTGTTGAAAGCTTAGTAATCATAAAAAATGTGAATAGGTATTGCCTAGGCAAGCGTGGTACATTTTCTACCACATCGATTGAGATTGTAGTCAAACGCATGCTTAGTACGTTGTAATAAAAAGTTTCCCTCAAACGAAAGTCGCGCCTGCTCATGAATTACAACACATATAAAAGAGGTAGGTATAGTAGGTATTTATTGTAGAGTCTAGGATGCCTAGACGAGAACTCGCTTAGCCGACCGTCGACCCCGATTCAGCTTGGATGAAACGATTAGTTACACACGCTGAGACTCAAACTAACTATCGAAATATATTTTAAAACTTTTCTTATCAAAAATTCGAAAGACCAGCAAGTTCCCAGCTAAGAATCTGAAATAAATTTCGCATTTTACGCGTTGTTAAACTTTATAAGAGTTTTTATGCTTTTACAAGGACTGGAGCTTGTACGGGTATATTTTTGATATCATCAGCATAATTAAATTCATAAAAAATGTTTAAGGCACTCCTACCAATTTAAAAATGTAGCTCAAAAACTTTGAGTAAGTTGTAATAATATTTGATTATAAATCATTTCGAACGTACAATTTACTTGTCAAAGATAATATTATAATGACAAGCAAGAGCCGGTTGATTAGAATAAACAGAATCATTAATGAAGAGACCGCGCGGTCGACTGCGCGGGCGCAAGCGTGTGAGCATACAAAAGACATCAACGAGCGCTACGCGAGCGCGTCGAGTGTTTGACTTGTCTATAAAACAGATTTTTATGAAGTAATAGTTTCTATAGACGTACCTATTTTTAGCTTTTTACCTACTTACTCGTATATAAAGTAGTTTTTGTAATATGTGTTTGTGTAGGTAATATGTATATTTATAAACACTTTTATTATCATCACTGGTAACAACGAATTAACTAACGAACTTCGTTATCAAATCTTGAAAGTCAATTTCAACCTACTTCCATCATCTAATTGTCGTAACAATTCGAAACTTTAGAAAAGTATATGTAACACGGATGATAATAAAATAATTTGGTACCATCGACCCAATGACTATTTAACCACTTGACAGCTCATCATACCCCGGCGTGATGAAAAGGTACTGAATTTTGGTATATTCCTCATGGGAAAAATTTGTTTAGTGTGTTTACAGCAATTTAAAAACATATAATGGCACATAATTTATTATTATTATTATTTTTCCTTTATTTTAGCGTTAGTTTTTAGGTTAGTAATTTGATCTGTGGGGGGATTGGTGGTATCAAATTGCAATCGTCCTCCCACAGATCAAGCGACACACATTTGAAATATTTTGTGTATTTTTATTTTATGTTTAGCGTTGTAAAATTAAATTGTGAATATAATTTTAAAAAAGTTATTATATTTTCTTTGCATCGACCCTGACATCGAGTTGCAGGTGGATAGTGGAAAACTCAATGACTACTAGTAAACCCCTCGAGTTTGGTTAGTTTGAACACACAAGCGTGTTTTTTAAGGTGAAACGTTTCACTTTGGCGGCAAATTCAAATTTCAAACGGTTTTTTTTTGTTGTCGTAGCTTGGCCGAGTAATTATTGTAAACGATAATGTTAATTATTGTAAAGTTATTTATCTCCAATGCATATTATTACATACATTTGTCAATAAACCAATTTATGCTGTTTCAAACGGTTTATTGCCAAATGTAAGTAATATGGTGAGTAACTGATTAATAGCTGTACATGAGAATGTAAAGACTTTTTGATACAAATATAACTCAAGTTGGAATACCTATAGATATGTACATACATACATACAAACATAGCCTCAATTTTTTTTATGTTTTGGCGGAAAACTGACGCCAAACATGAGTCCAGTAGTCTTACTTAACCACAGGCAAAAGGATGAAAAAACTCTCACTTCAGTGGACAAAGGCAATACAAAGACCACGTCTGTAAAAACCTCAAACGAAGTTAATCTCGGACTACCTTGCGCAGAAATAATAATTGTAACTTTGAAGGTTTGCTCCCGTTTCACCACATTTTAAGGCCCGTTTTGATGACTCCGTTGTTTGATAGTCGTTGTAATTAAAAATATAGTTTGGCTGAAAACTCACTGAAAACGACTCACAGTCACTTGCGCCAATATTACTATACTATACAATATTATTACTATACCTACATCAAAATATATTATTTATTCTGATTAGTCAGCTTAAAATGCATACTAACGCAAGTATAAATGAAAACACTCAACACCTTTTGTGACTAAATTTAATCCATTAATAATGTTTAAATAAAAAACGTGATAATTTTGAAAACTAACTTTTTGAACCACTAAAACCTCAAAAATTCAAAGACATAATTATGAAATTCGACAACATTACTGGACCAGCATCAGGCCTGGCGCACTCCACACTAGGTATGAAGCTACAAGTAGCCGACTTGTCGGACTTGCCGTGCCCGCTGCCGCGCGATAGACAGGGATAACGCGACAAGAGTTACGCGACAGACAGAGAGGCAACTTGTAGGTTAATATAGCAGTAGGTAGTCAGCGCTCGCACGTCCTGAATTGGACTTTATTGTGTGGTAGCAAGAGTCGCTACTTATTTAAATGCTCTTGCGGAGTGAATCTTCTGTACTTGTACTACTTATATATATGTATTTTGTGCCAGCATGGTGGATTAGGACCCATCCTTTCTTTCTCTCTGAGAAAAGGTTTGTGTCCCAGCAGTAGAAACAATAAATAGGCTGAAATGGTGAATCATATAATTATTTAAATTTTATAGACTATTCAAAAATTTGGGTACCGGCCGGATTCCAACCTGCGCCATAAGATATACGCCCCGAACGGTCTATCCACTAAGCTACGGTCACTTTCCTGTAGGCCTTCAAATTCTTGAGCTGTTTTTGCAACCAGATTTGAATCCTGCCGGATGCCATTCGTAAAATTTTAGAATTATCTAAAACATTTAAAAAGTAAATCCTATAATGAAAAACAAAACTTCAAACGTAAAAAAAACTTCAAAAAAAAGTTTGTTTAAAATGTTTTATCCGACAGTACCTAAGTAATAACACGGAAAAATATAGTATAGTACGTAAAAATAAGTATCAATAAATTACCCAAACAATCATCAACAGTATTAGCTGTATTTCTGAAAACCTCCAAGTATCCTCGATGATAAATTCCAAAGTTTGCAACTAGCACGCGATAAAATCTCGCATTTCTGAGTAAATCGAGTAAATCCCGCGACCGCAAAATAGTCGTGTTGAGACCGCACATTAACCTCTATAATTAAGGCAGTAGGGCCCGCGGCTTAAATTACAAATTATAACATTAGCCCTTCCTTACCCTCCGCTGGCCCTTCTCGCCCCTCTGACCCAGGGAGACCGAAGCTAAACATAGCTGAAATCTTACAGCTACTTAGATCCATAATTTAAATTGTTCCAAAACTTCTCGGATAAAGAATTTTATTTCTAGATGGCAAAAAAAACAACAACATTTCAAAGTAAAATTTAATAACACACAACAAGTTGTTAATTTGTACTTCTGCTTACAATTTCAAAGTAAAATTTTATAACACAACAAGTTGTTAATTTGTGCTTCTGCTTACATTACATTTAAATTATCGTCATATTATGGATGGCACGTCCTTATTTAATCTGTCCTATGGTACTTAAAAGAGGACTCGTTATATATCTACTTAACTATAATATATCAACGGTCTGTGGGTAAAATGTGTCTGCATTTATGTAGTGGGGTAAGTTAATTAGTTTATGTCGCAAGTAGATTATTTAGTTAACAAAAAATACTCATATTAAAAGCAATTACTTGCCTTTTAATTACATTATTTGTTTCTTTACTTTGGAAAGTAAAAGCAATTAACTAAGTTTTACAAAGATATCTAGGAGTGTACAGAAAGTAGCAAATAAATTATATACAATCTAAGTCAAACGACACCTTCGAATAAATCACAGCTGGCTGTAGGTATTATTATCTATTCTATGTCTGGAGAGGCTTCATTTGAGCAGATAAAACCATTAGAGCAAGCTTTGTTACAGATTACAGAAGCTGTGGTTAAGTAAAGAGTCCTTTACACAGAGGATTAAAGCAACCGCGACTCATTGAGTTGCGATTATTTTTGAACATTAGTTGCATCCAGAAATATAAGCAAAAAAACATTACCCTCCTACTTGACTAGTTGGGTAAAAAGGTCACGCGGGACGCTTAGGTAAAGCGGGCTAAAAGGAGGCTTTAAAAGTCAACAAAGAATAAAATTCTGAAATCTGAAAATTTTTGGGACTCGGGCCTTTCCTGAGAGATGCTGGCCCAGAGCATGTTGGTGAACGGCATGTCTTTGAACTTTAGAGGTTCTAGAATAAAAAAACACATCAGTCATAGGACTGCACGTCAGACACTCATAAGTGAAAACTTAAGTAGTAATTCACCTATTCTACAAGAGATGGCGATGTTTGAGAATACACGGTACAGCGATCGGTGACGCGAGTTCCATGATTTTTGTTCACCCAAAAAGTCCTCAACGCGAAAAAGGTTTCACTTCAATAAACACAATAACACTTTATAGACATTGACAGCTTATCCAATAACTGATAAATATAATTAGAAGATTGAGTATCTATGGTCTTGTAAAGATTTTGAACGTTTTCCGCACAGAAAAGAGAAACTAAAAAATTCTCACTTCAGTGGTTTTCCGCATAACTCCTTTAACTCCAATCGGCAAAGTAAGAATATTTGATATGTTAAATACGTATCGATTAATTCCATTCAAAATTAAAATTTTCGAATAAATCAATTTATTTAGACAATACCTACAAGAGAACCTATATCAAAAACACATGCACAATGTGTTAAAATAATTTTAGTCACTATGTAATAGTATTGCTCTGTAGGCGCACAAATTTAAAAAGATGGCTTTAAAATAGTGCCGTAAAAATTATATTTAAACAAGAAAAGAATCTAAATATTGAAACGTGTTCTACATATCAAATATGTATTCTTATTTCGCCCACAGACCCTAAAATCAGTGAAAAAGTCAGTACATATTTTGGCTCCAACTCAGATGTTCTCTATTCAAATTGGGCATGTATTTTATTCTTTATTGCAAATATGTACACTTTCTTCTTTTGAGCGTTTATTGGTGCGATTTATGCTGGAAGATGTTAGCGAAGAATTTCTGATAAACGCGTCTTTAGGCCAACAATATTGTGACGCATGAGCAGTATAATCGCTGTTGATAAATGTGGTCAAGCGATAGATGGAGCTGCTTCTGCTGTAAGCTATAAATTGTAAGTATCGTGACGTTCCCGACGAATATACCGTGCCGAAATCTAGCCTCATTATCTCAGACGTTTTATTAACGTTGGAAGTGGATGGGTTAACTTTTGATTTATTCTTATTTGCGGTGCTTTTTGTTTAGGTTTTTTCTAAATGTCAATGCTCTTTGCTGTCTCATATTGGATTGTTGACTGTTTAGTTTCATAGAATAGTGAATATAGACTTGTTAACTCACTGGGATTAGCTGGTAGAAACATTTTATAGATGGCGCTAGCATAGATTGTACTCTTTTTATTGTAATTGTTCTTGCAAGTACTTAGGTAGGTATATGTAATTCGGATGACAATACAATAATTTGATACCATCGCATTGATCTGATGAGCATTAGGAGTTGGATAGTGAAACCCTTGGATGGTGTGAATCACGCTGACAGAGCCATCTAACGGAAAAGACCGACCAACATGCCGCTTGCGTAGCATTGTGTCGACCCCCTCTCCTGTCTCTCCTTACATCTTCGTGCGCATGAGTTACATAAGAGTATTTTTTATTTTTTACTAAAATTATTGGTATTTTTTACCTCTGTTGAATTTCATAAAGACAAAATTATAACCAAAAGTTAGCTATACTAGGGTACTTACTTTGATAGTTGTCAACTCTATTCTATTTACAATTGCATCAGTTTGGGAGTTTCATAGAGAAACTCCCAAATCATTTCCATTTGAGTCATAAGTTAAATTCAAAAGCTTTCTACCAACTGGATACGTGCCTTGTTTGTGACTATTCTCCAGAAGATAGTGTAACACAAGGAATATTAAATGGGATAAGACAAGATGCTAAGATTCCGGAGACAGACGTAGGTAATTATCTCCCTTGCATTGCTCTGCGAAAATGTCACTCGCAGGGTATTTCGCTATCAAATCCTTTTAGAAATCTGCTCATAAATGCTGGAGATATAGCGAATGAAATTAAATTTATGAGACGCGTGCAGTCCTTTCTTCTAACTGCTCATGTCATGCAATATGTAAAGATCTCCTATAGCATCTAAGCTTTACACTTCAGCGTTCATATTATTATAAGAGGAGGGCTGATATATTCTGAAAGATCTCGATTTCTTATTTTTATTACTTAGTTCTAATGTTAATTATTTCATTTTATTGTAATATCCGAGGCAAGGAGATTTACGGTAATTTAGGAAAAACATTCAATTGTTCAATTAAGAAAGTCCAACTTAGGCAAAGAGGTCGGCCGAAGAATCCAACTCGGATGAGCAGCGTTCGGGAAATTGCATGAAATCTTCTCGTCCAAGACACCTACACAGTGCCTAAAAACAAGGGTCTTTAACCAATTTGTGTTGCCAGTGATGACATATGGTACTGAGACGTGGTCCTTAACTGTTGGCCTTTTAGAGAAACTCAGAGTCACACAACGGGCAATGGAGAGAGCTATGCTCGGAGTTTCTGTCAGTGTTTCAGTGGAGGTTAAAGGGGGAGGCCTATGTTCAGCAGTGGACGTCTTATGGCTGATGATGATAATGATGAGGAAAAACATTTCGTACCTAATTGCTTTGTCCGTCTTAGTTCCACATACATAAATATGGTATTGGTTAGCCATTTTTCCGAATGCTAAGAATCTGCCTTTATGTATTGACTAGTGCTGTTGCCCGCGACTTCATACGCGTAGATTTTCATATAAACTTTAAACTTTTTTCCTCCCTTAATCTGGCCCTTGCGGAAAATAACATAGTCTATACCTCAATCTGGTCATAGCTATGCATGCATATTCGTTAAAACCGCATTTAAATCCGTCCGCATTTTCTTCCAGGGGTGAATCCGTCCAATGGTTTAGGAGCTGTGCGTGGACAAACAAACAAACAAAAATTCTAAAAACTGTCTTAACGTGTTCAGTATAGCGAGGGTGTAATGCAAACGCCTTTCCACTATAAAAAAATACAGTTTAATAATAAACCAAAATTAAATCTAAAGATAGAGGTGTGTTTTTTTATATTTCGCAATTACAGATTTCTTTATCTCTACATTTTTATTATGTATAGATATAGATAGATTACATATTATCCGTCGTTGCAGAATCATTATTACGGATTATGGTGTAGGTATAACTTTTTACTGTTGGTGTAATTATTAATAAATTTGTGATGCTACAAATTTATATGAAGATTATGACAGTTATGGATCGTAATTAATTGTTATGGTTTTATTATTTCTGTGTTGTATTCTTTCTAAATACTTAACAATAATAATAACTAGCTTATTTAGAAATATGTATGGTAACGGATGATTTAGCAAATCTTTTAACAATAACTGTCCAATATTTCATAACGAAGCCCGATAAAACTAATTTGCCTTCAATACCTTTGTCCGATACTTCGCCATTCTTGACACAGCGCATTCTTTATAATATTTGTATTATTATGAAAAGATCTGACATCTAATAACAATCGATTTTCTACCTGCGAGCTCGGATCCTGTCAGTGGACTCGTCTTCTCACCCTCAAAATGTAAGAGAAACATTTACAATATCCCACACCTTTCAATCTAAAATTAACCTAAAGCGGTCTCTTTTATAGATTAGATTCCGTGGAACTTACCGCTGGTTAGTTTTTTTATTTACTTTTAAAAATAACCAGTCATCGGAATCATCGAAGGGTCCGTACAGGTGGTTGTCCAATAAAAAAAGATAAACGTCAGTGATACAAAAAGCGAGCCCAATCTGGGCTATTAATGGATCGTCCTACGAAATGAGATGCCACGGCTCTATAGGTCATAAAGATTTGTAAACTTTTGCAGTGGACTAGGGAAATACTATTTTTATTATGACAAAGTATGTTGGGTTATAAAATTTTCGTAAGTTCTTTACGACCCTATCTTAATGGAAAGAGTGACTAGGGAGTGAAGCGACCAACTTTACTTATCTTAAGTCGGCCAAATGATAAGTAGAAATTAAATTTAGCACGGGATGCTATCCCTACGTACGTATAAAGTGTGTTCAGTGGCCTTAGTACGAGCATTTGTAAAAAAGTTATCGTAACGTAAACAATAGCAGATGAATGAAAAATTTAAATTTCTAAAAAAATTCAATTGTCAAATTTTCTAATGTCACAGGTACACCCTGCTACACCTCAAATAGTAGTCTGATTCACGAATGTAGTCTCAAAGTAGTGGCATTTTTTAGGTTTCCGTACCCAAGGAGTGTAAACGGGACCCTATTACTAAGCCTACGTTGTCTGTATGTCCATCCGTCGCTTTTTAACGGCTGTAACTCTCGAACCGTAATAGAAATCGAATTGTAACTTTCACAGAAAAAATATGTCATGTTACGGCGGATTAACTAAGAAAAAATAAATAATACATTCAGAAAATTATAACTAGATGGGGTACACATACAGCAAACGTTTATATAAATGTTTTTTTTTTGTATTTGCTCTAGTGTAAAAACGATAATACGTACAAGCGTGATTGTAGTAGGTACACTAAAGTAAAAGAACTAATAATAAATAATGACCAAGCGCGAATTGGTGACCAATTTCTGTTCAGCACCAAGTTAAGTAACGTCGGGCGCGGTAGGTACTTGGATATTATTATAGGTGACCGTGGCCGCCCGGGTAAAGACTTTTTTGCACTAGATACTTTTTGTATTTTGTGGTGGTACGCAACCCTCAGTGCGCGAGCCCGTCTCGCACTTGGTGGTCCCAAAATAATCATACTCTTCATCTTTTTCATATTCAAGTATATTTTTTTTAAATATCTTCCTCGTATTTTGGCTCTGCACGATGTAACAAGTAGGTATAGGTAATCTGCCTAACTTATATTTTTAATAATCCTGCTACTTTTCAACACACTTCTAATTGTGTTTGTGTCACTTCAGATAAGACCGTGCAACTAATTTATAGTCATGTTTGTCTCGAAACACTTATTTTTATAACGAATTAAATACGTTTGTCGTCGTCCCATTTTATAGCACTTTTGATAGCAAAAAATGCAATTAACACAACGATATAAATTTATATTTTATTTTATTATGTTTTATTACAAGTAGGTAGCGCGAGCATTTTTCAATATCCTAGTTCTAACCTTAACGTTATATCTACCGACACAGCAGCTCAGGGGCATTACGCCTATATACCTGTGCGATTCAGTTTAGGTGATTGCGAAATTTATTTATTTTTTTACTCATTAATAGGCTTGCGTTTGACCGCCAACTCGCCTGATGTTAGGCGACGATGCGGTCTACGATGGAGCACGCTTGCCCAGAAGAAACCGATTCACTCGAGATTTGAAGACACCCAGATTGTAACTATCGGGGAACATCCATTCCGGCAGCGCATTCCATAGACTAGCAGTTCGCACAATAAAAGTGGAATCAAAGCGCTTCGTACGGGTCGTCGGTAAGGGCGGGGGTTGCGCGACCCCAAACCGTATCTCAGCGCGTTAAGGTTCGCGTTCGCGTGCAAACTGCACGTATTCGAGCCCGCAGTTAGAGGCCTCGACAGACCTAAAAAAAAACTACGCATTTTTATTTTTGACATCCTAAATCTATGGAGGCCTTATAAAAAAGTCCTTGCAAAATTAAAACAAGAAAATCCTTCCATCTATGAGCATGATTC
This sequence comes from Agriopis leucophaearia, assembly GCA_949125355.1. Classification (NCBI taxonomy): domain Eukaryota; kingdom Metazoa; phylum Arthropoda; class Insecta; order Lepidoptera; family Geometridae; genus Agriopis; species Agriopis leucophaearia. The sequence continues at coordinate 2,116,394 of OX421262.1, forward strand.
TAGAACTATCAATTTAAATAACCGGCCAAGTGCGAGTCGGACTCGCGCACGAAGGGTTCCGTACCATTATCTATAAAAACGGCAAAAAAATCACGTTTGTTGTATGGGAGCCCCCCTTAAATATTGATTTTATTTTAATTATTTGTTTTTAAAGTTGATATATAACTAAATATTCTGTGAATATTTCAAGCGTCTACCTGTTACCGTTATCAATATCGAGCAAAATTAAGCAAAAAAAAATCACGTTTGCTGTATTGCCCTATTAAATAGTTATTTTATTCTATTTTTTAGTATTTGTTGTTATAGCGGCAACAGAAATACATCATCTGTGAAAATTTTAACTGTCTAACTATCACGGTTCATGAGATATACAGCCTGATGACAGACGAACAGCGGAGCCTTAGTAATAGGGTCCTGTTTTACCCTTTGGGTACGGAACCCCAAAAACTGACTTCTCAAAATTAGTATAAAATGGGCAAATACGGTTACTTGCATGATCGTTATTTTCATCCAAATAACTAAAATTTCGCATTATTTTGAAATAAAATCTAAACTACTGTACCGATTTTAATAAAATTTCTTTAGGACCAATCTGAAAGAAGGTACATCATTTCAATTAAAAAAAAAAAAAACAGTTTTTGATGACTGAGTTCTGGGGTAACAAACTTGTTTTTAAATACAACTGAATTGAGAACCCCTCCTTTTTTGAAGTCGGTTAAAAATGCATTGTTGTTGAATTTGATAAAATATTGAAAAATAAGCCAGCAGTAAAATTATATACGCGGTTTTACCCGTGATTACTCCGTATCTATAACATGGGCTATCTGCCAGTGAAAGTCTCGTCAAAATCAGTCCAGCCGTTTTGGAGTCCATATGGAACATATATACCTACATACACACATCGCCTTTTATATATATATATATATGTATATATATAGAAGATAGATGGCAAAGTGTCTAACACGAAGCAAACTGTTAACGATGTAGGTAGAGTCAACCTAAGACCATTGTGTAGGTCATAATTTTGTAGAACTTTTTGATTTACGGCACTGTTTTATCCAGTGCCGTAAATAGGGCTGTGCCAGCGGTGCCCAGGCACAGGGCGCAGACTCTGGACGGGCGCAGAAATTACCACACCAGAACCAAGTTTTCTTTTCAAGGGCGCAGTTATATAAGATCGCACCGGGCGCAGAAAAAGCTAGTTACGACACTGGTTTTATCATCGCACTAGCCGCCACCGCCTGAAAGTTCATCCACATTTCGTAGATCATTAAAAATCTCACTCTGTGCGATTCACACGATCTTTGCCTCACAGCTCACACCTGCAAAATGTAGAATGATCTACCTTCCGCGGTGTTTCCGAGAAGCTACAACATGGGGTTCTTCAAAACGAGAGTTAATACAGTTCTAAAGAGTCGGCAACGTATTCGTGAAGCCTCTGGTGTTACAAGTATCCATAGGTAATGGTGACTGCTTACCATCAATCGGCCCGTCTGCTTGTTTGCCACCTATGGCATTAAAAAAAACATTATTATTACCAGCCTATCGTGTTCCCAATGCTGGGACACAGGCCTTCTCTCAGAGAAAGAGAGAGAGAGGATGGGCCCTAACCACAATGCTGGTCCAGTGCAAGTTGGTAAAGTGTTTAAGCACCTTCAATTACAGACACTAAAGAAGTATTTTTAACCGACTTCCAAAAAAGAGGAAGTTCTCAATTCTTTATTTTATTTTAATGTTTGTTATCTCAGAATTTTCGACTTGTGGTGGTGTGGTGGTCGACTGGTGCTTCCCGTGTGGTCCCATTTCAATTTGGTCCAGTTCTGAAATTTTTATGGAGTCGGTTTTTTATATTTATAATTGTTAGCTTGACGTATTCGTCTAGATTTAGCAGAGAAATACCTAATAGTACAAGTGATTTAGTGAAAATAAATCGTGCAAGGCTCGCCGGATTGCGCACGCGCACCGACGAGACAGAAGAAAGTCCAGTGCGGGGCGAGATGGGCCGAGTCAGGCTGCGACCGGCGCGACCGGTTCCCGTCATTGTGGTCACTTTTTGTAGCCCTTGCCGCAGAATAAATAATAAATAGTACCCAACGCATTCAAAGGGTTCTTGCGTTCAACATTTCTTTGCTTCGTAATAAAGGGTTCGCTAAAATAAACTAGGTTCTATTTTCCTTATTGACTTCTTGACATAGTGTCATGTTTATGCTGACTAACAATTATGTATTATTTATGTATGATTGTAAGTATAAGTTTAAGATTTATTAAAAATATTTCAATAAACAAATATAATTAATCTAATCTCTGAGCTTCGACATCTATGATGCTTATTGATGCCTTAAGTCTTTACGACTTAACGACAGTCTTAGTCATAGGATGGAAGAAATCACCTACTTTTAAATGTATCAAATTGTAGGGGTAGATTCTATAGTTTTTCGGCAATCGTGGCCGGTGACTGATCTTGCGTAGCGTTTAAATTGGTGTAGCCGCAGAGAAATGATGAAGAAAATTCTTTAACTAAGTATATGCAACTATTGTATTGTATTTAGGGTTACCATCCGTCCGTATTAGTCCGGACTTTTAGACCTGTGTCCGGCTTTGTAATTTGCCCGACTTTTTATGCTTGGGCAATGTATAATAAGAGTAACATCTCACTTAACATACAATAAAATTTTCCTTTAAATAATTAACCAACTAACATGTCCGGACTTTTATTGAAATGTCTGGCTTTAGGACTTTTACAATTTTGATAATCCTACCCAAATAATATTTTGTAGCGCCCAGCGCCATCTGTTGAGGAGTAGCTATACTAAAACATCTAACTTTTTATGGATACATTCTCTATGGTATTACACACCCTCTTCAGAATATTGACATCGCGAAAAAAAAAAAAAGATAATGGTACTTTTAGCTAGCAGTGGGTAATATCGGCTTTGTCGAATATCGAATCGAAACTATATATCGATATCTGACATCGGATTTCGAAACTATATATTTCCTGAAACTATATATTTTTTTAAATATGCCTAGATTTCGATGTAAAATCAACACCGTAGGTATAGTATCGAGCGTAATATCGTAATTCGTGCCATTTTAAAATGTTCTATTGATATTTTTCACGATTTGTATTGCCGTTATTTAAATTTAAATCAACCTCTATGAACTTTCCTTCATACTTTACCAGGCTTAGGACTGGCTGCATTTTTTGTAGTTTTTGTGAGTTTATTATCAAAATTACCTGCTTTAAAATTACATATATACATGACAAATAAATTGATTATAATTTTCGCAAAAAAGCAGGCGTATTTAGAAGTTCATATTTGATGATATGTACATTCAATATTAACAAATATTTACATGTTGTTTTAGTTAGTTTTTTCTAGATATATATTTTTTTTAAGTTTTGTATTTTTTATTTACGAACTATAGGTACCTATTTACATTTTATCTACAACTTAAATCTTTTTTTGTCTAAATTGACATTTAAAAATGTTAATTGCTTAACTTTTGCTGATGTCAGCCGGGTGCGACGGTCACTGACAATTAAACCGGTTTTGCTAAAAATCATCAAGTGCATCATTATTCCTTACGATATAAGGTCGAAGTTGAATTAATTGTTGATTATTGAAACTTGCCAAAATGTGCCCACTTAAAGTAACTCCTTCACACACCTAGCCGTGTTCCGATGTTATTTGTACATTCTGAACCTTAAAATGAAGGGCATAAGGACATGTTTGTATTCCTTAGACTTAAAGTTCAAATTTGTACTAACAATCTCGAGCAGAGCGTCTAGGCATAGCGCAGGTGCGACGATCACGCTCGGCACCAACGTGTCCAAACAGCGAACTACCAGCCGATATAATCAAATCACAATTCACATCACAGGAATCCGATACTTGCTTCGATTCGATTAGCTTCGGTTTGTCTATTCTGAACCTTAAAATGTAGGGCATATGAACATGTTTGTATTCCATAGACTTAAAGTTCAAATTTGTACTAACAATCTAGAGCAGAGCGTAGAGGTGGTGGTTAGTTGTTATAACATTTAATATAACTCAATAAAAAAAAAATAACACATACACATAAAAAAATACTCTTAACATTGTTAAATCACGTTAAATGTTCAAACTACTGGTTTGGATTTGTACGTAATTTTTACGATTGTTATCGCCATCTATCATGATTTTTGTACAAGTATTGATTGCGCCAAGAACCTGTTAGTGAAAAAGTTCCGATTTTACTCGCAGAACACGGGCGCGACGATCACGCACGGCCGCCGTCGCCTGCAACGAACTACCAGCCGTCTCGATACAAAATCAAATCACATCACAGGAATCAGGAATCCGATACTCCACTCCGATACGATACTCGGTTTGAATCGATTCGCTTCGGTTCGCGTTCGGATACGATACGATACGATATGCGGCGGATGGCGCGACGTAGCAATATAGTGGTTTGATTCGGTTCGCTTCGGATACTAACGATACGATATTATGTGACGGGCGGCGCGACGGAGCAATATAGTGTTTTGGGACAATATATAGATTCACCGCGCTCCAATATCGGATTTTCGATTTTTCAACGATATAGCGTTACTATAACTATATACGATTTGTATCGCCCTCCTCTACTTTTAGCCGTGCTCTATGGTGGAAATAAGAGCGAGCTGTCAAAAATGTCCTTTTGACGTGATTTGCCGATATAAAAATATTAGATTTTTTCGATTTAGTACAACATGGGAGGTTCACAAAGTACTCGTAAATTAAGTGTTGACAATGAAAATGCCATACAAGTGTCTCAAGATGCGTTAGATCGGATATCTGCTCAGCTTACCGAAAAAGTAAATATGATGCTGCATTACATAATTTAGATCAATGTCACGTCTTGTTGTAGCAAAATAAAAGGTTGTTTCTTGCAAAAACAATCATATTAATTTGTACACTTTGCCGAAGATGCTACAAATATTTCAGTTTGAGCTTACAGTAGGCATAATATACCATAGCAGTACAGGTTATCCCAGCCCCATTTTCGTAGAAACATGATTTGTAATGTCGTTTTATACTAACAACTCTTACTGAATACATGTCCGACGAAGCTTCCAAGCTTCAAAACTTCAAAGCTTCAAAACTTCACTATTACTTAAGCAAATCGTCAAGATAAATAAGAACCTACATACAATACATATCTAAAGTTTTATACACCCCTTTTGGCTTAGTATACCCTTGCCGTTTAAACCGGTATATGATGACATCATGTAATTTTTTAGCAAGCTGAGCAGCAACCTCAGCAGCAATACGTTGCCGCACCGCCACCGCCGCAGTACTATGACCAGAGACAACAACAAGACAACGCCGCCGAAGAGGCGTACTGGGCTCGACGCATTGAATCCCTCAAACGAGCACATGAAAAGATAAACAGTGGCATGCATTTGGAGTACCAGAAAACATTGAAGGAGGCCAATGAACTGTTTGACTTTGTGCAAGAAGATAAAGTTACTAATAAATTACCACCATGTCAAGATGAGAAAGCAAAGGTACCAGTGTTAAAGATTAATCTCTATTTTTAATGAAGCTCAAGCTTACAAAATTTCACATGCAATTTCACATGCCTACCCTCTCATCTGCCATCAGGTAAAACGTCTTGCATAAGATGATTGCATGTCCTGCATAAGATGTCTTTGTAGGTGAGAGGTTTTAATGGCTTTAGGGTCTGCTAATGAAGACCCAGCGCAACCCTAGAGGGTTACGTTCTATATCACCTGATAGAAAGGAAAATTTACTCACTGCTGATTCTGAAACTCCTAGTAAAATTTTTAGGTAATGATTTACAATTATAATGGTGATTTAGAAAGCATCTAAAAGAGTAAAATTACAACCAGCAGTTAAAACCAATCACCTTGATTAAATCGGGAGTTAAATTTCACTTGGCTATATGGCTGGCTTCCAACTGAGCTTTTTGTAATTTGTTGGGAGAGCATTCCTTCTATGTCGAGCAATAGACGTCCTATGGCTAAAATGGTGATGATGACTTTCAATGAGATAATAGTGTACCACTACTTCATGGTTGATATTCCGAAAAACCATATAAAGCGCTTAAATTCCACTTTTACTGTGTGAACTGCTGCCTGAATGGGTGTTCCCCGCTAGTTACAATCTGGCTGTCTTCAAAGCATGAGTGAATCAGTTTCTTATAGGCAAGCATGCTCCTTTGTAGACCGCATCATCGCTTAACATCAGGCGAGTTCAAAGGCAAGACTATTGAATTTGAAAAAAAAATTGTCCCATATTCTAAAACGTAATTTGCCATGATTGAATATGCCTCCTCAAATCTAGTTCAGAAACCAAAATCCACAGAGAATTTTACTCAAACTACTATTTGTTTTGGACGAAACCTAGAATAAGAATGCCGCCACACCGAGCCTTCGGTGGTCAAGCAGAGCCAATCAATGCAGCCACCAGTTGCGGCCACTGGTAGCCTGAATGCAGTCACTGGGGGCTTAAAGTTGGTAACTTGTTTAAATATGAAATTAACATCTGAATTTTGAACATTTCAGGTCCTCGAGTGCTACAGTACAAACCCCAACAAATCGCTACTTTGTTCAGTGTTAGTAAATCAATTCAATAACTGCGTGTGCCAGAGCAGAGTCAACGCAGTGACGGCATCGTCTTGAACATCATAGCATCTTGTAAATAATCGTCGTACTCGTAGCCATAACTACCCAGCAATATCAACACAGACACATTGGGACTGCAGGGCTCTGCAAAGTAGTTTTAATAATATTATTGCTGTATTAATAAAATGTTATTGATTTAATTTTGGTTTTTAAACACAAGTATTTTATTCTACTAAAATTAACCTACTTATTTTTATCAGAAGAGAAAAGTAATGGCTTAGTGAATGAAGTATTGTTGAGCCAGAAATAAATAAAATTAAAATGAGATTCTTGAATCTGGAAAATAATGGTAAATGAAAATGTAATCATATACTTTCTTTACCCGGCAATACATAGCTCGCTGAGCCTCCGCCAATGCTAGCTTAGCCAATTTTATACAAGGGGAGTGCTACAGTCTAAAGGTTAGTCAAGATGGGCAAGCATGAACGTAATAACACCTAAGGATCAAGCCTATGCTAAGTGCATACTGACATGATCAACAAACGTGTGGACATGGCTTGCAGACTGTTTGTACAGAAAATCTGACACTGATCCAAAGAAAGAAGAGTCGTGGCAAGACATGCCAATGAGCTATATACATGTTGGTGCTGGTCTAGTCTCTGCCAGCTAAGCGAGCAATAGCAAGAATAGGCAAATTGGCCACCTGGACATTGATACTTGACTTCACTTGGCGGGCTACAGGAAATATTATTTATTGCTGGATTAATTTAAGCTAATTTTCTACATAAAAATTTGTCTCTTTTTACCCTATTGGAGCTTTTGGGTTTGCGCGAAAATTGTCTCCTTTACATGACACCTCAGCTATAAATTGACAGATAATTTTTTTGTGGCAAGGTGTTTGACTCATGGCCGTAATATACCTAAGTATATTGCGTCCATGATTTGACTACAACTCACAGTGACAGTGTAGTCCAAAGATTCAGTATGTACCTACTTAAATGTTTGGTTGTTATGATTGTAATCACACCCAACCTGGAATAGAAACTAGCTCTTAAATAATGCTGCCGGGATACATGTGATGTGCTTGGAGATTTCGAATTTGGGGTAGCTACTCTCAGTTAGGCAATACAAAGTACCCCCTGTCGCCATGCTGTGGTTTCTAGGCAAGAAAATTTATTTGTTTGAGCATATTTATCTTTGAAATTAAACATTTTAAATAAATGTTTAAAAAGTGTTTAATTCAGGACCAAGTTTTCAAGTGCGAAGTTATAGAAGCTCGCACCATGCGCATAAAAGGCTAGTTACGGCACTGTGTATTCATATAGGGTAAAGTAAATACCTACTACCTACCTAATTACAATTTTATGGTATAGTTTCAAAGTTGATTTTATGATCTTTTTTTTTAATGGACAAGTGCCTTTATTAAACTAAACAAAATACAAGCTAACACTAACACTACAAAAACAGTTGACTGATCATCTTGCATGGTTCCTTTATAAAGGACCCTGATAGCACCCTATTAGCTATTAGCTTTCCAAATCTTGGTAAGTTTCATACAAAAACACGTATTTTTTTCGAAAAATGCTGATTCGATTTCGATCAAATTTTGTAAGTATAATCAAATTGACAATCACAGGTCAGTGATTCACCCTCTATACAACCAAAAATTCAAGACCATAGAGAATACTAAAATAATCATTACTGTCACCATAGAGAAAAACATTAATGTCACCATGGTTACATAAAACTTTACTGCAATATTTCTACTAATATTAATTTGCTTCAATAGTTCTAAATTACCTTAAACATGGCAGATGATAAGGAAATACCAATAAAAAAGAGAAGAGTTCCTCTGTACCCTGGATTTCCAGAACTAGCCAGATCTGATGTCAGCATATACCCCTCGTACACAAAACTATGCTTAGCCTAGTAAGTCAATTCCTAGTTTGTACGCATCTTAAAAAGGAATTGTATCCTTAGATTTTGTTTCAATTCTTTCATTACACTAATACCTATATTTATTCACTGTGATGATCACTGGAACCTTGTTGAAAAATCCTGTTTTCATTTCCCATATCAGTTTTCTTAATGAAAGTAATAAGTTGCAGCCAATAAAAGAAAGTACAATCTTTTTATTTCGTTTTTACGTTCTACTAAAGCTTTCAATAATCAGATATCAAACAGACTATAACTGATTCGTCTTTACTCCTAATTCCAGGTATATTCTTGTTATCAAGAATATTCATGTCCATTCCAAAATTCTGATTTATTACTAAATAAAAAATTATACTCGCCATTAAGTAGTTACTTTTATAAACGCTACAATGTCTTACTTTTTCTAGCCGGGTAGTATGTCGTCACCGCTACCACTGGGCGAAAGTCACCCAACGAAAGCAATTCATGAAAGAGCTGCACAGTTTTGAAAGGCTCCAGCCTAATGCCCTAGATGGAGTGAGAGTCCACAGGGAATTCTCTCAGGGTATCTTGTCTCACAAGATACCACCACGGCGATACATCCAGAAACTTACAAAGGATCCTTTGACTGCAAAGGAAAGGATGCGAGTAGAAGAGATAATAAGCGGGAGAGTCAATTTTAGCCAGAAATAAAATAAGAATTTGTCATGAAAAAAATCAAACCAAATCGAAAAAAAGGTTTTCTTCTTTTCGGAAATTTCAGTCTTAGCATTACCAGTTTACACCTACTATTATTGCACCTGATTTTACTTAGGCTTAATTTAGGCATCGACAAATTATAGTGAGACTATTAATAGCGGTTCATTATGGCGTAGATCGGAAATATGCCAAAATAACGGATTAAACTTAGATGGCGCTACAATTTGATCGTGTTATAGGTTGTCTCGAACTTCCGTAAGCGCTACAGTCAGCTAGCGTACTAAAAGGTTCAACTAGTATTAGCAGACAAGTTTTGCAGCATTTCAAGAGAAGCGCAACGAAACCAGTAGATGGCGCTATTATTAGTTGATTGAATCAGGCGTTACTTTGCGGAAGCCCATTTTCAAAACTGTTTTATCACAAATTCCTTATTGTACTTGAAGCGACGTAGAAGCGGAATTACACTAGAAATTCATCATTAAAACAGTTTTGGCGCTATTATTATTTTTTTACTTCGGATGCCGCGACCAGCCTCGATATGTTTCATAAAACCATAAAACTAAATTTATATTATATACATACAGTAAGTACTTGTGCAAAAGCATTGTATTTTTGTATTTTTTAGAAATGTTTCATTAACGTGACCTTTAAACATGCTCGTTCGCCATTCGGGGCCGAAGTCTACCTGTTATAAACGATTCAGTTTGAACCTTAATGCGCCGAGATATGGATTGCTTTTGCGCAACTTTTAGCAATCATCTAAAATTTGCCTAAACACGTGACGGTACGCGGCCCTCAGATCAGACAAACAAAGGAGATATGCTTTACTACAATAATTATTCTAATAATTCCGGTTTTCTTCTGAGTATGCCAATTCTCAGATGGTCACTGTTGAAATTTCGAGGTAGTATTAAATTAATCCTACTAATCAATTTTGGTGCAACAAATACCTACCTACATTCCGTGTGGATTTGGTTGACCTCAACCGCCGTCTGACCAACAGGAGAGAGGGAAATATGTTATTCTCACTCTTTCTCTCCCGTAAGTTGGAAGGGGCGGCGATCTGTTCCACATGTCTATTTGTTACTTTAGGACCTAGGGCCTTACGTCCAACTCTAAACGCGGGCCCGAATAGTTGCAGTTTTCAAAATCACGCGAAACTTACCGCGCCGAGATACGGTTTGCGGTCGCGTGATTTTGCAAACTGCACTTATTTAGGCCCGTGCTTAGAGTTGGGCGTAAGGCCCTTGTTCTGTTGTGAAGGTACTAACTGCTAGTACCTATACCTAGTTGCCTCTACCAGACCTGAGGCCTGGCGCACTCCGCACTTTAGGTATGAAGCTACAAGTAGTCGTCTGCCAGGCTAGCATGCGCGCTGTGACAAAATGTTGACGACTCTTTTTATCGTTCCAAAGCGAGACAGGCTATATGAAACCGTAAGCACAAATAGGCTAGGCACCTTGTTACATTCTTGCTCTACGAGGTGACGACAAGATTTTGTTGCGGTGCGCATGCTAGCCCGGCTTGTCGGACTTGTGCCGCTGCCGCGCGATAGACAGAGATAACGCGACAAGAGTTACGCGATAGACAGAGAGGAAACTTCTAGGTTAATATAGAAGTAGGTAGCGCTCGCACGTCCTGAATTACGCTAAATTGTGTAGTAACAGTCCTACTTATTTAAATGATTTTGTCCGGAATGAATTCTAAATAAATTTTAAAGCGTCCAGAATTCGAGAAATGAAATAAAAATATTTTAAAACAATCAATATATTTTTCGTACATTATACATAACATAAGTATGTGCTTCGTAATCTATATCTATATTTATTTACATTAATATCTAAGCCTAGCCTTAAGGCTAGGCTTACTCACTTTTAAGCATTGCTTGTTACTACAGATAACCATAAGGCTTAAAATGTTGTATTAAAGTCGCATTTAGTGGAGCAAGACCATGGCGCTTACACACAGTCGTGCGTTTTGCTACTTTTATTTTTAGGGTTCCGTACCCGAAGGGTTATGATAATCCACCATTATTATAAATTTCGGGCCTTACTTAAAAACGTTACTCAAGTTGACTTACGCTTAAATATGCTCCGTCTTGTTTTCGCGTGTGACGATTGCCGTCAACTAGAAGTTGAGAGAGCATTTTAAAACATAGATCAACTTGAGTAACGTTTTTAAGTAATGCCCTAAGGTGATACGTTTCTTGTTTAGCGGGAAATTCAAATTTCAAACAGTTTTTTTTGTGTTTGTAGCTAGGCCTGGTAATTATTGTGAAATGACACAGTGTTTGCGAAAATTGTTGGTCGTCATGTACAGTTATTAATCAGTTACTCACCGTATTACTTACATTTGGCAATAAACCGTTTATAACAGAAAAAAATTGTTTATTGACAAATGTAAGTAGTAATGTGCATTGGAGATACGCGATACGAGATTTTACGCGAGTTTGTTAAGAATAATAATCAATTTTCACAAACATCATGATCGTTTACAATAATTACCCGGCCTAGCAACAAGAACAAAAAAACTGTTTGAAATTTGAATTTCCCGCCAAACGTGAAACGTTTCACCTTAAGGGGCAATTTGGGCAGCGTTTAGTCCATACAAACTTATTCTCCTGTTACCTCCCTGGATAATACCGCTAGAGCTATATATTTTTTTTATAAAATATATCTCTTTTATGGTCGGGCTTGTATCATTTATTTTTTCTCGTAAGTTAAGTACTATAAGAAATATGAGCCTTTAAAAATCCCAAAAAAAAAACAAATTTTTACCACCGTGTTCAGACGTATCTCAAACAAAATTGATGAGTTTCTAAAACAAAAGAAAATGACAGAAGCCGAGATTAAACCTTTTTTAAACAATTAATTGAAAAAAATATTGAAATCGGCCTATTTTTGAATGAGAAAACAGAAGAATCCGAGATGATGATTTTGTCTACTTTTCGTAGGTATAAATCGATCCGAGCTGCAGTTGTCCTTATTGCGCTCTACGGGCAGAGGCTTGAGGTCAGGGGAGGGTCGGTCTAATACGTATACAGTTAGAAAAGAGACATGTAGTCGATAATTGTACGACACATTAGTGTTGTCCATCAATATCGATATGTAACGGTTCTCGTCTTTAGTTCGTGTTTTGTGCGTGCAGTGAATTTAGCACATTACTGCAACGGCCGGCAAGTTAGGATTTGGGCTGTCAATATATTGTTTCAGTAGGTATTAGTGTATTATTATAATGTATGTATATGCTTTACATACCAGTTATTCCATTATTACATCACACCCCGTCCTTTACCTCTTCTGTATGTCCTTTACATACTAAGGTTGCCTGGAAGAAATCGCTTATAGCGATAAGGCCGCCAATTGTTTCACTAGTTTTAAGTTGTTTTTGTCAGATTATGTACCTATGTAATTGTTGGTGTCAACAATAAAGAGTTATCTATCTATCTATCTATAGGAACTTCATTCAAATTCATCAAACTATATTAACCAACATATAATTATATTTATCTTGGTTATTATCAAACCAATAGATTATAAGTAGTTTTACTACAGGAAACGTGTGCTTGTCAGGGATATAAGAAGAGTTGCAAATTATTACTATTATAATTTTTTATAAATAAATTATAATTTTAAATGAAATAATAAATTTACTATTAACATTGACATAAATATAAAAACATTTGTCTATGCTATTAATAATAAATTATAAATAAATTAGAGCAGTGTTTTTCAAACTGTGGGTCGCGACCCCCTGAGGGGTCGCCATGCCCCTATGAGGGATCGCGGGGGTAGCGAAGCTTCGGTAAAAGAAAAAAAAACAAAGTAAAAAAAGTATTTTTACTAACAAAAATTAATTAATGAGTAATTATAAAAAAAGGTGGTACTTATTTCATAATTATAATATAATAAAATACAGATTATAAACTATGGAAGGTAGGGGGTCCCGAATTTTTTATTCATACTATAGGGGTCGCGTCGTTAAAATGTTTGAAAAACACTGGATGAGAGGAATACAGTCATGAGCATACATACATACAACATAGACTGTCAAAATCATAACCAACCTTTTGGCGTAGTCGGTTAGTAAAATATGAGCAGATCGCATAATAATAAAAATCACTCGACATTCGGCAAACGCCGATATCAACTAGCCGAGTAGACTGCGAGGCGAAATGAATTTGTAGGCAACTAGGCATTCAGTGCGGGAGCACGGGCGGGCACGCACACACGCACAGTCTGTTCGACACGCACACGTCGATAGCTCGCTCGTCAGGGCGCAGCGAGACAGCAATAGAGTTTCTAAATACCTATTCATCAAATTTCTTGGCCGTGGTATATGGGCTTAACACTCCAAAATACTCAGTTTAGGGAAGTAAAACAATGTTTAAATAAAAAACACAACAGTTCGTTTTATTAATAACAAAACAACATATAATTATATTAATTATTAAAGTACTTTTCAAGAAAAAAAAAACTAAATCAATTCATAGATAGGGTATCGTTCGCGCAAAACTTTATGAGCCCTCTGAAGTTAGGCCCAGTGGCTGCGCAGTACGCATATTATAGGTATCCGAGGGACTTTACAGGGCGTCGGGGAGGCCTCGCGCCTAACTTCAGAGGGCTCATAAAGTTTTGCGCGAACGATAGGTGACTAACTTCTGCCACAGTTATGGTTTTCATTGTTACAAAATGTGAGTAATGGCAGCTGAATTGATATACCAATAATAATCATACATTTATAATTCGATTCGTCACCTTCGACAAATATAAAGTAAATGGACATGCCATAACCATTAAACTTTCACAGTAAAAACAAGTCAAAACCGTCGGACATATACTGCAATACCTAATTGTAACCATGTACAGTAAATTTGTTGCAAAAAATAGATAGCTAATATAATAACTACGTGAGTAAAAGAGAACACCTGTGTTTGTCTATTGCTCTTGAACCGTTTGACATTCACAGGCACCAGGCGGCTAGACATGTTGAGTAGCGTTAGCAAAACCGATCGCTTATTCACTGCGTCTCGCCGTGGATGGACGTGACTGGTCACGTGACTAATAAATCAGTGTTTACTTCGCTACTTGAAAAACATCTTTTACTAAAGAAGGTGTAATAAGCGTAGGGGGGAAAGACATGTTGGTAAATAAGTTGGTAATATTATTATTATTCTGTTATTTTAGAGGGATGGGTACAGGGGTAAGCACAAAAAAATTGTTTTAAAATCTACCGGCTGTGCCTATACATGTCAGCTGAGGATTAATTTACGCAAAACTTATTATAACTTAACCCTCCAAGTGTGTTACGGACCGCTTGTCGGCGTAAGAGAAAAGTGCCCGACGCGCGTTAGGCATGCGGTGCGTATGGGAATTGCTGCTATTCGTCAATTTATTTTCGATCGAATGAACGTTCCAAGGACAACTTAAGTTCACTGACCTGTAGCTTATTTCAATCAGTACAGAATAAATACATCTTTGCTGGTTATGAAACTTATGAAGCTAAGTTTGTCTTTAAATATTTCAACTTCAGTTAGTTGTTTTTTTGGACTCGCGCTCTGAGGGTTCCTTCCAACGGAACCCTCAGAGCACGAGTCCTACTCCTACTCGTCCGGTTTTTTGTATTCGTAGTGTCTTATAAAACGGGTCAGACAAATAGACAGACCTGGCGAAACTATAAGATTTCTTTGTTGGACTACAGAATCAAGAACAAAAGAATATTTATCATAACTATTACCTGATGAGGTATAGCAGTTTTATTTAAGTATTTTTCGTCTTCCTATTTTCGTCGTGTACATTTCATCGGGTGTAAAGTGGTTAGAACATACACGGGTGTATTTATTTGAAGTCCACTCTTCATCTCGTCTCACTGCCCGTATTTTTTCCAACCATTTCTTGTGCATGGCAACATCACTAGGAAATCTACAATAAATAATATTAAAAGTAAAAATAAAACAGTTTGAAAATAACATTTAACCGAAGTATAATTTGATAATTTACGAAATTAGTTTGCTGTCGGTACATTCGCCTCAAGTTCGGCATGTCCGATGTGCGGTGAAGATTGTCGAACATAGTGATGCTTTCCTTGTCTCACTAAGTATATGCGTATATTTCTATCCCGCAACGATGGAATAAAACAAAATGGGGACTAATTAGCGATGTTTGATGAAATTAATTTACATTTTATGACAAAATAGAATGATCAATAAATACTCACGAGTGAAAAGTGACACCTGAACTTTTATTTTGTGTTTTTGTTGTGTTTTTACACTTCCAGGAAAACACACGAAGGCAAATTTTTGTCAGATGTTTCGTTATCATGTAACAATAATCTTGTGTTGCACTTCCCACGGCTAGAGACCGACTGAAACTTGTGATCTTCAAAACTGTTCTTCTTCTGGGCATGTCTATTTACTTTATATTTGTCGAAGTTCGTCACCTGTTACCTATTTTCACATAAACCCATTGCAATCAAGAAAACATAGCTACTTCGATCAAATGTTGCCTACGTAGGTACCTACCTACGTTCGATTGTTATCCATGGAAAAAAAACAATGGTGATGTGGAAAATCCTGGTATTATTTTAATTAAATGTTATTTACTTCTATTCTAAATTATTTCACTAAAACAACGGATTGTTAGGCATTTTAAAGTGAAATACAAAATCATTGCATACTATTATTTATAGTAAAGCGCCATCTACTGTATTTGACTTGTATTACTAAAGGCGCTAGCAACGTCGATTATCTTTAAATGCGAGGTAAAGTAAAGTTTTCGGTGCCATAAGACTAACTATTACTGTATTCTGTGTATTAGTTCATTTTAATGTCTAATTGGACACTACTATCGCCATCTCAACGATCACTTTGGAGCTATCGAGAGCGTCTACGCAGTTTTCTCAGTGAATATTTATCCTCTCTAAGTACGTTACATCCATGATTTAGGTAAGTACGTACCCCTAAGTCAATAAATAAAAAATAATTTAAAAAAAACACGCTCATCACAACAAACAACAAATCGCTGATGTTTGTTGTGCATTGTGTTTTTCAAGAACCACTCTGTGATGCAGATGATCAGCAACTGCAGTTTGCATTATAAGGTGTTTGTAATTGCTACTCATGACCACCATCAGCATAGAAGGAAATCAAGTCTTACATTTACTTCGCAGGAAATATTTAAAGATCAAACATTAATTCTCAATTAATTATTATATTGCGTGAATTAATTTTTTATTTGTATGAAAAGATACCAAATGTTGTTCTTACTTTTAATAGAAACTTATCACAGAACTTAATAAAGGTTTACTCAGTATTCTCTACAGGTTTACTTTTTTTCATTTTCTTGCTTTTTTCGACATTGGTCTGCAAGTAATGAGCTTCCTTCTTAGCTTGAGATATCTCAGCTCGAAGTCTTTGTTTCATGGCTGCCCTTTCATAAGCGAGGCGCTCGCTAAGATGTACCCATTTGAATCTGGGAATGTACTTGATGTTCCATATCATATCATAGTAACGAGACTTTTTCCTAGAACCAATTTTAGTGTTGTTCAGCTTTGCAGCCACTTCTTTAGCCACTTTCTTCTTTTGAAATTCAATCCAACCTTCCGTAAATTGATTTGGGACACGTTTACGTTTCTCGCCTGGCTCTGTAAACGAAAGAAAATCATTAATTTGCCCGAAATTTGTTTTCTACCATAGGTTTATATTATTATAATGTAATTACTCTGTTTCAGACACTGTTATAGTCAACATAACCTCAAAATACTTACTGCTTGTTGGTTGTAAATAAATACGGCCCACTTCACCGAATTGACTAAATATTTCACGTACTTTAGCCACGTTCATATAGGGAGGTATCGTCGATAGGAAAACGATTCCACGTTTTCTCTTCTTCTTGTTTAGCAGTTTTCTTTCAACTGAGGTTATATCCAGACTATCGTGACTATTTTCACAGTCCATGCCATTCTCTGGCACTCTTTCTAATACTACATCCAGCATAATGGTGAAACTACTATCACGCCTTTCTCTCAGTTATTTAATTAAATCGCCCGAAAAACAGCAAAAAACACCAAGATAAAAACAACAAAACAATCTCAAAACTCAAAAGACGAGCATGAATATGACATAATTGTATTGACACATTGCTTGCTGTTTTGACACTTGCTTTTTTTGCCCATTACTGGGTACGCTAAAGCCAGAGACCTCTCACAAATGAGTCACATTTTCTCATGTTTTTTTATTTGTAATAATTTTTTCATGACCATCGGTACAGTCCTTCAGTCGTAATATTAAGCAAGTTTACATTGTATTAGACAACGTCATATAAGTAATAGTTTCAATCAGAGTAAAAAAAAAGTAAGTCACGGTCAATCCCCACCCAGTAAAGTGGTGGATGTGGTGGAGGCTTCTATGGTGTTTTGGAAACAACACGAAAATACATGTTTCACCTCGTTATATCTTATGCCACACTCGAGCACGTTCACGAGCAACAAATAAATTATAATCCATCTTTAGTACATTTATTAACACTGTAAAATACACAAGTTTAGGAAAATAATACGAGCCAAAGTTTTTTGTTCACGTTGGCGCCAAAACTCCGTAAAATAACCTTTACGATTGGAAAATCTATGAAAATGTCCTCACAGGTGAATGAACTATAGCAATTTCAAATATGTCAATGTCATTTCATTTGACAAATTTTTCGTTCATTCAATTTCATTCGTTTAGTAATGGTGGATGCGAAGTTGTGTTTATAAAATAAATTTTGTAAATAATACATTTCATCCATAAAACCTTATTGAAACCTCTATCAGTCACGATGGGTTGTGATGGTGGTACTATTCCGCGTAGAGATGAGCTTGTACGCTTGAAAAAGAAGCCTGAACAGGTCAGTATGCCTTCGCAATCAATTATTTGTTTTTGATGACGAATTTTTACTAATATTTTTTTCTTTTACTTTTAAAGAAAGACAAGGATGCGGAGCGTTCTTTCAAATGGCGCAACTGTGCACTATCGCAGCAGCCGCTGCAGGCACCCGTTGTCGCTTGCGGCCTCGGCAGACTGTATAGCAAAAGCTCTGTGCTCGAAGCCCTGATTGACAAAGAGAGCAAGCCAGACTCTATCAGCCACATGAAGAACCTGAAGGTATGTTACGTGTTGGTTATAAATAACCTGAGGTGATTTATTATGTAAAGTGGAGGTCACAACCCTCACTCAGGAGCACAACTAGAAGAGAGATTAATATCACTATATACCGAATAATATCTGGCCTGGGTTGATGCAAATAAGCTCCTGTAAGGTGTGGGACATACACCAAGTCTTAACATGGCCAGCAAGTCTTGCAAAAAGACTTTCCAGAAAGCTTGCTTTGACCACATCAGCTGCTTAAAACAAATTGTCTTCTTACCCTACTCGCCTTACTCCATTTTAATCTTTGGCTTAATCATTCGAAGCTTAAATCTTCCACCCTTCACTGCTGAAGCCTAACAGGACACTGGCTCACACAGCTGAAGACAAGATAATTCTTCTCTGTATTCCAAGTCATGAGTCTTAGCGAGTGGCGAAACTCCAACTAGTAATGATATACTTATTTGTCAAAAGGAAGTTCACAAAATTTACTCAAATTAGGAACCCCTTCTTTTTTTGAAGTTGGTTAAATAAAAAATCTATCACAATGTAGGATGTTCCTAAGAGGATAGGTAATAACAGTATTCCTAATTTTCAGGACCTAAAAGATCTGAATCTCGTCAAGAACCCAGCATACAAAGAGTCAGATCACACTGATAGTGCAGTAGCCGAGGGTAATGCACCTTACATCTGCCCCATTAGTGGGATTGAAATGTCAGGAAAGTTCCGCTTTGTCTTCCTCTGGAGCTGTGGGTGCGTGCTCGCCGAGCGCGCCCTCAAGGAGGTTAAACAGAATATTTGTCATATGGTAAGTAAAATTGAGGTATACTATAATAGTCCGTTTGCTATCCATTTGGTATCTTCTAGATCTGCATACTTCATATTCGACCACATTGTCGCAAGACTGAATGAAAGGCCTATGTAATATTTTCATTTGCCTTGTTAGTTTGTCTAACAAAAAGAATAAGTTGCACGCAATTAACTGAAAATAAGAGGTTTTCTTTCAGTCTTAAGCCGGGTCTGCTGCGGCATATTTTCGTGTTAGCTAACACACTAACTGTTAGCTAACACACTGTTAGCTATCACACTAACTGTTAGCTAACACACTAACTGTTAGCTAACACACTGTTAGCTATCACACTAACTGTTAGCTAACACACTGTTAGCTATCACACTAACTGTTAGCTAACACCAAAGCTACACCCACTTTTCGTGCCAGTAACATGTTAGTGTGTTAGCTAACACGAAAACATGCTGCAGCGGACCCGGCTTTAGTGTAATAATATTTAGGGTGGTGACCTTTCTTTTATGGTAAAATGGCAATCAGGAAACAGTCACCTAGATCACAGTCTTCTGAATTGGTCCAGTAATTTTTAATTAGATTTATCGAATAGCATGAAAAATAAAAACCATATTAAAAAAGTGCCGGTTGCAATACCACCAAAATGTGTAATTGGTATTTTGTCCACAGTGTCAGTCCCCATTCACAGACAACGACATAGTGGTTCTAAATGGCACAGAAGAAGACATTGAGAAGCTCAAGGAAAAGATGGTTGTACGCGCAACGAACCGAAAGAGCAGTAAGAAACCCAAAGCTGACAAAAGCGTGAAAATGGAAATCAAATCAGAAGCCTCAACTTCTCAAGCCTCTACAGAACCTTCAACAAGTACAGAAGTAAAGCAAGAAATGGAAATCAAAACTGAATTGGAGGCCGGACCGAGCAATGTGACGAAAAAAGAAATCGATACTATACCATTGTCTCTACCAAAGTTCAACCCGAACCACAAAGCGAGGGGACATTTTGGCTCTTCAAAACGCGCGTTTTCTTCCACAGAGTTACAGCAAGATCCATCCTATAAGAAGACAAAGAAAGACTACAGTGTAGCTAAAGATCCGCAGACGAGTGAAGTGTACAGGTCCTTGTTTACGTCACACCAAAGTGAGAAGGACCAGGATAGGGCACATTGGGTCACCTACAATCCATTTTATAACTGATAGTGAGTTTTTTAGCATAAATGCCTCTGCTGACATCAGACTTTTAGTTCATGGCCGTCCATCAGTCAGGCATCTGTGCAGGCTTTAATTAGAACTGTAATTATATTCAATGTTTTTCTGAATGAAATAGAAGGTTTATGAACATAAAAAACAACAGTTATAGTTAAACATGGTTTTATTTCTAGTCTAAAATAGTGTGTCTTAGGTTTATGATAAAATCAGGTATTTTTATCAAGAGCCAGCAGAAAAAATTATTACTTAATGTTACGACTACTACTACCAATTCCTTTAAACTACATTTGGGTACAGAGAGACGAGATTTAAAGAAAGGATACTTATTAAAGGTATAATTTATCTTTGTCATAAACCTGAACAAGTTCAAATTTTATTTAAAAAAAAACTAGTTTATCATAACATTAAGTAATACTTTTGTCTTCGCCCGGTTCTTGATCCGCCTAAGTTTTTGATAAAAAATTGGATTTTATTACACACCTAGGACATATGTATTGCACTAAAATATTGCACACAACATACATGGAATGTAATAAAGTCTATCCCATCCTATATCATATACCAAGGAATGTTACCAACCAATAATCAATAAAAACTTAATATTTGTGCTTGCTTTGGTTTCATTCTTAACAAAGTATAGAATCTACATAAAAGTTCACTAAATAATATCAAAGTAATCTCATGGAATATGGAATGCTACATATGCAAAAAGTTTGCCCTTCAGAATTTTAGCCTCTTAAAATATCTAAATAAATTCAATTGATACATATATTTTGGAAAGAGCTATTAAACTCCCCTTAGTTTTAAACTATCACGATTGTTCACTACAATTATATGATTATTAACGGGATATTTACCACCACTTACCACTGGATTGAATTTTATAACCCTAAAATTCTGTCCTCCGAACGCAGCATATGCCAAGGCTGGTGAAGGAAAATATTGAGATCTCGATATGCCAGAATCAATTGCGGTGATGGTTTTCAACTCGCCATTGCGTGGAATCCAGTGTTAATGGAATAATTCCCTCCTGCCTATTTTTCTATCTGACTACCAGAGCCGTCACGAAAAATTGACACCTCTATATGGTTGATATTCCGAGAACAGTACTAAGCGCTTTGATTCCACGTTTATAGTGCGAACTGCTGTCTGTAGAATACACTGCCTGAATGAGTGTTCCCCGATAGTTAATCTGTCAGTTTGCTAGAAATAACGTTGTATTGTAAGCGATTATACTAATTTAATGTAGACATTTATGAGATCACTGATACATTTTAATATCTTAACATTGTCTAATGTCAATTATTTCCAAAAGAAAATAGATTAGCTTAACAAGAAAGAAGAAAAACTTTGCATAAGTTAAATTAAAAACCCACACAATTGGAAAAACAAAACGCAAGTGGATCACATTAAAAACTGACTTCAATAATATATGATAAACATAATAAGTGCCTATAATATTTGAGGGTTGCCCTCGATTTCCCTGGGATCCTATCATCAGATCCTGACTTGGTGACAATGGGACCAAGGAAGTATACAGTGCATATATAATAAACTAGCCGTCCGCCCCGGCTTCGCGCGAGTGTGGGCTCGGCCTTCGGCCTCGCTACAAAATATAATATAGCCTATGTCACCCGGGGATAGTGTAGCTTCCCAACAGTGAAAGAATTTTTCAAATCGGTTCAGTAGTTTCGGAGCCTATTCATTACAAACATACAAAAATAGGTACAAATCTTTCCTCTTTATAATATTAGTGTAGATGTAGATATATGGGACATTATTGCACACATGGTCGTCTAACCCCAAACTAAGCAAAGCTTGTAATATGGCAGCCAGAGACTGATATACATACATATATATTTTTAAGTACATACTTAAATAGATATTAACACCCAGACATACAAACACAAATGTTCATCACACAAATGTTTGTCCTAGGCGGGAATTGAACCCACGCCCCCAAGCGCAGAAGGCAGGTACACTACCAACTGAACTAATGGGGCTGTCAATATATATATATATAAATAAATTGAAAAAACATATATATATCTGGCAACCATATAACAAGCTTTGCTTAGTTTGGGGTCTGATGACCGTGTGTGCAAAAATGACCGGAATATTTATATTTTTTTTATTATGTATGTTTACTGATATATCCGCCAAATGGTGACCGGTCCAAAAAAAATAATTATTCGGTAGGGTATCTATACTTTCAATTTGGTCTCATTGTCACCAACATAGAACCGTCCTCCTTTTTTGAAGTCGGTAAAAACAAAGTCAATAGGTCTGCACAGGCTCTTACACTTTTTTGCCCATCACAGAGTCAACAGACGATGGGACTATTGCTGTTACTTTTGGATTCCGACAAAAGAAACCTTTCCGGAAGAAAACTATTCCTGGCCAGTTTTCTAGTTGCCTTTTTCTATATTTGGTCAATTTCATAGTTGGACGTTTTTATACTTGAAAGTTTTTCCGATTGGCCGTTTCTATTGTTTTTTTTTTATGATACTGAGTGACGAGACGAGCGATTTCGTTCGCCTGATGGTTCTTCACGCTTGCCCATAACAGCTCAACGCCACTCAGAATTTTGAACTTCAACAGTTCAAAACCCTGGATGGCAATGCACTGCGCTCGTCACCCCGAGATATAAGATGTCAAATCTCTGTGTGCTCTGTAATTTCGCTGGAAACATTGCCCTTCAATCCGGAACACAGTAGTGTTTGCACTCTACTGCTTGGCGAATGAATAATTGGCAAAGGTGTGGTACTTCCCCAGGCGGACCCCTGCAAGAGTCCTACCAATACAACAGTATTATTAAGATCTTGGACATTATTCTTTTATTAGCTCGTGGTATGTATCTATGTAACGGAATCTTTGAACGTGATTTTCACCCCTTTTAAAATGACGGATTGATTTGAATCTTTGCACATTTATCAATGACCGATGACAATGCAATAATTTAAATAGTTTATCCCATTATCCTTACTAGGATCTTCAGGAATAGCGATTTTAAAGCGTGTTTTTTAGTTTTTTTTAACTGCTAGAATTATTTGGCACAACATTCTAGTAATAAATATAGCCTGTTACTCAGGGATAATATAGCATTCTAAAGGTGAAAGAATTTTTAAATTCGGTCCAGTAGTTAGAGTTAATTTGTTACAAAAATACAAATCTTTCCTCTTTATAATATTAGTGTAGATGTGGATTAGTCGTGCAAATCAAAATATTTGCAGATTTTTTTTACCGACTTCCAAATAAGAGGAGGTTATCAATTCGACTGTTCTAATTTTATTTTTTATGTTTGTTACCTCAGAACTTTCGACTGGGTGAACCGATTTTGATGATTCTTTTTTTATTTGAAAGCTGGTGCTTCCCGTGTGGTCTCATTTTAATTAGGTCAAGTTCCGTCACTTTTATGAAGTCGGTTTTTATATTGATAACTATTTATGGGCGTGTTTTTATGCAACCGCCATCTAAAAGTCCGTCGCCAGTTGTGGCCCAGAGACCAGCCCGCCTAGGCAGTGGTGTCTTGCTGCACCGAGGCTATAGTAGCTTCTATGATGAGGTTGAAATCCAACTCGTTGAGGCTCGCCTTCGCAGTCAGCAGATCGAGGAATGTGTCCAGAGGAGAAAGACGCTCGCCTGACGGGAGCGCTGCTATACCTGGCAAATAATAAGTTACAATTAGTGAGCTGAGTACTTAGGTAATAGTCTCATGGTCTCATCATCAGCCAGAAGGCTTCCTCTGCTGAACATTGGCGTCCCCCTTATATCGCAACACTGGACGATAGCCTGCTTAGGTTGTGAGTCACAGCTGGAGTGTGTTACCAGTGTCGTTAGAGACGTGATGTCGCGGCTGGTCGCGGTGTGCGCCGCCGCAGGCTCCGCTCAGCAGAGTGGCGGCGTGGTCGCGCGCGCGCAGCACCAGCGTGCAGCGGTGCCCCCACGCGGCGAGCGCGCGCCGCGCACGAGCCTCACCTATCAGCTGCACCAGACGGAGTTTGTTGTTCACCCTTGTTTTGTTGTCGTCGTCTTTACCTGAACATAACAACAATTTTGTATAACATTTTGTGTACATTGTGCAAAGATAATGGATATAATTATCAATATAAAAAAACCGACTTCATAAAAATGTCAGAACTGGACCAAATTGAAATGGGACCACACGAGTATAGATCAGAGTATATATCGGCACACGGTTAGCAATTCTATCAGCAAACATGCTTTCATTTATTATTTATTTAATCGGTTCATAAATGACGGATTTCTGAGGTAGGTAACAAACAGGATTTTTTAAACTTTCGCGATTTGAACACATGTTTTAGTATTAATCGGGACTTATCGCGCAATATTAAATATAGGTAAAAATAGTTACCTTTCAGCTCGTGACCACGGCCATTATAACATGGTCGAAACTTTGAGCGAAAGGTAAAAATAAAAAATATAGGTATTTTTTTTTTACCTATATTTAATATTGCGCGATAAGTCCCGATTAATACTAAAACATAGGTATCAAAAATTAAAAAAAAAACTAATTGAGAATCCCCAATCTTTTTAAAGTTGGTTTAAAAGGTGGAGAACGAACTGGAATCCTTGATGGAAATAAAACGCTATCGGCTATATATTTGGCTATCCAAACCTTCATAGAAACACTAGATACTTACAAGCAATGATAGTCTTCATGACGTCAATCTGCAGCTCGAACACGTTCCGGTGCACGTACTGCAGGAAGGTGTGGAAGGGCAGCGTGCGGTACCCGAGGTACGTGAAGAAGGAACTGAACCCTTGCGGCAGAGGGTACGCTATGGACTCTGTCGCCAGGTAGTACTGCTCCAGGACTTTAAATAGTATGTAAGCGTGCGCCGGCTCCATCTCATCACTGGTGACAATTAAAATAAAAAATATCTGGGACATTATTGCACGCATGGTTATCTGACCCCAAACTAAGCAAAGCTTGTAATATGGCTGCCAGAGAATGATATATATATATATATATATATATACATTTATATTATTAAATACATACTTTAATAGATATTAACATCCAGACATAGAACAAACACAAATTTGTTCATCACACAAATGTTTGTCCTAGGTAGGAATCGAACCCACGCCCCCAAGCCCAGAAGACAGGTTCACTACCAACTAAGCTAACGGGGCTGTCAATTGAACATAATATATTGTTACTTGTTTGAATATATCACGGTTGTTCACTAGTTATATGATTATTAACGGGATATTTACCGTGGTAACGTTGTGGATGGACCTTCCGATAGGTACTGTCGGTAGCGGCTAGCGACACTTAAGAGACTGCGCATTTTTAGCGTTTTTGTGAGTTGTCGTTAAATGGAGAGAGGAAAAGAAACTATATTGTTTTATTATTATACCTAACATGTATTTACTAGTAAATTTAGTATTTCCGTGGGGTCCGGCCGCTCGGTATAGTTAAAGAGCTGTCCAGACGCCTTGTAGATGTGTCGTTCGTGTCAAATGTCTCAATTTTTCATTAAAAAATTCATTATACCTACCGCTTACACAAAAACTGTAAGTACGGCTCACTTATAGCCGTTACAGACGGGTCAGCATGGCTGACCTCAACCACCTCAACCAACGAGAGAAAATGAGAGAGAAATAATGTTCTCACTCTTTCTCTCCCATTGGTCAGATGGCGTTTTATCAGCCAAGTTCGATAAGTCTGTTATAGCCGTTACACATTTTTCACGCACACTAAGAAACTTGTAACGACGTTAATGAACTACTTAGTATTAGTCCACACGCAAAAAAAGGGCGACAAGGTCGTTTGCTGGGTGAGTTCTACTAAAGGCATCAAGCCTGATTTAGGCCTTATGCGTTCGCACCCGCCACTACACCTTACCATATCTCCCTTATTTGTCTGATCTAAGATATAAATTACTTGGAGATAGGTATTTCATTAAATTTTGTATCTAATAAAACAAGGACAATTTGGTACTTATCATGGTTGCCTGAAAAAGATCGCTTTAAGCGATAAGGCCGCCTATTGAAAACCTAGATAATATTTTCATTGTAATGTATGTTTTCCTTGTTTGCGTGGTCTTTTAATAAAGAGTTATCTTATTTACTTAATCTAAGAACTCAAACAAGTAATAAAAAATCCACACCCCCACAACACAAACATAAATACTCAACAAAGACACAAACTCCAAAAAAAAGTTTGCTAGATACTTACGCAACCAAAACCACAAAACAGTATTTACTAAAAAAAAAAACATAACACAATGGCAAACTCCAGTGATTCACACAGTGATACCAAATGAAAAGTGGTAAACAGAAGTCAAATCCCAAAAAAAAAATATGAACACAAATCACAAAAATTGTGATACTGCGAAAAATGCAAAACCAAAACAAGCTATGTTATCAACATGATTTAATTTACACGCATGAAATAAGCGTGCGACATCTACACAGACCAAAAACGCAACGAAAAATCAGCAATAAGCGCTGAAGGCTTCCACCTTCTACCTTGGAACCACGTGACACGGCAGCGGTGTCTACAAACCCACACGACCACAAACTAACCAGGAAGGACCGCGCGAGCTCATTTACTTTGTAAGGGAGAGTGGGGTAATTACGAATACTTTTTAACCGACGAAAAAGAACGATGATTCTATGTTCCACTGTTTTTTTTTTAAATATATGTTCACCGATTTCTCCACGAACTATGAATTGATTTTGATGATTATTTGTTTGGTTGGCCATACTTCAGAGATCCCATGTCAATTTCATCAAAATCGTTTTAGTAGTTTGATTTTTAAATCAAAATAACTGAAAAAAACATGTCATCCAAGTAAACTAAATTACGTATTTACTAATTATAATGTGATGCACTCAGATGCACTTGTTTACTTTATTAAGGACTAGGCTAATGCTTAAGGGAGAACTGGGGCCTTACCCCTAGCTTCACTTTTGCGAGCCAACTTTTAGTAGGTATCTGATAGATACCTAAAATTAACCAACTCATTTAAGCTGCATCGTTTAAAAGCGTCTAACTTGAATGAACGAAAACCCGTTTTACTATGCGTGTGTGCGTGAAAATAACAAAGCTTGGCGGCTATCAAATAACTACCGCTTATCGTAGTTGATGGTACCGTTTAGACAAATAACACCTATGCGGGTCAACTTTTCGAGCTAGGGGTAAGGCCCCTGACCTAAAACAAAATCAGAGGACGTTACAATGGCTGTGTACCTATTGTTCAAAGTTTACATAAACTATTCAATCAACTATTCTCATATTAATTTTGGTTAAAAAATTACATTTCATAGTTTATTATATCTACATAAATAAAATAAAAAACTATTCGAGTCCGACATTACTCGCATAGCGTGGGGCAATTACGAATGGCACGTGGTGTAAACCCGAACAACGTTTGAAACGACACATAAGTCGCAAACAATTTATACAGGCTTGTTCGCCATTAACCACCTTTCGCGATTACTTGACGTGATCGCGGTGTCTATCCTGATAAAGGTTTGTATTTTTTTTAAACTTCATAAATTATCGCGCAGAGAGGAGGCGACACTGAGAGTGCGGCACTAGCAGCGTGCCGCCGTGGCAACTTCAGCGCCGTGTTTTGCGTGGTTCCAAAGCATACGATTACAAAACCTAGAAAAAATCTGTGCGTAGAAAAGCTTGCGGCCTATGTTCCAGACAAAGTGGTCCCGTACATGAAAGAAAATCCGCGCTGCTGGTTGTGGTGTATGGTGGCGGCGAGCGGGCGCGCGAGGGCGCGGCACAGCGCCCGCGCAGAGTCGAGCTGCGCCGCCGCCCACCGCGCGCCCACCGCGTGCACGCCGCTCTCTACCCCGCGCGAGCCCGTCGAGCCTCCGCCCGCGCCGGGGCCGCCAGAGTTACACTCGGACAGCTCGCGCATCAGGTGAACGCTCACTTCGCGCAAGTTCTGTCGTGTTACACATTATTGGAGCAGATTTTAACCCATCACAAGACATTGGCAAAATTGCAGCAACAACGCAGAAGTCACAAACAAAATTTGAAGTTGGAGGAGCAGTTTATTGTTGAAGTTCTAACGGTTGTAACTACATTCTAGCGCAAGTATCACCCTATTTATACACCTACGCCCAATCGAATCGATCGTCTTCCTTGACGTGTCCGTCAACGGAGACCCAGGCTAGCTGCGGTCATGAAGAACGCGCATATGCCTGGCGAAGCCAAATTTGGTCTCGAAGGTCCTATAGCAAGGCTTACAGACTACAGTACAATTGATACAAAGGAAAAAACTTAGACAAATTTACTTCAAAAGATATTCATGTAAGGAAAACCAAGAACATATAATCAAGAGTCGATTGGAAGAGAACTCACCGCAGCAATGATGTGTTCTTGCTTGCTGGCGGTACAGATGTCGAGTTCGAAAAATGGAAGCAAGTCCTGCGCGGAGCCGACAGAGGTGCGCCGCTGTGGCACGCCCATAGGCGGCCCGGAACACATCGGCGACAACGGCGTGCTGCACCGAGAGAGGGCCTCCGGCTGAAATCGGGGAGACGCACTATTCAATTCACGTGAATTTTCTTTCTACCCTTATCCCTCTTATACGGGGTCAATAAAGCGTGTACATCCTTCCTACATCCGTCTCTATCGTGAATCATAACTAAATGCATTCCATTTTTAATCATGTCCTCTTTCACTTGGATATCGCTGAAAAATATGAAGATTCCATACTGCACCGCTAATGTTTCAGGTGTCCCTAGGCGGCGATTACCTCTTACCATTAGGCGGACCACTTGCCTGTTGTTACTAAAGTCAGGTAACTAAGAGGCGCTGACTCGGCACCTTGGAGCTGGTTTGTGTGATCTTGGAGTAGGGTTGCGCGTTGTAGAAGTAAATAATAAAAAAGATGACAGTTGGTTTTTGTTTTAATGTTCTTGACACTGGGATGTCAAAGAGAATACAGTACACGCGATCATCATGCTGCGACCGCGGGTTGCCAGGTTATTATGTTCTTATAAATATATAAAGACCTGGTAGCAGTGTAGGCTGACTCGGAGCTTGTCGAGCACGGCGGCGGGGCGGAGACGCGCGGGCGGTGCGCGGTTGAGTGCGCCCCACAGCCGCGTCCACACATCCTCCGCGAACTGGCACACGCGCTGCCGGGGCGCCAGCACCACGCACGCACTGTTCCATAGCGTGTCCTGGCTCACGCTCACACACATATCGCGCACCTGCGTCAAAATCAACATAGTTCTCAGCTCGACCTTTCGTTTGGCCTGTAGCGATGGAAACCGAATCCGATTTGTCTAAACATGCCTCGCGAGCCACACTCGGACTTTACGTTGCACAGGGGTTGCAAGAAGTAAAAACCTATGGTTATTAGATCTTCGCCTTGGCTGTGGATGTCTTTAAACGTTGATACACCCGGCTACACCAAACTAACAACTTACATGGAGGCTTTTTACAGACACCTCAAGCTCGCAGTCGTAGCAGTTTTGGCTGCAGCAACGCTCGAGGCTATTCAAGTCATTGGGTCGTCCGGTCTGGACTCGACAATTAGATAATTAGCGACCTATGCTTTTAAATCTACATCGAACATTTTAATGAAGTAGAACGGCAACAGAAGCATTTATGGACGGACGGGAAACAAAGCCGAGGAGAGGAAAGCCAATACGTGAGTCCATAAATGCACTCAGTTGCCATGGCTTGTATTGTATAGCACATTTCTCAAGCATTAAGTTAAAATTCACGTTAAAATATTACATAAATATTTAGAGGTATTTTAAGCACTTCATTTTTTTAAAAACACATGGTTTGAGTAAAACAAGTTTTGTGTAAACCACAAGGAGATGGCATATCGAAAAGCCTAAATATATAATAAAACACAAGTTTCTCTACCCAAATTGCAGAAAAATATTTAAAAATGACTTACCTTAACATCAGCGAATTTGAGATGTTGCGTGAAGGGCAACATGCGAGTGAGTGGCAGCGCGGAGGCAGGCAGCGAGCGGCGCGTGAGTGCGTGCGTGGTCGCCACGAGGTACTCCTGCAGAAGCTGCTGGAACGCGCCCGGCCGCGCCACCTCGCGCTGGTTCACGCACACCCACGATATCAGCTGACAAACATAAAACATTCATTGCACACTTCAAAATATAATTTCGGAGCGTGAACATTGGGTTTGCATTGTGTAATTCTCTTCTGCCATTTTTTCTATCGGGCTGCCAGAATGGGCATGATAAGACTGAAGTGGTGTCACTTCATGGATGATATTCCGAAAACCCTTACGAAGCGCTTTGAATCCACTTTTATTGTGCGAGCTGCTACTCTGTGAAATGCGCTACCTGAATGAAAGTTCCCCTATAATGATTAAAACTTGATAAATCTCACTTATATCATTTATGTGAAAGTTGGATGGATAGATGGATGTTTGTCACTCAATCACGCAGAAACGGCTGGATGGATTTGGATGAAATTTGGAATATACATAGCTTATGTCCTGGATTAACACACAGGCTACTTTTCATTGTCATCATCATCACCGATTTTCATCACCACGCGAGTGAAACTGCGGGGCGCAGCTAGTATAAGATATTGACGGTCTTTTAGAGGCCAAATTTTTAGAGGTTAACTTAACGCACCGCGTTACGAGCGTGTTTTAGTCTTTTAACATAATGGTCCTGGTTTCTTCTAGGCAAGCATGCATCATCGCAGACTACATCATCGCTTAACATCAGACGAGTTCCAGAGATTAACCTCTACAAACATACAAATTTACATTATAAAACTTACCTCTTCAGCCAAATCCATATTTCCTTCATGCTGTATCAAGTAATGCAGTATCGCGAGTTTGTTTTCAACCTCAGTGTTACTCTTGAAAGTCGCCGCTAAATCTTTTTCAGCCACGGTCATGGTGACAACGTCTAGAGTCTTCAAGTCCACCATAGCATGGGCTCCCCAGCCTAGGATAGGAGCGAGGCTGGGCCCGCTTTCATACTCCTCCATGGGGATAACTATGGTGCAGCACGGCTCGTGATTCAGGCTTATATCGAGCAGATGTGTGTATAGCATTGGTATTTTGACTAGCAGTTGAGTGTCTGTTGAGAAAATAAATAAATATCTGGGACATTATTGCACACATGGTCATCTGACCCCAAACTAAGCAAAGCTTGTAATATGGCAGCCAGAGACTGATATACATACATATATATTTTTAAATACATACTTAAATAGATATTTACACCCAGACATAGAACAAACACAAATGTTCATCACACAAATGTTTGTCCTAGATGGGAATCGAACCCACGCCCCCAAGCACAGAAAGTAGGTTCACTACCAACTGAGCCACCGGGGCACTCAAAAGTTTATTAATAGTTATCAATATAAAAAATATCGATGAAAATACAAAAAAAAACATACAGACGAACATAGTACCTCCTCCTTTTTGGCAAAAGAAGGAGGTACTATTCTGATAAAGTTGTTTTAAAAAAACAACTTTATCAGAACTGGACCAGAGTTCCAGTCAAAAGTTCTGAAGTAACAAACATTTTTAAAAAACAGTCTACTTGATAAACTTCTCCTTTTTGGAAGTTAGGTTTTCTCGGCCAAGCGCTCGAAGAGTCAACACGTCCTGAGGATGCCTCGTGAAGAGGCGAAACACTTGTCGACAAAGTGCACTAAGGAAACGGGTATAATTTATTACTTTTAAATTCAAATTAATTCATTTTTAATTCATTAATTCATTCATTTTTGTTTTCAGATTTAGTATTATCATATTTCATGTGTCAGAATTAATTAATTTTTGTTTCAGATTACTTTAATAATTTAAAAATATTTCAGAATTAATTAATTTTTATTTTAGAAAACTTTTAAAAGTTAAAAATATTTCAGAATTAATTAATTTTTGTTTCAGGCTACGTTAATTTTAAATTTATGTAATTAATATTTTATATCAGGTTAGGCAAAATTAAACTCAATATAAAATTAACATTATCAACAAATATTTACCAGGTAAATTTATCACAAATTCCTTATTGTACTTGAAGCGACGTAGAAGCGGAATTACACTAGAAATTCATCAGAAAAACAGTTTCGAAAATGGACTTCCGCAAAGTAACGCCTGATTCAATCAACTAGTTAAAAATTGTTAATAGAAAGGATAATATAATCAAAGTAATAAGAAATTAGGTAATTATAATTTTTAAGCGTAAATTATCATATGCGGTGCGAAATTAATTAGGTAAGTAGATAATAAAATTGTGAAAGTTGATTAGTAACCATGACCATTTAGCTTTCTATTTCTTTTATATGCTGCGCAATTTTGGCTGACATTGTGTATGTACTAGTTTTTTTTTCTAAATGTCCAAAATATGTTAGTTTTGGTTCTAACATATTGCCAGTATACCATGCTTGTTTACACAAAAAAAAAAAACTTATCTAACTAAAATTAAGGAAGAAGCAACAAAGAAACCATCACAAAACAGAAAAATACAATTAAAGTATAAAAAGAGACATGCATAAAATAAATGCTAGTTAGTTATAGCTGCAGTGCCCAGTGCGACAATAATTATCAATTAAAAAAACTGGCCAAGTGCGAGTCGGACTCGCGCACGAAGGGTTCCGTACCATTATCTATAAAAACGGCAAAAAAATCACGTTTGTTGTATGGGAAATAAATATTAATTTTATTTTAATTATTTATTTATAAATTGAATATATAACTAAATATTCTGTGAATATTTCAAACGTCTACCTGTTGCCGTTATCAATATCGACCAAAAACGAGCGAAAAAAACACGTTTGTTGTATGGGAGCCCCCTTAAATATTTATTTTATTTTGTATTTGATGTTATAGCGGCAACAGAAATACATCATCTGTGAAAATTTCAACTGTCTAACTATCACGGTTCATGAGATACAGCCTGGTGAAAGACGGACAGCGGAGCCTTAGTAATAGGCTCCCGTTTTACCCTTTGGGTACGGAACCCTAAATACCGATTTCACAAATTTTGTATAAAATGGCCAAATTCGGCTACTTCCAGGTAACAAATTTTTCCAGTTATTTTGATTTAAAAGCCAAACTATTAAATCGATTTTGATGAAATTTCTATGGTACCATAGAAATCCGTCATTTATGAACTGATTTGGAAAATTCTTTTTTTAATTGAAATAATAGACTTTCAGATTGGTACCATAGAAATTTCATCTATATCGATTTAATTTTTTGGTAAGAAACATTTAAGAAAATTCAAAAAAAAAACGGTACAAATCAGCATTCATGACGCGTAGGTACTTCCCTCCTCAATAATTTTGAGTCTTTTTTTTATTATTGTTCATTAAACTTATTTTACAATATTAATTAACTAATGTCGTACCAAAAAACCACAGCTGATGTGTCCTGGTACCAACTCAACGTTCACTCTGCGCTGATAAAAACAATAGACAAAGCGTTTAGAAATACAGTCATACAAACCTGCATACAAGATATAGGACGGCCGCAAGGACTTCGCCAGCGACCAGGGCAGGTCCGGCACCACAGTGTGTACCACACACCCGTGCTGCAGTAATGTTATGGAGTACGCGAAGTTTACTCCGGAGTCCTTCAGGTCAACGCTGTCTTCCAATATCAGAGATGTGGTAGAGTCATCTAATGGCTAGAAAATTTTGATCAAATTAGGAGTCTGAGACTTCGCAAATCTCAGACTCCCGCACGGAGTCAAGTACTAAAAACAAAATATAATTTTAATCATTTTAAAATGCATAATTTTCTACTTCTATTTTACGAAATTTGTATGAAAATTAGGCTAATAGACCTTGAAAGAAGGTATCATATCATAGTATACATGTGTTTAGTTTATCGCTCGAAGAACTGATCGACTCGAGGGAAGAAAGGTTCTTGAGTGGAGACCGCACGAACCGGAAGACGCAGCGTTGGTAGGCCACCTACTAGATGGACCGAAGACATTGTATGAGTCGCGGGCAGCCAGTGGATGCAGATGACAGGATGTCATTCAGTGTGGACGTTAAAGGGGAGACCTATGTTCAGCAGTGGACGTCTAATGATGATGATATATGAGTTTGTGAGAGCCTGCCAAGCGTAGGGATTACAGCAACACCCCTCTTTAAAAGGGAGGCTTTTGTTCGGCAGTGGATGTTTACTAGATGTGTTATGTATGAGTTAGCATCATTAAAACAAATTTCAGTAGAATAAAATAATTGATCCTAAATTCCTTATTGTAGGTACTTAATGCGACGTTGAAACGGAAACACACTAGATATTTGTCAAAGAAACAGTTTTGAGTATAATATCACATAGAATAGATAGTTTTAACATTGAACGCGCCAAGAAATGGCATTACGGCCTCAGTACCTTGTAGAGATAATGATGGCAGATGCACAGGATGCCTTTCTGGTCGCACACGATCTGCAGGTCGAGGCTGCAGTCGTGAACTCGCAGAGGAATGGGATCGTCTTCGTAGGCGCCGCACGCTGCTGCGCCCTCGCCCGAGCTCGACATGTGTGGCAAGCTCAGGGGAATGTTTAGCTGCAAACAAAACAATGTACCTACAGTGCGTGCACGCAAACAACTTATCTCTACAGTTAGAGGCGCTACCGCCGTATTTTGTGGAGCTTTTGCCCACAGCTTCGCCAGGGTTGTGAACAAAACATAGTCCATGTCACTAAGGGATAGAGTTTCGCCAGGGTTGTGAACAAAACAAAGCCTATGTCAATTAGGGATAGTGATTCGCCAGGGTAATAGACAAAACATAACCCATGTCACTTAGGTTTAGAGTTTCAACAGGGTTGTGGACATAACAAAGCCTATGTTACTTAGGGATGGTGAGGGATAGAGTTTCGCCAGGGTTGTGAACAAAACATAGCTCATATAGTCATATCACTTAGGGATAGAGTTACAACAGGGTTGTGGACAAACCATAGCCTTATATCACTTAGGGATAGAGTTACAACAGGGTTGTGGACAAACCATAGCCTTATATCACTTAGGGATAGATAGAGTTTCGTCAGGGTTGTGGACAAAACATAGCCCATGTCACTTAGGGATAGAGTTTCAACAGGGTTGTGGACAAAGCATAGCCTATGTCACTTAGGGATAGAGTTTCGTCAGGGTTGTGGACAAAACATAGCCCATATCACTTAGGGATAGCTTTTCGTCAGGGTTGTGGACAAAACATAGCCTATGTAATTTAGGGATCGAGTTTCATCAGGATTGTAAACAAAACATAGAGATAGTTTCTACTCGTAAAACATTTTATTTTTAGGCATGGCGGGTGCGAACGTATGTGGACTAAATTAGGCTTGATGCCTTTTTAGTCAAAGTCACCAAGCAGACGACCGTAGAACTTTTTTTCATGTGGACTATTTAGGTGAGTAAGCACTCATCAAGCTTACGTGCACCTATTTGCAATTATGCATTTAATCACCTAGGTAGGTTTATGTTCCTAACGATTATGAATTTAGTTTTAAATAAGCCTGCGTGCTTGCAAAACAGTATTGGAATCGCGAATGTTTGTACCGCTAGGATTAATTTACACTGGCTTTTGTACCTAAATGTAGTATTCTTCGATAAAATAAAAATGTTTTAAAATTAAAATAAAAAAAAACTCTATCGTGCCTAAATAACAAAATTAATAAGCATTTATGCGTTTTAAATCATATTTTATGTTCATGACTTTAACATTTTTAGTTAGAAATTATGTACACAGTGTAGATGGACTTAGATAAATAAATCTCTTGTTTTAGGCATTATGCTGAGTTGGGGCCGATTTGTGACTTTATCACTCATGTATTTGAGATTTTTAAATCTTAGTCAAAAACTTTTTTTCTTTTTTTAACCGACTTCCAAAAAGGAGGAGGTTATCAATTCGACTGTTTTTTAATTTTTGTGTTTGTTACCTCAGAACTTTTGACTGGGTGAACCGATTTTGATGATTCTTTTTTATTTGAAAGCTGGTGCTTCCCGTGTGGTTCCTTGGTAATTTGGTCCAGTTCTGACATTTTTATGAAGACTGTTTTTTATAATAATAAATTATCTTTCTATCTGTTAGGATTTAGTATTGCACATCTTTTGTCGTACTTACAACAGTCTCATATGGCAAGTCGGCGTGAAACTGGAACGCAGACAGTGTGGGCGTCATTTCACAGGGTGATTTCACTTCTTCCCCTTCGGCGAAACTTTGTGTCGGCGGCCGGTAGTGGATGTAGTAGAGCACCTTCAAATTCATACATAATTACCATACATTAGTTTGAAACTATATTTAATTTTAGCGAAATACAGTTTTTTTTTTATGATACTGAGTGACGAGATGAGCGAAGTCACTCGCCTGATGGCAGTTCACGCTTGCCCATAAAACTTCAACGCCACTCAGAATTTTGAACTTCAATAGTTCAAAACCCTGGATGGCAATGCACTGCGCTCGTCACCCCGAGATATAAAATGTCAAATCTCTGTGTGCCCAGTAATTTCGCTGGAAACAGTGCCCTTCAATCCGAAACACAGTAGTGTTTGCACACTACTGCTTGGCGGTTGAATAACTGGCAAAGGTGTGGTACTGCCCCAGGCGGACCCCTGCAAAAGAGTCCTACCACTACAAAACAAGTTGTGTACAGTTGTGTAAACAAGAATAGTTTCTGGTTTTTTAATCACCGATTAAAAGAGCTGATAATCGTCAAAAGTGTGACGTCAGACGCTACATCACCTGGAACGACTTGGTAACATCTTGGAGAGTGCGCATTAGATCTGCATGATTTAATTCCCTCCTGCCCATTTTTCTATCATACTGCTAGAGCGGGCACGAAAAATCGACATCGCTTTATGGTTGACATTCCGAAAACCCGTACGAAGCGCTTCGATTCCACTTTTATTGTGCGAACTGCTAGTCTGTGGAATGCGCTGCCTGAATGGGTGTATCCCCATTGGTTATAATCTGGGTGTCTTCAAGTCAAGAGTGAATCAGTTTCTTCTAAGCGTGATCTATCGTACACTGCATCATCGCTTAACTTTAGGCGAGTTGGCGGTCAAGCGCAAGCCTAATATATATATTTTTTTTTTTTTTTTTTTTAATGCATGTATACTCAAAACCGACAGGATCCACAAGAGTGGTAAGTCACTACATGTGGTAGAATAGAAGCAATACACTGACCTGATTAACACAATCCCACTGTGCCCACGAGAAAACCTTGACAATAGTCTCCGGCTCTGGATATATGCCGTCGAAGCCCCACTTCTCGGAACCATCATCACACTCATTCAGGAACATAGGTGTTCGGTAAATCTTTATGCCTATAATTAAAATATATCTTTATAAATATTAAAGGATTTTATTGGACTTTCACTGGCGAATAGCTGATGTTTTATGGAGTAATAGAGCAGCAAGATAAGCTTTGAAGCATGAAAACATTAATCAGGAATTAAAATTGAATGAAAATAAAAACTTACATTCCAAATGCTTGAATAAAAGAAATCTATCATTTCGTATCCCGGGACTGTATTTATTGCTTTTCCCGTAGACGTACTGCACCATTGTCTGCTTCGTAGAACCTGCCTCTATCTCCTCTGGATCAATATTTTTGTCAGGCAGCAAACATATCAAATATGGACAATATAAAGGATCAGAATCTTCAGGTGTTATTTTCACTACATAGACTAGTAGGCTCCGGGTAGTGTTAACGGACGCTTGTATTATGTTCAACTTATCGCTGAAAGTATGCAGTATTTCCAGTGTTTTAGTCCTATTGGTGTAAACACCTAAGTTTAAAACTTCTTTGTCGTCCTTATCTGATATCCAAGTTAACAGCTGTGAACCGTCCTGTTCCTGACCTAATAGACGCCATTCTCGTGCTGTTACCTCTGAAAGTATTTGGGGAAGATCATTAGAACAATAAACAACGCATTTCCATACAAAAACATAGAATAAAGACGCGATATGGCCGCGACAGTGTTATACCTTCATCATCCTGTGCTTGGAGTACACCACATAACTTTACGGCTATATTTTGCGCGGCCATTCTGAATACTTTATTTACGCAAATCCACTTGTTATTCACATTACATAGCTATTAAATCGTTGTAACGCCACGTTATCAGAAGGTATTGGAAAAGCGCACCTTTATTGACTTTTCTCGCTCAATTTTCTATCAGCTGGCGCCCAGCTGTAGTTCAGCGTGAAGCTAGTTTTTCCAATGACTCCAACCATTTGATTTTTAAATTGTTTCGATTGGCACTTCTGAATCGCCATTTTTAAGTTTTCATCCAATCACGGACCAGCTTTGATTTACATAAACAGTTCCAATACACGATAATTTTGTTGTTATTTTTATGCACATATCAAGAATCATTGTTAAATTGTTATCATTTATTATATAATATTAGTTAATTCGTTCATGGGAAGTATTTTTGTGTTTTTTTAAGTTTACTTTGTTCTAGGTTTTTTTTAAACACACTTACGAAACCATTAAGTTATAAGCGTATAAACTTCACTGCATTTTATTATCAAATATCATCAATAAAGGCATATTGATTGTTTAAAAATTAATTTACAGTCAAGTAATTACTAATTATGTAAAATTTTGTTTTAAAAATTCGTTTCGTTTCTTCGACAATATCTACGTGAATCGAAACGTATCAAACTATTGACGTACGTTTTCAGAAGAAATAAACGAGAAGTTAGTCACTTGTAAACCCACCGAGCAGTGATATTTGCCGCGACATTTTCGCGCGGAAAGCCGGGCGTTATCGAGCCGTGAAAAACTGAAAAAGGACTTGTAAATGTAGAAAATTACCCTATGTGTACTACTTTTACATATATTCCGTGAATATAGAACTATATTACCTTAAAAGTTTCTAAAATAACAGGAATCGTGATAATAGATTACCTCACGTATCTAGTGCCCATATAAATTGAGTTTTGATTGATTTGGAATAATTTGTGAATGATCAGGTATGTTATAATACAACTATTAGAGACTAAAAGATACGGATCATCTTTAGAAATTATGGAATTCATGGTAATTTTTAGTCTTGCAACTGTAAATAGGTTAGAAACCTTTGGTGGGCGATAAGCCAAGCCAATTAAGTTGTCAACGATTGTATCGTATAGGGT
Organism: Agriopis leucophaearia; assembly: GCA_949125355.1. Lineage (NCBI taxonomy): Eukaryota > Metazoa > Arthropoda > Insecta > Lepidoptera > Geometridae > Agriopis > Agriopis leucophaearia. The sequence goes on from OX421262.1 coordinate 2,155,850, forward strand.
GCATTTATTTTGGTGTGAAAGGTGATATTTCGGTAAAGTAACTCTATTGTGACGATATCATGTGGTGCTAGTGCTATTTTTATCAATTTCCATAAGTGGATGTGGCGAGAAACCCAAGCTTGCGACGTGTCTAATGGCGCTGACGGGAGGATTTCGCGCGCGAATGTGACGGATTCGTGGCATTTTTTATAGCAGCTGATTATCAGTTTTCCTTATTTTCTTGATGTAAAACGATAGATTGTGAAGTGTAGTGACTATAACACGCTAAATTCAGGATATTTTCTCGTTATTACCGCCTCAAATAACCCTCGGAAAAAAATCTCCCGCCAATCAGCAGGGGGCACGCTGCGGGAACATTCTTCGATAGGCCGTGTTTTACGCCAGATTATTCCATGATGATGTGTTTTGTGCTCGTCTAGAATATTTGCTTTACATTTGGGTCTAATGTATTCTTCGATAAAATTGGATATTTGCCCTCAATAGCGGTCGTCAAGTGACATAACCCTATTTGCATCTTGAACATGACATGCGGTAATTTCAGGCTATTTGCGCTTAATTGTAAGGTTCTAATTGAGTAAGTCGATAAGGATATTGAACCTGTGATATGTTTTAGGCAGCGTGAATAGAGTGCCAAAGGACCTTGCCCAGCTATAATGGCAACAACTGGGTATGTACACACTACCACCCTGTTTTAATGAAACACTGACCTTGGTGAGCTTTGTTTACTTACCGCAGTCGACCACTTGTTCACAGTTCCTCCTTTGAAGACACTGAGAAACATATGTCCTTAAAACGGAAAAGAAACTCCACTGACGATGAGGTTTGTATTATACTTAATTTATTCATAAAACTTGGTGTGAATCATGGTTGTTACTTGCACCTTTTTTTGATTTGTAGCTTGAGAACATGCCCCCGGTGAAGATTACACCTAAACTAGAAGAAGAATTGAATGACCAGCCGGCACAGAATGTGGTTGTTGAGTCGTCCTCCTGCTCCAGTGATGATGAGGGCTCCCAGTATGATGACCAACCGAGGAGTGTTTACACAGACTTGGACCTCAACCCGGACAGTTTCCTGAGCCCGCCCAGTGTAGACTGTGTGCTCAGCCCCCTGGAAAATGTAGCGAGGGGTGAATCCACACCTCATTCTAACAAGAGATCTAAGTAAGTTTCTAATTAAGCATTACTTTCAGTTTGTGAGCTACAATCCCAGGCAAGATTGCAATTGAGGCCTCTAAATATTTTTAGCAAGAGCTCACATTGAGTATCAGCTATTTTTAGAATGTGATAGGTGGGTGAGGTATTTAGATAGTGCCAACTTATGACTTCATCAACTGCTTATCCATTCAAAATATTAATAAACAATTGGATTTGCAAAAGTGAATCTGTGTCAAGTGTTGACTGAAGTAGAGCAAATTAGATTGCTGATGATGTTCAACTTGTTTCCCAATCGCAGTGACAAATCTACTGTCTCACATGCAACTTTATTGCATTCAACTCTGTCAGGTCTACATCAGCCGTACAGATTTATTTTACAAAAGCTTAAATCTTAACACCTACCTTCTATAAACTTTGAAGGTAAACCAGTTCAAATATTTCACCGGCCTTTTAATACCTATTGCACTTTTAGATGCTACCTTGAACTTGAACTACTGGCCTTGTAAAAAAATTCTGTACTTGTAAATTTCAATCAAAATTCTTTCAGGATTGATCTTATAATTAAGTAGTTTGTAATAATGAGTACATTGACCTTTTTTGGCTTAGTACCAATCCATTTAACCCTGTAGTCAAATAATTTTCCAGCATTGGTTTGAAAAATATTAAATGAGGGTCCAATTTCCAGCCCCAACAAGCCCCCTTGTCCGATCCTGCCTAAGCGTAAATGCCCCTTCCCCGGGCTCTCCTGGGCGGACCCTGCTGACGTGTGGAACAGCATGTGTGAGTGTGACGCGCGCTCCAGTGCCAAGCGGAACCCCAGCATGTTTGACAACCACCCCATCCTGGAGATTCGCATGAGGGCCATCCTGCTGGACTGGCTTAATGAGGTAAGTACTTATGTAGTTAAGAAATCCTTAAGACTCGTAGATTGTGGACCTCGAGTGGCTTTGGTAAGAAGCTCAGCTGGTCTACGTAGGCTGGTAGGTGGAGCACAACACACCTCAAGCGGGACATCAATGCAGGTTATCAGCCACAGGAATACCAATCCTTGGATTCCAGAATCTTAAAGGTACTAATTGAACCTACATTCACCACGTTAGAAATTTAGAATCATGGAGCAATTCTTTCTTGTTGTAATTAATATTTTAGTTTCTGCATTAAGCTCAAAAAGTGTAATTAGTTTTTCTCTATAATTAGAATAGGTAATAATCAAACTTGTACTGAACTACATTCGAGTTATGGCTAGGACTCATGGACCGTTATACCAGGCCATTTGAAGAGTCATTCTGGTATTGAAGCCAGGCCATTGTAAATAGACGTTGCATTCTTGATGTCTTATGCATATTATTAAATCTTGTACATGCGAGGATGATGCCTGGCATTCAACTGTTATATTAGAATAGCTCATCAAATAGCCTGGTGTAAATGGTCTGTTAGAATAGCAAATTCTGCCAGTATTGGCTTGTCGCATAATTAACTACAGAAGCAGCCAGGGGTTACGAATAGCAGCCTTCAGTTTTGAACTAAAAAGATTATTTTGGTGAATGCTAATCACCAAATCAAATATGCTATTACTATGCAGTTTGTTTTACCTTGAAATAGAAATAGCCAAACCAAGGCACAATACAAAATTATTATCAGATAGGTAGATAGAAACTCTTTATTGTGTACACCAGAAACAAAAAATTACAAACAGATAGAAAACACTTACGAGCTAGTGCCAGAAGTGGCGGCCTTATCGCTAAAAGATATCTCTTCCAGGCAACCATTGGATGGAAAGAATTTACATAATAGGAATTTACGTTATTCTTCATAGTTTGTGAAATATTTTACTACTGAAAAGTAATCGAGATTTCAACTTAAGACATATCTCTAGTAATGTGGAGTAGTAAACAGGAAGATAGGCTTTCAAGTACCAATCCACTTAGCTACCAAACTAAATGTAATATTGTGCTTTTCATGCTGCTATAGGTTACCGGAAGAAGGTAAGACGACCGTCATTTTTTTTATCAATCCCGCATCTAAGGAAGTGATGTAACGAAGGGTCACTGACCCCTTTTTTGCGATGTAGGTAAGTACATCGACCTCTTAACCAGCGCGATTCTGAACGATTCCTATCCACCACCAATGGTTTTTTCCTGCATTACAGTTATCTTTATCTTTTTATTTCTCCTGACTTTTTGCTGAAACGCAAGAGATGTCGATTATTTTTAAACATTTGGGTATTTTTATTTAATTACGATCGGAGCGGCGTTGTACGCATACCTATGAATATCTGAGCACTCTAGATTTATGAGCAAGTTTCCTTGTGTTACGATATTCGAGCATACGTAAGCATAAGCATATACCGTTACAATCTGATAACTGTATAAAATTCAGATGATTACCAAAATGTATGTTATATTATCTACACAAGTTCAGCACACTAAGGACCTTACTTAAAAACGTTACTCAAGTTGATCTATGTTTTAAAATGCTCTCTCAACTTCTCGTTGACGGTAATCGTCACACGCGAAAACGAGACGGAGCATATTTAAGCGTATGTCAACTTGAGTAACGTTTTTAAGTAAGCCCCTAAATATTGTTAGTTGTAGAGCGAAGTAACGCTGCCTGTTTGTTACCTTTTCACCATTTAACGGCTAAGCCGATCTTTATGAAATTTAGAAAGAATGTAGTGTGAATCGTGATAGAAGCCAAAAGAAACCTTTAAAAGAAATAACCTAAAATTTATAGGCGCAGCGAGTTGCTAAAACACTTGACAATGTACTTTTAAGACTCGATTCTCGTTATCAGAGATTGAGAACAATAAATATGTACCTATGCACTTATGGCACGGTACGATGAAACGTGCCCTAGCGTGTTTATTATTATAGATAAATGATAACAATATTTTGACGAATTTCTTAAACATCGTAGAATAAACTGTTACTCTAAAAAAAAGGTTTTCAAAGCTCTCAGAACCTAATTGAGTCTTCTGCCCACGGCTAATTATAATATGACAGGTTGTCCCCATACAAAAGCCATAACAATTTAAGCACTTGTGACATAACAAACGCGTCGTAGACCGCGTAGTCTGAGTACTAATTGATTTCGACCAAGTCCGACTTTGAAACTAGGACACTTCTACAATGGAGCGATAAGGAACTAGGTTTGAAAGCTTTTACTTGTACTTGAAGATTTTCCGTTAAATATGTTCAAGTGAATGCTAATACAAATATGGATTTATTTGCGTTATGGATTGATGATCTTGATTACAAGGCAAATTATGCTGCCGTTTGTTTTATGATGGGGCCTCACTATCGGGATTCGTCGAATGTTCGCATCACAGAAAAGACTTTTTTTTTGTTTAAATTAGAACGGCTGTCAAGGCATTTTTGTAAGAAATTTGTTGTAGCCACTTGCACCCATGTAAACCCATAGCAACTGTGACGCGGAGTTCGACGCGTTGACATAAATAAGAGTATTCAATCAAATATCTGTCACGATACCTGGCGACAGTTTTCTTCTCTTTTCTGTGGTTCGCATTGTCGCGAAAGGTCTGGCTGCAAGAATTTCTATCGCGGTGTTATCGACAAAATTGGAGCGAATCAAAGTGTTTGGAAAATGACATCGAGTTTTTGCACCGTAACCGTTTTGTATTACATTAATTAGAAAGAAAGAAAAATATTAATTAATGACAGAAACAATACTATATAAAATATTAAAAACAGGAAAATAATATTATGGTTTCTGTCACAAATCGGTCCCAACTCAGCATAGTGCTGGTTGTATAAAACCAGCGCTGGTCTTCCGTTGGAACCGACAGGTGACGATTAGAAGCGAATGTGGACAAGAAATTCACCGGTGACCTATGTTTTTTTTATTACTATAAATAAGAGGTTTCCCGAAATCGAGACATCCCGAACATTTCTGCGATGTGGCCCAGCTTTAGTTGGAAGGCTCGGGTGGCCTAGAATTTTAACGCTAAGGCGAGCTAGCCTTTTTTGGCTGTGATTGACGCGTTAGACAACACCTGTTAAATGAAGATGGTGGTTACGTAGTATTACATAATCTTTGATGGTGGTCAAAGATGTTTTTTTTTGTAAAGAGATCTTTCATCGATAGTCGATACGAAGAAAGAAAAAAAAATACATTATCCGGTTGTCCACGAGAATGTAATACTCCTACGGATTGGAGTGCATTCGATAATGTAAGATTACACCTACTAAAACAACCTTAGTGGCCTTCCTCTGCGCCTGACAGGATACTGGAATCTCCATAGGAACACACGGCATCATATCTGGGAAAAAAGAGTTCCTACTCTATCTTCTCTTTTCTCTCTCTCAAGAACAACACCAATAACCATCTTGCGAAAGCTTTATCTTCCCTGGGCACGCTATATAATAATAGGTGATCTGATTCACAAATCTGGTCACCCACGAGTCTGAAGCCCCCTTCCAAGAACCCTTTTCACATCATTCATCAGCCAGTCAAAGTCCACTGCTAAACAAAGGCGTCCCTCTTGGAAAGAACCCTTTTTGTCAGCTCTAATCAGACAGCACAGTAGACATAATAGTAAAAATCATAGTCGTCATATTTTATTTTTTATTACACACCTCTTAGCCTCTGACAAGATCACTTGACCAGCTATCCGGTGATCTGCAAGGTTTATCTAGAGCTGTTTTCCATCATAAGGTGGGGGACCTGATGATGGAAAACGGATCTACTCTGAGATTGCCTTAGTCTATTGTCTCTACTCGTTCCGCAAAAAGACAGGTCTCGAGAATTTTATTTTAAACTAACTACGCTCTGCTGTCTCCTAGGAACCTAATAATGCTTACAAATTTCTTATCAAATTTCACGCGGATAGAGTCGGATTAGTCGCGGAGGTAACCGCCACACAAAAATGCTACCGCATTTATGATTAGATAGATAAATAGAAACTCTTAATTATGCGCACCAGATATAAAAGTTACAGATAAAATAACTTAAGAGCACGTGCCACAAGTGGTGGCCATTTCGCTTAAAAAGATCTCTTCCAGGCAACCATTGCACTAACAATTAACTGATTTTATCACATGTATTTTGCACTGCAGTTGAAAACTTAAGAAATCATTATGAGACGGTATACGGGTCTCTATTTATTTTTGTCTTAAACTGTATGACGGCAATAACTACGGTAAAACAAATCAATTGTGGAGTAGTCATCATCGCAAGTAATTACCTATTCAGAATTTAATGTATTATTTCTTCAGTTTGCCCATTTAAAGATTAATGAAACGAGGTACCTGAACCTGATGAATAGGCAAATGAGTTGGCGACAATCAATAAAAATAGTTATTCAGCGGTTTTGTTCTAAAATAGCTGGTTGTTACTATTAGGTAATCTGTAACGTTGCATTGACGAAGATACTGTTCTAGATGTAAGTATGCAAAAAGCGGCAATATTTTTTGTCGAGACACGTCTGGTATTGCCCCGATAGAGCCTCAGTGCTTTATAGATTCGAATACATTCATATATTTTTCTCGGAACGTATTCCGTGATATACTTATGCTTACAATGCCATGACCATGTTGAAAGGAGATTGTCGGACGTTTTTTTGTCAAATTAGTTAGTGGACCCGGAAGTGTGGACAACATGCTAATAAAGAAATAAAATGTACTCTTAACAGGTCTTAATCGACAGTTCTCGCTTATTGACTCATCAACACAAAAAACCCGAGACTAGAATAGAAAAGCCCTCATTAGAAACAGCTGTTGTTAGGTCATAAATTGTCATTATTTTTTGTGGCTTAAGAGGCTGGACGGGTTATCCTTGGTAGGCTTATTATAAAGCAAACAGTAGTTCTGCAAATTACAATATTAGTCTATTCTATGTGCTTGTACATTTATATCTATCTATAATCTATCATATAAAAAAACGGTAATTGCGAGATTTAAAAATAACTGACCAAGTGCAAGTCGGACTCGCGCACCAAGGGTACCGTACCATTAACTATAAAAACGGCAAAAAATCACGTTTGTGGTATGGGAGCCCCCTTAAATATTTTATTCTGTTTTTTTTTTTAGTATTTGTTGTTATAGCGGCAACAGAAATAATAGGTCGGGGAAAAAGTCTTTTCGTATTTTGTATGTATAAGGTTGTAGTAAAAATCTCATCCGTTGTACTGTTTGTATCTGGCTGGTTTTGATACCATTAAAAATATGACATTTTAAAAAAGGAATACAAAAAGTAAAAAGCAATTTCCCGCCATTTTTCAATTGTTTTTTTGTTTGATAAAATGAGTGAATCTAACGAAGAAATTCGATATATTGTGAAATTTTATTACAAAAAAGGGAAAACTGCGACACAAGCCGCGAAAAAAATTTGTGACGTTTATGGACCTAATGCAGTGTCATCAAGAGTAGCACAATGTTGGTTCAAGCGTTTTCAGTCCGGGAATTTTGATGTCAAAGATGCAGCTCGCTCTGGTCGCCCTGTTACGGATAAAGTAGATGCCATTTCTGAAAAAGTGGACCAAGATCGGCATATTAATAGTTACGACGTAGCTGAAGAAATGGGGATTGACCACAAAACAGTTTTGACCCATTTGAAAAAAACTGGGTATACAAAAAAACTCGATATTTGGGTGCCACACAAGCTCACTGAAAGAAACCAAATGAATCGTGTACTCATTTGCGACTCTCTATTGAAACGTAAAGAAACCGAACCGTTTTTGAAAAGATTGATCACTGGTGATGAAAAATGGATCACCTACGACAAGAATGTGCGCAAACGATCATGGTCAAAGGGCAGTGAAGCACCACAGACTGTAGCGAAACCCGGATTAACACGTAATAAGGTGATGCTGTGTGTATGGTGGGATTGGCAGGGCATCGTTCATTATGAGCTTTTACCGCCGGGCAAAACCATCGATTCGGATCTCTACTGCCAACAGCAGATGAGACTCAAACAAGAAATTGAGAAAAAACGGCCGGAATTGATCAACAGAAAGAGTGTGGTCTTTCATCATGATAACGCCAGACCGCACACATCTTTGGCCACTCAGCAAAAATTTAGAGAGCTAGGTTGGGAAGTGTTAATGCATCCACCATATAGCCCTGACCTTGCACCCTCAGATTTCCACCTGTTTCGATCTCTTCAGAATTCTTTGGGTAGTGTTAGATTAACATCAAGAGAGGACTGTCAAAACTACTTGTTGCATTTTTTTGATCAGAAGTCCCAAAAATTCTACAGCAACGGGATCATGTCACTACCTACAAGATGGCAACAAGTTATCGAACAAAATGGCACATATATATTATAATTAAATGTAATTAAACTTGAAAAAAATATGTCTTGAATTTGTTTAAAAAATACGAAGAAACTTTTTCCCCGACCTTATACATCATTTGTGAAAATTTCAACTGTCTTAACTATCACGGTTCATGAGATACAGCCTTGTGACAGACGGACAGCGGAGCCTTAGTAATAGGGTCCCGTTTTACCCTTTGGGTACGGAACCCTAAAAACACAGGGTGTCTTAAAATAAGCAGCTGAACATGTTAAGATAGGTTTTAGAATTTTTGTCTGTTTGTGCATGCACATCTCCTAAACCTCTGGACGGCTTTAGAAACTGTTTTCACGAATATGTTTAGCTAAGACCAGTTTGAAGTACAGATTAAGGGTTGAAAGTTTATATGAAAATCTACGCGTACGAAGTCGTGGGGAACAGCACTAGTAATCAATAATAAATAATTAGATACAATTTTCCACCCTTAGAGGTGGATTATCCTATGTAATAAAGAAGAATTATTAAAATTAATTCATAATCAGCGAAGATATTATCGCCTACCATACACCAAAAAATTAGAATGGTGAACAGCCTTGTTTGAAGTCGGATAAAAAAAGTTTGTCACATTTCTTACGACATGTTTATCACGTTAATATCTACGACTACGTAAAAACGAGTCTTCCATTCTTCCACCTCATGATCTTAGGCTATGATGCATCAGTCCTTTATGAAGTCGAAGTCTTTTTGCCGTTTTCTCTCGTGAGATCTAACGTGCGGCCTGTTAAATCCATCTTCCCCCCAAAGTACCCCCTATACAAAAAAGTTTTCCCCTAAGCGGTTTTCAGGGAGGTAAAGTGTTAGGGACCACTGCATTATTCTTTTTCAAGGACTTCAAAAAAAGGAGTTCACTTTTTTATGTTTATTACCTCAGAACTTCGTCATTTATAAACCGATTTGGTGTTTTTTTAACATGCTTTCATTAGCTTGGTATGTATCTATGTAACGTAATCTTTGAACATGATTTTCAACTAATTAAAAAAGTCAAATTAATATTTTGCACACTTATCAAGGACCGATGGAATAATTAAAATAGTTTGATCTTCAGGATTAGCGATTTTAAAGCATGTTTTTTTTTATGTGAGTATTATTATTTGAGTATTTACTAAAAAAAAAATATACTTAACTAGCGACCCGCCCCGGCTTCGCACGGGTGCAATGCTGATACTAAATATACTACAGAATGTCTTTATATACAACGCCCCCGGCCGGTACCGCCGCAACCGCTATGTCCCTGCATTTTAAATCTGTAATATCTTCGAAAATAGTCATTAAATTATGCTGTAAAGGGCCATAATTATCAATAATAAATGCACAATGTACTTAATCGGATAAAGAATAATGCCGCATTGCTTAAAATCACTTCGTAAATAAGCCATTATATCTCGTAAAAAGTCAAGGATAAAAATGGTTATTGTGGGTTATCCCTAAAAGATAGACATATACCACCCTGGACTTTTATGTAGACCTTTTAAAGGTGTACAATACTGTGGTACATTATTTTGATTTATCTCGTAGGGTTCAGCCAGAGCGTTTTCAATATAAGCGCAAAAAATGTGTTTATTTACGACATCACATTAGAAACCTCTAAAATTATCAGTGTTTCTATACTATATTATGCATGTATTATACAAATAAACCTTCCTTTAGAATCACTCTATCTATTAAAAATAAAAATCCGTTGCGTAGTTTCAAAGATCTAAGCATACATAGGGACAGGCAGAGGGAAGCGACTGATTTAACTATGTAGTGATAATAAATTTGAAAGCATACTTCACCACTGAAATGTTGCATCAATCTTGATGCAAATCAACAAAAAAATATTGTACATCATGAGAAAGAAAAATTTTTTTGCCCATGACAAAGGCACCCGCCTTTGTCATGGGCAAAAAAATTTTTCTTACTATACTTAAATACAGGAATTTCGAGCAAAGTAGATTTGCTTCATTGTTTCCTTGCCATACAAACTTTATGGTTAGATCTGACATAAACTTTAACTTAATAAAACCTTGTCCCGGCGGCAGTAGGGTGACAATCATTCACATACTATATTTGTGAATGCGAAAGTGTGTTTGTTTCTTTGTTCCTCTTTAACGCAGCAAGAGATCCACAGAACGACGTAGTTTTTAACCTACATCCAAAAACCGATTTTGATGATTCTTTTTTATTTGATAGCTGGTGCTTCCCGTGTGGTATTTCAATTTGGTCCAGTTCTGACATTTTTGTGAAGTCGGTTTTTTATATTGATATAGATATATTTGGAAGAGACATAGGATCATGACAATATATTTTTTCAACAGGTCTGTGAAGTATACAAACTGCACAGGGAGTCCTTTCATCTAACAGTGGACTACATAGACCGGTACCTGACCAACACAGATGATGTGCAAAAAGGACGACTGCAGCTTATAGGTAACGTTACTAGCTATACTTACCGCCAGTTGATAATATATAGTTTGGATCTGCCTTTAAACTCGTGTTGGTACCGAAAAGTTCAGGTAAACATGTATTGCACACACTGACATATTCTTGATGGATGACTACCAACAATACAATAACTCTTTTTTTTAAACCACAAAAACAAGGATAACATTATACATGACAGTAATTATCTAGGCTTTTAACAGGCGGCCTTATCGCTTAAAGCGATCTCTTGCAGGCAACCTTCTTGTAGTACTACGGAACTCTTAAAAACTTTTACTACATTACTAACTAACAAACAATCAAACATATAGATGCTACTAGACAATTAAACATAGAAGAATGGCTAGTACAAATATTTTCGCCGGCCAAATCTAATTCCACCTACAATTGTCTGGAAACCTCGTTTATACACACGTGTAAATAGGTAACAAAACAGTTTTGTCTCAATTCCAGGAATAACATGTCTATTCATCGCCGCGAAAGTTGAAGAAGTGTATCCGCCAAAGATCGGCGAATTCGCCTATGTCACAGATGGAGCTTGCACCACGGACGAAATACTAATGGAAGAGCTTCTCATCCTGAAGATACTATCTTGGAGCATAACGCCTATCACGATCAACAGCTGGTTAAACGTATACATGCAGCTGGCGAGCGAAGGGAGAAGTGCGAAGCGCAGATTGCTCGGAGAAAGCGATGTAGCAGCGAACGCCTTGAGAGGCTACACGTTTGTCTTCCCTCAGTACTCCTCGCTAGAGTTTGTTGTGTGTGGGCAGCTGATCGACTTGGCAGTGCTGCATGTGGATATTAACATGTTCTCGTACAGTGTGGTAGCTGCTGCGGCGATGGCGCATACCTTTAGCAACGACGTCGCCGTCAGAGTTTCAGGTACGTTAACACTTTTTTTTTCACACCTGCTCGACAATGTTCAGTTACATATCATGCAACCTCAACGTAAAGTAAAGCGTTATCTCTTAAGGGATATAAAAGTGTATGAATGTTCCTAGGGAATAAAGTGATTAATTTAGAACGTTAAATTCGTGTGGAAAACTTACTCTGAGTAAAAAATGTCCATATGGCATTGTAAAGAGGTTTGTTCGAAAATAGAACCATTAGCAGAACTAAAAAAAAGGTGCGTTTACAAAGAATGTAAAACAAAAGACGGTGTGTGACAAAAGACTCGCTACGCTCGGAAGTTAACTCTAGAGTCCCTCGTTACGCTCAGGGTTCAATATGCTGCCTGCGACGTAAAACACTGCCTTATTCCCTTAGTGCATAATCTACTATTATGCCATAGGTGGTATACGATCACATTTCACTTGTAAAGGCATCACAGATATGTTGCCGACCTTTCCTTTTGCATGTGTTAGTACCTCGGAAATACATCAGGTGTGATTATTCCGTCCTTCAACTAGACTTAAGAGGATTGTCTGCAGCGCACTTGTCCATACAAAAAGAGAATACTCGCTTTGATCCCATGGCTGATTTGATCCCATCCCGTGCTGATGGCGGATCATAGGCGACTCTTTAGTGTCCTTTGATCACCCGCGAATATAATCACCTCATAGACGACTCAATTCAAATTATTATTTTGGCATCTATAAATCACCTGTAAAAATAAACAAAATAAAACCGGCCAAGTGGGAGCGCCTCCCGCACGAATGGTTCCGTACCATTATCTATAAAAAGCACCTTTGTTGTATGGGAGCCCCCTTAAATATTAATTTTATTCTGTTTTTTAGTATTTGTTGTTATAGCTGCAAAAGAAATAAATCATCTAAGAAAATTTCAACTATCACAGTTCATGAGATACAGCCTGGTGACAGACGGACAGACAGACAGACAGACAGACGGACGGACAGCGGAGTCTTAGTAATAGGGTCCCGTTTTAGCCTTTGGGTACGAAACCCTAAAAATGGTTCGCATACGATTTTTTCTCTAAACGCTAATTTCGTCTATTTTTTTACCAAATGACTCTCTATCGCACATTTACGGGGTCGGGGCGAAGGTCAATAACACATACCCATTAGAGTGACGACGGCATTATCATTGACCGACTTCAAAAAAGGGGGAGGTTCTCCTTACGGTTGTATTTTTATTTTATGTTTATTACCTAAGAACTCCGTTATTTATGAACCAGTGTGGAATATTATTTTTTTAATTGAAAGGATATACTTACAGATTGGTCTCAGAAATTTCATCAAAATCGATTTAATAGTTTGGCTTTAAAATCAAAATAACTGGAAAATTTCGTTACCACATAGTGTGCTCATCAATGTCACCGAATTTAGCCATTATACAAATTTTGTGAAGTCAGTTATATAAATTGGTAATTATTTTCTAAATGCTAGACCTAACATCGAGTTGCTAGACTTCTTTCTCGCCTCAAGCCAATCTATACTAATATTATCAAATCAAATAATTTATTTATCTAATAATAATATCCAAATTATTACAAATTAATAAGATTGAATTAAGCTAAGTATTTTAACTTTTAGCTGTGGGCCCCAAACTAAGCCGAGCCTGTATTTTGGGGTCCCTTGATTTCCCAGAGACATTTAAACAATTCGTTCAACCCGGTGTAAAAGATCTGCCATTTATTATACATACCTAGATTATAGTAGAAACTAACTGATTTATTAAATTATATTATTATAAAGAGGAAATATTTGTATTTTTGGATGTTTGTAACGAAATAACTCAAAAACTACTGAACCGATTTTAAAAATTCTTTCACTGTTGGGAAGCTACACTATCCCCGGGTGACATTGGCTATATAATATTTTGTAGCGAGGCCGAAGGCTGAACTTACACCCGTGCGAAGCAGGGACGGTCGACTAGTATACAATTCAATACTTTATTAATAACTCCATAGTTACAAGTTAAACTTCTCCAGTACACTCTTCTACAACAATGTATATAAAATTATATCTTAATAATATTATTGTGTATAGGTCTAGGTAACTTAAATAATAATTTAATCAATTAAAAATAATTAAATAATTATGAACAAAAATGTCGTTACAATATTAATTCGTCAAATTCAAAATAATCCATCGTTAATTACTATAAAGAATGCAATGTCCAGAAAAGATACCTTCACCCAATTTCATCGGATATTCTAATTCCATCTACTATTACACAATTTCGCAATGCGCCTCTAGCTGAAGATAAGTAAAGTCGATTTTATCTTGACTAAAATAATTATGTTGCTATCAAAACAACAACCCTATGGCTACCTTTTAACGCGAGCTCGAAATAGCGCAGTGCGTATCACGCGAACGCGCGCATAGATACTATTTGCGGTCGCGCAAATTTCACAATCACCTAAAGAGAATCGCTTAAAACAGGTAGCCGGCTTTTTTAACAGACTTCCAAAAAGGTGGACGGTCTCAATTCGACTGTATTTTTTTTATGTTTGTTACCTCAGAACTTTCGACTGGGTGAACCGATTTTGATGATTCTTTTTTTATTTCGAAAGCTGGTGCTTCCCGTGTGGTCCCATTTCAATTTGATCCAGTTCTGACATTTTTATGAAGTCGGTTTTTTATATTGATAATAAAATAATTACGTAGCGTCATAATTTGTGAAAATGTAAGATATATGTCAAACAAATTTAATAACATCATCATTAGCCCAAACTGTCCACTGCTAAACGCCTCTGGTTCTGGGGGGGCTACCACAAACTCACAAACGTTCATATAATAATCTTACATTGAGCTATGTCTCGCTCTTTCGACTGATGAGAGAGAAAGACAAAATTTTATGTTAAGAAATATAATTGCACTAAAATTTAAGGGCATTAATTAAAATCGTTACTCAAGTTGATCTATGCTTAAAATTGTTCTCTCAACTTCTCGCTGACGGCAATCGTCACATAGACCAGTTGGGATAGACATTTAAATATAAAAAATTCCGGGGAGCGATTTTTTTTTTAAACGTCGGGGGGGTGGTTGGAAGTATAAGTCTCGGTTTTCTAACTAATCCCGGTAGAGGATTCGCAGCCATCTTGTTTTAAAGTAATTTTTTTTACGTTTTTCTGAAATAACTCGTTAATTTTCAACTTTAGAGCAAAAATGGCAGTATCCAAAGTTGTTGGAAATTTAATTTCTCACAAGTTTGGTCATCATCATATTTACGCTAGGATCAATATTTGCAGAGTTATACTATCAAGTTTATCAAAAAAATCGTAATGGGTGGAATTAAAAAAAATAATCGCTCCCCGGATTTTTTTCTATTTCAGGCTAGTTTTATGTCTGCCCCGACTGGACTAACACGCAAAAACGAGATAGAGCATTTTTAAGCATAGATCAACTTTAGTAACGTTTTTAAGAAAGGCCCTATATGTGTGAAGTTTGTAAAATCCGACTTGAGAGCTAATCCAAGCATAAAATATGTTGTCAAGTGCTTATACTGTCAATAATATTTTCATCGTTGTTTGTCATTTACAGCTTTCCTAATCCCATTACTGAGTATAGGTCTCTTGCTATACTTACACTTATGTTTATGTTCGTGATAGAGCATAACGATTAATACTGATTTTACAGGGTACAGCTGGGAGAACATAGAGCCCTGCTACCAATGGCTGGCGCCGTTCGCGACAGTCGTGCGTGAGGAGGGCGGCGTGTGCGTGGTGCGGGGTGGAGACGGGGAGTTCGTGCAGCGAGCCGCCGGGCTGGACCTCATCTGTCCCGGGATCAACACGGACGAGAGCCACCGGATACAGTCGCACAATGTCTCGCTAGACATGTTTGTGAGTATTTCAGGATAACGATTCTAATTTAAGGTGAAACGTTTCACTTTGGCGGGAAAATCAAATTTCAAACAGTTTTTTTGTCCTTGTAGCTAGGCCGGGTAATCAGACTAAGTGCACATGGACCACGCTCGACTTTTCATAGCATACCTACTTAGATGCCAATTGAATAAACATCAATTTAAAAAACGCAATACGCAATTTCTTTTACTTGGATGAAATATTTTTTCAGATATTATAATTTAAAAATCAAACTACTAAATCGCTTTTGATGAAATTTATATGGGATCACCTCTGAAGTATGGCCTACCAAACAAAAAAGGAATCATCAAAAGCAATTCATAATTGGCAGAAAAATCGGTGAACATACATTAAAAAAAAACAGTGGAACATAGAAACACCTCCTTTTTAAGGCGGTTATAAATGGTGTCAAATGCAAAAACAGTGGCATGTCATATTAAAAGAAAATGGACTAAGTGAGACACTTTCAAATTCGACGAATTATAAAAGGCAAGAAGCTGTTTTTGGTATGTACACAAAAACATATTAACATATATTTGAGGGTAGTTTCAAGAAAGAACAGTAGCTCCCACTATCTCTATTCCCGTATCAGAGATAATCTGTGTCTGACATGCACAACTAACATTCAATAAGAAACTTAATTCTCTAGGTAAGAGCAGAGAAAATTGCTTAAAATAAACATTGACCATTCATTGTTTTTTTTTTTTTAATTTAATTTAAGGATCAACAAACAGTATGGTCGTAGTATAAACATGTTCATCGATTTTTATCTATTTCTCATAATATAATCAATTTTAGACTCATACAATGTCTAAATACTTTGACAACTATGTAGAGAAAAATACTCAGTAGATAGTTATCAACTAATTTAACCTAACCGACATAACATCCGGAAATTGCGGTCACGTTTGTCGAAACGCTATATAATTTTTTTACATTGTTTTTATTACCTAGCAAATAATAAATAATATTAGTGAGTTCGAAATTTTACATACTAATTACAATACAGTATGATAATATTGTGATTAGGCATATTATGCAATCAAATGGATAAATAAATACCGTTTTCGATATGTCAAGTTTTTTTTTATTTATGAAATGGGCTAGCTTTTGAACACAACTCGCCTGATGGCAAACGACGATACGGTATAAGATGGAGCACGCTTGCCCATGCGGTGCCTATTGACTCTTGTCATGAAGAGACCCAGGTTGTAATTTATAGGGAACCCGAGGCAGGGAGCGCATTCTATTCCTGTGCAGTTCGTATTAAGAAGGAATTTTCGAAACGCTGCGTACGGACTTTACCAAAGTTCACGACGTAAGCGGAAATTGGTTGACGGGATCAGCTTGAACAACTGTTAGGCATATTCTCCATAATGAAGGTGAAAAAAAAATTACAGGCAAGCAGACAATTTAAAGGCAAGAAGATGTGCGACATCTTATTAACCAGCGCCTCGTTATTAATGAGTCGAATGGCGCGTCTCTCTACAGAGTGTAATGCTTCGAGCTGATATTTAGCAGAGCCATCCCACAGGTGACTGCAGTATTCCAAGCAGGATCGCACCTGCGCTTGGTAAAGATTAAGCAGTTGAACAGATGTAAAATACCGCCTAACCTTGGATAGAATACCAAGCTATTAAACACCACAAGTTTATGTTGGTATTAGTGTTGGTTGTTTCCCATCAATTTGACGAACATGGGTGTGCACAACGCGTCCCCTACACTCGCCCCCGACGTCGTACACTAGGCGTTCATTATTATAATTCCGTAATGGTTCTAGGAATAAGCGACTACAATCTATCCTTGGGCCAAGCATTTATTTGCAATAACATTGTAAAAAGCTAAAGAAAACATTTTCTCTTATTATTTCACTGCACTTCTTTTATTATTTTATTTACTAAAGAACAGCAAACAGCCATATTATAAAATGATAATATAAATGATAAGATAAATAACCTTAATAATAATACAGCCCACAGCACTATTCACAGATTACTTACAGAATTATACAAATTTACCGGTAGGAGTAGTTGACTTGCAACACAATTTATTTAAATATTTATATAATTTTTATTTTATATTAATTTTATTCCTGTTTATTTTCTATATATGATAGTATTATAAATGAAATATAAATATTTTGTTTCCCACCTTATTCTATTTCCTATTTGTTTAAATTGCATATGGATAATATTTTTTTTTATAAATTTGTGTAAAAAAAACTGTAAGCTCATCAGTGGGTTCATCTGAAAACAGGCGCTGATAGTCTTTGACTTTCAGCATTAATGCTGCTTTCATTATTTCAGCAAAAACTTAACTAAAGTCGCTCACTTTAGTTAAGTTTTTGTGGTCGTAGTTTTCTTCAGCTTTTAAAAAATGCTATTACATCCGTCATAGCAAATAAATGTTACCTAGTTTAAAGCCTAAAAAACTTATTGGCGCGGCGAAATATTTTCTGGAGCCAACGCGCCGCGCCTATAGCAAGAGAATAATTCTTAAATGGCTATAAATCCATCATATAAGGTACCTTACCAACTCGATGACAAGTAAACTCTTTCACAGGATAAAGTGAACCAACAACTCTCCCAGCAGCAGTCGACGCAAGACACGGGCGCCTCCACGTCTCAGGAGCCCGACCACATCTACCCGCCGACGCCGCCGCAGTCCGATCACAAGAGCCCTAAGACACCCACCTCCAAGACTCCCTCCACACGACACCAGTCACCTGTATCTGACGTCAGAATACTGTCCGACGAGTGATTGGTATTGTTAATATTGTAGTTTGATTTAACATGTGGTCAACATTTCTCATTTTTGCAACAAACTTTATTTATATTGAATTCTGAAGAAGTTTGAGTGACAGAATGCTGTCGATAATTTGTGTTGGGGGCACCGATGAAATAGAAAACACTTCAGTGGCCCTAGTACGAGCATTTGCAAAAAAGTATTCGTTCCGTAAACGATAGCAAAATGTATTAAACATTGAACAGCGCCTCTATTGGACGTAAAGGGAAAGTGAATTTTTCATACATTTGCTATCGTTTACGGAACGAATACCTTTTCGCAAGTTCTCGTACTAGCCCCCAGATATTTGCGGGTAATGTTATGACTAAGGGTGTTTAAAAGTAGTCATTTTAACGTTCAGTTAATTTACAAATATGGCGGATTGGCAACCAATGACAACCACTAATAATAAGAGTTGTCATTGGTTATCGAAATGTCAGTTTTGTTGACACGAAAAAGCGAACTTTACAGATGAATGAATGAATGAATGTACTAATGATATATTGATAAATGTAAGTACAGTTTTGTACTAATGACTAAAACAAATTAGTTTGGACTATTTTGATTTTGACTGATCCCATTTGCATTAGTGGCGCACCGTACCGGACGTATTTTATTAAAAACTTCTTTTGACATCTGACAGAGATGATAGGAATTTATTTATTGTCCGCGAAAAAAATCGTTGTTTCAAGCAAGATATGAATGCTACATCATCAAATGTCTAAAATTCGCGAGGATAGTTAGAATGGCACTGAAAATGGTGTCCAAATTCCATTCTTGCTCGCATGAAATACACGTAAACGACAAACGGATACATAATTTGTGACGCTATTTACAGTTACAATTTTTGTCTGCCGGGATTTATACATCAAGAAATTTGTATTGAATTTATACACCACATTTAAACTTAACTAACGCCTACGATTTTAGTTTTGGCACAGAATATATATAAGTGCAAGTACAGAAGGTTCACTCCACAAAATCATTTAAATAAGTAGCGACTCTTGCTACTACACAATAAAGTGCAATTCAGGACGTGCGAGCGCTAACTACCTACTGCTATATTAACCTAGAAGTTGCCTCTCTGTCTATCGCGTAAATCTTGTAGTGTTATCTCTGTCTATCGCGCGAGAGCGGGCACGGCAAGTCCGACAAGACGACTACTTGTGACTTCCTACCTAAAGTGCTGACTGCGCCAGGCCTTGTTTTAGTGATTGTGCCCTAACGTTGATACGTTTGCTACAATACAACAGAAAAGATCGTTTCACATAGATTATTTTGCAATATACTGTAATAACCACCGCATAACCCAAAGCAGTACATAATTATTGTTGTAATATTGTTATTGTTTTAAACTTTTGCGTATATGTTTATCTTTTATCAACACTAAGGACTTGTTAAATATAAATTATAATCCTCCACTAAAACTGGAACACCCAAGAACAAGTCAAACAGATATTAACGTCGATTATCTATTATTAGTGAGTAAATAACCCAATCTGACAGTACTAAAGTTATCTGCATCTCTTTTCAGTTCAGTGTGTGAGAAAAGAGAAAGATAGTATTTGGAAGGACACGTCTGGCGCTAAATAGGAAATATTGATGAAAGAGGCTATGTCCTATGAGTTGATAACGATGTGTGATAATTTTAGAACTGTCAAATTTAGTTAATGAAATGTTACAACAAAATCGACGTCATGGACCATAACTTAAAGAGCTGGGACCTTACGGCTAACTCTAACCGCGGCTCGAACAAGCGCAGTTTGCAAAATCACGCGTACCTTAACGCGCCGAGATACGGTTTGCAGTCGCGCAACTTTACGCAATTACCTAAACTGAATCGCTTATAAAAGGTACCCGTAAGGCCTCTGGATCTAATAATTACCAACATGAGAACCTCAAAGATCTTAGAAAAGCATTAGACATGTTTCACCAACTTTCGATATAGTGAAGATTCGAATTAGCGTATTTTCCGTGTTCAGTATTTCAAGAGTAGCAGAATTTAAAGCTGATTATTCCTGTCACTCTTCTAACAGTCCAGTTATACTAACGACCTTATCCCACAGCTTTAAAACAACCCAACTGTAATTAAATATAATATATATTTGAAATTACAATTACAAGAAATTTGATCGCCAGTTGTATTCCTTCCAATAGGTAAACAAAACTAAAACACGAGTGGAAATAATGCTATTTTTTTACTGCTCATTAACACACTGACTGATACTATCACAGCTTTGAAGTGTGCATGAAACTAACATAAACTTTGAAGAAGGAATAAATAATATCAACTTGCTCAATTTCTTGTATCGTTCTGTGTTTTGGAGACTTGCTACTGAACAGGATTTAAGGGCGGTTTCACATAAAGGTTAAATAATAATCCAAGATCATTGATAGATCAGAGTCACACAACGGGCAATGGAGAGAACTATGCTATGTCTTTTTGCGCGATAGAATCCGTAACGTGGATATTCGCCAAAGAACCAGAGTCACAGACATAGCTATTAAAGTTTGCAAGTTGAAGTGGCAATGGGCAGGCCACATCGCTCGAAGAACAGATAACCGATGGGGAAAAAGGTTCTTGAGTCCACCACGAACCGGAAGACGCAGCGTAGGTAGGCCACCCACTAGATGGACCGACGACATCGTGAGTCGCGGGCATTCAGTGGATGCAGATGGCAGGATGTCGTTCAGTGTGGAGGTTAAAGGGGGAGGCCTATGTTCATTAGTGGACGTCTTCTGGCTGATGATGATGAGATAACTCAAGATGTAGAATTTAACATTTCTATGGTGTGAAACTTTAAAATATTTCCAGAGGTTCTCATGTACTGGACAATATCAAAATATAGAATGTTGTTGATCACTAGCACAATGCAAAACAGCAAAAATGTAATACGTATTAGAAACTTGTGGCTCGTTTTCAGAAAGTATTTATTGAACATTTTGGTAAACTAAAAACAAATGTTGCAGGCCTAATCACATTTTTCGTAACGTCGGCGTGGATATGTTAATTTCCGAATTTTGACAAATTTGGTATGGTAAAGTTTTGACCGTTGACCGTTATGACGAAATTTGTGAATGAAGGAGGTTAGCTTTATATTTTAGAAGTACCCTAAATTTACGAGCAAACTTCAAGTCCAGATAATAATTTTTGTGCTTGACATATGTGTCAAATTATATCGCTTGAACATTCCAACCAATAACTTTACATGTTCATGTAATATTAAGGTGTAGAACTCAGTGCCACGCGTACACAAGCCGTACGCTAAGCACTGTTTAAATATTTGCAACAGGCCTAGCATGCGCGCGCGCCTCAATTAACATTTTCCACCCTTATTAACCGACTTCAAAAAAGGAGGGGGTCTCAGAACTGTCGACTGGGTGAACCGATTTTGATGATTCATTTTTTTATTTGGGAGCTGGTGCTTCCTTTGTGGTCCCATTTCAATTTGACCCATTTATGTCATTTTTATGAAGTTGGTTTTTTGTATTGATAATTTTTTACAAATATGTATATGTATTCCGCATTGACTCTGTAATTACGCTTCAGGCTGATTTAATTCCATCTTAGATTTAAATTCATAACTAACTGTTGTTTCAAATGGGAAGTTGCATGTAGTATGTAAATAGACGGTTGTGTTCGATTCTGGTTATATATTTTTAATAGTATATGTGTTTTGTAAATATGGATAGAGATATATTTGTAAACCAATCATTTTGATCAGAAATATTATATTCATAATAATCTTTAATGAGTTGGCACAAATATGTAAACGTATATTTTCTTTTTCTCTCTGTTCTAAGCACGGATGAAATAAGCAACCTTTTTTTTCCAAATCTCAATCAATTTAGTTCTTAATAAGATAAAACTTACTTATAATGTGTATGCTTAGTTAAGTCTTTCACGTTTTAAATTAATTGTATGTACATATTTGAATATATTATTTCTTATTTGATTGAACAAAAATTTTGTTCAAGAGACTGATTACAAGACTTTCAGAGTCGATCGTAAATTCTTATAAAATTATAATTAATATGTAAGTGAGAATTAGTTTCGCGACGGAAGATATAAATATTGCGGCTATTTCGACTAACCAAAGACTGTCGCTTGGGAAACAGATCTTTGCATTTTTCTTTACATATTTCATGTTTCTTTGATGATATTTGTCTAGATGTCACTTTTATGCGATGTTTTTTGCCTCACATCTGCAATTTGTGGAATTGCGGCATTTATAATAACTAAATATAATATGGACTTCTTCAAAAGGGCTGTTAATAGTCTTTAAGGGTCGGCAACGTATCTGTGATGCCGCTGGCATTGCAGGTATCGGCGACGGTGATCGCTTACCATCAGGCGACCTGTCAATTTCTTTGCCACCTATGGCATTAAAAATATATTTTTTGAGTACTTGTTTATTTTAAGAGTTCATTTTATAATCCGGAATAGAATTTTTTTACGGTCATAGTTTTCGGGTTGTCTTTAAACTACGCTTACAATTGTAAAGTAATACCATATTTTAAAATAAAACAGATTTTTATATCTAAACAACACGCATCAATAGTTGGTATCATATAATAGTGGTATTTCTTATATAGTGCCCTACTATGCGCCAAGAACAGATAGTTACTATCCAGCACTGATAAAATGTATGTATAATAATTAGAACCACTGTCAGTAGCTATAGACTTTCATTGTTTCCTATTCTTAATATTCTTAGTTCAAGATTTTGCATGTCTGTGAGAAACAGAACGAAAGGAAGCTATAATATTATAATACTAAATATTGAAATGGATTGAACAGATTAACAATTAGTCCAAAATAAGTGTGTTACTATGTAATGTGCGTAAAAAATCCGGGTATTTTTATTGATTGTTAGTAAAATCCATTTAGAATTAAGTTGAACGATACGCTTATCCTCCGAGGCGACCTCGCCTTTTAAATAAGACTTAGGTATGTTATCAGAATAATATAACTTTATTCTTAGCTCGATTAGTACACACTTCGATTTAAGTTATTTTTATATCAATTTATTTTGAAAACTAATATAAAAACGTAGTTGTAATAGATATTTTTCAATTGTATTCTGAAATGAGTGTGTGATCTCAAGAAAGTTCCATAAATCAACACTGTTCCGCGTTCATTATAATGTTTGGATTTCACTGTATAAAGTTATCATAGTTCATTAAAATAAATTAATATAATCGACTTCCTGACATTATAATGTTCCCGGAACTCTCCCATGATGTTATTGTGTATGTCTGATTCGTGCAATAAATGCGTTCAATCACATCTGTACTCATTTGAAGCCACGGCAGATTAGCTGTAAAAGTATTAAATAAATGGTGTTGATATTTAATTATATTCTTTTTTTTACCTTGTAAGTGAAGAATGTGCGCCCATACCGCGCTGCCACGGCGAGGCTTGTGCGACTCCAATCCACTAAATCAGTGTTTTTCAAACTGGTCGCGACTCCCTGGGTCGCTATGCCTCTACACTTCGACCAAAATAAAATGAATGGACGGGCCCAGTAGAAGAGCATTTTTGAAGATTACAAAATGAGCGCCAGCTCTCATTTCGTTTCAGTCGGTCTCTAGCCGTAGGAAGTGAAACACGAGTCTATTGTTACGCGATAACGAAACATCTGACAAAATTATGAATTCGTATGCTTTACCGAAGTGTAAATACACAAATAAAACCGATATCTATTTTTTGTAACATATATACTGTACATTTTTATAATTAGGTGTTGAAGTATATGTCCGACGGTTTTGACTCGTTTTTACTGATCAAGTTCAATGGTTAGGGCCCGTCCATTCTTTTATTTTGGTCGAAGCCTCTACAAGGGGGACGCGAAGCCTCAGTAAAAAAAGAAAAAAACAAAGTTAAAAAATATTTTTACTGAGAAAAAATCTTTAATGGGTAATATAAAAATAAAAATGTACGTATTTGATATTTGTTATATAATAAAATACAGATTATAAACTGATGGGCCCATTTTTTTTTTCATACTATGGGGGTCGCGCCAAGTAAATGTTTGAAAAACACTGCACTAAACTAGGGTGTCTAACATGCGGCCCTACCGCGTTTACCATCTAAATGACTTCCGTGCATCGCTGCTGATGAGATTTAAAAATGTATGGCGACGTCAGTCATCTGAAGTGACGCCATACATTCATAGTGCGAAGACTTCAGCCGCGCGCGTTCGGGCGATACACGGAACTCAACCGTAAGGCGAATGGTGAGCAATCGTGGTCGTGAAAGGAGTCCAATTATTATTTACTTCTATCCAATTATTATTATTTTATCTTTTATTCTCATACCTATTGTTTTTTTTTCCCAATGAGGGCGGCACTTACGCTTACCATTAGCCTTAGAGAGTGTTTTAGTTATGAAGTCGGTTTTTTATGATAATGATAAAAATAGGTGGCTTTCGCTCGTCGTTTCCGTTTAATCCCGATTGCCACCACCATCATCGCCACCTGTGGTGGCAATCGAGGACGAAAATATATGACTTGATTCACCCTTTTGAGACATATTCCCAAAGAAACGTAGTCTTCCTAGATATTGAAAGACAAATCACTTAAAGAGCAAATTTATCAGTTTACATTATCTTCGACCGTGGTAACGAGTTGACTGAAAGAAAACTGGATAAGTCCGGCGAGAAGAGCGGGTGTTGTTCATCTTCCCTCATTTGATTTTGAAACAAAAACCTGAGCTGTATGGAGAAACGTGCCTGAATCGATCAATCACATTGGTCGAAATCCACATCTCATCTCAGGTCCGATGCAATGGAAATAGTCATAGCAGAGCGTAGTGGGTTTAGACGCAGTCGCAGTGTCTAAAGTCCAAACCACGTTTTGGTCTTTCACGTATTTCAATGTTTTTTATGCTAATGCACCAAAAACCAATGACCAAATCAGCAGAGTATCGTTTTCGCAAATAGCCAAATATTTTGGAATTTGGCGCACAAATATTTGGCTGGCGCACCAGCATGCTGGCGAAGTCCTCTCATCATCATCATCATTTCAGCCATAGGACGTCCACTGCTGGACATAGGCCTCCCCCATCGATTTCCAAAAGGACCGGTTGGAAGCGGCCTGCACCCAGCGTTTTCCTGCAGTCTCTTATGCGTAGCGTAGGTCGTCTGTCCATCTTCTGGGTGGAAGTCGTCTACCAGAGAAATATATAAAAGATATTTCTTTTTTATTTAGCGTTACCATGACGTTTATGCTCTTTGACAAATACCGTTTTACATGGGGTTCATCAAAAGGGCTGCTAATAGTCTTTAAAAGTTGGCCACATATCTCTGTGATGCCCCTCGTGTTGCAGGTAGTTAAAGGCTTACTATCAGGCGGCCCGTTAGCTTGTTTGCCACTTATGGCATAAAAAAACTGGAACGGAGGGACATCATTGCCTGTAGTCTGTGTGAGATTTTATAAATTAAACAAGTTAAATAATTAAATTAGAGTATTTATTCGCTCTCATAATCACAATTACTTATACATAGCTAAGGCATCAGAAGTAAAATTGAATCACAATTCAACTAACAATAATTACTGTATCCACTGGATAAAAAATAAATACTTATATGCTAGGGTCGCGGATCCGCCATTCTGAAAAAATATATTTTATTTAAAAAAACTATACTGTCCCACTGGGCCCTGATTCCATAACTAAAACACGCACGTAACACGGCGTGTTAAGTTAACCTCTCAAATATGGCCTCTAATCCTTAGGAAATAAACGCCAACTTTTTGAGGTTAACTTACCGCGCCGCGTTACGAGCGTGTTTGTAGGTATGGAATCAGGCCCCAGGTGGGCAAAGGTTTCCCCCAGCATTTCCTACCATACATCCAATATTGAGAAAAAAAGTTCATTTTGTCCAAACAGATCAACAGAACACATGATCATCTGACCCCAAACTAAGCAAAGCTTGTAATATGGCTGCCAGAGACTGATATACGTACATATATATTTTTAAATACATACTTAAATAGATATTAACACCCAGACATAGAACAAACACAAATGTTCATCACACAAATGTTTGTCCTACATTGGAATCGAACCCAAGCACAGCAGGCAGAATCACTACCAACTAAGCTAACGGGGCTGTCAATGAACACAGTAACCCATTCTGAAGTGTATTTGCTTGAATAACTTACAAGTGTATAGATATGTGCGGCGAGGCGGTGACTGCGGAGGCA
Source organism: Agriopis leucophaearia (assembly GCA_949125355.1). NCBI lineage: Eukaryota > Metazoa > Arthropoda > Insecta > Lepidoptera > Geometridae > Agriopis > Agriopis leucophaearia. The sequence continues at coordinate 2,182,503 of OX421262.1, forward strand.
TCTTGTGGCGTCAGGAACACGAACTGACGCGTGGTGTTCTTGAGCGCGTGATCTATCAGCAGTTCCATCACTATCTTGCGGTTCACGTTGTCCTAAACACGGGGAAATTACTCTCACTCATCATCATCAGCCAGAAGACGTCCACTGCTGAACATAGGCCTCCCCCTTTAACCTCCACACTGAACGACATCCTGCCATCTGCATCCACTGGACGCTCGCGACTCTCACAATGTCGTCGGTCCATCTAGTGGGAGGCCTACCTACGCTGCGTCTTCCGGTTCATGGTCTCCACTCAAAAACCTTTCTTACCCATCAGTCATCAGTTCTTCGAGCGATTTACTCTCACTCATCGAGATACAATATAGAGTCACAATCGTGCCAAAAAAAATCCGAACCAAAACTTGGCGCACGCTTCGCCGACTTTTTTGTTAGTTGTAAGGCAACTGCGTTCCGAGTACAATGCCGCACGATGCCAGTGCCACGATGACAAAATACAATATCACTTTATCATACACCATATAAAAAAAAAACATAAAAACAAAGTAACTCAAAATTAATACAAAATCCGGCAGTATAATAGGCGGCCTTAGATGACATAGCGGACGGTTAAACACTATGCAAGCGACATAACGTCTAAATTGGAGTAAATGTGGCATTGTGACTATATAATTGATGTCTAGGTATGTACAACGACGCTCGGACGTTTTTTGGCTGTTTTCACTTAGAGATTGTGACTCTATAGGTATTGTATCTCTATGTTCTCACTACTAGAATTTAAAATGACTGGCGAAATGTCACCCGCCCTAAAGATAAGGTATCAGTGGGAAGAGGACAGCATCGGAGCCTTAATAAACAATGGGGTCAAACCAGCGGGGCTACCATAACCTCAAAAACATTCTTATAATAATCTTACATAGACCTTCGTCTCGCTCTCTAGGCTGATGAGAGAGCAAGACAAAGTTCAATGTAATGTAAATATGAGAATGTTTTTGAGATTATGGTTGCCCACCTGCTATCTAATAGAAAATATGGTTGTCTTTGGAATAGAAAAGTAAAAAAAAAAAAAAAAACTGCGAATGGTCTGATATCGTCCATCCATCGAATTAAGAGAACTAGACACAACAAGTTCTATAACTCACCATAAACACATCGAACTCGTCCATAAAGTAGAAAGGCAGCTCGACGCACTCCCACAGTGCCATGATGAATGCCACAGTGGAGTAGGACCGTTCACCACCGGAGAGCGAGGATGTGGACGACGCGTGTCGCTTGGAGCTGGACTCACGGCCCGTGCACAGGATCTCCAGCACGCCGCGCGCGTTGTCAATATCCATACGACCCTGGACAAAACAAACATAGGGAATTCTTTTTTGTTTACAATAGAAGTGAAAGCGCGCGTATTACGTAAGCGCGCTGTTCATGATTACATATGCAGATTTATTACACTGTTTTAAACTATCACGGCTCTTTACTAAAGTTACATGATTATTTACGGGATATTTACCGTGGTAAGGTTGCCAGTCTTCCCGTTAACATGGTGCATGTGACTGCGCCGAAATATCGGGAGCTCCTTTCACAACCATACCACGGTAAATATCCCGTAAATAATCATATAACTTTAGATTTATTACAATTATTTACCCCCAACCCCTTTTCAGTAAAATTAAGCAAAGCTCTTACGCCCTATGCTTACGTAAACATTGGTATATGCATTTTTCTTTTAATGAGAGTATTCTGTTTTTTTTTTTTATTGATATGAATCATGCTGCTCATGAGAGCAGCATTTATAATTCAGGAATAAGAAAATTAGCTTATGATAGAGGACTTCCACGCACATAATATTCATTAAAACAAACTTTATTGTCACGGTATTCAACATAGAGTAAGAAACAAATAATATAATCCTATGTATATGAATGCCATATTTATTCCAGGTATTTTGAATTAAAAACCAAAAAGTTGAACCGATTTTGATTAAATTTCTATGGTACCAATCTGAAAGTATTTCATGTGTAAAGTGAAAGTATGTAATTTTCCAAATAGGTTTATAAATGACGGAGTTCTGAGATAACAAAGATAAACAAGTGGATCACATTGAAACCGACTACAAAAATTTATTAAAAACATAATAAGTGCCTATAAAATTTGAGGGTTGCCCTCGACCCCATCATCAGATCATGAATTGGTGACAATGGGACCAAATTGGAAGTATACCCTATCGATCAAAGATTTTTTTTTGGTCCACAGTTGCGGCGAAATCGGTGAACATAATTATAACATCATCACGTCTAGTGGATGCAACTCGTGACCAGAATGCTGGCCTCTACTTTGCTCAAAGAGTGAGCATTGCCATACAACGTGGTAATGGGGCCAGCATTTTGGGGACGATTCCCACTGGTAGCGGTTTAATAGATTAGTTTAGTAGTTAGGTATTAACATATCGTTTTTTTTATAATTTTTTATTATTGGAATGTTGTTTAAGTTATTGTAATAAATTTCTTAAGTTAAAATGTCAAAAAAAAACATGTGGAACATAGAACCGTCGTCCTTTCTCGTCGGTTAAAATGATTAGAGTTACATACCGAATAACCTCGCAAATTCAATATGGACTGGAAACAGTACTGCACCCTCCTTGCGATGTAGGACTGCACTCGGTGGCAGAACTTCAAGTGCTTGTCTGTAGTGCATTTAACCTGGCGACAAAATAACCTTTAAATTAAAAATCTGTTTATGCCTACTTGACAGGCACGGCACAACAGACTATGTATTTTATTTATATATATTTATACTAGCTGCGCCCGGGGAAACCCCGGATCTTTATGTATGCGTTTGGGGTAAAACGTGATGTGTGTTTAAATGTACCTACTTGTATGTCTACAAAACTTTAAATTCAAGACGTGTTTACCATCTTCAACTGCAACATTAGATGAGATGTGGTTAACCGCCTAGTCTGTCACCATAAAAAATACTAGACCATTAGAAAACGTATTTATTTTAATACTAGCTGCGCCCCGCGGTTTCACCCGCGTGGTGATGAAAATCGGTGATGATGATGAAAATTAGCCTATGTATTAATCCAGGACATAAGCAATGTATATTCCAAATTTCATCCAAATCCATCCAGCCGTTTCTGCAGGATTGAGTAACAAACATCCATCTATCCATACATCCAAACTTTCACATAAATATAATATGATATTAGTGTGAAGTGTGATAGTGTGATTTTAGTTATCTGTATCTCTGTGTTCATATCTATTTAAGTATGTATTTTTCTAATTTTTTCATTATTACAAAAAAAGCATTGGCGCCAGCGGAGGTGAGTTTGGACAAATATAATTTATTCTAAAATCATGTCACAACAATGTCTGAAAGTAGATATAATATAAGTATCAATAAAATGTTATTGTCTACAGTGGCGTAGCTAGGTAAACAAAGGCCCCGGTGCAAAAAAAATGGGGCCCTATCTAAACTGGGCTAGGTTTTATCATGTAAAAATAGAAATACTTTAAAGGTAAAAAGCTACTTTATCATCAGCTCTTTATTGTGCTTAAAGCTACTTAGGTATTACATGAATGTGTATGAAGGGTTTTTTTTTTGCAAGGTTAGTTTGAGGTTTGCTGGTCAGGATCCGAGGGCCCCCTGAGCTTGAGGGCCCCGGTGCACGGCACCCGCCTAGCCCTCCGATAGCTACGCCACTGATTGTCTATCTATACTTACGTCATCAATGAGCAGTTTGAGCCTGTCCAGAGTGAGCTTAGTGCGTCGGAACTTGCGCTCCACTTCTAACAGTTTCTCAGCGACTTGCGCCTTCGTCAGCCCGTCGCTGCGTATGGAACTAAGCTTCAGCTGGGTCTTCTTCAGCTCGTTCGTTACTATCATCTTGTCCCTGTTACAACAACAATCATATTTATCACATAATCAGCCAATTAATGTCCACTGTTGGACAAGGCCTCCCTCATAGAGAGGGGTGTTGCCATAATCCCCACGCTTGGCAGGCGGCTTGGGGATCGCAGTACTTTCACCGTGTACTATTAGGACGCTGCTGCCCATCCTCTGGTGGTTCTGGTCGCAGTTTTAGGACATACCCGGGTCTTAATCATATTTATCATCTTGTTTCAATTATAAAAACCAGCCAAATGCGATCTAAGAGAGACCGCAGGAAACAGGATGCAGGCCGCATCCAACCTGTCCTTTTGGAAATCGATGGGGGAGGCCTATGTACAGCAGTGGACGTCCTATGGCTGATATGATGATGATGACAAAATGCGAATCGGGACCGCGCTCTGAGGGTTCCGTTTCACCACATAAATTGTTAAAGTAAAAAAACGTAAGCGTAATAATAATCAATAAAAAAAACAGTCTTCATAAAAATGACAGAACTGGACCAAATTGAAATGGGACCACACGGAAAGCACCAGCTTTCAAATAAAAAAAAAGGAACATCAAAATCGGTTCACCCAGTAGAAAGTTCTGAGGTAACAAACATTAAAAAAAAGTCGAATTGATAACTTTTTAGAAGTCAGTTTAAATTAGTACATTTTCTCTAAATAAGGTATTTAAATTGTTTTTTTTTTTAAGAACACATTTCTGCAAAAATAACACTTAACAGTCTCGACTGTTGCTAAAATGATTTACCTACTACTATTTAGTTAACTAAGCGCGCGTGTTAAATCATATATAGGCAAATCTACTTCACGGGTCACCAAGATACCGGCCTAGCCGAGTTTGCCGCTGTTAAGTCAATTATAACCTATGTTAGACACAATTAATGTATACCTCCGCAGATGGGATAATGTAAAAACGTTTCAGAAATAAATATTTATTTTACTTTAAAAAATAAAAAAAATACCTGGGGCGCTCAATCCTCGGGCATAACGTTAAAGCTTCGTCCACCTTCCTCTTGACGACGTCACGTTTCTCCTCCAGTATGAGCTCGACTTGTGACAGTTTGTTCTTATCTTCCTTCACTCGTTGCTGCCACGTGCGCCGCTCCGTCACTCCTTGGTCGAGCTTCAGCTGCTCTTGCTCTATTTCTTCCTAATGTCACAATTACTATGACTACATAATATAAAACAAAGTCGCTTTCCTCTGTCTGTCTGTCCCTATATATGCTTAGATCTTTAAAACTACGCAACGGATTTTGATGCGGTTTTGACTATCAGTTAGATAATTTTTCACGAAAGGTTTATATATATAATAAAACAAATACCCGTGCGAAGCCGAGGCGGGTCGCTAGTTTCTTAATAAAGCATGATGGACAAGTATGTAGCACTAATGCCTGATTTACACTTTGTTAAGTATCAAGTGCGAGTGACAAGTGTAATTGTCAAGTTTTTAGTAAAATTAAATTGCCCAAAACAGGGACAAGTGGAGGGAGGGAAGGGAGGCCTTTGATCTACAGTGGGGCGATACAGGCTAATATTTTTATTTTACTCTATTCGGAAAACAAACAGCTCAGAGGTACAAATTATGGTAGGTGGATGGTAGAATCGAGATATATTGAGTTTTCACTTATAAAAACAAGATGTTTACATTACAGATCCTAGACCAGAAATATTGACTGCCTCGGTGGCTCAGTTGGTAGTGATCCTACTTTCTGTGCTTGGGGGCGTGGGTTCGATTCCCATCTAGGACAAACATTTGTGTGATGAACATTTGTGTTTGTTCTATGTCTGGGTGTTAATATCTATTTAAGTATGTATTTAAAAATATATATGTATGTATATCAGTCTCTGGCAGCCATATTACAAGCTTTGCTTAGTTTGGGGTCAGATGACCATGTGTGCAATAATGTCCCAGATATTTATTAATATTATTTATTATTAACTAAGTAATAACTAAAAGTAGTATCTATCTAAATAATAAATGTCTAACTAAAAATAAATATATGAAGAGAACAAGGTTTATAACAGTTTGTAAAAAGATGGTGTTTATTAATACAAAAATGTTTTAAGAACTGGTTAAGAAGAACGTGGTACATACATACTGTTTGAAATAAGCGTGTAAACGGATGCGTTGTGATAAGCTCAAGTTACAAGTGCAGGTGCTTTTACTGTCAAGTCAAGGTTTTAGGGGCGGCAAATTAGGGGTCAAAGCATACCCTACCCGCCTTATAGGTTACATGGTTGAGGTTTTATTAGCTCTGAATTATACCCAAAAACTATTTCATGTGCAAACTAAATCATTGGGTTGTAAAAATAATCTAGGAGAAACACCCCCTAGTTCAAAATCATATCTACTAATAACGGGAAAAGCTAGTGTATTTAGGACGATAGCGCATAAATCATACAGTAACAATTATAATGTTTTTTTATTTTTATTAATATGAATGTGAATTAGTTAGGGTATGGAATTATAGAGGTCGGTAGGGTCGGCAAAACTTGAAGCCTCCTGGCGGCAAATGTGTAAATCCGCCGCTGACTTTTAAATAAACCTATGGCAATACTGAATGTTTCGGGAACTTGTAATTTGTAGTAAAATTATAAAGTGTGAAAGGGCTCTAAGATGATAATGTATTTCGTAGCACTCACGCTGAGACTCCTACAGGCGGCGGATGCTTCACCCAGTCCTGTCTTAACGGTTTTCATCTGAGAGTCGTACTCGTCGACTCTACGCCGGTACTCTTGGTCTTTCCGAGTAAACGCGTCGACAGCTTCTTGAAGCGTGCTCTGCTTCTCCTTGGATATGTTCAGTTCTTCCACCTATTTCAGAAATATTAATAAAGTATAGAGAACAAGTCTGCAAGTTGAAGTGGCAATGGGCAGGCTACATCGCTCGAAGAACTGATAACTGATGGGGAAGAAGGTTCTTGAGTCCACCACGAACCGGAAGACGCAGCGTAGGTAGGCCTCCCACTAGATGGACCGACGACATTGTGAGAGTCGCGGGCATCCAGTGGATGCAGATGGCAGGATGTCGTTCAGTGTGGAGGTTAAAGGGGGAGGCCTAAGTTCAGCAGTGGACGTCTTCTGGCTGATGATGATGATAGAGAAAAGGTAAAGCTTGCAAAAATTTACTCCTGCCTCCAAATTGGTACTGTGCTAAGTCGTGGCACGAACTCACTTTGGCATTTAATGCAAGTCATAGATAAGATTAAGGCAAACCTCAGATCAGAAATACATTTTATGTTTTCAACTAACTTGAAAAATAAAGGTTCTTATTTTGTTTATACTGGGCGTTTCTCTACAGGGTTACGCATATAGACTACTAAACCGAAAGGAGGTCATTCTACTCATCATCATGAACAACTTTTATCATAGGACCAAACCTGAAAACGCGAAAAAAAAATACAGCAGCGGCCGCAGTACGAATATTCGCAGAAAATACGTACTATAGAATTTCAAACTAATTTTGATTCAAAATTTGTATGAAATTCGATAGTACGTATTTTATGCGAATATTCGTACTTGAGCCACTGTTACATACATTATGTCGAGGGTCAATGACCGTTTTCAATGGAACAGTAAATATTTTTTTCGTGATTCCAGGTTTTGAATCATTGTAAAAAAAACATAATGATGAGTATAATGACCTGCTTTCGGCTTAGTACAGTCTATATGCGTAACCCTGTATAAGTGTGGGAAGTGGTAATTTAATGAAGTGGACTTTGCAGGATGAATCAGTTAACGTAAAGGCTACTAACAACCAAAAGAAAGAAGAGTTCTTGGTGGAAATGTAGAAGGTACAATAATTGATTGATTGAATCAGGCGTTACTTTGCGGAAGTCCATTTTCAAAACTGTTTTAATGATGAATTTCTAGTGTAATTCCGCTTCTAATAATTTTATAATTAAAAATAATTCAGAATTAATTAATTTTTTGGTTCAGGTTACGTTAATTTTCAATTTATGTAATTAATATTTTATATCAGGTTAGGCAAAATTAAACTCAATAAAATTAACATTATCAACAAATATTTATCACAAATTCCTTATTGTACTTGAAGCGACGTAGAAGCGGAATTACACTAGAAATTCATCATTAAAACAGTTTTGGTACAATAATTGATTGATTAATTGATTCCTAGGATTATTGGGACTAGTGAGGATGAAAACATACTGTTTTATTACCCTCCTAATTAGGTAAATCTGTAAGTTTTTTTTTTTAATGATGAAATGAGCTAGCCTTTGACCACAACTCACCTGATGGTAAGCAACGATGCGGTCTAAGATGGGGCACGCTTGCCCATGAGGTGCTTATTCACTCTTGTTTTGAAGAGACCCAGGTTGTAATTATTCAAGTACTTTATTTAAATTACATTTCTACAAGCTCTTTTGAGCTGCCCTAGATTGGTCAAAATATTTTCTGAGTTTTCTGAAACCATTGACAATTATCAAAACTAGGGTTTTTTTCACAAACCAAAACATTGTGATGTGGAGTCTGGTGCTGGTCCAGCGCTGCAGCGGCTTCCTTGGCTGCCTCCGTCTTCTCGTGCCTCTCGGCCAGCAGCGCTTGAAGCGCTTTAGAAGCGGCTCGCTCCGTGTCGCGAGCCTCACGCGCGTCCTGATTCAACTCCTCGGCGTTGGCTTCCAACTGGTGAAGTGTGGACTCTGCTTCTTCGATCTCAGCTTGCACTTGCCTAAGATATCACAAAACAAATAATAGTAACTCAAGGTCTTAAACTCCGAAATAACTTTCTAACTAATAAATTTAATTTTAGGGTGCGTTCAATCTGAATATATCGTATTACTGCGCGCGAGAGCTTTTTTAATGCTGTTTTTTAACTGACTTCCAAAAACCTTACCTAGGAACTTTCGGTTCGGTGAATCGATTCTGATGATTCTTTTTTTATTTGAAAGCTGGTGCTTCCCGTTTGGTCCAATTCCAATTTAGTCTAGTTCTAATGTTTTATTTTTTTACAAATTTTTATTATACACACAAAAATTATTATAACAGACAACTGTCGGAACACCTCAGTACTAAATCAGGCATGCGCTCTCTAAAACCGATAGTGCCTAATTAATGCACACGCTATGGGATAGAGGGCGCATATTTGGTCCAGTTCTGACATTATTATGAACTCGGTTTTTTATGTTGATAATTATTTAATTGAAAGAAAGAAAGAAAGAAATATTTATTTTGTTACAACTACTTAACATAAACAACAAACATGATATATGTGAAAGTTTGGATTGATGGATGTTTGTTACTTAATCACGCAGAAACGGCTGGATGGATTTGGATGAAATTTGGAATATACATTGCTTATGTTCTGGATTAACACATAGGCATACTTTTCATCATCATCACCGATTTTCATCAGCACGCGGGTGAAACCGCGGGACGCAGCTAGTATATTTATAATAATTCGTCATCGTGAATGATTACCTTTTCCTCTCGAGCGTGCTGATCTGCAGATAGCGCGAGCCGCGCGCGGCGCCCCCGTAGCTGCGGTAGTTGGGCGCGGGGTGGAACTCGGTGCTGTCTAACGTTACTATTTTGGAACAGTTCTCCGGCACATTCTCCTCGTTACTCGACAGACGGATGGCGTCATCTGGTAATGGAAGGTAATACGCCAGGTCAGTTTGTTCATTTGACTAAACTTGTATAAGTTTAAGATATTATCCTATAATCATTATCAATATAAAAAGTAGACTTCATAAAATGTTAGAAATAGATCACATTGAGGAGGGAACCACACGGAAAGCATCAGCTTTCAAATAAATAAAAAATCATCAAAATCGGTTTACCCAGTCAAAAGTTCTGAGATAACAAACATTTAAAAAAAACTACATAATTAATAACCTCCTCCTTTTTTGAAGTCGGTTAATAAATAATGTGATAATAAGGTACGTACCTAACAGTTAAATATGCAATTTAACTTGGATGAGTAAGTGACTTGCCCTACCTATGAATTCCTGAACCACTATTTCAAAAACTCAGGGGACAAGTGGTTCACATTGAAAACCGACTTCAAAAACAGATGAGAAACGTAATAAGTGTCTATAAAATTTGAGGGTTGCCCTCGATTTCCCTGGGATCCTATATCAGATCCTGACTTGGTGACAACAGGGCCGTCCAAATTGGAAGTATACCCTAGCGAACAATTTTTTTTATCGGTTAACAGTTGACGGAGAAATCGGTGAACATACATTTAAAAAACAGTGGAAACTAGAACCGTCCTTCTTTTTCGTCGGTTAATAATGTTCCTATTTCAAGTATGTAGTTCAAAAAGTGAAGTCAAGTTACAGGGATCACCAGTAAAAATGTTCAAAACTAGTGTAACGGAGCTCTGTCACGTAAAACTATTTTAAAAAAAAATACTTCAACTGACCACAATGTCAAATTTTCAAGTTTCTGTAATAGCTGGAAGTATTATTTTTAAACTATTTGTAAACATTTTGAAAAGTAATTGATAAATTTTGGGGGTCATCACAAAAACCACATTTTGTTAATATTACACGGGAAATAGTTTAAAAAAATTGAGGGTTTGGGTCAATATCTCAAAAAACACATTTTGTTAATATTACACGGGAATTAATCACGTAAAAAGATTTTGGGGTTTGGGTCAATATCTCAAGAACCATGTTTTGTTCATATTACACGAGAATTAGGTAAAGGATTTGAAGGTTTGGGTCAATATCTCAAGAACCATGTTTTGTTCATATTACACGAGAATTACGTAAAGGATTTGATGGTTTGGGTCAATATCTCAAGAACCATGTTTTGTTCATATTACACGAGAATTACGTAAAGGATTTGAAGGTTTGGGTCAATATCTCAAGAACCATGTTTTGTTCATATTACACGAGAATTACGTAAAGGATTTGAAGGTTTGGGTCAATATCTCAAGAACCATGTTTTGTTCATATTACACGAAAATTACGTAAAGGATTTGAAGGTTTGGGTCAATATCTCAAGAACCATGTTTTGTTCATATTACACGAGAATTACGTAAAGGATTTGAAGGTTTGGGTCAATATCTCAAGAACCACATTTTGTTTATATTACACAGGAATTACTTACGTAAAATGTATGAAAACCATGTCAGGTTCCATAATAAAATTTCAAGAGCCATTCATTTTAGATTAGAAATTTGGTATTGTAGGTGCTTTCCAGGAACCATGATAATACTAGACACACAAAACATCAACACTTGCATTTTTTTTTTATGATACTGAGTAACGAGACGAGCGAAGTTGCTCGCCTGATGGCTCTTGACGCTTGCCCATAACAGCACAACGCCACTCAGAATTTTGAACTTCAACAGTTCAAAACCCTGGATGGCAATGCACTGCGCTCGTCACCCCGAGATATAAGTTGAGTCCTACCACTACAAAAACATATTTGCATGACTATATTTTGAGTTATGGGAGGATCGCTCTGGAGTGGTGTTTTCACACTTTACAACAACGTACCGTGTTCTGGCACCAGCAGTATGGACTCTAGGCCGATATTGTCGATGAGGTAGTTGGCGATGACCGGATCCGCTACGTGTACAGAGTCCAGCGCCGAGTGGAAGCTGCCCGCGCGCACCTTGTTCCGACGCACGTCGTGCTGAGTGCTCAGAAACTTGCTGCAAGTCACGGCAGGCTTCGACGCGTTTCCGTACACCTTGCAAACAAATACATTAACTTTTAAAAAATCCATATATAGGGTATCATCTGTCCGGATTCTTAGACCATTGTGTGGCTTTGTAGTTTGTCCGGCTTTTATTAGCTTGGGCGATGTAATAGGAGTAAATCTTGATTAACGTCTCCCTAAACATATAACAATATTTTTTTAACTAACCAACGTACTAAAATTTTTCTGGTTTGTCAGGAATTTTCAAATTTTGGTAACCCCACAAAAAATATATTTTTTTTGTTTATATTAGAACGGCTGTCAAACATTTTTGTAAGAAATTTGTTGTAGCCTATTGCACCCATATAAACGAAATGTCAGTCATTCGAAATCAGTTAGCAACTGTGACGCGGAGTTCGACGCGTTGATCTAAATAAGAATATTCAATCAAGGTTCTGTCATAATACCTGGCGACAGATTTTCCTTCTCATTTCCGTTCTATTTACTTCTCTTTTCTGTGGGTAACCCTATGCCAGAGATTCGATTCGAATCGACGAATCTAATGACACCTCACATTCAAAGCCGACAGACAGATTCGTTTAGGCCAGAAGAGGTAATACAAACATGAACTGGAAAACCACTACCCTCCTTTTAAGAAGTTTTTTTTTTGTTTATTAATGCTTACTTATCAGCAAACGTAACATAGGACGCTTTATAGCTTGATGGCGTGACGATTTTCGTAAGGCAAAAATAGTTATTTCTTTTCGTAAAGTTGGCAAATGCTTTCATTCTAATTCATCCGAAGGCTGACGAGTTGAGAAATCATTTTTAAATTCAGTGTCCATACTTTTGGGTTTTGTTTGGTGTTGTGGGTAGGCGTTGTTCAAAATGTTACCTGGCCCATAATTTCGAACAGCTTTCTGGAATCTTCTGGACTGTTAACGCAGAACGCTTGTATAGAACCGCCAATGATGTGCTCCAGAGCTCCTCCCCATTTTTTCTCCTTCACTTTTAAGTAGGCACCTAAACACATAATCATCACGTACACTAATATGTTTTTTTTTTAATCGCGAATAAGTCCGCATTAGACCACCAACTCGCCTGTTGGCAAGCGACGATGTGGACGAAGGTGATACCTATTCACTCTTGCCTTGAAAAGGCCCAGATTATATCTCTCAGGAAACAAGGAAGCCGGCAGGTTGTTGTTATCATGACATCTATCAAGGTGGTCACGGGCTTGTCACAGGCCACAAAATAATAAAGAGCATAATATCCGTCACGTGATTTACAAAGCGTACAAGGCCGCCTGTCAAATAGTATGTAGCCTTTGGAGCCTTTTACAGGTCCCTGGTACATTAAAACTACAGGGTTGTACACTATTTTAATGTACTAGGGTACATTAAAATAGTGTACAACCCTGTAGTTTACCGTCCTGTCAAAAATATATCTGTTTCGTTCTGGTAACAACAATTTTGGCATATGAGTAGAGAATGTAACATGTTTAATTCGTTTATGCTAAAGTAGCACTACTTCTATGCTTTAGTCCTTTTTCTGAATCACAGGCATTCTGTTCTAAAAGCTAAGTGAAGCGATTACTTCACAAGTAACGTCAAAATAAGAAATTGTAGGGAAAGGAACTTTATTTGACTTACACTATTGAATTAGGACATTTCTGTAATTATAGTTGTAATTTGGATAAATAAATAAATATTCAACGCAGTTTGTTTTCTTTAGGTACTGATAGTCTAAGTTAAGAATCGAACTGATTGGGTGATGAATGGCTGTCTGATGTCAAGGAATGGTTCTTGACATAAGACAGCCATTCATGGCTAAGACCTGGGTGCATCTCTTCCCCAGTATCATAGAGGTCCCAACGGCCTTTGAAATAGGTGCGATTGTCCTAAGATTCTAAGATAAACTGTCCACTGAATATCTTAAAAGAGCTTGTACTTTTAGTTGATGACTCACCGACGGGCCCTCGTGGCGGCGCGCTGAACTGCTTGCTAGCTTGCTTGATGCGCTGGCAGAGCTCGACCATATTATTACCGTATACAGCCAACGAGTCGTTCCCGCGAGACTCCAGTTCTCGCAGTTGCTGTTTTAGTTGTTCTGTGGGAGCAAGCTTTTAGATAGGGTACAGATGAAATAACCTTTATTTAAAATCTAATTTTGGTTTTCGTTTGCCGCAGAGTGAAATGTTCGTCATCCATCATTAAAGATCAAAAATAGGGGTTATGGCCGTAACAGACGTTCGTACCACGAACCACGGACCGCCGTCTGACCAACAGGAGGGAAAGAGAAAATGTTCTCTTTGGATTGCAAAGAAATATGGATTGCAAAGTCTGTTTAAACGAAATGATTCAATTGCAAAATGACTGTGTAGACAACACGTCTAAGTTGCAAAAATTTTGCATTGCAGAAAGAATGGGCAAAACGTCTTGGTTGCACAAAGCCCTTGAAAAAAGCCTGTATTTCAATAACCTGTTGCTCATAGCCCCTGCGTGTAGCTGGCTGCCTTGGTACGATACATTACTTTATGCGGGGGTAAGCAGACAGATTAGGTAACGAGGGTGGCATTTATGCGTAGCGAGGGCCGTAATCCACCCGAATTTGAAAACTGTAGAGTCCCCCGAAGTTACGAATAGGGCTTTTTACCATTCCTATTATGTAATTGACTGCCCCGGTGGCTCAGTTGGTAGTGAACCTACTTTCTGCGCTTGGGGGCGTGGGTTCGATTCCCATGTAGGACAAACATTTGTGTGATGAATACTTGTGTTTGTTTTATATCCGGGGCGTTAAAATTTATTTAAGTATGTATTTCAACATATATATGTAAGTATATCAGTCTCTGGCAGCCATATTACAAGCTTTGCTTAGTTTGGGGTCAGATGACCGTGAAAAAAAAATTGCAGAATTTTAATGAACTTTTACCATATTTTGTATTAAAATTATATAAAGCACAATAGAACATCCTTAGAAAAATCTTTAAAAAAAATATCGGCTCAATAAATAATATTTGTTTGACGCTATTAGCGCCCAAAAAATACTATATCAACAAATAAAAAACATCTTTCAGGGCTGGCTAATCTGGCTGTTCAATCTTTATGAACTTACTAATTATCATGAGGCTTTAACGAGTTTAGTATTTGATTTAGCTTCCATTGCTTCATGGTGCGATCTGCACTGAATTTATAAGGTAAAATTGCCATACTGATGGAGTCCCTCTGCCGCTGCGCTCGCGCCTGCGCCTGCTCCGCCAGCCCCTGCGCATGCGCGAGGTTGGCTCTTGCTTGCGCAGCCTCGTGCTGCGCCGTGTCGTATCGTGCCGAAGCCGCGTCCGCCGCGCGCCGCGCCGCCTGCGCACGCGCTTCTAGCGACCCACGTTCTAAGCCAGCTGTGCCAGACCTGATTAAAATTAAAAGTTAGATCAAGCCAATATATGATCAATTTTACCTTCAATCAGTCCTATTCTATTTTGATGGTCCTACTAGGTGTTGTATAGGTATCTATTAAATAAAGGATAATCTGGCAGATACTAATAAAAGTTGTAGAAAACCCTAAGGCAACAACGACGCACAAACGATGTTTACGTCGCGTATCCATCGTTTTAGGTAAATATTGTAAACCGGTCATTCGGGCATCAGTTACGAAAGTTTGACATGTTTAATCGCAAATTGTCAATGATGTTTCGTTTGTGCGAACGATCGCCCATAAAGACGTTGCCTACTCTCAGAGACACAGAAACCGAACTGACAGCAAGTTTTTCAACCACATGCAGTGGTCTTTTATAAACTAAGTTCTACATTCACAGATGAATCAAGTCTCAGACTGAGCATTAGCTCACAATACTCACTCGATATTCTGTATCTCTCGCTCGAGATCTATGACCTTCCTCTTTTCCCGATTGAGCAGCTCCCTCTGCTTGCCGCTGGAGTTCTGCGCCTGTCTCCACGTAGACTGCACCTCACGCACTTCCAACTCCAGCCGCCGTAACTCCTGCTCTGATGTTGATTTCTCTGCGCTCTTCTCTTTGAGTTGGTCTTTTAGAGCTCTGTCAGAAGAATATATATTTTACTAGCGGACCCGGCAGACGTCGTCCTGCCCGGGTCCAATGTTTTAAAACCATCCAGGAACCCATTAAAATGTACATAAGTACAAAATTTCATCCAAATCGGTCCAGCTGTTTAGGAGGAGTTAGGTGACAAACACACGTACAGAAGAATTATATATATTAAGAAGTATGGTATGTGGTGATTTAAAAAAACTACTTAATCTCTGAAATTTCCACCATCGGCGTGTGGTCGTTCATTCTTGTGGCGAGTATCTCAGTGAAAGCAAGAACAGTGTGGTGCTACTCG
This sequence comes from Agriopis leucophaearia, assembly GCA_949125355.1. NCBI lineage: Eukaryota > Metazoa > Arthropoda > Insecta > Lepidoptera > Geometridae > Agriopis > Agriopis leucophaearia. Next base: position 2,198,362 of record OX421262.1, read on the forward strand.
TAAGACAAATAGAAGGCCGAGCTTCCGTACACTTTGATTGAAAAGTGAAAGAAGTGCATACTAATCCAGCGTCTTGTCGGCGGCAAAGAGACCTCGTATGTTTTGAGCGATCTATGCAGGGGGCAGCTGAATGTGTAAGTTAAAATACGAGGCATAAAGAGATTTAACACTAAATAGCAAGATATTACCTCAAGATGTACAAAGCACAGTGCTGTGTGGCAAAAAAGTTTCAGAACAAAAAATTTGGGTGGCAGTGAGCTTTGGGTTATGTGCAAGCTTGGCAACCACAATCAGGAGAATGACTTCTCACCTGATCCTTCAATCATATAAAAAGAAATTACATGTGTGATGATGGAATCAAAGCTTTCAAATCTGAAGAATCAAAGATTTCACTGTGATATTTAAATTAGTAGCAATGCAATCCTTTCAGTTTCAATTTATTGCAGTTTGCAGTAAATTGTGTTTGATGAATCCGTACAAACAAACATATAAAGTTTGACATACATGTTTGAATGTTTACGGTTGCTTAAGTGTCAACAAGTGATTTTTCAGTACTATAAGTTTTTTTGTGGTTAAATTTACTTACTGGATAGCATCAGTGTTGCTGCCAAAATTCTTCTGCATATTCTCGAGTTTTTCAACCAATTTCTCCATCTTAGCTTTCTGCTTATCGTATTGATGTTGAATAGTGTTGGCTTCCTTCTCAAAGTCAGCTATTTCACTCCAGTAGTACTCGTTTTGCAGTGCTTGCTTCTGTGCCTCAATCTCGTCTCGAGACTGTAGCTGCTCATGGCTGGTCTTCCACTTTTTGTACTCTTTTTCGAGTTCTATGCAAGACTGGAGTGATGAATTGTAGGTTAGAACAAACATCGTAACAAACTAGCGATTCGCCGTGGCTTCGCACAGGGTTTTATACATAAACCTTCCGTGAAAAATTATCTAAGTGATGGTGAAAAACGCCTCAAAATCTGTAGCGTGGTTTGGGACCGGTTAGCAAGCATCATGGATACGTTGCCGACCCTTAAAGACTCTATTAACAGCCCTTTTGAAGAACTCCATTTTACAGTTACTCGGAAATGCCGCAGGAGGGAGCTTATTCCACAAATTGCAGGTGTGAGGCAAAAACGATCGCGTAAAAAGCAGTGTTATTACACGCACAGTCCCATAATTGGATAATTCAATTAATCTAGTGTCATAAGATTTTGTCTAAAATAAAAATTCGTAATAGGTGGTAAGTAATAAAAAGAAGAACTGCGGTGACACGTCTGATTGTTTGCCACCTGTAGCATAAAAAAAAAGTAGTTTACTCACGTCGTTTTTCTTATTCCATATAGCAGTAGCTTTATTACAGTTCTCCAGTGCTCGTACATAGTTAGTTTCCGTTTGGTCTAAGTTCGTAGCTTTCCTAAACAATGAGTATTTCTTTTTAGAGTCTGAAGCGTGAAAGCTCCGTGCGTCATCTTGGTTGAGAACAGATATTGGATTGTCCACTTGTATGTCATGGGCAAGCACGATGGCATTCACTTCTTCAAACTTTGTTGATATTACTTCTCCTGGAAGAGTATTTGGATTAATGATAACATTACACATGTCCTTGACACCAATTATCTGATTACTTTTTTTAGCTCATAAAAAATCTGACTATATAATTCTTAATATAAAAAAACCGACTTCATCAGAACTGGACCAAATTAATATGGGACCAAATGGGAAGCACCAGCTTTTAAATAACAAAAGATCGTCAAAATCGGTTTACCCAGTCAAAAGTTCTGCAGTAACAAACATAAAAATATTCAAATTCAAATTTAATTATTTTATTGAGAATAACAACGGACAAATTCCACTAACATTTATCTCACATACTGTTAAACTAAAATAGATTTCCTAGTAAAAATAGGAATAATATTATAAAATTACTAATATAATAAATACAACAAATTGCTGTAAAAATATGTCAACATAAAATTAGTATGTCATACAAATTGTCATTATAGTCAACGGCTTTTTGCCCCTGTCCCATTGATCAGTTAAATTTTCACAATAAGTCAAAAAAAACTTTCGTTACATTTTTCCAACTGTCACAAATAATATCACAATCAGTGTTGGTAGCAAGGAGTGTATTGAAGTGGCGGCGGGCGCGAATCAGCGGAGACATGGAGCGCGCCACGGTGCGGCTGTGAGCCACGTGGAAAAACTTGGGCAATTTTCCACGCCTATTAGCCGGAACCCCGGGTTTATCTGGCACAAACAAAGTGCACAATAAATTGTGCAGATGCAAGGAGTCAACCGATCCTCTGAGCACCTTGCAGCAAGTAGCAAGCTGATCCAAAATCCTTCTCACTTCTAGTGAGTTGTAGCCGAGCTGGCCAAGCAAGAATTTAGTTGGGTACATGAACCGGTAATAACCGTGAAGCTTCTTATACCGCGATCTTAAGAAAGCTTTTTGAACCTTTTCAAGCATCCGCACATAGGTGACGTGGTGCGGGTTCCAGACACATGCGCTCGACTCCAGCTTGCTTCTGACTAACGAGTTGCACAATGTTCTAATAACTAACGGATTTTTAAAATCTTTGGCATTTCGTAATACGAAGCCCAGACGACGATAGGCCTCTTTGGCGAGATCAGAGATGTGATCATGGAAATTCAGGGTACGATCAAATGTCACTCCCAGATCCTTAATGCTATTTACCCGATTTATACATAGATTGTCAAGATGATAATTATAATTGATGGGATTTCTTTTGCGGTCAAACGTCATTACATTACACTTGGTCACATTAAATGTCATTTTGTTTTTCAAGCCCCATGCACAGATTCTATCTATGTCCTCTTGTAAGGTAAGGCAGTCATAGAGAGATTTTATTTCGAGAAAAAGCTTAAGGTCGTCGGCATACAAGAGACATTTGGCAGAAGTCAGCACTTTAGGTAGGTCGTGCACCATCATTTTAAATAATAACGGACCAGTGATGCAACCCTGGCTTACACCAGATCTTGTGTGATATGGTCCCGAAACGTGGATACCATGCTTAACATACTGCCGCCGGTCTCTCATAAAGTCCGCAAAGAAATTTAGGAGGCTGGGAGAAAAGCCGAGATCACATAGCTTTTTTAACAATATGTCGTTATCAATTTTATCGAAAGCTTTTTGAAAATCAAAATATTTGACGTCGACCTGAGAACCACGGTCCATGGCATCGGATATATAATCAACTAAGCCTAACAAGTTCGTATTTACGGAGCGACCCGGTCTGAAACCGTGTTGCTCTTCACCTATTTGTTGTTTCACCTGTCTATATATTTCCTTATGTAGGATGTACTCGAAAACTTTAGCGGGCGCGCTTAGAATCGCTATTGGACGGTATTCTTCAACCATAGTTCTATTACGACTCTTAGGCATTGGGGTCACTCTGGATAACTTCCACTGGTCAGGGTACTTCCCATTTTTAAGAGATATATTTAAAATATGGTAAAGTGGAGAAATAAGATGTTTTTACCCGTCTTTAGAATAAAGTTAGGCAAGTTATCGGGGCCTGGTGAGCTACCTATCTTTAATTTGTTAAGACCGCGTTCTATGTCTTCGGGAAATATAGCTGGTATACTAACGCAACCACTGCCGCCGGAACAGTCTAGTCCCATACACGAGTTGACATTCAGTGTTGGCAATTCATCTAGAAAAACACTAGCGAAATAGTCCGCGAAGGCCTCGGCAGCTTCCACCCCAGTACACAAGTCACCCTTATAAGAAACACAAGGCTCAAAACCCCCCTTAGATCTAAGGCTATGTACATGACTCCAAAATTTTTGTGGACACTGTAACAAGTTTTCTTCGATATGAGTCATGTGCGATTTGTACGCTTGGGAAATACGAATTTTCAAACTGGCCCGTAACTCTAAAAATGTCCTATACGTAGCGTTACATTTTGTGCTCAACTAAGCTCTGTGCAGCCTAGTTTTCCTCTGAATATCTTTTATAATATCTGCATTAAACCAAACGTGATACCTATTGCATTGTGCACGCTGCCTTTTCTTTTTTGGGACCGACAAATCAAACAATTGATAGATAATGTGATAGAAAGCTTCAGTCGCAACTGAAACGTCATTAGACTCGAGCACAGACGCCCATGACGTTTCTGCAAGCAAGGAGAGAAAAAGAGAGATATCTATCTTTTTGAAATTCCAATCGCGCGATGCCTCAATGTTGCTCGGCTGTAGGCGGGCACGATCGTTCTGTGATCGGAGGAGCTATCTCGAGCACGGGTTGGTACCGCTCTTCGATCTGGACGAACCCCTCGGCAGCCGCGCGCACGCATACCGGCCGCGCCGCCAATTCAGTGCACTCCTGCGCCAACACTACGTCAAGAGTACCTCCGTGAGAATTAATTACTCCGTTGTAGTCGATTAAGTTACAGCAAGTCAAGAAATAACAATAATAATTTTTAATATCACTAGAGGCACTATTCATATTTAGATCACCTAAAATGAAAAATTTACATTTCGAGGCATCTAAGAAGGATTCTATTTTACAAAATAAATTCATCGGTAGCTTTCGACTTGATATAAACGACGCATACGACAAGAGAGATTCCGCGGTACGTGACGGAGGCCCACAGGTCTTCTGCGAGCTCCGACTCGAGTTCCTGCCGGCGGCATACGGCGACTTCCAGTCTCGCAGCAAGCAGCACGCCCCCGCAAGGCGTCACGCGGTCGCGGCGCAGCAGTGTCCAGCCATCCGGCGCCACTTCAGCATCTTCCACTGAACCGTCGAGAAACGTCTCGGTCGCGGCGACCAGCACGTGATCCGCGACTAGCATGCTGGCACGCCATGTGGGTAACTTAGTCATCAACCCCCTGACGTTTTGGTGGTAGATGCCAACGTAACACGGTGCGCGGCTTACTGTGAGCCGACCCCCCGGCGAAATGTTTGACTCTCCGAGGTCAAAGGGGTGCGCTTTTTGTAATTCACCCACTTCTTAACCCGCGCGTTTTCTGGCCACACATTTATCGAGACACACCTCTCGAAGCTATCTTCTGGGACCCCTATTTTAAAAGAGTTGTATTTGGAGTCTTCAGTTGTTCTACAGTGACCGTTCTTAGCGGGCAAAAGGCCAGGCACTCCAGATACCATATTCCATAGATGCATATGTTTACGTGGCTCGGCCGCTTTAAGAGACGTCACTGCCGGCCCCGCAACGCAGCGCAGAGATATGGACTGGCGTGATTTCTTATATCGAACTTCTGTCCAATTATCATTTGTTACCGCCAACGATTGCTTGTCGAATACAGGTCCCGACTCTATGAGATTGGCCGGGGTCATGTTTGCACGTTGTGATAGTCGAGGAGCATGGTCCCGAAGGGGTGCGGTCGCGAGCGCAGGTGGCGACGCAGGCGCGAATGCAGCTGGTGGTGATGGCGCGAGTGCAGCCGGCGGCACCCGCGCCAGCGCAGGCGCCATCACCACCAGCTGCACTCGCGCCTGCGTAGATGCGGCGGACTTCGGGACAGGCGCGGGTGCAGGTCGCGGGGGAAGCTGTGCGGTATCGCCTGACACCCCGGTCTTAAATCTAGTAGACGGCAATGCATGCGTCTGGAGCATATTGGAGCTCGTACCAAAACCACTGCATTCATATGTCTTGAGCTGACCGAAAAGTTTTCCTATTTGGCATGCATATGTCTCAATCTTCGCCTCAAAGTTCACAATTACAGAGACAGACTGGCAGAGTTTTTTATCGTAATCCGCTATAACGGAGACGGAATGCTCTAGTTGGGTTTTGTACAAGTCTGTACGAGAGTGTGCATGGGAAAGTTGTTCCCTCATCTTAGTCAATTCATTGCGTAAGTCCTGAATTTCATATTTAATATCTAGATCAATATTTGGATCTGACTCACCTTCGTCATGCACCCGCGTTACTTTCTGCCGAATTGTTACATTAGGATCTCGGTGTCTTTTAGTAACTCCGACCGGGGTCAGGCTGTTATCTCCACCTTTTTTATTGGCACAGCGACACTCCGGACAGACCCAAGATGCGATGTTCAAATGATTCAGCGCTTTTTCTCCGGTACATAGGGGATGGTAAGTTTTGTTACAACTACTTACTGTATAGCGCAAGTACTTTTCCTCGCTAGCTATGCTCCCGCAACACGCAGAACAATTCATGTTTACGTAGTGCTCAATGACTCAGCGGTGCAAATTCAGATACAAAAATAATATCCTTTGATGATATTTGTACCTTACGTAGGTAGGTACACTATGCGGGCACTCAGACCTTCCGGTCACTGGGTAGTATATAAAGTGAGTCAAGGCACTTCACACTGCACAATTAAACACTTTTAGAACGTAACAGTTTTTTTATTTATTTTTTTAAATGATAGGTTATAGGTATAGGTATACGTTATAGGTTTCAAATATAACGTTTTAGATTGATTTTATCAATTTAGCAAGTCTTAACACTATTCCCTCGGTTATTCGTGTCTTTTTATTGTATTCACAATATAAACTACTTAATAATTTGTAGCAACGCAGTTTAAATGCATTAAAAATAATGCGCCGAAACTGCGGTTTGCTCACTTGTTCTTCCAGAATAACTATTGTTCCACTTATTTTACGCACGAGATATCACTATCACTACCTATTTACAACTATATTTACACGCGTCACTTGTTAAATTGTAAATAAATAGTGAAATTATATTTTAAGTAATTTAAAAACACGGAGCCGATACTGTCGCGATGACAGCGCGCGGGAACTGAACATAAAAATATAAAACAGTCGAATTGATAACCTCGGTTAAAAATAGAGTCTATCGACGAAACAACATTTTATTTGGTTTAAAAATTTTAAAAATTAACTTCATGCTACACAGGTAGTAGTTATACGACACTAGCGACCCGTCCCGGTCATATATAATTATATTTTAGCTAAGCCTGTTGTTTGTGACAATTCAAACACCGTCAACTATCCTATTCTGTATTAAATATATGTATATATCTAACATACGGGTTCTTTTTTGGCATTTTGGGACGGAACCCAAAATTTTTTCACTTCAGTACTTACCAGACGATGATTTTACTTTATAATTGGATCCACCAGATGCTTGTATATTCCTTACAATAGTGATGTAATCTCCGTATACGTTGTGTTTATATGCTTTTGCGCTGTTGTTTTTTATTTTAATCTCTATGGTAGCAGAATTTTGTCCTTTTTTGATAAAAGCTGAAATAAACATACAAAAGTTTCTGAGCACAACAAAAATCTGTCAAGTGCGCGCTGTGTGCGCACGTGCGCATGTTTATTCTTATATTCTCTTGAATCAGAGGACTGTGATATACATACTAACAAAGTGAAACAATGGGGTCTAAAAGAAAGATTTAACTTTCCCTTAAACTCAGTCTCGGTAGTTAGTCACCTTTGCGTGCTTGACTGAGGATCCCGATTTTGATAAAATTTTGCTATGAAGTAGTCGCATCATTTGGATAGTCATACGATATGAAAAATGTGAAACTAAATGATGCCAGAACCGCGTGGCACAGGTAGTGTAGTTTAAAGTTGGCACATTCAGTTGAATGAATAGTTAGAATGAATTTAAGTAGCTATTAAAATTTTCAATTTGAAGTGGCAATGGGCAGGCCACATCGCTCGAAGAACCGACAACCGATGGGAAAGAAAGGTTCTTGAGTGGAGACCACGAACCGGAAGACGCAGCGTTGGTAGGCCTCCCACTAGATGGACTGACGACATTGTGAGAGTCGCGGGCATTCAGTGGATGCAGATCGCAGGATGGTTCAGTATGGAAGTTAAAGGGGGAAGCCTATGTTCAGCAGTGGACGTCTTCTGGCTGATGATGAATTTAAGTAGCAATTCTGTTAAACTCACAATGTAAATTGCTTCCTCTATTCGTTGCGGAAGCCCTGCTTCCTAGACCAACTACTAAAGCGGTCAAAACTGCACTTTTGCCGCTACCATTACGACCAACTATGAAGTTTACATTTCTATTTAAATTCACTTCCAAATTCTCGTGGCAAAAGAAATTCCTGACGTGAATGCTATGAATGCAGCCATCTATATCCTCTTCAATGTTTTCAGTATCAATTTCCATTTTAATTAGTTTTGTTATTTGCGCCAATCCGGTAAACAGAAAAGTTGTATTTGGTTATTTCGGTTGTATCTGACTGTTTTGCTATTGTTTGACTTTTGTTTGATTTGACAAATTGAAAAATTACGGTCCATCTGACACTGACATTTCCGTTTTTTTTTTTTTACTTGGCTGCTGCCTTTTTGGGTGTACAGTGAGGGAGGAGTAGTGAGATTGTATAAAAGCATTAACCTAATGCTTTTATACAATCTCCACCACCACACCATTATTTTTACGTACATACAGTATTTAAAATTAGTACATATAAAAAACACAGTAGGTTTACTCTTCTTAAAAATAAATCAATTCTACAGTGTAGCGTAACTAGCGTTACGTACTTTTTGAATTCAACACACTGCAAGATGCAGATCTCTGGACGTAGTTTTAGGACATACCCGGGTCCAGCAAAACTGTGTAGTAAAGTTTAAAACTTTAAAATAACACAATTTAAACATGTACATAGATTATACATATTTGTGTCAACGTTAGTTTTTCTTTCGAAATCTTATAGTCTAAGATCCGACCGCGTGATTTATACGTTCATATGTTTGATTAATAAAATATAATTTTTATCGATATTTATAACTAAACCAATGCAGATCCGCAAAGGTGGCCATCCAAATTTGGCCGCAATTAATTTTAATTAAAATGTAATTAATTATTTATTTTTGAACAATTACGTTCACTTGTAATTGTTAAAAAATATATTTCATTAGAAAGAAATATACCTGAGATACCGAGAAAGTTCAAGGTGCCATCCCTCACTTGGCCGCAACCTAATGTCAGCCAGGTGTAAACAGGTATAATTTCGTTAAATATATACGTTCATAATGTATTATCATGTTATACATACCAAATTGAAGATTAATTCTTTCCCTACATGATGAGATATAGGTGCCTATGCAAAAATGCCCGCAAATAGTGACTGCCAACGATTAAAGATAAATAAAAGCGAGAGAAACTTAAGATAAACACCCCATGTCGAATAAAGATAGAGCATCCCAGCTGCTTGTCGTTTTTATGCTACTGCGCATGCGTCCATAGGCAAGGTGCTCAACTAAATACCGTACTGAATATTGCAATCATATGTTTTTGACAGTCTTATGCGCCACGTTGTTTTTTTTCAAGTCCAAAATTATAAAACTTTGTTAATATTAATATTGATATATTTCATTCTTAACGTTATTAAAACGTAAGAATAAAATGAAGAAGTGTTTTTTGTTGTGTAATGAAAAGCAAGAAGTGCTTAACTTTAGTGATGTATCATTTAAAAAGTGTTTTTTAATGATATTGTTTCGACGTCACAAAAATTTTATGTATCATAACCTAAAAGTTAATGTGGAATCAACAAATGAATTTGGTTATCACATGAATTGTTTAAAAAAGTTATTACTGTAAAAAGTAAATACAAGGAAGAATTTGAAGAATTTTGTAAACTATTTTGTGAAATCTATCAAACGTAATGTTATTTCTAACTTTGCATCTGACTGTGCAAAAAGAACAATTAAGAATAAAAGTAAAGACAACCAAGCTCTATTAAAAATGGAACGCGATATTTTCGGATGACTTTTAGCAATTGCTATCGAACATAAAGTTGATATTGAGAACTGCCTGTCGTATCCACTTGCACCTGTACCTCCGGCACTGTACTGGTCATATGTATAAGACAGACAAATCTACTCTAAGTAAACATCTAAAATCAAAAATTGAAGTTTCAAATCCTGGACATATTGATGTAGAAATAATAGATGGTTTCTATTATTTGTATTCTATAGGTTCTACTCTACCACAAAGTTTTGGAAAAGTAGCTGAAGCAATACTGATAAAGCTATGCTCAACAAATAGCCAAGAAATACACATAATATTTGATAGATACCTTACTCCTTCTATCAAAGATTGTGAAAGATTGAACAGAGCGGAAATTGATATTCCATATACAATTAGCGGTCCATTACAGCCTAGACCCAAGGATTTTTTAGCAAGTTTAAAAAATTATCGTTTTAAAGAAGCTCTCATAAAATTTTTAGCTGATCACTGGAGTGATAATAGTTTTGCTGCAATATTAAAAAATAAAAAAGTTTTCATTACGGTCGACGAACTATGTTTTTCATTTTCTTCGGTTGGAAATATCGTACTCAAGAACGAAGAACCTGAATTAGCATGCCTACATGAGGAAGCTGATACCAGGATTATTTTTCACATCAGTAAAATACATGACGGTGCAAAAATTTTGGTTAAGGCAACTGACACTGACATCTTAATAATATTATTAGGAAATATACATAAATTTGCCAACTTACAAATTTGGTTGGCAAACAGTACTTCAAAAAAAACTACCAATCAAGATCAAGCTTGCATTAACTGCACAAAATTATCAGTGGAATTAGGTCCGACCTTATGTCTTGCACTACCAGCATTCCACGCGTTTACTGGTTGCGACTATACAGCAGCATTTTTTAACAAAGGAAAAGTCCGCCCTTTCAAGATATTTTGTAAACACCAGAACATTCAAGAGACATTTGCATCATTAAGCAATCCGGAGGATATTCTTGATGATAACAAAATGATAGTAGTTCAGGAGTTTATAGCTTTAATGTATGGGATTAAAAATTGTCAAAATGTAAACGCTGCAAGACTTTTAATGTTTAATAAAATGTATGCCATGACTACAATTAATGACAAATTTATGAAAAAACTTAAAGGTTTCAATTCAAGCACTATTCCACCATGCTTGAAATCCTTGCAACAAAAATTATTGCGTACGATCTTCGTTAATTCAATGTGGCAAAATGCCACTAATCCAGATTGCATCAGATTTAAACCTGAAAATAATGGTTGGATTTTAGATGAAACTTTAAAACCAACATGGTTCATTGGAGATTCAATGCCACAGCAAGTAGAAGATGTTATTTGTGATTTAATTGAACAATCTTCAGAAGATACAAACGATAAAGATTCTGACGTTTCAACATATGAGAGTGACAGTTCTGATGATTCAAGTGACGATAGTACGTAAATGAAAATTTTTTCGTTACAAGTACTCCGATATGTATTGATAATTATCTAACTGTAAAATCTTTTTTATCATTTTTGTAATTTTTATCATTTTTTTTTAATAAAGAAGTGTTTGTATTTTTTATCATTTTTTATAATAAAAAAAAAGTTGCATTTTAAATCAAAAATAAATAATTCACTTTTTGTTGTCACTATCCCTATCAAATGAAAAAAAGGTTTGTGCATTTTTCTTTTAAAATATATAATTAACAAATAATTTTTTTAAACAAATAATTGTTAAATAAATGATTCCAACATTTTTTGTTTTCAAAAAATAAAACTGAAAAATTTATATTAATCAGATCCCTGATTAAAGAACCGAATTAAAAGCAATGGAAACAGAATTCAACAGAATTAAAAAATCAATTCTGTTTAATTCTGTTACCATTGTTTTTAATTCAGTTCTTTAATCAAGGATTCAAGGAAAATAAACGAAACTTTATATTGATGAAAATAAAAATAAAAAAAACATTTGTGTATAAAGATAAATTTTAATATAGATTCAAATTAACGTCTTACAGTTCAAAGTTATTGTTTGAGTTGGATATAATTAAAAAAAAAAAAAAAAACACTGGTTTGGATAGTAATTTTTATGACATTTTTTATGAAGACCGAAAATAAACGAAACTTAATATTGTTAAAAATTGTAATAAAACAAAATTTATTTAAAAGATAAATTTTATATTTAAAATGACGTTTCACAGTTAAAAAATATTGTTTTAGTTAATATAATTAAAAAAATATTGAAAACACTAGTTTGGTAGATTAATTATTATGACATATTATTTTTACTGCTCAATTTTTGGAGTATTTTAAACTCCAAGCAAATACGCGAGCTACTAGTTGAGCACCTTATCTATGGACGCATGCGCAGTAGCATAAAAACGACAAGCAGCTGGGATGCTCTATCTTTATTCGACATGGGGTGTTTATCTTAAGTTTCTCTCGCTTTTATTTATCTTTAATCGTTGGCAGTCACTATTTGCGGGCATTTTTGCATAGGCACCTATATCTCATCATGTAGGGAAAGAATTAATCTTCAATTTGGTATGTATAACATGATAATACATTATGAACGTATATATTTAACGAAATTATACCTGTTTACACCTGGCTGACATTAGGTTGCGGCCAAGTGAGGGATGGCACCTTGAACTTTCTCGGTATCTCAGGTATATTTCTTTCTAATGAAATATATTTTTTAACAATTACAAGTGAACGTAATTGTTCAAAAATAAATAATTAATTACATTTTAATTAAAATTAATTGCGGCCAAATTTGGATGGCCACCTTTGCGGATCTGCATTGGTTTAGTTATAAATATCGATAAAAATTATATTTTATTAATCAAACATATGAACGTATAAATCACGCGGTCGGATCTCGTACTATTACGGGAAACTTGCCGGAAACTAAGGTACAGTATTGCCATGTTTCATAAAAATATAATTATGGTAGAAAAAACGCACGTTGGTTGCACTTTGCATTCCAGTCAAATTTTTGTATAGAAATACCTGAGAAAAAAAAACCTTGATGATAAAATCAAATCAAAACAATATTAATTAATTTTAACAGCTTGATACTATAAATTTATGCTTATATCGATACTATAAAAACCCAGTGACATCAAGAATTTCTTTGTGTGTAAAATATAATTTAAAGTCATTTATGTAAATGTATGAGTTTGGCGACAGCGATTCCAATACTGATGTATTTGTAAAACCGTTCCACCTACTTCCCTATTCCGTGAGTCATGTTACTGGTAAAACGCCAAAACGGTAGTTATTCAAAAAACATTATGGTAGCACTGTACATGTACAGCACAACCAGTACAACAAACGCCATTTTTCACGTAGTCGAAAATCACGAGAGCTTTATTGTTGATAGTTTTTGTTTTAAAACGTTTTTTCTTTGTGTACAGTTCATAGGAGATAATAGCGATTTAGCACAGCATTCAAGTGCAGTTTGTTATTCTGATAAACGGAGATCCGTCAAGGTAAACGAGTTTGAGTTAACCATGAGTTAGTGAAAATGAAATCTCTTCGAATTTAATCTTGGCCTCGACGAACTAAACCTCACTTAAGTATATTTTATTAGCCACGTATTGTCTAAGCGTTAACGTAGTGATTCAGGAACCCTATAATTACTTATTGCGCGTCGAACTGGAACGTTGAAAAAAAGATCGTTACTTTGTAAATTATGATGAGGGTAAACAACTATTTTCACTTTAACCTGCCCGAAAAACTAATGATCACACTATCTATTGTACTTAGCCTATGGTCAAAAACGGAGGAGAATACGGGAGTGCTTTATTCTGGAAAGATTTGTGAGGTAGGTAGGTATAGAATAATCTTATAATAGGTAAGATCTCGGCAAACTAATCTAGAAGTGAACATTGTTTGTTTACCCTCGTGCACTCATTTACAAAGTATGAACTTGATTTTCTTTAAAACCAGCTACCAACATATTGGGTTAGACTTTCACATGCATAATACCTCTTTGGTTTCAGACTTCACCATGAGTGACTTACCAGATCAGAATGAGCTTCCAAAGGATGTAGATGTGAGTAGTTAACCAAATCAGTATAGTATTTATTGCCTTCATTATTTATTTATTAGTTAGTTTTTTTATTTTTAATAGTTGTATAATAATCTTTCATTTATAATAATCATATAAATGTAGTGAATAACCATGATAGTTTACTTTTAGTCCATCATGTACTGAGATAAAACTAAATAACTGTTCTTTCTAGCCTAAAGAACTGGAGAAGTTGGAAGAAGCCAAACTGAAAGCAAAGTTCCCAAATGCTATGCTAGGGAGAGGACCACAAGGGCACTCGGCATTCTTACAGAAGAGGCTAGCTAAAGGAGTAAGTTAATGATTTCATGACTAATGCTAATCTTGGCTATTAGAATTTGCATGAGCATCAAAGGGATTTAGACGAGACCACTTTCTGTTAGCGTTAACGCCTGCGGAAAGATAAAATTGTATGAAAATGCCATTAGCAGTTATGTGACATCTCTCAAGCTAATGTCATTTTCATACAATTTTATCTTTCTGCAGGTGTTAACGATAACAGAAAGTGGTTCTTGTCTAGACCCCCAGATCCTGGTTCTTTAGATACGTTTACAGGTAGATAGTGTGTTTGTTATCTGATAGTCTTGTGTTTAGGATTATAGGACAATAGTTTGGGGTTGAGCATTATCAGCATCTGAGGACAAAGCCGGGATGTCAATAAACTAGCTCTCCTAGTTTTTCTAGTAATGTCTTAACTTCAATATGAAGGCACCTTATTATGACTGTATAGTCCAGTCACAGAGACTAATATAGGGCGCTCTCTGTTGCACAATTGTATGGAATTAAAAGAGACACACTATCTACCCTCAAGGTCATGATTGGTAAATATAAGTGACACTGCTCTAAAATTGTAAGGGTGTGTTTATACTGCCGACTAAAAAATTTTTATCATTAATTTTTGTAGATTTCTTGCTTAAACTGGGGACTTACTAAATGAAATTATATTATGTGTATACAAAATTACATGTATTAATATTATTTAACAATAATATTATATTTAATCTGTTACATCTTGTGCAACATAGTCCGTTTAAATACTAAGTCAGGAACTTCATAACTTATAAAAAAATATGTACTTACCATGTTCCTCAAAACAGTTTTTTGTGAAACTATAATTTCTTCTATAACTGAGAGCACCAAACATGTCCACATTGCACAAAACACAGACATTTAGTTGCAGCAAGGGTGCACCCAATGTTATCTGCAACCAATCACATGCAGTCCCTGATTTCCCTATTTTCTCCACGAACGGACTATACGGTTCTTATCGTAGATGCATTACACTTTATTGTAGAAGTTTCCGCTTAGGAATGAGGATGTATTTTGATATTATACAAGTCTGTAGTGTTTCATTATCATTTCTTAGAATGCTAATACTGAAACACTGGTTAAAGGATGTAGTTAACTCAGCGTTTGTCACTAGGTTGTTTCAGAAACTCAAAATATTACCAAGTAATAAATACCACTGATTTCTAAGATGTTTATCTAACCATTCCGGTTTTATAGCTAATTGTTCTTTTTTTTTGTTTTTTTGTATTTACAGTAATACTAGCCACCAGTCCCAGTTTCGTATGGGTGGAGTTTTTTTGTAAACATTCTAGTTATAAATATAGCCTGTTACTCAGGGATAATGTAGCATTCTAATGGTGAAAGAATTTTTAAAACCGGTCCAGTAGTTAGAGTTAATTCGTTACAAACATCCAAAAATACAAATCTTTCCTCTTTAATATTAGTGTAGATGAAGTAATTAAACGCAAAATTATAGTCCTTTGAATCTTTTGTTATTTTATTATTAGTAATCATGTCAGGGCCATAATTGCCAGGAACCTTAAAACTGTAATACTTTCAGTAACATTTTCAAATAATATGCAAAACCCATTATTACAAAACCTGCAAAATCAACAAAATAATCTACACTTATTAATCTTACAAACAAATGGGAAAAAATTGTACATTTATTATGAAAAATTCGAACGAAAATTGACAATTGACAACATCACAATAAAATGACCCGAAGTAAAGAGTTCATAAGAATCTATTTAACTCTCTGCTAGGAATTGCCACAAATTCGTGTAATATGCTCTCAGCATATTTTTTTTTTAGACAAATGTCATATTGTCTTGGTTTTCTGATATTTCTTCCAGTCACAATCAGCAGATTAGGAGTTAATCTTCTCCTTGTTTGTGGCTTCACAAGATCCTTGGTCTTTAATTCAGTTGTTCTTAGCCCAATCACAGTTCCTTGATCTATATTTATAGAGCGGTACATCTTCCATAGACTCGTCACAATTTTTTACAGATAGACTTATTACTTCGCCATCACATAGAAAGCTATCAGAAAAGTGCTCAAAATCACCGCCAACGGCACCGCCGGTAACGCCAACTGACGGATGCGGGCACCAGATCTTTCAGTCTCTGAAGTTGGCTGCAAGACGCTGCGTATTATCTAATGCCAAACTTCCTCACAACTGTACTTGCGCAATGGTTCACAGAGCCTAACTTCAGAGACACAAAGATCCGCTGTGCCAACTGTACGCGGTCGTTGTTTATCTGTAGGAAAGTACTGAAAGCGGCAAGTCACTATAGGGCTAATTACAAAGATACGTTGATGTCAATGGCTTCTGTGGTAATTTTTACCTGATAGTGACAAACTCAGAGTTAAGCGAAAAGAATCTAAATTTCCACTTCTTAATATCTTTAGTTTACCTTCTTTCAGTAGAAAATCGTAATTAAACTTCTACCCACACTACTGCCCCGGTCGCTCAGTTGGTAGTGAACCTATCTTCTGTGCTTGGGGGCGTGGGTTCGATTCCCATCTAGGACAAACATTTGTGTGATGAACATTGGTGTACAGACATATCTGGGTGTAAATATCTATTTAAGTATGTATTTAAAAATATATATGTAAGTATATCAGTCTCTGGCAGCTTTGCTTAGTTTGGGGTGTGTAAAAATGTCCCAGATATTTACATATTTAAATATTGACAGCCTTGCTTAAAACTTTACTCAAGTTAATGCTTAAAATTGCGCTGACTCGTTCTCGTTGACCATTGCCGTCAGCGAGTTGAGAGAGCATTTTTAAGCATAGATGAGTAACAATACAAAATTCTGACCAAATCATCACAGAATACACATCAAAAGTCATATTATGTGGGTTAGGCTCTTTTCGCTTGGTGGATAGTCCAAAGTTAAAAGAAAGAAAGAACGAAAGAAAAGTTTATATGTGACCAACTACATTAAGTCGGTGTCAAGAGATCGTTCTTTTTTAGAAATATATTTTACGCTGTAATTTGCTATCCAAATTGAACTAATTCTTAAATCGCGGCCATATAATACAATAATTAGAAATTACTTATATTTTTAATTGATAAACAAACAATGCTCCTTAGTTCCTCACTTCATCACATTGATAAAAGAATAAATGTGGCTAATATGTTTTTTCGTTTTATAATAATAAAATGTATAATTTACTGCAGTTCAAGATTTAGTTCAAATTGGATTGCAGTTTAAGGTGTAAAAACATATTTCTTAAAGTAACAACTATCTATCGATGTATCTTTCGATAACCTAGCGTTGGACAAACCAATTTAACTACATCCTTTTCTGTTGAGATGAATAGAACTCTCGACTAGTTTCAGAGCTATTAGATACTCGCATGGATTTTAATGAATTGATATCTCCGAACACTCATTATTTATTTCTAACTTCAAGATGGTGACTGGACTGGGCGATGGTTTACAGTTCTAAGTACTACTACATTATTATTTTTAGTTCGTCATTAAATCTCCAATTTTCTAATTGGTTGCCTAATTTGCCAAAAAACCTAACAATGAAATCTTTTTCCAGCAGGTAAGATAGCTGTGTACCTTTCAATAGCAGTGGGAACACGCGCGCTCTAACTGAATGTGTATAGTATACGGAAGCAATACCTACTTATATACTGCATGCAATGCAAATGTTACAAAATCACCTCAATTCCTCTGGGTTTCGAACCCAGAGAGGAATGAGTTTGTAAAGCATGTCCAAGAAATAAAAAGGATGTACAAAAACGGTTCTTAATTATTTTTTTATATTACAGCAAAAGTTCTTCGATTCTGGTGACTACCAGATGGCGAAACAACGGCCAGGCAACCTTGCAGCTCCATTCAAAACACCGGCCGTGCCTGCGAAGATATCGACCGGCGATGCCATCCCCACGCCGGAGACCGTTCCCATCCGTAAGACATCCATCATCCAGCCGAAGTTCAGCCAGACTTCCTAGCCATCGATCCAGCCTAGCCGTCCGGCCGTATTGTTAATTAATTCCACCTCATAATTTTGCCTCCGCATAGCACTAATGCATCGCTTTTAATTTCATTAATGTTGGCACTGTCCGAACATGCATCTTTTAGTTAAGTCTCATTTATCCATCATTGCACTAAAATTATTATGATATCAACATTGTGATGTTTTAATTGTAACTAAGTAGTCTATGTTGAAATTACAAAACTTTTATAAGAACAACTGTTATATTAATGTATAAAAATTAGGGTATACATAGTTGTGTGTTAGGAATGTGTGTGCGTATTATACTATTATTTTATATTCATCATATTTGCCAAATTCCATTGTTCACTGGGAGCATCTGCACTATGAAGCCATGGCATTAATTGGAAAATTTTATTTTTATCTGATATAGTTATTCGCCAAGAAACTCCCAGTAATTCTGAAGAAAATCTTGTCCAAAAGTTCTAATGAATGAGCATGGCATTACATAAAGTTTGTTGTACGGCTGTGAGCCCTAAAATGCCCAATGCTGTTATGTTGTTCATTATCTATTTACTTACTATACAATGCCATAATCCTGTATTTATCACAGCATTTTATATGTATTAAATTAATAACTTGCTATGAATAATGATCCTAGGAGTAGATTTTTTCATTGATAATTGAAGGATAAACATTATGAGCAAAGTGACAAAATTGTCTAATTCTTTTGGTCATACAGAACCAAGACACGAGTTGATAAAACATTGTCGCATGTTTTATGAAAGCCGATCAAAATGATACTATCAGTGATTACTAATACCATAGCCCATTCGCTGCCGGCAACGCAAGGTATGAGTTCTATGAAACTTCACCCTCGTGCCTTCAACGCACCCTTTTGAGTGGAAGATACATTCATCTTTTTTCCAATTTTATCGATCAATATCGATTCACCGAGTTTTTTTTAATAGTCTGTCAGCACAGTCTAATATTTTTACGTATAAAAACTCCGCCGGCCTGTCGTTTGAGCTGTCAGTTAATTTCATACGAGCAAAAGTTGTTGACGGTGAAAAGTGGGAATTTTGTTTTTAACGTAACTATTGTTGCATTGCAGTTTTTAAACGAATTAATGGTGTAAGGTGATGACGGTAAGTTAATCTTGGCCTTAATTGAATAGATTTAATGTAAGTTATTAAAAAAACACATAAATAACGATCAACTCAAACCATGCATTTAGTGGCACAGGCCAATCAACATTTTTTGGATAGGCTTATGCAAGAAGTTGTACACATTATGGGAAACCCTGGATCTTGAACCCTCCTTCTTAGTCTTTTGCTACGGTTATCACTGGAACTCGAACCTAAGTCTCGACAAAACACACTCACTGTATCACTGCGTATAGTATTTTGAACGCGGACTTTTATTTTTAAGGCAACCTAATACTGGATTCCACGCACTAGCGAGTTGAAAACCATCACCTCGATTGAAATTCTGGCATCTCGAGATTTCAATAGTTTCCTTTACCAGCCTTGGTATGTAGTGACGCTCGGTGGACAGGATTTCGGGATTATGAAATTCAATCCAGTAATCCAGTTCAATCCAATCAAATAAATATCCCGTAAATAATCATATAACTTTAGTGAACAACCGTGATAGTTTAAAACAGTGTTTAACATGTAGTTTCTCTTTCTTAGGAAGATCCAAGGTGGTGACCACATATCACATTAAATTTATTTATTTTTAAAAAAATCAGGTTAGTTTAATTTTCTCTTTTAAGTAATTAATATTTTCGTTCAATTTAAGCTAAATTAAAATTAATTTAATTAAAAAAACAGAGCAAGAAGATCGAAGTGAAGAATATCCGCAAAAGGAAAAGGTACACGTCTTGCAACCATGCCCCCGCAAATCAGGGAACAAGAGATACAGCTTACGTCGGAGGTGTAAACGGTGCTGGTTAGAAAAAAAAAGGCAGGAAGGATACTCCGAAATATTGTCCTGATTGCCCAGATAAACCGGGCCTATGTGAAGTGGAATGCTTCAGTAAATACCACAATTATTGAGTAGACTGAAAAAATATTGATTGTATTTTTGTATTTAGTAGAATGAAAAAATATTGATTGTAATTTTGTATTGGGTAGAATTAAAAAATATTGATTGTAATTTAGTCTTTTCATATGATGAGTACTTTAGATTAAACCTAATCTGCAAGGTCACTGATCTGCGTGGTACTTCTATCCCTACCAAGGCATCACCACTGATTGGCAGGGATAAGTGGGAAAAACACTTAAATCTACCGGTAGTGATCGGTGAAAAAAGTTCACTTATCCCTATTAAATAAAAGTCATCATCAGCCTTTAACTGCCTAAATGTAAGAACGAAGTATTAGAAAACAGAAAAATTTAATGAAATCGGTAAAGCCGTTCTCAAGTTATAGCGTGACCACGAGAAATAGGGGTTCATTTTGATATAGGTATATAGATATTATTAAATAAAATATGTTTTAGTATCAAGGTATTCCCATCAGTAGGGATAGCAGTCTGTCGCAACTTAGTAGAAAAAAACGAGTATGAAACGAGCGGGGACTTTTTGGCATATCTGTGGCCAATGCGTGGTAAAGAATGCTCTTTCACTCGCTTCCTCAACGGTTCTCGTTCTTTCCTTGATTGTCAATCAGTCCCGAATTATCCCGTGTTTTGTATTTTTTCCTGAGTGAATTATTTAGGATTTTGTTTACTTCTCTACAACTTTTTACTAAAAGAGATACTTATTGAAAAGGGGTTTATATTACTAGTGTATGTTTTGGTGTGTGTAATGCCTCCGAAAAAGTATTTGAGCCAAACGAAGTGCGAAATATGCGGCCTCAAAACAGCACGAAAAAACGGCACAAAACGTGATTTTATGGCGAGATATCCTCTGGATGAAGATCGGTATGTTATCATTAGTTAAATTATGAGTCCCATATACTTCTTTTGAGCCAAAATATCTTAAAATCATCATCATCTATTTTGATTCTGGAAATACTGCAACGCAGCGATATATTTATAAAATATCGATACTTTTATTTTTTTGGTGTAAGAAATGGGTGAAAATGTCGGGTCACGAAGATTTAGCGTATATACTGATCGAAAGCCTTCACCAAAATAAATTTGTATGTGGAAAGCATTTTGAAGATAAGGACTACAAAAGAAAAAAAACCAGTTGAAGAAAACTGCAGTTCCATATTACGCGCACTAATCTTTATTTCTTACCGACAAACTAATTTGGTGCATAACATCATCCCATACTGCACGCATACCTGGCGTTGGTGGCACTTCTCAATAATTTTTTATCGCCTGTGCCGCCAACTGCTGTGTTTTGGATGGTTTTACGTAAATTTATCTAGTTTTAAAGTTTTAACTATTTTTAATATAAATTAACCAAAAAAAAACAGCCGGCACCAGGGTGATGTCACACAAGTTAAGCCGGCAGCGAATGGAATAGACAAAACTACTACAACTTTGTCTATGCTGATACCAAGATCTATCATATAAAGGATCATATTATCATATCAGTTCATCATAATTATCCAGATCATGTGTACCAACATTTAAATAGTCTATTTATTTGACGATAGAACCTGTCTTTGTGCAGTATTGTACATAAATTGCTATTTGTCTTGTATTCAGAATAAGGCCATGTATTTAAGATCTGCTCTCTAGATACAATCTGCAGATATATAAACGGTTAAAAGGTTTTATTTTTCTAAGATGTATTCTGTGATTATGTGCTGGCAGTATGTCGGGCATTCTAGGAGCTGAATAGAACAATCTATTTTATTAACCCTTCTCACTTAATAAAGGCTGAAGTCATAAGATCCTAGAATGTACCTTCATGCCGACTGTAGCTAATGCTTGTTGCCATATAACGGTCATAGCAATAGTCAATCTTTCATAATATTGATGTCTAAATATATCCAAAAGCAAGTAAAAAGAATGTTTAGGGATGTACAAACCACTGTGTCTGCGTGTAGGCATGAGAGTGATTATCGTGTATGGTATTATAAGGGAATGTAAAGATAGTGATTATGTACTAAATTGAAATAAATTCTTGGTAAAAAGCATTTTCATTTTATTTCGCCTCTGTGCGTGTTTCCGAGTACACTTTTGTAATGTTAGTTAGGCTCTCAATATTCGACAAACAATGTTAACAATTGAGATTACTAATATTAAAATAATAAATGGCACATGTTAATCAAAAACTTAATGACGGTGAGTGAATTTTACAATAATACTTTTCGACTTCTCCCTTTTGGAATGGCTTTCTTCTTCCCCATCTTTGTCATGACGATGCTACTGCATTATTCCAATCTTCAGATCAAGTGTTATATTTGACTGCTCTCTGAAAACAAGATAACATTAACATTTCTGTATCATTTTCTTGAAGGTAATAAGGGATATTGTTAATAGTATACTGTTAAAAGTCATTAAAAGATATGCCAAAACAGAGGAATTACATAGGGCTAAAAATATGATTTTTATTCCTAAATAGCTGTGCCTCGCGGTTTCACCCGCGTAGATACCCGCTTACAACATCAGCTATCTGCCAGTAAAAGTCTCTTCAAAATCGATCCAACCGTTTTGGAGTCCATAGGGAACCATAGCCTTTATATACAAAGAGAAAATTGGAGAGAAAAAAACTAAAGCATGAATTTTGTAATGGCTTAAACGCCACCTCATTTGTGAGATGAATTGTGTTACCATGATCAGAAAAACATTCTTACATCGACTTTTGTCTAGCTCTCATTAACCGAGAGAGCTAGACAAAGATTTCGAGGTTATGGTACCTCTGGTAGATATTTTGAGAATGACTTAAGAAAATTAGTTAAAACATCCACATATTGGTTACATCGAGTCTGCAAGTGCGGTCCCGGTTGGGGTGGAGGTGGGGGAGGATCTACCTGGGTTCCAATGCACATAGTCCGGAGTAGCCGCGGCCTGGTATTCCGACACAAGCTCGTCGACGACGGCGCGCGATTCATCGAACTCTTTCAGAGACTCCTTGAACATGGGTTCCTTGCGGAACACCTCGAGGAACGCCTCGCGCTTGCGCAGCTTGTCGAACTGCTGCACGCACCGGTCAAATAACTGCGAAACGCAATATTTGTCATAATAAAAATAGCCTTTATTCTCTGAACCTAACTACTAGTTTCCTATTTATTTTTTATGGTTCCATTTTTTTTTACATTAATATAACAGCACCAGTTTTATGGTTAGGTAGTCCACCCTGGCTTGACATAGACAGGGCCGCCCTGCCCGAACTAGATGATGGCCCTGGGTGCCTCAGATTTGGGGGCGGCATGGCAAGTATATGTATACCTACAGGACGGACGCAGCAACAAGACTACGCGGAAAGTTTGTATCATAGACAAACTAGTAATTTACAGAAAAGTTTTTAGATTTGTAAAAATTGCAACATATTCAAGATTATTGGCAAAA
Organism: Agriopis leucophaearia; assembly: GCA_949125355.1. Taxonomy (NCBI): domain Eukaryota; kingdom Metazoa; phylum Arthropoda; class Insecta; order Lepidoptera; family Geometridae; genus Agriopis; species Agriopis leucophaearia. Next base: position 2,221,841 of record OX421262.1, read on the forward strand.
TAAAATATAGCAATTAACGAAAAACCTAATTCTAACTACCACGAAATACCTAAATAATTATGTATTTCGTGGTAGCTAGAATTAAAGTTTTCATTGGTTGTTAGGTTTTTTTATTGGTGCTCTACTCTAGTGGTTTCACTTACAGACGATATATTTGTGTGGTTAGCAAGCAACAGTCCTGACACTTTGTGTGTGGCTTGCACATATGGCGACCTCCTCGATAGCGCCACCTGAGAATTTAAAATTATCACTTAGAACTTTAATGATAAAATGTAGCAATCACTATATAAAACCCTTTATACCATTCCCCCTCTAAAAAGCTTATTTTATTCACTGAAAACAGTGTATAAAAAGTACTTTTTAATCACTATTTTGGTGTTTGAATTCTTGTGCATTTTAATTAATTTAATCTTACTTTTTTCTTCACTGAATGTCTATTTTCGCTTAAATCTTTCTTTTCTCATAATCATGGTATAAAGTATAGTAAGTATGCAACTCTTGAATAAAACGGATTTACATCGAGGGCCACGAATCACTCGCGTCGCTCAGGATTCTAACACTTGAATCATCATGAATCACTCCCTTAGAATCCTTCACTTGCTCGTGATTCATATATGGCCCTCGCTTTAAATCCTTTCTTTATTCACTAATTACATAATATACTATTGTTCACCTGTATAGAAGCTGGCCCCCAAGGTATGAACGAGGCGAGTTTCCTTTCTCGAATCCTTTGAAGAGATTTGTGAACTTGTGACGGGTCTACTTCTCCCTGGAAATACATAGATTGAATTAAGATTATTATTATAATGAGCCATTTTCAATAGCTCTTCATATTTAAAGCTCCAACATAATATTTCTTATGATACAATGCTTCACGTAATCTTTAGGTGCTGACTCTTTAGAATTTCTTTAGACACTCCCTGTTAATCAATCATTCGCTATTTCCATCTCCGACGTCCCAAGTTATGTCAGCAGAGAAAAAGCATTTAATTGAATTAATCAAGGAAGTAATTCAATTAATGAAATATACTCGTATCTCCAGATGGTTCATTTTAATTGGATACGGTTGTGTGCTGGTGGTCAATTACAGTTTAGTCATAGGCCATAACAGACTATTAAACTGTTTCATAATAATATTACTTACTGATGCAGAACTCAATAAGGCTCTTGTCACGAATGAAAAGTTGTACATCGAAATGAAAGCCGGAGAATAATGGAGCCCTGTTTTATGAAACTAATAATCTTTAACTCTACTCCATATTCCAGACTCCACTGCAGAAATTATGTTTTACATCCAAATATTTTCCACATGCACACAAACTTGAAATGTCAGAAAATAGCAAATGGCAGAGCAAAGATTTCAAAAGCAAATATGAATGAATGAATTCGAAGAGTAGATTAGTTTTTGGGGCGCTTTTAGAAGTGGAAAAGATGGAGATGCTGGGATGCATACTGTACCTACCTGTATGATATTGAGTATTGAAATGTAGCAGTGTTGGTTGGTCCGGTCGGGACTCAGCGACACCATCATGTTCTTTGGCTGCAGCAGTCTTTGCATCACATCCAGAACTGTCGTCTTGCGGATCTTTGGAGCCTGCGAAAATAGATCAAACAATGTTAAGAAAATGTTTGTTCCCTTCACATTGGTGATCATTTTAGTTCTTTCCATGATCCCCATTGATTCCAAATAGATCTTGGTGTGAATTACAAGAATGAAAGAAAGTAAAGCAGAGCTTTCAGGCTTTTTAATTGGTGTTTGAAGATGGCGGCTAATCACTAGGTCTACCATGAAAATAATGTACAAGTATAAATAGGCTTGTGAAGAGCCACCAGGTGAGCGACTTCGCTCGTCTCGTCACCCAATATCATAAAAAAATAGGCCTGTGTCCCAATGTTTCATTTACAAATAACGGGCTTAGCAAATCATAATGTATATGTTATGTATAGCAATATACATTTACTAAATATAATTTTTGGTGGGGATAGAGAGCGGGTGCGCTGTCCCTCTCTCGAAAAGCGTGTGTTAGTATAGCATTTGTCGCACTGCTTGACGTCATAACGTGGTATAGTGCGCTCTCTGTCCAACATGAAAATGATATAGTTATAACTTATTTATTTTTGAACAAAATTTTCTTTTGTTTTCGTAGATGGGCTTTATTTATTATCAGCCTTTTAATGAGGTTATAAAAAAATTTAGGACACATGGCATTTTTTTTACTCCCGATAAAAGATCTCTGATCAAACGGCTGAACAAATTTTATTAAATCATAGCTAAGAACACTCATCAAGTCACCGTTCAAACAAAAAAAGTAAATCAACTAGTTTGAGCTACGTTGCCACAGACAGAAATTTACACATGTTAAACTTATAACACCCCTCATTTTGCATCGGGAGTTAAAAAAGCGAGACGAACTAAAGCAATTTCACAGGCATCTCTCATTTTCGCACAACAAAATTTTGGCATATGCTAGACATTCAGAAATTTCCTGGTAATCATTTTAATCTAAGGTAAATCGTTGATGTACATACATTGCTGACGGTGTTAAGCTCGTGGTCGGCAGTGAGCGGCGTGTAGCCCGTCATGAGGAAGTGCAGGCGCGGGGTCGGGATCAGAGGCGCCACCAGACTGATCAGATCGTTGTTCATATACGATGGGTACCTGGCCACACAAATGTTATTGACAACTCTTGATGACTGCTCTACCTACTTATGTTAGCAGCCCAAGCAGGTAGACGCGGCGTGGGCTTGCAACCACTTGAGATTGTTTCGACCCCTCATCTATTTTAAGTGTGTGTGTAATTTTAAGTAGGTTAAGATTTTAAAAGGCATTAAATAAGCTCATGTCCTTCTGAGCGGACCTCTACATCGGTTTTTAATTTAATCATAATTTTAATATCACCATCGCGACGCTCCCTGAATCTTGACTGGCGCAGCCTGTAAGGATTTCCATGGTTGAGCTGTAAAATTTTCCGCACTTTTCACAAACTGGTGTATCCACTTTTGCACCTTTTGTGTGATAACGTCGCGTCGCCTTACGATTTTCTCAAATCCGGATATCAAACTCTAAACGGTTTTCGAGCAAGTGACGGCGGCAGCGGCAGCGGTAGCAGCGAGTGGAAATACAATCGAACCAAAGAAATTTGTCAAGAAGGAGCGGTGGTGCCGGCCGGTTGGTGAGTCAAACTTTTCGCCTTCCTGTCCTATTTTCCGATTATTTAGAGATCGAACCTTTCTCTTCTTAGTCATTATCTGGTTCTCGTATAAAACTCTATGAAACCATAGTATTTTAAGAATTTAAAAATAAATAAAAAGCATTTGTGTACTTAAAAATAGAGATATTTACATATAATACAATTTAGTTATTTACAAATTATATTTTAAGCGATCATTCCTCCAGGAATGCTGAAAATAATCCCATTATTTAATGGTGACAAACGTCATCTAAATTTATTTATAAGAAATTGTGAATTTGTTAAAAGTAAATACTACACAGGGACCATTGCACAAAATGATTATATAATGAAATGCATTACAAGCCGGCTAACTGATAATGCAGCCGCGCTTATTAGCGAACGTGGAGATATAGAGACTTGGGATGAATTAAAAAAATTGTTAGTGCAGCACTTTGGGGATCCACGTACAGAAGAATGCATAGCATTAGAGTTAGATTCACTAAAAATAAAATATAACGAAAGCTACCTAGATTTTTGCAACCGTATACAGTCTGTAAGATCAGTTTTAATGTCAAAAGTAAATGAAATCGACGACATTAGTATGAAACATAGTAAACGAATCATTTATAACAATAGCTCACTCAATGTATTTCTTTATAATTTACCTGAACACATGATGAGAACAGTAAGATTTAAAAAACCAGAAAGCCTCGAACTAGCCCTTGCTATGGTAATGGAAGAAGTCAACTTTCATGAACAATATTTAGCACGTTGCGGCCCTGTAAACAAACAACAACATTCACATGTACCTCACGGAAACTCAGGATTTAAATACGGTAATTCGCACTCCGTGCCTTTGCCGCCTACAGGTTTTAGACCTAACTTAGCTCCGAGTGTGCCTTATAATCAATTTAAAAATAATTCCGCGAAACCTCAAGGTTTGTCAGGCTTTAGACAACCACAGCCAATAGGCTACAGACCACAACAGCAGTCTTTTGGCTACCGTCCACAACAACAGTTCGGGTTTAGACCATCTCAACCGATAGGCTATCGTCCTCAGTTTGGCTTTCAGCAACAAACAATGACCCCACAACAGTTTGGAGCACGGCAACAAAATAATAACCCACAGTTTGGTTATAGACCAAATACCTCCTCCAATCTTCGATCCAATGATGTTTCAATGAGAACAGCACCGCCATTGAGAAACCAAAGCTTTAAATTAAATGAAATGGAAATAAATCAATACGAACCATCACAACATGACTATCACTATGACTATGAACTAAACTGCGAGTATACGAATGACGACTACGTGCAATACTCTACCGATGACGTCACACACGACTTACACATGAATGACGTCACATACGACTTACACATGAATGACGAAATTTGTAAAGACACGACTGACACCGCAAATACTCAAAATTTTTGTTTCAACAGCCTGTTTATAGAGAAGAGGTAATTAGGCTTAATAATTGCGACCCAAATTTGAAATTACCATACATTTACATATACGTAAATTTATGATTGACACTGGCAGCATGCGTTCATTTATAAATCCCGAAAAAGCTTTCCAGTATTTCCCCAATATGATACGTCATGAGCCATTTCAAGTAATAAGCACACATTCTAGCTCGGCTCACGACAAAGTGGTCGAAATTCATTCATTACCCACATTTAATTGCAACGGAAATCATAAATTCTATCTGTACCAAGTTGACTCGAAGTATGACGGAGTACTAGGTGACGATTTACTAAGACAATTGGGCGCTGTTATCGATCTCAGGAGTAACATCCTAAAAACAAATACGACTAAGATTCCTATATGCCATAATACAACCAATCATACAATCATATTAGACGCACGCACGGAACATCGCGTAAAATTACCTACCAACATGTACAAAGGCGAAGCGATCTTGGAATTCATGGAATTTGGTAAGGGTGTGAGAATGCCCAGCGCGAGGGTCAAGTGTGAGAACGGATACGCAACAACAATAATCCAAAACACTTTAGAAACCCCAGTGAGTCTAACAATAACACGACCTTTTCATGTTTTTAAGTACGACCCAAACGAGTGTAAGGTTTTTAGTATGAACGATTCGAATGATGATTTAGAGATTGATAAAATGTTGATGGAAAATCTGAATGAAAAATTAAGATTAGATCACGCAAATGAAGAGGAAAGGATGGCAATCACCAAACTATGTACAGAATATAAGGATATATTTTATTGTGAAAAGTTGCCACTGACTTTCACAAATCAAGTAAAACATTTCATTCGGACACGAAATGAAGACCCTATCTATCTGAAACCATATCGACAACCCCCAGCGCAAGCAGCTGAAATAAAAGAACAGGTCCAAAAATTACTTCAAAATAATGTGATCCAGGAGTCCTTTTCTCCATGGAGTGCCCCTGTTCATCTCGTCCCTAAAAAGATGGATGCCTCGGGCGTAGTGAAATATAGGATGGTAATTGACTACAGACGACTGAATGAGATTACCGTTGACGACAAGTACCCACTACCAAACATAACTGACCTTTTCGATAAACTAGGTAAAAGTACGTACTTTACAACTCTAGATCTTGCTTCTGGTTACCATCAACTGGAAGTAAATGAAGAAGATCGACAAAAGACCGCTTTTAGCACCGAGTTTGGACACTATGAGTTTTTACGAATGCCCTTTGGACTTAAGACAGCACCTGCCACATTCCAACGGGCAATGGATAATATTCTGAGAGGGCTTCAAGGTATTCATTGTCTAATATATTTGGATGATATTATTATATACAGTAATAGCCTACAGAGTCACCTGGAAAAACTGCGAAAAGTGTTCGACAGACTAAGACAAACAAACTTAAAAATCCAACTGGAAAAATCTGAATTTCTGAGAAAAGAGGTTCTTTACTTAGGCCACACTATAACAAAAGACGGACTGAAACCCAATAGCGACAAAATAAGAGCAATACTTGACTATCCCTTACCTAAGACAACAACTGAAATAAAAAGTTTCCTAGGTCTTATTGGATATTACCGACGATTCATAAAAGACTTTGCCAAGATTACCCAACCATTGACCAAGTGTCTTAAGAAGTGCAATAAGATTCTTATAGATAAAAGTTATATTGATGCATTTGAAAAATGCAAAGAGCTATTGACAAACTTTCCCATACTTCAATATCCTGACTTTGATAAACGTTTTATACTGACAACTGATGCTTCTAACGTATCTTTGGGCGCTGTGTTATCTCAGGGTTCCATCGGCAGTGATAGACCCATTGCATTTGCGAGCAGAACATTAAGCGACACTGAATCGCGCTATAGTACTATAGAACGAGAACTATTAGCGGTCATTTGGGCTGTTAAACATTTTCGACCTTACCTCTACGGAAAAAAATTTGACATATACACGGATCATCGACCCTTAACGTGGTTGTATTCCTTAAAAGAACCTAATAGTAAATTGACCCGATGGCGATTGCGGCTCCAGGAGTATGATTTTGACATAATTTATAAAAAAGGCAAGCAAAACACTAACGCAGACGCATTATCGCGAATAAAATTGAATGCTTTAGGGTCGGACGACGTCTCAATGAAAGTTCATGTTGATAAAAAACCAGGTAAACTACAACAATGCTTGAATGACACAGTTGCTCGACTGACAAAGATTTTACCAAAACCGCCCTCAGACACTGACACAGACCTTATATCTATACCTGACCCCGACGCAATGTCATTAGACGAACCAGACCTTCGTAACTACCCTTTGCGATCTGACGACAGTAGTATAGAGATTGTACACTCAGCTTTAGATACGGAAAACAAAGGCATTCCTATTTTGCACGAAGCAATTGACACAAAGCCAAATCAAATATTAGTCTTTAACTGGCTTCAAAATAAAATGCACGTAAAAGACTTATCACGACACAAACAAAAAGTTTTGGAAGTTTTTCTACCCTTTGACGAAGAAATAGTAAAACAATTTTTGAAAGAGTACGTAATACCACACAGGAAATATTTTATATACTTCGAAAACAAAGAACACCGAAAATTATTTAATAATGTAATAATCACTCTGTTTAAGCAAGGCATGGTCGATTTCCACGAATGCACCGAAAGAGTAATTTACGTAGAAGATGAAACCGAACAAAAGGCAATAGTTTTAAAACACCATGAAGGTAAAACGTGCCACCGCGGAATTAGAGAAACCTTAACTAGAATAAAAAGAAATTATTATTGGAATGATATGCAGCAAGTAGTATCCGCTGTCATTAACTCGTGTGAAGCATGCCGAAAAATGAAATATGATAGAAAGCCTTTAAAACCTTTAATTCAGCTAACCCAAACCCAAGATGCCCCTTTCCAAGAAGTATTTATAGACCTCTTTACAATAGAAAACAAGTACTATTTGACGATAGTTGACGCATTCAGCAAACTGGCTCAAGCCATCGAAATTAGCAATAGATCAACCGCTGAAGTCGTGAGAGCGCTAATTAAGTACTTCTCATTTTATGGCGTTCCCAGAAAAATCAGTAGCGACCCGGGTACAGAATTTAATAACGAATTGATGAGAGAGTTAGCAGCAATGTACAAAATTCAATTACACATATGTACGCCAAATAATCCTAACTCCACTGGTATAGTAGAACGATTTCATTCTACAATAATAGAAATCTACCGCTTAGCCAGGTACGAACAAAAGTGTACAGATGCCGCCTCTGTAATGACATACTCCATAATGGCATACAACAACACTATTCATACGACCACAGGCTTATCCCCTTTTGAGGTAGTATTTGCTCATACTGACTCTAGCAGAATGTTTGACGGAAACTTTGAAAAATCCTATACACAACAGTTATTACAAGATCATGCAAAACGGTCCAAATATCTATACAAACACATAGCCGAACGAACGTTAGACAAAAAGGAATTAATCAGAGAAAGAAAAGGCGGTGATAGCGACATTGATCTAGATGAAGGACAGGTTGTTTTCACTAAAACTGTTAATAAAAGAAAAAGTAAGGACAAACCTCGTTACCAAAAGGCAACGATACGAGATAAAATCGAACGTAATATAGTATCCGTGGAAGTAGGAAAGAGAAAAACTAAAGTCCCCTTGAAAAATGTTAAGCGTCCTCCACGTGTACTGCTCGATTGTAGCGATTCCAGTTCTGATAATCCACAATTAGAAACTTCGGGTTAAGTAACTGATCATGATGTCGTCACGAACACTGACACTCATACGATGCTGGGTATCGGGACGACACATGCATATCTTATGTACCTATATGTAATTAAATTAGGACAAGAAATAATTTTAAGTCTAGTTAACATTAAAATAATTACCTGTAAGATTGAATTATATGAGGAAACCAGATAATAGACAACAATTAATTATCAACTTTATTTTATTATCATTTACAAGCTTTATATATTTTTGATTGATCTCTAAATAAAACCATTTTTGTAATTCCATTTATCCCTACCTATACTGGCGAAAAGTGAAGTACTTACCGGCCTCATGTCCCCAAGCAGATTGATACACTCAGAAGACATTTTTGCGACATTATAATCATGCAAAACAAGATAAAAGGAAAATTGCTAATGATTCCAGAACTTCAGAATGACCATTATTATAATGATCTTGGTCAATTTCTATTTGAAGTACGTCCTACAATATTGCCCTGGATCAAACGGATTATAACTGATAAAATAGCAGTGAAAGTGTTAGTGAAGTGTCAACCACTGAGTGTCATTAGATTACCTCGTAATTTAAGGTGTAGTAAATAAGGCATTATTAGTAAAAAAAAAAAAAAAAAAAACTTTTCCTATTTGTAATATTGTGTAATAGTTTTAATGCATGACTTTCTGCATAAGTATAGCGTTTTCAAATGAGACAAAATAGTTTTAATATTATTTTTTGTGTGTTAGCGAAATTGTCCTATTCAAATTCTTTCCCAGGCAATTTCGCTCTTGAGGAGGGAGAACTTATGTTAGCAGCCCAAGCAGGTAGACGCGGCGTGGGCTTGCAACCACTTGAGATTGTTTCGACCCCTCATCTATTTTAAGTGTGTGTGTAATTTTAAGTAGGTTAAGATTTTAAAAGGCATTAAATAAGCTCATGTCCTTCTGAGCGGACCTCTACATCGGTTTTTAATTTAATCATAATTTTAATATCACCATCGCGACGCTCCCTGAATCTTGACTACCTACAGTGTACATCGTAAGTATAATTGGTGTTTAACCATGCTAATTGAATTAATACAAATACAAAATGATAATGCTGAGGTTACCAGCAACACCCTGCAATTTCATTTGCTATTTTTTTGTGGGATATCAAGTAGCTTCTATGTGTTAATCCAGGACGTAAGCTATCTTTACACCAAGTTTGATACAAATTCTTTCAACAGTTGTGGAAGTAAGTAAGAACAAAACAACGAACTTTCGCATTTACATTATATGTGACTAATATTGATTAAACACCTATTGTGCTGTTTTCATGTGTTTATGTATGATTTACTCGTATTTTGTGGCAATAAATTATCTTGACAATGTTAGTGCGATAGCTCACCTCAATGTAGCAGTACTGGCACTCATGATAGTGGAGACGAGTGTGTTGATCTGCGCAAACGAGGGATTCTTGATATGTAGTCGGTCGCTGGCGATGCGGTTAAGAGCCGTGTTGTCTAGAACCATCACACAGTCCGCGCTCTCCGTCAGCCGACGGAGGGTGAGGAGAGAGTTGTACGGCTGCACTACTACATCACTGAGAAAAAATGTAGAGGTTGGAATTTGATACATCATCATCAGCCAGAAGACGTCCACTGCTGAACATAGGCCTCCCCCTTTAACCTCTACACTGAACGACATCCTGCCATCTGCATCGCCAATGGATGCCCGCAACTCTCACAATGTCGTCGGTCCATCTAGCGGGAAACATGGAATTTGATACATGTTTCCTTTATTGCAAAAAATGGGTTCTTAATAGATAAGAAATAGTTAAGAACGGGTCTGCTGACCACACTTGTGATCTGATCTGTGTGATCAGTTGATGACGAAGCTGCTATAAGATTTTGACGGTTGCTTGTTTCAAGCCCATGTCATCTGTAGAGCTACAAGGGCAGACATCAAATGCCAAATTAAGATTTTATTTTCTACAAGTGTTTGTGTGTGTAGTTGTGATTAGTAATCAGATACAGCAACTATCGCACCCTCAAGAAGACTATTAAAACCATAGATTTAGTAGCAAAAAAATTTTTTGGTCTATGATTAAAACTAAAGTTCAAGAATTATTTAAAACTGTCTTGATCAGAAGTTATTGGTATTAGGGTAATAAATCCTAGTTACACTGACACTACTCCTGATATAGGGCAAGTGCCTCCTGATATAGGGCAAGTGCCTTCTGATATAGGGCAAGTGCCTTCTGATATAGGGCAAATGCCTCCTGATATAGGGCAAATGCGAATCCAAGAGTATAATAAACAGTTTTATTCTTACCTTATTTCATCCAAGTTTGGGAATACACTGTATGTCTGTACAAGTTTCTTTGGAAATCTATCTGACAGATGCTCCAGGATGTAGGAGCCCATTCCAGATCCTGTGCCTCCAGCGATAGAGTGGCACAGCACAAAGCCCTAAAACAATGTCCATTATTCTCAGTCCAAGAATTTAAGCAAAATGAAAACTATGAATCCTGATCACTTTTGCTAGCTTTTCTAACAAAACCAGTTTATTTTAATTTTATTTTTAACGGCCAAGTGCCTTTATTAATAAAATAACATACAAGCTAACACTACATAAACAGTTAGACTGTCCATAGACCGTTGAAGGTCTAAAGACAATCCAAATGCTCAAGCCCACTATCAGTTGGCAGCGTACTCAGCATAATACCCAGTACCAACTTAATTCACCCAAATACCTAATATACTTCAGTGAAATATTAAAAGAAAATAATTTTTTCACGCTTTTCACAATGTTATTGCAGTTTTCACAGCAAATAGAAACTTTGGACCAAGTTTAGTGTCATTATAAAAACAATAATATTTATTAATAGTTTGTCCTCACTCAGTGACGGCTGAATAGATTTGAATGAAATCAACTCTGGAAACATGAACAGTTCCTGTAGAATAGCAAGTGAAATGGAGGTACATAGCTAATAAACTATAATAACATTCATTTTAATAAATATCATAGAACTTACAAAATAAATAATGTGATCAAAATGAATATACGTCATATTACTGGAACTACAAATTATGTAACTAATATTATTTATCATGAATCACTTGAACTACTAATAATGTAAAACTATAATAAATGTCATATGTACTAATATTACTGACTTGAACTAAAATGATTGTAATTTGTAACTTATTTGTTTAGCCAGTTAAAGTCATGGATTGGATATGATAGCTTCAAATGACTATTTCAATAAAGCTTGAACTAGTAGTAAGGGTCATACCATACCTCTAAGTTATCGCTACCATCTGCTTCTCTGTTTATAATATCAAACACTTCTTCATTCAATTTTTCACCCTGCGCATATCCTGACGCCCAATTGTTGCCCGCACCTCCACCATGTTTGGACAAGTACACATTTTCAGGATTGTACAGCTAGAATTACAAATTGGTTACCACTTTTATAAATTCCGTCCACTATCTAATATTATAGTGAATAAAATCAGTAAAATTATTTTACCTTAGCATACGGCGAAGTCAAGATGGTATTTATGACTCGAGGCTCCAAATCCAAGAGCACTGCTCTAGGAATATAATGGTCATCATCAGCCTGATAGAAAAACACATCCTTTCTGTCCGAGCCAGCTGATGCGAATTCCTCCAGTATGCCCTCTGGAGATATCCCGTGCTCTATGCAGAGCTGCTTCCAGAACTCGAAACCAACTGGTGACCAATAAAATAATTAAAGCAAAGGCGTAACAATTTCAAAATAACCGCTTATGGTAAACAAACTCACTTTGGTTGCCGCATTGGCCAAGTTGGAGAGTTATCATTTCACTTGGCATTTTGGTTGTTTATATGTACACTTAGAATTAATATTAAATACACCAACGACCATTTATTATTTTATTCACAGTTATTTAAAATTAAAAACAAACAACTGTCGACTGTCAGCGATAGTAGGTAATTGGTTGGTGGAAAAGTCAAGCTTTTTCCTTACGAACATTAAAAAAACTGTCAATAGTTATATGACTGTTAAAGTCATCGAGTTTTTGGGCGCCAATGTGAAAAAAACATTCGTATATTTTATTATTTCCCTAAACATATTTATTTTTTAGTGTAATGGTGGATCATTATTTATAAAAGGGAGGGTAAAAAGTGCCTTTAAATACTAGCTAAAACTAACACTAAATAAACAGACTGTCCATAGACCGTTAAAGGTCTAAAGACAATCCAAATGCTCAAGCCCACTATCAGTTGGCAGCGTACGCAGCATGCTGGCGGCATTACCACGTTGAATGGCAATGCTTATACGTTGAGCCAGATATAAAATGTTCGTGGACGTGCTTAAGTGTAGGAAAATGATATAATACGGTGAAACATTTATTTTCATGTTGTTTCCAAAGCTCCATAGAAACCTCTTATAATGTAAAGTCTCCACCTCTTTACTAGTGCATGACTTTGACTTGACCGTAACTTACTTTGCTTGGTCACTAGACCCCGACTGTAACTGACTTGTTTGACGTCATTTCATAAAACTTGATAATAGTTCACTGGTAAATGTACAAGAAGTGCGACACCAAAAATCCTCACAGATGAAAGAATAAAAAATATAAGAAGTCACCGTCATTTTTGACTAATTAGTACGTCAAATACTTCAAAAAAGACAATTTGTTGAATTGAATTGAATTGAATGTCAAATTGTCAAACTTGAGATGAGCTTGACTGCTTACAAAAAGTTTTTAAAAGTTATAAAAGTTTTGTTTTATTTAATTTTATAACTTGATCATGATTAACGTAACTAGGATACCTATTTGGATGTGTTTAACATTAATGTGAAGAGTATTTCCCTGAATTGGATTAAATTTTTCGTTCATACGCTAGCCGTTTACGAAATAAAGGTAGGAGTTGGTAGAGTTGATGGCCTTCGATTAGCATATTTCTCAACTTTGTACATAGCCGAAGCATTGAGGATAATGTCGCCGTAGGCGTGACTTTCGTACATACAAGGTTCCCTATAATCACCCCATGATATACCAAAATTCTTATCCAACAGCGATTAACAGCCAAACTAATGATAATGAATAGCTGATGTGATATCCTCCTCCGGCTCTGAAATTATATAATAAACATTAACATAAGTAAATAGTGCTACTTCTACAGTACTTCAATAAAATTCTTCCTAGTTTTGTAATCACATTCCTATGTCACATAGGTAGCTTGTTAAGTAACAAACTTCGCCGCATTTCCTCGTCAAAATGCCGCGAAAGCTCCTGAAGTTCCTGATAGTGTTTGACAACACCTCCCTGCTGTACTTCCCTGGTCAGTTCCTGTCAGGAAAAGTACTGATGGAACTGCAGGATGACACACCAGTACTAGGTGAGTGCACATTTGTAATGCAAATTACTTTCTCATAATTGCACAGTTCCATGAGTCATAATTTATGCGAAAATGATAATTACATGTAGCTGGATGCACATTTCAATTGGCATTGCTGTGATGGATGAGTTGATTGGTTTTCTTCGAGACTGATTCTAATATTGATTGCAGACACAAACAGAGTTCTTTCATTATGACTTGTTAAGAATGATATATACAGGGTTACGCATAAACCTTGTATTAAGCTGAAAGGAGGTTATTGTACTCATCGTTACACAACTTTTACTGTGGGACCCACCCTTTAAATCCTGGAAAAAAAACAGCTGTTCCCTCATTTTGATGAGTGTCAAATGAGTGAGTGAGGAATGAGTGTCAAATTTCAATGAGTGGCTATTCAATGGAACAGTTGTTTTTTTTCACGATATCATCTTTGGTCCCATAGTAAAAATTGTTCATAATGATGAGTACAATAACTTTTCGGCCTAGAACAGGGTATATGCATAACCCTGTATTATCATTATGCATCTAATAGTAATTTGTTCATTAAAATATAGTCATTTGTAAATGCATGCATAAAATATTAAACTAAGTACTCTAACTAATAATCTAAACTAACCAAAATAAATAAATAACTAAATCTCTAACTAATTAACAAGTACTGTCTTTTCAATAAGATGCCTGCATTTTTATACTTTTAGTGATGGATTATTTTATTCCCAGGTCTGCATTTCCATGTGGTGGGAGAGGGCGTCGTACGAGTTGGTTCGGGGAGACACGAGAGACTGTTTGACAAGGAGAACTATATTGACTTTAGGATGCGTCTGCTCGGTGAACCAGGTAAAAAAAAATTTTTCATGTGCAAGGCATGTCTTAAGAAGATTTTTATTTTTGACAATGACATAGACATATACATAATTTATTTTAGGCAAAAAACAATAGTAAGTAAAACAATAAATTAAAAATAAAACTAAACTAGAACTTATTTTTTTTATTTTTTTTTTATGTCACAAGTCAGTATTTTTTGTGATTTTTACATATTTTTGTATAAAAAAAAAACTATTTTCATATGTGCTTTGCACGTGTAAGTAAGGATCCGTCCTTGTCGCCACTATGAGCACAATCTCACTGGCGTAAGGTATCTCACAGCACCAGAATGTTTTTTTTTTTTTTAATGATAATGGGTGACGAGAAGAGCGAAGTCGCTCGCCTGATGGCTCTTCACGCTTGCCCATAACAGCTTAACGCCACTCAGAATTTTGAACATCAACAGTTCAAAACCCTGGATGGCAATGCACTGCGCTAGTCACCCCGAGACATAAGATGTCAAACCTCTGTGTGCCCTGTAATTTCGCTGGAACCATTGCCCTTCAATCCGGAACAGTAGTGTAGTGACAAGGGTTATTCCCGAACCACCCATCCTCATTTGAAGACAACATATATATTTTCTTTGCAAAATGTTATCAAGATCGCTTGAGCGATACCCCTTCCCTACTAATATTATAAATGTAAAAGTGTGTTTGTTTGTTCCTCTTAAAGTATTATAGACATAGTTAAAGAGCTAGTGAATGACATAGGCTACTTTGTATCTTAGAAAATGTCGAGTTTGTGGAAGCACACACATAGGCACAGGTAGTTTAGTATATTAGTGTGGTGTTGGATGATACTCAGTTCCTTCTAAGTTGGTAAGCATGCTGCATTTTTGCCTAACATTGTGCAGTCAAATGCCATATATACAGGGTGTATCTCGTACTCATCATTATAAGCATTATTTGAGGTACCTTTTGCGGTATTTCCTAAAAGCTACAACATGGGGTTCTTCAAAAGGCGAGTTAATAGAGTCTAAAAGGGTCTGCTACGTATTTGTGATGCCTCTGAAGTTACAAGTAGCCATAGGCGACGGTGACTGCTTACCATCAGGCGGCCCGTCTGCTTGTTTGCGACCGATGGCATAAAAAAAAAAGTTTACTTTAAGACAAACACTGATACCGCAGAAAAAAAATCTCTTCGAGTTGAGTGTTAATGCCATTTTTCTATGGAACACCAAAAAAAATGCTAGTCTGTAGGTTTTTTTTTTCACAACTTGACCATGGACCCATGGAGCTTAGTACAACCTTTTCGTAACCCTGAATTGAATTAAAACAATATCGTAACATATAATTTTAAAGCAGAAACACTTGTCCTAAGTATTGCAAACAAATATGAGTACAAAGCTAGCCTAATGTTTGTTCAAAGCTAACATTAAATGGGGTTTCATAATCATTGATGACATACTTGTGAACGTCCACCTGTTCAAATTACTATCAAATATTTGAAGTACATCCAAAGCCGCAAAGAAAAAACGTATTTTTGATGTGAAAATTTCTATAGGTGCTATGAGCACTTTTTGGGTGAACGAAAATCATGGAACTCGCGGCATCGTCACCGAACGCTGTACCGTGTATTTTAAAACAGCGCCATCTCTTGTGGAATAGGTGAATTACTACTTGAGTTTTCACTTATGATGCAGTCCTATGACTGTTTTTTTTTTTGACTATGCGATCTTATGCCTTTTCCTGTTATGTTGAACTAACCACACCTGCAAGTCTAGCACGGGCCGTGGAAAAATTGTCTTTCCACCTTTTTTATCCGCTCGTAGACGCGACAGAGCTCGAATATCGATACATTCGTCTCTTTCTAGCGGGATAAAAACGATGAAAAGACAATCTGTCCACGTGCTAGGCTTGCTGTGAAGTTAAATCTGTGATTTTTCCTGTCATTCCATACTTTTCCGGTGTCCTTGCTCCAAATTTCATCAAACCTGTCCAGCCGTGGACTTACATCCGGCAAGACACACTCATAAGACGGGATGTAGATGTGGGTACTCTCCGCCAAAGCAGTTTCAACCTTAAGTCCTTTTAACACAAAACAAAACATCTTGCCCGTGTCGCACGTCTTCTGCCCTCGCGTGACGCGTCACTTTGTATAGTGACAAAAAGACACTATGGTTGAAATTGGTTTGAAGGTGACCACAATGCACCCTGTTTTATGAATAGTTTGCGCCTTGTAAAACAATTAATTGATCATTGAAACATCTGCCTAAACCCATGAATCATGCTCAGAAGGCATTCTATATCTAAGGTATGAAACTCTATCCTAAAATATTGGTACTCTAATGGAATTCTTGTAACACCATTATTTTCCCCCAGTACAACACAGGCAGAGCTAGTTTTAAATAAGTAAACACATTATTTTTAATAATATGAAAGTAAATGAACTTGTGTGTGAAAATGAGCTAATCAAACGCTGTATTGGCAGGTCACAGCCCGTCTGTTCTCTCCCCCGGCATCCACAGCTTCCCGTTCAAGCTGGGCCTGCCAATGGGGCTGCCATCTACCTTCCTCGGCACTCACGGCTGGGTGCAGTACTTCTGTAAAGCAGCGTTGCGGGAACCTAATGGACTGACGCATAAGAACCAACAAGTCTTCATTGTAATGAACCCTATTGATCTGAATTTGGAGCCTCCAGTATTATCTGTAAGTAGTAAACAAAAAAAATATTTTTTCTCCATCATGCTTGGATATTCGTTCATTAAACTACATTTATATTACATAGCAATAAACATCTCCATTCTTTGAACACGTTTTATCCAACGATGCAAAGCATATTTTGATAAATGTGGTCTCAATAGATTCCTTTAGTTAGGGGATGGTCATGGGGTAGGTGATGTCATTTTAAATATGTAGTACTAGCAGCGCCCGGCGGTTTAACCCGCGTGGTGATGAAAATCGATGATGATAATGATGATGAAAAGTAGCCTGTGTTAATCCAGGACATAAGCAATGTATATTCCAAATTTCATCCAAATCCATCCAGCCGTTTCTGAGTGATTGAGTAACAAACATCCATCCATACATCCATCCATCCAAACTTTCACATTTATAATATTAGTGAGATGTAAAGTGGGAATGAAATAATTATCAATATAAAAAACCAACTTCATAAAATTTTTAGAACTGGACCAAATTGAAATGGGACCACACGGGAAGCAGCAGCTTTCAAATAAGGAAAGATTCATCAAAATCGATTCACCCAGTCGAAAGTTCTGAGGTAACAAACATAAAAAAAATACAGTCGAATTGAGAACCTCCTCCTTTTTGGAAGTCGGTTAATAATATAATGCACCTCCCTCATTTGACATACCATTGAGTAAGTCTTTCACCGACCTTCATCAGCACCCATAAATCCAATGCCAGTTTTGGTACATCATTTTTTGTTCGGGTGTACCAATTGCGAAATATGATACGCCAAAAATACCATTCGAAAATTATTTTTGTCTAATGTATGTGGACTCTATAACTATACAGAAATTCACAGAACAATATTTTCATAACATTGAGCAGACTACCTACTAGTTACCAAACATTATACAATAGCGAAGCATTGTTAAGCGGCGTCATGAGAGATTTACCTCTCAATGTCCATTGTAACCAGACCACTAGGTCTAGTTGAGTAAGGTATGAGAACATTGTCATTGCAGTCCATTGTTATGTAAGCTTTGTGCAGATTTTCTCCATTGTCGTTTAGACATTCGTAGCAATAGAAGCTAAAATTATTTGAGGAATCTCTAGCGTATTTTCGCTTTGACGAAAATACACTGGAAATTCGTCAAAGAAACAGCTTTGAATATAAACTTTCGCAAGGTAACGCCTCATTTAATCTTGTACCTAAAATTCACACGAATACGTTTCTGTTATTCATACTAAAGTCTTGCATTTACAGAGAGACCACTGTGCTTCTGTACTAAAATATTGCTAAGATTTTTAGACCCGTTCATACACGAAGGGCGATACTCGGTACAAGTTTTTTTAGCTCTGACAGCTGTTATCATCATCATCATTTCAGCCATAGGACGTCCACTGCTGGACATAGTCCTCCCCCATCAATCTTCAAAAGGGCCGGCTGGTTGGAAGCGGCCAGCGATTCCCTGCGGTCTCTTAGGTCGCCTGTCCATCTTGTGGGTGGACGTCCTACGCTGTGCTTACCGGTCCGTGATCTCCGTTCAAGAACTTATCGGCCATCTGTTCTGTGTGCTATGTTCCCTGCCCACTTCAACTTGCAAGTTGAAGTGAAAGCTGCAAAAATTCTATTTATTTAGTTTATTGGCACAAAAAACAAAATATTGAGACTAAGAGAGAACTAAGACAGTATGTAATTTCGAAGTATATTCCTAAATATGTGTTCCTAACATGGTTTTTAACTTTCTATGCAGTATTTGGTTTCGATTTTAAAAACCTGAATATAACTTAGGATATAAAACAACAGTTGATTGAATCGAGGCGTTACTTTGCGGAAGTTTTTTGCAGCTGTCAAACTTAAACTTAAACCGAATAAAGTATCGGATTATCGGCGACTCGAGTATTATTTTGTATGTTTTTATGTACTCTTTCTTTTACCCACTGTTTTTTTTTTTTTTTTTCAAATACAAAGTAATTTATTTTGACAAAATTTAGTTTCACATTGTGTTGTTTTCCATAGGCTCCCGAACTAGTCTGGGACTGTGTGTCGGGTGCCTGTTTTATATTTGCGACACTTGGCGTGAGGTTGCACCTTTGTGTTTGCAGCATGTGTTTATGTTGATTGTAACATTTGTCGTGTCGCAGCAACAGTTCGAGTGCAGCGTAGAGCATAAGTTCGGCGTGGGGTGCGTGGGCGGCGGCGCCGTGACGTGCCGCGTGGCGCTGGACCGCGGCGCCTACGTGCCGGGTCAGAGCATCGTGCTCAGTGCGCAGCTGCGGAACAACTCGCGCACCACCGTGCGGGCCACCCGCGCTGCGCTCACTGAGGTACCCATACCACACCACATCTTACACTTATCACTACATTTTCAAACTATACACCTCTGTGGCCTTAGTACGAGCACTGGCGGAAAAGTTATCGTTACGTAAAACATCGCAAAATGTATGAAAAATTGAACAGCGCCTCTATCGGACGTTAAAGGAAACTGAATTTTTATACATTTTGCTAATGTTTACGTAACGATAACTTTTTCGCAAGTGCTCGTACTAAGGCCACATATCAGACAAACAAGGTAGTTATTATCATCATCATCAGCCAGAAGACGTCCACTGCTGGACATAGGCCTCCCCCTTTAACCTCCACACTGAACGACATCCTGCCATCTGCATCGCCAATGGATGCCCGCGACTCTCACAATGTCGTCGGTCCATCTAGAGGGAGGCCTACCAACGCTGCGTAAAGTAAAAAAAAAACTGGGACGTTTTTGCATTCACTCATCTGACCCCAAACTAAGCAAAGCTTGTAATGTGGCTGCCAGAGACTGATATACTTACATATGTATGTTGAAATACATACTTAAATAGATTTTAACGCCCCGGATATAAAACAAACACAAATATTCATCACATGAAGGCTTGCCCTAGGTGGGAATCGAACCCAACGCCCTCAAGCGCAGAAGGCAGGTTCACTACTAATTGAGCCATCGGGGCAGTCAAGTCGGGGTAGTTATGCCTTAGTACAATTTATTGTTCGTTTTCAATTGTCTTCATTTTTCATTAAAACAAATCACTATACAGTTTTTCATATAGCTCTTACCCTTGAGCCCTTGGTCGTACGTTTTGATCCACTCGTTTTAGTTGTGTGCCGCTCAATATTGAAGTGTGCGTTTGTAGAACGAATAAGAATATGTTAGCGTGTGTAGAACCTCCATGGACGTGTGAACGTGTTTACCTCGCCCCCTTCAGTTTATAGCAAACTTTTTTCGGTACCAGCTCGAGTTTAAGGAAAATCCAAAGTTAGTGATATGTGAAAGTTTGGATGGATGTATGGATAGATGGATGGATGTTTGTTACTCAATCACACAGAAACGGCTGGATGGATTTGGATGAAATTTGGAACAAACATTGCTTATGTCCTGGATTAACACATAGGCTACTTTTCATCATCATCACCGATTTTCATCACCACGCGGGTGAAACGGCGGGGCGTGGCTAGTATATATATATATATTTTATAGCGCCTGTTGGTAAGGTACGATGTGGTCGAAGATGAAGCACGCATACTTAGAAGATACCTATTATCTCTTGCCTTGAAAAGGCCCAGATTACATATCTCAGGAAATAAGGAAGCCGGCATATCATCAATTGTTAATATTCCAGACGATCCAATACTCAGCGCACGGCAAGGTGGCGGCCAAGGAGGTGCGCGAGCTGGCCTCCCTGACGCACGGCAAGACGCGGGCAGGCGCGAGTGACGAGTGGCGCCAGGAACTGCTGTATGTGCCCCCGTTACCGCCCACCAACCTCCGGGGGTGCCATCTCATATCCGTGCAGTACGACGTCTTTGTAAGTACTTTATTAATATATTTACGTAACTCAACAGGACAGACGTCTTCTAGCTAATGATGTTAAAATCGTATGCATAATAAGAGTTTAATTGGAGATTGGTTGTTTATCTAGGGAGCAAACAACTATTTTAAAGGCGAGAATTTAATTGGCTCGCGCGGATTGCGTTCTTTCAGCCGCGCATACTGCCTGTGTATAGCCTGTAACTTGTTCATACAATGTTTGTGATGGATCTCTTTGGTGATTGGAACTTTTACTAATAAGGAACTTATCCACATTCTAAATTCAAATCACTTTTAGTCCCTAGGGATTAAAGAGCTATTTTAGTCCCTGTTTACGAAGAATAAACTAGCTCTTTTCGAATAGATGTGATAAAAACAATATTTGTGACTTTGTATCATATTTTGCCTAGTTAGTAGTCGTACAAATCTAGAGAGATGGCATAAAAATACAAAAAAAAATACCGTCAAAATTATAATATACCGTCACATGTTGTATGATTAGTTAGGTTAGTAACGTAGATCAGTTCTATGTGGAGTCCTAAGGGGGAGCCCTATGTCCAGCAGTGGACGTCTTTTGGCTGATGATGATGAACCAAACCTACTGGCAGTTTTGATGTTGTAAGTTAATATACTAAAAACTGACTTAACAATACCATAGACAAAGGAATAACAATTTTGTCTATGACAATACTATGTTAATGTTATTGATTATTTAAGAATTAAAAGTTCAACTCTTGATTGAAACTCTTTAATATAAAATTACTTTTGACTAAAAATGACTTAACAACAGTTGAATACTGGACAAAAATATGATGATTATTTGATTACATGTTTATGTAAAGCCGGAGCCTCCTGCGCCCAAAATCTAACAAAATAAATTAACAAAACATGTTTAGCTAACATCTGGCTTATTGTGGAGTATGTTCGTGATTTGAATTGTGATCACGATCGCGTACCATGAAGTACCATCCTGTACGAACCGACATCCATAATAAGCCAGATGTTGGCTAAACATGTTTTGAATTTGGGCGCAGGGTGGCTTAAAACATTGCAAAAAAAATCCAACGAAATTACAGGGCACACAGAGATTTGACATCTTATATCTCGGTGTGACGAGCGCAGTGCATTGCCATCCAGGATTTTGAACTGTTAAAGTTCAAAATTCTGAGTGGCGTTGAGCTGTTATGGGCAAGCTTTAAGAGCCATCGGGCGAGCGACTTCGTTCGTCTCGTCACTCGGTATCATAAAAAAAATAAAAAATTACATCGATTCAAATATTGTTTTCAGTTCATAATCGAGCCAAAAAGCTTAGAGAAGGAAGTGAAACTGCAACTGCCAATACTACTCGGGACTTATCCATTCCGGGATGAGAGCGCCGAGGCACCCCCTACGCACTACCCCTCCACGCTGCCTATATTTCGGCCCTGGCTGCATGAGAAACAGAACCACTGACGACGGACTTGGGAGTGAGGGGTCCATGGGCTCATAAACTCAAAGGAAAATGGGACTTAAAAAACCACGGGCCGTGAGCTCTTAAACACGATTCAGTTTAGATGACTGCGGGAAATTACATAAACTTAAACCTTAAGGCGCCGAGATACAGTTTGCGGTCGCGTAACTTTTCGCAATCACCTTAACTGAATCTCGTCAAGTATATGACGGTATAAGCCCGGACATGTCTATTCTGCAAGCTAAGTGAACGCGCAAGTGAAGTGATAAGCTAAGCGAGTGTGACTTTTTATTTTTTATTTCTGCAGATAAATGTCAAAACATCGAATTATAAGGGTAAGGAACTACAGTCAAGGGTGATCACTCGTCATTTTGACATTTCTCTATAGTAATCAACAAGAAAAATACACGTTCACTTAGCTTATCACTTCACTTGCGCGTTCACTTAGCTTGCAGAATAGACCGGCTGATCAGTGGCCCTAGTATCTTGCTGCAACCACAAGATGGCCGTATTTTCCCCAATATTGTCTTCTGACATTTTTTTGTGTTCTAATACTGGAATTCAATTTCAAGGCTTAATTAAAAGTTTTATTTCTAGAGAATTTTAAAGTTTAAAATGGCAGGGAACGTTCTTTGGCCCTACTCGGTCATCATGTAGACGCAGCATAAGAAAGAAGCTAATATTAAACTAAAACTTAGTCTAATAAAAAGTGGCGGAATTCCCAGTCGCCTTACTAAAAAGTTTTACCATGGTTATACTATGGAAAGGTGTTTGATTTTTCGTCATTGTCCCGATACATAATATTTTTTGTCAAAATCGCGTCTCACAATGAATCTTCTATATTTGAATTTATTTAGACTGCCACGATTTTATTATTTTGTCAACAAAAAATTTTCAAAAAATTTCACATGTCCTAAAGTGTCAAAACCTTTGCGAAGCTTTTAATTATGTTCAATTACCTCCATAATGTTTATTTTTAACCTATGTCAAAAAACAAAATCGCGGAGTGTGACAATGCCAGCTTCCATACAAAAATTATCAAACCCCTTTCTTTCCCAAGACTTAAAGACAACTGGGAATTAGATGCTATTAGAAGTACATCACTTAATGCACAATGAACATAGTTATTGTGTATTGGTGGTTCAAGGGACCATGGGACTATGGAGAACTAATGCAGGAAAAATATAGTAAAACTAGCGGACCCTGCAGACGTCATCCTGACCGACCTGGTCATTATGTTTTCAAACCATCCAGGAACCCATTGAAATATACATACAAAATTTCATACAAATCGATCCAGCCGTTTAGGAAGAGTTAGGTGACAAACACACGTACAGAAGAATTATATATATTAAGATGTAATATGTAAAATTGAATATTTAAATTGGCTCTTTTAAAGTTCCGAGATATTATAAGCGTTTAGTTTTCGGTAAGATAAGAACGGGACAGAGCATCCCATTCTAAGGGATGCTCTGTCCCGTTCTCGCAAAATGTCAGTATGGAGTTTGTATGTACTTACTAATTACATTTCTAAGTATAGTGCGTTCTCCGTCTAGCTAGACATGATGATTATAACGTTCCTTCACCAATAAGTTTCGTTATTTCCGTTTCGTCTTTTATTTTCCATTATTGGTAAAACTTTTTTTTAAGTCGAAGTACATGTATGCATTGGCGAGATAAAGGTAAAGCTTTTACCTTGTTTCACCTTATTATACTTAACATTTAAATTTTAACTAAGAAGGCAATCTATGTTTATTTTGCCTTTTTTTCTAAGAATTTTTATGGGTAATAGACGATAGAAATGAGTAACTCTGGACTTTGAAACCGCTATTTCATAGTATGTTTTAGTGATTCAGACTTTTCAGCAGTAATTCCACTGTAATAGCCGTAACAGATGTACGGACCACGTACCACCGTCTGACCAACAGGAAAACCAAAAAAGGAAGAGAAAATTTTCTCTTTCCCTTCTGTTGGTCAGACAGTGGTGCCCACGCACCACGCACACGTGGTCCGTACATCTGTTACGGCTATAAGACTGCTTACCGCCATTTACAAACACACATGAGTAGTGTAATTGAATGTATTTATTATCTGTATACGAGTAACCGTTTATACATGGTTACGTACATAGACTACTAGGCTGAAAGGAGGTCATTGTAATTAAAAAAACATCAGTCATAGGAAAACGTCAGAAGTGAAAACTTAAGTAGTAATTGTTTTTTATATTTATCGGGACTTATCGCGCATTATTAAACCACCATATCTTATTTATCTTATATTTTCTTTTTTTTAATATCTATTTTTACCTATATTTAATAATGCGCGATTAGTCCCGATAAATATAAAAAAACATATGTTCAAATCGCGAAAGTTTAAATTAAGTAGTAATTCACCTATACGACAAGAGATGGCGCTGTTTTTAAAATACACGGCACTGTGTATTAGGTATTTATTCTGTGACAGCGTGACGATGGCGCGAGTTCCATGATGTTTGTTCATCCAAAAAGTGCTCAACGCGCCTAAAGAAGTTTTCACTTCAAAAATATCAGCTGTTCCATAGAAAACGGTCATTGACACTACAAAATGTATGGAACTGCAGTTTATTTTTCTTCGCGATTTCAGTTTCGGTCTCATAGTAAAAGTTGTTCATAATGATGAGTACTATGACCTCCTTTCGGCACAGTACAGTCTAAATGCGTAACCCTGTATCGTATATGATGCAAGGTAAATCTAAACTTCTCGAAATAATCCTTCAAATTGAAAAGTTATTTTAGGAAATATTACACTGCCGAAATAGCTCAATGACTACATAAAAATAAGATTTTTATATTGAATTTCTATTTAAAAAGGACTTGTGCCATTTAAATATTATACTAAAATTGTTTACCTACTAAAATTTATGTTAATATTTTTAACGAGTTTTTAAAGTATTATTAATATTTTTCTACTTAATGTATTATTTAATGTGCTAAAATGTTTATTAATGAACTGTAATGGAAAATGTATATAACTAACCTGTGATATACCAATCCGTCCAATTATGTAGTGTTATTGCTACACTCCTTTAAAATATAATTTACTATGTGACATTTTCTTTTCTTTGCCAATTTGTAGTGTTACCAGAATGATTCATCATCATCATCCAGAAGTCATCCACTGCTGAACTTAGGCATCCCCCTTTAACCTCCACACTGAACGACATCCTGCCATCTGCATCCACAGGATGCCCGCGACTCTCACAATGTAAATCCATCTAGTGGGAGGCCTACCTACGCTACGTCTTCCGGTTCGTGGTCTCCACTCAAGGACCTTTCTTGCCCATCGGTCATCAGTTCTTCGAGCGATGGAGCCTGCCCATTGCCACTTCAACTTGCAGATTTTAAGCTATGTCGGTGACTCTGGTTCTTTGGCGAATATCTACATTCCGGATTTTATTAGAATAATTAACACGCTTTTATGGGACAAACTATTTAAATTATTGCATTGATCAGTGTGAAAAATTTCAATTTAATTCGACGTTTCGAAGTAGTTGAAAATCAAGTTCAAAGTTTCCTATATATATATATATAGGATTATATATATATATATTAAAGTAATAAAAGCGTGTTAAAAAGAAACAAAATTCGAGTTTACAGAGCACATTTTATTCACAGTAATGACAAGGTTTATGGGAGAACTACATTAGTCCGACGCACACGTGTGAAGCTGGTGTGCACACTAAACTGACACGCGTCTAATGCGTGTGACGCGCGTTGCCGATTAAAAAAAAGGAATCTGCAAGTTTTAAGGCAAATATAGCTAGCTTGTAGCTTTGCTTAGTTTGGGGTAAGATGACCGTGTGTGCAAAATGTTCCAGATATTTATTTATTTATATTTAATACTAGCCGCCCGCCCCGGCTTCGCACGAGTGTAAGCTCGGCCTTCGGCCTCGCTACAAAATATAATATAGCCTATGTCACCCGGGGATAGTGTAGCTTCCCAACAGTGAAATAATTTTTCAAATCGGTTCAGTAGTTTCGGAGCCTATTCATTACAAACATACAAAAATAGGTACAAATCTTTCCTCATTATAATATTAGTGTAGATAAAAAAACGGGCAAGTGCGAGTCGGGCTCGCGTACTGACGGTTCCGTACCACCACAAAATACTTAAAGTGATGCAAAATGACATCACGTCCAGGCGGTGACTCATCCAAGTACCGACCGCGCTCTATGTAGCTTAACTTTGTAATGAACAGAAATTTGTCACCGACTCACACTTGGCCATTATTAATTATTTGGTGTTACGCCTTAGAGTGTGTACTATAATCATGCCAAGTTTGACGCTTGTAAGACTGTTTTTACACTAGAATAAATACAAAAATACGTTTAAAAATGTTTGTTGTATCGGGACCTCGCTTTAGTTTATACTATATGACTTTAAAATTATTTGTTACATTACATATTCTGGGAAAGTTTCAACTGGCTATTGGTTCGAAAGATACAGCCTTTAAAAGGTGGGACGGACAGACTGACAGACAGCGTAGGCCACAGACCTCCTAAATCTATGGCATAGGCTTAGTAATAGGGTCCCGTTTTTAACCGACTTCCAAAAAGGAGGTTATCAATAAGCCTGTTTTTTTGTTATCTCAGAATTTTACTACTATTGACTAGGTGAACCGATTTTGATGATTATTTGTTTATTTGAAAGGTGGTGCTTCCCGTGTGTCCCGCCATTTCAATTTGCTTCAGTTCTGTCATTATGCAGTCTGTTTTTTATATTGATAATTATTATAATTACCTTTTGGGTCCGGAACCTTAAAAACAGATAAAAAATGACGTTCGTGCAATGAGTAGTAATGGTTGACGCGTCTGATGGTAGATTCATAAAGCTACACTGCGCACACGCCGTCAGACGTGTAGTTGCATCTCCACCACCCGACGTCTCCGACGAAAGTCTGATATCGTTGGATCGACGTCGCGTACGCTGCTTTGTGTAGCTCTACACAACTGGTCGTCATATCAAATGTATGAGCTGCGACGTGTCCAGATCGGCGTACGGGTAAGTGACATACGTCGCGTCGCCCTAATATAGTTCTCGCTTTATTCATCATATTACCCTATATTTATTTGAAATTTGACATTATTTCATAGTTAAATTAGGTAATCACAGTAGTAGATACCATGGTATCTTTGAAGGGGTCCAGGCTTAATACAAATAGTATACTTGTGAACTATATAATTGATGTAGTATGTACACGACACTCGTACGTTTTTTTTACTGTTTTTACTTAGAGAATGTGACTCTAAAGATATTGTATCTCGATGATTACAGGTTATAAGTTTAAGAGACGTAAGCCACAACTGCTATAGAGTAATAATTCATCCACCACAATTTATATGGTTAGCATGGGTCCTGGAGATAAGAGCCTTGAAGTTCATTTATTGAGTACAACAGGCGATGAGTTTTGTAAATGTGAGCCATATCACCAATGCTGCAGAGTAGATATTCGTCTACGCCATCTTGTTGGCTAAAGCGAGGTGTAGACAGGAGAGCTGTGAGGTCCATTTGTCGAGGGCGGAGTACCTCGCGGCGCCGCGGGCCGAGCTCTGAAGCTCCAGGACTGAGTTCACCTGGTCTATGCGGCCGCTGATCGTGCTGGAATATATTATGCCAGATTAAATGAGAAATCTCATGTAGTATATTAACTGTCATTTGTTCTCTGTATGTGTGTATCTGTATATAAATATTACAAATGCAGTTGTGTGCTCCTTTTTTTATCACGAATGAGTCTGCGTTTGACCACCAACTCGCCTGTTGGTAAGCGACGATGTGGTCGAAGATGAAGCACGCAGACTTAGAAGATACCTGTTCACTCTCGCCTTTGGAAGGCCCAAATTATATATCTCAGGACACAAGGAAGCCGGCAGGTTGCTCCAATCCTTGGCCGTACGGATTAGAAACCAAACCAAAACCAACCGTATAATTATACATTTACGGCTCAGTTCTCTAATACCTGTTCGAATTGCACAACAGGTCAAAACTGGTGAACTGTCGTTGAGCAAGCGAGATGACGATTATGTCTGAATCGCAAGTGGGAACTTCTCTCCCGTTGGTCAGACGGTGGTTCGAGTTGACGTGTCTATTACGGTTCTTATGGTGTGTTACGGCTTGTGCAACTATCGCGTGACTGTGGAGCCAAATTGAGTATTGCCGCGATTAGTGCGTCATTGTGGCATCTTTGTATTTTATTGATCGAAGGTCTACAGACTATTCCAAAAAGGGAACATAGCGTTTGTATGTATATTTGTTCCATGATAACTTACATATCGTGGATCTAAAGATAATATAACCACTTGATTACGCGTCAAGTCAAAATGTGCTTTTGAACGAGCCACGTCGAGGGTAACAGCACTAGTTAAATAAAATCGGTTAAATTTAGGGGTCGCAAGGGCAACATTTAGGGCAAACAAATATTACATCGTAGGTAGGCCTCCCACTAGATGGACCGACGACATCGTGAGAGTCGCGGGCATCCAGTGGATGCAGATGGCAGGTTGTCGTTCAGTGTGGAGGTTAAAGGGGGAGGCCTATGTTCAGCAGTGGACGTCTTCTGGCTGATGATGAACTAGTACATCAAGCAAAACATAACACTCACTTATCGAGTATACAGGTGACGAGTAGATTTTCAACTTCCTTTTCGTCAATGTTGAGTTCTTTAGAGATGAAGGGTATGTGTATGCGCGTGTAGGGTCCGATCAGCTTGATCAACACCTGGGTACGGATGTTGCGGAGTAAGTCCTCGATGTGCTCACGGATGAACGGGTCATCCATTATGTTGTTCCTGGGGCATATGAAACAGGTATAGTTTCATTGTTACAGGGATAATGCAGTGCTTAATTTTCATGCAACTTTATTCTACCAACACACACGTATCATAGATCGGTGGAAATTGCGGACTGTGCGTTTTAGGCGTTCCTTTTTGCCTTACACTTGCAATTTGTGGTATGAGGCATTTCCGAGTAGCTTTAATATGGGGTTCTTCAAGAGGGCTATTGATAGAGTCTTTAAGGGTTGGCAACATATCTGTAATGCCCCTGGTGTTGCATGTATCCATAGGCGACGGTGATAGCTTATCATCAGGCGATCCGTCTGCTGTTTTGCCGCCTATGGCATTAAAAATAAACAATTTTTGACGGTGGGGAATAGAAACTAAGGACCATAGTCAATTAACTGCAGAGTTTAACACTATGGTAAGTCACCTAAGTCACAAACAGGCAAAGGCAATTATTTTAAACAGCTCAGTGACCAGTGTCAAATAAATAAATATCTGGGACATTATTGCACACATGGTCATCTGACCCCAAACTAAGCAAAGCTTGTAATATGGCTGCCAGAGACTGATATACATACATATATATGTTGAAATACCTACTTAAATAGATATTAACACCCCGGATATAGAACAAACACAAATGTTCATCACATGAATGTTTGCCCTAGGTGGGAATCGAACCCACGCCCCCAGCGCAGACGGTAGGTTCGTTACCGACTGAGCCACCGAGGCAGTCACCGAAATATACCTGTTATGTTTCAGTATTGATTCAAACTCGTTGATGTCGTTGTTCTGGTAGGCCATCACGAGGTTGGTCATGGCGAGGATCTCCGGGTCATTCTTGTACGGCTTCGCTTCTTGTGAGTCGAACGGGTTGATTCCCGACTTCATTAGCCTGGATATAATAATATAATTTTAACAGGCCTGGCGCAAGCCGTGGACAAATTGTATTTTTAACCGACTTCCAAAAAGGAGGAGGTTCTCAATTCGTCATTATTTTTTTTGTAATTAAATTTTTTTATCCAGTAAGACTTACATATTACAAATATTTGCTTAAATAATGCGTTTAACTTAGTCTAGATTATAACACTAAATGATGTGCCCTAGACCCTGCACTAGGCGAAACCTGTGTTGCAGGATCTAGTCTTTTATGGTTGTTACCTCAGAACTTTTGACTGGGTGAACCGATTTTGATAATTCTTTTTTTATTTGAAAGCTGGTGTTTCCCGTGTGGTTCCATTTTCGTTTGGTCCAGTTCTGTCATTTTTATGAAGTCGGTTTTTTTATATTAATAACTAGCCGCCCGCCCCGGTATCGCACGGGTGTAAGCTCGGCCTTCGGCGTCGCTACAAAATATAGTGTAGCCTATGTCGCCCGGAGATAGTGTCGCTTCCTAACAGTGAAAGAATTTTTAAAATAGGTTCAGTAGTTTTTGAGTTATTTCGTTACAAACAGAAATCTTTCCTCTTTATAATATTAGTATAGATTATTATTCCGCGAGAAAGAGACACACGTATCCATATTATAGCTTTGTTGCATCTATGTGTGGACAAAGAGACACACATATCCATATTATAGCTTTGTTGCATCTATGTGTGGACAAAGAGACACACGTATCCATATTATAGCTTTGTTGCATCTATGTGTGGACAAAGAGACACACGTATCCATATTATAGCTTTGTTGCATCTATGTGTGGACAAAGAGACACACGTATCCATATTATAGCTTTGTTGCATCTATGTGTGGACAAAGAGACACACGTATCCATATTATAGCTTTGTTGCATCTATGTGTGGACAAAGAGACACACGTATCCATATTATAGCTTTGTTGCATCTATGTGTGGACAAAGAGACACACGTATCCATATTATAGCTTTGTTGCATCTATGTGTGGACAAAGAGACACACGTATCCATATTATAGCTTTGTTGCATCTATGTGTGGACAAAGAGACACACGTATCCATATTATAGCTTTGTTGCATCTATGTGTGGACAAAGAGACACACGTATCCATATTATAGCTTTGTTGCATCTATGTGTGGACAAAGAGACACACGTATCCATATTATAGCTTTG
Source organism: Agriopis leucophaearia (assembly GCA_949125355.1). NCBI lineage: Eukaryota > Metazoa > Arthropoda > Insecta > Lepidoptera > Geometridae > Agriopis > Agriopis leucophaearia. Next base: position 2,253,270 of record OX421262.1, read on the forward strand.
TTGCATCTATGTGTGGACAAAGAGACACACGTATCCATATTATAGCTTTGTTGCATCTATGTGTGGACAAATACGGCGGAAAGACAATTTGCCTATGCTGACCCTACAAGAATGCTAACTTAACTAATATTATGCTGAAATAAACGAATATTAATAATTTTATAAATCTCGTGGGTGAGTTTAAAAGTTTAATTTTATTTTATTTATTTCAGTGAGTAAAGTACATGCTATGTATATACAACGCTAGGTGGTAGGTGTATTGACGTCTTTTCAAGCATTTATTTTAATAACATTGTATAAGCTAAAAAAAACACATCACGACATAGGACTGCATGTCAGAATTGAAAACTTAAGTAGTAATTCACCTATTCTACAAGAGATAGCGCTGTTTTAAAATACACGGTACTGTGTATTATATATGTGACAATGAAGCGAGTTCCATGATTTTTGCTTACCCAAAAAGTGGTCAACGCGCCTAAAGGAATATTCACTTTAAAAACTTTTAATATTTGACTGAAGTATATCGAGTACCTGTTGCAACTTACGTTCAAAAACCTAGCGGAAGTAATCAGAATTTGTGATACTCATTCAGCTTTATACAATGTTATTGCATCTGTCAGAGCAGATAAGGCTTGAACCAAGTGTAGAGATAACTAGTCTTTTGTTACTTACATGTTAGCCAAGACTAGGTATTTGAGGCAAGTTGTTCTTCTTGGACTACCAGATTCATCATAGTTTTTGAAAGCCTCGAAAAAGTCAGTGTGAGCTTTCTCGAATTCCCCTTCCCGCAGGTGCATTTTGCCACCACATTCTGTATTGGAAAAAAAAAAGTTATTTTTTTAATTTTGACGTGATAGCGTCTTATAAATGGATGAACGCCGGCTGCACGCACGAAAAAGCTGGTACCGTTGTCACGTTCCGCCTGACCCGAGCGTACAAGCTAGAGCGCGGAACAAGCGATAGAGAGGCACGATCGGCCTAAGCGTTCGGCTTGTGACGCATACGTTATCACGTAAAGTTATCGTCCGTAAACCGACTTTACAGACAACCAATTTTTGTTCCTCAGCATTGTTTAGAAGTGGGATTAACTACAAGTTAGTACAAAAAAAAAATGTGCAGTTTCTATGCCATCACTGAAAATGGTGAAGGTAAACATCATGAGGAAACCGGTATGTCCAAGACCGCAAAAGTGATATGACATTCACCAACTAGGCCAGCATGGTGGATTGGGCACAACCGCTCTCTCTCTCTCTGAAAGAAGGCGTGTGTCACAGCAGTGGCAACATGATAGGCTGTTACTAATGAAACACTACGCATAAGATTATAAGTTATGTTTGTGCTGTTTTACGTTTTTGTGTTGTGTTTCTATATAGTTGTTTGCTGATTATTTTTGTATCAAACGTTTAAAAATAAAATAAATATTTAGCTATATTATAACAAATAACAATTACAAGTTAGATAGATGAAGCCTTACATCAGAACGAACATACACTAATCTATTTAAAAGTGGCCTTATTGCTGCAAACTATCTGTTCGAAACAACCTTTGGATGAAGGGGATTTATTGAAAAGGTAGAGGACGGGATCTGCTGCAGGTACTATTAACTATATTTTGTGGGTAATGATATAAGTAATTGTACTTTACCTCTTATAACACCCATGATGAGTGGATGCGGGATTGCCGACTTGATGTGCAGTGATTGTTCATACAAGGCCTTTAGTTTCTTGTTATTTTTCTGGGCCGTGTACATTTGTATCTCGAGCGCATAAATTTCTAGCAGTTGAGTGCCTTTCTTCAGGTCATCTTCGCCTTCATCTGTCTGTAATATGGATTTTATTGTACGGACTACGACTATTAACTTAGTAGGTACATAAAAAAATATTACTTTGGGTGAATTCAACTAACTTTTGGTTGGATTATCTCTCAGACAAATCTAAAACGTGTAACATTAAAAAATTGTAAAAGCACTCTTTATTAATTAGGTAAGTATGTATATCAAAAGGGTCAGGCCCGATTGGCCAGGATCATCACACAGTGGGTGCCTGATGGACGACCTGATGGAAGGCCTAGGAAACGCTGGCGTGACGAACTTGACTCATTCCGAAGGTTGACAAGAGGTGGCGGAGGACCAAGATTTATAGAACAAAATGGAGGAGGCCTTTGCCCAACAGTGAGACAGTATAGGGTAAGAAAAATAAAATTTTTGACTTTTTCTATGAGCGTCATACAAGTTGCACACGTTTTTAGTAAGTTTAGGCTGCCTATTTTATTGACATAAAGATAGTAAAATTTACCTGACAGCTCTGATGCAGTTGTTTCAATATTTTGGCTAATTTGTTAAAGTCACCTCTATCATAGTAGAGCTTGCCTAGTTTAGTGTTTGTTTTGAACCACAGTCGGTCATTCTTAGCATCTTTCAGAGCTTCCAGGGTGGTCTCATAGAAATCTTGGAGGAGTTCCATCTGTAAATGTCAAAAATCATATGAGATAATCGAAAGCTATCTAGAAGAGATCACTCTTGGTGATAAGGCTGCCACTTGTATTTTTTGTTGTGGCTAGTGAAGTTTGCACTTATTTTTTGTTGATTTTGTGTACATACATTATTCTTTTCTTCGTTCATGCGATAGTGTTCATCTACCTGTACAAAAACATGTCTAAATTTAAATATGAGACACACAAACACATGTTTGGAAAATTACAACAAGCAAGCGAGAATCAGTATAATCTGTATCTGTGGTAACATCTTTGTCACCTTTTCCTGTAGCCTTTCTGATAACATGACGTCAGATAATCAGCGTATAGGAGTATTGTCTGTAAGACCACGTCATCGTTTTCTATCAGGTGAGATTGTATACTAAATGCATGCGTAGAAAGTTTAATTTTGTGTAGCCGTAGCCGTTTCTGTACTGGTCAAGTAATTCTTTTTCATCTTGATTCAATGATGTTTATTTATCAATTTTTCTGTCAAATTAACTCAATAAATACTTTGTTAATAATATTAAATATTAGTAAAAAAATATAGGCCCTGCAAGCAGCAAGTTCAGAGGATAACATTTGAATTAGGACAGAAGAAATAATAGTAAAAGTACAGAATGACATTTAAATATTATAATTAGATACCATCGCAATGCACAGGCAACTGATAGCCTCTGTTTTATTTCACCGAATTTGGTGCCACGCGGCTTGGGTAATTTTGTACCTACATTGCTATCTGTGGATGGTAGACCGAAACATCCATAAGATATGGGTAATGTTTTTTTTTAGTAATAGGCTTGCGTTTGGCCGCTAACTCTCTTGCTTTTCGGGAGTATGTGCATATTTATAGGTCAGTTGTGGTGTTGTCTGATTGACAGATCAAAGTGTGTTAACAGATTTTGATATATGAGGTGATGTTTAATTCATTTTATTTCCAGAATGTCATAGGCCCAATGACTGTTTCAAAAAGGGGGAAGACGCGTGACATCCAAACATTGTACCCATTAAATATGGCTCGGTTCAAACAAAATTTTGACAAGTACTTCACATGCTATCACAAACGTCAGTTCGATTGTGACTGAAGTCGATTAGGTCCGTGGGTCTAATTTGTGCGGTCTATGTCAAGGAGTTCATCCTGTATCTTCCCACTATTTCCTTACATCAATGCATAGGCCACATTATTTTGATTGAATAAATGTAATTGGATTTTAAATTGATTATACTTCTTCGATGTTTTTTTTAGGATTCAGGATTAATTCTGGTGTAAACATTTACATCAGAAATCAAATTACACAATTACACTTACATTTCTAGAAGTGGAAATGTAGTCTAGTATAGAGTTAATGGACTTCTCAGAGTGGTTCCTTGTGACAGCACTCTTGATGTACGTCAAGAGCTGCTTGTATCGACTCATCATCTCCGTGAAGTTACCCTGTTTAGGAAAAAAGCTGTATTATCAAGTCAATATTTGGTTTAGTTCATGAATTAGTGTAAAAAAACATTGATCTACATGACTTAGGACCCTCGCTTAGTTTTGCTATGCAGAAATAAAACAAATTCTAATCTGACAGTAGGTTTACTTTTAAATACCAAATTTTATTAGTGAAAGGTCAAGAATTGAATGTGTAATTACTACAGCAGTAGGTGTAGTAAACTCACCAATTTAAAGTTGATTTTGATCATTTGTTTGAGCGCCTTGAAGCCCCACTCGCCTTTTTCCCCTCCCTCAAGTTCAAGAACCTTCTGGAAGCTGAGGAGTGCGCTCTTAGGTTCGTCTTCCTTCAGGGCCTTGCTGTTGTAGTACTGATTCTCAAGGTCCACGTCTGGCTCAGAGTTACTGTCTTCTGAGTATTCCTGTATGGTTTGTGTAATTACTAACATAAACATACAATTACACCAGTGAAGATATATGAAATGAAATGATAAATATAATGATAATGTATATGAAAGAAACTATTTTTGTATTTTGCCGGGAATAAAATTAGTTGAAACGACACTCGAAAAGGCTATTGGTACTTGAGTAGCTATAAGACACTATATGGCAGGTTTTAGCGAATAACATACCAAACCATAGTCCTCTTCTTCTTCGCACATGTAATCATCGTCAACATCAGACATTTTCGTTGTATTTTATTATTATTTTAATATTAAAAACAGAGAAACAACACCACGACGCAATCCAAAATAATCCTCAAATAAATTCGAAAATGACAAGACAATAATTATAATGATGTCATTGTCAAATATGAAATGAAATGTCAACTGTATTTTTTTTACTGACATGATATAGACTAAAGGAATTTGGGCCGACGCACACGTTTGGGACGTCCAAGTAATAGTGTTCCGTGGGGACATCGCAGTCGCACACGACTAAGCCGACGCGCATTGCCGATTAAAAGAGCATTCTAATTAGAATTTAATAGCCGTAACAGACGTACGGATCCCGAACCACGCACCGCCGTCTGACCAACAAAAGGGAAAGAGAAAATTTTCTCTTTCCCTGATCAACGGGAGAGTCTTTATACAACGTATTGATAACCGTAACTCACGCTTGACCTTGCATAAGCCCATTTATGACTATACGCTGCGCACTCTTCGCGCTCTACCTCAGAAATGGTTGGTTGTATGGGAAAAAAGTTTAGTCAAAAGTTGTAGAGAATTTTATACTCTAATACTTTTGTATAAATACAAATCTCATTTGAGCAATAGGAACCGAGATATTCGCAAAAAAACGATTTTGATGACCTTTGACCTTGAATATCTTAAGACGCTGATACGATAGCAATGGTGACTTTTGAGACAATATTTAGAACGACAAAACAAAGGTTTATACCAATTTTCAGCTCATTATCTTTCATTCCGAGGTTGACCCCTTTTTATCTAATATGACAGTACCCTTAGTACAAGATTTGACAGTTTACGAAAACTTTTTCCGTTTTCGTATTGTCCCTTACATTTTAGCAAAGCGCCTCTAGCGGAAACGCGGAGGAACTAAAATCGGTAGTAATCGGCAGTATAGGTTGCTTCACTCAAATACGAAAAAAGGTTTCAAATAGCTTTCAGCCCAGCAATGTATGGAACAAAACGAAAACGAAAAAAGTTTTCGAAAACTATCAAATCTTGTACTAAGGCCCCTCTCACACTTCCCGCGGCCTGCCTGCAGCACACTGTAATTCACAAGGCAACTTCCAGTCGTGTTGCACTTCACGTTCAGATTCAAACAGATCTAGTGCCAGCCAGGGGGTCTAGACAAGAGCCACTTTCTGTTAGCGTCAACCAGCGAGCGGTCGGCGAGCCGTAATCGCAGCGTCGCCTAGCCGTAAGCGCGGCGTTGCCTAGCCGTAGCCGAGTCAACGTATCGGAGCTGCTGATATCCGCTTTGGTTACGCGCTTACGTTAGGTTGACGCCTCTTTGACGGCGAGGCGAAAGGTGATACGGTTACGATCCCTTTCCGAGTTGATATGTGTGCTATGTGTGACCTTAATGCAGAACTTGACAAAGGCTACGACGTGTCAGATCAGCATACGCGTACGTGGCATACGTTGTGTCGGCTACGACGTGTCAGATCGGCATACGCGTACGTGGCATACGTTGTGTCGGCTAAATGTAGGCCTGACACGTGTTTCCGGAAATGATACAACTTAAGAATTAATAAAGTTTAATTACTTACAAAAATATTGTGAACGCGTCTATTTACAACTTTTTTATTACATGAGTTGGTCAGCATTTTAACCAATGAAATGCATTTCATGATACAATACTTTACGCGGTAAAACAGACTTTATTGAAGATTATTGATAAATAAACTTTAAAATTCATTCAACCATCATTGATTTAAAGAAAAACGCTTTCAATAACTTCCATGTGTTTTGTTAGATATATTTTTGTTTATTTGACAATAATTAAATTATAGAAATATACAGAAGTTAATTCGCGCGCTTTTGGCAACAACTGCTCCTGAATGGTTCATTGAACTTGGAAGCAACTGTTTTGTTTTTATAAGTCCGAATTACACTGATCGCCTATGTTTATATGAATTTAGTCGTACTTGACTATTTGACTATGGTATTAATTCTTCTCTTACTACACGTTATGCAACCCACACATTAAAACCAGTATAATTAACTACTTCAACTGATCCTAAAAATTAGACGGTGTTTTTTGTTTTGCTAAGTAAGTTAGTTGTTAGTTATTTTTCACTCCATTTGCCCTGTATCCGTCAAGTGAGTAGATTTTTTTGCATTACCGTTTAATATGGTGTACAATTCGGACTGTTATTCTTTCCCGCCAAATGTGAACTGACAACCAGCTGTGTCGCGTAAATAAATTCAGTTCAGTTTGCAAAGAGAATACAATAGAAGATTTGCGTGAGTTTGCGGCATTTTCTCGAAGAGTAGAATAAACTGTACCTTTTTAATTTGTAAACTGAAAATTATTAATACAAAATAACAATGTCTCAAATGAACGGCAAGGAAAACCTTCTCAATGGAATTAACAACGTGCACATTAAGGTTAGTTGAAGAATCCTTGAATTCTACGCCTTTAGTTCTGTAACTTGACCCAGTTGACGATGGGATATTTATGTATGCATTACCTCTGCTTTCATATAGTCTCCAGTGAAAAACAACGTACTGACTGCGAGAAATGAAAACTTCAATGAAGAGAACATGGAAGTAGAGAAAAACGAGCAGGTAGCGGAGTTCGACCCGCAGTTAGAGCCCCTCCTGAGGGAGAACCCCCGCAGATTCGTCATATTCCCCATTCAATACCCAGACATCTGGAAAATGTACAAAAAAGCTGAAGCATCATTTTGGACGGCGGAGGAAGTTGACCTCTCAAAGGTAAATTCCCAATTAATTGTCTTTGGCACCTACACCTACCTACATCTTAAAACAGGTAAAACCGGTTGACTTGATAAGAAATAGTAGGTATAAAGTAATATTGAGCACCTTCACTATTTTACCTACACGTAATATCAATAACATAATATGAACTCGCATCATGCTAAGTTTAATTTGAATTTATTTAATAGCTTCGGCGTGATGCGCCGCCCAGATACAGATAGACAGACAAACAAAAAAAAAAAACACTTCAGTATCGATTATAGATGATGTCCATTTTTTTCACAGAATATCTTCAATGTTATTGATATTGACTGACCCGGTGGCTCAGTTGGTAGTGAACCTGCTTACTGCGCTTGAGGGCATGGGTTCGATTCCCATCTAGGACAAACATTTGTGTGATGAACATTTGTGTTTGTTCTATATCTGGATGTATATGTATATATATCAGTCATATTACAAGCTTTGCTTAGTTTGGGGTCAGATGACCATATGTGCAATAATGTCCCAGATATTTATTTTTATTTAATGTACAGAATTGGACCTGTTACAGTTTTATTATAAGTATAGATAAAATGTTTTAGACCAGAAATGTCAAATCACAGAATTGTCCCTATTTAATATTGTCTTTCAAATGAATGATTCTCAAAAAGTCTTTATTTGGTATGTGTTTCTTTGACAGGACTTATCAGACTGGGAAAGCCTCAAGGATTGCGAGAGGCACTTCATTAAGCATGTTCTAGCTTTCTTTGCTGCATCAGATGGCATTGTCAATGAAAACTTGGTGGAAAGATTCTCACAAGAAGTGCAAGTGACTGAAGCAAGGTGCTTCTATGGATTCCAGATTGCTATGGAAAATGTACACTCTGAAATGTACTCTCTACTTATTGACACCTATATTAGAGACCCAAAGGAGAGGTAAGTTTAAAACTTGCAAACTTTACCTCACAATAGTTATTTCATCATAGCATGACTCACCCATGGAATTTTCCCTATATGTGATTAACATCTGTTTGTGAATGTCTGTAAATACCTACCCAATGTTTAGTGGTTTACTACCTTGTTGTCATTCAATCTACTATTTTGAATATGAAAACTTGATGATAGCCCCATTAGTTCAATTGGTAGTGTACCTGCCTTCTGCGCTTGGGGATGTGGGTTCGATTCCCACCTAGGACAAACATTTATGTGATAAACATTTGTGTTTGTTCTATGTCTGGGTGTTAATATCTATTTAAGTATGTATTTACAGATATATATGTATGTATATCAGCTCTGGCAGCCATATTACAAGCTTTGCTTAGTTTGGGGTCAGATGAACATGTGTGCAATAATGTCCCAAATATTTATTTTATTTATATAAGTTGGTGCGTGAAAGAGGAACAAATAAACACTCTTTCGCATGTATATAAGTTATATATATGTATGATTATTCTAAATAAAACTTATTTTATCCCAGGGACTTCCTTTTCAACGCCATTGAAACCCTCCCCTGTATAAAGAAGAAAGCAGACTGGGCTTTGCAGTGGATCGGCAGCAAGACTGCGACATTCGGAGAGAGGATTGTGGCCTTTGCAGCAGTTGAGGGAATATTCTTCTCCGGCAGCTTTGCTTCCATCTTCTGGCTCAAAAAGCGAGGACTGATGCCGGGACTTACCTTCAGTAATGAGCTGATTTCTAGAGATGAGGTTGGTATACATTATTCCTATCTTCAAAAGGGATTTTGTCCCCCTATCTTACAAGATCTTTAAATTTTTGGAATCGGTCATCTCAAATTTCATCATGGGAGTCCAAGCCATCATGAAGTTGGGTGGAAAAAATTAAAAACATGGGTTAATTTATGTCTTCCTGGAACCTTAGAGCTACCTGTTTTAAGGGATTCTGTTTAGGTTCTGATTAGATTCTGCTGTTGTCTGTTAATGTTTACAATCGCGTGATTTTGAAAACTGCGCTGTTCTTGCGTTAAGAATTAGCCGTAAGGGTGTATTCATTTTCTTCTGGAAACCTGTTCATTGTCTGAAGTACAGTTAGTCATCATAACAAGCTTCACTTGTTGACCACACATGCTTTTATCAGGAGCCTTTCCTCACGTACAGTTTAATCATGTTATCAGGTGCAAATACTTGAATGTAGCACATCTGTGATAAGCCATAAAAGGCCTACCGATTTTATTAAGCATTACAAAATGTAATAAAAACGTGAATTGTCAATTTGATAGAGTAGGTAATGTTCCAGTCAGTGAACTAACTGATGGAAATATTACCTACTGTTGTTACAAAATAGATAAAAACTGATAGCACTAATAATACTCTTGTCTGTCATGACTTTTCAATACACAAGTATCATATTGGCTTTAAATTAAATACCTACTCATTAAAATGAGAATTTTCTACTGAAGTTAAAGAAAAATAGCCAAAATAACTCTTGATGATTTGGAAACATTTTCATATTATGCGCCTGCAGTCTTATCAGCAGTTTTCCCTTGCCTGTTCCTGAATAAAAAGGAAATTGAGTTATTCCTGTCTGTCCCGGAATTTGAATCCGGGTACAAACAAGAATATTTCCTGACTGTCAGAATGAATTCCTGAATTCAGATTAGGCAACGAATCGAACTACATCAAAATTACATTATGATGCTTCTGCCTCTACTTCCTTTCTAAATTACCTGCATCATCAGCCTTAAGACGTCCACTACTAAACTTAGGCCTCAACCTTAGAACTCCACACTGAACAACAGTCTGCCAACTGCATTCACTGGATGCCCGCGACTCTCACGATGTTGTCGGTTCATCTTAGTGGGAGGCCTTATGCTGCATCTCTGCATTACCTCACATATATTTTTATAATATCTACAATTTTAATTAATAAATTGTACTATTGTCCCCACAGGGCTTACACACAGACTTTGCTTGTCTAATGTTCAAGCACCTAGTACAAAAGCCGAGCAAAGCACGTGTCCTGCAGATCATCAAGGACGCCGTCGTCATAGAACAAGAGTTCCTCACCGACGCCATTCCAGTGAGGCTTCTCGGCATGAACTGCGATCTCATGTCTGAGTATATCGAGTTTGTGGCCGATAGACTGCTAGTCGACTTGATTGGGGAAAAGGTAAGAAGGCGCAGTCTGGTTTATATAATAAAAACGTCATAGTATTGAGCAAAAGTCCTTGTGGTCACATGAACTGCAGCTTTATATCCAAATAAATACGTAGAGATTGACACCGGCACACCCCTCGTTGACTTGTTTGAAAGAATAAGTATAACTTAAGTACTTGAGAGAGTATAACTTTAAACAACATCCCTAATTATTTTCCTTTTCAATCTACAATTTATGAAATCCCTGCACATCAACGATTGAATAAGTAAAATAAAATTGTCATTGAGACACTGTTACGTAGATATAATGCAAGAATCTTTACGTTCCTGATATCTTCTACTATTTTAACTTCTGAGTAACAATGAGAAATTTGTTCGACTGTAAACTCTATTTCTTACAACAAATATTGGTAGAATAAAATATAATGTTGTTTTCTTACAGCACTACAACACAAAGAACCCATTCGACTTCATGAATCTCATATCGCTGGAGGGCAAGACCAACTTCTTTGAGAAGAAAGTCGGAGAGTACCAGAAGTGGGGAGTGATGGCCAACCCCATGGACAATGTCTTCACGCTTGACGCAGAGTTTTAAACTATCCATCTTTACAAGGAGACTGACAGTATTATTGATTCCAATAAGTTGACAACCAAGTTGGACACTCGTGTTGGGATGATTCAGTGTTTGGCGACTTGCTTGCTTCAGGCATCACAGATCTATACAGCTAGCTTCTTTAAGACTAAATCAATTCTTGATTACAGTTTCAGTGCCTGTCTAGTTTGTATATATCAGCAGTTTCCATTTAGCCGTAGGAAAATCCCAGTGTTAGGTTTAAGTGGTAGGTGTACTTAGTATCGGTTGAGCCCGTAATGGCCGATATTGCATTTCCTTTATGACTATTTCTGTAGAAATTGTATGGGCCTGATTGACATTGCGACAGTCTAATTTTGCAAAAAAAAAAATAGTAATTCATTATGTAAGAGTTACATTATAAACATATTTTTAAGATAAAATAATTTAGTGTAAGATTAATGAAGTTACTTGATTACATCTTGTATTTTTTATAAGAAAATTTAATATAAAGTGTAGTGGTCATTTCTTCAAAGTAATTCTAAATAAATAACTCTACAAGTGTCGAGTAAAATGTAACATTCCTTTAGGGTCATCTTTTAGTTTTGATTATTCAATGTTTCCAATAGTGTTGTGTTGTTCTCATGAAATGACCACTGTATAGTAAGTTGAGACTAAGGTCGAATTGTGTGATAAAAGTAGCATGATAAGAATAAAACGTATGTATGTCGACAAAATTAAAGTTGATGTTTTTCTAATCACAAGTGAGATTTTTTAATTTACATCCTAAATCTCGTCTCCAATACCTCTGACGTTAAATGTCTACTTGGTAGGCTTTGATAAAATAATAGTGATGATAGTCTTGTAGGACTTTCGTGAAAGTCCACAACCTGTCAAGTGCCAGCATTTACAATGTCCTGGATTTAAATTAATATAAATTTAATTAAGTAGAATTAATGTCAACATAACACATATCATAACTCTTTTTGGCGTGGACAGCAGAGGTCAGTCTGCTTGCTGCAGGTCAGGCTCTGGCTGGCGCACCAAAGCGCGCGCGTGGTCGCACTTGCCTCGGTGGTGGGCGGCCCCTGTCTTTATTTTGGTGTAAAGGTCAACCTCTAAGGTCTAACTGTCGTCTGGTGATTAAATGGCTTGATAAATAAAAGTCGGGTAGTGGAACAAAAATAAACTAAACAAAGGTTATCTTTTGTAATTTTGCTTCCTACTAAAGATAAAGATATTCAACTTACATGTTTTTGTTTTATCCGGAAATGGGTCATTCAATCAACACTACCTATTCTTGCTTACTGGGGAAAGTAGTAGTAAAAACTAAATAATTTACTAGATATTTATTTCTTTCAACTTTTACGCCCCACATTCACAAAAACTTGAATTATAAAATTTATAAATAATAGTGAAACTATTTTACTTTGTCGGCGTTTGCATCATTCTTCCGCGTGTACGTACATACATACTTTCAACTTATCCTATGACCTAACCATTTGTGGTTCCTTCTCATTTTAACATAAAAATTGATATAACATCGCAGTCATTTCGATGACCACACTACCATCAGCAACAGCTTCATAACACTTTCACATACGTTTTCCTCAGCTGTTAGCTACAAAGTAAACAAACATGGACAGCAACTAGAAGATGTACAAACCTGCAGCATACTTGGATGCACGGGCGTCGCCAAGGGGGGGCAGCTGCCCCCCTAGAGATTAAAAAAATTAACCAACTGCAAAGAAAATGACTGTACCTACAATTCATATTTTTCTCATCCTCCATAATATTAACTTGCCTCCCCCTGGGCCATGGGCTGGTGACGCCCTTGCTTCAAATTCAAATTATTTATTGACATAAAAACGAACATGCATTTACATTTATGTCACAAGATTAAGTAAAATTATTAAGTAAATTATTAGTGTTATGAATTTGCTTGGATGCACTGTGCGAAGCATCACAACTCTTTAAAATAATGTATTACAAAACTATGATGTATTCACCATCTCTTCTTCTTAGTCGTGCACTCTTGGTAATGGTACAAAAAGTCCCTCGCTGTGGTCGTCCCTACCCAGGGCTGCCCCTCTTCTCACAATGCTTCTCCAATTCTGGCAGCTGGTTGCATTGCAAGCACACTGCACTACGGTAGATTGCTTGGCATTTTTGATGGAGTCGGTCCAGCGGGTTGGTGAACGACCAGGCTTGCCTAATACTGGGCCCTGTACCACAAGCCTCTCCATCGAGTTCACGTTTCAGGAGATATGCCCGAAGAACTTCAGTATTCGCAACTTATATAATCATAATTATTATCAACTTCAACTTTTCGTATAATGGCTTTTGTGGATGAGCCACCTTAATTTCGCCATTATTACATATTGAGATAGACCATCAAACGAAGGAGATTGTCCAGTAAGCACAAATTTGGATGGTGATTGAAATTCAGACAGTGCTTTTATGTAAATTAAAACAAAATTAATTCTAACTATAAAACATTTACACACAAAATACCTTCTAGAGCAATATTATTTATTTATTTGATGGTAGGCTTGTGGCGATTATTATCGACCACTATTCCCTGCACCCAGTGTCACATCACTAAAATAGTTTTAATAAGGTGACATCCCTACACCAATAAAGGTTTCGTTTCTTCGTACCTTACTTATATACTGAAAAGCCTCATATCGGACATTTATTTTTCACAATCACTAGATATTGCGTACAAGAGAAATCAGACAAAACATTATAGAAAAATATTGTTCAGAATATTTATTGTTGTTCAGAATGTCTGACATTTGTAAGGATGTCATCTTATTAAAACTTTTTTAGTGATGTGACAATAGGTGCACAAATAGTGGACGATAATTACCACAGGCAACATAGACTGATATGCCTATATCACACAGTGTCAAATTAAGTATATAGGGCCTTACTTAAAAACGTTACTCAAGTTGACATACACTTAAATATGCTCCGTCTCGTTTTCGCGTGACGATTGTCGTCAGCGAAAAGTTGAGAGAGCATTTTAAAGCATATATCAACTTGATAACGTTTTTAAGTAAGGCCCTTATCTGTTTAGTTTATCTCTTCTACATTCTTATCCATCTGTCCAGTTTGTTTTTAAATGCATTTATTGATTTCGATGCGACCTCATCCTCGGGCAAACTTCCAATTGAAAACGACTGTTGCTGATGATGTGGTGTGCAGCCCACAGTAAGATTTTGTGACTTGAAAATATGTAATAGTTGACAAACAAGCTACGGGCCCCCTGATGGTAAGTAGTCACCGTCGTCTATGGACACCTACAATACCTGTGGCGTTTGCTATTAGAACAGAACATATAACGTGTCATGTTGATTATTAGTGTCCTTCTATTGGTGAACATGTGTGCTGTCTGTGTGTATGGAAGGTGCCCGGCGGAGTGTACTAGCGCTGCTTGTCCTGCGCGAGCCGGCGCAGCAGCCGGTGTCCGGAGAGGAAGGTGACGGCGCCCAGCGGCACCAGGTAGCGGATGGTTTCAAACATGGACAGCTGCATCCACAGCACGCCGTACAGCGCCAGGGAGCCTGCCACACGGGAAATATACATCACTGATGTAACATATACAATCTCATATCATACAAACAAGAGAGACAAGTCTTACTACTATTATCGTTATTGTTGAAATTGAAATGTTAGAGCTTCAGTTAGGGGGATAAAAGAGTTTCACCTACTTACCCTAGTGGATAATTATGAACAAATGTGGGTAAAACGTTACGATGTGTTACAGGAGCGGGAACAGGGGTGTTTGAACTACGCGTTACGTAACATCGTTTTCTTTTTATCCCTTCAGAACGGTCGCGTAAAGATATTCTTCCGCGCATTTTTTAAAACATCAACAAAGGTATTTTTGCGACTTTCCGGTACTTGACGCCGTATAATTGTGACTTAGGTAAAAATGGTCACTTGGTGGTTACGTAACGTTTTACAAGGGGGGAGGTCCAAAATCTCCAAAATTTGCGTTACGTTATAGTTGAATGCTCCCTTAGGACAAACATTAATGTGATGAACATTTGTGTTTGTTCTATGTCTGGGTGTTAATATATTTTAAGTATGTATTTAAAATTATATATGTACGTATATCAGTCTCTGGCAGCCATATCACAAGCTTTGCTTAGTTTGGGGTCAGGTGAGCGTGTGTGCAAAATTGTCCCAGATTTTTATTTAATGTGTTATTTACCTCCGAGAGCGGCGTGGAACACCAGCACGGTGGGAGACAGCGGCAGGTTGGAGAAGTTCAGGCCTACTTTAGCCCAGAGCAGCAGGAGAAGGAGCAGGGGCGCTGCGCACGCGCACGCGAACACGTCGGACACCAGCCGCGCCGGCCGGGGCTCCGCCACGCGGAACGTGTGCGCGATCTCGGGCAGGGGGCCGCGCCTCGGTGACGTGGCCGTTACTACTTCACCTGCACACAACATGGTGATCACTTTGAAATGAAAGCATACAACTTTTTGCGAATTAACCAATCGAAAATAAATACATGGGCGATTATGGCAACCGATGATACTCGACTATTAAATTGAATTCAATATTTTTTCATATAAATAATATTTAAAGTATTTTTATGCCATCTCTCTAGATTTGTACGACTACAAACTAAGCGAAACATGATACAAACTGACTGATATGGTTTAAATACCTATGGTGCATGTAGTATTAATGTGTATGATTTACTCGTGTTTTGTGCAAATAAATTATCTTTATCTTATGTTATCTTTCATGCCCAAAAATCCAGATACCTAAAATTTTACATATGAGTAGACCTATACTACTAATGCTAATCTTCTCATTTCAGTATTTCCTCCATTAATTATATATATATTATCAATGATCTCCTCTCTCACTGTTGATGGCAAAATTGCCCCAACAAATGGGGGGCAGTTGCGAAGAAAAAAAAACTTACCAACAGCGTTAGCTTGCTTTCCGAAGTTGAAGTTGACATTTCCCAGCGCCCACGCTATAGGGTTGGACACAGCGCTGTCCCCGAGGTACACCGTCAGAGAATATGCACCAGATAGGCTGTTCAGATGCTTCGCAATGGCGCCCACGTTCTGAAATATTATATTATAGTGTATAACCGGAGGCGATGACGGTATGATTAAATAGATTGGCAGTATTGACTGCCTCGGTGGCTCAGTTGGTAGTGATCCTACTTTCTGCGCTTGGGGGCGTGGGTTCGATTCCCATCTAGGACAAACATTTGTGTGATGAACATTTGTGTTTGATCTATGTCTGGGTGATAATATCTATTAAAGTATGTATTTAAAAATATATATGTATGTATATCAGTCTCTGGCAGCCATATTACAAGCCTTGCTTAGTTTGCAATAATGTCCCAAAAAAAAAAAAAGTATTTTCTGTTCCTTTTCATTACATATTTGTTTCTATATTTGTCGTATATGCTGAGGCTATGTAGAAGTATTTATAATAGACTAGCAGCGCCCCGCGGTTTCACCCGCTGTCTTACAGGATCTGTAAATTGTTTGGGATAAAAGTAGCCTGTTTTTTTTTTTTTCTTAACCTATACTGTCCCACTGCTGGGCAAAGGTCTCCCCCATTTCCTTCCATAAATCTCGTTCAAGCCTATGTATTAAGGGTGCTAAATCCATTCAGCTATTACAGAGTCGTACAAACATAATAATATACATACACAAACTTTCCCATTTATAATATTAGGGTGATAATTGCTATATCTATTATTAGCGTAACAAGAATAGAGTTAAAGCTTGTAAAACCCCCGATTAAAGAGCTGATAATCTTAAAACTGAACACATTTTTCTTGGAGCCGTAAATAAATCAACATCAGTTCAGTAGTTTGGGAGCTACGATCCTACAGACAGACACACATACACGTTAATATTATAACACCAGTCTTTTTGTGTCGGGGGTTGAAAATGTCCTTAGCAGCCTGCTAAGCAAAATGTGACAATTAGGCCTTTGTCATTTAACACTCTTAAAGTGCTCTGCAGTTGACGCACTATTGTATATGAAGGTAGACATAACGCTTCAGACTCAAGTCTTGCTTGAGACAGATTGTACTAACAGGGTTTCACTCCACAGTTTAGGTACGTTCGGCCGCCGCGCCTTTCGACGGTCGTCACACAGTGGCCGCTCGGCTCGCACGCTAGACACGTCGCGCGTAATAATTCAGTTTGTTTTCTTTGCATAAAATAAATTATAACGAAAATGTATTGTATTATTATAGAACAGGATTCGTTTTTGTTTTTTTGACGAATAATATTCAACAGAATCTGCAAATTAGAGCTCCCAAATGAGGTCTCCCATAAGTTTTAACTTACATGCAGCAGGATAATGATTTTGTAATATGCCTCTTAAACTTTTACTTTTGCATGATTGTTATTTGAAACAAATTTAGAATAAGTGTTAGTTTTTTTGTGCAAGTTAAAATGTGTTCCAATTAAAGGAGAATATAAGTAATAGGCAGGTAGGTTGGGTACTACATTTGCTACATAGCTGGTAAGTAAATACTACTAATTATTCTGTGTAAATATCAATAAGACAACCCTAACGTAACACGTGCCGCGTCAGGAGAGATAAAGCTATGCGATAGAAAGAGAGCGGTTCTCTAGGTGAATATAGGAGGCGGTATTCAGCGCTGTGAGAGTTTAATTTCTACTTTATTGCCTCGTAGATAGAGTCCTTATTTATTTAAATTTCTTTGCGGAGTGAACTTTCTGTGTATTTATTTAATGATTAAAGGCGAGCAGCGTAAGTTGATATGCCTGTATCACACAGTGTAAAAATTTAGTATTTATCTGTTAAGATTATCTTCTTCATTCTTATCCATCTGTCCAGTTTGTTTTTAAATACATTTATGGTTTTTTTGCGACCACATCCTCGGGCAACCTGTTCCAATTGAAAACGAATCTGTTGTTGAGGATGTGGTGTGCAGTGTTGGTCTGTGACGGCGCCGGCGCAGGCCACAGTAGGGTTTTGTGACGTTTGCTTTCTCTTTTGTAATCTTTTAGTGAGTAGATAACGTGTATGTCAGGAAGGTTGTAGAACCCATTATATTATGTACAGAAAAGAGAAGTAAATAGAACGGAAATGAGAAGGAAAATCTGTCACCAGGTATTGTGACAGATACTTGATTGAACATTCTTATTTATGTCAACGCGTCGAACTCCGCGTCACAGTTGCTATGGGTTTATATGGGTGCAAGTGGCTCCAACAAATTTCTTACAAAAATGCCTTGACTGCTGTTCTAATTTAAACAAAAAAATATATTTTCTGTGATATTATGTATTTTGTGGTACTAACCAGTTCAACTTTGTATGCCTTAGCATTGTCTGGCTCGGCTACGAATATGGTCTCGTCGTGTTCATTGGCGACGCGGACGAACGCCTGCTGCACCAGCACCGGCTTGTTCCACTTGTCTCGCACCGTCAGCTTCAAAGACACCCTAAACACAATATACGTATGTTACTAAAGCCTCGAATACACTAGGGGACAAATGGAGCGACATGATGCTTGACAATAAGGCTGATTAATACGCGATAAAAAATAAAAGAAAACTGGCCAAGTGCGAGTCGAACTCGCGCACGAAGGGTTCCATATCATTATCTATAAAAACGGCAAAAAAATCGCGTTTGTTGTATGGGAGCCCTCTTAAATATTTATTTTATTCTGTTTTTTAGTATTTGTTGTTATAGCGGCAACAGAAATAGATCATCTGTGAAAATTTCAACTGTCTAACTGTCACTGTTTATGAGATACAGCCTGGAGACAGACTGACAGACGGACAGCGGAGTCTTAGTAATAGGGTCCCGTTTTACCCTTTCGGTTACAGAACACTAAAATTGCATGTAAAAAGGTACGAATACAGAATACAAGTAATAGCACTTTAGTCACCACCCAATTGTGAACTCAAGTGAGATGGTAAGATAATTCACAATAGAAAAAAAATATCATTGGTGATACGATGTCACAACTCACTTCTGTAAATGATCAGCTTGCAGCACCTCAGTCAGCTTGTTAGGGTACGCCACAGTAGTGATCTTGGGGCTCGTCGTACCGTCCACATCACCCACTCCTATCTCCACACTGCTCACTTGGATCTCACCGAGCACTGCCACATTGACAAAGGCAACTTTGCTCCCTGCACTCAGTGCAATCTTGTACAACCCATACTGAGCCTTAATCTTGCTCAGGTTTAGGACGAAAATAGACGGCTCGTTGGGTTTGGGAGTTAACGGCTGCTTCGATAAGACTACGACGTCATCGGCCAGTCTCGTGCCGGACTGGGCGACCACTTCGTCAGGTTTAAGACCTTTGACGGGGCGTCCGATAATGTCGGTGATGGCGATCTCGATGGACTCTGAATCAGATGTGATGAACTTCTTGCCCTTAATGGCAATGCTGATTGGTGTTGGCTGTTGACAGACATAATATTATGCTTAGCTACAAAAATACAAACCATAGAGTCAAGACAAGAATTCGTTTGGTGTATGGGATTTGATACTTTTTAATTATTATTTCTTAGTTAATACATTACATTTGCATATTCTGTGGAAATTTGAAACAGGCTATTATGGATCAAAAGTTGCAAAAAGGTAAGTTAGGTTTGAAGCAACAGTGTAGGTTTAGTAATGGGGTCCAGTTGACACCCTTTTGGAACCCTAAAAATGTTTATATAACAAAAGTTGTCAAGTGTGAAGGGAAGCTTATATTGCATATTTCATGAAGATCATGCATATTTAAACTCATGCTTATTTTTTTTTAAACAAATTATGTTGCTACATCGTCCAGCATTCTTATATATTTCTTTCATAAATGGATAAATGAAACATACAGATAAAGATTAAGTTTTTTCATCGCGAATAAGTCCGCGTTTGACCACCAACTCGCCTGTTGGTAAGCGACCATGTGATCGAAGATGAAGCACGCAGACTTAGAAGATACATATTCACTCGCGCCTTGAAAAGGCCCAGATTATATCTCTCAGGAAACAAGGAAGCCGGCAGGTTGTTCCAATCCTTGGCCGTTCTTGGAGGGCGAATGACACCCCTGCACTGCCTCAAAGTGGGGAAGTGTAAATTTGGGCAGCGCCACTGATCGTCAATGTATGTAGATATCGTTACCAGATCGTCAGCAAGAGCAGTAGCCGCTTCGAGCAGCAGCGTGGCACCGCGTGCCGTGGTCACGGAGCGCCGCGACACGAGGTACTCGCCAAACTTGTAGCGCTGCTCTTCTGTCAGTGGAGACTGCTTCTTCTGCTCTTTGTATGACCTGCACACATGGGGAATGATTCATTTAGCCGCGTTTTACTACAATTAATTAGTTGAGCCAATTTCAACTGTGTTCTACTGCATTTTCACTGGATGAATTAGTGAGGCCTGACCTTTACATTTTCAAGGGTTATATTAGTTGTGTTTTGCTACATTTCCCAGGGGTTAATTAGTTGAGCTGGTTTTAGTCATGTTTTGCTACATTTTCCAGGGCTTAATTAGTTGAGCTGGTTTAGCCATATTTTGCTACATGTCCACAACCTATATTAGGTGAGCTGGTTTTAGTTGTTTTTATTACTGTTCCCAAGGCTTTATTAGTTGAGCTGGTTTTAATCATGTTTTGCTATATCATAATTTATACACCAACCTAGCGATGGTGGTCAGCAGCAGGGAGGTAGCGGGCAGGCCTCCCTCAAAGTGCAGGGCCTTGCCGTCGGTCTCGTCAGCCGCCAGGAGCACGCCCTCGGCGTGTGAGGTGGTCCACGCTCCACAGCCCATGTGCTCACACAGAGCAAATACGTAGCCATAGCTGTCAAACAATATATTTTATCAACACCTTTACACAATACATGTAAAAACTACAATTTTATGGCTCAATGGGTGAGGAGGAGGAACACCATATATCTTCTTCTTCATTCCTTATCTTAAAGTAGCTTTCCACATCTGTCTGTCTGTATATCCGCGATCTCCTCATAAACCACGCAACAGATTTTTATGCGGTTTTCACCATCAGTTATATAGTTTTTCACAGAAAAACCTTCTGTATATATATAATAAAACCCTGTGTGAAGCCGGGGCGGATCGCTAGTAGTCACTAAAAATATTGTAGTGTCAAATTCAGCTTAGTTTGAATGCAGGACTGCATGTATTTTAATACAAGTAGTTGTATAAAACTATACAGGGTGTTTGGTAGAGGGTCCGACAAATCAAATGAGCGTGTTCGGGGGCCCATTTGGAGAATACAAGTTGGCCAAAAAAAATCCCTGACCCCCCTAATTTTTTTAAAGGTTTTTTTTGTGAATTTTCCCATTTTCACCGAAATTGTACCTATTTACTTCCATAACATTTGTAAAATCTGTTTTAGACTGGATGTTTTTACTTGAATTTGGTCTCTAATACACCTTCAGGCCACGCAAAGCAAAATTGGATACAAAACAGAGCTAAATAACTGATTTAGAGCTCATAGAGTGAAAAAATGTAAATAAAAATTACCTCATAGTTCAACTTTCACAGTGATCTAAAAAAAAAACACTAGCAATTCTGGAGATAATATGCATTTAAAAACTTCTCTATTTATTACTTATTACAATGACATACTAAATTGGTATAATACTTACCAGCTTATTGAGTTAAAATAGGATTCTAAGTAACAACTCTAGAAATAAAAAAATGTGTCATCTACGTAAAGTAAGGGACCAATTACGACGAGCAGGTATAAAACCATTGTTATTAGTTCTTCTTTCTCCGTCTCTCCAAGAATGCAGAGGCAGCGTGCTAAGGCTTTAAGCTACCAGTTGTCTAACCAATAAAATCAGTGTGACTGATTATCAGTCGAGCTTTGACTGCTATCACTGTTTGACGCGTGTACGAATAACCCAACGGTTTCTGTTTTCTGTTTTGATGTGTTAAATTGTTACCTTGTTGATTGTTACCGTTGTTGTCTGTTACCGTTGTTCTGTTACCGTTGTTGACTGTTACCGTTGTTGACTGTTACCGTTGTTACTGTTGTTTTTGTTGACGTTGACTGTTGTTGCTGATTCTTTCTGCGCCGACATGACGGAGTTTAGTAACGAAGAATACGCCGACATGGTTTTTGCCTATGGCCGAGCTGATGGGAACTCACGTGCAGCCCAAAGAATGTACAGAGAGTCGTATCCCAACAGACATGTACCACATCACACCACATTCTCAAATACTTTCCGGAGACTGCGGGAAACCGGCACCCTACATTTTAGGGAACCACGACTCAATGCTAGACAGCATCGTGTTGTTGTAGATGAAAGTATTCTACAAGAGTTCGATGTGGATCCCACCACCAGCATTAGAAAAGTGGCCCGTGACTTGGGAGTTTCGACATGGAAAGTTTGGTCAGTAGTCAATGCAGACGGAAGGCATCCTTTTCACTACACTCCGGTGCAAGGTAAATTTAATTTATGACATTAACTCTAAACTGTGTTCTAGATTCTGACGCTTGAGATTATTTTGATCACTCTCACTCTTATGACTTTTGAAACGAGAGAGAGATAATGACCTAGATAATATCTCACGCGTCAGAATATTAGAGCTCCTGATTGCTCATTTAAAATACGAACCTTACATAAATTGTTTACTGGACAATGGGCTTTGCTCAAATTCTCTTGAATAGTGGATTGTAATTTTTTTATTATTATGACTTCGGTGGTGTATCGAACTCTACAATAATAATAATAATTGCCGTACAAGTTGCCCATCTCATGTTCTCAAACGGTTTTGTTTTGGTTTCAGGTTTAGTAGAAGGGGACCAAGAGCGGCGTTTGCGGTTTTGCCGTTTTCTTTTACATACGGACGTAGATAATGACGAATTCCTGAAGACCATTCTCTGGACGGATGAATCTAAATTCACGAGAGAGGGCATCTTTAACCAACATAATCTCCACAGATGGGAATCGCAAAATCCTCGCGCGACTAGAGAGGCCTCACACCAACATAAGTTTTCGGTCAACGTATGGGCAGGTGTCATTGGGAGAGACCTCATAGGACCCCATTATCTCCCAGATACACTGAATGGGGAAAATTACCTAGAATTTTTAATGAATGACCTACCGGAATTAATGAGTGACCTGCTGATTTTTGAAGATGACCGGGCAGTTGTATTTCAACATGACGGCTGCCCGGCTCACTACCGGAACATAGTACGCGAGTACCTAGACAACGTTTTCCCCAATTCATGGATTGGGAGAGGTGGCCCAATTGAATGGCCCGCACGTTCCCCAGACCTAACACCACTCGATTTTTATGTCTGGGGACGTGCTAAAGAGTTGGTGTACGAAGTTGAAATAAACACAAAAGAAGAATTGGTGACGATAATTGGGGATGCTTTTTCAAAAATGAAAGTAGAAATGACGCTGAACACGACTACAAAAAAAATACGCCGTAGATGCCGGGCGTGTATTCATAACAGAGGAGCTGTGTTCGAACAAAATTTAAATTAAATAAATAATTGTATTTATTTCTGTTGTTTGAATTTTCCCTTCTGCCTCATTTATTCAACAAGTTGGTAAGTTTTATACCAACTTAGTATGTCATTGTAATAAGTAATAAATAGAGAAGTTTTTAAATGCATATTACCTCCCGAATTGCTAGTGTTTTTTTTTTTAGATCACTGTGAAAGTTGAACTATGAGGTAATTTTTATTTACATTTTTTCACTCTATGAGCTCTAAATCAGTTAGTTAGCTTTGTTTTGTACCCAATTTTGCTTTGCGTGGCCTGAAGGTGTATTAGAGACCAAATTCAAGTAAAAACATCCGGTCTAAAACAGATTTTACAAATGTTATGGAGGTAAATAGGTACAATTTTGGTGAAAATGGGAAAATTCACAAAAAAAATACTTAAAAAAAATTGGAGGGTCAGGGATTTTTTTTGGCCAACTTGTATTTTCCAAATGGGCCCCCGAACACGCTCATTTGATTTGTCGGACCCTCTACCAAACACCCTGTATACACTGCTTTCTGGATGAACTGCTCAAGGGCACATATTTCAATGTGCAAAGCTTAAAAAGAGGCATTTGCTCAGGAGTTATGCAAGAATTAACAAACAAAAAGTCAATATAATTTCGTCTCAGTCTCACTCAGTATGACTGTGCATATACATACTAAAGACATGACTGGTACCAGGTAACTTATTTGAATAACACTTTTACATCTGGAATTTAAATTCTAAGTTATACTCACTTTGTAGGCGAGTCGTCTTTCTTCAGCAACTGAATGAGATTCTTCAAACCATCTTCCTTATCATACACAGATCCTTTACCGAGTGCTTTGAGTGAATACACTGCGTAGAACAACTCGGGAATGGAAACATCTTTCTTGTCCAGAATCTGCGTGGGTGTAGCGAGGAGGTCGGGCTTCAAGAAGTTCTGGCAGCCAGTGAGAGCAGCCGTGTGGGTGAGGTAGTACACTTGCTCTAAGTTTTTGATATCATATTTGATTGTTTTGAGATCCTGGAAAGCAATGGATTTTGAAGAGTGAATGAGCAAATGAGAGCACCTTCCCTCAACTGACCTTCCCGAGAAGATGGTGCATGTAGCTGCACCCAAGATACAGGATTAGCCTAGTTTGGGGCCCACTGCAAATATTTTTTAGGTTTTCTTTATCTATGTAAGTCATTTACAGCAATTTTGTGCTGTTCTTTTGGAAATATATATGATTTATTATGATTATGAACTGCGCTGAAATACCGGAGCTTCCATAACCTTACCACAGTAAATATCTTATAAATAATCATATAACTGTAGTGAACATCTGTGGTAGTTTAAACAGTGTTTTGAATGAGCAATTGTGTTTTTATTGCCATAAATAGCAAACATCTATCACACTGTCACCGTCGCCTATGTATACCTGTAACACCAGTGGCATCACTGATACGTTGCCGACCTTTAAAAACTCTATTAACAGCACCTTTGATGAACCCCACGTTATACTTACTCATATATTGCAGAGGAGCTCATTCCACTTATTGCAGGTGTGAGGCAAAAAGAATGTGCAAAACGCAGTGTGTGATGTCCACAGATCTATGATATGTGGACGGCCTTTAAGGCGGTGGCGGCTAGTGCGATAATAAAACTGCGGCTATGGCATCAGATCGAACAGTTTGTACAGAACACATTGTAAATGTGATAAATGATACAAAGATCTGTAGTGTTTTAAGTGAGCTTGGGATCATCGACAATTCTGTACTAAGTTTTCTAGTACTTTGTAGAAGGTTCTTATGGAAAGAAAAATTTAGAAAACTGGAAAATTTCAGAAAAGTTAACGACAATGTAAGACAGGACTGCGTCTGTCGGGTCAGCAAGTAGACATAATTTAAATAACATCTGAAATAGATTTTCCCTTGTGTAGCTGATGCAGAAACCACAGAAAGTAACAGTGCAGACATAACAATCAAATGTTACTATTCCAGACACATCATTATCTGTTTAACCCCTGCCCGAAGCAAAAAAGAGGGGTATTAAGTTTTATGTGTGTCTGTCTGAGGCATTGTAGCTCCCAAACGGCAGAACCGATTTTGATATTTAGTTTTTTTGTTTGAAAGGTGACTTGAACGAGAGTGACTGTATTTCTTACCTCACATATATTAGGTAGATTAGCATTAAGTATTTTCAAGCCTTTTACAGCATGGTATAATGTTGCAATATCCTTGCTTTTAGTGCTTTCCTGAAGGATGTTCTGCAAGCGCTTTACATCTATGGTGCTCTGTAGAGTGTTGCCATTGCTCAGTGCTAGTATACTTAAGAGTAGAAGGAACAGACCTGAAATAATATGCATCATATTGAATACCCGATGAGAAAATATTAGAAGCTGTAACCAATGACGGCTTTAGAGCAGAGGCTGTAACCTCAAAACTTGGCAAAGGAACCGGCGGCGACACCTGATAACAATGACGTGTCCCGTTATATTCACCAACAAAATCATTTTCTGGCAACTAATGCATGGATGTACGGGTGAAATAGACTTTAATTAACTTTTTTAAGTACAGTATTCGTTATTTCCACTGTTATTACGGACAAAAAATACAGAAAACCAAGAAAAAACTGTGATAACAAGACCGAGAAAAATATGTGTTAAATCTCAACTCATACCGTATAATTGCATTGTAGGCGATAATAATATCAGAGCTAGCTCTGATTTCTCTATTAATTTGAACTTGATTTATTGTTTATTTGGACAATTTCTTCCAAAAATCGCAATATTAATCGCCTTCGCCGGTTGCATGCAGCGTTGTTCCTGTCAATTTTAGGGTTGCCGTAATCTAATGCTGAAATTGCCGGATTTTTGGGAAAAGCTAAAAAAAATGCCGTATTGTATTTATTTTTTATTAAGGTAAATTTAGGTATTATTATAAAAATCAAATACGTAAGTACGTATACGTATGTGTAATTAGAAAACGATGAAATTTATTCCTCATAATATAAATTTTGAATCGTTTCGAGAACTTCTGATTCAGATACATTTAGCTCGTACTGTTTCTTGTCTTTCATTTTACTAATCATGTTGTTTGGCACTTGAAATTTAGTACAGTTACCCTGATTACGGATTGCTTGTTTAGCTAGAAGAGTTCCGTTAACAGTTGAAGTTACTAATTTGTTGCGAAGTCGCGTTTTCATATTATTATTCGTAAATTGTACCTACACATACACCAAAACAAAACAAAGCATTCAATGACAATAATCCACTGTTCCGGGGTTCCCCACAAATCGAATCGACCCCGGACAAAACTAGACACTAATTACTTAAAAATAGGGTTGAAACTTGAATTTAGTTGAATACTGTACAATAAACGTTTCGTTTCGTGGCTTTCTACTTTATCTATGGTTAACAAATTGATGCATTCCTTTAAACGCAATTTTTTAAAGTTTTTTATGGTACTTCAGTCAATTGCCGTATATTTTAATACGGTACTTAAATAGCTGCCGTATACCGTAATTTTAATGCTTAAGTTACCTAAATGCCGTATATTACGGCAATTGCCGTATCAAGAACAACGCTGGTTGCATGAATCCAATATGACAAATGATTGACAGTTTGCCGTTTGGTCAGTTTGACAGTAAATCATCGACGTAGCACATCTCATTGCTGCCAACATTCGGAATTAAAAGTGAGAGGAAGAGGTAGGAACTATGGATTTTTGTGAACCAAAAAGAGATGTCAAATTTATAAAATAGGGGTAGAGTTCCACCATCTCACTGTCACGAAAGTTGTGTCACAGAGTAAAATAAATAATCGACTACTTCTGTTTAAAATTACAGACAAAAGACTTTTTTTTCAAGAAAGGTACAACACTACGTACAAAAAAAAACTGACAGTTCGGCTTTCCATAATTTTCCGAACTCATTCCAAAATCGAAAAAATACGAATTTCCTGCTAGCCTGTTGAAAATTCAATTGTTTTGATTAAATTAACAAAATGGCAGCAGCTAAATTGCCGGCCCTAATGAACAGTAAGTGAATTCTCTAATAATAAAGTTACGTGATGTCTCCACATCCAATTATTTTGGTTAAGCTCCCAGTTATGTAATTCTATTTATTCTTCGAATAATTATAGGGTATTCATAAAATCCTTAAATTTTTTATCATTCCATATCGTAATAACTTGTATACTTGCTCTAACCGTGTTTACAATCCAAGGTGAACATATAGGTTCGTGTTGTCGCTTAGCTTCACTTATAAATAGGTTATAATTATTATTTTTCAGCGGTCCTCGCCCAGGCCCGACCCAAGTTCAACATCTTCATGAAGTATGCGCGCGTGGAGTTGGCCCCGCCCAAACTCAGTGAGATCCCCCAGATCAAGGCTGGCATTGGCAAGCTCATGACCAGTGCTAAAACAGGAGCCTGGAAGGACCAGACCGTGAAGCAGGCAACCCTCAACGCTTTAGTCGGCGCCGAAGTGCTGTTCTGGTTCTACGTTGGAGAATGCATCGGCAAGCGCAACCTTGTTGGTTATGATGTCTAAGTTAATTTTAAGCGTACTTCTGTAGATATATTGTTCTGTGAATAAATTATTAAAAAATTAAGTGAATCTTTTATTACATTTGAACAAAGATTATAAAACACCAAGATTACATGCATAAACGCCTAGTAATAATAATAAAATAGTTTATTGACCCAAATATACAAAATTTATCGCTAGACATATTTCATTTCATTCAAATTAACAAGCGATAAAATTCGGAACATAGATATTCGCCAAAGAACCAGAGTCACAGACATAGCTATTAAAATCTGTAAGTTGAAGTGGCAATGGGCAGGCCACATCGCTCGAAGAACTGATAACCGATGGGGAAGAAAGGTTCTTGAGTGGATACCGTGAACCGGAAGACTCAGCGTAGGTAGGCCTCCCACTAGATGGACCGACGACATTGTGAGAGTCGCGGGCATCCAGTGGATGCAGATGGCAGGATGTCGTTCAGTGTGGAGGTTAAAGGGGGAGGCCTATGTTCAGCAGTGGACGTCTTCTGGCTGATGATGAAATTAACAAAAATGTTAAGTGTCTGGAACGTACTAGTCATTAACCTGCTACAGGGGCCAGAGCCTTTGGTTTGACCACTATCAGGCTAAAACAAAAATATGACATAATTTTACATCAAATGAGTCAGGTTTTTTTATGTGACCTATTTTAGTAAAGTTGGGTCATATAATGAGAAATCAAACAACCTCATAACTACCATATAAATTATAATACATTAATATTACAACGGTGCACACTGCTCCATAAACCTATATGGGTTGCAAGCACTTGTCAGTTTGAGCTCCGATTCAATCTCAGGTGGCCCTCGCAGCCACAGCCGGTCTCTGTAGTAACTGGAGCAAGTTAGGAACTCTTTTTCACTATATCTTCCTACTTCCACTGGAACGAAGGGGTCTAAGTGCTCAAAACCCTGGAAAGATAAGTCATTATTAAAGAACTATTCGCCTTTTGGGCTCTATTAAAAAAAAAACATTGTCATTGTACCAATGAATTTTGACATTTTGTTATACAGTTCTGTTGAAAATACCCATCATGACAAAATTGTAAATAAGGCTTTTTACAATGTTATTGAAGTTATTAGAGCAAATATAATATATTTGGTTCAAGTTTTATATAAAAATTGTGGCTAATTTTCACACAAATTTGGAGTACCAAAACTCAAAAAGCCTTTTTACTACCTTTTTTGTTTTATTTTATCGTCCTACTACAACTTATTGACATAGTTACCACTATGTCAATTGTAGTACTAGTTAGTGGGTGACATAGTTACCTTTTTGTATAGTAAATATTTTGGCAAGCAACTTTCATGGTGGTCTTCAGGCACGGCCAGCTGATCCGTTGTTACCACTATTGCACCATTTGTCTGCAAATAAAAAGAGATAAATGATGTTGATAACCTATTATTATGAAGAAATATTAAATAAGACCCCCATTCTACTTCTTATTTTAAGGCGAAGCTCGGGTAATTTTTTTACTTCTTAATCATTCAAGTGTTTTACTTTAAAAATACTGAAATTATAAGATTTACTTTTTTGAAACATGTAATTTTATTTTTTTAATTAAAAATGGGTTTGCACCAAAAAAATTAATTCATATTACTGATATACCGATAACCGATGGTGAAGAAAGGTTCTTGAGTGGAGATCAAGAACCGGAAGACGCAGTGTAGGACGGCCTCACCCTAGATGGAACGACGACATTGTGAGTCGCGGGCATCCAGTGGATGCAGATGGCAAGATGTCGTTCAGTCTGGCATTCTAAGGGTAGGCCTATGTTCAGCGGTGGACGTCTTCACCGATGCTGATGAAATTCATATCAGAAATTTTTAATTTTACTTGTCATGTTTAGTCAAAATGTATGGTATTTTGACACTAAGATTTTCGAGGGCTGGTCTTTTTTTATTTTAAACTATTGTGGTCCTTAGAAGTGCAAATCAGAGATGATTGAAAGAGGTGGCTTGTTGTGTGCAAAATGAATAATGGAACTACAAAAAAAAAACGTATAAATTATTTCCATACCCAATCATTCTTAGTGAGTTCCATGAAGGAAGAGGTGAGTGTAACTTCTTCCGGGGTGACTTTCTTCTTGGTGGGCGTGTTGAGCCGCGTCAGCGGGTAGAAGAAGCTGTTAAACCCATCTATCGCTACAAACGTTTTGATCCTGGAATGATAATGAAGATTTCATGGGGTAGCATGGGAGCGCATGGTCAGTCAATGGAATTGACCGCCCGCACCCTAAAAAAATCTGTCAAAATTTATATGCATATGCTTTGTCTCTTTCATGACCTGCAAAATGATCTCTATTGCCAAATAGTTTTTAAAAAATCCGTTTATGTGATTCATTACATAGAAACAGGTAACTTGAAGATAGCACTGTGGTATCTTGCAGATACCACAGTGCCTTAAGATAAGGGTCTTTGACCAGTGTGTGTTGCCAGTACTGAGACGTAGTCCTTAACTGTTGGCCTTTTGGAAAACTCAAGAGTCACAGAACGGGCAATGGAGAGAGCTATGCTATAAAAAGTAATCAAAATACGTAATATTTGTCTTACTGTTTACTGTCAGATAGTGTCTTGATCTCATAGACAAGCGCGTCAATAACGTCACAGGCGTATTTGACGCGCGCGATGCCGTGCTCCACCAGCTCGGCGAGGGGGGCGCCCGCAGGCGTCGTCTCGCGCTTACTCCATACATACTCCTTGGTTATCTTTACCTGTGATGAAACATGATAGTAAGATTGAGGCAGCTACATCATCTGTCTACATCACTGCAGAGGCTTCACTTTCTTTCTTCATCATCATCTTCATTTCAGCCATAGGACGTCCACTGCTGGACATAGACCTCCCCCATCGATTTCCAAAAGGACTGGTTGGAAACGGCCTGCATCCAGCGTTTTCTTGCGGTCTCTGTTAGGTCGTCTGTCCATCTTGTGGGTGGACGTCCTACGCTGCGCTTAACGGTCGGTGGTCATGGTGATGGTCACTTTTCATACCTCAGTCATTTCGTCAATTTATTGCAGATAATAAAGGTCAAATAGTAATAAGGTAAAATAAATAAGTTATAAGTATTTTATTTTATTCTAGACAGAGAGTACACTATAGTACGTGATGACGTCAAGCCGTGCGGGCGCACACGCTTTGCGGGAGAGGGACAGAGCATCTGCTTTCAATCACCACCAAAAACTTTAAACGCTTAATTTGCTGATAAATTTTTATCTAAATTATTGTTTCAGTAAGTGTAATCTTTAATTATATACTTAGCCAGTTATCTATATATAAGGTCGGGGAAAAAGTTTCTTCGTATTTTATAAACAAATTCAAGACATATTTTTTTCAAGTTTAATTACATTTAATTATAATATATATGTACCATTTTGTTCGATAACTTGTTGCCATCTTTTAGGTAGTGACATGACCCCGTTGCTGTAGAAATTTTGGGAATTCTGATCAATAAAATGCAACAAGTAGTTTTGACAGTCCTCTCTTGATGTTAATCTAACACTACCCAAAGAATTCTGAAGAGATCGAAACAGGTGGAAATCTGAGGGTGCAAGGTCAGGGCTATGTGATGGATGCATTAACACTTCCTAACCAAGCTCTCTAAATTTTTGCTGAGTGGCCAAAGATGTGTGCGGTCTGGCGTTATCATGATGAAAGACCACACTCTTTATGTTGATCAATTCCGGCCGTTTTTTCTCAATTTCTTGTTTGAGTCTCATCTGCTGTTGGCAGTAGAGATCCGAATCGATGGTTTTGCCCGGCGGTAAATGCTCATAATGAACGATGCCCTTCCAATCCCATCATACACACAGCATCACCTTATTACGTGTTAATCTGGGTTTCGCTACAGTCTGTGGTGCTTCACTGCCCTTTGACCATGATCGTTTGCGCACATTCTTGTCGTAGGTGATCCATTTTGCATCACCAGTGATTAATCTTTTCAAAAACGGTTCGGTTTCTTTAAGTTTCAATAGAGAATCGCAAATGAGTACACGATTCATTTGGTTTCTTTCAGTGAGCTGGTGTGGCACCCAAATATCGAGTTTTTTTGTATACCCAGTTATTTTCAAATGGGTCAAAACTGTTTTGTGGTCAATCCCCAGGTCTTCAGCTACGTCGTAACTACTAATATGCCGATCTTGGTCCACTTTTTCAGAAATGGCATCGACTTTATCCGTAACAGGGCGACCAGAGCGAGCTGCA
The DNA here is from genome assembly GCA_949125355.1 of Agriopis leucophaearia. Classification (NCBI taxonomy): domain Eukaryota; kingdom Metazoa; phylum Arthropoda; class Insecta; order Lepidoptera; family Geometridae; genus Agriopis; species Agriopis leucophaearia. The sequence continues at coordinate 2,285,469 of OX421262.1, forward strand.
TCTTTGACATCAAAATTCCCGGACTGAAAACGCTTGAACCAACATTGTGCTACTCTTGATGACACTGCATTAGGTCCATAAACGTCACAAATTTTATTCGCGGCTTGTGTCGCATTTTTCAGTTTTTTGTAATAATATTTCACAATATATCGAATTTCTTCGTTAGATTCACTCATTTTATCGAACAAAAAAACAATTGAAAAATGGCGGGAAATTGCTTTTAACTTTTTGTATTCCTTTTTTAAAATGTCATATTTTTAATGGTATCAAAACCAGCCAGATACAAACAATACAACCGATGAGATTTTTACTACAACTTTATACATACAAAATACGAAAAGACTTTTTCCCCGACCTATTATATAAAAGAAAGTCGTGTTAGTTACACTATTTATAACTCAAGAACGGCTGAACCGATTTGGCTGAAAATTGGTGGGGAGGTAGCTTAGAACCAGGAGACGGACATAGGATACTCTAAAAACGGCTGGACCGATTTTGATGAAATTTTGTGTTCCTGGAGCGGGTCATAGTAGCGAGGCCGAAGGCCGAGCTTACACCCGTGCGAAGCCGGGGCGGTCGACTAGTTTGTAATAAAGGAAACATTAGAACACAGGGCTTCAAGTTTGAACTACAGTGTACTCTTATTTGAGGGTAGATCAAAAATTAATTCTACACAATAAATGTGGGTTGTGAAAACCGATTTTCCCTTACCTCAGGGTTTTTGAGTATAGCCTGGTTTTGACTCTTGAAATGTATAAGCCAAGCAGCTGCATCAAGAGGCAGGTCCACAAAGCCCTCGCGAGTTTGGGAGTTCGCCATCTCTTTGTGACGAGGTAGCCTTCGCAGCCATTCTGATACTAAAAATAATGTTTATGTATGCTTTCAAGTGGACAAGTGAGAATCAGCTAAATCTAACAGATTTTATCTATTGCCTCAGAAAAATTTCAAGTTTTAAAACTTTTTGAAAAATACCACTACTGTCGATAGTTCAGAGTTTTAGTATACTTTAGAGAACTGACCCGACATCCATAGTTTTAAATATCATTGTAAAGTGTACCGAACTGCATACTCATTTAAAAGACCTCAATGATACATCACATGGACAGTTTGAGTTGGTATCTTGTATTTAAGATATGAAACCTACCCAGTGACCATCCCTGAACTTAGTAGTTAGTATCTATCAAAATGGGTTGAGGTGATTCAGCTTTTAGTAAGGACATAAAAACATATTAAACTCAATACTCTCCTTCTTGCTTCAGAATCAAACAAAAAGGTGACACATGATGCCTGAAACAAGTTTGTTGCAACCAATATAAAATCGATTCAATGTTGCCATTTATAAATAGTTACTTACCCCAAGGAACATGGACTATTAAAAACCCTTGTTCATGAGCATAATGCAGCAGGTGGGCCAAAGCCAGAGACTTGCCAGATCCGTTCTCACCATCTGACAGTGTTGTTAAGAAAAAACCATGGACATCGGAATGGAACAGGCAATGAACAAAAGTATCAATTCTATGAATTAAAATTTTACTTTTATTTTATTTTCAGCACCTGTATGAAAGTGGAAGTAAGTGTCTACCAATACATTTTTATATCTTTCAGGTGTGCAAGTTGATCTCTCTACAATTTTTTTATATCAATCTGTGTCGCCCCACCGCTGGTTAAAACTCCCGAGCTTGTCACTGAATCTCCATCCAGTGGAGACCTTTGCCCACCTGTTTGGGGTGCTACTACTGTTTACAAGTTGAATTATTTTTATTTATAGTGATAAACAGGCCACCTGCACAATTCCAACATCAGACATAAGAAAGCTCATGCGATATTTCTTTTAGTGTATCCTTTCGAACCTCAAGATACAGGCCTAGCCTAGTTTATGGCCCTCAGGCAATTCTTTTATTGTATCTTAGCTGTTTAGCCAAATACCAAATATCCGGCCAACCGTGAAGCTGGTTAGCCGAATATCCGACCGAATATTGTCGATTGGTGCATCGTAACGAGGAAACTCGCATAGTTGGTGCACAAACAATCAAATGAATTCGGTCTTTTCGATCATGAGCGAAGTTAGCAACATTAGCAAGTGTTGCATTGACTTGTTGAATTGATTGCAAACAGTTTTAAGTTATTAAAAAACTATTTTTTGTTGTAAAATGAAGATATGGGGAATAAATTTGCTGTGGTTATGTCGATGAAATAAAGTACCTAAATTGGATATTTCATTATTTTAAATTTGGATATCTCGCCGGATAGTAAATTTAGGGCAGATACCGGATATTCGTTTTATCTCTAGCGTATATTGTTACACCTTTGCCTACTATTTTCCGGCAGAAGTCTGTTACGTCAAAAACCAAAATCCACTTAAGATTGATGCTCCAGAAAATAATGTTTTTCTAAAGGATACAGAGTACATATCTGATTGCTGGCTTTTCCATATCTGAAGCCTTAATACAGTCGATGATGTCTAGAGCCGGTTGCCGCACCATGATAGCAGTTTCTGTAAAGGTTTTCGCCTGCTTTTGGAAGCTCCGTGGGAATCCTCCATGACTGAACAGCTGTTTGCAAACGTCTTTATCTAGTGTGTAGAATAAACCGATCTGTCTGTCGTTGTGTTGAGTCTGAAACAAATCAGGTATTGGGTAAAATCCTGAGCAGTCATGAACATAAATAATTATGGTAAACCTCATTTGCAACAAGCTTTCAGTACAGGGCATGTATATTAGGTTAAGGCTTGTAAGTAGGCTAAGATATTTGTTGCAATAAATATCCGGAGAATTGAAATGCTAACGCTAGACTGAATAGAATACAAAATATTGTCTAGTCAAATATGTTAGATTATGAACAATTCTTGTTTGTTAATTTTCAGTTACTTACTGGAGAAGCTTCGGCAGTTCTGAATGTAACTGCCTGCGAATATCGTCGACACAGCTGACGCCAATTACGAGACAGCATATTGCCTTTGTTCGTAAGATATTTCAGTGGTTTTAATAGGTATTTTTGGAGTAAGAATATCTTTCGACTTTCACAACATAGACATAACCTCGAAATGTTTTAACATTTCATGCATTTTGACAGTGTCAGACATACATGACTGCTCGGAGAATATTTCGTTTTTTTTTTTATAAACTGGCAAGTGTCTATATTAAGTTCAAGCCTGTCTTCTGCGTTTAGAAAATCTAATTTTTAACTAAATAATATAGCACTACAAGTATAAATTGAAAATATATAGAAAATCTGAGCTGATAATCTTAGAACGGCTGAACAGATTTCCATGAATCATAGCTAAGAACACTCAAGTCATTTTTCAAACAATAAAATAAATAAATCAAAATAGGTTCAGTCCTTTGGGAGCTGAGGATGTCATAGATACAAAACTTATAACATCAAGATAACACCCGTTTGCGTTGGGTGTTAATAATACAATTGTAATACAATACTACATAAGATGTATATGGTTTCTAACAATCTCTAGGTACACCCAATTTTTTTTAAATGAAAGTATCTGATCTAGATGGGTCTTTGTGTTTTATGATAATAAATAATACATTATGAAGTACAAAATGTGTAATATTTTTATTCATTTTTCATGAAAAATTCTGCAATTTCCTCATAGGTATGGTAAACAGCACTATGCAGCATTTCAGGAAAACTACAGATTTCAAACATACTCGTAGGTGGATTATGGCCCTCCCTAAGTCTGTGCCGCAAATTCCACCCTCATGAGGAATCTGTTCATTGGCCTTTGTGTAAATGTACTATAAAAATTACCCATGTTACTACTGGTAGTAACACAGTCAATGGTTTTCTACCACTATTAATACAAGTGGCTATAGTTCGGTTTAGGTCATACATTAATACCAAGACAGACTGGACTACCCCCAGGCAAGAGTTGCAGTTGGGCATAAAAGCATGCATGCTTTTGTTAATAAACAATATCATATCATGAAACAGAATACATTTTAAGACAAGTATAGTGCCTGAAAGGTCAGATGATTGTAATACACTTTTATTCTTATAATAGGTTAAGATTTTTTGTTCTGCATTCTCTTCTGTTTAAAAAGACTTGTAGGTCGGGCCCCTCCCTCTATCTTATGCTGATTAACACCAACATTTTCTACAACATCTTTAATGACTATTGTTTCTTCTGACTCTTGACTTGTAAGAGTCTGAGTGTTTTCTTTAAACATGACTTGTTTAGTATGGTTTACTAATGGCTCAACTTTTTGTCCTTTAAATTCATATTTAGATTTCTTTAATATTGAAGTTGTTTTATTATCAAAAAGCTGTGAATAAGCTTCATACAGATCACTTGGCTTTGCTATGCCCTTTTCAGGGTCATATAGATCTGTATTTGGTTCTGTGTCAGTGTGTGAGAAACTGATCTCTAAAGTTTCACCATCATTCTCATCTACAAACGAAATGCTTTTCTTTACTTCTTTTGATTCTGATTTATCGTTTTCTTCTGTTGAATCTTCTGTCTCTATATCTTCTGTTTCTAAAATACTATCTAATCTCTCCACTTCATCTTCAAGCTCATCAAGCTGTTCAATTTCATCTAATCGTGCTATGAGATCCTTTTCAGTTTTACTATTTTCTCTTTTTTTGATTTGCAATTCATATAACTTATGTTCTAATTCATATTGCTTTTTAAGTACCTGTTGTAATAATTCAAGTTTGGGAATTTCATTTGGATCTATGTCCATAGCCGTTACTTTTTTATTATTTGATTTAGTCCCTGATTCATCTTTGATATTCATTTTGTCATAATTTTCCTTTACCTTATTATCATCCTTAGGATTTTCTTTACTCTTTTCATCTTTGAAAGAATTTCGAAGCCAAGCTTCTTCCTTTTGAAGGAATGTGTTGTCTTTTCTTTTGTCTACAATTTCATTGTAGTTTTCTAAAAGCTCATTTTCTAGTTCTTCCTGTAATTCAAGTTCTTCCAGCCTTTCCCACAACTCGGTATCAGTTATATCATCTTTTGGTTTGTTGTTTTCTTTAGCTTGACTTTGTTTGTATTTTTTTATATTTTTCCTGTGTTTCTCCCTCCAAGCTTTGTCTTCTTCTTCGGAGTATTCTTCAAGAATTTCTTGGCCATCTTTTTTAAATACATTATCTTTATTGAATGATATTTGGTTTTCAAGGTATTCTTTTTCTTTCCTGTAGAGGTCTACTTTAGATTGGGCATCTGAAATAATACATTTGCATTGATTATAAGTATAAATATAAATGCTTATACATATTGATACATGATTGCTTTAAAGGTTTATTCATTCAAGGGTGTGTCTATAGAGGCTATATTATTTAATGACATCATGTTCAGCGAGAGTTAAAGTTAATGGTTAACTAGTTGCTTATTTTTTTTTATAAAAATTGCGCTTTTTAGTGTTTCGTTCTTCAATAGGAAAAAATTAACCCTTATAGGATTACTTCACTGTCCATCTGTCTGTCTGTCAAGAACCTTTTTCTCAAGCACATGTGAAAGTATCAAGTTGAAATTAATATCAAATATACAGGTCAGCAATCCCTTAGAGTTGTGAATAAATCATATTTCTAAGTCAAGGCAGCCAAAAGGTGGTCATTTTTGCCAATAAAGATAGTATCAAAACCTATAGGGTATTTTCCATTGATATAAAATCATTTAATATGTATATTATGTTCTATCATCACATCACAAACATTTATCACGATAGACACACCTACTTTGCATGTCTATGGCCTTTCAACAGTTGGATCAATGCTCAAATTAGCATGCTGCATAATTTAGTTCAATCTCCATCACCTTGGCAGTATTGTGTACTGTTTGTTTGTAACAAGTAAATTTTTATTTTTTTAAACTCACGATTAAAAGAGTTGATAATCTTCAAACCGCTGATCAGATTTTCCTGAATCATATCTAAGAACAGTCTCAAGCAAGTCGCCTTTCAAACAAAAACAAAGTCAAAATCGGTTCAACCGCTTGGGAGCTACAATGCCAGACAGATACACACGTTAAACATATAATACCCCTCTTTTTGCGTCGAGGGTTAAAAAATTAAAGTAACTCTGTCTTTTTGGTAGCTTATTACGATTAAACGGCTAGGCCGATCTTAACAAAATGTATCTGGAATAGTGTGCATTATGAGGACGGACATAGGGTACGTTTCCTCCCAGGAATGCAAAAAAACTGGAAAATCGCGGGCAACATTGCACTGCGGGATTCATCTAGTTAGATATAAATTAACATTCAAGTTATATGATTATTTACGGGCCACGGTAAATATCCCGTAAATAATCATATAACTTTAGTGAACAACCGTGATAGTTTAAAACAGTGTTTAAATTAACATTTCTTACCTTTTATTCTATGCTGTTTCAAAATTTCAGCTTGAGTTATAGAACATTTGACGAAATATCCAGCTCCTAGAGATACTGTTACTTCATTTGTGTGCTTTAATTCCCCTCTAAAGTGTATATTATTTCCTATTGGCACAAGAATGGGGACTTTCAGTTTACTAGCGTATTCGCCGAAATTCAGTGATTGCAAGCCATTTAGGTAGTTTTCCCAATGTGCTAGGTTACGTTTATTTTCCTCCACGCTCTGGAATCATTGACAAAACGAAAATAGGGATAATTATGAACATTATGAAAAAAAGATTTGCAGTGTTGTAAAGGCCGACACACTATTTTATATGAACTGTATTCAAAAATGCAACGCAAACACATAGGTCTATAAGTTTCAAAGACTTACCCTCTGATATAATTCATCCATAAACATCATTGTATCTCCCATTTTACAGAATATGGGCACGATAAACGATAATTTACAATTTACATTCACCACAAAAGGTGTATAGTCAAAGAATACTTTTACTCGGGGAGTGTATAGTGGTATGGTATATTATGTTTTTAATTTATTAATTTTTTCGCCTATTTCGCCCATTACTGGGCATGCTGATGCTAAATAAAGTCTTTTTTTTAACTTTGCCTCTTTAATAGTTCGGGCAATTTTGCCATCAACAGTGAGGGAGAATCTCTTTTCTGTGGAAGAGATAAGTGAGATTGTATCACAGAAGTAGGTCTGTGGATTGTATAAAGACGAGGTAATCAGTATTTTACTGTCATAAAAGCTCTACTAGTTGTGTGATGTAGTACACCAGACCGCTTTCCGTGGTCAGCACTAAAAGGATAGCAAATGTGCCAATCGCGCGTATCCAAAAGAAAGTCTCAATAAGGAAAAAAACAAGACAAGACAGCAGACAGCCGTGCAAGACAGATACTGTCCTGTCCACTGTCAGACACATGCGCAAATTGCATAAAAAGTAGAAGGAAAACAAAACAGAATGAGAGAGAACACGTATTCGGTCAATAAACTAATATTTTCTACGAAAAGTAGTGAAAATATCTGAAAAAACGTATGAACTGTTGAAAATGGAAGAACCAAAATCAATTCTGCATGAATTGTATGTGTATTCTGAGTGGAAACCGGAGCCGGAGTATATTGTAAGTTCTGGCCATATTTTATGATTTTCGACTGTTCAATAACAATCAATACAAAACGATATATACTCTGATCTATGATACCAAAACAGTTAGACTGCCCATAGATCGTTTAAGGTCTAAAACATTCAAATGCTCAACCAGTTGGCAGCATACCCAGTATACTCTCGGCATTACCATTAGTACCTCTAAAATTGCTCAAATATCAGAAAATTGACATCATTTCAATAAGTTTGAAATCAATCTTCTTTTCTAGCAAAAACCTGACGGCCTGTTACCTGAGAATATATCAGCACTATGGCGATGGATGAAATTTTTGGGGCCAAAGAAAAGTCTAATCGACAGTGTAACAGCGTAAGTTCATCAAACTGTATACACCAACAACAATTTTATCAAAAGTACTTAAATGAATTAAAAATTATAAAAATCCACAACCTAATTAGCAAAGAGCTGATAAGTTCATAACCACTGGTAAGTTTTTTATTAAACACTAGCTACTTCCCACAGTTTCTCGGCGAATGAGAGAGCACAAAATTCAATGTAAGGTTATTGTAAGATGGTTTTGAGGTAGTGGTAGCCCAGTTGTCTTGAGTGGCGCATCTTGTGTGGAATGCGCACATTAATGCAACCAGCCTCATTTAAAATATAAAAAATAATATTATTATTTTTTCATTCGTAGCACTTTAGACTGAAATCATTGCAGTATACTTAGGTTGATTTTTAAAGCCATTCCTAAGATCTGGATTCCATAAGTCCACACAGGTTTAGGGATTGTTTTGTATATAAGAAGCTTGTTCTCTAAACTAACTTTTCACTCAAACACTTTTACCTCCTCTGTTCAATCATTAAAAATAAGTTTTTTCTTATAATTTTTTTTCAGGCTCATTGAAAGGCAGCAGAAGTGGCATATAGCTTTGGGCGACGAAGGAAAAGTGATAGCTGTATTAACTGATAGCATTCTCGAAATCAGAACTAAAAGGTCTGATTACGCTACTATTGCTGCAAGAACTACTGGTAATATAATATAATAAAAAGCTTATCCCTATATAAAAAAACATTCATTACAATAGGCATGTGGCCTAATGTTTAATTTACTACAAATAACTGGCGTAGCGATTAATATAACTAAATACATTACACATACTGAAAAAATAAATTGAATTGGCTGATTAATCTCTGAGATATGAGCCTTTAAAGTTTTAGGTGGGGATAGAGAGGGGATGCTCCATCTCTTTCTCGCAAAGCGTGTGTTAGTATAGCAATTGTATGCCGCGCCTGAGGCTTGACGTCATAGCTCAGTATAGTGCGCTCTCTGTCTAGCATGAAATTAAAATACTTATAACTTATTTATTTTTGAACTAATTTAAATTATGTTTTCGTTGATAGGCTCTATTGATGATCAGCTTTTTTTATGAGGTAATAAAAAAATATTAGTCATCATGCCTATTATATTCATTACATATACTAGCTGCTGCCTGTGGTTTCTCCCATGTAGACCCACATATTTATTACATACCTCTATATATCTTTTATTTCAGATAAAAATTTTGGTGAACAAAACAAAAAAAAAAACAAGCCATTTTTAAGATTTAGCAAGACTAACGAACAGCAATTGTTTTATATATATACATATATATAGATAGACTATGATGATTCAGAATAAGAATGAACTAAAATTAAAACCAATAATAGCTCCTTGGTAACATTGTGGCCGGAATGCTAGCAACATTGCTATGCTGAATGGCAATGCATAGTTTTTTAGTTTCTAGCCAAAGAATGCATCAGCATTCCGGTCACCAGTTGCTTCCACCAAACATATGGACAGGTCCCAATTCAATTCGTGAACGGCTGGCTTTTTTAACTGGACACAAGCTAACAAAAGATAAATTTTTCAGTGAGCCGTGATGCATACTCCCAGTGGCGGAAACTGGTTTGGAGCCCAGACTGTGCTTTTGTAGTCTTAGCTTATGGTAATGGAGTAATCAGCTTCTTTGATTTGACTGCATCCAATCTATTTAATATTCCCATTGTAAGTATCCTACTCAATTAAAGCTGTGCATTTCATCTTGTTTTTAAAATGTTAAGTTATTATTTTTTGTACAGGATTGCTCTAGACCAGAAGGGTTGGAATGCACAGACAATACTCATGCAGTAGCTGATATTATTTTCATGCCTTTGAGAGTCAAAGATACTAAATGGTAAGAAAGTACAGCCAGTTTATTTGCTGTTTTGGTAATCACAAACTCACTTGATGAAATGTGTTTCTCAACACACCTACATCTCCTTGCGATCCCCTTACTGCTTAAATCTGGTGCCATCCTGTTCACGCGCGTGGTGCGAGTAACTTAGTGTAAGCAGGATCGCGTGCGATCATCATAGCCACTGGACTTATGCAATAGCTTCCCAGGTTATTTGTACTTCTAGTTTTAAGCGGGTAATTAATGTGTACTTTATAAATGTCTATACCTTCACCACCTATACCTTATTACTTACATTTGGCAGTAAACCGTTTGAAACAGCAAACATTTGTTTATTGACAAATGTATGTAATAATGTGCATTGGAGATAAATAACTTAACGCGAGTTTGTAAAGAATAATAATCAATTTGCGCAAACATCATGATCGTTTACAATAATTACTCGGCCTAGCTACAAGAACAAAAAAACTGTTTAAAATTTGAATTTCCCGCCAAAGTGAAACGTTTCACCTTAAAGAAAAGTTTATTTTTATTGTAATAAAAATTTTGACCTAGAGAGTACTCTTTAATTTTTTTATTTATTCATTTTTTTTTCGTGTGTAACATGGGTTTTTAATGCCTGAACTAAAAACTTTTTTTAAATGCACTGTTACAAAAATAATCATGATATTTTTTGTAGGAGTTGGGAGGTCCTAATAGTGAACTACGATGGCAAAATTCGGGGTTACCTGGTGTCGGTGATGGACGGATTCACACTGCACCACACTACCTCATTCAGTGGAGGCGTGGCCTGTGTGGCTCACTGTGAGCTGCATTCTACATTGTACGTGGCAGGTGTGCCGCGGGCCTCACCCAAGGTATCTAATATTATTTATACTAAACTAGTGCTATCATTTCAGTAGAATATACTTCTATCTGTACTTCTGGGTCACACTCAACTAACAAGAGTGATATAAGTTTAACATATATGTATTATGTATTTGTGTGTCTAAATGTCTGAGGCATCGTAGCTCCCAAACGACTGAACTTATTTTAACAACAAAAGAATTGGTAGTCTGTAAAGTCGGTTTACGGACGATAATTTTACGTGATAACGTATGCGTCACAAGCCGAATGCTTAGGCCGATCGTGCCTCTCTATCGCTTGTTCCGCGCTCTCGCTTGCACGCTCGGGTCAGGCGGAATGTGACAATGAGTCATGCTATTTAGTGCGTGCAGCCGGCGTTCATCGATTTATAAGACGTTATCACGTTAAAAATTGTTTGGAAGGTGGCTTGTTTGAAAGTGTTCTTAGCTATGATTCAAGAAAATATGTTCCGCTGTTTGAAGATTATCAACTCTGTTATCGGCAGTTTAAAAAAAAAAAAAAATTATTTATACTTTATTGAATGTGCAAATCCCATCACCGTAAAGCATATTTGAGGCACGTTTTGTTTTTTCCATTTGTCCCAGGACAAGGATTCAGCCCACGGTGCGGGTATCACTGCGTGGCGGATCCTCAATGATGAACCGCATTATAAATTGTCTGTAGTCTCGGACCAGCTAGAAGGACAGGCTAATGATAAGTTTCAGCTGTACATACCATTCGTCTCTGCTAAGAATTTGGTAAGTTGTCTTACTAAGTTTTTTTTACATAAGTACATAATTTTTTATACAGGGTTACGCATATGGACTTCCACTGGATCAGTTGGTAGTGAACCTGCCTTCTGAGTTCTGACTTGGGGGCGTGGGTTCGATTCCCACCTAGGACAAACATTTGTGTGATGAGCATTTGTGTTTGTTCTATGCGTGGGTGATAATATCTATTTAAGTATGTATTTTAAAGTATATATGTACACATTTCAGTATCTGGCAGTCATATTACAAGTTTTGCTTAGTTTGGGGTCAGATGAACGAGTGGTGCAAAAATGTCCCAGATTTTATTTTATTTATTTTTTATTTATATACCCTGTACTAAGCCGAAAGGAGTACTCGTCATTATTAACAATTGACATGATTCTTGATGCCAATTTTTTTTATGCACCCCTATGATATGGGTATCAAATGAAAAGGTTTGCTGCGAAGAATACGAAAAGCAAAAAATTTTTTTTAACGCGTATAAATCCGCGTTTGACCACCAACTCGCCTGTTGGTAAGCGACGATGTGGTCGAAGATGAAGCACGCAGACTTAGAAGATACCTATTCACTCGCGCCTTGAAAAGGCCCAAATTATATCTCTCAGGAAACAAGGAAGCCGGCAGGTTGTTCCAATCCTTGGCCGTACGGATTAGAAACGTATTAGAATCGAAAAGTCTGGTACGTATCAAGGAAAGTCCACAATGTATGGGTGGTAATGAGCCATTTTCCTACTTGTCCTGTAGTAGAAAGGGGATGGTAGGATAAGGTCCGATGCACATTCTCCGAAATGAATCCTATAGAAAATTGACAGACTTGCTACTGTTTTATTTCACAAAACTCATACTAAATTCAATATGGCGGATGGCGTCCGTTGGCGGAGCTTGTTAAAAATAAGAACTTTATTTTGTTATTATTTTTGTTGTCTTCCATTATTATAGAATAATGGAAGAAACAATATAAACCACCAACTAAAAGGAATCCTAATTTTTTAGGCATTCATAGTCCAGATGGTACTATCCCCTGATGGCAGTAAGCTCGTGTGCCTCCACTGCAACGGCGACATATCCGTCTGGCGGCTCCCGTTACTCAAGCTGCTCCATCGGTTCCCACTGGCCACCCAGCCAGCCCATGACATGAGTAACCCGCTCGTCGCTGATGAGAAGCCTGCTAAGAAAGAACCTGTGCAGTTCTATGCGTCTGATGTAAATTGGTGGAGTAATGAGGTATGTTTAAAATATTATTTGCACAAAACACAAGTAACTCAAACATATTATACATTAAAAATGCATACATAATAGTTGTTATACAATTGTAATTTCGTTCTGTCCGTTCGTCTGACAGTTCGTCCGTCCAATTTTAACACGCTTTTATTAGCTTGGTATGTATGAATCTTTGAACTTTAGTTTCAACTACTTCAAAACGTCGAATTAAATTGAAATTTTGCATATTTATCACCGTCCGATGAAAATTCAATAATTTAAATATTATAGTTTTCCACTTTTTACTGTGTTTTTTTTTAAATATTTTTATGGAGCCTCCTTGCTTTTATAATTATTAAGATAAATTCATGAGACTTTGTACAATAACAGTTTTAGTATAGAACTAAATTTTTTAGTATATAATAAAGTTAATTTAAAAAGGAAAAAATTGACAATTTGTATCGTGTTTTGCCTATTAGGGGTACAAATCTAGAGACATGGCATAGTATTAATACAATGATTATTGTATTATTTAAAAAAATATGGAATTGAATTAAGTATTCTAAACAATGTCAATATTTAAATTATCATGTTATTAATCTAATTAACTTAAAGACATTTATATTTGCAAAGTAAACAATAAGTATAGTGCGTTTCACCAAAGCGTTCCCTCGCTTTGAGTAATGTTGGCTCCACTGCACTTCAGTGCTTCCTCACAGGGAAGTGCAAGGGAGCCAACATTACGGCGAGGGAACTCTTTGGTAAAACGCACTATAGTACCTACTGCAACCATAAAAAAAACCTTTAAACTTCGTAATTATATTTCTGTACTGCCTTGTTTTCGACGTAACAGACAAACTAGAAAGCATCTAGTTTCCATTTGCATCGGTACCGAAAGCTCCATTCACAACCTTACCACTGTAAATATCCCGTAAATAATCATATAACTATAGTATTCATATGTTGTGAATTTATGATGTATTTACTTCTCAGGAAATAATCCTTTCCCGGTTCAGCGGGTTAGTGTCAGTATGTGGAGTCCAGGACTTAGTGAACATGCTGGGGCGTGCGGAGTTCCTACAGGGTGCACCGCGCGTGACGCGTGCGCATGATGCCGCCTTCCTCGCGCTAGAGTGTGAGACCAGCGTTTTACCTGCCAGGAGGAGCGAAAGTGATGAGACTGTAAGTATAATTATTTATATACTTTTCAACATTTATAACAGTAATAAAAAAATAAAATGAAATTGTGATACTATCTGGTAAGATCGTTTTAGCCCACCCATGCCTTTTACAACACAATTAACTTTAAACATAACACAAAAGGCAGAGCCACATAGTTATCAATATGAAAAACCGACTTCATAAAAATGACGGAACTGGACTAAATTGAAATAAAAAAGAATCATCAAAATTGGTTCACCCAGTCGAAAGTTCAGAGGTAACAAACATAAAAAAACTGTCGAATTGAAAACCTCCTCTTTTTTGGAAGTCGGTTAAAAACGAAATAATTTGTATTTTGATCGAAATGATTTTTAAAATAGTTTTTTTGATAAACACTGTTTTAAACTATCACGGTTGTTCACTAAAGTTATATGATTATTTACGGGATAAGACTCAGTCTTCCCGTGAACATGGTGCATGTAACTTCGCCGAAATATCGGGAGCTCCTTCCACAACCTTACCACGGTAAATATCCCGTAAATAATCATATAACTTTAGTTTTTTTGATATTATATTTTATGTTAAGTTTTAAAGCCTCTTATTGTGATCACTTGTTTTCAGATGGAAGTGGTAAAAGTGGAAGAAGTGATAGACGACAACATGTTCGAAGTGGCCAAAGAGCTGTTGAAATCGTTCCTGTACGCCATCACGGACATGGAAGCTTTCCAGCCGAAGCCGCGGCGCATCACGTGTGTGTCGCGTGTATACAGGCTGCTCGCTGTCAAGAGCACCACGCCCACTGAACTCTTCTCAAGGAAGGTACGGCTTAAATAGAAATTGATTATAGAAGCTTGTGTTTAACATACTATATACAGGAAAAAGGTAATCAGTCAGATTTTAAAAAAAGTACTGCAAACAATCATGCAATTGGCAAGCAAAACTGCCGCCTATGGACACCTGCCACACTGCGCTTTGCCAGCCAGGAGAGCAAGTTATAGACACCCTTTCTATATTTACAACGACTAATCTGCTATTTTTAAACCGATTTACGCTATTCTGTATTTATTATATACAGGGTCCTTACGAATACCTTTCTATATTTACAACGACTAATCTGCTATTTTTAAATCGATTTACGCTATTCTGTATTTATTATATACAGGGTCCTTACGAATACCTTTCTATATTTACAACAACTAATCTGCTATTTTTAAATCGATTTACGCTATTCTGTATTTATTATATACAGGGCCCTTACGAATACCTTTCTATATTTACAACGACTAATCTGCAATTTTTAAATCGATTTATGCTATTCTGTATTTATTATATACAGGGCCCTTACGAATACCTGTTTTAAGAAACAATAAACTATTTAGAAAACACGGAAGACTCAGCTTGCGTTAACTAGTGAAATGTAAACGTTTTCGCTCGTTCACCAGATTGAAGCTGGTAACTACAACGAAGCCCTGACGCTAGCGGAGACCTTCGGGCTGGACAGCGACCTCGTGTACCAACAGCAGTGGCGCAAGAACCCTGTCTCCAATGAAGCCATACAGAACTATTTGGTGAGTGCTACCAGAACAATAAATAAAAATCTTCTTAATATATATATTTCTTCTGTACGAGCGTTTGTAATCTAACTTCTCCTAATAAGCTCTACCGATTTGGATGAAATTTTATATGTATATTGCAATGGGTTCCTAGATGGTTTGTAAACGCAATTGCACCCGGTAGGTGGCGCTGCTGACGGGATTTTCTTCTGTACATGTGTTTGTAACCTAACTCCACCTAAACGGCTGGACCGATTGTGACGAAATTTTGTGTGTATATTTCGATGGGTTCCTGGATGGTTTGAAAACAATTGGACCCGGTAGGTGGCGCTTCTGTCGGTATGTCATCAAACTGAACCTATTTGGATGAAATTTTGTGTGTATATTTCAATGGTTTCTATTATTGTGATGGATTGTTAAACGGATTAACAACATGTAAGTATATATCACATATAAGGGTACAATGCCAAGTCGCCGTGGTCGTGGACGAGGGGGAAATATTGGTAATATTAAATTTAAACGCTACTTTTACCGTGCAGGACGACGTCTACCGGGCCCGCTAGTATATAATAATTTCTTAGGTTTTTGCGAATATTACACAATGAAATATTCCAAATACCCGAACGAAGCCGTTTTGATTCCACTTTTATTGTGCGAACTGCTAGACTCTGGAATGTGCTGCTTGAATAGGTATTCCCAGACGATTACAATCTGGGTGTCTTCAAGTCGCGATTGAATCGGTTTCTTCTAGGCAAGCGTGACCGCATCATCGCTTAATTTCAGGTGAGGTGGCGGTCAATCGCAAGCCTGAGTAGGTAGTTATTGGGCACGCTGTACCACTTGGTCGCTGTTACAACTTCAGGTCGTATGCTCGAGGGATATCGACTGCGTTGCTCCACCTTCAGCTATCGCTTCAGGTGGAGTTCAACGCGGTCGATATCCCTCGAGCATACAACCTGAAGTTGTAACAGCGGGCCAAGTGGTACAGCGTGCCCAATCACAATGTAAAATTGAGTCAAGATAGACATTTAGATAATTATATCACTCACCTAGTCGATGGTGTAATTTATAACTTCACATTTGAATACAAAGTCACTTTCACACCACTTACTACTCTTTATAGCGATGGTGAGATATAAAAACGTAACATAATGTGTATGAAAAATTGTGAATAAGAAAGAAAACTAGATAAAGTTATAATTTTATAGGTACTGTTCAGATCAGAATAGATTTATTGTACCTAAGTGGTTTGCTATTACTTCTCAAAGTCTCTGCGTACTGATTTTCATCGGCAGAGATAACACAGGAGTATCAGGAAATGTGCACCAATTTCAGTGTGCGTACTAATGATCATCCCCACAAGAAATTGGTACAAGTTCTGCAAAAGTGACTGCGTACTAATTTTCATCCCCAGTCGCTAGATAGCAGTAATTTCCACTCCACATACTACATAGAAAATGTGCTCGATTTCAGTGTGCGTACCTATGATCGTCCCCACAAGAAATTGGCACATGTTCTGTAATAATGACTGCGTACTAATTTTCATCTGCAGTCGGGAAGTAAATAGCGAAACCAAGGTAACTTTAAATTCTAAACTTGAAGCTAAACGATATATACCCACTAAAATTAACACCATCAATTAAATTTAATTATTTATGTCACCATCGCATAGCACTACACAAGTTCACAGTAGAAAAATAACTAAAATGTAGCTAACGTGATATGTGTGTGTATACGCGGAGAAATTAAGTAGTTGACATAGACATATAGTACAGGAGCCCGAAGCTATTCAAATAACAATAAAGGTTACCGGTTATCTATGTGAAATTGGTCTAAATAACACCATTTTAAATATTGAAATCCAAGTCTCAAAGATCGTAAACCCGCCGTAACCATATACAGTGATAAAACAAAGATCTCAAAATGTGTTAATTATTTAATTTTCGAGGTCTTTGTTCAATTACCATAAGAAAGAGTAAGACTTTGGAAAGTTGTTATATACAGACATTAATATTATTTGAAGTCAGGGTATAAATTATTATTTAATCATTTACATTTAAGAGTACCAGTTCAAACTGAAACAGCTGACATTGCGGATTATGATTTGTAAGATTTGGGTTTTAGTATCTACTATGATGTAATTTAAACCAATTTCACAAAGATAACCTACTAACCTTTATTGTTATTTGAATGGCTGCGGGCTCCTGTACTAATATAACTTTATGCTTTATCTGCAAGTTTTATTACATATTCTGTGCCTTAGCAAGTAGTGGGAACGTTGTAAATTGATATTACTTGACCTCATTTCTGAATTAGGGTTCACCTATTATTTTTGTGATTTTTGAAAACGATTTTGCAAATTAAGAAAATATTAGAAGGATGGATTTGCATGAATTTTCGCTTATCTAACAAAATTCATCTAATGTATATTTTGTTTTAATTTTTCACATCTACCTATATTTCATAAGTACTAAATTAAGAGGTACCAATTACATTGTTATTGAGAAATAAAAGACAAGTAGACATACAAGATTTATAGAAAGTCTCGCTGGGATACAATCTGGGTACTATGGGTATCATTTGTTTATGATTCCTGACTTATGTCTAAATAATCGAGAAAATCGTGAGCGAAACCGCGGGCGAAACTAGTTAATAGGTTATATTAAGCAGGTGTTGCAGTGACGTCAATTCCTACCTTTAAATGTGTGTGCTGTATGCACGTCAGCATTTTCATGTAAAACTAATACGTAAATACTATGTGTTTTACAACACGTGGGAATGCCTAAGTCATCAATTTTCCTACCTAAAGCCTCGTAAATGCGGAAGTCTACAATTTCAAATCGATGCATGTATGATTATGATGTAAGTAATTAATTGCTTTTAAATTAGTAGTCATTGATTTGTTATTCTTGTCATATAATATGTGACTTAAGCTCTTTTGTTAAATTATATCATTTTATACGATTTTACGTATAAAACTCGAACCTGAAGGAATTGTTTCATACTGAATTCTGTCTTCGACGTGGACGTCAGCAACTTCAGCTTCACCAGCATCCTGAGCTTCTTCATCATCATCAGAAGTACCCTGAGTGACCTCGAGTGAATTTAAATTCATCATGTAAGTGAGTAACTTACCTTACTCTTAATTTTTGATATAATTGTGTTGTCTTGAGTAAGCTGATTCTTGAATATTTAGTACTTACATAATGTTTCAGTCATTTACATAAGTTTCAGTACTTTTAATTTATCATGAATTAAATAACTGCGCTCGACGCTTGTCATGTTTGACCCCATATATTTCATGTTAGTAGTAATTATAAAGTTTGTAATCAAAGTTTTTTTTTCAGGTCTGACTCAGAATCAGAAGCAGTACCCATCATCATCCCAGCAGCGCAGAAAAACAAGAGAGGAAAGAAATCTGCAGAAACGACTGCCAGTATCGGGAAGAAAAGAAAAGGAGACAAAATTACTCAGAGGTATTTTTCTTTTGTTAGATACTTATTTATTTTAATTTTAAATACTTACATTAAGTTTTTATTTGTACTGTCTTTATTTTATTACTAGCCGGCCGCCCCGGCTTCGCACGGGTCTAGCTCGGCTTTAGGCCTCGCTACAAAATATAATATGCTCTATGTCACCCGGAGATAGTGTAGCTCCCCAACAGTGAAAGAATTTATAAAATCGGTTCAGTAGTTTCGAAGCTTTTTTCAATGCAAACAAACAATCAAATCTTTCCTCTTTATAATATTAGTATAGATTTATTATGTCAGTATAAACAAGTGTCAACTAGTAATTCTTTAACTTTGTGATTTATTGTAGGTATGGTGGTAACCTTATAAACTATGGGTTTACTTGTTTAGAGTTATAACATCCATTAAAATTTTATTAATTGTTACAGCCTACGTGGAAAATCCCAACGCACGGACATTTTCGGACTAGAAGAAGCCCTCGAAGAGACACCACAACCCAAAAAATCAACCATCACCACCAGCAGCTTCGTCAACCGCGTGGCTAACGGCTCACAGCGACGAGTCGCAGACATTAAGGGTGATTATTTCATAGACCTAAAAATTTATGACTCTGAAGATGCTGATTCCACTGCTCCAGAGGAGCGGTGGAAAAAAGCACTGGTAAGAGCCAAACTCAAAATTGAACCAGACTCGTCGCAGTGGAGTAAGCTCCAGAGCTTTGTGAGGGACGCTCACAAGCTTTTTGAAGCTTGTGATCCAACATTTTATTCAGATAGTGTTTATTTCAAGGACAAGTAGTAGGATTGATTTGGAGTGTCCTATAATAAGAAAGGTCTATCATTTTGTCATTAAATATATTTTTATGTTGTGTTCTTTTTGTCACTAGATTTTACGCGGTATAATTAAGTATACTAGAAATAATTTGTGTTTTCGAATAATTTAGATAGCTTTAGGTGGCCTTATTATTAAGAAAATAAATATTATAAAACAATATACTAGTATTGAATATAATTTCCACCTTTTAGGGAGTAAATAAATTTGAAATGCCATATTGCAAAAAATAATTATAATGGTTGTCATACACTGAGCTATAATAATATTCAAATATAACATACTTTCCGCACAATCTTTCTTATATTTTCTATTGAGGTATACTAACAGACAAGATAATTAATATTTAGATTTTTACACTTCTGAATATTTTGAACTAAAAATATAAAATATACATTATAGCTCAGTGTGTTATGTGCTTAATAGACGTTGCGAATAAGGCATGGTCGACTAATTTCAACTTCATTTACTTTTTACAATTGAGTGAACTTCAAACTAGATTTTATTCCTGTCGCAAATCATTTAGATACGTATAACTAGCACTAATAATAATTAAATAAACGGTTAACATACTAAATTACTTGTATTGAACAAAGTTTCTATAGGATATTGGGAAGTTTCTATAGGGAATTGTTAGAAATTTAAAATGCCATTCTGCAAAACGTGTAACGTTGACGTTGAAAAAAAATGTTGGTTAGGTCATACACGTAGTACTAAACATAAGAACCGTACATTTTTACCGATGTGTGATGGTATAGACATTATTGAGTCAGCATTTCGCAATCGCATAGCGAGTTATAGAGTCAAAGTATCAGATGATAAGGAAGGAATTTGTGTACCCACTTTCTTTAATGCTATTCGCACAAAGATTAATTTGCTTCTTGATCAATCACTTCAAACTCACACTTGCATTAAAGTGAATTTTGAATTGTTTTCTATGTTTCTTATGTTTAAAAATGATACACAGGAAATGAAATCTTTTGCAACTACTAATTTTACACTTCATCTAAACTATGATTTCAATAACTTGTACACAAACATTTTAAACAGTATAATGAAAAAAATAGAAGAATTCCAAGAGAGAGACAGTGGGTGGACATTTTTAAACAATTGTCATCTGGAAATAAATATTTGTAAATATGAACCACTGCGAGGTTCAAACTTCATAAATTTACCAAAATTCATACAAAACAAAAAAGCGTGTTTAAACATTAAAAACAACGATGATTACTGTTTTTTGTGGTGTGTTATCGCTGCGCTTTACCCCGCAACCGAACACCCAGACCGGGTTACTTCGTATCCTTGTTTTCAAGACAAACTAAATATCAAAGATTTATCATTCCCTATGACTTTATCAGATATTTCTGTTTTTGAAAAAAATAATCCTGACTTGAGTATCTACGTTTATGGTTTAAGAGATAGTAAAGTTATAACCGGGCCTTTGTATAAATCAGAATCTAAGAGTTACAAACACCGAATTCATCTATTGTTCCTTGAAAATAACACGTCGTCACATTTTTGTTTAGTAAAAGATTTACCTCGTCTGGTGAGAAATCAATTAACAAGACATCATGGAAAGTTACATTGTTGCGAAAATTGTTTATTATTCTTTTCTTCAAATGAAGAGCTCGACCATCATGTTTGTGGGGGTATCGTTACTATTTTACCTGAAAAGGGGTCAGTAATACAGTTTAAAAACTATAATCGCAAGCAAGATGTTCCATTCGTCATTTACGCTGACTTTGAAACAATGTTACGTCCTGTACAAGGTTGTGAACTTGATCCCAAAATATCCAGCACATCTGATCGACATCATCACGTACCTGTCGCTTTTGCATATAATATTGTTTGCGTGCTCGATGAATCATATAACCGGTTCGTAAGCTATCGCGGGGAAGATTGTGTTACAAAATTCATAACTTCACTACTTGATGACGTACATAAAATTCATAAGATCCTTGGCAAAAAGACTCCAATAATATTTAACCAGCATGATGAAAAAGTATTTAATGAATCGATTCGTTGTCACATTTGTGGGCATTTAACGTGGGGTTGCAAAGTTCGCGATCATTGTCATTTAACTGGAAAATTCCGGGGTGCTGCACATGAGATGTGTAATCTAAATTACAAGCTACCAAAATTTATCCCAATTTTTTTTCATAACTTGTCCGGTTATGATTGTCACTTATTTATAAAAGAATTAGGAGAATTACCGGGTTCAATTAAAGTCATACCAAAGACAAAAGAAAATTATATTTCTTTTACTAAATATGTGGAAGTTGCCCTAGATGAATACCTGCAGCTACGTTTCGTAGATTCGTTCAAATTTTTGAGCACAAGTCTAGACAAGCTATCTCAAACACTAAACTGCAACGATTTAGTGCATATGCATAGACATTTTCCGGACAAAAGCCAATTCGAGTTACTGACTCGGAAAGGGGTTTACCCTTATGAGTATATGACGAAATGGGAATGCTATACGGAACCAGCTTTACCCCCACGGGAAAAGTTTTATAGTTCTTTAAACGATACAAATATATCTGACTCTGATTACTACCATGCCCAGCTAGTTTGGTCGCAGTTCAACATCGAGAATTTAGGTCAATACACAGACTTATATGTTAAAACAGATGTTTTACTATTGACAGACACTTTTGAAAAGTTTCGTAGGACAAGTAAGATGCATTATCAGTTAGATCCAGCCGCCTACTTGACTCTCCCTTCTCTATCATTCGATAGTTTTTTATTAGGTTCTTCCGTCCAGTTAGAGCTAATCAATGACTTAGCAATATTACGTATGATACAAAAAGGAATTCGCGGAGGTGTGTGTATGTGTACGCACCGCTATGCAAAATCTAACAACAAATATATGTCTAACTATGACCCAAATCAAGAGGATTCATTTTTAGTATATCTCGATTGTAATAATCTGTATGGGTACAGCATGTGTCAGTCACTTCCGCTGTCAAACTTTAGGTTTTTAAGCCAACAAGAAATCAATACTTTGGATGTAATGAAAGTATTAGACAATGCTGATGAAGGTTACATTTTGGAAGTAGATTTGGCTTATCCGGATATCTTGCATTTATCGCATAACGATTTACCGTTCTGTGGGGAAAAATGTATACCCCCACACGGAAAATGTATGAAACTCGTTCCAAATTTGTACAACAAGTACGAGTACGTAATTCATTATGTCAATCTTAAGAAATGCCTAGAACACGGTCTGGAATTGCGGAAAATACATCGAGTGATCGCATTCAATCAAAGTTCTTATCTGAAAAGATACATTGAGGTTAACACAGTACTTCGTCAAAAAGCTGAATCCGTGTTTGAACAAGATTTTTTCAAACTTTTAAATAATAGTGTTTTTGGTAAATCTTTTGAAAACACAGAATCAAGAGTCAAAGTGCATCTTGTAAATCAATGGAACGATAAAAACAATGTTACTAAAAAAAGAACAAGCGCTGATAAATTGGTTAGTAGTCCATACTTTCATAGTGCATCAGTTTTTTCTGATAATTTAGTAGCAGTTCAAATGAAATCTGATCGAGTAATTCTTGATAAACCAATTTACATTGGATTTTCAGTCTTGGAATTGTCTAAAGCACACATGTACAACTTCCACTATAATGTCATCAAACCAGTGTACAATGATTGTGTTCAATTATGCTACACAGACACCGACAGTTTTATATACTTCATAAAGACACCCGATTTTTATAAAGACATGAAAGACTCGTTCTTGAATTATTTTGACACAAGTAATTACGAACGTAAAAATCAATACAATTTACCGTTAATGAACAAAAAAATACCTGGTTTGTTTAAGGATGAAATGGGTGGAAGTATAATAACTGACTTTGTTGGGTTGCGGTCGAAATTATATTGCGTTAAAACTGAAAAACGTACAATAAAAAAAGCTAAAGGAGTAAAGACATGCGTGATTCGTAATTTTGACTTATCAGATTATCAAAACGTGAATTTTAATGAAAGCATTGTACGTAAAAAGAACTTATTGTTTAAATCGATAAAGCACCGAATATTTACTAAACAAGTAAATAAAATTGTTCTCTCCGGAAACGATGATAAGAGACGTGTTTCTAGTAATAGAATATCTACCCTGGCTTGGGGTAGCACTTATATTTTAAAGTCATGATTAAGTATGTTTTAATTATGACCTAAGTATTAGTAAATAAGTACCTTATTATTGTATCCTTCAATGATAATAGAATATGATGTACTTACTTAGTACTTATAGTTTGTAATGTTTGTTAAGATTAGTTTGTAATTTAGTATGATAGACGATAGAAATAAATGATGTCATGTAATTTTGACTTTTACTAACTCTACTTCCTTAACCAATCATACCAACTTTCCTAAGTAGGTAGGACATCATTTTTAGTAGGTGAATGTGAGGTCTATATAAAATGAGCAACAAGTTGAAACAAGTTTGATTGACAGAGATAAAATAGATAACCATTGTCGTAATTTAATAGGTAGGTATTATAGTTACGCTGCCTGGGTTGATATTTGATACGTAGTGAGGGAGCCGACAAGTTATATCCTGCTCTTTTCGATTGATGTCAGCATTATTTGTGTTAATTGCTATTGTAGTTTTGCACATTCATTAATTATAATCTAGACTGCAGGCAGGTCGCATGCAAAAATAATTTTTACAACTCTCTAAATAAATATTTAGTATTGATTTGCGTTCAACACTTGATTCTATAAAGGTGAGCGTTTTGTTTGATTTGGATAAATTTATTAATGTTCTTTAATGTCACTTATGGTGCATTTCTCTTATTTATCTCTATTTTTTTTCCAGATCAACATGTCAACTGTAAATGATGATTACTATTCCATGCCTTGCGCACAGGATCCATTAGCAGGCTGGGACTCGTTTGAGGCAGAACAGCGAACCAAACGCAAGCTCGAACTAGCTGAAGCTAAACTCGCTAAAGTTGAGGCTACTAAGAAGAAAAAAATGATGAAAAAAAGTAAGAAAGAGACGCTTTCTTATGTTATCAATAAATCTTCAGAGAGAGGATATAAAATGCTAAAAATTCAAGTATACGATTTCAACGAAGGGGAAAATACCTACAGTGAATCGGTAAGAGTGCAATACATCGTGACTCATCCAATAGATGAAGTGTTAGACTCAGTTCAAAGTGTTGTTAATAAAATTTCAAAACGATTAAGTAATGAGACTCTGTGAATTAATAAAATGTAAACATAAATAAAATAAAAATAAGTAAATTTTAAAGTAATTTTTAAGTTAGTTAAGTTTTTAAATTAATGTATATATCCTTATTAATATTTTTAAATAAACTACACAGGTAATAAATAAGATTTTTGTTTCATTTAAATAAAACAATTTATTTTTTAAACATACATTTATTGATCATTATTACATACAATTATAATTTTTATCATAATTGGTAACATTTGTCAAGATAGTATTAGGTTATAAAATTGATTAGAATAAATTAGGTTATTGTATAATAACATAATATATTGCAATAGATATCTATAGACCTCATCAATTATCAACACAATCATAACCACCAGATTCACTAGATTCACTTTCCTCTTTGTCATTTTCAAAATTATTGTTTATTACATTTTTGTGATTATTTTCACTGAAGTTTTCGAAAAATTTGAATACATTCATATAGTTATCAATAAACCATTTTTTAACTAAAATTACATTTTTTAATGCGCAATGTTTTTTATGATATACACAATTTAGAGAGTTTTTACCATTTTGATTATAAAGTTGTTCCAATAACAATAAATTAGGACATCCCTTTTCTCCAATGTCTATGATATCACAATTACTATTGCAAATATTTTGTAACCACTTAATCTTTTCCAAACCCTTAACGAAAACTTTTTTATTATTTAATAGAGTCCTGCTGACACGTTTAAATTCACTATAGTCGATGTAACCTTCGCTCCATAATATGCCACGATATCTTTCTAACCATGAAACTTGTTTCTTTTCCTTTTCTATGAGTCGAGAGAATGGGTAAGGTGGTTTCACTAAAAACACTTGGGTGTATTCTACCGTAGCCAAAGCCAATTCTTTGATGATAAAAAAGTTATTGGTATCTTTAAATCCTTGCAAATCCACTATAATGTATTCCGAATTCATGATAATTTCTTGACAGTGCTACTCAACGGTTTGTATTCAACGATGCAATCGTTTAGAATCAAACAAAATGCTGATGTGTTTTCTGGAAACTCAATGGCGGTTTCAAGTTCAATTCGCACGTCTATAGGTCCAGATTTAAGAGTTTCGTTTTGTCTCGAACAATCTATCACAAAAAGAGGCGCCCTAGACTTAAAGTCTTCGTAACTTAATAACGGTTCTGGCCGACGGTTGTAATACGACTGTTGAAATCTAGTGTAGCGTTCATATATAAGGGAATAGTTATCGTCAGCGAACCTGGTATTCAGATTTTCATATGGAAAATAGCAAGAGTTTAGAAAAACTCTTAAGTTTTCTATGTCACAATGGTCAAACTGAGACATGTCGGCATCGGCACGACGCATACGGTTTGTTTGAAATCCTACTATTACATATCGTGGTTTTTCTATTTGGGAAGAAGTTTTTACAGACCATGTATGTTTTCTAGTTTTTGGAAGAGCAGGATATTCATAAAGATCCCAATTTCTATAAACCATGCTGATAGAACGATCTTTTTCCAGGTATTTGAGTAAATTAATCCGTTCACGATCAGATACTTTCACATGGGGTACGCGCCAGTTTATGTTTTCTATTTCAACATTATGAACATATTCACCCGCTTCTAGTTTTATTGCATTGAGATTCGTGCTACTCCGAAGTAATATCAACTCATGCTTACAATTCATAATAATCTTATTATAATCTTCAGCAAAACCTAGTATTTTATTAAGAGGTATAGACACTGAAAAATTACCTGCTGCTTTATTTGTGGTACCATTCATATCCCACCCCCATAACTTCGACATCTTAGACTCGTTATCATTGATTGAAATTAGAGATTTCATAGTGGTAGTAATACCAGCATTTTTTATTTTATCTATTTCTACTCCATTTAACTCATATCGAATGTCTTGAAAGAAAAATAATACTGGGTTATTTGTAAAATGAACTTTGGCTACAGCAGCTTTTGTATCACGTTTAACTACATGTACAACGCCTTTTATGAATAGAGTACTTGCCGAAGGTAGTACGCATAGATCTTGTTGATTAATAGGTATTCGTATTTCGTCATTTTCTCGAAAGCTATTGACATATGGCTTATATGTATGATATTCTATGCTTTCAATAGAATTATCAACATGTATCGTATCTGTTATACTGAGCATACTCATTTTAATAATCCGATTAGTTTCAAAAACTTCTTATTTTCTTTAGTTAGTTTCACTCGAGGTCTTCTTTTGTTGATGACACGGTTTGAAATGTGTTTATTTAGTGTTTGTACTATGGTTTTATTGTGGTCAATCATTTTCTTCTGATGTGTAAGTATAGTTGTATATCTTCACCACGTAAGTTTACTAAATTATTCTTAGCATCCAATATTCTGACGGTAATTGAGCTGATATTATTCTGGTTAATTGGGAAATAAATAATGTTCTTGGGTATTTCAATAATTCTGTAACCAGGAGGTACGTTTGGAGGAAATTCGTGAATTATATGACTGGGTTTACCGTCCGTGTATGAACCGCTTATAATGTCACATTCGATTCTTAGCACGGTCGTCGAAAGAATGTTGACTGGATAAGAGGATTCATTTAATATATTCGCTTTTAAAGTTTCTTGGTTGAAACCAAATACTCGAGCTAGCAAAGGACTTTTTTCAAAATGTATATCTTTAGAACATATGATGGAAGTTTTTAACGTGTTGTTATTACAAATTAATTTAAAAGAACAGTCTTTCATGCTCTGTTCCAAGTAATCGTTTATATCACTCAGCTCATACGATCCTTCGGGTATTACAACGACTTCCTTATCACCATAATGTAATTTGTTATTGTTGCTATCGATGTTAGGTATAGAATTAAATGTTGAGAAGTATAGCAGACCGCATTCGTATTCGCCATTGAGCTCTAAGCCAGGTGAATAATTTATCGTAGACAGTGGACTGGAGCTTGATATGGATAGTGTAAAAGACATATTGATACTGACAACAACTTAACGATTCTTTAACTTAAATTAGATTTCCAGAAGTTCTTCAGATATTTTATGCATAAGTGTCCGCAATTTACAGAATCATAACTTTGATATTTCAGGTAATTATAATAAATTTCATGATTATTAAAATACCTCAGTAATTCTAGCGGAGGCTTTAAATCTCCAAAGCTGTCAAAATACTCACAATATTCATTATTTTTTACATAGGCTACCCAGTGAGTGCCAGGATTTTGATGATCATCTAGATTAATTATACCACATTCAATTCGCTTGGGTTTTTTTGGTAATCTATCTCTCATGTAGACACCTCTAAAATAAGGTATATTAGCACTATACGTCATTATATCAATGTCAGTCAGAGCGCGTTTGGGTAGCCTTGTATTTAGTTTTTTGGAGCTTTTAAAAACAAACCACTACCTTTTTTGTATGGTTTTAAATAGCATCCCTTTCCTAGTGCTATTGCTTCCATTGTTCTATTATGACGTTCAGATTCTTGTAGGTCAAGTTTTGCTGATTTATAATCATGCACAGCTTTTGCAACACCTGCAGCACCGCCAGTTAGAGCGCCCAACGCTGATAGAGCCGCAAATATTGGTATTAACGGTAATATACCTCCAGTTTTTGGTATAGGTATAACACGCGGTACGCGAACTCTATTTTTTGTAAATACTTTTTTAGCAACAGCATAAGCAATTTTAATGGCAGCTTCATTATTTTTTGGTTTTAATTTTTTCAGCGTTGTACTAATTTGAGTAGTTAAAGCCTTAAATTTTTTGACACCAGCACCTAATTTAAGTTTTGATTTCATAGCTTTATTTACTACCCAGGAAGCAATTTTTTCACCAGTACTGGCATCTTTAGATTTTAGTCGCCTTTTAGTCATGTTAATGAGTTCTATATCAGCTTTGTGACGATCACCTAAATTAGAATTATTTGAGTACGCAATGTCGTGTTGTTTACAAGCTTCGTCTAGTTCATTGACTCCTCTATCACCACGCAACATCCGTTTTTGCAATTTTGTACCGGGACCACAATAATTATATCCAGGTAAATGTAACTCAAACGGTAATTTATTTATCACTGTGTTAATGAGACCACCTCCTTCCATCGATGTTATCTTAATAATGTTTATTGTACGGTCTCAACCATTTTATATATAATGTTAAAGAAATGCATTTTTATTAATCCACGAGTTTTCACTTTCACTAAAACCTAACCATTTAACATATAGTTTATTACCTTTTTGTTTCAATACTTTTTCTACTAGGTATACGCCAGGACAATTAGTCTTTTGGAGTTCTTGTTTATAAAATGAACCTAATATTTTCTGATTATGTTGATCTTCTAAATGGTAAGTCACAGGCTCTGTTTCATTCACTTTAATAATTTTAAACAATTCAGTAGACCAATTTGGTGTGTAACCTTTTTGAAAACATCCTTTATATTTGCTAATGCGAACCTGATCTCCAACATTGAAAGTTTTTTTCTTTTTAGAAACAGTTTTTTGACTTTTTTGTATATTATTCAATACAGAAATTCTATTTGAGGTACAAACATTTTTTGGTTCTATTTTAATAGTTCGATGTATTGAGCTATTATACGTGTTGATTATTTCTTGTACAGGTTTACCTATCCACTTATAGTTTCCAGCTAAATTGAAATATTTGTAAAGTTTGTTTTTAATTGTTCTTATAAACCTCTCTACAATAGATGCTTTTTTGATAGAATGTGTAGAATAATGATTAATTTTAAATTTATTCATTATTTTTTTAAAAGCGTCGTTGTAAAATTCTGTTCCTAAATCAGTTTGCAAATTAATTGGAATCCTTCCTTCATTTATCACTTTTTCAAACGCGCTTGCTATTTCACACATTGATTTACTTTTAACAGGAACAGCCCAACTAAATTTGGAGAAAGCATCAATTATAACTAAAATATATTTATAACCGGAATTGAATAAAGATATATTTTTAATATCAATTAAATCTGCTTGCCATAGGTCGTCAATATCTTTAATTACCACGGAGCGCCGCTTATAATTCCTTCTCGCTTGTTTGTGGATTTCGTTCACTATTCCTTCCTTGCTCATTTTTAGTTTCAAGTTTTCTTGGATATGCGGTTTGTTCACTTCGATTATGTCTGTTATTATTTTCAATTTTTATCCTTATTTCGACAAATTTTGCATCTATTTCTTGCTTTGTGTAGAAATGGTTCTTAATAATTTGTTCATCAAACTCTAAAGCAGATTGATTAATTATTTTTTCGTGTAAACGTAGACGTTTATGAACGTGATTTCCAAATTTGTCCACATTCATAGCAGCAGAGGTATTGATAGCTGAACAGTTGAAATGAATCTGTAGAAACTAATGAAATAATATTGTTTTTATTTAGCTAATAACACCACATTCGCGAAGTTCTTCGATTATTGATATTATTTCATTGTCTAAATTTGAATTTCCGGCATCGCGAGATGCTATTAATAGCTGTAATCTTTCGACTAATTCATTAGGATCATCCCAATAAATATAGTCTACTTTTGTTTTTACTTTCTTTAACATAGGCAATAATCCAGTGCCCTCTACTTCTTGATCATGACTTTCAGCACTCGTTGTACTTATTGCTCTGTCTTTTATATACTTGAAAAGTGGTTTTATGATGTATTTGTATTTGATACCCTTATTGGTTTTGATTGGCTTCTTTGGATCATAATCACGGCGATGTACATTTGTATCTATTAACATTTGTTTATAATTTTGCTTATCTTCTGCAGTTATTTTCGACATATTAGGTGTTCTTTTAAATAATAACTCGTACAACCCGAATGTTCGAGGATACTTTTGTCCCCCTACAGATATTTCAAAATCTTTAAGAACAAAAGTTGCAGATCCCATTTTAAGTTTTCCACGGTCTAATCTAACACCAAATGGAATTTCTTTAAATGCGGCATCTGCTAAGCTCCAAGACATATCATTCGAGTCTATGGACTTAAAAGATGAGGCACTTAGATTTTGATGATCAGTGTTTTTATCTCCAACATCTTCATTTTCGTCAGAACTTTCTGAGTTGACTTCACTTGATTGCGTGTCTAATGTGTGTACAACAGGTACATCAGACATTCTGTGTTTTTTGGTACCTTTATCAGACTCATTGAAATCCTGGTACTGAACATTTTTCAACCGTTTAGGTGTCCTTTCAGTCTTACTTTCATCTGATGATACTCTATTTGCAATTAATTTATTAAGAGGTTCCGTTATTGGTTTTAACGCAGTTTCAATAACCAAATCACTGTTTAATTTTAAATGTTTCATCAACTGAACTTTTTTTTTTACGGCATCTGCTGATTTAACAATTTGTTGTTTTAATGATTTTTCTGAATTATACATAATATATATTTTACTGTTATGCGACCTGTTCTTTCCGATGATGCATTAATGAATGAATTTGATATTATTGTTAATGCCGTTATATATTATTTCTATCAAACTAGCTAATGGAAAACAACAAACGTATCAAATTTTTTCCTATAAGCACCTTTATTTTTTTCACAATCCTTATTTATTACTAAATAATTAAATGGGATACTCCAGATTTCTTTACACATTTCACGAAACTGATTCCAAGACATATCTGTATTGACGTGCTCATCGTAAACATGTTTAAGATTAATATCATCTTGTCTAAATAGAACAATCATATTAGCGTTGTCCCTGATTAATTGTTTTGGTATCTTGCTATATGTTTGGTTTAAATAAAAACAATCAATATTTTTATGTCTCCCTGTAGCAAAATAATCTCGAATATTATTCTGTTTTTCGCAAGCTACATCATCAAATATAAACACTGAATCAGGTTTTGCATCTGCTGTACTCAATATTTCATCATTTTCTTTATACTTATATAAATTTACGGCTGGTACCATTTTCAGAACATTATCGAAAAACATATACATCGGTTGAAATAAAGTTTTGGAGAATATATATACATTTAAGTATTTTAATCCGTGCTCATGTAAAAGGAGCCCAATCATTAAATTGGTTTTTCCACAGTTTGACGGACCGCAAATTAAGCAGCGAATCGTATTTGGTAGAAGTTCACTATGTCTGTGTTTGTTCTTTTCTGACGGTAAAACACATAATCTGTTAAAATTTAATGTGCAAGGCTGTTTAATAAATAACATGTTTAAGTTCCTTGACTATTAGAATAGAAATGAAAGATTAGAAAAAAAATGCATCATTTATACTTTTGATGAAAAAAGCTTTATTGAACACAATACTGTCGCTTATTTAGTACGTTTCATGTAGGTGTTAAAGCGACTTTGTATTCAAATGTGAAGTTATAAATTACAACATCGACTAGGTGAGTGATATAATTATCTAAATGTCTATCTTGACTCAATTTTACATTGTGATTGGGCACGCTGTACCACTTGGCCCGCTGTTACAACTTCAGGTTGTATGCTCGAGGGATATCGACCGCGTTGAACTCCACCTGAAGCGATAGCTGAAGGTGGAGCAACGCAGTCGATATCCCTCGAGCATACGACCTGAAGTTGTAACAGCGACCAAGTGGTACAGCGTGCCCAATAACTACCTACTAGCCTGTTAACCAATGATCATTAAAAAAACTAAAGCAAGGCGTGGCATTGTTTTGCCATTCTAATTAATTATAGAGGTTACTACATCGAGATACAATACCAACAGAGTCACATTCGTACAAAAAAAAAACCGAACCAAAACTCGGCGCACGCTACGCCGACTTTTCGGTTAGTTGTAAGGCAACCACGATCCGACTACAACGCCGCGCGACGCCAGTGCTACGATTCCCTAGCGGACAAGCGACGTTAAACACTATGCAAGCGACATATCGTCTAAATTGAAGTAAATGTGGCATTGTGAACTATATAATTGGTGTCTAGATATGTACAACGACGGTCGGACGTTTTTTGACAGTTTTCACTTAGAGATTTTGACTATAGGTATTGTATCTCGATGTGTTAGTAGGTATAATAAAATAGTGCAGTAATTGTTTACTTGCAGAGTAAAGTTCGTAAGAAGATCTGGGCGGTGCATCAGTGCGTGGACCGACTGCCGGAGACGCTGCCTGCTGCCAGGGCACTGCTCACCTTCGGGCTCACCACGACCAATGACAACATACTGCACGGTAACTATTGCTGGGCCTTACACAAACACACGCACACATATACACACACATTAGATTGTAATGCAGTTTCCAAGGCATCTTTAACTGTTGTTTGGTTTCTAATTTCTTCGTTTCTTACAGTCTTTTTAACTTTTTAGTAAACTTCTCTATATAGCTCGTTGATATACCGATAATTTGTTTTTTTTTTACGGTGTTTGTGTAGTTTCATGTTGGGCTTCGATAAGGGGGGGCGTCCATTAATTACGTAAGGCGTCGATCCGTATCTCAACCAATCTCACCTGCACTCTTTGAAAACGTCATTGGAAAACTGGGTTAAATTAGGTAAAAGATTTTTCTACACTAAAATATGGTTAAATCCTACATCACGTATTTATTACAAATTAACATAGTGTTTACCCTAAAAATACGCATTTAGTAAAATCTCACGTGAGATTTTTTAAAGAGAGATTGAAAGGTGGGGGAAGGGGTCAAGCCAAATCTTACGACATGTCACCAAAAAGTGACGGGGGGAGGGGCGGCGGGAAATTCGCTAATATCGACGCACATATAATTAATGGACGCCCCCATATGTGAGTTTGGGTAGGATGCATGTATCCATGATCCTTATTTTCAATTTCATTGGTAGGGTGCTTTTGATGACGTGTTTTAAACTCCACGTCTTGCGCTACGGTAAATTTATGCCCGTATGTATTTATTACTGCCCCGGTAGCTCAATTGGTAGTGGACAAACATTTGTGTTTGTTCTATGTCTGGGCGTTAATATCTATTTAAGTATGCATTTAAATATATACATATATGTATGTATATCAGTCTCTGGTAGCCATATTAAAAGCTTTGCTTAGTTTGGGGTCAGATGACCATGTGTGCAATAATGTCCCAGATATTTATTATTATTTTATTATTTCTGCGTAGAAATAAACAAGGATCGTCCGTCAGACGAACACATCACGGACCCCGACGCCATACTGCCGGAGCACTTGAACGCATATACCAGCGAGCTGCTGCGATGTAGACACGTCATGCTGTTCTACAAGGAAAGACTGTGGCTTTATGAGGTAACACTTCATCATCATCAGCCATAAGACGTCCACTGCTGAACATAGGCCTCCCTCTTTAATCTCCACACTGAACGACAACCTGCCATCTGCATCCACTGGATGCCCACGACTCTCACAATGTCGTCGGTCCATCTAGTGGGAGGCCTACCTACGCTGCGTCTTAGGTAACACTTACCACCACAAAATACAATAAACTCATAAATATCAATATAAAAAAACCAACTTCATAAAAATGTCAGACCTGGAACTGGACTCCTTAACTATCGCACTTGGTCCCAGTAGCTCTCTTGCCTAGTTCCATGATGGGACTGGTGGTAGAATGAACCTCCGGGGCGCTAGCACTGTTGCTCCGGTGGCGTAGATGGAAGTGTGCATAAAGATGATGAAAAGCAGTCTATTCTAGTTGTACTGGTGACGTGGATGTTAATTGTCAATATAAAAAACTGACTTCATAAAAATGTCAGAACTGGACACAATGAAACGGGACCACACGGGAAGCACCAGCTTTCAAATAAAAAGAGAACCATCAAAATCGGTTCACCCAGTCGAAAGTCCTCAGGTAATAAACATTTAAAAAAATACAGTCTAATTGAGAACCTCCTCCTTTTTGGAAGTCGGTTAAAAATACTACAACTTTTTTTTTTGGTTCCATATAAATTTCATCTAACTTGATTTATATAACTAAACGAAATTGCGTATAAACAAATATTTAAGTCGGTTTTTTAAATTGATAATTATTCTATAATTTGATTAAAAAACAAAAAAAAAAGCAATAAAAAAATACACTCAGTGGAACGACGGCACTCGATTTACGAAATTTAATGGGTTCGATTCCCATCTAGGACAAACATTTGTGTTTGTTCTATGTCTGGATGTTAATATCTATTTAAGTATGTATTTAAAAATCTACACTAATATTATAAAGAGGAAAGATTTGTACCTATTTTTGTATGTTTGTAATGAATAGGCTCCGAAACTACTGAACCGATTTGAAAAATTCTTTCACTGTTGGGAAGCTACACTATCCCCGGGTGACATAGGCTATATTATATTTTGTAGCGAGGCCGAAGGCCGAGCTTACACTCGTGCGAAGCCGGGGCGGACGGCTAGTATAATATATGTATGTATATCAGTGTCTGGCAGCCATATTACAAGCTTTGCTTAGTTTGGGGTCAGATGACCAAGTGTGCAATAATGTCCCAGGTTCCCAGGTATAATGTATAATCTTTTTCCAACAGTGCATCCTGAAGTTCGAGAAGTCCAAGTACCGGAAGGACGAATATGATCGTCTGCGCAGCAACAGTGTGATGCGCAGCGCTATAGAGATCGCTAAAGAAGGGCGCATAGAGGCGCTCACTTGTCTGTGGCCACATATCAAGGTACACATGAGCAAGTTCATAAAAAAAAAAAAAAATTAACACTATTTTATTTAAACACTGTTTTAAACTATCACGGTTGTTCACTAAAGTTATATGATTATTTACGGGATATTTACCGTGGCAAGGTTGTGGAAGGAGCTCCCGAGTCTTCCCGTGAACATGGTGCATGTAACTGCGCCGAAATATCGGGAGCTCCTTCCACAACCTTACCACGGTAAATATCCCGTAAATAATCATATAACTTTACTTTTTTATTTGTTTGGTACTGTTCTCGACTATATCAGTTTAATTTCATTTATTCAATAAACTTACAAAAGAGAATGCAGTTTTTTTTTTTATTGAAGTTAATTAATTAATGATCTGTATCACATTCTAAAACTATGTATGCCTAGGTGCATTATAATGAAATCATTGTGGGTAATTAATTAATAAAATGTTGAACCAATAAATTTTAAACTTATACTAACATGCAATCTATCAATTAGCAAATACTTTAAATAATATTTAATACATTTACTATTTTTTTTTTTTTTTTTTAAATTAAACTGCAAAACCATTTTTAATTGCCCTTGAAACGTATTTAAGTATTTAATGACTAAAAACTAAAAAATAAAGTCCCTATTTAAAAAAAAAGTGTGTGTGTGTCAGCTACGACGCACGATTGGAGTTTACTCGGCAGCAGAAGAATGAGATGGAATACATGTGTTTTCCATCTCATTCTTTTACACGTTCAATCCTACAGATATATATGTTTGTCTCTTTCTACGTAACGCCTCAACTTTTCGTGTTACACTTGATTTTACTCCTCATAAAATTTCCGTACCGGGCCTTATAACTCAAATCGTTTCTTAAGGAGTAAACTCCAAAAATACATAATAAAAATATGTTTTTCACTGATCACGTGACTTGACTGCAAACGCTCTATGTTAGGCGAATGTCCTTATGTCGTCACAGAAAAGTAAATAGAGGCAACAATTGTATGGCGAGATTAACTCGTTTGTTTATGTGTGACGTCACTAATGTCACGTGGCCCCATGAATGTCAAAGTTTACGCGGTAGTTTAATAATTTGATTTTTGATCCGTCATTTAAAACACAAATACTCAAAATTATGAGGATTAAATTACAAGATTGCTTTATTTTAATGTAATAAACAATTTAAAATGGTTTTGTAAAATTAGTCAAATACCCTATTTGTTGTAGCCACTTGAACCCATATAAACGAAAAGTCAGTCATTCGAAATCAGTTAGCAACTGTGACGCGGAGTTCGACGCGTTGATCTAAATAAGAATGTTCAATCAAGATTCTGTCATAATGTCTGACGACAGATTTTTCTTCCCGTTTCTGTTCTATTTACTTCTCTTTTCTATGGTATTTACAAATTTTTAATTGATACTTATAATTAAATTGTTCCACAGACAACAGCCATGAAGCTGGCAGTTCTAGAGAAGCTGCCAGAGACAATAAACCCGTTAGATTACCAACACCTGTTGCCGACGCGGACGCCCATGCAGTTCATGGAGCGAGATCCCTCCCTGCCCGTCCCCCCGACCAAGGTCGAGCACGACTGGTGCAGGAAACAGATCTTCAGGTCACTAATTAATACAGTTTTTTGATGTAATACGTCTTTAAATTTGCCGCCATAGTGGGAAGGCAATAAAAAATACTGATGATATCAAAATCGGGGGTTACAGTATGATGCTTATCATCTACATCCAAAATCTAATTACACCACTCGATAGCTAAAGGATCAAATAATTCGTAACGTTGAGTGAGACATACTAGCTGACGCCCGCGACTTTGTACTTGTAGCGCAAAGTAAAACATACACGTATTCACGTAAAACACACGGCCGTTGTCCAAGACACAGACGCACCCCATTTTTCAATGTGTGACAGGCTAGGCACTTGACTACAGCTCACCTGATGTTAAGTGACTAGTGTGGTCGTAGATGGTTAACACGCATAACCTAGAATGGGAACTGGCTTGCGAACGAGGCAGCCAGAGCTCACAGCTAGGCACTAAGTGACAGATTTTCTTCCTGAGGGTAGTTTGCCAGCCAGCACTAGAAGGCGCCGTGTTACACATAAACATGCCAACTTACACACACATAGTTTTACCGGCAGCTCAAGCTCATTGTTGGGATTTGAACCGCTATCCTGTGCATTTTTTTTTATTGGAAGCCAAAGGAAAAATCGTCCATGGAGGACTGGGAATGGAGGACCCAGACAGTGCCGGACTCCTACCGGCTAAAACCTCTGGCTGCTGCGAGCTAGGTCCCTAACTTAATCAGGGTTATATATTTTCTAACAAAACCGAGGATTTCATCTTGCGGTTTGGAATTCGATCGAGTCATTTACTAGCTATTATCGCTACAGTATTGCACTCATTGCTTTTCATTCTCTATCTCAGTACTGAGAAATCCATGGAGCATACACAAAGGTTAAAATCTTTCCATCTGTAGGTCAATCTGGAGCTCGAACTGGTCCGAAGAGACGACACCCGACTCGGAATCATCCTACAACATCACCGACGCTACCGACGATATCGTCAAATGGTACGAGCGCCGTGCGAGGGAGATAGAAGAGCGAAGCGGTCTCGCTTCTTACGCTCTCCACCTCGTCACTCTTGCGACGGTCGGCGGCGGAGTGACCGGACTCGATGCCATCTTGTTTCATTTGCTGACGTTGAACACGCTGGTATATGACATCAATCTGGAGGGCGTAACGCTGAAAGAGGTGGAAAAGTGGACGCTTCTGGAAACTTGT
This sequence comes from Agriopis leucophaearia, assembly GCA_949125355.1. Lineage (NCBI taxonomy): Eukaryota > Metazoa > Arthropoda > Insecta > Lepidoptera > Geometridae > Agriopis > Agriopis leucophaearia. The sequence goes on from OX421262.1 coordinate 2,323,524, forward strand.
ACTGCTATGATGAAAATGGTGAGATGCTTTAATGGGACGAGAGGTTGGGATCTTTTATCGCATTTACAATGGGGAGTGTTCTGAAGAACTGTTTGATCTGATGCCGGCGTCGCGGTTTTATCATCGCACCAGTTGGCGGAGAAATCGGTGAACATACATAAAAATAATAATATACAGTGGAACATAGAACCATCCTCCTGAAGTTGGTTTTTTATATTATACTAGCCGTCCGCCCCGGCTTCGCACGAGTGTAAGCTCGGCCTTCGGCCTTGCTACAAAATATAATATAGCCTATGTCACCCGGGGATAGTGTAGCTTCCCAACAGTGAAAGAATTTTTCAAATCGGTTCAGTAGTTTCGGAGCCTATTCATTACAAACATACAAACATACAAAAATAGGTACAAATCTTTCCTCTTTATAATATTAGTGTAGATTATTTTATTATTATTGAATTGTAAATATCCCACTTCTGAAATTTTGGATCGTACAGAGATTTGAATTATTTTAGTGTTACCATAGTATTTTATTTTGAGGATAGATTGTATTCACTTTACACAATCTCGCTCAGTCTATACTCAAAACATAGGTTTATTGGCTCTGTAACATAGTGAAAAGTAGCTCGGAGCCAATGGGTTGGAATTTACTTTGTGCATATTATTATTGTGTCAAATAAATTTATTATGTATATTTGTATTTTGCAGTGAATTTTCGCATTTTATAATTCTACAAAAATGAGAGAAAGAAAGAGCTTGAAACGCTGATTCGTATCATCAAAAAAAAAGTTTATTTTAATTTAACTCTTTTCTGTTTTCCAGTCAACACGGGACACTTTCGTAACAGATCTGCAAGACTACATGGTTAGGTTCCTGAAACGGTACGAGAGGTTCAAGAAACAGGATGATATGTGCTACATCGGACTCGTAGACTACTTGGAGAGCATCAGTGTCGATGATCTGGCACCTATTCTCTTGGTAATAAGGCATTTTGCATTTGGGGATGGATGTTCTGGGGTGACTTAATCACCAGGAAATATGGATGAATACTATGGATAGTGACGAATACTATGGATACTATTTTTGAAGTGAAAACTTCTTAAGCGCGTTTTTGGGTGAACAAAAATCATGGAACTCGCGCCATTGTGACGCTGCCATAGACTACACAATACACAACGCGGTACCGTGTATTTTAAAACAGTGCCATCTCTCGTAGAATAGGTGGATTACTACTTTAGTTTTCACTTCTAATGTGCAGTCCAATGACTGAAGTGGTTTTTTTTTTCACGGAAAACACAGCTTTAAAATTTAAAAACAGCAATACAGTATAATCTCACTAATCCGGCACTTCGATAGATCGGCACGTCCAATAATCCGGCACCCTCCGCCCACGCCTCCCTTTCTCCTCTATACCTGTTCGCTTTGGTCGCTGCGTCATCGACTAGCAGTCTAACCTCAAAACTTATCACGTGCACGTGCTAACATATTGTTTCTTTCAAGTGAGACTAGTTTATAGTTAAAAATGTCAAATAAATCTCTATGAAATGCTTTATTTTATTTATTACCGATGACTTTTTCAGTATAACCCAGTAATCCGAACATTCCAATAATCCGGCACCCTCCGGTTTTTAATAGTGCCGGATTAGTGAGATTGTACTGTATATATATGAGGTCACGCATATACCCTGTAATAAGCCGAAAGGAGGCCATAGTTCTCTTCATTATGAACAACTTTTACTACCAACTCTTCAATTACATAATGTTTCAACAACTTTTATAGCCTTAATTGTATTCAACAGTTGCTTCAATCGGATCGATACAGGGTGGATGTTCGAACTCATCTAGAACTGGCCGAGCGTTGTCTGTTCGCGTACAACGGGACCGACCAGCTGGACATGGCCTGCGATCTACTCGATACTATACTGAAGGAGAGGTCAGTTTATTTGATATCACGAGTTTTATTAAAAATCGTAACGGTTTTGAAGTATGCAAGTTCAAAGATTCTGTTACATATATACATACCAAGCTAATAAAAGCGTGTTAAGACGATGCACCGACACAGGTGGCCTGGTCCTTTTTTTTTTGCTATGTACTGAGTGTTTTGCCAGTTTTAACATCCCAGTGAAAGTCCCGTCAAGATCAGGCCAGCCGTTTCCGAGTCCATAGGGAACATACATACACACATTTATTTTAATATACATTTATAGATTACAAGCTGCACCTCATGAGATGTATGTCCTGGATTAACACATAGGCTACTTTCATCATCATCATCATCACCGATTTTCATCACCACGCCTGTGAAAACGCGGAGCGCATCTAGTGCCCAATAAACGAATGTGTATTTGTATTGTTGCAGTGACGGCTCGATATCTGAGAACGACTTGATCCGGCGTGTGTCGGAGCTGGAGCGGCTGGTGAGCGGCAGCAGCAAGCTGTCGTGGCGCGGCGTGCACGTGTCTCCGAGCACGCTGCGGGACACGCGCGCGGACACGAGGGACGCCGCCGCCCTGCTCACCAGGCTGGCGAGGGAGCTCGCGCACGAGTCAGTACTACCTAGTGTTAACGACACCTACTCACATAATACATAATGCTTCAGTTCACTCCGCAAAGAAATTTAAATTAATAAGGACTCTATCTACGAGGCAATAAAGTAGCAATTCAACTCGAACAGCGCTGGGTACCGTCTTGTATCCAGCATTCCTGTACCTACCTGTTCAAGATAGGTGTAATGGTCAACAACTTCGAGAGTATCTTTCCCTACGACTATACCGGCACGTGTACAACATGGACATTATTTTTGTATGTTCATTTCAAGACCCACCTGTTGGGAAACGCTGCTGAGGTCGCTGAGCATCGTATTGAGATCCTCCAGTAAAAAAATCTGCAGTATCCTGCCGATGATATTACTCGAGCCAGAAAGCAAGAGAGAGCAAGAACATCCAGCAGCGAGTCGATACAGGCTGATGATATTTTAGCTGAAGTTTTTAAAAGGCGGTAGGCTAATGAATTGTATTGTTTCAGCGGCAACAAGCCGACGCAGGCAGACTGGGAGAAGCTCCTGAAAGACATCCTGGAGCTGCAAGCGACACTGTTTGACTGCATCAGCAAGGAACAGTGCTACGAGGTGAGAACAAACGTTTAAACACCTTTTCATTTTATTTATATTACACGGGAATTACTCACGTAAGATTAGGCCGGTTTCATATCACACCGGGACCCCCACTGGGTCTCTATCTTTTGGAGAGCGGAGCAGCTGTCTCAGTTGGGCTATGGGACGGAAAATCGTCTTAATGCTGTACCTCTGGCGAAACAAGTTTTCGATACTGTCCGTCAATCCTTTAACGTATGGCAAGTACGTTATTGCTCTCTCTACCGATGTCCGACGTTTTCCGGTCGTCGCGTTTCCAATACGAATACCAACAATACCAACTCTGCTTCTATTTATATACGTTGCTATTCAGCACACCTCTGATGTGATCCAGCTCACTATCCAGGTATTCGTAGTCGCAGAGTTTCAATGCTCTGTTAATCAGTGTCAAATGTCAGTGGTGATGGTGTGAATCGGCTTTGAGATATCTATCCGTGTGCGTTGGTTTACGGTATACCGCGTGAGACAGGCGGCCATTAGAGTCACGTATCACCAACACATCAAAAGATAGAGCTCTATCCCTCTCACGTTCCACAGGCAGAGCGATTCTCGGATGGATGCCATTTAGGTGTTCCAATAACGGATCTACCTCAACTTTGCGTACAATAGCAGACACGTCGTCCACGTACCGCCACCAGTGTCTCGGTTTATGCAGAGTGTTTTCACTTTTCATTGCTCATACTTGGAAAGTACGCTTGAAGTTATCAGATCCGAGGGATGGAAACAGTACTTTTAGTCCATGAGAAACGATTTTCCGTGCTGTAATTTTTTATAAAATATGCACACCTCTTTCCAACTTTTAATACAACCACCTGTAGGTTATGATAAAAAAAAATCTTGCTAGCTCTGACCGGGGTTGCCAGATATCAGCTAACTCAATTCGCCCCTCAGGTAGCCTAAAAGACGACAATTCGCCTAATCTGGCACCACTGGCTATGACCAGTCTACTTTTATCTCATGTAATCACTTCCAGACATTAAATTTCATCCCCGAAATAATCAATAATTATTCATATAAAAGAAAAACACTTTAAAATATATAAATACGCAATTTTGTTTACTTGTATAACATATTTCTCCTAGTTATAATAATTTAATAACCAAACTACTGATCCAATTTTACTGAATGACTAATTTAAAAACATCTTTTCAAATATAACAAAAAGTTTTCCAAATCGGTTTATAACAAACATGAAAAAAATACAACCAACTTTCTCTTAAAGATCTTTTTTTTGAAGTCGGTTAAAAACGACCATCAACTTGTGAAATTTTTACTCTTTTAGATATATGCGTCAGCTCTTCTGACATCAGGCGACGCGACGAACATCAAGCTGGCTGCTGGTATGATAACGAGCGCCGTTGGGTCGACGCGTGCGCCGCGCGTGCCGCACGCGCGTGCTCTGCAGATCGTGTCAGCGGCCGCGCGGGAGTACTTCAACTCTGCCTCTTCATTGGTGGACCCTGCTCTCAAATTAGCCGAGTGAGTACATACATGATGCAAGCTGGTCCCGGCCGTGATAGCGTATGCCGTTACCTTGACGCGTGCCGCACGCGCGTGCTCCTCGCAAATACTATTGTTTAGTTTGAACAAAATTGGTAAAGTGATTGTTAAGATTTAAGTGTCGCAATATGACAGTTGCAGGTAAAAACTAGTATTATAATTTTTTCATGCCATTGGTGACAAACAAGCAGACTAACTGCCTGATGTTAAGCAGTCACCATCGCCTATGGATACTTATGCTATTCGGCGTAGTTACATTTACCATGTTCACGGGAAGACTGAAGAATGCGGGCGGTTAGCGAACAGTTCAAAGTTAGGTGCAGACAAAACGATCTACCCTCTTTCTTTGTCTTTTGCTACGGTTATCACTGGAACTCGAACCTAATTCCCGACAAAAAACAAAGCTCCAATATCGGGAGCTCCTTCCACAACCTTACCACGGTAAATATCCCGTAAATAATCATATAACTACAATCTGGGTGTCTTTAAATCATTTCGTATGTTTCGTACGTAGATGCTGTCTGACGTTAATAAAGGAGGACAACAAGGAGATACAAGAAGAGTTGGATCTTATAGCCGCTCTCCAGATTCTACATGCATTCCACTTGAACATACTGCCTATACAAGGTAATTATACCAATCTTATTATGAAAACTGACGTGGTTTTCACACATTTTATTTATATTACACGGGAATTACTCGCGTAAGATTAGGCCGGTTAATCCGACTATAGGACGGAGTCCGGTTACGTGAGTAATTCCCGTGTAATATAAATAAAACATACCAATCTTATATGTTTTTTTCATTACTCATACTCGGAAAGTAGGTCTGAAGTTGCCTGAGGAGCGGGTTGAAAGTAATATATTTCAGCCCTAGGGAGAATCACTTTCAACTGACAGACACAAATTATTTAAAAAAATCTAGTTCTATTTTCACATATGTATTGAACCATGTTCCAACTTTTTTTTCTCCTCAGACGATTATGGTCCCGCACTTTCGTGCATTTGCCAGTGTCAGTTCATGTTTTTATTTTTAGTTTCCTTGTATTCGTAATGAAAAGCAGTGTTTATCTCGGGGTTAAAGACCTTACTTTCACCCCTAGGATAACAATGTACTATTTTTAACTGACTTCCGAAAAGGAGGAGGTTCGCAATTCTTTTTTTTTTGTTTGTTACCTCTGAAACTTTCGACTGTGTGAACCAATTTTGATTATTCTTTTTTTATTTGAAAGCTGATGCTTCCCGTGTTGGCCCATTTTGGTCCAGGTCTAACGTTTTTGAAGTCTGTTTTTTATATTGATTATTGTGTTTTGTGGCTATCTGCAATCAGTCCCCGGACTTTCAGCAGGTTTGTAAATCAATAAGTCGGCAATGGGTAGCGTGCGCCGATTTTTGGTTCGGACATTTTTTGGCACGATTGTGATTCTGTAGGTATTGTATCTCGATTAAAAAAACAGACAAACTTTCGCATTTTCTATATTAGTGTGATTTTATTCAAAAAATGTGTGATCCCCAGTTCGTCTGTGCGAGGACAAAATGAGCTTGATCGAGAAATGTCTGCAAGTGAACCCAAACGCGTTCCTCAAGAGCCACGAGCTGCTGAAGCTGGCTGCCTTGCTGCGGGTGGCGGGGGACGAGGAAACTGCGCGGTGAGTATATTCATCATCATCATCATCCACAGCCATCTGAATCCCACTGATGGGTGTAGGCCTGTATCGCGCCTTCGCTAATCTAATCCAGGGTCAGGTTCAAAAATGTTATCACACTAATCACACTATGGATGGATGGATGGTTTTTTGTTACTTAATCACGCAGAAACGGCCGGATGGATTTGGATGAAATTTGGAATATACGTTGCTTATATACTGGATTAACACATAGGCTACTATTCATCACCGATTCATCACCACGCGGGTGAAACCGCAGGGCGCAGCTAGTATCATATTTGTAAAAGTTTGTGTGGATGGATGGATGTTTGTTATTCGATAACGCAGAAACGGCTGGATGGATTTGGATGAAATTTGGAATATACATTGCTTATGTCCTGGATTAATATATAGGTTACTTTTCATCATCATCATCACTGATTTTCATCACCACGCGGGTGAAACCGCGGGGCGCAGCTAGTCATCAGATATACCTAAATATTTTTGTAAATTTTACTTGCCCAGTTTAACTGACAATGTTATAAGGCCAATAAAGATTTCTATTCTATTCTGAGATGAAACGAATAGCTGTTATACCGGCCATTTCAATTTAGTCCAGTTCTGTTATTTTTATGAAGTCTGTTTTTTTTATTAATAGTTATTTGCATTCAATAATCTAGTTTAATCCTTTTGATGTGTGCAGCGAAGCGGGTGTACTACAACTAGTATGCCAATACGCCATATACGCGGGAGACGGAGGGTGCTCCGTGGCGGTGTCGGCGGCGCGCCGGCTGGCGACTCTCCGCGCGACGAGTGCCGCACCGCTGCTCGCGCACGTGGCGCGGCATGCGCAGGCGCACGCGGACCGCAGCACGCGCCGGGACCTGTACGCAGCCGCCGCTACCTACTGCGACCCGCACGATATTGAGAAAATGTTGAAATCACGGTCAGTACTTTTTGGTACTATGAGTTTAAAAAAAAGGAGGGAAATGTCTTTTTAGGGTTCCGTAGTACTACAAGGAACCCTTAAGTTCGTTCTATACGTCAGTCTGTCTCTAGTTCTTTAGAAAGTTATAACTTTTATAGTTATTAAGTTAAATCCATGAAACTTCGCCGACTTTTTAAAGACGTCGGAACTGGACCTAATTAAAATTGGACCACACGGGAAGCACCAGCTTTCAAATAAAAAAACAATTATCAAAAATCGATTCACCCAATCGAAAGTTCTGAAGTAACAAACATTTTAAAAAAAAGCAGTCGAATTGATAACCTCCTTTTTTGGAAGTCGGTTAAAAATGGACAGTGCGGTGACAAAACAAATGCTCAGGAAAAATCAACAATACAAACTATTGCAGATTGCACCTCGAGTTGGATGGTTTCCAACAAATGGGCGTCACGCTGAAGGAGTCGACCCAACACCATTACCTCGCTGACCGTTGGCCTTCCACCGACGATGAGTTCGCTGACGCTGTCACTACGGTAACTTTCTATCATATTATGATGCCGCTTGTTCCCTGATGAAGGAGCTCTAATGCCTCCGAAACCGGTCGATCCGGCCGGCCGGTCGGTCGGTCGGTCGATCGTTTTGACATATAAACATACCGTGAGTGTGAGCCGTGTTGTAATGATATATTGTTGTGACTGCCCCGGTGGCTCAGTTGGAGTGAACCTACCTGCTGCGCTTGGGGGCGTGGGTTCGATTCCCACCTAGGACAAACATTCATGTAATGAACATTTGTGTTTGTTCTATATCTGGGTGTTAATATCTATTTAAGTATGTATTTAAAAATATATATGTATGTATATCAGTCTCTGGCAGCCATACGTACAGGGAAGTGACGTTATAATTTGCTGTTTCGCGCTCTCTGTCTAGCATGGTATTAAAATGTTTGTATGTTGCTTATTTTTGACCGGATTTTCATTTTGTTTTCTTTAATCAGATATATTTTAGATAGGGTGTTAATATCTATTTAAGTATGTATTTTAAAATATATATGTATGTATATCAGTTTCTGGCTGCCACATTACAAGCTTTGCTTAGTTTGGGGTCAGATGACCATGTGTGCAATAATGTCCCAGATATTAAAAAAAAAAAAAAAAAAAAAAATATTGAGACAAAATAATACAATTCAGCAGTTATTGTAATGCGTCGTACTCCGGACAAGGAATCCTGATTCCCGGAGCCGACTTCTTCCTGCGGTAGGTAGGTACAATTAATTCTAATTCAAAACTATTGCAGGTAAGTAACAGAATAAAGTAATACTTAATATGAAATAATCGGCCGTCGTCGAAGCCATTCAATTCAAACCAGAAACGGAGTAAGCACTACGCTTATAACAGGTGCAAGTGAGACAGACGCAACCGGTTCTTGTTAGCATGTCCCCTGTCTCTGGCGTAAACTGACTACTTATATATCGGCGCATCGCGTCAATACAAACCTTTACATTAGTTCGAAACATTGAGAATTGATTGACGGACTAGGCAGATCATTCGCTTAATAAAGAAGTTAAATTATATAGTATAAACTTATGTAGGTATAGATTTAAAGAGCAATGTTAACATTTATACAATTAAATTTAAGTATTTTATCGGAAAGTTAATAATTAAAAATGGTTTAGTTTACATATTTAAAAGAGTTTTCCAATATCTAATAAATATTTTTAAGTATAGGTATATATATTTAAGTAGTTCCAGTACATATGAAATTGTATACTATTAAGCCAATTCAATACAAAATATAAAATTTAATTAATTTAACCAACTTAATATAATAACAATTAATTTCATACCAATTTTTGTAATAAACGATTAAACTATAAACTAGATTAAGTTTAATACCAACAATCAATTACGTACAAAATGTAATTCAATATGAAGGTAAATAAAAAACAAACCAGTAAACAAAGCACCAACTTGGGATCGTTTAAAAAATTTAAACAACATGATTTGTAACTAACTTTGCACCACCAAAATACTTTCTGTATCATCATAGCCAACATTTTGAAGCCACGTACTTAAAATATTTTTTGTATCATATTTATTCATTTATTATTTATTTATGGGCTACATTTTTATTGGACAATTAAAAAACAGTCACCTAGCCTATTAAGTCGCCTAAATCTATATTAATACCAATGTATTGTTGTAGCCTGTGATAGAAAAAAAAGATTTGGTGGCGCCTCATTCCATGAAGAAAGTACCGCTCTTCAACTACCTGTTGAACTCGTTCCAGAATAAATTCGCTTTGGGGTATGTGTTATTTTATGTTTGCTTTCTTTACACTACGTTTGCTATTAGCCCATAATCAATTCTACCGTCATGAATTTAAGTCTCAATTTCTAGTGAGTCTAAAACCACGGCAACCTATGCCGATTGCACATTCCACCTACAAAAGTTTTACTTATAACTGGAGCATACAATATTAAGTACCTACACTTTCTATCACAATACATTTTGGCTATTATAAAGCTCTGGTCTATTCAACCTTACATATATACTAATTTAAGTCTCAATTTCCTGTAACGATGAATAAAAGGAGGAGGGTTCCTACTTCCTTGTCGACGCGTATTTTTTTCTAAGGGGACGTTGTTGTTCAACAGTGGACGTCTTCTGGCTGATAAAGATTTTAGTATTTATTTTTTTGAAAGATGTCTTGACTAGATCTTTTATGAGGGTTTAAAAAATAATAGTTTACATTTTTTTTACTAACTTCACTAGCACTGTACACTTGTACAAGGTTACGCATATACCCTGTACTGAGCCGAATGGAGGTCATTGTACTCATCATTATGAACAATTTTTACTATGGGACCAAAGATGAAAACGCAAAAATACCGCTGTCCCCTTCGACCAAAATAAAAGAATGGACGGGCCCTAACCATTGAACTTGATCAGTAAAAACGAGTCAAAACCGTCGGACATATACTTCAACACCTAATTATAAAAATGTACAGTATATTTGTTACAAAAAATAGATATCGGTTTTATTTGTGTATTTACACTTCGGTAAAGCATACGAATTCATAATTTTGTCAGATGTTTCGTTATCGCGTAACAATAGACTCGTGTTTCACTTCCTACGGCTAGAGACCGACTGAAACGAAATGAGAGCTGGCGCTCATTTTGTAATCTTCAAAAATGCTCTTCTACTGGGCCCGTCCATTCATTTTATTTTGGTCGAAGGCTGTCCCATACATCTTGTAGAGTGTCAATGACCGTTTCTATGGAACAGCAGATATTTTTTCGCTATTTCAGGATTGGTTTCATTAATAAAAGTTGTGCATAATGATGACAATGACCTCCATTCGGTTTAGTACAGTGTATATGCGTAATCCTGTTCAAATAAAATTAAATTTCCAGTGATTCTAAAAGCACGGCACTCGATGTCGCCGACCGTACAGTCCACCTTCAGGAGTTCTACCAAACGTTGTACCCGGAGCACGCGACATCGGATTACTATTACCGCTACGACCGGTTCTCTGTCCCGGACGCCTTGGACGGGAGCACGCCGGTCGGACACGCGGTGCTCAACTGGTTCTACATACAGAACAGCTTGGAAAACGGATACAATGAGGAGATGGAGCCCGAAGGTATGCTTTATTCTGCTGCTGGCTAACTCTTCAAATATAGTATATGGTTGATGAGGGCGATGGCTGGCACATGAGTCATAATTGTGATCGGGTGCTGCTTGCTACTCTCCTTAGCGTCCTCATAGATCCATAAGTAGAAATCTAATGGCGATTTCTCAAATACCCGCTAACTGATACATAATTCTATTGAGAATTTCCTTCAAAACTCTTTTGGGCGTGAAGCATTTGTTTAATATGCTGTAACCTTTTCCAGTGGTTCAAAAGTGCGCCGAAGAGTTCCTATACAAAGACACCTCGTTGAGCGTGGCATGCTTACTCCGTGCTACTCAACACAAGGAAGTGACGTCACGGTTCATAGAAACCAATCACACGGACGCAGCGCTGAGCGCGGCGCTGTATGCTATGCTCGTCAAGTGCAACTCTGGTACACTCGGAGACAGCGTGTACCGCGCCAAGCCGAAAGAAGTGAGAGGCACATAGTATTGTATCTTTATTTATAGGCCTAGTATCTTACTACAGACGATAAACATAATTAAACGGCGACTACAAATAAGCATATCATAGAACGGTGCAAATCGCACACCTGCAATTTGTGGAATGAGCTCCCTTCTGCGGCATTTCCGAGCAGCTTTAATATGGGATTCTTCAAAAGTGCTGTTAATAGAGTCTTTAAGGGTTGGCAACGTATCTGTGATGCCCCTGGTGTTGCAGGTATCCATAGGCGACGGTGATCGCTTACCATCAGGCGGCCCGTCTGTTTGTTTGCCACCTATGGCATTAAAAAAAGCATCTCATAAATTTAAATGGCAGCAAAAGAATATTTTTGCGACAATTATATTGCAAGGAGGCTTCCGTTTTAACCGCCATCTAGGTTGATGTTAACCGATGATGCGGCCTACGATGGAGCACGCTTTTCTAGAAGAAACAGATTCACCTTAAACAGATTGTATCTATCTGAAACATCCACTCAGGCAGAGCATTCCAGTCTAGCGGGTCGAACAATGAAACAACATGCTTCAGCGGGGGTATTATGGATCTTTGATCGGGATCGCGACTTGTCAAAATTATGTTAAAAAAAAAAGCGTTGTCTATTTCCAATTTCGTAGTATGAAATTCGAAATAGACAACGCTGTTTTTTTTTTGCGTCATTACCCCTTTCAAGTGTCAAAATTCTGTCAATTCTGACACTGACTGATCCCGATCAAAGATCCATAATACCCCCGCAGGTTTGGAAACAACTATAAATCTGCCTTTTAGGGTACCGTACCCAAAGGGTAGCTAGTAATCTGTTATATGGTACCTATTGACACCCGTAAAACAAATTTAGCAATACTCAACAAAGCTTTCATTTAAAATTGTTACCTATCCTTAGATGGCGGAGTTGACGCTCGGAAACCAGAACGCGACAGAAGAACAGCTAGACCTGATCCGTGCGTGCATCTCTCGGCTGTCAGGAATGGCGGAGACAAACTCTCTGCGGGCGCTGGGGTTCAGTGTCAACGGGCTGATGTTCAATGCTGATGAGGAGTACAGGCAGGAAATCATCTATAGAGTTGCTAGGTAAGAGAAACTCTTGTATTTATTTACTACCCTTTAACCTTCTCAATTCGGCCTCATCATCATCAGCCAGAAGACATCCACTGCTGAACATAGGCCTCCCTCTTTAACCTCCATCTTCCGATATCCTGCCATCTGCATCCGGGCCCGCGACTCTCACAACGTCGTCGGTCCATCTAGTGGGAGGCCTGCCTACGCTGCGTCTTTCAATTCGTGGTCTCCACTCAAGAACCCTTCTTCCCCATCGGTTATCGTTTCTTCGAGCGATGTGGCCTGCCCATTGCCACTTCAACTTGCAGATTTTAATAGCTATGTCGGTGAATCTGGTTCTTTGGCGAATATCTACGTTCCGGATTTTATCGCGCAAAGAAACTCCGAGCATAGCCAATTCCTCAATTCGGCCTGCCAACCTGTTATTGCCTGTTGGCCTGTTTTTAACCGACTTCCAAAAAGGAAGAAGTTATCAATTCGAGTGTTTTTTTTAAATATATTTTTTACCCTAGAAATTTTGACACGGTGAACTGATTTTGATGATTATTTTTTTATTTGAAAGCTGCTGTTTCCCGTTTGGTCCCATTTCAATTTGGTCCAGTTCTGACATTTTTATGAAGTTGGTTTTTTATATTGATAATTATAAGGTAATTTGTGCAAATTTCTGAACTTGGTACAAGCTCAATTTAAATATGTCGGTAAAAAAACCGCTAAAATGTATCTAAAATTATTATTCTCCGAACACTATTATTGTGAATTTCACACCAGACTCGACATACAAGTTTTTGTAAATCAATGGAATCAAAGAAAATAATTGCAGATTGTATTGTCTTTCTCAGGTCTCCTCAAAAAGAGCACCTAGAGGTGGCGTTAGCTCTGGCAGCTAAATACTCTCTGGACGTGGTGGACGTGTGGCTGCAGCACGCTGCGGTGGCGATCAACCAACCGCACATCACTGTCGACACGATGCCCAGGGGACCCGACGATTATATGCACGAACGGTGAGAATAATAATCACAATAACACATTAACTAGGGCAACCTTAGGCGAAACATGGCTTGATAAGATAATGATAGTAACTAGGGCAACCTTAGGCGAAATATGGCTTGATAAGATGATAGTAACTAGGGCAACCTTAGGCGAAACATGGCTTGATAAGATGATAGTAACTGGGGCAACCTTAGGCGAAACATGGCTTGATAAGATGATAGTAACTAGGGCAACCTTAGGCGAAACATGGCTTGATAAGATGATAGTAACTAGGGCAACCTTAGGCGAAAGATGGCTTGATAAGTTGATAGTAACTAGGGCAACCTTAGGCGAAAGATGGCTTGATAAGATGATAGTAACTAGGGCAACCTTAGGCGAAAGATGGCTTGATAAGTTGATAGTAACTAGGGCAACCTTAGGCGAAAGATGGCTTGATAAGCTGATAGTAACTAGGGCAACCTTAGGCGAAAGATGGCTTGATAAGATGATAGTAACTAGGGCAACCTTAGGCGAAAGATGGCTTGATAAGTTGATAGTAACTAGGGCAACCTTAGGCGAAAGATGGCTTGATAAGATGATAGTAACTAGGGCAACCTTAGGCGAAACATGGCTTGATAAAATGATAGTAACTAGGGCAACCTTAGGCGAAATATGGCTTGATAAGATGATGATAGTCTAGTCACACAAGGATAGCTTGATCACACAATGATAGCCTAGCTTGATAGTGTAGCTATCAATCTGAAGCCTTAATAAATAAATAATAACCGGCCAAGTGCGAGTCGGACTCGCTCACGAAAGGTTCCGTACCATTATCTATAAAAACGGCAAATAAATCACGTTTGTTGTTTGGGAGCCCCCCTTAAATATTAATATAATTTTAATTTAATTATTTATTTTAAAAGTGAATAATACATATAACTCAACATTCTGTGAATATTTCAAACGTGTTGCCGTTATCAATATCAAGCAAAAAAGAGCAAAAAAAATCACGTTTGATGTATGGGAGCCCCTTAAATATGTATTTTATTGTTTTCTAGTATTTGTTGTTATAGCGGCAACGGAAATAGATCATCTGTGAAAATTTGAACTGTCTACCTATCACGGTTCATGAGATACAACCTGGTGACAGATGGACAGCGGATCCTTATTAATAGGGTCCCGTTTTACAATTTGGGTACGGAAACCTAAAAACGCGTGTCTCGATAGATTATTTAAACATTAACTAGATTATTTAAACATTTCTAGTATCATCGGAGCACTATACCCGCAAGTAGCTGGCAATGACCACTCAGGTCTCATCACGCTGTTCACACTGCTGAAGGGAGTAGACGAGAAGCCACTTATAGCTGGGCTCACTGCCGCTGACCATATAAAGCTGCTGAAGAAGGTCAAAGCTGTATCTTCAGGTAAACTGCAATAATAACACATTGGGGTCAATTCTGTTGTACCATTCTCTAAACTAATTTGACATGCCTAAAACTATCGGCGTTTCATTTTATTTCAATACGTCAGAACAGAATGGCAATAATTTTATAGCTGCCAAATTTAGTTTAATTTAGAGAATGGTAAATCAGAATCGACGTCATTATCACAAATAACTCACCCATAATACAAATTTAACTAATGTCTATGAAGACTTATTTTTTTATGCTCTCGCTTGATTTAAACTGACTTCCAAAAAGAAGGAGGTTCTCAATTCGACAGTTTTTTTAAAATGTTTGTTAACTCAAAACTTTCGACTGGGTGAACCGATTTTGATGATCCTTTTTTTATTTGAAAGCTGGTGCTTCCTGTGTGATCCAAATTTTGTCCAGTTCTGTCATTTTTATGAATTCCGTTTTTTATATTGATATATATAAGGTAATTTGTGCAATTGTCTGAACTTGGTACAAGCTGAATTTAAATATGTCGCTATCACTAAAATGTATCTAAAATTATTATCCTCAAAACACAATTTTCGTGAATTTCACACCAGACTCAACATCTATGTTTTTGTAAATCAATGGAAATCAAAGAAAGTGCAGTTTCATTATGTATTGTGTCTGTGTAAAGACCATCAGACGTAAATCAGAAGAAAATATGAAAACCATGATAATGACCAGCAGGGCTATTATGAATCTTTGATCGGGATTGCGACTTGTCAAAATTATGTAAAAAAAAAGCGTTGTCTATTTCCAATTTCGTAGTATGAAATTGTAAATAGACATTGCTGTTTTTTTTTTTGCGTCATTGTTTCAAGTGTCAAAATTCTGTCAATTCTGACACTGACTGATCCCGATCAAAGATCCATAATACCCCCGCAGAATAAATGGAAAAATGGAAAAAAAAACGGTACTTTCGATTTGGTCCCAAATTTGATCTCATTGTCACCAACTCAGGATCAGATGATGGTATCCCAGGAAATCGAGGGCAACCCTCAAATTTTATAGGCACTTATTACGTTTTTCATATATTTTTGAAGTCCGTTTTTAATGTTGTCAAATGTAGACAGTAATTTTATCTATATATCTGGTGGCTGCCTCGGTGGCTCAGTTGGTAGTGATCCTACTTTCTGCGCTTGGGGGCGTGGGTTCGATTCCCATCCAGGACAAACATTTGTGTGATGAACATTTGTGTTTGTTCTATGTCTGGGTGTTAATATCTATTTAAGTATGTATTTAAAAATATATATGTATGTATATCAGTCTCTGGCTGCCATATTACAAGCTTTGCTTAGTTTGGGGTCAGATGACCATGTGTGCAATAATGTCCCAGATATTTATTTATTTATTATATATAAACATGAACCCTTATAATAACCTTATATATATAAGGTCGGGGAAAAAGTTTCTTCGTATTTTATAAACAAATTCAAGACATATTTTTTTCAAGTTTAATTACATTTAATTATAATATATATGTACCATTTTGTTCGATAACTTGTTGCCATCTTTTAGGTAGTGACATGACCCCGTTGCTGTAGAAATTTTGGGAATTCTGATCAATAAAATGCAACAAGTAGTTTTGACAGTCCTCTCTTGATGTTAATCTAACACTACCCAAAGAATTCTGAAGAGATCGAAACAGGTGGAAATCTGAGGGTGCAAGGTCAGGGCTATGTGGTGGATGCATTAACACTTCCTAACCAAGCTCTCTAAATTTTTGCTGAGTGGCCAAAGATGTGTGCGGTCTGGCGTTATCATGATGAAAGACCACACTCTTTCTGTTGATCAATTCCGGCCGTTTTTTCTCAATTTCTTGTTTGAGTCTCATCTGCTGTTGGCAGTAGAGATCCGAATCGATGGTTTTGCCCGGCGGTAAATGCTCATAATGAACGATGCCCTTCCAATCCCATCATACACACAGCATCACCTTATTACGTGTTAATCTGGGTTTCGCTACAGTCTGTGGTGCTTCACTGCCCTTTGACCATGATCGTTTGCGCACATTCTTGTCGTAGGTGATCCATTTTGCATCACCAGTGATCAATCTTTTCAAAAACGGTTCGGTTTCTTTACGTTTCAATAGAGAATCGCAAATGAGTACACGATTCATTTGGTTTCTTTCAGTGAGCTGGTGTGGCACCCAAATATCGAGTTTTTTTGTATACCCAGTTATTTTCAAATGGGTCAAAACTGTTTTGTGGTCAATCCCCAGGTCTTCAGCTACGTCGTAACTACTAATATGCCGATCTTGGTCCACTTTTTCAGAAATGGCATCGACTTTATCCGTAACAGGGCGACCAGAGCGAGCTGCATCTTTGACATCAAAATTCCTGGACTGAAAATGCTTGAACCAACATTGTGCTACTCTTGATGACACTGCATTAGGTCCATAAATGTCACAAATTTTATTCGCGGCTTGTGTCGCATTTTTCAGTTTTTTGTAATAAAATTTCACAATATATCGAATTTCTTCGTTAGATTCACTCATTTTATCGAACAAAAAAACAATTGAAAAATGGCGGGAAATTGCTTTTTACTTTTTGTATTCCTCTTTTCAAATGTCATATTTTTAATGGTATCAAAACCAGCCAGATACAAACAGTACAACCGATGAGATTTTTACTACAACTTCATACATACAAAATACGAAAAGACTTTTTCCCCGACCTATTATTAAAACAGTGATGAACCCTTATTTCTCCTGGTCACGCTATAATTATCATTACGATAGAATGGCTGGACCGATTTGGCTAATTTTGATCTTGAAATATTTGTTGAAGTTCAGGGAAGGTTTAAACGGTGAGTAAACAGCTGGACCGAATAAATTATATTTTGTGTACCTGGAGCGGGTCATAGTAGCGAGGCCGAAGGCCGAGCTTTACGCGTACGAAGTAGACCAGGGTTGATAATTTTTGAAACCAAAAAAAATAGTAGTAGGATGAAACCCATTAGAAAAGGAGGGGAATATGATAAAAATTAAAGGAAAAATAAATTACAGGCGATCTGAGTTCGAGAAGTGGGAGGGGGGGGGGGGGGGGTTTAAAGGGTAAAAAATGGTTTATCTCGATTTCCGGTAAAACTACAAGTCCTATGAAAAAAAGTTATATGGCAAAGTTGTAGGTTATAAAAAGATCTACAACTTTTATTTTTTTCAATTTTTTTACATAACCTCAAAATTTATGTGAAATATAAAAATAACCAAGTTTTTGGTTTTTTATTCCCCACTTCCCGAACTCAGATCGCCCGTAATTTATTTTTCCTTTCATTTTTATCATATTCCTCTCCTTTTCTAATGGGTTTCATCCTACTACTATTTTTTTTCACTTTTTACCATTTTTGAAGGCTTCTACCCTGGTCTAAAGTAGCGGGTATCAGCTAGTATTTGAAAAAAAAAAACTGTTAGCGACCGGTGGGTGCAGGAGAGAGTGAAAAGGCTTTTGTAAACCACAAAATCCGTTTATTGCTAATTTATACTAATTTGGTTAAAGTTCCACTTTTTTCTTATCCATTCGAAAGTAATTTTTTTATGACACGCCGTGTCAGCAGTGCTTGCCAGCCTCCCAGCTCACCCATGTAGGCCGCACTCCACTGAGGAGGCCGCATCACTGCGTCGCCAACATTCTCCACCCTGTGTCAGAGACACTCAAGCGGGCCACTGTAGTTACTGGCCTGGTAAATATCCGGTCATTATTTATGACGTCAACCGTGCATACTCGCCAGGAAAATCCCAATGCATGTTGGTCCTCAGGTCTTATCTTCACGCGAAGAATCATATCTTTTATGTCACCGGCATTCGAGTATGAATTTGTCATTTTAGCATCTCTATCGTTCCATGGTAGACCGACTTCCCATTTTCCGTCATATAGTTTATCTGTGTCGTCCAATACTTGGATCACTTCTAATTCTTGTTTATTCTGTCTGGGCTTTTCCCAGACTCCGATGCTTTCAAAGGCAAATGACTTTTTAATCATATTGTGCATTTCATCTTTATCAATTTTGGGTCAGGAGCTGGTCGGCATCGTGATACTGTAACCATAACACAGTCTTGAGAGATTGATGATAAGCTTGGTTGACGCCGTATGGGACAAATGCCATGAACACACCATCCTAATGGTGTCAACGTTGCACACGATTCATTCTTGGTACGAAATATAATTTTTACACGTTTAATCAAATTATAATTAAATTGCCCAAAAAGTAATTTTGGCTTCACAATTTCAGTGTGATAGTTAGGCGGCAATGTTGTTGCTTTTCTAAGGGTCGTATTTATTTTGTGCATGATAATTTCTGGTCGCCCGTGTTGGAGTTCTAAAGCTTCGATTATTGTGTGCGGGGCGGTGTATTCAATGAGCAGGGCAGACATGGTTTCTTTTGCCTCTCCACGAAGGGCTTTCCGTAATCTCCACATGTTTTCAGCGTCACTCAAGTTGCACAATTTGGTCGATATAGGGTCTCCGTGATACTGTGGGAGATCCTTTGAAGTTGCAAATCTGGCTAGCATCTGCTTATTTTGTGTGTTCGACTCTTTAATAGCACTTGTTAAGTGATTAAAATGAACTGCACTAACGATAGGAATGTCGCACTGAGGAGAAATATCTTCTTGATGGTGTTGTATATTGTCATGGTTGTCTCGTTCAAACCAGTGATGTACTTTATTCACCGAATTTTCTACGGATTTACCTGAACTTCCCCTTCTGCTTCGACTTTCGCTTTCTAGTGTAGCTAAATCTGCGGCTAGTTTTTTCTCGATGAGCTCCATCTGTATGGCAGCTCGTGCCCGTGCAGCTTCGAGTTCTAATTTCTTTTTTCTAGCCTCAATCGACGCTGCGGAACTTTTAGATAAGGCAACGGATTTTTGTGGGTCTTCATTCTGTGCGTCTAATTCTTGGGTCTTCTTCCTTGCGGTTGCGCTGCGTGTAATCATTATAGTGCGCGATGTGCTAGGCGGAGTCCTAAACATTAGACACGATAATCACTCTGCTTCCATTGATCCGGCTCGAAGGACTTTGTTAGCGACCGGTGGGTGCAGGAGAGAGTGAAAAGGCTTTTGTAAACCACAAAATCCGTTTATTGCTAATTTATACTAATTTGGTCAAAGTTCCACTTTTTTCTTATCCATTCGAAAGTAATTTTTTTATGACACGCCGTGTCAGCAGTGCTTGCCAGCCTCCCAGCTCACCCATGTAGGCCGCACTCCACTGAGGAGGCCGCATCACTGCGTCGCCAACAAAAACTATCATATTATGTGTGAGTGAGAAAGCTGCGCGCTATATTCTGGGCCTTCAACGGCTGTACTGTATCTATTGAATCGTAATCACAGAATACATAAAGTTAAAGTACAGAAGGTTCACTCCGCAAAAGCATTTAAATAAGTAGCGACTCTTACTACCACACAATAAAGTCCAATTCAGGACGTGCGAGCGCTAACTACCTACTGCTATATTAACCTACAAGATGCCTCTCTGTCTTTCGCATAACTCTTGTCGCGTTATCTCTCTATCGCGCGGCAGCGGGCACGGCAAGTCCGACAAGACGACTACTTGTAGCTTCATACCTAAAGTGCGGAGTGCGCCAGGCCTGCCGTAATAGACACATTTATTGGGTGCGGAATCCTCAGTGTGCGAGTCTGACAGTATTTATTTCTGATCAGCTGATTGTAGAAAATCTTTGCAAACAGATTTTGACTACAAGTTGCTGCTAGAGCAAGTCTCGCCGGAAGTCTTCACCGACCACATGCTGCAGATCATAAAGCCGGAGAACGTGGGCATGGTCGCCAAGTTCCTGCGCACACTACCGCCCGCCGTGCGCGCGCCGGTGCCTGTCAACGTGCTCTATACCAAGTGGCTCACTAAATACTTCTTTAGCGTAAGTAATAGATAAAAGATCTATATTTTTTCTCTAGCAGCGTAGGTAGGCCTCCCACTAGATGGACTGACGACATCGTGAGAGTCGCGGGCATCCAGTGCATGTAGATGGCATGATGTCTATCAGTGTGGAGGTTAAGGGGGAGCCCTATGTTCAGCAGTGGACGTCTTCTGGCTGATAATGATGAACTATGTATTATACATCATGTTCAGGTATCTCCGATCCAAGCCACCAACAAGAAGTGGATGCAGCAGTACCGGCAGTGCGTGAGCTACTTCAACAAGCTGTCCAAGGACGAGCTGATGCAGTTCGTGAACGACACTTGCTTCTCCGACGAGGCATTGCAACGGTAAACATAAATCTTGATATATCCATCTATATTTTTGATAACATATAGTTTGGGCCTTTAAACTCGAGGTAGTACCGAAAACAGTCTGCCAAAAACTGAAGGGGGCGAGATAAACACGTATTGCACACACTGACATATTCTTACTAGTTCTACAAAAGCACACTTCAATATTGAGCGCACACAACTGCAAATGATGTGATCAAATGGACGACTAAGGGGGGGGGGGGTGTAAATGCCAGAGGGGAAACAGTAGGTATAACACTTCCATTTATTTATTTTTTCTAAAATCTATATGAATAAAATGTCATAGATTTCGCAGTCCCCGCAAGAATTGGAGCATTGAAAATGAATACAAAAATTTAAATATATATTTTATTTTGAATTACACATTACTAAAATTACTCTAGCTTTTGTTGATTCTTAATAAAATAAAAATATTTTCAAAAAAATTCAAACATTTATTAACTGATTTTCAAAATTACAGCTTGATTGCACTTCTCGCCTGCATCCGCATCTTTTAACACCATTACCATGACGATCGGTCAATAATCATAGAAGCTACATCGCGTTTTATATACGGAATTACCCTTTTTCCTACAATACCAAATCTAAAGGGACCACCTATTAAATAAATTTGATTTGATAAATTCCTCATTTCTTGGTACTATTCCTATCTCGATCCTCCCAATATCCTCGGAGCTATGGCCAAAAATACGTCTCATGCTATTTGCATCTGATAACCATTTTCAATGGTAAAATGGAAAGACATAGTCCAAGGTCAAGTAGCAGGAAAACGAGGTCGAGGCAGATCTACACGCTGGTCAGACCTCATTAAGACAGCAACGAAGTCTTCCATAAGAGTGTTCACGTAATGCGACGAACCAAGTAAAATGGAGAAGCATTACAAGATCAGTGATCGCCGCCGGGAACACCGACGACGTTGAAGACCTGCCGTGTACCACCGTCTTAACAATCACAACCACTCTGCCAAGAGTGTCCGACTAAGAAGAAGAAAAATAATAATTAGCAATATAAAAAACCAGACTTCATAAAAACTTCATAACTGGACCAAATTGAAATAAGACCACACGGGAAGCACCAGCTTTCAAATAGAAAAAGAATCATCAAAATCGGTTCTCCCAGTCGAAAGTTCTGAGGTAACAAACAAAAAAAAAAAAAACTGAATGTCTCCGTGTTTCATAGATCAGAAAAAGAAGATATGCCTTAGTACAATAGGCATGATAACTAATATTTTTTTATTACCTCACAAAAAAAATGATCATCAATAGAGCCTATCAACGATAACAAAATTTAAATTAGTTCAAAAATAAATGAGTTTTAAGTATTTTAATTTCATGCTAGACAGAGAGCGCACTATACTGAGCTATGACGTCAAGACTCAAGCGCAGCATACAAATGCTATACACACGCTTTGCGAGAAAGGGATGGAGCATTCCCTCTCTATCCCCACCTAAAACTTTAAACGCTCATATCTCAGAAATTAATCAGCCGATTCAATTTATTTTTCCAGTATGTGTAATGTATTTAGTTATATTCATCGCTAAGCCTGTTATCTCACTAATATCATATATGTGAAAGTTTGGATGGATGTTTGTTACTCAATAACGCAGAAACGGCTGGATGTATTTGGATGAAATTTGGAATATACATTGCTTATGTCCTGGATTACCACATAGGCTACTTTTCATCATCATAATCATCACCGATTTTCATAACCACGCGGGTGAAACCGCGGAGCGCAGCTAGTTTGTAATAAATTAAACATTAGGCCACATGCCTATTATCATTTGTGTTCAAATGTCTCCCTGTTTCACCCAACTTTTTCTTTTTATTCCAGTATACAGTCGAACACTCGGGTCGTGATGGTAACACAAGCGGTCGACTACTGCCAGCAAGAGCAGGAGAACGACTTCAAATTCAATAAGAAGTAAGTCTCCATCTCTCTTTCTCTTCCATACTAACAATATCCAACTCTGTCTGAGTATTGTAGCAGTCCACAGGCGGCGGTTACCGCTTACCAGCACGTGGACTGCAAAGGGGTCGTCCGTTAATCACGTGATGTTTAAATAATAGTATAATTATCAGTATAAAAAAAAAACAGAACTGGAACAAATTGAAATGGGACCAAACGGAAAGCACCAGTTTTCGAATAAAAAAAGAATCATCAAAATCGGTTCACCCAGTCCAAAATTATGAGGTAACAAATATTTAAAAAAGAAAACAGCAATTGAGAACCTCTTCCTTTTTGGAAGTCGGTTAATAAAATGGGCAAATTCGGTTACTTGGATGACCATATTGTCCGTCTATCACCAGGATGTATCTCATGAACCGTGAAATTTTCACAGATGATACATTTCACGGTTGCCTAGAAGAGATCGCTTTAAGCGATAAGGCCGCCTGTTAAAAGCCTAGATAATTACTGTAATGTATGATGTTATCCTTGTTTTTGTGGTTTTTAATAAAGAGTTATTGTAATGTTCTGTTGCCACTCTAACAACAAATACAAAAAAAACAACACAGAATAAAATAAATATTTAAGGGGGTTCCCATACTACAAACTTGTTTTTTTTTTTTTTCGTTAGTTTCGACTATCTTAGTTATGTATATGTGGTTGTTGCAGTGAACAGACGTGGGCGCAAGTGGCTGCAGAGTTGGGTCGCTGGGCGCGCTTCCTGGAGACCTTCCACTCCTCCACCATCAACAGCATCATAGACCACTCGCACGTACCTAAAGACGACTCGATTTGGATGTTAGTATACATTCACATGTCGATAGACTACTCCTTGAAGCCGTTTGTTCATCATCATCAATTCATCAGCCAGAAGATGTCCACTACTGAACATAGGCCTCCCCCTTTACCCTCCACCCTGAAAGACAACCTGCCATCTGCATCCACTGGATGCCCGCGACTCTCACGATGTCTACCACTGTGCTGAAGCCGCTGTGTGTGTAGCCGCTGAAATATGTAGTACCTTTTTAATGTATTACATATTTATATAAAGTCTATCCCTAATTGCCGTCATGGCTTGTCTATGACTTAACCCCCAAGTCGTCTTGTCGGACTTGCCGTGCCCGCTGCCGCGCGATAGACAGAGATAACGCGACAAGAGTTACGCGATAGACAGAGAGGCAACTTCTAGTTTAATATAGCTGTAGGTAGTTAGCGCTCCCATGTTCTGAATTGCACTTTATTGTGTGGTAGCAAGAGTCGCTATTTATTTAAATGAATTTGCGGAGTGAATCTTCTGTACATGTACTTATATGTACTATATGCCTTGGATGAATATCAGCACGTTTGAGAATGATTACTTTAATTTGTTAGTGAGATAGAGAAGAGCCACGGGGAGGCGTCGACGATCGTGTCGATGGCGGCGCGGCTCGTGGTGTTCCACGCGCTCCGTCCGGCGGCGCTCCACTCACTGCTGCAGTGCCTGCGTGTGGAGGCCGACCACACGGCCGTGTTCCAGCACGCGGCGGACCACTGGCTCACCGACCACGAGTACGTACGTCTTATAACCATGCAAGCGTGCCCATCAGTGCCGTAACTTGCCTTTTTCTGCGCCCGGTGCGAGCTTCTATAACTGCGCCCTTGAAAACAAAACTTGGTCCTGGTGTGGTCATTTCTGCGCCCCTCCAGAGTCTGCGCCCTGTGCCTGGGCACCGCTGGCACAGCCTTATTTACGGTACTGGTGCCGATCAACTAACCACAAATAAATAGACATTAGGGACATTTTTGCACACACAGTTGTGCTGGTTAACAGCCGGCATTATGCTGAGTTGGGTCCGATTTGTACTTATATTATAACCTTTTGTCGCGCAGAAGGCAAGTTCACTACCAACTAAGCAACCGGGGTAGTCACCAATGTGGTGTGGGTGCGTGTGTGTGTCATCGGTCAACATCAAGCAAGGTGTGGTCAAACGCAAGCCTAACATTTAATTTAAAAAGGTGTATGCTTATGAAATCACGACAGAAGTGAAAACTTCATCAAGCTTGAATATATATCTCTCGCTCCCTCAGTCGACTCGAGCCGACTTTACCCGAACGAGCGCTACATAGCCGACCGTAACGGCTCAGTGTCATTCAATACCCACAAAATAAAGTGCTGAACGCACCCAAAGTCGTTTTCACTTCAGAAAGTTCTGTGGTACGTACCTGTGTGGCTGCGACTAAGCTTGGTCCATCTATTTCAGGGACATGCAAGTATTCGTGACCCGCCTGACGTCTTTCCACAAGGAGGGTGTCAAGTTCCCAGAATACCTGATTGATCATGTTCTTGAAAAGGCCAGCGAGTTAGGCCTCCCGCCGCACAAACAGATAAGCCTCCTAGCGCTCAGTTCCCGTCCGAAAGTCGAGGAGAGTGATGATATGAGCAAGGTGGCGCGGTTCAGTTTGGATCTGTTCCGGGCCGAGTGGCCAGATGAGCCTTATGTCAAGGAGCTTACAGGTAATTGTGCTAAGAAAATTTAATAATTAGGGTTCCAAGAAAGTTCGTGGTCAAACGCAGACTTATTCGCGTTTTTTTTTTTCATTTAGAAACGTGTATTATATGAAGTGTTCATCTCAAGTAGTCCCTGTTTGCTCCCAAACTGCCCGCAACTAAATGTGGTCCAAGTATTTATTTGCTCTGACAGCCACAATATCATTGTAAAAAGATGAACGTTTTTCTCCAGAATGATTGGACTGATTTGATTGCGTTTTAGTAAGTTTCATTGCGGTTCTTAGCTTAGTTTTAAGAAAATCTGCCCTCGCAGTTAAAAAATTATTAGCTCTTTTCCGAATTAGGGGTTTATATGAAATACTAGCTGCGCCCCGCGGTGCCACCAGCGCGGTGATGAATAACAGTGATGACGATGATGATGAAAAGTAGTCTATGTGTTAATCCAGGACATAAGCTACCTATATTCCAAATTTCATCCAAATCCGTCCAGCCGTTTCTGCGTGATTGAGTAACAAACATCCATCCATCCAAACTTTCACATATATGATACTAGCTGTACCCGCGACTTCGTCTGCGATTTCTTCAGAAAAAATAGCCTATGTCCGTCCTCATGATACATACTTTTACCTCGCAAAATTTTATCGAGATCGGGTAAGCCGTTTAGCCGTGATTATGTAAACAGACAGAGTTACTTTCGCATTTATAATATTAGTGTGGATTAGTGTGATATCTATAAAAATGAACCCCTATTTCTCCTGGTCACGCTTACATACGCATTTAAAATATTCGTGTGATTAATTTGCACTGGTTAATGTTGCAGAGGAATCTCTAAGCACTGAGGCGGGTCGTCGCGCTGCGTTCAACCACGTACAAGCTGCCTCCGACACGCTGCACCGGAAGAAAGCGCTCATCGATATTTTGACGTGCTGGCCGCCCCTCAGAGAAGGGTAACTATAGTCCACTGTAAAGGTGTTCACAAACGGCTTATAATTTATCAATATAAAAAACCGACTTTATAAAAATGTCAGAACTGGACCTAATTCTATCAATTCAATAAAT
Organism: Agriopis leucophaearia; assembly: GCA_949125355.1. NCBI lineage: Eukaryota > Metazoa > Arthropoda > Insecta > Lepidoptera > Geometridae > Agriopis > Agriopis leucophaearia. Next base: position 2,350,098 of record OX421262.1, read on the forward strand.
AATAATAATAACTAACTAAAATGAAAAAGTGTACAAAAAATTGTTTTATAAACGAGTGTATTCCACACCTAGTTTGAGCATTACTGCGATATAAGAGTGAAAGTACCGATTTCTGAAATAAATAATTTTAAATTGGAATAGAAATTGTACCACACGGCCAGCTTTCAAATAAAAGAAGAATCATCAAAATCGGTTCACCCAGTTGAAAGTTCTGAGGTAACAAAAATATTTAAAAAAAAAAAAACAGAACCCTCTCCTTTTTGGAAGTTGGTTAAGAATGCAATCTCTTCCTTACTGTAGCTTTAAAATAGGCTTGAATTTTGAATCAACCCGGTAAATCACGAAGAGTTTTCCACGCAAGTATGGTGCAGGGACTCAGCATTCAATACGTTTTTAGTACATTAAAAATAACCCAGTATAAACCAATGCGTCTTATAATATCGACAATCGATCAATACTTTACAATATCGTTCGATAACACTGCTCAACAACGGTGAAGGAAAACGTTGATGAAACTAATATGTCCAAGAACCTCTAAAGTTCAAAGACATGACATTCACCGACATGCACTGGGACAGCAGGCCTGTGTCTCAGCAGTGGGAACATGATAGGCTGATAATGATGATAAACATTCTATCAAACTACAATGCTTTATGGTCGATATTCTGAAAACCTGTATGAAGAGCTTTGATTCCACTATTATACTGCGAACTAGTCTAGTACGTTGCCCGAATAGGTGTTCCCCTCTAGTTACAATCTGGGTGTCTTCAAATCAAGAGTGAATCGGTTTCTTCTAGGCAAGCGTGCTCCTTCTTGGACCGCATCATCGCTTTACATCAGGCGAGTCATGCGCTTATGACACGTACATTTCTATGCTTCGCTTGTAACCGTGTCAGTGTCACTTCAGCAACTCAAGAATGTTATTTGTTTCGACAGAGAGTCTGTGAGTATACACTGCGAGTTTCTGCAGTCGTTGCTTCAGAACACGGAAGAAGAAAAGGAATCGCTAGTTTACATCAAGATGTTACTGCAGCAGCCATTGCTTACTGAACAGGTAATTAACGTTAAATGTTTACTGAACAGGTAATTAATGTTAGGTGTTTACTGAACAGGTAATTAACTTTTTTTTTCGATACATACAGAAGGTAGAAGGCGGGGCGTGAAATAGTGAAAAATATGATACTTACAAAAGGTTAAAGGTGGAGGGCTATGTTCAGCAGTGGACCTCGACGTATATTTTTTGTGCTACGCAAATAACTATGCTCATTTCCAGTGACCTCACTTTTTTTACTAAACCTATGCTCATTTCACTGTCTCCGATCACTAATGATGCCGATGTCAAAAATTAAGTTACTAACACTTATTCGCAGATAAATTATATATAATAATAGGCATGCGTTTAGCCGCCACACCACCTCGCCTGATGTTAAGCAATGTGTAGATGTGTTTGTTGAATTAAGTTATGTCTGCTAAAAAGTGACAGAGTTTCATGCCAACATTTCTGTACTATGCTAGTAAAGAAATAAAGATAAAGATCGTTATTTGCATACAACATGAAATTTTTTATACATTTCTATGCACAGAAGATGTTAAAATATCAAAAACTCCTAAATGACGTCAGAGCAATGGCATTATGCTAAGGTTAAGGTTGCCTGGAAGAGATCACTTATAGCGATAAGGCCGCCAATTGTTTCACTAGTTTTTAAGTTGTTTTTTATGTTACTATGTACGTTTGTATTTTTTGGTGTGAACAATAAAGAGTTTTCTATCTATTATGCTCGTACATAAATTTAATAGTTGTCACTTCTCTATTGCAGGAAATAAAGTTCCTAGTAGCGTCTTGTCCCAAGGAGTCTATAATCAACGTCGCTTGGATCATATTACTGAACAAGTCTGACTCCGTCACTGAAGATATCGTCAAACTGGTGCAAGAACATGAGGTAAGTAACTCAACAGTGCATTATTAAAACAAAACCTTTGCAAACACATACATCCAACCTCGAATTGTAGTGGTAGGACTCTTTTGTAGGGGTCCGCCTGGGGAAGTACCACACCTTTGCCAGTTATTCAACCGCCAAGCCAAGTAGTGTGCAAACACTACTGTGTTCCGGATTGAAGGGCAATGTTTCCAGTGAAATTACAGGGCACACAGAGGTTTGACATCTTATATCTCGGGGTGACGAGCGCAGTGCATTGCCATCCAGGGTTTTGAACTGTTGAAGTTCAAAATTCTGAGTGGCGTTGAGCTGTTATGGGCAAGCGTGAAGAGCCAACAGGCGAGCGACTTCGCTCGTCTAGTTACCCAGTACCATTAAAAAAAGCAGATTAGTTTATTTTCGACTTTATTTGAACATCCTGAACGTTAACAGAGAAAATTTTCTCTTTTGCTCCCGTTGGTTAGACGGTGGTCCGTCAGCCAAATCCTTCACATTGGTTAGTTACTTTCCATATTGTTTGCATTTAATTATAGGAGACAATAAAGCAGATGGAAATTGAAGGCGCGTTTATCAAACAACTACTCGACAACGGGTTGCTGATTTCCCTAGTACCGACCGTCATCTACTACAACATCGTAGACTACATCGCCGGCCAGACGCCAGTCAACGAAAAACCGGAGAATGTGTATGACGTCCGCTGGGCTACCTATGAGCTCATACGGGCGAAATACTTCGCTGAGGCGGGAAACTTGTACCTTGTAGCTGCGGGAGCGCCCTGCCAGCTGCGCGGGTTCTCCGAAACGGTCCGCTATTGCACGAACACGGCGCTGTTTGAACATTAGTTATTGTCATTGTAATCTAATTTTAAGGATATATTTATTAAATTATGGTTATTGGAATGTTGTTTCTTTTATTTTAAAATGAGAAAGTGGTTATTTTGTAGAAACCACAGTATGTAGAAACTCCCGCCTGATGGTACACTGTTAGCGAGGTCTGTGGTTGTGTACACCTTAAAGAAAAATGTAGAAAATATATTATACGTACATAGTCATCATAGTCGGATAATTTTCCTTGTATAAATTATCGGTTATATTTAGTCCGGTCACCGGACTGGTGAGACTACACGTAGGCACGTTGTCGCGTTCTCGCTCGATAAAGTGACGACAAGATTATGTGGTGGGCATGCTAGCCATGCTAATTATTATTCCGACTGAAGGATACTGTGTCCGCGGTCACTAAATAAAAAACAGATTGTCAATGAATGTCAAGTTTTTGATTTTACTTTTTGTTTCCCTTTGAGGTTAAGTGAAAATTTGTTGTTGAAATGGTTATGTTTATTTTGTATAAAATATCTTGAAAGGAAAACTGAATAAAAATAACAATGCTAAACGCAATTAAAAATACGCTGCGGTTGCCTATGGCCAGCGTAGCGCGAATGTTCCAAACCTCTGCACCAGTTGCTACAGAAAAATTCGACCACAAGAGGATCCCCCAAAGTGACGAGGGAGTTCAGGGAGAGAAAATTATAGATCTCGATTCAACGTTGAAGTCGTAAGTATATATAAAACGGACACGCATCTATAACAACAAATGTGACCCACCTATCTATCTAGTTACAGGAAAAAATAATATTTACGAATAAAATTGCAGAAAACAAATGCTCTTCCCAACATTGGAATCGGACGACCATATTTTTAACGGCACTGCTTATAAAGAGTTACCGATCTTCAACATTCGAGTTTCCCACAACAACACAATCTTCACATTTACTGATGCTGATGGCAAGGTGAAGGCTATCAGGTCTTGCGGTATGGAGGGCTTCAAGAATACTAAGAAAGGAACTAATATTGCTGCTCAGACCACAGCTATTGCAATTGCTACTGTAAGTTATTGAATATGCTCTGATGAATCTTTAAAATAACTAGATTCAAGATACCTACCTACCGCGCGTAAATAACGGCAAATAATGCAGTGCTTACATATGCACAAAGCACACCATTACGTACAGTCGTATGGTTGAGAAATGAGTCTTAATTCAGTTATATTATTATTCACAGGATATTGTCTGTAAATAATCATGTAACTCAAGTAAACAGCCTTATTAGATAAACAATAAGTCAAGTCACTCAAAGAACCGATAACTGATGGGTAAGAAAGGCTCTTGAGTGGAGATCACAAACCGGAAGACGCAGTGTAGGTAGGCCTCCCACTAGATGGACCGACGACATCGTGAGAGTCGCGGGCATCCAGTGAATGCAGATGGCAGGATGTCGTTCAGTGTGGAGGTTAGTGGAGGAGGGCTATTTTCAGCAGTGGACATCTTATGGCTGATGATGAATAAGTCAAATAAAAATGGTAGTAATGGTTCAGTGTACGATTTGTTAGATTGAAAATTCATAATATTATTTTAGTACGGTTTTATTGTTAAATCTTTAGTTTTAAAGATCAATGTCTGTGATATACTTGTTGGATAATGAAGGCTCAACTAATCATTGGTTTTATATAATTTTAGAAAGCTATCAACAGAGGAGTTAAAACCGTGCGAGTCAGGGTACAAGGATTAGGCCCAGGGAGATTGGTAAGTTCCATTTCTTACATAAACTGGAACAGGGGCCTTAGGCCTAACTCTTAACACGGGCCCGAATAGGTGAATCTTAACTTGCCGAGATACGGTTTGCGGTCACGTGATTTTGCAAACTGCACCTATTCAGGCCTGCGTTTAGAGTTGGGTGTAAAGCCTCAGACATTAAAAGTTAGAATTCTGCACATGTTGGTATCAAAGAATCAGTTTCTGCAAGCACAATACTAGTTATCATCCATTCTACAGCTAGCCTTATCCCACTGCTGGGCTTAAAGATTTTTAAGTAATAGAATATGATGCAAATGTACAAAATTGAATAAGTAAATTTTTCTTGTTTCAGTCTGCAGTAAAAGGGCTACAGATGGGAGGACTAGATATTATCTCCATCACTGACCACACACATGTCTCGTGGAATCCACCGAGGCCTCGAAAAGCTAGAAGATTGTAAATCATTACTTTAGATACTTATAAATTCATGTTAGTCACAGTAAATAAATTAAAAATAATACACTTATTATGCTTTCCTTATCATTTAATTTTTTATTTACAGTTTATAGTACAGTAATTATGATGAGCTCTGTTAAATTAAAATCCATATTTGTTCTGTGTTTGTCTCCTGGACATTCTGCTGTTTGCCCATTGATTCTGCAATTCTGCTTCATTTGCTTTTGCCTGTAAAAACACACAATATTAAATTGAAACACTGCACCTTCCAGTATAAGCAAGTTTTAGAGTTGAAAAAAGTATCTTTAGAAATCTATACATATATAGAAAAATAAATTCCTGTACTGTTGTCTCGCTAATGGCGGCTCCTCATTAGTGCCGTGAAGCTACGAAAACAAGCGTGAACGTGAATGTTTCGGACGTCATCCACCATCTTCTTTTTTTTCCAACGCTTTTTAATAACTTTCTTGTTGTGGACGTCTAAATAGTAATATGTTGCCACAGCAAACAAAGTTATTGCAGCAGCAGCTTCTACGTCCATTTCGCGGCGGGTTTCACGAACGACTGTGAGCATCCCGTGAATGTGGAGGGCACGACTTGTGCCGTGAATTCACGGCACTAATGTGGAGCCGCCATAAAACTCAAAAATGGCTTGATTATTTTGTAAAGGCAAATTTATTTGCCTTTGAGCTTCACGGATGAGACAAACTCATAAGCTGTTTCCAGGGCAGCATATTTGAAGTGCTTGCCTTTTGCTGCTGTTAACACCCCACCCCTTCCACTTCCACGCATCAGGGATCCATTGAGTGCCGGGGAGGTGGCAGGATGGATGTGGCATCCTAGATAAGACAGCGACCTCTGCCACGAAATCAGAGTCAGTTCATCTGGCAACTGTATGAATGCGACATGCATGTGGGCTCAACGCAATCTCTACATGCAGATTATCAGCTAAAGAAAATGACATCTTCACAAAGAGAACATACAACCAAGATGTCATCACCTGGTGAGCCAAGAATGTGATTTGATGCTTCCTTTTCTGTTGTGAAGTAGGCTCATTCCCTTTCTTCTTGCTGGAGGATACTCGCTTGGTGCTGTCGTCCATTAATCCCTTAAGCAGCCACTCTCTGGAGTCCCCTAGCAAGTCTTGCTGGTTAACATCCACCATTTGGATATCTTCCCTGTGGCGCTTGCTGCGGGCTCCACACAACTTCATAAGCTGAAAATATTTGTCATTCAATTACATATATATTTTCCAATAAACCGCCAATATCACAAAAATCTATTTTCATGCGAAAATTTCCAATTTACATAAATATGTATTGTTTATTTAATAAGAGGACTCATGGGTGTACCATGGGGCAACTGGGCCTACTGGAGGCGAGCTGCCCCTCTTATGAGATAACCTGTGTGGAGTTTCACTCGCTCTGAAAATATCTGGATCAAATTTCACACTATACTTGTATACATTTTTGAGGATTCCGGGTCCCTTGAAGGATTTTTATTGCACTGAGAACTTGTAGTGTAACTGCCTCTTGGCTCTACGGTTTATCCACAAAGACTATACAACAGGAAGCAAAATTTTTCTCTAAAAAAATACTATTGTTTGTCTGACATGAAAGGACATTAAACACTTTCAAGTGTAGTAAGGGACACGCTTTCACGTATGGGAAAATATTTTATAGAATTCACACAACTTTAGATAACTATACTCACAGCTGCTTGATCAATTTCAATGTCACCATTGCTCGTACCCTCTCCTTCTGTCATGTCATTACTGTAACTGGACCCTGCTTCTGAACCAGCATCTTCATAACCTTCCATAGGTGGTGGTTCCATTTCCACAGGATTCTCTACAGGATCTTGCTTGAAGTAAGACTCTAGTTTTGATCTCTGCGGAACAGCTGGAACTTTATCTTGGAGGCTTTCGTCAATATCAAGAGTTACATCTGCTATAGGTACTTCTACAGGCCTGTGTATTGAGAAGAAGTCATTCTGGACATCCTCATCATTGTCACTTTCGTCAGAATAATCATTTAACAACTTTTTTGGTTTTTTTGCAAGTGGTGGTTCAAGTTTTTTAATTGTAGCTTTGTTTTTCTGTGTTAAGACATGAGGCACCAGAGATTTAGATGTTGATGTAGTGAACCCGTTTCTGGGTTGTGGCAATATACTGAGCAGGCCAGACTTTTTCTGAAACATCAATGTCAAGTATAATAACAAATTATGTCGAGCAAAGAACATAATAGAAAAGTTAAACTTACAGTACTGGGTACTTTCGCTTTGACTAGTGCAGGGCTGTCCACATCTTTGAACTGAAACCAAGATTAAGTTTTAGTAATTAGTAACCTAATAACAAACTTCAGATAATGCAAAAATACACAAACATTTACAACACATCTATTCTCATCAAACAAATCAACTTACATCTTTGAGAGAAGGCACTGTTATCTTAGCTTTAGGTTTCACTATATCTACTTTTTCTTTCTTGTGTAAGAACTCGTCATCTTCTTCTATCACGGCTGGTTTCTTCTTCGACGGTTGCGGTAGCTGATTAAATAAGCTGCGACTATCCGTGTTTAATTCAATTGTGCTTTGGGGGGCTCTATATTCAGCATTGGATTCAATGGTGTTTTGCGGGCCAATGTCTGATGTAGACGGCTCTGAAGCTTAGAAAGTTAATTCGTTAAATTATTATACTAGACAGTTAGTACAGTAAAAAGGCATATTTGAGGACAGGTAAGAAATTGTGTAGCTTCTTACCATCAGCTTTTGGCAATGTGGCATTTGTAGAGTTTTCGTTCTCATCATCTTCGTATTCACTGGAGTCACTGTTGTCGTAAGCTACCAAAGCCATTATTAGTTCTGTCGATCCTATTACTCGGTCTATTTGGGCTTTAGAAAGTCCAAACCAAAGATAAGATATATATAATATATCGCTCCAAACAATATAATTTTGTTTTTGTATGTATAAATGTATCTGTATTCCTATTTTTTTTTTATTTAACCCAAAATTTTAAAATGGTTAGACAGAGGAGGATGACATTAATAATTCAAATTTTTTTCCTCCCCTATACTCTGGCTTCGCGCGATTGGCACATTTGGTATCTTCAAATCTTTTGAATATTATTACAAGCTTTTAACTTTCCCTAGTGTGTGGAATTAATCTTGCAATTGAATTTTAAACTAGATAGTGAGCACCCCAACCGATTGACCAGAGTATACACGTTTATGCATGGTTAGCTAAGTGACGTCCTCTAATAGCCGTAACAGACATGTCAACGTGGCTTGCATGCTGTGCTTGCATGTCTGTTACGGCAGCCAACACTCAATAGGGCAGTGGCCAAGATTAAAGAAAGAAAAAAGACGAGGTGGTATGGCCTTTAATCACTTTAGTGTACCTATAGAGAAAAAAAAAATGTTTTCTGCGTGAGTGACATTGACAGTAATTTCACATTCATAGCCTTCAATGTGGTTTGGTTTGAACGTTGGATGAAAAAAAAAATCTTCATCCACATCCAGTTAGTCGTTCAGGTACTTCTAAAGTTTATTTTAAAAATATATATTAAATCACACGGTGAAGTTTCATACGCAAACACGAAGTAAGTCTTGAAAAACTGTAATATTATCGAAGCATATTTCTTTGTTCTTATTGCATGTTGATCATGTTTGTTCTAGAACATAATGCCGAAGAAATTTGTGGGTGAAAACAGTAAAGCCGTCGCGGCTCGAGAGAGGAAAGAAAATGCAAAGCTAGAGAAAGATCAAAAGGTGAAGAAGTTGGTAGAGGATGCAGAGTGGGAAGACAATGATGAAAAACTAAAAAAAAAACAGCAGAAAAAGGTTAGAATCAACACAAAAAAATGTGAGAGACCCTCGTTTTTAAGTTTTTATACTTCCTATCTACTATGGATCTTGTATCTGCAATAAAGATTTTATTATTATTTCCTAAAAGTGGAAGCTTCTTTCGCATATTTTGACTTATATTTTTCTTTTAAGGATGAACAAGAAAAAAAACGTCTTGAGCAGCTGAAGAAGAAAGAAGAAGCTAAAGCTCTTTTAGAAAAAGAGATGCAGTCAATAAAACCTATAAAGGCTCCTGCTCCACCACCGAAGATCACTCGTGCTCAAATAACTCAGATCAAAGAAAAGTCAACTAAGGCTGAGCCAGCTGCTCCTGTGGTAAGATAAAATTCCGATATATTATGATCCAGCTCTTATCATTACAGTATCTTATAACTAATATATAAGCAGAATTTTGACCATTTTTACCCCCTCTTGTCAGAGTAAGCAAAAGTTTTACATTATTGGTATACTTTTTTCTGGAAATTTTAAAGCATTTTTTGCTGACATAATCACCAACAAAACCTAATCTTTGATGCTTACTTAAACAACCCCTTAAAGAGCAAAACTTATATTATTTCAGCCTGCTAGAATAGTTGTAGAGGAACAACCCTTGGAAGAGAATCTCAACCGAATACAACTAGATGGAGAAGTAGCACAGACTATTGATGAAGCTCTCTCATTACTCACGTAAGTACACACAAGACCAATAAACTTTCAAAATGAGACAGCAACTCCTCTGTGCCGAGGCTGTCTACAGGATAACAAGGCTGTGGAGCATGTGCTACTGCACTGTAAGACTAGGCATATGATTAAGGTCAGGATTTCTAGAAGAAACTACTTAATACCACAACACTTTGTGAAATAGTTATGCCAGAGGCCCAAAGCCATGATCTGATATTATGGTGGGCTGGGGCAAATACATGCTTTGAATAATAAACTTTCCAAAAGGTCAAGTTCTTATTCTTATTTGAGAATAATTTATGTTATAAATTAATCTGTTTATTCCACAGAGATAAGAGTGAAATAGACAAGCATCCTGAAAAGAGATTAAAGGCAGCCTATACAGCGTTCGAAGAGATTAACCTCCCTCGACTGAAGGCAGAGAACCCCAGTCTCAGACTGTCACAACTCAAGCAGCTTCTGAGGAAAGAATGGCACAAGTCACCGCAAAATCCCCTCAATCAAAAAGTTTGAATGAATTGTTCAATATGGAGATGGAAATTTGTATTTCATTTTACTAAAATGTTGATTGTTTTTGTGAGATAATCGTTGCAACTGTTCTAAAGGAGGGTTTTAGGAAATTCAGTTATAAAAAAATATTGATTGTGCTGTAAGTCAGGCAAGTAGTTTTTAAAATAAAAACGATTAATTTGTATCAAACAAACTTTATTATTACAATAATGTGGGTACTCATTACTGAAACTTTGTTACAATGTGTTGTCATATTGAAAACTGGCTAAGTAATGCAGGAAAAAAATCATTTAATATTAAATATACAAAAATATTAATAAGAACAGTCTTACATATAACAGTCATAAACTTTGTCAGATATAGTCAAAATTGTAAATAAACTTTGATAAACTCATTCTGGTTCATTACTATACTGCAAGGGTATTCCTTGCCTTCCCTCTCCAGCGATCTTTACCTCCGTTTCACCTAATTTCTGCTCAAGACCCTTCCACGACCTGTCTTGCAAACTGTGTCCAATATTTTCTAGCGCCCAGTTTTGTTTTTCAGCTAAATCAGTACTATTGCCATCGAAAGTGTTTACTTTTGTGTGGCGGATCTTTCCTGTGATCAGACTGACATCAGTTTCTTGTTTGATATGATCTATGTCACAGTGATGTCTTTTGCCAGGTAGCAGCTGATCATAGTCGGTGATGTGTGTACTAAAGTATGGTTCTCTTTGTGAGTTTAGAGCAACTTCCAGTTCATATGGGTATACTATAGGCTTATAAAAGTCCCGGTTGCTGTAGAGCTCGTTCTCTGGACATGCTACCATGACATAGATGTCAATCTGTAATAGAAGAAACAAATTATATTTCTGGGCAAAAAATAAATTTTCAATAAATAAAACAGCTGAAAACTTTTATGAGTAAACCAACAGGAACATTGCATACTCTAGTTGTAAATTGGTTGAAAATGTATGAACAATCAACAAAGCATTTACATTTCTAGACTAAGGAACAACTGACATCATGAAGAGATATCTGACCTCAGGAAAATTTGCAAGTTTGGCAACATTAGGCTTGCCAACAGAGATGATGTAGCTTTTCTTGTTATTGACTCTGCAAAGATGCTTCATTCTGGCTATGATGTCTTTGGTCTGGTCACCAGCAAGCTTGCACACTAGGATCCCTACTGTAGCTGCATCTTTGCATTTCTCCACTAAGAATCGTCTGCGTTTGAACCAAGTTGTTTCGTCCATTGGTTCCACTCTGCAGTCACTTACTAAGTACCATACTTGAGCTGAAAAATAAATAGAAAATAGAAATACAGTACACATAATAAACGAGTGCTACTGTTGATTTTAATATACAGGCATAAGTAAAAGTGGAACAGGGTTGCCAGATTTTTTTCAGCCAATGTAAGATTCCTGGATAATAATTCTCACGGTTTCAAAAACTAAAAACCACGCTTTAAAATCGCTAATCCTGAAGATCCTGATGAGGATAATGGGACAAACTATTAAAATTATTGCATTGTCTTCGGACCTTGATAAGTGTGCAAAATTTCAATTTAATTCAATGTTTTGAAGTATGTAGTTAAAATTGACAATGATTCCATTATATATATATATATGAGTAGGTACATACCAAGCTAATAATAGCGTGTTAAAATTAGGACATATTATGAGAACATTGTGTCATAGAACTAACCTATTTATGGTCAATTTTGGACATATTTATATATTTACCAATCAGAAACAACTCTGCACTAGTAATGTTGCATAAAAATTATTAAGTCTATATTATTGGTAAGCTGCTTATCGAAATGTGACTGCATACAACGCTTGCTTGCTTGCATTCCAATACCGGTCTGCTCAAGTCGAGCCCCTTGTTACGTTGTCAATTTTTGTGGCTGTGTGAGATTGTAGAGATGGCCAAAATGCAGCTCGCGGGCACAAATAGATGGCCACGTTTTTTTGGGTTGATTTCAATACCCGCCACACCATTCAGTTTGCCGCGAACTTGAGACCCGTGGAATGTCTGTCTGCAGAGCTTCGACAAGGAGAATTTTATAAAGGGGTATTAAGAAACCTCTCTGGGCTGGCAAAGCATTGACAACACCGCTAATGTTGCAGGTTTCCATAGGCGGTGATTATCGCTTACCATCAGAAGGATCACTCGAAGTATGTTAATCTTTTTATTTAAAACAAATATAATTTGATAGCTGTTATCTAACAGCCTGGTTTCATACCCAATTCTGTTCCAATAAATCCGTTTATCCTACCAACGGGGGCTTCAGCATTGTTTATTGACTAATGAAATTATAAAAGCGGCAGCACACTTGCAACATGACTTTAAGCTGCTCATGACATATCTGAGGCTAGCAGTGACTTGCACGCTTACTGTGCTCAGCTATATCAATGCATTTGGGATACTCATATGGAGCAGGTCAATATAAGCTGCTCACAGTCTTTCTATTGTTTTAATCACATCACACACACACACATCATCAGCCAATTAACGTCCACTGTTGGACAAGGCTTCCCTCATAGAGAGGGGTGTTGCCATAATCCCCACGCTTGGCTGGCAGCTTGGGGATCGCAGTACGTTCACCATGTACTATTAGGGTGCTGCTGCCCATCCTCCGGTGGTTCATGGTTCAGGTGGTGGTGGTTCAGTGGTGGTGATTGTTTTCATATTTACCTGCAATTGAAACGGTTAAGTTGAAAGATGTTTGTCCTCTTAATCCAATGTGAAGACAGACACAATCCTTTAAATCTTCAACTGGGATTATTTTTCCATTGACATTTTTTATTACCCTTCCTAAATATCTCTCAGGCATGTCCTCCTTTTCCACAAATGCCATGTAGCTATGCGGATACTGCTGGAACCATTTTTGGGATAAGACTTCTGGAATTTTCAGTAACACAAATTTAATTTCTTAAGGCTTTAAGACTATAGATTTAACATCCTAGTTAAAAATGGCATTAAAATCCAGTGTTTACAAAGACTTTGTAAACACACCAATACACAGTCGCGCATTTGAGAAATGAGTCATATAGATGTAGTAATATGGGTAATAGTTGTTTATTTGAAAATCGGTCTACAACTTCAATGTTGAATCCATAGTTTAGTTTTAATATTCTTTGATCATGACTTACAAACATAGCTGCAATGTACATACCAATACTTCTCAACATTTTTTTTTAATATTCTACTCAGTATATTGGTTACCTTCTAGTCTTCTACTTCTTCAATAATTTATCAATATAAAAAATCAACTTCATCAGAATTGGACCAAAAGGGAAGTTCCAGCTTTCAAATAATAAAAGAATCATTAAAATCGGTTCACCCAGACAAAAGTTCTGAGGTAACAAACATTAAAAAATAAATGATAACCTCCTCCTTTTTGGAAGTCGGTTAAAACCTAATGAAAGTGATCAGAATTCATGGTTTTCATTTGCCTTTCTACAATGTTATTGCAGCTGTCAGAGAAAATAAATGCTTGTTTCATCATCAGCCAGAAAACGTCCACTGCTGAACATAGGTGGAGGCCTGTGGTTTAAGGGGGAGCCCTTAAACCACACTGAATGACAGCCTGCCTCAATATGAACCTGGGGTTTGTTGCCGATGGTACCCAAGCTGCATCTTCTGGTTTGTGGTCTCCACTCAAGAACCTTTCCCTCAATAGAGTATTAAACTCAACTTACCTTTACAATGTTCATACTCAGTATCATAGAATATACAAAGCCGACTATCATTATCAGAGACAAATTGTTCTCGCAGTAATGTTATCACTGCATCAATATCAAGGATTTTCCTGGGTAACACTGTATATACAGGTATATTAGCCTTGGAGAAGCAAGAGTGGCCGTAGTGGACTACTGCATTACCCTGGACGTGCATTGCGGCTACCGAGTCTACACAGCAACTGTTTGAACAAAATAGAATACTGGAGTGACTTTACAAGATGGAATATTGGACGCTTTTTTAGACTTCGAAAATAACACTATAGGAAAGTATAACAAGCATATAAAAATACCTTGCATAAGACGTGTCCCCAAGAATGTAGAGATCGACGTCCACTCTCTTCTTGATTTCTTGATAAATGCTTGCGCTTTGGTTCAATAATTCATCAGGGAATTGAAGGCAGACCTACAGCAAACCATTTAGCGAGTTTGAGATGGAAAAAAATATATTGCGCACAAGTTAGCGTTCAATCATATTTACTTTGCCCTATTACAAAGTCAGTCATCAGTTCTAGTGTTTGAATTTTACCTTTGAAAAGTTGTTTGCTGATATCCAATTGCATGTTTCGATTATTTCGAAACGTTGAATTATATCGTTGTATTCTTCATCAGCAGAGTTCACAGTTATCTCACGTTCAATACATATCTTTCCATCAGTGGCAAAATTGGCCATTTTACTTATAAAATCTGGAAAAACTAGGCTTTCCTAAAGTACTCTTTGAACTAGGCGATATTGAAATTGATATGATTAAAATGATATAGGTAGTATAAGGAAGGAAAATTGCGTGACAAGTGTGGCCAGGTCAAATTTTCGTAAAACAGGAGGTGTACTAAGGAAATATTGGGAGATGTATGAGAAGACAAAATGCAAAAGAGGGCGACTTTTATTTAGCAAAATATCATACCTAACTAAACTTTTAACAGTATTGTACTGCAAAGCTTTGATAATATATAGTTTAAATCTGCCTTTAAACTCGAGTTAATACCGAAAAAAGTCTGCCAAAAACTGAAGGGGGCGAGGTAAACACGTATTGCACACACTGACATATTCTTACTAGTTATACAAACGCACAGCACTTCAATATTGAGCGCACACTACTGCAAATGATGTAATCAAAATGTATACGAATGGACGACCGATGGGTGGCGGGAGGGTTAAAGTGCTAAAGAGAAAACTGTAGGTAAAACGCTTCCATTTATTAATTTATTCTGAGAATGAAAAGTAATAGACGGATGAGAGAGTAAAATAATGGGAATGCATATAATAGATTAATGATTTTTTGTATTTTGTGTAAAATCAAGTACCTATATACATCGCCCTGCATTGTTGTCTTTATATTCTAGGGAACTATACAACTTTTTTATTAAATATTAGCTTTATTATTATGAACCAGTATATGTAGGCACATCGAAATTTTTAGAGTGGCAAGAAAAAGAACTGACACTGACGCGAAAAAATCCGCGAGGATACAGAAAACAATTGGGAGATAGGGAGACAGCAGCTGAAATCGGGAGACCTGGCAACACCTGACAAATGACAACGTGATGACACTAACCTAACAAACTTTATAACTTATTATTTCCTTCGTGAGAATTTTGGCGTCGCACTCGTGTGCATTTGCCAAAGTTTGATAATATAACTATTATGTGGTCATAAAAAATTATGAGAGTCAAAAGTTGCCAGAAAAATCAAATAAATATTCACTTAGCTGGTTCCATCAACAGTGTCTGAATATTTCCTGTGACTTACTGCCAAACGATTTTCCCTACCTGTTGCAGGGCAGTTTGAGAAAAATAATTTTAGATAGTTATTTTTATGCTTAAGATTGTAATGGATTTGTTCAGCCGCCTAACAAGCCTATAACCCATTTGATATAGCATAGCTTTCACTTCAGTTTTAGTTTTCCACAAAATAAAATAAACCAATGTTGAGAAAAATTTGGTAATCTAAAAAAACAACAGTTACTGAATCTTACATGTTTATTACATTCAAGATCACAATGAAAGTAAGCAGGCCATAGGATATAATTAGATAAATTTTCTTAGTATCCTTCATCACTAACAGTAATGCTATAACAAGGGTAAGCTTCTTTGACAATCTTGGCTGTGCACTCATGGTCTGCCTTGCCATAGCCTTGAGAGTAGCCATAGATGTGAATTTTTTTTGCTTCGGGATCATGACACATTCTTCCACCTCCCAGTGGCTCTCCTTCAAACGGCTCTAATTTTGCCTGCACCTGAATAATTAATATACTTAAACTCAGTCTGAGCATTAATTTGCGATGACAGCTGCAACAACATTGTAAAAAGCTGAATGAAAACCACCAATTCCGATCACTACGTTTGTGAATGTAGCACAGTAGCAAATACCCGATATACTTCAGCGATATATTAAAGAAAATCTTATTCAGCTTTTTTTCAATTGCAGCTGTCAGAGTAAATAAATGCTTAGACCAAGTTTATATATTTTTGTCAAATAGGTATGTAATAAACAATGAATAGTAGAAAAACATAATTGAATAAATTATCATACCTCGTCATAAATATCTGAATGATAGTTACATCTTTGGTACCCTCGGACTATAGTTATGGAACAGTCATCATTGTCTTGTGCAGGGTCATGCACTTTTACTAATATGTATTTAAACACGCCGGTTGGATCGATATCCACTTTGGGTATGCATTCTAAGCTTGCTGTAGACATCTTCACCGTTGATATTGAAGCAGAACCTAAACCTAAAACAGATTATCATTGAATGAAAACACTTTTCATGCACATAACCTTACCCCGGTAAATATCCCGTAAATAATCATAATAACTGTACTTTTCATAGGTTATTATATTTTTACTTTTGTAGGAAGCTTCCAAAAATGGGTACGTACAATGTTTTTGAGCGAATGTTAAGTTATTTTTAGTAAATAATGCACAGAAATCATGGGAAATAGGAATCACTTTTCTTATCATTCGTGGACTACAAACTTTTGGCTTGAGTATTTTTTTTTGAGCTGGGTGGGCTCTTTTTTTGTTTGAAGATAGCAGAAGCACGGAACACTATTACTCCAAGCTCCAAGGAGAGCAGAAGACTAATGAAAACTTTATTAATTTTGTGGATTTTACTGAATACCGGACAGAAATCAACATAAATTGACTGTTCGTAATTACTGACAGTGACAGCGTCACATTATTTTTCATCTATCGGGCAGGCTAAAGCTTTTAAGGCAATACCACCTAGTCTGACAGTTTCATATAATATGTTCGCAAACACATGGACGCATAGCATGGACGTGTATCTACAAGAGAGTTTCGATTTCGATCGAAAGGCTGTAACAGACATGTCCACCTGGCTGACGACCTGCCGTCAGACCAACGGGAGTGAAAGAGAAATTTTTCTCTACAACATGTCTTTTTGTTACTCATAAAATAATAATCCTAGAAACGACTTGAAGAAAGCAAATTCATCAATCGTATGAAGCCAAAAGTCCCAATAAAATAGAGAAAAAAATTATTACAAATTTCAATGTCAATGAATACCTATGTAATGGCTGCATGTTTGTAATTTGATATCGATAATTTTAATTTAATTTTGATACGAAAATGAATAGCAAGACGGAGTCAAACCTTACCGGTAAGCAAACTAGTTTCCCACAGTTTATTTAGAGTGGTATAAAAATCGTTTCTCCGGATAAATAAATGGATATTGATATTGACACATGAAAAAGTCTACCCCTGTCCATGGCATTACTTCTTTATTTACTCAGCTTTTGTTATATTTACGGATTGTAACGTCGGTTATAGAAGACATGAAATTATATTTCACTTCATATGCTCGATACACCTAAGATACAATCTCTATTTAGTGTAAACCATTTGGATTTTAGGTCATCCCATCTATATTACAAAATTAAGTTCAAGGATTTTATTAAAAAATATTTTTAACGTTGTTAATATGTGTTAATTTCTATTTGCAGTGGTATGGGTGAACTTCTTCACCGCAGCAGGCATACCATCCGACGTTTCTGCGACATATGCCCTGACATTTACTGAGAACCGCATACAAAACGATATGCTGTTGGATTTGAACAAAGAATACTTGAGAGACATGGGCATCACTCGCATGGGAGATGTTATAGCTATATTGAGGTCAGTTCAACTATAGAAAGTGTGCCTATAGCAATGTGTCGTATGTGAACAAACTTAACCGGGAAGTATTCATTCAATAGAACCGTTTTCGGAAAGGATGACTGCAACAGGTCATGGCTCGCAGAGAACCGAAGGAACCAATCACAGACCAGATCCGATGCACACTCTCTGAAATTTATCTGATAAAAGACTGATGGAGTAGCAACTTTACGCCAATGCACGAGACTTAGTAACTTAGTCTAAACTAGGGATTCATTGATGATGAGCCTCTTGGCATATTTCATAAATCAGATGAGGATATTCCACTTCTAAAGGAAAATAGACCTCATGAAGTCAGACTTAAATTTTTACGTTATTGACTTATAGAGACTGTAGAAAGTAATTTATAATTTTGTTGGAACATTGACAGGCATGCAAAGCAAGTACATGAGAACACAGCTCGAGATAAAGTGCTGGGCACAACCTCAGTGAGCAACAAGGTACCAGTGGCCGCCGTCACGGGCAGATCCACCATCTCACAGCCTTCTTCACGTAAGTATTTACAGATATTACATCTATTCTCCTAGGCTATCAGAACTCTGTTCGGCGAACGAAACATTGAATGTTTTTGTTTCAAATTGATTTGAAATACGAAATGTGACATATTCTTGTTACCAAAATTATAAGTTTCATCTCTATTAACTCCGTGTTACGGTATATAGTTATACACAGTTATAAAGAAAGGGTGTGCTAAGCCAAAGAGAGTTCATTATACTCATCATTATGAAACTTTTACTATGGGGCTAACCCTGAAATTGGAAAAAAAATATCAGCTGTTCCATAGAAATTTGACAAAAAGTATGGAACAGTTGATATATTTTTCGCGATTTTAGGGTTTCCCCCAAAGTAATAATTGTTTACAATGATGTGTATAATGAATCTCTTTTGGCTTAGCGTACCTTGCCTTACAACCCAGTATAATATTTATTTTTTAAACTTCGATTAAAGAGCTGATAATCTTTAAACAGGTTAACAGATTTTTTTGATTCAAGTTCACACTCTAGATCAAGCCTTTCAAGCTGTTTCAAGCTATATAATATTTATATATAATGTATATAACATTGTAAAAAAAGCCAAATGAAAACCAAAACCAATTCTGACAACTTTTGCTAGGTCATTAAACATAAGACTGTAGCAGGTACTTGATACACTCCAGTGAAATATTAAAAGAAAATATGTTTACTCAGCTCTTCTACAATGTCCTTGTAGCTATCAGAGCAAATTAATGCTTGGACCGAGCATAGCTCTTTTTAGGTCAGCATATAGGATAAATAAGCTTGACTTACTATAGTCCAGAGCAGATACAAAATGTTGCTTGGAATCCACTTAACGCTTGAATTATTACTCAACAAATGCATCAATTCTTTACACGCATATCGGCGTCAGAGTATGAAAACGGATGCCCACAGACCCAGTCTTCAATAGTAATACATGATGCTCATGTAATGCACTCAGACATGTAATTAATACGAATTTGCTACGAGCATAATGCATTATGATTTAATGCTTCCTTTTAATAATTATGTTTCTGTGGATTTTGTGGAAATAAATTATACCCATCTAGAAGTTATCAATACTTTGTAACTCGAGTCTGTTCTGAAACTGATGAAGATGAATGGGCCAGTTTTTACGTTTCATTAATTTTTATTTGGTTAGATTAGATTTACAAGCAGTCTAGTGCGATAAAATCCGAAACGTGTATATTCACCAAAGAACCAGAGTCATCGACTATTAAAATTTGAAAGTTGAAGTGGCAATGGGCAGGCCACATTGCTCGAAGGACCGATAACCGATGGGGAAAAAAGGTTCTTGAGTAGAGACCACGAACCGGAAGACGCAGCGTAGATAAGCCTCCCACTAGAAGGACCGACGACATTGTGAGAGTCGCGGGCATCCAGTGGATGCAGATGGCAGGATGTCGTTCAGTGTGGAGGTCAAAAGGGGAGACCCTGGCTGACGATGATGATGATAGTGCAAAATTAAAAACAAAAAAGTAGAAATATATCTATAGGAACATTTTAGAAACAGGCATACAGGTCTCCAGATTGGCCGAAGTAACCCTAAGAAGCTGTACTTCCTCTTATGGTCCTTTATCCCTTTCTCCATTTCTTATGGTACTTTGTTCCATCTCGTGCAATATTTGCTCTAGAAATGAAGCTACCTTCTGATAGAGTACTAATTGACTAATATTTGTATTGTAGCGGCGAGCCGCATCTTGGAGCACTACACGCGCAACCCGCAGGTTCAGGAGGCGCCACCCTCGCACGCCCTCAAGAGAAAACCTGTGGAGACTGGCTATGGGTACGTATCAAATGTTGCCTTCCGCCAAAGAGTTTATATTGAATTAACGCAGATGGAACTTTAACATAATATTGTTGATCGTCTTTTAAAGTTAGCGCGATCGAGGCCTATCAACAACGATCTAAATATAATTATCAACATAAAAAACGGACTTCATAAAAATGACAGAACTGGAAAAATTGAAATGGGACTACACGGGAAGCACCAGTTTTCAAATAAGAAAAGAATTATCAAAATTATTCACCCAGTCGAAAGTTAAATCGAAAGCTAAAAAATAAAACAGTCAAATTGAGAACCTCCTTTGGAAGTCTGTTAAAAACCATTCACAACTTTTGTATATATTTTTATGGTAACAAACTTTTTATTAATATTCAGTATTCCGTTTTTAATCGAGCAGTGAACTCTGAAATTTAATTTTTTTATCCTACCATTTTCGATACTGAAACGTAAGTGTTTAGTCTCGTAACAAGAAAGGCGCGCGTCTGAAGCTTTCGAATTTATGTAATTGTGAAGCGCGCACGATAGCAGACGCATGACCGATCACGCGTTGTTACTCTTGAATCTGACGTTCATTATCACTACAATTACTTATTAATCTTTGCCACAGTAGTTGAGCAGTTCCAACCCAACCTTATTCATTGAGGCCTAAAACCTTTCAGAAATGGAGCAGACTTGGGCACAAAAAAAGCGCGCATGATTCGATTCGCGTCTCCTACGAAACAGGCTGTCAAAGAAGGTAATACTTAAATCCATTCTTCGTGGCTTTATTTATTCTCTTATAATTGTTATTAATCATTATCTGTTCTATTGCAGGTCCATCAAATTTAACCGTGTTCTCACGCCTGGGCATTAATGAGGCCCCCAAAGTGGTTCAGACCAAAATAACAACAACAAAAGCCATAACCAAGCCAATATTTTCTCGCCTGGGCTCAAAAGGTCCTACCCCAGCGGAGCAAATCATACCTATAGACAAAGACGCGCTCAAATATGAGGGTATTTTGAAAAGTCCACCGCTTTCTAAGAAAATGGTTACCATAACAACAACGAAAAACATTCGCAAGATCTCCTGCACAATGAGAGCTGATGAAGAGCCTTTGAGCGTGAAGGATAAACTTGCTCTCCCCAAAGCTAAGTCGGTAAAGTTTTCTAACCACATACAGTACAAGGAGATAGAGCCGATAAAGAAGCCTCAGGTAAACATCAATGCTAATAATAAGCCTAATGCAGCATCATTTTTCAACAAGCCAGAGCGAAGGCTCTCCCTACCAGAGCCTAGTGTGAACAACAGAGTAAAGTCACGGCTCGGCATAAAGAATGTGAACAATTTAACCATCACCAGCACCGTGTTCAAGAGGCTGGGTGTCTGATATTTGAGAAAGGTGAGGTGTGATAGGAACTGTTATGTGACCATGTCACGCGTTATGTGACTTGCACAAGTTGTGCGATTTTGTCACGCCTTATGTGACTAACATGTCATGTGACTGTGTCACGCGTAATGAGACTATGTCGCGCGTAAAGTGACCGTGTCACGCATAAATTGACTGTGTCACGCCTTATGTCACTGTCACGCGTAATGTGACTGTCTCACGCATTATATAAAAAACGATTGTGTGACAATGACATTATGTGACTTATGTGTTTGGATATTGTATATCATTGTGGAAAGTGTTTTGCATTTTAATAAACTAACATATAACAGTTTATGGTACATGGAGTATCGAAGAAACAAGGTACCTTACCTACGATTATAATTCGTAGGAGAAATATAATAAATTACGCGTAAGTGATTTTAGATTTGACTCATAAAAAACTGTTTCTTTGACGAATCTCTAGTGTATTTCCGCTTTGACAAGCACTTTTTTGCGGTTTAAACTGACATACACTAAGAAACATTGACGAATCGTCAAAGAAATTGTTTTGAAGTTGAATTTCAGCATGACTCATAAATTGTTTGATGGGAATATGTTTGGGGTGGGCGGCAGAAGGGGCTTAAGGCAGGGACTGCCCGGGCAGCCATGGCTCAGCACCCATTATAGATGCGTAAGAAAGTGGTGAGAGGTGCCTGCCTCTAGCACCTCATGTCCCGGCCGCCACTACGTTCTACGTTCCCATTCTGCTGAGAAACATTTTATGTGTCTTTTTGACAGCTTACTTTAAGTATAACTTATTCAACTTGCATGTTAGTTATGGTCCATGTCATTACTTGTTTTACCAAATGACTAGACAACGGAAGTTAGAACTCAATGTGTTAACTATAATTGCAATTTTATATCTGTCTTACATTGATGAACGAAACATGGTTCTAGCTTTTTAATATTATTATAATCCGCCCACTAAATGTCTAAATGTCTTTTTTAATGATAGACAATAACTCCTATGTTTTATTTAGTTTAAAGACAATTGAGACGAGGAACTATTACGTATATTCTTCTTTCTCCTTCGGTGCGACAACTCTGTAGGTCAATAATATTTTTTGTTTATATCACGTAAGATTAAGACGATTATTCCGACTAAAGTAACGCATTCAGCGGTCTTTTCAAGGAGAGTGTGCGCGTGCGCACACTCCTTGAACGGTCGGCGAACCGTCTCCTTGAATGGCTCCGTCTCGGACTTGGTTTCGTATCATCAGCCATAACACGTCCACTGCTGAACATTGGCCTCCCCCCTTTGTACTCCATACTGAAAGACAGCCTGCCATCTGCATCCACATTTTGCATGCATTTTTATCGCGTTTTTACAATAAGAGTCTCTATCTATCTATCCACTGGATGCCCGCGACTCTCACGATGGCGTCGGTCCATCTAGTAGGAGGCCTACGTACGCTGCGTTTTCCGGTTCGTGGTCTCTACTTAAGAACCTTTCTTCCTCATCGGTTATCGGTTGTTAATTTAAACAAAATGTGTATGTGAAAACCACATCAGTTTCCATAGGTCAATGATCTTCCATTTCGCTTTGTCTCTGGCCTCTCTTGATCAATGTGTAGTCTTGTCTATGGTCTATACTTTACAGTACCCTTAGTACAAGATTTGATAGTTTTCGAAAACTTTTTTCGTTTTCGTTTTGATGCATACATTGCTGGGCTGAAAGCTATTCGAAACTATTTTTCGTATTTGAGTGAAGCAACCTATACTGCCGATTACTACCGATTTTAGTTCATCCGCGTTTCCGCTAGAGGCGCTTTACTAAAATGTATGGGGCAATACGGAAACGAAAAAAGTTTTCGAAAACTGTCAAATCTTGTACTAAGGGTACTGATCTACCTCGACACAATCCTTCCACTGTTTCCTGGGTTTTCCTCTAGGTCTTTTCTATTTCAGAGTCCCCTTGGTGGTTTCAAAAGCTATTTCCAAGTGATGATTGTTTCTTTATGCATTAGTTTCCCTAGTTCAATGTTTTTCAAACTTTTACCCTTACTATAAAAAAACAAGTAATTGGGACCCCCTACCTTCCACAGTTTATAATCTGTATTTTATTATATTACAAATATAAAATACATGCAACCTTTATTTATTTTTATAATTACTCATTAATGAATTTTTCTTAGTATTTTTTTTTATTTGTTACCCTTTATCGAGGCTTCGGGACCCCCCAGGGGGCGCGACCCACAGTTTGAAAAACACTGCTCTAGTTCATGATTCATCCTTGTACAAAGTGGTAAATTTTGGAGGTTTTAGTTATCAGAACTAAACTAAAGTCTTCATCTAACTGGTATGGTACCAAAGGAACAGCGATATCTTATTTATTTTACCACTGTCAATTAATAAGCTAAATAGACTACATTTTTTCGATTCGATTTCCATCTAGGACAAACATTTGTGTGATGAACATTTGTGTTAGTTCTATGTCTGGGTGTTAATATCTATTTAAGTATGTATTTAAAAATATATATGTATGTATATCAGTCTCTGGCAGCCATATTACAAGCTCTGCTTAGTTTGGGGTCAGATGACCATGTGTGCAATAATGTCCCACATATTTATTAATTATTTATTTATTTATTTTATGTTCTTATACATTTTCTTGCGTTGGTCTGTTTTTCTAAGACCATTATATTATACTTCGTATGCGTAGTCTTTCATATAAACTTTCAACCTCCCCCTTAGTTCGGCCCTTTCGCAAAATCCTTTCTTAGCGGATCACACCTCGGTATCTAATTAAGAAAAATTGAAGCTTTGTATTTTTCAGATTTCGTAATGAGTCAGTCAGTCCGTCAGTATTTCGCTTTTATGGGTGACTGGTTAGACAATGGAAATATTGGGGGATATTATGAACAACTTTTTCTAAGAGACCAGTCCTGATAATGTGAAAAACATATCAGGTGTTCCATACATTTCGGCGAAAGTCAAAGTACTTTTTTATGGAACAGCTGATTTTTAAATCGCGATTTCAGTGTTGGTCCCATAGTAAAAGTTGTTCATAATGATGAGTATGGTGACCTCCTTTCGGCTTGTATATGCGTAACTGGGTATATGTGTAACCCTGTATTATCATCATATATCTAAAAGTAATTTGTTCATCAAAATATGGTCATTTGTAAATGCATGCAAATATTACTCTCTTTTTAACCGACTTCCCAAAGGGAAGAGGTTCTCAATTCGAACTTTCGCCTGGGTGAACCAATTTTGATGATTCTTTTTTATTTGAAAGCTGGTGCTTCCCGTGTGGTCCCATTCCAATTTGGCCCAGTTCTGACAATTGTATGAAGTCGGTTTTTATAAGATAAGATCCCCGAATATTTTTACTGTCTAACCAGTCATCCATATAGATTATGCCTGACATTTTGTCTATTCTCATATATTTACATTTATTTGTATCGTTTTAATGTATAAGAATCTCTTCGCACACTGTTCAGGGACAAACCAAGCTTGGTTTTATTTTCTGTCAAGTTAATTTACCATGTATTAATGAGACATTTTAATGTTCAGTCAATTTTTGTGTTTTAATTTAATGTAACAGATGTAAAAATAAGTGCATGAATTTAAATTAATTAGGTTTAATTAAGATAGAAATATGGTTTCTACAACATAATGTAATTATTTTGTTATTAATAAAAAAATGTTTATAAGAAGATGTGTGATTCATGTAAACTTTTTTTTTAAAGTTTCGTACTAATGTCAAGAGGTCAGGTTAAATACGTACTCCTACACAAACCTCACACTTTCACATAGAGTAGGTAGTTAGCACATAATACTAGGTTGTAGTGGTAGGTATAGTAAATATAACCATATCTGTATAAACAGATCTGTTTAGAAAAAAAAATGTTTAACTATTAGTTCCGATTTCAAGTCCGTACGTGTGTATCTGTGTGTGTGTGTGTGTTTTTTTATATAGAATAAGTAAGTGGCAAACAAGCTACGGCCACCTGATGGTAAGTGGTCACCGCTGCCTATAGACACCTACAATACCCGGGGCATTGTCAGTGCGTTGCCTACCTTTGAGGACTCTATTTTTTTGTTGTTTGAAAGTGTGTGTGTGTTTGTGTGAGTGCCACACAGTAACACACACACATTCAGATTTTGAATTAGTTTTTTTTGTTGTTTGAAAGTAGACTTGATCGAGAGTGTTTTTAGCTATGCTATGATTGATGAAAAATGGTTTAGCTAGGTTTAGGGTAGGTATCTAATTTACGTTTTTTTTTCTATTGAGTTTTTTTTCGATATCTTGTTTCGGACTCTACTCATTCCTCAGAAATATGATCAATATTAACTTGTTAACAATATTTTATCGCTGCCATTAGCTGTATATACTAAAAGTACGTATAAGGGAAGCTAATTTAGCTCTGTTCAGCGTCTTGGTAATACCTACGCCACATGCATCTGTGATGGACCTGATCCGTCTTCGATGAGAATGTAGGTATGTATAAGTTCACCAGGTCGCGTAAATTCCTTTAGTAATAGCTTTAGTAGAAATAGTTTGTCATGTTTTGTTCGCATTACAAAACGTGATTGCGAAAGGCTGTCTAACAAAGCACCCTAAAACCATAAATTACATTACGCCTTGTAATGCCACCCACAATTTGTGGTCGCCACTAAGGATTGTAAAATACGATATTGTAATCCTCATGCTTATACTTTAACCAAGCTAAAATGAAAACAGAGAAACTGATTTCTACATCCTATCTATGGATTGTAGAGATGAAATTATCATCAACCTATTTAATGTTCGTCCACTGCTGGACGTAGGACTTAGGTCTCTCCTAAAGAATGCCATAAGGCACAATCTTTTGCTTTTCGCATCCACTTGCGTCCAGCTGCCTTTCACAGGTCGTCACTCCAGCTGGCTGCATGGTGTCCTACTTTACGTTTGCCGATACGCGGTCTCCACTCCAGAACCTTTCTACCCAACTGTTGCCAGTTCTTCTACAAATATGGCCAGCCCATTGCCACAACATCGTAGATATTCGCCAAAGAACCAGAGTCACCGACATAGCTATTAAAATCTGCAAGTTGAAGTGGCAATGGGCAGGCCACATCGCTCGAAGAACTGTTAACCGATGGGGAAGAAAGGTTCTTGAGTGGAGACCGCGAACCGGAAGACGCAGCGTAGGTAGGCCTCCCACTAGATGGACCGACGACATTGTGAGAGTCGCGGGCATCCAGTGGATGCAAATGGCAGGATGTCGTTCAGTGTGGAGGTTAAAGGGGGAGGCATATGTTTAGCAGTGGTCGGTTAGCGTCTTCTGGCTGATGATGATGATGATTGCCACTACAGCTTGCTAATCCTTTGAGCTATGTTAGTAACATTAGTTTTCTGTCGGATGATATAAACTCTGATTCTATCTTTCAAAGAAACCGCAAGTATAGCTCGCTGAGCGACTTTAAATCGATGGACCAGATCCACTGTCAGTGTCCACGTTTCGGCTCCATAAAATAGTAGTCTACATGCCTCTTCTCTTAATTTCAGCGCTTGTAATTTTCTTTACCATTACGATTCCACATGTTAGTAACATAAGTTTTGATGAAACTTCACGTGTTGAGAAATGAGATATTTGACGCGTCCTAGTTTCAGATGTGGTGATCTAGTTTTCCCTCATGGCCCTTAGCTTTACAGAGAGAGTATCGAATGTCAAGAGAGACCAGTAGTACTTTCACTAGGTTTCCAGTGGCCAGGCGCAGCTCGCTCCCTAACCAATGACCGTGCGATGAAAGTTACTGGGCTAAGAAAGCCATCGGTCTCGGATGCTATCATGCTACCTATGAGTTGTGAACAACGGTGTTCTTTTCTATGAGAAAATCACCTAGTTTTAGGGATTTCAAAACATTGATTGTTAGGATATGATATATTATTGTTTATTAACATAATAGCATACTATTGTTATAGCATATAAAACTTAACATATATGTCTCATCAGTTCACAATTTCTTTAAACATTTCATTAGAATAATTCAAAATAGTCTATCATTTATAGAAATGCAGAGTACGATGACATAAAATAGTTGAAATTGGGCTGTACAACGGCTAAGTAACAATTAAATCAGCTGTATATGGGCTTGGTGACATCTATCTATACATATAATAAAACCGTAGAGATAAAAAAATCTGTAATTGCGAGATAACAAAAAAAAAAACACACAGGTCGTCTTAAAATAAGCAGCTGAACACGATAGGGCAGTTTTTAGAATTTCTGTCTGTTTGTTAGTTTGTTTGTTTGTTTGTTTGTTTGTTTGTTTGTCCGCGCACATCTCCTAAACCACTGGACGGATTTTAATGCGGTTTTCACGAATATGCTTAGAAATTACCAGATTAAAACATAGGCTATCTTATGTCATTTATTTTAATTCTTTATTTTTACATAAACGAAAATAAAAATCAATGCTTTATTTCTTCGTTACCCGAAACGTAATATGAGGATCTTCACATAGCCTCAAGCAAAGAGATCCAAAGTAAAGAGAATGTTATTGACATAGCCATTAAAATTTTGAAACTGTCAACTGTCATTCGGTTAATCAGTTTAAATTTAAAGAAGGTTCCTTAACCTTCTTAGATGAATGAACGTGTAGATCAAGCATGTTATAGGCCTTACAACCTCTTTGGTGATTCATTCCTGTGCATGGAGTAGGAGTATTACATTCTCTTGGTTTTATTCTATGTTAGCATTTAAAACACAAAATATACCGCATCATATTTTAATTCAGTCCCGCGAATAGAAATATTCAAAAAAGGCCCTTTGTACATGAAAATAAACCTATACAACAAAATTCCGGACGCAATAAAGAAATAATAACATTTTTCCAGAACCAACTTCGTAAGTTTCTAACCCAAAAATTTTATTCCGAGATAAAAGATTTATTCGACGATAAATTTTAGAAAATTATAATTAGAAAATAAATATCGATATATAAATAGTTAAGAAAGTAGCGTCATAAGTTTTGTATCATCTCATATATAATTAAGTAATCTATCACACTAAGTACATGTTTTTTTTTTGTTTTGTAAAATTACTTCACCCTAGGTTAAGTTTGAATAGTATATATAATATTTATGTAATAGATTTAACTATACTTAAATTTATATGTTTATGTCTGTGGTCTGGTTTTGTGAACAGCCACTACATAAGTCATTGCTGCACCCTTTATGCAGGGTATATAAACTTAGCTTTTAGAAGAATACAGTGTATATTTGCAATAAGAATTGTAACGCTCCTAGTTGTTCTACCTATCCAGGCGTAGTAGGTAGTCAAGAAAACAACAAGAAGGTTAACAAAGATAACTATAATTTAATAAAAGAAAAAGAGGGTAGCTATAATACAGTTATTAATAAAAACTATGAAATAAGATAAAGAAGAACGGGTCGGGGTGAATTTACACTAATGGACCGAAATGCGTTACGCGACCATGAGACACACTGGCCTTGGATTTTAGAGACAGCTTCCACGGAGCGAGGTAGGTCACGGAGCAAGTTAGGTGCACAGGGCAGTGCTGCGGTGCAGAACCGAGCCAAGCGGCCGGATGTAGAAGCTGGTGCCGTGAGCGCTAGCGTGCGGGTGAACCCCAATTCGGGGTAAACACACACTTGAGTTTTATGTAACAATATTTAGTAAAAGATATAAATGAAAGATTTAGTAATGGCGTACGTAGCGTAGCTGTGTAAAACGAAATCACGGGAGCTATCGTAGCGTCCGCTTTCCAGTGCCACTCGCCGTTCGTTGTGTCCCAGAGGTCGCGCGGTTAGCGGCGTCAGGTGATTCACGCCGAGCACTAGATGGTCGCTGATTGGCTTAGACGCGCGACTGGGTGCGTTTACGCAAAAGGTGCTTGTAGTATGTAGCATGAATTCTTTGTTATTTAATTAGATAAATAACGAACCGTTACATATCCCCTTTTTTAGTTTAGGATTTTTCCTAGGAAAAATCCAATATACTAGCTAACTAAGCTTGAAATCTTTAACATGCCAGGTCCCTAGATTACGACCTGCCATGTCCTCAAGATCGTAAACTAGTTTCGACTTTTTTGCCGTTATGCGACATTTAATATATTTAGGAGCTAACTTCTTGGAGAACCTGCTGTCCTTGTCACTCTGGTAGAATGTCCGTTTCCAAATTAAGTCGCCTACATTAAAATCGACATTTTTGCGGCGCAAATTATAATTGGTACTACTGCGAGAGTGTGCTTTAATGAGCGACAGTTGTACATTGTCAAAGATCTTCTGTAGTACCCCTAGATTTTCAGCGTAGGTGTCCCGGGGGGCAAATATCATCTGATTTCCCAGATCCGCATCAATGTAGTGAGAACCGTCACATGGTAGTTCCCGCCCGAAAACGAGGAATGACGGAGTAAAACGGGTTACCTCGTTGACAGCGCTGTTTAATGCGAATTGTATTTTGGGAATGTTGGTGTCCCAAGACCTATGATCGTTTTCAATGAAGGTAGAAACGGCTGTCATGATAGTTTTATTATAACGTTCTACCGTATTGATCTGAGGTGTGTAGAGTGGGGTATAGTAGACGTTTGGGATGTTGTAGTGAGTGAATAAGGACCGCATCAGATTGCTTGTAAATTGTTTTCCGTTATCCATGATGATTGTGCTAGGGATTCCGTGGACAAGAAAAACATTATCTTCCAATATCCTAGATATAATGTCCGATGTAGCTCGTCTAATAGGGAAAAGCAAGCAGAATTTTGAAAAGCAGCAAGTAATCACAAGTAGGAATGTATTTTGCTTTCTTGTAACCGGTAAGGGTCCAACGAGGTCAACACTAATCATTTGGAAGGGGCGGCAGCAGTCCTTAGGCCTACCCATTGTTCCTAGAGTAGTGTGGTTCGGATGCTTATAGGAAAGGCAAGTTTCGCAGCTAGTTACGAAATTTACCACATCCTTGTGTTGACTAGGCCAGAAGTATTTCAAGCTAAGGCGTTTATGCGTTTTAAAAATACCAAAGTGCCCAGATGTAGGTTCCGAATGATTCTGAGCAATCACGTCCTGTCGATACTCCAACGGAACTACCTCCTTCCAGTCAAATTCTCTGGTAAGTGGGTTTAATGAGTTTATGTATCGGAACAGCTTTCCATCGGCGACGCGGTAATTAATAAACGATGTCGGGGAACTTTGACAGCCGTCGAAGATATTTAAGTACCACGAATCGTTGGTATTTCGTGTAGGTTTGTCTGGTGTAGCATCGATGGCTGAAACAGGAACTGAGCGACTTAAGCTGTCTGGTACAACATTTTCGGAGCCTTTCCTATGTTTTATCTCAAAATTGTACACAGATAGTCGTACACCCCACCGAGCCAGTCGCCCTGTTGGGTTATTTAGATTAAGGAACCACTTAAGAGAAGAGTGGTCAGTGTAAACTGTGAACTTGAGGCCGTTTTCAAGGTAGCAACGCCAGTGCTCGATAGCAATGAGCACGGCTAACGCCTCACGTTCCGTGGCACTGTAGTTGCGCTCTGGCTGAGATAAGGATTTGCTCATGTATGCTATGACTTTTTCCTGTCCATCTAATGTCTGAGTTAATACAGCACCGATTCCATAATCACTAGCATCCGTTTGGACTTGAAACGGTTTAGAGTAGTTTGGGCAGGAAAGTATAGGTGCAGAGACAAGGCACTTTTTCAGTTCCTCGAATGCCTTGTTAGCTTCAGAAGACCAAGTGAAAGGTGGAGCGTTTTTGCCCTGAGATGTCAGTTTGTTCAAAGGAGACGACAAGGTGCTGAAGTTAGGGATAAACCTGCGATACCAAGATGCGGTTCCTATAAATCGCCTAACTTCTTTACGATTGGTAGGCGTAGGGTAGTCCACAATAGACTTCACCTTTTCAGGGTCAGCATGTAGGCCATTTGAATCTACGATATATCCGAGGTACTTAAGTTGTGGTCTAAAAAATTGACTTTTCTCGTAATTTATCGTGAGATTGGCGGTCTTCAATTTTTCCAGGACACGCATTAGCAGTGAGATGTGCTGTTCAAAGCTGTCAGACACAATGATGACGTCATCAATAAAGACAAAGACCCTATGTTCAAACTCTGGCCCGTAGAATAGAGCATCTACCAGTCTTTGTTGGGTAGCAGGCGCGTTTGTCAGTCCAAAGGGCATAGATTTAAACTGAAACGTGCCGCGGGTAGGTATGTAGAATGCCGTTTTCTGCCTGTCTTCTTCTCTAATTAATATCTGCCAAAAGCTTTTTGAAAGATCTACGCTTGACAGATATTTTGAGTCACGCAGATTGTCGAGGATCTCTGATATGTATGGCAGGCTGTACGCGTCTTTCTTAGTGATAGCGTTCAGTTTCCTACTGTCAAGGCAAAAACGTAGTTCACCGTTTTTTTTCGGAGTCAAGAGGACTGGAGATGACCATGGACTCTCGCATGGTTCCACAACATCTTCTTTCAACATCTCATCCAGTTGTTCAACCAGGAGTCGTTGTTTTTCTGGTGACATTCGGTAGTAACGTTGACGAACGGGGGCAGCATCCCCAGTGTCAATTGCATGCATAGTTAGAGAGGTACGGCCCAGACCACGCTTTTCGTAGGATATATTGTGGAACTGTGATATTATGCCATCCGCTACTAGTTTCTGTTCTTTAGATAGGTGGTCATACGAAAGAAGTTTGTGTTTATCGTTTGCCACTCCTGTCGCAGAAACCCTTGTGGACTCTTTATAGAAGGCTATTTGGTCTAGATTTTTAGGAAGTAGTCCAAAAAGTCGCCAAAAGTCCATGCCCAGAATCAAATCGTGTTTTACAGTTGGCACTGCATATGCTTGTAGTGTTATTGTCTCACCCTGAAAAGTTACTGGGAGGTATATTATGCCGATTGAATCGAGTTTTTCACCACCTGCAGCAACAAAACGAGTAGAATCACTAACTTCTAGATGAAACCCTGCTTTGAGTAAGCTTTCGTGACTTCCGTTACCTAGGATGGTTGCAGATGAACCTGTATCCAGAAGTCCAGTAAGGGATTCGTCTTGAACGTTGACGGAGACATATAGTCTAGATTTATTTATATTATTATTATTATCGCGGATTGACGAGACAGTATTAAAGGTACAGAATTTAGAAACAAAGCTTAACCACTCCTTCCACTCTGTTGTGCTGGTTTTGTTCTGTACCGATAATTTCGGAATACTGCTTTCGCAACCCTGTTTTATTAGTTTTTTGGCCTAGAGGCACCAAGATTGCAATCGGGGCATTCTAAGGAACGAACACCCTTCTTACCACATTTGAAGCATATGAGAAAGCGCTTCTCATTACAAGTTCTGAGCGAATGGTTATCTGTTCTGCATCTAGGACAATACGTTGGTCTAGGTTGTCTAGAAGCATCCGATTCCAAAGTTGCCACATCGGTCTGGCTCTGGTTTGGATTCAATTCGCTGCTGTCACTTAAATAATTTACGTTAGGGCTAGGTTTAGTGTATGTATTAGGGTAAGCGTAAGTGGTTTTTTGACTAAAATTCTTACCGTACTGGGGGTACTTATTTGTTGGAGTATACGATGCAGTTTGTTTGTACGCGAACTCTGGAGCTAGTGTAGAACTAGTTACCTTAGGAGGTTCATGGAAGTGAGTAAAACGGCCCTGAACACTTTCGTAATTACGACATACTGATTTCAGCGCATCAATGGTCTGAATCCCAGGCGAGGAAGCCAATGAGCTCGCGTAGCAAGGGCGAATATTGTGGAGCAAGATATCTAGTTTGTCTTCCTCTGAGACAGACTTGCTAAGGCGAGAAAACATACCATGCATTATAGAAAGGTAGATAGTGATGTTTTCATTCTCACCTTGTGTACGCGATCGTATTTCAGCAGCAAGCCTGTAGTCGTAGTCACTACTGCTGAAATCTTCTTTTAGTAAAGTACACAATTCTTGCCATGTCTGAACCCTATCCTTGTTGCATCGGTACCAATGTAAGGCGTCGTCAACGAAAATTTCATAGGCAAGAGACAGAATTCTATCGTAGGTGATTCTTCTCGTTTGAACAAATTCTTCGACTTTCTGAATAAATGAACGCACGCACGAGTTGCCGGAAAATTTTAATTTATTGATATCTGCAGTTAAGCTGCGATCGCAAGTAACAGCTATTGCCATAGCCTCAGGAGTAGTTTCAGTAGTCGCGGAAGTGGTGGTTCTGGACTGAGATTGTAATATTTGTGGTTTAAGGGCAGCAAGTTCTTTATATTGTGAGTTTATATTAGCGATACATGCCTTATGCCATTCAGCAACCTCAGGCAGGACATTAATTCTATTTAGCCGATGATAAATGTGGTTTAGTAGATTTTCAGCCCTGATGAACAAGTTTTTCTCAAATTTTGTTCTTATTGTAGACAAATTACCCTGTGACTTTATCAGAGAATCTTTTACGGCCTTTAAGTCTTCCGTAGGCTCCAAGTGCGATTCAAGAATGTCTTCAGATGGTAGTAACTGAGACAACTTAACTATTTGTTTTCGTAGTTCTTGAACCGATTCACCGACGCCACCGCGAAGTTCTACTTCGTACTCTAGTTCAGCCTTTTGTAGAGAAAGAAACTTAATGTTATAGGTCATTGTGATGTTTGGGTGAGTGTTCCAATGATACAAAAATTGAAAAAGACAACTAACTAAGTACACAAATGATTTAAACTAAATTTTAGAAGCGAATTGCAACCAAGTCACCTTAATAGTAGTAATCGGCTAATGGATGGTAGTTGGAAAAAAATATTAAAATGTTTGAATGAATAAGCTATCCAAACGTTAAAAAAACACTAAAAGTATTAAAAAATGTAAAAAGAGTAGTAGAATACCACACATTAGTCGATTTAGCACAAAATGAACCTTAAAAATAATTGTATAGCCAACACCAGAGAAAACTATTAAAAGCGAACAAGAAGTACAACGCATTTCGGTCATGAATGTAAGTTGTAGCTGGGCGCCATTGTAACGCTCCTAGTTGTTCTACCTATCCAGGCGTAGTAGGTAGTCAAGAAAACAACAAGAAGGTTAACAAAGATAACTATAATTTAATAAAAGAAAAAGAGGGTAGCTATAATACAGTTATTAATAAAAACTATGAAATAAGATAAAGAAGAACGGGTCGGGGTGAATTTACACTAATGGACCGAAATGCGTTACGCGACCATGAGACACACTGGCCTTGGATTTTAGAGACAGCTTCCACGGAGCGAGGTAGGTCACGGAGCAAGTTAGGTGCACAGGGCAGTGCTGCGGTGCAGAACCGAGCCAAGCGGCCGGATGTAGAAGCTGGTGCCGTGAGCGCTAGCGTGCGGGTGAACCCCAATTCGGGGTAAACACACACTTGAGTTTTATGTAACAATATTTAGTAAAAGATATAAATGAAAGATTTAGTAATGGCGTACGTAGCGTAGCTGTGTAAAACGAAATCACGGGAGCTATCGTAGCGTCCGCTTTCCAGTGCCACTCGCCGTTCGTTGTGTCCCAGAGGTCGCGCGGTTAGCGGCGTCAGGTGATTCACGCCGAGCACTAGATGGTCGCTGATTGGCTTAGACGCGCGACTGGGTGCGTTTACGCAAAAGGTGCTTGTAGTATGTAGCATGAATTCTTTGTTATTTAATTAGATAAATAACGAACCGTTACAGAATATAGAAATAATTTTATTTTACTGTGATATTTTAACAGATAAATAGAGTAGTTCCATTTCATGGCTTTTTAATCAAGGTATACATACAAATGCACGCGAAATAAGAAATAACTAGCCAAGAGCGTGTTAAGACAAGCATTATGTCAGGGTTCCGTGGCCAGCGAAACTGGACAGTCAAATTTCAGAGATGACATGATATATTTTTAATGGTTTAGACAAAAAGAAAATTTCAAAACATGCTCTGCAATGTGGTCACATTATCTTTTTGATTTGAAAACTGTTGACGGTGTTATTTATTACTTTTATGCTTCTATCAATACTTCACACAGGGCGACTTAAAATAAGCAGCTGAACATGTTAAGGCAGTTTTTAGAATTTTTGTTTGTTTGTTCACGCACATG
Source organism: Agriopis leucophaearia (assembly GCA_949125355.1). Taxonomy (NCBI): domain Eukaryota; kingdom Metazoa; phylum Arthropoda; class Insecta; order Lepidoptera; family Geometridae; genus Agriopis; species Agriopis leucophaearia. The sequence goes on from OX421262.1 coordinate 2,385,730, forward strand.
TACACCCCTGGAAGAAAATACGGACTGATTTAAATCACAGATTTAAATGCGGTTTTCACGAATATGCTTAGCTATGACCAGATTGAAGTATAGGCTATGTTATTTTGCGCAAGGCCGAATTAAGGGAAGAAAAAAGGATTGAAGGTTTATATGAAAATCTACGCGTACGAAGTCGCGGGCAAAAAAACTAGTATAATATAACAATAAATGTCAACTATTTTAGAAGTTAAAGTCTTCGTGCATAATGTTATCTAAATGGATATTCATTTAATTCGCGGTAATCAATTGGACGACAATGTCGACGTCTTTTCTTTGTAAAAAGTAAAAGTGAATTACCACATCCGACGCTGAAAATTGTTGTCAATGTGGAAACTCAGGTTACAGAGGGTCATGATCGTTTGCTGTTAAGGATTTAAGTCTTTGGATGATTATTGAAAGATTATTTTTATTATTTAAGATTATAGATTCGTACAAGGCTTCGAAGTCTACTTAAAGTGTCAAATGAAAAGGTTTATTGGGGAGATTACGAAAAAGCTGCTTTTAAAAAGTTTTTTTTTTTAAATATATATTAATATATTTGTCAGTAAATTCTAACATAATTTGTGTGCTTTCCCATTCAAAGAGACACACAGTTTGCACATTAAAATATCGTACGCACGTACAAGATAATTAGAGGAGACAAATTGGCCACCATTGACTTTAGCAACGGTCGAGGCTTTCTTTAGAGCCCAGTTTGGGTAGAAGTGTGTTCAATAAATAAATTTACAAATTTAAAACCATGTTTAAGAAAAATTATGTTTATTAACATTTCAAGCTTGAAATTCTTTCGATCTCGAAAGTAAGTACCTTAGAGAGCTGCATGGGATCTAAGTGAGATTAATAACCTTATTTTCTTTCGCTAACTTTTCAATCAGGAACTGAACCAGGCTGTGTATGCACCGTGAAGTTATCAACGGCTTCTTTTTGTGATAGACAGTTTACAAGTTGTCGACCAACTATCAAACCATTCGTCGTTGCATAACGCATCAGTAGCGACCGTTGTCGTTACCTGATATTACTTCATACGGTACAATACAATAGGGCTTCGGAAGCAATCCAATTGTAAGCAATTAAATTAAATCTGTTGTATTTTGTCAAATGAGAGTGATATAACGGCGGAGGGTTCAGCGCATGGGCGGCAAAAAGACGAGAGATGGCCACGGCGGCGGGCGGTGCGCCCGCGCCGATATAAGTGCGGGTTGGGCGCGCGCCGCCGCAGTGCCGCTCCCACTGGCTCCGACACAACGTCCGTACCATGGGGAGAGAGGTAATTACATTAACTATATTACATTATATTTAAAAACAATTTAATTCAAAAATATTGTGGCAAAATTCTAATTTGTGTGCTTTCTCAAACGGTGTTTATCCTTGTCCCCAGGCATTAATAGCAGCCCTGTGCTGCCTGATGATCAGTGGATCGCGAGCAGTGAACAATTTCGTTTTGAAAGATCAGCTCGGTGCGGAAAGTGCGTCACGGCTGTACCGACAGGCGGGCGGGCTGGTGTACGCCAGCGCGGCGCCGTACGGAGCCTACTCGTTCCAGATACCGACGATCAGCGTGCCACAGGGTGCTTCCTCCAGAATCGTACCCGTGAAGGAAAGCTTGAGTCTCCAGCATGCTAATGGAAATGGGTACTTGAAGGACTCGTACGGAAACAGGTTCGTGGAGGCGCTGCAGTCGATGAAGTCGCTACCTTTCAAGCCGTTTCCGCAGCAGTACGTCCAGCTCCAAGAGCTGCCAGCGCACTTCGCGCAGCCGCTGTCGGCCGCGCCCGCCGGCTACCACCAGTACAAGCAGGCGCCGCAGGTGATCGTTGGCTCGCACTACCGCCTGCCGCTGCAGTCAGCCGCACCCGCGCCGGTCAACCAGCACATCAGCTTCGCTCACCCCGGCGTCTACGCAGATACTATCAAGAATTTGTCACCGGCCTCGATATCCTACGGTCCTCATTTTGGATCTGTCATACACGTGCCCGTACAGTCGGCAGCTCCGACTAGAGAATCCCAAAAAAGTGGTCCGGCGCCTCAAGATTCTTCACATTCTCTCTCTGAACAGCAGGAGCATCGTTCGGCCCCGCAGCATTCCTCGGGTCACAGAGCCGTACATGTCGAGACACAACCGCAGGAACGGTATCATCAATTGCCGGGAGAACACAAGTTCCAGCGACTACAAGAGGCACCGCAAGAGACTTATTCCGAAGAAGAAGCTCCCGCTCCTATCCCCGCTCGACAAGTGAAGCATAAAGTGACGACGCAACAGTTAGTGTCTGCCATCAAAGAAACTCCCATACCGACCGTGGTCAATGGAAAGAAAACCGTTGTTAATGTGAAGACAAAACCGCCCCTCCCGTTGTTGGACATCAATCTTCTCGAACCTTTGACGTTCGCGAATCCTCTGGTGCCTCAAGTGCAACATTTCTTACCGCGTATAAATGAAGCCACTTACCACAAACTTCCCGAATTAGATAATCACGAAGACAAAAAATATCAAAAGGAGTTCGTCATTCAGAAAACTAAGACCTACGACAGTGGAGTCATTAAAGCAAAACCTAAAAAAACAAAAAATAGACAAAAGACCCCTAAAATTGAGCACTCGTACCATGATGAGTATATTCCTGCAGCGACCGCGAGGCCGGCGGTGACGAAAGCCCTCGACGATGCTCCTGAGATTGTCTACGAAATCAATTCACCAAACTACAAAGAGACGATCAAAGAAAAAGCAGTAAAATACAATAAAGAAACAAATTCTGAGCCCGTGCACTACACTTACGGAACGAACACTCACAAGGAACCAGTGCAATACTCCTACACTCATACCTCCAAGGAGCCGGTGCACATTCAGGAAGTACGTTATGAAGGCATAGGGGAGGGCCCGAAACATCTGATTTACAACTTAAAGCCTGAAGAACATAACAGTGATAGTGAGAAATCTAAAACAGAAACCCAAGATTCTGGAGAATCTTCCGAGCATTCCGAAGACGAGGGTCAGCAACGATCTCACCACCGGGAACATAAGGAGCATCACACGACACGTCAGGAAGCTCCGAAAGAAACGCATCATTACGTACCGGAGCATAGAGAGCAGGAATATCATCATAGACCTAGTTCAGACTCACATCACAATGTGCATCATAGTCGCGACCACAGACCTAAAACTGACTCTCACCATAATGTCCACCACAGCGATCATCACAGGCCAAGTTCCGATGCACATAATGTTCATCATAGTGAACATGCACATCACAATAAGCCCAGTTCCGACGGTCATCACGTACAACACGAATACCACAATAAACCAAGTCCCGGCGCTCATCAACATGTGCAGCACAGAGAACAAGAATACCATCATCATAAGCCTCATTCTGACACACATCACAATGTGCAACATACCAGTAATCCTGAGGAATACGAGTCAGTCGACGTAATTCCCTTCCAATATGAAGAGGACATCAGCCTCACCGCTCCTATTAAGGTGGACCCCAACCAGCACGTGCAACGAGGCCACTCGGAGCCCCCGCAACAGCCCCGCCCTTCACCCGGCCCTCAGCAACACTCACGGCCCTCCCACCCTCCACAACATTACCCCCAGGCAGACTCCAAGACGTACCATGACCACGACGCGCCCTCCACTCACGTCCGCGAAAAAACAAAACAAGTTTACATTAAAGAGGAAACGCCCGAAGAGGACTACACTGTAGGAGAACAGCTGATGAAAGCTATGTTCGGTAAGGAGGAAGATAAGGAACAAGATTTCGAAAACGCGTATAAAAACTCTGCTTTCGGGTTCCCCGCATACGAAAAGTCGGCCGCAGACATAGAAAAGGATATTTACAACCCAGAGAGCTACGGTGTGCCGCGCGAACATAGCGCCTACGACATCGATCATACACCTTTCCAGCAGTACCAAGAACAAGACGATGACTTTCCTAAGGAGATGCGTCTCAGCTACAAAGACGACAGAGACAAAACTAAAGAGGACTACTTCCTAGATTACTCTATCAGTAAACCGGAAAGCCTGGCCGGCCGGTACCAGAACAAAGCGAATTATTACAAACTGTACAAAGATCAAAGGCCAGAAAAATATGTCGCACGCGAGGACGACAACAACGAACAAAAAAGCGCAAAGCTAACGGCGATACCATACTCATATTACCCGGTGCACGGCGGTAATATGAAACAATATTTTGCTCAGTATAAAGCGGCCCCGTACGTCTTAGAGTACGATTACTCTAAAGGAGTGCCGGCGAAACCGAAAGACAATTCAGCACATGCGACCCGGCCCTTCCAGCAGTACAAGATGACCACGCATTTCGTAGAGCCTCAGTTCCAGTACGGGTTCGAACCTATCTCGATACCGCGACTGCTCGACAGCGAGCTCGCCGCTATGGCGACCAACAACAGTCCCAAAAGTGAAAAGCCCGGCACGAGGAAAAAGATTTACAAAGAGAATTTCTACGTAAAGAAAACGAGCATGTCAGACGCAGGGCCGAATAGCTGATAAGATTAATTTATTGTCATTGTGTTACTAGTTTTAATATTATAATCGCCAAATAAGTAAATTAAATAAAAATAATAATTTATTTAATTGTTTATTTCAATGATTTACTCATTTACTTAGTTACTCTAGCGGAGCTGTTCGCTTGTGCAACGCATTTTACTTTCGCTATCCACCAATCAATATATTACGTGACTTTAGCTATTTCTTGCGCCAATTTGTAGTTTATAGTTAGGTAAATATAAAAAAAAACATTGCTCCAGTCAGCAGAGTCAGTAAGCGTGCAATAAGCAAAAAACCCGTGCAATGATTTTGCATGCTATGACCGGATTCAAACTAAAGAAATGCTGGTTGCTCTGAGGCGCAAGCGCAACACTCGGAAATGAAACTTGGTTATTGCAGGTGTGCTACTCACTGTTTGAATTAATAATAGCTAGGCAGGTAATTTCTTATCTTGATATAAAAGGTACGTCATTTGTTAATCAACTTTAAAATTAATCCATAACGTACTTGATATTAATTTTATTAAGACTCGAAAGTGTGCAATATGCTGTTACGCTCTCAGATTCCATTGCTTTGACGAAAACTTAAGGGTCTTGAGCAATTTTCAATTATTAACGGTAAGACAAGTTGCAGATGCAATGTGAGGAAATCAATGAACTAATAGCAAAACTTATCTATTGAAATTTGAAACTGTACCAAGGTTAATTATAAACTATGCCAACCTATAACAAAATATACGGGAAATATTAAAATTGCAATTATCTCTAGCACGGGTTTATTCAGAGTTCAATACTGATGGACAACTTAAAAACTAAAATATTAAAAATTTTGTTCACCGTCACGAGAACAATGATTTCATTTTTAACCGACTTCTTAAAGGAGGAGGTTATTGTTTTATTTAATGTGACTAGTAAAACACGTACACTTTTTTATGCGCTGTAGTGTTACTACATGAAATGAATAAGTAATACAATAAATTCGTCGAGTGTCTACATTCTAGAGAGACATTTTATAAATTTTACAAGTACAAAAATACTAATATAAATAGAAGACGGATGAAATAGATACATCTAGATGCTATGTTACTTATATCATGACAGGTTCATTGACTTTCTCTTGCTCTTTCGCTATCTGGCTTTCCTGTGTGTATCTGAGTATGTGTCGGCAACGTTCCTCTTTTTGAGAAGCCTAACTGTCATCGCAAACGTAGCTCCACCCAGGGCCACTGCGAGCACGGCCAGAATGATCACTCCAGTCGGGACTTGATTTCCGTTGCTAAAGTCGAACAACTCCGCTACACGCGCGACGGGTCTTAGTATCTTGACGACCGGCTCGCACCCTGACTCTCTCACGTACTTCGCCCAAGTTCTATTTGTAAACGTTAGTTCTCTTGGCTTGATGAAAGGTCGTCGCCCTGGGACCGTCTTGTTGAGCGTTGAGCTTATGTTGCGTAGCTGGGTCTCGTTGTAGTGACAGTACAGGTGCTTCTTCTTCTTGTTTCCTTTCACGACGATGTCTTTTTCGGCGCTCTTAGCTCCGATCAGCACGTCCAAGTCGCCTTTTATCATGTTCGCCCAGTCCCACATCTCTGCGATCTTGCAATCACAAACGAAACGATTTCCGAGCAGATTCAGGGAATGCAGTTTTGGGTTATTCACGAATACCAGAGGGTCTATTGTTGTCAAGTTGTTGTTTGCCAAATTTAGCTTTTCCAGGTGGCGCAATGTTTCTAGAAAAGCTAGACTTCCATCGTAAGATTTCAGTTGATTTCCAGCGAGGTTCAAGTCTGTTATATTTACTCCGTTTTTGAATGCATCAATGTCTAACGAAGTGATGTTGCAATTACTCAGATCGAGGTTTGACACCTGTGAAAGTTGCTTCGGGAATATAGGTCCTTTATCCGGAATGACGAGGGGGTTCCCGCCGAGTCGTATTTCTCTCAAGTCCATGTATGTCAGATTTTTAAAGAAAGCGTTCGCATTTAATGGTCTTTTTAGTCCACAAAACTCTAATTCCAAAGTGGTTAATTGTGTTAGGTTACCAAACAATCCGGCTTCGAGAGACAGTAAGTCATTGCCTGACAATACGAGCCGTTTCATCGACGTCATCTTGGAGAATGAATCCGGCCCAATATACGACAAATTACTGTATCCCATATTTAAATACTCAAGATGTTCGAGGGGAACTAACAATTTGGTGAATACGTTGACCAACGGATTGTGAGATATATCTAGTTCCTGAAGATTGTCGAATACATAGAAATTGTCTGGAAGATCTCGCAGTCCACAGTTACTCAAAAATAGTTTCTCAAGTTTCGGGAGAGGAGCGATTGCTTCTTGTAGATCAGGTGCGAACAATGGGTTGCCAGATAGGTAGAGACTTTTTAGCCTGGTTGCATTAGCGAAGGCCTCTCCAGAAATAGGACCTTGAATTTTACAGTTAGATAAATCTAGTAACTCTAAATGATTAACACTGTTTCCTAACGTGGCTGCGACATCCATATCACGCAATTCGTTGTCCGCAAGAATAAGCGACACCAAGTTGGTACAGTTAGAGAAAGCATCTTCAGAAAGCGAGGTGAGGGCCGATTTTCTTAAGTTCAAGTACTCCAATCTGATTAACTTTCCTAAAATTTCAGACATATCAATATCTGTCAAATGGTTACCGGCTAGTTCCAGATTCTTGAGATTGACAGCGGTTGCAAATGTTACTTCTGAAATAGCTGTGATCTTGCAATCGTTCAGTTTTAATGTTTCAAGGCTGGTTAAAGCATCGAATATTCCCGCTCCCAAAGTTTTGAGAGGGTTGTTGGAGAGATCGACAGTGTTCACGGACGTGATGTTGTCGAAAAACTGCGGGTTGATTGTGCTGAGGTTGCAGTTACTGATGTCAAGGAACTGCAGCGTCACGGAAATCAGGAAGGGACCCTCGACTACGCTTATAGGGTTGTCTTGAAGTTCTACATTTAGCAGTCCACGGGAATCTCTGTAACGAATCACAATCACAATTAATCACACACGTTCAACGAGTCTTTTTGGTTGAATTTCTCGGAAGGTACACCCAGAAGGTCAACGGCTAGTTAAGTACCTTGGCACATAATAAAACTGATTGACCGGCAAGAAGTATGAGTATATAAACATCTTACTATCGTACTAGTAAAACTCCAATTTGCATTCGTTGTTGGGCCATTATCTAATATTGGCACTAGTTGACGGCAATTTGCCGCGGTTCTGGGCACAGCCATAACAAGATCACGAGCAATTTAAACAATTTTATCATCAGTATAGGTACACATTGTGCCATCGGAATTCATCGGATGAATGTCAGCGCAGGCCACGGACAATGGACGCCCGTGAGAAATAACTATGGGGTAAACTTAATGAGCCACACTGCGTGACTCATTTAAACGTAATAAAATTCGGTCGAAGCGTTTATTTGCTCTGACAAGATCAGTAACATTGTAAAAAGCTGAAATAAACGTTTTCTTTTAATATTTAATAGCGAGAAAGAGTGGCAGAAACAAAGAGAGGCCTATACCCAGCAGAGGGTCCATCAGGGCTGGTAATGATGACCTGCTACAGTCAGATACGTTCAAAAACCTAGCAAAGTTATCAGCATTCGTAGTTTTCATACAGCTTTTTACAACGTTATTGCAGCTGTCACAGCAAATAAATGCAAAGGCCAACCATAGCCTAATATTACGTAGGTACTGGATATTTATAAGCACGTCATTATTATAATTGAAGGTATCTACCTGAGAGAGAAAACCCAAATTGCTTGCTTAGGTAGACTACCTACCACGGATCTTATGCCTAATTGAATTATAAAAATTTAGTTGTACCTACGATATATAAGAAAAAAATTATGGCATCATAGATCAAAATAATAGGTCAGCAAATCTGGGAGCACTCGCACATCAAACAACACATTCCTTTATTTCTGCCAGGCATGGCCAAAAATATATGGTCAACACTTAGAATATCTAAGGGACAACGTCATACTTTGATGATACGTTGTCTGGAAGAGATTTAAGCGATAAGACTAAATTTTGTACCTACTTATTTTTGACTTATTCTTCTTGTAAAGTCAATAAAGTGTTATGTTATGCAATTTTCTGAAGAAAAGGGCAAGGGCTTCCCGATCGGCGGAGTGAAACTCGATTTTATGTGCCAATTACAACTTGAGTAAGCATAATAAGTTTCTTTGTACGAATAAAATAAAATGGTAGTTACATATTTTAAATAAGTGAATCTAATAGGTATGATACTTACAGGAAAGCTTCTGAATCGATGTAAGTAATGTTATTCCCAGATAAATCCACGTCTATCAAATACTCTAGGCCTTTGAACGACTCTCTTTCCACTCTTGTTAAGCGATTATTGGCAATTTGAAGTCTCCTCATCTTAATGTCGCTGGGGAATGGCTTTAATGCGGTGATATTGTTCCCGTTCAAGTCCAGAATATAGACGCTCAGGCTGAGTTCGTCGTACGGAACCTCTGTGAGATTGCTTTCCGAACAATCTGTGACCCAGTTGATCCTAGAGTAATGACAGTCGCATTCGTCAGGACATTCCAACTCGAAGCTGTCTCCATTGAAGCCGCAGGTGAAACCAAGTGCGATCAGGCAGAAAACGAAGACCGTGGAGGAAGCCATGTTGATTATCCGTGATTTTCGAAACCTTCAGAAGATTTATGTAGCCATATTACACCTGTGAGCAAAGAAGACATCGGTTGAATATTTAGCGAACATGACTTATCGATTAGTACATCGGTAAATGCGATGAACAGTGGCAGGGATGTGCGAATTGATAAACATCTATTCGAGATCATATTGTATAACTTCAAATAGCTCATCAGTGTTAGTAAACATCGTGAGAATTCCTAGAGCTGTATATACCAGTCAATTCGCAGAAATTGCTTTCAGCACCGAATTCCTCTGAATAAGTATATTGATAAATGAGGATCACACACAACAGTTGTCACAATCGATCGCCCTTGACTTCAGGATGGACTCTCTTTGTGTGGACAGCGTTCGAGACGGTTCAGTGGAATTAAAACGATGATTGTGCAAGGAGGAGCGACGACGGGACAATAACGGTAATAGCCGCCATCCTGCTCGACCGGCGTGAGCTGCTTCCCGCCAGAATTTTCCAGAAACTCCGCCCCAGAATGCTAATAGGTCACGCCCTTGTTTACGCGCATTTGCATCAAGTTATCACCGCGAAAGTCGTCGATAATATGGTTTACGATCGAAAATTAAAAATATGCTTTCGGTAGGTATGTAAGTTTATATATTTCGTAGGTAGAGGTCAAAACATGTAAACTTTAAATAGGTAAATGCGACGCAGCATTCTTGTGTAGGTATGTTTTTTCCTTTTTAAATCTTGCTAAGACAAGCACGACAAGGAATAAGGAAATTTCGCAAGGGTAGTAAGTACCTACGTACTTAACAAGACCATTTCTTCGAGCAAAATTGACGTTGCCGAACACCACCGATGCGTCATGCTACTCGTGCTAGCCATAATCAGAGTTGTTAACGGATCGCCGGTAGATTTATGAAGTCCTGACAATATATGATCGTGTTCAGAAAAACAAAATGCGGTTGATTGCAATTTGGGACATTTGACATGGACAGTACAGTCTAAGCTAAGAACGATGCTATTGAATACCAATCTATACAGGGAGATATCAGGACCTATGAGGTACAATTTCCTTTGGTATCACCTAGGATGGATTGGTATCACATCCTAAAGGTCTAGCTGGAAACATTGGCGTTTGAATCGTTAATATTAAAACCAAAACTTTCTTACTTCTAAGTACACCATGTCAAGTGATGTGACATTTGTTTTTGAAGATAACATATATTGACAGAATATTTATACGAAAAACAAATTTTGTGAGAAAACCTTAAAATAATAATAATAATAGCTTGCATCTGGTTGACCTCGGGTTATCCTTGGTTGGACGTCTGGTAATGAAGCAGAACAACATTGTATGAGGCAGGAAACAAACTTAATAAAGTCAGTTCATAATTCGACTGTGAAGTTGTGTAACGCATAAAAATATACTTCATCAATTACGCATCGCCATTTGTTGTTATTATGTCTGCAACTTTCAGTGCGGCTTATATAATTTAAAGTAGTGTAAACTATGTGGGAACATAAACAAAACAAAACATTAGCTTAGAATGAAACAGCTGCACTAGGTAGCGCCGGTCGGACGGGCTCTAACCGCGCTCTTGCAAGGGCTTTGTTAACAAACACAATCACTGTAAACAAAACGAGCGTTCGCTGCTCTCGACTGAGCACCGGAAGAACTTCACAATTTCCATAATAAACACTGGATTGGCGTCCCTGGTAGCGTGATTACATCGTGCCATAGTTTCCGCGCCGCTGCATTCGTGAGACTTACATGTGTGATATCCGAGATCGCGTGCTCCCCTCTCGGTCGGCAATGGTCTACTGAAGTGCTAAATCGACTCGACCGTCGCGCAGCTTGGCCAGTCGTCCTGCATGTGATGTCGGATCAACAATAACATATCCATGTCCCTAGATGTAGTAGGTACAGTAGTAAGTAGTAATAACAATATTTTCTGTTGGCATTAGGTTCCCGAAAGTATTGATCGTGTTCAGCGCGATGAGCCGTTCTGAGCTCGAAAACGTCGTCTACACTTCCCCGGGAATAATAAAAGCCGTATTCCTGAGACCTTATGGTTTATTTTCACTCAACTAAATTATCTCCAATAGTAAACACATACCAATCCAGCCTACTAGTTACCGGAGAATCTCGTCTGCGCGATGCAGGAAATGCGCCTCCGGTGCAGTAGCCATCTATGATTTCTCGGCCGAACTAAGTAGGCTCGATTGATAAGGTTTGTGTTTTGATATATGCGTGAAGCGCGCAAACATTCCACCCATCAAGGATCATTATTGAAGATAATGTCCTTCGCAAACATTATTCTTATGAAACACTGAGGTGAAAGCAATAAGCAAATTCTTGTACATATGTATATAAGTAACCACCCATCATGAAAAGACTGAGACACACATTCAAAAGAAAAAAGTATTAAATTACCACCCATCGTGAAAAAGTATTGAATACATGCAAACAAATCTAACTGCCACGCATTATGGCAAGATGAGTGACTAAAATAATACAAAACAAGTTAGACATCTACTGGTAGCAAACAAATTATTGTAATTGGGCGTTTGAGGACGGTGTTTTTACATTTAAGCGAAACAACTCTGATAAGTCCGTCGTCGCCTGGGTGTACATCAACTATTCTGGCTAAAGGCCATTTGCCAGGAGGCAAATTGTCATCTTTTACTAGCACTAGGGTACCGATTTTAATGTCATTGTCCATTTGTTTCACCCACTTAGGTCGTTGTTGAAGTCTGCCATCAACTGAGTTCTGGTTGCAGCTTTGTAACGCACACAATCTATGCATCTGTGTACCACCTGATTTGTCATGTTCTTGCAACCCAGAATCCAGAACTTTTGTCGAATGTAATTGAGCATGAGGGTTGGTCATAGATTTGATTCTTCACCGTTTCTAGTTGGTACTCGAACAACTCTCGTAGTTGCTTGTTCCCAGCAGTGAAATTTGTAGCATTGTCGCTCCAGACATGGCTACAGTGCCCACGCCTTGCAGTGAATCTCTTAAAAGCAGCCACAAAACTTTCGCAGTCTAAACTGCTGACAATCTCTGTATGTATGGCTTTTGTCACCATACAAATCCAAATATAACCCTTGTATGTTTTGCATCCTCGACCCTTTGACATTCTGAGATCTATAGGTCCAGCAAAATCAACGCCTGAGTGTAGAAAAGGTCTGGTAGGAGTAACTCGTTCTTGCGGGAGATCTGCCATCAACTGAGTTCTGGTTGCAGCTTTGTAACGCACACATACAATGCATCGGTGTACCACCTGATTTGTCATGTTCTTGCAGCCCAGAATCCAGAATTTTTGTCGAATGTAATTGAGCATGAGGGTTGGTCCCCCATGGAGAGTCTTCATATGTGCCTGTGCAACAATTAATTTTGAAAAGATATGGTTGTATGGTAGAATTATCTGGTGTTTAGCATTTTCAGGTATATTGGCATGACGTAACCGGCCTCCGACTCTTAAGACATCCATTTCATCTAAAAATGGGTTAAGCAATCGAAGTTTACTCCTTTTCTTGAGGGGTTTGTTCTCCCTCAAGCTGTGTACATCGTCTGCGAATTCTCGCTTTTGGCAAAGAAGAATGCAAACCGTCAATGATTGTGATAACTCTGCAGCAGTAAGGTAAGTAGGATACTTTTCTTTCTTTCCGAATCTCTTGCACCATGCTATGACTCTCAGTAATTTGTCCAGTGTCGAAAATCTTTCAAAAAGATCTTGTATGAAATCAGTCTCGCTGTCTCTATTTGAAGTATCTATGAAGTGTACTACCCTTTCTTCCAGTTCTAAGTCTTCAGGTAAGTCTGTAGGTACTTTATGTTTACTTTCTCCTTCTAGCAACCACTTAGGACCCTTCCACCAAAGTTCCTCATTTTTCAGCATAGAGCCTAACACGCCCCTCGACGCAAGGTCGCTAGGATTCTCCTTCGAGACCACGTGACTCCAATGATGCGCAGGTAAGGTAGTTATGATTTCAGATGTACGATTTGCGATGAATGTCTTCCATTTACTCGGGTGACCCTGCAGCCACGCCAAGACTACTTGTGAATCCGTGTAAGCATAGATGTTTTCTCTAGCAACTTTCAGGTGTTCAGCGACTTCATTCAGCAGTTTGGCAAGCAGAGCAGCACCACATAACTCCAAACGAGGTATCGAAATTGTTTTTACAGGTGCTACTTTCGTTTTTGCTGAGATTAGCTGTACGTGAACATCTCCTCCTGAACCAATTACACGTGAGTATACAACGGCTGCATAAGCCATGATACTAGCATCAGAAAATCCGTGAATTTCAAGTTTAGTGTCGTTTGTAGTCGTATGTAACCATCTCTCAATTTTAATTTCAGATAGACAAGGTAGTTCTAGGCGATACTTCAGCCAATCATCTTTTAATTCCTGAGGTATCTCCTGATCCCAACTCACGCCAGAAAGCCACAGCTTCTGAAGGAAGACTTTACCGATAATAATGGTAGGAGCAAGCCATCCCATAGGATCGAAGAGTTTAGAAACCTCGCTCGCTATAGTCCTCTTCGTCACAACGGTCTGCTCAGGTAAGTTTATTGAATATTGAAATTCATCTCGCATATTGTTCCAGGCTATCCCCAGAGTCTTTACTGTCACATCAAGATTTAGTTCTTTGTCATGGTTGTCTACTCTTTGCATAACTCTCAGAAGGTTTGCGTCATTCGTATTCCACTTTTGCAGTTCAAACCCTCCAGATTTAAGTAGTGCTGTCATTTCATTGTATATCAAAATTCCTTCTTCGTAACTGTTGGCGCCTGTTAACAAATCATCCATGTAAAAATCTGTCAGAGCTATACTTGCTGCAACTGGATGCTGTTCTTTCTCATCTAACGCCAACTGTTGCAGGACTTTGGTTGCCAGGTAGGGTGCACTGGCCGTACCAAAGGTCACTCTATGCATTTGAAAATCTCTAACTTCGTCGTTTGTATCTTCGCGCCACAGCACGCGTTGAAATTCCGGCTGAGTAACGACGACCTGCCGATACATTTTGACTATATCGGCTACTAAACCCACTTTGTGTTGACGCCATCGCATGATTATATGTCGCAAGTCTTGTTGCAAACGTGGCCCGACCATGAGGTCATCATTTAAAGAAACTTGATTTTTGTATTTACAGCTCGCGTCGAAAACCACTCTAACCTTAGTAGTAGTTTTGTCGGTTCTAATAACTGCGTGATGAGGTAAGTAAACAGCAGTTGATTTGTATTTATCTTCATCCTCTTTTACTTCTTGCATGTGTTGTAAATCTAAGTATTCTTTCATGACTTTGTTGTATTCTTTCTTCAGCCACGGATCTTTCTCTAATCTTCTCTCCATTTGCAACCATCTCGCTTTGGCAACTCCTCTTGATTCGCCGTACTGACATAGTGGGTCTCTATCTTTGAATGGCAAAGCCACTGTATATCTTCCGTCTTCTTGTCTCTTGTGTGTCTCTTTAAAGTGTTGTTCACAATGTTTCTCTTCGTCTGTAAAATGTTTCTTGCATGCACCCTCTTCTATCTCCCAAAACCTTTGAAGCATATCTTCAATGTAAATGTGCATGCTAAGTGTAGTAGTGTAGCCATCTAGAGCCTCAGTACTTGAAATCTGGCCTGTCAATATCCACCCGAGGTGAGTATTCTGTGCTATTGGTGATCCTCGGGGGCCCTTCCTGAGTCCAGCAGTAATTATATCACTGTAGACGTCTGCGCCTAACAATAGATCCACCTTCCCTGGTTTTGCGTAGTTAGGATCTGCTAGTTCAAGTTGACGCAGGTGTGACCAGTCAATGTTGTGTACTTCTGTAGTTGGTAACATTCGAGTGAGTGATTTGAGCACGCATGCTTTCACTGATGTAGCAAAGTTTGTGTTGACTATCGAATGTGCTTGAAATGTAACCATGTTTTTGGAGTGGAGGCTTCTCCCGTTCTCGCCCAGTCTATTAATTGTGCAATTGATTGGAATTTTATTCAACCCAAGGAGCTGTGTTGCGGACTCTGAAATAAATGAACCTTGGGACCCCTGGTCTATCAATGCTCTCAAGTGATATGTAGCCCCATTGTGTGTAATAACTTTCACCATGGCTGTGGCCAACAGCACGTTTGTGGGAAGTTCCTTATCCGCGAAATGGGACGCTACATTGGTGTTGACTGGTGTAAAGGCTACTGTTGATGGATCGTCTCGGAATTGTACAGTTCCAGCTCGCTCTGGAACTTGATCTATGGCTTTATTCTCGGGGTGAATTAAGGAATGGTGTCTCTTTCCACATCTGCGGCAAGAAACTTTATGTTTGCAATTATACACGGTGTGATTTGGAATTAAGCAGTTATAGCATAATCCATTCCTTTCTATGAACCTTCTTCTTTCGTCGCAGTTAAGCGTGATAAAATTCTTACAGTGGTAAATCAAGTGGTTTCCTTTACAAAAATTGCAATTCGTATTAGCAGAAGCTGCGGTGTGAAAGGACGATTGTCTCGTGTTTGATCTGGGCCTTATTTGTGATTTGGATGATTCTAATACTTCGAGAGTTCTGAAGCGTGACTCTAAGAAGACGCACAGTTGTTTGTACGTAGGTAGTTCGTCACCGCTATCTTCATTAATACCAATGTGTTGCTCCCACAGACGAACTGATTCTGCATCCAGATTGTTCACCGTGATGTAGACCAGCATAGGATCCCACTCGAACGATGCTATACCCAAATTCTTTAATGCGTTGAGACATTCATTTGTTGTATCAAGAATCGACTTAATTGCCTGAGAAGACTCATTACTGATGGATTTTTGTGTCATCATTCTTTTCAGCAACGCATTTATGATGAAGCGCTTGTTGCTAAAACGTTTTTTAAGAGTCTCCCACGCTTCATTGTAGTTCGCTTCTGTTATGGCTATATGTCGCAGCAACGCCTCTGCTTCGCCACTTACACTCGACTTCAAATAATGCAACTTTTGAACACTCGATAATGATTTATTATTATGGATCAGTGATGAGTAAAGATCATGAAACGATGTCCATTCTGCGTATTGTCCAGAGAACGTAGGTATATTTATTCTCGGCAGTTTTATGTCTGATTTTGCTTGTGTGATCGGCACATGAGTTGAGGTTGCTGGCAGCGACACAGATGGCGCCAATTTCTCAAGACATTCCAGCATCTCACACTTGCCCAATGTATATGCCTCTTCACCTTGTGAATAAATATCATTAGAAATGTAATCTGGTGACGTAATAAGCTTCATATGGTTTTTCATAAAATGTTCCCATAATCCTTCTAGTATGTTTAATCTGACGTGTACATAAGTTTTATTTAATTTTATTTTCGAAGTTTTCTTAAAGTTTGTCAATGCCGATTTTAATTGTCTAAGAAGTTCCTCTTGTTGACTCAATAACTCCTCCATTATGACATGTACTTATAAATTTTTGCAAGTAGAAAACTGTTTAAATTTAACTAAGTCCAAGTAGGTAGTTGACAAATAATTACAAAGTCTTTTAGCACTGTTTTTTTCTAAGTGCACTAATACACTAAGTCTTACTGCACTTAAATTGTTCAAAGTTTAAATTCACTAAGTCAGAATTATTTACAATTAATACAAGTATTTTTGCACAGAAAATGTTCAAAGTTCATAAATGTTCGAAATTTATGACAAGTCCACAATACACAAAAATGTTCAATCACTTAAAATGTTGTTTTTACTCACGATTACCAAGTCCTTAAGTCACTGTCCTAAGGTTCACTCACTAATGTCACTTTTAGAACGCACTCGCACGCACTTCTTAACGGATCGGAACACTCGCGAACGCGACACTTATAAATCCGGCTCGAAGGACCAATGTTCAGCGCGATGAGCCGTTCTGAGCTCGAAAACGTCGTCTACACTTCCCCGGGAATAATAAAAGCCGTATTCCTGAGACCTTATGGTTTATTTTCACTCAACTAAATTATCTCCAATAGTAAACACATACCAATCCAGCCTACTAGTTACCGGAGAATCTCGTCTGCGCGATGCAGGAAATGCGCCTCCGGTGCAGTAGCCATCTATGATTTCTCGGCCGAACTAAGTAGGCTCGATTGATAAGGTTTGTGTTTTGATATATGCGTGAAGCGCGCAAACAGATCGTGTTTGAAAAAGTACGTTCGTCTCGCAGATGGACTTGGCTTGCATTAGCTTCACCAAGGATGAATGATTATATTTACTCAATTTGATGACAATACAATTATTTGGTACCATCGAATTAATCTGAAGATGGGGCCAGGGAGTCGTTAGAACTCTTCTATGGCTACTAGTAAACCCCTCGAGTTTAGGTCAATTGGCTGGTTTAAATTCGATAGGTACATTACACGTGACGGTGACGAGCAACTGATAATGGATCCGAGAAGTAGGTAGTGGAACTCTGCAATAGCTATCAGCAAACCTCTCTAGTTTGGTCTTAAAGCATGTTTTTAAACTATAAAAACATAGATGGGCATTTTTCATCAACAACAACCCGTCTCAAGCCTGCCAATATCAATTTTAGTGCCATACGAATTCCTAAGCAGCACCTGAGCCATTATACCCATGTAATTATCGTCATAGGTAATTAAAGTAGATTATTTCATTATACGCAGATACAAACATAGTTAAGTAATTAAATTAAATATCAACCTTACTAGGCAGGTAACTACTTTTCTAAGTAAAATAAAATAAAAACTATTACTCCTGCCGGAGGTTATATTCGCTGCGTATTGCCATTTCCATTTGCACAGGCGCAGACATCCAACGATACAATCAGAATCACATAGGTATAATAGATGTGTATATTTATACCATTTGTGACAAACAAACAACCCCCACGCACCTCATATTAGCACTCATGAGTCATGTTTGCTCTGGAAACTCATACGTCATGAGTCATGACGTATGAGTTTCCAGAGCAAACAGAAGCGCCTATGTTTTCACTAAGCAAATACTAAGCTTCACGAACCTCCCTGGGCTAAATGTGCGATGAAAGTTCTACATAGATTAACGCGTTGTTTTGTTAAATTATGTCATTCAGTTCTAAGGACCAAAGGTACCTATTTAACTTGTAGGTACCTCTACCTGCCCTGTGATGTACCTAGTTACAACAATCGCTGCGGTCTCCACATCTTATTCCTTTAGCATAAATATGAAAGAATACGGTAGGAAACTACCTACCTAAATATAATCTATCAACACAATACCAATATGATATTATGCGAGAAAGATCATGTTGATTTTTGTGATTAGATAGTAGATAGGTACTTAATAAGCAAGCAAGACTATATACGTACGTCCGAACTTCATATTATGTAGGTACATTGATATAGAAAGATATCACAAAAAATATTAACGATCTAGCTAGCCACTATAATATGAATACGGCCTAAAGCTACGTAATACCTACCTTTTTGACTTCTATCTATCTATGGTATGTCGTAATATTACGATTTACGATATACTATAGAAGTCAAAACGACCTACTCAAGTTCTAAACTTGTGTAGGTCTACTCGTGTTAATGTGTATGAACTAGTTGCGCCCCGCGGTTTCACCCGCGTTATGAAAATCGGTGATGATGATGATGTTGAAAAGTAGCATATGTGTTAATCCAGGACATAAGCAATGTATGTTCCAAACTTCATCCAAATCCATCCAGCCGTTTCTGTGTGATTGAGTAACAAACATCCATCCATCCATCCCTCCATCCATCCATCCATCCATCCATCCATCCATCCATCCATACATCCATCCATCCATACTTTCACATTATTATGTGATATTAGTGTGAAGTGTGATGTGATTATGATGGTCGATTATGATTTACTATATGTTACTGAATATGCTCGATTGTGAGAAAGTGATATGATGAGGTAAAAAAATGTATTTTCATGTCGGTTCTAAAACTTCATTATTAAAGCCTCTAGTAAAGTCTCCACCACATAACTTTACTAGAATAGGACAGTAAAATACGGAAAACGAGGTGGTATGGCCATTCATGGCTTTATCTTGCTCAGTAGCTAGCGAAAAAAAAAAGTCTGTTGACAAAAGTTGTGAACGTCAGTCAGATGTCAAACTTGAGTTTGCTTTGACATGTGACAGTTGCCCTTGACTGTCAAATTAAAGTTGACGTCTCGTAAAATAAAATCAAAAGCAAAAAGCGAAACAAAACAAATTTCACAAATAAATTGGAAATTCCGACTAGTATAGTATAGTAGTAGACATACATCAGAGTATATATCGGGAATAGTAGATATTTGGATTATTTGGTAGATATCTGACATTTGTGTCGGAAACGGTGCATCAGTGCACCTTCACTTGCTAAATTTTAGCAAAATCATACTTTTACAATGGCGCGAGTAACTGATGCCTGTCAATCCACGGACGGAGAGCCTCTGAAGGATATATTCGATCAAGCCATGAAGACATACGACAACATAGAAAAGGGCTCAGAACCGACCAACAGCGACGCCGTACAAGTAAGCTCAGGTGTTTTCTTCCTATTTTCATCAGTTCTAGACGCTCCTGCATCATGGGACACTTGTGCCTTAACAATTTAAAAAAAAGTTAGTATACCTAGTTATTGAAATCGTCGATTTCTCAAATGTCGATAACTCGATCAATCATTTTTGAGTGTGCGTCAAGCGCAATGCACCAAGCATTTACAATTGTTTAATGGGATGAGTTCTAATTCTGGTAGAAGAATAGATAATGTAAAGTGTAAGTATTTGATTTTTTACCATACCCACTTGAAAATAGGTTCATTTATTCTTTGTATAGTGAGAACCAATCTTAACATTATAAGATCTCAGAAAAATCAGAAGGGCTATTTGCATATGTATAACTTCTCCTTTGCCGAGGTACATGGAGTAGGCTCCGCCACGGATGTCCTGCAACCCTATGTTCAGTGGCGTATTTTAAGATTCAGCGCCCTGGGCCTGTAATGCACGAACTGTGTAGAGCAGACAACATAATAGAAACTCACGGCATACCAATTTTTTTTTAGGAATGGTATAGATATTACATAGCTTGGGTAAACTACAGATTTTAAGCTCTGGTGGATCATGGCCCTTGCTAAGCTTGTGCTGCAAATGCCACCTTCCTTAAAATCTGTTTCTTTACCCATGTGAAGTAATGTACTATTTACAACAATATACTTACCTACCATCTTCCTCTCAGTAACTTTAAGAGTCTACCTTTCTCTCAGTAACTTTAAAACTAAATCAAAATACTACTAAGTTAACAAAGAGCAACAGACATGGCAGAGCATGGACCCTGGAATCCATGGAGCTGCAATACAAACAAAATATTAAATATTACAGATGAGCATCAAAGCAGCTATAACAAAGTTGGAGAAGGCAACGAACCTGGTGTCCATTTCGGGCATGTTCAGTAAGAATGAGTGCCTGGAGGAACTGCCGACGGAGACCCTGCGCTACTTGATGCTGCCTGCGCTGCTCGGCACACTCACCCTCAAGCTCTGCAACCAGCCGAGGAGGGAGATTATTACTGTTGCTGAAATTTATTTTAGGTAATGTAATAACTTTAGGGCCGCTATTGTTAACTTGGAGCAATTTTGAAATGCTACTTTTATAATTTTAAAATATTTTAAAATAATTATCTAAACGTCTGGTCGAATAATCTTGTGACCAAAATGCTGGCCGGTATCTTGCGCAATGTGTTAGCATTGCAATCGGACGCGGCAATGAGACTAGCATGCAGGGAACGATGCCTACAGGTAGCGGTTTATTAGATTAGTGTAGTTTAATTTATTTGAATTTAGTTAATTTTAATTCTTTATTTTAATTTAGGTAAGTTTACTAGGTAGTTTAATGTTTAATTTAAATAACAGGGGGCAAGTACCTTTATTAACTAAACAAAATACTAGCTAAAACTAACACTAAATAAACAGTTAGACTGTCCATAGACCGTTGTAGGTCTAAAGGCAATCCAAATGCTAAATAATTTAAATATAAGTATATAAATTAACTAACTTCACAGCCATGTACTTTGTTCAAATAAAGTTATTTTTTATTATTATTTTAATTTAGGTAAGTTTACTAGGTAGTTTAATGTATTTATTTTAATTTAGTTAAGTTTGATTCTTTATTTTAATTTAGGCAAGTTAGTTATGTTGTTATGTTAGGACCCGGGTATG
This sequence comes from Agriopis leucophaearia, assembly GCA_949125355.1. Classification (NCBI taxonomy): domain Eukaryota; kingdom Metazoa; phylum Arthropoda; class Insecta; order Lepidoptera; family Geometridae; genus Agriopis; species Agriopis leucophaearia. Next base: position 2,407,074 of record OX421262.1, read on the forward strand.
TCCTAAAACTTCGACCAGAACCACCGGAGGATGAGCAGCAGCGTCCTAATAGTGCACGGTGAACGTACTGCGATCCCCAAGCCGCTTGCCAAGCGTGGGGATTATGGCAACACCCCTATCTATGAGGGAGGCCTTGTCCAACAGAGGACGTTAATTGGCTGATGATGTTATGTTTCCAAATATGTATACTTTTAGTGAATAAAGTTGATTAATTGATACCTAAATAATATAAAAAATTATTCAATGTAATTTGCAGAGATTTCCTGCAGCGGTGCAAAGACTATGAAGTGACAGATATTGAGGTACCACAACCAAGCACTGAGTCAAGTGAAAACACAATTGCAAGGCCAACTAGTGAGCAAGCCAAAATTTCAAACATGGTGAGCAAAAGAAAATATTCAACAATATTATTTGTTTAACAAACTGATTTTAAATGTTATACCAAAACCAAAATAATAATTTCTGAGCTAGGATTTGCTACAAAATATTGAATAAGTTTTAGTTATTCTTTAAATGGTTAATTATTAATAATTATAGTTATTAATTATAGTTTTAGTTATTCTTTAAATGGTTAATTATTAATAATTAACCATTTAAAGAATAACTAAAACTTATTCAATATTTTGTAGCAAATCCTAGCTCAGAAATTATTATTTTGGTTTTAATTGTAAAGTTGTGTATTGTAAAGTTATATGTAATGTAATTGTTAAGTTATATTGTATTGCAATTTTTTTTTGAATAAATTATTAAATTATATTACTAACATTTGTCAATAAACTGATTGAAACAGCTAAAATTTGTTTATTGACAAATGTATGTAATAGTGTGCATTAAAGATAAATAGCTTTACGTGAGTTTGTAAAGAATAATAATCAATTTTCGCATACATAAAAAAATAATTAGAACGCCTGTCAAGGCATTTTTGTAAGAAATTTGTTGTAGTCTGTTGCACCCATATAAACGAAACGTCAGTCATTTGAAATCAGTTAGCAACTGTGACGCGGAGTTGCGCTGATCTAAATAAGTCGCGTTGATCTAAATAAGAATGTTCAATCAAGCTTCTGTCATAATGTTTACGCGACAAATAGGAAACTGTTTGTATCAGGGGTTACAAATAAAACTAACCAACTGTAAACCCCCAGGTGCTATCCCGTGAAGCAAAGATCAAACGCTACAAGGAGATGAAAGACCTTCAAATGAGGCTGTCCTCTCTGTCCAAAGCCATGGAGAGCCCCATATCAGACGACCAAACCAAGCGAGAGTACTTCAAGACTCTGCTGCTGAGTTATGTGAACCAGGCGGTGGATGAGCTAGCCAGCATTGAACAGGAGAAGCCTATACTGGAATATATGGCTAAACATGCGGGAGGTATGTTTCATTCCCTTAATAAATTGCATTAAGTACTCATGCTTCATGTGTCTTCTATCTCACTCATAATTTTTTTGCAGTTTTATAAATATTAAATGTCCTTAGATACCTAAAGTCTAAGCAGAAAATAACGTTACAAAAATGTTCAGTATTAGTGATGCCAATTCGGTATGCTAAAAAAAATTAACCTATGCCAATTCCGAAACCATTTCGAGATTTTATGTTACAAACCCTTATTTTTCTACTCTGACCTTTTAAAATGATAAGATGCCATTTATTTTAACAAAAAACTATGAAATCATTTGACTTTCATTGACCTCTAAATGACGTCACGTTTTTGCATTTTATTATCTGTGCTTTTTAAGAATAAAAAAATATAATACATTTGACACACTGTTCGTCACACAGAAAATATTTTTCTTTCATATCTGTGGTTTTACAGTCTAGTTCTTTTCAGAGTTGCCAATATGGGGTGTTTTTCCCTAAGCGTAGGGAAAAATCATGAGGAAGGTTTTTTTCGGGGAAATAAATATCTGATTTAGAACGTTTTTACTGGAAGCACCTAGTTAATAGAATTAATTTTCACCACGTCAGATTAATTTGTTTTTATTATGGGTGCTACTCACAACGATATATAATGTTAAACATATTTTAATATGCCATTTGATGTATGATTAATAATTTATATTCAAACATGATGTCTCAACCTAAGATTAAAAAACACAGAACCTTAATAATCGAACAAATAAAATATTTAAATAAACGACATTTTAAGCTATCTGGTTACGTCACAATATCTCAATTTTCAAAAAAATATTTTAAAATATCTACTGAATAGAAAACAAAAATAATGAAATTAGTTTCTTAAAATAGCCTTATCTACGAAATAAAATATAAAAAAAAACTTTACATACCGAAGCTGTTGTCCGTAAGGCCCCAGTTCTGCATTCGCCCCGTAATCCTCTCTACTCCCGAACTCAGGAATAGTGAAGCTTTCTATCAGTGACAGGTTTTTTTTTAAATCGGTCAAGTAGTTTCGGAGTGTATCTTCTATAAACAAACTTAATAATCTCCTCGTTTTTTTTAATATAAGTGTAGATTATTATTAAATAAGGTAATGTTACTATGAGGCCTTATAATGGGATAATAATTTGACTAAATTAAAAGCCTGACATGGGGTATTTTTTTTAGTAGATGGCAACTCTAGATGGACTTTTGTTTTGATTGAATAGAGACTTACGAATTAGTAGGTGTCACTGTCAAGTGTCAAAGTAAATTCTAGTGTCTTTTTTTTGACTCGCGTGCTTTTCTTGGCTCCTCAACGCAACTACATATTTGTGCAAAAAAGTGACGTCATAGGTTTCAAATTTTCAAAAAAATATTATAAAATAACTACTCAATATAAAACAAAACTATTGAAATTAGTTTCTTATAATGACCTAATCTACGAAATAAAAATATATAAAAAATACAAAAAAAAAACTTTACATACCGAATTACTTGTTTGTTTTTGTCTTGCAAAAAAAACCACGTTTTTTTTGGAACAGGTTTTTAGGGTTCCGTACCCAAAGAGCAAAACGGGACTCTATTACTAAGCTGTCCGTCTATCACCAGGCTGTATCTCATGAACTGTGATAGTAAGACAGTCGAATTTTTCACATATGATGTATTTCTGTTGCTGCTATAACAACAAATACTAATACTAATACAACTCGTTTTTATAGATAATGGTACGGAACCCTTCGTGCGCGAGTCTGACTCGCACTTGGCCGGTTATTTTTTCCATAAGTTTCTTTATTTTATAGCCTTCTATGCTGGTCAAGTTGCATGCTTCTCATCTTGCAGTGATGTCAATTTATCTATTTTACTGTCAAATTAATACATTATTGTATTTTGTTTTAACTAATTGTTATTTAACCATTTTAAATGTCAGATATTTATAATATTATTAATTAGTCCGCCACCAAAATCATAGGTAGTTTAGCAGGGTCCCATTTACGAGGTCCCATCGTATATTTAGGCCATATTTCTACCATTCAAGTCTTCTAAATTCACTCTCGAAGACTGCTGTTTTTTTTGTTATGTTTTTAATTGTTTGACAGGTATTACAATATCTTAATATCCAGATTTCTTAATTATGAAGGGAACCATAAAGGTTTCTGATTCAATCCCGTTGAGAAACCCCGAGCATAGCCTTCTCCGTAACTCGGGAACGCGAAGATTGCCTAGATGCATAACTTTAATCGTAGTATTGTATGTGCAATTCCAGAGCCGAAGCCGGCGCAGGGTCGGCGTCCGACGCTTAAGCCGGTCATCATAACGAAGGACGCGCTGCAGAAGGCGGTATTCGGAGCGGGCTACCCCGCCCTACCCGCCATGACGGTCGAAGAGTTCTACGACAAGAGGGTCAGGGATGGACTGTGAGTACATACTGCTACCCATGTTAGTACAGACGGATGCTACATTTCCAACTGGAACACGATCTTACTAATCCTCGCGAGAAATCCATGCTTGTCGCAAATCGCGCAAGTTACTCACGCGAGTGGCTTGCGTCTGTAATTTTTTTTTTATGGTACTACTGATGAGACGAGCGAAGTCGCTCGCCTGATGGCTCTTCACGCTTGCCCATAACACACACAACTTCAACAGTTCAAAACCCTGGATAGCAATGCACTGCGCTATAAGACACACCCCGAGATATAAGATGTCAAATCTCTGTGTGCCCTGTAATTTCGCTGGAAACATTGCCCTTCAATCCGGAACACAGTAGTGTTTTGCACACTACTGTTTGGCGGTTGAATAACTGGCTCAGTTCGGGGTGAAGTAATAGTGTCATTGTGTCCCCAGGTTCCCCGCGGCCGGCTCTAACATCCCGCACGCCACGATACAGAGCACAGAAGAAGACACCGACGAGGCGGAGGAAATACAAAAGGTAACTAAAATAAGCTCAATCAATGTTTTATCTTTTCACAGTTGCAATCACCATGTACACGGAGAGATTGACGAAAATGGGTGAGCCTGCCCCAAGGCAACCTAGTTGTATTTAATATTTATCTCAGTGAGAGTTGTGAACAGTAATGGTAGGACTTGCGGATAGACCTGGTGCCTGGGCCATATAATAGGGCACTGATATTTCGATCCCATGGTAATAAGAGACTACCAAAAGGGGAGCTCTTGGTTCAGGATGAGCGTAGGAGGTTTTGACTCCACCCGAGAGAAAAAAGAATCTACCTGCCAAATTTCAACTTTGTTGGTCCAGTAGTTTTCGTGATGAGTGATTGAGTGAGTTCTTTTTAACCTACCTCGTGGTATAAACTCAAATCATGCTGTTTCATTTGAATTCATTTAGTAGTTCCGGCGTGATGCGTGGTCATGATACAAACAGACAGACAAAAATGAAAAAAAAAAAAACGGTTTTGGCTTCAGTATCGATTATAGAGTGCCATCCAAAAAAAAACCGAAATATTTTCTTTGTACAGAATTGGACCTGCGGGGGTATTATGGATCTTTGATCGGGGTCAGTCAGTGTCAGAATTGACAGAATTTTGACACTTGAAAGGGGTTATGACGCAAAATAAAAAAAAAACAGCGTTGTCTATTTCCAATTTCATACTACGAAATTGGAAATAGACAACGCTTTTTTTTTTTACATACTTTTGACAAGTCGCGATCCCGATCAAAGTTTCGTAATACCCCCGCAGTTACAGTTTTATTATAAGTATAGAAAGCATAAAAAAAATATTTTTCTTTACAACACAATTTATTTTCCGTCAGGAGCGGCTAACAGAGACCGACGACCCCGAGGAGCGAGAGCGACGACGCAACATGGACGAATATAAGGACGAGCACCGGCGCGGCTGGGGGAACCGACACAACCGGAGCTAGGGGATCTGCCCACCAACACGACTGTACCCTGCGCACACGACGGACTTATGTAAAACAGGAGCTTACGGGGATTAAAAGAAGCTTGCAAGGCTGTGCCACCTAGCAACACGACTTTATAGCCTGCGCAGTCGACGTACTTGTAAAAACAGGAGCTAGAGAGGATATGAGCTAACAGGACACAGCGAGGATGCTCGATGGTGGTAGCAACTATACTTTATACCCTGTGCAGATGACGGCCTTCCGAAAACTACATCTAGAGCTAAACACTAGGGACTGGAATGCTTTGCCGCCATTCTTGATTCCTGAAAACTATACCTGGGTGTCTTCAAGGCCAGTGTGAATAAGTACCTTCTAGGTCTACGCGCTCCATCTTCAGGTGAGTTAGGTAGATAGAAAACTCTTTATTGTATACACCAGAAATAAAAATTATAAACAGAGAGAAAACATTTACGAGCTAGTGCCATAAGTGGCGGCCTAATCGCTACAAGCGATCTCTTCAAGGCAACCATTGGATGGAAAGAATCAACGTAACAGGATCGAGAGTAGACCTATTTATTTATAAGATTGGTGACCGTGCCCGTGGTTACTGACACGATACAACAAAATATGTTACTTTTTAACCGACTTGAATAAAGGAGGGGGTTCTCTATTCTGTAGTATATATATATATATGATTCTTCTGTACGTGTGTTTGTCACCTAACTCCTCTTAAACGGCTGGACCGATTTGGACGAAATTTTGAGTATAATATACACTCAAAATTTCGTCCAAATCGGTCCAGAATTTGTTGCAATTCATATTTAGTGTTTTCTAAATAAGTTACCTCTTTTATTAGTATGGTTTTAGTGTACTTTTAGTTATGGTAATTTTTTTGCACTGTCTTAAAATCCGTAGTTTTAAATGTCTGTATTGTATAAAGTATGTTGTTACTAATCATAGAGAATGTGTAATGTCCATACATACTATTGTAAATAGTCCATACATACTATGTATTGAAAATTTTCGTACATTATACGGAACTATTAGCAAAATCAGAAGACGTCCACTGCTGAACATAGGCCTCCCCCTTTAACCTCCACACTGAACGACATCCTGCCACCTACATCAACTGGATGCCCGCGACTCTCACAATGTCGTCGGTCCATCTAGTGGGAGGCCTACCTACGCTGCGTCTTCCGGTTCGCGGTCTCCACTCAAGAACCTTTCTTTCCCATCGGTTAACAGTTCTTCGAGCGAAGTGGCCTGCTCCTTGCCACTTCAACTTGCAGATTTTAATAGCTATGTCGGTGACCCTGGTTCTTTGGCGAATATCTATGTTCCTAATTTTATCGCGTAAAGAAACTCCGAGCATAGCTCTCTCCATTGAAAAAATCGGATTAGTGATTAATAAATACAAGAACATGAAAAACTAAATTGTGGTGTTTAATGTACTTATTTAACTGAACGTATGAATATGTAATGTCCATACATATTATTGTAAATAATCGAAGCACTTCGTACACCATACGGAACTGTTGAGAAAGAAATACAACTAAATAAAAAAAATAATTCTGGTGTTAATTTTACGCCCCGTTTTAGAAGGCGCGTTTTCATGACACTGTGCGATCAGTCGATCACGACTCGCGACTGACACTACAGTACCCTTAGTACAAGATTTGATAGTTTTCGAAAACTTTTTTCGTTTTCGTTTTGATGCATACATTGCTGGGCTGAAAGCTATTCGAAACTATTTTTCGTATTTGAGTGAAGCAACCTATACTGCCGATTACTACCGATTTTAGTTCATCCGCGTTTCCGCTAGAGGCGCTTTACTAAAATGTATGGGACAATACGGAAACGAAAAAAGTTTTCGAAAACTGTCAAATCTTGTACTAAGGGTACAGTGTGGACCACGGGTAAGATAATTTATCAATATAAAAAACGGACTTCATCAGAACTGAACCAAATTGAATTGGGACCAAATGGGAAGCACCAGCGTTCAAATAAAAAAAGAATCATCAAAATCGGTGTAACCCAGTCAAAAGTTCTGAGGTAACTAATTAAAAAAAAACAGTCGAATTGATAACCTCCTCCTTTTTGGAAGTCGGTTAAAAAGCGTATTTTCTTAGGGATCATTCAACCGCTATTCTGTGGACTTTTTGAGTCAGAGCTTAAAAACTATGTGAACTAAAAAGATATAGAGAGAGAGGAAAAGTCTGCCAGCCTTAGAATAAGTTCCTATTCTAAGCTACCAGCTAAAAATCTGTTCTGTGGTGCATAAACAAAGTTGCGCTACACTTGGTAGAGGAAACTTAAAATTTTGATTTGTTGGTCCCTCGTCTATGTCCTTACGTCTTAGGTTTGCCTATATAAAGATAGTAGGTATATATTTTACACTGATCACACACTCGAAAGATTGTGTGTAAGTAGGTATATCTGTCCGCGCATTTAACTCTGTAATCACTTAACATATATTATTTAATCCCGAAAAATAATACCTACGTTATCTGTAGGATAGCGAGTGAAGCAGGGTGCAGATATTGAAAAGACTAGGAAAGTTCATCTTCAAAAGACTAAAAATACATCACTGAAGTAATAAACAAACAGCGTCGTACCTTCCATCAGTGAGATCTTGATCGATCGATGTCAGTGACTTCTACCAGGTGGCAATAACAGACATGTATGTAGATAAATGGTCGTAATGTGGTAGTTTCATCACAAACCGGCCGCGAAGCCCTAGGGCTGCGCTGGCCGGAGGTCAACACCCGCTTAACACCTGTATGAGCACTTTCACTACATACGTTAGCTAAGTATAAAATGGAAAGTGCATGTCACATGGACTATACACTGGAGATGTTACTACAGAGAAGTGGCTTTAGATAACAGGTGTGAAACTGTATCAATTTCGGTCAGTAATAATTCAGGGCATGAAATGGAAGGGAGTGATTGTACTCGGTCCAAGTTTTATTGCTTTGATAAGTGCAATTCACAACGCATCTTAAAAAGCAGTATGAAAACAGCTTTTTAAATATTTTCAGCTACAATTTTAACTTCAAAAACCTAGCAAGTGGTCAGAATTCACGGTTTTCATTCAGCCTATTTACAATATCAATATCATGTAGTTGTCAGACCTAAATAAAAGTTAGACCGAGCAGAGTGATAATTACCTACCTTAGACTCTTTACTCGGTCTAAGTCCGATAAGGTCACCACGTCGGACTTAGACCTTAGAAAATGGCAAGTGCGCGACTGCGTTCACACGCAGTTTTGCCATACATTTTTTCATATAGAATAGGCTCAGAATATTTCTGTATTCTGAGAGAATAGGTATACATTTGGCCACCAACTCGCCTGAACAAAATTGTTGGGACCTAAGATGGAGTTCCTACCTACAACGCGCCGAAGAACGATTTTTGTCGAATGTTTTTTTTCTTTCATTTTAGATCTTTTGATAAGTCAATCGCCACCAGCGACACCAGTCGCGGTTTCGATTTTGCATTCTACATAAAATTGTTTACTGACCAAAACGAGGTTTTCATTTCATCAGATTTCCCCCAGGCTTGCTTACGTCGTTGCATTTTGTGGGTGCTGCTAAGTATAAGATCGGGCTACGGCTAAGTACGAATATTAGCGTGCGTAAATGCGTATGGAATTCTAAACAAATTTTAAATTTCGAAATTGAAATTCCATACGTATTTTCGTATTGCGTAGGTACATAATATTCAAAACTTCGCCCACTGTATAACTTTATCTATGTATACTCAGTCACAAGTGGGTAATTTTACCATTGTAATAAAGCTCACATTGGCACAGCACATGTCTCTAGCAGTGCGGGTGCAGAGAGCGTACTCATCGCCATCAGTGGGAGCGTACTACCTACTTCCGCTCCGCCTCGTAGGGAAGCGGCGCGTGCGCAGCCGGCGCGGGCTGCGCGCCTTCCGAACAGAGTATTGGATGTGGTAAATTGCTTTCAGATATAGTTAAATTTAATTGTTTGGATTAAATGAGGTAAAGAGGAAACCAATAACTCATTTCTGTAAAAAAATAAAATAAAATAAAATCGGATAATTCTCTCGAAATTCTGCTTTTACGTCGCTTCAAGTACAATAAAGATATTAGGATAAATAAAAAAAATAATGAATAAAAAATTATTTTGTCTTTCGAGTTTTCACTTGGCCAAATATTTCGAAATAGAAAAACAAGAAAACTGCCTCTTGTAAATAACAGGCAGGGCTAGCACACCATGACATACGATAGCATGACCGTATTATGTCGCGCCGCGCAACGAGATTTGTCGTGGAAGGAATCCTTCCAAGACAAATCTCTCTCTCCTTTCGAAGGATAATGCTAACATGGCATACCTACGCGTATGAACGCGCTGTTTGGCACGAGATGGTCTAACCTTTGCCCAGGAGTGGAAATTAGAGGTAGAAAAAAAAGTTTTATACCTACTTACATTAAATATTTTTTTGGCTACCATATCCAAATATTCTCAGCTCCCCGCAATACCATAAGTAAGACACAACAAGGTCGCCCGCGGGTTACCGTTGTTTTGTTAATCGAAGGTTTATTTGCATGAACGCACACTCACATTCGACGAATATAATAGTCTCATGTCGAGGAAATGTGAGGTTTTGTACAAACAAACATACTTAGGGGGCGTCCATAAATTACGTGAGGTGTTTTTTTAAATTTTCTGCCCCTCCCTCTCCCCCTGGGAGATGTCGTGAGATTTTATTCAACCCCCTCTCCCATCCCCAAATCTCACTTGAGATTTTTCAAAATGTGGGTTGCTTACGTAAACGCTAATCGCCGCCATTAATTACCATGCACGATTCATACATATATTTTTTCTATTGAAGTTTCGTCAGCCTGGTATAAAACAAATATGGTGGTTTGACAGTCAGTAGATGTATAACTTCGAAGTATGAATGAAATTATTTTCTTTCGAACGAATTAGTGAATGATCTTAATCGTATTACGATTAAATCTTAAGCATGTACAATCAATCCAGTTAAATGGACCAAAATAGTTTTTTTTTGTTTCAATCAGAAAAAAATTTGCGTGATATTTGCCGAGACCCCCCCTCTCTCTCCAACGTAAGATTAGACGAGATTTGTCCCGACCCCCTCCCCCCCTTAAACATCTCGCGTATTTTATGGACGCCCCCTTACCTAGTAGGTAAAAATAATAGTCATTCAAATATGTATTGTAATATTAAGACTGAAAATATGAAAGTTATGCAAGGTTTGATTACTTAGATTACTGTAACCAGTCTGGTTGTTCTTATCGTGTGAGTCATTCGGTAGTAGGTAATCAAGGTTAACAAAAATGAAGTTTTGAGGGAGATATATCTACAGATAATTAAAAAATATACCTATAGGATAAATTCAAACCAGCTTCTTTTGTCACAAGAAAATGAAAGGAATATTAAATAATTGACAACACTGAATGTAGCCTGTAAAACAATTTGACTAGGCCTCAATTTTTCATTATTATTTCTCTAACACCGGCGGAGACCCCTGGTACCCTGGTACCTATGCAATTACAAACCAGGGCAAACAGTTTGGGTTAAGGTCATCTAACCAGGATTGTCATTTAGGCGATCTCTTCCAGGCAACCTTAGTATGGAGATTGGAGAGGATATACCTATACGTATACCTGTTGGCCTATACCTGTTGGCTCAGACGGCCTCGACAGCGTGACCGGGCTGTTGGCAAACGCCAACAGCCCGATCACGCTGTCGAGGCCGGTCACGGCGTTGGGCCTGACTTGTTTTGAGGCGACTAGCGCCAGAGCACTTCTAAAGTACTAACCTCGGCTTGGGTCGTTGCCTGGAAAAGTTTATCGAACAAAAGTTGTTATGTATGATATGGAGAAACTGCCTGCAAAAGGTTTTGGCTGCCGCGTTGGACACTTAACTAATTATTTAGAAGCTAAAAGCGCTGATCCATGAAAATGTGCAAGTGCATCGAGACCTTGACTCGCACGTGCAAGGCGAAAAAGGAAACCCTATGAATGAATAAGCGATGGCCCTCGATGGCAGTTCCGTTATGTCGTCAGGTGCAGTTAGAATGTGCAGACACAGATTACACGATAGTACTAACGGCAGGGATTAGCATGATGGCCGCTACCTGCTGAGACCTGATCTAGGGCAGGTGGTCAGCAATTATAGGACCACGAGATTAGGGCTACCAGAGCCTATGTACAATACACATAGAGTTGCAATTTTTTCCAAGCTGTATGATTCGTCCTATAAGTATGTAACAAAGTTTTTTGTATAACCTTTACTTGCATTACAGTTTGCTTAGTTCAAATTTTACAACAATTAACTTCAAAATGCTCAAATGCTCAAACCCCTCAATTTGACTGGTACTTATTTGTGTATCTTCGCCGTTTGAGAACCGATACTTTTTTTGGATAGACTATCTCAAGAGTGGACTCATATAAAAAAAAAAAAATATCCCGCTGCAAAAACTGAATTTCATACACAAAAAAATATTTATCGGAAAACCAACAAGCTTTTTACACTAAAATATAGGAAAAAAAACGATAGAAAGCCAATTACAGGTTCTCATGAATATAAATATACTTATTTTATTGTGCAAACACCTCATTTCACCGAAAGAATAAGACAGTAATAGTCTAAGTCGTTAAATTTGAGAGTTTTTAGAACATAAAATGTAGAAAAACTAGAAATAAATACGCTGAGGTTTTTAAGACAAGGTTGTAGCATTCTCTGAGGCGTTCCTGCAGCGCAGTATTCTCGGCGTCGGCATAAAACTTATGGACCGAATAAGAAACACCATAACCACTGCGTTCCAAGACACAAATCACAGACGTAACCTAAAAAACTGCCAATCTAAATACAACTGGGCTGGACATCTCTGCCGCATGTTGGATGATCTTTGCGCGAAAATAATATCTCAGTGGGTCCCAGATCGAAAACGACATCCCAGCAGACCAAGGAAGAGATGGAGATGGAATTAGAGTAGTACCGTCAAGAGTGATGAACAATAGAATTAGACAGAGATAGGGTAGGGAAGCTTTTGCTCTGCAGTGGGGCACAACAGGCAAAAAAATATAATAATAAAGCTTGTAGCATAGTTCCTGGACTAAACTTTCCCGGCAACCCTAGTCTAACTATCCAAGTATCCATGTCTCTCGCCTCTGGAATACGTCGATGTTGCTACAGGGAACTGGTTATCAGAATTGCGCTGCTGCTTGCTAGTGCTAATAATGTCTTTTGAATCCACTTGAAAATTGCACTGCGTATCGGTACAGTAAGTACCTTTCGTCGTTTGAGCTTTGCAATGTTTATTAATATTGGTAGTATATATACACTTACCTACCAAACATTGCAACTCAAACCAACTCTATATTTGCATAGATTGATGCATTGAATAGATAGCATAGCAGTGATATCGGGTATTGACTCCGGCAGTGTGTTTATCTAGGTAGATACTTCTTAGGCATACCTACTGTTGATAACTTTGTACCTACTTCTTTTAATTGCGGAATACGACGTCTTTAAAATCTAAGGTTTCGCCTGTCTGAAGCCTACGACGTCAACTATTAGGGAAGCAGATATTTACAACATATTACTAAGCTAATAATTAGTTATATTAGTACACACCTAAGTAACATTGCTTACGATGACCCAGACATCGAATCACTTTATATTCTGAAAACTACATCTTCTAAATTATTTAATATATATGTTTTTTTTTTAACAATCTAGTAATAAGTACATGTAGCCTATGTTACTCAGGGATAATGAATGTAGCATTGTAATGGTGAAAGATTTTTTATAATAGGTCCAGTATTTTTTGAGTTAATTCGTTACAAACATCCAAAAATACAGATCTTTTCTCTTTATAATATTAGTGTAGATACGTTATCTAATAAAGCAAACTTAACTATGTCTTTTTAAATTTAAATTGTGTTTTTGTGTAGACAAAAATTTACCGCCAATCAATTTAAGGTCAAGGCCTTTATGTCCAATTTTCGTCGAAGAGGGTCAAGAGGGTTTTTAAAATTATGGACACAATAAATACCATGTTTCAGAAAAGTATTGTACATATACAAAGATGCGCTTAAGCTATTCTTATCACGTCACTACCAATCAAATAAATACTGACACGATAAGCGAGATTTATCAAAAGAGAGTGATGGGTTGACATTGCCGCCGTAATTTAGGAAAACACTCATTTTCGTATCGCTTTTATCTCTCTATCGGCGAGTGTGCCATCTGAGCACACAGCCTGCTTACTTCAGTTTACATTGGTTCTGTGAAACAAGAACGCATTAATTTATTGTGAATGAATCATTCATGAACATTATAATTTTATGGGTGCAAGTTCAGTGGAAACATGCTGCAGTGCGAAATTGATTCTGTTAAGGTAAGGAACTTGTTTTTGCTTGAATGTAGCAGCTAGTGTTCTTATACGCACCGTTGTCTTCATAGAGGACCTTGTACTCTTACGTATCGTTATTTAAATTGTTCTTCAGTTCTAGAGATAGCTCGTAGGTAGGGTTGCCATCTCTAAAATTTTGCAACCAGGACAAGACGCGTGAAAACCCCTGATTTTAGTGCCCAGAACCCGGACATGTCAACAGATTTTTTTAAACATAGTGTAAAAATCGCGGCGTGCGGGCATGTGCGTGTGTTGCGGGCGACCCAATACTTTAATTTTTTAAACCCGGACTATAAATGGAGTCCCCCGTCCGGACGCTCCCCGGTTGCCCTCTAAACTAGGACAAATCCGGGGAAACCCGGACAGATGGCAACCCTACTCGTAGGTCAGAAAAAGAAAAAGTAAGTAGGTATGATAAAGTGGAGTGGCGGGTGCGAACGCATCTTAGTAGTCGTCCACATGCAAAAAAGGGAGACAAAGTCGTCTGCTGGGTGCGTTCGACTAAAGGCATCAAGCCTGATTTAGGCCTGATGCGTTTGCATTTGCCACGTCACCTTGCCATATTTCCCTTGTTTGTCTGATCTGAGGTTACGAGGGTCTGATGTTGGAGCCGGGTGGTGGACAATGGGTCTCTTAAATAGTTAATAGTAAACCCCTCGAGTTTAGGCTTTTAGTTTCTTTTAACGAGTCCATAAGCGTGTTTTTTTAATATAGTTGATAGTAGCGACCCGCCCCGGCTTCGCACGGGTGTAAGTTTTATTATATACTAAGCTAATACCCGCTACATCGTATGCGTAGAGCTCGGTCTCCAAGAACACAAACTTCCATCCAAATCTGTCCAGCCGTTAAATCACTGTTAAAACCTTCCCCGAACTTCCACAAATATTTCAAGATCAAAATTAGCCAAATCGAGTTTTAGCGAAACAAACATCATTTGATATATTATGTAGCTTTCGTGAAAAATTCTCTAACTGATGGTGAAAACTGTATCAAAATCTGTTGCGTGTGGTTTAGGAGGAGTTGGTTAGCAGATATACAGGCAGACAGACGCGGAAAGCGACTTAATTTTATACTGTATGTATTGTATAGATAGAGATATTTTAGATAAGTAAGTATGTAACTTTGACTTTCCATCAATACAGCATGACGTAAAACAGAGAACGATGTCTGAGTTTAATGTACCTACCTGTTATAATCTATGTATGAGTAATACACAGTTCTTTATTCAGGTGCGATGTTGATCGAAATCAAAATTAAAACTGGCGCTTTCAAACAGTTTCTCGTTACCATTAAAGGATTGTGAAAGACGGACGAAATTGTTTACGATGCCTAACATAGTTCTTCTGTTACATCATAAGTTATATTAGAAAGTTTGTGCGAATTTAGCCTCATATTTTCACATATAATGTGACTGGATTTGGCAACGGCGTCTTTGTTTTAGTGAGCACATACGCAATACCTTATCAGATGTGTTTTATGGCTGAATACGACTGAGATTACTTGTTTCCTCTGTAACAGCTTGCATCTTGAATGTTACAGTGCATTTGTACTTAACTAAACTCGGTAGAGACAGGGCCGTCTTTAAGCTATTGGAGGCCCATATTAGGAAAATGGGGCTTAAGGGTTCCGTGGCCAAAGCCATATACTTGTGGTCGTATTCATAGTTCAGAAATTGCATGGTCATAGAAAAATTCGAACGAACGAAGCTGGACAGTCAAATTTCAGAGATGTATCATCCCGACATGACATGATATACTTTTTATGGTTTAGACAAAAAGAAAATTTCAAAACATGCTCTGCACTGTGGTCACATTATCTTTTCGATTTGAAAACTGTTGACGGTGTTTTTACTTTTATGCTTCTATCAATACTTCACACAGGTCGACTTAAAATAAGCAGCTGAACATGTTAAGGCAGTTTTTAGAATTTTTGTTTTTTTGTTCACGCACATCTAAACCCCTGGAAGAAAATGCGGACGGATTTAAATGCGGCTTTCACGAATATGCTTAGCTATGACCAGATTGAAGTATAGGCTATGTTATTTTGCGCAAGGGCCGGATTAAGGGAAGAAAAAAAGATTGAAGTTTTATATGAAAATCTACGCGTACGAAGTCGCGGGCAAAAAACTAGTATACCTATAAATATAATAGTTGTGGTCACTTTCATAGTGAGAAATTGGTAGGTATATGAAAAATCTAACGATATCTCGGCGAACATCCCGCCACACCTACTTGAGAAAACTACTTAGGAAATATCATTTTACGAAAAAGTCAGCCTTTGAGCTCGAACTTCTTGAATGCTACAAAAATTTTATCGCTATAACTCAAATTAAATTAATTTATTTTAAAACATAATGCATAAGATGTTACAATTTAAATTGTTACATAAAAAAAAAGTTATTATCACAAAATGTTAGTAATATTTTTTTTAAAGGTTTTAAATAAGACCTATCAACATGTGGAGGGGAATGGCAGGCAACTTTTTGGCGGATCTTTATTTAGACAAATTTAAATACTTCAACCACAGAAAAGAGAGGTAAATAGAACGGAAATGAGAAGGAAACTCTGTCGCCAGGTATTGTGACAGATATATGATTGAACATTCTTATTTATGTCAACGCGTCGAACTTCGCGTCACAGTTCCTAACACAGTTGCTAAGGGTCTATATGTGTGCAAGTGGCTACAACAAATTTCTTACAAAAATGCCTTGACAGCCGTTCTAATTAAAACAATTTTTTTTCTGTGACTTCAACCCTAGAGATATATGTATATTACATATATAGATATATACAATCTGACAGCACCCGGTTCGATCTTCGGCCCTGCTCTAATGACTTATTTAGTACTTAAATAAATTAAGTGCAGTTTGCCAATGATCAAAACGGGTAAAAAACGAAAACATCGTGACAAAATGTATATCCAAAAACCTCAACAGTTCAAAGACATGACATACACCAACATGCACTGGGACAGCATGGTGGATTAGAGCACATCCTCTCTCTCTGAGAGAAGGCCTGAGTCCCAGCACTGGGAAGATGATGGGCTGATAATGATACTAGTACTAGAGAGCAAAACGTCAAATTGATAACCTGCTTTTTGGAAGTTCGTTAAAAATAGCATGCTACAAATAGCTTGCATTTATATGACAAACTTGTCCTAAGCAGGACAAGTTGTAAAGTACAAGACACGAGTTCATAATATATATTATCCTTTGCATGGCAAGACTGATGTACTTTGCAATGCGAGTATGCGAACACCGCGAGCTAGACCACTCTGCTATATAACTTATTAAGTACCTATAGGCTAAGTATAACCAACAAGAAAAGCACTGCAAAACAATGTAGACAAATGCTACATTTAAAAATAAAAAATCTATACATATAATAAAAACGAAGAGAAAAAAAACTGTAATTGCGAGGTATAAAAAATAAAACCACACAGGTCGTCTTAAAATAAGCAACTGAACATGTTAAGACAGTTTTTAGAATTTTTGTCTGTTTGTTTGTCGCACATTTCCTAAACCACTGCACGGATTTAAATGCGGTTTTCACGAATATGCTTAGCTATGACAATTGAAGTATAGGCTATGTTGTTCAGTTTAAGAGAAAAAATATATCTTTCCCTCCTGTTGGTCAGACGGCGCGGGCGGTTCGTGGTTCGTGGTCCGAACGTCTGTTACGGCTTTTGGAAAACATGCGCTACGAAAACTGTAGATACGCTCTACGAAGTCTTGCTTTCTAGAGGAAATAATTCTTTAAAAGTTCTGAGCGTAGCACACAAGTTTTATTTAGTAGGGAACAAAGTATTTTACTCTTCTTTTATAGCTTTTAGTATCGTTGCTTGTACTGCGAGGGCTACGTGTAGAACTCGACCTTGCGTATTTCTCGTGTGTTTACTCATTCACGTACGTGCCTGGCATATTCTCATATGTACCTCTAGAAACACTAACATACCGGATTAGGTACAATTAGTTCTTTATAAAATACTAGCGAGCCGCCCCGGCTTCGCACGGATATATGTTTTATTATACATATATATATATAAACCCGGACCTGGGTATGTCCTAAAACTGCGACCAGAACCACCGGAGGATGGGCAGCAGCGTCCTAATAGTACACGGTGAACGTACTGCGATCCCCAAGCCGCCTGCCAAGCGTGGGGATTATGGCAACACCCCTCTCTATGAGGGCCTTGTCCAACAGTGGACGTAAATTGGCTGATGATGTGATGTGTGTGTGTGATATATAAACCTTCCATGAAAAGTTATCTAACTGATAGTGAAAACCGCATCGAAATCCGTTGCGTAGTTTTAAAGATCTAAGCATATATAGGGACAGACAGACAGACAGAGGGAATCGACTTTGTTTTAAACTATGTAGTGATGATGCAAGAACAAATTATATATTTGTACCAAGCTAGTACATTTCCATCAATCTATGCAGTGTTACATTTTGTAATGAAACCACACCCAGTAGAGATGTTAGTAGTGAGACGGGAGATTGGCGGGCGGATCAAATTGAGAAGTTACAGGTAAAAACGAACTAGGAAGCGCTTTGATTCTACTTTTATTGTGCGAACCGCTATACTGTGGAATGCGCTGCCTGAATGGGTGTTCCCCTATAGTTACGTACCTACTCGTAAGTATCGGGGAACATCCAATAATAATAACAAACATTTAAAAAAACAGTCGAATTGAAAACATCCTCCTTTTTGGAAGTCGGTTAAAAAGAGTTATATATTGTCCGTAGACCGTTTAAGGTCTGAAGATAATACAAATCAAGTCCACTACTAGTTGGGAGCTCAGATGTAGACGGCATTATCAAGGCAATTTCAATATCAACTCGACATGCGCAGGGACGTTGGTTCTCTCTGTATCTTTTATCGCATTTACAACGGGGAGTGTTCCGAAGAACTATTCGATCTAATGCCGGCGTCGCGGTTTTATCATCGCACTAGCCGCCACTTGAAAAAGCCGTCCGCCGTTTGAAAGCGCATCCACATATCATAGACCAGTGGAAATCGCATACTGTTCGATTCACACGTTCTTTTTTGCCTCACACTTGCAAAATGTGGAATGACCTACCTTCCGCGGTGTTTCGCAAAAGCTACAACATGGGGTTCTTCAAAAGGCGAGTTAATAGAGTCTTAAAGGGTCAGCAACGTATTTGTGATGCCCCTGGTGTTACAAGTATCCATAGGTGACGGTGACTGCTTACCATCAGGCGGCCCATCTGCTTGTTTGCCACATATGGCATTAATATATATATATATATATATATATATATATATATGTAAATTGAAAAAACATAAAAAATAGATATCGTAGTATATATTACCGCATGTGTACACTTGTACAGATTTGATAAATGACCCAGAATGTATGTAATTTTTTTAACACTCTTATATTAGCTTGCACTGAAGTGAGATTTTTTTTACCCTTCTCTTTTCTGTGTTAGCTTGGTATGTGTCTATGTAATGGAATCTTTGAACATGATTTTCCTGTGTTTTCACCCCTTTCAAAACGTCAGATTGATTTGAAACTTTGCACACTTATAAAGGACCGATGACAATGCAATAATTCAAACAGTTTGCCCCATTATTGTTGCCAGGATCTTCAGGAATAGCGGTTTTAAAGCGTGTTATTTATATTTTAAACTGCGAGAATTATTCAAAGATGTGTTCGATTAGAATTCCAAAGGTTATATTCTCATATAACCTTTCGTGGTCTCCCACGAGGAAAACTAAGCAAAGCCATCGTGGTCAAAGAACTGAAGCCGATGATGAGATGATTGGTGCCCCTCCTTTGATGTACCTACCTAGTTAGAGGATGATGTTTTAAAAGAAATGTTGAAATAAAATTAAGGATAATAGAAACAAAGTTTACAGAAGTATTGAAATACTAAAAAAATATGTTATGCTTGATTTTCAAAATAAGTGAGTAACCTATTGTAAATAGGTACTAGTATATAGAGTGTTCAAAAAGAGAGTGGACTTGGCCAAAAGGAGAACTAGAAAGAATTTTAAATGGCAATCCGCCTCTGACATCTGAAAAATGACAAACTTAGCTATCATAATCTGTCCTATCAGCGTGTTGTTTTGTTGAGTGAATTTGCGTGTTATTTATATTGAGATATTTGTTCAATCAACCTCAAGCTCACTTTCTGAACAAACTCTAGTACCTGTTTATAGGCTGGTCGCATAACTTAGCTATCACCCGCCAAGTGATCTCGCAATTACAGATTTTTTATTTCTCATCATCAGCCATAAGACTTCCACTGCTGAACATAGGCCTCCACCTTTAACATCCTGCGATCTGCATCCACTGGATGCCCACGACTCTCACTATTGTCGTCGGTCCATCTAGTGGGAGGCCTTCCTACGCTGCGTCTTTTATCTCTACGTTTTTATTATATGTACCTATACTTGGATGTTTCACGTTTTTTTTATTATACGAGTCCGGCGACAGATAATAGCACTAGATAATAGTACAAGAACCGCTTACTAATAGAGGAGGGTGGGGCGTTGCGGGTGCATTGCAGGTGAAGTTATTTTGACATTTTTGTTTCAAAAAGGGTGAAACAAAAAGTGCAGGTCTTTTCAATGCAAGCTTATGCAAAATTTGGTCTCTACAAAACTGAAACCTTGTATTAACACTACTTTTTTTGCTTAATACCCTTGATTTAGATTAAATAGCAAACGCTGTATCTTTAAATATTCAGGAGGATGCCTCCTAAAAATAAACATATTTTGTATTTTATTATTGAAACTGACGTGGTTTTCACACATTTTATTTATGTTACACGGGAATTACTCACGTAAGATTAAGCCGGTTACTCCGACTATAACCGGCTTAATCTTACGTGAGTAATTCCCGTGTAACATAAATAAAATATTTTGTATTGTTTTTCGTTTCGTTGGTTTCCATATTACGGGCCTTAAGCCTAGTGTGTGTACATATGTACTTATAATTTGGTTAAAATGTATTAATATCGTGTTTTTGGAAAATAAATTATATTATCTTATCTTATACAAGCAGGCGGTCGTCCTAAGGGCTGGATAAGTATTCACCACCTAGAGAGAACTTTTAATGAATGCATTTAAAGTGAACGCCATATACCTACCTCGCCATCTGGACAGAGTATCGTTAAATTTAAACAGCGGAGTGACATCACCATCTGTTACTGAAACATTTCATAACAAGATCCATTGAGCAGACCCATCCCATCAGCTGTAACATGACAATCGTGTATTCAACTCTTGAAATATACTTCTACCTAACGTTTCGTATAAGCTACATTATAACAGCATGGTTGATTTGTAATTGTGAGACTTTTTATATATATTTTTAATAATAGTAATATTTATTTACTATAATGCACTTGTACCTACAAATCAAAGTAACAGCGGGCCCTGCACTAAGCGAGAGCTTGTATCGCAGGAACCAACAGCAGTATTTTACAGTAAGACAGCGTTGCCAGTTTTTTTTGCCAAGTCGGGATTTTGGAACTTTTTGAGTGAAAAAAGCGGGATTCTTTCGTCGAAAGCGAGACATAGTAAAAAGAAAACGTATATAATCAGAAGTTTTTAAATATTTATCTTTTTATTTGAGTTCAAATTACGGTTATGTCACAATAGATAGCATACATAGCCATAGAAAATGTATAAGGTCGGGGAAAAAGTTTCTTCGTATTTTATAAACAAATTCAAGACATATTTTTTTCAAGTTTAATTACATTTAATTGTAACATATATGTGCCATTTTGTTCGATAACTTGTTGCCATCTTGTAGGTAGTGACATGATCCCGTTGCTGTAGAAATTTTGGGACTTCTGATCAAAAAAATGCAACAAGTAGTTTTGACAGTCCTCTCTTGATGTTAATCTAACAATACCCAAAGAATTCTGAAGAGATCGAAACAGGTGGAAATCTGAGGGTGCAAGGTCAGGGCTATATGGTGGATGCATTAACACTTCCCAACCAAGCTCTCAAAATTTTTGCTGAGTGGCCAAAGATGTGTGCGGTCTGGCGTTATCATGATGAAAGACCACACTCTTTCTGTTGATCAATTCCGGCCGTTTTTTCTCAATTTCTTGTTTGAGTCTCATCTGCTGTTGGCAGTAGAGATCCATTTCGATGGTTTTGCCCGGCGGTAAAAGCTCATAATGAACGATGCCCTGCCAATCTCACCATACACACAGCATCACCTTATTACGTGTTAATCCGGGTTTCGCTACAGTCTGTGGTGCTTCACGGCCCTTTGACCATGATCGTTTGCGCACATTCTTGTCGTAGGTGATCCGTTTTTCATCACCAGTGATCAATCTTTTCAAAAACGGTTCGGTTTCGTTACGTTTCAATAGAGAATCGCAAATGAGTACACGATTCATTTGGTTTCTTTTAGTGAGCTCGTGTGGCACCCAAATATCGAGTTTTTTTGTATACCCATTTTTTTTCAAATGGGTCAAAACTGTTTTGTGGTCAATCCCCAGTTCTTCAGCTACGTCGTAACTACTAATATGCCGATCTTGGTCCACTTTTTCAGAAATGGCATCGACTTTATCCTTAACAGGGCGACCAGAGCGAGCTGCATCTTTGACATCAAAATTCCTGGACTGAAAACGCTTGAACCAACATTGTGCTACTCTTGATGACACTGCATTAGGTCCATAAACGTCACAAATTTTATTCGCGGCTTGTGTCGCATTTTTCCCTTTTTTATAATAAAATTTCACAATATATCGAATTTCTTCGTTAGATTCACTCATTTTATCGAACAAAAAAACAAATGAAAAATGGCGGGAAATTGCTTTTTACTTTTTGTATTCCTTTTTAAAAATGTCATATTTTTAATGGTATCAGAACCAGCCAGATACAAACAGTACAACCGATGAGATTTTACTACAACTTTATACATACAAAATACGAAAAGACTTTTTCCCCGACCTATTATGTTAATAAAAATATGATATTTTAATTCAGATTTACCCTATCGTCAAATAGTTGAGTCTTTTCGTCTTATGAATTAAATAATATTCCCGAAAAGCGCGACTGAGCCTGTCCCGCGCGGGACATTTAATTTTGATTTAAAAATCGGGACGTCTGGCAACGCTGCTGTGAGATGAGTTTGATGGTTCACTTATAGGTTGTCTTAGCATCTCACAGCTGAGTATCTAATCTATGCAGCCAGTGAACTGGATAAGCATCCATGACATACTTAGGAGAATAAAATTAATGTGCGTTTTCTTTCTTTGGCGACTACTTCAGTTCTATGCTGTGATAATTATGTAACACAAGGAAAATAATTGTAGCAGCTGTAACTGTTTTGTTGAGTTTATTATCTTTTATTTAGTTTCAGTAGTTAATAGAAGCACATGCCAGATAATAAAATAAAAAAAGTAAAAAAACAGTTAAAGATGTGCCCTCATGTACATAATGTACAATACGTATGTAGCATTGTGTAGAAGAGCTAAATTTAAACTTTTTTTTTAATTGGAACTTTTTTTAGGCACAAGATACGAACTCATATGTTTACGTAACTAAGTGTTACGCGCGCTGTGGGTCCAGTGCCGCTCTGATTGTAATGATAAATTGCCTATTTTCCGAGAGCGTTCTCTTTGTTTTTCATTTTTATTCCACTTTTATTGGCCGCTTGCAAAATATATAGCGTATACGGATTCATATTTCGCGACCAGAAGGTGTAATTAGGCAGGAAAGCGCCGTACCTAATTAGTTTCATGAGACTGTACAGTAGCCGTTTTCTGCAGTAATGCATGTAATATAAGGTATAAGACGTGAGATTTATTGCTCAATTTACGGTTTCGATTGAACAATTATTATTTTCACTTCACATGGTCGTAAGGTTGTTGTTTAGGCCCGCTGTAAGCAGACTAAAACGACAGAATAAAATAAATATTTAAGCCCCCTTAAATAATTATTTTATTCTGTTTTTTAGTATTTGTTGTTATAGCAGCAACAGATCAAATCAAATCAAATCATTTATTTGCTAGAATACATTACAATAAAGAGGTCTTAAAATTATTTTTGGTGTCATAGTATTCAGTCTGCAAGCAGACGTGCAAATATTCTTAAACTAAATAAATTAAAGGTAAGGTTGTGGAAGGAGCTCCCGATATTTCGGCGCTTACCACGGTAAATATCCCGTAAATAATCATTTAACTTTAGTGAACAACCGTGATAGTTTAAAACTAAATAAATTATACATTTTAAGAGGTATTATTATATTAAATTAGGTATATTATTATATTAAATTAGGTATTATTATTATTAAATTATATTATATTTAAAAAATCGACAAATTCCTTAATACTATAAAAACAATGATTAAGTAGCCACCCCGTTAACGATTTTTTAAATTTGATACCGTCCAATAATTTTATTTCATTTGGTAGTTTGTTATAAATGTATATGGACATACGAAAAGACAGAAATACATCATCTGTGAAAATTTCAACTGTCTAACTATCACGGTTCATGTGATACAGTCTGGTGACAGACGGACAGACAGACAGACGGACACCGGAGTCTTAGTAATAGGGTCCCGTTTTACCATTTGGGTGCGGAACCCTAAAAACAACAAAATTTGTCGTGATATTATCTGTTAAGGCTGCTTAGGTGGGTATAGGACCTCTACTTTGTGTCTTTGTCCTCATGTTTCTATTTGTCCACACGCTCCTTTGAGAGCGGTCGTGCGTAACGTGCGTTCAATACAAAGTGAACTAACACGTCTTCCTCTTAGAATTTTCCACAGTCTGACGCCGGTACTTAAGCCAAGCGCTAAATAGTAATGTAAATATAAGGTGCATGAGTGTATAGAAGAAGCGTCGTCCGACCGGCGGGCGGCGTTCTTCCCATATTTGTGGATGTTGCAATGAAAGTCTTCATATTCTTGATTGGTTTTAATGCCTTCTCTTAAATAATTAAACACAACAATCTTATGAAAGCAATATATCAAGGAGACCTGTCAAGTCCGGCATCTGGCCGTTCTCTATGCCTTTTGTGAACGGTGATTGGCCCATTCGACAATTCGGCCAATCACCGACGAGCGTATTGCGCGGCTGTGGTGGCACAGTGTTGCCGCCACACCACCCCCCCACGGTGTGAGATGACCCCATATTATTTAAAACAATAAAGAAAGGGTAAAAAATTATCTCGTGACAGCGTTAGGGAACGAGATGTTAGACATCAATGGGTAACTTAAACCGCACGTGACGTCCTGATCGCGAAATGTACTCCTGAGGAGCTTGGGTACTTAAAGATGGTTGAGGGTTCGTCGGAGCTGAAGGTTTGGGTGGTATTGGGGCTGGCACTGCCGGAGGAGCAAACACAGGTTTAAGACCAGATGGAGTGGGTAATACCTCTTCAATGAATGCTGGTTTTACTCGGTCAAGACTTACATGGATGTCTTTGTTTCCCACATTAATCGTAATGGTCTTGTTATTTCTGTTGATTACTGGATGTGGTCCAGTATATGGTGGCTTTAATGATGGTCTAACTGTGTCGTCTCGCAGGAAAACGTGTGTCGCACTGGACAGATCCTTGAATACAAATGAGCGTCGCTCTGTGTGGTGAGACGCAGGCACCGGGTTTATACTAGCCATATGTTTTCTCAGCTCCGAGGCGAAATCCGAAGTCTCGACAGTGTTTGTCATTGTAGACGGGGCTAAAAATTCTCCGGGGAGTCGAAGAGGTTCCCCATAAACCAGTTCTGCGGAAGAGGCCCGGAGGTCCTCCTTAAGTGCAGTTCGCATGCCCAGAAGCACTAGGGGTAGGGCGGCACTCCATGTGCCACCATGGCACATCAGCGCTGCTTTTAATTGGCGATGGAGCCTCTCCACCATTCCGTTGGCGCACGGGTGGTAGCTTGTGGTGCGCGTTCGTTGGGCAGAACAATGTTTCAACAAAGCGTTGAATAACGCGGATTCGAATTGTCGACCCTGGTCAGTTGTGACGACTGCGGGGACGCCGAATCTAGCTATCCACCCAGTTGTAAAGGTCTCAGCAACTTCTTCAGCAGTTATGCCCGTCATTGGCCATGCCTCCGGCCATCGAGTGAATCTGTCTACGGCTGTAAGACAGTATTGATATCCTTTGCTGGAAGGCATGGGTCCGATGATGTCGATGTGGACATGACGAAAGCGATTTGTAGGAACTGAGAACCTTCCTATAGGCGTCCAGGTGTGTCGTGATATTTTGCTGCGTTGGCATGCTACACATTCCCGGGCCCATTTGGAACAATCTTTGTTCATTGAGGGCCACACAAAGCGATCAGCCACCAATCGAGCAGAAGCCTGCGCGCCTGGGTGACTGAGATTGTGGAGCTTGTTGAAGAACCCACGACGGAAAGAAGGAGTTAGATATGGTCGTGCTTTTCCAGTTGACATGTCGCAGAAAATTGACAACTCAGTGCCTGGAATACAAACTTCTTTTAGCTGGAGAGAAGTGTTTGTTTTTACGTTCTTTAGTTCTTCGTCAAGTTTTTGTTCTTCAGCCAGCGCGAAGTAACTATCTTCGAGTGAGATGGCCTCTATTCTAGACATGGTGTCCGCAACTACATTGTCTTGACCCTTAATGTGCACCACGTCTGTCGTGAATTGAGATATGAAAGAAAGCTGGTTTAGTTGGACTGGGGGCAGCTTTTCGCGGCGCTGGGTGAAAGCATAGATTAATGGCTTATGGTCCGTGTATATAGTGACATGTTGAGCTTCTAATATGTGGCGGAACTGTTGTACGCTTTCATATACTGCGAGCAGCTCTCGATAATAAGCGGGCCATTGTGCTTGTTTGGTAGTTAGCTTCTTGCTGAAGAATGCCAGAGGTTCCCAGTGGTCGCCTATTTTTTGTTGAAGGCAAGAACCAACTTGTAGCATGGAAGCATCCGTGAATAGGCCAAGTGTAGCGTTGCAGGCCGGGTGGGCAATCAGAGTGGCACTACCGAGGCCATCTTTGCATTTTTGAAATGAGTGCTCCAGTTCTGGTGTCCACGGCATCGGCTTGGCACCTTTGAGTTTAGAATCGGTCAAAGCAGTAACCAGCGGGGCTTGCAGTTCCGCGGCGTTTGGAAGGAATTGGCGGTAAAAATTAATCATACCTAAAAACCTTCGAAGGCCTTGTACGGTCTTTGGCAAGGGGAAACTCTTTAGGGCTGCAATTCTCTCCGGTGGGGGGCGTGTGCCAGAACTGTTTATCCGGTAACCTAAGAAGCTTACCTCTTCAGCCCCAAAGACGCATTTTGATGCATTTACTACGACGCCGTACGCAGTCAGCCGTTGGAACAGAGTCCGCAGATGTTCCAGGTGTTCTTCGGAAGACCGTGAGAAAACCAGCACATCGTCAACGTAGGGATAGCAGAATTCGAGCCCCCTTACAACTTCATCTATGAAACGCTGAAAAGTTTGCCCAGCATTCCGTAGGCCGAAGGTCATGAAGGGGAACTCAAATAACCCAAATGGTGTGGTAATGGCGGTTTTACAAATGTCAGCGGCATTGATTGGTAATTGTTGGTAGGCTTTAACCAGGTCGATGGTACTGAAGATGGATGATCCCGAGATGTTGTGGGAAAAGTCAGCAATATGTCGCACAGGGTACCGATCCGGCACAGTTCTTGCATTAAGAGCTCGGTAGTCCCCACATGGCCGCCATCCCGTTTCTCCTTTCTTGGCCATGTGCAAAGGCGACGCCCAAGGGCTGTCAGATGGTCTGGCAGTACCACATTTGACCATATCTTCAAATTCTTTCTTTGCTGCAATTAGCTTTTGAGGGGCCAGACGTCTTGGGCGGCAGGACACTGGCGGGCCGTCACTTGTTATAATATGATGTACTGTAGTATGCTTGACTTGTCGAGGGTAACCTGGAGGACGAGTCAAATCTGGAAATTCCAATAGGAGCCTGGAGAAGGGCGAAGTGTTCTCAATAGACACAGATTTGACGCTGACCTGGCCTACTTGAGCAATTGTCGCAGGAGCGGTTAGATTGGTATTTCCATCGATGAGGCGTTTGTGACGAAGGTCAGGAAGTAAGTTATAGAAACTTAGAAAGTCTGATCCTATTATTGGAGTCTCTACGTCGGCTATAGTAAAATTCCATTGAAAATCTCTGCGTAGGCCGAAGTTAAGGTGTAGAGAGATGCTGCCGTATGTTTGGATGGTGCTGCCATTTGCTGCGGACAACTGATATCCGCATGTTGTGCTACGACCTTTGGCTAACTTTTTCGGAAAGCAACAAAGGTCGCTGCCAGTGTCAATCAAGAATCGTCGTGTTGTAGCTTTATCCGTCACAAATAAACGGCGGCTAAGATTATCATTGCGATCAGTCGCCGCATCTACTGATCGCTTTTGTTGTTTTCCTGACATTTCCAATTGCAAGGAGTAGTGCATCTGTTGGCTTTGTTACCGAACCGCTGGTGATACCAACATATGCCTGGAGCGGGTCGGGAATTAGAACGGGATCTGTTGTTTTCGCCTCGCGTTCTTGAGCGCGATCTTGTATCGGCAGTAAGAGCCTCGACTGACCTCGTCAATGCTTCTACCCGTAGAGCAAGTTCTGCAACCTCGGAAGATGGGCCCTGTACTGCGTGGACGGCTATCGGCATTACCACTTCCACTACCCTATCTGCTATGTCAGCTGCTTTCTCCAGTGGCAGGTCTTCTTGAGCTGCTAGAATGGCTTGTGCATTGTGAGGCAGTCGGCGAATCCACAATTGCCTTATGATATCATCATTTTTGAAAACTGTTCCCGCCAGACTGCGTAGGTGGCGAAGGAACTGCGACGGTTTTCTGTCCCCGATGTCTTCGTCGCCTAAAAGTCTTCGCACCCTGTCCTCCCTGGAAGCGGAGAGGCGCTTTAACAGCTCGGCCTTCAGGTATTGATAGCAGTTGTCTTTTGGAGGGTTCTCAATGATGTCGGCTACTTCGCCTGCTGCTTTAGAGTCCAGCGTAGCGATTATGTAATTGTATTTTGTCCGATCCTGCTTGATACCAGCAATTTCAAACTGGGCCTCTGCTTGGCCGAACCATACAGATGGTTTGTCCGTCCAAAAAGGTGGTAGTTTTACTGAAACTGCCATTACTTTTTGTTCGTTAGCTTGCAATGCTTTAAGTTTTTCTTGTAATATATGTATTTGCTCTTCCGGTGTTGCCATTTCTTGTATAAGATGTCGTTGCTCTTCCGATGATGTCATTGTGTTGCGGTAGGTATAATGTTGGAGATATGATATGGGGGAAGAACTATATCTATACTGTTGATATCTAAAAGTAAATAAATAAATATTATTAACAATGAGAAAGGGGTATATCGCAAAACCGTACTGTTACCACTACGCCACGCAGACACAGGCGACGCCGTGACAGATTGGTAACAAGCCCGCTTATAAAGGTATCCTACGTAAAAAAGTTTACTTGTAAAGGATTTCCTTTTTAATTAGTACAATATAACGTTCCACAATTCTATAGAATGAAAGCGATGTGAACAAACATGTTATACAATATAGTTGTTAGTTCTGCTGTGACACTAATTACTATTCATAACACAGTATTCTTAATGTAGCATTGCACATTGGTTGTTTATGATTTGGATGGTTGTACTATAAAATGACAACACTGAGAGAGAGTACACGATTAATGGCTTAAATACTTACTACGTGGAAATTTATCAATTCTTATCTTAATGTCTAATGTACTATTCTAGTGCAGGTAGTTAAATGATGTAATGAATATAGATATGCTTGTATATAGGTATGCACTCTATTTTTAGTCCTTCCTTGCGCAGTTTATAAGACTAACGAGGAATGCGAGCGTGTAATAGTCGGTCTACAAATTAAATGCTAATTGCGAAGACCTGAGACTGGAGGATGCTCAAGACGTGCAAAGCCAAAATCTTCTTGGGCAAAAATAAAGAAAAAAAAAAAATGTTTTGTTATGTCATGTCGTTTCACAGATGACAATCAGTTTTTTTTTTTTTTTTTTAGACGTGTCACGGTGTCATTGTCACATTTACCTAGTTCCACTATTCGTCGCACAGCAGAGCCGCGCCACTTGTCACTGCGAATTACAAAACGAATACAATGCGAATCACACCATCTATTGCACTGCACGATTTTAGCACTCTTTTTGTACACGAAGCGTAGCCGGGTACGTGGGCTGCGCACCCGCTGCCGCTGGACCCTTAGGAGATGATGCGAGGCTCTGCCTCCTCGGATGATGCGCGTCGGGTGTCTTGGTCACCATTATAGAAGAAGCGTCGTCCGACCGGCGGGCGGCGTTCTTCCCATATTTGTGGATGTTGCAATGAAAGTCTTCATATTCTTGATTGGTTTTAATGCCTTCTCTTAAATAATTAAACACAACAATCTTATGAAAGCAATATATCAAGGAGACCTGTCAAGTCCGGCATCTGGCCGTTCTCTATGCCTTTTGTGAACGGTGATTGGCCCATTCGACAATTCGGCCAATCACCGACGAGCGTATTGCGCGGCTGTGGTGGCACAGTGTTGCCGCCACAAGTGAATATGTAGCCAGATTTGCATGACGGCATGACGGAGCCGCGCAGAATCACAACTAAACTCCTTTGTTTTCTTGATAGAGAAACATTGAATCATACAAGGTTATTGTATAGGGTTATAGGGACTAAGCAGCTAAGATTTGCAAGTTAAAGTAGCAATGGGCATGCCACATCACTCGAAGATCCGATAACAGATGGGGAAGAAAGGGTCTTGAGTGGAGACCACGAACCGGAAGACGCAGCGTAGGTGGGCCTCCCACTAGATGAACCGACGACATCGTAAGAGTGGCGGGCATCTAGTTGATGCAGATGGCAGACTGTCGTTCAGGGTGTAGTTCGAAGGGAGGCCTATGATTAGCAGTGACCATCTTTTGGCTGATGATGATATTAAACAGGGTTATTCGAACCCTGTATTATCTATATCTATCTATTATAAAAGGCTGGACCATATTACTATTTTTAATAGCTTCGATGCCTCAGTAATAATTCCTGGATTACACAAATAATTTTATTTAATGCTGCTTTTGTGTTTAGATCTTATAATCATATTTTCTTTCGGTTTCTTCTAGGCAGCGTGCTCCATTGTAGACATTGGGCAAGTTGGCGGTCAAACGCAAGCCTATTACAATATTAAAAAAAACTTATATTGAAAATGTTTTCACGAAACGTCATTAGTTGCGGTTATTGTGTTGACGTGGAAGTGGTTGGTTTGTGGCCACTTATCGTTGACCTAGATTAACAATTTGATATAATTTTTAACATAACCTTTAAATGTTTGAACAAAATAATATAACGCACTTTATTGACTGTTAACATAAGACTCGTAATAATTTATGAACGCGGAAATGATAAAGTTAAATCGAAGAAAGTGATTTAATCAAATACATTTTTGAAATCACAGGTAATGAATATGCAGTGATGAATATTTATCAATAAAAATCAAGTAATCGAGGTCATTATCAAATTGCATAATCTATTACCTAAAACTGTATATATTTTTAAGACGAATCAGGTAGAAATTCAAGCATGACATAACACGCGGAAGGTCGCTTGCTGTATATTAGTGAATTTAAGAACGATTTGCCGAATATTAATGTTATTTGAATTAATTTATCAATTTGCTAACGATCGCCTTGGCTTTGTAATCAGTTATAAAACTTCTAATTCTGAATGAATACAACAGATATTATGTAATTTGAAATGGCATAATTTTGCACGCAACACATCCTGTATATTATAATATCAGACTGGTTTACACATAAAGTGAATAGTCATTATAATCTTACCTAGATATTTAGGAATTTAAATAAACCGACCAAGTGCCAAGTCAACCGACGCACTGAGGGTTCCGCACCACCACAAAATACAATAATTATCAATTAAAAACCGGCTTCAAAATTAGTAAAATGTGTATTTGGATTCGGTGAAAGAAATTATAAGGTCGTCCAAGTAACGCAATTACCAGTTATAACATGGTAATGAATTCTGTGGTAATGAACAGAAATTGGTCACCTACTCATAGTCATAGTCATTTTATTCATAAAGCCAATTTACATGTCAAATTAATAATAATAAATAATAAATCAATCTAAAAATACTACTAAGTAGGTAAAATTAGCATAGTTGGCCATTATTTATAATTTGTTGTTATACTTTAGAGGGTCTGTACTATAATCATGACAAGTTTGAAGCTTGTACGTATTACCGTTTTACATTAGAGAAATTACAAAAAT
The DNA here is from genome assembly GCA_949125355.1 of Agriopis leucophaearia. NCBI lineage: Eukaryota > Metazoa > Arthropoda > Insecta > Lepidoptera > Geometridae > Agriopis > Agriopis leucophaearia. The sequence continues at coordinate 2,438,970 of OX421262.1, forward strand.
ACGTAAAAAAATACGTTTGTTGTATGAAGACCCCCCTTTAATTTTTACTTTTTACTTCATTATTATTTCTTAGTTAATCCGCCGTAACATTAAATATCCTGTGAAAATTTCAACTGGCTATCTATTACGGTTTCAAAGATACAGCCGTTTAAAGGTCAGACGCACGAACAGACGGACAGACAGCGTAAGCTCAGTAATAGGGTCCTGTTTTTACCCTTGGGATACAGAATCCAAAAAAAAAAGCTTATTTATCTCAAGCTACTGCTCTGTTAAATCAAAAGTAGCTAAAAGTAAGTATGTAGTTACTCCGTCCGACATAAAAAATAACAGCTAGTTATATACTTAGGTAATAAAAGGTTACAAGGAACGATGATACTAAACTGAAAGGTGGTCCCTTTTTCTCATCGCTTTGACCAACTTAACCTATGGGACCAATCCTGAAATTATGAAAAAAAATAATTGCCGTTATATACATTTTCTTGGATGAGAGTTTTTGGGGCAGCTGTTTTTTGCGGTTGGTAGTACCATAGTTTTTTTATTATAATAAGTAAAATGACCTGCTTTAAGCTTAGTATCATTGTTCCGTGTAGGTAGCCCAGTAGAAGACTACCCCACATAAGATACACATCTAAAATGTCATGAAACATTTTGATAAAGTTTGATTGATACCGGCGAAGAGAAAGCGTCGTCGATCGGCACAACACAAACGATCGAAGTGAGGGAAACTGGTAACACTGTCACCGAATACCGATGGCCCTTATTACAGCCGCCTGCAACGATTCGTCTCACGTGAGGTACTTGCATGTAACTACGATGCCATGCCATCGAGACTGATGTAACAGTCAGCCTTGTGCGTCAAATTCCACACACGCACTTCCGGACCTACTCTCAGAGTTCATTGTTACGCGACAGACCTGGAACCACCGTGAATTCAAATGGTTCATTTCAAGTTTATATTTTTATTAAAAAAACTAGCTAACCGACCCGGCTTCGCAAGGGTGTAATATAAAAAATATATATGTGAAACATGTGAACGTAAGCAATGAAAATTTGTTTTTCAGTAACTTGGTTGCAGAATATTGTTTGATCCTATTTACATAACTTAACTAGGTTTTATTATATATGTAAACCTTCCGTAAAAAATATCTAACTGATGGTGAAAACCGCATCAAAATCCGTTGCGTAGATTAGGAGCAATTCGCGGATATAAAAAAACTTTTGTTCGGTAGGCCATACTTCCAATTTGGTCCCATTGTCACCAAGTCAGGATCTGATGACGGGATCCCAGGGAAATCGAGGACAACCCTCTAATTTTATAGGCACTTGTGTACGTATGTGGTTTTTATTTTGTTAAGCAATGATGCTGTCTACAATGGAATACACTTGCTTAGAAGAAATTGATTCACTCGTGATTTGAAGTCACCCAGATTGTCAGGGAACACACTCATTCAGGAAGCCCATTCCACAGAATAGCAGTTGCAATACATGCAATGTCCTTTCTGTGTGTCAATAAGTGTTCATCATCATCATCAGTTAGAAGACATCCACTGCTGAACATAGGCCTCCCCCTTTAACATCCATACTGAACGACATCCTGCCATCTGCATCCACTGGATGCCCGCGACTCTCACAGTGTCGTCGGTCCATCTAGTGGGAGGCCTACCTACGCTGCGTCTTCCAGTTCGTGGTCTCCACTCAAAAAACCTTTCTTCGCCATCGGTTTTCGGTTTTTCGAGCGATATGGCCTGCCCATTGCCACTTCAACTTGCAAATTATAAAAGCTATAAATTTGTAGCATAAGTGTTGTTGTATTGTAATATTTATTAATTTTCACTTGCCTTTATTAACTTAACAAAATAATAATATTGTTGCTCGTGTCCAACAATCGAGTTGCTAAACTTCCTAGATCGTGCCCTGACTCCCAGGCTCTGTAATGTCGCGATGTGTGACATTTGAAAACCTAATTTGTGCCGTTCTCGTGTCGATGCTCGCAGAATGCAGAATGTGGGCTACTTGAGCACGCGGAAGCTATTTCTTTATCGCTGTTGCATTCAAATATATTTTTTGTATTCTTTTGTAGTTTCTAGAATGATTAATTGCATTTATTGTTTTGTTCTGTTGAGCATGACTGAGTTAATGTAGGTCATAAACTTAAACTCTTCGGTAACTTAAACATCATTTTATATGACGCTTATTACGAAATTACGATTTAGTATTTTTACTGAAAGTATATAATAATAGATTTACAAAACCTCTGTAATCTTTCACTACTCAACTACCCATTATCTATAAATATAAAATCAATTGCTGTTCGTTAGTGTCACTAAAACTCGAGAACGGCTGGGCCGATTTTGGTTTTGAAATGTTTGTCGTAGTCCAGGGAAGGTTTAAACGGTGAGTAAACAGCTGGACCGATTTTGATGAAATTTTGTGTTCCTGGAACGGGTCATAGTAGCGAGGCCGAAGGCCGAGCTTACACCCGTGCGAAGCCGGGGCGCGTCGCTAGTTTATTATAATTATTTGGCGACCCATAGTACGAGCCTTTAGTGTAGGGCCTACACAAAATGCTGATTGTAATTACTGATAAGCCAATCTACATTACTTATAAATTAGAGTAGCAGTTTTGTTAAACGTAGCGCAATGGCAATCCAGCTGAACGCTGTTCAGCTGTTTTACATAACGGAGCTGATTTGTAAAATAGCTAGTGGTTTTGTAAAACAGCTTATTCGGCAATCCATCTGCGATACATACACACCTAATGTCACAGCCCAAATATGACGGTATAACTTATACCGCAGTTAGGTTATACTACCTCATACAGTCGACCTAAGTGGTAGACTAATTATTTCCGCTTCATTTGCAAAGCCTCCAATAAAACAGTCATTTAGCAGCAAATAGCTGGAACTAACACGACCATTGTGCTTGGGTTTTAGCAAACTAGCTCATATAAACCGGCATTTGTTCTGCCTTTACAGATAATACCTATACTCAGTCAAAGGTTTTTAGCTCAGAAACCTGCGAAAACATTGTGTAAACTGAATAACAACATTATCTGACACAGCTTCGTCTAGTAGCGCGCTCTCATACATAGAATAATTCTCAATATAAAAAACCGACTTCATCTGAACTGTACAAAATTGAAATGGAAGCACCAGATTTCAAATAAAAAAATAAAAACATCAAAATCGATTCACCCAGTCAAAAGTTCTGCGGAAACAAACAAAAAAAAAATACATTCGAATTGATAACCTCCTTCTTCTTGGAAGTCGGTTAATAAGATAGGCAAATTCGGTTACATGGATGATATGTCATCCAAATAACAAAATGTTCAAGTTATATTTTGTTTTAATAGCCAAACTACTGAACCGATTTTGATTGTAACTATGAAGTTATGAATAAAGTATTGTATTGATGAAATTTCTATGCGGCCAATCTGAAAGTATATCCTTACTCTTAATATTTTTTCCTAATCAGTTCAAAAATGACGGAGTTCTGATGTAAGAAACATTAAAAAAAAAACGAATTGAGAACCCCTCCTTTTTTAAAGTCGGTTAAAATAAGCTCTAGCATATTATGTAGTAGGTATAACATGTACATGTAGTAGGTAGATTGATAAATCTTTATCTTCTTTTCTGTTTTATCTCTTTCTTTTTTCTTGACTGCCCCGGTGGCTCAGTTGGTAGTGAATCTATTTTCTGTGCTTGGGGGCGTGGGTTCGATTCCCATCTAAGACAAACATTTGTGTGATGAACATTTGTGTTTGTTCTATGTCTGGGTGTTAATATCTATTTAAGTATGTATTTAAAAATATATATAGGTATGTATATCAGTCTCTGGCTGCCATATTACAAGCTTTGCTTAGTTTGGGGTCAGATGACCATGTGTGCAATAATATCCCAGATATTTATTTATCTACTTAATCATATAATGTATTCAGCCTGTAATTTTTTTAGTGGTAAGAATTATTATCATTCAGCTAGAAGACTTCCTCCTAGAACTAGACTCCCAATTAGAACGCCACATTGAACGACATCCTGCCATCTGCATACACTGGACGCTCGCGACTCTCATGATGTCGTCGGTCCATTTAGTGGGAGGCTTGCATACGCTGCGTCTTCCAGTTCGTGATGGTCTGAACATAGACTGAAGTACCTTTCTTCCTCATCGGTAGCATAGTATCGGTGGCATGGTAGTAATAATTTCTACCTATTTTCAAAGAACAATACGGCTATAAATAATTTCACTTCGGCTTCTCCAGCTTTCAAGCGTACGCTGTACCCGTTTAGGGTAGCTATTAATAATGATATTTGCCTGCACGTTTGCAGAGAGACTATTGTAGAGTACCGAATATGGAAAACGGCGCGCTTCGTACATGCACTTCCAAACATAACTGTCCGCCCGATAACTGGTCGCAACCAGCCTCGGGACTACGATTTTTCGGTTGTTCAAAGTTTTTTTTAAAATATAGAATAGATCTATGTAGGTACGTTTGGCCAACAACTCGCCCGGTGGTAAGCGACGGTGTGGCCGAGGATAGAACACGTTGGTCTAGACCAATCTAGACGAAATCTATTCACTCTAGCCTTGAAGATGCCCAAATTGTAGTTCTCAGGAAACAAGGAGTACGGCAGGGAGTTCCATTCTTGGGCAGTATACGTATAATAAATGACGACTCAAATCGCTGAGTACGAATCTTTGGATTTTCCACGAGGAAGAGGTAATAGTGTGCAGTCCTTCTACTTGTCCTGTAGTAAAAGGGGGAGGGTGGAAGAAGGTCATGTCATGAAACCCTTGCGCACACACGCCGAAATGTATCCGATAGAAAATAGACAAGCTACTTTACGGCTTTGCAATTTTATTTAAATTATAAATAGGTTATTGCTAAAAATATAAGTACCAACGCACATTTATACTTCACAAGATTGGGTTATTGGATGCTCTGCTTTACCTATTGCCATTTCAAAAACAATGATGAGGCAAAATCATCTGAATTTAATTTCACATAAAAACACTTGGTAATACATTTCTACCTCTCAAAGTTGATTTAAATTAACACAAATTCCACATTTTATAACTCCAAGAGACATCTACAAGCGACAATCTAGGTTTATTGTAATGTACAGTTTTACGTGAGTGCCTAGAGGTCTTACTTGTATGCTTAGATAGAAGCCATTATTACCTATGTCTTACTTGTATTTCTGGTAGTAAAGCGGCTTATAGAAGGTCAAAATGCACTACTCTACAGTAATATAGTGAAAAGACACGACGCCGCTAACGCGTTACGATAAATACCTACCTTCGCTATAAGCTATTTATTTATATAAATGAAATATCCAATTAATTCCGGTTTTGCTTCAGACAATTATTATCTAATGATACTGTATAAGACATTGCGGTTTTGTTTCGTCACTACAATTAATGATTATTAACGGGATATTTACTGTCATTAGGTTGTGAATGGAAATCCCGATATTTCGACGCATTTACATGAACCATGTTCACGGGCAATCTGAAGAATGCGAATGGTTGGCAAAAAAGTTTAAAGTTGGGTGCAGAACTGCAGACAACACGATCTACCCGCTTTCTTAGAGAACTTTGTATTTTACGTTTTTCCTAACCACCTTCTTCTGTCTGCCGTGAACTGCATGCCAAGCGATAGGTATAACGTGTAATTTTCATGTCGATTCAGAACTCCTTACGAGCATTTAGTAAAGTCTCCACTTCTTGTTGAGGCATACTTAAGACAGTAAAATACGGAAGACGAGGGGGTGTGGCCTAATGGCTAGACGGCTCAGTAATGGGCGAAAAAATAAAGTGAACTTCATGGTTACTGCGCAGAAAAGCAGATATATCAGAAGCTCCATTCACAACCAAAGTTTAGTTAGAGATGTTGCCTACGCGACGGTCTGCGTGGCGCATCCCAGTGCGATCATATCCTCACTAGCTGACCGCGCGTTACGAGAATTCGTATTACGCTGTATTGTAACCTTAATCTGTATGTAAACATTACTCTAACCTGGTTTCATTTTAATACAGAAAAACGTCGTGAAATATGGAATTGATGCATAAATATTACGTTTTTCTTGAACGGAATGTTTATTTTCTTACCATATTAGGGTACCAGCACTAGGCGAGGTATCTGTGTAGAGCTTGTCCAGGTTGTGTCAGTAGGTCTGGGCTAGCATGTATTTAAAATACCTACTCATTTAATAATTGAGTATAAACAATAAATTGATACGATTTTTTTATAGTGTATAGGTATGTATAAGTCTTTTTAATTCTTTCTTTTTAAAATTATTTTTGCGTCCCACGTCTTGTGCATTTGCCAGTTTCAATTCAGCGCCTGCTTACCCTTTGATCGGGGTAGAGCGAGAAAGTCTTTCGGGGCGTTCATTTCTGAAAACTAGTATCTTACACACTATACTTTACCACAACTCACCTGATGTGCAATTCGATTGTAATTGTTCATTTTAATTTAGAATTTAAAAAAAAAGGCCCAAAATCCTCGAGAAAATTATAAAAAGGAAACTACTTCTAGTTTATATCGAATTGATTAATGATTATTAGACCATTATTGTTATGCCGTGCCCTGTTAACCTAACATTCGTATATCTGCCACTGTAGCTATTGTAATCTATACAATGGTTGCAGGCTACTGGATTATGTCAAATTATTCATGCATTTGAATGAAATCCAATAAATGTGAAAAAATTGGTACAGACTGATTTCCTTTTCCTTTATGTTATTCATTTCATAATGATTTCATCTCATTTTGAATGAACGATAAGCTATTATTTCTTTCCTCTTAAGTATTATCGCATCAAAAGCTGACAGGCACTTAAAAATTTAGGCGTGATTTTTGGGTTTTTACGATATCGCATGTCATTATTCTTATTCACCCTCCATTGAGCAAGATTAAAGATGGATAGCTAGTATTGGATGATTGAGGACTTTACCTACGCCACTAATAAAACAAATTATATGACGTAAAGTACCTACTCGTATTAATTTGTCACAAATATCTACTGAAACCATTTTAATTCAATTCATTTATTTCAGTCTATTATATGGGTGTCCATACTTACCATAATTTATATAATAGGTCGGGGAAAAAGTCTTTTCGTATTTTGTATGTATAAGGTTGTAGTAAAAATCTCATCCGTTGTACTGTTTGTATCTGGCTGGTTTTGATACCATTAAAAATATGACATTTTAAAAAAGGAATACAAAAAGTAAAAAGCAATTTCCCGCCATTTTCAATTGTTTTTTTGTTTGATAAAATGAGTGAATCTAACGAAGAAATTCGATATATTGTGAAATTTTATTACAAAAAAGGGAAAACTGCGACACAAGCCGCGAAAAAATTTGTGACGTTTATGGACCTAATGCAGTGTCATCAAGAGTAGCACAATGTTGGTTCAAGCGTTTTCAGTCCGGGAATTTTGATGTCAAAGATGCAGCTCGCTCTGGTCGCCCTGTTACGGATAAAGTAGATGCCATTTCTGAAAAAGTGGACCAAGATCGGCATATTAATAGTTACGACGTAGCTGAAGAACTGGGGATTGACCACAAAACAGTTTTGACCCATTTGAAAAAAACTGGGTATACAAAAAAACTCGATATTTGGGTGCCACACGAGCTCACTGAAAGAAACCAAATGAATCGTGTACTCATTTGCGACTCTCTATTGAAACGTAAAGAAACCGAACCGTTTTTGAAAAGATTGATCACTGGTGATAAAAATGGATCACCTACGACAAGAATGTGCGCAAACGATCATGGTCAAAGGGCAGTGAAGCACCACAGACTGTAGCGAAACCCGGATTAACACGTAATAACGTGATGCTGTGTGTATGGTGGGATTGGCAGGGCATCGTTCATTATGAGCTTTTACCGCCGGGCAAAACCATCGATTCGGATCTCTACTGCCAACAGCAGATGAGACTCAAACAAGAAATTGAGAAAAAACGGCCGGAATTGATCAACAGAAAGAGTGTGGTCTTTCATCATGATAACGCCAGACCGCACACATCTTTGGCCACTCAGCAAAAATTTAGAGAGCTTGGTTGGGAAGTGTTAATGCATCCACCATATAGCCCTGACCTTGCACCCTCAGATTTCCACCTGTTTCGATCTCTTCAGAATTCTTTGGGTAGTGTTAGATTAACATCAAGAGAGGACTGTCAAAACTACTTGTTGCATTTTTTTGATCAGAAGTCCCAAAAATTCTACAGCAACGGGATCATGTCACTACCTACAAGATGGCAACAAGTTATCGAACAAAATGGCACATATATATTATAATTAAATGTAATTAAACTTGAAAAAAATATGTCTTGAATTTGTTTAAAAAATACGAAGAAACTTTTCCCCCGACCTTATATATCCGTAACTTTTCAAAATTAAATATTTAAAGAAATAAAATATACAATTAAATGTAATAATGTTACAGACAGAAGTAAAAAAATACAGATAAAAAAATCAATAAAAAACAAATACATTAAAAAGAGAACACACAAAATACTACAGTTTTTTTCAAATATAATGGTAAACATGTCAGGTACACTAAGCTAGTATTCGAATTTGAATTTTTGAATTTAATGGACAGCTGTCCACATTACGAAACTTTTCTATTATAATATCATTAGTAAAAATTATTTCTAGGAATAGGCAAGAAGTGGATTGCGCTTCCAGCATCGATGTTCCGTATAAAGTACCTACAATCTGGTTCTTTTCAAAACAAGAGTATCTATAGGCACCTCATGGGTTGCATTTTCCATATTGGACCACATCGTCATATTCCATGAGGCAAGTTGAGGTCAATAGTTAGCCCATTTTATCTTAAACTGGCTGCGGCTCATGGTTTCCCCCGCGTTATAAATAACATTCTTGAAACAACCTCCTTGGTATCGACAACAACCTCCTTTGACATAGATGACAATTTTATTTGTCGCTGCGGAAGCGAGGTTGATCGCTCTGGGCACCATGGTTTGTCTTGCCGCCGCAGTGCTGGACGTTTCTCACGCCACGCCGCTCTGAACGACGTCATCCGTCGGGCTCTTGCTACCGTTAACGTGCCGGCTTGCTTAGAGCCGAACGGTATTTCACGTGACGATGGCAAGAGGCCTGATGGCTTGACGTTAATTCCCTGGAGTCGTGGGAGGCCTTTAGTATGGGACGCAACTTGCGCTGATACGCTGGCTCCCTCTCACCTCCAGAGCACATCAAGAGCGGCTGGTGCAGCAGCGGAAGTGGCGAAAAGCCTCAAACGGAGGAAATATGAATCTCTCGGCGAGGGATACATATTTCTTCCATTTGGAGTTGAAACCATGGGCCCGTGGGGTCCGGCCGCTCGGGGTTTAGTTAAAGAGCTGTCCAGACGCCTCATAAATGTGACGGGTGACCAAAGAGCTGGCGCTTACCTTGGCCAAAGAATAAGTTTGGCCATTCAACGTGGTAATGTCGCTAGCTTTTTAGGTACCCTACCCGAAGACAGTGACCTTAATGCAGTTTTTTACCTGTAGTTTATAGTTTTGGATAGGTATTCAGTTTTATTTAGATTTAATTTAGGTATTTATTTAGCTACTTTATTATTTTAAGTTTTAGTTTTTAGTTAATATTTAAGTTTATGTTAATTTTCTGTTATTTAAGTTACCTTTGTTTCATTTCAGTTTTTTTTTCGGTGTGTAATAAAGATATACTTCTTTACACAAAAACATTTTATTTCTATGATGTAATATGTCAATGTGATTTCAATTGTTGTTCCTGTTTTTTGTAAGGAACAACAAAAAAAAATCTGTTTATGAACATTGCCTGAAAATATCTTCAAAATCAGTCCAGCTGTTTTGGAGTCCATATGGAACATACATAGGTAGGTACATACCTACATATACATATACACACATCGCTTTATACATATATAGATCGATATAGATTATAGATAGATAATAAATCTTTTTTTATCACAAAAATATATAAATCAACATCACGGGAAGTGAGTGTACATGACGGCATAAGAGAGTGTCATGTTGTTTGCCATCACGGCATACGAGTCTGTTTTACTGACAAGACGCGCCAATCTTCGACCAAAATAAAACGAATGGACGGGCCCAGTAGAAGCGCATTTTTTAAGATTAAAAAATGAGCGCCAGCTCTTACTTCGTTTCATTTCAGTCGGTCTCTAGCCGCGAGTAATAGTGTTCCGTGGTCTCTAGCCGTAGGAAGTGAAACACGAGTCTATTGTTACGCGATAACGAAACATCTGACAATACGTATATTACCGAAGTGTAAATATACAAATAAAACCGATATCTATTTTTTGTAACAAATATACTGTACATTTTTATAATTAGGTGTTGAAGTATATGTCCGACGGTTTTGACTCGTTTTTACTGATCAAGTTCAATGGTTGGGCCTGTCCATTCATTTTATTTTGGTCGAAGGCGCCAATAGATGACGAAAAATATTTTATAAACTAAGGTGGAATTTGATTTATCAATTTATCTGATGAATAATAATCGTTTTTAGGATATTTTTAGTGACCTCTAGAGTGGCAATTAAAGCAAACGAATCAATTAAAAAAGTGAAAATGAGTGAAGAGGCACTACAGAATAGAGCGTCTAATAATGTGCGATTACATACAACATTAAATAGTGCAATCTAGACTGCTTCTCAGGCAATTTGCTCTACGGCCGTCGCTAGAGATGGCCAACAACAAGCAAGCCGGATAAAGAAACATAATTTAGTAACTGTTGTAGTTTGTAGTATTAATATGCTTCTAACAAAACCTTATTGGTCATAAAAGGTCGCTTAAAAAATCCTTCTCTATGGATTTTTAGTTTATTAGATTAAACCAGGGGTCTCCAAACTTTGAAGCCTTGGGGCCATAATATTTTTTTCGGTATGTTGCAAGGGCCGTAACAATTTTAATTTTTCTGCCCACCTAAGCAAACATAGGCTTTTATTGCATTTCAATTACTATTGATTGTGTATTGTGACACGTAACTACATCTAGTGTCGAGTAGCGATACTATGTACGGTTCTAGGTACTATCTATTTCAGCTACAGACTACAGTCCTTGTGCGGAAAATGTTTGGAATTGTCTGAATTTCTAAGACCAGTCATATCAGTTGTTAATTTTATCAGATCCACAGGGCTGAATCACCGATAATTCCGCGAGTTTCAATTCCTGTCGCGGGCCGGATTGATGGCAGTGGCGGGCCGGATTTGGCCCACGGGCCGTAGTTTGGAGACCCCTGGATTAAACCAACGAAATTTTAAACATTTTTGATCGGATAAAAACAATGCAAATAATAATTTTCACGCTATAAATTTGACACTTAGTATCAATAAAAAAATAAAATTTAGCGATTGTAAATTACTTGTACCTATGACATTTTTTATCGACAAATACACTTTTATCGACACTAAATGTCGAATTTGTCCATTGATAAATTATTGTACTTGTGTGCGGTCGAATATCTCCATAAAATTTGTACGATCCTGTTTGCTGCTTTCTGTACCTACTTTGTTTTTTGTTTTGTGTACCTACCTACAATAAATAAATAATTTGAATCTTGCAGTACGTGCCTACTTATACAGTTTTAAGGGCACCATATTTAAGCCCTCTACTTTATTATTATTAAATAATATTCTTGCGCTTGTCCGCCATCTCGACTGATGTTAAGCGATGATGCGATCTACGCTGAAACACGCTTGAATTTAGACAGCGCATTCCGCAGTCTAGCAGTTCGCACAATAAAAGGAATCATAACGTTTCGAGCGGGTTTTCGAAATAACGACCATGAACCGGTGTCGCCTTTTCATGCCCACCCTGGCCGTCCGACAAAACCGATAGACTAGCAACTTTGCGCCGATGTTCAATACTAAGAAGCTTAGTATGAACTAAGTATTCATCGCTGATGAGTTTCTTGCCACGTTCCTGAATGGACTCCAACGCCTGCTGGTACTTGGCTGATCCATCCCAAAAGTGCGAGCAGTGGGCGAAGTACGAATTTTCGCTACGTAAAATACGTATCGAATTCCACACAAACTTCAATTTCAAAATTCAAAGTTTGTATGAAACTATATTTGTGCTTGATACAAATGTAAGCAACTATTCCAACGTAAAGTACCATCGTACCTTCGAAAGGATATCCATGAAGCTACTAATTCTAGATACATATTTGGAAAATAAACCTGGGCCCCGATTCTACTAAACCAATTGTTGTTAAATTGTTAATGAATTGCCTCAAAAATTGCCCTTTTGACACTTTTGGTATAGATAAAGTGTCAAAAGTGAATAACCAATTGTTGTTAAGTTCTTAATGAATTGCCTCAAAAATTACCCTTTTGACACTTTTGGTACCTATAGATAAAGAGTCAAAAGAAAAAGAAAAATTAGGCAATTCATTAACAATTGAAAAATAATTGGTTTAGTAGAATCGGGGCCCTGGGGCATAGTAATTAAGTTAGGTACCTATAAATTCGATACAGTATTTCGATGCATGTTACAAAGTATGTACTTGGCAAAGTTTTCGAGTCTATCCTGAACCGTGACATCACCAGGCAGGTCAGTGCGCAACTGAACGACGCACAACACGGGTTTCGGACAGGTAGGTCTACCGCCACTAACCACATCAATTTTGTAGACTACGCTGTTGCAGAAATGGATATTAAAAAGCAAGTTGATGCGGCTTATTTTGATTTAAAAAAAGCATTTGATCGCGTCCATAATGACGTATTGCTTAGCAAATTTGCAGCTGCAGGGTTCACTCCGAACTTGCTGAAACTTTTTGCCAGCTATTTTTCAAATAGGTTTCAATATGTCCAGCTTTCTAACCACCGCTCAGATCCGTATTTGACCTGCTCTGGTGTGAGCCAGGGCAGCACGCTAGGTCCGACGCAATTTTCTATTATGGTCAATGACTTGCCAAGTGTCGTCAAGACAGCTAGATGCCTCATGTTTGCTGACGATTTGAAACTTTTCTTGGGTATAGGAACTGACGCTGACTGCGAGGCGCTGCAGAGAGACATTGATAATGTTGTAGCGTGGTGTGAACGGAATCACCTTGAGTTTAATGCATCTAAATGCAAAACTATAACTTTCACTCGTGCTCGTTCACCAACTATATACCCCTACAACTTACACGGTGTCCCTCTCGAACGTGTAGAGCGTATTCGCGACCTTGGTCTAATCCTGGACACCGAGCTGACGTTCAATGAACACATTATCGAGATGTGCAGCCGCGCTCACAAGTCTCTAGTTTTCGTCATGAGACAGTCTAGACGATTTCAAGATAGGAGCACTATTGTTACTCTATACTATGCGTTTGTACGGAGTAAACTGGAATACAACTCCATAATCTGGGACCCCCACGAAGACAAGTACAAACTCATGGTAGAAAAGGTACAAAAGCGGTTTGCACGATACCTATACGACAAGCTGTATGGATATTATCCTTACCTGTATCCGTCCCTGTTCATAGCGGGAATGGTAGGTATGAACACCTTAGAGCTCAGGCGCAAGTGTGCTATAATGGTTCACTACTACCTGCTGTTCCACAATAGGATCGACAACCCGAGCACTTTGTCGCGTCTCGCGCTCGTGGCACCGGAGCGGGTCCGGCGGCCGCACGTGCGGCGCCTGCTCGCGGCTCCGTGGACGCGCACGTGCACGGCTCAGTTTGCTCCCACGGCCCAGGCCATCTCTCTGCTCAACGCCCTGATCGCTCAACACCCAGACGTTGATATATTTCACATTAAACTATCAATGTTTGTGAATGTTTGTATTAATATTTTTCTGTGTTAGTTATATTACATTTTTATAAATTTTTTGACATTGTGATTTGTAAAGATAATTTTATGTTTATTTTAAATGTTTGTGTGTTCATTGAATGTTTCTAATTTTTAAGAATTTTGATTGACTTAATTTACATAATATTGAATTGACATGAATGTATAATAGTTTATTTAAATTTAATTTTTATTGTAATTTTTTTAATGTATGACTCGTTACATGCCTTGGCGTAGCTGTAAGTGTGACGAGTATTTGTCTATAAATAAATAAATAAATAAATAAAAAAGAGCACAGCACATCACTAGTGGCGCCCGCGTGCCGTGCGCTTTCACGATACTTTCTCGAATTTAGCATTCTGCGCGCTCCCTCGAGGCTCTTGCGACTACATCTCTACTAAGTAGGTACTGTACAAAACAAGTGAAGAAACAAAAAAAAAAACTTTACTGTCTGGAGCATCGGGTGTACTCACAGAAAAGTTTTTTTTGTTTAATTTTGAACGGCTGTCAAGGCATTTTTGTAAGAAATTTGTTGTAGCCAGTTGCACCCATATAAACGAAACATCAGTCATTCGAAATCAGTTAGCAACTGTGACGCGGAGTTCGACGCGTTGATCTAAATAAGAATGTTCAATCAAGGTTCTGTCTCAATACCTGGTGACATATTTTTCCTTCTCATATCCGTTCTATTTACTTTACTTTTCTGTGGGTATACTGATAATCACAGCAAACAATTACGCCTTATCTTGAGAAAATAAAATCTATACGCGAGTAAAACTTGCCTGTCGAAGGTTCCGTACCTATTAAAGTCGATATAATAGCTTCAGTAGTTGCGTGTCACCCAGGCCAACGTATGGTGAAGTCTCAGCGTAGGAGTTTCTTTTAATGGTTTTGAAATACAAACCCCTAATAAGGGTTAACATATCATTTTATACGAAAAGAAACCCCCTAGCATATAATTAATTTAGGATCGAAAAGTTTGTGATTAAGTAAATTAGTGGACCCACAAGATGGACGGACGACCTAAAAGAGACTGAAGGAAAACGCTGGATGCAGTCCGCTTCCAACCGGTCCTGATGGGGGAGGCCTATGTCCAGCGGTGGACGTCCTATGGCTGAAATGATGATGATGATGAAATTAGTGGTCCCATCCACTAAGGTAAATTGCTAATTCTTTTTTATATTTTGTTATTATGTCATAATTACCATATCCCCACGTAAATTAAACGAATAATCAATTTAAAAAAAACCCTTGTCTTTCATTCTACGTTTCCTGGATGCCATCAAAAGTCAAGCACTTGCCTTAATTACTCATGACATGAACTTGATATTCAAACACGCGGTAATGAATCCCCGTTATCTACTACCTTGGCCGTGCTCGAATGGAGTAGGTATACGATCGACTTACCTATAGTTAAATAGGGGAGCCACCATCGGATTTCAAAACAGTGTTCGTGAAACAAATTTAGTTCATCATTTGGCCAATTCCTAACATGGAATTGGTCGGTCCGCAAAAATAAAGGTAGATTGTGACGTCTCCAATTGTGTCAAGTACTACCGCTTCCTCATCATTGCTTCCGTTTTTTGGAGTGCTAGTTTTTGTTTCATATGATGCAAAATTCATCTTGCTTTTAGTTTTCTTTGTTTTTTAATGCTCATCAACTTTGTTCAGTCACGGCATTAACAAATGTTTTTTGATCTTGTCTTAGTTACTGAATCACGCACGGATGCCAGACCTTCCAAAGAGTATATAGTTTTACACGAAATTATGGTCCTAAGCCGAAAGCAAGTCGTAGTACTCATAATGACCAACTTTTAATATGGCTTGACCCGGGGATCGTAAAAAATTAGGTGTTCCATAGAAAAATATTATTCTAACGCAACAAAATGTAAAGAACGGTATTATATATTAGGTATACTGATATTTATTTATTTATTTTAGGGTTTGTCCCTTAGTAAAATTTGTTTAAAATGAAAATTACAATGGCTTACTTTCAGCTTAGCACCACCGTTCCATGTAACCATGTGTAGATAGGTTATTTACTACAGTAAAACCTAAAATATTTTCAGCGGAACTTAATCAGTAAATTTAGGAGCAAAATGTTATAGTTATTTGTGTCTAAAACCAGTCTCGTTGTTTCAGGACAGGAACTATGCTATGGAAGGAGGAAGTAGGACTCTTCGTCGGAGTGACAGCACTCTCACTGCCTGGAGGTGTCTCAAAACTGACTGTGTGAGTACTGACTGACTTCTCTCACCTTCTTCTGGGTTTAGGCTTCTGTTTCGATTTTATATATTCACAAAATTCGTCTTAACGATTTTGACATTATTGCTATACTTACCCTTTTTTTAATAATCTAGTACCAAAGGTTCTTTAGAAAAGGCAATTTACACCTATTTACATTAGGCACCTCATGGGTAAGCGTGCCTCATCTTAGATCGAATCGTCGCTTAACATCAGGGGCCTTACCTCTAGGTCAAAAAGTTGACCCGGATAGGTGTTATTTGTCTAAACGGTACCATCAACTACGATAAGCAGTAGTTGTTTGATAGCCGCGGCTGTTATAGGCTATCAAACAACTACCGCTTATCGTAGTTGATGGTACCGTTTAGACAAATAACACCTATGCGGGTCAACTTTTCGAGCTAGGGGTAAGGCCCCTGGTGAGTTGTTGTCAAACGCTAGCACATTTCATCATAAAAAAGGAGATAAGTATAATTTGGGTTATTTCCGTTAAGGTGTCAAGTTTAGAGCCCAGAGACGGTACGCACGAGCCCTCAATGGATTGGTTCCGATTTCCATAGCGGCTGCACCGTGAAGACGTTGAGATAGGGTTGCTGGTTGGTTAGATTTTTTTCTTTTTCTAACTAGCTAGTTATGTTAGAATACGTTTGTTTACGGCGAAATTAAACGATTACCTACTTACCTAGAATTACTTATAACCATAGAAAACGGTCATTGACACTCAACAAAACTAATGAAACAGATGATTTTATTTTCATGATTGAAATTTCATGGTTGGTACCATCAGTAAAAGTTGTTCATAATGATGAGTGCAATGACATCCTTTCGGCTTAGCACAGTCTATATGCGTAACCCTGTATTAAGTTTTTGTATTTTATGTAGTAGTACTGAACCCTCAGTGCGCGAGCCCGACTTACACTTGGCCGGTTTATTTAAATACGTAATTGAACACAAGTGTATCACATTAAAAACCAACTTCAAAATTAGTAAATATGCAGTTTCGTTTACTTAATTGACATTTTTTTTCAGTTATTTTGATTTAAAAACCAAACTACTAAACCGACTTTGATGAAATTTCAATGGGACCTCTGAACTATGGCCTACCAAACAAAAAAAAAATCATCAAAATCATGAAAGTGTGAATGTTTCGCCTGAGTAGCCAACCCTAGCGGGTGGTAATTTGTATTGTCTACAACGGTCGTGAACTCTGCGCCAGCGCAGCGAGGGTCAAGGCAAGATCTTGATCTGCTTATATCATCCAGATCTCGAGGACTTGTAATTATGATAATAAGAAAGCTAGATGCTTTTTTGGTTTTCTTTGGTGTCTTTATGGAACCTATGTTTATAAAACCACGAACTCTTGCCTCGTTGGTGCCTCAATGCTAAGGCCATCCGATGCTCCTGACGCGGCTTAGCATTGCGGTGACTCGTTTGCGCATTACGGCATGAAAACCGTCCACTCAGCAAACATGCCAGATGCGCCAGGGCAGCCCCAGCTACATCCTAAACGAGTTATTGTATTTATTAACTAAACAAAATACAAGCTTATACTAACACTACAAAAACAGTTAGACTGCCCATTATTGTATTGCATTTGCAGGGAGTTGATTGATTGTTTTCTGCGTATAGTTGATCTACAGATTGCACGTATAAAAAGACTAGCAGGATGCCTTAAAAAGCAAAATCTTTACCACGACAGTACAACGAGCAAATCTACCTAACTCTCATAACTTGTTGCTTCCAAATTGTGTTTAATAAGGTCGAAGCAAACCACAAATTTTCCTACATTATGTAGCATCCACCACATCCCTCAGCAAATACGTAATGCCTTAACAAATGACGATGGCTGATGGCAGAAAACGTACGACTACTTATTTAAAAAAAGTTGCAAAATTATGCAAGCCTATGCTAACTGTAGCGTTTATATGCGGAAGCATTTATGCAATGATACAATACCATAACTAGTGGCGAAGATATTGCGCCAATGTTAGCTGCATTCCTCATTACACAGTGCATACTGCAAAGCGAATTAAATCATGTTTATGCAAGCATCGTGCAAATAAACAATACGACGTAAAGATGACTGACAAGTTTAGAAGAGAACTTACGTCTTCTGGTTTGATAGGTGATGACAAATAGAGTCTCGGACGTTACCAATTACCACAACTTAACTAAAGTAGGTAGGTAGAGATCACATAGAGATAAACTGAAATGTTGGGAATATTTCATATGTATGTTGGTGGAAATCTCACTTAAGTTATGGTAAGTCAAATCAAACTTTCGGATGTTTACATAATATCGGAACATGAAATGACACATGCTTTTACATGACATACAAGATTTCATACATTCGACCGATTATCTTGACATCTGATGCAGCGCTTGTTAATACGAGATTATCCATTACATTGAAATAAACACGTCAACAAGTAGCGCCGTTCACGTGTCTCCACCTCGAGTTCTCTTACCGAGATAATTCAGTATAATTGCTCATTACAGTAAAATAATTGCTCTGAGTTAACGAGCAAAAGCAGACATGTCGTTTGGCTGTTAGAAAATGCTCGGGTACTTTTGATTTACGCCAGGCATCTGATCAGAAAGCGTTGCTGTCTCTGGATTAATTAAATTTATTGCAAATTTTACTGCATTGTGGTACGCGACGGTAAATTGTATGAGGCGACCGTCAAATTTAATTGATATATTTAATGAAGATTAATTGCCTCTTAATCTCAGGGAGTTTTGTAAATTCCTTCATTCAGCTTATTTTTATTTATTAAGTAAAAAAAGGCTTCCGTATTTTAACCTTTCCTTTGTATTTCTTTACCTCACTGATTCTCTCGATGAGCGATTCTTCGTCTTGACAATTTTATTGCTGTTTTTGAGTTATTATTTTTTGTTATTTTTTTAAACCTTATTTCCTTCATGAAAGTAAATTGTTTTATCTTTAACTTGATTGCCGAGTATTACCATACTGCAAAACAATTTGGACGGGAAATTACTCGAAATAATTACAGCTTCGGAAGTAGAACACCACAAGCCCACGTAAAGAACCGTTGTTTAATTTTCCTTTTGTAGCATTCACTCGACAATTCACAAGATTATAGTTGTTGAATGCAATCAAACACTGACCTGTAGACAGCTTAGTTTGCTATGTAAATAACCACAATAGATAAAAGTTGGAACAACGGATTCATACTCATTTAAAAATTTGCATGTGTGTATGTTTTCGTAATCTACTTCGAGCAGAAAAAATGAGGCATTAATAACTTTAGCATTGGTCGAGGCTTTAAAACATAAAATCAATTAATTTTCTAAGAAGAGGGTCCTTCAAATTATGAACATAATTATGTTACAAAAACCTCTATTTAAATATCGGTTTCTTCAAGGCAACCGTGTTCCGTCGTAGACTGCATCATCAGGCGATTTGGCGGTCAAAAGCAAACCTAGTCCTAAATATAGAAAATGTGCAGTTATCCGTTCTCAGTTGCTAAACCTCTGTGTCGTACGATCATAGGGACAAATATACGGGCAATTGTATAAAGAGACGTTGAAAAGGTTTTACGCCTATTACGATTTTCCAGGGTAATATTTGATGGCAACAGTCTGTCGCGTCTTTGAGAAGGCGCCTCAAGAGCACTTTCTAAATTAGATAATTGTCACTAAACGTGCAGATTTAGAAAGCATTTTGTTTTCAGTTGTTGTTATTGATATTTATCTTTTTCTGTTAGCAGAATAATGCCTTTTATCTGAGATCTTGACAGTGAATCAGTCGTCATGAAAAGTTTCTGATGATTCAGACGGCTTTGTTTCAACTTCAACTTTTGTTCATGGCTTCAGCGGTTTTGCCGCAACTTGGCCAATGTCTGGTTTGGTAATATAATATATATTTTGTAGATTGGCCGGTCGAGGGACAATGCAATGTCAGCTTCCCGGCGTGACAGCCCCGGTGGCTCAGTTGGTAGTGAACCTAACTTCTGCGCTTGGGGGCGTGAGTTCGATTCCCATCTAGGACAAACATTTGTGTGATGAACATTTGTATTTGTTCTATGTCTGGGTGTTAATATCTATTTAAGTATGTATTTAAAAATATATATGTACATTGTACGTATATCAGTCTCTGGCAGCCATATTACAAGCGTTGCTTAGTTTGGGGTTAAATGGACCGTGTGTGCAAAAAAAAAATGTCCCAGATATCAACACTCGAGGAACAACAATTTTTTCCGCGATTTCAGTGTTGCTATCACAGAGTAAAATTTTATTATGATAATTAATAAAATGATATCCTGGAATATGTCCCTAACGGAACACTATTACTCCTAGCGGAGGTCCCTCTTCTAAAGCAACACGCCATATAGGCATACCCCATAGTACGTTGACAATCTATGTTAGTCTTAAAGGACATTACGTCATCATGATAGAAGGACATATCATAATGGACATTGTACAATACTGAACAAGGCTTTGTTTTGGGTCACTGCACCGGCGACACCTAGTTAGCAAGTAAAGCGATTTGTTTATAGACACCGTACGATTTCTCAAACTTGTTCTGAACAGAATGGCCGGATGTGATGACACTGGCACTCTGTTCCCGGACGCGGCCGCAATCACAATGATGTAGGTACAGGCCAGCTACTTACAGGAACAACGAGTTCAAGAGAGGTTGATTTCAGACTTCACAGGTTCAGCGTGAGGCTACTAAGTAAGCGAGCGTAGTATTAGAGCTACGATCTAATTCAAACTGTGAGTGATAAGACCTGCCATCGCCACTGACATCCCGCTTGAGGTGTATTGTGAATTTGCCCCTGCCAGCCTACAGAAACCAGCCGAGCTTCTTAAAATAACGGAGCACGGCTTTGGGTCGCTGACTAAACTCTTCTACCCCCTATTTCGCTAGTATTTGAGACTTGTTGAGTTTCTTCAGAGTCCCGACCTTCTGTAGTGTTCAGTGCAGTAGTACATTACATGCTCAACGGTCTCATTTTCCTGTAGACAGCTTCCGCACAGAGGACTATTTGTGGCACTAATTTTGAACAAGTCATTATTTAGCTTACAATGACCTGTGATGGTACCTATCATTAGATGAAGTTCCGACCTGGTTAACAGAGTGTAAGTGATATAGGACTGATATTATTATAATCAGCTAGAATAAGAAATAGATACTTGTCCAAATAGTTAGCCGACTTCATTCGGTAAGGAGTTGCTTTGTTATTTTTACTTGACACGACATTGTAGCGAAAGACAGTAGGTACCACAGAAAAAAGAAGCAAATAGAACGGAAATGAGAAGAAAACTCTGTCGCCAGGTATTGTGACAGATATGTGATTGAACATTCCTATTTATGTCAACGCGTCGAACTCCGCGGCACAGTTGCTAACACAGTTGCTATGGGTTTATAAGGATGCAAGTGACTACAACAAATTTCTTACATAAATGCCTTGACAGCCGTTCTATTTTAAACAATTTTTTTCGTTTCTGTGGTAGGTACCTTAGATTCAAATAAAAAAAAACAGTTTTGGTATGAAGTTTATTGAAGCGTGGTAAGTGTTGTTTTGACACAGGGCTACTAAGAAAAAGGTTGCAGAAAGTTGATGGTTACTAGATTTTCTAAAACTAAAACTTTGAAAGTGAGATGCAATCATTTATACTTCAATCATAATTAAACGCGTGCCAGTGGCACAGAGTTGCGTATCAATGTCTATTCTGAATGATTAGTAATAAACTTTCTTGCCAAAAGCTAAATCATCTAAACAACAATCACAAATCACTTTTTCATTTCACATGAGGATTGTAGTTTGTTTCAATTAATTTCGAAAGTTAATTGCTTTACTAGACAAGCGTCAGTTCAATCGCAGTCCTAATGGCTTCTTCAGTGCTTATTCTGAGAATCAATTACAGCTGGTACAGGCGCCGAACCATTACCTGTGGTAGCAAAAACTGGCCCGAAACAGTCGGTCACCGACCCTCGACAAAACCGATCTTTCCTGTGATGGACATGCTATGGTTGATTTTATGATTTGAGAAAATTGGTTAAAGGTAAGGTGTAAAAAGTTCTTAGGGCAGGACATATAATGATACGACCGCCGCCGGCGTTGAGTACTTAATTGCATAGGTATATTATACGGTTATTACCAATTTCTCTTAAGTTTCCTACGTACCTTGTAACAACATTATTTCTACAGGGTTACGCAAAAAGAAGTACTGAGCTGAAAGGGGTCCGTTATACTCTTCATTATGAACATCGTTTACTTTTGGAGCAACACGGAAACCCCGAGAAAAATATCAGCTGTTCCTTACATTTTGTTGAGAGTAAATTAAAATTTTCTATGGAACAGCAGTTTTTATTTTTATTTTAGGTTCGGTCCCTTAGTAAAAGTTGTTTATTATGATGGGTATTGATGACGATGATTAAGGAAACCTTTCTGCATAATAATGATATCTACACTAATATTATAAAGAGGAAAGATTTGTACCTATTTTTGTATGTTTGTATGTTTGTAATGAATAGGCTCCGAAACTACTGAACCGATTTGAAAAATTCTTTCACTGTTGGGAAGCTACACTTTCCCCGGGTGACATAGGCTATATTATATTTAGTAGCGAGGCCGAAGGCCGAGCTTACACTCGTGCGAAGCCGGGGCGGACGGCTAGTTATGTATAAAGCAAAAACGTAACGCGAATGAGAGGGATAAGTGCTATGTAGTACATAATGTAGGTATCGGTCGATGCAAAATACACTACAAATTTTTATATATTTTTTTTGTGAATGTGATAGAGCGACATGTGGCCCAAAATTAGCAGGTCGATACGATACGTTTTGAAAGAAACATCGTTCGAACGTAACTAACTACGTAGACTTCGTAGATTAAAGTACTAATACACTTCAGTACGAAATTTAGTGAGGCGGTGGGTAAAGAATGTGACTGAAATCTGAATATTGACGGTTTTTAATTTTGAAGTAGCATAAATAAAAATTTGCCCGATAGTAAAAGAAAGTGTCCTTGACAATTATTTGGGTATTATTTCATAACATATAATATAAAAATAAACAACCGAAAATGTATGATTAAAAATGCTGATTAAATGTCATCTGTTAGTTATTCAGCTAATTCATTTTTCTTCCTAATGTTACTTAATTGAGTTGATTTATTTATCGCTCATGTGTGTGTTCGGAAGCCAAGTGAATCCTATTATCTACTTCTCGAATTCATTACATTCTCACGTGATATGTTTATCAGTTAAAACAGTGTTTATCAGTTCATTTCCTGCGTCTTAAAATAGAAGATCATCGTACTTTCCGTTGTGGATCTTAAATATATACGAGTACTTATAAGAGTTACGTGAGGCTGTTTACTCATACGTGGTTCAGCTATTCCTTTATCTTGATAACTTTGACAGCAGTGGAAAAATTTCAGCCTACTGCGGAACCTACATCATCATTATTGTACACAATTTGATTAATATTGAGCAAAACAATTGCAATTCTTGCGTTGAGATCAATGTCATGGAGACGCTTAGAGACGACTGCATTTTAATAAATATGCTCATGCTTTGTTTGTGTCCTTCCTATAAGGTTACCGCCAGTTCGTGTGACTTTGAATCGCCGAAACAAATTGGCCATTTCAAATTAACTAAAATGGTTTTAAGTCATTTAACGGTTTCAAACGTTTTCCTTATTTTAAATTAAGCTAGCGTATTTTTAGTATCTATAATGGTTTTGTAAATCAATTCATTTAGCCTCTTTCTTACCACTTGTTTTCAATACGGCTTTTGTGATTCATTGTCAGTTCAAGTGTTAGCAGACTCGTTCATGTGGTTTATTTTATGGTTATCGTACACACTCACTCCCCGCTAATTGTTATTACTTTAGTACGCTCTTGTTTCAACATTGTTTTCATTAACACTGAAGTCTCAAGGGAATATACTTTGCCATTCACTTGAGGATGGAGTATAATTAGTTTTTTAATGCAAAATTGCGCCAGTGGTCGTTTTCAACAGGAAACGATTTGGCTTGAAAATTATCGTGGGAGTTTTATTCGAATTCATCTGGAGCGATGACAAAAAAGGGAACGAGGTGCGTGAGGTCGTCACTGAAATCATCCGCAGGGCAGAATGTCGGGGATTGGAAAGGCTGTGGTGCGTGCCGGAACGAGAGGCACGAGGGCCTGCCGCTGGCGCGGATCGTCACTCTCCCAACGCGCCACCGCGCCGCCGCCGCCGCACCACACCACCAGCCAGAGTCCAGTGCCGCGCCAGCCGCCGAACGACGTTATCGCCCGTCGCGTCGCGTCCCATTCTCTACAAGTTTTACCGTGATCGAAACTAATATTTTCAAACTCTGAGTGATTTGAATAGTAGATAATAATATTATTGAAGCGAATCTGTCGAATAACGAATTGTATGGTGTCGTGTTGAGTGCCGACTGTCATAACGGCCACCCGAACGGACGCGTGGCGGAACATAAAAACAAACTCTCGTCTCGTTTCGAATGGTCCCCGGCAATAATTAGTTTGGTAAAAGTGAGTGTGTGTGCTTTGGACGCTTGATGGTTCAATTAGAACTGCTTTAGACCTTTTTTGAACCCACGATTCGTGTGAGGGTCTCACATCACCCACGGATGTTGAAGCTGGTGAGGATTTGTTTCTTACATACTAATTACAACAAATAAGATAAAAGCCAAGAAGAAGAGCTCACCACAATAGCCTAGATTAATTGTTTTTTATTTCAGTGTCTATTCAATCATTCTATTTTATAGTAATTTTTAAACTTTCGCGATTTGAACACATGTTTTTTATATTTATCGGGACTTCTATTCTATTTTATATTCAACAGGACCTCTTGGTGGTGGCTTCGGCCCTACCAATGCTTCTCAAATTTTATGTCCGGGCTAGACCCGAGAACCATTATAAATACTCATAATAATACCTAATGATGATAGTAATAAACTTTATGTAATCGCTTTCTGTCATAATATCTGAAGCTAAATTGATTCGCGGACATAAATAAGATTCATTTCTTTTCGAATAGCCAGTTTGTCTCTTTTTGTAATCATTTAGTTCAGGTAAAAGTTTATCATTAAAATAATTACGTCTCAATGATTACAATCAGTTAACGTATCAGATAGCTTATTTGATAATTCAGTATTATTTTGCTTTTATGTACAGATAACCTTTTTTTTTTCGAAACTGACGCGGTATCGAGGATTGTTTACGGTAAAACGTAAATCTTTTCTTTCATAATTCTTTCAATAGCTGACACCGAGTTATATGTACCTATTATGTATAGCTGACGGTTTTATTAAGTTACCATTATAATTTAGATCATTGAATGCTAATCGATTTATATCATAAAGAATTACGTTTTCTATTATTGAAACTGACGTGGTTTTCACACATTTTATTTATGTTACACGGGAATTACTCACGTAAGATTAAGCCGGTTACTCCGACTATAGTTATAGTAACATAAATAATTACGTTTTCTGCTTGAATATTATTAGCAGCGCGATAAGTGAACTAGGTTAGGTACTTAATTGTTTACCAACGTTATAGATTTGCTTATTGTTATTGCTATGATTTTATTTGTTGTTTACATAGGTATTTCAGCCTTTTTATAATAATTGTCCATTCACATTGAATTCTGTTAAGTCTGATAATATAATATTTCTATTCTCCTTACCTGCATAAGCACGCCAGGTGTCCAATTAAACGCCTAAATAGGTAGATACAACGGCATTAAATGTCGATTGTTCTAAGTTTTAATTGTTTTGTAATTTGAACGAAATAACAGGTGTTTTGCTATTGTACATTTTTCACTCATAGTAAAGGGCACATGTTGACCTCACTAGCTCATTTGACTCATTCTTTTTACGGAGGATATTGATCTTATAATTGCTGACTTGAACTTTGTCGTGACATTCATAATTAATTCATCGCTGATTTCTTCCTTGTTTTCTGATTTATCAGTTGTTTCTTAAAATAGGTTTAATATGTTAGCTTACCTTTAGTTACCTTTTCTCTCTTATATAATTATGTAGATGACCATTTGATTTGCATTCCAATTAATAAAACCACTATGAGTAGTATTTTTAACGTTATGATTTTTGTGTGACTAATGGGAAGATAATTGGTTATTGTATAAAATTTGAAGTAATATTATATAAATTATTGTATGTCCATTAAGGACGAAGCTGTTGAGACTGAAACTATTTTAAGAACTTGCATATAGGTACCTACTTGCATAGTTTGAAAATTTCTGATTATGATTCTTTGTTTTCATTTACGGAGAATTTAGGCACATCTTGTGCGTTTGCAAGTGTCAAGTTTTTTAAATATTTTCAAGTTTTTATTAAATAACATCAAACAAGTCACAGACAATGGTACCTACTTAAGTCACGGTCACTTCCAGATCATGCCCTAGTAAAGTGGTGGAGGCTTTACAAGAGGCTTCAAAGGAGTTTTGGAAACAACCCGAAAAGAAGTTTCACCTCGTTATTGTTATCATAATCATTTATTTAATACCAAATAATTCAACATTATTACAAATTAACACTCAAAAATATCTACACAAGTCTAGGAAAACCATACAAAAAGGCGTCATGTTTTTCACGTTGGCGCCAAAAATCCCCTATGATCATTATTGAGACGATTTCATAAATCATTTGACAGCAAATCGTTATATTTTTTGCCGCCGTCTGGAGATTTGTTCCAGTCACCTATTTCGAAGCGTGCCGTGTATTTTTAGCATTGCGTGTTTACTGTCACTTGACGTACTAACGAACTGATCGGAACAATTTATCTTATTCCTCTGTGTTATTCCTAGTGTTTTCTCTAATATTATTATTTCTTTCGGTGGTACGTGCGCGTCAATTAGATCAATTGAAGATGATGGATTTTAGTTTTTTTTATCGTTCGAATTAGTTTTCTCCATTGCCGCTTTCTATGAGATTATCTTTAATGTCTGATACATTGGTGATCTGTTTCAGATAATTGTTTTACAGCGATAGTGTTTCAATAACTTCTTTCGAATAACTTTGTATTGTTATGCATTTGTTTGTTTTTTTAGTTCTATGTATCGTGACTAATTGAGTTAGGTAGCCTTTAACAATGTAGGTACCAACCTACATTGAATAATCGATGACATCCTTTATATTAATCAACCATTCAGCGTGGTAATGCCACCAGCATGCTGGGTACGCTGCCAACTGATAGTGGGCTTGAGCATTTGAATTGTTTTTAGACCTTCAACGGTCTATAAGCAGTTTAACTGTTTTTGTAGTAGTGTTAGCTTGTATTTTGTTTAGTTAATAAAGACACTTGCCACTGCCAGTTAAAAAATCAATGTACCTAGTTGACACAAATAATTGATGACATCCTTTATATTAATCTACATTGATTTTCTTACACAACTAAGAACTATAGGTTTCTTGACAAAAACTATTTTATGGTGTAGTGAAGTATCGTTTTAAATCTAGCTACTTTGTTTTGTACCTGTGATAATGACAATGTTATTTTTATCTGTTAGTTAGATCTAAATATACTAACATTTATTCAGTTTCTATATTTATCAGCTTAATGTTTTAAAAGACAAGTGAATGGAGTGGTCATACGTCATCACCATCAATCATGATCACGGAGAGTTGGCAGCGCCGTTAGAGTAATATCTCGCCGATAAACATATTTTTGCCACTTTGCTGATTCAATTGCTAAAATAAGTGCCTGTGTAGGAGAGGAGAAGGCTTGGCAACATTCATCATTCTTCTATTTTGGTTCATTGATGATCTTTTACGTCGTCTTTGTTTTGTTATGTAACTAGTGCTACACACTTACTAAGACTTCTCTTACTTAACTTAGCTTTCTTTTAAAGTTACAGCTACTTTTACCTTAAAATATGTACCTTACACTGTTCTGAAAATCAAACACGATTTGACACAAATATGGTCGGTCATCATTTTAGATTTTCGATCAGAATTTGATCGGAAACGGTACCTCCGTTTGCGGTCCGCCGCAAATCGAATCCAAAGGAAATTGCATCGAATCGGTGCTGTCCACTATCAAGCACATACGATGCTATACGTCGGCTCGATTGAGCACGTATGTAACTTGCATCACCATTGTTCAGAGACAAATAGACTGAGAACGCAGATTAGTTAATAGTAGCATGTCTAAGGTTGAATGGCGCAATGGCTCGAGATCGAGCTTCGAGCTGCAACTAACTATGAGCCTCAATGTGAGTTAATGATTCGGACAGATTGCAAAATACATTTCTATTGATGGTCTATTGATGCACTCTGTTGGTAGAACCAACCTGTTTATAACTGGGTTCTATTTAAATATTAACTAACTGCGGAAAATAGTGTTGATCGTTATAGTTATTACTTATTGAAGATTGCTCCGAAAACAAACAGATGCCGTCTGTTTATGACTTCACGATCTTAAACACTCCTGACATTTTTGGCGAATTTATAAAAAAATGTGTTTATTTCCATAACCATGATGTCGTTCGCGTTAAGCGTGGCGTTTCACTTATCATGGTGGATAACCGTCTCATACATTTTTATTTCATTAAAATGTATTATATTAATCTCAAGTTTAAAATTGAAAAAAGTATATATCGTTTTTAGAACCTGTCCAATGTCATTATTTAAAATCATTGAAATGTCACTGTCAACACTATTATCAAGCAAATTGCAGATTCTGTTCGAGTCATAGATCAGAGTATATTGGTTCTAGTCCAACCTCTCATGAGTTCCGTTCACACACTTCACACCAGTGAGATTTTTCATGTGGTGAACTAATTTCGTTCTAAAATTTGAGTTTGAGATTGTACATTTTTGTTATCGTCTTTATACAGTGCAATTTGAACGATGAATCTATCTGATACGTTTACGATTAGAGATGCACCATTACGATAATAGACAGATATCTCAATTTGTAATGACGATGACGGCACATCATACCTTGTCGTTTGCAATTCAACACTTTCCGAGAAACATAACGGGCTGGCAGGTAAACGTCCGGCGTACTACGTGTTGCTATGTGGCAATGATTGGTTACCAACTAACCACCATGCAAGTGTAGCAGCAATCGAATGGCATAACAATTGCGATATCATAAAGGTCATAATCAATTATGAAGCGAGTATCGACTGAATTATTCTCGATTTGATTATTGGGACTTTATCTGTCATCGACGTTTTTTCCTGAGAACTACATTCTTGGCCGTTTATGACTAAGTGAGCAGGATTCGTCAAGATCAGTGTTTTTTTAAACAGTTTGAGACATTCCGTACGAACCCCCAAACTCGGAAAGAAAACCCAAATTTTGAGAGGACAATGAACAAGAGAGCAATACCGCACCGCACCACCGGAAGAAGGCAACCAAAACGTTTGGTTAAGTAAAATAAAGCTAGACTGTGTAAAATAAGATATATGTATAAGAAGAATGAAAATAGAGATAGCTCCTTATAGAGAGAAACAGAAAGAATATGTTTTGTAACCTCTCCGTTTAATGGAAAGAGGGAATAAAAATGAATGGCGTGATTTATTAGTAATATCTACAGTTATATGATTATTTACGGGATTTTTACCGTGGTAAGGTTGTGAAAGAAAAACTACGGTAATTATTCCATAAATAATCATATTACCGTAGTGTTCAACCGTGATAGTAATATCTATCTTCAAAGTATATAAAACATTACTACGAGCTGTGAGTGTGAATGCTTAATAGTAATCCGATTTGCCTTCACTTTTTAGGTTTCCCTCTGTTATTGCAGCTCTATTGTTTCCTCGGCCTATCTTTTCGGCAAATCAGTGACAATGACTGATGTATTCACGTATCGCACTTGACCATCAGTCACGTTCAACTCCTCGACCTTTCCTTTCTTCCAGTCAATATGTAGTAATGTGATCTTACACAATGGTTGTTTAGGAAAAAATAACCTTTTACTCGTAAGAGATTGGAATTAGTTATATTATGACTTTGATTCCGTGAAAGATGGGGTGGCCCTTAGTGTGGGGCGCGAATTGTGTTGACACCTTTGCGCCGTCACATCTTTCCAGAACGCAGAGTAGGGCTAGTGCGGCAGCTGAATCCGCGGAAGATCTCAAAAGGCGCAAGTAGTACACTGGATAATAAACAGAGGGTACATTTTTGAGCCTTTTGGGGTCAAAACCAAGGGACCGTGGGGATCGGGAACCAAAAAGATTTATCATCACGTCTGGTCGATGCAATTCGTGACTCAAACCTCTACTTTGCTCAAAGAGTGAGTATTGCCATACAACGTGGTAATGGTGCCAGCATTTTGGGAACAATTCCCACTGGTAGCGGTTTAATAGATTAGTTTAGTAGTTGAAGATGGAATGTTGTTTAAGTAACTGAAAAAAAGTAAAGCTAAAAAAATATTGGTTCTATTCAGTTCTCTGTAATTATTATATTTTGTGGGATAACAAAATCCCATTTTAACCCCATCAATTCCCGATCTTGATTTTTGGATAGCTCTTGTTGGTTATTTTAAGTTGAGTGGAGCTCCTCTGATCTGCAGCTCAGCAGCTGTTTTCACTCTTTTAAATATCCATAGGCTCTTTTTACTGTGGCCTTAGTACGAGCACTTGCGAATAAGTTATCGTTACGTAAACGATAGCAAACTAGTCAAACATATATCTTATGCTATGTTTTTTTTAATTGGCTTCTGCTAGGGAGGGGATAGTGTTAAGGAGGGGAATAATCTGCTATTTTCGCACACTCTGATCTCTCATATTTGCTCTTCTCACTCTTCAGGCACCTGCTAGTAGAAAAATCTGTCTGGTGAAAATTTCATTATGGCAAGATGCATACGTAACTAATCCCATTTTTGAAGAATCTTTAAGAATGTGAATTAATTTTCAGAAATGCTACACGCATCGTGATTCTAGTTTACGAGTTACACAACCATTTACATAATTTAAGTCTAATTTAATAACATTACATAAAGTAATGTAATACCTGTCTATTGTTAACTGACTTTTATTAAATTTTTCACGCTTTGCGTTCCTAATAGTAGCAATAGCCTAATAGGCATAGAATTGATTACATTCAGAGTTTTTTTTGTTTTCGCTGTATACAATTCTGATACATTTTACTTATGCTACTTCTACAAAATTGGACTTAAAGGCCTCGACAGTTACGACATAGACATAATTTATTTGTGGCAAAAAAAAAAAACAATGTATAGTATAATCTCACTAATCCGGCACTTCAATATACCGATACGTCCAATAATCCGGCACACTCCGCTAGCGCCTCCCTCGCCCCTCTACGTCTATGCGTTCCGTCGCCGTGTCGGTAGTCATCTAGGAGTCTAACCTCAAAACTTATCACGTACACGTGCCTACGTATTTACCAGTTTAAAAAATATATGAGAATAATGTGTAGATAAAAATGACAAATAAACAGAAACACAAGACACTAGATTTGAAAGATAATATGTACATAAGTATATACATTATATTCTCTTTATGAAATGCTTTATTTTGTATTTTTCTTTGTCTATAATCCAGTAATCCGAACATTCCAATAATCCGGCACCCACTGGTTTTTAATAGTGCCGGATTAGTGAGATTATACTGTACATTTGAAAATTAAAACGATAAAAATTTAAAATTAAACTAATCTTTTCATATCTTTTTTTTGTCACAATCCGGCTCCAACTCAGCATGATGCCGGTCGTAAACAAACCGAGTTAGTTAGTGCAATTTACAAACTAAATAAGTATACTTACTTAGTTCACATTTCCGGGTGGTGTCCCGTGATAGGCTCATAGTACAAGCCCTAGCCATGTGGAATTGTTTTTTTTATAGTAGTTTGGTTGCTGGGTAAAATTTAATGAAACGTGAAAGTTATCCAAACATAATGTACGTAAGCAAATTTTACGTGAATTTATAAATATACCTATATTATATTAAAAAATTAAATAATAGTTTTGTGTTTGACCACCACCTCGCATTTGCGGACAACGATAGACCACGCTTGCCTATAGAAGAAACCAAATCAAATCAAAGCACTGTTTCAGAAAAGTACTACTTTACAAGCCTAGGCGGCAACTGAGCATTTGTGAACTCACATATGCTTGCCCCGGTTACACCCCGGCTTACATTTTCACGTTTGTGGTTTGTGCATAAAATGCTTCTGTTGCAGGCCGTTGTAGTAATGTACTCTATTTAAGAGTGCAACTAACAGTTTTTTTTAATTGTAATGTTTGAGCTCGTTTCATAAATAATTACCAAAATTAATTATTTTATCTCTCAATACACAACAATTAATTTTAATTACCTAGCTACCTATTTTGCAAGAATCCATTTTCAACTGCACTAAATTTCATAATTTTTTAATGAGGTTAAACAATCACTGTTATGCAATCAAGATGAACCTATTCCGAAATCAGAAAAGAATGCAAATTCTAAAAAGCGTGCATTGTTTTATGGTTTCGGATCTAGAACACAGAAGATACCTATGAAGATGGGTGTACATTTTCTGTATTCTACTCTAGAGGCAATTTTATACCCCCGATGCAAAAAGAATGTTGTGCCCCTCACAAAAATTTTTTTTTGCCGTATATCGCTTTTCATACTTATCACACTAATATCATCATATTATATGTGAAAGTTTCGATGGATGGATGGATGTATGTTACTCAACCACGCAGAACCGGCTGGATGGATTTGGATGAAATTTGGAATATACATTGCATATATCCTGGATTAAAAATAGACTACTTTTCATCATCGCCATCATCACCTATTTTCATTACCACGCGGGTGAAACCGCGGGGCGCAGGTAGTCTTCTTATTTATATAAAAGGCGATATTATGTATGTTACCAACTCCAAAACGGCTGGATCGATTTTGACGGGATTTTTCACTGGCAGCTGGCAGATAGCTGATGTTATAAGGAGTAGATAATCCCCGCGGGTAAGACCGCGGGGCATAGCTAGTACATACATACTGCTAGTATAGAGTTATACTGGTGTGTTGTTGACAAATAACAGAACGGATGCCGATTCACTACGTACTAAAATTAGGTATTGTGACTCTTATCAGTTATCAAGGGAAACGGTCGGCGACCCGAGCAACAGTTGCGCAACTATAGCATGGCTCCTAGTGCAATTGCGACAACTATGTGGCCGGTAATGCCAGAAGCCAGCAGGCACGTCGGTGCATCGCCATGCATATTATCAGCACAGGCGACGCAGGCGCATGGCGCAAGCTCTACTGGGACTGAGACTTACTCTATAGACTTGCACAATTATTCTGGCTGCCTTTTGTAGAAAAATCTGCAATAGATGCAGTAATTTGTATTATTGCAGTGATCCATCGTAGGCCGCATCATCGCTTACCATCAGGCATCATTGGCGGCCAAGCGCAAGCCTATTTTACAATAAAAATAAATGTATTATGTATGTATTATGTATACTAATCATTTTTGACCAAGACTGACCAATGTGTGTTGCCAGTGATGACATATTGTACTGAGACGTGGTCCTTAACTGTTGGCCTTTTGAAGAAACTCAGAGTCGCACAACGGGCAATGGAGAAAGCTATGCTCGAAGTTTCTTTGCGCGATGGAATCCGAAACGTAGATATTCGCCAAAGAACCAGAGTCACCAACATAGCTATCAAAATTTGCAAGTTGAAATCGATAACCGATGAGGAAGAAAGGTTCTTGAATGGAGAACACGAAACGGAAGGCGCAACGTGGTTAGGCGTCGCACTAGATGGACCGACGACATCGTGAGAGTCGCGGGCATCCAGTGGATGCAGATGGCAGGTTGTCGTTCAGTGTGGACGTTAAAGGGGGAAGCCTATGTTCAGCAGTGGACTTCTTCTGGCTGATGATGACGACGATGACTAAGAATTTTTATTAAATTCTTTTATTCACAATATTAATACATTCCCTAAAAATTCATATTTTTTTCTTCAAAATATTACTAATCGTGAGTCGTAATCTGTGGGAGGACGATTGCAATTTATTACCACCAATCTCCCCACAGATCCATTGCTGTCCTATAAATATATACTACAAAACGAATTCTAAAATACTATTTTCTACTAATAATACTGGGTTTTTGTTTAGTAAAAGTTGTTTATAATGATGAGTATGACGGACCCCTTTTGGCTTAGTACAACCCTTTCTGCGTAAACCTGCAGATTTAATATATCCTGTTAATAGGGTGCAATGTGCAACATAAATATGTACTGTACTGCGTAAAATTTAAAACACTGTTTTAAACTGTTACGGTTGTTCACTACAGTTATATGATTATTTACGGGATATTTACCGTAAAGACTAAGAAAGAGGGTAGATCGTTGTGTCTGCACCTAACTTTGAACCGTTCGACCAACCACCCGCATTCTTCAGTCTTCCCGTGAACATGGTGCATGTAACTGCGCCAAAATATCGGGAGCTCCTTCCACAACCTTACCACGGTAAATATTCCGTAAATTATCATATAACTGAGTAAAATTTAAAAGCCCCGTATGACTCATAGCGATAACTCAATAACTCGATTAAAAATTCTCGCATTTTGTTTTAACACGTAGGTAAATAATAAATATGTGAAAACAAAATGCGATACTTTAAGAAATTTCCCTTGTTGAATGTTTATCGCTTAGACAATAACGTCAAATACCACCGGCGTTCAATACAAATGGAACTCAAAATAAAATGCATTGGCGTCAGTGAATCACCGAACCTCGATGATATCACGACATTCTTGACGTGTATCTTGAAAACATTAACATTCGAATTCTTGTACATCCGGAACGGGCGAGAGAAAACGCAACTTTCCAAGTTAAGGGACTTTGAACTTTTATATAAAAAAAATAAGATAAAATAAACTTAAAAGAAAAAGATCCTGTAATTGGCTTTCTATAGTTTTTTCATTTTATATCTTAGTGTAAAAAAGCTGTTGATTTTCCTATCAATAAATAAATAAACTTGTCTAAAAATACTGTTTTATGTTGACATAAGTATGTCAACAAAAAAATAATACATAAAATTAGATCAATGGACGATTATTACTGAAAGTCTACAAATGTTATTATAAAATGTAAATATAATTCTATGAAAAGAGATTTCCAATGGTTTCCAATTGATTATGACCGACGTTAAATCAATTATCACGAATCAAGAAAAACACGTAGAGGGCCAAAACGGGCATAAAATGAAAGACGAAACCAGATTTTTTTATGCCGGACAAAACTGCGGGACGATTTGGGAATAAATCGAATCTTTTGAGAATAAACTCAGTGTTTTAAAAAGGAGTTCTCAATTAGGTTATTTTTTTTTAATGTTTGTTGCCTCAGATCTCCGTCATTTATGAACCGATTTGGAAAAATCTTTTTTTAATTGAAAGAATATACTTTCTGATTGGGCCCGTAGAAATTCCATCTAAATCGGTTCAGTGATTTGGCTTTTTAAATTAAAATGACTGGTAAATTTTGTTATTTGGATTACAATATGATCCTCCAAGTAACCGAATTTACCTATTTTATACTAATTTTGAGAAGTCTGTTTTTAAATTGATAATTGATTATTCTCTGTTTGAAATGTTAAACTCGTCCGATAACGACAAAAGAAAATCGAAAACCCGTACGAAGCGCTTTAATTCCACTTTTATTGTGCGTACTGCTGGTCTGTGGAATGCGCTGCCTGAGTGGGTGTTCCCCGATAGTTACAATCTAGGTGTCTTCAAATCACGTGTGAATCGGCTTTTTCTAGGCAAGCGTGCTCCATCGTAGACCGCATCATCGCTTAACATCAGGCGAGTTGGCGGTCAAACGCAAACCTATTTATGCAATAAAAAAAAATATAACAAGCCAACCATTTTGTGGTTAGGTACTCCACGTAGGTATTAATGAGTAAGATTCTAACTTGAGTGGAATCTTTGACGGGAATAATTATTATCTACTTATATCATTGAAATGATGAATGTAAATACACACTAAGTACATACTATTTTAAATGTTTGAGAGCTAAACACGTGTCGTTTAACTTTGATTTATCATTGCTTTTTATGGACGGAAAAACAATGACGTCAAACTACCATAAAATCGAGACAACACTTAGAATTTTAATTACCAAAGCTTTGCATAATGCGCATTACTTTTAACCATGAGTTTAAATGGTACATAATATAATGACGACGTAGACTACGTAGGTATGTATGTTAGGGGTAAATATATAAAGATGCTCTTTATTGTTCACACCAGAAATGGTATTCGTAAGGAAAATAACTTAGAAGAATATGCATCTATAATATAAGGCGTGATTACATTACGACGACGATCAAAATTATTTTGGATCGTATCGTCATTGTGTGGTCATCAATATTTATCCTCAATGTGGATGGTCACACGCGTGAAGGTGCCCATAAATTATGAGAATCTCGGAAATTCCATTACGAATATGTTAATCTGATGATCGGATCGTATATGATGATATGTTTTGCGTCTATGGATGCGTATGGAATTAATGTTGGTTTCACAGATCAGGTTTATATATTATTCTTTGAAGAGAAACGAATAAATTGGAAAATTGGAAAGCAATTTCATTTTGTTACAGAATGAAATATCAGATAAATGATTTAGTAGATGCAGCATTATCGTGTCGTGATCCTAAATACTGAACCTGTAATACTAATGGTTTGTCACAAATTTTCTAGAATTCTTTCTTCTGCGATGTGAAAATTTCTAAAAATAAACCATGTTAAGACATGGAAGTTTGTGGAGTTAGTCTCATTAACATTATGGTCCAAATATTTAACTACGCAACTAATCGATCTCAACTGCAGTGACTTGCTTAACTAGGCTACGAAATATTTTATAATCCACTTTGACTTTTTTATGTAATGTGATAAGTAGATTAAGGCCCTCTTTTCCAACTTTTAGCAATTTTGGTCGTTCTAGTTTAATTTTGTTTACTTCCATGGTAAACTCAAATTAAAAAAATGATGTCATATCAAAATTGAATGTTTTTTCTGGGAAACCGCAAATGCCGAAACACGATAAAGGAAATTTCGCCTCATAGAAAAATAATGATAAAGTAACACTGATTTGCGCTATTCGCCTTGTTTTTTGGATTCGTTCAAATACCTAATTATTAAATAATACAATTAATGTCTTAAAATACAGATTTCATAATTATGCAGGAAACCCCAAAGGTACATTTTACATTACAACTATACTTTTCGAAAAATATGAGAACCTCAAAAATAGAAGTAGCGAAAAGCACGATTGTGTGTAAACGCCATGGTTTTGCTTCACTAAATGCGATTTAAATACAATATTTTAAGCCTGGTCATCTGTAGTAATAAGCGTTGTTCAAGAGTGGGAAAATCTCGCCTTAAGCAGTTAGTGTTAATTTGCTTAGTTAATTAAGCACAAAATGATCATATTGTCGGATTGTTAAATAAATAGAGAAAATAGATAGATCGATATGTAATTTTTCAAAATAATGTTGCCAACTCCCAAATCTTAGTAATGGATCTAGTTCAGCCTTTATAGTTCAATAGAAAGAAACTATCAATTAAATGAACTGAACTGAAAAATATGCTGCGAACAAGTTAATTTGGGGGCAAGTAGATGGCAACGTACGAGTAGCTAAGCACCGAATAATAAAACGTTCAAAATTAAAGATGTCAAAAACTTTTTGTAAAGGGTTTAAGTAAAGGGACTGCCGAAAAATTTAGAAATTTGTATAGCGCGTGTTATTAAAGAAGAAGATGAAAATGTGCTATCTCAGTCACTTTACAAGTGTTTCAGATATACTTTTAATAAATGTAGCGGACAGCGACGTGAAACTTTAATTCCTGTTTTAAAAAAAATAATTAAAATATCTTGTTTGTTTTATTTTGTAAAAACTCGCAAATTTGATTTAAGTGCGTACATTGCAATCTTTTATAGACCGCTTAGTAGTAAATTAGGTAGGCTCGTTGTAAGACAATATAATGTGAACTACTCGATTGAACTAAATCTTTTAACCCCTATTTTTAAGCACTATTTTTATTTTATGAATTAGTGACATCAATCGTAGTGTCCGTTTACTTAATTTAATTATTAATTAGTATTTTTAGAATATTTTTTTATTATTACACATATAATTGTCATCAGTGCATCGGAATCAAAGCAGGACGTTCCAGATAGTTTTTGTTCTCTGCTGTGGGATGTGACGAAAAAAGCTGACTATAAATAACTAATGCCCTACAGGTTGCGCACGCGCTTCTCTCGTATCTCTTTGAAAGCTTCGAGATGGTTTGTGATGACGCTTTTGAATTGAGTGTCTCGTTAGCTTAGTGGTTGGTTTATTGGTTTCGTATACCATTTTATATATATATATATATATATTTTTACGATAGAATTGGAATGCGTTTGATCACTATTATTTTTGATGAGAAGCGATGATGTGTTCGAATAAGTAGCCCGGATTTTGGTTATTATTTTTCTAATTGTGGTCTCAAACGTGATGGCAAACGTCAAGGTAAATTTTCTACTGACTTCAAAATGGAAAATTCTCAATTTGAATGTATTTTTAAGACGCTTTTATTAGCTTGATATGTAACGGAATCTTTCACCCCTTTCAAAACGTCGGATTGATTTGAAACTTTGCACACTTATCAAGGACCAATGACAATGAATTAATTTAAATAGTTTGCCCCATTATCCTTACCAGGATCTTCAGGATTAGCGATTTTAAATCGTGTTTTTTTTAGTTTTTTAAACTAAATACGAGAATTATTGTATGTTACGCAATATCTTTGGAAGGCTAAACCAGTTTTGACGATTCTGTTTTTTTAATAGGCTATGCCTCAGAGGTGGTCCCATTTAATATTCCACCTCTATGCGGGTGTAAATTTGGGGATAAATCCCGTTTTTGAATGTGACTCTGGTTTCCATTGGATTCTATCGAGCAAAGAAACTCCGAGCATAGCTGTGTCCATTGCCTGTTGTGTGACTCTGAGTTTTTCCAAGAGGCCAATCTCAGTACCATTTCATCACTGGTCAAAGACTTTAGGCACTGTGGTCTTTTGGACGAGAAGATGCCATCCGAGCCGATATTCGGCTTTGGTAATTTTAAAACCTCCTAATTTAAAAATTCATTGTTTGCTGTCTTAATTCCAGTCATCACTGTATCGCAACTAACCAA
The DNA here is from genome assembly GCA_949125355.1 of Agriopis leucophaearia. Classification (NCBI taxonomy): domain Eukaryota; kingdom Metazoa; phylum Arthropoda; class Insecta; order Lepidoptera; family Geometridae; genus Agriopis; species Agriopis leucophaearia. Next base: position 2,478,181 of record OX421262.1, read on the forward strand.
TAACATTGACAATCATATCATTAGCACCCAAACAAGAAGGCGCGATAACCTTCGCGATAATGTTGCTGAGCCGTTAGATTTCGAAATCAGAAGCGGGATAGAAACGCTCGAATGTCGACCGATGGGCGGGGGGCGTCCAACAGACTGGTTTATTAATTTAATGAATCGCGTAGGAACAAAATAACAGAATCGGCCCGTGGATTATGTAACGGTTATCTTGTATAACGATCAATTCACGCAGGTTGTCTTTTTTGGTAGTGAACATGTGTTCAGTTTTGTAGCGGTTTTGAAACATGCTTTAATTACCGTCCGGCTTTTTGATGAATGGAAGTGAGTTGAACAAGTACACTTGTTATCTCAAAGAGAACATAAAATATTAAAGAATTTGAAGATTGGAAAGAAATTATGCGTGAAAGTGGATGAAGTGAGGTGTGCGAAGAAAATTGAAAACAAAAATAATAGAAACAATAACTCGCTGCACAAAAAAGTAAGGCAAAACAAAATTGCCACTAAAATGAACTAGATATATTAGAAATTTTGCAGTATCGGTGTTCATAATAGCAAAATCTTCTGGCATTTTATTTGGTAGATTAGATTTAACAACTGATTACATATTTAATCACCAATCGATTATTGCTTTGTATGTAACGTTATTTTGACGAGAGAAGAAGCGTCTTATGTTTTTTAGTTACTTTTATAAATGTGTTTCCCCGAAAGACATTTAAGAATGATTCCAACGATTTTCGTCATACCTAAACAGAAAACACGCGAAAAGTTTTTTTTATCATTAACAAGTTTTCAGAGACATATCTCTGTGTTTTCCCATATAACATTGAAGAATCGAATACTCCAATGAATTTTCTTCTACAAAAAACATTCGAAAACATAATTAGGTACAATTGTGTATTTTTTTAATAATAATTATAATTTTAAACCAATTCGGAAAATATCTCATAAATTGGTGAGCCGCTGGTCAGATTTTGTTCAAAAAGAGCTAAGGAACACCGCAGTTGAACCAGCTTGAAAAAAAAAACAGAATTCAAATCGATCCAGCCATTTTGAAATGGTAACAGAAATACAAACACAACCTATTTCGGCAAACTTGTACTATTAATAGTAAATACCTACTACATAAATTGAAGGCTTAGATTGGAGGTTAAACCTCCAATCTAAGCCTTCAATTCTAGTCTAGGGTTAGTAAGTTATTACTAGGAAAACGTGCTCCATCTTCGACTACATCATCGTTTTCCATCAGAAGATATCGCGATAAATTGTTAGCTTAGTCTGATGTAAGTAAAAAGTAATTTTTTACCTTCAACGTTCTATTACCACCAACACCACATAACATGCACTGGGCCAGCATGGTGGATTAGGATCCATCCTCTCTCTGAGAGAAAGACTTTGTTCCAGCAGTGGGAACATGAGAGGCTGATAATGATGATGATGAACGTTTTATTGTGGATAAAAATGGCTCGGTTAGTAATACATCTGCGACAGATGTCGTGGTATTTACTAACTCAGGTGGATTAGCAAACCTTTTGATTCTATTATTAGTATCTAAAGGACGTAGGTGAAGTATTAATAACAAAAATGTGTATTTAAACTTTATAGACAATATAAAAAATAATAATGATGGTTCGAAACCTGCCGGTTGGCATTTTTTTTTACTATCTATACTAATATAATAAAGAGAAAAATGTGTATTTTAGGATTTTTGAAATTTTAGATGTTTGTAACGAAATAACTAAAAACTACTTACTTAACCGATTTAAAAAATTCTTTTCACTGTTTGGAAGCTACACTATCCCCGGGTGACATAGGCTATATTATATTTTGTAGCGAGGCCGTCGGCCGAGCTTACACCCGTGCGAAGCCGGGGCGGGCGGCTAGTAGGTAATATGTATTATAAAAGCGATAGTAACTCTGTCTGTCCATTTGTTTGCTTGTCATAACTAAATGGCGAGGCCGATCTTAACAAAATTTGGCAGGATTATAAAATACATCAAGAGGACATAGGGCACTTTTTCACCCAGAAAATGCAAAAAAACTTTAAAATCGTGGGTAACACCACGGGATCCCGCAAGTTGTCCATAAATCCTAAAGTGTAGAACAACACTTCAATATAAAAATTATTACGAACTAAAATGTGGTTATTAAATGATATTTAATCTTCATGAACCTTGGTCCATTGCTAATGGCAAGGTACTGAGCAGTATTTAACCAGAATATTAGCTTAGCAGCAGTGTTAAGATTTCAAAGCAGGTTATCCTGACCTTCATCATCATTGAAAGAAACCTCTTATCCGTGAAATCATTACTTCTATTAACATATCAAATCAAGTACTTTAAGCCTTGGCTTATTATTATCGAAAACATGGATGAATTTATAATTGGCATTAAAAAAAACTAGTCGTAACTAGGTCGTAACACAATATACTTTTTTTGGAGTACGCAAATTTTACATGTATCAAGCTCTTTGAAAATTTATTGACCCGTATTTTTTGTTTCACCCTTATTTGGACAAAAAACTGAAATGCGCCCGCGCCGCGTTGCATCCTGCTCGCGTCCCTCACCCACCCTCCTTTATCAGTAACGCAATTCGGATTTATTCTAAAGCCAGACATATATTAATAAAAATAAATTAAACGTTCCTGAAATATGTTATGTTCCAATAGCGTTACTAATTGCGTGACAAAAATTTACGCACTAAAAAGTAACCCTGTATCTATTTTATGTACTTCTTAGATGTGATGGCAGCTAAAGTCCACATAGTGAGGTGTAATAATATCTTAGATATAAAATAAATAATAGTGAAAATACTTTTGAACACACAACCACTCGCAAGATATTCATATCTAATAATTTTATGAACTTTTGAGTAGGATTTCAAACATCGCGAACCCGATGTTATGAAGGAATATTTTGTTTTCTCTAATCAGCATTGAATATATCTACATACATAATTATACTTTGTATTGCGTAGGTATATACTATGCAGGTACTTGGATGCTGCTAAATTTTTACATATGCTGAGAACTATATAATTTAATACCTTACCGTTATTGAATTTTAATTTAGCAGTGCTATATACAATATTATCGGTTCATCGAGCGATGTGGCCTGCCCATTGCCACTTCAACTTGCCAATTTTAATAGCTATGTCGGTGACTCTGGTTCTTTGTCGAATATCTACGTTTCGGATTCTATCGGGCAAAGAAACTCCCAGCATAGTTCTCTCCATTGCCCGTTGTGTGACTTTGAGTTTCTCCAAAAGGCTAACAGTTAAGGACCACGTCTCAGTACCATATGTCATCACTGGCAACACACATTGGTCAAAGACCCTTGTTTTTAGGCACCGATGGGTAAGAAAGGTTCTTGAGTGGAGACCACGAACCGGAAGACGCAGCGTAGGTAGGCCTCTGACTAGATGGACCGACGACATCGTGAGAGTCGCGGACATCCAGTGGATGCAGATGGCAGTTTGTCGTTTAGTGTGGAGGTTAAAGGGGGAGGCCTATGTTCATCAGTGGACGTCTTATGGCTGATGATGGTGATGATATACAATGTCCGTCCGATCTTGGTTTCATCTTATTGTGCAGACACAATTCTACAGTTTCACTAAGTTCATACAGATTATTTCTTTCACGAATTCCCCAAGCTTTACTCAACAGCTAATTGTCCGGAAGAAGCATTAAATAACCTACCCTATTTGTTATTTTTCCTTTTCATCTCTTTATATCTTAAGCCTGTACTTAACACAGGCATTAAGTACTAATTCGCGGTATCACCGACCTTGGTTATCTTGTATTTGCTAATGGCGGTTCTACGTCACTTGTGGTGCGGCGCCGCCGGGGTGTGGCCGCTGTTTGCTTACTTTATCTGCGCTCAAGTGCCAACTGAGCTTGCCAGATACTAATTTACAGGCTACATATATATATTAATTAACTTCACATATAGTATTCACAATACATCTTCAATTTTGTTCTCTGGTATCCTGCTGATATGTTCAACCTTTTCTTTAACGATTGTGCAGTTGTGTTAAGGCGCATACAGACTTTGCAAGGCATGCGCCGCTACGGCCTTATCATGCATGCCTCAGGAAAAAACTGATTTGTTCAAATGGCACATACTTACCTCATGTGAGCCTGCTAATAACCAATCATGATACTCGACTCTCGTCCCTTATGAACAATCAGCAACGTGCGTAGAACGGAAAATTATTCGCGATGCATGCCTCGCAAAATACGCGATGTCTGTATGATGTCGTCTTTTGAAGATTGCCGTATCACTTAATCCGAATTACAGCCGCATACCAGACTGCCTGTGGTATGCGGCAGGATTGCAGTACCTACTTACTGTTAACTAGGATTTCTAATCTAACTGTACCTAAAGGGCTCTTATCTATGATTGCACGTGTCGTGATGACGTGCTTGCTATGTACTTATGAACGCAGTCACTTTTATTTCACTTCGGCATGCGTGTGCCGGTCACCTAACGGTCCGATAACAGATTTAATTGTTTTGGATCACTGTGGCCTTGGTGCTATGGAATGTTCGAAATGTTGATTATAATAAGTATACTTAATGATATTTCTAATCTCTGATAAAATCGTGGTTATAATATTACTTATGCAAATGCTGGGTAGGGTAGGAACAAAAATTATATATATAATTAGCAATATAAAAAACCAACTTCATAAAAACGTCAGAACTGGACCAAATTGAAATGGGACCACACGGGAAGTACCAGGTAACAAATAAAAAAAGAATCATATAATCTGTTCACATAGCGATAGTTCGGAGGTAACAAACAAAAAAAAAATTCGAATTGAGAACCTCCTCCTTTTTAGAAATCCGTTAAAAAGGAGTGAATGCATGCAGGTAAACGGCCTCAATTTAGACTAAGTGGTAAATTAACAATCTAGGTGTGCTTAATTTTTAAGTCAAGAGTCAAGAACATTTTAATTTCAATTAAGTGGATGCCTGAGAGCCTGAGAGTCTCGAAAGTACCTATGTTCAGATTTTTTCTTACCACCGAAAGGATATTGGCCTTGCATGTCTTAAGCATTTGCCAGTTTCAAGTATTTAAATATTTTCCATGGACGGTAGGTATATTATACCTACCTTATATTAAGTCCATGATATTTTCAAGTCTCATAGTGTCAATGACGAAATAGTCTTCTAATCTCATTGCAAACATGTGACTCCGCGACTGACAGTCAGTTATGACTGCTGTGAGAGAGTTGCCTACATTTTTAACCGACTTCCAAAAAGGCCTATGGCCTATGACGTGTTAGGAGGTTTGATTATGTACAGTACCTGCATGTCTAGATACTGTCAGGAACCGGGAACGCAGAGAAAATAATTATCAATATAAAAAACTGACTTCATAAAAACATAGCCACAGGGAAAGTCATGCAGTCACATTATCATATCTAATTATGGTTTAAAATACTTTTCTTCTTCTTAGTCGTGCACTCTTGGCAGAGTGGTCGTGATTGCGTTGATGGTACAAAAAGGCTGCTCGCTGTCGTCGTCCGTTCCCAGGGCTGCCGCTTGTCTAGCAATGCTTCTCCATTTCTGGCGGCTGGTTGCCGCCAAAATACTTTTATGAAAACATAAACTAATTACATTTTGAAGTAAATTTATAGCGCAACATATTTAGCATTGTCTCTCCACCCATTTGAAAGGATTGACAAATGTGGTGGTTTCATAAGTTCACCTCTAATATTTCATTGTTTGTTTATTACAAACGTCCTCTAGCGATTGTGAACGCTCATTATTTTATCGTTTATCATTAGTTCGATCTGAATACGAGGCTGGTTGTTTGCTGGACACTTGTAAATTCACACAACACATTGATCGTAGTTTTGAAACGCGAGGCTGATACGCACGATATCTTTTAAAGATAAGACACTATAGTTATACTTGGGTTCGATTCCCATCTAGGACAAACATTTGTGTGATGAACATTTGTGTTTGTTCTATGTCTGGGTGTTAATATCTATTTAAGTATGTATTTAAAAAATATATATGTACGTATATCAGTCTCTGGCAGCCATATTACAAGCTTTGCTTAGTTTGGGGTCAGATGACCGTGTGTGCAAAAATGTCCCAGATATTTATTTATTTATTTATTTATTTATTTAAATGTCATAATTGTAATCTTCCTTGATTTAATAAAAAAATAATATTCTCTTGCTTTTTCAGTATTACCTTGTGAACTAAATGTCTACATGTCTACGTCTACATGTATAGTGCGACTAATTACAGGCAAAACTCCTTCTTCTTAAGAGCATTCAACTCCATAAACACACTAAAAGATTTTCCTGACTTTGACTTATTCAATACATCCTCGAATTCAATCGGACAAAATATTAGTAAAAGGTGTTTTGGTGTGTCTCCCCGACTGTCTTGTATCTCATAACGTAAAAAAGTATATCTCTGTTTTTTTCTGTTAATATTGCACAATGTCATGTGCAATATATTAATATATTTTCTCCATCTTGATACGCAATTTGTTTCAATATGCGGAAACTGCTAAATGGTGTTTAATTATTTAATGTATAAGTAATCTAGTTATTTATCACTGTATGTTTTCCAAATAAAATAAAAAACCTTCAGTCATGGATTATTCTTAAGGTAAATTCCCCCTTCTTGTCCCCAGGAGTCTCCCGAGGTCCGCATGGCGCTGCCGATGTCCCGTGCGCCGGACCCGGCCGCGCTCGCTGCCTACTGGGCGGAGTACGAGGACCTGTGCCGCCAGATCAGCACCACGCTGCATGACGATGACGAGAACCTTTACGAAGGTAGGCTGATACCTCACTTCTACCAGCAGTATTTTCTTAAGTTCGCCATTTTAAAGACGCTTCAGATCTAGACGAACTACAGTGTGTCAGCCTGTCAGGCCAAGCGACCGCACAGCGACAGGCTGATGCACCCGTGTTTTAAATTAAAATAAAAGTGGAATCAAAGCGCAAGTTTGCATATTGTATATGCAAACTTGCGCTTTGATTTCACTTTTATTTTAATTATAAGTATTATGTAGTAGCTTAAACGGGACAACTTCATTAAAACTAATTCGAGAACGTTTATATTATTGTGACTATATAAAGGACTTTTTACTACTCATACTCCGAAAGTAGGTCTGAAGTTGCTTGATGAGCGGGTTGAAAGTAATACATTTCAGCCCTAGGGAGAATCACTTTCAACTGACAGTGACAGTTGACAACTGACAGACACACTTAAACCCCGGGCCGTCTCGGGACTAAATAAGTTACTTTCACCCCTAGGATAACAATGTACTATTCTATAGAGCTTGGCATCCAGTTAGATCTCAAGATTTAATTTAAATTGAATACAAAACCATATTCCGCCGGGGATATCATCCAGACTATCTTTGGGTGAAAATCATTCATAGAACAGGTAGAAACTACATACCCCGAAATACAAGTTCACAATAACCAATAACAGAAAAGCTATAGATTATAATTAAGGAAGTATATATTTTACACGGAAGTACCTACTTTGGGACCATGAACTTAGCTTTAGTTTATTGTGTTATTTTTTTTTCATTATATACATTTTATGACTCTTTTGTAACGCTATCTGTCTACGCTTTATTTACCCTTGTTGATTTCTTGTACTAGTAAGTATTGTTTTCATTATCTTCAAAGAGTTGTTATGAAGTGGTTACATCTCTACCATATTAATTGTCTCGGAAGGTCATTCATTAACGCCACTAAATGTATAGACGCTATGCGTTAATTGTGTTGCTACTGAATTGAGGAACATGATTCTGTCTGTACCGACACAATACATCTGTTCAAGTTAGAATGAGATCATGTTTATAAGAGAATGGTTTGAAGACAGTTCAATCTTAAACATGATCTGATAAAATAGGCCTTATAATATGTGTTAAAATACAAATTATCAAGCCTGGTTTTTAACAAATCTTTACAATCCTGTTTGAAATATTCCTAACTATAGGTAAAATAATATTCGTAGTAGCTTAGCTTATTTTTTTTGGAGTCATATTGATATTATACCAAAATTTCATCCACACGCCATCCCTTCCGTAAGATCTCGGCATTAGGTTAGATAGCTCTAAGTATATGGTCAAAATTCGAGTTGTTTGCATGAAAGCTTATATCAGTATCGGCTACAACAGGTTATCCTATAACCTTACCGGATTTACCTACATTTTATTTGTTAAAAGGTCTCTTGCTCCCAATATTCAGAGAAACCTAGTTACTTACGCATTCAGTAAATGCCTTAGTTCATTTCTGTTTTAAAAATAAAGTGGTTTGGTGTTAAAAGTCCGCGTTCCCAATGAGAGGCCTTGACTTGTGCCAGTTCACGTATTCAGCCTTGGCTGCACAGAGCCGCTTGGAATTTTAAGTTCCCCATGGAAATCTTCGCAGTAGCGCTAAACGTATGTCGTTCATGTACTCAAGTGCCAACTTTTGCACCATAGATGAACAACAATCATAGACTTTTTTGAAGGCATTTCTTAATCGTGGGATTTTTTTATTCGGCAGCGCCGGCGCCGGCCATTGGTTAGAGCAAGAGAAGCAGTCGCTTTAGGTAAAAGATAACAAGGGGTGCCAAAATGCCAAAAGCGCAAAAAAATCGAGGATAAATAAAATTTTGATGGCGCTTCACACCTCCGGGCGGGGACTGCGTTTCAGGCGGTGGAGCGCACTTGCATTGTGTGCAACTATCATAAAATTTTGATGTGGAAATAGTTTACATCCTGGATCAGCCCAGCTACTTTTTATTCCGTAAAATTATAGTTTCCTGTACGATAGTTTTCGGAAATGAAACACGCCGGAAGATAATATCGCTGTTCCCTGATCAAAAGCTAGGACAGGCACTGTAAATCGGTTTAAATTATCTACCTAACATACGAGTATTTCAAATTCTATATTCAGTAGATTTGCAACTGCGCGTTTTGTGAATAAAACTCTTATCCGAAATACGATTTCGCTTACCCAATCCACAGAAAACCGCAAGCACACTCTTTAAACATTGTAAAACCCAGCCGACCTTTGCGTTTCATCATCAGAATTCACAGAATAGGCAATGTCCACACTTCGCAAACAGAAACAGGTTCAAAGCCACAGATAGGATGATAGCTGGTACATGTATTGACCACGTCGATTCGAAGGCCGATGTCAAATGTCACATTATACCAACTGAGGAATTTCAGACGACACTCCATAGCCCGGACCAGACCAGCTACTTCCTAAACGGGTTTTGCGAGACTTCCTCGAAGTTGAAAAATGCCTTTTGAAGTTGCTTTTTTTAATTAACATTGAGACGTGAGATTTAATATTTTACGAGTTTGAAAATGATTACACCCTTCCATTTCACCTTTCGTAAAAGACTGGTTTTTGTAACAACTATAATATGGATTGTTGAGACAGGTTTTTGATTGTAAACTTTTGATTACTGCAGTCTTAACTTACTTAATATATGTGTGTAGCATGTGGCTAAACTAACATTGTCAGATGCAGTTTATGTGTAGCGTGTGGCTTAACTAACATTGTCAGATGCAGTTTTTGTGTAGCGTGTAGCTAAACTAACATTATCAGATGTAGTTTCTATGTAGCGTGTGGCTTAACTAACATTGTCAGATGCAGTTTTTGTCTAGCGTGTGGCTAAACTAACATTGTCAGATGTAGTTTCTATGTAGCGTGTGGCTAAACTAACATTGTCAGATGTAGTTTCTATGTAGCGTGTGGCTAAACTAACATTTTCAGATGCAGTTTATGTGTAGCGTGTTGGCTATTCAACAATGTCAGATACATTTTATGTATGTAGCGTAAATGGAGTATAGTTAATCTACTATGGTTGATACTGATAGGTAAGGTCTAGCTAGAATATTTAATACGTAATTCAATACACCATGTACTTTACTGTTATTGTGGAGTGGTTGCATCACGATTTATATAAAACCATAATATATTTGCTGTTTTGTGACTTATTCCTATTATTTCTAATATCGTTGATCGTATATTGTGATTATAAAAACCAATATCGAATAAACTGGTAACCAATTATGAATACAAATATGTATTATGTATGTTTTATGAATACTGATTAAATTATCAATATCAAATGTGAGGCGTAGATAGGTAAGTAGATATTTTATGACCAATTCGTCCTATTTCGATTCAAGCAAACAAAACAAAGAGATAAGCGGGTTTTTAATCGTACTATTGACATTTCTAGTTAAATGATATAATTTTAGTAGAATTGTTTAGATATCGTAACGTTTTTTACGATGTACAATTATAAATTACAAAGTTTCCTTAAATTAATATAATAATATGAAATTTTACGTAACACGTATCAACTGGTTTCTTATCATTTTCCTCTCTTTTCCACATTCTATCATTTCATTTAGCAGTCTTGCATTAGTTAAGGTATAACGTACTTATCTACAGTGCAATCTATCTGCAAATTTTTCACTTCCGTCAAAATATGGTGACGTCAAAACAACGTCCGAATCCGAAACGGTATTTTCTTTTACGAGTTGACGACCATCAAATGGACCCTTTGAGGAATCACTAAAACGGTATTTTTTTGTCGTTAGAAAAGCGAATAAAAACATGTCGGCATCATAGTATTTCAAAAAAAAAAAAACCAATTAAAAAAAAACATACAGACGAACATAGAACCTCCTTCTTTTTGGAAGTCGGTTAAAAATAGGTAAACTTTCAAACCAAAGTTCAATTACATTTCTCGTTATTACTTAACGCTTTGCTTTGCTTTATAGCAAGGCTGAAATATGACATTTATCCAAATAATTGATTATATACCTACCTACGATATAATAATAAAAATACTGTTTTATATTAATCTGTGTTCTTACAGAATTTTTTCTATTCATGCATCACCACTATGTTATATGTTGTTCAGAAATGCCATACCCATCAGTGCATACCATAATCGTAAAACATTACCCATCAATGTTGTCTATATTAGGTCCTAGGTTATGGAACCTGTCAACATATTTATCTAGCCATTATTCAAAAGCCGTTCAACTCAGGTATGAAGAGTTTATCATACTCGTAACTTCAGAGCAATGTTAAAATTCAAATGAAAGTATTGAAAGCACACAGAGATAGAAAAAGTCAAGATGTCGGTCTCATCCACGTCTGATCCATTAGGGCCACAAAGCCTAGTCATAAAGAAGCCCGATAAAGAAGTATAAATGATAGAGGCTGTCTTGGATATTGAACTTGCTTGAGAAAAAGGATTGAAGGAAGACAGTTTTCATTTGATCCACTACGAAATATCTAGACTTGTCACTCTATTTAGTTTATGCACCATTTCCCAAAAAAGTCCGCCTTAAGAATAGGTACATAGAAAATATTAAGTTATTACCACTTCTATATAACTTTGCATACTTCTGTATGCTACCTTGGGCAAGTGCCAATTATCAACTAAAGTTAATAACCCATGACGAAATCGTTTGTGAGTTTACCCCAGTTACAAAAATCATTAACAACCGTAATGGCCTATGAAAATTTTAACAACCTGCATAAATTGATGCTTTTAAAAAGCAAAAATTTGGTTTGTTTAAATTTTAATGCAATAACTTTAAAATCGTTTCGAAAACTGAAATAGATATACTAGCTACTTAATAATTAATATCGTAAATAATACTTAATATCGTAAAATATATGCTTATCTTTATGAATATTTAAATAACGTAAGAACTTACTTTAAACCTTGAGTAATTAGATAAGTAGGTTCTATCTACATCGACACCGTTTCGAAAGATTTGTTTTATTTAAAAAAATACAGTTACTAAATAACGGTATATATAAAATAATATAGCAATATCGTAAAGAAATTAAGCTTAGATAGTTGATTGAGTCAGGCATTACATTGTGGAAGTACATCTTCAAAACCGTTTCTTAGACACAGACACACACTCAATACTTAACTTACACTACAGATCCGCCTAAGAAACAGTTTGAAAATTAACCTTACACAAAACTCTACAGCCATACTCGTAGTTCGCTATTTTTTCGGAATCTGGAAGTAAATGTTAAAATCGTAAATAATCCTCAGTCCTTGACTTTTGAAAAGTTTCTAACAGAGACAAAATAATTGTCGTCAAACAGTAAAAAAAAAACCTTTATAAAATGACAGAGCAAATATATGTATCAATAGGTTCATGGATGTTATAGCATGAATTATTAATTAAAAAAAAAAAACAAGCTTTTTCGTTTTAAGCAAACCCTTTTATTTGATATCCATATCATGATGGTAGATAAGAACATTTTGTCCACCATCTTGGAGCGTCCGCTATATTAAATTTACCATCTAGGACCAATGTGCTTGGGAAAACAAATCCAACGAACCCAAACTCGACGGTGTTACGTCGTTTCGCTTAGGAGTTCCTATGGCCACCTTCTGTATCCATCATCAGACTAGCTCCATGTACCATAACATTGCATTGTCACCGAACTTACAAAAGTATGCTATAGTTATATGATTATTTACGGGATATTAACCGTAAATAATCATATAACTGTAGTGAACAACCGTGATAGGTTAACAAAGTATGCTAAATTTCAGATCAATCGGTTGAGGATAACTGGTCAAGATTTGACCCTCACATACGAGCTTACATACAAACATTACTAACAGTTTACAGACGCATATAAAGTGTACCTACAAGTTTTACGTAATCACCATAAAACATGTCAAAACATAGTTAATATGTTATCGGCTACAAGTCTTACACTATAATTTCACTAATACATTTTTCCTTTTACCTAGTGTACTAGATATGTATTTACATTTGTTTTCATAATAATTGATAGACATTATAGTTTCAGTTATACGTACCAATTTTCTTTTCATGTTTTCTTATTACTGTAGCAAATTTTATTGTACGGCATAGTACATCAAAGTTTAAATGGTAATACAAACTAGTATTATGGTAGAGCAAAGTATAGATTTTTCATGCTCATTTGTGTGACAATAAATGAACTGTGGAAATGTTAAGATAATTCTAGGAGAGTACCTACCTGTGTACATTTTACATAGGTAAATATTCCTATCTCTTAAACGTGTATCATATATATAGAGAACCTAAGCCTCAATTCTTCTACCTATTTATAAATAAGTATTAAGTAGTATACATTTGCTTAAATAAAAAAATTAAAACATGAAAGTTAAATTGTCCAAACAAGCAATCCATGAAAAAAAACCCAATGATTATTGTTAATTTTAATGATTTGATTTTATATGTGTTTGAATTTGTTTTGTATTGTGTTTATTATGAACTAGAAGTATTGTGATCAACACATTTGACATCAAATCTCATCTACACTAATATTATAAAGAGGAAATATTTGTACCTATTTTTGTATGTTTGTATGTTTGTAATGAATAGGCTCCGAAACTACTGAACCGATTTGAAAAATTCTTTCACTGTTGGGAAGCTACACTATCCCCGGGTGACATAGGCCATATTATATTTTGTAGCGAGGCCGAAGGCCGAGCTTACACTCGTGCGAAGCCGGGGCGGACGGCTAGTCTGTTATTAAGTGACGATGGGGTCGAAGATAGTAGCCAGGCAGACTCGGGTTAGTAACTGCCTCTTAAGTCTGGCTAAACTTATCGTTAGGTGCTTTCTAAATAAAACAAGATTAGCCCCAGTAGTTGTCCGTGACCGTAAGCAGTGTCTCGGACACTGCCCCCAAATCAAACTTATCAAAGCAGCCGAATACCTACATCCGTCGTGCCAAATGCTGCATTCTCATTAGCATTGTAAATGATGATGACCGTGAAGTCCGTGAAGCTAGACCAAAGTAGAGTAGTCTGTGCTAGAGTAGTCAGTAGGGTAAAGAAGCCATTTGGTAAGGGCTGAGACTAAAGTATGTATATCAAAACCTAATCAGCAAAACCTTTTTGTCTTATTTATCGGTCAGTGCACAATAAGGGTAGAGTTTTTGTTAGGCATGCTTTGTCAAAGATTCCTTTATGTACCTATGTGTACCTTTTTTAGTGACCAGCCCGAGCTTTAAAGATTGCAAGTACTGATTTGGTTTAATCGTGCTGTCGTCTCGGTCGCTTTTGTCAGATATTCAACCTCCAAGCAATAGTATGCAAGATCGAGATTATATTATACTGCAATATGGAGTTGACGCAGGTAGTGTGGTGGGGTTTTAAAACTAGGTAGCACTTCAATTACTGTTAAAGAAAGACATAGAGCCGTCAAAACTTTTATCTACTTGTGCTAATGAGAGATTAACCAATAGCTTGTGGCTGTTGGTTTCATGTTTACTCTACCGTGGAGAGTCGTGCATGTGTCCACCGTCCATCGAGTGACGCGGCGCCTGCGCAGCCCCGTTACTATGACTGAGATTCTTTGTAACGGTACCCGCAGTAGGGATGACCGACTTTACTAATTAACTAACTGCCAAAGTCAATTATAAAACGATTAGGTATGCTATTTGTGGTTGAACAAAAGGACTTACTTAAATAAAATAAAATAAAAAAACAGTTTTTTTATTGGTTTCATATACATACTTCAAACTAAAGCTGTTTAGAATTGAAAAGAAAAAAATGCGATCCAAGCATTTATATGCTCTGACAGCTGCAATTGCATTGTAAAAAGCAAAATAAAAAGATCTTCTATAATATTTCACTGAAGTATATCGGGTACCTGCTATATATAGTCTTACGTTCAAAAATCTATCGAAAATGATTAGAATTCGTGGTTTTCATTAAAAAATTTACAACATTATTGCAGCAGTCAGAGTAAATAAATGCTAGGACCGAGTTTAAATATATTAAACGGCGATGTTTTAATAACGTAACTAATCACAATGATCGTTGCCTGAACTACCCAACATAATAACTAGGAGTAAAATCGCCCTGTTACTATATAATTATCAAGATTCGCTGTTTAACGAAAAAAATATATTTACTGCGCACCATACACAACTCAGTTACAATAGTGTAAGAGAGCAACTCTTACAACGCAACGTAATAACTAGGCGTAAAATCACCCTGTTACTATATAATTATCACGTTTCGCAGTTAAATGTAAAAAATAAATTTACTGCGCGCCATAATTTAGCACGGCACAACTCCGTTGCAATAGTGTAAGAGAGCAACTCTTTGCTTGTTTGATGCTTTAAAAGCATATTTTCAAATTACGATTACTCTGATTTTCTCCTAAAGCTACATCAAAACGAATGTCAAATGAATGATAATCGTTTAGACCACTTCATATAACAGCAGTTAGCTCTTAAACTAGGATGTGGTAAACAATTCAATCTCGTGTTGGTAAACGTGATGGAATCCATCGGTTAATTAAATACATTGATGACAGGCTTATTAAAGGCACAGAATAAATAATAGTTGGAGGTTTAAATGAGGAAATCTGAAGAAGATAAACATTTTGTTGTTTCTATAAAAAATAACCTGGGAACGAGTTCAGAAGCGGTGAAATAATGTTCTATAATATTGTATTTATCAATTTAATACATTAAATTTCTTCAGTTTTTACGTATAATAAAGTTATTATTTTAACTAAAATGAGTATTATTATAGTTTAAACAAGTGGATCACATTAAAAACTGAATTGAACAATATATGAAAAACGTAATAAGTGCCTCTAAAATTTGAGAATTGCCCTCGATTTCCCTGGAATCCCATCATCAGATCCTGACTTGGTGACAATAGCATACCTACCGAACAAAAGCAAAAAAATATGAAATAGGTCAACAGTTGCCAGAGAAATCGGTGAACACGCATTTAAAAAAATACAGTGGAACATACCGTCCTCCTTTTTTGAAGTCGGTTAAAAACTAAAAAAAACATGCTTAGGTGTCTCGTTTAAACAAATCAAAATGACTACTACCTCATGGCTCCATCAGATCAGTTCGATGGTACCAAATTATAACAATCTAGGTGTCTTCAAATCACTGACTTGGTTGCTTCTAGGCAAGCGTACTCCATTTTAGACCGCATCATCGCTTAACAAGAGGCGAGTTGGTGGTCATTGGTCAAACGCAAGCCTATTACTATTGAAAAAATACAATATTCTATAATAATACTATACTCACAAACACAGCTAATAAAAGCTAAGGTCACTATTCTTACAGTTACTTGATATTCCACATTCAAAGTTAATTCTCTATCGACATGTAAATCTCGCGGCAAGGCTCCACATCCGGTCAGATGGCTGCAATCGCATTCCCAGCTGTTTAGCTCACAACCGTTTATGAATGAGCATTCATTTGGCTTAGCATGTGGTACAACACTATTTCATTGATAATGATAAAGGTGGGCAAGGCAAGTTACTTTGACAGCGCAGGTATTTTGGTCATAGCATTTTCGTAATGAAATAGATGATGAAAGGTAAGAAATGTTGCAAAATATTAATATTTTATACCAAATCTCCGAAACTAAAACTTGCATTAAAAATTCCAGACGCATCCCTATATCAGCTATTAGACAGCCCTGTTAGCTTAGTTGGTAGCGAACCTGCCTTCCGCGCTTGGGGGCGTGGGTTCGATTTCTGCCTATGACAAACATTTGTGTGATGAACATTCGTGTTTGTTCTATGTCTGGGTGTTAATATCTATTTAAGTATGCATTTAAACATATAAATATATGTATGTATATCAGTCTCTGGCAGCCATATTACAAGCTTTGCTTAGTTTTGGGTCAGATGACCATGTGTGCAATAATGTCCCAGATATTTATTTATCTACACTAATATTATAAAGAGGAAAGATTTGTACCTATTTTTGTATGTTTGTAATGAATAGGCTCCGAAACTACTGAACCGATTTGAAAAATTCTTTCACTGTTGGGAAGCTACACTATCCCCGGGTGACATAGGCTATATTATATTTTGTAGCGAGGCCGAAGGCCGAGCTTACACCCGTGCGAAGCCGGGGCGGACGGCTAGTTATTTATATAGAGATGCACCGATTTCAATAATTCTCTATCGACCTATCTAGGGTTGCCATCCGTGCGGGTTTCCCCGGATTTGTCCTAGTTTAGAGGGCATCCAGGGAGTGTCCGGGTGGGGCCTCATTTTTAGAGATGGCAACCTTAGACCTATCGATGGACACTATGGACAGGGTGCGAGCCGGTCAGAAGGTCAAGACCGCATTCCTTTGAACAGATCTTGTGATTAAGTAAGAGGTGCGAAGGAACCAGCTTTGTATTTATATCGGAAAGTGCGAATTGCTTTTATGAAAATAACGGGACATTTACAAGACGTAACGGTATTGTTCGAATTTTTAAAGATAAACAAACTTTTATATTATCTGAATGAAGGTCAGAAGCCAGCAATACTGTCTTGCTTGCATTTTTACAATTTCTGTCAATCGCTTTCTGAAACCAGTTATTAAGTAGATGAACTTTGCATTTTATATATATATTATGTATAGTTCTAAGAATACGGGTCCCCCCTCGTAGGTTTGTATATTAAATTTCACATAGACCATTCAATATTATTTACATAACTAAATTGCAACATGGAATTCTCACTAACTTGGCGATGCAAAAACGGAATGTCACAGAAAAACTTTGATCTTTTCCTCCTATTACATAGTAAGAATTCAAATTTTATACATACCTACTTGATCATATAATGGCTAAACTACTACTTAATTTCAAATAAACTGTAGGTGAGTTAATGATAAATCTTATCATTAACATTGCGCAATCCTTATCTTCTGTCCTATTTTAAATGGTCCAAGGTCTTGCGATTGCCAAATACTTGAACAATTATGATTAATCGTTGATTTAAGATCGAGTTTTGAGTGCTACTGGACAGGCACACCCATCTGGTTAGACTTGAAGGATGAAGTAGATGAACAAACTCATTGTCGGTGTTAATTTCGTTGAATAATTTATGACCGTCCATTAGGTTTAGTAGCTGAGTACTCGTATAAAGAACACACCAATGACAAGATGTTTATCAGGTACATTCTAGTTTGTAATAGGTAAGTAGCCAAAATTAATGCTTTGATGACCTCCACAACTTCAGATATGATAATTCATAAAATAAGCGCAATCAAATAAAAAACGGTTAAGTGTGAGTTGAACTCGCGCACTGAGGGTTCCTTACCACCACATAATGCAATAATAATTATCAATACCAAAAAACTGACTACAAAATTAGTAAGATGCAATTTCGATTTGCTAATCTATATATCTATATACATATAATAAAAACGTAGAGATAAAAAAATCTGTAATTGCAAGATAACAAAAAAAAAACGCACAGGTCGTCTTAAAATAAGCAGCTGAACACGATAGGACAGTTTTTAGAATTTTTGTCTGTTTGTTTGTTTGTTTGTTTGTTTGTTTGTCCGCGCACATCTCCTAAACCACTGGACGGATTTAAATGCGGTTTTCACGAATATGCTTAGAAATTACCAGATTAAAACATAGGCTATCTTATATCATTTATTTTAATTCTTTATTTTTACATAAACGAAAATAAAAATCAATGATTTATTTCTTCGTTAGCCGAAACGTAATATGAGGGTCGTCACATAGCCTCAAGCAAGAAGATCCAAAGTAAAGAGAATGTTATTGACATAGCCATTAAAATTTTGAAACTGTCAACTGTCATTCGGTTAATCAGTTTAAATTTAAAGAAGGTTCCTTAACCTTCTTAGATGAATGAACGTGTAGATCAAGCATGTTATAGGCCTTACAACCTCTTTGGTGATTCATTCCAGTGCATGGAGTAGGAGTGTGGCGTACTCGTACTCCTTGCGCCAACCTTCGTGAATTTCATTCCAATTTTCCACTACGTGTGGCGCTGGGGCGCGAAAAGAAAAATATAAAAGAACACCGATTTTCAAATGGAATTGTCATTCGCTTTTTCTAAGATTTGTCTAAGATTTTTCTTTGCATTAAATTTATAATTTCTTTCGGACTCAGCTATTTTCTTCCATTGTCGGTAGCTTAACCCTCTCCTTCTATATAAATAGTACAAATCCACTATAATTGGTGACCACTGAATGGACCGTACACCACCGACAAAGGTCAGAATGCCGCTAGATCGTACTGATAGCACTGCGGCTGACACGAAGAATAAAGATGATGACAATGTATTCCGAGTTGGCGTGCGAATTCCACCGTTTTGGCCCGAGAAGCCGGCGATTTGGTTCGCCCAGATCGAAGGCCAATTCGCGATTTCCAACATCACTGCAGATAGCACCAAGTTCTACTATGTGATTGGACAACTTGACCCGCAATACGCAGCTGAAGTCGAAGACATCATCGTCAACCCGCCTGTGACCGAGAAGTACGAAAAACTCAAGCTGGAGCTAATTAAACGTTTGTCCGCATCAAGAGAAAAAAAGGTACAGCAACTTTTAACACACGAGGAGCTAGGTGATCGTAAGCCTTCTCAATTCTTACGTCATCTACGACACCTAGCAGGCCCCGGAGTTCCAGAAGACTTTTTACGCATGATTTGGGCCAGCCGCCTACCGAACAGCACGCAGACATCATTGCTTCGCAGCAGATGACGTCATCACTCGATGTGCTGGCAGACCTAGCCGACCGCATACATGACGTTGTCCCTATAGCCCAGGTCGCATCTACATCCAGTACCACACCGGGAAGCTCTAAGCTCCATATTACATTCTCATGGTTTTATTCTATGTTAGCATTTAAAACACAAAATATATCGCATCCTATTTTAATACAGTCCCGCGAATAGAAATATTCAAAAAAGGCTCTTTGTACATGACAATAAACCTATACAACAAAATTCCGGACGCAATAAAGAAAGAAATAAATAATAACATTTTTCCAGAACTAACTTCGTAAGTTTCTAACCCAAAAATGTTATTACGAGATAAAAGATTTTTTCGACGATAAATTTTAGAAAATTATAATTAGAAAATAAATATCGATATATAAATAGTTAAGAAAGTAGCGTCATAAGTTTTGTATCATCTCATATATAATTAAGTAACCTATCACACTAAGTATGTTTTTTTTTGTTTTGTAAAATTACTTCACCCTAGGTTAAGTTTGAATAGTATATATAATATTTATGTAATAGATTTAACTATACTTAAATTTATATGTTTATGTCTGTGGTCTGGTTTTGTGAACAGCCACTACATAAGTCATTGCTGCACCCTTTATGCAGGGTATATAAACTTAGCTTTTAGAAGAATACAGTGTATATTTGCAATAAGAATAAGAATATAGAAATAATTTTATTTTACTGTGATATTTTAACGGATAAATAGAGTAGTTCCATTTCATGGCTTTTTAATCAAGGTATACATACAAATGCACGCGAAGAAGAAATAACTAGCCAAGAGCGTGTTAAGACAAGCATTATGTCAGGGTTCCGTGGCCAGCGAAACTGGCCGGAAATATACTTTTAATGGTTTAGACAAAAAGAAAATTTCAAAACATGCTCTGCACTGTGGTCACATTATCTTTTTGATTTGAAAACTGTTGACGGTGTTATTTATTACTTTTATGATTCTATCAATACTTCACACAGGACTTAAAATAAGCAGCTGAACATGTTAAGGCAGTTTTTAGAATTTTTGTTTGTTTGTTCACGCACATCTCCTACACCCCTGGAAGAAAATGCGGACGGATTTAAATGCGGTTTTCACGAATATGCTTAGCTATGACCAGATTGAAGTATATGCTATGTTATTTTGCGCAAGGCCGGATTAAGGGAAGAAAAAAGAATTGAAGGTTTATATGAAAATCTACGCGTACGAAGTCGCGGGCAAAAAAGCTAGTTATTATAATAAGGTCGTCAAAGTAACCGAATACGTTGCTTAAATTGGCAATAAACAGAAATTGGTCACCGGCTCGCACTGTGCCATTATTTATTATTTGTTGTTATACTTTAGAGTGAGTACTATAATAGTGCCAAGTTTGAAGTTTGTACGTATTACCGTTTTTACACTAGAGCAAATACAAAAATACGTTAAATTAATACGTTTGTTGTATTGGGTAAATAAAATTGACTGTCTAAAACATAAAAAAAAATACTGTATTAAGGTAAGGTGCCCAAAAAGCTAGCGACATCATCACGTAAACGGCCAAACTTATTCTCTGGGCCAGCTTTAACTTTTTCTTATAATTTTTTATAGGTAGGTAACTAGGTACTAATTGGTGTTCTTCTAATATTTGTTTTGTTGGACCAGTTCGTCCTTTTCGGTATTATGCTAGCGTGTGGATCTATGCGGACGTAAAGTGCCATTCTCACGCTAAATCCTATCTAATTTAATACGTATTGTGTTTGACATTAATAATTTCATTCATTCTAAAATATAAGCTACCTATTGAAAATTATCCTTGCTCTCTTACATTAATTACACCTATGGATAGGTGTAATAAATAAAACACTTATATTAGAAGTCCACCTTGAGAATTGTTCGCTCCAAATTAGAGTTAGGAGAATAAACTTAATTTGTCGTTTTAAATTGGTGTAATTGCCATTAGCAGCTTGTAGTGTCGGACTATGTGGACAATTAATGAGGTCGGTTAGTTCCTTATTTTTAACTGACTTCAAAAACGGAGGTGGGTTCTATGTTCCACTGTATACTTATATTTTTTTTAAATGTATGTTCACCGTTTTCTCCGCCAACTGTAGACCAATTTCAAAAAACATTATATTTTTCGGTAGGGTTCTATTATACTTCCAATTTGGTTCTATTGTCACCAAGTCAGGATCTGATTTGGTGATGATGGGATCCCAGGGAAATCGAGGGCAACTCTCAAATTTAATAGGCAATTATTACGTTTTTCATATACATATATTTAAAGTCGGTTTTTAATGTGATCTAGTAGTTGTTGTTCTGTATCTTGTTTAAAAAAATGTTATAAATAATTATTTATTGATTTGTGAATTGAGTGTACGTCCCAAAATGTCCCTCGGTTCCAAAATGTCCCTTTCCCGAAATGTCCCTTTTGCAGTGCATAATAAAGTACCGTCCCAGTTAAGTATAGTTATATATTCATTGGTATATATAGGGATAAGAAAAGTTCTCGTTATAATAAAAGACAATAGGTTTCAAAAAGCAGGTGATATACTTTTGTGCCAAGGGGTTTGCCGCGATTTGCTCAGGCTGGCGGATTTTATAACCATAATTTTCCTCCATCAAAAATTGAGTGATTCATGATGAATTACCGACTGTCAGTTCGTAATATTTTATATATTTTTCCTGCTGTTTCGTGTGATAAAATAAGCTGGTTTGAGTATAAACATATATATATACGGATCAATAAACGGCACAAAATTATTGAGCCCAATAATATAGACAAAAAAAAGGTTCTAACTAAAATAAGCAGTTAGCTCTGTTTATTCACAGAAAAAAAGGATTTCTTTATTTAAGTAAAACGAATTTCTTAAATCATTTTGTAAGTCGAAAAATATATGTCATTAACTTGACAATAAAATTATGAGAGTGAAATGATGCTGATCTTGCATTGAAAACATTTTTCTCTTAGAATATATTGTGGATTCAATAAAAATTATCTATGGTCAATATACTTACAATTTGTTATTTGACTCAAGATTACTGTTTAATAATGAATACTTGTATTCTTGGAATAACTATATTTTTGTCCAATTGAGTCTTTTGTTCTTGATTGAAATAAATATATTTTAGAGAATGTTTTACCTATTCCAAGAAAATATTCTCTTACGTCTATAGGAACAGAACCATATTGTTGGAACAAAAATATTTGCATTGACTGAAAGAAATTTGCTTTATGCTAAGAAATCTGTTTTTACCGTGTTACTTCTTTATTTATTAAGCGGATATCAGCCTTGATTAAAAAACCTTATTAGAGATTATCTTAGTAACGGTTACGAAATACAAACGCTTTCTTTTGCCATTATACTTAGAACCATAAAAGGAAAAGTTTACTCAAACCGCAAACATAAAACATTGGCCACACATAGCGTTATGTTGCAATGTGGTCAGACAATTTAATTTATTTATTTATAAAAAAAAAACAATGTGCATCAGCGCTTAGACAATTGGTCGTTATGTTTACATTCATTATATAACCATGATTTTTTAATATTATCGAAATGGTGAATTTACATAGTCTACTTCTGTCATTTGTTCGGTATACGTCAAAAGTAATTTAGCGTTTCTCAAGGGCCATAATTTTAATAAAGTTTTACATAATACCCTCGGTTATCAGATTCTCGTTTAAACTGGTTAAACTTTCAGAGATTGTATATTTCAAAATAATATCACCTCTCACACGCAAAAAACCATAAATACTTCCTCAAATTAAGTACTCCAAATTGAAAAGTGCGAATAGTTAACCAGCATCCGTCCATGTTATAATCAACCTGTATCGGCACTTGCGTAACTATACAGTGTCGCTAGCAGTTAGTACTGAGCCAGAATAAGCAGAAGTCTGTAGGTACGAAACGTGATAGAATAAGTAGCAGTTAGTAAAGATCTGTGGCACAGATTAGCAAACAGTTGGTGTCTAAGTAACAGCTGGCAATCACTTTGGTTTAAGCGTTTGACGGTCGTTCCATTCTGCACTTGCACGCTAAGTGGTATTATTAGATGTGGTGATCGAGAATAGTCGCTATTGCTATGAGAAAACAAATTATATTTACGTAGGTATATGAGATTGTTTCTTTTAGATACAAGTATTAGAAAAACACCACGACAAAACAGATTAGAATGAAAATCAAGGTTTTTTTTTTGTACTGAGTGACGAGACGAGCGAAGTCGCACGCCTGATGGCTGTTCACGCTTGCCCATAACAGCTCAACGCCACTCAGAATTTTGAACTTCGACAGTTGAAAACCCTGGATGGCAATGCACTGCGCTCGTCACCCCGAGATATAAGATGTCAAATCTCTGTCTGCCCTGTAATTTCGCTGGAAACATTGCCCTTCAATCCGGAACACAGTAGTGTTTGCACACTACTGCTTGGCGGTTGAATAACTGGCAAAGGTGTGGTATTTCCCCAGGCGGACCCCTGCAAAAGAGTCCTACCACTACAGAAATAAAGTGGAAAAGAAAGTCTTGGTTGGAAAGAACAGTCAATAATTATACTGTGTTGTACTTTCTTCCAGTAGCAGTGAAGTCCGTTAAAACTGGATAATCACAGGACTTCAGTTAGTATAGTATGCATGACATGTACGTGGATACAAAAAAAAATAGGTATTAAACTGGTAAAATACGTAATAAACAATCGCGTAGAGTATTAAATAGAAAGTCTAATAAAAATAGTAAAATCATTTGCCACCAGTGAAAGGAAAATTAGAGGTTTTGATCTCATATGAATTCATTGCCGCTATAAATACATAACTTGAATCATTACTCTGTCTGCTTTAGAAAATGAACTTTGAACACATATGCTATAAGGTTTGTAATTATTTGACGGGAATTATTTGTTTGCTATTATGCTGTAATAGAAATAAGTGCTGATTGAATGAGTTTACGTAATAGGAAATACATACGGGAATGGAGATAATTGTCTTCGCGGATATTATGATAATAGAGTATGCAATCGACTGAGCTATTAGCAAAAAGATACTTAGCGCTCTATCAGTCTCTGCATAGAATATCAAAAACAAGGAAATGGTTGTTTATTCCCAGAAGTTTAGCGGAAGAAGTTCCGTTATTGTACTGTTAGAGCCGTGACAGACACGTCAACTTGGCTGACGTCAACCACATCAACCAACGAGAGAAAAAGAGAGGGGAATTATATTCTCACTTTTTCTCTCCCGTTGGTCAGACGGCGGCGGTTCATTAACCAATTTGACATGTCTGTTACGGCTATTAAGGTAACTTCTATTCTAACCAATGACGATATAACCACTTGACAGCTCATCCTTTACTCCCCGTGATGAAAAGGAACTGAATTTTCAGCAAGATCTTTTTCGAGCGGGCCAATCCTAGGCGCGAATTTAATTAATGTCTTGTGTTTTCTTCAATCAGAAGCGCTATACGATATGCTGTTAACTGCAAATAAAAAAATAACTACATAGTATAGTACATACTACATACATAGTAAGTTCGCGGAACAATATTTTTCTACAAATATATTCAGATTTTAGCAGGTTAAAGTTAACTAAGCGCCGAGTTAAAAAAAAAAAAAACTTTGCGCTGAGTTAAATACTCTAACTCATTTGTTTACATAACTATAAAGACATAGTTTTATGATAGGGATAGGATTATTTACCATGTTATGGTGGTGGATGGAACTCGGGATCGGGAGCTCCATCCACAACCTTATTATGGTAAATATTCCGTTAATAATCATATAACTATTGTGAAAAACCACGATAGTTTAAAGCAGTGCTTTATAGTGCTTAGGTAGTAGAGCCCTGAAGATGTTCCTAATATTTTTCATCTCTCAAACCCTATATTCTAACCAACTATTCTAAACAAAATATTCGCTTGCTCTAAAAGTGATAAAACACTAGTTACGCACAATCACAAACTCGTCATAGATAATTGAGTTCCGTTGAAAGTGGATATGCAACCTTGGTTTGATTTTTTACAATACGTTTCTTAGAATAACAAAACAAATCGAACTTGCTCCAGATTCGATTACTATTATAGTTTTCGTTAGTTATGATCGAGATTAATTTTATATCGATTATGATTTTATCCAGTTAAGCACCAATTGCGTTTTACGTATTACGAAATCGGCAAATGATCTATTTCGAAAATTTTAAATCTACTTTGCCTGGCAATAACAATTTTATAGATTGGTTTAGAGAAATTTACGAACAGAAAATAATCTTAATATACTTCAACAGGTACTGGATAATTTTAATCATAGTGTTGCAGTAAATATCTTTGAAAAGAAGTCATTGCATCTATAACTTAAAGCTAAATGAAACCAGAAAAAACATTAAAATAAGCACACAAACAAACCTGAAGGCATTTTAAGAACTGCTAATACAATATTCTTCGCCATTTTGTATAATTTCCATCTTTATATCGTTAGCAGTAAGGTTGTAAAATAGTCAGCTAAATGTGTTGGCGAATGCAATGATGCTATCGATGATGCGCACAGAATATTTGCAAAGAATTTAACAACAGCCTTTAAAAACGCAACACAATAAGAGCTTTGGTTTAAAAGAAGAGGAATATTGTACAGGCTTCCATGACAAACAATACTGGAATTATTTACCTTACCTAATTAAAACTATCATATTTTAGTACTAAACGAAAAATATTAACTGATTATGTATACATATTCCTTAATAGAGATTTAAATAAATATAATTCTACTTTGTACGATCCAGATCTTATCTTTCATATAGTTAACTCCTAAAATTTCTATGTATTTCGAGTTCTTAACCAGAACATACTAGATTCCTTACAAGAATATTATAATGACTATTTCTTAACAACATCATTATATTAAATCATATTCAGTGGCACGTGGGATTAGTTTACGGCCTCATTAGCTTATCCTGCCACTTGATTGCCATTGTTATTCTCATCTGCATAATACTACAATAGATATGGATCAATGATTGTTATGATATAGGACTTGTTCCATTATGACGGTTGCATCATTTTGGGGGATACAGCCGTAATTGTGTTTATCGTAAGGTTTATCATCATTATGCTTTGAAGCCTGTTTGCTTACTTCGCCATGCTCAAGGATTTAATAAGCTTTAGTGATATTAGAGAATATTCCGTTTTAATTCAGACATGAATCTGCAAAACTATTTTTAAAGCTTATGGATACTTAGCTCAGGAAAGGAAAATTAATCAATTTAAGACATGCCAAGAAAAATCTTATAAAACTGATGGTATGAACCAACAATTTGAACAACCTTAATGCAAATTGTAGATCCAACAATTTGTATTTAGGTTGCTCGATTAGTACACTGTAGTACGTAGGTATATCGAAATAACGTTTAAATTAAAAATACTAATGCTATATATATATTATGTTCGTTTCATGCATACAGAATCCACAGCTTTGCAATTCATCATAATGTAACATTAATTCAATAACCTTGTGTATTGCTCTTTTATTGCCTTCTAGACATTCCACTTATGTTGATGACATACTGATGACATCACCAACATTTTAATTGAGGACACTATATCTTCCACACAACTATTAAAACCTCAAGCCAAAGCCCGACTGTTCTAGTTATTATCATGTTAAGAACGTTCTTGTACTACATTTTTCCAATTATATTACTTACCTTTATTATTTTGTATTAATTTATTTTGACTTTCTTCAGTAGGCATGATATAATTTTGTTATTTTATGTTATCGTCGTGTACTGCGCTATTATTTTATCTTTATTCAATCTTTCATTTGTCTGACTTGTTGAAATCTTACCTATTATTGTTTGTTCCTGTCAACTAACACAGCAGATAAGATAATTTTTGTGCATGGAAATAAATGTTATTGTAACTACTTCATTCAAAAATATCTGAATCGGCTATTTACTTAACGTCTTTATTGAAATAAAAGTTAATTCATCATTGGTGTCATCGTGTCCGTATTCAATCTAAAAGCATTATTTTCAACTACAATGGAATATGTGTCCTACTTAGCTGATTCAATATTATAGTATATTATTATTTTGACAATTGCTATTACTCATGTCCCTAGGCTTTGGCCTACTTCGTCTATACAAATTACAATTGTCCAAATTTGATTCGAACGGTCCGCTGACACCTACACTAACCTTTATTTGCAGTGTAGGATGTGATATCTAGCTTAATTTGTCAACTTTGCTTTTATTGTTATAAGGACTATTTTACTATGTGATTTCATCTTTTATACTTAGTTTAATTTTGTTCTCATTTTCCGTGTTTAATTAGAACATGGTAGTTTTTTGTTCATTAGAGTCATGGTCCAAAGTTGGCATAAGTAGGTGTAATTTTTTGCTTGCCATGTATTTGTGCTTCGTAATTGAGTTAGTGTGCTTATTTCAATACCTAGTTCCAAATTGAGGTTGTTATTTATTTAAATAAAATTCATAAATGAAGCTTGTACTCTACGTTTTGGAGGAATTATATTCTATTGATATGAAGAATGGTATCAATGAATAAGGTTAAGAATTTAATTTAAAAACTAAATCAGTGTTTAGTAATGGCACAGAATGTTACCATGCTTATATTAGTAAGTATAATAAACCAATTTAGTCATGTTCTAATTACAAGTAAATAGGTATAGGTATATATTGGTTTAATTAATCGTTTCCCTTGAACGATAAGATAGGAAATTGATATATGTAGTAGGTAGATAACTAGATAGATACCTAACAATGGCAGTTGACCCAAATAACATTGCAGTGAATAGTGAAAATCTATGCTAATATTATCAAAAGTTAAAGTTCGTGATTTGTTTGGAAGCGATAATGCTTGAACTACTGATCCAATAAAAACAATTCACTAATAGATAAATTACACTAACTCCCATTGACATATGCTATGTTTTGTTCACAACGCGGAAAAAGACGCAGGAAGAAGTTAGTACGGAATAAAATTGAAACATAATAGATTGCTATCGACTTTCGGTGTAAAAGAAAATGCGGCCATTACATTTGCTGCGTAGCTTTCAACATCATTATTTATCTTGCAAAATTATCAGAAGTCTGTTAATGATATGGTATCATACAAAAGCCTTGTCCTTCTCCAGAAGGGCGTTGAATTCATCGGAGCCAAGTTCATGTCACAGGTGTAATCATGTACAATTTGCGGTATCCTGTCGAAGGCTGTCGTTATTACTTCCTTAGGGCAGACAATCACCCTGGGCTTCCGTCGTCTTTGCATCATGAGCACGAATAATTGCTACTTAACTTGTCATTAGAATTCATAATTTGCTTGTTTGACAGCTAAACGGCAACTACTAAGCAATATGAGAATGTGCTCATGTAATCACTTCTTCTTGTGATCATGTACATTTAAGAAGTGGTTTTTCTTCTTGTGATGTCTCTTCGTGTTCATAAAGGATTTTGAAAGGCAAGTTTACGAAAATATATCTATCAGTCGGATACCAAGAGTTATTCTAAAGGTAATTTTGTCTGCTGTTCTTTCACTATTCGAGCATTCGAGCCAGTATTCATCTTTAACGCTCTTATAGTAGGTAGGTACTTACATATTTGCTTTTACAAATTGAACTTGACCTTTTGTGTTCACCTCTTTACCTCATTATTTTGTTTGTCAGCTAAAACGCGAAGGAATTCGCTGTATCGCTAGATGTTATTTTTCGCTTTCATAAATAGTTTTCGTATTTCTTTCCCTTTGTTTCATTCTGTAATAATTATTCAGTATTGACATCTCCGATCTCCTTGAGTTGACACACAAAGTGCAGCACTTTCACGTGGGAGCGGCATTGTCTCACCATTGTAGAGGCACGGTAATGAAAACACTGTATTACTTTCCTTGCTTTAGCTGGAAAATCGTGTGACAGTAGAGAGAGGAAAGAGCATGTTTTCGCATGCTCTTTTGATCAGAAGGAAAATTTTCGGGTTACCTAAATTTGATTTGGTATAATGGAATACCTAGATGAATAAGTTTACCAACTGAAGAGTTTGAGATTCTGTCGTAGAGCATTTATAAAATGTTAGCATATGTTTTTCAGAACATAATAATGTTTACTAAGGATACATTTTACAAAAAAATAAGAAAATAAAGAAGGTAAAAAAGAGAAATAAGATACCTTACTTTAATTTCACTCTTTCCAATGTTATGTACTCGACAAGAGGGGTGACAGCATTAAAAAAAAAACCATTTCACATATACCAGACACGTAAAATGCATTTTTTTTCTCAATGTAATTCCTTTTTTTTAAATACTATTAAAATTAAGATCTAAACTTTAATACTCTTACCTTCATAACTATAGAAGTTAGAACGTTCTAAGGGAATAGATGGCCAGACGGAAGGACAGGTGTTATGGAATCCTGAAAGGAGATAAGTTACAAAATGATTCGTCTTCTTAGAAATAGAGAATAATAAAATAATAACACAATTGTAAATCAAGGTACGATAACTGATTGTTATGACTTACATTGTCCACAACCACCCACGTCCAATCATCACGTGCGATGAAAATTAAAGTGCCCAACATTTTACAGTTCTTCAAGCAACTAAGAACCAAGAGACCAAGTTATCTATAGAATTGAGTGGTGGAGCTACCATCGTATTTTCTGCGCAAAACTGACAGCCATCTCGTTTTTTTTGAGTTTCATTATTATATCCAACTCTACGGTTGGTATCACAGCGCTGTAATCTAAGGCTGGAATCAGAGAGTTATTCTAGTGGCGTGTTGTGCTGCGGAAACGTGCGTCTATTTAGAGAATACGTCTAAAAGCAGTTCCCACGTGGTGGAAATAGTAAACAGTTCCTTAGGGAACAGAGCAACAACCGTCATGGATGCCCGCGCACCTCGATGGAAGAGGCGTGGGAAGGATTTAGGGATGGGCATCCTTAAGTCCTCTGCCATCAGATAAGAAAAACAAGGGAAATATGGTAGTGGCGTGACGGGTGCTGTCTATCAACTATCTATCTATCAAGCCTAAATCAGGCTTGAGGCATGTGGACTATCTACACTAATATTATAAAGAGGAAAGATTTGTACCTATTTTTGTATGTTTGTAATGAATAGGCTCCGAAACTACTGAACCGATTTGAAAAATTCTTTCACTGTTGGGAAGCTACACTATCCCCGGGTGACATAGGCTATATTATATTTTGTAGCGAGGCCGAAGGCCGAGCTTACACTCGTGCGAAGCCGGGGCGGACGGCTAGTTAGTTTATACAATAATAGTGAGTAGGTACTTGTAAGGTTAATTTTGTATTGTAACTTTAAAGTGTTTCTGATAGCATAGTCGTAGGTATATATTTTACATAGTATGGAATATGGATACAGCCATTTATCAGTCGGGTATTTCGCTTTTCTTTTAATAATCTACTAGTTTCTTAGTGAATTAACGGTAGCCATCTTAATTAATATTTTTTTGTCTTATCAAATATTTGGTTAGCCTAGAAAGGACCTCGTTCCTATTATTAAGTCTGACACTATCTTGACCGAAAGTCTTGGCACCTGATGTTACTATGTGTATACATGCAGGTACCTATATTGTAGTTTTGATATTTCGATCTTTATCATTTCCAGTGCAATGAAATTATCTTAATTTAAACTTAAATTAGTTGTTCATAATCAGCCACTGTTGAAAATAAGCTTTTAACCTCCACACTGAACGACATACTGCTATCTGCATCCACTGGATGTCCGCGACTCTCACAATGTTGTTGGTCCATCTAGTGGGAGGCCTACCTACGCTGCGTCTTCCGGTACGTGGTCTCCACTCAAGAACCTTTCTTCCCCATCGGTTAACAGTTCTTCGAGCGATGTGGCCTGCCCATTGCCACTTCAACTTGCAAATTTTAGTAGCTATGTCGGTGACTGGTTCTCTGGCGAATATTAGTTGTTACAATAGTTGATTAGGGTACATTAACATTATCTGTAAAAAAAACTCTTGTGATGTTTGTTAGAAATAGGTGACAATCATATATATAAAAATCGATGTGTGTATTATTATGCCGCCTGAATGTGATGTTGTAATTTTTCACATATTATTTTTTTACTTTAATAGTTAAAAATTTATGTAGTAGTACGGAACCCTCAGATCAAGCCCGATTTCCACTTGGCCGGTTTTGTTAAAGGTGTGTTATCTGTAGTCCCACCTACAGCAGTAACTATTAAATTTGTGCCCGTAGCAACGCATTGGTATCCGCTCGCATGCGCCCGCGCCGGCACGCAAGCGTCGCCATTGCGTTCGCGATGTGACATGCATTACACTTTTCATTATGATATGCGATGTCTATATAATTTCATACACTACGATTGGAATGCGTAATGCGCGTGGCTTACGTAGGCTATACATATACAGTCTATAGATTTATATGATTGATCCACTAGACTACTAGAGATGTAAACGCAAGCTTCGACCAAAATAAAATGAATGGACGGGCCCAGTAGAAGCGCATTTTTGAATATTACAAAATGAGCGCCAGCTCTCACTTCGTTTCAGTCGGTCTCTAGCCGTAGGAAGTGAAACACGAGTCTATTGTTACGCGATAACGAAACATCTGACAAAATTATGAATTCGTATGCTTTACCGAAGTGTAAATACACAAATAAAACCGATATCTATTTTTTGTACTAAATATACTGTACATTTTTATAATTAGGTGATGAAGTATATGTCCGACGGTTTTGACTCGTTTTTACAGATCAAGTTCAATGGTTAGGGCCCGTCCATTCATTTTATTTTGGTCGAAGAACGCAAGTATGAAAATCCTACTGGGTTTCCGCGATACAGGCCTAGCCTAGTGCGGGAATCACTATTAATGTAAGTGTAGCTATAATCACCCCATAAGCATAATTTAAGCTCCTAGTTTATAAGGTTGTTATAGGTATACAACAATTTGTTTTATTTTTGTGTAATTTTTTTTTGTTTTTGTTTTTTGATTATTCTACTCGCTATATGATTATCGCTATTTTTATGGTATATTTTTTGAATGAATTCATAATGTATCATCATCATTTCAGCCATAGGACGTCTACTGCTGAACATAGGCCTCCCTCATCGATTTCCAAAGGGACCAGTTGGAAGCGGCCTGCATCCAGCGTTTTCCTGCGGTCTCTTTTAGGTCGTCTGTCCATCTTGTGGGTGGACGTCCTACGCTGCGCTTATCGGTCCGCGGTCTCCACTCGAGAACCTTTCGGCCCCATCGGTCATCTGTTCTGCGTGCTATGTGCCCTGCCCACTGCCACTTCAACTGGCTAATCCGGTGGGCTATGTCGGTGACTTTAGTTCGTCTACGGATCGTCTCATTTCTGATTCGATCTCGTAGAGAAACCCCGAGCATAGCCCTCTCCATCATGTATATATACGATTAATATACGATTAATGACGTATTCCGGAATCTCATGAAGCAGCTGAGTTATACTGCAGTGCGTCAAGCATGTTCGCCGACGCAGGGGTTCCCGACTTCTTCGTCGTAATTAGATCCAGGGTGGCTTCATTCTGGCATCGCTTGCGTCGTTCCACTAACAAAATAATCGAGGCTATCTCTGAAGATTTAAGAAGTCCAATGTTTAATGTTAAGCATTAGGTCTTGATACACACGTTTTATCGGTATATATGTATCATCAGTTTGTTCCTTGTACAAAAATACAGATTCCGTGAAGTTCCGATACATTATAATGAATTGTATGTTCATATTCTTTCTATATATTTACCATAACATTAATTTAACATATCCCGAACTTATGGCAAAAGTATGAAAGGTTTTTATTGTCTTTTCTATATCTTGTGCCATGTTTTTCTTCTTTAAACCGATTATATTTTCTTCAAACTACCTAGTTTATTCAAATCGGTCAACGAAATCGAGCTAACTTGCACAGCAATCGATTCTGGTCAGGTATCTGTACTTAACATACTATCCCCGATCAACAGTGGACGAATATATTTGGCATTGTAACGGTGCATCTTTTCCATATTCCGTATGTGGCATCACGTTGTTTTGATTTATAATATGGCGTAATTTATTCAAGTGTCGATTTAAAAGCCTTAATTACTGTGGCATTTTATCATCATATAAATAAAAAGCATTGTAATTTATTCCGGCATTTCGAAAAATGACAGTGTAAAACCTGATGTCCAATTATTCAATACCTCCAAGCTACGAATTATAATATCTTAATTTGTAGTTTACAAGCTCGCAGACTCTTTGTTTTAAACCTTTGTAAACGCAAGTAGGAATTTATTGAAGCAGTCATGAATTCGTCTCGCGATTATTTAAAATTTCCATTGTTCGGCTTCCTGAATTGCTAATGCTCTGACACATAAATTAAACTAGCGTGAAGATGTAATAAGGCGAGACCAAATAGCATGCACTGTTACTATAGATTCAAGGATTTTAATTTCTTTTAACGTTTCTAAAAAAAATACCTAACTTGTTTTAACTGTATTTAACTATCTTATGGATAAATATCGATACATAATTATCTAAAGACAATGTTGATGTTCCGAAGGCCCTTTATAGATTACAGGTCGAATTGAAAAATACATAAAAATAATACCACTTATATTCTATCAGACAAGGAACTGAGAATTGAGACATTTCTATTTCAGTCTGTCGGACAAGAAAAATAAAGCATTGAACTCATTTCTCCAAAAATAGTCTTAAATTATCTAGTACATCCTAAATATATTCAAGAACTTTGATATGTATTTATATACATAAGAATAATGCGCAAAAAGATAAAAATCACGCGCTTCCTTGCTGAGTCACTATTAATAAAAATTGATCGACGTTTTTGTATCGTAACAAAGTGGGTACTTATATCTCTAGTCCGATATCTTTTATCTTGTTTTTACAAGAAGCTAAGATATTTGCATCAGTATATCGAGCGATTTGCTCCAAATTGTTCGTATTTACGTACAAAGTGTGATATCCTTCAATGGGACCTAATTATGAAGATGGATCAGTACTTTGTTTTTATCTTCAGTGAGTACAATAACAGTTCTAATTTTACTATTCTTATATGGATCAAGAACGATTATGGATCCTTGTAAGGATTTACCTTTATCATGTCTGCGTTAAGACTCTGCTCGATGCCAATAGCTCTCTTTCGCAAGTTTTCAAAATATTTGAAGAATAAATAAATACACTGAGAGAGAATTAAAAAAAAAAAACTATTGGGCATGGCCATAAATAATAGTGGAGGAGATATATACTTTTCTTCTCTCCTGCACCATCCTATAAAGTATTAACACGGAAATTGCTTTAAACTATTTACAATGTTTTTGTAAAGCTAATGCCCTGACCCTGTATGTTACTTTATATGTATCGTATGTGTACCTACCATGTTCTGACAAATAAATAATTTGATTTGATGCCTAATCGTTTTTTTTAATTTCTCCCTCAGTTATTTCTTTTCTTCAAAAATGTTAAAATTTATGAGCGAGCGAGATTGCCGCATTTAGCATTCATTTATAACAATGGTAAGATACTTAAGATTAAATTTTGTTGTTTTACTCTAATGAACGTACAGAAGATGTTGGTTGTAATGTAAGCTTTTCTCAGTAAAAGCTTAGTCTCTTTCTGTTAGCAAATTAAATATTTCTCATTAATTAATTATTTGCTTGTTCTTTTGTCTCATTTTGGATAAGGAAACTGGTTGATAAAATTAATTTAACAATCGTTCTAGTCAGTTTGTTTGAGCATTGGCTACTGCAGTAAAAATAAAACATAATAATATAATTTTTGTGTCCTGATTTTGTCTTGAATAAAGTGTATGTTTCTGCGCAGCTGTTTCTTTTTTAAAATGGTTGTTTTCATAGAATTAATTCTTAATTCTATGGTTGTTTTATGGTTTGATTCGTCGCAGTTTTTCAATGGCCTTGATAATGGTGAGCTAAATATCATATATGTTATTGTTTTTGTCATAATTTTCCATAATGATCCCGTTTGGGCTTGTTATTGAATAACACTTTTAAGATATTGACAGGTTTATGTAGTTAGTATCGCCGTAGGCGTATTTCAATGAACTTATTTTGGATGTGAATAGACTAATAGACGTTTTAAATCTACACTAATATTATAAAGAGGAAAGATTTGTACCTATTTTTGTATGTTTGTAATGAATAGGCTCCGAAACTACTGAACCGATTTGAAAAATTCTTTCACTGTTGGAAAGCTACACTATCCCCGGGTGACAAAGGCTATATTATATTTTGTAGCGAGGCCGAAGGCCGAGCTTACACTCGTGCGAAGCCGGGGCGGACGGCTAGTATTATTTATAGTGGGTTTGTAGAAGTTTCCGTGTGAATCCGCGCAACGAATATAGATCGTCTAGACGGTGTCGGTATATACAAAGACGTAAATATCTGCACCAACTGCAGTCTCTGTGTGTAGTTTAGCACATTGACATTAATCATACGAGTATGTGTAGGTTTGTCCGTAGATGATAATAATATAACTTACAAAATATCACAAGATTGTCACAATATTTTGGAAAACATTACCCAAAAAACTACGTTATCGGTAACGCCTCGAGTTTTACCTTGATCTTTTAGATTTGATTGACTTCTTCCTGCTTGCTAAAGTAAACCTGCTTAATTTCAACTGAACTCACCGCAAGCTGCATTCTCAACGAAAGCTTTCGTACGAAAGCTTAACGTCAATCGAATTCTATTAATACATGACCATAATAAACTTTTGGTAGAGCCGGGACGTCAGTAAGAGGAGCGCCGCGGCGCGAGCCACGCGACCTGACGCGACGTAACCCTTGACGTCACACCACGCGATTTATACGTCAAACGCGACTTGTGGTAAAGTGAAGGCAACGAGATTTCATGTGCTATCGTTCGATAGCACATGAAATCTCGTCATCGGAATCGATCACGGTTCCGAAAAGTGCGAGGAAAATATCGAAGTGAGACCTCAAGTATCGAATAGTTGGGCACGGATTAAAACATCTGATTATTTGCCATATTACGATAAAGAAATTGATAATGGTTGTCCTGCAGATAAATTACCACCTTTTGATGTAACTCTAGATTGCAAAAGAATTTGGGTAAACCTGAAAAGACAAGCGTCTGATAGCGTCACTCGAATTATCTTAATTCGTAAAGTAACACAATAATATCTACTTTTTACGGAACTTCAAACAGGATGCGCTTCTTGACCTAAAAATAATGACTAATGTGTTGCGCATTAAAAAAAAAAACGATTATCGATAAGGAAATCGTACGAGAGAAGACACGGCATACTGCAAAAATGTAGACAGCTTGTCGACAGCAAAATGCTTCATATTTAGGAAAATCGAATCACCCTGTGACGTGTCTGGTCTTAACAATCACGTACTCCCACATTGTTTCGTCGATGTTTCGTCACAAAATCAGATAGTATCAGCATTTTGGCAAACGTATTGTTTATTTCTACTCATTGAAGTTTGACGTATAGTGCTCTGCCCCCGAAAATATTCGAAATAAGAGCAACAGTCAATTAGTCAGTTTGGTAAATTTATTTTAGTGACACTAATTACGTTTAGAGTTTAGTTTTGTGGACGTCAACGTGCAGAGAGAGTTTGACTTTGTTGCTGACAAGTGTTGAGAGTAAACTTTATTTAAACGTTAAAATAGTGCAGACTGTGATCAATGTGTGTGATTGGGGCCTTCTGTCGCTTTCAAGCGAAATATGTTATCGGTGAGTTTGACTCTTAATAAAATCGAAGGTTTGACTAGGTAATTTGTAATTGTATTACACCGCGTTTTCTAAACTATTTCTGACGGACATATACTGCAAAAAGTACTAATATAATTAAAGTCACTAGTTATTTCTTGGTGTGTTGTTATTTTTTAAGTTTATCTAAGGTAATTACATCTGCTCTACTTTAAAAAATAAATCAATTTAGGTAAATTTACAAATAATACAAGTTTATGTGCAGTTACAAATTAAGATACCATCGGTCAAAGGATTAGAGCTTCCTCATCGCTCGTGGGGAAACCGGTAGGTCCAAGAGACTCAAAAGTTCAGACATATCACATTTACCAACATGTACTGGGCCAGCATGGCGAATTAGGGCCCCATCTTCTCTCTCAGAGAGCTTGTGTCCATATGATGATGAAGTATACAAATTATTATGTGTAAGATTTTTTTTAAATATCTCATAATTATCAGCCTATCATGTTCCCACTACTGGCACATAGGCCTCTCAGAGAGAGAGAGAGAGAGAGAGAGAGAGCTTGGGCCATAATCCACCATGCTGGCCCAGTGCATGTTGGGAATGTCATATTTATATGTCTTATGACATTGAAATTTTGAGGTTTTTGAACCGGTTTCCTCACGATGCGATGTTTTCTTACACCGTTGTTGAGCGATGACTTCGAAACTGCACATAATAAAACTATCTGTTACTATTTAAATTATTACGTAAAAACGTTATAAATAACATAATCTCCATCCCTATAAGCAGCAGCAGTTAATCGGCCGTTAGGATGCGCGGTACACTCGTGCGCAGGATGTTTACACGAGGAGTGCTGCCACACTTGCTACTTGTTAACAAGATACGAGTGTTGCAACACTTGCAACTTGTTAACAACATAAAATGAGTGTTGCCACACTTGCCGCTTGTTCACAGCCATTTCACATTTCTAATCGCCCACCGTATGCTTGA
Organism: Agriopis leucophaearia; assembly: GCA_949125355.1. NCBI lineage: Eukaryota > Metazoa > Arthropoda > Insecta > Lepidoptera > Geometridae > Agriopis > Agriopis leucophaearia. The sequence continues at coordinate 2,516,401 of OX421262.1, forward strand.
TAAGTGTTTCCTTTCTGTATTTTCACTATTCAAATTATTTATTATTTATTGCTAAGAATTAGTACAAATAATTATGTACTTAGGGTACATTATATTTTCATATCTACCAAGTTGCATTATTTTAATTGATTGATCAAGAGGTTCCTCTGTAACTTTTTTTTATATACAAACTACTTTTAAGTAAACAAATAAACCACTTAGCTCAAGAATTAGGAGGCCGATAGGAAAGCGACCGTAGTTTATGCGGATAGAGCGTATATACCTTAACTTAAACCCGGATAGCGTAATTATGCATCTTTCCGTTGATCAACATTTTTGAATTGTCTTTACCATTTTAATCCTGTATTAAATTTAAACTCGTAACAGAAACAATTACAAGCATTACAAAATTAAATCACTTCAATTTAAAAAGTTTATGAAAACTTGATAAGTCAATACCTAGGTACGAGTACATATCTTTTATTTTTCTGTGGTTGTCGCCGGCAGAACTTTGCAGAACTCGTGCACAAAGTTGTTGTGTTGCCAAGTGGGTCAAATTTTTGTGTAATCTCAGTTCAGTGTTACCAAAAATTTAGACTTTTCATAAACATTTAACAAAACGTTTCAATTGTGTAAGGCATTTACAAAATTACGAAAAAAAAGTGTGTGAAAACCACGAAAAAAATATTAACCCGTAAAGAACGTAATTTTTATACTAGAGCGTTGACATTTTTTTAATTGTCTATAACATTTATATTGTAAATACGTAAAGATTTTAATAATTATCTACAGGTAAATAAAAAATGGTATACATAAATTACATACTCGCATAATTTATGTGTCTTTTTTTGGAATCGCTAGATTTGGATAAAGAAACATGTGTTTAGGAATTCAAGAGTTAGTTCTCCGTTAGTTTGTGCCTGTCGCCAAGAGATATTGTTGCATAATAAATTATGTACATTTTCCAACGTACTGGTACCAGAATTCTGCTTATTTTCAACTTGAAGATACCAAACATCAGAAAGCAAAAGGTGCCCGCAGATCAGTAGCAACGACCGAGTGAGTCAGACATACAGTCGAGTTATATTTAACAGCCTCGTGCAAATGAAGCATCCTGTAGGACGCATTCTCGTTAAAAAGTTAACTGGTATTCTAGTTTTTTTATGTCGCTCTATTTAAAATGCAGTAGAAGTGGGTACTTTTAGATTCGAAACGGTTTCTGTTTTGTATCAAATTAAACCAAATCCCATAGCTGACTTAGCTGTTAGCTAGCTCTACCTGTTTTCGATCCTTAAAGTCGGCCTTTTCTCTACAAAGAAGACTGCATTCAATCGTTGAATAATCTTAATTAGGTATGTCATCATCATCATCAGCCAGAAGACGTCCACTGTTGAACATAGGCCTCCCCTTTTAACTTCCACACTGAACGACATTCTGCCATCTGCAACCACTGGATGACCGCGACTCTCACAATGTCGTCAGTCCATCTAGTTCAGGCCTACCTACGCTGCGTCTTCCGGTTCGCGGTCTCCACTCAAGAACCTTTCTTCCCCAATGGTTATCAGTTCTTCGAGCGATGTGGCCTGCCCATTGCCACTTCAACCTACAGACTTTAATAGCTATGTCGGTGATTCTGGTCTATGAACATGACGTTTTATAAATAAAACCAATCAATAACGTGTAACACTAGAACAATAGATTTTTTGCCGCATGTTGATACTTGCTCAGCACAAAACTTGTACAAAACGATATTAATCATTCAGCGCTCGGTAACTTTTAAGTTCTTTGACCTTCGATTTTTTCCTCCGAAACTGAGTCTACATTAGTGAGTGATCACATGTAGCAACAGCATCATACGAGTTACAAAGTGAAGTGCAAAAAAACTTGACGGAAGATATTTGTTTGTGCAAAAACTTGTAACGTGACTGCGAGTCGTGTTGAGGGGCGAACTCATTATCTGTCACACTTTTTGTTTGTACTGGATCTGCATCACAAAATCTTCATGTCATTTAGGACTTCGTCAAAGTAAAAACCTGCGGATGAAGCTCTCTTAGACCGGGCACCTTGTAACCTGACAACATCTCACAAAGGCTTATGAAATCATCGCGGTTTTCTATAAGGAGTAGCGTCTTTATTTGCACGTGTTGGTTTCCTTCCTTTGTCTGCGTGGATCTGGTTAACTTCAGTGAATCACGCACTCCCTTGGCATCGAAAGCAATGTATCTCCTTATTGATAATCACACGTGTGTAGTCCGTATAAGGTGTCATTCAGACTGAGACATGAAAGCAGTCTCCGGTAAAAAAAACATGAGTAGAAGGAAATAGTAGCCTTGTAGATGAGATGATAGTAACACCATACGTTCGACAAGTAACGGTGCAGAAAAAATATTTATGAGTAGAAATTGTACGAGTTGAGTGAGTTGACATGAAAAAGGCGTTCTTCTGAACACCTACGCAACATCCTGCAGTCATATTTTATTGCTATATATGTTGTCCTTTGCGCGTTACAAAGTTCTGACACATTGAATCTTAAAATGACTAATGCAGTGCAGTTTCATTGAGCAAGTGGAGCATCCTGGTTGCTCTTGCAATTTTGCTCGGCCGGACTAAAGCACAATCTGATAAATTGGTTGTGAAAAAGTGACCACTGATCAGACTTAGAAGTTTTCTTTGCAAGGCCAGCCTTTAGATTACTCCTGATTTTCTCTCCTGCTTAAACATGGAGAGCTTCTATTCCAGTATCTCCAAATTATCCTCCACAAAAATTGGGAACATATAGAAAAAACTTCAGAATACAACGTATCTTAAAAGTTTGTTTTCCTTCTCCCACAGAAGGCGAGTTGGAGACGGAATGGCTGCAAGCCGCCGGGCTGGGCTCCCTCGCGGCGCCGTTCCAGGTTGGTCTGGAGGTGACGGAGGCCCAGCTGGGTGAGGCCGTGAGGCCTCTGCCGCGGGAGCAGGCCGCCGCCGTCAGGAGGCGCGTGAGGAGGCTCAACAGGACCGTGCGGAGGAAGCGGGCTGCTTCCAGAGCAAGGAAACCCGACATTAGAGACGTGTTTAGGGACTTGGAGGTGAGTTTATTAGTATAAGATTAGGTGTTGTAGTTATCAGTAGGAACCATTCATGTAGCCATCAAGAGTAGATTTTTGGAACAGAATGTAGGTAAATATTTCATAATTTTGGAAGTATTTGAGTATCAGAAGCTTAAATGTTGACCCGGGAATGTTCTAACCTAAAACTGCGACCAGGACCACCGGAGGATGAGCAGCAGCGTCCTATAAGTACACGGTAAAAGTACTGCGATCCCTAAGCCGCCTGCCAAGCGTGGGGATTATGGCAACACTTCTCTCTAAGAGGGAGGCCTTTGTCAGCAGTAGACGTTTACTGGCTAGATGTGTGAGTGTGTGAAATATTTATATTGAAAACTAAGGCATCAGCCCTGCAAACACAGGGCTTATAACAGAGAGAATTAAAAACAGAAAAATACGCATCGAATTGAAAACCTCCCTTCTTTTCTGAAGTCGGTTAAAAACAGGATCACCTATTAACCTAACCTTTACTATCTAATTCTTGTTCTATCGTCTATTTTGAATGGGTTCCGGACAGTGTTGATGTTTTTATAAAGCTATTTCAAACACAGTTTGTTATTTACGGTGACTTGCTTTTCCGTTTTGTGGTTTTGTGACATTATTTTTGTCGACGAGTGTTTGTGAAGCTTTCGCGTTAGTTTTTGTACAATTGACGTAAATGCAACCAAAAAAACGTTGTCCTACAAACTTACCAAGAGTAAGTACTAAAACAGTGAAATAAGTGCCTCTATGCCTAGTTTTATATTGTGAATCTGCACAAACTGCTTAGTTAACAGTTAAAAAATATTGATTACTTGATCTAACTATATAAAGATCCTAAATGAACAATAATTTTAAAACCGATTAATTTTAACATCACATCTTCACATCCAACCGTGTTTTTAATATTATGAACATAAAAAAAGAATAATACAGGTAGTTCATGAGTCAGTATGTTTTTACCGCTAAAGATCGACGTAAGATGGGCGATCAACTCGCATTTCCTAGTATTATATCAATTGCCAGAGCGAAGAATCGATTTAGTAATCGATGTGCATAGACGCTCAATTATTGTAATACGGGGTTCGCGTAATGCAAACTTAGATTTATGTAGGTAGTTAATCTAAGAATTTTCCTATGAGATAGGAAAAACACCTGTCAATGATCTTGATTGCCATATCATTTATCTGAGCAACGTGTGATAGCATCGACAAAGTACGTTAATCCATGGTGATAGGTATCACATAACATTGCTCAGATATGTGAATGATTTACAAAATATTTAAAAACGATAAAACGCTTATATTTAACGATTCCTTTTATGTGGCGAAGGATCGCATTTCAATCTCGTGATTCTTTATTTGGTCATTAAAGTTAGAACAAGAGAATAAAAAGTTTTCAAGATGAGATTTAGTTGCATCTAAACCTGTCGTGGGTGGTTTCAAGTAGAGGAGCTTTTGTGCCCGTTAGCTTGGTATAACTTGTTTGGTCACGCGCGATCTCCCAGACTGTCAGACGACATTAATACACTACCACGTTAGCTACTGCTATACAACATGAGAACATCGATAAAAATATCACATTTGTGTTGTCATGTAAAGTTATATCAGATTCGGTATTTATCAGAAAATGTAAACCCAAGCAGTAGTGTGCAAACACTACTGTGTTCCGGATTGAAGGGCAGTGTTTCCAGCGAAATTACAGGGCACACAGAGATTTGACATCTTATATCTCGGGGTGACGAGCGCAGTGCATTGCCATCCAGGGTTTTGAACTGTTGAAATTCAAAATTCTGAGTGGCGTTGAGCTGTTATGGGCAAGCGTGAAGAGCCATCAGGCGAACGACTTCGCTCATCTCGTCACTTAGTATCATAATAATTTTTTTACGAGAACTGTCATATTTTGGTAGAGCAATCGTACCTATCAAAGTTTAGTTATATATGTAATACATACCTACTAATTAGAATAGTAACGAAAGTAGGTAGATATTTACTCCATAGTAGGTCTAGGTACCTACTTGAGAGAGAAAGAAAAGCTACTCTCATCTTTAAAACGCACTAAAGGTAAAAGCCAATTTTCTTTCCGTCCCAGTGCTCTATATCATAACTTTTCACCGGATTAGAAACTAGACAATTCTAGTTTTTACCTATTAAGAGTCGACACTATCTGTCCGTCTATATCGAGATTATCGAGCTTTCGACTTTGAAATTGTACTGTAGAGAGTGCACATCAAGAAGGAAAGTTGCGTAGTTATAAAAAGTTACATTGTAACAGATAAATTACTAACTTTTCCGGATAAAGACAAAACCTAAGTATTTTGCGACAGTTAGGTACCCGATAACAAGTGGCATAGCGTGGATTTCTGTTACCTGGGTCTATATATTAAATAATGTCGACCCCCTATTTCATAATTTAAATAAAGAACCATATGTTCAGGGAAGACTACACTACAGGCAGTAAAAATTTGCATACGAAATGAACGCAAATTTTTGTAGCCTTTTTAACAATGTATCTGGATCAGGTTATTAGGTAGGCAGGTAGGTTAAGTAAGTTTGGCTACTGTTGTCCAATTGTAAATCACATGTTAATAACATGCCATGAAAGAGGAAATCACACCAAGAAAAAATGCGCAAGCGAAGCGAGCACGAAATAATTATGCTTAAACTTAACTTTTGTTCAATGTACCTCGATCAGATTATTATGTAGCGGGTCACAAAATTATAAAGACAATGAGTAGAAAGCGCACAAACATTAGCAGCAAAATGGATTTTTTGTCTATTGTAGATAGGGTTCAACATGGCAGGTCATGAAAACACACTACATTGTACGTAGAAATGCGTGAAAGAAGCGAGCACAATTTTATAAAGCAATTTATGTTTGTTTTGTTTTGAGGCGGCACTGGAAGAAAGGCAAAAAAGTTGGCGATTCCATCCTCACCACCGCACCCTGCTGTCCCTGAAATCTGCCGCGCGAGACTTAAATTGATAATTGTTTGTCATCTCATATGGGCTGGATAAACCTTCACCGCATCTGTGAAAAAAGGTGCAGCTGGAGTTTGAGTTTTATACGACATGTTACCAGCTTTAGCAACAGCTTAACGATAACCATTTGTGGTAGACCACAAGCAATACTAAACGGAAAGCATTGTAAGATGCGTGCCGTTGATACACATGAGATACCGCCCGTCTTGAGACGTTAACACTCACTGGGTTAATCGATTAGGAAAGCGGACTAGTGCGATTGTACCCTAATGCAAAATGGTAGATAAATGTAGCGGCTTGGAAATCTAACTAGGTTTTTAAGAAGTGGGTGTTATTGTCAGATATCATTGTTTTCTTTTTACCCTACGCTTTTTCGAAATTGTAATAGAAACGTTTAGAGCAAACGAGCACGAATTTGTATGTCAATCAATCTGTGTCGTGCTCGTGCCCTATTGTCAAACCACAGTCACTTTTACGAATATTTTCAAACGCCAACACAACAATCAGGTACGATTACAATGATTAAAAAGTAACGGATAAATTAAATGGATATTCGTAGGAAACCATTAAAATATCTTTGAAGCGAGCTAGTTTATTAATGCTTCGCAATGTGCAGACGAATTAGGCCCAATAGATAACTGCAGTAGTTAGATAAACATGCAATTAAGGTGTATGTTGGTTAACATCAGTTTTTGGTTGACGCTCGTCCAACGTCGACCTATTTTGACAGTTGATCGGTGGCGTTTCGTTACCGCGCCTTCCAAAACAATCTCATATAGGTAACCCAAATGTTTGGTGGTATTATGAAAAACTAGCTGGTTGTGTATTACAGTGGTGATTATTTGTGAGCGTGTGTGAGGAGATATTCATACAAAACGGACGTTTGTCGGCGGATAATTGCATCGTGTCCGGTAAATTTCAAAAGTGAATCGGCATAGTGCGTTTAGTTAGTGCGTACTGTGGACTGGTGCGGTTGTTTTGTGAATTGTGGACGTGACGGTAGTAACCGTCCCTTCACCACTCGACACGATGATTTGTGATACTATGAGGGTGAAGCTGTGCGAGAAGATAGAGAGCTGTAAGGGGCTGGCGTTAGTCAAGACCTACTTGGATGCATTGGTAAAGTTGCGATTTAAATCTACTGTAGTTATTTCTAAATAATTTCCTACGTCTAACTTTATAAATATGAAAAATTGTTAGAACTAAAAATAAAATGTATTTACAAGTGTAATCTCTCTAAGTTTCAAATCATAAACAATCTAGAGTCAAAACACCACATCTTCTATCTTATAAATAGTAAAAGTGGAGCTTTTAGTGCTACAATTAATTATCTAACACAATGACCAACCTAGATACCTCCTAGTAGGTAGTACTTCAGTATTTCACAATAATAAGAATTAGTGTCTGAATAAAGATCCCAACGGCATACAAAAACTAAGTTGACAAGATTTATAGTTATTTCAAACATAGAACCAACGTAACCACCATTTAACAGAAACAACGAAATAGAAAGTGTTCCACGAATACGGGTAATAGGCTTACGATAAGATTACAAAATAGCTTAGATTTCATCTGTTTGTTTAGCCAACGTTATTTACGTCGTTTTTTGAGTAAACAACGTTATCTCACGCACTATTTAACTGCTATAGGTACTTAGCGGTTGATGTTATCTATATAGAGATTAGGTAACCCTAGTTCAGACGGACATTAGCCCTTTGATTGTTTGTATAGAATTATGGTTCTTGGTTGATCATTATCTCTTTAATAATCAACCCAGCTCTGTAATTTTACCTACTTATTGATTATTACTATTTGTCTTAATTATAACTACCTACAAAATATATCGCCATGTGAAATATGATTTTAATCTGCAGAGCCTTTTTGGCATGACAGTTGACAGTTGTTGATTGACAGTTGGGACGACAAGTTTTGCTTTGCGTTTTGAAGAAGCAAAAAGTTGACAGAGCAGTTTTAAGGTGCAGTTTTCCACTTTTAAGCAACGTTTGTTAATATAGATGACCATTAGGTTTTATTGTATTAAAGTCGCATTTAGTAAAGCAAAACTATAGCGCTTACACAGTGGTGCGTTTCTCTACTTAATTTATGAAGTTTTTCACATATTTTTCGGAAAAGTATAGCTGTGTGAAATGTACTTTAACGGTTTCCTCCAAAATTATGAAATCTGTATCTTAAGATACCGTGGACATCATTTAGTAAATACATATAAATGGATCCAAAAACAGGGACAAAAGTGCAAATCAGTGTTACTTAATATTATTTTCTATTGATGAAGCCAAATGTGCTTAATCGTGTTTCGGCCTTTACGGTTTTCTAGATAAAACATAACATTTTAATAAAACACTATTTTTTATAATATTAAGCAACTCATGGACAGACAAACTAACTAAAATGACCGAAGTTGCTAAAACTAGAAAAAAAGGGCTTTAAGCATAATTAAATTGACTAACCAGGCTCATAGAGTCGCGGGCATTCATCCAGTGGTTGCAGATGGCAGGTTGTCGTTCAGTGTGGAAATCTAAGAGGGGAGGCCTATGTTCAGCAGTGGACGTCTTTCGGCTGATGATGAAATTAACTAACGTTTCTAAGGTCGTATAATAATCATAGATCGGTGGAAATCGCACACTGTGCGTTTTACGCGTTCCTTTTTGCCTTACACCTGCAATTTGTGGAATGAGCTCCTGCGGCATTTCCGGATAGCTTCCATATGGGGTTTTTCAGAAGGGCGGTTAATAGAAAGAGTTGGAAACGTATCTGTAATGCCCCTGGTGTTGCAGTATCCATAGGCGACTGTGTTTGCTTACCATCAGGCGGCCCGTCAACTTGCTTGCCACCTATGGCTATAAAAAAAACGCGTGATAGATTCCTTATTAATGAGAATGTTAATATGATGGTGTTAATGTGACGTAGTTGATAACACATTCAGTCTATAATCTCGGCACGTAGATAATTAATACGGCCAATTGCGCAGGAAACTCGCCGTTATTGTTTTCCAATTTTATCGTGTTCAAGGTAACTAAGCTATAGGGTACCAAGTGCACCAACAGTCTGATGGGCAAGAATTTGCGGCAGAATCGTGCTAATGCGTCTTAAAGTCCGACCAATTCATATGTAGAGTTGGATAACGGAGCTACTGTCGTATTTTGTAAACAAAACTGACAGCCGCTCGTTGAATTTTTAAGTTTTTTCGTTTTGCCGACTCTACAAGTATGTTCGCGCGAAGCAGATTATTCACGCGAGGAGTATCGGTAATTGTCGATCGGAAGTTTTTATTCGTGCTTACTTAATTTAAGACAAATAATTGGTTGCATGACTCGCTCTTGCTCAAGGCTCTAGGCAAGCTTCCGGAACATAGAAAAGCGATTTAGAAATAACTAACGATAGATATGCTTATCACATTTTATTCTTCCGCAAGAAACAATGTAAAATTGCTAGAAAACTGGGTTAAATTGAGTACAACCTGTTTCTCCACTATAATATGGCCAAATCTTAATAACGTATTACAGATTAACGTATTTTCACTAAAAATAACACTTTGAAAAATCTCACGTGAGATTATATCGAGCCAAATCTCACATCTCACCAGGGGAGCTCGAAAAATCGCCAAAATCACCTCACGTTATTAATGGACGCCAAACAATCTTATAGTAGTAGTAGTCAGTGTAGTAGTGTATGACCCAGTTATTTGTTGACTGTTGTTGAGATATAGGTACCTTCTTTTTCGGTAAAATTTGACAACCATCTATAGAACCATTTCAGTCCTATTAGTAAAGTTGTCTAAATCTAGACATGCTGCAGGCGTAGCATGGGCCGTGGAAAAATTGTCTTTCCACCGTTTTTAACCACGCGTAGACGCGACAGAGCTAGAATATGGATACGTTTATCTCTTTCTAGCGGGATAAAAACGGTGGAAAGACAATCTGTCCACGGCCCGTGCTAGGCCTGCTGGTAAGTTAGTCGGTCTGTTGTTTTACGTTGTGACCATGGCTTAGGTACACTTATATGGACATTTGTTTTTACTAGTGGATGTCAGTCTTTCGTACAGCACGACTGTGGCTCGACCGAATTCTACTGAGAAGTTAGACGCGTTCTGACTATAATCATTGATATTATGTGGCTCATCGCATATTCTCGTAGTAATATCATATTATTATTCCATCGTTCCGTCCGCCTGTCCTACAGTTACTTCCCAGTAAGCGCATTCAGGGCGAGTTAACTAAACCTTTGTTTAAAGTCGTTCACCTTGGGCGCAAGGATTAGTTTTATCCTTGTGATGTAGGTAGTTACATACTTCTTAAGAGGTCTATACAAACTGGTTTTTATACCTATCGATAGGTTTATCAAGTCTGAAAAGTTGCTTGGTACAAATCGCCAAGACTATTGCTAAAGCCGGTCGTAGGCCAGATTTTTCTATTTCTGGTTGTACGAGAAACTACTTATCCTATAGATAACTAATTTTAAAAGGCTACTTCTTATAATATTTATGTAGATCAATCCACCGATTTTAATAGATGCCTTGTTCGTGCATGACTTGACTGCAAAGTTCGCCCGAACAGTCTTTGGGTATTTTTAAAATCATGCGCAAAATGTTTGGAAACATAGCTATATGATGCTACTGATGATGGATTCATAGGTAAATAGGTTCCGGTTGTATTTCCTAAGAAAGAACTCGTTAAGGCTTTTGAGAGCTTCAGAACTCGCATATTTCTTAACCGTAATCTACTTGGTCTCGTCATTTAGCCTGTACAAATACTGGCACCTTGCATAAGTGACAGTGTTTGCGGTCAGTTAATTCACTGCCTACTTCCACAGTGTCGCCACTGACACACATGTCCATTCGCCGCGGGTTTGCTTCCTGTCAGACTGGTAAGCAAGATATGCCCTTAGCCGGTTGAACTTGGCATATTGATGAACTGCAGTTTCTAATCGACACCATCGACTTAAATATGCTGCGGGGCTGGGTAGGAAGCTAAGTGCGATAAGATAGCGTTCCTTTCGTGATTAGGTATTCGTAGACTTCAAAATCTGAATTTAGATTATTGTGTACGAAGATGTCCCTAAAAACATAAAATTCCAACAGTTCTTTGAGATTGTGTGAATGTGTGAATTTGTGTGTAAAGTTAAGGGTCTTTACAACTGCTAGGTAACTCTTTGACGACCGGTGTGGCTTAGTGGTAGCACATCTGCCTTATGTTCTCGGGTTCGATTGCCGGCCGGGCAGACGTTTGAAAGACGAATTTAAATATCTGCTCTGGGTTTGGGTTCAGTTTTCCGTATCTTTGTGAGTCTTCTTTCGTCTCAGGGAGTCTTAGTCGGGAGCTATGATGTATGAAACGTTTTTTGCTAGGACCATGATAATTTCATAAAAACCATCAGAATAAAATAGAGGTCCAGGCATTCCAAAACGTTTACACATCACATTAAGGAAAGGGTAAATGTCATATCGTACAGGGAAGTAAAAAGTTGGCTGAATACAATCATGAGAAAATAAAACATATATCAATGGATACAATATGATCTATAATTTTGTTTAATTTGACCAATAAGGAAAACGAAATCAATATTTTTAGATCTACTGTCTGGCCTTTTGCGGGTATAACGCCCACGTTTAACTATTAGTATTGCGTAAGTCATAAAATAATGTCTCGAGTCATTAGTTGCATAATGACATCATAGTTAGTTATAATAGTTAAAATTTGGCCAAAATTTGTCTTAAATATCCGACGATCATCAATCTTTTACCTTTCCAAAGAATGAAATTACGTAACCGAGTGTGGGGACATGCATACAATACGTAATTTTGGTTTCTCTTTTTGACAAACACAATGTTTTCTATTCTAGGAGCTCATTGTGAAGTTCTAATTGAGGTTTGTAGGAATCCGAACAATGAACATAAACGCTAAGTAGGTCGGAAGTAGTTATTTAACTAATGAAATGAAGTAGGTCATATCAATTGACAATATCATCAGTCATTGTGATTTGGAAATACTTACGGAACTATTCTCATGAGATTTAGGTTTTGCCATAGCCTACTATAAGTATGAGTCGTATATCTCATACCTAAGATAACTATCACGTTGCAATCAGTCCAAATATTCTGAAAATTGTTTTAAAAAAGGGTCTAGCCAAATATTATGGTAACCCTACTTAACTATTCGAGCTTAGCATAAATACTGTTCCATACCCAAAGCCAATGGGAACTAGGGATAAAAATTAGAATTGAAGCCAGCAAAACCAGTTCCTCTCCATTCAGCCATAAAACGTCTCACAGTGCATCACACACTGCACTGACAGCCTGTCAGTTCCCACAACCACGTGCTTTCTCTACGAACAAGAAACTGCGCTCGTTAGAGAACAATGGCTGCGATGTTAGCGCGTATGTTTCCCTGATTGCTGTATTTATCGAACATTTTGTTAAGGCAATTATGAATTGATTGATTATTAAAAAGAACTGCAGGAAATTAAATGAAGGGAAGTTATTTAGTTATGTGACGTTAGATTGCTCGCTAAGTCGCCGCACCTAACATTTCCTATCTCTTCCTTATCTGACATAGTCTGAGGAATGACAGACACAATCCCCGGTGAAATTCCTCCATAAAACAAAGGAAGAACTCTTACTGAGGAGTATTAGGGTCTGGAGAACAGCAGTCTGACAATGTGTCTTTATCAGTTGGGGGTACTGGTCTCATCTCTGAAAACTTAATTTGCCCGATGAAGGGTATGTGCTGGCATTGGTTGGCATCGTTAGTAGTTCCACGAAATATGGATAGGTATTACTGAGGTTGCCACATCCACACTGATTTTTAAAAAAAACATCTGATTTTTGCAGAACTCGAGCGGTAGTGAACCGAGGTCGCGCAGCGCGACTCCCGACTCGTTGGATTCTCTACCGAGCGGCGGCTCCGGCAGCCCGCCAGCTGAATGGGCGGACAACGCTACACCCCCGGACTTTGTGTGAGTACGACTTGCAACCTTCTTCTTTCGTTGCCTGCCTGTCTTTCAGAAAAGGCAATGAGCAGACTACTTAGAAAGTAGAGTTAAATAAAAGTAATTAAAGTTGTCTCGTCGGTCTCGGGTTTTGCTATAATCAGTACGTTAAGCTTAGTCTTTCTTCTAGGTATATTGATTTAATATGTAAAATTGGTAACATACTGGTTCAATCTATAGCATATTTTGACCATCTTTCACCAGCACCGCTTTCATAAACAACCCTTGTTACATTCCTTGGTATAGGGATTATAGGGTTTTATGCTATTATACCTGATGACCCGACGAAAGTTTCAACCAGCAATAACACTATACCAATTATACATTTACGACATTTTCTATATTACATTTTACGACGAGACACTGGACGTGTTGCCACTGCGTATTTTAATATAAGTACTCACTTTTATAAACTATTTATGTAAGTGTATTGATTTTCTGATAGTAGCGAATAAAAAGTCTACACTTCAAAACAATGTAAAGTCCACTCGCGGTTTTCAAGAATGGTATATATGACGTGAAGGCAGGCATGCGTTAATTTTATTTTCAGTTGCTCTCAAGAAACGCGCGAATGACTGGCGGCATTCCATTGAATCGTCGATGACATTTCTTTTTAACTCGGTATTGTCCAAGTAGCATCAGTATTTGAGCAATGTATTATTTTTGAAACAAAAGTAAGTTCTTCAAGACAGTACAGTGTTAGCTGTTGCGAGAGACAACTAGCTTACGCTCTTTGTCTAGTCGTGTTCTTAGGAGAAAATGTGTCTGTGCCGTTTTTATTTTCTGTGGACGCCTGAAGTTCATAATTCACAATCAATAGAATCATCTACTTCAACATTCTTTTACACGTAGGTAACCATAAACCTGGTCACAATTGCATCCTTTTCAGTATATCGTACTTTCCCCTCTATGATGGTTTTCATTAATGTGTTATGTTGTACAAGTGGCCAAAGGCTATAAAGAAAGCAAATTCGTAGACCCAGATTTTTCTCGTTTTCCCATAGTTTGTATAAGCCAGTTCTTCAGCGTCGCCTCGACGCACGTAGGTATTAAGATGCGTATGGAGTGTAGATGCGACTATAGACTTTTCTCTAGATCCTTTACGTTCTCCCAGCTTATTTATCTTCCGTTTCTTTCTTCCAGCGACAGTTTCCCTCCAGCGGGCACGCACGCCCCGCTCGCGCGGACGCCGTCAGCACCGGCTGCGCCGCGCCGCTCGCGCCTCTCGCCGCCCGCGCCCGATCACTCGCCCCCGCTGCCCATGCACGAGCTCTTCAAGCCGAACGACCTGCACTGGGCTGATATTGCAACGAATACCGGTAAGTAGGTACCTCATGATAATTGGCTTTACGATTAGGCAAACGTAGTGACGAAGTGCGGCCAGGTCGTAAATTGCGGGCAGGAAGTGAACACAGAGAGCTGAAGGCCGAGCTCAGCGACATACAATGACAACTGAGTTTTGGACGCATATAGGATGGTGATGAAAAGACAGCAGTCTTTGGAGCTGGATCAAATTTGTTTCAAGTTTTCAGTCAGTTCTAAAGGTGGAATTCTGCAAAGCGATGCTTAATACAATCATTAATTACTTTCTAAAATAGCTTCAAATACGGTCCTAAATAGGACGCATAATAATAACGACTAGCTAATTACTGTAATAAGACCACGAAATTGAATTCAACTCGTCTCGATCCCTCGAAATATCACGGGCTACTTTAACTAAAGAATAAAGTGTTTCATTTTTCGGGTACATTTTTCTATTTTTCGCGGAATTTAAGTCGTCATATAAATGCTTGTTTCACTAATGACAATATCGTTTGCGACGTCATAATCGTTTCCTCTAACTGCGAAATGATCAATGTCATGATAGTTATCTAACTAAGCAGCATCATTACGTGTGTAATGCACATCATCAAAATTATCATTAGCTGCGTCACCCTGAACTTTAACTACCTACAATTTTATGATCATCTTTGTAATTTGTTATGGATTTCATAATGTTTACTGCGGCCTTTACATGACATCATTTTAATAGATCGCCAAGAAGAGCCTACATTAGGTATTCCGAACTAATGATTTCGATTGTTATTTTCAGAGGGTATTGAACTCCTAGGCTACCAAAGATACGGCACAGTCCAAGGACCAAGAATAGGAAAGGAACGAATCAACGGATCTATACTGAAAGACAACGATCCATTCATGTGAGTAGACGGAGATTACCAATCGTCCATAAGAACGAACTTTTTTAATATAAAAATGCACCTGATGATAAATGTTACAAGATGTTACACATGCATAACAGCTGTAGTGCCACTACCCTGTGGCGTTTATCCCTTACCCAGAATACTCGAAGATCTGACAACTGGCAGATAGCTGTTTTGGGATAATCTGAAGCGCAGTTCTATGGGGATCGGTGCGTTTCTCTAAAGATCCCGCGGCCATCCATCAAGCACAATTAAGGGACCGCCTTTACCGAGATAATTACCATTTCGTGGATATAATCCTAAATAATCCACGCACCTAAATTCAGCCGGGTATCTTCTGAAGATTTCCCTCGCCAACAAAAAAATATGAGTTAGCCATTTAGCCTAAACGTACTGACTTACCTCACATTGCCGCTGAACTTCAGTAGATGCTTCAAACTTTTCCGAATTCATGACATTAGACGGTTCTTTTATAGTATCAATATTGGTTTCAACAGAAATAAGCATGCGTCAGTGGCTCGTACGAAGAGCGCCGTGTCCGGCCAGCAGCCACTCAGCTTCGAACACAAGTTCAACCTCGACAAGCAGATGCTCAACCGGAATGAAGTAAGTACATTACACGCAAGTTCTTTGATTTTAGAATAACTTCAGTAAGTAAAAAATACTGTCTGAGGAGCATTATGAAAAATATGATCGAGACTTCTCAAGCTTGACGAGGTTTTAATTTGACGGCGCTTTCGAGTCAGATTTTACTTTCATATAAGGAAAGTCATTGCCATAATAATGCGTTCGTGCTTTAGGGTCGATAAACGCATAGGTAAAACTTTGCAAAACTGAGAAGAAAAAATGTGTGTGTGTCAGCTACGACGCACGATTGGAGTTTACTCGGCAGCAGAAGAATGAGATGGAATACATGTGTTGCGCGCAGGCGCGCAACACATGTATTCCATCTCATTCTTTTACACGTTCAAATATATGTTTGTCTCTTTCTACGTAACGCCTCAACTTTTCGTGTTACACTTGATTTTACTCCTTATAAAATTTCCGTACCGGGTCTTATAACTCAAATCGTTTCTTAAGAAGTAAACTCCAAAAATAAGCATCAAAGCGTGAAAGATTCTAAACGTCCCTAACTAAAAGTCTCACATCTGAGGTGGCCCTAAGGTTCTTAAACTACACGAAACAACGAAGACCGTTTTGACAATTGTACAGAGATTTCCGTGATAAATAAAACATACTTATTTCTAGGAATGGCCTGAAGAAGACAGCACTGCAGACATTGAGAGCGTGTCCGAGCCTCAACTGAAGCGCCTGCCGCCACTATTATGGTTAGAGCTTACAGCGCTTTTCGACAAATACTCGCTGCCCTTCCAGAAGAGGAAGCCCCCCAAGAAGAAGAGGAAAGAAGGTAATAAAGCTTACAAACAAATATAAACTAATTCCAGAAAGTTCATCATTAAGTGCTCCTGGAACTCTGGAGCCATTGGTCCGCACTTCAAGAAGAGGAGAGGAATAGTATATAATACATTAAAGTTGTGACCGACAACTTATAGATACCTAACGATAGAAATCTTATTTGCTAAAGCCCCAAGGTTCAACATTTACTTATTTAGCTTGGGATCATATACAAATCCATTACAAAATAGAAAACTTATTTCCATTTCCAGAGGGTTCAGTATTTGGCGTGTCGCTGGAGACGCTGGCCCGCAAGGACATGCTGCTGTGGGAGGAGACATGGAGCTGCGTGCCGAGCATCTTTCGAGCGGTAGCCGCCGCGCTGCGGGACCGCATCTGCGACGAGGGCCTGTTCCGGGTTTCCGGAAATAAGCACAGGGTAAGTTCACCAGAAACCGCTGGCAGACGATGAAGATGAGAACTGTTCCATCGTCAAATGAGCTAAACATTAAGAGAAGATAGTTCAATATCGAGGTGTAGATTCAAATGGTCATGTAAAACTTAAAGCCAGACGAGTAGGTACTTGAAAGTGTGCACCCTTCAACTCAAAAGTCTATCGCCATGTCTAAAGGTCTTTCGGCAGCTTTTATTGAGAGCCGATTCTCATAATCTCAAAGCATTCTTGTTATGGTCTTATCTTACACTGAACTTTGTCTCGTTCTCTCAACAATAAAAAGAGTGATACGGCATTTAATGTAAGATTAAAAAAAGAATGTTTTTAAGATTGTGTTAGGCTAAGCGTGTTCACCACCTTCGGGAACACGGTCAATAAAAAAAAAATCAGACGAGCCTTCGGGTTTGATCACTAGTTCAGCTTTTTAACCATAAATAAAATCCGTACGTTGACAGATCGCGGCTCTGTGCCAGCTGATAGAGCGGCAGTGGTACGAGCAGCGCGGCGCCGTGGAGGCAGCGCTGGCGGCGGCGAGCAGCCACGACCTTGCGGCAGTTTACAAACGTCTGCTGCGCGCGCTGCCGACACCACTGCTCACGCAGGAACTGATGAGGCTGTTCTACCACACGTATGGTGAGTTAAAACTGTTGGTTTAACGCGTGACGAACAGTGGCAGTTAAAAGGGTATACATACCCCCAACATCCCCATCAAGCTCCTCATCAGTGGGGGGAGGATTTTGATCAATGACCCTTCGTGACTGAGGCGCAAATGATGCCAAGACGAATTGATCGGCTACACAAGCTCGACTCTCGCAAACTCCCCAATACTCTACATAAAATAAAGTTAATATCAACGAAACTCAACTCAAAATACAGTATGCATCAGCGAGGATCAACTCAAAATACAGTTTGCGTCAGTAAGGCTCAACTCAAAATACAGTTTGCGTCAGTAAGGCTCAACTCAAAATACAGTTTGCGTCAGTAAGGCTCAACTCAAAATACAGTTTGGGTCAGTAAGGCTCAACTCAAAATACAGTTTGCGTCAGTGAGGTTCAATTCAAAATATAGTTTGCATCAGTGAGGCTCAACTTAAAATACAGTTTTTAACCGAATGATTTAATGTTCACTTCTGTTTCCAGCCCTGTCTGGTCCAACCCAAGGGCGTGCTCTGAACCTGCTGATCCTACTGCTGCCGGCGCCGGAGCGCGCCACACTGAGGGAGCTGCTACAGCTGGGCCGCGACGTGGCTGCCAGGAGCGACATCAACAAGATGAGCGAACACAACGTAGCCATGATCATAGCGCCCACGCTCTTCCCGCCCAGGTGACTTTCATATTCTGGGTATTGTTTTTTGTGGCCATTGGACTTGATCTCATATCAAAACGTCGGTCATAGTACTATACCAACAGAAGCGTGCTTTGTCTGCGATATACGTAAGACGGCACATGGCAGTGATTAGACGCGAAATGCAGAAAATTGGGCCGAGTGGCGTGCCTTGGGTATGTCCAGCATTGGACTGATGATGATGGCGATGATAATGCATTTCTCTTTATCAGAGATATAGTCCCCCCAGAGAAGTTATCTGTCAAGGAAAACCACCAACTATGCTCAAAGGAAAGTTTAAGATCCCACTACTGAAAAATACAATAACATGTTGTTTTTTTAATAGGTTTGCGTTTGACCGCTAACTCACCTGATGTTAGGCGATGATGCGGTCTACGATGGAGCACACTTGCCTAGAAGAAACCGATTCACTCGTGATTTGAAAACACCCAGATTGTAATAATCGGGGAATACCCATTCAGGCAGCGCATTCCACAGACTAGCAGTTCGCACAATAAAAGTGGAATTAAAGCGTACGGGTTTCGGAATATCAATTATAAAGCGGTGTCGATCTTTCATATACACTCTGGCAAAATGGCCAGAAGGAAATCAGATCATGCAGATCCGATCAGCTAAAACTTTGTGTATTGTTCCAGCCTGCTGATCAAGCAGTCTGATAGCCTGGAGACGCAACTAGCGACAGCCGCCAACAGCTGCCACGTGACGGAAGCCCTGATGCGGTGGTGCGACCAGCTGTGGACGGTGCCCGCCTCGCTCTACGCCGCATCGCAGAGGAAACCCCCGCAGCGACGGACGCACCACACCTGAGCTAGTCAGCCTCTGACCCGGGACAGAGCTGTGACCTTGACTCGGAAGGTCAAGGTCCTAGTGCCACGAACGAGGCCGCTTTTAGCACGATATCTGACCTTGAGGTTCCGATTGTCAAGGTCAAATGATGGAAAGAAAAGGAACGGTCGAAACGTAGACGCGCGTTGTAAATACAGTTATTCTTACTACATAAGTTAATGTACATCACATTTTATTACTGAGACTTGTAATAAATCAAGGTCAGTTATTGGACTCTATCAGATGTTAAGCTTCTGATCAATTGGACCAATACTCTTGGTTTTAACGCCAATAATGGAATAATGGTGCTCACAATAAGTATTACTATACCTACCATATGATTCACTAGTGAATGTTTTCAGTCAAGTTGCGCTGTGCTTATTATAATCCTGAACAATTTATAATTAGTTGAGTGGATAATGTTTTATTATTACAAATATTATGCGTATAATGTACTCTTTAAGTTTTAAGTAATGTGAATAAGATGCCAAATATCCATACTTCATCTTCTTTTAGCATTACTTTATTCCAAAATGTGGAGGCTGAGCCTGTTTGTATAATTGATTGGTGCCATTGGTTGAAAAGTTACCCATTTGGCAGCGTTGTATAAAAGTGACATGTTCATAGATTTGACACTTTCCAATATTTATCTATGATAATAATTTTGTTAATCACGTTTTTGAGCATTTGAAAGACTCAAATATACTCCGTTCAAGTTTTTTTTTAATCTTTGACAGCTTCAATAACGTGGTAAAATGTTGAATAAATTATTTTCTTTTCATATTCCACTGTAGTATATTGGATACACGTGACAATCTTAGGTGCAAAACCCTAGGAAAAGTGATCAGAATTTACGGTGTTTATTTAGCTTTTTACAAATCTATTGCAGCTATCAGAGCGGAAAAACGTAGACTTAGTATAGTAGCTTTGTTATAGCTCTAATATTGCTCTTAGTAAAAATATATGGAATGTGTGTTTACATTGAATTTGAAATGGTGCCTTATATACTAAAATGATATTATCTTGTCTTGCAATATAATTATGAGAATATGTAAAATATTACTTACATAATTAACGTTTTTCAATATATTTACCAATACTTTGACTAGACAAGCAAAGACTGACATGGTGTATAAATGTTTTGAATGATATTCCTTTTTGTGTAATATCTAAGTATTTAAATAAAATGCATATAATATTTCAAAAATATCGTGTTTATTTCTTACCCTTGCTTTAAATGTCTTCACATGTCATGAAAATAATTATGTGCCCAAAATGTTAGTACTTAAAGCTCTTTATCAGATAGACAGCTTCATTGTCTGCACCATAAAGGATCCTGTCTTTGTCACAGTGCAGAGTGTTTATTGGCTTATGCAAGCTCGGCATTAGAGAATTCACGTTCATTGCATTTTTGTCCTCTAACGGCATCCAAGCGAGCTGGCTGTCAGGTCCTCGGGTGCTTTTTGTCATTGCTTCCATATTCCAGTCCCAAATTTCTCCAGAAACAGATGCAGTCAGAAGTTTGTTAGGGTTTTCTGGATGGAATTGCATCTCTGTGACTCCAGCCGTGTGAGCGGTGAGTAGCGATGTAGCGAACGAGTTCATCCGAAGATCCCAAACAGCTATAGATCCTGATTCACTGCCGGCGAGGACTATGTGAGGCTGGGTAGGATGGTTCACAATACAGGTGGCTGCCAGTTCGTCGCCGGCCAGCAGGAATGATGCAAGAGGTTTGTTCTCCGGTGACCTGAGGTCCCAGATCTTCATGTGGCCCCGCACGTTGCCAGTTATGACCTAAAATGTAAACTACTGATTAGACATGGTCCAAAATACAAATAGTACATCGTATTTTCTACCATTAACACTATATGCAATTTAGAATATGTAGGTACAGGATATTTATCATATTTCATCGAAAGTGTGTTTGTTTTTACATAATTTTTTGATATAGATAATTTGTTGGAATTTAGTATGGCAATGAAGCCACAGAGAGTTTTCTTGAAGTGGCAAAATTTAATCCAAAAACTTAATTTAAAAACAAAATAAAAATTAAACATCGACTGGAAATAAATAGTTGTGTTACAACTCTTTTTATACAGAAAATTTGCCAAAATGTCCATGCGAATGAAATAGCGGGGTGTAGCAAGATGAAAATTAAATTAATATTTAAAGAGATAAACTCTAACCCTGCACACCACATCCTTAATAACAGTCGTTTTCAATTGGAACAGGTTGCCTGAAGATGTAGTCTCATCTAAATCCATAAATGCGTTTAAAAACAAACTGGACAGATGGATAAGAATGAAGAAGATAATCTTAACAGATAAATACTAAATTTTGACACTGTGTGATATAGGCATATCAGCTTATGCTGCTCGCCTATAATCAATAAATAAATGTATGTTTACCTACGTTTTTATTTTATTGCATGATATTTTTTACGGATTGTACACCGAGAATATTATATCACAACCGTTTGTGATGATATCATGAAACTGACATTGGCAGAATTGTGACACTAGTTGCAAAAGCCAGAAATCCAAAAAGTCAAGTCAGAGTCATACCCGCGTAAAAATGGTGGAGACTTGTACACTGAAAGGATGCAGAGGTAAAAATATTACCACAGAATTTCATTAGGATCGGGACAAAACTGCATGCAAGTCAAGTACGAAAACCAGTGTGTTGCATTTTTTGTCCTACTATGAAAATTTCACATTTTTGTTTGTCATTTTTTAATTAGGAGTCATCTCGGCGACATTAAACTTCGCTGTATTTAATTTTACCTACTTTTCTAGTGGACAACTCAACCAAAAGTGAAAATGAGTACAGACAAAGCAAAGACTACTACTATTTTAATATCTCTACTCTCTACTGGTGGTAATTCTATACAGAAGCATTTCTAATCCACCTTTTTGAACCAAACAGCAGATGTGTGATGAACTCCTTACCTGCATCTGTCTTTACAAACAGGTACAAGGGGTTGCTAAAAGAAAAAAAAGTGAATAGGTATTTAAAGCCTAGGCAAGCATGCTACATCTTTGACCCCATCATCACTTCCCACCTGGTGAGATTGAGGTGTAATGCATGCCTAGTCTGTTGTAAATCTTATTGAGACAAATCACTATTTATAACTATACCTACTTACTAAAGGTTAATAACTTTAAACACACTTCTCAGACATGCTACTACCAAGACGAAGGAGATCGAACTAAGTTATGCATTGTGCTGGTTTGAGTATTGATCCAATATAATAAAGATGCAGTGTAGGAATCTGTCCTGCTAAATGTCAATGCTTTTTACTGAGCCTGGGTGTTAGTAACTCACTTCGTTGTGCTTAATGAAGCACACAGCATGCAGTGAACAACTATCTGCTTCGGTGATGCTCCTCATAACTTCCCCTCTCCTGCTGCTCAAGATGTTGACATTGCCATCCTCTCCTATAGTAGCTATGTCGCCTTCTAACGTGTCTAGTGATGTGCATGAGCATTGGCCTTCTCTGAAAAAAAGTATTGTAAAAATGATTGGGTTGTAGGTAGACATACTTACGTATGCTAATCAATCATCATTGTAATACAATTAAGGCATTTTTAACTGCTTACCCATAATTATGTATTTTTTTCCATGTGAATAGTTCTCTAAGCGGCGTTTGTTTCTCGTAGACGCTGATTTCAAGTAATTTCACTTCACCAGTAGATAGAGAAACCGCTATTTTATTTTTGTCTGTATACTTAATTTGCGTGACGTCTCCTTCTACAGGATATGTAGACAGCTCCCGAGGATATTCCAACTCGTCTTCTTCATTGGGACTCTCCAGAGACCAAACTTTTATGGAGTTTTCTTCATCGTCCCAACTTCCAGTAAAGAAGCATTTTGTTTCTACATAATCTTCAGGTATCCATCGTATCTTATTTATTTTTTGTGAGACGAATGTGCCTTGAACGTCTAAAGGCATTTTCTTAAGTAAATTACCTTTGAATTATGTATGAAATTATTTTTAATCAAATTCAAAAACAAACAAAACTGTCGTTATGGCTTTGAGGTTATAATTTAGATATTAGGCATGTCGATCTCATCTTCTATTGTATTCTCTTTGGTCGATCTTTAATCGATTAATCGGAAAATCGTTTTTTGAGGTCAGAAAATCGTTTTTTAGATCGATCTTACAGAGTGGATCGATTCACTAGATCGATTCTCGAACCCTGAGAATCGGCCCGATTCACGATGTTGATATTGAGGTGCTAAAATAGATCGTAGAAATGCAGTGCATTCCACCTAGAATCGATAATATTTCACGGGATTATCTATGGAATCGGTTTTCTAGATCGTTAAAGTATCTCTATGCTGTAAAAGTTTAATTATCGAACAATAGTCTAGCAGTCTGTGCGAACTATAGTATGCGCAAATTGCGTGGCTTATTACGGTAGTTATGTTAGAAGTAACGGCATTATCATCCCTAAGCGCGCGAACAGGTTGACAACTGTCACCATCGGAATCGCGAATAAATCCTTAATAACCTAGTATATTCTATTATATACTTTGTTGTAATGAGAATTTGGCGGCAACGCGAAGAAAACATGTTGCCTCGTGGTATTATTTTCATTTTTGTATTTTGACTGTTAATGTGAAATAATAATGGTGGATTTTATTCGAAGTATTTGTGAGCGTGTATTTCCATGTTGTTTCCAAAACTCTATAGATGCCCCTATTAAAGTTTTCACCACTTTATTGGGGCAGAATGACTAAAATACACAAAAAATAGAAGGGAATCTAACCTAAAAAAATCCCACTTCTGTGCTAAAATACGTAAGACGAGGCAGTATGGTCTCAATGGCTTTAGCATACCAAGTTATAAGCCCAAAAACAAAAATGTATCCGGAATGTATAATAATTTTATTAAGTATACTTTATGGTGTTCTATGAACAGTGTACATTACATTTGTTTTGTGATATATTTGCTCTGTATTTGTAAGTAAAAAAGTGAGGTAAAGCATGTTTCCAGCAGGTGACCATTTATTTATTAACTTCTTTATCATTAAATCGTAATATAAATTTTAACTGACTTCCAAAAAGGAGGAGGTATGTAATATATATATTTTGTATCTTGATCGATAATTTTGTTCCACTGAAAACTAGTAGTTGTTCTTGCAATGAATACTTATTCAATTTAAAAATCGTTTTCTATATCGATTCGATCTATTCAGCTGCAATTTTTTTTTTAAATTGAATAGTACTAGTATATAGTAATAGTAACAGTACATTTGTCCTCGAAAATCTAACCAAATAGAATATCAAATCGGTTTAAAAAAAATTTTTTTTTTAAATATCGAATCGATTAATCGAAGATCGATCTTCCAGAGGCCGATTTAATCAAGAATCGACATGCCTATTAGATATACTATACTCTACTATCATACCTATCATAAATTCATAATACTCCACAGATACTACAGACTCTTTACTAGTAGGAAGATTTTTTTTCCATGACCATGAATACAAAGTTCTTCAGTCGTAATATTAATCAAATGTACATAGTTACATAGTATTAAATAGCGTCAAACAAGTCATAGTCAAGCAAAGTAAGTCAAGATCAAGTCAAACTGAAGACTTTACAAGAGGTTTTATTCACGTTGACACCAAACAACTCCTTTTATGAACTTAGCTAAGTTAGGGCTTAGAATAAATAAATTAAAGTGTTTTATCTACTGTTTTCCCTTTATCACTTACGCCATTGGAGGCAAACAAGCTAACGGGCCGCCTAATGGTAAGCGATCACCGTCGCTTATCATGCCATGCCAAGGGCATCACAAATTCGTTGCCAAACCTTTAGAGGATTAGCGTGAAGTTTTTAAAGTAACACTTAAATCCTATTTGAAGAACCCTATGATAGATTAGTTACTTGGAAATCAAAGGGTTAGGGCAGTTTCCGTTCCGAGTCAACGCCAAAACGTTTGCCAACCAAAACTAGAGCTACAGTTACGCTAATAACGGCAATGAGAACCGACGCGACGTGAAGACACTCAGGAGCTCCTTGTGAGTAATATGTTCCTTGCTCAGGAGGCTCAGTGTGACGACATCACAAAATAAAATATACCCACAGATCTAAACCACCAATAGAGACATCTGTAAATAAACCATTTGAAATAATAACAATAATAAGTAAAACAAAATATTAGGGTAAAACATGTATTTTTGTGTCGATTCCAAAACTCCCTAGGAGTCTCTAGTAGTCAAAGAGAATTCACGAGGGCTAAGTAGTCTCCACTTTACCGGGGTATACTTATGATAGTAAAATATTTGACGAGGCGGTATGGCTTCAACGACTAGCCTGCTCAGTAAAATATAGCACTCTATCACTAGCTTTAGTAGTAGATCTTTCATTCTAATGTGCAGCCCCAGAATCTGCCAGAAGATTGTGTGGTTAGATTTTCTCCATATTATCAATTAGTTCAACAACATATAGACATCTATCTAATGAGACGGAGATGACTCGGAAGACTTAAGCGAAGTATGCTTTAGGCGCATACCTGATAAATAATTTTGCATATGCATTTGAGCTCTGATTGCTATTTCCAAAGGCATATTCTTTAGCTGCGCAGCTATGCTCTTTCCAAATATATCAAATTCGTTCTCAGTCTGTTCTGCAGGATTTACGACATACTGTTGTTTTGTTAATAACTGATTGTATGTTCTTTTCCTTGGATATTTCCCTATATTCGTTTTCGTAGGAGTTTCTGGAGTTGTATCTTTTATCTGGGAGCTACAGCTTCTTTCAACTGACTTTGTGTCACTAAGGATACCGATTTTGGTGTCAACATCTGAATCTGAAGTACCGTCTAACTGTTCTTCTTCTAGTTGAATTTCACTATCGTCATGTGAATCATCGAAATGGTTTTCTTCTCTTTCGATTCTGATAACAATATTGGGATTTAAAATATCTGCATCATTATCTTCTTGCTGGACTTCTGGTGCTTCAGGTAGGGCAACTGACTCCTACAAAAATAAGAAGTTGATTTATTATGCTGCATTGTAGATCTTTTTTACATGATTTTGAACTGGTCCCATAAATATAATAAAATAAAATTGGACATGGTTAAAACTTCAAATCAGACAAATAAGGGTGATATGGCAAGGAAAGCGAGGCGGGTGCAAACATATCTGGCCTAAATCAGGGTTGATGCCTTTAATCGAAGATTGAGTTGATTTGACATATGGAGACACAAACAATAATTGGACATATCTCCCTAGCAGCTAGGCTGATCTTAAGTAAATTTGGAAATGGTGTACATCATAAGGATAGAATATAGGGTGATTTTTCCCCCCCATGAAATGCGGGGCGGGATATAAGTAAGGTGGTATAGTAGGTACTCACAATATAGTAATTCTGTGAATTTATAATTTCTGTGATATCATCTGATTCGTCTGCCACCATGAGAGCCTCATGTAATAAAGGAAACCATTTCAGATTTGTAGTGTATGCTCCGTTCGAGGCTCTTATTTTTTTTAATTCTTTCCAGTAGGTTGTTCTTAAAATTCTTATCTTATTGCACGCATCTTGAGGACCAAAGCCAGGAATACCCATACGCTTACTTATTTGCAAAAGTGCGGCATTGCGTTTCAGCTTATTTCTATAGAAAGTGCTATTGACTTTATATAAACAAACGTGTTTAATATATTCAAGAATAAAATCAACTGTCATCTGCTCGGACCATCTCATGACCCTAGAAAAATAAGGCATATCATTTACTTTCTTCAGTGGCACAGCGAGCTATGCAAATCGAGCAGATGCACTTTTATTTATTGATCCGAGTCAGGTCCTGGATTGACTGAATGTATTGTTTCTTGCATCCGTACCTATCTAGTGGCTGAGGAAAATATAAAACACCGTTTGCAGATGCTAACAGCACTTTTTAATAAACTATTCTCTTAACTGAGTATGTAAATAAATAGATAGGAGTACTGTTTAATAACAAATTCTTAATTTACTTTTATAATAGTAATTTGATAGCAATTACTTTACTTTTTTTTTACAGTAAACTTGGATACGTTCCGAATCACACCAACCAGCAAACTAATAGCCGAAACAAACGTATCTAACATGGCTGACGAACCGCCGTCTGACCAACGGGAAATAAAGATGAGAACATTATCTCCCTCTCTTTTTCGTTGATGTGGATGACGTCACCATACTGACCCATCTGTTACGGCTATATTATCGCCAATGAGAACCAAAACGATAAAAATATATATTTGTGGAAGTAATAAAAAAAATGCATCCTCAGAAACTAAGTTATTATTTTAAGTCACATCGTCCTTGTTTGTGAACTACGTGGTTCTCATTAGAGCTGTTGGTGTTGATTCGGAACAAATAGATAACATAGGAAAGGAAAGTGACACTGACAGTTAAAATTCTTTAATTTTTTCGCCCGGTATGCACGCTAAAGCCAGAGGCTAAAGCTATTAAGACCACACCACGTCGCGTCGTCTTACGTATTTTTTACAACCCCCTTTTTACTAGCTATTTTTCTGAAACACTCGAGACTACTAAAGTCCACTATTGAGTTTTATTATCTGCATGAATTTAAACGGTTCAACTCATTAAACCACAATTCTCTTTATGTAGGTAGTATGATTTTGCAAAAAACTTTACTTTTTTTGATAGACAACTGACAAATCTCCAGTGCCAATGTCGATGTCGAGTGACATTAAAGTTTTGGCGCCAACTTGTTTTTATTTTATTTTTAAAGTTTCATAAGAAAATGGGTACTACTAAAAGGAATTGACTATTGAACACACAGATACATTGAACATCTCAGTTTTCTTCTCACTGGGAAAAATCGTGTCGCAACAACGTGCACGAAAACGAAAGGCATTAATTACGATAAACGTGTTCTTCTTGTCGTTTCCAAAACTTATAAGTATAAGCTACTCCCGTGACTACTGTGTCACCCACCGTGTCACTTGGACTTGACCGTGACTGCTTGATTTGATTTTGACTATGGCTTATTTTGCGATAATATATTTTACTTAATAGTAACTAATAACTATTGTTACTATATATAACAAAAAAAAAAACTTCAATACTTGATACTGGCAAAATGTAAATGTATGCCCAGACCAATAAGAATGCATGTGACGTGCGGTGAACTGCGGTGCGACTGCGACGCCAAACCAAAATGAGTGAGTCAAAGAGTACTTTATTATATAGAGTGAGTGTCCAAAAGCAAAGTGCAAAACCCAAAACCAAGAGAAAATAAATAAACCGAAAGTCTCTTTTTCTTAAATATAGTGTTCGTGTTGTGCTTACTACTTGAGTAAAAATGAGCCGGCCGGGTGTATTAACACCAGCAGAATCTGCAAATTTTATAGCAAAGAATGCGAAACATGTTACGATAAATGATTATGGGCTCGAAACACTCTGTAAAGAGGTTAGACATTGCGCTCGCTTTTCCAAGTTCCTAAATAAGTACATAACTTCCTACTTACCTTTATAGCCTTCTTGTTGCTTAAAGCAAAGATGAAAGATATAAATTGACTTAAAGAAAAAAAAAACATATGTTAATGTTAACCATATTATCATGTTTTTTTAAACTAGCACACAACCTTGGTCATATAAAAAGTTATGGTATATGACCAATGTTGTGTGCAAGTCTAGTTTTGATGACATAACGGCAGACAATGGCACTTTTCGATGTATAATAGTAGACTGGCAGTGTTTAGGCTCATTTTGATTAGCACACTGTTTCGATCACTAATTTCTTAAAAGCTTAGCTTGAAAAAGATACTTTTCAATAAAAAACTTGTTACAACCCGATTCTTATAATGAGTCACTAAACTGTGAAACCTCACCACGACACAGCTGTGGTAAACAAACCCTACAACTTTTTCAAAATCTTGTACTTAGCTGCCTATTCTTGTTCATTGGCGTAATATACTGAAAGGCATATATATATATTACGTCCATACACATTTGTTTTAGATGCTTCAGTCTATCTCAGACAAACTGCAGGTTCCAGACACAGGAGCAAACATCAGTTACCTCCCCAAAGACCACCCAAAGACTTTAGACTGGATATTTGTGGCGGACGCTCTGAACTTTTGCTTTTGGTCTTACACCGGAGCGGAGAAATGGACTGTTGAAGGAAATTCAGGTTATTATGCCTTAGAAGCTGCCTTGGCCAGGGCTATGAAGGTAAAGAATTTCCTTAAAAATGTTAGTTAACAATAAGCTAGATGACTGTTTTTATTTTATTTTAAAAATATATTTTTACCTCTTAAAATGTAGCACATAAATATAGCTGATTAATAGAAACAAAATGAAAATCTGATCAAAAATAAGCATTTTAATATCATGCAAGGCAGAGTGTAAAACAGCAAATTATGACGTCACTTCTCTGTACGCCATATAAATTCTGTTCTGATAGGTAAGTAACGTGTGCACCTTAACACACTTTTTTAAAAAAATTGTCACACCTCTGCACAGAGGTATGACAAAATTTTTTGTTTTGTGGGAAAGATCTCTTGTTCTCCGCATCCTTGTAGACAAATGCAAACCTATCTGAATAAAAATAAACCAGCCAAGTGCAAGTCGGGCTCACATAAATAGTTAAG
Organism: Agriopis leucophaearia; assembly: GCA_949125355.1. Classification (NCBI taxonomy): domain Eukaryota; kingdom Metazoa; phylum Arthropoda; class Insecta; order Lepidoptera; family Geometridae; genus Agriopis; species Agriopis leucophaearia. The sequence goes on from OX421262.1 coordinate 2,546,261, forward strand.
TACAAAAAAGTAGTGCAAAAAGTAAATACAACATCACGCCCAGGTGGTCACCTCTCCAAGCCGACCGCACCCGAAGTTGCTTAACTTTGGTGAACAGAAATTTTGACACTGACTCACACTTGGCCAGTATTTATTATAAAAAAAACAGCCAGTGCGAGTCGGACTCGCGGTTCCGTACCATTATCTATAAAAATGGCAAAAAATCACGTTTGTTGTGTGGGAGCACCCCTTAAAAATCAGTTTTATTTAAATTTAATTATTTATTTTTAAAGTGAATATACAATTAAATATTCTGTGAATATTTCAAGTGTCTACCTGTTGCGGGTTGCCGTTATCAATATTGAGCAAAAACAATCAAAAAAATCACGTTTGTTGTATGGGTGGAATTAAACTTTATTACCCCTTAAATATTTATCTGTTTTTTAGTATTTGTTGTTATAGCCGCAACAGAAATACATCATCTGTGAAAATGTAAACTGTCTAACTATCACGTTCGTGAGATACAGCCTGGTGACAGATGGACAGACAGATAGATGGACAGACAGACAGACAGACAGACAGTGGAGTCTTAGTAGTAGGGTCCTGTTTTACCCTTTGGGTACGGAACCCTAAAAACGAGCAGACTGGCTCAAATCCCATCGTTTTCTCAGTGTTTTATATTAACATTCGTTTATATTCCAGGAAGACCATGACATCACTGACCCACATTACTACTCTAAAATCACAAAAAACCAACTCCAGATAATCATGAGGAGTGACAATCAAGTTCCAATACCCTTGCTCGACGAGAGACAGTCAGTCCTACACGAAGTCGGTACAATCCTCATACAAAACTATAAAGGAACTTTCTTGACTTGCTTGAAAGAGGCTAATAAGTCAGCTGTCAAACTTTTGGAGATTGTTGTGAACAATTTTCCCTGTTTTCAAGATGAAGCTATATACAAAAGTCAAAAGGTCTCATTGTATAAGCGAGCACAAATCTTGGTAGCTGATATTTGGAACGTCTTCGAAGGAAGAGGGCTGGGCGAGTTTTGTGATATAGATAGAATAACAATGTTTGCTGATTATAGAGTGCCACAGGTTCTGGTTCATTTTGGAGCGATGACATACTCGGAGGAGTTGATGAATATTTTGAGAAATGGTAAGCATTTAAAATGTACTCAGTTAAAGTTTTTTTAAATTGGCTAGATGTCTGTTTTTTTAAATTGTTCTATTAAAATGTAGCCCATAAATTGGTTAACGAAAACAAAATGAAAATCTGATCAAAAATAAGCAACATGGTGAAGGTTATCAATTCGACTGGTTTTTTTAAAATGTTTTTTACCGCAGACTTTACTTTTGACTGGGTGAACCGATTTCGATGATTCTTTTTTTATTTGAAAGCTGGTGTTCCCATTTAAATTTGGTCCAGTTCTGATGAAGTCGCTTATTTATATTGAGAATTATTCTTTCGAGAATGTAAAGCCGTATTGACTCCGATAGAGCTTTTCTTTCTCTCCCTAGTACAGTATTGTCCACTTGGAAGTCCTTGGTTAGTCTCGGTTTTGTTTCTTCAAGCATACTTGATAAATTGTTCTAACATTTTTCAGATGAGTTGCTACCAAATGGTTCAGAAAAAGAAGTAGAAATAAGAGGGTGTTCCATACACGCTGTCGAGTTATTGAGAAAGAAAATAAAAGATGCAGTGCAGAGCTCACAAGTTGAAGTGCCCAACTCTAGCCTGATTGATTATTATCTTTGGTGCTACCGGAGGAAGTACGCTGCTGAACTGGAAAGTATACCATTTCATAAAACGTTGGGAATATTTTACTGATTTTTTGTTTACCACCGAATCAGCCGCCATTTCAAAATGCCATCCACACAATATAGATACGAGGATGTCTTGCACTGTTCAATTTAATCGATTGTTTCTGCCACGTGCCTGTGTTGTTTCCTCCGAAGTGTAATCTGGCCTAGAAAGTAATTATATATTGAAGTAATCTACGTTTCAGGATTTACTTTTTAAATGTTATACATAACTAGCTGCGCCCCGTGGTTTCACCAGCGTGGTGATGAAAAATGGTGGTGCAGTTAGTTGCATTATATACTTTACGAGTGTAGTGCCACCTCATAGAACATGGAGCATCTACTCTTGTGCCCTAACACCTGCACACTGGGCGACTTATACGAGGCCAAGGCTGCCGCAGTTTCTGTGGCCTTGGGAGTCTAGACCAGTGGCCTTAGTACGAGAACTTGCGAAAAAGTTATCGTTACTTAAACGATAGCAAGTGTTTTTTTTATGATACTGAGTGACGAGACGAGCTAAGTCGCTCTCCTGATGGCTCTTCAAGCTTGCCTATAACAGCTCAACGCCACTCAGAATTTTGAACTTCAACAGTTCAAAACCCTGGATGGCAAATATGGCAATGCACTGCGCTCGTCACTCCGAGATATAAGATGTCAAATCTCTGTGTGCCCTGTAATTTTGCTGGAAACATTGCCCTTCAATCCGGAACACAGTAGTGTTTGCACACTACTGTTTGGCGGTTTAATAACTGGCAAAGGTGTGGCGCTTCCCCAGGCGGACCCCTGCAAAAGAGTCCTACCACTACAAAAACATTCAGTATGAAACATTCTTTTTCCTTTCATGTCCGACAGAGGCGCTGTTCAATTTTTCATACATTTTGCTATAGTTTACCCAACTTCGCTGCGTTTACATAACGATTACTTTTTCGCAAGTGCTCGTACGTAGGCCACTGTAAAATGACAACGAAAGAAGAACAGAGGCCTTTACCTTGCAGTGGAATTATACGTGCTAGGTAAAACAATCTCATTTATAGGTACATTTATAGGTAGGTGTCGGACTGGTTTATACAGGGTTTTAATTATAAGAATTTTGTATGTGATAAACTTTATACCATTATCTTTTAAGGTTGATGTAATGGAACATTCCATTTCTGCTGTAAAATTTGTTAGATATATAACAACGAATTGCAGTTATCCAATTCGCTGAAGGTTAAACCAATATAATTATATTTTAGTCACATGGACTATTTATAAAATCCGGCGCGATAAAATCCGGAACGTAGATATTCGCCAAAGAACCAGAGTTACCGAAATAGCTATTAAAGTCTGCAAGTTGAAGTGGCAATGTGCAGGCCAAATCGCTCGAAGAACTGATGACCGATGGGGAAGAAAGGTTCTTGAGTTGAGACCACGAACCGGAAGATACAACGTAGGTAGGCCTCCCACTAGATGGACCGACGACATTGTGAGAGCCGCGGGCATCCAGTGGATGTAGATGGCAGGATGTCGTTCAGCGTGGAGGTTAAAGGGGAGGCCAGTGTTCCAGCAGTGGACGTCTTCTGACTGATGATGTTAAGACAATAAAAGCGGTTGGTAGCGTATTTTCTTGCCGTATTCTTATGTCAAAATACGCGGGTTACAAGAAAACACATTTTATATCATACATGTTTTATTATAATACACCCTTATATACTACAGTATTTGTATGTGTGAAACATCTAATGTTTTTAGTATCACATTTACATATTGGTCCCAGGCACTTATTTATTCTTAAGTATAAGTACTTACTTTGCCAGGTTTTATTTTATTGCACATCTAAAGATATGACTAATTCATAATTTAATACTAAAGACACAACCACTAGGCGTTAATATTTTTAATATAAATCCAATTTTATTTACAACTTTGGCATTAGCTAAATGACTTAAATAAATGAAGATTGATGATTACGAATGGCACTTATTATTTACACCGTAACCTATAATATTGTACAGGGTGATTGGAATCTGAATATATCATATATATACACTGTAAACTATTTGAATTAATCATCTCTGACATAGTACCTAATCATTGACAAGATTTCTATAAAAAGTTAGCACCCCATATATCAAACTAAATTAAAAAGAATGACACAAAGTCCACTAGAAAATAAACTAGAAGAGAAATGTCTACAATTAAAATAAATAGGACCCTAAGAGCGGTTCAACTACATCACTTGTTTATCTCAAACAAGTGGTAGTGAAACTACTGGTCGCCACAAAACGTAAATCATGTTTACACCCGAAATGTACAATAAAGTCATCAAAGAAAGTAACAAAAACTCGACGTGTGTTTTGGCCTAATGTTATCACATCGTTTCATACTTAACCGCAAACTTACTTCATTGGTGACAATTCGGAAATACTGTTCCATGCTATAAACTAAATTTGTTAGCACTAGGAATTCTTGTCCTTGTCTATTTAATGCTATGATTCAGTTAAAACAATGTTACAGATATTCAGTTTGGTTAACGCACTATTAATTCTTTTTCTCTACATTGTAACTATTTGCTATTAAACTTATTTTTGAGACTTTCAAAGAATGCTAACTTAGTTTTGATCGTTCCCGGTTCGGGTAAAGGACTGCCTGGTCTGCTAGACTCCTTGGTGACCTCTTCTCCTTCTGGGATCTCTTTAGACCCCCCAGGGACAGTTAGCGGTGTGGCCATGGATAACTTGAGCTCTTCTCTAAACTGCTTGGAGATACTCCTCGCTGTGAGACTGTGCATGAACACTTTGTTGGGTTTCTCCGCGTTCATGTCGTTCAGGATGTTCTCTTTGCTTATTCGTCTTTTGGAGATAGACTGTATTTGCGGGACCTGAGAGTATAAAGGAACATGGGTTAAAAAAAACAAAAGATACTGCATCTTTTCGTCTCCCGTATCCCACTGGTTGATTCAGCATGAATGCTTCCATTCGTCCCTACCAGCTGTCATCTAAATTAACATCCTTTTTAGTCACGCCATCTTTTATTTAGGGATCGTATTTTTGACAGTATTGCACTGTGTGGTTTTGGTGGTATTATTCTGAAGCTTTACTTTGGCACCTTGCGATTCCGAAAAAAACCCAAAGAACTCATTTGTGAAGCTTACGTAATATCTAATTTAGAACTCCATCGCAAGTTCGTAATGTAACAAAATAAATAATAGTACAAGCAGTAATGCGGTGAATGTGAGATAGGCTTACTTAGTCGAGGCATAAACATGAAATGCGATAAAACATCAAGTTTAGATCGGAATTCGTATCAAATCTATCCAAGATTAAAATAAAACATGACTGTATCAATAATTAGCAACTATGAGTGTGATTTGTAGATGTAAATACAAGTTCTAAAATTACAGTAGGTAAATAAAAAAAAAAAAACATATTGGGTTTTGCCGCATTGCCTTATCACCGTTCGCCTACATCTAAATAAACTTCACTTGTTATCGCCATCACTAAACATACAGTCAGAGCTGATAAATCTGAAATTACTAAAACACTCACCTTTACCGGCTCATTAACATTATCCATACTGACGAATTTTTTGGCCAATTCCTTCACTTTAGGCAACCTTGACAAAATGTCTTCAATTTCACTGTTTTCGAGTTTCTTTTCGTCGTTTTCCAATTTTTCTTTGCTACTTTCTTCGATGATCACTGCATCCTCGTCCAAATCTCCGTTTTGACTGAAGCTGTCAAAAATTTCTCCTGGGATGTTCTTATCTGTTATATCGATGTTTTCATTGCTGTCGGGCACAGTGTCGTATCTTGCTGATAGTATGTTATCTTCGGGCCTACATTTTATGACTTCACCTGTCTGAACGTTGTAAATTTTGATAGAGTCCTCCAAACTACTCGTGCTCATGTATGAGTTGGCAACACTAACCGGTGATTTGATAGGCTCCTCGATTTTGTCTTGCTCTGTGTCGCTGACTGTTATATCCGATTTATAAGCTGATTGTATGATTTCGTCGAATTTTTTATCAGTATCGTCATCCACTATGGCAGGTCTCGCCGAAAACAACGTTTGTTCATTAACATCTTCGTATTCAATTAATATTTCAGTTTTGTTATTATTGGACGTTGTGGTTATTGATTCGATTTGGTCTTGGCTTGCAAATTTAGTATATTGTTGATTTGTCGCAATCGTATTAAACTGATGTATTAGTAATCCCTGAAAACATTATATCAATAAGATAATGTACGCTATCAGACCATGCAGAATGGAATTGCATAAAAGTACAATTGGACTTGATTAAAATTAGATCTGGTTAAAAATATTCTAGAAGCTTTGAGGCTGGTAGATCAAATTGAATTTGATTAATGTTAGTGGGTTAATTGCTGTTATTAAATACACTGTGCTCGGTGCATTGAAACGCATTAGAAAGGGTGCAATGCAAATAAGTTGTGGTAAATAATGTAATGTTATGTTAAAGATAGAAGTAAAAGATGATATGAATATGATTGAAGCAAATGCAGTTAATGCAGATTAAGATGAAGTAATATCGTCTTTAGAACGCGTTAGTTCAGTGGCAAGCCATTCAACTGTTAGTCAGAATTCATTTGCCAAAATCATACAACACTCACCACTAACGTCTTGTAGAATTACTGTAGTAAATAGTACTGAAACTGTATTAAAAGAAAGAACACAAATCTATGAGTGCAGTACTAAAGAGATATTCTCGTATTAATAGTGCATAGTGCTGTTAGTCAGCGTTTCGGTTTATTAAAAAAACATGCCAACTTAACACAAACCAGGCTGTATGCCAAAACGAAGATATTTTAGAATTAATATGAGATGCAAGTCCTTCCACCGGTTTGGTATGAAGGTGGTTATGGTCTCAAAATTTAACCTAATATTTATTTATCCTAATTATAGTACGGGTCTATCGGAATCTATGTATGTATCGTACACAGTGGAGATTCACATTGTGAGAGTTATCCGGTTGTCAGTAAGAGTGCTATTGAGACTGGAGGTGGTATTAGATAACATTGGAACTATGGAAGTGGCTCTATCACCATAGATCGGTACGAAAGCCTCTGCTTAACCTTAGACTCCCACCGAACGTGTAATTGAGGCCGGGCCGCCGCTTGGAGCGAACGAACAGATCGTCGTTCTTTAACGTGTTGCTCCGCCTAACGTCGGTGTACGTCTCGAATAGATCTTCAGTTATCTCGGGGTTTTTCGGTATTTTAAGTCTAACTATATCCTCGTTTTCCACATAACCGTCACCTTCATTGCACACATTGCTACTTTGTTCTCTTACGTTTGCCTTTCGATCGACATAACGTTTTGTCGCGTGATCGTCGTCGGCGGTATCGTTTTGTCTATCGGGATTTTCGAAAATGGGATTAATAGCGAAGTTGGGGCTCGCATTTCTGGGACTGAGCACGGCGCGAACGATGTTCTGATGGAGGGCGCAGGCTTCGATGTCGCTCAACGAACTGCTGGCACTTACAGGCGATGCGAACTCTACATCGAAATTGTCTAGGCTCGTAGACTTGTTCATAGATGATGATACGGAGCTCGTATCACTAAAACTGTGTTTCTTTCGACCGCCTGCAGACGCTTTTGCCTCTCTTATGTAATAGTCTCTGCCGTAACTGTAAAAAGCAATGTAAGGTAAAGTAACCATAAAATAAGGCATTCGTTTTATTATTTGTATCCTATCCCTAACACACTCACAAACTTTTTTTAGGTTTACTTACCGTTTATATTGAGGAACTTCTTCAGCTAGTACATCTTTTAACACCTTAGGTGATGCACTTTGCGATCTTCTGTCATTTGTGGTGTCGGTTTCGGAGTTTAAGACTACTAATGATTTAGGTGGTTTTATTTCTTTAACTTCTTGGTCATAGTTTTGTACACTTTCTTTTTTTATCGCTTCATGGTCTACGCTCTCATTTTCTTCGTCAAAATTTGTATTTTTAGTCGTAATCATGTCAAAAAGAGACGATGTGCTTTTACCAGATAGTCTCTTTTGTATAGCTTCCGGTGAATATGGGTTGTTTGGCATATCGACGTAGTTCAGCCATTTCTTGCGTTCTCTGTATGCTATTGATCCTGTTAAACAAGTATAGTTTTAAGCATGTAAAGTTTAATATTAATTAGACGTAAAATCTCCAGTCAGTCAGTGAATGTTTTTAGAATGTGAAACGGAAAAATACCTGGTATTAAGTCCTCGTTATCATTATTATTCTGTTCCTGTGATGTAGCATGTATCCTAAAAGTAAGGTAAAGAAGAATGAACAATCTCATAAAGTACCAAATATTATCTATTCTATATTTTCATCCAAACTTACTCATATGACGCATCGTCAAAATGTTTTCTTCTTAAGCTGTCAGCATATCTTTGCACTGGGATTGTAACTGTCTCTTCGTACTCGCCTTCGCGCTCATGGTGACTCAGGGTATTATTATTTGTAGATTCTGAAATGTAAAACGATCATGAAGATGACATGTGGAAACGATTTGTACGTCTTTCGCATTGTGTGAAGTCTTTACCTTTGTTAATGGCAATGCTTTCGATACTGTCATCGAATACTTCCTCATTTGTGTCATCGTCTTCTAGGAAATGTGGCGCATTTCCATTCATTAAGCTTCTGTGAATTTCTTCCTTCAAATTAAATTCAGCTTTCAGTAACGGACCTTCATCAATGCTCATCAGTATTACTGAGTCTTTACCATTCACCATGCCATCCACTTCATCAGATGTGCTTACGTTTTTAGTTTTAACAATAGTTACGGTGTTGTCATTAATTTCATTAATGATATCGTCTACTGCTTTGTCGTCTTTGTATTGATCACCAACAAGCTTTTCGAATTCGTCTGCGCCGTGCTCGATTGTGAGACTGTCTGGTTCGTAATCTGATACGGTATCTATTTTAGTTTTTCCGCCGATGACGTGTTTCGAATCTAACACTCTCTTGATATCGCTTTTGTATTTTGCTACACCAGCTTGTTCTTCAGTGTCACTAGCATTATCTGAGAGATCTGTCGTATCATCAGCGTCTCTATCTCCTATCAGGGCTCTGTACTCTGTGTTAGAGTTAGGGACTAACATCGGAACCGGCACAGACTGTATAGTTTTGATCTTCTTCTTTTGGAAGAGCCAATTTTCTTCCCATGTTCCATCTGTGGCTTGAAGATCGCTGCTGGATACCTCGTCGAATTCCCGCTCTTCGTTGTCTGAAAGTATGCAACAATATTTACTTTATGTGAAAGCAAAGGGGCATGAAGTGAATTCGTGGCTTTTTATAAGCTTGTAGTAGAGTGTTACATAACGTACCGGTGTGATGCACTATGTCGCCTCCGAACTCCGGGAAAGGCACGCGGCGCGGCACTTCCAGGGCTTCGTCAGTGGCTTCCCCTTCTTCCCAGTCCGACACGTCGTCTTCTTCATGAAGCTGAAACAATTTATTATTCATGTGAAATATGCTACTTGGCTCGCTAATAGTTTATCGTCTATATGATTAAAACGCCAATGGGAGGTAATCAAAGAAAAAAAACGATAGATGGCGTTGACGAGAAAGGTTTGAAGATTAAAAACCACAGAATAAAAAAAGTCGAGAAAAAAGACTTGCTATTCTCATAGACAGACAATATCTATCTGTTTGTCATGCTTATTTTTCTGTTGATTTTGTGTTTATTGTTTGCTAACAAAGTCATTGTTTTTCCACAACACAACCCAAATTACAGTACCTACATAGTGTGTCTTGCCTAGACGTATATCTTCTCTTGTATTGTAAGTTTCATTGAACAAATGTGAAAAAAAAAACAAGCAAGTCTCGTCCGCGTCATCATCTATCGATGGTTGCAGAACCATCCGATATATACTCTGATCTATGAGAACTATGTTCCTAGAGCTGTCAGAAAACTTCCCGTTTGTTTACGAGGGTGATGGAAAGAAAGCGTGAATTTTTTGATGAGTCCATTGATGTAAGGAAATAATGGGAAGATACGGGACGAAGTCCTTGACGTGACCACACAAATTAAGCCCACAGGCCTAATCGACTTCAGTCACAATCGAACTGGCGTTTGTGATAGCACGTGAAGTACTTGTTAAAATTTTGTTTATTTTTAATGAGCCATATTTAATGGGTAGGTACAATGCTTGGATGTCACGCGTCTTCTCCCTTTTTTGAAACAGTCATTGGGTGAGTCTTAAGTTTTTAGAGTACCAGAAGTGGTATGTGGTCCAATTAAAATTAGTTTTGATAGTCTAATGATATAAAAATTGTACGTAGGTACCTAAATTATAGTTTTTGTTGATACCTATTATCATTTAGGTACCCCAATGCTTAGGAGTAATCGCAAGATTGATAGGTAGGTACGAGCATTATTTACTCTCATATTTTGTCCGACTAAAGAACATGCTTGCGATAGCATTCTGTTCTGCTCTAGCTGGCAAATTTGTGGTTGCTTGTGATAAATGGATATTTAACAACGCGCAAATTGTGAGGATTTACGTTTAGAAATTGTAGATAAATGCCCGGTGCATTGCTATATTCTGTGCCAAGCTTATCAGAGGGTTTGTCCATGACTACATTGCAGACTGTTCAGATCGTTTGCGTTTCTGGTTTATCAGATATGCTGAAGCCAAATCAGATTCTTAATGATTTTTCCCGAGACGTGGAAAAATAAAAACTGGCCAAGTGCGAGTCGGACCCGTGCGCGAAGGGTTCCGTACAATTATCTATAAAAAAATCACGTTTGTTGCGTATGGGATCCTTAAATATTTGTTTAATTTTAATTTAATAATTTATTTTAAAGTGAATAATGTAACTCAATTTTCTGTGAATATTTCAAGCGTCTACATGTTTCCGTTATCAATGTCGAGCAAAAAGTCTCGTTTGTTGTATGGGAGCCCACTTAAATATTTATTTTATTCAGTTTTTCGGCAACAGAAATACATCATCTGTGAAACACAGACGACGTGTCACGGACATTTAGACTGACAGCGGCGTCTTAGTAATAGGGTTTTACCCTTTGGGTACGGAACCCTACAAAGAATCTTGACGATTGTGTGCCAAGTTTGTGAGGTACTCACAAAAGGGTTATGATTATAACCACGCAGGGTTACGACATACTTTGAGCGAGAGTATGCCTACGCGATAATTTTAGTGCATCGATCACAAAAAAAAAGATAAAAACCTTCAACCTCCTCTTCAATAATAGTGTAAAGCACAAACAGAGTAATAATTATCAATATAAAGAACCACCAAAACAAGAAAATTATTTTTTTGTTGAAAAATAGAACGGCTGTCAAGGTATTTTTCTAACAAATTTGTTGTAGCTACTTGCACCCATATAAATCCACAGCAACTGTGTTAGCAACTGTGACGCGGAGTTCGACGCGATTACATTAATAAGAATGTTCAATCACATATCTGTCACAAAACCTGGCGACAAGGTTTCCTTCTCATTTCCGTTCTATTTACTTCTCTTTTCTGTGTAAAAAACCGACTTCACCAGAACTGGACCAAGTTGAAATGGAAATCACCAGCTTTCAAATAAAAAAAGAATCATCAAAATCGGTTCACCCAGTCAAAAGTTCTGAGGTAACAAACACATAAAAATAAAATTTGGAAGTCGGTTAATAAGCCATTTGTCAAACAAGTCGGCAGAAATCTCGCGGATTAAACCCCCCACCGACTCGCAGTCTGGCTGCCGAACCAAGTATATCGCGTCTGGTATGTATAAGTACTCACAGGAGGTGTGATGTCTCTCGTGGCCCTAGAGTTGTGGGAGCGGGGCGAGGAGCGCTCCGAGGGCGTGGGGCTGGCGCTGGCTGAATGGATCCCGCTGCTGCGCCCGCCCGACCCGTTCTCATTCTGGTACCGCTCGATCACCTGCAAAGTAAATAGTTAATGCTTACTACAGGGTTACACAGAACTAAAGACTAAGCCGAAAGGAGGTCTCATTTATACTCATCATTATTTTTATTATACCTACTATGGGGCCGACCCAGAAATTGAGATATTCCACACATTTTGAGTGTGACTGATTTTTATTAACAGACTTCTAAAAAAGGAGGAAGTTCTCAATTCGACTGGTTTTTTTTTTTCAGAGTTTTTTTCACAACTTTCGCCTGGGTGAACCGATTTTGATGATTTTTTTTTATTTGAAAACTGGTGCTTCCCTTGTGGTCCCATTTTAATTGGGTCCATTTCTGATATTTTTATGAAGTCGGTCTTTTGTATTGATAATTATTATGGGACAGCAGATTTTACAATCTTTTTTTTAAATAAAATTTAACATCAAAATAATTCATTTTAACAAATTGACATTTACAAACTTCGTAATAGCATGTTAACAAACCACGCTTTAACCACGCGTCGTTCACTTCTTCACTTTAAATGTTACTGTACCTGAAACGCTTTAGAGTTCACATTCGAATGCTATGTTTTTAATCACCGTTCACCGTTTTAACTAGAAATGTAAGTATATATAGAAAACTAGACCCAACTATGAAAATTTTACCGCATTACATAACTACTCGAATGTGAACAAAATTTAAGCAAATAAAATTGGATAGCTTTCGGTGATGATATTGAGATATTCTAATCAATTTCCGTGTTTGCATAATAATTTTGTAACCTAAACTTTTTACTAAAGTAAAAAAAAAAAAAGATCTAAAAAACAAAACAAACAAGCAAACAAAAAAAAACAAAAAACAAAACACAGGTCAAACAAAATAAAGTTTAACACAGTAATTTAAAACATAATTGTAGATACTTTTCAGATTTATAGATTTGGCAAAACTATTAAAACTGATGTTAACAATGGCCAATAAAGCCATAAACATACCTAATATATATATAAACATATTTAGACTTATTCTTTTTTTATTTATTTTTTTCTTTATACATAACAATACAATTTTAAATTAATGTTGCACCAAAAAAGTTGGTTTGAGATGGTGCTCACATGGCGATGGTTGTATTAGTTTTTATTGAGCACCCATAATTTACCTACCTTTAATTTCCTATTTAATAACATTAACAAAATATTAGGCTAACAAAACTTTTGTATACCCTCCTATAGGCTTTGCATCATCGGGTAAAAAAGATTTACGAGACATGCTCTTACGATGACAAATTAATTATGGAAAAATACCTGCTGGTTTCCATCTTGAAAGTGGTTCCCAAAGCCGTTGAAAAAGTTGTACATCTCCACTGATCTTACGTCATGGGAATCTGATCACTACTACTCGGCAATAAGAGAGTTAAGAACAATTCACCCCCAGGATCTGTTAGAAGATCGGTTAGATTCTCTCCAAATAATCATTCAGTTCAACAACCTACTAGGGCCACAGGGCACACCCCTTCTGGGGTGCCAGGGCAAGTCTAATCTCCCACTCCCGGCGACGGTCCAAGCCGAGGCTCGTACCTCCGAGGTGCCCTTGCGCTTGTCGCCCAAAATCTAAACCATGTTGGCCCAACGCCCTCTGCGTTCACCAACTAGTCCGGTCAAGCTGTAGAGGCCGCAAGGCCAACAGCAATAAGTCACATTAGAAAAAAAAAAAAAAAAATTAAGAACAATTACTTTGGAAAAGGACTGTTTCACACGCGCGCACTTTCGCAATGCAAAATGACGCGCGCGTGTGGGGTAGACGCGGCTCGTAGGGTTATCAAAAAGGAAGAAAATAATTCAGACTGGGAAATATGGATTACGGATCGGCTAACCTATCTGAAGAGGTCTTCGGTAGAGGTTTTCAAATTATACACTACTATACTTATACTTTACTAGGGCATGACTTGGACTAGATCGTGACTGCTTGACTCCGACTGTGACAAAGACTTGTTTGACGATATCTACACTAATATTATAAAGAGGAAAGATTTGTACCAATTTTTGTATGTTTGTAATGAATAGGCTCCGAAACTACTGAACCGATTTGAAAAATTCTTTCACTGTTGGGAAGCTACACTATCCCCGGGTGACATAGGCTATATTATATTTTGTAGCGAGGCCGAAGGCCGAGCTTACACTCGTGCGAAGCCGGGGCGGACGGCTAGTCTAATATATATTGGTTCCCAAAACACAGTACTAAGTATGTACTAGTTCGGAGCCATTGGGTTTAAAAAAAATTGCGTTTATTGGTGTCAAATAAATGAATTTATATTATTATTATAAAATAAAAAAATGTATAATAATTATATTTTTAATGGCAAATGTACGTTTAGACCTATTTGCCCATTCGCATTTGATATCAATTTAATGTACGTAAACCTACTTATAGACCCAGCACAAGTTTAAAGAGAAAATCTGTCACCATTGTTATTCTCTCGACATTGTATGCCAAACGTTTTCGCGACGTATAATTTTATAAGTATCTCGTCTATAATTTCACTATGTGTAATTATTTAGGATTGACTCGTTTCACTGTTTTCACTCAATTGCCAACTGCATCGGAATGCACTTGAGTGGGAAATAGCGTGACTGTTTATTTTTGTTTCCAGTTATTTTCTACAAAAACTGACGATTCATTCGTCATTACGACGATGTCGTTACTGTCCCAGATTTAACTGCACCTGTAGAGTGTACACAATGACTTGCACACTTGCATTCCGGGTAACAATGGTAGGAAACAATAGCACCACTTTTCATCGTTTAGATTATAATCGACTGATAAAATTTCCTCTTGAAAAACTTACATCGACAGTAGTCTTTTGAGCCTTGTTTTTCATACTCACGATTTGTGAAGTAAATAAATAAAAAATGATCTTGGAGACATCACTACCCTTTTGCACAAATTTTCATTTAGAACACGACTCACCCAAGCAAAAACATACATTAAGATAACCACTAGCACAGAAATGAGCGTTGCCATTTTTCCGCACTCACTAAACTTCTCTCATCGCGACCACCAAAGAACTGATGCTACTTATCACTATTATTAATCACTTTAGGTAATTATAAATAATCTACATATTTATTACTGCTTACCATTTCTTTCAATCGTGGGATTGAGTCGTAACTATCTTCGGTGGATGGTCGGCGGAGTTATCACGGTATACCTTATCTATAGATAGGTATTGGCTGATAGGACTGTATCGGTAATTCTTGGCCGCTTGTTATGTTTAAAGAAAGCATGATTGATGACTAGCGATGTAGGACATGGTGTTTTATATTTATTTGCGGTCTTTTATATTGCTTCATCGAAATTAAAACGCTTATGGAAAATAGATCAATTTTTTAATTAGCAGTTATTTTAAATTTTGTAAAAAAAATATGGTGGCGTAGATAAGTGTTTTTTTTTCAGTGAGTTGGTTTTAGGATTTTGTAACTTTCACTAAGCAGTAATTTTAAAATTTGTAAAATAAATAAAAAAATGTCGGCGTAGTTTTTTTTTTCGGTGAGTTGGGTTCAGGTTTTGATATACTTAGGCAGGTTTTTGTGGTTCATCAAAAATAGGTACCTACCTACGTTAATAATTATTTTATCAAATTACGCAAGTGCTTGTAACGACAGGCTTATGCGATAGTAATAATAGGCATGTACTTAGCATACTTAATCGATAAGGTACTGTACGAGATACTGTTAGTTGTGATATAAGTAATTTCTTTTTATAAACGGATCTGATAAAGAGATCCGTTATTATTTTCGTAATAATAATTAGTACGCTTTGTATACCTATCTAGATATGCAAACACGTAGATTGAGACTATACATAGGTAGATCCTGCGGCAGAAGGCTCCATAAAGTGTAAAGAAGAGGAAATCTAAATCTATACTTTTATTAGGTTATACAAATACCTACCTGTATCAAGTTTGATTTAGTACGCATGCAAAGTAGGACTTAGGTAGGTGGGTATCTACTTACATTACGTAAGCCAATTGCGAACAAAAAACAAACTTATCTTGACATGACTTTGACTAAAAACTAAAGTAGCCTTTAAAAAATATATAGTACTAGCTGTAACCGCTACTTCGTCCGCGTTTTCTTCAGAAAAAAATAGCCTATGTCCGTCCTCATGATACATACTATTACCTCGCAAAATTTTATCGAGATCGGTTAAGCCGTTTAACCGTGATTATATAGCAAACAGACAGAGTTACTTTCGCATTTATAATATTAGTGTGGATAGGCTTTAAAAAAACTTTAAACTTTTAAACTTTCGCGAGTTGAACACATCTTTTAAATGTTTATCGGGACTTATTATATCGTTATAACTCACCTTCTTCTGAGTTATAACTAGTTTTTTCATCATTAAAATAAAACGATTGACAACCCTAAATTAGTTAAGGGTGAGTACCTACTGACAAGCTAATATATAATAGCCAAGACACTGTAAGGATTCATTTAAAATAAGGTTGCAGTGTATGCATGAACTATGAACTTAAACGTTTCTTTACCGGATCGAAGCGGTTCCTTCTGAATAAATTAATGACACTTATCGAGGAAATGAGGCGAGAAAACAATGTCATATTTTACTGATAAAAATACCTTGACAACACCTGACTAAGGCGTCATTATTCAATCAATGATTTGTATTTTCATCATAGATCACTAAAGATTCGATTTTCATTCTACCTAAGTACCAACTAACTATAAGAACTAGTAGATCAAGGATCATATTGTTACCTACACAACAATATAACTGGTAAGCAATATTTAGATACTTGGTTCCATTGTTCCTTGTTAACTAACATATTACATGATGGTAGAGTGCGACCAGCTTGTTTTCTAAAGGCTGAGGTAGAATGAAAGAACTCAAAATATTCTACTGGTTGCTGTCACTTAGGTATGTTCAGGAAATGTTCTCTTGATAGCTCTCCTACTCCAGGTACAGATAAGTTGGTCGCACAATTCAGTGATTTATTGGTTTAACTTTAAACCTTAATTTCAAATGTCTCACCTTGTTCAATATAGCTGTAGCAAGCAGATCCTCATAAGTGGTAGACTCTATGGTAGGCTCGCTTGGCTCGGCCGCGTATCGCGCCAGCGCCGGCAGCGCGGAAGCCTCCTCCACCACTCGCGCTACCAGTCGCTTCAGCTGCACGTGAGCGCTGCTCGCGCCGCTGGACGGCCGAGCGCTTGAAGCGCCACTGTGGGACGGCGACGCGTTGCGCAGCGGGGGTAGATCTGAAATATTACGTTGTGACGTCATATGCTAGTATCTTTAGGAACTTTACAAAGTCGGAATGTAGTAATAATAATATTGTGCTGTGGTCTATGGTCATTACATACAAGGAAGAAATAAAACAAGTATAAATTAAAAAACGTTAAAACAGCTGATAATCTTAAAACGGCTGAACAGATTTTCTTCAATCATAGCTGAGAACATTCGTTAAACATCTTTCAAACAAACAAAAAAACAAAATCTAAATCGGTTTAGCACACTGAAGTGAGACTTTTTTACCCTTCTCTTTTCTGTGGTTCAGCAGGTCGGTAGCTACGGTGCCACAGACAGACACACTGATATAGTCAAATATAGTGCGTTTCACCAAAGAGTTCCCTTGCCGTAATGTTGGCTCCCTTGCACTTTCCCTGTAATGTGTATGGGAAGTGCAGGGAACAGTACGACGAGGGAACTCTTTGGTGAAACGCACTATACCCACGTCATAAATTGGACATAAAACTTATAAGTATGCAAGTTTCAGGAGAATAACTGATTACGGCGATAAAGTTTTTTTTTCCTATTTTATTTTGTCTACAGAGTTACGCATAAATCCTGTATACCAAGCCGAAAGGAGGTCATTGTACTCATCATTACGTACAACTTTTACTATGGGACAAAACCTGAAATCGCGAAAAAAATACTGCTGTTCCATACTTACATTTTGTCGAGTGTCAATAACCGTTTTCTATGGAACAGCTGGTTTTTTCTTGGTGATTTCAGGTTTGGTTTCCGTAATAAAAGTTATTCAAAATGATGAGTACAATGACCTATTTTCGGCTTAGTACAGATTATGTGTAACAAAAAACAAAACTTATTTTAAATGTTTTTTTTTTTAAATAATGTTTAGGGCCGTGTGGCAATTAAAATGGGTCGCACACGAAATCACAAAATAAATAATAGCATAATCGAGAATTCTCCACCCAGTTATTTTAAGGGTTAGTGAGTAAAGGTAAAACTTACCTACCTTATCTTTCATTTACTTCAGGGGTTAAAACAAATTTATTTCACTGAATGGGCAGTCTGTAGTTAGCTTTGTAGTCGTTTGTGTATTATGTATTCTGTGGTGTTAGCTTGTATTTTTAACCAACTTCCACAAAGGAGGAAGTTATCAATTCGACTGTTTTTTTATGTTTGTTACCGCAGAACTTTTGGGTGAACCGATTTAGATGATTCTTTTTTTTATTTGAAAGCTGGTGCTTCCCATTTGGTCCAGTTCTGATGAAGTAGTTTTTTTTATATTGAGAATTATTATGTTTAGATAATAAAGGCACTTGCCAATAAAATAAAATAAATTATGAAATGATAGGGTTGCTACCTAGTTTCTAAATGCAAAACGCATTATTCGGTATCGTATATGATTTATCTGTGGTGCGTTAGAAAAAAAAACTTGCAAACTACGTATACATACATAATCAGTGTAGATGTATGTGACTTAAAATAAGCTGGCTCATTGAGTAAACAAGTTAGTAGGTAGGCATATCTATGTTTCATGGTATTTGCTTTGCTTGTAGGTATAACATCGTAACTTATTTAAACAGCTTGACTTTTTTCACTTGTTTGTCATATAACTAAGTGAAGTCATTGAGGTGGAGTTCAAAACTTTAAATACGTCACTTAGTAAGTGCCAAAGCCGTTTTTATGTCAACAACACCTTGATGTATATGTTTTCCATACAAAAACCAATAATTGGTTTTTGTAAATAAAGGAACATAATATGTATATGTTTTTTAAACTCAGGCTGCCATCAATTATAGCTTTTTGATCTTATTCCTGCGTCGGATTTCCACTAGGTACCGCACATTCCGACACCGTCAAAAAGGTCACCCCACACCGTTCGATTTTACCGCTCCTTTATTTCGCGGACATGGAGCCTTACGCCCAACTTTAAACGCGGCCCCGAATAGGTGCAGTTTGTAAAATTATGCGAACGCGAACCTTAACGCGCCGAGATACGATTTGCGGTCGCGTGATTTGCAATCTGCACCTATTCGGGCCCGCGTTTAGTATTAGGCGTAAGGTGTGGAATATTCTTCCCCCAAAGGTCTTCCCGCTGAGCTTCGACATGAAGCGTTTCAAAAAGATAGATCTACCTCTCCGGGCTGGCAAAGCACCGTCAGCACCGCTAGTGTTGCAGGTGTCCATATAAGCGGCGGTTACTGCTTACCATCAAGCGGACCGCATGATTGATAGCCGCTCTTTTTAAATTAAAAAATAAACAATCTCGCTCCCTGAGTTTCAGAAACCCCTAATATTGTGTTAATTTTCGACGTTTCGAAAACAATTCATTGATTTTTAATGGAAAACGTTTTACCTTAACGTGTTATCTCATTTAAAGATAACGTATGACCTTAGCTATCTGTTTACTGCTAAAGTTGACCCCAGAGTCATCTTCAGTAATTACAATAATAAAAGATCTCGTGACATTATAGTTATCTACCTATCTCATTATACTTATATCGCGGCGTAGTTAATAGCAGGTACAAACCGACCAATTTATTCGTAAGTAGTCTTAGAGCTGAGTGCGGGGAGCCTTCATCGGATTTTCTAAACAAAACTGATAAAGACCTTAGTCGATTTTAGTTCCACCATTTAGCCATTCTGCAGAAAAGAAACAATAGCTGTAATGAATATGTACAGTACATAAAAGCTATTGTTAGTTAATTTTTATGTTTTGATGCCGAGGATGGGCGCTAACCTTTGCTGCTCGTACCTAGTTGCTTATTACCTTATGAAGAATTAGCTCAAGGAGTATTAGCCTTTGTCAGCCGAGACATCTGACAACTGACTGTTTATTTTATATGCTTAGGATTACAATACCTAATGGGTGAGATATGCTTTTGAATGGGACCAATCCTGCAATGGTGAAAAAGACACCATATGTTCCATGGTAAAACGTATGCTGTTTTTTTTTTTTGCGAAAGGGCTCCCGGGGCTGTCAAACGACAATAGCGACTACCTACCATAGTTATCCATAATTTCTTACTAAGAGATATTTCCGTGTCTCTAAATGGGACACTACCTACTTGGGGAACACCCTCGAATTAAAGCCTATTGAATAAAAAAAATTTAAAAAAAATAGTTCATAATCGGCGGAGATATCACGTAAAATACAAAGTCGGTTCCCTACAGTCCAATTTAAAAGCATTTTTTAAGGCGTTTACGCTGTCATTTACCGTGAATAATAAGTTTTCAAAGATGTCATAACGCCTACTTTTTATCACTATGACTATTTAAAATACATGCTATTCAAATAAGTATTTCAAGGGTTTTAAATTTACCTGCACCTATGTACATGCGAACATGTATGTATCTATATGTACATGTATCTAGGTGTATATTATGGCATTGATCTGAAATATACACGCATTGAGGTCGATTGATTTAATCTTTTGCCCGCATCAAAAAGATTGGCAATTTTCGTAAACTGCAATGAATAAAACTCATGGTTCAACCAAGGAAAATGAATCTAAAAGGTCTTTCGATACGGCCTGTCCTTTTAATGTCGAGATAAGTACTTAGGTACCTACTTGCAACTGCCTTTTCGGTAGCAAGTCGAGGCTTGACATAAAGAGTAGGTAAACTTCTAGAGCTCAAACGTACCTATGACCAATTCATCTGTAGATTTGTTTGAAGGAGCCTTTTTTTTAAGCAAAGCTGACACATACAATTTTTTTTGTTTCTTTATTTGGCCAATTACACTAAGTACCTACCTATTTCCATTCATTGATATATGCTCTACAGCTGAAATAACATTGTAAAAACTGAATAAAACATTTTATTTTAATATTTATCTGACGTATGTCCTAAAACTGCGACCAGAACCACCGAAGGATGGGCAGTAGCGTCTTATTAGTACACGGTGAACTTACTGCGATCCCCAAGCCACCTGCCAAGCGTGGGGATTATGGCAACACCCCTCTCTATGAAGGAGGCCTTGTCCAACAGTGGACGTTAATTGGCTGATGATGTGATGTGATGTGTGATAAAAAGTAGGCGTTATGACATCTTTGCAAAATGACTGATGATGTGATGGGTTTTTATATAACGGGTACCGGCTACAGTCTTATACGGTCAAAAACCTAGCGAAAGTAATCAGAATTAGTGGTTTTTAAGGTTCCGTACCCAAGGGTAAAACGGGACCCATGTCAGATGCCTTCAGAAGGCCTGAAAACTTTTGGGAACCTACTCGGCTTATATAGGCGACAAGCAAGCTAGGAACTCTTTGTAGGACGTAGTTACTATGATTGCGTTAAATTATGTATCAGTTAAAATCTTACTTGACGTGATGATATGCAACTTTGAACATCAACGCTTCAAGGCAAAACAAACCGGTAACACCTTGGTGGATTTCATTACCAAAATAGATTTAAAAAAAGTTCCTTTTACGAAAAGGTCTTCGACATTTCAGGATGGGTAAAAAGGAAAAACAAAAGAAACCCGCGTCTGTTTTTTTATATAAAGCACTTGCGCTATCTTTCATAGGTCTAAAAAGGTTTGACAACAATAAAATTATTACAGGCACAGATTACACAGGTCTATGAAATTCCAGAAATGTCAATGTGCGGAAAAGTCAAGGAAAAGTGGACAGTTTTTCACTTAAGGTGAAACGTTTCACTTTGGCGGGAAAATCAAATTTCAAACAGTTTTTTTGTTTGTAGCTAGGCCGGGTAATTATTGTGAAATGGCATAGTGTTCGCGAAAATTGTTGGTCGTTCTTTACATAATCATGTACAGCTATTAATCAGTTACTCGCCATATTACTTACATTTGGCAATAAACCGTTTGAAACAGCATAAATTTGTTTATTGACAAATGTATGTAATAATGTGCATTGGAGATAAATAACTTTACGCGAGTTTGTATAGAATAATAATCAATTTTCCCGAACATCATTATCGTTTACAATAATTACTCGACCTAGCTACAAGAACAAAAAAACTGTTTGAAATTTGAATTTCCCGCCCAAGTGAAACGTTTCACCTTAAAGTATTATTTTAACTTACCCAAGATCTCATCCAGCCAGTAGCAGGAAATGTATAGGAATATGGCAACACCGAGCCAAAAGCCCAAGAGCAGGACCGCCAGATACTCCCACATCTTGGCACATCACTAGGACATCACTGGACTAGCACATCACTACCGCTCTCTCAGCTCACAAGTGTTTCATTTACTATGTTTCCACACATGCTATATCTATATTCTATATATGCAGATGTTGAGATTATATCTACGTTGTTGACATGTTAGATAAGTGGTAAATCTGTGGGTTGTCGCTTGGCATGAGTTTAGTTTACAAATGGATGATGTAAGTACTTTAAAACTGTAGATGACAAGTCAAAAACAGACAGAAAGCGTGTTTTTTTTTTAAAGAGTCTGAGATAATGTTACTATAGACTTGTTAGAAGCGAAGATTTTCCATATTTTCAGTAGGTACCTAAGTAGAGATTATCTTTTATGGAGAAATCTTAAAATAAAGATTATATTTTGAACCTACTTACTAAAATAAATTCGATTGTTTTTGGTGTGTGTTTATAACGTGATATCTTCTGTGATTATGAACTGATTGTTTAATTATTAAATATACTATGTCTTGTCTTGAGGCGATCCCATTTAATTAGAAGAATATGTTCCACATCTTTCACGCATCTTTTTTTAAATTTAAGGGATAAATTCCGTTTATCAAACTGCGGGAATTCGGTTGTTATTTTCTTGTAAAAATATATTATATTAGTAGCAGTCGTTTTTGGCAGAATGGCTGAACGATCTATCGTGCGTGTGCCTAACACCCTAAAAACTCATGCGCTACCTACTATTGAAAAAAGATTTGACATGAAAGCACAGTATTAACAGTTTTCTTATATATTGTTACGTAAATATTAAACTTACAAAATAATAATAATAATGTGGAATAATATTTAAAAAAAAAACATAAATCTTAAAGCTTTTTTCTTATTTTTTCTTCGATTATCTAAATTCAAGGTAAACTCAGGACATATTTCTCGTGAATTTTGTTGTAAACATCTGTGTTTGAACATCTATGAACCCTGCTCGAACCTAGGTTAATAATTGCCAATATAAAAAGTATCATATTTGTAACGATATCTCGTCGTACGTATATATCTTCGAGAGGTGAGCTATTTACACTATTTAGCCAGTCATGCGCAAACGGTAGCGAAAGTGCAGTTCACATGGTATCACCAAACCGTGACATAATCGAAGACAACAAACAAGTGCCACCTACTGAATTGGTTGATCATACTGGGTCAGGAGTAGGGTTACCATATAAAAAATTAAAAAGTCCTGACTTAAAGCCGGATATTTCAATAACTGAACGGTCATTTTAGTCACAAAATTCACTTGCACGTCGTTATAATGGTAACAGTTGGACATGTTTTATTACTCGTATTAAAAAAGCTAAAAAAGTCGGACAAAGGTCTAAAACTCCGGACATGTCCGGGTGAATCCGGACAGATGGATACCCTGTACTACTGGTAGTGGCCTGGCCCTGGTACTTTTCCTTCTCGCATACTTCAAATGCTATACAAGTTATGCAAAAGTTGTAACACGAACAATTATTTTGGAAACTATAACTAATGAAGCTGGGCCTAGGATTTATTTATTTGACGGTAGGTACTAGGTGGTAACTGGCAACTCAGCATCTGAGGTTTTTGGCGCCAATGTGAAAAAAAAACGCCTTATTGTATTATTATCCTAAACTTGTTCATGTGTAATAATGGTGAATTAGTGTATATGTGAATTATTTTATTGTGAATTAGTGTGTGTATGTGTATATGAATGTGCTTGAGTGTGGAGAAGTCGGTGAGGTGAAACATGTATTTTCATGAAGTTTTCTAAACTCCACACAGAAGCCTCTAAGCTCTAGTAAAGTCTCCATCACTTTATTGGGTCATGACTTGGACTTGACCGTGTTTTATTGTTCTTTTTTTAAGAATTTTTAGTCATGCGTTTGACCGTCAACTTGCCTGATGTTAATCGATGTTGCGGTCTACGATGAAGAACGCTTGCCTAGAAGAAACAGATTCACTCGTGATTTGAAGACACCCAGATTGTAACTTACTTTGCTTGACTCTGACTTTGAAGATGACTTATTTGACGTTTTTTAATATATCTTGTTCTTAAACCTTTTTATTATAACGACTGAAGGCCTTTGTATGTATGGTCAAAAAAAGTTCACATAACTTTTAATCTGCCAAAACTGGGAGGTACCTTTTTTTTGCTATCCCACCAGTTACAAATTGGTATTCACCACAGAAAACTAAACGTTTTTATATCTGTTACATTCTCGCTGTTTAAAAAAAAATGTTTTTTGAATAAAATTTTCTGAATCTCATCTTTCAATGGATACTCGTACTCTTTTTAGTGATAATTTGGTTTTATCTTATTGTTTGAGTGTAGTGTTCGTTAGACTTGTTAGGAAGGAAGGAAATTGCTATCAGTAAAACTTATCTACAGAAAGTAAAACCCTGAATAACTTGTTAACTTGACGCAGTTCACTTTTCCTTTTAGGTAACTTGTGTGGGTGTACCTGTACACTGGTGGTATATACTGGCATGACGTTTATGAGGAAAACTCTACCTTTTCAAACGATTTAAAAAAAGAGTGTTTCCAATGCGTCAGTATTTTTTTGGTGTAGATGTTACGCGATATTTTCGCCGATTATGAATTGAATTTAATGTTTATTTTTTTGTTGAATTACGCTATATCTGGAGTATTTAAAGCTGTATTTAAAGAAAATAAACTAACTGATGAACCCTTTTTATTGAATATTACAATTTTAAATTTATGTCACGAACTCTTCCTATGTCACATATTTGTAAAAACTTAATTACTTGTTTTATTTTTATTACACTTTTCGGGGGAGCAACTCTCTTCCCTCGAAAAGTCATCTATACCAATATATAAAGAGGAAACATTTGATTTTTTGTTTGCATTGAATAGGCTCCGAAACTACTAAACTGATTTGAAAAATTCTTTCACTGTTGGGAAGCTACACTATCCCCGGGTGACATAGGCTATATTATGTTTTGTAGCGAGGCCGAAGGCCGAGCTTACACCCGTGCGAAGCCGGGGCGGGCGGCTAGTCGAAAATAAGAACGTAGGTAGGTTACTTATATGTATTGGTTATAAAAAATCGGTTGTTAACTAATTGTTTAGTTTAAGTAAACCTAGAGAACTTTGCCTTATGAATAGATCTTTACGTTGGTACGTCTTTCGGGCAAAGATAAGCGAACCGACGGTTTTAAAGGGTTGAAAATCACGCTCAAAGATTCCGTTACATAGATACATACCAAGCTAATAAAAGCGTGTTAAAAAGGCGGCAAGGTCGTCTGCAGTTTGACTAAAGGCCTGATTAAGCCGTAGTTTGTCTGATCTAAGATTCTATTTAGGTATTTATGCTGAATATTACACGTGTATATTTAAAAAATTTCCACATTTCCACGGGTTTCCGAACAGTTAGTGTTATTGCCACAAAATCCGCCTTTGGTTATTGTTTCGTTTGAAAACAAAAACCTATCGGATTGTAGGGACGTAAATACGACTCGGCCTCTATTTGTAAACAATGGAAATATTTCACGGATTGAATGGCTGAAAACTACTGAAAACAGATATTTGTGACTCTGTGAGAACCGCAAAAATACAATTATGTCGGCTTTGATTTGTAATCATGAGGTATCTATTACCACTATCTACTCGATTATTAGTTTTGTAACGATATTGCAAAGGTCATGATGCAAATTAGTAGATCTCCTTCAAGCTGTTCAAAAACTATTTTTGCACATGCAATATTACAGAATAAATTAAAGAAGTATTTTCAAGCTCGAAATATCATACATTTTGTCTCAAAAACCGATTAAGTAGGCATTTAACTAAGCACCGTACTTACAAAATTCCGTAAGTCACAAATCAGACAAACTATAATAGTTATGTTAAGGTGTCGGGTACGAACGCATCTGGCCTAAATCAGGCTTGATGCCTTTAGTAAAATTTGTAGACGATCTTTCGTCACATTTTTTCCGTGCCCAAAGGGTAAAACGGGGGAAGGGGTTGTTTTTATAGTATTAAGGAATTTGTCGATTTTTTTAATGTAATATAATTTAATAATAATAATACCTAATTTTATATAATAATATACCTAATTTAATATAATAATACCTCTTAAAATGTATAATTTATTTAGTTTAAGAATATTTGTACGTCTGCTTGCAGACTGAATACTATGACACCAAAAATAATTTTAAGACCTCTTTATTGTAATGTATTCTAGCAAATAAATGATTTGATTTGATTTGATTTGAACCTATTACTAAGACTCCGCTGTCCATCCGTCTGTCACCAGGCTGTATCTCATGAACCGTGATAGTTACAGTTGAAATTTTCACAGATGATGTATTTCTGTTGCCGCTATAACAAAAATTACTAAAAAAAAATAAAAAATTAAGGGGGCTCCCATACAACAAACGTGATTTTTTTGCTCGTTTATGCTCGATATTGATAATGGCAACAGGTAGACGCTTGTTATATTCACAGAATATTTAGTTATATATTCACTTTAAAAATAAATAATTAAAATAAAATTAATATTTAAGGGGGCTCGCTTTTGCCGTTTTTATAGATAATAGTACGGAACCATTAACAAATATTATATCTGGAAATATTAACATCTTTTGTGCATAACAATGCACAAAATATGTCATGTTGTATGCAAATAAACGATGTTTATCTTAAAAAAAAAACCCTTCGTGCGCAAGTCCAACTCGCACTTGGCCGGTTATTTGTGTGTTCGTTGCATGTTTCATAGTGTGCATGAAAAATTAGTAAGTGTACTTACAGTTTTCACGTGAAATAGTTTAGCGGGATAGTAGATAAGTAAGTGTATGTATAGAATGTATACATTTAAACACGAAAGATAATAGTTCTAAGGCATATCTCCTTGTTTGTGTGATCTGAGCTGTAAGTACAAATTTTGGTATTA
The DNA here is from genome assembly GCA_949125355.1 of Agriopis leucophaearia. Lineage (NCBI taxonomy): Eukaryota > Metazoa > Arthropoda > Insecta > Lepidoptera > Geometridae > Agriopis > Agriopis leucophaearia. Next base: position 2,573,190 of record OX421262.1, read on the forward strand.
CAGCATAAAGTTAATTAAAACATATTTAAATTTCGACCTACTGATTGACCTTAAACAGCTCATAAATTATCTGGATGTCACTCTAAATCTTGTACAATTTTATTTGGAGATGTTATCCCTGGGTAGAGGCCATAGTACACTACACTAAAAAATACTCGACAGGGACAAACGAACGATGGACGAGCGGTTGAGGTTCCAGATACAGCTGGAGAGACCTGAGTGCCTAGTGCGTGTTTTTCCAATGCCGCTATATGTCTTATTTAATACAAATTGTAGTTAACGTTAACGCGATCGAAAAGGTAAACACAATTGGAAAAACTCTGGTGAAGGGCCTTTACGAGCTTCATCTCGTTTGGTTATAGGAGACTTCACAGGATAGGATAACGTGACATAACTGGGCCGGAGGCTTTACGCCCAACTCTAACCGCGGGCCCGAATACACGCAGTTTGCAAAATCACGCGACCGCAAACCGTATCTCGGCGCGTTAAGGTTCGCGTATTTGGGCCCGCGGTTAGAGTTAGGCGTAAGGCCCCAGGACTTATTTTGGGTGGGCCGCCCTAGTAAGTCAATTACCATAAGTCCTCAAAGAACGATTATTATTATTAATTACATAGAAGGGATTAAGACGATCGCTAAAAAGATTTGTCAACGCGAGACGATAACTGGACAACGTGGGGGCAAGAAATGGACAATACTTAGATGACAAGTGGACAATGTGAGGACGACAAATACACTACCGGGGACGAACACTGGAAACAAGTAAGGTAAGAAATGTAAAACACGAGGATGACAGCTTAACAATGCGACGACGATAAATAGGACCACGCGGAGACGACAATTACTGAACAGCGTGGGATGGGAGCAAGAAATGGACAATACGTAGATGACAAGTCGACAATGTGAAGACGACAAGTATACTAGCGGGAACGACAACCGGACAACTTAAGGGTAAGAAATTGACAACACGAAATCGACAAATGGACAATGTAAGGACTAAAAATAGACAGCGCGGCGACAAGTAAGCGAGGTAAAGTGGGCTGTAGCCGTAAGTGGTCTGGTTATCGTGTGTGATGTTGGGTGATGTCTAAAAGCCGTAACAGACGTATGCACCACGAACCACGGACCGCCGTCTGACCAACAGGAGGGAAAGAGAAAATACGCGCGTGTTCATAGATCAGTCGCGTATTGGACAACACCTAGCAAGCAGACGCGTGTACAATACGTAGTCTACGCATCTTCAGTCCAGTCATCCAGTAGTTCACTGTGAAGGAAACCGTTTGTGCATATTTAAGTAAATGTATACCTACTTGATTGATTGAAATCAAGTAATTTATATTCACTTCCGAGAAATCATGCAAACCTTGGATTTCCAGGATGTATATTTAGAAACCAAACACGTTTTTTATCAATTCATCTTACTGTTTCATTACCAAATTAAATCAACCAAAATACCTAAGTATACTTATATCTATTATTCGTTACTTGTTTATACCCAGAAAAAAAAACATTACTGCTGTTTTGAGTTTTTTTTTTTTACCTTAATGTCTATAATTTTTTTTTTCCGTTAAAATAAAATTCTTAAACATGGAGATATACTCGTAGATAGTTAGGGTAGGTATATCACAAGATGGACAAAACATTTAATCAACAATTGAACACTTATGAAGTGACTCATGCCTTGCAATGTTTAATTGATTTTGAACTTTAATCAGATGTTCTTGAAATTACATGTCTCAATATTTATTTTAAACTTAAAAATATTCGTAAAATATAAAATATTATATTTAACAAATACACAGTTGAGAAAGCCAGTTCTGAATTTTTTAAATAATAATTATCGATATTAAAAACAGACTTCATTAAAATGAAAACGGGCCCAAGTTGAAATGAAACCGCAAGGAAAGCACCAGCTTTCAAATAAAAAAAGAATCTTCAAAATCAGTTCACCCAGTCGAAATTTCTGAGTTAGCAAACATTAAAAAAACAGTCGAATTGAGAACCTCCTCTTTTTTGGAAGTCGGTTAAAAACGGCAAACAAGGACTTCAAGACTAGAAGCGTTGCCTAGGTACTAATCGTTACGGTATGGTTTAGCATCTCTGTCATCAAAGAGATCTCTCCTGGATCGATTCTTCCAAATCAAATCAAATTTATTTATTTGTCTAATCTAAAATTCTAAACAATCCGTTATATTGGAGGTGAATCTTATTGCGAATACAAAAAAGAGGAATTAGCACAACTTCGCGCGAGTCACCTCACGTATAGTTGTAAAGCTTATCTGTGACATGCAAGGACGAAACTTTATGTAGGTAATTACAATTATTATCTGTGACCGATAACGGTGAACAACATGAAAGTTTAAAAACATTGATGGGAAAAATGTCTACAATGATCAACTACTCTTCGATCAAAAAATACATTTTTCGAAGACTATACTTGGTAAAATACTACTAGAAATAATGAAACTAGTATAAACATATTTATGCCGGCCGCTTTTTCACTTTTAGCAATAATTTTATTTTAGTGGTGGCAGGTGTGCACAATTATTAGTTTTTATCTATGGACCTTCTAATTTATTTAAGTTCTAAGTAACGACTATATTCTGTGTACAAAAATGTGAATGTCTCATCTCAATTTTTCTATACCCTGGTGCCTCAAAAATTCAATGTTCTTAAAGTGTGAGATTCAAAGTAATTTATATTCTTCACATTGATTTCTGTAAATGGGACATCAGTGCAGATCATCTGGCGCTAAAAACTGTGACGACTGGGGTTGGCTCAGTCTGACTTACTGCACTAAGTAGGAAATAAGTTTGTTTTTATTAACCTAAGTAGTTACATGTATGATTATGGTCGCCTCATGCTTAAGGCTTCCAGCTGGCTGTTTTTTTTTTTTTTTTTGATAATAATATTTTTTTAGATATGTAAAATTAGACATGATTTGCGAATCGATTTCGACACTGTACACAAAAATATTTTCAAATAACCTCTAGGCCCTATATTTATAGTTTAGACATTAAAACGCAATACCATTGGTTATTAATAGCCACTTTACTAAGAGCACATTTAAAAACATCATTTCTAAAAAAAAGCTTCAGCAAGTTTTATTGCACATTTCGGATTCGTTATGCTTCTAAATTACCAAGCTTTAATAGCTGGCAATGGAGGCAAGCTACTTTTATGGCCTTAAGTTTGGATTTCGCTCTTGTTCAGGCAATGGTAGAGCCTTTTCATATTGAATGGAATGTAAATTTTTGCTAGTATTAAAGGCTGAGAGGGCAAGAGTGTAACGCAGTCTAAAAGCCTGTATTCGAAACAACGGTAGAATAGGTACGCAATCACGTATAATAAAAATCGTGAATAAATGTGATTAAACGAACTTGAAAAGTGGAGTTCGTCAATATACGTTTTTTTACCGACCTAAAAAAAGGAGAAAGGTTCTCAATTCGATCCATATTTGTTTATAATTTACACAAAACGTGCAATGTTGCCTATATAGGGCTGTGTTGTTTATATCTTCGCATGAATCTACAAATATAATATGACTGCTGTCGGTAACCACTGTACATACATAGTAGTATAATACAAAGTCGCTTCCCCCTGTCTGTCCCTATATATGCTTAGATCTTTAAAACTACGCAACGGATTTTGATGCGGTTTTCACTATCAGTTCGATAATTTTTCACGGAATGTTTATATCTATATATATAAAAGAAAGTCGTGTTAGTTACACTATTTATAACTCAAGAACGGCTGAACCGATTTGGCTGAAAATTGCTGGGGAGGTAGCTTAGAACCAGGAAACGGACATAGGATACTATTTTGTAGCGAGGCCGAAGGCCGAGCTTACACCCGTGCGAAGCCGGGGCGAGCGACTAGTATATAATAAAACATATACCCGTGCGAAGCTGGGGCGGGTCGCTAGTATTAAAATAAATAACAGATCGAACTGATATTATAGGTCGCCAGCGCTAAAATATTATAGAAAGTATATAGATAGAGCTTCGTATGTCAGGATTGAAGAATATGAAAGTGGTTGAAGCAGGAAGTAATTGTACATCTGAAAGTGCATGTGTTGTGATGTGCGTTACTAATGGAGGTACCTTCCGCGGCCAAAGGTCTCAATGGAAAATACTCGGGCTTCATGAGCAGTCAGCGGAAGCTCAGTGTTTGTTTTGATAAACAAAACTACGATTATCTACATTCATATATAAGTACTTACGATCGTGCTTTGGTTATAAAGTTACCTAGGTACAAGTAATACTGAGTTGGCAACTCAGGTCTGAATTTGCGAGGCATTTTTTATTTTACATTTAAAAAAAAACGTTAATTTAAACGTTTTTTAAATGTAAAACAAAATTTCCTCGCTTTTCTCATTTTATCATGATTCTTAGGTAATGTCACATTGACGTATGGGGAATCTTGTAAAATTAACGATTTATCTGCAAATTATGTCACCTTAGACCACCATGACATTGGTCAAATTGCGGCAACACCGCACACAAGCCATGAACAAAAGTTGAATTAACGATTTTATTTTAATGTAATACAAAATTTCCTTGTTTTTCTCATTTTCTTTAGTTAGATTTTTTCCGGAACCATTATATCCTGGTCGCTAAGTGGCCAGGCCTAGTTGACATAAAAGGGCCTTGTCTAGACTTGTCACTTTCGCTGGCAGTAACGTCATTTAGCAGAACTACGTGTCTGGCGAAATCATTTTTAGTCTATATATGAGCAAAAGACTATTCTGGTTTTCGTGTAGGTCTTTGACTCGAAGGTGATACTAGAGGTGTCAATACCGGGTGTCTTTACGGAAATATGAAATGAAAACTACGTGTTTTTGTTTTTCTTATCTATAACTTACTTCGATACAAACTAATTGGGTGTTTAAACTACCAAATTCATTGACTGTTTCATAAGATCAGGGTCCTTACGCCCAACTCTAAGCGCGGGCACGAAAAGGTGCAGTTTGCAAAATCACGCCGAGATACGGTTTGCGGTCGCGTGATTTTACAAACTGCACCTATTCGGGCCCGCGTTTAGAGTTTGGCGTAAGGCCCCTGACCTTGGCTACTTTCTGAAGTCGTATGAAATAACTAGGTAAGTATATTTACCTGCCTTTATTGCTCACGTTATAAAACGACATTTAATTAAAAATAAAGATAAACTTATTTACCTTAAAACTAAATCTGTCACGAAAAGTTAAGAAATTCCGTACCCTACATTTAAAAAAAGATTGCAGTAAGTAGGTACGAATACTTGAAGTACAACCTCATTTTATGAGTGATGAGTCCCTTACACAATGTGTGAACAGTTTAGCAACGTTAAACATTCAATGCAATTTATCTAATAGGGCCTGTGTTACGCCGTGTTGTAATGTTTGTAGTTTGCACATCGTTGATAGCGGGAAATATGTCAACTTTGAAGATAGGTAACCGGTTCTAATAACCCTGTTAAATAGGTACTTTCCTAATTAGATATCAAAATGAGAACAATGCAAATGTTTAGAGAAAAATAACTTAAAAATCTAGCTGCTAATATTGTTATTGTGAAATGTTAAATAGCAATGAATTCCTAATAATATAAACACTACTTCAGTTATATGATTATTTACGGGATATTTACCGTGGTAAGGTTGTGGAAGGAGCTCCCGATATTTCGGCGCAGTTACATGCACCATGTTCATGGGAAGGCAACAAAAATCTTTTGTTCGGTAGGGTATACTTACAATTTGGTTCCATTATCACCAAATCAGGATCTGATGATGGGATCCCCGGGAAATGGAGGGCAACCCTCAAATTTTATAGGTTATTAGATACATATTCGTCAGATTAAATGGTGTGATGTATAGGTACAGTGATTCTAGCTGGATTCGAATGAACTATATAATAGGTCGGGGAAAAAGTATTTTCGTATTTTGTATGTATAAAGTTGTAGTAAAAATCTCATCGGTTGTACTTTTTGTGTCTGGCTGGTTTTGTACCATTAAAAATATGACATTTTAAAAGAGGAATACAAAAAGTAAAAAGCAATTTCCCGCCATTTTTCAATTGTTATTTTGTTCGATAAAATGAGTGAATCTAACGAAGAAATTCGATATATTGTGAAATTTTATTACAAAAAAGGAGAAAATGCGACACAAGCCGCGAATAAAATTTCTCACGTTTATGGACCTAATGCAGTGTCATCAAGAGTAGCACAATGTTGGTTCAAGCGTTTTCAGTCCGGGAATTTTGATGTCAAAGATGCAGCTCGCTCTGGTCGCCCTGTTACAGATAAAGTCAATGCCATTTCTGAAAAAGTGGACCAAGATCGGCATATTAGTAGTTACGACGTAGCTGAAGAACTGGGGATTGACCACAAAACAGTTTTGACCCATTTGAAAAAAACTGGGTATACAAAAAACTCGATATTTGGGTGCCACACGAGCTCACTGAAAGAAACCAAATGAATCGTGTACTCATTTGCGATTCTCTATTGAAACGTAACGAAACCGAACCGTTTTTGAAAAGATTGATCACTGGTGATGAAAAACGGATCACCTACGACAAGAATGAAAGCATTGCTGCACCCTTTATGTAGGGTATATTACACAATTTACTCTAAAACTTAGTTTTTAGAAGAAAGTGTACATATTTGCAATAAATAAAGAATAAAGAATGTGCGCAAACTATCATGGCCAAAGGGCAGTGAAGCACCACAGACTGTAGCGAAACCCGGATTAACACGTAATAAGGTGATGCTGTGTGTATGGTGGGATTGGCAGGGCATCGTTCATTATGAGCTTTTACCGCCGGGCAAAACCATCGATTCGGATCTCTACTGCCAACAGCAGATGAGACTCAAACAAGAAATTGAGAAAAAACGGCCGGAATTGATCAACAGAAAGAGTGTGGTCTTTCATCATGATAACGCCAGACCGCACACATCTTTGGCACTCAGCAAAAATTTACAGAGCTTGGTTGGGAAGTGTTAATGCATCCACCATATAGCCCTGACCTTGCACCCTCAGATTTCCACCTGTTTCGATCTCTTCAGAATTCTTTGGGTAGTGTTAGATTAATATCAAGAGAGGACTGTCAAAACTACTTGTTGCATTTTTTTTATCAGAAGTCCCAAAATTTCTACAGCAACGGGATCATGTCACTACCTACAAGATGGCAACAAGTTATGGAACAAAATGGCACATATATATTATAATTAAATGTAATTAAACTTGAAAAAAATATGTCTTGAATTTGTTTATAAAATACGAAGAAACTTTTTCCCCGATCTTATATATCAGTACAAATTGACGGTGTATATAGATTTGAAATTTAGTAAGGCACAAACCTTTTTTATTTTATTTTCTAAATCTGAAAAGTAATGTCCTTTGCGACATTGGAAATTATGTCTACCGCTGATGTCTCATCTCCGTATAGGAGACGCTTTACCAAATGAACTACCATAGCCTGTCCATTACAATCCCATTCCATATTTCAATTAGTGATTATGAAACCATAAGAATTGATTATTTCTTACATGCCGCAAAACGCGTTGTGCAAACAGTTTCTTTTAAATGCCAACCGATGTCCGTGTGAATAAGAATATTCATTAGGTATACAATTAAATTAAATATTAACTTCCATTGTGGAATTATAAAACAGCCAAAATACACCTACCTTACTTTACCTAATATAATATAACAAGCCACCAGCCTCATTGTAGAGAACTTAGTAAGCGTGACCTGAAAAAATCCTGCTCTATTGATTTCTTGCTGTTAAGACGACCCATACGTTGTGGACCCATACAGTGTGGATATGTAATTGTGCAATGTTTCACGCACTTAGTTAGGTACTTTAAAAACTATTGAAGCTAGGTTCTAAAAAATTAGGACGGACGGACAGAACGAACTTATAAGGGTTCCTTGTAGGACTACGGAACCCTAAATATACCTCCTCCTGAGTTATCTAAAAACTGTGATTCTGATAATAATAAAGGCGAAACCTCTGCATTACATATAAAAATCAGTAATTTTTGAATTACTGTTTACTTTTTCATACTAAGGGGAAAGTTCACCGAAACTTAAACAAGGCGATTAAAACGTACTGACTATAGTTTTGACTACTCGTCCATAATAATCATCATGAGACATTTTAGTCAACTTGGATTTAAGTACGTATAAGTACTTATCCGGACTTTTTTAAAAGTATTTCTTTACACAAAATAATTAAGTAGCTACTTAGATACTCATGAGTTTTTCATCAGTACTACCTAAGTCATGGTAAATATTAAGTAAAAAACTGTTTTTCTGATGAATCTCTAGTGTAATTCCGCTTCTACGTCGCTTCAAGTACAATAAAGAATTTGGGATACATTTTACTCGATTAAACAAAAACATTTATATTCTCTTATAGACTCGCTCCGTCCGCAGTCGACCAGAAGGTGGGAAACATCTTCTAGCGTACCGCAGAGGTGGGATCTTCGGTCCTGCCCATCAGATGCTCTAAGTTATTAAGTGGCATGTGGCCGGAGCGAAATCTATGGAGCGAAATCTAAGCAACAATAAGGCATCTCAAGTTGCTGTTTACGAACCATGGAATAAGAGGAAGTTCAGATTTATCAAGGTTCGGATCAAGGTATCTGGTATAGAAATACCAGATACCTTTATCCGAACATGCCGTTAAATATTAATAAAAGCCATTTATAATCGCTAAAATTTGAGAAATCATTATTTTTAATGATTTGTTGTCTTTTTGCGGAACAGAAACATTTTAAAATTAAAACGACTAATGATTTAAAAAATATATATATTGAGTTAATGTGTCTTTGGGAGGTCGCTTGCTATTCGTTATAATCAATTCTTCCGCAGAAAGGTATACAAATACATAAATATTTATATGACTGTTGTATATAAATACTATGAATTTGCCATTAAATGGTGTTATTATGTTTTATCATTCAATCTGTCAGTAAGGTAGTTTAAGGTTTGGTCCATTCGAGAAACCTGTTCGTAGTATGGGGAGCGCGCGTGACCCAATGAAGACTTGTCGATGGTGTTACATCATGTGAGCGGATTAGATCATTTATTTCAATACGGATGCACGCAAGTGACACAGAAAATACTTGTTTTCGGATACTTTTACTAATATCTCTTTGGAAAACTGAACTGAATTTGACGACCGCTAGTGGCTCAGTCGTATTGCGTCATAAGGAATCTCGGGTTAAATGTCTGGGTCTGGATATTAGTTGTACATGTCTTTCTGTGTATTCTATCCCATCGCAAAATATGGAATTCTAGACCCAAGCTCATTAGTGTCATTAGTGAGCTTTTTAGTGAGAATTATTGCAATATTTCGTTTTTGGCAAACATATTAACGAGTATAGAAAATGATTTCTACCTCTACTGAGTCGTCAATAGTTTAGAATACCTACAGCAAAGACAGAGACAGTTCTAGAAATGCCAAATTTTGTTTAATTAGACAAGAGTAGAAAAAAATTTACGTTATCAAAATTATAATGGACCTAAGTTATCGTTACCTTTTTTTGTTGACGTGGAGGAAATGTTCAAAAGATACCAAGCTGCATTAGGGTATCTAGCCATGTTATGTGAGATTTCATCCCATCGACAACACCGCTGGTGTTGCAGGTGTTCCTAGGGGGCGATTACTTACCTTCAGGCGGACCGCATGCCTGTATGCCGCTCTATTTATAAATCCAAAAAAGCACGGTAGTTTCAGACCTTCGTACATTTATTTAAGCGGTGCATTCAGCCAATTTCTAACTGATCAAGCACCAAGGCGACTGAGATTATTAAAGAGAAGCCAGTTGGATTTGCAACGTTATTACTGACATCACGCCATGTCAATTATAGTATTGTTATAAAAACATAATGCACGCGAGATGGGCAACTAGATACAGTGGACACTTGTAATTTTTAGTACTTTAAGAATGAGATAAGATCAATGTCCAAGGAACTTGTTTCTGACAAACATAATTTCTGGGAAGTAGGTACAGCGCCAGAAAACCAAAGTAATAATATACACTGAAAACTCAGTTAAATGCTAATTATGAGTAGCAATGTTTTTCAACATTTCGACGTTCAGCTACAAACCTAAAGTTCCCTGCTAATGGGTACATTTACAGAGGAGAATGGCATGAAAAAAGAACCAATATAATGGATAAAATTCAGTGTAAAAGCAAGCTAATAAAAGTAGGTCGGTCATTTCTGTCGCAGAACCAATCTTAACCGTTGGACTAGACGTGTACTAAAGTGCTGACCACGAATTGGCAAACATAGCGTATGACACTCTGAGACTCAATGAAGTAGCAGTGGCTGGAAGCAAAAAGCCAAATATCCGCCGTGCCTGGGGAGATGCCTAAGTCCAGCTGTAGACGATAGGCAGAGTATAATGGTGATAAAGTAAAGTCTTCAAATGGATTCCGAGCTCTGATACTCATTTAGGATTGCGTACTTTACCCTTTACAGTAATGGTCAATCGACCAGACCGGTCCGTGTTTTTGTTGTTTTGTCTTTGCAAAAGTACGTTCGTATACATTGCATTTTTCTCTTAGCATTTTCCTTTTATTATGACGTCAATACCTTATGAAACAAGATTCCGTGTACTTATGGCAATACCTATGTACCTTCCTACGTTCATTGGGCTCAGGTAGAGTAGGTCTATGAACAACTTTCCTAGGATTTGAATATATCGTAATTTAGTTTTTTTTGTGATAGAATTTACAAAATAGTTGATAGCATAATAATTCATACTAGTAGGTATGTATGTCTATGTGATCGTTTTATACCAAGATTTTTCTTTGATTAGATCCATCTTTACGGGAAGCTAAGGTTTCCCGTATCTAATAGCGACAAATCATACAGCTAGATCTAGATCTCAGGCTTCCTTGTAAAGCCTGAGCATTTCTCTGTAAACCCAGGCATTACGCGATCAACGTGGGAACTAGACGAATGATGCTTTAATGAAGATGAGAATTGAAGATTGTCTTAATTGCTCCAACAAGTGGTACAGAATCAGTAATAGTACTGATGTAAATCAAATAAATTAAATGAAATGATAAGAATCTAGCAAAAACACAAACCGTGAGATGCCAGAAAAGTTTTTCCATTTCCGATCCAACAAGTTTCCATGACATGTCAATAGGGATGGGACACGATACTAGACGAGTAGAATGAGTTTTATTCTGTGTATTACAATAGAATTGCATGTATTTAAATAAGCAGTCATTTGTGAATAAAAAGTACCTTCTTAATACAAAAAGTCGCAATTAAAGAGGTACATATGAGTGGCAATTTTGGAGCTGCCGGTCTATTCTGCAGGCTAAGTGAACGCGCTAGTGAAGTGATAAGCTAAGTGAAGGTGTATTTTTCTTATCGATTACTATAGAGAAATGTCAAAATATCGCGTGATCACCCTTGACTGATGTAGTCCCTTACTCTTATACTCGTAATTCGATTTTTTTACATATATCTGCAGAAATACGCAAGAAAAAATCACATTCACTTAGCTTATCACTTCACTTGCGCGTTAACTTAGCTTGCAGAATAGACATTAGCATATTGAAATAAAATTAATATCTTACCACCACACTTACTCTAAAAAGCAAAAGGTATCTATTTTTACCTATATTTAATAGTGCGCGATAAGTCCCGATAAATATGAAAACATGTGTTCGAATCGAGAAAGTTTAAAAATTTCTACACTTACTCTACTTAATATGTTAGACTTAGTTTCCGTGAGTCTGGAACCGGGTAAGTTTGTAATCTTCATTTTAAGTGATTTTTCGCAAAACTAAAATGTCGCCCGGGTAAGTAAGTTGGTTGTCACTATAACTATACCTAAACATTTAATAAAATTTCATTTATAACCTATCTGGTATATTTGCCTTCATATAAACCAGCAAATAATCATTAAAAACAACGTAACGAGTCAAAGTACGTCTGCGTTGTACTTTGTTCTCTCGAGACCGGTTACTTGACGTTTTAAAAAGCCTTTTAATTGTTATTAAGCTCAGCAAAAAACTTATTCAACAGGTAATTATTCGTTTTTATATTCCAAGACGGTTTGATTCTCATCATAAATAATGACACAAAAACAGGACACTCAAGCAAGTTATCGTACTTCCAAGTTATATTATTACTTGTTTTAAAAATCATCATACTTAATGTTCATACATACATAATTTTGTGATAAGTGAAGTTATTCGTAAGTTTAATTCCGAGGTTTTTGTAGTTTTTTTTTATAACAGTTGATGCTTAAAATATATAACAATATATACTTATATTACGTATATAATAAGTAAGTAGAATGGAATAAAAACGATAGCTTAGGTAATAGGAATATGTATTATTGAAGAACGACTTAGTTATCTATTATTGTCTCTTTTAATCATTATAGATTATATTTTATTAGTTATAGTTATATTTTATATTATATTTTATTAGTTATTTTTATTAGTTATATTATTATATAATTAAAATATGAGCAAAGAAAAAAATAATCATTTATTCTACATGCGTAGTTGTGTTGTAGTAGGTTTTTTTTGTATTAAATATCTGCTTTTCTTTATAATATACTAGCCGTCCGCCCCGGCTTCGCACGAGTGTAAGCTCGGCCTTCGGCCTCGCTACAAAATATAATATAGCCTATGTCACCCGGGGATAGTGTAGCTTCCCAACAGTGAAAGAATTTTTCAAATCGGTTCAGTAGTTTCGGAGCCTATTCATTACAAACATACAAAAATAGGTACAAATCTTTCCTCTTTATAATATTAGTGTAGATTTATTTAAAAGTAGGCAGTATTGTCTTGTAGTTTTTTTTAGCCCTGACCCAAAAAGAGGGCTGTTATAAGTTTAACGTGCGTATATGTGTATCTGTATGTCTGTCTGGCATCGTATCTCCCAAACGACTGAACCGATTTTGATTTTGGTTTTTTTAAAGGCGACTTATACAAGAGTGTTCTTAGCTATGATTTAAAAAATCTGTTCGTTTGAAGATTATCAGTTCATTTATCGGAGGCATATCGGAAGTTAAAAAAAACTTGTTATTACATAAATGGTTAGGTACGTTGAATAGGTATCATTCGGTTAGTATTTGAAACAAAACCATGACGGTTTAATGTTGTTCTTACATGCTTGAAGGTCGTTAATCGCGTGACATCAGCAACTTGTCTGTGTACATACAGCCTTAGATAATGTTAACTGATAAAGATATCTACAGCCTTTAGAGGTTACCGTCTAATGCTGCAGAAACTGAGAACTTTTCTAGTTTTCATAACTTCAATTTGGCTAGTGAAGGTTATAAAAAACCATTACTGTAGATAAATATTGTAGTTATAATATACTGGTGCAATCTTGGCTTATCTATCCATACTCGACCATTAAAAAAACAGCCACATTAAATCAATGTAATTGCATTTTGATTCAGTATTTAAATGTGTTGGGTATATTGGATTGCTATGCTACAGGCCAATATAACAATAAGATTACGCAAAACAATTTTTCCATAAAACACAAACAATGCATTACTTTATTGACCACTAGTGTTGTTGCCCGCGACATCATAACCGTAGATTTTCATATAAACTTTCAACCCTTTTATCCTCCCTTAATTTCCGCCCTTGCGCAATATAACATAGCCTATACTTCAATCTGGTCATAGCAAAGCATATTCGTGAAAACCGCATGTAAATCCGTCCAATGGTTGAGGAGATATGGGTGGACAAACAAACAAATAATTTTAAAAACTGTCTTAACGTGTCAGCTCCTTCATTTTAAGACGTACTGTGTGTTTTTTTTATATCTCGCAATTACAGATTTTTTTATCTCTACGTTTTTTATTATATGTATAGATAGAAGATAAATGAAGATGCTACAGAAAAATACAGCGTGTATTATAAAGTATTTTGTACACATTATTACATCAAGTACGAGTATTTACTTCCGAAATCACATAAAATTACGTATAAGCGTTCGATATTACGCCCCGGGTATGTCCTAAAACTGCGACCAGTACCACCGGAGGATGGGCAGCAGCGTCCTAATAGTACACGGTGAACGTACTGCGATCCCCAAGCCGCCTGCCAAGCGTGGGGATTATGGCAACACCCCTCTCTATGAGGGAGGCCTTGTCCAACAGTGGACATTAATTGGCTGATGATGTGATGTGATGTGTGTGTTCGATATTACGTGATTTTAATATCGATTCTGGTTTCGTCCCACATTTCTGGTTCGTTTTAAGGTTGAAACGTTAGTTAGAGAGAAATAAACGTAACAGGTATTATGCAACTCTGCATTGATGTGCATCCTGCATATTCATAGTCTTCTGACATTTTAGATGCTAAAAATATATCAATATTATAAATAAGTAGGTAACTAATTTAAATTTATTAACTCTGCGGTGAACATAACTTGAACATTAAATTGCTGTTGATTCGAAGTTTGAAGCCCAATAAACTTGCGCGAATACTTAAGTGCTGTAGCTATATTTATACTTATTTATCTGAAATTAATTATTGTTTTAAATTAAACGGTCAGAATTGCTTCACACAGTGATCGCATAGTTTTGATGATAAGTCATGCTCATACGTTTTAAGATAAAGCAGCAATGTGCGTATTGTACGTGTCTCTATTCGTCACTAGAGATATGTTACTTTAATAAGTAGTAGTAATATGTAGAAATGAGTACCTAATGTTGGTAGTAAGCGTAAGTAAAATACTACATAAGTGCAAATCATTTCGACGAGAGTACAACTTCACTGTTACTTTTACGACTTCACCTTCAACCCATAATTAAAATCATCAAACACGCTTTGTGGTGAAACTTGAATTAACAATATCAATTTATGATGTGTACATATATAAAGAAATACCTAAATCTCGTTACTTTATCATCCACTTGAATAAATACAGAATTACTTGGAAAGGCTGTGTACTAAGCCAAAATGGATCCAAAATATCCATCATTATGAAGAACGTAGTATGGGACAAATCCTGAAATCGCGAAAAAAATAACAGCTGTTCCATAGAAAACGGTAAATAATCATACTCGACAAATGTATCGAACAGCAAATATTATTCTTAATGATGGATCTCTTTCGGCTTAGTACAATCTTTCCCCGTATCTCTTGTATTGTAAACTCACACCACTCGATTATTCCACTTCTATTTACAATAATCAATTGAATAACGATGTCACATCACTATCACAATTAGCCGTGAAAAAAAAAATACCGTTGACAGTTTTTTTTATGGTTGTGACGCCGGCCGTTGAAAAGAGTTTTTAATTGCAAAAGAAAAACACTCGTAAAACTGATTTCGCGGCGCGAAAAATTCCGAGCGCGTGAACGGATGCGCGCGTCGCGTGCGAAGACGGGCCGGTTAATGTATGAGTTAAGTCGGTGGAAAACCAGTCGATGCCACCGAGCGTCCGACCGCAGACCATCGGTTAACCAAAGCTTAAAATTAATTCGATGTCACATAATCGCGAACGCGTCTTGTGCGATTTACAATCCGATTATGATTCGGCTCACCGTTAACACATAATTTGATTAGCTTACTAGAAACGTCTACCGAAGTGTTTTATTACTTCATTTCGTAATGATTCTTCTTATGCTTTGGATTTTAATACACATTACTATATCTACTACTATAGATAATAAATACTAGGTAGGTACCTAATTTGTCTCCGGCAAAGACTAAACATAACTAGCGTTTCTTACTCTGCGAACATAATTTCTTGTGATGTTCAAAGTTCGTAGTACCAATCTGACGTCTTTCATTATCTTGACGTCAATACCTAACAATAGAATGAATATTTTGTTAGAAGGACGTCTGAGGTCTCTGAATCCTATAAATAAAATAACCGCATCGTCGCCAGTCCGTATCGATCCACTTCTGGATATAAGAGTCTTCTACCTTGTGTCATTCTCTCGGGCTAATCTGATCCACGCATTATCCGCGATATCATTGACCCATCGGGCTGGTTCTACTATTGGGTTGGTGGCCAAACGAAGATCTATTTTATTTATAAAAATAAAATTAAAAGAAATAGTACCAACTCTTAGATTTTTATTTTTTGCTCCACCCTAAATTAAATCCTGGCTAATGCCCATGCTAACAGTAATGTTAGCTTTCCGTTGACAGACAACTAGCCCAATGGCCACTCTATCAGGGTTCTACTCCACCTGTCCACGCCACGTGTCCCTACCCTGCGCCACTTGACTCGCAAGATACGGTTTCCGACATCCGTGACTTTTGTCTTTCATCGAAATTTCATATTTTGTACTCGGGTTTTCAAGCTGATACTTACTTAAAATATAATCAATATTGTAGGTATACTTAAAATCTTAAATACCTTTATTAAGTAAACAAAATACCCTAACTAACACTAAAAACTACTAGGCATATTATAATTATACAAATCAAGTTGAGATGGCCATAGACCGTAGACGGTCTAAAGACGATCTATATGCTCAAGACCATTTGGCAGCGTGCTCAGCATGCTGGGTTGCTAAATGGCAATAAAAATGTGTTGAGTCCAAAAAATGATAGTATTTTCGTCAAATCTTAAATTTAATCAGTTGTGTAAAAAAATATACTTTGTAATCCCAAATCCAAATGATAAATTAGGTCATTTACACACAAAACTAACCGACTCGGTTCTATTTAATCTTCGGTTAATACTCTGAGATTAACTGTAGTTACTTATTGATCGGTGTGGCTGGTCCGTGTTTTCACGAGCCACGAGCGTAATCAGTATTGGCTTGTAAAGTACTATTCATATAATAGCAACGATATAATTTGTAATAATTTAATATTAAAAAATAATAGAAATAAGTAAGTTTTTAAAAACATATCTTTTGTTGTAGAATCAATAATATAATCAACATTATTTAAATATTTAGAACGAAATATAATAAATAAAAACAGATGTGACCTAGGTATTGGTCACAACATCGATCGATCTCACTTGTAAAATTCTTTAAACTTCTATTGGAAATTGTGAGTTAATAATTATTTTGACTAGTCATGTCGGTAAAAAAATAACTCGATATCTGATGACGCATCATTACAATGGAATAGTACATTAATATTGTTCATATACTCGTATCTATAGATAACCTTACAATTTTGAGCACATTTTTGCAGGGCCAATCTGAGAAGAAATACGCAATAAAAATCTTTAGAAATCTTTATGAAAGCTTGAGAAAATACCACATCATTATAATAATTTCCTATGTTGACCTCCTAGGTGGTAGGTTTCCTAGGTACTTAGGTTGCAAATGTCAGTAGTGGCGAAGATCAAGCCTCTACACGTGACTGTCACGCGGAAAGGCAAACAGCGAGATTGTAGAGCTGTTATCGTACGATTAGTCGCGGAACTTTAGACGAAGTTAACGGCCGGCCGGACATCGGACCTTTTTTGATTTTTCATATTTTCATACGACCTATTTTCAGGCGTAGCGCATGCATCTGTTAAATGTGTGCTATGTGGGATCTGCAGCTGTTAAAAAAACTAAGGTATATTATCGAAAATTACTCACCCAAATATTTGAAGTAATAAATTAAGAAAAAAAAAAAAAAAAAAAAAACGACTTCAAAACCACAAATAGGCACTCGGTGCCAGCCAAGCCAAGTAGGTAGTACTCCTCCTTTTTGGAAGTCGGTAAAAAACACAAAATTCCAATAATTTTTTTTTTTTTTTTTTTCTAAAGTAAATTTTCAGGGGAGTTATGTATAAACGGGATTAATCTCCTAATTTCCACCCTTGTAGGTGGAATATTTTCTTCAAAAAGAATAAATCGGTGGAGATATACACAGAACAAAAAAATACATGATAGGTGTAATTAGGGTTACCAGATGAAAAAATCAAAAGTCCGGAGAAAAGGCCTGATTTCCATGGAAAAGTCCTGAGATTTTCACTTTTACCTGCAACTGATTTTAACTGCAATTGCAATTGTTACCAAAAGAAGATTATTTTTAGTTTGTTTCACTTTGATAAATAAGTATTTATTTTAACTGCAATTGTTACCAAAAGAAGATTATTTTAAGTTTGTTTTAAATTAATACATAAGTTAACATACATTTTAACTGCAATTGTTACCAAAAGAAGATTGTTTTTAGTTTGTTTTACTTTGATAAATAAGTATTGATTTGAACTGTTCAATCGTTACCAAAAGAAAATTATTTTTAGTAGTTTAATAAGAGAGATCTTTAAAATGTAACCTGTGTTTTATTGAAAATCCTGAGCTATCACTAGATTTGCTAAATCCGGCCGGAATCCTGAGAAGAGTCGAAAAATCCTGAAATCTCAGGACAAATCCTGAGATATGGTAACCCTAGGTGTAATGGTCAACAACTTCGAGAGTATCGTTCCCAACAACTACCGGCACGGGTACAATATGGACATTGGACATGACTTTTGTCTTGTCCATGTTCATTTTAAGACCCACCTGTTGGGAAAGGCTACTGAGGTCGCTGAGCATCGTGTTGAGGTTCTCCAGCGACTCTGCCATGATGACTATATCATCGGCAAAACGAAGGTGAGTATGTATTCGTCATTATATTGATGCTGAATCAGTTCCAGTCAAAGAGCTTGAAAACGCCCTCCAATGCGTTCGTGATCTTGTCTCACGCCTTTCTGCAATTGGATTTGTTTCGTACTCTCATCCTGTAATGACGTTCAATATGTGTGCCTTATAATGAAATAACCCACTTTTTCTTCCCGTGCCATCTCACTTAATTTAACTAATGCGAAACTTTTTGTTTAATTATTTAATGTGTTTGCTTCCACTCAACTCCATAGCCACTAGGCGAATTTAGATGAAATTTAGTATGAAGGTAGCTTAGACCCTAAGGGCTTTATTTAAAAACGTTACTCAAGTTGATCTATGCTTAAAATTGCCAGGCTCGTTTTCGCGTCTGACGATTGCCGTAAGCGAGAAGTTGAGAGAGCATTTTAAGTATAGATCAACTTTACGTTTTTAACTAAGGCCCTTATTTAACACATATACTACCTACTTTTTATCCTAGAAAATAAACGATTCCTGGAGGATATCGAATGAAACCACAGTGTAGTTTTTCATACATTTTCCTCATTGGAAAGCGCAGTTACATCTGCAATCGATATAAAATCGATTGCCACGTGTATCTGCTGTAACCGATCGATTTACATTACCGTAGGTCTAATCGAATCGGGCACGGTTTCTCAGAATCTTCACGGTTACGTAAACTATGTGTTTCTGCGATGATTTTACTAGAAATATGCGTGTTTTGAACTACAAGTCAAATTGTTATTGGTTGGCAATGTTGGACGTAGTTTCACAATGAGAGTACGTATTTTTTTAAATGTTTGTTACCTCAGAACTTTCGACTGGGTGAACCGATTTTGATGATTCTTTTTTTATTTGAAAGTTGGTGCTTCCCGTGTGGTTCTATATCAATTTGGTCCAGTTCTAAAATCTTTATGAAGTCGTTTTTTTACATTGATAATTATACCTTATACACATAAGTTTTTGCCTTCTTTTTTGGGGACCGTACTCAAAGGGTGTAAACGGGATTATAATATTATTATTAAGCTCACGCTGTCTGTCTTTTCGTCTTACCTTTTAACAGCTGCATCTTTCAAACTGTGATAGAATAGCAAGTAAATTTGTATATACAGACAATAATGTAATGTTACAGCGGATTAAATAAGAATTTATACTTAATAAAGTCAAAAAGTCAAAACTAAAACGAGATCCCTATACAACAAACGTTTTTTAAACGTATTTTTGTAATTTCTCTATAGTAAAAACGGTAATCCGTACAAAGGCATGATTATAGTGCACACTAAAACAACAAATTATAAATAACTAGCCGCCCGCCCCGGCTTCGCACAGGTGTAAGCTCGGCCTTCGGCCTTGCTACAAAATATAATATAAGCTATGCCACCAGGGGATAGTGTAGCTTCCCAACGGTCAAAGAATTTTTAAAATCGGTGCAGTAGTTTTTGAGTTATTTTGTTACAAATATCCAAAAATACAAATCTTTCTTCTTTATAATATAAGTATAGATGACCAAATGCAAATCAGTGTCGATCTTCTGTTCACCACTAAGTTAAGCAAAATCGGGCGTGGTCAGTAATTAAATAGGTGACGGCCTGTGCTGGATGTTGTCCTTTTTGAAATTGGTATATAAAAAAAAACAACCTCCTTTTTTATTCTGTTCAAAATACTATCATTTAAGACGTTTTAGGCTACAGGAGGCCACGTAGGACCACACTAACATACATAGGTACACCCTTAAAACATTACCCTCCTTCTTGGACAGTCGGGTAAAATTGCTATGATGGCCTGGAAAGCCGACATTCTCAAGAAGCCGTTGAGACATGTTGCCTCGCTCGAGATACGATTAGTGGATATGATTAACTCAGATGATCCTACCGTTGCATCACCGCATTATTATCAGTTACTTGCTTACAATGACGTAACGAATTCAGTCTTTGATGACAAGATGTTGAAAGTATGTTTACATTGTACTTACTCTAGGTATATGTGCTGTTTGGGAGATGGAACGTATACGCATGGTTATTATGATAGAAATTGCACAAAACGAATAAAAAAATGTATAGACACTAAAGCTATCTAGATACCGGCGGCAGCAGTAGTCATAATCTAAATAACTGGCCAAGAGCATGTCGAGACACGCATGTTAGGTTCCGTAACTAAAGCTTTCGATCCTAAAGTCTGGAAGATATCACTTTTAGCGATAAGACCGCCAGTCTGTATAATATTTTATGGAACAACAAAGAATTAATCAGTCAATCAATAAATCAAAGCCATATAATTGTAGTCACATTCATAGTTCAGAAATGAGAAAAAACAAACGAACGAAGCTCTGTGGGCTTAGACAAATTTCAGTGATGTATCCTGACATAACATACTTTTTACGATATACTCCATAAGAAAATTACTAGGGAAACATACTTTGCTAAGATCATTTTTCGAAAAGATCAATGGCCTTTGAGCTAGGAAGTCTTGAATATAATATATTTTTATCGCTATTATCTCAAAAAGTCAAAAATGGCATAATGCGTTGATGAAAATAAATTTTATTTATTCTTGTTCTTCTTTCTTCTTTTAGTATATAAAGGGGAAACTTTTGATTGTTTGTTTGCATTGAATAGGCTCCGAAACTACTGAACCGATTTGACAAATTCTTTTTCTCTAGTAGAACTGCCAATTTTTAACCGCTACAAGGCCTACTTACCACATCAAATATGCTAAACTCAACTGTAAAATAAGATATATGAATAAAATATCAATTAAGCAGTTATTAAACAATGGTTTAGTGGAACGAATTGAAAGATAGCCAATTTAAATAACGAATGAACTTACTGCGGTAGATTGAGGTTAAACTGATTCTAATAAGACAACCAACGGGGTCAATTTGTGAGTTTATTACTTGTTTAAAAAATACAGTTTTACTGCGATTTGCAGTACGATTATTTTTTATTGATGAAAAATGCTTGCGTTTCACCGCCCGCTTACGATGATGCAGCCTAGGCTTGCCAAGAAGAAACCGATTTATTTGCGCCTTGAAGACATCAAGATTGTAACTATTGGGGAACACGCCTTCTACAGTAGAGCTGTTCGCACAATAAAAGTGGAATCAAAGCGTTTCGTACGGGTTTTCGGAATATCAACCATAAAATGGTGTCGCATTTTCGTGCCCACTCTGGTAATACGATAAAAAAATGGGCAGGACGGAATTAGATTATGCAGAGATCCTATGCAGTCTCCGAAATGTGCCGAAGCTAGTATCAGATAAACTTCGCAATCTTCAAAAAACTTACCTACATACGTTCATAGATCACTCGCAAGAAACCTTTCTAGTCCGTCAAGTATGTTTCGCCATATTATGTGATTTTGATTGTGCAGCTGTAGTCAAGGTGGCAGGTGCAATGAGATGTCCACAGAGTCGCAAATCAAAGCGCTGCGGTTTCGGACGGTCTATAAGGTTGTGGTTTAAAGTAAAGGAGCTTTGCGGCCTTAGCATTACTATTTAGTAGTATTTAGCGTGGTAATGCCACCAGCATGCTTGGTACTCTGCCAACCTTGATTATCTAATTTTGATCTTCAGTGATCTATGGTTGGAATCTAACTGGTTGTTGTATTATAGGCTAAGTCGATTAGGTAGTAGAGTAAGTGCGCCAATTATGGACTGGTTCTGTAATATGGACTACCGGTGTTTCTTAAAGAACATCCGAGGGTACCGAGCCGTCGTCGGTCAGCGCACGCTGACTTTACCCTTTACCCTCCCGCGGCACCTTATTCGGTTGCAAGCCAACAGGGTGCGCGCATGTGTTCACGGGAGCCATTTTTCGTTTTTGTCAACGCGTGATATAATTTCTTAGCTAACTTCTTAAGTTCATAATTTCAACAAATAATATTCTTTGTGAAAGTGTATTACACCAGGGGAAAGGTGAGTTATTTTGCAATTATTCATATTAAGTTACAATATCTAATAGTTTTTATGATTTTTTGAACAACAATAATAACCTAGAAATATATGTATATTATAATATGGACCACCATCATGTTTTGAATATGGACTAGTAGTCCATATTACAAACAATCACTAATATTTAATTTTATTGTTTTAGGATGGCATCTAAAACCAAAGAAAAGACCAGACAGACATGGGATAAAAATTCAATGACAAATGCAATTAAAGCTGTACGAGAAAAGCAAGGGCTGGATGCTTTCAAAAAAGCATCCAAAACATACGGAGTACCCAAAACTACGCTTATACGGTTTTCAAAAATAGAAGACAAACCAATGGTAAAAATGGTAGATGTTTGTATTGTAAAGGGCTTTTTTCTGAAGATGTTCATGGAGAGAAATGGATCCAATGTGCATCTTGTAGGAAATGGGCTCATGAAGATTGTGCTGACGTAGAAGATATGGTTGATTTCTTCGTGTGCGAATTGTGTACCAATGACTAGTTTAATACTAGTAATTGACTGATTCAGGTTAAGGCAACAGGGCTAGTTTTTTTTTGGAATAATTTTGAACCCAATTATTTGTGGGCCATATTTGAAACCATGTGGTCCATATTTTGAACACTTTTTGCAAATTTATAATAATGACATATTTTAGAAAATGTTGATTATTTCTAAGATGTCGATGTTTCTTCAGAATTTTATTAATCGTTTTTGATACCAAATAATTATCGAACTGTTCAAAATATATAAGGCTGATTAAAAATTAAAGTTCTGAGTTTTATTTGACAAAATCCTTATGGTGGTCCATAATTGGCGCGCTTACTCTAATGTTTATTTCCTTTTAATTTGTTAAGTACATAGAAGCACTTTTCTGTTAGAAAGTTTAGGTTTAAAAAAGTAGTTTTATTGACTGGTCAATGTTAATAAGGTTGTGATTGATATCAGGTACTTACATCATATTGTCGGAACATATCAAAATTTTATACCATTAGGTACCAGACATAAACGAGCGAACGCGGGTGAATTCGCTACATCTTGTTTTAACTTAATTGAAAAGAAAGAGAAGGAGCGCATTTGCTCACGCGGCGTGCTACACGGCGTTACTACAGGCTGTTTAAAAGTTAGGACCTTAGGACCCAAGGTATCTAGTATATAGAGTTTATTACCTAAGGCTTAGGTAATAAACTCTATAAAGTAGAGTCCTGATGTAATCCAGATTGTGTGTCGAAGCGCTTCGATTCCAGTTATAATGTGCGAACTGCTAATCTGGAATGCGCTGCCTGAATGGATGTCCCTCTATCTATTTAAGTATGTATTTAAAAATATATATGTATGTATATCAGTCTCTGGCAGCCATATTACAAGCTTTGCTTAGTTTGGGGTCAGATGACCATGTGTGCAATTGTCCCAGATATTTATTGTATTTATTTAATTACAGTCTGGGTAACTTCAAATAGCGAGTGAATCGGTTTCTTCTAGGCAAGCTTGCTATGGAGCACGTTTGCCTAGAAGACCTGTAGACTTCATCATCGACTAACATCAAGCAAGGTGGCGGTCAGACGCAAGCATAATAATAAATCATAAAAAAATAAGGATTTTTGTCTCTACCTTTTTATAAATGATCTAATACCAAACCGTACTTATTTTATCATTGACATAATAATGTATAATAATAATATTACTCAAACAGAGCGTAATATTATACAATTGCATAATGAATAAGCACGCTTGGATTCCCTGACCGACACCATAATGTGGTTAGAATTATAGCTATTTACTTCATAAGAATTGCAAGACGCATACCTACCTTTGTGTATTGTTTCATTGTTCGCATATTTTGATTTTGCATATTTTGACATAAAGTTTAATATATTAAGTCATAATAATAATATAGCCATCCATGCCAATGTTGCTCCTCTGGCTCCAATGTAAGTAGGGCTCTTTATGGGGGGACATTTAGTGGGTGGTCATTACCCACCACAATATTTTGACATGAACCTTAATTGGCGGGTACCGTACCTCATACCGAAGACCAGCTCTACAACAAGAATTCACCACAATCAAAGAAAAAATCAAGCACCGGGTTATTTTCAGTGTAAGGGTGACTTTTCACAGGAAGCTTCTCTACCGCGCACTTATTTTTATTCAATGACTTTTCACTTAACTTAATAAGTACAGTTCACGATGAATGTACTCGTATATTAAACATTATTTGGAATTTGTTTACATTTGTATTTTTAGGGTGCAAGAACTCGGATTCTAATAAGCTTCGGCCGAGCCTTAAAGCTATTTTCATTTCACAACGTAAAAAAAAAAAAAGGCTTTTTTGATTCTTAATTTGTACATTAGAGATAAATTAAGAATTGTGAAATAATATCAAAAAAAAAAAATGACAATAGTGGGTAGAATCAAAAAAACAAATCAAACTACTAACGTGGTACGTACCACTTTAGTAGTTTGATTTGTTTTTTTGATGAACGCTAAGAATAAATATGCTCTGTGGTATACGGAAGCTCCATGGAGGTAAGAGAAATTCAGTCAATATTTCTGTCATTATGGACATTCTAGAGCGATGTATAGGTACAATGAAGATTGTTTTACCATTATCGACCTTACTTCTCAACATCTCGAATGGAAAGTAGGTAATCGAGATCGATTGTGCTTTTATTGCGATATCTAGGAATCGGATGACGATACAATGACGCTGAGAGCAGTTTCAAAAATATTTTATCAAATTATTGACCGAGCGAAGCAAAAGTCTGTGAGGAAACATCGGCGGCGTGTTTGTTGTTTGTATATTTATTCGACGTTAACTTGTGTTTCGATCTATATGACATTTTGTAAAAAGTTATATAGGTAGTTAATATAGAGATCAAAAATGTTTTCTGATGAATATCTAGTGTAATTCCGCTTCTATACGTAGATTCAATTACAATAAGGAATAAGGGATAAATTTTACTCGGTAGATATTTTTTTATGAAGTTAATTGAGTCCTTATTGTACTTGAAGCGACGTAGAAGCGGAATTACACTAGAAAATCATCAGGAAACAGTTTTGAAGATGGACTTCCGCAAAGTAACGCCTGATTCAATGAACTATTGGTAGAGATCTTTCATTCTAAATGTGCCCCTCTACCGTATTTTTGTAGTATTTGTTTTGTAGTATGGTGGAGGGGCGTGCACATTTAGAATAAAAGATCATTATGAAGATATAGGCGTCAAACAAGTCATAGTCACAGTAAGAGCCAAGCATAGTAAGTCACGGTCAAGTAAAAGTGCCCTAGTGGTGGTGGATACTTTAATTGAGACTTTTATGGAGTTTTGGAAATAACACGAAAAGACATGTTCCGCCTTGTTATATCACTTGCACACATGAACACTTATAGTTAAAAAATACACCATTGTTACACATGAACACTCGAAAATACACAAGTGTAAGAAAATAATAGCATGAGGCATAGGTATCTTCTAAGTCTGCGTGCTTCATCTTCGAACACATCGTCGCTTACCAACAGGCGAGTTGGTGGTCAAACGCGGACATATTAGGGAATAAAAATAAACTCGTCTCTTCTCCTTGCTTTTGGTTTGGTAGAGTTAGCTATTCTTCTTGTTATAAGATTTTTTTATATTTTTAGCCTGCGTACACTTGATGTATTCCAATTTCAAGTTGAATACTAGTTCCATATTCCCGCCAACATTTCGCACCAACTCGCCACACTTTTTTTGTCCACATTTCGTGGTCCCACGGTCAGAGAAATAAAACTATTGAATTGAACCTAGGCTGAGGCTGGTTACGCATTTATGTGCTCTGGCGTGCCTTGCAGGACAATGGTAATGGATTGCAGATATTATGGAAAGAGAATTAGGTATATTTTATAACTAACCGCCCGTCCCGGCTTCGCACGGGTGAAGATTTTTTTTTAACATTCTAGTAATAAATATATGTCTAGACCCCGTCAGGAACCGGGAAAGCAGAGAATAAAATAGCAGCCAACTGTTGGTTTATAAGGCTTTTCTCACTGCTCAGTGTCAGTCGCGGTGTACCTATTTACACAAAAAATACGCATTTAGAAAAATCTCACATGATAGGGAGCCTACCCCCTTAGGGGTCAAATCTCATGACATCTCACCAAGGTTGGGCGAAAAATCACCAAAATCGCCTCTCGTAATTAATGGATGCCCCCTTATGAAGGTAGGTACAAAATACAGTCAAAACCTTTTACTGCGACATCGTTTAGAACAACATGCCGGTTATAATAACCTATCGATTTGTTTGTACTTGCACGATACACATTAAACATCACCGGTTTTCACGACTATCGGTTTATACGACAGAATATGAGCAGTCCCTCCCTTCGATGTCGTTATAATAGATTTTGACTGTATACTCCTAATATTTACCTAAAGAGCTTGGAAGCGATTGGCTTTGGTATATCGCCAAAATCAAGTAAGATGTAGTCAAAGGCATAATAATAATATAATAATAATAATAAAGCCTTTATTCCCAAATAATTATATACAATTTCACTGTGTAATTCTAGTTATTAGTTATTTATTTCCTTTGGGCACCCAAATTTGGGTATAGGCCTCCTCCATGCAGCTCCATGCTTGTCGCTCTTGCGCCAGTCGCGTCCAGGTGATTCCGGCGGCTTCGACTATGTCGTCGCGCCATCTTGTTTTGGGTCGCCCTTTTGACCTGGTTTCTTCTCTAGGGTACCAGTGCAGGATTCGTTCGCTCCAGCGCCCATCTGTAGCTCTCGCGACGTGACCTGCCCACTTCCACTTAAGCCTGCAAAGCATGCTTGCGGCATCTAGCACTTTTGTGGTTTTCCGGATGCTAACATTTCTGATTTTGTCTTTAAGCTTAATTCTTAACATTGACCTTTCTGTTGCCCTTTGGAAAATTGATATTTTCGATATAAGGTTTTTCGTTAAGGCCCAGCATTGACATCCGTAAAGAAGTGATGGAAGTATGGTGTTATCCATCAACTTCTTTTTAATATGTATGGGTAGCTTACTTTTAAACACGTCTTTATTCATCCAATATTTTTTCCAAGACAGGGCAATTCTCCTGTCTACCTCTTTTGTTGTGGCGTCTCCGAAAGATATTAATTGGCCCAGATAGATATAGTCATTGACGTATTCGATGATACCGTTCGCTTGTATAGGTTTGGGTTCTCCATTTGTCATAGCTTTAGTCTTGGACATGTTCATCTTTAAACCCACCTCTTGACTTGCTTTGTCCAAAACCATTATCATCGATTGAAGGCTTTCATGGTTTTCAGCGAGTAATACTATATCGTCTGCGAAACGTAAATGGGTAAGTCGTTCTCCGTTTATGTTTATTCCATGCTTATCCCAATCCAGTTTCCTGAACATTGTTTCCAATATTGTTGTAAACAGCTTCGGCGAGATAGGGTCCCCTTGCCTGACGCCTCGTTGTATTTTGAAATGATGTCCAATTGATTCTAGTTTTATTTGTGCAGATGAACTGTCGTATATGATCTTCAACATATTTATATATTTGTCTTGGATGCCTTGTTCTTGTAAACTTTTCCACAGGTGTGCGTGCGAGATAGAGTCAAAGGCTTTGGTATAATCTACAAAGGCTAAATATAGTGTTTTGTTATGCTCGTTACACTTTTCTATACACTGCGTCAGTGTAAATATGTGATCCATTGTAGAAAATCCTTTCCTAAACCCGGCTTGTTCCCGAGGCTGTTGTTCGTCCAAGGTTTTTGTTATTCTTGCTAGTATTACCGACGAAAACAGTTTATAAATAGTAGGTAAGAGACTGATGGGTCGGTAATTGTCCATAGAGTTCGGGTCACCTTTTTTGTAGAGCAGTGTTATTATAGATTGATGCCAATCCTCTGGAACTTTTTCTTGTGCGATGATTTGGTTAAATAAATGTTTCAAATGTGGTGCCAGGGGCTCTATCATTGCAATGATTGCATCCGTAGTTATTCTATCTTCTCCCGGTGATTTGTTTTTCTTGAGGCGTGCTATGGCGTGATCTAGTTCAAATGTTAGGAAGCTTGTTACGTCATCTATCGAAAAAGTGGTTTGTCTTATTTGTTGTTCATCGCTGGAGTATAACTTTTTATAAAAGTTTGTGGCTACGTTCAAAATTTCTTTCCTATTTGTAGTTTTTTGTCCTGTAGATGTTGTTATAGAATGTATCCATTCTCGTTGGCTATCGTATTTCTTTTTAGTATGTTTTGTAGAGCTTCTTGTTTCGAGTTCTTTTTCTATAGCTTTTATTCTAATGTTATACCTGCTGGATTTCACTTTCTTCTGTATTTTCCTGTGTAGAGTTTTTAGTCGCTGTCTTTGATAATTTGATCTTGGATAGGTTTGTTTCAAGTGTTCTCTTTCTTCAATTAGTTTCTCTATATCTGGTGTTATGATTTTTTCTTTTATTCTTTTTTGTTTTGGTAGTTTTTCAATGCAAGATTTAATAGCCAAAATAGTTTTTTGATAGGAGTCATTGACGTCTAATGAATGAATATTCTGAATTTCAGAAGCTATTAATGTGCTTAGTGAATCTACTTCAATAGGTGTGTAGTTATTATTTCGTTTTTGGCCAAAGTTGCTTCTAGATTTATTTTGTGTGGTATAAGTATCATAAGTAGCTCTCACCATTCTGTGATCAGTGGAAAATTTGGTTTTAATAACTTCTGTGTTCAGTATTTTTTTCCTCTGTTTTGCTAGAATAAAGTCTATTTCGTTTGTTGTCCTTCCGTCCGGTGATTGCCAAGTCCATTTTTGTTTTAAGTGTTTTTTAAAAATAGTATTCATGATCGTTAATCTCTGCTCGTGACAAAAATTAAGGAGCATCTCACCTCTAGGATTTCTCTCTCCATAACCATAAGGCCCGCATATTTCATTTTCTTCTTCAAGTATTTGTCCTATTTTCGAGTTAAAATCTCCCATAACAATTGTGTCAGGACCTGTGTTAGTCAAAGCTTGCCTCAAATCCGTGTAAAAAATTTCAACATCGGTTTCTTTTGCTTTTTCCGTGGGTGCGTAGGCTTGTATTACATTTATTAATGATTTTTCGAACTGCAGGTCTAATCTTACGACTCGATCTGAGTATGTTTTGAAATCTATGATGTGTTTTTTTAATATAGGTTTGATTAGAAAACCTACCCCATTAACACCTTTTTTGTCACCTCTGTACATAAGGATGTAGTTATCCTTTTCTACTATACACTGGCCTGTGACCTTTACTTCGGATAATCCAATAATATCATAATTTATATTTCTTAACGCGTGTTGCAACTGTATCATACGGTTGCTTGATACAGTTGTTGTCAAAGGCATAGCTTAGTTAAAAATGCCAGTTTCTTTATGCTGAATTGTACATTGAACGCCATTTAAGATCTCATTGGAGGATGATGGCCGTAAACGATAGCGTGAGCGCTTGCCTCTGGATGGATTTTTGCACCTCCACTTTACAATAATATTATATTGACTCGACGCAAATGCAAATCGTTCGGGGAACTAAGGACAATAACCTTAAATTATTAGTGGTTGGACCTCCGTGCTGGCGTAGTTAAGATGGGATGATATTTTAAATGTAAAACACGCCTAATATTTCACATATAATAAAGAAATATGTTTCTAAGCTGATAATTCTATGGTCTGACCAGATACATAGTGGGCAATACACGCACATTTTGATACACGTTACTTGTATTTTTAATCAACTTAAAAAAGGAGGAGGTTCTTAACCAAATAAAAAGAGGGGGAGGTTGTATGTTTGTTCACCGATTTCTCCGCCAACTGTTGACCGATGTAAAAAAAAACTTTTACGGCCACTTATTACGTTTTTCATTCGATTTATTAAGTCAGTTTTTTAAATTGATAATTATTATGCGTATAATATAATCTAATTTCTATCAACAAATTATGTTTGGCATTGAGTATATAAATAATTTATTGAAAGTAAAATTGAAATAAAAAAGAAACCCACGACCACTTTGGAAAAGAGTTTATAACTTTCAAACTGCTGGACAGTTATTGATTTAACATAGCTAAGAACTACCACATTGAAATCTGCTCACACATTGTAATAAATCGCTCCAGTAATGTGGGAAAAATCATATAAACACAAACGCACTCAAATAATAATATGCACAATGCATATATCGTCTCTGTTCTGTAGAAAACTCCTTTCGGGGATCTGCAAGTTTTTTAAAATAGGCTTGCGTTTGTCCTCATGCTCACCTGTGGGGCCAGTACGAGAACTTGCGAAAAAGTATTCGTTCTGATAATAACACGATAGCAAATGTATGAAAAATTCAGTTTCCCTTTACGTCCGATAGAGGCGCTGTTCAGTTTTTCATACATTTTGCTATCGTTTACGGAACGAATTCTTTTTAGCAAGTGCTCGTACTAGGGCTACTGATGTTAAACGATGATGCGGTCTACGATGGAGCACACTTGATTAAAAGAAACCGATTCATTCGTAATTTGAAGTGTCGTGTCTTCACTACTTTACTAGAGCATATCTAGGACAGTAAAATATAAAAGACGCGGCGTTACCTGCGAAGTAATGGGTGAAAAAACAAAAAAAATTGCTCTATTCTATAGTGCGTTTCACCAAAGAGTTCCCTCGCCGTAATGTTGGCTCCCCTGCACTTCACATACACATTACAGGAAAAGTGCAGGGGAGCCAACATTACGGCGAGGGAACTCTTTAGTGAAATGCACTATACTCTTTAAATAATGCAGTAATCAATGCAAAGAGACCCCAGACGTCATAGACAGTGCAACATAACTCAAACAATAAGCCATCGGCCGGTTGTTAGGATATGCAGCAACAATTAATGCTAAACACGACGGATGGAGCGCGACGGATGCGCTGCCCGCACACGGAACAGATGGAAGTCGACTGAATGTTTAAGAACCCGCTTCCCACCACAATTATCAAACTCGCAAATAAAATAAAAATACCGAGGGCATTATCTAATGACATTGCAGATAGACTATCTGGTTATATAGTTCAATTCGAACGTTCATGGGCATATAGATAGTTCAAACGATCTATAATAGGAAATCGGGGTGACGAGCGCAGTGCATTGCCATCCAGGGTATTTGAACTGTTGAAGTTCAAAATTCTGAGTGGCGTTGAACTGTTATGGGCAAGCGTGAAGAGCCAACTGGCGAGCGACTTCGCTAGTCTCATGAATCAGAATCATAAAACAAAAACATAAAATGTGGAACACTTCAAATATATAAGAATACTAGCTGTACCAGCGACTTCGTCCGCGATTTCTTCAGAAAAAAATTGCCTATATCCGTCCTCATGATACATAATATTATCTCGCAAAATTTTATTAAGATCGATTAAGCCGTTTAGCCGTGATTATGTAGCAAACAGACAGACGGACAGAGTTACTTTCGCATTTATAATATTAGTGTGGATGTGGATGGATACTATTTGAAATCACAAATTCATAAATTAAGATAATTCTCTATTTATTAACATAAAAGTTCAACGCCTGGAATGAATGGGTGTTCCCCGATAGTTACAATCTGGGTGTCTTCAAGTCAAGAGTGAATCGGTTTCTTCTAGGCAAGTGTGATCCATCGTAGACCGCATCGTCGCTTAACATCAGGCGAGTTGGCGGCCAAGCGCAAGCCTATTCTACAATAAAAAAATATGCTAGGTAGATGTAATTAAAACGTGACAACATTTGAAACAAAATAACTCTCTTGATTTTGTTTAATCATTGACATCATCAATACATCAGATACATCAGACAAAAACATCTTATTGAGTTACGAAATTTCGCACAACGGACAAAAAAAGCTATTACAAATGAAGGGACCTCGTTCATACCGTCAGCAAAATAACTCTTTAAAATTCCTAAAGAAATAACTACACTCATAAAGTGTTGCTGTCCTTTTCTTATAAAGCGAAAAGAAAAGAAACTGAAGTAAAATATGTACCTAATGTAATTATTTTAGTTTTGTTGCCGTTCGGTAAATGTTTCATCAAAAAATATAATAAAAAGGGTTAGTTAATACATATTTAATTCGGTGTGATTCGGTATGCGCGCGTTTATATCTTTTGTAGGTTTAATAGAAAAAAATCATAAAAAATATTAGTCTCTAACCATATTTTACAGAAATTAGGTAGATGTAATGATGAATTTGAAAAATACTTTTTATTGATGTTTTTTTCCGCCACAGTCCACTTTTTTCTTCTAGATACATCATCATCATCATCATTATTTAAACTTTCACTTTGCTGCTGACTGGCTGAGCACTGTTTTAGCTCTAATTCGACCTTGCGCACAATGCTGGATTTAGGGAAGGTCGAGGCTGGAAGTCCCGCAAGCGCCTAGCAAAATACTATGTAAAGGCGCCGTTGGCAACCTTTCTTGTATCTCTCTTAGCGGTTAAAAACTTTTGATAAAAAAACACCATACCAAATTTCTAAAGGACGCGTCTTGGACACGAAAAATATAGAGCGTTAAAATCTTGCTCAAGTATGTACCTAGCCGATAATAGTCAAACCGGCACTTGTACTAAATAGAGTTTAACAGTTAGGGGAGTAGAACGGGGGTTCTAAAAAGTCAAATCGGGCCCCTTCGATAACCAGTCGGTAACCAGATCACGAAGACCCGAAACGACAATTAATTGTAAAATTCAAGTGAAATAATTATAGCCTACGCCCTCAGTTACACGATTCTTAACGGGATATTTACAGTGAAAAGGTTGTGGATAGAGCTCCCGATATATATAAAAATAAAACACATCAGTCATAGGACTGCACGTCAGAAGTGAAAACTTAAGTAGTAATTTACCTACTCTACAAGGGATGGCGCTGTTTTAAAATACACGGTACAGCGTTCGGTGACGATGCCGCGAGTTCCATGATTTTTGTTCACCCAAAAAGTAAACCTAAACCAACGCGCCTAAAGAAGTTTTCACTTCAAAAATATAATAGAAAATTTAAGTATAGCCTGTGTTGCTAACTTTACATTTGAAGTGAACCGGGGTGAATGACTGACGCGGACAGGTACTCTTTGAGTTAATTTTGATAAATTAGCAACATTGTGTTTGTAACCATTTGTAAGTAAACATGTAACTACTAACAGATGTATAGATACATTAGAAACTGTATTTTCTGTACCTATTCTAACTAATCACGACATAGATCATGCCAAAACTGCTATAAAAATTCTGAACAAAAAATTATTAACATAAATACATATAGGCTTAGATAATAAGGTAGGTACATCAAACGAATTATATATAAGGCTAAACTTTGTAATTTAAAAGAAAAAAAAAACTGTTTATGAAACCAAAAAGGCACTTAAAATTCTGACTTCGGTGAGCGACGAATCATTTGCTGAAAATCCTATTATTTTTTGGTATTAATATAAATGAAATGAAATAATTATTAAAAGCATAGCTATGGTCGGTTAGAAAAATTAAAATTCGTTTCAAATATATGAATGTTTTTAAATTATTTGTAAAGTAAAAATATTTTTTTTTGAAAAGTAACACATTTATAGAAAGGTTTATTATATTATCATACAGTCACCTTACAAAATAATTAATACTAGCTCATGCTTTGTAATACACATTAGAAAAAGAAGGTCGATAATTGAATGAAAAGTGCCATGCAAGTTACCAAAAAATCAGAAGGGTGTTCTGTGGACTGTGGAACTTTTATTAATCTGTAGCCAAATATAACCAATGTCGGACTTGACATCAGGCGAACAGCATGCATGTTTGCCGCCCTTTTTATAAAAAAAAAAACTACGCAATTATATGCTGTTAATGACTTAAGAAGCCCTCACTGACCAGATTTATCTCTTTCGGCTATTTTCAACATTTTAAAAGATTAAAATTACATAAGTAGAAAAAAATAAACGATTTTGTATTTAATAGATTGTCATTGCGAACAATTAAAGTAATTTTTAAATTGTTTTATTTTGACAGAAGATCTCCGCCATACTATTAAATATCTTCACGGAAATTGCTTTGTACCATTTGCAATCTTATTTTAAAGATAATGCCCAATCGGCTTATTAAATATTCACTCAGTGATTTTTTTCTTCAAAAATTTTGATAATTTGCTAAATAGAGAGCTGGTCAATGGCGCGTTAAAGGTCATTGGCGAATTTTTTTTTTTTTTTAAATCGCGATTTAGTCCGCGTTTTTATGCTACCTTGGTGATACTATAATCCCCATGCTGCGTAAACTCCGCTGCTTTAGACCAAGTTCACACCGAAGCGGCCGCTACACAACACTGGATGCCAAACGACCGATTCTCTCACAGACGTAGACGTTGCTAAACGTTTCCAGTCCAGAAACATCCAGCAGCAGCACGTTGTGTATTGGTTTCCAGTGGCATCGGTGTGGACTGATGGGCTTTAAAAGACTTTCATCCGTCCGCGCCATATCAGGAAGCGCTCATGAGCTTACAGCTTTGTCCATCTGAGAAATCCGGCACTGGGTATATCAAAAGAAGTCAGGTGAGAGTGGTAAAGCAGTTCACACAGTGCATGCTACGCTAGCTTACGTGTGAGCGCGTCTCGTAGCGCGGCGGCGAGCGTCGCAAGCGCATGTCGTAGTGGCGCGTGGTACCGCTCGCATAATCGCACATCTGCCCAAGTTATCAAGCTAATGTTAGTGTTATAATGATGTATTTCATCTAGACTGTTAGTACTAACGGTCTAGCTCTGGTCCATCACTAAATACTGGTAAGCTAATGAATGTTGATGTTTCATGAGAGTGTTTACAGGCCGCTATATTTTATTAGCTGTAACAAGTTTTAAAGATAGTTCCACTCTGTGCCGCTCACAGTTCTAAGAGTACGAGCATGTCAAGTTATGTGAAGACCTAGGCCTATACTGCCAAGACGACGGACGGATATCTGAATATCTGATGGGGCGTCCTAGTTGGAGCAATTATCCAACTTAAAGCAGGCCACAGATATGCGAAGCATAGGTGAACTTGCATGATATCGACCTGTCGATTAAAATTAAAATAAGTACTTACAGGCGGGATGGTCATAGAGTGGTGCAACCCTGGTGCCCTCGAGAGGGCCACCGGCAAGCTTCACGGCCAAGGTCTCCAGGAACTCCCTGATGGTGGCCTGGTCCTGCCGGGAGGGCCCCGGGGACCCGCGCCCGTCTTGCTCCTCTTCTGAAAGACAACACGTCCATTGGCAGAGACATTTAATTATCTAAATACGCTTCTGCGTCGGAATTGCACTACCGCACATCCCGACACCGTCAATAAGTTCATCCCCACATTTTGCAATGCTAGAAATTCCACACCGTTCGGATTTTTCGCTCTTTTCTTCCGCGGACCTGCAAGGTGTGGAATATTCTTCCCCTAAAAGGTCTTTCCGCATTCCTTCAACATATGGAGCGTTTCTAAAAGGGTGTCTACAACCGCCTTTCCGGGCTGGCAAAGTATAAGTCAGGTGTCCATATAGGCGGAGATTACTGCTTAGCATCAGGCTGAACGCTTGCCTATCCGCTCTTTTAACCTCCGAGACAAACATAGGGGTGTTATAAGTTTGGCGTGCGTACCTATGTATCTGTCTGTGGCATCGCAGCTCTCAAATGGCTGAACCGATTATGTTTTTTTTTGGTTTGAATGGTGAATAGCTCGAAAGTGTTCTTTCTTAGCTATGATTCAAGAAATCTGTTCCGCTGTTTGAGGATCATTGGCCCTTTTGCCGGTTTTTAGGGTTCCGTAGCCCGACAAGGAACCCTTATATGTTCGTTCTATCCGTCCGTATATCTGTATGTCTGTCCATTCGTCCGTCCTAATTTTTAGGGTTCCGTACCCAAAGGGTAAAACGGGACCCTATTACTAAGACTCCGCTGTCCGTCCATCTGTCTGTCCGTCTGTCATCAGACTGTATCTCATGAAACGTGATAGTTAGACAATTGAAACTTTCACAGATGATAAATTTTTGTTGCCGCTATAACAAGAAATACTAAAAAAACAATAAAATAAATATCCCTTTAAATATTTATTTTATTCTGTTATTTAGTATTTGTGGTATTTGTTGTTATAGCGGCTCCCATACAACAGACCCATATTTACTTGCCAAATTTCATCTAAATAGGTTCAGCCGTTAAGTCGTGAAAAAGTAACATTATCTTTTCTACGTTCGATCAAAAATTTTCGAAGTTTTCTACTAGTACTTATTATACCTTTACTACTTATAAGGATAGTATTGGTACTTCAGAGAGGAAGTACTTTTTTCTTATATAGTTTTATTAAAGTAAGTTTAGAAAGACTGAGTAGCCAGTCCTATTATTAGTTTTTAACAAGCCTCAACATATAGATAATACGTTTGCGCTTGACCTGATGATAAGGGATGATACGGTCTACGATGGAGGAAACTCACCTAGAAGAAAACAATTCACTCGCGAATAGAAGACACCCAGATTGCACCGCATTCCGCAGACTTGCTAGTCTGTGGAATACGGTGCAATCTGGGTGCTACGAACTGCTGTTCGAAAAATAAAAGTGAAATCAAAGCGCATCGTACGGGTTTTCGTAATATTGACTATGAACCGGTGTCCCCTTTTCTTGCCTACTCTGGCCGTCCGATAAAAAAATGGACTATTATAGGACGAACAAGCGGTACCCATTAGGACGTGCGATAGCGCTTAATTGTAAATGCCACTCGCGGGCATCCTTCTTCCTACTTTTATTGAGGAGTGAATTTGCTTACCTATTTGCTCCAGCTTGTCGGTGGAGATGGACCAGGGCATGAGCGTGGCGGCACGTTGCACTTGCCTCAGGAACCAAGCGCCCGACTCGAACTTCACTGGACTGGAAAATGTAAAACAATACGTACTCAGATAATATTTTATCCACCATCATCAGTCGACACAATCATCAGAAATCCTAAAAGCTAATATAGTGAGTACCTCATTTCCTATCCATCATATCCATTGTCCTATCATGTTCCCACTGCTGGGACATAGGCCTTCGCTCAGCGAGAAAGAGAGAGAGAGAGAGAGGGTGGGCTCTCCACAGTACTGGCTCAGGCATGTTGGTAAAAGGCAATGGTTAAAATATCAAAATAAATAAATATCACGGAAATTATTGCACACATGGTCATCTGACCCCAAACTAAGCAAAGCTTATGGCTGCCAGAGACTGATATACATACGTACATATTATTAAATACATACGTAATAAACCCTTCGATAATTAACCCTTGTATTTGTAGCCCTATATTAAATAGAGGCATATTCGACGCCTGATTTCAATTTTATATCTAAAGTCATTGTTGAAGCGTTCTATGGTTGTATCAGGCGCTAATTTACAGCTTAGAGAATTGCTACGACAATATTGTGAGTAAGAAACTAAAGTCAATTAGTTAGTACTACCAGCATAACCAAGGTTTTATATGCTAACCTACGGGAACCTTAGCAATTTTTTTTGATAAAAAATAGCCTTTAATCCAGGGTACCTATAAGCTGCCAATGCCAATTTTCATCCAAATTCTAGTTGCATTATAGAATTAAATTAAAAAAAAAAGTTTCTAGATAAAATTGCGGGTGCTAGTTGATAAAATATTTTTCTAATTATTATGGAAGCGCTTTTGAGCACAACAAATTTCTTACAAAAATGCCTTGACAGCCGTTCTAGTAAAAAAAACTGAGGCTTTTGAGGGGCTTGATTGCTCGTCTAAACCTAAAGCTGTCAGCCAGAGTCAATGGTGATATTATCGAACTACGGAGCCAATAGGTTGACTGCCTCGGTGGCTCAGTTGGTAGTGATCCTACTTTCTGCGCTTGGTGGCGTGGGTTCGATTCCCATCTAGGACAAACATTTGTGTGATGAACATTTGTGTTTGTTCTATGTCTGGGTGTTAATATCTATGTATGTATGTATTTAAAAATATATATGTATGTATATCAGTCTCTGGCTGCCATATTACAAGCTTTGCTTACTTTGGGGTCAGATGACCGTGTGTGCAATAATGTCCCACATAGGTGGGCTTAAAAAAATGGCCGTCACGGGATGCCCAGCAGATGTGAATTATGATGGCACATGTCGTCACGTTCGTCACGGCATACGTTTCAGTACTACCAAGGAGCGGAGTTTTTTAAAAATACGTATTAGCATTATTTTGGCGATTGGCCGCGGTTGGAATGATCTATCGGCGCCTTGCTGCTTATTTATTTAGTGACTAGTGCTTTTGCCCACGACTTCGTACGCGTAGATTTTCATATAAACTTTCAAACAATTTTTCCTCCCTAAATTCAGCCCTTATAACATAGCCTGTACTTCAATCTGGTCATAGCTAAGCATATTCGTGAAAATCGCATTTAAATCCGTCCAGTGGTTTAGTAGATGTGCGTGGACAAACAAACAGACAAAAATTCGAAAAACTGTCTTATTGTGTTCAGCTTCTTATTTTAAGACGCCCGGTGTGTGTCTTTTTTTTATATCTTGCAATTACAGATTTTTTTTATCTCTACGTTTTTATTATTATTATGTATAGAAGAATCTATACATATTGTGATACGTACTCTCTGACGCAGCAGATGCAGGGTATGACACCGCCCTGCTTGTCTCCGCCGCACCGGAGGCAGATCCCCTCATCCGACGTGGTTATACATCGTCCGCTGCTGGAGCTCTCGCTTCTGCAATAGAGTAAGTAAATATGTTGATTGGTTATCTATTACTGGAGGACGGCTGTCAGCTCAGCGTTCTTTCATCTCACTCACAAAGAATGATCAAAATCGGTACACCCAGTCGAAAGTTCTGAGGTAACAACATTAAAAAAAAACAGTCGATTTGAGTACCTCGTCCTTTTAGGAAGTCGGTAAAAAATAAAGTCGCTTTCCGCGTCGGTCTGATTGTATATCCGCTAACTCCTCCCAAACCACACAACGGGTTTTGATGCGGTTTTCACCATCAGTTAGATAAATTTTCACGGAAAGTTTATACACCTGTATATAATGAAAAGTTCTGGCATTCCGGGAGTGACACTTGCCTACGTCACTGTCCAGTTGCCACTTCATTGCAAGAAATTGGAAAATAAATTGGTATTAATCAATTAAATATAATTATCAATGTAAAAAACCGACTTTATCAGAACTGGACCAAATTGAAATGGAACCAAATGGGAAGCACCAGCTTTCAAATAAAAAAAGAATCATCAAAATCGTAAGTAAGTAAGATTTACAGTTATATGATTATTTACGGGATGTTTACCGTGCTCCGTCCTTCCACAACCTTACCACGGTAAATATCCCGTAAATAATCATTTAATTGTAGTGAACAACCGTGATAGTTTAAAACAGTGTTTTACGTAAGATTTCATCTATAATTCGTGAAAAATAAAAATAAACTGCACTTTCATTTTCGTACGATTTTTTAATTTCCTCAATTTTGGCGTTCGACGTCACGTGCATTTGCCAGTGTCAAGTATTTTGTGACACTCTCCTAAGGTACATTTAGCAACAAATGTGAGAATTTGACTTGATAGTGGTAGAGCCACAGAAAAGATATTTTTATTTTGTTTAATTAGAACGGCTGTCAAGGCACTTTTGTAAGAAATTTGTTGTAGCCACTTGCACCCATATAAACCCATAGCAACTGTGTTAGCAACTATGACGCGGAGATCGACGCGTTGACATAAATAAGATTATTCAATCACATATCTGTCACAATAGCTGGCGACAGAGCTTCCTTCTCATTTCCGTCCTATTTACTTCTCTTTTCTGTGGGTAGAGCGTCATTATTTCTGTTATTTTTTTGTTTTATAAAATATATTTAAAGAAAATACCGGGTACATAATTGGAGTTATTTTTTGGCATTTTATATTGACGTCGATTATGATGTACCATTCTCTAAACTAAACTAAATTTGACAGCTCTAAAATGTTGCCATCCTTTTCTGTCGTATTTATATGAAAGAAGACGCCGATAATTGTAGTCAAATTAGTTTAGTTTAGAGAATGGTACTTATTGTCGTGACGTCTAAAGCTCAGTTTACACAATAAGCAATAGATAAAATAAATTATTTTAGCCGAAACTCCATAGGTGCAATACGATGCAGCAGGTTCTGCAAACCTGCTGCATCGTATTGCATCAAATAAGTCGTGCAAGGTAAAGTTGATGTCTAAATCTGAAGCAACGCCACTGCGATATGAACGCGAGGTGTTGCAATGCAAGTCTCTTGCATGCAGGCTGTTCATCTTGAAACTCTTGCATGTCTGCAAATACTATCTTAATCATCGTTCAACTTAATTAATAAGGATAAGTGTGAAATTAAGTACTCAATTGCTTATGAAAGAACAAAAACAAAATATCGACACCACTTCAAAAATCCACAAAATGAAACAAATAATAATTTTCGCAGTTTAAAAAACCAGAAAACATGATTTAAAATCGCTAATCCTGATAATCCTGGTAAGGATAATGGAACAAACTTTACAAATTATTGCGTTGTCATCGGTCCTTGATAATTGTGCAAAGTTTCAAATCTATCGAATTGAATTGAATTGAAAGGGGTGAAAAAAAACTGGCCTTTTTTGGATTTTGTTAGAATAACCACAAAGTAAGCCTATTCTTTTCTACTATTATAATCATAATCATCACCATTGGCTTATTTCCATCTACATTAGAGATGATTTGGAACTTTGGCGTGAAGGTGAAATAACATGTCGCTTCTTAGTACTAAGTATTAATTTGTATTGCTTAATTTGTGTATTTTTGAGTGTTAATTAATAGTAATTAATGCACTCGTGTTAATTTAGTGCCCTCGCTTGCGCTCGGGCACCAACATAACACTCGTGCATTAGTAACTCACTTTGGGCTCGATGCAACAATCTACTATTATTTCCCGGATTATATCATGGTGTGTATGTTTTGTATTTGTTGTTTTCATCAGATGCTTGAATCAACCCTCCTTGCGAGAATAGTAGCAAGTAACGATCATGGAGGTCCCAACTTAAGAGTTCCATTGTAGGTGCCTGCACTCTGATATTACTGGGGGGCTACCGCAAACACAAAAACATTCTTAATAACCTTTCATTGGGCTCTCGCTCTGTCAGCTAATGAGAGAGGAAGACAAAATTCAAAGTAAGATTTAAGATCCTATACTACGACTAACGTTTTTGAGGTTGTGGTAGCCCATTAGGGCACTATAGTGCAAGTTAGTGTGTGTGCAGGTCACGAGTCTCGGCAATTTTCTTACGTAATTATTTTAGCACTTGCGCTGAACTGGTTTTAGGAATAAGTTTTAATATGTATACTTGTATAATGCTCTCGGTGCTCAAATAGGAAGTATTTCTCGTTATTTTCTCCCACTAAATAAATATCCTTTCTTAGATAATTGATTGAATCAGGCGTTACTACGCCTACTCTACACTACTAAGGTCATCTTCAAAACTGTTTCTTAGACGAAGATCTATTGTATTACCGCTTCTATGCCGTGTCTAGGACAATAAGAAATAAGGCATTAAATAAACTTAACTTAAATGTATTACAAAAAAAAAAAAAAAAAAATTAAACACATAAATAAATAATTGATCCGTTACTCCCTCGTACTTGAAACGGCACTGAAGCGGAAATATATACACTAGAGATTTGTATAAGACACACATTTTTAGGGTTCCGTACCCAAAGGGTAAAACGGGACCCTATTACTACGGCTCCGCTGTCCGTCCGTCTGTCTGTCCGTCTGTCACCAGGCCGTATCTCATGAACCGTCACAGTTAGACAGTTGAAATTTTCACAGATGATGTATTACCGTTGCCGCTATAACAACAAACACAAAAAAAATGAATAAAATAAATATTTAAGGGGGCTACCATACAACAAACGTGATTTTTTTTGCTCGTTTTTGCTCTATATTGATAATGGCAACAGGAGACGCTTGAAATATTCACAGAATATTTAGTTATATATTGACTTTAAAATTAAATAATTAAATTAAAATAAAATTAATATTTAAGGGCTCCCATACAAAAAAAAGGTTTTTTTTTGCCGTTCTTATAGCTAATGGTACGGAACCCTTTGTGCGCGAGTCCGACTCGCACTTGGCCGGTTTTATTTAACACGTTACATTTATACTTCCAATTCCGATGATTTAATCCGTGTAATTTCTTAAATTTTATAATTGTATACAATGCGGATAAAAATAAATTTAAAAAATTTAGTTTTGTAACAGACGCATCTGGAAAGAGAACCTTGATAATGTAGCAAAAATAGTGGTTATTTCGTCACAGCTATAGTCTGCAACTTTTCCTTTCAAAATTGTCAAAATGTGCAAGAATAAGATTAAAAATTACGATCGTATATTGGTGGATGGTCCAAAGCTTTCCGTTTGTGCCTTTATGGAAGTGATGATGATAATGCGAAGTTTTGATGAAGTGAGGAACGAACATTAATTAAATTAAAATTTTAATTGATTTATTTCAATTAATACCGTACAAACACTGATAATAGAAATTTAATCATTAGCTAAGTTTATTTCAATTTAATTATTACAGAATGGTAATGATTTATTACATATCAATATACTTAAGTAAATGCTATAAAATACAACTAAACCTAATTATTTTGACAATATTCTAACAAAAATTTAAATTACAAACAAAAATAAAATATTTTTAATCGAATAACCCGCCCCTAACTGTACCCTGTGCGAAGGTGCCCATAACACTAGCAGCATTGCCACGCTGAATGGCTATGGCCAACCTTTGCACAAGGTACGAGCCGGAGCGAGGGTCATTATTTTTCTCCCTCAACCTGCGCCCCAACTCACCAATGAAGCTTCTGGCTTCAGTGGCCCAACTGCCCATGGTCTCCACGGCAATGGGTACAAAAATGTACCGTGGCACCATAGCTGCATACTTCAGCCGCTTCATGCAAGCGGCATTCTCTGCTTTAATTAATTTAATTTAATTAATTTATAATTTATTTAATTTAATTAATTTATAATTTATTTAATTTAATTAATATTAATTCATAAGAAATTAATAAAACATTTAGAATTAAACCATAATAATCAAGACATTAAAATAAATTCCTAACAATACAAACACATAATTATATTTGTTTAACATAAGACGATGAATTGGAAAGTCATTTGTTTTAAATAAATTCATGTCACAATTAAATTAACGTCACCATAACAAAAAAGAGTTCCCCAAGTCGGTCTTCCCGTGAACATGGTGCATGTAACTGCGCCGAAATATCGGGAGCTCCTTCCACAACCTTACCACGGTAAATAACCCGTAAATAATCATATAACTTTAGTGAACAACCGTGATAGTTTAAAACAGTGTTTAAAAAAGAGTTCGTTTTATAATAAACTAGCCGTCCGCCCTGGCTTCGCACGAGTGTAAGCTCGGCCTTCGGCCTCGCTACAAAATATAATATAGCCTATGTCACCCGGGGATAGTGTAGCTTCCCAACAGTGAAAGAATTTTTCAAATCGGTTCAGTAGTTTCGGAGCCTATTCATTACAAACATACAAAAATAGGTACAAATCTTTCCTCTTTATAATATTAGTGTAGAAAATACAAGTTTTTTTATAATCTATTATAAATATATTGTAGTCATTGTATTTTATGATTGAGTTCAAATTGGATTGCAATTGATGAAATAAAAACCTATTTCAAAAATAATGAGTGTTTTTAATTTAATTTAATTTGTACTCGACAAGCAATAATTTTTTAATGTTTTTAATGAATAGTATGTAAGAAAAACTGTCTGATCTACCTTGAATTTTTGCAGTTATTCAATACTATACCTACTCATAATATATCTACATATTTCCGCAGTTTACTCGACGTAAATTGCAGTTTATTTTGTAGCCATCTGCAAGGTCTCCTGGTTTGGACACCCAACTAGGTACCTATTTTTAACTGACTTCAGAAAAGGAGGACAGTTCTATGTTTCACTGTATTTATCTATTTTTTAATTTATGTTCACCGATTTCTCTGCCAACTGTTGACCGATTTCAAAAAATATTATTTAGTTAGGTAGGGTATACTTCCAATTTGGTCCCATTGTCAGCAAGTCAAGATCTGATGATGGGATCCCAGGGAAATCGAGGGCAACCCTTAAATTTTATAGGCACTTGTTACGTTTTTCATATACTTTATAAGTCGGTTTTTAATGTGATCCACGTGTCTTCCCCAGGATTATAGTAACCTATCTTAGGATTATAGTTAGGTACCTATTTCTTCCAAAAGAGAAAAACTTCCAGATTCCTGGCAGCATTGGGGTTTCTCCAGGATTGTAGTTCTTAAACAAGTAAAATCGAATGCAATGTAACAATAGGTTTAAAAATAGAATAACCTATATAAAAGCAATCACCACTGACTGATTACGAAATCTCGAAACTACTTGATCTACG
Source organism: Agriopis leucophaearia (assembly GCA_949125355.1). Classification (NCBI taxonomy): domain Eukaryota; kingdom Metazoa; phylum Arthropoda; class Insecta; order Lepidoptera; family Geometridae; genus Agriopis; species Agriopis leucophaearia. Next base: position 2,618,057 of record OX421262.1, read on the forward strand.
AAGCTGAAATTCGGCAGGTAGATTCCTTATCCAGGATTTTGCAAAATGGCCGGATTAAGATAGTCAAATGGAGATTGAAATTTTATATGAAAGTATACGTCTACGAAGTCGCGGGCAACAGCTAGTTAATTATAATGACATTAGAACCTTTTTGAGCGCAAACTCGAAATGATCGTTGCTCGAAATCTATAGTTTTTAATATCTTTGGCTGCAACGTAAGAATTTAAAATTATCTATAAGATCGGTTTAAATCTTTGGCGATAAGAAATTATTACCTGTAAACGCGGTTTCAGTGAAATACTGGTGTCTGGAAGCGCGTTATTTTTATGCGATTGCATTTGCACGCAATTAACGCTGAATATAAGAAAAATCAAACTCAAAGGAGTTTGTAATATTTTGTCGCATGCCCACTTAGAACTCATCAAAACTAGGCGACGTTGTGGATGTCGTTATTTTCATGGTATTTATAATATCGATAATTCCATTTGTTCGGAAATTTAAGAACGCAATCCTTAATTTAAATGTTCCAAACTCAACAATTCTAACATTGCGATGCGAGCGTTTTAAAGTAATAAAAATATTAGACTAGGACTGACGGGGCGGATTCAGCAGAAGCATTCGTATCATAACATTCGTCTAACTTTATGCGCGTACGAGCGTTTGTTACACAAGCACATTCTTTCGCTAGCTCGCAGCTTCTAAAATTCGTCTTCCGGCAAATTTTTATTATCATTGAAAATATCGGACAAAGTGTCCCTCACTTCTGCATGCGTCGCCCCTTCAACGGAAAGCGATTTACTTTACATAGTCACCAAAGCAAATGCTTCTGATGAGAATCTTCCCTTGTCAAATCTACCTGGAAATGAATATATATTAGAGTCTGTTCAGAAAGAGAGTTGACTTGGATTGTGGTTGAAAGGACAAATATCTCAATAAATAACACGCAAATTCACTCAACAAAACACTACGCTGATAAAACAGCTCACGATAGCTGAGTTTGTCATTTATATACATATCATTTATATATATACTTTTATATATTAGTATATTATAGTTATTTAAGTATTAGAATGTGTTATTATTAGAATGTAAGTATCATATTTTTCACTATTTCACGCCCCGCCTTCTACCTTCTGTATGAATCCTCTCCATCCTAAGGTTGCCTAGAAGAGATCGCTCTTAGCGATAAGGCCGCCAATTGTTACACTAGTTTGTTTTGTTCAAAGCTATTTTATCGTGTAATATGTTATTTGTGGTGTGAACAATAAAGAGTTTATCTATCTATCTATCATTTAATTAAAACATACACCTGAAATACAATTTGGGGTCAACAATAATGCTAGTATGGCCCGTTCATTGACAGCGACAGTGTGGCCAAGGTCACACACGCCAAGGTTGATATATTTACGCAATCTAACACCGTCGGTCTGAGTGGCTAACGGTATTCTAAGTTCTCCTTCCTAGCACAGCAAGTACGGCAAGTATAACATATTGTGGTTCTTCAAAAGGGTCGTTAATAGAGTCTTTAAACGATGGCATCGTATCTGTGATGCCCCTGGTGTTTCAGGTATCCGCAAAAGACGTGATCACTGATCATTAAATGGCTCGTTAGCTTGTTTACAGCCTATGGCATAAAATACAGCTTGTTCAAATTATCTTCTCTAAGAAAAGTCGAGGATCAGGCTATGTACTGTATGTATGTAGTGAAGAGAGATGATGATGAGAGATGGTTCGAAGAGATCTATTCACCAGTGGTTTGATTGCAGACTAATGAACATGACTTTTACCCACGATGCAACTGAAAATGTATATTTGTTTGGGAAAAAAGGTTGCATGCAAGCGTGTACCTATGTGTATTTGTTACCATTTATTTCCAAATCAGCAAAAGTTGTTTTAAATGCGGTTTGGTATTTGAAAGCAGATTTTATAGTAGTTAATATAAAACTAGCTTTTGCCCGCGGCTTCGCCCGCGTGTCGAAGAATTCTATGACCTCGTCTTATCAATGTCCTCAAAAATCACTCGGCCCTCTCTCGGTGTGGTCTCGGAATAAAAAGTTATAAAAAAATGTTTGTACTAAAACTAAAACCATGGAGCCATGTCACAGACCTTCTGGCGGCCTAAAAAAACTGAGAATAGGGCTTAGCACCCAGCCTTTACGAAGTTAATTTAGTGTCAAAAATATCTGCGCCCTAACTAAATATTATGCTTCCAGTGTCAGTTATTGGTCAGTGCACGAAAGTTTTTAATTATAACATTAAACAGGTTTACACGGAATGGTGCTTCTAAACCGAAAAGGGGTCAATGTATTCATAACTTTTTTTAAATAGGATTAACCCTGAAATCAAATGACAAACTATTTAGTGAACTTGCCATACTATGTGACCCATTTTTTTTTAAATTTTTACCCTCCTCCACGCCCTCGGTGAACACTCGTAGTATATGCCAAGACTCCCCCCTCTTCTCCCTCTAGGTTTCACGTAGTAATTCATAAATATAGTTTTGAATCGTTTTTGTTAACAGAAAAAATTAAATAAAAATTTGCTTACATTTGTCTTTATTAATACGGCGCTTGCCGCGTGACGCCAAGAGTGCGCGCATTATTTGAATACAGCTCGAAAAAGCGCGAGATTTTATTAGAGAATCCTGACTAATTGACAAAACCTAAGAGAACACTGTGACCAAGCGTGGTATTTTGAAGACCCTTCCTCCTCCTCCTGAGTAGGTCACGTAGTTTGGGTACGTTCCCTTAATAGAGAAATGTCATTTACACTCAACAAAATGCATGGAACAGCTAAATTGTGTTTCGTGATTTCAGGGCTGGTTCCAGTTAAAGTTGTTCACAATGATCAGTACAATGACCTCCTTTCGGCTTAGTGGCACCGTTCTGTGTAACCTTGTGTAGAGAGCTACGGAAATAATGTAATGTTCAGTGCAACCCTGATAACAATCTTTGTTTTGAATGGTCGAGTATCAAAATTCACCTACATTTTTATGGCTTTTATAACGTTACTGGCTGTTGCCCATGACTTCGTATGCATATATGTACTTTTATAAAAACTTTCAACCATCATTTGCTGAATTTTTTGCTTAAATCGGTAATGTCGTAAAATCCTTTCGTAACGGATATTTACATCTTATAAGGAATCTACTTGCCTAATTTCAGCTATGTTAGCTAAGTAAAGATCTCGAGATTTCGTGATATTTTAGTCACAATCAGTCGGTGAATGAGCGATGTTTTGCTATCATATTAATATACTAGCTTTTACCCGCGGCTTCGCCCGCGTGTCTCAAAAACCACTCGGCCCTCTGTGTGGTCTTGGTATAATTATAAAAAGTAAAAACATGTAAAAATAACGTAAAAAACGCAAGTCCTCTGATTTGATTTAATTAACTGACATAGCTGAGATTAGGCAATTAGATTATATCGACAATAATTGTCGACGATCCCAAACTCACTGAACACCTAGAGCCGCTCAGCATGCGCTTGCGCAGTAATGATGCGCAGATGTAATGACGCAAATTACAAACAAAAACAAGGTTATAATTAGATAAGTACGTCAATAACTAATTTTATTACACTGAACTCATCTCATAGTCATATCAAATAGGATAGTCTTTATTTGTAAGTAAGTATAATTATTCACAAACAGAGTAACTAATATTTCATCATTTCAGTCTATCCTGTTCCCACGGCTGGGACTCATGCCTTCCCTCAGAGAGAGAGGGTGGGCCCCCACCATTATGGCCCAGTCATCATCATCAGCTAGAAGACGTCCACTGCTGAACATAGGCTTTCCCCTTTAACCTCCACACTGAACGATATCCTGCCATCTGCATCCACTGGATGCCCGCGACTCTCACAATGTCGTCGGATCATCTAGTGGGAGGCTTACTTACGCTGCGTCTTCCAGTCCAGTGCATGTTGGTAAATGCCGTATGTTTTTGAACGTTTGAGGTTCTTGGACATATCGGTTTCCTCGCGATTTATTTAAGTACCAAATAAGTCATTGGTGCAAGGCCGAGGATCGAACCGGATGGCGGTCAGATTGTACAGCGCAACTGTCTAACCACCATCATTTGGTCATATCCATTGCTACATAAAACTAATAATTACTAGATTTTAACATGAAATACACTACATATCCCTGACAATTAAAATAAAATAAAAGTTTAACTGTACTAAAAGGTATCGTGATGAAATAGAAAAATCTAAACACTGCACTCCCATACCGTACACTATATTATAATAATATAATCTACACTAATATTATAAAGAAGAAATATTTGTATTTTGTATTTTTGGATGTTTGTAACGAATTAACACAAAAACTACTGAACCGATTTTAAAAATGCTTTGACCAGTAGAATGCTTCATTATCCCTGAGTAACATAGGCTATTTTTGTTACTAGAATGTTAATAATTCTAATATATAATTATTTTAGTCAAAATTTCCACAAGAAAACGGGAAGTTTAACATTTGTTATCATATCTAAATTACCTAGTACTTTAGATACCTTTCCCAGTTTGAGACTTTACATCTTTTGTACATTTTCAACATTATTACAGGCAAAAATAAATTACAGATGGAGTTTAAACAATTTGTAATAAGGTCCCGTATTTACCTTTACCTTTACTTGGGTACGTAACCCTAAAATACGATCGATTGAAAGCATGATCAACGAAGAAATAACGCAATCAGTCCTGTTGACTGATTTGATTTTCATCATGCTTTCATAAACTGGGTGTAATATAACACTGGTAATTGGTAATTTTCAAGACCTTCAACGGTCTATGGGTATATACTCTAATTGTTTTTGTAGTGTTAGCTTGTATTTTGTTTAGCACTTGCACACTTTAACGAAAAATAATTTTAATAATTTATATTTTGACGGAGATCCAAAAATTATAATAATATTGTCACTTTAGATTTCCTTCGCAAAAAAGACATGAAAATTGTTATATGAAAATTTGCATGTACGTTTTTGTTGATTTCTACATAATAATATTATATTCAAAAGTGAGATAGCTGTCGCAGGCTTTGAAAAGTAGTTTTTAAGAAGTATATAATTTATTGATAACGCAACTTTCAAGGATGTTTGCGCGCAACTTTCTGTACCTTGAATGTACCAAAGTACATTAAAAGTGCAGTATATTGAGTTTAATTTGTTCTCTACTTTATTTTAAAACCAAATGTTTTGCAATGGCAAACAGATTTTTTTTTTTTTTTTTTTTTTTTTTTTATAAAATTAGCAATGTGAGAAAACGGTATGACGATTAAACAAATAAGATTGAAACAAAGGCAGGTTTAAAATATAAACTCAATAGAATGTGTCTATTTGCATATGTATTGTGAACGACGCGTATATACCTACCTAATGGGAAAATCTGGTATGGAGATATAACTAACCCATAAATATTAGAAATAAGAAGTATAATTATATCCTCAGGTAATATTTGCTCATAATCAATGAAATATGAAAAAGAATTTAACCTTTCTATTAGAAGTCAGTCAGGGTCAGGGTGCATGTGTACCTCAGATCAGATAAACGAGAGATACGGTAAGGTGGCGTGGTGGGTGCGAACGCATCTGGCCTAAACAGGCTTGATGCTTTTAGTCAAACTCACCCAGCAGACAACCTTGTCGCGTTTTTTGCATGTGGACTATAAGTTAATTCATTAGTGTCTTATAAGTTTCTGAGTGTGCGTGAAAAATAAGTAATTAAGCCGTACTTACAGTTTTTGCGGTGGTTTAGAATAATAAGTAAAAAAATATGAAAAACTATGACATTTGAACGAACGATAATTTACTACGGCATATCTCCTTTTTTCTGATCTGAGATGTGTAGGTATCCTATGTTATACCACGTTTTACTTATATAGGATTCAACCTACAAGTTCCAACATAGTTGATTCAGTCAAATTGAAGTGATTAGAAAACACACAAAGATTAACATTTTTAAATTTGCTCAATTATTGGTTCACTTAGCCTATATTTACATAATGTACATACTCCATTTCATGATTCACTGACTTCTGATTCTGAAACTTGGAAGATAACACAGAAAATTACATAACATAAGCGTGCATATTCAAAAATATATCCTAGTAATATACCAGACTAGAAGATTAAGGATTATTTATTTACTTAAATTTTACGGAAAAGTTGTCAAAAACAGTCGGTTAAACATCGCCGTGCAAATTTTTGGTGAGTTTCATCCTTTAATTTAAGTGTTTTTTAAAAACATTGACAGAATCAGAAAAGTTCACAACACTTCAATCAGTCTTCATCCAGGTCAAACCACATCGAAGTGACGCTCCTGGTGCCATCTCGCGCCTGCTCCTCTGTGATGATCTTGAGGACCACTACCTCCATCATACAGAGTGCAAAGAGGATGATGAACACTGCAAAGTTACCACCGTTGTGGTGGAACTGGAAGCTAGCCGGGAGAGGGCCTGGGGGAGGCCACGCTGACACCCCGAAAGTCACGAGGTTCGCCACTCCTGATAAGTCCATGTTTGTTTCATCAGGTTTCAGAGTTCATTTTTGAATTCGGTTTTCTTTTGACGATTCAGAAATCTTGTTGTTAGAATTATTTTTCGTTGACTTTACATAAAATCGATTGGATGTTAATTTGTTAAAATCGGAAACAAAACACTTCACTGTTAAAACTTTTCCGGAATCCACATCTTTCACTTCCGGTTTCTTGTCTGCAAGTTTTCCGACCTTTTTATCACTTCCGGTAACTTTGAAGCAAGCTCGAGTCGAGGTCCGAGTGCACTGGAAGCGGGTGCTGTTCCCCGCTACCGGTTGGTCCTGTTGTTTATACACTGCACGCGTGTCAATGGCTCGCGTATCGAATGTGTAATGTCCCGCGCTCGGAAGCCGCTAGTCTCCGCTGCAGTCTCAGTCCGCCTTTTGCAATTGCTTATGAAATGTTACTTTAGATGCGCGTTGGGAAAGAAAATGTGAGCGCAAGCCGGCCAAGGCCAGCCTGGTGCGCGATGACCTTACGTGACGGCGTGATATTAGATTTTTGTTTGTTTTTGTTATCAGTTCAAACGCATTGCTTAGCTGGCGGCTTTCTGTTGCAACGAGATATGCTAATTTAATTAAACACTTGGGTTACAGCCAAAGACATTTAATATTGTGTGTGTAAATACATTTCTTACAGCAATAACTACTTTGAAATACAGATTTGATTACTTTAATGTCATCGTTGTCTTAGACACAGAATAAGCTACCTATCAACGTTATCACGGAAAGTGCGGTACTTTTATTATAGGAACAATCCTGAAATCACGATAAATATATCAGCTCACAGCTGTTTCATAGAAAACTGTCATTTACACACGTAAAAATGTATCAAACAGCTGATATTTTCTCCGTTTCGTTAAAAAACTAACCCGGTATAAAGCTAGCTATACTCGATACAAGCGTTAATTTCCGCTGATAGCTGTAATAAAATTGTACGAAGCCGTATGGTATAGTGGCTGTCAGAGCAAAAAATGCTTGAACCAAGTATAATAGAAGTATCGAGTTAGAATATTAAACATTTGAATTAGAACATTAGCATCAAATAAACCGGCCAAGTGCGAGTCGGGCTCGCGCACTGAGGGTTCCTTACCACCACATAATACAGAAAGTAAAGAAAAGCACAGTTTTTTTGTTTGTATAAATTAGAACGGCTGTCAAGGAATTTTTGTAAGAAATTTGTTGTAGCCAGTTGCACCCATGTAAACGAAACGTCAGTCATTCGAAATCAGTTAGCAATTGTGACGCGGAGTTCGACGCGTTGATCTAAATAAGAATGTTCAATCAAGGTTCTGTCATAATGCCTGGCGACAGATTTTCCTTCTCATTTCCATTATATTTAGTTCTTTTTTCTGTGGTGCAAAAAGACAACATCACGCTCAGGGTTGATTCACTAACTACAAACACGCACGTAACGCGCCGCGTTATCTTCACCTCAAAAAGTTAGTAAATAAGGACCCAAGTATCGACTGCACCCGACTTGCTGGTGAAGAGAAATTTGTCACTGACTCGCACTTGGCCAGTATTTAAGATTTTTTGTTTTACTTTTGAGTGTGTACTATAATCATGCCAAGTTGGACGCTTGTACGAATTAGGTACCGTTTTTACACTAGAGCTAATACAAAAATACATAAAAAATACGTTTGTTGTATTCATAAGGGGGTGGCCCCTTATTATTATTTATTAGTTAATCCACAAGGCAAGTTAATAGAGTCTTAAAGGGTCGGCAACGTATTTGTGATGCCTCTGGTGTTACAAGTATCCATAGGCGACGGTGACTGCTTACCATCAGGCGGCTCGTCTGCTTGTTTGTAAAAAAAAAACGCCATAACATTACATATTTTGTGAAAATTTCAACTGACCATCTTTCTATTACGGTTCGAAAGATAGAGCCGTGAAAAGGTAGGACGAACAGATATACAGACAGGATATTATTAATAGGGTCCCGTTTACACCGTTTGGGTACGGAACTCTAAAAAGGTACTGACACCACTTATACTGCTGATTACCTACTTTGTATGTTTAAATGATTTGCATATAAATACAGGTGTACTCACAGTTAGGTTCAAAATCGCTGCATTAGGCAATTCTATGTTTAATTTAGCATCGAACAAAGGATTTTAATTATGTATGAAAGTAGGGCACGTAGAGATTATTGACCGAGCGCTCTACGTAAACCAATATGCACTTTACTGTATTCAATAGGTAAAAGTACTCTACGAAATTGACGTACATATACATTTATTTTGTAAAATGAAGCTATCTGATTTATATAGTTATCTATTTAGGTCTATATCAGTGACTTACATTGGTTTCACCCAAGAGAATGTAATACTCGGTTTCACATTTTGTGGTTTTAAAACAGTGCCGTAAATAGGGCTGTGCCAGCGGTGCCCAGGCACAGGGCGCAGACTCTGGAGGGCCGCAGAAATGACCACACCACGACGAAGTTTTGTTTTCATGGGCGCAGTTATAGAAGCTCGCACCGGGCGCATAAAAGGCTAGTTACGGCCTGTATTATATGTCTGTGGTTACGGCACTGTTTAAAAAAATTAACTTCTTTAAAAAAAAAAAAAACGCATGTACAATGTAGGGCCTGTGAGTCCCACTACATCACAGAATTGTTATTAATATAATATAAACAAATTAATGAAGCGCACCGACATTCAACAGTCATCAGGCCCCGTCAACTGTTCTCACATTGGTTGGCGTAGTAGCACAGAATACAATGGTAGTAAGTGGGTTAGATAAAGAGATACAAGAACAAAAAAAAAAATAACAAAGAGAATGTAATACTACGTAATATATATGATATGGTATCACAGAATTTGTCATATTTGACAATTTAAAAAAACTTGAAAAAAACAAAAAAAAAACGTTGAGAGCTGAGAAATAAATTAATTCCAGCTGTTTATTTTGTAAAAATGAAAGATAATAACCGTAAATGTGTGAAATGCAAGGCAACAGCAACGGAAGATCCAAAATCAGCCAGCCAGGAGTCAGGAGCAGCCGAATCTGGCCTTGCACCGATTCCCAAAACCAACATCTTCCAACATGAACCGGTATTTCAGTATAATTTTGAGTAATTTTATGAATAACTGCTGCACCCGCGGTTTCACCCGATAGTGATTAAAATTAGTGACGATGATGAAAAGTAGCCTATGTGTTAATACAGGACATAAGCAATGTATATTCCAAATTTCATTCAAATCCATTCAGCCGTTTCTGCGTGATTGAGTAACAAACATTCATCCATCCAAACTTCCACATATATACGAGTATGATACTAGCTGCGCCCCGCTGTTTCACCCGCGTGGTGATGAAAATTGGTGATGATGATTATGATGATGAAAAGTAGCCTATAAGTTAATCCAGGGCATAAGCAATGTATGTTCCAAATTTCATCCAAATCCATTCAGCCGTTTCTGCCTGATTGAGTAACAAACATCCATCCATCCATCCATCCATCCAAACATTCACATATAATATGATACTAGCTGCGCCCCACGGTTTCACCCGCGTTGTGATGAAAATCGGTGGTGATGATGATGAAAAGTAGCCTATGTGTCAATCCAGGACATAAGCAATGTATATTCCAAATTTCATCCAAATCTGGATGGATTTGGATGAAATTTGGAAGTTTCTGCGTGATTGAGTAACAAACATCCATCCTCCATCCATCTAAACTTTCACATATATGATATTCGTGTGAAGTGTGATTATTCTAAATCAAGGTTTGAATTTATTTTTGATCAGTTCCGCACTTTTCTTTCCATGAGAGATTAATCCTTATTGTGTTTTCAGCGTGGAAGAATGCGCCAAGTTTTGTTACCCAGGGCAAAATCTCCAGAATTTCAAAAAATGCTTTATACAAGCCACAAAATGCTTTGTGACAAGCATTTTCCTGAAAGTTCTTTTGTTGAAGACCATTTATTTAAAAAAAGAAAAAGCTTCATCGTTATGCCATTCCATGTGAATCCTCCATTGCAATGATCAATATTGATGCACAATCTTCTCAGGCGATGACCAGTGTCAACAACGAATAATGGATCCTTGCCAGTACACAGCTGACTAAAAGTTCACAGCCTGGGACTTCAAAATTATGTGGTGCAAAGTTAAGTTTATACCTGAATCCAGTTTTTTTTTTGACTGACTTCTAAAAAGGCGGAGGTTCCGACTGTTTTTTTTAATATATTTTCACCGATTTCTCCGCCAATTATGAATTGATTTTGACGATTCTTTTTTTTGGTAGGCCATATTTCAGCAGTGGTTCTTTGTAAATTTCATCAAAATCGGTTTACCAATTTAGTTTTTAAACCAAATAACTGAAAAAAAATGTCATCTTAGTAACCAAAATTGAATGTAAGTGATTTGAAACCCCGTTTTTTTTTTAGGATTGAAAAACCGGGATTTTTCGGGTTTTTCGAGGTTTTTTATTTACAATGGTTTATGTAGAATATTACCACCAGAACATTAATAAACCATCAAGCATCACAAAAACTTACTGTTTCTCTATTTCATCTCTACTGATCGAATAAATTTAACAGTAAGACCACAATCTATAATAGGGTATTTGACACTGGTGGAAATAAAATATGATACTTAGATATATTGAAAGGTTTTATTTTAAGAGATATTTTAAATATTTTTTTCATATTAATAATAACCCCTAAATTTAATTATTTAGATTAAAAAATCACGATTTTTAATCTATTTGTCACGTGACTTGAAAATCCAATGACAGTGCGTGACGTCAATATGGTGATGACAGCACAACCAAAACAAAACAAAGCAAACAGAAACAGCTAAAAATAGTTGAAATACTTAATAATCTTGAAATTATTTGAACGAAGACCTATTTCTTTCTATCTACTAAATATTTATTTCCTTTGCAACCATGGAAGGAGGGTACGCGAAAGCTGATAGTGCAAATTTGCCCAATATGATATTTGAGTTGCATCGTATCTTCCTGCAAGCCGCAACCAATTTCTTCGTATTTCAGCTTTAGGCGGTACAATTATAAACAATTTCTCAGGTGTAGTTTTCGACGTATTGGTACACTGAGGCACTACACACCAACAATAACTTTTACGATCCATTTCAAGTATTTCAACGAAATAATTACAAATATTTATCAAAAACAAGGCATTTCCGGATGATGCGCCGGCTGGGCTGGCTGACGGTGACAGATGTATACAGGTAAGTTACGTTCAGAAGTTACGTCCGAGCGCAACCAGATTGCACCTTAATAACAAGTGTAACATTTTTGGTCGAACCATCGAGGCTCATCCATGTCCACTTCCTGGATGGTCGCTTCTGAAAGAAGGAGTTCATCAAATAGAGTTCCTTCTTCTCCATGAAGTCGACCAGCCGTTGGCCTCTCGGATTCTGCTGTCCATACCCATATGACCCCACTCTTAACTCATCGACATTCCGTGTGCCCACCTTAGCGTTAAAGTCACTTATAACAACGGAGAAGTATGTTTCGGAGGTATGTATGGCTTCAGATATCTCCTCATACAATGCCTCTACTTCATTGTCAGGGTATGTCAAGGTTGGCGCATATACCTGTATGACCTTCAGCGAATAACGATCGGTTATTCTGAGTATAAGGTATGCTACCCTGCTCGACACACTATCGACCTTAACCACGTTGTTGATGAGTGACCTGTGGACGAGAAAACCTACACCACCCTGGGACTTTCGTTCTCCTTCCCGGAAGAAGAGCATGTTGCCGGAATCTAGAACTATCGTATCCTGTCCCTCTCGTCGGATTTCAGATAGTCCTATGATGTCCCATCGTATTTTGCTCAATTCTTCCTCCAGCTTAACAATCTTCTCGTCAGTCCTCAATGTTCTAATATTATGTGTTGCCAGGGCCAAATTACGTTGGGGGTGGTAGCGGGGCAACTTCCGGAGATTCTTAGCACCCCTTGCTCCACCGTTACCTGGCCCGGCTGGCAAATACATATTTAACTACATTTCAGTATTTTCTTTACTTGCACACACGAATACAATATTTTTAAGGCTCAAATAAATAAAAACTCGAAAAACCCGAAAAACTCGAAAAAAACGGTTTTTGAAATTGAAAACTCGAAAAAACCGGGTTTTTAAACTACCCGAGTTTTGCATGCCCTATTCCGTAGAACTACAAGGAATCCATATAAGTTCATTGGGTCCATACGTCTGTCTATCTGTCCGTCCCAAGTTTTTTAGAACTTTCTAACTTTTATAGTAGACTAGCTGCACCTCGCGGTTTCACCCGCGTTGTGATGAAAAATAGTGATGAAGATAAAAAGTAGCCTAGTCTTTTCTCCTTATAACACCCCCTATCTGCCAGTAATCGGTCCAGCCGTTTTGAAGTCCAGAGGAACCATACATACACACAAATCACCTTTTATATGTATAGAGAAGATAGAAGATAGATAGACATATTCAAAGAAGACTATAAAAACCTTCTTAGGGTTCCGTAGAACTACAAGAAATTCATATGTGGGAGACTTTTGTTTTTTACTTTTTGACTATTTATTAGTTAATCCGGCGTAACATTACCGTATTCTGTAAAAATTTCAACTGGGTATCTATTACGGTTCCAAAGATACAGCTGTTTAAAAGTAGGACGGACGGACAGTCAGACAGCGTAGGCTCAATAATAGGGTCCCATTTTTACCCTTTGAGTACGGAACCCTAAAAATTATGTAACCTTTACTGATGGACACTATATTGTGTAAATAATATGTAGAGGTTCAAAAGCCTTTTGATAATTAACATGTATTTTTTGTGCTTTTACAGTATGAGATGGATACCGATATTGTCAATGCTCAGGTGAAGATCAACAGTGCACATGCACAGCTCACTAAAACCTCACAGCTCGGGATTTCGAAATCATGTGGTGTACGTGTTAATTTTATTATTTGCTTCCCCTGGTTCCGTAGCCCGACAAGGAACCCTTATAAGTTCGTCTGTCTGTCTGTTTATCGGTCTGTCCAATTTTTTTAGAACCTTCTATCTCCTATAGTTATTAAGGCAAGTACATGTAACTTTGCACAATTACTGTATAAGTATAGGCCTCAATTTTAAAAGTATAAAAAGGATATAATTTTGCGTATTTGTTTGGTTGGAGGTGACTCTGGTACATAGAAATGGAGATGAAAATATTTTTTCTCTGCTTCCCATCGTGTGAGGTATCGTTGAATATCTTTTAAAATGAAGGCAAGGTTGCACACATCACTTTTTAATCAAGTGGATATGTTGTGAAATATGGTTCGCCAGTGGAAACTTGTAACTTACCATGCTCATAGGTTATATTAAAAAGATGTTCTAGCTCAAAGGTCATTGACATTTTTGTGTAATGATCTCAACAAAGAATGTTTCCCTAGTGGTTTTCTTATTGACTAAACCATAAAAAGTATATGATATATCGGGATGATACATGCGGCCAGTTCCGGAAACATAGTGCGCCCTATGTAGGTAGTTGTAATTCGTTAACGCGTAGTCCGATTTCATTCAATTTTTTTTTTAGTAAGGTGGGATTTAATGCACAGTCCCGTTAATATTTCAATATTATTGTCCCGTAATTATTGGCAGAGGTTTTGTTGTTCAGAAGTCACAGACATCACAACTATCAGTATTATGTCCAAATAACTTGAGGCCCGAAATGTTCAGGAGCCTTTGAACGTATGGCTCATCTTTAGCTGGTGTTCACTTTATCGTATAGGTTTACTGTCTGTCCGTCTGTCACCAGGCTGTATCTCATGAACCGTGATAGTTAGATAGTTGAAATTTTCACAGATGATGTATTTCTGTTGCCGCTATAACAACAAATATTTAAAAACAGAAGAAAAAAATATTTAAGAATACTCCCATACAACAAACGTGATTTTTAAGCTCGTTTTTGCTCGATATTGATAACGGATACTTTTACTCCATATTTAAATTTGAGTTTTACATCTGTTTTCAGATTAAATCTTATAAAGAAAAGCGATTACAAAATCAATGTCGAAGAAATTTGCGCAAAATTTGTAGTCTTCAGAAAAAGATTGGAAAATTAAAAACTACACGTATTTTAGAAATACTCATGGATGAAGATACTGTAAAAGAGTTGTCAACCAACCTGACTGATTGTTTTGCTGTTTTATTGCAAGGTCTACTGCTTAACTGCAAAAGGAAAAAGATGGAATTTACGACAGAAAATAGTAGCTTTAAGGCTATACAAGCGATCACTTGCATGTTATCAACTTCTGCGACGACTTTTTTCCTTACCATGCCAGACGACACTAAAAAATATATTAAATAAGCTGCCTCTTAAACCTGACATCAATAAACATCTTTTTGATGCTGTAAAAAAGATAACAGAAGCATCCTGTCCACTAAATAATGAGTACAGTCTGTTGTTTGATGAAATGTCCACCCGGAAAAATTGAAACTATAACACGAAATCCGGATCAAATAGATGGCTTTCAAGACCATGGAGAACAGCAAGGACGAGATCCCCAAATAGCAAGCCATGCACTCGTATTTATGATTGCAGGGATAAGAAAAAATATCAAACAGCCTGTGGCATACTATTTGTCAGGTGATCATTTCACAGCAGATAGATTATATCAGTTTGAACTAAAGAGGTATGTTGTTTACGTTTCAAATTATTTCAATGTATTCATTATATATTATTGTTCTACAATGCATTACGGTACATTAATTTATCTCGCATTATGACGCACATGGAGCGCGCCACGGTGCGGCTGTGAGCCACGTGGAAAAACTTGGGCAATTTTCCACGCCTATTAGCCGGAACCCCGGGTTTATCTGGCACAAACAAAGTGCACAATAAATTGTGCAGATGCAAGGAGTCAACAGATCGTCTGAGCACCTTGCAGCAAGTAGCAAGCTGATCCAACATCCTTCTCACTTCTAGTGAGTTGTAGCCGAGCTGGCCGACCAAGAATTTAGTTGGGTACATGAACGGGTAATAACCGTGAAGCTTCTTATACAGCGATCTTAAGAAAGCTTTTTGAACCTTTTCAAGCATCCGCACATAGGTGACGTGGTGCGGGTTCCAGACACATGCGCTCGACTCCAGCTTGCTTCTGACTAACGAGTTGTACAATGTTCTAATAACTAACGGATTTTTAAAATCTTTGCCATTTCGTAATACGAAGCCCAGACGACGATAGGCCTCTTTGGCGAGATCAGAGATGTGGTCATGGAAATTCAGGGTACGATCAAATGTCACTCCCAGATCCTTAATGCTATTTACCCGATTTATACATAGATTGTCAAGATGATAATTATAATTGATGGGATTTCTTTTGCGGTCAAACGTCATTACATTACACTTGGTCACATTAAATGTCATTTTGTTTTTCAAGCCCCATGCACAGATTCCATCTATGTCCTCTTGTAAGGTAAGGCAGTCACAGGGTGATTTTATTTCGAGAAAAAGCTTAAGGTCGTCGGCATACAAGAGACATTTGGCAGAAGTCAGCACTTTAGGTAGGTCGTGCACCATCATTTTAAATAATAACGTACCAGTGATGGACCGTTATTATTACACCAGACCGGCTTACACCAGATCTTGTGTGATATGGTCCCGAAACGTGGATACCATGCTTAACATACTGCCGCCGGTCTCTCATAAAGTCCGCAAATAAATTTAGGAGGCTGGGAGAAAAGCCAAGGTCACATAGCTTTTTTAACAATATACCGTTATCAATTTTATCAAAAGTTTTTTGAAAATCAAAATATATGACGTCGACCTGAGAACCACGATCCATGGCATCGGATATATAATCAACTAAGCCTAACAAGTTCGTATTTACGGATCGACCCGGTCTGAAACCGTGCTGCTCTTCACCTATTTGTTGTTTCACCTGCCTATATATTTCCTTATGTAGGATGTACTCCAAAACTTTAGCGGGCGCGCTTAGAGTGGCTATTGGACGGTATGGTGTATACCTAATTGTAAGATTATTGACTAACCAATATTAAAAACGATTTTTCAGATATTGCAAAGTGGAGTAATATCCAGGAATTTTATGGTTTAGATGTATGTAGCAGCTGGGATGTATGCCAAAATTACTCAAGGTAATAAATGACGTTTTATAACATACGTCTATCTATATATATAAAAGAAAGTCGTGTTAGTTACACTATTTATAACTCAAGAACGGCTGAACCGATTTGGCTGAAAATTGGTGGAGAGGTAGCTTAGAACCAGGAGACGGACATAGGATACTCTAAAAACGGCTGGACCGATTTTGATGAAATTTTGTGTTCCTGGAGCGGGTCATAGTAGCGAGGCCGAAGGCCGAGCTTACACCCGTGCGAAGCCGGGGCGGTCGACTAGTTTTGTATAAAAATACGTCCGTCTGACCAAATTTTTTAGAAACTTCTAACGTAGTTAGTTAGTATAGTTATTAAGGCAAGTGCTTGTAACTTTGTACAATTACAGTTTGAGTATAGATCTCAATTTACAGGGCCTTACTTAAAAACGTTACTCAAGTTGACATACGCTTAAATATGCTCCGTCTTGTTTTCGCGTGTGACGAATGCCGTCAGTGAGAAGTTGAGAGAGCATTTTAAAACATAGATCAACTTGAGTAACGTTTTTAAGTAAGGCCCTAAAAGTATAATAAGAATATAATTTTTCTATTAAGTGGCGTTTCTCGTATGTGAATTGGTGATGAAATATATTTTTTCGCTGCACCTTCTCGTACGTAGTATCGTTGAATAGGTCTTTTAAAATGAAAGGAAGGTTTCATACATATTTTTTTTTATCAAAAGTATATTTTGCGAAATATGGTCCGTCAGAGTAGCAAAAAGTTGCCCCCTGCATTTCTAAACTATTAGACATACTTACATAGAAACTTATAAGCTGATAGGTTATAATAAAAGCCTCGTGCCCACAATTACCTATATGACTTTGGCTACGAAAAACAGAATTCTACCATATGCGTGTTTTGAGTCTAGACACGGTCTTGGCCAGTTATTTTTTACTGTTATACAGAGAGCACTTTTTTTTTTTATTAATTGCTATTGCAACTCAATCCTAACTCAAAATGTTGTCTGTTTTTAGGAGAGCTACCAACAGAAGCGCTAGCTATTGTCAATCTCATAAATAAAATTGACCAGCTCTTCGATAGTCTAAATGCGAACACTCTATACTTGAAAAGGGGGAAGAAATTTTCAAGAAATCTCTCAGACCGAAGCCCCCATTTGTAATATATTCAGGAAATGGTCACACTCGGAGTCACACAACGAGAAATGGAGAGAGCTAGGCTTAGAATTTCTTTTCGCGATTGAATCCGGAACGTGCTATCCAAGATGAAGTGGTAATGGGCAGGCCACATCGATCGAAGAACCGACAATCGATGGGGAAGAAAGGTTCTTGACTGGAGACCACGAATTGGAAGACGCAGCGTAGGTAGGCCAGGCCTAGTTTATAAAGACTTAATGTACAATGAAACCATATACAGATAAAGATAACTTATTGGTGAACTATATACAATATCACACTTCACAGTTGAATATAATATAAGGTACTGTACAATGCTTACTGTTAATTTGTTATTGTATACTACCAAAATAATCTTTGAAAGAGTAGTAAAGTCAAAGTCAAATCATTTATTGCACATTAGCTGTACCCGCAACTTCGTTTTCGTGAACATTAATATTGTCCCTGCAGATGGAATCACCGGAAATTGCAGTAATATGTTACTAACAATATTGTTTACAGGAGCTTTTATTAGTTGCTTATCATAATGTAAACCATCACATAACGCAAAACATCAGACCAATATTTGCTATTAACAATGAAAAAAAAAACAATGAATTAACAAAACTCAACAATTCACTGAACTAAACGATAACGAAAACCTACTTACTAATATAACATGAATATAACCAATAATATCACTCAATACCTACACCAAACATGATAACAGCGGTTTCCATCTAAGCGCCACTATACAATGTTGCTACCTAGCACTGCGCGGTATGCTTGGGCCGGCGGGTCTTGTGCTCCGGCCTCACCATTCTTCTATGCGTTTGTTAAAACACTACACCAGTGGCACGGTTGGACACGATGGCAATATGGAAGCGGTACCACCAGTCCTTAAGAGATGGGCATGCACCCTATGGGCAATGGTGGGGCACGTAGGCGCACTTGTCTTTGGGCGCGCTGGTGTTTTACCAGTGTGGTTGGAACCAAGACGGACTATGACCACTGTAGCCTATGTGCGTAACCCTGTTTAATAATGACTTCTTTTCGCGCAGTGTAGCCTATGTGGGCAATCCTGTTTTATAATGACCTCCTTTCGGCGTAGTGTAGCCTATGTGCGCAACCCTTGAGCTAATTGACCGATTTAAATTGTTTATTTTTAATTTATTTATTGTTCGTTTGGCAATATCTCTATGCCTCCTTTGGACTGGTCTAACTTTGACAATAGGCATATACGATAAAATGCAATGCCAGCTTAAGATGAGCCGTACATTCAAAGCTTCCTATTCATTCCGGGGGTCAAGTAATTTAGACATAATACTAACGGTTGTGATGTCTGTAATTTCTGAACCACGAAACCGATGACCTTGAAATATTTACGGGACGATCTTTAATGTGCCTCATTTCTAACAAAAAAAGAATTACACATTTTGACTTTCATCCCCTCTCCCAAGGGAACCATGGTGAATTTCGGGATAAAAAGTATGCAATAACCTACCTCGTACTATTAACTCAAACCATGCTCAGTTTTATTTGAACCCATTTAGTAGGTAGTTTCGGCGTGATGCGCGGCCATGATACATGGACAAAAATGAAAAAAAAATAGTTTTGGCTTCAGTATCGATTATAGAATGCCGTCCAAATACTTTTTTTTTTCAAAATATCTTCAATGTACAGAATTGGACCTGTTACAGTTTTATTATTATAATTATATAAGTATATCATCACTATATATAAAATTTCCATGTCACAATGTAAAATTTCCATGTCACAATGTTAGTTACCGTACTCCTCCGAAACGGCTTTACCGATTTTTACCAAATTTTATATGCGTATTCAGTAGGTCTGAGAATCGGCTACTATCTGTTTTCCATACCTCTAAGTGATAAGGGTTGTTCACCCCTATTTATTTATTTTAATTTTTGACGAAATTTTTTGTTTTTATATTTTTATAAGGCAAAACAACGTTTGCCGGGTCAGCTAGTATATATATACTATTATTATGCGAAGTATATTTTTAACACTTACATTAACACAATGACCCAAATGGGGTACCTATGACAATTTATGTATGAAGCGGCCCGATCTGTTATATCGTTTAGAAAATTATCACCGAATACCTAATTACACTTTTCAATTATATAAGTATTTCAGATTCTTTGCAAAATTTCGTTTGTTTGTTTTCGTCTCTATAAGTCGTCAGGTAATTTATTAAGTATTTTTATAGCTGTTGCATGAGTACCACTACTATGCATTTCTAGTATCGATTTTGGAATTGCTAATTTAGGATGTTTACGTGGTATTTCTGAAACTTTTTGAATATTCAGGGTATTTTTTATAAAATTGAAAATGGCAAAGTTAACGCGACGGTTAGGATTTTATATGTAACAAATTACGGTATTTATGGAATTGTACTTTGGTGATATCTTGAGCTTTAATGTTAGCAAAGATGAGAATATAGGGTAAGGCTAAGCCGTTAATTTGAAACTATTAACTGAGTTCACTTGCAACCAGTTTTTGTTCTATAAATGTTAGGTACGAGTTGTTTTAACAATATGGGTTAAAATAAAATTAGATTATTTAAACTGTCGTTTTATTTAAGTGTTATATTTAGCTTATAGCCATAGCATGTACAGGGACCTTACGCCTAACTCTAACCTCGGGCTCGAATACGCGCAGTTTGCAAAATCACGCAACGAACATTAACGTGCCGAGAAACGGTTTGGGATCGCGCAACTTTTCGCAATCACCTAATCTTAATCGCTTATAACAGATAGGCGTAAGGCGCTAGGCTACTATTATTTATAATAACAGATATACTGAGATGAAAACATTTTATAATTTATGTAACCTTATTATTCCACAAAGAATGTGTAGAAGAGTCAAATATAATGTGACGTTTTTTGTTATAAATAACAACTCTGTGCACAACTGGAATTTAATAAAGGTTACAAAATAAATTATAAATGTTTACATTTCAGTACAGCCTACCTATGAATACCTAGGTATATATATGTCAAGCACATAAAAGTTCCAAAGGGTCCCACCAGCGGCTCTAGTAGTCATATTTTGATACCGCCTTTTTTCTGTGAGGTTGGCTTTCTTCTCCGCGAGTAATAGTGTTCCGTGACAGTCATTCGCTGGCGCTCAAATAAAGCGCACGTACTCAATCCATCTACCGGAGTTTCAATTACCCATTCATATTATTTAGGATAACCTTCTGTATCAAATCCAAGAGTCAGATACAACTACAACACATATCAACCAAACAAATTATCCTAAAACAAAGAGTTCTATCCACGCAAAATACAAAACTCAAATACATTGTCATGGTGTTATCAATTCTGATGGCTGTCAATTTATTTCCGTAGCGTTTGTTTTCTCTTTGTTTATTTCCAAAAGTGAGTAAGTCATCATAGATCTGAGTATATATCGGGAAATAAGTCATCGTGAAGTCATCGATATATAATATAATATATATATATGTACATTGAATTCATTGGAGCAAATCAAGACCAAGTAAATAAATTATTTCGAATTTTCTTTCTGTAGTATTCAATAGTATTCAAGTATTACTTACTTAGGTTTGTGGTGGTATTAACTCCAACGCTCATTCAAAAGCTATTATTTTCAGAGAGAACCTCCTAAGTTTCTTGACTTTACTTATTTTGTAGGTCATTCCAAAATCTCCGTCAAAATACTTCCCTGTTGATTATAATGTTCATCAGTTTGGTATACAAGGAGACCCCGGAGTTGTCTTTAGGCCGGAACCTGGAGACAGAGGATCTGGTAGCGGAGAAGACCCTGCTTGTGAACCCCGAATGTCACGTCAGAGTCATGCTTGAGTACATACGAAAGAAATGTCGGCTGGGTACGTGGCTTGCTTACTTGTCGAATGAGCTAAGTGGCAAAAACCTTAATTCCACAGACCAAACGCATGTCAGTATTATGGTTACAAAAGTATTATAGTAATATAAAATGTCAATATTGTATAAATTTTGAATTATTTTGAATTCACCCAAAAACACTCATAGGCAGGACCCTCTTTCCAATTGGGCACTCTGGGCACTTGCCCAGGGCCCCGAGATCGATAGGGGTCCCTAGTTCCTGCCAGATCACCAAACGATAACCGATGGGTATTTATTACCGAAAAAAATATTTCTAACTCTACTTACTACAATACCTACTTGCTTATAAGCTTTTGCATGCGCAAAGCTACTCTACTCTGGCCCATAAATCTGCCTATCTACTTTTTCTGTCTAGATATTTAACAAAATAGTGCTCTGTCAAAGTCTTAGAGGCCCCATTATCCTATTAATGTGTCCAGGGCCTCCAATAAGTTAAAGACTTTTCTACGTCATATCGGACAGTTCCATGACTTGAATGAATCCTAAATTTTGGCAGGTATCTTCACGCAGTTCGACATATGCGACGAGAGTGGCGGTCTAAAGGGCCTGTTCAACTTGCCAACCTTCGCATATGCTCACGAAATGTTTGATCGCAAGAGGACTTGCTACATCATTGTGCTCAAAACTGTACGGAATTCTTTACTTGAACCTATACTTCCCTACTGTTGGTATGAGTATTTTTATCACTGAGCTATACAGGGTAACGCATATAGACTGTACTAAGCCCAAAGGAGGTCAGTTTACTCATCATTATTAACAACTTTTACTATGGGACCCTATTACTATACTTTTTATTCCTGTTCTCCCAGGAAAACGACAAGAGTGTCACGATACTGCCCCAGGTGAACCACGAGAACCCGATGTACGAGGTGCTGAAGACGAAGGTAAGGCGGTACCTACTGACGGGGCACGTCAGCCCCACCGGCACCCCGAACACCACCTCTCCAACCTCCAAAACTCCTCCGAAGAGGAAGAAGTAAGGCCGGAACAAAGGAAAGTATAGAGCTAAAAGTTTTGCAGTTAATCGATTATTTACGGGATATTTACCAGGACATTATTTTAATAATAAAAAAAACGCGTAAAATTTTTGTTTAAAATACTATACGTATGTGTTACAGTGAGAGTGTTTTGACGTAATTTTTCAACTTCCCGTATGTATAATAACCGTTATAAAAGACTAAGGAAAAGAGTAGATTGACTGTTTTGTCTGCACTGCATTCCTCACTTCCCCAGTAAGTTGATTAAATGGTTATCAAGTTAAACGCATTAGTAATTTCTTGCGGCACTGTCAAACCAATTTTCATATTAATATTTTGATAGGATATTTTGAAGGAACCCCCATATTCCATCCTAGTGAATATACTTAAGCTAAAAAGTATAGAGTAATAATATACCCAGGGGTCAACTTACGTTTACAAACTAAGTTAAAATGCAGTCAAACTTACATTTGACCGTAATGTCGGTTTGCTGTTATCTAGATTACGTACGGTAGAAGGGCGCAAAGCAAAGATAATGTGGTTATATCGTCATTGGTGCAATAGGTCGCTGTAACCAAAGCAGCAAGGTGATTATTACTATACATACTTCAGTAAGATGGCCTGGCTGTTTTCTGTCAATTCGTTGAGGTAGGTCGTATTTAATCATGATTGTTTACTTGTGAATAAAATTGTTTGCAACTTAAACGCCTTTGTAATTTCTTGTAGCACTGTCAAACCAATTTTGCTATCAATATTTTGTTAGGATATTCTCACTTTCTTCGGGTGTAAGGATTATTATAATAGTGAATGATACAGATGGGTCTATTTTAATACAGGTTGATTATAGGCGTATTCCTAAAGGGTATGGGCTAAACTTTAAGCAATACATTAGTTTATCGTAATTTTTTTTTTTTTGTACATATTGGTACTGTTTTAATAATGGTTGTTATATATTATAAGCTCAATTAAATACTCAATAGGGAACCCCCATATTCCATCCTATGGAGTACCTCTACTTAAGCTAAAAAGTATCGGGTGGTAAAATAAAATTAGTCAGTAGATTTACCTATACACATTTTTCTGTGTTTACACATACATTTTTGGAAATCCCTGGTATTTGGTCAAAAATGGGAAAAAATAATCTTTTATAACATTTTAAATATCTTGATAACATTAACTTCCACTTAACGAATTTACCTATCGGTTAAAGTAGGTATAGATCATAGCCTCCGTAGTCACATCCATAAAGGAGTAAGCCTAGAGCCATCATGTATACGTACTCATGAGGTTATCCACCTTCCGTTGTAAGGATTTCCTGTGACAGATTAGGAAGTCAGGTAGGTATTTAATTTGTTTCATGTGAGAGTTGATTATACAAGCTTTTATGCCAGTGGTGTGGTCGCAGTTTTTTTTATAGGCTTGCGTTTGACCGCCAACTCACCGATGTCTAGCGATGATGATGGTGGAATGAATATTGTACAATACATCTGTTAGATAGCCGGTGTAACTGCAGGCCGCAGCCAGTCGTATACACACGGCACGCATGAATGGATTGGCTTATTATTCATCACCGGGCGCTAGCGTGCCCGGAAGGAGCACAGGAAGCTCCATAACTGACACCCTCGGAATATTGATACCCACCTTTGCTGTCTGGACCTACACTGCTGTTTTTCGTTGATCGAGTAGAGCTAGCATGCACACCGCGACAAAATTTTATCGACTCTTTTTATAGTGCCAAAGCGAGACAAGCGTATATGAAACCGTAGGCACATTGTTGCGTTCTCGCTCGACACAGTGACGACAAGATTTTGGTGCAGAGCGCATGCTAGCCCAGCTGGCTAACATTTTGAGATTTTGCTATGAGTCGAGAGATTTTGCAATGATAGATGTGGTCGTTGTACCTAATGAATAAATAGCTCAAAAGTACATATTGTCAGCTCAGCGCAAAATTGTCACGTAACTGTCTTCGTAAAAACATGCTACGCTGATAAACTAATCGGTTTATGAATAATAATATTATGTTGATAATTATATTAAAAAATGCTGTTGTCTTTGATTTCCAGGTTTTTTCGCATTTCTGGGTGGAAAAGGAGCTGTATATGGGGGTTGTCAAAAACTGCCTATGGCCCTCAAGTCGACGCGTATTGTTTGCGACGCGTCTGTGTGCCGTAAGTATGAATGAATTGAGCGTGCGCAATAAAATTGTAGGTATACGTTATCGGGACGCGGGACAATTTTATCTGGCCATAGGCACAAAATACATAATACACATCATAGGTCCCGGCAGAATCGGGACAGGTGGCAACCCCTGGCTATGGCCGGTGCTGCGTACAAGAAGCGGTGGTGAACACCCTTTTACCGTTTACGTTTGGGTACGGAACTCTAAAAATATACCACAAATATTTCGAAATAGACTGGTCACTATCACGGCAGCTATACCTACCTATAACATAAACCTACTATCGACAGCAGGCAATCTGTGCCATCACCCAGCGGTAGTGCGCACCCGACCGTGTCGTCTCGCGTTGGCGCAAAACGACAACTACGTGATGTCACTGACCGGTGACGACACTCTGACACTCACTTTTTTGACAGTTACAGGTTTCAGCAATGCTAGGCACAGTAGAAATTATAAAGAAAATTAGATTGGACGCTCTTTGTATCTCTAGGTTTTTTGTTCTCTCCCCATCAGTTTCTTCTAGGTAAGCGTGCTCCATCGTAGACGGCATCATAGCTTTACATCAGGCGAGTTGGTGGTCAAACGTAAGTCTAATATTAAATAATAATAAAAAATGGTTGTTTGACCGACCTAATTGAACTTCCTTTGAAAGAAAGAAAGAAAGAAAGGAAAAGAAAGAAAGAAAGAAAATAAATTTTATTCGACATTACTTCAAAACTCTTATATCTATAGGATACAATTTAAGTCGAATGGGTCCATCTCGGCATTAACGCTGAAAGTCAAAAACTATCAGCGCCGGTTTTCAGATGAACCCTTGAGTTATTATTATTATTACAATTATTACATACAACACAAAATAAAAATTACTATAATATGCAATTTAAACAAATAGGACAGAACATTAAATAAGGTACAAACAAAATATTTGTACTTAATGAATTTAAAATGCCTTGAGGTAAAGCAAACACTAGGACTATGATAATCTGTGGGGTAAAGACTCGCACAATAACACATTTGTCCTAAAACTGCGACCAGAACCACCGAAGGGTGGGCAGCAGCGTCTTAATAGTACACGGTGAACGTACTGCGATCCCGAAGCCGCCTGTCAAGCGTGGGGATTATGGCAACACCCCTCTCGATGAGGGGAGGCCTTTGTCCAACAGTGGACGTTAATTGGCTGATGATGTGATGTGATTAGCATGCGCCCTGTGATACAACAGTGGAGTGATGATAGATGTATTATAGTCGACACTCAGCCCAATCGCTGGTCTTTTGCTTCAACAAAAGATCAGAGATGGGGCCACAGAATACATAATACCCAATAGGACTGAGTGCTGTGCTTTGCTGAGTGCCTTTCGTCTATTCCACTTTGATCACCTGGGTGATCATAGGCGACTCTTTAGTATGGAGGTCTACGCCCAGTGCTGGACATATAAAGGCTGATGATGATGTTATAGGCTACTGTGATAGAACGCAAGGTAATGACAATTCAGAGTCACCGAAAGTTCAGAATGCCAAAACACAATCTTTGTTCTCTACCCCGATGGATGTGGGTATAAAGGGAGATATATAGGGACCCTCAAAATAACTTTTTATGGAAGGATTTAGACAAGAACCGCTAGGGATTGGAAGGCTTTACCACCGTCCTCGTTTCCAGAAAACTATAACCGGGTTGTCTTTAAGGTCTTCGTGCTCCATCTTCGGTCATAACATCGCTTTCCATCAGGTGAGTTGGTGGCCAAATGTAGACCTATTCTACATACAAAAATATTGTTTTAATTACTTATTTATTTGCAAACACATCATGTCTCGTGCATGTTGTTTACCATTCCGATGATGAAATATCGTTTGTTCCATTTTGTCCTACTAGTAGTTCGATGATCTAACTCAATTAATATACCTAGTAGGTATCCACAATCCTAACATGAACGCCTAGCTTGGTAGTATCTAACTAAAGAATCACCGCTACATCTATTCAAAGCTGGACTGCTCTTTACCGTTTCCTCTCTTTGAAAACTTTTTCAGTTCTGCGAATTGATTGTGAAACGCTTTGGTATTGATTACGCTACAATTTCACGGAGTTCAAGCTTTAGTGGCCATTGTTGAGGATTGTTTCCAGTTTCGGTTATCATGCCTTCACGTACTGCACCGTAATAGCTGCATGTTTTCTACCTCGTCCAGATTATTTTGGATTGGCTTTAGAATCGACTTATCTACACTAATATTATAAAGAGGAAAGATTTGTACCTATTTTTGTATGTTTGTATGTTTGTAATGAATAGGCTCCGAAACTACTGAACCGATTTGAAAAATTCTTTCACTGTTGGGAAGCTACACTATCCCCGGGTGACATGGGCTATATTATAATTTGTAGCGAGGCCGAAGGCCGAGCTTACACTCGTGCGAAGCCGGGGCGGACGGCTAGTCTATACATATATATGTTACTGGCCGCCCGAACCGGCTTAGTACGGGTGTTTTTTTTAGCATTATAATAATAAATATAGCCTATGTTACTCAGGGATAATGTAGCATTCTAATGGCGAAATAATTTTTTAAATCGGTGCAGTAGTTTTTGAGTTAATTCGTTACAAACATACAAAAATCCAAATCTTTCCTCTTTATAATATAAGTTTAGATTAGTGAAGATAAAATCGTAGTGATAAAAAAAACTAAGAATATGAAGAAATAATCTTTCAAATAAAAAAATAATTATTCAACTCGGGTTATATATGACGGAGTTCTGAAATAATAGATAATAATAAAAACTATTTGATCCTTTTTAAAGTTGATTAAACATAGAGTGAATTATCTTTATTGGGAGATAAAAAAAATTACACATGGCAGTCAAAATTAGCTGCTGAACACGTTAATACAGTTATTAGAATTTTTGTCTGTTTGTTTGTTTGTGCACGCACATCTAAACCACTGGACGGATTTAAATGCGGTTTTCATGAATATGCTTAGCTATGACCAGATTGAAGCACAGGGTGCACAGGCTGTTATTCGCGGGCAACAGCTAGTTTAAAATAACAATGTTATTTTTTATTTTATTTGACTAGAATCGCCTAATAGGAGCCTTATCTATATATATAAAAGAAAGTCGTGTTAGTTACACTATTTATAACTCAAGAACGGCTGAATCGATTTGGCTGAAAATTGGTGGGGAGGTGGCTTAGTACCAGGAGACGGACATAGGATACTATTTTGTAGCGAGGCCGAAGGCCGAGCTTACACCCGTGCGAAGCCGAGGCGAGCGGCTTGTATTTTTATAAAAAGCATTTATATGTAAATCCAGGGTATAAAATACTTCTATACCAATTTTGGTATAAGCTGTTGCAGAGATGAGTACGCACACATACGCACTTATACACGCATTTATAATAATTTATAGGTATAGTTAGTGTGATATCGGGACGATAATTCCTGCATTGACCGCTTAGGGTGTATTGTGCACTCTCTCCTGCGCCTACACATGCAATATTCTTTTAATTTCCGTTTCAAAACTACCAAAGTACAATCTATACCTATACCTATGTATTTACCATAGATTTAGGAAAAAATTAGGACTGTGTTTTAACCGCTTAAGTTATTTTCTTATAACCAAATTTTGCCGTAATACATGGACGAAACTGGCGTTAAACAGGGAACATTGGCGAAAGTGGGAGGAGGTCTCCAGCGGGTAATATGAACTACCAATGATGACCATGAAGTTATATTCCTAGCCTTATCAAACTTGCTAGCTTATAGCACACTATAATCTGTCATAACCTATCTGCATCTCATAATTCACCCGGGTATTTTAGGAGATTTAGAAGAAGAGAAAACCCTGCTACGAAAATCTGGGGAAACTCTAAAAGCAGTTATCAGAAAATCGCCTTGTACTTGTACATACAAAGTCCAAATTTATAACGCTACCAGTTTGGCAAGATTAAATAATTACAACTCCGTATGGAATAGTTATTCTACACCAAGTGTAAATGCATTAGTTAGTAATATGAATGCAATTAGATGATAGGATTTAATTTTATGCCAGTCTTCACCAAATTAGCAGAGAAAGTACAGTTGCCACATAATTTCAGAAACTTCACAAGTCGTTAGTTTCCACCTACCTTTAAAATACCGATGCAAATCCAAATATTCAAGAATATTTTTTTCAAAATGTGTGACACAAACACTGCTTCCCTGCGCTACAAGAGTTATTTACCACATGAACATCAACACTTGAGAACTTGGGGAATTTGCGTAACTCTGTGAATTATTCCTAAAACGTCACTTGCTCCTAAAAGTTCCGGTAACTTGTAAAAAAGTTTTGTTAGTAGAGTTCCAATATAGAATCACATCACTCAGCATTTGTATATTTTTCCAACAAAATCATTATAGTCACTCATTATATTTGATTACAGTCATTGCTGTATTTTTTTTTTATAAAATATTGACGTCATCAATTTTATTTATACACTTTCCAGTAATATTTGTTTTACTAATTGTAACACTTTTCCGATAAAACTGGCTTTACTAGAAACGTTTAATAGAATGACGTCAACAATTGGTTTTGTTGATAGATTTTCGTATTTTGGGTGGTGTTATCGTTCGATGGGTCGGCAGCAGACTGGCAGCCGGCGACACGCCTCCGTGCATTCATTCCGGAGCGCCCAGGGTTCCGTGAAGGCCGTATCACTGTTAATCTAATTTTGAACATCTGGGTGATTATCATCTGCCGGCCTTTGCGTTTTGGAGGTTTGTTTTGTTAGCTTTTAACATAGTATTTATTAGGTACTAGGTACCGATCGGTCTACGTCGGTATTAAATTTGACTGCCTCGGTGGCTCAGTTGGTAGTGAACCTAACTTCTGTGCTTGGGGGCGTGGGTTCGATTCCCATCTAGGACAAACATTTGTGTGATGAACATTTGTGTTTGTTCTATGTCTGGGTGTTAATATCTATTTAAGTATGTATTTAATAATATATATGTACGTATATCAGTCTCTGGCAGCCATATTACAAGCTTTGCTTAGTTTGGGGTCAGATGACCGTGTGTGCAAAAATGTCCCAGATATTTATTTATTTATTTATTTATTTAAATAACCGGCCAAGTGCGAGTCGGACTCGCGTACGAAGGGATCCGTACTATTATCTATAAAAACGGCAAAATAATCACGTTGAAATACGGCGTATTGCCAAAGTTAAGTCAAAAAAGCTTCCAAAAGACTGCCTCGGTGGCTCAGTTGGTAGTGATCCTACTTTCTGTGCTTGGGGGCGTGGGTTCGATTCCCATCTAGGACAAACATTTGTGTGATGAACATTTGTGTTTGTTCTATGTCTGGGTGTTAATATCTATTTAAGTATGTATTTAAAAATATATATGTATGTATATCAGTCTCTGGCAGCCATATTACAAGCTTTGCTTAGTTTGGGGTCAGATGACCATGTGTGCAATAATGTCCCAGATATTTATTTTATTAAAACTACGTGAATTCCCAGTATAAATGTTTCAAAATGTGCCTACACTTTTCGTGTTCGCCTTAATCCATCTGAAAAATTTTATTTGATCTGAGCTGTCAGTGTGATTTACCATTGCATAGTTTTACTATCCGCCTCTTGGCTCCAACATCAGATTAATTTTCACGAATTCTCGAATTAGGTATATATATATATTACAAGTTTAAAAATGATAAGTACGAAAATTAGAAGTTTAAAATTGACTTCCAAGATTTGATTACGTCATAGCAAGGTCATAGTTGCAAATGAAGCCTAGCTGAAGTCAAAATGCAATTTGTAAAAAAAAGTTGATGCTTGCTACTGTCTGCTAGAACTCTGTGAAGCTCTTTGTTGCATTAGCTTATCGGGCAAAATGAGCTTTACCTATCGATGATGGTTTAACCGAAAGATGAATGATCCTATTTAATTAGTTGGCTATATGATTAGAACTGATAAGGTTGATAAATAACTAGCTTGAATAAAGGGAAAATTGTATTGTAATCTATTTTTATGTGCGTCTCGATTGACTCATTAGGTAAGGTTGTAATAGGTCGGGGAAAAAGTCTTTTCGTATTTTGTTTCGTTTATGTAAAGTTGTAGTAAAATCTCATCGGTTGTACTGTTTGTATCTGGCTGGTTTTGATACCATTAAAAATATGATATTTTAAAAAAGGAATACAAAAAGTAAAAAGCAATTTTCCGCCATTTTTCAATTGTTTTTTTGTTCGATAAAATGAGTGAATCTAACGAAGAAATTCGAAATATTTTGAAGTTTTATTTAAAAAAAGGGAAAAATGCGACACAAGCCGCGAATAAAATTTGTGGCGTTTATGCGGACCTGATGCAGTGTCATCAAGAGTAGCACAATGTTGGTTCAAGCGTTTTCAGTCCGGGAATTTTGATGTCAAAGATGCAGCTCGCACTGGTCGCCATGTTACGGATAAAGTCGATGCCATTTTTGAAAAAGTGGAGCTAGATCGGCATATTAGTAGGTACGACGTAGCTGAAGAACTGGGGATCGACCACAAAACAGTTTTGACCCATTTGAAAATGTCTGGGTATACAAAAAAACTCGATATTTGGGTGCCACACGAGCTCACTCAAGAAACCAAATGAATCGTGCTTATTTGCGATTCTCTATTGAAAAGTAACGAAACCGAACCGTTTTTGAAAAGATTGATCACTGGTGATGAAAAATGGATCACCTACGACAAGAACGTGCGCAAATGATCATGGTCAAAGGGCAGTGAAGCACCACAGACTGTAGCAAACCCGGATTAACACGTGATAAGGTGATGCTGTGTGTATGGTGGGATTGGAAGGGCATTGTTAATTATGAGCTTTTACCGCCGGGCAAAACCATCGATTCGGATCTCTACTGCCAACAGCTGATGAGACTTAAACAAGAAATTGAAGAAAAAACGGCCAGAATTTATCAACAGAAAGGGTGTGGTCTTTCATCATGATAACGCCAAACCGCACACATCTTTGGCCACTCAGCAAAAATTGAGAGAGCTTGGTTGGGAAGTGCTAATTCATCCACCATATAGCCTTGAACTTGCACCCTCAGATTTCCACCTGTTTCGGTCTTTTCAGAATTCTTTGGGTAGTGTTAGATTAACATCCAGAGAGGACTGTCAAAACTACTTGTTGCATTTTTTTGATCAGAAGTCCCAAAACTTCTACAGCAACGGGATCATGTCACTACCTACAAGATGGCAACAAGTTATCGAACAAAATGGCACATACATATTATAATTCAATGTAATTAAACTTGAAAAAAATTTGTCATGAATTTGTTTATAAAATACGAAGAAACTTTTACCCCGACCTTATATTTTTAACAGACTTCAAAAAAGGCGGAGGTTCTATGTTCCACTGTTTTTTTATGTTTGTTCATCGATATCTCCGCCAACTGTTGATCGGTTAAAAAATATCTTTTGTTTGGTAGGGTATACTTCCAATTTGGTACCATTGTCACGCATGTCAGGATCTAATAATGGGATCTCAGGGGAATCGAGGGCAACCCTCAAATTTTATAGGCACTTATTACGTTTTTCATATATGTTCTAATATTTTGGTTTTTCCAGCGTTGTACCGATCTCTTCAAACGTTTTAACTCATTTTCGAATAAGATAAATGCTTGGCGCATCATTTAAGTGGCGAAAACCTCGAATACTGCAGAATCTTCTACGCGCTACAGTCGCCGAATCACCGTTTTTGTAAAACTCTCGCATCCACAACGCGCGGTCTGCTCCTTAGAAACGCTCCATAACGACTGAATTCCCAAGAGCCAGGCTACCGATTGACATAACCGGATTCGTTGCATTCACGCAGGAAGCTAAATAAATATAAACTTTCTTTTGAGACACCCTATATAAAAGCATGTAGTCCTAATAAGAGTAGTATTAAAGTTTAAAATAAATTGTACGGAATCCAGGCACAATATCAAACGTATGTTACCGCCAGGTGAGGTCTCCGTGAAAACACATGGTCAATGGCGGTTCAATCCGCCCCATTGTACGGTAACCTGACCGCTTCGGTGCGTGCTTACGGGTGGAGTACATAACTGTTGCCTTAATTAAGGGCTCCATTTCGTTAATACAACGTTTCGAACTAGTATGGTATATTACTGTAGCAGCAGCATTTATGGACGAACGTACAGTGCCGTAAATAGGGCTGTGCCAGCGATGCCCAGGCACAGGGCGCAGACTCTGGAGGGACGCATAAATGACCACACCAGGACCAAGTTTTTTTTTCAAGGGCGCAGTTATAGAAGCTCGCACCGGGCGCATAAAAGGCTAGTTACGGCATTGCGAACGTATGTAGGCCTCGAGGAGTAGCCGAAGCCAGCTTCCGTGAGTCCATAAATGCATAGTTGCCACCAAAGCTGGTAATTCTCAAAAAGTGAGTGGAAAACGCACACTGTGCGATTCATACGATTTTTCTTGCTTCACACCTGCAAAATGTGGAATGGGGTTCTACAACATGGGGTTCTTCAAACGTATTCGTGATGTCTCTAGTGTTAAAAGCTTCGGTTCCGATGACAATGCATTTTTATTTTTATGATCTAAATCGAAATCCAGGATTAGCTCCAGATAAAGGAACTCGTCAACTGTCAACAGGAGACACGATTTTTTTATATGCACTACAAATAAAACCTGGTACAACAAAACGATTATTTTTATGTATGTATATTCTAAAATCACTTTTGTGTATTCGCGTTTTAGAGAAAACGTAATAAAATCTCAAAAAGAAAGGATTCGACGAACGATTATAACTCCTAGACAGCTAGTATTTTTCTACCAGACTAAGTTACAGACAAGAAAACGTAAATCCATAACTGGATTTATCATCATCTTACGCCACTTCCGATTCCGATCGGCTCCGTACGTGACAAGCCTCCACTTTCAAACTGCGCCAAAATAAACAATTTCTGTCACTTGGCCTGCCCGAGGTGACGGTCCGATGACTCTTAGTTAGGGTTGTCACGCTCACTTTTTGATGTGGAAAATCTATTGGTGCATTTCTGATTTTGGTGCAAGAATTAGCTCCACAGCTTGAACCCACTTTCTCCTCACTTGAAACCGCGTAAAGAAATCACAAGTTTCAAAAAATAAAATATATGTAGGACGAAAAGACGAATTATACCTGCGTGAGGTTATTATTTTTACCTACTAATTAAACAAGTAGATCACATTAAAAGCCGACTTAATATAGAACCTTCACCTTTTTTATCCAATGTTTGCCTGGAAGAGATCGCTTTTAGAGATAAGACCGCCACTTGTGGCTCTAGCTCGTAAGTGTTTTCTCTGTTTGTTTTTTTTTATTTCTGGTGTACAGAATAAATTTTCCATCCATCTATCTTTTTTGAAGTCGGTTCTAAAAGCTTGAAAGAACACAACTATCGGTCCATATGATGTACGTATAATTTAGAAAGAATTTTCTTTCAATTCCTAAATGATTATCAGACGCAAATACTTGTATTGAAAGAATTTTCTGGACAAGCTACTCTCACAGGAGCTCCCGTGACAACCTTATCGAGCTACTGTGCTTTGTTAAAAATCAAACAAGCCTCGTTTATCCGGATGTGATGAAATATGGGACGATAGGAACCAGTGCGAGTAATTATTTACATTTTGACGCAGCTTTTTGTCGTATAATTAGCTTTCTAGTAATTATTCAGTACTACTGGTAGTGATTAGTGTACTTTTAGTGACTTTTAGTGACTTTTAGTGTAGTTTCGCGTTTTCAGGGCTGTACCCATAGTAAAATTTGTTCATAATGATGAGTACAATGACCTTCCTTTTGGCATAGTACAGTCTATATGCGTAACCCTGTATAATTATGTTAGTATTGATTTGATGGTATCTGATATCACTAAAAGTGGTTCCCCCGGTTGCATGGAAGTGATTGATTTAAGGGATAAGGCCATGCCTTGCCATGCCTTGTATTGTACCATTGCCTCAATTTTTTTTCTGATTGTACAATAACAAGTTTCTATAGCTAACATAAACTTCTTAATTTTCGTTATAAACTATATATTTTGAAAAAATAATGTTATTATTATTTCAAAGGCATTAAATTTTAATATTTGTGTTTTTAGGCTTAAATAAAAAAAAAAAAGTATTTAAATATGTAATTTGTGTTGCAAGTCAACTACTTCTAGCGGTAAATTTGTTAATTCTATAAGTTATCTGTGAATAGTGCTGTGGGCTGTATTATTATTAAGTTTTTTAATCTATATCCATGTTGTTGTAACATTTTATAATATGGCTGTTTGCTATTCCTTAATAAATAAAAATTAAATAAAAATTTACCTACGGCGCCACCACAGAGCGCCATCTATTGCGTCATGCCGCACTACTGGTACGTTTATCTCGTGAATTGGTGTCAATTCTACAGTTGCTACAGTGCGATGTAACTCTACATTAAGTCGGCAGATGTTGTTAGTAATATTCGGGTTAAGGCATAAAAGCAACGCCTAATTTTAATACGACTTTGGAGTACCAAAACCTGTAAGTTTTTTTTGCCATAAAATATAATACTTACTAATATATTTCCATCGAAATACAAATTTTTACCCTGCAGTTTCACCCGCTATCATCTAGCAGGCCTAGCTCGGACCGTGGAATGAAGGGTCTTTCCATTATTTTTATCTCTCGAGAAAAAGACAAACGTAAGTAGGGACCCAATAATACCCATATACAATACAATAACTCTTTATTAAAACCACAAAAACAAGGATAACATTATGTATTACAGTAATTATCTAGGCTTTTAACAGGCGGCCTTATAGCTTAAAGCGATCTCTTCCAAGCAACCCATATTCTAGTGTTGACGCGTCTACGTCGTGATGAAAACGGTGGAAAAACATTTAATATTTGTCCACGGCCCGTGCCCGCAGGGACCATGAATTTTTCCGTATAAGGCGTATAACCTACCTCTATACAAAATGTAATTCAAATCAGTTCAGCTCTTACAAAGTTGAGTGCGAACAGACATAGAGCAAACCTACACACAACTTTCGCATTCATGATTTATTTTATTTTATTGGAAACTAATAATTACTTATTATTTTGTTACTATAGTAGGTATCTAAGTAGTAAAGAAATAGTTTTAAAAATTTATTATAATTGACTAGTATTAAATAAAAAAATATATATAAAGGTACCTATACCTATATATACCTATCATATGAACCAAATTACAAAAATAAATAATCAATGTCAAAGTAATATGAAATAATCGCACTATCTATATATATATAAAAGAAAGTCGTGTTAGTTACACTATTTATAACTCAAGAACGGCTGAACCGATTTGGCTGAAAATTGGTGGGGAGGTAGCTTAGAACCAGGAGACGGACATAGGATACTCTAAAAACGGCTGGACCGATTTTGATGAAATTTTGTGTTCCTGGAGCGGGTCATAGTAGCGAGGCCGAAGGCCGAGCTTACACCCGTGCGAAGCCGGGGCGGTCGACTAGTAATATTATAAATGAGAAAGTATCTCTGTCTGTTTGTTACTTAATCACGGCTAAACGGCTTAACCGATCTCGATAAAATTTTGCGAGGTAATAGTAAGTATCATGAGGATGGACATAGGCTATTTTTTTCTGAAGAAATCGCGGACAAAGTCGCCGGTACAGCTAGTAAGAAATAAATTTGCATTATGTCAAAAATAAACGAATAAATTACTGTAAATTTCATAATATTAGTGTGAAAATCGGGGAAATTGGGAAAATTCACCATAAGGCAGAAGGAAGTGGTACCTAGTTAATTACCCAGATTGAAATGTATTTGATGTGAAACTATTAGAATAATAAAAACAAAAAAAAAAATAAAAAAATTTGGTATTATAATAGTACCTATCAGAGCTTATTTAGGCGCAGTCCGCTGCGTTGCCCTGAAACAAGACGATATATCTTTGCCCTGAAAAAAAAAGGATAGGTACTTACTTGGGCCAGTTGATGCCATTGGCGACGAAGTAGCAAACCCCGGAGACGATGCCTGCCAGCAGGCCGAGACTGACTCCCGTCGTAAGCGACAATGTATCGGGCATGTTGCAAGTCTTCTGCAGTCTTCCCCAGCAGCTGGTATTCACTAGAAACTAGGGTCTTCAATATCTGGCACTTGTGTTCATCTTCGGTCTTTTTCACAAGATTTTGTTTGTTCTATCTCACCACTTTCAAAGGTAATTGGTGATAAATGTTTTGGATTTTTCAGCTATTTTGATGGGTTCTAGACTTCTAAAGAAAATATTTTTAAGTATTAAAGTACCGGCTCAAGAGTTTCTATTTATTTAGTTACAAAGGTAAATAGTGAAAAGTTAATTGGTCTATATGGATTCTTAAAATTTTAAAATCGGTTGAATAAGGCACAACAGTTATTAATATGGGGTAAAAGTTTCATTTACCAATATTTTATGGTCATAAGAAATTTATTGAGTGCGCAGTGTATGTAATTATAGCATAGATGAATACTCTGTTGATATGAATTAGGATTGATCGACGGAGTGTGCATTATTTTACGGCAAAAGAAATATACAATTTTATAATTTTTTAATTGAGGTCCATATATTATACACTTTTTTGTACATTTATCTTCATAACTATAGAAGTTATAAGGTTTTTCAAAAGAAGAATGGACGAATAGAACGAACTTATGTACAACGAACTTGTAGTACAACGGAACCCTAAAACAGAGTATTTTTGTAAATGTCAGCAAGCTAATGACGTCTGAAAATTAAGCGCCATAAAGAATCAATCCAAATAAGAAGAAACCATGGACCTTATAAGTATTCTACGTCACTTACTTTCTAGATCCATACACGGAAAAAAAAGATTTCTTCAGTTAAACTAATAAGCCTCATGTCAAGAAAATATTGTTTTGTATATATTCAAACACATCATCCTCTTAAATTCAATTTTTCGTGTTCTTAGAAATATCACCTTGCGTTAAAATAATATTTATTTAATCCAATAGGTTACCAATTGTTTAATTTAACAAAATAATATTTTCGTTAAAAAAACTGAGTTTTCTTCCCTGAAACTGTTATGGTTATCTTGGGTTGAACTAAAAGCATTTACTTAATTTAAGACAATCTTTTATTTCAGACTGAATTAAAACGTTTACTTAATTTAAGATAATCGTTTAGTTTAGATTAAAATAAAGAGATTACTTAACATAAGACAACCGTTTAGTTTAGATTAAAATAAAGAGATTACTTAACATAAGACAACCGTTTACTTCAGATTAAAATAAAGAGTTTACTTAATTTAAGAGTTCAGTTTGTTTAGGTCAAGATAATTTTCTATTTTATATTAAAACATACATGTTCCGATCGAAATGATATGATTTTTGATTAAAATTGAGTTATCTTTGAACGAGAACTAGATTTTTTTAATTGGATATTGAGATTTTGTTTCAAGAAAATTATCGTATTAAGAAGAAAAAATAAAGACGTTGATCTAAATGGCCAGGACTTGATTCAAAATATCAAGTTTCTTAGATTGAAATGACAAAATATTGTTCAAAACGCATTATGTTTTTTAAAATGAGAGATTAAAGTTTTTATTTCAATAGTTTTATTTCGATTTATCTAAAATCGTCGTCATTTCAAACTAAAAGAAGACAGTTCTTCAACTGAATCGACCATATATTTAAGTGAAAATGCAATATTACTTGATTAAAACACTACTCTCTTCAGTCAAAGAGTAAAATAATTTTGTTCTTAATTGATGGTATTTTGGATCAAAATAATAATAATTTGGTTTTAATGTATTAATATCTTCAATTAACACAAAAATTATGGTACAATTTGAGAGCTTATATGAGCTTAAATGAAAACCACAATATTTTAATTTTAGAAGCGTTTATTAATTTGTACTGCAATAACCACAAATCAATTAATTAGCTTTATGGTCTAATATTCATTATGTTCAGATGCAACATAACAATACAAAATCATAACAAGTGAGATCAAATGTACTTATTGTAATCCTTAGTAACTAAAGTCCAAAATAGATAATACACATAATATTGTTAAACTATATGTACCTACAATAAATCACATTCACATACATTATTGTCTTATTCAATGCAGCTTATATAACTATACACTAAAATGGTATGCACCTGTTAAGGCATAGCACTTAAACAATCTTTTAAATTCAGTAATTCCCAGGTATCAGTCGCTTTAAGGTGACAAGGTAACCAAATGCCCTCTATCGCTTGCGCATTCGCACTTGTTCGATTATATAAAATTAACGAATGTCTTTAAGAAAAATATACGACTATGATTCCCTAGAAAATAAAATTACACATGTAATAACATATTTTAAATTAGAACTGACACAAGTTTTCATACATAAAAACACGGACAAAAACTTGACATTGATGTTATTCGATTAAAGGCAAAGTCAAGTTTTTGTCCGTATTTTTATATATGAAAAACTTGTGTCAGTCCTAATTGAAAATATGTTATTACACGTGTAATTTTATTCTCTGGAGCATCATAGTCTTTTATTTTTCTTAAAGACATTAATTAATTTTATATAATCGAAAAAGTGCGAATGCGCAAGCGATAGAGGGTATTTGCTTACCTTGTCTCCTTAACTATAAATGATGTGAAATAGTTATGGAATTTAATTGTATTTAAATAAAAAGAGAATTATTTTCTCTTGCTACCAACATTTGGGAAATTTTACAAAATGTTGGCACAACATCATCATAATCATATATAAGACGATCACCTATCGAATATTTAACACCATTAATAACAAGTCATTACCATTCACATACATTATTGTCTTATTCAATGCAGCTTATATAAGTATGCCCTAAAATGGTATGTACCTGTTTAGATACAGCACTAAAACAATTATTTAAATTCAGTAATTTCCAGGTATCGGTCTCTTCAACTATGAATTATTTGAAATGGACATTGAAGTTAACTGTATTTCAAATCAAATAATAAAAAAAAATGAGAATTATTTTCTCTTGCAACCAATATTCGGGTAATTTTACAAAATGTTGGCACAGCATTATCATAATCATAGATAAGACGATCACCTATCGAATATTTAACACCATCAATAACAAGTCATTACAATTCACATACATTATTGTCTTATTCAATGCAGCTTATATAACTATGCCCTAAAATGGTATGTACCTGTTTAGGCACAGCACTAAAACAATTATTTAAATTCAGTAATTCCCAGGTATCAGTCTCTTTAACTATGAATGATTTGAAATGGTCATTGAAGTTAACTGTATTTAAAATCAAACAATTAAAATAAAATTGAGAATGATTTTCTCTTGCAACCAATATTTGGGAAATTTTACAAAAAGTTGGCACCGCATCATCATAATCATAAATAAGACAATCACCAATTGAATATTTAACACCATTAATAACAAGCCATTTCACATATCCATACACATCTTCATTTTCTACTTCGGTAATTACTCGCTCCCCTTTTACTTTTCCATGCTGTACAACTTTTGTTAACCCTCGTTTGTTTATAAACCTATAACAACATTTTAACTGGCACTTTATTGCTAGGGATAAAGGCACATTTCGTTGTGTGTTTATCGAATTGGATACGCGTTTCAAATCCAAATGCTTAGCTTCATATTTAAATGCACTTAACAAAATCAGTGGACCAATTTGTTCAATAATATCTGGATAGTGAACAAGAAAATGGTGTTTAGGTTTCAGACTGGCGCCAAACAGTGAAATATACTTTTCATGATGCTCGAATATCAAATTCTTTAAATAAAGTAATGATTCTGTAGTAAATGTTTGTGACATTACAACATTGGTC
This sequence comes from Agriopis leucophaearia, assembly GCA_949125355.1. NCBI lineage: Eukaryota > Metazoa > Arthropoda > Insecta > Lepidoptera > Geometridae > Agriopis > Agriopis leucophaearia. Next base: position 2,658,683 of record OX421262.1, read on the forward strand.
AACTCCAGCAAACATAAATAGTATTGCCAAATGTGATCATCGTGAGGCACCAGATCACCAACAAGAAATTGAAAATGTCTAACCAAACACAACATTTCCGAAGCAGAAAACATTATCGCACCTTTGTCTAAATTATTCTTTGAGACTTGCGGTGGTTCATTAGAAACTTTAAAATCGAAGTATTTAATTCTGTCATTTAGTTGATTCAGAGTGAAATATTTCAATCCTATTAAATTGTTTATAATCAGTGCCATGCCATACCGATGTACCCCTTCACATAAATCGTGCATAACATCACAATATACATTATTATAGACATGAAAATCGCTGATCTCATTCCAAATGCAACTTTCTTTAATACCCTTTTTTTGAATTACATCATCATTATATTGGTCCACTGATCGTTTAGTGCTGTCATCACAAGTCAATTGAGTCCGACACTGTTCTTTAGTTGAATGGCAAAATCTACAGTAGTTAAGAGCAACAAAACTTTCATTGAATCCTAAAATACTATGGAGGCCTAAATTATCTCCAGCTATCACAGCTAGAGAGAACTTAACTCTTAATGGAATATCATTAACATTTATGTCTATACCATGTTCATGCAAGTAGTTTAACTCTCCAATTAACGAATTAAATACTGCTCCATTTCCGAATCTATTGCGGTCAGCACTGTAGAAAAGCATTGCTAAAAATATATTTTCTAAACGACTGGAATAGTCTGGCGGAATAGAAGCTATTGATACATAGACAGCCCCAATTTTATTACAACCTGCATGACTACCAAGTGGGTTTCCTGTTTCCAGATCGTCAAAAAATAACACTAATGGGATGAACATAGTATTATTACCATCATTCCCATGTAGATCTCTCCAAATTTTGCCTTGTACAAAGTTTCGAAGTGTATTTTTTTCTTTAACTAGTTCAGACTGGTATGTGCTTATAGCCTCGTAAACACCTGGCACTTCTAAAAATAGCTTCAATGTGTGTTTTAATGATACCGTACATACATATTTTTCTTTTAGTGCCATTATTGACTCATTATGTTCATTCACAGTCTTCTTTTGTGTTAAACCAATAGATGATAGTTCAGGCTTTACATATTTTTTACTACTCTCAAAATATTTCAATCGCTTATATTCACTGTCTATGTGAGAAAAACAAGAAACCAAATCCCCGAAAACAAGTTCATTTAAATTATTACTATTGAACATATATCGCAACTGGGCAGCAATGTCTGCACATAATGTTTTAACGGAGATTATAAGTTCTTGTGTGAGTAATCGAGACAAATTAAGCCTGTCATACAATTCACATACAAAAGAATCAATATATGATCGCAATATCTCTGAAAAGTTATCTGCATTTACGTTTTGAACTACTTTTTCAGTGATTGTTAATGGCTTACTGGTGTCTAGTATTTGTGATGATTCAGTATTATTATTATTGGCTTTGTTACTATTGGTATTAACAGTGAGTATGTTATTATCAGTATTATCAGTGAGTTTCGTATTATCAATGGGTACAGTATTATTGGTAATAATAATGGGTGTGGTAATATCGATATTTGTATTTTCATGACATCGTTTTAAGTGACTTTTTAGTGAATGTTTTTTGTGATACACCCTATTGCATGTGCCTTTGGGACAGAGATAATAATCACTAACATTGTGGTAAAATTTCAAATGGAAAGAGTACTTATTAAAATCACTAAAAACTTTTCCACATTTCCGACAAATCATATTAAAAAATTATAAGGCCTACTTACTCAGTAATAAGCACCTAAATTTAGAATGTCAAATTTAATATGTCCGAAATGTATGGCACAGGATTGTCATACTTGGTCATAATTTTGTAAATACATCTTTGAATTATCAACATAAAATGATCACTAGCCTGGTTATATTTAGCATTAAATACCTGATATGATTTAAACAGTGTATCAAAGGCTAGCAATGCAGAGTTGAATGTGTATTTTATGTCATCAATTACGAGATAAAATTGTTGGCAATTTTGAAGACTCCCGAGTAAAACGAGGTATGGCTGTACTGGGACCCGTTGTTTTTGAGCCTCTTCTTTTCTTTCTTCTACAGTTTTATTAATATCTCCGGGATTCTGAAATATAAGTAATGTTTTTTAATATATGCAATGTGTATAATTTAACATTATATAGGTATCTACATAAATCTACAACTATATCCTATTAAAAACATTCACATCAAAATTGGTACCGGGTTAACAAACTGAAGCTATTACATTTCCAGGGTTCCAAAAGATGCTAACAAGTCTGTCTGTTACCTATTGTTTTCATATCATTCTGTTGACTTAGTTTTACAGATGAGAACTTACATCGACAATGACCATAATGCTGTCCAAGCATTCCCGTGTCGAGAACTTCTTTTTTTTTGAAGGTCTTCCTTTCGGAGGAATTAAATGCACCAGCAAAGTTAATTGAGAAGGTATTTTTTCATCTGAAATAAAAACATCTACATTATACCTATACTATGGTAGGTACGAGTTAGATACAAGTTTATAAACGGGAAGGACAAAACAGTACATTGGCATGTGGCCCAATATAGTGAGAGTACTTCATATAGTGCTTCAGCAAGATTATACCAAATTTCGTCTGTTAAGGTCTGCTATTAAGTTGTTAAGAATCATTAAAAATCCATCAGTAAAATATCAAATTTTTTTTCTAGGAAAGATGCCTACATAGATAAACTTGAAAAGGAAAACTTGATCTAAATACGAAATTTTTATCAAATCATTTTAGCCATTTCCGAGATACACAAAATATATTTAATATAAATAAGCCGAAAGGGGCAAGTTGTACACACCAATATCAAACAAATTTACTATGGGACCTACATTGAAATCGCAAAAAAAAAAACCAGCTTTCCCATCCTATAATAAAAAAATTACAAAAATAAAAACCGACTCCATATAGAAAATAAATTGAAATAGGACCACACGGGAAGCGCCAGCTTTCTAATAAAAAAAGAATCATCAAAATCGATTCACCCAGTAAAAAGTGATGAGGTAACAAACATTTAAAAAAAACATACAGTCGAATTAAGAACCTCCTCCTTTTTTGAAGTCGGTTAAAAATAGACATTGACCCAGAGAAAATATATGACACAGCAGATTTTTTATTTGCGATTTCAGAGTTGGTCCCTTAGTAAAAGTTTTTCATATTAGAAATAGTGTACTAAGTACACCTTAGTACACTATTATATATGGATAGGAAATAGTGTACTAAGGTGTACTTAGTACACTATTTCCTATCCATTTACAGTAGAAAATTAAGAGATAGCTTACCATCAGTGTCCAAGCAGTTCAGGGAAGATAATAAGTCTTCTCTATAGGCGTCGCCTTTGATTTCGGATTTCTTTAATTGGAATATTTTTTTACAGAAAAGTTGCCAGTTTTGACTGAAATTGTCACATCTGCCAGGGAATAAAAAATCAAAATCTTCATTAATCTGAAAAAGAATTATGCAGACTGATTATGGCGCCGTATGTCTCAGGTCAAAATATCTCCCTCACACATATAATTTTTTGCAGATATGAAAGATGTGCAAAATAAATCTTTAATATACATTTTTAATGTTATCCTCGATTCTGTGAAAAGAAAATAGAATATTAGAGCGAGATAGAGGATCCAAAACATCTGGAATTAAGTATTTGGAATGCATTCACGCCAAATCGTGCCTGCATGCTGTCGCTGGTGTGAGTGTTAGCTACAATAATTATAGCTGAGCATTTTATAAGCACAGTCATATTTAGCTATGATTACCTATGTAAAAATGACTTATGACCACACCCAAAACAACATAGGTACATAAAACCAACAACACAGGGTTATTCGTTAATAGTGTGTTAAGCCAAAATGAGGTCATTGCACTCATTATTAAAAACTTTTATTAAGGCACAACTCTGAAATCAGAAAATTAATATACCTATGCATAATAAAACTTATTCATGATAATGAGTGCAATAACTCTATTTCATGCAAATAGCCTCATTGGTGCAAGCGCTCCTTCACACAGTAAATTTGACATTATTATGAGGTGTTAGAATCTCAGCAGTATGACTCCTTCTCATCTGTCACCATTTAATCTAATTTAAAACAGACTGTCCGAATATGAGAGTATAATTTTTGGGGTGCATGTTAGTATGTATGTATGTTCGTGTTCCTATATTACTTCCTGTAGCTTATAGGTACAGATACACATGCTATCTAGTATGTTATCTAGCATGCTACTCAGTAAAATTCAGTAGAAAATGTACTAAGTAGCATGGTAGCATGTGTATCTGTACCCTAAATCTAAGTCTAGTTTAAACAGTTGTCTTGCTCGTCTAGTCACTATATTCCATTAAAAAAAAACAATGACTATTTTGCTTAGATCGAGGTGTTGTTTTGTTGGACCAGATTAATGAAAAACAGGGAAGATAGGCATAGATAGGGTTATGACCTGTAGTGGGCTGAATAGGTTGCTTATGATGATGATGACGATATTGTTGCATTCGCCATGGGAAGAGTTATATAATCCATATTTTATTGTTAACATGCATTTTGAGGATGACACATTTCAAAATGCAGGCTTAATTTTTTTTTAATAGCTTGTTACAGAAACCCATTAAGCATAAACACACAGCAAACATTATAGGTACCTATACAGGAGTGATGATCTTGTCTAGTCTAGACGATCGGCTTAGTTCTGTGAAGAAAAATTTGCATGTTTTAGCTCGAAGTAAAACCAGTTGACATACAGGGTTATTCAGAGAGGGTGTACTAAACCAAAAGGGATGTGTTGTACACACCAATATGATCAACTTTTACTATGGTACTAACTCTGAAATCATGAAAAAAACAGCTATTCCATACATTTTGTCAGAACAAAGTTCATTTTAGTAAGGAACAATCGTTTTTTTTTTGGGATTTCAGAGTTGGTCCAATAGTAAAAGTAGTTCATATTAGTGAATACAACACCCCCCATACAGCTTAATAATTTTATTTATTATTATTGTTTAAGCCCTGAATAATCCTGTATAGAAATAATTGGGTATTTAAGTACTCACAAGTTCCACTGCTTTTGGACTATTTAAAATATTCCACTCGTGGATGAATTGTCCAACATTTTCATATTCTTGTTCGTGTCTGTATGGTGCCGTAGCTTTCCATTTTGTAATTACCTCTTCCCATGGTGACTGATTTCTTTTTAACCAATCAAGGTCTTCCTGACTTGGTACTTCTCTAGTTGTGCTAGTATCTGATAAAAAAAAAATATCAGTAGAAAGTTAAAATAAAACTTTAACGAAAAATTGAGTTTAGAAGTAATTCAGTAACAGTAAGAATTAACTACATTTTATTGGGTTATTACATACCGCTCTCAGTTTCAACAGCCAGTCTTTTACGTTTTGGTGTTATATCGCTGGATGTGGATTGCCGCTTTCTTTCGCCAGATTGAAAGAGCAAGTTTCTCACTCTATCTATTAGCTTTCCCTTAGCAGCAACAGATTTACCGCTATGGGATTCTCTTTTTTTAATCGGCCGGGTGAAGTACGTGCTTGCCGACTCTTGGGGGAAGAGAGTTATTATTTTCCCAGAGAGAACGGTATAATCATCGTAAGTCAAACGCCTGAAAGAATTTAATAGTTAGATCAGACCTTTAAATTGATCTTAACAATCCAGACTTATTATGTACTATTTCTGCCCTGCGGTTTTACCCCAATAGACTATGTCACTTTTATTAATCAAATTCTGTTTAGTCCCTTAAGCATAGTTATTAAAAATACAGTAACTTTCACCTTGAAAATATTAGTGTGATTATTTCTATTTTGAGATAATTTTCAAAAAGAACTAAGAAGCATTGTGGTGACTGGCCCAGCTGTGGGAACATATAGGCTAAGAAAATATATTATTAACATTTGTTCTAGGACAATAATCACACATCATGCTACAGGTATTCAGACAAACTTTTAGTTCTAACATAGGTTGCTTAGGTCAGTTTTCTAGAAGCTAAGAAACTAGCTTCTAGGCAATTTTGAATTTTTCCAGGATAAGAAGTCTGCCAAACAATGTAAACGATAAGCGCATTTAGTATTGAAAGCAAAACCCCAGAATATGGACTTAAAGTTTGATAATTTATAGACCATTTCCCCGAGATTTGGTTTCAGCACTCACTACAATTTCTATTTTATTTTATCTGAAACAAGTTACACATGTGTATGTAACACACGCACATAGGTTTACTTCTCATCCTCATTGCCATTTTGCATCATCACATGGATGCAACAGTAGAGTGCTAATTAATGAATGACAGGTAGGTACTCACTGATTGATAATGAAGGTAAAAAGGTGTCGGATGATTATATCTGTCAAGCGGTTCCTGCGCTTAGTGTCCAGACACCCATTGGTGCTGTAGAATTGTAAAATACCTTTTCCACAAGGTGAAGTTTCCAGCAGAGTTTTTAAGTCAAAATTTTGAAATTGTGGTGTAATTAATATATCCGACAAGCTGATATTCAGGTCTGACACATTAATTTGATCACTACAAATTTCAAAGTCCCGGATACTACTGGCGGGTGTAGCAGTGTCTGTTGACGCCTGAAAATAAAATGCAGGTATTACTTGAAATACACCTTTGTCATACCTATACGGAGGTCTGAGAACCTTTTGCAAAACAATACTTGAAAACCGTTGCAAAACAATACTTTTGACTTACCAATGCGTCAAGGTAATCGGTTATTTTGTTTTTTAACTCTATTCGTACGCCCATTAATGGGCAGAGTTCTTTTAGGTGTTCGTCATTCAAAGAACTCAAATGATTTGTTTCAATACCATTTTCTGCAAATTAGAGTAATGAAAGTTTAGAAAAGTGAGGTTATTTCAAAATTAAAAAAAAATTTAAGTTACTCTAAAGGTGCAGGTTTCCGCAAGTTCATACTTTGCAAATATCATAAGAAACAATGAAAATAAATATATTCTAAAGTAAAATATATGGTAAAATTACTTACTTAGAAATAGCTCTATAACATCACCTGGCATTTGCCAGGATCTGAGTAAATGGTCCATAATTAGTCCGAAACTTACTTTAGCTGTATTAGATTAGTCTTACAATTTAGCTTTTGCACAAATAGCTTTCACAAAACACGCTGAATCGCTCAAACAAAACGGACAGGAAAACGGCATATTTGATTCGAATCAAGCAAGTGAATGACGCAATGGTACCCGTAGAGATGTGAAAAGCGCGCCAGCAGCGGCGCGGGCGGCGGACGCGCTGATTATCGATTTCGATCGATACAATTATCACAGACCGGTTAATACTTGATCGGATTGTTGTATAAGTTACCAAAAACTAAGGAATATCATTCAGAAACATGTGATAATAATTAATAAACTAAAATTAATTCAAAATTAGAAACAAAATACCTAGTAAGTATTTAAATATGATTATATTATGATATTTATAAGTATTCAGATCTGCACAATCTAATTCCCCCTGCCCTTTTTTCAATCAAACGGCCAGGACCACGAAAATGCGACCCCGTTTTGTGGATGTTCAAAAGACCTCAGCAAAGCGCTTCGATTCCACTTTCGTTATCCGAATAGCTAGACTGTGGAATATGCTGAGTGGGTGTTCCCTGATAGATATAATCAAAATGTCTTCAAATCACGAGTGAAGTTTCTTCTAGGCAACCCTGCTACACCATAGACTGCATCTTCACTTAACATCAGGCAAGATGGCAAGATGGCGGTCAGGCGTGAGCCTATCAACGAACAAATAAATAAATTAAATTAAATTAAATAAGTTTTAAAAGGCTTTCATAATTTTCTCATCTACAGAAACAGGCAGAAACCCTATAATGCGTGGTACGACACGCACTCGGCTAGGGTAAATAAGCATTTTAATTTTATGTTTCTATCGCAAATCACTAGAGTGGCCAGTATTAGTTGAACCCTGGAATGTACAGAAACTTTCGAGGCACGTGGCTCAGCTTAGATTGGTTTTTCATGTGTGTATCTTTGAGCACCTCAATTAATTCAAAACATTTGAATAAATATTTGATAGAAGTCATAAAGACATGCGGGCGTTTTTATGAAACAAAGTTTTTTTTTTTTATAATACGTTCGAGTTTTATGTTTTATTTCATAATTCCCTTTGTAAAAAAAAAATGGTTGTCTGTAAAGTCGGTTTACGGACGGTAGTTTGACGTGACAAAGCACGAACCGAACTTTAGCCCATGGTAGGCGGTTTACCTCACAGCCCGCACGATTAAAGGATAACTACGATAAGAGTTCGCACAATCTGAATAAAGTAAAATCGACCACGTACGATGCTAACCCAAGCTAAGTTCAATAACTCATTAATTATAATTTTGTTCAGTTTATTAAAATGGATACGGCTCATAACAAAATTAGTACGATTATTGTTTACTAATTGTCTATTAAATCGCGATTACTTATGAAAAATCGGATCCCATCCCTATTTTTGGAATGTTTCTAAGCAGCCCCCTGATTGGCCAACGGTTTATAACGGTTTTTACAAGATTCTTCAATTAAGATTTTCAAAGTTCTTAGCGCAAATATATTTAAAGTCTTAAATCAAAACAAAACGTAATTTTCAAAGAAAAGCTTTTTACATTTTTATAACGCAAACGTCTTTAGTCAAGATTTTCGAAGTTTTTAGCCCAAAAATATTTAAAGTCAAAAAACAAAACAAAACGTCGTTTTAAAAGAAAAGCTTTTTAACATTATATTTTAATGTTGAAATTCAAACGTCTTGGTAGAAATTTTCGAGGTTCTTAAAGCAATTTTTTTAAAATTTCTTTTCAAATCAATACGTTATTTTAAAAGAATAGATTTTCAAATTTTTCTTTTCGTTTTGAAACGGAAATGTCTTTAGTCGAGATTTTCGAAATTCTTAACGCAAAAATATTAAAAAGTTATAACTAAACAAAACATCATCTTAAAAGAAAAGCTTGTAAAATTATTATTTTCATATTTAAATGGTAACGTCTTTAGTCGAGATTTTCGAAATACTTAGCACTAAAATATTTAAATTCTTTTCATAACAAAACGTTGTTTAAAATAAAATCTTTTTATAATTTTATTTTTATCTTGAAATGGAAACGACTTAGGCGAGATTTTCGAAGTTCTTAGCGCAAAAGTATTTAAATTATTTTCAAAATAAAACGTTGTTTTAAAAGAAAATCTTTTAATTTTCATATTGAAATGGAAACGTATTTAGTCAAGATCATTTTAATATTACATATCTATAAATAATTTATACCCACTAAGTAATTAAACAAAGTTAACCCACTACCTACATATCAACGTGTTTACTTACACGACGGCACAGAAGACAGATGACAAACAGACCCCATTGATCTGACCGGAAAGTAGTACTTACCTTACTCACGTTAACTAGTGGGCTTTAATCATGCATGTATATACCTATAATCTATACAAATTACATTAATAAACTAACATTGGACATAGACTAGTACTATTATTTCTATTGTGACAAAGAAAGTGTAGTCTCAAATTAAAACATAAGGCACTGTATTCATTTGATTTGTTGAAAATTTTGGATTTAGTAAAAAGTTTTGAAATAAATATATTTTTCATTTGAACAAAAACATTTTGCGTATTTTGTATAAGAGAATGGTCTGATATTGAAATGAATACATATTCTCAGAGGAAAATAAGAAATATGTAACTAAGAAACCTTTTATCTTCAATGCAATAAACTGATCCTTTAGCTTAAGACGGCGAAATATCTTAAATAAATTTAAAATATAGTTTAAATCAAGAGTGTAGGATATCTTAATTGAAATTGAATGTCATTACTTCTAAACAAGAAACTCTGGCTCTTAATCCAAGATAGAAATCTTAGACTAACATTATTTTTTTTGGCTTCGATTAAGAAAACCGTTTTCTAAAATTAAGACTTAATTTTAAATCGAAAACAAAATTATCTTCGAATTAGATGATATTTCCAAGAATATATTTCATTTTGATGTAAGTAAATCGCAAAATCTTTTTTTTCCGTGTAGAAGGTACAGCCCATAGATTTAGGATTTTTTTCGCGTAGCAAGCTTTTTTTTTAAGTCTGTGGTACAACCAAAGTTCTAACCAAACGTGACGTTTCAGTAGGTAAAGGAACTTTGTGACACTGTGGAATGTCGCTAAATCTAAACGGGTTTGAACGTTGTTTAAGTGTCAGAAACTCATCAGTGACGAGGGTGAAGCGCGCGACTTTGCTCCTGTGCGGTCGACCTCCAGGGTCCAGGGAATGTCTACAAAATGCCGGCCCCAGGATGCTCTGAAAGTTACGGATACCTTAAGACTGCCTTCCACTATTCAACGCGAGTCTATATTATGTTTCCCTGATGTTTCATGTGGGTTTATCGATATGAGTTTTTAGGGGCTGACCGGACAAATTGCGCTCCACATAAAAAGGTGTGTGGTTGCGTTGGTCACCAACAGTTATACAGAGGCAGTTAGTGTAGCGCACTGTACAGGACTGATAACCGATGGGGAAGAAAGGTGAGTGGAGACCACGAACCGGAAGACGCAGCGTAAGTAGGTCCCCCACTAGATGGACCGACAATATTGTGAGAGGTACGGGCATCCAGTGGATGCAAATGGCAGGATGTCGTTCAGTATGGAGCTTAAAGGGGGAGGCCTATGTTGATGATGATGATTGTACAGGACACAGGACCAGGTTGCACCTTGGATTGCAAGATGGAACAGTTCTTTACTCCAGTACCTAATGGCTCTACACCTATTGCCTGATACAATAACAACAGCTCCAATTGTGAGCTGCTTTAAAAGCAGACTCAAGCGCAAGCCTATAGAACAAATGTTCTATGACTTTTATGAGTTCAGGATGAGTGATGACCAAATAAAATAATTACTTATCAAAATATATCTGAAATTTAAATAATTTTTTTATCAATGACAATTGATATTATTATTTATATTATATTATTTTTTGTTTTGTTTATAATTTTTATACTTACACAATTTATGATAGTAATAATTGATTTGAATTGACGTGTAAATGTAAATTTATGCATAAATGACTTTGAATTTGACTACAGGGTTATGGAAAACGGTGGTAATAAGCTGAAAGGAGGTCATTAGAGTGTTGAGCACACCTGCTGTTTCACGACGTGCGTGACGTCACCTGTCGGTTCCAACGGAAGACCAGCGCTGGTTTTATACGACCAGCACTATGCTGAGTTGGGACCGATTTGTGACAGAAACTATAATTTTATTTTCCTGTTTTTAATATTCTATATAGTATTGTTTCTGTCATTAATAAATATTTTTCTTTCTTTCTTTCTTTCTTAAATTTATAGACAATATACAAAATTTATCAAAATAAACTGTTTGTACTATAGTATCAACCATAAAATAGCAAAAAACATTATATGCAAAAAAAAATATCTTTGAATTTGAATGACTTTGTCTACGGAACAGTTGACTAGCGATTTCAGTGTTGATTCTATTGTAAAAGTTGTATGTTGACCTCCTCTCAGCTTAGTACCATTCCGTGTAACCCTGTATAATTATGTCAGTTTATCCCATTTATGAAAGTTGTACCTTTATCAAGAATGTTGATACAACTTTCGCAGCAAAAGGGTATATCACATATCATCGGCCAATTAACGTCCACTGTTGGACAAGGCCTCCCTCATAGAGAGGGGTGTTGCCATAATCCCCACGCTTGGGCATCGCAGTAGGTTTACCGTGTACTATTAGGACGCTGCTGCCCATCCTCCAGTGGTTCTGGTCGCAGTTTTAAGACATACCCGGGTCCGGGTAAAGGGTATATAAGTCTGTGAAATCTTCACATATCCATTATTTTAGTGCGAAAAGTGATGCGGCTAGTAATAACGTTTCAGTTATATGATTAATTACGAGATATTTACCGTGGTAAGGTTGTGGAAGGAGCTCCCGATATTTTGGCGCAGTTACACGCACCATTTTCACAGGGAGCTCCTTCCACAACCTTACCACGGTAAATATCCCGTAAAAATCATATAACTTAGTGAACAGCTGTGATAGTTTAAAACAATGTTTTTCAATGACGTTTGTCTTCGAAGTTTGTTCAGCTCACAGAGGAAGGCATGCTTTATTACTGCTCAGGTTGAAATCGTCGGGGGAATAGCGTTCAAAGGGACAATGTTGGGACATCGTTTAATATTTGGCCAGCGACGTTTTCGGGATGCTTAGGATATTTTGTTAGTATTAAAGATTTTATCTTTATGGATTATTTTTTCCTTATGGCACTTCAAGATGATTTGTTTATTGAAATCGCTGTAGAAACTGAGTATAAACCTACTACTATAAGTACTGCCCAAGGATGGAACTCCCTGCCGTCCCCCTTGTTTCTTGAGAACTACAATCTAGGCATCAGCAAGGCTGGCGTGAATAGATTTCTTCTAGATCAACTTGTTTCATCCTCGGCCACACGTATGTAAGCATTTGTTTTGAAAACTTAAGAAATAATATTTAATTCTATTAATTTTTATACCATAAATAATCAACTTATTCATCATCATCATCATGTGGCTTACCATCAGGCGAGTTGGTGGCCAAACGGACCTAGATTTGTTCAACTTATATAAAAAAAAATACTTGCTGAAAGTGATGGCCGTATCCCATCACTTTCAGCAAACGTCATAAATTACATGGTAACTTGGTTTTACTCACAGAAAAATTCTCACTTCAGTGGTTTTACTGTAGTTTTAATGTGATCAACATAATCGCGAAAAAAATATTGCTGTTTCATAAAAGTATTTATAATAGTTAAGTGTGACAATCTGGCTTTCTAAGTACTCAACAGTAAGACGGCAAAAAAGATTTATAAAAAAAAAACATTCGCAATCCGGTGAAGATAATAATTGAGAACCTTTTTTTATGTCGGTTGAAAATACTCATGAGAATATAACTCACACAATGTCATTCAGTTTTGGGTATTACAATATACGTCAGATGGTTTTAATGTGATAGAAATGAGATAAAATATGTACATTACGACTTGCCCTTGAAAAATAAAATGTATGCATAACGTGAGTGCCCGAAATCGATTTCACATGATTTACCTCTCGTAACCTTCTGTTATGTAATAGGTGTACTGTGAGTTAATGATACAGTCCTCGTCAAGCTGTATGACAACAAGTATCCAGACTGCAAGCTAGAGTGCTGTTCATGAAAGAAGTTCCCCGGACGGTTCTGAGGTCTTTTCATCACGCTTGCTATTTCGTCGTTATCCCTAAACTTATATGATTATTTACGGGATATTTATCGTGGTAAGGTTGTGGAAGGAGCAGGTTGTAACTGCGCAGAAATATCGAGAGCTCCTTCCACAACCTTACCACGGTAAATATCCCGTAAATAATCATATAACTTTAGTGAACAACTGTGATAGTTTAAAACAGTGTTATCCAGGTCACATTCAATAGTACGTCACTTTGTACATCTAGTAAATTTCTTTATCTGGTTTTATGCCGTACCTCGACTTATTCCCAATTCGTCCCGGATGAACCACCACGATTTTGTATTTTTTTTATTGTAGAATAGGCTTGCGCTTGGCCGCCAACTCGCCTGATGTTAAGCGATGATGCGGCCTACGGTGGATCACGCTTGCCTAGTAGAAACCGATTCACTCTTGACTTGAAGACACCCAGATTGTAACTATCGGGGAACACCCATTCAGGCAGTGCATTCCACAAACTAGCAGTTCGCACAATAAAAGTGGAATTAAAGCGCTTCGTATGGGTTTTCGGAATGTCAACCGTAAATTTGGACGTTCTGCTAATACCTTGTTTTTCTTGACACTCCGACGCGCTCTTTGTCTATTTTCAGATAGTGGTCACAAAGAATGACGAGGGCTCTAGGTACCTCACCTCTTAGGTAGAGGTGAGGTAGAGTCCTCGTCCTTACTATGAAATAAATTTTCTATTCAGGTATAACTACACCGTTTATGTGGTTGCATGGCACACGAGAACGATGGTTGTTCATTGAATGGTGGTTATCAACGTTGCAGTAAATAGCTGAGCTATACGATGAAGATAACCGTTACTTAACCTGAATGAGCTTTAAGGCGAGGTTTCTTTGACTGTATGGACGAACATTCGTTAGCTGATGCAGTCATGTTATGCATATAGGCATTATTTGAATTTAAACGTTAGCTTATCTTCAAATATCTGTGTGATAAGGTAGTGATATATACTCTGATCTATGGTGTAATGAAATGCGATGATGCGGTCAAAGATGGAACACATTTGACTAGTATATAATAACCTGCTTAAAGCATTTCAAGACTTTCATTCTGCGGAAACAGACGAAGGCAAGACATCCAATAGTTTTGCTGTTCTTTATTAAGAAAGAGGTGGCAAAACGCTTGGTGCGAATGAGTTACGTTTCGACCATAGATTTATTGCGTACCAAAAAAAAAATTAGGTATGTGGTTTCGACAATGTAAATAAAAAATCAATAAAAAAATCTGGGATATTATTGCACACATGGTCATCTGACCCCAAACTAAGCAGAGCTTGTAATATGGCTGCCAGAGACTGATATACATACATACCTATATATTTTTAAATACATACTTAAATTGATATTAACACCCAGACATAGAACAAACACAAATGTTCATCGCACAAATGTTTGTCCTAGGTGGGAATCGAACCCACGCCCACAAGCACAGAAGGCAGGATCACTAGCAACTAAACTAACGGGGCTGTCAATGTAAGAATGACTACGGACTCCCGTTTTTCTGGATGTTGGGTAATGGAATGGACGAATGTGCCACTACCCACATAATTATGCCCACCTTAACACTATATCGAAAAAAATTGCTAAATTTATCACCAGAGATCTAAAGTGATCAATATAGCTCAGCGTATTAGCAAGCTGAAGTGAGAGTAGACCGTTCATATCTCTCGCAGAACCTTTGGGATAGACGTGTTCTAGAGTGGAGACCACGTATCGGCAGATGTAGCGTAGGACGCCCTGAGACAAGGTGGCGTGACGATTTACGTAAAGCAGCTGGCAGTGACTGGAAGCGAAAAGCCAAAGGTTGGGCTGACTGACGTGCCTTTGACGACATAATTATGGTGGGACGACACCGCTTTATGGTCGACTTTCCGAAAACTCGTAACGAAGCACTTTGGTTCCAATTTTATTGTGCGAACTGCTAGTCTGTGGAATGCGCTGCCTGAATGGGTGTTCCCCGATAGTTACAATCTGGGTGTCTTCAAGTCACGAGTGAATCGGTTTCTTCTAGGCAATCGTAACCAATCGTAGGCCGCATCATCGCTTAAAAATCAGGTGAGTTGGCGGCCAAGCGCAAGCCTATTTTACAATAAAAAAAAACGTGGTCCAACTTAAGCAAAGAGGTTGCCCGAAGAATCCAACTTGGTTGGGCAGCGTTCGGGAAATTACGTGACATCTTCTCGTCCAAAATATCACAGTGCTACAAGGGTTTTTAACAAGTATGTGTTGCCAGCGATGACATAATGATATTGAGACATGGTACTTAACTGCTGTACTTTTGGAAAAACTCAGTCACACAGCGGGCAATGGAGAGAGCTATGCTCGCTATAGGTTCATTGCGCGATAGAATCCGGAATATGGATATTCGCCAAAGAATCATAGAGTCACCGAAATACAGGGGCAGACCCCAGCCACGTGGCGAGCCAATATACAAAAAGTTATGAGGAGCCTGGCCCCAGCCAGCGACGACAAGCCAGGACCAAGCATCCTAGTGCCGAGCAACGAGGAGGCCCGACCCCAGATGAACTGGGACAAGGGGCAAGACAAAGAAGAAGAACCAACCAACCAACCACCAGCCACCGACATAGCTATAAAAAAATTCAAGTTGAAGTGGTAATGCGTAGGCAGGCTCCATCGCTCGAATAACCGATAACCGATGGGGAAGAAAGGTTCTCGAGTGGAGACCATGAACCGAAAGACTCAGCTTAGATAAGATTCCCATTAGATGGACTGACGACATCGTGAGAGTCGCGGGTATCCAGTGGTTACAGTGGATTTTGGCTGATGAAGATGACATGCCTTTGGGAGAGGCCTTTATCCAGCAGTGGACTAAGAGACGCTGATAATGGTATTCCAACTTTTTAATCTTTAGTTATTTAGCTTCACAGTTAATAAGATCGTGTCTACTTAAAGCTCAATTCACATACAATACAGATAAGATGACAATGGCCACGGGATGGCACAATTAAGCCATGGGAGACTCCCATACCGCACTGTATAGTAACCGTGATAGGAAAATCTAGAAAATTCAATGCCGTTACTGTGTCTAACCGCTGATTTAGATCTGAATTTCTATGTCAAAAGAGTAATAGTATTAGAAGTTGTACCTATTTGTGATCGCGTTCTCGAAAACGGCCTAAGTGCTTCTTATTCTCTTATATTATATATATTTATATATTATATATTTTCAATAGTTGACAGTTTCCGGAAAGAAAATAATAATAAATAATCTTAGTATTTTTTAGTACAACATGTTTTTTTAACCGACTTCCAAAAGGTCCTAAGGTTCTCAATTTGACTGTATTTTTGAATCTTTTTTTATTTGAAAGCTGGTGGTTCTTGTGTGGTCCCATTTCAATTTGGTCCATTTCTGTCATTTTTATATGAAGTCGGTTTTTTTACATTGATAATTATTTTAATCGCGAATGCAACTTTCCTGTAGCACGCAGACTAAATATAATAATTACTTATTCACTCAGACCTTAAAGAGACTAAGTATATCGACATCTAGTCTACAAATTTTGTCAACAACTTCAACTCTTATTTAATGGCCTCTTGTGGAGCGGAGCCACCACAATTTCGCCGATGACAATTTTCGTCTATGGTATATTTACAAGCGAAGTCGGCAAACTTGACAACTATTGAAGAAATATTAAGAACTAGCTAATGCCCGCGACTTCGTACGCGTAGCGCAAAGTTATTAGTGGGCGGACGATTAGACTGACATATCCAAATATAAATGTTAGAGTAACGAACACGAACGGAACTTTAAATAGGCACAAATCCATCGGATTATTTATATCTACTGAATATTTTATAGATAATACCTACTCTTATGACATTATTGTAGATTTTTTGCTCTCCATTTTAATGCGGTGCGTCATAGTATGATTTTAGTCTACAGGTATCCCGATATGTCTATAGTTTCAAATATATTTCAAGCAAATAATATATTACTTTCACTGGTTAAATACGTTGGAAGTGTGGAGCCATGGAGCCAATAAGGGAAAAAATTGTATAAGTCAAGCGAAATGTCAGGCATGACAAACGTTATTATTGAATTATTAGTAAACAGTAAGTAGGAAGTATATGGAGCGGTATCTATAATTAATCGCTGTTATTTAACATTACTCCGCGTAAAGACTGCCAATCAATGATGTCTAAATAATTTTTGCCCGCCTACTGCGCCCCTACCCTTCCAACAACTAAACCACTTTCGTTCACCACCATAACATCCAAAATAGCTGCTAATCAGATTAGATGCCGCGAGTTCACCTACTTTGCGTGTCTGTTATTGGTCTTAAGTTTGATCGTGGCAAAAATATATTCATTTTAATCTCCGTCGACTTGGTATATTAGCACGTCAGAAGTCAATACAAATATCAACGTACTTTAAATTACGCCATAATAAACTGTAAAACCTCTTCAAAAGCAGTTGGCTGTCCTGACAATAACAAACACAAAAAAAAAAAAAGTTGCAGTCGATCGGAAGTTATGCGGGTACATACATTTCGGCGATTCGTTTTTATTTACTACATATAGATTATATGGCAACAGCCGCTTCAGTCTTCCTACCTACCATGTCTGCGAGTAGAAGTCTATCATTACGACAACATTACTATAAAATAAGCTAGATGGCGTTATAACTAATTATAAAAAAATAATTGATTTTTTACTATTTATTATCATAAATTAATATGGCCTATGTTTCAATCAGGTATTTTTTAAGCATATTCGTGGAAACTGCTTTGAAATCCTTCTAGTAGTTTAAAAGATGTGCGTGGACAAACAAACAAACTGACAGCCGTCAGATTTGTAGTTCCATAGTTTTAAAATAGATTGCGTACTAAAACGATGTTTAGTGGAAAAAAAATTAAATTTGCTTAAATTTTACGAATAATATTATTAAAAATTTAATAAAGTATTCAATAATTCCTAAAATAATGAGTATAAATGGATCGTAGTTTCACAAATATGAAAAGTGCGTCTATTATAGGTAAATACGACACTTTACCTGAATCACGCAAACGGCATTATTTTTGCAAGTTAAATCGATATCAGGTATTGCTTCTACTTAGTTAGAAGTCATGTGTGAAGGTATTTGATCTACACATTTATTATATGTAGGGAAGGGATAGGGAAGGGATAGGGATGTTCTGAGATATGAAATATAAGCGTTTACATTTTTTGTTCGTATTATGAAGGGTTGCAATGTCCCATTCCTACAAATCGAGTGTTAGTACGGAGTTTGTATGGCGTACTAGTATGTATAGCGCCGCTCTCCCTGGATTTTTATTTTTATGGCATAGGTGGCAAACTTGCAGACTATGAGATATAAGCGTTTACATTTTTGTTCGTATTATGAAGGGTTGTAATGTCCCATTCCTACAAATCGAGTGTTAGTATGGAGTTTGTATGGCGTACTAGTATGTATAGCGCCGCTCTCCCTGGATTTTTAATTTTATGGCATAGGTGGCAAACTTGCAGACGGGCCGCCTGATGGTAAGCGATCACCGTCGCCTATGGATACTTTTATTTTATTTTAAACACAATAATTTTATTTCGATGATCGGTTCTATTTATGGTCTGTGTTTTTAGTAAGATAATAAAAAATATTAGACCAGTAGGTAGCAATTAACTACTTACTATTAAATGCATAAAGTGCCCTGTGGTCGCTTGTTTGGCACTTCTTCTATCCAAAATCTCTCTATTCTCATACACATTGTATTTACATTGCATAAAAAAATTCGCTTTCCGCGTCTGTCTGTCTGTATATCCGCTAACTACTTCTAAATCATGCAACGGATTTTGATGCGATTATAACGATCAGTTAGAAAAAAAATCACGAAAGGTTTATATACTTGTATATAATAAAACTTACACCCGTGTGAAGCCGGGACGGGTCGCTAGTATATAATATGAAAGAAGTAAACCTGGTTATCATTTATTATTTTACTACATAATTATGTAGGTACATAATTATGTTTTGTCCATTAGACCTTCAACGGTCTATGGACAGTCTAACTGTTTATTTAGTGCCAGTTCTAGTTTGTATATGGTTTAGTTAATAAAGGCACTTGCCCAGTTTAAAAAAAATATGTTTGTGTTATGGGATGTAATTTAACTACCAGTGTTTCTCAATTAACCAATACAGTTGCTAGGTATATTGTTTCTCTGTAAACTCATTTCTGATGTAATATGTCCATATTAGTGAAAGGTTGGACATTAAATCCATCACACGCTCTCTTTTACCTTTACATCAACTATAGCAAAACTGTTTTTCTAATGAATTTCTAGTGTAATTCCGCTTCAAGTACAATAAGGAATTTGTGATAAATTTACCTTGTAGATATTTGTTGATAATGTAAATTTTATTGAGTTTAATTTTGCCTAACTTATATAAAATATTAATTACATAAATTGAAAATTAACGTAACCTGAAACAAAAAATAATTAATTCTGAATCATTTTTAAATTATAAAATTTAAGAAAAGAAATTCATCAGAAACACATTTTTGAAAATAGACTTCCGCAAAGTAACGCCTGATTCAATCAACTTTAGCATCTATATATACGAGTACATGTAATAAGGGGGCGTGTTTACACAAAAAATAAGTATTTTGAAAAATCTCACGTGAGATTGTTCAGGAGCCAAATCTCATGACATCTAACCAAAGGGGGAGGGAGGTCCAAAAATCGCCGAAATCACCTCACGTAATTCTCTCTCTCTCTCTCTCTCTCTCTCTCTCTCTCTCTAACCACGGGCTTGAATACGCGCAGTTTGCGGTACAGATACGGTTTGCGGTCGCGCATCTTTTCGCAATCACCTAAACTGAATAGCTTATAACAGGTAGGCATAAGGTCCCGGAAACAGCGGACGTTTTTTGACTATAATTATCTACGCGTTGTCAATTAAAAAACGCACGGGCGGGCAGAGCTCCTCGGTGGTCTGTGAAACTTATAGTAGGAGAGCCCACGACACTAAACCTAGTTCAATAAGACTAACAGATGATATATATATATATATATATAATTAGTCACGTCATTTTTTAATAGCTCCGCCTGGTTTTTTGCATTGCAGCATCGCCATTTCGTGTTCCCCCATTAAGAGCGGGCCTAATGGCAGGATAAATTCTGATTTCCCCCGCGCATCTCGCCACACCCAGCGCATGTACGGATAACAAACACGGGCGGCGCGACGACCCGCGGAACCAAGCTTGCGTACTCGACGTCTGAACTGACATGGACTACCCGTCTCAACAGAGCGATGGTAACTGATCGGTGCAACAAACCGATGCCTCAAGCTTGTGTCACGCGAGACGAAAGACAGCGTATTGCGCGGATTAAAAATGTTGTAAGCGCCAAGTGCTTTCTACTCTCATAGCTTATAGAATAGACAATATTTTTAAAAATTGCTAGGGTCAGCTCTAGGTTATACATGAGTGATAATATTTACATAATTTATTGTTCAATAATATGTACCAAAACAGAATGCAAACCAAAAATGTTGAAAATTAGAGGTAACTTTGTGATGGTTTTCTATCGAGAAAATTTTATCCTACCATGTTTTCGTCAGGGTCGACCTTTACTTATATATTGAAGTTTCCTAAAGTATATTTTTTTTCGATTTTGGACATGATTTACTACTGTGTACTAATCAAAGATTGAAGATTTTGCTTTAGGCCCAATCTTAATGACGTGACTAATTATATATATATATATATATGAAGTACCACTCACAAACGCATTGGTCGTCTCTTCGAACCCATACTTGAATTCTGAGAGATAACACTCAAGCAACCACACACAACACTACTGTGTTCCAATGCAAGGAGTATAACAATAACTTTAAATATTTTGTATAATTACATGGTTTTTCCTTATTTTTTACTTAATATTTATAATCTTTGCTACAGTAAACACGAAAGAGACTAGATCCTACAACACAGGTTTCGCCTAGTGCAGGGTCTAGGGCACATAATTTAGTGTTATAATCTAGACTAAGTTAAATGCATTTATTTAAGTAAATATCTTTGTATTATGTCAGTGTTACTGAATAAAGAAACAATATTAAATATATCTGGTAGTCTTATCGAACTAGGTTTAGTGTGTTGGGCTCTTAGACTAATATGAAAGTTTGGTGCGAACAACACTTGTCTAACTTTAGCACCTTACGAGTACCTAATTGCATCGAGTAGTACTTACATCTCGGGAATCAACACTTTCGATTATGGCACCCATGTCTACGCATAATCTGTTAGATATACATAACAGATAACAATTTCCTGATTGAACGAAACTGGATTTAATTTACGTAGAGATAGGAAAGTTAAATGACCTTCGGGCTTTTCCGCCAATATCTTAGCTCTCTATTTAGCGCTCGTAGCATT
This sequence comes from Agriopis leucophaearia, assembly GCA_949125355.1. Taxonomy (NCBI): domain Eukaryota; kingdom Metazoa; phylum Arthropoda; class Insecta; order Lepidoptera; family Geometridae; genus Agriopis; species Agriopis leucophaearia. The sequence goes on from OX421262.1 coordinate 2,680,372, forward strand.
TATATAGTACAGGAATATCTTACTATGTGATTACAAACAATTACTAAACTGTACAATAAAACAATTATGCTGCCCTCATAAGCCCAAGAGCAGTAACTCAAAAAAAATATGAGATTTCTGTTTTTTCGCGCATCTGATAGCTTAAAAAAATTCGCACCAGATGGACTAAGCTAAATAACCGTATCTACATTGGAACATTGAAATAAAACACTACAAAAGATTTTTTCTTTTAAAACTCATGTTGAAAAACTATTAATCCTAAACGAAATGACGGTATCTCATAAAAAACACAAAAACAATAATATTGGATTTTTAAACATATATTTAAGAAATATATTGGCACCTGACTAAAAATAAATAAAATTATATGTCATTAAGGAAACGAAAAATCAATTTTCACAAAAACTCGATGTTCTCGATATACACCTAGGTTTAGATACCGCTCTTGGGCTTATGAGAGCAATATGTGACTACAAACAAACTCCGATCTGGCAAAATACTTTTTAGATGCCGCAATGTACATAATATTAAAAATCTTAAATTCATTCATTCATTGACAACGCTTATACTCTACCGCTGGCTCTAGAATTTTGTGCAAGTGTTCCTTATACAGGGTTCTGCGGAAAGGGTGTACTAAGCAGAAAGAGATCCATTACGTACCCATTATTAGGAACAACTATTAATATGGGATCAAGTGACCAACCCTGAAATAGGAAAAAAATATCAGCTGCTCTAGAAAACGGTTATTCACATTGCAAAATGTATGGAGCAGCTGATATTTTACGTTACGTACGATTACGTGATTTCAGGGTTGGTCCCATAGTAAAAGTTAAATGGTAATTCCGGATAACAATACAATAATTTGGTAAGTACCATCAAACTGATCTAATGATGGAGCCGGGAGGTGAATTGTGGAACTCTTCAATGACTAGTAGTCAACTTTTCTAGTTTGGTTTCTTTGGTTTTTTTATATCATAATAGGTCGGGGAAAAAGTCTTTTCGTATTTTGTATGTATAAAGTTGTAGTAAAATCTCATCGGTTGTACTGTTTGTATCTGGCTGATTTTGATATCATTAAAAATATGACATTTTAAAAAAGGAATACAAAAAGTAAAAAGCAATTTCCCGCCATTTTTCAATTGTTTTTTTGTTCGATAAAATGAGTGAATCTGACGAAGAAATTCGATATATTTTGAAGTTTTATTACAAAAAAGGGGAAAAATGCGACACAAGCCGCGAATAAAATATGTGACGTTTATGGACCTAATGCAGTGTCATCAAGAGTAGCACAATGTTGGTTCAAGCGTTTTCAGGCCGGGAATTTTGATGTCAAAGATGCAGCTCGCTCTGGTCGCCCTGTTACGGATAAAGTCGATACCATTTCTGAAAAAGTGGAGCAAGATCGGCATATTAGTAGTTACGACGTAGCTGAAGAACTGGGGATCGACCACAAAACAGTTTTGACTCATTTGAAAAAGTCTAGGTATAAAAAAAAACACTATATTTGGATGCCACACGAGCTCACTGAAAGAAACCAAATGAATCGTGTGCTCATTTGCGATTCTCTGTTAAAACGTAACGAAACCGAACCGTTTTTGAAAAGATTGATCACTGGTGATGAAAAATGGATCACCTACGACAAGAATGTGCGCAAACGATCATGGTCAAAGGGCAGTGAAGCACCACAGACTGTAGCGAAACTCGGATTAACACGTAATAAGGTGATGCTGTGTGTATGGTGGGATTGGAAGGGCATCGTTCATTATGAGCTTTTACCGCCGGGCAAAACCATCGATTCGGATCTCTACTGCCAACAGCTGATGAGACTCAAACAAGAAATTGAGAAAAAACGGCCGGAATTGATCAACAGAAAGGGCGTGGTCTTTCATCATGATAACGCCAGACCGCACACATCTTTGGCCACTCAGCAACAATTGAGAGAGCTTGGTTGGGAAGTGTTAATGCATCCACCATATAGCCCTGACCTTGCACCCTCAGATTTCCACCTGTTTCGGTCTCTTCAGAATTCTTTGGGTAGTGTTAGATTAACATCCAGAGAGGACTGTCAAAACTACTTGTTGCATTTTTTTGATCAGAAGTCCCAAAATTTCTACAGCAACGGGATCATGTCACTACCTACAAGATGGCAACAAGTTATCGAACAAAATGGCACATATATATTATAATTAAATGTAATTAAGCTTGAAAAAAAATGTCTTGAATTTGTTTATAAAATACGAAGAAACTTTTTCCCCGACCTTATATATATTGGTTTTTGGTAAGGCTGTGGTTAAGGTTCGAGTTTGAGTTCCAGTGATAACCGTAGAAAAAGACTAAGAAAGAGGGTAGATCGTTTTGTCTGCACCTAACTTTGAACTGTTTGACCAACCACCCGCATTCTTCAGTCTGATTGTGCATGTAACTGCGCCGAAATATCGGAAGCTCCTTCCACAACCTTACCACGGTAACCGTGAATAATCATATAACTGTAAAAAACTCATAGTATCGAAGTAATGTAAAAATAAAGTAGGTAACTATAAGTATTCCTTATAACATTTATATGGTCCGGTACCTGTACTTGAAACCCTATTATTTCCTTCGAAATAGAGCAGGAACTGAGTGAAAGGAGAAAGGCCGCTTGATATGGAAATACAGGAGAATTCCAATCACATCACATATTTACTATATCACATGCATTTATTAGCCATCAAGAGCGCTACCAGTTCCAATAAAAACAAACCGGTCCCAGTAAGGCGAAAACATTTATATTCAATGAATTTTCATATCGAATAGAACTACCTTTTACGTAAACTATTTTAGGTAACAAATCGGTACGGAAACGTCGAAGAGAATGTAATACTACTCTTGAGAATCTAAATTAAATCGGAAGAAGACAAGAGTCGTACTCTCAAAAATGGCCTCGACTAACCCTTACCCCCGTATTCATAAACGTTATAAAGGTACCTCGAATTAACCTTACTTAAAGTGGTGTTTGGAGTCGTGACACACTTCACTTTACGCTGTCTCGCTCGCACGAATATTCTAGCGTATAACTCTATCCTAGACGTTCATGTGCCTTGTAGTTTCAGTCTTCTGTCTTTCTGTCTCGGAACTATTATATTAATGCGCAGAACCCATAGTTTGTGATTGACTTGTTAGAACGTCAGCATCTTCCTCTGTTTGGAACGATCGTGATGTACAGTGGACACGTATACCCATATTTATACACGTTACCTGTCCCTATCCTCACCTTAACAGGCAGCTAAAAGCGCGCAGCTATCTAGCTCGCGCATTTCAACGTTTATGAAGATTTAAAAATCACTGAGAGAGAATTAAAATAATACCGCTCGGGAATTAGCTTTAGAATAATATTGCTAAAACAATTTTTGTGTTGTTATTTTATACTTAGTATTTGATAGAAAAATTATATTATTCGAGTTTTTTTCTATCTTCTCCGCCATCCTATAAAATATCAACTCATAAATTGTTTTATACTTACTATTTGTGATGTATTCTGACGATAATGCCCAATAGTTTTTTTTTATTCTCTGTGATTGATTTTTATCTTCAATAATGTAGGAAACGTGCTACAGAAATAGCTGTGGCATTTGATAGGATGTCCACAGATTTGATGACGTCATATATGACGTATTGTCTTATTTTGTCCGGTTTTGAGGTGGACTGAGGGTACCTTGAGATACGACTAACAAACCCAATACGAGGGAAGCTTGGAGGACAAACAAAGGGTACTTTAGCAAAGTGAGGATATGAGCTACCTTTTTTTTTGAAATATGGGTATTAAACTTGGTGTGATCTTAGTTATGTAACCTTTTTGAGGTCCATAGAAAGTTAAACCAAGACAAAGCAAAAAAAACAAGACAAATCTTGTCAAATAAATTACATGTATCAAAGTCATTTCTGCAACAGGCAGTTCATATTTTTATTACATTTTATTTATTTTTTATATTGCTATGGCAAATAGCCTCCACCTGCAGTGTCTGCTGGGCTTGCAGTGCACGGATTTCGCCATAATAGCTGCTGACCAGACAAACACGCAAAGCATCATTGTCATGAAGAATGGTAAGACGTAAGACCCTTCCTTTGCGACTATAACCTAATCATCTGACCCTCAGACTCAGCTCAGACAAACAATGGAGATATGGTAAGGTGGCATGGCGGGAGCGAACACATCTGGCCTAAACCAGGCTTGATGCCTTTAGTCAAACTCGCCCCGCATACTACTTTCTCTTTTTTTACAAGTTTTTATTTAACTTGCCCTGGTAGTTAGTATGTAATGTGTGGGACAAATCTTGCATCTGAATTTTAGACACAATGCAATGTTATGGTACTGGTCTGCTGGTCTGATGATGGAAACAGAAGGTGGCCTTAGGAAGGTGGGTCTAAAACGGTCTGAGATGGGGCACGCCTGCCCATGAGGTGCCTATTCACTCTTGTCTTGAAGACACCCAGGTTGTACTTTATAGGGAACACCGAGGGAGCGTATTCCATTCCTGTGCAGTTCGAAGGAATTTACCACCTCTTATCTTTTATTATTTTACCCCCGACGCAAACAGAGGGGTGATATAAGTTTAACGTGTGTTTATGTGTTTCTGTGTGTCTGCGTATCTGTGTGTCTGTCTGTGCCATCTACAGAAGAGAGGCATTTTTCTGGCGCCATCGTAGCTCCCAAACGGCCACAACGATATTGATTTAGTGTTTTTGTTGTGTTTGAAAGGTAACTTGATCAAGAGTATTCTTAGCTATGATTCTTGAAAATCTGTTCAGCCGTTTGAAGATTGATCGATGATAAGATAAGATAAGATGAGATGAAATTAGATGAGGTGAGATGAGATGAGGTGAGATGAGGTGAGATGAGATGAGATGAGATAAGAGAATTTATTCACATAGCGAACACACACATAATAGATACCATTACTTACAAGCAATAATACCCATGCGGTGCACGCTATGACTCTTCAAATCAAAATACAATTAAGTTCATATTCAAATGAATTATTATATTTTAAACCTGCTGTATGGGTAATGAATGATTATTGATTATTAATTTAACTTACATTTTTTTTTAATAAAAATGTCTCATAATTATCTTCCTCTTGTAATGTGGGTTGGCGTCCAGTGGACCTTGTGTCACTCGCAGAGGCCTATCTATTATCCTCATACTTTCGTTATAAGCTTGGGGCCGCGAAACCGTGTTCAGTTTGAGGATGAAGGTATCTACTAACAAGGTGCTCTTCTGTAGAGTTAGTGGAGTCAGTAGGGGGAGGCCTATGTTCAGCAGTGGACGTCTTCTGGCTGATGATGATGAGTGGAGCCATCTGTATTTTCTAAACAAAATTAACAGTGACTCGTAGAAAAAAATAGTTCCATTATTTGCCCGAATCATGAGATAAGTAGGGGTCGGTCTGTAATAACGACCGAGCGGAATGGACGTTTCGGATTACGTAAAGTTAAAGTTTTGTGATGAGTTTAGGATCGATTCTTGTTTGCACTGATGGACGAAATTGCGCCAACTTTTAGCGAGTTAATATTAACACGCGGTATGTATCTATGTAACGGAATCTTTGAAAGTGATTTTCACTCTTTTCAAAACGATGAATTGATTTAAAACTTTGCACACTTATCAAGGACCGATGACAATGCAATAATTTAAATAGTTTGTATCATTATCCTTATCCCGGACCCGGGTATGTCCTAAAACTGCGACCAAAACCACCGGAGGATGGGCAGCAGCGTCCTAATAGTACACGGAGAACGTACTGCGATCCTCAAGCCACCTGCCAAGCGTGGGGATTATGGCAACACCCCTCTATGAGGGAGGCCTTTGTCCAACAGTGGACGTTAATTGGCTGATGATGTGATTATCCTTATCAGGATCTTCAGGATAAACTATTTTAAAGCGTGTTTTTTAGTTTTTGAAACTGCGAGAATTATATTATTCATTTAATTCAATACCTATCTTATTGTGTTTCTAACGTTATGTCAGCTTTTTATTGTTTTTAGAGCTCCACGTCATTCCGGGGTCCGTCCCCTTTATCTATTTACTTATACAATTTATTTTATCAACTATTGCTAGATATGTGTAGTTTAGACCTATGTAAGAATAATATTCGATGAAATTCTCGGGTCTAGCCCGGACATTTGGTAGGCATTGGTGGAGCCGAAGCCAACACCAAGAGGCCCTGTTGAATATAAAAAATACAATTATGGAATATGTATAAAAAGGAATATGAAACTATTGTACAGTATAGGATTTAAAAATCTGGGCTATTGAGGTGAACAACTTGTGGGTGGAATAACAGATCTATAGAATGAGAAACGGCACCTGCCTTATCCTGTCTCATCTCAAAATATATTAAGGCAGGTGATGACTTGCCACCCACTGAATGGGCCCCCCATAAAGGCTGCCGTATCTTGGCCCTATCTAGAATAATATTATTATTATTATCCGTGATTATATACTACTCAGTTCTGCAAGGTAACTTTCTAGTCAATAGTTTCTCCAATCAAATAAGCAATAAAACATTTATCTCTCTGAATAGACATACTTACGTAATTACGTTGATTAGGCAAACTGAATATTACGTGAACATTTTAGAACAGAATATGAAGCACTGTAGAAATAGTAGCTAAAGCAGTAGATGACTCGAAAGTATCCTTGAATTGAATGACTAGCCTACTGTTGGTTTATGCGGCGCGCGCGACTATTTGAGCGTCAATGAGCAAGCTAAGCTAACTTGACTAGTATGACGTTGGCGCAGATGGCTGCGCAGTTCGCTATTTTTGCAGCTTAGCAGGGGTTGTACATGCGTGAAAGTTCAAAATGCCTATGTTCATTCTGACCAAGTTAGCTTGCGCGTACTGTCCCGTGAAGTTCGTAGCGGGCGAGAGAAGGAGCGCTCGTTTCATTTACATCCATCACTCAATTCGGAAGTTTGTAGTCAACCTACTGCATTCGCTTATATTTATACTGTGGTAATAGTTCTGAATGAATACCTCGTAAAATAAGATGCTTATCAAGCGCTGCGGTTTACGACACCATATAGGATGAGACGTCATTGTTCACTGATTAAACGGAACAACCCCATTTCAAGCTTGCATACCATTTCAAACAGAACTGACCACGAACGGATTGTTTTTGGCAAATTGTGAACTATGTTTTAATTAATGACGATAATTATAACTAACTTAAGTACCTACAGGCTTTTTTCGAAGAGTAATTTTGGAGCAGGCATGTTGTTTGGCAGTGTCTGTTGCCAGTGATGAAATATGGTACTGAGACGTGGTCCTCAACTGTTGGCCTCATAGAAAAACTCAGAGTCACACAACGGGCAATGAAGAGAGCTATGCTATTTCTTTGCGCGATAAAATCCGAAACGTGGATATTCGCCAAAGAACCAGAGTCATCGACATAGCTATCGTCGTGAGTAATTCCCGTGTAATATAAATAAAATGTCATCGACATAGCTATTAAAATTTGCAAGTTGAAGTTGCAATGGGCAGGCCACATCGCTCGAAGAACCGATAACTGATGGGGAAGAAAGGTCCTTTGTGTGGAGACCACGAACCGGAAGTCGCAGCGTAGCGTAGTAGGCCTCCCAGCTCTAGAGTCAGAGAGAGTAGTTCAAGTTCAAATTTTTTTTTTTTTTCAAATAAATCTATAGTTTAATGCCGACGCACCGTGTGCCCTGCGTATTTATAAACGAGGCCTCATTCAATGAAAAATTAAGACTTACAAGTAAATAATTCAGACATAGTTGTAATAATGTCCAATAGAACTCAAGGTCTTTCGCATTCAATTTTCATCGTAACGTTGTCCTAGATTCGAAACAGCTTATCTCGTTAAAGCTTATCTTGATCTTAGTGCTTATGTCTCATCGGTTAATGACAAAGTGTTATAAGGATAGGTGTAATATAAATTAAAATAAATAACCTTTGAGTAAGTGGTTTTACCTAGTTGACTAGCCGCGTGCAACTAAATGCTGAATTATCATGAGATGAATATGAATGTTTGACTTGATGGCCTGCGAACATGCAGCAACGTTTTGGGATAAAGAATGTGTTGGCGTAGGAAGGCTAAGAGTTTGCGCAGACGGTGGGCTTTTAGCTAGCGGCAGCGGGGCAATAATCTGCAAGAATGAGAAAAAATGAGAGAGAAATTGTGCAAGAGTTACAGCGAGAAAGACAATCTGCCGATTGTGACGTTTGTTCCCACTAATATACTCTGGGTGTGGAATCTCTAAAGAAACGCACTGGCAAACATTGCTGGTATCAAGTATATAGGGTGGCATTTCCCGGGATGGATGCACTCATCCATCGCGTGAATGCCATATTCCATTCCATATTAGCGTGAAGTGTGATCTCTTTCGTTTACCACTGTAAACGAAAGAGATCACACTTCACGCTAATACAAGGTTATAAGGAAAACGTTATCCTAATCGTAAAGAGGTCGCTACACTCATCATTATTTACAACTTTTACTATATGGGACCAATCCTAAACATTGAAACAGCTGTTAATTTCGCGATTTCAGGGTTGGTCCCGTAGTAAAAGTTGTTCATAATGATGCGTACAATGACCTCCTTTACGCATCCCTATTGACTACGAAACGACTTGCAATGAAATGTTCTGTGAATCTTCAGATTAACCACAGATGCGGTCACATGTTTTGCAGATATTATGTTGTTATAGGGAGGTCGGTGCAGGTCACATTCAATCATGCGATGTCCTGAACGAATATACCGTCTATTAGATAGATTAGCATTTAAGAATATCCTGTATAAAAAGTTAAAATAATATACCTATATATTTCACATGGCAAGTGCCTTTATTAACTTAACAAAATACAAGCTAACACTAACACTACAAAAACATTAAGACTGCCCTGCCCATAGACCGTTGAAGGTCTAAAGACAATCCAATTGCTCAAGCCCACTAATTAGTGGCTGCGTACCCAGCATGCTGGCGGCATTACCACGCTGAATGGCAATTATGCGTTGTGCCAGAAACACGCCAGCATAAACTCGATAATGTAATATTATCAATTACAGACGAGAACAAACTCCATCATATAACGGACAAGTTGATAATGGGCCTGGTGGGCGACCCGGGGGACGCGGCGCAGTTCGCGCAGTTCGTCTCCAAGAACATGCAGCTATACAAGATGCGCAACAAATACGGCCTGGACGCTGCCGCCACCGTGCACTTCACTAGGAAGAACCTCTCTGACGGACTTAGGGAAGGGGTTAGCTTGCTTGTTCCGTTAGTAAAAGGGTGTCTACAACCACCTCACCGGGCCGGCATAGCACGGACAGCACTTGACACGGACAGGACAAGACACTAACCTCCACACTGAACGACATCCTGCAATCTGCATCCACTGGATGCTCGCGACTCTCACAATGTCGTCGGTCCATCTAGTGGGAGGCCTACCTACGCTGCGTCTTCCGATTTGTGTTCTCCACTCAAGAACCTTTCTTCCCCATCGGTCATCAGTTCTTCGAGCGATGTGGCCTGCCCATTGCCACTTCAACTTGCACATTTTAATAGCTATGTCAGTTACCGCTTACATTCTGGCGAATCGCATGCTTGTTTGACGCTTTTTAATCGACTTGAAAAAAGGATGAAGGTTCTCAATTCGACCCGTATTGTATGATATGATATGAAAATAAACGCTGATAGATTTGAGCAAGCTGTGGACTGCGCTTTGACTGCAGTGAGATAGTGAAATGACTGAGATGAATTTTTGCAACTTTGACAAGACTGTGACAAGATTGTAGCCCTTATGTGGCCAGACTGTGACTAAAGTGTTAGTAGATTGTGGCCATAATGTGGCCAGACTGAGACTAGATTATGACAGAATGTGGCCGGACTGTGTATAGACTTTGGCCAGGCTGTGCACAGAATGTGACCGGAATCTGATTGCTGCCACTACATTTTAGCATGGGACGGATTTTGCCTCTAAAATAATGAGCGAAGTATCCACTATTTTGTAATTATAGTAAACGCATTATCATCTGAGTCGTCGAGCAATAAACGTCATAGGTACCATAAGACCTCTAAGTGCGAGCGAGATAGACCAAAAAGTATTTATGACGCGACGACTCAGATGATAATGCGTTTACGTAGGTTAGATGTGCATGCAAAATGCTTTAGTATTTTATTACCGCGTCTTTTTGTAAACTTTCGATCTCTAGAATAAATTACAATAACAGTGCTAATTGCTCTCTTAATTAATTGCGGTCTCTGGCCGGAGATCTGCTTAGTAATTCTCTTCACCTCGATTTTTTGATATTTCATAAGATTCGGGATAAAAAGTATCGCATGTCCGTTCTCTTGATGTATATTATTACCAACATCAATTGTGTTAAAAATTAAGTAATTTACAGTTGACTTGAAAAAAGAAGGTTCTTATTTTGACTTTTTTTGTGTGTACGGACATATACAAAACTACGGTTAAGTACCTACGGTAGGTATGTTACGTGATATTTCCGCCGATTATCAACAGCTTTTAAATATTCTTTGTTTATATAATAGTATATGCTATATCGAGAGTGGTCAAATTTAAATTTAAATAAATTAGTCTACCTCTATGGGTGAAAAAATAGGTAATGAATTCTGGTTTTTGAACTTCCTGTGAAATCGTTTTTTTTTTAAATGTTTTGATAATTTCTATTTGTCAGTTGTCTTATAAACTCAATAAACAAACAAACAACAAAGTAATTTATTTTGACAAAATTTAGTTTCACATTGTGTTGTTTTCCATAGGCTCCCAAACTAGTCTGAGACTGTGTGTCGGGTGCCAGTGGCTTCTCTTATATATCATAATACTTATGCCTAAGCAAACAATTAAATAATTTAAAATAACATATAAACTTATTACAAAAATTTAGAATTTAAGTAATTATTATTTACCAATATTTATAGCCAAAGATAGAAAAAAAAAAAAAAAAAAAGAACCCAACAAAAAAATTAAAATATACCTACATTAAAATTTGAAATTTAAAACTAGCGAATGTGTGTCAATGAAGTGCCTTTATTAACTAAACAAAATATAATTATCAATTTCTAAAACCGACTTCACAATATTAAGTAGTATATGAGCATATTATACCCATATATATTATATTATATATATTCTCTCATGGCCCGCAGACCCCGTCAGTACTGAACATGTTGGTGGCTGGATATGACGACCAGCACGGCGGACAGCTGTACTCAATGGACATGCTGGCTTCTTGTATCAAGGTGCCTTACGCCGTCCACGGGTTCGGAGGACATCTCAGCATGGGCATACTGGATCGGTATCATAATTACAGTAAGAATTTGTGCCTTAATACTTTGGGTGAAGGGCCAAGAACGTTAGACTGTGGTTATGCTGGCTTGCAAAATAATTATTATAGCTTTGTGGTTTTCAGTGCTAACTCAACCCCAAGCCTACGAAATAATGAAGCTTTGCGTCCAAGAGATCCACCAGCGACTATTCATCAGCCTCCCCAACTTTCAGGTGAAGGTGGTTTCCAAGGACGGTATCAAAAATATGCCCACCATCAATTGCTTTTCGTTTATTCCTGAAAAATGATTTTGGATGTTTATCTGGTTTTGTAATAAGGTTATTGTGTACTTAATTAAATTTTAATTTTATATTTGTTTTTTTATCTATTCTCAGTCTCAGGGGTTTCGGGATAAGTACGAGTATAACAGACTAGCCGTCCGCCCCGGCTTCGCACGAGTGTAAGCTCGGCCTTCGGCCTCGCTACAAAATATAATATAGCCTATGTCACCCGGGGATAGTGTAGCTTCCCAACAGTGAAAGAATTTTTCAAATCGGTTCAGTAGTTTCGGAGCCTATTCATTACAAACATACAAAAATATGTACAAATCTTTCCTCTTTATAATATTAGTGTAGATAGATATCTATTTTTATTATTTAATTTAAGCATAGGCTTGCGTTTGACCGCCAACTCGCCTGATGTTAAGCGATGATGTGGTCTACGATGGAGCACGCTTGCCTAGAACCATAGAAGAAACCGATTCACTCTTGATTTGAAGATACCCAGATTGTAGCTATCGGGGAATACTAATTCAGGCAGTGCATTCTAAAGACTAGCGCAGATCGCAAAATAAAATACAAAATTAATTTATTTGACACAATAATAATATGCACAAAGTAAATTCGAACCCATTGGCTCCGAGCTAGTTTTCACTGTGTTTCAGAGCAAAAGTTGAATCAAAGCACTTCGTACGGATTTTCGGAATATCAACTATAAATAGGTGTCGATTTTTCAGGCCCGCTCTAGCAGTCCGATAGAAAAATGGGCAGATGTACGGGCAAACATGAAAATCGGCATTAAACTGCTCATTTTTAATTTATAATTTCGGGCAAGCTTTTCCAGGCCGATTCAACCCGATGTTAATTAGAGATTATATCGCTGTGCTGTTCACAGGAACCTTTGTTTTGAAACATCTGATAGGAGTTCGGAAATCGCGTGAAAACTCTGCTTGTGCGGGTTATTGTTATTTGATAGCAAAGTATGGGAGCTATTGCAAAACATATAGTATTGAAATATAATTAAGAGTGTATGCTTCGTGCGTCCTCTATCTCGAGCAAACAAGTTCTATCTCGCCATACAATTGTTGCGTCTATTACTTGCCTGTGACGTCATAAGGACATTCGACCAAAATAAAGTTTGTAGTCAAGTCACGTGATTAGGACAGGACTTTTTTTTGTTAATTAGTTGTTGTTTTTTTTAAATAATAAACTTATAGGACTACATCAGTGTAAATTATATTTAAAATGCAGTCAAATACCTCATTTATCATTAATGAAGTTTCCCAAGGGTATTTTCTGTCAAAGGCCAACCGAAATAAAACTGCTACGAAAACAAAATTTAAATGAGTTCAAAAGTAAATAAGTTATAAGTATTTTAATTTCATGCTAGACAGAGAGCGCACTATACTGAGCTATGACGTCAAGCCTCAGGCGCGCCATACAAATGCTATACTAATATACGCTTCGCGAGAAAGGAATATGCGTAGATATTCGCCAAAGAACCAGAGTCTCCGACATAGCTATTAAAATCTGCAAGTTGAAGTGGCAATGGGCAGGCCACATCGCTCGAAGAACTGTTAACCGATGGGGAAGAAAGGTTCTTGAGTGGAGACCGCGAACCGGAAGACGCAGCGTAGGTAGGCCTCCCACTAGATGGACCGACGACATTGTGAGAGTCGCGGGCATCCAGTGGATGCAGATGGCAGGATGTCGTTCAGTATGGAGGTTAAAGGGGGAGGCCTATGTTCAGCAGTGGACGTCTTCTGGCTGATGATGATGATGATGATGAGAAAGGGATGAAGCATCCCCTCTCTATCCCCACCTAAAACTTTAAACGTTCATATCTCAAAGATTAATCAACCAATTCAATTTATTTTTTCAGTATGTGTAATGTATTTAGTTATATTCATCGCTAAGCTTGTTATTTGTAATAAATTAAATATTATGCCACATGCCTATTTTTATCGAGACATTTACTCCCAGAATCTGAGTCACAATACTAAAATTTACTCACTATTTCATTGCTATTGTCTATCACTGAATGAAGGACATCGCATTTCGTAACCGAAAATAGGCAAAAACCTCCAATGTAGGCAAAATGCGACCAACTTATCTATACAGTTGGCAAAAAGATTAAACTAAAAAAATCTATAGGTATGTTTAGAAATTACGCTGATGGCTCCCTCGATCAACCTTGCAGGTAAGTTGGTCGCGTTGTGCTGCATAATCTTCTTTGTGCTAACACGTAGATGTTTATCAAAGTAGACTGTGCATACATACGTCAAGGCAGTGATAACGTGGGACGCACGACAGCCTCTTTATCACTTAATATAAATATATAGGTAGGCACTACGTTTAGGTTTAGTGTATATGGAGACACGACTATGGGACATAGACGGAACAAAACTCGTTTTTTACTTGTGTCATCAACATCAGCCAGAAGACGTCCACTGCTGAACATAGGCCTCCCCCTTTAACCTCCACACTGAGCGACATCCTGCCATCTGCAATATCTGCATCCACTGGATGCCCGCGACTCTCACAATGTCGTCGGTCCATCTAGTGGGAGGCCTACCTATACGCAGCGTTCTAATGTTATTATGTTATTGCTAGATTCTAATGTTACCTGCTATGTACCGGTTTTTTGGCCTATGTTTCATTAACTTATGTTTTTGCTGGTACCAAATGTTTGTTTTTATGGAATGCGCTGCCTGATCGTGTCTTACCTGATAATTACAATCTGGGAGTCTTCAATTTGCGAGTGAATCGGTTTCTTCTAGGCAAGCGTGCTCTATCGTAGACTGTGAGACATCGTAGACACCTCAGGCGAGGTGGAGGTCAAACGCAAGCATATTATTAAATAATAATGAAAAATAAGTTTTTCATATTCCTCTACACAGCTACACATTACTAAGTTCATTCCAACAGAAAATATTACCATATTTAGTAAAATATTTTTTGTTTAAAATATTCTATTAAATAAGTAGTGTTTTAAAATATTTCAAATTAAAATGCTATGAAACAATGGAAGGTAATTTTACTATTCTGCCAGTGTATGATAAAATATCTGAAATTTATTTAAATGTAACGCAACTATTTTCAACCAACTTTTTTAAAGTCGGTTGTTCTCACAGAAAAGAGAAGAAAAATTCTCACTTCAGTGGTTGTTCCACTGTTTTTTAGGGTTCCGTACCCAAAGGGTAAAACGGGACCCTCCGCTCCGCTCCGCTGTCCGTCCGTCTGTTCGTCATCATTGATTCCGAATCATTGGCTCATTACCTACTTTATTTCTCACACTATTACAAAATTCTGTCTACTTTTCTATGTTAGCACAAATTAAATCCATTTTTTTATTTACTTAAAAGGCAAGTGTCTTTGTTAACTACACCCATAGACCGTTGAAAGTCTAAACACAATCCATTTGCTCAAATATTTTCTTACATATACCCATTCGAGTTAAGTGTCCGCGAAAGTGAATTAAATAATAAAACAAGTTTAGAGCCGACTGAACTTCTCTGAGTGTTTGCAAGACATTTGTTTGCACAAATTAAACTAAGGCAAGGCGTGGTATTAACTTTTACCGGCTAGAAAGAGAAATGAAATTGCGAGTTAAATTAGCGAAATTGCAGTTGACGCGTTCGGTTTATAAGGCGCAACATTTTAGAATCAATTTAGGCGACTCATCCATGCAATATTTTCTATCGTAGAAGGGATGCATGTCAATCCAGGAGGAGGTAAACTCATAAACCATACCCCACCCTGGTACGACATAGTGGAATGTTGAAAATTTTAAAGGTGTCTTTACTCCACTAATCCATATCGTTGGACAAACCACACTCTAATAAAATCTTGGCTGATTCTGCCCATCTAGGGCTAGCAATCAAGGATTTTGTAGGTAGTGTTTTTAAATTAAAAAATTAAATTATTCTATATTCAAAGTACGCATGTGTATAGCCAGTTATGGGCAGGGAAGGGCAGCCATCCACCCCCTAGGCGAGTGGGTAAGCGCTTATTCAAAGAGCGTCCCAACCTATAAGTAAATAATTTCAAATAACGTTGCATTTGCCCCCAACTGCCCTCAAGAAAATCCTGGCTACGCCTCTGAAAGTATACAAAGACAACTAGAAGAAACTAGAAATAAGACTCCGGCCGTCTCCTGTCTTACAAAATTTCTTTCAGGGATTTAGATGTTTAGGTAAAATATCTCTCTAGATATGAAACTGCAAGGATAGCAAGCATGCGTTTCGCCTGGTATTAAACCGATAACCGCTGCTTGTGGACACCAGTACCAGCAACATTAGGGGTGTTGTTGAGGTCCTTAGAGAATAGAGAAGAGATTCATTGAGCGTCGGAATACATAGGATGCCAAAGTCTCTTTAGCTTGACCTTTCAACAGCTAATGAGATAAGCATGAATAAACTGCGGTTAAAAATTATAAATCCTTTGCGTAATCGAGACTTTTCGAGAACTTTTTACTCTTGAAGTCTGCTGCACCATTTTATTGCAAGAAGGCAGATTTGAAAATGATTTTTGCTATGAATGTTTTCTATATTATTTAGGTAAGCATGCCTCAGTACTTCAAGATCGAAATAAGCAGTTTTTTATCGTCATTTACCTAAATCTAGGTAATGACGACAGCAAGAAATTTCATAGGAAATTAAATGTTTTTGTCGTCCGTGGCGTACGGCAAAATTAACCTTGATTATAATCGCTTAGTTTAGAAACATCATGGTTAGACGGATACAAGCAATTAGTTATCAGCTCTGTACAGTTTTCTTGTACCCTCAGATCAGACAAACAAGTGAGATATGGCAAGTTGCTGAGGCAGGTGTGAACGTACCTATATCAGGCTTAAATGTCTTTAGTAGACGACCCTGCAAAAAACGACCTTGCTGTCCTTTTTTTGCGTGTGAACCTCAGATCATATACGAACAAGGGAGATGGCTTAGTACAATAATTATTGTGTGAGTTCAAATGTCTCAATTTTTCATATATTTTTATTATACTGCTAAACCACAACTATCACTCATGTTTTACACACCGGAAAATTTTACGGTTCCCGAGAGATTGTCTATGCGGGTAAAACCGCGGGGCGCAACTAGTTCTTACACATAACTCGCTCGAGCAAAGTTAAACAGAATTCCAAAAAACAATTGGAACTGGAGATCTATTTTATAATGCTTATCTAGAAGACAATAAGATAATATTAGACAAGAAAAAGCCTCATTATTCAAACTCATCACTCATTGAGATCAATCACCGTAAAATAACGCACTCTCATACAATGACAATTTGGTATTATTTTTAAAACTCACTGGCACTTGACGAAATTTCATTTTCACACTTGCACTTTATAAACAACAAATTACCAAAAAATATAAATGAAGTCTTTTTTAACTTTTACCTTCTTTTTTACTTTTGCTTATTTTGTAGGTAGACTCATATACGTACTTATAATGGATATTTAGTAAAATCAGTAAAGTTACGGGAATTCAAAGATTATGATTGGCTGTTTTTTGTTTTGAGAATATAACCGTTATAGAACTTAGTGATAAGACTTTTGAGCCGGCATTTGATCAACTTTTTAAGTACACTGACACTAAAATAATACAAATTTCACCGAAAAACCAGTAACTACTTTATTGCGATGGCTTCTGGAGTTGTAGGTGGTTGTTATAAAGTCTTTATAACGATATTTGTATTGATAAGACGTGAAGAAGGCCGCGACGACGCGCGCTCGACCGGTGCGCGTGAGCACGTTTGAGGAGGCTGTTATCACGAGCCTCCCGCCATCTCGAGTAGTAGGGGTGCCATGATTTAGATGCGGCTGTAGAATTTTGAAGAAACACCACTTCATTGATCTAGATTTTTTGCGTCTGGTATGTGATTTTAAGATTCTTAAAATCTAGAGCAGAGAAACAGGCGATAAAATCTGTCAAAAGTGTTTAATTTCAACAGTTCCACACCCTACATTTGAAAAAAGAAAAGTATTTTATTCTTGAGAGATAATACTATTGGAAATAATTACAATGTGATGTTTAATTATTTTTGTCTACTGTGTGATGCACTTCACGCAGAGTCAGTTCAATGTTGTTCAATGTAAACGCGCTTATATATTGTAAGGCCCAATAGTGTTCTCTTGTGTCGATGGCCAAGGTCCTCGCTGCGCTAGCGCAGTAAGCAAGTAAAAGTATAGAAGGGGTGTTGTGTATATGTCGCAGATGGATTGCCAAATCAGCTGTTTTACATAACCACTAGCTATTTTACAAAACAGCTCCGTTATGTAAAACAGCTGAACAATTTTCAGTTGGATTGCCATTGCGCTACGTTTAACAAAACTGCTGACCAAGTTTAGACGTAATGCAGAATGGCTTATCAGTAGTTTATATTAAACATTTGGTGTAGGCCCTACACCAAAAGCTAGTACTATAGGTCGCCCAATAATCATAATAAATATTTTTTCAGTAATTTTCACTCATTACCTATATTATAACTAATTGTGTTAGTACTTATGATTGTTCCCGTTCAACTCCTGTGACGGCCGAATAGATTTAAATATAATTTGCTTTGCGAGTTTTTTATACCCTAGATTACAACATCTCCATATATCATATAACTCCACTGTTGGGACACAGGCCTTCGCTCACACACACAGAGAGAGAGTGGTAAATAAATGTACGAAGTTTACCTTCACATTTTTAAGCGATGGCATCACAAATGCACATAATTTATTTAAGGGCCCTCTCACATTTATAAAAAATAAAAATACCCAACGAAAACTGGTTTTTTGGCGCCACTATCGCCTTGAGCCATTATTCCCTGGACTAACACAAAAGCTACTTTTTATCCCGGGAGAATGAATGATGCCTGTAGGATATCCGGCGAACCCCAATATTTATTTTGTATAGGTACTGATTTCAGTTGTGCGTAACGAATCGTCTGCTGTTAGGTATTTCTGTCCGAAAAACAGTAAAATTGTGGTCATCTTAGAGCACATGTGAATGAAAGTATGAAATTATGCATCTTGCTGGCGATGACGAAGTGTAGTGTACTGGTCATTGAATAAAGCGATGATAAGCGGTTTAAGTGTTAAGTGTTTGGCTTTGTTTTTCCAACAGTAAACAAAATATATTAACGGTTTATATAATTATTTTTAGAGTATTTTAGTAAGTAATTAATCTACTACACCACGCGGGTGAAGCCGCGGGCAAAGGGCGTATCGTATCCATACTAATATTATAAATGCGAAAGTAACTCTGTCTGTTTGCTACATAATCACGGCTAAACGGCTCAACCGATTTCGATAAAATTTTGCGAGGTAATAGTATGTATCATGGGGACGGACATAGGCTATTTTTATGTCCTGGATTAATACATAGGCTACTTTTCATCATCATCATCATAACCGATTTTCATCACCACGCGGGTGAAACCGCGGGGCGCAGCTAGTACTTAATAAAATATATAATTACTTGATCACTTAATTGGTTTGTTCTCATTCGTTATGTTTTTCTTTAAGGGTTATTAATTATATTATTATTTTGCTATTATTTTATTAGGCTTTATTATTTACTAGCTAATGCCTGCGACTTCGTACGCGTAGCGCCAAGTAATTAGTGGGCGGACGATTAGACTCACATAGCCAAATATAAATGTTACACTACCGAACACGAACGGAACTTTAAATAGGCATAAATCCATCGGATTATTTATATCTACTGAATATTTTATAGATAATACCTACACTTATGACATTATTGTAGATTTTTTGCTCTCCATTTTAATGCGGATTGTCATACTATCGTCATAGTATGATTTTAGTCTAGTTTTAATCTGACTCGATACAGGTATCCCGACATGTCCATAGTTTCAAATATATTTCAAGCAAATAATATATTACTTTCACTGCTTAAATACGTTGGAAATGTGGAGCCATGGAGCCAATAAGGAAAAAAATATTGGTATAAGTCAAGTGAAATGTCATGCATGACAAACGTTATTATTGAATTATTAGTAAATAGTAAGTATGGAGCGGTATCTATAATTAATCGCTATTATTTAACATTACTCCGCGTAAAGACTGCCAATCAATGATGTCTAAATAATTTTTGCCCGCCGCCTCGACCCTTCCAACAACTAAACCGCTTTCGTTCACCACCATAACATCCAAAATATCACTAAAGTTAAATGATTATTTACGGGATATTTACCGTGGTAAGGTTGTGGAAGGAGCTCCCGATATTTCGGCGCAGTTACATGCACCATGTCTTCCCGTGAACATGGTGCATGTAACTGCGCCGAAATATCGGGAGCTCCTTCCACAACCTTACCACGGTAAATATCCCGTAAATAATCATTTAACTTTAGTGAACAACCGTGATAGTTTAAAACAGTGTTTATCCAAAATATCTGCTAATCATAGATCAGTATCAGATTAGATGCCACGAGGTCACCTACTTTGCGTGTCTGTTATTGGTATTAAGTTTGATCCTGGCAAAAAAGGTATTCATTTTAATCTCCGTCGACTTGGTATATTAGCACGTCAGAAGTCAATACAAAAATCAACGTACTTTAAATTACGCCATAATAAACTGTAAAACCTCTTCAAAAGCAGTTGGCTGTCCTGGCAATAACAAACACAAAATAAAAACTATTTGGTGCAGTCGATCGGAAGTTATGCGGGTACATACATTTCGGCGATTCGTTTTTATTTACATATAGATTATATGGCAACAGCCGCTTTAGTCTTCCTACCTACCATGTCTGCGAGTAGAAGTCTATCATTACGACAACATTACTATAAATAAGCTAGATGGCGTTATAACTAATTATAAAAAAAATATGGTTTTTTACTATTTATTATCATACATTAATATGGCCTATGTTTCAATCAGGTATTTTTTAAGCATATTCGTGGAAACTGCTTCGAAATCCTTCAAGTGGACAAATAATGGACAAATAAACAAACTGACAGCCGTCAGATTTGTAGTTCCATAGTTTGAAAATAGATAGCGTACTAAAACGATGTTTCGCGTTTTTTTTTAAATTTGCTTAAACTTTACGAATAGTATTATTAAAAATGTAATAAGGTATTCAATAATTCCTAAAATAATGAGTGTATATGGATCGTAAGTAGTTTCACAAATATGAAAAGTGCGACTTATTATAGGTAAATACGACACTTTACCTGAATCACGCAAACGGCATTGTTTTTGCAAGTTAAACCGATATCAGGTATTGCTTCTACTTGGTTAGAAGTCATGTGTATTTGATCTACACATTTATAATATACTAGCCGTCCGCCCCGGCTTCGCACGAGTGTAAGCTCGGCCTTCAGCCTCGCTACAAAATATAATATAGCCTATGTCACCCGGGGATAGTGTAGCTTCCCAACAGTGAAAGAATTTTTCAAATCGGTTCAGTAGTTTCGGAGCCTATTCATTACAAACATACAAACATACAAAAATAGGTACAAATCTTTCCTCTTTATAATATTAGTGCAGATGTAGGGATGTAGGGATTTTGGGATTCTTTTTTAACTAAACAAAATACAAGCTAACACACACTACAATTAGACTGCACAAATGCTCAAGCCCACTATCAGTTGGCAGCGTACCCAGCGTGCTGGCGGCATTACCACGCTGAATGGCAATGTTTATGCGTCTAACCAGAAACACGCCAGCAAATTTATTTATTAGTAAGTAAATTTATAAATACTTACGTATCATAATACCATAGTGTAAATAATAGTAAGTACTCTGCAGATATTTTTCTAAATTTCTATAGGACCAATCTGAAAGAATATCTTTTTAAATAAAATAAAAATACAAATAGGTTCATAAAATGATGGAGTTCTGAGTTAACAAACAAATCAATCGAATTGGAAACCTCTCCTTTTTTGTAGTCGGTTAAAATGCGTGGGCTAATTGGCGGGTGCCCTACCTTATACCATGGATAGACCATCGCAATTTAACACTATCAAGAACTCACCACAATTGCCCAGATTTTTACAATCCTATGCTGTACAATAGTTTTATATTTCCTTTTATAAATTGTATTTTATATTCAACATAGCCTCATGGTATCAGCATCAGTCCCCAACTACTACTCTCAAAAGTCAGGGCTATATAGACCCTACAACGAATTTATAAATACGAAAACCTATAAGTTGATATAGCGACGCTGTTAATATCTGACGAGAATTCATGACCCGCTGCAATCTACTTATCTGATGAGACCTGGCGTTGCAGCTGAGTGAATAAGACACGAGTCTGTGACTCCTCTAGAGTTGGAGACCGACGCACCTACCTACCTCAGATCAGATAAACAAGGAAGATATGGTTATGTGGCGTGTCGGGTGCGAACTCATCTATGCTTCAGGCGTTACAAGTATCCATAAGCGACGGTGACTGCTTACCATCAGGCAGCCCGTTTGTTTGTTTGCCACCTTGCCGCCCCTTTTTTTACTGACTTCCAAAAAGGAGGAGGTTTTCAATTCCACTGTTTTTCAGAACAAAGACTTTCTATAACCATCGACAAAAGACGTTACATCCATGCTATAACGTAGTAGCTATACCTAGTCTGTGCCTCAGAACTTTCAACTGGGTATAAACCGATTTTGGTGATTCTTTTTTTTATTTGAAAGCTTCACGTGTAGTCCCATTTCAATTTGGTACAGTTCTGCCATTTTTATCAAGTCGGTTTTTATATTGATAATTATTGCACTGGAATATTAATTAGTTCATTTCGCTACATGTTTCTTAGAGTGCCTGAAAAAAAATTCATTACAATTTTTCAGGCGGTGTAGCCTTATACCTGCCTGGCTACCTACTGAAAAAAATAATCAAAAACACGGAGACGAAAACGAATGATAATTGTACTAAGGCATATCTTCCTTGTTTCTCTGATCTCGGTACCTAGCTTGGTTAGGTCTCCAGAGAAATCAAGTTGCTAGATTATTTAGACAGGCATAGTAGTAAATTCCGCTGCAGACGTGGCCTAGAGTGACACAGAATGCGGTAGTGACCACGAATCGACAAACCTAACGTATCCAAGTCCTAATGGACTTAGTAGTCCATGGTACTATGTCACACTAGGTAAAGAATTGAGTTGAGATTTCACCTAAGATATTATTACCTGGATTTTACACTCGTATTCTATGGAAACTTACAACTCTTATCTAGAAAACTCTATAGATAAGGTTAACTAGAAGACTACTTTATTTAACATTATTATCTAAGAATTTACTCCAAAAGATAGAGAAACAAGAATACTCGTAGGCCCTAGAAGTAAGTACCTACTTAGTTACTTTATGTAGCGAGCAAGTGCCTTTACTAACTATGCAAAATACAAGCTAACACAAATCACCTAAATTAAATTCCTATTTGTATAATACTGATATATACTTCAGTTAACTTTCAACCCTATTAAATAGTGTGCGAACAGTTATGTGGTTAAACCTATATAGATAGCTAGATTAAATTGAAAGCGTGATTTACTGCGTTCCGTACCAGCACGATACGATGCGACTCATTCTGGACACAGTATCCTATCATACCTACTAAACGTGATAATTACGTGAATATCTACTCAGTTTTTGAGAAAAGTTGTAAACAACGCGTGGTGGCAAATAAGCATTTACCTATTGATCCGCGAGTGCTTCCCTCGGCTAGGGCTCGGCCCACATTCGTAATTCTTTTTAACTCCCAATTTGCCAATAATGGCATATCATTTTGATAAGGATATATTTAATCAGTATTATGTACAAAGGTAAATGTAATGAAGTAAACACAAAATAAGCCTTAAATAGTAAACTTAAACTAAAAAAAAAATATTTACTCTGATATAGTATAAAATAAACAATTAGATGGACCCGGGTATATCCTAAAACTGCGACCAGAACCACCGAAGGATGGGCAGCAGCGTCCTAATAGTACACGGTGAACATACTGCGATCCCCAAGCCGCCTGCCAAGCGTGGGGATTATGGCAACACCCCTCTCTATGAGGGAGGCCTTTGTCCAACAGTGGACGTTAATTGGCTGATGATGTGATGATGTGAAACAATAAGATGTAGGTGACGAGCGAAGAGATTGTACTTGATTGTACTTCCATCCAGCAATCAATAAAAATAAATAAAATCATCTGCAATAAAGCACAGAGCAGGAGGGCAGGTTTATCCATAGTAGGTTCTGTTGATTACCGCTGCAGGAATTTACTAAACCGAGCATTTACACACTGATCTACTAATGGTTCTACTCTCGCCTCTCTTCTTTCCTCTCCGTTCATCGCCATGCTCCGGATTCAGCTTTCTACTCATTCTCACATTGTAGCTTCTTTGTTTGACTCGCGCGCAAAAAAAAAAACTGACAAAATAGGGAGCGATGGGCAAGGCGAGGAGCATCTGATAAGCAGTGCCGTAAATAGGGCTGTGCCAGCGGTGCCCAGGCACAGGGCGCAGACTATAGAGGGGCGCATAAATGACCACACCAGGATCTAGTTATGTTTTCAAGGGCGCAGTTATAGAAGCTCGCACCGGGCGCATAAAAAGGCTAGTTACGGCACTGCTGACAAGCGGCACAACCACACTACGTCACTGCCTACTCTCGCTACTTCCACTACACTTGTGTGGCTCCAGCAAATGTGGATAATTACCTTATGCTCCCACGAAAGTCCCCCATTCAGCGGCAGACCGTAAGAGCCGTAACAGACACGTCAACTTGGCTGACGTCAACTATGTCAGCCAAAGAGAGAAAAAAAGAGGGGAATTATATTCTCACTCTTTCTCTCCCGTTGGTCAGACGGCGATTCGTCAGCCAAGTTCGACACGTCTGTTACTGCTATAACAACCATGGTAATCGACTCCCGCGGGGGTTATTGACTAGTACAGTACAGGGGCCTTATGTCCAACCCTAAACACAAGCCCGAATAGGTGCAGTTTGCAAAATTACGCGACCGCAAACCGTATCTCAGCGCGTTTGCGGTCGCGTAATTTTCTAAGCTGCACCTATACGGGTCCGCGTTTAGAGTTCGGCGTAAGGCCCCTGGACCAAATTAAAATGTGACCAAAGGAGAGGCACCAAATAAAAAAGTATCAATATCAAAATCGGTTCGAACGAACACGAACATCCCCCGTTCAGCAGCAGACTGTAACAACCATAGCAATCGACCCCCGCGGAGGTTATTCACAAGTACAGTACATCAAAGTCTGTCTCCGCGGTAGCCGACGAAAACTCCTATTATGGCTATCACCCCCCACACATGGCAGATAGGAACACATACTATATTTTGTAATGTATATAATTTGTTTGGCCTAAAGATAAAAAAAAAGTGGCACATTATTATCTTGTTATTTTTAAATTTATTTTAGATATTAGTACATAATTTTAATGCCTGTTGATTATTTACTAAACACTTCATTCTAAGGTATGATTATTATGCCAGGCACTTCAGAAATGCTTAAGACAAATTTAATTTGAACTTATTTTATATCATGTTGTTAATAAA
The DNA here is from genome assembly GCA_949125355.1 of Agriopis leucophaearia. Lineage (NCBI taxonomy): Eukaryota > Metazoa > Arthropoda > Insecta > Lepidoptera > Geometridae > Agriopis > Agriopis leucophaearia. Next base: position 2,705,446 of record OX421262.1, read on the forward strand.
GTATAATGTGATGCCACTAACACCTATTATTATAAGTCCTCAGTTTCCACTTCTCTTCTTCTCTTCACTACATAGAATACAATAAAGTCGTTTTCCGCGTCTGTCTGTATATCCGCTTACTCCTCCTAAGCCACGCAACGGATTTTGATGCGGTTTTCACCATCAGTTAGATATTTTTTCACGGAAGGTTTATATATATAACAAAACTTACACCCGTGCGAAGCTGGGCGGTTCGCTAGTTTAATAATAAAACGTAACTGCAAACTGCGTCTGCGACGTGCGAAGAGGGCGAGAGGACAGCAGTGGGCGGTGACGTGAATACACTTATTCACTTATGACGTGAGTATACTTATTCACGTCACCGCCCTATTATACCTATAGGTACTTAACTTAGGTATAATACTATATATTGCGTTTGTTTTATTTTTAGCAGATTTTATGTTAAAATAATGTGAGCTATGTTACTTTTTGTCATAGAGGATAAGGACTGCGTAAATATACCTATTTTTTATTTAACAAATATATGTTTTACCTTTCAAAGTTATAATAATTAGTTTATTTATTTTATATTATATCTCGAGTTTAAAGCTCCCCTTCGTAAAATAGTCAGAAGCCTCAGAGGATTCACTCTGCCAAAGGAAATCTTTTAATCATCAAACGCCGTAAGGTATATTGCATTTTTATATTCTGACTCTTTCTGACTATAAGTTTACATAATATTTTACCTATACATCTATACACGCATACATACATGTACACATACCGATAAACCCGATAAACTAATTCAAATGTAAAATAAGTCAAAAGCTTACAAACTAATTAAAAGACATATTATATATTGGTTTATATATTGGTGGCTTTATATATTGGTTATACTTGATCAACTAAAATCATGGTTAAAATTCGTCTATGTCGGTCTCAGAAAATAATAATAAATGGAAGCGTTATATCTACTGTTTCCCCTCTGGCATTTACACCCCCCCTCGGTCGTCCATTTGATCACATCATTTGCAGTTGTGTGCGCTCAATATTGAAGTATGCGTTTGTAGAACTAGTAAGAATATGTCAGTGTGTGCAATACGTGTTACCTCGCTCCCTTTTTTCGCAGACTTTTTTCGGTACTAGCTCGAGTTTAAAGGCAGATCCAAATTATATATTATCAAAGATGTCAGTACTCCAAAAAGTTCCCACAAGTAAAACTTCATAGTAAGTAAACCTTTTAAGGGTAGTAGACGCATGACGCATGCGCGGGACATCACGCCACCTAACCTTAAATAAAAAGCGTCCTAAAGAAAGGCATCAAAACATAGTGCGGCCGCGGTTATTTACAGTTCTTTTACAAGTGTTCCTATCCTACTATTGGTGTGTAAGAATCGAACGACCCGCGTCGGCATTAAATTGAGAATTGAACATCATTAATGCGCTCCAATCAGTTCGATCATGAACGTTTGAAGAAGTGTTTTGTGTTGTGTTTGAAGCTTGAAAATAGCTCTTTCAGTTTTAGTTAAAACCCTGTTTGGCCCTACAATTATTGCTCATGTTATAAAGTTCTTGTGGCTCCTGCTGTAGAAAATTGTCGGAATTCGGAAAATGTTGTTTTGGGTTTGAGGTTGTTTTCTGTCTCTTTCTCGCAGAAATCAGGTACAGTCCGATACAAAATTATGTAAGTAGTTTATTAAACTTGGTACATTTAAGATCATAATTATGTAAGTTATTTTAACATAATCTTTCGCTCCGCTCTGGATTCAAAGAAACACACTCGCCTTTAAAATAGTTGTTTGCTCCCGAGGTAAACAATCTACTATTTCTTTTATTTCTTTCCAATAAGTAGGTACCTACTTACGTATCGATTTAGCAGGGAAGAAACTTAACATCAACAAGATGCGCGCCGTGATTTAATCCGCGATGTTGTAAATAAAATTTATTTTACTAAAACTAATCTTTTATGTAGGTAGTTGACGAGCACAGTTGCTCTTTTTTGTAGTTACAGGACAGATACATTTTGCCAAAAATAAGCAATTTATTGATACCTAGATTTTTTCCATTATTCACCCAGCGTTGATGATGAGCCGTCAAGTTTCAAAAGACTATAAAATCGAAAGGTAACTCTCGGCTCGAGGGACTGTGGGTAACAGAGTGGAAAGATTACCGAGTTACCATCGCGCCATTACGTTTGAAACTTCGACGATATTTCCTCCAATCCCTGGCGACATTTCCTCTCTTCACTTGCGAAATTTCCTCTCATTTAAGAGGATTCTTATTCTAATGGAGGACGTAAAGTCAATATTTCACCCTTAGAGGTGGAATATGTTCATTTTTTAAGAGGACTACCCTCGAAATAATTAAAAACAATATTTACAAAAAAGAATCAAATCAGTTTATAATCGGGCGAATTTAGAACCTCATTTTTTGAATTCCGTTGAAAAATACAGAGTTGATAGCTCTTTTAAATCGCTGCGCTTACCGGTTCGATCTTGGTCAGATATTATTTAACTTACGACTTCTGTTGTACGTATATATTTGAGTAATAGTGTTGGGTCATCATCGTCATCATAATCAGCCAGAAGACGTCCACTGCTGAACATAGGCCTCCCCCTTTAACCTCCACACTGAACTACATCCTGCCATCTGCATCCAATGGACGCCCGCGACTCTCACAATGTCGTCGGTCCATCTAGTGGGAGGCCTACCCACGCTGAGTCTTCCGGTTCGTGGTCTTCACTCAAAAACCTTTCTTCCCCATCGATCATCAGTTTTTCGAGCGATGTGAATAGTGTTGGGTCTTGGTTGGATATTATTTAGGTTATATCTTCTGTGATCTCTTGTTCTAATTCTGTGTTATTCTTAGTCGTCCAGTATACACCATAATCCAGAGTTCTTATTCTGTGTGATTCTGAGTTGTCCAGTATACACCATAATCTAGAAGCTTCCTTCTGATCACATTGTCTCTCTTTGATTGGCATTGACATTCCTCTCAAGTCTGAAGGGCAAAGGTAACGTCTTCCTTCCCTTTTAAATCATCATTTAACGACTCGCTCAATTGAATTTCGTGAATCGTGAATTAAGATTGAGAATGATGTCAGTGAACTTCGAACAGCATGCTTTATTGGGCTATGATTTTGCTGATACTACGATGTCTATACCTACTACCTAACAGCGACTATGCAAAAATGTGTTGTAGATAAGATACAAATTGTAAGGTATTTATACTGATTGCACTAGCTTACTATATTGGCCGAGTTAGATACCAGAAACTAGGAGTACGACAAAGCACATGCAATCGTAAAGTTTTTGGTATCTGGATTTTCGGGTACAACTCGAAAAACACAAAACTTCTTTTGCGAATTAGAGGTAATAAGTTGATATGTTGAGTTTTTCCAAAATTTGAAGCCATTATTAAAAAAAAAACTGTTTTATCTATTATGCAGATATTGATTTTTCTGTAGATCTTTCTATTCAATAGACTCAGAACGTCTAAAATTCAATTTTCCGTGATTTTGAACCACAAGGTACCTACCTAACCTACGTCTTCTTCCTCGTAGTCACTTTTATTGGCCTTTTCCTTTTATTTAGCTGCACGAGATTTTTTTTGATTGTATTTAATATCTCCACTTTTTTGTTTACTCTTTGCAGCAGTTTTAGCTTGAAAGATCTAGACACTCGATTTATTTTTGTGTTCTGTCTACAGCTACATTTTTGTATAGGTTCAGAACCAGTTATCAGAATTCTATGGTACTTTTTATGTTGAAGGAACCTGTTTTAGATGCTTCGTATCTTGAAGTAGTCTGACCTAGTTCTATTCCCTACCCTTCCCTGTTACTCACAGTTCTGTGCAGTTCACTGCGACGCCATGTTTTATAGTATACTTATTGTTAAATTATTATTTTTATGCGTCAATAGAATACGAATAAAAGAATCACACACATGGCAGACTTAAATTCAACGGCAACCGAAGTTTCGAACACTGGCACACCGAACATCAAAAAAAAAGTACGCAGGGCATTCAAAGAAAAGACGTTCACGTGTTTCACTGGTTTAGCTGACCTTGCTTATGATTCAAGCACATTGTATTACCATGTAATCTGAGAATAAAAATTAATAGCATGCTATGGACAGTTTGAGTAACACTATAGTTTTTGCAGTCAATGACACGTTGAATCTGCGTAAGCTGCCCTAAGACTTTCGCAGACTTTTTATCGCTCGCTTATATATCTCGTGTGTTTTGACGATAATGGTAATAATTGCCTTAATTGCTTCAATGGCAATGCCATGCTATCAGCTCTTATCGAGCGGCCAACCGACCGAATAGAAAATGCGCTGAGATCACTACATTCTCATATATTTCAGGATCGTTTCCTAAGGCTTCTTTATAATGTACAGTAGATAGGTAAGTATCCAGACTTAATAGCTTGCGTATAATTTCTCAATAACGATTTTGTCTCAACTTTGATACTATAGGGCTACTGACAGTTTTTGTGATGCAAGCGATGTGGTCTGACGCGTTACTATTCCATTTGAATTTATAATTTGTTTATAATGTACCTACCTTGTTTTATGCCATAGGTGGCCAACTAGCTAACATGCCACCTGATAGTAAGTGATCACCGTCGCCTATGGATACCTGTAACACCAGGGGCATCATACCTGAAGTGAGAAAGAGACAGACTATATTAATCTCTAGTTTGCACAAATAAATAAGGTGTTTTTCAAATGTGTAGAAAAAAATACCTAACTGAACTTGACGTGTCTATAAATATATTTTTGAATTCCTTTCAGTTTTCTAAAACTTTGATCTATTTTGGATAATTAAACTACTTAATGAAGTGAATAAACAAGAATATCAGAATACCTTACCCATCCTTGGCGTATTGAGAGATGCTTATCTGAAAGAATAGTCTGATATAGAAGATTGCATTTATACAAGAGAAGAATTGTAAAAAGAAACGAAGCAATGACAAAAAGTAAGCATAATTGCAAACAGTTTGAAAATTAATATTGGTATATTAAGAAAAATTACATAAGAAGAATAAATTTAGAGAAAATTAAAATCAAAGTTTATAATAAAAATGACCTAAATATTGACAATGACTTGGATAGTATAGAAAGTTAAACCGAAGAAAATATTTTTTCTAAAATATATGAAATTAACCACAAAATGTATACGATAGTATGAACAGAAGAATCAAAAGATTAAAGACCAATACCCGTTGAACGATAAAAAGAGATAAATAACCAAACTGCATGTCAACTACGTTATCAACCAGACCTAAATGCATTAGACAGAGCTTAATCTCCAATAAACCGGCCTATAAGACACATATAATCTCTTTGTCGGTACTCGATACATTACACCTATCATATACCAAAACATTTAAATAAAGGTGATAAGTGGAACCGCACAATTCGGCGTTATAAAAGACTGATATAGTAATCTAATATAATCTAACGTAGGATTACCGTCAGAATTCTAGTGGGACCAAACGCGTGATATCAAAGTGTCTTGGATTTGAGACTGATATTTAAGGATGACAAAGTTCACTGGTCTGCGTAATCCATCGGAGCCGGATTTCATAGTCTATCCAAACGCAGACTCGAGGAGTTCTATATGTGGAAGTGTAATGGGGGAACTAGCGATGACTTCTCCGAAGGTTGTTTACAAGCCTACAAAATACCGATGGTTTATATTGTTCTTATTTGTGATGTATTCGGCGTCCAACTCATTGCAATGGACACAGTATGCAATAATCAGTGATATCGTGGTGGTGTACTATGGTGTGGATAGCCGGCTGGTGTCGTGGACGTCTATGGTGTATATGGTCACGTATGTGCCTTTGATATTCCCCGCAAGCTGGCTCTTGGACAAAACGGTGAGTGTTTTTCGTTTGTAAAATAACAAAAATAGTATTATATACTGAAATGAGATTAGATTTAATTTTAATAGTCTGTATAGATTACCTTTTTCTTATCCTTTCTTATATTCAGCACCCTTTTGCGAAACTATTCTGGTAATGACCTTTGCTATCATGACGCATAGACTGGGCTTCATGACGCCCTGTCTGGGTTACATGAAACTCAGTCTGGGTTTTATGAAACACAGTCGGATTTCTTTAATTAAAGCGAAGCCCATGTCCAGAACGAATTCAGGACGGAGGCAGATGACGTAGTAAGAAAGATGCTTATAGCCAGCAGTGAGATAAAGAAGGCCCCCTGATGCTAACCTTTATAACTCCGATGCTTTATTTTTCAACTCTCTCTTTCTTTTTTTATCTTTATTTCACAAAATTCTCGGGTCTAGCCCGGACATTTGGTGGGCATTGATGGAGCCGAAGCCAACACCAAGAGGCCCTTTTGAATATAAAAAATACACTTATGGAATATGTATAAAATTGAATATGGATCTATTGTACAGTATAGGATTAAAAAAGTCTGGGCTATTGAGGTGAACAACTTGTGGATGGAATAACAGATCTATAGAATGATTGAAAATGATTGAAATTAAATGAATGAAAATATATTTAGGCAGGTGATGACTTGCCACCCACTGAATGGGCCCCCCATAAAGGCTGCCGTATCTTGGCACCGGAGGAGCAACATTGGCGTGGGTAGCTTAGGGTGTAGAGAGGTGTGCTGCACTTTCACTAAGAGCTACTCGCGGCGTTATGCCCTTTAACACTTCCACCCTGGAGCTTAGGTTCTTAGCTCTTGCGGTTTCCACCTCCAGACGGCCGATTAAAGCAAGCCAGGGGTCAGGGGTCTCATTTAGCCCCATGGAATAGGGGTACGCGGTGTCGCCACTTACCGACGGCTCGGCATAAAGCCGCCCATGCGTTTTTATCTTTACTATTGTTATAGTGACATTCTGCATTTAGTTTCAATTAAGTATAATTCTGCGTTCGCTGATTATCTTCTATTTATCTTTTTTCGGGTCAAGACATTGGGTTGACCGTGATACATTTAGTGCCGAGTAAAAGTTGTCAATTAAACTTATGATTTCAAATTGTTTTCACGTGTCTTGACAGATAAATACTAGGTGTATGGGTGGATAATGTGGATATGTACAATATATTTAATACTAGACTATGTAGATATCACTTAATCTATTGAAATCAATGCAATGCCAGTCGTCTAGTTTTTATGAGCGAGATAAGTAATCCACTAACTTATTTTTTCCGTAAATGTTATTGTTTTTTTTTCTTATATTGTATCAACTTGTTTGAATAGATTGTCGACTATGCTTTTTTGTACTTAAAAAGTTGTGAAGTGAGATTTTTAATCTATCTATTGGTTATGTTTTTAAAGTCCTTAAAATGTTAATGAACTCTGATTCAAATTGAATTGACGATTTTGAAATAATATCTAAACTAATATCTGATAGCATTAATGTTATCTTTTTCATTTTCGCAATATTATTATGAGAATAATACAAAGACGTAAAGTAAGCTGTAAGTGTGACGAGTATTTGTCTATAAATAAATAAATAAAGCTTATATATGTTTATTTTCGAAACGTTACATCAAAATAGCCCGTACAATATGATATATTTATTTGATAATGATTAACAATAGCAAACAGCGCCTGTCTTCCGACCACCAAATTACGCCGTATCAAATATTACACCCTTTGTTGACCAAGGCCATCTATCTTCCACTCCCCAGCATACCTTGATCCATGACACTACAGTATGCCATCCTTAATAAAAGATTTTACAAAGGATATAGGCCAACTGATGGCTCTCCGAATCCTGGACGAGATGGTTTAAGACATCTGATGCAGTACAGTTACTAATTAGGCTTCTCTGTGTCCGGGGATTATGTCTTTATCTATATCAATTAATTCAATATACCTAAGTAGTACATATAATCAATGATCTAAAACGTAGTTTTTATAAAGGAATTTCGTATGTCAAGGTTACGTTTTTACCCGAAGACGCAAACCAAAAAGGTGGTTGGTATTGTAATTAGTGTGAAAGTAGGTATACTCCCAATTAGAGCGAGCTGGTGGCAGCTGGGTGCACTTTTCAATCAGAGGGCACCCGGTTAGATTCTTGGCCCTGCACTAATCTATACGTATAATTAAAACGTAGATATAAAAAAATCTGTAATAGCGAGAAACAAAAAAAAAAACACAGGGCGTCTTAAAATAAGCAGCTGAACATGTTAAGACAGTTTTTGGAATTTTTGTCTGTTTGTTTGGCCACACATCTTCTAAACCATTTAACAGATTTAAATGCTGCTTTCACAAATATGCTTAGCTATGACCATATTGAAGTAGGCTATGCGCAGTATTTTGCGGTAAGCCGGATTAAGGGAGGAAAAAAGTGTTGAACGTTTATATGAAAACCTACGCGTACGAAGTCGCGGGCAACAACACTAGTTTAAAATAAAATATAAGTTTTGTACATATTTTTTTGTTCAGGAGTACCTTTTGCGAAATCTGACTGACAATATATTTATACGTAGGATACCAGTATATGTTTTCTGAAATAAATATCCCTACCATCCCTAATAGTATAATAACCGGCTAAGTGCAAGAAATAAATAATTTGATTTGAGTGCGAGTCGGACTCGCGCACGAAGGGTTCCGTACCATTAACTACAAAACGGCAAAAAATCACGTCTGTTGTATGGGAGCCCCCCTTAAATACTTATAAATTTTATTTTAATTTAATTATTTATATGTAAAGTGAATATATAACTAAATATTCTGTTAATATTCCAAGCGTTTACTTACCTGTTGCCTTTATCAATATCGAGCAATTACGAGCAAAAAATTCACGTTTGTTGTATGGGAGCCCCCTTAAATATTTACTTTATTTTGTTTTTAATAAGTATTTGTTGTTATAGCGGCAACAGAAATACATCATCTGTGAAAATTTCAAATGTCTAACTATAACGGTTCATGAGATACAGCCTGCTGACAGACGGACAGACGGACACACAGACAGCGGAGCCTTAGTAATAGGGTCCCGTTTTACCCTTTGGGTACAGAACCCTAAAAAGGACTAAGAATAGTAGTAGGTACCCTACCACCATGCTATGGTTTTATCACAATGTTTTCCTTCACCGGCGCATTCCTAGATCATTATTATTTTGGTTCAAAATCAAGCTTTTATTGACTGGTTGGATGGCGACGCGACGATATTTGTCTTATTTACCCGTTTATTGCACTTGGTAGAAAAACGTCATGTACTCACTGCACGATAAGAGTTGTTATTAGTTGTTATAAATTGTTGTGACTAAGTATATACTGATTAAAAACACGTTTTATTTATGTATTCAGGTGTTTGTTAGACGATGAAAGCTAAGTGACGGTGTCGTCAATAGTATTTATATTTTGGTTTACTAACTAAAGGACTGCAAATGCCATTGAGAAGTCGTTCTCAACTGAGACTATGGTATAGAATTAACGAATTCAAATCTTAAAAAATAAAATTAAAGCACGTTTTATTTATGTATTCAGGTGTTTGTTAGACGATGAAAGCTAAGTGACGGTGTCGTCAATAGTATTTATATTTTGGTTTACTAACTAAAGGACTGCAAATTCCATTCAGAAGTCGCTCTCAACTGAGACTATGGTATAGAATTAACGAATTCAAATCTTAAAAAAAAACTTACAGATAAAAAAAACTGTACTTACTTAATTGTGAGAATGCAAAAAAATCACACAGGGCGTCTTTAAATAAGCAGCTGAACACGTTAAGACAGTTTTTAGAATTTTTCTCTGTTTGTTTGTTTTTCCACGCACATCTCCTAAACCACTTGACGGATTTAAATGCGGTTATCACGAATATGCTTAGCTATGACCAGATTGAAGTATAGGCTAGTTATTTTGCGAAAGGGCCGGATTTAGGGAGGAAAATAGGGTTGAAAGTTTATATGAAAATCAACGCGTACAAAGTCGCGCGCAACAGCACTAGTTTTAAAATAAGAAAACAGTGTATTAAATAACTGCAAACTTCAAACGAATTCTAATAAATAAACCTAGGGACTGGAGACCCCTGGCACTCGCGTCATGGATTGGCTTTAAGAAACCCTGCTTTAAATGTAAGCACCTTAAATTCGGTGCCCTTTTTAGGGTTCTGTAGCCCGACAAGGAACCCTTATAAATTCGTTCTGTCCGTCCGTCTGTCTGTCTGTCTGTCTGTCCGTCCGTCCGAATTTTTTAAAACCTTTTAACTTCTATAATTATTAATATAAATGAATGAAACTTTGCGTACTGACAGTTGTAATATAGATCTCAATTTTAAAAGTATAAAAAATATATAATAAGTATTGCATTTTAGGGGTGGCTCTGGTACATGTGAAATGGGGATAAAATGGCAATTTACAAGTCAATAGAATTTCTCTTAAGAGAGAAAATATAACATAATTATTGAATATTAATATAAAAATATATTAATTACCTACATTATAAAATAAAATACTAAAACAAAAAATAATAATGATAAAACATGTCAAAGAATTTGTAAAAATTATAGTTACATTCATATGTCAAGTTTATAAAATTCCTTGAAATTGTAAAAAGACTGCCCGATGAGCCATTTTTTTAACCTATTTTTGTAGGACTGCATACTCGTGGCAGCCGTAATTTCATCAGGCAATTGGTTATAAACCGTCGGACCCATGACGTGCGTCAACTTGGAGGACTTCTCGAGAGAGCGTGGCACGGCCAACAATTTGTGCCTGTTGCGGGTGTGGCACCCGTGCATGGAGCCCTGCTTTGCGTACTCAGCTAGGTTTACCCTCGCGTACACTGCCACTTGAAATATCAATATGGCAGGCAACGTTAGGATTCCCAGCTTTTTGAAATAAGGGCGAGCTGGAGTATCCCATGATACGCGCGCCACGCACCGCACTGCACGCTTTTGCATGCGGAAAAGCCGAGCAGTGTCGGTGTGCACGCGCGGGGTCAAGATACATATAAGTCACCGTATTATTCTTGATGAATTCGAATCAATACCCGTCGTAACACGGTTCGGGAACTGGTAACAAGCATGCAGTGTTCACAGTAACTAGTTGTAAAGTCATGTGACGAGATGCGAACGTCATGTATGTACCTACTGTCCAAGCCAATAAATGCATTGAGCATTCGTTTATGAAAGACGCCTTGTTTGCACATATTATCTACACTATCTACACTAATATTATAAAGAGGAAAGATTTGTACCTATTTTTGTATGTTTGTATGTTTGTAATGAATAGGCTCCGAAACTACTGAACCGATTTGAAAAATTCTTTCACTGTTGGGAAGCTACACTATCCCCGGGTGACATAGGCTATATTATATTTTGTAGCGAGGCCGAAGGCCGAGCTCACACTCGTGCGAAGCCGGGGCGGACGGCTAGTAATTTATAAAGATGTGTTTCAGTTTGCATGTAGGAATAAGGTTTATGCTAGTTGTTCGCATTTAACTCTGACCCCTATCTTCGTAGCCCCTGGACCAATTTTGCTCTTATCCGAACATAAAAGATGTATAAAAATGAACTACCTAGTTTTTTCCAGTTGCGGTTACCAAGCATATTCTGGATTTAAAAAAAAGGGCAGATAATTACAGAACCAATTAAGAAAATAATTTTAACGAAAATCTATATTAATTAGGATCTATTGCCAGTGTTTATCATCTATTGGTTTTAGTCATAAGTATATAATTTCTGGTGTAATAATTATCAATATAAAAAACCGACTTTATCTGGACCAAATTGAAATGGGACCAAACAAGAAGCACCAGCATCAGCTTTCAAATAAAAAAGAATCATCATTTCACCATTTCAAACATCATTTCAAGAAAAATCGGTTCACCCAGTCAAAAGTTCTGAGGTAACAAACATTAAAAAAAAAAACAGTCGAATTGATAACTTCTTTTTTGGAAGTCAGTTAAAAATAATTAGTTATCTATCTACAGAATAGACGTACTTAATAGAAACTATTTTATTATACTACTTACTATTTTAACTTATTTTATTTTATTTCTATTAGCATCTGTCTGTACCTATTGTTTTAATGCCAGAAAATAAAATGTCTACTTATGTCTAATTATTATTTTGGTAGAATTCATCGATCAAAAATAATGAGAAAGGTAGAATAAAAAAATATATGTAATTATTGGTAGACAAGAATCCTTATTACTTGTCAAGTACACTTTATCAAAGTCTGGTTTGACCGTGACACAATATACGCTCCAAAGTAACAGTGGAATTTTTAGATAATAAACTATATGGAGTATTGAATAAACAGGTGTTTATTGCTCGCTAATTACCTTAGCGCTTCGATTATTATCTTCGATAATAGTCATATGGGCATTTCCATGCAAAAGTCTACCATAATTGAAATAAGCAAAAATGAAAAATTCGCAGAAAAAATACTTTAGTATGGTGGCACCACTATAGTACTTTAGAGTTTTCAGTGGCAACACAGTTTTGTCATTTGTTTTTTTGGCAATACTGTCATTTTCGAGATAGCTTCGTGAGTATCAGCTGAGAGAGTATTTTGTGGTGGAGTTTGAATTAAATTTTCACAGTAAGTATTTTGAATTAGTATATTCGCTACTTACTAGTTGGTTGGTTAGTTACGAGTTACCGATAAATAGTCAGTAATTTATGTAAACACTACACTTGTTTTTACTTTTTAAAGATATTCAATTGATAAGACTACAATGTCGAGTTGTAGTGTCGGTCACAAAATAAACAGAATTTTCCCTATAACTATAGTAAAAGTTCTTCTTGACCAGGAAAAAAAATTAATTTTCCTACTGTACAGAATTACTTACATGATACCGAAATCAAAAAAAAAAATATCTTTATTAATAAGTCTTAAACTGTTTTAAACATTTTTGTAGTGTCAGTCACGCTGTAGAGTCAGTCACGGCCTGTATCATCGAGAATTGTGGCATTTTGTTTGTATTTTTTTCTCATAGATGTCCAGAACAGCAGCAGAAAGGAAGCGAAAGCAGAGAGAGAAGCTACAAGATAGTGTATTATTTGAGGGTTTTAGTAAAATAGAAACCGAAGTCAGAAATCGGCGACGATTGTCAGAGTGGTTTTCATGAAGATGGCAAAGTCAAACTTATAAGCCTCTAAGTAACAAATAATGAACCTTTTCTGTTTAAAGCTGAATAAGACATGTCTTAGGTGTCTTTTGAAAACATACTAAAGATATTACCCAGTCTTAGTCCGGATCCTTAAGGGCAATATAATGTTTAATACGTTTCCTAAAAGACCATTGAATATCATAAAAAAATATTTTTGTTGTTAAAAAGTATTTTTTAAGAATTTGATTATTAATGCTTCTAAGAATATATTTATTTCAATTATTTTAGTTTTAAGTGTTGGTTTTCAACATTTTATCAGTGACTTTCTGTAAGTTGTGATTTAAAACTTTCAATATCGCACGGTTCGCTGGGCCGAAAGCGACCCGCGAGTTCGACTGCCCATTTAAACATCTGCCAGGCCGGGATCTAACCAGAAACCTTCTGCTCATAAGGCACATGTGTTAGTACTTAGCCATACCGGTCATCAATATCCAGTATGAAATACTTATATCGTTCTAAAATATAAATACCTTCTTTGCAGAGAACTCGATTATATTTCCCTCAAACAACGCGGGCGAAGCCGCGGGCGGAAGCTAGTGTAAGATAATCTAAAACGCAATCTGGGTCAAATATAGTGTCAGTCACATATGGAGTTGCCCATATGCAGTTATAAGTAAAAATTAATATCTGGGACATTATTGCACACACGGTCATCTGACCCCAAACTAAGCAAAGCTTGTATAATGGCTGCCAGAGCCTGATATACGTACATATATTTATTTTTAAATACATACTTAAAAAGATATTAACACCCAGATATAGAACAAACACAGGACGTCCACAGCCATAGGACGTCCACTGCTGGACATATAGGCCTACCCCATCGATATCCAAAAGGAAGTTGGAAGCGGCCTGCATCCAGCGTTTTCCTGCGTTTATTTGTTATGTAAAATTTTATATTTTCAGCGAAAGTATAAAATCGAATGCCTATCTCATTGAAAAACAGTTAGCGTCTTTATCGCGCACATATCACTCCATCAAAATCAGCAAGTATAATGACCGCACAGATTTGACCTGATTTCGGAGCTGTGATTCCCGATTTCCCCTACTTTTCCCTGCTCGATTAGCCAGAGTAATCTCTCGCTGATAGCCACGGGACCTCATTTTGGCTCCGTCCATTTGTTATCTGCAAAAAACCTCTTTAGTTATGGACTTCTCTCCGTGATAGACGGCATGTAATATTTTTTCTTGGGCCACGAAATTAATGTGTTTTTTTGGGCTCCTATTTCCTCGTCTAAATATTAAGGTTAATGTACAAAAAGTTTTGACAAAAAGTAAACGCGTTTTATTTTGGTATCACGACCAAAATTGTCGACTAGATTGTTGTGATAAATTTCCATTGTGGATATATGGTAACATAAAAAATAATAATAGAGGTACTAAGTATCTACTTAATATTAAATGTATTTCTGTATTTCATAGTAAACAACAATATTCACTTTTTGTCTGTTGGATAAAAATATGTTATTGTAAAATACTACATATTTCCATTCGTTTATTGACAGCTGTAATAACACTGTAAAGAGCTGAATAAAAAAATAACATAGGGGTTTTTCAAAAGGGCTATGGTAATAGAGTCTTTAAAGATGGCAACATATATCTGTGATCCCCTGGTATTACAGGTATCCATAGGCGACGGTGATCGCTTACCATCATGCGGCCCATTAGCTTGTTTGCCACCTAAAAAGACGTTGTCCTGGCCAATTTTAATCTTAATATTATAAAATCAAAAGTAACTGTATATCTGTCCGTTTGTTCGCTTTTCACGAATAAACGGCTTGGCCGATCTTAACGAAATTTGACAGGATGTACCTACATAAAGTCGGACAATGGACGTAGGGTTCTTTTCCTCCCAGAACATTTTGAAAGACTGGAAAATCGCGGGTTTGAGTTAAGGTCGAGAGTTCATACACAAATCCCATAGAAAAAACCACTTCCAATTTATCCCTTTTTTGGGTATACCCAAAAAAACCTTATTCTAGGACGTATTTTTCTATTAAGAAAATAAAAAAGTTTGTCAAATCGGTCCAGCCATTTACGAGTGATATGCTAAATAACGAACAGTCAGCGAATTGGAACAACTTTGCTGCGAACAGCATTGATTTTTATTTATCAAACATCAAAAGCATTTGAAAGATAAATCTACTTTGCGAAAATCTCAATAGCATAAATATCATTTCAAGCAACACTGAGCACCAGAATGTCGGCTAGGGACGTTTCTTTGAATAAATCTTATTGAAATATAATACGTAATAGAGCTTTGTGGATCGTTTCTCAAATATAATAAGGTTTCCTTGTTGTCCTACAAAGAAACTTCCTCAATAGAGCAAATTTCGTACCTATACCCTACAATAGGTATATACTCGTAGCTATATATAACAGGTACTACATAATTGATTAAAGAGACGATTCGAGTGAGTCTTCCTTTAGTTAGTCTTCTTTCATCATCATTAATCAGCCTCTCTCAGTCCACTGTATGCACTGCACTACGGTGTTATTTTATACCATAGGTGACAAACATGCTGACGGGCCACCTGATGGTAAGCGATCACTGTCGCCTACCAGGGGCATCACAGATACGTTGCCGTTAGTGTTACAAGTATCCATAGGCGACGGTGACTGCTTACCATCAGGCGGTCCGTCTGCTTGTTTGCCACCTATGGCATAAAAATATAAAAAAACTAGCTGCGCCCCGCGGTTTCACCCGCGTGGTGATGAAAATCGGTAATGATGATGATGAAAAGTAGCCTATGTGTTAATCCAAGACATAAGCAATGTATATTCCAAATTTCATCCAAATCCATCCAACCGTTTCTGCGTGATTGAGTAACAAACATCCATTCATACATACATTCATCCATCCATCCATCCACCCATCCATCCAAACTTTCACATATATGATATTAGTGTGATTTAAAGGCAAAATTCTTCTTTGAAATTAAATTTGCAATATATGTAAAGCCGTAACGCGTCGTTAACACTGTAGGTAATAAGTCAGCAGGCAAAAAAGTTGTCAGTACACAAAGCACGATCATATTTTTTCCAACAAATTTAATAACAAACAACTCCTGGGCACTTTTTAGTCAATACCAAAACAAAAGAACTTCTGTAATTAATCTCTTTGGAAAGGGGAGAGTTGGGTTCTGTAAGGCCAGGGTTTCACCGCAAGTGGCAAGCTAAGCGACAGCTACATTGTTCATTCTGGTGAACCGGCAACAGCAGTCCATTAATAAACGTGCCAAGAAGCTCATCAGCAAACTAGTAGTTTTAACTAAGCTTCTTAGCCTTGAATATCAGCGCAAAGTGGCTAGTCTAGTTTTTTCACCGACTTCCAAAAAGGAGGAGGTTCTCAATTCTTTATTTTATATGTTTGTTACTTCAGAACTTTTGACTGGGTGACGCGATTACGATGATTCTTTTTTTTATTTGAAAGCTGGTGCTTCCCGTTTCGTCCAGTTCTGTCATTTTTATGAAGTCTGTTTTTTATATTAATAATTGTTTATTAGATATATTGTGCAAACTGCTAGTCTGTGAAATGCGCTGCCTGAATAGTTACAATCTAAGTAGGTGTTTTCAAATCACGAGTGAATAGGTTTCTTCTAGGAAAGCGTGCTCCATCGTATAGACCACAGAAAAGAGAAGGGTATAGAACGGAAGAGAGATGGAACATTTGTTACGAGGCATACGAGTGAACATGAGTATGCACGTCAACGCGTCAAACTCCGCATCGCAGTCGCTAACTGAATTCGAATTCGTATGCTGCTCCATCGGATTTATTCACAATGCCGTCTTGCGCTGTAATTACGTGTGGTACAGCTAAAATGGATTTTAATTTTTAAAAAAGGAGGAATTTCCTATCTCCGGTAAAGTCTAAATTGTTGATAATTTTGTGATTTCACCGTGTTTAAATTATAAGCCCTTGACAAGCCGTTGACAATAATAGTGGTTACCATAATTTTATCGATATCGATTTTATTTTATTTTTCTAACAACATTTCCTACAATACCTACTTTAGGAGTATTTTTTGAAGATTAAACTTTAATGTGTTATTATTCATTTGTCTTATTATGTAGATGTAGACAACAACATTATCACACTATTATTATAAATAAGAAATTCTGCGTATTAATATGTTTGTTTTCACTGAATTCTGTAATAAGTGAATGGATTAAAATAAAATTTGGTATGGAGGTAGGTTATATTCTGGATTGACTCATAGTTTTTACCCTGAAAAAATAGCAGTTCCTATAGGATAGCGGGTGAAACCACGGGGCGCTGCAAGTCGTCAGTAAATCTATGAATTATTAGGCAGACAATAAATATTGTTTTGGACCCGGGTATGTCCTAAAACTGCGACCAGAACCACCGGAGGATGGGCAGCAGCGTCCTAATAGTACACGGTGAACGTACTGCGATCCCCAAGCCGCCTGCCAACCGTGGGGATTATGGCAACACCCTTTTCTATGAGGGAGGCCTTGTCCAACAGTGGACGTTAATTGGCTGATGATGTGATGTGAAATATTGTTTTTGTCTTTTTGGTCTAATCCTTATCAAAATGAATTCAACGAGTCCAAACACGACGGAGTAATAAGTAAAAGTATGTAGTAGAGAGGTTACTATGGCCTACTTTTCTGGCTCCATCATCAGGCCAGTTAAGTACCACCATATTATTTTACAAACATCAAATTTACTTAGTGCAACTGAAACGTGCTTAGAAAAATGGATTACAAATTTTGAATCGGGAAGCTGACAGACATACCAACGATGCAAGTTAAATAAGAGTTTGTAATTTTTTTTAAACGACTAGGGCAAGTTTTACCATAAAATATTTTATAAGGTATACAATAACAGGTTATCGATAAAATCAAAACTGCACACAAAACTGTCCCATCACTAGCTGTGATACCACATTCTAAATTTTATAATATCATTTTATTTTCAATGGCTTCGCATGGATATTGCATTTAACCTTATCAAATAATATTTATTTTTCTACCTATTTAAAGTCACATAAAACGAGCTCTAAACATAGCCTAAATCGATATCATGGTCAAAGCATGACCTATTAAGGTCATGGAAACTTATCTAGCTAAGTTTGTGCGGAGTTTTGGGGCAAAACCGAAAATATTTTTTTTTACTTCCTATTGTTTGCCCACACTCATGCAAACCTACGAACTTACCTTAATAGTATTTAAAGGATAATAATTCACTAGTATAACACAATTACATGCGTTAATACACAACTTTTGTTAATTAAAATAAACAAAATTGTTGAAAAACTCTTTAACTCAAATTTTTTACCAACCACTTTTCGTGCAGTTTAAGGTAGAACTGTTTTAATAATGAGGTACGTTAATTTACGATACGGTCTATATTTCTCTACTAGTATTATAAACCGCACAATAATCGTGCAGTTTTTTTGCACTAGCAACATTTACCAAAATAATTGCACAAAATTCAAGGGGAACTGAACCGTATTGCACCACGAGAAGGTCAATTTTAAACTTTATTAAAATGGTGTTCATAACCTTTTGAAATAATACTAATCTTGACGAATTACTGCAGTCCTTCCTACGTATTTATATTTTGACGTATCGTTTGCATGTGTTCAACTGGCTACAACGGAATTCTTACAAAAATGCCTTGACAGCCCTTCTAATCTAAACGAAAAAAAATCTCACTTCAGTGGTATAGACTGCATCATCGGTTAACATCAGGCGAGATGGTGGTCAAACGCAAGCTTATTATTCAATAAAAATAACCTAGCTTTTGTTTGTCGTTCTGTTCCTATATTATGAAAAGAACGTGGCCCTACACCTTGCATTGTAACTTTTTATGCAACGATCAGTTTATACAGCCTCTTGGCCATGTTTTGGCCCTTAGAACGTTGCTAACGGTAATCCAGTAACCATTAATTTGCATGGAACCGTTCTTGACGACAGTGGCCTCACCGCTACTGTCCACTTTTTCAAAGTCACAGCCACACAGACCAAAAGCACCAGTAGCATAATTATCACGTGGTGGGGCGCTGGCCTTAGGATATTTATTTGTCCCTATTTTGTTTGATAGACAGAGGACGGGGACAAAAGGTAGAGATATGCGCCCTTTTTAGGATTCTCATGCGCCATTAATTTTGTATTTACCGGTGGTAAAGGTAGGCGTGCTGACGTAATGTTTCTCAAAAAAAAAACATTGTAGGGATTCTGCCAACTAAGAGTTCTATTTACATTGTTTTCTTTAATATCAATTCTTATTTAAACCTCGAAGGAAACCGTGTGTATCTGTATGCATGACTGAGGAAGTCGTAGCTCCCAAACGGCTGAACCGATTTTGATTTAGTTTTTTTTTTTAAGTTGACTTGATCGAGAGTATTTTAAGAAAATATGTTCATCCATTAGAAGATCATCAGATCTTCTGTCGGAGGTTTTTAATATTTCGTTATTTATACTTGTTGAGGCATTGGAGTCTTGAGAGACGTGCCAAGAGGCTCATTAGTCTAAGAATCCTTAGTTCGGACTTCTTAGTCTTGAGCATCGGCGCAAAGTTGCTAGTCTATCGGTTTTTTTATCTGATACATTTTGGAGAGTGTGCATCGGATCATGCAGATCCGATGCACACTCTCCAAAATGTACACACACTCTAAAGCCGAATTCAGCCAACCACCACGGCGGCGGCGAGCCGGTTGCCACTTTTAGTTAGTTTTTAAAGCAGTGTTATTCACCTATAACGTCTCTATTATATTACATCTCACTGCAAATAACTATCAAAGTAAGGACATAAAACGGTTAAGTTCACCCATTACTATCATTAGGGTTCACTCGGAGCAAACGTAAACAAACTTTTCAATTAACTTTGAGCCATTTCGGCCAGTAACGCTGTAACAAATAGGCTACGCATTGCCAAGGACGCAGGGCCCAGGCTGTAGCCCTTCCACACAGATCAGGAAAGGACAAATGGTGAACTCAAAGTTGCCAAAATGTTTTGAACTCCCTAGAAAGGACCTACTGTTAAGTATCTATAATTATGCTTAAAAAAAGTTTTGAAACTTGCAAGTGATTTATAATAACTAAACAAAATATAAGCTGAATAACACTACAAAAACAGTTAGACTGCCCGTAGACCGTTAAAGGCCTAAACACAATCCAAATCCAAATTATTGTGCTATCGCATATTGCTGTCTTTTTGAAGTGAAAACTTCTTTAGGAGCGTTGAGCACTTTTGGGATGAACAAAAAACATGGAACTCGCGTCATCGTCACGCTGTATCGTGTATTTTAAAACAGCGCCATCTTTTAAATTGTAGAATAGGTGAATAACTACCTTAAGTTTTTATTTCTGACGTGCAGTTCCATGACTGTTTTTTTTTTATATTAGAGACAGATCTACTAAGTACTTTACTACTTAGTCATGGTAAAGCAACGGTGTCTCTTTGAATTTATGTTATCTATCTGTCTCTACGTAGTTTGTGCCCAACCTTCGAGGTTGTGGTCCCAACGCCCTTTGCATAAAGGTCCTTCAATTTATCAACGATTTATGGGAAGGAAGTCAGGGTATGGAACAGGCTGGTCCTTTCAGGTGGAATAATAAAATTATTCTTTAGAATTTGAGCGTTGAAAGGGAGGCTGCGTCGTGAATTCTTTTTATAATGTTTCGATAAGTATAGTTTACACAGCAGTTAAATATTTATAATAGCAAACATACTAGCACTAGCCCGCGACTTAGTATACGTAGTCTTTCATATAAACTTTCAACCCCGTTTTGCACTTTTTAATTCGGCTCTTTCGCATAATCCTTTCTTAGCAAACCTCTACAACTCATAAGGAATCTGCAAAGTTTCGGCTGCTATAGGTCAGGTAGTATTTGATATTTCGTGATGAGTCAGTCAGTCAGTGAGTGGTATGCCGCTTTTTATAATCTTTTATTTTACTTGAAATGTTTGTATGTTTATTTTTTTAGGTTTAAAATTAAATCTGAATTAGAACTACTTGATCTTATCCTACGGAGTTGAACTTTTATATGTTGATTCAGTTCCGATGACAATGCATTTTTATGGTAAGCATGACCTAAATCGACATCCAGGATTAGCTCCAGATAGGAACTCTTCAACGGTCAACAACACAGACACGACTGTACTCAGGGTTAAGATATTATTAAAAAAAACACACAAACAAGGAAAACATACATTATAATGACAATATTATCCAAGTTTTTTAATAGGCGGCCTTATCGCTTAAAGAGATCTCTTTCAGGCAACCATGGCAACCAGGGTTCGGTCCTGTCTGACTATGGGAACTCCTCAATGGTTAGCAGCACAGACATCAAATGCTTGTATACGCATTATGATATCACAAACAGCACACATCACATCATCAGCCAATTAACGTCCACTGTTGGACAAGGCCTCCCTCATAGAGAGGGTTGCCATAATACCCACGCTTGGCAAGCGGCTTGGTGATCGCAGTACGTTCACCGTGCACTATTAGGACGCTGCTGCCCATCCTCCGGTGGTTCTGGTCGCAGTTTTAGGACATATCCGGGTCGCACACAACACATCTTAGACTAATTTAAACCAGTCATAAAACGCCTAGTTGAAATATTGCAGCAATGTTACTCACATAGTTTGAACAAACCAGAACAAGAATTGGATTCTATACATTGACATGATATATTACTATATATATAAAAAACTAAGTCAAAGGAGATGACTGTCACTACCAAGAGGGTTGCTTCAAGAAGGTTGCATTTATTTTAATCTTTCACTGGCAGATAGCTATTGTTAGGAAGAGTATGTTAACTTGGGCTACTTTTAGTACATTGATCGAGAAAATTTAACGCGGAACGTTAACTAGTTATGTATATCAGCTTTGCAGCGAACTCATCACAAAATCTCTAAAAATACTTGACCTACGAAGCTGAAATTCGGCAGGTAGTTTCCTTATGAGATCTAAAGATCTGCTAAGAAAGGATTATGCGAAAAGGTCGAATTAAGGGGGACAAAAGGCACGAAGTAGCGGGCTGCAGCTAGTAGCCCATATTTTTTTTGTGATAGGTTGCTCCCTTAAAACGTTGTTGAATGAGTAAAAGAGCTTAAATGATAGGAGACCATGAAGGAGGAATCCGAGTCTGAAGATGAGGACATAGGCTTCGGTATCTTCAACGAAATATTTTACAGAAGTATGGCGGCGCTGGTCGTTATTCCATTTTTGGTTTAAAAGTAACATGATAGCAAGTATGTTCTATGAAATAAATTTGCTACAGTATTTATTTATTTATTTATAGACAAATACTCGTCACACTAATTATGCTAACTAAGTCTGCCCTCAGTAAAAGTTATTCATAACGATGATTACAATGACCTCCTTTTCGTTTAGTACCACCGTCCGTGTAACCTTGTTTGGATTATCTAGGTACCTACTCTAGTAAGATGGTAGGTTATGTTATATGCCGTTTGAGCAAATTGCCAAGGTCGTTAGCGTCGGCGTCATGAAGGCAGTTTCTATTCAGAGAGTTGTTACGAAGATGACACCCCCTTACACTCTGCCAGATTAATTGCCATTTGAAAATTGTAGCGCTAATGAACCCCATTTGTTTGTCGTAATGTCGAGATTAATTATGTAATGTTTACACAGCTTAATTGAGGATTGTAAAGAGATGGTATATTTTTTAAGCCTTTTGAGGTTTTATGTTCGTTACATTTACTTACAGTCAGTATAGTCATATAATTAATTATGTCTGTATTATTTTATTATTCTTAATTATGTTTCAATGTTCTTACACCCGACATTTTTGAAATTTAGGGAGTAGATCATCTTGATAATCCGGAGTAGGACGTCCACCTACAAGATGGACAGAAGACCTAAAAGAGACCGCAGAATGCCGCCCTGTGCCAGCGGTGCCCAGGCATAGGGCACAGACTCTGTGGCGCAGAAATGACCACACCAGGACCAAGTTTTGTTTTCAAGGGCGCAGTTTTAGAAGCTCGCACCGGGCGCATAAAAGGCTGGTTACGGCACTGCGTTGGTCCATCTAGTGGGAGTCCTACCAACGCTGCGTCTTCCGGTCTCCACTCGAGAACCTTTCTTCCCCATCGGTCATCAGTTCTTCACAGGTTTTGGCCTGCCCATTGCCACTTCAACTTGAAAATTTAATTGGCTATGTCGGTGACGTATAGCTAATTAATAATTATTGATTTTAATAGCTATGGCGGTAAGTGCGTACCTTCTATTACTACGACTTATACGACCTTAGAAATATAATACCCCCATATTTATAAACGCAATTAAGTACCTCGAATCTGTTAGCAGAGATAGGATCCGGCTGGATCTCACTACAGTGGAATTCGATCTGCGTTTTGTACGAGGCGACGAAATAAAAAGACCACACGTAAAATGCACACACTTCTCGTTATATTCAATGTATACTACATATGATTACATTATAGAATTGATGAACAACGCATATATAATTAATTTACGGTTACAGAGTTTATCACAGCTAGGCGGCAAGGTCAAGAAGAAGTCTTAAAAAGTGACAGCGCATAGACACACATTCTACTGAATACAGACATAGTTCAATAGACAACAAATTGCCATAATCCGATTCATCTATTGAATCTATTTGATTAAAATGGTGTATCGATATTCTCGTCAACACTTCCCCTCACACCATGTCATCGAACTCTACCTTGGCTCTATACATTACTAAGTTGAAAGCAGTTTTACATATAAAATAACACCGCGCTACATGGCAGTCCAAAAAATTATATCACTGCTATACAGCCAATAGAACCTATATCAAAGTCCTGACGTTTAGCTCATGCCTAAAACCATTATGCTTAGGGCAAAGCCTTCGTAAGAACATCAGCTATCATCTCCTGTGTTGACAAATACTTAAAAGATAGAACATTTCTATTATGTAGTTCCTTAATAAAATGATAGCGAACATCTATATGCTTTGTCCTCTTATGACAATCGGAACGAATTAGTTTATGTGCACTTGGATTATCATTATAAACTAAACAATTTAGCTTGAGACCGAATATCTCATTCCAAAAACCTCTAATAAACTAAATTTCTTTACAAACATCACTAATACTGAGATATTCTGCCTCTGTACTAGACATAGCAACACATCTTTGCTTCTTACTTTACAAAATTACCAGCAGCATCTTGTTTTACTTTGTATACCCACTTGCATTTAACTATGTTTTTTATTAAGTGGTCTCTCTACTAATTTCCATACCTCATTCTCTATAAGAGAGTCATACTCCTTCTGCATGGCCTCCTGCCATTTCAAACGGTCAGGATCAGACATAGCATCTTCATAAGACTCAGGTTCACTGATGAATGAGCCTTGAGTGTGTAGAGAACAATCATAATCACCATACCTTTTAGGTGGTACACCCCTGGTACTCCTTATGGGCCGCTGCCTTGGCACGACGTTCTCCTGAGCAAACTCATACCTTTCCTCAGACTCATCAGAGTCATTATTGTCCTCTCTCCATGAATTCTCGCTATCTTCTTCTCTGGACGCCGGGCTGCAGTCCACATACTGCAATGGCGAAGATAGAACATCGGTTGGCTCCGACAGCGATGCTAGTACATCCGTAGGTGCCGATGGTGATGCAGGCACATCAGCCACAGGCGTGCTCAAGTCAGGTGCCTCAAACCCAACTGAGCTGCTCTCCTGTTCACCACCTGGAATTGAGAACAGTTCTCTATTAACAACTGTACTATTATTGTCACTAATATTACTACTATCACAGTTTGACATTGGCACTGAAACATTGTTCATGTCATAAAATAAAATATTAGAATTCGATTTATTCATATTAGAATTATTTTCATTAGCATTCAAAATACTATCATTCATTTGCGAATTATTACCATTCATATTCAAATTATTATATAATTGAATATCGCTAACAATATCCTTAGCCGAATTAGAATTATCATTATATGTCACTTCAATAAAATGTACATTTCTAGATTTAATTATTGTCTTTGGAGAACAGGGATCGCATAGCCTATAACCTTTGGAATTCTCACAGTAACCTACAAAAATGAATTCTCTAGACTTTGCATCCAGCTTATGCAGCTGACAATTAGGAATTAGTGAGAATGCCCTACAACCAAACACTCTAAGATGACTCAGATCAACTTTGGATCCCGACCATACTTCCTCTAGAATGCCACCGGACAAAGCAGCTGTTGGGCATCTATTTTTCAAATAAATTGCTGTCATTACAGCCTCGCCCCAAAATTGCTTGTTGAGGTGCGCCTCAGAAAGCATACACCTGGTCTTTTCAATAAGAGTCCTATTTAACCGTTCTGCCACACCATTTTGCTGTGCAGAATAAGGAATGGTTGTTTGATGCTTGATCCCTTGACTAGATAACAAATGTTCAAATGAGTTACCACAATATTCTCCACCATTATCTGTCCTTAGACACTTGACTTGAAAACCCGTCTGTTTCTCAACTAAATTCTTAAAAACAGTAAAATAAGACATTACCTCATTCTTATTTTTCATCAGATAGCCATAAGTCTTCCTCGAGAAGTCATCAGTAAATGTTACCAAGTACCTGGCTCCGCCCAAGCTCGTAGTATCAAATGGTCCAGCAACATCAGAATGAGCTAAAGCTAACAGCTCCTTAGCTCGGTTCGACTGGCCCTTGGGAAAAGAGTGCACTGCCTGCTTCCCCTCAATGCACGGGATACAATCCTTCAACTTGTCACAGCCGTTGTCACTAAAGTCAACACCGTGTACAAGATTACGAAGAGCATACATACCACTCGTGCTCAAATGTCCAAGTCGCTTATGCCATAATTCCATTGATATACTTGAAATAGCTAGAGTCTGATCTGAAAATGAAACAGACATTGTTTTACAATTTCCTACACTACCTACCGTGAGTGCATGTTTGAGTTTATAAATTCCCTTGTCGCAATATGCAATAGCCACAGCTTCACTAGCTGTAACCGTAATAAAGGAACTATGTTAGTTTGTCGGGAGAAAACGCCCGAAACATGGTAGCGCCAGCTGCAAAATTGAAATTTAGATTATGTTCCTTTGTTGGACAAAGGTCTTCCCCAATTCCTTCTATAAATCTAGGTCCTCCGCCACATTCTGTCGGAATAAATGTAGATCGATGCGTCAACATTATTAAGGGCTTCCTTGGAACATAGTACTGTTTTTAACTTTGCTGATCTGCACAGTTGACATAGTCACCAGTGGTCAAGGGTAAAGTTCAAATTTAGTCTTTTTAACAGTTTTACTGGCACAGCTCTATAACTGTTGGTGAATCAATTCAATGAAAACAACCGATCGAGATTGCATTCAGCATTCAACAAACGTATATGCAATGCCTGGAGCTGAATACTAATAAGTTTGGACAAATAAAGTGCTGAACGCGTCTCTAGAACGTTCTCGCTGCCACGTATGTGATTTTAATGCCTATATGAAACCGACAAGTTGACAGCGTTAATTACTAGCGTGATTTTATCAGATAAGCAACCACTTTAACCAAAACACTGAGCAATAAATCGTCACTCTGTCAAAGAAGCCTCCGAAAACAAAAAACAATAAGCCTACGAAATATGAAATTATACAATTGAGAATGGCGAAATGGATGTTCATATTCATATGTTCCCCGATTGATAAAATCTGGGTGTCTTAAAGTTGCGAGTGAATCGGTTTCCTCTTGGATCCGCTCTCGGTCCGGTCAAGCGTACTCCATAGTACGCTTGACCGGACCGCATCATACTTGGTGACTGGTTAGACAGTGGAAATATTCGGAGATATTATTGTACTCATCGTTATGAACAACTTTCACTGGGACGAACATTGAAATCGCGAAAAAAAAAACAATTATTCCATACATTTAGTCGAGTGTCAATGAAATTTTTATATGCAACAGCTCTGTTGATATTATTTTCACGATATCGGGGTAGGATCCATAGTAAAACCTGTCCCTGAATATTTCCACTGTCTGACCAGCCTCCAGTACTTATACTACCAAACATACCATAATCAAAGAGCAAGCTAAATGTCGATAAAAGTATTTCTTGCCAGTTTCGTGTCCCGCATTATTTATCCAAGTAATAAACAGATCCATATACATGTCAGGGAGACAGGAAATACCGGCTGTTACGAATAACAGGCCATACATAGATACATTTCAGAGAGGAAATTTGATGGGAAAAGTTTAGTGGGGGGTTGTTTTAAATTGTTCCTGTAAATCACGTTAATAATATAAATGAAAATTTGTGTTTGTTTCTACTCAATGCCGTAGCGGCTGAACAGATTTAGATGGTAAACGGAGGCAGCAACAGGGTAGCATATACCCTGAATTAACACAGTCATAAGTAAAAAATACAAGTAGGTATAATTTGTTTTTTAGAAACCCCCGATATAATAGTTAATTTTTTACACGCCTAAACAGATTTTCTTGAATCACAGCTAACTTTCGATCTAGTCATCTTCTTACGTATAACTAAATCGGGATCGCTTCAGCCGTCTGGAAGCTACGATGCCACCGATAGATACCTACACCCTCTGTTTACGTCGGGGGTTAGAGGGTAAAAGAGCCTTTTCAGATTTCTTCAATTAAATCCCGAATTAACACATACTCAGGATACTTTTCATCTATGAATATCGTTCCTGTAAGAAAGCAAATAAAATCACAGTAAAAAATATCATCGTCATCATCATTTCAGCCATAGGACGTCCACTGCTGGACATAGGCCTCCCCCATCGATCTCCAAAAAGACCGATTGGAAGCGGCCTGCATCCAGCCTTTCCTGCGGTCTCTCTTAGGTCGTCTGTCAATCTTGTGGGTGGACGTCCTACGCTGCGCTTACCGGAAAAAATATGTTTAAACACAGTTCAGAAAATACTTTTTCCTTCAACTAAGTACCTACGTAGTAATGTAATATCATTATCCTTACAAAACCGATCACAAAGGACGTATTTTTTTCTTAGAACCAAAACAGTGCAGAAATGTTATATAAAATCTCATGGTTGCACAGTTTTTGATTGATGCACTTATTTTTTATTTATTTAGATACCTACCTTTACATTTACAACAGAGGTTTTATGTCTCCCAATAAGTTTAATATGAAATCTATGCTTTAGATCAAAAAGATACTGACTGAAAATAAAAATCGGCGGAATAAAACAGATTTAGTGGAAATAATTGTAAGTTTTAAATGTTTGAGGAGAAGGTGAATTAAACTTTGTTTTCATTAACTTGAGTTTTCATTTTGAGTAGGTATATTTTATCACGGTAGGTAGATGGGTAGTTGAAAGAAAAGTAGATTACGCAATTTGCTCAAGTCTGAGATCTCACTGGCTAGTGAAGTGAGTAATTAATGCACTCGTGTTAATTTAGTGCGTTAATAACTCACTTTGCGCTCGATGCAACAATCTACAATTTCCGGTCGGACATTTTTTTATGCGTAATTAGGCTTGCCTTTAACCGCCAACAGCGATGATGCGGTCTACGATGGAACACGCTTGCCTAGAAGAAGCCGATTCACTCGTGATTTGAAGACACCCAGATTGTAACTATCGGGGAACACCCACTCAGGCAGCGCATTCCACAGACCAGCAGTACGGACAACAAAAGTGGAATCAAAGCGCTTCGTACGGGTTTTCGGAATATCAACCATAAAGCGGTGCCGATTCTTCGTGCCCGCTCTGGCAGTCCGATAGAAAAATGGGCAGGAGGGAATTAGATCATGCAGAACCGATGCACACTCCGAAATGTATCCGATAAAAAACTGATAGACTGGCAACTTTGCGCCGATGCTCAAGACTAAGGAGCTTAGTCTGAACTAGGGATTCGTTGCCGATGAGTCTCTTGACGCGTCTCTCAATAGACTCTAACGCTCCAAGCTGGTACTTAGCTGATCCATCCCAAAGGTGAGAGCAGTACTCCATGCACGACCGAACTTATGCTTGGGCATTATGTTTTCAAAAAGATTTTGGTTTCGCTCTGAAACGAACTCCGTTCAAATGGTCTAAAGTCTATACATTGTTCAACAGACAAACTGACAGGAAATAACCAGATCAAAGTGTATAACAATAGTAACTCAATACGAGACAAGGAAATTGCGTGCGTATCACTGAACTACGGACGTTAGTGCCGTAAATTTCGAGGACAGTCCTATGGCGCAGTATGAAGATGAATCTGCCAACCATATAATGTTATAAACAATGTTCAGCTGTTTTTAGCTCTATATCTCTATAACAGGTAAGTACTGTTAAACAAAAATAAAATATGCAAATGACTAGTTGATTGAATCAGGCGTTACTTCGCGGAAGTCCATCTTCAAAACTGTTTTTCTGATGAATTTCAATTGTGTAGAAGCGAAATTACATTAGGAATTCATTAGAAAAAAAACAGTTGAAATTGCAAATTGCAACCCTATAAAATAATGTAAAAAGACACAAACGTTTTTTTATCAAAGCTAAAAAGTTTCTCGATCAAGTCATCTTTCAAACAAAAAACAAACTAAATTAAAATCGGCTCTCATAGTAAAAGTTATTCATAATGATGAGTACAATTACCTCCTTTCGGCTTAATTCAGGGTATATGCGTAAAATCATCATCATCAACCAGAAAACATCCACTGCTGAACATAGGCCTCCTCCTTTAACCTCCACACTGAACGACAACCTGCCATCTGCATCCACTGAATGCCCGTGACTCTCACGATGTCGTCGGTCCATCTAGTGGGAGGCCTACCTACGCTGCGTCTTCCGGTTCGTGGTCTCCACTCAAGAACCTTTCTTCCCAATCGGTGGTCGGTTCTTCGAGCGATGTGTTGTCCACTTCAACCTGCAAATTTTAATAGCTATATCGGTGATTCTGGTTCTTTGGCGAATATCCACGTTCCGGATTCTATCGCGCAAAGAAACTCCAAGCATAGCATAGCTCTCTCCATTGCCCGTAGTGCGACTCTGAGTTTTTCCAAATGGCCAACAGTTAAGGACCACGTCTCAGTACCATATGTCATCGCTGGCAACACACACTGGTCCAAGACCCTTACGTAACCCTGTATATAGGTTTTCATAGCGCAAGTTGGGAAAGTCAACTGTATTTTCGCCACAAATCGTAAAACAATCAAAAAGATAGCGTGAGATATTTAATTCATGCTTGTCATTTTGTGAACGTTTGCTTTCTAGGGTTGAAGCAGAATCTCTTTATCCCATTCGCGTTTTAAATTGACGTTAGCTAACAGATTGTTGTTATTATTAGTAGATATGTACATAAATGTTTACGGATGACAAACTAACAATAATATTGCACTGTACAGACATGCAATGCTGGCTGTAAACGTGATCATATTACCTACTTCTTCAGAAGTGCTTGGGTGACGGCCGCGTGAAGCACACGCTCAACAAAAACCCACCGGTTAAAAAAAGCGTAACTTATATCCATAAAAAACTGTGTTAATTGTATTTACTTAATTTTTAATATTGTAACTCTGCGGTCACAACATTGTCAACTACTTAGCCGCTCTGAAACAAAACTCGGTTATTTGATTTTTAGCGTAGAGAGAAATCTTTACGATTTTTTGGATTTAGTAAAGTTCGGTAGTCTCATTGCACGGTAATTTAGGTGTTCCGTGATTTGATGCAACAAAGTTCTGTAAATACATCCATAAGATCTGGTATAAAATTGGATAATTTATATACTTATGTTTTGTGAAAAACACGTGGAATTCCTTGTGGGAATTATTTAGATTTGAATCTATTAGCTACCTTTATTTTGAAACAAACAAGTGAAAAATTCGGCTTTCTTTCCCGTGCTCTCACATCTAAAACATCGCATGGATTACGTAGAGTTCCATAAAATTATTACAATAAGATTAGGTGAATAAAATACGTGGCGCCAATAAGCAAACAATTAATGTCCATCATGGAGTTAACCGCTGATGTCTCGAAATCATCAAAAGAGAAGACACCGACATACAAAGTGTCTCGTGACCGATGGCTGATTTTGGGAACGTTTGTTCTCTACTCGGCTTCTAGTGGCGTCCAATGGACCCAGTACAGTATAATCAAAGACACGGTGGTGAAGTACTACGGGGTGTCAACTAGCTTGGTCTACTGGACCGTGATGGTGTATTCTATTACATACATTCCGTTGATTTTTCCGGCGAGCTGGCTTATGGACAAGGCGGTATGTATCTGTTTTTATTATTATAAGTAATTGAACGACGAGCGTTTGTTAAAAAGAAGTTTCTAACCTGAACTGCTGGGGTAGTCACAATCTATATTTTACAGGATTTCCCACGGATAGTGTGTTGCAACGTCATGCGTTTTTTAACAGCCTTCCAAAAAGGTCCTCCTTTTTGTTGTCAATTCGACTGTATTTTTTATGTTTGTTACCTCAGAACTTTTCACTGGGTGAACCGATTTTGATGATTCTTTTTATTTATTATTTAAAAGCTTATTTGAAAGCTGGTGCTTCCAATTAGGTTCCATATCAATTTGGTCCAGTTCTGATGAAGTCCGTTTTTTATATTGACATTTATATATATTTATGTATGTTGACCGATTGAAAAAAAAAATTTGTTCGTTAGGGTATACTTCCAATTTGGTCCCATTGTCACTAATTCAGGATCTGATGATGGGATCCCAGGGAAATCGAGGGACTCAAATTTCATAGGCACTTATTATGTTTTTCATATGTTCGGTCTTTAATGTGATCCTTCTGAGCAAACCCTTTCATCTGATACCCATATCGTGGGGGTCCATTTTCTTCCAATACTTAGAAGAAAATGGACCCCTATACGAGATTATCATAATAAATCCTATTAGTAGGTACTCATTCCTTCCTAGTCACAAGATGAAAACTAGTTTCCAAGTCATACAGGTATAGGAGATGAAAATGAAATTGAAAATGAAATTACTGTAGTCACTCATGTGTCTATAAATTGAAACCGTAAAATTACGTATGAAATACGTCATTTTTGAACCAGGTTAATAGATTACGGTACATACTTATGATCCGCCTAAAATATGGTTGTCGAATTTTTAATACTTATTTGATTATTACTGTTGATAATACTAATATTATAAATGGGAAAGTGTGTTTCTTTAACGCAGCAACAGATCACTGGAATGATGTCTTTTCCTTTCTCCATCTCCATGCGGGAAAAAAATGTTTCAATGTGCGGAAACTGCTACATTGTGTTATTATTCAATATATCAGTAATCTAGTTATTTATCACTGTATTTTTTCCAAATAAAATATAATAAATTCTTGTTTGTTTTCCAAAGAACTCCAAAAAGACGCTAAAATGTATAATAAATCTTGTATTTTACTTTGTATAGTCAAAAGTTTGTATAGTCAGTTGCATTGTGCGCCTTGCAACAGGACCTTTAAAACTAAGTTTGGTTTTTCCAGCCATATACGCGCTCATAACCGGCGCTAGTCAGGTTCGCCGTTGACGGACACGTCAAGGAGGCCGATATATATATAGTCAAAAGTTAAATATTTACCCACTGTTATCTTTTGTAGTATTTATTGCATTAATTATTTTTCTTTGTAATGTTGTACATGGCATCATATATAGGAAATAACCTGACCACTGTGCATAATTCCCCGAGCAGAGGAAACTAATTGCCGACTAGAGCTGACGTTGTATCACACGGACGTAGTTGTTGCACCCAATAGTTTGTAGTTTTTTCTGGGAGGGGCGCACAAGGGGCGGACGGCCAAATAATCAACAATAACTGTGCAACGAACAACGAACAAAATTCGCAATTCCAGCCAGAAATAGACAAGAGTTTCACTCATGTTCTTTCTATTATTTTATTCATATATTTTAAAAACTTTGATAATTTGATGAAATCTCCACAGTACACAAAAATACCGCCTAGGAGGGCACGTGCCCCCATGACCCCCCCCCCCTTAAATCCGCCCTTGATCAGTTCGATAGTATTTCAGAGCCCGGGCTCCAAAAGAAATGCCTGCCACGGGTAGGGATACCTCGCACGCATATTTAATAAATTTTTTTGGCTGAAATTTCAATATTTTTCAAGATTGGATTTCTGATTTATTAATTATATTTGCTTGAAATATGTGCAATGTTGTTCAAAGATCAAAGATCTTCTAGAATGACCATGTGGGAGAATATTCCCGCATTATTATATTACTCACACAACTACACTCAGAGTCACTCAGAGTCACACAACGGGCAATGGAGAGAGCTATGCTCGGAGTTTCTTTGCGCGATTGAATCCGAAACGTGGATATTCGACAAAGAACCAGAGTCATCGACATAGCTATTAAAATTTGCAAGTTGAAGTGGCAATGGGCAGGCCACATCGCTCGAAGAACCGATAACTGATGAGGTAGAATGGTTCCAGAGTGGAGACCACGAACCGGAAAACGCAGCGTAGGTAGGCCTCCCACTAGATGGACCGACGACATCGTGAGAGTCGCGGGCATCCAGTGGATGCAGATGGCAGGTTGTCGTTCAGTGTGGAGGTTAAAGGGGGAGGCCTATGTTCAGCAGTGGACGTCTTATGGCTGATGATGATGATTATTATTATATTAGTTAAATCTTGGTTAAATTTGTCTGCGCTTGGGGGCGTGGGTTCGATTCCCACTAAGGTAAAACATTTTTGTGATGAACATTTGTGTATGTTCTATGTCTGGGTGTTAATATCTATTTAATTTTTATTTAAAAATATATATGTATGTATATCAGTCTCTGGCAGCCATATTACATGCTATGCTTAGTTTGGGGTCAGATGCCCATGTGCGCAATAATGTCCCAGTTTTTTTTTATATAATAAAACTTACACCCCTGCTAAGCCGGGGCGGGTCGCTAGTTTAAGTAGGTACTAAATAAGTCATTGATGCAGGGCCGAGGATCGAGCCGGGCGGCGTCAGATTGTAAAGCGCACACGCTACCACCCGGCCACCAACGCCACACATTTCACTCGTACATCTCTAAATATATATAGCCTAAATTTCACGTAACTTAACGACAATAACGACTAATCGTTATTCGGAATTAAACGCATTGATAACATTGTTGACACACACAGAGACATGATGTCATCCGTAATCGTAATCGCAGCGTACGAGGGTGAGGAGGAAGTATCCATTCAGCCTCTGATTGCAGGAAAATGGAAACCAGTCGTCGGCAGGCGGCCGCGCGAAACACACGCCTACGACTCGCACAACAGCAAAAAAACGCGCGCAAAAACCGACAATAAGTAACTCAGATTATACTAGATTCTAAAATTTACTTAAATATTTATTCTTGTGCCATAAAATTGCCAAATTAGATTTAGGAAAGTAATCGTGACAATAATAAACGATGGCGGAAAAGAATTTGGAAGTTTGCGGGAGCGTGATGGATGGGGTGGCTGAGAAGGGTGTTTTGGAAACCCCCAGCAAGAAAGCTCAGACGGAATATACGGTTTACCCTATTAGATGGCTGGTTTTAGGCGTGTTTGTCTTTTATTCGGCTTCGAACAGCATGCAATGGGTGCAATACAGCATCATTCAAGACGCCGTTGTGAAGCATTACGGGGTTACTAGCAGTATGGTGTATTGGACCTCTATGGTGTTCATGATTACCTATATTCCGCTGATATTTCCGGCGAGCTGGCTTTTGGACAAAACGGTATGTTGTTTATACATTTTAGTTGGTAAAGTAGTATCATGTTGATGTTTATTGTTTACGTTGGAATATAATGTTGTTTATTTCGCAAGATTGTTGACGAAATTATGCTGTCTTTAAATTTTTTATTCATGCATAGTAATCGTCTAGGTAGTCAAACATGACGAAATTATGCTGAAAAAAAAACACATCAGTCATAGGACTGCACGTCAGAAGTGAAAACTTAAGTAGTAGTTCACCTATTCTACAAGAGATGGCACTGTTTTAAAATACTCGGTACAGCGTGACGATGACGCGTTACCATGATTTTTGTTCACCAAAAAAGTGCCAATGCGCCTAGAAGTTTTCACTTAAAAAATTATGAAAATTGGTCGAGCCGTTTTGAAGGAGTGCGACCACAAACATCGTGACACGAGATTTTTATATAATAATGTTGTATAGATTAAAAACATTTTTTTTGAGTTTTTTTCTATGTCCTCCGCCAGAGATAATTATGGCCGCTGTGCAGAGCCTTAAATGTTAAACGAGTAATCTTCCTCTGTTCTTCGTAACTTACAATCTCAAAGCTTCCAAAGCTAACTTCGAGTAAGTAATTATTGATCTCAAAATCTCAGGATTGCGAGGAGTTGCGAATATCGTCCAATTAAAAACTTCTTAATTGAATTCCTGGGTCTTTACGCGATGTTACCTTGTAACAAACCCTTGGAAAAGTAAACAGCTGAGCGTTACTCGATGAAAGGTGCTAATGCGGAAGTTTCACCAAGTTAGATGATGAAAAAGTGGAGTTTTTAAATGAATAAAACTGGCCAAAAGCATGTCGAGACATGCATATGGTTCCTACCATTAACCAAACCAAAGCCATATAATGGTAGTCATAATTCAGATATTGATATAGAAAAATTCGACCGATCGAAGCTCTGTGGGTTTAGCCAAATTTCAGAGATGTATCATCCCGACATATCGTAGCATATACTTTTTATGGTTTAACCATAGAGAAAACTGATCGAGAAACAATTTTGTTAAGATCATTTTGAACGAAGGTTTTAAATATGACCTATCTGTATTGTAAGTTACAAATTTCTATGTCTTGTAGTTAGACTACGTTTTTGCCACTTTGGCGGACCATATTAAGCAAAGGATAGATTTTATAAAAAAGTGATGTATGAAACTAATTATAGAAGTTTATAAGGGTTTCTTGTCGGGCTATGAAACCCTAAAAAAGGTTTTTCTCTGTGCTTCAAGATTTTATGCTTTTTTTTCAATGAAAAATTTGGTACAATGCATATTTCATCATCATGATTATCAGCCTATCATGTTCCCTTCCCACTGCTGGAACACGGGCCTTCTCACTTTATTTTTTACTAGCCGTCCGCCCCGGCTTCGCACGAGTGTAAGCTCGGCCTTCGGCCTCGCTACAAAATATAATATAGCCTATGTCACCCGGGGATAGTGTAGCTTCCCAACAGTGAAAGAATTTTTCAAATCGGTTCAGTAGTTTCGGAGCCTATTCATTACAAACATACAAAAATAGGTACAAATCTTTCCTCTTTATAATATTAGTGTAGATTAATTGAGAATACACACTCAGCATAAATGTACCACAGCATTCTCAGCATAACATGCCTGATTTTCATAGAGCAAAATTAGATGCATTTCTTTTAATTTTACATTTTTTTAAATTGATAAGTTCTCTTTTGGCGACCTCACTATATGCATTTGACGATGGAGCACGTTTGCCCGGAAGATATCGATTCACTAGCGACTTGCGAAGCAAGCGAAGACAGCTAGTTTGTGTAGATTGGATGGTTCTATCTATATTATTTATTTCTTTTTATATTACATCCCATATTTCTTCATCTTTTCACTTGCTGGATTAATTCTAAGTGCTTGCTGTATTTGATAGGTAGCAGTCAGCATGGGCGTTCCACCCTGCCCCTACGTGCGTACGTTGGGACAAGGTGACTTGACTGTCCTGGCTGGCCCTGGCGTGGTTTCGGGGCGACCGTTTTTTTTTAATTTACAGCACTTCACACTCATAGTTTGGTTTTCCCTTGTTCCATTCATTTTTTTTTTTTTTTTATTTAATACCAAAAATTTACAATGTTTCACATCATAAGTTGTCTTAAAACCTACATTTGTATTCATAGAGCCTAAAGCATGAATGTGTTATAGAAGGTAAAGGCCTACTTTTTGGGAATTCCCAAATAGCATGCGTCAATGAGATTACAATAATTACATAAGCTTGGTTGCGGTCAACCACTACAGAACCGGCTTGTTGGCTTGTGTATGATGAGTGCGCAAAGAAAAAGGATTCTAGAAGCGAAAAAAATATTTAAAACTGAAATTCTGACAAGATTTAGCTAGAACTCTCATGGGTTACAGTTAAAAATAAGTTTCAATGTTAGGATATAGGTGTTTTTATAATTATTGATTGACATAAAAAAAATCGGTACCTTCTCTAGGTTTTTAATTTTTTGCCACACCCTATCTTTTTTATCGCGAATATGTCCGCGTTTAACCACCAACTCGCCTGTTGGTAAGCGACGATGTGGTCGAAGATGAAGCACGCAGACTTAGAAGATACCTATTCACTCTCGCCTTGAAAAGGCCCAGATTATATCTCTCAGGAAACAAGGAAGCCGGCAGCTTGTTCCAATTCTTGGCCGTACGGAAACGTAGAATCGAAACGTTAAACTAAAATCTACTCCGCAATATGGTTAGTATTTTCTCGTCAATGAGACAATAACAAAAGTCGTCATTTTATTCAGTGGAAGAGTGTCTGCACAGAATGTCTTTTATCTCTCAAATGTCCACATTATTAACTTTTAAGGTTCAGTTTCTGTGAAAGGAAAATTTGTACAAAGACGTCTGGTGTTATGTACAATAAGACGTGAACTGTAATTACGGGCATCCGTGACGCTTATCAGCAGGCGAGTGGCTTGCACGTTATTACTTACTCCGCTGATGTAGTGATCCAAAGTGGGTACTAGCCTCCAGCACAAGGGAATGCTATCCATCCCGTACTGTTTCTCATCTCATCTGTCTGCCACTTGAGGCTCGCGAATACACCCAGAAGACACCCAGATTGTAACCATTGAGGAACACCCATTCAGGCAGCGCATTCTAGCGAATCTCATAAATGTTAGGCAATTGAGTAGGTCGTCCGAAGAATCCAACTCGGATGAGCAGCGTTCGGGAAATTGCGTGATATCTTCTCGTCCAAGATACCACAGTGCCTAATTACAAGGTTCTTTGACCAGTGTGTGTTGCCAGTGATGACATATGGTACTGAGACGATATTTTGAGAGTTGCGGGCATCCAGTGGATGCCGTCCAGTGTGGAGGTTAAAGGGGGAGGCCTCTGTTCAGCAGTGGACGTCTTCTGGCTGATGAAGAGGATGATGATGAATTGAGTAGGCATTTTAGCAATTAACTACTTATTAATTATATCTGTAAACTACTCATTTATTGTCTCTGTTATCTTATCAATTCTCTGTATTAATGTGTCTGAAGTATTTATTATCAGATTCAACTTCTTTGTACTTGAAATGGTATATAACGAGAAAAATCCCACACGCAAGCTGACTTATTTCTAGACTAGTTGTTTGCCCCGAACTCAGACCTTGCAACCCTTATTTTCACAACTCATTTGAGCTATTTTGGTCAAATTAAAACTTAAAAATTATATTGAAATGAACTACTTGCTTGCAAAATTTCACGAAAATCCGATCAACCGATACGCAATTTATCGCCGTCGAACAAATATATATACTCGTACAAACACTGTCAACTTTCATATCAACTTTCAATTCCTTTTTGCCCTTTTGAAGTGCTCTTAATTCAATCCTCTCGCAAAACAATATCTTAGCAGATCTCTACACCCCGTAAGAAATCTACTTGTCAAATTTCAGTTTATATATTTACAAATCTTTCAATAGAAAATTCAAACCCCATTTCACCTCCTAAATTCGCCATTTTCCGACAAATTTTACTACAGTATTTATTTATTTTAAACCATTAATCTGAAAACAAAATCCCAAGTCCTTAAAATAAAAAACAAAAGAATTTCATATCATGTTTCATCCTCCATTTGCTCCCTTAATTTGGCCCTTTCGCAAAATTCTTGCTTCGCAGACTTGTCCCCACCCCATAGCAATCTAATCTACCAA
Source organism: Agriopis leucophaearia (assembly GCA_949125355.1). Lineage (NCBI taxonomy): Eukaryota > Metazoa > Arthropoda > Insecta > Lepidoptera > Geometridae > Agriopis > Agriopis leucophaearia. The sequence continues at coordinate 2,744,353 of OX421262.1, forward strand.
CTAATATCAGCTTATAGGCTAAGTATTTTTAAGATTTTGTGATGAGTCAGTGAGTGAGCGAGTGTATTTCGCTTTTATAAATAAAGATAGATACATATAGAAACGCCCGTCTGGTCCCATTAGAACCTCTCTTCACTCGGTCAACAATATTTCTCATATGTCGTAGAGCATAGCAACTAGGCTTTATGTACAGACAGATGTGTGGAAGTGACATTCGTGAAACGAGAGTACGAGTATGTAGAAGCCGCCAATATCTGAGTAATATTGCCACAAGGATATTTGAGATCGTAAATCTCGCGATATTTGGTTTTAGGTGTGGATTTTGAATGTTTTATGATCGATAGTTTAACACCGACACTTATCAGCCGACTTCAAAAAAAGGTTTTTTATGCCTTAGGTGGCAAACAAGATATAGGGCCGCCTGATGGTAAGCGACCACCGTCGCCGTCGAACACCAGGGGCATCACAGATACGTTGCCGGCCTTTAATGGCTATTTAACAGCCCTCTTGAAGGACCATCTATGTTATAGTTATTCGGAAATGCCGCTGGAGGGGAACTCCACAGATCTGAAAATATAAAATATATTATAATTCGCCTGTATTAATCCCCGACTCAAAAAGAGTATAGTCCTATTTAAATTTGAATAAAATATTTCACTTTATACACTCGGAAAATTAGAGGATGATTACCGTTCCTTGAATTTCACCCATTTCCTGTGAAGACTGATTTCTTGATTATGTAAAAAAAAACTCTATTTAGTAATTGGTATTAAAAGTCCTAGGTTCTTTGAATGAATGGGTGTTCCCCTATAGTTACAATCAGGGTGTCTTCAAACCACGAGTTAATCGGTTTCTTCTAGGCAAGCGTGTTCCATGATTCCATCGTAGACTACATCATAGCTCAACATCGTTCGAGTTAGCGGTCAAAGGTAAGCCTACTATAAAAAAGAATGGGGATTTGGTGGATGTAGCGACATTTAAGAAATCGTTAAAATATTCGTTCTTCTTTCGGTTTAAAAGAAGATAAATACTTAGCGACAGCTGCCTACGGAACCAGCTTCGTACAAATAAAACTGTTCTACGTGACAAGTTTCTTCCAAAGCTATTTTCTTTTTCGTACGAAACACGTACTACCTAGGACCGTAGAACGAACATTTTGTTTTTCACAAAAAATGTCACTAAAACAAAATTATTGTTCTTTGCCAATGAGTGGCTTAATGGGCCCTTGATTGCTTTCCCTCGGTATTTCCATAATTCCTAATTAACTGGTCATCAATTTATGGAATCAATTATGATTACTAGTCTATTAGACAATGAAACCGATGTAGAGGACAGATGACTATAGTTTTTAGTTACATTATTTATTTATTTTATATGCAGAAACAAAACAGTTTTCCATATATGATTACTCTCTCTATTACCTACTACTGATAGTGGATGTAAGTGCTAAAGGGCAAACTGTAGGAATAACGCTTCCATTTATTTATTTATTCTATTATACTGGCATTTCGTAATATTCTGTATTGCCATTTCTACCTACGGCTCACACAATGACTAATAGACAAGGACTCCATGATAAAGAATAATTAGATAGAGAGATAGAGTCTCTAAGTGTTCTTGAGTCCTGAAAGAGGTTCCAATCAATTATAATGTTCGTAAAAGCAAAGGTAAGATCTAATCACTAGATGGATGTGTGCAAAGTGTAACAGCACGTACTCGTATGTGTGACGTAAATTGAATTATACGAGTTAAATAAACGTAGAGTAGGGCTGGTTCAAGGATTTTTAACGTACTATGCCTGACCCGTACCAAGGCGCTGTCCTTGTAAAATGAGCTACATCTTAAGACATCAAATATAAAACATCAACATAACCTAACCCAATATATAAATAGCTAGCGACTTTAGAAGATTATTATATATTCCTTTATAATTATCGGTGTCAAGATATGGGAACTCACGGCTAGATTGGTCCACAAGTTTAAAGTCGCTCAGCGATATATCAAGAGAGCTATATGCTCGGAGTTTCTATATGGGACAGGAGTCGAAACTAAGTGATCCAAGATAAAACCAAAGTTACCGACATAGTTCAAGGAATTTATAGAAAGCTGAAGTGGCAGAGGGCCAGCCACATTGCCCAAAGAACCGATAACCGATGGGGTAGACGAGTTCTAGAGTGGAAAGCACGTTTAGGCAAATGTAATGTAGGACAGGTGGAGTGACGACTTGCGTAAAACGGCGGGTAAAATCTGGATGCAGGGACTAACCGACCGAGTTCAGTGGCGTGCATTACGAATTAAGAAGATTCCTATAATATTATATGTCCAGTTATTAGTGTCCAGTATGTGGACAGTATAAGGCTGATGCTGATGTAGTTAGAAATATGATTAGGAACACTTTTATTTGAGGTCATAATATATTTTGGGCTGTTTTTTTGGTGGATGAGACCAACCATCTATAATCAATGACACTAATCTACACTAATATTATAAAGAGGAAAGATTTGTACCTATTTTTGTATGTTTGTAATGAATAGGCTCCGAAACTACTGAACCGATTTGAAAAATTCTTTCACTGTTGGGAAGCTACACTATCCCCGGGTGACATAGGCTATATTATATTTTGTAGCGAGGCCGAAGGCCGAGCTTACACTCGTGCGAAGCCGGGGCGGACGGCTAGTATCATATATGTGAATGTTTGGATGGATGGATAGATGGATGGATGTTTGTTACTCAATCACACAGAAACGGCTGGATGGATTTGGATGAAATTTGGAATATACATTGCTTATGTCCTGGATCAACACATAGGCTACTTTTCATCATCATCAGCACCGATTTTCATCACCACGCGGGTGAAACCGCGGGGCGCAGCTAGTTAATTACATAGGCACATACTTAATAAAATGTAGGTAATTCAAAAGAGGATATTTATTTTCGGAAATTCATAAACTTTTAGATCACATTTTCCTCACTTTTATCTCCTAAAATTCGAACGGTTACGATTATTCTATATATTTTACATTCGTCGCTGTTAAAAAACGGAAACTTGAATTTTTTTCCTTAAATTATTCCTGGATTCATTCGGAGGCTTATTAGTAGGTATTATATGAATTCGGTCATTTTAAACATGCCCTTTCCTTCTTGCGCCGGCCATGTTGAAAACAATACTTGCTCACCCCTTTACATTCACCTGCGTTAATTAAGGGGAACTAATTACTATTGCTATATGGATGACAATGATTACATCACCTATACGAAGGTATCCAATTACCTTCCTATGTGATTGTGGAGAAGTAGGTATCACGCCACAAAACCACAACACTGGATGCGTATTAACACTTTCATTATGTTAACCTTTTGATCGGAACGCACTACGCTCCGATAAGAGTTATACATGGTTTTGCAGTGAAAAAGCCGGGTAGCCTATTGAAAAGCCGTGGTAGCATTTGGGAGACCGCTAGAATTGAAAGCGTGCGATCCCGGATTGCCAATAAGAAGTTTCATTATCTCTCCAGGCGTCTCACGATCAGCTCAATGGAACCATAAATAAAATAAAAAAAAGAAATAAAAAGCAAGTCAGTTTTGTGAAATGAAAGTCTGTAAAAAGTCACGACCTACTTACCTAAAGAAACACCTAACAGGGGCCTTACCCCTAGCTTAACTTTTGCGAGCCAACTTTTAGTAGGTACCTGATAGGTACCTAAAATTAACCAATTCATTTAAGCTGCATCGTTTAAAAGCGTCTAACTTGAATGAACGAAAATTCGTTTTACTATGCGTGTGATTGTGATTATCGTTCATTCAAGTTAGACGCTTTTAAACGATGCAGCTTAAATAAGTTGGTAAATTTTAGGTACCTATCAGGTACCTACTAAAAGTTGGCTCGCAAAAGTGAAGCTAGGGGTAAGGCCCCAGATGTCCCGTCACGAACAGACTTTACGGCTTCCTGATTGTCCACTTTCTCCAGTCTTTTTCTCTTATAGTTCTAACACGTCTTGAGAGTTGAAGTGTAGGAACCTACCATAAATACCCGGAAATAATTTTCGCCAGTACACTGTCGTTTCATATATTTTTATGATGTGTAATAAAATCTGTGAGATTGTAGCACTCTCGACGAGGATAAAGTGGATGTATGTAATACGAGGCTTTACGAAAAAATACACAAACACACGCACATGTCTATATTTTATGTGCGTAGGTTTTACCAAGTTGTAAAAAGTAGGTAAGGTTTTAACTGTATTTTTTTCTTAATATTTTTGAAGTGAAAATTTCTTTAGGCGCGTTGAGCACTTTTTGGTGAAGAAAAATCATGGAACTCGCGCCATCGTCACTCTGTACCGTGTATTTTAAAACACCGTCATCTCTTGTAGAATAGGTGAATTAATACTTAAGTTTTCACTTCTGACGTGCAGTCCTGAATGTGTTTTTATTTTTATTGGAACAAAAAATATAACTGGCCAAGTGTGCGTCGAGATATGCATATGTTAAGGTTGCGTAGCCAAAGCCATATTTTAATTGTGGTCACATTCATAATTCAGAAATTGGCGGTAAGATATAGAAACATTTTTCCAGCGAAAGAAGCTCTGTGGTTTTAAACAAATTTTGTTAAGACGTACGTATCATCCCGCCATAACATATTTATTTAATGGTTTGTTTAAAAAGAAAACCACTTGTGAAACATTCTTTGTTGAGATCATTATTACGAAAAGTTCAATTCACTTTGCGCTAGAATTAATTACATGTATTACTTACAGTTTTATCGCTATAAAATAACTTAAAAAAATGTAGATAATCACAAAAATTTCAAAATAATTTTGAACATGATCATCATGTTGGTAAGTTACAAGCTTATATGGCTAATAGTTTAGATATGCAGAAGGAAGGGCAACTTTTTGCCACTTTGGCGGCCCATATTTCGCAAAATACCGATTGTTCCACTGTAATAATAAAATAGTACAGAAAGTGTACCTAATAAGCGGGACTCATCCCATATTTTTTTATTCTTTGAGATAAAATATGGCCTAAATAAATATAAATAACTAATCAAAGTCGGTTCGAGTGGCCATAGGAACTCTAAACGAACGACGTAACCCCGTCGAGTTTAGATTTGTCTTCCCAATAATGTTGGCCCTAGGATAGCGGTTTTTTTCTCGCTAAAGTTATAAAAGCTTGTTTTTTTTTTATATTACCTTATATCCATTACAGTGACGACGCGCGACGCGGTGCGATAGAAAATTAGTTATGTTTAGAGTTGGGATTCATGATTTATTAATTATGTAGCTTGTTTTTAGTTAATTTTTACGGACGCATGCTAAGTTGCAAAGTCGTCGTTTGGACTGAACCATATTAGAATTATTAGAGAAATACATAGAGCAAAGTTAAAGTGCCTTAAAATAGACTGAGATCTGGCTTTCAGCCTTACGTTTCATACACTACAAATAACGTAATAATTTCGTTACATGTCCCAAAACACAGAATACATATCGCACGTCACAACTAATATAGTCTTAACTCAAAATTTTGCATTTTTGAGTTAAGTATGCCATCAAAAAGTAGATTTTTTTCTCTATAAACTGGTAAGACCGTTACATTTATACCTCCGATTATCACTGAAAGATGGCACAAAAACTCTTTATTGACCATTCAGTACGTTCATTCTTTTACCAAGTAGCACCGTCTCATCTTCGCCTAATCGGTCGCAACTCAACAAACGCATACGGCTGACGTATGTAACCTGTCACATTCGAACATAAGACATTGTGAGTGTTAGCATCGGATACAAAAACGTTGCAGGTGAGTAGTCTATATAGATCCATTTCTAACATGCGACTTTTTTGCCTGGACATAAAATAAGGCAATTAGGTTTTATTACAAGTTAAGACTATATTGCTTGACAATAATTTATTTTTTCTGATTATAATGAAAAATGATTTGACTTAAGACTATAATGCCGTCAGTTTTTTTGAGTTAATACTTTATGACCAGTTCAGAGTATCCTGTGAGGTTCTCGTGGTATTGTTTATTTATAAATGCAACTGTATTAATTGTTCATGTTTGCTAAAAACACATTTGTTTACAGAAACATTGCAGACCAAAATCGCAATGAAGAGATATAAATAAACTAGCATAAATAAAAAAAACATAAACTTGCAATATTATTATTAAGAAATTATTATTTTTACACCTCAAGAAAATATAGATAAGATATTCTTCTTGTTATTATGAGATATTGATTATGTTCCTAAGTATTATAATTATTAATGTGCCAAAAACCTAATATTATTGTATTAGGTTATTGGTACTTTACTACGGAATAAGGCAAACTTAATAGACGAATCTCGAAATCGGTGCGACACGATCTGCGTTCCTATAATACAAAATGTATTAGGGACGCAATTGAGCGGAACCAAGGCTCGAAAAAATTCGCAAAGAATTCGTCTATTGGAAATAGCCAAATGACGAAACTGAAGATCGAGGATGGCAGTATCATTTCATCAAAGCCGGAGATTCTGAGAGAGCTCGAGAGGTTTTACGGACAGTTGTACACCTCGACACGACAGCCCATTGTCAGTACAGCTCAGGACAAGAGAGCTAAACTGACCCGACATTACACTGAAGACATTCCAGACATCAGCTTGTATAAGATTAGAATGGTTCTGAAACAGTTTAAGAACAACAAGGCGCCGGGTGATGACGGAATCACGACAGAACTACTGAGAGCAGGTGGAAAACCGGTACTTTTAGTCCTCCAGAAGTTGTTTAATTCCGTCATACTCGAAGGTACTACGCCTGAAGCATGGAACAGGAGTGTGGTGGTGCTCTTCTTCAAAAAAGGTGACAACACCTTATTGAAGAATTATAGACCCATCTCACTCCTTTTTTTTTTTTTTTTTTTTTTCCCAGGGAAAATCCTTAGTGGATACCACCGGCTCCCGGGGGGGAGCAGGGTGGTTATGTGGGAATCTCCGCCAGAAGGGCGGCCTACCCACTAAAAACCCTGGGGTGTTTCTGCCTGGCGCCCGAACGCTGGGGCCACGGGTACGCTTTCGCACTCGTCCGCGGCCCCGGCGGCGCTGGTCCCCTGGGACCCTTCCCTTTCAGAGGTGGAGCTGCTACCCTCCACCTCTCTTTCCTTGAGGGGCGCGCGGAAACACCGCGCGCGCCACCTCAGGGGCTACGCTTGTCAGGCGGCGGACCCCCCCGAGTCCGCCGCCCAAGGCCCCTGTTATGGGGGTCGGAGGAGGGCGTGGAATATCCTCCTCCGACGCCCAACTCTCCGGCGGCGCATGGGGAGCTCCGTGAGGATCTCCCTCTCACGCTCCGCCGTTTCCTTCTGGAACATGACATGTTCGCAGAAGGAAACTGCCGCCTCCCACGATCTCTCGTCACCGAGCATTGAAGCTATCAATGCTGGCAGCGAGAGATCGTTCCCCACCGCTGCGACGAGATCACTGCGCTCACTTGCCCATGCAGGGCACTCCTCCAACGTGTGCTGCGCCGTGTCCTCGTCGCAGCTGCAGTGGTGGCACACGGTCGTCGGTTCCCTTCCAGCTATACGGCACAGGTACTTGCCGAAGCATCCATGCCCGGAAAGCACCTGCACAAGCCGGAAGGTAAGCGACCCGTGCGCCCTGTCCAACCAGTCCTCGAGGACGGGCCGGACGTTGTATAGAAACGCCACCATGTCCATCCGATTACAGGACGAGAGCACGGAATCCAATTGCAGAAAGGCTTGAGACAGGGAGATGTTACCTCTCCAAAACTGTTCACGAACGCATTGGAGGACTTTTTCAAGCTTTTGGAATGGAACGGATTGGGCATCAACATTAATGGCGAATACAGCACTCACCTTCGTTTTACCGATGATTTAGTTATCATGGCAGAGTCACAGGAGGACCTACATACAATGCTCAGTGACCTCAGCAGCCTTTCCCAACAGGTGGGTCTTAAAATGAACACGGATAAGACAAAAATCATGTCCAATGTCCATGTTGTACCCGTACCGGTAGTTGTTGGGAACGATACTCTCGAAGTTGTTGACCATTACACCTATCTTGGACAGATTGTTCAGTTAGGTAAGTCCAACTTAGGCAAAGAGGTCACCCGAAGAATCCAACTCGGGTGGGCAGCGTTCCGGAAATTGCGTGAAATCTTCTCGTCCAAGATAGCACAGTGCCTAAAGACAAGGGTCTTTGACCAATGTGTGTTGCCAGTGATGACATATGATACTGAGACGTGGTCCTTAACTGTTGGCCTTTTGGAGAAACTCAGAGTCACACAACGGGCAATGGAGAGAGGTATGCTCGGAGTTTCTTTGCGCGATAGAATCCGAAACGTGGATATTCGCCAAAGAACCAGAGTCGTCGACATAGCTGTAAAAATTTGCAAGTTGAAGTGGCAATGGGCAGGCCACATCGCTCGAAGAACGATAACCGATGGGGAAGAAAGGTAATTAAGTGGAGACCACGAACCGGAAGACGCAGTGTAGGTAGGCCTCCCACTAGATGGACCGACGATATCGTGAGAGTCGCGGGCATCCAGTGGATGCAGATGGCAGGTTGTCGTTCAGTGTGGAAGTTAAAGGGGGAGGCCTATGTTCAGCAGTGCATGTCATATGGCTGATGATGATGATTGGTACTTTGGAGTTATTACTCAATAAATAAGAAGAATATGAACAGCAAAAATTCATCAATAAAGTCTCAAACCAATTTAATACCATCAATATGCAAAAGAGTTTAACAAAAAAAACAAGTACTTAAGTCTTATTTCAAAATAGTATTTCTACAAGCAGGCAATGTAGTCGTTACTCAAAGTGGTAATGAAAAAATATTCATAACTCTAAAGATAGTCATTTAATCCTCGTTAGAATAGAAAATTAATAAAGCCAGATAACATACCCTTAAACTGTCATTTAAGTTTGGGCACGATAATGGATATTTCAGACAGTATGATTTTTTAAATATTCAAATCGCGATATCTCGAAATCGTTTATTTTGAGTTAAGACTATACTAGTTGTGGGGTGCGAATAGTAAAATGACATAATTTGGGCCTTTTCAAGGCGAGAGTGAATATATCTTCTAAGTCTGCGTGCTTCATCTTCGACCACATCGTCGCTTACCAACAGACGAGTTGGTGGTCAAACGCGGACTTATTCGCGTTAAAAAAAAAAAGTACAGAAGATTCACTCCGCAAGAGCATTTAAACAAGTAGCGACTCTTATTACCACACAATAAAGTCCAATTCAGGACGTGCGAGCGCTAACTACCTACTGCTATATTAACCTACAAGTTGCCTCTCTGTCTATCGCGTAATTCTTATCGTGTTATCTCTGTCTATCGCGCGGCAACGGGCACGGCAAGTCCGACTAGTCGGCGACTTGTATTAAAGTGCGCCAGGCCTGTCCAAACGCAATACTCTCCCCGAAATACATCCTCAAAATGTAGAAAAACTAAAAACTTGCCGCAAGAAACGCCATATTAATTTCGCTTATGTCTGGCCTCGGCCTTATTGTCATTTTAAGTGCCGTTTAGTTTACATTGATAAATTTGTATGGTTCTCCACGTAGGTATAATGTTATCACTAAGTCAATGGATGAGGTTAGTCTACAAAGTGTATAGGCATTATTTTATTGTATTTATTCCTTCTCTACAAGCATGTACTTAGAGGAGTCACTTCGACTTACCTCGTGGTATTTATCGAACAAAAACAACCTTATTTGTTAACTGTTATTTTTAACCGACTTCCAAACCTTTTTGGAGATTCGACTGTTTTTTTTATGTTTGTTACCGCAGAACTTTCGACTGGGTGAACCCATTTTGATGATTCTTTTTTATTTGAAAGTTGGTACTTCTCATTTTGTCCCATTTTAATTTGGTCCAGTTGTAATGAAGTTTTTTTATATTAAGAATCATTATATTAAACACACTAGGTGATTAGAGTAGAGTAGTTTTCTTGCAATAACGAATTTGAAATGTTAGCTGATTTAGATAGCCACGGTTCGTCTAAAAATAATTATGTTCCTTATTCTTTATTAATTGCAATATGTGCTTTCTTTTATGTTTTAGTGTAAATTGTGTCATAAAGTGTGCAGCAATTATTGAACAAACCGGACCGAAAACAGAAAAATACATTTAAATTAACTTTACTAGTATTGTAAATTGTATACTGTAGTCTCTCTACTTACAATTACGAGCGAGTCGGGCTCGCGCACTGTGGGTTCCGTACCCACACACAATACAGAAAGTAGTGCAAAAAGACAACATCACGTCCAGTCGGTCACCCATCCAAGTACCGACCGCGCCCGATGTTGTTTAACTTGGTGTTCAACAGAAAATTGTCACCGACTTGCACTTCACATCACATTACATCATCAGCCAATTAACGTCCACTGTTGGACAATGGCCTCCCTCATAGAGAGGGGTGTTGCAAATTGAAATTATAAAAGCGGCAGCAGACACTTGCAACATGACTTTAAGCTGCTCATGACATATCTGAGGCTAGCAGTGACTTGCAAGCTTACTGTGCTTGGCTAAATCAATGCATTTGGGATACTCATATGGAGCAGGTCAATATGAGCTGCTCACAGTCTTTCTATTGTTTTAATCACATCACACACACATCATCAGCCAATTAACATCCACTGTTGGACAAGGCTTCCCTCTAGAGAGGGGTGTTGTCATAATCCCCACGCTTGGCAGGCGGCTTGGGGATCGCAGTACGTTCACCGTGTACTATTAGGACGCTGCTGCCCATCTTTCGGTGGCTCTGGCCGCAGTTTTAGGACATACCCGGGTCCCGGGTCCGGGACTTGCACTTGGTCATTGTTGATTTTACTTTATAGTGTGTAATATAATCATGCCAAGTTTGACGCTTGTACGCATTACTGTTTTAACACTAGAGCAAATACAAAAATACGTTTAAATAACGTTTGTTATATGGGGAACCTATTTAGTTAATAATTTTTGGAGTTTACTCCTTAAGAAACGATTTGAGTTATAAGGCCCGGTACGGAAATTTTATGAGGAGTAAAATCAAGTGTAACACGAAAAGTTGAGGCGTTACGTAGAAAGAGACAAACATATATATCTGTAGGATTGAACGTGTCAAAGAATGAGATGGAATACATGTGTTGCGCGCAGGCGCGCAACACATGTATTCCATCTCATTCTTCTGCTGCCGAGTATACTCCAATCGTGCGTCGTAGCTGACACACACACACTTTTTTATTTATTTAGTTAATCCACCGTAACATTACTTATTATGTGAAAATTTCAACTGGCTATCTACTACGGTTCGAAAGATACAAGGTGAGACAGACAGACAGCGTAGCCTTAGTAATAAGGTCTCGTTTACACCCTTTGGGTAAGGAAAAAAGAGGTCTCAAAAGAGGTTCTCAAATCAACGGTTTTGTGCACAGACCTAAAAAAAATGTTTTATGTGTATGTTGCGCGATATTTCCGCCAATTAAAAATATCGATTTATATGAAACACTGCAAGAAATTCTAGATACAAGAAATGCTCTATCGTGGCCGTGGGCTCATGGTCCGCTCCCATTTATATTTCACCTCGAAAGGTAGAAACTTGCCCGTGAATCACAGAAAAGAGAAGTAAATAGCAAACGGAAATGAGAAGGAAACTCTGTCGCCAGGTATTGTGACAGATATGTGATTGAACATTCTTATTTATGTCAACGCTTCGAACTCCGCGTCACAGTTGCTATGGGTATATAGAGGTGCAAATGGCTACAACAAATTTCTTACAAAAATGCCTTGACAGCCGTACTAATTTAAACAAAAAAATAAATCCTATTATTTATGATTAGATCTTCTTTATTTGTGGAAATGTATTTGACTTCCCCGGTGGCTCAGTTAGTAGTGAACCTACCTTTTGCGCTTGGGGGCGTGGGTTCGATTCTCATCTAGGATAAACATTTATGTGATGAACATTTGTGTTTGTTCTATATCTGGGTGTTAATATATATTTAAGTTGGTATTTAAAATATATAAGTACGTATATCAGTCTTTGGCAGCCATATTACAAGCTTTACTTAGTTTGGGGTCAGATGACCGTGTGTGCAAAATGTCCCAGATATTTATTTATTTGTTTTATTTCATACATGACATTTTTAGGCTTTAGTCATCCAATTGTTGATTTTCCCGTTAAAAATGTTAACAGAAATATATTATCATACTACTGAAATGCTGTTCACAAAATAATACATTTCTGTTTAAATAGGTGCGTAAGTATTTAAAATAAAGAAAATATTGAAACAGTTGTGAAATGTTAAAAAGTATGCTACTTACATAAATTAGTAAGTAAGTACTTTTGTATTTAAATTTTTGTGCCATTTTACGCCTATCTGCAGTCCGCAGATAATATACGTACAATTTTAAATTACCTGTAGGTAATAGTCAAGTTGACTGGGTGTTTTATTTATTACCAGCCAGCACGCATGGTGTATGAAGGCCCATCCTGTGCCATTTTACGCCTATCTGCATTCTGCAGATAATATACGTACAATTTTAAATTACCTGTAGGTAATAGTCAAGTTGACTGGGTGTTTTATTTATTACCAGCCAGCACGCATGGTGTATGAAGGCCCATCCTGTGCCATTTTACGCCTATCTGCATTCTGCAGATAATATACGTACAATTTTAAATTACCTGTAGGTAATAGTCAAGTTGACTGGGTGTTTTATTTATTACCAGCCAGCACGCATGGTGTATGAAGGCCCATCCTGTGCCATTTTACGCCTATCTGCATTCTGCAGATAATATACGTACAATTTTAAATTACCTGTAGGTAATAGTCAAGTTGACTGGGTGTTTTATTTATTACCAGCCAGCACGCATGGTGTATGAAGGCCCATCCTGTGCCATTTTACGCCTATCTGCATTCTGCAGATAATATACGTACAATTTTAAATTACCTGTAGGTAATAGTCAAGTTGACTGGGTGTTTTATTTATTACCAGCCAGCACGCATGGTGTATGAAGGCCCATCCTGTGCCATTTTACGCCTATCTGCATTCTGCAGATAATATACGTACAATTTTAAATTACCTGTAGGTAATAGTCAAGTTGACTGGGTGTTTTATTTATTACCAGCCAGCACGCACTCTCTCTTTCTCTAACAGAAGGCCTAGTCCCAGCCGTGGGAACACGATGTAGGCTGATAATGATGATGCTCTATGCAAAAAATCACGTCATTCCGTTGATTTCTGCATGAAAGAGGAATAAACAAACTAACACACTCTCACACTCATAACATTATAAGATATGCCCCGCGGTTTTACCTACGTGGACATTTACTCGGGAACAGTAAATTTTTGCAGGATGGATGATAAGTCCGTGACACTATCCGGTCCTTCAACTATGTCTTTTCAAAAAACGACGTCGATTCATTGATCTATAGCTGCGTGAAAGACAAACAAACATACGTTCGCACTTACAGGGTTACTTGGGTATGGTGTACTAAGCCGAAAGGAGTTCAATGAGTGTTATGAATATTACTATGGGATCAACTCTCATACCATACAAAGAAAATCACCTGTTCCATAAATTTTGCAGGGGAATTACCGTTTTCTACGGAGATTAGTTGTTATGCGTTTGACTGCCAACACGCCCGATGTTAAGCGATGATGCGGTCTACGATGGAGCACGCTTACCTAGAAGAAGCCGATTCACTCGTGATTTGAAGACACCCAGATTGTAACTATCGGGGAACACCCACTCAGGCAACGCATTCCACAGACCAGCAGTACGTAGATTCTTTAGAGTTGGTCCCACAGTAAAAATTGTTCATGGTTACCTGCTAATTGTTCACGTCCAAAAACCTAGCGAAAGTGATAATCATTCAACTTTTTACTGTTGTTGCACCCTTTCAACCGACTTCCAAAAAGAAGGAGGTTCTCAATTCGACAATTTTTTTAATCAATCGTTACCTCAGAACTTTCGAATGAGTGAACCGATTTTGATGATTCTTTTATTATTTGAAAGCAGGTGCTTTCCGTGTGGTGCCATTTTATTTTGGTCCAGTTCTGTAATTTTTATGAAGTCTGGTTTTTATATTGATAATTATAAAGCAAACAAATTATGCTAAATCAGCCAGTAAAAAATAAATGCCGTAGACAAACTTAGTGCCAATGACGGTATATTATGTTCTCACCTCTCCTCTACTTATCGCCCAGTGACACGTGCTCTAATCTCCGTTTATATTTATCGACATAAGTAAATAAAGACAATACATGCTTGTGAGTATGTACTATACCTAATAATTAATTTTATAACGCATAATTTGATTTGGTAGTGAAAACGCTCAAAAGACGTCAGGTCTGTCTAAAACTAACAAATCCAGCCGAAAATTACAGGCCGCCCGCCCCATCAGGCCATCAAGATGTTCAAAAACTTCCTAATTGCTGTCTCCAAATCGGTTCCAGAAGCCGTGATGTATGCAAAAACTTCCTAATATAGAACTTTGGCGCTGAATTTCAGGCATTACCTGTCGCCTGAAATGAAGGATGTTTCTGAAAGCACTTACAGTACGAGTATAACTAAATTACGCGGCGTGCTAGTTGGAGCATTGATACAATTTCAGACAGGCAAAGTAGAACTAAAAAAAAAAATTAAAAAAATTGGGTCATTTTTTGCACACACGGTCAATACGGTCATCTGACCCCAAACTAAGCAAAGCTTGTAATATGGCTGCAAGGGACTGAATATGTACGTATATACATATTTTTAATACATACATACGAGTACATACTTAAATAGATGTTAAGATTTAATACCCAGATATAGAACAAATACAAATGTTTATCACATGAATGTTTGTCCTAGGTGGGAATTGAACCCACGCCCCCAAGTGCAGAAGGCAGGTTCACTCACTACCAACTACTTCTTCTTCTTTCGAGTCGCTGTTTCGTTTTCAATTTTATTTTTAAATTAAGTTTTTGGACCAAAATTTTGCCACCCCAACGGCACTCTCCGTGGCTTTATTCAGGTCGTCTAGTGTGCAGGTTGTAGTTGTAGGGCACGCTGCCACTGGGCCATCGGGTCTATCAACTCACGGTGTCTATCCCGGTAAATGTCTGCGAGTTGAAAAAAATCGTGTTAATGTCTTCTTAATTAATTATAATACATATTAAACCTCAGATAATTCAAACAAGGGAGATATGGTAAGATGGCGTGGCGTGGCGTGGCGGGTGCGGACGCATCTGGACTAAAAAAGACGACCTTACCGCCCTTTTTTGCATGTGTACTATTAGGTAGTTTATTGGTGTCGCTAAAAGTTTTTTAATATGTATGAATGGGATCCCGTTTACACCCTTTGGGTACGGAATCCTAAAAATGAGAATGTGAGCCGTACTTACAGTTTTTGAGTTAAACGGTTTAGCGATTTTTGAACACGCTTTTATTAGCTTTTTATGTATCTATGTAACGGAATCTTTGAACGTGATTTTCGCCCCTTTCAAACCAACGGATTGATTTAAAACTTTGCACACTTATCAAGGACCGATGACAATGCAATAAATAGTTTGTCCCATCATCCTTAACAGGATCTTCGGGATTAGCGAATTTAAAGCGTGTTTTTTAGTTTTATAAACTGCGAGAATTATTTTTATTAAAAATTAAGATATTTGAACACGAACGATAATTGTAGTTATATAACATAGGCTCTTCTCCCTTGTTTGTCTGCTCTGAGGTTATATGACTGACATCAGTGATGTTCGGTTCATCAGTCGCATTCTGCGCGTTTCAGTGTAAAGTACATTTCCGATGTACCACATGAAAAACCCGGAGACTTTTTTTCGCGAATAAGTCCGCGTTTGACCACCAACTCGCCTGTTGGTAAGCGACTAAGCGATGTGGTCGAAGATGAAGCAGCACACTTAGAAGATACCTCTTCACTCTTGCCTTGAAAAGGCCCAGATTATATCTCGCAGGAAACAAGGAAACCGGCAGATTGTTCCAATCCTTGGCCGTACGAATTAGAAACGTAGAATTGAAACGTTTGATACTTATTCTAGGAAAGTCCACAATGTACTAGGTATATGTATGTATCTAGTCCCTATTGTTTCATCTGTGGTGTCGCGGTAAATTTTATACAGCAGCGTTTCAAATGTGTTTCAGTTTACTGTAAAGAATATCTGTTTAGATTTTCTCAGTGATAAATAGCGTGTTGAATTAATTAGTCTTTGTAACTAATTGTGAAAACGTGAGACACGAGTTCAAAACTAAACTACAATGCAATGTAATATTGTATTAAAAACAATATTTAAAAAATTAGTTTGTTATTTCCACTCTAACAAGGCAACGAATTGACATGATTTTTAACCCCCGACACAAAAAGAGGGGTGTTATAAGTTGAACGTGTGTGTCTGTTTATCTATGTGGCTGTGTGTGTCTGTGCCATTGTACCTCGCAAACGACTGAACCGATTTTGATTTAGTTTCTTGTTTATTTGGTGTAGTTCGAGAACTAGAGTGACATTGGCTACTTTTTAACCGACTTCCAAAAAAGAGGAGATTCTCAATTCAACTGTTTTCTGTATTCTGAGGATTTCTGAGATATTCTGAGGATTATTTCTGTATTCTGAGGTTTCATCGTGGGTTTCATATAGCTATCTCGTTTTGGCACGATAAAAAGAGTCTATAAAATATTACATTAATTGATTATCTGTAATTTATCATCTATGACATGTCACTAATTTTACTATTGTTTTTTAATTTTGTATTGTTTGTTAATATATTTTGCATATAATTTTGATTATTGTAATGACAAGTTATATAATTTTCTAATATTAAAATAATTTATCTAATGTTAATTGGTTGTACCGTGTTAGTTAAAATAAATAAATAAATATTGTCGCGGTGCGCATGTTACCCCGACAGGATCCTTAGGATTAGCGAATTTAAAGCGTGTTTTTTAAACTACGAGAGTTATTTAAATTTGATCTGAGGTACAACGTTAAATAAGATAATTAAAAATCTATAAAAACAGCTTTGATTCCATTTTTATTGCTAGACTGTGAAATGTGCTGCCTGATTGGGTGTTCCCTGGTCCCCGATAGTTCAATCTGGGTGTCTTCAAATTGCGTCGCGAATGAATCAGTCTCATAAAATATAGTCCTTGTGGTAAACCCAAGGCAATTATTTTTTTACTTACCTTAAAGCTTAAGCTTAACTTTCTTATTAGTTATTGATGGTTCTCGATATTAAAACCACCATAATTTGATTGGTAGGTGTTAAAATTTGTATATCTCGTATTACGGTACTTATATACCTACTGTTTAAGACGTACCTACTTGTTCGTAAGGTTATTGAGATCAGCAACATGTAAAAAAGCAAATTTGCGTTTCGTTTTTTCGGCACAAGTCAATATCCTTTCAAAAGTATCATACTTACAAAAACCGGTTCCATGCAAATTGAATGGTACTTTTGGTGGACCGATCTATTTGAGACACGACATTGTGTTTTTGTTGAACACTGCACTGTTAAATATCAAAAGAATAATTCGAATACATAGGTACTTAGATACAATGTATTTACTGACTGTGCCTCGCAGTTTTTTTACGTGATTTTCCTCTACAATGCCCGCATTTTTTCCGAATAAAAAGTGTCTTCTCATTAAATTCACAATTGTCTTATGCAATTTCGCCAAATCAGTTCAGGCGCTTTGTCATATTCATCGTTCCAATAATATTATTAGCGGCCAGTACCAAATTTTTGAGGTGTACCGTCACCAATATAAAGTTTTTAAGGCATTATAGGCATTTAAGTATTATCTGAGAGGTGAGCCGTTGGAAAAAAAAAAAACTTTCCACGGTTCACCCAGGTGGTCTCAGGAGGTGGACGGTGGGTAAAAACTGAATAATAGTAGATTGTTGTATCGAGCGCAAAGTGAGATATTAATGCACGAGTTTAATGTTGGTGCCCGAGCACATGGGAGGGCATTAAATTAACACGAGTGCATTCATTACTCAGTTTAGGAAATTGCGTAATCTACTTTCTTTCAACTACCGTTTTTCCGTGATAAAATATACCTACTCAAAATAAAAACTCAAGTTAATGAACACAAAGTTGAATTCATCTTCTCCTCAAACATTTAAAACTTCATTTTCACCAAGTCGATTTTATTCCGCCGATTTTTATTTTCAGTCAGTATCTTTTTGATCTAATACAAACATTTTGTATTAAACATAATGTGAGATATTCAACCTCTGTGGTAAATTTATATCTAAATTAAAAAATAAAAATAGTGCATTAATGAAAAATTGTGCAAAAATGAGATTTCGAATAACATTTCGGCACTGTTTTGTAGTGATTTAATGATAACATTACTACGTAGTTGAAAGAAAAAAGATCTTTTAATACCTTACTCTAACTAGAACCTACTTTACGTTTAAACCTTAACCTAACCTACCTTACCTTAACCTTATAAAAGATCAGAATTTTCGGTTTTCATTTAGCTTTAAAAAATTATACAATGTACTGCAGCTATCGGAGCAACAAACAAACAAACAAGCAAGAGAAAAGTCAATATAAGATGAAAATAAGAATGTTTTTTGAGTGATAACTCCCTATATACAGCGAGAAGCATTCTGAGCTTCAAATACAATATACAAAATCTATTTATTGTTACATAGCTGCGTGAATTGTTAAGCCAGTTTTTTTAAAACTAACTCATTGCCAGATCGCCAAAAAAACAATTCTCATTCAAACAGAAATCAGCCTTGTGCCAAGCTTATTGTAGAATTATGTTATGCCATTGGCGCTATTGTAAAACAGCTGTCAAATGATAAATTGTTAAGTCAATAATATATATAATAAACCTCTGTCATCTCATCCAAAACGGTTCGGCCTTGGCAAAAAGATTAGCGGTTGACACAATATATTATTACTACCACTGAAGTGAGAATTACCCTTCTCTTTTCTGTGATTACTACTACCAAGAACGATCATAGTTAAAATCATCCTTGCTACTACCTAAATCTTCTATTTACATTTCCGCGTACGACACTAAAGTTTAAGTTTTACTAGAACCTCAGATCAAAGAAACAAGGTAAAGGGATTTGTAATCCGACTATGGATTTGGAGTCTGTCTGAAGCTGTCTCGTTCGTACATATTCACATTATTGAAGCTATAAAATCAGTGAGTGTGAATTTCCAAAAAACTGAAAAAAACATGTTTTGGTGTCTGTCGTGACATTAAAAACAATTTATATCTTCAATAATGTACGAGCAAGAGAGCTGCACACGGGAACAGGCCCGTTAACGTTTTAAAACATTTAATCTGGAATAAATAAATAAACTAAAGGCCTAGTCGGGCTCGCGCACTGGAATCACGCACCACATAAATTGTTAACTACGAAAGTACAAAAAAGTAGTGCTAAAAGACATCACGTACAGACGGTCACCCATCCAAGTACCGACCGCGCCCGATGTTGCAGAACAGAAATTACTCACCGATTCGCACTCGGCCAGAAATATTGCTTGTTATACTTTACCTAGAGTTTGTACTATAATCATGCTAATTTTGACTCTTTTACTTATTACCTACGTTTGTTGTATGTGGACCAATGACCCCTTGCCCCCATTTAGTTTTAATTTTTTGACTTACAGGGTCCCGTTTACACCCTTTGGGTACGAACCTTAAAAACATAGTGTATAGAGATTAATTAGTCCTTTCTTACTGCAAATTAATAGATACGCAAATGTGACAAATCAGGTTCTAAATACAACTTACATAAGAATTCAGATGCAATACAATTTAACGACCTTCCATTTGGCAACTTGGTTTTGCTCACCGACTTTTCCTTATACCTTATAATTTCCTTATATTAAACTGGTTTTGTTTCTATAAAACCAGTTTAATTAATATGCTACCACTATTGTTTCATTTTCTATGCTATCTTGATATTCCGCATTTAAATTAGGGTGGTTGGACCAAACTTGAATTTTTACACGAGTACCTATATCTACCAAGTATAAATGTATTCCACGATCATAAAGTCTAGTAATTCATTCGTCGTTTTTCCATGCAATACAAAGTATAGCTACTATTAGCTACGCTTGGAATTACTATACGCGAATATCAGAATGTTTTTTTTTATGATACTGGGTGACGAGACGAGCGAAGTCACTCGCCTGATGGCTCTTCACGCTATTAATTTATTATAATATTATTAATTAATTGTAGCTCTACAGCGCCACGGTATTAAAGCTTATGTCATATCAACTTGCTATTTAACCGACTTCCAAAAACGAGGAGGTTCTCAATTCGACTGTACCTACATTTTTTATGTTTGTTACCTCAGAACTTTCGACTGGGTGAACCGATTTTGATGTCGTTTCCTGAGAGATATAATTTGGGCCTTTTCAAGGCGAGAGTGAATAGGTATCTTCTAAGTCTGCGTGCTTGAGTTCCGTCCCAACCAGAGCGCGGCGATCGAACGTGCGTCCGCGATACAATATTTGTTCATCAGTATACATTTCTACCTTAAAACTTGTGTTTTGTTGTCGTATTAATATAGAACACTGTAAATATAAACGACCAGTGGACCTGTGCGCGTTTGAAGAAAACCAGTTTCGATTGTTGTTGATGCTCACAGGAGTCACAATAAAATCGCTATCTTTAACCATCCAACCTCGCGAAATAGAAAAGTGAAGTGTGTTATCGGCTTATGGAGTGTTCACTGTTTATTACTCAGTGCGAGATTCTTCTAAGAAACAAAAATTGGTTTGGTTGTTCTTGGTATTAACTCCGGATCTTTGGGGGTGATTTCCACAAAAGTTTCGAATAGTATCCCTAATATATATAGCGGTCAAAATAGTGCCACTCAATACGATACCTGGGTTTTTCGAACAATAAATTTTGGACTTAAACTGACCGTACTACTTAGAATAACATAAATGTAAACAACTATTATTAACTTCAAGATTAAGTTTGCATAAATCAATAACATCGATAACAGTTACTTATTTCCAAGCATAGATCTGTGGGTGTTGAGTTGTGGGTTTGCTTGCGGCTGTGATTTCCTGAACATTCTGACTTTTATCCTTTCAATTGTGTGATTGTGTTGCTTTTGAGAATATTATTTTTTTATCGTGTGGGTAGTGAGGGAAAACTTTTTTGTTTTTTTTTTTTCCTACCTACTTCATTATTTTTATTCAGAGGTCGCGTTTTAGATCATATGTAGTATTTCTGTTAAGAAGGTATACTATCGTACTAGTGTTAATGTACAACATCTACCTACATCTTTTGCGGCCACTGGTTGTTGTGTAAAAGTTTTCTGTTGCAAAAAAAAAAAAAAAAAAAAAAAAAAAAAACATTATATATATATATATATATATATTATTAGTAGGTATTAATAATTATTTCGCCATTATAACCCATTCGCAATTGTCATGTCTACTATATCTGGAAAGTCGTCAAGAGGCTCGAGGGGCTCGAGGGGGGGATCTTCCTCGGGGGGTTCGCGGGCGAAAGGTGTCAGTGAGGCAACGCGTAAAAAGGCCCTCATTAAAAATGCAGAGAAACGTTTAAAGGATTCCGAAGATTCTGAACCGGGCATTTCTATAGTCGAAACTCCTCCGGAGACTAAGACCACCAAGATTAACAGGGCTAAAACAACTTCTGAAACTCCACCGACTTCGCAACACTCTTCTGTGGCTGAATCGCCTAGTCCAATGACTAACATGCCATCTATAGCAAACCGGTTATTCCAGGAGGCAAAAACACAACTCGAGCAATCCGAAAACTTGGAGGCCCCAATAAAGGATGCTGTGATAAACTCCCTTGTGGGTATATACGAGATAGTTCTTCGTTTAAATGAATCAAGAATCACCCTCCAACTACAAATGGAAAAGGTCAAATCCCAAATAAAAGACGAAATCTGCAGTCGCGAGAGGGATCATGCCCAAAACCTGGCAAAGATGGCTGACGCAGTAAAGGATATAGACATTAGATCCCCTGTGAAGGAAACTCTAAGCGAGATAAAGTCACTCCGTCAGTTAATTATTTTTGAACTATTAGAAAATCAGAAGATATCTTCTTCAGAAGGAGGAAGAGATCAAGCGGGAGCGATGGAAGTAGCACAATTGTCCCGAGATATTAAAGAACTGAAAGATACCGTATCAGAGATTATTCCACGAACGGTCGTAGCTCTGAAGGAAAATCTGGCTAAACTAAGTGAACAAGGGTCACCTGAACAGATGACGTATGCAGCAGCAGTGGCACGCCAGCAGCCGCCCAAGCATACCATTATTGTCTCCTCAGAAGAGTCAAAAGACACTAGTGAGGACGTACTCACTAAAATCAGGGGAGCGGTAGATGCTAGAAACATGGGAGTTCAAGTCGCTGGGGTACGCAAGGCCAGAAACCAGAAGGTCCTTATAAGCTGCCAAGACAAGGAAGATCTGTCCAAAATAGCCGACCACCTTAAGAAATGCAAAAAAGGTTTAAATGTTGAAGAAGCAAAGAGCAAAGACCCTTTGGTTGTTATCCGCGATGTATTATCATATAATACCGACGAGGACATATTAAAATCTCTGAAATCTCAGAATGTTAAAATCACTGGAGACATCCGGGATAATGAATATCGTGCTATAGTCAAGTATAGACGTCGTACTAGAAACCCATTGGAAAATCATGTGATTTTGCAAGTCTCTCCAAAACTGTGGCAAAGGCTGACAACAGTAGGAGAGGTCCATATAGATCTGCAAAGACGGGCAGTGTTGGACCAATCGCCGCTGATTCAGTGCACAAAATGCCTGAGCTTTGGCCATGGGCGGAAACTGTGCAAGGAACCAGTGGACCTGTGTAGCCATTGCTCCGGGCCTCACTTGAGAAAAGACTGCCCGGCATGGACAGTGGGAGACTTGCCGTCTTGTCGCAACTGCTGCAACGCAAAGATGGACCGGCATGACCACAGCGCTTTTGATTTTGGTTGCCCGATCCGAAAACGATGGGACACACTGGCAAGGTCCAGCGTAGCCTA
This sequence comes from Agriopis leucophaearia, assembly GCA_949125355.1. NCBI lineage: Eukaryota > Metazoa > Arthropoda > Insecta > Lepidoptera > Geometridae > Agriopis > Agriopis leucophaearia. The sequence continues at coordinate 2,767,353 of OX421262.1, forward strand.
TTGTTAAGAGAAGGGCACCAAAATGTATAATGTGCTGCAAGGCAATTTACGGAGAAGTGAACTGGCAACACTGGAGTATTTATATCAATCGCAAAAAAGAGGAGTTGGATTTGGCATGATACAGGAACCATATGTTGGAGCAATCGGGAAAGTAAGAGATTACAAAGGAATTAGAATCATTCAAAAATCTATGATTACCACAGAAAAACCAGTAAAAGCTGCAATAGTAGTATTGGACAGCAACATAAAAATACAAGCCGATCCCACTCTAACGACCGAAAATATTGCTTTTGCCGTATTAAAGACCAACACATGGGAACTCGCTGTGATGTCCGTTTACTTCGAAGATAATGAGCCTCTGGACGGCTATCTAAATCATGTAAGCCAACTACTAACGAAATGTAATTACAAAAACGTACTTATAGGAGGCGACGTTAATGCGTGGAGTCCATGGTGGGGCAGCGTTAGAGAAAATAGCAGAGGCGCAAAAATGGCTGCATATTTGGATGAATCGAGCCTGCACATTTTAAATATAGGAAATACACCAACATTTGAAGTTGTAAGAAATGGCATAATATGCCAAAGTAGAGTGGACATCACAGTTTGCAGTGAAGATCTTCTTCCGAAAATAGATAATTGGTATGTAGACGACACCGTGTCGACCTCGGACCACAATGCAATTTCTTTTACAATAATAACAACAAAACCGAAACTAAATTTAAACTATAAAACTACTCGAATATATAATACTAAAAAAGCAAAGTGGCCCCAGTTTGACTCAGTGCTAAGCGATGCCCTCACCGAAAAAGAAATTAATGTATCTACTGTAAAATCTATTACAGACAGTCAAGAATTAGAGGAAAATATTAAATCATTTTCCAAATGCATTACAACTGCATGTGAGTCTGCAATTCCGAAGAAGAAATATAATTGTAAATTCAATTTACCTTGGTGGAATGAAGATGTTGAGCAAAAGATGAAAGTAATGATGACAAAAAAGAGAAGAATAAGATGTGCAGCTCCAAGCAGGAAACAATATGTTATAGATGAATACTTAAAGGCAAGAAAGGAGTACGAAGAGGAAGCAAAACTACTACAAACCAAAAGCTGGAGGGAATATTGCACAAAGCAAGACAGGGAAAGTCTATGGGACGGTATCTATCGAGTAATAAAGCAAACTGCGAAAAGACAAGAAGATGTGTTACTTACTTTAGAAGGAAATACCCTTGACTCCTTACAGTCATGTCAGTTACTTGCCAATGTATTCTATCCTGATGACGATGAAAAGGAAGATACTCCACATCATGCTGAAATAAGACTACTGACAGAAGACTCCTTTCCGAATCCAAGCGGCGTGGAAGACGATCCGCCATTTACCACCGATGAACTACATAGTGCGTGGAATAGCTTCAATCCCAAAAAAGCTCCAGGGAGTGACGGCTTCACAGCTGATATCTGCACGAGAGCCATAGAAGCGAATGAAATTTTATTCTTGGAAATTGCAAATAAGTGTATGCAGTTGCAGTACTTTCCAAAAATATGGAAATATGCCACAGTTATTATATTGAGGAAGCCGGGCAAGTCTGACTATAGTCAGCCAAAATCATATCGACCGATAGGGCTTTTACCGATTCTTGGGAAAATATTAGAAAAAATGCTCGTAAAAAGGCTAAGATGGCATCTACTCCCCAAATGTAATCCACGCCAATACGGTTTTGTGCCTCAGCGCTGTACGGAAGACGCTCTCTATGATCTCGTGAATTACATCAAGAATGAGATCAATAATAAGAAAATAACAATACTCGTCTCACTTGACATAGAGGGCGCTTTCGACAACGCGTGGTGGCCATCCATAAAACATCAACTAGCAAAGAAAAAATGCCCAGGAAACCTTAGATGCATGGTCAACAACTACCTAAAAGACCGTCGAGTAGAAGTGAGGTATGCAGGTGAATGTAGTCCCAAGCAAACTACTAAAGGATGCGTCCAGGGCTCAATAGGGGGACCCACATTCTGGAACATCTTGTTAGACCCATTATTAGATCTGTTGGACAGCACTGATATCTATTGTCAAGCTTTCGCCGATGATATTGCTCTTGTGTTCTCCGGAAAATCAGCACTGGACCTGGAACAGAAAATCAACACATCATTACAGGATATTAGTGAATGGGGGAACAAAAATAAATTAAAATTTGCGGCACATAAGACCTTTGCTATGCTTATAACAAAGAAATTAAAATATGATATACCAAATTTAAATATGGGAGGAATTTCAATCAAACTTACTAATGAAATAAAACTTCTAGGTTTAATAATAGATAAAAAACTTACATTTAATAGTCATTTATCAAATATTTCTAAAAAAACAATAAAAATATATGGACAATTGGCCAAAGCGGCGAAAGTTTCTTGGGGACTCAATCCTGAGGTCACAAGAACCATTTACACAGCAGTGATTGAACCGATAACTCTATACGCAGCAAGTGTATGGTCGCAGGCTGCAACTAAGATTTCCGTGAGAAAGAAACTAAACTCTATTCAGAGGGGCTTTGCTCAAAAGATATGTAGGTCCTACCGCACTGTGTCCCTGAATGCAGCACTATTGTTGTCAGGTTTAATCCCTCTAAATATGAGAGTCCAAGAAGCTGCACAAGTATTTGAAGCCAAGAGAGGGAAACCCTTTGAATATATAGCTGGTCGCCAAGTTGAAAAGAGAGAAAGCTTCTTGAGCGCAATACACCCAGCTAAAAACAGAACAATAGGATTTAGATGTATCGAAGATTGGACTGAAAAAAATATAAAAGAAAAAAATATAAGAGGACTGTTGGTATTTACCGATGGCAGTAAAATCGAAGGAAAAGTAGGAGCTGCCCTCTCTTGGTGGAGGGATGGCAGAGAAGTCAAGAGCACAAAACTAAAACTAGAAGCATACTGCACAGTTTTTCAAGCCGAAATGTATGCCTTATATTACGCTACGACACAAGCCTTGGAAATGAATGATACAGAAATAACGATTCTAAGTGACTCCAGATCTTCGTTGGAGTTACTTCAGAATCACGAAACATTTCACCCAGTAGCGTTTCGAACACGAAAGAACTTGCTACAACTAAGAGACCAAGGTAAAACCATTCATCTATACTGGGTAAAAGCACACGTAGGAGTTGAGGGCAACGAACGCGCAGACGTACTCGCGAAAGAAGCAGCATTAACAATGAGAACTGCAGCTCATTACGACAAGTGCCCTGTCTCATATGTAAAACGCGTAATAAGAAACGAAACTATCTTGAAATGGGCGGCTAAATATGCAGATGAAAAAGAAGCAAGTATAACGAAACTGTTTTTTCCAAATGTGCAAATGGCTCATCGGCTACTTAAAGAAATAAAACTTACCCAAGAGCTGGTGCAGGCGTTCACGGGGCACGGTGGTTTTGCGCAATATCTCCACAGATTCAAGATCAAGCCATCGGCTGGATGTATCTGCGACCCGGAAGAGGATGAAACCAGTGTCCACGCCATTGTTGACTGCCCCGTTAACATTATTAAAAGAACACTATTAGAAATAAGATTTAGAAGAGACATCAAACGCGACAACTTAAGTGAGTGGCTGCAAAATAATGATGGTAGAGAAGAATTTTTAGAATTTTGTAAGAATGTTACCAAGAACTGTAATAAAAGGAATAAATAAAATTTTATAAATACTCAAATAAAACTTTAAATTTTATAATACATATATAGTTTAATCATTGAGGTTAACTACTACTATTATTGAAAATACTCTGCAACAATACGTGCACACGTACAGTTGTACATGTATAAAAATTATGTATAAATATGACCATGAGATGAAATAATGCATAATTGTGTATTTTGATATTAATTATAATAATATGAATGTGAAAACTATATATATGAATATATTTAAGTATATATTACATATATATGGGAATCAATGCAAATAGTAGAACGTAAAAGGTTGAAATGTTAAAACTATTAGGTATACTAACAAAGTTCCTAACGCTAGTTAAAATATGTACAAGGTGTGACAATATAATATACTATATTGCACAACTTCAATTAATTACTGTAGCTGAGCACTGTGAATGGAAGCAAACATGATAATTGTATACATGTAGGCTCCATTCGTGATGATACGAGTCATGCATGAGCTTTGTTTTGTACGAGTAAAAAAAAAAAAAAAAAAAAAAAATACAAAAAAAACTAAAAAAAAAAAAAAATAACAAAAAAAAAACATTCTACTCAAAATTACATCTATTAATTATGTATAATATACTTGTATAATGTATGATGTATGTGTGTATTTGTATAATATAATTAAATATATTATGTTAGTCTAATTATAATAATTTAAGGTGAAAATCGCCGAGAATTATTAAAAAAAAGAGTAAACTGCTATGCAATATGTTTAGTCTAACAATGTCTCCGGCATGTGTCGGAGAAAGTAAAGACGGAACAACAAAAAAAAAAAAAAAAAAAAAAAAAGTCTGCGTGCTTCATCTTCGACCACATCGTCGCTTACCAACAGGCGTTGGAATGACAATACCAAAGAGCATAGCAGTATTTACGTATATCCTCTTTGCATAGCATCATATGGCGCGCCACTGGGAATAACTCTGTTATTCCACCAAAAACGGTGGTAGGTATAATAATTATTCTCGAATAGGCTTGCTATTCTTATTGTAGATGGTAAACTGTGAATTTGATTTACTCTCGAATAAATGGCGATTTATTCTAAGATTAAAATTAACTTTTGTTTGGTCGAATCCACCTTTAGGGAGGTATGACATTCAGCTGATCACATTCAGCCGGGCTAGCATGCGCACCGCGACAAATTCTGTCGTCACTTTGTAGAGCGAGAACGTGACAAAGGACAAACTGCACCGAGTGTGGGGTAGTCGAAGATGTGTTGCATGTTGTGATGGAGTGTGTCCGGACAGAGGCTGAAAGGTTCGATTTCTACCAGTACACCAACCTTAACCTTAAAGATGTTGGGTGGTGCAACAGTGTGCTAGCTGATCCATTATCGGAGGAGTGCAGAGTGCTATGCGGGCTGGTTAGGCTTTGCATTAATAGAAGAAAGTAGGTTTAAGAATGGGCCAATGAGGGTGGCACGGTCATGTCTGACCAAACCCTCTTGAAAATTTAAGATTAAAAAAAAATCGTGACAAAGGTGCCTATGGTTTCATACGATATACGCCTGTCTCGATTTGGCACGACAACAAGAGTCGACAAAATTTTGTCGTGGTGCGCTTGCTACAGTTGCTACCCTGGCTGGGGTCGTAGGGGAAACGGAGACAGATAACAATTACAACCTAATTACTAACATCCTTACGTGCACTTGCATAAATTAATGTTAGGTACCTACTTACTGTAGGTATAAAAAGGCACTTAGTCTGTAAAAACCGTTTCTTTGACAAATCTCTACTGTATTTCCGCTTCAACGTCGCATTAAGTAGGTAGGTACAATAAGATTCGTCAAAAAACAGTTTTGAAGATGAACTTCCGCAAAGAAACAACTCATTCAATCAACTAGCACCTATCGAATCGTCTTAGGGCTAAGTTCACCGAAACTTAACAAAGCAATTGAAATGTATAACCGACTGATTTTGATTACACTTTTAAAAGTAACATAAATAACCATCAGGTCAAATTTTGGTAAACGTGGACCTATTATTAACATAAGAAAAAGAAGTTTATAGTTGTCTTATCGTGCATTATTTTATTTACAAAACATTTATTTAAAACATTAAATTCAATCGATAAACGATCACATTTAAAACCGATTTAACATAGAAACTCCGCCTTTTTTGAAGCCGGTTCTAATAGCCTACAACTATCGGTCCATATGTACGTATAAGTTTGAAAGAATTATCTTTCAACCTCAAATGAACATCGTTGAAAAACGTGTTTCCGTTGTCCACAGGGCCTGCGAGTGACGACAATAATTGGTGCTTTTGGAACCTGCGCGGGAGCATGGCTGAAGGTGTTCTCGGTGCCTCAGGACATGTTCTGGCTGGGCTTTATTGGCCAGACCGTGGTGGCAGTCAGCCAAGTCTTCATCTTGAACGTGCCGCCGAGACTGGCTGCGGTGTGGTTCGGGGCAGATCAGGTGTCCTCTGCCTGCAGCATTGGAGTTTTTGGGAACCAGGTTAGTACTTACATAGGTAAATAAGTATAGATTATTAAAAGAAACTACCAAACTGCAAAATATAGTGTGTTCATGTGTGCCCCTGACGCCTGAGTCACAATTGTCAGGTTTGATGGGTTCAAATCAAATTGCGTTTCAGATACGATAAGAAATGACGTGAAAAATATTACGTAAAATTTGCTTGTAAATACGGTGTACGTTTTGGTGTTTTAATAGTTGGGAAACTAGCGTATACACGAAAAAACCTTGTTGCGTCTGAGGTTCCAAGCACTCTGGTGTGCCGGCCGTTTTTGATCATTTGGCACGGAGGAAACATGACTGCAACTTGAAAAATACTGTAGGCAATTTGGGGGGTCTTTATAAAATTTTGTACCGATAAATGTCCAGTAACTCAGCATTATGAGACCATCAGCCTCATCAATACAAACAGTTTTTTTTTTGTCATAGGTACATACATAATAGTTTGGAAAATAAGTATCGACAAACTATGATAATATTTATTTACCTACTTACTACTTAGCTTTAAATAGCTAATGAAAGCTAAGTATAAAACCAAATGTAGGTATAAAATCGCGTGATCTCGTCCAAGATACCACAGTGCCTAGAGACAAGGGTCTTAGACCAGTGTGTGTTGCCAGTGATGACATAAAGTACTGAGACGTGGTCCTTAACTGTTGGTCTTTTGGAAAAAAACAGAGTCACACAACGGGTAAAGGAGAGAGCTATGCTTGGAGTTTCTTTGCGCGATAGAATCCGAAACGTGGATATTTGTCAAGGAACCAGAATCACCGACGTAGCTATTAAAATTTTCAAATTGAAGTGGCAATGGGCCGGCCATATCGCTGAAAGATCCGACGACCGACGGGGAAGAAAGGTTCTTGAATAGAGACCACAAACCGGAAGACGCAGCGTAGGTAGGCCTCCCACTAGATGGGCCGACGACTTTGAGAGTCACGGGCATCCAGTGGATGCAGATGGCAGGATGTCGTTTAGTGTGGAGGTAAAAGGGGGAGGGCTATGTTCAGCAGTGAACGTCTTCTGGCTATAATGATGATGAGGAGGTATAAAATAAACGGCCTTGTAAGTATTCCAGATCAGATTTCTAACATCAGAGTAACGATTCATTGATAGCCATCAACTCCGGGGTTAATCGAACATCAACATCTTCCTAATGGAAGATTAAGGAACAATGGAACCATCCAGAACTCCAGACCTTTGTTGATCCTTGCAGGTGACTGGATAACGAATGGTTTTAGAACAGATTAAAACAAAGATAAAAGACAAATAAAGAAGGCTTTGTTTCGAAGTTTCGATGAAAAACTGGGGCAATAAAAATTTATGCTCCGATTTTACGATTTGAGCTGTTTTTTTTATTAAGTATAAATAGCAGGATTTGGATGGCAATCAACCTAGTAAAGCAAAAAGTTACAAAATGAACATAAGGCATTTACGTTAGTAAAAAAAGTAGTTAAGTGCGTGTCGAGAAATACAAATTGTAGAGTTCTGTAGGCAGTAAAAAAAAAAGCTTTTAAAGTGGCTATATAATTATCTATCTACCCCACATGCCTAATAGGTCTTCTACACTTCAACACTAATATTAAAAAGTGTCCTCTTGTACATTAAATTGTTTTATGTTATATTATAAGCAATAGTTGACAAAGAGATCCCGGAGATTATACGAGACGATCAGAAATGAGAAGATTCGTAGACGAACGAAATTTATCGACATAGCCCACTGGATTAGCCAGTTGATGTGGCAGTGGACAGGGCACATAATACGCAGAACAGATGGCCGATGGAGCCGAAAGGTTCTCGAATGGAGACTACAGACCAAGATGACCACAAGATGGACAGACGACCTAAAAGAGACCGCAGGGAAACGCTGGATGCAGGCCGCTTCCACTCGGCCTTTTTGGAGATCGATGGGGGAGGCCTATGTCCAGCAGCGGACAAGGAATACACAGAGGATTTTTTGATATTTATAAATTTTCAGGGGGTAATATCTGAAACTGTTGAACCTATTCGGTATTTTATTTCACATATAGAAAACTACACGATTACTAAATGGTATTTGTTCACAATACTCGAAAAGCTACTCACACTACTCGAAAGGGTTGAAGGTAGTGATTTCAAATTGTTTAACCTTAGCACAATAGCCCATAAAGTCTGTAAATTAAATTACTGTGACATACAGACAAACGGAAATTGATCACGAATAAACTATAAGAATTCTGTTTTGTATGGAACCCTAAATTAATAAGAAAGGTTTAAAAAAACTGGGTAAAATGTAACCATATAGTAAGAAAACAGCAGGAAGCAGAGGTATACAAATTTGACTTAAACACTCGGTCACCTCATTTGAGGATCCTCAGGCCGAAAATGGAATGAGGAAAATTATTTACATAACCCAATCTCGCACCCAACTGTTGGACCCTGATAAGGACGTGACAATCGACTTTGGACCTTGGTGCGCTAATTGACGTTAGGACGGGAGCTGTTTTTGGTAGGGTAAGCGATGATTTTTTTTTTCACATGTCTTGGTGAACTTTGGGCCAGAAAAGGATAAATATATTTAATGATATGCTTGTATTTATGAGAAAGTAGATAAAAAAACAAAATTACTATAGCGGAGAGCGACACAGGGCTTTGTACCGCACCCCGCTCCCCATCTCCCGCGACACCCCGACTCCGTTGCTGAAGCCGCGTGCGAGCGCAGCGCCCATGCCGCCCATGCCATGCGCACTTGCGCAGTCAGTCACCATGTAGTCACTATTAGTTCCGCCCGCGAACGCACGATGCTCGTGCGTCTACGAACGACACTTTTTACCTTTTTGTTTCCTACTTTTTTCACTCGCTTGTACTGTACCTTCAGATTTCATTTTGATTCGTTATTAAACGGTATTTTTTATAGTGAAAAGGGAGTTTATATTACACCCCCGCTATATTACGTACTTTTTATGCTGGACTCGACGTTAGGTACGATATATCATCAATAAACAAGATTAGCACAAAGAATTTGCTCTATATTTTGCAAACAGCTATGTTGCTCACACGTTGTTTATGTAACACTAGCGACCCGCCCCTGCTGCGCACGGGTGTAAGCTCGGCCTTCGGCCTCGGTACTATACGCTCCAAGGCCACAAAGTTTCATCTAAATCAGTCCAGCCGTTTTTAATAGTTATTCTGCTATTCGGGACGAAGACAAATACAACCAATAAATTTTGAAAATTGGTTCTCTAGTTAGTTATAAGTGTTCGAACAAACCCGACTTGGTTTATATATGATGTATAAGATTTTAGAAAAAAAAAAACAATGGGAATTAAAAAAACCAAGAGATTGGACGTAGTTTAGTCATGATGTAAATATTTAAAAAGGATTTTTCATATCAACGATTTTTAATTTGGAGATCAAATAAATTTATTTTTAAACGTCTTCAGAAGGAGGTCTACAATAATAATTGTTGACTGGATGTTTTTTTTTGGCTTGTTTGTTACTCAACTACTCCGCCAATTATGAATTGATTTCGAAGATTCATTTTTTTTTATGATTTTGTTTGGTAGGCTTCAGAGATGGTCCCATATAAGTTTCATCAAAATCGGTTCAGTAGATGGTTATTAATTCAAAATAACTGGATAAATGTGTCCAAGTAAACGATGTTGCGTATTTACTCATTTTGAAGTCTGTTTTTAATTGATAAAATAAATTTATAATTATTACGAGAATTTTTCGATCTCATCCGCCAGATTATAATAATATCAATACAACATGAAAAATTAAAATTATAATAATACTTAATTAATTAAATTAAAACATTTGCAATGTAATTCTGAAAATAATGTTTTTAAAATAATCTTATCTTTTAATACATAAAAGGCGATGAGTTTATGTATGTGTGTTATGTATGTAATATGTATGCATGTTCCCTATGGATTTCAAAACGGCTTGTTCGATTTTGAAGAGATTTTCACTAGCAGATTGCTGATGATATAAAGAGTACCACGCGGGGTAAACCGCGTGGTGTAACCTTAGCAGCTAGTGCTTTTTAAAATTTTAGTAAAATTATTTTTTTGTAAAACATGTGCGATAGATATAGCTAGCTGGAGTTCAGGCTCGTAAGTGTGATACACATTTTGAGAAAACATGACCATAGCAGATCGGAATAAATCAACATTTAATTCACGCGCAAATAAAGCCAAAAACCAGTTTCAAAAACATCTTACAGTTATTTGGAGGGTCTGGAGGTCAAAGCTCATTTGAAGATAATCCACGATCCAATAAGCGTCAAAGAGCCGTAAAGCATTTCCGACTGCCCGTTCTGCCACAAGGTTCCGCCGGGGGATTCCGATCCAATCCTGTAAAAGCTGCCTCATAGGAATGGGAAAAGATTCAAAGTTCTTGGAATCAATTTGCGGGAAACTGAGATCATTTGCAGCACTGTCGTAAATAGGGCTGTGCCAGCGGTGCCCAGGCACTATTGAAGGGCGCAGAAATTACCACACCGGGACCTAGTTTTGTTTTCAAGGGCGCAGTTACAGAATAAAAGGCTAGTTACGGTACTGATTTACAGTAACGGGAAAGACACAGGAACGACAAAAAAAAACTCTCTTCTGTGGGGTAATATTCAAAGTTCTTTTGGAATCAATTTGCGGGACACTGAGATACAAGATCAATTGCATTAACTGTAAATTCAGTGAATATATTACCTGCATTTGTGAAACAATAGATGGGTACCGTAGTTATAATCGCGTTGACTCTGAAGAGACTTGTATTTAGTAGCAGTATAGTATATAGTAGCCTTCCTTTGTCACTTTCCTGCCCTGCAACCACCTCTATGCAAAAAAGGATGTCCAAACCATCATGGTCTTACTCGTACCTAGACCACTCACGCTCGCGGCGCGGCGTCTCTTTTTGCCTTTGTTAAAGTAACTTTGCCATGGAATTAGTTACTCCATCCAAAAACTTACTAATATAAAATAAAAATATATATAACAAACTAACATTTGTACGCCGTACCTGGCAAGGACATGAGATACGTTTCCATTCTTACGACCCTGTATGATACTTTATATTATGTATGTGTGCCTGCCTACCATGTTCTGACAAATAAATAATTTGATTTGGTAGGTTTTCCGTTTCCGTAAAAAATGTTGCGTCTTTCTTGCGGTGATGACACTTTGTAAATCTATACTAAGAAGAATAAACGGATTGAATAGAGCACCTTCCTCCTTTTTTTTGAAGTCGGTTAATAAGAAACACGTTTAGTTTTAGACAGTCAATCAGTTTAATTTAGGATAGTATTTCGTTTTTGGTTTATTTTGAAACATTAAATATAACAGTACAAAATATTGGAAAACGGTTAGAAATAGCGCTCCGTCGTAGACCGCATCATCGCGGCGAGGTGGCGGTCAAGCGCAAGCCTAATTACACTATATAATATCATTCATGTGAAAGTTTGGATGGATGGATGGATAGATGTTTGTTACTCAATCACGCAGAAACGGCTCGATAGATTTGGATGAAATTTGGAATACACATTGCTTATGTCCTGGATTAACACATAGGCTACTTTTCATCATCATCACCATCACCGATTTTCATCACCACACGGGTGAAACCGTGGGGTGCAGCTAGTATTTCATAAATAAAAGCATGTGTGATTGCATGAGTTGATCAACGTACATCGGAGTACACCCACAGACCTAGATTAGGTAACAGTGGCTACGTATCAAGGAAGCTATTATCCAATCTGTGCGTAGACTGGAGGGGTCTGGGAATGTGCTGCAATCTCAGATATACAAACAAGGGAGATATGGAAAGGTGGCGAGTCGCGAGTCTTGCTGCGTTTTTTAACCGACTTCCAAAAAGGAGGAGGTTCTCAATTCGACTGTTTTTTTTTAAAATGTTTGTTACCTCAGAACTTTCGACTGGGTTAACCGATTTTGATGATTCTTTTTTTATTTGAAAGCTTGTGCTTCTCGTGTGGTTTCAATTTGGTCCAGTTCTGAAATTTTTATGAAGTCGGTTTTTTTATATTGATAATTATATTGCATGTAGACTAGCTATAAGTTAGTTCATAAGTATGTGTCGCTACAAGTTTCTTAGTGTGCGTGAAAAATGAGTGTGCCTTACCATACTTACAATAAAAAAGTGGGTGAAACATGGAGGCATTTAAACACGTACTATAATTATTATAAGTAGGTATTATTACATATCTCCCTTGTTGTCTGATCTGAGGTTAGTTGCAAGTGAAGCTAATAAGCTAATAAAAGCGTGTTGAAAAGGTCGATATATTTTGTTGTGACATGGTAACCGAGGGGCGGTTTTTGTCTTGCTCTCTCAATAGCCGAGAGAGCGAAACAATGTAAAAAATAAAAAACTCAATGTTTTTGATGTTGTGGTAGCCTCCCAGGGCCCGTTATAAGCGATTCAGTTTAGGTGATTGCTAAAAGATGCGCGACCGCAAACCGTACCTCGGCGCGTTATGGTTCGCGTTCAAGTGATTTTGCAAACTGCGCGTATTCGAGTCCGCGGTTAGAGTTATTCGTACTTCTCAGAGCAGATTTAGATCCGCGACATGTAAATAAACCATGATCATGAAAACCTACTATATACCGATTTCGATGCAAATTGCCGGAACACGAGCATTACAACAAATTGTAGGTCTTTACGGCACTCGACATCCATTGAAATGATTGCGATACAATCACTTTTAATGTTACTTATGTAGGTACATAACTAACATGTAGGTAGTTGTAGTCTAGCCTAGCTACCTCTCGTAGGTACCTCGGTGGAATAGGCAACGGTGGTATTGGATGATTGTTTCTAGTGAAGTCATTGATAATATTTTGGTTTGGATCCGCCTTTAAACTCGAGCCAGTACCGAAGAAGTCTGCAAAAAACTGAAGGGGTCGAGGTAAACACGTATTGCACACACTGACATATTCTTACTAGTTCTACAAACGCACACTTCATTATTGAGTGCACAGCCGCACACAACTGCAAACGAATGTATACGAAAGTACGAAGTGTAAGTGCTAAAGGGGAAACTATAGGTATAACGCTTCCATTTATTTATTTTTAACCGACTTCCAAAATGGAGGAGGTTCTCAATTCGACTGTTTTTATTTTATTTTATGTTTGTTACCTCAGAACTCTCGACTGGGTGAACCAATTTTGATTATTCATTTTTTATTTGAAAGCTGGTGCTTCCCGTGTGGTCCCATTTCAATTACAGTTCTGTCATTTTTATAGAGTCTGTTTTTCATAATGATAATTATTTCTGAGAGTGAAGTGCACGCGTAGCGTCGGGTCACCTAGTTTTAGATAAGTACCTAAGTAAATGGATGAACAATATATGCCTACTAATTAATATAAACATTCAGGGTTATGTGAAAAGGGTGTCCTATCCCGAAAGGGGTCCATAAGTACCATTTTTAAGGCGGTAGAACAGTTAACTAACAGTTGTTTCAAAATTGTATTTTTCACGCTTGACGCTGATTCACAGAAGCCATTTTTTTTTCTTTTCTATGAGGTAAATGCACAAAAGTCAATCATGTTCCCTTACTTACAGTTTTTACGGAGATATTTGAACACGAATGATAATTATTGTACTAAGGCATATCTCCCTTGTTTGTTTGATCTGAGGTACTAATATATACTAGCTATAAAGAATGAAATAAAAGCCATAATATTTCACTGGTAACATCGGGATGAAAAATTGCCCCCAACGGTTGCTAAGCGCAAAACACTCGTGCGAAATATGAAATAAAACGGCAACGATAGGGCAGTTTTTATTGAGGGCAACATTTTATCGGAAACGGTGAAAAAGGCGGCAAATGTTCTCTTTTCTAAATTATATTTTTCACGCTTGACACTGATTCACAGAAACATTTTTTTTCTTTTCTGTGAGGTAAATGCACAAAAGCCAAGGAAAAGCAATCCAAAAGATGTTTTATTTTTCTTTTTTCATGGTTTTAAAAAGGACTTTGAGATATATTAAGGTCCGACTAGTACATAGGACATCGCGAGGCATGCATCCTGAATTGTTTGCCACGAATGCCTCGGCGAATTTTTTTTTCTTTGTGACCTCACTTCGTCATTTACAAACCGATTAAGAAAATTATTTTTTATTTTAAAGGATATATCTTCCTACTCCTCCCACCGCCATCCACCCTACTAGGCCTCCGACCGACCGACGAGATCGTGAGAGTCGCGGGCATCCAGTGGCTGCAGATGGCAGGTTGTCGTTCAGTGTGGAGGTTAAAGGGGGAAGCCTATGTTCAGCAGTGGATGTCTTATGGCTGATGATGATGATGATCTTCTTACTTTTAGATTGATCATAGAAATTTCATCAATATTTTAATATAAAAGCCAAACTACTAAACCAATTTAGATGAAATTTCTGTGGTAGGTACCTGAAAGTGTATCCTATCAATAGAAAAAAACGATTCGATCCATAAACATGATTCATGACGAAGTTCTGTTGAGAGTATCTACCTATAAAGAGGTTCTGAGGTAACAAACAATATAGCCACGCATACTAGGTTTAAAAAAACGAATTGAGACCCCCTTCTCCTCTTCTTTCTTTTTGGAGTCGGCTAAAATCAAACCTATTGCGCCGGCGCTTCAGGCAACTGACGAGATCAGTTATCAGTGTTCGAAAAAAAATACACTAAGTATTATACATTATTTATTTTTATTTCTTTTTATAATGACTTTATAAGCCGTTTAGGAAACTTCATTAGGCATGTACCTGGGTACGTTTACCAAAAAATACTGAATTATTGGCGCCTGCTCTTCATCAGGTTCATTCATAAGTGTGTATATAAGTTATAAGAGTGCGTTCCAAAGCTACTAAGAATTATATCAAACATCTACACCATGTAATATCAGCCTACACTACATAATACATAGATACATAACTAGATGTATGAGTACCTACCTTATTACCCCCGAAATAGTATACTTACTACATACCTAATTACTTAGCTCATAAAACGATGTCAATTAATTTTACTGGCTAATATTCCAAGCGCAGCCTCGTAAAGTGGTATCATTAGGTAGGTACCTACTTAAGTATATAGCCTCGTAGAGTGGTGTATAGTTTACTAAATCTTGTGCAAATCATATAAAAACTAAGAATAAGATTATGTACTCGTAGCTAAGTATCCTTGGTGAGGCTGAAGTTGATTGAAACTTGTATATTACGCAAAAAAAAAAACACGTTCCGAATGCACGCTACGAAATCAACAGTGCTAATGAAAACCAACACGGCAAAATAAATAGATTATTTGCGGGCGTGCCCTAAGAGATCCAAAGTTTGAGTACCTATGTCATAATGAATTTTAATTCGCGCTCGGTCAAACATTTTGGCATAAATGAATCGTGTCAGTATTCCGTAACGAGCTTTTGTCTGCAGTGTCAAAACAGGGAATAATGGCTGAGTCTTCTGACCCACATAAATGTTTGATTAATCGCTGAAACGAAAGTTGCCTCAATTTTATTCATTAGGACGGGATCGCTGGAGCTCTTGTTATCCTTTTGATCTGCATTTCACTGATGATTGCCATGATTGGCAGTTGAGTGAAATGAATAAGAATAAATAACACCATTGGTTGAGTTTAAGTGCGATGTAGTCTGTACGTACAATGTAGTCATGGTCCAATAAAATAAAACATTATTCTTATAGGTATCCAAATTATACCATGGTCTGTAGATGGCGGCAGCGGTTTTTCGATCTACGAGTATGTGCCATGTTAGTTTTTATTATTATCACTGTTGTAGTCAGTGATTCGAAGCGCCCTCAAATAATTTGTGCAAACAGTGGCGGATTTACACATTTGCCGCCAGTAGGCTATTCAAATTTTGCCGCAATTAAATCGAAACTATGATTTGTGCACTATCGTCCTAATTAAACCACCTTTTTTGAAACTAGGGGATCGATGTGTAAGTTATTAGATTATTTTTAAAACCCAAACGATTGCACAAAAGTAGTTTTAGGGTAATTACATAATAGGTATATAACTAATGAACTAAATTCTGTAAAACATAAAAAAATCCCCAAATTTGCCGCCCCTAAAATTTGCCGCCCTAGGCTCTAGCCTACTCAGCCTGGTGGTAAATCCGGCACTGTGTGCAAACCTCTATTACTTATGCAGTCAGAGGTGTAAAGCAAACATACGGTACGTAGGTAGTATTTTTAAATTTAAATCAAAAAGAAAGAACTGACCATTATGAAGAAAGAAGGGCTCCAACCAAAAATAATAAAGCTATGAGAATATCATAGACAGACTAGGAATCTGAAGTGAACAAGTCTGGAAGAAGTGAAGAAAACCCTTACAGAAAAAATCCCTCATCCATCATACATTTTATCGAGATAATTTAAGCCTCTATGACCCTTCAACTATCTATAGGAGGGAAAACCTAACGATCAGTTGATTTATTGTTCCGTTAAAGTAGGACAAACAATCCAACAAATCTTAGAAAATGATTCTAGTTCAATGCAACTAATCCACTTTTTTCGCATGTTATAATATGAATTTGATTTTGCTTAGTGGGTTGTCACTTTTTGTTATTATTACATTTTGTTAAGTGTAAAAATTTAAAAAAGTTTTGAAATTATTTTCTAACTTAACCTAAACCTTCTATAATGAGTTTATTATAGCCATATATCATAGAAATAAATAACGATGGTTTATTTTTTGTTGCTAGCTCGGCGTAGCTCTTGGATTTGTCCTGCCACCTATGCTGGTGGACGCTAACGGCACTGTGGATGAAATGGCGGCTGACTTCAGGCTGATGTTCTACCTGGTTGCTGGCTTTACTAGCGTGCTCTTTGTATTCATATTGCTTTGTGAGTACATAGTGAAAGATTTAATCTGGTATTTAGAAATAGTAGTGTTTAGTATACAAGCGCTAGAAATCTTATTTGGTTTTTGGTTTTCAGCTTGCAAAATATGCGTGAAGTATGCGTGCATACAATTTAAAACTGTGAGAGCTTTTTTCTGTGTTATTGAGAATGTTTGTTCGTATTTTTTGTTTAAACAGCTGAATTGAATTGAATAAAATCAAGACATCGAGATAGATTGTAACCAGTACCCTTAGTACAAGATTTGACAGTTTTCGAAAACTTTTTTCGTTTTCGTATTGTCCCATACATTTTAGTAAAGCGCCTCTAGCGGAAACGCGGATGAACTAAAATCGGTAGTAATCGGCAGTATAGGTTGCTTCACTCAAATACGAAAAATAGTTTCGAATAGCTTTCAGCCCAGCAATGTATGCATCAAAACGAAAACGAAAAAAGTTTTCGAAAACTATCAAATCTTGTACTAAGGGTACTGGTTAGAGAATACATTTATTTCGAAAGTGAAATATACTAATGGATGCGACAGCTAAATAATACAACTAAGACTTTTTTTTTTTTTAATCAGTACAATTCTCAGTGAAATATTTTCAAACATTATATTTCCACAGTTTTCAACTATCACGGTTGTTCACTACAGTTATATGATTATTTACGGGATATTTACCGAGGTAAGATTGTGGAAGGAGCTCCCGATATTTCGGCGCAGTTACATGCACCATGTTCACGGGAAGAAATGTTCTTTCCACAACCTTACCACGGTAAAAATCCCGTAAATAATCATATAACTATGTATTATATTTCCAGTTTTCAAAAAAGCACCCGCATCTCCGCCTTCTGCCGCTGCTGACCTCGGTGCTAGCCTCGACTCAAACTTTCTGAAGTCCATCAAAAAGCTCCTTACTAACAGGAACTATCTCTTGTTGCTCATCTCCTATGGACTTAATGTTGGCACTTTCTATGCGATCTCGACTTTGCTGAATGCAGTTATCCTCACTTATTATCCTGTAAGTAAATTTTTTTTTATTGTTGGTACTTCTAAAATATCGGTGCACGTATCTTGCAGCAATAATAATGTGGAATAAATCTATTAGAAACAATCTAAAATTAGATGTATTCAGAAAAAAAAAACGTTTTGTACCTATTGTTCATAATTACCAATTTAAAAAACTGACTTCATAAAAATGTCAGAACTGGACCAAATTAAAATGGGACCATGCGGGAAGCACCAGCTTTCAAATAAAACAAGAATCATCAAAATCTGTTCACCCAGTCGAAAGTTCTGAGGTAACAAACATATTTAAAAAAAGATGAATTGAGAACCTCCTCCTTTTTGGAAGTCGGTTAAAAATTAGGAGTTTATTTGCCTACTTTTACACTTTTTAAAACTAGTGCAAGAAAATAATGATTCCTCAATTGTTTTACAGGGAGCGAATGCAGATGCAGGCCGCATTGGGCTAGTGATAGTGGTAGCTGGTATGGCAGGGTCGGTGCTGTGTGGCCTAGTGTTGGACAAGACGCACAAGTTTAAGGAAACAACTCTTGCAGTATATGCGTGTTCTGCCGTCGGAATGGTCATATTCACGTTTACACTCGACTGCGGATACATTGGCGTCGTATATATGAGCAGCATTTTGCTTGGGTGAGTCACACCAGCATTTTATATCAGAATCTGTCGTCTCGTTCCTAAGAGCGGTTTCGCACTACGTCCGATCCGAATCCGTGAAAATATGGATCTAGAAAACTCGGACCGAATTCGGATATTGCGTACGCACTAGTCCGATCTTCTGATACGATCAATTCGGGCGCAGTGCGCGAGCATTCATACAAATAATACCATGGCTACTTCGGTCCGTCAATTATCTATTCCGAAATGGAATTTTACGGATGACGGAGAGAATTCGGATGACGGAAATCGGATCTAGTGCGTAAACTACCATACAAATAGTTGTACGACAACTTCGGAACGAATTTTCACGGATTCGGATCGGACGTAGTGCGAAACCGCTCTAACGGTATATTTTAGCAGGTTAATTTTGTAACGTTCATTTTTAAATCATCATCATCTTTTTATTAAAGTTTTTACGTTATGACGTTCACTGTTTCGTTCCTCGACTCAGACTGCCAAATCTCCGGATTTGTTTTCGTCACAATCCAAAATAGCACTAAATTTTTAACCACTTAAAGTGGCATGTATCGAAAGGAGGTAAAAATTTAATATCAAAAGAAGGAGGAAAGCCGCTGACGATGGTGACGATTATCATTGTGAATGAACCTTACAACTTGAGACCAGTTCTCATAGCAGAATATGAGCGTATCCAATGTGACATTATTTTCTCTCAGGTTCTTTATGACTGGTTATCTGCCAGTGGGATTCGAGTTTGCATCTGAAGTCACTTACCCGGAGCCCGAAGGGACTACATCTGGCATACTCAATGCTGTTGTTCAGGTAATTTAGCACTCCAATATATCTACTGATTTGAATCAAAAGACAATGGCTCATGCCTAATATAAATTATTTTTGCTTTGTATACCTATTTGATAGTGTTGTAAGGCCAAATCATAATTAATAAAATTGTTTCCTTTTAGCTTGGCTTTTAGAAAATAATATATTTATAAGGCGGTCTGTAAAATTTCTAAATCAACTGAAGCTTTTCAGAGTTACGATCTAAACCATTTATTACATAGTTCAAGCTGACTCTACAGCCATAACCAATTATATGGCTCGATAACCATTCAACTGCAACTATCTAGTACAGTTATAGCCCTTCCAATTTGGTTAGTTATCGGTGCCTGCGGGAAAAGGAGTTATGCTTTTAAATAGCGAATAGAGAGGTACAACCGTGTGTATCTAAATCAAGGAAAACCGATCCGGCTTTCTTAGATTCCTGGTTTTTGGTAACAGATAGAATGCACGACGACGCAGCGTAGGTATAGGCCTCCCACTAGATGGACCGACGATATTGTGAGTCGCGGGCATCCAGTGGATGCAGATGGCAGGATGTCGTTCAGTGTGGAGGGGGGAGGCCTATGTTCAGCAGTGGACGTCTTCTGGCTGATGATGATGAACAGAAGTAATCTCTCATTGTTATTGGCTCTTATCAAACAAATGTTCAACAAAAAGATAACAAATTCTTAGTATCTAAATATGTAATTCCTTGTTTTCTAGATATTCGGAATCTGTACCACACTCCTGTATGAGTGGATGCTGGAAACGGTGAAGGATCGCTGGGCCAATCTGACGTTGTGTGCGTTGCTGGTTCTTGGCACCATCGTCACAGCTCTCATACGCTCAGACTTACGCCGCCAGGCTGCACAGAACAAAGCATAAACTTGACGAGACAATAAACAAACCATAATTATAAAAAATATTATAGCTATTTTAGCCAAGCCACTTGGAATATTGTAGTTTGGATGTCGGGTTAAAGTTTGTGATAAGTAGTTTTTTGTCTTTTTGAGAGAATTTATCTAAACTGATTGTGACATTTGTGACATTGTGAAGGCTTTTACTCCATAAAAAATAAATTTCGTAACGGCTTCAATATAAAACTGATCTAAAACCTATTTTTTTCTGTACGTACCTACCAACTCTAAATCCCGCAGTTAAAATTACTGTAACTAAATGAGAGTATATGAGTAAAAGCTAATGAGAGAAAATGTATTCAGTTTGTATTTACTATGTTTAATAGAAATTGAAATATTTTATGCAGGCCTAAACTTATTGATTGTGGTCGAATAAATTATTCCATTAAGTTAGGGGGGGATGTAGTAAATGTTTGATAGAGATTTGTCTCGATTTATCGAAGTAGCTGCAGATAAATAAAATTATGATTATCTTTAAATTTAGGTAAATATTACTTGTGAATTTTGCTTTGTATGCACGGTAAGGTTATAAAACAAAGTTGCAGCAAAATGTGGCTGCATTTTAAGACGACCGTTCTTCGAATGTACGTTTCGATACCATTTAGATACCCATTTTAAAAGAAGGTAATAAAATAAATATCTAGCGCTTAAAAACCGTTATAAAATTGGTGATAAGTACGTCGTAACAGTGCATACAAAATGTGATTCTATTAGTTATAGAAAATAAAGCATTATTTTAGATGCTAGGAGGGTTTGCTAACGTGGTAATCGTGACAATAATTGTTCGTAGAAAAAATTGAAATAGGTATATAAAATAAAACAATATTTATGAAAGTGAACAATATAATATTTATATTATAATATTGTATTTTAATAAACGTATTATATATCGATACAATGTTACCCTGAGATTAGTAATATTATATTTATGAAACGATATTAAATAAATATTGTGTATCTATTTATATTATAACTATGTATTTATATCTATTCTGAAGACTTCAAAAGTATTTTGAATGGTAAAATATTAATTTTTATGTAAAACACGAACAAAATAATGAAAACTACAATAAGGAAATGAGATCTTTCTAGTTCGTACAAAAGAAATAATATTTAATTGAAAATAAAACGTCTACTTTAGTACTCTGATGCTACATAATAATATTTAGTAAATAGAAATATATTTTAATTTTGCGCCAAAATAATATTTATTTTAGCTGGAAATGTCTTGATAAAAATATAATTGCCTAGTGAATAAATGCTGCTTTTGTAGAAATTTGTGATTATGTTTAAAAGTCTAGTTTATAATATAAGTAGTGTTATAAAATTAGGATGAAGAGAAGGTAACAAAAGTGAATATTCACTGCATTGTCTAATAAATTAAATGATCATCACGATAAAATTGTCATAAAAATAATTATGTGACTATTGTTTTTATTTAGTTTACAATAGTTGTTGTGAGACAACCAGTATTATTATGTGTGTAGCTAGATATCTGATATTATTTGATCGCTGTGATTATGGTATTGATGTCTTTTTTAGTAGGTAGTTGTAAGATTTGGACTAGTGTGTAATAATATTAGGTATTTTTATTCTGTAGTGCGACACTTCGACCAAAATAAAATGAATGGACGGGCCCTAACCATTGAACTTGATCAGTAAAAACGAGTCAAAACAGTCGGTCAAACATCTAATTATAAAAATGTACAGTATATTTGTTACAAAAAATAGATATCGTTTTTATTTGTGTATTTACACTTCGGTAAAGCATACGAATTCATAATTTTGTCAGATGTTTCGTTATCGCGTAACAATAGACTCGTGCTTCACTTCCTACGGCTAGAGACCGACTGAAACGAACGAAGTGAGCGCTGGCGCTCATTTTGTAATCTTCAAAAATGCGCTTCTACTGGACCCGTCCATTCATTTTACTTTCGTCGAAGGTGCGACACACAATCCTCGAAGTTTACTTGTTTTGGCGCCATTACCTTATTACTTACCTACTGATACAACGACAATAAAAACAAAATATGTACGGACATCATTTACCACAAGAATATGTAATTATAGTCATCTTAAGAATATCTAACGTATTATTAAGTTTGGATACAATCCTGACTCTTGACATAAAATATTAGTGTACTATTTAATAATAGTACCTACTTGGTCTGATTTTTTCCGCTGTCTGTACCCTTAGTACAAGATTTGACAGTTTTCGAAAACTTTTTTCGTTTCTGTATTGTCCCATACATTTTAGTAAAGCGCCTCTAGCGGAAACGCGGATGAACTAAAATCGGTAGTAATCGGCAGTATAGGTTGCTTCACTCAAATACGAAAAATAGTTTCGAATAGCTTTTAGCCCAGCAATGTATGCATCAAAACGAAAACGAAAAAAGTTTTCGAAAACTATCAAATCTTGTACTAAGGGTACTGAGTTATGTCTACTTATTTAGCTTTGACAGCAGCTGCATTATTATAGTAAAAAGTATAATGAAAACCGTAACTTTTCCTAACCTTTTGAATGGGATATTGTAATTGACTGCCATTATACCTACTACAGAGAAATAAGTAGGTATTAAAATAAAATGTTTTCATTCGACTTGTTGCAATGTTATTGCAGCTGTTAGAACCAATAATCTTGGACCGAGTATACAGAGTGTTGATTGTTTTGATAGTGTATTTAATTGTGAGGTATGATTTGATCAATTTCATTATATTTCAACTAATTATAATTAAAAAAAGGCCTCTCAGTGTTGGCCTTGACCTCACTGATGACTTGTATAGGTCCAGCGTGAGTATAAGTAAATAAATAATAATTATAGTTGTAACATTTTAGTTATCGCCATCATAAGTATAAGACCTAATTGATGTTACAGAAAATGTTGTTGAATAAAAAAAAAATGGTGAAACAATGTTTTTTTTCAAACCCTATGTAGGTAGGTATACTTAATTACCTGCCTACCTAAGATTTACAAAATGATAGTATTAATGTAAGTAAGAGACACTGATAAAGTTTTCTTAGCATCACATAAGTCTGCCTTGCCAAGCCATAGTGTTATAAAATATCTCCTCTTCCTGGTATTATAGGTTTCATTCACAGACTTAATTAATACAAAAATATATGTCTGTGGTTTCATTAAATAAATTCGAACAATTAAAACCATGTCGTGTTTGCGCCGTCTATCGATGGTTGCAGAAGTTTTGGCTAATGGAACGATGGAGTTGATTGATGAAAGGCTTGACGTTACACTGCAACTTTATGCTATCTATGACTCTTCCATAAGTACAATAACCCAAAAATTTGTCCTTCTTCACAGCCAAAAACTTACATAAACGTGTACAATGCTGTGCAATCTCAGTGTACACTGCTATTTTATTGTTCTCAAACCAGTCTGTGACAGTAACATACGGAAGCCGAGGCGGTATAGTCGTAATGGCTTTGGCCTACTACTGAATTGTCGACAGAAAAAATAAATAGAATGAAATTGTTTATTATGTTTTTCTACAAAACTAGAAAGACAAAACAAAACTCTGATTTAATAGGTTTAGAGATCAAAATAACTTTATGGCTCATTCCTTTTGTTATTGTTTTGACATTTTTGTTTGGAAGTTGTCATGGCGGCATTTTCTCGAATGTAACTCGTCCACCGTGATGTAAAAGTTAAAGTTTTCTAAATGGGAAAACAGCTAATAGTAAAAATTATGTCGTGTTATCAACTAGAAAACTTAAACGTGCTTATGGGGAGTGTTCTAGTTTTCAGACGACCTACAATGGTATGATTGGGTAAAAAAGGTTTTACAAATCGATGTGTTTCTGTTCAAAAATGAATAATACCACCAAAACTCAACAAGCCTGTGGTGTGATATGTAAGAAGACCTGTAGAATACAAAGCCATGAACGAGGTAAAATAGATGTTATAATTTTCAACACTATGTAGTCTTAAAAGAGTTCTTCGACTGTCAAAGATAGGAAGAATTCTGTTTTACAAGTAAAATTAGAAGGTTTCTGTGAAAGTTCTACCTATATTAGGTCTTCATTATATTCAGCCTCTAGTTCATTGCTGAAGATAGGCCTTTTCGAAGGCACGCCACTTGGTCCTATCTTCAGCTTTTCGCTTCTCATTGCTGCTTCAATACCCTAAGCAATGTTCGAATGAATCGAACTGACACTGTTCATAGTAGTACTGAGAAGCATAGTGAATGAGTGCTTCATTACTTGCTGGGCAATCTTGAACTTGTGCACCCCTCCAACTCTAAGTAGATTTTAAAAGTACTCCATTAGTGTCCGTTTCATGCTTATCAGATCTGTACCGAGTGTGCCCGTCGAAGCTCAGCAAAAGAGAATTAGAGAACTTATACTTTGCCCTGTTGGAGAATAATCTAGAGCTGAAAAAGACTCTCCACTCACAGCAGGACAAGCTCAAAGTTCTCTCAACTAAACTGCAGAGAATGACAGTTGTACAACGGAATGCAGCTGGCAAGGAAAAGGACTGCTGCAACAGCAAGGTGCTTGTAAAAGAACAGAAAGAAATGTAAGATTGAGGTTTTCTGTTTTTATATTGAACTAGCTGCACCCCGCGGTTTCACCCGCATAGTAATGAAAATAGATGATGATGAAAAGTAGCCTACATGTTAATCCAGAACATAAGCAATGTATATTCCAAATTTCATCAAAATCCTCCAGCCATTTCTGTGTGATTGAGTAACAAACATCCATCCATCCAAACTTTCACATATGATATTAGTGTAAAAACATCACAAGCTATGAACACGATCTGTCCGTTAGCAAATCTTGTATCTAAAGTGGTTGTGTTGGATGCGTCAAATCAAATCTATAATTATATACGTGTTAACTAAAGGTGTTAATAGAGGGCTTTAAATAGAGTCTTTAAGGGTCGACAACGTATCTCTAATGCCCCTAGTGTTGCATGTATCCATACATAGACTTGACATTGACTGCCTCGGTGGCTCAGTTGGTAGTGATCCTACTTTCTGTGCTAGGGGGCGTGGGTTCGATTCCCATCTAGGACAAACATTTGTGTGATGAACATTTGTGTTTGTTCTATGTCTGGGTGTTAATATCTATTTAAGTATGTATTTAAAAATATATATGTATGTATATCAGTCTCTGGCAGCCATATTACAAGCTTTGCTTAGTTTGGGGTCAGATGACCATGTGTGCAATAATGTCCCAGATTTTTTTTTTTTTTTTTTTATTTATAGGCGACGGTGATCGCTTACCATCAGGCGACCCGTCAGCTTGTTTGCCACCTATGGCATAAAATAATGGTATGTAATACTGAAGGGTATATATTATGTACTTACTCATCATTATGAACAACTATTACTATGTGACCAAACCTGAAATCGCGAAAAAATATCAGTTGTTCCATAGAAAACGGTCAATGACATGCAACAAAATGTATGAAAAGCTGTTTTTTTTTCACGATTTCAGGTTTGGTCTTATAGTAAAAGTTGTTGGAAAATCAGGAGATGAAATCATGTTTATTGTACTTCCTGCGAAGTTGGTTGTTATTATTAAAACAATGAAATACCCTTCAGTATTACAACACCTTTAGTAAACACGTATATATAAGAATGTTTGTAGCCACTCTGCTATGTCAGGGCTGAATAAATAATGGGAAGTTACGTTTTTATCCCCAAAAATACATAGTTCCCACAGAATCGCAGGTAAAACAGCGAGGTGCAATTTGTATTTTTGATAACTTAGCCAGTAGACACCTGATTCAAAATCTTTCTAAACTTTTTTACAAAATGACCACATCATCATTTCACATGCATGATGGTTCTAACTAGCTGTGTTTACTTAGAATAGCGGATCTAAAGAGAGACAATGAGCAGATGTCAGAGAGGATCCGTCTCCTCAACATGCGGTTGTGCTCTGCCAAGCAGTTCCTCAAGCGGAGCTCCTCGCAGGCTGCAAAGTGTCCTCGGTGTGGCATTTGTCCCGCTGCAGCGAAGTAAGTTGACTACATGCAGATGTACTAACTATTAAACATAGTTTTGATAAATACTAAATTTTTACACTGTGATATAGGCACATGATATGCGCCTATGCTATGCCTATCTATAACTATCTTCCTGGCGCCCAGAGCTTTTGAGATAAAAACTAGATTACGGCCTGCATGTTCTTCTCAATGATCATAAATGTAATACTCGTTAACACCCAAGTCTTTATGTCCAAAATTTTCAATGTTAGAGTTATTGGTTTGTAATGAGACTTTCCAGGTATATATAGGTGGATAGGATAGAATGTCTTTTTATATGTGCTTGGGCGGTAATTCAGTCTCAGTCTAGAAGCCCTTTGGGCCGTAACGACCATGTCAAATATGGGTTTAGAAGGCGCGAGGGCGCTACGAGGCTATAGTAAAAATTTAGAAATAAAAAAAAAATGTAATAGCAAGATATCAAAAAAAAAAACACACAGGACGTCATAAAATAAGCAGCTGAACATGTTAAGACACTATAAAGAATGAATTTTTGTCTGTTTGTTTGTACACGCACATCTCCTAAACCACTGGACGGATTTAAATGCTGTTTTCACGAATATGCTTAGGTATGACCAGATTGAAGTACAGGCTATGTTATTTTGCGAAAGGGAGGAAAAAGGGATGAAATTTTATATGAAAATCTACGCGTACGAAGTCGCGGGCAACAACACTAGTTACCAAACAAATAAATATTTTATGTACGGTCACAGTTCGAGGCGAACTACTAGTAATAGTAGATTCTAGTGTAGACAGTATTTTGGTTACATAATCTAAATCACAGAAAAGATAACTAAATAGAACGGAAATGAGAAGGAAACTCTGTCCCCAGGGGTGCGTTTACGGACTCGGCGAATTTTTCACCGGAGAAAAATTAAACTAACGGAGGTTCGCTGAACGGCGTCATAGCTTTATGTCATATATGTCAATACTAGCTGTCAAATACAATAATAAATAAATGTCAAGTAAAATATAGTAAAATAAAATGGTATATAATAGTAAAATATTAAATATCAATCTATCATTATATAGACATAAAATTTTATTTTAAATAAAAACATCTACAACAAAAAGATTCGAACAAAATAATATCAAAAACGGCTTAACCTCCTCAACAGCTGTCAATCTGACAGCAGGCGAAAATTTAGCGACCTCAAAAGGTAGATAAAATTTATTCTAGTCAGGCGAAAACTTATACCAGCGGACGCCCGTGAACGGGCAGTTTAAATTTTCGCCGGTATAATTTTTCACCTCGTGGAGTCCCAAAACGGGTGTTTTAACGTTCATCTAGTATAAGTTTTATTCTGGATAAGTGCCGTAAACGCATCCCAGGGGAGCGTTTACGGACTCGGTGAATTTTTCACCAGCTAAAAATTAAACTAACGGAGGTTCGCTGAACGGTGTCATAGCTTTGTGTCAATTATGTCAATACTAGCTGTCAAATTCAATAATAAATAAATGTCAAGTAAAATATAGTAAAATAAAATGGTATATAATAGTAAAATATCAAATATCAATCTATCATTATATAGATATAAAATTTTATTTTAAATTAAAACATCTACAACAAAAAGATTCGAACAAAATAATATCAAAAACAGCTTAACCTCCTCAACAGCTGTCAATCTGACAGCAGGCGAAAATTTAGCGACCTCAAAAGGTAGATAAAATTTAATCTAGTCAGGCGAAAACTTATACCAGCGGACGCCCGTAAACGGGCAGTTTAAATTTTCGCCGGTATAATTTTTCACCTCGTGGAGTCCCAAAACGGGTGTTTTGACGTTCAACTAGTATAAGTTTTAGTCTGGTTAAGTGCCGTAAACGCATCCCTGGTATTGTGACAGATACTTGATTGAACATTCTTATTTATGTCAACGCGTCGAACTCCGCGTCACAGTTGCTATGGGTTTATATGGCTGCAAGTGGCTACAACAAATTTCTTACAAAAATGCTTTGACAGCCGTTCTAATTTTAACATTTTCTTTTCTTATATTTGATCTAAATGATTAAATAAATATCTGGGATATTTTTGCACACACGGACATCTGACCCAAAACTAAGCAAAGCTTGTAATATGGCTGACAGAGACTGATTATTCTGATATACGTACATATTATATTTTTTTAAATACATACTTAAATATATATTAATACCCAGACATAGAACAAACACAAATGATTATCCATTTTACAATTACAGAAATTCGTCAATGAGTGCAATAGACGCGAAGCCAAGTCAGGCGAGCGTCAAAATGAGTGCTGCTTCCTGCCAGTACATTCTTAAGTAAGTGTAGAATCATCATCATCATCATCAGCCAGAAGACGTCCACTGCTGAACATAGGCCTCCCCCTTTAACCTCCACACTGAACGACATCCTGCGATCTGCATCCACTGGACGCCCACGACTCTCACAATGTCGTCGGTCCATCTAGTGGGAAGCCCCTACGCTGCGTCTTCCGGTTCGCGGTCTCCACTCAAGAACCTTTCTTCCCCATCGGTTAACAGTTCTTCGAGCAATGTGGCCTGCCCATTGCCACTTCAACTTGCAGATTTTAATAGCTATGTCGGTGACTCTGGTTCTTTGGCGAATATCTACGTTTCGGATTTTATCACGCAAAGAAACTTCGAGCATAGTTCTCTCCATTGCCCGTTGTGTGACTCGTGAGTTTTTCCAAAAGGCCAACAGTTAAGGACCACGTCTCAGTACCATATGTCATCACTGGCAACACACACTGATCAAATACCTTTGTCTTTAGGCACTGTGGTATCTTGGACGAGAAGATGTCACGCAATTTTCCGAACATTGCCCATCCGAGTTGGATTCTTCAGGCGACCTCTTTGCCTAAGTTAGACTTACCTAACTGAACAGTCTTATAACAACTATAGCGTAATCTCACATCATGGGCACCAAATCTTACCAATTAATAACACAGGTCCAAATTAAAATAAATACGGCTTACGTAATTAATGGATGCTCCCTTAGTTAAAAAATATTACAATTGTAACAATTAGTATATATTTTTTTTCAGTGAAGCTTCAGAGGTCCCTAAATCTACTCGGGAGGTTGAAACAGAAACTGATCAAAATGAAATGTAAGTCGGTTTGTAACACAAGTATCTCACTAGGCTATGGTGATCGCTTTCCATCAGGCGGCCCGTCTGCCTGTTTGCCACCTATGGTAGTAAAAAAAAACTTAAGACTAATTTATCTCTAAAATTTATCTCTAAAGTTGGCCAAATGATATAACTAACAGTTTTCTACAAAATATACAATAGTGGCTACCTCATTCATACACATGAGTTGGTTGTACTGTACTCCTCAAATTCGTCCAGTGCATGACCATTGAATACAACATTGGTTTGGGCACCATGAATGCTACCGCAAGACCACACCACAAGACATATACAATTAAGCCATACATAACTCCAATACCATTTGGCGAAATGTAGGTAGAGCAGTAATGCGGTTTCGGCAGAGAATGCCCAATTCTCAAAATGTAACTGATTTCACAAAAGATCAATAATTCTCTAATTAAATGTCTAATTCTCAATATGGCCAACTAATTATTAAATGTATTTTTTCGTGGACCATGTACAAAATCAATCATTGCCTTTGTTTGCTAACTATATATTATATTTTTTCTCTTAGATGTAAGATTAACACAATTTTTAAGAGACTTAAATTAAACTTAAATAATAGTGTCTATTACATTTTTTTATACATAAAACATATAATTAAAAAAGCCACCACAAAATTTATAATACGAAAAAAAAATTTTTTTTCGTTGGCTAGGGTAATGCTTAATACACCTCAAGTGAGATGTCAGTGCAGATTTTATCACTTCTACTCAGCGTTAAAGGACACCATACATTTATTTTGTTTTATTTTAGCGAGGGTACAGAGAAGCATTGTAATGAAAACAAGTGTAGAACCGTTATGGATGAGCTGAAACAGAAAATAGTCAATTTACAAGAGGTGGGTGCTACTACAAGATCAGAGTTGTTTCCTTTCTAACTTTTTTCTTGATAGCTTAGTGTTTCATCATCATCATCAGCGTGGAGACGTCCACTGCTGAACATTGGGGAGGCCCCTTAGAACTCCTGCTGAATGCTGAACGACAGCCTGCTATCTGCATCTACTGAATGCCCGCGACTCTCACGATGTCGTCGGTCCATCCAGTGGGAGGTCTGCCTACGCTATGTCTTTCGGTTGGTGGTCTCCAATCAAGTACCTTTCTACCCCATGGGTTATCGGTTCTTCGAGCGATGTGGCCTGCCTATTGTCACTTCAACTTGCAAAATTAACTCAGTGTTTGGCGCGTTCGCATTCCAAACAATTCCAAATGGCTGGGTGTGGGTTCAAATTCCAACTTGAGCTGTCAGTGTAGGAAAACATTAGGTAGAGTGGCAATCTGACGCCAATATCCTTGACTGCCCCGGTGATCAGTTGGTAGTGAACCTACCTTCTGCGCTTGGGGGCGTGAGTTCGATTCCCACCTAGGGCAAACATTCATGTGATGAACATTTATGTTTGTTCTATGTCTAGGTATAAGTATGTATTTAAATATATATATTTGAGTATGTATAATATCTATTTAAGTATGTATACAATATATATGTGCGTATATCAGTCTCTGGCAGCCATATTACAAGCTTTGCTTAGTTTGGGGTCAGATGACCATGTGTGTAAAAATTTCCTAGACCTAACAGTGAGACTGGGTAGCCTTATTTGAGAGACAATTCTAAGCCGCGTGTTACCATCTTCGATCACACCGTCACACCGTCACTTAACATTAGATGAGTTTCAGTCAAACAAATAAAACATTAAAAATTTAATAAACACAAAGCCCTATTCAGATTGATGCCATCATTACGGATATATAAAGGCTTTAGGCTTTACTTGATAGAAATAAAGCGACTTAAAGTGCAGCTGTCCTCGTCTAATTGACTGCAATGAGAAAGACAGCTATATTGTAGACTAGTGCTGTTTCCTCGACTTGGTACGCGTATATTTTCATATACTTTAACCCTTTTTTCTTCCCTTAAACCGGCCTTTTCGCAAAATAATATAGCCTATACTTCAATCTGGTCATAGCTAAGCATATTCGTGAAAACCGCATTTAAATCCGTCCAGTGGTTTAGGAGATGTGCGTGGACAAACAAACAGACAACATTTCTAAAAACTGTCTTAACAAGTTCAGCTGCTATTTTAGACTTTCTAAATTGGGTGTTTCAGCAGATTTATTCTAGTACATAAAAGGCAAATGTATACGTTATTGCATTTTGTTTTCTGTATTTATATTGGGGAATTTTGCCAACAATCGCATGTCAGTCCCGTCATACCTTAAACTAAATTTACAGTAAACTTACTACATAGTAGTATACAAACAAACAGATGCTGGCGACTATCATACCCATCCAACTTGTAGGCGCAACTGGAGGCGCTGTGGCCGTGCGTGCCTGACGCGGCGGTGACCAGGCGACGCAGGTTCCCTACCTTCAGCGTACCCGCGTGTAGAACAAACCTGCTCAGGTTTGCCCCGATGTCGCGCGCTTTGACGTTGCTAAATCTAGTTTCAGACGGTACAGATATTTTTACTTGTGGCCTGGCAGAGTTCATAGAAACGGCTCACAAAATTTGTGAAAAGTATACTCTCAGCGAAGTCTATGGTGGACGCAAAAAAAATTTTTTTTTTTGTAACATATGTTTTTTTTATATTTAATTAGAATATTTAAAAGTTTATTATATGTACTTAGTTGTTATAGCATCGCTTTGGTATATCTGTAATGGTGTTATAAATGTTTTTTTTTAGTAAATAAAAAATAAATAAATAAATAAAACTTGTTTCACAGGAACTATCAAAAACTCACGCCGAATATTCCAAACGGATATCGAAACTAGAAAACGATGTCTCTGGCTTACACCAGGAGAACACGCGAGTTAGGAGCAGTAAGGCAGCGAGTGACCATACTCTACAGCAGAAGGAGAAGAAAGCTGACGACCTGAGGGGGAAGCTGCGGGACGCGGAGGGAAAAGTCAGTGAGTACTAACGATGTCTATACCAGGAGAACACACAGGTTAGAAGTAAGACAACAAGTGAATAATGTACAGCACTACAGCAGAGGGAGAAGAAAGCTGACGACCTGAGGGGGAAACTGCGGGACGCGGAGGGCTAAGGTGCGGGATGCGGAGGGGGAAGGTGCGGGATGCGGAGGGAAATGTCAGTGATTACTTACGAAGTTTGTACCAGGAAAACACGCGCGAGCGCAAGCCTATTTATCAATTAAAAAAAGTTTATCTTTGTTTTGATCGAGAATAGAGCTGGCTCTTTCAAGCTAAATACATAAAAGAGGTTATTGCACATAAAATTATTGACATATTCGTTTGACTATGAGATCAACCCTAAAGTAATAAAGCTAAATGGTTATAGGAGGGTTACTTTATGGGCTTTGATTCTACTTTTGTTGTGCGAACTGCTAGTCTGTGGAATGCGTCTGAATGGGTACTCCCCGATAGTTACAATCTAGGTGTTTTCAAATCTCGAGTGAATCGGTTTTTCTTGGCAAACGTGCTGTACGAACCCAAAACGGTTCGTGCACATCCGCGATGCGCGGAGTTAAAGTACAAAAAAAGGGGGTTGGAATTCCTACCAGAGGACGGCTGATGATCCTGTCACCTGTTTGGGC
Source organism: Agriopis leucophaearia (assembly GCA_949125355.1). Taxonomy (NCBI): domain Eukaryota; kingdom Metazoa; phylum Arthropoda; class Insecta; order Lepidoptera; family Geometridae; genus Agriopis; species Agriopis leucophaearia. The sequence continues at coordinate 2,800,437 of OX421262.1, forward strand.
CCAAACGTCAGCTGCGGCTTTCCTCGTCCAGTGGCCGTCCTCGGATCCCCAACACTTCACAAATAATGTTCAAAGTGTCCTAACACTGAATTTAACACTCGCGGGCTATACAAAACACACCCGAATTCGCGGTTTCCGTTAATACCTTCAACTCAAGGAAAATATCCGATCGCGCCGTAACAGTGAAATTCGCGGAGTCTAAACGGTGACTCGCGGTATTCTCAACGAAACACGTGCTATATCGTAGACCACATCACTGCTTAACAGCAGGTGAGTTGGCGGTCAAACGCAAGCCTATTAATAAATAAATAGTTTCACAACGAGATCAACTTTAAAATCGCGATTTCAGCTTGGCATAGCAATCCAGAGTGTATTGCAAATTTGATTACAGACGACCTGAAAATGCAGTTGACAATAGAAAAGAGGAAAGTAAAAGAACTGGAGACAACACTGAAGCTAGCGAAGACGTCCAGCCAGGCGGCTCAATTTATGGAGAAACTGAATACTCCAAAAGTAAGTAACAATCATACTTATTTACAGGGTTACGCATATACCCTGTATTAAGCCGAAAGGAGGTCTAATTACTCATTATGAACAACTTTTACTTCTGCAAACAAAATGACATAATTATCTATAGAAAGCAGACTTTTTCGCGATTTTTTTGGTTGGTTCCATAGCCCAGAATGTTGGCGACTGGCCGATTAAAGCCTTGTTTTTTATATTTGAAATAATGTTCTTTTTATTTGGATTGTGTTTTAGTTGGTGGTTTGGCATTGTCAGCTTGATTTTACTACTTTTTCGTTGTAAAAGTTTTAGTTAAAATATTATTGTAAACCCGTTCTGACCATCATTGTGCAACATTTATCCTCATCCAATATACCAGCAGTAAATACAGTCCACCGATCGTTAACATTTTGATGGAACCAACCAAAAAAATCGAGAAAAAAAGTCTTCTTTCCATAGATAATTATGTCATTTTGTTTGCAGATATGTTTCGCTCAAAATTGAAGTGTGCGTTTGTAGAACTAGTAAGAATATATCAGTGTGTGCAATACGTGTTTATCTCGCCTCTTTCAGTTTTTGGCAAACTTTTTCGGTACTTGCTAGAGTTTAAGGCGAATCCAAACTATATTTATGCTCAAAGATATTTTCACTGAGCGTGTTATTTGTACCGAATCAAAGCCTGTCCGGTAGGTTATTGATGAATTTAAATTTGTATATGTTTATTTATATTAGCACGGCTCAACACCAATTAACCCTAATTACATATTATTAAAGACTAGCTGCGCCCCGCGGTTTCACCCGCGTGGTGATGAAAATCGGTGATAATGATGATGAAAAGTAGCCTACGTGTTAATCCAGTACATAAGCAATGTATATTCCAAATGTCATCCAAATCCATCCATCCGTTTCTGCGTGATTGAGTAACAAACATCCATCCATACATCCATCCATCCATCCAAACTGTCACATTTATAATATAAGTGGGATAGTGGCATAATAGAAGAATACAGTGTGTGTACAGTTACGTTGTGTATGCCTCGGCTTCGCCTTTGCCCAGGTTGCCAAATTTGTCACATTTGTACAACAACCTCTACCCTGTGTGCCGCAGCAGTAATATTCGGAACTTGCTCTATTCCAGCCGAAGCCTGCGCCTGCGACGGACGCCTCTGGATCAGTAAGTTCATATTATTCGGCGAAGCAAACTGGCAGCCGTTCGCCCTCTCCGCGGATATGTACCTGTGTAAGTTGACATTCAGCATTATGCGCAGGGTTTGTTTCAGAATATGCTATTTAAGTACTTAGTTGCTAACCATCACATAATTTATGTGGAGATAAAACTTTCGGTTATCTCACATCGCGTTCCACAATCTTTTTTTTATCATCTGGATAAAAGTTATATTACTCGGGCAGCGAAATGGCAACGCCGCATTTCCGTACCCAAAGGGTAAAACGGGACCCTGTTACTAAGACTCCGCTGTCCGTCCGTCTGTCTGTCTGTCCGTCTGTCACCAGGCTGTATCTCATGAACCGTGATAGTTAGATAGTAGAAAATTTCACTGATGATGTATTTCTGTTGCCGCTATAATAAATATAAAAAAACAATAAAAGAAATATTTAAGGGTGCTCCCATACAACAAACGTGTTTTTTTAAAAACATATTTTGATATAGCTCTAATGTAAAAACGGTAATATGTACAAGCGTCAAACTTGGCATGATTATAGTACACACTCTAAACTATAACAACAAGTAATAAAAAAATGGCCAAGTGCTAGTCCGTAACAAATTTCTGTTCATCTAAAGTTATACCGAGCGTCATTTGCAAAATTTTAACTATGTGACGGCGTAGCAATTGCTTGGCTATTTTGTTAGGCGTTAAGGCGGATCAAATAGTTTTTTAAAAATTGATATTATTGTATTTTGTGGTGGTACGGAACCCTCAGTGCGCAAGCCTGGATGGCACTTGGCAGATTTTTAATTTTTCATGTTACTCCCGAACTAAACTTATAACTTGACACTGGCAAATGCACAAGAAGTGCGACGCCAAATCCTAGTGAATATTTGCTAAAAGTGTCACTTCCATACAATACGTAATTTAATCACACAAATATGATAAATCAAAAGTAACTCTGTACCTCCACAGAAAAACGAACTGCGACAGCGACAGAGAAGCGATCAACTGTCGCCCACGCCAGCAAAATCAAAAGTGGATGGAAAGCCCCCAAAATCAGACGACTCTGGGTGTACGGACCTTAATAAAAGCAGTGACGCTGAAGAATCAAAGGTAAAATTGAAATATGTTTTTTAACCGACTTCCAAAAAGAAGGAGGTTCTCAATTATAATGTTTTTTTTTAATCTTTGTAATCTCAAAACTTTCGATTGGGTGAACCGATTTTAATGATTCTTTTTTCATTTCATTAAAATGAATAAAGAATCATTAAAGAATCATTTGTTGCTTCCCGTGTGGTCCCATTTGAATCAGTTCTGACACTTTTATGAAGTCCGTTTTTTATTATTAATTATTTTTATCACGAATAATTCTGCGTTTGACCACCAACTCGCCTGTTGGTAAGCGACGATGTGGTCGAAGATGAAGCACACAGACTTCGAAGATTCCTATTCACTCTTGCCTTGAAAAGGCCCAGATTATATCTCTCGGGAAACAAGGAAGTCGGCAGGTTTTTCCAATCCTTGGCCGTACGGATTATAAACATAGAATCAAAACGTTTGTTAAGTCTACGTATCCAAGGAAACTCCACAATTTATGGGTGGTAATGGACCGATTTCCTTTTTGTCCTGTAGCAAAAAGGGGATTGTAGGATAAGGTCGTCTGGCTCCGATGCACATTCACCGAAATGAATCCTATATTAGACGAACCGAAATGAATCCCTACTTTACGGCGGCGGACCGATGACAATGCAATAATTTGTATAGTTTGTCCCATTATCCTTACCAGAATCTTCAGGAGTAGCGATTTTAAAGTGTGGTTTTTTAGTTTTTTAAACTGCGAGACAAATTTTTAACTAGGCAATGATGCTTGTACAACCTATACCTACTATACAGCCAAATTCTGAATATATTTTTGATTGCACTGGACTATTTTTGAAACAAAACTTGACAGTAATGGATTTTCAAAGGTAATTGCTGGACGCTTAAACTCACCAGCAATTAAATTCCATACAACTATGCTGGTGCCTATTTGAGTAGCACGGAAAGGTCGACTTTGCTCAAAAAAGGTTGTCAAAATGACCGACCACCACTACGACCAGCACTATGCTGAGTTGGGACTGATTTGTGACAGAAACCATAATTTTATTTTCCTGTTTTTAATATTCTATATAGTATTGTTTCTGTCATCAATAAATATTTTTCTTTCTTTCTTTCTAAATAATTATATCATTTACAAGCATTTTTGAGCAAATATTCAAACAGCTAGTAAATACTTGCTGAAATCTTTGCTAGTGAATACTTGCTATGAGCGGTCCCTGTCATGAAATGGAAAATCTAAGCACACAAATATAAGAAAAGTAACTCTATTTACCTTCACAGAAAAACGAAAATAAAAGCGATCTACTGTCGCCCACACCAGCAAAATTAAAACAGGATGGAAAGTCCCCTAAATCACACGACTCTGGGTGTACGGCATGTAAAAGCAGTGACGCTGAAGAATCAAAAGTAAGATTAAAATACGTAACTGCGGTTTCGTTTCCTATCCAGTGCTCATATCATGCGCAGTAGATACAATTCATGTTCATCCACGTAAACGCTGCTGTCGAAAATATCATTTAGACTGGAATAACTTTAGCTGACGTCAGTTTTTAGGTATATTATAGGTCTTACAGTTCTTTCAGATTTTATTTTTGAGAACAACAAACACGTACATACAGTGCCGGATTTATATTTTTTACGAGTGTAGGCCACTTTATTTCCGCCGCCCCATGTACCTTTATAAAATAATATTTTTTGAGCTTCTTCTAAAATCTGCCGGCCCTAGGATGCTGCCGCCCCTAGGCCGCGGCTTTTATGGCCTATTGACAAATCCAGGACTGCGTGCATATAATGTATTTGTATAATATCAACAAATAAGTACATTTGTCTATGATAATATACATACACAAACATACACATTTGCCCATGCACATACAATCTTTTATTTATTCCATAGTTGGTAAACAAGCTGACGGGCTGCCTGATGGTAAGCAGCCACTTTCGCCTATGAATACCTATAACACCAGAGGCATCACAAATACGTTGCCGACCCACTAAGACAATATTAGCTCGCCTTTTGAAAAGTTCCATATTGAAGCTTTTCGGAAACACCGCGTTACAACCACCGTTAAAATATTACCGTGATTGTACTTCAAATGTGAGTTTTCAGACTTTGTACGTGGAACGCTTGAATCAACAGATGTTGGAGAAAATATCGAACTTGCAAATGCAGTTGGATGGCTTCCGGATAAAAGCTGTAAGTATGATTTTATTCGATCATGGTCGCCACCTTATACTACAGTTTATAGCCATACGTCGGTTTGGCTACAGAAAAGAGAAGTAAATAGATCGGAAATGAGGAAACTTGTAGTTACTAGGTACTTGTACTTTTTGTAGTGGTAGGACTATTTTGTTGTAGTGGTAGGACGCTTTTTGTAGTGGTAGGACTATTTTGTTGTAGTGGTAGGACTCTTTTTGTAGTGGTAGGACTATTTTGTTGTAGTGGTAGGACTCTTTTTGTAGTGGTAGGACTCTTTTTGTAGTGGTAGGACTCTTTTGTTGTAGTGGTAGGACTCTTTTGCAGGGGTCCGCCTGGAGAAGTACCACACCTTTTCCAGTTATTCAACCGCCAAGCAGTAGTGTACAAACACTACTGTGTTCCGGGTTGAAGGGCAATGTTTCCAGCGAAATTACAGGGCACACAGAGATTTGACATCTTATATCTCGGGGTGACGAGCGCAGTGGCATTGCCATCCAGGGTTTTGAACTGTTGAAGTTCAAAATTCTGAGTGGTGTTGAGCTGTTATGGGCAAGCGTGAACAGCCATCAGGCACTTGCACCCATATAAACCCATTGCAACTGTGTTAGCAACTGTGATGCGGAGTTCGACGCGTTGACATAAGAATGTTCAATCAAGTATCTGTCATAATACCTGACGACAGAGTTTTTTTTATGATACTGGGTGACGAGATTTGCGAAGTGGCAATGCACTGCGCTCGTCACCCCGAGATATAAGATGTCAAATCTCTGTGTGCACTGTAATTTCGCTGGAAACATTGCCGTTCAATCCGGAACACAGTAGTGTTTGCACACTACTGCTTGGCGGTTGAATAACTGGCAAAGGTGTGGTACTTCCCCAGGCGGACCCCTGCAAAAGAGTCCCACCACTACAAAACTTAAATGATAGTTAAAGTTCTAAACTCGTTCCAGGCAGGGCAATCTGCAAAAACAGAAGAGCCGAAGTCCGACCTCGACAACTACGATTACGAGGATGAGGTGCAGATGACTGTCATTACTATTACAGATCCGAACGTTGTTTTAGAGGTATATCTTTCTGCAAGCTAAATTACTCTCCACTTTCTGGAGGATGTTGAGTCTAAGAATAGACTTGACGACGTTGCAAGTGCCGTAACATTATCTATAAAAACGGCAAAAAGGCGCCCCTTAAATATTAATTTTGTTTTAATTTAATTATTTATTTTTAAAGTGAATAAAATAACTCAATATTGTGTGAATATTTCAAGCGTCTATTTGTTGCCGTAAATTAGCAAAAACAAATCACGTTTGTTGTATGGGAGCCCCCTTAAATATGTATTTTATTCTGTTTTTTTAGTATTTGTTGTTATAGCGGCAACAGAAATACATCATCTGTGAGAATTTCACCTGTCTAACGGTATCACGGTTCATGAGATACAGCTTGGTGACAGACGGACGGACAGACAGACAGACGGACAGCGGAGTCTTTGTAATAGGGTCCCGTTTTTTACCCTTTGAGTACGGAACCCTAAAAATGGACTCGACGTCTTCTGGAGAGAGCGATGGTGGTCGACCGGTAGCATGTGCGCTTTACAATCTGACGGCATCCGGTTCTATCCTAGGCCCTGCACCAATGACTAATTTAGTATCTAAATAAATTATGTGCAGTTTCAAAAACGGTGAAGGAAAACATCGTGAGGAAACCGATATGTCCATATTCTTAAAAGTTCAAAGACATAATATATGACATATGCCAACATGCGCTGGACCAGCATGGTAGATCAGGGACCATCCTCTCCCTGAGAGGCTTGTATCCCAACAGTGAGAACATGAAAGGAACTGATAATGATGATGATCAATCATCATCATCAGCCAGTAGACGTCCACTACTGAACATAGGCCTCCCCTTTATTCTATTTCTATTCTTTCTTTCTATTCTGATGATCAATATTCATGGTATAAAGAATTTGGCCGACCTCGACAGCTTGTGGCTCGGAGTTGACTTTGACAGCCTGTGCTATAATGTTTTTGTATTGAGATCATCGAGATACTATACCTATAGAGTCACAGTCTCAAAATAAATATATTCAAAAAAACGTCCGAGCGTCGTGTACATACCTTATTATATACACCAATTATATACTTCACAATGCCACATTACCTCCAATTTAGACGCTATCTCGCTTGCATAGTGTTCAACGTCGCCTGTCCGCTATGGCATTGTAACCCTGGCGTGACGCGGCGTTGTAGTCGGATCGTGGTTGCCTTACAACTAACCAAAAAGTCGGTGCCATGCTTAGCGTGCGCCGAGTTTTGGTGCGGACATTTTTTTGCACGATTGTGAGTCTGACATTCTACTTGTGTTATTTTCCCTAAAGATTCAGGAACTGGGCGATGAAAGAAAATACTCTAAGCCAGAGAAAGACATGAATACGTCCACGCCAATCAAAGACAGCGACCTCACTAGCATCTCGAGTAAAACGGGTCCAGCAAACGTCAAGTCATGGAATGACTTAGTTCAAGACATGGGGCGCACTTCATACAAAACTGACGAATTTGGGTAAGATAACATCCACACACGAATAATGTAACTGCGAATGATTGTGAGCAGGTGTGTACTCAGCTTGGTGAAATCGACCCAGGGTTACACGGAAAGCACTAAAGCCGACAGGAGGTCATTGTACTTGTCATAACACTAATATTATAAATGTGAAAGTTTGGGTGTTTGTCCTTCGTTACGGGTGAACGAATTTGGATGAAATTTGATATGGCGGTACCCTGGACTTAATTAACGGTCTTCGAAAAATATAAGATTTCGAAGTACTACTTACGGACTGTGAACTGCGATATGAAAAACATATAGGTAATTGTGTAAAAAAATGTTTTTATAAATTAAAACTTCTTTACAGAATTAGATCATTTTTAAAAGAAGAGCTTCGTATTCAACTGACTGAGTCACTAATTCTGTCCAAATTGAACTGAACAGTTTTTGGTCCATGGCTATTAGCCATAACTAAGAAATTGATACAACGGGTTCAGAATGCTTGTGCCCGCTTCTGCTTCGAAATTCCGCTGAGGTCACATGTGACACCTTTTCTCAATAATCATCTTCTTTTAAAGATGATGCATCGGCGCAAGCTTCACTTGGCGTGTCTTATGTTTGGCGTCATTAAATACAAATCTTCGAGTTATCTGTACGACAAATTGTCTTGGAAGTCGAGCCGTAAGCCGAGTCGCCAATGCTCGACGCAGCTTATGACTGAACGGCATATCTCAGCCTCTTTCAGGGGTAGTTTCCGTTATGCTGCGTCTAAGTGTTGGAATAATATTCCGCCGCCAATAAGGAACCTGCAGAGTATACATGGTTTTAGAGTAAAACTAAAGAAATTTATTTATGCTCATCAAAAGGGCGAACAACAAATCAAAAATGACACTAGCGCCATCTAATCTTAATTTATAAATAAATTATGTATGTTTTAAATGTTGTTTTTAGGAAATTTATTGTATTAGAGTGAACTGGGAGTGAATTTTTGAGGCCGAGTTGCCAGTACTCGTTGGTTACCGCAAAAACTGTAGTTAGTTTAGTTGCTCATAGTTAGTTTTGTATTGTATATTTTTTTTTTTTGTTGTTGTTTAATCTTTCTAGTGATACCAATCTTTCGTTCTTTCGTTGTTATTATGCTTATTTTATATAATTGCTTATATATGTGTGTACGCGCACACGTATCGAGCGTGACGTCACTTGCCGGGCCCAACAGAATACCAGCGCTGGTTGTATACAACCAGCAACACGCTGAGTTGGGGTCGGTTTTTGTGACAATGTACCTGTTTACCTACTTCTAAATTAATATTTCTTGTTTTATTGTTTTTTCATTGTCACAAAAGAAACTTTTCTGATTTCTGAAGTATGTTAGCGGATAAAACCGCGAAGCGCTGCTAGTTATGGATATTATGCTTTTCTATAGACAAATTTCATTCATCCTCTACAAAATATATTTTTATGGAACATCTGATATTTTAGCTATAGTAAGAATCATCCATAATTTATGTACAATTACCTCCTTTCTTCTTAGTATCGCCGTTTCGTGTAACCCTCTATGTAAAAGCGCAATACTCATTTACTGACTAACTGACTGTAACTGACTAATCCCGAAATTTTTAAAATTGAGTGACCTTCGAAGCTAACAGCGGATTTAACAGGTTATGGGGTGTAGACATATAATAAGAAAAAAAAAAATAAGGTCAGAAAAGAGTTGAAATTTTATATGAAAGTCGCGGACAACTAGTTGACTAGCCGTGGGTAGCTAGGTTGTTAATATAATTATGAATAGATAAAATATAGAGAAAGTTTCTCGTATTTCAGCACCAGGAATGATCATCCTAGCTTGGATAAACCAAACTTCAGTGAACCAAAGCAGGAGGATGATAACAAATACCAAATACCTGGGCCGATACCCATCACATACCAGACTTATAAGGAGAAGAAGAAATCACTAAAAAGCATCAAAACTACCAGCAAGAACAAAAAGGACAATGAAATCAACGATCTTATTCACAAAAAAGAATCGTGCGAAGAAAAAGGTGTAAAAATCCACGACAGTTCTGACAGTGACGTCAAAGAAAACAAAACTAGCTATAAACAATCAAAAAGTGGTTTTAAATCTAATGTAACAGCTGTAAAATCAAACGAAACGCCAGTGAAAAATGACGACTCACCAAAGGGACAAAGTCAAAAAATCAAAATTGTGGACCCGAAAGAAGTACCAGGCACGAGCGACGCCAAAACAACGAGCGAAGATCCCACTTCTGCACTAAAACACATTTACACAGACTCTTTAAAACCAAATAAAGAAAACAAGTCCGCTGAGGATGTCAAAAAAGTCCAAATCAAGGCCAAAAATGAAAAGATGTCGGTAGACGATTTAGCAGAAGTGAAAAAGGAATCTTCAAATTACTTCTGCCAGAGTGATACGATAATTACGCCGCCGCAGTCGATAGACTCGCAAAGCTCCAAGGAAAAAATGGCCAGTGCCCAAACAGATAAACCAGAGAATAAGTCTATGGAAGGGCGTATGGACGAATTTGGTAAGTTGTTTTAGCAAAGGTAGCGTTTGACGACGGAATGACGTACGAGCAATGACGATATAACCACTTGACAGGTCATCCTTTATCCCCCCGTGATGAAAAAGTACAAAATTTTCAGCATGATCCTTTTCGAGCGGGCCAATCCTAGGCGAGAATTGAATGAAATGTACACTTTTGTTTTCTCCAATCACAAGCGCATACGATACACCCCCGCGACTGACGTAATTTACGTCATCCACGAGCAAATTATTATGACTCTTGCGCGATCAAGTGGTTAATTATCTTTGCGTACGAAGGACAGATGGGAAGAAAGTGATCAGGTTAAGAGGTGTACCTTGGTAGAGGCCTATGGCCAGCAGTGCCATGACGATGGCGGTAATCTGTTATTGGGTTCACGTCATATTACATCAGTGTCACTACCATGCCACGCCTCTTCAAACAACTTCGAGATTTCTACTAACCACTATTTTCATCCCTCTGTCCCGTTTCTTTCCTGTTGGTCTTACACTGAGTAAATTCGGAATCGGTTGAGTGGGCCGTAAATTTGTTGTGCTGTGGACAACAAATTTACGGCCCACTAAACCGATCCCTAAGGTACAACTGGGATCCTTGGACAATGATGTTCAACTATTTAAACCTTGGAGAATTCGATACAAAATCTTTAAGTTTCTTTACTTACTCGTATAAAGATCTTTAAGTATAAACAACCAATAAAAAAGGCTTTCGCTTGGCCGTCGACTCGCCTTATGTTAAGCGATGATGCAGCCTACGATAGAGCACGCTTGCCTGGAAGAAACCCAATTCTTCACGGCTTCTATATACATCCTTATCCCTGTCTCTAACACAGCGATAGATTACATCGATACAGATCGGCGTATTCGACATTTCATGTTCATTTTGTACAATCCCGTTAGTTCACGATTGAGTGTTACCCTAAAGGGATGGTGGAATGCAAGCCCGACGCTGGTTAGAGAAGTGTGATACGGGCGTCCTTTTTCCTTGGTTTTCTTCTCCACTCCCTTTTTACCCATTCTCCCCCATCCCAGTGCAATGCGCGTCCCGCGCGACAGTGTGCCGCTGCCCGCGCGCGGCGCGCCGTGAAGTGAACGTGTTCCGCACGTGTAGCGGCACGCTTCGCTTCCACACGACTGGGGTTAGCGACAAGTTCAAGCAGTGCGATTGTGTCCCTACGGCGGAAACCGGTATATAACTCAGTGTCTACGCCAGCTGTTGCAGGTATCCATAGGCGACGGTGATCGCTTACCATCAGGCGGCCCGTCAGCTTGTTTGCCACCTATGGCATAAATAAAATTATCAATCCAAAAAACAGACTTCATAAAAATGTGTCAGAACAGGACCAAATTGAAATGGGACCAAATATAATAGCACCAGCTTTCAAATAAAAAATAATTATCAAAATCGGATCACCCAGACGAAAGTTTTGAGGTAACAAACATAAAAAAAACAACAATCGAATTGATCCTTCCTCCTTTTTGCAAGTCGTTTAGAAAATATCTCATCTTTGCAATTATATAACAGGGTTGCCAGTTGAGATTGGGCAATGGCCGCCGCCGGCGTCGCCAGCATTGGCTTCATCAAAAGTGCCGCAGCCAACAGTGCCACCACCAGCAGGTCAGCCAGCTCCACGCCGCGACTCCGCCACCTACACTGCAACACCTGCCCGCCGCGACTCTGGCACGTACACGGCGATGCCTGTCCTTCGTGATTCGGCCACGTTCACCAAACCCGACGAGTTAGAAGACTGTGAGCGAGGAACGTCGCCGGCAAACACTGAGCGCGACGTATCCTCCCTTTCGGATCTACCACCGGAAAAAGATGGTAAGTTCCTAATAAAATAGGTGTAGATCCTGTTTTTTAAAGTGAAAACTTCTTTAGGCGCGTTTAGCACTTTTTGGGTAAACAAAAATCATGGAACTCTCACACACACACATCGTCACCACACATATCACACACACATCGTCACGCTGTCACAGAATACATTGTACACAGTAACGTGTATTTTAAAACAGCGCCATCTCTTGTAGAATAGGTGAATTACTACTTAAGTTTTCACTTCTGACGTGCAGTCCTATGACTGATGTGTTTTTTTTTGTTAGAGGCCTTCGTGAGGCCTTAAGGTTCTACTATTAGGGGTTGCCACTCAGAGTATATGAACTTACTTTCGCTTTTGTTATCCCTCTCTTGAAGTTACTGCTCACGCGACTAAAAGGACGTCCATAAGTCACGTGAGGCTTTGAAAACTATTTTTGCGATGCTACCCAGCCCACTGCAACCCCTGCCATGATGTATATCTTTACCATACGGTGAATAGCGCAACCGACCTTTCTTGCTCTTACTTGATAATCGAAGCGACTTCTTGCTCACTCAGAAAAAATAAATAAATGGAAGCGTTTTACCCTTTAGCACTTACACCCCCCCTCGGTCGTCCATTCGTTTACACTTTGAGCACATCGTTTGCAGTTTGTGTGCGCTCAAAATTGAGGTGTGCGTTTGTAGAACTAGTAAAAATATGTCAGTGCGTGCAATACGTGTTTACCTCGCCCCCTTCAGTTTTGGCAGCCTTTTTTCGGTATAAGCTCGAGTTTAAAGGCAGATCCAAACTATATATTACCAAAGTGCTCACTACTTCATGCTCTCTGTAACGTTTCAGGTAAATCTCCCCGCGCCTCTCCCCTCACCTCTCCCCGGGACACGCGGTCACCGGGTGAGGAGAAGGCCTCCAGTACGTACACGGAGAGCGACACAAGAACATACGACTACGGACCGCTCAGCGACGGAGAACTACCCACACAAGCAACATTCATCAAACGTATTACATACATCATTTAACTATTCATCATTATCATCAGCCATAAGACGTCCACTGCTGAACATTAACATCCCCCTTTAACCTCCACACTGAACGACAGCCTGCCATCTGCATCCGCTGGATGCCCGCGACTCTCACGATGTCGCCGGTCCATCTAGTGAGAGGCCTACATACGCTGCGTCTTTAAAACGTAAAAAGTCGTAACGTAATATTAAACAAGTTTACATAGTCTTAAATAACGTCTAACAAGTCAGAGTCGAGCAAATTAAGTCACGGTCAAGTCAAACTCATGCCCCAGTAAAGTGGTGGAGACTTTACAAGAGGCTTCCAAGGAGTTTTGGAAACAACACGAAAATACGTGTTACTCCTCGTTATATTACTACTACCCACATTTGAGTACGTTCAGGAGCATTGAGTATAATAACAAAATAATAATCCACTATTATAACACATTAACACTCGAAAATACACAAGTTTTGGAGAATAATACAACAAGCCGACATGTTTTTTCCAGGTTGGCGCCAAAACTCAACTAAGCTTGTACGGGATCAGAGTTGCCAGTTACATAGATAACGAGCTAATAATGTTTTTATTTGATTGCAGCTCGAAAACTGTCATTTGGCGAACAACCGACCTATGGCCCTGCGTAAGTACCAATCAAACCGCTAATAACAAATAAATAAATATCAGGGACATAATTGCACACATGGTGATCTGCTGCCTTATTATGGATCTTTGATCGGGATCGCGAGTGTCAAAATTTTGACACTAGAAAGAGATTATGACGCAAAAGAAAAAAAAAGCGTTGTCTATTTCCAATTTCGTATTACGTCACCTACGTAATTGGAAATAGACAATGCTTTTTTTTTGCGTCATAACCCCTTTCAAGTGTCAAGATTTTGACACTCGCATTCCCGATCAAAGATCCATAATAAGGCTGACCCCAAACTAAGCAAAGCTTTAGCAAAAAAGAAATGTCACCAATTTATACCAAAACGCGCAGAAAAAACTATTTTTTTAATGATATTGAGTGATGAGACGAGCGAAGTCGCTCGCTTGATGGCTCTTCACGCTTGCCCATAACAGCACAACGCCACTCAGAATTGTTCGCTGACCGCTAGTTGGCGGTCAAACGCAAGCCTATTCCTAAATAAAAAAAGTAAAACATAAACTTTACATACACACCATTTTAACACTTGCCGCTTTCAGGTTGCCGCAGAATTCAGACGCCCAGATGGAAGCGACGCTCAACGCGATCAGTGAAGAGTTAGCACACTGTCGCAAGCTGCTCGCCGCGGCGCGCGACCACGAGGTGCGCTGGGACCGAACATCATAGTATCCATATAATAGGCTTGTGTCCTTGTTTCATCTTCTCTACATAGTATATAATTGTCAACATAAAAAACCGACTTTATCAGAACTGGACCAAGCACCAGCTTTCAAATAAAAAAATAATCATCAAAATCGGTTCACCCAGTCGAAAGTTCTGAGGTAACAAACATTAAAAAATTAAAAAACAGTCAAATTGATAACCTCCTTTCCGCACGGCTTGACGTCATAAAGTGTTATTAGTGGTCTTTGTTAATCGTGAAATTAAATTACTTATAACTCTATTTATTTTGGAACAAATTTTAATTTTGTTTTTATTTATTTATTTATATTTAATACTTTATTGCACACTTACAAACTAAGTACAATGCACAAATGGAGGACTTAATGCTAAACATTTTCTACCAGTCATCCACCGGGTTAAACAAATGGTATGTAGGCGTGCATGAAAAAAACTTATAATTTAAGAAACAAAAAACTGGTTAACTAAAGAAAAGAAAAGAAAAAATAACAAAACTTTTACAAGAAATAGATACTTAACCAGATACATCCAAAATAAATCCAACTTAAATAAAACCTATATCTATATCAATGTTTTTGCCTATGATCAGCTATTTTATAAGGTAAAATAAAAAAAATATACATTTTGTCGAATGTGAATGTCCGTTTTCTATGGAACAGCTGATTTTTTATCGCGATTTTATATGGGTCCCATAGTAAACTTTAACTGCTGTTCATAATGGTACCACAGAAAAGAGAAGTAAATAGAACGGAAATGAGAAGAAATTTTTGTCGCCAGGTATTGTGACAGATATGTGATTGAACAATGAACATTCTTATTTATGTCAACGGGTCGAACTCCGCGTTGCTATGGGTATATAGAGGTGCAAATGGCTACAACAAATTTCTTACAAAAATGCCTTGACAGCCGTTCTAATTTAAACCAAAAAAAATATCTTCTGTGATAGGTACTATGGACCCCTTTAGGCTAGACCCCTTCTGCGTAAACCAGTATAATACCAGTTAAAAACGTTTGGGAAAACAGTATCTGCTGCAACACAGATTGCGTTAAGGCAGTAATTCGGCCATTTTTTTTCTGTACCCATATTTTTAAACTAAAGTATTTTGTAAAGATGTCCTTAGAATAATAGAAGTAAATTCGTGATATATTATGGCGGCTCCACATTAGTGCCGTGAAGCTCCGAGAACAAGCGTGAACGTGAATGTGGAGGGTTTTCGTGGGGTTCACGCGCGTTCACGCCTGTTCCCCGATCAGAGTCAGTATTTTGTCCCGCGACAAAGGGTTCGCGGCCCCTTCGCGCGGCGTTCACGCGTACACATCCAGTACTTTGTTCCAGTACAGTTTACTTCTTGTTTACTCCGGTCTATAAAGGCGTACGGACGTCATCTACCATCTTCTTTTTTTCCAACACTTTTTAATAACTTTCTTGTTTTGGACGTCTAAATAGTAATTTGTTGCCACAGCAAACAAAGTTATTGCAGCAGCAGATTCTACGTCCATTTCGCGGCGGGTTTCACGGGGTGAACGACTGTGAACATCCCGTGAATGTGGAGGGCACGACTTGTGCCGAGAATTCGCGCGTGAATTCACGGCACTGATGTGGAAAGGCATTAATTAATTTATTTATTATTAATTAATAACGGCATTAAAGTTCCTACTGCCAATAAATATTGTATTTATTATGTTTATTTTTAGCTGTTAATATTGATTTTATTGATAAATTGTGATTTGTTTTAGTACCTACTGTTATAGTTTAATTGTATTTAGCAGCAAGTATATTAAATAAATAATGTTTGTATTGTAAAGTATTTAGTAGTATTATTTCTAAACGTTTTTAGAAGTATTTCCTATCTCAGAGGTTCCCAAAGTGATCCCCAGGGGTCCACGGGAGACTCGACGGGTGTCAACATTTTTGTCGAGTTTTGGGAATATGGTAGCAATGTAGCTGCAGGGGGTCCTCGGGAATCAAATAAATTTTTGAAGTGGTCTATGAGAAAAAAAGTCTGTGAACCTCTGTCTATCTAAAACAAGGATCGGGTGCAGTAATGCATTGATCAATCTATCGCCACCAGTGACAATGGAAGGGCGTGCCCTCCAAATATACCCTAAATATATATAATGATATATCATTATTCGTGAGGGAGAAATTTGCCCAGCAGTGGGACTGCATAATAATAGGTCGGGGAAAAAGTCTTTTCGTATTTTGTATGTATAAGGTTGTAGTAAAAATCTCATCCGTTGTACTGTTTGTATCTGGCTGGTTTTGATACCATAAAAAATATGACATTTTAAAAAAGGAATACAAAAAGTAAAAAGCAATTTCCCGCCATTTTTCAATTGTTTTTTTGTTTGATAAAATGAGTGAATTTAACGAAGAAATTCGATATATTGTGAAATTTTATTACAAAAAAGGGAAAACTGCGACACAAGCCGCGAAAAAAATTTGTGACGTTTATGGACCTAATGTAGTGTCATCAAGAGTAGCACAATGTTGGTTCAAGCGTTTTCAGTCCGGGAATTTTGATGTCAAAGATGCAGCTCGCTCTGGTCGCCCTGTTACGGATAAAGTAGATGCCATTTCTGAAAAAGTGGACCAAGATCGGCATATTAATAGTTACGACGTAGCTGAAGAAACCAAATGAATCGTGTACTCATTTGCGACTCTCTATTGAAACGTAAAGAAACCGAACCGTTTTTGAAAAGATTGATCACTGGTGATGAAAAATGGATCACCTACGACAAGAATGTGCGCAAACGATCATGGTCAAAGGGCAGTGAAGCACCACAGACTGTAGCGAAACCCGGATTAACACGTAATAAGGTGATGCTGTGTGTATGGTGGGATTGGCAGGGCATCGTTCATTATGAGCTTTTACCGCCGGGCAAAACCATCGATTCGGATCTCTACTGCCAACAGCAGATGAGACTCAAACAAGAAATTGAGAAAAAACGGCCGGAATTGATCAACAGAAAGAGTGTGGTCTTTCATCATGATAACGCCAGACCGCACACATCTTTGGCCACTCAGCAAAAATTTAGAGAGCTTGGTTGGGAAGTGTTAATGCATCCTTCGACAAATATAAAGTAAATGGACATGCCATAACCATTAAACTTTCACAGTAAAAACAAGTCAAAACCGTCGGACATATACTGCAATACCTAATTGTAACCATGTACAGTAAATTTGTTGCAAAAAATAGATAGCTAATATAATAACTACGTGAGTAAAAGAGAACACCTGTGTTTGTCTATTGTTCTTGAACCGTTTGACATTGACAGGCACCAGGCGGCTAGACATGTTGAGTAGCGTTAGCAAAACCGATCGCTTATTCACTGCGTCTTGCCGTGGATGGACGTGACTGGTCACGTGACTAATAAATCAGTGTTTACTTCGCTACTTGAAAAACATCTTTTACTAAAGAAGGTGTAATAAGCGTAGGGGGGAAATACATGTTGGTAAATAAGTTGGTAATATTATTATTATTCTGTTATTTTAGAGGGATGGGTACAGGGTAAGCACAAAAAAAATTGTTTAAAATCTACCGGCTGTGCCTATACATGTCAGCTGAGGATTAATTTACGCAAAACTTATTATAACTTAACCCTCCAAGTGTGTTACGGACCGCTTGTCGGCGTAAGAGAAAAGTGCCCGACGCGCGTTAGGCATGCGGTGCGTATGGGAATTGCTGCTATTCGTCAATTTATTTTCGATCGAATGAACGTTCCAACGACAACTTAAGTTCACTGACCTGTAGCTTATTTCAATCAGTACAGAATAAATACATCTTTGCTGGTTATGAAACTTATGAAGCTAAGTTTGTCTTTAAATATTTCAACTTCAGTTAGTTGTTTTTTTGGACTCGCGCTCTGAGGGTTCCTTCCAACGGAACCCTCAGAGCACGAGTCCTACTCCTACTCGTCCGGTTTTTTTGTATTCGTAGTGTCTTATAAAACGGGTCAGACAAATAGACAGACCTGGCGAAACTATAAGATTTCTTTGTTGGACTACAGAATCAAGAACAAAAGAATATTTACCATAACTATTACCTGATGAGGTATAGCAGTTTTATTTATTTTTCGTCTTCCTTTTTTCGTCGTGTACATTTCATCGGGTGTAAAGTGGTTAGAACATACACGGGTGTATTTATTTGAAGTCCACTCTTCATCTCGTCTCACTGCCCGTATTTTTTCCAACCATTTCTTGTGCATGGAAACATCACTAGGAAATCTACAATAAATAATATTAAAAGTAAAAATAAAACAGTTTGAAAATAATATTTAACCGAAGTATAATTTGATAATTTACGAAATTAGTTTGCTGTCGGTACATTCGCCTCAAGTTCGGCAGACTTCGGCATGTCCGATGTGCGGTGAAGATTGTCGAACATAGTGATGCTTTCCTTGTCTCACTAAGTATATGCGTATATTTCTATCCCGCAACGATGGAATAAAACAAAATGGGGACTTATTAGCGATGTTTGATGAAATTAATTTACATTTTATGACAAAATAGAATGATGAATAAATACTCACGAGTGAAAAGTGACACCTGAACTTTTATTTTGTGTTTTTGTTGTGTTTTTACACTTCCGGAAAACACACGAAGGCATATTTTTGTCAGATGTTTCGTTATCATGTAACAATAATCTTGTGTTGCACTTCCCACGGCTAGAGACCGACTGAAACCAAATGAGAGCTAGCTCTCATTTTGTGATCTTCAAAAATGTTCTTCTTCTGGGCATGTCCATTTACTTTATATTTGTCGAAGAATGCATCCACCATATAGCCCTGACCTTGCACCCTCAGATTTCCACCTGTTTCGATCTCTTCAGAATTCTTTGGGTAGTGTTAGATTAACATCAAGAGAGGACTGTCAAAACTACTTGTTGCATTTTTTTGATCAGAAGTCCCAAAAATTCTACAGCAACGGGATCATGTCACTACCTACAAGATGGCAACAAGTTATCGAACAAAATGGCACATATATATTATAATTACATGTAATTAAAGTTGAAAAAAATATGTCTTGAATTTGTTTAAAAAATACGAAGAAACTTTTTCCGCGACCTTATATATAGGTTAACCGTTTTTTTTTATAAACTCCGATAAAATAAATAAACTGGGACATTTTTGCACACATAGTCACCTGACCCCAAACTAAGCAAAGCTTAGTTGCGGTTGCCTTGAAGAGATCGCTTTAAGCGATAAGGCCGTTAAAAGTCTAGATAATTACTGTAGTTTATCATGTTATCCTTGTTTTTGTGGTTTTTTAATAAAGAGTTATTGTATTGTAGCTTCTAATATGGCTGCCAGAGACTGATACATTATATATTTCTAAATATATAATAATTAACACACAGACAAAGAACAAATACAAATGTTCATCACATGAATGTTTGATTTGATCTAGATAGGAATCGAACTCACGCCTCCAAATTGAGGCTATTACATTTGCCTAAATTCAAAGTCAAGAATTAGGAAGCACAAAATTCAGGCAATTTTAATAAGAGTTGCCACAGATAGGATCCTAAATAAAAAGGAAAATAATTCTTCCTGCTTCCATTTTTATTTTATTGATATGATAAATAGTAATAAAAACGATAAATTAATACCTAACTACTAAACTAATGTATTAAACCGCTACCAGTGGGAATTGTTCCCAAAATGCTGGCTCCATTACCACGTTGTATGGCAATGCTCACTCTTTGAGCAAAGTAGAGGCCGGCATTCTGGTCACGAGTTGCATCGACAAGACGTGATGACAAATATCTTTGTTTTTTTTTTGGCTCCTTATCCCCACGGGCCCATGGTTTCGACCCCTGTCAGAAATGATCCCTGATCAAAAATGTACCCACTGTCCAAGGTACTATATTTGCTCCTTTTAAGGTCTTCTGCGAATTCGGCCGCCAGCCCTACTCTGCGTTCTGGAAAGATGTGACGGCGCAAAGGTGTCAACGCAAGCTGCGTCCCACACTAAGGGCCGCCCCATCTTCACGGAATCAGAGTCATCCCGTCTGGTCTTTTACCGTCGCTACGTACAAGACTGGTCGGCTCAAGAACGGCCGCGCACTCGGCGGTGGTAAAAGCACGTCGGATGATATCATTTACCTAAATTTAGGCAAATGTATTAGGGGGTTTACAGAGACCAAGCGGTGTCAGCGCCTTGTGCGGGAGCAGCACAGCGGTCGCAGCGGACGTGGCGGGCGGGGCCGGGCGGGACTGCGTGCACCGACTGCACGCGACTCCCGCCTCACGCCGTCTGCCTGACACAGTGACGCACACCTGCGTCTTCACGCTGCACATCGGCACACTCGTGCTCTCTGACGAGGTACATTACTGGCTTCGAACTAAATGTGCTCCTTCGATATACCCCTCGGAAAAATAAATAAATGGAAGCGTAATACCTACCTACAGTCAGTGCCGTAAATAGCTTTTTATGCGCCCGGTGCGAGCTTCTATAACTGCGCCCTTGAAACAAAACTTGGTCCTGGTGTGGTCATTTCTGCGCCCCTCCAGAGTCTGCGCCCTTTGCCTGGGCACCGCTGGCACAGCCCCATTTACGGCACTGCGCTCAATATTGAAGTGTGCGTTTGTAGAACTAGTAAGAATATGTCAGTGTGTGCAATACATGTTTATCTCGCCCCCTTCAGTTTTTTGCAAACTTTTTTCGGTACTAGCTCGAGTTTAAAGGCAGATCCAAACTATAATATTATCAAAGATATTCCCTCATACAACCAAGGACGTAGCTAGGATTTTGTTCAAGGGTGGCCAGATGGGGAATGCAACATTGCTTAAGATTATTTAGGTACTACATATTTGATTCGAACGAACGCTTATCTATACCCTGCCTGGGTAGCTTGCGTACCTCGTAAGTTTATTTATCTTTCTGTCTGTACCTATGTAATTTTTATATCTGGTGTGCAAAATAAAGAGTATCTAAAAATCTCAATTCGACACTGCTTTATTAGATATGCTATTGGTTGATATTCCGAAAACCTGTACGAAGCGCTTTGATTCCACTTTTATTGTGCGAACCACTAGTCTGTGTAATGCGCCTGAATGGGTACTCCCCGATAGTTACAATCTGGGTAGCTTCAAATAGTTCAAATCACGAGTGAATCGTTTTCTTCTAAGCAAGCATGCTCCATCGTTGACCGCATCATTAATAGCAGTTGACGGTCAAATACAAGACTTTTAAATATCCATACATCTCGACATGTTTTTAGATTTTGATATATAGGTTCTTTTTCTAGAGTTTTTTTGCCAAAGTACTTGTGCGTCAGGCGGTGCTGAGTTCACGTGACAAGTCGCTGGTCCTGACGTGGCAGTTCTACGAGCAAGCGGCGGCGATGACGCGCATGCGCTCCGGCCGCGTCGTGCTCTTCGACTTCTCTACGGAATACGACGTGGCGTTCAATGAAGACTTCCTCAACTACATGAAACAGGTATAATAAAGCTGAAAGCTGGTTAAGAGCATGATAAACTCAACTATCTGTAGGGCCTGTGAGTCCCACTACATCACAGATTGTTATTATTATAATATAAACATCTTGCTGAAGCGCACCGACATTCAACAGTCATTCACGTAAACGTAATTTGAACTCAAATAAAAAGATAAATATCAAAAAAACTTCTGATTATATACGTTTTTTTACTATGTCCCGCTTTTGACGAAAGAATCCCGTTTTTTCACTCGAAAAGTTCCAAAATCCCGACTTGGCAAAAAGAAAAACTGGCAACGCTGGTGTGTTTAGCCAAGCCTCTTCTTTCACCGCAGGAAGAGATGCCTCTCACGATCTGCGACATAAACAGGCAAGACGAGCCGTTCGCGACTTGCTCTCTGCCGCTACGAGACGCTCTCATCAACACTAACAGAAGGGTCGACATGTCACTTGCTTTGGTAAGAAACATATTGACCACAATCGTCATCATTTGACATTTGGACATCTGTATCCTTCGATAAGTAATTTTATGTTTACATAATTTCTAGCTACGTATTTGAATTTAAATGTTAGAGACAGTTACAACGGTTTACCAATAGGTACGGTGCCACAGTTTTTTTTGTTTAAATTAAAACGAGAAAGAAATGAATTTGCATGTAGAAATGCATTTTTGTAAGAAATTTGTTGTAGCCACTACTCTTTTCTGTGTATATACGGCAATATATGTGGCAACATAGGGCAGAAATAACTTAAGTTTATTTTTTAATAAATAAAGCGATCGAAATCCATAAGGGATGCCTTATGGTTTTCGGCAAGCGTTAAATAATTTTATGCTAAATATTTGGGTATATTTGTGAAACTTGGTTAGCCTTTGTTTTCTTTCTTTCTTCTTTCATAATCAAGATATCCTTACTCCTAGTAATTTTTTCTTGGACATCGCAGAGTCTCGCTAAGGACGCCAAGTTATGGTATAAGCATAATGCTGGCAGAGTCATGAACTTAAGTTCTTTTAAAATTTGTTTTGCTGGGGTTAGTTTACAGAGCTGTCGTAGTTATTTGTACACTATCGTATTCCCAAGGTCAATCGCCGTTTTTCTCTGTTCCTTTGAAATATACTATTGGTATATGCATAGTAAGAAAATACGAAGGTTGTCGGCACATTGCTTTAATTGTAGTACGGAGTGTTTGTGTTGTCAGATGGCTGGGCCGGCGTTCCGGTCGTGGAGTAAAGAGAGCGCGGGCCGGGACGTGGACCCGCTCGTGTCCGGGGACGAGCTCGGCGTCCTCGACCTATGGTGCTGTCTGCGTGCGCCGACGCAAGCCTTCAACACCTCCGTCGCACGGGTAACTGCACGATCATGGATGGTGTTGAAAAATTATACCATCTAAAGATATAAAAAAAAAACATTATTGTCACCCTGGTCGTGCAAGGAAGTATTAATTCTGATACGACCATCGTATCTCCAAAATTTAATGAGCATAAAATCGCTAAATAGTCGTTGAAAATAGTGTCATGAAGCCGCAGTGCGCGTATAGATATAAAGTTTTCTTCTTTGTCCCACTTCTGAGTGTTACGGGATGAAATAAGAAACACTCAGAGTGAAGACTACTTCATTTATTCAGCGCTCGAAATGAACAGAGAGATAGATAGGCTGGCACGCTGGCTTTTGTACACTCCCCTCGAAAGGCTTGGCAAGATTGGCGGTGGCAGGGCGTGAGACGGTGTGTCATGGCTTGGCTGGCTGTCATTGATTGCTTGGCAGGTTGACGTCACGTCCGTTTTGTTACAATGTTCACCGATTTCTCCGCCGACTGTTGACCGATTTCTTTTTTTTTTTGCTCTTTTGGTATTATATACAT
Source organism: Agriopis leucophaearia (assembly GCA_949125355.1). NCBI lineage: Eukaryota > Metazoa > Arthropoda > Insecta > Lepidoptera > Geometridae > Agriopis > Agriopis leucophaearia. The sequence goes on from OX421262.1 coordinate 2,823,972, forward strand.
CCAATTTGGTCCCATTGTCACCAAGTCAGGATCTGATGATGGGATCCCAGGGAAATCGAGGGAATTCTCAAATTTTATAGGCACTTATTACGTTTTTCATATATTTTTGTAGTCGGTTTTAAATGTGATCCACTTGCACATATATAAATAAAACAATGCGCGATAAGTCCCGATAAACATTTAAAACATGTGTTCAAATCGCGAAAGTTTAAAAGTTTGACTCCATTTTAAGTTATAAAAAAAAAAGTTGAGATAACTATCATGTGTTGTGTTGCAGAGCCCTATGGCGGATGCGACCAGCAAAGATTTGGTGCGAAGCAATTCTCGTATGGATATCCAGTCCGTGGACTATGACCAGGAGAACATTATGTCGCAGGATATGCTGCTTGAGCCGAGGAACACGCAGAGTGCGAAGACTTTTCAAAATGTAAGTAGTGGATCACATACACGGTGGTAGGGTTCTTCTTCTTTAGTGTCGATGTTTCGTAAATTATAAATTACTATTACTAATTATTACTTGCCCCGCGGTTTCACCCGCGTGGTGATGAAATTCAGTTATGATGATGAAAAGTAGTCTATGTGTTAATCAAGAACATAAGCAATGTATATTCCAAATTTCATCCAAATCCATCCAGCTGTTTCTGCGTGATTGAGTAACAAACATCCATCCATTCATCCTCATCATGGCTCGAAGAACTGATTGCCGATGGGGAAGAAAGGTTCTCGTGTGGAACCACGAACCAGAAGACGCAGCGTAGGTAGGCCTCCCACTAGATGGACTGACGACATTGTGAGAGTCGCTGGCATTCAATGGATGCAGATGGCAGGATGTCGTTCAGTGTGGAGGTTAAAGGGGGAGGCCTATGTTCAGCAGTGGACGTCTTCTGACTAATGATGATGATCCATTCATTTATAGTGTGATAAGAGTGAAAACTAAAGTCGTTCATTCAATTCGCGCCGATTGGTCCGCTCGAAAAAGATCCTGCTGAAAATTCAGTATCTTTTCATCACGGCGGGGTAAAGGATGAGCTGTCAAGTGGTTTATATCGTCATTGCAATGGATTAATAAACGCTTCGCATGCTACGTAAGACTCAAACTTTTTCCAGATACCAGGCGCTACCAAGAGTAGTTGCTTTCATTTGTCATAATAGTCAAATGCGCAAATGTAAAATGCAAAGATCGTATGCCATAATTTCATGTCATATTGCCATAACACTTTTTTTTTTTTTTTCTAACTATAAATATGTATATTATATAAAGTTAAATGATTATTTACGGGATATTTACCGTGGTAAGGTTGTGGAAGGAGCTCCCGATATTTCGGCGCAGTTACATGCACCATGTTCACGGGAAGACGGTATGTATATTATATGTAAAAATATTTACTTTAGGTACCCTTTACAGGTCGCAACGCAAATTTGGAAAAGTGTTTTTTATGGCCGTGCAATTTAATGATTGTATAGGAGGTTTGGCGTCAACGTAAAAAAAATGTTTTTGTGTTTTTTACCGACTTCATAGCAAAGGGGGGTGTCTCGATTAGGTTGTATTTTCAACGACATTGATATTTCATCAAAATAGGTTCAGTAGTTTAGCTTTTAAGACAAAATAACTGGAAAATTTTACTTGGATACAAATTGATCATCTAAGTAACCGAATTTGCCCATTTTATACAAATTTTGTGATGTCGGTGTTTAACTTGATAATTATTATATTTAATAGATTATTTACAAATTTGTTTCCCAATTTCCGTGTTTGAAATGAAGTGGCATTGTGAGAGTCGCGGGCATCCAGGATGCTAATGGCAGGCTGTCGTTCAGTGTGGAGGTTAAAGGAGAGGCCTATGTTCAGCAGTGGGCGTCGTATGGCTGATGATGATGATAATAATGATGAATGAAGTGGCAACTGGACAGTGACGTAGGTATGTGTCACTCACGGAATGCCAGAACTTGTTTTATTGGATCATGTTTCAGCCGAAGAGCAGTTCTGAGCGGTCGGTGGTGATGGACCGCCGGTGGTCCTTTGATCGGCGCTCCTCCAACATGCCTCCCTCCATTATAGACATCCGAGTGAGTACATCTGCTGGACCCAAATTGGGCTATCAGAAAAAAAAAACAGCAATTGCTATAGTCCTTTAAATGTAGCTTGATTGAAACGACAGCTGACGACATTTCAGGGCATGTCTTTGTAATAACGTCTGGCGAATTGCATTTACTTGAATCACAAAGATCAGTGGTTTTCTGCGTCTTAAACTATTATGAACTACAAGTGCTGTAAATATTAATAGTAAAAGTATATTTGAATTTTAAAACGGAACTGCATTTAGTGTGGATTATCACAATACAATAGCCATATTTTTCCATTCTGTCATAACAAGGTTACGTCAAGTTGACAAAAAATTTAGGGACGTGGTAAATCGATAAACGTAAAATCGATCGTTTTATTTTGCTGTGTGAATTAAATAGTATTTTTTTAAATGTTTTTTCAGAATTTTCTCTGCGTACTATCGAAGTACAAAATTCATACAGATAACGTACTATTTTTTTTGTAAACCTAGATTTCTTTTGTATATAGTATAATAATATCGAATTACTAGCAACTGTCTTAGTAAATTTTACGGAACGAAGCATCTTTATCCAAAGACTGACTACTAGAATAGCATACTAGACTGACTATTGATTGAATAGCATTTATTATTAACCTGCAGGATTTATCAAGTGACTCTAACGCTGTTGATGATGATGACACTGATTTGGAATGTACACCATTAGATTAAACAATAGATTTATTTATATTACAAAAATTTGTACTTGCTTTTTCTGTTTTATTTCATACTAGTTTTTTTGCCCGCGACTTCGTACGCGTAGATTTTCATATAAACCTTCAATCCTTTTTTTTTCCCTTAATCCGGCCTTGCGCAAAATAACATAGCCTATACTTCAATCTGGTCATAGCTAAGCATATTCGTGAAAACCGCATTTAAATCCGTCCACATTTTCTTCCAGGGGTTTAGGCGATGTGCGTAAACAAACAAACAAAAATTCTAAAAACTGCCTTAACATGTTCAGCTGCTTATTTTAAGTCGCCCTGTGTGAAGTATTGATAGAAGCATAAAAGTAATAAATAACACCGTCAACAGTTTTCAAATCAAAAAGATAATGTGACCACAGTGCAGAGCATAATTTGAAATTTTCTTTTTGTCTAAACCATTAAAAGTATATCATGTCACGTCGGGATGATATACATCTCTGAAATTTGACTGTCCAGTTTCGCTGGCCACTGAACCCTGACATAATGCTTGTCTTAACACGCTCTTGGCTAGTTATTTCTTATTTCGCGTGCATTTGTATGTATACCTTGATTAAAAAGCCATGAAATGGAACTACTCTATTTATCTGTTAAAATGTCACAGTAAAATAAAATTACTTTAATATTCTTATTCTTATTGCAAATATACACTGTATTCTTCTAAAAGCTAAGTTTATATACCCTGCATAAAGGGTGCAGCAATGACTTATTTATTTATTTATTTATTTTAACATACAATTAGGTGGGCAGTTACAGGGGACCCCAATTCACCCACCCATGGATATAATCATACAGTTTTTAATAATATTTAACTACCTTAACTTTACAAAATTAAACTTTAAAAAGAAAGAGAAAAAAAACACATAATAAAAAATTAAATTAAAACAAACAAAATATAAAAAATCAATCAAAAATAAATACTATATTACATTTACAGCCTTTATTTCAGAGGTTTCTGGATTCGTTCCTTAATATTATTATAAAAATCCCTTGTCACTCTGTAAACCTCTGCCTCCGTACACTGAAACAAATCTAGTTCCATGGTCTGGGCCAGCAGGGCATTGAGCATGTTCAGCGCTCTTGGCACCGGCGCCAACCTACCGTACTCCGTTCTGCACCAGGGAACCCGGAACAAGTTGCGCTGTCGAGCTGCCAAATATTTAGTAGGGACCGCCAAACTTAACCGCTCGAGCACAGACGGAACACTTATACGGCCAGTTATAATCCGCCATATGTATAGTATCAGGGACAACGCTCGTCGCACCTCCAGGGTATTGTAGTCCAGCATCCCAATGACAAAATCACTGGGATACAAAAAAGGGAATCCGACGTAATACCCGTACCGCTTCTGATAAAGCCATCTTAAAAACTTCCTTTGCAGCTTTTCGACCATATAAATGTATTTGTCCTCGTAAGGGTTCCAGATTATCGCATTACTCTCCATCTTGCTCCGGACAAATGCATTGTAGAGGGCCTTAATAGCAGGAATGTTATTTAAATGACGAGCCTGACGCATAACGAATCCCAGGGTCCTAAATGCTTGAGCACATATTTTTTGGATGTGCAAACTAAAAGTTAAATCATTGCTTAAAAGAACCCCGAGATCCCTCACCGTGTCCGTTCTTGGTAAGACGATGTCCCCGAGACTGTACTGCATCGTTAAAGGGGTTTTAGCCTTGGTGAACGTAATCACAGAGCATTTGTTCACGTTGAAGAAAAGCTTATTGCGTTCACTCCAACGAAATACACTGTCGATATCCTTCTGAAAAAGTAAGCTGTCACTGTTGTCACGAATCCTCATGAACAGTTTCAGATCATCGGCAAATAACAAACAACAACAACAACAATTATGTAGTGGCTGTTCACAAAACCAGACCACAAACATAAACATATAAATTTAAGTATAGTTAAATCTATTACATAAATATTATATATACTATTCAAACTTAACCTAGGGTGAAGTAATATTACAAAACAAAAAAAAAACATACTTAGTGTGATAGGTTACTTAATTATATATGAGATGATACAAAACTTATGACGCTACTTTCTTAACTATTTATATATCGATATTTATTTTCTAATTATAATTTTCTAAAATTTATCGTCGAATAAATCTTTTATCTCGTAATAACATTTTTGGGTTAGAAACTTACGAAGTTGGTTCTGGAAAAATGTTATTATTTCTTTCTTTCTTTATTGCGTCCGGAATTTTGTTGTATAGGTTTATTTTCATGTACAAAGGGCCTTTTTTGAATATTTCTATTCGTGGGACTGAATTAAAATAGGATGCGGTATATTTTGTGTTTTAAATGCTAACATAGAATAAAACCAAGAGAATGTAATACTCCTACTCCATGCACTGGAATGAATCACCAAAGAGGTTGTAAGGCCTATAACATGCTTGATCTACACGTTCATTCATCTAAGAAGGTTAAGAAACCTTCTTTAAATTTAAACTGATTAACCGAACACAGTGACAGTTGACAGTTTCAAAATTTTAATGGCTATGTCAATAACATTCTCTTTACTTTGGATCTCCTTGCTTGAGGCTATGTGATGATCCTCATATTACGTTTCGGGTAACGAAGAAATAAATCATTGATTTTTATTTTCGTTTATGTAAAAATAAAGAATTAAAATAAATGATATAAGATAGCCTATGTTTTAATCTGGTAATTTCTAAGCATATTCGTGAAAACCGCATTTAAATCCGTCCAGTGGTTTAGGAGATGTGCGCGGACAAACAAACAAACAAACAAACAAACAGACAAAAATTCTAAAAACTGTCCTATCGTGTTCAGCTGCTTATTTGAAGACGACCTGTGTGATTTTTTTTTGTTATCTCGCAATTACAGATTTTTTTATCTCTACGTTTTTATTATATATATATATATATATGTATATATATATATATATGTATAGACTACAACAGAAATATAGATTGGTTTAAAAATATTATTCGTGCAAGACACTTCCAGTCGATAGACACACACATTATTCTCGATTTGGTCCGAATTGTCCCAGCACTAATCGAAGATTTTGACATACTTCATTTCAATCAACTTACATTTAATAGACTATAGTCGGACTCGCGCGCTGTATACCGATAGCCTATTCGTAGTTAACGTTAACGCGATTGAGTAAGTGAATGCAAATGGGGAAATTCGCACTGCGCACTCGGAGAGTGTTAAAAAACAAGCGCATCACATTAAAAACCGACTTAAAAATATATGTCAAACGTGCAAAAAAGTGCCTGAGGAGATCCGTAGACGAACGAAAGTTACCGACATAGCCCACCGGATTAGCAAGTTGTAGTGGCAGTGGGCAGGGCACATAGCACGCAGAACAGATGGCTGATGGGGCCGAAAGGTTCTCGAATAGAGACCACGGACTTATAAGCGCAGCGTAGGGCGTCCACCCACAAGATGCACAGACGACCTAAAAGAGACCGCAGGAAAACACTGGATGCAGACTGCTTCCAACCGGCTCTTTTGGAAATCGATGGGGAGTCCTATCTCCAGCAGTGGACGTCATATGACTGAAATGATGAATAAGTGCCTATAAAATTTGAGGGTTGCCCTCGATTTCCCTGGGATCCCATCATCAGATCCTGACTTTATTATTTACTAGCCGTCCGCCCCGGCTTCGCACGAGTGTAAGCTCGGCCTTCGGCCTCGCTACAAAATATAATATAGCCTATGTCACCCGGGGTTAGTGTAGCTTCCCAACAGTGAAAGAATTTTTCAAATCGGTTCAGTAGTTTCGGAGCCTATTCATTACAAACATACAAACATACAAAAATAGGTACAAATCTTTCCTCTTTATAACATTAGTGTAGATTTATTTTAACATATAATTAGGTGGGCAGTTGGCGACTTGGCGATAATGTGACCAAATGAGAAGTATACCCTACCGAACAAATTCAAATTCAAATTATTTATTGAGAAAAAAACGGACAAATTCCACTAACATTTATCTCACAAAAGAAAAAACAATTTGAAATTAGTCAGCAGTTGGCGGAAAAATCGTTGAACATACTTTTTTTAAAATACAGTGGAACATAGAACCTCTGCCTTTTTTGAAGTCGGTTAAAAAAGACATCTGACGCCCGAAAAAACTCCTTTGTGTGTTAGTTGATTAAACCAATATGAGTGAACATTCGAATCGTCTACGTCCGAAGAAAGGTCGATCGTTGAGTGATCCAAGAATTAATCTCTCCTAAATATACGCGATTCTATAAATAGTGAGAGAAACTGTCGCTCAATGCTCGGCGACCATGTATTTGATCGGAGCGATCGGAAGCAGGGTCGCAACTAGGGCTGGGGCGGGGTCATTTATCGCTATTTAACACGTTTTTATTAGCTTGGTATATATATATATGTGACGGAATATAATACTACTACAAAACGTCGAATTAAATTTATATTTTGCACACGTATCAAGGACCGATGACTATGCAATAATTTATATAGTTTGTCCCATTATCCTTACCAGGATCTTCAGGATCAGCGATTTTAAAGCGTGTTTCTGAGTTTTTTAAACTGCGAGATTTATTTATTTTTGCCCCTAGATGATGCTTGCGGTTTCGTACGCGTAGATTTTAATATTTATAAACTAAAAAAAACACACTTTTCACCTTATTATTCGGTCCTTTCGCAAAATAATTTCTTAGCGGACCTCAACACTCCATATCTAGGATTTTTCTTGCCAAATTACAGCTCTTGCCAAATTACAGCTTCATAGTTACATAATTTTTTTAACACAACATTTACACCCCCATTTCACCTCTCTAATCCGTTTTTTTCGGAAAAAAATACTATAGTTTTTATTTGTTTCGTGTGAACCATTAACTTGAACACCAAAGTTCGTGTCCCAAACGTCAAAAACATAGGACTTTCATATAAACTTTAAACCTTCATTTACGATTACCTCCCTTAATTTGGCCCTTTCGCTAAAAGCTGTCTAAGCTAACCTCCACACCCAATGACGATATAACCACAGTTAACCACTTGACTGGTGCTCTTCCTCAACGATGAAATTATTCTAAATTTTCAACATAATCTTCCTCGCGCGGGCCAATCCTAGGCGCTATTATATGAATGACTTTTGGCTTTCCAATCACAAGCTTCATTTGAACCCCCCTCCCCCCCGCGACCGACGTGGCTTACTGGTGCAAAAGCAAATTTTGACTTTATGCGTGATCAAGTGGTTATATAATCTTTGCAGTTTGTCAATAGGCCATAAAGGCTGCGATCTAGGGGCGGCAGATTTTTAGAGGAAGCTCACTTAATTTCAGAGGATAAAAGTCCGCCCCCGCCCGCCCCCCACCCTCCGCTTTTTATTTTAGAAAGGTACATGGGGCGGCAGAAATAAAGTGGCCTACACTCGTAAAAAATATAAATTCGGCACTGAATCTTTGTCTACACCCCATAAGGAATCTACTTGCTACTTAAATTTCAGTTTCGTAGGTCAGGTAGTTTTTGAGATTTCATGATTATTAGTTAGTGAGTGAGTAAATTAGCAGTATTTCACATTTCTATAAATAGATAGATTAAATCAGCTTAAAAACACGTATCACGCCGTCGATAATAATCGTTGAGTACGTCCCCGCTCGGTAGCTAGGGGCTGCCAACTCTGCAAGTATGCGCAGCGCGGGGGCGGCTTGTTGCAGCTAGTTAGCGGTGAACAATGTACTTTATGTACTTACTGATGTTCCTATGCAGATGCATTGAAAATCAGCACACTATCTCCACAGCAAAACTCAGAGTCACACAACGGGCAATGGAGAAGGCTATGCTATGGAGTTTCTTTGCGCGATAAAATTCGGAACGTAGATATTTGCCAAAGAACCAGAGTCACCGACATAGCTATTAAAATCTGCAAATTGAAGGGGCAATGGGCAGGCCACATCGCTCGAAGAACTGATAACCGATGGGAAAGAAAGGTTCTAGAGTGGAGACCGTAAACCGGAAGACGCAGGTAGGCCTCCCACTAGATGGACCGACGACATTGTGAGATTCGCGGGCATCCAGATCCAGGACGCAGATGGCAGGATGTTGTTCGGTGTGGAGGTTAAAGGGGGAGGCCTATGTTCAGCAGTGGACGTCTTCTGGCTGATGATGATGATCTCCACAGCAGGACATAAGCATTTCTCAATGCTCGCCTTACCTTATTTTTGTCAAAACTGTTTTACTGATGAATTTCTAGTGTAATTCCGCTTCTACGTCGCCTCAAGTACAATAAGGAATTTGTGATTAATTTACCTGGTAAATATTTGTTGATAATGTTAATTTGATTGAGTTTTTTTTTGCCTAACCTGATATAAAATATTAATTACATAAATTGAAAATTAACGTAACCTGAAACAAAATGTAATTAATACTGAATTATTTTTAATTATAAGTAAAATTATTTAAAGTAATCTGAAACAAAAATTAATTAATTCTGAAACATAAAATATATATTAATTGAAATGACATGTATTTTAATTGAATTTAAAAAATAATAAATTATACCCGTTTCCTTAGTGCACTTTGTCGACACGTGTTTCGCCTCTTCACGAGGCATCCTCAGGACGTGTTGACTCTTCGAGCGCTTGGCCGAGAATGAACAAGCGCTCGACGAGTCAACAGTCATATTTTATATCAGGCTAGGCAAAATTAAACTCAATAAAATTAACATTATCAACAAATATTTACCAGGTAAATTAATCACAAATTCCTTATCGTACTTGAAGCGACGTAGAAGCGGAATTAAACTAGAAATTCATCAGTAAAACAGTTTTGAAAATGGACTTCCGCAAAGTAACGCCTGATTCAATCAACTATTTATTTTTGTCAGTCACTAAAATCTATTTCCTTTCTGATTCCTATTCCAATATTACAAACTAGCTTCCTATATAGGAAGCTAGTTTGTAATATTGGTGTGATTATTTTCAGAATTCAGACACACCGACCGTCACCGAGCGTCCACAACAGTCGTCGAAACATAGCGTGCAGACACAGAAGTTATTCTTTACCTCTGTAAGCTTTTACTCAATACTCAATTTGTTTATTGCGACATAATGTATGCACGCAGACCTTAACTAACATGTTTTTGCAGATCTTAAAATACACGTAGTACATATATGACCCTGTTAGGGTATGGCGACAGAAAGAAAGGAACGGGCTATTTGTATATATTGTTTTACATCTGCCCGCAGAGTAGGACAGACGCCAAAGCAATATTTTTCTTAGTGAATAATTTTTTGTCACGATGTCTGCTGTACATTCATCGGGACAAAATTTATAATACTTACATTACTTTACGTGGGGGGAAATAAACAGATTTTAACGAGGGTGGCGTTAGCTGCATGAGAGTAGTATATTTACTAGAGTTGGAGAATATTATCAAGAGTCGGTTTCATCTAGGCAAGCGCGCTCCATTGTAGACCGCATCATCGCTTAACATCAGGTGAGTTGGCGGTCAAACGCAAGCCTATTGATTTTAATACATATGAAAATGATCGTTTACCCCAGTGGAAAATAATTAACTATTTTTACATTGACTTTTTTATAGGATAAACAGCCTGTTGAAGGAAACTGGCCATCAGTAAGTAGATTTTACAGCCTATGTTTATTTTCATTGCCTTACTTACTTTTTAAGTTCTGCCAGAGCTTTTCATTTACCTTATCAAAGCAATAAAATAAAACGGCACAGACCATAAAAAGCATCAAAATATTTTTGGCCAAATGTTTATATATTTTTTTCCAAACCTGGCCCTTGTTCCGAGGCAATGACGATATAACCACTTGACAGCTCATCCTTTATCCCGCCGTGATGAAAAGGAACTGAATTTTTAGCAGGATCTTATTCGAGCGAGCCAATCCTAGGCGCGAATTGAATGAATGACTTTTATTTTCTCCAATCACAAGCAGTGCCGTAACTAGCCTTTTATGCGCCCGGTGTGAGCTTCTATAACTGCGCCCTTGAAAACAAAACTTGTTCCTGGTGTGGTCACTTCTGCGCCCCTCCAGAGTCTGCGCCCTGTGCCCCTGCCCGTATAAAGAGCCTACTAAAAGGGGACCGACACTGTATAATCAGCGGCGGCCCTAGCTTTTGATCAGGGTAGAGTGAGATCATCTTTCGGCATGTTTCATTCAACCCAAGTGTGCCTCGCCGCCTGCCACGCCTGCCCGAGGCGCGAGGCGGCGTCAACATTTTATTTATAGCTTGATTTTATTTTCGCTTTTGGTATTTTGGCGCCCCTTTCTATGTGGTGCCTTTTTTTTGTTTACGAAGGGGGAATCTTCCCAAGATACCCGGCTGCATTGGGGTGCAGCCAGGTTATGTGGGGTTATACCCACTAAAACCCCCCGGTGACCAGCCTTAGTGCTTGATAAGAGGGCTCCGAGATCTCCATTGGAACGCACCGGAACTCGCAGCACTGCGCTACGGTTCCTCCCGAGACAACTGCGTGTTGTCTCAGCCCCTCCACTCGCGACAACGTTGGTCACACAACGTTGTCGTTCTCTCCCTGGGCACGCGTAAGGTTGGTACGGTCAAAGCTCCAACTTTGACCATCCCGAACCCGGAGGTTCCCTTTTAGTAGCCTCTTACTAATAAATAATTTGCAATAATTTGTGTTCTTTAGATATAAGGTGTTTTTTATTTATTTAATGTTGAATTAATTGATTTTCTCTCTTTTCTTTCTTTCTTTCTTTACTACAGCTAGGGGGCCCCGGTGCCGTATTCTATTGCCCCGGCATCAGGACTAAGCTATCTGCCTAGATCGACCGCACCTCTAGCTCTACCCCAAGGCCGGCGCTGGCTAAATGACGGGAAGCAGCGTCACTTGTGCGAGAATCTACACCCCTGTGGTCGCCAACCCTCATGCCCAAAGTGTTTACGCAAAACCTCTTAATGATGCGTGCATTGGAAGAGGCTTTATGTCCAGAAGTGGACTAATAAATGCTGATTAGTCTCGCCGATTCCTAAATAAGGAACCCTAAATATAAAAACCTTTGATTTTTTGCAGAGGAGGCGCAGATCATCATCAGCATTAATTCCCAATGAAGTGGTAAATATTGTTTAAATGTAAAAAAGATTTAACTACTTAACAGGTTTTTGTAGCTTCACTTGTATTTTTTTTAAACGTATACTGTCCCACTCCTGGGAAAAGGTCTCCCCATCTCTTTCCATATAGTGCAATCACCCTTCAGATTTGGCCACTGTGTCTCGAACGCGTCGAGGTCATCGCGCCAGTGTTTTCTCGGCCTGCCTTGGGTCCTTCGTCTGTTTTCATGCATCTACTGTGTGATTCTCTGTACTCATCTGTCAGGATGCAACCAGGACAAGTGTCCCGCCAAACCCCACATTAATTTGGCAGCTTTGACGCCAACATCAGCGATTCCTGTAATTGAACGCAGCGTCATGTTTTGGACTCGGCCCCTCCTTTTGATCATTATTTTTTTGATCTTTTGTAACTATGTAAACAAATCTTGGAAATTGATTTTTACGTACTTCTAACTGTATCAATTAGAAACTTCACAGGTATAAGTAACTCAGATGACAAAACAATAGTTTGGTACCATCGAACTGATTAGATGATGTTGTCGGAAGGTAGTGAAACTCTTTAATAGCAACCAGTTGTTCTAACATGAACAATAACAACGCAACCCTACAACTACTGCAGCACTCGCACTACAACCTACGACCAGCCACTGTTCACAAAAATGATATCTGCAAGTAAGATACGCCAGAATTTACAAGCTGACTAACCCGATAAAGGATTTGGACAACCCGATATTAATGACACTTCAGCTGACGAGTCCTGGCGCCTTACGACTACCTTTTAACGCGGGCTTCAAACAACGCAGTGCGGTAAATCACGCGTACGTGAACCTTAACGCGCCGAGATACGGTTTGCGGTCGCGCAACTTTTCGCTATCGACTAAACAGAATCGCTTAGAACAAGTAGCCAAGTAACCGTAACTTCCATATAATTCCCAGAATGTTTGTACCAAACATGCATTACGCGCAGATCTGCACAGTCAGCAATGACCTATTTGCAAGTATTGACATTAGGCAACAACCGACTAGGTATAGGTCATCAGACAGAGCGATGGACTTCGACCAAGCGCTGATCCAGCAAACTACACCGACGGCATAATTTTTATAACGATTTTTTTTTTTCAGCCTGCCAATATCAAGTCAACTGCCGAAATGAAGAAAGCCTTAGAGGCGAGTAATCAGATAATTTTATTTACAGGTACAAATCTATAAAACAATGGACGAAAAACGCTTCACACTAATAACTCCCACCCACTAGAATCGAGGCAGCATCCCACCCACCACACTTGCGTCGTGCCTCGACTGTTCTAAACTTTAGTAACTTTACTAAATTAGGTACAAACTACCGTTAAAAACTGTTATGAAAGTACCAGACGCGACAAGGAGATGATGGAATGTCTCCGAATGTCTGATTTCCAATCAGACGCTCTAAGCATTTCCATTCAATTTCCATCAATCAATCAATCAATTGACCACGACCCGGTAAGCGCAGCGTAGGACGTCCACCCATGAGATGGACAGACCACCTAAATTCAAATTCAAATTATTTATTGAGAATAAAAACGGACAATTTTTTTTTTTTTTTTTTTTTTTTTTTTTTTTTTTTTTTTTTTTTTAGCACACATGGTCATCTGACCCCAAACTAAGCAAAGCTTGTAATATGGCTGCCAGAGACTGATATACATACATATATATTTTTAAATACATACTTAAATAGATATTAACACCCAGACATAGAACAAACACAAATGTTCATCACACAAATGTTTGTCCTACATGGGAATCGAACCCACGCCCCCAAGCGCAGAAAGTAGGTTCACTACCAACTGAGCCACCGGGGCAGTCAACATCTAACATTCATCTAACATTTATCTCACATACTGTTAAACTAAAATAGATTTCCTAGTAAAAATAGGAATAATATTATAAAATTACTAATATAATAAATACAACAAATTGCTGTAAAAATATGTCAACATAAAATTAGTATGTCATACAAATTGTCATTATAGTCAACGGCTTTTTTGCCCCTGTCCCATTGATCAGTAAAATTTTCACAATAAGTCAAAAAAACTTTCGTTATATTATTCCAACTGTCACAAATAATATCACAATCAGTGTTGGTAGCAAGAAGTGCATTGAAGTGGCGGCGGGCGCGAATCAGCAGCGGAGACATGGAGCGCGCCACGGTGCGGCTGTGAGCCACGTGGAAAAACTTGGGCAATTTTCCACGCCTATTAGCCGGAACCCCGGGTTTATCTGGCACAAACAAAGTGCACAATAAATTCTGCAGATGCAAGGAGTCAACCGATCCTCTGAGCACCTTGCAGCAAATAGCAAGCTGATTCAACATCCTTCTCACTTCTAGTGAGTTGTAGCCGAGCTGGCCGAGCAAGAATTTAGTTGGGTACATGAACGGGTAATAACCGTGAAGCTTCTTATACAGCGATCTTAAGAAAGCTTTTTGAACCTTTTCAAGCATCCGCACATAGGTGACGTGGTGCGGGTTCCAGACACATGCGCTCGACTCCAGCTTGCTTCTGACTAACGAGTTGTACAATGTTCTAATAACTAACGGATTTTTAAAATCTTTAGCATTTCGTAATACGAAGCCCAGACGACGATAGGCCTCTTTGGCGAGATCAGAGATTTGATCATGGAAATTCAGGGTACGATCAAATGTCACTCCCAGATCCTTAATGCTATTTACCCGATTTATACATAGATTGTCAAGATGATAATTATAATTGATGGGATTTCTTTTGCGGTCAAACGTCATTACATTACACTTGGTCACATTAAATGTCATTTCACAGATTCTATCTATGTCCTCTTGTAAGGTAAGGCAGTCACGGGGAGATTTTATTTCGAGAAAAAGCTTAAGGTCGTCTGCATACAAGAGACATTTGGCAGAAGTCAGCACTTTAGGTAGGTCGTGCACCATCATTTTAAATAATAACGGACCAGTGATGGAACCTAAAAGAGACTGCAGGGAAACGCTGGATGCAGGCCGCTTCCAACCGGCCCATTTGGAGATAGGGAGGCCTATGTCCAGCATTGGACGTCTTATGGCTGAAATGATAATAAGATTTCAATGCGATGGTTTGACAAATATGACTAGCTGTTAATAACTTCTGATATCTTCCCAATTGGTCGTGGTTTACCTACGTAGTAGCTCTACCTAGTCTGTGTGGTGTGGTTAAACATTTTGTATATTTACAGAGAAACGTGCAAACGATGTGCAGGATACCAAAAACTGACGAGGTAAGAGATACACATTTATTTATAACTAGCTGTACCCGCAGCTTCGTTAGTCTCGCTAAAACTCAAAAACGACTTGACCGATTTATTTCTTCAAAATCAGTTGGCCGGGAATACCACTTAATTTCACTCGTGACGCCAAAGTAGGTAAATTTAAATTTGTAAAATTTCGTTAAAGTAGGCTGTTGATTGAATCAGGCGTTACTGTGCGGAAGTCCATCTTCAAAACTGTCAAAATCAAAATCTCTAGTGTAATTCCGCTTGTACGTCGTTTTAAGTACAATAAGGCATAAAAGAGAAAATTAACCTAACCTCAAACAAAAATTAATTAATTCTGAAACAATATTAATTTAATTGAAATGCAAGTGAAATAAACAATTATATCCGTTCCCTTAGTGCACTTTGTCGACACGTGTTTCGCCTCAACACGAGGCATCCTCAGGATGTGTTGACTCTTCGAGCGCTAGGCCGAGATGCCACAATTCATTTTGGATAGACGTTTCTATATACGCTTTTCTAGACCGTACGGCCAAGGATTGGAACTACCTGCCGGCTTCCTTGTTTCCCGAGAGATATAATCTGGGCCTTTTCAAGGCCATAAGGAAGTGAAATGGAGAGAGGGAAGTGAATATATAGGTATCTCCATCTTCGACCAAATCGTCGCTTACCAACGTGGGAGTAGTTGGTCAAACGCAGACTTATTCGCGATAAAAATAACTTGATACCTACAGAGCACAACTTTCCAATTGTCAACCTCCTTTTCCAAAAGTCTATTAGAAATGTTCTTCTTTCATTATATATACATTTGCGGTTGTTTTCAGGAGATCTCTCAAGCGCATACCAGTTTATGCTCAATTGTAAGTATTTTGTAAAAAATATATAGTCTGACGCTATGTAAATCGATTCCTGGCTTCTACTCTGTAACACGTTTACCCCTACAGTTCTGACCTGCCAACTAGCGCTTCAGCTTGCCAATAAGCATCAGCAAATCGACCATGAATCGGCTAACGTAGTCGGACTCTGACTATGTAGTGACAATAGCTGGCAGGGGCTAGAAGCGATTGAGAAACCGAGGGTCGGGCTTGAGTAGTGTGCCCTGAGAAAGGCCTAGGTATGTCTAACGGCGGAATGAGATAAGATGAAGATAGTCTAACGTATGATCCCAATCGTTACGAGATATCAACATCATCTGCTCGTGAAGGCCTAGGGCCCAACTCTAAACGCGGGCCCGAATAGGCGTGCAGTTTGCAATTTCAGGCGAACGCGAACCTTGACGCGTCGAGATACGGTTTGCGTTATTTTGCAAACTGCACCTATTTGGGCCCGCATTTAGAGTTGGGCGCAAGGCCTCTGATCGCAACAGCAGAACAAGCGCGCTTTTCATATCATCCGATCTATTTATCATTTGAAGCCGGCCAATCGAGTGTCATTTTACGTGGTGACGTCAGTCCGATTGCGATGTTTATAAGGTTTAAGCTAATTTCAGACTACGCTATAATATAATATAGTTCATAGCACAACAATATCGCGCACCATACATTATTATGGACACGTTCACACTTAACTGTACTTTATATTATTGGCTCCTTCCTCATTTGCTATACTATACAGCACAATAGTATAGCGTAGTCTGAAATTAGCCTAAGAATGGTTGCTATTAGATTCCTATCGGGATAGCCTACTAATTACAAAAAAGGTTCTCGCTCTTCCTTCTGTCATAAATAGAGAAAGAAAAGCTAAGTTAGATTTAAAAAGAATGCTATAAGTATTAGAGATTGTAGTGTTTCTCAGGCATCTTTGCAATGAAACACGGTTGACATTCTAAAAACCCAAACGAAGCGCTCTCCACTTGATTCCACTATCAAAACGCTAAACTTTGTCTGAGTGATTCTCTGGTTACAATCTGAGTGTTTTAAAGGTACGAATGAATCGGTTTCTTTTAGGCAAGCCTGTTCCATCCCGTCATCGCTCACCATCAGGCGAAATGGTTGTAAAACGTAAGCCTATTCACGAATTAAATTGTTTTACTTTCAGAGAAATGCGGCGGAGAAACAACGGATGCATAAGATGTTCTCCACAAAACAAATGACAGTAAGTTCTCTTATACATGTCTACAGCCTGGAAATACTATTTTATAGTGTTTGCAAATTGGACATGGTGTGCATTATGCAAATTTTTTTTGCAGTCACGCGTACCAGAAGGTTTGGAAGATATGTTAAAAAAAGAACGAAAATTATCCAGTAAGTTAATGCATACATTTCAATATAGAGTTTATGCTATTATCACAGGAATTTAATTGGCAAGAGAAAAAAGAGGACGTAGCAAGTGTTAGAATAGCCTGGTGAAAACATTGCAAAATGATTTTTTCGCCTTCAGTATAATTATTTGGTTGAGACTGTGAAAACGGAGCCCCATCCACCGCTCCGCCTGATGAACATCGACTCCTGACAGTATGTCCTCTCGTCTCTTAAAACAGTCTGAATAATGTTATCTTATTCTTATGCGACTGTATAACTTTACCATAACAAAGATAATGCAGACTTCAGATTAAATTACTGAATACTGAAAACTAGACAATCGAGTCTAACACAATTTTAGTGAATAACATAGAAGTGTTAGAATAAACCGTTATCAGGAGTTACGTCACCAGTGGTGACGTCACTACTACTTCTATTAGAGGGTTCTACTAATGCAAATAAAACCTTAACTTTTTAAGGACTACCCTCTTTCAAGCTACTTTCTAATTTTAGACTGAACCAAACTGATTTATTCACGGGGTAGGTAACCAAAACACATTATACTCCTGATAATGAATTCTTGATCTTTTATCTCTGCACAGACCCTAAGAAGGTGCTCTATGCTAATGCAAATTTACCGCCACGTTCGTAAAAGCCTAGACGCTGTAGAAGAAGGGCAATAAACTACAGCGTCCACCTATTATACGCGTTATTCTCTTGAATATAAATTACACTTTACATCACCTTAAGTTCCATGTAACACGTAACTCTCCTAACTCACTTGACTTTAGGAGTACTTTTACGAATATAAGACTGTAGGGTATTTACAAGTATATTTTCACCGATTTACTACACAGCACTTATCTGAGAACCTTTCGGCTACAAATTCACAGCTTGTCTGCCTTGACGGGCTCTGAACGACCCCATATATACTTTTCCGGTCTACCTCAATTACGCCCCACCGCAATCGCTAACAACCAATGACAAGTGACTTTGACATTCATAAAGAGATAATCATATTGACAACTGTTGCCATGGATAACCCCAGAAGCCTCTAGTGTTGCCGTTAAAGATAATGTTGCCATGACAGTAAAACTAAATTCTACGAGTCATTTAAATAATATCTAACACAAGCAGTGGGCAAAACCCACTACGAAACATTCTCATTTCAGTATACATTCTGAGTTTCTCCATAAGTTTACAAAAGCCCATACATCTTCTGAATCAGTGATGATTGCTATAAATACTCGAGATCCCATAATTCGCTTCTTGATCCTGGTTAAAAGATCTTTTAAACGATAGGTACCCCACATGACGCGGTGCCATTATTTTTTTCATTTCCACTTTATATATAAGTACAGTTAAAAAACGATATATATCCATCTTGAATTAATGATGACGTCACCTACCCATTGACCATCTCTGAACAAAGACTTTTATCAACACGTCATTTAGCAAAATTGGTTTCAGCGCTAAACGCTTAAACTTATTTCGGTAAAAGACGTGTACGCTACAGGTAAAAACCAACATAAAATACATGTTAAACAAAACAATCCTTTTCTTTTGGTTTGTCGTAGTCGGGTAAACAATTGCTTTTTAAGTTTTCTACACCTTGTATCAGTCAGCTGCAGGCACAGATTACTTACTCCCTTTATCTTTGTTCCCATCCATGATCTGAGGAAAGCGTGGGTTGCGAGGTCAGTCCCCCAGACAAAGCGTTCTCATTGGCTATCTCAAAGTTGCGCCTACCCGCCCCTAGCAATAAACCAATAGGTCAGATGGTCAGAATCATCATCATCAGCCTATCATGTTCCCACTGCTGGGACACAGGCTTTTTCTCAGAGAGAGAGGATGAGCCCTGATCCACCATGTTGGCCCAATGCATGTTGGTGAATGTTTTATGTCTTCGAATTTTTGAAACTCTTGGTCATACCGATTTCCTCACCATGTTTTCCTTCACAGTTTTGGCTGGTGGCATTGAAACTGCACATTTTTTTATGCCATAGGTGGCAAATAAGTAGACGGACCGCCTGATGGTAAGCGACGGTGCCTATGGATACCTGCAACACCAGGGGCATCACAGATACGTTGCTGACCCTTAAAGACTCTATTAACAGCCCTTTTGGAGAACCCCATTATTTAGTTATTAATTAAGTCTTTGATGTATTTCCACCCTGTATGACAGTGGTAGCCGCCGCAGCTGCTAGGGAGAGTTCTGCGCGCAAGAAGCTCGTGCCGTTCACTCAAAACTCACAGGATACTGAACACAACGTCCAAAACCAATATAACAACATTGGACAGTTTATTGGTAAGCTTTGATTATATTTTATGGCTGAATTGGCATGATGACTAATATTTTTTTATTACCTCATAAAAAAGCTGATCATCAATCACACTAATATTATAAAGGCGAAAGTTTGTGTGTGAGTGTGTGTGTATGTTTGTTGCTCCTTCACGCTGAAACGGCTGATCGGATTAGGATGAAATTTGGTATGGAGGTAGCTTATATCCTGGAATAACACGTAGGCTACTTTTCATCATCATCATTATCACCCATTTTCATCACCATGCGGGTGAAACCGTGGGGCGCAGCTAGTAGAGCCTATAAACGAAAACAAAATTTAAGTTAGTTCAAAAAAGAAATAAGTTATAATTATTTTAATTTCATACTAGACAGAGAGCGCACTATACTGAGCTATGACGTCCTCAGGCGAGGCATACAAATGCTATACTAACACATACTTTGCGAGAAAGGGATGGAGCATCCCCTCTCTATCCCCACCTAAAACTTTAAACGCTTATATCTCAGAGATTTTTCAGCCGATTCAATTTATTTTTTCAGTATGTGTAATGTATTTAGTTATATTCATCGCTAAGCCTGTTATTTGTAATAAATTAAACATAACGCCACATGCCTATTCATCTTAGCAGATAAATTATTTCGCCACTCGCGGTCACTATAACTATGACTATAGCTAAGGGCAAAGATGGCATAAGCATCTGATCACCGTGACTTCCGAGTGTACACACAAAACGCCATCTTTTGTTGAGAAGTGAAATTGAGGATTTTGGTATTTAGAAATATATTTTTACGCCGTAAATTGCAATTGGATAAGAACTAAATACTAAATCGCGGCCATGCATTTTACGACATACGATATTTTTCTTCAAAGTGTGAAAATATTTTTATTTAACAAACCGTTCTTACCTCAGATTGTGGATACATTTTTTTTCATTTGATTGACATAAATTGTTCAAAAACATCGTGAATTGAAATCAAAAACTTGTTTCCAGGGTTAAACAAAATTTTAGAACAGTCTAAGAAAACCGTAACTTACACGGACGCTGCACCGGATGCCGCCGTCAAGGAGAACCTCATGACACAAGAGAGCAGCGACGACAATCAAGCAAGCCAGAGCATCGACATTACAGTGCTGTGGCTTGCGCTAAACGAGGAGTGTGAAGCCATGGTCAACCCGCAGGTGAAGGAGTCCTTTTTATGGACGTTTTATACTATGCCTTAAATTGCCCAGAGTTATTGCTCTGTTTTTGTTTTTTGAAATTCTTGACAAAACAAACAAATTCTTAAGTCAAGAATTTTACTTAGACTTTAACAGGGTAGACACTTTGCTTCAGCCTGTAGAAGCGTTATGTTGAAACTTTGGTAGCCGCATTGGGAGGGGCGGCAGACTATGCTTTGAATTGCTCAGAGTTAAAGGGTTCATAAAGGGTTGGCAACGTATCTGTGATGCCCCTCGTGTTGCAGATAGCTATATATAACGGTGATCGCTTACCATCAGGTGGCCCGTCTGCTTGTTTGGTACCTATTTCATTAAAAAGTCAATCATCCATCCTCGGCCACACCATCGTTTACCATCAGGAGAGCTGGTGGCCAAACGTAGATCTACATTATATAAAAAAAAGTTCTTGTTTCTTGACAAATTGAAATTCTTGACTAAAAAAACAAATTCTTTATTCAAGAATTACATCAGGGAATTTTGAATATCCATATCCATGGGGGATGGATTTTTGCTTGAGGGTCTTGCCTTGATTTTTTATGATTTTTTACCCCGTATAAGCATTAAGTGTCTGGATACTTTGGTAATCGTATTTGGTGGGGCAGGTGCAACGTCTGTACGTGGCGTACACCTTCATGGGGCGTCACGGCGCCGATCTCGAGACGCCCATCTCGCTCCCCAAGCCGAAACACTACGCCGAGAAGTGCTACTTCAACTTCAAGAAGAGTGAGAACTTTACATTCATTATTAATACACGTTTTTTATAACAGTTATATGATTATTTACGGGATATTTACCGTGGTAAGGTTGTGGAAGGAGCTCAATAAAAAAAGAGGGTAGATCGTTTTGTCTGCACCTAACTTTGAACTTTTTGACCAACCACCCACATTATCAGTCTTCCCGTGAACATGATGGATGTAACTGCGCCGAAATATCGGGAGCTCCTTCCACAACCTTACCTCGGTAAATATCCCGTACCTAAATAATCATATAACTATAGTGAACAACCGTGATAGTTTAAAACGTTTTATATTAGCTTCACTTGTAACTTACGATGTAATATTTTCTAAAATTGTTGTATCGATTTGAAACTTAGCAAGTATATGTAGTTCTGATGACAATATGATAATTTGGTACCATCGAACTGATCTAATGATGGAGCCCGGTTATAGAAAGTGGACCTCTTCAATGGCGACTAGTAAACTTCTTGTGTGCTTGTGCCCATTTTTTTTTTAATTCCACTCCTCAACTCCCAAAAGTTGTACTATCTACCTCCTGGCTCAATCAACAAACCCTGTTCTCTGAGTGTGACTGAGTGTATGTACCTCTAGAGTTTGGGTTTCTTTGGTGTTTTAAAGAGTCGCATAAGAAAGTTTCGTCGCGTAGTAAAAAGATTTTTTCCATTTTTATTGATTCTTCCCTAATTCCTTCCACCATCCTCTTGCTATGTCTTGCAGAATGCATTGAAATCTACGCATCATCTGAAGGTTGCTTTCCGTTGAAGCACCCACAGACTTTACCAATCTTTCTGGAAGTATGACCTGCAAAGTGCAAATATGGTCCGCCAACTTTTTTATTGTCGTCAAATGTTTTCTAGCCATTGCCGAGTGTTGGTATGATTTGAGTATACCCGTAACTAGAAGTTCTCTGTCGCGCCTTTTTGTTCCGGTCCTTTCCTAGTCTAGTTTTAAGTAGTTTTTCTGTATGCTAAGGTAATTTTCTGCTTTTGTACATACACCCCCAGCATTTAATCTCCACGATGCGGATTTGCCTCTCCTGGGGCACATGTCAAGATGCCGCGCGGGGCGCTCCGCTGCTGACCCGCGTGACTGCATCGTATTCAGCGTAGTCAGCGAACCGCCCGAAGATCCTCTTGGCCTCGCCTCCTGCTTGGATATCGGGTGAGTACTTGTTCTTCCTGGAGCACAGAAGCAAGAAGGACATGATGTGAGACCTTACTCCCCAGAGTCATCCTAAAACTCTCCCCAGAGATAGTAAGAGAAAGAGTGGAGAAGAAGTAAGGGGATTGAAAGAAAGTTAGATATAATAGAGGAGATTCGAAGTGAGAGAAGGAGAGAGAGTGGACGTGTGTGTCTAAGTGTTAGATGAGGACAATTTTTTTATAAAGTAGGAGCTGCGCCCTGCAGTTTTAAAACCCACTATCCAGGAAATTTATACTGCGTATAGTATTCTGAACACATTCTGAAATATCGGGAGCTCCATCCACCACCACACCTTATGCGCCTTAACACCTTATCACGGTAAATATCCAGTTAATAATCATATAACTGTAGTGAACAAGCGTGATATTTTAAAACAGTGTCTTATATAATTATCACTAAAAAACGGCTTCATAATAATGTTAGAATTGGACCAAGTTGAAATGGGACCACATGGAAGCACCAGCTTTCAAATAAACAAAGAATCATCATAACTGGTTCACCCAGTCGAATGTTCTGAGGTAACAAACTTTTTTTTTTTTAAACAGTCGAATTGATCACCTGTTCCTTAAATTATATTTCTTTCTTTTCTTTTTGTCATTCGATACGACCTGAATCATCTATTTTGTGATTGAATGTTTTGCGTGTGTTGCGTGATCCCAGACACGCGTACCTGTACCTGGGCGACATCCTGGCGTACAGCGCGGGCGGCGCCGGGTACACGGAGGTGGTGCCCGTGCGGGTGGCAGGCCGCGGGCCCGGCCCGGGCGCAGTCTGCGGCGTGCTGGCAGTGCGCGTTGACGGTCTGCACGTGCTGCGCCGCGGTCTCTCTCTCCAACCCCTCGCGTGACCGCGTACGTACTCTCTCTATCTCTAGCACTCTAGCCTCTGATCACAGATTCATCACATCATCAGCCAGTAAACGTCCTGGTTTTTTTTTAATTTATTGGCAACTGGATACACAGTCCTTAATGCCTAACTTATGTGAGTTAAATTATTCATATTTTTATAATTTTCCTACCGGATTAATGATATAGGTATATATGGAGGCCTCCCTCTTATAGAGGGGTACTGTTGCCATAACCGCCACCCTTGGCAAGCGACTATGCAGCAAAAGCGAGCGCGCGCGAGAGGATTCGCGTTCGTAACTGCCGAATGTCGGTCGAAAAGGCGAACGAGTATCCCGTGGCTTTGTTTTCCCGAATGCATTATTACGCTAGCTCGTTATACGGCATTACATAATCTGAGCGCGGAAAGATCCCACGGCGTCGATCAATTAGCAAAATCAGGAAGCTAATGAGCATCGGAGATTTGAATAGTCCACGAAAAAATATTCAGTGGTAGCCGATAAAGCTTTTATTTGAAAGATTTTATTTTATTTAACAGTATTCGGAAAATAAACAGCTAAAATTCACAAATTATAGTAGGTAGATAGGCAGATAGTAGGCGCAAGCCATAAAAAGTTTTCTTGTTCTAAATATAAAAAAAGATCCTTGATAGTCCTCGAATAAAATGTTTTACCTTAAGTCGTTTGTGATAACTACACTAATATTCTAAAAAGGAAAGATTTGTATTTTTTTATGTTTGTAACGAATTATAGCAGAAACTACTAGACCTAGAAAAAAAAAAACACCATTAGAATGCTACGTTATCCCCGAGTAACATAGGCTATATTTATAACAAGAATGTTTAAAAAAAACTCCACCCGTGCGAAGTCGGGATGGGCAGCTAGTTCTAGATAAACGAAGTTTAATAGTTTTACAAATTACCTTCCACGTTAATTCGATGAATAAGTTTGTTCACCTGAAACATTCCTTCCTTTGTTTCAGATACTTTAATGATCACTATTCCTCGCGCATCACCTTCCAATTCCTGACAACACCTTCCACCTTCCACCTTCCAAACACACATCGTTGCTATATTTATAATATAAATTATGTATTTATTTTAAATCCATTGCCTTTCATTTCATCCTCACTATCTGTCTTATTTATATAATTTTAGCTCTGATAGCGGCATTGTAATAATTATCAATATAAAACCGATTCAATTCTCATCAGAACTGGACCAAATTGAAATGGGACAAAATGGGAAGCACCAGCTTTCAAATAAAAAAAGAATCAAAATCGGTTCACCCAGTCAAAAGTTCAGAGGTAAAAAAAATACAGTCGAATTGATAACCTCCTTCTTTTTGGAAGTTGGTTAAAAAGCGGAATGGAATCATTTTCTTCTGTTACATATCGGCTATACCAGCTACAATTTTATGATTAAGAGCCAATTATTCCAGGATTTCATGACTTTACAAGATGATTCTATGGACTTATGTAAAAATCTATATAAAAACGATGCTGTGCGCTTAATACGCTGTCTGAATGGGTGTTCCCCGATAGTTACAATCTGGGTGTTTTCAAACCACGAGTGAACCGGTTTCATCTAGGCAAGCGTGCTTCATCATAGACTGCATCATCGCTCAACATCAGGCGAGCTGGCGGTCCAATGCAAGCCTATTATTTAATTTCGAAAGGTATATTTTTCAAGGTTTGACTGGTCTAAGTTCTACGAAAATTTGAGTAAAGGTACAGTACATATTCCATTCTAACAAAGACAATGCAAAGTGTACAAAACGTCATAAATTAAAATAATGTTAAATACACGTGATACAATCCATTACACGCGTAATTCAAAGTGTAATAATCGAGAGAACCTAAGAAATCATTGTGTCTTTTATACAGAACCTGCCACATCACAATACCTATGTTCTAAATTTACCAAATGTATCTCAAAATCTTCGGACTTGCTATGCTCGTGCAATATATGTTATGTACACAATTTGTTATATTCTAGCTAGTTATTATTTCGCTGATTCTGCCCTAAATTCACCGTGATCGCTTACCATCAGGTGGCCCGTCTGCTTCTTTATCATCGATGGCATAAAAATAAAAAGTTACTCGAAAATCTTTTCGCTCGCTCACTCGTATACCTATATCCTTTCATCATCATCATCATTTCAGCCATAGGACGTCTACTACTGGACATTGACCTCCCCCAACGATCTCCAAAAAGGCCGGTTGGAAGCGGCGTGCGTCTAGCCTTTTCCTGCGGTAAATCTTATCTATACCACATGCCTTTGAAATTTCAAATACATTAGCCTACCGTCCGACCGCTTCAGCGAACCCATCGAAGCTTTCGAATCGGTCATATCTCAGCAATAAATCTAGATAGGCCGACCTATCTGCTGTATCGAAATAAAGCGCGGTGCATTCCGCAGTCGAAGTCTAGCGGCGTCGCGGGTCGGACGCACGCATCACGCGAACCCACGGGACAGCGTCCCTAGTGCAATAGTAGCCAGTTCTGTGGTACTGTGCCGGTCCTCCCCCACGTGTAAATAACATCCCCTAACCACGTGTACATGTTTACATTGTGACAGTGATCAGGTTTGAGTGACGTACGAGTGATTCATGGGATACACTACACAAATACAAGTAAAATTTATACAAAACCGTTTTTTACATATCGGATATGATGAACCGATAAATAAAACACATGGTCAAAATAGTGAAGGATGAGATCGTTCGAACATGCACAATTAAGTAGGAAAACGGCTACAACTTATGGAAAGCAACTTCCATTCAACATCATTAAGAAACATGACCATTAATCCGTTTTTGTTATACATTAGAATATACGTTGCCACCAACACACACCTCATAAGAATACTTAAATCTCCACTTCTACATAAATGTATCTTAAAGAGAGACTCAGTATGTATGTTTGAAGTAATCTCTAAAACCACTGAACCGATACTGAAAATTATTATATTTATAGAAAGCGACACTTTCCCTGAGTGACATAGGCTATGTTTTATTCACAACGTGAGCGAAAAAGCATACAAAAGCCAGTAATAAAAGAAAAAATTACTACAGATAACAAAGATACAAATAAAATTTAACTCTTCTCCATTTTGTCAAGTTACAATAAAACCAAACTAAAACTTAATAAAGAAAAAAATTAATCATTCAAGAAAATTTAGACAACTCTCGAAAGGTTACAAAAGCTGTAAAATCGTGGTCGAAATGAAAACAATAGTGAAAACTATGCGCGTGAGTTTTCGCGCCGTGTGTCGACACCTCGTTCCATGACATTGACACAAAAATGCTCTCACATTGTTACGTTCTCTGTTGTAGCACACTTTGTACTTATGTAAAAATCTCTTTGTGTTCATTGGATTGCAGGAGATATCTCTAAAGTAAACTATGCACCTGCGCACCCGCTATTGCAATAAGGAATTAGTGAAGTACTTTTTTTTCGTAAAGAAGAGGACATTTTCTAGAGATACCCCACTGTATTGAGGTACAGACAGGATACAATATGTAGAATTGAACCTACGTAAACTCGGTGGCCTCTGTGTCTAACGGAGGACACAGATCTCCATAAAAACGCAGTGCTGTACTTACCTAGCAAAATTACGCAGTGTTTAATAAAAGACAACGAAAATATAGTTCACATGATCTCTACCTACTTAATTTGTTAGCTATCCCTGTATTTTTTTACTATACGGGAAATATTTACGACATGATACTTTGGACTATAGTTGTATAGTTTTCACGATGGTCTTTTGCGGTGCTGGTTTTGAGTGCGGCACGTTCGTGGATGCGCCTAGCCTTGCACAAGTCTCAGTAAAAGACCGTACTATGATTATGCACATATGCCTTTGCTTCACACGGCGCATCTAACCTGCGCATCAACTAAATACATTCTGCTTGCGCACGCGCGCCCTTCTAAATTGAGTAGGTAACTTGCACCATGTGTAAGATGCACAAATCAAGCGTAATTTGGTTTAAAATAATTACTGGCGCTATATTGATCTTTCCCTTGTATTGGTCTTTGAATTACAAACGACTCAAAATGATTCTTACTTGTCTTAAATTTTCGTACCTATTTATGAATTGACAGGCTGTTTAAAAAAGTGCTGGCAGTTGCTTGAGCAGCTCTTGTCTAGCAAAGATTAATCGGTCAATCAATCCGGTGACTGCATCGGCGCTAGCCGTCCTTGCCCCACTAGCGACGGTAATAGCACCGCCGCCCGCCCGCCCGGCCCTGAGCGAACTTTCTTCCCGCCCAAACAAACAACACCAAACCTTACCAGCCCACAAATAAGACTCCCAATCGATACTATACATATCCACTAATTACAAATTAAAAAAACTACATGCGTAATCGATTTTGATACTTGCGACCGTAATTATAAGAGTGCTTATGTGAGAAGATAGAGTGGTGTAAACAGAGAGGAACGCGGACTCTGTTGGCGTACTCCGTGACATTTGGGCGAGTTCTTTCGGTCCTCGGCACTTCAGCTGTCGCGTGTCAGTGGTGACATCACCGATAGATCGATGGGCGGACGAAATTGGTGGATCTTTTACAACATTTTACTAGGCGGTTTTATCTGTCACCTTCATAAAACCTACAACCCAAATAAGTTCATGGTTACCTTCCATGTTTGTTGATGTTTCTTCTTGTTTTTTATTTTTACTTAAAACATTCTCTTGACAAGCAGTTTAGCAGTGGAGACAAAACAGATCATGAAAATTTCATATAGATAGATTGAGACAACATTAGGGTGATTTACACCGACGGCGCGCGTTACAGCGTGCGCTATGCAATGCTATAAAATAAATTTTCTGTTACATATAGTATTTATAATGTGTATATAACTTGAAGAACCCTCTTGTTCGAATTGAGAAAAAAGGTTCGAATACGTTTTTCCAGGAAAAAGAGGCGAATGCACAGAGGATTTAACAAAAAATCAATTGATTGAATCAGGCGTTACTTTGCGGAAGTCCATTTTCAAAACTGTTTTTCTGATGAATTTCTAGTGTAATTCCGCTTCTAAGTCGCTTCAAGTACAATAAGGAATTTATGATAAATTTTCCTGGTAAATATTTGTTGATAATGTTAATTTTATTGAGTTTAATTTTGCCTAACCTGTTATAAAATATTAACTAAATAAATTGAAAATTAACGTAACCTGAAACAATTTTTTTTTTATTTCTGTATTATTTTTAATTATAAAATTATTAAAGTAATATGAAACAAAAATTAATTAATTCTGACACATGAAATATGATAATACTAAATCTGAAAACAAAAATGTATTAATTCTGAAACATAAAATATATATTAATTGAAATGACATGTATTTTAATTGAATTTAAAAAGTAATTTTGGTCAAAAAATTACACGATTATTGAAAACATTCATGCAAAACACTTCCAGTCGATAAACACACATTATTTTCGATTCGAATTGTCCCAGCACTATTCGAGGATTTTGACATAATATGTCATTTCAATCAAGCTACATTTTATAGACTATACACAAGACTTAGCGGAACAAAACATGGACTAAATGTTACAGATAAGTAATTCAAAAATAAGTTCATATTTGTTCCGCAAAATGCGCGCATAGGCAGCCGGTTTTCAAGACGAGTGGTTCCATAAATATAAATAAAGGTTTTTTTTAAATGCCAAACAAGATGACGGGCCGCCTGATGGTAAGCGATCACCGTTGCCTATGGATACCTGCATCACCAGGAGCATCACAGATCACGTAACCATATTAATGAACACTTTCATTCATTTCCTTTACCACATTGTAAAATCCGCTCTGACTTGCGCCGTTCAGTGTAAATAGTTTCATACAATATTAGAGTTTGCTGCTGGCCGGCAATATAAACTAAACAGCTGATCAAAAATTAAGTATATGTCTACTGCTGTTATTTTTGTGTTGAACTTGGCCTCGGTCGATGCCAGATTCTTGTTAGATTAGCTGCAAACCGTCTCTATTTTATTGATCATGCTTTCGAGATTATAGTAAATTTCCTAGTGGCTGCTCTTCAAGGGTTCGTATTGAAGTCCATCTCGATGACACAACGAATTGTTTACTCCGTAACTGTTTGTAGGTGGCAAGATTCGTCCGAAAATCGAAGTATTACAAAGGTCAAACTGTTGTAAGGCAGGCTCCTACGGTCAACCGTAACGGAATGCCGTTGCCGTTTTACATAACCATTGAATAATCAAGTGAAAATGTAATTCTCAAGACTACATATTACGTCCGAGATAACAAGAGAGAAAACCCAGTTTACATTTTGTCTATGACTATTTTACAAATTAGTGATGGGGTCGAATGCACACCGAATCGGTCGATTCAACTAGTGATGTACTTGTACACGCGACCCACAAACAAAGCAATAAACTTAACTTAATATAAATGTGCGTTTATAGAACGCCACAGGTATTTTACCTTGAATTGTCGTACTGTATGTATTTGTAGGTATGTGTCATATCGCCTGAACAACTCTATAACACGTGCATTTCCCAAGACAAATTGCAGTCAGAACAATATTAAACAGTAATCTATTTTACTGCGTCTGGATCGCTGCTGTCACTAATGGCGTCTCATTCACCATCTATTTATCCAAGTGTTGGTTTGACATTTCCGACTGCAGCGACTCTGCACCAAGACATCTTGTTGAATGTCTGACTCTACCAGTATTTGCCTTTTAGCTGATAAGTTTAAGAGTTTGTGATATTTGTATCTCACTTCTGAATTTTATGGTTCTGACTTTTGCATTATAGTTTGTTGTAGAAATTCTCAAACTGTGTGTATTGCCATCTTACTTCTTATTTTGAGATTGTTGCTTTCCAAATAATATTTTCTAGAAAATGCCTGTCTGCCTTGTCATATTCATTGATGATTATCTTTTTTCTTTGTATATTTTTGTTACGCTACTAAATTAATAAAAAGTACATTATTATCCTAAGGGTGAAAGTAACTTATTTAGTCCCGAGACGGGTGAGGACGCTAATAGTCGAGGGACTAACACTGTGCTTTTCATTATGAATACAAGGAAACTAAAAATTAAAACATGAACTGACACTGGTAAATACACGAGAAGTGCGGGACCATGATCCTCTGAGGAGAAAATAAAAAACGTTGGAACATGGTTCAATACAAATGTGAAAATAGAACTAGTTTTTAATTTAAGTGTCTGTCAGTTGAAGGTGATTCTCCTTAGGGCTGAAATGTATTACTTTCAACCCGCTCCTCAGGTAACTTCAGACCTACTTTCCGAGTATGAATAATGAAAACGTACTTTTCTTTCGTAATATTGATGTATTGTATTTTCTAATTAACTGGTTCCTAAAAGGTGGAATAAAATTATTGTACCGTTTTGGTTTTCTTCTTTTTAACCGAATTCCAAACAGTAAACGGTTCTCAATTCGACAGTTTTTTTTAAATGTTTGTTACCTCTGAACTTTCGACTGGGTGACCCGATTTTGATGATTCTTTTTTGTTTGAAAGCTGGTGCTTCCCATGTGGTCCCATTTCATTTGGTCCAGTTCCAATCCACAGGATGTGAGTTTAAATCC
This sequence comes from Agriopis leucophaearia, assembly GCA_949125355.1. Classification (NCBI taxonomy): domain Eukaryota; kingdom Metazoa; phylum Arthropoda; class Insecta; order Lepidoptera; family Geometridae; genus Agriopis; species Agriopis leucophaearia. The sequence goes on from OX421262.1 coordinate 2,855,217, forward strand.
CAACAAGTAGCTTGAGCTGCTGGTGATGGAAAACATCGCGAGGAAGCTGCAGCATGGTGGTATTTTCTAATGCCAGCTGGCTAGCTACCACTGTCAAGCACTTATTAACGATGTGTTCTGACTGCCTCACTTGTGAGCTAGTACCACAACTTCACTTTACATGAGATAAGCTGTAGTCGAACGTCTAATAAATGCCCTATTAGATCAAATGCTGACCATAAAAAATATTTAATGTTCTTTCAAGTATATCTGACAATGTTCCCTGCTGCAAGAATTTCTCGGCTTGCAGGTATGACTAACGCTATCCCTGCCGCGTACTCGTATTTAGCGAAACGTAGGTGACGCTAATAATATCGCATCTATTTCAAGTTCATACATTGATTACACATACCTACGTACACGTAGAGACTCGTAAATGCCTTGTAAATATCTCCTGTTTATAGTTATTAGGGCTCTTGTACATCTTTAACTAATAAACAACATAACATTATATTATATGTTAATGATTAAATCAGGGTCTCACAAACTTTGCGGTGAACATAAACTTACAGGTATAGGCGACGAATTTTCTGAGCTAGCTAAAAGTTTAAATAGAGTCAGATATAGTTGCTTTTGCAAGCGACTAAGCATTCGGATCTACCCTAGCTGAGTTTGGTTGAGTTTGTTTTATACTCTGTATAATATAGGTACCTACAGAGATTAGCAAATATATACGAAAAAATCATATTTTTAGAAGATCCTGACCAGTGGAGAAAATTCACTGCAGACGGCCTTGTAGGATGCCTAGTTGAAGGTGCTGACCCAAAAACGTGCACACAGCATCAACAACTCAGCGCATCCCACGAACAGCCAGTATTTGGCTTGCCAACGGTGCGGTGCTTCAGTCGAAGTGTTACTCAAACTACCATCGTTGCTGAAACCTTTGATAAAGATGAAAAGGGCCAATGATGATTTTTTGTTCACAATCCTAACCACACAACTCGTTTCGCACTGAGCTTCCTACTTACGTATAGATATATGTCGTTATTGTTTTCCAATAAGTACAGTTAGAACTTTTTGCTCTTACTTTAACGTCCTCAAATATCATATTGACCGGATGTCACGCGGCGGCGTATGCGCATTCCGGACGTTTGCCATAAACCCGCCGTGACGGACCTTGGTATCATTCGGAAATAACTCTTTGGGTTAAGCGAATTCATCGAATACTTTAGACTTCTTCTTTCAGTTACTGAACTGTGTGGCATTGAGATAATATTAGTTGAATTTTCTTGTTTTTGTTTTCTTAAGTCCCTTATTTCCTCTATGGTTTTACTGATCTGGACTCTGCCTATGTTATGTTGATACGTTGACTTTTTATGAGTATTTTACAGGCTTATTTTTTTTGATCGCTTATAGCGATAAGGCCGCCAATTGTTTCACTAGTTTTTAAGTTGTTTTTTATGTTACCTACTATGTACGTTTGTAATTTTTGGTGTCAACAATAAAGAGTTATCTTTCTATCTATCTTTTTTATGATATCTATCAAAGTTTAATGATCTTCATTTGTCAATTTCCTTAACTTCTTTATATTTGAGGACATTCAGTTGTCTTAATCCTCTATAATAAACTCTTTATTATCTTAAGGAGTCCATCATTGTTGTTTTTTGCGATTCGTCGGACACTTCCACATGACGTCACAGCCGTGAAACAGAGCTTCTACTTCCCAGAATGACAACATTTGCTAGGCAATCGTGCTCCATCGTGAACTGCATCGTTGCTTACTAGGTATAAAACGAGATGGCGGTCGAACAGAAACCTATTTACGAACAAAATAATAATAAATTAGTGATAATTTTTAAAACAGGTTGGAAGAAACCCTTCCAAGATCTTCTAAAGCAAAGCTAAATGTTGCTAGATTCTACATATCTAGGTCCTTGTGCCAAGTATCCATACCTTTGAATGGTCCGCTCAATATAATTTATATTTACTTACCTACCGTCATCTATAAGTGCATAAATCGTCACCTCTCAGCTGAATACATATTAACGGCTGCCATATATCTTGAGGCCCGTTATCGCCAATCATTTGAGACAGATCAGCAAGTTCAAGTATACTGCCCACTTGGCAGGACTCTTTGGCATGCGAGAGGCTGGTCTTCTAAAGCGACTATCTTTATATTTTGGCTGCGTAGATTGCCTACCTACTCAACTAGTTATGGTCTACTTATTATCTCTACGAACTAAGCGCCGCTTCTACAGTTCTATCTGAGTTGTACCCAGGATTTGATTTCGGAGGGTGTTTTAAGAAATTGTAGAGTAGTACCGATTTGCCGACTTTTAGGCAACAATGGCTTTGTTGAGTTTCCAGTTGGTAACCAGATGCGAGTTTATTGTTATCTTCCTAATGACATCGGTGCAAAACTTCGGAAACATCTTCACTGACAGCAGCGTTCACGATGTTCTTGTCTTCATTTTCAGGGGATGTAACCCCTAGTAGGTGAACCCAGGGGTCCCTGAACGAACCCCTCCTCTCCCTGAATGAATCCCTTATGAATTCTATATCAGCTTCATTCACTTGTAACTAAGGAACCATGTAAGCAAATAATTAAAGTCCATCTGCTTCTGACGAAATTGTTTCAAATTTTGCAAGTGCTTATTTGTAATCAGGATGTCAATATAATAATTTGGTACCATTGAACTGATCTGATGATAGAGACTTAGGTGGATAGTGTATTCCTTTCAATAGCTACTAGCAAACCCGTGCAATATATGGTTTGTTTTTAACGAGCCCTATACATTAAACTTGGTAACTCTAGTCTTATACGAAAGATGAGTAGGTGAGAGGTGGATTGTGGAACTCTTCAATAGCTACCAGGAAACTCCTGGAGTTTGGGTTCCTTTAGTTTGTTTTAACGCGTGTTCTTTTAGTTTTGTAAAACTATAATAAAATTATTAACCAGCTAACCGTACAATTTTTCGGGATAAAAAGTTTGTGTCAAAGTTATGGGCTATCTTCCTGCTAATTACTAGTCAAGTTCGATTAGATTACGGAAATTTAATTAGAAATTTTAATACGCTCACTTACCTACACACTCCCTCATTTAACTTTAAATTTATTACTGTTGTTCGGACATATATTTTTTTGTCATAGAAAAGTAGAGCATCCGACTTCAATCGGCTTCGTTTGCGAAGTGTCAATGAGTAGCTCTGTAGCGTCGCCTTTGGAGGTCATGGTCAGGTTCAAATTTATACGGGACAACCTCGTCATTCTTTTTGACAAAAAATAACTATAGTCAAAATTATCAGAGATGTCGCTAATCATATTTAAGAATAGGAAATTCAAAACAAAAATGTATCTTTACTTGAGGCTTTATCTATCTTTACTTCAGTCCAGGTTAAGCGTGATATCATCTTCGACCAATCCGTCACATAATATAGAAAAAAAACGAGAAACTTATATAATGTCAAGAACAGTCCGGCCGCTGAGAAAATGCATTTGATAAGTGCAATAATAACATTGTAAAAATATGAATTAAAACAATTTCTTTTATATTTTATTATGCTACCAGATAAGTACAATATCATTACGTTCAAAAGACTATTAAAAGTAATCAGTATTTACTGTTTCCGTTCAAATTTTTACAACTTAATGGCAATTTTCAGACGCATTCTTTCAGCGGCCGCGCTTTAGGTAGTAGCAAATATAATCTGCATTCCATATCTGTAATTTAATCTCAAGGATAAAAGCATACCAGGTGCGCGCCAAACCCAGAGATTTGCCAAATTAACGGTAATTTATCTCTTGAGCGATGACCTCTGATTTGGATATTGCATTGAGCTTTTATTATTAGATTTCATTGAATAAATGATGCATTTTATTTATTTATATTAGAGGCCCTCGAGCGGTCTAAAAACTCAGACTTTAGGGCTGGTCAGCCTACACGAACGTATTTACTGTTAACGTATTAAGGGGTTTGGCAAACTTGGGATCTTTAAAAAAAATCGTGAAATCGTTCTTTTGTATTTTTTTTTACCAAATCTGTCAAAATTCTGTTTTAAACTATATTGGTTATAATCTATACTATAATATTATAAAGAGGACAGATTTGATTGTTTGTTTGCATTGAATAGGCTCCGAAACTACTGAACCGATTTGAAAAATTCTTTCACTGTTTGGAAGCTACACTATCCCCGGGTGACATAGGCTATATTATATTTTGTAGCGAGGCCGAAGGCCGAGCTTACACTCGTGCGAAGCCGGGGCGGACGGCGAGTATGATTATAAATATATTTACCATGATAAGGTTGTAAATGGAGCTCCTGATATTGCGGCGCAGATAAATGCACCATGCATATGCCGTTAACAATCATATAACTGTCAAAATTCCGTGCTAATATGTCGTTGCAGAAATAAAATAGTAAACAAATACCTATCATGGTCAAGTGATTTACGGCTCGTTGATTACTTAAAATGGCGTCTTTTGCAAGAGATGTTTATATTTTGACAGCTAATGTACTGCTTGGCAGGTATGCAAACATAGCTGGCGTGCCGCAAGGAGATCAAAGATTATGTTACATTGTGGCGCGTCCACTCTATGGATCGACCTTGGCCTCTATGCGTTAGCGTATGATAATGTATAGTAATGATCTGACTACCCTATGTAGGTAGGTACCTATATATTTAAGACATTTATATTACTCGTATTGAAGACAATCAAAAACATTTCCTACGGTATCAACAGTATCGTGCTAAAGTATTTTTACTAGATTATTCCACCCAGTGCAAAAAGTTTCACATTCTACCGCTTCATAAAAAAAGTTGAATCGACGAAACAAAAGCTTCACGAGAATGGGTTACATCAATGAGCGTAGGCGCAGGTGCTTAAGCCACCATAAAGGGTGTGTGTAAGCTTCCTAACCTAAGAGTAAATACGATTAGATCTGCATGACCTAATTCCCTTCTTCCCATTTTTCTATCGGACTGCCAGAGTGGGCACGAAAAATCAACACCGCTTCATGGTTGATATTCCGAAAACCCGTACGATACGCTTTAATTCCATTTTTATTGTGCGAACTACTTGTCTGTGGAATGGGGCTACCGGAATGGGTGTTCCCCAATAGTTACAATCTGGGTGTCTTCAAATCTTGAGTGAATTCTCGGTTTCTTCTAGGCAAGCGTGCTCCATCGTATACCGCATCATCGCGTTACATCAGGCGTGTTGGCGGTCAAACGCAAGTCTATTAAATGAATGAATAAAATAAAAAAGTTAAATAACGTTGCATTAGCCCCCTCTCTGCCACTCAAGAAAGTCCTGGCTACGCCCATTGTTTCTTTTAGGTATACGTTTACTATGCATTCGTTTGACCACAATCTCACTTGATGGGAAGTAATGATGTAGTCGAAGATGTAGCATGCTTACCTAGGTCTTTTTTTAACATTCCCGAATTGTACCTGCCTGTTCGGAAAGACGGGTAAGGATTTCCATACCTCTGCTGTTATGTTAGAAAAGAGGATTGAAAACGCGTCGGAATGAAATTTCATAAGAGTGCAAAGCGAAACGCAGTCGCGCGCGCGCATTCACCTTGATAAAAACCGCCGTATACGGTTGAACCTATAGTCTGAGTATCCGGCCTAACCTTACGTAATTGCCGTGTAATATAAATAGAATTCATAAGAGTGTCTTCTTGCACTGCTTCTGATACTGTTATGGAAGAATTAGACAGTATTAGGTAGTCCAGTTCCAGTGCACACTCACCGTAGTGGGGTACTCTGTAAAATACCGTGCTGTAAAAACTCGTAAAAGGGTGTTACTGTTCAATCCTAAATTGCATAGACGAAAATGTTTCAAGTGTCTGTTATAGCATTTCAATACTAATATATGTAATATTTATGTCTTTTAATATTAGCTCATCGCCCTGATCACATGTTTATTTATATTTCTTACAGCTATACCGCACAGCTGGGAGTTCAAAATTCTCATTTATAAAACATTTTTATTTCTTCTGTAGCGGATTACTGACGCTTTCGCGATTTGACGTCACGGCTTTGATTTTATGAAGTAGGTAGGTATATGAGATAGATTTATGAAATGATTTTTTCTTTCCTTATTATTATTGTTTTATCATGGAAGATGATGAGGTTTTTAAACATTTTGCTTGAAAAAAAAGATTGAAAAGGCGTGTTTATATTTTAGGTAGAACAAAAATGCACGAGAAAACGTCAGGAAAAATAAATTACACAAATATTAAGTAGTCAAAAATGAGAATGAGTAATATGAGTACCTATGTTTTCATATTTATCGGGACTTATCGCGCACTATTAAGTACCTATGTGTCAAAATACTATACGATACATTAAGATGTACCACACCAGTACCTACTTAATTCAATTTGATAAATAAAATTCTTACACACAATTTATAAAATTGTCCTAAACACACAAGCACACACTATACATATTCTACACACCAGAAATCTACCTACGTTATTCTAACAATCTCTATTTCTCTTATTCTCTATCAGCTGACTAAAAAAAGTAACCTTACGATTTCTTCCAGACTCGATTTATTTCTATAATCTTCGACTGTATTTCGAAATAGCGACAAAAATGTAAATAAATAACGAAATGTTTACCTAAACGCTATAAATTATGACGGACCAACATATTTCTGTATCAAATCTCCTGGACGATGTAAAAAGCTTCTTGAGTGAAAAATATAGTGAAAAGTGATTCGAGTGTGAAGTAACACTGTACAAAACATAATAACACGAATAACAAAGACATTCACGATGGATACTGAACACTCAGACATATTGACCGCAGAGGCCATAGGTCAGTTACTCTCCCTATTGGATGGACAATGATAGAAAATGTTCACACGCTTGTATTTGCTTAGAAGAAAAAACAATGTTCATAAATCTTTTAGAACTCTATGTAAAACTCAAAAGTCATCTTACAAGCTCGATTTTTTGTCAAATACTCCACGTTTCTCAAATTTATTCGACTCTGTTTCCCCAAGATAGCCCCCCTCTGCGATCTTGTTTTAAGTTTATGAAGTGAAAACTTCTTTAGGCGCGTTGAGCACTTTTTGAGTGTACAAAAATCATGGAACTCGCGTTATCGTCACCGAACGCTGTACAGTGTATTTTAAAACAGCGCCATCTCTTGTACAATAGGTGAATTACTACTTAAGTTTTTACTTCTGATGTGCAGTCCTATGACTGATGTGTTTTGTTTCTTGCTACGAGGTTTTGGAAGGGCAGAGTAAAAAAAAATGGCCCACTCGTATAGTATCCGTAGCATGTGCTACGATGCGCTACACCTGTCACTTTATAGTTCACATAATTTATGCGAAATGTCAAGCAACTAAACGTAGGTAAAACTGAAACAAGAATGCTAAGAGACCTGCGTGTAAAATGCAGCATGGTTTTGCATTTAAAATTCAATATGGTACTTTAAATACATTTTCTTACTGTTGAAAAATTCACCGATAAAGTAACTATAGCAAAAGCTTCTTTAATAGAACAAAATGATGTACAAACCTTTGGAATATTTTGCCAGAAACTGTTATGAACATAGTTCTTTCTTCTCTAGCATCGATGTTGTCGCTCGTTGGTGGTAGATTAGTTTTAACTTAGATTTGTCATTGTTCCTCCTAAATACTAATTGGCATGATTTCTATTGACAAAAACCTGGCAAAACTCTTCAAATTAATGCTGACCTACCTCTCTAATATTGACACTAATATATCTCTAATATTGTTGGTTCCAAGATTCCGGAGCTCAGCACTGTAGTTAGACAAAACATTTAAAACTATGACAAAATACAAATAATAATATAGACGTTTTGTAGTATAGATTCTAAATAAAAATACCAACACTTACACACTACCTACACTTGCATTGTATGTCGCATGTTTCAGCTATCAAAGCAACTAGCACAGCATGGTTATGCGCTTTAGCTTTACTTGATAAGGTACTGCGCTGTTTGTCTATTAAGAGTCTATTCTTCGTGCGTCCTCTATCTCGTTCGCGCATTATATTATTTTTGAAGATATAAATGATTGAATGGACTTATGTGTGATCTAAGCTGAACGAATAAAGAAAATAAAATATATTCAGTAAAATTTGCATTTTGGTACAAACAAGTTTTCAAAGATAACAATCGAATAAAATAAAAAAAATTACCTACTAGATTGATCACAAAGCATAGACTCTTGTGAGTTAAACCAATTGAAGTGAATTTCCATTCATATCATTACAGTCGCGTCTAACTTGCTTCCACAGACCAATAGCAGCAGCGGCAAGTCGAGGGCACACGTTTGTAACAAAAGAAACTGTATAAATAACTACACACCAAAAACGCCGGTAGCAAATTACCATTCAAATCCTTGTATGACAAAACACGCGGGTCCGCGTTCAACCTTGTTGCAGCTGAACATGTCTGGGGCTCTACCTTTGAATCGCTCGTATAATTTCGCACGAAAATATCATGGGAAGTGAAAGATGTTCGATTAATAGAAAGCTAATTCGAATGTTTCAAACCACTCATTGCGTTAGCGAATGATATAATTATTTAAAAATGTTATTGTCTGTCATTTAGCATGATATTATTAACGTGCGAAATATCATACCAGCGATTCAAATACAGCCCCTGGTCTGTGGATACCTTAAGTCATTGTCAGTCTCACAAGTTGTCAATTCTATTCCACAACTTCGACCACACTTATCATCTTACATCATCATCATTCCACTGCTGGATATAAGCCCAAGGCAAGTAGACTGATCCTGGGTTTTTCTTCTCCATCAACTCGCAAACACTGTACTCTACGTTTGCTGTAGTCCATCACTCACCATCATCCACCATACCTCCCTCAACCCAACCCTATGTTCAACTGAATAGCATCATCATCATAGTCATCACCTTCACGCAAACGTGTATCATTTATAACATATCATGCCTGTACTTTTACCCGTGACCATCTGAATCTGAAGTGGTAGTGGTGGTGCGCAGAGTTTGGCGAGTGGCTGAGCCGGGTGTCGGTGCCAGCGCTGCTGCGCACGCGTGTCTGTGCAGAAGAGAGGTGCGCCCGCGCTCGCACGCTGCAGATCAACATGGAGGTAAGCATTACCTTTCATATATTACTCGGACTCAACTAGTTAAAGTAAATTAAGTAAACATTTATTTCCAAAAAGGTAAAGATATGTATATATAGTTAGTTAAAAATCATGTATAATGCGTATATTGTCTTCGCATTGGACCCCAAACTCGGCTAGGCCGCTCTCTTGGTGGCCCATGTTAAGATTTAATTGGAATAAATAGCGCGTGGTTAAGAGTTTCTACTACTTTTAGCAAATTAGGATAAATGAAAATAGATTATAGATAACAAAAGACAGACAAAAAAAACATAATGACAATATATCAGTTGCCCGAGATTTAGTATGCGTAGACTGTAATATAAATTTTCAGCCGCCCTTTTCCCCAGCTTCGGCCCTCGCGCAAAATTCTTAGCGGACCTCTACATTTTATAACGACTCTAGCTGCCAAATTTCAGTTTTTGAGATATTGATTTTATAAAATTAATGTTGAGATAACTTTACGGTGATAGCTTAATTTGTCTTTATCGAATGATAGTGGGAAGTACTGAAACCACATATCTAAGTGGGATTAGGGTTCTAAGAAGAGGGCTTTATGGCGATATTTCGATAACACAGATCAGACAAACAAAGTAGATATGCCTGAACTTTCAGCGTCACCAATGAACTAACTAATTTTGGTATGGAGGTAGCTTATACCCCTGAATAACACATGAAACAATTTTTATTCTGAAAAATAACAGTTCCTGTAGGTGCAATCACGTTAGCAACTAGTTTGTAACATAGAGGATAGTAATTCTCATCGTTCTACAACCATAATATTAGAGCTATAACGTTTTTTACAACATAGCACTATAGCGTCGATAAAAGATACAGTGCGACCAATTTATCTACTGAGACGAATGGGGGAGCCACCAACAAATTTTCTGAATATAACTGGCAGCCATCCGTAGAAAACTCGTAATTTCATAATTGGTCCAACTCTACAGATAAACTGGCCGCTTTATCTGATCTTTGAATCACGCGCACCACATGAAAGTAAAAGCAAACAAAACAGGCGTTACGTTTTTAGAGAGCTGTAAAATGGCGGGAAATCTGGCGGAAAATCTCGTTACTGAAGTTTACGATGGCTCGTAGCGAATATCCGGTGATTTTATGTTCTTCCTGGAAACAATATTTAAAATGGCGCCGGTGACATAAGTAATGAAGACGCATCCATAGGAAAACAACCAATAAGAACCAATCTGGGAAAGAAAGCTAAATGCCCATCCAAGGTAGGTTAGTCTAATAATTTACTTGCGAGAGCAAAGGGTTTGCGCTCTTTTTTCATGATACTGGTAAGGGGCCATCCATAAATTACGTCACACGAATTTTAGGACTTTTTAACTCCTGGGGACAACTCCAACAGGGGGCTGTTGTCACATTTTCAGAACCCCCTCCTCCCTGATGTGACGCCACACATTTTTCAAATTTATGCATGATATTTCGGCGCAGTTACATGCACCATGTTCACGGGAAGACCCGTGACGAAATATCGGGAGTTCCTTCCACAACCTTACCACAGTAAATATCCCGTAAATAATCATAGAGCTGTAGTGAACAACCGTGATAGTTTAAAACAGTATTTCTCTTCTGTGTGTAATTTTTGTTTCTGGTGTACACAATAAAGAGTTTCTATCCATCTATCTATCTTACCATATCGCTCTTTTTTGTCTGATCTGCGGTTATAACTCCAATTTTCATACACATCTTTGTAAGAATAATTATTTAATCTTCAACTATTTATTTCACTACCACGTTCAATTGGACCGATTGCCAAATTGCTAGAATTCCATAGCTATCATTAGTATAGCCTTTAATTAATTACCTAATTATAGTTACATATTGTACATTTGATAAAATTATTTTGACACATGTACTATAAGTGTTCCTTGTAAACTAAATTATGACTCATTATTTTATTGTCTGTAAGGTTGTCATCGGACTTTATTCGAATAATAGTACGTTAACGGTTAATAAATCTTAAATGGCTCATTTTGCTCGATTTATGTTGCCAGTCATAAACGGATGCCAAAACATAACAATGTTCTATTTCTGTCGTTTATTTTTCAACCGTTCTAAATTTAAATCATAATGTTATATACAGCGCCATCTGTTGAGAGAGCCAGCTAACGCGTAGTCGAACTCTTATTCAAACCGCTGGTTCGTGGATTGTCGATGTTGTTTTAATTGTAAAAGTTTGGAGAGTTGGTCGTTGAAGTTGTTTAGAAAAGTTTCAAGAGATGGCGCTCTCTATTTAATACACTATATAAAACGACTGAAATTATTAAGAGTTCAGAAATCAGAAATAATTTATTGTCAAACTGTATAAGTATTAATATGATTTTAAAATAGGTTCAGTCAGTCTCAACAGCTTCGTCCTTAACGGACATACAATATGTCAAACTAATAGTAAGTAGGTATAATATTAATCAAATAATGTCCATTATTGAATTTTTTTTTTCTTTCTTTATATTTTCAATTGAAGGTAAGAACTGTACTTTTGATAGACAGACTTAAACCATAAAATCCCAAGATGTTTATGGGAATCTAATATTCCTCTACGCTGTAAAGTCTATGAAGACGTTATCACATCTGAATTTCTTCAAGATTAGTAATAGAGTTTAACCACATAAACGTAAGAGGTCACATACAGTTTGAGACAGAGTTACAATAATATTAGAGATTTTATTATATTTAATATCATTCATTCGGCACGAGTTTTTGCATAAGTTACCTACCTGTGTCTGTCCCATTATTTTTAAAACCACTTTGTCTCGCCTCTCCCAAGGATTCTATTTATATTGAAAGTGAATCTATTTTCGATTGGCATTGTTTTGACAGTTTCGCTTGACGGATGACCACGTAATTGCAACCAGGTGGTGGTGGTCGTGTATTTTTGCTAGCTTTCCAGACGGCATTAAGTACTTACTTTAACTCTCTATTTGTGCTCTGAGTCTAGTCTCTCTGGGTTTTTATACACAGGGTAAGCGGAAAGGTTGTACTAAGTCAAATGGGGTCCATAGTACCCATAATTATGAATTACTTTTACTATAGGACGAATCCTTAAAATCGCGAAAAAAAAATTAGCTGTTCCCTACATTTTGCAGAGTGTGAATAACCGTTTTCTATGAAATAGCTGATATTTTTTTCGCAATTAAGGGTTGGTTCCGCAGTTAAAGTTGTTCATAATGATGGGACCTCTTTCGGATTAGTACACCCTTTCTGCGTAACCCAGAACACATATTTTGATGACGTCGGGAAGTATTCAAAAGATGTTTTACCATAGATTTAGGATGTAATTTTTTTTAGGTCTATGGTTTTTACAATAAAGAGTTTTGAGATAAATTTTAATAGTAAAATGTATCCCAAAATTCCTTATTGTACTTGAAGCGACGTAGAAGTGGAATTACACTAGAGATTCATCAGAAAAACAGTTTTGAAGATGGACTTCCGCAAAGTAACGCCTGATTCAATCAACTATTCAAAAGATTATGGGGATTGAGTCACCCTCGTCCGTGGGAATGCACCCGTAAATTCTGAAACCCCACACGTAGTCCCCGGGTGGTGCTAGTCAGGTGACAACATACTGGTGGTAGGCTTCGGCCGAGGCTAGTGACCACCCACCGGACAAAGTCATGCCGCCAAGCGGCCTGGCCGTGTTCCGGCATGTTGTCCGGTGACACCGTTAGGTAAAACGGGTCGGATCAGTTACTTCACTGATGTAAGACCGTTCTGCCATGTGATGTTGGGCTGCATCGGGTAACTAGTCGCGGAGGGTAGCGGGATCCGAGGCACGGTGCACCGCTGGCCGACCGCAGTTAGTAGGGGGCCCAAGTAGTGAACTAGCCACTCATGAAAGGCTGCCCCGCCAACTCGCGAAAAATCCCGGGATGCGCCATCGTGCCGGTCGGCGACCGGGTGAAAGGGCCCGATGGACATCCCCGGGGGGGCTCGGGCGTCCCCGCAGTCTCCAGACTAGTTCCCCAATGGTGTAGCCCCGCACCGTATGTCTACTGGTTAGCAGCGTGGAGTCTCGATCCACTGCCGTTTTCCCACCGAATCACTCACACAACAAAAAATCATGCAGCAAAGGAAAAATGGAATGAAGTTTACACAGCGGCTGCACGCCCTTTCACTTAAAGTGCACCTCATAAACATCCGAGGTCTGCACTCAAATCTCGTGCCAGTCCACTTTCACCTGGAGACTGAAAAACCGGCACTATTTTTCCTAACGGAGACGCAGATCGGAAGACCGTCTGACCTGGCGTACTTATCATACCCGGGGTATACCCTGGAGCACACTTTTAAGCCTAGAGCTGGTGTGTGCCTGTACGCCCGTGATGACATCTGCTGTCGGCGTCTCCGTCAACTTGAGGACCCCAGATTCTCTGTGCTCTGGGTCCTGGTGGACACGGGAATAGAGAAAATTCTCTACGCCTGTGTCTACCGGTCGCACAGCGGAGATGAGGAGACAACCAGGCTCACTCAATATCTGATTGAGGCGGCGGATGCAGCTCAACTAAGGTACCCTACAGCCCAACTAGTGTTACTGGGGGATTTTAACGGCCACCACCAAGAGTGGCTATTCCCACACCGGGACACTGACCATGCTGGGAGAAAAACACGTGAGCTTGCTCTAACGTTGGATCTCACTCAGCTGGTCCAAGGAGCTACACGGGTACCTGACGTTGACTCGCACACGCCTTATTGCTTGGACCTTCTGCTGACAACCGATCCAGACCGCTACTCAGTGTCAGTTTGTTCACCTCTGGGTAACTCTGACCATTGTCTGGTGAAATCTGTATCCGTTTACTCCCCGCCCGATCTCAGCCCTAGGGGCACCCGGCGGGTGTGGCGATACAAGTCGGCGGATTGGGATGAGATGCGATCTTTTTTTTCGTCTTATCCTTGGCAGTCAGTGTGCTTTTCTTCTAATGATCCTTCGACCTGCGCGGATGCTGTGACAGATGTGTTGCGTCAGGCCATGGAGTACTATATTCCTTACTCCGACGTACCACTGTCCGGCAAAGCTCGCCTATGGTTTGGACCTCAGTGCATTCGCGCGGAAACACGCAAACATGAGGCATACCTAGCCTGGGTCGATGCTCGACACCGCAAAGCGAAAGACTTACATCAGAAGAAGAAGGCATATAACACGGCAGCCAAGTCCTGCAAAAAGGTTCTACAGAGGGCTCGCTTTGACCACATTAGCAGAATTGGGAACAAACTTGCTTCGTACCCTGCTGGTAGTAAATCGTTTTGGTCCCTAGCTAAATCAGTCGAAGCGAACTTCTGCCACCCCTCACTCCCTCCACTGCTGAAACCTGATGGGACGCTGGCTCACACCGCTGAAGAGAAAGCAAACTTGTTTGCTTCTCAGTTTGCGGAGTCTTCGCGTCTTGATTCTGGTAGCGCGATACCTCCAACCACACCTGGCTCCACGACATTTATGTCAGATATTCGCATTCGCCAAAAGGAGGTTCGTAAAACGCTACGCAATCTTGATGTGAACAAAGCCAGTGGCCCGGATGGTATTCCAGCCATAGTACTGAAGTCATGTGTGCCTGAATTGTCTCCTATATTGACACGCCTCTTTCGTCTCTCGCTTGAGACTGGTCAAGTGCCGAAGTCGTGGAAGCTTGCAAACGTGCAACCTGTGCCCAAAAAAGGTAGTCGTGCCGACCCTGCCAACTACAGGCCAATTTCGGTCACTTCCATACTCTGTAAGACTATGGAACGTGTCCTCAACAACAGGCTCCTGTCGTATCTCGAAGCGAATGATCTCCTCAGTGACCGGCAATACGGATTCCGCCGAAACCGGTCCACTGGGGATCTTCTAGCTTACGCCACACACATCTGGAGCGAGGCCATCGAGAAATACGGAGAGGCGCTAGCCGTTTCCCTTGACATCTCGAAGGCATTCGACAGGGTTTGGCATGACGGCCTTATTAGCAAGCTTTCCTCCTTCGGTATGTCCAAAGGTTTTGTTGCGTGGATATCGGACTTCCTGAGGGATAGATCGATTCGAGTTCTCATTGATGGCTGCTCGTCCGATCAAATGGCAATTAATGCCGGTGTCCCCCAGGGGTCGGTGCTCTCTGCAACGCTCTTCCTGCTGCATATTAACGATCTGTTAAAGCCCGGTATCTTTGGGTACGCAGACGACAGCACAGTAGTAGAGAGCTATACATCCAATGCACGAACCAGTGGGCCTGAAATACAGTCTCTCAGAGAGGCCATGGTGTCTCCGATTGGGGCGATGCCAACCTGGTCAAGTTCAATGCCGCTAAGACCCAGGCTTGTCTGTTCTCCGCAAAAAGGACGCCATTCCATCTGGCTCCTACTTTCCAAGATGTGTCCGTTCGGATATCTGACCAGCTTGAGCTTTTGGGTGTTTCTCTGTCTCCTACACTCAACTTTGGCTCCTATATTGAAAGCAAGGCTCAATTGGCTGCCAAAAAGCTAGGTATCCTATCGAAGGTGCGTCGGTACTTCACGTCGGAACAGTTGCTTACACTGTACCAAGCACAAGTTCGGTCGTGCATGGAGTACTGCTCTCACCTTTGGGATGGATCAGCTAAATACCAGCTCGGGGCCTTGGAGTCAATTGAGAAGCGTGCTAAGAGGCTCATCAGCAACGAAGCCCTAGTTCAGACTAAGCTTCTTAGTCTTGAGCATCGGCGCAAAGTTGCTAGTCTATCGGTTTTTTATCGGATACATTTTGGAGAGTGTGCATCTGATCTGCATGATTTAATTCCCTCCTGCCCTTTTTTCTATCGGACTGCCAGAGCGGGCACGAAAAATCGACACCGCTTTATGGTTGACATTCCGAAAACCCGTACGAAGCGCTTTGATTCCACTTTTATTGTGCGAACTGCTAGTTTGTGGAATGCACTGCCTGAATGGGTGTTCCCCGATAGATACAATCTGGGTGTCTTCAAGTCACGAGTGAATCGGTTTCTTCTAGGCAAGCGTGATCCACCGTAGGCCGCATCGTCGCTTAACATCAGGCGAGTTGGCGGTCAAGCGCAAGCCTATTCTACAATAAAAAAAAAAAAAAAAAAAAGATATCTGGCTGGATTGGGGGTGTAGTCCGGGTATTGAGATTGCACCCACTAAAACCCCTTCGGTGACAGGCATCTGTGCCTGAAAGGAAACCATAATCTTTATTGGAACGCACAGATGGCCCCTAGCATGTTGCCTGAGACAATTTTCACGAGAAATTGCCTCCTTCCTACCCACAATGACGGCCACAATACGTCTTCCCTGAACTCGTTTGAATAAGTGGCTAGATCCCGAAACTTTGGTCAGATTTGGGGATCCAGCCACCCACAAGCTTCAAGGCCCCATATAGTTGCTTTATATATTTATACAGGCAGGAGAAGCCGTATTTTAAGACCTTGGCTCCAGAAATTCACTTAAATCACCTAGCTTTTGCCAGCGATTTTCCCCGTATAGTCTTTAGTAAAACTACTATTAAAAGATTTTTCAGAGCCTTTTAAGTATTGCCAAAAATTAACTCTCACAGGAGCGATGGCTGAGCTTGCGAGATGGCGTAGCATGTGCGCTTTACAACCTGATGGCACCCGGTTTGATCCTCGGCCCTGCAATAATCACTTATTTAGTAATTCAATACATAATGTGCAGTTTCGACGCCATCACTCAAAACGGTAAAGGAAAATCAATCGTTAGGAAACCAGTAATGTCCAAGAACCTGCAACCAACATGCACTGGGCAGCATGGTGGACTAGGTTAGGGCTCATCCCCCCTCTCTCTCACTTTCTCTCTGAGAGAAGGCCTATATCTCAGCAGTGGAAACGATGAAAAAATAATGATCTCTCACAAACAAGTCACATATTATATTGACTGAGGGTAATGTTTTAAGGGCGTATGTATGTATTTTTGTTTGTATTTTATTAATGTTTCTAAAATACGTCCTATAGCCTAAATGGCTTGATTGATTTTGATGTGTAGTGTCGTTAGATTCGTCTTCATGTCCAGAGAGTCTTAAGTACTTACATTTTGCGCTCGGACATTTTTTCTTCTAATAATCTACTTTATTTTATTTTATTTTACATGGAAAACAAACACCTGCTAACAAACACGGTAGATAAAGGATGACAAGTTACACAAAAGCCAAAAAGAAGTTTTCACTAATACAAACTAAAATAGTGTAAATGCCCCGTTGCATACCAACTTAGGCCTGGATAGATAGATAAAATTTGAACAGTAGGTAAGATAGTTGATAAGTAGTAAAGATATATTAAGTTAAATTAACAGAAATAAAAAAGGAACAGATAATAGCCAAATTATGATTATAAAGCCCACAAGCACACAAATTACAAATTCACAGGTTCACTTGTTAACAAATTCCAAAATGACTTAAAATTCGCGCAAGTTCTAAGTTTACTTTCATCGCCATTACTATAAAAACAACTGTGTCACCCATAAAGCTCCGAAACTTCCCAGATGCAGCAATAATGTTTAAAAGCATCCTACAGGTGAAATTACAGCACAGTAAAAGAACTGGAGCGACCTGACACCAGGGCCCTTATTCTTATGCGCTCGAGATTATCTCGATCCCTCGCTCTCTCTCTCTCTCTCTTATGACAATTCTAATGGGGGAGACAGTGACCGAGATTATCACGGGCGTGTAAGAATGGGATCCTAGAGATCGCGTGGGCAGATTAAATCTATTTATGAGACCAATTATATGATTATTTTGGGAAATACCGCATTCCGAAGTGGTGTATTTAGTAAATCTACTTTATTTAAATACTAGGAAAAGTTTGACCGTGAATTTGCAAAGTACAACGGGTGATATACGAAACATTTAATTATGAAAAGTTGTGTTCGTTCGTTACGCACAACGACTTTTAGGCGCGCGTTTGCAGCGATGCAGTGAAGATGCAAACGCAATACATACGCCGAGAACGTCTATCTATTGCGATGCACTCGCGCGCTTGCATCGATGCAAACGCGATACAGCCGCGATGCAAAATCTAATTTTATAGATAAGCCTTTTGTCGATAGCCACATCATACGCGGGTGTATACCTATCGATTGACGTGTTGCGATGCAAAAGAACGCGCGTTACATCTGTCGCTGATAAAAGTCGCCATTCGTAACCACTGTAACTCTTAGTGTGCTATTGCTAAAACATAATGTAAATATACATAAAAATATAAAACATCACACTAATCACACTAAACATCATATATGTGAAAGTTTGGATGGATGTATGGATGGATGGATGTTTGTTACTCAATAACGCAGAAACGGCTGGATGGATTTGGATGAAATTTGGAATATACATTGCTTATGACCTCTGTAACTCTTAGTGTGCTATTGCTAAAACATAATGTAAATACATATACATAAAAATATAAAACATCACACTAAACATCATATATGTGAAAGTTTGGATGTATGTATGGATGGATGTTTGTTACTCAATAACGCAGAAACGGCTGGATGGATTTGGATGAAATTTGGAATATACATTGCTTATGACCTCTGTAACTCTTAGTGTGCTATTGCTAAAACATAATGTAAAAATACATAAAAATATAAAACATCACACTAATCACACTAAACATCATATATGTGAAAGTTCGGATGGATGTATGGATGTATGGATGTTTGTTACTCAATAACGCAGAAACGGCTGGATGGATTTGGATGAAATTTGGAGTATACATTGCTTATGTCCTGGATTAACACATAGGTTACTTTTCATCACCATGCGGGTGAAACCGCGGGGCGCAGCTAGTATTGCATAAAAAGCTATTGATATAGAGATCGATTGCATTTGTACTCGTTCCTCTGCAGCGTAGAGATATTTTTTTCAAATACTAATTAGTACATCTTGAGTCAAATGATCTTTAAGAAAATTGGCTAGCTCGATATGTTTTTTTTTTATCTAGTACATGCACAAAGCTTTGTAAAATAATTTCTTATACATAATTATTATTTTTGCCAGACCAAACATTCGTGCAACGAGCAGTGTGGTCAGCGGTCTTCTAGAAACAATAATACGCTAACATTTAGACGAATTTCTGAGAATATCATATTAGCGTGAAGTGAACCCGAGACCTTGAACCAGTTAGTTAACTGGCAAGAGCAGTTCCCGACTATTCATAACTAATTATAAATCCGAGTGGAAATGCTTACGTCACAGGCTCCCGCGCATTGTAGAGAAAAGTGGATTGTAATGTGAGGCCTTGAACGTTATAATTCTCATTGATCTTAGTTTTCATCGGGTACTGAGATGAAAAGTTGTGTTATCGGTACAATAGATTATGATCTATATTAAACGATATTTTTGTACGAAAAAATCGTGGTATAATCTCATTTGTAATACTTCTTAAACCTTCCTGGAAAGGCATCATCATCATCAGCCAGAAGACGTCCACTGCTGAACATAGGCCTCCCCCTTTAACCTCCACACTGAACGACATCCTGCCATCTGCATCCACTGGATGCCTGCGACTCCCACAATGTCGTCGGTACATCTAGTGGGAGGCCTACATACGCTGCGTCTTCCGGTTCGCGGTCTCCACTCAAATTCTTTCTTCCCCATCGGTCATCAGTTCTTCGAGCGATGTGGCCTGCCCATTGCTTCAACTTGCAGATTTTAATAGCTATGTCGGTGACTCTGGTTCTTTGGCGAATATCTACGTTCCGAATTTTATCGCGCAAAGAAATTCCGAGCATAGCTCTCAACTCAGAAACTCGAAAAACTCACGAGTCACACAACGGGCAATGGAGAGCCATTGCCCGTTGTATGACTCTGAGTTTTTCCAAAAGGCCAACAGTTAAGGACCACGTCTCAGTACCATATGTCATCACTGGCAACACACACTGGTCACCTTTGTCTTTAGGCACTGTGGTAACATGGACGAGAAGATGTCACGCAATTTCCCGATCCGAGTACTATGGTTATAATAAATATATAAACGACAAGGACTCTACAAAAACCTAGCCTTTAATATACATATTATTGAAAACTTGTTAACTGGTGTAATGTTTTGCTAAATGTTTTTAGTTGTTAAGCTTTTCTTGCCAAAATTGGGAACTGACGTTCGAAAGTGTATGTAACTGTACCTATTTGAATAAATGAATATGACTATGACTATAAAAATACTTCCTGTGGTCCCATTTCAATCTGGTCCAGTTCTGCCCGGTTCGGTTTTTTAATATTAATAATTATTAAATTCTTGGTTCCGTGTAGCCCTTCACGAGTTGAGAGCCACACAACACAAGACTGCCATCTCGCAAACAGTCTCAATGTACATATTTTAGTAGAGAAACAAAAACACAAATTAAATGTAAAATAACAAAAACGTAGTCTAAACAAGTAATAAAATCAGTGGTCACCTTGAATATGGCCGTTATAAGGATTCACTGGTAATCCTCATCGTGTTAAATTAATTGTTATACAAGCCCTTCACATAATACCATGCGTACAAGAAATTAATAAAAAATAGAACTGATTATACTAGTCGTATTTAAATGTAAACCAATTCACTCGCGATTTGAAGATAACCAAATTGTAACTATCGGGGAACACCCATTCGGGCAGTGCATTCCACAGACTAGCAGTTCTCACAATAAAAGTGGAAACGTAGCGCTTTGTACGGGTTTTTGGAATATCTAGAGCGCCATCGTGTATATTTGAGAAGAAACCGTAAATTCGCAATCTTTCTATTAGCGCCAAATTTTCAAATACCTATCTATGCCCCGCCAAAAATATATGATATCTTATTAGTTTCCATAGATTAAATATCGGCAAAAAAATATGAAGACTATGAGCATATACCTTGTAGACAGAGAAAACGTCTACGATATACCTACATAAATATCAGAAACTAACTGACATTGTCATGTCAAAATTTTAATTTCGTTTCTTTATGGTCTTGAGTTCATACAAAAATCTCATAGAAAAAGAACGTTCAGTTTTTCCCGAATTTGAAAATTTTCCGTTTTTTTTAATTTCCCTTCCCATAAAAACCAAATTTGGGCTATTATTAATAATTTAAAACAAAAATTAGCCAAAACGATACGCTTATGAACAAAATGCATTTATTTTTTATTCATATAGATCAGTAAAATAACAAATACCATCAGGCGACCCGTCAGCTTGTTTGCCACCTATGGCATAAAAAAAGTTTTGTCAGGTTGAAGTTGTATGAAAAGGAGTTATTTGAATTGCTAAAATTAAAATAACATTTGATGTTAATTAGTTACTCTAATGAGTAACTAATTGTTCACATAGTCTTTGAGATTCTGATCAGTTAAACTTTAGACTCTAGTAATAAGATTCTTAATACAACCCACGTTTTTAGATTTGGACAGCCCGTTAGCTTAGTTGGTAGTGAACATGCCTCCTGGGCTTGGGGGCGTGGGTTCGATTCCCACCTAGGACAAACATTTGTGTGATGAACATTTGTGTTTGTTCTATGTCTGGGTGTTAATATCTATTTAAGTATGTATTTAAATATATATATGTATGTATGTATATCAGTCTCTGGCAGCCATATTAAAAGCTTTGCTTAGTTTGGGGTCAGATGACTATGCGTGCAATATTGTCCCAGATATATTTATTTATTTAGATTACAAAAAGACTGTTTGTTGGGAATCTCGGGAAACTTTCACCTCAATTCATATATTGGCCAGTATTTGAAAAAACCTCTACTAACAGGACTTACGAGGCAATTTGTCAATTCTAATCCAAACAAAACACCCAACCCAGATCATTCAAATCTCCAAGTGTCCGAATAATTTGCACCAATATTTAAATGTCAAGAATTAAAGCGTTCGCCAATTTAGAGAAGAACGTAAATTATTTTGCGAATAAAAAAATACAGACAACGCTCGGTTGGATGCAACCCATTTGTATTTTGTTCAGGATAATGTATGAATTTAAAGTCTTAATAAATGTGGCAAAAGGCACACATTGTATTGAAAACTGTGTGGTAATAAAAACTTTTTGGTCTTGAAAAAGACTGAGAGAGGAATGATATTTTATTTGGGTTGTTAATTTTAATAAAAAATAAAATAAATAAATATCAGGGACATTTTTGCACACACGGTCATCTGACCCCAAACTAAGCAAAGCTTGTAATATGGCTGCCAGAGACTGATATACGTACATATAAGGTCGGGGAAAAAGTTTCTTCGTATTTTTTAAACAAATTCAAGACATATTTTTTTCAAGTTTAATTACATTTAATTATAATATATATGTGCCATTTTGTTCGATAACTTGTTGCCATCTTGTAGGTAGTGACATGATCCCGTTGCTGTAGAATTTTTGGGACTTCTGATCAAAAAAATGCAACAAGTAGTTTTGACAGTCCTCTCTTGATGTTAATCTAACACTACCCAAAGAATTCTGAAGAGATCGAAACAGGTGGAAATCTGAGGGTGCAAGGTCAGGGCTATATGGTGGATGCATTAACACTTCCCAACCAAGCTCTCTAAATTTTTGCTGAGTGGCCAAAGATGTGTGCGGTCTGGCGTTATCATGATGAAAGACCACACTCTTTCTGTTGATCAATTCCGGCCGTTTTTTCTCAATTTCTTGTTTGAGTCTCATCTGCTGTTGGCAGTAGAGATCCGAATCGATGGTTTTGCCCGGCGGTAAAAGCTCATAATGAACGATGCCCTGCCAATCCCACCATACACACAGCATCACCTTATTACGTGTTAATCCGGGTTTCGCTACAGTCTGTGGTGCTTCACTGCCCTTTGACCATGATCGTTTGCGCACATTCTTGTCGTAGGTGATCCATTTTTCATCACCAGTGATCAATCTTTTCAAAAACGGTTCGGTTTCGTTACGTTTCAATAGAGAGTCGCAAATGAGTACACGATTCATTTGGTTTCTTTCAGTGAGCTCGTGTGGCACCCAAATATCGAGTTTTTTTGTATACCCAGTTTTTTTCAAATGGGTCAAAACTGTTTTGTGGTCAATCCCCAGTTCTTCAGCTACGTCGTAACTACTAATATGCCGATCTTGGTCCACTTTTTCAGAAATGGCATCGACTTTATCCGTAACAGGGCGACCAGAGCGAGCTGCATCTTTGACATCAAAATTCCCGGACTGAAAACGCTTGAACCAACATTGTGCTACTCTTGATGACACTGCATTAGGTCCATAAACGTCGCAAATTTTATTCGCGGCTTGTGTCGCATTTTTCCCTTTTTTGTTATAAAATTTCACAATATATCGAATTTGTTCGTTAGATTCACTCATTTTATCGAACAAAAAAACAATTGAAAATGGCGGGAAATTGCTTTTTACGTTTTGTATTCCTTTTTTAAAATGTCATCTTTTTAATGGTATCAAAACCAGCCAGATACAAACAGTACAACGGATAAGATTTTTACTACAACTTTATACATACAAAATACGAAAAGACTTTTTCCACGACCTATTATATATTTTTAAATACATACTTCAATAGATATTAACACCCAGACATAGAACAAACACAAATGTTCATCACACAAATGTTTGTCCTAGGTGGGAATCGAACTCACGCCCCCAAGCACAGAAGTTAGGTTTACTACCAACTGAGCCACCGGGGCAGTCAAGGGGGCACATCATTTATAGTAATTGTTGAGGTATTGTTAGATTAAATAAGTTTTGGGAACTGAAGCATATTGTTTCCTGTTTTAAAAATACGCGACTTTTTAAAACATAAGTACTTACTTGTATCCCTGAAATATGAAAGAAAGCATTAAGAATAGAAATATGAATAGCACTTGAAATATTCTAACGGTCTTATCACAAAAAATTCAAATCTAGATATGAACGTTGTTTTATCTAGACACTGTCTAAAAGTTAAACGAGCGTTTAACGTTTTGGGAACGATGCCTGCGGACAGCGACTTATTACATTAGTGTAGTTTTAATTATATTGATTTTAATTCAGATATCCTTATTAATTATGTATTTTTTGTTTTAATTAATAAATGTGCAGTTGCGATGCTATCACTCAAAAACAGAAGGAAAATGTCGTTAGGAATCTGGTATGTCCAAGAGCCTGAAAAGTTCAAAGACATTAATGACATTCACCAACATGCACTGGGCCAGCATTGTGGGTTAGGGCCCATCCTCTTTCTCTCTCTGAGAGCAAGTCTGTATCTCAGCAGTGGGAAGTGTGGGAACATGATAGGCTGATAATGGTAATAGTTTTATTTCTATGAAGTTTGACACTAGACAAGTGCAATAATTTTTAACCGACTTCCAAAAAAGAGGAGGTTCTATGTTCGTCTGTATATGTTTTTTTTTGTGTATGTTTATCGATATTTTTGCCAATTGTGAACCGATTTAAAAAATCTTTCTTAAACTCTGTCTTAAATCTGCTAAACACGGGCAGATTAGGCAAGGGTACCTATAGGCTAGGGATTTCCTAGTTTTCCTCATATTAAATATATGTATTCAATTCGCTTGCTGAGTGTTTTGGACAACTGTGCTCATAATATTTTCATAGAAATTATTTAATGGCTAGCGATAAAATAACACTAAACGTTTTACGAGCTTAGATAATTTAAACACAGCGCCTCTACATAGTAGAATGGCCTCTAGAAATCGTTGAACCTGCTTCTGCCTGGTAAATGTTCAAGATTCTAGATTTTGAAACCACTGTTAAAACTTACTTGTTTTCACTACAATTATAATTCCAGATATTTATTTTATTACTTAGCTTTTAAGTTTTTTACATTAATTAAAAAAAAAAACATATATAAAATAACAACTAATACAAAAAACTTAAAAACTAGGGTGCCGCCGGCAGCGGGGCAGGGCCCAAGCTACCGGTGGTTAGGGCTGCAGAGTGAGGAACCTCCTGACAATGCGGGCCGTGTCCAGGATGACCGCCTTCTGCATCTGACCCTTGACCCAACCGTCTAGCGAGAGCCTCTTAAGGTGGTGGTCGAGGCTCTTCGCTATAAGGCCGCTCACCGATATAATGGTTAATAACGGGGTATTTACCGTGATAATGTACACGGTAAGAATCCCAGGACAACAGGACGGATAACGCGGTGTTTTCCTGTGAACATGGTGCATGTAGGTAACTGCGCAGAAATATCGAGAGCTCGTAAACATTATACAGTACAAAAAAAACATCATAATTCTTCACGAGAAGTGAGGAAAATTCAATAAACGGGATTCATCACCTAATTTTCCACCCTTAGAAGTGGAATATTTTCTTCAAATTTTTATGAGACCACCAAATAAATTAATTAAAAAAATACTTTAAAAATAAATTTATAAGATAGTTTTGCGTAACATACAAAAAAATCAGTCTATGTAAGAACCTTATTTTTAACCGATTTCAAAAAAGGAGGCCTCTCCTTTTTTGAAATCGGTTAAAAATCGGTTCTAATATTTTTTTTATTGTTACCTTAGAACCTTAGAACTCCTTCATTTATGGACCTATTTGTTTTTTTATTTATTGAAATGATATACTTTCTGATTGGTCCCATTGAAATTCATCAAATTCGGTTCAGTAATTTGGATTTTAAATCAAAATAACTGGAAAATGTTGTTACCTACCACCCAGTGTGACCATCCAAGTAATCGAATTTGCCCATTCTACATATACTAATTTTGTGAAATCGGTTTTTATATAAGTATATAATACAGAAAGATTAAATAATAAATTAAAGGCTTAATTTTAATGTTAATTAAGTAGTCCTAAATGATAATTAATTTCAGGTAGAGTGCCCAAAATGCTGGCCGCGTTGCCTCGCTGGATGGCGAGGCTAACTTTCTAACCCAAATATAGGCCAGCATTTTGGTCACGCAAAGAAACTTTCAGTCTCCCCGACAAATCCTTAAAAAATTCGAAAGCACTTGGCCCCCACGGTCCAAGTGTTTCTACCCCAAACGGCACAAATAATGAACCTCTGTCAAGGCTGCAATATTTGCGCCCCTTGAGACATTCAGCCGCGATAGCCGCGCCATCCGCCTGTTTTGAAGTCTCTGGAATGTGAGACGGTGCCAGTTTTTTACATTGATAATTTGAAGTCCATTTAAAAGAACACTTCGTCTTCATCTCCAACGGTCTTGCCACAAATATTTCTTCTCCATTAATTTCCAAGCTCACGTCTCCATCTTCGAGCTTGTAAACCCATTAGGGGCAATCACTTGCTCTGTCACGCGGCTCTCCTTGCCGTGTCCACAGAGTTATTAATGCACTACGCTGCACTTGATAACTCATGGCCAACAGATCACATTAATACATGCGAAAGTTTGTCCGTAAGGCTGAAATTAATTTTGTGCGGCAAAGATATCTAAAACTATGAATGTCGGGTTAGTGTTCTAAATTGTCCAATTAAGGTAGTTATAGTACCTAATACAAAAAAATTACTTGTTTTTTTTGCTAAGGTTGTGCATTTATATATTTCAAGACTGTAGAAAGTTTTTTAAGTAAGACGGTTAGTGTTCATTTGTTGTGAGCTAAATTTGATGTTTACAACGACATTTTAAATTAGCAGGTATGTCAGTATTTTTATCTTAAGCTAGGTGCGCCCCGCGGTTTCATCCGCGTAGATAACTCCTTAATCATCAGCTATCTGCCAGTGAAAATCCCATCAAAATCGCTCCAGCCGTTTTGGAGTCCATATTAACAGGATATTTACCGTGACAATCTTATCAAGTCTGTCCTTTCCCGTATACAATTATATAACTGTATACAGTAAAGTAGTTTAAAAAACTTAAAAAAACACTTTTATGATCAAACCAAAATAGCCCAAGCTCGATGGCTTATTATACTTCGTGATGAGGGTCTGATGATGGAGCTGGGAGGTGGATGGTGGAACTTGTGGTATGGGACTCGTTAAAACAAAGGAAATTAGTCCAAACTTGAGTTAAGTAGTAGTTTTTATGAGTTCCACTGTCCACATCCAGGGCTACATCATCAGATCAGTCCTATGATACTAAACTATAATATTACTAGTGACCCTCCTCGGATTCGCGAGTGTAAGTTTTATTACATATATTTTTTGACAAATCGCACGCATCGCCGCGGTGCGGAGGTAGTAGTGACATATGGCTGTACGTCCAGATCATAACATATGGTGGCAAGTCCAGAATGATAACTCATTGCCACAAGTCGGGATTTACGAGCATACAATTAGTCTGGAAGCGACCCAATTCGGGAAAATGCAGAATGCAACTCGTCCCGTTTTCTTTAAGCCTATTTTTATTTCAAGATAGGCATGCGATTGGCCCCGTTACCAGATTAATCTATTGAAAGTACCACGTCTTTTTCTTCTCCATCACTTTTTGTACCTGTAGCACCAGGGACATTACAGATACGTTGCCGATTAATGACTCTATAAAAAGCCCTTTTCAAGAACCCTATGTTATACTTAGTAACTTAGAATTGCTGCAGAATCTCAATCCACATATTGGAGGAGTGAGGTAAAAAAGATCACGTAACATACACTCTGTGCGATTTCCACAGATGGGGCCTTTTAGCGGTGAACGCGCAAACTTAAGTATTCGTTGTGTTAAACTGAACCAGTTTCAGTTCATCCCAATCCGAGAGATCTGCTCAAGTCCTCAACTTCAGACACCAATTTGTTTCTACCCCGAGGGGTGTTTGCAAGACCGGTATACTATGCATCGTTCGTTCTATCGTCCGCATAGGTAACAATGCTTAATACTAGAAAGCAGCGTGTCATTGATGTGGAGAAGGAAGAACTTTGGCGATAACATGAAGCCCTGTGGGACACCAGGGATCTTAATACTCCGATTATATATGAAGCTAGCTACCCAACTGCATGGTAGCTTGTATAAGACTGCCCTGTACATAAAATATTGAAATCTTTTTTTCACACTGTAAAAGACAGGCAGATACTTTTCCTGAAAATTAATTCTGATTTATGTGCTAAAAATACATAAATTAGGTAAAGACTGATATTAAAAGAAAAATGTATTTAATTTGGATAAATGAGTTAAGTTCACGTTTATTTCTTTGCCAAGTTTTTGACACTCTTGTTTTTCAGTCAGACTGTTACTAAACGTTGATAGAGCCAATTTCTAAGGTAACTAACACCTACAAGTGGGCTCACTCAACTCACTAACTGGGCCGAAAGCCAAGTACTTTGCAAAATGGGTACTATCTACTCCAAATATGTTAAAACCACAGACCTTTATCTGAATAGACACCGCTAGTCTTATATATTTACTAGCGGTGTTCTACGAACTCGCGACTTGAAGACACTTACATTTTAACTATCGCGGAACACCCATTCAGGCAGCGCACTCCACGTCTCAGACTAGCAGTTCAGACAAAAAAAGTGAAATCAAAGCGCTTCGTACAGATTTTCGGAATATCAACAATGAAGCGGTGTCGTCTTTTCGTGCCCACCCTGGCAGTCTGATAGAAAAATGGGCAGTTGGGAATTAGATCATACAGATCCCAAGCACGCTCTTCGAAATGTATCCGATAAAAAACCGATGCTGAGCTTAGTTTGAACTAGGGATGAGCTTCTCGATACGTGCCTTAATGGACGCCAACGCCCCAAGCTGGTGGCATCAAGTTCCCTACTTTTCATATTTGTGTTCTGTCTTAATTTGTAGCAATGCTCCAACTAGCACGCCACATAATTCGTCAGTCAATTCGATCTCCGTCGTTTTGGCAGTAGTACCGACGTCAATACTAAAAATTCCATATTTATTTATTTAATTATTAATTGCACACTTACAAAATAATATGGATATGCACAAATGGACGCAATTTGCAACATAATAAACAGTAAAAACTGTTCAAAGGTAGTTGTCTGTGCAAATGGAATTAAACTACCACTAAATTGCACTCGGATGTCATAGTAGTTACAAGAAATACGGCACGTTGTGTTTACATACAACTTGAAATGCACGCGGTGTCTATCTTACTAAATTTCTGTGTTTAAACTATTAGTAGCTACTAGAAATACTATTGTTACGTCTGTCTATCTCCATGACCGTAATTTCCAGTTTCCTAAAACTTGTATCCCCAGACGCAACGTAACGATCAAAGTGTGTCAAAAAGTTTGTCAATCAATATTGCTAAAATAGCACTCTGTCGACGTGTTGGTAACGGAATAAAGTCTATTTGGGACAAAAAGTTCCAATATCCAGTACTGCCGTAAGAAAGCTAGAAAGCAACAAACCAACATTACGGGCCAATGTAAGTTGACTGCTTTTTTAGCTTAGTGTCGAGACTAGTTAAACTAGACTGGGGTTAACCTACATTGGACTGTTACTGATATCAGTATTGACTGTAATACCAGTTAGCTGCTTTCTGGCCTAGAAGTAGATACAGTAACTTTTTACTAACTATTTAATTCCCTCCTGCCCTTTTTTCTATCGTACTGCCAGAGCGGGCACGAAAAATCGACACCGCTTTATGGTTGACATTCCGAAAACCCGTACGAAGCGCTTTGATTCCACTTTTATTGTGCGAACTGCTAGTTTGTGGAATGCACTGCCTGAATGTGTCTTCCCCGATAGTTACAATCTGGGTGTCTTCAAGTCAAGAGTGAGTCGGTTTCTTCTAGGCAAGCGTGATCCACCGTAGGCCGCATCATCGCTTAACATCAGGCGAGTTAGCGGCCAAGCAAAAGCCAATTCTGCAATAAAAATAAAAAAGTAAAATTCGACTAAAAGCACTGATTCAGATACCGATTTCACGCCTTTCGTAGTTTTCCACGTAAGTCTTCTTTGACTTTTCTGTGAGCAGATTGCTAACAAAGGCTTCGGCGCGACTTTACTCTATGGGCTTCGGATTAAATGGAATCCTGAATCATATCACTGTCGTCACTTGACATTTTATATTTCAGTACAATATTATTGCCCGGCTGGACCGTAGAGTAGATTACTTTCGGTTTGGTCTGCATGACATGTAACTACACATTGTCGAGCAGGTGGTGTGAAAACCTATGCATTTATTTACCGACAACCATTGAGATAAAATACCTATAGAATCACAATCGTGCCAAAAAAAACGAACCAAAATTCGGCGCACGCTACGCCTACTTTCTGATTAGTTGTAAGGCAACCGTGATCCGACTACAACGCCGCGCGATGCCATTTCTACAATGCCCTAGCGGTCAAGCGACGTTGAACACCATGTAAGCGACATAACGTCTAAATTGAAGTAAATATGGCATTGAGAACTATATAATTGATGTCTAGGTACTATGTACAATTGTACATATCCCTGGAGCCGGGGTCTTAGAAGACTGTTTCGGTATCCCCTGCCCGTCGTAAGAACCGCCTAAAAAGGGACCTTTGGGCTCGTGGGTGGTCAGTTTTGGGGATCTGACCTCCCATTCAGCAAGCCCAGGGAAGACAACGGCATGGTGTGGTCCACGCCGTTGTAAAAGAAAGGAATGGAAATGATAAACCATTTTCCAGTGAGAGTTGCTTCAAGCGAAGTGCTAGGAGGGTACCGGTGTGTTCCTATGGAGATCCCGGTGCCCTCCGTCTAGCACAGAAGTCGGCCACTGAGGAGGTTTTAGTGGGTGCAATCTCACATACACCCATGGGGACTATAGGGTATTGTATCTCCATGCCCACAACGGAATAGCAGGTATATGAATTTGGGGTATCAGGTTGTGTGTATGTTTTTTTTTTTTTAACAAAAGCGGCTAGACCTATTTGGCTTTGTTATTTTTAATGTGGTAGCAGGTTTCTATATTTTGTTTTTTTTTATTTTCAACAACTTGGCTCCGTAACAATAAAAAAACACGCCAAGTTTTCCACTTCCTTATTTTGTCACCTCACAGGTAAATAGAGGTTTTCAGTGGTTTGGTATTTCCACAAACAACAGCTAATCTTTCGTCGGTTTATTAACGTTAGAACCAGTTGCCAAAGTAAAAATGTTTATATCTCTATATCCTCACCCTGTGGTATTTCATGTAATTTTACCGTGAATATTTACCGTGCTTAGGTTGTGGTTGGAATTCCCGATATTTTGGCGCAGTTACATGCACCATGTTCACGGGCAGACTAAGGAATGCAAAAAGGGAAAAAAGTTCAAAGTTACAGACAAAACAGTCTACCGTCTTTTTTAGGCTTTTGCTACGGTTTTCAGATGAACTAAACGGATTCACTTCTCGACTTGAAGACACCCGGATTATATACACCGGGAAACATTCATGCGGCGCATTCCATGGTTCGCACAAATAAAAAAGTAGAATCAAAACGTTTCGTATCAATCTAGCATCGCCAGCATGCTGGGTACACTGCCAACTGATAGTGAGCTTGAGCATTTGGATTGTCTCTAGACCTTCAACGGTCTATGGACTGTATAACTGTTTTTGTAGTGTTAGTGTTAGCTTGTATTTTGTTTACTTAATAAAGGCACTTGCCTGAATAAGAAATTAAAATAATATATTATAACAAAAAAAAAAGTATTCCTACTCAATAATAAAATTTTATAATGAGAGTAGATATCTGCCTAATACAAACTGCTACGCAGTTTGGCAGAGTTGTGTATACTTATATATACATGTACGTTATTCACTGAGATCTTTATATTTACAAAGGATCCAAACTATATATATTTTTCCAAATGTAAATAGAATAAACATAGAAACTCTGACATCCCAATCCTAACCCGAACATCCTAACTAATTAATCCTGATGTAATTGCTTCGCCCGCTGCCAGTTGTGTACTTAGATATTAACATTATTTTTATAGTAGACGTAGACTTAAACTCCATATGGCATTACTATTAAACCTTAGTGGTTTTTAAATGCCATTATATCATTTTTGTATAATTTTCTTCATCATCATCAGCCAGAAGACGTCCACTGCTGAACATAGGCCTATCCTGCCATCTGCATCCACTGGATGCCCGCGACTCTCACAATGTCATTGGTCGGAATAATTTTCTTATTAAATGATAAATAATTAAATAAAAAATTATTATTAAATATTATAAAAGCGAAAGTAATTATCTCCATGTCTGTTTGCTTTTCACGACTAAACGGCTAGGCGAAATTTGGCAGGAAGATAGTGTGCATCATGTGGACAGACATTTTCTTTTATCGCGAAAAATCTGCGTTTGACCACCAACTCGCCATTGGAGAAGGCAAAATGTAGTGATGTCGCCAATATTATATATTTATCTTCTCCTTTACTTGTTCTTTGTTTGCTCTCCTTGTGTCCTCCTTCTGTCTACTTTTCCTCTATGATCGCAAAAGTGACTAATTTTTCGAGGCGAAAATGCGGCAAAACGTTTGCTTCACTCACAGTAAAGGGATCCCCTAAAATCTAGTCTAGAATCTAAATAAACGTACTAGATTTTAGTTTCAACCATAGATTTAGGTAGCAATTTTTTTTTTTAGCTCTGTGGTTTCAACTGTCAACGCAAAAAGTGTCCGCAAAAAGTCTTCCATTTGAATCTTATCCAATTTGACAGATGTATTGTGTTTACACAGTCTTTTGTCTTAGTTCACTGTCAGCTGAAACAAAGCGTCTTGTTTTATTAATGGGGACTTTCATCTCTTGGTGATTATTAGTTTTATCTCGCACACAATTAGGGTTTTTACACACAATTATAAATCTGAATGTATGTTTGTTGGTTCCTCTTTCACGCAGCAACAGGATCAAGGATCGATGTGCGTTATTTTTTTGGCGTGGCTGTTATTTTTTTATAATTACGTGTTGTTACCCCGCGACTTCGTAAGCGTAGATTTTCATATAAACTCTAAATAGTCTATACTTCAATCTATTACTCATAGCTTGGCATATTCGTGAAAACCACATTTAAATCCATACAGTAGTTTAGGAGATCTTCGCGCGCTACGCAGACAAAAACTCTAAAAACTGTCTTAACGTGTTTAGCTGCTTATTTAAAGATAGCCTGGTTTTTTTTTGGTATCTTGCAATACACTTTTCCTTTTCCTCTTTTTTTATATATATAGATAGATATAGATATATGCATAGTTTAGTTTTCCGAGTTCCGACCACAGGAACGGGGTGGTAATTGTATCTATTGCACTTTTCTCTAGCTGTTTGAATACCCACTTACCTACTATATTCATCTCAATCTACTCTGTTTGTAGGAGTACTTCATTACTGCGCTTGAGGGCATGGGTTCGATTCCCATCTAGGACAAACATTTTGTGTGATGAACATTTGTGTTTGTTCTATGTCTGGGTGTTAATATCTATTTAAGTATGTATTTAAAAATATATATGTATGTATATCAGTCTCTGGCAGCCATATTACAAGCTTTGCTTAGTTTGGGATCAGATGACCATGTGTGCAATGATGTCCCAGACATTTATTTATTTTATTTTATTGAAAATTTGGTCAAACTCATGCCAAGCCTAATAAGAAAACCCACCTAACTTATTTTGTGGACCAATAGCCTCTATTTTATTGCCTTAATTATCCACGATTTTACACTTGCCCCAAATTTTCCACGTCTTGCGTCTTAAAAACCAAACCGAACTTTAATAATTGTATATTTCGCAAAAAGCACTGACTTGTCTTAATTTATGTGCAGCTTGATGTCCTCGCGTACGTAATTTATGTTCCTTCGGCCGTTGACATGCACAGAGGTCGTTTCCCTCAAGTTTTTAATGAAATCGTGACATTAGTGACATCTGTCATATCATTTTCCCGCCACCGCGTCTGCGTGTATTTCCGCACACAGATTCGCAATAATTAGAGCATAGAGGTTGTTTATTATGATCACTCGCTGTTCACGTGCGTTTTGTGTCACTCATAATTTGGCCGCGAAAAAAATAATGAGATTTTCCTGAAAACTGCTGAAAAAAACGTCGTAAAATGCTTCACGGAAATCTTTATCGCCAAGACAACTCCATCACGGTTATCGATAAAACTGCTTCGTAATGTTCGCTTAAAGTCTGAATCATACGCCATTAACGACGAGGAAATTCTCAAGTTTTCTTTTTCCTTGAAAGCGTCGTGCCAAAAAACTTTTAGATACTTTGTCTCGATTCTGCTAAACTTTAAAAAATTATATACGAAGCTCTAAAAAGTGGTTGTCATCTATTTTTACAAGCTTTTTTTTAACTTGCCGTGTCAGGATGGGTCAAATTTTAAAACAGTTATCCCCAAAGAAAACAATGCATGGTTAGCTAAGTGACGTCATTCTAAATCCAATATGGCGGACACCCAAAGAAGATATGGGTATCAAATGAAAGGGTTTGCTGATAAGAATACAAAAATTTTAATGACATCACATTAAATTCAATATGGCGGACGCCTAAAAGCTTGTTTTTAAAAAGTTTTTTTTTATAATAATAATTTTATTTACATCGCGACTAGAAAGAGAGTGCTTTTAGCCCTGCCAGTTCCAATGTTATACTTAAACTTATGTAATGTTAATCAAACCAACGTTTCAGTATTTTATCACAAGGAAACTGCGAAAAAATCAAAAATATTTAGATGACAACACTGAATGGAGATAACACAGAGTTTTACCGTCAACGCTTCGTAAACGTGAAAAAAAATCGGCTCATTGTATAATTTCATAAAACTGTTTTATTTCGATTGTCAATGTGTAATAATGGTAGATTATTAATTATTAAGTGGTCTTAAACGTGTTTGATCTTTGGCAAGTGATATAAAGAGGTAAAACATGTATTTCGTGATGTTTCGAAAACTCCTATGGAGTTTCTAATAAAATCTAATCTCAATCTAAAATCTTAATCTAATTCTAATAAAATCTCCGCCTCTATACTAAGACATGACTTGGACTTGACCGTGACATACCTACTTTGCTTGACTCTGACTGTTACTATGACATATTTGACGTTATTAAATACATTGTAAAACTAACCATCATGTCATGAAATAAATAAATAAAAAAGATCATTAAAATAATTTTGACATTTGGTTTATATGTGACATTAACGATTGCCAAAAATGAGACTAATATAGAAAAATGCCTTGCGACAAATATTAACTTAGCTCTTTAAAAAAGTACCCACAAACGACACACTGACAAAACTCAATCTAAAAAAACTATCCAAGTCCTTGATTTTCGCAACAAAATAGATATTTTCCTCGAAACGTCATCCTCATTATCTAGTAGTTACACCTGACATCCGCCGGAAGTGTCAAGTGTGTCAAGTGCTGCGCAGACGCAGGTCGCAGGTGTTACATGTACGAACGTGGTGTGTTCTAGACGTTTCCGCCGCAGAGATGAATGAACAATGTTTTGGCGGTTTTATATAACTCTGCTACAACTATAGCTAAGAACATACTCTCAATAAAGATGCCTTTAAAACAACAAAAAAACAGTTCAGCCGTTTGTAAGCTACGATGCCACAGACAGACAAACTAATAACACCCACTTTTTGCGTCGGTGGTTGAAAATAAGCCCTACGATCAACTGTATTTATTCTTGCGGAAAAGCCAAGAAGAACCGATCAAAGAGTTCACAGTTCTTGTAAAGTTTTACAACTGGCAATCAATCTTACCGATTGAAGTCGTTGTTCTTTGGTTTGATCACGCGTTGTGATTTGTGATCGCGAGCACAAAGCTGTGATGGTAAAGGGCAAGACGAAGGTTAGGTCGGGCAGAAGGCAACAACATAACTTCTGACTTGTTTCAACGTAATTTATACTAATTAAGTATTTATCTACATAATTTTCACTTCGAGTATAGGCTAGGTTGTAAGATCTAAAAACGAGTCTAATCAAGGTACCTATATGTTACCTTATCACGACAACTGCTTGAATAATCTTGATGAAATTGATCAAGACAAGTAGTGAGTCACAAGGACGGATATACGATTTGTCATAAAGGGAGAGGTATGTTTTTTTTTTTTTTTTGCTGGTGTAACCGCGAAGAACTACTGGTTTTTTATGCCATAGATGATAAACAGGCAGACGGGCTGCCTGATGGTAAGCAGTTATCGAACACTAGAGGCATCATAACTTACTCGTACGTTGCCGACCCTTTCAAAACCCCATGTTGTAGCTTCTCGGAAACACTGCGGAAGGTAGCTTTTGCAACGTGAGGCAAGAAAGATCGCGTGAATCGGATTTCTGTATAAGATAACGGAGGTGACGAGCGCTTACGAAGTAGATAGGTACATAGTACTAATCAAACCATCACTTAACAATATTTTTAATCGCTTTAATAACAATAATAAATGAGCACTGTGTGCGATTTCCACTGATATATGATATATAGATGAGCTTTCATGCGGTGGCGGCTAGTTCAATGGTAAAACTGCGACGCCGTCATCGGATCACACAGTTCTTCAGAACACACCCATTGTAAATTCAATAAATGATACAAAGAGAACCAACGCCTCTGCACATGTTTATTTATTTATTAAAGTCCACCTACACATCTACAAATTGTGTACATCAATTCGATTATCAAAAACGTTAAACACAAACAAAAATATAACTTAATGTCACAATAATTACAAGTGAAGACAGCATGCTTTAATAATTAGCGAAAAAACAAAATAATTAAGTATAGTTAAATATAACTAAGACATAAAACGAAAAAAATAAAATTATGTTTAGCGGTTCTAGGTGTTCGGTGGGTTTTATCAATTTTCGAAAGTTTATACGTGTTACCAATTAAACAGCTCAACGGATGGGCCTAAAAATGAAATTTCTGTATAAGATAACGGAGGTGGCGTGGCGCTTACGAAGTAGATACATAGTACTAATAAAACCATCACTTAAAAAGATTTTTATTCGCTTTCACGTAACCAATAGAAGGTCACAATAATAAATGAGTTATCGCCCTCATCGTTGGCTAATCTCTTTTATCTCAGGAATAGACCAACTTCAAGGCGATACTGACCTTGTCGTATTTCCGTCATATTTTCATAGATTTCATAAGAATTACCTTTGAGCAATTCGAGACGAACTGATATGCTAGATGGTCCAAAAATACTCACGATTTCAGTGATATTATAAACTACCTGATGCCCGCGGCTTCATGCGCGTGAACTCTTACACTACTACTTGTACACACACTATTCGCACTCGCACACTATTCGTACATCGTAGTTACAATCTGGGTGTTACAACACCCACATTATAACCCTTAAGAATATATGCTTCTTCCGCTGCGCATTCTAACATGTTTGAAGATAAATGATTGAATGGAATTATGTGAAATCCAACCAAGTAGATTGTGCGTAAGCGCTCGTAGTAATATTAAATAACGTAGCATTTGCCAGCTTTCCTCAGCTGCTTCCAGGGAAAGCTGGCCAGAATTTCCTTGAGGGGGTTGGGGCTCAAGGAAATTCTGACTACGTCCTTGAGTTGAAGCCTACTAATATATTAAATGTGATAGTGTGTTTATTAGTTTGTTTGTCATGACATGGCATGGATATGAAATTTTACATAGATATGGTAATAGAGCCCGATAGTGACATGGTATACGTTTAATCCCGAAAAAAATTACGTTTCCTAAAGAATTCAACGCAAGTGAAATCGCGGGGTGCCGCTTGTTTACCATAATTTGCTTGGTCAAGTTTGAAATGAAGACAATAAAGGCTCTCACAAAGAACAATAAACATCTGACATTGTAACTGCAACTTTCAACACGTCGTTAGTTATTTCTTCTCCGTATTTATTCCCACTTCGGGATGAATGCATAAATATTTGCACACATCCTATATCAGTCTGGTTTACCTTTGTCTCTCGCTTCTGATATAACTTCTCAAAGTGAAAATAAACAGCGCATCCTCCATCGAGATATAATAGGTACCTATAGAGTCACAATCGTGCCAAAAAAATGTCCAAACCAAAACTCGGCGCACGCTACGCTACGTCGACTTTTTGCTTTTTGGTTAGTATTAGGGCAACCGCGATCCGATTACAACGCCGCACGATGGCAGTGCTACGATGCTAGCAGACAAGCGACATTGAACAGTGGCCTTAGTACGAGAACTTGCGAAAAGGTTATCGTTACGTAAACGATAGCAAATGTATGAAAAATTCAGTTTCTTTTCACGTCCGATAGAGGCGCTGTTCAATTTTTTATACATTTTGCTATCGTTTACGTAACGATAACTTTATCGCAAGTGCTCGTACAACTACTACTAAGGTCACAGTATGCAAGCACATAACGTCTAAATTGAAGTAAATGTGGCATTGTGAACTATGTCTAGGTATATGTACAACGACGCTCGGAAGTTTTTAGACTGTTTTCACTTAGATTTTGTGACTCTATAGGTATTGTATTTCTATGGCACCCTCCCATATTCGGCCCCGGACTTAAAACGACACTCCACTGAGGCGGAGCGGCGGATTCTCAGTTCAGAGAAACAAGAAAGATATGGTATGGTGTCGTGGCGGTTGCAAACGCATCTAGGTTAAGGTCCTCTTTTCCCGCTTTTAGCAACTTTGATCATTCTAATTTTAGTTTGTCTACTTCCATGGTTAGCTTAAAATTATATAAAAGGCGTATAACAAAAAAATAAATAAATTGCACACTGATTTGCGCTTTTTCCTTCTATGTTCGTCTGTATGTATTTTTTTTATTTTGTGTATGTTCATCGATATTTTTGATGATTATTTTAGCCATCGCGCCATATACCAGTTTTTTTTAATGTACCAGTAAGGGTAACGATATAAATAACAAACATCTGCGAAAAGTAAAACGATTGTAATGCTTTCTGTCAGTTTTGCTAAAAAAACAATCTGTGAATAGGGCAACACCCAAAGTTTAAAACACTTTTTGATGTATTTAATATCCATATTAAAAACGGCAATCTTCTATAGAAAATATACCTGTAAGTTACAGGTTAACAAAGCCGGCCATCTGTTATGTTCAAATAAATCAGCATAAACGTTTTTCTTTCATTGCCACTTTTTAGCCAAAGTACAGATGGGTATCTGTACTTTGGCTGGCGTTTGATTCTACAGACCTCATTTTTCAGCAGTTAAAAAATAAATGTTGTTTACATGTGTCCTATACAATTGCCCTTATACAGCAAATGATAATTTTTGTGAAACGACGAGACATATTTTTAGCTGTAATAATAATTTACTATAAGTGTAAATAATGTTAATATTTTGTTTCAATATGTCAATAAATATTTCTGATTCTGATTCATCAGAGCGAGTCTCCGACTAATCCGCTCACTGGAAGGCAGGCATTAGTGCAAATCCGCGGATTCAGACGAAAAAAAAGTATAAGAATAAAACCAACGCCAACCAACTCTACGACTGATTTCTTAACCGAGGCTAACTGTTAATTCTGGTGACAACTAGACAACTCTTTAATTGGCTTCTCATTAGTTTTTTTCGACTTTTTAAATTTCGATTTAAACATATCTCTTCCTCTCGTTAAACAAACCGAGTTGTTCACGTGCGGTACTTGACTTCGCACAGATGTTTTGGCAATTTTTACATCATTACGGTAACAAACAAGTGTTACGTTTGACTGTTATGTATAAGTTTACGTAGGAAGAGTTTTGAGTGCGAGTGGTATAACTCAGCGCAAATTACCTCTGGCTCCGTGCACTAATCTAGCCTCACCTAACAAACTAGACGTCCCATGTTTTCATAATTCAAACTGTGTCATATATTTTGGCGTTAAGAATAAATTCGTCTTTCTGTTGTTTATTTATAACTCGTAACCGGAACAATGTGTACGGGCCACCGTCTGAGTGGAAGGTGCGTCCGCGCAGGCTGCGAGCTTCGACCGAAGCTCTCGCGCCTTCAGTCGCTCCACGGCATCAGCTCCGAGCACACGCGAACACTCGCGCACGCGTCTTCAAATTCGATCGAATCAAATACATCGATCGCGGTCACCAAACAAATACAAACTTTTATCTACCAAGTTTACAAACAAATATGCCGGCGTGAAAACAGCTACGATGTCGTTCTGCAGAATCACGGGCCGCAGTAGGGGTTTGCCGAAACCCAACTACTTCCCGCTCCTTGCTCCGATCTCTCCCGCTGACGCGAAACGTTGCTGCAGGATCACCGGCAAGTCTTATGGCTTGCCCACGCACCACTACATTCCAGTACTACTTGCGGCTCGCTCCACGAAGGCGAAATGCAAGATAACTAACGTTTCCGGCGAACTTGGACCTCATCACTATGCACCTGAGATAAATTATGGAAATAGAAAACATGAAATGCTACCGGACTACAGATACATATTCCCCGTGTTGGACGGATCGACGGACGCGCAGAAATGTTTGATTGAAATGTTATTGGGGAAGCAAGTGATCGATGACAAGCGATATGTGTACACTGTGCAAGAGAGAAGATGTAGTTTAGTTTTCTCCGCTCAGATGGAGGCGGCAGTGCGCGATGGTGACGTCAGAGATGTCATGCTCGCCAAAGACTCGGACACAGTGTTGATTAAAACAAAACAAGGACGCAGTGTTTCTATGGATTTTAAAGATTTTACCGAAGATGTTGAAATGTACGAGGGAGAGGGACCGAACGCTGAAGTTCTCAAACAAAGAGAAATGGAAGAGCTAGCAGAGAAAAAGAAGAAAAGGAAGCGAACGGCAGGCTTGTCTTCTATGAAGAAAATATTTGAAAATAAAGAAAAATTGGCTGAAGTTCAAGAACTCGAAGAAGAAAAGTTACGCCACGATCGAATGGCCAAAAAAGCCAAGATAGAAGTACGACATGAAAAGCACGACATCAAAACTTACAGTTACAATAGTTTTGATGCGCAGCATATGCGATCAAAGTCGAGCATTTTAATGTGTAGTGGAGAATGGAGGGAACAAATACATCCACTAATTGAATCTTGGGACTGGGAAGCGTTTGAAAAAGATGTCAACGACGAACATTTTGCTCTAAAAGTGTCAACCTTACCGAACCCAGTGAAACTTACGCCATACCATTGCGAAGCAGAAATATACAAAATTGATCGCAATATTTATGATGTGTCTACAACAATAGAAAGTGTGCCATGCGTGAACCCTTTGAAACCAATAAAAACACGTCCCACTGAAACTGTACTCAGTGCTATCAAAGAAATACCGTCTGAGCGTTTAGTTGAAACAGCTGACGTAACTGAAAAATTAATAAACAGTGATAAAATTGAAATGCTTCCAACAATGGAAAATTTGCCAGAATTTGTAAAGAATATCAAAAAGGGCAAACGTGAAAAAGTCGCCAAAGTACCTGGACTGACATTAGATATAGGCAAAGCTAAGAAGTTCATACCAGGGCAAATGATTAATACTCCCCAAGGTCCGGTGTTTGTGCCTGGACAAACCGTCGAAACGCCTGTCGGCCCCGTGTTCGTTGCGGGTTTAAGTGTTAACACACCTGATGGGCCAAGTTTTATACCTGGTCACATTGTCACCAATGAAAACTCAAACGAACCATTCTTCTTGGCTGGACAAGTGTTGCAAACAACTAAAGGCGAAGAATTTATTTGTGGTCAAACAGTCAAAGGCAAGGAAGATTCGCCTCGCTTTATAGAAGGTCAAACGGTTTTGTCAGAAGATGGTTTCAAGTTCATCCCGGGAAAAATAATAACTACAGGAGCAGAAGAAGTTTTTGTGCCTGGACAAACTATTATGACTCCAGAAGGAGCACAATTTATTCCCGGACAAACAATTACTGAAGCTAGTGGATTCACTTTTACTCCTGGTCAAAACGCGAAAATTAACAACGAGTGGCAGTTTGTTCCTG
Organism: Agriopis leucophaearia; assembly: GCA_949125355.1. NCBI lineage: Eukaryota > Metazoa > Arthropoda > Insecta > Lepidoptera > Geometridae > Agriopis > Agriopis leucophaearia. The sequence goes on from OX421262.1 coordinate 2,896,970, forward strand.
GTCAAGTTTTACATCAAGACGATGAGCTACACTTTGTTCCTGGAGCAACTATAGCTACACCAAATGGCCTTAAATTTGTCCCTGGACAAACAGTAGTATTTAATGGAGAAACTTGCTTCGTACCTGGAATTACTCGATCATCAAACGACGGTCTAGAGTTTGTTCCCGGTACCACTGTTGACACTATCGATGGCCCGAAATTTATTGAAGGACAAATAGTACAAACAGATTGCGGTGAGAAGTTCATGCCTGGAAAAACCATTGTACAAACTGATGGACATGTAGAATTTTCTGTAGCAAAATCAGTAGAAGACATTACTTTTGATGAAAGCACTCCAATGGGATTACCAATCGATATAAAAACATGCTCACTATCTGAAGAATCTCTTTATGTTTTTGGACATATGGTTCAAACAGCTAAAGGCATTGAATTCTATCCAGGCTCAAGAATACCAAAAATGGAAGGCAAAGTTGTCCCTGGACGGCTGGTGAAGAATGAAGATAACCAATCAAGATTTGTGCCTGGAATGATGGTTGAAGGCATATTCGTTCCTGGACAAATTGTATTCACAGAGAATGGAGAACAATTCGTTCCTGGCCAAGTCGTTGATACTGCAGATGGACCAAAATTTGTACCTGGTCAAGTGGTAAATACAAAATCTGGAGCCAAATTTGTCCCTGGCCAAACAATTCACACTATCGATGGTCCTCGCTTCGTTCCTGGGCAAATAATTGAAACCAAAGCTGGTCCAACATTTATACCTGGTCAAGTAATATTCACTGAAGATGAAGGATCTAGGTTTGTTCCTGGGCAAGTCGTTGATACTGAAGAAGGACCAAGATTTGTGCCTGGAAGAGTTATTGAATCTGATGACCATGGCGTTACTTTTGTGCCTGGTCAAATAGTTCAAACACCAGAAGGGTTGAAATTTGTGGCCCCAGACTTAACAGAAGGTGAAGAAGGTCTTGAATTCTCCGTACAAAGTTTTGTTGTTACTCCTGAAGAACTTAAATTGCTTAAAGTTAAAACAAATCCAAACGACACGACTTCAACAAAAGGAGAATTGACTATAGATACAAATATGCTGCGACAGCTGTCCGAAGCCGGTATGTCTATTGGCAGACAAGTTCCTACGGATTTACCTGCTATCAGTGTACTTTTGAATGAAACTAGAAACGCAGAAGCACTGAAAGCTTTTGTGACTGATTTTGGATTAAAAGATGAAGTTGCAAACCAACTTATGGACGTCATAGCATCTATTATTGAAATGAGTGCTCATTTGAAATCTGAAATTCATGATAGTCAAAAAAGTGAAGGTTCTTCAAACGAGTCGAAGAAAAGTAGAAATAGCAAAAAGAAAATGGAAATCCATGTTGGAGCTGGAGGAAATGAACAATCTGCGCAACAAGAACAAGTTAAAAATTCAATTGCTGCTGCAGTGCTAGCAGCTCTCGTCACTGCTGAACAATTTGAAGAAGTAAACAACAACATCAGTAAAGAAAAGTATCAACTAATACTAAAATCTATCGACACTATCTTGGGAAAATCAATTGATGCCGATTTAGTTACGGCGATGTTTAACATTCTCCAGAAAGAAGAAGATAAAGAAGTTCTGTGCGAAGAAATTTTGGAAAACTCCTCAGAACCAAAAGTGGAATTAATCAAAATTGCTGTAAATAGAGCTCTACACAAGCATTCCCTCTCAGAAGAAGACATCATCGAAAAGTTTGGTGACTTTTTGAGTACTGAAAATGACATACTAGGACCGGCTTTCAAAAATATTTCGAGGACAGATAACACCCTTCTTCACCACGTTTTGGGCCGAATTTCAGAATCAATATCATTTATAAAAACTGATCACGAAGCAACTGAGACTCTACAAAAAGCTATCGTTTCAGCTGTCCAGGAAGCTTCTAAAAAAGATCTTGAAACAATGGTTAAAGAAAACAACAAAGAAAATTTGAAAGAATTGATCGTACAATCGGTTGGGCTTGCCAGAATACTTGGAATGAGAGAGGTGGCGACAAAACTTTTATCTGTTATTAACGACGAAGACAGCATGGCTAAAATATATTCAGATCCCGAAAGCTTAAATATCTTAAAAAGGTTAACAGTTATGCGGAAACTTGCTGACAAAAATCCAACCATGCTTTCCGCTATCCGTAAATTAGAATCAGACTCAATCCTGGCTCGCACAGACCCTAACCTCAGGGACTTGGTGCGAGAAAGTGCTGCTCTGATGATAGTGCCTGAAGAATCGCCTTTGTTGACTTCTGAAGACGTGCCGCTGAGCCTACTTCAGCCAGAAAACAGCCTCGCTATGGAAGATTTCTTGTTCAAACGCAAGAAACGATCTGGAGCTCTGTTGATAATGAAGAAAGGATTACAAGCGGTCGTTCCCCGAGAAGCCAGCCGCGCTGTCTTGACTGGACAAGTCGCTTATACAGTTCTTGATGAAAGTGGAATCCGACACTTTGAACCTTTACATGTATTCTCAGCTTTAAATCTCAGCCAACCTACTGCAACTCGATTTTCTATGTATAGCTGTCCGGTAGTCGATGACGACGACGAAGAAATACAGACTTTCACAGGATATTGCAATATAAGTAATAATCAAAGGATCACAAAGCTTGGAGGATGGGGTCGAAGATACAGTGGAGTAAACCTCGACAGAGATAACACTAGAAATAGAATAAGCAGTTACGACAACACGCCGAGCTACAAACGATACTCTTCCCGATCTTCTTCCTCGAGGTCTAGATCTAGTTGTAGCAGAAGTCCACCTAAGGTAATCTTACTAACATCCCAATAATTTCGTCTAATTTTAAACCAGCTTTATGGTTAACAGAAATTTAAAATTTATTTTCTGTTGTTACAGGTAGAAGATGTGGTGGTAGCATCGGCAGACTACAATGCCGTTACCGACGATGAAGTTTCTCTAAAAGCTGGTGATATTGTCGAAGTTCTCGACACCAAGTCCGCTCTTGGATCCAAGTGAGTGCAACTTTATTATTAGCATGAGTTTTGCACAACTGTGCTCATTGAAGTTCGTAAATAAACATAAATAACAAATGTTGAAACTGGGGTTATTACTTTAAATTTTACTGCTCAGTGAGTATTAATAATAACTAATACACTAAACACGTCACACGATCACTGTTCAACATTAATCAAATACTGCATTAACCTGAATCGACGTTTGCAACAACATACAGTTTCAACTTACGAATTTACAAACATTTCATTGGAATTCAAGAATCAAACTGTGAAGTTAAATTTGTCGTTGAACTTCGAGTGGCATTTCCATGACACTTCTACAACTCCTAGGAGAAATGGGTCGCATATAGGAAATGTCAGAGTGCATTTAATAGCGATGTGGTGCGTCGAACATTCCGCATAGGATTCTGGTTAAATTTAGCCGAGTTCGTTGCACTGGTATGGCGTTACGCAACTCGATCTACTGGAATATTTTCAAAGGTTAGCTATAAATTGCTATTTTAAACTAGGGACTCATAGAATTTATTAATTGGATATCATATGAGTTATTAGTTTACGCTTATATTCAACCTTAGCAAACCTACCCAAAAATACGTCCTTCTTTCCTTTAGAAGAAGATTCTATTTCGTCAGACCATTCAACCTCTAAAGACTAATGTTCATTTCTCTAAATGTATATTTTTTGTAATTTTTATCCACACAAAAATAACACTGATCTGGGTCTGGCTCTCGAGTCTATAAAGAAATTTCAATTGTGTTCTCTTTGGCATGGTGTTTCCCTATTAAGAATCATACCAATCTTTCATTCATTACATTTTCGTCATCAAATCACATTCTATCACTCCATCAGCTAACCTCCATCAGCACTCATCACCAAGGAGCCTACTACAATGTCTTAATTATTCTTAATCTAATCTTACATTGAATACCCTCTGGCTCTCTCTACTGGAGTTAGAGTGAAAGAAAATACAAGTAAGCCTGAAAAAGAACGTTTTAAGACATTGTGATATAGGCTTCCAGAACTGGTGTCGTAATTCAATATTGTTGATGCAGGTACAGAGGGCGTGTCTATTGTTACGAGAACCATTTCTTCAAAACTCGCGGCTCGTCCCTCGACTATGTGTTTAGCGTGCCCACCTACAAAATGTATTATTACTGAAGAGAAGATCACCTTAATTTGAGAGATACAAACGCCATAATCATATACGAATTGCTAGCTTCTAAAACTTTTAGATCATAGACGTGATAACACGCGCTTGCGTGTCCATTGTATATATTCAGCTTCAAACATGAATCATTTTATATGTTGTGATCAAAATTGTAACTATTGTGATAACTGCGCCAATTGAATATACTTAATGTAATTGTAGTATTGTTTGTGTATGTATAATCTATTAGGTGTAATAAAGGTAATTAAAGTTTTGTAGTTTCTTTTAGTTTGGTTTTGGTATGTAGGATGGTACGTGAGAAATGGCCTGAGTATAGAAATCTGCACAGATTTCTGCATTTACCATAACATCTGGATAAATAACACTGTTTTAAACTATCAAGGTAATTCACTACAGTCTTATGATTATTTACGGGAGTCTGCCCGTGAACATGGTGCATATGACTGCGTCAAAATATCGGAGGCTCCAACTACATCTTTTTCATAGTAAATATCCCTTAATCACATAACTATAGACCTGAATAGGCTTCTATATTTGCATACATGCCTGCATAGATTTCTTAATAGTATTCAGGTTTAAAACAGCCTTTAATCAGTATAAAGTACTGATGTAGGTTGGTGCAGTGATTCAAAAAATTTAACATTTATATATCTACTTGTTTTTATTGCATTTACTTTGTGTCTTTTATCTCATTTACAACGGGGAATGTTCTGAAGAACTGTTCGATCCGATGCCAGCATCGCGGTTTTATCATCGCACCAGCCAGCACCGCCTGAAAGTACATCCACATATCATAGATCGGTGGAAATCGCATCTCGTAATACGCAAATGTGCGTATTACGAGATTTTTTTGCCTCAAACCTGCAATTTGTGGAATGAGTTCCGTGCTGTGGCATTTCTGAGTAATTATAATATGGGGTTCTTTAAAAGGGCAGTTAGTCTTTAAGGGTCGCCACCGTATCTGTGATGCCCCTGGTGTTACAGGTATCCATAGCCTTAGCCTTACCATCAGGTGGCCCGTCAGCTTGTTGCCACCTATGCCATAAAAAATGTTAAACAAGAGACGCTATTAGTCCCAGTTGTAGGTAATGCCGTTTTTGCCCTGATATTTTCAGCATTAGGTAAATGGTGGGTATATTTTTATGCACGTACCTTTTCGACCTTTCTTTAATCCCTACTGTTCTCTCCTTCACATTGTGCCAACTCCAATCTTCACACCTATTCAAAACCTATAAAAAACTTTTTATAACAGTTTCTCCAAATATTTATGAGTGTCTTTGCCATCAAAATGTCATTCCCTTAGAATGAGTCACCCTGACTCACTAGACACGGCAATATTATTCCCAACGATTTTAGAATCAATAAAAATATTAGGCCTCTATACCTATGTTGAGAATGTCTGTCTGTATACCATGCTGAGAAAATATTTTCTGTCTTTCCATGTCTTGGAAATTCTGGTTTTGGTTTTTGGTTCTGTCATTTTAAATTACAAGAAATTTTCTTTTACCGCTACAAATTTCGAATGTACCTATGTTCAGTTTTCCTTAATATAGTCTCCTTAATATGACAAGTTTCTGCTCCGACACCACAATAATATTCTTGGCAAACACCTACCGTCTATTTACCTCTAACCTAGAAATGTTTCCTAATTTTAGTCGCGCAATTAGACAATAAGGAAAAAGCAGACAAACCCGACAAGCGGATGCTAGTAACCTGAAAATCTAGGTGCCAAGTTTCTACTGGCGGCTTGCCAGGACTCTCAGCAGGTAGCATGGATGGCCTATGCCACTCCGAAACACTGACATCTGAAGATATTCTGCATTTAGGTATTGCTAATTCATAGCAGAAAGAAGCTTACCTTGGCAGTTGAATAATAATTTAATCGTTTTTAAACTTTTGCGATTTGAACATGTTTTAAATGTTTATCGGTGCTTATCTTTGCATTTTATTTAGGTTAAAAATTGTACAATGTTTAAATGGCCGTAATAGCGAGCTGATTTTGCCTGTTTGCGATCTGTTTGCCTAATAATATTATGCGCAATAAGTCCCGATAGAATTTTAAAAAATCATTCAATATTCAAATTCTGGAGTAGGTTTGGAAAATCGAAAAATACCCGAAATTGTAGGGCTGCTAAATGGAATATCAAGAAAAGATGGCAGTTATCTACGTGCGAAAAAATTGTGAATGAATAAATTGAGCAATAACTGTGTTATCTACTGTCCAACACTTCCAGACATCGCGGCGTTCATAGAAATAGAACACAGAGTTCCGTTTAACTATTTTACCTACTAGTACGAAAATATGTCATACGTCTATCCTACTAGTAAAATCTTTGGTAAGTACAAACCTACAGCCACAGCATACACCCTGTGTCTTCTATACCTACCTAGCTTAAAACGCAACATATACATTAAGATTATTTATTGTCAGAACACGGTAGGTATACATACATACAAACTAGCATACAGGGTCGTACAAAAGTGCTCATGCATCCTGTTTTGCCAGGTGCGGCGTACATCTTCCTTAGTCGTACGCTACACCTGGCAAAACGCGAGCTATGATTGTTCAAACTTTAAAATAATTTTAGAATCGCTTGATACAATACTTAAATTAGTAAAACAATATAACTAACAATGCTGTAGCAAATAGGACATGTAAATTAATGACTATCGACAATTTCTCTACATAGTATGAAATCAAGTCGCTTTCCGCGTCTGTCTGTCTGTTTATCCGCTAACTCCTCCTAAACCACGCAACGGATTTTGATGCGGTTTTTGCCATTAGTTAGAGAAAATTTCACGCAAGGTTTATTTATAAAATTTACACCCGTGCGAATCCGGGGCGGGAATCCGAGGGTAGGATTGGGTACCGGTTGGGTAAGGATAATGGGACAAACTATACAAATTATTGCATTGTCATCGGTCCTTGATAAATGTGCAAAGTCTCAAATCAATCCGACGTTTTGAAAGGGGTGAAAATCACGTTCAATAATTCCGTTACATAGATGTGACAATACCAAACTAATAAAACCGTGTTAAAAAAGCAACATATGCAATTTCATTTACTTCGATGACATTTTTTTGCAGTTATTTTGATTTAAAAACCAAACTACCGAACCGATGTTGATGAAATTACTAAGGGAACAATCTGAATTTATATTCTTTCAAATAAAAAAGAATTCCAATAAGTTGGTTTAAATTATTGACGGAGTTCTGAGATAACCAGCAAACATTAAAAAAACACTTTTGTTGAGAACGCCTTTTGAGTCTTTTGAAGTCGGTGAAAAAACACGAATGACCTACATTTTTTGCCAACCTGCCGGGCCTGCCGTGACAAGGTGCCTATGGTTTCATATACACCTGTTTTGCTTCGGCACGATAAAATTTTGTCGTGGTGCGCATGCTAGCCTGGCTGGTTACCAGAACGTAATTCTAGTAGTAGGTAATTTTCTCCTGTACGTAGTTTCCATCATAGATCAGAGTATATATGTTCCCATTGAGTAGAGTCATTGACACACTGTAGTCCCACCGTATGAATCGGTGCCACCATTGACGTCACCCAGTTTGTGGGGCGCTCGGAATAGCACACGCAGCGGTGCATACTGCCACGGTATCATCACATGGTGTGGTGTCTGAAACATGTTTACAGGACTAGTTTACCAAGTGATCCTGTTCACATGTTTGTTAACAAGTCAGCGTTTCTATGTATATATCTACATAAAGTCACTTTCTTCGTCTGTCTGTATATCCGCTAACGCGTCCTAACCACGCAGTGGTTTTCACCATAAGTTAGATAATTTTTCCACGGACGGTTTTATGCATATAATAAAACTTAGCCAAACTTTGTTAAATTCGTGATTTCGTCATAACGGGTTTGGACAGCCTTACCATGGCTATTCTGTCAAAATTCGTGATTTCGTCATAATGGTTTTTAAAGCTTTTGTCAAAGTTCGTAAATTATCAATGTTTGTTGTTTTACGTGGTGAGTGAGAGGAAAAGACGTCTCCTGACATCTCGCACACAGGACCCTCTCCACCAAGCCCACGACCTGCGCCACACTAACGAGAGATAATTTTCTTAAAATCCCAGCACGGTTCTACCGACAACGACCGCCGCCCGCCTTGGTCGATCACTTCGCCATCCGTCACCATTTATACAGTCCAGTCCGTCGAACAAGTGACTGACCGGCGGCGGAGGCGGTGCTCCGGAAAATTGGTCACCATCATTACGAAAAAATGTGAATTTGGGCCCTGATGATACAATTATCTATGAGCGCTGGTGACCCATTACTTGTAGTTAAAAAAGTTGTCATGAGTGTGTAGAGACACGCATAGGATAGAGTTCCGTTGATATGTTACTAAAATCTTCAAATGAAGCTCTTTAGTCTCACAATAAGTATTACGGTTTTAAATGCAATGGTTCTCTTTCTACAATGAAATATTACTTACTAGTGCTTTTGCCCGCGACTTCGTACGCGTAGATTTTCATATAAACTTTCAACCCTTTTTTCCTTCCTTAATTCAGCCCTTGCGCAAAATAACATAGCCTATACTTAAATCTGGTCATAGCTAAGCATGTTCGTGAAAACCGCATTTTTTTATATATTTTTTTTATTTTAATTTCTTTTATGTAATAATAAAGAATTAAAATAAATGATATAACATAGCCTATGTTTCAATCTGGTCATAGCTAAGCATATTCATGAAAACCGCATTTAAATCCGTCCAATGCTTTAGGAGATGTGCGTGGACAAACAAACAGACAAAAATTCTACAAACTGTCTTAACGTGTTCAGCTGCTTATTTTAAGACGCCCTGTGTGTTTTTTTTTTATATTTCGCAATTTTAGATTTTTTATCTCTACGTTTTTATTATATGGATAAATGTATAGATAGATAGATATACACACGCACCTAAAAGATTTTAGACTAGATATATTTTCGTAAGTTATTCTAATTATTTACACATTAAATACCATTTTTAAGAAGTAATAGTTATTTATTGCTTTTAAAATAGTTTTTTTGTAGGTCGACCTTCACAAGAGGTCAGAAATAGGAAACTCTCGGAAATGCTCCAAATCACATGATGAAAGTGATACTAGCGTCGCTCAAGCCCTGACAATGAGTGGTCACCACCACTTTGCAGTGAGTGTCACTACGTGTCACGTACTCTTGACGCTTGATTGACGGTGACACGGCGCGGTGACATTTATGTGATTTACAATATCAGCTAGAGACAGTGAAGAACCCCTAATGGCACTGATAAATTACCTTATGAAATATGTGAGGTACTTAGACAAATTTGCGAAGGTCAATGCGATTGTTAGGTGTTTGCCAGGTGACATCACATATGTTTATGATTTTACTAGCAGCACGGGTTTTACGAGAACCATCGATTCTACTGAAACCATTGCTTTTTCAGCCCCCACCGATTGAGCTGAAATATTGCATACACGTTTTTGGATGACAATGCATGGTTACCTAAGTGACGTCATTTTAAATCTTATATTAACTAGGCAGCCTCCCAAAGATGGCGGACCGGTAATTTTTCATGCACACCGAATTTCATCCAAATTCGTTCAGCTGTTATGGAGTTGATTGCGGACAAACCTGCACACTTACATACAATTTTTTGCATTTATAATATTATTGTGATGGTAGTTATAGTATTTCTAAGGGACTGTAATGATCCATCCAGACCGCTAATACTTACTAATAATATCATGTTGCAAAACGTTTCTCCACTGTAGATGCGCCAGAACTATCTTAAGAGGTGGGATAAACATTATTTAATAATTTTACATTGAATTTCGTCATGCTCTCTCGGCTAATGACAAAGCAAGACAAAATTCAATGTGAGGTGGAGGTGGTATGGAAATGAAATACTGTTAATATTTGAAATATTTGTTAGAGCCCACGCGCTTTTCTTGTTCTGCCACAGATTTAGAAAACAAAGTACTTAAATTAAAGCTGGCAGATCACACCTGAATTCAATGCCTTCTTAATTTAGTTTCCAACCTTTCCTATCCTATTCCAACAAGAAGGTGAGGTGACCAATACGTTTACCTATTTTTAATCCAGAGAATTAAAATTAAATCGATGTAGGTGGAAACATTCTCAAGATTGTTGAGGAAACGTTGCACCCATTGACTTATATCTGCAGTTGGCTGGTTCACTACAAATTCTTTGTTGCCAATTAATCGGATCCGCTGGTTTTATAGTATCACGTTTTTGGCACACGAATTTCTATCGTATCAGATATATGCAGACGCTGATGGAGATACACTCTTGGAGTGTTCTAGGAGACAGTGTTTAATAGTGAGTCAGTGCCGTTTTGAATTGGGTGTATGATGCTCATATTATCATCTCGTTCAAGGCAAAGCTGTAGTACACTGAATATAAATAATCATACTGAAGCTTACTAAGTAGTTGCACAATATTATACTACATAAGTTTACACAAAATGGTCTACTGCAACATTCAGTCCTGAAAATTCATGTGACATGGTAGCAACCATCGCTCAGTAAAGCCCTCTTCATAAAGATATTATCACCATGCGAGTCATACATATTATGAAGGTCTTTAGCGAATTCAACCCTATTGGACGAATAAACCATGGAGCTGATCATGTTAACTTTTGCACGGCACGGGGAAAGTATTAAGTTTTGGTATTGCTTTGCGTATAAGTAGTACCATCGACAAAAGATAGATTAAAATCATCCTTGGTAGTACCTACTTACTTAGTTTTTTTTTTATTGGTTAAGCTGAGTTCTCTGGTTTTGACCAGAACTTGCCTGTTGTTAAATTAAGCCGTAACCAAAGGTGCTAAACACACCTAGTCTAGAATGGGAACTGGTATAACTCTGCATGTATGTAAGTCATGCACTTCAGTGTTTAAGGCAGTCGTTTCTCCTACGATAGAGAGACACAGGCTGCTATATGTTGAAGGTAGTGAATTTAGTTACTACAGATTTTTTACCTTACTCACTAGGAGGGTACTTTTTACGGGTGTATGTTTGTCTGTCGGTAGATTTTCTTATGCAGCCATTACAAATTTTGAATTGTAAAGTGTTGATAGATTAGTTTTCATGTCGGGAATGTTAAATATAGGCTTCATTTTGCAGTTGTTTTTTGGATAATATTATCCTTATTACAATTTAGAAATGTATGTGGTAGTACATACATTTCTAAATTGTAATAAGGATTGTTGCTTATAATTGTCATGTCTGTCCGCAAGATGCACATTCCTTCATTATCAAAAATATAGTTCAGTTTGGTCATAAAAATCACAGACAGATTTGCTTTCGAACCCCCAAATCATACTCGTACCTTCTAGTCTAGACGAAGTTTAAAAGTACCATGGTTTATTCTCTCCAAGGCCACCCCATGTTGCATATAACATTGTGCACGTCTAACTCCCCTCCCCCCTCCCCACAGGGCGCCGGACCCGACACTGGATTTGGACGTAGTTCTGCTGGACACCTCCGCAGCCAAGCACAAACTCTCAGTGAGGCCTAAGAAGAAACATCCTAAGGGGAAGAATACTAAGACCAACGAAAGGTATGTTGCATGTTTCTTTACACTGTTGATGTACTTCACAGCTCACACTGACCATTCTGACCAATACCAAAGTCACATCACACATCATCAGCCAATTAACGTCTACTATTGGACAAGGCCTCCCCTCATAGAGAGGGGTGTTGCCATAATCCCCACGCTTGGAGGTGGCTTGGGGATCGCAGTACGTTCACCGTGTACTATTAGGACGCTGCTGCCCATCCTCCGGTGGTTCTGGTCGCAGTTTTAGGACATACCCAGGTCCCAGCAAAGTAATACAATTACTTTGGTATTGGTCCGAATGGTCAGGGACCACTGCCCCTAGTGAAAGTCCGTTTACAAATGTGGCCACTTGTGGAGAAGGTGCAACTATAGGTCAATAACACTTCCCACTTTACCACTAGTGGTGAATTAGGAAAAAAAACAAGTTACTACCAGTAGTTGTAAAACAAGAAATGTCACTTGCTAAACATTTCTGACGATAAAAAATCACTGAATTGCAGTTAAAAAAAGCATTATTAACATTACGATTTTATAAATCAATCATGTTGATATTTTTTTATTTTGGCGAAGGATACATAAAGAATCGCGAATGAATTAGTTTCTTCTAGGCAAGTTTGTTCCAGCATAGGTAGGCCTCCCACTAGATGGACCGACGACATTGTGAGAGTCGCGGGCATCTAGTAGATGCAGATGACAGGCTGTCGTTAAGTGTGGAGGTATAAGGGGGAGGCCTATGTTTAGCAGTGGAAGTCTTCTGCCTGCTGAACATGATGATGATGATTAAGTGTGTTACATCATAGAGCGTACCATCGCTTAACGTCAGGGCAGTTGGCGGTTAAGTGCAAGCCCATTTTCAGTGAAACAAAAAATATTTTTAGAGTATTTTTGAGAACAACCTTGAAACAGCGATAAAATATCAGCTGTTCCATTTTTTTTTATGATACTGGGTGACGTGACGAGCGAAGTCGCTCGCCTGATGGCTCTTCACGCTTGCCCGTAATAGCTCAACGCCACTCAGAATTTTGAACTTCAACAGTTCAAAACCCTGGGTGGCAATGCACTGCGCTCGTCGCCCCGAGATATAAGATGTCAAATCTCTGTGTGCCCTGTAATTTCGCTGGAAACATTGCCCTTCAATCCGGAACACAGTAGTGTTTACACACTACTGCTTGGCGGTTGAATAACTGGCAAAGGTGTGGTACTTCCCCAGGCGGACCCCTGCAAAAGAGTCCTACCACTACAAAAATTGTCGTGTAATTGATGTTTTTCCATGGAACAGCTAATTTGTTCGTTTGATTTAGGTTTATTCCCATAGAGTAAAAGTTGTGAAGCACTATGATCTCATTTCGGCTTAGTACCACTGTTCCGAATAATCCTGTATAGGTACTCCATTTTATTGCATATTGACTCAAAAGGCAAGAAGTTTCTTGGAAGATGTCTACTTTCAGAACTTTCATTATTTCTCAGGGTAACTCGAGTAGTCACGAGACCAATTAAAGGTCAAAAACGCCATTTGTAATAAAAAAATATTGATTCTTATCATTAAATGGACGTGTGGTTTCCCCATTGCATAATCAAGAGCAGTGTGTGGTCTGCTAAACTGTATTTTGCTAGAATCGAAGGTCAGGCATGACATTTGTCCCGTGTAACGGATCCGCGCGGCTGCTGAAAGCATCACTAATCAAAATAAATCGCGCGACTCTGACCGTGTTAATGATCTGAATTAACTCTACGCGGAGATTACGACTGCAGACGGCATGCCGCAGGAAGGCACGTAGGACAAGTATGTCCGCGACTTTAATAAATATTAAAAGATTTGTACAAAAATTAGAAACTCTAATATGGATGCCAGAAAAGAAAACTACATCATAAACCAACAAACTTACGAACTAGTGCCACATGTGAAACATTGAGTGTGCCATAAGTGAAATACTGAATATGCCACAAGTGAAATACTGAATTTGCCACAAGTGAAATACTGAATGTGCCACATGTGAAATACTGAATTTGCCACAAGTGAAATACTGAATGTGCCACATGTGAAATACTGAATGTGCCACAAGTGAAAGACTGAATGTGCCACATGTGAAACACTGAATGTGCCACAAGTGAAATACTGAATTTGATTGAAACACTTATCCTGCGATTCGTATTGAGATCTATCAAAACTTGACGTCTACACGCTTCGTGAAAATATCACGATAACTGCGGATCACAATATTTATTGAAAGTCTAGCCTATTCTAAAAAAATACTAACCGTGTGGCTCATAAAATCAAAACACAACTTAGAACTTAGACAATTATTTAACAGTAATTTCGAAAAATTATTACTACCATTACAGATACCATAAATCCGCGATTATCTTTTATAAACTTTTAGTAAATATTTCATTTCATAGGCTTTTTTCTTTACTTTTAGACGCTGTCTAGCTAGTACATTCATATCATTTGAAACTCTTGTGGTGACACAGGCAGATGATAATATTTGTGGCAAGTACTGAGCCCGCGAGTTACCTAGTGGTGTAGGAGCGTAAAACATGCGTAAATATAATTAATTAATAATCATTTATTTCAAGTAACATAGACTCATACAAACACCAAATAATAATAGAAAAGAATAATAGTAGCTAGTCACATTACATTAATAATAATAATTACAATTGAAATTTAAAATAATCAAACTAAAAATGTCAACAACGATTTTTCACCTCGTGCTCTTTTGATTCCCTCGCTGACGCTCAGGATTCTAATTTTCGAAATTTTTGATTCGAAATGAATTCGAAATTAATCCTTCCCTTGCTCGCCCATCAAAATATGAGCACGCGGTTAAAAAGCAACATTGCACTCTTGAATATAATGTCCAATGCCGTGTAATATAAATATAATACAAATTCCATAATTAAAATTCATTTAAAATTCTACACGTACGTAAATGCTCAAACTGTGATGTGGGTTTATAGGATTATTAGATAAAATTTACTGATTATATTGTATTAGTGGACATTTAATAGAATAAACCAGTTTATGCATTAAAACCAGTGAAATCTCCCCCGTCAGCGTCACACTTACTTCGTTCTTGGTCTGTACTAAGTAGTGTGAATCCGAATCAGAGTATATTTATTGCAAAATATATTCTCATTTTGAATTTTTGTTTTGTTTATTTTTTAATTATATAATGACATAGCACCTTCGTCTTAGCTGTGTCGAATGTCTATTCCCCTTACATTTACACAAAAAGCAGCCATGCTCTTGCGGCAACAACACTGCTCCGCAGTCGCTTTAGTCGAGTAGGTGTGTATAGAGATAATGTATTCGTATTTATTTTCGATAATTCCCAAGGCGAAATTAAAATTATTCGCGTGTTACATAACAAAGACGGATTACTGGCGGAGTTGGACAACATCTGACCCCATTGCGAATTTTAAATGTAATGCGGTCTCTCGATTCGACCTTGAGCAAAATTTTCATAATCAAGAAAATGTGGTTTTGAAATAAAACACTTTTAACGGATTTTAACGCGTGTATTTTCCATTATTTTAATTCCTGACAATTCCACCTGTGACTATGGACACTGCGAAGTGTTTAACAAAAACCGTTAATAGTTATTTGTTATTCAAGAGTGCAAAGTTGCTTTTTAACCGCGTGCCCATATTTTGATTGCCGAGCAAGGGAAGGATTCATTCCGAATTAAAAAATTCAAAAATTTGAATCCTGAGCGTTAGCGAGGGAATCAAAAGAGCATGAGGCGAAAAATCTTTGCACTCGAGTGCAACACGTAACTTTTCATCCCACCTCAGCGAGGAAATGAATATGACGTGAAAAAAAATGGCGCGCGCAAAGCAAATAAAAAAAAAGTACACCAGGAAGGTTCTGAGTCTGAGTTTTTAACAAATTTAAAAAGGTTGTGTGATAAATGCGGCAACGTGGAAGTAGAAGTAAATAGGTTTAATGATATTTCGAATTCACAAACTTAGTGCACACGATGTTTTAAATTCAATTTACTTTATCCTCTAGCGGATAAAAACGGCTTTTGCACTCTGATATCGAAGAGCAAAAATACTCTTTCCGAGATGGGGGGATGAAAAAGTATTTAATTATTGCAAAACCTTATAAGAATCAAAATGTGGTGTTTTTTCCTACAAACAAAACAGGAAGTTGGGGGGATTTTTCGTTGAATCTTAAGTCGTCAAGACTATTCTATAAATTTAACCAGTATTCCTCTTTTCTAACGAGATTTTTTTAGAAGTATTCCTCTTTACTAAAAAGTTTTTATATTTTTTATATATATGTAAGGGACGTGCTCCCGAAAACGAAGACTGGTGAAAATGCTGGTGATTGCTTATACGATACCACAAAAAAATGCTGTTTTTTTTAGTAAAAAACGCACTGTAATGCAAATAAAATATCAGCTGACGCTAGAGTCTACGAACGATCTGCGCAGCGCGCACGCTTGTACGCTTTACATTGCTGGTTTGCAAAATTCTAAACCACAAAAAGAACAAATAAGGCCAATGGTTATTGGTATTCGATTGTGTTTAGATAATATAATAGTAGTTTTGGCATCGCGAGCGTTCACCTTACACCCAGTATAACACGTAGTTCACACGCTTACCTCAATAAAAATCTGTCAGAGAGTCAACAATGTGATGTTAAATGTACCTTTACTGTTCCCTCCATAATTATTAAATCTATATATTAAGATATCGTAGACATCATTTAATAAATAGGTATTTGATTGAATCTACAAACACAGGGAGAAAAGCGCATATTAAGCTAACCATGGATGTAAAGAAATAAAACTGGAATGACCGAAACAGCAAAAATTGGGAAATGGATATTTGCATGATCAATTTTAATACTTCAGTAACTTAAATAACATTCCATCTTCTTAATATTAAATAGCTATTAAAATCTGCAAGTTGAAGTGGCAATGGGCAGGCCACATCGCTCGAAGAACTGTTAACCGATGGGGAAGAAAGGTTCTTGAGTGGAGACCGCGAACCGGAAGACGCAGCGTAGGTAAGCCTCCCACTAGATGGACCGACGACATTGTGAGAGTCGCGGGCATCCAGTGGATGCAGATGGCAGGATGTCGTTCAGTATGGAAGTTAAAGGGGGAGGTCTATTTTCAGCAGTGGACGTCTTCTGGCTGATGATGAATATTAAATAATAATAATAAAAACGACAAATTAATATCTAACTACTAAACTAATCTATTAAACCGCTACCAGTGGGAATTGTCCCCAAAATGCTGGCCCCATTACCACGTTGTTTTATTAGATGTATTTTAATAAGTACTTGATATAAAATATATCTAATAAATTTGTAAAAATTATTTCAAAAAAAGCTTTAATGATACCCCACTTCTACACATAAAATTTGATGATCACATTGACATCTAAAAATGGTTTCCTCTAAATTTGTGACATAAAAATATTGTAACATGGAACACGACTCTGTGAAAGTTGGCCAAGACAGTGGACATCCGGCGATATATCAAACATGCAACTTGTGATGAGCATTTCTTTTTGAAACAGGATTTAGATAAGATCGCATTACACTTTTCTTTTTAATATCTGAGCGTCCGTGTTTTAACGTACTGGAAATTATTTTTTTGTTTCTTGTAGTAGAGAGAATTTAGTACCGACCCTAGTATTAACACCTCTCCAAGTATCACAAGAAATTGGGCAAGAGTTAGTAATCTTTATATTTATGACTGATAATGCATAAGATTCTTTTGATAGAGCTGATAAAACGGAGCCTGTCTGTTTTATAATTAAATTAATATTCAAAATTTAAACACTGTTTTAAAATATCGCTATATTGTTCACTACAGTTAGGTGTATGATTACCACCACAACCTAATCATAAATATTCCGTAATCATATAACTATAGTGTTCAAAATTTTATACTAGATAAATAAATCTGAGACATTATTGCACACACGGTCATCTGACCCAAAACTAAGCAAAGCTTGTAATATGGCAGCCAGATACTGATATACATACATATATATTTTTAAATACATACTTAAATAGATATTAACACCCAGACATAGAACAAACACAAATGTTTATCACACAAATATTTGTCCTAGATGGGAATCGAACCTAAGCGCAGAAGGTAGGTTCACTACCAGCTGAACCACCGGGGCAGTCAAATTGCCATAATTCGTCGAGTTTGCAGTGCTATTGATGGCTCTACCAGACCAGTGTCACTGTCAGTTGATATTTATACTGAAACATTATTTCCATTAAAATCATTGAGAAACTTCATAATTCGACACCAGTCATTTGAAAACAGAACATCTGCTTCGTTTAAATTTATTGGAGCGTGTACGATATACGGTCACAATATCGGTCAAGTGCGAGTCCCTCTTTAATGGAATCGTAGAATGGACGCGATACAACTAGAAGGTTAAGCTATGATAAATACAGCAGATTTACTCATACTCAAGACGTTTTGTTTATTTCAGTCTAGCCTTGTTGTCGTATCAGATGAATTAGGCTTTAAATGTCTTGTCGATTTTTCTCATAAGTTTTTTTTCTTTGGGGAATATTGCCTCCACATCACTGGTATATTTAGTCAGTGTCAAGTATTATAAAATTTATAATTATACGGGGAGTTCTTCTAGACGAGGGGAATTTTCGAGCATATCATTTAACATATCATTCAAAATAACTTTTATACCATTCCCCCTGTAAATAGCTTATTTTATTCACTGAAAACTGAATAAAAAGCATTTTGGTATTTGAATTTTGAACTCGCTTCATTTGATATCCATCTCAATACTATGCAACCTCCTTGCGCCAAAAAGTGCTCGATACAAACTCTTTGTGCAAATGATTTTAATTTTTTCTATGATGTAATGTTAATGTTAGACTTCAATTCTTGTTCTTGTTTTTTTGTAGAGAAAATTCTCCTTAAGAGTATTACATTCTCTTGGGAGAAAATATTAAAACACCAAAAAAAAGCTGTTGATCCGATCGCTACCAAACTTCACAGGATCACTCGCTGGGCTAATTTGAAGATTGCCTGAAATGTCGGTCCATCCGTTTCAAAGTCTATAATGACATACATAACTACATACACATAGCGCCTTTTATATATTATTAGCAAACAAGCCATTGTGTCAGTTTTCTTAATATATTTTTTATTTGCTTTTTATGTAGGTAGAATAAAGACCTAAAAATAAAAGGAGAAATATACAAAAATTCAAATATTTGATTTTAGTATAGAGGATAATAGATTGTTGTCTATGCCCACCTCCTTCATTGATATGTGCTCATTTCTAACGGTGTCAGTATCTGCTCTCTTTCATGTCGTTAATTTATCTAGCACTTCCTTCACGTCTTTCTTTTAAGTGTGATTTACATCTTTTCATAAATTTTATGAGTTAGTTATACAGGTAATCCCATTCTTCACATATTTTATAATAGGTCAATGTCCCGTTTCCCAGAAAAAACACAACCACATAAATTTTTTTCAACTTTGCGACAATGCCCGAATTTCAAGCCAGCTTAAAATGATCTTACGAGAAGTGAAATTGTGCTAATTTTGTTTTGAATTTCATATTCATTGTGAGACTTGGGAGTTTTAGTTAGGTGGTTTAAAACATTGGCGTGGGCATCAGCTTTTAAAATAATCTACGTACATATATTATTAGCACTAGCATTATTAACTTGGCTTTCTTTCGTCGCACATGAATTAACGAACGATACAATTTCACCAGTAAAGCTATCTGTCATTCCACTGTGTTCTAGTTTTTTACTTCTAATTTGGGATCGCTAGAGTTAGCTTAAAAACTTATTTTCTATTCACATCTTGAATGTCAGGATTTTAACTGACAGATCCATCGTTAGTTTATTTTCGCTGCCTCTGGCGCCCTATTTCGTTAACAATTTGTTTATGTTCTACATTATAAAATGCACAAATTTATGCTCTCTGTTTGTTTTTGTTAAATATTTTTTCTTAAATAAAATACTAATCTAATGTGATTTTCGACGATATATACCATGGGTTAGAATGATGGTAGCCAAGCCGCAGCATGTGAGCTTTATAATCTGATGGTACCGGTTCTATCTTGGGCCTTGCACCTTAAACACATTTATTACTTCATAAATCATACTATTTAATTTATTTCTTAATTATATTATTAAATTTAATTTTATATCATTATTAGGCATGTACTTATCTTATACTAGCCGACCGTCCCGGCTTCGCACGGGTGTAAGCTCGGCCTTCGGCCTCGCTACAAAATATAACATAGCCTATGTCACCCGGGGATAGTGTAGCTTCCCAACTGTGAATTTTTTTTTCAAATTGGTTCAGTAGTT
This sequence comes from Agriopis leucophaearia, assembly GCA_949125355.1. NCBI lineage: Eukaryota > Metazoa > Arthropoda > Insecta > Lepidoptera > Geometridae > Agriopis > Agriopis leucophaearia. The sequence goes on from OX421262.1 coordinate 2,917,032, forward strand.
TCGGAGCCTATTCAATGCAAACAAACAAACAAACAAATCTTTCCTCTTTATAATATTAGTATAGATTACATTGATATCATTCACTAATCTATTCAAACTGTTAAACACTGTCAACGCAAATCTGGAAATATGTTTAATTTGATCTCTCTGGGGTATCCAAGACACAAGCTTAGCCTAGTTTGGGGCCTACTGAAAACGTTTTTTTTTTCGATTTTCTATACCTATGCAAGTCTTTTATAGAAATGTTATGTGCTGTTCTTTTGGAAATATATATGATTTAATAATGTAAACAAATATAGGCTATGTGTTCTGGCTACGTTTTCATACTATACTTTGATAGTAATTTACAATATATATATAGTAATACACACAGAATGCTAGGGTTTAAAATGTATGTCAGTTATACCTACTTAAATAATTTTCATACTTTTCCGACTTATTAATCAGATAATTAATCGTTAAAATCGAAGTATACTTATTTCGTTTGTTTCCTGCATATCGGGGTATTTTAGCTAATTAAACATTATTATGCTTCGCCAAATTAAAATTTATCGTCTGTTAGGTCAATCAGAGATAGTATCTTGTTCGTAACGTGGTGTAGCTCTCTTTATGGATAGTGCCAAAGAGAGACTTGGTATAAGGATATTGCTTGGTCCGAAACATGAAGCGCGTGTTTGCCGCCAGAACTAGCATGACTGCTTAATTGTACCACCAAAAATAAAATCCACCATGAAACGAAAGACGTACGATGCCATACCAGTGTCTGAAATACTAGGCCACCGATATTGATTAATGCCATCAAAAAACAACACAATCGAATTATTCGAATGGTTGTTTTCGCGCAGGTTCGTTCCTCATAACGTTGGCTGAAATGGCTGACATCTGCCCCGGGTGGTAAGCGTAGACCTGATGATGGCTGAATTTGAGAAAGGAGAAGCCGTAGACTGGCTAGGTCGATTAAAATCCTCAAAACAGCATGAGGTAGTCGTGTACGAAGACAGGGGCGAAAACCTAAACTACCTCAATAAACAATAACAATAAAAAAACAATTATGTTCACGAAATTACCCAATCATAATTCAGTATAAAATTAAATTATCTGCTTTCAATTAAAAAACACTTAATACTTGGTGAAATAAGTCTACCTACGTAGCCAGTGATATAAAAAAAATTACTGCGCAAATATTTTCGATCATGAAAACTGCAATTATTTTATTCTCTCTCTCATTTATTGATATGGTGACCAGTTTGAGTTTATATGAAGATGCATTTAATATGAATGATGCACCGGAGCTGTTCAAAATATTCATAAAAGAGTTCAGTGTAATGTACCATTCTGCAGCTGAACGCAGCCAACGCTACAAGAACTTCTGTAATAACCTGCAAAGTTACAACGAATACAGCCCGAAAATGTCATATGAAATGAAGAAAAGGTTATTATTGTATGCAGACGCCACTGAGAAAGAATTAACGAATGAGATAAAGGCATATGTGAAGAAATATCCAGAAGCACGGGCATTGGCATTGGATTGGATTAGTAAACATAGTCAATAAGCAGACATTGTTTTCTGTTATATCTATTGATTGATTAATAATAAATATTACAAAGAAAAATAAACACATTTAGTCAGAATAGCGTATTTATCACAAGAAATCATTGAAAAATTAAGTACCTATTCATTAGATGACAAGACTCAATGACAAAAGTTGACACGTAAAATGTGAATAGAGGCTTTGGTTTGATTGTTTGACATCTACCATAGATAAAACTATAGACCTTAAATTTTTTTTGCTACGCAATTAATCTATGGATAAAACATAACCACGTACTAACATCCACCGCCATACCATCACGGTTCCCTAATAACCACGTACTGTAAATATCATATTTTTATAACATCGAAGTTTTGATGTGGGATTAAACCATCAAAGCAAATAATTTATTTCCTCAAATGAGTACACCACTGTACACTTTTGAACGTCAGAAATTTTTTTTGGAGACAATTTTTTTTTTTTTAGGTTATATACCTACAAATATACTTTAACACTTACAATAACATTAGTTAATGCCATATCCTTCAAATTAATTACTTACTGAGATGGTGCGATTAACTCAAAGTGCAATTTGGGCCTCTGACAATAAAAGACGCCACTCTTCACGGCACTGTGTGTCCTCATACCAATAAGGTAGCTAAAGCTCACGCAGATCAATTTCTACGGCATCAGACCAGCAGTATTTGAGACGCCGGGCATTATCGGGCCGCTTCCTTTTCGTATATCCTAAATACGCTATCTTCACGACCAGGTCTTATTAGATCCGCACAATAGCTTGTGTGTCTTCACCTCTCGGGTCCTCTCGGTATCCTCGGTTCAGGGAACAGCTCCTCGCTTTTTTTCTTCTAATCTACCAGTTTCCACCATCCCCGCGCAATAGCCTCAGTATTTTACGCAATACCTGTCTTTCAGTCACGAGAAGTGTTATCTCTTCACTTTGGGTCAAATTCTTCGCATCGCATTCATACACTAAAATTGATCTAATCACGATCCTACAGATTCAAAACTGTTTGTCTGCTCAAAAACGTGGACTTCTTTTTCTCGTCTTTAAACTAAGAGACCAATTTTGTCTGCCTCTTGTTGAAAGTAGCTGACTAGGTTGTTGACATGTTGTTTTCTGTCTCCTAAGAACAAGGTCATAAGCATATTGGCTAGCCATTATCCTCCAACCCACTGTTCAGTGAGTATACAACGTTCCGTATGACGCATTCGAGTGCAAAGTCGAACACCAAACGACACAACGTCCCCTTGTTTGAGTCCAGTGATCACATTGAACTCCTCGCTAAGATCTGCACCAACGAGTACAACTATCATTATGCTCTCCATAGTAACAACTAAAACCATTCGTACTTACCTTAAGCGAGATTTTAAATTTCCAAAAAGTTGCAATTGAAGGTCTATCAACGATGTCGTAGGCCTTAACAAGATCTACATACTGAATGTATGCTTTTTGTGTACTACTATTTTTTTCTCCAATAATTTGTTTAAGAAGAAAATCTACCGTCCTGATTACGTTTGAAGCCAATGACTTACTCCTACAATATTTTCCGCATATAGCTCTATTTATTAACACGTATGACAATATATGTTACGCAGTTAACAAATTTATTCCTCAGTAGTTATTGCACTTCTTTCGGCTCATGTCATCGATCACATTACGGAACCGTGTCATAATAGTCAATAAATAAATATTTTGAAAGCCAGGAAATCTTCTCAAAAGTATTAAGCTTTAAATCCACGCATGAAAGCCCACCTGAAGCTATTAATCCTGTAACTGCCACTAAAGAACCATCGCATTTTATGGGATTTCAAAAGAGCGCTTTGAAAATAACTCAATCTCTTATAGTCAATATATTTTGGTAATGATACTTGAATATATTTTAACGTTATAAAACACGTGAATGAGCCTCTTGTCACTAAACTTTTGAATTTGTATACATTTTGCTTTTGACGTATGCCGTTTGTCATATTGACTATATATATTTTTTCTTTCGTAGTTAGGTAGTTCGTTTATTTTATTTTAATTGAAAAATTTTAATAGCTTTGCACTTGACCGCTAACACGCCTAATGTGCGGTCTACGATAGAACACGCTTGCCTCGAAGAAGCTGATTCGCTCGCGACTTGAAGACAACCAGATTGTAACTAAAGGGGAACACCCATTCAGGCAGCGCATTCCAGTTTAGTGGTTTGCACAGTAAAAGTTGAATCAAAGCGCTTCGTGATTTTTGAAATATCAACTATGAAACGGTATATGGCTTTTTCGTCCCCGTCCTGGTGCCTAACGCCTACTGAAAACTTGCGCGATCGCATACCGTATCTTGGCGCGATAAGGTTCACGTTTGCGTGATTTTCCGCACTGTGCTGTTTCGAGCCTGCGTTAAGAGGTAGCCTCCAGGCCCCTGACTATCCGATAGAAACATGGCAGAAGGGATTTGTTTTAGGTTCAAGTATGAAATAACACAATTTAAGTGGCAGTGTGTTTTCGCCCCACTCTACTTTAGAAATACATTTAACAATAACTACATGGTCGTAAAATTACGAAAACAAGCCCGATCGGAACTATTAACCTATCTTCTCTGGACATAACTTTGATGGCGACTATAAATCCCTAACACTGTAAGCGTAATAACTCTGTCTGTAAACTAGCATAACCTAAAATTCTTTACGGATTCTGTAATAACAACCGTAGTAAATTGAAATTAAGTTTATAGTCCATCGGGTGTCTTCAAATCACGAGAGAATCGGTTTCTAGGCAAGCGTGCTCCATCGTAGACCGCATCATAACTTAACATCAAGCAAGTTGGCGGTCAAACGCAAACCTATTCCCAAGTATAAAAAATAACGTTTTCACCTTTTTTATAGGTAGTCTAAAAACAAGGCTGCCGACGGGAGTGAAAACTAATACGACATATTAGCTTGTCGGTGACGTGAACTCATAAGTTTGCCCTTTGGTTTTGCCCCTACCAAAAATCGCTCAAGGTCGCTAAAGAAGTTTTCACTTTTTATAAACAACTGACTAGACGTAAAGTGCAATGGGTGAAATTCTAAAACCTGTTTCAAATTGTTTCCTGACAACTACAATCTAGGCATCTTCAAGGCTAGAGCACAGAATACATAAAAAGCTAGAGTGAATAGATTTCTTCTGGATCAACGTGTTCCATCCTCGGCCACACCGTCGCTTACCATCAGGAGAGTTGGTGGCCAAACGTAGATCTATTTCTATTTAAAAATAAAAAACAATGCCACAGACACACTGATGCATGATAAACTTATAACATCCCTCTTTTTGCGTCGGAGGTTAAAAGTAATTCGCAATCTGCGAAGATATCGAGTAATATACACACACTCGCACAAAATACAATCACATCGAAAACCTCTTTCGGTTGAAAAATGTCTAAAACTAAAAATGGGACGAGTGTAGAGAGATTATAATCTGGGCCTTTTCAAGGCCAGAGTGAATAGATCTTTTAAGTCTGCTTCATCTTCGACCACATCGTCGTTTACCAACAGGCGAGTTGGTGATCAAAAGAGGTAAGAGCATCCGCGATATAAAAAAAAACAAGTATGTTTTTATTTATTACCAAATTTAAATTAATTATACCCATATATAAAACTTCCGTGAAAAATTATCTAACTGATAATGTTAACCGTATTAAAAGCCGTTGAGTGGTTTAGGTGTTAGCGGATATACAGACAGACAAAAAAAAGAACGAAAGCGACTTTATTTTATAATAGGTATGTAGACACTAGGGTATATTTACGTGTTAATTATTTTAACCCTGTGCCATGAACTCTAACTGGGATGTCGGATGTGGGACGCGTCTTCCCATCTGACTTATTTACGGATATTAAATGATGGACATCGTTTCTGGGGTGTTGGGATGTAAATGTGTTATTTAAAGTAAATAATAACAAATTGATATAAGTTGTATTATACTGGGAACAGGGTTACGCAGTACGATGGTACTAAGTATACCGAAAGGAGGTCATTGTACATCACTATCTTCCCTTCTTCTTCGGGTACCATATCCTAGCGGATGTTGGCGACCACCACACGAAACTCTTCTCTGTTCTGTGCTAGTCTACAAAGACTGGGAGTAAGGAGCTTAGTCTGAACCAGGGATTCGTTGCCGATGAATCTCTTGGTGCGTCTCTCAATATAGAATCTAACGCCCCAGGTGTTCGATAGAAAACTGTATTTTAGTACATAATAGTCACGGTTAGTAAACTAACAATAGTTTCTTACTAATTCTGCTAATACTTCTTACGTTGATGTCACACGGCCTGCGTGAATCAGAATTTTAGAACTGACTTAGAATGAGAAAACAAAACAATAAATTAAGCAGTTTTATTTGAAACCGGGTTCATGGAGCAATTAATTTCCTAAATTCATAATCCCTTGGATCTTACGCCAGTGGATGGTCTATTTTCGACATTTTTAGGGTTACGTACATTGGACATAGAAATTTATGTATACCTACTTATTATAATTATGTCATATCCTGTATTTTACCAACAAACGGACTTGCGCTAACGATTTTGAACTGAATGGGAAAAAATATTTTTGTGGTCGGTAACGCTCGGTGCGCGAATCCAACTCACAATTGACCGTAGTTTTTTTTTAATAATATTACCTTGCGAAATGGCTGCTGTTGAATAAAAAGTTTGTAAGAACCAATTAATTATAATAATTAGCATCAGCCCAGTTTTATTTTTAACCGACTTCCAAAGAGGAGGAGGTTCACAATTGGACTGTGTTTTTTTTAATGTTTGTTACTTCAGAACTTTCGACTGGGTGAACCGATTTTGATGTTTTTTTTATTTCATAGCTGGTGCTTCCCGTGTTGTCCCATTTCAATTTGGTCCAGTTCTGACATTTTTATGAAGTCGGTTTTTTATATTGATAATTATAATCTTCACTATTGTTGAAGATAAGCGCAAGAGATATATAGCTCTAGCCGAAAAGCGGTATCTTAAATGATCGAATTTTTCAGTATAAATTATTATTGTTGAACATACATCAACCTGTTTCGCCACGAAGACATAAACTATGACGTCACATTTCATTACATCTTGCCTAACTTACAAGCAGACGAGCGGATGCAAATTATATTTATGCAGGTTTATACGCATTGCGCAACCTTTGGAAGTCGGGTAATGCGAGTTATTCTCGACTTGTTTAGGTTTTAGTATGAAAGATATAGTAGGTATTTTTTTACCTAATTACGCAAAGCAAAGGGTATTGTAGTTTGAACATATACCTAGAGAGGATGGATTTAAGAAGATTAACGAAAGATAAGTATAAACTTTATTAATTACTAGCCGCCCATCCCCGGCTTCGCACGGGTGTAAGCTCGGCCTTCGGCCTCGCTACAAAATATAATATAGCCTATGTCACCCGGGGATAGTGTAGCTTCCCAACAGTGAAAGAATTTTTCAAATCGGTTCAGTAGTATCGGAGCCTATTCATTACAAACATACAAAAATAGGTACAAATCTTTCCTCTTTATAATATTAGTGTAGATATAAAACTTTTAACGTAATAGCTGCAGATCGAACATCATCACCGTTTAGTTTTATTTTTAACTAGTCCTGTTGCCCGCAACTTCGTACACGTAGATTTTTCATATAAATTTTCAACCTTTTTTTTCTTTTTTTTCTGAAAATAACATAGCCTGTACTTTAATCTGGTCATAACTAAGCATATTCGTGAAAACCGCATTTAAATCCATCCAGTGGTTTAGGAGATGTGAGTTGCCAAACAAAGAGACAAATATTCAAAAAACTGTATTAACGTGTTCAGCAGACGCCCTGTGTTTTTTTTTTTTTTATATCTTGCAATTACAGTTTTTTTTAACTCTACGTTTTTATAATATAAATAAATAAATATCTGGGACATTTTTGCGCACACGGTCATCTGACCCCAAACTAAGCAAAGCTTGTAATATGGCTGCCAGAGACTGATATACGTACATTTTTTTTACAATACATTCTTAAATAGATATTAACACCCAGACATAGAACAAACACAAATGTTCATCACACAAATGTTTGTCCTAGATGGGAATCGAATCCACGCCCCCAAGCACAGAAGTTAGGTTCACTACCAACTGAGCCACCGGGGCAGTCTATATATATATGTATATGTATAGATTTCATGTTTTACTTACCATTGTAGTATATTGTGTTTTCTGTCACAAATAAATGATGTCTATGTAACATTTATAAACGTTTTGAGCAGTTGAATAACGCCCGACGTCCTCGGTTGGCGTATTTCCACGAGCCGAATGATTCCGACATTAAATACCGTTTAAATAAATAGGGTGATTTCGAAAAAATGTCCGAATTAAATTGATCGTGGCACTCTTTCATTCCACAGAATCCTTTTATCTACAAAACCGCTATTGAATAATTATGATCAGTTTGAATTAGGTGCTTTAAATGAAATTGATAAATATACATAGTTCGTGAGCAAAGAAAAAAAAACTGACAGTCAGACAGTCAGTTTTTTTACAGTTTTTTTAATCTGTTCTGTTGTTTTTTTAATCAGTTTCACTTTGCATGAATATATGTGAAAGTCTGTTTTAAACTATCACGGTTGTTCACTACTTTTATATGATTATTTACGGGATATATACCGTGGTAACGTTGTGGAAGGAGCTCCCGATATTTCGGCGCAGGTACATGCACCATGTTCACGGGAAGACAAAATATCGGGAGCTCCTTCCACAACCTTACCCCTCTCTATACCTAAAACTTTAAACGCTCATATCTCAGAAATTTATCAGCTAATACAATTTATTTTTTCAGTATGTGTAATGTATTTAGTTATATTCATCACTAAGCGTATTATTTGTAATTAATTAAACATTAGGACACACGCCTATTATAGACGACCTGCTTCATCTTCGGCTACATCCTAGGATACTTATAATCCCAATTTTTATTTTATTTATTTAATGAACACCAACATGATGTACGTCATTACATTACATAGGAGAGACAAGGCACAATAATTTGACTAAACGTCATCACAATTATAGGTGCAGACTACATGCGTTTAGAAAAACAAGAGTTAAAGTTTTGTTATTAATGAAGTAAGTAGGTACTAGGTACGTACATTATACATTAAAAGTCCAAAAAGACGGTTACGTAACCTCGTTACAGACGATAAACTGCAACAGCGCAGTAAACTGGTGCGAAATCTAATAAAACAATAAATTTATCCCTGAAAACGCAGTATTCCACTAATCAAGTTCTTTTTGTGATTAAGTTAAAAGAGGTAGTTTTCCAACACATTCCGACGTATATTTTTATTCTATTTCGGTAAGCATATACACGGGCGTATACTTCTCCACACTTACTATCAGACAAATGCCTAGTTTCTGCCTAGGCTAAAATGTTTTTCATATTTGTCTCAGTAACCTGAATATCTTCTTATTGCGGTCACCTGGTTTCGCTTCTACTCCTATTATTCAAATAACACTCGAATGACATTGAATAATTCTAGTATTTTAGAACTAGGTTAGTCATTTGTTAAGGGATATACATAATCTTAGCCCACCTTTGAATAACAATGTTTTTTGAAATGAAAACTTCTTTAGGCGCGTTGAGCACTTTTAGGGTGAACAAAAATCATGGAACTCGCGGCATCGTCACGCAGTACCGTGTATTTTAAAATAGCGCCATCTCTTGTAGAATAGGTGAACTACTACTTAAGTTTTCACTTCTGACGTGCAGCTTGATCATGCGCCTCTTCCTATGACTGATGTGTTTTTTTTATTATTAATCCTGAATATTTACCCGAGTGCCCAAGAAGGAAGGTAATATTTTTAACTAAAATTTAACATCATCACCATTGGCCTTTAGAAATCTTTACATAATAATTTAATCAGCGTCATAAGTGTCTGGGACACTTGCTCCTTCAATGATTTTCTGGGAGGGTTGAGAGGGCTCTACGGATTTTTTTCTGAGTCTTGCTCATGACTGAGGATACCAAACCCGGATCCGCAACAGCCACCGCACCACAAACGAAACCTCGGACAAACAACGCAAATTCTGATAAAACTACTAACCGTGGCACTAGCCGCCACCGTTTGAAAGTGCATCCACATATCATAGATCAGTGGTAATCGCATACTGTGCGATTCACACGATCTTTCTTGCCTCACATCTGCAAAACGGGAATGAGCTACCTTCCGCGGTGTTTCCGAGAAGCTTCAACCTGGGGTTCTTCAAAAGGCGAGTTAATAGATTCTTAAAGGGTCGGCAACGTATTTGTGATACCTCTGGTGTTATAACTTTTACAAGTATCCATCGGCTACAGTGACTCCTTGCCGTCAGGCGGCCCACCTGCTTGTTTGCACCCATGGCTTTAAAAAAACAGATTTAACGTGATTTAATATTTAACCTAAAATATCAAAACGAATCCCGAACATTCCCTTTTTTTTTGCAAGAACAGTACACGTTACCAGTCCCTCGTATAATTATGTAAAAAAAACTTCTTGGGCTGTGTTATAGTCTGTTATTAAGTAGCTTCACCTTGCTCTTTATTTTTCTGTGCAACATAACATCATCTTTCTTCTTTATGTGATCTGTCTATACTCTCCGTAGCTTTTCTCGCCTAAAAATAAGAGTATTTAATTTAAAAAATCAAGCTCAAGTTTAGTCTAATCTAAAAATAGATTAATTGTACTAGCTCTTCGTTGCGTTTAATCTCGACTTTCATCGTTCTTTATTGTACGATTGTGCATTATTTCAAACGCTGGCGTTGATTGCACCGTAAATCTGGAGTTAAAAGTCTACGCTGGGGCGACGACCTGTGGACGTTAATGTATGACGTCACTTCCTTGCCAGATCAGGGTCACTAACAACAGGCCAGGGTTGTCTAAGGCGTTATAAGCTTCTATTTTCATTATCTATTTAATTTTTTCCTACTTGTTCTATTTGTAGAACAAACAGTACTCGTAGAACAGATTATAACGACCCTTTCTGACACGAGGCGATAATTAGTATGTCTGCCATCCAAATGTACAAGACGCTAAATTCGCTCAGAAGAAAAAAGTTTGACTTTAGTTGAAACACGAAGGAAACATACAATAATCAATGGATTTTATACCGTGTTTATCAATTTGTTTTAATTATACACTCATACAGTTTGTATTGTTATTTAAAATATGACATTTTTTATATTGGCAACCCTTTTTGTGATTGACAGCGCTCAGATTGAAAGCTACCATAAAACTGGAGCGTCTAATCTTGAAATAATAACGGAATAATTGCTGAGATTTGGCACTGAGCCGTCAATAAGATTGAGAAATTAAAAACATGCCCCGTTAACAGACTTGAAAGAAGCTTATTTCTAGGACGAATTTGGGGTACACAATACTAACAAATCGGAGGAGTTGAGCGGTAGAGCCAGTATCGTTGTTTTGGAGGAAAACTCACAGGCATTCGTAGTTTTTTTTTTAGTTCCCTTATCTGACCAACTCTACTGATATGTTGGTCGGACTGTAAGTTGCGCTTCATTATGATGCAGTGGGCGGAAAATCTGGACTTTTCAAAATAATGTTAATGCGAAAACAGGATAAACGCCCTGTGTGGAGTACATACTTTTAGTACTCATAAAACAACGCAGAAATAGCGTGCAAAATAACAACTGATCGCAAATCGAGATTATAACAACAAATTGCCTTAAGCGATATTTTTTTGGTAATCTGAGGGATGATATACCCTCCTCCTCGATTCGTTCGCTCAATTCTGAGCGTCGTGATCCTTGTTGTAGATGGCGACAGATATGCTTCCATCTCTGACCATCCGCAGCCTGGTACATCGCGTCAGAGATGTTCATGCTGAGCTCTTTCGACACATGGTCGGTCCATCTTGTTGGGCTGCGCCCCCTGGGTCTTTCCCCTTCCATAATACCAGTACCTATTCGTTTTTTCATCTTTTCAGAAGGCTTTCGGGTGATGCAGTACTGCTGCACTCTACGAAGACAAATCGAGAGAGCCTATTTGTGATCTTTACTTTCTTAAGGATTGAGATATTACCCAGCATATACAAAACCCTCTCTGTACCTTTTAATTGGGATGGATATACCAAATGTATCTCTAGAGGATATCATTGCATTCATCATTCTTAACAACTTTTACATTGGGACCAATAATGATATTGCGAAAAGATATCAGCTGTTCCACACACTTCATTGAGTGATAATTCAATTTTTCTGTGGAACAAGTGTTAATATTTTAGTGCTGTGATGAGTATGATATCCTTGAATATGTTTACAGATATACACCTGGTATAGAAAAGGTCTGAACATCGTTTGTGTAGCGTTTATGAGCTATCACACAACAAACTAGGCGTTGTTATCCCATTATAGGTTATTAATTGTCTTGGCACTGATATCACACGTGTCAATGGTTACGACCCCATAAATACGAATAACAAGCTTTCGCTATCGTTAATAGACCATAACCATAGCCCTAAATATCGACCGGAGTATGCCAAATATCAATTTATTATGAAAATTAGCGTATCGCCTTGTCGGAAGGCTTGTCTTGTGCTAGAAAAATACAATACAATAACTCTTTATTAAAAACCACAAAAAACAAGGATAACATTATAAATTACAATAATTATCTAGGCTTTTAACAGGCGGCCTTTTCGCTTAAAGCGATCTCTTCCAGGCAACCGTGTGTTCCAGGCAGGTCCTATTCTATTTCCTTTTTCGCACGGGGTGAAGAACATGAAAACAAAATCATTCTTCTCTGTATATCGATAATGAAATAGAATAAAAGATCATTTGAAGAAGTGGTCATTTTATGAAGTAGTCATTTTTAATTCAGAACCAACTTTTGATCATAAGGTGGATCATAAAGTATGCAATTGATAAAATAAAATTATTTTACCTTACTTTCATTTTAAATGCCCTATTCAACAATACTGCACATGAAGTATTGCAACACAAAGTCATTCCTACACATAAGTTTATCGCTCTTTTGGGTTAAAGAACGCACCAAATCACGCAAAATGTGTTTTCGTGTGTTTAAAGTGTGCGTTCATATTAATTCGTAAATCACACGTTATATTCTGTTCTACTGTCAATTGCGAAATGTAATCTCCAAGCCTAAACTGTAACCTTCTGTTTCCAGATGGCTGGTCCGGGTGATTGATGACGTGCAGGACGGGGAGCTCCGTACGCGGCAGGGGCTGGTACCGGCTACTGTACTGCAGGAGAAGCAGAACCTCGAGCGGGACCACACCTCCCTGGCGGCTAGAAGACAGTAAGTGACCTATAGATAGCTTTACATGCAGTCTAGCGTGGTTCGCACCTGACAGGGTCTGGAGGTGCTGGCCCAGGAGAAGCGCAACTTAAAGCTGGACCATACCTACGTGACGGCTCAGAGACACAAGTTACCAGACACCAGTCAGAATGTAGCCTATGGTTAGCTCTAAGAGCAGGGTATCGTGCTCTGCAAGAGGCACTGTATTGCAGGAGAAGTACAAATTAGAATGGGACCAAACATCTCTGGTGGCCACGAGACAGTAAGTAACCAGGCACTAGTTAGAAAGTAACATATGGTTAGTTCTACGAGCAAGTAAGCAAGCTCCGTAAGAGACAGGGGCTGGTAATATCCGTTGTCCTACAGGAGAAGTAGAACTTCAAGCGAGAGCTTGCTGGCAGCCAGAAGAGAGTGCGTAGACAAACCTAGATCCTATCTCCAATCATTATAATATATTGGATAATATTAATAGGAATGTTGAGTATGACGCAGCGTAGGTAGGCCTCCCACTAGATCGGCCGACAACATTGTGAGAGTCGCGGTCTTCCAGTGGATGCAGATGGCAGGATGTCGTTCAGTGTGGAGGTTAAAGGGGGCGGCCTATGTTCAGCAGTGGACGTCTTCTGGCTGATGATGATGATGAATAGGAATGTTAAAGCATGTCACGAATCCATACCTTAAAATTTGACTACAATTGCGTAAGACATTCCTCAGAAGTGGTCAATCTCTACATCAAACGCTGGAATTCCAGGACGCTTCCTCGGAAATCAGTCCACGATTTTATTGTGCCTTGCGTCTTGTCTCCAAATTGGTTCGACACACTTTTAATGTCAACATTTTACGACTTTTTATCAGTTCGTTCTGGACATGTTTTTTTCTCTCACTAATACCATTATTTTCCCATGATTTTTATGTTCTTAATATAAATGTTTTATCATCACCAGAAAGTTATTTGTTTCTGTGCAAATTGGGTGTAAAAGTAGACCCGAAGATTGAGCTTGGTGCCTTTATTGAGGCCATTTAACTTATAATGATAGCTACTTCGAAACATTAAATAATTTCATCTCAAGGGTATCGTAACGACTGGTTCTCGGTAATCTTAATCTGAGATTAGTCAGCATGATAGGTTGGCACTGGTTCAGCGCTCAAGTGTCTTACCAAAGTACCTATCTGTTTGTGTGTGGTTACTGACTCATGTTTTGGCTCTGAGACTTTCCCAAATTGCTGTTAGCCAAAGTCTAATTATGATCAGGAAAAGCGAACGCGTATTTAAATATTCAGTTACTGAAACCATTACAGATGCCTTCAGGCAAGTAGTGAATAGTTGAAAGCCATACATAATGATGTCTGAGACATAAAATATCTGGGACTAAGAATATCAGCAGGCTTAGCACAGAACAAATTGTCCGTGGACTAATTGTCTTTCCACCGTTTATATTCAGGCGACAAATCTAGAATATGTATACGTCTGTCTTTTACTTGCGGGATAAAAATGGTGGGAACTGAAAAGATAATTTGTCTACGGCCCGCGCTAGTCCTGCTGAAGAGTCGAGGACTTCGAAAGCTCAGTTTAGCGAAACCATAATTGGGATAATGTCGTGGTTTGAAGTTTAATTATGCACAATATACAATAATTTATTGCTCATTATTCAATTCACATACAGATCTTAGGCGTAGCATCCGCCAGCTATGTTATTCTGAGACCCAAAGGTCACGTGGTTGACACATGACTACGTCATCGATGTTTAATATTTTAAATTGCTTCACTTGAGCGGACAAACAAAATTACCACTGAAGTGCTTCTTGCATTTTATTTCATAGATTATTAACAGATTTTTCCAAATGTCTGTATTTGTTGCAATGAACTGGAAACTGGATAGTGACGTTGGCATGTGTCAATCCAGGAATATCAGACCTTGTTTTATTGGTAGCATGTTTAATGTAGGTATGTCAAGAATATGAAGCTTAGTCTGAATTAGGGAGTCGATACTATATTGAGCCTCTTAGTTCGATTCTCAATGGACTCCAAAGCCCCAAGGTACTTGGCTGTTTCATCCCAAAAGTGCGAGCATCACGCATATTTTTGATTGAATTAATTTTTGATATGCCACAGATGTTATTTTACATTTTTTCTTTGCTCTTTCTTTTGTTATTTTTCTAGTTACTTTTCTATATTTTACTTGAGTCGTTACGCTACGTCTGTCGCAAGATAAGTGCAGAAATACGCGAGCAAAGCGGTGGGCAGAAAGTTAAATATAATTTGCGGTATTTCTGACTCTAAGTAGGTAGAGGAGAACTAGGTTTCCACTTGGCATTCAGACTAGAAAAAGTATAACTAAATGGTGCTGTAAAACGAAGTGCTGGGTACTAAAACTTGTCAACGTATTTCCTATACTTTTGGAAACTAATAAATAAAAGCAAGTGTTGAAGCGAAATGGGAAACAGATGTGCGTTAAGTAGTAAAATTTATGTGTAAAATTATTGGCATTCAAATAAGTAATTACCTATACTTACACACGTCTAAATTTTAAAGCTGTATATTATTGGATCATCAAAAAAGCTGTCTTTCAAATTCGTGGGGGTCATTATTATCTATTTAAACAACGGCAAACAGACATGCAGTCCGCCTAATAGCGTAATCAGCCTTTTAATAAAGTTATATGATTATTTACGGGATATTTACCGTGGTAAGGTTGTGGAAGGAGCTCCCGATATTTCGGTGCAGTTATATGCACCGTGTTCACGGGAAGACTGAAGAATGCGGGTGGTTGGTCGAACAGTGTGTTTTGTTGTTTGTGTGTGTGTGTGTGTGTTGTTTGTGTGTGTGGTGGGCGTGTGTGCGTGTGTGTGTGTGTGTTGTATTTAAAATACTATACTTACTGATACAGTGAGTGTGTTTTGTCGGGACTTAGGTTCGAGTTCCAGTGATAACTGTCTAAGAAAGAGGGTAGATTTTTTGTCTGCACCTAACTTTGAACTGTTCGACCAACCAATTTCGGCAAACATTATTCAAAATTATTTCTAAAGTGTTCAGATTATAACATACTAGTCGACCGTCCCGGCTCCGCACGGGTGTAAGCTCGGCCTTCGGCCTCGCTACAAAATATAACATAGCCTATGTCACCCGGGGATAGTGTAGCTTCCCAACAGTGAAAGAATTTTTCAAATCGGTTCAGTAGTTTCGGAGCCTATTCGATGCAAACAAACAAACAAACAATCAAATCTTTCCTCTATATATTATTATAAATAAATTATATTATTAGTATAAATGGAGGGTAGATACGTAGCGATAAAACTGTAATAAATTCAAAAAAACTCTAACACAAAGGTCTTAGACTTTTTGTGAAATGATTTCAGTAAAGAATGTTTCTCAAGTAGTTTCTTTTTTTACTAGATTATAAAAAAGTATATGCCTTCGAATCTTTCTTTATCCTCCAATTTCTGAACTATTAATGTGACTACAAATAAATAGATTTAAATACGGAACCCTACCATATGCGTCACACGCGACACGTTCTTAACCAGTTATGTTTTATCTTGTTTCGCCATGCCGTTTCTTTTTTTGAGAGTATTATTATGAGCACTTAAATATAACTTCAATTTCATGTCTTTTAATATAATAAACTGTGAAAAAATTCAATTTTCCATCAGAAGACCAAGTTCACAAATGTTGCGAAGTTCTTGTTGTTGGTTTTCGACTGGAGTTGCATACACAATCGAGGTTGCTGATTCCCCTATCTGCCCTATAATGACCATTGAGCAGGACATGACCATGAAAACCAGTTCCAAAACACGTCGCTTATTGTTTGTAAGGCCTAAGTACATTAATAAATTTATGTTTTCTGATTTCATCCGCCAAAGTATCCCAAAACTTTAATAAGTCTTCGTCAGATATATTTATAGCACTGCGGTTTCAATTCGCCTGTCTTTCGACGCCATAAATTTTGTTGCACTTCTCAGTATTATGTTCCTTTTGGATGTCTTCATTTTATACATCTATGTCCTTTCCTTTGTTGTCAAGTTCTTGGATCAAATATAAGTAATGTATTTATTTATTCTCAAATACGGGTTATCCATCTCTAGGCTTTAAAGCGAGTACATTTGTTGTTTATTTACTATTTCGGCAATATATTATTTTTGCAGTCAATGAGCACCAATTAAATAAGTAAATAATAAGTGGTAAATTTATCTCCTCAGTGTGGAAAGTAGCTTTGCCTAGTCTGTCTGTAGTGGAAATAGTCAATATTATGCGCAGAAAAAGGCACTGAGAAAAAGTTGTTGCAAAGTTGCTGTCTTTTCACCGCTAATGGCACTAGTCATCTAATAAGATTAGAGAACAAAGAGTTTTCCCGTGAAGGTATTTTATTTAAATAGAAATTAATGTTTTTTATTTTTTATTTGTGTTTATTAGTTGTATTAAAATTTTTAGATAGTACGAGTGCATAAAACAAGTCATTTTAGTCGACAAATTTATCAGCCCGAAGGCGAGTGCGGATATTTCGAGGATTTATGTGTTTTATGCACGAGTTGTACATTCGGCTTTAGACTGTTTTTGGCTTTAGGATATGAAACGAAATGTGAAATTGTAATTGTTACCAATCTCTTTAATCAAAATTAAACTGAAATAGAATAACTGTTCAAATCATCAGTTTTAATTTTAATTCAAGAGATATGTATTACACAATATCACTGTCATTTAGTGAAAACCTGAGTGTATATCTGCACTCGCCCTCGACTCGGCTAAATTGAATTGTTTTATGCATTTGTTGTACAACCTACTATTTATCGTCGTAATTAAAATTGTTTAATTTTAAAATTATATATTCTCTGTGGTATTGTCCAAACAGGTCGATAACACATAGATAATGTTTGAAGAATATAAGAATATTAATTTCAAGATATTATTAATCACGCATTCCGAATCTCACCAACAGCGCAAATGAGAACCCTTACAGCACAAATAAATGTTCTTCGTGCCCTGTTGGTTCTCATTAGCGCCGTTGGCATCGTTGGCATGAAAATTAAATCGAACGCGCCCATAGTTTTCAGACTTGCTAGAACTAAATCACTCGGCGTATTGACCGGATAACACTTGGCAATAGCTGCAACGCTGCAATTAATGACAAATAAAGCTCGTCGCACGCGCAGTTTATTCGCTAATTTATCAGAATAATTTACGCAACGAAACAAAGTAGCATTGGTATCAGAGAGTGTACCAAACCAAATATTAAGCTGCGCGCACAATAGCATCAAAGCATTTCTTATCTGGACAAACAATTGGAAACTCACGAGTAATAATAACGGGTAACAGACCAACTCAACATCATCAAAACAATAGCCTAGATTTTTATATTTTTTACTGTACAATAGTTTCATAGTTACCATTCACATACATTCTATATTGTATTTTATATCTACACTAATATTATAAAGAGGAAAGATTTGTATTTTTGGATGTTTGTAACGAATTAACTCATAAACTACTTGTTTTTTTTAAATTCAGTAATAGACTTGTGTTTGGCCGCCAACTCTCCCAATGTTAAGCGTTGGTGCGGTCTACGATGGAGCACGCTTGCTTAAAAGAAACCGATTCACTCAAGATTTGAAGACACCCATATCGGGGAACACCCATTCAGGCAGCGCATTCCACAGAGTAGCAGTTCGCACAATAAAAGTGGATTCAAAGCGCTTCGTACTTAAGTCAAGCTACAGATAATAAATCCTGATAAACGTTCTGTGAGTGCATGTCAGTTTTGTTCAGAGAATAAGGCGATTGCCGGTGGTGGCTCCCACACGCAGCTGTACAGTACAGATGTATTAATTTCACTGCATCATCATACAAACAGTGAATTTCATGTGCGTGGGCTAAAATACAATGCTTTGCTAGGTGCAATTAGGTTGCGTTTGTTGTACTTCTCTTTGTTCGTAAGTTTAAAATAACTCTACGTATAATTACAATAATATTTTGAATGTGAATCTCCGTGTTTATTTGATCATCAATCATTCTAAATGTCTCGAATTTGTGAATATAGGATAATAAAGTAAATATCATGATTTATGTGGTGATTGATATCGTCCACTCAATTCCACACCAAACTGTCATATCACTGTATAAGAAGCTTCACGGTTATTACCCGTTCATGTACCCAACTAAATTCTTGCTCGGCCAGCTCGGCTACAACTCACTAGAAGTGAGAAGGATGTTGGATCAGCTTGCTACTTGCTGCAAGGTGCTCAGAGGATCAGTTGACTCCTTGCATCTGCACAATTTATTGTGCACTTTGTTTGTGCCAGATAAACCCGGGGTTCCGGCTAATAGGCGTGGAAAATTGCCCAAGTTTTTCCACGTGGCTCACAGCCGCACCGTGGCGCGCTCCATGTCTCCGCTGATTCGCGCCCGCCGCCACTTCAATGCACTCCTTGCTACCAACACTGATTGTGATATTATTTGTGACAGTTGGAATAATGTAACGAAAGTTTTTTTGACTTATTGTGAAAATTTAACTGATCAATGGGACAGGGGCAAAAAAGCCGATGACTATAATGACAATTTGTATGACATACTAATTTCATGTTGACATATTTTTACAGCAATTTGTTGTATTTATTATATTAGTAATTTTATAATATTATTCCTATTTTTACTAGGAAATCTATTTTAGTTTAACAGTATGTGAGATAAATGTTAGTGGAATTTGTCCGTTTTTATTCTCAATAAAATAATTTGAATTTGAATTTGAATTTGAATCACTAAATTAGATTTCTAATATGTGACATCTACGTCATGACCACACACAGTACCTTTATTTCAATTAAGTACTAATACAAGTACACAAAATTAAACATTAGTCAAAGTGAAAAATTAAATCTACATAATAATTCTATAAAATCGATTTATTACTGGAATTTGGTGTTGCAAGTTCCCGTGCTGGAAAGCTCCCAGACTTCCGTTGAATGGATTAACAGCATTCAAACTTAATTAAATAATTAATTTAATACAACACAAAAAAAAACATAAAATTACTGTTCCAAATCCGATTTTCTTTACGCAATGATTGGACAAAGAGTACCTACAAGACCTTCTAATATATAAGTGAGGAGTGCAGAACCGTAGTCCATCATCATGGGTTAGGGTTTTAGAATATGATAATAATAATATTTTATAAGAACACTGTGAACTCAAGAGTTAATCCAAGAGACACAGCTCGGTGTCAGTACGGTTCGCGCAAAACTTTATGAGCCCTCTGAAGTTAGGCCCGAGGCCTCCCCGACGCCCTGTAAAGTCCCTCGGATACCTATAATATGCGTACTGCGCAGCCACTGGGCCTAACTTCAGAGGGCTCATAAAGTTTTGCGCGAACCGTACGTGGTAACTGATTTCAAAATAAAATTCTTGAGATATCAGCTACTAAATATTGCTACGGCTTGCTACGCGACCTCGTAGCCGTAGGTCTTGCTACGAGACCTCGTAGCAAGACCTACGGCATTGCTATGAAAACCGTGCTACTACGAGTCTTCGAAACTGTTGCATATCCGTAATCAACCTATTGAGTCATGCGACATTTTGCGGTTTTTTTAAAGTAAGCATTGACCTTTATTTTGATGTTAAGTGAGGTTGTATCGTGACGTAAATAGACCTGTAAAAAATCTATTTGTACAAAACCAATTAATTATGTAAAACTTATTATTATAGGATGACAAAATAAAACATAAGATATACGAGTACCTCATGCTTTGCTTTATGCTCTGGCGGTTCAAAGTTGATTGTAATTTAGGCACAAAATTAGTTTACAGGGTTACACATATAAACTTCACTAAGCCGAAAAGAGGTAATTGTAATCATCATTACGAACAACTTTTTCTATTAGACCAACCTTGAAATCGCGAAATATTTTTTTGGACCGTTGCTCCCGTAGTTAAAGTTGTTCATAACGATGAGTACAATGACCTCCTTTCCGCTTAGTACTATCTATATGTGTAACCCTGTATAATAATGTATACTGTGATTGAGAATGATAACATAAGTTCTTAATTTAAAATACTCCTTCAATCTTTTAATTATCCTTGTCAATAGAAAAATCTAAAGAAAAGCTACAACCGTGCAGTTGTTAAATCACACCAAAATATTAAGTGTTTGGTAACAACAAGTTTATATTAGCTAATTTCACGCCAAAAATATTCCCTGGACAGCTCGCTAAATAACTCGATGTGCAGCCAACGTTATAAATCAAACAGCCACCAATTACTCGAACAGTTGTCTCGTTACCACTTCGTTGGTTTGGCACCAATTCATCCAGATTCTAGCTACTTCTGTTTTGGAAGAGGAGCAACGCCAAAATGTATATCATCATCAGCCAGAAGACTTATACTGCTGAATGAACTAATAACTAAAAATCCACAAGCAAAAAGGACGGCAAAAAACCTCTGTAGGCTGAGTTCGACTAAAGGCCTTTGTCGAACTTACCCTACAGATTATTTTTGTCTTATTATATATTGTCTGATCTGCAGATGGTACCATTGAAAAAGTTCTATTGGTCCGTCCATTCTTTACATAAGTAATATATAAGTCACTGGTAAAACAGCTTGCATGGTGAGATTAATAGTATAGGTTTTAACTTTATATCAACCAGATCCGTTCAACTGTTTTTATGTAATTGAGTTTGGTTTGACAAACAAACACGCTTTCGCATTATATATTTAGTGTGACAAATTAAATAGTTTATAATCACCGACCTTGTCTCTCGATTCCCTGGAGACGGCGTGGTGATGGAAATATGGTGCTTGTGACGCAACGTCCGCTGTGACCTGTAAGTCAACTGGCGCCAGATTGCAAATAGAATTATTTTTTATAATATTATTGAATAACTTGACAAACATAAAAAACTGCGAAAACGATTAAACTTTTTATACATTTTAGTGATATAGTAAATTATTTCTAGGTACGTATATCTAGCTTCGAAAGAATGAAATAACAATGTTTCCAGTAAAACTACAGGGCAAATGGAAGGTTTTTCAGAAGGCAATAAAATGTATTTTTTCCTAATATTACGATAGACTATACGATACGATGGCGTTGACGAGATATGGATCATAGATCAATGTATATATAGGATATGGATATTAAGATTTTGCAAAACCACAGATAAAGAAACGTCAATAAAAAAGAAATGCTTATTCTCATGACAGACAATATATGTCTGTCTGACACTGTCTGTCATTCCTGTTTTTGTGTAATTTTATATTCTTTTAGTATATTATATTATGGTTATTGTTTGCTAATAAAGTACTTGATTTTCCACAACACAACACAAATTAGTAGGTATCTAGATAAGTGTGCCTTGTGTAGACTGACGACATCGTAAAAGTTTACAACATATTTTAGAATAGGAGGCTCGCGTTTCTTCTTTTTTAAATGCTACGTAATGGAGAGAATGTAAATACTACGTACTCGTAACTCATAAAATAGTGTTCCGTGACGTAACTTCTCTTCGCAAACTGAGAACTGATTTTAATGTTTTTTTTATTTATTTATGGCTATATCTCAAAAAAACTAGCTGGCCTGGCCTTTATGGGTGGAAAATTGGGGGATGTATCCTAATTATTAAACTTCCCGTGAAGTTTGTTGTTATATTTTTGTTAAAATGTTCTATGAAAAGGCGAGTTATTAGAGTTATGGTCGGCAACGTATTTATGGTACCTGCAGTGTTACAGAAGACCTAACATGGGCCGTGGACAAACATTTTTTACGCACAAAAAAGACAAAAGTATTCTTACTCTAGCTTTTTCGCGTCAACGCGCGAATAAATGGTGCAAAGCTTGTGCCAAGACAATTTGTTCACGGACCATGATAGATTTACAGGTATTCTACTGCTATATATAGGTGACGGCAACCATCAAACCATACACTTTCACCATCAAACAGCACCATTTGTCTGCTCATTTGCCACCTACGGCATACCTAAAGAAGTTCGAAATGAGGCAGTGCTGATGAATGATTAAATCTCCCTAGTCTTGAGCATTGGACCCCTACGAAGCGCTTCGATTCTGATTTTATTGTGCGAACTGCTAGTCTGTGGAATGCGCTGCCTGAATGAGTGTTCCCCGATAGTTACAATCTGGGTGTCTTCAAATCACGATTGAATCGGTTTCTTCTAGACAATCGTGCACCATCGTAGACCGCATCATCGCTTAACATCAAGCGAATTACCAGTCAAAAGCAAGCCTATTAAAACATTTAAAAAACACATTTCTGATCTGTCTTCAAATTCAAGGGCCGTGGTCCGCGAGCTGATCGAGACGGAAGAGGAGTTTGGTCGTGATATGCAGCAGGTGGTGTCGCGTTACATGCGCCCCATGGACAAGGCGACCACGCCCAAACCCGTCTTTGACAACAGAGAGCTGCTTTTCTCCAACTTCAAACAGATCTTCGAGTTCCACACCACGTGAGTACTTCAACTTTTTTTTAAATTCTTTCCAATGGTTGCCTGGAAGAGATCGCTTTTAGCGATAAGGCCGCCATTTGAGGCAATAGCTCGTGAGTGTTTTCTATCTGTATGTAATCTTTTATTACTGGTGTACACAATAAAGAGTTTCTATCTATCTATCTATCTACTTCTAAGGGGTGCTAAGAATCTCCGGCAGTTGCCACCCCCACCGTACTACGCTACTGAGAGCGGGTGGAAAACCGGTACTTTTAGTCCTCCAGAAGTTGTTTAGTTCCGTCATACTCGAAGGTACTACGCCTGAAGCATGGCACAGGAGTATGGTGGTGCTATTCTTAAAAAAAGGTGACAACACCTTATTGAAGAATTATATACCCATCTCACTCCTGAGCCATGTGTACAAGTTGTTCTCCAGGGTCATTAAGAACCGTCTCGAAAACAGGTTTGATGACTTCCAGCCTCCCGAACAAGCCGGTTTCCGTCAAGGCTGGAGCACCATAGACCACATACAGACGCTCCGCCAGATTATACAGAAGACTGAGGAGTATAATCGGCCATTATGTCTAGTGTTTGTGGACTATGAGCCTTCGATTCAATCGAGACCTGGGCAGTATTGCAGTCCCTCCAGCTGTGTCATATCGACTATAGGTATATCGAAGTGCTGAAGTGTTTGTATAGAAACACCACCATGTCGATCCGATTACAGGACGAGAGCACGGAACCAATCCATTGCAGAAAGGCGTGAGACAGGGAGATGTTGTCTCGAAACTGTTCACGAACGCATTGGAGGACGTTTCAAGCTTTTGGACTGGAACGGATTGGGCATCAACAGTAATGGCGAATACATCACTCACCTTCGGTTTGCCGATGATATAGTTATCATGGCAGAGTCGCTGGAGGACCTCAATACAATGCTCAGCGACCTCAGTAGCCTTTCCCAACAGGTGGGTCTTAAAATGAACATGGATAAGACATAAATCATGTCCAATGTCCATGTTGTACCCGTGCCGGTCAATTTTGGGAACGATACTCTCGAAGTTCTTGACCATTACACCTATCTTGGACAGATTGTTCAGTTAGGTAAGTCCAACTTAGGCAAAGAGGTCGCCCGAAGAATCCAACTCAGATGGGCAGCGTTCGGGAAATTGCGTGAAATCTTCTCGTCCAAGATACCACAGTGCCTAAAAACAAAGCTCTTTGGACCAGTGTGTGTTGCCAGTGATGACATATGGTACTGAGACGTGGTCCTTAACTGTTGGTCTTTTGGAAAAACTTAGAGTCACACAACGGGCAATGGAGAGAGCTATGCTCGGAGTTTCTTTACGCGATAAAATTCGGAACATAGATATTCGCCAAAGAACCAGGGTCACCGACATAGCTATTAAGGTCTGCAAGTTGAGGTGGCAATGGGCAGGCTACATCGCTCGAAGAACTGATAACCGATGGAGAAGAAAGGTTCTTGAGTGGAGACCGCGAACCGGAAGAAGCAGCGTAGGTAGGCCTCCCACTAGATGGACCGACGACATTGTGAGAGTCGCGGGCATCCAGTGGATGCAGATGGCAGGATGTCGTTCAGTGTGGAGGTTAAAGGGGGAGGCCTATGTTCAGCAGTGGACGTCTTCTGGCTGATGATGATGATGATCTACTTCTAACCAGTATTAGTTTTTCTTATGAGTGAAATACTTTCATTATCATTCATCATTATCAGACTATAATTTTTTCATTGATGTGACACTGGCCTCGTCTAAGAGAGAGAGACTCTAATCCACCATACTGGCCCAGTGCATGTTTGTGAATGTCATGTCTTTAAACTGTTTAGGACTGGTTTTCTCACGATATTTTCCTTCACCGGTTTGAGCGGTGGCATCGAAAGCGCATAACTTGTTTAAGTACTAAATAAATCATTGGTGCAGGGTCGAGGATCGAACCGGGTGCCGTCAGATTGTAAAGCGCACATTCTAACGCTCGAACATCGCTCAGCGATGTGATATACTTGTATGCAATCAGGCCGTGTTTACACGTACGCCTATCACGTTCGAACTACCAGGCAGCATACCCAGCATGCTAATTCTTATTGCTAAAATATCAGTATGTTATTTCCCCAGAGTGCTCCAAGAAGGCATCAAGTACTACGCGGGCGAGCCAAAGATGTTAGGAAGGGCGCTACTTCGTATGGAGCGAGAGTTCGACAAACACGTGGCGTACTGCCGCGACGAACCGCGAGCCAGGCAACTGCTGGCTGAGGAACCGACCGTCAAGAAGTATTTCAAGGTATTTGCGCTTAAAATCCAATGGCTCTGCTGCTTATGGGGCAAAAGTTTGACAGATGCCCGTAAACTAGCAAGCATAAATTAAATATATTTTAAAACCCCCGATAGAAGCGCTAATAAATCTTTAAACGGACCTGAACACATTTTCTTGAATCATAGCTAAAAACGATCTCGATCTAGTCCCTTTCAAACGAAAAAAAAACTAAATCATAATCGGTTCAGCCGTTTGAGCTACGATGCCACAGTCAGACACACCTCTCTTTTTGCTTCGGGGGTGAAAAAGCAGTCAACTGATTTTAGACCATTCATCAGTTCTCTGCTTTCTAGCTTACGCACGGTAGCTTATACCTACACCTGCACTTAAAATGTAAGTAAGTACATGTATTTGTTATGTAAATTACTAAATGTTCTGATTTTGTTACACGTACGTTAGTCATTACATTGATTAAAAATAGCTTTAAAGGTAAGTATATATATCTTAAAATGTCGTATTCGAGCTACATTACAAATAAAGTTTATTCCAAAGTTACGTGGTGCCATCTATACTTATTTACTGGAACTTACATGAACATTATCAATGCAGCAATCTTGAGAAAAACAACCTGCAAATCAGTATTACCTAACAGCGCCATCTCAGAATGATTGTATGAACTATTTGAATATTGCCGTGGTTTGAGTATTCGTTCTTATTCAACCAACTCACGATGTGTGAAACGTATTTCTAAATATTTTTGCTTGTGGAGGCAACATAGTTTGGACTCATGCTCTAGATGGCGTTAGTAGTAATAATGCTAATTATGAAGCAACCTGCGATCTGAATTGCTGGCAAATAGAATAGAGCAAGTATGAGATGAATTATGATCGAGATCTTGAAAGCTTTTCTCTAAACATCGTAAATATTAACGAACATCATTTTAGACAAGTCCCATTAAATATTAGATTAGAAGATTTATAAACCCCCGCCCCGGTCGTACCTACGAACCCAACTGAAATAAACGCATGAATCGAGTCTCTCCCTATTTTCAACGGTTAACTGCTCACCTACGGTGGAAGATACACTTATAAAACAGAGCTAGAATACGAGCGTTCTCTTATTATCATGCCTAGTTTTAATACGAATGAATAAAAGTTTTCGCGCCCGTGTACCTTACACGTCATATACCGTTGCGTGGATTCCTTGTATCGTATTAAAAGAACAGTTGCTGTGCTGTGGGTGAATTATGAATATTTGATGCGTAAAATAACCGAATTCCATACATATTTTGAATATCGAAATCGCTGAATATCCTCGTTTCGGATTTTAACACGCAAAACAACTCCGAGCATAGTTCGCTCCTATATCCGTGTGAATGATAGATAGCTATTTATGTATTGTTCACACCATAAATTACATGCATATCATATAGAACAAAAACAACTCAATACTATTGTAACAACTGGCGGCATAATCGATATAAGCGATCTCTTCCAGGCAACTTTGTGTTGTTCGCAGGTGTTACCTATTAGTGCTTGGTGACACCGAGATTTACTAAGGTATAAGGAGATTATCCGTAATATACCTTTTGATGAAAAGTTTCTCCCACTACTTCTAACTCCCGATGTATTTGCCTCCAGTCCATATCATTCTCGTAGAGTTGTAATTCTGTCGACTAAAATTGTATTGTCTGTATTAAGCCTTAGACAATCCAATTTCTTAGTCTCCTAAAGCCAGTGCAGTGCCGGGCTGTCGGCGAGGGCGCCGCTGGCAGTTAGGCAGCGCGCCAACAACTAGAATAGTTTGGATGCCGCATGAGAGCTGTCAATTGTGCCGTCATATCGGATCGGGGACAATCACCCCTTTATGACGATCATCATCACTCTATTACAATTAGTATTAAGCACGAAGAAGCCCACGCTATTTTCTAATTGTGTGTAATGATTATCCAGCTAAATATAATAGGATTTCGCTGTGATTAGCAAATTCGTCTCAGTCTTATAGTAGTATCTAGCGGGAGACCTACCTACGCTGCGTCTTCCGGTTCGTGGTCTCCGCTCAAGAACTTTTCTGACTCATCGGTTGTCGGTTCTGAGCAATGTGGCCTGCCCATTGCAACTTCAACTGTCAAATTTTAAGCTATGTCAGTGACTCTGGTTCTTTGGCGAATATCCACGTTCCGGATTCTATCGCGCAAAGAAATTCCGAGCATAACTCTCTCCATTGCTCATTGTGTGGCTCAGAGTTTTTCTAAAAGGCCAACAGATAAGGGCCAAGTCTCAATACCATATGTCATCACTGACAACACACACTGGTCAAAGACCCTTGCCTTAGGCACTGTGGCATCTTGGACGAGAAGATGTCACGTAATTTTCCGAACGATGCCCATACGAGTTGGATTATTCGTGCGACCTCTTTGCCTACTTTGGACTTACCTAGTTAGGTAGGTTCAGTTGAACAAGAGATCATAGGTATAAATAACTTATTTATAAATTTCTCACTGTACCTGTTTTGCAGCCGTACATCAAACAAAATCTCAGCATTTAACGCCAATTGCATAATATTGTATTGTTTTCGCGCTTTCAATGGAAAATTGCCAGCTGGGGAACTGGGTCTAGATTTTACATTTGACGGTCGAGGAATTCATAAATACTTTGCTATCTAATTATTTTAACAAAACTACTGAATAGTATTGTTTCAAATGCTTTAAACGAGAAACTGTCTGAATGGGAATTACAAAACTTTTGTTTGTAGTTCTAGATTGTAACTGAACTCACCAACCTTTCTCATTATCTAATGGCACGTTTGGTGTTGCAACCCAAAACCGAAATCCCCAAAAATCAAAAACGTGCAACCTCAAAAAAATCGTCACGTTTACCTATTTACTAATCTCGCGTGCCGTTACCTTCCTACCTATTTTACCTTCCTTTCTACAAGAGAGATTTAACACATTTGCTCGCATAAAATCACTACGTGTGATTTTTAAAATCATATGTACCTACCAAATATAAAAAAATCCATTAAGTAGATAAAGTAAAATGGTAATAACCAAGATTTTTGCTTGTTGCTAGTTTACTCCATCAAATGTGTGAGCAAGAGAACTGCAGACGGGAGGAGTCTCCTTAAATACTTAGTGGGTACGCCAATAATTACAACTGTAAATCATAATTACTGGCTCTAACTTTTCTGACAAACCCTGATTGCTGCTGATGGTAATGACAATACTGTCACGTCTTCTGTTAAAATACTAGACATCACCAAAGATTTTCCAAACACTTTGTTCATTATTCGCATAACTGTTTTTAATTCAAATTATCAGAAATGGCAAAATTGTTCCTCGGTGATTTGTAGACAAAATCATTCACGTCTGACTTCTGGAAGCTAGTTTTTTTTAATAGTTTGTAATATTATTGAATGAAGGTTCAAGTCCAGTCGATCACTAAAAACTTTTGATCTACGAGTAATTTGATTTTGTTTACCAAAACATGTTAACCCTTGAGGTTTTGTGGAAACACTTCAATCATAATTCAATTCCCTGAGGTAATCAAGTTCCTGGTGAATGAATTCTGAATATTCCATTGAAATGTATGGTTGATTGGACGAGTCTAGAAAGATGATGACTGTATAACGAACAATGTTGGACCGATGATAGTTTCAGAAATATTCATTCCTACGCACCCGCATCTTCGTCATCACTGACTCGACTCCAGAAATAATACTGCCTCTGCTGAATAACATTCATTCATTGCGATTTAACGAGTATTTGAGTGCATTTAATAGATTTTGCATTGTGTGACAGAGTAGTAAATGATACAGTCTACTATCAAAACGTATTATCGCAAATCTAATCGTAGAACTATAGTTAAATGTGATGCAAAAGTTGTAAGGTATTTATTTTACTGTTTGTAGCGCATAGTAATTGAATAACAAATACAAAATAAAAGTAGCACGTAGTTGAGTTTTTTTTTTTAAATAAATATCTGGCACATTTTTGCACACACGGTCATCTGACCCCAAACTAAGCAAAGCTTGTAATATGGCTGTCAGAGACTGATATACGTACATATATATATTTTTAAATACATACTTAAATAGATATTCACACCCAGACATAGAACAAACACAAATGTTCATCACACAAATGTTTGTCCTAGATGGGAATCGAACCCACGCCCCCAAGCACAGAAGTTAGGTTCACTACCAACTGAGCCACCGGGCCTGTCAAATCTGCAAATCTGCAATTCTGTAATTTGCAAATCTGTAAATCTGCAAATCTTTGAAATTTCTTCTGTTTTGAGCCATAGCATTGCATTTCGTTATGCCTGCATATAATGTAGTGCATCGCCTTGAAACAGTTGTTCCCAGCAGGATGCCTCAAGGTTTGTTTGTCGACCTTGCGTCAAGCTGCGACCGTGCTCCGACTTTCCCGCTATCTCAGCGTCAACAGTGAAATGGCTTTATCCTCTAAAAAGCGTCTCTCGTCTAAGTTTAGCGTGGAGTAAGCGGGCGGCGGCGCGCCCCAGTCGCTCGGAAGCCGCGGCCGCGACCACCTCGCTCGCTCCAGCGCATCGACCTTCGACCACTCGCCCGAGTGAAGTGTGTGACTGTGATTGTGTTCTCGTGAGTGCACCGACTGCCGCGCTCAGGTACGGGACATGGACGCCGCCTCGCGGCTGGTATTATTAGCCCAAAAGCCCGACAGTTGGCTCTAGCGAAAATATCGTGATTTTCCCCAGTTTCAATGTTACGGGTGTAGTGTTACCAGCAACGCGTCTGGTTTATTTCGAGTAAGGCGTGGGTGGATGAGCTTTGCAACGTTCGTGGCATTATGTTGGGGAGCTGCGCGCGCAGGACTCGCGTCCAGCAGCGTGCGCGGGAGTCGATCCCGAAATCTCTAGTGGATGACCTTGACCCATTTTCTCAGCATGTTTTAAGGAGCTTAGAAAGCTAATTTTAGCTCTGATTTACGACAGTTGTTTACGACGACATATCCATGTTTTGTTCATGTTTAACTGATTGTCAGATTCAACAATCATTTAGTTAATTTTATAAAGTCTGTAAGGTCATTTTCTATCATCCAAAAACTACTCAAGAATGTAGAAACCTAACAGTGGTTGTGTTTTAAATCTAATGCAATAATATTCTCGTACAAATGGTTCAGCAAATAGCGCTGTGTAAATTGTTATTTTATTCGCATAAAAATATGCCTTATGTTTGTTGATACAACGTACATAGCAAAGATTTCGTACTACATTTTCATACTTAATAATATTTCATACTAAATAATACAGATATTTCATATACTACGTATATAAAATCTATTGTAGAACGCTTTCGGCTTAAGACTGCGAAATGGGTGACGAGAAGACATTACGTGGTTTTCCGAATGCTGCCCAGCCCAACTGTATTCTTCTCTTGACCTCATTCACAAAATTGTTATACCTAGTTCAAGCGTCTGCCCTAGGTAAATATACTGTCAAACGATCTCTAGAGTGAAATAGTTCGTCATGATTTTCAATCTTTCTGGAAATTTGCCGAAAGCTGGATTCCGCTTTAATCTACCTCATACGAATATTCTGTGGCTATGTCTTGACCAAAGATTTCATACTTCTTATACCTACTTCGTATGTCGTCTTGACATTCGTTTACTTTTCACCTTTCAGCCAAGAGGTGCATAGTTGGAATTCTAACCAAAACATTTTATATAATTTAAATTAATCTTTTTTTATTTTTCCTTTGCGCTCTCTATACTAGATAGAGCGGAAGAAGGTTAATTATTAATTCTAAATCAGAAATGGTGGTAAACCCTCTCGTTCGAACTAAATACATTCTGGGAATAGTACTTAATAGTTGCAAGACATCCTTTGTATAAACATGACTCTCATAATTCAGATTCAATGAAAAACTACGCATCTTGCTAAAGGTAACAAGACTGTTTTTCGCTCCCGCGCCTCGCCACCCGGCGCGCGCGTTCCGTTTTGCATTGTACCTACCGTTCGCAGACGATGATAGCAATGTTGTTTTCTTTGTACCCAGTTTGTACCTAATTACTCAATACAGAAACTATTGACAACACAGGTGCTTTATTCCCCGTCTCCCGGACAGAATGATTGACCGCCAGTGAACCACACGAACCACCGTTTGACTAACACGTCATTTGCAAACGCCAAGAATGTAAGACAGCTGTCTTGTTAAATCGTCTTCAAGTTTATTGTATGTTGTCAGGCGTACATAGTTTATTATTCAATTTATAGGTTTCAATTATTCTATTTAAAAAAAACCTCAACATTCTCTTGTTGCTGAGCAGTTTGTGCCGCCTCATTATTTCAGCCATAGGACGTCCACTGCTGGACATAGGCCTCCCCCATCGATTTCCAAAAGGACCTGTTGAAAGCACCTGCATCCAGCGTTTTCTTGCGGTCTACTGTACATCTTGTGAGTGGAAATCCTTCGCTACGCTTACCGATCCGTGGTCTCCACTTGAGAACCTTTCGACCCCATCGGCTATCTGTTCTGCGTGCTATGTGCCCTGCCCACTGCCACCTCAACTTGCTAATCCGGTGAGCTATGTCGGTAACTTTCGTTCTACGGATCTCCTCATTTTTGATTTGATCTCGTTATCTCGTAGAGAAAAGAATTGTGGCGCCTAGACTGTCTTAATACTCATTATGGTAAATTTTTCGGGTGGATCTTTTGATGCTCACATAATTATGTTAAAGGTTGTGTTTAACGTCTTTCACTAATTTTACCTGCTCTTTTAGATTCGCATTACTTGTGATTGTAACGAGATAATTAATGTTTCATGTCTATTCAGTTCTTGTATTTTCTAATCGTATGATTATTCTGCATTGAGTTATTTATGTAATTTTCACAATGTCGTAAATTTATAATGTTTGAAAACCACAGTTTGTTGACACATTTCTTAATATATTGAAATGTTGTGCTTAGTTGTATAATTTTTTGTTAGTTTTTGCTAACATTATGTCATCATCTTTTACCATCCCAGTTCTTTGTAATATAAACAATAACACATTCGGACTTCTGAAGCAAAACAAGCTTCTGAACCAAGTCTTGCAAAATATATAGCTTTTGTGTCTCTTCTAATGTTTATGTTTTGAGTACATGATATAACAAACACTAGTTGCATTTTAGTTTATTTTTCTAGTAGTTTTACCTAGCCTGTGCATTTTTATCATCTTGAAAGCTAAGCATATTTTTTTATATATTATTTTCGTCTGAAGCAGAATCGTAGTTTTTTGTTTTGAATTCAATTTTAATCGAAAACTCTGTCATTAACATCTCCTAAATAATGTTACTGTGAGCAATGTTCTAGATGTTAATTAATTTATGTCTTACTTGCTGTGCCAACTGCGGAACCCAATATTTTTCTGATAAAAAGTTTTCTGTTACTTCAACTATCTCTTTGTAAAAATGTGTATCTCTATGTGTCCGTTGCTCTGTTTCTGAAAGAGACACAAACACACTTTCGCATTTGTAATATGAAGTATGATGATCATTTCCCATGGTGATTGCATGTATTTAAATATAGTTTTCCATCTATTTAAAAACAGAATACCTATTATTTTTAACTGAATGTTACTCAAATATTTACATATGTAACAGCAACAACAGTTAATTGAGCTATCGTTTTTCCGATGATGCATTCCCAATAATGCATTCACTTTAACATTTGTGATAAATCTTAGTCAGGTCAGAGTTTAAATAACAGGTAAATTGGTTTCTTCTTGGCAAACGTGCTTCATCCAAACCCGCATCGTCAATTGAGAGAATGGATATTTTGATAAATATTTTTGATTCTACAAATTGGGTATTGCTAGAGTGTGAAAGTTGTAGGTAACTTCATGTAATGTGACAGTGATCTTCCGACAATTCATTTCTATTCTAGAAATCTCTAACATCAGCTGTAAACATTTATTACAAGAACGCCCCACTATCCACGAGCAGTCGGATGAAGCTAACATGTCAAGGTGCTTCTAAATGCGTACCACGATATCCGATGGCGTTGGGAATTGGGAATGCCTCACTAACTCATGTTTTACAGTTATCGCTAATTTTATGGCTCCCGGTAATCGATTAGCTGTTGCATATAATATGCTCGTGTTTTAAAGTTCTGCCTGATTTTATGTTGTTCAGGAAATTCTGAATTGTCTCACTAAATTATATTTTAGTAAGATCTATTCAAGTTTTTAAATAACTTTACTAGATAAATACACTTTATGCAAAGTGTATTTTTCTGAGTTAATTCATTATTTTTATGTGTCATTTGGAAATAGCTTCGTTCGCTTCTTTGTTCTTTCTTGCAAACAGTAAATATGCACTATTAAGGTATTTCGATGTTTCTCGTCTCTCTTTGATCGTGTGTCACTTTGGCAAAAACGTAGCACTGTTCTTGGAGTTAACATGTGGGACACAGGAATTACCAATTTTTTTTTTTGCTTCATTGCTTCGCAGGTTAATATTAATCTCATATGTCAGTCAGTATATTTGGGTTTTTATAGTGCCTCTTGTAGCCTCTGTGTAGTGTAAATGGTTTGACAGATTTTGAAGTGCGATATTTTGTGTGTGTTCTCTAAATGTCGAAGTTCTCAGTAAAACTTATAAGTAGATGATTTATAACTTGTGTAAATTTAAAATTGACTTACGCTGTACTCATTATTATTCATCTCTCTTTACTTTAGAATCAATTATATCACAATTTTTCCTGTCGTCACTTCCTCTTATCGTAAATTCGTTACAAGCTTTAATAAAACAATCAAAGCGATGTCAATAATTGATTGGAATGGACGTTGGAATGGTGCCAATGGTTCAGCAATTAGTGTTACAAGTAATGAATTGCTTTCAGCACAGTAGTCCATTTAATTAACCTTATCTAATTGGGAACTGATCGACATTCTATCGTCATTATCTGTTAGATATATTATGTGTTAGTTTGATTCATAAAGTCTAATATATGGAGCAGCTGTTGAGAGACAGAATTTTGTTTTTGCAACAAGATACTGTATGAAACGATTGGGTGTTTGATGAGGTGATGTTTTTAGTTATTGTTAGTCCTATGTAGTTAAAAAATATACGCAACTATTTGCCTAAAATAATGTCTTCTGAAATCATTTTATAATGATAATTAGAAAACGAAATGAAATATTTCAACTAAATACTTGATGTGTCTTAGAATACTTTTTTGTTTTAATTTAAGATGTTTTATAATATTTTTCCATTTTTAGATTTTAGCAGAAAAACTCGGTGACGACAAAGGCATCGCTGAGCATCTAAAACTACCCATACAACGTATCAACGACTACCAACTACTACTAAAGGTAATTTATTCCACCTAAAAATTAATATTGATTAGGCTTTAGTTAGTCAAATTATATAAAATGTTTACTACTACTAAAGGTAATTAATTCCACCTAAATCGATTATGCTTTAGTTAGCTTAGTCAAATTATATATGTTTTTTTATTTATTTTTGACTTGATATGTTTACATAGATCTTTAGCAGTTCTTTAGTCAGTTTGTCTAAGCTCGCCATTCATGTGGACACTACTGTTATATCACAAGGTTACGCTGCAATAGACAATTCAACACCCACGCTCATAAAATTCTAATTCAAGAAACTAAACTCTTACTATCTTCCAGGAACTAGTGAAATACTCCAAACGCCTTGGCGAAGACTGCTCCGATCTTCAGAAAGCTCTAGAACTTTTCCTTGGAATCCCTAACCGGGCCACTAACAACAAGTTCATCGCTAGCATTGAAGGGTATCGAGGGAACATCTACAAGCTCGGCAGACTCCTCACTCACGACTGGTTCACGGTCAGTGACGCTGAGGGTAAGGCCAGCGAAAGATATCTGTTCCTCTTCAAAGCTAGGATCCTCATTAGCAAGGTTAAGCGAGTGGAAGACAACAGGAGCATCTTTGTCCTCAAGGATATAATAAGGGTATGTAATGATTCTTTTTTTGAAACTTATGTCAGTTGTTTTATTACTGTCAATGTCATCTCGTTAGCCATAACTATCAAAAGGTGATATTTTATGCTCTAATATGACGCAAAAGCTGTCGTAGGTAGTATCGGCATAGGCGGCATTCAATTGAAGTGAAGTGATGATGGAGAGGCCATTAAATAAGAGTTGAAGTTGAAGTTGCAGTGTTGATGAAGCTGCGTCAATTTGACATCCATTATCTGCACATAATGTATATATCATCCCATTCGGTAGCACTTGCCAAAGACTACCCTATTTCCCAGATAACGTACAAATATTACGTCAGTATTCGTTTACTTACGTAACTGTTTCCGGGATAGTCCGCCTACGCATTTCGCCACTGTATCGGTGTCGTGAATTTCTTTGGCCAAAAATAGACCAATTTTTTAAATCATCCATATGGACTTGGACAATGTCCAAGCGCCTCTCTGTTTACTGATTTGTTTTGTAATAAGACGAGAGATAATGGTATAAGAAATCAAACACGCGTGTTTTAGAACCACAAATGTTTCCGAATCTTAATTAAATATATTGTTCTTCACAACTTAATGTTATGATTGTAATACAACAAATAAAAAAAGCCTTGGTTGGCTTTTTTTAGATATCATTTTCTTATACTGATTTCATTTACATTTACTAGCTTCCCGAGATCGAAGTTAAGGACACAGGCGATCAACTCAAATTCGAGCTTCATCTGAAGAATCCAAGCTGTATTATCACCCTCACCGGCCACAAAGATACCGTTAAAACTGCATGGTTGGCGGAGATTAGGAAATACGCCAGTGACGTCCGTAAGTGTAACAAACACTAGCAATAACAAACAGTGATAATTATCTTTAAAACAATGTTAAATTTAGTGTAATTTTACAGTTGCGTTAGCCGAGCACGCGGCTGACGATCTTCAAGTTCTCCTACCACCAGAAGACATCCCCCTAGAACCAGAAGAAGAAAATAAGAAGAAGAGAGATATCTCAGAAGCAGAACTTGAAGAAGAAGGCAAAGATAAACGAATTCGAGTTCAAGAACTACAAGTTACAGAAGAGTCCTCACAACAGAATAAAAGAAAGGCATTTGCTGAAAGTCAAATAGCTAAAAAGGTCTCCAAATCTGAAGTAGTAGAAAATTCATCAATCAGCGAGACTCAAGAGTCAGCTGTAAATGTAGTCAGCGCAGCAAAGAGTGAAGTCACAACTGGTTTAGAAACTAAATCAATTGCGACTGTTGAAAACTCTGCAGTCATTAAAGAAAATCAGTCTGTTACATCACAGTCGATTAGAGAACAGACTGTCAAGGCCGCAACTAAATCAATCAAAGTTGAAAGTCAGACATCTGTTCAGTCATCAGAACAAACTGTTCAACAATCTGTTCAAACATCATCTACAGAACAATCTGCTCAGATAGCCAAGCAGGAAACTGTTAAGGAAACCAATCAGGAGGTCGTCCAACAATCATTAACAGGAACAGCAAAATCTGCATTACAAGTTACAGACCAAACATCGCTAGAAACTGTTCATCAAATATCAACTGAACAAACAGAAGACAGAGTAGAAGTAAAAGCTCAAGAGTCAGAATCTATTAAGGCATTAAATAAAGTAGCAACAACTTCTAAAGAAACTGTTCAAAAATCTAGAACTGTTGAACAAAAAAGTAGACAGAAATCATCTGAGCAATTATCAATACAGACCCCTGAAGAAACTTTAGTAAAAGTAGATAAAGAAGTTAGTTCAACTGGAGCGAAGGCTTCGGAACAATTTAACGGCAACAGTCAAACTGTAACCGCAGAAGAAAACAACGACGAAATGTCGCGATACAGCCGCAGTTCGCGGCTTTCTGGCGGTAAGTGTGGTATTAATAAATACATCATTATAATTTTAGGATCGTCGAACTTACCTTTCCTTTTTTTTCCAGAATATTCCAGTAGTACTCGAAAGTTATCAGGTACAACTGGCGGCCGCTACGAGTCGGGTTCTACCTATGATAGCTCTGGTCTAACTTCATCATACTCACGTCGTGAAAGTGGTTCCCGTCTTGAAAGCGCAAAGTACGAGACCGGTGGCGCTTTAGAAGGATCTGCAAGCTCCCGATATGAATCCAAATACAGTTCTAGCTCTAGGGCTGAAGGTGGATCTAAATATGGAATAGAGTCTAGCTATGATAGCAAGACCGATGCGTCTAAATACGGAATTGAATATGATACTAACAGCAAACTCGATAGCATCGCTTCGAAATATGGACTAGACTCTAAGGAAAGCAAAACTGAGGGATCCAAGTATGAAATCGAGTATGATGCTGCCAGCAAAATCGACAGCATCGCTTCGAAATATAGACTAGACTCTAAGGAAAGCAAAACTGCGTCCAAGTACGAAATTGAGTATGATAGTGCCAGCAAAATCGACAGCATTGCTTCGAAATATGGTATCGAATCGAAAAAAACTGAAGCCGAATATGAAACGTCAAGCAAGATTGATGCCATCGCTTCTAAGTATGGAATCGACCGTCAAAACTCTAAAACTGAAAGTATCTCCTCTAAAAAGTACGGACTTGAAATTTCTTTAGATGACGGCAATATTGAGAGCGCTTCGACTAAAATTGAAAGCTCCTACCAAAGTTCTAAGAATGATGGTGAATCTACTTACGAACGCAGGTCTTCAAGGTCTTCAAGATCCAAAAAAGCTATGAGCAATGGATCGGTCGCTACTGGAGAATATGAATCGACTAATAACGTTACCAAATCCCAGTCTCAAGATGGCAAGCCTATCTTCTCCAAGACTCTTGAAGGCCAGAACATCGAGCGTAAGTACAAAGAGGTAGAACAAGTCACAATAGAAGTAGACACACTATTAGTGCTTGTACATAAGCTTGTAGACACTAACTTACACTACACATTACTCTAACGCTTGTAGACCCTAGATGCATTACTTAGAAGCATTATTTTAAGGGCTCGTACGGTACACTTTACACAAATTGACAGTGCTAAGATACCAATTAGACATACATTTTAATGTGATATCAGACATAGTCGATAAAATAAAAGTCTTTATGTATTGTTTTCAAAATTCAAAACTCTACAAAATAAATAGCACATATAATAATATTTTCAATATAAAACACATCCGTACGAGCTCTGGTAATCACCAATTGAATCCACAGCGGGTGAAAACGCTGTGTTCGTTTGCGCGTTGGAAAAGTCCAGCGAAAGTGTGAAGGTGACTTGGCTGAAAGACAACAAGCCGCTAGCTGACCGTCTGATGGACCGTTGCTCCATCACCGGAGATGACGTCGACCAGATATTGAAGCTGCAGCATTGTCGTGAGGAGGATTCTGGAGTGTACACTGCAGTCGCTGAAAACGTTAAAGGAAATGCCCATTGCACAGCACAGTTAGCTGTCCAGGAGCGTGAGTTTATTTCTTTTTTGACTTTTGGCATTTATCCAAGTGGTATTTGATGAAAGCCTTTTAGCACATCTATGATTATAAACTATTATGTTTTTATGCAAGTTGTTATTTAGTGTGTTTTGAACAGTTCTTTCATTAAAGGCTATCATCAAATGTTTACCACCTCTGGCTAAAATTTATAATTACTTAATTACTATTTTTCAGATATATCGATAATATTTTTTTTTTCATGAGAAATACAATGAATGCATGATTCATGCGATATCATCGATTAAGACATCATCGTAAAGCTGTAACAAGTAGTTTGGTTCTATCCGTATAACTTTCTTAATTTTCCTGTATTTGGCACTCAAAATATTTTCATCACGTTAAGTAATTTGATGCATGGTACAATCTTTATCCGAATTATTTATTTTCTTCTTTTCTGTGTAATAATTTGGTTTCTAGGTAATAATGCCAACAATGATGACATATATATGGTTGAGCATCGAGATACAATACTTATAGAGTCACAATCTCTTAGTGAAAACCATAGACCTAAAAAAAAATCATCCTAAATCTATGGTGAAAACAGTCAAAAAACGTCCGATCGTCGTTGTACATACATTATATAGTTCACAATGCCACAATGTTTTGTCGCTTGCATAGTGTTCAAAGTCACTTGTCCGCGACGGCATCGTAGCACTGGCATCGCGCGGCGTTGTAGTCGGATCGCGGTTGCCGTACTAACAAAAAAGTCTGCGCAATGCGTAGCGTGCGCCGAGTTTTGATTCGGACATTTTTTGACACGATTGTGACTCTATATTATAAATTATTGTATCTGTGGTTGAGATTCATCTTTAAGTAACAAAACGAAAGCAATATTGTTGATGATACAAGATAATATTTATAATTTGATTATAATTTATTGTGTAAATAAATATTGTCACATTGTAAATAATTTACAGTAACTCCCGAAGAAAGGAAAGAAAGGAACGCTCTCAATGCGCCATACTTTTTAGTGGCACTGAAAAATACTGAAATTATGGAGAACACTTATTTGCGCTTCATGATTAGAGTAAAAGGAGACCCCAACCCTGATGTTACTTTGTAAGTACTTATAACTTATTAGTTTCTTACAGTTTAAAATTGTTTTTATACAGATCCTTCACAAAAAAAAACATGTTATTAAATTTTCACGTGATACGCAGTACCTATAACTTTTTTTTATTAAATAACAGGCCATGCGTTGACGTGCGTTGGCGGTCAAAGTTTGACCGCCAACGCACCTGATGATTATCTGTGAATCGGTCTACGATGGCCCACGTTTGCCTAAAAGAAACTAATTCACTCGTGATTTGAAGACACTAGCTTGTAACTATCGGGGAACACCCATTCAGGCAGCGCATTCCACTGACTAGCCGTACGCACAATAGAAGTGGATTCAAAGCGTTTCGTACGTACAGATGAACAGACACACTGACAGACAGACAGCGTAGGCTACTAATTTACGCTCTTTGAGTACGGAACCCTCAAAACAGAAACAATCCACAACTTAAAAATGTCAAGTTGTTTGGATCTCTAAAAATAGCTAATAAAAGATCCCAGATTATTTTAACCGACTTCCGAAATGAAGGAGGTTCTCAATTCGACTGTGTTTTTTTATATTGGTTACCTCAGAACTTTTGACTGGGTGAACCGATTTTGATGATTCTTTTTTTATTTGAAAGCTGGTGCTTCCCGTGTGGTTTCAATTTGGTCCAGTTCTGACATTTTTATGAATTCTGTTTTTATATTGATAATTATTAATCCCACTAGATCAATCCCACGACATTGTGAGAGTCGCGGGCATCCAGTGGATGCAGATGACAGGATGTCGTTCAGTGTGGAGGTTAAAGGGGGAGGCCTATGTTCAGCAGTGGGTGTCTTCTGGCTGATCATCATGATGAATTATGACCATGTGTGCAATAATGTCCCAGATATTTATATATTTATTATTATTAATCTGATGAAGTATTTAAAATGTCGTGTTCTTTAGCTACCGCGACAACAAAGAAATCACCAGTACGTCAGAATTGGATCGCATCTCCATCATCCGTACACGCGCCGACAAGGGCTGCTACGAGCTGGTGATCCGTGACGTCACTCCCGCCGACGCCGGCCAGTACTCCTGCAAGGCTATGAACATTTATGGTGACGTCACCACTGAAGCCGCTGTCTCTGTTGTTGGTGAGTTAATATACTAAACGAGAAGTAATATATTTTAACCGACTTCAAAAAAAGGAGCAGGTTCTCAATTCAGTTGTTTTTTTTATGTTTGTTACCTCAGAACGCCGTCGTTTATACACCGATTTAGACATTTCTCTTATTATTTTGAAAGAATAATTTTTCAGATTGTTCCAATAGAAATTCCATCAAAATCGGTTTAGTAGTTGGATTTTTAAATTAAATTAACTGGAAAAAATATGTCATTCAGGTAAACGAAATTGCGTTGTTAGCTTTCCTGTGATTTTTGAAGTCGGTTTTTTGTATTGAGTTTTATAACAATTTTGTCTTCATAAAAATCAGTATGAAAATATATTCCCAACATACCTAAAACCTACTTTTAAAAGAAAACATGGTGGTGTCGTCTCATCCTTTTTTTATTAAACAATAAATAGGCTTGCGTTTGATCGCCATCTCGCCTGATGTTAAGCGATGATGCGGTTTACAATGGATCACGTTTGCCTAGAAGAAACCAATTCACTCGTGATTTGAAGACATCCGGATTTGAACTATCGGGGAACACCCATTCAGGCAGCGCATTCCACTGACTAGCCGTACGCACAATAGAATTGGAATCAAAGCGTTTTGTACGGGTTTCTATCGTATCTTCAAATCGTAACGGGACCTTTTATATCCTGCAGTTTTGCTCCTGCTTCTATATTGTATAAAATTTTAGCAGTCCTGCATAAATGTACTTGCAGAATCATTTGTGATTTGCAGCGTGATTACATAATCGTATGGCCCGAAACCGATCTAAATGACGTGACGTGTAATCTTACCAATTTTCATTGTTAGCAACCTGCATATTTTGTATTATGATTTGTCTGATCACGTATTACAACATTTAAATAAATTTCGGACCTTAGTGGTGTTGGTGGGAGTGATGGGGAAAAAGCTCTTGCACATTTATTTATTTTCTTATAAAAGTAATATCACAGAAAAATCAATACGTTACATTTACTATTTATAACCTTTGACAATCTATATGTCTAAACCCCGCCAGGAACCGGGAAAACAGAGAAAAAAAATGCAGCCAACTGTTGGCTTATAAGGTTTTTCTCACTGCTCAGTGTCAGTCGCGGTGTCACATGATCAACATCAAATAGGTGACCATTTTTTTAATTTCTAAAATGTTTGGGTGGCCCCAATCAAACTTTGCAGAAACTTCAAAGGGTGCACAATATTAATAGAAAAGTGACCTACCATCGATAATACATTATTTCGTATTAGTTCCTACAAAATAAGGCATTGAAATTGTATGAAAATAAATTGTAATCACTAGCTGATTTGATAGTGACGACATCTTATATACTCTATAGGACTTCTAAAAAAAGGGTTTATAAATATGATAAGTATTCAAGTGTCTGACATTGGCAACTATCTAATAATATAAACG
Source organism: Agriopis leucophaearia (assembly GCA_949125355.1). Taxonomy (NCBI): domain Eukaryota; kingdom Metazoa; phylum Arthropoda; class Insecta; order Lepidoptera; family Geometridae; genus Agriopis; species Agriopis leucophaearia. The sequence continues at coordinate 2,959,595 of OX421262.1, forward strand.
TCCCATTTTTACGATGTTTGGACAGACTCCAGTATTTGTTTACGAATCGTAACCAATCCTATAAATAACACTGTGACTGGATTTAGACTAGTTTATTTTATACTCGTAGCGTTTTAAAACATTTCATATTATTTGGCTCGCATAATATTTTAATGAATAAATAAGCTTCATTTGACTTAAACTAAAAGCTGCCAGAACTCCTAATAAACAAAGAAGGATCGAAGTCACAGATAAGTTAGAATTTGCTACGGCCATCGAGCGAAACTGGACAGACTGGACAGAAGTAAACCATAACGAAGCTACGCCAGATATTCTGTGGGACAAGGCAAAACATCTGATCCAAAATGCAGTAGCAGAGTCCAAACCAAGATCTGTAATGCGCAAACGGCAGAACTGGATGACAGACAGTACTCTTGCTCTGATCGAAGAGAGGCGTCGGAAAAAAGTACAGGGAACAGAAACGAGAGAACTCAATAAATTGTCTTCTGAAATTCAGGCGTGCTGCAGACGAGACCATAACACCTACCTCCGGAAAATATGTGAAGAGATCGAGACGCATGCTGGAAAATACGAATCCAGAGACCTTTACCACAAAATTCGGGTTATCACGAAAACCTTACCCTCTAAAACTTGGGCTATTGAAGATAATAATAACCAAGTGGTAACAGAGCTGGACCAAATCTCTGTAACATGGAAGAATTACTGTCAGTCACTGTTCCAAGACCCGCAGTCGCGTCATTATCCATGTACAGATCCAAGCAGTGAGGATTTGGAACCCAACATTCTTCTGTCTGAGGTTGAAGCTGCTATAAAACACCTCAAGAATAGAAAAGCGACTGGTAGAGATGATATTCCTATCAAAACGATAATAGCTTTAGGAGAACGCGGTGACCGCATCTTTCACACTATCTGTAACAAAGTGTGGCAGACAGGAGTATGGCCTACCGAATGAACGCACACAGTGTTCATGCCCTTACATAAAAAAGGTTCCACTAAGAAATGTAACAACTACCGCCTTATTGCACTGATAACACACGCTAGCAAAATTTTGTTATATATTCTCAATGAGCGATTGAAGACATACTTATCAAAGGAGATTGCTCCAGAACAGGCTGGATTTGTGAAAGGGAGAGGCACTCGGGAACAAATACTCATTGTGCGTCAGATCATCGAGAAGGCACGAGAGTTCAACAAGCCGACCTATATTTGCTTTGTTGACTTCTCCAAAGCATTTGACTCGGTGAAATGGCCGATTCTGTGGAAAACCTTACTGGAAATGGGCACGCCAAAAAATCTTGTTCATCTTTTAAGACGTCTATATGAAGATGGCACAGCGTCAGTTCGCACGGATGACGTATTTTCTAGCGAATTTCACCCAAGTGCTGGAGTCCGCCAAGGATGTATAGTATCACCGCTCTTGTTCAATGCATACACTGAATTAATAATGCGTATCATTTTGGAAGATTGGACTGACGGTGTGACAATTGGTGGCTACAAAATTGCTAACTTACGCTACGCAGATGACACAACTCTCTTTGTAACCAGTGCTCAACATATGGAGGAACTGCTACTGAGAATGGAGCGAGTAAGCCTTAAGTTCGGACTTAAGATTAATCGAAGCAAGACCAAGATGATGATTGTCGACCGCGCCAACAATAACTCGCCGGAAGTGACCCAGATCGCGAACTGCGACGTGGTCCAATCCTATATATACCTTGGAACTTTAATTTCTAACAATGGCGGATGCATAGATGAGATAAAGTGACGACTAGCCATTACAAGAACATGAATGGATAAAATGAAGAAAATATGGAGGAATAGAAATATCACAAAGACCACGAAAACCAGGCTCGTGCGAACTCTTATCTTCCCCATATTTCTATACGCTAGAAATATGGGGAAGATAAGAGTTCGCACGAAGACGTGGACGTTGAGAGAAGTAGAATGGAAGAAGATAGACGCTTTAGAGATGTGGTGCTGGAGAAGAATGCTCGGGGTATCGTGGACCGAGTTTCGCACGTTCGTCTCGATACTCCGAGAACTTGGCATCAAGCAGCGGTTATTTTCCACAGTACAGTCTCGGATACTAGCCTTTTTCGGACACGTTTCAGGACGAGATAATCAGTCCATAGAACGCCTCGTCGTCCAGGGAAAGGTGGAAGGCACTAGACCGCGCGGGAGGTCGCCCATGCGATGGACCGACCAGATCAAGTCTGCAGTGGGTGGTCCCTTAAACGAATGCAGCAGGATGACCTCCAGCAGAGAGAGATGGCGAGACATCGTGAAGCGCATTTTATCTGCCCCGTCCAATACGACTACATGACGACCACGACCGCTCTGCCAAGAGCGAAACGACTAAGAAGAAGAAGAAGCTTCATCATATTTGTCTAAAGGATACACTACAAGTTGCGAAGTTTAGTTGTCAAAGGGCGAATTTCTGATTACAAAAGCAATTCAGTTCGTAAATATGGAATTAGTTTCCCTCCTCAGATCGTTTACTCACTGCTGATGCGTTATGATGCTCCCGATCTTGTAGTAGATGATGATAAATTTTCTTCCATCTCTGACCGTCTCCGGCCTGGTACATCGCGTGAGAGATGTTCGTGCTGAGCTCTTTTGACACTATGGAAGTTTATTCAAATTTATATCTAACCTTTCATCGAAATAGTCTCTATTTATGTTGGATGTATCATAAGGTCATATGACACTATCATTTATATATGTCTCTTGACTCCGGACCTCCAACTCATAGAATAATAGAGAGCACTTGAGAATGGCGGACCAATGTGGCCAACCTTTTTTTTATTTATTAAATCCGAATAAGGGTTTAGTTTAGTTGCCCGAAAAAATGAAAATTTTGGAAATTTTAGTCTTTTTTTTTCTTTGAGATTTTTGTATGAACTTAAGAACAGAAACAAATTCATTGGAATTTGGACATAACAACGTCTGTCGGTTAGCTAGTACAAAATATAAATGCCTATAGAATTATTTACAGTTTCACAGGCGATGTTTATAGATTAAAAAACCGCCAAAGTTTTTACAAAATATCCCTATAACAAAAACCGTTCAACAATAATTACTCAATGATTTCTCAAACCCAGATGACAAGAATGTCTTCTTCGAGCTGGCTCCTGGTGGCGAGGGCCTGCTAGCCAAGGGCGAGAAGCCCAGTTTCTCATGGAAGCGTGATGGACAGGCCTTCGACCCGGAGGAGAGATTCAAGGTAAAGACATTCAAGATATCTATACCATGAAACTAACATAACATGATATGGTGCTAATTTCCTCGATGTCGGCGTAATTCAAAGTATCCTGCGCTCAACTGAGTGATGCGGGACAAACACTATTTAAACTGTTGTACGATGTGTATAAGTAGACGATACATAATGTACATGACGGTGCTGACATAGTCGCAAAGCGACTAATGCACCTAAATAAATTTAGATTTAAAAAATAAAATAAAAACATAACATGGGTTTCTTCAAAAGGCAGTTAATAGAGTCCTAAAGGGTTGGCAACGTATTTGTGATGCCTGTGGTTCTACCATCAGGCAGCCCGTCTGCTTGTTAGCCACATAAAGCATTAAAAAAGATGAATGTAAATCACGCAGCAAATTTGGTCAGTTTTTAAACGTAAGGTTGTAGCAGGTCATCATCATTATCAGTCAGAGAGGTCCCCTGTTGAACATAGGCCTCCCCCTTTAACCTCCACACTGAACGACATCCTGCCATCTGCATCCACTGGATGCCCGCGACACCTACCTACCTGACATACTCGTACTTCAGTGAAATATTATAAGAAAATGTTTTTGTTCAGCTTTTTACAATGTTATTGTAGCTATCATAAACTGTTGAACCGAGCATAACAAAGCTTAATAGCCTAAGCCTTGAATAAATTACTTCTCAGCAGAGAACTCCTCGGGGTTATGTCATTAACCTCGGCCTCTTGGATGCTATTGGCAAGGAACACTATATGTAGTATCTACATATAGATCGTTGCAAGGAACTGAGAAAAATAACTATACTCGGAAATATATCTCAAAGACTCTGATTAAGTTTTTTTGTTATAACAGTTAGTAGTTAAGTAACTAATAACATTATAAAAAGCACTAAAATTTATTAACACGTAGGTAATTATTCACAGCTGAGAATCTGCTATCATTCTATCAGCCTTTTTTCTTCAAATTTTTACCTACCATAAAACAAATTACACGAATGATAATTTGCAGATATAATATTTAAAATTAAACAATAAACTCCCTACATTCTGATTGACTCTGATGTACCATTTTTTAAACTTAGACCGCTCTAAAATTGTTACCATTATTTTCTGACATATTGAAATGAAAAGAGACACCGATAATTTAAGTCCTTAAGTCTTCAAATTAGTTTAGTTTAGAGTTTGGTACATCAGTATTCACGCTAATAACATCTGTATGTAACGTAAAATCTATATAAGAATCATTTGCATCCATTGGATCCCCGGGACTCCCACAATGTCATCGGTTCATCTAGTGGGAGGCCTAACTACGCTGCGTCTTCTGGTTCGTGGTCTCCACTCAAAAACCTTTCTTCCCCAGCGGTCATCAGTTCTTCGAGCGTGTGGCCTGCCCATTGCCACTTCAACTTGCAAATTTTAAACACTGTTTTAAACTATCACGGTTGTTCACTAAAGTTATATGATTATTTACGGGATGTTTACCGTGGTAAGGTTGTGGTCTTTTTTGCAAATTTTAATAGCTATGTCGATGTCTCTGGTTCCCAAAAACATTTACCAAAAATAACATTATAGCCTGGTTAAAATTATACCTCAATAACACCAAAATATACAATTGAAGGTGCTGCTCGGAGATGATGAGGATTCCCTGGCGCTGGTGTTCCAACACGTGAAACCAGAGGATGCGGGCTTGTACACCTGCGTAGCCAAGACCAGCACTGGGAACATATCGTGCTCAGCTGAGCTGACTGTACAAGGTATGTAGTTTAGGTACACAAACTCACAACACAACAGTGAGATAAAAACCATTGACGGGGGATGCTAAAACACTTTTAGTGATACCATTAAAGAAATACTACCAAATGATATCTACACTAATATTATAAAGAGGAAAGATTTGTACCTATTTTTGTATGTTTGTAATGAATAGGCTCCGAAATACTTGTATGTGTTTTGTTTACATCTGATGACACTGATTTAGGATCATATGTTTGAAAAGCTTCAGACAATACTTCTTGAGGTGCATACAGGCGAGGGATGTTTTTATTGTTTAACCTACATTTGTACTTCAATGCATGCCAAAAACCGAAGTAGCTGCCTAATTACTTGGCTCGTGAATTCCCTACGATCAACTACATCGTAACTATACCTACTTACTACTATATTTCGCTGAGCTTTTTTGATAGCAAGTTTGGTGCACTATTTCGGCAATGGTGATTGTTGTACCATTTCCTAAACTAAATATGACTGCAATAAAAGTGTTATCGTCATATTCTCTGTGTGTGACTAATTTATTAATCTATATCTATACATATAATAAAAACGTAGAGATAAAAAAAACTGTAATTGCGAGATAACAAAAAAAAACACACTGGGCGTCTTAAAATAAGCAACTGAACACGATAGGACAGTTTTTAGAATTTTTGTCTGTTTGTTTGTTTGTTTGTCCGCGCACATCTCCTAAACCACTGGTCGGATTTAAATGCGGTTTTCACAAATATGCTTAGAAATCACCAGATTAAAAAATACCTGCAAGAAAATGCGGACGGATTTAAATGCGGTTTTCACGAATATGCTTAGCTCTGGCCAGATTGAAGTATAGGCTATGTTATTTTGCACAAGAGCCGGAGTAAGGGAAGAAAAAAGGATTGAAGGTATATACACGTATGAAAATTTACGCGTACGAAGTCGCGGGAAAAAAAACTAGTGTATTATAAGACTAGATGGGTCACACCCAAAAACAGTCAGATATAAATACGACCACAAACTTCAATAATAGTTTGGTCATATTTCGAACTATTTCAGTACAACTGTGGACACATCGAAATGCTTCCGTGTGCGTTTAACGTCATGGATCTGTAATATCCATGTGCTAGACCTCATGTTAAACTGCATTTCCTAATATTAAGATTTTTTCTGCAGTTGTTAGCTAAGTATGTATAAAAAACCAATATAGGTACCTAACCGTGGCCAAATTTTGATCTGATTTTTTTTCGGGTTACATGTCGTCCAAGTCTGGAACTTTATACATCGACCTTTTAAAATGTGATAATAGACAACTGAGCCCATGTTAGTATAGATAAAAGGACGATTTGTACTACTTAAGAACTTTGTTGTTATTTTCCTTTATCCGGATCAATAAACGTTTAATCATCCCTACATCTAAACTAATGAGGGCCTGGTTCAAATTGTCACACTTTGTAAGATGAATGTGATCTCTTGGACTTTTTCTGAACTTGGATAACCTGCCCTTAACCCTTTTTTCGTGGCGTTCTACCGTAGCCAACATCTAGCCTCGGAGGAAAAAAAATACGGAGACAGCACCGCGAAATAGAAAGTGAAGCACCCAAGATATGCCGATCTGCTCGTACGCACAAACCGCTTCACACTAACATTTACACCATGTTGTGCTGATTGGCCGCCACATCGCAGCAAGACCTCACACACACTAAATTACCTCGCCGCCAATACTTACTTCATACGCGATTTCGCGGTGCTGTCTTCGACTTTTTTTCTCCGTGCATCTAGCATAAAAATTATGTACCTATCAGTTCTTCGATAAATGTTTTCTGGCTCTGAATATGATCCTGATCTAGTCCTATATTAAATCAATGGTGAGTATGGCCTAAGAATGAATCGGTAATCGTCCACTATCTCCACTCATAAATTATTGTAAAGCTCTGGTCTGGAGGTAAATTATTGTCTTTTGGCCCTGACTCGACCTACTAAGATAAATATGCCGTATAATTATTGTACTGTGGATGCAAGATTTTGGCAATAAACTGACAACATTAAACCCAGGTACGTTGATTGCAGCAAATTGGACGGGTATCTTTAGGGAACAACATTATGAAGAATTCACGCGTGGTGAGATTTCGCTGTCTATCTGTATGTCTGTCTGGATGTTGTCATAGCTTACTATTTATGTATCTATGTGTAGCAAAATTTACAATAAACAAAGACTTCCTTAAACTTACATCACAAAATTGAAACTCGTCAGAGGCTTCGTCTCATGGACTGGCCAATAAAAGGAAAAAGCGATTGTCCGACACTAAGAGACGAATCATTAAAGAAATGCTTATAGACTGCTGTGTTGGCCTAATGTGTAAGTCTGTAATATTTGTGACGAATAATACACATCGATAAATATCTGGGATATTGGAACGAAGTTCCTTATTGCGCGTTGCGAAAGGGGGCTAGACGGAAAAAATTTAAACCAAAAGTTGTAAAGACACTTTTTGCTATAGTTGTAAGCCGTGCGGCGTGCGCGTGTTTCTCTTTCTGTCTCTCTCTCTCTCTCTCTCTCTCTCTCTCTCTCTCTCTCTCTATCTCATAGAAAGGAACTTCGTTCTATCCGGGTGTCCCTTGACACCTCTCAAGTTTTTTTGCACACACACGGTAATCACGGTAGGAAATAACTGTTTATGATTTTTCTTATAAGTAGTCGTGATTTCTCACCACCTATTTCTCTAGAAGTTATTTCAGTCTAAGCTAAATACTGCAGATTTTACTTACCTAGTTGATCCATCGCATTAGTTCAATTTTGTTTGTATTTCTCACTAGTAGCGCTCCGCTGTTTCATCCACTGTAACACTGTAATACAGAAACTTTTTTTTAATATAAAAAGTAGCATATGTCTTGCTTGATCTAAGGTATACTTATATATACATATATTTGACAGCCCCGTTAGCTTCGTTGTTAGTGAACCTGCCTTCTGGGCTTGGGGGCGTGGGTTCGATTCCCATCTAGGACAAACATTTGTGTGATGAACATTTGTGTTTGTTCTATGTCTGGGTGTTAATATCTATTTAAGTATGTATTTAAAAATATATATGTATGTATATCAGTGTCTGGCAGCCATATTACAAGCTCTGCTTAGTTTGGGGTCAGATGACCGTGTGTGCAATAATGTCCCAGATATTTATTAGATATTTATTTTATTTATACAATATCATTCAAATCCGTTCAGCTATTACAGAATTGAGTACAGACAAAAAACACACAGACTTGTATACTTACGCACATTTATAGTATTAGTGTTTATCCTTTCTATTATTGTTCGAAATACGGAGATCCGAAGATCCGAAGAAGGACCGAAGTGGAAGTTATCCCGTATGTGATATGTGATCCCGTATAACTAAACTCAAGTGCCGATGGGCAGGACACTTGGCCAGATGCAGTGACGGCAGGTGGAGTAAATCTTCCGGGGGGGGCCATTCTATCAGAGCCCAAGAAGACCAGTCCATCGGAAATACATGTATGAGACTGGTGTTATACATTGGCGAAGGGGGGAGGAGGCAGAAGACACAAGTCCTGCAGTAGGATGAATGAGCTGTCAATTATGATGATGATGATTATGATCATGATGATTCATTCTATCAAAGTCAAGGTCCTTATTTGCATTTAAAGGTTTTATCTTTTCCCCCACCAGGAGCAATCAACGAGTTGCACCGCGAACCTGAGAAGCCTACCTTGGTGATCGAGCACAAAGAAGCCATCGTCTCCACCGGTGCATCCGCCATGTTGGAGCTGCAGTGCAAGGGCTTCCCCAAGCCTTCCATTGTGTTCAAACACGACGGGAAAGTTGTGGAGCCTGATACTAGGCACAAGTGAGTTGTTTTAACTTTTTATTCATATTTATTCATAAATTGTTATTTTACATGTCAAATTTTTTATCATAATTATTATAAACTAGCTGCCCGCCCCTGCTTAGCACGGGTGTAAGCTCGGCCTTCGGCCTTGCTACAAAATATCATAAAGCCTATGTCACCCGGGAATAGTGTAGCTTTCTAACAGTGAAAGAATATTTCAAATCGGTTCAGTAGTTTCGGAGCCTATTCAATGCAAACAAATGTTTCCTCTTTATATATTGGTATAGATTAGGTTAAAATAATACATTTAACATAAACCAATGACAATTCCTAGGTTCCTGTACGAAGACGAAGAGAGCATGTCCCTCGTAATCAAGAACGTAACTGCGGCTGACGCGGGCGAGTACCAAGTGACCGCGACCAACGAGCTCGGGGAAGACTCCACCACTATGAAGCTGGTGGTCAAGCAGCCGCCCAAGATCAAGAAGATTGACAACCAGAATTGCATGGTGAGTGCCGTAACAATACACTGAGAAAGTATCAGAAGATCACTTTTGTTACTTACTTCGAGTATATAGGGTTGAAGTTAGAAAACTAAATACTTTCATTGGAGCATTGTAAATTTGCTCTATCATCATCAATCATTTTCCACTCACTGCTGAGTATTAATAGGTCTCCTGTTCCATCCATCTTGCCATCTTTTCCAATCTTGTGCCAGCCTCGACTACTGCTTACCTACCGCCTTAGCGATGTCGTCCAACCAGCGGGATTGCAGTCGGCCCGGTGGTCGCTTTCCGTTCCTTGGCCACCATTCTGTGACTGCTTTGTTCCACCATCCGTCTTCCCTTCAGACCAAGTGTGGAGCCTATCGATACTTGAGTCTCGTGACTCGATTAAACATGTCTTCGATCTTCATTCGTCGTCGAACTTCTACGTTTCCTATGCGGTTCAGGATATATGTATAACTTGGCCCGTTCCATTGCCGTTTTTGCGTCTTGAACATTGTGAAAAATATATCTTTTTTCCGCACAATGCATGTTATGTATATGGGTCCATGTTAGAATCGCTTAGGACTGGCAAATCTCACCTCTGATGACACCTTAGTAAAGCAATAAGAAGTCGGGTGGGTGAAACTTAGTCATCTCCGAGCCATTTAAAGAAAACTTCAGTCATATTTATACACCTTTAAAATTGCCTCCAGGCGGGCTCATCTCACACCGTGACGATCGAAGTGGAAGGCACACCGGCTCCGGAGCTGACGTTCTACAAAGATGGCCTCGAGATTAAGAGCTCCGAACGCATTATCATCACCAAGGAGTCCGAGTATATCTACAAGATTACAATCAAGGAAACGCGGCTGACAGATACTGGCTCTTATTCCGTCGTCGCTAAGTAAGTAAAAATGACTATACTTTACTAGCCTTACTCAAAAATATAACTTAAATTAATCAATGCTTAAAATTGCTGTGTCTCATGTTCGCGTGTGACAATTTCTTTCAGCAAGAAGAAGACAGAGCAATTGCATGGTTAACTTTAGTAACGTTTTTAAGTAAGGCCATACGTTTTTGAAGTTAAACAGTGCTGAAATTGTCTCGCATTTTTAAGCATCGAAAGCAAGATTGTTACCACAACATGACAACACAACACAGACAACAACAACAACATAGACAACAACAACATAGACAACAAAACATAGACAACAACAACAACATAGACAACAACAACATAGACAACAACAACATTGACAACACAGACTTAGATAATGTTAAAACTGTTATCGCTCGTGGTAGAAGTTTTGATAGATCAGCAACGGTTCAATCAGCCTTTAGATGTGTGATTGCATGAGCCGATACGTAACACTCATATTGTTGCTAGCCGCCTCAATGAATATTTGTTATAAGGAAACGATAATATAATTCTGTCGAGTTTTTTGTTGACCTAATAAACGGGAAAACTTCTTTTTTCATATAGTAAACTTCATAAGTACACACAATAGACTGCCGTGCATACTGATATATTGCTTCCCACATTCTAATTTAACTGCTTTTTAGGGTTCCGTATTTCTTTTACTTCAAACTTTTAACCTGCTTTTTCATTTTCAGAAACGAGGTGAACCAGTGCTCCGATTTCTGGCAGTGGCACGTGACGTCGCCGCCTCGCGTCACCAAGAAGATGGGCGAGAACAAGATTTGCGAGGAGAAGGAAACCGTCACCTTCAAGGTCGAGACTGAATCCGACCCCGCGCCTACCATCAAATGGTATGCTCATTTTGAACAGGGCCCCGATTCTACTAAACCAATTGTTTTTAAATTGTTAATGAATTGCCTCAAAAATTGCCCTTTTGACACTTGGTATAGATGAAGTGTCAAAAGTAAAAAAATTAGGCAATTCATTAACAATTGGTTTAGTAGAATCGGGGCCCTGTTCTGGTATTTTGCTAATCTTTTAAAAGAAATAGATCTATGTATTACCACTTGTGTCTGTGGGTGAAATAGGTACAAATCACCATAATAATATTACCACTTGAGTGCGCATTTCAATTCATCAAAATTCCCTTTTTCACGAATAAGTCATGTCGGTCGCAAGGCGGGTATCGATTGATTACCCTTGCTTGGGCTTGGGGGTCTATGAGTTTGCTTATGAGGCCCATAGTGAGAGTTCACATTTCCTACATTATGGGGTAGTAATTATAAAAAAAACTTCTAGGATTACATTAGTCTAATCTTCTGTCTCCTTGTAGCTGCGCGTTTGTAGAAACTTGTACAATCTCTTCTCACACAAATAAAAGCTTACATACAGTTAAACACCGTATTGTCATGGGTTATAAATTAATTGATTGTTTCTGTGTTCTGTTATCTATATTTATATTATGTTTCAGGTTTAAAAACAAAACGGAACTGACTGAGTCGTCCAGTATCAAGATCTTATCATCCGGCTCCGCTCACTCGCTGGTTGTGACCTCGGCTGCCAGAGCTGATGCTGGAGAGTACTCCTGTGAGGTGAGGATTATGTAGAAATAAACTAATAAATAACTAGCAGTGCATGGCCATCCAGGGTTTTGAACTGTTGAAGTTCAAAATTCTGAGTGGCGTTGAGCTGGCATGGGCAAGCGTGAAGAGCCATCAGGCGAGCGACTACGCTCGTCTCGCCTGAATAATGAAAAAATAAATATAATATAATCATCTTTGGTCTGAAAACAACTCCGTCCGCGTTCGAGAGTTTGAGTATTATAAGAAACAGTAACGAATTATTAAATATAAAATTATTTAAATAAAAAAAGAATCATCAAAATCGGTTAAGCAGTCGAAAATTCTGAGGTAACAAACATTTTAAAAAAACAGTCGCATTGAGAACCTCCTACCTTTTTTGGAAGTCGGTTTAAAACAGAAATTATGATCTAAGTCAAAGGGAGGTTACTGTCGCCACCAAGGAGCGCTGTTGCTTCAAGGAGGTATAAGTATAACTCGGCAACTAGTATAAAGATAAAAACGACTTTCTGTGGCCTTAGTACGAGCACTTGCGAAAAAGTAATCGTTACGTACATAAACGATAGCAAAATGTATGAAAAATTGAACAACGCCTCTATCGGACGTGAAAGGAAACTAAATTTCTCATACATTTGCTATCGTTTACGTAACGATAACTTTTTCACAAGTTCTCATACTAAGGCCACTTATGACATAGAGTTTTTTGCTCCTCAGATCCGCAACATCCATGGCAGCGTATCAGACTCGTGCCTGCTGAACGTGCGCACAGCTCCACAGTTCACGCGCAAGCTGCAGGACACCGTCGCCAGCCAGGGTGACGTCAACATCGAGTTCAGTGTCGACGTGGACGCGTTCCCGCAACCCAACGTCAAATGGTAAGCTACTGTGACCTTAGTACGAGCACTTGCAAAAAAGTTATCGTTACGATAGCAAAATGTATGAAATTTTTATTAGCTATCAGATGGAATGTTCGTTTGACACATACAGATGTAAATAAACAGATCTCTGCTTATAGACACGGAATAGTAAAAAGGGTGCCGATAAGTATTCAACACCAATATTCTGCTCATGTTGAGTGTCGACCTAACTTAGGTTGAGCATGACTCCCCGAAATGCATATTTCCAATTCTTCTCTCTTATGTGTATATTTTGAAATCCTATAGAGCTGTCTTAACAGGCTCAACAGCCAATTGCGGCACCAAACCTATATTGACAATTATTTAATTAGTTTCTACCTGTTACCAGGTACCTCGGTGACGTAGAAATTACAGAGAAGAAGTCGGTATTCACCCGGGTGGACTCTGGCAGCACTCACAAGCTGATTCTGAAGGAAGTCTCCGCGGAACTTTCCGGGAACTACTCATGCAAGGTCTCCAATGAACTGGGCGCTGACAGCTGTCAGGCGACCTTCACTGTCAACAGTAAGTACAAATACTTAGAAATTAGATTAAAATATGAATCATTTTGATTTCAGATTTACATGATGGTAGATGGTAAGTAACTAGGTCTGTTGCTCTTTTTTGGTAATTCTTGTGCCCTTCGTCAGGCTCAGAGGTATACCAGCCGTGGTTTTATTACGTGCAATTTGTTATAACCTATTTTCACCCAAAAGTAGCTATATCTTGTGACAATTTTATATAAGATGCTAAGAAAATCCTCATTTACAGGGAAGCCTCGTATTACAAAGAGCCTAGTAGACATGACAGTAGAAGCGGGCCAGACACTGAAGCTGGACGTGGAAGTAGAAGGCTGCCCGGAGCCCAAGGTCAAGTGGTTCAAGGACGGCAGGGAAGTCTCTACCGATGCCAGGATTAAGATCGACAGGGACTCTAAGAGGTACCTGCTTTCTTTCAGATGGATAAAGGCAGAAAGACATCCATTTTTAATTTGTGCTTCTAAGTCTTTTTTGATTACAATATCGCCAGGAATGAAGTGATAATATATATAAATTTCAGAAGATACATTTCACATAATTTCTGTTGAGAATACAGAAAATGAAATTAATTCCCAGTAGTTTTAAAATGCTTTAAATAATACCTGATATGCAAAATTATTTAAATACATGATAGAGATTTAATCTCCATCATAAATTAAATCTCAGGTTGAGCAAAAATTAAAGGCAATAGTGCGGCAATACATTTGTATGGTAGGGTTCCATAGCCAAAAACATTTGGTCTGGTCACATTCATAGTTCAGAAATTGGCGGTTGTAGAAAAAATCGAACTCATAAAGTTTTGTGGACTTAGCCAAATTTCAGAGTTTTATTATCTCGACATATCATATTTATACCTCTTATGGATCAACCAAAGAGAACATCTTAGGCAACGTTCTTTGTTAAAAGGTAAATGCGCAAAGGTCGATGAACTTAATCTATAAATAATAATAATAATAATGCCCACCAAATGTCCGGGCTAGACCCGAGAATATATTTAAATAAAAAGTTATAATAATAATAAATAAATATCTGGGACATTATTGCACACATGGTCATCTGACCCCAAACTAAGCAAAGCTTGTAATATGGCTGCCAGAGACTGATATATTTATACTTACATATATATTTTTAAATACATACTTAAATAGATATTAACACCCAGACATAGAACAAACACAAATGTTCATCACACAAATGTTTGTCCTAGATGGGAATCGAACCCACGCCCCCAAGCACAGAAAGTAGGATCACTACCAACTGAGCCACCGAGGCAGTCCATAACCATCTATTACAAAAAATATGTGATCACAAAATTTTCGATATATATTTGAATTAAGGCATTTAATATAAGCATGGCAAGTTACAATTAAACTTTAAAAATGCATGTTTTGCCACTTTGGTGGGCAATATTTTGCAAAAGATACCTGCACTTAATAAAAAAACGAAAATATAAACTAGGAATAGCCATTGTGATTTTCTATTACAATTGTTCTAAAGTTATTCCCATTCAATTCAGTATTTATTTCACAGACTAGAAAACTACCACCTAACAGTGACCTTAGTGAAGGAAGAAGACGGTGGTGAATATGAAGTACGCGCTGAAAACGAGTTCGGTAGTGTCTCTTCAAAGAGCACTGTCACCATCCAGAGTGAGTATTCGATTAGGAACCACATGTGTCGGGTTAGCGATCAAATTTAAAACATAAAGATTATTATTTTGAGACTAGAGGAAAAGCTCTATTTTTCGAAACGTCTATATGATTTGTACCATTTAAGCATTTCAGCACAGTTAGTTCTTTAGTAATCCGTACACAACTCAAACACACTTGAATGGTAACGTATCAGTCAATAGATGACTGTCGAATCGACAGAACTGCCATCACGCTGAAACCACTGGTAAAGTAGTAGTTTGAATAACATAGAAGTGAAGTAGTTTAACTACTACGCACGTAGTTTTTGTGGTGTCCATAGATACCAACCATGAGTATTTGGTAGATAATTTCCAAACAAGCATTCTCTCGACTGAATGCTGTTCCACTCACTTCCATTTGCACTTGTCCCATTAGATCACTACCCATTTGTGACGTTTATAATAATCGTCCCACATTACCATTAATATGTTTTTATCGTTGTCATTTTGTTGTTATTTCATTAGCGAGGGAAGTACATACCAGGATCAGTAAAGAAGAAGTCGTAGAGAATGAACTTGATAACGATAGCAAAACAAAGAAACAGGCTTTGGAAGAAGATGTTGATAAAGCAGAGAAACAAACTGCCAAGAAAGCAAAGGCTGAAACAGTCGAAGAAAAGTCAATCTGGGATGACGATGAAGATGGCAAAGCTAAAACAGCTAAAAATGAAGACGTCAATAAACCCAAATTGGATAAAGCTAGAAAATCAATTTCAGAACCGGAAAAGGTTGAGGAAAAATCATTCTGGGATGATATGGGTGATGATGGTAAATCAAAGGGACCAATAATAGAAGAAGTAGATTCTCCAAAACCAAACAAAGGTAGGAAGTCGATCACAGAGCCAGAAATCATCGAAGCAAAATCATTCTGGGATGACGACAATGACGACGAAAAATCACAAAAACCAATCGTTGAAGAGTTTGAATCACCGAAAATTCAAGCTAAGAAATCTTTGACTGAGCCAGAAGAGGTTGAGTCTAAATCTTTCTGGGGCGATGATGAAGATGATGGAAAATCCAAAAAACCCATTATCGAAGAGGTAGAGGAGCCTCGTCGTGGTAAAGCTAAAAAATCAGTAACTGAGGTTGAAATATCCGAAGAAAAATCTATTTGGGATGAAAACCACAACGAACAAAACAAAAAGCCTGTTGTAGAAGAAATAATTACAGAGAAGAAAGTTGCGGAGAAAGCTGCTACCAAGCCTGAGATCATCGAAGAAGTTCCTGTTGATGAAATTTTGAAGTCCTCAAAACGTAAATCGGTCACAAAAGAGTCTCTTGTAGAAGAACCATTAAGTGCTGGCATTGAAGGTATAAAATAAAAGAGCTTCAGGCTTCTCTTCAAATTAGCAAACAGCTTATTAGATGCGAGAATTTCGCGCATACTGTTGCATGTTTTTAACCCGTGTTTTTTAACAGTCCACGTGTGTTTTTTTATGTTTAGACAGAGTTTTCGAAACAGTAACTACGTTCAAGAAAGGTGACAACGGGTCGATTATTTCGTCTAAAGTCAGCAGCACTCTGTCTCACGGTGCTATAATCACAGGTCAGTATAAAGCTTCCTACCTTCCTGCTCTTCCCATTTCTAACGTCATACATACATTCCCTAATCTATCATCCACAAAATTGCTTAATTATCTTCTTAAAAAATAATGCATCAACCATTGCATGATTTAATACTTCGTAAAGTATTATTCTTCTGAATAGTCAACATAATACTATTTTAACTGGTAGGTCCGGCCGAAACACACACTTTGCACAAAATGACTTCGACTGCTGTATATTATGAGGAAGATGAGAATTATGATGATTTTGGCAGAAGAAAACTCATACAACCTAATAAACCACATACAACTTCTTTAGAAGTTGAAGAGATTGCCAGTCATAGCTATTTCCTTACTGAAATGGGTCACTATACAATACCTGATTACATAAGAAGGGGTACTTATGGAATCATTGAAGAACCACAAACAGACTCTGATGCCGAAAGCGTTTCTAGAGTGACTAAATCTGGTGCTAATAGAGCTATTTCAATAATTTCTATGTCAGAAGATGAGATGAGCTGGCAGAATGATTCTCTTTCACGAGAGATTTCCATTGAAGACTTATCAAAATCTATCTTTGACATTGATGAAACTAGAAAAGTTTTCAGTAAAGATTCCTATGTGCGATCATCTTCTTTCAAAGAAGACTTCTTCACAGACGAGGGAGAAGAAGAATCGCTTATATTAAATGAAAAGTCTCAAAAAGTTTACGAGAATGATATCACAGAAAAACTCATACACATTTCGAAGGAATTTGACGAAAACGAATACAAAAACGTCGAGAAAAAAATCGATGATGTTAAAAATAGAATCATAGAGGAATTAGTTTTAGGGCCGATGAGAAATATTGAGAACATTACAAAAGATGTAACCGAAACTTCTGTGGAGAAAAAGAGGAAGCTATCAAATAAACTATTTAACGTAGAGGAAGAAGCTGACGATGCAGTAGAAGCACTACTTAAACGAAGCCAAAGACAAAGGAGCATTTTAGATGATATTCTCAATCATGAAGATGATAAAGGTAATTGTCAAGTCAAAATACTAAACAAGTGGGAAACGTTATAATTTGAAACGGCTGGATTTGACGATATAACGCTACGCAATGTCTATCGAAATAACTTAATATTATTGCTTCTGGTCCACATGTGGACATAGCTGATGTGAAATTTAATAAATTTGAATGATCTGTTCTTTTCCTTCATATAACTGTTATTTAAAACAGCATGTCTTTCAAAATACATCTTGATCTTTACAATACCATTTTAAAAGATGGGAAACATCAGATCATTATAACATCCTCTCGGTCTATCGCCGTGTACTCGACTAATGCTGTCGTATGTTTGTTTTAGCACGCATGCGTAATAACATATCCTTCTGGCATACTAATACTTGGAACACACTACGGAGGAGGTACTAGGTCGAGGAGTAAAGCACCATGTCATCCAGGTATCAATTTATTGTTATTTTTCTAAAACGCTAGCATGTAGCGCTTGCTTAGTGCAAAGTAATTGCAATAACGACTGGATAGACTACTGTAATAAAGGTATGTATTGAACACGCTTTTACACAAAAATACAGGGTAAATAATATGTGCGCACAAAAATCTGTAAATATCCACACTTTGTAGCCAAATTAGACAACTTTCTGTAACAGCTGTATATAAAGCACAATTTCTACTGGTTATTTCATAATGTAAATACTTGTCTTATAGTTAATTTAATTTAGTTTTAATACTTCGGTATTAAAAATGCGGCTTGGAAAATTTTGAGCTTTAGGCAAATTAAACAATGCAAAAAAATCTGTATTTTTCTGGCAACAATATCTTCTGTACCATAAGCTGTTTCTATTTATTATATTTATATTCTATTGCAGAGTTGCTTTTTATGTACGTTTTTATAGTTAATTTAGGCGTTTCTAATAGATGTTATTCAGGTAAGTTCTCTTCTCATTTTATGTAAAATGGAGAATATAATTTAACCCTATTATGCATAAACGCACTATAAACTCCTCTCTGAGGAGACGTGTCATGCGTGAAAGTGAGATATTTCTTTAGAACAGACTAACTTACCTAGTAATTTTTTTTTTAATTAGGAGTTTATGGTCTCATAAAATTTGTTTTTTGAAGTTTGGTACATATATATTTATTTAAACAAGTTTGTCAATTTTCAACACTGACTTATAAACCAAACATAAAAAAACTAAACTAATTTAAGATAAACTTACATAAATTAAAATAAAGAATCAAACTTAACTAAAAAATGTAATACAATAAATAAGTATAAATTGTTGTAATAAACTTGTCCTGTGAATTTTCTGCTACGGCCAACTACTGTAATCTTCTAAACTTTAACAATTTTCTTCTCGGACAAAACTTTTTCTACAAAATTGTAATTTCCTTCTAGCACCACCCACACTAAAAGAGAGTACGCTAAAGGACGGCAGCACCTTCGAGTCCCTACCCCTAGTGTACACAATCCAGGCGTCTGGCAATCCCAAGCCTATAGTCCGCTGGCTTCACAACGGCAAAGAAGTGAAGCCATGCAACCGTGTGCACATCTCCAACGATGGAGATATCTACAAGATCGAGATCGATAGAGTTGATATGAAAGACGCTGGCGAGTGGCAAGCCGAGATCAGCAACGATTTGGGCAAGAAAGTACTAAAGGCCCAGCTATCTGTTTCGCGTAAGTAACTTTTAAATACAATAACAAAATGCCTTGTTTGATATATTTTATGAAAAATCTTTTGAATGTGAAACAAAGAGCTAGTTAGTATAACCTAGTGTTAATTACAAGAACGGCTTTATCCAATTTTAAGACTGGATATACGTCATACATTAAATTGGTACCTACATTAGCATTACTACGTGGATTATTGTAGATAGATCAAGTCAAACTAGTTTAGTTTTTTAAAAACTTTTTAATTTATTGTCATGCAGACGTGACAGTTTTCATCCATCAGGTTTATGTTTTGCTCCTAAGACATTGACTAGAAAAAACAAATATGAATTCAGAAAAATTGCAGAGAGAGCGTTCAACGCTGTACTACGTTCTTTCATACCTTACAGCCGAGAGTGAACTCCGCAAGCCCAAGTTCACCACCCCACTGGAAGCGCAGCGTGTACTCCAACGTGAACCAGTAACATTGCAGGCTGTTTGTACCGCTGACCCTCAACCACACGTCTCCTGGCTCCTCAATGGAGTAGAGCTTACACCTGAAGCGACGGTTGTAGTGTCTGCTGACACCAAGGAGATGGAGCATGGCCTCAAAGAGTGTACTTTCACCCTGAACATTCCCAATGGTGAGTTAACTAAGACTTGTTAGTTAAGACCTAAAACAACCATAATGGGGATATTTCAAAATGGAAACTGACGCGATTTTCACACTCTTTTGGGTACCATTATAAATATTTGAACAAAGACAAAAACTTTTAGACCTATTTTAAAATGCTTGTTACATCACCAGGCAGTCACCAAGACACCGGTGAATATACCATCCAAGCGAAAAACAAGTACGGAGTAGGCGAGAGCTCGGCCCGCCTCGACATCCTGCTACGGCCAGAGATCGAAGGTTTAAAGGACGTCACGGTTGTACCGTATGAAGAGACCACGTTTATCGCTAACATCAGGGCCAATCCCACCGCTGAGGTTAAATGGTAAGTGAAGCTTTGTGGAGCCATAGACAAAGAAATGTTTCTTTTTTTATTTTGTAACGTAACTGAATTGACGTCTGCTGCAAATCAGACAATGCCAGTCATCCGCCATGACACTCCCGCTCACGCCATTCCACCGCCAACCTTGCCAAGTTTTTCGAGACGGTAGTGTATATAAGCAAGCCAGCCAGCCAGCCATGTCTCGATTGTTCATTACAATTACTAAATAAATGAAGTAGGCGCCACTGAGTGTTGAATATTTCATCCCGTAACAATTTTAATGGTTTTAATGAAGAGAAAGAACGTAATTTTCTTCTACTAAGTTTTTTACCATATTTGAGTAATTTATTACAGAAGGGCTCATACTTTGACATGTATAAAAAAAATGCTAAATCTAGTGCCCAACTTCAGCCAGTTTTTTTTTTCTTGTTATGCAAAATGTTACCCCTTTTGTCTATGCCTAAACTATGCTATGTAAGTGATGGGCAGGCGCTAAAAACTGAACTAAGTGTTCGTTGTTCCATACATTTTGTTGAGTGTTAATGGCCGTTTTCTATGGAACAGATGATAAATTTATTTCGCGAATTCTGAGTTGCTCCCATAGTCAAAATTGTTCATAATGATGAGTACTGTGGATGACCTCTTTTCGGCCTGTTACACCCTTTCCGCATAACCATGCATAACATTCTGAACTTAAGGACGAATCTAACGATACCTCACTCTTCAAAATGTGTTAAGACGTTTAGGCTTCAGAGGTAATATAGAGACAGACAAACATACATACATGCACACTAAAAACTTTGGCCTCTACACGTACAGAATACAAGTAGGTACAGAAGATTTACTTCGCAAAACATTTAAATAAGTATCGACTCTTGCTTACTACACAATAAAGTGCAATTCAGGACGTGCGAGCGCTAACTACCTATAGGTATCTATATTAACCTACAAGTTGCCTCTCTGTCTATCGCGCAACTCTTGTCGCGTTATCTCTGTCTATCGCACGGCAGCGTGTACGGCAATTCCGACAAGACGACTACATGTAGCTTCATACCTAAAGTGCGAGGTGCGCCAGGACTGCCTCTAATAATAAAAACCCATTTACTTCATTAATTGTCTTCCACCACAGGAGTAAAGATGGGTACGCGATCCAGCCGTCCTCTCGTCACGACATCGTTGAAGACGTGGGAGCTGAGACGTACAAACTTACCATCAGGAAGATCAGCGTTGGTGACGCAGGAGTCTACACGGTCACTGCCAAGAACGAAGTTGGAGAAACGGCACAGCAGGCCAAACTTACTGTGCATAGTGAGTATTTCTATCAAACTTTTAATGACACATTATTACTTCGAAAAACGTCTTCACGTAAAATGGAATTAAAACTGACTCTCGAGTAAGGCTGCTGGAACATGCCGTTAGGTGTTTTACAGCCACCCGGGCATTAGAAAGATCTCTCCCACCATGCTACGGTTTCCTCAAGATGTTTCCTTCATAGGCAGCTGAAGCTCTTTGTCGGGATTTGACCCCACACCCTGCGGATTGGAATTCGTTCGCACTAACCACTGAGCTATCGTCGATACTATAATAATGTAGGTTTCTCTTTAGGTTAATATAGTATCGACAAAAATTTGTTAGAAAGTACCCAAAAAATTTCAGGCAAATAGCTGATAACCGAAACTATCGAATAAGTTGTAACTTTAAACATAAAATTAATCTTACTGACCTCTTAACTAGTAACGGCCCAAATCTAATGCCCATCAATATATATAATAAACTACCAGTGCAAATAAAAGACAGAAAATAAGAATAAATTTCACTGTTTTAAATTATAACGGTTGTTCACTACTTCCGTGGTAAGGTTGTGGAAGGAGCTCCCGATATTTCTGCGCAGTTACATGCACCATGTTCACGGGAAGACATGAAGTCCATGTTGTCTTCCCGTGAACATGGTGCATGTAACTGCGCTGAAATATCGGTAGCTCCTTCCACAACCTTACCACGGAAATATCTCGTAAATAATCATATAACTGCATGTAAGAATAAATTTACCAAAACCCTAAAAGACATACTGCTTGCAAAATGTTACTAAAGTCTAGACGAGTACTTAGTGGACAAAATCAATTTTAGGGAACAAATCGATCCGCTCCGCACTTTGTTGCCATATCCAATCGGGGTAATTATAATGATACCTACCTTAAATATGCTATTAGATCTGTATGTGAATACCATAATGTGCAATAAATTATTGAGTCCTCATCATCATCATTCAGAAGACGTCCACTGCTGAACATAGGCCTTGCCCTTTAACGTCTACACTGAACGACATCCTGCCATCTGCATCCACTGGTTGCCCGCGACTCTCACAATGTCGTCGGTCCATCTAGTGGGAGGCCTACCTACGCTGCGTCTTCCGGTTCGTGGTCTCCACTCAAGAACCTTTCTTCCCCATCGGTTATCAGTTCTTCAAGCGATGTAGCCTGCCCATTGCCACTTCAACTTGCAAATTTTTATTGCAATTATTGATTACCTATTCAGTATGCTCAGTTGGTTCACACGAGCTATGAAAGATGGTGAAAAAAATTACACTAACTTTTTTCAAAAAAATTGAAGGCCTATAATAATGAGCTTAAATTTAACAGCTGGCGAGCCCGTCTTCACCAAACCTCTCCAGAAGCAGACCGTTAAAGACTTCGATGACGTCACCCTCAAGGTCCGCTGCGACGGAGTGCCCAAACCAGAAGTGAAGTGGTACCGCGACGGACAAGAGATCAGCAACGATGACCGTCACACAGTAACCACTGAGGTTGGAGGGCAGGTGGACAGTGAACTAGAAATAAAGCACTTTGATGCCAGTGATGCTGGCAAGGTAAGGTTTTGCACTTTTTATTTTGCTCATATCATGCCCACATCATTATCAGCTTATCATGTTCCCACTTCTGGGACACACTCCACTTAGATAGAACTGACCCTAAACCATTATGCTGGCCCTGTGCATATTGGTGAACGTCACATGACTTTAGATTTATTGAGGTTCTTGAACATACCGGTTTCCCCACGATGTTTTCCTTCACCGTTTTAGAGCGATGGAATTGAAACTGCACATAACTTATTTAGGTACTGCAGGGCCGAGAATCGAGCCTGGTGCCAACAGATTGTAAAACGCACATGCAACTGCCCGGCCACCTTCGCTGTATACCATGGGGTCCCCCATTATTACGCAAAAGTTCGTGTCGCGATAAAAACTTGGTGTTCGGTCATCAGCGTTTTTCTTGTCTACATATTATCAGCTTCCAATCAAATATCAAATATGTTTACAGCACAAAACTAAGTAGATAAACTTCGGTAAGTCTCGATAGACGTTTAAAACATGTATGCCAATCGCGAAAGTTTAAAAGTTACTTTCAATTTAATTTATTTTCTTAGGTCTAGATTATAATTTGAAATACATCTCATAGATACTAATTTGCCTTCATTATTCCAGTACAAAGTCCGCGCAGTGAATCTATGCGGCGAGGCGGTTTGTGAGGCTCCCATCACCCTCGGGCAGGCAGCGCCAGGGTTCACACACAAGCTGGAACGTTCCAAGGAAGTGGACGAGGGTGAACCGCTCGAACTGAAGGCCAAGCTCGATGGCAGCCCTATACCTACTGCTAAATGGTAACCTTTATAAACCTCTCTCCTTGTTTTCAATCAAAAGCATCTATCTCTCTTGCTCATATATCTTTCATTCACACACAAACTGGACTGCTCCATTGATAGAGATTAAACTGCTGGAACTTGAAGTCAAATTTAATGATAACCAATTGCGATTTCAAATTTTTCTGACAACTGCAGTTATCCCTCAAGTACCGAGTCAGTCGGCTTCTTCTAGACAAGCGTGCTCCATCGTAACTCCATCCCTTGCTTAACATCAGGTGAGTTGGCGGTCAAACGTATGCAGATTAACTGCCCCGGTTGCTCAGTTGGTAGTGAACCTACCTTCTGTTTTAGGGGCGTGGGTTCGATTCCCACCTAGGGCAAACATTCATGTGATGAACATTTGTGTTTGTTCTATCTGGGTGTTAATTTATCTATTTAAGCATGTATTTAAAAATATATATGTACGTATATCAGATCTCTGGCAGCCATATTACAAGCTTTGCTTAGTTTGGAGTCAGGTTACCGTGTGTGCAAAAATGTTCCAGATATTTAGATAGCAGGCTGTCATTCTGTGTGGAGTTCTAAGGGGAGGTTTATTTTCAGCAGTGGACGTCTTCTGGCTGATGATTATGTGAAAAAACCAAAATGAACCTCAACATCAAATCCAAGGAAATCTTCCCCTTTATCAATTATCCCTACCTTTCTTTCTGTCTCACTTATGTTGTGGTCAGAATATCCTATTTTATAATACTTCGTTTTATTTACATACTTCTCCATTCTCCCAGGTACAAAGACGGCACCGAACTACCCGCATCTGACCCGCGAGTGAAGCAGACCGTCCTGCCCGACGGCACAGTGAAGCTTAACATTGAACAAGTCACTCCAGCTGATTGTGGTGCATACAAACTGGTGATCTCCAACCCTCACGGAGATAACTCCGCACAATGCGCTGTTGCTGTCAACCGTGAGTAGACCCAGGATAATAATAAACCAATTAGTAAACTTATAGAACAGTATACCAGGAGATCAGGACTTTTCATATTTCACTGAAATATATATGAGGTACCTGCTAAAATCTTACGTTCAAAAACCTTGCGAAAGTGATCTGGATTCGTGATTTTCATAAAATTCTGTTGTCAGAGCAAATGAATGCTTAGACTGAGTTGTAGTGATAATTGGTTGGAGGTTGTGTTGTGGAAGGGTGGGATTGTGGGTGTAATTATGTTGTAATATCGAGAGCTCTATCCACAACCTTATGACGGTAAATATCTCGTTAAAACCCATAAAACTGTGGTGAACAACCGTGATAGTTCAGAACAGTGTTTTTGTAGACCAATAGACTCTCAATAGAGTTCATAGTAGACCAGTAATTTGTTGGACAAACCCAACGAGCAATACAATTTATTATTACATAGGTACTCGATAATATGGTAAACTCTCAACTTTAGATCACGCTAATGTATTATGTCTACACGTTTCTAAAAACAAATGTCTCAAGTAAAATTTCATTTGTATCACCATTGGGGTAGACGTGCTCTAGAGTGTAGACCACAAATTGGCACACGTAAAACATAAATTAATGTTGCCAACATTTAAATCAATAATGCATAGCGCTGGCCCAAATCCAATGGCCATCATAATATATAATAATCAACAAATACAGATAAAATATAGAAAATGAAAATAAATTTTCAAGACCTTAAAATATTACTGCCCATAAAATGTTGCTATAGCCTAGATGAGTTTTTAGAAGACAAATCAATTCTGGAATAAATCGTTTCGCTTCGCACTATGTTGCCATACCCAATCAGGTCATTATGTGATACCTACCTTCACACATGCTACCTAAGATCTGTATGTGAATTTCATAATGTAGAATAAACTATTGAGTATCGTAGATAGCCTTGAGACTAGATGGAGTGACGAAATACGTATTACAACTGGCAGTGTCTGGAAGCCTGTGTCGCAAAACCTCAGATTGGGCTGAGTGCAGTGCTGTGGGAGAGACCTAGGTCCAGCAGTGGCGATATGATGATGATCACAATGTACATTCATAATAAGTCGTGAAAACGGGTGCCACTTTTCAATTCACTTACCATTAATTCCTTTACAGCCACACCACGTAAACCATCGTTCAGCCAAGAGCTGGCAGATGTGAAGGCCGTGATAGGTCAGCCGTTGAAGCTGGAAGCTCGAGTGATGGCCTTCCCCGCGCCGGAGGTGAAGTGGTTCAAGGACGGGCTGCCGATGAGGCCCTCGCAAGCCATCAACTTCATCAACCAGCCGGGCGGCGTCATAGGACTCAGCATTGATAGCTGCAAGCCAGAGGACGCGGGCGTCTACTCCCTCACTGTCACTAACAAACTTGGAGAGGTGGGTAATTTTGAATAGAAGATTTTTCTACTGACTGCAGGTGTATCTGTCTGTCAGTGGGAAGCTTCTAATAGACCATTAGACTATTAGCAGACCAGAAGTAAAATGTAGACTACCTGCCCTTACAGACCATCAACTTCTTCAACTAGTTGGTAGCTTGGTAGAAGCTACGAGAGATAATAGAGAAAGAAAAGAGAGATAAGAGATTTGAAGCCTGGTACGACTTCAAATCTCTGGTGCGCGTACGATTATTAATTCATCATTATCAGCCTGTCTTGTTCCCACTACTGACATACAGGCTTTCTAAATTATTTTCTTAAACAAACACCTAAAGACAGTAAGCTAAGCGAAGAATTCCTGAAACAAAAGAATATAGTAAACAAAGACATTCAGTCAACTAAAAATGCATACTATTACAAAATGTTTAAAAAGTGTGAGAAAAATCCTTTGAAAATGTGGCAACTTATAAACAATTTGGCAAATAATAGACAGAAAAATAACTATGTACCTATAAAACTAAATACTTTTTCAGGGCAAGTTAAAGATACAAAAGACATATGTGAATGTTTTAACTCTTTCTTTTCGAATATAGGCGCTGAACTTGCAAATAAAATCCCACAAAAAAACCTATTATTATCTGATAAAATACAAGGAAATGGTACATAATTGACACTATTCAAACCCGCAACAGTGGATGAGGTAATTAAAATAATCAACAATTTAGATACAAACACAAGTACTGGTATTGGCGGGATAGGCACCAAAGTAATTAAGTGTGTCAAAAACTTAATAGCTGAAAAATTTACACAATGTATTAACAAATGCTTAAGTGAAGGCAAATTTCCAGACACTTTAAAAATAGCAAAAGTCAGTCCAAAAAATTTCGAATTAGAGTATATTTCGATTTTTTGCATTTTCTGAGAACATTTACTATTGTAATGTATATTTTATTTTTTACCATCAGAAAGTAGAGATTTCAATGAACAAAAAGCACACCGACTTTTAAAAAAAAAACTAATATTTTGACACGAGAATTTTCGATTGAAAATTAGGGTGCTTTTTTGATACTAAGTCAAAATAAGGTGAAAAATGAAATATTTTAAATCAAATAAATTACAGTGTATTTGGGACATAAAAAGAAAAGTTTTCACCAAATTTCGTAGATTAAAAAACTAATTTGAAAAAAAATAAAAATAAAAAACCAAAAATTTTCAGGTTATGTAAAAAAATGTATCTATAAAAGTTGTAGATCTTTTTATTACCTACAACTTTGCCATTAAACTTTTTTTCATAGGACTTGTAGTTTTACCGGAAATCGAGATAAACCATTTTTTACCCTTAACCCCCCCCCCCCCCCTCCCACTTCCCGAACTCAGATCGCCTGTAATTTATTTTTCCTTTCATTTTTGTCATATTCCCCTCCCTTTCTAATGGGTTTTATCCTACTACTATTTTTTTCACTTTTTACCATTTTTGAAGGCTTCTACCCTGGTCTATTGGGCATATTCATAGACTTAAAAAAAGCATTTGACACCGTCAGTCACGAGGTGCTTCTGTCCAAATTAAAAAAATTAGGAGTTACAGGTGCAGCACTAGAAATATTCCGATCATATCTAACAAACAGATACCAAATTGTTAAGCTTGACGGAGTTCAGAGCATTCCCCAATTGATTACATACGGCGTTCCCCAAGGCTCAATCCTTGGGCCGTTATTGTTCCTCGTCAACATAAATAGCATTCATGAAATTGGCCTAATGGGAGACATCACATTATATGCTGATGACACTAGCTTATTTTATTCTGGTTGCTCAATGGATTCAATAACAGAACAAGCTCAAAAAGATTTGGATCTTCTTCATATTTGGCTGCAATCCAATTTACTAACGATCAACAAATCTAAAACAAATTACATACTGTTTACAGCCAAAAACAAAAATATATGCCTTTAACTATAAACAAAAATATAAACCTTTAACTATAAATAGTGAAACAATAAATAAAATTAACAAGGAAAAATACTTAGGTCTAATTCTTGACAATCAGCTTACATGGAAACCGCACATTGAAAATATTAGAAAAAAACTTGCATCTCTTACGGGCGCACTACGTGGCATAGTACGATGTCTCCCCATATAGGTAAGATACACAATCTATAATTCAATGAAAATTCAAATCACATATTGACTACCTGATTGAGGTTTGGGGAACTGCGGCCAAAACAAATTTACAAACTTTACAAATAGCTCAAAACAAAATAATAAAAACGCTATTCCGATATTTGACACCTACTATCACAATTTTTAAAGAAACGAAACTTATGAATCTGTTTCAAATATATACCTAAGTACAAAACATGTGTTCTGGTGAGGAAAATTCTGACTAAGGACATACATTCGCAAATAGTCTTTACAAAAAAGATACAAATTCAAAAACATCTAACCAGACAAGCAAATAATATCTGTCTAAGAACCCCTAGGACTAATTATGATAAAAGTAATATAATGTATGAAGGGGCACAACTTTATAATAAATTACCGAAAGACATAAAAGAAATAAAATCAGTAAACACATTGAAAAAATTGTTAAAAGATCACATTTTAAAGGACATTTCATTATTGTAACCATACCTACTTACTTATAATAGGACCATTAAAAACAAAAACATATTTTTTTTCATACATAGGCCTTAGTTACTAAGGCTTAGTAAACAATGCGCGGCACGGGCCGCTTGCATATACTCTGCAAAATTTTATAAACCTACCCTCTAAGTTTGTCTTTTTACTGTAATGTTAACGCATATCTACACTAATATTATAAAGAGGAAAGATTTGTACCTATTTTGGTATGTTTGTAATGAATAGGCTCCGAAACTACTGAACCGATTTGAAAAATTCTTTCACTGTTGGGAAGCTACACTATCCCCGGGTGACATAGGCTATATTATATTTTGTAGCGAGGCCGAAGGCCGAGCTTACACTCGTGCGAAGCCGGGGCGGACGGCTAGTTTTATTATATTTTGATTGTTTAGATATAGCTAATTTGTTGTTGTAATATCTCTGTAAACTACGCTCAGTGGCGCTATAATACTAACCTATTATTACTGTGTTTTCTCAATAAGTGAATTTGTAAATTCTTTTGAGGAAATAAAAAAATCTTAAACCGTAAATTCACCATGCTGGCCCAGTGCATGATGGTGAATGTCATATTATGTCTTTGGACTTTTGAGGTTCTTGGACATACCGGTTACCTCACGATGTTGGCATTGCTGGTGGCATTACCACGCTGAATGGCAATGCATATGCGCTGAGCCAGAAAAATGCTACATTTTGTTCACGCCTTGCATTAACTTGGTACTCGGTCCCCAAAGACCCAATGTCTCCACCCCAAATGGCTCAAATATATAACTGCTGATCTTGTCTGCCGTTTGTGCTGCGCCGCCAAACTGGCCGCCGCACCAGCCTACCATGACGTGAAAGAAGTCTCCGTCCGGCAATATCTTCAGTTTTTAACCTACTTCCAAAAAGGAGGAAGAGGTTATCAAAACGACTGTTTTTTGTTTGTTTTTTATTTATTTAAATCTTTGTCACCTCAGAACTTTTGACTGGGTGAATCGATTTTGATAATTCTTTTTTTATTTAAAAGTTGGTACTTCCTCTGTGGTCTTGTGGTCTTTTGTCCAGTTCTGACTTTTTATGAAGTTGGTTTTTTATATTGATAATTATAATTCCTAATAAATATGTTGAACTCTGTTTCCCAGGTCGCGTCTAAGGCCAACGCGGAAGTAACTCAGAAGGAGCGCAAGCCCACGTTTATTGCCCATCTGCAACCTACTAAGGTCATCGAAGGCTTCCCCGTTAAATTGGAGGTCAAGGTGCTGGGCCACCCGCAGCCCACCATCCAATGGTAAGAAATATCAAATAAACACCAGCCAAGTGCGAGTCGGGCTCACGCATCCAGGGTTCCGCAACCAAATGATGTGTTTTATTTTATTCATTTTGGGATCTTTAACGTGCGCCTGACTAGCACTTGGCCGGTGTTTATTACGGGTTGATTTGTTGTTTTACTTTAGAATGTGTACTACAATCATGCCAAGTTTGGCGCTTGTACATATAACCATTTTTACACTAGAGTAAAGACAAAAATACGTAAAAAAGTTTTGTTGTGTGGGTAACCCCCATTTAGCCCACCGTAATAATATATAATGTTCTATGAAAATTTTAACTGGCTTTTTATTACAGTTCAAAATATATAGCTGCTAAAAGAAAGGACAGACAGCGTAGGTTTAGTAATAATGTAAATTAGTTGGACTAGAGAAAATTGCTATAACACTTGCTGAGCTCTACTATCAGATACAGATGTGTTTTTTTTATGTTTGTTACCTCAGAACTTTCGACCGGGTGAACCGATTTTGATGATTCTTTTTTTATTTGAAAGCTGGTGCGTCCCTATAGGCTCCATTTTAATTTAGTTCAGTTCTATGTTTTTTTTTTCAATGTATAATTAAAAAGTCATTTCCATACAAAAAATATTATAAGAGACATTTGTCGGAACACCTCAGTACAAAATCAGGCATGCGCTCTCTAAAACTGATATTGCCTAATTAATGCACGCGCTATGGGATAGAGGGCGCATATTTGGTCCAGTTCTGACATTTTTATGAAGTCGGTTTTTTATATTGATGATTCAGTGATAATTGGTCATTGGTTGCTCGTTCATTCGATGATAACGTGTTGAATTTGTCAAATTCCGTTCTTGTTACACCATAAATTTGTTGTCAGGACCCGCAATGGCCAAAAAGTGGTCCCAGACGGTGAACACATCAAGATTGTCTCCCAACCCGACGGTACTCACGCTCTGATAATCGACAAGGCAGCGGCGGCCGACGCAGGCCAGTACGAAGTTCGCGCTATCAACGACAAGGGCGAAACATGTAGCGACGCCGACCTTATTGTCGCTAGTAAGTACCTACACTTTAAGACAATACATTATTCACCCTCTTCCTTATTTATGATGATATTCTATCTCTCTCCCCCTACGTTAAGAAACGACCCCTTCTGTCATTGACACTGTAGAATGTCATGACAGATTTACATTTAAAACCCAATTTTACAGTGCTGTTGATACAGTACTAGTGGGTCTGAGTTTTATTCGTGTTCGGTACTTTTATAACATATTTATAGTACGGTGCGAATGCTTAAAACTCTATTTTCATTTGAATTAATGCACTGCTCCTCACTCTTAGGCCGACAAGATGACACATCACCCCAAGAGCGTCCACAGCTCATCCACGGGCTACGCGACATCACAGCAGAAGAGGGTCAGCCGCTCTCACTATCCGCGCCGTTCGTCGGCAACCCTATACCAGAGGTCACATGGACCAAGGACGGAGTACCTCTCAAACCCAATGAGAAGATACAGCTCACTTGTGATGGAAAGCGGGTGAGTTAATAAAAAATCAACAATAGTTCCTCCTTTTAGCCCGCCAAGACGACAACCTCTACTTCGTAAGCTGTCAAGAAAACAAGAGGCTCATCAGCATCGAATACCTAATTCAGACTTAGTTGCTTAGTCTTGAGCGTCGGCGCAAAGTTGCTAGTCTATCGGTTGGTTATCAGATATATTTAGGAGAGTGTGCATCGGATCTGCATGATCTTATTTTCTCCTGCCCATTTTTCTATCAGGCTGCCAGAGTTGGTACGAAAAGGTTGACACCGCTTCATGATTGATATTCCGAAGCGCTTTGATTCCACTTTTATTGTGCGAACTGCTGATCTGTGGAATGCGCTGCCTGAATGGGTGTTCCCCAATAGTTACAATCTGGGTGTCTTCAAATCGCGAGTGAATCGGTTTCTTCTAGGCAAGCATGCTCCACCGTAGAGTGCTACATCGCTTATCATCAGGCTAGGTGGCGTACAAACGCAAGCCTATTAATAAGAAAACAGACAAGATGTATCTCCCTAAAATGAACATCATGTGCCTAGTACACACTACTATGCCTATTTTTAACCGACGAAAAAAGAGTTGGTTCTGTGTTCTGCTGTATTTAAAAAATAATGTATTTTCACCGATTTCCCCGCCAACTGTTGACAGATTAAATTTGTTTTTTGTTCGGTAGGGTATACTTCCCATTTGATCCCATTGTCACCAAGTCAGGATCTGATGATAGGATCCCAGAGAAATCGACGACAACCCTCGAATTTTATAGGCGATGTTTTTTCATCTATTTTTGAAGTCGCTTTTTAATGTAATCCACTTGTCTCTACTCATGTACCATCTCAGCTTCATAACCATGTTTTTATCTTTAGGTGGGTCTAGAGATAAACCCCGTAGAGATGCCAGACGCGGCCGTGTACGGCGTGAAGCTGGTCAACCCGCTTGGAGAAGACTCTTCTGAAGGCAAGATCACCGTGCGCAAGATCTTCCAGCCGCCTACGTTCTCACAGAAGTTTACAGATTTGCAGCAGGTAACACTTACAGAAGATAACTCTTGTAGCAACTAAGATTGTGTAGTATTTTATTAATACAAGTCTCTCAAGATAAATTCGTTTATATTTAAAGGTAAAATGTATTACAAATACAAATCATTTATTCAGGCATAATGTAAAGATGACTCTTTTTTGCAACTAATAATGCCATATAATAAAATATAAATAAAGTTACTATTTGGTATACAATTCTTCGCAAGCAGTTCACATATCTGTACATTCCTCAATTTGTAATTGGGAGAGACCTTTTCCCAGAAGTGGGTTATAAAGGTTAACAAAAAAAAAAAAAAAAAATTGGCCCGTGTTTTAATACTACCCATCTCATAGAATATGACGATGCAGGGTCAGAAGGCAAACACTTGCCTAATTGATGTGACATCTTTCCAATAGATCCATTTTGTCTTGTTCGACTCTTTTGTGAAAGGAGTTAAAAACTCGTGAGCCTTATGTAAAAGCTAAATTATACGTCTTTCAGTTGCCAACATTCGACGCGAAATTCCCCGCCCGCGTATTCGGGCTCCCCACGCCCGAGATCACCTGGTACAAGAACGGCCAACCACTACGACACAGTGACAAGTACAACATCAAGCGAGATGGTGACGCGTGCTGTCTGTACGTGCGAGACTTGACGCTCGCTGACGCAGGCACTTACAAGTGTGTCGCCCGGAACAAGGAGGGAGAGGCGTCTTGTGAGGCCGCCTTGCAGGTCGTTGATAAGATGTAAGTACATTCTCAATACATAGATGGCTTTAAAACGTGTTTTTTTATGCCATAGGCAGCAGACAAGCTAATAGCCGCCTCATGGTAAGCGATCACCATCGCCTGGATACCTGTAACACCACGGACCCTTAAATACTTTATTAACAGCCCTTTTGAAGAACCCCATGTTATATTTACCTACTCGAAAATACCACAGGAAGGTTAGGATGGGGAGCTCATTCCACAAATCGCTGGTGTGAGGCAATAAAAAAAAGTAAAATGCACAGAGATCTATGATATGTGGATGAACTTTACAAACTGTGAGAAATCTAGAAAAATCAAGATCTAAGGACCAAAAATGTCTTTGAAAACGTGATGCGTGTCTGGAACTTACTAGAAGCATTGTCGTCGACGTCAGCCATGTTGGCCCGTCTGTGACGGATCAGTTGGATCGGTCCACAAGTTACAAGTCGTTCAATTATGTAGAAAGAGCTGCACTCTTCGTTGATCTCTCGTGTCTGGATCGACGTAATTCACGAGAGAACTAAAGTAAAATAGCCGGCATGGCTTAACGTATTAGCAAGCTGAAGTGGCAATGAACCGGGTATATCTATCGCAGAATTGAAAACTGGTGGAGTAGACGTGTTCTAGAGAAGGCTATGAATCGTAACGATATTGAATGGCAGTGGCTGGGAAAAAAGCCGAAGATCGGACTAAGTGGCGCGCTTTAAGAGAGATTAATGTCCAGCTAAGACTAAGATAAGCTGATGATGATGACAAAATCAGGTGCCAGGTGGTGAACACTCAGAAATACGCAAATTTAAGAAAATAATAAAATGAGGCGACTTGTTTTGTCCAGGTTGCCGTCAAAACTCTCTATAACAAGATTAAATTTCGGTAATAACCTTTTTGTATCTATTTACAGAAGCAGGGCCCAGAAGGTGGAGCCACCGTCGTTCCTGAAGAAGATCGGCGACATCGAGGTGTTCCGCGGCATGAGCGCCAAGTTCACCGCCTGCGCCACCGGCACGCCCGACCCGGACGTTGAATGGTCAGTTCTATTACTCTCAAACTTAACTTATACTCGTATCACACTAATATCATATATGTGAAAGTTTGGATGGATGGATGTATGATCGGATGGATGTTTGTTACTCAATAACGAAGAAACGGCTGGATGGATTTGGATGAAATTTGGAATATATATTGTAAGAAAAACTTTTGCATTAATAATTTATAGCGACCCGCCTGGCTTCACACGGGTGTTAGCTCGGCTATGACCCGCTCCAGGAACACAAAATTTCATCTAAATCGGTCCAGCCGCTTTTAAAGTAGCCTATGTGCTATTTCAGACTATAATAATCAATAGGTATCTGTGCCAAATTCCATCCAGATCCGTTCAGCCGTTCTAGCGTGATTGAGTAACAAACATCCATCCACCCAAACTTTCACATTTATAATATTATTACTAGCTGCGCCCCGCGGTTTCACCCGCGTGTTGATGAAAATCGGTCGATATAGCTTTTGTGTTAATCCAGGACATAAGCAATGTATATTCCAAATTTCATCCAAATCCATCCAGCCGTTTCTGCGTGATTGAGTAAAAAACATCCATCCATCCATCCAAACTTTCACATTTATTATATTAGTGGGATAAAATCTTCAACTGTACAAAACCCTACGCGGCAATGCACTCAACACCCTGACAAACCTACATATCACGTTATTACCAATTTAACTTCTGTAATATTTCGTGTCAGGTTCCGCAACGATGAGAAGCTGTTCCCTTGCGAGCGTATCCGCATGGACAAGGAGACCACCGGGCTGCTCCGGCTGACCATCTCCGGCATCGACCCGAGCGACGTCGGCGCGTACAAGTGCCGCATATACAACCCGCACGGGGAGGCAGACTGCACCGCACAACTCACCTATGACAGTAAGTACTTACTTTACATTAAGGTGAAACGTTTCACTTTGGCGGGAAATTCAAATTTTAAACAGTTTTTTTGTTCTTGTAGCTAGGCCGAGTAATTATTGTAAACGATAATGTTGTTTGCAAAAATTGATTATTATTCTTTACAAACTCGCGTAAAGTTATTTATCTCCAATGCACATTATTACATACATTTCTCAATAAAAAAATGTTTGCTGTTTCAAACGGTTTATTGCCTAATGTAAGTAATATGGTGAGTAACTGATTAATAGCTGTACATGATAATGTAAAGAACGACCAACAATTTTCGCAAACACTATGCCATTTCACAATAACTACCCGGCCTAGCTACAAGGACAGAAAAACTGTTTGAAATTTGATTTCCCCGCCGAAGTGAAACGTTTCACCTTAAAACTGTTTCTTTGACGAGTCTCTAGTGTTTTTCCGCTTAAAATTATTAAGTACAATTAGGTTACAACTCAAAAAATAGCATTAGAAAGATGATAGATAAAATAATTATAAATATAAAAAACAACTTCATCACAACTGGACCAAATTGAAATGGGACGAAATGGGAAGCACCATCTTCAAATAAAAAAAGGATCATCAAAATCAGTTCACCCACTCAAAAGTTCCGAGGTAACAAACATTTGAAAAAAAAAACAGTTTTTGATAATCTCCACCTTTTTGGAAGTCGGTTAATTAGCATCATTATTAAATTTCTGTGGAGTAGACGTCGAGATACAATACCTAGAGTCATAATCATGCCAAAAAAAATGGATATGGATAAAACGGCAATAAAAAATTATCTGTCAACTTCCTTATTGCCTCAATCTAAGTTACAATAATATTTTTGAAGTGAAAACTTCTTTAGGCGCGTTGAAACACTTTGTGGGTGAACAAAAATCATAGAACTCGCTTCATCGTCACGCTGTACCGTGTATTTTA
Organism: Agriopis leucophaearia; assembly: GCA_949125355.1. Taxonomy (NCBI): domain Eukaryota; kingdom Metazoa; phylum Arthropoda; class Insecta; order Lepidoptera; family Geometridae; genus Agriopis; species Agriopis leucophaearia. The sequence goes on from OX421262.1 coordinate 2,995,786, forward strand.
AAACAGCGCCATCTCTTGTAGGATAGGTGAATTACTACTTAAGTTTTCACTTCTGACGTGCAATCCTATAACTGATATGGTTTTTTTGTTTCAGCTCTGGAACCCCACACAAGCAAGCGTCCTATCTCAGACCAGTACTCTGACTTCGACAAGATGAAGAAGACCGGAATACCCATGCCTCTAGCAGACAAGCCCATCATCTCTCGCATGGCTGACAGGCATCTGACTCTATCGTGGAAACCTTCCATCCCACACGGGCCCAGGTTCCCCGTCACTTACCAGGCAAGTATTCATAAACTTTGGAATGATCCTCATTTTTAGAGCTGCAGTGGTATCACCTGACAGACGTTTCCTTAGGTCCTACGTAACGTTGCTACTTGCTAATCTATTTGGTGGATTGATGCATGTTTTGGATATACCTGCTTACTGGGTACAGGGGCAGATGCCCCCCTCCCCCCTTCCTAGAAGAGTGTGGTAAAAGCACTCGTTTTACGAGCTCCTCAACCTAAGATTAAATATTTTAAAATAACGTTGCATTTGCACCCAACAGCGAGGGGGGGGGGAGGGCTCGAGAAAGACCTGGCTACGCTCTTGCTGCTGGGTTACCACGGCCTCCGATTCGGAACCGGCAACACTGTCACTCTTATTATAATCATACCTCGGCTTGGGAGCGTAGTACGAGAAAGATCAGCGATAACAATTGACAGTGGCTGCCAGAATATTGAATTTCTTAGTAGTAGTATCAGTATTACTTTGCTGGTTTCGTGGTTAAATTTCATCATGTTCTTTTCGGCAGGTGGAGATGTGCGAAGTCCCTGATGGCGACTGGTTCACAGCGCGCACTGGACTACGCTCGTGCGCTTGTGACATCCGCAACTTGGAACCCTTCCGCGACTACCGGTTCCGGGTGCGCGTCGAGAACAAATACGGCGTGAGCGACCCCTCGCCTTACGCGCAGACGCATCGTGCCAAGCTCGAGCCGGACCCGCCCAAATTTGTGCCTTATCTCGCCCCTGGCATCGACTTCAGACCTGAGACCTCGCCTTACTTCCCCAAGGTAAGAATGTTAAGAAAATATTGCGTACGACATCACTTATGCAATAATGAATGTAGTCAAAAGTGGAACAAGTCTCAACATATATTTTATTTCAAAAAATATCCATAGTACAGTATAAAACACTAGCGACCCGCTCCGGCTTCACACGGGTGTTAGCTCGGCCTTTGGCCTCGCTACTATGACCCGCTCCAGGCTGCTATTCCAGACTGTAATCTATCTCTGTGCCAAATTTCGACGAGATCCGTTCAGCCGTTCTGGCGTGATTGAGTAACAAACATCCATCTATCCAAAATTTCACTTATATAATATTAGTGGGATAATGCCAAAATAATAACTACTTAGTACATAACATTATATCAGAATTGTAATTAAATTACAAAATAATTTTATTCAATAATACTATTAAATTAAATCTTCTTATCCATTACAATACCCATACAATTGTACTGGATGGGGCCCTCTTCAAATTTTCTTCTGATTTCCAGGACTTTGACATCGAGCGTCCCCCACACGACGGGTACGCACAACAGCCGCGTTTCCTACGCCAGGAGCACGACTCCCAGTATGGAGTGAAAGGACACAACGCTAACCTGTTCTGGTTTGTGTATGGGTACCCCAAGCCTCGCATGACATACTTCTTCAACGATGAACCCATTGAGATCGGCGGCCGATACGACTGGTCGTATACTAGGAACGGACAGGCCACACTGTTTATTAACAAGTGAGTATTGTTATCTGGATCATTTTCACTCGACTGCGCAAGGAGGGTAATGTTTTTGACGTGTATGTATGTTTGTGTGTTCGTACATTACCTCCTCCGTCATAATAGCCTAACGTTGACTGATTTTAGCAAGTTAAGTGTCATTGGATTCCTCTTTATGTCCGAAGTAAGGAAGCGTTCAAGTATTACGTAACGCAATTTTTGGAGATTTTGGTTGCCCCCTCCCCCCTATGTAACGCGCCGTAACGTTTTTCTGTACCCCCCCCCCTTCCCCCCTAATAAAACGTTACGTAACCACCAAGTGACCAGTTTTACCTGAAAGTCACAATTATGCGGCGTCAAGTACCGGAAAGTCGCTAAAATACCTTTGTTATATAAAAATGCGCGAGAGAATCTTTACGCGACCGTTCTGAAGAGTTAGAAAAAAAACAATGTTACTTACGTAACGCGTAGTTCAAACACCCCCTACCGCCCCTGTAACGCATCGTAACGTTTTACAAGACCCCCCCCCCCCCCTCCCCCCAAATTCGTTACGTAATACTTGAACGCAAAAAACCCCTAACATCAAAAAAAATATTATGGTATTTTAACTTTTTTTTATGTTGCTACTATATAATTATATAATAAATTATATATAAAATTATTTAAATTTGAAATTATTTGATAAGTACATCACACACAAAAGAGATAAAAACTACTTTTTTTTTTTTTTTTTTTAACTTAGTAATTGAACCCTGTGAAGTACAAGCTCCAATTATATGTAAAGTTCGTCTTTGGACTGGACTTTAATAGATAGTTTCAGTGTTTTTGGATGCAGTTGGGATTTTTAGTTTTAAATTAACTAAACTTATTGTTGTGCGTGGCTCGAAGGATCATAATTTGACTTATATGTTCTGAGGAATTCGTTTTGACTTATCATCAAGATTGTGTAATAATGGCTGGTAAATATTCCAATAGAGACTTCATTGCAATATAAATATAAAATAACTTTGTTCTGTCAGTCTTTTGCCAACTTTGTCCAGTTGAGTGCGGCTCGAAGGTTCATAATCTTAGAGCATAACGGGATTATTTCTGTTATGTCATCAAATCAAATTGATGTACGTACTTCTTAAACGAAAAATCTTTTAAAACTGTTATTGGTCCCCATAAAAATCCCTAAATGAATGCTCCCTATTTATATGATCTTAAAACACTTCCATCATTTGTATCAAAAACTCAAATCTTCTGAATATCTTTTCAGGATGCTGGAACGTGACGCAGGCTGGTATGAAGCTGTTGCTACCAACGAGCACGGCCAGGCGCGGCAGCGAGTGCGCCTAGAGCTGGCTGAATACCCCGCCTTTATCAAAAGACCTGAAGAGACCGTCGTTCTGGAGCGAAAGACCGCCAGGATAGAGGCCAGAGTCACCGGCATGCCTTATCCAGATATCAAGTGGTACAAGGACTGGCAGCCACTTGCACCCAGCTCCAGGACCAAGGTAACTGCTGTTTCCATCAAAAGACCGTGGTTTGAGCGAAAGACTGACAGTTCTAGTAATCGGCATAACTGTAACGGTCTTAAATGTAGGTAGGTAATACGTATACGGAAATAATTATCAATATAAAAAACCGACTTCATAAAAATTTCAAAACTGAACCAGATTGAAATGAAACCCCACGGCAAGCACCAGCTTTCAAATAAAAAAAGAATCATCAGAATCGGTTCACCCAGTCTAAAGTTCTGAGGTGTTCAAACATAAATATATAAAAAACAGTCGAATTGAGAAACTCCTCCTTTTTGGAAGTCTGTTAAAAAGTTATTTAATTATATAGACCTTCAGGCATGCAGTCTAACTGTTTTTGTAGTATTAGTGTTAGCTTGTATTTTGTATAGTTAATAAAGGCACTTGCCCTATAAAAAATAATTGAATAAATAGTTTCGATATACATATAAGCGTTAAAAAAATGTTTTGATTTCGAAGGGATGTTGTGTCCATATCCCGCAAAGCTAGTGTCAGTGTGGAATTAGTAGGGCGTACGCACAAGTGACGTTATTTCTAAGTATATTGAAAAAAATATTATTTAATTTAATGTACCTAGACCTATACATAATAATATTATTAAGATATAATTGTATATACAATTTTGTAGAAGAGTGTACTGGAGAAGTTTGACTTGTAACTATGGAGTTATTAATATAGTATTGTATTGTATTGTATAGTGCGCTCTCTGTCTGCCAAAATATGAACCCCCCCAAAACAAAAACAAAAACGATCAAAATATTAAAAGTCTAAAATCTTTTCTTTATCTTCCTAAAATTGATTTGATGAAGACACTAAAAAAAAATTGTTGGGATGCCTTGTAAAAAATATTTGCCTCAGAATAGCAGAATTCGCAGAATCGAGATAAAATTGTTAATTTTGATTTTGGTATTCATTTTCTTATGAAGGTGCTTATTCCACGTAATTTTTTTAAACAAATTTACAAACGATTTCCTCTTTTCTTTAGATCCAGTTCATCGAACCAGACCTATGTATCCTGGTGATCCATGACGCCATTCTGAAGGACGAAGGGTTATATTCCATATCGGCGCGGAACGTGGCCGGCTCGGTTAGCTCCTCGGCTATGTTATATGTGGAGGAAAGTGAACATAACTACTCTTATAGGTAAGTAACTTGTTTATTGAGCTAGACCAGTATAGACCAGTATATTAGGGAAATAAGATGCCTTTCTGAAGGAGAAGGATCAGTACTCCATACCGGTGCAGAAAAAGCCCAGTCGGTAACTATGAACTAATGTTTGCTATTCTATTCTACCTCAGTAGTAGCAAGGACGATCATTAAAATCATCCTTGGTAGTAGGCAGTAGCTAAGGGTACCTCCATGCAGTGTGACCCGGCAGAGTAGTAAATAACCGACATTGTTGCTGACGCATGCTTCTACGGAACAACAGAACAGAAGTTTTTCATGCTTTATTGTTTATATATTTGTCCCCTGAGCAGGATCCGTGAGCACCCGCCGCGTGTAAAGCCAAGTACCAAGCCGTTCGGAGAATTCTACGATCTCGGAGACGAGCTCGGGCGTGGCGTCCAGGGAGTCGTCTACCACGCGGCTGAGAGACTCAGCGGTAATTATATTGACACTTACTAACCTTTCTCGAAATCGTAGTTAGACTGCTGAATAATTTTTAATAGCCTATAATAGCCTCGTGTGATCTTAAAACCAGCAGCGTGCCATAGCTTCAGCGGCTGTACTTCAGAAACCATATTTTCTAACCTATTTAAGTGAAGTGAAGTTGCAGATCGTTACGTTTGCTTTAAAGCCTCAGAAAAGCACGAAGTCATCGTGTATGAGGACAGAGGGGAAAACCTGAATTATCTCAAAGGTCAGAAACACGATGAAGTAACAGCGGCCAATCCCAACAGCACAAGTTCAAGCACAGATCCACTGAGCGGATCCGAGCGTTTACAAGCAAAAGAAGCAGCTGAAAGGTCTACACTCAACAAAAATCGCAGTTCAAAAGAGATCACTGAGTCGAGATGTCAATTAGCAGCTTTTGCAAAGGGTTCTTAAAAATCTAACATGGAAACCAGCCACAGATAGACAGGCAGTAGCTTTAAAGCAATTCTTGAGGGAACCCTCGAGAAAACCGAAAGAGCCGCAAGCCACCAGAACACGAGCCGACAAAGGTCAAGTCAGTCCGCCCAGGCTGAGGCCAGCGTTTGGAGCCTTAGATCACGCCATAAATGCCTTCCTCGAATTTCAAGCAATTATAAAAGCTACAAGGGTAGTAAATGTCGCTACTTGCAAGAATATCCTGCACCCTTTCCAACTAGGCAACGAAAGCCTGTTGAAAGTAAAACTCGAGGAGGCAGATGCCGCCATCTATAACAACGACACTTCCCAGGTCATCAAGGGTAATATGTCAGGACAATACATGGCGGCATACAATGCAACTGGTGGATTTGTGGCTAGACTTTAGACGAGATAGAAACTCAGCGGACGGGCCAGACCAAATTCAAAACTCCAACAAATGATCCTTTAATTGTTACTGCCCGATGCACCCGGATCATGCTGGACGACAGGATTCTAGAGAAGGCCGAAGCTATCTCTGGAAACCTTGACACGTCGGCATGTTGGGAAGCTTTGAACGTACCACAAATAACTTGGGTCAACGGGGTTCCCGGAAGTGGTAAGACAACTAACATAGTGGGCAACTTTGATGAGGCGAAGGAAGTGATAGTTACTGCCACAGTCGAGACAGCCAAAGAACTAAGAGGAATGCTCGCACACCGCATAGGAGACAGAGTAAAGTTCAAGGTGCGCACTATGGCTTCAATCCTCGCTAACGGGTTCAGAGAGTCGGACAAATGCAGTCGCTTGACGATTGACGAGGCTCTCATGAACCACTTTGGAGCCATAGTAATGGCAGCCCGATTGTCTGGAGCTGTTAAAGTCGTCCTCATTGGAGATATAAATCATTTGCCATATCTTGATAGAGAAAAAACCTCTTCACGCTAACCTACAACTGTCCAAACTTGGTAAACAACATTAGCCAAGAGTTGTCGTGCACGCACCGGAGTCCCATGGATGTCACGTACGCCTTAAGCAAAGTATATACTGGCATGTACTCTTCAAGAACTGCAGTACAATCTTTGAAGCTAGAAAAGTATAGGGATGTACGAATTCCTAACGCCCTCCCGAACACCTTATACCTGGTTCACACCCAGGAGGAGAAGCGTTCCCTGATCAACGAGGGATTCGGGACAGGTGCAGGTTCGCGCATCCTTACCATTCACTAAGCTCAAGGATTGACCTACGCATCGGTGATCGTCGTTCAAACACAATCGACTCAGTTGCGCCTTCACGACAGCGTACCGCATGCTGTTGTCGCGGTTACAAGGCACACGAACAGCTGCATGTACTACACCGACAATACTGACGATTCTATCAGCAGGTTCGTAAAGAACGCGACAGGAGCTACAACTAAACGAATAAGAGAGCATAATCTCAAAATGGCCATGCGAATTCGCGATTCAGTGGTAGTTGAGATTATGCTCCAAGAACTAAAAAGATTGACGGTCTCCGTGGCTGGTAGTGATTGATTTAATTTCAATACAGCGTCTTGCGTAGGATAGAGTGAGCACCTGGAGCAGTCATTGTCACTTAGCGGTTTCTTCTTGCAGCGGCGTCGTGTACGGGTCGCTCTTTTCCCTAAAATATGGCGAGGAGAACGATGGCTGGCACATGCGTCAACTCGTGAACGGGTGCTGTTTGCGGGAGTCGGTCTGCTTTAGGCTCGGTCCCTTTGTCTTGCTCATATTATAAAATTAAGTTTAAAATTGTGAAGTGCGTAAAATGAGAGAAAGAAAAAAAAATGTTTAGGAAAAAAAAATGGACTCACTAGTATTTAAGTCAAATGTTAATAATTTTACGTCTGAGAATTTTTTGTTAAATGAGCAATCAAAGGCATGGACGATTTGTCCATGGTGTAAATGTATTTAAAAAAATTAAGTTTTATTTATTTATTTAAAAATAAGCTTGCGTTTGACCGACTCAACTCGCCTAATGTTCAGCGCTGATGTAGTCTACGGTGGGGACGTCCACTGCTGGACATAGGCCCCCATCGATCTCCAATAGAGCCGGTTGGAAGCGGTCTGCATCCAAATTTTCCCCACTGTCTCTTTTAGGTCGTCTGTGCATCTTGTGGGTGGACGCCCTACGCTGCGCTCACCGGGTCGTAGTCTCCATTTGAGAACCTTTCGGCCCCATTGGCCATCTGTTCTACGAGCTATGTGTCCTGCCCACTGCCACTTCAACTTGTTAATCTGTTGGGCTATGTAGGTAACTTTCGTTCGTCTACGGATACCCTAATTTCTGATTCGGTTTCGTAGAGAAACCCCGAGCATAGCTCTCTACAGACTGGCAGTTCGCACAATAAAAGTGGAATCAAAACGCTCCGTACGTGTTTTCGGAACAACAATAACAACAACAAAACTAACAATTAACTGTTCCAGGTCACAACTACGCCGCGAAGATAATGCACGGTCACTCCGACCTGAAGCCGTTCATGAAGAACGAGCTGGACATGATGAATCTACTGAACGATCGTCACTTGGTCCGGCTCCATGATGCGTACGAGCACGACCACACGCTGGCGCTGGTGACGGAGCTGGCGGGGGGAGGGGAGCTGGTGCGGGACAGGCTGCTGCGGGGGGCGGGGTACACCGAGAGGGAGATAGCTGGCTACATGCGCCAGTTGTTGCGCGGACTCAAGTACATGCATGATAACAGTGTCGCGCACTTGGGATTGACGGTGAGTCTTATAATCATCTTCATTTCAGTCATAGAACGTCCACTGCTGGACGTAGGCCTCCCCCGCATCGGGGGGAAGCAAAGGGCCAGTTAAAACCTTATCTTTTAATATCAAAATCATTTACTGAGCAAATATTTTTAGGAATATTTTATTTTATTTTTTGTTGGCAAACCTTGTAATCCGCGGTTTTCAACCAAGTTAAAAACATAACGGTTCTGAAGTCTTTTAAAGAACTATAAAAAATTTGCTTATAGCCCGGCCGATAGTGGCCAAAAACAAAAAGAAATAAATATACAAAAAGCCTTTTGTACCCGACTGCGCAAGAAGTTTTTTTTTTCGTGTATGTATGCGGTTTCTTTGGCACGCCCTACAGTCTTAACGGCTTAATGGATTTCGACATGTGAGGTGTTATTTGAATCTTTTTAACAGTAGAAGTGAAACTGACGGAAAAAGTGAGTAAACTTTGCTAAACAGACAAGTAGGTATAGATAGGTATGCAATTTTTTCTATTCAGTTATCTCAAATTTATAAAATGCAGTCGGGTTATTTTTGAAGTGAAAACTTACTAACTCTTAAAACTTTTTATTTTTGTGTAGCTTTAAGTGTGTGGATTTTTGCTATAAATAAAATATTGTCTATTGTCTAAAACTTCTTTAGGTTGAGCACTTTTTGTAAAACATAAATCATTGGAACTCGTGTCATCGTCACGCTGTCACAGAATCCCTAATACACAGTACTGTGTATTTTAAAACAGCGCCATCTCTTGTAGAATAGGTTAATTACTAATTAAGTTTTCACTTCTGATTGTGTTTTTTTTTATAATTTAGATGATGTTTGTTCCCGTAGATCGGCGAGCTGCTTTTATCCCACGCTGGTAGTGACGAGCTAAAGATCTGCGACTTCGGTCTCTCACGGCGCATACAGTTCAACAAGCATGCCAGCCTCGACTACGGCATGCCGGAGTTTGTCGCACCCGAGGTATGTCTCAAACTTACTCCAATTTAAAAGTTCGTCGCGAAGTTGATGCGACTGTGCAAGCGCAATTTTTGTGGTGGTGGGCAGAAAATTACGAAGCCTACGTATAGAACCTCCGGATGCAAATATTTTTTAGCTAGTTTCAACACGCTGTGGGCTTTACGACAGACATCGATCAAAGATTACTCCCAGATTTTTGACTGTGTCACTGTAAGGGATAGTGACTCCGTCAAAAATTACTCGTGGAAGTGAAATCCAATCAATTTGGCTAATAGTGCGGGAGCTACCTATGACGATAGCTTGCGTCTTCAGAGGATTCACTTTTAGACCATACGATTTGCTCCATTCTAAGATACGAAGTAAGTCATTATTTATAGCCTCCACGGCTTCTGATAGCCAGCCCAGTGGTGCTTGGCAATACAACTGTAGATAACACAATAATAACATAAGCAATGTATATTCCAAATTTCATCCAAATCCATCCAGCCGTTTCTGCGTGATTGAGTAACAAACATCCATCCATCCATCCATCCATCCAAACTTTCACATAGGTATATGATATTAGTGTGATAAATGGCCCGTTGTAATCGTGTAGGTCGCGAACGGCGAAGGCGTATCATTCGGAGCGGACATGTGGAGTACGGGCATCATCACGTACATCCTGCTCAGCGGTCACTCGCCCTTCCGTGGACTCAACGACCGCGAGACTCTCACCAACATCCGCGACGGACGCTGGGAGTGGCACGACGAGATCTGGTGAGAATACTAATAGTATAGTAGATTATGTACTAAAGGAATAAAGCAGTGTCTTACGTCGCAGGCAGCATATTGAACCCTGAGCGTAACGAGGGACTCTAGAGTTAACTTCCGAGCGTAGCGAGTCCTGAGTGAAGCGAGGGGTTCAAGCTGCCCAAGACGAAGACAGGCTTTATGCCAGAGGAGCATACTCTACTTTTCACACCTTCTGCGAGACAATAAAAAGTCAGGTTTCACTGAAAATCACAGCACCAAACACCGTCTTTTTTTCACATTCTTTGTAAACGCACCTTTTTTTTTCTGCTTATGGTGGCCAGTTCGATTTGAAACCTCTTTACAATGCCATATTGGGCGTTTTTAGAGTTTTCCACGAGTTTCCACACGAATTTAACGTTCCAAATTCAAATCACTTTATTCCCTAGGGAGTTTTATACACCTTTATATCCTTATATTAAGAGATAATGTTACTTTACGTTGAGGTTGCATGATATGTAATTGGACATTGTCGAGCAGGTGGTGTGAAAACACAGTTATGTAGCGTCCCGACTCCCGTGCCAAAATAGTAGTAATTAATTCTACTTGTTAACCCTCACTATCCCCCAGTGTCGCGGGCAGTTATAGGGGGAGGCCTATGTTAAGCAGTGGTAGTCTTCTGTTAATATTAAACCCCATTGCAAAAAGAGGGGTGTTAAAAGTTTAACGATTCTGTCTGTGGTATTGATCTAGATGTTCTAAGGCTGTGTTCTAAGATATGTGGCATCGTGGCTCTTAAATGGCTGAACCAATTTTGATTTAGTTTTTTCTTAAAGGTGACTTGGTCGAGGGTGTTCTTAGCTATGATTCAAGAAAATCTTTTCAGCATTGAAGATTATCACCTAAAAAAATAACTGTTACTAGTAATAAAAATATTACAACCGACCTCTTTTTATGCCATATGTGGCTAACAAGCAGACGGGCTGTCTGATGGCAAGCAGTGATAGTCGTCTGTAGAAAACAACACCAGAGGCACATACTTTACCAAGCCATTCCATATTATTTATAGTGTTGGCGTAACAGAATGTTATTAAAACATTTGAATCATTCTCTAAGGTGGTCGAGACTCAGCACAGAATGCCGTGACTTCATCTCCAAACTCCTGGTGGTCAACTGGCACGAGAGGATGGATGTCGACGCAGCCCTCTCCCACCCTTGGCTGACCCTGGCCGATAAGATCTACCAGGAAGAGTACCAGATCACAACTGATAGGCTGAGGAATTACTATAACTTATACAGGTTAGTAATGGGCTTTCTAATGGGCAAAAATATACGAAAACCAATCAAATGTTGTACCACCCGATCGTAAAATTGAACATAATATCATGAAAATGCCAGTCATTTCATGGATACGCTAAGCAAATCTAGTCATATCGCAATTTGTCCGGTAACATTAGAGGCAAATTTGGTGCAACTGTCCTAAATCTGGCTTGATGCATTTAGCTAAACTGCAGACGACCTTGTCGCCCTTTTTTGCATGTAGATTGTTAGTTGAGTTAGTTCATTGATGTCGCTTCAAGTTTCTTAGTGTGCGAGATTTTTATATAAGTGAGCCGTACTTACAGTTTTGTACCCCAAAATTTTTGGAAACAACTTTAACTTTTGAACACGAACGATTATTGTTCTATGGCATATATCACTTGTTTTCTGATCTAAGGGTATAAAAAAGCTCTATCCCTTTAGCGTATAATCGAAAGTGACGAAATAAGATATTTCCATACCCCACGTGGGAAGCTAGGCTGAACCTTACTTGGCCACCGGGCAGTCTGATTATTGACTATCTATATTTATCTAACCCAAGGGCTATTCTAAGCAAACATTTATTAATATACAGACACACTCGTGTCTGCCCGTAATCAAAATAATCAACACATTTAGACTCTTGACACGCTAAAAATAAGGTCCACAAATCAAACAATAGATCATCCTTTGATCTATCACGCCAAAATTCCGCGAAACATTATTGAGTGATTACAGCATCGATGTCTATACGTTTCACTTGTGACAACTAATATGAAGATATATTACGGGCGTTGGCAGATTGGCACTTGCCCAGGCGCACTATGCACAGCTTTAAAAATCAGTACATTTGCCGCGCTTGATAAAAACGATTCCTTTTACGGCTCCTGGTGGAAAAACATAAAAATGGGAATTATTTACCGCGTGAAGAAATTTTTCTCGGATTTGTATGGCACGTTGATTTGTTTACCTGCGCTCTTGACGAATACGGTGCAGTAAGTGTTCCCGTGTTATTGCTTATCCCTGACCTAGTAAAGGGGTAATAAATAGTATGAAAATGTGGACCGTTTGTCCGCAAGTTTTGATGAAATTTAAATATATGTGGTTAAGATTACGTGATCAAAAAGTGTTGCTAAGTGATAGTGTGATCGAAGATGGTAAGCAAGCTTAGCCTGGATTGGAAACAAGCAGTGGGAACATGATAGACTGATAATAGAAGTTAAAATCGGGTTCAAAAATTTGTTTATTTAGGTAGTTTGTTAGGGAGTGAAGTTAATATAATTATCAATATAAAAAACTGACTTCATAAAAAATTCAGAACTGGACCAAACTAAAATGGTATCACATCAATTAAAAAAATAATCATCAAAATCGGTTGACCCAGTCGAAAGTTCTGAGATAACTAACAATTTAAAAAAACAGTCGAATTGAGAACCTCCTCCTTTTTGGAATTCGGTTAAAAAAACGTAAATAATATCTGATCATCATCATCGTCATTTCAGTCGTAGGACAACCACAGCTAGACATAGGCCACTCCCATCGATCTCCAAAAGGGCCGGTTGGAAGCGGCTTGGATTCAGCGTTTCCCTGCGTTTTTTTATATGTGGTGTACGCAAATACTGATAATTTGAATACGTATTGCAGAGACTGGACGAGCAACGCCCAATGCCGCACGTGGTTCCGCCGCCGCCCACTGAGCGGCGCCTTCGAGCATCCCAGCAAGATGGTCTACCCACCCGGGGAGATCTACACACCTGAAGGTAACCTAGGCTTCTACAATAAAACTATGAAAAGTAAAAGTAGGCAGCAAATAAGAAAAACCGAACTTGTTTGCTCTCAAACCGTCTACTCTTTTAAAAGCACGCGTTCACAAATTAATATCGCTTGAGTTGAGGTCAAACGCCTAGCCTGTCAAGCATAAAGAAATTGAAATAATACAATCAATAACCATAGTTATAGGAAAGGCTTGGGGAGATAGATAGAACGGAAGTCTAATGTTACCCTATCATATCAACTATGGGCTGGAATTCCATTGGTGGGTGTACGGGTCTTGAAAGAATCCCCTATTACCCACTGGTGGGTGTACAGGTCTAGAGAGATTCCTCCTCGACCCTCTGGTGGGTGTACGGGTCTTGAAAGAATCCCCTTTTACCCACTGGTGGGTGTACAGGTCTAGGGAGATTCCTCCTCGACCCTCTGGTGGGTGTACGGGTCTTGAAAGGATCCCCTTTTACCCACTGGTGGGTGTACAGGTCTAGAGAGGGTCCTCCTCCACCCTCTGGTGGGTGCAAGGGTCTTGAAAGAATCCCCTATTACCCACTGGTGGGTGTACAGGTCTAGAGAGATTCCTCCTCGTCCCTCTGGTGGGTGTACGGGTCTTGAAAGAATCCCCTTTTACCCACTGGTGGGTGTACAGGTCTAGAGAGGGTCCTCCTCCACCCTCTGGTGTGTGCAAGGGTCTTGAAATAATCCCCTATTACTCACTGGTGGGTGTACAAGTCTAGAGAGATTATTTCTCAATCCTCTGGTGGGTGCACGGGTCTTGAAAGAATCCCGTATTACCCACTGGTAGGTGTACAGGTCTAGAGAGATTCCTCCTCGACCCTCTGGTGGGTGTACGGGTCTTAAGGGGTTTTTATCCTGTATCCACTAGTGGGTGTACATGTCTTGAGGGATTGCCAACCCACTGGTGGGGAAAATATGGAAAATTCCACATGAGTTAGTGCCCATTTGTGAGATCATATATAATACGCATTATAAAAAACAAAATCTAACATAAAAAAGTTTCATGACGCCACTTTTTAATTTACAGGGAGTCCGGAGCGCGACGGTCACGACCGAACGGGAGTTCCATTCGACCTCAAGTTCAAACAGTGGGAGCACCCCGACTGGGAAGTCTCCGCCAAATCAGAGAGCCAGTAAGTATCAAAGAGCCAGAGTAATCTGGCAAACAATAAAAAACCTAAAAACTGCATTGAAATCACGCACTACTATAACATAGATCTCTTTTTCTCCTCTCCCAGTTATTTCTTTCATTTACACTCTGTAATAACTATTCTCTGTTTCTCTCACATTTTTATCTTTGTTGCCTATGTTCCCTCGCCTTCATTATCTCTTTTTTTCTTCCATCTCCTGCTAAGTGAGATAGGATATCTATATTTCTGTCATCTCCTATGACTTCTTCCTGTGTTCTTTTTTCTTTTTTCCAGCTTTCAACAGTTAAGTACTCAATTGTTTTATAACATCCTCCGTCTATATTTTATTTTTATTGAATCAGTTTATTCTGGGCAAGCGTGCTCCATCGTAGATCATAGCTTAACATCAGGCGAGTTGGCGGTCAAACGCAAGCCTATTACAGAATAAAAAAAAATATAGATATAAAAAAACGTAAGTAAATTATTTTCCTCCAATAATTACTGAAAGAGATTGCTTTTGGCGACAAGGCTGCAGGTGTGGTACTAAAAAATGTAGCTGTATGTTATTTATATTTTTTGTGGTGTCAGTTTTTGCCTATCAATAATCAAGTCATTCTCAATCTTGATGAATGAAGAAAGTCAATTATGACTGATTTCCTTTTTTTTACAAGATTTTATTAGTTTGGGTGAAATCTTGCAACTGAATTTTAAAACAGTTCCCAAAACATAGAGGAATGGAAGGAGGGAAGGGAGGCCTTTGTCTTGCAGTGGGACGATGCAGGCTAATATAAATTATACGAGCTGATATGATACCCGCTACTTCGTACGCGTAGAGCTCGGCCTTCGACCTCGCTACTATGACCCGCTCCAGGAACACAATCAAAGGAAATTGCATCCACATCGCTTTTCAGCCGTTTACTCACCGTTTAAACCTTTCCTGAACTTCCACAAATATTTCAAGATCAAAATTAGCCAAATCGGTCCAGCCGTTCTCAAGTTATAGCGTGACCAGGAGAAATATTTTTTTTTTTATATATAAATAAATATTATATATCCCCAACCGATTGAGCTAAAATTGAATGTTTTGTTAAGTCACGTCCTTCTATATGCAATATGACGGACTGCCAAAAATTGCGGACCAGTTCCTTTTTATGCACCCCCATGATATGAGTAGGTGTCAAATTAAAAAGTTTGCTGACAAGAATACGAAAAATTTAATATGGCGGAAGCCTAAAAGCTTGTTTATAAAAAGTTTTTTAAATTAATAAATTTGTTCGTGTTTCTGTACCATTATCATACACACTGTTCTTCATTTATCTAATTTATATGATTGTAAATCGTCATTCCAGCTACCAGAACGGTCCGGACACATATCTGCTGCAGCTCCGCGACACACAGTTCCCAGTACGACTCCGGGAGTACATGAAGGTTGCTTGCGGCCGCTCGCCGGGATACAGCATCGCCGTACACGATACATACGACCCGAGGGTAAGACGCGCCACGACACTACTGAGGGCATACAATTACTCTGTTATGTCCCATTCACATTTAATAAAAAAGCCCAAATATCTAAAAAAATAATATACCTAAAATCTAATGTAATAAAAGCCCCATATTATAGTTACTCAGAAATACGGTAGGACCCATTCCACAATTGCAGGTGTGAGCCAAAAAAGAGTAGAAATAATAGTCGGGAATGCCGCAGGATAGCTCATTCCACATATTGCAGGTGTGAGCCAAAAAAGAGTAGAAGGTAGTAGTCGGGAATGCCGCAGGATCCGAGCTCATTCCACATATTGCAGGTGTGAGCCAAAAAAGAGTAGAAGGTAGTAGTCGAAAAGGCCGCAGGATAGCTCATTCCACGTATTGCCGATGGTTACAATCTGGCTGTCTTCAAGTCAAGATTGAATCGGTTTCTTCTAGACAAACGTGACCCATCGTAGGCCGCATCATCGCTTAACATCAGGCGAGTTGGGGGCCAAGTGCAATAATTATATAATTAAAAAAAAATGCAGGTGTGAGCCAAAAAAGAATAGTAGGTAGTAGTTGGGAATGGCGCAGTATAGCTCATTCCACATATTGCAGGTGTGAGCCAAAAATGAGTAGAAGGTGGTAATAGTAATATATATCCATAGAGTAATACAAATACCTTTAAAACGACAGCTAGCTCCTTATTTCTTCGACTCTAATTTACTTATGTGCCTGTACCTTTTTATCTGACAGACTCCGATAATCCGCGAGCGTCGCCGCTTCACCGACATAATGGACGAGGAGATCGACGACGAGCGGCGCGAGCGCATCAACAACTACGGCACCGAGTCGTACACCATCCGGCGGCTGCGGCACGAGCTGGGCACGAGGCTAGACTCGTACGCCGAGGCGCAGGCCATCATGGAGGCCAAGAAGGACGGACAGCTGCCCTTCTTCAGGGAGAAACCGCAGTTACTACCAATCAGGTAATATTTTTTCTTGTTTAAATTAGATATATGACATTAGATGGATTTAATTTTAATATGTGAGATAAATGTAACTGTATAATTCGTTTTTATCTAAATAAATAAAAATAAAATAAATAAAATATTTACGCATTTGGAAATAAATAAAAAAAAAACACTTATCCTTTGAAGAACTCCACTATCCATCTCCTGACTCCATAATCAGATAAATCGATGGTACCATATTATTATATTGTTACAATTAGGTACTTAGTTACAAAAGCTGCGCATGAGCGGTAGACGACCTCATCCATATCAACTGTATGGCTTCTTAATGGCTTGTACCCATGTAAGAATCCTTTGTGTTCGATGTTGAAATACTCATACTTACGTAACGAAATTTCCTTTTTTCATGAAGAAAGGGAGGGGTTATACAACCCTATTTATTATCGATGACTGAGACAACCCTATCATCTGTCAAGTAAGGATTGGTAGGTTAGATCCGGCGTTAAAAAAAAACAGGTAGCAAGTTAAAAAAATAATTGTGGTCTTCATTAAAATAACACGAATAATAGTACTTATTTTTTTTAAGGCTTCACTCTGATATCTAAATCAATACTATCACAAAAATAATGTGCATTTATATACCTATATAAACTAAATGTGATACCTATTAAGGTGAAATGTTTCACTTTGGCGGGAAATTCAAATTTCAAACAGTTTTTTTGTTCTTGTAGCTAGGCCGAGTAATTATTGTAAACGATAATAATGTTCGTGAAAATCAATTATTATTCTTTACAAACTCGCGTAAAGTTATTTATCTCCAATGCACATTATTACATACATTTGTCAATAAACAAATTTTTGCTGCTTCAAACGGTTTATTGCCAAATGTAAGTAATATGGTGAGTAACTGATTAATAGCTGTACATGATAATGTAAAGAACGACCAATAATTTACGCGAACACTATGACATTTCACAATAATTACTCGGCCTAGCTACAAGGACAAAAAAACTGTTTGAAATTAGATTTTCCCGCCAAGTGAAACGCTTCACCTTAATGGAAGCACAGCATGCAAACTTCCTTTCTTTAACGTTGAATCTAAGCTAGCAATCCTTAGTTGACAGATGATTGGTCATATTTAGTAACACAATTTATTACATATACACAAATGAATGTATTTTTGTACAAATGAACTTCTTTTTTTGTTTTAGGGAAGGCGAACCCGCTCAGCTGTCTTGCTACGCCGTCGGCGACCCTCAGCCAAAGATCACGTGGTTCAAAAATGACATGGTCCTCGCTGAAGGACAGCGCATCAAAATCATCGAGGACGAAGACGGAAGATCTACCCTCAAGTTTGATCCGTCCATGCACCACGATATCGGATACTATAAAGTCGTCGCTAGGAATAAAGTCGGACAGACCGTCGCAAGGACGAGAGCCATTGAGGCGACTAACCCTGACGCTCCGGACAGTCCGACAGCCTCGGAGATTTCTGCTACAGAAGTCCTCCTAAGATGGAAGCAGCCGAAATACGACGGAAACTCTCCCGTCGTTTGCTACAGTCTTCAATACAAAGAGGGCGATAAAGTCGAATGGGTCGACGCTGCTAACAATATCGATCACGAATTTTTCCTCGTCCGCGATCTCCATCCCGACACCAGCTACCAATTCCGGCTATCATCCCGCAATCGCATCGGATGGAGCGACAAAGGAGTCCCGACCAATCTAATCAAGACTAAAGAACACGGTGCTCAAAAAATCGAAATCACAAAAGCTATGAAACATTTACAACAGATCACTGAATCTGGACAAGAAATAGTTTTAGACGAAGAAAAACCCAAGCTCAATTATGCTACTGAGAACAGCCCTACGGACTGGGACACGGCCAGTAGCTTCACAGAAAGATATAGTTTTATCTCCGAACTGTGGCGTGGAAAGTTCTCAATCATCGTAAAAGGCGTGGACAAAACAAACGATAGCGTCATAGTAGCGAAAATTCTTGAAAACCGACCGGAGACTGAAGTTCAAGTCCAGAGAGAATTCGAATGTTTGAGGCGACTCCGACACGAGAGGATATCGAACTTAATCGCAGCGTACCAAGTCCCAGGATCTCATGTATCTGCTTTAATATTAGAAAAGCTTCAAGGAGCCGACGTCCTCACTTACCTGTCCTCCAGACACGACTACACGGAACAGATGGTGGCTACCATAGTGACCCAGATATTGGACGGGCTGCAGTATCTCCACTGGCGTGGTTACTGCCACTTGGATCTCCAGCCTGATAATGTGGTGATGGCGTCAGTTCGCTCGATACAAGTGAAGTTGTGCGACTTCGGATCAGCTCACAAGGTCACCAAGCTCGGTACGAGTGTACCGCAGGTCGGCGAGTTGGAATACAAAGGTTAGTCTAAAACTATTAATGAAAAGAAAACTTTTTTAAAACAACCTTTAAGGTGTCCGCCATTTTGAATTTAGTGTGACGTAATTTTTATTCGTTTCGTCCCAGTAAACCCTCTCATTTGATACCCATATCATGGGGGTGCATAAAAAATAACTGGTCCGTCATCTTTGGGAGTCCGCCATATTGGATTTAGAATGACGTCACTTAACAAATTAACAAGGCAAGTTAAATAAAAGCTTGTAATAATTACTCTTAGTCTCGGCTCACTACAGCCCATACCATGACCACACTGTATCAGCACATGCAAATAAATATTTTCTGGGATATATTGATATGAAACAAGACACTGCTAGAACATTCCATCACCGACCAACACCAACACCGTAGCGAGTCACAACACATAACTTTACAATGTAGTCTTGTTTTATCCGGTGGGTCGAATCCTTTATATCTAAGTATTTTCCTTTTCTGACTCTTTTTCTCCCCAGAGCACTATTGTTTCTTTCAACCATATAATCCAGCATTATTACACATAATACTCGAAATGGCATAAGTATAGAAAAATGAAGCGACATTTATTTTCACGTTTAATCTCATTCTACCATCGATTGGTTGGTTGGTGTGGTGACATCCTTGACCTAACCATCTTGCAAAGCTGGAAACCCCGCTCCGTTCGATTTTTTCGCTCCTTTATTCCGCGGACCTGCATGGTGTGGAAATATCCTTCCCCCAAAGGTCTTCCCGCCGAGTTTCAACATGACGCGTTTCAAAAAGGGTGTCTACAACTACGTCTCCGGGCTGGAAAAGCACCGTCAATACTACTAATGTTGCAAGTGTCCATAGGCGGCGCTCGCCGCTCGTTTAGTATATTTAAATAAACCTTCCATTCTCCATAGCGTCATCTCTATCATTATTATATTGCACACTCTTTTTCTCTCCAGCGATTCTCTATCTTTATCTTTTTCCCCGCAGCGCCCGAGATAGTAATAGACGAGCCTGCGTACCCGCAGACCGACATCTGGTCGCTGGGAGTCCTGACGTACATCATGTTATCGGGCGTGTCTCCATTCCGTGGTGCCGACGACGCAGAAACGAAACAGAACATCGCCTTCGTTCGATACCGGTTTGAACACCTCTACAAGGAAATCACTCAGGTATAGTAAACAAAAACATCAAATAATAATGAAATTCTGCATTTTCGCAATACAAGACAAGACTCACGAAGGAATTACTCAGACACACTAAGAGGGATTGCAATCCAGTCCGACGGAATAGATACTCCTATTTGGGGACGCCAAACTACTGTTTGGCGATCCACCGGATCTGGTAATATTTTTTTATAAGTAGGCTTGCGTTTGACCGCCATTCTCATCATTTTAAGCGATGATGCCGTCTAAGATGGCACGCTTGCCTAGAAGAAATTGATTCACTCGTGATTTGAAAACATCCAGATTGTAACTATTGGGGAACTTCCACAGACTAGCAGTTCGCACAATAAAAGTTTAATCAAAGCGCTTCGTAGGTACGGGTTTTCATACACATAGCTACATACATACAATCTTTTAAGTATACATAGTTTAAATAAGTAATTAGATTTATGGGAGTGGCATGGCCGAATATTAACAAAACACCTTTATAAAAATAGGAATAAAAAATAAAACTCGATCAAGACGCCTATCAAATAAAAGAAACGAAATCAAAATCGGGTCAGCCGTTTGGGAGCTATGCTAGACAGATACACGCGTATAATTCATAACACCCCTGTTTGCATCGAGGGTGTAAACCACAGAAAAGAAAAGATTTTTTGTTTAAATTAGAACGGCTGTCAAGGCATTTTTGTAAGAAATTTGTTGTAGCCACTTGCACCCATATATACCCATAGCAACTGTGACGCGGAGTTCGACGCGTGAATAAGAATGAACATTCTTATTTATGTCACAATACCTGGCGACAGATTTTCCTTCTCATATCCGTTCTATTTAGGTACTTCTCTTTTCTGTGGTGTAAACCGAGTATGTTTTGTAATTCGTATGATGATTGTGTTTCAGGAAGCGACCCGGTTCCTGATGTTCCTATTCAAGAAGGTCCCTCTGAAGAGGCCTTCCGCCGAGGAGTGCTACGAGCACCGCTGGCTCACCCAGAGCGACTTCATGAACAAGAAGAGGGAACGAGCTGTCTTCCTTGGCAACAGACTGAAGGTACCACGACAGTATAGATAGAAATAGAAATACTTTAAAAAACGAATGGAAGGGAGATATCAAGTCACGTAAGGAAAATGACAGCCCCGTTAGCTCAGTTGATACCTGCCTTCTGCGCTTGGGGGCGTGGGTTCGTTTCCCGCCTAGGACAAACATTTGTGTGATGAACATTTGTGTTTGTTTCTATGTCTGGGTGTTAATATGTATTTAAGTATGCATTTAAATATAAATAATTATGTATGTATATCAGTCTCTGGCAGCCATATGCAGCATCTGGCAGCTTTGCTTAGTTTGGGATCATATGACCATAATGTCCAATAATGTCCCAGATATTAAACTTTTTTTTATAAATACAGAAAATGAACCAAATAGGAGGAGGACATTTAAAACTAAATTTCAAGTATTTTTTTGCCCTGACAGCTAGAATGAATAGCTATAATTCTCGCAGTTTAAAAAACTAAAAAAACATGCTTTATAATCGCTAATCCTGAAGATCCTGGTAAGGATGATGGGATAAACTATTTAAATTATTGCATTGTCATCAGTCTTTGATAAGCGTGCAAAGTTTCAAATCTATCCATTATTATAATTTTTTATTTTTTTAATCCGACGTTTTGATAGGGATGAAAATCACGTTCAAAGATTCCGTTACATAAATACATACAAACTAAAAACGTGTTAAAAAGAGAATGATAACAAAAATAACGTTTTTAAGCCCGAATACGCGCAGTTTGCAATATCACGCGACAGCAAACCGTTTCTCAGCGCGTTAAAGTTCGCGTTAATTCGCGTGATTTTGCTAACTGTGGCCTTAGTACGAGAACTTGCGAAAAAGTTATCGTTTACGTAACGATACCTTTTTCGCAAGTGCTCGTACTAAGGCCACTGGGCGTATTCGAGCCCGCGGTTAGAGTTGGACGTAATGCCCCAGGAGTTGCAAGTGTGATTTACAGGCATTCAATTATATCCATAAATATTAACAGATATTTTTGTTCGTCTATATATTCCCAATCCAAATATATACCTAAGTTACATTGGGTTTCGAGATTTTGACCAAAAAAAATTGCGAATCGGTACAATGCCAAAAAAACCGTCTATCGTAAGGCCCCTAGCCAGTTTGAACATTAGTTATTAACAATGTGCTGTCCCCAGGAATTCTCGGACGCGTACCACGAGCGCAAGGCTGCGGCAGCCTCGCAGGCTGACACGGTCGGTGCCGTGTTCGGGAACATGTCTCCGCGCATGCTCGCCAGGTCCAACAGCATCCAGGACGAACTACTCACCAACTACGCCTCGCATTGATACCTTACACCAACCTACTTTGGAACTACTTCACAACTATAGATTCCACATCGACACGCCAAAACGGTCTTAACGGGCGATAGTAGGCGAGAAGCGCGTTTGTGAAATAAGTCTTAACGGTATACGAATAAGGTTGATTTTTGTGCCTATTTTTCAAATGAAAAACAGGCCACTATTTTGGTCATGTCGAATCTATAGTTTGAAATATAGTTGCCTTACAGCTAGGAAACTTACGGAGTGCTTATTTTACTCATTTAATGTTATGCGAAAATAAAACGTATCGTTCAGATTTAGATTTTTTTATTGTTTAAACTGTAAAAAAAAGTACAAAAAGCGTTTCTATTACGAATAATAGTAATATTATTAAGTGTTGATTTTATTATATTTAAAAAACAGATAGTACTTATAGATATATTGTATCTCTTTTCATGTTAATGTATCAGAAAAGGATGTCAATAGTTTTATTGTTGATTTAATTATGAGTTTTATACGTACAATAATTTTGTGAGTAAAATAAGACCTCTTTTATTATTCTACTTCTTGCCGACCTCATTTTTCACGAATACAAATCATGTACATTTTTCACCAAACGAAGTTCTAGTCATGGACATTTTGTTACGAAATATTTGTTACTGTTAAGCTATTTATTATATTATTTATTGTATACAATTTTTTACTCTATTTATACTAATTGGTAACCCGATGCTCCAGTATTAATTAAAGATCTTAATAAAGAGCATTGTTTTTAACTAGTAGTTTGATTTCAGGGGCCTTACCCCTAGCTCGAAAAGTTGACCCGCATTGGTGTTATTTGTCTAAACGGTACCATCAACTACGATAAGCGGTAGTTATTTGATAGCCGCCAAGCTTTGCTATTTTCACGCACACACGCATAGTAAAACGGATTTTCGTTCATTCAAGTTAGACGCTTTTAAACGATGCAGTTTAAATGAGTTGGTTAATTTTAGGTACCTATCAGGTACCTACTAAAAGTTGGCTCGCAAAAGTGAAGCTAGGGGTAAGGCCCCAGGTCCCTTACGCCTACCTGTTATAAACGATTCAGTTTAGGTGATTTCGAAAAGTTGCGCGACCACAAACCGTATCTCGGCGCATTAAGGTTTGCGTTCGCGTGATTTTGCAAACTTTCAAAAGGCGCCTGGGTATATAAAAAAACAAGATTTACTTCAATATTATATTTAAAATACATATTATTCAATTAGTATTTTACACGAGATGAATAAGGATATAGATATACAATTCCATAGTTATTTGTATTATCGCATGTTACCGTTGAAATATTTCCATTTTTTTACCAACTTCAGGAGAGATTCTCAATTTAAGAGATAAATGTATAATTTTATTGTTAATATACCAAAAACTTTTCAAAGCTGGCGTACCTACGTCATACCTACTTATAGAACTGTTGTTCCAGAGAATATGTAGGTATCTATAGAATATGGGATAACGTGTCCACATGAAACAGAAAACCATATACCTAAATCACCTCGGCTTTTACAGCAATTTATTTAGCATCACTAAACACTTCTAGGGAATATCAACAAAGTCACAAATGATAGAAATCTAAGGGTTTCACAGTTCTTTTTTGCAAAATGTCTTCACCTTGTCTGCCACCAGTTGCAGGACTGGCCATCAAATAACCGGACATGTAGTGATGGAAATAATATAGCTTTGTCCTTTTCATTCATGAATAATTCTTGAAAATAATATCCAACTCTTGAAAGAGTGAAAGGACCGCGTCTTGATGTCTATTTTTTTCTTTGTCTTTGTATTGTTCCATGACTTAATAATTTTTTTTCATTAACCAGAATATTAAAACACATGAAAACATTAATTGGTGAATGTTAAAGTTTAATAAAAATTCATGGTACAAAAGTTGCTAGGTATGTCGAAGGAAACTGGAACCTCTAAGAATTCCGGTACATTTAAAATAGCCCTCTGAGACTCTTTACTCCAGGCAATTTACAAAGTTGCGCGACAATACAATTTATACTCGGTCCAATTTTCTTAGCACTGACAGATGCAATAACATTGCAAAAATCCCGATGAAAACATTTTCTTTCAATATGTCACTGTATTACATCGGGTTTTATCTACGTTCAAAAACCTATCAAAGCAATCAGATTTTATTTATTTACAGCAGTCAATTTTAATAATTATCAACTTAAAAACCGACTACATCATAACTGGACCAAATTAAAATGGGACCAAATGGGAAGCACCAGCTTTTAAATAAAAAAAGAATCATTAAAATCGGTTCACCCAGTCAAAAGTTCTGAGGTAACAAACATAAAAATAAAAGCAGTCGAATTAATAACCTCTTCTTTTTTGGAAGTCGGTTAAAAATAGTGTGACACACACCTTCGTAACTTGTCCGGCACTTATTGACCTTTTCGTCTTCGGTCAGTTCAGTTGGTCGGTCGTGATCCAAAAACCGATTTCGGAGAGTATCGGTCAGCCGGGGTGAGAAAATTTCAACGATACCGTTTTACAATTAATTAGCCTGTAATTCATTCTTACATATAATTATATAAGAGATAACTTCACAGCTTTCGGATTCAAAACTGGCATATTTTTACAAGTAACAAGGTAATTCTAAGCTGTTTGGTTGACTAGGCCTTTCAGCAGATTTGCTTCGTGTTTAACCGACTTCATCAGCACTGGACTAAATTGAAATGGGACCAAATGGGAAGCACCAGCTTTTAAATAAAAAAGAATCATTAAAATCGGTTCACCCATTCAAAAGACGGAGGAAAAAACATAAAAAAAATACATTAAAAAATTGATAACTTCCTTCTTCCTAGATAATTGCGTTTTCATGCAATTTTATTTTTCCGCATGCGACAGAAAGTGGTTCTTTTCTAGACCCCCTGTTCTTTTGTATCACATCACATCATCAGCCAATTAACGTCCACTGTTGGACAAGGCCTCCTTCATAGAGAGGGGTGTTGCCATAATCCCCACGCTTGGCAGGCGGCTTGGTTCTTTTGTATGCGCTCCCATAATATGGGTATCAAATGAAAGAGTTTACTGAGAACAATGCGAAAATTAAAATGACAACACCTAAATTCAATATGGCCGACGACGCCTGAAAGCTTGTTTATAAATTAATAATATTTATTTACATTTGAAATAAAACTATGCTGCAATGTCTGTCATATATACTGCTATATAAGTACATAAAAATACAGAATTATCACCGTTTTAGAGTATACTTTATTATATTTATCTACAATGGTTTAGATAATTCAGTACAAAAACCTGTTTTAATCATACTGGGCCATATCAGGGATTCAACACTATCACTAAGATATGGACCTGGATAATTATTAATATAAAAAAACCGACTTCATAAAAATGACAGAACTTGACCAGATAGAAATGGGACCCCACGGGAAGCACCAGCTTTCAAGTAAAAAAAAACAATCATCAAAATCGGTTCACCTAGTCGAAAGTTCTGAGGTAACAAACTTTTTTTTTTATACAGTCGAATTGAGTGCCTCCTCCTTTTTGGAAATCGGTTAAAAAGAGAGCACAAATTCCAATAACACTATTTTTGTTGATTCGCCTATGAGACATTTGATAACCAGAGCAATGATATAGTGAACAGCGCCGCTGTTGTCTAAATTTTACATGACTAGCGACCCGCCTCAGCTTCACACGGGTGTAAATTAGAACTATTATCAATATAATAAACAGACCATAAAAATTTCAGAACTGGACCAAATTGAAATGGAAGCACCAGCTTTTAAACAAAAAAAGAATCATCAAAATCGGTTCACCCAGTCGAAAGTGTATTTGTAAACAAAACTGAAGGTGTAGCAGATGTACAGATTGATTTAGAAAACACACTTTTTAGTGAATTTTAAACAAAAAAAGTGTGTGAAGTTGACATACATTTGAATGAATTAATGTACATAGTTTTGTACAGAATGAAACATAGTTTTTAACCGTCTTCAAAAAAGGATCTATCTTCCACTGCATTTTTGAAAAGTATAATCACCAATTTCTCCGCCAACTGTTGACTGATAAAAAAAAACTTATGTTTGGTATACTGCCAATTTGGCCCCATTGTCACCAAGTCAGGATCTGATGATGGAATCCCAGGAAAATCAAGGGCATCCCTCAAACTTTATAGACACTTATTACGTTTTTTATATATTTTTGAAGTCAGTTTTTAATGTGATCCATTTGTATACTAAATGAAACATTTTTATACGAATGAAATATAATTCTATACTGAATGACCTAAAGTGATGTGTTTACAGTTCAAAAAGTTCATGTAGGTATATTCGCATATCATATATTATTATCATCATATCATGATATTATCAACTCAATACCAACACAATTTGAAGCAAAATATGCAATGTGAGCCCTATGTCATGTTCCATACAGCAGAATTTTAAATAATCATTTTGATAAAACACTGTTTTAAACTATCACGGTTGTTCACTATAGTAGTTATAATGATTAATTTCGGGATATTTACCGTGGCAAGGTTGTGCAACATGGTGCATGTAACTGCGCCGAAATATCAGGAGCTCCTTCCACAACCTTACCACGGTAAATATCCCGTAAATAATCGTATAACTATAATAAAAAAAATTGACCCAAAAATACCGGAACCGACTTGGTTATCAACATCTTGTTGTTTACAACAAAGTTTGTTGGAAAAATCTATATATTGGTGCACTCATCTGTCAATAAAAGCAGTAAATTAAAATCTGTAGAAGCAAGACAGGAAATCCCATTACTGAGGCGGGGAAAAATTACATTACTACAGGTTTTAATAATCATTGGTAGACTGAGGGGTCGCAAAAAAACAATTGAAACTATACTGTAAATGTCACAACATAAAGGCCACATTCAATACTCCATCCTGAATGAGTTTGGTTTCAAGTCAATTTGGTGTTCCTTACAGGGGACCCCATGGTCCGCTTCTGTCTCTCTCACATATACTCACTTTGTATAAGTGCGAGTAAGACCACTGCGGACCGTGGTGATCGCCTTAAATAAATATGACTAGAGGTTCTTTTCATCTTTTGTTCTTTGCTATATATTCCTGTACTTTAGCCTGAAAGTCTGTATTGTTCTTATTGTACATTTCAGCCGCTTCTATGTTGAGCGGGTCTTCAAAATTTAAGAGATCCTGAAAAAGAATACATTTCGAAATTAGTTCTTGGGTGTGGAATAAAAATGTTCTACATCAAACTTGCCTATCCTAGAATAAAAATATAGCTGTTCCATACTTCGAAAAATTAAACATAGAACACAC
Organism: Agriopis leucophaearia; assembly: GCA_949125355.1. NCBI lineage: Eukaryota > Metazoa > Arthropoda > Insecta > Lepidoptera > Geometridae > Agriopis > Agriopis leucophaearia. The sequence goes on from OX421262.1 coordinate 3,023,414, forward strand.
GAGTAGAAAATTATTGTCAAAAAGTCCGCAGTTTCATATAAAACATAGCTATATGTATACAATTTACATCAAAACAAAACTATTTTACTAAAACCAACCGTATATGAATACATTTACAGCTCAGTTCTCTAATTTGAGTTCGATTCGTACAACATCGTCAAAACTCGCCAACCGCCGTTGATCAAGCGAGACGGCGATTGTCTGAATCGCAAGTGGGAAAGTAATGGACTATTATGTTTAAGGTGAAACAGCGATAGTTTTGATATGTGTGTGGAAAGGCAATGCTGTGTAAACAAAATACTATAGTTTTATTATGATGATAAAATAAGTGATTTCTAAGGGTTTTTGTGACTATTTGAATGATAAACAATGTGTGTATTTTTTACATTTGTTATGTTATTCTTGCAATTTTTCACGGAGCATTTATCAGTCCCGCAGTCCAGCAGCCGCAGTCCCTTAGGGCTGTTAATGGATGGATATTTTATATTTTAAGACCTTGTATACCCATTGGCAAGCAAATAAAAACTTTGACCTTAAATTTGACATTTTTACGGCTTGCGCAACTATGTCCCAGTCGGGACAAGTTGATTATTGCCGCAATTAGCGCGTCATTGCGGCATCTATGTATTTTTTGATCGAAGGTTCCATAGAAAAAAGTAATTCGCACTCAATGAAATGAATGGAACAGATTATATTTTTATTTTATGGTAAGTTTCATAGTAAAATCTTGTTTGATTTCGACCTGGGCCCCGATTCTAAACCTAAATTGGTTTTAAATTCTTAATGATTTTTTTCAAAAATTGCCCTTTTGACACTTTTGGTATAGATAAAGGGTCAAATGCAAAAAAAAATAGGCAATTCATTAACAATTGTTTAGTAGAATCAGGACCCAGATCGTCGCTTACTAACAGGCGAGATGGTCATGAAACATGTAAAAAAAAATACAATTTTGTTCATGTACAATGTGTACGTACTGTACGTACTTCTTTTGAGCTACTACCATTCCGTGTAATCTATAGGACTTGAACAAAGACTGGCTACTTAGCAGCTTTACCTAGTCTGTGGCTTGACCATACTTACAGTAAATAACGAGTTGAGGCCCCAAACTACATCCTTGAGTCTCCTGGTAGGCGCCCAGCCGTGTTCATCTATAGACGTCTGCCGCAACAGGGACAGGCAGATGTCTCCATCTACATTGATGTTTGGATGCCACAGACGGGTGAGGCACTTCACTCGTGGAGGCTGCAACGTAACAATGCTATACTTGTATTTTGGTATGTATGGGTGTATTTTTTATATTCTATAACCTGTCTTTTAATTTTTATTTGAAATAAAAATAAAACATCTTTTGCTAATCCATGCTAATTTTCATTAAGACTTAACTTAGCTTTCATTTGACACATATAGGAAAAGTATAAAAGATAGAGAAACTACAGTAGGCACAGTGGATTTTTGTGTCTCTGAAGTTGCCTGCAAGGCAACGGTAATGTTGAAGGTGAAGATAGCATTGTATAACCGCCTCTTTCACTCGCTTTCGTTTGTTGCATCATCCTATTTAGCTTACAACTGTTCAGACTCTTCGGCTTATGGACGTACGATGGGAAAATTTCCAAGTCACGCAGTCAGAACAGCGCCATCTCAACCGTAAGATAATTAAGCTGGTGTGACGCGACCTCCAATGTTTTAATACGCAACGTAAAAGAGAAGTGAACGAGCAGAATCGGAGGTCAAAAGTGTGCCATGTGACGAAGCTTACAGGAATAAATGAAAATACCATTGTCTCCAATAGGACTCGCAGAGATCAAGGATTTCTACAGCCGATTGTATGACACGCAAGCTTTACAACCCGCCCCTGCGAAGATTCCCGAGCTACATTTTCGGGCCACTTCACTGATGACCTTCGTGATGTCAGTATAAACGAAAGATAGAAAAATTTACCTACAAATTTTGGTGTTATTTGCCAAAGTTTAATAGTCAGTATAATGAGTCCATGCTTAAGACTAAGGTATAGTATATCCCATAATGTACGAATGAAAATAACCAATTTAATCCACTTACTGCCATATTATATTCTTCAGTTACAATAACACTAAATTTGAAGTTCCCTCCTTGCCAGTAACCTTCATCGGGTGATACGGTCAAAATGAACTCACTCAGCAGGTTAGGATCTTCGAAATGTACACTACAAGTCACTGGGAGATTTTCATTCATCTCCTGCACCTCTTTTATCAGTAATTTATCCCGTACGGATATCCTCGGAACAGATTCTGGAGTTATACCATTAGTAGTCTCCGTATGCTCTTTCTTTTTTCTATTAAGTGTAATCATTATTTTACTTTAAATTAAAACTATCCGTGCGTTAAAACATAGCAACGAAGCAAAATTAAAAATAATTCTATTTTATTGATAAAAAAAAATCGCGACAAACGGCGACCAAAGAGAATACAGTAGAAACCAAGTAGAAACGGTGACACTGACAACCACAGATATGACAGATATAACACAAGGATGTTTTATAGACAAACTTTTGTCGCCAGTCGCGGTGCGCATGCTAGCTCTCTTTGATAATATAACTCTGGCTCGTTGCCAAGTGCGCTCCGCTAGGCTCTGCTGGAACTAATACGGAACGTGAAAAAAAACTTTGTACTGACTGTGTTGTGTTTGTATGCTCATATATCAGGGTCCACGCTACACAACATAGAGAAAAAAAAATGCTGCACCGTCACTAAATTCACTAACAACAAACACGCTCGTAACGCGGCGCATAAGTTAACCTGTAAAAATTGGCCTTTATTCAAATCAGTCAGGGCCCGTTGATTCGGAACGCGTATGCCGTCGACCAGTAGGGATGACATCTTGGTGACATCCATGGTGACATCATCAGCTGATTTGATTAGGAGTGTTTTGTGTTTTGAATAATTTAAATTGTGTATAGAGCTCATTCTGTCATAGGGTCGAATAATAATAAAGTATTAAAAGGTCTGGTTCTTCTCAGTATCATTTCCGCTAAGTTACTATGGCAGATATCGAATGGCCTTGGCAATATAACTTCCCGCCCTTTTTCACGTAAGTAAATTCATCTTTTTCACAGCATTACACAGTTAACACACTGAATCCGCTTTAATAAAGCGTCAGAGCCGGCGGGGAGACGCGACTTCACTGCAATCAAGTCAATTTTTTATTCATCTCCGTTCGCCAAAAGTTTACTATTAAGTACTCTGCATCCGACGAAAAATGAAGTTACTGGGCTGTGGCTGGCACTATATCAGCGAAGGAAATGTCCACATCGTCCTTCAACTAACCAACTCTCAAAACGTACTTCGGTTCATCAAGGAGGATGGAAGACCTACACCTTTCGTAGATATCCAGAATTCCACCAAGTTTGTCAATCTCGTCATGACTCCCTTGTTGTATTGCAAGTCTAAATACCAAGAAATTATTCACCTGCCTGAAGAAGAATTATCACAGCTCTGTCAAGTTTTGCATGAGTTGAGGCCAGAAAAAAGAAGATTCAAATCGAAACTGTGTCCATTTGCTATAAAAACTGTGAACCTTGCAATACTCAGTCCATTCTGTCACGATAACTACTGTGTTGAAATAAAACCCAAAGAGGGATTCTTAGCATCAAGTTTGAAAACCTTATCAAGATGCTACTATTGCCTAAACCAGTACTTAAAGCTAGATATGCAGCAAATACTAAACAAGAGTGAATATTGCCCTTTAGATTTATTTTCTGGTGAAAGAAAACGTATGAAAATGGCTTTGATGAACTTAATTAGCAATCCACAGAACAATTTTAAGATTTTTAAAGATGGAAAAATTGTTTATAATGAAAACTGTAAATTTAATAATATTGAAAATATTGTTAAAGGCATGAATAATTTTAAAAGTATTAACATCTTCATAGACTTTCTTATCGAAGTTCTATTAAGTTCTGATGAGCAATGCACAACTGATCTGATAGAAACTCCGGAGATTCCCAATAAATTAACAACAAATGATACATGCTTAGAAAGCTTACAAGAGTTTGATGAAAAACACAAACCTTTTCTTTACAAATTAAAACAAATTCAAAAACTATCGGATTCTTTGCACATAAATTTGGCAGACATTGGACATGGAAAAGAATATGTGCAGGAAATTATAGACCATATTGAAAAAGAAGGCCTAGATTTAAATCTTGAAGCTGACAGAAAGAAATTTCTGAATACGGCAAACCCATTGCATATATCAATGATTTCTGCTATTGCCAGAGATTGTTCCATAATGATATCTTTTTCACCAGAATATGTAGAAAATCACCCATTCATCAGAATAAACAGCAAAAAGATACCATACAGAGTGTGTATAACAGATTTAGAGCCAAAAAATTTCGAATCCTTATCGAGAAGGAAAAATACCAAAAGCAAAATAATAGATGTCTATAGAAAATATCTCGATAGAGAAATAACAGAAGATGTCTGACAACTGTAAGTATCATTTACCTCGCTGGTCCCGATAGATGAGCAAAGTAAAGCAACAATCAATAACTTTAGTTCCTGGGTTATCAGAACAGGTATTTGTAAATGAGCGGTGTTTTGGATGGCGTGTTAATACTACTTGCGTGGTGTGGTACTTGTTGAACTACAGTTGTTTCTCCATGAGGACTGTGCTCAGGGAATATAACGGAGCGGTAGCCCATGCTGCTCTAGGGGAAAGAGGGGAATAGGTCTGCAAGTTTCTATGGAGATCCCAGTGTCCTCCATTAGGCACAGACGAGCCAGGGGTTTTAGTACGTACAATCCTAAGTAACCTGGCTGGTCAACAGACAGAGCTGGTTTTAGGGGAGGTCAACCGGGGCTACAGCTCAGGGCCCTCCACAAGAGAGGCGATAACAACACCACAGCTACAGACATTTCTAGGTAAAATTTTCGGATAGAAAAAATTGCAAAATTATAATCAAAAAAAAAGCTAATCTTAAAAAAAACGTCATATCCTCTTGTATTAAAAAAAAACCATTGTTCAAGAGCAACATGTCGACATGATTTTTGTATAGAGATAGAGAGCCTTAGAGGACAGGATATTTTTTACCCCCAAAAAATTTAGTTTAGCAGTTTATAACGGAATACCCACCCAAGTGAAACTGAGGAATACAGCTAGTTCATAACATTTGTGTAATCTACACTAATATTATAAAGAGGAAAGATTTGTACCTATTTTTGTATGTTTGTATGTTTGTAATGAATAGGCTCCGAAACTACTGAACCGATTTGAAAAATTCTTTCACTGTTGGGAAGCTACACTATCCCCGGGTGACATAGGCTATATTATATTGTGTAGCGAGGCCGAAGGCCGAGCTTACACTCGTGCGAAGCTGGGGCGGACGGCTAGTGTATTATAAACAAACAAAATTTCCTTCCTTCCAGAATACAACCGCACACAGAAACGAGAGCAAAACAACTAGAAGCATGGCAACACCTGATCACGGAATACTTTAAGGCAAATAAGCTCTCCACTCTGGACATCAGAGAAGCATTGAACTACCCTCTTTTTAACAATGCTGCGATCAACAGAAAACTGTCTCAAGAGGCTCTTCTGATAGGTATAGTCAATAATCTCTATAACTAAAAACAACAATGCCTATAACAACATTTTATAAGGAGGCTGTCAACGCTTTACTCACCCATCACTCTAACGCCATGTAGGCTTTATCAAAATACTCTTTGAGAGGAAAGTACGCTTTTACGATAAAAAAAAATTTCTATGTCCTTGGGTAGTCGTTTGAAGTTGTCGGGAAGTTTCATGTAGATGTAGTTAATGACCAAATTTGTTTTAATATTTATCGGGACTCATTGCTTAAGTCAAAAAATTACTATGACCATATTTGTTTAACAGTTCTAGAAGACATGTCGCGAACTGGCCGCGCAGCCCCGATGGACAAGAGTAAGACAGTGTGGGAGGTGTACTGGCACTCACTGGACGAGTGGGGCAACATGGTGTACAGCTGGGCGAGTAACAACGGCATGAACAACTCTGTGTGCACACTGTTCGAGCTACGGGAAGGAGAGAACACTGTCGATGAAGGTACTTTGATACTATACAAGGTTACATGCTCAGATCAGACAAACAAGGGAGATATGGTTAGGTGTAACCGCACAGAAGACATAAAGTACAAGTACAGAAGGTTACTCCGCAAAAGTATTTAAATAAGTAGCGACTCTTACTACCACACAATAAAGTCCAAATCACGACGTGCGAGCGCTAACTACCTACTGCTATATTAACCTAGAAGTTGCCTCTCTGTCTTTCGCATAGCTTGTCGCGTTATCTCTGTCTGTCGCGCGGAAGCGGGCACGGCAAGTCCGACAAGACTACTACTGGTAGCTTCATATCTAAAGTGCAGAGTGCGCCAGGCCTGGTAACGGGTGCGAACGCTTGATGCCATTAGTCGTACTCACAGTTAAGGCGACCTTCCCGCTCTTTTTTGCATGTGGACTATTAGTACATTGGTGTTGCTGCAAGTGTCTTAGTGTGTGAAATAACCGGCCAAGTGCGAGTCGGACTCACGAAGGGTTCCGTACCATTGTCTATAAAAACGGCAAAAAATAACGTTTGCTGTATGGGCCCCCCTTAAATATTTGTTTTATTTTAATTTAATTATTTATTTTTAAGTGAATATATAACTAAATACTCTGTGAATAAAGTGTCTATCTGTTGCCATTATCAATATCGAGCAAAAACAAGCAAAAAAATCATGTTTGTTGTATAGGAGCCCCCTTAAATATTTATTTAATTCTGTTTTTTAGTATTTGTTGTTATAGCGGTAACAGAAATACATCATCTGTGAAAATTTCAACTGTCTAACTATCACGGTTCATGCATTCATTAGCGTGATTTTGCAAACTGCACCTATTCGGGCCTGCGTTTAGAGTTGGGCGTAAGGCCCAGGATGTCTGCCAGGTCAGCTAGTCAGCTATCTCAGGTCCTGATATAGTAATGTTCATTTAACCGCTTATAACGACTTCACAACCTTGAAGTATCATTTTCAAAAGAAATATGAAAACTGAACCCTATTAGTATGACATAAAAGTCACCAGTAGGGCGTAACTATGTTCTGTTTTATTTATTTATTTATTTAGTTATTTATTTTTTATTTCAGAATTCCATGGCTTAGATATGAACATATTAACGAAAGCGTTGAAATCACTCGAAGCGAAAGGAAAATGCGAGCTGATCGAATTCGACGACAACCAAGGAGTCAAGTTCTTTTGATACGAGGAATATGAAGCTACGTTTAGAAGTAAACAATTTGTTGTAAGTACATACGCTAATTACGATGTTAAATGCATTTGTTAAGTTTATCTATATGATAGAATATATATTACCTTTTATTAAAACACTGTGGTATTTATTGAAAGAATCTAAATTCAGATGTGAGGATTTATTACATGTTTATTATACAACGTGGAAAGAGCTATTGCCCGGAGTTTCTTTGCGCGATAGAATCCGAAATGTAGATATTCGCCAATGAACCAGTCACCGACATACGAGTAGCTGTTAAAATTTGCAATTGAAGTGGTAATGGGCAGGCCACATCGCTCGAAGAACCGATTTGATACATTTCTTGAGTGGAGACCAAGAACCGAAAGACAGCGTTCGTAGGCCTCCCAGATGGAGCGACGATATCGCGAGAGTCGCGGGCATCTAGTGGATGTAGGTGACAGGCTATAATTCAGTGTGGAGTTCTAAGGCGGAGGCCTATGTTCAGCAATGGACTTCTAATGGCTGATGATGTACTACTGATCGAACTGCAAAGTAGGTGAACTCGCGGGTTCTATACTCATAAAGTTTTGTGGTTATATCGCAAGCCATTATGAAGAGCGAGCCATATATCCGAGAGCTTTCCCGTGTTAATGGACATAGCCGCCGCTCGTGTGGCGGTAACTTTTACAACATCCTCTATGAACACGATAATGGGTCTACTTATTACTTACTCGGAAAGTTGTTACTGTCGCTAAAACTTTTATAGATATCGGTCCGTGGTCTCCATGCAAGAACCTTTCTTCCACATCGGTTATCGGTTCTTCGAGCGATGTAGCCTGCCCATTGCCTTTGCAAAACAAACAAATAAAGCATTGATATTAATAATAAAACTTCAATATCAAAATGATTTCAAACATTTTATTACAATCAGTGTAAAATTGTACAAGTTCAAAATTCATCGCTAATTCATTAATTAAGATTTCTAAAATTAGGAACAGTACACTACACACAGGTATTAAAAATGTTCATACGTAAAGGCAAACAATAACAACGACAGTTTTTTTTACAAATTTTATTTTACATCATCATACTATTGAGCTGTTTTCTAAATTCCGATGTTGCCTCGCTTATCCTGCAAGCCGATTATGCTGTATATCAATGTTTAATCGCAATACTATTGATTGAATCCGACCACTCGGATATCCTCGTAATGCACTTCTGACGTATAATTATGCATTTTGATATGTTAGTCAAACTTAATGCCTAAAATTAAAAAGTAATAAATTTCCTGATAAAAAGGATATCTATGTTTACTTTAAAAATAGAAAATTTCACATGCACACTTTTACACATACTTTTTAAACCATTTCCTAAGTAACTACAAACAATCAGTCTTCAAACAAAATACACATTAACAAGTACTGTTCTCGCGACGTTTAACAATAAATTAAAAATATGTACAATAATAGTAAGTCCTAAATATGTATAAAACACGTGATGAAGAAGTCAAAATGTAAAAATTCTTTACAAAAAATTCAAAATTGTGCCTTTAGGAATTGTACTATACTTAATTTACCTTATATTTATGTATAAAACGTTTTCTAGTGCATTTTCTACACTTTTGATACTTTCGAAAATTAGTAGTTTACCATTACCAAAAATCATCAATACGCGCTTAATTCACAATCATTATTGTATTTTTGTGGCAGCTATTTAGTTAATTATGATCCCCTAACGCTACTACATCACAGATATTTTACAACATTTACATATATCTATATTACTATTGGAATGTGGGAAATGTACTCTTAATACAACAGATTCCGGTATAAATAGTAGAGAATAGGACATAGAACTCTACCTTGATTAAATCCCTAAGATTCGTCTATAATACAAAAGAATCTCTCGTGTACTTACTACATAAATAAAATATAATGCCAGTACTGATTAAAACTCTTACCTCATAGTTTACGCTTCTACAAAAAATTTGGTCTGAAAAACTAGAATGTTCATATTCCAGTAAAACACTAGTAACTATTGAAATCCATTACTACGCTACTTTATCTTACGTTACAGCTTCTTTTTTTACCCGTTGTGACCTTCATTTTTATTTCAGCCAAAAATACCACAATACTCAAAAATCCTACTAATACCTACATCATTACTCCTAACTTACAAATCATCGCTGTACCCCAAAGTTGCATTACAGTAGCTATTAGTGCATTTATTTGTTGTCCCATTAGGTAAATTCCCATTGCCTGGAATAACCACTACCCAGAATCTTCACCATAATCAAAAGTTCAAACACATTGTTACTCCTAAGTCCTAACCTAACTTACAAATGATCACTACATTCTAAAGCTGCGTTACAATAACCATTGCTGCCTCTGTCTGCCTTCCCATTTGGTATATTACCATTACCAGGAATATTACCGTTCCCCGGAATATTACCTGGAATGTTCCCATTCCCGGTAACTTTTTCACTGGAGACGACTAAGTCTACAGAAGGAACCACGGCGTTAGAACTCTTGCTGCCGGGCGGCCGGTAGAACCACCACGCGAGGAAAAAGAAAAGTACAGAGCACAGCTTGCCTACCAGTGCTAGGGCTAACATGTACCTGGAATAGAAAAGTGAACATTAAGGTCAGAAAATAGATGTTAGAAATTATAAATTTTTGTCTGTTTTAATTATATGATGTAGACAGAACATTAATTTACTTAAGATTAAAATTAGATTTTGTATTAGATTATAGTTGTTGAGTAATAATTTCCGAAAATTGCGAGATTTGAATTTGAAAAACACAAAGAATCCGTGTTTGTGTCACTCATACTAATCCTGCTAGTGGCCAAGAAGTCGTTGTGTGAGGTGCTCGTTCATGCTACACATTTAGTGAACTATCGAATGCTTTGTAACCCGACCAGGCCGTCTCATTAGAATTTTCTGCTCGGTGTTATAGTTCCCTGAAGGTACTGTCCTAGTAACTACATATTTTTTCATTATGTAGTACTAAGGAAATGGGGGAGGCCTTTTCCTTTCCATTCCTCATACTCCTTCACAAGTCCAACTTCAGCTTTGTCAAATTATAAATGGTTTCCGAATATTTTAGTGATGATATCTCCAGTTTTTCAAACTTGTCTTACCTGCTCATATTATAATTATCGTACTGCAAACAAGCGCCAGTCTTGTCGCAGGACATGGACCAGAGCGAACATGAGAGGTCGATGAGGAAACCAAACAGCAGCGGCGCGGGGATAGTCCCCAGCAACCGCACCTTGATCCACTGAATCCCGAGGGCGAATGAGCGCTGGTCTTCACGGACGCATCTGATATGGTTGAATGGTTTTTAGTTAATATTCAGTACAACTGGTACAGTTGAACTATGTTAGAGTGTCATTTGTTATTGAAAACTACGCAAGACTTGGTAAGAAAAGATGCTGAGATAATTTTTACTATTCGGCAAGGAAAATTTGGTGTGGGGTGCTACAAGGTAACATCCTTGGTCCAATACTTTTCAATTGAGTTTAACTTGTCATAGAATTAGTAGCTTAGGGCGAAATTATAATTATTAAGGCACATCATTTTAGTTCGATGCTTTGATTATTATAGTTTATTGTAAACAGATGAGATCACCTTACCTTAAAGTAGCCGATAACGCAGGCATGGTCGCCAAGAACGTGAACAGCATGACACCAAAGGAAAGTCCCACAAACAGCCACAGGTAGGGGCAGTCCGTGCTGCAAATACTGTTGATAGCTTCGTACTGGTAGGTCGTATTATCTAGAAGGAAACAGAAGAAAGGTAAATTTATTGTTACAAAGGCATTCTAAATTGTCTTGAAATTACCTACGTACTCGAGGAGAAAGAAACATTGTGAGGGTTTCATCTGATTTTTGGATGGACCTGACAAACATTGTCCTTTCCAAATATTTTTTTATCGTTCTGTGAATTGTTATGTTTGTTATGCTCTCGAGATGGCAATTACTCAAACTAATACAAAACCTCTGCTTTTTTAAACTTTTTTCCCGCCATTTTTAGTTGTTTATTTTCTGTCAAATTATGATTATGTTATTAGTTCATACAAAAATCTCATAGAAAAAGTACGTTTAGTTTTTCCCGAATTTGAGAATTTTCCGGAAACCTTTTCAGTTTTTTCTCTTCATAAATAACAAATTTAGCCTATTACTAATATTTTAAAATAAGAAATACCCTAACCGGTAAAGCCGTTCTCAAGTGATGCGATTATCAACGAACAGCATTTCTTTTTTATTTATATGATGATGATGATGTAAGTAGTAGCCCGCATGACTAGTACAAGTTAGTATCTTACCTCCTTGAACGACGTAGGCCGGCAGCGAGCCGTTAGCCTGTATACAGGCGCACTGGTGGAACAGCTGGGCCTGGCCAGCCAGCTCGCGACGCGTACAGCCCGCGTGACACGCCGAGTAATACACGGCGCCGTCCGCGCCGCACACTGGCGCGTACGCAGCGCGGGCGCATGCGCAGTCCACGTTGCACATGGCTGTCAGCCGATCACCGCTGGAAATGATGTATCACCGTCAATTAGTGCAGATGACATGACTACAGAAAAGAGATACAGCGAGAGATAATAAAATAACAAGAAAATTTTATTTAAAAAAAAACGATAAAAAAGCTGATACTCTTCACACTGCTGAACAGATTTTCTTTTGAATCATAGTTAAAACATTCCTACCTACATTCCTACCTTCCAAACAAAAAAATACTACACCAAAATTGGTGCAGCCGTTTGAAAGCTACGATGCCACAGAGAGACAGATACACTCGTTAAACTTATAACACCCCTCTTTACGTCAGGGGTTAAAAACAAGGTCGCACAGGCCCTGTTGTTTTTTTACGGTCTATAAAGTGGATTAGCGGTTGTTGATATAAAGACCTACAATTTAAAGTGTCATTCGACCAACGACTGCCTCGGTGGCTCAGTTGGTAGTGATCCTACTTTCTGTGCTTGGGGGCGTGGGTTCGATTCCCATCTAGGACAAACATTTGTGTTTGTTCTATGTCTGGGTGTTAATATCTATTTAAGTATGTATTTAAAAATATATATGTATGTATATCAGTCTCTGGCAGCCATATTACAAGCTTTGCTTAGTTTGGGGTCAGATGACCATGTGTGCAATAATGTCCCAGATATTTATTATTTATTTATTTATTATAACGATATCACTCAGTTGTAAATGTCACTTGTGGTCACTTATCCGAATTCTGACCATGCCATCCGTTGTTTAACGTCGGTGATCGGTTAGAAACTTCACAATATACCTACTCACTTTGGGACAGACGGACTGTTGTAAGGAGTAGTGACGCCAGAGAACGGGTAATCATCACAGTTGAGGATAAAACTGAAGGTGAAAACGGCTGCTATGATGGTGGCGGCAACGCAGAGCTTGATGATGCCGGCGCAGGTGAGCCTCCAGCGCTTTATCAGCCACCCTCCGAGGAATGTGCCGCCCCCGCCCGCTGGCACTGTGATAACTCCTGCAAGGGCATTGAAGACTTATAAATACCTAGTAAGAATATTAAGGGCTTTGAATCTATTGATTCCATCTTGCTGAAGTGACGTAGAGTTGAACCTGCGTGAATTGAAAATGCAAACTGGAAAGAAACAGCTCGAGATCGGGACCGATGGCGTTCTCCCAATGTCGAAAGCAGAGCACTTTGGATGCGCGGGTGGAGTATGTAGGTAGATAGTTATCTGGTAGAATCAATTCAATGATATTTGGGAGCTACCACGTTGGAGATGATAGCAAGCAAGCATAGCATAAGTTTTGCTTGTACAGTTTTAAGGGGTGTCCAAATGTTTGTACAGTAAAAGTTTTCTAGCCATGAGATTATTAGCTTATCTTAGCCCTTTTGGGTAACAGTTGTTCGCCCCGAATCGTAATCTCGCGACTATCTCTTCGCAAACCCTGGACCCTTCTTGTTTATATTCGAACTCTGTTGTTGATGATATAGTTTATATTAAATGATCTAGTTACTAATAAATTTATATGGAAATCGAATTAACGGTACGCAACGCAAGTTATTGTCGAATAAACTTGACATCTAAAAAGTAAAAACACATACAAACGCCGACTCTGCTACTTGCTTTGCTCAGACGATCATCAAATAGGGTCGCCATAGTTTGTATTCTGGTTCTTCTTATCTCTTAGTCGAATATTCGCATTTACTTCTTTCTCACTCGTATCATGTCCTATTTCGCACAGTTCAACTCACCTCTAGTCGTCATGAAACTAGGTAGTAACTACTTGCCTAAAAGCAAAGCTGCATCTGATGCGCTGACAGCGAACTGATTTTCGATTAACTTGGGCAGGAACGCTGCAAACCCCGATATAAGCATGCCTTCACTGGCTCCAGCCAGGTTCAGAAACAAGAAGGTTGGGTTGCGGAGCAGCGCTGCAGCGGCTTTAGGTAGCTCATGTAAAGCGCTGAAAGCGGCTGATTTGGACGCAGACTCGTGGGCTTCGGAAACTTTTGATGCGCGGATTTCATCTGCCCCTGATTTAGAAAAGATTATGTTATGATGGTACAACTTCTTTTGCCAAGCTGAGCAAAAACAATAACGCACCATAGGTTATTCATTGGTTATGGAATTTAATTTATTTATTATTTATTTATGCTAGTAGCAGTAATCTCAAGGCCCCAAAGGTCTGGGCCTAATTTCAACTGCGCGTCTTGATATTTGCATATAATAGAGATCTAATCTAGTCTAGTCTCATGCATCGTGCGGCCTTCATTTGATTCACGTGACCAGAGTTAGACGCAACAGAACTATTTAGGTAGGTACACTTCACAGATGTCGGTTAAAAAGAGTCTGAACGATAAGTTCGTTAAAAAGTCTGCATAAGTAGGTACAAGACAAGAGTGAATAGGCACCTCATGGGCAAGCGTGCCCCATCTTAGACCGCATCGTCGCTTACCATCAGGTGAGTTGTGGTCAAACGCTAGCCCATTTCATCATAAAAAAGGTACATTTGGAAGTGGGCCTCCGAGGAAGATATGGCTATCTGTTTTAAGCTGTTTAGATGATGAGAAAAATTGTGCGATACCTTACCTCAGCACATTAAGGTTCACGTTCGCGTGATTTTCCGAACTGCGCTGTTTTAACGCTAATTCAAGCCCGTGTTGAGAGTTAGCGTAAGGCTCAAGGTAGCGAGAAGTAAATGTAAGCAAAACAAGAGCGTGTATATAGATCGACTGAAAAACCTCTAATACTATGCATTTTCCTCTTGAGTCATATACTAGGCCTTAGGGTCAATTCTGATACTCGGGGATAGGTACCTGGCAGCTCATGAGGAAAGGCCATCAGTGGCATTGCCACGAGCAGGCACAGCACTGCCGACAGGATGAAGCCGACCCACCACGCGCCGATCCACATCGAGCTCAGCGGGGTTATGCCTAAGCTGAAACAAATGTCATGATTATTATAATAATTACCTAATCAACCTGAACAGGTCAGGCTAAACTACTCTGTAAGCTGACAATAAGAAGACAGTGGGGTCCCTTTATTCTTAGTTTCCACTTACATGGTAGGTTTTTTAAAGTATTTTTTTATTAATTTGTTTAGTAGTTTGGTGCCTCAGTTTTTTTATTTTTAAGTTCGTTACCTTAGAACTTTCAACTGGGTGAACCAATAGATCTCTAAGGTGAACCGATTTTTATGATTATTTTTTTTATTGAAAGCTGGTGCTTCTTTTGTGGTCCCATTTCAATTTGGTCCAGTTCTGACATTTTCATGAAGTCAGTTTTTTATATTGATAATTATTTCCTCTGCCGTTCTGTCCCCCGCGCCGAAGGTGTGCGCTGGCCTTATCCGGAACAGCGGTACAAAGCAGAAAGGAGATGAAACTGTACGTACTCATCATTAAGAACAAGTTTTATTATTGTACCTAAATCAAGAAAGTAACAGCAGATTTTTGTCGAGATTTCAGGGTTCGTTCCATCGTAAAAGGTTTTTATATCAGCGCCAGCCTTGGGTTAGAGCAAGAGAAGCGGTCGTTCTAGGCGCCAGATAGCAAGGAGCACCAAACTTCCAATAGCGAATAAAAAAGATGCAAAAACTTTTTTTAATTGTTTCTCGCGCCTCCTGTCGCCTATCTGTGTTTATTTTTATAGCATCATGTGAAAAACGAGCTTGACTGGCAACTAAATGTTTTTAATAAAACAAAACGACTGTAAGGTACGAGTATGTAGGTAAATCTTAGGTATGTACGGCTCTTTCGTCCAGATTGGTTTAATAGAGGTTACAAGCCATCTCACCGAACATAAAATTATTCAGAATGTTAAGATATTATTATTTTCTCAGCGTTTAAACATCTATGAGAGAAGGGTAGATAGAGGCATGTACCTACACGGTAGATATATATATATATACAGTGGCTACGATATTTGATCCGACGTGTTTTCTTATGCTAATTCAACGTTTGCTCAACAATCGAAACGCGGGATGCTCAATTCGCACCACTGGACACGCCGTGTGCGTAGTGAACGCTACAAGAGAGATTTCATATTTCTAGAAAATAGGTACCTTTTTGTTATATCCTCAGAAAAAGGATGGAACAGGACAAAGACTTTAAACTAAAACTTTTTATGCCATAGGTGGCAAACAAGCAGACGAGCCGCATGATGGTAAGCGATCAGTCTTGCGGTGTGTGTCCTGCGGTAAATTTTCAACTTTTTTCTTTTCTTCGCGCAGAACTTTTGACGCCCGCGGTTCTAGATGTCTGTCGTCTGTTAAAATGCACAAAAGGTGCGACGTCAAAATCCCTCTGAAGAAACTTTTTTTCTGCAATAAATACCGCCGTTTTCTTGTGTTTGTGTCGTTTACATATAAACATTACTCACTTCAAGAGTAATGCCTTGTTTTGTTTCGCTACGCCGCTACAATCAACTCGACGGAACAAAGTAGTCTGATAGTGACGGACACTCGAAATAAATTAAAATAATACATCCGTGTTCGGTTCTTTTGTTTCGTCGAATTCCATTAACAGAAGAGCTTTTCATGGTAATTATTATAATTAGTAATAGGTTTCTTCAAATGAGAGAAGAAAAAATATTCTTACCTAGCTGATTTCTTCTACTATAACTGGCCAAGATCGTGTCGAGACACGCGTATGGTAGGGTTCCGTAACCAAAGCCATATAATTGTAGTCATAGTTCAGAAAGTAATGGTTATAGAAAAATTCGAATGAAGTTCTATGAACCTAGTCAAATTTCAGAGATGTATCATCTCGACAAAGCATAATATACTTATTATGGTTCAAACAAGAAACATGAGATCTACTTTAAGTATTTAACTAAGCTATTGTGATTGATAAAGTTTCTTCTCTGAACTTCATCTTTATGCTTTTAGCAGTAAGATAAATAAAATCTGCGCAACAGGCTTAAACAAAATTTAAAAAAGATAATAAAATATTATTTTGCTTCGGTATTCAACTCTCGCGTCCGATAAATGAAAAAGCGAAGCCATAGCGGAGAGTTCGTTCAAAACCAGCGAAGGCAAAATATAGTTATTATTTCGCTGTTCAAAACTTACTCTGCGAAAATCATATTTCATCCTGAAGCCATACAAGAACAGGAATTAATTTGGCTGAAAGTTGGCACGAGTAGGTACCTGAGAGCCGCACAATGTGATGAAAGCGAGAGGGCAACTTGCCTGAATGAAGCCCTGTCGCTGCCGAGATTAAATATTAAAAAATAAAAGCATGGCAAGCGTGTCTACGTAAAAATGCAATACTACCATAGAATATAAAAGTATAATATAGTCTATGGAAGAAAAGCGCGGGAAATGTTGAGAAATTGCAAACAAATAGGTATTATATCAAGGAAGTTATTAGGTTTTATAACATCCTTGTATTATATACATATACACAGATAATCTACCTATATACAGATCTGTAGCTAATTCTATGGTCTGCGTGATGAAATTTTGAAAAGAAAAAGTAGGTAAGGTTTCCAAGTCAAGATATAAAATACTAGCCGTCCGCCCCGGCTTCGCACGAGTGTAAGCTCGGCCTTCGGCCTCGCTACAAAATATAATATAGCCTATGTCACCCGGGGATAGTGTAGCTTCCCAACAGTGAAAGAATTTTTCAAATCGGTTCAGTAGTTTCGGAGCCTATTCATTACAAACATACAAACATACAAAAATAGGTACAAATCTTTCCTCTTTATAATATTAGTGTAGATTAATCGTTTGTGAACATAAACGTAGTGGGATGCATGATGAAGGTTTTATATGCAACGAAACGAGATGAGCAAGATTTTGTATGGAGGAATACTCACGCTCCCGCGTCGACTGACACGAAGTCTGTGTAGATAGTGAGCATTTGCCCACCGATCACGTAACCCAGTGCTGGACCCACCACTGCCATCGTGTAGTAAATGCCTGAAAAATAACAGGTTTGTACGGTACATGTCAAATTATCATATGTCTCTTATCAAAGCCAAGCCTAGGTACAATCCTATCATGGTCGATGAGACGACTTTGAACATACGTCTCATCAACACGTAGATAACCTTGTAAAGCGGTAAAGCAAGATCAAACTTATTTGTATACCTAGGATATACCTACTTAATTTGCTACACGCTTTACAAAGTTATGTCGTCAACATTATATGAGCTGTCAAAAAACGATTAACATAATGGACAGACTAGTATATAAGTACCTAACAGATATTTACTATTTGGTAACGCGAGATTGCTATTAAAATTTGCAAGTTGAAGTGGCAATGGGCAGGCCACATCGCTCGAAGAACTGATGACCCATGGGGAAGAAAGGTTTTTGAGTGGAGACCACGAATCGGAAGACGCAGCGTAGGTAGACCTCAGAATACAGAGGTAGGCCTCCCACTAGATGGACCGACGACATTGTGAGAGTCGCGGGCATCCAGTGGATGCAGATGGCAGGATGTCGTTCAGTGTGGAGGTTAAAGGGGGAAGCCTATGTTCGGCAGTGGACGTCTTCTGGCATCAGCCAGAAGACGTCCACTCGAACAACATCAGATCATGATGATGATGAACGCGAAATACATTATCTACCACTGACTGAAGGTCTGACTCATCACAAAATCTTGAAAGAAGCTGAAAAAAATGCAAGTAGATTCCATAGAAAGAAATAAATATCCGATGAGAAAGGATTTTGCAAAAGGGCCGAATAAAGGGGGGGGGGGGGCAAAAAGGGTTTGAAAGTTTTTATGAAAGTCTATGCGTACGAAGTCGCGGGCAACAGCTAGTATGTGATATTTTAGTGCGCGGTTCGAATCCTTTTTGTACTTTGTTGGTTAAGCGTAATTGGCGTGATTCGAATTGCAGTTAAATATATAAAAATTCTCCGGCATCGACTTTCCCAAAATTGAAAATATGGATTTTACCACAGAGTGTCGCATTCTCAATATGAAGATCCTTCCGAAAATACCCTTTTCCAAAATTATTATTTTCACGTTTAGTCAAGAAAGGAGTACAAAATCAAACAGTACCAACGTACTTAAAGTAGGTAAGTACAATAGATACTTTAGAATCTAAATCTTAGAACTGACAACACAATATTACTTACAGTTTATTTTATTCTGTAAACACATTACCCCAATGTAAACACATTTGCCTCCGATCAAACAGTTTAGCAATAGATGTGTTGCAAATGCGACAGGGATCATAATACATCGCTGGGGTTCGATTGTTTGAATGCAAAGCGCTTGGGTCGCGCCAAACACGCCACTTGAGGGCTACTGTTTTCTCAGCTAAAAGCAGTGCTGCCAGTGAACTCAGAAGGGGTTAGGAGTAGGTACGAAGTAGTGGTAGACGAGCAATTG
This sequence comes from Agriopis leucophaearia, assembly GCA_949125355.1. Lineage (NCBI taxonomy): Eukaryota > Metazoa > Arthropoda > Insecta > Lepidoptera > Geometridae > Agriopis > Agriopis leucophaearia. The sequence continues at coordinate 3,042,503 of OX421262.1, forward strand.
TTTGAAGGCGAGAGAAACTCAAGTTTGTCTAAAGCGCCGGCTCTAGCTTTTGATCAGGGTTACAGCAAAATTGTATTTCGGAGCGTTTAACTATCGTACTGATCAATTTTCCGGAACAAAAAGTAGCCCATGTGCTAATCCAGCAGGCCTAGCAAGGGTCGGGGACAAAATGTTTTATATTATTTTTCTTTTTTAATAAAAAATACAGTACTTACGCGTGAAATGTTTTTTTTCTTCTTGTGTCTCACAGAGCGTGTGTAGTTTGTGCAGTTTATTAAGACACAGGCAGGCATTTTATTACAATTATTTATTACACTCGGAGTACGTGTCTGAGAGACGTCTGTAACGAGTATGATAATGTGCCTTGCATTCGTCTAGTCAATATAGTGGCGGGCACAACCTATCTACTGGTAAAAATATCTTAGGAAAAGACAATGCTTCCTAGGTCCGTGCTAGGCCTGCAGGATGTAAACTATTTTCTCATTAATATTTTATGCTGGTTACAAACAATGCAAATGAGCCCTGCCGCTGCCACCCCGAGGCACGAGGCGCCATCAATTATCATTTTTCGCTCGTATTTGTTTTAGCTTTTGGCATTTTGACGCCCCTTGCTATCTGGCGCCTAGATCGTCCGCACCTCTCGCTCTACCCCAGGGCTGGCGCTGTTTGTCTCGCTACCCAAAAAAGGGCTCGTTGCAGACGATGCCCAGTAAGCTGGCGCAAGTAATACCTACTTACGCATGTACTAAACATTGTATGCAACGGGTACTAAGCAATAAGCAACTTTCACTGCCACTGGCAGAAAATATGTTAAATAAGTTCCCAAAAAAAGTTTAAATTTAGTAAGCTTTGTTTTTGCTTTTGTATTTTTTTGATGCACGTGTCTCTTAATTTTAACGTTGGCCCCGCATTTATTCTTATTTACAACCTCGTAAGGTTGGTCATTTTGAGGTCGAATTTTTTTTTTCTTTAAAATTTTTTACCTAATAAGTACCTAATACAACTTATGGAAAAAAGTTGGCCGGTATGATGTAGACAAGCTGCGTACGCGAGGTTTTTAAAGCTAAGTAGATTAGTTTGACGACAAGTGTTACAATATTTCGTGGGTATTTGTCGGACACTTTGTAATTTTATATCAGACCTAGCATCATTATGTTTGTAAATAGGTTTAGGTTTAAAGACATTTATTCTCACATAAGATATATAACATCACTTCCGTGAGAACACTGCTAACAACACATTTATAAATACAGTTCGTCGTCGCAAGATTAAGCTTAATAAACATCACAACAAAACATATTAGAATAAAATTATATAATATAATATGCAACACATATCCATGTAATTTCCCACCCAACACATTTTACTAGCATTTTTACGTTGTGAGAACATACTCGGCAAGTCGCTTTTTAAATGTGTTGAATGAGTTTACATTTTTAATTTCCGAGGGTATTTTGTTATAAAGGCACGCTCCTTCAAAAGTAATCATAGTTTTGCCGTAGTTGGTTCGAATCTTCGGCAGAACAATGAAGCTACCGCGGCGAGTGCAGGGATAAGAAACATTTTGTTTCCGTTTCGCAAACAGCAAGTTTGTGTGGACGTTTTTATTCATTGTTTTTCGTATAAACATACAACTGTTATAGATGTATAGTTGTTTTATTGTCATTAATTTGGTTTCTTTATAGATTTTTTTTGTTTGTGTGAGGTAATGGTAGTTAAATAAAATTTTGATGATTTTATTTTGTAATATTTGCAGTTCCGCTATTCTTGTTTTCACCGCACTTCCCCAGACTTCGACAAGGTATAGCAGGTGCGGCTTCACAAGTGCATTATAAATTGTGAGACGTAGCTTACGTGGAATGCATCGCACAATGTTACGAAGGGATCCGCGAAGTGTGATCAGTTTCGTTTTGATACTGTCGATGTGGGATTTCCATGTAAGATGGGTGTCCATGTGTAAGCCGAGGTATTTTTCACTGATTTTTTCTTGCAAGGGCACATTATCAATTGTGAGCGGTGAATGCGTAGGTATTAACTTATTTTTGGCTTTGAAAATAATGTAGCAGGTTTTAGATATATTAATGGTCAGTAGATTATATTGAAACCAATTATAAAGTATTTCCAGGTCGTTTTGAGCTCGACACACAATGTCATGTATTGATGGACCAAAATAAAACAGGCATGTGTCATCAGCATACAGAGTAATGTGTCCGCTAAGACCTAATTCATGCATGTTGTTAATATAGATTAAAAAGAGCAAAGGACCCAAAATAGAGCCTTGTGGAACTCCGCACGTTATAGGCTGTGGGCCACTTTGAAAGAGACCATCAATTTTAACTACTTGTGATCTTGTTGTTAGGTAAGATTCAAACATTTTCAAAGCTTTTCCAGCAATTCCAATAGCCTGTAGTTTTTTTAAGAGTAGTTTGTGGCTAACTGTATCAAAGGCTTTTTTTAAATCAATATAAACACCTAGGACTATATTCTTTTTGTCTAAATTATGTTTTATTTTAGTAATAAGATCAATAGTTGCAGTAAGTGTGTTACTTTTAGATCTAAACCCGTATTGACGCTTAAAAATAAAATTGATGGACTCTAAAAATTTATCTAATCTCGTATGTAGTAATTTTTCAAAGATTTTCGACAATACTGGCAACACTGAGATAGGTCGGTAATTACCAGGGTCGGTTTTCGATCCTGATTTGTAAATGGGGCTAAGTTTCGCTATTTTTAATGAATCGGGGAATATGCCATCAAGTAAGAGTTTATTAATGCATTCTGTAAAATTTTTTGTTATCAAATATTTTATACATTTTATTACTTTCGTACTTATACCATCTAGGCCAACACTGCAATTAGGGTCAAGATTATTAATTATGTTTAAAATTTCATTATCAGTACATGGTTCGAAACTATGGAGTTGTAGATTTTGTGTGGAAGATTGTGTTAAAGCATGACTATAATTATTGTGAAATTCATTTGGTATTTCTTCTGCTAAACGTGACCCTATAGTAGAGAAGTAGTCATTAAATATTTGTGCTATATCTCGCGGATTAGTAATATCATTTGAGTCAACTACAAGTTTTGAAGGAGCGCACGTTTGTTTAATTTTATTGTTTGCTAGGTTATTCACTAGATTCCACATTTTCTTTGGTTTCTTATTGCATTTGTCAAATTCTTTGTTGTAGTATGAATCTTTGGTGTCTTGGATTAGCCTGGCTACTTTGTTTCTCTTAATGTGAAGTTTTTCTTTTAAGTTATCATCGTTCGGATTCTTTTTTAGTTCTGTCCATAAAATGTTCCTTTGGTTTATTTCATTTAATATATCTTTGTTTATCCAGTCATTTTGTGGTTGATTAAGTATTTTAGTTTTCTTCACTTTGCTGTCTTGTGTGCACTTTTTAAGTAGTTCTTCTAATGTGTTGAAATCACCATTTATATCTTGTAGTCCCGATCCTTCTACTAATTGAAATAACTTTTTGTAATTAATGGCTTCGTAATGAGAGTATATTTTTGGTGGGCATTTTGTTTTCTTCATCTCTAAGTATATTTGTTTGTGGTCAGACAATGAAGAATTTACAGTAATCATATGGAATTTGTCGTTTTTTAAATTGGTACTAACATGGTCCAATATTGATTTTTTTGTATCACCTGCTCTGGTACAGTATTTCTTGCTAATTTTATTTATAATCTTATGTCCTGATTCCTTCAAAAGTTGTTTATACTGTTCAGTTTTTTTGTTCTTAGTTAATAAATCAATGTTGAAATCACCAAAGACAATTGCTCTATTTCTGTGTTCCAGTTGTGACTCATATTCCTCGAGGAATAGTTTAAAATCTGTATTCCCAGGATTGTACACTACACCTACCTCCAATGCGTATTTTTCTAGCTTTATCCACAAGTAATTGTTACCTCCGGTGTATTTTGACTCTGACAAACTATGTTTGATATTATTGTGGACATATGCTGATACTCCACCTCCACCAATATCAGATCTATAATTGTAGTAGTGAGTGTAGTTTGGGAGTCGAAATTGTAATGCTTGAGCTTCCGAGCGAATCCAAGTTTCTGTTAATATAATTATATGCACTGTATTCGGTATTGCTCTTATAATACACTTCAGTTCGTCAAATTTGCCTTTTTTACGAATACTTCGAGCGTTGAGGTATAAGAATGTAAAACGTGATTTGTTGGTTGGGAAATTTTGGTAACAGTCTAGTATTTCGTAAGTATTACAATTAGCAGCATCATTTCCGGTATTAGTACTCAATGATTGTAGTTTTTTGGAGTCGTGTTTAAAATAGTCGGAGTACCGTTAACATATTTGATAGTAAGGTCTTTCTCGCCATCACTTTCACGACGCTTCAGATCATCTTTTAGACTTTTGAGGTAGTTTTGTTGAGCTGGAGTTTGGTCTGAGTAAATCTTCAAGCCATCTGGCAACTTACCCTTGTTACGTAACAGTTCTTTGGCAGGTTCGGATGAGTCAAAACATATCTTAACGCTGCGGTTTTTACCCGGATTTTGTTTACCAATTCTGAAAACTTTGATTGGTTTGGGCAGGCTCAGGAGAGAGATGACATTCAACACACTAGCTTCATCTTGTGCCATTTTTTCTTCTGCTCGAGAGGCAGTCGACTCGAGCAATCCTACAAGAATTATATTCTTTTCTCTATTCTTACGATACTGCATCTCTTGAATTACTTGCTCACTTAGGCCTAATTGGTTTTCTGATTTGAGAGATGTGGTTTGAGCCGAATGTTTTATGGTATTAAGGTCTTTTTCGAGTGACTTAATTTTATTTTCACCGAGAGTGACTGACTCTTCAAGTCTCGTGACATGATTTTTAATATCTTTCTGCTCCGACAACATGCTAGAGGTCGATGACTTAATGTCGTTGATCTGTGTCATCACTCCATCCACCTTGTCCCGAATTATGTTTATTGATTGGTCGGTAGAAGACTTCATTTCAGAAATTTGAGATTTTATATCAGAAATACTGTCTTGCATCTTTTGCATTATCTGTTCATTCGAGTTAACGTATTTTTCTAGTAGGGAACTGATACGTGTCATCTCCGATCGCATTTCCGTAAATTCATTAGAGCTATGACCATGATCTGGCCACTTACGTTTGATGCGTTGAGTAATATTCTCGTCCACGTTAAGATGACTTATTTTCGACAAGTCTGGTTGAGATCCACCGGCACTCATACTGCAAGTCGGCCGAGTTGGCGATCTCTGGACGCTCATTTTAGCATGTGTGTCTTACCACCAAACAGTACACCGCGCAAATTCAACTACACTTACTATAGGAAAGTTTTAGTTTGGTGAAAGACTTTACTGCATGACTGTACACAGTACGCAATGCAAGGCGTCACAGGCGCGAGGGAGACAAAAATATCAACCGATTGTTCTCGCAGAGGTGAAGGCGGGTTGCAGGTACAACGGCAACGTACTTGCCGTAGTATGATGAATGATGCGCAGGCACAAAACGGTCTACACTTGTTTAACACTGTTCTTCAATATAATGCCTAAACATCGAACGTCGTAATGGTTTAAATTGAATGCTACGAGTTTATTATTATTTTAAGTAAAATTGACACACGTCTGTACGAGGCGACGAACGAACTACGAACTTATACTTATACGAAAATATATCTGGTACTTAACATTACATACAATTTAGAAACTAGTGCTATATCCACAGATCTTTACCAGGGTAGACACTGCGGGCACATCAAGTTGTATCAAAGCCCTTTTATTGTTACCTACTATGACGTCACGAGAGTATCTTCGTGCTAGATTAACTCAATTCGCACCTTCGCAGACTTTCGTAGAGTTTTATGGACCAATTTGGATTGTTTTGTATTAACTACTGACGTGCTACTCGTCACTGAATCGCATCACTTGAGAAAGGCCAAATTCGTAGAAATTTGGCAAACTTTAAAAAAAAAAATACGTAATGGTCCGAATATGATTGATGACATAATATGGCACTGAGACGTGGTGGTCTTTAACTGCTGGCCTTTTGGCAAATCTCAGAATTGCACAGTGAGTAATGGAGAGACCTATGCTCGGAGTTTCTTTGTGCGATAGAATTCGGAACGACGATATACGCCGAAGAACCAGAGTCACCGACATACCTAGCTATTAAAATTTGCAATTTGAAGTGTCAATGGTCTGGCCACATCTTTCGAAGAACAGATAACCGATGAGGAAAAAACATTTCTTGAGTGGAGACCAAGAACCGAAAGACACAGCGTAGGTAGGCCTCCACTAGATGAAGCGACGACATCGTGAGAGTCGTGGGCATCCAGTGGATGCAGATGACAGGCCGTCGTTCAGTGTGGAGTTCTAAGGCGGAGGCCTATGTTCAGCAATGGACGTCTTATGGCTGATGATGATTATGATGACAACGTACTAATGATCGAAATTAATTAGGCAGCGTTCACACATTTTCTGCGCGAACCCGCGCACGCGCAGTGCCCGCGCCGACTCTACTCCGCTTATGAAAAGCTACCCGAACGCGATCATCGCACGTTGAAATTGTGTAGTATGAACGCGCTCTTATGCGACGTGCTAGTTGGAGCAGTGATCCAACTTAAGACAGGCCATAGACTTGTAAAGTACCTAGGTGGACTCGCGGGTTCTATACTCATAAATATTTGTGGGTATATCGCAAGCCATTATGAAGAGCGAGCCATATATCCGAGAGCTTTCCCGTGTTAATGGACACAGCCGCCGCTCGTGTGGCGGTAACTTTTACAACAACCTCTATGAACACGATAATGGGTCTACTTATTCGTTATTACTCGGAAAGTGGTTACTGTCGCTAAAACCATTATAGATACCATCTATTAAAATGTCATGTTAATTGTTAGTACCTCAGATAAGACAAACAAGGGATATATGGTAAGGTAGCGTGGCGGTGCGAACGCATCTGGCCTAATGCTATCTTGATGCGTGTAGTCGAACTCACACAGCAGATTTTGGGGCTTTTTAGGGTTCTTGTATTCATGATGACGCCACAGACTTAGAGACCATCCCAGAATTTTGAGGAATCTATCGATACTTCGATCTCAGAATCAGTCAGTCAATCAGTGATTCAGTTTACTGTAGGTGGAAAAGGAAACATACCTGCAAGCATCATAAAGTACATACACGTTAAACACAATATACCTACCCCTTTACAATAGTTATATGATTATTTACGGGATCAGTCTTCCCGTGAACATGGTGCATGTAACTGCGCCGATATATCGGGAGCTCCTTCCACAACCTTACCTCGGTAAATATCCCGTAAATAATCATATAACTGTAGTGAACAACCGTTATAGTTTAAAAACAGTGGTTTACAATACCCCTTTGTTTTGCGTCGTCGTGTAAAAGTGTGGGTTACTCACCCAAATACACGGAAGACATCTTCTTGGAGACGTTCTCGTCGATGTAAGTGACGCCGAGCGTGAAGAGCGGCGTGGCGCCGGCGCCGTGCAGCAGTTGCGCGAACACAAAGATGGCGACGGCCCAGGCGCCGCCCTCCGACTCGGCCGCACCTGGCTCGCCGCACGATGCCGCCACCTGAAAATAAGGGGCGTGTGGGAAAACCATGGAACAACAGACCATAGGTTCATCACGGCGAGGTAAAGGATGAGCTGTCAATGTCAAGTGGTTACTTATATCATCATAGACGTAAGGAGTCAGTCACACAATTCGTTGCGGCACGACGGTACTAGCGGCCATTTACGACGACACAATTATGGTATTCATGACTATCATGACGATATTATAATCGAAGGTTAAGTCATGCGTAGCAACAAAAACGGAAAACGCCTTGACGCCAATATTTTAAAACAATTACCTGTGGATAGCTTTACAACTGTTTCTCAAGAACAAGGCTGGTGGAAAATACTGAAATTGAAAGCGTTTTCTACAAACCGTTAAATTTTATAGTTATCGTAGTAACCACGGTCATCAAAATAATTAGTGATAATTTCGCTACAATTTTATACCCTGCCTGTTTGATAGACTGATATGCTTCAATTGAGTATAGGTTATATACTCCAGGACCTGGATTTTCTAAACAATATGTATGACTGGTGAGTTTTTTTATCAGAAATTAAATAATTCGAACATGACAGGTATATGGCGTAGAACTGTTTTTTTTTTATGATACTGAGTGACGAGACGAGTGAAGTCGCTCGCCTGATAGCTCTTCACGCTTGCCCATAACAGCTAACCCCATTCAGAATTTTGAACAACTTCAACAGTTCAAAACCCTGGATGGCAATGCACTGCGGTCGTCACCCCGAGATATAAGATGTCAAATATCTGTGTGCCCTGTGATTTCGCTGGAAACATTGCCCTTCAATCCGGAACACAGTAGTGTTTGCACACTACTGCTTGGCGGTTGAATAACTGGCGAAAGTGTGGTGCTTCCCCAGGCGGACCCCTGCATAAGAGTCCTACCACTACAAAACTTACTACTTAACTTCATTATTCTAAAATAGGCTTGATTACTCATTGAAACTGATCGAAGCCCGATCGCATTGTCCTATTGAATGTGCCTAAATGAATGACAGACCGAATTTCGATCTATTCGACGTTTTGTTTGCCTATTTTATTTGTCCCTGTCACATACATTTAATAGTATATGTCTGTGGTACCTGTGCCCTGTGCAGTGAAGTTTACGAATCACATTGTTCGTGTCATCAGCGAAACTGCTTCCTGCTAAATATTCTCTTTTTTCCTCGTGAATGGATTTTGGCGTCACAAGATTTGTGCATTACCAGTGTCAACTTGTCAAGTATTGAAATATTTTAAATTTTTATTTAATACCTTTAAACAAGTCATAATCAAATTCAGAATAAAGAAAAGTACCTACTCGTAAGTGACAGACAAGTCTTGCAAAGTGGTGGAGACTTTCATGGAGAAACACGAAATGACATTCATGTTTCGCCTCGTTATATCATTTTCAACATCACGTTGAATTCATCCCCTAATTCTCCAGACTTAGGGGTGTTTTTTAACCTACCTTGAGATATACCTAAGCCCATTCAATAAAATCGGTTTAAAATCGGCGATAATATTGCACAAAAAAATCTGACAAATTAGAAGCTCTTTTTTAAAGAATTTGAAGATGGCACTGGATTCTAGTTTTAAATAGATTGTTGAGTAGACTCAAACAATTTCATACTCGAATGCAGCAGCAGAGTAATTTCAAAGTATGCGAGGCGCGTTTTTTGAACGGCAAAGCGAAAAAGTGAGAAGCGGGATAAAAAAGACCCACCTTACATACCTTATTATTCCCTTTTTTCAATAAACAACAAGAACAAGTTCAGGTTTTTAGTAAAACACTGGATTTTATAATAACATTAAGTTATTAACCGGTTATTAATCAAAAGCCTAGATTTTTGATCAAAAACCTGATATTATCATAAACCTGCGACATGTACCTAATACTACATATAGGAAATAGTTTATAATGTATAACCACAGAAAAGAGAAGTAAATAGAACGGAAATGAGAAGGAAAAATCTGTCACCAAGCATTATGTTATGACAGAACCTTGATTGAACATTCTTATTTAGATCAACGCGTCGATCTCCGCGTCACAGTTGCTAAATGATTTCGAATGACTGACGTTTGGTTTATATACTGGCTACAACAAACTTCTTACAAAAATGCCTTGACAGCCGTTTTAATTTATACAAAAAACAATATTTTTTTTTCATTGAGTTAATATATCCTTGGATATAAACCGGTGTATAGAGTAAGACAGGCGTAAAAGCCGACTTACAGTTCTATTACTGGTACACAAGTCATCAGTATCGTCGCTGGGCACCCGGTACGCGTCTACGAGGAAGTGCGGCAGCGCGAACAGCAGGGAGCCCGCGCCCATCAGCAGCACGCCCCAGCCCAGCCAGCGTGGCTTCGAGGAACTGCTCCGCCCGCCCAGGTACGTCACCGGAGCCAGGCATACGAATGATGCCATGTCGTACCTGAGAAGCAAAGGCAGATTGTCCAAATTATCATCTTCCGTTTTTTTTTTTGTAACAATGCTTACGATTGGGCCAAGTGCCTTGGTGGAAGAAGCCTATGCTATGCAGTGGACAGTCCTTGAAGCGGCCAAATTCTGGTAATACATTAATCTTTGTTTCAGGTGGGGGTGTGGGGGTGGGGGTTAACCTCCACACTGAACGACATCCTGCTATCTGCAACAACTGGATTTTATCACGCAAAGGAACTCCGAGCATAGCTCTCTCCATTGCTCGTTGTGTGATTGTGAGTTTTTAGTCGGTTAATAAATTGATGATGACCAAATCGACTTCCAAGATTTTGTTTAGATACTTCCTAGAGAGGCTTATAGGTACGCACCCGCCCGCGATGACTCCGGTCTGCATGGAGCGCAGCCCGAACCGCTTCTCGATGGTTGTGATCACCACGTTCACGAACCCGTTAACCACCATCCCTGCAGGCAACGGAAACATTTGTAAGGAACTATTTTAGTATAGAGTGGTGGTCGAATGTGCGCTTTACAATCTGACGGCACCCGGTTCGATCTTGGGCCCTGCACTAATGACTTATTTAGTATACTAAACCTAAATACATTTTTCGCACGACAATGTCCAATTACATATCATGCAACCTCAACGTAAAGTAAAGCATTATCTCTTAAGGGATATTAAAGTTGTATGAAACTCCCTTGGGAATAAAGTGATTTGAATTTGGAACGTTAAATTCATGTGGAAACTCGTGGAAAAGTCTATGTAAAAAAAACCCTATGGCATTGTAAAGAGGTTTGTTCGAAAATCGAACTGGCCACCATACAAGGTTAATTACAAAGAATGTGAAACAAAAGACGTTGCTGTGATTTTCAGTGAAACCTGGCTTTTTATTGTCTCGCAGAAGGTGTGCAAAGTAGTCTTGGGCAGATTGTACCCCTCGCTTCACTCAGGGTTCAATATGCCGCCCGCGACGTAAGACACTGCTTCATTCCCTTAGTATGCATAATCTACAATTGTGCAGTTTCGGTGCCATCGCTCAAAAACGGTGAAAGAAACCATAGTGAAGAAAACGTTATGTCCAAGAACCTTAAAAGTTCAAAGACATATGACATTCACCATGCACTGGGCCAGCATGATGGATTACGGCCCATCATTTCTTTCTGAGAGAAGGCCTCTGAGATGTGGCCGAGCAGATAAAAGCGCGGCATTCGGGTAATAACTGGGAGTAATACATCTTATATCTCGGGGTGACGAGCGCAGTGCATTGCCATCCAGGGTTTTGAACTGTTGAAGTTCAAAATTCTGAGTGGCGTTGAGCTGTTATGGGCAAGCGTGAAGAGCCATCAGCCGAGCGACTTCGCTCGTCTCGTCACCCAGTATCATTAAAAAAATTATATAATATGGAAATTCCCATATCTCAGACGACGTTAAAATGTGATTTTTCGATATTACTTCATGAAATTCTCGACCACGTGCAGGAATAGGCTCCCAAAAATAACCGGATATCCTCAGGCCATAGACATATCGGTTGTTAAAGTTGCACGTCCGGGCCGTTTGACCGGACAGTCTGATGGACGCCGGACGTACAGACAAAAATAGAATGGCATTCGTCGGAAATCGTTCAATTCCATTATTTGCTGCGCTGAATGATTTTAGAGTCAATATAAATTCAGATTTATATTGGATTTTAATAGATTTTATTTTTGGATGGTCGATTTTTGTAGGTGAGTAAAAGCTTTACCATTTTTTAACGCGCAATTGCCTTTATTAACTAAACAAATTACAAGCTACCTAAATAATAAATACCTAAACCTATACAAATAAAAAATACATATTGAATTGTACAAATACCTTTTACACAAAACAAATACCTTTTTCAGAGATGTCTCAGTGCTCACCAGGTTTAATGCCGGAAGTGACCACAGACTTGTACGGGGCACTCTGAATATCGATATCAAGCTTGAAAGAGTCAGATTGATGAAGTCAACACTCCGTCCAAACCTGCTCCAAACCGTGGTTGGATCTGAAACGTTCCAGTTAAAGCTGGAGAACCGATTTTCTGTTTTGGAAACCACAAATGACGTGGATCAAAGACTCGGTCAAGTGGTAGACGTCATGCGAGATGAGGGCACGAAATTTTGCGAGGCGAGGCGTAAAGGCAGGAAGTCAAAGCTTTCGAGGGAAACTCTGCAGCTAATGGAAGAACGACGTGATAATCCCACGTTAACTTCGTTAGAACAGGCGACACTAAGTAAACAAATTACCAAACTTGTACGACGCGACCTCCGATCATATAACACGCTCTTGATTGAAAAATCAATTGAGCAAAATCGGGGGTCGAAGGTATTCGTCCAGCCACTGGGTAGAAGCCACCTGACGAAGTTAACCACCTCGACGGGGAGACTCGTTACTTCCAAGCCGGAGATCCTTTCGGAAGTGGAGAACTTCTACGGCCAACTCTACGCATCGCATGCCCCGCATCTCCCACCTGACACTGAAGACGATAGAGCCACTTTAACCCGCCACTACACGGAAGAACTGCCAGATATCAGCCCGGATGAGATCGTGCTAGCTCTAAAACAGCTTAAAAATGGAAAAGCCGCGGGTAAGGACGGGATTACAACAGAGCTCTTAAAAGCCGGTGGAACTCCGATACTTAATGAGCTCCAAGAATTGTTTAATACCGTCCTCTTTACCGGGAGAACTCCGCAGGCATGGCACAGAAGCGTGGTGGTATTGTTTTTCAAAAAGGGGGATAAAACCCTTTTGAAAAACTATCGACCCATCTCGCTTCTGAGTATAAGCTGTTTTCAAGGGTTATCACGAACCGTCTTGCGCGAAGGCTCGACGAGTTTCAACCCCCAGAGCAGGCCGGGTTTCGAAGCGGGTACAGCACCATAGACCACATTCACACAGTGCGGCAGATTGTACAGAAGACGAAAGAGTACAATCGGCCCCTTTGCTTGGCGTTTGTGGACTATGAGAAGGCTTTTGATTCGGTCGAAACATGGGCTGTTCTGGAGTCCTTACAGCGATGCCAAGTTGACTGGCGATACATAGAAGTGATGAGATGTCTGTATGACGCCGCAACAATGACCGTCCAAGTCCAGAACTAGCAAACAAATCAAATCCATCTGCATCGAGGTGTGAGACAAGGGGATGTTATCTCCCCGAAATTGTTCTCAAACGCAATGGAAGATTTGTTTAAGACTCTGGACTGGACAGGAAAAGGCATAAATATTAATGGCGAGTACATCTCTCACTTGCGTTTTGCAGACGAAATCGTCATAATGGCTGAATCGGTGGAGGACCTACAAAGGATGCTTGACGGCCTAGCCAATTCTTCCCAACGCATCGGTCTCCGGATGAACTTGGATAAAACCAAGGTCATGTTCAACGAACACGTTGCTCCGGGACCGGTTGCCATAAATGGCTTCACTCTGGAGATTGTTCAACAATATGTTTACCTAGGGCAGACGCTCGAACTAGGTAAAAACAATTTTGAGAGTGAGGCCAAGAGAAGAATACAGTTGGGCTGGGAGGCGTTCGGGAAATTACGTAGAGTCTTCTCGTCACCTATCCCGCAAAGTCTTAAGACGAAAGTTTATAACCAGTGCGTTCTACCTGTCATGACTTACGGTGCCGAAACGTGGACACTTACAGTTGGAGCGGTCCACATGTTCAAGGTCGCTCAGCGAGCTATGGAGAGAGCCATGCTTGGGGTTTCTCTGAGGGATCGTATCCGGGACGAAGTAATTCGCCAGAGAACCAAAGTCACCGACATAGCTCAGCGTATTAGCAAGCTGAAGTGGCAGTGGGCCGGTCATATCTGTCGCAGAACCGATAACCGTTGGGGTAGACGTGTTCTAGAGTGGAGACCGCGAATCGGCAAACGTAGCGTAGGACGCCCTGAAACTCGGTGGAGTGACGATATACGTAAGACGGCTGGCAGTGGCTGGAAGATAAAAGCCGAAGATCGGGCTGAGTGGCGTGCCTTGGGAGAGGCCTATGTCCAGCAGTGGACTAGTATAGGCTGATTATGATGATGATGACAAATACCTTTTATAAAAAAACTGGCAAATGCGGGTCGGGCTCGCGCACTGAGTTCTCCATACCACCACAAAATACAGAAAGTAGTGCTAAAAGACTGGTGGGCTACTTTTGGTGGGGATTAATATGCAAGGATTATGTGTATCATACTGCACTGAAACGTGGTCTCTCACTATGGACCTCATTAACTAGCTCAAAGTAGCACAACGAGCTATGGAGAGGGCTATGCTCGGGGTTTCTCTAGGAGATCGAATCAGAAATGAGGTGATCCGTAGATGAACGAAAGTTACCGACATAGCCCACCGGATTAGCAAGTTGAAGTGGCAGTGGGCAGGCCACATTGCACGCAGAACAGATGGCCGATGGGGCTGAAAGGTTCTCGAATGGAGACCACGGACCGGTAAGCGCAGCGTAGGACGTCCACCCACAAGATGGACAGACGACCAAAAAGAGACCGCAGGAAAACACTGGATGCAGGCCGCTTCCAACCGGCCCTTTTGGAAATCGATGGCGGTGGCCTATGTCTAGCAGTGGACTTCTTTTGCCAGAAAAATGATGATGATGATGGGTATTATCACCGTAAGTATAAATATCTGGGACATTTTTGCACACACGGTCATCTGACCCCAAACTAAGCAAAGCTTGTAATATGGCTGCCAGAGACTGATATACGTACATATATATTTTTAAATACATACTTAAATAGATATTAACACCCAGACATAGAACAAACACAAATGTTTGTCCTAGATGGGAATCGAATCCACGCCCCCAAGCACAGAAGTTAGGTTCACTACCAACTGAGCCACCGGGGCAGTCGTATGCAGATTAGTTACAGTTTTACCCCATTCTCCTTTGAGAACTCTATTATCAATGTTTTGTCAACTTCCCTTCAATGTCATAAAATAATAATTTGGGACGGGTGTTAACGTTTTGATAAAACTTCATGTTCGGATAATCCGGAAATAGTTTCGTGAAAATAAAGCAGATATACCGGCCATACTGACTTTAATTGTTATAATATAAAACAATGAATAAAGTAAAATTTTACATTAATATAAAAACCTTACGTTACGGGAAATGGGTGAAATTTAAGCGGTATTCATCCCCTAATTTTCTACCCTTCAAGATGGAATATTTTATTCATATTTGAATAGGACCAACCCCAAAATAAGTATAGCTTATTAAAAACAAAACTGTTACCGGCGCGCGGCAGCGAATACTATATCGTGTAACATGCACAAAAAAACTTTATTTATATCACAATATAGTAATGTGATTAAATAAAGTAATTTAATCACATTAAAGTTATTTTTAGGTAATAAATTAGATACCTATATAACCTAAAAATTATACCCTATGACATTCTAAACATGAAGATGAATCTAACGACAACTCACACATCAAAACCGCCCAAAAACATTACCTACTCTCCTTAGGCAGTCGTGTAAAAAATACAACCTCTTTTTTTGAAGACGGGTGAAAATTTTATGAACCCTTAGCACAATAATTTATTTAGCTAAGTGATTGCACGATGCCACCCTCCTAAACCGCTGAATGTTTGCATCGTCACGCCTAATTCTAAATCTTCGTAAGGATTCCATTACTTGGTCAATAATACGCATCGTTTAATCTGTAAGCTCATTCGCAAGCTTAGCACATCAATTTATATGTCACTGAGGAAATGAGGGAACTACATTTTCCATAAAACCCTTGGTCCTTAAAATGCGCCAGTGGCTCCCTGACTCAACTCTGTCTGATAAATTTGTCGCACTGTACCAAAGGGCCGGGTGCGATGCTTCGTCACGTGCGGAAATATAATACAGGCTGGGATATATAAATATAAAGAGAGGGCGGGAAAGTAAAAGGATTTAAAATACACAGTTAGATTATCAGGTTTTCGAAGGTAAATGTAGTATAGGTATGATAATAGTAGGTACATTACTTTACGCGGGCGTAAACGAAGAAACAAACTAATATACGGGTTAGTGGGTATAATCCCACATAACCTGCACCCCAATGCAGCCGGGTATTTTTGGAAGATTTCCCCCTCGAAAAAAAAGGTAAAGATACTACGATGACGTCTAAAAAGCTTCAAAGGCTACATATCATTTGACAGACGGCCTTATACGCTTTGTAAATCACGTGACTGATTCTATATTTGAATTTGTAATACACTTTTTGTGATTACAAACTTACATTTGTCATAGTTGGAAAACCGACAGTGATGTAGACTGTACGAGGCAGTACGAGACAGATTCAGGATGTTTTTTTTCAGGTCTGTGGTACAAGAGAACATGGTTTCAAGTTATTCCTTGAATGTTTCAACCTTTTTACTCGGCTGCTGGATGTTTTTCAGGTGTTGTTAAAAGTTATTAAAAACTTTGTTACAAGTTAAAACAGGAATTGGTATAAAACTTTTAAACACGTATAAACGTACAACATTTCTTACTCAACTGTCCAAAACACATAATTTACACCAGAAAAATATTTGTAAAATATTTAGTATTTTCACGAATCATATGTAAGATTTTTCCCTCATTGTGCCTTCACCCCTAGCGCCCGTTTCCAAAGATTTGCAGCCGTATTGTGTGCTGAATTACGGAAATTTGGGTCGAGATGATTAATTAGTTATTTAACTACCACGTCATGGTGTTAATGTGGTAGAGTTCAATTGTTCCTTAGGTTTGTTAAATCTACGTGGTGTCAGCAGAATAAAGGCATCCACAGACCAAAACAGCAGCAAAGGCCACGCAGGTATTATAGAACAGGGGTTCACTAGGTACAATCTGGTATCTGGGTGTCTTCAAGTCACAAGCGAATCAGTTTCTTCTAGGCAAACGCGTCATCGCTTTTTGCACTGTATTTTTTATTTATTTATTACAAACCAGTTAAAATAACAATCATAAAATAATAACAGATTAGCAATTTACTAGCCGCAAGAACAGTTGTTCCAATGGGCCCCAAACTAGGCAAAGCCTGTATCTCGGACGCCCTATAGCCAGTTAACAGCCTCCTGTTAATGCGCTTATGTTTGTACACATTATCTTATATTAATAATATAAATAAATATTTATAAATGCATGTAATAAATGAAATAAAACAACACCAAAAACAGACACAGCATTGGAGAAAACTTAAGCATTTCATATTCAATATTTTTATTTATATATTTATATTAATACCTACGTTAAAAAATATATAATGAATATTTAATTGAATTATTTAAAATAATAAGTTATGTCAAATGGATAGTATAATTATTATTTTTTAGACATTATTGCACGCATTGCATACATGGTCATCTTATCCCAAACTAAGCAAAGCTTGTAATATGGCTGCCAGAGACTGATATAAGTACATACGTAAAATATATATTTTTAATTTAAAAAGGTGTTAACATGAGACATAGTATGAAAAAAAAAATATCTGGGACATTATTGCACACATGTTTATCTGACCCCAAACTAAGCTAAGCTAATATGGCCGCCAGAGACTGATATACATACATATATATTTTTAAATACATACTTACATAGAACAAACACAAATGTTCATCACACAAATGTTTGTCCTAGGTGAACCCACGCCCGCAAGCGCAGAAGGCAGGTCACTACCAACTAAGCTAACGGAGCTGTCAATTAGTATAAGAATTATTAATTATACGAGATTACATTCCTCAACAATAATTTATAGATTAATACCATCACGAAAGCTTTACATCTGATTAATAAATACAGCATATTCTCTATTGGCAACGTTCCTTGTTTACTCATTTTTACATGGACCAAAGTTAGCGCGAAGATAAAAAACTTTCATATAGCTGGGTTCTCCCACACCATATCTACACTTCCACAGCCTTGTACATAAAATACTGTCCGTTTATCAGGAAATAATCCCGACGGCCACAAAGTATTATTAAATACTTTGCTTACCGAGAAAAGTCTCTCGGAATCCCAACTAATGTTGGGCATTAACGGGATTGCACAAATCCCGGGAAAATCCCAGAAATGAAACAATGACTGTCCCGGGACGCGAGATGTAAGTAATGTCCCGTGGATTTGTCCTGTGTGGAAAGCGCACATTTCTGAAGGCGACAATTGTTTAGTTTTGTCGAGAAGGAATTGTGGTGGTATGAAGTTTTTGGTCAAACTAATGTGCCTGGCTTACTGTTGATATAAAATAATTTCTATTTTAACGCGCAAGTTCGCGTTTGTCCACTAACTTGACTGTTAGTAATTAAAGCAACAAAGATTTATAACCCGAACCAATTTTCATAGTTTTTATTTAATGTGAATTGATGAAGTGTGTTTTTAGCTGATTCAAGAAAAACTGTTCAGCTTTTTGTCTCTTTTCTAGTTGATAAGGGATGTGAGCAATTTCCACAGGTCTGATCGATTAGGAATTCGGTATCCTATTACTTCATTGCAATTCAATAGTATTGCGAAAACATGGTAACCTTGAGTTGATGCTGCAGCATCACCTGGACTGGATCTGCAGGACATCCAATTCCTCAGCGGTATAGAGTTATATTTTTTTTATTTAAGTTTAATGGCAAGTGATCATGATGTAGACGTGTTATTTTACCCACGACGGAACCGAAAATGTATTTATGCGTTTTGGTGTAAGAGGTTTTAGTATGTTTGTATCTCGGTTACCATTTAGTCCACATCACCTGAACCTTAATCGTGGGTATGTT
Source organism: Agriopis leucophaearia (assembly GCA_949125355.1). Lineage (NCBI taxonomy): Eukaryota > Metazoa > Arthropoda > Insecta > Lepidoptera > Geometridae > Agriopis > Agriopis leucophaearia. Next base: position 3,061,256 of record OX421262.1, read on the forward strand.
TATTATTTCTGGGACCTTAGCTCGAAACAGTGGGGAAAATCACGCGAACGTGAACCTTAACGCGCGAAGCTAAGGTTCGCGGTAACGCAACTTTTCGCATCACCTAAACAGAATCGCTTCAAACAGGTAGCCGTAAGGCCCCTGATTGTAAAAGACATTTAAGGTAATCTTACACTGCCATCGGACTTTTGGTGAAACGTCGTTTTGTGCTTGGCGTATCAGAATCAGAAGATACATTTCGCAGAATGTTTTAGTAACAAATATAGCAATAACAACAAAACGTAAAATAAAATCCAACTCGAAAAATCATGACAAACAGTTATGCCTTTACTTGAGCGCCATGTTCTCCACATTTCACAGGCACTTGATCTTTAGAATGTTAGAAGTTACGGAGTTTTCCTAATCCCACGAGTGCATTAAACAAGCGGTAAATAAAGAGCAATTAAAGCTAATATTAAGCAAGTTTTCCGCTCGTTGCGCTCATAAGCAGGCCCCGGCACGCTGGAGTGAGCACGCCTCGCAGGATCGCGACTCTTGGATCTTGTACTCGAAGGGCTGCGTTACGGCATTTACAAGTTTACAAGTCTACGCTAGCTCATTGGTACCACCTAGTGTCTGTCTCATTAGAATGAGGTCCCAGCCCAGCTGTGAATGATGAATTTGAATATCTGCTCTCTGTGTGGGTATTAATTGTCTGTCTCTGTGTCACCAGCAGGTCTATTATGAATCTTTGATTGGGATCGCGACTTGTCAAAATTATGTCCAAAAAAAAGCGTTGTCTATTTCCAATTTTGTAGTATGAAATTGGAAATAGACAACGCTGTTTTTTTTTTTTGCGTCATAAACCCTTTCAAGTGTCAAAATTCTGTCAATTCTGACACTGACTGATCCCGATCAAAGATCCATAATAGCCCCGCAGCATTATGTGGCATAGCGTCCCCGACACATGAAAACATTTGTGTGAGAGCTAAAAGTTGATATTTCCTCAACTTGGTTGTGTTGCACCAATTTGCGCGGTTATGGCAAACAGTATCTTCATTAAATATCCAGTAAAATCATATATTGATTATAAATAGTTGACCATATTAAGTTAAGTGTAATTTTTGAAACATTATTGGTGAAACTTTTCTCAGTAGAATAATTCGGCGAAAACATGTATTCTAAAACACGTTATTCGTTTTTTCTCGGAGTTTAGAAGTTCTTGACGATTTGTTTTTTATACGTACTCTAGTGATCATTTGTATAATTAAATTCCATGTATTTTTTTTTTTTTTTTTTTTCAGGTAGGATAATTTATTACAATAACTTAATCAACATTCCAATAGTAAAAATAAATAAAAAATGTAAAAACCATGTAAATTAATTTTATTTTAAATTAAAATGGTCCTTGAGTAATCTAGAGTTTTATCATTCGTCAAATCGGTTTATAAATAACGGAGTTCTGAGGTAACATAAGAAAACCAATTTAATAGAGAACCCTCTCTTTTTTTGAAGTCCTTTAAATATAGCTCAAATTCCGTTTAGTCTTTTCTTTTTTATATGGCGTAAAGTACAAGAGTTACATAATTACGTAGTCTACAAAAAAAAAAACTTGAATTAGTGATGTAAAGTAGGGCCTGGCTCAATTTGAGTGAGTAGGTAAGCAGGCAGACATGTTACCTGCCTGCAAGGCGGAAACGGCTGATTGCAGGCAAATAACGTGTGATTGGCTGTTTACTGCTTACAGACATTCATACGGAAATTACCTATATGGAGCATCTACTTAGATAGGTACGGCAACTTTTACATCACCAGCAGATTTTTTTTTAAACCGAATTTATTCTCAATTCCGTTTGTTTTTTATTATTTTCATAAAATATAACTGGGAATCTTCTCGTGTATTGCCACGCACATTACTGAGCGAGGCTATCGAGAGACACGGTGAAGCATTGGGTGTATCACTCGACATCTCAAAAGCCTTTGATAGGGTTTTTCACGAAAGCCTCATCAACAAGCTCCCATCTTAAGGACTGCTTGCTCCCCCTTTACTACTGGATTTAAAGACATTTTGAGGGAACGATCGATTCGAGAAGTCGTTGACGGTTTATGTGATCCATTGGCGATTAACGCCGGCTTACATCAAGGAAAAAAACTATGGTACCGTCAGCGGTCAAAGCTGCAGAGTGAGGAACCTCCTGACAATGTGCGCCGTGTCCAGGGTGACCGCCTTTTGCATCTGACCCTTGACCCAACCGTTTAGCGAGAGCAATGAAGCGAGAGCCTCTTAAGATGTTGTTCGAGGCTCTTCGCTATAAGACCATTCACCGAAACGACTTGAGGAACAATTATCGTCTAGTCTAGTCCCGTGAGCCAAGTCATCATGGTATTTGCTGAGTTTGTCCTTCTAGACCTTCACGAGGTTCTCGTCATGTGGGATAGTGATGTCGACGAGCACTGCCCGACGCTGGGACCGGTCGACCACCACGATATCAGGCTTATTGGCGAAAATAGTCCTGTCAATCTGCTGTCAATAGAATACATTTTTTAATGTAATTCTAGGTACACCAATTACACTTGTAAACCAATTCACGTGTTTTTTTTTATTATGTAGAGGAATGTATCAAGGTGATTCCACAAAAATTTAATTCACTTTGGCTCAGTAGTTTTTGACCCAGGTCACAGACTGGTGTCTGTGACCCAGCTTTAATAATACGAGTAATATTTCTTGAGCGCCTGTTGATTTGGCAATGTTAATATGTAGTTTTGATGTCGGTTTTTATATTGAGAAATATAATATATAAAAAAAGGATATTATATTATCATCATTTTATCCGGGAAAATGCAAAATAAATAAAATTTTGTACATAAAGCGACTCGGCGCATACCTGAGAAAAAATATCAGCAAATGAGAAGATACAAGATAAACAAGTACATACGAGTAACAATGATCACATTTTCCTTATAGCACGATTGAGTGCACCCAAGTCGGCAGAGTGTATTATTTATGCCAGTGGCAGGCGGCTGTGTCGGACACTTTTAAACTGTTTATGTCGCGGACTCGATACACTCGCGTATCATAGGCCAGGGGCCTGAGGGGCAACACAACATCGAAACTTTCTTAACCGACTTCCAAAAAGGAGATTTTTAATTCAACTAAATTAAATATCTGGGACATTATTGCACACATGGTCATCTGACCCCAAACTAAGCAAAGCTTGTAATATGGCTGCCAGAGACTGATATACATACATATATATTTTAATAAATATTAACACCCAGACATAGAACGAACACAAATGTTCAGCACACAAATGTTTGTCCTAGGTGGAAATGGAACCCACGCCCCCAAGCGCATAAGGCTGTCAATCGTTTTTTTTTTTTTTTTAGGTTTTTACGTGGTCAGGCGAAGTGGCATTGGGCAGGCCACATCGCTCGAAGAACCGACAACCGATGGGGAAGAAAGGTTACAGGTTAAAGGTACATACAATAAGTTTTTATTAAGCAGAAAACCACTGCCTTAGTACCTCACTAGCCCACGTTTTCACGGTTCGCTTGCTCCGATTGCTACGAGCATTCGAATCTGATTCAGCATCCGATATCTGTTAATGAAGAATGTAAGTTTTACCTGTTTACAAGTTTCGTGGTAGTATTGATTACTTTTCTTTTAAAAGCAAGTTTTGCAAGTTTGTCTTTTAATCAAATTACAACTAAATATTGTCTTTTGAGAGTTTTGATGTAGACGCGTGTAAAGTATTATCTATTCTGTGTCAAGGGCCCTGATTCTATAACTAAAACACGTACGTAATACAGCGTCTTAAGTTAACCTCAAAAAATCGGCCTCTATTCCTTAGGAAATATAGGCCAACTTTTTGAGGTAAACTTAACGCGCCGCGTTACGAGCGTGTTTGTAGTTATTATGGAATCAGGGCCCAGGGACCTTATAGCCGTGACAGACACGTCAACTTGGCTGACAAACCGCCGTCTGAAAAAGAGAAAATTTTCTCTTTCTCTCCCGTTGGTCAGACGGCGATTCGTCAGCCAAGTTGACTCGTCTGTTACGGCTATTACAGCTACCTGTTATAAGCGAATCTATGTGATTGCGAAAAGTTGCACGACCGCAAACTGTATCTCGGCGCGTTTAGGTTCGCGTGATTTTGCAAACTGCGCTAATTCGAGCCCGCGGTTAGAGTTAGCCGTAACGGCCCTGGATCCCAGTGGTTAGTTTTTAACCGACTTCAAAAAAGAATGTCCTTAATTTGACTGTATTTTTTGTACGTATTACGCGGTATCTTCGACGATTGTGAACCTTTTTTTAATAATAATAAATGTTTATTTCAAAAAGTTTTATGACAACAATATATAGATGTTTCCTACAAATGGTTGTGAATGATCCATTATATTCCCACTTCTAAGGTTGGCAAATTAAGGGATGTATGTATATGATTAATGATTGTATTAAACATTACATGTATTTTCATAATGTTTCCAAAACTCCACAGAAGCCTCTAGTAGTCTCCACCACTTTACTAGGGCATGATTTGGACTTAACTGTGACTTAATGTGCTTGATCTGACTGTGACTAATAAAACTTTAAAATATCAATACTTGACACTGGCACATACACATGTCGTGCGACGCCAAAATCCGGAAGAAAAATCATTATTTTTAAGGTGTTACGTTTCATGTTTCGCGGGAAATTCAAATTTCAAACAGTTTTATTGTCCTTGTAGCTAGGCCAGGTAATTATTGTGAAATGACACAGTGTTTGCGAAAATTGTTGGTTGTTCTTTACATTATCGTGTACAGCTATTAATCAGTAACTCACCATATTACTTACATTTGTCAATAAACCGTTTGAAACAGCAAAAATTTGTTTATTGACAAATGTATGTAATAATGTGCATTAGAGATAAATAGCTTGACGTGAGTTTGTAAAGAATAATAATCAATTTTCGCAAACATCATGATCGTTTACAATAATTACTCGGCCTAGCTACAAGAACAAAAAAACTGTTTGAAATTTGAATTTCCCGCCATACGTGAAACGTATCACCTAAGTAGTTGTGTATATCAGTTCGTAACACATTGCCGAAATTTTCGCTCAAGTGCACCAGTGCAAGTTAGAGCGAAATATCTTGGAAGTTGTTACTTATATCCTAAGTTGGCTAGTTAAGTTGCGACTAAGTTAGCCGGGACATTAGCTCCCAACACCTGTCGTGTGATGAATTAGGTGCTTCGGTTTCACTTAACTACAACTTGAGCTGGAAGTTTCGAGCTCAATTTAAGGAGACCGAGAATGATGTAAATACGTGAACTTCTTTGGCCGTGTTGAGCTATTTTTGGTAGAGACAAAACTTATGGCTATTTCCTGCTTATAGGTTTGCGTCACCGACATGTTAATGTGATTGTTTTTCCAGTAGTTTTCACTGCTGTCAGCAGTGAAAACTACTGAAAGTGTTGCTTGGTGTAACAAGTATTCATAGGTAGCGTATGACTGCTTCAGTCAGCCCATCTGCTTGTTTGTCAATATGGCATTAAAAAAGATTCACTTCTTTTTTCTCAACAAACGCAAATTATTTAGAGAGTAAAACTTGAAATCCCCACCCATCACTTTAGCCGCAGAATGACAACCTGCGAACTTTTTTAATTAATTCCAGAGGTGCCAACATAATTAACGTGTTAATCACAGTGAAACTTATGATTGACGTCTTGCATTATTTAAACTTTGCACTTCTTTGACAACTTCATACATGTCAAATATGTACCGTGGATGATAATGAAGTGTGCATATAAATAGCCTCTTAAGTTTCGCTCCCGTGTTTGGTGAGTTAATTGCCTCGAAGCGGTTTCCTTATTTTCTATGCTGCTGTAGACTACAGTAGCTCTGGAAACCACATGGAGGAGGATGGTATATAATTATATGGTATACCAGCTGCGCCCCGCGGTTTCACCCGCGTGGTGATGAAAATCGGTGATGATGATGATGAAAAGTAGCCTATATGTTAATCCAGGATATAAGCAATGTATATTCCAAATTTCATCCAAATCCATCCAGTCGTTTCTGCTTTATTGAGTAACAAACATCCATCCATCCATACATCCATCCAAACTTTCACATACCTATATGATATTAGTGTGATTAGTGTGAAGTGTGATGGAGGATGGTAATTATAAAAAAGAAAAAGAGTTTGTTATTGTTTTTGAGTTGTCTTTACAACCATGAAGTTTGTGACAAATCAATTTCAACTAACCTTGTAATGTAATGTATTTTGCAGCATGTGCCGCAGCGGCGACTATCGGCGCAAACGCTTACCTACTTTTCGTTTAGGTACAAACGAACAGAGCGATTTTCACGCGGTTTTTACTCGTGCTAACGTTTAGCTATGCTCAAAAATATGTCTTTTCAGACACCATTTTCGCTAGTAACTCTTGCAATTTTATACAATTTACGACTTTAGAATTTGTAGTTAAGCCAATATCCTCTTGCGCTACAAACAACCTCAGCGTTTAAATATAAGCCTTATAGCCGATAAGGTTGTGGATTTAAAAACAAAATCTACCTTGTTTGTTTCTGTTATGAAATCCATCACAATCCTGAAGATTGACTCGTTGGCTTCAAATTACCATTTTAAAAGTACAAGACTACTTTGTATTAATTTTTTTCCTGAAACTAACCCAAAAAGAGTTTTGGCGCTAAAGTGAATAAACGTCATTTCGCCCTTCGACCAAAATAAAATGAATGGACGGGCCCAGTAGAAGAGCATTTTTGAAGATTACAAAATGAGCGCCAGCTCTCATTTCGTTTCAGTCGGTCTCTAACCGTAGGAAGTGAAACACGAGTCTATTGTTACGCGATAACGAAACATCTGACAAAATTATGAATTCGTATGCTTTACCGAAGTGTAAATACACAAATAAAACCGATATCTATTTTTTGTAACATATATACTGTACATTTTTATAATTAGGTGTTGAAGTATATGTCCGACAGTTTTGACTCGTTTTTACTGATCAAGTTCAATGGTTAGGGCCCGTCCATTCTTTTATTTTGGTCGAAGATTTCGCCTCATAAATTTTTCTTTTCTGTGTCTATTTTCGAGTGTTATTACAATCAAAGTTATTGTATTAATGCGTGCCTCATAAAGATAGATTAGGTATTGTTTATCACACTAATATCACATATGTGAAAGTTTGGATGGATGGATGGATGGATGGATGGATGGATGGACGGATGGTTGGAAGTTTGTTACTCAATCATGCAGAAACGGCTGGATGGATTTGGATTAAATTTAGAATATACATTGCTTATGTCCTGGATTAATACAAAGGCTACTTTTCATCATCATCATCACCAATTTTCATCACCACGCGGGTGAAACTGCGGGGCGCAGCTCGTTAGTTTAAATGCAAACTTACTAGAGTGTGGGTAAATGATAATAATGAAGTTAAAAAGTGTATTATATATTCCCGCTGTTTCTAAAAATATATCGAAGCGTAAAGTCTTTACCACTAATACTGGGGCATGATTTGTACTTGACTGTGACTATGATTTGTATGACTATAATTATCAATACAAGAAACCGACTTCATAAAAATGTCAGGACTTGACCAAATGAGACCACACGGGAAGAACTAGCTGTCAAATAAAAAAAAGAATCATCAAAATCGGTTCACAGTAGAAAGTTCTGAGGTAACAAACATAAAAAAACTGTTGAATTGGGAACCTCCTCCTTTTTGGAACCGGTTAAAAACTTGAAAAAATTTCAATACTTGACACTGGCAAATGCACAAGGCGTGCGATGCCAAAATCGTCTCAAGGAGGAAAGATTAAACAAAACCTTATTCAGTCGTAAATCACAAACACATTGAAACAATTTCAAGGATGTTAGGTACACGTTATATAATGGTTCTCAAAGATCAAATAATAAGAGATGCAAGTACAATCTAATTTATTGAATACCTAATAGAAGTTTATTGGATTTCGTCCAATCATCAGAATCGATATCCAGTATCGAGTAAATGATAGCCCTTGTTGTGAACTCTACCGGTAAGAAACAAGTGGATTCTGTCTGCTATTAAATACTTAGGCCCAACGTTCACTGCCACTAAGTCGAGATGAGGTGGCGCATCCAGTGGCCTTAGTACGAGCACTTGCGAAAGAGTTATCGTTACGTAAACGATAGCAAAATGTATGAAAAATTCAGTTTTGTTTCACGTCCGATAGAGGCGCTGTTCAATTTTTCATACATTTTGCTATAGCCACAGTAGACTTAGTACAAGTTTTGATTGTTTTCGAAAACTATTTTCGTTTTAGTATTGTTCCATACATTGCTAGGCTGAAGCGAAAACCAGCTTTGATACGCATTAAAACGAATTCGTTCTTTCATTCGAAAAAAATTATCTGCGAAGTGTTGATGCGATATTCTCTTTACAAAGATATCCAAATATAAAACACAAAATATGAAGATACTTCATAAATATTATCGTAATTCACACTTAATATTATTCTACAAAGTAATCTGGTTCTGGATGAATCTTTTCGGGCACAAAACGTAAAAAATAAAGCTGCAATTGTCAAGACGAATATAAAACAAGTACCTAACCATACTCTACTTTTGTAAATCGGAATTAATAAGTTGATATATTGTGTTTTTCAAAAATTTTAAGCCGTTGTTTTATTAAAAATACAGATCTATTTATTATAGGAATACAATTTTCTAAAAAAAAACTGTGATAGAATCAGTACGCCAAAAATTCAGTTTTCATTTCTTTCTTCGTCAATAAATGTGGGAGATCTCATATTCAGAACATAATATATAATTTGCGTGAATTATAAGTGTTTAATTGAATTTTCCTAATTGCGGCGGGTTTCGCCTAATTTCTGCGGTTCTGGCACATTATAATCAGCATTTCTGGTCCCACGCACCAATAACAGCAGAAATTAAGATATAAATAGCGTAGATTATGTCCCTTATTCTCATTAAGAAGGAAACGCATTAAATGTAAATTTGCCCTCGCATCCCCTAGCCGGACTATCTGTTTTAATTAGAGATGCACCAATAGTTGGACGGATATTCGGCTAAATTGCTGGTAGAGAAATAATTAGGTATGTCTATTTTATATGTTTAGCGAAAGTAGCAGATAGGTATATATATTTGTTACTAAAACATTAGGTTAGGTTTAGGTTTTAGAAAGTAATTTCAGTATTGCACGAACTACTTAAGATAAATATTTCAAATATTAATGTATACATAGATTTCAAATGTCATTTTTAGGGTTCCGTACACAAATGGTAAAACGGGACCCTATTACTAAGACTCCACTTTCCGTCTGTCTGTCTGTCCGTCCGTCCGTCTGTCACCAGGCTGTTTCTCATGAACCGTGATAGTTAGCTCTGAATTATTTCAGTTGTATGGTTGTGCATCTTACGACTGACGTGGGTTTAATCTTGTATGCAAGTAAACAAAGGACAATTAAAAACTCGCAGAGCGCAGCTCATCATGATTGTGTAATGTTTACCAGAAAACCTGATAAAATCCAGTCAGTTCAACTGGATGTCGCCGGATAATCTACATCTTTAGACTCAATACAAGTATCAAAATAGACACGAATGTAAAACTCATAGGAATCTCGCAGAGCAGCTGCGATCATCATAAATAAATGTTGACCGGAAATTAAAAAATGATAAAATCCGGTCAGTTCCACTGGATGTTGCCGGTTACTCTACATCCCTAGCCTCAATACAAGGATCAAGGTAGGCATTGCGGGGTGGCGCGCGTTAAATTTTATAAGCCTATGATTTGTTGCGGCTGACTCCAGCGCGCCCATTTGGGATATTGCTGTGCTGCTGTTTTTAAATTAATGGCAAAAATGTTGCAGTGAAAATATTTGATATTTAAAGGAAACCTCATTTATAATTATTTTTTTTAGCCTGGCTTTTTTTTATTAATTTACTAGCTGCGCCCAGCGGTTTCACCCGTGTGAACATTCCCTCAGGAACCTTAATTTTCCGGGTTAAAAAGTACACTCATCCACTCTTCGGCCCTCCAGCTATCTCTGTGCAATAATCACGTAGATAATAATTATGTCTGTTGCTGCGTAAAAGAGGAACAAACAAACACAAATTCGCATATATGTATAATATTAGTAAGTATTATAACTATGTAGAAAGTATTCATTATATACAGCAGCAGTTGATTTAGATTCTGTAAGTACTAATAGACATGATTACTACAGAATCTTTGATTTTTAAATATTTTCAAAAACCTTAAAATTAAAAAAGGTAAGGTATCTACATATATATTTAAGCTTTTTCAAGGAAAACATCGATACTTTCCACTAAGGCTTGTATATAATGATTATGTTTTGTGAACATGACAACGTTATTAACAGGAATACATAGCCAGATAGTAATGGACTAATACCGACCATGTTTGAGAATATTATTTCCCCAACAAATGAGGCAGTAAGTCGCGGCGCAGTATATCACGCGTATATTTCGTTATTAAAAACCCGCGCGAGGTACACCTGTTGGAAGCCATAACTCGCGCGGTCCGGCAAAACTTAATGCAGATTTATGGCGGAAACTTGACAACACTGACTCTGGGCTTCTGGAAGGGCTATGGTCGAATTCTGATCATATCACGGTATTTATACTACATGATTTTGAACGAAAAACCTTTCGCAGGCGACTTCCCAACTTTTGTTTTATGACGTAAGTATTTCATAATTCGTAATTTTTTATTCATACTTTGTCAAAAATGTAGGGCTATAAATGGCAATAATTTTCCCGATCTTATATGAAAAAGACAGCTGGAGCCTGATACAACTTGTACTTTATGTATTATGTGCCTTATGTGCCGGCTCTTGCACCTATGAAATAGGTACAAAACTAAAAAAACATACAAACTTTAAATAGTAGATTGTAAAACGAGTGCATAAAACAAGCATTTAGGCAGATATGTAAGTAGATGATAAAATTATACAGACTATAAAGTCCGCTCTTCACTTTAATTGCAAGAAAATTAAACAGACATTGGAAGTACAATACATTTTTTTTCTAGTAAAAAAAGTTGGCAGCCCTAGTTACTTTATTTACTTAGGGCCGATTTTTCAATCCGCATTTTCGGTTAGATAGTTAACAAAGCAATAAATTTATCTGTCCATTAAATTTACAGGTTTTACTCCGCAGATAACCGCAGATAATGATTTCGAAATCATGCTATCAATGTAAATAAAAGTCATGATAAAGAAACCACTGAGATACCCAACTGCAGATGTGTTCAAGGACAGTGGAGTTCTAAGCGTTAGACAGCATTTTATATTCAAAATTTCACTCCTTGTACATAAATCTGTGCTAGCTATTTCTGACTCTGACGAAATTATTAAGAAAAGATCTTACAAAATACCTTTTCCGCAAGTACATACAAGTTTTGCCCGTCGTTTTGGTCAGTTTGCTATGGCTCATGTATACAATGTTGTAAATAAACATTGCAAATTAAAAGGAAAGAGTGTTTACGAAGCCAGAAATTCACTTTTGAAGTTTCTGACTTCGCTGAACTATAGGCAGACGGAGAATTTATTGAAAATCCTATCCTAAATGTAAATTTAAATCAATCATTTACCATAATAAATTAAAACACAGTAAACATAACATATACAAATAATATACCTACATAATAATATATTCATATACATAATCCTATTACATATTACAATTTTTTTTAATATTGATATATATATATATATATATATATATATAAATACACATATTATCGACTTATAATATTTTAACTGGAGGTATAAACCTATGAATAAACCGTATTGGATTCCCGCGATACAGGCCTAGCCTAGTGCGGGAATCGCTGTTATATTTTATACTTAAGTTAATTCACTCATAAGCATAAGCCTTGTTAAACTGTTCGTATAGTCTTAATACATTCCTTATTTTAAACTTATGTTTGTGTTAATAAATATATTTTCATTTTTCAATGGAAAAATTCGAAATCATGCTATCAATGAAATAAATCCAATCTGATTCTTTAACTGGAATTGAAAAATCGGCCCTTAGTAAATTATGGTGGGAAAAGTAAAATGAAAAGAATTTTGGGAATATAAACTGTTACTAAAATAATGTTTTTAGATTTAAATTTAGAACATCAAGTCGTTTCCGTCAGTAAATTGGCAGTTTCGTTATCTATAATTATATATACTTAGGGGCACAATACACACGGGGCCACAAGATTTTTTAATTACAAATCAGGTTTGTAATGATAATTGAAACAGCGTAGTTATCTTTTTTAACCGACTTCCAAAAAGGACTATGTTCGTCTGTATGTTTTTTAATACTTTATTTATGTTGAACAGTAAACAATATTATGACACAGAAAAAAAAAATATTTTCATCAAGCTGCACGGCAGCCTTAACTCTGACAACTAGACATCTCCACTAGACTCATTATAAAAAACTGACAATGACGTCGATTCTGGTGTATCTAAACTAAACTACGAACCCGTCCGAAGCGCTTTGATTCCACTTTTATTGTGCGAACTGCTAGTTTTGGAATGCACTGCCTGAATTGGTGTTCCCCGATAGTTAAATCTGGGTATCTTCAAGAACGTAGGCCGCATCATCGCTTAACATCAGGCGAGTTGGCGGCCAAGCGCAAGCCTATTTTGCAATTCAAAAAAAAAAAACTTAATTTGACATCTCATAAATTATTTCCATCCTCTCTGACGTATTGAAATTAAAAGAGACTCCGATAATTTTAGTCCTGTCAAATTTGTTTAGTTTAGAGAATGTTACAATAGAATTCACGCCAGTATTCTGAAATCATAACTGACATAACATAACATAATTGACACAGCAGTCAGCTGAGGTTGTTTGAATAAGCTCCGGAAGAAAAACGTGCTTCCAGCTCTCTATATCCGAGAGCACTCGGCTATGTATATTGTGTTTGGTATCGCATGACGGTGCACCATAATGGCTTTCGAGCTTTGCTTATAAAAACGCATGTGCGCGCGCTTTTATGTTGCCGGTGTAATGAACGTCTCACGCGGCGATTTTGGCTAAAATGAGGTTTGAAACAGAATAAAAAATAGTCATAGTCATAGATCGTGATTTAGGGATATTTTAACCGACTTCCAAAAAGGAGGAGGTTCTCAATACGACTGTTTATATATATATATACATTTTTATGTTTGTTACCTCAGTAGTTTCGACTGGGTGAACCGATTTTGATGATTCTATTTTTATTTGAAAGTTGGTGCTTCCCGTGTGGTCCCCGTCAATTTGGTCAAGTTCTGAAATTTTATGAAGTAGTTTTTTAATATTGATAGATAGATAGATAGAAAACTCTTTATTGTTCACACCAAAAATTACAAACTTACATAGTAGGTAACATAAATGACAACCTAAAAACTACTGAAACAATTGGCGGCCTCATTCGATCGCTATTAGCGATCTCTTCCATGCAACCTTAATAATTATCTCTTATCTGTTGCCAAATTTGTAATTGTCTCTTCTAAGTTAAAAAAAACAAGATAAATCTTTTTATAAATACTTCATCATCATCATTTCTGCCATAGGACGTCCACTGCTGGACATAGGCCTCCCCCATCGATTTCCAAAAGAGCTGGTTAGAAGCGGCCTGCATCCAGCGTTACCCTGCGTCTTTTAGGCCTCGTTAGGTGTATAAAATACTTCAGCACCTTGCAAAACATCCCCTATAATCTCCATCATTTAAGTTATGGGACAGCAACTTTTGCAGGTTTTCATCAGGTAATTCAGCAAGTTTTCAAATGCAACTTGTTCATTTTTGCCCCGGAAAACAGCAGAAGAAAATAAATTCAGAATGTTTAACCCACTAAAGTTTCCAAGATAAATATTTCCATTACAAGTAAAAAGCACCGGTATATAGTGCGGCTATCCGAGCGGTCTCTGGGCTAATTTCCCGCGGGAGCCCGGGACTACGATAGCGCCATCCCGGGAACGCGGTTTAGCGGGATTCATCCCGCAACTGCAGCAATATCCAGACCGATCGTCTTGCGTTAGCGCATCTCTACCGCTAGGTCATAACGAATCTTTTTAGTCTGTGGTTGTGCTGAAGGTAAGCTCGATTGAAGAGGATTATTTTTTCATAGTTTCAAAGTGTTTTGGCGAGAAGAGAAAAAAAGTCGCCTCATTGTATAACTAACCGACTTCCAAAAAGGAGGAGGTTATCAATATGACTGTATTTTTTTAAAGCTGGTGCTTCCCGTGTGGTCCCATTTCAATTTGGTCCAGTGCTGACATTTTAATGAAGTCGGTTTTTATAAATATTGATAATGGCATTAATTCTGTCGTGGCATTCTCTTAACTAAACTAATCTGACAGGACTAAAAATATCGGTTTTTTTTTCAGTTCAGTACGGCTGAAAAGGATGGCAACCATTTTAGAGCTGTCAAATTTAATTTAGTTTAGAGAATGGTACATCAGAATTGACGTCATTTATGTTTTATTTATTTTCCTAATCTTGTATATTTTATAGTGTTTATGGTGTAATAATGGTGGATTATTATTAATTGACTGTTCGTGAACGTGCTCGAGTGTGGGTAAGTGATATAACAAAGTGAAACATGTATTTTCGCGATGTTTCCGAAACTCTATAGAAGCTTCTATTAAACACTCCACCACTTTACCAGGTCATGACTTTGACTTGGCCGTGACCTACTTTGCTTGACTCTGACTGTGACTATGATTTGTTTAACGATATTTATTAAATTCTTAAACGTATGATACTTGACACTGGCAAATATACAAGACGTGGGACGCCAAAATCCTCTTAAGAGGAAAGAATAAAAAAAAACTTTTATATTGTAAACAAGTAAATAAAATTTTTCCTGGCAGTGGCAATAAAAAAAAGCTGAAGATTGGACTGAATTATGTGCTTTGGGAGAGGCCTATGTCTAACAGTGGACTAGTATAGGCCACAGACTTTTTTCTGTATTATAAGTCGGTGGTATAGGCTAATAATGATGATGAAACAAAGAACTAGCTAATAGTTTTATTATATTTTTCTTTTCGAGTTCAAAGTAAAGATAAGGTTTTACTTAAACGCTATAATAGGCAATATCTCTAGCGGGGTTCTATTATAGTCAGTTATATTAAAAAATATAATATTATTGTTCATTATCAATTTGAAAACAACCGTCTCTGTAATTTTGTTACCTTGTACGATTTTAATATAAAGTTCGCATGTATATCAGCTGCAGTATTTAAAAAAGTCTCTCACGTTAAACATGCATGTGTGTGAATTTTATTTAAGTAACTATGTACCCCACACAAATCGTTCTCAATGGCTTGCCACTAAACAGAACACAAGCACTAAATCCCTACAAACTACATAATATACTCGTAAGTATAGACATAATCACATCTCAAAGGTCGGTTTGGTTGGTTGAAAAGCACCTTACTTCATTTTCCACAAAATAAAGCAAAAACCCGAACATTTTACTTTGTTATGATATGAATTCGACTACGCTCGGTTTATAACATTTTCCTCGGTGAAAATGACGCTAAAATGTTTTCACACCGACGAAAATGTTACAGTTGATGAGTGAATAGCGATTTAACCTTTATGATATTTATTTTTTATAACTACGCACCGCGGTTTTGCCCGTTACTCTACCTACAGCATAGCTTCTCAAACTTGTAGCTCTATGCCCTAATTTTATTATTATTATATTATAAAATAAAATAAAAATGGTCTAATTTTCTGGCAAATGATGAACAGAGAACGTAACGGGACGTGCTTTTCAGTTAAATAACAAGTGTCAAGTTGAGGCGGATATCGCGTCCGCCGCGTTTCGTCGCGAGGCAAGTTAGTAGCAGCTTGCTAACCATCCGCCAAAATAAATTAAATCTCGTTGCGAACCCTATGATCATAGAGTCAATTGATCGCGGAACCACCTTGAAAAACCCTGCTCTACAGAAACTGATAATTTTTCCGGGATGAAAAGTCCAGAATTATGTTAATTCAAGGTAAGGTTTTTACTTCTCTACATATTCGTTCATCCGTTTCGGATTTGAAAACATGACATGTGATCATGTGATCAGATGTCATGTTTTGGAACAAAATGTGTCCCCAAACTTCCCAGCTCTTCGTAAGGACGGCATGATGTCTTAAGTTTTTATTTCGCTCGTCTCTTATTCCGTGCGCCGTTAGATTTAATTTGGCGAGCCAATCGGCCTGTAAATCTAGTTAGCCTCTCGGTGGCTGTTGTTTTTTATATTAATTAATGTATTTCATTATTTCATTAACCCTTCCTTGTTTGTTTCGGGTTTAATGGGGTTCCCAACTTAAGTGGTGGGTCGGAAGTCGGACGCGGAGTTAATGCGATTATTACTTTGTTTTTCATAATTTGTTTTAATTTTTTGTTTTTGTAGGGGAGTGTTTGTTTTGTGATGTGCCAAGTCCTGACCAAATTTTCGCTCGAGTTTGTTGGTTATAATAACAATCTTAGATCAGACAAACAAGGAAGATGTCGTCAGCGAATGAGAGCTTGTTCGCCTGTATATGCATTTAGACATAAATTTGTCGAGTAATCGATATGTTTACAATCCTACCTTGAATCCACGGAAGGATCTTCGCCATGAAAATAAATTAAACTGGCCGTTTTAATACCTTCGTGACTGACTGAAAGTAGAATGTACCTGTGCCATGCATGACGTTGTTTTGTTCAAGGTGAAACCTCGCAAAATACCGGAAGAAGTCGCACACGTAAACAAAGTAACCCATTGATTTTGGGGATCGGTAACTTGAAAGCAATATTACCACTGTTGCCTTTTCCGGGTTATTCCATCTTCCCACCGGTGGGTGGGGTAACTCTTAGTGTTTTTTACTTTACCCCACTTGATATTTACGAGCTCCGTTTATTTGTGTCGAGATGAACAGTGGCCTTAGTATGAGCACTTGCGAAAAAGTCATCGTTACGTAAACGATAGCAAAATGTATGGAAAATTGAACAGCACCTTTATCGGACGTGAAAGTAAATTGAATTTTTTTCATATATTTGCTATCGTTAACGTAACGCTAAATTTTTCGCAAGTTCTCGTACTAACTCCACAGCATACCTATCTCTTAAGATTCTAGAGAGCAATCTTTAAACTTTCTATTCCCATCTCTATTATCTTCATCGCAACTAGAGTGACAGATAGAATACCTATTATCTATTCTGCCCTCATAAGCCCAAGAGCGGTATCTCAGCCTATGGTGTATTTCGAGATAATCGAGTTTTTGTGAAAGTTGATTTTTCGTTACCTTAATGACATTATGATTTAATTTATTTTCAGTTATGTGCCTATGTAAGAATCAATATATTTCTTAAATATATTGTTTAAAGCCCAATATTATTGTTTATGTGTTTTTTTTTATGAGATACCGTTATTTCGTTTAGAATTAATAGTTTTTAAACATGAGTTTTAAAAGAAAATAATCTTTTTTAGTGTTTTATTTCAATGTTCCAATGTAGATACGGTTATTTTGCTTAGTCCAGATGCACTACAAAATTTCCCAGATGGTGCGAAATTTTGTAAGCTATCAGATGCGCGACAAAACAGAAATCTCATTTTTTTAGTTACCGCTCTTGGGCTTATGAGGGCCGTATTGACCGATACTAAAATCATCCTTGCCGATACTAAGCTCGTTCGTTGTACTAATTCAAGTCATTCAAATAATTTATTTCATTTAAATTGTGGTTACAATTCAGGTCTTAAATATTGTGTTATTTATTGTTCACCTAACTAAACATTTGTCTAACGAGAGTTCAAATATAGAATTATTGGAAAGTTTACTACAAACGAAATAAGTATAAAGGTTTTTTTTGTAGGTATTGGTATAACAAATGATTTTCGAAACGGGAAGTAGTCAATATAGTTTTAGATCGACACAATTTTGCCTTTTAGGTATGCGAATAATGCGAAATTCCTAAGTAGGTATCAATGATTAATTTAATTTTTAAATATGGTTGTACAATACCAGTATACAGTTACCAAGAACATATTAACATTTTTTAATTGATAGAATATCGTAAGTTTAGTCTCTCTGGTGTATTCTGTGGTTAAGTTTTAACACAGAGAGGTTTTGGGATGTTTTTTTAATTTTAATGTTTCGCTTGAAGTGTAAATACCATAAAGTAAATATAATGCATTGGATTTCTCTCTGCCCATCATTTATAGGAAGACGAAGATGATGATGACCATCGATACGTTGTCGTTACATATCATATTATTACCTTTTATCGTACATAACATACCAAGCTACAAATTGAAGCGCCTTTGCGTAGCAGACGGCCTTGAGATTAAAAAGATTGTAGGACTATAGTTTGCAAAAACTACTTTTAACGCGTAGTTTTACTCAGTAACCAAGATATTTAACAAAATCACTGACACAAATGATTCGCTAAGTATGTCTACTTAGGAGATCTCTTCTGTTTGGATCTTCTTACTCTACGTAGCAAGAATCAAACAACAGAGAACTCTTAAAACTCCGGAATTACACTGCATGATTAGATACAATAGAGTATTGACTTTTTGCAGTGGCTTTCATGACTAAATCAATTACATATGGAAAGTGTGCTATCGATCTTCCAGTCTCACGACTTTCTTTTCTACCCATCTGCATAATCGCACTTCTTAGATTTATGCACAAACTAGATGAATACAGTATTTTGCTGTTTGCAATTGTTCGCAAAATTTACTGCGTTTTATGTTATTTTTATTGGCAATATGTAGCCGTAGTAAAAACGGTTTAAAGATTGTGTTTTTTATACCTACTCTAAAAAGATCTTTGTCAATTTGCATTTTTTTTTTTTTTTTTTTTCAGTTGCTAATACTATATTATTCAAAAATTCAAAATTCAAAATTATTTATTACAGAAATTGGTACATTTACACTCATATATTGCACTAATGCCCAAACTAGGTGTGGAATACACCCGTATCTTGGGAATTAGGTCTACCCGTTTATAAAACATTTTTTTGTACACTTCGTCATTTTAGTTAGTTATTACCTATTATTTATTTATTTATTTATTGAATGTAAATTTATATAATTTATATTTCAGAGTTATTCACCTACAAACTAAAGTTAAGATTATATAATACAATTAATGCAAGTTAACACATAAGGGCACATTAAATTTAAAATTTAGTTAAGAATAATTATTATAATAGAATGTAATGTTAATAATAAAACTTAATGTCCGTTTGATGTCAGTTTGATGTCATAATTATAATTAAAATAGTAGTCGACTAAGAATGTATTTTATACCTAATGTTAGTCTTAGAATTACATGCTTTAGTGATGTGGTCCAGAGGTTGAGTGAGTACAAGTGTATGTGATGTGAAAGTATGGGTGAGAAAATGAGTGGGTGAGTGAACAAGTGAATGAGTGAAGAAGCGATTGATTCTGAGTGGGTGTGTGATAACTATTTCGTAATTGTGTGTTAAGTGAGGATTGTCAGCAGACTCTCTGTGTCATTGTACGTTAAGCTCTTCAACCATCTCTCAAGCGCCCTTCCACAATTCACCAGATTCATACTGTAAATATTTAAGGATTTGTTGACTTTGTTATACAGACGGGAGCTTACAGCATCGAAATGACGGTTCGCGAGAGATGTTCTTGTGCGTTTTGTTGCACAAACGGAATAGTTCCTACGTTTACTGGTTGGGTTGTATGGTAGCGATAGGTGTTTACGGACCAGCACCTGTTTCACATACAACTGTCTCACTGTGAGCACAGAGCAGTCAATGTACAGCTGTGTCGTTGGATACCTCCACGGCTTACCGCACATGACCTTCAGAACAGCTCTTTGCGCCCTCTCCAGTGAGAGCATGTTGGTAACGTAGGTTCCGCCCCAGGCCGTGATGCAATATGACAACACCGATTGCGCAAGAGCACAATATACAGTCCTCAAGAGTTCTAGTGACGCAACTGTTTTTAGTCTCTTGAAGACAAACATTAATTTTCTTATGCGAGATATTAGAGTCTGTAGGTGGAAACTCCAGTTCAGGGTGTCGTCTATTGTCACTCCTAGGTACTTAGCATGAGTGGCACGTGAGAGTTCCTGGCAAGTGCAGTTTTTATTTAATCGTCCACAAACGTGCGCTCTGATCGTCAGGGAGCTGATTGGTGGTCGCACATTCACACTTGGTGAGAAAGCGATGTACTGCGTTTTGCTAACATTTAAGGTTAGGATATTTTCCGACAGGTACGACATCACCACTGCTAGGGCTTCTTCAGCACGGTTTTGAGCGACCTCCCAAGTGCTACCATGAATTATGAGAGCTGTATCATCAGCATATACCAGAATCTTACAGTTTGGTATGCTTAGTTTACAAAGATTGTTTATGTAGCCAGTAAAGAAAGTAGGCCCCAGCACACTGCCCTGCGGCACCCCGCACGTTAGTTGTAACTCAGAGCTTAAGCTGTTGTCAATCCTTACTGACTGTGTTCTGTTTGTCAAGTAATCCGTAAAGATGCTTAGGGCTGGGCCACGAATCCCCATGCTTTCTAGTTTCACAAGAAGAAGAGGTATAGATACGGTGTCGAACGCTTTAGATAGATCCATTAGGATACATATAGTCTTGTTTTTGCAATCAAGATTCCTGACAATACAATTTGTAAGATCAAGTACAGCGTCTTCCGTGTTTTTTCCCCTTCGGAATCCGTATTGGTTGTCAGCGATAATGCTATTAGCCTCAAAGTAGTCAACCAGTCTTTTATTCAGTATTTTTTCTAAAATCTTGGATAGACTGCTCAAAACAGAAATTGGCCTGTAATTATTTACGTCTGATTTTGACCCGCTCTTAAAAATGGGATGGACTATTGCTTTTTTTAATACACTTGGAAAGACGCCCGCAGAAATACAGAGATTGAAGACATGCGTCACAGGTGGGACAAGATATTGTCGTGCATATTTTAGAACTCTTGTAGGAATATTGTCCCAGCCTGTGGCACAATCATTCCGTAGACCTGTAATGATGGAATCGACTTCTTTGTGATCCGTAGGTAGCATCACCATAGAGGCTCCGCTTGGGTTGGACATGCCAGGTGTCGGGACAGCACTCATCATGTTTGCAGGGATTTTAATAATTTGTTCTGCCAGCCTCTTTCCAATGTCTACAAAGTGATTATTGACTAGATTTACAGATGTATCGTGATTGTCTGTTATGTTCAATAAATCTGTTGCGGAGTTGGAAACAGAGTTAAGGTTTGCAATGCTCTTGACTATTTTCCAAGTTGCTTTGGGATCTCGTTTCGCTTTTTCCAGTTCATGTCGTTCATAATTATTTTTAAGCTTTCGTAATAAGTTGGTGCAAAAATTGCGATAGCGTGTGTATGTCAGTTTTAAGACCATGTTATCCGGGTTCTTTCTTGTGTCTCTGTGCAGTTTGTCACGCTGTCTTATACACTTTAGTGCACCAGGTGTCATCCAAGGCTTTATCATGTTGGTCTTGCGAGAATATCTCACCACCTTTGTGTGACACCCAATAACACCAGTGATCATTTTTATTAGCAGTTCAGCAGCATGTTCAGCATTATCACAAGCAAATATTGGCGTGAAGTCAGTATCCTTTAGGTCTGACGTTATTGCATGTAGATTCAGTCGGGTTTTTTCAGATTTACTAAGATTACGAGTGAGCATGGAACAGTTTACGTGGAAAAGAATCGGTGTGTGATCAGTTATTGTCGCGTTGAGGACAAGTGCGATTGCATTATTGAAATTAGACTTTAGTAGTACATGATCCAGGCAGTTGTCCTTTCTAGTGGGTAGAGAGTGAGCGGGCAATAACCCATAGAACGCAGCCGTGTCCAGGTATAGTTCCTTATGTTTGTCTATTTTATTGCTCCAGAGTTATTTTCACTGAAAATATAAAAGTGCCGGTTTGTTCTGTTATTAGCAAAAATCAATGTCATCTATAGAATTGGCTTTAGGGACATAAATAGATACATCAAAAACAGCAAAAAATATTTGCCACTAATAACTGGCAAATAGTTTTTGCTATATAACTATAACTAAAGTTTATAGTAAATCTTTAAAATATACCGTTTCTGCTTTACGATGATTGCTTATTTTTTTACAGTTTATGTATAGTATATTTATAGTAATTGAAATCAAATTGGTAAGAAGCGTTATGCAAACACGTAGCAATCAAATTTTTGGTCTAATTTCAAGGAAGCTAGGAGTTAATTTGCAAAATCTTGGATCCCTCTTTCTAACTTCTATTTTGTAGCCTCAAAGTTAAGTAGAGCTTGAGGCAGCTGACTAGATCCTTTTACAGAGGCTGCTTTAGCAGTCTCTAGTCCCCGCACTGTCAAAAAAATATCAACTAATTTGTTATACAATCATAGATATAGGTACATTTCAATGTACGTTTTATTCATAGTTCTGTATAAAGTCATGAGGTCACCCACTTTGCGTGTCTTCTTTCCGCCTTAAGTTGGATGAGTACTCCAACTTTTATTCAGTTCGATCTTGGTCGTCTTGGCAGCAGCACGTCGGAGTCAATACAAAATTTCCAATCACGCCATAGTAAACATTAAAAACCCTTTGAAAATACTCGTAGTTGCCAATGCGAATGGAGTTAAACAAGGAAGAGAGATTTAGTTACCACTAAATTACTTTCGCAACGTTAAAAATTGCGGCAAGCTGGGTTTAATTTGACGTGCTTGCTTGCGTGGCTTCTAACTTGATAAAGATGCTACCGTAGGTAAAGGAAGACATGATTTAATTCTGTTCGTGTTGTGGAAGAATGCAGAAGAATTAAGAATACAGTCTGTGTTAAAGCAGTTCTTCGTGAGGAAACTGGTATGTCCATGAATTTCAAAAGTTCAAAGACATGAAATTCATCAAAATTCATCAGGGCCCATCCTCTCTCTCCAAGAGAATACCTGAATCCCATCAGTGGGAACACGATATAATGATCATGTGTGTTGTGAGGGGCGAGAGGGGGGGGGGGCTGTTAAAGAAGTTCTTACCCTGTAAAGCGCCAGCCCAGCATAGACAGAACAGCGCCCACTTGGCCGTCCGGAACCGCTGCAAGCACTTCGGTCTGAACATGCCCCATCCGCACCGGAGGCTGCGCCCTTCGTCATCACGCTCCGACTTCGAGTCGGGTTCGCCCTCCGTCTGAAACAACGATGTTGGTAATAAAGAATGATCGTGATCGGTACAAGCTTTTAAGGCAATGCGTGTTGCAATGGCAATCCTAGCGAGTTTCAACAACTAGCTGGACCCGCAACTCCGTCCGCGATTTCTTCAGAAAAAAATAGCCTATATAAGTCCTCATGATACATACCATTACCTCGCAAAATTTATCGAGATCCGGTAAGCCTTTTAGCCGTGATTATATAGCAAACAGACATAGTTACTTTCACATTTATAATATTAAGTGTGATAATACATCACACTGTTTTAAACTATCACGATTGTTCGCTACAGTAATATGATTATTTACGGGATATTGACCGTGGTAAGGTTGCGGAAGGAGCTTCCGATATTTTGGCGCAGTAACATGCACCATGTTTACGGGAAGACTGACAACCTTACCACGGTAAATATCCCGTAAATAATCATATAACAATAATACATCACGCCCAGGTGGTCTCCTGTCCAAGTACTGACCGCGCCCTACGTTGCTTAACTTAGTAATGAATAGAAATTTGTCACCGATTCACACTTGGCCATTATTTATTATTTGCTGTTATACTTTAGAGTGTACACTATAGATAATCATGCCAAGTTTGACACTTGTAAAGCGCCGTACGTTTGCACGTATTACCGTCTTTACATTAAAGCAAATACAAAAATACGTTTGTTGTATGTAATTACCCTTTAGTTTTTACTGTTTGAAGTTATTATTATTTCTTAGTAAATCCGTCGTAAAATTACATATACTGTGGAAATTTAAAATGGCTATCTATTACGGTACGAAAGATACATCCGTTAAATTCTAGGACAGACGGAAAGACGAATAGACAGACAGCGTAGCCTAAGTAATAGGGTCCCGTTTTTACCCTTTACATACGGAACCCTAAAAATCTGCAAAATAACTAAGCCTTGGTTTCTAGTTTTCCGTTTCGGTAAATAAGTTACGCGGCTATTTGATTTAAATGCATTCCATATTGTATCACATCGAAACAGCGCAGTGGTCATATTAGTACGTCAATTAAATAATTGACTCTTCCGCTACAAAATGTTCAAAATTCCATTTAATGATGATTTAGAGCAGCAGTCTCATACGAAGATAACTACCAGTGGGCGTTTCCGATTACTGTATAAAAGGAATCTTGATTCATACGGTTTGTGATCAGGAGGGCGGAAATGTGAGTCAAGTACACAATGTCAAGATACCAATGAAAAACATATGTTCATAAACATATTGAATGTGTCTATAATTTGAAGAACACACTTTGTCAAAATTGGTTATGGCTTTTCCTAAATAGACGACCAATTTTTGTCTCCTCGTCTCTTCTATTATTTTGTGCGTGCCATATTTAACTGTGCAACGAGGTTTGATTACGTTTTCCACTATAAAGAGGTGAACGCACAGAGGTACCATATAGAATGTTAAAAAAAAAACATTTTCAGAAGGGTTGTGTGTCCTGTGGTTGGTTAATAATACAAGCACAGCTCATAAGCCTAAAAGCGGTAACTCAAAAAACCAACGAGAATTCTGTTTTTTCGCGCATCTGATAGTTCAAAAAATTTCACACCAGATGGAGTAAGCAAAATATCCGTATCTAACATACATTGGAACATTGAAATAAAACACAAAAAAAATTTTTTTTCTTTTAAACTATTAATTCTAAACGAACTGACGGTATCTCATTGAGACAAACAAACAATAATATTGGGTTTTTAAACATATATTTAAGAAATATATTGGTCCTAACATAGGCATATAACTGAAGAAAAAAAATTATATGTCATTAAAGTAACAAAAAAATAAATTTTCACAAAAACTCTATTTTCTCGAAATACACCTAAGTTTAGATACCGCTCTTGGGCTTATGAGGGCAACATAGCCATCTGGAAATTATTTATTTTCGTAGTTTGAAAATTTTGCAGAATGATAAAATACCTTACTCTAGAACTCTAGATGTTTGTTCGCAACTTACTCCATTCTTCTATATTTCATTGAATTTAACCTTTCAGAACGGCGATGATACGGTAGTAGTACTTATTAATTATTCATCGACATAGACTTGTCTGGTCACCAGGTATTTCACCTTTGAAGCCACTGAACTTGACGATGACACAAATAACATTTACAGACAGGTAACATTTATAGACATAATTATGAAGGTGAGACACACTGTTTTACCCCTTATTTTGTAAAATATATATTTCCGGACGCAAAAAGAGCGGTATATAAGTTTAACATGTATATATGTGTGTCTGTAGTATCGTACCGCCCAGATCTAACCAAAAAAATCTCACTTTAGTGGCCCAAACGGATAAACTGATTTTGATTTAGTTTTTTTGGTTGAAATGTGTTTTAATCGAGAGAGTTATGACTCATGAAAATTGGTTCAAGCTTTTGAATATTATCAGCTCTTTTATACTTGTTCCGGGATAAAAAGTATTAGGATGTAGCAATGAGGTTAACCAATAGAGACGTCATACTCATTGAAAAAGCACTGAAAAGATGGCGATCTTTTACTATAGCTACCTACATAGGAACTTTTCACCCTTACAGCCTTTTACAGCCGTCCCAGTATAACTATTTCACTTTCTAAACTCATAACATGTTTTTTTTTAACTATTTAATCATACTCCAAAATCGCGCATCGTACGTTTGCGTCGTTGCCAGTCACAGGACGAACTGAGTTCACTCAAGCCAATTAACTTGTGTTTGTAACGCCGCACACACCTCGGTAAAACGTATCTACCTCACTTCATATAATTATAACATCATTGAGATGGTACCTATGCCGCCTTGTTTTCAAATTTAATTCCGATCCGTTTAGCCGTTCAGGAAAGATGACACGCACAAACTGTCGTATTTACACTATTACTGTGATGTGAAAAATCTCTACCAAGTTTTACTACTGGAAACTAAGGAAAATTATACATAGAAGTCACAATACGTAGAAAATTATAATCAATAAACGTCCGCAGTTTCATATATACACATAGCTGTATACAATTTTTATCGAAACAAAACTATTTTACCAAAACCAACCTTATTTTTATACATTTACGACTCAATTATAAAATTTTTGTTCGATTTGCACAACATCGTCAAAACTCGTGAACCGTCGCGTCGTTGAGCAAGCGAGACGGCGATTATGTCTGAATCGCAAGTGGGAACTTCTCTCCCGAGAGAAAGAGACAATTTTCTCTTTCTTTCCCGTTGGTCAGACCGTGGTTCGTCAGCCAAGTTGACGGCTATTACGGTGTGTTACGGCTTGTACAACTATCGCATGACTGTGGATCCAATCTGGCTGCGTATTGAGTCCAGCCAGATTGAGTATTGCCGCGATTACCGCATCATTGTGGCATCTGTGTATTTTTTTAATCGAAGACTGGGAGTAACAACAAACGAGTCCAATGTGTGCGACACACGAACACACGTGCATGTTCATGGCCTCTCAGGTCTATTCAATTCCTATCAAGGACCGAATCTGCTCCTGCATTGACCGCGGCACGTAGAATGCCGCCCATTGAGCCACACAGGCCATACAGGAAACATACAATGCCGTAACAGCTGATATCCTGCTCTTTGTCAGCTTTTTAGAAATTGCGTCGACTTGTCAAAGCTGTACGGTATTGTATAAATACTAGTGTTTTTGCCCGCGACTTCGTACGCGTATATATTCATATCAATCTTCAATCCTTTTTTTTCCCCTTAATCCGGCCCTTGCGCAAAATAATATAGCCTATACTGCAATCTGGTCATAGCTAAGCATATTCGTGAAAACCACATTTAAATTCGTCCAGTGATTTAGGAGATGTGCGTTGACAAACAAACAGAAAAAAAATCTAAAAACTGTCTTAACGTGTTCAACTGCTTATTTTAAGACGCCCTGTGTGTTTTTATTTATATATATCGCAATTACAGATTTTTTTATCTCTACGTTTTTATTGTATGTATAGATAGAATATATAGATAGGTAGGTACTTAGATTCAAATAAAAACATCGTGTTAAGGAATACATCGTGAGGAAACCGGTATGTCCAAGAATCTCAAAAGTTCAAAGACATACAACATTCATCAAAATTCACTGGGCCAGCATTGTGGATTAGGGCCCAGTTCACCCTCTCTATTTAAGAGAAGGCCTGTGTCCAAGCAGTGGTAACATGTTACGCTGATAATGATGACTTAGGTTTAGTAATAGTGTGGATATTTCAACGAAAAATAAGTTAATGATTTGGATATCATAAACTAAAAAAATAGTAATCAATAGTTCGATTATTTTAGTGGGCTCTCGTTGGACCGAACTGTTGGACCCCTAAACCATATCCACGCCACCAGAGGTCAATTAAGATGTAACACTTCTTATTTTACAACAGGTGGTGAATTAAAGTTTACGGGACGGTTTGTTCCGGGCATGTTTATTCCGGGAATTATTATCCAGGAAGGGATTCCCCCCCACCCCGTGAATTTGAAGGTTTATCCCGGGAGATTTCCCCCCCAGAAAGGTAAACCCGCGAAGAGATTTTTCCCCCGGGAATGTTTATCGCTGGAACGTTTATACCAGAAAAGTATCCTGGGACGGGATTTATTCTCCAGGGAAGGTTTATCCCTGGAATGTGTTTTCAAGGAAAGTTTCGGGAATATTGATCTGGGAAATTTATCCCAGGCAGGGATTTTTCCCCCCGGAAGGTTTATCCTGGGAATGATAATCCCGGGAAAGAATTTTTTCCTCGAGAAGGTTTATCCCGGGAAGGGACTTTTTCTCCAGGGATGGTTTATCCCGGGAAGAATGTTTCCTGTCGATATTTATCCCCGGAAAATGTTATCGACTAAAAATATCAAAACACCACTTTGAGGGTGAGGTGAGGATTTGAGGTGACTTTGTTAACGTCTATGAACATGAGGGTTTCTCTATGGTACACTAGAGCATATTTAGAAATAAAAATACTTATACAGCGTGGTACCCAAAATAGGTTATAAAATTACCAGCACGCGTTAGTTACTGTAGCAGCCCGAATAACATACCTACCTATTCAAACTTTCAAGGTTCTCTGACCGACACCGATTGACCCTTAATTCGTAGGTAAAGAGCTTACCTTTCACTCAGAGAACCTTCTTTCCAGGTCTAATGGCCTCTACTTTGTACAAAAACGCATTTAAAAAGATATTCATTGCTTTGATTTTCCAACTCTGAACTTTTCTTCATAAATGCACAGCAAGGAGCCTTGTAATAATTTCATGACATTTATGTCTTATTTCTATAGACATTCTTAATCTATCTGTCACTGCAATGTATTTGAAACGTCAGAAATTGTTGTAAACTAAACGCGATAAAATCCATTAAAAAATTATTTCAATTTAAGGTAGGTATGTATTTTAATTCATGTATGTTTAAACTGTGACGACTCTTAAACTATTTTAAAAGTTACCTGGGAAATGGTAAATAATGGTAGGTAATGGTAGGTTAATGATTATGACCGATGGCAAGCTATCGTGATTGTGATCGTGATTACTACCGTATTAAGCCTGGATTACTATCAGAATCAATGCTCTGGTGAACTTTACTGATTTTTTTTTTTTTTGAACAAGTGGATAACATTAAAAACCGACTTCAAAAAAAAATATGAAACGTGTAATAAGTGCTCATTAAATTTGAGTGTTGCCCTCGATTTCCATTGGATCCCATCATCAGATCCTGACTTGGTGACAATAAGAGCAAATTGGAAGTATATTACCGAACAAAAGAAACATTTTTGAAATCGCTCAACGGTTGGCGGAGTAATCGGTGAACATACAATAAAAAAAAAATAGTGGAACATAGAACCGTCCTCTTGTTTTGAAGTCGAATAAAAATAAAGGACGTAGGTCCGTGGGGGCCGGCCGCTTTAGGGCTATATCGGGATTCGGGACTTGGCCAGGCGATTGGTGAAGGCGTCGGGTGTTCAGAATGCTGGCTTCTATTTCGGACAGAAATTGAGCATTGCCATTGAACGTGGCAATGCCGCCAGCATTCAGGGGACCTTTAAGTTTTTATACAGTTATTTTCACACACACACACACACACACATTATTACTTATGTTTTAGGACGTAGGTCATAATTATGTATTCGTAGATTGCATGTATCCTTGACGACAAAAAGCACGCGTGACGACTAATTTTTAATAACAAGAACTTGTGAGACTTGATTGTTTACGGGATATTTACCGTGGTAAGGAGCTCCTTACTACCGAACAAACATGATAGTTTAAAACAGTGTTTTCCAAGACTTACCTCTACTTTAGCTGAGCAGTGTACTGAGCTTACACCTCGACCCACATTTTCATGTTCATCCATATATGCTTGAGTTGGCGGTTTACCTGTTGTTACAGTACTTATTATGTATTAGTAGCCTTTAGGTATGTAATATGTATCATTATCAGCCATCAAAGTCCACTGCTGAACAAAGGCCTCCCTCTCAGAGGGGTGTTGCCATAATCCCCACGCTTGGCAGGCGGCTTGGGGATCGCAGTACGTTTACCGTACTAATAGGACGCTGCTGCCCATCCTCCGGTGGTTCTGGTTGCAGTTTTAGGACATACCCGGGTCCCTTTTTGTATTAAAATTATGGATTATTATTAACCAACTTCAAAAAAGGCGGAGGTTCTATGTTCCACTGTATTTTTTATGTATGTTCACTGATATCTCCGCCAACTGTTGATCGATTTCAAAAAATATATTTTGTTCGGTAGGATATACTCCAATTTGGTCCCATTGTTACTCAAGTTAGGATCTGATGATGGATCTCAGGGAAATCGAGGGCAACCCTCAAATGTTATAGGCACTTATTACGTTTTTCATATATTTTCGAAAGCTGTCCAAGTATTTGCGTCTGATAATTATCATCTCATATGGATGAGCTGATGATAAAGGGTACAACTTCTCAACGGTAAATACCGACAGGATAAACTGTGTCTTAATGAAATTGAAACACAGTTCTGAATAAACATATCTTATTAAGATGATGATATATTATCTATTTAATTATGCTTAATAATTAAATAGATAAGCCATTGAATAATTAACTCGGTCAAAGTATTTATTTGCTTAATATTTTACTAAAGTAAATCAGGTATCTGCATAAGTTACGAAAGTGATCAGTATTCATGGTTTTCACTCACGCTTTTACAGTGTTATTGTAGCAGCAAATAAATGCTATTACATTACATTTTATTTGCATTGCAACTATCACAGCAAATAAATGCTTGGACCGAGTTTAGTTTAACATATATCGTGCAGAAGGTTAAGGGCAAGTGTTCGTGTTTGGGCATTCGTTTGATCGCGAACCTCGCCATTTTGTTGACTTTTATTGGCACGATTGACGTTTTTATTTATGACGGAAAGAAAATTTCAGTGTATTGGAGAATTATCCGCTCTACACGTACCTTGTTTAAAATTATTAGTAACTCGACAAATTGGAAGTGTGTTAATATATTGTACAAGGTGTTGTATTACAGTTATATGATTATTTACGGGATATTTACCGTGGTGTCTTCCCTTGAACATGGTGTATGTAGCTGCGCCGAAATATCGAGAGCTCCTTCCATAACCTTACCACGGTAAATAATCATATAACTGTAGTGAACAACCGTGACAATTTTTTTTTTTATTTGAAATGTTGTTCCGAACTTTAGGTTCTACTATTAAAATGTTAAAGACTTCCTAAATTTGATGACTGGTAGGAATTTTTTGACTTGTATAAATATTTAAAATACAAGGTAAATGTATGATAGCCAAGTTTTTGATTTCAAAGATCTTTATAACTGTAAATTCGACATTGGTTTCGATCATGTTGTATCACTCACTAAAGTAAACCAATTTGACAGGACTAACATTATTTTCATCTCTTTTAATTTCAGTATTTGAAAAAAGGATAGCAACAATTTGAGAACTGTAAATTTTAGTTTATTTTAGTAAACGGTATGACTAAATCAACGTCATATTATCAACACTAATATTATAAAAGCGAAAGTAACTATATGTCTGTCTATTTGCTACATAATCACAGCTAAACGGCTTAACCGATCTCGATAAAATTTTGGGAGGTAATAGTAAGTATCATGAGGACGGACATAGGCTATTTTTATCTGTAGAAATGGTGGAGGAAGTCGCGCCACAGCTATCTATAGTTATTAACAATAAATCAGTACTAAAATTGTGGACCGGTTTTCAAATAACCCACCGTTTTTAAAATCAACCATAATGCTGTATTACTATAGGTACTGTTACAACTTCTTCCTAAAATGCCTGACAGTAATTAATTTTGCTGTTTTAGCAATACAGTTTATAACATCTTTGGTTGAAAAGTATGTGTTTACTTTAATTTGGATGGTTTTATGTGTTCGGTGGCCTTACTACGAGCACTTGCAAAAAAGTTATCGTTACGTAAACGATAGCAAAATGTATGAAAAATTAAACAGACGTGAAAGGAAGCTGAATTTTTCATACATTTGCTATCGTTTACGTAACGATAACTTTTTCGCAAGTTCTCGTACTAAGACTGTTACTTCAATCAGCAAACGAAACTTCATACCAAAATAAAGTTTGAGAGATTTTGATTTTTGAAAAATACGAGGTCCAATATTTTTTACTCTGACAACTGTTTTTTATTCTGATAACTTCTGCTAGTTTAAACGTAAGTTTGAAGCTGTTAGCCGAAACAATACAGCGTATTCATTAAAAATATAACAATGTTCTTTTTTTACAGCTATTAAAGATAAATGTATACATGTATAATTAAGTAGGTAAGTCAAAATGTTTAAACACCTACCGTTTTAGGACATTCAGTCATTGCACCTTTTTGTTCAAGCGACTCTTCTAACCATACCAAGAAGTCGAATAACGTATAAAAACTTGTCTATAATCAGTTGATTTTTATTCAAATGTTGTCTTTGAAAAAGTAAACTTTTTCCGGTTTCCGTGTAGAGTGGGCAAATTTTCTGCGAGTGTACGTAAAAGTTGTCCCGCGTGATTCCGCTACGGAGCGTAGGGCGGCTACGGGTGGGCGGCGAGAGATATCGCGGCGGACTGAGGGCGGGCGCGATGCGTCGGGGTTTATAAACACTGCGATAGATGCTGAGGGAAGATAAGTGTATGAATGGATGCGATTATAAAGCCATCTTTTATATTACTACTACATGCACCACCAGTGGCGTAGCTAGGTAACCAAAGGCCGCGGTGCAAAAAAATGGGGCCATACCTAAACTAGGGTTAGGATTTATCAAGTAAAAATATAAATAATTTAAAGGTACAAAGCTACTTTATCATCAGCTCTTTATTGTGCTCAAAGCTAATCACTACATGTATATGTATGAAGGGCAAAAATTTTGCAAGTTTAGTTTGAGGTTTGCTGATCAGCGCCCAAGGCCCTCTGAGCTTAGGGGCCCCGGTGCACGGCACCGCCTAGCCCTCCGATAGCTACGCCACTGTGCACAGGTGCAGCTGACTATTACAAAAATCATGTGTGTCCTAATTCAGGTTGCAAACTATCTCTACATGATATTTTTAACTCCCGATGTAAAGAGATGGGTGTCTGTGGCATCGTAGCCCCCAAACGACTGAACCGTTTTTTTTAATGATACTGTGTGACGAGCCGAGCATAGTCGCTCGCCTGATGGCTCTTCACGCTTGCCCATAACAGCTCAACGCCACTCAGAATTTTGAACTTCAACAGTGGATGGACTAACCCTGGATGGCAATGCACTGCGCTCGTCACCCCGAGATATAAGAAATAGTATAATACAGGGGTCTCCGAACTTTGAAGCCTTGGGGCCATAATATTTTTTTCGGTATGTTGCAAGGGCCGTAACAATTTTAATTTTCCTGCCCACCTAAGCAAACATAGGCTTTTATTGCATTTCAATTACTATTGATTGTGTATTGTGACACGTAACTACATCTAGTGTCGAGTAGTGATACTATGTATGGTTCTAGGTACTATCTATTTCAGCTACAGTCTTCAGTCCTTGTGCGGAAAATGTTTGGAATTGTCTGAATTTCTAAGACCAGTCATATCAGTTGTTAATTTTATCAGATCCACAGGGTTGAATCACCGACAATTCCGCGAGTTTCAATTCCTGTCGCGGGCCAGATTCATGGCAGTGGCGGGCCGGATTTGGCCCGCGGGCCGTAGTTTGGAGACCCCTGGTATAGTAGATAGTTTTTGTTTGAAAGTTGACTTGATCGAGCGTGTTCTTAGCTATGACGAAAGAAAATCTGTTCAGCTCTTTTTGTAGATTTTTTTATTTTAATTTATACTTGTTAGTTAAATAAATGTTTATAAATATGTCATTTTTAACCGACTTCAAACAAGGAGGGGGTTACTCTATTTTTTATGTTTGTAACCCCAGAACTCCGTCATTTATAAACCGATTTGAAAAATTATTGATTTGCAAGGATAACGGTACTTCAATATAGGACCCATAGAAATATCATTATCAGTTCAGTAATAGATAGATAGATAGAAACTCTTTATTGTGTACACCAGAAATAAAAATTACAAACAAATAGAAAACACTTACGAGCTAGTGCCACAAGTGGCGGCCTTATCGCTAAAAGCGATCTCTTCCAGGCAACCATTAATTAGTAACTATTAGTAATTAGATTTTGAAATCAAAATAATTGGAAAAATATGTCATCCAAGTAAACTAAATTGCGTAAACTATTTGTTAAAGGGGGAAGCCTATGTTCAGCAGTGGACGTCTTCTGGCGGATGATGATGATGATACTATTTGCGGTGTCGCATGGTGCCAGTCACATTAGCCGAACCCTGATTATGCAATTAATAAAAATAAAAAAAAACGAAATTGAATTTCTATAGAATTCAATGCGTATTTTACGTATCGAATACTCGTACTTCCCCACATTACCCATTCTAGGTAGCGATAAATAATTATCATGGCTGGTTTATGCAAACTTAAGGTAAGCCTTAGAGTAAAGAGTGCTTTACCTAGGTAAATTAGTACTGCCTGTGGAAATTCTGCACAGTTAATTTAAATTGTAGTAATCCAAAGAAGCTAGTATAGAAATTAAAGTTTGCTCTCTTCGGATCTGTATTTGTTTCAGGCACCTCGCTTATCCTCAAGTTTAATTCGGGCTCATTAACTATTTCTTGAGCTCGGTTTCCTCCAACGAGCTGGCTGTACTCTCATTTTTAATCTGTATTCTATGTTGCCAGCACGTACTACCCTGCACGTGCTGCCAACTTGACGTGACTTTAATTTGAATTTGGAACAAAATTAAATTCGCGCCATATTTATGGCCGTTGGAGGGAAATCGAGAAACGGCCGAGGAATGCTCGCTTTGCACTTTACGCTTTACTTTAAAGATCTCATTTGTAGTCGTAATGAAAGTAGCGATAAATTTAGCTCGGAGTTATGGCTCAGTGGAGTAACAGTTGTGTAGGTTACCGTTACCCTAGGTTACAAGATATTCCCCAATACATTCGGGAATATATGGAAGATTTCCCTTTTAAAAAAAAAGTTTCGAGTGTCATACAAATATAATGTGTAATAACCACGTCAGTTTCCAATTATTTTAATTTTTATATTAACTTATTTTAATTTATCAACACTATTATAATATTCACAGATTAGACATACAAGGGAGATATAGTAAGGTGGCGTGGTGGGGCACATCAGGCCTAAATCAGGCAGGTGCGGATCCCCCGTTGTGGGCACGATGGGCATGCCCACAACCCTAATACGTGACTTGTGACGCCTCACAGCTTTACCCGCGTGAAACTACGATACACTGTACAAAGTCTTGGTCAGGCCGTCGTATAATATTTTATAAACATTTCTTTTGTAGGAATGCACTAGGTATATCGATCATGCACGAACAAGGTTCATACGCTGACTCGCACTTGTCCGATTATCAGGTGGCTGTGACCACAACCTTTTTTTGAGGGTTGGATCCGCGCCTGCAATCAGGCTTAAAGCTTTAAATCTAACTCACCCAACAGACGACCTTGTTGCCATTTTTTGCATGTGGACTAATAGTTGACATTGGTGTCGTCAAAAGTGTCTTGGTGTGTGTGAAAAATGAGTAAGTGTGAGTAATCATACTTACAGTTTTTGCGGTTTAGCGGTATAATGACAAAATATGTATGAAAAATGGATGAAACGATAATTGTAATGAGGCATCTCTTGTTTGACTGAGAGGTTATACCAAAAAGATACATTAATTAAATGAAAATAAATCGAAGAATCTATTAGTCGTAACGAGGTAACAAAACACAGATCTGTGTATATCTGTGTAACAAACAGACAAAGAGAGAAAAAGTTACTTTCACATGCAAGAGAGAGAGAGAGAGAGATAGAGAGACAGAGAACATGTCTAGCGACTGGAAAGTATGTCATCCTGCTAGTGGATGAGATATTGTTTCTGTTCCCGTAGCACTTATGTCAATCTGAAAGTGAGTGACGGTGACCAAACTATCGCGATCCTGGAATAACGCAGCAGGTTGTGATGACGGTGTGATGTACGTACCCTGGCGTGTCTGTACGTGCCATTAGGGTCGTCCTTCCGGAGGGCTCGCAGATCTATAGTCTGGAAGCCGTCGTCCACAGCTTCGAAGGCTTTATTGACGCAGCCACCGCCACCATGCTCCTCTGTAGACATCGCTGACGGCTGGGAACAAAAACAATGTTCTAGTTAGAAAAGCAAAAGTCCATATAATATACTAGCTGCGCCCCGCGATTTCACCCGCGTGGTGATGAAAATCAGTGAAGATTATGATGATAAAAAGTAGCCTATGTGTTAATCCAGGACATAAGCAATGTATATATAAAATTTCATCCAAATCTATCCAGCCATTTCTGCGTGATTTAGTAACAAACATCCATCCATTCATCACCCCCGATTTTCATCACTACGCGGGTGAAACTGCGGGGCGCAGCAAGTAAAAAATAAAAAAGCTTAGTTATTTTTACAGACGGACATAGGGATTTGAAGAATTTATATGTTGTTATATCTCAGAGTTTTATACAGCGGGCAATGGAGAGAGCTATGCTTGAATTTTTTGGCGTGATAGAATCCGGAACGTGAATATTCACCCGAAAAACCAAAGTCACCGATATAGCTATTAAAATTTGCAACTTGAAATGACAATAGGCAGGCCACATCGCATGAAGAACCGATAACCTATGGGGGAGACAGGTTTTTGAGTGGAGACCACAAACCGGAAGACGCAGCGTAGGTGGCCCTCCCCTACTAGATGCACATCGACATCGTGAGAGTCGTGGGCATCCAGTGGATGGAGATGACAGGCTGTCGTCTCAATGTGGAAGTTTAAAGGGGGAGGTCTATATTCGTCTGTTTTTTTAGAAGAAGAAGGCATTAAATATGTACAAGTTATAATTGGTAAGACGCAGATCGTCTTCCAGCTTTCCCCTCAACATTTCCCCGTATGACTGAAGCAAATCGGCCGCATTCCTCGCCGGGAAACCGTTCCCACATAGAGGCTCGTTCCCAAACCAACACAATGCAACAATGCACCATGGGAACTGGGACGAGCGACACTGGAGAATACCAGCCATCTATTATCTATGAATATATCTATCTATGCTGCCATGCCATGCCATGAGCGATAGTGGCCGGGCGATAGCGTTTGAGCTTTACAATCTGACGGCACCCGGTTCGATTCTCGGCTCTCCATCAATAACTTATTTGTTACTTAAATAAATTATGTTTGATGCCATCGCTCAACAACGGTGAAGGAAAACATTGTGTGGAAACTGGTAAGTATATTTTAGAAACTGAAAAGTTCAAAGACATAAGTAACATGCACTGGGCCAGCATGATAGTTGGCCCATCCTGTCTATCTCTGTGAGAAGGCCTGCGTCCCAGCAGTGGAGCCATGATAGGCTGATAATGCTGATGCGGTACTAGTAGATTGTTGCATCGAGCGCAGTGAGTTATTGATGCACGAGTGTTATGTTGGTGCCCGAGCGCACGCGAGGGCACTAAAATAACACGGGTGCATTAATTACGGTACACCCTACCGAACAAAAGTTTTTTTTTGAGATCGGTCAACAGTTGGCGGAGAAATCAGTGAACATACATAAAAAAACAGAACCGTCCTTCTTTTTCGTCGGTAAAAAATGTATGGAACAGATCGTTTTTTTCGCGATTTTAGTTTTGGCTCCCATACTAAAAGTTCTTATGATAATTGGTACTATATGAACCCCTTTCCACTTAGTATACACCCTTTCCACGTAACCCTGTATAGGTCGTTATTTAGCTGATTTTTCATAGCTTCGTAGAAATTATAGCGTGGCTTGAACAAAGTTCATCCATTTTTCTCAAACATGGTATTTACTGTTGAATTATTTAAAGAACACACGAAAATAGTCGACCTTTTCTAAAGTAGTAAGTTTTTGTTTCGTTACAAAGGCACTTGCTCGAAAAAAAGTTATTGACGTTATTAGATATTTTAAAACCTGCTATGCTATATTAGCTACGCTATAAAAGTCTTATAAATATATAATTCTTATAATTATTATTCTTATTAAAGTACTGTACAAGCGTAAATACATCTCTCAAAATAGTAGACGGACAATAGTGGAGTATGTCTGAAAATATAACAATGTTTCCACGTGTGTCATTTTGCTTTGTTAATTTAGTCATAGCACACTGAATAACACAGTCCAACTAACATTTTAGTCGCTAAATAAAGAGTTAGAAGAGATATATAGAAGTGCTAACAAAATCTTGAGGTTACTAACAACCTAGGTTATTAAAGTTATTGCGTGCTGTAACTCAGCACACATAATAGTACCGCCAATGCTCCGAGTTTAGAGAATGTAGTGGTCCATAGGTAACGGTGAAAACTCACGTTCAGATGATTGCTTGTTGCTTCTATTATAAAATATTTATTAATATAAAAAACAGACTTCAAAATTTGTTATAAATACGCAATTTCGTTTTCTTGGATGACATATTTTTTACGTTAGTATAAATCGGTCAAAATCTTGAGTGCTTCTCCGCCTTAAGACCCAATTTGGAGCAGCAACAGCCACATTTCACCAGCATTGAAAGTGACGTTCACCCTTCCATCAAGGGCTTTAAACGACTAAGAGCTGTTTAATTACATAGATGGGTAACTCGATAGAACTGCGTAAAATTAGATTCAGATGGACAACTTCAGAGGGGTGGAGAAAATCACCAGAAGTTCGTATAATATATATATAATATGTGTAAACTCAAAGTTATGTATACCTCTTAGATATTAACTATCTTTTTAACCGACTTCAAAAAAAGGAGGAGCTTCTCAATTTGTTTTTTTTTTTTCTAACCTTAGAACTCGGCATTAATTCACCGATTTAAGTAAGTAATCCAAGTAAACGAAATTGCGTATTTACTCATTTTGAAGTCGGTTTTTTAAATTGAAAACTATCTTTCTAAAGCTAGTCACAACGCTTACGTCAGTCGTTAACGTCGGTATCGCGTATCAATATATGCACGTGAACCATACACTGCAACCTAGCATTTATCAGTGTCGCAGTGTAGCGATTTATAAAACGCAATGTATAATGTCCTAATAGTACACGGTGAACGTACTGCGATCCCCAAGCCACCTGCCAAGCGTGGGGATTATGGCAACACCCCTCTCTATGAGGGAGGCCTTTGTCCAACAGTGAACGTTAATTGGCTGATGATGTGATGTGATGTGTGAATGTATATTATAACTTGCGTACGAAATTTCGCGCTATCGACGACGTACGTGACTGACGTCGGCCTTAGTTTTATCACTGTTTCTGTCTCCGCAAGTTTTATGAAGGCATTTAGTCTACGATTCAATCGCATGTCAACCATAATACCACTGAGACAATAGTAGAATACTGGTTCGTACTGAAGAACATTATAGCTCACATGGCGTTTTTGGTACTTTTCTGTAACGTAATACATCTTCATTTCCACTCTCTGTCATGTTTGTCTACATAAAGATGTCTTCTTAAACAAGCCTTGAAGAAATCCGATTCACTCGCGACTTAGAGACACGCATAAACACTCTTCCCCAATATTTATATTTTAATAGTTATTTCCCAAAAAAAAGTCCCATAAAATGTTCTGCATTCTGCATCTAAACTTTCCTCAGCTATTCAAACCTTCACACATCGTCACTTTACCTAGCTCTCGGGTCCTGCGCTACATTTGCCGACTCGAGGTCTCCACCTCTAGAACTTCTTTAGATGGTTATCGGTTCTGCGACAGATATGGCCGGCGCACTGTAACTTCAGCTTGCTAATAAGCTGGGAGACACTGAGCTAGGTTTCCCATCCATCCTTTTCTAATCTGCGCCTCTACGTCCTCGTGTCAGTGACGGGAGGTAACCATAATTTGATACAGTAGGATGGAATACAATTTTCCGAAGCAGCGAGTGCTTTGTCGGCTGTAAAGTGAAAAGATTGCCCTCCGACGGATCATGCTGAGATCACAGGGTTAATGTTAGTTACTGTTATTTACTCTGTGGTCATGTTGTAGGTGGTGTTGATAAGTGAACTAGCTGCACCATGCGGTTTCACCCTCATAGATTATATTATCTCTTAGGTCAGAAAAAAAAGTGGGAATTTACTCTTCGTCCCTACTACACCTATCTGCAAAAAATACGCCGAACCGTTGATTTGTGTATTAGTAAAAGTAGGACAAACAAACATTTACTTATTAATTAACCGAGCAAAGAGAGGTCGTCTCAGATTCTATTTGGGAAAGTCGGTGTTTCTATGAGTATTTGTGTTTTCGACAATATCTTGAGTTTCGTTGATACAATATTCAAGAAATTTTGTAGAAAAGTAACTCATTTCAATACGTTTTTTAAATTTTTAAATTTGAATATGGCCAAAATCGGTCGAAGTTTTGCGAATATTCTTATTCGAGATGGGGGCGATAAGTCCTGCACTGACGTCCCGCCTTGGGGTGTATTGTGCATTTCCTCTTACCAGAACCTACCCGAGCCAACCCAGCTCCTTGAAATATCAGAGTGAGGCTCTGGGGCGCTGGCACAGTTGCTCCAGTGGAGTGGATGGAAGTGTGAATAATGATGATAAAAAGCAGTCTAGAAGGTAATGATGTCGCATGTAACCCCGTAGCAATTCTAGTTTCCTTTGTGACTTCGCAATGCGACAGCACATGCTCTACAGTTTCTTTCTCCTGCATACAGCCACGATACAGTGGACCTGTCAAAAACGGAAAGGTACTTAAACATAAAAATACTAATAACAAGTGAGGACGTGGTGTAAGAAATTACAAACGTCAAATTGACTGAAGATTTTCCACGAGGCAAATGTACCTAAGATAGACTAGACGTACTCCAGGAATTAACATCTTGACACTTCCAGTGGAATTTATAAAGTCTAGTGACTCTAATTACAATAAAAGCTTGCTACTAGTGACCGATTTTTAAAGTGACATGCTTATTATATAAGGTAAGCCAGGGTTTCTTAAAGTTGTGTCCATGGACCCTATTGGGGTCCATAATGCGAGTGCTAGGGATCCACAGTCCCAAGGTTTATTTATTAGAATTCGTTTGAAGTATGCATACTTCTCTTATTTAAATAAACAAATCCAAAATAAAGTTATTTTCAAAAGCACTGTTTATTTTCTTATTCAAAAATTCTCTTCGCAGAGGTCAGGGCCCCGATTCTCTAAACCAATTGTTTTTAAATTGTTAATTAATTTTCTCAAAAATTGCCGTTTTGACACTTTTGGTATAGAGAAAGTGTCAAAAGTGAAAAACCAATTATTATTAAATTGTTAATGAATTGCCTCAAAAATTACCCTTTTGACACTTTTTGTATAGATAAAGTGTTAGAAGTAAAAAAATTGAGGCAATTCATTAACAATTGAAAAACAATTGGTTTAGTAGAATCGGGGCCCCGTAGTATTGCTGAAATTTTGAAAGTGGTCCGTGACTAAAAAAGTTTAAGAATCATTGGACTAAGCTCTAATAACAAACTTCAAATCCTCTTAAAGTCTAACATACTAAGCGACTGTTGTTCCATGAACAGTACCTTTTACAAACACAAAATTAGATACGCGGTGAGGCTGTCATGGAAACCGTTGAAAATATGTTAATTTCTATACAGTGCGAACTTTTACCTACTTGCTCTCTTATTTTTCTAACAAACAACGACATGAAATATGCATGGTCATGGCGACTCTATGCATTACATTATCAGTGACGTACTTAAAATACGGTAAAAATCCTGTTATAGACACGGGTTTACTTTCTTTTCCTTTTTGCTGTGCGTAGTTGTTTTTCCCTAACATTTTTTTCGTTGTTTAATTAGGTATATATTTTTACGCTTATTTACAGGAGTACTGAAAATCAGTAATCATCCTTTTGAGGGCGGTCTCAGTGCATCAAAACCAAGGATCCATTATCAAAACAAACAACTTTTGTTATACGACTTTTCGAAATCCGAGAAAAATCTGCTGCTCCATACTAAAAAATCATTCACTCCCGACATAGGTAATTATCAATAATAAACTAATTGGCCAAGAGCGTGTCGAGACATGCATATGGTAGGGTTCCGTAATCAAAGCCATATAATTAGGTATAGTCATAGTTCAGAAATTGAGATATTGAGTTAAAGAAAAATTCGAACGAACGAAGCTCTTTCACCAAATTTCAGCATGCCACTTTGGCGGGCCATATTTCGCAAAGTATAGACTTTATAAAAAAGTGATGTAGCAAATCTTACCTTCATTTTAAAAGACCTTTTCAACGATACCCCACACAAATAGTTTAAGTGAAAAAAAAAACATCCCCATTTCACATGTACCAGAGCCACCCCTAAAATGCAATATCATATATTTTTTATACTTTTAAAATTGAGATCTATATTACAACTGTTATTATGCAAAGTTTCATTCACTTATATAAATAATTTTAGAAGTTAGAAGGTTTTAAAAAAAAACGAACGGACGGACAGACAGACAGACAGACAGACAGACAGACAGACGGACGGACAGAACGAATTTATAAGGGTTCCTTGTCGGGCTACGGAACCCTAATAAAAAAGAATCATTAAATAGGTTCACCCAGTCGAAAGTTCTGAGGTAATAAACATTTTAAAAAAAACGTCGGATTGAGAACCTCCTCCTTTTTGGAAGTCGGTTAAAAAGTTGTTTGTTTTGATGTACTGAGGCCGCCATTAAGAGGATGCTAACTTATTACCAGTAACCCTGTATATCAGAAATTTATTATTCCGATTTAAATAATTTCTTCAATATATTATTAGATATCTATATATACGTATAAATAAAAATCTGGTGTCACGATGTTTGTGTTCGCACTCCTCCGAAACGGCTCGACCGATTTTTATGATTTTTTCAATGTATATTTGTTATGTATGAGAATAGTTCGTAGTATTTTCATCATCATCATCACCAGTTTTCATAACCACGCGGGTGAAACCGCGTGCTGCAGCTAGTAATTTTTTTTATAAAAAATATATTGTTTTGTTTGTTTTAAATATTGCATGTATATAACGTTAAATAAATTATTATTCCAATTTAATTCGTTTCTTAGTGTGGTTTAAAATTCTTAATTGTGCGTCTTAATCAGTAGCCTAATATCCCAAACAAGTCAGTTTTAGCTCGGAAGTTACTTCTAATGCAAAGAGCATTAGAACTTAAGAAGAATTAAGATTATTAACCAACTTTAAAAAGGAGGTTCTCAATTCGACTGTTTCTTTTAATTAATACCTATAGTTCATTTGTAAATATAGCTAAAAACTCGTTATGCTAAATAAATAAAAATTTATACAAAAGTACGTAATAAATCCCCAGACTATAAAACCCATTGTTTCACATAACGTGATTAAATTATAAAATGAGTGTGTCTATTTGATTTTCGATATTAATCATGCATTAAATAGAGCAGTTAAACGGTTTATGCGTTATCTTATCATACTCGTATACCAATGCGAACTCTCAGACAGTTAATATTTGTCCACGATAAGTAGAAATTTACATTTCACACGCAATTTCTGCGTCGTACAAAGATCTAAAGATCTACAAATTCATGAATGTTAGATCTAGTACAAAATCAATGGAAAACGTGTCAAAAAAAAAACCTTTTATTTTCTACTAATTACCTACTTTCCATTGTTTTTTGAGTTACTTATCTAAATTTAATTAACGTGTCATAAGTTAATCTTTATGAGATGCACATAATATATATATATGTATAGAAATGTCAAGAAACAGAAACACTGTTTTAAATCACCGTTATTCACTAAAGTTATTGTCAGTACCTATAGTTAATTGTAGACTAAGAAAGAGGGTAGACCGTTTGTCTGCACCTAAACTTGGTCCAAGTATTTATTTGATGTGACAACTGCAATAACATTGTAAAAATCAGAATGAAAACCACGAATTCTAATCAATATGGCCTTGTATGGAAGCGTTTTCACGTAATAATCTCGGTAGGTACCTACACTCTGTTGACTCTAGTAAAGTGGAATTTCTGGGCACGGTCTGATTTTTTTCTGCGCATTGTCTGCGTATCTTTTATAACTAACTGAAAACGAACCGCACCTACCAGTAAAATACGAAACCAGTTTATAAATAGCTGTATTTGTCATGGCATCTAGTTTTTAAACCTATCCTGTCACTCACCAATGTTTAATTTTTGTCGGGAAATTTATAATGCTATGTCAGATGCTCTCCCTTTGGTTAAATTCACATTCCTACTAAAATTTACGCTTATTTGATTGAGATAAAAGCGTATATTTTCTAGGGAATGTACTTAAATGCCTTTGAGTACATTCCCTAGAAAATATATAATCATATTCCTCAGTTCAATTCACATTTTGGAGATATGAGGCAAGAAAGATCGCGTGAATCGCACTGTGTGCGTTTTCCACTGATCTATGATATGTGGATGAGCTTTCAGACTGTGGCGGCTAGTGCGATTATAAAACTGCGACGCCGTCATCAGATCAAATAGTTCTTCAGAACACTCACCGTTGTAATTGCGATAAAATATATAGCAGATCCAACGTCTCTGTGCATGCTGAGCGGCTTTAGGAGTTCGGTGAGCTTGGAATCGTCGGCAATTCTCACAGCTCTACGCAACATGAGGATTAAGTTGGTACTTGATTAAATTAGTTGTTTTATACCTTGATTTAAATTTAGGTAAGTTCGTTATAATTCTAAATGTGTATATCAATTTTTTTGTGTTAATTAATCTACCTTTATATATGTTATATCTATAAAAAACAAGAACAAGACGGAGGACGCACGATAAAAATTTAACTAACTGATAGGGGCACAAAGAATTGTTACTTCGCATTTGAAATGTTAGTATGTAAATTTGTGATATATTAGTTCGATATTATAGTCTGAATCATGATATGATTCTATATATTATTCTCCAGTTCTTTATAGGACTATACTTAAGTAAAATAATACCACATAAACCAGTTTCTCATTATCTAAATACTAATCAATTGAAGGTGTC
Source organism: Agriopis leucophaearia (assembly GCA_949125355.1). Taxonomy (NCBI): domain Eukaryota; kingdom Metazoa; phylum Arthropoda; class Insecta; order Lepidoptera; family Geometridae; genus Agriopis; species Agriopis leucophaearia. The sequence goes on from OX421262.1 coordinate 3,105,925, forward strand.
TTTCTCTCATTAGTTATGCTATTTACAACAATAACAACAATGTCTTGTCGAGTAACAAGAAACCAAGATGCTATTTGGTGCTCATTATTATGCGTTTATTGACTTTCGTCGAGAAATTCAAAGAATATCGTAGTTGGCATACGAAGATTTTTGTTTAAGTTTCTGGTAGCATACCGGTCTTTCTACTTAATCTTTATGTTGAAACTTGCTATGTACTTACAGGGTTATTGATAAGTTTGCTCGACACAAGCATTTATTTGCTCTGACAGAAGCAATAAGATTGTTAACAGTGTAATAAAAACATTTTCTTATAATTTTTCACTGCACTACATTCTACAGTCTTATACATAAAAAACCTAGCGAAAGTAGTCAGAGTCCGTGGTTTTAATTCTGCTTTTTACACCATTTTTGCAGCTATCAGAGCAAATAAATGCTTAGACATATTATTGTCCTTGCCTAAGATCCAAAGTGGAAGGTGCCACCACCTTAGAGAAAAATAATACCAGCTACTATTTCTTTATCACCATATTCCATATCCATTGTGAAGCAATTGACCTACTCCACTAACTAATACAATGTTTGCAATTTAAATTTACTTAGTTGATATCAAAAAGCAAATAATTTTATCTAGGAGGTTAACTTATTTATTAACTCAATTTTATTATAATAATTCAAACTAGAAATGTGAAGAAAAAATTAATTACCTTTATAAATAATTTTGCAAATGTTAAGACAAAAAAATATTCATAATAATTTTGCAATGGAAAAAAGCTTATTGTACCTACTCTACCTTTTTAAGAATCCGTACCCAAAGGGTAAAACGGAACCCTAGTACTAAGTAAGGGTCCGTCCGTCTGTCTGTCCGTCTGTCACCAAGCTCTGTACCTAGGTATCTCATGAACCGTCATAGTTAGACAGTTGAAATTTTCACATATGGTGTATTTCTGTTGCCGCTATAACAACAAATACTACAAAAACAGAATAAAATAAATATTTATGGGGGGCTCCCATACAACAAACGTGATTTTTTTGCTCGTTTTTGCTCGATATTGATAACGGCAACAGATAGACGCTTGAAATATTCACTATGTATTGACTTTAAAAATATAAATTAAATTAAAATAAAACAAATATTTAAGGGGGGGCTCCTATACAACAAACGTGTTTTTTTGCCGTTTTTATAGATAATGATACGGAACCCTTAGTGCGCGAGTCCGACTTGCACTTGGCCAGTTATTTATACATACTTAATAAGAAATTGTACAAAAAGAACAATAATATGTTTTTCTTTAAAAAAAAAACTAGGTAGATACTAGAGACCTATTTAATAAATCTCAAGGATTAATGTGTATGTAAATGACTGATAAGATTTTTGTACCTCCTTGAACTGTCTTCTGAAGTATTTTATTTTTGTACCTACTCTAAATACTAGATACCTATGTTATGATAGATTGCTATCAACTTACGATTTTCACTAATATTGATTGACAAATGTGATTAAAGAATTTTGAACTAAATAATACGAAAGGTCGTGTGTAATTTACGGCTCATCATGAATGTAACAAACTGAAAGTAAAATCAATGATTATTCATCAACATCATCATCAGCCAGAAGACGTCCACTGCTGAACATAGGCTTCCCCCTTTAACCTCCACATTGAACGACATCCTGCCATCTGCATCTACTGGATGGCCGCGACTCTCACAATGTCGTCGGTCCATCTAGTGGTAGGCCTACCTACGCTGCGTCTTCTGGTTCGTGGTCTCCACTCAAGAACCTTTCTTCCCAATCGATTATAGGTTCTTCCAGTGATGTGGCCTAACCATTGTCACTTCATCTTGCTAATTTTAATAGTCGGTGACTCTGGTTCTTTGGCGAATATTCACGTTCCGGATTCTATCGTGCAAAAAAACTCCGAGCATAGTTCACTTCATTGCCCGTTGTGTGACTCTGAGTTTTTCCAATATGCCAACAGTTTATGACCATGTCTCAGTACCATATGTCATCTCTGGCAACACACACTGGTCAAAGACCCACTGCGGTATCTTGGACGAGAAGATTATTAACCCAATTTAAAAATTGATATATCATATCAACCGCTTTTATAACAACCATTGATGTTTTTTGTGTAATATTTTTATGCAATGTTTTTTTTTCTTTCCTTCTTCTCATTACTTTGTTGTTGTTATATTTGTAAATAAATTAGTTTCTAAATTACCTACCTAGTAATAAGTATAGCGCATTGGATATATAAATCTGTAATGCTATATTTAGTAAAATAAATGAATATGAATTATATGTAAGCATGTTCTGTTTTCTATACCTCCAGAAATAAAATAAAATAGAGTGACGGATTTGAATGTTTTTTTTCCTGAAAAAAATATGGTTCGTTTAGCAGAAGGTGAAACTGTGGGGGGCTGCTAGCATCTGAATAAAAGCTAAAACGAGAGGGTAGTTTCATACTCACATGAAATCTCCACAGACAACAAAATTAACACATCTCACTATCACTCACACAGGCACAAAAAACTCACAGAATAACAAACCAGACCAACTATTACCGAACAGATGTGATGCAACACTATAAAGAAAGTAAAAGTAGGTATCCGCGGTCGCGGTTTGAATTCCGATTCGAATTTTAAATTTGCGCGGGTCGCGTGCGCGTGCTCACCTGGCGCGATACAAACTGCGGCCGCGCCGCACCGGTCAAGGACCGTGCCGCAACCTGTTCCACCGGATGTGTACAACCGAGAAAACTATCTACAAATAAACAGCTCCTGAAAGCGATTGTAACAACGCAGGATGACTTAGTTGCGCCATTGCCCTTCTTGGTTAGAGGAGGAATTCACAGAAGTTTTTATGCGTGCATTGAAATCCTTTCCTCCGCGAACCAGTCTCCGACATGTGAACCATGCACTGAGATTTGTGCAGGACATAAAAACCACCCGCAGTGTTGCGCACTAAGCTTCTTTTTGGGGTTCCGTACCCAAAGGGTAAACGGGACCCTATTACTAAGGCTCCGCTGTCCGTCTGTCACCAGGCTGTATCCCATAAACCGAGATATTTAGACAGTTGAAATTTTCACAGATGATGTATTTCTGTTGCAGCTATAACAACAAATACTAAAAAAAATTGAATAAATATTTAAGGGGGCTCCCATAAACAAACGTGATTTTTTTGCTCGTTTTTGCTCGATATTCATAACGACAACAGGTAAACGCTTGAAATATTCACAATATTTAGTTATATCTTCACTTTAAAAATAAATAATTAAATTAAAATAAAACAAATATATAAAGGGGGCTCCCATACAACAAACGTGATTTTTTGCCGTTTTTATAGATAATGGTACGGAACCCTTCGTGCGCGAGTCCGCCTCACACTTGGCCAATTATTTCACGTTGGCATCAAAACTCCAGGAAGCTTTTTCTTTATATATTTTCTGCTCAGGTGTGTAGGGTTGCCAATACATAGGTAAATTTAAAGACAAGCTTCGTTGAACAGTTGTGGAGATGGCGGTAATTAATTTTGTGGTGTGCTATGGAGCTTGAAGCCATGCAGGATTTAATGAAGCCTGCATATGCATATTCTATTGATTGTACGTTTTTAGCGTATGTTTAAGTAAGCGTAAATGCCGAGATAAGGAAAATGAATCATAAATAAACTTAGTATAGCTATTGCTGTACTTGAAGTTAGTGGCAAGAAATAAAAAATATGTACAGAATAAATATAGTAGATTATACGAGTGCATTATTAAAATTTCTTGGACCTCCGTGGGAATTAATGTATGAAATATTATTTTCAGAGAACAATGGCTTGGATCCACAGAAAAGAGAAGTAAATAGAACGGAAATGAAAAGGAAACTCTGTCACCAGGTATAGTGACAGATATGTGATTGAACATTCTTATTTATGTCCACGCGTCGAACTCCGCGTCACAGTTGCTAACACAGTAGCTCAGGGTTTATACGGGTGCAAGTGGCTACAACAAATTCCTTACAAAAATGCCATAACAGCCATAGTAATTTGAAAAAAAAAACTGTGTATCTGTTTGGGAACAACAAGCCATACATATTAGCTGAGACTTTTATCAGCCCGAGCCTAAGACGAGGGTGGATATTCAAGTGTAGGCTAAAATGTGTTTTATGCACAAGATATAATACGCCTTTTCACTTTAATTGAAAGGAAAGGAAAAAGTATTATTGTTAGTAATATATCTTTTAAAATAATTATAAATTAAAAAAACCGACTTCAATATTAAGAAATACGCAATTTCGTTTACTTGGATGATTTTGATTTAAAAACCAAACTACTATACCGATTTTAATGAAACCTATATGTTGATATCTATTTAAGTATGTATTTAAAATTATATATGTATGTATATCAGTCTTTGGCAGCCATATCACAAGTTTGGGGTCAGATAACCGTGTGTGAAAAATGTCCCAGACCACCTCTGAAGTATAGAATCCGCGTAACCCTGTATAGATCAAATAAAAGTCAGTGTGGTCATCCTACCGGATATGCCACACAAATGAGCGTGCTAGTGAGAGCCTTAAAAGCTTCAAACCATTTGCGGACAAGGACGGTGTCCACATAACAGTTTTTGTTATATAATTGAAGCAATTATATGAACTACAGTGCGCCCGCTGAAAGAATACGTCTGACAGAAGTTACTGTTGCCATTACATTGTAAAATGCTGAACGAAATAATTATCAATATAGAAAACCGACTTCATTAAAATGTCAGAACTGGACCAAATTGAAATGGGAGCACACAGGAAGCACTAGCTTCCAGCATTCAAATAAAAAAAGAATCATCAAAATCGGTTCACCCCGTCAAAAGTTCTGAGGTAACAAATATTAAAAAAAACAGTCGCATTGATAACCTCCTCCTTTTTGGAAGTCGGTTAAAAAGTTTTTTTTTTGTCACTTTTGCCTAGCTGGTAGCCAATATGCTGCAGTAATATATTAAAATAAAATGTGTTACTACGTTATTATAGCTGTCACAGCTAAAAAAAGTGGGCTAAGTTTACATAACCCCATAGTGGTACTCTACGTATCTCTAGGTATCTACATTTCCACTATGAAAACCTGGCTTACGTGTCTTATAGAGTGGTGAAAGCCTTCATCTGGCGCAGTTCGGCGCGTCTTTCACACGCCGTCTTTGAACGTAACACAGGGTCGCATCAGAGTTGGTAGTTTGGTGGGGATGAGTGAGGATGATAATCTTGAACGACAAGCACAATCTCAGACTTGTCTTGTGTGCATCATTTCATTCTGGTCTTATAAAACAAAAAGGTACCTAAACATGACTAACTTTAAGACCTACTTGCTCATTCTGTTTCCATAACGTCCATCTAAATTGTTTTTTTATGCCATAAAATAAAAATAAATAAATAAATATCTGGGACATTATTGCACACATGGTCATCTGACCCCAAACTAAGCAAAGCTTGTAATATGGCTGCCAGAGACTGATATACATACATATATATTTTTAAATACATACATAAATATATATTAACACCCAGACATAAGGAAGTTAGTAGGATTAGGACGGACGGACAGAACGAACTTCCTTCATTCCAAGGGTTCCTTTTACTATGGAACCCTAAAAAGTAGATACACTGTCCCTCAATTCAGCCCAGTGTTGATGGAGGCTTGAATGTGGGCCACATCACGTCTTTTGTTTGCTCCTGGCTAATATCCAACGTGCAGCCTATTTTAAGGTGTGCTCTGAGTGGGATAGTTCATGCAGACGAACTAGACCGTAGTTATTAGGTAAATTAAATATAAATAATTCTCGCAGTTTTGAAAATTAAAAAACACGCTTTAAAATCGGTAATCCTGACGATTCTGGTAAGGATAATGGGATAAACTATTTAAATTATTGCATTGTCATCGGTCCTTAATAAGTGTGCAAAAAAAACATTTTATTTCGACTTTTGAAGTAGTTGTAAATCTAGTTCAAAGATTCCGTTACATACGTACATACCAAGCTAATAAAAGCGTGTTAAAAATCGTCAACGAGCTGCGTGAAACTTATTTTCTTCATGTGGGCAATCCCATAGAGACAAGTAGGTATATATAATGTAATGCCAGGGGCCTTACCCCTAGCTTCACTTTTACGAGCCAACTTTTAGTAGGTACCTGATAGGTACCTAAAATTAACCAACTCATTTAAGCTGCATCGTTTAAAAGCGTCTAACTTGAATGAACGAAAATCCGTTTTACTATGCGAGTGTGCGTGAAAATAACAAAGCTTGGCGGCTATCAAATAACTACCGCTTATCGTAGTTGATGGTACCGTTTAGACAAATAACACCTATGCGGGTCAACTTTTCGAGCTAGGGGTAAGGCCCCAGTTATCTATGCAGAAACTACTTACGCCTGTTTTGATCTTAATATAACCTTGGAAAATACTTCTTGTGAACTATAAACTACTTCCATTGAATATTTCTCCAAAACTCTACGCTTCGACAATTCTCCTGAGTTAACGACTCTGTTATTCTGCAGGTATTTGTAGCTCTTTTTAACCTACTTCCAAAAACGAGAAAGTTCCCAAATAAATATCTATATTCATGCCTAATATTAGGTGTTAAAACTCTTTATGTATGCCTAGTAATTTCACTGGAAACATTGTCCTTCCAATCCGGAACACACCAATGTTTGCACACTATTCCTTGAAGGTTGAATGAATGATAAAGGTGTGATACTCAGGCGCTTAAAAGAGTCCTTAATAAATTAATAAAAATAAAAAAGAAGCAAAAGAGCCCTGAATAAATTAATTAAATTAAAAAGAGATGCAGGAGAGCCTTAATAAACTAATAAAAAGATATGCTAAAGAGACCTAAATAATATATTGAAAATAAAAAGAGATGCAAAATATCCCTAAATAAGTTAATAAAAAAAAAACAATTAAAGTCCTAAATTAATAAATACCAATAAAAGAGATGCAAAAGAGCCCTAAAGAAACAAATAAAAAAAGATGGGAAAGAACCCTACCACCTTCGACCAAAATAAAATGGACGGACGGGCCCAATAGAAACGCATTTTTGAAGATTACAAAATGAGCGCCAGCGCTCACTTCGTTTCAGTCGGTCTCTAGCCGTAGGAAGTGAAACACGAGTCTATTGTTACGCGATAACGAAACATCTGACAAAATTATGAATTCGTATGCTTTACCGAAGTGTAAATACACAAATAACAACGATATCTATTATTTATAACAAATATACTGTACATGTTTATAATTAGGTGTTGAAGTATATGTCCGACGGTTTTGACTCGTTTTTACTGATCAAGTTCAATGGTTAGGGCCCGTTCATTCTTTTTATTTTGGTCGAAGCTTACCACTATATAATTATACATCCATTCAAGGTATGTGATTCATAAATAAATAAATAAAATCTACTGATAGGCTCCTGTAAAAATCCTTGACACGTTCTTCGCATAAAAAAGATTTCAACGCGGCCTAGCGTTTTCCGGTCGCACTTTTTCAAGTGGGATGTTGCTCAAATTGGAAGTGGATGAAAATTACACAACTATAAACTAACTGTTGTGGTGGCTGAAATTATCGACACTGTTGTGAAAATAACAACTTTGCAGAGGAAAAAGTTAATTTCCTACACCGCTTGCTGGTAACTATGTCGTAAATTTTACCAATAAGAGTTACATACATATATTATAGACTTGTTTATTGTATTTTTGTAGAACGTGGTGCACGACCAAAGATAATAAATATTAATCGTTTTTGTGCATGACTTATTTAATTTATTTTATGATGTTCAAGTTTTGACTAGATGCGCCCCGCGGTATCACTTTCTTCCACAGACATATAACTGTGCTTTCTTCCCTCTCTTAAAGGAATCGTATATACCTATTTCGGGTTCAAATATGTGATATAGGTACTCGTACGAAAAAAATTCTCACTTCAGTGCTCGTATGTGATAATCCAGGGCACCTCCATACCAAATTTCATCCAAATCTGTTTAAATATTAATTTTATTCATTGAATAAATAAATATCTGGGACATTATTGCACACACGGTCATCTGACCCCAAACTAAGCAAAGCTTGTAATATGGCTGCCAGAGACTGATATACATACATATATATTTTTAAATACATACTTAAATAGATATTAACATCCAGAAATAGAACAAACACAAATGTTCATCACACAAATGTTTGTCCTAGATGGGAATCGAACCCACGCCCCCAAGCGCAGAAAGTAGGTTCACTACCAACTGAGTCACCGGGGCAGTCATTAGGAAAGGAGTTAGGAAAATTAGCCAGTTTAGGAAAATGCGATGTGTAGATGCGAGACGTGTCTTTTCACGTTCGCGCCAAAAAAAACTCCGTTGCATTCTTTTCCATATTCCCTTGAGCCACAGAATAACGCTATATTAGTTAAGTTGCCATATACAACCTCTTTGTGCCATGTAATAAGTCCACAAACTTTTTACTCCAATATCACCATGGTAACGGTTACTATTGACAAAAACATGACATATTTTTAAAGTTTTACACGTAAAAAAATCGCAAAATGTTTTCTCGTGAAAAATAAGCGAAGGCACAAACATGAAATTGCTGAAGTTCCACCTTCGCTATCACCCCCCGGGGATCGTCCTAGAGTACTTGCAGAAAGAAGTGGTCAAAAACAGAGAGATCGACCTTCTTGACCTAAATTCCAAGTAAGGTTTTTTTCCACCGAGTTCATCTTTGATAGGTACTTACGAGATGCCCACAAGTTTTTAAATGTAGATGCTTTCCACTAAACGTCTCGGACAAATTGAGATAACTTCTAGGTGCGGGAAACCATAAAGTGTTTTTGAATATAATAGTCTGTCCATCTCACAGAATAGTTTTTTTTTACGTCCATCCCACGAGAGAAGTTCCGCGGCAGTAAATGGAACAGCCACAATGTATCCGAGATATTTCTGAGTGATCTCGTACCACAGACAAGATTTTTTTTTCCTCTTTTCTGTGTCTGGTACGTAGCGATGGTAAAAGACCAGACGTATGACCACAAATAGTACGTACCTACCCTTATTCTGGTATGACCTTAATTTCTTAGAAGATGGGGTGTTCTGAATGGTACTGTACTTGCATTACCCTATGCCGTATCATCTCCATAATTATTTTTTCATCATAATTTTAGTATTAGTATGTATTATTATTAGAATGTAAGTATCACATTAGTCACTACTGCACGCCCCGTCTTCTGCCTCCTGTATGAATCCTCTCCACCTAAGGTTGCCTGGAAGAGTTCGCTTTTAGTGATAAGGCCGCCATTTGTTGCGTTCGTTTTATAAGCTGATCGTGTATTATGTCATTTGTGGTGTGAACAATAAGGAGTTTATCTATCTATCTTCTCGGTACGCAAAATACAGATATGCTGGTGATGCAGCGGCAGAATCTGCAGAAGACACAAATATATAGTACAAGAAAATATAGTTTGCTCAGTGTACCTACATATTTGAGCCTTTTGGGGTCGAAACATTAGGAACGTGACGGCTGCGGGCACTTAAATATTTTTAAAGAATCATCTGCTGGTGTGATGTTGAAACCATATTAGAATAGTGGCATGGTTTCTATCAACTGGCTAGCTACCACCCTTAAGTTGTTAATTGCCAAGCACTTTCTGGCAGGCTCACTTGAAAGCCAGTTCCCATTCCAGGCTAAGTGTGATAACAATCTTTGACGTCTTTACTTAACATCAGGGTAGCCTGTCAACCATAAAAAAATACTTAAAGATATAACCTTCGCTGTTTCACTAGCATTTACCAGGTTGAAGATGAGGCCTAATCCACCATGCTGGCCCAGTGCATGAGTGTGAATGTCATTTATGTCTTTGAACTTTTGAGATTCTTGGACATACCGGTTACCTCACTATGTTTTCCACACCGTTGTCGAGATGACATCGAAACGGCACGTAATTTATAGTTATCGGTGCAGGATCGAGGCGAAGATCGAACCGAGTGCCGTCATATTGAAAAGCGCAGAAAGTGCGCTCGGCAACCATCGCTTTATCTTTTATGATGGTCAAATTATTGATTAGCCTTAAACGTGTTTAACCGTCTTCCAAAAAGGAGGAGGTTCTCAATTCGACTGTCTTTTTTTATGTTTCGACTCTGAACGTTAGACTGGATGAACCGATTTTGATGATTATTTTATATTTTAAAGCTGGTGCTTTCCGTGTGGTCCCATTTCAATTTCGTCCAGTTTGGACATATGTATTTATGAAGTCGGTTTTTTTGTATCGATAATTATATTATCCATAGCTCTGACCTTGAAGAAATAGCTAACCACCTCTCCGAAAAGGAACCCCTCATCACGGAAGATGTGAGGGAACAGCTCGACCATTGCCTGGACATGCTGAAGAAGCGCATCGAGCACGAGGGTCCAGCAGGGAAGAGATTCTACATCTACAAGACAATGCAGACACACGTACTGCCACTCACAAATGTAGCCTTTGACAAGACTGGGAAGAGGTAAGACCACAGACACGGATATGGTAGTGGTGACCACCAACTGTGGTCCACATTGGGGACCACCAATGACATAGTAGTGTGGTCCACGTGTAGACACAGACAACGCATGTTTAAAACATACTAAACTAGCTGCGACCAGCGGTTTCAGCCACGTTATATCCTTTTTTTTATGCCATAGGTGGTTAACAAGCAGATGGGCCGCCTGATGGTAAGCGACCACCATCGCCTATGGATACCTGCAACACCAGGGGCATCACTGATACGTTAACCTCTTTACCTTTTTACCTCCTTAGGTACCTCCTTGAAGCAATCTCATTGGTAGCGACAGCAACTGCCTTTGACTTGGATGTAATTTTTTTTATCTGTGATATAATTATGTCAATGTATAGACTTCAATCCTTACCATTCTATACAAAATGTATAATAAAAAAAATCTACGTTATTTTTTTCTTGTGTTTTCCTGTTTTTAATGCTTATTCTGCTATTCGGGGCAGAAACAAATCCAACAAATCAAAGATCATGAAAATCGGTCCAGCTTTTCTTGAGTTATAAATGGTGTAACTTACCCGACTTTGTTTTATATAGATGACCTTAGGGAGAAGCTAAGATACACTAAAGAAGAAGAAAGCGCATTTGCGAAGAGATTAGCAATCACACTGGATCCAAGTTTTTAAACGACTTCCAAAAAAGAGGAGGTCTCTATTCGACTGTTTTCTTTATGTTTGTTACCTCTGAACTTTCGTATGGGTGAACCGATTTTGTTGATTATTTTTTTATTTGAAAGCTGGTGCTCCCCGTGTGGTCCCATTTCTATTCTGTTTAATTTGGGTCTGTTCTAAAAATTTTATGAAGTCGTTTTTTACATTGATAATTAATTTTATCACGCTCTTATTAGCTTCACTTGTAAAGAAACCTAGTGATGTCTTATTGATTTGAAACTATAAATATGTGTAATCCAGATAACTATACAATTATATGATACCATTGAACGGACCTGGTGATGGAACTAGGAGATTGATGGTAGAACTCTTCAATAGCTACTAAGAATTTCCTCAAGTAAAGGTTCATTTGGTTGGTTTTAACGAGTCCCATACATTACACATGGTGATGAGGGTCTGATGATGGAGGTGGATAGTAAACCATGACAATGATGCCTTCGAATTAATCGGTTTCTTTTAGGTAGTTTAAATACTAGGACTAGCTCAAGGGCCCCTCATCATCGTCATCGTCGTCGACCAGAAGACGTCCACTGCTGAACATAGGCCTCCCCCTTTAACCTTCACACCGAACGACATCCTGTCATCTGCATCTGCGACTCTCACGATGTCGTCGGTCCATCTAGTGGGAGTCCTACCTACGCTGCGTCTTCCGGTTCGTGGTCTCCACTCAAGAACCTTTCTTCCCCTCGGCATAGACAAACTATGCTGATGCAATGATTTCTTCAGATGTTTATCAGGCAGCTACGACCGTACCTGCAAGCTCTGGGACGTGGAATCTGGCAAGGAGGTGAAGACTTTTACCGGCCATCAGAACGTTGTGTACTCTGTTGGCTTCAATTTTCCCACTTGGTAAGAACGGTGTCATTAATCAACAATATTGATAAAAAATAATTTGCTTTTGTGTGCTCTCAATATTGAAGTGTGCGTTTGTAGAACTAGTAAGTATATGTCAGTGTGTGCAATGCGTGCTTACCTCTAGCCCTTCAGTTTTTGGCAGACTTTTTTCGGTAAGGCAGTTCCAAACTATATATTATCAAAGACGTACGACCAGAAAGTAACTATCGCTATAATTTGGCTTTTTTTATTGATTCCCCGTGATTTCTAGGCCTTCATACTTACATAAATAAGTAATCATCAGAGAGCAACAAAGGCCTCGCTTATAGGTACCACTTTGTGTCGTGTGCAAACCTATCTACATCATCTATAACACTTTTTCTTCACTTCTCCATATGGCTTGGAAATACAAAAAAAAGTGTCGTGACATTGATAATGGAGTGAAACAAAACCGGTTCTTTGTTAAACAGAAAGTTAAAACCGCTTATCTACTGTACTGACGTCAAAATTGCAAATATGAGTAGGGTAGCCAATTTTTTTTAGCTAATACGATATTTTAAACAAATTATTGTCAAATAAGTGTGACTTTTTAAAGTGGATTTTTTAATGGCCTGAGTGAAGAGATGTCTCAAAATTCTAACGAGACAAGTCATATGTTTTTATGTATGTTTGTATATTTGTTCGATGATAACTTGGGTACCGTTGATCCAATCGTCGTGAAATTTTATAATCAAGTTCATGCAATTTTTAATTTCTAAGCAAAATTAGGCGAGGAATTCTGAAGATATAGGGGTTGCGAGGTCTCAATTCGGGCGGAACAACTAGTGCCTAATCAAAAAGTGGACTTTTTATGGACTTCGTATCTAGACGCGCGGGAGCGCGTCAGAGCCAAGCTCCAGCGGCACCGTGTGTAATATTACACGAACCACTTGGAGCCACTTTTGTCCCCTTCATTACTCAAAAACCATTTCACATAAACATGTCAAATTTGGCATATGTATTGAAACTTGGGAGATACATTTGTGCTCCAAATTTCATAAACACACCTCAAACAGTTATTTAGATATTAACGTCCAAAAATCGTCATTTTTATCACTGACTGACCTATAGATCAAAACTATAACCCACTTCCAGATGACTAGCCAAGTCAGACCTTAAGCTTCAATATATTATCCTAAGTTAGATCTCACTTCTTTTGTCTTTGAAGTCAACAACCAAGGCATATACCATAATATTCACTTCGCTCTCATTTCACATTTATGTTTTTGATGGGATTGGTTAATCCTGAACAGCAAGGCAAGCATGCGCACCGCGACAAAATCTTGTCTTCACTTTGTTGAGCCAGAACGTGATAATGTGCCTACGGTTTTATATGCGCCTGTCTCTCTTTGGCACGATAAAAAGTATCGACGTAATTTTGTCACGGTACGCATGCTAGCCCTTTATAATTAGCATTGGTATAACTAATTTTTTTTGGGTCGCACAGAGTATCCATCCTAAAAATCCAACACAAAAATGCGCGAGCCGAGCGAGCGCGAAAACAATTCAGCTATTATCAATCAATGTAGAAAAGATTTATGATTGGTCTTGTAAAAATTATAACCAGCAGTAGGTACTTAATAACGCGCAAAAACAATAAATCCCATTGATATGTAGGTAAGGTACATATTGGGTAAGCAGTTCGGCGTTGAACATTACATTTTGTGGCCAAAAAGCTGACAACCGTGACGAGTAAATACCAAAGTTTCTAAATGATTCGAACGAGTAAAGTTTTCTAAGAGTTTGTTGTTTGCAAGTCCCAATTAAAACATGTGTTCAAATCGCGAACGTTTAATAAAGTTAAAAATGAATAGAAGGTAATTTGACTATCCTCGGTAGGATATTTCCTCTCGAGTCACAGCTGTCAAAAATTCATATCCTGTACTTTGTTACCTTAACTAGACGCCAGGAATCAAGATAACTTCAAGGTAGGCCGGAGGGAAAGTGCATAAAAATCGAACAAGAATGCTATTTCTTTTTCTTCTCGATAATAACTGACGTTTCCCCCGAAGAAACGGAACTGATAAATTTCATGTCTTACCTATAGGCTTGACTCATGTATACACCTACCTAAGTCCTTGATTACTCATAATCAAATGATAATGTAGATCAAAGAGCTGGCTAGCTGGGCATGGCATTCTAGCATCCTGGACCGTGAGGGTACGTAGCACGGTGTTCTAGGAGATTTATTGCAAGGTGTAATCTCACAGATCAAGCCAACGGCACAGACCATGAAATATTTTTCTTATCAGCGCAGAAATTACAGCCTCCATCTTAAATAACGATAGTCTTTTCTTGGCCTTACAAACATATCCTTTGCAGCAATCGCGTCGTAACGGGCTCGTTTGACAAGTCAGCTCGTATATGGGATCCATCCACGGGTGAGTGTCTCGCCACGCTGTGGGGACACACGGGGGAAGTGGTGGCGGCGCAGTTCAGCCCCAAGAGCGACTACGCTGCGACCGGCTCAATGGACTGCACGGCCAAGCTGTATGATGTGAGAACTGGTAAATATGGACTTGGCTTTACAGTACTATAACGTGATCTGACATATTTTCATTGAGCAAACTGCCACTTGCTACGCGTTATAATTATGGAGATTAGTTAAATCACATCACATGTCACTCAGACGGGGCTTTAGACAACCCAAGATACCCTCCTCCCGTAGGTACATCTCGTGAGTATGATTCCTTTGGCCTGGGTGCTAAATGCGCAACCGCGCAAGACGAGGCGCAAACGAACGAGACCCATGTGATGGCTCTCGTTCGTTTGCACCTCGCCTGCAATTTAATTCCAGGTTCCGAACTCCACTCATACCTGGGGCACACCGGCGAGGTGATCGCGCTGCAGTTCGACCCCAACGAGGGCCAGCGTCTCATCACTGGCTCCTTCGATGGGACCATCTCCATGTGGGACACCAGGGCTAAGGAGTGAGTTTACGTCGCGAATGGTCTAACGCCTGTCTAAATAATCTGAGCAGAGGGTCCGCAGTGATAGATTTCAAAATTTATCGATTGCCTACTTCATGAATATTTACATAGCCTAGTAACAGAAAACAAAGCTATGTTTATGTGCCTATTATCTGTTTGTGTAAAAATACACTTGGAAAGTACTGTTTCTACATATACAGAAAAATCGGTACCTATAGTAATTGATAACACCGATTTTTCTTCCAGTTGTCACTGATAGATCTGGGCATACCAGAGGCAGGATCTAAAGTATTTAACTTGAAATAGACAGGAAGTGAGAGCGAATCGCTAGAATTGCTACATATAATTCGGTTCCTTATTTTGTGCCATAACATCCTAGTTAATTTGAAGTGACTTCATTTCAACTTTGTGTTTTTAGTTTATACGAAGTGAAGTGACCTTAGTTTATACAAGTATTTATTCATCTTTAAACCACGAAAAGCAAAAAAGTAAAAGTACCTATTGAAATTGCTCGAGTAGTTTTAGCAAGAGTTTTAAGACTTTGATAGACTGCAAGCATGGTCAGAAGTGTAGCTTCAGCAACAGTAGAGCAGCAGGATGTCAGTGGCGTGTGTTTGAACTGTTTGAATTCAGTGTACGTTCAACCTGTCACGCTCGCGATTGCAATCGTTGGTATTTCATAGTTGTCTTTAACGCTGTCAACCGCTGTTTCAACCGCGTTAACAGTCCTTCATCAGCTATCTGCCAGTCTGCCAGAAGTCCCGTCAAAATCGGTCCAACCGTTTTGGAGTCCATAGGGAACATACATACACACATATATTATATGTTTATATAATCTTCTAGATCGCGCAGTGTCGCATCGTTCAGTTTGTTTAAGTCTTTACGGACCAAATTATCAATGGAGGGAAATTGGGGATACCATATTGCACAGCAGTGTGACGGTATAGGTTTAAAAATATCCAAATGGTGCTCTTTCAGTCGCGTGGCAGTGCTGAGTGGGCACACGGGGGAGATTTCGAACGTGCAGCTGAGCTGGGACAGCTCGCTGGTAGGCTCCTCGTCGCTGGACGGCAGCGCCAAGCTGTGGGACGCGAGGAACACCTCCTGCCTCGCCACTGTCGCCTCGCATACTGATGAGGTACGCCTTCCACTTCACAGATGGGACAATAAAAGTTTTATTGGTTTTTAGGATTCCAAGCAATAAAATGAGCTTGAGATTTTGACTAAAGGATTCATCGTGGCATTCGAGCAAACGTGACCGAACCTACTTTGCTCCATTAACCGAGCGAAGTGAAGGTCTTAGAATTTACTGGAACAAATCGGCGTTTGTATAGATAATACTAGGTTTCGCGGAAATAAGGTTACCATATCAACATTTGAAAAGGCAATCAGAAAGCCGGAAATTTCAATAAAAGTCCGTACATTTAGGTATATTGGTTAGTTTATAAAAAAAGATTTTATGTTTTATGTTTATATGGAGACGTTAAACAAGATTTATGTATTACATTGCCCAAACTCAAAAAGCTGGACAAATTACAAAAGCCGGACAAAGGTCTCGAGTCGCGAGGTCACAGACAGTTCGTGGTGAACAACTAGCATTAAGAACAGAATTAACTTTTACGCACTGTTTCTGGTAGGTGCTGGACATTTGTTTCGACTGGGCTGGCAATCGAATGGCGACCGCGTCGAGCGACTGCTCCGCTCGCGTCTACGACGTGAAGGCGGACTTCAAGGAGCTGGCTGTGATGAAGGGGCACAGGGAGGAGGTCTCCAAGGTAAGTTCACATTTGGTACTGGCACAATGCTTCCGAAGCGATGATAGCCAAAAACTGTACCTAAAATCTTACAATGACGCGTTGTAAGATTTTAGGTACAGTTTTTGGCTCTTTGCACAATTCGTGGGGCACGCGTCTTTCGTCACATGACATTTTAGTTTATCTTTCACCATAATTATTGTTACCTCATACAGGCTATACTAGACGAGACTAGCGGAGAGAGAGAGAGAGAGAGATTGTACTAAGAGCTCTGGTTGAGTCGGCTCTCCTAGCGTGGTGTCGGTCACGAATTGTCATTTTGCGCCCGAGTCAAATGGATTCATTGGCTCTCACGACATGTAAGAATAGGTCTCTTGGGATGTCTCCGCAAGACTTTGTGCAGTCAAGAGTTAGTTTCAAACTTGTCTCCCTGAATGGCAATCCCTTATTTCTTTGGTACTGTAGGTTTGCTTCAGTCCCGCCGGGGGGTGTTTGCTGACTGCTTCGGCTGATAGAAGCGCCCGGGTGTGGAACACAAACACTGGCAACTGCATTCAGGTGAGTGTGTAAATTCCAGGTTATTTGAGACTAGTTACGCCTTGAAATTTCACCGGTGTGGACTATACTAGACAAGAAATCGAAGGTGCATTACTATTCTCATTCCTCATTTCATGTTGCTATGTTGCTGTGTGATACGAACAAACTAATTACACGAAATAGTACTAATAAACACTTACAGTATAATAAATTTATTTAATAAAATAATATTATAGTGGGCAGGAATGATTCTGAACGGGATTTGAACCTGTTACTCCGGCTGGTAAAGACTATTATAAACTATCTTGGAAAATTATAGTTTTCTATTCCTTGCAGGTAAAAGAAAACGATGGCACGCCATGCACTGAGCTCAAATACATTTAAAAAGAAAATACATTTTATTTATTGTTCTTTTTATATTCTTTTATACGACATTGCTTCAAAAAACGTATATCTAATGGATACAATCAGTGTCGATTGGGCACACGTAAAACTTGTGGCCAGATGGAGTGACGACCTGCGTAAAACGGTGGTTAAAAATTGGATGCAAAGAACTGCCGACCGAGCTCAGTGGCGTGCATTAGGAGAGGCCTATGTCCAGCAGTGGACAGCTACAGGCTGATCATGAGTGTCTTATGGCTCCGTCTCGGCATTAATGCTGAAAGTCAAGAACTATTAGCGCCTGTTTTCAGATGAACCCTTGAGTTTACAGATGACTCAAATTGGTAGAGTTCGTTCAAAAGATGAATGATCTGCCTGAAAAATAATCGTTCTCACGCAGGTTTTATCCGGCCACCAAGGCGAGATATTCTCGTGCGCTTATTCTTACGCTGGAGACGCGATCATCACCGCCTCCAAAGACAACTCCTGCAGGATCTGGAGGTGACTCGACTGGTGGATGTAGACCATCCAACAACTGACATACTGGAGTATGGAAAGTTAGGGTTAGCTATGTGTTGGTTACCGGAAAGTGAAAAAATATATAAGGGAAAAAATTTAAGATAAATGGTGTTACGATTTGTGATGATAAATTTTGGTGAATTTTGTCGTTATTTAAACTTGTTAGCCGCTGATAATCACGTATTAAATCTACCTACATTATACAAAGTAGCTAATTAGTTATAGATACGTTATTTTACTTAGGTATTTGCCGTTTTACCTTGCGTAGCGCTAAGAATATATTTTCTAAACAACTTATTTTAAAAGGAAATATTCTGCACTAATTTGCAAGTTTAATACGCGTAGTTACTTATTAAGGTACACTTAGATTCACAAATCAATATCATGTAAATTAAAAATACCTAATAATAATAGGATATCTACCATTTCTAGATCGTTGATATCTAGGTACCTACTGTAGAAAAGTAGAAAGCATAGGTCCGAGAATTTATAATAATGTTGTATTAGAATAAACAATAATAATAACTGAACAAATAACTAGTTTTGTGAAGAAGTACTTACTGATAAAACAATGCTGTTATTTATTAAATTAATAATAAACGTTATCACATTTGAAACATAATATTTTGGTGTCTCTATATAAGTACCTAAGTTGATAACCGTTTATTTACATTCGGGTTAACCGTGGTTGGCTCATTTTCAAATGAGACATATATATTTTTATTGTAAAATAGGCTTGCGCTTGGCCGCCAACTCACCTGATGTTAAGCGATGATGCGGCCTACGATGGATCACGCTTGCCTAGAAGAAACCGATTCACTTTTGACTTGAAAACACACAAATTGTAACTATCAGGGTATATTGTAACCCATTCAGGCAGCGCATTCCGCATACTAGCAGTTCGCACATTAAAAGTGGAATCAAAGCGCTTCGTACGGGATTTCGGAATGTCAACCATAAAGCGGTGTCGATTTTCGTGCCAGCTCTGGCAGTCCGATAGAGAAAAGGGTAGGAGGGAATTAAATCATGCAGATCTGATGCACACTCTCCAAAATGTATCCGATTTTATCTACCATTGTAGGTATAATAATTTCTATCAAATCGTTAATTTGTACAATGTGGCAAACGTATTTCTTCTTCTCATTTCTATTGTCTCAAGTCGTCATACCTACTTACTTTTACGTCGGTATATGAAAACACAAAATTATTTTCTCACTCAGTAATTGGAAGATCATTAAGTGCACAATTGCACAAAGAGTCCCTCTCTTATTACTCAGTCACACATCCTGCCCGTCTGCCCGACTCCCTGATAAACAAATATGTACAGATAAGCACAATCGTATTAAGAGATAAAATTTATTCAACTTTGGATTTTGGTTTCCAAAACTTTTCTTACTGTGAAAATAAGAAAAACCTGGGGAAAACATTATAAAATACCTTTAACGAAGAAGAGTTCAGTGCTCCACGTACCGAAGGCTTTGTTATAAGTAAATGTTACTTAGGTATTTGTTGACCCTGATTTAATTTTGATAAGCATCACACTTGCGACTTTGTAATAATACAAAAGAGTGTTTATTTCTCGTCTTCCTAATCTCGTTAAACGATAGCAAATGACGATTAGTCATACTATTGTGATAAAAATTAATTAATCTATAAAAAAATGATTTCAAAGTTAGTAAAATCTCTACGCAATTTCGTTTCGTTTACAAACGAATTTCCAGTTATTGTGATTTAAAAACCAAACTACAGAACTGATATTGATGAAGTTGGTATGGGACCTACCTAAAAGTATATCCTTTCAAATAAAATAGGCATTTTCCAAATCAGTTCATAAATGACGGAGTTCTGAGGAAACAAACATTATAAATACAACCATATTGATAACCACCTCCTTTTTTGAAGTCGGTTAAAACAGTATTTTTCTTACTTTATTATAATTTTACCTACTTCAAACCCAAGTTTAAACCATTCATCAATCCGTTTGAGTACAACTGCCCTCACTACGAATTTATACAGAGACTTTTGTCTGTAACGGTACATTACATAAGCTGCGCTGCTCGATCGCGCTTCACTACACATACACAACTGACTGGTCATTTGGTATTTGGTCATTATCACGTCAGACGCCGACCAGAGTAGACGTCCCGACTGTTTTTTTACATTTTACATGTTTTATACCACCATGCGGCGACTTATCGTAATTTTGGCGGTGGTAACGATAGCGCGCAGTGAATACAAGTACGAAACGAAATGGTTCGAAGTGCCGCTGGACCACTTCGGTTATCAGAGAAACGAGACCTTCAAGATCAAGTATTTGGAGAGCAATGAATATTGGGACCAGGGACGCGGACCTATATTCTTCTATACTGGGAATGAGGTAAGTCTTATCAAACTTTGACTCATTATATCCATCATACATTCATTAATAGGTATATTATTTTGATCTGCAAGTGACCCCTCTCATGCAATCTCTTCCTTTCGATGAAACGCGTTAGCTCTATCAAATTAGATGTTACATGCAACGAAAAATTAAATGGGTTTTTTTATCGAAGGCTACATGTATTCTAAGGCCCTTGCCGACTACAGAGTCGAGATGGCGACGCGGCGTCTTTGCAGTGTGCAAGCGGCCTAGCCAGCTTTAATTTCTTCAATCAAGGAAGATAGGGTACCTACCTACCTACATTTGTCTCAATTTACATTATGTGTAACCTTAGATCAGACAAACTAGGGAGATATGGATATGGTAAGACACATTTGAACACCAACGATTATTATACTATATCATATCTACCTTGTTTGTGTTATCTGAGGGTTTAACATTGCACCTAGTAGAGCCATATTTATTACACATATGGTAGAGCTTAGAACAATTGAACCACGACGCGGCGCGGAATCGGGGTGGGTGAAATTGAAACCTTATGGTATGCCGATAAGAGTTAAATTTTAGACGGCTGCTTGTACGCGACGCCGCCACCTAGACTCCCAGTAGGCGTTAGGTTTTAAAGTCTAATTTGATAGACTAGAATTAGAGTAGGTGTATCAATCTAACTTGAATATTTGTTTATCAATCACGCCAAATCGACTGTAAAGATATCAATGTTTAGACTATGGAGAGCACAGAAGTAATATTCATAAGCATTTTGCCCCAGTAAATAGGACGAAAACAGGAAAATACCAGTCACAGCTGAACTCAGTGTGGTAGTTGAACACACAAATCTAGTAGCAAAATAGGCAAGTTTTGTGGTTGAACGTATGTTTTGACACCGCCAGGTGGTTAGATATCGAAACAAATGTATCTTGACATATACAGAGGTCATTGAATCATGATTCTAATCACAATGACAGACTTGGTAAACATTGTAATTGTTCACGCATAGAGTTACTAATATTTGTAGTAGGTATAGGCTGGGTATTAACATCACGTCTTGGACTAAAAATACTAAAGTTATAATTATGATTATTTACGGGATATTTACCGTGATAAGATGGTGGATGGAGCTCTCGATATTTCGGAGTAGTAACATGCAAGCCCACCGGATTAGCAAGTGGTAGTGGGCAGGGCACATAGCACGCAGAACAGATGGCCGATGGGGCCGAAAGGTTCTCTAATGGAGACCACGGACCGGTAAGCGCAGCGTAGGACGTCCACCCACAGGATGGACAGACGACCTAAAAAAGACCGCAAGAAAATGCTGGATGCAGGCCGCTTCCAACCAGCCCTTTAGGAAATCGATGGGGGAGGCCTATGTCAAGCAGTGGACGTCCTATGGCTGAAATGATGATGATAACATGCAGCATGTTCATGGAAAGACTGAGTCTCCAGTTCTCCACTCAAGAACCTTTCTTCGCCTTCGGTTATCGGTTCTTCGAGCGATGTGGTCGCCCATTGCCACTTCGACTTGCAAATTTTAATAGCTTTGTCGGTGATTCTGGCTTTTTGGAGAATATGCACGTTCCGGATTCTATCGCGCAAAGAAACTCCGATCATAACTCTCTCCATTGCCCGTTGTGTGACTCGTGAGTTTTTCCAAAAATTCCAACAGTAACTAGAAAACAATACGCACCACACTGCTTTGAATAAAGCATTATCGCTTAACATAGGCGAGGTGGCGATCAATTCCCAACCCAAAATTTCTATTTATAAAAATAAACTTATTCCTCAAAGGGTTATTCCCTTTGATTCGGGCGCGGTGACGGAAGTCAAAGGCTAAAGCTAGTTGAATGATAACGCGTGTTCCAGTGCATGAGATAATTTAGATCAAGGACACTGCAGATACCTTGAACTTTGCACCAGTTGTTAACGAGATGTATATAGTTAGAATAGTATATAGGGCTACGCGGGAAGGGTGTACTAAGCCGAAAAGGGTGCTTTATACTCATCAATATGAATAAATTTTATTTTACTATAGGACCAACTCTGAAATTGCGAAAAAAAACTGCTGTTCCATTAAATTTGTTGACCGTTTTCTATGGAACAGTTGATATTTTTTTCTTGATTTTAGGATTGGTCTCATGTAAAAGTTTGTTCATAATTATGGGCTTTATACACCCTTTCAGCTTAGCACATCCTTTCCGTGTAATTCTTTACTAACCTTTGCGATTTAAACACATATTTACCTATAATTTTCTATCAGGACATTCGGGACTCAGATATAATGTGCGATAAGTCCTGATAGGAAGTTAAAAACATGCAAGTAGTTAGATCTGCAATCTAAATAGGTACCTGGCATTTACGATAGAGTTCGCGCCTTTACGACTTCTCTGAATTTAATTTTACTATTTTGTACTCTCCTTTGTACACAGATTATCAAGTCACAATATAAGTATTTGCCTTTGTAACGTACGTCCTCTCTCACACTAGACACCGTTCTCCGGCTGAGCTATCTCTATATTCCCAGTACATTTACATAAGTTTTAAAAAAGAAAAACACAAAGCCAGGAATTAAAAAATAAACAGTTTTTTTATATCTTTAGAAATGCATTAAATTTTTATGTTACATTCCTACTTAGTGAATTTTGTTGTTAAAAATATTAAAAATGTGCGTGAGAGATAGTTGAGCAGTGAGTGGGCTCTTAAAACATTAAACTCTATGTATCTCTATATACCTACTTAAAACAGGAAAATACAGGCATTTATTAACTTTCATAATTCTCGCAGTTCAAAAAACGAAAACACGCTTTAAAATCACAAATCCTAAAGATCCTGGTAAGGAAAATGGGGCAACTATTGCATTGTCATCGGTCCTTGATAAGTGTGCAAAATTTTACGTTTTGAAGTAGTTGAAAATAAAGTTCAAAGATTCCGTTATATACATACATACCGAGCTAATAAAAGCGTGTTATACCTATATGTACCTAACACAGAGGCACATGCCTCCATTTTAACCTTTATATATTACTGACCTAATTTTAGCTAGTAATTTTATAAGAAATTGAGGAAGTGATAGGTAGATAAAAGAAATGTTTTTACTCTAATTTGAACATAATATACGGTTCGCGCAAAACTTTATGAGCCCTCTGAAGTTAGGCCCGAGGCCTCCCCGACGCCCTGTAAAGTCCCTCGGATACCTATAATATGCGTACTGCGCAGCCACTGGGCCTAACTTCAGAGGGCTCATAAAGTTTTGCGCGAACCGTAACTAGGTATATTCCAATGCTAAGTATTTATATTCTGCTCTTACCTGTCACGCTTCCGTAGATGCTAATTGATCTGCTTCATAAAAATAGTCACAATATGGCTTCATAATAAAACATACAAATACTTCACTGCGTATACCTAAGGCATTATTTATTCGTTTGCCTGTTGCTGCTTGAACACAAAAGAGGAAAATATTCTATTATTCGCTGTTATTATAAATATTATATTATTTATTTATTATTCCAGATATTTATTTTGAAACTAAGTTTACGCTGTCTGTTTGTCCGTCTGTCCTACCTTTTAACGTCTTCATTGCGTATCAAAAGGGGTGATCAGGTGTTTTTTTTATAAAATAGGGTTGTGTTTACCCGCCAGCTCGCCTGATGTTAAGCGATGATGCGGTCTACCATGGGGCATGCTTGCCTAGAAGTCGATGCACTCTTGATTTGAAGACACCCAGATTGTAACTACCGGGTATCAGGTGTTTGACTGGCACTTCGGGTTAAAAGCGTTAAATTTTTACCATCATTATGACTATTTTCAGATGTGGAGGGAAGTAAGAATCCTGATCTTAATTACGATTTCCCAGCAGAGGGAACATGATAGGTTGATGATGATTATAGTAGTATAAGTACTCTGCTTATTACTTTTATAAATTATGTTAACCATGTATTTAATGTGTGCTTACCTATCTATACAATTGTTAATCGACGTCGCTGGTGATAAGAGAGTTGCGCCTCATTCCTCGCGCAAAGAATTTCTCTGGCCATTCAACGCGGGAATGGAGCCAGCGTCCTTGGTATGTACTATGCCACAGTAAACACAGTAGGTCTTTTTTAAACCCTGCCGCAAACAGAGAGGTGTTAATAGTTTAACGTGTGTATCTGTCTTTCTGTGGCATGGTAGCTCCGAAACTGCTGAACCGATATTTTTTTCAAAGGTGTCTTGATCGAGTGTGTTCTTAGCTATGATTAAGAAAATCTGTTCAGCCATTTGAAGATAACTCTACTGCCTTTTTGATGTACTCCAGGGCCAGATCGAGGTGTTCGCCAACCACACAGGGTTCATGTGGGACATTGCGCAGGAATACCAGGCGAAACTGGTCTTTGCTGAGCACAGGTAATCGTTTTTGAGTAGATTGGAGTCCGACCCTGTGTCACGCTCGATACAGCAAAGCTATTTTGGTTGGTTGTTTTTAACGTCAATGTCAATAATTATCAATATAAAAAACCGACTTCATAAAAGTCAGAACTGGACCAAATTGAAATGGGACCACACGGGAAGCAACAGCTTTCAATTAAAAAAAGAATCATCAACATCGGTTTACTTAGTCAAAAGTTCTGAGGTAATTTAAAAAAACTGTCGATTTGAGAACCTCCGCCGTTTTGGAAGTCGGTTAAAAATAAACATGCCTTGCCTCTTTGTATAGTTTTCCTACACTTAATGCTAGATTATTGTGTATGAAGTGTTCGTGAACTTGCTTGAGTGTGGGTAAGTGATATAATGAGGTGAATCATGTCGTGAGGATACAAAAAATCTTCTTATTTCTCGTAAAGCGCACATGCTACTATTTGGCCAACATCACTTAATTAGTTCTATAGCTAGTGGCGTAGCTATGGGAGGGCTAGGCGATGCCGTGGACAGAGGCCCTCAAGCTCAGGGGGCCCTCGGACGCTGACCAGCAAACCTCAAACTGAACTTGCGAAAGAAAACCTTCATACACATACATGTAGTAAGTAGCTATAAGCACAATAAAGAGCTGATGATAAAGTAGCTTTGTACCTTTAAAGTAGGTGTGTATATTTTTACTTGATAAAACCTAGCCCAGTTTAGATAGGGACCCATTTTTTTGCACCAGGCCTTCGGTTACCTCTATGCCACTGCCTATAGCCTTAAAATACGTGCCTACTTATTTTCTTTCATAATTTCTAGGTACTACGGCAAGTCGATGCCCTTCAGCGACAAGTCGCTGGACAACCAGCACATCGGGTACCTGACGTCGTCGCAGGCGCTGGCTGACTACGCGGAACTCATCAACTACCTGCAAGGAGATGCCGTCACGCCACGGCACCCAGTCATCGCTTTTGGAGGTAAGGATCTTCCACCAAGGTGAGGCGAATAAGATGGATGGATCGATCGTCTTTAGACGGATGGTCTAACGCTAGGATGTCAAGAGATGGCTCTTAAATCGCTATATTTTGCAATATTTATATATTTACGCCGTGAATTCCAATCCAATAAGAACTAAATATTAAATGGCGGCTATATACAATACAATGATTATAAATAAACCCATATTGTTTATCATATAATTATCAATTTAAAAAACAGACTTCATAAAAATGACAGAACTGGACCAAATTGATATGGGACCACACGAGACGCACCAGCTTTCAAATAAAAAAGAATCATCACAATCTGTTCACCCGGTCGAAAATTCTGAGGTAATAAACATTAAAAAAACACAGATGCATTGATAACCTCCTCCTTTTTGGAAGTCGTTTAACAAAACAATAATTGCCACATCAACAAGGTAAATCGAAACTTAAAAACCAAAACGATTACACCATAGCCAAACCAAAGCTAAGTACCTATTATAGGTAACATGCATGAATAAACGTATGGTAGTGATCAGTTTGCAAAACAATCGATGAAACTGGACACCTCACAACACGTGTCTGTTTTGCAACGGCTGTTCTGGCTGACACAACACTGTTATTGATGTAGGTAGCGATCCCCTAGTTCACAATCCTACTAATTACGGACAAAATATGGTGTAATTAGGACGATATATATCTATACGATACGATAGTGCATAAATCATAAAGTTACAATTTCATTGTTTTTTTATTTATTAAATAATATAAATTAGAGTATCGAATTGTAGAGGTCTGTCAGTGGTGGCAAAATGTATAAATAGCCTACTGGCGGCAAATGTGTAAATCCGCCACTTCGTCGTCAGTTAGTTTTTTTTAAATAATTATTATGATTGTATTCTTCATTTTACCATTTAAAAACCTTCCAGGGTCGTACGGCGGCATGCTATCAGCCTACTTCCGCATTAAGTACCCCCACATCGTGGCTGGAGCCATAGCAGCATCAGCGCCTATCCACATGTTCCCCGGCATGATGCCTTGTGATATATTCAACAGGATAACCACATCTGGCTTCGCGCAGGCCAGTTCCTCGTGCTCGGATAATATTAGAAGATCTTGGAAGGTCCTCAGGTTAGTTTTATGTCTTCTGTGGTTTTACGAACAAAGCCTTGAGAAGGTACAGCCTACTTTAGGGGACAAGGAGTTTTTTGAAAGTCTTTGTAGATATAGGTGAAAGATGCACACGATTTTAGATTTTCGGGACAGCTATCGATAGATAGGAACTTAACAAAAAATTGTTTGGAACCACCCAGCTGGCGCATTGAGTGAATTTCGGCGGCTGCAAGGAGTTCAAGCGTAAACATTTTAACAACCACCTGTGTAGGTATTATCATCATCAGCCAGAAGACGTCCACTGCTGAACATAGGCCTTCCCCTTTAACCTCCACACTGAATGACATCCTGCCATCTGCATCCACTGGATACCCGCGACTCTCACAATGTCTTCGGTCCACCTAGTGGGAGGCCTACCTATACGCTGCGTCTTCCGGTTCGTGGTCTCCACTCAAGAACGTTTCTTCCCCATCGGTTATCGGTTCTTAGAGCGATTTGTGTAGTGTAGTATATGCCTCATTAGAAAAATAAACGTTAGAAGTAGGTATGAAATGACACATTGATCTCTAATTAGAAAGTAACTAACAAGACAGAGTCATGAGTGTTTATGGAAATCACGCATGATGCGCATTTATAAGATGTTCGGCATTCAAGAAGTAAAGATGAAAGTACTTTCCAAGCTATCGGTATGTAGTAGGTACTTAGCTCATCTAAAATAGGCGGGATGCCTCAGGACCTGAGGCTCAGAGGTATACCTACCACTGAAGAAAATAATAGTATCAAATGCTGGTTTTAAAATGTTCATTCAGTATAGAAAAAAATCAGTTCAGTGATAAATTTAATTATAGGTTTGCTACCTGGTTTAGTTTGCTATTGGGTTACTTACCTAAGCAGATTTTTAGTGGTTGTTATGTAGATTATTAATAAAGATAGGTAGTTTGATTATGCTATGCGCGCACTACCTGCACCGCACGCGCCGTATTATTATTTTATTCGGCGAATATTATTTATCTCCCTTTCTCTCTCTCTCTCTCTCTCATCATCATTTTTTTTAATCCTATAAATAAGTTTTCAAATATATAAAACATTATTTTCTATTTACTTGGTAGATCCAAATTCCCTCAAAATCGGATAAGTAGTTTCCTTTAAATGTTATAAACTACGTTTGTATTTTGTATAACATGTATTTTATACTTCATGTATAAAAATAAGCCGACCACTCCGGAGATACCTCCGCTTATCGTTTGCTAATGTTCCAGAAACTTCACAAACCAGGCCAACTCATCTGAGTGGCTCAAGAAGAACTGGAACCTTTGCGACGGCGTCAAGAACTCCACAGACGTGGATACGCTGGTTGACTTCCTCTCCTCCATGTACACGACGCTGGCGATGGTGAACTATCCGTTCTCGAGCGACTTTCTGCTACCGCTGCCAGCGTACCCCGTCAGGGTCGTCTGTCAGTACCTAAATGAAACCTTAAATGGAACACAACTGCTGCAGGTAGTAAAAATACCTACCCACTTACTAAAATACTAGCTTGCTTCTATAGCGTAAATACGTATCTAGTGAAGAAATCAACTCGACGGTCATCCACTACTTCCGTCCCGCCCTTTCCGGTCTAGTCCCGCAACCGCCCCGTCGTAGTTCACTCTACTCTCTTCCCAGCCTTTTTGGTCCTGTCCGGCATCAGTTCCCTAATCCAATCTTCTTTCGTCCCATCCTTTTGGCTTTTGTCTCGCAACCATCCCTACTCTACTCTAGTAATCAAATTTACTTCCATCTCGCCCTTTGGGCTCTAGTACTGATTCAATCCTCTATTCCACCTACTCCCGTCCTTCCCTTTCCACTCCGGTTCCGCATTCATTCGGTAACCCGTCCCATCTCCCGTTCCGCTCTTTCTGGTCCAGTCCTGCATCAGTCTCTTAGTGCACTCAACTCCTGTCCCGCCCTTTACAGTTCCGTATTCGTCCCATAACCTACTCTATACTACCGTCCCGCTTAGGTGCTCCACTTTAGAGTTTAATAGTCCTTTACTAGCCGATGAGTGACGACCAAAAACAGCTAGTTATGAAACACAAAATCCGTTGTCCATCGAATAGGAATTCCACTCAACTCTTGTAAAAAAAAACCACCACAGATCTGCTCGTTTACTTACAGCAATTTACTATTTCAGGCCATCGGTAAAGTTATGGACACGTATGCTAATTACAAACACGACCAAAAATGCATAGACTATAGGAAAGGCGATAATTATGGAAATTTAGACGCCAGCGGCTGGGATTATCAGGTAAGATCACGGTAAGAATATAGTTCGCGGACATCCGTGGAGCGCACTGTGGGCATTTTTAGAGAACAATGTGAGGACTTCGTGGACATCAGCTGTCCATGAAGCGCTTCGTGGACAACTATATATGGTGGCACTCCATGGACAAATAACACAAAATCACCCACCTGATAATATTCTGTGGTACTCATGATTTCATTCCGAAAAATTCAAGAGCATTCTGCTTGTCTTGAATAATATTGAATAGTATGCTAGGCCCTTTTTACAAGCTTTTATTTAACTTGCCCTGAAAAAGTTTGTTCGTTAGTACTTCGTATGTGTGGGACAAATCTTGCAACTGAATTTTAGACCAGTTCAGTTTAGATCTTCAATCGATTGAGCTGCAATTTGGCATACTTATGTAAGTTCGGTGACAATGCAATGCTATGGTACCATCGAGCTGGTCTGATGATGGAGACAGAAGGTGGCCATAGGAACTCCTAAACAAAACGCCGTATAACCCCGTCGAGTTTGGGTTCGTTGGATTTGTCTTCCCAAGCTCTTTGGTCCTAATCCTAGATGATAAATTCAATATGGTGGACGCCCCAAGATGGCGGACAAAAATGTTCATATTATCTACCATCATGATATGGATATCAAATGAAAGGGTTTGCTGAAAAGAATACGAAAAATATTGTTTTAAAAAAGTAGATATTTTTGAAGTGAAAACTTTTTTAGGACATTTAGCACTTTTTGGGTGCACATAAATCATAGTACTCGCGTCATCGTCACGCTGTACCGTGTATTTTAAAACAGCGCCATCTCTTGTGGAATAGGTGAATTACTACTTAAGTTTTCACTTCTGACGTGCAGTCCTATGACTGATGTGTTTTTATTTATTTATTTATAAAGTTTATTATGTGTGCAGGCGTGCACAGAAATGGTTATGCCAATGTGTGCGACGGGCAAGACGGACATGTTCGAGCCTTCCCCGTGGAACTTCACGGCGTACGCTGCTGATTGTCGCGCGAAGTACGGCGTATCGCCGCGAGAGAACGACGCTCGACTCAACTACGGCGGCGCACTGCTGCAGGCTGCGTCCAACATCGTGCTCAGCAATGGCTTGCTGGACCCATGGGCTGCAGGTATATATACCTACTAGAATCACGCGGTGTTACTCGCGATTTTACCGCATTTCTAGGGGCAGAACCCTATGTCCGTCCTTATGATGCACAATATCTTATGTCCTCTTTCATATCTTAATTCAACCCCCATATGTATTGAATTTCTTCTTCACATATTAGGTTTAGTGCCTACCTCTTTCCACGCTTACAACTTCGTTGTTTTCTCTCACGAAACAAAAATACCTGCATACTCATTTCGTGCATCCTTTTTTACGGATTCTTCCATAGGAATATTTATTATTCTCCTACCCTCGACTTTGTATATTTATAATTTCTGATACATACGTCGCGTTTTATTTAAATAAATAAAAAGCCATTCTGATATTTCCTAAAACCCAAGACCCTAAGTAGAATCATACACTGAAATAAGAAGAGAAACACAGAAGACATTGAACACAGAAACAGAAGACCTGACACTGGCAAATGCACAAGACGTGTGACGCCAAAATCTTACCGGCTGGCTGGAGGAGAGAAAACTTTTCTAAGTATTTTATTTTTTAATTCCTCTGTGCAGATTTTGGCGTCGTACACATGTGCATTTGGCAGTGTCAAGTATTATAAATTATTATCAAGTTTGATAAAATGTACACAGCCTGCCACACACAGACCAGCCAGTACACACAGAGTAGCCAGTCACAGTTAGTCAAGGTCAAGTCAAAGTCATGCCCTAGGAAAGTGGTGAAGATTTTTAGGGGGTTTGTATGGAGCTTCGGAAACCACACAAAAATACATGTTTTACCGTGTTTTATCACTGCCACACTCAATCTACGCATATCCACGAACACTTACAACTTTAGGAAAATAATATAAAGAGATGACATGTTTTTTTCACTTTGGCGCCAAAAACCGTTATATTCGTTAAGGTGTCGCTTAATTGATCCCCAGGTGGTATACTGAACAGCGTGAGCGACTCGGTAAAGGCTGTAGTTATTGGTGATTCGGCGCACCATCTCGACCTCATGGCAGCTCACCCTTCTGATCCCGAGCCTGTCCGCTTGGCGCGCGGTATACACAAGGAGAATATCAACAAGTGGATTAGTGAGTTCACCACCAAACGGCATAGGAACCGCTCAGGCTAACTGAGAAGGTTGTAAATAGAGATAGATTATTTTATGAATAAAGCTTTACTACAATGGCTTGTTTTTTAATTTAATTTCAAAGGAATGTTTTTTTTATGATACTGGGTGACGAGACGAGCGAAGTCGCTTGCCTGATGGCTCTTCACGCTTGCCTATAACAGCACAACGCCACTCAGAATTTTGAACTTGAACAGTTCAAAACCCTGGATGACAATGCACTGCGCTCATCACCCCGAGATATTAGATGTCAAATCTCTGTGTGCCCTGTAATTTCGCTGGAAAAATTGCCCTTCAATCCGAAACACAGTAGTGTCTGCACACTACTGCTTGGCGGTTGAATAACTGGCAAAGGTGTGGTACTTCCCCAAGCGGACCCCTGCAAAAGAGTCCTACCACTACAAAATAATAGGATGTAAGTAATAGCAAGGATGATTTCTTTTGTCGATGGTAATAGGATAGGTAGGGTCAGCTAAAGAGTTTACAGCATTTCACAACAAGAGGAGCTGAATTATCACCTAACCCAACACAATCTTGGTATATAAAAGACTAGCATGTTATCTGCGATTTTCCAGTTTATTCGCATTTCTGCGGGGGGGGGGGGGGTATTAATTAGATACACTATGTCCATCTCTATGATGCACACTATCTCCCTGCCAAATTTCGTTAAGATCGGCCTAGCCCTTTAATTTGGCAAGTTGCATAGACTGTGTGACGTCAAAAGTAACATAGCTGTTTGACATGAACTAGAAAATGACGTTGACATTGATAGAAGTTAATGTCAACGTTTTTTTTTTAATACTGCCAGTTTAGTACAGGTCCAGCCTATCCAGCTATTTCATGTATCTGCTAACAACAAACATCACATTCGTGTCGTGCTAAGTTTGAAATTTTTCAGATGCACTTCGGATTGCCATTTAAAGTTCGTTATTAGTTCTCTTTTTGATCAAGTCCATGCAATTTTTGATCAGACTCTAATTCGAGAAGGATTTTTTTATTAGAACTTCTCGGTTTTAGATTATTTTGGAAAATTAAACTAATATGACTATCGATCTAATATGTGATACAATACAATTACAAAAATAATAATTGACAAATTATATTTATTTAGCTGTAGTATAAGAATATTAAAATAGTTTATGGCCCAATGACGCCGACGAGCGCCGGCCACTGGCCGCCGTTGTAATGTAAACTGAAAAGAATTTACTTTTCCAAGATCGTTCATAACGCCATATGGGCATACGCCATCGCGCTGCCTTTGACTTTCCAGCATGGCTAGCATGCGCACCGCGACAAAATCTTGTCGTCACTTTGTCGAGCGAGAACGCGACACGGGTGCCTACCTACTGTTTCATATAAATGCCTGTCTCGCTTTGGAGCAATAAAAATAGTCGACAAAGATTGGCCCGGCCCGGTATAAAATTTGAAGCTTGCTCATCATCATAATCGCCACTTACTGCTTATGTTTTAAAGTTTCATTTCAGCTCTTTACATACCAAACAGGCTGGCAGCATTAATTTAAGAATTTTGAGGTTATGTTATGTCCAATCCCTAAAAAACAAACAAAACAAACCATGACACGAATTGTTTGTTTTTAATTATTAGGTATTCAATATTTGCATTCTATTCACAAATAATCTGATACCGCTTATCATGAGCACTACGTGTAAATATTGCAATGAGCCAGAAGATAAACAGGCCCGCCCTGGTTTGATCTGCGAGAGTTGTATATGCTTCGTGCACCTCGGTTGTCTGCGGCGTTCCGGTACGCCCGGCGACTTTGCTTGCGATGTTTTCTTTGAATATAGATGCGAGGACTGTTCTCCAGACAAGCAGGAGTCTTTTGTGCGGTATAGGTTTCCTTGGTAAGTTGATACAAATGGTTTTCTTTTAAATACAAGTTCCTACAGTACAAGCTAGTTAATCGTAAAAGTTAGTTAACTTATGCTGGATAACTGGATATAGGTAAAAAAAATAGCCATAGGACGTCCATTGCTGAACATAGGAACCTCCCCCATCGATTTCCAAAAGGGCCGGTTGGAAGTGGCCTGCATCCAGCGTTTTAATACATGAATACAAAGCGATCGAAATTGACAATGTGATGAGAGTAAGGCATTCAGGTTTCACCCGAACACTCCCACACACCCAAACTACAACCAATCCAGGGAAACCGGACTAATGGCAGCCTACATCAGCCGGCCACCGGCCTACACCAGCAAAATATAAATCTAGCCCTGTATGTTTACTTAGGTAAGATAAGTTAACAGAAGCCTGTACTTGTTATTTCCAGGGTGAACGTAATCTACCTGACTCTGAACCATCTCTGCACGCAGTCGTATGGCATCAGCCACCATGGCTACTTTCACTACAAGACGCACATCTGTTCCTTTATTGATAGATACTGGCAGGCGCTTTTTGGAGCTTCTAAGTAAGTCACAGAAGGATTTAAAGAAACATTTTAACTCTCTCGTTGCAACTATGTGCGTAAATCATTACCAAGATTATTAAATAGACAAACCAATAACAAGCAAAGCTAGATTAAGCCGCGCTCGCGCACTCCCATTTTTTTTATTATTCAGAAATGGGCTTGCGTTTGACCGCCAACTGGCCTGATGTCAGGCAGGAAGCGGAAATTAAAATTTTTATCAAATTAAATTAATTGGTGAAATTCTTAATTATTTGAGTAACATGCAACATAAAACACAGACATAAAACACAAGAAAACTTAAATAATAATCGTATTTTTTGTTTTTATAGAATTTTAATAAATATAAATACAAATAATAGACTTCAAAAAATGTCAGAACTGGACTAATTTGAAATGGGACCCCTCGGGAAACACCAGCTTTCTAATAAAAAAAGAATCAAAATCTGTTTACCCAGTTGAAAGTTCTGAGGTAACAAACATTTAAAAAAAATTACAATTGATTTGAGAACCTCCTCCTTTTTTGAAAGTCGGTTAAAAAGCAGTACACCATGCACGAGTTTTAACACTTCTCTTACAGTAAACAGAAAAAGAACTGGGTGGGTACGATAGCGGGGGTGCTGTCTGTCTACAACAAGCTACTCTTCAAGTCAGGTTCCGCGGCGCTCGGAGAGGCGGGCTGGTGGCGCCTGCTGCACAACTTCTCCCCAGCAGTCGCTGCACATATTGGTAAAAAACTATATAACAAGGGACCTGTGGCGTTAGTACGAGAACTTGCGAAAAAGTTATTGTTACGTAAACGTTAGTATATGTATGAAAAATTCAGTTTCCTTTCACGTCCGATATAGGCGCTGTTCAATTTTTCATACATTTTGCTACCTACGCAACGATAACTTTTTCGCAAGTGCTCGTACTAAAGCCACAGAACTCAGGTCATTTTCATACTTTCATTTTAACTGCCGGCTTCCTTGTTTCCTGAGAGATATAATCTGGGCCTTTACAAGCCAAGAGTGAATAGATATCTTCTTAGTCTGCGTGCTTCATCTTCGACCACATAGATGCTTACCAACAGGCGAGTTGGTGGTCAAACGCGAACTTATTAGCGGAAGAAAAAAAAAATGCCCAAAAAGGAGGGTAATGTTTTTCGGGCTGTATTTTTTGATCGATGTTTTCGGTTGTATGTACGTATGTTTTAATTTTTTTATATAAGTATCTATATTACCTTCTACTGGGTTAAGCGAAAAGCGTGTAGTAATCCGAAAAGGTCCATAGTATCCATCATTTTGAACAATTGTTACTAAAGGACCAACACTAAAAATGTAATGTAAAAAAGTCCTTTGGTCATGAATCACATTTAATCCTAACCTCAGGTAATGCTTAATCGGTACTCCCGAGGATGTATATTTTTTCTTTACCAAGCAATTTATAACAAAGGATGCAAGTTATAAAAAAAAAAATGTGTCAACAAATGGGTTTGATTATGTTGTTTTTTGTTCAGTACAAGAAATGGCGCGAGACAAACCCAAAAACCGTCCAAGAAACCAACTGGCTTTGGACAAGAATCACTTCTTAGCTAAAATTGCTGAAATGGGTAAGTGACTTTGTATAGTTTACAATTTTATGTGATCTAAAAGAATGTAAAGAACACCCAAAGCTTTCCAACTTGGTCTAATAAAATTGTTCTAAATCTAGCGTGCATCCCGAATCAGTGTCAACTACGCATGACCAATACGGCATGAGGATTTCTTTTGGCGTGATTCAGAACACGCTATTAGAGTAAATAACAAGTCATCATCATCATTTCAGCCATAGGACGTCCAGTGCTGGACATAGGCCTCCCCCAAAATAACAAGTGGATCACATTAAAAACCGACTTCAAAATATATGAAAAAAGTAATAAGTGCCTATAAAATTTGAGGGTTGCCCTCGATATCCCTGGGATTCCATCATCAGATCCTGACTTGGGACCAAATTGGAAGTATACCCCACAGAACAAAAGTTTTTTTTTATTTGGTCAAATTAGTGGACAAATTATGTTACATGTTATTACGTTCTCTGTTTTAAATACCGTGGTTACTCGTCCAAAGACTGAATAGACCAATCATCATCATCAGACAGAAGACGTCCACTGCTGAACATAGGCCTCCCCCTTTAACCTCCACACCGAACGACATCCTGCCATCTGCATCTACTGGATGCCCGCGACTCTCACAATGTCGTCGGTCCATCTAGTGGGAGACCTACCTACGCTGCGTCTTCCAGTTCGCGGTCTCCACTCAAGAACCTTTCTTCCCCGGTCGGTTCTTGAGTGGAGACTACGAACCGGAAGACGCAGCTTAGGTAGGCCTCCCACTAGATGAACCGACGACATCGTGAGAGTCGCGGGCATCCAGTGGATGCAGATGGCAGGATGTCGTTCAGTGTGGAGGTTAAAGAAGGAGGCTTATGTTCAGCAGTAGACGTCTTCCCTCCGATGATAAATAAAATATTTATGTTCATATCCCAGGGTACAAGGAGCTAATAACCAACGAAATGGATGAGCCGCCGCTGGACACAGACCCTGTGCCTTGTAAGAAGAGACGCGTCCAGTCGCAAGACAGTGCTGCATCAAACTCGGAGTATTATGAACTCATGGATTCTGATGGCGGCAGGTATGTATATATGCCCTCTTATTTCCGCATCATGTCCATCAGCGGTACTTCCACTTTGCAGACGATGCGCAGTGACTTAGCGCGCATCGCTCCGAGCTACAACACTTTTTGCTTAGAACCAGTGGTTGTTGGACTTGCTTAGTAGTACTCGCTCTTGTCCTTACGCAAGTTAAGTTTCATTATCCCGCGCGAATGGTACTTGCGCCATTTCATTCGCCAGGGTGTTTTTAGAGTGTTGTGTTTGCGCTGACGGCGCCGAATATCTCACAAAATAGGTAATTAGTGGAATAACAGTAATATCATGCATTAGTTACTCGTAAATCAGGAAAGGTATTGCCATATTTCAGCCTTGGTAGGCGGCTTGGGGATGGCAGTACGTTCATCGCGTTCTAATAGAACGCTGCTGCCCATCCTCCGGTGGATCTGGCCGCACTTTAAAGACATACACAGGTCCGGGGCCGCTGGATTGCCACCTTAAAATTATAAATGTTCCAGGAATGAGCTAATGGAGGAGTGTACTTACGAGGAATCTCTTCAAATAATCCCGAGTGACATGACATATGGAGACCTGGGCAACGAGCTGACCGAACTGAAGACATTCGAGTTTATACCCTCGGATAGGATGATGCCGGTGCAGGTAACTCTATATATCAAAGCAATAGGGTCTTTTTAAAACTAAAAAAATAATAGGGTTGCGTTTGACCGCCAACTTGCCTGATGTTAAGCGATGATGCGGTCTACGGAGGTGGCTATAAGAAAACGATTCACTTGTGATTTGAAGCCACCTTTGTGAAGCCTGATTTGTGTAAAAGAATATTATATTATTATTTAAGAATTTATTATTATAACACTTTGTTTAATGACATTCTCGGGTCTAGCCCGGATATTTGGTGGGGCCGAAGCCAACCCCAAGAGACCTTTTGAATATAAAAAATACAATTGTGGAATGTGTATTAAATGGACTATGATACTATTGTACAGTATAGGCTTAAAAAAAAAACTGGGTTATTGAGGTAAACAACTTGTGGATGTGATAACAATTCTATAGAATGAGAAGCGGCACCTGCATAACTCTTTCTCATCTCAAAATGTATTTAGGCAGGTGATGACTTGCCACCCGAATGGGCCCCCCATAAAGGCTGCCGTATCTTTGCACGGAGGGGCAACATTGGCGTGGGTGGCTTAGGGTCTAGAGAGGTGTACTGCACTTTCACTAAGAGCTACTCGCGACGTTATGCTCTTTAACACTTCCACCCTAGAGCTTAGATTCTTAGCTCTTGCGGTTTCCACCCCCGGACGGCCGGTTAAGACAAGCCAAGGGTCGGGGTCTCATTTAGCCCCATCGAATCGGGGTACGCGGTGTCGCCACTCACCAACGGCTCGCCATAAAGCCGCCCCTGCCTTGTTATTATTATTACTATTAAAGTTGTAACTATGACAAAACCGCGGTCTGCATAAAGGTAGGTGGTAAGGCAAGGTGTGCAGTAATCGCTTACCATCAGCTTGTTTGTATGACGTGCTGTTTAAGAGGACGGTAGGCCTAAGACCTAACCACTTTGTTCCCAGAGCGATACATCCAGCATCAACTCTCTGCAACATTCAACATTCTATTACGATTCCGACTCACACAGCGGGTCCGAGGACAAAAAATCATCAGCCGACGCCAAAAGCAAGAAGAACTCAGAAGATAAGCCTATACTCCGAAGAGAAAATTTATTTTCCACTGAACTGAATTCTACAGGTATGTTATTTTAGTGCACACAAAAAAAAGGTAAACCAGCTGGTTTAAAAAACCAGCCAAGTGTGAGCCGGGCTTGCGTACTGAGGGTTCCGTACCAACTTGTTAAAAAAAACATGCCCATTTCACGTGTACCAGAGCCACCCCTAAAGTCAAAATTACGTATTTTTTATACTTTTAATATTGAGATCTATATGACTGCAAAGTTTCATGCATTAATAATTACAGAAGTTGGAAGGTTCTAAAAACTTCTTCTTCGGATGGACAGACAGACAGACGGACAGAACGAACTTATACAGGTTTCTTGATCTATGGAACTCTATAAAATCATGATTTTTATCAACCCTGCTGCCAACCATCTAGATCAACGTGTTCCATCCTCGGTCACACCATCGCTTACCATCAGGGGAGTTGATGGCCAAACGTAGATCTATTCTATACATAAAAAAACAATGATTATTAATCAAAACGCTCCCTATGTATGCAATAGTTGCACACGGTGTCCAGAAGTCTTGCAGTTATACGCTGGGCTTGACATTTTAATAATTTGTTGACTGAATCCATAACAAAAGTTTGGGCAATAGATTTCTGTTGTCTACAACAACTTTTAAATATAATGTTTGTGGCAGATTGTAGATTCCGCCATCTTCTTAATGTCTATTTAAGTTTGCAATTATATTTTGACATTTGATGAACCTTCACTATTTGTGACATGCATTTTTTTTTTAAGTGAAAACTTTGCACTTTTTGGGTGAACAAAGATCATGGAACTCGCGTCATCGTCACGCTGTACCGTGTATTTTGAAACAGCGCCATCTCTTGTAGAATAGGTGAATTACTACTTAAGTTTTCACTTCTGACGTGCAGTCCTATGACTGATGTTTTTTTTTTTTTTTCATTAAAATAGACTTGCCTTGGGAGGAAACACCACCAGAAAAAGAAACCCCCAAAGAAGAACTGGTCGAAATGACTCAATATGAGGAGGTGCAGTTTCTGAAGCAGGTTGAAGCGATGATACCCAAAGTGAAGGATCCCAATAAAAGAGCGTATTTGTGTCGTTTGAAGGCAAAGTTGGCTCTCAGACGATTAAAGAGACATAAGCATTTGCCTATATTTGATTTTGATAAGTAAGTCTTGCTTGTCTTGCAATTTTTAAAGCTTAAAAGCCAATAACAATGTTTCGTGTATAATCTTGCTCGCTTGCGCATTTTAATGAAGGTGTTCCATGAGAGAATGGCCTCAATGTGACAGCCAATGGAGAGAGCTATGCTCGGAGTTTCTTTGCGCGATTTATTTATTATTATCAATTAAAAGCGATAAAATCCGGAACGTAGATATTCGCCAAAGAACCAGAGTCACCGACATTGCTATTAAAATTTGCAAGTTGAAGTGGCCCTGGGGAAGTACCACTCCTTTGCCAGTTATTCAACCGCCAAGTAGTAATGTGCAAACACTACTGTGTTCCGGATTGAAGAGCAATGTTTCCAGCGAAATTACAGGGCACACAGATATTTGACATCTTATATCTCGGGGTGACGAGCGCAGTGCATTGCCATCCAAGGTTTTGAACTGTTGAAGTTCAAAATTCTGAGTGGCGTTGAGCTGTTATGGGCGAGCGTGAAGAGCCATCAGGCGAGTGACTTGGCTCGTCTCGTCACTCAGTATCATGAAAAAAACCGCTCATGTGACACACTAAGCATAAGCTCTTAATAAATCTAAAGAATATTTGTAAATAAGAAAAAGAATAATAAATAACTGGCCTTAATTTTAGGACTGTGAAACTCCTCGGTGGCTATGTGACCGAAGATCCAAGAGTGGTGATCAATGCAGAGCGAGTTCTAGATAGATTCCAGAGATCAGTGAGTAATATCAAACAGTTAAAGTATATAATGCTCCATATATTGACCCTTGTATGTCCTAAAACAGTGACCAGTGGCTCAATGTTATCGTTACGTAAACGATAGCAAAATGTATGAAAAAATAAATGTTCACTGATATCTCTGCTAAATTGACCGATAAAATAAAACTATTGTTCGGTGATACTTCCAATTTAGTCCCATTGTCACCAAGTTAGGATCTGATGATCTCAGGGAAATCGAGGGCAACCCTCAAATTTTATAGGCACTTATTACGTTATTCATATATTTTTGAAGTCAGTTTTCAATGTGATCCACTTGTTATATTTGCCCCTAGTACCTCATAGATAACCTGTGCGGTACGATAGCCAGCACCAACTACGGTACGCTTCTAATGTCCGCCGCCCCGCCGACGCCATTCCGTTCTGCTTACTCCGGGACGCTACTGAAGCCCTACATCCGGCGCGACACCACCGCGACCCCCGCCTGGCTCGCGCTCACTGACGAACTACTGACCAGGACCCACAGGTACTAGACTATTGAAACTAGGCTTAACATTTGTCTGTACATGTCCGGACTTTTAGACCTTTGTCCGGTTTTTTAAGCTTGGGCGATGTATGTATACGAGTAAATCTTGATTAACGTCTCCCTAAATATAATCCCTAACCTACTCCCTAAATTATCTATCCAGAGGGGGGTTACCTATCCAGAACAACAAGAGAACACTTGGCCTTTCCTACTAAAATTAAATCAGCATGAGAACAGAACATGTGATCTGTCCTACCAAAATTAAATCAGCAAAAGAACATGGTGATCTTTCCTACCAAAATTTAATAAACAAGAGAACACATGACATTTCAAACCACACTTCAATCAACAATAGAACACATGGCATTTCCAACCAAAATTTAATCAACAAGAGAACACATGGCATTTCCAACCAAAATTTAATCAACTAGAGAACACATGTCATTTCCAACCAAAATTTTATCAACAATAGAAAACATGGTATTTCCTACCAAAATTTAATCAACAACAGAACACATGGAAATTCCATCCAAAATTTAATCAACAATAGAACACATGGCATTTCCTACCAAACTTTAATCAACAATAGAACACATGGCATTTCCTACCAAAATTTGAGGTGTACAATATTTGCTTATATTATTTGGTCCCACAGACACATCCCCGACTACCGTCCCCCGCCGCATGCCAGTATAGACTACTCCTATGTGCGACCGCAGCATATCGCGGCAGTCAACAATCTCTGCGCGCAGTTCTTCTGGCCCGGGATCGACTGTGAGTTAAAATACTATTTATTTGCACCAAGCGTTTAGCCACCTGATTTTTAATCAGAACGGCAGAACAATGGAACTCCTTGCCTTCGGCTATTTCTTCAGAATTACAATCTTGGAATGTTTAAGCCCAAGTTTAATTTTATATTTTTACTAGACCAACATTTTTAGTTATTTTTTTATTCCGAAATAGTCTTGCGCTTAGCCGCCAACTCTCCTGATGTTAAGCGATGATGCGGCCTGATTGTAAAAACTGCACATAATTTATTTAAGTAGTAAATAAATCATAGGACAAACATTCATGTGATGAATATTTGTCCTATGTCTGGGGTGTTAATATCTATTTAAATATGTTTTTTTTTATATTTACGTATATCAGTCTCTGGCAGCCATATTACAAGCTTGGCTTAGTTTGGGG
This sequence comes from Agriopis leucophaearia, assembly GCA_949125355.1. Classification (NCBI taxonomy): domain Eukaryota; kingdom Metazoa; phylum Arthropoda; class Insecta; order Lepidoptera; family Geometridae; genus Agriopis; species Agriopis leucophaearia. The sequence continues at coordinate 3,147,894 of OX421262.1, forward strand.
TCCGATTACCGTGTGTGCTATAAATGTCCCAGATATTTATTTATCTTTCAAATAAGGGATTGATTTGAAACTTTGCACACTTTTCAAGGACTGATGACAATGCAATAATTTAAATAGTTTGTCCCATTATCCTCAGGGTCTTCAGGATTATCGATGTTAAAGCGTGTTTTTAACCGACTTCAAAAAGAAAGAGGTTCTCAATTCGACTGTTTTATTTATTAATTTTATGTTTGTTACCTCAGAACTTTTGACTGGGTGAACTGATTTTGATGATTCGTTTTTTTATTTGAAAGCTGGTACTTCCCGTGTGGTCCCATTTCAATCTGGTCCAGTTCTGACATTTTTATGAAGTAGGTATTTTATATTGATAATTATTTAAACTGTGAGAATTATTATCTGTAGTGACAGAGGCTCTCCAGTACCCCGAGTTCAGCTGCGTAGCACACTACAAGCGGCTGGTGGTGGGGTGCGCGTTCCTGGTGCCTGATGCGAACCACAACGAGGCCTACATCTCGTTCGTACTAACGCGGCCCGAGTGGCGTCGCGCGGGGATCGGGGCCTTCATGCTATATCATTTGTTGCAGGTATTGTTGGGCAAATTTGGTTTTGTGTTTGTTGTGTGCATAGCAGTTTCGTTAGGTTGTGCATTGGAGGGGTACAATCTAAAGGCATTGGAAGAAAAATATTGTAAAAAAAAAACATTACATGGTGATGTTGTAAAGTCCAGGGTTACGCGTAAAGGGTGTATGTGTCAAGATCCAGGGAGCGTCGCGATGGTGATATTAAAATTAGGATTAATTTAAAAACCGATGTAGAGGTCCGCTCAGTAGGACATGAGCTTATTTAATGGTTTGAAAATCTTAACTCAGGTATAGAATGCTTAAAATAGATGAGGGGTGGACACAATCTCAAGTGGTTGCAAGCCCACGCGCGTCTACCTGCTTGGGCTGCTAACATAAGTAGGTATGTACTAAGCTGAAAGAAAGGATCCATTATACCCATGGTTACGAAAAACTTTTACTATCAGCTGCTCCATACATTTTGTCGAGTGTATGACCAAAGAAAATGGGCATGGTAGAATCTACCATGACCATTTTCTTTGGTCATTTACCAGGTAGATTGGTAAAATGGCAGATAAGTTGACCAAACAGATGTAATTATGTAAAAATAGTTTGTTTACATTGTCAAAAGCATTTGGCATTAGATTTAACAAAGTCCATCAATTTAGATGCTTTTAGAGGATTTTTAAAAAACAATTTGCACTTCATTTTAAGCTAATAAATTGATGTCACATCAATTTCCATAACTGTCCATAGAATTTTAGGAAAAGAGGTTGTTGTGTGGGGGAAATTAGCGTAGAATCCCGATGTTTCCCGGCCATCTAGAAACCCTAGGTGTAGAGATCTAAGTATTTTACGACAGGGACGAACTAAAGAGGTCAAGGGTTGTAAGCTTTTATGAATTTCTACAGGTATAAAGTAACTGCCAACAGCTAGTATTTTTGTTTCAGACTTGTACTGGAAGAGACGTGACACTCCATGTGTCTCCCACCAACCCATCGATATTCTTATACCAGAAGTTTGGCTTCAAGGTAAGAAAAATTATACAAATATGTATCACAAAAACTGAGCTTTATTTATGTTGGTTTACTAATAAACCCTTCATACAAAAGGTAATCGTAAATCTTCCTAGTTTTGTTCACGTCTATCTTGACAATTCTTCTCGCATCTAGCAGTCTGAGGTAGCCCATTTTACTGTTTTGAGCTATGAGCTGCTCTTTGATGTCCAGATAGTTCTCCGGCATCAGCCTTAGATTAGAACATAGCACCTTCTCCGATTCAGAGAGCTTGTTGAATCCTGGCAAATCAACTATGTCTAACGGCATTGAAGTGCGTTTGTATCTCAGCAAGTGATTCTGGTAATTTGCAGACTTTCCAAATAACTCTTTCTGTTTCATTGGAGATTGATTTTCGAACTTTTTGGACATCACCATAGTTGCATGCTTCTGCTCTTTCAAAGTCAAATCATGCTCGGTTTTCATATGTTTGTAAATCCTTGCGGCACGTAGAGTTTTGATCCCATTACTACGGTATACGCATAGTCTCGCTATCCTCTGCGTCAACTCAGTTTCCAAGTTCATAGACTCCACGAATGCATCAAATTGCATGCCTGTCATAAACTGCATGAATGTGAGTAATCGTTCAGATTTCTGTCTTGTCAAAGTGGTGTCATAGTTTTGAATCCAGGAAGCCAGTTTGTTCGGCATTATGAGTCCATGCCGTTGTAATATTTTGTACCTTCGTTTCCGTTCTTTTAGTCTTGTATTTAAAGCGCTGACTAGAGACACTTTCAATCCATCCATACATTCATCATCTTCTTCGTCCGAGTAGCCGTCTTCAAAGTTAAACAAACTCTCAGCGTTATGATCATAACTAAGCTCAAACTCCGATCTATAAGCGTTGTACCCTGCAAGATGCTGATCCGCAGTGTTGTTTCTTGGAGGGTTGCCGTTAATATCAGTGTTGTAAAGATATGGTGTGACAATTTTTGGAAACAACGACTGTTCAGTTTCGGGCAGTAACTTTAGCTCTTTATACTGCACATTCTGTATGTAGTACTTTTTGTAGTGTTCCTGGCACTCTAGCTTCGACCGAGTGTGCACCATTTTCGCGATTTCCTCCCAGTTGCCATAGCCATAAGTGGAAAGGGCAGTTAGTAGTTTACATTCTTCCTTAGCAGACCAGTTGCAATTGTCGAATAGGGGGAAGTCGTTGCGTCTTACTGCGTATTTGTGATCGTTCCTGTGTGTTCTGGTCTCTCGTCCCGCCGCGAAGCACCCGGTACACAAGTTGATATTACACTCGCAGCACTCTATGTACGGCTCGTGGGCCACTTCCCCGCACACTTCGCACTTTGTCTGGATTATATCATTGGAATTTGACATGTTCTCTTCTTTACAGGTCGAAGAACTTGTGCAGGATTTCTACGAGAAATACTTCGACATCGAGTACAAAGGATGCCGGCACGCACTGTTTTTGAGACTGGCTCGATAAATAAAAATATTAAATCAAGAAAAGCGCTTTTATTATGTGTTGGCTGGATCCCTCTTGTTTATATTTCCATAAGATTCAGATGAATTAAATTATAGCATCGACAGCAAAATAAAAACCATTTATGAATTTTCTTTAAATCACTAACTATAAAATAGTCCTTTGACTTGATAGCTTGCTACATAAATGTCACCTCATAAATAGGTATGTTAATCTATGGATTTCATTGAGATATATATTCCTATGGAAATAGTGAACTGTTATTTACGCATAGAAATTGATATTTAAAACGGGTGCCATGTGCCATTACGCTTAAAGCAGTGTTGCCGTCAGGGCAATCTAGTTTGTGGCTACATTAAAGAAAAAAGTAGCCAGTTTTTTAAATAATTCACTCGAAATTCTGCTAGAAGTGGCTATATTATTAATTAATTTTTATATGCATAAACACCACATTTAAATTTTTTTAAGCTAATTATAAGCCAGTTTTTGGCTTCTACTTGACATTACAATTTAGGCATGGGGATAAGTGGGTTCAATAAAACAATGTTAATAGTGCTAGTAAAACATTATTTAACTGTATTTTTTTTCAGTTTTTTTTTATTTAAAATGAATTGATAGTTTTCAATGTCATCTGAAATCTCTGTAATATCTTCGTCAATGGATGATGTGGATGGTATTTCAGTTTGTTTTAGTGATTTGACCGTTTTTGTGACACTTCAGGTGGCAAAACATAATTGTGGCAAGGTTTTTTTTAAATATTTTAGCTAGTTTTTTAAAGAATTATGCGCTCTAAATTAAGGAGTATTCATTAAAAGTTAGGGTTGTGTAGGGATTATTTCTAAGAAATTTAGGGCAAAACTAAAATCTTAAGCGAAAGCACTAGCTTACGTTGCGCGACGTGTTTTGTGTGTGTGGTTGGTTTTGTAGTTCTCTAGCACAGATAAAGTAAATTGGCATCAGTGGGTAGAGTGGTACTTACCGCATGGTAGTATTAGTCGTAGACTTGACCAATAATGAGAGTAAGTAGTAACAATCTAAAAAGTAGCCAGAAGTAGCTAGATTTAATTTGGTGGCTAAAATGAATTGGTTTTTGGCTGAAACCGTTGAAAATTCGCTAGATCTAGCCACAAAGTGGCTAAAACGGCAACACTGGCTTAAAGTAAGAGCTAGAGGCGTTTTGGTTTTGTTTTAAAAAATACAGGCGGCCGCGAAGGTTGCACATTATCAAAAAAAAACCGCCACAACGCCATCTTATGGTTCATCAATCCAAACCTATTATATTGTATTGTCTTTCCAACTCCTTTAAATTCGAATCCCTAGACTCAATATCATAAGTCGCTAAAACTGAAATTGAAAATTTCAAGTAAAGAATAAAGATTGATAAGTTATCGACGATAACCTAGTCAGTGATATGTACTAACATCTTAATACAATATTTTTTGCTTGAACACTTAATTAGCTCCTATGTGTTGTGTTGCTGGACACTCGGATTGCGTGACTGAGAGACGGCTGTACACACTTAAACCCCTGGTTTTTTTTCTACAACAGAATTATGCACAGAACAGGAATCAGCTCTTAACAAGGCCTAACGAACAATCGATATAATGTCGATACTTTATTTCTTATTCTACCTTATTTATTTGAGTTGTAGAAGGCACAGAATACTAATAAAGAGCATGTTTTAGTCCTGAGGTTATATGTATGCACCCATATTTTGTAGGTATACCGTCTCCTCTACATGATATCTCAATGCATTAATCCCACTGCATTTTTTTTTTTTCGTGACCATAAATACAGATTCCTTCAGTCGAAATAATGACACTTGGTTTAAAAGGTATTTAATTAAATTATAATAAATAACGTCAAAAAAGTCAGAGTCAAGCAAATTAAGTCACAGTTAAGCCAAAGTTATGCCCTAGTAATGTGGTCCCCCGTATATTATACTACTCTTTGGTGGTGGTGGTGGCGACTTTACTAAAGGCTTCTGTGGAGTTTTGGAGACATCACGAAAAGACAATTTTCACCTCATTTTAAATCATTTTGTTACACTCGGGCACGAGCACGTTCAAGAACACATCCCGCCAAAAAATTACACTATATTCCTCCAACTTTAACGACAAGTTTAGGAATTTAATAGGTTCAATAAGATGACATGTTTTTAGGGTTCCATACCCAACGGGCATAAACGGGACCCTATTACTAAAACTACGCTGTCCGTCTATCTGATTGTCTGTCCGTCCTTTAGAGAACTACTGTATCTTTTGAACCGTATTAAATAGCCAGTTAAAAATATCACAGAATATGTATTGGAATGTTACAACGGATTAACAAAGAAATACCTAGTAAGTAATTAAGTCAAAAAGTGAAAACTAAAAGTATACTTTTAGTCTTTAGTCTTCAGGGGGGTTTCAAACAAAATCCCCTCAAAACAAATACTATCACCTACACCTATTTTGAAACGTATTTTTGTATTTGCACTAGTGTAAAAACAGTAATACCTACAAGCGTCAAACTTGGCATGATAGTAAACTGTACACACTTACGACTTCATAAAAAATACAGAACTGGACCAAAATGGGACCACATGGGAAGCACCAGCTTTCAAATAAAAAAAGGATCATCAAAATCGGTTCACCCAGTCGAAAGTTCTGAGGTAACAAACATAAAAATAAAAAAGTGCAGTCGAATTGATAACCTCCACCTTTTCGGAAGTCGGTTAAAATACACTTTATCAGGTGCAATTCTTCTTGTGTATATAGCACACAGATATAATGCAAAAAAAAAAAAAGTTTCTCGTCCTTTTACATATTTTAACTTCAAAATAACTAAATCGAAGAAACTGTCACTGCGCTGTCAATGATTTCGTTGTTTACGTTGTGCACGGTGACGTCATAGAAAGCGCGCTAATATGGCGGCGTTTAAATCACTCGAACTAATGGCAGTTTTTTTTTTCTTTTAGTTATTAATTACCATTTTGCGATTATTATATTTTTGCCGGTAATGTACTTACTTATAAGACGAAAAAAAAAAGTGCATATACCTATTGAAATCGTGTATATTTCTTTGAGAAGTAAGTCAAATTAAAAAAGATAATTTGTTTCATAATGAGTTTTTTTATATTTTATGTTGTGGTTCGGAACCCTCAGTGCACGAGCCCGACTCGCACTTGTCCGGTTTTTTGATCGAAGGCTAGACGTTATTACGCACGCCTTTAAAAAGTTGTAAGAGAGAACCAAAGAGAAAATTAACTAGTCAAAGAGAACAGACTTGTTATTAATATAGGGAGGCTCGAGAAAATGACGTGAGCTCATTATTTCTGGAACTTTGAACACAGAGAATTATTTTCATCTCTTTCTAACATATGGCGAAGGTTACTACTTTCCTAGTGTTTTTTCTCTTTCTCATGACGGGTGAAGGCCCCAGAATGTTCTAGACTTTTTAATGTATATATTTTGACGCGACGAGCGCGCTGCGTTTCATTCATTTGTGAAGTTGCTGATAGTGAAGTGTTGAGTTTTGTGGTGTGTGAAATATTTAATAATTTCGCTTTTTCATTCATTTGGATTGATCTTCGAGTTTTCTATTACTGGTATGTATTTTATCATTCCTTTATTAATTATCCCTGTCGATAGATTCCGATTTTATTCAATAATTTTGCGCTAAATCTAGAATATTTTTTGTCGGTCGTGCACTCGCTCGATCCGCGATCGCCAAAAAAGGTGTCAGCCGCGCGGAGAGTATTTTCAATAACGGGAATCGTTTTTTTGTTTCAGGGTAAGTCTCAAACATGGGGAAAGATTACTACAAAATATTGGGAATATCGAAAGGAGCGTCCGATGACGAGATTAAGAAATCGTACCGCAAGCTGGCGTTGAAGTACCATCCGGACAAGAACAAAGCTGCGGGCGCGGAGGAGAGGTTCAAAGAGATCGCGGAGGCGTACGAGGTTCTTTCAGACAAGAAGAAGAGAGAGATCTACGATGCTCACGGAGAAGAGGGCCTGAAGGGAGGTATGGGAGGACATAACGGACCTGGAGGCGGCGGACAATCGTTCTCGTACACGTTCCACGGCGACCCGCGGGCCACTTTCGCGCAGTTCTTCGGTTCAGCGTCGCCCTTCCAGGCCTTCTTCGACTTGAACGGAGGCAGCGGCGGGAATACGATGTTCTTCGACCGTGACATGGATGTCGACATGGATCCGTTTGCGAATATGGGCATGGGTACGCGAGTGCCTGGCGGTCCGGGCGGGGCCTTCCGTTCTCACTCGTTTAACTTCCACGGCTCGCCGAACCGAAAAGACAAGACTCAAGACCCGCCCATAGAGCATGACCTCTATGTGTCACTGGAGGATATAGCTCGTGGCTGCGTTAAGAAGATGAAGATCTCGCGCCGCGTCATCCAACCTGATGGCACTTCAAAGAAGGAAGATAAAGTCCTGACCATCCACGTGAAGCCGGGCTGGAAGGCCGGTACCAAGATCACATTCCAAAAGGAAGGCGACCAGGGACGCAACAAGATCCCCGCAGACATTGTCTTCATCATCCGAGATAAGTCGCATCCCCAGTTCAAAAGAGAAGGCAGCGATGTCAGATACTCCGCCAAGATATCACTCAAACAGGTAAGCAACTGAATTGTTTGTCAACATTTCCTTTGACCTTGTTTTGGGATCAAAACATTCTGTCTTTGTAATTAGATCAAAATGTAAACAATAAAGACAAACACATGTTCTGTTTACAAGCTTCTGGAACCATCTTCCAGATTAAACTAATTGGATTTTTACATGGTTTTAAGAACATGTATTGAGGCAATAGTTCACAACAAGTGTCCCGAGTTAAACCTTTTTCTTATATGGAAATATCTACCAACTTTGTTTTGTGTGCAAGCTTCTGGAACTATCTTCTAAATTAAACTCATTAGATCCTTCCATAGATTTACCAATACATGGATGTTGTGTAGAGTCTTGTGTTCAGTCGGTTTGTCTTTTTTTTATAAGTTCTAGCCCATAATCCAAGTTCGTGAATCTATGGATTGTTTTATTGGTTTTTCCTCTAGACTCATTCCTCTGAATTTATAGCGAATATTACTAATTACTTAGCACTTCCTTATGTCAAGCTGTATACAGGTCGATAAAACTGCAAAAGAGTATTCACATGACCTGTTTGTTATTATTAGCGTAGACTTGTTAATTGTTGATTGAACACTAGTCCACAACTTAGTCATAGATAAAACATTAAACAGATGGTCTCTTTTGTTACAGGCTTTGTGCGGCACGATAATAGAAGTTCCCACCATGTCTGGAGAGAAGCTAACAGTCAACCTCCAAGGAGAAGTCGTCAAACCTCACACGGTCAAAAGGTTCCCGGGCTACGGACTGCCATTCCCTAAGGAGCCAACGCGGAAAGGAGACCTGCTAGTCGCATTCGACATCAAGTTCCCTGATCGCTTGTCCTCAGGCGTGAAGGAAATACTCATGGACACTTTACCCAACTGAAGAGCTAGACTGATGAAGATTTTGAAGCAGTTTTAAGTGTATAACTGAGTCTGTTCTGGGCCTTGACTTGGTTGCTATCTCTGGATCGCAGCTCCAAGGATGGGAGTCGGAACTTAGCTACTTATATGCTCAAAAGTGGTGCCCTACGAGGGTAGGAACTTCATGTTTAGTCATTGTGTTGCTGCCTTATGATGTGTTGCCAGTTTGTGTATGACTTAGCCTAATTTGTATGTTGTGGGGTTTTTGTGCGTTTTAGTACATCAATCCAGTTGGTTGTGACGAGAACTCATGTTTTATTTAATAAGTTGTAAATATTTTTTACTGTGTAAATACGATCTTTACAGTGGTTGTAAGTTTTAAGTTTGTAAAGAACTTGGAATTAGCGATTGCAAGACTGGAACCTTTGGAATGCAGTATCATTAAGAAGTCATTTAATGAAACTGCATTTCCTGAGAATGTAAACTTCGTTTGTATTATTTTATTTTAGTTAATATAGATTAATTATTGAAAGTGGCAAAAACTTATTACTTATAATTGCTGTTAAAAGAATGACTAATAAACAGACATTGCAATGTAACATTTCTTTGATTCCTGCCCAAGTTAGATTCCTTGTAGGTAACAGCAAATTATATTAAACTTATCTCAGAGAATAGTTTTAAAATTAGTATGATGTGTAGGTGTAGTTATAGTAGTTGGTATCATCACGGAACAAAATGAATCATCAATAAGTGCCCTTTTCAAAAAAAGGTCCAATGCCTTTTTTGGGACAAACTGAGGGATACATTGTTCACTGCCTCACAATGAAACTAATAAACGATACTCTTCTATGTACCTAGTTACATAATATTATATTGATGTTATTGTCCGTAAAGTCCTATGATTGACATTATCAGCAAAACGCGTGGGTTACATCGAATCCGGCCAGTTTGTTCCCCGGTTGGCAAACAATAAATCAGTGTTATACACTAAAATACATATAAAAAGTGGAATTGAACGTATGCGTATGGGCAATGTGACAACAGCTGTTGACTGTCGAGATAGCCACGGGCAGAGGACCTTGGTGGAGTCAAGCAAGGTCTGCGGCCACTGACTTCGCGACCTACTATAGACGGATTTGTTTTCAGATATTCACGTGTGTAAAATACATATCGAATTTCATATAAAATTAAATCATACAATTTGAAATTGTGTGGACTTCGATGTCAAAAGCAATTTTTTATATACCTACTTTTAAATTGAGATAAGTACCTACTAAACTAATCTAATTAACTGCTCCCAGCCACTGAGGTGAGAATTTTTTTCTTTTCTGTGCTTCCAGCAGACATCGTATACCTTACCTAGTACCTACCCAAGATTCTGGCCGTATTGTTCATAACTGAATTTGTCAAAATAACTTTCAACTAAGAAAGTGACTGCTGAAAATGCCTATCCCGGAACACCCATTTTCAAAAATTGTACATGCAAGAGCTGTAATTTTCCTTCGATCAAATACTTACAAATAAAATTTTCTACATACCTAGGGTAGGTAAGGTACTACTTAGAGCTACCTACTTAGTTTGAATTTCAGCGCATTATCTGAGAAAGGTACCTACTTTACAAGCTTCGGCCGCACCTAAGCATTTATGGACTCGGTCATGCTGGCCTCGGCTACGCGTCGGCCACATTTTCACGTTCGTCCACAACACGTTGATTGATGCTGGCTGCTGCAGTAACGTCGGTACTATTTATCGTAGGTAAATATAGGAATAAGCATGATGAATGAAAACAAATTTAAGGTAATTATAGGCAATGAGATTTTACTATACATAACATCATAAGTATTTGAGAGAGAGAGAGAGGTCAAGCATTTTTGGCATAATATCGAGTGACGTCCCCTGCGGAATTCCAGTAAATATCGGAGCCAATGCTCGCTGCATTTTATTTACCTATATGCTCCAAAACAGACAGTAAAGCCGTAGGAGGAGTGAGGACGTGGTCATCGTTTCCATTTTACTTGTTTACGTTATTTTAATCAGATACAATAGGCTGATGATGGGCATTATCAAATAGGTAAAATATTTTATTTTTATAGGCACATTGCCATTAAAAACATTTAAGTGGGTGGGTGGGTAACAACAGTTAGTAATGTAAGTAAGTAAGTAAGGTGTCGGTGTAGGTTATAGATGTAAAAAAACCGTTTAAAACTATTTAAACTGTAGGTAGGTACACCTATTTAACCAATATTCACCTTGCAGTACCTAACCACAGTAGAAAGATGTGGTGTTTACATGCCGCATATATACCTAATAGTTTTCCGCTTCCCGCTCCGCTCATGTTTTCGCTGCCGATATGGCCCGCCGACATGTGCGAGCGGAGGCCGATCTTTGACGTCACCGAGCAAAAATACGCCATCGCCCCCGCCCTGGAGAAATGCAAGATTATCAGACAGATTATCGCAAGACCGTGAATCGTATTCAACATGATTGTCAGGCATGTATAAAATTACGGTCTTACCTAAATAATTACAATTAGGTAACTTAAGTTTTTTACCTGAATGCCAACTTTACCTGAGCTAGGCCAACTTTTACCTGTGACGCGTAAAGTTTACTTACGCCTTTTGAATACCATAGGAAATTAAACTTCTCTTCTTCACGTGCCTCTCCACTTCTGAAGGTTGGCCGTCAGATCAGCTTCCTATCCTGTGCTAAGCGTATGCCTAATTGTTAGACGCTGGCTATGCTGAACCACGCCGACATGTTGCGTAACCACGACTTTTTCCTTCTTCCAGCGCGTCGTTTCCCTTCAACTTTGCCCATCATAATTAACAGGAAAAGCTGGTATTTTTCGTGTCGCACAACGTGGCCAAGATACCCAACTTTCCTTTTCCTTATGTTCTGCAGCAGTTCACGGCTCTTGCCGATGCGCTGGTGTTCTCTGATGTTGGAGACTTTCTGTGTCCAGCTATTACGTACATTGCATTTTCCGATAGCACCACATGTCGAAAGCTTCAAGTAACTTCTAGGTGTTAGCTTTTACAGTCCAAGCTTCGCTACCGTACAATACCACAGGCCAGACGTAACAGTGGAGCATCCTCATTCTGAGTTTCAGTGATAATTTACGGCTGCACAAAACTTTCTATATCCTTTTAAAGGCTGTCCCATTCTTTATCCCAAGCATCGAGGTATTTGTGCATCCGTATTCCGTACCTACCTACGCGCTGAACCTGCCACTCTTAGAACAAAGCTGCCACTCTAATTCTGGGATTACCTAAGGTGGTTCTCAGATATTTACCAGAAATTTAGTTTTTGACACATTAATATTTAACCTTGCCTTCAAACAGCACTCACGCACTCTGTCTAGTATCTAAATTCAGTATTTCCTGTTCTGTTGAAGCTATAAGTATGGTGTCATTAGCCTAATTAAACTTGATACATCGAAATAACAGCAGTGTTTATCTTTATACAGCATAACGCAGATATAGATAACTTGCAGACTAGAAAGTGGTTATATTCGTAAATGCACCCTTCTATAACAATGCAAGGTAAAACTATAAGCCATAGAAGGCCATACCTATATAATTATACCTATAGATTTCGGTTTATGTAACAGCATCATAATTATTATTTGCAAGTTGAAGTGGCAATGGGCAGGCCACATCGCTCGAAGAACCGATAACCGATGGGGAAGAAAGGTTCTTGAGTGGAGAACACGACCCGGAAGACGCAGCGTAGGTAGGCCTCCCACTAGATGGACCGACGACTTCGTGAGTCGCGGGCATCTAGTGGATGCTGATGGCAGGTTGTCGTTCAGTGTGGAGGTTAAAGGGGGAGGCCTATGTTCAGCAGTGGACGTCTAATGGCTGATTATGATTATAATTATATCTATTTAGTACCTACCTATATACCTATACGTAGGCCAGATATCCAACCTACCTTCAGATATCTCAACTGTTTATTTGTTACTACAGTTTTTTATTGTGCTATTATGAGGTCATGGAACCTATTGGTAATGAAATAGTTGGGGTGTGGTCACGGAGGGTTATCTACGTGTCCCTCAGCGGACAGTGACAGGCATAGTCAATATAGTCATATCGATCATCGGTATTTGACTAAAATTCTTAGAATTCGGGCGTGAATATCTTAGACCCATGAAACCTGCTTAGACCCGTAACAGAAGTATCGAACTTGGCTGACGAACCGCCGTCTGACCAACGGGAGAGAAAGAGTAAGAATATAACTCCCCTCTCTTTTTCTCTTCTTGGATGACGTGATTGACGTCAGCCATCTTGACGTGTATTACGGGTATTAATTAGGGTAAGTAGTTAGAGTTACCGATGATGAATTAATAAAAACAAATAGTACTGATTATGTTTTATTTGACTGACATAACTCAATAATAATAATGAAATATACGGCACATTCTATAACTGTATTTTTATATTTAACAGGCGCCTTTTGTTGGCTTCGGCCCTACAAATGCCTACCAAATGTCCGGTCTAGACCCGAGACTGTATTGAAATGAAATATACATATAAACAAAAAAAATTATAAATGGCTTACTTGAACATAATTTTTAATCCCTTTGTCGTCTTTGAATTGGCGGTTATTAAATTTTACTGCAGCAAATATGCGAAATCTAGCAAACAATTTTAAGAGAAAATTTACAGGGAAACAAGAACATGGAGTTTGCTGAGGTACAGTTTTAAACAATTTTAGAAGTTCACCACCTGGATTATTTTGAATCAAATTGTCAAAATTTTGTGTAAATGCCGTTTCTAAATTTTGGACATACCCAATAAATTCTTTAGGTGGCATTTTCAGGCTTCCATAGAACCCGGAGTTTTTGTTTAAAGCCTTATATGTAGTAAACAAATTTGTTTCACCTAACTCTGGTAATGTTTCTAAAACTTTGTTTATGTCAGGACACTTGTGTTCATTTATACATTTGAAAAAAAGATAACCAGAGACATAAGTTAATGCGTTTTCGTCTGGTAAGTCTATGCGGTAATCTGTTTCACCTCCCAAACATGTAGTGTGTGTTTGGGATGATGAATCGGCACCGAAGAGTTGACATTTCATGATATCTTCGGCTTTGAGCAGTATTTCACAAATATCCATTTCGCAGTTTGCATACGGTGAGCTTTTGAGCATGTTAGAAATAAACAGCTTCGAAAAAACCCGTCGAAATTGAATTGGTGTAGGCTCATTACCAACCCGTTTTCGAATTGCACCCAAAAATATGTCCAAATTGTCTTGGTTTAGTCTTTGTGTAAATAAATATTTAAAGCCATCTTTTTTTAGGTCCTCGTAAAGCATTTCAATTGAGTTTATAGATATTTGAAAATTCACAAAAGATTGTATATGCCCCGTATTATTTTCTCCGGTGTGTCGGTTTACAGCTTCAGTGGCAGCAAACATTTCCTTGGCATTATTAAGTACACTTTCGTGATCCTTACTCAGTCTGAAAGCTGTTTGAAACTTATTACCACATTTTGTTTTGCTTGAATTCAGAACGTCAAACAAGTCATTCATTAACTCTAAGAAATCTGCAGTTGGCCTGGCCTCTTCTGAGATGTTGCCTAGGTCGATGTACGTGTGAAGTGCTGCTGATACAGTGCGACTCAGTGTTTGCACTGCTAACTCAACCTTCATTTTTTGAACATTATTCGGTTGAATGTGAGCGTCAGTGATTTTTGGTATAAGCCTTAAATTTCTTTCTTTTTGGTCAATGTAAAGTTGTTCAATATAATACCACGATATTATTTTGCCATCATGTATGAAGTCACTTGTCAGTAAATGATTCCGGATACATTTTATTAAGTGTGGCACATCAAATATGTAATATATTTTGATATCATCATACATGAAGTAAGGTTTTTCTACAGTTATTTTTTTTACTTCTTTAGCAAATTTGTCGAAATTAGACCCTTGGTCAGAAACGATTGCTCTCACTTTTATTCCTATAGTGAAAAGTTTTGTAATAACATCTTTCATCCATATGTCAATTTCTTCATAATGCTTCGCAGTTGCGAGCAATGCGTATGCAAGTGGTTGTTTCCATTTGAAGTATATGCCTTGAAGCAATATTACGAATGCATTACTGGCAATTTCTGGCGATATTTTCCCGTTGACATTGTGTAAACCAATAACTTCATCAGTTTTTATATTGTAGTACAAGTTTTTTTTCAGTGTCATCTCATTAACACAAATGGTGCAGTGTTTTGCTGCATCTGGAAGCGATTTTATTTTTAAGGCCAAACTAACTACTACTCGATTATCAAATTTTGGAGGAATGTTCATTTTGTGTCTATTCAAAGTACTTTTACATGGTAGTTTCAATACCGTTTGTAAGAATCTGTATGCATATGGACTTGAGTAATGCAAGTATAAAGCAAAAACTTTAAACTCTGCGTCGTACCGATTGCCTTTGTACTTGTTTTTAATTTTATTCTGCCATTCAATTAATTTTTGAAATTTCCGGCTCTTTTCGTCATCAGGCTCATTGCATGTTAATGTTATAGACTGATTTTTTGCTTCCAATTCCTTCTTAATTTTTGTAAATTCTTTATCTAACTTTCGGCATTTCAACTTATATTCCGCTATTTCATTTGAAAGTTTTCGTTTTCTTGTCGTTTCTTCGGTAAGCGACTTTAAAGTCTGTGTTTGTTTTTCCGATCGTAATGATTCTGTCTGGGTTGTTACGGCAACATATTCTTTATTATTCGACAATACCGATTCGACAATCACTTCTTCTTTGACTTGTACAGATTTGAACTGTTCTTTTGAACAAGATGAGCCTTCTTGAGCTTGGCTGTGTAAATGCATTGTTGGAAGAGCATTTTCTTTGAGATGTTTAATTATTTTAATTGAAGAATTTTCGAAATGTGCAGAGCAAACTAAATTGCTCGTCCTCTTTAGATCTCCTCTTTGTAATAGGTCTTGTCTATCGATTAATGTCAACCATTTCCGGCGCCTGGAATGTGAAAATAAAAAAGATTAAAAAGATGCGTCAATAAAAATATTATAAACAATTATGTTAGTACAATCCTGATTCAAAATTTAATATCCCTTTTTAATATAATAAGATACAATGATAATTATTTATTTTACATTATTTATACCAACTGAAAGTTAATCAATAGTATCAATCAGTCAGTTATAGAAATAAAATCGGCCAAGTGCGAGTCTGACTCGCGCACGATGGGTTCCATACCATTATCTATAAAACGGCAAAAAATCATGTCTGTTGTATGGGAGTCCCCTTAAATATTTATTTTATCCTGTTTTTGAGTATTAAATTAGTTGTTATAGCGGCTACAGAAATACATCATCTGTGAAAATTTCAACTGTCTAACTATCACGGTTCATGAGATACGACAGCCTGGTGACAGACGGACAACGGAGTCTCAGTAATAGGGTCCCGTTTTAGCCTTTGGGTACGGAACCCTAACTATTATTTCTTTTTTTAATTTTGTGTACGGAACACCAAAAATATAATATACCGCTTAACTTAACATTTTGCTCCTTAAAACCCACCACTTTGCTATTTCCGGCAGATTTCCGGCGAAAAAAGTTTCTAACGTCTTTTAAATTTACACGTGCATGTCATTTTCCGTAGAATAAAGCCCTTATGGCGATTAGTCCAAGTAAATGCGCTAAAAAAATGAAAACTGACGGTAATAAATAAATCACTGTATGCTTGTTATATCATCGGATCGTTTAGGATCGTTCACTAAGAAATGTTAGAGAAAATTTGTAAAAACCTCTCCCTGAAAACCTGTGGTTCTGTAATAGTGACTCTTTATTACAACGGATAGGGCGATATTTAGTTATAGTTAGTTCATGGAAGGTAGTAGGTACAGTGGCCGGCAAACAACTTGAGCCAAAGTCGACGTAGTGGGGGCACATAATACATATAGTACCGAAGTACAGATGATTCACTTCGCAAAAGCATTTAAACAAGTAGCGACTGTTACTACCACGCAATAAAGTCCAATTCAGGACGTGCGAGCGGTAACTACCTACTGCTATATTAACTTACAAGTTGCCTCTCTGTCTATCGGGTGTCTCTCATCTCTTCTGACTACTTTGTGGTTGTAATCTGATTATTTAATTCATCATCGTCATTATCATCAACCAGAAGACGTCCACTGCTGAACATAAATGCCTCCCCTTTTAACCTCCACACTAATATTTCATTACCAGTTATCTATAGTATAATATTATGAAGAGGAAAGATTTTATTGTTTTTTTTGTTTGCATCGAATAGGCTCCGAAACTTTTCTGAAATATTTAAGGGGGAGCCCTTAAATATTTGTCTTATTCTGGTTTCAGTATTTGTTGTTATAGCGGCAACATAAATATCTACATCATCTGTGAAAATTTCAACTGTCTAACTATCACGGTTCATGATATACAGTCACGGTTGAGCCTGGTGACAGACGGACAGACAGACAGACAGACGTATGGACTGAACGAAATTATAACGGTTTCTTGTAGGACTAAAGAACCCTAATAAGAGTTAGCTTTTTAAAATTATATAAACTTAAAAAAAATGGTAAAAAAAATTACTGTCATGGGGACTACCGACAGAAGTGAAAACTCTACGTTACATTAGCATGTCGGTGACGCAAACCCATACGTTTTACCCCTACCAAAAATAGCTCAACGCGGCTAAAGTTTTCACTTCAAAAAAAAAACCGATTGAAGCTAGGTCACCCAAGTACTACCTACCTACTTTTATTATTAAGTACTTACCTACGTAATTGGGCAAATAAAAAATTAAGTACGAGAAGGTAAGTACCTTGTTGTCTTCATAATCAAAATCTTACTATAAAGAAGTTTGCTTATTTGCCACCTATGGCATTAAAAAAAAGGTAGGTAAGTACCTACTACATAATATTTAGCTATAGTTAGTCCGTGTAATAGGTAGTGGGTAGGTACTTATACTTACCCACCAAAATAAAAATACTAAAATATATTAAAATATGTACTTTCCTACCTATACTTACTTATCAACACACAGTCAAAGCTAAATATTAGTCTATAGGTAGATAGACTTGCATGTCTTTACCTTTCGATATCCTTTGGAATTGAGAAAAACGCTAGGGTCGATCCTTGTAATTATTCAAGCAGCCGAATGCGATGCAATACGCTCTTGACTTCATTTTAGTTCATTTATTTATACCTACTATCAATTATTTAGTAGTAAACAAAATACAAGCTGATACAAACAATACAAAAACAGTCAGTTTAGCTAATATCGGACGATGCGACGCAGCGCACTAACGTAACGTGCAACTGGCCGGCGCGGCGTCGGCGTGTGGCATGCTGGCATGGCAACCAGCCCCCTGAAATTATCACGACCGGTCGCCGGTCGACACCGCCACGCCACGTACTTATAACTTTATACCTACCTAAAGCGCGGAGTGCGCCAGGCCTCCCGGTTGGGGGTAAGTTCGCGCATGTACACTTCCGGGCATATTTTATAAGTCATTGTCGGCGTTTGTATAATACCTATACCTATTTTGTAAAATTGTTTATTTAAATACCTACCCAACGTAATAAGTCCGGTCAAGCTGTAGAAGCCGCAAGGCCAACAGCAAAAAGTCACATTAGAAAGAAAAGAAAAATACCTATATAACCTTAGAAACTTCGAGTTAGCTAGCCGTGATAGTTTATGAAACTAGATTTAAATGTAAATTTTCAAACTCAGTGTAGGATAGGTACCTACTAGGATACCTTTACTTTAACTAACTAGTAACAGCAAAAAACAGTTTTCGTTACCGATAGTTCCTAGTAGTCGAATAGCGGCTAAAACCCACAAAAAAATAAAATCTTAAGTATAAATAAATATTGTTGGACATTATTCACAAACACAAAATTGACGCTTCGCTTTGGACGTTGAATGTGCGGAATCAACATATGATTCATACGTGTACACAATTGTTCTTCCTTCTTGTCTATCTATCTATATCTGTACGATTAAAATATTCGTTTAATACGTGTTCGGGCATATCCTTACTTATAAATCAATGTATGGAACAGATTTTACCAATTACCTAATTTTTTGGGGTAAATCATTTTATCTGGCCACATTACGTTTACGTCTGTGTGCGTGACAGCACAGTGAGCACAGGTAGCGAATTTGTAAATTGCGTTTTAAGAAGCCTAAGAAGGCGTTGTTTGAAAACCTACCTTGTATAGGTAGTTATTCTAAGCGTAGACGTGTATTTCTTTACCTTTCGATGTCCGATGGAATTGAAAAGAACGTGAGACTCGGACTCCTGTGATTGTTTAAGCAGCCGAATGCGATGCAATATGCTTTTGCCTTCATTTTGACGATGCGACGTGGCGCCGGCGCGTGAGTATCGAACCGACGCGACGTACCGTGCGACCCGGCCAGCGCGCGGCAGCCAACTGCTGAATGAAATGAACCGAAATTGGAACGATGGTACGACAAGACGACCCCGCCAGCATTATGTGTATGTACCTAATAAATACTAATAGTGAGTCAATTCCTTTGTTATACAGCAAAATACCTACACGACTGTCTCGACGTCTAGACGCTCAGAAAAAATAAATAAATGGAAGCGTTATACCTACAGAGTTTGCCTGCGACTTGCGCCTACTTCCCCTTCGGCATTTACACCCCCCCTCCTTGGTCGTCCATTTAATCACATTATTTGCAGTTGTGTGCGCTCAATATTGAAGTGTGCGCTTGTAGAACTAGGTAGTAAAAATATGCCAGTGTGTGCAATACGTGTTTACCTCGTCCCCTTCAGTTTTTGGCAAACTTTTTTCGGTGCTAGCTCGAGTTTAAAGGCAGATCCAAAGTATATTAATTATCAATGTCTAGACACTAAGGCTAAGATTATAGACATAGGTACGAAGTATAAGTAAGGGTTGTCTTAAGGGTTGCGCTAAGGGTTGTCACAACTTGGATCACATAAAAAAGATCAGTATTTTTTATTTGATATGTGTGTCACAAAAACATTTTATGATTAAACGAACTAAGTGAAGTTCTATCATAATTATCCGTAGCACCTCGTACGAAGAGATAAGTATCCTGAAATAAATATATTATTTACACATGTAGTACCGCATAGTTGCCACCGCTCGTGCACTGTTGTTGAGAGTTAGTAGAATAGAATAATTTGTAGATGGCCACACCCACATCCGCCATCTTGCCCTTCCCGCTAGTCGCACCCGTCATTTAGTTTAGAGTATCTTTACAGTTGCGTGATATTATCGGTAGTGTAATCGGGTAACATAAGCTAGCTATGGGGATGGGTGGGTGATTGATACTTATCTCTTCGTACGAGGTGCTACGGATAATTATGATAGAACTTCACTTAGTTCGTTTAATCATAAATTATCCTTGCACCTCGTACTCGAGATAAGTATCCTGAAATAAATATATTATTTACACATGTAGAGGTTGAGAGTTATTTTCGGTAATATCACCGCTGGTATAGAAAAGAAGTGACTGACTAAGTACAAGTAGCAGTCATTATTAGAGGCATAATCTATTAATCAATCGCATATGTGCTTCTCTCATAATTATAAACATATATAATAAGTAGGAAGTCACATAATGAAGTTATCTTATCTATGCACTAGTACAGGGAAATCTTATAATATAATCTTTGTATCTAACTTAATTTAGTTATGGTTAAATACTGCTCTAGCTAATGAAGTTTGATCATTGTCAATCAAAATTGATCTTTGATAGAAGCGACCAAAAGTGGCCGAAGTGCCACTCCACCCTGCTGTCTTTCTAATGACGTCGATGTTGACACCCAATTGGTGAGCTCTGGAGGTAGACGCGTGTCGAGTGGAATGTGCTGTGAATATGTTGATATCAATGCCGCAATCTTTAAGTGTGCCCTTTATCCACCGACTAATTGTTTGCGTGGTCACCTCTTTGTGCGGTTTCTTAAAAGCGATGAAGAGCTTATTATTTCTACGAAGTGAAGCTGTTTGGTGAATGTACGACATTAACGTTTTAGCTGGACATATCTGAGGTCTTTCGTTGAAAAACGGGATGTGTAGAACAGGTTGGTTTATGCCTGCTTTTGAGGTTTTGATTAAATCGGGTATTTTAATATTAATTTGTGCTGTTGTGTATTCAACATTGTTTATTTTTATTGTATGTATTGTCTGTACTCTTTGTGCAGTTGCAAGGGCTAATAAAGTGACACATTTTTTAGTAAGTCTTTCAAGTGGAAGCGTTTCGTTAGGGTACCATTTACTCAAGAAGTCCAGTACCTGTGAGGTGTCCCAAGTGACGTTGTATTTTGGTGCGGGGGGGCGAATCCTAAATACTCCTTTATAAAACCTTTTTATTCTGTCGTCAGTGGAAATGTGTGAACCTATCAGAAGGGATAATGCCCTCCTATAGCTATTGAGTGTACCGTATTGGACACCGGACTGGAAAATTTGCGTTAAAAAATACAGAACTGTGGGTACGGAAGCTTCATAGATGTCACGATCGTTTTGTAAACAGAAACTGTACCATCGCTTTATGCATACATCGTATTGTTTAATAGACTTGTTACTCAGGGATGCCAGCATGATGTCAATTGATTGGGGGCACACTTCGCCTCAGCAGCGCCGTCCGCACAAGACTCCGGCAGCCAGGGTAAGACTGCTGTGAATCTTGCCCTTGCTGGAATGCGAGATAATGATATTTTCATAAGGTTTGAGAATAAGCAGATCTGATATGAGAAGTTGTCTAAATACAGGATACCAGGGCTGCGTAGGCCACATAGGGATCACTACGATGCCCTTTGCCTGGTCTGTCCTGATTTTACTCAGGGTTTTTAGTATGATTGAGAACGGCGGAAATGCGTAGATAAACCACGACGACCAGTTTATTGTAAAAGCGTCGACATTAAACGCATCCGGATCTTTCTGCCAAGAAACATATAAATCGCATTTTTTATTAATACGGCTTGCAAATAGGTCGATTTGAGGGGGCCCGAACTTATTTTTTATGCTTTTAAACGCATTATCTCCCAGTTCCCACTCGATATCAGGATGTGAGCGTCGTGATTCCTTGTATGCTATTGCGTTGTCAACTGACTTAATGTATGAAGCAACTACAATGATTCTACGTTGTTCGCACCACTGCCAAAGGCTCTTTGATATTTCAGTTAGGTGGGGGAATTGAATTCCACCCATTCTATTTATGTAGCTAATAGCAGTGGAGTTATCTATACGCATTAGTATTTGGCAATCCGTGTAGTTTTTGGCGAAAATTTTGAGGGTAATGAATGCCGCTAGAAGTTCGAGTTGGTTAATATGAAGTTTTTGTTCTTCGCTAGACCACGGCCCACTGGCAGTTTGTTCCTCGCATGCAGCCCCCCACCCCGTTGTTGAGGCGTCAGAATACAACTCTAAGCTGTAGTTGTCATCTCTTATCTTTTTTACTGCGCGGGGTATATTTTGAAGCCACCATTCAAGGTCTGAGTGCAGTATGTTAGGGATTTTCATAGTCTTGTCATAGTCGTCGTGACCTAGTAAGTTGAGGTATTTACAACGCTCTAATTGTTTTGTGTACAGCCATCCGTACTCGATGGCGGGGCAAGCGGACTCTAATAGACCCACTAGTTGTGCAAATTGTCTTATTTTGCATGATCCAAGTTTCATGATTTTTTTAATTTCTGATGATATTCTCTCTCGTTTATCATTAGGTAATTTGAAATTTAGTTCATGTGAGTTAATTATGAAGCCTAGGTATTTACATGAAGTGGAAGGGGTCAAGACGCTCTTATTGAAGTTAACTATAAATCCTAAGCTTGATAGCAATTTGTTTGTAATTTCTACGTTATCTAGGCAGTTTTTATACGAATTAGACATTAGGTATATATCGTCGAGATATATACTGGAGAGGTAACCCGCAGACCGTAGTAGTTTTAAAACAGGTTTCATTGTTTTGGTGAACACATAAGGTGAAATGTTTAAACCAAAGGGCAGTGCGTTAAATTCATATAGAATATTATTGAACATGAATCTTAGGTACTTTCTAGATTGTTTATGTATTTTTAGTAAGAGGTAAGCATCTTTGAGATCTAATGTTGCCATTAAGCAATCTTTGAATACCATTTTTAAGACGGTACGTAAATCTTCGAGCTTAAAATGGTCAGTTTTAATATATTTATTGAGGTTTTTTAAGTTTAGAATGAACCGCATCTTCCCGTTTGGTTTAGGTCTTAAAAATACACTAGATACGAATTGGTCGTTGCAAGGATCGCATTCTGAAACAGCACCGATCTTTAATAGTTCGGATATGGCTTCGTTGAACTGTAATAGTTCTTTAGGTGTATAGTTTGGCATTGCAGGCGGATTAGTTTGGCAGACTGGGCTAGAGAAGTCTAGTTTGTAGCCTGAGATCCAAGACAGGATTGTTTTGTCATTAGTGATTTGTTTCCACTGATTGTAGAATAAGGCTAAGCGTCCTGCATATTTTACCTCTTCTAAGTCCGGTGATAGTTGTTGGTGTTCTTCTGCGGCTGCGATGACGTTCTGTATTGTTTTGCGGGCTGACTCTGGTGAGAGACAGGCTGTCGCCTCTTCTGTGATGTCGCCGGCGCCGGCGGTTTCCGAAGAGGAGCCGCCGGGCCTTTCGCGTTTAAATTGCCAGCTTTAGATGTTGATGGCTGCGGGTTCTTGCGATTTTTATTGTAGCTGTTTTTTATTTCAGCACTGGATTTGGAAACAGCTTTTGCTGTCTTTAGTGTGTCAGGTAAACTTTCCCCTAATAAAAACGTGTCTATTTTGGAGGACATTATCTGTGTCTTCACGTCTTTTTTGAGTACAGACATACTGAACATTCTTCTAGTGACAGAGTCTGAGTGCTGAATGTCACACAGAAGCCTGCACGCATCCATGAGTTTCTTTAAAAGCTCAGTGTCTTTGTTTTGTGCACCTAACAGGGAAGACGTGGCCGTCGCGAGGCAGGATATGGTCGATCCAAGGAGTTTTTGTTTAGACTCTAGGGCCTTGTCGCGGTTGACTAGAGTTTCAGGTAGTGTTGCCTTAATCTCTGGGTTTATCAGAGGTGCACCTAGCAAAGTCCCGTTAGACGGGAGCAAGTATTTTTGTTGCAACTCTTTCCTTGTCTCTTTTGTGAGACCATTGGTAGTTATATGTTGTAGACGGCTTGAAAGTTCTTTGTGTATGTCGATGCCATATTGGACCTTGTTTTCGGGATTATCTCCTAGGATATCCAATATTTCTTTGTCAAGGGTAGAGTTGTCCACCTCTTTGTCCGTCTCATTCAGGACTTGTTCCGCATCGGACAGAGATGTGGGTAGTTCAGAGGGTAACTCAGTACTTGGCTCTGCAGAGGCTATCTCTGTGTTTGGTTCTTCCTCTGGTGGTTGGCTTTCTTCCCAAATTCCCGTGAAGGCATTGTTTGAAGAAGAAAAGAAATATATATATATGTATATGTACATATATATGTATTTCAGAGTGCGAATATGCTATGTATAACATGTGTTATTTAGTAAGCACCTGGAATGTGGTGAGGCAGTCCGATAACAGCTCGAGTACATTCTTTAGTGGTAGGCATTTTTTTAGCAAATGCGATGAGGCAGTCCATAGATCAGCTCGATTTGCGTTTGCTTTAACATGCCAAGTTTATAAGATCGCAAAATTAGTGAGGGTAGAAAAAAAAATGCGGTGAGGCAGTCCCAAGATCAGCTCGATTGCATTTTATCAAGTTTTTTTTTTTTTTGGAGGTAGGTTGGTAAATAAAGTGTCGTGAGACAGTCCAAAGATCAGCTCGAGTGCATTTTGTTATAAGAAATTAATATTGAAATTAAAGAAAGGATAAATAAAATGCTGTGAGGCAGTCCAAAGATCAGCTCGAGTGCATTTTATAAGAATAAAAAACATGTTTCGGATTAAGTAATGAAAAGGGTTAGGTAAATAAAATGCGATGAGGCAGTCCAAAGATCAGCTCGAATGCATTTTTTCCTAAGAAAATCGATACCGGTGTGGAAGGCTAGTGATAAATAATGTAGGTACATACCTTCATCGACAATCTTGGAGTTTGTTTCGCTCGACGATGATGACGTCGAATGTTTTCGTTCACGTCTACGCGCTCGTTTTAGTTTCTTTTTAATTTTTTTTATTTCATCACTTATAACGTCGAGATCACTGTTTTGTTTGCGTTTCGGCATGGCTAGTTTTTTTTTTATTTTTTTTTAGTGTTAAGTGCGAGAAAGTGTTAAGCGGTTGAGCACTAAACTGCGAATGACGGGTGCGACTAGCGGGAAGGGCAAGATGGCGGATGTGGGTGTGGCCATCTACAAATTATTCTATTCTACTAACTCTCAACAACAGTGCACGAGCGGTGGCAACTATGCGGTACTACATGTGTAAATAATATAT
Organism: Agriopis leucophaearia; assembly: GCA_949125355.1. Lineage (NCBI taxonomy): Eukaryota > Metazoa > Arthropoda > Insecta > Lepidoptera > Geometridae > Agriopis > Agriopis leucophaearia. The sequence continues at coordinate 3,172,814 of OX421262.1, forward strand.
TTATTTCAGGATACTTATCTCGAGTACGAGGTGCAAGGATAATTTCTAAAGTAGCTAAGTGCTAACAGACTTGACGGATTTGGCGAAACCGCCGTCCGACCAACAAGAGAGAAAGAGAAAAAAATATCTTTCTCTCCAGTTGGTTAGACGGCGGTTCGTCAACCAAGTTCGACACTCCTGTTAGCACTATTAGATAATAATATTTTTACAATTTTATTTGTATTCCTCGTAATAATTTATTTTTCTATACCTACAAATATACAAACTTACTACCTGCCTAGTTGCTTATCGCAGCTTCCAGCCGATTCCGTGTACGTGACACAACTGATAGGTACACAAATAGTGAATATGATACGTGACGCGAGCGACAGCGATGCTGATCGGAACGGTACTAGGTACCATAATAATGTGTAATAAATACTACTAGTGAGTCAACTCATTTGTTTAACCGCAACATACCTACATGGCTTCCTCGACGTCTAGACGCGAAGGGTTGTCACAACTCAAATCAAATAAAAAAAACCAGTGGCCCAACTATGAATGTTCGCGGAAAATATGTACATAGGTAGGTGGTACTAGGGTAAATACCTACCTATATCGAATTTCATACAAATTTCAAGTTCGAAATTCAATATTTGTATGAATTTTGATAGTACTTATTTTAAGCTAATATTCGTAGGTAGGTACTTGGGCCAATGGCTAGTTAGCAATATTAGATAATAATATTTTGACACTTTTATTTTATCTGTATTCCTCATAATCATTTATTTTTCTATACCCACAAATATGCAAACTTACGTGAACCGATTTAGATGATTCTTTTTTTATTTGAAAGCTGGTAGGTACGTCCCGTTTGGTCCTATTTTCTTCGACCAAAATAAAATGAATGGACGGGCCCAGTAGAAGAGCATTTTTGAAGATTACAAAATGAGCGCCAGCTCTCATTTTGTTTCAGTCGGTCTCTAGCCGTGGGAAGTGCAACACAAGATTATTGTTACATGATAACGAAACATCTGACAAAAATATGCCTTCGTGTGCTTTCCGGAAGTGTAAAAACACAACAAAAACACAAAATAAAAGTTCAGGTGTCACTTTTCACTCGTGAGTATTTATTCATCATTCTATTTTGTCATAAAATGTAAATTAATTTCATCAAACATCGCTAATTAGTCCCCATTTTGTTTTATTCCATCGTTGCGGGATAGAAATATACACATATACTTAGTGAGACAAGGAAAGCATCACTATGTTCGACAATCTTCACCGCACATCGGACATGCCGAACTTGAGGCGAATGTACCGACAGCAAACTAATTTCGCAAACTACTATTTTTTTTTTGTTTTTTTCCTAATAGTCGAGGGTGGTGTTTATTTCCTACCAATTACATAAATGTTTATTTGAATATAATTTATTGTAGGTACACATAAATAATGCCCAATGAACTAGTTTTTCTCATGAGGAGGTAAAAAGCATTATTGTATTACACCCCCTTTTTTTTATTTTTGACACCTCGTTTGAGCTTCATAAGTTTCATAACCAGCAAAGATGTATTTATTCTGTACTGATTGAAATAAGCTACAGGTCAGTGAACTTAAGTTGTCGTTGGAACGTTCATTCGATCGGAAATAAATTGACGAATAGCAGCAATTCCCATACGCACCGCATGCCTAACGCGCGTCGGGCACTTTTCTCTTACGCCGACAAGCGGTCCGTAACACACTTGGAGGGTTAAGTTATAATAAGTTTTGCGTAAATTATTCCTCAGCTGACATGTATAGGCACAGCCGGTAGATTTTAAACAATTTATTTGTGCTTACCCCTGTACCCATCCCTCTAAAATAACAGAATAATAATAATATTACCAACTTATTTACCAACATGTCTTTCCCCCCTACGCTTATTACACCTTCTTTAGTAAAAGATGTTTTTCAAGTAGCGAAGTAAACACTGATTTATTAGTCACGTGACCAGTCACGTCCATCCACGGCGAGACGCAGTGAATAAGCGATCGGTTTTGCTAACGCTACTCAACATGTCTAGCCGCCTGGAGCCTGGCAATGTCAAACGGTTCAAGAGCAATAGACAAACACAGGTGTTCTCTTTTACTCACGTAGTTATTATATTAGCTATCTATTTTTTGCAACAAATTTACTGTACATGGTTACAATTAGGTATTGCAGTATATGTCCGACGGTTTTGACTTGTTTTTACTGTGAAAGTTTAATGGTTATGGCATGTCCATTTACTTTATATTTGTCGAAGCCTATTTTAATATTGTCCAGTTCTGAAATTTTTATGAAGTTGTTTTTTTTTTTTAAATAATTTTATTTGATTGATAATTACATTTTAATTATTAATTTACATTTCCACATTTTGAAAAACTGCACTAAGTACATACACATCATACCCTGTCTATAGGGTGTTACAAACAGTATTTTTTTATTCGGTTACTTGGTCGACCTCATCATATCTTTCACCGAATCGAAATTGCATAACTATTTTACGAATTTTTAATTCGGGTTTTTAATTATTGTATTTTGTGGTGGTACCTACGGAATCCTCGGTGCGCGAGCCCGACTCGCACTTGGCCGTTTTTTTAATAACTTATGATTAGTTACATGAGAGTTGTGAGGGATTCAATTTAAATAAAATTACCTGCACTTATAAACTTAATTCAAGCATTTATTTGCACTGACAGCTGCAATACATTGTAAAAGGCTTAATAAAACATGTTTACTTATAGGTACTAGGTAGGTACATCCCTACCATATTATAAATGTGTAGATCAAATACCTTCACACATGATTTCTAACTAAGTAGAAGCAATACCAGATATCGGTTTAACTTGCAAAAAAATCCCGTTTGCGTGATTCAGGTAAAGTGTCGTATTTACCTATAATAGACGCACTTTTCATATTTGTGAAACTACGATCCATTTACACTCATTATTTTAGGAATTATTGAATACCTTATTACGTTTTTAATAATATTATTCGTAAAGTTTAAGCAAATTTACAATTTTTTCGCAAAACATCGTTTTAGTACGCAATCTATTTTCAAACTATGGAACTACAAATCTGACGGCTGTCAGTTTGTTTGTTTGTCCGCGCACATCTTTTAAACTACTAGAAGGATTTCAAAGCAGTTTCCATGAATATGCTTATAAAATACCTGATTGAAACATAGGCTATATTAATTTATGATAATAAATAGTTTTTTTTTTTTTTTAATTATTATTTATAACGCCATCTAGCTTATTTTATAGTAATGTTGTCGTAATGACAGACTTCTACTCGCAGACATGGTAGGTAGGAAGACTGAAACGGCTGTTGCCATATAATCTATATGTAAATAAAAATATAGATATTCGCCAAAGAACCAGAGTCACCGACATAGCTATTAAAATCTGCAAGTTGAAGTGGCAATGGGCAGGCCACATCGCTCGAAGAACTGTTAACCGATGGGGAAGTAGGTAAGGTTCTTGAGTGGAGACCGCGAACCGGAAGACGCAGCGTAGGTAGGCCTCCCACTAGATGGACCGACGACATTGTGAGAGTCGCGGGCATCCAGTGGATGCAGATGGCAGGATGTCGTTCAGTGTGGAGGTTAAAGGGGGAGGCCTATGTTCAGCAGTGGACGTCTTCTGGCTGATGATGATGATGAAATAAAAACGAATAGCCGAAATGTATGTACCCGCATAACTTCCGATAGACTGCAGCAAATAGTTTTTTTTGTGTTTGTTATTTTCAGGACAGCCAACTGCTTTTGAAGAGGTTTTACAGTTTATTATGGCGTAATTTAAAGTACGTTTATTTTTGTATTGACTTCTGACGTGCTAATATACCAAGTCGACGGAGATTAAAATGAATACATTTTTTTGCCAGGATCAAACTTAACACCAATAACAGACACGCAAAGTAGGTGAACTCGCGGCATCTAATCTGTTACTGATCTATGATTAGCAGCTATTCTGGATGTTATGGTGGTGAACGAAAGCGGTTTAGTTGTTGGAAGGGTCGAGGCGCAGAAGGCGGGCAAAAATTATTTAGACATCATTGATTGGCAGTCTTTACGCGGAGTAATGTTAAATAACAGCGATTAATTATAGATACCGCTCCATGCTTCCTACTTACTATTTACTAATAATTCAATAATAACGTTTGTCATGCATGACATTTCGCTTGACTTATACCAATTTTTTTTCCTTATTGGCTCCATGGCTCCACACTTCCAACGTATTTAACCAGTGAAAGTAATATATTATTTGCTTGAAATATATTTGAAACTATGGACATGTCGGGATACCTGTATCGAGTCAGATTAAAACTAGACTAAAATCATACTATGACGATAGTATGACAATCCGCATTAAAATGGAGAGCAATAAATCTACAATCATGTCATATGTGTAGGTATTATCTATAAAATATTCAGTATAAATAATCCGATGGATTTGTGCCTATTTAAAGTTCCGTTCGTGTTCGGTAGTGTAACATTTATATTTGGATATGTCAGTCTAATCGTCCACCCACTAATTACTTTGCGCTACGCGTACGAAGTCGCGGGCATTAGCTAGTAGGTAATAAATATCTACTAACTAACAGTCTTACGTTCAAAAATATAGCGAAAAAATATATTCGTGGTTTTCTTTCAACTTTTTTTACAATGTTAATGAAGCTGTCAGAGCAAATAACATACGGTTTTCATGCTGTCGTTCGGAAAAAGGTGTCCTCATTAGTTAGAAGACTTCGGGGTGGTACCAACATCATCTTAAAAACGATAGCAGAGAACCCTTACTCGCCTATATTTAGGCATTTTGTGCGGACAATGGTCAACAATGAGACGACGAAGGAGTTGGAAATTGTCTGCACAAAATGTTTAAATAATCAATAATGTTAATAATAATAATATATTTTTTATATTTTTTTGCTTTTTAATGTGTTTTAAGTTTTGTAGTTATATAAGTAAGTATGGACCATGTTGTCCGGAATAAAAACATTTGAATTTGAAAATAAATAATTAGACCGAGTGTAGGAGAAAAACAAGCCAAAACAAGGGCTATTAACTTTGTTTCATAAAAACTGGCCAAGTGCGAGTCGGACTCGCGTTCAAAGGGTTCCGAACCATTATCTATAAAAACGGCAAAAAATCACGTTTTTTGTATGGGAGCCCCCCTTAAATATTAATTTTATTATAATTTAATCATTTATTTTTAAAGTGAATATATAACTAAATATTCTGTAAATATTTCAAGCGTCTATCTCTTGCCGTTATCAATATCGAGCGAAAACGAGCAAAAAAAAATCACGTTTGTTGTATGGGAGCCCCCTTAAATATTTATTTTATTATATTATTTAGTATTTGTTGTTATAGCGGCAACAGAAATAGGTACATCATCTGTGAAAATTTCAACTGTCTAACTATCACGGTTCATGAGATATAGCCTGTTGACAGACGGACAGACGGACAGCGGAGCCTTAGTAATAGGGCCCCGTTTTACCCTTTGGGAACGGAACCCTAAAAACCGACTTCAAAAAATTGACTTATGAACTGGACCATATTAAAATGGGACCAAACGGGAAGCACCAGCTTTCAAATAAAAAAGAATCATCAAAATCGGTTCACCCAGTTGAAAGTTCTGAGGTAACAAACATTTAAAAAAACCAGTCGAATTGATAACCTCCTCCTTTTTGGAAGTCGGTTAAAAAGAGCACTGACATTTTGATGTATGGAAATCCCGGAAGCCGGATGTTGGATGAATCAGTACCTTTATCAACAGTCATCAGTGAATATAAATATTTCGTCAGACGCTACCTTGAATCAATTCCTATAGACATAACATCTAATTTATTTTACTTAGTAAATGTGGTAAATACGTAGCTGCCTGTGCCTGTCAGTTTCACTCGTGTGGACCATTCCACAGAAACCGTGAACTTTTCGGTATATAAAGTACTAGCCGTCCGCCCCGGCTTCGCACGAGTGTAAGCTCGGCCTTCGGCCTCGCTACAAAATATAATATAGCCTATGTCACCCGGGGATAGTGTAGCTTCCCAACAGTGAAAGAATTTTTAAAATCGGTTCAGTAGTTTCGGAGCCTATTCATTACAAACATACAAACATACAAAAATAGGTACAAATCTTTCCTCTTTATAATATTAGTGTAGATACCTATATATCTTTGTTATATTTCATGTTATACAAACAATAACATCGTTTGAGCGACTTGCTTCGAGAAAGAGAAACAAACAAATACACTTTCGCATTATTTAATATCTATTAGACAGAAAAAAAAAATACTTTCACGGTCGCTTAGATCAGTCTTCTAAGCGAACGTGAAAGGCAAATGAAGTCTAATAGATCTTCATTTGCATGCTTTTATCTACGAGAGATGAATAAGGAACGTCCATCAAAAACACATCGCTGCTTAATCTTGACAAGGTGAATTATATGGGATTTCCGGGATTCCCATGCATGTACCAACCTATAAAATCAGTCCTCGAGTTCCGACCATTTCATTTCATTATAAGAATTTCCTTTGTTATACTCGTAAGTACCTTTTTACCCAGTTACTCATACAAAAGAGAAGGGAGTCCCTAAGAACCTTGGACTTGCGGATATCCGGATTCTCCACGGAAATGGGGAGTTGGCACTTACAGCATAACTGGTAGCATTAACATCGCCCTTCTCGCTTCCCGATTAATTTGTTTATTTGCCAATTACATAATGCTAAAGGGAATCTCAAATTATACTAACAAGGACCTTGCTTCTCTGATCAGGGGATCAACCGAAGTTATGTGGTAATGTGGGCAAATTGAGTAAAATTAAATGTGTTTTGTTTTTGTTTACGAACAGGAACTCGTTTGTTTTCGCTCGTTATCTGTCTGCTATTGGTAATTAAACCTTATTCTCATTTGCACCACACCTAGGGTTGCCATTCGTCCGGGTTTCCCCGGATTTGTCCTAGTTTAGAAGGCATCCGGGGAGCGTCATATTTGTAGTCCGGGTTTAAAAAGTCGAAGGGTAGTCTTGGGCCGCCCGCGACACACGCACCGCCGCGATTTTTACACTGACTATGTTTTAAAAATTCCTGTTGACATGTCCGGGTTCGGCTCTAAAATCCGGGGTTTTCACGCGTCTTGTACTGGTTGCCAAATTTTAGAGATGGCTAACCTAACCTAACCTAAACCCACAGTATCCACAAAATAAATAAAAAGTAATACAGTCAGCATAATATTTATACAGACTGAACTAAGGTCGAAAGGAGGTCATTGTACTCATCATAGTGAACAACTATTACTATGTGTGGGACCAAACCTGAAATCGCGAAAAAAAATCTGCTGTTCCATAGAAAACGGTCGAATAGCCACTGGACAAAATTTAAGTATGGAACAGCTGATTTTATTTGGACAATGCCAGGGTTGCTCCCATCCCATAGTATAAGTTGTACTTATGATGAGTACAAAGACCTTGCGACTGTATGGTATCATGTGCGTTAATGTGATATTCCAACGCAAAAACTACAACCCAAGGCTAAACTAATACTGCGATGATTGAGTATTGCGATAACGCTGATGCATCTGACATGATTCTGCTCAATGTCGCTCAATCTTCGATCAAAAATACATTTTCGAAGCGCTCAATGCTTCATTTTCGTAGACTAACAAGTTAAGAAGGGCTTTTGTTATCAAGATCGTTACCTACTATTATTTTTTCTGGTGTTTTCATACCTAGTAAAGTAAATAGTTGTGCATAACAGTGTCACAGCTGGAAAAACACGACTCGGTTTAGAAAGAGCACGAAAAATCTCGATAGAACGACAGCCACAGAATATATAATAGTTTATAATATCACCACGTGTTTATGTTTCCAAATAAAGGTTTTTTTTTTCAACCTGAGCTTTAACATCCTGCATTCAGGGTCTGTATTGCAATGCAATGGCTAGTCATTGTGAAGGTAACGGTGCTGTAGACGCTATAGTAGGTATTATGTATTCTGTGCTGTAGTGTAGACTGTAGGTAGAGGATCAAATCGAACAGTCAAGAGAGTCCGAGATTACACGACGGTACTCTGGCGGAGTCTGGCACCTTCGAGACTGCCAGCCTAAGGCCTAAGCTGCCAGCTGTCATGGCTGTGTAGTGTGTATTGCTTGATTGGGTTGCCAGTTACCAGTAAATAGTTTCCAATTACCCGAAATGCCTTTACTTACTGGATTTTGACAAATTTAATGTGTCAAACAGGTCAAACTACTTGTCTACGAATATTTGCGTAAAATACGTACCTAATATCGAATTTAATATAAATTTTGTATTTCGAGTTTGAAATTAGTATGGAATTCGATAGTACGTATTTTACGCAAATATTCGTACTTAGGCCACTGTATGTTCTAATGTAGAACTAGCTCACGAATGATAATAATAAAATATTATTTAAATATGATATTAGATGAATTTTACATAAAATGTACCCCGAGTAACTGAAAGTTCCCCTACAAATACAATTGATCAAGGTCTCGAACATTCCAAAGTTACCCAGGAGAAAGGAAAACGTTTTTATAACTGGCAACAGTCTATTGAAAGGCCGACACGTGCTCCACAGTCACGTGTGTGGAAACGTGACGCGCGAGCGAGCCACGCGACGCGACCGCTTTCCCGAGCATCGGCGATTATTATTATCCGACCATGTTTGAAAACAACCTGCTTTGACAGCTGGGCTAAGAACCTCCTTCCTTTCCTTGTTAAGAATAGAACTTCTTAAATTGTTTATCTACACTATCTACACTAATATTATAAAGAGGAAAGATTTGTACCTATTTTTGTATGTTTGTATGTTTGTAATGAATAGGCTCCGAAACTACTGAACCGATTTGAAAAATTCTTTCACTGTTGGGAAGCTACACTATCCCCGGGTGACATATTAGGCTATATTATATTTTGTAGCGAGGCCGAAGGCCGAGCTTACACTCGTGCGAAGCCGGGGCGGACGGCTAGTTTTTTATAATCAGGTCAATAACGTGGATCTTGGACGAATCATCATAAAGCGTGGATGGTTGGATTAGTTCGTTAAAGTTATCATAATTTCCTTCAATGCTATTAAGTTGATAGCATGAAGCATCAACAACAAAATAAAGATGATAAAACCCTTATGTACGTATAAACAAAATATTTATTTGATATTCTGTCTGACCGAAAACATAAATAAATTGGAATTTTAGCGCCGTTTTTAAATCCCACGCGTATAGGTCTAGTTTAGACATGCTGCCAATGTCAATGCCAAAATGAGTGCAAATGTGCAAATGCAATTTATGGGTTGCTAAAATTATCAAGCGTTCACAGCGAAGCGAAGTTGCTGGGCGTTCAATAGTAGGTTTGGTAATTTGGTAGGTATCTACCACCCACACCCACGTACCTACACCAATCCTAAAACAGCCTAACCATTTTTTTCGATATCTCAATAACGATGAACGTTAGGTGAAAAATGTATAGGACCTTACATCCTAAAGAAACTTAGAGCCCAGAACCTGGACATGTCAACAGGTTTTTTTAAACAAACAGTCAGTGTAAAAACCGCTTTGTGCGGGCACAGTGCGTGTGTCGCGGGCGGTCCAAGACTTTTTTTTTACCCGGACTACAAATGAAGCCCCGCCCGGACGCTCCCCGGATGCTCTCTAAACTAGAACGAATCCGGGGAAACCCGGACGGATGGCAACCCTAAGGATACCACCATAGATAGTCTTGAACCATACTATTATCCGATGAAAACTTTCAAATATTCTTTGTTTATTGGTGTTCATGATTACAGCAGATTTACTTCCATGCACGTGGGCGGTATGACATAATAGTAAGAAGATAATTTAGCATTCCTGCAGTGCAGACTAGCTCTCCGCTAGAGTCTAGCTAGATTCGGATCGGTGCCAAAAACGCGTGTCAAACAAAACATTACGTAGGTAGGTAGGTAGGCCACTTACCCGTACCTATACATTGACATAAGCAAGGGGGGGGGGGGGGGTTGAGGGTTCAAACCCCCCACTTACGAGCAACGAACAAAAATATTACACATTCTGTGAGCCTAGTACCTAACCTACTAAAATATTAGATAACACCACAGAATAAGAATACCCTCCAAATAACACGCGAACCTCGGGCGCGAAGCAGAGAGGCAAGTGTTCTACTGGTACTATCCCCCCCCCCCTCCCCCAAATTAATTCCTGGGCACGGTCTTGTTTTCTTGTTTATATTACCTATCGATATTACCTACCAAACACTACCCAACAATGATCAGTGGTCAGGTGAGCACAATCAGAGTGAGGTAGAGTAATAAGACCCACAACCCGCATGAGTGCTACCCGGCGCATGAAGTTCCTCCTGATATTCACAAGAACTTTAGCCAGAAGCAGGGAAGGTGTACACCGTGTACATACATAGGTCGCCAGAGGAGGCCAGTGTCCGACCACCAAAGAGTATAAGGTCAACTCGGCGAAGACCGTCTGTCGGGAAAGATCGTACAACAAGAATTACCACGAATTCAGCAGAACTACGCAGATGGCAATACCATCACCGGAACAATAAAACCATTTAAGTTCTTATTAATTGATATAGATGGCGGTATTTATAGTGTGAACGGAAAAAAATGCGGTTGTTAATTTAGTACGGTGAGCACCTTTGCATTGGAGTGTGCCACGTGCTTACAAAAAAAAGGATTTAAAAAGAAAATTCAGATATTCAACAGATCTATGCAAATAAGTTTATTCTTCATTAATTTATCTATTTGATTATTAAATTACATTAGTATTATAGACGTTTTTTAGTAATTTATGGTTGATGAAAATAAAAACTAACCTCAGAATATGTTGCGGGGAAGTCCGTATAGGTCTTGGAGGGTAATAAATGTCATATGCCGGTCTTCGCCTCTTACAGAAATCGTCAACCTTTGGTGTTTTGTTAAGCCTTTCTAGAATACCTATATAAATGATCAAAGTGTCCTAAATATAGAGTTCTACAAAGTAGCACATAATATAAAATCAAGAATATATGTCCGGTTTTTTTTTAAATATAATGTTATGTATCTTGTATAATCAAAGTATATGTGTAACATATGTGTAGGTTTTCAGTTCCGTACTCAAAGGATACCAAATTCTGCTGTCTGTCCATTCGTCTGTCACAGGGTCAGCACCGTGAGCACACTCTCGTGAGTGACGGTGAGTGATTATTTCAACCACTCAGATTTGCTGTTATGGTCACGTGACCGATTTTCTATTGATCTGATTGGGAGAGATAATTAATTACTTATAGTCACTCACGATAGGGTACTAGGCGTAATTTATTTCAATTTTTAGTTTTAATTTATTTTAGCCATGGGAATATATACGCGAAAAACGAAAAAAGGGTCGTATTCGAAAGATAAATTAAAAGAAGCTATACTAGAAGTTCAAAGTTTTGCACCCCTGGAACTGCAACGTAGCCGGTCTTACCCGACAATTGCAGCATCTTGCGAAATAAGCGTAATAAAACCTTATTCCTGAGAGTTAGGGTACAAATATTAAGTTGTTACAGGAACTGGCGTTCGTACACTGATTCATTCACACAGGTCTTCGTATCTATAACTACGCCAACTACCGCTAACCAGGGAAATTTGCCACTAGACGGTCTTAACCGACATGGGAGCCAAATCCGTCTATTTCTCTGTGTTTTCAAAAATCGTTTTTATTTTCTGAACTGATAGTTTCTTTGTCATTTTGACATATTTATTGTCAGATCATCTAAATATATTATTATATAGTTTAACCAAATTTGGATTTAAGATTATAGAATAGCCACAATAAGACCATTTGTATTTCTTTAAATTTAGTATGCCGGTCTTCGCCGAGTTGCGTCCACTCTCCCCGTTGTGCAGTGCACCAAATGCCTCGGTTTTGGCCACACTTATCTAGATACTTAATTACTTACCTACTCCTATATCTACCATACATCACATAATAATTATAGCCACTTAGATTCTTCTATAAGTAAAAACCACAGAAAATTTGCTTGTATGGATAGCACATAGAGAAGAGTTTTGTAACAGACCAGTCAAATATTTATTTCTAAGTAGGTAGGTACGTACTTACGTAGGTACTAATGATTTTGAAACTTGAGTCCTAAGATTTGTTAAATAACGATCTAGGTACCTACCTAGTAAAGATATATGTAAGTACCTACTAATATATTTTTCTTTAGTTTTTTTTATAATACAAAATTATGTTTGTTGTTAGATAAAAATACATGATAAATACCTATTTAAGATTATATGAATGGATAATTCTATTAAGTAGGCAGTAGGTACAGTTTCTAAACAAATCCATATTCCCAAATAAGAAAATATTATATTATAATATACTAGCGATTGATTATATATATATACTAGCCGTCCGCCCCGGCTTCGCACGAGTGTAAGCTCGGCCTTCGGCCTCGCTACAAAATATAATATAGCCTATGTCACCCGGGGATAGTGTAGCTTCCCAACAGTGAAAGAATTTTTCAAATCGGTTCAGTAGTTTCGGAGCCTATTCATTACAAACATACAAACATACAAAAATAGGTACAAATCTTTCCTCTTTATAATATTAGTGTAGATAAACCTTCCGTGAAAAATTATCTAACTGATAGTGAAAACCGCATCAAAATCCGTTGCGTAGTTTTAAAGATCTAAGCATATATAGGGACGGACAGGGGGAAGCGACTTTGTTTTAAACTATGTAGTGATAGTTATGTAACTATGATAACTAGATCCTAGGTCTTAAGTGTACCTATAGCTCATTTAACAAACAATGGCAAATTCATGCCAAAATACTCCAAACCCAAGTTACGTCAGCTGGGATTCCAAAACAAGAGACCTCAAGGTCCCCAGGATGCTAACAAATCCTGACATCAGCGCGCATTAAAATCTGCTGAAATCATTTGAAAACCTTAACACCAACACATAAAATATACTTTTGTTTGACGAAGGTATACAAGCAGCAAACCGATTTTGACAAGATCTCACCGAGTCTGCCAAAATTCCTTTTGATTCTTAAACTTTACTATCAGAGAATTAAAGTTCAAATTTCTATAGCAAAAGGTTTCACTGGTCTGTCACCAGTTGGTGGAGAACTGCAATGTGGTGGCGGTGTGACCAGAAGTGTCCCAACTTTTTGCGTGTTATGAAATCGTCTGCAGTTGTTATACAGCACGATTGAAGGTTCAAGATTCCGTGGCGAAGAGTTTACCAGGTGCATGGTAAGTTTGCGAGAGGGCAGTGTCACAAGGCCATCGGCCTCCTACATGGGCCACAATGCTAATGCTCGTTGACTCATAGCCTTCTGCTTACTGTCTGTATTGGCAGTAATGGGCCCAATTTATTAACTAGATTGAACTTTTTTTGGAGCTGCAAAATTTTGGGCGTAACATTTTTGATTTTATTTTATCTATATCATCATCATCATCAATATTATAAAGAGGAAAGATTTGATTGTTTGTTTGTTTGCATCGAATAGGCTCCGAAACTACTGAACCGATTAAAAAAATTCTTTCACTGTTGGGAAGCTACACTGGACCCGGGTATGTCCTAAAACTGCAACCATAACCACCGGAGGATGGGCAGCAGCGTCCTAATAGTACACGGTGAACGTACTGCGATCCCCAAGCCGCCTGCCAAGCCTGGGGATTATGGCAACACTCCTCTCTATGAGGGAGGCCTTGTCCAACAGTCGACGTTAATTGGCTGATGAAGTGAAGTGAAGCTACACTACCCCGGATGACATAGGCTGTATTATACTTATTTTGTAGCGAGGCCGAAGGCCGAGCTTACACCCGTGCGAAGCCGGGTCGGTCGACTAGTCGGAAATAAAAGTGGTAGATAGCGATACAGGGTTGCCGGAACGGTTGTACTAAGCCGACAGGAGGTCATTGTGTACATCATTATAAACAAATCGTTGTAGGTATGGCAAAAACAGAATCAAAAAAATAACTGATGCTTCTTGAATGCTTCAGAAATAGGTAGGCACATTATGTAGAACGGTTAATATTTTTTTATGATATCAGGGTTGGTGCTATTGTAAAATTTATTTATTATTATTCTTAGTTAATCCGCCATAACATCTTCGACCAAAATAAAATGAATGGACGGGCCCTAACCATTGAACTTGACTGATCAAGATAAAAAAAGAGTCAAAACCGTCGGACATATACTTCAATACCTAATTATAAAAATGTACAGTATATTTGTTACAAAAAATAGATATCGGTTTTATTTGTGTATTTACACTTCGGTAAAGCATACGAATTCATAATTTTGTCAGATGTTTCGTTATCGCGTAACAATAGACTCGTGTTTCACTTCCTACGGCTAGAGACCGACTGAAACGAAGTGAGCGCTGGCGCTCATATTGTAATCTTCAAAAATGCGCTTCTACTGGGCCCTTCCATTCATTTTATTTTGGTCGAAGCATAACATTACATATTCTGTGAAATTTTCTACTGGCCATCTATTGCGGTTCGAAAGATGGACAGACCGTCCTAACTTCTAACGGCTGTATCTTTGGATGGACTGTCAGACAGAGAAACAGCGTACCCTTTGGGTACGAAATCCTAATACGGTAATACCACAGAATGTAATACATACGTTTCAATCTTGACATGAAAAGTAGGGACCTATACTAAACTAAGTAGGTTTACAAGTGTATAACAAACAACAAATAAACACCGGCCAAGTGCGAGTTGGACGAACGATAAATATCCTGGTCTAATTGAAAAAAAAAAAAAACATTTTTTTGGTGCGAGCAAGCGGGAGGTGTTTATTGATTCAAAAAGTCATATTTTTTATGGTATCTATGAATGGGTGATTGAAGTAAAACTTCCGTAGGTAATGCCATTTTTATTTTTTATTAACACAATCTCACCAATATCAAACAACACATTAATTTCTTTTAGCTACTAGGTACAAAAAATAAAAATGTACACATGCACAGGTAAAACATTAAACAATACAAGCGAATAAAAGGCGTATGTATGTTTTTGTCATGTGTCAAGTGCGTGTCGTGTCACGCCCATAGAAGGGTTATCTATGTTAGATATAAATAGGCTGATTTTTATTTGCTGTTATTCTGGAACATTTGTTCGACACCACATAAACAGTGCCTACTGGAAACTTGAAAAAGGAACAGTTCCAAAATTTACAATAAAACATAAAAAAAAACGGAAAGAAGCTACAGTTATATGTTTATTTACGAGATATTTACCGTGGTAAGGTTGTGGAAGGAGCTCCCGATATTTCGGCGCAGTTACATGCACCATGTTCACGGGAAGACTGAAGAGAAGAATGCGGGTGGTTGGTCGAACAGTTCAAAGTTTCAGACAAAACGATCTACACTCTTTCTTAGTCTTTTGCTACGGTTATACGGTTACAGTTGTCAAGAAGCTGTATTATACTAATTGCTTTTAATCCGTATTTTTTTACATAAATATACCTAGATAGGCATCTACAATTAATCAATAAAATATTAAAGATTCGAAAGTTAATAAAACGTTTAAAGAACCCGCATCCGTATTATGAATCTTTGATCGGGATCGCGAGTGTCAAAATTTTGACACTTGAAAGGGGTTAAAACTATTTCACTTATAATATGCCAAGTATTTTGTCAGTAAACTGGGTAGGTATGTAGGTATAATTAAACCTATTTTACAACTACCTACGTACGAGGTTAGTAAGGTCTGAATTTACAACAAATTATCGCTGATTAGTTGCGTTCAACGATTTTCCCGAGTTTTTGCAGTTTTTACCGCGTTTCCCGGTGGAAAAGTATTATATTTTCGACTTTGCAATGCACACTTACACCCTTGTCAAACTTCATCAAGGTCGGTCCAGCCGTTTAGCCTGTAAAGATAACAAGTAGACATGATGTGTTTACAATGCGTGCGTTCCGAATCAACGCTAATAGCGCCAACGACGCCCAACATGGCAAAAAGTAAAATTTCTTGTGCCGCACCTTCTTGGTTATGTCCTTCATTCAATTCGCGCCTAGCATTGGCCCGATCGAAAAGATCCTGCTCCAAATTCAGTATCTTTTCATCACGGGGGGTAAAGGATGAGCTGTCAAGTAGTTATATCGTCATAGGCACAGGGCGACACATTCTAGTGTTCTGTACCCTTAGTACAAGATTTGATAGTTTTCGAAAACTTTTTTCGTTTTCGTTTTGATGCATACATTGCTGGGCTGAAAGTTATTCGAAACTATTTTTCGTATTTGAGTGAAGCAACCTATACTGCCCATTACTACCGATTTTAGTTCATCCGCGTTTCCGCTAGAGGCGCTTTACTAAAATGTATGGGACAATACGGAAACGAAAAAAGTTTTCGAAAACTGTCAAATCTTGTACTAAGGGTACTGTAGTAATTTTTAAACTTTCGCGATTCGAACACATGTTTTCATATTTATCGGGACTTATCGCGCACTTTCGCTCGACGTTTCGACCATGTTACAATGGCCGTGGTCACGAGCTGTCAGTCAGGGTATGAAAATAAGGGTACTGTATTGGCTTTCTATAGAGAGTTTTATTTTGTCTATGAAATATTAGACTAGGTACACTGCTTCTTTTCTATACATACATTATCCTATGTAATACATAATAATATACAATAATATTTCCTATACGCAGCTATGGGAATATCTTAAATCGGAAACGCCTTTCATTAATATTTTAGCATTTATCTACATGGTAACGTTTGGTAGCTACAGTTAGGCAAGGTTTTGATGTGACTCGACTCATATGCCGTTACGACAAACGATATGACGTCACGTTACATCTGCCTGCCCCGTGATGGCCTAATTTTTTGTATTCAAACCTTACAGCTACTTCTTAACGCGGGCTCGAAACAGCGCAGTACGGAAAATCACGCGAACGTGAACCTTAACGCGCCGAGATACTGCTTGTGGTCATGCAACTTTTCGAAATCACCTAAACAGCAGATAGCCGTAAGGCCCTGTCACATAGTTATCTACAATTATTAAGTGCGCTTTTGGCTCAATTCGGAATGCGTTCTGATACCTACGTGTTGAAAATTGGAATTTTCGTTTTGCAGATGCTTTATAGAGTCATTACAATCCCCATCGGGACTTCTCCACTCCACCAGAGACTGAGATAAGGATGTCATTACGATGTTGTGTAGTGCAACCTTTGGCTTTCAATTTAACATTATTAATATTCAGCAAAGTAATATTCTGGCTATAGAGTTGTTTGAAATCTTCTAATCCTATTTTTAAATCCACAAAACCCGGCTTCAAATTTCACTATTAATATTTCACAAGGCTTTATCTGAATTTAACCCTAATACATAGAGAGATAATGTACTACGTAGTACATATAACTCGATGCTCTAATATAACTGCTTCACGTCTTTTTCCCCTTCCATGGTTTTCCTGGCTTGCTTGGCTTGACTGGCTTAGGGATGGCCGCAGCAGGGTCGGTCCAGGGTGTGAAATCTGGTTGGGGTAGTTCCATGCAGTCGATGAGGGGATTGGTAGTGCTGACAGCCTCCATGACACGAGGCTGAGCCTGTTCTAGTAGACCTTCGTTGGCGCAGATTACGCCAGCTAGGGTGGTCATGCGGATCTGTGTCAGTTGTTCTGAAAAATGCCAGGAGAGAGGTAACAATGAGGGTTGTCCGCCAAATTCGCAACAGTCCAGTCTGTTGTTAAGCAGAATACCAAGTTAAAACTGCGTAGTTCACAAAGGAGCAGAGTTGCTTACATGATGGAATGACAAGCTACAGATGTTGCTTACTGTATTTCATCAGGCACTTCATATATTTAAACAACATTTTGTCATTTACGTGGCTTCCTTCGCAAAGGAAACAAAAATGGTGCAAAAATATTCAAATTTTTTTATACTTATTCTTAAATTATTATTTTTTACTTTTGGACTTCAAGTCTACCTCAGTCCCGTTGTACCTGCTTTACATGCAATAATAATTTTATTATAATTAAAATAAACATTACATAACACAATAAACCTAGGCACGTACCTAATAAATAACCTACTAGGTAAGTTTGTGGAGTTAGAATCACTTAAGGCCTGGAGAAAAGAGTTAGCCAGCCTGTAAAACATTCTAGCCCCCTTGCAATCAGTCAGGGTCAGATAAAATAGGTATCTAGAAGTGACCGGAAGTCCCAGGATTCAGCAGATAAGAAACAGAATAGAAGTTTAAGTAGGTAACTGTTTCTTAAGGTTGTTTTTAAGACCCCACTTCCTACAGACTTACCAATGGTAAATCCAACGGTTTTATCCGAGGTCTCGTACCAGAACCTGTCTCCAACCTTGAGCCGCAGGAACTGGTCCGCGATGAGGCAGGTGAGCGTGGGCCCCAGCAGCCGACCCTTCGGGTCCTCGGCTAACGCGCCCGTGTACAGGTCGATGTCATCTACGTTCCTGGAACGAATACCAAGAACGTGTTACCGTCTTCGACTATTTTTACACTTGAGATCAGGGGCCCGATTCTACTAAACCAATTGTTTTTGAATTGTTAATGAATTGCCTCTTGGGGCCCTGGTGTGCTGTGGTCAAATGCTTGCAGCAAATTGTCAGTCATTTTTAGGAAAAATCTCGATTGTTTATGTTCCTATTACTGTTTCTTAAAATGTGTTTATGTTGTTCACACGTTTATAGGTAAGTGTCACCATATGACGAAATCAATGATTTGATTCTGACCTGCTTCTGTGGCCGTACCGCGTTTATGTGACTGCGGGAAATTACGTGAACGTGAACCTTAACGCCTCGAGATACGTATGCGGTCGCGTAAGCTTTCGCAGTCACCTAAATTCAAAATCGCGCGATACGGGCCCTTTTGGGGACAAAACATTTACTTGTAAATAGTCTTTATTCTCTGCAGTGAAGAGGGGTCGAAGATCTTGGCAAGATCATTGAAGTTGTTCGGTCGCGACATGCCGCAGTGCTTCCTCCACTCCGGGTAAGGCGCTAGACCGTGGTCTCGGCCTCGCTGGATGTTGAGAGACACCAGGTCAAGCCCGCATGG
This sequence comes from Agriopis leucophaearia, assembly GCA_949125355.1. Taxonomy (NCBI): domain Eukaryota; kingdom Metazoa; phylum Arthropoda; class Insecta; order Lepidoptera; family Geometridae; genus Agriopis; species Agriopis leucophaearia. Next base: position 3,191,856 of record OX421262.1, read on the forward strand.
GCCCGCCGACGCGGGCTTCGCTGCGGGCTTGGAGGCGTTGGCTGCGGAACTGGATACCATTGGGTTTTCGAACATATGGTTGCTAAGCTGGAAGATAAACATACATAATTATCATTATCCTGATGATGGTCATTTCTAACCGACTGCCAACAAGGAGGAGGTAAACAATTCAACAGTTTTTTTTTAAATGTTTGTGTCATCGGAACTTTTGACTGGGTGAACCGATTTTGATATTTCTTTTTTTATTTGAAAGCTGATGCTTCCTGTGTGGTCCAGTTCTGACATCTTTATGAAGTCGGTTTTTTATATTGATAAATTTGTTTTTTTATTTGAAGTCCATTAAAAAGTACTATCACTATTACCTACCTCATTAGTTACATGTAGATCAGTGCTGTGCACGGCGGTCTGCATGGCCGACTGGATGGAGGCCTTAGTTCCCTTGGCGGTGTACAGCGCGTAAGGGTTGAACAGCATCTGGTGGAGCTGGACGTAGTTTTTGGTGCCGTTATTCACGTCAGCGCTGTGCATAAGACCCTGTGGAAGATTTCGAAGGATGGCGAATATAGAAAGTAGAAGGAACAGGTAAAAAAATGGTTTTAAAAACATCTCTTGAGCTGCCTTTGCGATATTTTTTACCGCTTTCAAAAAAACGAGGCGTTCTCAATTCTGCTGTAGTGTTTTTGAAGTGAAAAGTTCTTTAGGCGCACTTTTTCGGTGATCAAAAATCATGGAAGTCGCGTCATCGTCACGCTATCGCAGAATACATGATACACAGTACCGTGTATTTTAAAACAGCGCCATCTCTCGTAGAATAGGTGAATTATTACTTAAGTTTTCACTTATGACGTGCAGTTCTATGACTGTATTTTTTTTTAATGTTTGTTACTTTGGAACTTCGGAATTTATGAACCAATTAGAAAAGAAAAACAGTAATTTCGATTTTAAAGCCAAACTGAACCGATTGTAATGGAATTTCTATGGGACCAATCTAAAAGTAAGTTAGTATTATCCTTTCAAATAAAAATATAAATTTTCGAAATAGGTTTATAACTGACGGAGTTCAAACGTAACAAACATTAAATTAAGGTTACTTATAAAATTAAACAATAAACCCGAATTGAGAACTCCCTATTATTTTTGAAGTCGGTTTAAAACAGTTGGAAGCTTTGAGAGACAGGCTGCTTACAGGCAGCAGCGTGTGCGCAAATCTGAAGACAGCAGCGGAGAAGTGGTTAGCGACGGAAGGGTCCACAGTCGGGTCGTACACGTCAGACGTGCAGGAGTCCTGAAGCGTCAGGTTCAGAGCCCACATCACGTCCGTACCTGCAACAAAGTGAACGAAGTTGAAGTGTTTTTACTTTTTAACCAACTTCCAAAAAGGAGGAGGTTCCCAATACGACTGTTTTTTTTAAATGTTTGTTACCTCAGAACTTTCGACTGGGTGAACCGATTTTGATGATTATTTTTTTATTTGAAAGTATCGTCCCATTTTATAAGTAAATACATTACAACACATGGACAAATCCATGCCCTTATTTGCTCATTTATCTTCTCTCGTAGACGAAATTTTTTACAAGACTTAAATTAAACAGACGACCAGCCCTCGCAAGAACTAGTTTTGTTGTTTCAGAAGGAAAAAGACTCCACCAGAACCGGCCAAGAGCATGTGGAGAGTTCGAGACGCATAATAGTATGGTTCAGTAGCCAAAGCCATACAATTATTGTGGTCACATAAAGGTCAAATATTGGTGGATAGAGAAAAACGAACGAAAAAGGTCCGCGGATTTAGAAAAAAAAAAACAATCAAATTTGAAGCTAGAATGTCTTGAGGTTATTACAGATTTATCGATAAAAATCAGTTTTTTTCGAAATAATTTGGCAAGAAGGTTTTTAATCTGACCTAGCTATCGACATGGCAAGTTTCAATAGTTGCTGTCAAATAGTTTAGAAATACAGCCTCCCCGCCAATTATTGCCAACCAACAAAAGACCAGTTTTACCAAGAGGAGCTTACCAAGTATAGCTGGCAGGAACTCAGCATAAGTGATGTGCTGCATTTGGGCTCCCACAAGTCTCCTGGACTCCTGGTAGATGGTCTCATTATCCCACAGCGGGTTGAGGCGCCGAAAGGCGGTGGCGATGCGGTTGTGCTGACGTGCCCATACCAGGTGCATAGTCGTTAGGTGCAAGTTCTCATTGGCTCGGTCGTCACCTGAGGATAACAAGATAGTGTTAATGATTTGTAAGGTTATAGGAATCCTTGGGTCACCGAGGACGCGGGAAGCCTGCACCGTCGTCAGCAAGCTCCTGGCCTTCCTGGAGGAGACCAGCTGGTTGAACTTGCTGCAGCCGGATTACGCAAAGAGGACTTGTGGATGGTCAAATGCCTCACACATCAGACAAAAAGGTTATAGGAGCACTCTTTAAATTAAGTAAGTAGTAATAACACTTAGATAGATAATAGATACATGAAAATAGCAGGAGTAGGTACTGACCCAGCGTAGGTGGGCCTCCCACTAGATAGACCGATTTTTATTGTGAGAGTCTCCGGGCATCCAGTGTATGCAGATGACAGGATGTCGTTCAGTATGGAGGTTAAAGGTAGAGGCCTATGTTCAGCAGTGGACGTCTTCTAGCGGATGATGATGATGAGGTACTGACCCAACCCAGCTGTACAAGCTCCAGAATCAACAACATAGAAATAGAATACTCGCTAATCAACAAGCTACCTGATTCAAAGCAATATCGCCCCAAAGCGTTCATCTCAGCGGTGTTACATCCGTCGTTGGGATCAGTAGACGGTGGCAGCAAGGTCCTGGATCCAATCTTCAGCATCCTCAGCTGTCCGCCCACGTCCAGCAGGCGGCTGGCTCGTTTCTCATTGAAACCGTATACTGTGGAGCCGTCTATGAAAGCTGTGGCCTGGTTCATCTGCTCTCGAGGACCTAAAGTAACAACCAGAATAAGTGGATCCCATTAAAAACCGACTTCAAAAATATATGAAATACATAATAAGTGCTTATAAAATTTAAGGGTTGCCCTCGATTTCCCTGGGATCCCCACATTAGATCCTGACGTGGTGACAATGAGACCAAAATGAAAATATATCCTACCGAACAAAAGTTTTTTTTTATCGCTTAACAGTTGTCGGAGAATTAATTTGGTGATCATGTATAAAAAAAATATACCTACGGTGGAACATAAAATTGTCATTCTTTTTTGAAGTTAGTTAAAAAGTAAAATTCTCATCTGCATCTAATAACGAGATGTTAAAGAAGATCTTTGCGTATAATTGGCACTCGTACTTCCCAAGGTTCAACTTAAATTGGTGATTAATATAAGTACGTTTTTTCTCTTTTATGTGCGATGTACTTATATTATACCATAAAATCTATGACACTCCGGATATAACGACGAAAAAATACAAACAAATATAAAAACTTGGAAAACATTACTTTCTTTCTTAGGCAGTCTGGTATTAAGCCATGAGTCAATTATCTACAAAGTGTTAGAGCTGCAAACTGTAAAGGATACGTATAAGTACCTACTTTGCGTTGGAAATGAGAATAAACTAGAAACAACGAAATCGATGAAATTATGAATCATATCTAACAGTTGGACTCCTAAACGAACTCACGTCTATGTCTGGACTGTAGCAAAGTCCAGCACATAGGAGAGAAAAGAAGAAATTAGTGCCACATTTTTTAGCCTAACTTTCAACCTTCCCTATTCCTTAAATATTTCCTCGGCCTTCGAGCAATCGTTTCTGAAAATCTGAAGAAGATTCTGTTCTCAGTTTTCGTAAGGTAGGAGATAGAATATAAACTTTCGCTGCCAGTTTGTGCTGGTTTACCGATAGAACTTACCAAAGTGGCAAGTAGGCGCGGATGCGGACCGCACGAACTCCATACACGTGATGTTGTAGGCCTGGTAGAAGGGATCCTCTGCGTCCAGCGGCACGGGGAAGCATTCTGGGTGTATTGGCAGCGAGGGATCGCAGCAGGACAACGCCGAGCTGTTCTGGCCTGGCAGAAATAATACAAGTACCTCATCAGCAACATTTCGCGACAAATTGTTACCTCAGTCAGAACAGCACCGTGCTTCAGTTCGATTCTGAGTGCAGTCAAAATTTGTCTTTTTATCTACACGGGGTGAAGCATGGCTTGAAACATTATCAGCTCTCGGCCCCTATGATTAGAGACTTGATTTTTAGGTTGATAAGGAAATAAATCAAGTATGTTCAGTTAAGTTTTTGGTGGCTCGATCATTCGTAATAATTAGAGATCTACAAGGTGTTTGGATAGACGACAGACCAATACGAGGATAGTATAAATATGACACTTTAGGGCTTACACAGCACAAAAAAATAATCGTAAAAAATTTATTTACTTCCAGTCTGTAAGTAACCATTTTTTTTTATTGTCAATAAAGTTTTGTGCGTGACATGCAAATAGATCGAAAACACGCCGAAAACCCTGTCAGAACAATGCGCCGCTTCTGTCAGCTGATTGAGTAATTAAATCTGCTTGTTGATCGGTTAGCGGATCGGTTTGATCAACTATAACTTATAGTACGAGAGCTAGCAACGTCGGGAAAACAAGCATTTCAGGTAGGCTAGTTTTTAGATATGCTATCTCTCTCACTCCCCCGGACGTCATACGGGCTATCTGGCTGGTGGTAGTGGTTGCGTTCATCAGTGCGCATCCTAAATGTCCAGGTAAAATATCGATTTTTCAAATCATTTTAAGAAGTTTTTTTTTTTTTTTATTATTTTTATTGAATTTTTCGCAACATGAATCTATTATTGCCAGACATTTTTATCGTTGTTTAAATAGTGCCAGACGCTAATTTTGAATTGAAAAATTTTTTTTTTTTCAAAATATTTCAGTATGGCTGAAATTTTTATATGATGTTATTTAAGTATCTAAAAACCTAAAATTAATTTGCCAAACAATAATTCGATTGTTAAACCTTCAGCCAGACCGATCTAAAAGTGAAAAGTAATGTGGTACCATTTTGCTTGGTCTAGGAATAGTTGTCGAATAAATTACAGAGAAAGAATTAAAAACTATTGAATTAATTGTGGATTAACATAGCATTAAAATAATTATTTATTTTTGTGCAAAATTAAGGTAATAATCAATCTCAAGGATGAAAGTAAACAAAAATTATATTGAATTATCTTGATAATTATCATCATCATCATCTTCATCACTGCTGTCATTTTCATTGTCATCGTCGTCTTTTGGATTATCAACGTCTTGTAAGCTATTGTTTTCATATTTATCGGGACTTATCGCGCACTATTAAATATAGGTAAAAATAGATACCTTTCGCTCGACGTTTCGACCATGTTACAATGGCCGTGGTCACGAGCTGACTGAAAACTGCGGGTGAGTCCGGCGAGAAGAGCGGATATTTTGTTCTCCTACCCTCACTTGATCTTGATCTTGAAAAATTGCAGGGTTGTCACTACGACACACAACACTGACTGTATCGGTAAAAGTCCTAGTACCTACACCGCGGTTTGTACATTTGCTTACTATGGGATTCCACGACGCCGCTAACTTAAATCCATCCTCCCGGTTGAAATTGCGATGTTTTCTGATTTCAACCGCTTCACGAACCATTCTTGAAAAATAATGCCGTTCAGTGGAGAGGACCTTCGGGTCGTGGAGCTCGATCCAGTGACCGGACCCCGACTCAAGCAAATGTTCTGCTATAGCCGACTTCTGTGTCTGGCGATTTTTGACGGCTGCGATATGTTCTTTGAAACAATGGCTTCAAAGGTTCGTCTTCTTTTTGCTGGTGGTGGTAGCATGTCGGACTGATCACTTCTACAATCGATATCATTTTCATTAGGAGCATCATTATCAATATTTTGACATTTACGGAGCTCGTGATTCTTGGAACGTCAATGAAGTTCGGTTTCATCTGTTTTCAAACACTTATCGGTCTAAAAAATCAGATGATAATTTTGAAAAAAAAAACGTAATTTTGATCCATCAAGCCTACCACCATGCAAAGCTGAATTGTATCAGCATTTACTACGAATTCGTTACGTAACAAAGTTTTGGAGAAATGCTCATTTACAACACCCAACATCGCTATCATCGCTATCACCTCAAGCTTCTGGCTGACGATAAATATGATTTTATCTGGTTTGTTGGAGAGCAGTTACCATCATTAGTTGCCGACATTATCATTAAAGGTAAAAATTGAAAATAAAATACTAATAAATTTCTTTGCCGAAAGATTATAAAATTTTTCATTCTTTTACAGATAATAGCTTACAAGACGTTGATAATCCAAAAGACGACGATGACAATGAAAATGACAGCAGTGATGAAGATGATGATGATGATAATTATCAAGATAATTCAATATAATTTTTGTTTACGTTCATCCTTGAGATTGATTATTACCTTAATTTTGCACAAAAATAAATAATTATTTTAATGCTATGTTAATCCACAATTAATTCAATAGTTTTTAATTCTTTCTCTGTAATTTATTCGACAACTATTCCTAGACCAAGCAAAATGGTACCACATTACTTTTCACTTTTAGATCGGTCTGGCTGAAGGTTTAACAATCGAATTATTGTTTGGCAAATTAATTTTAGGTTTTTAGATACTTAAATAACATCATATAAAAATTTCAGCCATACTGAAATATTTTGAAAAAAAAATTTTTTTTTCAATTCAAAATTAGCGTCTGGCACTATTTAAACAACGATAAAAATGTCTGGCAATAATAGATTCATGTTGCGAAAAATTCAATAAAAATAATAAAAAAAAAAAAAACTTCTTAAAATGATTTGAAAAATCGATATTTTACCTGGACATTTAGGATGCGCACTGATGAACGCAACCACTACCACCAGCCAGATAGCCCGTATGACGTCCGGGGGAGTGAGAGAGATAGCATATCTAAAAACTAGCCTACCTGAAATTCTCTCTCGAAAACGTTGCTAGCTCTTAGACTATTATTTTTAACACATCTGGGTTCAGAATTGTGTACTGTATAGTATATACTCTGTCGTCTACCCGAAAACCTTGAGTTCTTCTTATTTGTCAGTTTAAGAACTAACTACTCACCCTTGCTAAGAGCAGTAGCAGTGATATCATGGTCGACGAACTGCCCCCAGACAGCCAGCATGACCGTGAACATGGAGTCGTGGGCGTAGCTCGGCCGGTGCACCGTAACGCTGACGTCACGCGCACTCGGCAGCGGCGCTCCGTCGACGCCAGTGCGGGGGGAGCTGATACCTGAATAAGAGGATATACTGTTACATCAAAGATTCTAATTCTCAAATTATGTGGATGCCTCTAAGCCTAAATCTATTAACTCGCCTTTTGAAGAACCCCATGTTGTAGCTTCTCGGAAACACCGCGGAAGATAGCTCATTACATGCATTACATGCTCATTACAGCAGGTATGATTCAAGAAAGATCATGTGAATCGCACAGTTTGCAATTTCCATTGATCTATGATATGTGGATGCAATTTCAGGCAGTGGCGGCTAGTGCAATGATAAAACCGCGACGCCGGCATCAGATCCAACAATTCTTCAGAACACTTCCCATCGTAAATGCGATAAAAGATACAGAGAGAACTAATCTCTCTGCGCATGTGGAACGGCTCTAGGTGTTCGGTGAGATTGGGAACATCGAACATTCTAACAGCTCTACGCTGCAATTCATCAAGAGGCTCATTTATATTTTACTCTACAAAAATTTGCAAATGATGCTAATTTTACCCCAAACAAAATTAATTAAACCTATGGAAAAAAGCCCTTTCTTCGAACGCTTCTCGGGCAAGCGCTTGTAGACTGAGTATGCCTCGTGCAGAGGTTGAATACGTGTCGAAAAAGTGCTCTAAAGGTGCTATTTTGAACAGGCACAATGAAAGCTTGCATCAATAATGCTACTTGTTATAGGTGATTCAGTTTAGGTGTTTGCGAAAAGTTGCGCAACCGCAAACCGTATGCGCGTTAAGGTTCGCGTTTTTTTGAAATCTGCGCTAATTCGAGCCCATGGTAAGAGTTAGACGTAAGGCCCCATGCTTCCAGTAGACCTGAAAACAAAAGTGCAACTGCCTAGCAGCGACGGCCCTAGGGTAGATATGAACTATGCTTGAAATCGAATGCTGGTATATTCTTTTCTTACCATCTCCATAATGAGCAGGCAGCACTCTTCTAAACGGCGTGTTAGTTACGCCCCACAGCAGCGGGTGCTTCAAGTTGTTGCAAGTGCCGTCTTGGGAGCGGTACTTGGATGGAAGGCAAGGGGCGGGATTGGCGCTGCAGTACGGGGGCTCTAAGAAGGTACCGTTGATCAGAGGCCCAATACCGAAACCGCCGTCGCTGTTAGTGAAGTCAGTTCTAGAAAGAAACAGTAAAATTATGATTAGTTTTTTGAAGTGAAAACTTCTTTAGGCGCGTTCAGCACTTTTTATGTGAACAAAAATCATGGAACTCGCGGCATCGTCACGCTGTACCGTGTATTTTAAAACTGCGCCATCTCTTGTAGAAAAGGTGAATTACTACTTAAGTTTTCACGCTTAAGTTTTGACGTGCAGTCCTATGACTGATGTGTTTTTTTTTATCTTTACTTTATGTAAGATCTTTAGCGCTACGATTTCATCAGTACTGATTGGCATAAACCACAGAAGTGAGAAGGATATTTTTTCTTTTCTGTGGCATTAACTCGCAAGGCGAGATAATATGGCGCGTTTTGTTATTTGTGGTATGTTTTTGATTCCAGACCTACTTTGGGGGTCGCCGTGCTAGCCTCATCAGAAAACTTTATCCGTAGTAACAAAAAATTAAAATATTTAAAAAACTAACTACAAAATTAGAAAGCGCTTGAACAAAATTATTCATATTATTGGAACTGGCTAAAAAACTAGCTAGCCAAAGTTAATGTAATTTTTGTGAGACCACTTCAAGAGGTTCCTTTACATCATTGAAAAATAATCACATAAAATTATTTACAAACGCCAAATAATCGGAGACAATAAATCAAATGTCAAATAATCGGTGGCATAATAAATTAAAATACAAAAAATTCTGACCAAATTGGTAACCTCTTGAAGCATAGATCTAGGATGCAAAAAAATGCGAAGTCTGTGGGTCTGTGTCTTTGAAGTCGACCAACAAATAATACAAGAATTACACAAACGTCTTACTTCATAAAACAAATGCAAATCAATCTTGGTGAGAAGAACTAAGGTCGTTGTACTTCTTAATCCAAATTCTTATTAGCACAAGTGACAATATTGGCGTATGTGAAACAGACACCCTCGTTTTTGTTTCACATACGTACTTTTTAATGATTAAGTGGCTGTCTCAACAGACAAACGAACGCAAACCGTAAACTCAACGGCTCTACTGAAAACTATTCTTTTTCATAGTGTCGAAGAACTCGAAGATCAAAAAAATTATAACGACCTCTCCCAAAATTACGTCATATCAAATATGATTTAACCAGTGGTTATAACGTCATTAGGTCACAGGACCCCGCTGAAGGCCTTTTGAAGTTGGAGGCGTAAATTAATCATTTGCAAATGTCTAGTACCTATTAACGATACTCTCGAAATTGTTGACAATTACACCTATCTTGGACAGATTGTTCAGTTAGGTAAGTCCAACCATCGACAAATCATCCTTGGTCCAACTTAGGCAAAGAGGTCGCACGAAGAATCCAACTAGGATGGGCAGCGTTCGGGAAATTGCGTGATATATTCTCGTCCAAGATACCACAGTGCCTAAAGACAAATCTTTGACCGGTGTGTGTTGCCAGTGATGACATATGGTATACTGAGACGTGGTCTTTAACTGTTGGCCTTTTGGAAAATCTCAGAGTCACACAACGAGCAATGGACAGAGCTATGCTCGGAGTTTCCTTGCGCGATAAAATCCGGAACGTAGATATTAGCAAAAGAAACAGAGTGTCCGACATTGCTATAACAATTTTTAAGTTTAAGTGGCAATGGGCAGGCCACATCGCTCGAAGAACTGAGTGACCACGAACCGGAAGACGCAGCGTCGGTAGGCCTCCCCTCCCACTATATAGATGGACCGACGACATTGTGACAGTCGCGGGCATCCCGTGGATGCAGATGGCAGGACGTCGTTCAGTGTGGAGGTTAAAAGGGGAGGCCTATGTTCATAGCAGTGGACGTCTTCTGGCTGATGATGATGATGAAATGTCTAGTTATCATTTCTTATTGGGCATTTCCGTGTCCTTACCACCGATCATTCATACAAATGTCCACTTAATACATATAATCGATACCTATTCTATTAGGAGTGGGGTCGGTCGTGCGAGATGAAGCCAAACTACCGCGCGGGTCGAATGTCGCGGTTGAACCGGGCGGTGGAGTCTCGGGTTACCATCGGTTAATATACGTGTACCTTGGTTCGAGTACACCGACCTAGATCCCGACTTATACCTACTAGATGTCTACTAACTAGTTTCGAGAACTATTGTCTTGCGGTCTATACCCGTCTAGATGCCTATAGGTATAGAGAAGGAAATGATTTGAACAGAGTCTGATGGATTGGTTGTAAGATTGCTATGGTATTATTGGAAAGTATAGATATCGATGACAGAAGACGTATATGTTATAAGAAGACAAAATGTCAAATCAATTGGAATCAATAAAATATTGCATCTGCGTCGAATAGTCTGAATCTCATATTTACTTACGTCAAATATAGAGACAATGAATGTGGATATAATTATCGGACAGTTTTTAAAAGCATTCATAATTTCAGCCTATCATGTTCCCACTGCTGGGATTCAGGCCTTCTCTCAGAGAGAGGATGGACCCTAATCCATCATGCTGGCCCAGTGCATGTTGGGAAATGTCATATGTCTTTCAACTTTACCTCGGCCCCTTCAGTTTTTGTATATTTTTTTTCAATACTATCTAGAGTTTAAGTCAAATCCAAGCTATATAATTATGATCAAAGGTATAGTTGCAACGCATCCGTGTGGAATTGTGGATACAGTCTTCGAGTACTAATACTAAGTACTACACCTACTCACAAATACTAATTTCGCAAAATTCATTCCTCTTTTAAATTTATCAAACATTAGCTTACGGATAAATACCTATAAAATACCAACTACCACACAAACAGGTTTACAAATAAAGTGGCTTTTGATATTATTTTAATCAAGAACCTATTTAGTCTACGAGTTTTTAAAACATCACCTAATTCTTTAGTTACGATACAATGGTATATATTTTAATTAGTTATTGTCATTAATGATTTTTTAGTCAGAGATGATTTGTAGTTCGATTTTAGAATGCCCAGCGATCCCACGACCGGTGACTCGTGAGGTGAGGTGATAAGCATAGAATAGGTACATTATCCCTGGAGCCGGGGTCTTAAAACACAGCTTCGGTATCGTGACTGTCATAAGAGTCGACTAAAAGAGGCTCCCTTCCGAGGTCTGATTTGGGAACTGACCACCATTCAAACTTGCTCAGGGAAGACACAGGGAATGTTGCTTTAGGTTAAAACGAAGCTTAGGGGATGACAACGGGAATGTTGCTTTAGGTTAAAACGAGCCCAGGGAAGACAACGGCAATTTTGCTTTAGGTTAAAACGAGCCCCGAGAAGACAACAGGAACGTTCCCGTTGTCTTCCCTGAGCTTTCTAACCTAAAGCATAGGCTAGAAAGAGCTCCGGGAAGACAACGGGAATGTTGCTTTAAGTTAGAAAGAGCTCAGGGAAGACAACGGGAACGTTGCTCTGGGTTAGAAAGAGCTCAGGGAAGACAACTGTCTTCATAGGCCCCTATCACCGAGGGGGGTTTTAATGGGTGCATTTTCATATAACCCGGCTGCACTAATCTAATGCAGCCGGTATCTTCCGAGAATCTTTCCTATCACCATAAGAAACAAAGAGCATAGAATACATACCTAATGAAATTAAATAATTATCTATTCATAGCACAGCTACAGTTAGTTGTATCATTTTTGTATTCAATCTGTTAAATAATAATGCCTTCTATGTAGTGTGTAAATAAATACCAGCTCCGTAGAACAGTGTTATATTTCATGTTTGATGGCTGGATGGTTTTTTTGGAGGTAGAAATATCCAATCGAGATTTTTCAAAAGATGGAACATCAGATAGCCTACGCAAAATTTTGTAGACCTAATAATCCTACACTGGATCATACATTTTTATATTGGCCGGGATATTCATAATAAAATTCTAGATAGCAATTGGCCAATTGAAGGGATCATCTAGCGGAAGTCTTGGACTGGAGCGGCCGATAAATTGATTGAACGTTATCTATCTATATCTGCTCGTATCTAGGAGCCGACGCGACAATGTCCTTATACCTATTGTGCCTTAGCTGCGCCCGCGGTATACCCGCGTATACATATAATTATTTGTAATTTTTTATTTTATTTAGTAAACTTTTATTTTATTTAGTACTTTTTTATTTTATGCAGTAGATAACACTTACAAGTAAAGTAAATAGTGTTATATGTGTAAAAGCTGAGAACCTAACCCCAAGATAAACTTCGGCGAGTTTTGTTGGTGTTAGCAAGGATCCATAATATGATTTTATTCACTCGATTTTTGAAAACGCTCAGATTGTAACTATCGGGGAATATCCATTCAAGGGATAAAAAGTATCCTACGTAACCCTTCGGACCTCCAACTATCTATATGCAAAAAATCATGACGTTCCGTTGCTCTATTGATGCATGAATGAAGAACAAATAAACAAACCAATTGACACACTTTCGCATTTAAAATATAAGCCGATATTGATAGGAAAACGCATAATGTTCCTAACTTTTTAAGGAGTTTTTGCTAGGTTAGGTTTGGCCTTCTAAAATACTGAAAAAGATAACTGATTGTGGTTTGTGCGAGACCATTTTTATACTTCATATTAGCATTTTTCAGACGTTCAGGGGACTAACCTAACGTCGTGTGGTCTACCTAAGGTCTTCTGAGGATATTTACGCTTTCTTGCACTTTCCGCAGTTTTTCTCATGAGAACAGCACTCACCCATTGAGCAGCAATTTTGTGGCCTCCTCGACTCCGTATGCGGCTTCAGCTAGCGGCTTGACTTCATCTGCAGTGGCGGCAGCACGCTGTGCCCTCATGGCTGGAGTGTTGCGTTCCAGAGGCTTTCTGAGGGTCTCCACCTTCCGCAGCTCCTTGATAGCGGCATTGCCTTTGTTCACAGCGAGCGCGATCTCTTGCTGAGTGAGCGTTCCTTCGCCCCACGTGGGTAGATTCTTATCTGTGAAATTACCATTTTCAGTTTTGGATAGATATATAGGTAAGTATTTACATGATGATCGTAAGAATTTTCAAAACGAAACCAGTAGACATAAAAAAAAATCATCAATATAAAAAACAGACTTCATAAAAATTTCAGAACTGGACCAAATTGAAATGGGACCACACGGGAAGCATCAGCTTTCAAATAAAAAAGCATCATCAAAATCAGTTCACCCAGTCTAAAGTTCTGAGGTAACAAACAAAAAAAAAACATTCGTATTGAGAAACCTCTTTTTGGAAGTCGTTACTAAAACATCGTGTTATATGTTCTTCTTAAGTATGCCAAATGCTGTCGTTCAGAAACGGTGATAGAAAACATCGTGATGAAACCAGTATATTATGTCCAAGAATCTTAATAAGCTTAATGACATGACATTCACCTCTCTCTCTGAGAGGCATGTGTCCCAGCTCTGATAACATTGATGAGCTGATTATGATGATGATGGTAAATTTTACCAAAAAGCAATAAATTAAGTAATTAAATGTCTGTACTGTACCTACTTATAAAGCATGTAAACCTAATCATCTCCTTTCGCACCTTTGAGCGGCCACTGCTTGTTCAGAAAAGGCTGGAACTCAGGCGAGGTGGCTGCCAGCTTTAGTGCCTTCTGCTTGGGCCACTGCTGGCTCGAAGCCTGCTGGACCGGCCACTGCTGGCTAGGCCACTGTACGTTGGGTAGTGGGATAGGCACAGCGGGTAGCGACGTAGTGGTGGTGGTGACGTCATCGTCTGTGCTGTTGTCCCACAGACTCCCCGCCAAGTTGTAGGAGACGGTCACTAGCAGCGAGATGCCAAGCACGGCTCTACAATAAAAAGTTATCTCCTAGTTTATAAGCAATAGCAAAAGATGCGGATGTTCCTCACCCGAAGGTCGTCCCGCCGATCTTCAACATGGAGCGTTTTTAAAAGGGTATTTACACCACCACCTTTCTATGCTGGCAACACCGTCAGTCTTGCAGGTGTTCATTAGCTGTGATTACCGCTTACCATCAGGTAGAGCGAATACCGGTTTGCTGGTTAAAAAAAAACCGGATAAGTGCGAATCAGGTTAGCGCACTGAGGGTTGCGCACTCAAAAAAATATTTTCTCTTTCTCTCTCGTTGATCAGACGGCGGTTCGTCAGCCAAGTTGACGTGTCTGTTACGGCTCTAAGACCGTTTCCCGCAGCCCTGTGTGTTGTGTTCAGTTGTGTGAGTCTCTTTGCTCGGGAATAGAGACAACCGAACTGTTTCGAACCTCTTTCGAATATCTTTGCCTCCATCAGATAACGCTGAGTTCATGTTTTGACCTCAGCAATAGACTAGCAATAATAGGACTGGTGAGAATGATCTCTCGATAATTTCTTTGGTAAATCCCTGACCACCCCCTGTTGCTGTCGTTCTGCTGTCCGATGATGTATCCTCCTGGATGAATGTCTTAGTTGACAGCTGGGTACTTACATGAGAGCAACACACACTGCACATTGGAAGGAGTGCAGCCGTTTCTGGTAGCTTCTGGACAGGCTTGACTCGAACACATAAGTGGGCGCCACCAGCGGTGTGCGCTCGTTGCTGGACGACGCGCGCTGCATCATCACCTTCATGCAATATAAACTTATCATTATTAAGAGCTTTTTTCGGGTAAGCCAAAAAACTCTAAGATGCAACTTGCATGGTAGAGTCTTTTGGCTCACTTGGCTTGGCACATACAAGTACAAGTTCCAACGTGCATGGAGTACTGCTCTCACCTTTAGGATGGATCTGCTAAGTACCAGTTTTCGGCGTTGCAGTCAATTGAGAAACGTGCCAAGAGGCTCATCAGCAACGAATCTCTGGTTCAGACTAAGCTAGTCTTGAGCATCGGCGCAAAGTTGCTAGTCTATCGGTTTTTTATCGGATACATTTCGGAGAGTGTGCATCGGATCTGCATGATCTAATTCCCTCCTGCCCATTTTTCTATCGGACTGTCAGAGCGGACACGAAAAATCGACATCGCTTTATGGTTGATATTCTGAAAACCGGTACTAAGCGCTTTGATTCCACTTTTATAGTGCGAACTGCTAGTATGTGCAATGCGCTGCCTGAATGGGTGTTCCCCGATAGTGCCGATAATTACAATCTAGACGTCTTCAAGTCTCGAGTGAATCGGTTTCTTCTAGGCAAGCGTGCTCCATCGTAGACCGCATCTTCGCTTAACATCAGGCGAGTTGTCGGTCAAGCGCAAGCCTATCGCTGAATAAAAAAAGGTCAAGCGGATAGGAATTTAAAAGAGTTAGAATAAATAGACTTGTCAAAATTGAAAGTTTTGCCCCAAATAAAGGCTTTTATTATTATTATTCGGTAGTATTTATTTCAATTCATGGGTCTAGCCCAGACTTTTGATTGACATTGGCGGGGAGACGCCAACACCAAAAGAATGGGACAGTTGGACAGTACCTATAGGCATAGAGAAGCTACGGGAACAGTAGCTATAGACTATACAAATTTTTAGTTCATAACTTCAGGGAAGTTCTGTTCAGAAAAATATGCCATGGAAAAAATTAAAATATTTTAGAAAAACTAAGTCTATGATTATCTGGTTAGATTAAATCAATGTTTTCCTCAGAACTGAAAGGATTATTCGATTAGCTGCGATTTAGCTATACACCTAGAAAAAACAACACTTATAATAATAAAAAACTGGTTTAAAAGAAAAAGACAACATCTGACTTTTGTTATGAATGAAATTAGGTATGTGCATGCCCGATGTCATTTGAATATCGCTTAGTTATGTAGAAAAAATATTTTTTATAGTTTTTAATAGTATGTCTCGAGGTCTCTAAGCTAATATATAGATAAGCTACCTATTTGAAATTATTAGTCAAGCGTGAATCTAGTTTTTAGACGTAGGTCCCAATGATTATCTTTTCATGTAACTAAGTAATGATAATTTATTTTAATTTTAAATGGGAAAGTAAGTAGGTGTGTATATAGAGCATGGTAACGTGGTAAAAGTTTTACAACGTTGGAGCCAATGTTGCGTTTTGGCGCTAACATGTTAAAAGTTTTACCACGTTGACGCCATAAACGCAACATCATACTAGTTTATACTATATTTGCACTATTTATAACTTTCTGCATTAGAATTGTTAGTTTACAAAACGTCACGTCATGGTTTAAAACTGATCAACATCATCTATATTTTTTACTAGCCGTCCGCCCCGGCTTCGCACGAGTGTAAGCTCGGCCTTCGGCCTCGCTACAAAATATAATATAGCCTATGTCACCCGGGGATAGTGTAGCTTCCCAACAGTGAAAGAATTTTTCAAATCGGTTCAATAGTTTCGGAGCCTATTCATTACAAACATACAAAAATAGGTACAAATCTTTCCTCTTTATAATATTAGTGTAGATATCATAGGTGGCAACAGGCGCGGATCCACCGTTGTGGGCATGATGGGCATGCCCACAACCCTAATACCTACGTGACTTGTGACGCTTTACCTGCGTGAAACTACGATACACTGTACATAATCTTGGTCAGACCATCATATCGACGCAAGAAAACGGAAAGTTAGTAACTAACAAAAATAAAATTGTTCACCAGAGCCAAAAAACTTTTCTGATTTAAAAAAAAATCATTATCTCGGGATTTATAGGTCCTAGGAAAGTGATATTTGGACAGTAAATCGAAAGTAAATGAAAGAATCTATGAATGTGCATCAATTCTATCCAAAGTTGTTTTATAAGACACTTTATGTCAGTTACATCATTTGATGTATTTTTAGAGGCAGTAAGAATGTTGTAACTACGGGTCAAAATGTATGACGAGTTTTAAAACTATCTTTTCTCAAGAATGTAAAAACGTTGTAACTGATTTCACTTCTTCAAAAAACACCGGTTTTTTTGTTAGTTACAGCGCTTTGTAGTCACAAAATATGTCACTCAACGTTACTTGTGAAAATCCTAAAATCGTTAATATTCATCGTAGAGCTATGGGAGTTACACCTTTCGACGTAGAAAAATTTGCTGATTTCAAAAATTTAAAAAAGCATTTTGGCAAAATGAGTCAGTTACGACCTTTTTGATTTCTTGCGTCGATATAATATTTTATAAACATTTCCTTTGTAGGAATGCACTACATCGATCATGCACGAGCAAGTTCATACTCGCACTTGCCCGATTCTCGAGTGGCTGTGAACCACAACCTTTTTTGAGAGCTGGATCCTCGCCTGGGTGGCAAACAAGCTAACAGGCCGCCTGATGGTAAGCGATTTCCGTCGCATATGGAAAATATTCCGTTATTAAAAAAAAAAAAAAATGTTCTTAATGTTGTTAATTCTGTTCTGTTGGCTGAAGATAGTAAAATAAAATTTGGTTTGATTTTTTTTTACGGATTAATAATTTAAAACATAGATAGGAGAGGTTACATTATATTCCGGAAAAATGTGTGAATTTTAGAGCATGCGGGACGCTGTAGATTCAAAAACCCGTATCAGTTATTAGTTAAGTAAAGTTATTAGTTTCGATTCAAATGAAACCCTAATAATTCGTTATTTAAATATATTATTGATAACGATTAAATTATTTCGAATAGGTATACGTTTCCTCATTGCATTGCATTTTAATTCAAAAAACAAGCCTGCCTTGTAGATGTTAAGGCTTAAAAAGTTTAAAAAAACCGTTATTTGAGTGCAAAATGTAGCATGTAGAGATGTAAGCGACCAATTGATATTTTTTCCGTAAAACTTTTTTAATTACTGTCAAAAACCAATTGGTATTTTATAATTTTACATAATTCTCCATATAAAAAACCAACTTCATCAGAACTGGACTAAGTATATCGAAATCGGGACCAAATGGAAAGCGCCAGCTTTCAAATAAAAAAAGAAAAATCTAAATCGGTTGACCCCTGTGGTTCACCCAGTCAAAAGTTCTGCGGTAACAAACACAAATAAAAAACAAAAACAGTTGAATTGATAACCTCCTCCTTTTTGGAAGTCGGTTAAAAAACGCGCATAATTCCTGGGGGCTTCTTCAATGTAGAATTCTCGGGAAATATTGTTTAAGACCCATTATTTTTATTTCACATTTTTCCTGGGTCCGAAAACATTCTAAAGTATATTTTCTTAAGAAAATTTGTAGATCCAATAGTAATGCTAATCCTATAACTATAATAAGTTCAAGTAGGATGATGAGATGTAATGTAATGAGATGTAATGGTAAGTAGTAATGAGATGTAATGGTAAGTAGTAATGAGATGTAATGGTAATTTATAATTATGCCCTGTTAGTGTGGCACAAAACTTGCATCTGTATTTTAGACTAGTTATCCTCAACTGATAGAGCTGAAAATTGGCATACTTATGTAAGTTATGTGACAATGCATGTCGATGTTATGGTACCATCGAGCTGGTCTGATGATGGAGACAGAAGGGACATAGGAACTCCTAAACGAAACGACGTAACGCCGTCGCGTTTGGGTTCGTTGGATTTGTCTTCCCAAGCACTTTGGTCCTACCTAGATAAATTCAATATGGCGGATGCCCCAAGATGGCGGACCAAAATGTTATTATCTACCATCATGATATGGGTATCAAACGAAAGGGTTTGCGGAGGAGAACACGAAAAACTTTTTTTTTATTATTTTTTAAATTAATTAAATTTATTCTAGATGTAATCCTTCTGTTATAATTTTCACATCATACAATTAATAAAACTAGAGACTTACCTACTTATTTTTTTATTTGTAAGCATTTTAATAATTTAAGGACCCTCAATCTTATTATGTCGATAAAACTATTTTTTTTAACTTACCTGAACTAAAAGTTAATGTAATCACTGAAAACGCCTAAATTTCACATCAAATAAAAATATTTACCGGCGAATTAATAAACAAAAAAGTTTTAAAAAAATATGTGAAGGTCGTCAAAGCCGACCGTAACATGCGGACGACAGTTTGAACTAACCAACATGCACTAGCTAGGCCTACAACCAGCCTAATACACAAAATGTATCTTGCTAAGAAAAATGAACCTTATTTACTTACAAACAACGTTACAACTGCATTTTGAACTCTAGTCAGAATATGTGTCTACTAAGCATGGCATAGAAGGCGAAATGAACGTTATTCACATGTGAATAACGACGCAACTGCATTCGGAAATTTTCGTAAAAATATCGTTAAGTTCTTAAAGGGCCACTTTGTGATGAAATGTCGTAAGTATCATAAACGTATACTGTATGGAACCAGTTTATTTGTTTTTGGCTTCATTTCATAGAGCATGATAGTTAAATTGTGCAATAGGCAGGTAACTATTCTGTTGAGAAAATCCAACATGACACTTACGTACGTACTAATGATTTCCATAAAAACAATGTGTAAAGGCTGTACTGGCGCTAGCCTTTGATCAAGCCAGATAGAGCCAGATTTTCGGTGCATTTCATTTCTGCATAGATAAATGTACATACTAATATCTTCCTTGACATTATCTGAAAACTATCGTACGGGAATCGATATTTTTTTCGGAATAAAAAGTTAGCCTAATGTGCTAATCCAGGATTTAATAGTAGGATTGTTATCCTAGGGGTGAAAGTAACTTATTCAGTCCCGAAACGGGGTTTGGCGCCCTCGTTTTTCATTACGAATACAAGGAAACTAAAAATAAAAACATGAACTGACTGACACTCATACTCGTAAATGCACAAGAAGTGCGAGACCATAATCCTCTGAGAAAAAAAAAGTTGAACGGTTCAACGGTCGGTAATTTGAGAGCCTGTCAGTTGTCAACTGTCACTGTCAGTTGAAAGTGATTCTCCCTGGGGCTGAAATTTATTACTTTCGACCCGCTCCCTCGGTAACTTCAGACATACTTTCCGAGTATGAGTAATGAAAAATTTATTTTTCATAACTCAGACTCGGAAAGTATGATGTAGATAGCCGAGGTCCAGGGGCCTTACGGCTACCTAGTTTTAATGACGAGAAAAGTTGCGTGTTCGCAAACCGTATCAAGGCGCGTGGTTTTCCGAACTGCGCTATTCCGAGCCCGCGTTAAGAGTTTGCCGTAAAGTAGCTAACAGACATGCAGTGGCGTATTTTAAGATTCAGCGCTCCCCTAAATTAACGGTAAAAGTAAAAACTAGTTATAAAATAAAATAGCATTATGCCAATAGTGTTTTTTTTTATAGTTACATATTACCTACCTAGAAGCCCTAACAGACATAACGGATTTGGTTGACGTACTGCCGTCCAACCAATGCTTTTTTCTCTTTCTCTCCCGTTGGTCTGACGGTGGTCCATCAGCCAAGTCCCACACGTCTGTTAGGGCTTTTGGGTAGGATTATGTAACTATACAGGGTTACTGGTTATCAGTTAGCATCTTCTTAAACATCTCTTTTATAGTTTTTAGAACTTCGTGTAGGTGCTTGTCGTGAAGTAAATAATTTGATTTGATTTGAAGTCTGAAGTTCCACACATGTCCAGGCAGGTCAGGGATAAAGCCAGTATGTCTAAAGTGCTTGTCGTGAAGTAAATAATTTGATTTGATTTGAAGTCTGAAGTTCCACACATGTCCAGGCAGGTCAGGGATAAAGCCAGTATGTCTAAAGTGCTTGTCGTGAAGTAAATAATTTGATTTGATTTGAAGTCTGAAGTTCCACACATGTCCAGGCAGGTCAGGGATAAAGCCAGTATGTCTAAAAGAGACATAAAATCACTAACTGCTCTAATTATGTTAAAACAGTAAAAAAATGCGCGAGCGAAGCGAGCGCTCAAATTTTTAAGGTTGTTTGGGTAATGAAACAAAAAAAAATCGTTAATCGTTATCGTTCGTTAATGGTTATCTGTCAGAGGACGACAGCATTAACAATGCGCGGAGGTGGAGAACACGATGTTTTTGAAATAGTTGCGTTCAATACTGGCCACCGGTACACAGAAAGTGTCAGCAAGAACGAGCGTGCGCGAACTGGTCGCTTTGCAATGGATAAGAAATTTGAGCATGGTTGAAACGCCTCATTTGCAATCAATTTGGAGACTTCATTTTCGGATCTCTCCAGTAAATTATACTGACTTTGTTTGTGTGAATATTGTACTTAAAAATCAATTATAATCTACTAGCTGCGCCCCGCGGTTTCACCCGCGTGGTGAAGAAAAGTAGCCAATGTGTTAATCCAGGACATAAGCAATGTAAATTTCAAATTTCATCCAAATCCATCCAGCCGTTTCTGCGTGATTGAGTAACAAACGTCCATCCATCCATCCAAACTTTCACATTATATGTCTTCGTTTATCTACGTTTTCATCTGACGTTTTTCCCTGACCACCTTTTGCTTTCCTGACTTTTCCTGATTTTCCAGCATTACCTTTGGTTATGAACGAAAACGACACGACTCGTGTCACACGACCAACGTTGAAACATCCCACTAGTTCCGAGTCGCGACGGAGTCCAACTGGGACGCCGCCGCCCCGCCGCCAGTCACTTATACGATAACTTTACGATAGCCCCACGTCTTGATGTCTATTAAACTTACAGCCAATGAGTTATAGGTAGTTTTTGTTATTCAGGTACCCAGGCTTTTTTATTTGTGAGGTTTGTGAGGTGCGGCTTGCGCCGCCACTCACAGCCTGCCGCCCCGGGCCATGGCCCCCTTGGCCCTAGGGTAAATACGCCCCTGCAGACATGACGGATTTGGCTGACGGATCGCCGTCTGACCAAAAGGAGAGAAAGAGAAAAAATTCTGGGCAGTGTGGGCTCTGTCCTTAGATTATATACCTAAATCTAAGGCTCTGTCGCTGGCGTAGATTCCGAACGCGAAAATTTTATCATTGTCAAACGATGACACGACATGACAATGACAAAATTATTAATTTGACTGTTGCAGGGTTACCAGAAGGAGAGATTTTACTGTGATTTGGGGCGGAGGGCGGGAGGAATTAGTGTACTGCGAGATTAATGAGATTTTTCGTTGAGATTTTTTTCAATGAAAAATAATCAGGTTGGAGATATTTGGGAATTTCCTCTTTTAAATCTTTTTTATTCTTTGCACTGTGAGTATTTTGGCACACTTCTTGTGCATGTGCCAGTTTCAACTATTAAAACAATAACAAATTTTAATAAATTTCGTCAAATAAGTCTTATTCCCAGTCAGAGTGAAGCAAAGTATGCCACGGTTAAGTCAAATTCATGCTCTAGGTAAGTGGTGGAGGCTTTACAAGAGAATGTTACGGCGAATTACTTAAGAAATAATAATAAAGTGAAAAAATAAAAATTAAAGGGGTGAGGGGGGTTCCTACTGAAATATAACGTAATTATTTGTGTATTTAGGTGCGTTTCTTCCAAAACGACATAGGTTTTTTGGAAATAGTATAGTAGTAGTAGGCTAGTGGGGAAAATTTTACTTTGACTTGGCAACTCTGGTTTCCAGCTGGGCACTGGGCAGTGGTCTTGACTTGTATTATTCGGATTCGATTCGAATTAGATTTTTGTGAATTTATAGAAAAACTGAGTGAAAATGGCTTCGGTTGAGGAACTCCGAAAAAAAGTTCAAGAACTAGAAGCTAAACTTGCAGCAATCCAAGGCGATGGAGCCCCCGTAAGGCAAAAAATCGAAGTTATGTCGTCTGAAGTTGTCGACTCCAACCCTTACAGGTATTTTGCATATTCTCACGTATTTCTCACCTAAAAGCTAGTTATTTAGTGTGTATTTATCGTAGCAGACAACATTTCGCATCGACGTAGTTCGATGTTATACTATTTTGATGGTTCAAACACAAAACTTCTGTAACAATATGTTTCGGTCTAAACTGCTTACACCCAGGCTTACCTTTACACGTCTTCATAATCGTATTGAGAAAATTTTATTAAAACTCATGATAATATATTCTACAAAAACTCCCGACAAAAAGAACTTTTATAATATGGGTTTTCTTCTTGAAATTAGCAAGACAAGAATTTATAATTTTGACGTTGTTTTGTCTTTTTTATGTAGTTCCATAAAGTTTTAACTAAAGATAGGTACTGCTTTCTTTACTACTGGACCTGAAACACAAATACCTATCGTGTACATGGATTATTTATGTGTCGATAAGGGTGAACCTCTGGTTGACCGTACCATATAATATTTAAGTTTATGATTTATTAAATTTCATTAAAAAGTCACTCAGATTAGCCCACAGCCTCTGTAGACACAGCTTAATAGGACTAAGCCTTATCTGGATATATATATGGCCTTTATACAATAAAGTATTATTCTATTCTATTCTATTCTATTTATAAGGTGTTATGTTAGGTCTATATAAATAACTTACAAGTTTTACTTTGGAACCAATACAAAAATTACAAAAATAAACAGCTGTTAGCCATACTTCATTGTCAAGGTAAACATCCGTCATATCTTGGATGATGCGATAATTCTCGTACTATGAAAGTGTATGGCGCTCCTTCCGATGTGATAGGCGCTCCTTCCGATAGATACACGGATGTGACAGGTGCATGTGGCTGAGATTGGCTGCGATGCACGGAAGTCATCCTGTAATGAAATTTTTCTATGAAACATATTTTGCAATTTCACTGTTGTTTCCAAAGTAAAAGTTGTTTATAATGATATCCTTGAATATAAATATCGTCTATAAATACACCTGGTATATTATGAAGCTATTAAGCATCTATGTTCATGTTACAGCCGTCTGATGGCATTAAAGCGGATGGGTATCGTAGACAACTACGAGAAGATCAGAGACCTGTCAGTGGCTGTTGTAGGGGTTGGTGGAGTCGGCAGCGTCACTGCAGAGATGCTCACCAGATGCGGGATCGGGAAGGTAAATAATCGTCACATGTCACTGTGGTACAATTTATTTATTTATTTAGTAACAGGATTGTGTTTGACAGCCAACTCACCTGATGTTAAGCGATAATGCGATCGATGTCGATGATGGAGCATGCTTGCCTAGAAGAAACCTATTCACTTGTGATTTGAAGAAACCCAGATTGTAATCTAAAACCTATACCCAAATGTGAAAGTAACCGTTTTACTCTTCACAATAGGCTATCAGATAAGTGTATGGTTTATCAAAAATAACAGTAAATAATATAATAATTAATGTAACATACTTACTGTACATTACATTAATTATTGTACTGAAGGTACTATTTAAAAAGTTCTAAGATTAGGAAGGGATGCTCTGTTTCTTTCCCGCGTAGTTAGTGTCAGTATGGAGTTTGTGTGGCGTACTTCACATGGCGTGCTTACATCTTCCTTAATTTTGAACATACATTCATATCTTTTGTCTGTATTAGCCTGTGACCGAGAGAAAGAGAGTTTTTTCAGTAACCAGAATCCTTCCAGTTGATCTAAACTTCAAATGTTTCCTTCTAGCTGATCCTATTCGACTATGACAAAGTAGAGCTGGCCAACATGAACCGTCTGTTCTTCCAACCACACCAGGCCGGGCTCAGCAAGGTGGCTGCTGCCGCGGCCACACTACAGAACATAAACCCCGACGTGGCAATAGAGGCGCACAACTATAACATTACTACTGTGGAGAACTTCCAGAAGTTCTGTGACACTATAAAGTGAGTTACATATACATATAGGGGAACTCTTGTGCCCCTGTGGGCCCCATACTTGGCTTAGTCTCTGTTGTCAGGTCTGGTTAATGAGTAATTCTTATGTAGACTATGACTACGTAACTACATATCTTACCACTATGGTTGGCATGTTTTAAAAACAAGTTAATGTTTGGAAAAAACATGTGAACAAAGTCTTCCCATAAGACAATAAGAAAAGTGTTATTGGAAAGATTCTTAGTTTTGAAAATAACATAATTTATAAATGAGTTAAGTTAGAATTAAACTACTTACTATCCAATATTAATTTAGATAGTAATTAACTACTAATTAAATATATTGAGTTGACTTGTATAATTTGATAAAATATGAGTTGTAGTTTGATAATGTTGTGATATGATAATATTTTAAATGTTTAGCAAATTTTTCCTTAGGTCCTTAATTTCGTTTGCATGCCGAAAGGTCGATTATGGCGCTCTTTTACTAAAAAAATCCTATGTACCCATATTATACGCAATAAAATGAATATGAATATATGAAAAAAAATATGGAGCGTCTTTTACAAGCACACCTTAAGAGAATAATTATCAATATAAAAAACAGACTTCATAAAAATGTCAGAACTTGGCCAAATTGAAATGGGACCACACGGGAAGCACCAACTTTCAAATAAAAAAAGAACCATCAAAATCGGTTCACCCAGTCGAAAGTTCTGGGGTAAAATAAATTAAAAAAAAAACAGTTGAATTTAAAACCTCCTCCTTTATGGAAGTCGGTTAAAAAGAAAAACTATTCTTGCTATATGATAGTAAGCTTGTGGTAAAACCGCGAAGACGCTAGCCAATAGCATAAAATATATCTTCCAGGACCGGCAGTCTGACAGGCGGCCCAGTAGACCTCGTCCTAAGCTGCGTAGATAACTTCGAGGCCCGCATGGCCATCAACACGGCATGTAATGAGCTTGGCCAGCGCTGGTTCGAGTCTGGGGTCAGCGAGAACGCAGTCTCTGGCCATATACAGTTCATCATACCCGGCGAGACTGCCTGCTTTGCGGTGAGTTTTGATATTAATCACAAAGTCCTACGCTTGATAGCACAGCTTGTAACGAGTTCGGTCAGCATTAGTTGGAATCTGGGGTCTCTGGCCATATCTTCTTAATATATAATTATTCTGTACATGTGTTTGTCACCTAACTCCTCTTAAAAGACTGGACCGATTTGGATGAAGTTTTGTGTGTATATTGCAATTGGTTCCTGGATGGTTTGAAAACACAATTGGAGCCATTAGTGGGCAGGTATACGTCTGCCGGGTCCGCTAGTATTATATATAGTTCATCATACCCATACTGCTTGCTTTGCTACGTGTTGATACTTGATATTATCACAGAATACATATAATAAATAAAAAATAATAATAATAAAATATTGCCATAGTAGGCAAACAAGTAGACAGGCCGCCTGATGGTAAGCGAACACCATCGCCTATGGGTACCTGCAACACCAGAGGCATCACAAATACGTTGCCGACTCTTAAAGACTCTATTAACAGCCCTTTTGAAGAACCCCATATTAAAGCTACTCGGAAATGCCGCAGGAGGGAGCTCATTCCATAAATTGCAGGTGTTGCAGTTAGAGTTAAGCGTAAGGCCACAGGTGGCCTAAAATCTCTGGATATCACGGCCTACTGTATCAGCCTATGCAAGTTTACTTTTTATTACATTACCTAATTGCTTTTTGATTTTTTATTTCAGTGCGCACCCCCACTAGTAGTGGCGTCAAAAATTGACGAGCGAACCCTGAAAAGAGAAGGAGTATGTGCTGCAAGTCTTCCCAC
Source organism: Agriopis leucophaearia (assembly GCA_949125355.1). Taxonomy (NCBI): domain Eukaryota; kingdom Metazoa; phylum Arthropoda; class Insecta; order Lepidoptera; family Geometridae; genus Agriopis; species Agriopis leucophaearia. The sequence continues at coordinate 3,218,535 of OX421262.1, forward strand.
CACCATGGGCATTGTCGCCGGATTTTTAGGTGACCATACTTTTTTCATATAGCTGAGTGTCGACAAGAGCATATACGTCGCCTGGTGGTAAGCGGTACACCTGTGCATAGTCCTGTCGCTACCAAATATTTGAAACTATTTTTAAATCACGAGTGAATCGGTTTCTTCTAGGCAAGCGTGCTCCATTGTAGACCGCACTATCGCTTAACATCAGGCGAGCTGGCGGCCAAGCGCAAGCCTATTATATAATAAAAAATAAAAGAGAGATAAAAACTCCTAGTCTGTAATAGGACTTTGCTCTAATGTGAGGCTGCCAAAACAAACCGTTATTCTTAGTCCAAGCATTTATTTGCTATGACAGCTGCAATAATAAAAGAGTGAGTTGGCGGTCGAACACAAGCCTATTATAAAAAAAAGTGATCAGCACCTCAATGCGTTTGTAAAGATTTGTCCTAATTTTTATATATTTCTACTCAATTTACATGGTTTTAAATATAGGTTAGGGTTACCCCATCAGCTGTCCTGTTAGGTAATTATTATACAGGGCTACGCATTTGGTCTGTACTAAGCCGAAAGTAGGTAATTTTACATATCAATATAAAAAAATATCAGCTGTTCCATCGAAAATGGTCAGTGACATTCAACAATATGTATGGAACAGCATTTTTTTTTCGTGATTGCAGAATTGGTCCCATAGTTAATATTGTTCATAATTATAAGTACAATTACCTCCCTTCAACTTAGTACAGTTTATATGCGTAACTCTGTATTCATCATCGTCATCAGCCAGAAGACGTCCACTGCTGAACATAGGCCTCCCCCTTTACCCTCCACACTGAACGACGTCCTGCCATCTGCATCTACTGGATGCCCGTGACTCAGAATGTCGTCGGTCCATCTAGTGGGAGACCTACCTACGCTTCGTGTTCCGGTTCGTGGTCTCCACTCAAGAACCTTTCTTTCCCATCGGTTGTCGGTTCTTCGAGTAATGTGGCCTGCCACAATAAAATAAAACAGCCTTTTAATTCCTCAACCTGTAAAATAAGCATGCATTATTACTTATTTTATTTAATTTAATATTATTTCTCTTTATTTAAATATATTCTCGGGTCTAGCCTGGACATTTGGTGGCATTGGTGGAGCCGAAGCCAACACCAAGAGGCCCTTTTGAATATAAAATACATGCAACTATGAAATATGTATAAAAAGGAATATGAAACTATTGTACAGTATAGGATTAAAAAAGACTGGGCTATTGAGGTGAACAACTTGTAGATGGAATAACAGATCTATAGAATGAGAAACGGCACCTGCCTTATCCTGTCTCATCTCAAAATATATTTAGGCAGGTGATGACTTGCCACCCACTGAATGGGCCCCCCATAAAGGCTGCCGTATCTTGGCACCGGAGGGGCAACATCGGCGTGGGTGGCTTAGGGTGTAGAGAGGTGTGCTGCACTTTCACTAAGAGCTACTCGCGGCGTTATGCCCTTTAACACTTCCACCCTGAAGCTTAGGTTCTTAGCTCTTGCGGTTTCCACCCCTGGATGGCCGGTTAAGGCAAGCCAGGGGTCAGGGGTCTCATTTAGCCCTATGGAATATTATTATTATCAATTGAAGTACATTTATATTTCCTGAAACTCCTACATAACTAAACATTTAAGCTGATACATTATCTTATATCTAAATTATGTTACAATTAGAGATTTGCATCACAATTAGTGTATATTATTAAAATCAATCTGAAATTACACGTTGCCACAATACAAACACAAAAGTCACATTGTACAATGTGACTTTAACTTGCAAATTTTAATAGCAATGTCGGTGATTCTGGTTCTTTGGCGAATATCCACGCTCCGAACTCTGTATTAATAAATATAAATTATATATTTTTCTGGTTCCAGTGCAAAACACATTGAAATACCTGTTAGGATTTGGCAATGTCACCCATTACTTAGGATACAGTGCGTTAACGGACTTCTTCCCTACCATGGCATTAAAGGTAAGCATTACAATAATTTTCCTAAACTAATTTACACATTTGAAATTAGAGGCTCATCAGCAACGGAGCTCTAGTTCAGACATAGCTTCGTAGTCTTGAGCATCGGCGCAAAGTTGCTAGTCTATTAATATTTTAACCGACTTCCAAAAAGGAAGAGGTTCTCAATGCGACTGTATTAAAAAAAATATGTTTGTTACCTCTGATGTTTTGACTGGGTGAACCGATTTTGATGATTCTTTTTTTATTTGAAATCTGATGCTGTGGTCCCATTTCAATTTGGTCCAGTTTTGTAATTTTTATGAAGTCGGTTTTATTATATTGATATATTATTTTATATAGGTATACTTTATAGATCTACGTTTCTTGTCATATTTCAGCCGAACACGAAAAAAAAAACTAATTTGGAATACTTTTGTGGTGTCGATAAAATGACGTGTAATGTTGATTCAGCTCATACCCTTATTTTTTTTATAAAGTTAAGTTTATAATGTAAGTTTCTTGTCATGTTTCAGCCGAACACGCAGTGCGATGACAGCTACTGCCGAGCGCGGCAGACGGAGTACAGCGCACGCCCGCGGCCCGTCGAGGAGATAGCTACTGAAGTCACTGAAGACACCACGCCCGTACACGAGGAGAACGAATGGGGTGAGTGAACCAATCAGAGCTCACACAGTCAGGTGACGTCATAGGTACACTGACAGATGGACAACGCCGATCATTGGATTGGTAGTTCACCTCAATATAATTATGATGGAATGGTCCGAATAGGTGCAGTTTGCAAAATCACGCGAACGCGAACCTTAACGTTTCGAGATACGGTTTGCGGTCGCGTGTTTTTGCACTGCACCTATTCGGGCCCGCGTTTAGAGTTGGGCGTAAGGCGCCTGGAGGGGTTTTGGACTGAAATTCGATTTCACGTGCAGCCAAGAGGTAAAAGTTTCTTGAACCTGATGCAGTCAAGCGACGTCTTTAATACACCAATTAGAATTAACGGAGTGTAAAAGTGAAAGATTTCCTCTTAGTGACGTAGTAAAGCTTTTAAATTGTGTGATTTCACGGTACACACTCATCGTTATGACGTCAGAGCCGGGCTATCTTTAACCTATTGGAAGCCCTGGGCACATTAGGATAATGGGGCCTCTATGACCTTGAAAGAGAACTATTTTCGGACGAGAGTAGAGTAGCTTCGCGCATGCAAAAGCCAACAAGCAAGTAGGTATTGTAGTCATTATATAAATAAATATGGTTTTTGGTAATAAATATCAGTTATCGTTTGGTGTTTTTTTTTTTTTTTTACTGAGTGACGGGATGAGCGAAGTCGCTCGCCTGATGGCTCTTCACGCTTGCCCATAACAGCTCAACGCCACTCAGAATTTTGAACTTCAACAGTTCAAAACCCTGGATCGCAATGCACTGCGCTCGTCACCCCGAGATATAAGATGTCTAATCTTTGTTTGCCCTGTAATTTCGCTGGAAACATTGCCCTTCAATCCGGAACACAGTAGTGTTTGCACACTACTGCTTGGCGGTTGAATAACTGGCAAAGGTGTGGTACTTCCCCAGGCGGACCCCTGCAAAAGAGTCTTACCACTACAAAGACCACTACAACTGGCAGGTACTAGGTGGCCCCTATCGATCGCGGGGCCCTGGGCAAGTGCCCAGAGGGCCCAGTGGGAAAGAGGGGCCTGGTCAGAGCGAATTGTATGAACTGATTTTCGGCCTGAGAAAATTAATATGGAATATTTTGTTTTGTTGCAGGCATTAGCTTAGTGGATGAGAATGCGCCTGAGGAAGAAGACACCTCTAATCTGAAGCTTGTTGATGGAGTGCAGGTAAGTACACCAAATATTGCGAAAATTTTGAGAAACCCCGAGCATAGCTCTCTCCATAGCTCGTTGTGCGACTTTGAGTTTGCTAATGAGGCCCATAGTAACACACCACATTTCAAGTCCGTATGTCATCTCTGGCATTAAACAGTGGTTGAAGACTTTTGTCTTAAGACACTGAGGTATTTTGGACGAGAAGACGTTTCGAAGTTTACCGAACGCTGCACAGCCGAGTTGGATTCGTCGATTGACCTCTTATTCTTCTTGTTGATTTTTTAATGCCCCCTTTTCTCCATCAGGTGGCGTATAGCATCCCAGTCGACAACAGTACTCCAGAGTCCAGTACTGGTGGCGCTGTCGCGGCTTCAGAGCTTTCGCTAGAAGAACTCATGCAGCAGATGAAGTCAATGTAAAGTAACACCCTCAAATCGATAGTTCTACGCGCAAACTGAACTGTCCCCTTTAATAGTGAACGTTGGGTAAGTTTGGATGACTGGCGAAACAGAATTTAGTGACGAAAAGGGGAAGATTGGCAAAAAACAGGAGGCAGCAGTAGGTAGAGTGGCCGATGAAAACGAATTTTGGAATAGTTACTACTTTTGTCTCTTTCGATCAAGTTTAAAATGTAAAACAAAGAAAATAAAACACGGGCTACTGTATCAATACTACAACTCGTTTATTAAAAAGATTTTCTTAACTCGAAAGTTCAACAATTCTGTTGTGCCATTTTAAAAACCTAACTAAATTTAACAGATCTAAAAATGGTGCCGTCTTTTTCTCACACTCTGAAATGAAAAGAGATGTAGATAATTTTAGTCCTGTCAGATTAGTTTAGTTCAGAGAATGGTATAAAAGAGATCTTACGCCCAACTCTAAACGCGGGCCCGAAAAGGTGCAATTTGCAAACGCGATCCTTAACGCGCCGAAATAAGGTCTGCGGTCAGTTGATTTTGCACACTGCACCTATTCGGGACCGCGTTTAGAGTTGGGCGTGAGACCCCTGTACAGACGTCATTATGAGATTTATAAGTGATATTCATACTGAAAAAAAATATTTAAGCCATAGTGAACGGTTTCGCGATAGACTATATAATAGGCCCGTGAACACAGGCATTTAAAAATATTGTTAAAAAATAAATGACACGTATTTTAATTTCATGGTAGACAGAGAGCGCACTATTGCACGTTATGACGTCAAACCGTGCGTGCGCCATTCAAGCATTGAAACAGCTATTGATACACGCTTTACGGGATAGATACTGAGCATCCGCTCTGAATTCTCACCAAAAACTTTAAAATCTAGTATCTCGGAAGATTATGAGGCAATTTGAATTATTTTTTCTGTATGTGTATTGTATTTTATTGTATCCTTCGCTAAGCCATGTTATTTTAATATGTTATTTGTAATAAAAGAAATACCAGTCCTATTATCGGGCTACTTAGATGCAAAACAAAAAAAATAGATCGGCGATTTTTATACACATCAAAGTCGTTGTAAAAAGGGGATGTAACTATCATGGCAGAGTTTAACTACGCCTTTATTGCAATTTTTATTCCCCAGAAGTTCCGTGAAAGTAGTTCCGTAACGGAGCTATTGAGAGTTTTCTGAACAGTTCTGTCAACTGTACTTCTGAGAAATGTGTGTTCGCACTAGTTCCGTGCACGGAACTTCGTAGTGGATAACCGTTTGCGCAAATTTGGGGATTTTCGGACATTTTAGCGTGATAAGTAGAATATTAACGGATGGACCGGTAAACGCAGAGTAGGTCCAACCAAGAGATGGACAGGCGACCCAAAAGAAACTGCTGGAAAACTGTGGATGCAGGCCGCTTTCAACCGGCCCTTATGGAGGCTGGGTGAGGCCTATGTCCAGCAGTGGACGTCCTATGGCTGATGATGATGAGTAGGAGATTCATCACGCAGATCTGCCCTTCTTATAACAAACGCAGTACTTGCAAAATGGCGATTTCGAGAAAAACGCGGGGAATGTATTTTTGGATATATTAAACATGTCTATGTTTACTTTTTAATTGTATCTAAAGAACAAGATCAAAATTAATATTTTTGCATAGATTATTTCCTTGGGATACCATTTCTGCAAAAAATTGACCCAAAAATGTCGATTACTGCAACTGGAATTAGTAGGGCAGAGATGTGGGGGAGGCATAACCATGAAGTAGTGGTCACAAAATGAAATCATATCTAAATCCTGGTTGTTTGAAACTAATGTATTGTGTATAGCAATGCTTCATAACAAGCTGCTAAGCATTTTTATAAAGTGAGCATTCCAGTTTTTATGTCTTAAGTGAATTATAAGAAAAAGAGTTGTAGGCATCGATATACAATATCTATAGAGTCACAATAACTAAGTAAAAACAGTCAAAAAAACGTTAGACGTTATGTCGCTTGCATAGTGTTCAACGTTGCTTGTCCGCTATGACATCGCGCGGTATTGTAGTCAGATCGCGGTTGGCTCAACTAACCAAAAAGTCTGCGCAATTCGTAGCGTGCGCCGAGTTTTGGTTGGGACGTTTTTTTGGCACGATTGTGACTAAGTATTGTATCTCGATGGTTGTAGGTTAATAATTTTTTGATATATTTTGAATTTTATATTTTATACCGTTGTTAGTGCTAACGCTAAGTGAATGTCAAGTTTATATCGATGTAAATTTTATTGAAATTAAATGTCTCTAAGTAAATCTTTTTTACACTTCTCCATGCATTTGTTCAGTTTGGACAGAATTTTCTTGTTTGGTGGAGGCAGGGAGTTATTCTGTAACAAAAATTTCTCTCTATGTTGTATCTTCTCGGAAAAACTGCGGAAGATGTCTTTACACATGTTGTAGGTGTGTGTGTGTGGCAAGAAAGATCGTGTGAATCGCACAGTGTCACTGAATACATAAAGTACAAGTACAGAAGATTTACTCCGCAAGAGCATTTTAATAAGTAGCGACTCTTACTACCACATAATAAAGTCCAATTCAGGACGTGCGAGCGCTAACTACCCACTGCTATATTAACCTACAAGTTGCCTCTCTGTCTATCGCGCAAATCTTGTTGTGTTATCTCTGTCTATCGCGCGGTAGCGGGCACGGCAAGTCCGACAAGACGACTACTTGTAGCTTCATACTTAAAGTGTAGTGCGCCAGGCCTGACAGTGTGCGATTTCCACTGATCTATGATATGTGGATGAACTTTCAGGCGGTGACGGCCGTTGCGGTGATGAAACAACGACGCCGGCATTAGATAAAAAAATATATGTTCAACCTTTTGAAGATTATTTTTTATTTTTGTGTACAAGATTAAACTATTTATAGTGTTGTGATTTGAAGTGAAGTGTTCGAAGAATTACCACGTATTCATTGATGACCTCCCTGGCTCTGTTCACGACCCGTGGCTCGACGCCACTGCTGTCTGCCACCGCGTGCGCAAGCGAGCTGGTGGCTTGGCCGGCGCACACGCGGAATAAAAACACGGGAGAACCCGCGTGCATCATGTATTCGAAACTCTATAACATATACAGAAAGTGTGATAGAATGGAATGCTTATATGTATACATGCTATACGCTGGTCTAGCATGCGCGCCGTGACAAAACTCGTTGAGAATTAATTCCCAATGTCCTCACTGACTTTTTAGTAGTAGAATCAAAACGAAAATTCATTTAAATTAGTCAAATATAGTTCAACAAGCGTCTAGAAACGGTGCGTTTTTCTGTGTCAAACGTAAAATAAAACTGATAATATTTTTAATGCGCTAACTTTATTTTTCACTTTACTATTATTGTCACTCTAATAAACTTCCCCTCTAGTAAAAAGTCAATAGAGACGTTGCGACTTTAAATTCCTAACGTCCCTTTTATAAGAAATGGTGGACAGGTTTGGAATTTAAATACACGACGGGTACGTTGTGTATTTAACACGTAACACGTGAGGAATAATCGACGATGAACAAGTGGATCACATTAAAAACCGATTTCAAAAATATATGAAAAACGCAATAAGTGCCTATAAAATTTAAGGGTTGCCCTTGATTTCCCTGGAATCCCATCATTTGATCCTGACTTGGTGAAAATGGGTCCAAATTGGAAGTATCCACCCAACGAACAAAAGTTTATTTTATTTTATTCGGTCAACAGTTGGTGGAGAAATCGGTGAACATACATAAAAAAATACAGTGGAACATAGAACCGTCCCTATTTTGAAGTCGTTTAAAAAAGAAGCAGTAGGTAATTGTTGATCAAATACGACAGTATGAAGACAATACAATTACTGCATAAAAGCTACTGAGTAACATAAAACTATATAAAAGCTCATCATTTGTAAAGGATGCAAGACAAGAAAAAAAGTACTTACGTACCAAGAACTTTACAATCGGCGAGTCAACCACAAACTTCTTGATGCTCAAATAGTGAGTGGACACCACGGTATGGGGACACTGGTCCCCTTGGAACAGCAGTGTGTTGACACACGCAGCCAGTAACGCCAGGCCGTCGTTACGCGCCGTGCCTTTACCGAACTCATCTACTAGCACTAGGGAGTTGGATGTGGACTCCTGGACGCAAACCGCCATCTGAACAATATTGGAAGCTAAATACATGAGATTAACTAAGATTTTCGAATAACTTGTATGGGGACTATAGTGTTCAACCGTCTTCGCTTGCTGCTTCTTGGATTTCGGGCTCATGGGGGTCAGATTTGGGGTTCTGATCTCCCATTCAACAAGCCCAGGGTAGACAACGGCGCGGTGTGGCCAACACCGTTGTAAAGGAAAGGAACGGAAATGCTTTGAACTTTTCCCGGGTGTGTTGCTTCAGGCAGCGTGCTAGGAGGGTACTGATGCGTTCCTATGGAGATCCTGGTGCCTTTTGTCTAGCACAGAACTCTGCCACCGAGGGGGTTTTATTGGGTGCAATCTCACATAGCCCGGCTACAACCCATCAATGCAGCTGGGTATCTTAAAGGTCTTCCTGGATATATTGTATTTCGAGAGTACCCTATAGCATTCGAAGAAGATTGGACGCTACACAGAGAAAGAAACGACTTGTTTAATTAAGACACCATTGTTTAACATCTCCTTTATCAGGAATATAAGGATGTACGACGCTTATGGCCAGGCATCTGCTCCTTGCTTGTACCAAACTCGTCCACTAGGACCTGGGGGTTCACGGACAACTGACTGCCATCTCAAGATGCCAAATACAGCTAATAAGGACGGTGTTTAATTGTGTGGGGACTACAGCATCTAACTAGCCACGCTTGGGACACTGGTCTCGAGCATATTTTCAGTTGTCACCTGCAGACGACTTGACTTATGACTATCTGAGGGTATCAAAGTGTTTAAGTGTTAAAATCTTTTTGATGCAGGATTTGCAAATGTGCTGTTGTGTGGCCTGTATTCGGAGTATCTAAATTTTTAACAAGAACAAGCATGATATTCTCTATCTTATAGCAAGATTTTTATTCATCTGATGATTCTTATTGATTCTTGACAAACAATCAAAGTTAGGAACATTTAGAATACACATTTGGACACACATTTTCGGCACATTCAACACATTCAGGAGACCGTCAAGAATAGAAGTATGTTTAAAAAAAACTCGAAATACCTACCTATTTATTATGCATCAAAGTTCAAAAGAGTTCATACCTGTCGCAAGTCGATAAGAAATGCGGACATGTGTTGCGCGACGCACTCCGCAGCCTGTATTCGAGAGTGGAGGTGGCTGATAGCGCCTATTGTAGCACTCTCGGCTGGGACGAAGCTGCCGATGTGGGCCAGGTATACTATCAACCCTGGAGTAACGGGAGAATGTTCAATATCGACTAGCAACTTAGAACACTGCTAAATTATAAGGATATCTTGATGCACTATTAGTCTATAGTAGCGCTCTATACTGAAGATGAAGTTATAAATGTGTCGTAGGCAGAGAAGGTTTATTATTGAAGTGCAAATTGGAAAACTGATGAGACAGTGTTAAATCTGAAGGGAAACGCAGATGCGCTTAGTTGGGACGTAGCTGCTGAAATGCGCTAGGTACATTATCAACCCTGGTGGGAGAAAATTCAAAATACACTGTGAACTTGGGAACTCATTACGTCTCTGGCAAAGTAAAAGCAATAGCAGTCATGCGTATTATTAGAAACAAATGAAGCGCTCGGAAATGTTGAACGGTTTCATGGCACTACCACTATTATGTGGAAGAGTACCGCTTACGGCAAGCTGCTTTATCGTCCTGTCACTCGGTAAAGAAAACTTGGGAAAGTAGCATTTGAAATCATGAGATTGCGAAAGAGCAAGAAGATCATTTGGGACACTCCGCTTATCGATACTTAACAGTTTTTCTTACCAATCATCTTCATGTAGACGGACTTGCCGCTTGAGTTGGGTCCAGTCAATATCTTGACACATCCTTCCTCTTTACTACTTTCTACGTCGTTGGGCACGAAGTTGTCACTCGTAACTATGTGAAGGGGGTGCCTTCCTTGTTTGATACTGATGATCTTGGCCTCGGTTAGGATGGGGCGGACGTAGTTGTACTCTTTGCATACTTTGGATATTGCTATTAGGCTAGAGGATAAGTTGAAAAGATGTCAACAGCTGCATCATGTGTGTGACTAGTTAATAACCAAGTTTAACATAACATTCGGCACATTCAATGGGTATTTTTTTATCTCTGTCTAAATATTTATGGTACTTAGTACCGAGTCATGATTAGCAGACCAATGGCCGTGCCAATATTTTAGTCGTTTAAATACTTGTGGACAGGCTGTGTTTACAGTCCTTAGACTGTTAAAAGTGACCCAAAGAACTTGCCCAGGTTTTGGAGGCTTACCAGTCCAGCTCAGCGCACTTGTCAATGACTGAAGCGAGAGTGTGGAGGTTCTCCATTATGACGGCTGTCAGCCGCATCATTATGCGGGTCTCGTGAGCCACTATGTCAGGATACATATCACCTATCATAACATCCAGTTCTGAAAGGAGTTCACTTCTAAAATTTCTGAACCCTCCAAGTTTTTAACTCACAAATCTAGCAAGGAATTTATGGTAATTTATTAACAGTTTGCTAGTTTCTTACCTTCGCATCCTTTGCTTTTGTAGTGAATGTAGTCATTGTTTTGGAACTGAAATTGTTAATGGAAACAGTAGAGTAGGTATATCTATATCGACTCAAATAGGTATTTCAGAGGAACAAACTGAATAATCAATCATCCATACCTTCATCTTTTTATTTCACTCGTAAATCAATATTTTTTCATATCAGCTCACCATAAACTTCATATTGGGCAGTTCCTTCTGCTCCATTGTCAAGTTATCAGCCCATATTTTCACCCCGAGCAGGTATCCTAAATGTGGCATGTAGAGCATGCTGCATTCCTCTATGAACTCTGGCAGGCGAGAAAGTTCTATAGTCGCCGTTTCAGACATCAGTGTGTGGAGGGATGCCATGGTTTGCTTTTCTGGTAATGTGTGTTATGAAGTTAAGAAATATGATCAGTCAAAGTCATGATAACCAAGTCATGATAGCAGTTGATAAAAAAGAACTTCACGACATAGAAGTGTGCTCTTTCGGAGTTGATATGATGAAAGATTTCTTAAGAAGATAATGAAAATTTACGACCATTATTGTTCAGTCAGAGTTCTTGACGGTTATGGAAATTTTGTTGCCAAGACGAGGTGGCAAAAGGTTGATCTATTAGGCCACATTTGGAAAATAGACCTGACAGCAAATTTTAAAATTGTCTTTAGGTTTTATCGGGCATTAATATTGTTAAGGTATTTTTTTCCTTATAATATTTACCTATCGTAACGTGGTTCACGTCAAGCGAGAGGTAATTTATCAACAATATTAAAGCACAATAAGTTGCAATTGATAATTAAATGTAATAGTAAATTTTAAACTGTTAATTAAAATCGTATGTGTTAACATACAGATACTAAAGGACAGTTAGGTAAAGACTGTTTTAAACTATCACGGTTGTTCACTAAAGTTATATGATTATTTACGGGATATTTACCGTGGTAAGGTTGTAGAAGGAGCTCCCGATATTTCGGCGCAGTTACATGCACCATGTTCACGGGAAGACCCCGTAAATATCCCGTAAATAATCATATAACTTTAGTTAGGTAAAGGTTTTTCTTACTAATGTCCAGTTCCGAGTCAACTCCAGCTTTGACGGTGAATTTCCCTTCACTTTTAGAGAGATCGAAGTCTATGATCCTGTTCATGTACAATGCCATCTATAGGAACAACAAACAACAACATTAGTTACTGAAATTATCGTGTGGGTCTTTTTTAAGTTCCATTTACTTACCTCGTAGAGTTTGTTGTTATCACACGAAGCAAGCTCTTCCAGGAATTTGCTGTTCGACTTTGCGTTTTCGCAAATTTCACATATCAGAACAGCATTGTAAATGGTCTGAAATAAAGCATACAGACTCAAAAAAGATATCAAAAAAAAGTTAAACGGAGCGTTAGGAATGAAAACTTACATTGTAAAGAGATTTCCATTGGTACGGCTTCGCTGATAAAGCTTTGATTTTGGCTAGAATACCCTGTAAAGCCAAGAATATTTAGACCCTATCCATATAGTTGCTCAATAGGGTAACTTATAAAAAAAAACATACTGTGACGTTCTTGATAAATCTTAAAGACCAACAGATATTCCTCATGATGGAGTCGCTTTGTGGCCTTATGAAGAAGGCGATCACGTCCTGACGACGCTTCAACGTTGACAGGTCTCTTGTTGGATGCTGGAGGTACACACTATAATTAAGGATGGTCTCATTAAATATAAGAATCTGTGCCATCAGGGATGCTTTATTTATAGTAGTCCCATCACCAAAGGTACACTTCTATTAGGAAATAGGGGAGCATCTCACTTTCTTCGTGAAGGTTTCGTGAGCAACCCTGCTCCATTAGGTACATATATTGTGGATTGCTCGCAGTCCTACGACTGGCGACTAGCAAAAGCTGGTACTTCAAAGTTAAAACTTTAAAATTGGAAACAGTGAGAAAAGCTGTAAGTCTTGGTCACTCAAAAACAGGCTAAGTAGTTCTTGATCATATTTTACTGTTCTAGAAAAAAACAATACGGAACAATGAAGCCTTTTAATAAATCGAAAGGTTCAATTAATCGTTCAATTGATCCACTCACCGCATTTTGCTTTGCGCGACTTTAGAGCTGCATTTGCTAAACAGCTGACAGAGGCTGAGGCCTTCTTTGTTAGAGCCGTGAACACCTTTCTTGAACCCGCTGGGGTGCGCTACTGTGCTGAATATTTGAAGCCCGCGGTATGTATCCTCGTCTATTGTTACTATGTCCGCACTAGAGAAAAACAGATCAGAAATGGACATGGTGATATCTTATTCATACAGCAACGAATAATTTTTATAAATATAGAAGCAGTGCCGTAAATAGGGCTGTGCCAGCGGTGCCCAGGCACAGGGCGCAGACTCTGGAGGGGCGCAGAAATGACCACACCAGGACCAAGTTTTGTTTTCAAGGGCGTAGTTATAGAAGCTCGCACAGGGCGCATAAAAGGCTGTTACGGCACTGGTTAGAAGACAAAAAATTATGTATTGGGCTATCACGGTCGGACAGATATCTACTATTAGTTCAATGGTTTTCTTCTGGACTTGGTTTGCAGCATCTATATCGGATAATATTCATTGAGATGTTGCATGTTAGGTATTTTCAAATTAGACCCTTATACCCTTGACGTGGCAGGCTTGAGAGCGAGTGTCTCAGGAGTTGGCTCCGAGAGGAGCACGAGAGAAAAATATCCATTCCACTGTAGCAGAATTTTGATATGAAATATATATAAGTATAACAACAAGTTAAAGTTCTTACAGCGAAATAATCCTCAAGCTCAGAAACTGTGGTTTGCTGTGCATATTCAAGCTCAAAGACGACCAGTTCAGATCGATGTATCTTAACAGAGCTCCCAACGCGTGGACCGTTTGTACTTTACTGAAGTCCACGACAGTCCTGATGAATATGGTGCGCTCTTCATCTGAGCAGTGAGTCGGCTCGTTGGGTAGGGAGAGGGTTAGGACTCTTCGCTTGCACGCTTCGAAACCTGGCGTTATGGTTAGGTCTTGTTAATGCTCTATAACGGCATAGGAGTCACACAGCGAAAACCCAACAATTGTGTGGCTCCCATGCGCCTTGTCATCACCACTGATTTCTTGGAACGATCTTGTTAGAACATAATTTTGTGTCCAAGCAAACTTAGATTGTACACGGCGCTGGCTCCATAGCTTGATTTCTTAAGTCAGAGTTCTGCTTTCTTTGCTAATATGCGATACCTTTGCGCCGTGCACACAGAATAGCTATCAGATCACGACTGTCTCTGAAGAAAGTAGCGAGAACTCAGAACTCTAGACAGCTCGCTTTGGGCCCGGCGCCTATATACTTACTCTTATTATTGTAGTGGTAAGTTTTTCAAAGAATTTATGGCACAAGCTATGTTTATGCAGGAGTATCAACCACTTACTATATTCCCTGGCCGTTATAAATATCAGCTTGCACCTGGCCTCTCCAGTGTCATCGAAGACTGTCTTTTTCACCGTTTGGACAAAGGTTCCTTGCGACTTCCCGTCTAAGAGTATCGTGATAGGTTCTACTTGGCGGAATAGGCTGCGGAACATCTGGAACTCGGGTGGACGGTCTACTATCTCTTCCAGGATGTACAGCTGGAGGATATTTCATGATGAGGTAGGAGTTATGGAATTCAAGTAGGAGAAAATTTTAAACACCGTATCAAATTTACAATCATGCATTAAAGTAAACTCCGTTTTTATTTACCGACTTCCATTAAGGATGAGGTTCTCAATTCGAAATTTTTTTTTGTTTGTTACATCAGAACTATTGACTGGGTGAACCGATTTTGATGATTCTTTTTTTATTTGAAAGTTGGTGCTTCCCATATCTATTTGGTCCAGTTCTGACATTTTATGAAGTCGTTTTTTTTTTAGTTATATTGATAATTATTTTAGATTGTGGTAACCAGTAAGCTACTTTTAACCCCCGGTCTATGTCTAAACTAACGTGGGCCAGTAGCTCATTATTACATTTTGAAAGTGGTCACTAAGATGAGTTCCTGATTTGGACCATCTGTCCTCTAACCCAAAAATACAAGGTTCCCATAGGATAGCGGGTGAACCACGGGGCGCTGCTGTATAAAATAAAAAAAATCTGATTTGAATTACCTACTGACTCCACGGCTGACAAACTTTCATTTGATGGACACATACAAAATTTCGAGAGAGACAGGAATAGATAGGCAATTTGCGCGAATTAGAATGTGAAAAAGATTATTTCTATTGATCTAAAATCCGTCGTCTGTGGTGGCCATAATATTTGAACTATGAATATTAAATAGTAAATATTCGGGACATTTTTGCACACACGGACCCCAAACTAAGCAAAGCTTGTACTATGGCTACCAGAGACTGATATACCTACATACTTACACATATTTTTGAATACATGCTTAATTAGATATCAACACCCAGATATAGAACAAATACAAATGTCCATCACATTCAATTAAATTCTTTATTTCTAGCAAATAACCACATGAATGTCCTAAGTAGGTTGGGAATCGAACCCACGCCCCCAAGCGCAGAAGGTTCACTACAAACTGGGCCACTGGAGCAGTCTATATGGAGACCTACCTCTCCGGTCTGCAGCGTGTAGTAAGCAGCGCCGAGCCGACCCGCGCGGCACACCACCACGAGCAGCTTCTGGATTGTATAATTAGTTCAAGTCAACCGGAAGACGCAGCGTAGGTAGGCCTCCCACTAGATGGACCGACACCATTGTGAGAGTCGCGGGCATCCAGTGGATGCAGATGGCAGGATGTCGTTCAGTGTGGAGGTTAAAGGGGGAGGCCTATGTTCAGCAGTGGACGTCTTCTGGCTGATGATGAATTAGTTCTAGTACAGTAGCGGTGAGCGATACCAGAGATCAACCAGGGAGAATTATGTGGTACCTTCCTAGGTAGTTTTTTTTTGGTTGATAAAATAGGCTTGCGTTTGACCGCCATCTCGCCTGATGTTAGCGATGATACGGTTTATGATGGAGCACGTTTGCCTAGAAGAAACCGAAGCTCCCGTGAAAATGTCAAGAATCTAGCGTTTTTAAGTAAAAACGCCAGATTTTTGATGTTATAGGTAGGTATTGTACTTATCTCGATGGGATTTAGTAATAACTTTTACCAGTGCCACAGACCACAAATTAGTTCCTACCTACTTAAACTACGACTGCATGTGTGTAAAATTATGGATATAGGACCATTATGCATCCTTTGACTATGTTAATCAAAGTACACCATACCTCTTCGGTATCAGATTCATCACTGGATTCATGTGTGTTTATCACTGGATTTATATTTTCGGTCACCTCAGTGTTTCTAAAAAATAACATTTAGTAAGTAAGATGAAAAAGTACTTACCTAATTTATTTCAAAAATCAAACCTGCGGCATTTAGCAACGATGAAATGACTGTCCTGCTGATTGGTCCCTGTGTAACTGCTGGAGGCCTGTGGACGTGCCACTGCCGAGGTAGAAACTCCATCAGATGTGCTCCCGTTCATAACTTTTTATTTAGGTTCCTATTTTTATCAATGTTTATTTTCTGACTCGCCTGGAAATTTTATTATAATCCCGCGGAAATGTTTTTCTCAAAACTTTTTTTTTACCACAAGAGCAAGGAGGCAAGGAGGTTACCAAGGTATTGTGCCAGTTAACGTTGAATATTGGGAGTGTTATGAAAGACCTTGTCGTTTAATTTAATAATATTAAATCAGATATAGAGAAGGTGACATAAAACTAGGATACAATTTTCATCGATTTTAATTACATTCACACATAGGTAAAGTAAGTATAACCTAGGCACATTAATTGTATTAACAAAGATAAATTCAAATTATACTTAATAATAAATATTAATTAAGATTATAGGTTATAATTATATAGGTATGTAAAGGCACTTATGGTATAATTCATTATGATAACACTAATTTAAAACTTTGTTATTAATTAAAGACTAGAATTTTATGAAAACTGCTATTTAATTTATATTATTTCATGGGCATCACGGTCATGTTGGTTATTTTGGAAGATGGAGGGTACGTTTTGAGCTGTTTGGATTCGAAATTTTGCACCTGCTGTGGTGATCGAGAGGCATTTTTTTATAGAGTTGTTACTACGTTTGATCGTCCACACGTGTACCAATTTCTAGCGGTTTAATAGATTAGTTTTTTTAATAGGTTGTTTTTCTCTAAGTTTATATGTTTCTGTTATTGTAAATAAAAAGCTTATAAAATTGAATTTCTACCACACGTTGTTATACAAAGATACAATTCAAAATTCAAAGATTTTAGATACATTTATTGGACGCTTTTCAGAATCAGGTTTTATGTGACTCTGTGATGTAGGCAGTTTTCCCCATGAGCCCATACTACACGACAAGGAGGTCTCGTTCATCCGGCGCGTCGTGTCGCATGTTGACGCGGATGTGTCGACACATGTGTCCGACCGCCTCAGCAGCCGGCACCACCGTCGCAGCCATGCACGATGACATAAACGTCCGCAGAGACGCGAAATAGATCTTCACACAGCGCAGGCAAGGTGCAGTACACCAGATTTGCTGGAAAGATAATAAAATATCAATATTTGTAAATCGTAAGCCTAAGTATACTTAAGGCCTGTAAAATAAGTATTTTGAAAGACCCAATCACACATTTACATTAATGATACCGAACAAGGCGGCTAAATACCAATATTGAAAAAAAAACGCGTTTCTTTTTTTATAATGCCTGTCAGTTCCTATTTTTTTTAATTATTGATTTGAACCAGCATGTACCTACTGCATGGCAATGGTACAATGTAAAAAAAAAATAAGGTTAAGGTAAGGTTTGAAATCTCAGTAGCTGTCTGGTTCCAACTTTTTTGCTATTGGGATGAATGATTCACTCACTTCAAAAGCCAAACAAGCGAACCCGCAGCCAAGCAGCAGAGCGCAAGGCGGTGCTATGATGACCGCAAGCAAAGTGTAGCACCAGTTCCGAGCGTGCCGGAAGCACCCGTGGGAGAGACGCCACGCGCACTCGGGACTCCGCGCACCTTCCGGCTCGCCGATTATATCGTCCCATACCACCTGGCAAAAAAAGGCAGTCAGCGGGAATGCCGACAGAAGAAAAAACATTAGCATGTCGGTGACGCGAACCCATAAGTTCCATTCCAACTAACCAGTTTTTGAGGCAGGGTTTTATTTTACTCGAATGAAGTTTCATAAAAAAAAAATGCGATACCAATCTTATTTTTCTAATTTCTAAAATTAAATGCGGCCACGACACATCTTTTACTTATATTATAAAAATGAAAAACAAACAAAAAAACGTATGTATTCAACGTCACTAAACGTCACTAACGTTACCAAATTATGCATGGTTAGATACATCAAGGATAATCAGAATACTTGATTAATTCGGACCCCATACAAAGTATAAACTTATGAATACTTTTTAGTGAATAATAAACTACAACTAAAGTTGTTATACTTTCTTACAAAAGTTATCGAAGATAGTGTGTAGGTATAATACATAGATTTGATAGACCAATTTCATAATTCATTGAAACCAGTTCAGTGTGTCAATGTCATATCCAGCCGGTAAACAATCAAAATTTCACGAATTGATTGATTTTTTGACTTTGATTGAATTGTTTGATTTTTTGATTGATGATTGACGGTTTTTTTTCTTTTAAAACTTTGAAAACGTGCGAAAGAGAAAAGAAAAGAAAAAAAAGAAACCGGAAAAGAGGTTTTAAGTTTTTTTTTTAAGTCATGCAATAAAACTTTTGATGTTTAATGTATGGAAGCGGTTTGTGAGAAGTTGTTGATGTTATCAATAATTGTGTATAGGTGTATCCCTCATTAATGTCATATTTATCCCAAAAGGACACTCAATATGAGTTAAAGAGTAGGTAAGTAGGAAAGTTCGGCTGACCTTTTCTTCGATCATCTGATAAGGGCGGTTCCAGACGGGGTGAAAGCACCCTGCCGTGTTTCTAATTAGAGAAGTCCAGGGCTCAGTAGTAGGCAATTTGCTCCTACAGTACAATAGGCATAAGGAGAAGGACTGGATAACCTCTTTTTTACGGTATTCAAAAATTTACCAAATAACGCTAGTAAACTTGACTATTTACTGACCACTAAGAGTACCTACCTATCTACAATGTGTCCAAAGCATACCTAATCTAACCTTTTTACGTGTGTTATATTTTTATGTACTCGTACTTACTCACTGCTTTATTTATTTATTGACACAACAACGATAAAGTTACATTTATTTATCTCACATATTATTGAAAGTCAAACTAATGTCATAATATATTGTACTGTTGTTTGAATTGTATTTTACTACTACAAAATTATAAATGTCAAATAGATAATTAATATTATATAGGTAATGTCGTAAACTAAGTAATTTTACTCGAAATAATCAATAAATTATATCGAGCCGCTTCGTATTTTTTGTGTTTTCAACAATTTCTTAGTGCTTTAGCGAATAACCACATTTCTTGCTTGTTTGCTAGTTATTATTTTAAAAACTAGTAGCAGCTGTTCATTGTTTAGGTCATGTTGTATGCTCATTGTTAGGATCATGATCTGTACCCGTGTATGTCGCGTGATTTCTTATTACATATGAGATGATAAATAAATAAATGAAAAAAAGAGGAAAAGAATACAAATATAATTTAATATAATTTTTTTTTATTCCCACCTAGGACAAACATTTGTGTGATGAACATTTGTGATTGTTCTATGTATGGGTGTTAATATCTATTTAGGTATGTATTTAAAAATATATATGTATATATATCAGTCTCTGGCAGCCATATTACAAGCTTTGCTTAGTTTGGGGTCAGATGACCATGTGTGCAATAATGTCCCGGATATTTATTTATTTTTATAATTGGTTTACACTATAATCATTAATTAAAACTATATTTTTTACTGTAATTACTTTTGGAATTACTGTTTATTAGCAAAAATACAAAAATACCGGTATTGTTATTACCGGTTATGGATATGTTCATACCTCCACGACCGGTCATGCGGTCACGCGATCGTTATGTCGCCACTGGTTTCTTTTGCGAATGAATTATACTTTTGTGTTTTTTAATTGAAATTATGACTCTGCACGGTTGTGTATGATTTGGAACAAAGATATTTATAACTTTCATGCTGTTTTATTTACATTGCTGCTACATGTAGAGTATTTTAAATGTTCTCAAAAATTCCGATTCAGACGTCGAATTGAATTTTTGTTAGGAATGTTCAGTTACACAGAAATTAAAATTATAAATTCTAAACACTTTAAAAAAGTGTTTAGAATTTTTATTTAGATTTTTAGATTTTTAACCGTCTTTTAAAAAGGAGGAGGTTATCAATTCGCCTGTTTCAGATTCAGATTAGATTCAGATTATTTATTGCTTCCATAATAGTACAAAGGTGGTAAATAAAACATTGAAATTAGTACATGGTTCATATGGACCCTGTCGGGCACAGCACAGTAGGAGTGAGGAGGACGGATACATAAAACTTTTTAATTGATATTTTCATTTAAATATTCAGCTATTGAATAGTAAGCTTTCCCGTTTAGAAACTGCTTTAGATTGCGTACAAAGCTAACATTATTTTCTATATTTTTTATGTCACCGGATAGCTTGTTGTAAATATTTACAGCCATAACCAAAGTACCAGACGAGTGCATCTTTAGACGAGACTTTGGTAGTTCTAACTGGTTTGCGTGTTGAAGTGTGTTGTCTTAATCCGTAGGTAAAACCCTTTTTGATATAAATAAGTGCTTATTGTTTCGTACAAATTTACAAATTTCTAAAATATAGATGCATGTCAAAGTTAGGATTTTATACTTTTTATAGTTATAGTTTCTTTTTTGTTTGTTACCTCAGAACTTTCGACTGGGTGAACTGATTATGATGATTCTTTTTAGGGTTCCGTATTTTATTTGAAAGCTGGGGCTTCCCGTGTGGTTCCATTTCAATTTGGTCCAGTTCTGACATTTTTATGAAGTCGGTTTTTTTATATTGATAATTAATTGAGCGCAACATTACCTATAGTATTGTACAGCAGAAGTTATCATTCAACTTTTTGAAGCTTGGTTGCAGCTGTCAGAACTAAAAAAAAAGTTGGATTCAGTATACCTAGTAGATTAAGTATAACTGAATCGGCTAGGCGTTTGACCACGGCTCACTTGGCTGCGTAAGCGATATATTCTCAGTTTATGTTACCTATTTAAATACTTACTTAGTTTTTTTCTTCACGGCGCAGAACGTGCCATCAACTTTAATATCGTACTAACCATTTATAAACCGCCCGCTAATTATTTTCAGCATGGCAGTGCTTATGCCTTCAAACCTACGTATAGATAATGCCTAGATTACACGAGACCATTCACGGTGGCACTGGCAACGCTACGGCATTACGACACCTAGTACAGACCGACCAACTGAATTGTAGAGTTGGTTTATTTACGGAACTAAAAATGTTCTACGATGGCAGTCAGTTTCGTTCGGAAAATACGCTTGTGGCTCCCTCATTGAATTTCCAGATAAGTTAGTAGGTAGGTACTTTAGTATACTTTGGCTACAGTCATAAAAGGTACAAATAAAGTTGATTGCTTTAGCCGGACGTTGACTTATGACTGTGATGGAAATTTTACTAGAATAAAAGTCAGGCTCGCGCACTGAGGGTTCCGTACCAGCACAGTACCTAAAAGTAGTGCAAAAAGACATCATGCCCAGGCGGTCATCCATCCAAGTACCGGCCGCGCCCGACGTTGCTTAACTTCGGTGATCGTGCGAGAACCGGTGGTGAATAGAAATTTGTCACCGACTCGCACTTGGCCAGTATTTATTATTTGTAGTTATACTTTAGTGTGTACTATAATGATGCCAAGTTTGACGCTTGTACGTATTACCGTTTCTACACTAGAGAAAGTACAGAAATAAGTTAAAAAAACGTTTGTTGTTTGGGGCCCCCTTTAGTTTTTACTATTTGACTTTATTATTAATTCTTAGTTAACCTGCCGTAACATTACATATTCTGAGAAAATTTCAACTGGCTATCTATTACGGTTTGAAAGACAGACGGACAGACACAACGCAGTAATAGGTAATGACCCGTTTACACCATTTGGGTGCGGAGCCCTAAAAAGGGATTGAAGAAGGAAAAGCTTTTTCCAAATAACACATAAACGATAGCCGGGTGCGGAATATTGCACTAGTTTTTAAGCTGTTTATCGTGTGTATGTTAATTTTTGGTGTGAACAATAAAAAGTTAATGCACAGTAGGTATAGCTTATACCTACCTATATCTATTGTGATTGATGTACCTTTCTATTATAGCCCAAAATAATTGCTTGTTACGTATCCTTAATTTTCAAGTGGGCTATTCAGGAATGACGGTCAATGTTATGCTAATTAAAATTAGTTTGACCTTTCCAGTCCCTTTTCTTTTGTGGTGGTTGGAATGGTAATACATTTTCTATAACGTTTACTGGTGGTGTGATGCTATTTTAAGAGTTGAATTTGCATAGTCACGGGCGTCACTGGTTATTTTATACACTCAACTTCGAGTACTTTGTTTGGTACATAATTATGGAGCAGTGAAACCCCTTTCACTGCTCCATAATTATTACCTTAACAAAACAAATTTTACAAACACCTATTTGGGTCCGCGTTTAGAGTGGAGTGTAAGGCCCCTGTTATTGGCAACCATCTGCGCTCCGCGGCTTCACCTTCGTTATACCTATACCACCTTGAAGCAAACTCCTTGGCAGCGACAGGATAGCAACCTCTTTTGACCATAGCTTTGTCTTAGACAATCTTTGATAATATATAGTTTGGATCTGCCTTTAAACTCGAGCTAGGACCGAAAAAAGTCTGCTAAAAACTGAAGAGGGCGAGGTAAACACGTTTTGCTCACACTGACATATTGTTACTAGGTCTATCAACGCACACTTCAATATTGAGCGCACACAACTGCAAACGATGTGCTCAAAATGTATACGAATGGACGACCGAGGGGGGTGTAAATGCTAAAGGGGAAACTGTAGATATAACGCTTTATTTAACGCCATTTATTTATTTTTTCTGAGTAGACAATAGTTTATTTTTTTTCCATGATGTAGGTAATAACGTCAACGTCTATACAAAAAAATTAAAATATGCCTATACAGTAGCATGTTTTTGATATTTTTGGAGGTTTTTGAACATACCAGTTTTCTCACGATGTTTTCCTTCACCGTTTAAGCGATGGCATCGAACTGCGCAAAATAAACTAAATAAGTCATTGGTGCACGGCGGAGGTCGAACAGGGAACCCGTCAGATTAAAAACAACTCATGCTACCGCTTATTAACCATTGCTCCCAAACTTACGCGTACAAAAATAATGGGCTTATACACTCAGAACGTAAGACCTTCGTGGTCTTTTCGTCTCACTATTTTAATATAGGAGTTCACATTGTTCTTACCTGTATGTGTTGATTCAAGTTATTAGGATCTCGGTCCTCGAGCGCCTCACGGACGCTCTCCGGCTTAGCGCTCATCCGGCTTGGCTGGGTGGTCAGCACCAGCGGCGAGGTAATCCGTCGGGTCGGATCCGGCAGCGCCGGCGGGGCTGATGTTGGCTCCGGCACGATTGGCAGCCGGGCCTTGTGTGCGCACGCGAGGCACTGGCGGGAAGAGGTTCGGGACAGCGGGACAGCTGACCCGCCTGACCCGAGTGGAACGTCCTCAAATGCCACGATCGGAGAGTGTAGACACTCTTTTACGAGCTAACTTCTAGTCTCCCGGGTGTGGGAGTTAATAAATATTTTCTTCGCGCACGGGATGCAGTCTCGGGAAGACGTCCGGGACTTGGGACGATGATCCCGCCCGATCCGAGCGGGACGTCCTCAAAGCCCACTAAGATGAGTGTAGACACGTTCCTATAACTTTACTCTCTTAGATATATCAAGAAATAATATTTTGTTCAAATTGTGTTCGTTGATGAGCAAAATAAAATGTTTCTGTTCAAAAATGAGACACCTTGTCTAGCATAATTTTGCAGCAAGACGTTTCCTAATCTTTGATTTCACTTTTGGATAGTTTATATTCGGTACAATAGAAACTATTAAAACTATTTTTATGGAGTTCAATCTCGCTCCTGAAAAATTACGTGATCAATATTAAAGTATGCTAAATAAGTAATTTACGATTTTTGGTACGCTACTATTTGTTAATTTATTACGTCTTCAGAACTGCGCTTTACTGAAAGCCCGCGCTGAAACTGAAAACTTTCCCTCTCAGTTATAACTCGACCCGTTTGCGCATGTCCTATTTTAGGATACGATTTGTTTGTATTGTGGCTAACTGCCTCGAAAGTACTCACCACCATTATTGCCTTGTAAGTTTATCTATGTTATATACCTATTCTTTTGTAAGGTAGATAGGTAGTATATTACCAAGTAGTTCTTCACATTAATTGGGAATAACTACTTATGTGTGTTCGACTTATAGATGTAATTAATTATTTAATATATGTTTTTGCCGGTGGAGTAACTTCCATTCCCCCTTCTCCTTTTTATGCCATAGGTAACAAGCAGTCACCGTCGCCCCCGTCGTTTATGATCTTTAGCCAGTGTCGTCACCTTTCTATTCGTCATGACATTTGCCTTGGTTTGGTGACGGATTTAGTAACGGAACTAGAGTGGAGCCCTGTGGAGCTGGGTAGGACATGTGTCGTAGTATACAGCAGTATCCACATGATGGTTGATACTATGTCGACGGAATCCTGGCTGTGGTGGACGGATGACACCAAAACAACTGACGGAGACGGGAAGGCCTATACCGAGCAGTGGATCACTAAGGGATGATGATGATGGTGAAGAATGTTCGCCAAAGCCTTCCCCGATTTTTTAATTGCAAATAATTCCGCGCCAAATCACCAAAACACCAAATCGCCTGTTGGTAAGCGACGGTGTGGTCGAAGATGAAGCACGCAGACTTAGAAGATATCATTCCCTCTTGCCTTGAAAAGGCCCAGATTATATCTCTCAGGAATCTCTTCTTTAATTCTATCTTTACCTTTAGGTTTTGTCATGTAGTAGGAACATTTTGTAATCGTATTTAGGTTTAGGTACCTATCGGTCGACATACATGGGTTGGTTAGGTTAGTTTCATGTACCCACAGACCTAATTTTTTTTGCATGTACCTACAACAGCCACGTGGCGGTCAACTTTATAAAAAGCTCCTAATCTTGGCATCTTTTTTTGTGCAATTATTTATTATCTATAGTTTTAACAGAATGAATGCAAAGCGTCGACAACGCCGCTAATGTTTAGATGTCTATAGGCGGCGATTACCGCTTAGCATCAGGCGGACTGCCTGCCTTTTTGCAGCTCTTTTATATAAAACTAGCCGTCCGCCCCGGCTTCGCACGAGTGTAAGCTCGGCCTTCGGCCTCGCTACAAAATATAATATAGCCTATGTCACCCGGGGATAGTGTAGCTTCCCAACAGTGAAAGAATTTTTCAAATCGGTTCAGTAGTTTCGGAGCCTATTCATTACAAACATACAAACATACAAAAATAGGTACAAATCTTTCCTCTTTATAATATTAGTGTAGATAAATAAAATATATGACCGGTAAAAGTGTACTAAAAATACTTCCTCCTCCTGTGCAACATTGGATCCACTTTTGGGGTTTTAGTACAGTTTTAATTATAGTTTTACGATAGATTAACTGTTTTTATATTCATTATCTAACATACCTACTCATGCACAAATTTTGACCTCTTTTCACTCACCATAGCGTGATGATATCCCTAGTCTAATGGCTAGCGTGATTTAAAACAGCTATGACTCATAAACTACTTCACTAGTGTTCACTAGCGGTCACTCACAAGCCTTTCTATATTATTTTATACCTATACAAAGGCTTGTGAGTGACCGCTACATGTCCAGGGGCTCTATTTTTCAATCGCTATGTTTGAAAAGTTGTACTTACGCTATATCACTGTTAGAAGGTACCTAATTGTCATTCTATATATCTTAAATAATTCTCAATGAAAAAAAAACTACTTTAAAACTCGTAAGCGCTGTAACTAAATTATTGCTATTGCCAAATCAACAGGCGCTCAAACAATATTATACGTACCCAATCATTAACTACTGTGCCAAAGTTAATGAAATTTTTATGGGACCATCTGAAGTGTTTCGTCTACTTCTAGATAAATAATTATGACATTAAATAGTTGATTGAATCAGGCGTTACTTTGCGGAAGTCCATTTTCAAAACTGTTTTAATGATGAATTTCTAGTGTAATTCCGCTTCTAATAGAAAGAAGCGGAGCGGGGTAGAGATTAGAAGCGGAATTACACTAGAAATTCATCATTAAAACAGTTTTTAATTATGACATGTAAAATGCCAATTTACATTTGTCGATCGACAAATTTGACAGTAAAATCGACAAATTCGATAATATGCCATAAAATCGATCGTAGCATGTATCAAATGCTACTGTATCGATGTTTTGTTATCGATAAAATCGTTATAGCACTGCTGGTATCAATAAATGATACTACGGTTATTGGAAATACACGCGTTTATTATAATAAAAATAAACAATTACTTATGTTACATTATGTACATGCACCTTTTGAAGCTTACTCAAAAAAACTTTACACTTATCAATTATAAAAATTATCATACATAACATAATTATAATTTTAAAATAAAGTAGATATAATTTCTTTATATAAGTCCTCAGTTATAATATAAAAATATTTTATATTACATATTTAGTACCTACATCAAATTCTTATTTACAAATTATTAATTGAGCGAACAAGATTACATTTTTTATCAATACTTTAGTTATAATATTCCGATATTTAATATGATTAATATTGTATATTGCACCTCTTAGTTATATATGTATCTGTATTAAACAATTATTTTTCATAGTTTAATGTATACATAAAAAAATGAAATGACACTTTAGGCACCAAATCCAAAAAGTATTTTAACATTTGAAATAGACATGATGTGTTATATTTATACCAGAATTTCTACATGTAGGCCTGATTTTTAATCGTCAGAAGTATTTGCATGGCGCTTACCACAAGACGAGTGACATGCTCGTCTAAGTAATGTTAAAAAGGGTTAATGTATCTTATGACGTTTATAAATCAGGCCAAAATGTGAAAAATCTGGAACGTTTTTCATGATACAAGATTTATAAAAAAATGAAAATCTACCATCAATCAAAGTTCACCAGTTCACATTAACCCGCGGGTCGGCGTGGTCAGTGGTAACTCGGTCAAGCCACTCCTTGCTCGTGTTTCTGCCCCTAACCTCCCCAGTTATTACAGCAGTTCCTGATCATGACAGCTCTATTATTGACCTATTTTCAGACCATTCCTATGTTCAGTTGATAGTATTGCTAGTGGAAAAAATAAGAGGGTTAAAGAAATTACCCATCTAAATATAATTATGTTGACCTAGAGGAGGCGAGGAAAAGATAGTGGTGTTGAATTGTTGATTTTGTTTTTCCACTGTCAAAATCAAACTAATCTAACAGCACTCAAATAATCAGCATTTCTTTTTATGTATTTTAAATGTGTGAAAATGATGACAACAATTTTGGAACAGTCAAGTTTAGTTAGAAGTACAACAAGGTAAAATAGAATTTGCACCTTGCCTAATCCTGAATAAAAAATAAAAAAATGCGTACATTTACAGTGTAGTACATATGTAAAAAGTTTTGTCTCTACTAAAAATCGTAACAGAGTATACTTGTTTCTTGTAAGATGTACGTATAATATGCGTGTAGACGAAATGGCTTTACGTCCGGATATACCAAATTTACAGCCTTAGGGTTAGTTTATAGATGAATGGGGTAACATGATTGATTACGCAAAAGGTCAGCGGGTAAGCGAGCAGTGACCTAACAGAAAATATGAGACCGGCCTTAAAATGAAGGAGGCACTTGACTGAGTTGACGGTGGTTTTCTATGAAATTGTCTTTTCAGTGGTCGCTATTTGCATGTTATAGTTATGACAGAATAATTGCATGCTGTTTGTTCTAATCTACTGTAGAGTGCAATTTTGAATAAGTAATGAAGTTATGGTCAAAACCGAAATTTTTGTCACAATGCATTTTTATAATGGCAACATTTTTGTCTATGGTTAATGTTAAACCAAGTTTTGGTTTGTTTAAAATTAACCATTAAACCACTCGTGTACATGACAAATGCGTCAATCACGCGAAGCCAAAAACCTCAATTTGGTAAAAAAAAGTTTTTTTTTACCATGACTTATAAATTTATTACCTCGGTTTATTGATTTACTTAGTTTAGTTTGTTTTGCAACAGAACAGCAGATTTTTGTGAAAAAATATACAGGTTTGACTATTCTTAAGATTGTTTTAATTGAAACTCTCAAAATTGAACTCTACGTGAGAGAAAAATGCTAACCAGATGGAAATATAAACTTAATAAACATTTGAATACAGTTCTTAGATACAATTAAACAAATAATAATAGCCCGTTTCTTATATTCTATTTATGCCATATGGACCTTTATATTATTTATTAGTGATAAAGATAAATTTTGTATGTCAAGAATCGAGTTTCTAGCACCTGGTTAAAATATAAATCTAGAGTTAAGTCTATATTAAAGCTTCAGTATTTTGCTTAATGGAAGACGATGGAGTTAAGTATTGTTATAGTTAAAATATATGTTTTACCTAAGCACATAATTAAGTACATTTACACAAAACAAAAATTCTAAATATACATAATTTTTCTGCACCTTCGAGAGGAGGTAACCGAGATTTTACATTCTGTACAGTTTATAAATTCTGAATGTGAAAATCGACGTTTTTGAATTTGACCCGAAAAGCATTTGACCCATTTCTTTAAATTGCCATTAAACATTTATGAAGGACTTTATTTGGGTGAGTAATAATATAATTTTGGTAGTAGTTGAATGTCGTATCTATGTGTACTTTGGGAAATAGACGAATACTCCAGAGAAGTAAATCTTTTTTCTTAGAGCTTAATTTTTTTCCGTTTATCTGATATTTTTTCTGTGTCATTAGATACCTCCATCTTTTGAGTAAAAAAAAGGAAGTGCACCAATAAAAACTTTTTGGTAATATTAAACTTTATTCTCTCTTTTTTATTTATCCTTTTTGCCAATCACGGTAACCAATATTATCATGAATTTTTAAACTTTTTCTGACTGCTGAACATTAAACATGTTTAATCTCACACTGATGGTAAATGATGGTGTAGTCAAAGTTACTGCTTACTAGCCTAATGTGCTGGTTACTAAGTCGGAATACACGGAGACAAATTTTCGAGTTGAGGGTAGGAGTTAGCCAAGGGAGCACATGAATGCTCTAACCAGGCTATGAAATCATGCATGTTATACAGCAGCAAGTGCGGCCCTAGACGGGCCCGAGGGTCGGAGGGTAGGCACGATGGCAGGTTCCTCCGGCTCTTCTATCATGGTCTCTTTGCTGATGCTGCTAAGAACACCATTAATAAAGAAATGTATCAGTATCTTCATACATAAGAAGCATTTTCATTCAAACTTCATATTTATATAGCATGTTCGTAAAGGCTAAGTAGCAAGCCTTAGCGTCTAAGTGATTAGCCCACCAAAACGGCCCTGATAGTTTGTTATTGACAAAAAAAAAAAAAAAACTGAAGTACATGTCACACAAAACATCAGAAGAATTCAAAAGCAAACAGAGATCTTTTGCTTTTAGGCCTTGAAAGTAAGAACTACTTTGTTAAACTTAGTTTTTAGAACGCAAAAGTTAACTCAAATAAGCACAACTAACTTAATTTGTTAAATAAACTAAATCGAAGGTTAAATTGAAGCATGCCATTTAAATAAAAGTTATACCATCTAAATTACATTCCTTTTCAAACTACTTCTGCATGCTTTTATTTTATCGGTACCCAAATTGCGTACCTCTCGTCCGTTTCCTTTCTCTATTCATGCTTCCAATTCAAAATTTCGTTAACTAAGAAATATTTTTGAGGGTAGATACAAAAAGCCGTATGCAAGCACTCACCTGTATGCGCGCGCGCAAGGCAGTTAAGGGTTAATAGCTCTACCGGGTCACCACCTTCGGGAACATACGAATGGATGGTTAACTACATATCTTATACGAAACCTTATGGCCGCTCTTAACATAGCTGTAGAAGCCGTATTTTTTTAGAATTTCATACCTACGATTTTTGATGTGGAAGGACAGTTCAGAGCGGTCGTAAAGTTTGTCACGAATTTTATCTTCTTGGGGAAAGCATTAATTGGTATAAACCATGCACAATTTTTTATACAAGTTACTGGATGGTTTAGGAATCGGAACTTCAATCGCTTATTAATTTAGAATGCGTTAAGGGTGGGTCAGTTTTGAAGCAAATACATAGGTAGGTAAATAAGTACTCATTCCGGTTTTTATTGCTAAAAGTACATAAGTACAGTCTTCTGCAATGTTTCTCTGTATCTCTTAATTTTGGTGATACCTTGCGAGCTTTAGATATTTCGTTCTAAACTACTTATTAACTACCAAGCACATACTAACTTATAAGGCCTTCCAACAGACCAGTTTTAGCTAAGACGTGCTTTGTCTCATTTTCACAACAAGTCCCATTAGCAAAAAGTTGACAGAACATTTTCATAGTATTTTTATCATTAGTCTACAATAGCTCACCTGATCTTGATAGGTTGTCTCAGAGACAGCTCGGAGCCCGATGTGGAGGGAGACCGCGTCGCGGATAGAAGTCTAGGCGGGCGCGGCGTGCGGGGGGAGCGGGGCGACCGGCCCCGCGCGAACTCCAGGCGGTAGTTGTCTGAACGGGGGCTGCCGCTGAACGCTTCCGTCTCTACAGCTGGAATGAGACAGATGTATGCTGTAGGTAAAGAGAGAGAGAGAGAGAGATATGTGACATGTAAGATGATGTGCGGGACTCCAGATCGATTCCAGGCGGTAGTTGTCTGACCGAGATCTACCACTGAATGTATCTCTACCGCTGGAATGATACAGATGTATCACACACACACATCATCAGCCAATTAACGTCCACTGTTGGACAAGGCCTCCCTCACAGAGGGGTGTTGCCATAATCCCCACGCTTGGCAGGCGGCTTGGGGATCGCAGTACGTTCACCGTACGATACAGATGTATGCTGTAGGTTAAGAAAACACACCATGTCATAAAATTTGATATAATTTTTTTCGTCTCCGCTGTGACTCCATTGAAGTGGAACGGAGACAAGATGTTAATTTCAACCAACGTGATTGGTCGATTGCGGCATGCATCCAAACCGCTCCCCTTTAGTAGAAACGCACCCTTTTAAGCTTAAGAGTGTCCACCAGAGATGTGCGAGGTAGCTAAGCGGTGTGCGAGGAAAAATCAACCAATAGGAGCCAACGCGAGACGAAATGAAGCGATCTTATTATTCGATTTTGTTCATCGCGTACATCTCTGTTGGATTCGCAGATTTAGTCTCTTGATCGTAATGCACAACGCTGCAGTAAGCGTTTCCACTCCTCATCGCTGACGCATGCTTCGACGAAACAACAGAACATTCTAGACGTTTTTCAAGAAACCACGTATCCGACACCGCATAACGCTAACCGCACCGTGCGTGTCGATCAAGAGACCAAAGTTAGTAAACCTTAACAAATATGTTAACAAATAGAGCCCACCAAAGCTTTCCCGTTAAAAATGTGGGTCGACAAGGCCGGGACGAGCCCCGAGCCGTTGCCGCGCCTATGTTAGCGCCATTTTCCGTGTTACTGGGTAACAGTGCCACCGTAATGCATTTCCGCTGCGACCTATTGTCATTATCAACGCTTCTAGAATAAATTGTAGAGGTATACGTATTGAGTTTACTCGTATCTGTTGCGTCAATTTTCAAATAACTTCGGATAGGTAGGTAGGTATCTAT
This sequence comes from Agriopis leucophaearia, assembly GCA_949125355.1. Lineage (NCBI taxonomy): Eukaryota > Metazoa > Arthropoda > Insecta > Lepidoptera > Geometridae > Agriopis > Agriopis leucophaearia. The sequence goes on from OX421262.1 coordinate 3,250,418, forward strand.
ATCTATCTTCTATACCATCTATACATATAATAAAAATGTAGAGGCGTTTTAAAATAAGCAGCTAAACACGTTAAGATAGTTTTTAGAATTTTTGTCTGTTAGTTTGTGCACGCACATCTCCTAAACCACTGGACGGATTTAAATGGCGGTTATCAAGAATATGCTTAGCTATGACCAGATTGAAGTACATGCTATATTATATTGCGATAGGGTTGGATTAAGAGAGGAAAACAGGGTGGAAAGTTCATATGAAGATCTACGCGTTAGAAGTCGCTACTGTTTATATATTTATAGATATCCTCACGGGCTGAGGTTAGAACATGATGGCTTCGGCCCGGCTTGTAATAAGAACCGATCTTTTTATTCAATGGGGTATGTCTCGAGATTTATCCTATTTAAATTTGAAGAAAATATTACACTTCTAAAGGTTAAATTAAGGAATTAGGGGATCCCGTTTATTGAATTTCCTGTGAAGTCAGTTGATACTTTTTTGCGATCATTTTGAACGCTGAAACCTGAAGCTTTAAACAGTTTCTAAGAGAAGAAATGTAGTTGTATTTAGCTGCAGATGCTTTCTAGCTTACACTATTATCTATTCTATGGTGTAAATGCAATTTAGGCCAGTAAGTGTCCCGATGGACTGGAGATACGGCGACTCGACCTAGATCCGATCCACCGGGGCATAAACACCCAGGGGTTTACGACACTCATTATAATTCACTTGCGACAAACTTCATTGTCTGGTCAATCATTAAATTATAAGTGCAAATGACCGTCTGGTCAATACAACGTAATGTAAGCCGTGTCATGTTATTACAGTATGCAGAATGAAGGGCCTTACCATACTTAGCAACAATGAAGAACGACCCTTGAATATGTGTCACTGCAATGGAGGATCGGCAACCTCATAAAATATTTATGATTGCTTACATTTTGCCTACAATTCGGTTACAATCCATATGTAGGTGATGAAATTATGATGGCCATAAAATCATGTGTTGGAATATTTGAAAACAATGTTAGAAAATTTGCTTTTTGAAAGGAGTCGACAAGCGTATACCAAAAATGTTTTGAAGTGTTGCCACTTTATAACTCCCGACGCAAAAGAAGGACGTTATAAGTTTAACGTGTTTATCTGTCTGTCTGTGCCACTATATCTCCCACGCGTCTGACTATTTCCGTTTTTTTTTTGTTTGTTTACAATTTAGGTATGCATACTTATTTACTTCATTTACTTACCTTTAACACACCACAAGTATACTTTTTAGGGTTCCGTACCTAAAGGGTAAAACTATTACTAAGGCTCCGCTGTCCGTCCGTCTGTCTGTCCGTCTGTCACCAGGCTGTATCTCATGAACCGTTAGAGTTAGACAGTTCAAAATTTTCACAGATGATGTATTTCCGTTGCCGCTATAACAACAAATACTAAAAAATATAATAAAATAAATATTTAAGGGGGCTACCATACAAACGTGATTTTTTTGCTCGTTTTTGCTCGATTATGATAACGGCAACAGGTAGACGCTTGAAATATTCATATAATATTTAGTTATATATATACTATAAAAATAAATAATTAAATTAAAATTAAATTAATATTTAAGGGGGGCTCCCATACAAAAAACCTGTTTTTTCCCGTTTTTATAGATAATGGTACGGAACCCTTCGTGCGCGAGTCCGAATCGCACTTGGCCGGTTTTTTTTCTGTTTACGTAAATGCAAGGGAGATCCGAGCATTGTTGTTTTAACAGTCTTTTATTAGTTTTATCTACTAACGACGTTAAAAAAATAGGAAGACGATTTTAACCAAATTCTATTTGAAACTTTGCAAGTAACAATAATTTGGTAATCTGATTATAGAGCCCGGGAGTGGATTGTGGAACTATAGTATACAACTTTAAGGTTTGGGATCATTTGATTTGTTAACAAGTCTCATACTAAAAGTTCCATCTCCCGGCTCCATCATCAGACCCTGGTCACGAAGTGTAATGACCCATTGAGTTTGATATCCTTTGGTTTGTTTTAAAAATAATGGGTAAGTATTAGGGCCCTACTCACATGTGAGGAGTTCGATACAGGGTATCTCGTGACTTCTACTTGTGCGCAGTCTCAAGGTTGATTGGGCCAAGGTGCTACGGGTTTGAAATCCTTAATTCTAGCTCATCCTGATACTAACCAGTGTAGAGTGGCCTCGTGGACATGGGCATGCGCGCGCAAGCGGGCGGGTGCGCGTGCGCCGCGGCCGCCGCCCAGTCGCGGTAAACGCGTGGCGCTTCGCTCCCGCGCCAATCAGACACCTCAACGCAACGGATCTGAAAACGGAATGGATTAACATGTATAATTGCTTGATCGACATTCGGGAATAGAATAACATTGTCAAAACTTTTCTCTTCGTATTATTGGAAAATAGACGTGCGTTTGACTTCGCTTCATTATAAGCGATGATGAGGTCTATGATAGAGTAATCTTGCCTAGAATAAATCGATTCACTCGCGACTTGAAGACACCCAGATAGAAATCATCGAGGAACACGCATTCATGGTTTGCTTGCCTTGTAGGCTAGTTTTCAATCAAAATTAGCTGACATTGCCATATACCAGCCCCTATTATCTGACATTTCCATTTGCCATCTTGTATCAAATTCTTCGTTTGGCATTCATCAGAGACAAATTAGTTGGGGTAGCGGTCAAGCATCGGTAGTGGAAGGCACTAGAAATAGAAGATCAGGTATCCACTATAGATGTTTACGTTTGATGGTGGCAAGCCGCCAGAAAACTCTAGTTCAAACTGCTGGAAAATAACAATGAAGTGAAAATTACTTACTGGTGTGGAGCTCTTGCTTCTTCCACTTATTTCCGAGGAGGTGTTGCTATGTCTCTGTCGTCCGTCACGTGGCCGCTCCGGCGCGGGTGACTCTCTACATGAGCCGTCCGGCTCGTCGCGATTCTGGGACATAAATAGCAGAAATGATTGCTGATGCTGCAAGCTGCATGCGAGAAAATGGACGATGTAGAGCAGCCGCTAGAGGCATGAAGGAAATCACTTAAAACAAAACGGCAAGGAAAAAAATATATTTATATTATTTTCTTATCGCTTTGATTTTACAATCTTTAGCAAAGCTTATGTTTTGGTTCAATGAAAATGACAGAAAATGTTATATAGAAAATATTTTTTTGTAGTATAAACTATGTTAACTTAAAAGACAAAAAACTACATTGGATCACGTCTCTGGGATCACTCTATTCATCGTATGTACCAATTACGAAACCAAGTTTTTTTTGTTTTACCAGCGCGTCGTTAGCTTTCAACTTTGACAATATTGCCAATTTTGCTTTTCACTACGGTCTTGGGGTTCATAAATAATTAATGAATAAGTACTAATATATACTATAATTACTACCTTTGTGTGATGTGTGGTCACCGGCATGCTGGCTGCGCCACTACTGACCAGCCTCAGTTGTTGTCTGATGTTAGCTTTCTCTCTAGCCCGCTTCCTCTGGAACTCTTCTTCAACCCTGTAGGGAAATACCAAAATTATGCTTTTGTGAATCTAGAAAGGTTTGAATTACATAAAAACTTGATAATTTGTCTTATTTGTATGTTTTTGTGCTCAGAGCCAGAAGGGACTTCTTCTATCTGTTCTGTTTTTCCATGTTGTAATAAAACTTCAACATTCAAAATGTTGTAAAGTGACTTCATTTGGATCAATTTTTATTGTACCTAGAAGCATGCTGTTCTATACTGCCTTTCAAGCCATTCAAGAAGCTTGATATTACCTCCTCATGGCCTCCAGCTCTGTTTTTCGCTGTTGCTCCTTCAGGTCTGCTTCTTTGGACAGCTTCTCTGCTAGCCGCCGCCGCTCTAGCTGCCGCACAGTCGATTGGAACGTGAACCTTTTGCCTCGCCCTGCTGCGTTTGATGATCTCTGTGGGGAAAAGATCGAGTTTTAGTTCTGAATCGTCTTTCTCTAGTACTGGCGATGTATGAAATTCGTTATCTCCATTTAGAATTTCTTTAAGTCACTATATTGTCATCCATTGCTACGAAACATAGTGATATCGTTTTTTTCTTTTCTAAATGTGCTGTTCAAAATATATTGATAGTTTGATAAAGATTGATTTAATTTTCTCCATTCTAGCTGTATAACGTGCATCGTAAATTGGCCGTACTCATCTAAAAAGGATCAGGGTTATCTAAAAAAAGGCTGGTTAAGATATAATGATTAATCTATGGTTTGACAAACTAACAGATCGTTTAAAATAGTGCACATTGAAATCCAGATACGAGTAAATAAGCGATAATGGCCCTACGAAGACCCAGCAACAAAATACTTATGCCGAGCTAAGAATACATTTATTACCAGAGTCCTTATCAAATAAACGTGAGCTGCATGAAGTGTTGGCATTGCGTAGTGTCTTAATACGCCCAGATGGGCTACCATAATCACAAAAACATTCTTATAGTAACCTTACATTGAATTTTGTCTTGCTCTCTCATTAGCCGAGATAGGGAGACAAAGCTCAATGTAATATTATTATAAGAATGTTATGGAGGTTATGGTAGCCCCCCAGGTTTGAGGATGTTTTTATTATCACGTGCCTTTTAAGGGACACGCTCATAAAGCCTGGCTCATTACTTGGTATCTCCGTGGTGGATCAGATAGCCTGCCTAGAATATTGATAGCAAGGGTTTATGGAGCCGGGTGACTTTACGTAGGTCAGTGTGACCGGTCAGATTTAGTGGTAGTACTTGACATTCATTTTGTTGTAGTTATTGTTCATTGTATGTAGTGGCCACAGATTTAAATCTTTTAAAGCTGTATGAACACTTCCGCACTTATTAATAAAAATAATTATGCAAACTCTAGCTAGCTTGAGCCCTGCCCCGCTGCCGGCGGTACCCTAGTTTTTAAGTTTTATGTATTGGTATTTATTTTAATAATTTATGTAAAAAACTTAAAAACTAAGTCTTTAAATAAATATCTAGAATAATCATGCGAACTGTCTCTGTTTGTCGGTCTGGTTATTTGCGTCTTTTCACGACTAAACGACTGGACTTATCTAGATTAAGGAGATAGTGTGCATTGTAAGAACGGACGTGAATTAAAGTAGTTTTCCTGGGAAAATACAGGAATACAGAAAATTTTCAGGGTGCGGGTAGTTTCATATAAATTGATTAATATTGCCATAATGCAAGATAAAAATGATCTATAGGCAATCCAATTTTTTTTTGTATACAAGACTAACTAGTCTAAAACTAGACTAAACTTAGTGTTAGTTGACTTGTATTTTATTTAGTTAGTAAAAGCACTTGCGCGATAAAAAAAGATAAAAAAAGGTTGCTTCAAAAAAAGAGCAAAATTGAGGCGAACCGTTAGATATCACTTAACGCACACTCAAATCTATTGTTAAAAATTTCGAAGCATTTCGGTCGCAATAATGATGTTTCAAAGTATGTAATGAGAATGATTCACACTCCAGAGCATTATAGAAGACTACTTGCATGTTGAAAGTAAAAGGTTTTATCTTTTGTTGGAAACCGCGTTGAAAATTAGCGTTTTGAACGCACAGCGTATTCAGAGCGTGTGAACTACGATGGCTGAGATACCGCTCTACCTACCATAAGTCCATGACACGTAGATTTTTATAGCTCTACCCTTTACTCCAATTCCAACTTTACCATATAAAAATAAGGCCTTAACTCCAATGCTTGTTTTTATTTATGCTGATAAATATGTTAAGTAGTTGGTTGTTTATTGCGAAAACATTATTTATATTAAATTGCTTAAGGTTTTGTTAAAAGTGAAATTAACACAGACATGTTAAAAGCAGCTTGCCTTGATGAGTTGGTAGAGCAAGTTGAAGAACGTGATTTTCTTGTAAGTTAAAATGTCATTATAGCCGATTTAAATTTTTATTGAGTGACTTTATAGAAATAAGTATAATGATGGCCTAGTACCTGGTTGGCAAAATTATTTTGAACTTTTATTAAAAAGTAGCTGCCGCCCGCGGTTTCACCTGCGTAACCCTCGATAAAAGCAGCTTAAATTACTTTTTATAACATCAGCTACCTGCCAGTGAGAGTTCCGACAAAATCGGTCTAGCCGTTTCGGAGTCCATAGGCAACATACACATCACATCACATCATCAGCCAATTAACGTCCACTGTTGGATAAGGCCTCCCTCATAGAGAGGGGTGTTGCCATAATCCCCACGCTTGGCAGGCGGCTTGGGGATCGCAGTACGTTCACCGTGTACTAAAAGGATGCTGCTGCCCATCCTCCGGTGGTTCTGGTCGCAGTTTTAGGACATGCCCGGGTCCATACGGACGGACGGACATACACATATCGACTTTTATATATATACAGGTTTACTGGTAATCAATTAGCATCCTCTCAAGGGCGGCCTCAGCATATCAAAACAAACAACTTTTGTTCCACGACTTTTTTAAATTCGTGGGCAAAAACTGCTTTTGCAGATAAAATAATCATTATTTTCTTCTACGACATCAAAATTTGAGAAAAAATTATCTGCTGTTCCATACACTTTTTTCAGTGATAATAACACCTTTTTATCTACGGAACTGTTAAACACAACGGTTTGCTGTGCGTAGTATGTCAATGAATTAATTTAAGTTGTTTATTGAGTAAAAAGAAGAAAGAAAGGCCTTCTTTGGCCTTTATTATATTTTTTTATTGGCCGGTATTATTGTTATTTTTTATTATATTTTGTAATGTTGATGTTCTAATGTTTTGTGCGCAAAATAAATGTATTTCTTCTTTTTCTTCTTATTAACTAAATAAAATACAAGTTAACTAATAAAGTCAATACAAATGCTTAAGCCCACTACCAGTTGGCAGTGCTACCACTTGCTTATGCGTTGAGTCAGAACGCATCAGCATTTTGATCACGAGCCGAAAGATTTTTGAAAATGAAGTGAGTAAGTAAATAAAATATGAGTGACACCCCCAGAAAAAGGACTAAAGCATAGAAGTAGCACAAACGAATTAAACGTCACATTCTTTACTCATATGCCAAAAAACTAAACAGATATATTTTTGACAGGATGGCAAACTGCAGGGTTGTTCAGTATTTTAATGTGTTAGGTAGGGACCTATAAAAGGCTCCAAAGGCTACATACTATTTGACAGACGGCCTTTTACGCTATGTAAATCACGTGACGGATTTTATGCTCTTTATTATTCTGTGGTGACAATATCGCATAGCATCAGGCGTGATGGCGGACAAGCACAAGCCTGTCTTTCAACAAAAAAGGGTACTTTGTATATGGTAACCTCCTTACATCAAGTAGGTCTATACGATGTAAAGTAAAGCGAGGTTGTAGTAGCATAGATTTTATCTGGCGCATAACGCATCCTTTGTTTTTGCGCAACACCTTTACAGCCCGTGTTACGAAACGCTTTGTTTTTATTTGATAATTTGCCGTTACATTTATAGATAACAAAGTAGTTTCAATTTGATAGGTAGCTACCAAAGAAAAGTTTATTTGGTAGTTCAGTCTTTTCCAAAGTATGGGTCGCATTGGGATCCACTGGTGGGTCGCGAGCGGATATTGGGTGGGTCCTGAAACTGATAGGACGACAGTCGCGAAACGGTTGGGCTATGTTGTTCGGCTAATAGCCGAAAGGTTACTAAGTGATAAAGTGCAAAGTGGGATTGGGATTAGGGAAAATACTGCTGCAATAACATAACACTTTTTTCCCTTCATTATAGACCCTGGGTGGGCCATTTTTTATTTATTTATTTCAGCCGTGGTCATCCCATTGCAGGGCAAAGACTTCCCTTCCTTTCCTCTCTGTTCTATGTGCTATGGTGTACTAGTCTCTTGCGTGGAAGTCAAGCTCGTCCCGCCATTTTTTTCTGGGCCTTCCAAGGGGTCGTATGGCATGCGGCAGCCATTCTGTAGTGGTTCTAGTCCACAGCTCATCCGACATTCTACTTACGTGGCCGGCCCAGTCCCACTTCAGTTTGCCGGCTTTAACTGGTAAATAAATAAACGCCCAAAATTCTGTAGTCGTTATATTTTCATGTTCGCATGAGCTTTACCATGCTTTTGCTGAGGACACATTCCAAATCTATATGATAGCGCTCTGATTAGTTTGTAAGTACATTGATATTAACATAATTCTTCCCCACCAGTCCATTGGCCAAATATTTATGAATTTCTGTTTGATTATGAATTTGTAGGCATACATCCGTACTTATTGTTTACCATCGTTGGCCAACCAAGCCAGTTGGAAATGCAAACAAGTTATTCGTTACTATTTGCGGTCCGCGGTTTTACGTAATTATGTATATTTAGTGTTTTTCTGGCATGGAAAATATCCTCTGTTATCTAAGGTACAATTATACAGTTCAGCCGCTGAGAATATGATTCTAACATTGCAATGACATTGTCAAAAATTTGAATGATTTTTTTTTCTAAAAAAATATATATATATAAATATCTGAAACATTTTTGCACACACGGTCATCTGAATAGCCAATATTAGCTAATATACCATTATATTGGTATATTGGCTAATCAGCTACCATCTTACGTTAAATAATTATTAATATAAAAACCGACTTCATCAGAACTGGACCAAATTAAAATGGGAACAAATTGGAAGCATCAGCTTTCAAATAAAAATTAATCATCAAAATCGGTTCACCCAGTTAAAAGTTCTGAGGTAACAAACATAAAAAAAATACAGTCGAATTGATAACCTCCTCCTTTTTGGAAATCGGTTAAAAAGCCGGTATAAGTGTGAAATTACAGTTTTTGGTCACATTTTTACAATGTTATGTCAACTGTCAGACGAATTCTTTCAACGGCCGAACTTTCGTTGTTATTATATTGTAATATATAAGAGCTTTCAAGCTCACGCAAATCCAACTCTACGGCATCTTTCCAGCGATCATTCCATCTTTTTGCGTTGGGAGCTACAATGTGTCAACACTTCAAATAATTAACACGCTATTATTTTTTTAATGAAACAAGTGCCTTTATTAAATAAACAAAATACTAGCTAAAACTAACACTAAATAAACAGTTAGACTGTCCATAGACCGTTGTAGGTCTAAAGACAATCCAAATGCTCAAGCCCACTATCAGTTGGCAGCGTACCCAGCATGCTGGCGGCATTACCACGTTGAATGGCAATGCTTATACGTTGAGCCAAATACACGCCAGCATTTTGGTCACGCGTCGCGTTAACCAGACGCTCTGAAAGATTTTTGAAAATGAGGTGAGCTCCCGGTCCCCTCATTTTTGAAAATGAGGTGAGTTCCCGGTCCCCTCATTTTTAAATGAGGGGACGCTTTTATTACCTTGGTATGTATCTATGAAACGGAATCTTTGAACGTGATTTTCACCCCTTACAAAACGTCGGATTGATTTGAAAGTTTGCACAGTTATCAAGGACCGATGATAATGCAATAATTTAAATGGTTTGTCCCATTATCTTAACCAGGGTCTTCAGGATAAGGGATTTTAAAGCGTGTTTTTTAAACTACGAGAACTATTTACTATTATTTTTGTAATTGCCCTAATGTAAAAACGGTAAGTCGTACAAGCGACAAACTTGGCAGGAATATATAACACACTCTAAACTAATTAAGTATATACTAGTTAAACAACAAATAATTTATAATGGCCAAGTGCGAGTCAGTGACAAGTTTCTGTTCATTACCAAATAATAACTGGTAATTTAGTTACTTGGACGACCTTATCATTTCTTTCACCGAATCCAAATGCCACATTTTACTAATTTTGAAGTCAGTTTTTTAATTGATAATTATTGTATTTTTTGGTGGGACGGAACCCTCAGTGCGCAAGCCCGACTGCATTTGGCCGATTTTTTTCTTTATTCCTGTAACTTACTCCAGTCAGGTGACGATTACAATCAAACTTACCCTAATAACTATTACATAACTATTATTAATAGCATTTACAACACATTTTCAATGTTAGTACGTTTCGTTTCGTGCTGGTAGGTTGATGGCATTGGTACTAGTCTTCACTGAAAGGGCATTTTCTTTGTTATTGATGTCTTTGTGTAAAACAAAGGAAACTTTTTGACATGTCTGTCGCTACATGCCTCACCTTGGGAGGGATTCGTCAATGTGGACTGAGTCGAAGGCATCAAATATTTGTTCGGGAAAACAGAATATAGTTACATTTTTAGTGAGTCGCTTCAAATATTGTAACATCGACTCTGTCAATGACGACTATGCCAGTTAAAAAAATATGAAATTGAGACCATTTATTAAAATACAGCAGTGCCCGCAGTTTTACCCACGGCGGTTACTCATTATAATATTTGCCAGTGAAAGTCCCGTTGAAATCGGTCCAGCCGTTTCGGAGTCCATAGGGAACATTGTTACAAAAATACATACATCGCCTTTTCTATGTATTTATATATCTATATCTATCTATCTATAAATATAATAAAAACGTAGATATAAAAAAGCTGTAATTGCGAGATATAAAAAAACACACAGGGCGTCTTAAAATAAGCAGATGAACACGTTGAGACAGTTTTTAGAATTTTTGTCTGTATGTTTGTCCACGCACATCTCCTAAACCACTGGACAGATTTACATGCGGTTTTCACGAATATGCTTAGCTATGACCATATTGAAGTATAGGCTATGTTATTTTGCGCAAGAGCCGGATTAAGGGAGTCAAAAAAGGGTTGAAAGTATATATGAAAATCTACGCGTACGAAGTCATGGGCAACAGCATTAGTTATTTAATAAATAATAAGGTAACCTCCAAGCGGTATTCATTGCCAAAACGTGCAGTGGTGTAAGTAACCAACCGCCGAGCCGTCGGTCGGCGTATAGATGCTAATCTCCGGTAAAACTGAACTTTTAGCTTAACTGACTGTTAAAGACGCGAACAACGTCCAGAACTATTAACATTTTATAAGATAAAAATTTGCTAGTAGTAATATTTTGGAAGTGAAAACTTCTTTAGCCGCTTTTAGCGATTTTTGGTAGCGGCAAAACTTATGGGTTTGCGTCACCGACATGCTAATGTCACGTATTAGTTTTCTCTACTGGCGGAGTCCCCATGGCATGCAATGAATGCCTTTTTTATTTTATTTTAATGTTGATATATTTAATTTTCCAACTATTCTATAAAATAAATCCATCCTATAAAATATCAACATGAAAATTGGTTTATATCATTTGCAATGTTATTTCAAAAATAAATCAAATTCAAAATATTTTGTTAAGAATAACTATATAATGCTCTTTGCGCGATAAAATCCGAAACGTAGATATTCGCCAGTATATATTCGCCAGAAGTGGCAATGGGCAGGCCACATCGCTTGAAGAACTGATAACCGATGGGGAAGAAAGGTTCTTGAGTGGAGATGATGATGAAATAATGCTCAATCGGTTTTTTTAACTCTCACTCGGCCATTTTTACCTTCAAAAATTGCGAAGAGAGACGGTGAGCGCAGCCTTAAGATCTTGAACTACTTAAAGGGACGAGTACTTGCAGACTTAGTAGCGCAGCTAGCCAGTCTCAGTAAAGTTAAGCTACTTTTGATCCGGTGTCTTTGGATTGTCACCGCGAGTGGCATTTCCAAGATTCTGACCGCTAGTTACGGATGGCATGTTAATGAAAGTTTAGCTCATTAGAAGTTTTGCCAATTGGACATTTTGATACTTGGTCATTCTGCTACTTGGTCATTTTGCTACTTGGTCATTCTGCTACTTGGTCATTTTGCTACTTGGTCATTTTGCTACTTGGTCTATTTGCTGATTAGACATTTTGTAAATTGGTCGTTTAGCTAATTAGACATTTTGCAAATTGGAAAATTTTCTTTTTTTACTATTCGCTACCTAGACGATCATAGCCCCTTGAAGGTCGTTGGGTGTACTAAAGCCACTGACTCTAGGGTCAGCGCACAGCTTCCACGAGTAAACGGGGGCGTGCGCTATCACGTGCATCAGATTGGGCACGCAAAACGTCTGTCATGGCTCATTCGGCACGCTGCCGTGATAGCGTGATCGTGAAACAAACAGTTACTGCGACATACGACACAAACTCTTCATAAGTACCAGCGCATATACGAAAAATCACCGAGGTACATATATACAGGGCCATCTTTAATCTATTGGCGGCCCTGGGCACATTAGGATAATGGGGGGGTTATAATTATGACTTTCATCACATCACCATTAGCCAGTAAAGGCCACTGCTGAACAAAGGCCTATAACCATCCCCTCTCAGGGAGGGGATGATTATTTTTATTATCATAGATTATAACCTATCAGAGCACTATTTTGTTAGAATACACAAAGAACGTAGATAACCTGATTTTCAGGCGAGAGTAGAATAGTTTTGCGCATGCAAAAGCTAATAAGAAAGTAGGTATTGTAGTCAGTCATTAACCTTTTATTTTTTCGAAATAAATATGTTATTCGATAATAAATATCGGTTATCGTTTGGTGATCTGGCAGGAACTAGGGGGTCCCTATGAAGGTTTTAAATATGACCTATCTGTATTGTAAGTTACAAGTTTAGAAATGCAGGAGGACCAACTTTTTGCCACTTTGGCGGGCCATATTTCGCAAAGTACAGACTTAATAAAAAAGTGATGTATGTAACCTTGATTTTAAAATAACTTTTCAACGATACTCCACACGAGCAGGTGGATTAAAAAATATTACCATCCCCATTTCACATGTACCAGAGCCACCCCTAAAATGAAATATTATATATTTTTTATACACTTAAACTTGAGATCTCTATTACAACTGTCATTATGCAAGGTTTCATGCACTTATCTTAATATTTATAGAAGTAAAAAGGATCTCAAAAATTCGGACAGACGGACAGACAGACAGACAGATTGACAGACAGACATACAGACAGACAGACAGACAGACAGACAGACGGACGGACAGAACGAATTTATAAGGGTTCCTTGTCGGGCTACGGAATCCTAAAAACAAACAACCATCAGCACCATGAGTTAAGAGTTATTTATCTATCAATCTGTCTACCCCACAATCCCTCATTACCGAGCTTAGAGCTGGCTTGTCGGAAGATTTTGTGGCTCTATTTTACTACAATTATATAGTTTAGAATACATCTTTGTATAGCTCAAATAACTGGCTAAATTAGCTACTGTAGGCATATTTAACGACAAAGTAATTTCAGTCGGTGATCTTCAAAAAATTAGACTCGATATGACTTCCTGCTACGTCAATTTGACGGCAATTATAAAATTTGTCACTGTCCATCAAACAAGAATAGATTACACTTTTTGTTATAATTTATATGTAAGAATAACATAACATTGAATAATTGTAGACGTTGGGAAATCCCACAAGACATTGTCCACTTGGATGGATGATATGGCCCAGCGCAACAAATACTATCAATTCAATTTAATTGTTTTCTTTTAAACTTGCGGTTTGATTAGACTTCTAATGGACAATGCTCTTTGACTGCCTTGAATGGCAAGTTATTTTTAGGGCTCCGTACCTCAAAAGGAATCTAAATCCATAAGGATTTAGTCGTCCGTCTGTCTATCCGTGTGTAGACCTTTATTCTCAGGAACACGTACAGGTAAATCAAGTTGAAATTAACATACATAAAATATTAAGCTACGATCTCTTGGAGATCTAAAATTCAAGGTCTAAGTCAACACAATCAAATGACCGGCCATTTCTGTCTCAAATATTGATCGCAAACTCACAAATCAAAACCTGTCGGGTACTTCCGGTTGCCCTAGCTAGAATAATAAAACGTGGCAAGAAGCAAGGTCTAAAAATTTTTTTTTGCGATTACAAACCTACATTTAGTAGACTGCCGTATTGGAGCATTCTTCCGCTGCAAAAAACACAAAACTAAACAAAACCACGCCGGGGCCTTACGCCTACCTGTTATAAGCGATTCAGTTTAGGTGATTGCAAAAAGTTGCGCGACCGCAAACCGTATCTCGGCGCGTTAAGGTTCGCGTTCGCGTGATTATGCAAACTGCGCTAATTAACTAATAATAACTGCGCTCGCGATTAGAATTAGGCGTAAACCCCAAAACTATATTTTACCCGACTGCCCAAAACGAAGAATAATATTATGTTTTTTTAATGTTTCTATAGGCATTACCTCCAGTAGTCACTTACCTAATTTTTACGTTTTTCTTTATGCCCGGAGTGTTATAGACTGTATTTAGCGGTTGTTTTTTTTATTTCTCAATAATATTAATTGTCTTTAATTCATCATTAGCTCGCGTTTGACAAACTTAGACTAAACCATCACAGTATGTGAGGGCTAGGTGGCTATAATTTTTAATGACAGTAGTCAAACAGTTTATGAGTTGTATATCGTGTGGAGCATATTCACGCGTCACTTTACTGTCCATAAACGTAATGAAGAAGCCCAACACACATGCCTAAACACAATGTTCAGAATGGGAACACTGGCTATGGTGGAATATTGGAGTCAGTTGGAATGGCATGGCCGCGATAGTTGTTTTTTATGCCATAGATGCGGCAAACAAGCAGATGGGCTGCGTTTATTGTAAGCAGTCACCTCCGCCTTTGGATTCATATAATACCAGAGTCATCTCAAATACGAGTAGGTTGCCAATGACTCTATTAACACCACCTAGACGTCACCTAGGCGTGGCTAAAAATAGGAGGAAATTTTCATTGATTCTTAATCGGAAACATGTGTTTTAAAGAGAAAAGAAATCTAAAAATAGGATCATCAAAATCGGATCATACCTTAACAGAAAGTAACCACGGTTACGGATTGTATAAAAAAGGATAACTTTTTTTACAGTGATGCGTTTTCCAGCTGCTTTTGATATTCCACGGTCACAAGAGCGGGGCAAGGACTGGCATTGTGCTATCAATGGGCTCGTTCCTTCGACGCGGCTCGAATTCGAACTATCAAGAACTATCGATCGCAAGGTGTCCTAATGCGGAGCGAAGTGTTATGGGTTTCTGATTGATTGTCGGTATTCACAATGGAATTTATTATGGTGTAGTAGTCTTGGCTTGGTGAACATATTTTAGCATATAATTTTTGAAGTGAAACTTCTTTAGACGCTTTGAGCCCTTTTTGGGCGAACAAATATCATGGAACTCGCGTCATCGTTACACTGTCACAGAATACATAACACACAGTATCGTGTATTTTAAAACAGCGCCATCTCTTGTAGAATAGGTGAATTACTACTTAAGTTTTCACTTCTGACGTACAGTCCTAGATGTGTTTTTTTTTTACTACAGTTTATGATTTTTTACGGGATATTTACCGTGGTAAGGTTGTGGAAGGAGTTCCCGATATTTAGGCGCAGTTGCATTCATCATGTGAAGACTCAGGAGAACATGGTGCATGTAACTGTTGGTATTCGTAATGAAAGTTATCATGGCAATCGTTTAAGATTCGGTCTAGTGTTTTGGCTAGGTGGACATATTGTAGAAGATATTTTTTGGGTAGCGTCTATAATAAGATTTAAGTAAAAACCATGCGGTGCTTACTGCAATACTTAAAATTTGACATTAGTTATCAATTTCCACCATTTGTATTCACTGCTGATTAGGTACTATGGGAAATTTCTTGGGGAATTCGGTTGATTCGTTTTAGGAAGTGGTCATTATCATCATCCAGAAGACGTCCACTGCTGAACATACGCCTCCCCCTTTAACCTCCACACTGAACTACATCCTGCCATCTGCATCCACTGGATGCCCGCGACTCTCACGATGTCGTCGGTCCATCTAGTGGGAGGCCTACCTATGCTGCGTCTTCCGGTTCGTAGTCTCCACTCGAGAACCTTTCTTCCCCATCGGTCACCAGTTCTTCAACACCACAATACAATTTTTTCCATTCCACACTACTATGAAATTAGCTCTGTCTTGCTGTATTTCTGAGAAGCTAAGCAAGGAGCTTTAACAGGCGAGCTATAGTTTTAAAAGTTCGGAAATGTATTTGTGATGCATGTGATGTTATAGGTATCCTTGGCGACTTGAATTAAGCAGTCTTCATCTTTCAGACAACCAGTCTGGTTGTTTTTTTTAATTATGATACTGAATAAAACATGAGCGGAGCGGGAAGCGGAAAACTATTAGGTATACATACGGAAAAAAAATCTCACTTCAGTGACATGCGGCATGTAAACATCACATCTTTCTACTGTAGTTAGGTACTATATTTTTTTTTTATACTGGGTGACGAGACGAGCGAAGTCGCTCGCCTGATGGATGTTCACGCTTGCCCATAACAGCTCAACGCCACTCAGAATTTTGAACTTCAACAGTTCAAAACCCTAGATGGCAATGTACTGCGCTCGTCACCCCGAGATATAAGATGTCAAATCTCTGTGTGCCCTGTAATTTCGCTGTTAACATTGCCCTTCAATCCGGAACACAGTAGTGTTTGCACACTACTGTTTGGCGGTTTAATAACTGGCAAAGGTGTGGTACTTCCCCAAGCGGACCCCTGCAAAAGAGTCCTACCACTACAAAAAGATAGGTTGTTTATCAAAAGCAGAATAACTCATGGAAAAATGGTGTTATGTACTCAGGTGACTTTGCTGATTATGAGAAAATCCATTCTTATTTAGGGAGTCAAATAAAACGGTTTAAATACCGAAGCCTCGAGGTTCAGAAAACGTTAGGCAACGTACTCAAATGTAAACAGTGCACAGCTGCTCTGTGTGCTGGACTTAGTTACAAAAGAACCGGAATTTTGTTTGACTTACATTAGCTATGGATTATGAATAAACTTATATATATATTCTATATACATGTATATAAAAATCTCATGTCACGGTGTTGCGGTCGCGGCTCGACCAATTTTTATGTTATTTCAATGTATATTTGGAAAGTATGAGAATAGGTCGTATTTTTCATCATCATCCTCATCATCATCACAATTTTTCGCTACAACGCGGGTGAAACCGCGGGGCGCAGCTAGTATTTTGTATATAAAACAAAGTCGGGTTAATTACAACATTTATAACTCAAGAAAGGCTGGACCGATTTCCATGATTGATTTGTTGGATTCCTCTCTGCCCCGAATAGCAGAAAAGTATTAAAAAATCGGAAAAATTCACTGAAATAAATATATGTAGATAATTCATTTTCCCATACATTTTGTATGGAACGGCAATAATTGAAGTCTATATCTACATTGACATATATTACATCATAGAAATACATGTAACGATTTTGATTGTAATTTTTTTATCTCTTTAATCGTTGAAAATTTGCGAATAATAGGTAACCAAAGGCCCTGGTGCAAAAAAATGGGACCCTATCTAAACTGGGTTACAATATAAAATATAAATAATAGGTACAAAGCTACTTTATCATCAGCTCTTTATTGTGCTCTAAGATACTTAGGTATATGACTTGTGTTTATGAAGGGATTTTTTTCTAAAGTAAGGTACACTTTTAGGTTTGCTGGTCAGGGTCCGAGGGCCTCCTGAGCTTGAGGGCCCCGGTGCATGGCACCGCCTAGCCCTCCGATAGCTACGCCACTGGAGGTAGGCATTCTATACAGGTAGCAAGCTTTTAATTTACGAGTAAGTAGTAAATCCGATTTCTCAAAATATTTCTATGGCATAAGTAACTAGTCCAGTTAAGCCAACATTAAGCAACGTACGCAAATGTAAAGCTTGCACAGGTGTGCACAGTGTGTACACGACTTAGTTCCAACACGGAAACTTGGCACTTCTGTTTACCTTTCATTAGCATGGATTTGAGACAAGCCGTGACAATTAAACAGAGCTTGTTTTTTCGCGTATGGCAATTCCGCGGTTGATCACCAACTCATCTAATATTAAGCGACAACGATGTGGTCAGTGGCGTAGCTATCCTCAAGCTCTGGGGGCCCTCGGACCCTGACCAGCAAACATCAAACTGAACTTGCGGAAAAATTGCCCTTCATGGCTCCATACACATACATGTAGCATAGCAAGTAGCTTTGAGCACAATAAAGAGCTGATCATAAAGTAGCTTTGTACCTTTAAAGTATTTATATTTTTAATACTTGATAAAAACATAACCCAGTTTAGATAGGGCCCCATTTTTTTGCACCAGGGCCTTTGGTTACCTAGCTGCGCCACTGGATGTGGTTACAGTTAATTTGAATGATAACAAATTGTTAACAAATTAATAATGAAAACATTTTAAAACAAGCTTTAAGCTTTCACAATTAAATGCGTAGGTATAAAACATTTCGTGTAACCGTCGAGAAGTTCTCTCTTCAGGCGAAAAAATCATGCGAAATGACTGACTTTTAAACGAAATCCCAATCATAAGTCGGATTTTTGACATAATCATATCGCTAACGTATTGTTTGAACCATTAAAATTCGCTTTCTTCTATCAATAGAAATCTTTCATTTCGCATGATGTTTTAGTGCAAAATATCATAGGAGCGATTAAGAAGTTGAGCCCTAGGTGGGGTTGCAATAATCTCCAAAACATTCTTATAAAATCTTACATTGAATTTTGTCTCGTCGATTTCAATATCAATGTAAGGTTATTGATATATATTTAAACATTCTTATATTATTGACAAGGACGTTTTAAAACCTAATGGGTTTTAAAATGTCCTTGATTATTGATATAAGAATGTTTTTGATATTATGGCAACCCACCAGATCTCAAAATAAGTTGGAAACATACTCGTATTATAATTAAATATATTGAACACTTTATATGCCACTTTTTTGGTTAGATATTTTGACAAGCAGCTGTCATCAAGGCATTAATTCAATCAACAAGGATAACGTTTTAAATACACTAGGTATCATGTTCACAGCGTTATAATTTCCTAGTAGGTAAAGGTCAAATCCTAATACATTAATATCCAAATGTATGCAATTTTAGCCTTGACATAATAAATAAAATACATAAAAATCTGTTAACCATTCAAATTTCCTGGCCAATAAATTAATGGTACGACGTCTCAGACGTGACTAGTTTTATTATTAGATTGACCGATTTAAAATAACAAAGCAATTCTACTTCTACAGGGGACCACGGAACGGTATTACTAAATCAAAAGAGGTCATAGAAATGTGAAAACGTCATTGTCACAAAAAAATAATAGAACGGCTGATATTTTTTTTAGGGTTGGTACCATAGTGAAATTAAAACAATGATGAGTACAATGACCTCCTTTCGGCGTAGGACCACTGCTCCGTGTAACCCGTGTTTTGTTTCGATTTTCTACTTTAATTACTTAAGTACGCACCACAGCTGTAGGTAGGCACGCGCGGTAAACAATTTCCCCCTGGGGAGAAGATGAAAATCCTTTCTCCGTTGTCATTTTCGTCAACCTTCCGAGCACGGCCAAGCCGTGGATAGAGTTTATCTACGGTGGATAGACGGACACGGGAGTATCGTTTACAATTGTTATATACTATTTTACATTCTCTTTGGTCATTGCAAAATTACGTATCTATACCTACTTTCGAGGGACCTTTTTCCGACGCTGTAGAGACTATTTTGATTATCTGTCTTTCACATTCGAAACATCCAAATAAAATTCTTTGTAAATCGAACATTATATTACCCAACTTATAATAATTTTGGTTAGTTTATTTTTAACACAGATCTGTGATTTTTAATGTAAGAGTTAGTAAGTTTTTTTTTAATCTGCCATCGATCTGTTGTCATCAAGTACGTAAATTTTTTTGCAGGTTATAGATTACTCGTATTATAAAGATGTTAAACCGAGCAGTGCTCTCAGAAAGAGAACAAGAGATTAATGAGAGAAAACAGAGAGTCTTAACTCTCTGCTTTACATTGGTTAAGAGACAGAATACGGCATTAAAAATATTGAAACTAGCGTTCTAAAATCATACGCCATCATTTTACGAAATTCAGTCAAAATCTGTCTACTAACTTTTCATAGAAGAAAAGTTTCATGCTCGATTTAAGAATTACATTAAATAAAATGGTCTTGAATTGACCTCATTGATTTAAAAAAAAAGGCAAAATAATTTGCCATAGGTACAAGATAACTTAGATGTCCCTCCAATGGGCCAGTAGGCTATTTGGCAACCCAGACCGTTTAAAAGTTGCCAACTATTGTTTGCAAAAACAGCGTGACGACATACAAAAATACCTTGCCATTATAAACAATCAGCAATCAAATATTACGCACTGTCAATAAAATATTACTTCGTTACTACAATAGTATACCTACTGACATTTTAATATTTTTGTTTTCTTTTCCTACCGAGAGTATTTTGGCGTTGCACATTTTGAGCATTTATTTGTCCCTGTCAAGTATTTAAATGTTTCAAGTTATTGTAAAATAACCAGCTATATTTATAAAAGGCGATGTGTGTATGTATGTATGTATGTTCTCCGTGTATGGACTCCGATACGGCTAAAACGATTTTGATGAAATTTTCAGACAATTTCCAGATAAGCCCAGCGAGTAGGTAAACCTGTGAAGTCTGGTAGTGATTTGATCATCAGTTTTTTTTTTTTATATTATCCCTAAAATAAACAAAACAATAATTGAAGAGTCTACATTGACATATAACGTCTTAAAAAAAATTCTTTTAAGTCAAAGGAGATTACTGTCGCTACCAACGAGGTTGCTTCAAAGAGGTATATATAACGCGGGTGAAATCGCGAAGCGCAGCTAGTATCTAATAATAATGAAATGTAAGTCATGATCAAGTATAATACAAGTCATTTTACTCATGATTTTTCAAGGCTTGCTTGGACGTCTATGAAGTCGCCTACAAGTCGACTCCGTTTAAAATAAACTGGCCAAGTGCGAGTCGGGCTCGCGCACTGAGGGTTCCGTACCACCACAAAATACAATAATTATCAATAAAAAAAAAACATGTTTGTTGTATGGGAGCTGGGAGCCCCTTTAAATATTAATTTTATTTTAATTTAGTTATTTATTTTTAAAGTGAATAATATAACTAAATATTTTGTAAATATTTCAAGCGTCTACCTGTTGCCGTTATCAATATCGGGCACAATCGATCAAAAAACACGTTTGTTGTATGGGAGCCCCCTTAAATATTTACTTTATTCTGTTTTTTAGTATTTGTTGTTATAGCGGCAACAGAAATACATAATCTGAGAAAATTTCAACTGTCTAACTATCACGGTTCATGAGATACAGCCTGGTGACAGACGGACAGACAGACAGACAGACGGACAGACAGCGGAGTCTTAGTAATAGGGTCCCGTTTTACCCTTTGGGTACGGAACCCAAAAAATGTACTTAAGGTGAAACGTTTCACTTTGGCGGGAAATACAAATTTCAAACAGTTTTTTGTTCTTGTAGCTAGGCCGAGTAATTATTGTAAACGATAATCATGTTTGCGAAAATTGATTATTATTCTTTACAAACTCGGGTAAAGTTATTTATCTCCAATGCACATTATTACATACATTAGTCAATAAACAAATTTTTGTTGTTTCAAACGGTTTATTGCCAAATGTAAGTAATGTGGTGAGTAAATGATTAATAGTTTTACATGATAATGTAAAGAACGACCAACAATTTTCGCAAACACTATGCCATTTCACAATAATTAACCGGCCCAGCTACAAGGAGAAAAAAACTGTTTGAAATTTGAATTTCCCGCCAAACATGAAACGTATGACCTTAACCCATTTTAACTGTGTCCTTCTATGTATGCAAATTTTAGGGAATATTACGAGTACAAGTTCCACTTAGATCTTCTACCACAAATTGGTCAATTTTCTTGAGCTCTACATGACTGAGGTTCAAGAACTCCGTTACAAAAAACGTCAGCCCATATCACGATCTCTACGGATCGCGTAGAGTCCTAACTGTCGACAATTATACATTTGTCTTGGTTACCCCTACAAGTTACCAGTTACTCTGCAGTTACCGCATCGCGGTAATGGCTCTACCAATTATTGTACACGTGTAGTCTTGTGGAGTAACGGGAGAATGATAGAGTCTGCTTCAGAAATGGGTGACCAGTGAACACTTACTAGAAGGGAACTCAGATCAGATAAACGAGAGAGATATGGTAAGGTATTTTAATGCCTTTAATTGAATTCATCCGGCAGACAACGTTGCCGCTCTTTTTTGCATGTACTATTAGTTAGTTTATTGGTGTCGCTGCAAGATTCTTTCTGCGTGAAAAATGAGTAAGCGTGCCGTAATTATATTAGTTTTTGCGTTAAGAGGTTTAGCGGTATAATGAAAAAATTTATGCAACATGAAGGACATAACATGAACAATAGATTTATTGTACTAATGCATATGCTTCCTTTGTTTGTCTTATCTGAGGGGTGACTAGTGAACACTTATTACTACAAACTCTATGACTTTTGGGATTTCTACGTAAATAAACGTACCTAGATTTCGCGATTTATAAGACGTCGTATCGCAATAAAAAAACACATCAATCATAGGACTGCACGTCAGAAGTGAAAACTTAAGTAGAAATCCATCTATTCTGCAAGAGATGACGCTGTTTTAAAATACACGGTACTGTGTATTATATATTCTGTGACAGAGTGACGATGGCACGAGTTCCATTATTTTTGTTCACCTAAAAAGTGCTCAACGCGCCTAAAGTTTTCACTTCAAAAACAACTTCAATAAAATAAATTTTTTGAATCGAAAATCTCACTTCATCTTTTAAAGAATACAGATAATGCATATACAGATAATAAAAATAAATTTCTCACCAGGGGCCTTACCCCTAGCTTCACTTTTGCGAGCCAACTTTTAGTAGGTACCTAAAATGAACCAAGTCATTTAAGCTGCATCGTTTAAAAGCGTCTAACTTGAATGGACGAAAATCCGTTTTACTATGCGTGTGTGCGTGAAAATAGCAAAGCTTGGCGGCTATCAAACACCTACCGCTTATCATAGTTGATGGTACCATTTAGACAAATAAAACCTATGCGGGTCAACTTTTCGAGCTAGGGGTAAGGCCCCAGGGGGTCTAAATTAAAAGAAAAACAGCTCACGAAATTAATTAATGCTCCCTAGTCAATAAAGTCTTCATAAGTCATAACTGTTGGCATCTAAAAAGAAAAGCAGTAATTTTATACATTTGAGTTAACTCAGCTATCTAACAAACTCTACATTAATATTCTGCTCACGTTATACTCACGTTTATACTCGTAAGTAGTTTCTGTTTACTTGCCAGGCTCCTCACATTACGCGTTACGTAATATTATTATGAATGTAATAGATATACATATCTGTTTGACGTGATTTCATATTTATATGAACTCCGGTATACCTTTGGTTACATCACAGACCTAAAATTCATGCTGTTATGTCACGTGCGTAAGACCCCTTCTTTTTCAACCGTCTCCAGAAGAGGAGGATCGCAATAGGCCGGTGTTCTAATATTTCACTTATTATAAACTAGCTGCGCTCCGCGGTTTCACCCGCGTGGTGATGAAAATCGATGATGATGATGTAAAGTAGCCTATGTGTTAATCCTGGACATAAGCAATGTATATTCCAAATCCATCCAGCCGTTTCTGCGTGATTGAGTAACAAACATCCATCCATCCATTAATTACATTACTGAAAAAATTATATAAATTGGCTGATAGATTTCTGAGATATCAGTGTTTAAACTTTTTGTGGGGGGTAGAGAGAGGATGCTTTGTACCTCTCCGGCAAAGCGTGTGTTTGTATAGCATTTGTATGGCACGAGCGCGGCTTGACGTCATAACGTGCTAAAGTGCGGTCACTGTCTAGCATGTAATTAAAATAATTAACTCATTGATTTTTGAACAAATTTAAATTTTGTTTTCATTGATAGGCTCCATTTATGATCAGTTTAAAATTTATTTAAAAGTTCAAAAGGCCCCTTCGGCTGTATTTTTTTGATGTTGAAAGAGAATAAGACATATACATACATACTTATATTTAACTGCTTTTCCAAACGTGCTATGTCGTTCTCTCTTTGTACATTTTATACATGCGCTTTTAAACACAGTTACTATATTATCCATCACAAATAATAATATGCAAAGTAGATAACTTTCGTGCATTTTTATGCATTTCACATTCCGTTCCATTCAGAAGTTTAAAAATTCCGTTATAAGCCGCGAAGCTCACAAATAGCGTAATTTACAATATGAATGCCCAAATACTTTGACTCGACGACTATTTATATTCTAAAGAATACGCATGTCTGTCTGTTAATCGTCTTTAACGACGTAAGAATGAACTGTTACTCACTCGAAAATATTTAAAACGGTTCCTAGTTATGTAGAAGTACCTAACTTTAAACTGTCTATTTCAGAGCCCTTACCAAAATCGTTGAGCAAAATACAAAAGTATTTATTTCATATAAAATAAAGATACAATAAAGCAATTGCTTTAGGGCCTCAAACTGGGCTAGGCCTGTATCTTGAGGTCCCAAAAGAATACACTTAAAGAAATATCGCGCGCACGATACACCCTAACTTAAAGTAATAATAAATTATAAACATAAATATGGAGTAGGAAAGAAAGCAATAAGATGAAATGATTTTCTGGGTATTTTCGTACCAAAAATATTTCATGATAACATGCATTTCTATACATATATACAGAATAAACAATTAAAAATGAAATAAAAATATATTGCGGTCTTGCGATCAAAGCTTTCATGTATCGTCTAGGTACAAAATATGTCCAGCAGATCGACGGAGCCATTTGCTACCTCGTCTTCACGTTTGCGGTTAAAATAATTACGTGGGCTCAACGACAAATACTGTTATTTTATTGAAAAGTATTCAGCTTTAATATTGTACAAAAATACCACATGAGGTTGAGAAGGTAAGAAACTTATCGCAGCTATCCGGACCCTGCGGTATTACAGATATCCATATGCGACGGTAATGCTTACCATCGAGCACACAATCCGATTCATTGCCATCTATTGCATTAAAAAAACTACAAAAAGAAACCCAACTACAAATTAGGAAGATCGAACTACAAATGGATCGAACAGATTCCCAAGTTTATTTAAGCCATAAGCGCGTCCACCTCGGATGTCATAATACCCAAACCATTTTACAAATTATAATCTCTCCAAACGGCATTTAGTGGGCACGTGTGAATGGATCGAACATGCGGCGCGGGCGCACTCAAATACACATAATTTACGAGAACAAATAGGAGAGTTTATTTATGTTCATGGAGAGTAACCCTGATTGCTGTGGATTTACGATAGGCTAGCTTTTTTATGTGGTTTTATTTGTTTAATACGAACTCTCATTCACAAAAAGATTTTATATTTGTTTAAATTTACGAAGATTTTTACAATGATCCATATGGTTTCACCGCGGGCGGATCTAATTATTTTGTTAAGTTTGATTATGAGCAAAATCAATCAAGGGTTTGCTATATGGGAAGGTTCTTGGCAAATTACTAATAACAAAGGTTTTAATCTGAAAATTCAGTTTCTAAAATTACCCTTATTAAATTACATTATAACTGACTGCCCTAGCACTACTCATGGAGATTGAGTTTTTATTAATTTGACTGAAGTATTTTTTTAAACATAACATTTATTTTATAGCAATGGTAAGTAACCATACCACAGAATAATAAAGAGCACAGAATCCGTCACGTAATTTACTAAGCGTACAAGGCCGTCTATCTAATAGTATGTAGCCTTTGGAGCCTTTTACAGGTCCCTAGTACAATAAAAGTGTAGAACCCTGCAATTTGCCGTCTTGTCAAAAATATATCTGTTTCGTTCTGGTAACAACATTTTTGGCATATGAGTAAAGAATGTAACATAACATGTTTAATTCGTTTACTGTAACATGTTTAATAAGTTAGAACTACTTCTATGCTTTAGTCCTTTTTTTGAGAACCATACTCAGGCAATGTCTAAATCATTATTAAACAAATTAAGAATATTTGAGGCGTTTGGTGTCGAGACATTGGGCCCTTGGGGACCGGGAGCTCATCTCATTTTCAAAAATCTTTCAGAGCGCCTGGTTAACGTGACGCGTGACCAAAATGCTGGCGTGTATCAAGCTCAACGTATAAGCATTGCAATTCAACGTGGTAATACCGCCAGCATGCTGGGTACGGTGCCAGCTGATAGTGGGCTTGAGCATTTGGATTGTCTTTAGATCTTCAACGGTCTATAGACAGTCTAACTGTTTATGTAGAGTTAGCTTAGGACCCGGGTATGTCCTAAAACTGCGACCAGAACCACCGGAGGATGGGCATCAGCGTCCTAATAGTACACGGTGAACGTATTGCGATCCCCAAGCCGCCTGCCAAGCGTGGGGATTATGACAACACCCCTCCTATGAGGGAGGCCTTGTCCAACAGTGGACGTTAATTGGCTGATGATGTGATGTGAGTGTTAGCTTGTATTTTGTTTAGATAATAAAGGCACTTGCCCGCAAAAAAAAATATATATAGTGACATCAGTTTTCGTTCAGAGCTATGTTTCTTTAGTGATTTAAAGGCGTTGGTTGTTTATTATTCTAACTAAAATTTTGCAAGATTTGGTTCCTCTCCAATAACCAGTTTTATGTGTAACTCATAGCCCTCTTGCATACTATATTACCATCAAATTTCTCTTCTCTTATAACTACTAACTTTTCGTATAATATGTATTATATATTTAACGAGTATGAATAATTTATGAGTGCTCACAACTGTGCAACGCCGTGACATCAGTTAGCAAATCATCCATATAACTATAGGTATGTGGTCTTCAAGGTCGGTCAAGATATTAAACCGTGTAAAAACATTGTTTTTGCTATATTATTAGACACAATATTAATGGTGTGTTTTGATCATTTCTTGCTTATTCTGTTGACTTTGAGAGTTGACTCTAGACTGCGTGTCAATCTGTTGACGTAAGTCGGAATATTTGTTTAAACACATTTTTAAGTTGTTTTTTTTTTTATAAAAACCACAGCAAACAAGTTTGTAGCCCGCCTGATGGTAAGCGGTAATCGCTGCCTATGGGCACCTGCAACACTAGCGGCGTTGCTGGCATGCTCCCAAGCGCAGAAGGTAGGTTCACTACCAACTGAGCCACCGGAGCAGCCTGATGTTTGTTAAAGATAAAATAAGATGTCAATCATCGAAGCAATAATGAAGATGCACACACTTTATGTATATGCAGTGTACATGACAGACTGATGTACTGATTACATCATCACATCATGCAAGGATTCTTGCCATGTAAGGTGCGAGGCTGTCAAGGGCCGCGGCCGGTCAGTTTGTGGTTACGGGAAAACAGGATTATGAGGTCGTTGAAAAACTGCATTGTTCATAAACTTTTATGGCAACGGAACTCTTTCGAAAACACTAAATATTTTACGGAACACTTAAATGAGCAAAACTTGGGTACCGCGTATTAAATCATATAAAATACCTACTTACTACTGCATTGATTCTATTGGAAGTTGATGAAATTGCTTCGATTGGAAGGTACAAAGTCGTTTTTTTCCTGTTTAATTTCAGGCTGATAATGGCGTAGCCCTTGCAAAGGCCTTCATCATCATCATAATTTCAGCCATAGGACGTCCACTGCTGGACATAGGCCTCCCGATCGATTTCCAAAAAGACCGGTTGGAAGCGGCCTGCATCCAGCGTTTTCCTGCGGTCTCTTTTAGATCGTCATTCGTATGTCCATCTTGTGGATGGACGTTCTACGCTGCGCTTACCGGTCCGATGATCATGATGACTATTATTACAAAGAAAACAAACAGATTTCGTTTTTGGATAATTGTAAAAAAAAAAAAACAATCGTCCGCCTGTTTGAATGACATAAAATAGTTACGTTGTATTTGTTTATATATTAACTAGCGACCCGCCCCGGCTTCGCACGGGTATATGTTTTATTATATATATAAACCTTCCGTGATAAATTCTAATCTAACTGATAGTGAAAACCGCATCAAAATCAGTTGCGTAGTTTAAAAGATCTAAGCATATATAGGGACAGACAGGGGGAAGCGACTTGGTTTTATACTATGTAGTGATATTCAAAGAGACCATTGTAAATATATCTATCTAATTATCAACAAGTTATACCACTGGACCAAATTTGATATCATGAAAAAAAGTGTGCTGTTTCATAGATCACTAACATTCACTATTACATTTTGCATGGTCTTGGTCGTATACTAAAATTTGTCAATAATGTTATGAGTAGATCGATTTATATTCATTAGTAATACTAGTATTCCAGTAAAAAAAATTACAAGGCAGTAAAAATATCAATAAATTGGATTTCTAGGCATGATAATCAAATTGCAATATGTATTGTAGGTATAAATATTAAAACATGAGATGCTACCGAGTTTATGGTGTTTTCTCGTTTGTTGGCAAGGCCACCCTGTACTGGCAGCCAATTAACGACTACAGACAACAGATATTACCAATAAATTAAATTATAATCACACAACATGACTATAAATTAAACTATCATTACTGGCAACAAGCTTTCTTAATAGTTTTATTTATAAGCATTGTTAAGTGTTTATTGAATTACCTATTAAGTTGGTTTTAACTCTAATTTTGACAGCTCATTTATCATAATAATGCGATAATGAAACTTCGAAATAAATTATTTTTTAACCTTTAATTTAGAATAATAATCGTATGCCTTGAACTTAAACGTTATGTAAATTAGATTTGAGACAGATTTCTCACATTAAGCCAGTCAAATTCTAATCTATCACTCATTGTTGTAAGCTGCGTAGATTCTGGAGGACGACTAGGAAAGCCGACCCCAATTAAATAAGGGAAAGGGCCGCAAGAAAAAAGATAAGAGCCGATTCAAAAACTACTGAACCAAAGTTATTGAATATTTTTTTGTGGGTGCACTTCAAGAGCATAATAAATAAACTTTTATTATTTTTTTATTAAAATTAAACGATGCTTTATTTTTTATGTAATTTATTTTAACCACCAGCTCCACAATGTCTAATACTAACCCGTTCAATGTTCATGACATTTAACATGCAAACCAAACCTAAAGTAAGTAATTAATGCCATACGGTGAAACACGGTTTAGCCGGCCAATAATATTGTACTGAATTTCATTATAGCCCTGGTTAATAATATGATTTGAATTTAGAATTTGGTACCTCAACTATAAAATTTGTACAACACTACAGTGATTTGTAGTATTCGCGCCTTTTTTTTTTTCTTTTTTGTGTTCTAATAGTGATGGCCAGTTCGACTTGTGAATAAGTTTTTTTTTTTGTGCAAGTTGGTAATGTAAAAAAATTATACGAATTACTTTGTCTTTCCACAACTGTTACTGGTCTAATTGATGAATTTTCAGTATAGGTGTTTACGTTTTAGGCGTGATTGAAACGCGAGCGTACCTAATGAAAGGTTCTAATTCTTAACTTTAAACTCCCTACGCAAAAAGTTCATCAAAATCGGTCAGGAGGAACTAGATCTAATTCAGAAAAAAAAAATACGGATAATCAGAAGTCGGGTAAATATCAGTGGCGTAGCTAGGTAAACAAAGACCCCGGTGCAAAAAATGGGCCCTATATAAACGGGGTTAGGTTTTATCATGTAAAAATATAAATACTTTAACGGTAAAAAGCTACTTTATCATCTATTTATTGTGCTTAAAGCTACTTAGATATTACATGAATGTGTATGAAGGGGTTTTTTTTGCAAGGTTTGCTGGTCAGGGTCCGAGGGCCCCCTGAGCTTGAGGGCCCCGGTGCATGGCACCGCCTACCCCTCCGATAGCTACGCCACTGGTAAAAATAATTCCAAGCGCAGGTTTCACTTTTATCATCGAGATTATAATTTTAATTAATTATTTATTATAATAAAACTATAATTGCGCGGAAACGCGCGCGCTTCCTCGGACGCTCTGGCGCGCATCCGACTGTGACCGCAAGCGCATATCTAACAACTTACGTAAGTTTTACTATAAAAGTGTACATCAGTACCTACTAAAGTATGATAAAAAAATACGTTACACCATTATCTCCACCACCTTGATTCCACTTTTAATTGTGCAAACCGCTAGACTGCGAAAAGTTCTGCCTGGTAGGTTACCATAATCTCAAAAACATTCTTATAACAACCTTACATTTTAGAATCTGCAGTGCAAGTACCGTTCTTTATCGATCGACAAATTCGGTAAAATGCCATAGAACCGATCATAGCGAGTACGGATCAAATGCCATTTATCGAATTTGACGATTTAACTGTCAAATTTGTCGATCGATAAAGAACGGTACTTGCACTGCTGCTTTGCCAACCATCACATAAATTATCTGGAAGATATAACTTTCGATAATCTCACAGTGCGTTTCACAATCCTTTTTTATCATCTGGATACTTAATTATATATTACTCGGGCAGCGAAATGCCAACGCCGCATTATGACGTAATTTTTATGTTTTACTGTCGAATTTCCTAACTTATAGTTGACACTGACAAATACACAAGAAGTTCGATGCCAGAATACTTAAAGTAAAAAAAAACCCTAAACAACAATTTGATAAAAAAAAATGCAACTTGCAACAGTTATAAATGATTATTTACGGAAGAACATATATTAACTGTAGTGAACAACCGTGATAGTTTACAGTGTTTTTTTTTGCTACTTGATCTGACATATAAATTAATAGAAATTTGTTGATGGTAAGTCTTTTTTAATAGTTGTGAGATGCAAGTATCTACAGTGTTTATGTTCTTATTAGCCTAACCAGTACGTTAACGGAACATTTTGAAACAAAAGCACGCGGGTTGCATGCACCAAACGTGAGATTATAAAAAAAAAACTTATCTGACGATCATCTACATCAGTATTTTTCAAACTGTGGGTCACGACCCCCTGGGGGGTCGCCATGCCTCTATAAAGGGGTCGCGAAGCCTCGGTAAAAGAAAAAAAAAACAAAGTACAATATATACATATTTTTTCTAACTAAAATTAATGAGTAATTATAAAAATAAAAAAAGGTTGTACGTATTTGATATTTATAATAAAATACATATTAAAAAAACGTTGTGAAAAAGTTTGAAAAACACTGATCTTCATTATGTTTGCGTGACATTTATTTTTTATCCTTGTTTACATTGGTGACCATTGCTATTATAATTATATAAATAGAGAAGGGACAGAAAAAGCCTTTAGCACATGAAGCTATACATTAGTACTTATATGTAGGTACCTAATGGAATAATGTAAAACTAATAATGATTAAGGCAAATGTTGATAAAAAGTTTATAGATTTTCATTAGGTCATTTTAGTAATTTTGATTATAGACAACCAGTTTCAGATGCTGCATTTTCCGCACTCAATTCATTACCCAATTGCATTGAAAACAAACCTCAAATAAAAATGACAATCTCAGAATATATAAAAAAATAGTACGAACCGTTCGACACCAATATAGCTCGCACGCGCCAACTTAGCAGCACAAATCAATCTACTATCTCGTAGTTGAACCGGTTGCCGGAGGAACATCTGCTACAAGCAAGACAAGTGACGCGACGCGCGAAGATGCGGCGACACTGCGCACGCGAGCGGTGACGCGCGCGCAGACTACTCGGCGCGATCCCTACCACTGGCTAGGCAGGTAGACGAGAGGAAAACTGGGGCGGTTTTCATGGTACGAGGAAAACTGGTGCGATTTTCGTGGTACGAGGAAAACTAAGGTGAGGTTTTCAACTTGTATATAACATGCAAATTTGAAGAATGCGGAACATCGATATAGAGACCCGAATGAAGTGATATTTGTAGATAAGGCACACTGTATTGACTATATAAAAACCATATTCGAATCAAATCATTATCATTAATCAGTTTCTAAGTCAGTTTCGTGATTTCGTTTCTGAGAATGGATAATAATTTATTATTCTTCATTTACTAATTAAATAAATACAAATTTCAATTAAGACAAAAAAATACTAAAGGTACCCCGGAGTTCGACTATGAGTGATCGTATTTTGTAAGTGTATTAAAATCAATTCAAGTCATGACAGTTATTTTCGAGAACGTCATGATTTGGCACCTCCGTGAAGGTGCTACGGATTCCACGACGGATCACCAGATCTGCGTGTGAATACCAAGTTACAAACGTACGGTGCTAACGACCCAAGCTGGCTGCTATAGGCTTTAACAGAAATAGTTTTGGCTAAATGATTTTATTTTATATTTTAGAGGAACTAACAGCATTAAAAATAACAGATATAGATTGCTATATATCTATTATTTTTAATGCTGAAACATATGTTAAAATATAACATGAAAGAGCCAATTGTAAGTTTTCACTAATATAAATTATTTGTATGGTTAGAACGCTTATCGGAAGACGGGCCCTGAAAAGCTATAATTATAACGCATAATGGAAGATTGTAGAAAATTATTTGCATCAAGATGGATCCTTTCATGTAGGTACATGAATACACCCTAGTTCACTTCACTATAAATAGCTCTGGGTTCATAGCCAAGTGATTAACAAATACAGGCACATATCATGTGGCGGTATCATGGAGATCACGATTACCAGATCCGTAACACAGTTTGTCATGAGGAGAACCGTGTAGAGTAGCATGTTTAGGTAAACAATGGACTTGCTATCTGGCATACTGATTTGACAGAGCTGCTTTTGCCAGTTATTGGTATGCCGATTGCAGATAACCAGGTGTTTTGCGTAGATTAAAACGTGAATTGTATATTGCGATTTATTGACGTTGAATTGAAACTGGTAGTGAAGTGCCGAAAAAGACCTAAGACAAATGGTGAAACATTGAGACAATTCTTTTCCTCTATGTGAAGAAGAGAGTAAGAGAGTAAATAGGGACCGCAGACATGATTAAGGTTAGGAGGATACTAGATCGGGTAAAACTATAGGTGCAGAGGACTTAATTAGTAAGGACTGGCTATATTATGATGTCGCTGGGATAAAGTTAGCATATATATAGATTAGATATATGCCGTGAATTTAATTTAAAATTTATAATTTTATTACAGGACTTGTTACTTGTACCATTTTTTATCTAATAATAAAAAACAACGTGCCAATGAATAGATATATATATATATATATATATATATATATATAGATAAGCATGCTGGATATACTGCCAACTGGTAGTGGGTTTGAGCATTTGGATTGTCAATAGACCTTCAACGGTCTATGGACAGTCCAACTGTTTTCGTAGTGTTATGGCGGCTCCACATTAGTGCCGTGAAGCTCCGAGAACAAGCGTGAACGTGAATGTGGAGGGTTTTCGCGTGGTTCACGCGCGTTTACGCCTGTTCCCCGATCAGAGTCGGTATTTTGTCCCGCGACAAAGGGTTCGCGCCCCCTTCGCGCGGCGTTCACGCGTACACATCCACATTCCCGGCCCCGCGTCAGTTTACTTCTTGTTTACTCCGGTCTATAAAGGCGTACGGACGTCATCTACCATCTTCTTTTTTTCCAACGCTTTTTAATATCTTTCTTGTTTTGGACGTCTAAATAGTAATATGTTGCCACAGCAAACAAAGTTATTGCAGCAGCAGATTCTACGTCCATTTCGCGGCGGGTTTCACGAACGACTGTGAGCATCCCGTGAATGTGGAGGGCACGACTTGTGCCGTGAATTCACGGCACTAATGTGGAGCCGCCATTAGTGCTAGCTTGTATTTTGTTTAGTTTTTTTAGATAAGCTAGTTCTTTATATTTCCAATAACGCAAATTCATCGTCAAGAAACTGAAGAATGTAAAATAAGAACAATATCGACTGCCCCGGTGGCTCAGTTGGTGAACCTACTTTCTGTGTATGGGGGCGTGGGTTCGATTCCCATCTAGGACAAACATTTGTGTGAGGAACATTTGTGTTTGTTCTATGTCTGGGTGTCAATATCTATTTAAGTATGTATTTAAAAATATATATGTATGTATATCAGTCTCTGGCAGCCATATTACAAGCTTTGCTTAGTTTGGGGTCAGATGACCATGTGTGCAATAATGTCCCAGATATTTTATTTATTATATACCTCTAGATAAAATTCCGTACATGCAACAATTACTAAATTTACGACTGAGATTCCATTAAGGCAGAATTAGGACATTTTAATTACGAAGTAGGTATAAAGAGCTGTGAGACTCAAGGGTGACATAACGCGGTGAGAACAAAAGTGTAACAAAGAATTATAAAATATGCGGTAACACAATCTCTGAATAAGCAATGTAGGTATGTCCTGGTTTTAAACATGCATGACCTACTGAAAACAGCAATTAGAGATAAAGTATTTTAATTAAGACGTAGTAAAATGAAGATGATTTTGATGCTGCTTCTGGTACAATTATGAAGAACAATGAAAGTGAACATTACTGAGTCCAAGCATTTTATGCAAATCAGAAACTATTTGTTACGAAAGTATAGACACAAGTAACGCGAATTTTCTTTTTTGGTAGCCAAACTCAAATATAAATTGCAATGCGACTTTTAACAACAATATAATTTGTCGCTAAAATAAAGTAGCGATTGCACACCAATAAAACCATACTTTTATTGATTAAAAAACTCGCCACATATACAAAACTGTTTTAATGATGAATTTCTAGTGTAATTCCGCCTCTACGTCGCTACAAGTACAATAAGGATTTTGTGATAAATTTATATAAAAAAAAATATTTTTTTTAAAATTTATATTTTTTTATTGAAAATGGACTTCCGCAAAGTAACGCCTGATTCAATCAACTACTCGCCACATATACCTAACTAAATATCAAAAGTAATTCATTCGACAAAGAAACGTCTATTGGCTGAAGTAAGTATAGTCTAGGTTCAAAGAGACCTAGAGTTCTTTCTAGCTGAATCGAGTAGCATAACTATCCCTTCTAAATTTTTTTGTTCAAGGACATTCCCTAATTGATAGACATTAAATTTCGATGCGCGTATGCAGTAAAAAAACGTTAAGGCGCGATATTCCCACTTTTAAGCAACGCTTATTACTATAGATGAGCATAATCCTTGGTTTATTGTATTAAAGTTGCATTTAGCGGAGCAAAATCATGGCTCTTACACACAGTCGTGCGTATCGCTACTTCTATTTTTGGGGTTTTTCTCATATTTTTCGAAAAGTATAGCTGTAATGTAAAATGTACCTCACCGGTTTCCTTAATAATTATGAAATCTATATATCAAGATATCGCAGACATAATTTAATAAATACGTAATTGAATGAATCCAAAAAAAACAGAGATAAAAGCGCAAATCAGTGCTACTTTGATTTTTTTTTCTATCGAGCGAAATGTGCTTAATCGTGTTTCGGTCTCATGGGTTTCCTAGATAAAACATTCAAATTTGTTATGACACCATTTTTATAATTTTAAGCTAACCATGGAGGTATGCACACTTAATCTATAATGACAATAATTGCTAAAAGTCGGAAAAGAGCGTCTTAATTCCACCACATAGGATTAACTTATGTGATGTGATGATTTAAGTTTTTCATAATCTCTATAGCTCTATAGCTATACGGAAGGCGTCGGGAAGGCCAAAGAATACTGAAACAGATATAAATCTTTTCGACTTACGTTTATAGTTACCAGAGTTGAATTTAAACCTACACGGAAGCCGGAGTACCAACTTTGTAAGTAAATAGCTGTTTGTTTAGGTATGTTTTGAGGCGTGGGAACGCGTCGCAAGGTAAGGAAATTCGGCGATGATGGCACAGCGCTGTGTGCTTGGACAATTAAGTATCGAACGCTAATTAAATAAAGGCTTCTGCAGTTGTTAGCTTGTCAAAATCAGACATCATATACATGGAACTTATGTTTTGGAAAAATATTAGTTGCGTTCAGATTAGTTTTCAGTTTTTGTTACACATAGATAGAAGAGACTATTATAAAATTATGGTTAATCATATGGAATGCGTTGGCCTGTCTTAGAAAACTGACGTA
This sequence comes from Agriopis leucophaearia, assembly GCA_949125355.1. NCBI lineage: Eukaryota > Metazoa > Arthropoda > Insecta > Lepidoptera > Geometridae > Agriopis > Agriopis leucophaearia. The sequence goes on from OX421262.1 coordinate 3,286,300, forward strand.
TTACGTTTAGATAGCTTGTAATAAATTTAAATCTTTATTTGATGCTTCTGACCACTTTATTTGTACAATAGGTAGTATAAATATTATTGAACACCTCAAAAGTGCAAATGTAGTAACCTTGGGCAGTAGGTACATTTTTTAAACTTTTAGGATCGAAACCATGAGCCCGTAGGGATTGAAAGATATTTTTTTAAAGTCTTGTTATCACGTCTTGTCGATGCAACACGTGAGTAAAATGCTGGCTTCTTCTTTGCCAAAAGAGTGAGCATTTCTTAAACAACGTGGTAACTGGATCAGCATTTTGGGAACAATTCCAATTGAATCGGTTTGATAGATTAGTTTTTTGGTAGTTAAGATTTAATTATTGTTTCTCTGCACATAATTTTCTGTTAACATAAATACTTATGTATGTTATTTTCAGAACTTACAAATTATTACCATGATGTGGCAGCTATATTAATTGCTGGGTACGCTGCCAACTGATAGTGGGCTTGAGCATTTGGATTGTCTTTAGACCTTCAACGGTCTATGGACAGTCTTACTGTTTATTTAGTATTACTTTTAGCTAGTATTTTGTTTAGTTAATAAAGGCACTTGCCCTGCATTAAGTCAAACAAAGTCATTAAAAAAAAAAAAAATGCTATATTAATACAATAACAAATTGAACAACGCTGTCATCAAAAACAACTAGCAATAATAATAGCACAGAGGAAATTTCTTTCTGCTAATGGGATATCTAAAATAATAACTGTGCATATAACGTGATATGTGTACAAATATTTTAAGTTTTTTCGAAAAGAGCTGAATCTATTTCAATAAAATTTATATGGGACCATCTCTGAAGTATGAACTACCAAACAAAAAATAATAATCATCTAAATTAATTCATAATTGGCGGAGTAATCGCGTAACAAACATAAAAAAAAATTGTTTTGAGAACCACCTCTTTTTTAAGTTGGTTAATTAATCTTCATCAGGTCACAACGTAGATCAAGCAAGCCCATCTAATCCAAGGCCTGTGATTCAATCTAGTGCTACAAATAGGTACACGGGTTAAACAATTATGCCTGTGATAGACAAAGGCCGCTGATAGTGTTACACAATATTGCTTTAACTGCAGATATGAGTTATGACGCGGCGTGAGGAGGGCATTAAGATACAAAAAAGGTACCAAGTACAAAATGAGAAGAGGTTTCGTATCAATGACAAAGAAAAATGATTATATATTTAAGTGATTTATGCTCCGCAAAAAACAAGAATAAACGGAAACTTGCAGCGATTAAAATGTTATTTGTTGCAAACAATTTTATCATTACACTTAGTAATAAGTTGTAGGGAATAATGACTTAATTTTGTAAAATTATTGAGGTGCGATGTGCGTGCTGTATTATGAACGATATGGTGTATTATAACCTACTAAATATCAAACTAAACCTGTGACCTGTGATCAAAAGATGGTACTCCTAATGTTCTTCTTTATTTAATTGGGCGAACATTCAGAACTCTTAGGTAAGTGATCTCTTTTGGTTTTAACATACCCTTTGCGACCAACTCTGTATGTAATATATTAAATCTAGGTACTCACGCTGGGCGGTGGCTCGACGCGCGCGGGCAGCGCGCGTGCTACATCTGGTGAGCCGGAGCGGTCGCGCTCTCGCATCTCCGTGCTGAGGCTGACTCGAGCTGCACGTGCTGTAACCTCCAGACACCCGCTGGATTTGCTTCTACGAAAGAGGATAAAATAAACACAGCTGCTGCGGTACATCCTAAAGAGAACGATAGTGTTTTCATAAACGCATAAGACGAAAGTTCCGAACAAGTTGTTTATGCCTGAACCTGTACAAGATTAATTTAATATAGGGGTCATTGGCAAAAAGGGGAGAAGGTTTGTTTATTTCAGTGATTTAATTCAATAGCAGATGATGATTAAGATATAGATCCGTATAACTAAACTAGATCCAAGAAAACAACTTCTGCTAGTTTCATTAATTTTGATCAAATGGACAGATAGATATACCAGGTTTTTTTATGTAGAATAAATGGCAAACAAGCTACGGGCCACCTGATGGTAAGTGGTCACCGCTGCCTATAGACACCTACAATACCCGGGGCATTGTCAGTGCGTTGCCTACCTTTGAGGACTCTATTCACCTTTCATTTGAAGCAGTCCAAATTATACCTCGGAGGAAAAACCGAAGGTGGTAAGCCATTCCACAACTTACAAGATTGTCAGATTGAATTAGGTAAGGCAAGAATTAGTCTTTTTGTTTATATTTACCCTCAACTCGATTAATATTATCTTCAGTGATTTTTACCTGACAGGCCTCTCGATGGTCATCATAGAGAGCGGCTGGTCAGGGGCGGGCGGGAGATACATCACATGTCCACCCCACGATAGGTAAGAAGCGCCAGTTCTCCAAGGGCTTACTTCCTCCTAGAACAATGACTATCATGTTACTGGATGATCAAAATGAAGGCACGTGAATTCAACAGCTACTAGGTAGCAAACATAGTTCCCGATATGCAGTTGTGATTTTTCGTCAGATTAAAAATTAAATTAATTTATTGAGACAACAACGAAATACAGAGTTACTAATTCATCGAACTATCTCTTACATTGTGCCCATGATAAAAATGTTTAACGAAGCTGTTTCTCAGATGCCTTTTTCTATTTACCTTTCAGCATCTACACTCAATTCTCAATTATTTATTGCGCAGAAATTAACATACAGATCGTAATCTACACTAATATTATAAAGAGGAAAGATTTGTACCTATTTTTGTGTTTGTAATGAATAGGCTCCGAAAATACTGAACCGATTTGAAAAATTCTTTCACTGTTGGGAAGCTACACTATCCCCGGGTGACATAGGCTATATTATATTTTGTAGCGAGGCCGAAGGCCGAGCTTACACTCGTGCGAAGCCGGGGCGGACGGCTAGTTAGCTAATATAACGAAGGTATCACTTGGTTATGGAACGGATCGATTTATTCCATAATTTATTTTACTTTAACGCATTCAACTAGCTAGGGTATAGTAACATTTCACGAGCAGAGTGCTTTTGGAATTTTGGCAAATTCATTCTCACATAAATATTTTTATATAATTAGCTTTCAATTTCTCATGATAATTTAAGTGACCATTAGATTGATTTGGGCTGGCTGGAGCTACGAATTTCTAATATAGAAGTTGGTAAAATTAATTTAAGTATGTTTATAGTTAGATACTATTGGATAGTTTCGGTTTTCAGCTATCCTCCTAAAAAAAGTGGGTATTTAATTAACGTTTAAAAAAAAAGATATAATATAGAAGCGATTGTTAGAATTTTATATTAATTGAACAAGGTCTAATTTTACTGCCGAAAATTCGGATGCATTATTTATACTGGGCAAAAAAGATATTTGTAGTGTCTACTCTATCATATTTACAAAGACGCCTTACCTTTTCAGAAGGTGGCGCCGATTCTTCTTTGATGACATCTTTATCACTGGAAGCCTTAGGTCTGGTGGATTGGAACAGCAGTGGGTTGGACAGCGAATTGGGCGCAGATTTGGTCAGGAACCAGTTTTGTTCTGGTTCCGGGAGCATCGGCTCGTGTTCTAGGTCGAACCTGCACATCGGATAGGTATGTTTATTAAGTGTATTAGATTACCCAGAATGTAAAAGTTGCATAGAACAATAATATATGAAGTAAACTCGACATACTCGAATTTGGGTGTACAAAAACGATTAAATAATTGCAGAAAAATCTTGATTGGAAAAATTGTTTCGATTGATACGAGTATTTTGAACTTAGCCCATCAGTCATTTGAAATGGAGTGGACCTCTTAATATTTGAAGTACAGTATTATATAGTAGGTAAATAGGTTGATTAATATAAAGCAGGTTTTGGAAAAACGAAAAGCTATTTAATCTGTGGCACAGCATAAACAGTTTTCGAACAGCACTAGATTATTTTGAATTGCTTCATTTTTTTTCATTGTGTTTTACGTTTTAAGATAAAGACATCGTCATGTATCAACGGTAGACTAAATTGTAGTCGATATGAAGTTTTCAAATTAATCTTGAAATTACCTTCTAGATCCCAAAGCGGCTCCAAAAGCTCCAGAAACCGATTTCCTCAGTTTTTGCAAGCTATTGAATCCCTGCTGCAGCTGTTTGCCCTGGAAGCAGTCATAGAAACACGACATCGCTTTAAACTAACCGAGGTTGGTTGTTCTGACAGACATTCGCTGATGAGGAATAAAGGTCAGATTAAAATTCAGGAGATTAAGAAGATTATATTAAAGTGATGAACCAATTAGTTGAAGACGAGGATCGTGTAAAATCTGAGACGCTGCAGCATTTTGGAGTTAAGTGGAAAATAATATAAATGGGTAAAGTAAAGTATAAAGTATTGGTAATCTATTATAAATTACAGGAATTATAATAAACAATAGTTACATAGTAGGCATTTACAACAGAAATTAATAAATTTACCTGCACCAAAGGAAAAATAAAAAATACGATTACTTTCTTAAGTATAACTAGGCAGTAGTGATAATTACTTAGTTAAAATTATGTGTAGTGCATATTAATGTAAAACAAGCAAAGTTAAACAAGTAAGCAAGCTAAGTTAGTAAGAAATTAGAACCTTTACCTTTACTCCTCCTCAGCAATACAAGTCATGGGAGGTTAGGCAAACGAATTAGTATGTTAGTCACATCACAACTCAACTAGAACTTCTACTTTTGTACGAAACTTCCACAAAATAATCTCTCCTTAAAACCGAAAATATAACAAAAGAATTAAAAAAAAAATAATACATAAAAGGATTAACGTTGGCCCAGGTTTACCACCCTGTGGAAGTCCGCTGCCTAACTACTATCGGAAACAAAAGAACCATCACTTAAACTTGCAAAACCTGTTCCCTAACCTCCCTCCAAGCTCCTAAAAACTCACCCTGTCTTGACTATCTCTCGGTAAAGATAGGCTGAAAGGTTGCGAGCCTGGACTGAAGGTGGCAATGGCAGCGGCATGTAGAGGAGTGTTGGTACCAACACCGTCGGAACTGCTATCACCAAGATCTTGTTGGGGAGTCCACGCTATTGGATTGCCATCTTGAGTCTACGGATTGTACATGTACTCGTATTATTAAAATTATTAACATTAATAGGTAGTTTTATGTTTCACAAAGTTATGAATCAGTATTTATACTTAATGAACAAATACTTTGCGTCCATATAATGGAAAAAATATTTTTGGGCCTTTGTTTTGTTTTGTCTTTATCTACAAAAGCATTTTCAAGTCAGCAAACTGCGATATACCTTGGTAGAGGCCCATGTTCAGCCATGAACTTTTGTGAACAGTGCTTATTACTGAAGTCACGAGAATTAATATCAAAGCAAATGGCATAATCTATTTTGTAAGATATTTGTCTTGTAAGATTTGTTTTCTTCAAAAAGTTGTAGATGTTCTTACATGATGCCTTGGAGGTGAATCAAGTCGATGGTCACTGTGCGCGTGGTCTCCACTAATCCCCGAGTCTCCTGACTTGTCAGCCGATTCCTCCGATCTCGGCGATGATTCCGGGGATATCTGATGCTCTGGAGACATTTTGGTTTCTACTGCTAACGGCTGAGTTTCTGAAAACGAACGGTTCTGTTTATAATTCAAATAATTTTCAAAATTTTTATGAAGTGAGAAGACCACGAAGATGTCAAGTAGCTTGAAATTTAAGGTTTTACTTTACTGAGGGGCTATGTTCAGCAGTGAACGTCTTACAGCTGATGATGATAAGGATGACCACAAGTGACGGTACGGTTAAAGATGATAAGACATTTTACTCTACTTGCCTACCTAAATCAAATAATAGGTTTTAATGGTAGTATAATTTCCTTGATGTATCGTACCAGCGGCAAGATGAGCATCTAAACTAGCGAGTTGCCTCCAAGCAGCCGCGGGGGAAAATCTCGGCATGCTCGGCGGCTTCTTGGGCAGGGTGGGGCGCAGACGCAGCGCGATACCAAGTGAGCCCTCCGAGCCTTCTCCCTCGGATCCTTCGGATGATAGCGCTGATTCTGATGACACTGTAAATAAAACCTTCAAGTTAGCATCCAAAAATAAAGTGACTATTGTACCAGACAGTAATACGAATAGGTAAGCCACAATGAGGAGTTTCTTTTATTGGAAATTTATGGCTAGACCTAAATAATGGACAGAGATAGTAAAAAGTGAAAAAGTGTTGGCTAAATTATGACACTAGAAATTATAATCACGAACTTACGTCAATTAAGGAAAATTAATCGCTTTATAATTATTACTTACGCAAGTGCTTTCTAGATTATATGACAAACAAAACCATAGCTGACACTGTTATTCAAGATTGTTCTGGTTTAGAAGTTTTACTCACAGTTTTTAATTCTACAATCTTCTTTTAACTTGGCGTTAAACTTTTCAAACTCAGCATCTTCATCGTGGTATCCCAGTAGTTTCTGTTCAATAAGTCTGAAGTCTCCAATCTCCTCGATGATGGGACTGCCCAGACCTGGAAAATCTTTCGAATGTTCGCGAGGCTCGGTTTGTTTGCTTTCTATCATCCCAAAGTAAAACTGCTTGGACGGTGGGGATTGTAGGTGTCTGTAAAAAGAAATCCATACATTTACATGATACATGATGATTAGTACAATTTATATATTTTAAATTGTCAAAGGATTTTTTTATACTTTTCTTTTGTGACTTGGTTGACTGCCTCCTTTTTCCTTGTGGGCGAATGTTCAGGAGTAGATTCCTTGCCTGAAGCTTGTCCTCTATCAGGCATTGACTTGCCGTTTTCGTTGCTGTTGGATTTGAATTTGCTGGCAGTAATTTTTCCATGAGCGTTATTTGACGCGCCTATTTTGGGTTTGACATCATTACTTCTATTCAAAGGCCGTCTGCTATTTGCTGTTTTATCATGTTTGTTCAAATTAGATAGACTAGACTCTTTGACTTTACTCTGGACTTTCGTTGGGTTTGGTTTCTGCACACTCGTTTTATTATTTTGACTAGTTTTGTTTTCACTTAAATTATTTTTATTGCCTAATTCATTTCTTATTCTACTCGTAGCTTTCTTTAGCTCTGTTTGAAATTCATCTTTTTCTTCATTATTTTTCTGTAATAGTGAAGGAAGAGATTTTCTCAGTGGTTTGGCGCTTTCGGCTAGCTGGCTGAATTTATTTGTTTTCAGCTGTTCACCGATTGCTTTCATTTTGCTTTCATGTGTCGCTCTAGGAGACTCGCTTTCTCTTTCACTCGCGATCAGACTGTCATCAAAAGTCTTCTCTCTCCTCAGAGTGGGTAATTGAATTTCATCTTTTCTAAATCTTTCTGAATGCCTAAAATTTCTGTTTAATAATGGCGTTTTCCATGCTTCACTTTGTTCGTTTGTTTTGGATGTTTTTGCTCTGCATCCACTGACTCTATCAGTTCTTGTCTTTTTGTAGTCTTGTTTGTTTTGCAGTAATCGTTCCTCTCTTTTCAGTGATGCTGTGCTTTGGATCATATCTGTGTTGTCAGGATATTTGAAATGTTGTTCTTTGTCTTTGAAGGGTGACCTGTATCGCCTCTCAAAAGATTGATTGTCGTGCAGTTCCAGTGATTTGTATTCAGTGTAGTTAGTTCTGTAAGCGATTTTACCGTTGTCGTGACCGTTTAGTTTTTTGGTTTCATTTCTGGTTTTGAACAGTCTCAACTTTCTGTGAGTTTCGGGTCTCACGTTCCCTTCGCTGGAATCTGGCGATGAACCCTCGTATTGCTGAAACCAGAAAAATATTTCTATTAATAAAGGCTCAACAACATTCAACAACACAACACATGTCTACAACAAAATTATTTCACTCTCTCTCTATATATACGACTTTCAGATGTGGTCTTAATTAGTCATGCTTGTAGTTACTTACTTCGTTATTAGGCGGTGGGGGTGCTCGGTACTTCTTCCTAAAATTTTTGTTATTTGTTTTCGTCTTCTGTTCCTCTTCTATCCTTAAATCTGGTTCTGATCCAAACTTCTTGTTTATACTCGAACTACCTGGAATTCATAATTATCTTTTTACTTTAGCGTTTTTCGCATATATTTTATAGTATACAACTGCTCTTACCAAACATTTCAAGGCATGTCTAACCCTTTTTATTGATATTGCACGGGAATTACTAACGTAAGATATACGTCGTCATGTAAAGCGAGAAGAAGCCGCGCAGGCGCGTATTTACCTTGAAAAAGTGGTTGTGAAGTGTTTGTGAAAAAGTGCCAAATGTGGTTGAAACTAAAGTCGGAGTAACCAGCTTAAACTTACGTGAGTAATTCGCATGTAATATAAATAAAATGTGTGAAATCACGTCAGTTTCCATATCTCACCCTAATTCTGAAATCTTAAGGATTTTTTCATATTAACGATCAGTGTATAATACTCACTCTCGTTATGACTGTGGTCCAGATTGGTGTGCGAGCGGTGCAGAGGATCACGCTCTCTTGCTCGCATCTCGCTGCTGTCACCGGCTGCGCCCGCTGACCGGGACCGGTACACGTTAGAGTGCTGAAACATCAAAACGAAGGTATGTCTCTTTTTGGGTAAATGTTAGATCTCCGACTACTCTTAGGCATTTGGCGTAAGAAAACATCGGGGCTGCTTTTAGTTTTTTTTGGGGCTGGTAAAAATGATTCACAGGGTGTCATTTTAGTTTAATTTCACTTGCTTCCAATTTGCCAACTAACACAATTTACACAAAAAGTTGTTTGTTTACCACATGTCCGTTGGGCGTTCTGGTGATTTCGTGGTTGGAGCCCGGTCGGCGACCGCTGATGGTGCCGCCGGAGTGCAGGATGGCGCCGTTGTCGGTGCTACGCAGGCGTGGCGACTCCGCCAGCGAAGGCAACACCTGAAATATGTACAGATGGTCGGTGAGTACGGCTTTTCTACACTTTTCTCTTCAAGAACAAAGTTTTATAAGATATCTTACATCCACAATACACACATACCAAGCTTATACTGGTATTTTGCCACAGTAATCGCATTTTTTTATGGTATGACTCTTTTGCTGTACATGGAAAGTACCATGCCTACTCCAGTTATTTAACCGCTAAGGAGCAGTGTGTAAATTTTATTATATTCTAGATTAAAAGGCAATGTTTCCAGACTTCTCAGTAAAATAATTGAGTGTAATAAAATTTTACATTCGTCTATAACAACATAATCATAGAGTGTCGGGCGCAGTGCACTGCCGCGCATAGTTTTGAGCTGTTTCTGGGTGGCAGGCAATGAATTATAACGGGTAAACGTGACGATTACCATCAGACGAGTGATATGCTCGACTCATCCCTCGTTATACATAATTATGAACATTTGTGTTTGGTTTCTGTCTGGGTGTTAATAGCTATTTAAGTATGTATTTAAAAATATATATGTATGTATATCAGTCTCTGGCAGCCATATTACAAGCTTTGTTTAGTTTGGGGTCAGATGACCATGTGTGCAATAATGTCCCATATATTTATTTATTATTTTTATGCAACGTAAAAAGTTTTATGTGGTGTCGTAATCAACAGTATTCTGCCACTGCCCATAGGTAAGTTAAGTAGAGGTAAAGATTGGGAATTAAGTATGTCATGATCGGCCCACCATTCCCACTACCGGGGCACAGGCCTTCTCTCAGAGAGAGAGAGAGAGAAAGGATCCCGTAGTGGTTGTTGGTGGATGTCATGTCTTTCAAATTTCAAATTCAAACAAACTTTTCAAAATCAATTTGATTTTTCAAATCAATTTCAAAATCTTTTTCGTCACCGTTTTTGAGCAATCGCACCTGCACGTAATGTATTTAAGTACTAAATAGGTCATTGGTGCAGGGCCGAGGATCGAACCAGGAGATATTACCACACATATTACCTCCCGGCCACCTTCGGGTCCATATGTTGGGAGGCTTACCTACGCTGCGTCTTCCGGTTCGTGGTCTCCACTCAAGAACCTTTCTCCCCCATCGGCTATCAGTTCTTTAAGCGATGTGGCTTGCCATTTCAATTTACGAATTTTTATAGCAATGTTCAATTGGACGAAAAGATCCCACCCTCTAATATGTACGTATTAATCAATGTAAGCGTAGGTAGGCCTCCCACTAGGTGGACCGACGACATTGTGAGAGTCGCGGGCATCCAGTGGATGCAGATGGCAGGATGTCGTTCAGTGTGGAGGTTAAAGGGGGAGGCCTATGTTGAGCAGTGGACGTCTTCTGGCTGATGATGATGAATCAATGTAAAAGGTGATATTTTATGTTACCTTGGGCGCCAGGCGCGGAGGCTCATGCGGCAGCGTGTGCGCGCGGCGGGCTCGCTGCGGCACTGCCGCGGCCGGATGGCTGCCCGCCTGGCCCATGGCGCGACCGCTGCCTGCTGCACTACTCTATCACCCTCATCTGGAAAAAAATATCCTTCATTAGCATTTTACTATGACCAGAGAAAAGTAAGAGGCCTGTGCCCAGCAGTGTAATAAAGAATTCAAGGCTCGTAAGAAGTCCAACAATAATACAAATATATTTTAGAGGCATGCTACCGAATATTTAAAGTTTCAGTTATTCTAGCAAGGGGGGGGGGGGTTTATAATGTGTATGTGATGTGTGTGATTGTCGACTTTGAGTGAATGAACAATGAAAAGAAATGCTCACTGCTTAGAATCGGTAATGAAGTTTTCGATGTCCTCATAAGTATGTCAGTTAGTAACCATTTCCGAGCTGCCAGTTTTACTTTCAACGACCTGTCGTCTTTTTAATTTGGAAGGGCTCATAACTTCATTTTTTGTATAGACGTGAAAGGAGACAGTTCGTACGACGATTTGCAAAATCAGACACTAGATATGGGCACTCTGCGAAGATTCGCCTCTTTACCACCAGTTCTGCAATCTGGCTAGAGTGGCCTAGAAGGGCCTTGTGGAGATGTGATTAGCGAAAATGGCTACAAATACATAGTATACTAGCTGTGCCTCGCAGTTTTGCGCACTATTATTTTCATTTTTCCACGTTCGTATTGCAATAAAAAGTACCTATGTCTCCACTCTTGATCACGTCTAGCAGTAATTTGTGCGACAGAACTAACCGGCCCACTGCCATTTCAGCTTGCTAATACGCTGAACTATGTTTGTTAAACCTATACTTTTATGAATTTGGACGATCATTCCGTTGGCCATGAACGAGGATCCGAAGTCATGATTGGAATGTCGATAGATCTTGTGAAAGACCCGAAGTTATTCCATTTTCTCTCTCTTGTAATCCCCGGGGCGTGGACGCGTGAGGCCCAATAATTTACTATATTAACGTAATTTATGTCCCACAGAATGGTGTTTCAGATTTATGATAGAAAGCTACGCTTAAAAATATAAAACACGTCGGCTACTTAATTTGTTTTGGGACAATAACCCTCAGGGAGGTCAAGGTTGGTTGTTATTGATATTAAAATATTGTACACTATGTTTTTATTATGCTTGTAATGGAACTAACGAGATGTCCAAGGAATTTGTTCGGTAGTTCCTGCCGTGGCATTTTAAAATTCAATGATTTCATAATTTATTATTAAATAAAATGTCAGTCGTATCCTTTTTAACCAATAGTGATACCGCCTCTATTCAAATGAAGCCAATTAAATAGATAAATAAACTCTTTATTAACCGAAAAAATGGAGAGGTTCTCAATTCGTTTTATTTTTAAATATGTTACTTCAGAACTCCTTCATTTAAGAACCGTTTTGGAAAATTCTTTTTTTAATTGAAAGGATATTTTATATTCATAGACATAGACATAATTTATTTGTGGCAAAAAAAAAACAATGTACAATAGAAAATTAAAACGATAAAAAATTTAAATTCCGATTGGTCCCATAGTGAATTCATCAAATCAATTCAGTGGTTTTCTTTTAAATAAAAATAACTGGAAAATGTTGTCACCTGTCATAATGTGATCATCCAAGTAACCAAATTTTCCCATTTTATACAAATTATGTTAAATCGCTTTTTTAAATTGATAATTTAATTTTTATAATAGGTACCATAGGTGGTAAACAAGCTAACGGACCGCCTGATGGTAAGCGATCTTCGTCGCCTATGGATACCTGTAACACCAGGGGCATCCCAGATACGCTTCTGAAACCAAATCATCAATTCAGACTGGGGGATCTTTCATTCTAATGTATACTGTTAATTTCCTTGTATTCTCTAAAATAGAAAAAAACCTGAGATAAACAATAAAGAGTTTTATCTATCTATAGATACTCGTAAATCACAGATAAGACCAACTACTTTCCTTTTTTATGTCATAGTTGGCAAAAACGCAGACGGACTGCCTGTCGTGTATGGATACTTGTAACACCAGAGGCATCAAAACTACGTTGCCGACTCTTTAAGAGCTATTAACTCGCCTTTTACTGGTTTACTGGTTTTTACTGGTCGTTTACTATAATTGCTATTGCTTTCCATCCAACAGAGTTCACAATTTAACCACAGAAAAGAGAAGTAAATAGAACGGAAAAGAGAAGGAAAATCTGACGCCAGGTATTTTGACATAACCTTGATTGAACTTTCTTATATATGTCAACGGGTCGAACTCCGCGTTACAGTTGCTATGGATTTATATGGGTGCAACTGGCTACAACAAATTACTTATAAAAATGCCTTGACAGCCGTTTTTTTTTTCTTTTTTGTTATTTTAACCGTGTAGCGATAAACTTCACAACATTTAGATATTAAAGGGGCGTAATCTATAACAACGTGAGCCTTCTCCGGGTTATACCCCTACCACAACTAACGTATGAAAGTAAGAAGTGAAACTGTGCGACCACACGAAAGCCTACATATTGTGGACGCGAAGCGATTAGAGGAATTGCAATGAAAATGAGAGAAATGAGCGATTTGAACGTTGCGTTGTGTCCCGTCTTGTGACGTCGCATGCGGATTTATTACTGGTCAGGGTTGCCAATGTTGCCTTCCTGTTCAACAGATTTAAAAAATAGGTATTTTATTCGATTGTATTTTTTGTGCCATACCTAGGTGGCAAACAAGCAGATAGACCGACTGATTGTAAGCTATCACCGTCGCCTATCACAGAGGCATCACAGATACGTTGCCGACCCTTAAAGACTTTATTAACAGCCCTTTTGAAGAACCCCCTATTACTTGGAAATGCCGCGGGAGGGATGGAGGGGGAGCTCATTCCACAAATTGCACAAATGTAAGTTACGCGATATACGAGTATTTACCGATTATGTACCGAGTTTAATAATAATTTTTAGGCTATGTTTTGATGGTGGTCCCTTTCAGCCTAACTTCTCTTTTGGATCTTGCCCAATATTCTACGGAAGTTAGGTTGAACTCGCGTCTAGACCAAATTGTCGCCAAAAGAAGAATATAAAAAAAAACATTTAAATATTTAACGGGAAATTGGAGTATATCAGCGATTTTAAAGCGTAAGCAGTTTTTTTTATTTTTAAACTGCGAGGTTATTTCAAATTGTTATTTAGAAAGGCGTCCAAAACATGCATCAACACTGGCTTACCAAAAATTTGGCTCAATTGGCATGCATTCTACGTGATTATACATTCTATTCATACGTGACGCCCGTCCCAGTTCTACTTTTCTATTCTTAAACATTATAAAAATTCACCAGGTAAAAAGGCAAGAACAATTCAATGCAAAACACCCGACACCCCTTACTGAAGGTAAAAGTGCATAGCGATCGCCAATTTCACCGCGCATGCGCTCACCCACTTTCTTTATGGTAATAAACACATCCATTCTGATGATCACGCGGAGAGGATGTGCTTTAAATATTCACTTAAGATTTTATTTGTAAAACACGAGCTGGACCGCACTACACTTGAGTTTAGTTTTTTATTAATTAATTGGTTTGCGCTTGACCGTCACCTTGCCTGATGTTAAGTGATGATGCGGTCTACGGTTGAGCACGCTTGTCTAGAAGAAACCAATTCACGTGCGATTTGAAGACACCTAGGTTAATTGTTACTATCGGGGAACACCCATTCGGATGGAATTGAAAACTTATCTCCTGAAGTCAGTTAATATAAAAAAGCAAGATTTAAAGGTGCATAAATGGAAATAAACCTAAATCATTTCTCAATATAAAATCATCTAAAACAAGTATAATAGTGAAAGCAAACCTTACGAACCGAATACCATAAATTTCAAGTTTACAACCTTTTAACCCAGTGAAGAACCTGTTGCCCTAACCTTCATTGTGCCCATCGTTTAGGCAAACTAGGCCTATTAGCATGCCATGGCACACAAAGAAGACACATAAACGAATATAGAAGATGTTAGCGGTCTTTTTGGAATCTGTTTATATCACGTTAAAGTTTCTTACTAACATTTATTAGCGTATTTGAAAACACGCCTGCCCGAGGCCAGCATACCATTTCGTCCCGTTTGCCGTCACGTGGGCCGTGGTGTGAGCTCGGAAGTTTCTGCTGGACCTGGGACGCCGCATGAGTGAAAACGGGCTCGATCTTCGATCGGGTTGGTTCCTGGCCTAGCAGATTTATCTGGCGATGCAGCGGGAGAAAGCGGCTAGTGTACTGGGGACTTTCGGTCGGGGCTCGATGTGGGCGGAAAACTTTTTGAGTAATTGATAATAGCTAATTGGCTTTTAAAGTTATGTTGGTCTGCATGTATAGATTATTTATTATAACACTTTATTTTATAAAATACTTGGGTCTAGCCCGGACATTTCGTAGGTATTGGTGGAGCCGAAACCAACACCAAGAGGCCCTGTTAAATATAAAATACTAGCCGTCCGCCCCGGCTTCGCACGAGTGTAAGCTCGGCCTTCGGCCTCGCTACAAAATATAATATAGCCTATGTCACCCGGGGATAGTGTAGCTTCCCAACAGTGAAAGAATTTTTCAAATCGGTTCAGTAGTTTCGGAGCCTATTCATTACAAACATACAAACATACAAAAATAGGTACAAATCTTTCCTCTTTATAATATTAGTGTGTAGACATGCAATTATGGAATATGTATAATCTGTATGTAAAGGAAGCTATTGTACAGTATAGGATTTAAAAAAAACTAGGCTATTGAGGTGAACAACTTGTGGATAGGTGAACAGATCTATTGGATGAGAAACGGCACCTGACTTATCTTATCTCATCTCAAATATATTTAGGCAACATTGGCGTGGGTGGCTTAGGGTATCGAGAGGTGTGCTGCACTTTCACTAAGAACTATTCGCGGCGTTATGCGCTTTAACACTTCCACCCTGGAGCGTAGGTTCTTAGCCTTTGCTGTTTCCACCACCGGACGCGATTAAGGCAAGCCAGGGGTCGGGGTCTGGGGTTTTAGCCCCCTGGAATCGGGGTACGCGATGTCGCCACTCACTCAGATTATTATTATTATTACATAACCGATCTCGATTAAATTTTGCGAAGAAATAGCATGAACAAACAATACTGTATTTATCGGAAAATTTCGGGAGAACACACGCAATTGTAGAATTTTACGTACTTATTCGGTTATCAAACCAACTGATAACAAAATCGTATTTTACACATTAGCTGTCTTGTCCTCAAGATCATCTTCGTTTATTCTTGAGCCAACGTGCTATATGTGTATATCAGTTCTCGCCATTCTTTCTCCGATTTCCACATCGACGTAAAGATGAACGAAAACTATCAAAAAAGCCAGGGTTAAGATACCACCAATAATGGTATAAGTAAACTTTGGACTCTCTAGATTTTGTGTCTTTAGAGAATATGATGAAATAATGTTAATCTAGGTACATGCGCAACGCCGTATGTAAATATAACAGATTGAAAATGGACGAACAATTATTTTATCTCCAGCGCCCATCTATATATATAAAAAACTCAGACTTTCTAGTTTCTGTGGAATTAATTGCGCATATGTTTTGTTGTTTTTACATTAAACATGCGGCTTTCTCATTAGATAAACACTAGTATCATTGAAACAATGAATGTAATCGCTGCTGTGCCCGATCTCAAATGAAATGTCATTTTGAGAGCACACGCTCTGATTGCCACAGATGGACGAGTAGATACTATGGCAGCAAATGCATATGGATGGAATTTTAGGCTCAGCGCTCACTGGAGAGAATTTTCAACCTTTTTCTCTGGAGAATATTTAACCTTTTTCGGCTAGCGCTGAAATTGTACCTCATCTACTTATCTCGCCTCGCTTTTTGAACAGACTTCCAAAAAGGAGGAGGTTATCAATTCTACTGTTTCTTTTTATGTTTGTTACCTCAGAACTTTTGATTGGGTGAAAATTGGTCCAGTTCTGATGAAGTCGGTTTTTATTATTGATAATTATTTTAGTTTTTTTTTGCCTGCCAGACACATTTTTCTGTTATTAAATTGTGTTTGTGTATGTGTCTGTTTTTATATACTGACCTATTTTGACATGTACTATCAGCTTTTTTTTAATTTAAGTTTTTATTTGTTTTGATTATGTATTTTAAATGTTGTAAAACTGTATGGACTTTGTCTGGAATAAATAAATACATATTATGTACTCTTACGCTAATCCGCCGCCATTGAAAATCTTCATCTCGATAAATCGCCGTCTATGCGTATGACAAATCCTAACCAAACCAAATGTGACATTTTGCCAACTAAAAGTTCGTCGTCTGCGTTTAGCCAGATACACGTTGCATACTATATGTATATGTATGTGAATGTATAATGTAGATGTGTGTGTGCGTAGCGCGAACAGGTGCGCTTGCGCATGCCACTGGCGCACGCGAGCCGATCGCACGATTTGAAGTCGATTATTTCGTGTGCCAGCGAGTGCGTTAGATCTTTAAGTTATTTGCGATGGATTTGAAAGCGATTTTGCGCAGGTTTAATTGGCGGAAGTTATCGAAATTCTGATGGAGAGATTTGACTTGTTATTTTTTATTCATTTACCATTTTTTCTTTGTTTCTACAAGATTTTGTTTAACTTACATCTTTCATGTAATCTCAAACAATGTCCTTAGTTTACTCATAAGTATGTGTAACAGGTGTTTGGCCACTGTCAAGTTTCCGATTAAAGTTTTACAGTCCAGTACAAAAATGCGACCACATCTTAAAAAAAAAAAAACAATTGATGCACGTTTACAATGACGACCGAAAAGGTAGTTTAAAAAAAGTTCCTATCATGTGTCAATTATTTTTAATTCTTTACATAAACAGAAACGTGAAAATCTTCCTAACCTCAGATCAGAGTGATGAACCAAGGATGATTATTGTTTCTAAGTTCTTTTGGTACTTCACCTCGGAGTTCAAAGGCTCCATTGAGCCACGACAGCCGGTCGCGGTCGGATGACTGACGCCGCTCTGTCTGCCTCGTTACGTTAGCCTAACTAGCCACCTACCACAGAATAGAGAATAGTTACCATACTTGCCGCGGTTTTTGCGCCAAATTAGGGCGCAGTGACCATTAAACAGGAGCGGTAACGCTTGGTGGTGTCCGATGGGAACCAGCGACGATGCACTATCTGAGAATCAAGGAAAAATTTCTGAAGTTGTGGCAGTGGAAATTCTATCAACATTTCACCAAGCGCTTAAATGTATTCTGTCTGGTTGCCTCTCTCTACAGTAGGTACAACCTAAGCGTTTATTGTCTTCTTCTACATCAGAGGTTCCCAGACATTTTTTCTCATAGACCACTTTAAAAGTTTAGCTGGTTCCGGTGGATCCCCTGTACTATATTTCTACGATAAATACGATAACGCGACAAAAACGTAGACCCCCCTTTGAGTCTCACGTGGAGCCCTGGGGGTTCACACGGACAACTTTGGGAACCTCTGGTCTGCATCATCACATAGGCGAAATTGTAGTAAAAAATATTTTTTTAATATTTCTGTAAGCGTCCTTTAATACCACAGCACAGTAGTTTTATTCCTATTTCTTAACGTGCGTTTTTAAAAGGCGCCCCTTTATTTTATCACAATCTAGTCTAACAAGTAAACTAATTGTAACCTAAGCTTTTGTGTATGTAACTATAATAATTTTATCAATAGAAAAAAAAACGACTTCATAAAAATGACAGAACTGGACCAAATTGGGGCCACACATGAAGCACCAGCTTTCAAATAAAAAAAGAATAATCAAAAAAGGTTCACCCAGTCGAAAATAAAAAAAATAAAAAACAGTCGAATTGAGAACTTCCACCTTTTTGGAAGTCGGTTAAAAACTAAGAATGTGTTCAATAGCACGTTTCTTATTGTCTCTACTAAGGGGAAGACTTTGTTCACGTGATCTTTAACGGTAGTTCTACACTACTTATCACTTACAGTAGGTTTTTCACTACACTAACTCGAAAAGATTTGTTTTCCTATGTCTTCTATTATTTTTTTGTGTAATCAAGGAGCGGGATGGTCATCGACATTCGACATTCTCATTTCCAGAGCTTCGGCGTACTTTTGAATAACATTTTGAATAAACTCTACTTGAAGGTCCCGATGGAGGATGCTATTTTTAATGTACCACATGCATTTCCAATGCAAATGCAACTTTTTGTTCTGGATTATTTCCATCATTCGTTTACGAAAAAAACTATAATAGATAAGAGATAACAAGCGATCTACAAAGCGTTCTACGTGTTATAAACGCATGGCGTTAGTACAAGCGGAAATAATGGCATAAGGTCTTGTCAACGGTACTTGTTGAAATAGGATTACGGCGCTAAGTGGCCTATCACCACGGAATCCTGAGACAGCTGGGAGTACGAATAGATACTGTTAACTATCTATTTTCTATCATCTGATACATTTCGGCGAGTGTGCGTCAAGAGCTTTTTGATCTTATTACACCCGCCCCCGTTTACTACGGGACAAGTAGAAGGACTGCACACTACCACTCCTTCCTCGTGGCAATTCTAAAGATTCGTACACAATGATTTGGGTCGTCTTTTATGATACGTACTGCCCAAGAATGGAACTCCCTGCCGTCCTCCTTGTTTCCTAAGAACTACAATCTAAGCGTCTTCAATCAACGTGTTCCATCCTATGCCACACCGTCGCATACCGTCAAGGGTGTTGGTGACCAAACTTAGATCTATTATATGTATAAAAAGGTAAAGTATAGAAATTAAGTGGCTGTGACTGAAAAAGAAGAGAACCGGGATGAATAGCTTTCCTCTGAACAGGCCTATATATTTTATTGGATGGATTCTCAAAAGATGCACTTCTCTAGCTTCTCTTTCTCTAGCTGATCCTATTAGATCACCAAGCCATCAAGACAAGCAACATTAAACTTTATTTAGAAACCACGCTAAATTTTTGGTCACTTGTTTGTTTCGTCTACCCCCACAGTAAACTCGATCTAAGCATTTAATTAAATTTGCTCTGATAGCATTATTTCTGATCTGCAATAACATTGTAAAAAGCCGAATGAAAACCGTGGATTTAGATCGCATTTGCAAGGTTTTTAAACGTAAAACTGTAGCAGGTAACCGATATACCTACTTCAATGAAAAAATAAAAGAAAATGTACCTATATTGTTTCGCTTTTTACAATGTAATTGAATCTTCAATTACATTAGAGTAAATAAATGTTTGGAACGAGTTTAGGGCTAGCTACAACAGCCTAGCTACGGGTAACATGTAGGCAAGTAGCACAATCTGTGCTAATCGTCAGATCTGCGAGATGTTCCCAAGATGGTGAGTGCGCGGAAGCGCCGTGCGAATAATTTTCCGCGTCCGTGCGCCGCTGCGCATGCGCGGTGGCTGCGCGGGTAACTGTTAACTATTTAATGATCGCCTCCGGCGCAGGCAGAGACACTGTGAGGATACACAGCACACGGAGAAGATTGATTGTAAGGTTTTAAATAGTTTATCTTGTGAAGAAAAAGTTTCTGTGCTTCACGAAAAACGAGTGGAGGACAGGAATAGTATTGTCTGCCTATTCTTGCCTGCCTCGTGGGGCCGACAAGAATAAACGGCTCAAAACCCTTTTTTAGGTTGCGCTTGTAAAAGGGCCCCTTAATTGTATTAAAATCTAGCCTAATGTTACCTAAGGAGTAATATAATTCTAACGTAAACTTCTACGTCTGTTATTTTGAAAACTAAGAATGTATCCAATACCATGTTTCTTATTTTTATTAAGGAAACTGACGTGGTTTTCACACATTTTATTTATATTACACAGGAATTACTCACGTAAGATTAGGCCGGTTACTCCGACTATAATTTCAACTGCATTCGGCGATCTTTATCAAGGTGAATGCGCGCGCGGCTGCGTCTCGCTTTGCACCGGCCTAATCTTACGTTTCTTATTGACTTAATTAAGAGGAAGACACTTTATTAACGTGTGTTTTAGAGGTAGCACTATACTACTTAACGCCAATACTTTGTTTTTCACTACACTAACTCGAACGGTTTTGTCATTTACTTATTTTTTTTAATTTGTTATTTCGGACAGTTTGGGATTTCCAGCTTTGCTAGACGTGGATGTGAGCTTTTTTGAGTGTCGGGACGTGTGGTAGTTGAAGTCCGTCACAGGAATGAGATCAAAAAGTGCTTCTGAGCATTCCCCGAAAAACAAGCAAAAGAAAATGCAGAGGGAACCCACAGTTCTTCGGAGGCTTAGAAAGGCTAAGGCGGCTAAGGTGTGCTAAAGAAGACGCCTATGACCAGCAGTGGATCCATTAGTGCTGTTTAATAATACGACTTAAAAACAGGCCTTGCCTTGCTATGTGGAGTGACGACCTGCCTAAAACGGCGGGTAAAAACTGGATGCAAAGAACTGCCGACCGAGCCCAGTGGTGTGCATTGGGAGAGGCCTATGTCCAGCAGTTGACTGTTAAAGGCTGACGATCAATTAAAACAGAAAGTTTGCTCATTATTCCGACGTCGTAAAACTGCATCTTGGAATATAACTAGAAAACCCAGCTCATTACTACTCACATCTATATACTACATCTCATAGTAATTTCCGTCTGCTGCATTATTCGAACTTTCCTTCAATGACGACGTTACTTTCTGATGACCTCTCCCATGGCCGCCGCTCTTTGTTCCCATAATGCGAAACCTATCTCTTTGATTTTGCATTAAATAAAGTATTCTATATATTGTCCCAAACTTTAACAGACACGGTAAGCATAGATGGAGCTGTTTTTAGGACAGTCTACCATAATTCATAAAGGAGCGAAGCTGGGTTCAAATATGTTATTTTCAAGAAATAAATAAAAATATTCACTTAAGGTAAATGTTACTTAGTCAAACTCTACAAAATTTTGGTTAATTTTGTTCATGAGGCGTATCGTATCTATAAATATCTAAGCATATACATACTTGCAATGATTTAAATCGATATGACTATCAGAAGTAGGTATCTACTGGTAGGTTAAAACCGACTTTCTATAGATATGCGTATATTGTAAGATTGTCAGTTAAACATGTACGTAAAGAATGTTAAAAAGTGACTATTACATTCACGGTAATTTTTCAAGATGTTTACCTGTACAGCGTGGTATTTGCGTAAGCGCATCCGTTTACAATGCTTTTATTTTCTTCTTGAGATGTTTTTGCGTGGCAAATCTTGTGCGTTTGCCTGTGCCAAGTATTTTAAGATTTTTATATTTTATTAAATATCTTCAAACAAGTCAGAGTCAAACAAATTAAATCACGGTCAAGGCCAAGCCACGCCCTTGCAAAGTTGTGGAGACTTTACAAGAGGCTTCTAAGGAGTTGACAGCCCCGTTAGCTTAGTTGGTAGTGAACCTGTCTTCTGCACTTTGGGGCGTGGGTTCGATTCCCACCTAGGACACACATTGATGTGATGAACATTTGTGTTTGCTCTATGTCTAGGTGTTAATATGTATTAAAGTATGTATTTAAAAATATATATGTACGTATATCAGTCTCTGGCAGCCATATTACAAGCTTTGCTTAGTTTGGGGTCAGATGACCGTGTGTGCAAAAATGTCCCAAATATTTATATTTATTTTATTACTATGATTCAAGGAAATCTGTTTTAGTTTAATTCAATTAATGTTTGAAGATTATCAGCTTTTTTATCAGGGTTTAAAAAAAACGATTTATAGATACTTGTTACAATAGTTCACTTAAATAAAGTGCATTGCGTCGGCGCAGTTTCCGAACAAATCGTACACATAAATGCAATCTGCATTAGCCTGTTGTAGGGTAATATTATGTAAATATAATTGCCATAAGCTGGGACGCTGCACTGATAGTCTATGGAAGCCGTATACAAATGCACTATGAATAAATTAATAGATAATTTGTAACAGTAACCACGCAATAATAAACTGAGTTGGACACTTAAAGAGAAGTCGAATGTGTGGTCTGTGATGTCGCCGAGAACGTTAACAGGCTCTTAAGGGTCAGAATAGCAGGCGCAAAGAATTCTCTCGCGCATTTATAAAATGACGGTATCTACATTTCAATAATTCTCGCAGTTTAAAAAACTAAAAAACACGCTTTAAAATCGTTAATCCTGAAGAAGTAAGGATAATGGGACAAACTATATAAATTATTGAATTGGTATCGGTCCTTGATAAGTGTGAAAAATTTAAATTTAATTCGACGTTTGAAGTAGTTGAAAATCAAGTTCAAAGATTGCTTTACATACATTCATACCAAGCTAATAAAAGTTTCACTTCGATTCCACTTGTAACGGTGGAAAATTAGGTGATGAATCCCGAGAGGTTGTTTTTTTTTAAATGTATTATTATAATTGGTTTGGTTGATTTGCTTGATATAGATCCTGTTTCAGCCTGAACAGATTATAATCCCACATTAATTCTCAAATGCTATCACCTACCCAACCTAAACGACCTATGAATATAAAGCAGCTGAGTAATTACATCCCCGACACCCGCGACACTCGGCGACACCGACACCCGACACTCGACACCGGACACTCGCTGACACCGGCGCATGATTCACCGAGCCTTCCTCTTTATGAGGGGTTACCATGATCTTAAAGAGAACTAGGAATAAAGCTAAAACTGACAAGTTCAATACATATTGGATACGTCTTCATCATTTTTAAAGCTTTTATTTAACTTGTCCTGTTAGTATGTTTGTATGCATGTTTGTCCTACACATGCATACAAATCTCATGCAACTGAATTTTAGACCGGTCATCCTCAACCGATTGAGCTGAAATTTAGCATACTTATCTAATTTTGGTGACAGTACAACGTTATGGTACCATCGAGCTGGTCCGATAATGGAGACAGAAGGCCATAGGAACTTCTAAACGAAACGTTGAAGCCCCGTCGAGTTAGGGTTCGTTGGATTTGTCTTCCCAAGCACTACACTAGGACCAAAGTCTTAGCTGATGACCAGGGTTCTGATGATGGAGCCGAAGGGTGGCTATATGTACCATCATGATATGGGTATCAAATGAAAGGGTTTGCTGCGAAGAATACGAAGAGTTTTTTTTTATTCGTAGTTTATTTAATTTAGGTCTTAGGTATTTTTTACCAGCTTTTTAGGTATTTTTACCAGCTGCGCCCCGCGGTTTCACCCGCGGTATACGCGGGATAAATATAATATATATATAATAGCTTTAGTTACCCCTTATAACATCAGCTATTTGCCAGCGAAAGATGAAAACAATGTGGTTCAAAGCAAAAAAAAAAAATTATAATCATCCTAAATCCAATGAATAAAAGCTTTCAATATTGAACACCAAATATTTTTGGGTGCGAGCGCACTGTTTTGGACTTACGGTGTCCGATGGCGATAAGTACAACTTTCATCAGCGAATATGACGTTTTTCATTAGGAGCGCGATTTTCGCGCTTCACTTACAAAAGAAATCGTTAAATCCTGCGCAGTCTTCCCTCCGTGGAAGCGATGGCGTCCCCGTCGATAAACTACCAGGATCCGATACAAGCTGATCGTTATTTACGGCTTCCAGTCCCTCCTCTAGTATAAATCATACCCGGTAATCTCCGGGATTAGGGGCCTGCAGACCAATTCAATTAACATTTTTGTGTGATAACTAGGCATAGGAGAAATGAGAGTAATTTGGTACGATGTACCTATGAGTTTCTAGCAATTGTTTAGAAGCTACTTATTAGTTTATTCTGTACTATGTACTTAAGGTTATCATCATTGATTTGTAGATTCTTGAAACTAATAACGTATGATTAGATTCCATAAGTACATTTCTTAGGATTCGAGATTAATAAACATTGAAATTAAATTGTATCTCGTGTACATATTTTACATTATTTTAATGCCTGACGTTTCTAACACTGCAGTCCGTAGTTACAGCTAGACACAGGTTTAGGTAGAAGTTAAGCAACATCAGGCGCGGTGGGTACTTGGATGGGTGACCGCATGGGCGTGATGTTGTCTTTTTTGCACTACTGAAAAAGTGGAATTAGCTACCTTCTGCGGTGTTTCCGAGAAGCTACAATATGCGGATCTTCAAAAGGCGAATTAATAGAGTCTTAAAGGATCGGCAACATAGTTGTGATGACTCTGGTGTTACAAGTATCCATAGGCGACGGTGAGTGCTTACCATTAGACGGCCCATCTGCTTGTTTGCCTCCTATGGCACCTCTACATAAAATGAAATCGCTTTCCGCGTCTGTCTGTCTGTATATCCGCTAACTCCTCCTAAAGCACGCAACGGATTTTGATACGGTTTTCACCATCAGTTAGACAATTTTTCATGCAAGTTTTATATACATAATAAAACTTAAAACCGTGCGAAGGCGGGGCAGGTTGCTAGTAAAAAATAACTATAAACTTTTTTTTACTTTTGTAATTAAAAATTTATGTGGTGGCATGAAACCCATAGTGCGCGAGCCCGACTCGCACTTGGCTGGTTTACATATTATTTACCAACTGCACTGGCTTACAAACATTCGATATTTTTCCCGGCATCAAGTTAGTCAGTCGTCCTCAGCTTCACCCATCTTTGTTCGCCCTTGTGACACACTGACACGACTCGTTTACACATTATATTGACACACGTCTGTTTGTCCGCATGTTTGTTCTCAAACAGGCCGAGTATTGCCGAGCCATTGATTAACATTGGAAGATTGTTTAATGTTTGTTTCTTCATTAGGTCTAATCCCGAATTGTTTGTTTGGGACCGAACAATTTTAGGAATTGAGTTGTTTTTAGGGAGTTTGATCCTTTATTCCTATAAAGAATTTCATTCGTATATCTTTTAGTCAGTAGTTTTTAGATCGAATGTCAGTAGAGTAAAGTTTGTATATTCTGATGAACCGTTGAGTTGTATTGTAAGGACGGGACGAATGACCTTTTCCGATGGTGCAAATTCAGTGGTGCTTACAAGTACGAGTATATTAATACGCACCAGAGTGAAGCCAGTCTGGCCAGCTCGCTAGCTTCGTTGGTGGCGCAGTCGTTATGCGATTAAGTGCTAAAGGTAAATAAGTTTATATAAGTACAATTTTTTTGCATATTTTTTTGGGTCTTATGTAGCTTTTCTATTTGGTAGTCCCATTGTATATACTAATCTTGAGGACTCAAAGTTAATCCATAAAACACAGACAACAAACAAACACAGGGTCAAAAGGTCACTTGAGGTGACCCACATATCCGAACAGCTCCCGGGCTGCTTCCGAATTGGGTTCAGACAGTAGCCTGTATTATACATGTATGTATTATATAAACGTGTATTTATGTATTGTACATGCACGCTACGACGCAACGTTAGTTATGTTTTGAAGACTGCCCACTTTTTACAAGTACTAAACTCACCCTTCGTATCACCCTCTCTTGATATTTAGCTCTATGAAAATAATAATTTGATTGGGAAAGCAAAAAGGGCGTAAACCCGGATCCGATTGGAGATGTTTATTCTCGCTTTTATTTTAATTTGTCTTAAGACCTTATTAATTTGTTTAATCGTAAACCGTTTCGTCTCTCACATTACATATACACACATACACACTACATATTTTGACAGTAGGTACTGCGCATAATTTGTTAATTTTGTGTTTGCTTTTATGAAAACTTTAATACTGTTGAGATAAGGTCGAGAATTGAACAAACTTAGAGATATTATCGAGCGGAATGCATCCGGGTATCAGAGATTTGAAATTAGCCTAGCGTCTGAAAGTCATCTCTTCGTCTTCGCTTCGTAGTCTTCAATAGCTATACTAGTTGCTATGAGACAAGAAACAACTTTCAAACACTTTCAAGAGGAAATCATAACTCGACAGAATACCTCGCAGTTCAAAGCTATTTATTACAAAGCATAATAAGTTCCAGCACATAAAACAGCTGTTAAATTAGTTTGTTGTAACTTTTCTTCAAGTAAAATAGGATGTGAAACTAGTTTCCTAACCGCACCCATATATGAAGAGTACCTTTACTTCAGATCAGACAAAAAAGGCAGATATGCCTTCATACAATTGTCGTTCGTGTTAAAATGTCTCCGTGTTTGATTTTTTTACAATACCGCTAAACCAACTGTAAGTTCGGCACACTACTAAATTTTCACGCACACTAAGAAATGTAATAATAATAGTTCAACATGCAAAAAAGGCGACAAAATTATCTGCAGGGTGAGTTCGACAAAAAATAACAACATCAGTCATAGGACTGCACGTCAGAAGTGAATACTTAAGTAGTAATTCACCTATTCTACAAGAGATGGCGCTGTTTTAAAATACACGGAACTGTGTATTATATGACAGTGTGACGATGACGCGAGAGTTCCATGATTTTTGTTCACTCAAAAAGGGCTCAACGCACCTAAAGAAGTTTTCACTTCAAAAATCACGCTTGATTTATGGTAGATGCGTTCGCACCCGACGCGGTATCTAATCATATCTCCCTTGTTTATATGATCTGAGATAGGTACCTACAGAGTACGATAGTTTCTTTTGCCGATGCAACCAGCCACCAAACGTGGAACAATTTTTAGATATCCGTTAAAGAAATGTGCTAATAGGTCCATCCGCTGATTTCAAATGCCGTTGGAACGATGGGCTCGTCCGTTTAGGTGATTAGACGAAATTGAAAATAGGTTTAAATGGCTGTTACTTACTCTATAACATCTACTAGGATAATCAATAAACGTCAATAGAAGCGATTTACGGGAGTTTACGACGAAATATAAACTGTAACAAGTCATAAAACGATTTCAATTAAATTGTAAAACTTTTTGCCTAAATTAGTTTATTTAATGATACTGGGTGACGAGACGAACGAAGTCGCTCGCCTGAAGGCTCTTCACGCTTGCCCATAACAGCTCAATGCCGCACTCAGAATTTTGAACTTCAACAGTTCAAAACCCTGGATGGCAATGCACTGCGCTCGTCACCCCGAGATATAAGATATTAAATCTCTGTGTGCCCTGTAATTTCGCTGGAAACATTGCCCTTCAATCCGGAACACAGTAGTGTTTGCACACTGCTTGGCGGTTGAATAACTGGCAAAGATGTGGTACTTCCCCAGGCGGACCCCTGCAAGAGTCCTACCACTACATTTATCTATATATCCTCTCATTTATTCTTAAAAATAAAAGTAGAGAGTGAGAGAGGAGTTTGTATAAAGACATCATAAACTGGATTAAAATAAAAATTATAAATAAATATTTTCCGAAGTGCTTAATTTTTTCAATATTTTTGTATCGTATCTACATGGTTCACAACGATACACAAATGTAAATAATTGTCTCCCATCAGCAATTACAAAATAATCTAAACCGAAACTTGATTACCACCACGCTAGCCTGTATGCAGCCAGCGGGCAATGTGATTAACTGTTAATTACAGCTGTCAAAATCACGTTACACAACGTTACAAATGGTCTCACATCGAATTAGATCGAGAAGCGTGCCCCCAGTCGTACAAGTCATGTTTGACTGACAGGACCACGAGTATACTGATATAAATATGTCAGTCAAATAAATGCGGTATAGCATAACATACATAAATAAAATACAAACCAATCGACACCGCTTTATGGTTAGTACTCCAAAACCAGTACGAAACGCTTTGATTCTACTTGTAAAGTACAAACTGCTAGTCTGGAATGAGCTGCCTGAATGGGTGTTCCCCGATAGTTACAATCTGGGTGTCTTCAAATCGCAAGAGAATCGGTTTCTTCTAGGCAAACGTGCTATATCGTAGACCCCATTGTCCGAGTTGGCGATCAAGCGGAAACCTATTATATAAAAAGAAACAGCTACTGATAACCTGGTAAAATAATTACACAACAAAACACCCTATGCTCAAATTATAACCTGAAAACCATTTGGTACTAAAAGGGTCCTGCAAATAAAATAAAAACTCGTGCAATCACATTTACCAAAGACGATGAGCTCGAAAGATGAGACCGCGTTTGGGAAAACGTAGGCGAACGCTCAGGTGCCAGGAGGAGTGATGAATTGAATGAAACGGCGTTGAAAGTGGATACAACATTCTAAATACCAAGCTCAGTGGTGTTCATAACGAGATACCTTCCAGCAGCGCATAATAATGATGAACCAAATTTGATCTGAACCTAGATAAATGTTAACATGTGAAGTGAGACTTCATAAATTACGTACATCTGATTTTTTCCTAATGGTCTACAAAACGCACAGAGCCAAAAATATGTATAACCAAAACAGGTTCCCTGACAAATCACCTCGCCCGATGATAGATCGTCGTTACATTCATTACGTATCTTACACAATACCAACAATACACAAATTGCGTGCGCCAGGCTGCGCCTGCGCACGATTCGTTCTTCTGGCGATTAAACAAAATAGTTAACTGTACAATATACCGTTTCTTAGCTTAATTGCAACGGGAATAAAGGTACAATTATAGAGCGTGGGCCAATCTTGTAAAGGGACAATTTGTTGAATTAAATTAGAAGAATGGCTTGATTGGCCTTTATTGCTATAACCAGCTCTGGTGGCAGAATTTGTAGGCTGTAAAGGCTTCTGACTGAAGTCGTGGACAGAAATAATACCAGCTTTTATGGATTATTACAGATATTTATTTTGGATTTCTCAGGAGCAAACAAATCGACATGTTATCTCGAGAGCGAACAGGAAAGAAGAGAACGAACTAGTTTTTTCTACTACAGACGACAACAACTAACAAATTGCATATTACTGCATTTACATAGATTATTGATCTCACAGATAATCAATTTCTAACAGTGACATGGTCTAAATTGATTGTTTTTCATCTACAAGGATCTATAGTTTAACATGTCACATTAAAGGCTGATTGACCATTTTATGTGGCAAAATTGAACAAGTAAAGTTTTAAGTCTTTGTAAAGAAATTGTATTGACGTTTTGATTGATTCTTTTTAATTAACATACACTCAACTGAATGACTGATGAACTATTGAAAGTTATTTTCGAAAATCGATTTCTTTGGATTGTGTTTTCACGTATCGGTAAACATTGTAAGTCATTTCTTTTATATCCATACTGGAGACTGTCAGGTGTCAATCATCTTCAAGCCTTAAGGGACCTTTTCAAATCGATCTCCTTTCATAGAATGCGTGTCAGCCTGAGTATGAGTATCGTGACATACAGGGAGCACGCCTGGGGCCAACTTTGTCAGACTACGGAGTAGAAAATATAGGTACAGAGGACCGAAGCGAAGTCCCAGAGTCTACGGGAATAATTAATTAAAGTTAATTATTCTATGCTGACGCTACGCTTAAGAACCAGAGTCACCGATATAGTTATTAAAATTTGCAAGTTGAAGTGGCAATGGGCAGGCCACATCAGTGGAAGAAACGATAACCGATGGGGAAGAAAGGTTCTTGAGTGGAAACCACGACATAGGTAGGCCTTCCACTAGATGGACCGACGACGTTGTGAAAGTCGCGGACATCCAGTGGAAGCAGATGGCAGGATGTCGTTCAGTATTAAAGTTAAAAATGGAGGGTTATGTTCAGCAGTGGACGCCTTCTGGCTGATGATGATATGATCTATGCTTATGGGTTTTATATTTATCCAACGAAAACTTGTGTACAATTAATCTGATCGTCATGAAATTTTGTAGGGAAGCAACTCATTTTACTAAAATTGTTTAGTTATATGAGCAAAATCAATATTGGAGAAACAAAGATATATCGCGAAGTCACAGTTCTTGGCGAACACTAGTCCTAGTTTTATGCGGGGATGATAAGACCTGCATATTAAGTCCTATTTGAGTCCTGAAGAGTTGAAAAGGGTAAGAAACTTTTCGGTAGATACTACATACTTCAGTACCCATCATATTTGTCGAATTCACGACAGAATGGCGAATACGTGTAGGATAAGCGTCTATTATATGCGTAGTGATGCCCATATCACAGCTTTGTGCTTTGGGAAGCTGTTTCTCTGTGTATTCTCGGAAGTCAGGCCATTAAGGCTCGGCCTTGGGCCGCCCAAGGAGCGGCGTGCGTTCCAAATTAAGGCCCATGCCGAGCTGAATTAGGCAACACATTCGAACAAGAACACAAATTGGTGCATTCTTGGATAAGTGGGCACGCCCAAGAGTTGCAGAGGATTGATAACATACCTGCCTATTCTATTACCTTCGTACCGTTATCATCTTGGGAAACGGGAGAGCAACTTGAAATGAAAGCTTCCTATAACTTGGTTAAAAGCTAGATGTAACAAAGGTATAAATAATTTTGATTCAGACGCTTTTGAGACTAAAGTTTTACATGTATTTAAGTTTACAGCGAACTTACTAGAACTTTAAAAAGTTATAGCTACGTCCGCTGAATCTGAAGAATAAAGTAGAATAATACATTTTGAATTTCCTTTATACCTAGTTATTATTAAAATTAATTTACTCAGATATTAGTATCATACTTCACCTATCATACTTCCTAGGAATTGTATACAATTCCCAGGTTTCAAACTGGCTCAACGCATAAGCATTGCCATTCAGCGTGGTAATGCCGCCAGCATACTGGGTACGCTGGCAACTGATAGTGTGTTAGCATTTGGATTGTCTTTAGGTGAAAGACGGAAGACGGACTTCAACGGTCTATTGGGCAGTCTAACTGTTTTTGTAGTGTTAGTGTTAGCTTGTATTTTGTTTAGTTTATAAAGGTACTTGCAGTATGTGTAGGTATATAGTATATAGATATAAATTGTTATGTGACCTTAGTTTTCTACTAGTGAAAACGATAATCAAACTTACTGCTTTACCAATTGATCAAAAACACGGACACCAACCTGTAACAAAAAAAGAAACATGTTAATTACCAGTTTAATTGACAATTTGAACGCGTGTCGAAACATATAAATTTACACATTTTGACATGTAATGGCATGTATCGACGGTTTTATTATATTATTATATTTCAATAAAACGCCTTGAGATTAACGGTACCAATAAAATATCAGAAATGAATATTCCTATGGAACTTTACCTTAGGTATATGGACATGTCGAAGGTTGATTAATAATTGAGTTAATTATCGTGAGAAAAACAATTGCCTAAATTTAATACAAAACGTTATTGAAGCGCCGTTCCTTTTAGGGTGTCAATGAGACCCTAGTACTAGGCTTAGCTAATTACCTATAGTGAGAAAAAAATATTGAACTTTAATAATTATCATTCTATGTTGCATCTAAAAACTAATCTTTGTACTTTACAAATAATCTGTGGCATTCGCACCTGCACGCGCTATCTCGTGGGACATCGGAAATGTCTGCTCACTGCTCGACGGTATATGCTTACTGAATGGCCTATGCTCACTTTTGACCACTTCAAAGCTCTTCACAGTCTCTGCTCAAGGTTATCGATGGAATTCAATGAGTCGTGCTAGTAATTAGTGTTGTCTGATAGCATCTTTACAGGAGATTTTGATTAAGACGATGGGAATGATTAGCTATGATGAGAGTTGTTGGGAAATTTGAAAATATTCCATCGTATATAAAAAATGCAGAAGCATTGAAAGAAACATTAAGAAGGAATTTCACTTAAACGATGGACTACTGAAATAGCCTCTGAATAGTGGCTTCTGGCATGTGTATGAAAAACTGACTTTTCGTTTCGTGACTGTGGATATTCACTCTCTTTTGCGGTTAGTCTTTTCAAGTTCTTTGGCGTTTGAGGTGAAACTGGTCCAAGGAGTATCTACATACTCGAGTATAATCTTGGGCTAGCTATTGTTATGATTTTATTTGTAGAATAATTGACAAACAAGTAACGGGCCCTCAGAAGAAGGACTAAAGGGTCTAACACCTGCCTAAGGACACCGACATTTTACCCGGAGTATTGTCAGTGCGTTGCCAATCTTTGACGATTATAGTCACCATTCCTTTGAAGCAGCCTAAATTGTACTCACGGACCTATTTTTTGTTGCTTATTGTACTTTGAAGCAAAACCTGAAGTTGGGAAGCCATTCCTCAACTTGATTAAATATGATTCTACAATAAGAGATATTTCCCAACTTAGAAATAATCAAACATGATTCAAATTATTCATACGTGGCCACAAAACTGGCTGATTAATTAACTACTTGCCATGGCGACACACCGTGGGAACTGCTACATATTTACCAGACACCAGTTGCTGGACATTCTAAATTCCTATTCTGCCCTTTTGGTATCAATAGGGGTCTATTGATAGCACTATATCAGTATTATGCTGTTACTAAACAACTTGAACGGACGGACGTAGTAACGGGGCTGAGGGCGCTTCCCCCTCTGCTCAGGTTTTCAATGAAAAATATTAACTATGTATGTTCAAATATAGTAACCGCAGTCTCAGCTTTGCACGTGTAGGTATACCTACCAAATTATTTTTAAAGATAGATTATTAATTATATATAAATATATGTTGTCCTTCCTTCATACATTTTTTTAACTAATTATTGCATTGTATAGCTTTTGACGTTCAAAAGTGTACATAACTGTACCAAATTGATAAAATAAATGATTGATTGATTGAAAAATGTTTTGATACAAAATACAAGAAAATTTTCAGAACAAAATAGATATCAAGCAGGTCTGAAAGTTTTATTACATTTATCACCAAACCAGAAAACTGGACTAAGCTAAGCTTGGTTTAGTTTTTAATTATACTCGTAGCTTTATATTCTATTTAGTATTTGACATTTACAAATTGTATTTTTAAGTTTGTAGAGATTTTATTCCTGACTAGCCGTCCGCCCCGGCTTCGCACGAGTGTAAGCTCGGCCTTCGGCCTCGCTACAAAATATAATATAGCCTATGTCACCCGGGGATAGTGTAGCTTCCTAACAGTGAAAGAATTTTTCAAATCGGAAGTAGTTTCGGAGCCTATTCATTACAAACATACAAACATACAAAAATAGGTACAAATCTTTCCTCTTTATAATATTAGTGTAGATTGAAGAAACTAATAGTAAAGACTATTTGGTGTAAAGTGGGCTGAAAATAAGAACTTACATAAGCTTACTGGCCACGTAAATATAATGTAGTACATTACAATAAGGAAAGATGCACCATCTTTCCTTATTGTAATGTACTACATTATATTCTTCTCCGCTTCTGGACTTCTCCGCACCCAGGAAATTCTAGTTACGCCCCTGTTTTGAACAACTTGTTGTCTTTAAGAACTAGGTGTGGTCACTAGCTGTCTAACACCTTTTATATTCATTTATCACGCTTATTTATTACCGTAATTATTGTATCAAATTACTAATTTAGGTAAAACGCAGGTAATTACTAGTGGTTACAGGAATGGTTATGGTGGTATTAGTCAGGATGGTCAGGAATGGTCGAAGAACTGATGACCGATGTGGAAGAAAGGTTCTTGAGTAGAGACCACGAACTGGAAGACGCAGCGTAGGTAGGCCTCCCACTAGATAGACCGACGACATTGTGAGAGTCGCGGGCACCCA
Source organism: Agriopis leucophaearia (assembly GCA_949125355.1). Classification (NCBI taxonomy): domain Eukaryota; kingdom Metazoa; phylum Arthropoda; class Insecta; order Lepidoptera; family Geometridae; genus Agriopis; species Agriopis leucophaearia. The sequence continues at coordinate 3,320,114 of OX421262.1, forward strand.
GTGGATGCAGATGGCAGGATGTCGTTCAGTGTGGAGGTAAAGGGGGAAGCCTATGTTCAGCAGTGGACGTCTTCTGGTTGATGATGATGACAGGAATGGCTATTATTTTGTCTAGCTTAGAGCTTTAAGGTTTTTTTTCTCCTAGGTATGAATAAGGAGTTAGATAACTAAAGACATAACTGGCTAAGAGCGTATCGAGACATGCGTTTGGCAGGGTTCCGTCGCCGCAGAAAAACAGATTAAATAATATCTACTACGTAAGTCTCAAACAGGGCGCGGCAGCAGGCGTGGGCGCAAGGCCGGTCGACTCACGCGCACTTGTCGACTACGCGAGGACACGTTCGCTACCTCCAGTCCATCCGAGATGCACTGGCGTACTGTGAAATGGTATTAATGAAAGCAATATATTGAACTTGTTAAAAGTTGAAACACAGTGCATTAATGCAAAACTGTGCAACCATGAGATTTCATACAACATTTCTGCATTGTTTTGGTTCTAAGCAAAAAGTACATCCTTTGTGATCGGTTTTACAGTGATTAATGATAACATTACTACGTAGTTGAAAGAAAAAAACATGATAACCAAACTATGAGTACTTACGGAGCTACCAAATCACAAAACTACCCAATAGTACCTACATAAGGCTATTGTCATGAACTTGACCTTTTGGCAGGCAGCAATGCGGACTCAGGCGCAGGTGCCGATACGGACCTATCGTGATCTACTCGCAAAATACCATTATTGTTTATAGCTCAGATTATAGATAAATCTCTCGAAAACCATGGGCAGCAGAAACAATTAAGCACCTAATAATAAACTCCACGTCAAACTTTATAACCGCCGAACTGTCAAATTTATCATATTTTGCCAGAGCTATATCTTTCGCAAATTTTAAACAATTTGACGATTTAAAAAAACACTGAGTAGGAATAAAAAAAGGATTTGGATTTATCTTTAGAATAACTATCAAATGTATTAAAAGAATTTACGCGTTGATGTTTTTTTTTATTTTCGCTAAAGATAAATTAAAAATGCATTTTAAGCTCATAACAAAAACAATATAAAAAATGGCACCCCCATGACCATGACGGACTGCCGACAGAACAGAAAACTTAAAACTTTGGAATAACTGTCACATTAGCATGTCGGTGATGCGAACCCATATTTTCATTACCAAAAATCGTTCAACGTGGCTTAAGAAGATTTCACTTCAAAAATACTAGTCAATCTACTGACTATACTAAACAAATATCATTTTGAATTACACATAGACCGTTAGTAGATATTGTGTGTTCAAACCTAACCTCAAACCTAGTTAAAAGTATGTTAGTGTCTTAAAATTTTGCTGTGGACTGTATAAGTTGAACACACTTTTAGCTCTTCAGCGTCACCTCGCACTGTTCTCTTGCTGACATCTAGCTTCTACAATGCAGTTGTGTTGTAACACACACAGCAGTTCTGTTCTTTCGAAGCCTTGGGCTTTCGTAGTAAGATGCGTCGCAATAATATAACATCGATAGTTTGTTAATTCGAGATTGGGAACAGCCGCATTATCGTTATTCGTAATGTTATTCGCAATAACGTAATACAGTCGTTGTAGAGCGGTCTTAAAATTTGGCGTGGACTGTGTCGCGCGTTCTATGCCAAGGTTCAGTACTAAATATATGTAAGTACATTATCATGCATTATCTGATACGCGACATAAACGCTACATGGGGGTAAAACAATGAGTCGACCGTATCATTGCTGGTTATGCTTCGCTTTTGATTTTACTACCGTAGGCTTTGCCTTAACCTGGGGCCTGATCAGTTCAGAGTTACCCCACGATCGACTATGGCTCCAGTCAAAGCGCAGCGACTGCGCCCGGGTGCCCCCTTTACACGTGATCATCTCCGTGCAGGGACGCCTGGCCGGTACAGTTTGTCCCTTTATCGGCACCCGCTGGACATGGGGCTTTTGCCCCACGAGGACCTCCACCTTCCCCTCTAGTCACGCCCGTTCTCCAACTACATAGCCGATCGTCTAGCTCCCAGTTGTGAGTGTACCCCGGGCACACTCTCTGGGGTGAGCCTGCATCATGCAGGCTCTGTCCAATTTCATTGACTCGTGTACTTTGTACGCAATGATTGGACCCTGGATAACGGCTTAGCCGTTATCCACACATTGATACGGTCTTCCCATTATTCCATCCCATGGCTCTTAATAGAACTAGGAATTATGTTTTAAGCACTTACCAAGTTGGATTCTGCTGGTGATTCACCTGTGAGGTGAACGCCTGAACCTCTCCTGTGCTTACCCTCTGCGCTGTGCGCTGTGCGTCTGCCGCTCGTCATATCTTGTCCGCCCCTACCCACATAATTTTCATACTGTCAAAACCAGCACTCAGCATAGTTGCCATAGTGCAAATATAGATTGACATTACATATGAAAATGACAGTGACACTTACCAAACGTGTTATGGCGACTCGCGCATCGCGCGACAGACTGTACCCATACTTCTTTGCCAATCTCATGGTACGATATCTTACACAAAGGTATAATCAGTAATACTAAATTGTAACAAATTACCTGCACTGCTCGGACATGCTTACGTTCTATTTACATAGCCACTTACACGAAGGACAGCTTTATGTGTGCAGCCGTCTCAGTGCAAAAGATTAACTGAATAAACACATCAATCCACGTTAGCACACTAATTGTGACCCTTCGAGATAATTGCAGTTAAAAATACGAGGAAACTTGTAAAAATCACGAGCGGTCGAGTTGGAGGTGTTTACGGGCGTCCGCGCTCCGCGGCAAAAATAGAGCAAGCAAGCTAATGGCAGGTAAATGAGCGCAAATTTACTGTCTTAATCTTAAGCCGCGTACAGACGATGTGCAACATAACACACAAAAGTGCGAAGCAATAATTGCCGAACATTTGAATCGGACTTTACGGCAAATAAGTAGCACACGTCGTTTTTCGGACAAAAATAATGAATTCGGTTTCGGTGATCGTAATAGTCTTTTAATGCCAAAGATGGCAAACAAGCTAACGGGCCGCCTGATGGTAAGCGATTACCGTCGCCTATGGATATCTGAAACCTCAAGGTGCGTTGCCATTACAGTCTTATGAATTTACAGATGTAGTGGGGGTTTCCCTGTAGTTTTGTCACTATACAAACAGGACAAGTAAGTGAGATTAATGGAGGTTTGTTTGGCGTTCGACTTTCGTTGTAAAACCACTATGGCATTCGTATGTAATAACAAAGTTTAAATAAACACATCGATTGAAGCGTGTGTGGTTCTTTATATTCAAGTTGCCTTGTATGATTCGTTGCACCATGTCTGTACATGGCTTAACAACTCGAAAGTAGGACTGTGTTTCTGTAAAAAAATAATTACTTTGCAACTTTTTGCGCAGAGATATGTTTTGTTAAATGCAGGAGAACCGAGGCGCGTATTATGGTATCATTTTGTATGATAATGCGCTTGTTGAGAGGTGATGATCTCGGAGAATGTCAGCGGTATACTGTTCGATTTTGCGTCATGTCTGTCAGTGGGAGCCTGCGGGAACTTGATTGTTTCAAGATTAATACAATATTATTAGCGTGTTTGCATAAAATTTTCTATATTTGCTTATAGTACGTCACTTAATTTTTTTTTTATATAATAAGTGGCAAACAAGCTACGGGCCACCTGATGGTAAGTGGTCATCGCTGCCTATAGACACCTACAATACCCGGGGCATTGTCAGTGCGTTGCCTACCTTTGAGGACTCTATTCACCCTTCGTTTGAAGCAGTCCAAATTATAACATTATATAACATTAGGGCTGCCTTTTCAACCAACTTCCAAAAAGGAGGTTCTAAATAAGACCTTTTTTGAGTTCATGTTACTCGAAATCTTTATCAATTATGGACCTATTTCAATCATTATTGAATATAGCCTATATCTTAAAAGAGGTCCTATTAAAATTTGAAGAACAAAATCAATATTAAGACTGAAAATTTAGGGAATGAACAAACTTCTAATGTTAAAATTTTGTCATAAAAGTCTTCACACAGTTGTATGTCGTGGAAAATACTAAGTCTGTTCCTGGCTTACAAAAGCTGTTGTACTATTTAAAACGTGTAAGTTTCCATAAATATTGAACTTTACCGAAATACTTGTAGACCCAATTTAAATTTGTTGTAAAGGAAAAGGAAACAACCTTGAAGTATCTACCAAGAATGTGCTAAAATATTAGTTCTATTTGTGAGATTTATGATACATATAATTACAATTGAAATACACGAAATGTTTATCGATTGGGGTTGACTTTAGTGTACGTAGGTCGTCGGCTTTTCTTAAAATAATCTTAACAAAGAAAAAAAAAAAAAAAAAAAAAAAAATGGAAAGAAATAAAACCACCTAACGAAGAAAAAAAAAGAAGGAAGAAGAATAGGCCCCCCCCTTCCCCCTTAGAATGTTTCCCTAACGGTTTTAGCTTAGATTAAACTATAAAAAAGTATAATTATGTTATGTTGGGATGAAACATCGCAAAATTTTGGCTAGCCACAGAGCTTCATTCGTTAACATTTTTCTACAACCACCATTTTCCGAATGAATGTGACCTCAATTGCAACTGCCCTCGAAAATAGTGCGTGAGGGCAGTCAGGAATAGACCGTCTATTGCAGTACTTGTGCTGTGATACGAAAATAATTTCTTTCCGCAGTCGATCATTATGCCTGCATCGTAAGCCCTAAGTCTAAGCCGTAAGTAAGTTATAGTGGCATTTAAAGAAGAAAAAATGTGTCAATTTCTGCAAGTCGCACGTGTCACATGATTTTTGAGATTTTTCTCATATTTCCTGGAAAATAAGAAAATCATCCTAATTTTGTTCTCGGAATGTCAATCAATGAAAAAACCTACTTCTAAATTAATATTAATTACTTAGGCAATTTTGTTTACTTGGATAAAATAATAGGTCGGGGAAAAAGTCTTTTCGTATTTTGTATGTATAAAGTTGTAGTAAAATCTCATCGGTTGTACTGTTTGTATCTGGCTGGTTTTGATATCATTAAAAATATGACATTTTGAAAAAGGAATACAAAAAGTAAAAAGCAATTTCCCGCCATTTTTCAATTGATTTTTTGTTCGATAAAATGAGTGAATCTGACGAAGAAATTCGATATATTTTGAAGTTTTATTACAAAAAAGGGAAAAATGCGACACAAGCCGCGAATAAAATATGTGACATTTATGGACCTAATGCAGTGTCATCAAGAGTAGCACAATGTTGGTTCAAGTGTTTTCAGTCCGGGAATTTTGATGTCAAAGATGCAGCTCGCTCTGGTCGCGAGTTCGAGTTTTGAGGTAACAAACATAAAAAATATGTTTAAAAAAACAACTGATTTGAGAACTTTTCCTTATCTCTTATATATTCTTTTTTAAAATCTGTTAAAAACTATAAAAGCTTTGTCTACTGTTGTTTTACTGGTATCATGAACCTACTACCCAACTGGCATATACTACTTAAATTCTTATTGTTTATAACGGAATCTTCAAGAAGTATAACATGTCAAAATAAATGTTTTTTTCTTTCTTTCTTTCTTTTTTAAAAATAGTTTTTAGCGTCATCATTAAAAAAAAGTGCCAATCATTCTTAATTTCGTTTTTAATATTCCAAAGTTCTTCTAATTAATCAATCCATTAATCCATCTAGGACAAACATTTGTGTGATGAACATTTGTGTTTGTTCTATGTCTGGGTGTTAATATCTATTTAAGTATGTATTTAAAAATATATATGTATGTATATCAGTCTCTGGCAGCCATATTACAAGCTTTGCTTAGTTTGGGGTCAGATGACCATGTGTGTAATAATGTCCCAGATATTTTTTTTTTTTTTTTTTTTTTTTTAATCATAATAATATACTTTTTTTTTTTAAAGGGTGAATTATAGACGTTCGAAAAACATCAAAAGTCAGAAAACCTAGCATTAATAGCTCGAATAGTGCGTGTGGCAGACAGGAATACGCTTTTCATAAGTACTTACATGTTTCATGAAGAAAACTACAAAAAAGCATGAAATTGCTCGATTATCATTAATATTTACCACTATGTGCCACTTATCGTGCGACTCTGCCAGTTATGGCGTAAAACGCGAAATTTAATTGTCTTTATAATTTGGTTTCTTAACATCACGTAATACTTATCAATGCTCAGAATTATGTTACCTGTTATAAGGTAACTCGATTTAAAAAAAACACACGAGGAAATTATGTGATTAAAAATTATAATTATTTTTATTATATTACGATTTTGAATTTCCGTCTACATAATTATTAAGTTTAACGCTTTTTAAGGATCCGGAGCCAAACTCTTGGTGTGTGACTATCCGTCTGTATGCTCGAAAAAATAATGTAAATATATTTATTTATTTTTAAAACAAAACATAATTATTACATGAATCACAGTTCTTTTCTCGTTCAGGAGGTACGCCAAATACATGTATGTGTATTTAGCTTGGCTACGGAACCCCAACCTAAGTGATTCGCTACACGCATTTGACGACTTTTCTTAATTAAGTTTAAAGCTCAAATAGCTTTTTGGCCGTCGAACTATTAGCGTAAGTATAGGTGTAAACACGGTTAGGGTGCCAGTTCTTACATCAGCGTCGATTATACATCGCGAATTGTTATGCAACTCACAACTTTCGGCTATTTTGCGGTTTTAGGTAAAAAAAGTATTTGTTCACTATAGTTAACTGGACGTAAGCTTGTGTTCACAGTGCCGAAACAGGAAAATGATTACGCGCTATTTGAATTAACAACTGTTTACTAGAAAATGTATGAATAAACCATTATCTGCTGGGTATGGGTCGCTCTTTTGCTCCTCGATCCTGTCACAAAAATCCTGTGCTAATCGAATCCAGGTTTCGACTCGCGATGGTGCCAACATCGTCAACCCATCTTGCAGCTAGAACCTTCCCGTTAAAACCATAGAGAAATAATAAATATTATTTCTAAATAGTTGTATAATCTAGTAGTACCTATGTTTTTAAATTAGGAATTTTATTTTTCAAGGGATGGTAGGAAAATAAAATACAATATTGTGCGTTATGCGTGTAAATATTTTTTTGAACATAATTGCATTTTTTTCTCTTGAGAGAATTTTGGCGTCCGACAGTTAGTGTATTTTCCGATATCAAGTATTGAAATATATAAAGTTTTATTATTTATCGTTAAACAAGTCAGAGTAAAGAGATGCAAGATATAGTTAAATCTAAGGTACCACGGAGTTGTGGAAATAGTATAAGGTTGACATAAGGGTTGCAAGGTCAGAATTTGGGGCAAACAACTAGTTTAACAAATGCCGGTAAAAACGGCTGATCAAGGCACGTAACAATGACGCAGCTGCCAAAGAACCATCAAAAATACCGGTCGGAAGTCCTGAATAGCATTGTAAACACTCGATTCTGACATAACCACACGGACAAGTAATTACTTTACATAATCGCAAGCAGGTTTTACAATGATGAAGCAGGACCATAAGTGGCGTGTCATCGCATTTTTGTGCTAGGTGCGCCGTGCAGCGTGATTCTGCCGGGAGATAGCTTTCACTCGCCGCAGGTGTGCGCAGGCCTTTGTGATAATGCCGCACTAGGATGCAAATCTGCGATCTTTAACTTAGATGGAGCCATATTCAGCCTACAGGACACGAAAGCAACGATTGTGGAGCAGCGGGGTAAGCAGATGTCAAAGTGACAGCCAGCATAGCTTCCATTTTGTTGTTGGAATTTTGTCTTTTCAAATTTTTGTCAACATGATATCCGACATTTGTCCGACATGTTTCAAGTACAAAAACACCCTTGAAAACTTGGTAAAATTTATGCTATTTTACCACAACAGGGTTCTACATCTCCGCAGTTTCACATCTATTATGTTACAGGATCCATGAACTTTTTCGGGATTAAAATTTGCCTTTATGTTATAATGGCTAGTTTTCCCTGCCTATATCTTGGGTATATACCTCCATAAAAATCATTTAAATCCCTTCAGTTGTTGCGGAGTTGAGTGGTATCCCATATTTATTAATAGACTCGCATTTGACTGCAACCTCGCCTGATGTTAAGCGATGACGCGGTCTACGATTAAACGCGCTTGCCTCAAACAACCCGATCCGAGGAGTGTGTTGTGTACACTTCCTTAATTCTTGCATGCAAGATAGATAAATAACTCACCCAAGTTTTATAAATAAATAAATAATAATAATATCTGGGACATTATTGCACACACGGTCATATGACCCCAAACTAAGCAAAGCTTGTGATATGGCTGCCAGAGACTGATACACGTACATATATATTTTTAATTACATACTTATATAGATATTAACACCCAGACATAGAACAAACACACATGTTCATCACACAAATATTTGTCCTAGGTGGGAATCGAACCCACGCCCCCAAGCGCAGAAAGCAGGTACACTACCAACTGAGCTAACGGGGCTGTCAATTATTACACAATACAGATTTGAAAACCAATTAACCGGCTCAATAATTATCTTAATTCTTAACTAAATATTGAGTATTGAATTCAACCAATCCCTCACAAAAAAGTAAAAATTGTCTTGTAAAAATAAAACTCTGTTGCCATTATCCCCACGCTTGGCAGGAGGCTTGGGGATTTCAGTACGTTCACCGTATGGATCCGATGCACACTGTCCAAAATGTATCTGGTATATACATAAATCGATTTGAAAATCTGCTCCTTTTTGGAAGTCGGTTAAAAAGAGAGATGCAGCAAATCAGCAACATGTTCCGAGTGATATATTTTGCGAATCCTACCACGCAAATTGTCTTAGTGCGGTTAGACCCTGGTGAGTCAAATCTTCCGTTCTGCGGCGGGAATCTCTGCGGAGTGTAGACATTCGTCTTGAGGTCTACCTACTTTCTTGCACACACGATGAATATTTTAGGAACGAAAATGAAAGTATTTCCAGAAGGCAAAGAAATAATGCCGGAACCGTACACCGTATCAAATATCTACATTAAAATAGTATAGCTTATTTTTAACTAGCTAGTGCCTGCGACTACGTCCGCATAGATTCCCCATTTGCCCCCCTTAATTCAGCTCTTTCGCTCCCTTAAACACTCGCAGGCGATGGCGTCAGGTATGACGCTAAAAAAATACGAATCGAATTGAGAACCTTCCTCCTTTTTTGAAGTCGTTTAAAACACTCCATGTCAACAGTACTTAATTTTTTGCGACCAAATAAAGCGGTGTTTGTTTTCTTAATCATGACGTCATTGCTCCAATTGGCGTTTCACTTATCATGGCGGTTGCTGTATTTTAGACGTGAAAATCGTATCAATCAACGGTGCAGGGATTGCGCAAGGAACTGGATCACTGTTCGGAACAAATTACTAGTATATTTTTAGCCGATTTCAAAAAAGGAGGGAGTTTTCAATTCGCTTGTATGTTTTCATGTTTGTTAACCTGTACGTGTCATGCTGTCCCTGCTGCCCTGTGACTTGTTGCAGAGCGGGATGGATGGCTTTGTTCGCGTCTGCGTCGCTCATCACCTGTATCTAATTATTTGTACCTAGATTACTTAATCTGTGTACTTTGTATTAAGCGGCGATATAGTTTAAGATATGATGGGACTGACATACCACTGTTGGTTAAAGTCCCAAAATATATACAGAATAAAAAAAGTTTGTTAACCACGGAACTACGTCATTATAACCCGAGTAGGAAAATTCTGTTTATTTAAAACAATATACTTTCAGAACTTCAGAGGTCTTATAGAAATTTCATCAAACTTTGTTCAGTGGTTTGGTTTTTATATAAAAATAACTAAACAAATATGTCATCCAAGTAAACGAAATTGCGTATTAACTAACTATGAAGTTATTTAATTGATAATTATTGCGTAGAGACCGTTTAGAGTTCAAGTTTTCAAGGGTGTTTTTTGAATATAATGTAAGTATTCTACTTACATTATATTCAAAATTAGCGGACCCGGCAGACGTAGTCCTGCCCGCGACCGGGTCCAATTGTGTTTTCAAACCATCCAGAAACCTATGCAATATACACACAAAATTTCATCCAAATCGGTCCAGCTGTTTAAGAGGAGTTAAGTGACAAACACACGTACAGAAGAATTATATCGAGAAAATAAACAAATTTAACCAAACAGAGAAATGTGTAAGAAAATTAGGAAATAACGGAATATCGCAAATGAAACCGCGAGGCGTGGCTAGCTTTAACTCAAAACAACAAGAAATAAAAGCAAAACATTGCAGGTTGTCTTTGAAGCATAAATAAACCTGAATCACTTTGTTTACTATCAAAATACTTCTGAAAGGCCCACTTACACTGGTCGATAACAGGATCTAAGCATTCAGATTAGCAGGTGGGGTATTATCTAAGCTGTCCCCGCAGCCGGTCTGTCCGTGTGTCTTGCAACATTGTACAGGTGCACGGATTACTGAGCTAATGACGATTTAACACTTATCTAAACGATAGTTATCTGCGCAGTGTAGTAACATTTATAAATGTTTAATTATGTTGAAATAGAAATATCGTATATTGTAGTGGTAGGACTCTTTTGCAGGGGTCCGCCTGGGGAAAAACCACACCTTTGCCAGTTATTCAACCGCCAAGCAATAGTATGCAAACACTACTGTGTTCCGAATTGAAGGGCAATGTTTCCAGCGAAATTACAGGGCACACAGAGATTTGACATCTTAATTATAAAAAAATTATCTTATTAATATAAATAAAAAGTTTGTTGCTTGTTGCACTCCGCCGTTTCATCCGCTATCGTACAGGATTCGTTTTTCTAGGGATTAAAGTAGCGTAGGTGCTAAATTGCATACTTATTATTATTTATTTATTGTCATTAGTACGGGTTAAAACCAATACAAATCCGTTACCAAATTTCATCCAAATCCGAAACCAAATTTCATCCAAAACATCTACAAAATTTTATCTAAATCCGTTTAGCTGTTACAGAGTTTAGTGGCAACATTGTACACACACTCTCGCATCACACTTATAATTAACTACATATATGTTTGTTTGTTTGTTCGTCTTTCATGCAGCAACAGAGCTACGGATCGACGTGATTTTTGCATGGGAATAGTTCAGGGGACGGAGAATAAGATAGACAGTTGCATATACTACATATTTTTAAGGGATAAAAAGTGCCCCAAAGTATCCCAAAACAAAATTATAATGGGACCCAGATACGTCCTAAAACTGCGACTAAAATTACCGGAGGATGGGCAGCAGCGTTCTATTAGTACACGGTGAACGTCATGCAATCCCCAAACTGCCTGCTAAGCTTGGGGATTATGGCAATTCATCCCTCTCTACGAGGGATACCTTTGTTCAGGAGTGGACGTTTACTGGCTGATTATGTGTGATGTGATGTGTGAAACATAAAAAACAGCCAAATTGAAAACCCCCTCCTTTTTTGAAATCGTTTAAAAATTATCCTTTTTCTGATGTAATGGCTAGTTGCTAGTACCTGGTGGAAAGTAACGATGTGGTCTAAGATGCAACTCGCTTGGCCATATACTTATTTACTAGATTAATCGCTAGTGGCTAACAATAATTACAATGTTTCGGGAGGCACGTTTAATTGTAGGTAGGTCCCAATTATAAGTTAAACTGACACGGTTTGATCTCTGCTTATTTATTTCAATATACATAGTGGATATCTCCGAGAGCTCAGCTTATGGTGGCCGTTCGGAGAGGTATTGCAAGGCATGTGAGTTTGTTTGTCGAGCGGACCAGTCACGACAATTTGGCCAAGGTGATCTGCTTCGCTCGGCCATATGCTCGGGATGATACCGTGTTCATTCAGTGGACGTTTCTTTGACCCTAAATAGTGGATATTTTTTTTTGTGTTTAACACCTTATACTTATATTTTTTTAATCGTTTTGATACTTGTAGGTTGCCTTCCGCATCTACTTGATAAGATCAAGAAGATTACAACCTTCCAACAGGTTAGACATTACAACACAGATCACCTTGAAGAAACATCATCCCTTAACTTGAATCGATACTTATCAATATATGCCGGGTGACAGGACTTCCACCAAACACGTGGTACTTGGAATGCCCTACCCTACCAGGCGACAAGAATTCCACCAAAGACGCGGTGCTTGGAACGCCCTACCCCACTGGGCGACAAGACTTCGCCCGATACTTTTAGGTATCTTTTATAGTCGGCCGCCAAGATCTAATGTAAAGTCATCGCGCTACCCTATTTTAAGTTAACACGGAATAAGTTATAATGATATTATATATTAGGTACATAATTTTTTCATCAAGTTATAAAATTATGTTATACGTGTGTATAACATAATTTTCTCTGTCTCAAAGACGAGCAAACATTAGCCATCAGCGGCGTCTTTGAGACAGCTGCAGATCGGAACAGCTGGTCCCTTAAATAGACCTTTTAAAATTAAGGTACACATTTATTTTTTTAATACTAACATATACTAACGATTGGTACACCATGAAAATGATCATAATAAAACATATATACACAAATTTTTTGAAATACTATACTACGATAGGTACACCATGAAAATGATCATAATAAAACATACATTTATAATCGAATGTTTGGTACCATTAACTAAAATCACATAATAAGATTTTTGAAACGTATAGACCGGAGACCCTTACAGCTTGCTCTAGCGAGCACGCGGAAACGTTAGGAATCTCACATTCCTGCTCATGACGAGCAGTTCCGTAATGTTTCTTTTCATCATGTGACAGTTTGTAAATTATGCACGGGTAATTTAATGATTCTCTAATGTTGGAGCTTAGAAAGTGCAGCGTATAGAAACCATTTCTGATGACTGCATACTGAGTGAATAAATCCCGCGGGGAGGCAGAATACTACAAAATATATCACACTAATGTTATAAATGCGAAAGTTTGTGTCTGTGTGTTTGTATTTTTGCACACATGATCATCTGACCCCAAACTAAGCAAAGCTTGTAATATGGCTGCCAGAGACTGATATACATACATATATATTTTTAAATACATACTTAAATAGATATTAACACCCAGACATAGAACAAACACAAATGTTCATCACACAAATGTTTGTCCTAGATGGGAATCGAACCCACGCCCCCAAGCGCAGAAAGTAGGTTCACTACCAACTGAGCCACCGGGGCAGTCGATTAATGCTTTTGACGATATAGACGATAGATTGTTAAAAGTTTTCATTCTAGGTGTTTCTGAGAAGCTTCAAAATCAGGGTTCTTCAAAAGGCGAGTTAATAGAGTCCTAAAGGGTTAGCAACGTATTTCTGATGCTTATGATGTTACAAGTATCCATAGGCGACGGTAACTGCTTACCATCAGGCGGCCCGTCTGCTTGTTTGCCACCTATGACATAAAATAAATAAAAAATAAAGTTTTTCTTTTCTTTGATCAATTGACAAATCGACACAATTTCGCCATGAAATGACATTAGAATTTTGTGCTTGTAAAAAATATAATTCTATCAACCAAAGTACATCCAGTAACGGGCGAATTGCTAACCTCCTTTATAATGTTATCAGGATTTATCGCGCAATAATTACAAAAGAAATATTGCTCATATGTTAAATTTATTGCTAACCTCTTTTTTTGAAGCAGGTTATATAATTCACGTGTACCTCTTGAAATGGCCGACTAATGTCGCCTCTACGGGGCATTAATTTAATAACTTCACCTGATATTACCAGCGCCGGCGCCGACTTTCGGCTGCCTCACTACAGCCAAATGTCCTCGATTGTAACACCATTGATAATCGAGATTACTCGTCATTACCGTTGTACTTGGGATTTTAAGACCCGTGACACAAAATAAATACGTACAGAAGGCCGTATTTGCCTGTCCTAGAATTTATTAACTTACGCGCAACCTTAGCGCTAGGGGCTGGCAAAACAACTACATTGTTCTGTAAAAAGTTTAGATTAGTGAGTTTCAATTAAAAACTATTTATTGGGTTACATGTTACTTGAAAACAAGTTTTTTTTTAAATAGAAAAGGGTAACTAAATAAAAATCTAGATATTGGTTACCAAAAAGTACTTTCATCGATGAAGGCACGTACCTATACGAAAGGTACGATCATTATATTTTAAAGTATAATGAAGCCACATTTTTAAATAAAGGTTTTTGCAATACGACAATCATTGTAAACGTAGATCTACACTAAGACAATTTTCATACGAAATGATAATTACCTACATGTATTGCCAAAGCGCGACACTCGCAACTGGCATCCGACCGACTTGATCTGAGATCCGTGTACGTACGCCTCTTTGTTGCGTGCGGCTGTTTAGTTTACGCTCGTTGTATAGAGCTGTCCTTCTGTACCTATAAATTTTGTGCCCGTGATGTCGAGGTAGTTATGGTAGGTACATTCCTTTCTCGGGAATCAGTTACGTAATACCTCCCGGAGTGCGGTGGGAAAAGATTCAAGATGTCAGAAAAGCTACAGTAATTCGTATAATTCGGTGAGTTACTTCCAGCTCTAGCGTTGTAATTTAGTTCGAAGTGTGGAATCCAATTGGGAAATATGCTGGCGGTATAAGCTTAGTGATCACATCTAAAAGATTATACTATATCTAAAAGATTATCTAAAAGATATACTAATGTATTTGGATTGTTTTCAGTGGTTTTCAGACTTTTAATGGTCTATGGATAGTCCAACTGTTTTAGTAGTGTTAGATAGATGACTTGAATTGTGTTTAGTTAATAAAAGTACCTTTTTTCTAGAAAAAAAAAAAAAAAGATTTCAAAAAGTACCACCAGAATGAAAACATATTTTACTGTAAAATATCTTCTACTATGCTCACTCAGTCCAAGTATTTATTTTATATTTCTGATAGCTGCATTGTAAAAAAAGTTATTGAAAACCACGAATTTTGATCCCTTCCGTTAGGTTTTTGAACTTAAAACTTAGCAGTTAGCTAGAAGAAAATGTTTTTATACAGTTTTTTTTTACAACCAAATCTTTCATGCTGGGTAATAACTTATAGAGCTTTTATGCTAAGTATATAAATGGGAAAAACTTAAGAATGGTACAAAATAAAAGTATTTGTCAGAACATTGCCATCAAGGAGCGCAGTGCATTGCCATCCAGCAGGCCTAGCACGGGCCGTGGACAGATTGTCTTTCCACTGTTTTTATCCCGCTATTCTAGCTCTGTCGCGTCTACGCGTGGATTAAAACGGTGGAAAAACAATTTTTCCCCGGCCCGTGCTAGGCCTGCAGGGCCTGTGAAACTGTTTGAACTGTTGAAGTTCAAAATTCTGAGTGGCGTTGTGCTGTTATGGGCAAGCGTGAAGAGCCATTAGGCGAGCGACTACGCTCGTCTCGTCAGTATCATAAAAAAAAACATATATTATGCCCAAAAATAAATGATGTGCCCAAACTACGCAGTTCAACGTTCTGGCAAAACAACATTCCACACTAACATATAACTTACTGCAGTAAAAACTGGCACCGAACATGTTTGATTTCGAACCAATAAACAAGCAATAAAAATCTGTAGTACACCTTTTGACACTAACGTGCAACCTATAGCCAAATTTCACCTATATTTTTTTATATTCACTGATTTTGAACTGACTAACTTAATGATATATTTTATAACGACTTCAATAAAAGATTCGAAAAAGGAAAGGCCAAAGGAAAAGTTTTCAATTCCATTGCTTTTGAATGAATGAAGTAATTATAACTATGATAAAAATATAAATAAATTGTGTTCATTTGTTTGTCAGGTGGTTCAACATAGGCCTTTCTTCCACTCTTTTCTGTCGCGAGTTAATCTTATCCATCCCATTGGTAAATAATCTTCCAATCTCTTTATTTGACGTCTTATTTGTCTTTTCTCATTTTTAGCATACCATTCCATAATTCTGACTGCCCCGATGGCTCAGTTGGTAGTGAACCTAACTTCTGCGGTTGGGCTCGTTTCCCACATAGGGCAAACATTTATGTGGTGAACATTTGTGTTTGTTCTATGTCAGGGTCTTAATATCTATTGCGGTATTTATTTAAAAATATATATTTCCGTATATCAGTCTCTGACAGCCATATTACAAGCTTTGCTTAGTTTGGGGTCAGATGATCGTGTGTGCAAAAATGTCCCAGATATTTATTTATTATTATGTCTTTCGTTATTTTTTTTTCTGTTAGTCCTCAAAATGTGCCCGGTTTTTTTTGTAAACATCACTTATTCTTGTTCATTTCCTCATTCTTGAAACTCTTGAAATACCATGCCTGAAATAACCTAAAAACTTTATGGCCCTCCTACTGAGGCAGTCAGATAAGAAAAATGCCCGTGCGTCTATGACCACATCCTCGCTTAATTCAGAAATGTTCACACGCTTGCAAAACCTAATGTCTAATACCTCATATTTTATCTAAAACACTATCTGAGTCAATCTGCGGCGAGCGGCGAGTCGTTAGATAGTTTGCAATAAGCAATCCAAGTGGTCAGAACATCTGCGCGGATTCTCACGCTGCCGAGACGCGAGCGCGTGGGCGAAACGTTTTGACGTATGCCCCTGTTATTATAAACATCAGCTCAGTGGATGATAGAAACACGGAGGAAAAGACGAGCTTTGAGGACTCTGGGAGCCGCACAGTTACCATAATTTACAAGTTATTTATTAGTCAATGGGTATTTGAAGTAATTGCGATTTCTAAGATAAGACTTGCATATAAATTGAAGATCCATTTAAATCAATTGTTTGCGTTTAGATTTGGTGACTTATCAGAACGACACAGTAGCGTAACGACCATCCTTGTGGATAGAATGAGATCCCATCATCAGATCCTGACTTACGTGACAATGGGATTAAATTGGAAGTATACCCTACACAACAAAAGGATTTTTTTAAGCCGGTCAACAGTTGGCGGAGATATCGGTAAACTTACATTAAAAAAATACAACAGTGGAACATAGTACCTCCGCCTTTTTGAAGACGGTTACAAAGAGCAGTAAGGCCTTATTTAGGCCCCATGCGTTTGCACCCGCTACGCCACCTTGCCATATTTCCCTTGTTTATCTGAACTGTGGGTTTAGTACGAGCACTTGCGTAAAAGTTATCGTTACGTAAACGATAGCAAAATGTATGAAAAATTCAGTTTCCTTTCACGTCCGATAGAGGCGCTGTTCAATTTTTCATACATTTTGCTATCGTTTACGTAACGATTTCGCAAGTGCTCGTACTAAGGCCAGATAGGTTTTGACCAAGATCCCTGATTTAAATTTCAACAATACCATTTATCCACGTGATTTCTCGGCATCTGTTTTTCTCTGTACCTATCTGTAACATCTAATTACTTCAACCGAACTACCATGAAGGCAATATGACAACTAAAAACTCACAGCCATTATTTTCAGAGCTCATTACGTTCACTAGAAGCAACCAATTATTACATAGGTATGTCTGTCCGTGTATCTCTAAATATATGCGACGATACATGCATTGTGTAATTTGTTTTTTAACTTTTTAGGGTTCCGTAGCCCGACAAGGAACCCTTATAAATTCGTTCTATCCCTCCGTCCGTATCAATTACTGAACTATGACTACAATTATATGGCTTTTGTTACGGAACCCTAACATATGCGTGTCTCGACACGTTCTTGGCCAATTTTTTTATGTAATTATATTCTATAGATTCATATTAAAAAATGTCGAGTAAAAAAAATCTGTAATTGCGTAATAAAAAAACACACAGAGCTTCTTAAAATGAGCAACTAAATTTTATAACTTTTGTCTCCTTGTTAACCGACTTCCAAAAAGGAGGAGGTTATCAACTCGACTGTTTTTTTTTTTGTTTTTCCCATCTCCTAAACCACTGGAAGAATTTAAATGCGGTTTTCACTTATATGCTTAGCTATGACCAGATTGAAGTGAGGCTATGTTATTTCGCGCAAGGGCCGAATTAAGGGAGGAAAAAAGGAAAGTTTATATGAAAATCTACGCGTACGAAGTCGCAGACAACAGCACTAGTCACAAATATAAGAGGACTCTCGTGCATAATTGTAGCATTTATAACAACAATGGGAATTTCACAACAAAAACCATAATTATTTCGAAATGTCACATTATTTTGTAGAACTGTCGGAATGACAGTCTACAGCTCTTTGTCTCGTGAGAATGCATAAAAAGGCGTTTTAATATATCTACTTTTAATTTGTACTAAATCTCCGCTATGTTGAAATTGTATAAGTGACTGCATTTCTGCAGGTCATTATATTAGGCTCTCATTTAAGAAATCTCTTCACGGGAACTGTGATTATCTCACCGGGATAATATAAAAATCATCATGCACATAATGCTTGCTCTATTTTTATGTCGTATTGAAATAATAAAACCAGCAAAATGCGATTCGGGCTCGCGCGCTGAGGGTTCCTTACCACCACAAAGAACACTAATTATCAATTCAAATGCGAAAGTTATGTTCGTCTATCTGTTTGCTACATAATCACGGCTAAACGGTTTAACCGATCTCGATAAAATTTTGCGAGGTAATAGTATGTATCATGAGGACGGAAATATCTAGGCAATTTTTTTCTGAAGAAGTCGCGGACGAAGTCGCGGTTACAGCTAGTATTTTACATATTTTGAAGTTGGGTTTTTAAAATATTAGTGTGACGCAATTTTGCTTCGGTGAAAGAAATGATGAGGTCGTCCAAGGAACCGAATTACGTTGCTTCACTTGGTAATGAACAGAAATATGTCACCGACTCGCACTTGGCCATTATTAATTTTTCATTTGTTGTTATACTTTAGAGTGTGTACTATAATCATGCCAAGTTTGACGTTTGTAAGTATCATCGTTTTTACAATAGAGCAAAAAAAATACAAAAATACGTTAAAAAATCCGTTTGTTGTATGGTGAATTTCAACAATAATATTTTTGGTGTTTTAATCTAAGATTGACATATGAAGTATTTTTAATATTTTCTCTACAAAAACAAAAACAAGAATTTGAGTCTATACATTGACATACCTATTTCATCATAGAAAGAAATAAGAAATTGTCATCAAGGACAAAGGAGGTTGCTGTTTCTACCAAGAAGGTTGCTTCGAGGAAGTTTATAACGCGGGTGAAACGGCTGTGTGCAGCTAGTATATGGATATAACAAAATGTAAAAATAAAAATCAAGTAAAGATTTAGTTTTGTTAGTTCTGTAGACACACAATGGACCATGAGTGGACGATGAAAGTGTGGGAGAGTTATAAGCGATATAGCGCAATCAAGTGTAGCATTAGCTACCTCTAATGGCCTGTATGTTTCTTTTTATTCGATCTAGCGAAGAAATTACAATCGAGATCTTATGACTAAAGTAGCAAATTACACATTCATTTAAGTTTTTTTTTTGTGATTACATTCTGTTAAGTAAATTGTAAAAGATAACTAACGCTCCGAGGGTTTATCCGCGTGGACAACCTTTAGGAACCTCAGACCTCGCATTTTTTTTTTGCTATAAGGAACCGTATATTTTTTTCGGGATAAAAATGATCATGTTACTCTCTGAAACTTTCACACAATTTATTCAATCATGTCTTTATGCAATAATATAATGTGAATTTTTAGAAGAAGAAAAAAACTGATTTTAGGACTTTTGTTCGCAATAGGGTAGATGACTGATGTTTATATCGATGAAACCAATAGCTTTGATGAAGAATTTAAGTAAATATAATATGTTTATTGAAAAAAGAATATAAATCAGTTATTAATGTTCTTGATATAAATAAGCGTTTAATGTTTTTGGTAGATAAAACTATGTCCCTTTCCCACAAAACGAAAATGACGTCACGCCTCTGTGCGCCATACTTGCCAGAATATAATTTATATGGCGTACAGAGAAGTGACGTCATAATTTGCTGTTTCGCGCTCTCTGTCTAGCATGATATTAAAATGCTTAGAAGTTGCTTATTTTTGAACATATTTTAATTTTGTTTTAATTAATCAGCTGTATTTTAGACCTACATTTTAATAGGACAATAAAAAAAAAACAGTCATCTAGCCTATTGGCTTATAACACTTTGACATGTAACTTGCGTTACGAAAAAAGAGTACGAGTAATTTAGGAAAGTATAACTACTTAAATAATACATTCAAGCTTCAATAGTCTACATAACAGTTGAATTCCACCTGTTATTAGCATCAATTCGCCATCATGGCTGCTTCCTGAGCACTCGTCAGCCTTCAGCCTCAGTATTCAGCTGAGCCGTCAGCTCCAGTCAGCGTAGATTAGCATACATCAGTACGCAGCACCGGTATCTGTGTCGTCAATCTGAGGCGGTGCTTTCCGGGAGCTTTTCGTTTTGAAATTGACAACGTTACTGTCAAATATTCATTTCACGATGGGGATTTCTGTGGAATGCGGATGCATTCAATCATTCCGCGAACTAAATTTGATACACAATTTTCTGATGATTTTGAGCTAATGTAATTAAAATATCAAAAACCCACGACGAATTTTGATGACTTTTAAACGGCTTAACAAATGATCAAACATATATAAAACTAGTGCAGTTAAAGCTGCAATAAAAACCACATTAAAATAGATTTCGCTGTTTTAGAGAAAAATTTAAACCCACTAAAACCCCCCGGTGACCAGCCTTAGTGCTTGACAAGAGGGGTTCTCTAGAGGAAAGCACCGGAGCGCTCAGCACTGCGCTACGGCTCCTCCCGAGACAACTGCGTGTTGTCTCAGTCCCTCCACTCGCGACAATGTTAGTCACACAACGTTGTCGTTCTCTCCCTGGGCATGCTTAAGAGGATGGTCAGAGCCCCAAATTTGACCATCCCGAACCCGGAGGTCTCCTAAGGTCCGGAGGTAGGCTTTTACTACAGGCTGGGGGTACCTGTGCCGTGCTCTATTGCCCCGACACCAGGGCTAAACTAAATGATATCTAATTTGTAGTTTTTAGCAAGCAATAAAGGTGATAGAGCATTCCATTCCCTGGCTGTTCTCAGAACTCAGGACATTTGTTACGTCGAATGTTTTGGGCTATCACATCCTCGTCCGAAACCAGCCCATTCAATTCCACTGATATTACTTGCAATAGTAATAAAGCATCCTGTAAGGTGCTACATTGAATGAGGTATCTGAGGCTACGATCACGCGGAAAACCATAAGTACAGAGAGGCAGAGAAACAGCTTACAAACTTAAAAAAAAAGTTTCTTTGACAATTCTAAAGTGTATTTTGGGCTTTAACATCGCATTAAGTACAATAAGAAATTAGGGATCAATAATTTTAGTTTTTCTCTATCGAAATTCATCATGCAGGAAATGAATCATGCTAATTTTTTACCTAATCTGAAACAAAAATTCATTCAATATGTAGCCCGTATAATTAAGTACATCTATTTCGATATAATTATTTATTTATAATATATTTAACGTAATCAACACCACTGTCCATACTCCACAAGGAATATATATCTACTTATACGAAGGTTGTCTGAAAGATATCGTATTTAGCGATAAGACCGTCTTTTTGTCTCTATTAAATGTCATCATCAGCCAGAAGACGTCCACTGCTGAACATAGGCCTCCCCTTTTAACCTCCACACTGAACGACATCCTGCCATCAGCATCCACTGGATGCCCGCGACTCTCACAATGTCGTGGGTCCACCTAGTGTGAGGCCTACCTACGCTGCGTCTTCCGGTTCGTAGTCTTCACTCAAAAACCTTTACTCCCCATCGAGTTCTTCGAGCGATTCAGCTATTAAATGTATTCTTCTTGTAATGCCATTCAATAATGTTGTTGTATTGTATTGTTTGCATGTAGTGATACTTACAGTTTTGCGGTTAGATTTTTTCCTCTGTTCTGGTTCTCCTCGTTGCGTGGTGGCCGCGTGGCGCGGACCACACGGCCTGCCCCAGAGCCCTGTCACGAACAATGGACACAATCTCGCATCTCCTATATTGTCTACCAAACGCTCTAATAGCTAGCCTAGCGCACGCCGAGCATAGAAACAAGCCGTGGACACGGAAACGATCCAAGTTATTTTAGAAAAACAATTTCGCCATTGAATCGATTTCTTTATCTTTCTTCTTTCTTTAGCATGCTTCTGGAGACCCTATCAGGTGAGGTGGCGGTCAATCGTAAGCTTATTATTAAAAACGACACCAGATTTTTTGTCAATTTTAATTGTGCCAGTGTTCCATGAAACGATCATGTACCTATGATATTATACATGGCTTTTTTAATCGGCCTTTAATTAGATCAACGTTTTGTAATAGGGTATTAAAATTTGCAATTTTGTGTTTCTTCTGTCACTTCAGTAATTGTAATCGTACAATTAATTCATATGTTCTTGGAAGTAAGCTGATAAATACAAAATTTGCTGACTATCCAGTTTATCTTATCTAGCACCTCGTCTCACCAAATCTAGTCACAATTTTTCTAAGAGTCGTATCTTTGATTATGTCTTGGTGATTGCGACAAGGAACTCCGATATCAGCCTAATTCCTGGATCTTCAGCAAGTGCGCAACAAAAGTAAAATATTAACTAATTTTGCTGATTATCCTAGCAGTAAGGCGCTTAAATACAATTTAAGACACGTTCCTACAATATTTCCACAAGCAAGAAGGTGAAACGTGTAAATATTCGAGCTAAAAAATGGAACAAGAAGAACAAACCGGAGGTGTTCTTTGGAATTTCAAGAATTTAATTGAAATTGTGTTTCTCGTTTTACGTCCTATAATCTGTAGCTGCAATCTTAATATGCAAAATACAGTATTTTGCATATATGCTGAGTATTATACAGATTTTAAGCAAGACATGCATTTGATGGCAAGTGTCACGAATATATATGCTCTGAAGTCTTTCATCTAACGCGAGCAAACGTCGCTTATACACTACGCTCGGCATCGCTGTTGTCCACAGCCAACCATGCAGCTTCTCGCTCGCAAAGTACTGACATTCAGCAAATACTAGCGCGCACAAGCGAATGTTTAATTCGTGTGCGTCCGCTTCGCGCTGATATGTCAACGCCAACACGTTCACTTGCGTTCGGTAGGCTTGAAAATGTAGCACGTGGCACTGCGCTCAAACGAGAAGAGCGAAATGTTCTGTTCAGAAATTCTTTTCACTATCATAATCATCATGAATTCAACCATAAGACGTCCACTTCACATAGGCCTCTCCCATCAATCTCCAAAAGATCCGATAGGAAGTAACCTGTATCCAACGTCTCCCTGCGGAAAACACTGACCAATTTACTAGCTTTTAATCTTCCACGCAAACAGAGGTGTAGTTTAACGTGTGTGTCTGTGTGTCTGTCTGTGGCATCGTAGCTCCCAAACGGCTTAACTGATTTTGATTTAGTTTTTTTTTGTTTGTAAAGTGACTTGATCGAGAGTGTTCTTAGCTATGATACAATAAAATCAAAATGTTCAGCCGTTTGAAATTATTAGCTTTTTAAGCCGGGGGTTTACAAAACAAGTTGTTGAACGTGATAGCTACTAGACAATTTACTACAGTAAAATATTAAAAGAAAGTGTTGTCATTTATATTTTTACAATGTTATGGCAACTGTCCGACGCATTCTTTCAGCGACTGCACATTAGTGTCATATACTACCACAGAAAAAAGAAGTAAATAGAACGGAAATGAGAAGGAAAATCTGTCGCCACACATTATGACAGAACCTTGATTGAACATTCTTATTTAGATCAACGCGTCGAACTCCGCGTCACAGTTGCTAACTGATTTCTAATGACTGACGTTTCGTTTATATGGGTGCAACTGGCTAGAACTCTTACAAAAATGCAAGAGACAGCCGTTCCAATTTCAACGAAAATATTTTTTTGTGTCTACTTCTGACAGCTGTATCTCCAGTGAAACTTTGACAGACATGCACACGCTTGGAATGACAACTACAACACAAGAGATTGTTTCCATATTTCCAACAAGATGCCTTCTCCACAATACCTTCGCAAGCTGGTTTGCAGAAGCCTGCGGCTAGAGCATTGTTCCGCACATCCATTGTTCGGTTCTCGCCACCTCTCGTTGCGACCCCTTAATGGACGGGCATGGGCCATGCTGGGCCGGGGGTGCGGCGATCATTTGTAACTGGACGTTGGTGGCTTAGAAAATCACGCAAATATTATATAACCTATCCTTTGCCCGCAGCTTAGCACGTGACAGCGCCCTGTAGTATTGGTTGTGTTGTGTGCTATAGAATAAGTCATAGTATATAAATAACAGAATACTTAGCAGTTAGGTAATATAAACAAATACTTATGTTTGGTGGGCAGGTCGCCCTATGCTCTTGACCTGAATAGATGTAAAAAAAGTTATATTATAAAAAAATATAACCCGACTTCATTATATAAATAGTAATTTATAAGTAACAGCGACGCGCTGCGTACTTTTGTATAGGTACTCGTAGTAGATACAGAGCTCTTTAATATAGCTTTATCTCGTAAACTACAGAGTATTTCATAGTGTTATATATTTTAGAAATCTGCTGAGTGAGCTCTACTTAATGTTGGTAATATTGACCTATTTAGAAAAGTTTACTTACATCTTTCCATCAATATTTTTTTCGCTGACGCCTTCTCGTATTCTTGTACCCTATGTCATTTCCACTATTAAAAAGATTCAAATGACTCCTCACATGTCGAAATCCATTGAGCCGCTTAGGCTGTTTGGCGTGCCAAAGAAACTATCATATATAGATACGCCGATGATCATGATCACATAGTCATGATCATCGGCGCAAAGTTGCTAGTCTATCAGTTTTTTTTTCGGATATATTTCGGAGAGTGAGCATCGGATTTGCATGATCCATCCTGCCCATTTTTCTATCGGACTGTCAGAGCAGGCACGAAAAGTCGACACCGCTTTATGGTTGCTATTCCGAAAACCCGTACGTAGCGTTTTGATTCCATTTTTATTGTGCCAACTGTTAGCTGTGGAATGCGCTGCCTGTATGGGTGTTCCTCGATAGTTACAACCTAGGTGTCTTCAAATCACGAGTGGAGCACGCTTGCCTAGAAGAAACCGTTCTTCTAGGCGCCATCGTAGACCGCATCATCGCTTAATATCAAGCGTGTTAGCGGTCAAACGCAAGCCTATTCATACATTAAAAAAAAACATACATACCTTCGATAGTCCTCCTTCTTGCGCAGTCGGGTAAAAAGTATAAATTGTTGATTTATTATTTCCCCTTCTGTCACACGTGTTAGAATAAAAACTGTCATCCGAGATAGTGTACTTTCTTTTTTCTATCAGTAAAAGAATCTTTGTGCTGGATTAAATCAAACTACAAACGTACTCGTTTGCTCATTAAAACAAATAACTAAATCAAAAGATCGATTAATCTGTCAGTTTGAAGCATCATGGCATAGATGTTACATAGCAGAAGTAGTAGACGCTCCGGCGCAGAAGCCAAATGTTCTTTTTGCGGTTACCGAACGATGCGCTTGCGCTTATCGAACAATCTGCCACTCAGGCCACAGGTTAAATATTAGTTATACCATAAAACAGCAGTTATTGGAATGCAAAGGAATATATTATTTTATTGTTCAGTGGAACAAGTCAAGAGGGACAGGAGTTTTCAATTTTTTTAAGCATTGAACTGCAAGTAAATAAATTTGTTTTGATCGAAGACACGAGCCTATTTGTCTTTTTAATTTCATTTCATCACTATGAGATTAAAAAAAAGTTTAGGTGGGAAATCTAAAAAAATATGACCAGTTACCTATATTTTCAAGATGCCGCGACGAAAAGACCCCTCTCTCCGGTTAGAGCGCACCTGCCTTCCATCAAGTAAGTAACGAGTAGTAGTAAAGTAGTAGTAGTTCGGTCAAGTAGTAGTTCTAAGTATCGATACAAAAATCTTAGTTTTTCGATACTTATTGTTCAAACTATTACCTATGACATAAATAAAAAAATAAAAAAGTTGGTATCTGATGTTAAGCGACGATGTTTTCTGCAATGGAGCACGCTTACCTAGAAGAAACTGATTCATTCGCAATTCATTTCTTCCAATCTTTCTCTTATATTGGATATTCGCCAAAGAACCAGAGTCATCGACATAGCTATAAAAAATTGCAAGTTTAAGTGGCAATGGGCAGGCCACATCGCTCGAAGAACCGATAACCGATGGGGAAGAAAGGTTCTTGAGTGGAGACCACGAACCGGAAGCCGCAGCGTAGGTAGGCCTCCCACTAGATGGACCGACGACATCGTGAGAGTCGCGGGCATCCAGTGGATGCAGATGGCAGGTTGTCGTTCAGTGTGGAGGTTAAAGGGGGAGGCCTATGATCAGCAGTGGACGTCTTATGGCTGATGATGATGATGATGATGAATCTTTCTCTAAACTTGTACCAGCCTAGAGTTCGTTTCTAGTCGCCGCACGCGCCGCTCCGCGATCGATCGACGCTAATTGATCGTCGCACCTGCTCGTCCGCACGCCGCGCCGCCGTCCAACGACGGCCGGATGCTACTGTCGCACTCAGATTAGACGATGTCACAGATTTAACTAACAACCAAAGCATACTAGAACCATTTGTCACTACCATTGGCGTTGCGATATTTAGATATATATTATAGGGTATTTCTACATATATTATAATAAAAACGTAAAGACAAAAAAAACTGTAATTGCGAGATTTCAAAAAAATACTCACAAGGCGTCTTAAAAGCAGCTGAACCACGTTAAGACAGTTCTTAGAATTTTTGTCTGTTTGTACGCACATCTCCTAAACCACTGGACGGATTTAAATGCGGTTTTCACGAATATGCTTAGCTATAGTAATTTAAAAACTTTCGCGATTTGAAGACATGTTTCAGACTTTCAGTCAGCTTGTGACAGCCATTGTAACATGGTCGAAACGTCGAGCGAAAGATATCTATTTTTACCTATAATTAAAATTGCACGATAAGTCCCGATAAATATAAAAATATGATTAGCTATGACCCGATTGAAGTATAGGCTATGTTATTTTGCGCAAGGGCCGGATTGAGGGAGGAAAAAAGGGTTGAAAGTTTATATGAAAATCCACGCGTACGAAGTCGCGGGCAAAAGCACTAGTATTATAATACGAGTATATCTATATAGGTAAATAATTATAAATATAAAAAATAGGTACTTTAAAATTAGCCCTTGAACAAAAGTATTCGTATTTAGGAGGAGCTGGTTAAACTACCTAGAAAACTTCTTCTATAATCTTCTTCTAAAAGCTTTATGTGACAGAACCTTGGAACTGACAGCTCAAGCTCATTGTTGGGATTCGAACCCGCATCCTGATGTACAAAATTCGAACGCGCCAAACACTGAGTTATCATTCCCACAATATCATTATTCCACTGTGAGGAGGATAGCTCTCATCATTTTCCTACTGCAGGGTCACATGTCTTCTCTGAGAGCAATAATCTGATGGGCCATAATCCATCATGCTGGCCCAGTGCATGTTAGTGAATGTCATGTATGTATATTGTATCTGGACTTTTAAACCGACTTCCAAAAAGGAGGAGGTTCTCATATATTTTTTTTGGTTCTTGAGCACAGCGGTTTCTTCACGGTATTTTTCTTCTCCGTTGTCGAGTGATGGCATCCAACCTGCACATTATTTATTTAGATACTAAATAAATCATTAGTGCAGGGCCAAGGATCGAACCAGATGCCGTTAGATTGTAAAGCGCACATGCTACCGGCCACCATCGCTGTGAAGAGGTTAATAATTAAAGTGAAGACTTGAAGAGGTTATTAAACCAAATATAAGTTTCGGAACATCCTAGCATGAAATCTAATTTCCGTAAGTGTAGAGCGTAAAAAACAAATTCAGAAAGCAATTATTATTGCATAAGAAATAATAGCCATGTGTTATCAATCATTCCTTTCTATTTATCACATGTCCGAGTATTGGCGGCGTCGAGCTGTCTCTTAACACCAAAATAAATAATTACAGACATATTAAAACAATTACGTCATTGTAAGATATGTATTTACTTTATAAGGAAGTAGGACACAATACAATTGTGCTTTTGATCGAGAGAACTAAGCTTTCCTTAGTTTGGGGTCAGATGACCATGTGTGCAAAAATCTACCGAATATTTATTTATTTATTTATTAGAGAATAGAAGTCTCAAATTGTACCATAACATGTCGGCGTTTGTATGTTTAATTGTATGTCGATAACATTCAGTCTTTCGTTGATCCGATCTTTTGACTTTTTAAGCGACTTCAAAAAAGGTGTAGGTTCTATGTTCCACTGTATATATTTATTTTTTATTTTTATGTATGTTCACCGATATATACGCCAACTAATGACCGATTAAAAAAAATATCTTTTGTTCAGTAGGGTAAAATTCCAATATGGTCCCATTGTCACGCAAGTCAGGATCTGATGGTGGGATCTCAGGGCAATCGAGAGCAACCCTTTTTTATAGGCACTTGCCACGTTTTTCACATATTTCTGAAGTCTGTTTTTAAAGTGATTCACTCGTAGTTAGTTCATTGGTTTTGCTGCAAGTTTTTTAGTGTGCGTGAAAATGTGTAAATTTCTCCGTACTTATAGTTTTTGAATTAAATGGTTTAGCTTTACAGGTTAAGTTTACAGACACGAAAACATTTGGACACGAATGACAACAGTAATAATGCAAATCTCCCTTGTTTTTCTGATCTGATGGTGGAACACATTAATGTTTAGTCAGATTCATGCTCATACCGCAACTGGTTTAAAGTATAATTTTAAAGACATAATTTTAATTTTAAAGGCAGACATACAACCTGCCGCCCATATTTATTGCCTGCAAACGAGCTGCCATGCATCATGCAGAAGTAATGAATGAATTACAAAGTAACTAGCTTTTTGTCTTGTAGGCTTAAATTTACCTTCTTATTTTATATAGTAATATTAAAAAGTTATATTAAAAAATATAGTTATAGTAAACATAAAAATAAATTATAATACCCACGGAAGAGGGAAAGTATACCAATAAGGCTGATTTTTAGGGTTCCGTACCCAAAGGGTAAAACGGGAACCCATTACTATGACTCTCGCTCTCCGTCTGTCTGACTGTCTGACTGTCCGTCTGTCACCACGCTGTATCTAATGAACCGTGATACAGTTAAAATGTTCACAGATTATGTATTTTAATTGCCGCTATAACAACAAACTAAAAAACAGAATAAAATAAATATTAAAGGGGGCTCCCATAAAACAAACGTGATGTTTTTGCCGTTTTTATAGATAATGGTACGTAACCCTTCGTGCGCGAATCCGACTCGCACTTGGCCTTTTTTTTGTTCAATATTTTGATATGTTTTCGACTAATCTTTTTGGATACTTCGGCCATGGCAAATATGTCAAATTTATTATTAAATCGTCGACCCAAAAATGTGAATTTGAAGGTTTGGTTGTCTCTAATTTTAGTAATTTTTAAATTTGATTTAATTTCTAGATAAATGTAAGTATAAATATAAAATAGATTACTCGTGGAAGATTACTCGTCAAAAACCATTCGACGGCGATAAATTTTATTAATAACTAGCTGCGCCCCGCTTTCACCCGCGCCGCTTGATGATGAAAATCGTTGATGATGATGATGATGAAAAGTATCTTAAGTGGTAATCCAGGACATAAACAATGTATATTCCAAATTACATCCAAATCCATCCAGCTGTTTCTGCGTTATTGAGTAACAAACATCCATCCATATTTTACAATACAGCTTTACTTCTCGAAATGAGAAAAACCTATTAAAAAACTGTGTAAGCGCCATGGTTTTGCTCCAATAAATGTGACTATAATTCAATATATTAAGCCTTATGGTCAATTGTACTAACAAGCGTTGCTTAACAGTGGTAAAAACTCGCCTGAACTTGCGAAGCTGGAATTTGGCCGGGCGATTCCAGGGGAATACAGGTTCGCTATAATTAACAATATAAAAAAACGACTTCTTAAAAATGTCAGAACTGGACCAAATTGCAATGGAACTACACGGGAAGCACCAGCTTTCAAATAAAAAAAGAATCATCAAAATCGGTTCACCCAGTCGTAAGTTCTGAGGTAACAAAAAAAACCAGTCGAATTGAGAACCTCCTCCTTTTTGGATGTCGGTTAAAAACATGATTTTGCAAAAGCCAAATAATAAATTAATTTGAATGTTTAATATATCAGATTATAAATATAAAGTGCATAAAATTGGTATTCAGTAGAAGTATTATGTAATTAGGTAGGTACGCATATTCGTAGAAAATGCGCGCTCGTTGATGTCTTTTCTTCAGCAGAGCGCGCTTGCGTGGCAATACGCTGCCTACGCGGACAATACCTGACATTTCCCGCATAAAAACAATACCGAAAAGCACGCAATCGCCATCAGCAATTACAAGTACGTTACGACAGACCTGTCGGAGTTTTTATCGGGCTTTTTCTTGCCTTGAGAAACACCACAAACATATGACCAAAGAGTTTAATGAAAGTTGTTTTAGATTTCTTTAGACGTGTGTATTTGTGCAAGCCGTTTATAAACCGTCTGCGGTCCTATCATAAATCATTACCCCTTCGTAATGGTTAGTTTTATTTTATTTTGAATAAGTATAGATTGTATATTGCGGTATTTACCTCTGGACACGTGATCGCTAGGTCACGTAGACTGCGTAGTGAAGGAATGGGGTATATGTGTTTGTAACTCGATATCTGCAAATCTGAAACAAGAGAAATGCTTATTTTATATTTAGCAAAAAGCGTGTCAGATAATAAATCGAATGTATTTAAAGAGATAACGCAGCTTGTAATTTTCGCTCAACTTTGGAGAGAAAAAACTTTAAGTTTTTGCCCTCCAAAGTTGAGCTTACTTTTTTGTTTTATGTTGTACTATGAAACCTTGATGACGTAGCAAGAGGATCACATTAAAAACCGACATCAAAAATATATGAAAAAACGCAATAAGTGTCTATAAAATTTTAGAGGTTTTCCCTCAATTTCCCTGGCATCATCAGATCCTGACTTGGTGACAATAGGACCAAATTGGAAGTATACCCTACCGAGCAAAAGATTTTTTTTTTGGAAATCTGTCAACAGTTGGCGGAGAATTCGATGAACACACATAAAAAAAGGACAGAATCGTCCTTCTTTATTGAAGTCGGTTAAATAGGTATTGACGGGTATATATTCGTCGTATCTTGCGAAACGCTTTCGTCGGGAGCGGCATCAGTGTGCAACTGCATTTCTGCACCGGTCGGCGTCCACTCGGCCCTTATGAAGTAATCTCGCAATGAGCCGATTCAAGTCATTGCTCAATAAGGCTTCCAAGAAAAATACAAGTGTTTTCACTTGAGGCAACTTGTTGGGAATGGCGCATTTATAATTTTAAACTTGTAAATGCTTAAGGTAATAATTATAGACGAAAGTAACTATCAATTTATAAGTTAAACTGCACAGACCAAAATATTAACCTATTTATATTCCGCGTGACGTATGTTAAGGGTGATGAAATTAAACTCTAGGCAGAGAGTGACAACTGCGGCATCACGTTTAGATTAAAAATCATAAAATCATTCGTATATAGGCACGAAAAATGGACACCGCTTTATGGTTGACATTCCGAAAACCCGTACGAAGCGCTTTGATTCCACTTTTATTTGCGAACTGCTAGTATGGTGGAATCCGCTGCCTGAATGGGTGTTCCCCGATAGTTACAATCTGGGTGTTTTCAAGTCAAAAGTGAATCGGTTTCTTCTAGGCAAGCGTGATCCATCGTAGGCCGCATCATCGCTTAACATCAGGCGAGTTGGCGACCAAGAGCAAGCCTATTTTAAAAAACATTGGGAGACGACGAGACAACGGATGTTCTAAAATTATGTACATATACCTATATGTACATAATTTCACGGATCAGGCTACAAAATGTTAGAAACGTCAGGAAAAAATAACTTTTCTATAGACGGAAACTTGTGATTGGCCCAGTCACCAAATCTATTTTTAATTTTATACTATTAGGCTGTAAGTTTCCCTAAAAATGCAAAAAATAAATAAATAAAATTACTATAGGAATTAAAATTATTAAAATGAGTAGTACTTAGAAAAGGTAATATAATTTATTCCCGGTATAAGTTTAATTGCTATTTCTACGAGTCTCTACAAATTCTATTAGTTTCGATTACATTATACAAAATCTTACAACTTTTGCATAAATTTTGTAATCATTCGATAATTCCATTTAACATTAGAAAGCAAAATGAGCACAGAAATGTCTTAACTTTGAAACGTTTTGTGACGAAAAATTTCAACACAAGAATTCTAATAAAAACGTTGATATAAAATTAACATAATAATATGCAAAGAAGCTAATATATTAATATTATACGCAGGTTCAAGTTCACACTTTCGTAGAAAATAGAAAGTACTCGATTGATAGAAATATTTATTGTTTTTGATTAATTATTACTTCCTCATTCCTAACTTCTTTACTAGGGCCACAGATTAAGTATAGCTAGTAGTAAGTCTTTGACTAGGGCTATCTAGAAGTAGACAGTCAGTCTTTAAAATAAAATCTGTCATTTCTATTTGGTAGGCATGCCACGAATGTTCACACGCATAAAATGCGTATCTATCAAATACAATACAAATTTGTCATTTTGTAATTTGTATGTAATTCAATGCGTTTTACGCATGTAAACATTCGTACTTCGCCCACTGTACACAGTTTCCATCTGGAAAGTCCATCGACTATTAGTGTCTTCCAGAATCTATGACCCCAATTAAATGTTCATGTGAAAAATCAGAAAGATCTAACTACTACGAAAATATATGTTATTGTCAAGAAGAAATAATAACATGCACATGAAAACTAATTAATTACTAAAATATAAACAAACTATTATACTTCTACACTAATATTATAAAGAGGAAAGATTTGTACCTATTTTTGTATGTTTGTAATGAATAGGCTCCGAAACTACTGAACCGATTTGAAAAATTCTTTCACTGTTGGGAAGCTACACTATCCCCGGGTGACATAGGCTATATTATATTTTGTAGCGAGGCCGAAGGCCGAGCTTACACTCGTGCGAAGCCGGGGCGGACGGCTAGTATTTAATAAACAGCTGCCGGCAGGCATTGTACCCAAAATGCTGGCCGAATGTTGACCAAGACCTAAATTAATAATTTCTTAGCCAACTTGTTTACTACCTTTACTCCGCTGCTGATGTTTACAACTCTACAGGTTTGTGTATCTGTTTGTGTATCTACTTGTATATTTTTCATTGACCAAAGACTCGTATCTCGGACACCGCAGTCGAAAGTGAAATTTCACACATACATCCACATTCACACAGACGCAATACGATTAGACCGGTCAACGACCCACGTGAATAACTACTACAAGGTTACGTGGAAAGAGTGTTATAAGCCGAAAGGGGTAAATACTCATAATTATGCACATTTTTTACAAGTGATCAACCCTGATTGTGAAAAAATGATCAGCAGTTCCAAACATCCCTGGAATCGCGAAAAATAGATCAGCTGTTCGATACATTTTGTCGAATAGAATAGAATAGAAATCTTTATTGGCCTTATAACATTGTCAGTTAAACTGGGCAAGTCAAATTTACAAAAATATTTAGGTAGATCACATATAAAATAAAAATAAAAACTAGAGAATGTAAATGACTGTTTTGTTGACTGAATGGAACAGTTGATATCGTTTTTCAATTTTTAAGGGATGGCTCGTGAGCCATCCCTTAAAAATTGAAAAACGAGACAACAACAACTTTTAGTGTGAACACTAAAAGTTGTTTCTAATGATGGCTATTATAAACCCCTTTTAGTTTTGTAGACCGTTTGCGTGTAATTTTTTTGTAGTACTTAATCTTATTGTTAAGATAATACTGAGTAGTAATATTTTTTTTTATATTACACGGGAATTGCTCACTTAAGATTAGGCCGGATACTTGCACAAAACGAGACACAGTCGCGCGCGCGCTATCACCTTGATAAAGACCGCCGTATGCGGTTGAAACTATAGTCGGAGTATCCGGCCTAATCTTACGTGAGTAATTCCCGTGTAATATAAATTAAATGTGTGAAAACAACGTCAGTTTCTATAGTAGTAATGTTACTGTCAACAAATAAAACTAAGAAAGCTTATATATCGATGGTGGAAAGCATCAGGTTCGATTTTCGGCCTTGCACTATGTGCAGTTTCGATGCCTCAACAACGGTGAAGAAAAATATCCTGGGGAAACTGGTGTGTCTAATAACCTCAAAAGTTCAAAGACATAAGACATTGACGAACATGATCTAGGCTAGAATGGTGGATTAGGGCCTATCCCTACATTGTCGACATGCCACCGGCCCGTACTAGCCGGTTTGCCTCCACCTTCTCAATGTAAACCGCTAGGGACTGGAAGTCTTTGCTTCCGTCCTTGTTTCCTGAAAACTATAACCTAGGATCTTCAAGGCCAGAGTAAATAAGTATCTTCTAGTTTTACATGCTCCAACTTCGGTTACAACATCGCTTTCCATAACTGTAAATTCAAGGGTGCCCATCTGAAAACCGGTGCTGATACTCTTGGACTTTCAGCATTAATGCCGAGATGGACCCATTCGACAATAATTTGTGTACTTTAGATATAAGGTGTTTTATTTAATGTCGTATAAATTGATTTTCTTTCTTTTCTTTCTTTCTTTCTTTCTATTTCAGGTCAGGAGAGAGGAGAGAAGAGGAGAGGAGGTATGAGCCTCATGTGGGAACTATATGATAGACAATACCCGTACCTGAAACTAATTAGTGTTGTCGCAGAATAGAAGCGCTATGCATTGTTTTATTTCCACTAAATTCCTAATTAAATCTAATATAAAACCAGAGGTTGTTGACCTGTTGTTTACAACGATCGCCATTATCGCTGTAGATTGATATATTTTTTTAGATTGAATCACGGAGGGCCGTTTTCCTCAATCATTGTGTGATTTGTCACACTACACAATAACAAGAGCTAGTTAACTCTTTTACGGGATACGGCGGATTTCGCTCGAATTATTTTATGGGCCAGTCACAGATATAATATCTGTGGGGCTAGTTCATTAATGACGTCAAACAGTTACGAAAAAAGGTTGTAATACATAAAAGAAATGGATTTCATACCTATGAAACTCACCTATTTCAACATTTGGCAGCTCAATCAGCCCACTGCAGAACATAAACCCTATCCATCTTCCGCCATTTTTCCCTGTTAACGCTAATCTCGGCGGCTCTAGCTTACTCTACTAGTCAATATTGTGTATAATCATGCCACCGGCTGGGCTGGTCTTCCGCTATGACTTCTTTTCCTCGTGTGGTCACCATTCTATGAGCTGTTTAAATGCCTAGTATTCTATATAAAAAACCTCCTCTTCCTACCGTCACCAGATGTCACCACTTGCTGAGTGTTTACCCGTCTCCATTTGAGTAATCTTATAGCCATTTTATCGTAGCGAAATTTCCTGCAATTTTCTTTAGTTTAAGTCATCGAGATACAATAACTATAGAGTCACAACCGTGTCAAAAAAATGTCCGAACCAAAACTCGGCGCACGCTACGAATTGCGCAGACTTTTTGGCTAGTTTTAAGGCAACCGCGATCCGACTACAACGCCGCGCGATGCCAGTGCTACAATGCTCTATCGTAAAAGTGACGTTGGACACTATGCAAGCGACAAAACGTCTAAATTGGAGTAAATGTGACATTGTGAACTATATAATTGATGTTTATGTATGTAACTATGTACACGACGCTCGGACGTTTTTTGACTGTTTTAAATTAGAGATTGTGACTTTATGGGTATTTTATCTCGATACTTTATGTCAAAAAAAGAAGTTAGAGCTTAGTGTTTATCACATTTTTTTCTTTATAAGTAACAATACAATTTTAAATTAATGTTGCACCAAAAACCACAGTTGGTTTGAGATGGTGCTCACATCCTCCACGGCGCTTACAAAAAACAGATAAATAATAAATATGAACTACACTCTTAAAAAAAAAAAACATAACTACAGCATCGTAATTTAAGCTCAATGTAACTAAACGTACCAGAACTAGTGAGTTGAAGTGAAGTTGCGCACGAGTCAAGCTCGGACGCAACCAACTTCACCTATCGGTTAACATAACCGGTTCCAGTTCTATTAGACTGGCGAAAACAACACCTATACAGGGTGTTGTCATGCTGAACCAATTGCTAGACAAGACAAGAAGTTTACAATTAATACATAATTCACCCTATTGATAGATAGATAGAAACTCTTTATTGTGTACACCAGAAATAAAAATTACATACAGATAGAAAACACGCTTGTGCCACAAGTAGCGGGTTTATTGCTTGATCTTTGATGCCAATATTATTCCAGCTGAGTTGACAATGATTCTTTCCGCTCTCTTGTATTCATATTAACGAAGTGACAAAAATTTGTATTGCTTGAGAATAGTACCCGAAAGTTGGTGCTTGAATAAGATTCGACTACCTTAATAGCATTTTTTACGACGTCATCTAAATCCACCAAGATTTTAATCCGCTGGAAGGCTCATCCACAAAATATCATAGATCAATGAAAATTGCAGTAGAATGAGCTACCTTCCGCGGTGTTTCCTCGAAGAGACGAGTACAAAATAGGGTTCTTCAAAAAACCGTCGGCACCGTAGTTGTGATGCCTCTGGTGTTACAAATTTTCATAAGCAACGGTGACAGCTTACCACCAAACAGCACGTCTGCTTGATTTGACTGCCTCGGTGGCTCAGTTGGTAGTGAACCTACCTTCTGCGCTTGAGGGCGTGGGTTCGATTCCCACCTAGGGCAAACATTTATGTGATGAACATTTGTGTTTGTTCTATGTATGGGTGTTAATATCTATTTAATAATGTATTTAAAAATATATATGTACGTATGTCAGTCTCTGGCAGCCATATTACAAGCTTTGCTTAGTTTGGGGTCAGATGACCGTGTGTGCAAAAATGTCTCAGATATTTA
Organism: Agriopis leucophaearia; assembly: GCA_949125355.1. Classification (NCBI taxonomy): domain Eukaryota; kingdom Metazoa; phylum Arthropoda; class Insecta; order Lepidoptera; family Geometridae; genus Agriopis; species Agriopis leucophaearia. The sequence goes on from OX421262.1 coordinate 3,357,106, forward strand.
CTTATTTTGATTTTATTGCCACCTATGAAATAAAAAAAAAAACATTAAGTGTCAAGACCATAATTAGTTATCTATTGAAAATAAAAAAGGCAAATATTTCAAAAATGTATACAGAAAAACTATTACTTTTCATAACGACAAACGGTCTGCAGGTACATTATATAAATAACACTTTTTGTGTATTAATAGAAATGTTTGCATTTGATGTTACTTAGTCACGCTTTCGCTGGTACTCTCATCAGCTCGTCAATGGACCGATACGTGAGGTTATTCAACACGGGACGTGAGATCCACAACCTGCCTGCTGCCTTTTGTGTTCAATTTTATTTTATTCTATCGGGCAAGTGCTTTTTTTAACTAAACAAAATACAAGCTAACTAATAATAATACTAAATACCAAAGCTACCTATCTTATGTACACAAGTATAAATAGTTTTTTAATATTTGTTTGATAGTTTTTTGACGTGATAACGACTTATTAAATCGATGAACGCCAGCAGCACGCACGAAACGCAAGACTCAATGTCACGTTCCGCCTGAGCCGAGCGTGCAAGTGAGAGCGCGGAACAAGCGATAGAGAGGCACGATCGGCCTAAGCGTTCGGCTTGTGACGCATACGTTATCACGTAAAATTATCGTCGGTAAACAGACTTTACAATCATTTTTTTTATCGCCAGTAAGTCCGCCTTTGACCACAAACTCGCCTGTTGATAAGCGACGATGTGTTCGAAGATGAAGCACGCAGACTTAGAAGATACCTATTCGCTTAGATATTTAATTGAAAGATGCTTAAATATTATAGTAAATATCATTCACGGTTGATTAATGATCAAAAGTTACAAGACGTAAATAGTTAAACAGGCTGCACAAAAGCTTAAACTCGGACTAAGCTTAACGACCGCTCAATCAGTTGTGTAACCGATGTGTTTGATATGCCATGAGTTGTCGCAATCAAAGAAATGGTTATATCACGGTAATGTCAGAATTATAGGATAAAAAATAAATAAACATTTACAGGTGCCTATGGTTATGTGTCCTATGATTTTCTTATAGACAAACCATAGCCGTCCGGAAACGTTTTTTGAAATGAAAACTTCTTTAGGGACGTTGATTACTTTTGGGAGAACAAAATCATGGAACTCGCGTCATCGTAGGACGCATCATCGCTTAACATCTGGCGAGTTGGCAGCCAAGCGCAGGCCTATTTAGCTATAACAAAAAAAAAAAACAACACGCTGTCACAGAATTCATAATACACAGTACCGTGTATTTTAAAACAGCGCCATCTCTTGTAGAATAGGTGAATTACTAATTAAGTTTTCACTTCTGACGTGCAGTCCTATGATTGATGTGTTTTTTTCTCTCTTTGAAATTTGGTTGCTAGAATTTTAGTTTTAGTAGTCTAGAAAATTGTCACATAACTAAATAATTTAGTCTCATTATTATCATCATCAGGCGGTGCGATATTTCCATATATTAAATTCTCTTCGGACCTCAAAAGGCCTAGGTAGAGGCCTACAATTACTTTATTATTGTCAGTTATCTGTTGTGAAATAAATAATGTAGTATGTGTATGTTTTTAAACATTTATGTGACATAGTGAATATCCAAGCAATGTTTGAGAAAAGTACTATACAAGCCTTGGCGGCAACTAAGTATTTATGAACTCACATTTTCAAGTTTGTTTATAAATCAATCAAAAAAGAAAGAAAACAAGGCAAAATGCCACACAACGGCTGTTTGATAATTAACATTTTATAAGAAAGGGCAAGTGCCTTTAAAAATACAAGCAAACACTACAAAAACAGTTATAGATATAGTATAAAAATAATCCAAATGCTCAAGCCCATTATCAGTTGGTAGCGTAACCAGCATACTGGCGGCTTATATCATACTTATGCGTTGACCCAGAAACACGCCAGCATTTTGGTCACATTTTATTGGGTACTTATTATTTGTTTATCAATTTTACTCAGTAAGTAGGTGTTGGTATTACGAAATTTCCTCGTGGTCCAATATGTAAATATTACCGCCGGCCGGCACTGTAACTATCAATGCAAACACGCCGCCGTAAGTATGTGATATTTTGATTCCTTTCACTGCCGATAATGGCGGCCACTCCGCTCTGAAACCGCTACTTGAACCGTGGGACAAGGCAAAAGGAACACGCGTCATACTTTTGCCTTGGTTTAACCTGCTACAGTTTTAAATATTTTATTTCAAGACTATGTCCTACGTGTCTCTTAACTGTGCGTGTACCTTTAGTTAGGACATCCTAAGTTAATAAAGGATTGGCCAAACCACCACGGCGTCGACATTGGCTTTGGACATTTTACTTTTTTAACAGTGTCGTGCAAATAAAAACAGTACAAAACGGCTTCCGTTGTATCATGGCATGTTGCAGTGTCACAGACTGAAAATAATGTTTTTTTTGTTTAAATTAGAACAGCTGTCAAGGCATTTTTGTAAGAAATTTGTAGTAGCCACTTGCAGCCCGGGTATGTCCTAAAACTGCGACCAGAACCACCGGAGGATGGGCAGCAGCGTCCTAATAGTACACGGTGAACGTACTGCGATCCCCAAGCCGCCTGCCAAGCGTGGGGATTATGGCAACACCACTCTATGAGCGAGGCCTTGTCCAACAGTGGACGTTAATTGGCTGATGTATGATGTACTTGCAGCCATATAAACCCATAATTATAGCAACTGTGTTAGCAACTGTGACGCGGAGTTTGACGTGTTGACATATCGTACCTGGCGACAGATTTTCCTTCTCATTTCCGTTCTATTTAAGTACTTCTCTTTTCTGTGGTCACAACAACAGACGCGGGCGGTGCCGCATCAAAACCGCGGATCTGACGTGTGTTGGTCGACGCGCCTCATTCGATGTATTATTCTGTCACTTTACAGGTCATCATAATGGAAAATGACACGCAACGGCGACGTCACACATTTTCCAACGTCTTAAAATCATGTAAAACGGCGCAATGTAAAAACAAATGTAAAATAGTGCCGCCGTACCTTACTAAGCCGAAATGAAGTCAAATCAAATTGTTTTATTATGGGACTAAAATGGAAATAAGCAAAAAAAAATAATCGGCTGTTTCATAAAAAAATATCAATCACCCTTTAAAAAATACGGAACAGGGGAACAGCGTACATTTTTTTCACGATTTCAAGGCATAATTATTATAGAAACCTCCATGTCAATATTAAAAAAAAGATCTTTTAGGTCTGTATGATTCGGCAGCTTTATTTAAAGAGATTTTCTGTGACTTAAGCCACAATCCCCTTATTAACTCGTGTTACATAACCGCGAGCTTACTGGCCACACCTCATAAGTTGGTTTTATTGTGTTTTCATGTGAACTTTAATGAATGGCATACAAAGCTACATACAAGCTATAAGCCTTACCACAAGGCTACAATTATTATAACAACCGATTTTTATTTGTTAAACATCCTTAATTTATTATTTTTATGACAATATTGTGGCTATCTAGGATAATTAAAGACTTGGTCAAAGTAACAGTTATAATAATTATGATTATTACCGGGATATTTACCGTGATAAGGTAAATAAATCATAATAACTGTAGTGAACAACCTTAATAGTTTAAAATATTGTTGCTCAAAGTAAGTCCGAATACGCTATGGCATCAGACTAAAAACAACAGTCATAGGACTGCACGTCAGAAGTGAAAACTTAAATAGTAATTCACCTATTCTACAAGAGATGGCGCTGTTTTAAAATACACGTTTTTGCAGTGGTAGGACTCTTGCAGGGGTCTGCCTGGGGAAGTACTACACCTTTGCCAGTTATTCAACCGCCAAGCAGTACTGTGCAAACACTACTGTATTCCGGATTGAAGGGCAATGTTTCCAGCGAAATTACAGGGCACGCAGAGATTTGACATCTTATATGTCGGGGTGACGAGCGCAGTACATTGCCATCCAGGGTTTTGAACTGTTAAAGTTCAAAATTCTGAGTGGCATTGAGCTTTTATGGGCAAGCGTGAAGAGCCATCAGGCGAGCGACTTCGCTCGTCTCGTCACTCAGTATCATTAAAAAAAATAAAAAATAAAAAACACGTTACAGCGTGACGATGACTCGAGTTCCATGATTTTTGTTTATCCAAAAAAGTGCTCAACGCGCCTAAAGAAGTTTACACTTCAACAAGAGAAATGTATGGCAGTGGCGAATACGAACGCATCACGCCTAAATCAGGCTTGATTAGTCGAACTCACCTTGCAGACGGCAAGGCGGCAAGGTTCTTTTTTGCATGTGGACTATCACTTAGTTCATTGATGCAAAATTTCAGCTCACTCGGAACCGGAAAGTGGGTCAAATTTTACTTGCAAGATTTGTTTAAAGACAGTCACGAGGGCCCTTATTCACTAACTAAAACACGCACGTAACGGGTCGCGTTAAGTTAACGTCAAAAAATTTGGCCTTTATTCCTTAGCAAATAAAGTAGTACCTACACAAGTTGCAGTTACAGAATCAGGGCCCTGGACAGGTGAAAATAAATATAAGCTGAAATAAGAGGTCGACCATCGTACTCTACCTACAACCAGCTCCCATCGAACAATAACCAGTATTTTGTAACAGTTCGCTTCAATTTATGCAAAAAACTCGTGAATGAACGAACCCGGTGCGGTTCGCACGTTCGGATAACTGCACTGTGTGTAACAATTACGACACACAGGTCTATATTGTAGGAATTTCAACTCTACCTCGGAAACAGAGAGTCTAAAATGGCTGTTTTCACACGCAAGTCGACTTGATATCTTTGTAAGCTGACGCATTTTGGACTAAATATCTCAAATAAAATAAAACGATTCTTCCTACATTGACCGAATAATTTTTTTATATTTCAAAGTAGTAAAGTAAAATCCATGACAAAATTAGGCATCTAATTTGAATACAAAGGATATTTAAGTGTAGGATTACAGCAATCGGTTGTGCTAATCTGAAAGGAAGTCATTGTAAGTACTTATCGTTATGAATAAATTTTACTATGGGCCTAACCCTAATAATGAAAAATAAAAACCTAGCTAAGTGCGAGTCGGTCTTGCACACCGAGGGTTCCGTACTACTACAAAATACAATAATTATATCAACTAAAAAACTAACTTCAAAATTAGTAAAACATTCAATTTTGACGCGATGAAAGACATGATAATTTCGTCCAATTAACCGAAGAGGTGCGTTGCTTAACTTGGTAACTAACCGATATTTATACTGAAAGGTTACTTCCAGATTAGTCCCATTGAAATGACATCAAAATCGATTGAGAATTTTGGTTTTTAAATCAAAATAACTATAAAAAATATGTCATCCAAGTAACCGAATTTGCGTGGTTACTAATATTAAAGTTGGTTTTTAAATTGATAATTATGTAGTCTGTATTTTTTTTATATTGAGTATAATTTTTAGTTAATAAAGACACTTGGCTGTATAAAAAAGTTAAATCTTTACAAAACCCACTCATGGTCATGACCTTAGATCAAATAAACAAGAGAGATATGGCTTAGAACTTTTATCGTTCGTGTTGAAACGTCGCCGTGCTTAAATCTTTTTTGTCACTACGAGTATACCGCTACAATTTTTTTACGAACAATAAATTACTGGCAGCGTCCCCAATGAACTAACTAATATTCCACATGCCAAAAAAGCGGCAAGGTCGTCTACAGGCTGACTTCGATTAAAGGCATCAAGACTGATCCGTTCGCAGTTCGCACCCGCCACGCCACCGTATCATATCTCCCTTGTTTATCTGATCTGTCTGAGGTCATGACCAAGGGCCTTATTCACAAACATTGCACCACTCAAATTACAATATCAATACGTCCAAATGTCTATTATTACATTATTGGTTACTAATGCGCGTAAAAACTACTGACGCTCCGTTCGAGCGTAAAATCGATGCGCTGTGGTTTTTGTGCGCAAATCCGTTGTAAGGTCAGCTTGGCGTCCTTGCTGCGTGGGTCAGAAATAAATGCTTTAGTTAATTTGTTTGAAGAGGTTACCATGATCGTCAGGTTTTTGTAATGGTAGAGATGTTCTGAGCATGTCTGTGGCTTATTTTAACCAAAAGAAGAAAACAGAAGAAAAGAATAGGTTGAGCTTTCGAAAGTTTGCTTTTTTAAATCTATTTGTCTATCTATCCCCAAGTTTATGTTGCAACGAGGCATTGACACTATTTAATTTTGTATAAGTGTTTTTTTTTCTTTCTTTTGTGTTATATTAATCCCAAATATATATACTGTGTTAAAGTAGCAGCTGTTTGTTTTCCATGTAAAATAACATAAAGGCATATGAATTTTAGATGTTTCATAAATAATCTTTTTTAGGTGGTTTTGGAAGAAATTATCATCAAAATCTTCAATCAATCACACTTGCGATGCCGTTACAACATTACCTCTACGATCTCAGTGGATGTGTCACGGGGTGAGATTTCACGACTAAAAGTGACTCATTAATTTCCTTTTTAATGGTTTTGAGCAAAAGTTATATGAGCATTTCGAAATAGCTGCAACCCGCAGTTCCACCCGTTATCCTACAGTAACTCTGGAATAAAAAGCAGCTCATGTGTTAATATATGGTATAAACTACCTCCATACTAAACTTAAATCCGTAAAGCTTGTTACGGTGCTGATTGCGGACAAACAAACACACTTTACACTTACACGCAAACTTTCGCATTTATAATTATTAAATCTTACCAGCTGTAATACAGGTTTCGCCAAGTAAATGGGTAAAAGGCTATTTTAAATGTAATTGAGTAAAACACTGTTATAAAAACCATACGCAAAAAACCGTAAGCAGTGATAAAGTAAGTGTATTTTTCGGGATTTAGGTTCGAGTTCAAAAGACTAAGAAGGAGGGTAGATCGTTTGTCTGAAGTTAACTTTTTTTTTGCCGAGCACTCGTATTCTTTAGTCTTCCCGTGAACATGGTGCATGTAACTGCGCCGAAATATCAGGAGCTCAATCCACAATATATCCATATCCCGTTAATCATCATAGTTATAACTGTTGTAATTGTGTTTTCATATTTATTTCAATAAAAATGTGAATCACATGTTAAGTTTTGGTAATAAATATATTTGTAATATTAATGTGATCTTTCATTGAAGCACGTGGTTGGCCACCTGCGTTTGCGAGCTTTATCCAATGAATCGAATGACGCATCAATTTGCATAACCAGTGGGCTCCAAACAAGTGAAGCTTGCTTCGCATCATCCATCATGGTGATACCAGTGACCATCACTTTCTCCTTGTGACTGCTGTCATAGATATATGAGAAAAGGTGCCACAATCCCTCAAAAAATGCTGTTAAAGTATTATTGATATTATTTGTTATAGCTACCAATAAAGGGTGAATTTTTCAAATGGGCGTGGATGGCCAAACTCGATACTATTAGGAATAATGAGCTCTATCGTATGTAATTACTTCCCAGAATTCGATCCTTATAGAGACACTAACGAATGGTGTAATAATACAGTAGATTTTTTTTTTAAAATTAATGGGTTAGATTCCTGGCTAAGAATAATGTTTTTTTTTTATCCATTGATGCAGTGTTAGTTTTCATCAAAATCGAGCTAGATTTGAGTAGAGCCCGGGCACCTTTGAGTACTTTTAGCTATACCTATACCTCATAGTTTCGGATTTAGTCATCCACGCCCACTTGAAAAAATCCCTCTGTATAGATCTGCAAACATCTTGAAAAGTTACCTTTATTGCGCAATAGTAGATCTTTAGGTCTCTAGCGGACCGAAGGGGGTACGCGGGGATTTCAACACTACGATTCCGCATAATTGGTTGCGATGTGTGCATTTGTGCGTCATCTTGAAAAATGATCTTGATTGCGCAATAGTAGATCTTTTAGTATCTAGCCGACCGAAGGGGGTATGATGGGATTACCACAGCACAAGTCCCCGAGTTTTTTTTAAGGTTGCCTTTGACCGCCATCTCGCTTGCTGTGTTGTATTGATGCATTTGTGTGTTTATGCGCGCTAACTTTCTCCAGTAGGTATATCACTTTGTGCTCAAGATGAAGCATGCAGTTTTAGCTTAAAGAAATCTGACCTTATAATATTTTTTTTCAAATCGAAATTTTTGAGCAAATTAAAATTTGTGTGAGAAAAAACTATGGCCAAGAAAGCACTTAAAAAATTATGTTTTGGTTTAAGCTATTAATTTCATTGTTTACTTTATGTTATGATTATGTTGAATTAGTAAACAAATTGGCACTTTGATATTATTATACCATAATAGTTAGGTAATGTATTTTTCCCATTTGATCAGATCACTGTTATTTGTAAGCTATCACGAGAATAGGTACATATTATTTCTTATAATTACCGTTGGCGTTATTCTATTCATAAATTATCAAGTTACCGCAGTTCATTTCACTCTCTCCGAGATAAAAAAATATCGCGTTAATCACTGGCGTTGCCGTGAAATATTTAACAAATCAAATTACATGCTGATTTTGTCGATTAGCATAACCAGTAGGCGTTTAGCAAAGAGCCGGCTTTCACATGCCACCATGGCATGGAGACTGGCATGGGAGAGTCAGCGCCAAACATTATGACCGCTCTGAACCGTGTTAGCTCTGGCTCTTCTTATGCAACAGTCTCAGGTCCCTCACTCAAGACTGCGTGTCGTTCCTTTTGAGCTTTACCCGTTGGACATAACGAAATAGTTCTATTACGTCGCAGTTACCTATTTCAGGGTGTTTGCGAGAGTTTACAGCACAAATCGCAGAAGCCTGATTGGGTTACGCATTTGTAGATTGAAAAACTCCTATATAAGCAGTAGCATAAGAATTTTGCTATCGCGACTTCGCAACAGGTCCTGTGAGAGTTGTGCGATTCTCACGGGAGATTCTCACGCTCCTTGAGTGTTTTGTATGGCTCTCTCATTGAGAGCTGCTATAAAATTTGGCATAGACTCTAGCTCGGTGTACTAGAGGAGTGGCGCTTTCACGGACTCCGATCAGCAGTCATGGTGTATTGTTGATAGCTCTGTTGTTGACCTATTGCCAACAGCTGAATGGAGGAGGAAATGTACACTTTTCTATAGTAATCACTTCATTTCACGTATGTAATAGTGTGTGAATTGTGGTGTGAGTGGATGGTGTACCCAATATGTCACTAAAAGAGTAACTTTCTATCAAAGATATAATTTTCAAAATCAGCTTTCTGGTTCCATATATCTATTACATACATATTAAAAAAGTTGTTACAATGATGATTGTAAAGATTGACCTATACAAGGCAATTCAATAAAGATTTGTTGTCCAAATGCCCGGTTCTCTTTTAAAGTAGCAGTTTCAGCAGGGAGGGAGGGTTGAACTCTCTCCCGTCGCCGGTATTCCCTGGAATCTACGACCCTGACTATGTCTTTAAAACGCAACGTAACTTCAAAGAGTACATTGGCTTCTTCTGGACAAACGTGTTCATCTTCGCTTACAATCAGGCAATGTGAAGCCAAAAGCTTAATCGGACGGCCAGGGCAGGCACGAAAAGGCGACACCGCTTCATGTTTGATATTCCTAAAAACCCTTACAGAGCTCTTTGATTCCACTTTTATTGTCCAAACTTCTAGTCTGTGGAATGCGCTGCCTGAATGGGTGCTCTCCAATAGCTACAATCAAGATGTATTCCTCCATCGTAGGCCGTATAACGACTTAACATGGTGGCGTGGTGGCGGTCAAACGCAGCTTGCGTTTGACGGCCAACAAGCCTTGCCTCGTTGTTATTAAATAAAAAAGATGAAGCCATTCTTTTGTTAATGTTTTTTAGTTTTATTTTCATATTTTTGAACCAACTATTCATTTGTTGACTCCCTCCATTTCCCGATACTAATATCCTAACCACACACGCACAAAGTAAACTGTTGACTGAAGCAATATTGACTGTTATCGAACTGCATCGGTAACAGGGCATAAGTTCTCGAAACTAGCAAGTTTTAGAACCGTTTGTATTAAAAACTTGTAAACACAAGAGATCAAATAGCTAAATAGTAGTAAATGGTTGACAGGCGTAAATAAAACTGATAATACATAAAACATTCAGATACAAAAGTTAAACAAAACAGGAGGGACTTGTCGTTTGTCATTTATCCGTTTGCTATCAGAGAGATAGTTTGCAGAGAACATTATATCGTAATACGTAGATACTAATATTTTTTCCAGACTTTTCTAGTCGTTGTTCGGCCCTAAATACTGTAAGAGTTGTAATAGGAAGCGTAAAGTCACAACGACAGACCTCGCATTTTTTTGTTACGCCAAAAAATTGTAGTTGTGACATCGACATCCTAGATCTGTGGTCACAACACGTATCGTAGAAGTAATCTGTCACTGCCTTTTTACATTACTTTCGATTACGACCAACAATTTTACATAAATTTGTAAAATCAAATAACCGAGAATTCCCCGTCTCATGTTTTGTGGGCACTGCCCTACGGCCCTCCGTAAACAAGCAGGGCAGGGCAGGTCGTGAAATGCCCCAACCTTCACATTTACACCACATGCCTCTACATTATCAGTACCTTGTCCACAAAGCAGCGAGATATCGAATGCTTTAAGTAAATTGACCTATCTATATCACTGAGTCAATAAGTTTTAAGTTCATTTTGGCCAGCAGCTATCGTTTAAAAAAGTATTTGTTTTAACTTTCTTCAAACCGATGAAGTAGGTTATTATTATGTTATTTATGGTGTTCCTGCGAGCCTTCTTGTCAATTCTTATGAAATAAAATATTAATTCATTTACTGTGGAGCAACAATGTTTTTATCAAACATGGTAGGAATTTATTATGGATGGTAGTCCATCTTCTGAAGAACCCATTTGACGACTTAAAGGTCTCGACCTATGCTAAATTAATTGGTAGCCAGATTTTGTCTCCCTGGCTTATCTTTTACGCGCGTACAATATTTCCAAGAGAAAAGAGATACAGTGTGCTTTGTCTGGACTTAGCTTCAAGTTCCAGTGATAACGGCAGCAAAAGATAAGAAAGAGGGTAGATCGATTTGCCTGCACCTAATTTGGAACTTTTTTGCCAACCACTCGTGTTCTTCAGTATTCCTGTGAACATGCGTGTAACTGCGGCGAAATATTGGGAACTCCATCTACAACCTTATCCCGGTAAATATCCTGCTAATCATAAAATTGTACGATAAGTTTATTCCGTTGTACCTATACCTAACTCACTTTCTATCACTTTATTTAAAAAAATCTAAACAATCAAGTGTCCCAGCGAAAGCATTGTATTTCGTGACGCAACAAGGCTCGATTGAAACAACAAAGATGATCTTGTTATCCAAATTACCCGTATTGCAGGCCTACGGAGTTTTCGCTTTCTAGCTGTCAACAAGGCGTGGGATTGAAATAATGACATAAGCTATGATTGCCAGAGTTATGGTAAGTATGTTTTGTTACGAACGTTATGTTACTATGAACTTGACCACAGACCTAAAAAAAATTGACATCCACATCACATCACATGACATCTATGGCCTCGACTACATATTCCGGCGGCAAATCTTCTGATATAGTTTTTGAATCTCCTTCAATGTAATCGTATAAAACTAAATTTGACAGCTCTAAAAGTTTTGCCATCCTTTTCTTAGGGATTAAAATGAAAGAGACGGAGAAGTGTCAGTTTGGTTTAGTGAGTTTTACGAGTATAACAGAATTGAGGCCGTTGACCACGCATGTGAAGTGTAAGCGAAACTTTATAGAGCAAAGCACTATCTTTATACTGTGGTTATGATAAAGCGATCAGTTTACGCGAACATTAAGTTAAGAGCAAGATTACCCAGTAAAATCGAAAGTAAGGTGCAAAAGTAACACATCGATTCTATCACACTCAGTGTAGTGCATTTGTTTGAATTTCGTGTTATTTCTCGGAAATCCGTAGGTACTTTAAAGGTGACACTTTCGCATTTTATGTCACCGATTTTATTCTTGCTTTTAAAATAAAAATATTTGTAAACACCGGGAAAAATTAATGCTCTTAAGCTCTATTAAGCTTTTACACTAACATCATAAGCGTTGTTCATTCTTTATGCAAAAACACAAATCAATCATTTTATACCCAGCGAGGCCCCATTTGCAGCGATGTTAGATCAGAATGCGCGCCTGCGCAACCTTGTGCGCGAGATTATCATAATATCTTACTCTGTGACCTACAGCGCGCAATTCAATAGCTGGCTGCACACCGGAGCCATACGCCCATCCATATCACGTGTATTGTATAGATATACTAGCGACCCGCCCCGGCTTCGCACGGGTATATGTTTTATTATATATATAAACCTTTCGTGAAAAATTATCTAACTGATAGTGAAAACTGCATCAAAATCCGTTGCGTAGTTTTAAAGATCTAAGCATATATTATATAGGGACAGACAGAGAGAAGCGACTTTGATTTATACTATGTAGTGATTTTGTTTTAGTGCGTAGAAACAAATGCTATCCTAAGATCTAAAATGGTAACTGTAATATGTTCAATCAGAACAAATGACCGTGTTTTATGTACCTTTTTAACTTAATTTGTATAATGAAACAATTTTAATCGTCAAAATGATCACACGCCGGCCACACTTTCACTCTGCCGATGTCTGCGGGTATAGCACAGGGCTTAGATTTGATAATAAAATTCACCTTCTTTATTTAACAAGAGCTGCAAACATTCAAGCTTTGCGTCTGCTATGCTAAGCGGTTACAACGGCCCATGGACGCCTGCTACACTAGCCCTAGCAGTAGTGTTGTCGATTCTTTTCCAGTTTCAAACAAGTGGTTATAGACACTTTTTGAAACGCTCCTGCCATATTGAAGCTCGGTGGGATGGACTTCGGGGGAAAGACATACCGCATCTCGTGGAAGCAAATAGCGGCAGGACCGAACGATATGTTATTTCCAGCAATGCAAGATGTGGCGGAGAGCTTGGTGACTCCGACCTCGTAAAAAATCGAATACCTAATACAATTCCAACTGAATCCTTTAAAAACGGTGTCCCTGATATATTATGCGTGCCTGTATGCAGGTTAATGCGATGCAAATTCGGTGTGCGTCCGGCCTTATCAGTGCGAGATGCGAGCTACACAGATCTACGCATAGCTAGGCTATTTCATACACCTGTTTGATGAACTTGTTATTGGATATTGCACTTGCTAATCAAAAAACTAGGGCTAGATAGGCTATTCAGATTTTTCGTGATATTTTGACTGCGTTGCCATAAAAAATTGACAGCGTTGCCTTACTACAGTCAATTGTATGTGGCCCTTAAAAGACCACAGTTTTAGGCTTTTTGCGATCTACTTAGTCCAAAATCATCACCATTTTATTACACTACAAATTAGAACCTGCTCCAAAAACTACCAAATCCAAAGCTCCTGCTTTTGTTACTGTGTCATTTGATTTCCATTCCACGAGCAAATAAATGATTTCTGTTCCCCGACATTTCAATCATACTTTTCTATCAGATGCTTTCAAAAAGCCTGCAAACTGAGCCAACATAATTAAGCCAATATGCCTATTTTATAAGCTACATGGATCTTAAAGATGAAACTGCTAGATCAACTAACTCTCTTTGCCCTCATAAACAAGTCAGTCGTCAAACTATGACTAATCGTACAAACAAGTCGGTGGAAAGCTATCGACTTTCATAATAGTAAATTACAACAGCTATTACCAAACTATTATCCCACTCAACTAGTATCGGACACTCCTATACATTTCGCGATATCCACCGATAAACACACTAGAACAGCTCTAGCTTATAGAAAAACAATTTCAACTTTCGCTCTATAAGTTAAAGTATAAAACTGCTGATCAAGTAAATTGATAAACGTAGGTAGGTACTACATATCAATAGCTAAAACCACTTTCATTAGCTTTCTAGTTATAAAAATGTACTACGGCTTAATTATGATTTTAATAAGGCTTGGAGTTACTTGTTTACTTAGCGTGAACCTTTTTGAACTGAGGGTTTACTTTCGCTTTCAGCCGGTCTATTCTGCAAGCTAAGTGAACGCGCAAGTGAGGTGATAAGCTAAGTGAACGTGTATTTTTCTTGTCGACTACTATAGAGAAATGTCCAAATGTCAAGTGATCACCCTTGACTGTAGTCCCTTATCCTTATAATTCGATATTTTGACATTTATCTGCAGAAATAGGCAAGAAAAAAAATCACATTCACTTAGCTTATCACTTCACTTGCGCGTTCACTTAGCTTGCAGAATAGACATGCAAATAGCTCCAGCTATTTCTGATATTTACTTGATCATCGTCTTTCCCTTATCTCTACTAGGTAATCACAACACGTTTAGATATCAGCTAGCTGCACCCCATAGTTTCACTCGCGTTGGATTTTGGCTCTGTATCCGACCAACTATTTCTATGCAATAAATCACATCGATCCGTTGCTCTGTTGATGCGTGAAAGAAGGACAAACAAACACACTTTTGCATATATAATATTTAGTACCATCATTATCAGCTTTTTATTTTCCCACTGCTGGGGTCACAAGATTTCTCTCTCAAAGGGAGGTGGGCCTTTCCACCATGCTGGCCCAGTGCATGTTGGTGAATGGCATACGTCTTTGAACGCAATAGTTGCGCATTAGTTGCGTTTTTTCGGTTTTATGACTGGCCTCTTTGGAAGGACGCTCCTGAGTAGGCTCGCTCCACTATTTAGGCTCCCACTCCTATGTACGCCAATTAAGTTTAAGAATAAGGTTTAAGTCACAAAACTAATATAGTTCATTCCTTCATAACATAGATTGTTCCATTATCCTTTGTTTCAGTTCTAACTCCGAATACCGTCCCATTTCATCCGTATCGTAGATCTACAGTAGTTATTGTGGTCCGTTAGCGGTAACTGGCGCAATCTGCAAGGAAGCGATAAATACCGCGCAAGCGCATCGACAGCCGACATCTCCGAGGAATGCGCGCTGGCTGTGATCAACGACGGATGGATACCAGATTATTAGACAAGTAATGAAATGATACAGAATGAGTGGCATAGAAGTGTCTTCGTGATATGTGAGATTATTTTTGGTGGTGTTGTACCATCGCTGGGAAAGCGCCTGTCCCATCTCCATCTCTTATCTTCTGTCTTTTGTGTCTCTATTTAATATATACTAGCGACCCGCCCCAAAAAAAGTTCAAAAACATATGATATTCACCTAGATTCATGGTAGATTAGGGCCCATCTTCTCTCCAAAAGAAGGCTTGTGAATGATGAAAATAATATCTAAATGTTGTCAGTCTACACTTTGCTTTACAAATGAATGACATTAAAAACCGACTTCAAATATATAAATGAAAAACTTAATAAGTTTCTGTAAAATTTGTTGGTTGCCCTCGATTTCCCTGGGATCCCATCATCAGATCCTGACTTGGTGACAATGGGACTAAATTGGAAGTATACCCAGGGTGGGTATACCGAAACAAAGAATTTTTTCTGATGTTTTTTTTTGAAATCGGTGTAAATACATTTTTTTTAAATAGTTGAACATTGAACCATCCTCCCTTTTGTGAAGTTGGTTAAAATAGTAGGATGCCTCACATTTAGACATGGTCAGTTGAGTTCTTCAAATGCTCTACTAATCTCTTAAATTCACACATTGAACAATTGAAACCTCCTCCAGTAGCTCCATTGTGGACTGAGCTGGTTGTGCAATGGCGTAGTTCGTCTAAGATCGTACCTACTTAATCTATTTCTCAGTTTTGTTTGGAAGAACCACGTTTTACTTGCGATTATCAAAGTTTTCTGCAAACAAGTATAAATTGAATTGATGTTTTTTTTATAGGTTCACAGAACTGGAAATACACATGTTTACCTTGGTTAAACAGAACTAAAAATATGAATTTGTATAATTATCCATATAAAAAACCGACTTCATAAAAAATTCAGAACTGGTCCAAATTTGACCACACGGGAAGCACCAGCTATCAAATTAAAAAAGAATCATCAAAATCGGGCCAGTCGAAAGTTGTGAGTTTCTGTTTGGTAACAAACATTTAAAAGAAAAATAAAAACAGCCGAATTGAGAACCTCCTCCTTTTTGGAAGTCGATTAAAAACGGATGTCGACGTCATTCTAAATTCTATATGGCGGACGCCCCAAGATGGCGGAAAACACTTTCTTATCCACCATCATGATTATGGGTATCAAATGAAAGGGTTTGCAGAGAAGAATACGAAAAAATCGAGAATGCTTGTTTTTAACCGACTTCAAGAAAGGAGGACGTTCTACGTTCCACTGTTTTTTTAAAATGTGTGTTCATCGAATTCCCCGCCAAGTGTTAACCGATTAAAAAAAAAAAAACTTTTTTTCGGTAGGGTATACTTAAAGTTTGGTCCCATTGTCACCTAGTCAGGATCTGATGATGGGATCCCAGGGAAATCGAGGGCAACCCTCAAATTGTATAGGCACTTATTGCGTTTTTCATGTATTTTTGAAGTCGGTTTATAGTGTGATCCACCTGTTAAAAAGTTTAATTTAAATGAATTACTCTATTTGAGATAGAGTAAATACTAAGAATAACAATATTATACAGCTAATAATTTAGAAATACGTTCATTGCAGTGACAAATACTTAGTATATCGTATCGCATAGTTTAACATTCTGGGCTATACTGTTATGAGAAGGTTTTGGTACCATCATGCGAGCGCCTTGTTCGCTAGCTGTTTGGTTATTCAATACCATAAAAAAGTGTGCAGCCCAGCTGAGTTGCCGGCCGTTGCGGCCCGGCTGCGGAAATGGACCGCGACGGCGCAGCTTCTGTCCGCGCGGGTGCGTGCGCGCATGCTAATGAGCTATTGTCTTGTTTGCTTACGATATGTTTAACAAGGTTCTGTATAAACTAGAGTATTCTGAATTTTAGCATTTGAGACATTCACCTTGAAACTTATGTTGAGTTTGCAGCCGTTTTCATAGGACTTCAAATGAGGTGATTCTCAGTACGACGATTATTTTTGTGGGTATGTTACGCGTTATCTCTGACAATTGGGAACCGATTTTAATTTATTATTTTAATTAATTAGTCTATATTTCAAGGGTACTTTTATATACATATGAAGAAAGTATTTCACCTCTAAGATAGGATTTGTTTGGCTGGAGGACTGCGTCAATGCGAGTGAAGTTGTGTAGCAGGTGGCGCCAAGACTATGCTCCAGCCCCCGTGGGAACGCGGCTCCGGTCGGAATGCGTACGTGATGCGACGTAGACGACGCAAATGGGCCCGCCACCGCCGCTGCCTCACGTGGGGATGAAATTGTGCGAACTTACTATATAAACGCATTATTGAACTTACTATATAAACGCATTATCATCTGAGTCCGAGTTTTACCATTGTTGAGGTTGCAGCTAGTGCTAAATCAGTTGGCAAAGCAACGGGGGTGCTGATCCAGGTGTTATGGGTTCAAGTCCTACTGGAAGCGATTTTTGTAACTATTTTTAAAATGTTAAGCTTTCAATGTTAATGAACCACCATCAACATCCATCACAATCTATGTGCCCATTTACAGTCATACGTCTTTCCCGGATATACTGAAGCATTTAAACGCAACTGGGGTACTGATATACCCCCTATAAATGCGTTCTCAGATGTATTTGCTCATTCGTGACGATAACCACAGATCTGCGTGATGGCTGATTGCAATGCATTGAGGTTCTTATAAAGCTTGACATGCTGACTTAGATTTTTCTTCAGGGAAAGCGATTTAATGGCATGGAAGTAAAATATGATTAAGAGAAATCTCTACGAGATACGTGGAACTTGTGGAAGATGTCATCAAGTTTTCTTATTTCCATAGAAATGTATTATTAATATAGGTGTCAGAGTGAATACATTTCTTCTTTTTTCTCTATTCTACCTACATTATCGGGCGAGTCGGTGTCAATCGTGGCATAAAAGGTTCAAAACTTAGAATAGCATCAGGGCTAAATGTGAATGAGATAACCAAAGAGGCCAATACTATAAAATCTCGTAGTATATGTATAGGTATTGGATTTTCAAACTTACCTAGAAAGATTCGTTGTGGTAATGAAGCGCACCTGAAAAAAAAGACATTTTATTAGTAATGACATGAGAACGTAAGGTTTTCGAAGACGATGTGAGGATGGAGAGAAATGGCTGAGAAAGTTAAGGAAAACTGACCGTGGAAGGTGAATCCTGCCATATTGATTTCATAGTCGGGAACAGAAAAGAAAGTTTTTTGTTTTAAAGCAAATAATAGGCTTTCGTTTGACCACCAACTCGCATGCTGTCTATATACATTGGATCACGCTTGCCTAGAAGAAACTGATTTACTCGCGATTCGAAGACATCCAGATTGTAACTATCACAAACACCGATACCCATATAAGGGAACACTCATTTAGACAGCGCATTCCACAGACGAGCAGTTCGCAAAATAATAGTGCAATCAAAGCGCTTCGTATGGGTTTTCTGAAATATCAAATTTTGTTAGTGGATTAGATCATGCAGATCCGACGCGCACACTCCAAAATGTGTCCGATAAAAACCTATAGAATAATAACTTTGCACCGATTTACAAAACTAACAAGTACCAAGCAGTAAGTAGTAGTTCTGAGTAAGTACAGTGCTTAGCACAGAGGCATGTTATAAAGTTTTTTTTATGGTTTACAGGCTAGGCGTTTGAACACAGTTCAGTTTTAACAGAATATGTTTATTACCAAGAGTTTAATCTAACTACTATTCACGGAAACTGTTTTAACATTTTATTCCACTAGTAAACAAAAAACTAGTATGACCCGAACTATAAAACTAACTACTTAAAAATGCCCTTCCAAGAAACGAACTTTGGCAAGGTGAGTAGTTAGATTTAATGCCTGCTCGAGCTTTAGAAGCGACGATAACTATCACCTATATAAGACAAATGTGGGTTTGTTTGTAGTTTGGTTTGGATCCTTTTACGACAAATACAAGAAATAGGTACCAATACTTTAATTGATCTGATTTGATGCCGTCATTGGAGGACCATCAGTGCCTTAAAACAGACGAATGAAACTGCCGTTTGGAAACGCTGGTGTGACGGCCGCGAAGCGATTTGGCGTGTATTTGAAAGAAAATGCAACAGAACTTTCCTAAATTTGGGATACTTTACTTGGATTAGTACTATACTTGGATATTTAACAGAGTCGGTAGGCCGAAAGTATTATAGTATACTTTTTATTCCAGATAAACCTAAAGATTGTGCGAGTGAAGCTTCCATATAACAGCTAAAAGTGTGGTTATCAACGAGCGCCGACCTGACGGAAATGGGACCGCATTCCTGGAGCATTAAAGATCACTCCGCACTTGAAGGAATGCCTTCCACAGTGAGCAATGTCGATGAAAATATGGCTTTTGACAATATGATACTATATTTTTATGTACTGCATATTTTTGGAATAAAAGGTAAAATAATAAAATCTATAGTTAAATGATTATTTACGGGATATTTACCGTGGTAAGGTTGTGGAAGGAGCTCCCGATATTTCGGCGCAGTTACATGCACCATGTTCACGGGAAGACTGTGACCGAAATATCGGGAGCTCCTTCCACAACCTTACCACGGTAAATATCCCGTAAATAATCATTTAACTTTAGTGAACAACCGTGATAGTTTAAAACAGTGTTTAATAAAATCTATGTTAAGCCGATATACCATGGCCAAGAAATTTGATGAATAGGTATTTAGCAACTCTATTGCCGTCTCGCTGCGCCCTGACGAGTGAGCTATCGACGTGTGCGTGTCGAACAGACTGTGCGTGTGTGCGTGCCCGCCCGTGCTCCCGCACTGAATGCCTAGTTGCTACAAATTCATTGCGCCTCGCAGTCTACTCGGCTAGTTGATATCGGCGTTTGCCGAATGTCGAGTGATTTTTGTTATTTTGCGATCTGCTCATATTTTACTAACCGACTACGCCAAATAGACCAGGGTCGATAATTTTTGAAACCAAAAAAAATCACAGTAGTATGAAACCCATTATTATAATAAAAATGAAAGGAAAAATAAATTACGGGCGATCTGAGTTCGGGAAGTGGGAGGGGGGGGGGGGGGTTAAGGGTAAAAAATGGTTCAACTCGATTTCCAGGAAAACTATAAATCCTATGGATTTATAGTTTTGCAATATAGTTTAATGGCAAAGTTGTAGGTAATCAAAATATCTACAACTTTTGTCCCAATAATTTTAACATACATAAATAAAAATATTAAATACATACATACTTATAAACTTAAAGCGAGATAATAACGATACAGTAGCTACTCCAAGATATAGTACAGTTTCACACGACGCTTGAAAACTTCCTGTGAGGGTGCCGGTCTATAATGTGATGATAGTTACGGATAGGATTACCATGTACAATTCCTGTCATAACTTTAACTATAATCTAAAGTAAAGTAGAGGTGTTGTATGAGGACTTGAGGAGATATCCGAGACCATAGATACCTCCGTAACATACTTCACCGTTGTTATGGGTGACTTCAACGCAAAGATGGAACGCGGAATGTTGATGAGTTAAGAGTCTGGTCATATGGGTATGGACAGCGGAATTCGAGGGGCCAGTGGCTGGTTGACTTCATGGAGAAGGAGGAACTCTATTTGATGAACTCCTTCTTTGAGAAGTGACCATGCAGGAAGTAGACGTGGATGAGCCCCGATGGTTCGACCAAAAATGAGATCAACTTCATCATGACGACCAAGAAGCGAATATTCAATGTCTCCGTGATTAGCAAGGTGAAAACCGGTAGCGATCACCGTTTTGTCAGAGGCACATTGAATATCAACAAGCTTGAGAGGTCGCGTCTGGTGAAGTCCACGCTCCATTCTGGTCATACTCAAATCCAAAACTCCAAAGACTTCCAACTCGAATTGCATAATCGCTTCCAGAGCCGAAAGCGGAACTGTACGTACTAAACAATGGGCTGGTGGAAACTGTCCAAGCAGTGTGGTCCAAGTTCTTTAAGACCCCATGCCGGAAAAGACCTCAGAAGCTCTCAGATGAAACCATTAAGCTAATGAAAGACCTGACTGAGATGAGACTGCAAACATCAGCTGATATGTCGCAATATGGCCAACTTAATAGATGAATCTCAAAATCGGTGCGACACGATCTGCGTTCCTATAATACAAGATGTATTAGGGACGCAATCGAGTGGAACCAGGGCTGGATAGTGTTCGCAAAGAATTCGTCTATTGGAAAGAGCCAAATGATGAAGCTGAAGATCGAGGGTGGTAGTATCATTTCATCAAAGCCGAAGATTCTGATAGAACTCGAGAGGTTTTACGGACATTTTTTTTTTTTTTTTAACTTTCGCGATTCGAACACATCTATTTTTGAAAGGTATCTATTTTTACCTATATTTAATAGTGCGCGATAAGTCCCGATAAATATGAAAACATGTTTTACGGACAGTTGTACATATTGACGCGACAGCCTAATTATCGGTACAGCTCTGGATAAGAGAGCTAAACTGACCCAACACTACACTGAGGACATCCCAGACATCAGCTTGTACGAGATAAGAATGGCTCTGAAAAGCTTAAGAACAACAAGATCGCCGGGTGATGACGGAATAACGACAGAACTACTGAGAGCGGATGGAAAACCGGTACTTTTAGTCCTCCAGAAGTTATTTAATTCCGTCATACTCGAAGGTACTACGCATGAAGCATGGACTAGTAGGGTGGTGGTGCTCTCCTTCAAAAAAGGTGATAACACCTTATTGAATAATTATAAACCCATCTCACTCCTGAGCCATGTGTACAAGTTGTTCTCCAGATTCATTACGAACCGTCTCGAAAGCAGGTTTGATTACTTCCAGCCTCCCGAACAAGCCGGTTTCTGTAAAGGCAGGAGCACCACAGACCACATACACACGCTCCACCAGATTATACAGAAGACTGCGGAGTATAATCGGCCATTATGTCTAGCGTTTGTGGACTATGAAAAAGCCTTGGATTCAATCGAGACCTGGGCAGTATTGCAGTCCCTCCAGCGTTGTCATATCGACTATAAGTATATCGAAGTGCTGAAGTGTTTGTATAGAAACGCCAACATGTCGATCCGATTACAGGACGAGAGCACGGAACCAATCCAATTGCAGAAAGCCGTGAGGCAGAGAGATGTTATTTCTCCGAAACTGTTCACGAACGCAGTGAAGGACGTTTTCAAGCTCTTGGACTGGAACGGATTCGGCATCAACATCAATGGTGAATAAATCACTCATCTTCGTTTTGCCGATGATATAGTCATCATGGCAGAGTCGCTGGAGGACCTCAATGCGATGCTCAACGATCTCAGTAGCCTTTCTCAACAGGTGGGTCTTAAAATAAACATAGACAAGACAAAAATTATGTCCAATGTCCATGTTGTACCCGTGCTGGTAATCGTTGGGAACGATACTCTTGAAGTAGTTGACCATTACACCACTCTTGGACAGATTGTTCATTTAGGTCAGTCCAACCAAGAACGATCAGTACCATCATTCTTGGTCCAACTTAGGCAAAGAGGTTGCCCGAAGAATCCAACTCGGATGGGCAGCGTTTGGGAAATTGCGTGACATCTCGTCCAAGATACTACAGTGCTTAAAGACAAGGATCTTTGACCAGTGTGTGTTGCCAGTGATAACATATGGTACTGAGACGTGGTCCTTAACTGTTGGCCTTTTAGAAAAACTCAAGAGTCACTTAACGGGCAATGGAGAGGGCTATGCTCGGAGTTACTTTGCGCGATAAAATCCGAAACGTGAATACCCGCCAAAGAGCCAGAGTCATCGACATAGATATTCAAATTTGCAAGTTGAAGTGGCAATTGGGCAGGCCACATCGCTCGAAGTACCGATAACCGATGGGGAAGAAAGGTCCTTGAGTGGAGATCACGAACCGGAAGACGCAGCGTAGGTAGGCCTCCCACTAGATGTACCGACGACATTGTGAGAGTCACGGGCATCCAGTGGATGCAGATGACAGGATGTCGATCACTATCAGTATAGAGGTTAAAGGGGGAGGCCCATGTTCAGCAGTGAACGTCTTCTGGCTGATGATGATAAGCCATAATCTAATCACCTAGCAACGTAATAACCTAATGTATTTGAATAAAATTTTGAAAAAATACCTCAACAAAATTAACTAATATTAAGAGAATTATTTATTTATAAATTTTTCCACTTGTTACGATCCTGATATTCCTGATACACAAGTTACAATATTTTTTTTAATTCTTTCTTTTCGTACTTAAATGTGTTATGTGTGAAAACCACGTCAGTTTTCATAGTAAAAATAAATCATGTTATGCGTCAACAATTTTGTCCAAATCCTAACTTGCCGGCCGTTGCAGTAATGTGCTAAATTCACTTCACGCACAAAACACTAACTAAAGACGAGAACCGTTACATATCGATATCGATGGACAGCACTAATGTGTCGATACAATTATTGACTACATGTCTCTTCTCTAACTGTATACGTATTAGACCGACCCTCCCCTGACCTCGAACCTCTGCCCGTAGAGCGCAATAAGGACAACTGCAGCTCGGATCGATTTATACCTACGAAAAGTAGACAAAATCATCGTCTCGGATTCTTCTGTTTCCTCATTCAAAAATAGGCCGATTTCATTATTTTTTTCAATTAATTGTTTAAAAAGGATTGATCTCGGCTTCTGTTATTTATTTTTGTTTTACAAACTCATAAATTTTGTTTGAGAGACGTTCGAACACGGAGGTAAAAATTTGATAGTTTTTGGAATTTTTAAAGGCTCATATTTCTTATAGTACTTAACTTACGAGAAAAAATAAATGACACAAGCCTGGCCATAAAGGAGATAAATTTTATAAAAAAAAAAAATATGGCTCTAGCGGTATTATCCAGGGAGGAAACAGGAGAATAAGTTTGTATGGACTAAACGCTGCCCAAATTGAGCCTTAAGCACACCGTTTGATAGCTGTCTGTATTGTTTTCTTCTCGGCGTTTTTATAAGTACCTTAGTCGACCGTCCCGGCTTCGCACGGGTGTAAGCTCGGCCTTCGGCCTCGCTACAAAATATAATATAGCCTATGTCACCCGGGGATAGTGTAGCTTCCCAACAGTGAAAGAATTTTTCAAATCGGTTCAGTAGTTTCGGAGCCTATTCAATGCAAATAAACAAACAAACAATCAAATCTTTCCTCTTTTTTATATTAGTATATATATGATTAATATATACAATTATCTTTACCTAAGTGTTTACCTGTAGAACATGGGCTAGACACGAATTTGAATTAAATAACTTCTTTCTAAAAGGCAACATATACGTCTGTCTCTATTTGCCTCATAAACGACAAAAAATGCGGTTTTTTAATGTTATAAAAACAATTTGATTGGAATTATTTTGTCTGGTATGAACTGATTCAATACTAGCAACCATATGATTGTACGAGAGTTGGTTCTAATTTGTTATTGTTTTTTTAATGGGGCAAGTGTTTTTATTAACTAAAAAACCAGCTAAAAATAGCACTATAAAAACAGTGTCCATAGACCGTTGAAGGTCTAAAGTCAATACAAGTGCTCAAGCCCACTATCAGTTGGCAATGTACCCAGCATGCTGGCGGCATTGCCACGTTTTATGGCAATGCTTATTTCTAATTGTTGTAATGGATTTCTTAAAGATCGAATGTCATCTCCGTGGTCTTGTTGACTGCCCCGGTGGCTTAGTTGGTAGTGAACTTACCTTCTGCGCTTGGGGGCGTGGGTTCGATTCCCACCTGGGGCAAACATTTATGTGATGAACATTTGTGTTTGTTCTATGTCTGGGTGTTAATATCTATTTAAGTATGTATTTAAAAATATATAAGTACGTATATCAATCTAGTTTGGGGTCAGATGACCGTGTGTGCAAAATGTCTCAGATATTTATTTATTTATTTACTGTCACCGCGTCGTTGCTACTGCGCATATTGAGCAAAATGTATACAATAAAACAGTCATCAGGACCTCTTGATACTTTCTAATACTTAATCAATAGTGCCTTTAAATAATTCATCACCTTTTACCAACTTTCTTTCATCGCTTACATCTGAGTATCTGACGATGCCGTTTTAAACAAATTCTTCACTGCTACAATTAAAATTCTATCATATCTTAATAGAGTTGCAGAACGTGTTTGTTAACGATTGGAATTTCGCTATCCATGCAAATTGTCCGTGCATATACCAATCTATATTAAAATTACTGATAAAAATATTTTCCAAACATCAGATTTGCGTTTCTAATGAATGCCACAGGACAGACAGAAGTTCGCTGAGCTGACGGCCAACCTCCAGTAGTGGAGAGGCACGTGAAGAAGAAGAATGAATGCCAGCTGTATTTTTAACCAACTTCCAAAAATTAGGAGGATCTAAATTAAACTTTGTTTTATGTTTGTTACCTCAGAAGTTTCGACTGGCGCTATAAGAGTTTAATATACATAATTATCAATATAAAAAACCGGCTACATAAAAATTTCAGAACTGGACCAAATTGAAATGGGACCACACGGGAAGCACCAGCTTTCAAATAAAAAAAGAATGATCAAAATCGGTACACCCAGGCGAAAGTTTTGTGGTAACAAACAAAAAATAAATTTAAAAAAACAGTCGAATTGAGAACGTCCTCCTTTTTGTGGAAGTCGGTTAAAAATTTGTCGCAGCGCGCATGCTAGCCCGGCAGATTGCCGCGATATGCCACAACGCAACGATCCCGCACTGCTCCTGCGCATACCGCGCCAATCAGGAAGCACTCTTTGAAATATAGGCGCTCCAAGCGTTACCGATACCAAGCGTGCCGATTTCGTACCGCTGCTGCACCGACAAGAGTCAGGAAAGGGATTTAGTTGTGGATCGCGTATCTGCATCTGTCACTTCAACAGACGTGTTACTACCAACTCCTGACTCCTGACGCTGCGATAGATAGATAAACTCTTTATTGTTCACACCACTTTTTTTTTTTTAAACAGGCAAGTGCCTTTATTATATAAACAAAATACTAGCTAAAAATAACACTAAATAAACATGTTTTCATATTTATCGGGACTTATCGCGCACTATTAAATATAGTGCGCGATAAGTCCCGATAAATATGAAAACATGTGTTCAAATCGCGAAAGTTTAAAAATTACTACTAAATAAACAGTTAGACTGTCCATAGACCGTTGAAGATCTAAAGACAATCCAAATGCTCAAACCCACTATCAGTTGGCAGCGTACCCAGCATGCTGGCGGCATTACCACGTTGAATGGCAATGCTTATACGTTGAGCCAGATACACGCCAGCATTTTGGTCACGCGTCGCGTTACCAAATTACATATTACACGATAAAATAGCTTACAAACTAGCTATGGATGAAAAACGATGACGATGACGATGACCCACAATGTCTTTGACCAACGATAATTAAAGGCGCCAACCTAAATATATCTTGTGCAAGTATGTACCAATCACCAAATCCGGGCTTTCGAGACCTTTTGCCACTATAAGCTTAAGCTTTCAAATCTCGTGGGAAGTTCGCATTTGCTGTGTGTGGTAAGCTTTAACACATGTGACATTACCGCGAGAATCGTTTTTATTTCAGATTCATTTGCTTACACCGGCCGGTACAAAAGCCTTTGTGGACACCGCTGTTACCTAACTTAAACATAACCGTATAGTTTAAATGTGATTCTTTTAACTTGAAATTTGATAATATAAGCATGTATATTGGAAATTCAGAGCTTCTGCTCAAGGAGTAATAAGGGTTTTATATTATATGCCTTAAGTATGTACAAAAGAATATAATGTATGTATGGAAGTATGTAGAAAAAATAACTTTAACCACAAACATTTACAATACAAATTTTGTAGACCTCTATCACGTGGAAATTGTTCCCAAAATGCCGACCCCGTTACCAGGTTGTATAGAAATGCTCAACCTTTTTAGAGGCCAGCATTTCTAACCAACTTCCAAAAAGGAGGAGGTTTTTTTAACGATTGTGTAAAAGTCCCGTCAAATTATGTCCAGCCGTTTTGGAGTCCATAGGAAATAAAACATACACATATCGCCTTTTTAACCGACTTCAAAAAAGGAGGAGGTTCTCAATTCGACTGGTTTTTTTTTTGTTATTTGTTTGTTGCCGTAGATTTTTCGACTGGGTGAACCGATTTTGATGGTTCAGTTCTGACATTTTTATGAAATCGGCTTTTTATATTGATATCTAACTATGTCATATTTATGTTGCGTCGATCAGACGTGAATCGCGAGAGTTTAAAAGTTACTTTTGCAACTATTCCTATTGATATAAGTTTTGCTTTTAACTAAAGTAATAGCCCAAACTAAACCAATGTCTAACATGACATAACTAACCTTATCTTATCGGTTCTAACACGTCCACACGATGGTCTATGGACAAGGTTTGGCCTATAGTCCATAGACCAGGACAAGGCCATAAACCCCATTCCCGTTAGAGTCCCGTTTCCGTCTTCGAGCTATAAACAAGGGAAGGACATATCCACCAATTACAACGGCGTTAAGTGGGCGCCCACGCCTGGGCTTAGTCAGATACGGGGGCCTACTAATAGAATAAACATTGTTTTAAACTATCACGGTTATTCACTACAGTTATATGATTATTTACGGGATATTTACCGTGGTACGAGTGAAAAGATATCTTCTAAGTCTGAGAGCTTCATCTTCGACCACATCGTCGCTTACCCAGCAGGCGAGTTGGTGGACTTATTCGCGACGCTACATGACGCGACAAGACGTGCGACGCCAAATTCCTCTAATGAGAAAAGAAGAATTACTCATTTATCTCACTCTCTCCCTCTTTTTTTACTATAGGTAAACAGAGTGAGAGATAAATGAAACTAGTATGGTTAACATAATGTTTATTCTACGGTTAGTAGGTATATGATTATTTACGGGATATTTACCGTGGTAAGGTTGTGGCAGGACCTCTCGATATTTCGGCGCAGTTACAGTTACATGCACGGGAAGACATATGTCTTCCCGTGAACATGATGGTCTCAGCTCTCAGACTTAGGAGATATCTATTCACTCTGGCCTTGAAAAGGCCCAGATTATATCTCTCAGGAAACAAGGAAGTTGTAGTTAATACAGAATTTAAAATAATAAGTTTACGTGCAGCTTTTTACAATGTTTCAAAACTATAAGAAGTTGGAACCGAGTGTAGGAGGTCGTGGTAGCCCCCTGGGGTTTATTGGCTAGATAATGCGTGTGTGTAATGGTAAGAAGATAAGGTAAGGAAGTTCGATAAGGTTCTCCGCATACCTAATTCATAATGTACCTATAATGTATAATTAATAAAATAATACCCAATTATTTTGAATGGTTATTACGTTTTAAGATTAACGATAAATAATAAAAAGAAAAACAAACAAATAAAAGTAGGAAAACAAAAAAGAACGACACCGCTTTATTGTTCATATTTCGAAAACTCGTACGAAGCGCTTTGATTCCACTTTTATTGTGCGAACTGCTAGTCAGTAGAATGCGCTGCCTGAATGAGTGTTCCCCGATAGTTACAATCTGGTTTCCAAGTCAAGAGTGAATCGGTTTCTTCTATGCAAGCGTGATCCATCGTAGGCCGCATCATTGCACATCAGGCGAGTTGGCGGCC
Organism: Agriopis leucophaearia; assembly: GCA_949125355.1. Taxonomy (NCBI): domain Eukaryota; kingdom Metazoa; phylum Arthropoda; class Insecta; order Lepidoptera; family Geometridae; genus Agriopis; species Agriopis leucophaearia. Next base: position 3,385,772 of record OX421262.1, read on the forward strand.
AAGCGCAAGCCTATTTTATAATAAATAAAAAAAGGAAGAATGAATGGGATTTTTACTTCCGTTCTCGTTCCGTTTCCTTTAGTTCCTTTCATGCCTTTTTTTGTTCTTCCCTTTACTCTTTTGTTTATTCCTCCTTCATTTGTTTGTTTTTATTTCTCACTTGATCACAATGAAACGGGCATAGGATCTGTTGTATTATCTCAGAAAACTTTAACTTATTTCATATCATAATTTCGCCAGTTCCAGTCATAATTGGTTTTGTTTGCTGTTTATTTTTAACAGACTTCAAAAAAGGCGGAGTTACTATGTTCCACTTTTTTTAAACGTATGTTCACCGATTTCTCCGCCAATCATGAATTGATATTGATGATTTCTTTTTTTATTCGTTTGGTAGGACATAGTATATGTCAGAGGTCCCATATAAATTTCATCAAAATCGGTTTAGTAGTTTGGTTTTTAAATCAAAATAACTGAAAAAAATATGTCATCCAATTAAACGAAATTGCGCATTTACTAATTTTGAAGACGGTTTTTTAAATTAATAGTTATAATAATCATTTATTAGTTAAATATAATAATCTCCTAAGCAAATTTCGATCATTCCCATTCTTGTCGTATAAATCTACTGCAGGCTGTCCACTACTCGGTATGAATGGTCATCGCTAGTGAAAGTTCGCGTATCGAGTGTCCATTGATCTTCGGCAAGCGGTCTGCGCCCGCGCATCCAATTTTATTACGTCTGAGCAGGGTTGTCCGGAAATGGTATGCCATGCATGACCCATGACATGATTGTACTTAGCATTAATTGTCATTCACTTTTTTTTTTTTTTTTACTATCGTTCATTTATTATATAAAACAAGACAAGTTTATAATTGGAATCACGACAAATTTACCTAAATTAAAATAAATATATTAAACTGCACTCATATAATAATCCACTGCCATTAAAAAAAAACCGCGTGGATTTACTCCTTATAACATCAGCTATCTGCCACAGAAAGTCCCATCAAAATCGGTCTAGCCGTTTTGGAGTTCATAGGGAACATAAATACATACATACACACATCGCCTTTTATATATAAAAGAAGATATCCTCTCGGTATAGCCCGTTATAATAGGTTTTCTTGTTTACCTTTGGCATTACCGCTTTTGGACTTCGCCGCATGCACAGTTTAATAAAGAGGCAGAAGGTATTACGTGCATGTAGGTATGTTACGTGTTTTTTTACGTTTATTCTGCGTTCGTAAGTAGGTAAGTTTAAATACCTTTTATATGCGTAGGTACCTACTTGTTATATAAAAGCTTAGGGAGAGTCCGTGTGAAAGGTTATTGGGACACAGGCGGTTTGAATGGCATAACACAAAGTGATTGATTGTAACACAAAGTTTGTTTATAAATTAATCATACTTAAATGACCGCACAAGCTACAATTTTTTACCAACTTCCACAAAGGATCAATTCGACTGTATTTTTTTATGTTTGTTGTCAAACCTTTAGACTGGGTGAACGGATTTTAATGATTCTTTTTTTATTTGGAAGCTGGTGTTTTCCATTGGTTTCCATTTCAATTTGGCCCAGTTCTGATTAAGTTGGGTTTTTATATTGATAATTCTTTACTGTAAATAGTAATTAAGATATCTCCTAAGTGAGACGTTATGTTAATTGTGATAATATAATAAACATCTTGAACCTTTGAACATATATCAAGGGGTTTCAATACATTTCCGTTAAAACTGTAAATTATTATAGTAATTTTTCAGCTTTCGTTTTTAAACATTAATTACATACATGCAACATGTTATTTTTCCCACAATCAACCCGAACAGTGGTGCCAACCTTCATAACCGAATCCGGAGTACCAACAGACAGTTTTGGAAACAATCCGCTAATTGCAGCGATTGGACGCATTGTGTGGTCCAAGGTGAGGACTCGTGGGAGAGACAGTTTGGTAGCCGGTGCAAGTGAAAAAAGCCAGCGCTAGCGGAAGCGGTACCAGAACGTGGCACCTTGGAAGCGGAACTACAAAAAGGTCAAGTTATTCAGGATTCCTATGAAGGTTAATACGATCGGAAAGAGAAATAACTCTCACATATTTTTTAATAAAAAGTCACTGTGTATTATAACAAAACGCAATTTTCATGTAGATATCCCATAATATATCAACATGTAAATTATTTCAAATCATTTACAATATTTTTCTTAACATAATACTTAATCGGTTTTCTTTTAATTTTTAGCAAACAATTTTTATCAGAGTCACACAACTGACACAAGTTTCATTGCGTGATAGAATCCAGAACATGGATATTCGCCAAAGAACCAGATTCACCGACATAGCTATTAAAATTTGCAAGTTAAAGTGGCAATGGGCAGACCACATCGCTCGAAGAACCGATAACCGATGGGAAAGAAAGATTATTGAATGAAGAGCACGAACTGGAAGGCGCAGCGTAGGTAGGCCTCCCACTAGTTGGACCGACTGCATCGTGAGAGACGCGGGCGTCCAGTGGATGCAGATGGCAGGATGTCGTTCAGTGTAGAGGTTAAAGGGGGAGGCCTATGTTCAGCAGTGGAAGTCTTCTGGCTGATGATGATGGATTTTTAATCTTCCAAATTTCTTAAAATGTGTGATCAAGATACCTGCAGCGGTGAGCAAGTTAAGGCGAAATGGTAGAGACGGTACACTTGTTTTGAGGGGGTGAAGCAGACGCAGATCGCCGGGCGGCGCGGGCGGGGTCTACCCAGCTGAGCCATCCGCGTGCATGCTATTACTTGGTAGTATTCTATGTAGCAAATTGTGCCGATGCTAATTTATGATTTCAAAGTCTGTTGTATTGTATTGCTCCCTAGTTATGTAAATTCTTGCAATATGATAGAAAGATTATGAGAAGATTTACTGATACCAATTAAATATGTACCATGCTAAATAATAGATTTTAGTATAATACATGGTTAGCTTTTTTGTAGTTAAATATTAATAAATGACTGAATATTTTCTTATGATTAGCAATAAAAAAATATCAGAAAAAAAGGTTCATAATAATAGTTATGCATTGGTTAGAGAAAATTTATTGACCATAAATAAATATACCATAAACTGGTTGACACATCTACCAAACAATTATTATTTGGCCTAAATGCGAAATTTTGTCAGTATGTTGTGTGAGTGTATATTTATTGCTCTTTTACGCTGTAACGGCTGAACAGCTCATTTGTATGAAATTTGAAATTGAGATGAGTTATACCTTGGATTAGGTCTTAGGCTACCTTTTATCTCGGAAATCTTAGATGAAACAGTGAGGCGCAGCTAGTTATAAATAAATCTAGGGATTGAACACGATATAACCGATATTTCATAAATAACCAGCTCAGGTTTATCATATACCGGTGTGGTAAAAAAAAACGGATATATCCAAATACTTTTTATTTCAGTCCAAATTATTCAAAATTATATCAATTATATTCGACCAAAATAAAATGAATGGACGGGCCCTAATCATTGAACTTGATCAGTAAAAACGAGTCAAAACCGTCGGACATATACTTCAACACCTAATTATAAAAATGTACAGAATATTTGTTACAAAAAATAGATATCGGTTGTTACAAAAAATAGATATCGGTTTGCTTTATAATTATTTCCATATGAGCGCTTGCACCATGCTCTGTCTGCGAACACATCAATTACAGGTATACCATTGAACAAATGTCCTTCTTCGATTGCTGCTTCACGTTCCTGTGCAGCAGCCCGTTCCATCACCTCCACCGCTGTAGCTTCCCATTCATTGTACATAAGGTCTTGTATTTTTGCATAATACCTTTCTCGAAAAATAGGTATATCCATGGCTGCCATAGTTTCCTCGAATTGAGAGTACCCGATACCAGAGGCTACTATCCCAGAAACTGCTGCAGTGTTCACATTCACACCGGTATTATTATTCATATCATCCGAGCACACTTTGAAAATTTTCTTGCACATCTTACACACAAAACTAAAATGTGAAACAAGACCACATCGTTTTTCTGTCTGTAAATCCAAGCAGCTAATATCACACTTGAAGAGAGGGTCGTGTTTTTGTTCTTGCAACTGCTTCAGAAAATAAATAATATCAACTATTCTGCGACCTGTGATTTCTTTTGTGCGTGTCTCGCATTCCGATTCTACTAAAAAAGGCATGTTTTCACTGAAACAATAGATACAAATTCATGTTGAACATTGTTTTCAAGGTCTACTAAAGTAACGAAATCAGTAAATTACAATCGCCGCTGATTATTTTCAAACAGGCTATCTGAGTAAGTTGTAAATTGTAAGGCATTACAGTACTGGATAGCAACAACATAAAAACAATACTAAAAACCGATCACAAAAAAACGTACTCAGCTGGAGTTGGTGGTGGCGGCGGCGTTGTTGGCTCGTCCTGTATAGTGGTTATTGTAGAATCTGTTGCATCTGGCACTTCTAATGAAGCCGCCTCTATTGTTTTGTCAGCGTCCTGTATTTTTGATTGAATGCTGAAACCATTTTTGATGAGTTAGTAATAACCAATATAATACAAATAATGAATCCATAGTGAAACCGACATACCTAAATAAAAATATCAGTTTTTGTAAAACCGGTATGTCTAAATAAAAATACCGATAAATTTGCTTCATATTATTCTTGAGTTCGAAATTCTAAAGTATAAGTATGTAGCAGATAAAAATACGGTAAATATAAACTTATGAGTAGAAACCCTAAACAAATATGTTATTGTATTGAAGTATTCTAAATAACTAACCCGAAAAAACAGGGTGTAACTGGTCGTAGATTTTCATATACCACATCAGAAGATTCCGGTAAAGACGGCAGCAACACTTGTGCATTATCATCATGGCATTGTTCCCCAGACAATTCATTGTTTCTGTTCGGAAGGCTGTAAAAATAAAAGTAAAAAAATACAGTCGAATTGTGAACCTCCTCCTTTTTGGAAGTCGGTTAAAATTATACATCTACCTGATTTCTTATCATCATACATATTATTTTTTTTGCAACCTGATAAAAACGTCGGGCGTTTTGTCCAATTGCACAAAACAATATAATTTTTGGAATTTTTACGTAACCGAGGATTATAGCAATGGTTGCCTTATTTTCATAGGCATAAAATGTGTTACTGTAATACGACACAAAATCACTTACAGATAATTATGTAGGTAGGTACAATACAAAGTGATGTAAGTATTAGTAGATAGGTACCTACTACTACTACTACCTATACGCAAATACAATGAATGAAAACAAGTAGGCAGGTAGGTACTTACATATTCTTCAAGTTCAGTAGTCTGTTTTTCTTGTATTTGCGAGCAGAAGTTTTTTTCTTCTTGTTATCTTTATTTCCCATGTTCACTAGTCAATAGACTGGTAGATAAATTAGTCACCTGGGCGCGTTGGAGGTTCGAATAATGTTGTACACGTCCACTCTCGGCAACGCACACCGGCTGACTGGCGGGGGTCGGGAGCCATGGTAATGCTTGCATACTCGGTGTGCACGCTTTCAAATATTTTCAATAATTATTTTGGTTTATTTTCTAGAAATAATCTTACGCTTTTACAAAAAACTGCGATCACTAAAGTATTTGAATGATTGTTAGGATTACACACATTTTTTTTTGTAAAAATAACTTCTATGGAAACATAATGAAGTTGATTCTATCCAACGAAGGGAACCCAAAAACTGGTGTTTTTTAGGAAAGTTTACGATTTTTTTCTATCGAGCCAAATTTCTTTAATCGTGTATCGGTGACCACATCCGAATAAAATATTTCAAGAACATTTATTACACATAAAGAAATGATGTCAATTAATCGATTTTAAAGGTGTACTTTTGAATTTTCTTGAGGACGAATCGTCAAATTTGAAGCATATTTCGTCTTAAATGTCAGTGTTTTGGATTTTTTGTACAAATCTATAAAGATAGTCAAAGATTAAACGAGGTTGTAGTGTTTATTTTAAAGTTAGTAGAAATCCGAAGATCTCCAAAGGAAGTTTCTTATTATCTACCAAAAGTTCTTAACTTAAACGCAGGGTTTATTATATTTACGCAATCCTGAGTAGGCGCATACGATATCATTGAACAGACAAAATTCGCTCACATGCAGACAATGGCATGTTAACTGAAATTATAACACGCACATTCCTTGGCACGACGAAGAAATAAGTACCTACTTAGTATGTAATATTATGTACTTACACCGCAAAATCGTACAAATACCTAATATAAATGCGACATAGCGGTTTTTTTGTCGATTTGTTGGATTATTTGTTTGCAATACGACGTTATTTTTTTGCAAGACCAGGGCTTGGCCGGAGAGGGACGTAGAATATTTTTATCCCGGAAAAATTAACGGGTCTTGACCGACAAGTCCATGCGGATAAAACCGCGGTGCTTAAAACTTACATTCCGCATAATATAAGTTCTAAAATTTTGAGGAAAAAAAACAAAAAAAAAGTTTTTACGGCCGACGTATTCAGAAGTGATTAATAAATTACAAACCACAATATACAAAACTGCGTTTATTAAAATAAAACCGGCCAAGAGCGAGTCGGTCTCGCGCATTGAGGGTAACCACCACATAAATTGTACAAAAAAGTAGTGTAAAAAGACATCATGCCCAGGCGGCTACCCATCTAGCCAGACGTTGCTGCTTCTAAGAATGAATTATAGTAACTAACTAAACGACATAGCTAATCATTCAGCTGTAGCCATTATATTGCAAACATAGTAATTTTGTGAGGGCTGGAAACCACGTCACTTCTCATTAATGACAACTCATTTGACCGGATGCTACGTAAGAACTGCTAATTAAAATTGTGAACCCAACAATGGTGGCAACCATTGCGCCAAGTGGGAAATTCACAAGCTAGGGAAAATATCTTTCTCTTTTTACCACTTCTATTCTAAATATTTATTCGACATGTAAATACGTGTTACGCAATTTGTACTTACTTCTCGATGAGAGAAATCTGTCAATTACTCTCTTGCTGGCTTGTGGCCTGCGTTCCAACAGGCGAATTTCACCCGATGAGAGTAAAATTCACTCGATGCTGATTCCAAAACACCTTGTGGGTTTTTAACCTAGTGTTTTGAAACGCCTCCGAGGGAGTAAAAATTCAACCGGTAGATGAAACAATTCAGCAAAAATCGGGGTTGAATTTCACCCAGCTGTCACAATCGAAATGCAAATGAATGACAGTAAACTGCTTGTCCATCCTTTTATCCCGCCATTAGCATATAGCTTGTCAGAGAAAGCAATAAGAAACATTATTATCAAAATAAATCGAGCAAAACAGTTTAGTATTTAAACTAGATTTAATTTTTAGAGGCAGTTGAGGTTACGTAATGGCAATGATATCATTGACAAGGCTAAATTTCCTCCGGCCTTATTCTAACGCGCTTGATATTATTTCGGTCACTCACACTCACTCATTTCCAACGAGAGAGACAATGTCCGATAGAATCTCAAGTGCCAGAATGGAGTCCTTCGTTCCAAAACATAATTCACCCCGCTTGAAAATGACCCGCATAAACCAGGTTCCGAAACCAAAATTAATGCGTCGAATTTCACTCGACATAAGGACATATGTTTTGGAACGCAGCCTTGGGATGGTTTTGGTAACGGTTCACGCCATAGTTATCACCCAGAAATATAAAAAAAAAACAAGAAAATAAAGAACAACATCAGCCGAATTGGCGGTCAAACGAAAACCTATTAATATTAAAAAAAAACCGGAGTGGGAATTAAAAAAACGATTGAAGGTATGTAAAGAGTTTAGCTTATAAAACATATTAAAAATGGACTTTATAAAAATGACAGAACTGGACCAAATTGAAATGGGACCACACGGGAAGCATCAATTTTCAAATAAAAAAAGAATCATCAAAATCGGTTCACCCAGTTGAAAGTTCTGAGGTAACAAATAAATAAAAAACCAGTTGAACTGAGAACCTCCTCCTTTTTGGAAGTCAGTTAAAAATATTTTTATTATTCGTGTTTTGGAAACCTTTTGAATAAAATTAAAATAAATCAAGCCACAAAAAACAACGCATTACAATTAGGTGTCCGAATAAGTGCTACCTAATTTATGGTGTAAAATCGCGATTTTACACATATCTGTGACATATCAGGTATTTCAAACTCGTTCCAATACCATTATGATACCACAATGGAAAATGTCACGTTCTTGTACCAACTTTGTTTTGTGTCAATGTTTGCAAAACGGCAGATTTTGCGTTACTCACTTATTAGAACATATTTATTGTTAACTAGCTTTTTTGCCCGCGACTTCGTACGCGTAAATTTTCATATAAACTTTCAATCCTTTTTTCTTCCCTTAATCTGGCCTTGCGCAAAATAACATAGCCTATACTTCAATCTGGTCATAGCTAAGCATATTCGTGAAAACCGCATTTAAATCCGTCCGCATTTTCTTCCAGGGGTGTAGGAGATGTGCGTGAACAAACAAACAAAAGTTCTAAAAACTGCCTTAACATGTTCAGCTGCTTATTTTAAGTCGCCCTGTGTGAAGTATTGATAGAAGCATAAAAGTAATAAATAACACCGTCAACAGTTTTCAAATCAAAAAGATAATGTGACCACGGTGCAGAGCATGTTTTGAAATTTTCTTTTTGTCTAAACCATTAAAAGTATATCATGTCATGTCGGTATGATATATATACATCTCTGAAATTTGGCTGTCCAGTTTCGCTGGCCACGGAACCCTGACATAATGCTTGTCATAACACGCTCTTGGCTAGTTATTTCTTATTTCGCGTGCATTTGTATGTATACCTTGATTAAAAAGCCATGAAATGAAACTACTCTATTTATCTGTTAAAATATCACAGTAAAATAAAATTATTTCTATATTCTTATTCTTATTGCAAATATACACTGTATTCTTCTAAAAGCTAAGTTTATATACCTTGCATAAAGGGTGCAGCAATGACTTATGTAGTGGCTGTTCACAAAACCAGACCACAGACATAAACATATAAATTTAAGTATAGTTATCTATTACATAAATATTATATATACTATTCAAACTTAACCTAGGGTGAAGTAATTTTACAAAACAAAAAAAAAACATACTTAGTGTGATAGGTTACTTAATTATATATGAGATGATACAAAACTTATGACGCTACTTTCTTAACTATTTATATATCGATATTTATTTTCTAATTATAATTTTCTAAAATTTATCGTCGAATAAATCTTTTATCTCGTAATAACATTTTTGGGTTAGAAACTTACGAAGTTGGTTCTGTTTTTTTTTTATTATTTCTTTCTTTCGTTATTGCGTCCGGAATTTTGTTGTATAGGTTTATTTTCATGTACAAAGGGCCTTTTTTGAATATTTCTATTCGCGGGACTGAATTAAAATAGAATGCGGTATATTTTGTGTTTTAAATGCTAACATAGAATAAAACCAAGAGAATGTAATACTCCTACTCCATGCACTGGAATGAATCACCAAAGAGGTTGTAAGGCCTATAACATGCTTGATCTACACGTTCATTCATCTAAGAAGGTTAAGGAACCTTCTTTAAATTTAAACTGATTAACCGAACACAGTGACAGTTGACAGTTTCAAAATTTTAATGGCTATGTCAATAACATTCTCTTTACTTTGGATCTCCTTGCTTGAGGCTATGTGACGATCCTCATATTACGTTTCGGGTAACGAAGAAATAAATTATTGATTTTTATTTTCGTTTATGTAAAAATAAAGAATTAAAATAAATGATATAAGATAGCCTATGTTTTAATCTGGTAATTTCTAAGCATATTCATGAAAACCGCATTTAAATCCGTCCAGTGGTTTAGGAGATGTGCGCGGACAAACAAACAAACAAACAAACAAACAAACAGACAAAAAATCTAAAAACTGTCCTATCGTGTTCAGCTGCTTATTTTAAGACGACCTGTGTGGTTTTTTTTTTGTTATCTCGCAATTACAGATTTTTTTATCCCTACGTTTTTATTATATGTATAGATATAGATAGAAGATAGATAGATAGATAGTAATTTTTAAACTTTCGCGATTCGAACACATGTTTTCATATTTATATATTTTTTTTATAGTGCGCGATAAGTCCCGATAAATATGAAAACATATTTATTGTTATATTTAAATACAGTTTTTTTATGCCATAGGCGGCAAAAAAGCAGACGGGCCGCCTGATGGTAAGCAGTCTCCGTCGCATATGGATACTTGTAACACCAGAGGCATCACAAATACGTTGCCGACCCTTTAAGACTTATTAACTCGCCTTTTGAAGAACCCCATGTTGTAGATAATCTAACATAAGTACAATAACCTCCTTTCGGTGTAGTACACAGCCGTTCCATGTTACCCTGTATACAAATTCTAAACGACATCTACAATTTGTAGAATGAGCGCCTGCTGTATTTCCGAGTAGCTATAATATGGGGTTCGTCAAAAGGGCTGTTAATAGAGTCTTTAAGGGTCGGCAACGTATTTGTGATGCCCCTGGTGTTGCAGGTATCCATAGGCGACGGTGATTGCTTACCATCAGGCGACCAGTCAGGTTGTTTGCCACCTATGGCTTTAAAAAAACTATGTAGCCAATACAGCGAAGAGGATTAAATAAACGCATTTACTATACCAATTTCACGTATAATATCAAGTTACATTTCATAATATTAGCAGTGCAATGTTGCGAAGTAACCCAAGTTAGTATTGAATTTCTAATAAAGATAATTATTACAACAGGTCGCCTTTTTGCATACAATTCATAAAATTTTGATTTTAAAATCCTGATAAGCTTACGTATCAATAAGTTACCTTCAATTAATATTTATATTAAAACTATTAAATTGTACAACTGGGTCAAAGAACGTGACAAAATTGATTTACTCAATTTTACACCGCATTCTTTTACCGTGTGGTCGATACCTGAATTACCAAACAATTTCCATGTAAATTTACCCACTACGATAATAAATACAGGGCTGTTTATAAAAAACATAATTTTGAAACCTATTTCGTCAGTTGTATCAAGAAAATTTGCGATTTAGGAAAAATGGCACTTGAAATTAGCTAAATGAACACGAACAATTTGCAATTTTGCAACTTTATGATTGCATTTCGAAATGGATACGTGAATCTATTGCGATGAAACGACGAGCGGTTACGGTAAAACTTGGGACATATCTAATGATTTAAAATATATTACAGGGCTCCGCATATAGACTGTAGTAAGCCGAATGGAGGTCAATGTACTCATTATTATAAACATCTTTAACTATGGGAGTAACTCAGAAATCATCAATAAAAATTTAAGAATAATTCATTCGTAAGAGATAAAACCAAATCAAAAATCTCGATCTTTATAGCTCGAATGACACCAATAAGCAACTTAAAAAAATCAAAACAGATACAATCAATGCGGTAATGGGCAGGCAACATCGCTCGAAGCACTGATGACCGATGGGGAAGAAAGGCTCTTGAGTGGAGACCACTCAAGACGCAGCGTAGATAGGCCTCCCACTAGGCGTGGGCATCCAGTGGATGCAGATGGCAGGATGTCGTTCAGTTTCGAGGTTAAAGGGGGATGCCTATATTCAGCAGTGGACGTCTTCTGGCTGATGATGATGAGATACAATCATAAAAATAATTCAAGCCATTGCCACAGCCAGACGCGTCTGTTGCGTACAGGGCAACGCAAGTTGTCATACAAAATATTGCCTAATCTACGGCACAGAAGAAATAATAGTAAAGCTTTGCGACCTTAATCGCGACTCGATTGTGATACAAACAATAACGGAATCTGGATCGATCGTTCATTTAAACTGTGTAATTTTGACGTGTCGACGACCTAAAGACTCCACTCCGCTGCAGCGGCGACGCGATGACTAGCGAAGCTATTATTAAATAACTAGCTGTACCCGTGATTTCGTCCGCGATTTTTTTCAGAAAAAAAGCTTTTGTCAGTCCTCTTGATACATACTATTACCTCGCAAAATTTTATTGAGATCGGTTAAGCCGTTTAGCCGTGATGGCAAACAGACAGATGGACAGAGTTACTTTCGCATTTATAATATTAGTGTGAAATTAGCAACCAACTTCACGGGAGTTCTTTTAAAGTAAGGGATTTTTTTAAGTGGAATGTTATTATCATATTTAAATGGGTCCACCCTCAAGATAGAGCGTATTCAATTAAAATATAATCGGTGCAATCAGCATAGCCAATTAAACCAATCAAACGCGTCTTACCTGATTGGATAATAACATTCTTTTGACATACGAGTTGCTAATTCTACGTTATTTTCCAAACTTCATCACGTTAGCAAATTTGCCAATTCCGCGCATATAATGTAATCATATATACGTGGCTAATGGCTATATAATCATAGAAATTAAGGGCACATAGTTAATTTTTCAATTACATTTTCATGTTATGACGTCACGCATTTATGGCAAGGAATCTCATGTGAGATAGAGAATAAGGGTCCTGACCATGTTTGTTTATGATCCGAAAAAGTTTACTTGCTATTTATAATGAATTTTCTGGAAATAAAAACTATTTGGCTAGACTTATGGTAAACGGCATTAAAAATATTTATTTTCGGGCTCTTGAAATGCTTCAGCGCTTCTTCAATTCTTTACAATGTATACTGTATGTGTAATTTACCGGACTCTTGAAATAATTCTAGGTAAGTAAGTATTAAAGTTGTTATAGCAATACAATGCATTAACTGCAACACATACTTTAGCTTCGAAAAAAACCGCAAAATGCTATAAGTCTTGGTCATGGTAAATAAAATATAGGCCTCAATTGGTCATTGTGGTTTTTAAAGAGAACGACGTCAGAGACTAAATGGTGACCTTTGCCTTAGGAGAGACATAGAAAGAAACGACTGTATAGTATTTTAAAAATATTTCGCTATCATATTATAACCTGCGATGAAAAGTATGTTAGTAGAATGTATTTTAAGCATTACACTAATATTATAAATGCACTTTATTAAATGTGTATGCTCCGTAACAATTGAACAGATTTGAATGAAATTTAGTGTGAAGGTAGATTATACCATGGATTAACAGACTTTTAGACCTGAAATTCATAGTTCCGGTAGAATAGCGGGTGAAATAACGGGGCACTGCTAGTTCCTCGCAGTTGTTTTGTTAAATTAAAAAAAATATAATAAAACCTCATATTACACCATAGATTTTTCATGAAGTCCCACAAAAATTAAGAAGTGCCTATTTATCACTGAGTGCTGTTTCTAAGTTTTTTCCTAAGCGGTTTCGATCAAACATTCATTACAAGCGCCACAGGCTTTTCACTAAGCTAAGCACATTTAGGCGCATTTTAATAATTATAATCACCAATTGTATCTACTGTTATTATATATTGTGACATCAAATTTAAGTACGCTTAGGCATGTAATTATATGATCTAGTAGGTATTTAAATTGTATAATTGTGTAATAATATTGTTTATCGTTAGTGTAATTGGTGTGTAACAGTTCTAACTGAATATCTTATAAATACAAATCACCATAGGTTTTTCACTAAGCGCCATAGATTTTCCCCAAAAACTAGAAGCGTCGCATTGCCTCGCATTGCAGTGCAACACATAGCTTAATGAGAACAGTTACACCAGCTGGCGTGACAGTATTTAATGCAGAGAGTGCATTTCTCCTGCGGCGGCTAGATGTTTGTGCAGTCTGAGAAACTGTTGCAAATTGCCTGTAAACTGCACTAGTGTAAACTCAATACAAGTGTTTATTACACGCAGTTACGCGCTAGATATGTATAGTTAATGTAGCTTTGCTGTGTTGTAGCTCAACTTACAATGGTAGTAAAACGACTCAGCAGCAGATTAGCGCATTGAATGCAGCGAAATAATAAAACGCTGATTGAATGTGAACTCAAACCAACCGTGGTTTTTGGTGCAACATATTTTATGAACTGTATTATGCGTTAAGAAATTAATAAAAGAGTTGACATGACTAACCTAGTTTTAGAGAAACTTTTAGTTTACTATTTCAATGATATATTTAGAAAAAAAAAGTCCCATAATTGTCACATAGTTAAGTGTGAACCAACACTTCAAATATCAAAATATCTTTTAACCTTAAAGTTTGATTTAAAAAACAAGGCTTAGTATTTCACACTATGTCAGAAGTCACAAAACTTCGACCATGGATGGAACTTAGCCATTGCTTAACTAGATAAAAATTAAGCGAATTACTTCATTCTAATTTCACATGACGTGAAACCCTTATGTTGTAACTGTTCTAACAACTCTAGTTCCTCGTCAATAACACAATATGTTCTCATGTCCACAAAGCAATCTGCATGTGTGTGAATGCATCGTATTACGCAATTTTAGCACTATTACAAGAATTATACCTAAGTAGATCGGTGCAAGTCATACTCTATTGGCGAACGAAGCCTGTGTAATAATCATGTGTTATTTAATACTCTAGTAACTTTACGAACCCTTTATCAGTAGTCATCTGTAATTTGCAATTTTTTTCGAGAGGGAAATCTTCCAAAGATACCCGGCTGCATTGGGGTGCAGCCAGGTTATGTGGAATTATACCCACTAAAATTCTCCGGTGACCAGCCTTAGTGCTTGACAAGAGTGCTCCGGGATCTCCAGAAGAACGCACCGAAGCCCTCAGCACTGCGCTACGGCTCTTCCCGAGACAACTGCGTGTTGTTAGGCCCCTGCACTCGCGACAACGTTGGTCACGCAACGTTGTCTCTCCCTGGGCACGCTTAAGTGGATGGTCAAACCCCCAACTTTGACCATCCCGAGCCCAGAGGTCTCCTTTTAGTAGCCTCTTATTACAGGCAGGGGATACCGGTGCCGTATTCTATTTACCAGGGCTACTATCAGTGTTTTTCCAATCGCGTAGACTAATTTGTGTAAATTTAAGAACAGGACCATGTAGATTGAACTGCTCTAACTTCATACAAATCGTTGTTAACGTTAACGCGATCGAGTAGGTAAACGCAATTGAAAACACTTTCATTAAGGCACTCTGGACGCAAACCATTCTTGGGTATTTTGGGATAACGTCTTTTAAGAGACTGCTATCTGAGCTGTCCTTTTGCACATTTTCAACATATTGAAATATGAAACATATAAATATTACTGAGTGAGTGATTAAAACCAATTGAGCATGATCTTTAAAATAACATTGCGAATGGTTTGAAACAGTTTCATGTTGTCATGTTATAGGATGGCACAGAAAATTAAAAAAACTTGCTTTTTTTTCATTCTCCTCCTCCCTACGTAGTAGCTATACCTAGTCTGTGCCTCCCCCTAAGTAAAACATATGAATTTTTTTAAATATTATGTTGATAATTTTGCATTCTAAGCGCTCTCGTAATTCAAAATTTATTATGCCTGAAAAGGGCAACTTCTTAAGTGTATATATTTAATTTAATTACTTCTTTGTACACTTATGTAGTAGCAAATACAGAAATATGAATACTTGTTTCATGATTTGTTATACCCGCGTACGTTTTATCTCAAATTCTTTAATCTGGATCAGAACAGAACAAGATTTTTCTTTTTAAAATTTGCACTGGTACCCATCATCTTGTTAAAGATGATTGTAATAGCACGATGGCTCTACCAGTCTGCCCATCAGTTCAGTTTCACCACTACGTTTACATCAATTTAGTCTGTAACGCCACTGTGTTGCGATATTAGCCCCGAGGTCGAAGACGTGACAATGATGAGTGCCTTACCTTACCCATTGTTGATGTAAACATTGCCAAATTTGCCAATCCTACTCAAAATAGTACTACTCCTTATCATGGTAGAAATTAATATTGTATTAAGAATAATTTTTAAGAATTCACTTTACGACTACTTTATACTATAAAGAAGTATACTTTCTGGCATTGTAAATGTTTTTTTGTCGCATGTTATCTTTGGAACCACTTAACTGATTCTACATATTGTTTCATATATTCTGCCAATAATATGTTCAGCCGTCGTAGAGACGGCTAGTATCTTTTAAAAAATGTCTTAGGACCTAGTTGCAAACGCTTTTTTATTCCATTAGGGTATGGAATATGACTGACGGCCGTACTCATAAACGTTACTTAAGTTAAGCAATACTTAAAATTGCTCTGTTAACTTCTCGCTGACGGAAATTGGCAGACATGAATACGAGAGAGAGCAATTTTAAGTATTGCTTAACTTAAGTAACGTTTATGAGTACGGCCGAGAGAATCGATTTTTAAGTATCTTTTGCACAATCCAGTATTCAACTGTTTCAAAAAATGCTGAAAATCTAAAAGTCCATTACCCTTTTACCTTTGCACTAAAGTCTCCGCGACTGCGTCACGATTGACAATCCGTAATGATTCGTTATAACAATCAGGTAACATTCCAAACGTAATCGTCTTTAATCGTCTACAACTTGTATCAGTAGTTATAAAGAGCGGGAGAAGCGACCATCGTGGTTCCGTGAGAAATCGGCTGACATGCCGTTACACACAAATTGAGAGTTTCTGAAAACACCGCGCTGATTGACCAATCAGTTATATTGCTCGGACTATAGAAATTATAACGGCTAGCGAAGATTATTGCAATGTTTTTTCGGCCAAATGTTTTGAGCGAAACTGGATAATTGGATACACTACTTCTAACTTTCATTTTGTATTTTCCCTATAGAAGCTATCATACCTCGAAGGACGTTTGATTTGTAGCACTAAACGTGACCTGCGGGCCTAGTTGATACCAATCAATAAACCTACAATAAAACATTTGAAATTACCTTTCTTATTCTTCGCAAAACTTTAGAATTCGCACTGAATACATTTTGAAGACTTTTTTAATCGAGTTCAAATAAGGCGGAGGTTCCATGTTCCACTGTTTATATTTTTTTATGTGTGTTCATCGCTATCTCCGCCAACTGTTGACAGGAATAAAAAAATTTTTTCGGTAGGAGTTACTTCCAATTTGGTCCCATTGTCACGCAAGTCAGGATCTGATGATGGGATCTCGAAATCAACCCTCAATTTTTATAGGCACTTATTACGGTACGGAGGAGGTTCTATGTTAAATCGGATTTTTACCGACTTCTAAAAAGGAGGAGGTACTATGTTCGTCTGTACGTATTTTTTTTTTATGTGATCCACTTGTTACACGATGTCATGACATGACGGTGAAGACATCTATGTTTTTTAACAGGTGTAAATTCGATGATTTTAACTTGAAAACAAGTAAACGATTAAAAGAAAAACAAAATACCCGACTGCAAAATGTACAACTATGACACTTTGGGCATGAAAACAAATTTAACGACACCTCACACATCGTAATCGCTAAAGCCGCTTAGGCTATACGAGGTAATGTTATAGAAACAATAAAAAATACAAACATACATACGCCCCAAAAACATTCCCTTTCTACCCAAGTTTGTTTTGCCCAAGTGGGCAGTTGGAAAATATGGAACCTCAGTTCTTTTGTTCGTTTTTTCTAATCCCATATCAGGTGGAGACGGCTCTCCGAATTGTCCTGCACTTGATCGATTTGTACTGGATTGGGTAACAAAAATAGCATACCTTTGATCAAAAATGTTCGAAGTGACATGCGAGTAAAAAAATAAAAGTATCTAGACAGGTGTATATGTTATGTATGTAGGTGTATATAAATTGTATAATGTATCTCTGTTGGATCTAGGACGGCTATGCGCTTACCCAACGGATTCCCACGTCACAGCATCACAAAGCGCGTGAGTTCCTCTTTCCGTGTGTTCTGCGTGCACGTCACACGCTCCCGTTTAGACATTACACATATAACGCGTTTTATACACCACAATAATTGGCCAGCGTTGCTTATTGATGCCCAATGATGGTTGGCTAATTATCCTTAACGCATTCAATGATATTATGGGTCGTAAGAAGTAGCTGATATTAGCGCAATGATATTGCGATTTAAAAGATATCCTTGAAGATAATAGTTTTGTTTTTTAGGGTAACTACGGAATCCTTATTAATTCTGTCCGTCCATCCCAATTCTTTAGTACCTTTTAACTTATATAGTTATTAAGATAAGTGCATGAAACTATGCAGAATTACAGTTTCAGTATAGATATCAATTTTAAAATATATAATTTTGTATTTTATTAAAGTCTTGTAATAAAGAACGTACATTTAAAATATAAAGTACGTTCGCATATTTCGCACCAAAGACTGCTCTACAAATTGATAGAGTGATGATACACAGAACATAATTATTTGGCTAACTGGAAGTTAAGAATCGGTGTGAGAAGCGCCCATCTTAGTAGAGTGTACTCATAGCCAGCTATAGTAATCATAATTTCAATTCAAGTGTCGTACATGAAAAAAATACACTTTTTTGCAACAGACCACAATCTCACCTGATGGGAAGCGATAAAGATGTCGTACGTTTGCTTAGAAAATACCTATTCGCTTTATTTTTGAACAAACTCGAATTGTAGAGATTGTACCTATCTGTTAGGAACAAAAAAGTTAGTTGTTCACTACTTTAAAATAGAGTTCCTAGCTGGTGAGGTTAATATAGCTAATTTAAAAATGTAATATCCCCTTGTTTTGACCCGAACAAGACGCTCGAAAAAACTATTTTAGTTATTTTTTTTGCTAATTTAGTAGGCGCTTGAGCAAAATTTTTCATATTATTAGAGCTAGTTTGAAAACAACTATGCCAAAATTAGTGTTTTTTTTAAAACAAAATAATAAAAAATACAAACAAAAAATACGGAGCGAATTGAGAATCATCCTCCTTTTTGAAGGCGGTTAAAAAAGGCTCTACAGTTTAACTTACTAGTATTTCAAATGCTGGCTGTGTCAAATTCAACAAAACTTTTTGTCACCGGCGTCTAATGCAAGAAGTAGAATAAGTGGAAAAACCAGAGTCAGTGACTTTAAGAGGAATGAATTTCTCGAAATTTTAACTTTCGACAAACTCTCCTAGAATATGAGGATAATACAAATTTTAATCTCTCAAGTAATTTTTTGACGGTTTTCTTATCACAGAAAGATTCTGATTTATCAGAATAAGATGTAGATGTTTTGTTGATTAAACTGGCGTAGGATTGAATAGAAACAACGAACGAGTTGAATTGATTTAGGCTGAAATGATGATATTATTAAGGCTGTTATATCATCACTAGCCCAAGCTATAATATCTTTAGCACTTGTTCAACATTTTAAAATTAAAATTTCACTAAGGAACAAAGAGAAACAATTGCACTATTATTTTTAAATTTAAGTAAATTTTATGTTGAGATTTCATTTTGGCGAAAGAGATCGAAAAAACTATTTTTCGGAGTTCTCCGCCATCCTACAAAATATTAACACGAAAAATGCAAAATTGTGTTTTTTTGGTTTATCTATTCGTCCATCCTATATTGATATAGGTAGATATACAATGATTTTATGTGCATGTACCGGCAGTTAACAATAAAAGTAGCGTAAGAACTTATCCCCAAGTAACGTTACCCAACTCAGCAAGCCAGGCGACCCGGCGAGCGGTGTAGCGAGTTTTTGTCCATATTTTCTGATCGAGTGATGCAATTTTCCCTGCACAGGTGGCCAGGTTAACTGTATGAAACGTATGGTCAGTGATTATTGATTGACAAATATGACTCTGATTGGACGTTATTGAGTTTTTGTTGGAATTGTGGGCTCTTTACCAATAATTACTGCCCTATATGCTGTTCTGGCGTTTCCAATCGTACTTTTGTGCGTAGAAAATTCAGTTTGGCAATCGCCTTCAAAAGAGGAAGTTCTCATTTCAATTGTTTATGTGGAGTGGAGGTGATATGTACTATTTATGAACTGGATTCCAAGATTTTTAAAAATTAAATAGGCCATAATATTTCGAGGGTGTCATTTGAAGAGAATATTTCACATCTATAGATTGAAAATTAGTGAGTAAATGAATTAATCTCACTACCCGAGAAGTAGTTTTTTTTTAATTTTCTCTCATTTGTTTATTACAGGAAGCACGACAAAACCTCTTGTTCGCGCTAGGACAGATTCGTTTTACGACAGATTCTGGTTAAGGTAGAAATACACTGAAAAAGAGAAACTAAAATGCAGGCACTTAAAAAAACGGCGAAGCTCTAATATTTACATTTTATTATTCCGATAATGTTTCGGAAAGCAACAAAGGGTTCTCGGAAACCTTAAAATTTGGTTTGTTATCAAACACCATAAAGCTGTAAAAGAAATCACTGATAATCCATTTGGACGCGATAAATGCACCGATTCAGATAACAGACCTCACACGAGTCAATCTTCTAGCACATTCCAACGATATTTGTAGTTTAGTTTTAGTTTTCTTGGCTTGTTATAATGCAATCTCCCTGTTCAATCACGCTCGATGGCCACAACAAAGCGATTGACCTCCTCGCCGCAACACAAAAACCAACTCAAATGTACGAATAAACCAGACAATGCATAGAACTCATATTGTTTGATTCAATGAGAGCCTGCAATAGCAATGATATGCCTAGTACTATACAGGGTTCCACAGAACAGTGCTCAAAGGATGTCATTATACTAATACTAGTTGCGCCCCACGGCTTCGCTTGGAAATTGATTTACCGAAAGTGGAGAACAATATCAGATCAAAAAAATGCCTATGTGTTACTCCAGAATCTAAACGTTACAAATTTCTTCAAAAACGGTTTTTCCATAAGGCGCTGATATAGCAAAAAAATGCTGTTTCATTCGATGAATGTGAATGAAAATTTTCAGCCAGTTTAAGAATAGACGTTCATAATAAAATGTCCTTCCATCTTAGTTCCATCGTTCTGACTAACCCTGTATATCTCACAAAATACCTACCATAGAAACGTGTCATTGTTCTTCGAGAAACTGTGCAAAAAACATGAAAATGTCTCAATTGTTTTGTATGTTATTATAGTTGATAATAGCTCTACATGGGCTACTTATTGCTTGATTAATTGGCGATTATGTCATGTTCTGGTGATTATACTTTTTTTATTTGGATTTCAATCAATTCGATTGTTCTTGAATATACTTTGTCACTACTATACTATACTACTACACTGGTACTATGGAGCACACATTGATGTCTGTTGTTTTAACCGAATTCCAAAACGGAGGCGGTTCTCTATTCGACTGGTTTTTTTTAAATTGTTTGTTACCTCAGAACTTGAATCGATTTTGATGATTAATTTTTTTGTTTGAAAGCTGGTGCTTCCCGTGTGGTCCCATTTCAATTTGGTCTAGTTCTGTAATTTTTATGAAGTCAGTTTTTATATTGATAATTATTATACATAATAGTAGCTAATCATTATTATTTTTCGCTATTAAATTTATTCTAATTTAACTATGAAAGCATTAGCAGATGTTACGAAAGCATTTTATTGATTTCATTAATAAAATAATAATTCATTAAATCAAATGAAAGTGTTTTCGTAAGATTAGGCCGGTTACTCCGACTATAGTTTCAATCGCATTCGGCGATCTTTATCAAGGTGAATGCGCGCGCGCGGCTACGTTTCGCTTTGCAAGTTTGCACTGCGTGCCGCCGCTCGACGCGCACGTGACGACAACGGATGCTGATCGGGTGCGGGGGTGGGGGTGCGTAAAGAAATATGTTGCGCCGGCGCGCACTGGAGCTCTTCCTCACTCGAATCTTCCTGTGTTTCGGGAATACTAATAAATCGGGAAATATTCGGGAATAGAAATAAAATGTGTGAAAACCACGTCAGTTTCTATAATGAAAGTGTTTTCGATTCTCTTCTTTTTGGGAGATATATATACATCAGGCGAGTTGGCGGTCAAACGCAAGCCTATTTATGCATAAAAAAATATGTATAAGTTTAAATCTTTTTAAACCCTGACATAAACAGAGAGGTGTTATCATTGTCTTTGGCATTGTAGCCCTCACAAAAAAAAATCTTTTCTGTGGTAGCCCCCAAACGAATGAACCGTTTTTTTTTTGTTTGAAAGGTTACTTGATTGAGAGTCTTTTTAGCTATGATTCAAGAAAATCTGTTATCAGCTTTTTAATCGGTTTTTAGGGTTCCGTACCCAAAGGGTAAAACGGGACCCTGTTACTAAGGCTCCGCCGTCCGTCTGTCCGTCTGTCACCAGGCTGTATCTCACGAACCGTGATAGTTAGACAGTTGAAATTTTCACAGATGATGTATTTCTGTTGCCGCTATAACAACAAATACTAAAAAACTGAATAAAATAAATATTTAATGGGGATCCCATACAACAAACGTGATTTTTTTGCCCGTTTTTGCTCTATATTTATAACGGCAACAGGTAGACTTGAACAGTAGCTTGAAATATTCTCAGAATATTTAGTAATATAATCACTTTAAAAATAAATTATGTAATTAAAATAAAATTAATATGTAAATGCCCCCTTACACTATACAGCAAACGTGATGTTTTGCCGTTTTTATAGATAATGGTACGGAACCGTTCGTGCGCAAGTTCGACTCGCACTTGGCCGGTTATTTTATTTTTATTTTCAATGTATACTCGTCTCTAGATAATACTTTCTATTTGCTCATCTGAGGTGCGGGTTCCAGACCGGCGGCGGTCGCGCGACATGACCGCAGATTACGCGACACGCATGCAACTTTGTTATTAGATATTTGTTGCGACAAGCGGTTTATTGTCGCAATGTCGTTCGCGACGGGATATTAGCAATATTGACTACTTTTCTGATTAGCAAAAGTTTCTAATGAACAAAATAAAAGCAAGGACATATCAACTCGACTGTTTTGTGCTTGTGTGTGTGTGTGTGTATGTTACGCGTTTTTTATTTTATTCGTTTCTCTGTATGGAATATTTCGTCACACTCCTGTGCATTTGCCAGTGTCAAGTATTAGTTTAATGTAATAGTCGAATAAGTCAGTCCCAGTCAGAGTCAATCAAAGGAACTCACAGTCAAGTCAAGGTTATGCCCCGGTAAAGTGGTGGAGACTTTACAAGAGGCTTCTATGGAGATTTGAAAACAACAGAAAAATACATGTTTCACTGCATTATATTTCACCTACCCACACACAAGCACGTCCACGAATACTGAATAAAAAACAACATTATTAAATATCCAACATTATTACTCATTAACACTCGAAAATACACAAGTTTAGTAAAATAATACAATGTGACGACATGTTTTTTCACGTTGGGGCAAAAACTCCTACGCGATAGTTTTTTTTTTTTTTTATCGGCCTATCTCAAAGGAGGTCTCATTTAAAAAAGTTTATATTTCACCTCTAAGGGAGGAAATTAAAGGACGAATGCCGTTTATTGAATTTCTCTAATTTCCTTTCAAGTCTGAGTTTATGTGTTTTTTTAATGTCTTCAAGTCAAGAGTGAATAGGTTTCTACTAGGCAAGCGTGATCTATCGTGGGCCACATAATCGCTTAATATCAGGCGAGTTGGCATCCAAACCCGAGCCTATTTTACAATTAAAAAAAAAGAAAATAGTTTGTGTTTATTTTGCATTTTTTCCTGCGAATCAATCGCATCTATCTCTCCAGCGCCACCACCTGTTCTGATTCCTGCATACCTGCAGCTTGTAAGGCATTAGACAGTAGGTAATGGATTCCTGGAAGCTCATCGCGATACGGATGACCGAGTGTGTGTCATCCATCAGACCTGTCGCTCGCTGGCTACTCTAGCGAATTGAAAGAGATAAGCGAAGATCGCGCGCTGTTTTCTTTGGCTAACCAGAGGTATTCATTATTTTAAATAACTTCATCAATTATTATAATTTTATAATAGCTACGAGAAAGTATAAGATCGAGAAAACTCCAAGAAAGAGGTGAATCGACGAATCCAACTCGGCTGGGCAGCGTTCGCAACGTCTTCTCGTCCAAAATACTTCAGTGCCTTAAGACGAAAGTCTTCGACCAGTGTGTGTTGCCAGTGATGACATACGGCACTGAAACGTGGTCTCTCACTATGGGCCTCATAAGAAAGCTCAAAGTCGACAATGAACTATGGAGAGGGCTATGCTCGGGGTTTCTCTACGAGATCGGATTAAAAATGAAGAGATCCATAATCCGTAGACGAACATAAGTTACCGACATATCCCACCGGATTAGCATGTTGAAGTGGCAGTGGGCAGAGCACATAGCACGCAGAACAGATTGCCGATGGGGCCGAAAGGTTCTCGAATGGAGACCACGGACTGGTAAGCGCAGCATAGGACGTCCACCCACAAGATGGGCAGACGACCTAAAAGAGACCGCAGGGGAACGCTGGATGCAGGCCGCTTCCAATCGGTCCTTTTGGAGATCGATGGGGGAGGCATATATCCAGCAGTGGTAGTCCTATGGCTGAAATGATGATGTGTGAAATCTTATAGTGATAAACAACTGGAAGCCTTTTCGCTTTATAATAAATCTTAATGATATGGACAGTGTCTACACTGTATTGTTGTAAGTAAACAAATACATAAATGAAAAAAGTTGTAATATTATACGATATTAGAACTTATTCTCATAATATATTATGTATTTACTTTAATGTTGATCCTATAGTGAAACCAAGTTATATACAATAACCTTCCCGATAGAGCAAAAGTAAGCACCTAAGATATAATGCCGTGTACAGACTCAGTGAACGAGTGCAAACTAGCGAACGTAAACAGAATTGCAGACGAACATAGCCGAATGTGCTGACAGAAACTTTAATTAATTTTGCATTAAATACTTACGTCAGATCAGACAAACGGGGGAGATATGGTAAGGTGACCTGGCGGGAGCAAACGCTTTTAAGCGATAATGCGGTCTACGATGGAGCTCGCTTGAGCATCTATCCTAAATCATACTTGAAGCCTTTAGTCGAACTCACCCTGCAAACGATTTCTTTGCATGTGGCCTGTTAATTTGTTCATCGGTGTCTCTGCAAGACTCTTTGAGTGCGTGAAAAATGAGTAAGTTTGTGTACTTACAGTTTTTGCGTTAAGTGGTTTAGTGGTATAGTAAAAAAAGTGAAACACGAAAACTTTTGAACACGGACGATAATTGCACTATGGCATATCTCATTGTTTGTCTGATCTGGGGTCCACGCCTTTGAGTATACATTCTACTTCTCTTCACTATATCTTTCGCTTGCGTTCGTTAGGTTTGTACACGGCATTACTGAATGCTTTACACTCAATACAGTATGTATAGGTTACTTATTCGATACGAAACTAAGTAACCAAGTTAAAATGCTTCAAAGTAAGTTATACTGCAGCGAATTTAGTTCGTTGTCATACTGCCAGAATGGTCACACATCCGACGGAAGGCAAGTACGTGTTAAGTGAGCCAAGCGCTCACTTAACTCCGCTTAAATGTCACTTAGTTTACTTAGGTGCATAAAGTTTTAATTCGGTGCTACTAATAAACTTGATAATTTGTGACAATGAGTTAGTTAGTACCTAGTACCTATATAATATTTTTCATGCATGTTTTTTTTATTTTGTTATTTTATTTTACATGGCATGCAAAAGCCCCGTTGCAACAACAACTTGGGCCTGGACATATTCGGAAAACAAACATTCGAAGTCTTTAACATAAGAGATAATAAGTTAATTGCCAGAGAGAAAAAGAAATAAATAATATCTAAATTACAATTACAAAAAACCTTTGGAAAATGTATTTTTATAAGCAAGTATTGTTTGTGAAAACGGCTCTTGTGGAATTATGGCAATATTTTACTCAATTTTTATTTCTGGTTAGCTAAACTTACAGAGATAATTTCGAGCCTCCTTATAAAATTTCTTAGTAAGTTTTCTCGGTTTTATTCACGGTTTCCCCTTCTTCCCGATTTTCCCGAACGACAATTTTTCTCGCTTGTAGGTATGTATTAAATTCTCACGTCAACCTAAGTATAACAATGACTGAGTGGCAATGTGTGCACAGGTGCAAACTGTAGTGCCGGGTTCGATTCTCCAAACTACCTTCAAAACGATCATTAAACTCATTTGTTATGTTAATTAGTTTGAATCAGACTTTCGATTAAAATAACGGAGTAACTTTCTGTGGTTAACTCTCAAGTTTCTAGTTAACTAATTACAAACCTAACCTATTACTAAATATAAATGGTTTGTCTGTCAGTGGCGTGAGTTTTTGTACAGCGGAGGGGACTGAAAAGGTACTTTTAAAAATCATCTAGCTCAAAAGCAAAAAGACATAACATTACTATAATACGCCCCGAACATCGTATTTTTTATTTTATTGAATTGTCCGTAGTGTTATACTATAACATTTTCCTCAAGTGTGGAACAATAATTCAAATATAAAAAACACATACATTAAAGAAACCCTTAACGAGATCATATAGATATAACCTTAACCATAACCTTATAATAAATAAAATAACCTTATAATAAATATCTGTAATAAATCACTACATATTACCACAAATATATATGTATGTATATCAGTCTCTATCAGCCATATTACAGGCTTTGCTTAGTTTGGGGTCAGATGACCATGTGTGCAATAATGTCCCAGATATTTATTCATTTTTATATATTTTTTTATTACCAAAAAAATTGCGCTATGACAGGTAAGTTTCATATGAGAAAAAAGTTTGATTAACAAAATTAAGTGCTGACCTACATAGAGCCAAAAAATGGTTGCTTAATGAATTACTTAGTATAGGCGAAGCTGCGAGCTAAATCTAGACAAACTAATAATATAAATCTAAGTACTTAACTTTATGTTTGAATTAGGCTAAACCAATCTAATGTATCACGAGGAAAGACATACGATGTGTTTCATCCTTTTTTATCGCATAAAAGTCCGCGTCTGACCACCAACTCGTCTATTGGTAAGCGACAATGCCGAAAATAAAACAAAGACTAACTCTAAAAGGTACCTATTCATGAGAACCTTGAAAAAAGTTTAATAATTTCTCTCAAGAAACAAGGAAGCTGGTAGCTTGTTGAAAACTACACAATTGCGAGCATAACCGTAGGACACGGCACGTTTCAACTGAAGTAAGTTGCGCTTGTTAATCACGGACTTTGTTGTTTTGCCTAATGATTGTCAATTACCTGGTTGTCGGGATGATAAAAATTTGGATACCCGCATTTTGATGGGGGAAAGTTTTTATGTACATACCCTACTTTAG
The DNA here is from genome assembly GCA_949125355.1 of Agriopis leucophaearia. Classification (NCBI taxonomy): domain Eukaryota; kingdom Metazoa; phylum Arthropoda; class Insecta; order Lepidoptera; family Geometridae; genus Agriopis; species Agriopis leucophaearia. The sequence goes on from OX421262.1 coordinate 3,412,925, forward strand.
TTTGAGTTTCTTTAATACCTAAACGATGAAAATTGTTAATTAGGTACCTGCTTAATTAATTAATTGTCTAGTTTTTAAGTAGGTACCTACGACATATCCCCAATGTTTATTTTGTGTATTTATTCCTGGGGCATATTGCATATACACATATTTGTTGTATTGTTTGTTTCTGTGTTACTTTGTCACTGTTTTGCTTTAATTTTTTAAACTACAAGCCCAGCAAAGATAATTGCTGGACATAGCAGTAAGTGGCATAGTTAATAATTAATGTTTTAGTTTTAAATAATGAATACAATGTCACTATGTTTATTGCCATGAATAATACAATAAATTTTCAGAATAAATAAGTAAACTTTTAGGAATAAAATGTTGCGAACAAAATAAGGAAACTATGTAATTGAATAATAGCGTATAGTACCAAAAAGTCTTAAAAATTTTGTTTACGTTAATAGTAAAATTGGTTTACGCTCTTTGAAAATCAACATCGATAAAATTTCAAATAAATTAAAAATTGCAATGTAGGTAAATATTTTGAAAAAAATATTTTTACGAATGGAAAACCAATTTACATATTCCAACCCAACTATTCTTATACTTAGTAAAATAACGCGAACTATCAGCACGGTCAAGCTTTAGCGAAGCGTACGATCCAGAAATCATCGCACCATAACATTACTGACTTACCAAGAACGGGAGCGCCGAGAGAAAACAATCACCAGAGAAATAAGCACAACACGTCACAGAGAAAATACGAGTAATTAGTGCAAATGTTCTGTTCGTCACTGTCACACGCGTCGGATCACGTCGGATCGCGTCTTGTGGCGTCGGGTAGCCGGTACGTGTGCGCGCGTCGCTGCCTCGCGCCGTTATGTCGAGCCTCAATGCGCTTGCGCCGGGAAAGCAGTCGCGGTTTTGCTGTTCAAAGAGTAGGCAATAGTTCTTAGTAGAAGCTCTTATCTAACCTGTGGTTCTATGTAGAAACTATTATTGAACCTCTGGCTCTAATACCTGTTTACATCGGGTGAACTGTATAATAACTGCGTAGACACGCCGCGAACTAAATTCCAGGTTCCTCTGTGGTGTTTGTAACTGTTTGGAAGTACATAGTTTGTTTGGCCTTGATAATGTTCTTTGAAAATTAGTTCTGCAATGAGTCTTGTGCAGTCAAAAAAAGAAGCCTAGCGAAAATTTCATAAAATACATAATATGAAATCATTATAAAAGTTATAATATAAGTATGTCTTGAGGGCGCTGTAAAAAGTCGCTGAAACTAATTTTAATAAGTCTACGTAAAATGTTCACTCATTCGTCAGGTTGTGCACAACTGCTGCTAACATCTCCGCGAATGTGTGGAGTGAAGGTTTGACAGCTCGAAGTGACTCATTAGCTACATTAGAAAATATAATTTATTTGTTTTACATTTAAATTTTACTCGCTTTTTCCTACCTACTTTCAAATATGACATGTGATTTTTCCAGTGTTTTCAATTTAACCTGTCTCCAGTGTTTTAGTTTGTAATCATCTTGGAAGACGGGTTTTGTCTCATAATAATGTCTTCCAAGATTTTATAACAATCTTTATTATGAAACTGATCATCTTTGGCAAGTCTGAGCGGGTATCATCTTTGGCAATCCTTTCACAAAAGACGTTGCGTTTTTGCGTCAACATTATCTTCAAATTTACATGAACTCTCGAGATAAATGACCTATTTAATAAATATTTATTTGGCAATGTAAAATTTACATGCGGTTCATAATAAAAAAAACAAGTCGGCACAAAGACCCTGTTAGGGAGCAGCAAATAATACCAAGTATATGTAGGTACTTTTTTTTGCCTTAACACAATAGGGGTGGCTTGCTCATCTCATCACATAGCTGCATTAAAAAAAATCGGGGTGAGTAGCATCGCTACACCACTGTATTTTTTTAAGTGTGAAAACGTCTCTTGTGGCATAGCCTTTTCACCCGACAACTTAGAATTTTTTTCTGCTTAGCTAATCTTTTAAAGCGCCTCAATTTTCACACGACGATGCACAAATAACTTGTGTAACCCTTTTCGTTGCGGAGTCATGACTAATTATTTGGTCGCGCAGAGAGAATTTTGAGGCCCTTTTTAACCGCTGCTTAATGAAATAGGCGCTCGATGGCGTAAGTGCACTAACACCCAACATTCAGTGGTTTATTTTCAGTTAAGGCAAGATATATACATATATAAACAAAAGCTTTTTTAGTACCAATTAATATACTTAAGGAATTTCCGACCTTTTGCCTTTTAAAGCCGCTTCCAGACAATAACACCTGATAAGTGTACTTTTTGCTACGAAGACGTAAAAATAATGTTATTTTATGTCAGAAAGCAGATTTTTCACTTCCGGTCCAAACCTATAACATTCTGTGATTGGAGGCAGATAGTTATTTTATGGAATAACAAGCGACCCGCCCCGGCTTCGCACAGGGTAAGTTTGTATATATATAAACCTTTCGTAAAAAATTACCTAACAGATGGTGAAAACCTCATCAAAATCCGTTGCGTGGGGTTTGGACTAGTAAGCGGATATAAAAAAGACGCGGAGAGCGACTTTAATATAAAGCTTTAAAATACAATGTTGACAAAAGAGGAGAGAAGAGATAGAGATGCCCTGCACTGTTCATAAGAATAACGTTACAAAAATATGATTTAAAAAATATATTTGCCTAAAAAATAATTGCTGAGCATACATGGGGTATTTTCATGTATTTTCATGAATCAAATCACGAGGGAATCAAATTTTTCGTTATGACGTCACGAAAGTGACCACTCTGTAAGTTTTTTTGGCGATAGCAAAAGTGTCTGACGGGACCTTAGTATATGAGATAATTTAACCGACTTCAAAAAAGGCGGAGGTTCTATGTTCCACTTTTTTTATGTGTTCACCGATATCTCCGCCAACTGTTGACCGATTAAAAAAAAATACTTTTGTTCGGTACTTACAATTTGGTCCCATTGTCACGCAAGTCAGGATCTGACGATGGTATCCCAGGGAAATCGAGGGCAACCCTCAAATTTTATAGGCACTTGTCACGTTTTTCATACATTTTTGAAGTCTGTTTTTAATGTGATGTTGAAAACAGTTTACACGTTAAGTATTTACTTTAAAATAATAAGGTATGGTTAATGGGTATCAATTTATGATGGGTATGGAAAGTGATGGTAGCGCTTTAAAATCTGTCGTCACCCGGATCGATCTTCGGCTCTGACCAATGACTTATTTAGTACTTAAAAGTGACTTATGTGCATTTTCGATGCCATCGGCAACTCAACAACGGTGAAGGAAAGCATGGTGAGGACACTGGGATGTCCATCAAGAAGCCTAAAAGTTCAAAGACATGACATTTACCAACATGCACTGGGACAGCATGGTGGATTAGAGCCCATCTTCTCTATGAAAGAAGTCTGTGTCCTAGTAGAGGGAACATGATAGGCTGATGATGATAATGATCAGTTTATGCTGAAGACAGTGGTAGAAATCTTTCATTCTAAGTGTGTACATCCCTCTACCGTGCTTTTTGTAATATTTTGTATGCGTAGTGTGGGGGAGGGGCGCGCACATTCAGAATAAAAGATTTCTATGTACTGTTCTGAACGTTACAGGAAATACTTATTTCAATAAAATGCAAGCAATTAGGCACCTATTGCAGGGTTAAACCATTACGTAACTGCTAGGTTTATGGCAGGACTGTGGACCACCGACTGAGATGCTTAACCATAGAGCGGTACTTAAAACTTTAGAGGCGCTGTCCTTATTTTATAGTTATACTAGTTGCGTTTCATAATTTTTCTTGTGATTTTCTAGTTTTATTTAATGGTATCATAATCGTCTTCACGGATACGTTAAGCCTATACATCCACTGGTAGCCTGGAAGAGATAGCTTTTAGGGACAAGACCCGGGTATATCCTAAAACTGCTACCAGAACCACTCGAGGATGGGAAGCAGCGTCCTATTAGTACACGGTGAACGTACTGCGATCCCCAAGTTGCCTGCCAAGCGTGGGGATTATGGCAACACCCCTCTCTAGGAGGGAGGCCTTTGTTCAGCGGTGGACTTTTATTTCTTGTGTATTTTATATTTTTTATTGTGCACAACTATCTATCTAATATTTTTAACCTGTAACCTGACCCTGTAATTGGCTTTCTATAGTTTTTCTATGGAAAGCCAATTGGCAGCGTACCTACTCAGCATGCTGGAAGGCCTGGCGGCATTACCACTCTGATGGCAATGCATAAGCGTTGACCCAGGAACACGCCAGCATTTTGGTCATGCGTCGCATTAACCAGGCGCTCTGAAAGATTTTTGAAAATGAGGTGAGCCCCGGTCCCTAAGAGCCCAATGTCTCGACCCCAAACGCCTCAAATATGTTAGCACTGCCGAGATTAGATTATGTTAGATCTTTTATAATATATTTTCTTCTATCCATGATTAACTGCTTGAAATGATGTTTGGTTCCGATTTCCCTTCGTAAATCACTGTCCTGTTACAGAGTTCAATCTGTGATGATAGTCCCGAAGGTCACGGGAAAGTAACCCTCTCCAAATAGCATTGCTGCATGCGGTTATGGCAGAACCACTTCATCGGAAGTAGGTACGAAGTACCGACTTGCGTCACCTTTCACTATGTTTTATTAGGTTAGTGAAATAAGCACAACGAACTTTATTGTAGAGCAAAGTATTTGCAGAAGCATATTGTTTCAGCAATACTTTGATTTTGTTCATTAATACGTAGTCTGATAATGTATTACGTACTAGCCGCCCGTCCCGGCTTCGCACGGGTGGAGATTTTTTAGACAACAACATTCTAGTAATAAATATAACCTATGTTACTCAATGATACTGTAGCATTCCAATGGTGGAAGAATTTTTACAATCGGTCCAGTAGTTTTCATTTAATTCGTTACCAGGTATATTATCTATCATTAATGATAGTTAAAATGAAGTAGAGATGAACTGAATAAGAATTAGAAGATAATTTTGCAAAATACACGGTAACTTTTTATGAACTAGCCACATTCTTATATGCACTTCTGATGCATATTCTGTACATAATAACCAGCTAATTTTGTTTCTACGATTTTTGAAAAACCGCAAAAATATCAGCTGTTCAATACACATTGTTGCAGGTCAATGAACTTTTCCTATGAAACAACTGTTTTTTTTACAGAGTTTTCAAAAGAATCAAAACTTGTCTGTCATGATGTACATAACCTGCCCTTAGGAGTTGAACGCTCATAAGTAGCTGGTAGGTATAATTATTAATATAAAAAACCGACTACATAAAAATTCCAGAACTGGACCAAATTGAAATGGGACCACACGGGAAGCAGCAGCTTTCAAATAAAAAAAGAATCATCAAAATCGGTTCACCCCATCGAAAGTTCTGAGGTACTTAACAAATATAAAAAAAAAACGAATTGAGAACCCTTTTTGGAAGACGGTTAAAACTATATTTAATTTAATGTAATGTAACCCCATATTTAATGCAAATCTTGCATATCCTCTACTTCCCATTAACATTATTAACCACAGTACCTAGGTAACCACAGATCTCCATAAGAATTCTTATCACGCATCGATTGGCCTTGAGCGCCAGTCAGCATGTTAAATGAAAGGAAACGGCAGATCCTGGCACAAAGACGAAGATGACACACAATAGATCATTTGCAGATATACCACTGCAAAGTCGAGGCGAGGCGCAGCGTAAAAGGACTGTGGAAAAGTAGATTCTTCATGGTTTACCATAGATTCAAAATTGTACCTTCAATATATATTATTAGACACTCGATCCGGAGAAGCAGGGGAGAGAGACGTAGCGGGACAGTTTTGAACCTATACGATAATGCAGGATGATTATTTTTTCCACGATCACTAAATAGTAGGTACGGCACGGCTCGCCTCTGCTTTTCACAGGGTGTTAGACGTAAGATCCATAGAAAAAATATATCACATTAAGGCTACGCTAAACGGCCATAGCTATTATTATGATCGCCTAGGACTACGCCACTAAAATGAATTAGTCTGTACCGATAAATCCGAACATTGGAAATAGGTCAGTTTTCGTGGTTTCATGTAGTGAAGAGGTATTAGTGAAGGTTCTAAGAGAAAGTGTAGATTCTTGTAATGTGTTTTGTGTGGAGTATAGATTATGTGGTGTGTATGTTGTGGTATTGTTGTGCTGTCTACAGTTATGTGGAGTTCACTTTCTGTACATTTTCTACTCAAGATAGAAGTATGTGCTTACTGATGCCCTGATGCCGGAGCCTCGAGAGAAATTGAAAGAGAAAGATACTTGAAAGAGAAATTGGTGACGTTCAGGATGAACTAGCCGTCGGAGTATGTGCAATTAGATTTCCTTTCTTACTGTCGGCAGATCGGAGTCGTGATCTTTGCTGAGGATTAACTAGTTCTGGTCGGGTTCCATAGTGACTGATTAAAATCTACGACAAAAGCTAGGCTTCGCGCTGTTTTTTCGAGTTTTGCTTTCTGGCGTCGCGGCGTATCTATTTAGGTATAAGCGGTCTTTTAAAAGTCAACTCCTCGGTTTATGCTAGATACCAAAATTGTATTAACCCCCGATGCAAACATGGGATGAAGGGAGATATAAGTTGAACGTGTGTGTCTGCGGCATCGTAGTTCCGAAACGGCTGAACCGATTTTGATTGTTTTTTTGTTTGTTTGAAAGGTGTTTGAAAAGTAAAAAAACTGTTTAGCCCTTTTAAGATCATTAACTTTTTTTTATTCTATACTTGTGATATAATGAAGTTAGATTAGTGTAGGTTTAGGAATGGTCATTGAATGGTCACGTCATCATAAATACAAGATGGTGACATCTAAAGTAAAGTATTTTTTTGTATAATGTCATTAAATTATCTTTATCTTCGTAAATAAATATGTCTTTTAAAGTGTAAGAGAGATTTGGTACATCATTTTTGTACAGGTGTCCGTTTGCCAAATATGGTCTGCCAAAAATACCGTTGCCGAGTTTTTTTCTATATAAACTTGTTATTATGCTTCAAATCGATGACTTTAATTATGACTATAATTTTGCCTGATTCTATAGGTGCACCCTCTCAAGAACAATAAACAAGATAAACAACGCATGTGAAATACGTATATGTATTAAGAAAACGGCAGCTGGCGTGGGCGCCCTGGCTCCACACATCATCGACTTTACAACTCCCGACTTCCACTTGCATGTAAATCCTAGCCAATAACACCAAGTAATCGGACAAGACTTACTTAGAGTCCAGGACAAACTTTATGGCTGCTCTGGACTATGGTATCCACGTACCAAACTAGAGAGAAATGGAGAAACGCGAAGAGTAGCGAGGTGATGATCCATAGAATTGCACAAAATTCATCGGCAATTTTGTCCTAATAAATCGTCAGTTCCTATTTCTTCCGTTTTGGTAAACCGACTACATTTATAAGCGGTTACTCAAGGCTGGACCAGAGGCCGGGTAATTTTCTATATTCTTCATACAAACATACAATATAGTAAAGTTACATTTTTCAGAAACTACGAGTTAGTTACTGATGTTAGGTAAATCTTAATTAGCAATATGCATTTACTCTCATTATTTAATTATTTGAAAAACCGACAATTTTCTTTTTATTTAACTGCTTAATATTTTGTATATGTACTTACAAATAAAATAACCTTCCTAAACATAAAATAGCTTCCCAAACAAGCCGGTTTCCGTAAAGGCTGGAGCACCATAGACCACATACGCGCTCCGCAAGATTATACAGAAGACTGAGGAGTATAATCGGCCATTATATCTAGCGTTTGTGGACTGTGAAAAAGCCTTCGATTCAATCGAAACCTGTGCAGTGTTGCAGTCCCTCCAGCGTTGTCATATCAACTATAGGTATACGTATCGAAGTGCTGAAGTTTTTTATAGAAACGCCACCATATCGATACGGTTACAGGACGAAAGTACAGAACCAATCCAAATGCAGAATGGCGTGAGATATGGAGATGTTATCTCTCCGAAACTGTTCACGAACGCAGCACGTTTTCAAGCTCTTGGACTGGAACGGATTCGCCCTCAATATCGATGGCGAATACATCACCTTCGTTTTGCCAGTGATGTAGTCATCATGGTAGAGTATCTGGAGGACCTCAATACGATGCTCAGCGACCAATGAGGTCGAGCCTTTCCCAACAGTTGGGTCTTAAACAACTACATATACCGAAGACATCGTGAGAGTCGCGGGCATCCAGTGGATGCAGATAGCAAGCTGTCGTTCAGTGTGGAGGTCAAAGGGGGAGGCCTATGTTCAGCAGTGGACGTCTTCTGCCTGATGATGATGAAATAAAATATAGAGTTTTATTAGCAGCGCGTTCAATGGTATCAAGTTTTTATAGCTTAAAGATCAAACAAAAAAGTGCATGATAATTTTCATGCCTTTTTTATTTATATTACACGAGAATTACTCACGTAAGATTAGGCCGGTTACTCCGACTATAGTTTCAATCGCATTCGGCGATTTTTATCAAGGTGAATGCGCGCGCGCGGCTGCGTCTCGCTTTGCACCGCGTGCCGCCGCTCGACGCGCACGTGACGACAACGGATGCTGATCGGGTGCGGGGGTGGGGGTGCGTAAAGAAAAAACATGTCATTCATTCATTCTGATAACTTGGTACCGCAGAGTGCTCTGATTTGCTAAGTCCGATGCCATCGGCGCTATGATGCGCTTGTTGCATGCTCCTCTTCAACCAAAAAAACTGCCAATTTTTTGGCCTTCCGTGCTCGTTTATGAAGATATCTTTATTATTTTCTATGCATTCACTGAATAATAACGCGTTTCTACGTCTTTTCTAACGTCGAGATATCCAAAGGCTGTTGTTGCATTTATCGTGCCTCAACGAATAATTTTGCACGTCCTGTAATATTTGTTATTGTGAATCTATTCTATTGAGTAGCTGGAACTTCTTTATTATACGTTCATAACCTATAACAAGTACATACAATTATGAAGATTAGGTACACTTATTGTTATGGGATCCAGGAAATATGAACCAGGATGAGTTTTCCTGCAGTTTACAAAAGCTCTGGGAAACCAAGATCAAACAAACAAGGGAGGTAGAGTAGCGTGGCGTGCGAACACATCTAGCCTAAACGCAGACGACATTGCCTTTTATGCATGTGCATTATTAGTTCATTGGATTGTTGCAAGTTCTTTGAGGTATCTATTTATTTCAAAATGACGTTTTAGCCTATTATATCAGCTTCATCTTGGACCACATCGTCTCTTCCCATTAGGTACCTAAGACAGTGGCCAAACGCAGACTTATTCATTTAAAAAAACGTGAGACCTGCTTGCGTTGAATATAGACAAATAGTTTTCTACATTCAACGATCTACATTATTTAAGTACTTACGCCACAACATTCACTATGTAAATACATACACCGTTATTCTCTGAAGAAAGGCGCCAGTTTCCGCACAAAAGGTTCAAAAATCGGTCGCGCGGCCAACGTGCTGTAATTTGGCCGATCATTATGGCTATTACAGCATTTCTGTTATTTTACATTCCCGGTGACATTGCGTCATGCGCGGGCGACGGTTCCATAGAATGTCACCTGTAGGGCTGCCATAACCATATTATGCCGGGGTCACCAATTAATGGGAGGATAATGGAGAGAACTTGTGCCTAGGTCCTCTTCATGATTGTAGATGCGTTGAAAGGGTAGCAAGGTCGTCTGCATGGTGACGACTAAAGGCATCACGCCTGATTTAGGCCTGAGTACAAGGTCCGGTAACTGATAGGAGAATCGTGTTATGCGCGGGGGGCGAAGTTATTTTGTAATTTTTGTTCCAAAAAGAGTAAATAAAAAATTGGGTTTATATTATATTTTCAATGAGCTTCACCTATGCAAAATTCACGCACTCCAAAAAAGTAACCCTATATTTATCTAAAACAACATTGAAACCGTGATAAGCAAGTTCCGAGCAGGTTTATCGCTAAGGTTCACTGTAGACACTGTTTATTGTATCTTTTACGTTGGCGCTGTCAACGGGTCGTGGGCTTGGGATTTCGATTATCTTTACACCTTCAACCAAGGGCGTCGCCAAGTACGAGCAGGAGGTCAGATACCCAAAGGAGAGTGTGGGCATAAGCCCTTATTGAAAGAGCTTTGCACTTAGAAATTTTTTGATGCCCATGGGCTTTGCAACCTAATAGTGTAACAGACGGATCAGCATGGCTGACATCAACCACCTCAACCAACGAGAGAAAAAAAGGAGGGAAATTATGTTCTCACTCTTTCTTTCCCATTAGTCAGACGGCCGGCGGTTCGTCAGCCATGTTCGCTACGTCTGTTACGGCAATAAAGTAGCTAAAAGACGTGTGGATTTTGTTGACGGACCGCCGTCCAACCAACGAGAGAGAAAGAGTGAATGAGAATAACATATTTCCCTCTCTTTCTCTCCCGTTGGTCAGACGGCAGTTGAGGTCAGCCATATCCACACGTCTGTTAGTACTTGTAAATAATTTTAAATAACGTCGCATTTGCCACCCAACTGCCTCTGTACCTGAACGGGATCTGTCTACGGGTACCTGAAACTGTTTTAACCGATTTAAAAAAGGAGTGGGTTCTCTATTTGGTTGTACATTTTTTTTTTATGTTTGTTACCTCATATAGGTATTATTTCCCGTGATTTATGAACCGATCTGGAATTATCATTAAAATTGGTTCAGTAGTTTGACTTTTAAATCAAAATAACTGGAAACTTCGGTTACTTGGATGACAATATTATTTTATCGGATAAACTAAGCTAAGGAGATCAGATATTTATTGTTAGCTTGTATTTTGTTTTATCATCATCATTTGTTTTATATTTCAGGGACGTCCACTACTGTATATCCTTCCCTTCGATCTCGAAAAGGGCCGGTTGTTTCGTCGGTAGGGGGTTTCGTATTTTGTTTTGCTTGTATTCTTTTCTGATTTTCCTTTCTATTAACTTGTGACGACCCAGCCCTACGTACAATGTTGGTATCATATCACCCACGCAATCTTATTACAATAATATATCTCCTGCCTAATAAGGTTAGGAAGCGGTCAATGACAACTGTCAAATAGTCAATATTTCGCACGCTATCCTTTGCTATTTTCTATCTCTACATAGTATAAATTATAGTCGCTTTCCGCGTGTCTGTCTGTATATCAGCTTACTCCTCCCAAACCACGCAACGGATTTTAATGCAGTTTTCACCAGTTAGATAATTTTTCACTGAAGGTTTATATAATTATCTATCTTCTATACATCAATCTATACATATAATAATAACGTAGAGCAAAAAACTGTAATTGCGAGATATAAAAAAAACACACAGGGCGTCTTAAAATAAGCAGCTAAACACGTTAAGACAGTTTTAGATTTTTTGTCTGTTTGTTTGTTTGTCCACGCAGATCTAAACCACTGGACGGATTTAAATGCGCTTTTCACGAATTAGATTAAAGTATATATAGGCTATGTTGTTTTGCGCAAGGGCCGTATTAAGGAAAAAAAGGGTTGGAAGTTTATATGAAAATCTAGGCGTACGAAGTCGCGGGCACTAGTGTATAATAAAACTTACACCCGTGTGAAGCCGGGGCGGGTCGCTAGTTCCTATAAAATTTTGTAAGCTAATTTTATATTGCTATGTTTTTGGTTTATGGTATTGTTTAGAGTACGGGAAAGGTCTTATATATAGGCTGAATTTCAAGCCCTTATTGTCAGACGTTTCCGAGCACATCACAAGGAATTAAAACATTGGATCACATCGGATACACGGTAACGCTGTGTTGAAAATGCCACTCACGGTCACACTCAGATCAGACAAACAAGGGAGATATGCTTTAGTACAATGTTTTACAGCCCCGTTAGCTCATTTGATAGTGTACCTGCCTTCTGCGCATGGGGGCGTGGGTTCGATTCCCACCTAGGACAAACAATTGTGTGATGAACATTTGTGTTTGTTCTATGTCTGGATGTTAATATCTATTTAAGTATGTATTTAAAAATATATATGTATGTATACCAGTCTCTGGCAGCCATATTACAAGCTTTGCTTAGTTTGGGGTCAGATGACCATATTGTGTGCAATAATGTCTCAGATATTTATTATTTTATTATTTATCATTAACTTAAGGTTATGATTAAGGTTAAGGTTGCCTGGAAGAGATCGCTTATAGCGATAAGGCCGCCAATTGCTTCACTAGTTTTAAGTTGTTTTTACCATATTATATACCTATGTAATTTTTGGAGTGAACAATAAAGAGTTATCTATCTATCTATATCTATCATAACTCTTGGCCAACAATATCATCAACAGTTAATTTATATTAAAATTAACTTATATCAGATCATCATCATCAGCCAGAAGACGTCCACTGCTGAACATAGGCCTGCCCCTTAAACCTCCACACTGAACGACATCCTGCCATCTGCATCCACTGGATGCCCGCGACTCTCACTTATATCAGATAAATACCCATAATCCATCAGTGTACTTCTCACCGGGGCAGTTGCTTCACTAGTATCAAGCACAAGTCCGATCGTGTGTTGAGTACTGCTGCCACCTATTCGACGGTGCAGCCAAGTACCAGCTGGAAGCTTTGGATTCGGTAGACCGGCGTGCTATGAGGCTGATTGGTGACAGCAAACTAGTCGCCCAAAAATTACAAAGCCTCTAGCATCGCCGTAAAGTAGCTTGCCTGTCTATATTCTACCGGATACATTTCGGTGAGTGTGCGCAAGAGCTTCATGACATGACCTTATTCCACCCTCCCCCTTTTACTACGGGAGAAGTAGAAGGACTGCACACTATCACCCCTTCCTCGTGGAAATTCCAAAGATTCGTACACAACGATTTGGGTCGTCTTTTATGATACGTACTGCCCACGAATGTAATTCCCTGCCGTCCTCCTTGTTTCCTGAGAACTACAATCTGGGTATCTTCAAGGCTAGAGTGAATAGATTTCTTCAGATCAACGTGTTCCATCCTCGGCCACTCCGTCGCTGGTAAGCGACGGAGTGGCCGAGGAGGCAGGCGAGTTGGGGGCCAAACGTAGACCTATTAAATATATTTAAAAAAAAAAAGTGCCACCCAGAATTCTACAAACAAACGATCAAGCATTCACGATTGTTGGCTGATGAATACTGATGTAAGTTTAAATGCGTAACAAAGTAATAGACTGTTTTGTAATAAGATCGTAACTCCAGCAGATCCGTTGATAACAATGTTGTAAAATAGATTTTATAACAGAAGAATAAAACCGGCCAAGTTCGAGTCGGGCTCGCGCACTGAGGGTTCCGTACCAACATATAAATTTTTAATTACTAAACAACAAAGAAGTAGTGCATTAATTTTATCATTATAAAAAACCGACTTCATAAAAATGACAGAACTGCACCAAATTGAAATGGGACCACACGGGAAGCACCAGCTTTCAAATAAAAACGAATCATCAAAATCGGTTCACCCAGTCGAAAGTTCTGAGGTAACAAACAAAAAAAAAAGTCGAATTGAGAACCTCCTCCTTTTTAGAAGTCGGTTAAAAAGACAACATCATGGCCATGCAGGCGGTCATCCATTTTAGTACCAAAGACTGCGCCAAATACAAAAATAAATGTTTAAAAAACGTTTGTTGTATGGGGACCCCCTAGTTTTTAATTTTTTACTTTATTATTAATTTTATATATATTTTTTAGTTAATACGCCGTAACATTGCATACTCTCTGAAATTATCAACTGGCTATCTATTACGGTTCGAAAGATACAGCCGTTAAAAGGTACGACAGACAGACAGACGGAAAGCTTAGGCTTAGTAATAGGATCCCGTTTACACCCTTTGGGTACGGAACCCTAAAAAGCGAATAGATTAATTTGCATGGCATGCGAAATTTCTCAAGCGTTTTTGCTCACAACAGGCATACGCGAGATTCCATCGGGTAAAGAGAGTTTTCTTTGCATCCATAACTCTGAACTAGACAATTAAGTTTATGAAGGGCGCTAAACAAAGGGCTAGATTATCTCGGGACTCGTAAACGACCGAATTAAATAGTTAAAGGGCCAGGGAATGCCGCGTGAATGCTGGGAGAAATGCCTAAACTGCGACCAGCCTTAACCAGAAGTATCCATTAATGTCATTGCTTATAATGCTGGAAACTAAAGGTGTATGCTTAAGGTGGTTTATTCGAGCCTTTCGTGACTTCACTGAGTGGCTTCAACGGAAGATCATCGCTGTTTGGTAAACAGCATTATGCTGAGTTGAGGCCATTTTTGTGACACAACTTCACTACCTAAGGACCATATTATTTACATATATGTTATTTACGTTAAGGTTGCATGGATGAGATCGCTTATAGCGATAAGGCTGCCAATTGTTTCACTAGTTTTGGTGTGAACAATAAAGAGTTATCTATCTATCTATGTTAAGTTGTTACAAAATAAATATTTCTTTCTTTCTTTCTTATGCAATATTTCAGCAAAATTAGGAGGAACTGATTATAGATCAGCTTGCAAGATTTGACCTAAACAAATTAGCAAACTTTGCAATTTGAATATAAGCTTGTAGAAATTATTTTTAGTCTACGATTTTTGAAGACTTCTCATCAGTTACATAAGTTCCAAGATCAGAAGGCCAAGGCGAAGCGATAAATTCAAAGTGTTTGCCACCTTGTTGCAAAAACAGTGAATATGCATAATTTATTGGATTACGTTGCTGACACATGCCTCTTGATCAGTAGTTATATCGTATTAGTAATGATGTAAAACTTAAGTTAAATTATTATGTTGTATCTCAGATCAGACTATAAAGGGACATATGGTAAGGTGGCGTTTCGGATGCGAAAGCAACTCTACATAATATAAAATAAAATCGCTTTCCGCGTCTGTCTGTATTTTTTTTTACGCCAATAATTCCGCGTTTGACCACCAACTCGCCTGTTGGTAAGCGACAATGTGGTCGAAGATGAAGCATGCAGACTTGAAGATACCTATTCACTCTTGCCTTGAAAAGGCCCAGATTATATCTCTCAGGAAACAAGGAAGCCGGCAGGTTGTTCCAATCCTTAGTAGTACGGATTAGAAACGTAGAATCGAAATGTTTGGTACGTATCCAAGGAAAGTCCACTATGTATGAGTGGTAATGGGCCGTGCTCCTAAACCACGCAACGGATTTTGATGCGGTTTTCACCATCAGAAAAATTTTCACGGAAGGTTAAACTTACGTGCGAAGCCGGGCCGGAGACATTTGAACACGATCAGTAATTGTACTAAGTCATGTCTCCCTTGTTTGTCTGATCTGAGTATTGTATGCTATAATTATTATGTACAGTTTTACTGCTACACTATAGTGTGTCGCGCTCAATGACGATATAACTTTGTTGTAGCGCTCGTAGCGTAGCTCGAGTAGTTGGACAACACTAACTGTATTCGGAGGTGTCCTGGTGGGTAACCATAATCTCAAAAACATTCTTATAAAAAAATCATTCATTAAAAGTAAAAAAATATTCTTAAAAACACAATGAAAACCGCGAATTCTTTACACTTTCGCTAGGTTTACGCTTGGGTAAAATAAAATGTTTGGACCAGATTTAATGTAAATATGCATCCATCTATCGTTTCACCCAAGCTAAAATAGTCGCACTGTATTAGTGAAGATTTCAAGACAGCGTTATATCATATTACGGTTGAGACATATTGCTAGCGACATCCATCTCCAAGAGAGGTATTCTGTCGCGCTCAAGATTATCTGTTCTTAGTCACTGACATTCTTTCATTAATTTTTAAACTAATTAAAAAGAGCGTCAAACTAGCTTTCGGTTCACATGATGGTATACAGAAACCGCCGCCTATGGACACCTGCAACACTAGCAGAGTTAACGGAAGTGCTTTGCCAGCCCGGAGAGGTTGAGAAACCCTTTTAAAAACGCTTCATGTTGAAGCTCGGCGAGAAGACCTTTGGGTTACAGACATTCCATACCTTGCAGGTCTGCGGAAGAAAAGAGCAAAAAAATTAGACGGTGTGGGGTTTCCAGCTTTGCAAGATGTAGAGGTGAGCTTTTTGACGGTGTCGGGATGTGCGGTAGTGGAAATCCGACGCAGAAATGAGATTAAAAAAAAAAAACAGCATTCCCCTAAAAACAAGCGATAGAAAATACACAGAAAACTCACACCTCTTCAGAGCAAAAATGACAAATGAAATGAAAAATGAGATGAATGTGAATCGGCATGAGAGGGAGAGATACAGAGATATCTCGAGCAAACCAGAATAATCCAGGCGTTTTGTAACACGCGACCATTTGTGTTCTGTTCTCACACATAAAATTAAAAGACTTTCGCGATATTTTGTAGAACAAAACTGTTCAATTCACACATTTGGGGTTATGTTGCGTCACGACTTTCTTGCAAAAGCGTCAATTAGAATCAAACTGGTTTTTGATTGGATGAGTCAACAGCTACTTGCTACTTTACTTCATAGTTAAGGTTTTTTTTAAATAAAATTATGCATACCTAAGTTAAACTGAACTATCAGCCGGAACTTTTCAAACACTTTGCCGTGTCCCTTCTCGTAGGTAGACTAGATGACGGATGTCTATAATTATAGAAACGTCAGAAATTAAAATAATGTATAATACAAGCGACAAAATCCGTTAAAAATCAATGTTTCAACTAGTATTATCAATCCTCGGATCACCGAGGACGCTCCGGGACACACACACACACACATCACATGCACAGGCATCAGCGAGCTGCTGGCCTTCCTGGAGGAGATCGGTTGGCTGAACTAGCTGCAGCCGGGTGACGCAAAATGGGCCAATAAATGGCCTAGTTGCGGAAAACGCCCGCTACATAAGTAACAAGTAAGTAACTAGAATTATCATTATTTTATTCTTCTATCACATTATTACTGTAGCTAAGTCCACGACCGTACCGCGAAGTAACATTCCTCCAGACCCGCGCGAGCCTGCGATTATCGCATCGCATCGCGTATTGTTCGTCACGGCATCATCGCCTCGCATCGCACGTGCTAATTGGGACCACGCCACGCTAATCTCAGAATTTTTAGCCATTTACTTGTGGTGTTTACAGAGGTACTAAACAATATTGTGAGTGTGGAATGTTACTAATTTTTAGACAGCTCGAAACAACTGAAGAATCTGTCATTGAAATGCAAAGTACTCAGAAGGAATAGTACCTTTAGACCATTCAAAAACATCGCTTAGGCACCTTCTCATAGCAGGAATTTCAGGTAGGTAAATTAGCACTTCAGCAAACCTACCTCCTAGGTACCTATTGATGAATCTTTTCAAACAAATATTACTATTGATTTGGCCTTGCTATTCAGACCTTTATGAAAAGTTTGGCGTTCCTAAAAACATCTGAACCTAATTCATTCATCGAAAGCACATTGCTCATTAGTTTTTGTTCTTAAGGATCCTCCAAATCGGTATTCCATCGATCCGCTGATCTAGCTGACAGTGGCGAAACAATAGGGTGGCAGAAGTTCTGCCACACTATAAGAGAACGTGCTAAATGCAACGGGGCCCCGGCCCGAGATGGACCGGTGTCAATAAAATATGTGAGTTGATAAAATAGCGGGTCAACCAGGAAGCACAGCTTAGAGAAAGAGTAGGTATAAGTGCATAGTTGTCGAGGTGAGAACACAAACAGATGAGCTTAAACAACTCAGCTGCGTGTAAGCGATCACCGCGCTTGAACGAGCATCTATACATCTGGCGGACCAGGAAGAACCGACTCGATTTATTAAACGCGATTTTCTATTAGCGCCCGCAAGCCGGGCCAATTTAATTAGCCGATCACACGGAACGGAGTGGTAGCGAAACGCGAGCTGGATGAAACATTGGGATGGTGATGTACCAGTACATATTTGGGAGAATTACGACCAAGGTGTGATCAAGTCTATGGTGCTTATTTTCGACCGCATTGTCATTTCATCAGGTGTGTCGGCGCAAAGTTGCTAATACCCTACCGATTTTATTTATCGGATAGGTACATTTTGGAGAGTGTGCATCGGTATTCGGATCTGCATGATATAATTTCCCTACTGCCCATTTTTATATCGGACTGCCAGAGCGGGCACATAAATTGACACCGTTTCATGGTTGATATTTCTAAAACAAGTACGCAGCGCTTTGATTCCACTTTTATTATGCGAACTGCTAGTCTGTGGAATGCGCTGTCTGAATGGGTGTTCCCCGGCAGTTACAATCTAGGTGTCTTCAAATCACGAGTGAATCGATTTCTTCTAGGCAAGCGTGCTCTATCGTAGACCGCATCATCGCTTAACATCAAGCAAGAGAGTTGATGGTCAAACGCAAGCCTATTACTCAATACTAATAAATAATTATCAATTTAAAAAACCGACTACATCAGAACTGGACCAAATTGAAATGGGACCAAATGGGAAGCACCAGCTTTCAAATAAAAAAAGAATCATCAATATCGGTTCACCTAGTCAAAAACTCTAAGTTAACAAACATAAAAAAACAGTCGCATTGATAACCTCCTGCTTTTTTGAAGTCGGTTAAAAATTTGTAAGAAAAAAAGGTGAGATCGTGGTCAATATTATATGATGGCAAGAATGAAGTGAAAAAGCATTTGGGTTTGTAATAAGGTTAGAAGTTGCACGTTCGGACGCCGCGATCTGTGTGTGTGAGATGTGAGGATCTGTGTGGTTCATATTGCAACAATGAGTCTAGTCTGAGCTTCCCCGGTGATGGTAAATGTAGTGTGGGAACTGTACGATAGTGGTAGCGCACTAGTGCTGAATTTGCTGGCTACCCTAGTCTAGACCCTCTTTTATGAAGCAAAATTCAGAACCCAGCATAGATCTGAGCTTAGTAAGTAGTCCTCAACTTAAGGCTTAAGAGTAGACGATCGCGAGCAGAACTTGTACTACCATGTTCGGTATTCGTAAAGATACATAAATTAGTGAGTGGATACTGTAGGTAGGTACTATGCCTATTATATCAATTTGCCCCAAACACTTGATGAAGCTGCAACCGAATCTTACTAGATTAACATCCAAATTTTCCTTAAATTTTCTCTTCGTACACCTCCAACCCAGATCCTCGGAAGCGAAGTCCATAACGCGGTGTATCGGCGAAGTATAATACTACGGCATCTGGCAAAGAGCGATGTTGGCAATTAATTGTGCTGGCAGCCTATAGCGGGATCGATCACTACTACCCAGCCAGGTGCACAGGCCCTCCGCGAGTAATAGTGTTCCGTGTACAGGCCACTAGCCAGCCAGGTGAACTGTTCTAGCTGGGAATGAATGGGCAAGACACTGACTGAGTCTGTTATTCTTAGCTTTCAATTTGCACTATTCTTATTCGTTTGTAATGTTATCCTTCTTGTTAGTTTTTAACCGAATTAAAAAAAGGCAGAGGTTTTATGTTCCACTTTTTTTTTATGTATGTTGACTGATTGCAAACTGTTAACAGATGTAAAAAAAATCTTTCGTTCAGTAGGGTATACTTCCAATTTGGTCTCATTGTCACCAAGTCGGGATCTAATGATGGGATACCAGGGAAATCGAGGGCAACTCTAAAATTTTATAGATATTACGTTTTTCATATACATATTTTTAAAGTCGGTTTTTAATGTGATCCACTTGTTTGCATGCGGTTATATAGTTAGTTCATAAGGGCGTACTCACATAGGAAGCAGGTTACCAGCGCCTGTCTACCTGCGCTTATCGGAACTGGTCCGCGCAGGTCACGCGCAGGTAGTCGGCTCAGGCAGTCTTTATACTTTGTGCCAAACCAGCACCGATAAGTGCCGAACGTCGCCGACAAGTTCCGACCTATGTGGGGCTAGTACGAGAACTAGCGAAAAAGTATTCGTTCCGTAAATGATAGCAAATGTATGAAAAATTCAGTTTCCCTTTACGTCCGATAGAGGCGCTGTATTTTTCATACATTTTGCTATCGTTTACGGAACGAATACTTTTTCGCAAGTGCTCGTACTAGGGCCACAGCTCCTATCAGCGCTGGATAACTCCGCAGCTGCAGTATCTTTTGAAGAGTTTTCATCTGGACCAAAAAACGACCTACAAGTAGGTACCTACTCTACCTACATGTAATATGCTTGAAATTAAACACAATAGAACATAAGGAGAATGCTGTGAGATAAGTTATAAAATAATTTATTGAGAACGAAAATGCCTTAGTTGCGAATTTGTGTCCATACCATACCTACCATACCTATTGTTATATTCTGTGGGGTTCGTACGATAACTTGCGAAAAAGTTATCGTTACGTAAACGATAGCAAATGTATGAAAATGCGTTCGCACACGCCACGCCACCTTACCATATTTCCCTTGTTTGTCTGATCTGAGACTATAGCTATTCCATTATGATGTTACGACATTCATATTATTATAGGTAAGTACCTTTAGCTACTTCTTGAAGCGGACTGAAAACAGCCCTGAAACAGAAACAGTGCAGTGCGGAAAATCACGCGAACGCGTGCCAAGTTAAATAATGCTAGGAGAGATAATGCGGTCGCGCCACTTTTCATAATAAAATGTACTCGATACTGGCAAATGTACAAAACGTGGAACGCCAAATTCTTCTCAAGAGGAAAAAAGTAACTATGTTACTGTCAAAGTATCAAAAATTAATTAATTTTTATTTTAATCATGTCACTGTCAAAAGTGTCAAAAACGTAAATGCCAAATTGATCAATTTTGTTTGGCTTCTGTACCTACATTTTGAAAATGTTGATGCAATTTTTACAAATTTTGTTCTAATAATATTGTAAATCCGTCCAATTCATCTGTTAAACACTGTCCAATCTTTACTACCCATGGATGACATAGAAAAACTAAGTTGTAGTAAGTGCCACAATCCCGAAACCAACAAGTTTTTCTCTCACAACACAAGTCACTTATTTACAAATCCTTGCTAAATACTTTCAGAGGAAGAGCTAGAAATAAGCGATGTGGAGCACTCTGCCACGGACGACCACCGAGATACGGAGGAGAAGCTTAAAAAAGATAAGAAGAAGCGAAGACGCCGCGAAATTGACATGGTGAGATCACGCTGGGTTTTACACTAACAAATGCTCTCATTACCACTAAAAATGTTCAAAAAACACTGTATAGAAACAGTTATCTTCTCTATATCTATTTCACGTAATTCAAATAATATTTTTTGTAATTTATTCAAGCCCTCGTGCTGAGGCATTTTTAATACAGTACAGGTATCACCTGCCTGGTTATTAGTATTAGTGAGGTAGATTGTACAGGAAACTAGAGACTTAACAATAAACTCTAACCAGTGCATTCTCTAACAAAGGTTACCACCTTTTTGAAAAAAAAAAGTCTGGACTATCATTCGGACATTATTGATGGGGGTTGTAAAAATTTTCAAAATCGTCCTAACATAAATGGCCCTCTAGTCGTCGCATATTTTTTTGAGACGCGTTATTGTGCTGTGAACTTGAACTTATAGAGCGATGTCGCATGTTATAAAAACTGGGATAAATATATAGCTTATCGGAACGTGGGACAAAATCACCAAAATCGGGACAGGTGGCAACCCTGATTCTACCTGTCATGATTTCTGCAGAAGTGGTGTGTAAGTTAGGTTGAGTTTTGCTTTGTGTAAATGAAGTAATTATGAAGTATGAAGTATGAAGTAATTCGATAGAGAAACAGTCACCGACATAGCTCAGCTTATTACCAAGCTGAAGTGGCAAGGGGCCGGACACATCTATCACAGAACCGATAACATATGGAGTAGAGAGTGGAGACCTCGAATTGGCAAATCTAGCCTCCAAGGATTGAGGCTCGATGCAGTGATGTCAGGCAGCTGGCAGTGGCTGGAAGTGAAGAGCCAAAGATTGAGATGAGTGGCATGCCTTAAGGCCTATGTTCAGCAGTGGATAGGCTGATTATAATGTTGATAAATCTAACCTAACGCTTAACTAGATTAAATCAGTCCTACGCTCCCTAATATACAATTTGTGTTAAAGATCAAGTTGTCGGACGAGGACGAGACAGACGATGAAGGGCTCGCCAAGAAGTTGCTCCGGCACTTGAGTCCGGGGCCCAATTCTCCTGCCTCGCACAGGGAGCCTCGCTCTTGCGTACTCAAGGTATGCACTTAGATTTATTTGCAGAAGTAGTTGCCGATGACTTCATATGCATAGCCTTTCATATTAACTTTCAGCCTCCTTTGACCTCCCTTGATTCAGCCCTGTTGTATAATGCTTTTTATCAGGTGTCTACACTCCATACCGGCAAAATTTCAGCTTCATAGGTCTACTAGTTTTAATTTTGGTATCAACACTTTAGTGTTGATACCAAAATTAAAACTAGTCATATAGTCATCAACACTTTAGTGTTGATACCAAAATTAAAACTAGTTGTAGAAAATCGTATCGTAATCGTAGAAAAAAGTCAGCTGTTCCATAGTAAAGTTATATTTAAACTCAATGAAGCTGATATTTGAAATATGTATGAAACTAGAACAACAAAAATAAGAACTAGAAACTAGAACAACATACAAGATACTAGAAGATTTGAGGATAGGCTGGCAATTAATTTATTACCTTTCTATAAGATTACCTTAAAATGTTGTTTTAAAAAAAAAAATTGGAACTAAATACCTCAAATTATCATATAGGCACAAATTATCGTTTGAATAATTATTTTATTTGCAGGCAAGTCAGAAGCGGCGTCCGCTCTCCCGCCTGCTGGAACAGCTGCTCCGTAACCTGGAGAAACGAGACCCCCACCAGTTCTTTGCATGGCCTGTAAATGATAACTTCGCCCCGGGATACTCCGATATCATCAAGAAACCGATGGACTTTTCTACTATTAAGCAGAAGATTGATGATAATGAGTACAAGTCCTTGAATTGTTTTATTGTAAGTACCAATTATTAAGTATTCTATCTAGGCATCTTCAAGGCTAGAGTATAATAGGTCGGGGAAAAAGTCTTTTCGTATTTTGTATGTATAAAGTTGTAGTAAAAATCTCATCGGTTGTACTGTTTGTATCTGGCTGGTTTTGATACCATTAAAAATATGACATTTTAAAAAAGGAATACAAAAAGTAAAAAGCAATTTCCCGCCATTTTTCAATTGTTTTTTTGTTCGATAAAATGAGTGAATCTAACGAAGAAATTCGATATATTGTGAAATTTTATTACAAAAAACTAAAAAATGCGACACAAGCCGCGAATAAAATTTGTGACATTTATGGACCTAATGCAGTGTCATCAAGAGTAGCACAATGTTGGTTCAAGCATTTTCAGTCCAGGAATTTTGATGTCAAAGATGCAGCTCGCTCTGGTCGCCCTGTTACGGATAAAGTCGATGCCATTTCTGAAAAAGTGGACCAAGATCGGCATATTAGTAGTTACGACGTAGCTGAAGACCTGGGGATTGACCACAAAACAGTTTTGACCCATTTGAAAATAACTGGGTATACAAAAAAACTCGATATTTGGGTGCCACACCAGCTCACTGAAAGAAACCAAATGAATCGTGTACTCATTTGCGATTCTCTATTGAAACGTAAAGAAACTGAACCGTTTTTGAAAAGATTGATCACTGGTGATGCAAAATGGATCACCTACGACAAGAATGTGCGCAAACGATCATGGTCAAAGGGCAGTGAAGCACCACAGACTAGCGAAACCCAGATTAACACGTAATAAGGTGATGCTGTGTGTATGATGGGATTGGAAGGGCATCGTTCATTATGAGCATTTACCGCCGGGCAAAACCATCGATTCGGATCTCTACTGCCAACAGCAGATGAGACTCAAACAAGAAATTGAGAAAAAACGGCCGGAATTGATCAACATAAAGAGTGTGGTCTTTCATCATGATAACGCCAGACCGCACACATCTTTGGCCACTCAAGAGAGCTTGGTTAGGAAGTGTTAATGCATCCACCACATAGCCCTGACCTTGCACCCTCAGATTTCCACCTGTTTCGATCTCTTCAGAATTCTTTGGGTAGTGTTAGATTAACATCAAGAGAGGACTGTCAAAACTACTTGTTGCATTTTATTGATCAGAATTCCCAAAATTTCTACAGCAACGGGGTCATGTCACTACCTAAAAGATGGCAACAAGTTATCGAACAAAATGGTACATATATATTATAATTAAATGTAATTAAACTTGAAAAAAATATGTCTTGAATTTGTTTATAAAATACGAAGAAACTTTTTCCCCGACCTTATATTATATAATTAAACAAAACTGAGTTATCTATGGCAAGCATTAAAAAACTCCATGACTCATCCACCTTCAAGACTAAACTTGCTTACCTGTTTGTTCTCTCATGACTTACATTTGGTGTTGAAACATGGACACTTATACAGAGCATACACATCGTCAGGGTTTATGGTTGGTGTTTTTCTGAGGGATTGTACCCCTAGAGAAACAAAATCATCCACATAGCTCAGCATTCACAAACTTTCAGCTAAATGGCATCCTGCTCACAAAAACCCCATTAAGTAACTACATGTGTGTTTGTCCGCTCCGTAACGTAACGGCTGAATTTGAATAAAGCTTGGTATGGAGGTAGCTTATGTCCTGAATTAACAGGCTACTTTTTATTTTGATAAATTCACGGTTTTTGTAGGATAGCAGGTAAACTGCGGTACGCTACTAGTTAATACAATGCTTCACAGTTCACTCACTTTGCTCGCCACTAGAATATCTTGTACGAGGGATTGCATGGAACACCCAGACCAATGGCAAATATAACATTAAATAAAATAAAAAACATTATATTTATTTAAAATTAAATAAAGCATTTATAAATTAATGAATTTGCAGAACATAATTTAATTTTAAATTCATCATTCTAAAATCAAAGCCTGGTCTGAAACAAACCAAGAATTTCTGGTCCTGCTGCTTGCTGGCTTTGCTGCAATGAGCCATACTGCTGTCATTATGTTTTCTTTGATTGCGTGATACAACTAAAATCCGATTTAATAGCTTGATTAAGAACATCTAGGCATTTTTAGGAATGTAAATGACCCCATAGTCTGCAATACCTTAATTTAACTCCTCAGAGTGACTTCAAACTGATGTGTAACAACGCTATGAAGTACAACAAAGTCGGCACAGTGTACCACAAGGCAGCCAAGCGACTTCTCCACACAGGACTTAAACAGCTCACTCCACAGAAACTGCGCCCGCTAGGAGATATACTAACTTACATGTACGAGATACCCATCAAGGAGCTAGGATTTGATATTGGGAAGATGGATGTGGTATGGATAACATTTTATATTATTTATTGTTTGTTACAATTGTTTACAGTCCATTCAATACACAAAGACGAGCCTCACCCTTCCTCATCATCTTAGGGCCGACACACAGAATAGTAATAGCTAAAAAGCTAGCGACAGCTAGGCTAAGCTGTCAGCTAAGCAACAGCAAAATAAAAGAGCAATGTCCATTATATAGCCTTGCATCAATTTCAGAAGAATAAAAGAGCTTATAGTATCTGTTCGCGCTGGGCTAAAACATCCATAAAAGTGGACAGTGTCTATTACATTGAGAGTTCCTAACGTGGCGAACATTCCTGTGTTGCTACAGATGGCGTCGCCAAGACGTCACACCGGTTTAATATGAGTTGGCCCTTACTGTGCAACTGGGCAATGTTCTCTTGATTAGCTTAATGTAGTGTGTGTATCTATAAAAATAACGCATTTACTGATTATTACAAACTTGATGAAACGAGAAAGGTTAGGCTCGGCCTTCATGAATTGAACAGACTTGTTATGTTGGGTGTTTGCAATTTTGAGTGGTTGTATCAAACAGGCTGTTTCATTAAATCATAAAAGGTTTGGTATCTACATCTTATTTCAGTAGGAGAACTTGATACAGTTTTTTGGATCAGAGTTGATGTTTACATACAGTTTTACTACTTATGTCCGGTATGAAAATCATACGGATAATTTAATCTAAATTATAGAAAATGTCACCTTGTATCTAAATTTCTACACAAAATGTATTTTAATATAAAATATAGTCATATTAGATTTCATTATGTTGATAAATTCACCACTACCACTTACGATTGCATTAGTTTAAACATCTAAAATAATATGAATACACCTACTCAAATATTTGTCTTGAAATAAACATAACTATATGTACTTTTTAACTCCAGACACAAATCATTTTGTGTCTAAGTAACAGCTGTGTCTATTTTTGTGTATATTGATTTGTTCATTATTAAAACTTGTTCATAAACTCACATTTTTGCAACGCAGCCGATTAGGACTTACGGCAGAAAGGTGACACTTTACCTATTAACATACAGTCCGTCAAGGATCTCAATGAATGTGGATTACTAGAGTAAATGCTATCACACAGGTCACTTGTCTCCTTTCAAACTATTTAATTGACACAACATTGCCCTGATAGCACAACCATGGTCGCGGGGAGATCCCACTTCTGAAATCAAGTGGTATTTGACTAAAAAGAAACTGCTGCCCTCTTGCCTTGTCATGGACAAGACTGCCTTACCTTCAAGCAGAAAAAAAGATATATATAATTAAACAACAAAAAAATAACTATTATACATCCAGCAGTTTCTTTTTGAAACTGAATTTTTATGTCCTGAAGGGGATGATCATCTCAAGTCCATGGTTATTGGACGGCAGTAGTTTCCCCAACCACATTCATTGATCCTTGTTGTACTGTAGACGTAGGAACCGTAGTGTCATGTTTATTTAGCGACTAGCACACGTTTTGTTTCGCTTCCGTTAATGACATGTATAAAGAGTGTGTGTTTGTCTCGTGGAGTTGCGGGGCCTTGCATGGATCGGTATCACTGGGTACGGTGGGCGAAACATTCTCATCTTGAAGTGTTCATTCAAAATCAATATCTCGGTAACAAAACACATAACATGCTTATATTTAAAAGATCACAATGGTATACGTTTTCTTTCTAGTCTTTTCAAACTAATTATACGACAGTTAGAGACTAATAAAAACAATCAGCATGTATGATAGTATGTGTATTATCCATCCCCAATCAACTAAATTAAAATACCTCCCTCCAGCTTTCCTCCTTGAGAACATCAAGGTTAGTGTGAAGAGATGTCTGCTAGATCTACGTGCTCATCCTCGGTCACACCGTCGCTTACCATCAGACGAATTGGTGGTCATACTATTAAAAAAAAACTACTTCGATATCGTTCAGTTTCAAAAACAAAGTAAGTTCTATCTATCTAACACTGCTCTAAACATTTGCGGATATGCATCGATCAATATGGATCACATAACAAATCAATTAAATTCACGGTGATTACATATAAATGCCGTAAGGTACCTACTTAACATTAAAACATTAATACGCGTAACCATAGATAGAGACAAAACTTCTACTTCATCGGACTCAACTGCAGTCTTCAGTCAGTTCGTGACTAAAGCCATTGCAACATGGTCGAAACATCGAGCGATAGGTCTTTCATCCAACAATATTAACGCACGCGATAAGTCATCAACACATGAGCCCGAAGATGTCCACTACTGAACATACACTGACAGCCTGCCATCTGCATCCGCAAGATGCTCGCGACTCTCACGATGTTGTCAGTCCACCTAGGGGTCCTAGGGTAACCCAACGCCTCACGTGATAAGTCCCGACAGACAATAAAAGCATGTGATCAAGTCGCAAAAGTTTATGCGTTACATACTCAAATATAATCTCATCGTGATTCATGACGTCGTCGGTCGTATTTGTCGTAGTTTTGTGAAGCTTTGGCGTAAGTGACCGCGTTCGAAATGAGAATGGTTCAAACACCATACCCCAGGAAAGTTAACACACAAATGAACTAGTGATGTGGCCCGGTGCAGAAAGTGCTGAAGCGGCGCAGCCCGCTGAAGAGCGCCGGCTCGGAGGCCGAGGCGGCGTCCGACGGCGCCGAGCGGAGCGACGACCGAGACAGCCTCAAGCTACAGATGGAGGCCGCCAGGGAGCAACACAGGCGGCGACTAGCAAAAAAAGGTTATTACCAAATTTTTTCTTCTACCCTTGCTAGAGTTCCATAAATATATTGAAATTAAATTTTTATGATTATTACTAGGAAATATTGACATATCTACTCTAACCTAAATACAGATACATTTTATTGTTATTGTATTCTGATTCGTAATTTTTATTGTATGACTCGCTACACGCCTTGGCGTAGCTGTGTGACGAGTATTTGTCTATAAATAAATAAATAAAAAACAACACACTTGGAACACTTGCTAGTGTACCATAAGTGTACACAATGCCCTCCGTCTTCACACATTATCTCACAAAAACCATGTTTTTTTTCTGGCATCTACGTAGCATCCAGGGCATTAACTACTTCCATACCAAATTTCATTTAAATCCATTCAGCTGTTACGGAGTTGAATTTAGACAAACATGAACTTCCGCATCCTACCTGCCAGCTGCAGGTGTAGTGGGTTCCAGTCTAAAACGCGACTTCCCCAACGGTTATCAGTTCTGTGAGCTTAATAAATACCAGTTTTAAATTATTCTATTTCCATAGTGTTATTGTTTTTTTTCCGTTTTCCGGTAGCGTTCCCGCGCATGGACTCGGAAAGCAAGACGACGCTTGCGCTGGTGACGGGCGCTGGGACGGGCGTGGGCGAGGAGCGCCCCATGACACTGGGCCAGCTTATCGGCAAGCTGCATCAGGGGACGGGAACTCTGCACAGTCAGTATGCTCATTATAATTTTAACCGACTTCCAAAAAGGAAGGAGGTTATCAATTCGACTGTATTTTATTTTTTATGTTTGTTACCTCGGAACTTTCGACTGTGTGAATCGATTTTGATGATTCTTTTTTATTTGAAAGCTGGTGCTTCTCGCTTGGTCCTATTTCAATTTGGTTTAGTTCGGTCATTTTTATGAAGTCGGTTTTTTATATGGATAATTATTGAAGTCGGTTAAAAAAGAGCGAGGTCGTCTGATGGTAAAGTTCGACTAAAGTCAAGCCTTATTCAAGTCAGATGCGTTCACACCTACCACGCCACCTTACCATATCCCCCTAGTTCTGGTATCACCCAAGCTGTTTGGAGTGAACTTAGGTTCAAAAGTCCGATTTGTAAGAAAATCAAAAAGTCAAAACCCGACCAAACCATTTTTGCCTCTATTCAAATCTCTATGTGTATTTATAGTAGTGCCGAAAAAAATCCGTACGAAGCGCTTTGATCTCGCTTTTATTGTACGATCTACTAGTCTGTGAAATGCGTTGCCGAATGGGTGTTCCCCGATAGTTACAATCTGGATGTCTTCAAATCACGAGTGATTCTTCCAGACAAGCGTGCTCCTTCGTAGACCGCATCGTCGCTTAACATCAAGTGAGTTGGCGGTCAAACGCAAACCTATTAATACATAAAAAAATACATTCTTTCTTTTATACCAAGTAGCAAAAAAATTCGAATAAATAAATTGAAAAGTATCGTATAAATTGAAAAGTTGTACATTATTCTCATGTTCTTACCAGCAGGGCTACATCGCGACAAAATTTTGTCGTCACCCTGTCGAGCGAGAACGCGACAATGTGCCTACGATTTCATTTACGGCTGTCTCGCTTTGGCACGACAAAAAGAGTCGACAAAACCCTGTCGCGGTGCGCATGCTAGCCCCTCTGGTGTAGGTGCTAACAAAATAATCTTGCTGCTTCGTAAAAGTGAAGTTTTCCAGTGGACGCTACGACGCAGTACGCAAACTTTTTGGTTAGTTTCAAGGCAACCGCGATCCGACTATAGTACGTTTCACCAAAGAGTTCTCTCGCCGTAATGAAAAAAAGTTAAATTGTCTCCCCTGCACTTTCCCTGTAATGTATATGGGAAGTGCAGGGGAGCCAACATTACGGCGAGAGAAAGAGAGAGAGTTCGGCTGGCACATGCGTCAACTCGTGAACGGGTGCTGTTTGCGGGAATCGGTCTGCTTTAGGCTTGTTTCCTTTGTCTTGCTCATAATATAAATTTAAGTTTAAAATTGTGAAGTGCGTAAAACGAGAAAAACAATACATGTTTAATTACACATAGTTATTAGAAAAAAATATATATTGATGGACTCACTAGTATTAAGTTAAGTTTAAGTCAAATGTTGTTATTAATTTTACGTCTGAGATTTTTTTTTGTTAAATGAGCAACCAAATGGTGTAAATGTATTATATATGTATATATAAATAAAAAAACTTTACGGCGAGGGAACTCTTTGGTGAAACGCACTATACAACGCATGCCGCGCGATGCCAGTGGTACGATGCCGTAGCGGACAAGCGATATAACGTCTAAATTGGAGTAAATGTGACATTGACAAATATAATTGATGTTTAGGTATGTATGCTCGGACGTTTTTTGACTGTTTTCACTTAGATATTGTGACTCTATAGGTGTTGTATAACGATGAGTGTTTCCGTAACTTGTGTTGCTTGTTCTGTCCCAGCGCCGCGCGAGGACCGTCGTAACATCGCGAAGGGCGTGAAGCCGTTGCTGTACGGCCCGTTCAGCTCATACGCACCATCTTACGATGGAACATTCGCCACACTCACTAAAGAAGAGAGCCATTTGCTGTATCACACATTACGTGAGTGTTTTATACTTATTAGTTTGTCTTATTAATAATATCTTTAGGATGATGTTGGGACTTCCCCGTTTTGGCAATGCCTCCGAAATGTTCGCACAAACTCGAACAGACGGCTTTCAAGCCGTCATTCGAAAGAAAGTGGCATCACTAATGAGGAGGGTGCGGGGAACTCGGAACAACATCTTGAAGATAGTGGCTGAGGATGGTCGCGCGCCAATACTTAGACATTTTGTGCGGGTGATGACTGAGTAAGAAATAATGTAATTCATACTCAGTCGTAATTAATTATGTGTGATTAATTATTGTCTCTGTATTTATTACCTAACAATAGTTTTTAAGATTTGTTTTTTACTAATCCAATGGATTTTTAAGTTGTCCTAAATAAAAGATTTTTGCATTTTTGAATTAATAGGCCCATTTTTGAAGCCCATTAATATATCTGATTAATAAAAAGAAAATCTAATAAAAAATAAGCAACTTATAAGCATTTTAATATCATGCTAACCTCCTCCTTTTTGGAATTAGGTTAAAAAAGAGTCAACAGCTGACGTCGACACATTCTCTTAGGAAATCAAAAATCACAAATATCTTTTATACTTAATGATGAATTAGTTAGAGGAAACGAATATTTTTTTATTTTATCATTTTACAACATAAAAAAACAGTCTGGGTGTCTGAGGTTTTCATCTTTACATAGTATAAAATAAAGTCGCTTTCCGCGTCTGTTTGCATATCCGCTAACTCCTAAACCACGCAACGGATTTTAATGCGGTTCTCACCATCAGAGATTTTTCAAGTTAAGTTTATATATCTAATAAAACTTACACCCGTGCGAAGTCGGAGCGGGTCGCCAGTTGTATATAAACGAGTTGAATGAAACCGTCACATCATAATTTTTAAACCTTAATTTGTAATATTCCAGCATCAGAGACTGGGCAGGGCAACGAAGAGTTGCTGAGGTTTGCGCCCGATTCGCCGTGGACGCTTTTCTACGACATGGAAACATTGTTCCCGGACAGAAAACAGCAAGAAACTGCGCCTGCGCATGACGACAATGTAAGTAAACTAAACATCAACATCATTTAATATGAAAAAAAAAATGTTGTCTGTTAAGTCGGTAGGGACGATAATTTTACGTAATAACGTATGCGTCACAAGCCGAACGCTTAGGACGATCGTGCCTCTCTATCGCTTGTTCCGCGCTCTCGCTTGCACGCTCGGCTCAGGCGGAACGTGACAATGAGTCATGCTTTTTCGTGCGTGCTGCCGGCGTTCATCAATTTATAAGACACTAGCCGTCCGCCCCGGCTTCGCACGAGTGTAAGCTCGGCCTTCGGCCTCGCTACAAAATATAATATAGCCTATGTCACCCGGGGATAGTGTAGCTTCCCAACAGTGAAAGAATTTTTCAAATCGGTTCAGTAGTTTCGGAGCCTATTCATTACAAACATACAAACATACAAAAATAGGTACAAATCTTTCCTCTTTATAATATTAGTGTAGATTATCACGTCAATAATAAAACGAAAAAGATTAAGAATGGGAGCAGTTTATTTATCAACTAACTCTCGAGCGCATGCTAATTTTGTTGTCAGTTGTTAAGATAACTATTAGAACTTAAACTTGGCCCGTCCTTTTTCAGAATCTCACCAAAGTGAAGGTAGACGTAGACGAGTTGCGCTCGCTATCCGAGCTGGGCGTCGACGTGGAATTCCTTTCCGAAATAGAGGATGACATACGTGCGTCTCAGCATGACTACGGCCTCAGCGGCGCTCTGAAGCAAACAGCGGATCTCATACAGAAGTTGCACAAGGAACAACAGGACAGGTCAGTTGGTGAATAAATTGGTTTGATTTTGTTAACTTTTCGGCATATTACACTCTTTCTGTGTAACCTTGTATATACTTTTCTCCGTGCAGTGAGAGTTATCCATCATGATGAGTATAACGAACACCTTTCGGCATAGTACACTCTTTTTGTGCAACCCTGTATATTTTTCCGTACATTGAAAGTTGTCCGTCATGATGAGTATAGCCACAGAATAGAGAAGTAAATAGAACGGAAATGAGAAGGAAACTCTGTTGCCATGTATTGTGACAGATATATGATTGAACATTCTTATTTATGTCAACGCAACGAACTCCGCGTCACAGTTGCTAACACAGTTGCTATGGGTTTATATGGGTGTAAGTGGCTACAACAAATTTCTTACAAAAATGCCTAGCCGTTCTAAGTAAAAAAAAATTTTTTTTTTTCTTTTCTGTGACTATAACGAACACCTTTCGGCTTATCCTTTCTGTGTAACCACATTCATGTGTATACACATTCGTCCGTGCAGGTTGTCAGCTCCAGTCCCGTGGCACCTGTCCCTGTGCTCACGCGCAGGCGGCGGTGAGCGGGAGGCGGCGCGGGGCGCGGCGGCGTGGCTGCGAGGCATGTTGGCGCGAGTGCCGCCGCGTGACGTCGTAACTCCGAGAGCGCTCCGCAAGGCCATGGGAGTCACTCTGGACCACCTCGGTAACTTTACTCCGCACTACTTGTTTAGAGTTCTGTGGCCTTAGTACGAGCACTAGCAAAAAAGTTATCGTTACGTAAACGATAGCAAATGTATGTAAAATTCAGTTTCCTTTCACGTCCGATAGAGGCGCCGTTCAATTTTTCATACATTTTGCTATCGTTTACATAACGATAACTTTTTCGCAAGTGCTCGTACTAAGGCCAAATTACCCTTAGTACAAATTTTGATAGTCTTCGAACACTTTTTATCGTTTTTGTATTGTTCCATTTTTAACAGACTTCCAAAAAGGAGGAGGTTCTCAATTTTTTTTTTTTTTTTGTTTGTAACCTCAGATTTTTCGACTGGGTGACCCGTTTTTTATGATTATTTTTTTATTTGTAAACTGGTGCTTCCAGTGTGGTCCCATTTCAATTTGATTCAGTTCTGAAATTTGTATGAAGTTGATTTTATGTATTGATAATTATTTTTAGTGTATTAATAGGCTTGCGTTTGCGGCCTGATGTTAAGCGATGATGCGGTCTTCGATGGAGCACTTGCCTAGAAGAAACCGATTCACTCGTGATTTGAAGACACCCAGATTGTAACTATCGGGGAACACTCATTCAGGCAGCGCATTCCACAGACTAGCATTTCGCACAATAAAAGTGGAATCAAAGCGCTTCGTACGGGTTTTCGGAATATCAATCATAAAGCGGTGTCGATTTTCGGAATATCAACCATAAAGCGGATTTTCTGACTATCAACCATAAAGTGGTGTGATTTTCGGAATATCAGCAATAAAGCGGTGTCGATTTTCGGAATATCAGCCATAAAGCGGTGTCGATTTTCGGAATATCAACAAAGCGGTGTCGATTTTCGGAATATAAACCATAAAGCGGTGTCGATTTTCGGAATATCAACCATAAAGCGGTGTCGATTTTCGGAATATCAACCATAAAGTAGTGTCGATTTTCGGAATATCAACCATAAAGCGGTGTCGACTTTTCGTGACCGCTTTGTCTCACTGTCTCTGTTAATGAGAGAGCAAGTCAAAATTCAATTTATTCAATTTAAATAACAATGTTTTTGAGATTATGGTAAATTGGTAACCCACTAGTTTGGAAAATCACACCTTCGTGAACCTTAACCCGCCGAGATACGGTTTGCGGTCGCGCAACTTTTCTCATCACCTAAACAGAATCGCTTAAAACAGGTAGCGGTAAGGCCCTAGTCTTCGTTTTCGGGAGCGTGCCCGTTACATCCTGTTGACCTTGCATCCACATGTCCGTATCGGATAATTCGGATTCGGATTGAATTCATTCAATAAGCAACTTTATTGCAAACGTAAGAAGAATCATGACTTTTTCTTCCTTCCAGACACGCCGATGGCAGTCGACGATTTCGAGGAAATGATCGAACCCCCTTCCGATCTAGATTCCCGGTCGAGCCACGACAAATGAATACACACCTTTATATATTAATTTTTATACTAACTTACTATTTTATTTACTGTTAAGGCTGATTATAAGAATAAATAAAATAAAGAAAAGTTACGGCAAAAGGCTTTTATTGTAGATTTATAATAACGCCCTCTATGAATGCGTTATGGAAACATTCAAAGATTGAGCCATCGCAATGCATAGTTAAGTGTTCTGTTTTAGATAGAGGGTACTAGGCGTAGCAAATAACTATTCATCCTCTAGAAGTTATACTAGGAAAATAGAAAATAAATGAAATGGAATAATAAAAATAACCGCAAGGGCTAAAACCCAAGCTCCACCAGGTGGAAGTGTTAAAGATAAAGCCGCGAGTAGCGTTTAATGAAAGTGCAGCACACCTCTTGACACCCTAAGCCACCCACGCCAATGTTGCCCCTCCAGTGCCAATATACGGCAGCATTTAAAGGGGGCCCATTTAGTGGGCGGCAAGTCATCACCCGCCACAATATTTTGCACAATAAACGATGTAACCACAATGTATTTTGATCAGACATGCGCGTGAGCACTTGTGCACGCGCGGTGCACTGACCGCCCATTATAATAGCAACAAGATACATGGGGTTTGAGGGCCCTTTAAGGCATACATCATGCGGAACGAACAAATTCGAGTCACGAGTAGGTAAATCGGTTTAATCTAGGCAAGAGTGCTCCATCGTAGACCGCATCATCGCTTATCATCAGGCGAGTTAGAGGTCAAACATAGCCTATACCTAATTTTTTTAAAATCTATAATGCAGTGTTGGAGTGTTTTAATTTTGAACTATGTCACGAACTCTACTTCCAACAATACTGAAGCGTTCCGTAGCCAGTGCGTGAATTACGAATATTCAAGACGTAAAATCCGTATCGAATTCAATACAAAATGATGCCAGAGCAGCAAAATTTGCGCCTTGCGAGGTGTCGCGCACTTTCACTAAACGCTACTCGCTGCTTTATGCGTTAACACTTCCACCCTGGAGCTTCCGTTCTTAGTTCTTGCGGACTTCAACCCCAGACCGCTGGTAAATCCGGGGGTTAGGGGTCTCATTTAGCCCCTTGGTAGTATTGCCACTCACCTTCGGCTTGCTACAAAGTAGCCCTTGCGGTATTATTATTATTATCATCACTTTATTCAATGAAATTCTCGGGTCTAGTCCGGACATTTGGTAGGCATTGGTGGAGCCGAAGCCAACACCAAGGGGCCCTGTTGAATATAAAAAATACAATTATGGAATATGTATAAAAAGGAATATGAAACTATTGTACAGTATAGGATTAAAAAACTCTGGGCTATTGAGGTGAACAACTTGTGGATGGAATAACAGATCTATAGAATGAGAAACGGCACCTGACTTATCCTGTCTCATCTCAAAATATATTTAGGCAGGTGATGACTTGCCACCCACTGAATGGGCCCCCCATAAAGGCTGCCGTATCTTGGCACCGGAGGGGCAACATTGGCGTGGGTGGCTTAGGGTGTAGAGAGGTGTGCTGCACTTTCACTAAGAGCTACTCGTGGCGTTATGCCCTTTAACACTTCCACCCTGGAGCTTAGATTCTTAGCTCTTGCGGTTTCCACCCCCGGACGGCTGGTTAAGGCAAGCCAGGGGTCAGGGGTCTCATTTAGCCCCATGGAATCGGGGTACGCGGTGTCGCCACTTATCATCAC
The DNA here is from genome assembly GCA_949125355.1 of Agriopis leucophaearia. Lineage (NCBI taxonomy): Eukaryota > Metazoa > Arthropoda > Insecta > Lepidoptera > Geometridae > Agriopis > Agriopis leucophaearia. The sequence goes on from OX421262.1 coordinate 3,449,206, forward strand.
TATTATTATAAATGCGGAAGTTTGTGTGTACATAGACAATTATATAGTTAGTATATTTTTGTCTATGGTGGGTATATCTGGCCGCACTCAACTCCTTAATAGACAAAGTTGAATTAAATTTGGTGTGGAGGTAGCTATACCCTGTATTAACACCGTTTACTTTCTATACTGAAAAAAAAAACATGGATCCTGCAGGATAACGGGTGAAACCGCGGGACTCTGCTGGTACAAACATACCACAACATTTTGTACATGGTACAACATTTTGTCTATATTGGGGTTATATTAGGTAAGTATATCATGTGTGCGCGCGCGCACTCACCTTGGCAAATTCCGCCGAATGCGGTTGAAAGTATAGTCTGAGTAACGGAGTAATTCCCGTGTAATATAAACAAAATGTGTGAAAACCACGTCAGTTCTCTGACAAGTCAAACTTTGCGATCTTTGCGTAAATCTTGTTTAAAAGTAATTAAAGGATAAGCACACACTCACTTCGTTAACACTTGAATTTTAAAAAGTGGTTATTGATTGTTATACTCATCCCCATTATCATTCCCAATAGTCGGTGGGAACGGCGCGTGTGAGCGCGTGCGCCTCCCGGTCGCACGCGCCGCCCAGCAAAGGGATCTATCACGAGTCAAATAACTATCGAGTTTTTGCATCGATAGGGTAGAAAATCGATTAGTTAATTCGGATGACAAAAACTATAATCAATGCAGGATTAATTGTCACGAGGCATTTCTTAATGACCACAATAAATTACTGTCTATGGTTAGGTAATGTCAAACAAAAAAAGTGTTATTTTGTTTTACTAAAAACATATTATTATTTTCCCTTGTTTTCTTGTGACAAAAACACTTGTATTTTTACGTGTCACCTTTTGCATATTTTAAGGGGTCGGATCTTTTCTGTGGTTATATTTCTTTATTCTAGGTGTGCGTTTGAGCGCACCTCACCTACTCTTAATGTAAAATGAAGCACGCTTGAATAAACAAACCGATCCACTGGCACTTGAAATTTATATTTTACAACATCCTCATCATTTCCTTACAATCCTTATTTGGATTGTTCTTAGACCCGTAACAGACACGTCAACTTGGCTGACGGACCGCCGTCTTACAAACGGGAGAGAAAGAGAAAAATTTCTCTTTCGGTCGTCACACGTCTGTTAGGGCTCTTAGATACTTTAAATATAATTTTTATCTGTAAGTAGATATAGCCAACCTCTCCTACGAGTTTTTTTTAAACAACTCCTTTTAAGGCGAGATATTCCCACTTTTAAGCAACGCTTATTACTATAGGTGACCATAATCCTTGGTTTATTGTATTAAAGTTGCATTTAGCGGAGCAAAATCATGGCTCTTACACACAGTCGTGCGTTTCGCTACTTCTATTTTTGGGATTTTTCTCAAATTTTTCGAAAAGTAGGTATAGCTGTAATGTAAAATGTACCTCAAAGGTTTCCCTTATAATTATGAATTCTATATATACCAGATATCGCAGACATAATTTAACAAATAGGTAATTGAATGAATAAAAAAAAAACAGAGATAAAAGCGCAAATCAGTGCTACTTTGATATTTTTTTTCTATCGAGCGAAATGTGCTTAATCGTGTTTCGGTCTCATGGGTTTTCTAGATAAAACATTAAATTTTTGTAATGACACCATTTTTATAATTTTAAGCTAACCATGAAGGTATGCACACTTAATCTAGAATGACCATAATTGCTAAAAGTCGGAAAAGAGCGTCTTAAATTAAATACGCATAACATCATTCGTTAGCGTTAATTGTACGACAAATTCATAAATCCAGAATCAAATGAAACTAAACAATTAGTCTAAAATATCTAAAGAAAGCTTTACTTTTAGCTGTGACATCGCAATTATACGCGACTAAATTAATGATTGCTTTACAATGCCGTATCCGACGCTAAATTATAGAGATGTTAAACAAAGCCTACCCTTTTTGATATGCGTGCCACCCCCGTACTGCGGTCACACGGGAACCTACCCGTTTGAACCAACCCCCTAAATCACACAAATAGGCGAAAATAAACTGTATAATTTCCTAAATAAGGGCGGGTTGGGTGGTAAGTTATCTTAGAGCGATTGGAAATCAAATACATTAATGTTTTTTATTGTAAATCATTGATAGAGCAAAGCTAGCTGTCGTATTGTTTGGTGTTGATACAGAACTTTGCGGGAAACTGTTGTGATAGAAACTGCTATCAACCTGTCGGCAGGTTAGCATAGGTAAATAACTGGCCAAGAGCGTGTTGTGACATTCATATGGCAGGGTCCCGTAATGTTTATAATATAATAATCAATATAAAAACCGACTTAAAATGAGTAAATACGTATTTTTTAAATATTTTTTTGTTTAGTTAATAAAAAAACGCAATTTCGTTTACTTGGATGACATATTATTTTCAGTTATTTTGATTTAAAAACCAAACTACGAAACCGATTTTAATGAAATTTATATGGGACAACCTCTGAAGTATGCCCTACCAAACAAATCATCAAGATCAATTCGAATCGAATCAAATCAAAGTTGGCGAAGATATCGGTGAACATACATAAAAAAACAGTAGAACATAGAGCCGCCTTTTTGAAGTCGGTTAAAAATTGTTGTCTCATGGTTATGGGTGAACAAACAAAAATCATGGAGCTCGCGTCATCGTCACGCTGTACCGTGTATTTTAAAACAGCGCTATCTCTTGTAGAATAGATGAATTACTAGTCAAGTTTTCACTTCTGACGTGCAGTCCTATGGCTGAAGTGTCTTTTTTTTTTCTTTTCATAACTTACGTACTACTGATAATTCATAATTCTATTAAAACAATTACGAGATGCGTGAAAATAGATATTCAAGTCCAAACAAATTTCAACGTTGAAATAAGTTTTTTGCTGTTAATTCAATACGTGTTTTTACTCAAGTGAATATACCGCTGCGCCCACAGTACCTGTGGGAATTGCATCGTTCTACGTAGAGCTATTTTGAAACAAAACCTGTCCTATCCCTAAGCTTCCGCCCACAAATAAACACACCCAGAAGCCCCAGGCAATCTGAAATCCTCAAAGCAAACTAAAACGGCGACAGCTCCAAAACCAAGAGCACTTGAACAAATACACAAAATATTAGCTACAGTCTTACCAACTTATATCTGCAGATGGCAAATTAAATATACTAAAATGTTCTTTAAATTTTGTTTCAAAATACGTAAGTGGCTCCTCTATTCAACTCATACAGATAACCCGGTCACACTGTAATGAAACTAACATAAAAGTGTGCGCGCTTCACACAGCTTATGGTTTTTCTATGCGTATTTTGCAACGAGGGATCACAATGGACCTCTGCCACCTGTCCCAATGTCCCAGGAGACTTCTTAGCTTCTCACGCCCACAAAAAACGGGTTAGGGAATCGAAAAAATCACGCTCTCATGGTTTTTCATTGCTTTTTATTATCTTCTGTGATTCTTTGCATTTTGGATTCTATATCAGAATAATACACGTGTTTTTATATATTTATAATATATTACAGAGTTATCTTACATAAAAGTTATGGACATCATTCTGGTATATACTGCGCCACGCGACTTTACTCGATACTCATCCAGAAGAACTGTACCAGGATAATAACATTTACATTTACACATACATACTACATACATACAACATACATACATATTTATTTTACATTTTACTTATAGTTATATATTATATTATATTTTACTTATAAGATTATAGTTTACTTTTAACAAATTAACGTGAAAGAGGATCTAAATTCAACTTTTTTGTTTGTGAGTTAGGCGATATCTTCATGCTAAAGAATAAAGGTTTATCTTGTTCCATCTTACAATGTGTCACCTCTAAAGATAAAAATTAGCGGATGATCTTACCGCCAAAACAACACAGTCATATAGACTCTAGCGTTCATTTCAGGGCTTGACCAATAGTTACAGATTTACTATAAGATAAGAGAAAAAGCAGCGTAATCGATGGCATAGTCTGAAGATGGTCTGTAGGTATACAGACCATCTAAATCTTATAAACTACCACACTGAAAAAAATGTTATGTAATAGAAATATTACGTAAACTAAGTCGTATCTATGTACACACATGAAAAGATGAAATATTCTTCAAATGGGATCTTCCCACGCGAACGGTCAAAGAAATAATGCCAAATGTCTTATTAATAAGAAACATGTAGGTCCAAGGTCTTCAGATCTGGAGCATGTCAGATAAATAATGATGTCCAATCTTTAGTGACCTTTGTAAGTAAGGTAAAATAGGTCTGGTATATTATCTAAGCAACCATAATTATTTTAAAATTGGCAAGCGTTTGTACGCCAACTCAACATCAGGCGATGTTAAGCGATGATGCAATCTACAATGGAGCACACTTCCCCAGAAGAAACCGAGTCACTCGCGATTTGAAGACACCCAGATTATAACATCGGGCAACACCCATTCATGCAGGCAGCGTATTCCAAAGACTAGCAGTTCGCACAATAGGTAAAAGTGGAATCAAAGCGTTTCGCACGGGTTTTCGGAATATCAAACATAAAGCTGTATAATCTAGGTATAATTGTGACAAGTAATATTGTAACATCAGTTTAGACTTTAAAACATAGCGTCAATTATGTAACATTTTCTTAAATGATAGCCATCTCTTTGTTACGTACTGAAATGAAAAGAGATGCAGTGCAAACTTAAACGGATATTGAATATAACCGTTAAGGTAGACGTGTTCTAGAGTACGTAGTAGAGTACGTAGAGCGTAGGACGCCCTGAGACTCGTTGGAGTGACGATATACTTAAAGCTGGAAGTGGTTGGAAGAGAAAAGTCGAAGATCGGGCTAGAGAGGCTTATGACCAGCAGAGGACTAGTAATAGGCTGATTATAATGATAATATTCTTCTACATACATCGAAATAGAAAAAAGTTAGTTTGAAGAAGTGGTCGTTTGAAGAAGTAGTCATTTAACGATTTTAGAAATAACGAAAATCGATTTCTGCCTACAAACTGCCTACCTGCCTACGTATTTTGGTCGAGTTTTGTGACTATAATAATCGGTATAGGTAGGTACCTAGGTTTTTTTCACTAAGATAAAAAAATATAAAGAAAAATCTGTCACTGTACACCAACGCCATAAAAAGCCTTTTTGAAGCAACAATAAGTCTTGTGAATTCACAAAGCAGTACAAAACGGATTACAGCCAACACAAAGCTTCCCTATAGGATTGACTGCCTTCTTTCCTTTAATCTGATACGATTTAGTAGTCTCGTCCTTCTGAGATACCGACACTTATTGTGAAACTAGAATGCTCAAGGGCCGTGATGCGAAGAAAGATGAACTCTTTGAAAACAAATACCAAAACACGCCTTTGTGATAACGTTGATACCTCAGACCAGACAAACGGAGAAAAAGGGAGATATGCCGTAGCGCATTTGTTGTTTGTGTTAAAATGTCTCCGTGTTAAATTGCCTACGCATGCAGAAAATATAAATACGGCTTACTTACTCATTTGTCACGCACACTATATAAGAAACTTGTAGCAGCAACACCAATGAACTAACTCATAATTCACATGCAATAATTTATCAATATAAAAAAACCAACTTCATAAAAATGTCTGAACTGGACCTAATTGAAATAAGACCACACGGTAAGCACCAACTTTCAAATAAAAAAAGAATCATCAAAATCGATTCACCCAGTCGAAAGTTCTGAGTTACCAAACAAAAAGCTGTCGAATTGAGAACCTCCTCCTTTTTGGAAGTTGGTTAAAAAGTATGGCACGGTTGCAGGGTGAGTTCTACTAAACGCATCAAGCCTGATTCAGGCCAGACGCGTTCGCACCCGCCACGTCACACATATCTAATGTTGATACAATCTAGTACGATGGTTTATGATATACTGGGTTGATACGCGCACAGAACCCCGAACAAGCACACATACTTTTTCGGTGAGCGATTCCAACTTGTACCTGGCCGGTGTTAATTTTTTTAACACCACATTTCCGCCGATTACTTATTTTTTTATACTAAATGCTTGTTGGATTTTCCGAAAATACCAAAATTGTATCGCTTATAAGTGTACCTATCACATTAAAAATAAAGCCGACTTAAAAAATATATGAAAAACGTAATAAGTGTCTACAAAATTTGAGGGCTGTCCTCGATTTTCCTGGGATCCCATCATCGTATCAGATCCTGACTTGGTGACAATGGGACCAAATTTGAAGTATTATTTACTGAACAAAACGAACCGTCCTCCTTTTTTGAAGTCGGTTAAAAACAGGTGCTGATGGTACGGCCCCTGGAGTCGTTTCTAAATGGTGTATTTTTCGAGTTTTTCGGGTCGAAATGCAAAAATGAAGTGTTGAGTTGCCACCCGTGGAATAGTGCCCGTGCGAGCACGTGCCCAGCGGTGGGCGCCGCCCGCCTAAACGTCGGCCGGCTGCCGCCCACCACGTGCACGGCAAGTTATTTACCTATCTACTTATTTACCTCCACACTGAACACGACAACCTGCCACCTGCATCCACTGGATGCCCGCGACTCTCACGATGTCGTCGGTCCATCTAGTGGGAGGCCTACCTGCGCTGCATCTTCCGGTTCGTGGTCTCCACTCATGATCCTTTCTACCCCATCGTTCATTCATTCATCATTCGTATCGTGTCATTCGTATGTATATTAATGCCTGATATTTGTAGGTAAGTGTTATGTTAGAAGGTTTTGGTTACATTACTTAGTAAATACCTTAGTTCAGTGGTACATAACGTAGGTACGAGTAAGTATTTTCTTGCGTCCTTCATGCGAAGAACTTCTTTTTAAGGTGGTACATTTCAAATCAATCCAATGGCGGGAAATTTAATTTTCAAACTGTTTTTTTGTGCAATGTCGTATTTTTTTTTGTTATTATTAGACGGGTGGTTCCAAGCACAGAAAAGAAAAACTTTTTTTTTGTTTGTTTCAAGCGTTGTAAATAATCAAGGTTTTTGGCACTGACGTAAATATAATTAAATAGTACTTCGTTCTAAGATATTAGGACATTTAGGCCTTTAGACAAAAAAATAATAATAATTTTGCAATTTAACACGCCAGTGCGGCCAGTGAGTACGATGTCTGCGGATAGTGGTTTATTATTTAAGTTTTTAATTTTTTTAGTGCTCGTTTACAGTTTTTGGAATTTTTGTCTGTTTGTTTGTCCACAACTCCTAAACCACTGGATGGATTCAAATGCGGTTTTCACGAATATGTTTAGTTATGACCAGATTGAAGTATAGGCTATGTTATTTTGCGCAAGGGCCGGTTTAAGGGAGGAAAAAGGGTTGAAAGTTTATATGAAAACTACGCGTACGAAGTTGCGGGCAACAGCATTTGTGTGTAATAATGGTGGATTATTATTTATTACCTAACTGCTCGTGAACGTTCACGAGTGTGGGTAAGATAAGATATTCTTTATTGTCCTAAGAATAAATCTATTATTATAATCTAAGTATAACAAAGATTACGTTTATTCTAGTTTATAGACTCGTCTGGTTTACACAATTTAAAGTTTTAATTGTAATAAGCAATATAACGAGGTGAGACATGGTCTTCCTCATGGTCATAGTCTGTTCATGTTATTTCTAAAACTGTTTAGAAGCCTCTTGTAAAGCCTCCAATACCTTACTGGGGCATGAGTTAGACATGACCGTGACTTACTTTGCTTGACTCTGACTGTTACTATGACTTGTTTGACGTTATTTAATACTATGTAAGCTTTTTCAATATTACGACTGAAGGACTTTGTATTCATGTTCATGAGAAAAAAAACAACAGCAACAATCAATAAAACAATTTTGATAACTTTTTTTTACATTATCCATATTACCCGGCTTCGCACGGGTGTAAGCTCGGCCTTCGGCCTCGCTAAAAAATATAATACAGCCTATGTCACCCGGGGATAGTGTAGCTTCCCGACAGTGAAAGAATTTTTAAAATCGGTTCAGAAGTTTTTGAGTTATTTCGTTACAAACATCCAAACATACAAAAATCCAATAATAGAAAGAAAGAAAAACATTTATTTAATAATTATAAAATAATATTGATACAAATCTTTCCTCTTTAAATATTACTATAGTTTACCACAAATTGGTATGTAGCCATTATAAAGGAACGCCTTATGACTAAATATAATTGTTTGATTATAAATCTTTCCATACGAATCTCCTTATCTAATTCGCTTGCTCTATAATCTCTACATAATAGGTACATAGCGCTGGTTAATGCAGCGTGCTAACTCTCGCCCGCGGCGTCCCACGGTCCCACTCCCCTCTATGACTCCTTACTTGTCGCGAATCTATTGCGTTTCCTAATTGCGCCCGCTTCCTATCACACGACCGCCACGCGGCCCTACTAAACACTTTCAACATTCTTTCTAACACATTTTGGAACGTATCTCTACTAAAATAGAGCAGATAGTCCGCTAAATGAAATCTCAATTAAAAATCTCCGGGGCTAATATTAACCATCGATCATAAAACCATCGATAGCAGTTCTATTTTATCAAATTGTAAAGCTCATATTTGACTGTCGAATGCAGAATGAAAAGTTTGTCAAAAATGCACTTGACTATTTTACAGATACAGTCATAATAAATCTTAGTTAATTGCGATAGAAGTGAGAGTTGCTTGTTTGGGGTGTTACTGTATGGTAGTCGTAATAAGGCCGGGTATGCACAGGGCGGCGCGCGGCGGCGGCGCACGCGGCGTGCACTCGTCGGCCGACGCACCACGCGCGCGCACGTGCGCTCCGCCACACGTTTCTTATCAACCCCGAAGGAAATAGTTGAAATGAGTGCTCGCGACATTGATTAAGAAATTTGGACTTTCTTTCTAATTCAAGTCAAGGTCATTTGAGCTTGCAAACTTGAGCAGATATTTAAGAAGTTTCGCGGGTTTGTTTGAATTCTGAAGTTTCATAACTAGATAAACTAGAAGTAATTTTATATATTAGTTGAAGTTTTGAATGTGTTAATATTTACTAAGCGTGATAAGGTGTGATAAATGTTTCGGTGTTGATATAAAGACAAATTGCTACTATAACTTTAGTTCTAAACTTTCAGCAAGTCTGAAGAAGGTTATTAACTTCAACAGTGATAAAGTTCAGATACTAAAGCTTACATGATTTTATAGTGATTATCTTTTCACTTCGAAACTCAAGGTAGTTACAAATTTAAATGAACAAACTTACGTTTTGAAGTTAAAATTACAAATAAGTGAACCAAAACTCCCTTTACACGACAATATCGTTTTTGAACTTGCGAAAGAAAAATAGTGAAATAGTAAAAAAAATGGAATACCACCATCGTCATATGGAGCAGCCAGGGTTGCAGACATTGCAGGGGCCTCCACAGGGCCAAGACCCCCAGGGCCCCCAGTGGAACTACGGATGGGGCCCACCTGCACCCGCGCCAGCTGCGCCCGTTCCTGCCCCTCGTAGCAAGCGAGCTCATTCAGAGAGTGAAGACGATGCTTTCTCTGAAGAAAGCAGTAAGGATGCGCAGTGAGTACCAAGCTACAATAATGCCTATTGCCTACCTACATGTATTTACTTATACAAGGTGACTGACCAAATATTACATAATTTGATTTAAAAAAGTTATAATTAAATAATATTAATATTTAAAATAAAATAAAATAGGCAACGTTTTCATCCTAATATTCACGTAACCTCGCCATTCTTATCGGATTCTTATTAGACTACAATAATTAATCATCAATAATCCTAACATAAGGGCTAAATTGTAATATTATTGTGATTCTACAGAAAAACTCAAGAAAATATATTTTTACGAAAAGACGCTACGCGCTACGCTCGCCACAACCGTAGCACGCTTTTGCTACGAGACATAAACCTCGTAGCTTTTTCGGAAAGTTTATGTCTGTAACAATGTTTTTTATCAATGAGCTCTTTATCAGATAGAAGCGTTTGAATTAAATTTGCTGCATTAAAGGTTATATCTTGGACAGAATATGTATTTTCTATCCGGGACTCAGAACAAAACACATGGTATCCATAAAATCCGTGGCAAAATACAAGAAAACTTCTAAAATACGAACGAAACTTCAAAGTACAGTTTATTCTGATTCCAGCCAAAACCGCTTATATTTTAATATATCATATATGATCTTTAGATCCCCCGGCGGCGACTCGTGCCAGCTAATGACCCGAAAGCGACGTCGCGGAGTCATCGAGAAGAAGCGCCGAGATCGCATCAACACCTCCCTCACGGAGCTGAAGAGACTGGTGCCAGCGGCCTGTGAGAAACAAGGCAGCGCTAAACTAGAAAAGGCAGAGATACTGCAGCTCACTGTGGACCATCTCAAAATGATACATTCTAAAGGTAAGTGAAAAAAGATACCAATTATTTATATTTACAACTATAACTGTTGCCTACGATCTCATTTAAGCGTAATTTTTTATATAAACTTTAGACCCCTTTTCGCAAAATCCTTTTTTAGCGGTCCTCTACATCCCATGAGAAATATACCTACCAAATTTCAGCTTCGTAGAGTAAGTAATTTTTGAGAATTCGTGATGAGCTAGTCATTGAGTGACTTCAACAGAGAGTCGGTAAAACAACTCATCCCATAATTGTCCACTCACACAGGTAGATTATTTTCTTTAAATTTAAATAGTGCCACTATCTAAATATCCTGTGCATTAAAAAAGGAATAATTAATATTGGTTCACAAACGGCGAAGTTATAGCATAACATGAAAAAAATTGGGATACTCGCTATCTGAAGTCGGATGGAATTATATTTTTTAATACTTCCTTCTCTGGCATGCTCCCGTTATTCAAGACAATTAAAATCTCAACAACCTGTCACTTTAACTATCGATTTCCGCTTCCTCAAAAACCATAAAAAGACCCCTAACGGATCGCAATAAATAAGCAAAAAAAGCTAAATCAGCACCGTTCGTTCCGCTTTTCCTGTCTTTACAAATTGCAACTTTGAAAGTGACTGTTACTTTTAGTTTTTGGTTCGTTTAACTTTCCTTTATAATTTGTGGACGAAACTTTTTGACTATTCATTATCTCTAATGGAAGATTACTGTCGTGTTAAAGGCCCAAAATTCATGGCATTAAAGCACTAGCATTAGGCATTTTACGCAATGAATTCTCATTTTTAGACACCTTATTAAACTGTTCAAGTTCATCAAAGATTTTAGTAATTTTTTAAGAGAATTACTTACGACAATTATTTAAAACTTTTAAACTATAAGTTGAAGATAGGTTCTGATACTTTTATATTGACGAAAGCTGCATGAAAACTCTATTACATTATTTTAACCTAACCAAACTTGACTATAAATAGTCAACTGTCGAAATAAGTGAAAAGGTGTTGCTTTTCACTAAATTCGCTAGCATCATTTTCATTCAAAGTAACATAATCATAATTATACATTGATGTAAGGAAATAGTGGGAAGATACGGGACGAACTCCTTGACGTAGACCACACAAATAAGGCCCACAGGCCTAATCGACTTGAGTTTCAATCGAACTGGCGTTTGCGTGAAGTACTTGTAATTTTTTTTATTTAAACCAAGCCATATTTGATGGGTATGTTTGGATATCACGCGTCTTCCCCCTTTTTGAAACAGTCATTGTAATTATAATACTAAAATTTCATCGAAACTGAAGTAGTTTAAAAAGTTGGTATGAAGAACAGAAGTAAGTACAAAAAACTTGAAATCCTGGAATTACATTTAGAAAATGGAAATAATGATCATTGATTTTCACAAACATTTAACAATACGTAGCCAGCCTAGCTACAAGGACCAACAAAACTGTTTGAATTTTGAATTTCCCGCCACCTGTGAAAAGTTCCAACTTAACCAAGAATATTTGCTACATTTTAGTTATTGAATGACACCCATTCCACTCCACACGTTACCTCTAAATGTATCCTACATATGTATTCCCAGTGAGTGATGCGGGCTCATAGGTCTGGTTCCCACGTCGCGCTTCCGGGTCCGACGGCGGCAGGTGGACAGCAGTCGGCAGGATAGCACCCATTTGGTGGCGAATTCACCGCGTACAGGAATGTTTCGTTTACAAAAATATGTTATTGTTGGATGGTGGTTTTAATTTTATTAACTCCTGACGCAAAAGATGGGTTTTATAAATTTAACATGTGTATATATATTTAATATGTGTATGTGTATTTAATATGTGGATATATGTGTATCCTTGTGTCTGTATGTGGCATCGTATCTCCCAAACGGTTTATTAGAATATTTTCTCAAAGAATAGAAATTTACTATGAATCGAAAATACTGATTTTTCTTATATTAGTTACGTACTGATTAAATTATAAATGTTGAGTCGGAGGAGAACCTAATTTTTTTTAATCGGGAATTTTTTGCAAATTTGGTCATCTGACCTCAAACTAAGCAATAAGCGTGTACTATGGTTGCCAGAGACTGATATATATGCATATTTTTTTAGATAGATATATATTCAAGTATGTATTTAAAAATATATATGTATGTATATCAGTCTCTGGCAGCCATATTACAAGCTTTGCTTAGTTTGGGGTCAGATGACCGTGTGTGCAATTATGTCCCAGATATTTATTTATTTATATTAATACCCAGATATAGAACAAACACAAATGTTCATCACAGGTATGTTTACCCTAGGTCGTTTTAGCGAAACTAATGCACGGCAATTGATTTTTATATAAAGGTATAGATAGATAATTAATAATATAATATAAAGATATTGTTAAAAATGTGCGAACGAGTAACTGTGACAGGGAGAGGCCACCAAATCACTAATTTCAATTGTAGGTACTTCCTGCCATTTAATTTTAAAGCCCATTATGGTCACCCGTGAGGGCCTCCTGTGGTTTACCACCTACCTTCACTTGAGCACCATAATAATGCTACCGTCCATCGTCTGATCTGGTCAATGGTGAAACCGCATCCTACCGTCTCGGACGGTGACCATTTCCGCAGGCTATGACGGTTACCGTTGAAAGGTCAGCGGTTGACGTCACGTAGGTTGGATTTAATAGGTCATGCTGTTGCTAGGTGTATAATGAGTCCATGTTAAATATGTATTGCTCTATTGCATATACTTTTATAATAGTTAGTCATTGAGATACATTTCATATAGAGTCACAATCGTGCCAAAAAATGTCCGAACCAAAACTCGGCGCACGCTACGAATTGCGCAGAATTTTTGGTTAGTTGTAAGGCAACCGCGATCCGACTACAACACCGCGCGATGCCACAAGCGACGGACGTCTAAATAGTGTAAATGTGGCATTGTGAACTATATTGATGTTTAGGTATGTACACGACGCTCGGACGTTTTTTTGACTGTTTCCACTTGGTGATTGGTGCTCTATATCTATAAATATTGTATCTCGATGACAGTTAGTACAATAAATAGTAGATTGTACGAGTGCATAAAACAAGCAACTTTTACCGAGAACTTTTATCAGCCTGAGCCCAAAGCAAGAGCCGATATATTTTAAGTCGAGGATAAAATGGGCTTACACATGTACACTCTGATTTTCACTATAATAGCGAGGAAATAAAACAGTGACACCTTTCTCTTCAGTTAAAATTATAACTGAAATTGAAATAATGTTCTATTTTTATTGTTATTTAGTCACTTTTAAACAAAAAAAATACTCGATCAAAATCTGTTTAGCCGTTTAGAACCTGCGATGCCACACACAGACACACAACACACGTTAAACTTATAAGAACCCATGGCGTCGGAGGTTAAAAATGCCATTACATTTGCACGTTAAAAACATTCCAAATCCAACACAATTTCTTATGTAAAATAGATCGCTAAAAATCGATTAGACAAATCTATTTTAGGAGATCGCATCTATCTTTCTCACGGCCAATATTTACAAAAACTCTACAAAAAACCATGTAGAATAAAAAAATATCTTCACTTAACTAAAACCCGATTAGATACCACACAAAAGCCACCACACGCAGATTCAATAATAGTGACTATTAACCTACCCTAGCTTAAATAAGAGTGACCATGCTAACCCGCCACAGTTTAATTGGTAGTCAGTAGGTAAACTACACCCTCATCGTTGACCAGGCAGGCGCCAACACCTGGCGGCGATAAAAACTACACCAAACAGGAAGTGTACACACCCGGGACATAGATTATACGGTAGTTACTTGGACCATGATACGACAAGACATACTGACACACAATCACACTATACACGCTAAAGTTTGTGTGTGTGTTTTAGTTTGTTAACAATTTCTTGAGATCTAAACTGATGACGATGAACGATTGAAACATGAAGATATATATATTATATAAATATATACTTAGTATAGGTGGCGTTTACATAATTCACTAATACTTAATTCACTTTATTCGTATCTAAAGTTTATTCACCTAATTCACCATCATCAGCCAGAAGACGTCGACTGCTGAACATAACCTTCCCCTTTTAACCTCCACACTGAATGACATCCTACCACCTGCATCCACTGGATGCCTGCGACTCACAATGTCGTCAGTCCATCTAGTGGGAGGCCTAACTACGCTGATTCTTCCGCCGGTTCGTGGTCTCCACTCAAGAACCTTTCTTCCCCATCGGTTATCGGTCACCTAATTTACCTGGGTGTATTAGCTATAGTAATAGTTATCTTTAAATAAAATAAAATAAAATAAAACGTGTAAACCAGTAAATAAAAAATCCGACGAGGTGCAGAAAACTCGGAATGAAAAACCATCATATAAAGGAAAAAAAAGAAGATTTTATGAGAAGTGGGTGCAATTAAATAAACGGGATTCCCACCAAATTTTCTACCCTTAGAAATGGTTACTTTCTCTACTTCCGTCTGTCTGTCAATTTATAAGGGTTCCATGTCGGGCTACGGAACGCTAAAATTTTAAATATCGCGGATGAAATACAGGATGTATGTAACTCGTGTATGCTATAATAATTATGATCTGTGTCTTCTAATAACGTTAATAACTTACTATTATTTATTCTGTGATCTAAATTCATTAAACCACTCCCACGTGTCTCAATGTCACAGTTAAACAAATCAATCAGGAAGGCGAGTTAATCTCTCTATCGACCAGCACCGACAGTATAATCAGTAGGCGATGTTTGCACAGGGAGGGTAGAGGGTAGCGTGGGAACCAGCTCTCGCGAGTCCTCTCACCCGGCACCCTCGCGAATGATCGCGTACTTATATACATATTATTATTTTGACTGTGGCTTTTATCGGTCACTCTCACCCCTCGCGAACGTAGTCTGCATGTAAACTGTGGCTTATTTCGGTCACTCGCGTTTTCATTTGATAATGAAGGGTGCTGTGAAATAATTTTGTATTCACAATAACTAACTGTAACCATACACTGGGGACACTTGACTTACATTTTGTAGCTATTACTTGGTTAGTATTAGTACCCAAGAAATTATTCGAAAGAAATTTAGTACTAAATTGTACATCCAAGTTTGACACTTCATGATATCACAGCACACATTATTAGAAATACAAAAGCTGCGCTGCTTATCTTTTGAACCCTTGAAGCAAACAGAGACGTTGTTATCTGTGTCATGAGAAATGAGAAATTTGTCAAAGAAACAGTGTATCCTATCAAGGAATATAGACTTAGATGGATCCTTGATCCTATGAAGACGCCTACTTGGCGTACCCTATCTTAAAAAAACACGGGTAACACCGCGGGATGGTATTAGTTCTAGAATATAATAAACTTAGACAGAAAATTTAAATAGGTAATCATTTTTTTACAACCATGAAACGTTTTTAACGAATAGCCACAGGCAAATTAAGTATGAGATTCTGTAGATTATTATCCAAAATAAACATCAGCGCTCCAAAAACTCCATGTTATAAAAAATATAAAAATGTACACAATAGATTTCATTTTCATGAAAAAGGATCAATAATAATTAAAAAAAATGTTCACAAATTTATCTATACTTATAATATATAAAACTGTAGCAGATCCAATTCTGTACATTGAAGTTTTTTTGGACGGCACTCTATAATCGATACTGAAACCAAAACTATTTTTCTCTCTCTATAGTCTGTATTTTAGCTGCGCATCACGCCGTTACTACTGAATGCATTTAAATTGAACTTAGCGTGATTTGAGTTCAAACTATAGTCTTCAATAAATACATTAGAAATCGGAAATACCAATCGGAACCAGACCAGTAATCTACATTTGCGTTACAGGATCACGCGTGCATTGTGCATAGTGATGAGCGGAAGCGATTCCGCTCCGCTTAGAATTTAGAGGAAGGGTTGTGACACCTGCAATATAAAAAAAAAAACTTTTAAAAAGTCATAATGCCGCCGTAGTAGGGAGGCAGGATGTGGCACAATTAGATGCATGCTTATAGCTGTTTTTATACATGTCCGTCTAAAAGCTTGACAATCTTTTGGACTATATTTATGCGTTGAAATTAAAT
Source organism: Agriopis leucophaearia (assembly GCA_949125355.1). Lineage (NCBI taxonomy): Eukaryota > Metazoa > Arthropoda > Insecta > Lepidoptera > Geometridae > Agriopis > Agriopis leucophaearia. The sequence goes on from OX421262.1 coordinate 3,465,716, forward strand.
CCTTTTTAACCGACTTCCAAAAACGAGGAGATTCGCAATTCAACTGTATTTTTTTTTGTTATCTTAGAGTAGCTATACCTAGTCTGTGTCTCAGAAGTTTCGACCGGGTGAACCAATTAGATGATTCTTTTTTATTTGAAAGCTGGTGCTTCCCGTGTGGTCCCATTTCAATATGGTCCAGTTCTGACATTTTTATGAAGTCTGTTTTTTTTATATTGATAATTATAACGGCTTTAATCGCGTGTATTTTGAACTTGTAAATAATTTCATAATATTTCTATACACATCAGCGATAAACATATATGTATATATTATCATTTAAGACTACCTGCAACCAAGGAAACTACTACCAAGAATGATGGTTATATGATCGTTCTTGCTACTACATAGTGTTCAAAACGTCAGGAATTAAAATAATCTAAAAAATACGTAATAAAATCAGTTAAAAGTGTTTATTTTCAATGTTTAGTATTCGCAAAAACCTAAGAAATCATTACATTTATCTTCTCCACATAGTATACAAGTTGATCACATTAAAAACAGACTTCAAAAATATTTATGACGAAAGTGCCCATAAAATTTGATGGTTGCCCTCAATTTCCCTGGAATCCCATCATCAGATACTGACTTGGTGACAATGGAATCAATTTGGAAGTATATCCTACCGAACAAAAGAACATTTTAACTCGTAAACCACCCAACAGAATTTAATGCGGTTTTCACTACCAGTTGGATAATTTTCACGGAAGTTTTATCTACACTAATATTATAAAGAGGAAAGATTTGTATCTATTTTTGTATGTTTGTATGTTTGTAATGAATAGGCTCCGAAACTACTGAACCGATTTGAAAAATTCTTTCACTGTTGGGAAGCTACACTATCCCCGGGTGCTACACCAGGCTATATTATATTTTGTAGCGAGGCCGAAGGCCGAGCTTACACTCGTGCGAAGCCGGGGCGGACGGCTAGTATATAATAAAACTTACGTAGACCCTTGCGAAACCGGGGCGGGTCGTTAGTATGAGTATAAAAATCTACACCAACCAGAACCAGAAAGAGATTTTTGGGAATAAGTCCCCGTTTGACCACCAAGGAAATCAATAAAAATAAAGGGGTAATCAATTTATTATGTGTATCATTTTATTCAAAATATCTCTTCAGTGAGAATAAAATATGACCACGGTTTTTGGGAATATGTCCGAAATATCCAGTTTTACCCGACAACGCACAGCAAGCAAAATGAAAGACATGTCATTATGATTAATGTATATGTGTCTTATAGCCTATATAAAAGTAGATACTATATAAAAATATTACGTTTTTTATAAAAGGGCAGCTTTTTTTCATATACTTTTTAATGAATGTTTCCTTGAACGCAAAAGTACCGAACCGATTCTACCACTCGCTAGCTTTGATGCATTTTTCTTCACCCTTCGCCCTTAGCCCGGTGCCCTACTAACTAGACCAGATAACTCTGACCCTCCAACCATCAATGAATCTTCCCTTTCCCACACAATCTTCAATCGAGCTGAAGGGGACAGCGGCTCATCTTATTCTGGTTCTTCCCTTTCGGAAGACGTCCGGAAACACCGGGGGTCCCGTTACGTATTATTTGATTTTCATCTCTTTTGCTCTTGAGCAGGTTTGTAAATCTATCTCGTTTTAGACTTGTTGCATAATAAGGGAGTTTTTGAGGGGTTCTTGAATAGATGCTTGTTCTTAACTGCGTTCTCCTTTGTCTGGGGTATTCATACGTAAATCAATGTATTTAATAACCGGTAACATCTGGCTTTGGACTTATCTGATGATTTTTACAAACTTTCGATCAAAGTATGTTCGCATCTTACTTTTACTTTCTCCCAATTTTTGCTAAGCCAGATCATCATAATCATTTCAGCTATAGGACGTCCACTGCTGAACATAGTCCTCCCCCGTCGATCTCCAAATGGGCCGATTGGAAGCGACCTGCATCCAGCGTTTTCCTACGGTCTCTTTTAGGTCGTCTGTCCATGTGGAAGGACGACGTGCTACGCTACGCTTATCGGTCCGTGGTTTCCATTTAAGAACCTTTCGGCCCCATCTGCCATCTGTTCTGCGTGCTATGTGCCCTGCCCACTGCCACTTCATCATGCTAACCCGGTGGGCTATATCGGTTTCTTTCGTTCATCTACAGATGTCCTCATTTCAGAAATAGAGTAGTCTCCTTTAAAAAAAGAAAAATTTGAATATTCTTAGAAAACGGTGATTTCTACCAAGGTCTAAAGATTTCCTACTTGTCTCTATGACCACGTGCAGCAGCAGAAAATATAAGTGATAACCATACTTTAAAACAGTAATAGAAATCTGTAACTTATAGTAAGAGATGACTGGATTAGGTTAGCAGAACTAACAATGTTTGTAAAAAATATTCAGGTCTCGAAGAATATCACCACGTTCCTTATAAGATTTTGAGCGAAGGGAATTTAATAAGCACATTCCGAAAACTTCAGATGTTCATGTATACTTACAAAAGTTTTATTATAATAACTCATCAAATCTGATTTTTATTTTCCTTCAGGGCAATGCCCTATTATATTATGTTTACACCCACGTCTATTTGAGATGAGCTTATCCTATTCCTATTTTTAAATTGTTTTTGTGTTCTTATTTACAAGACATAAGGTACAATTATGTTTATCCATCTATATACTAAAACTAATGTTAATTTATTTTCCATTCCTTTTATATATTTTTAAATTACGGTTAAACTGCAGGAATCATTTTGTTTTCTGGGAAACTAATGTATCAAATAAGCTTATCACCTCACTTGATGCGCGTTCACTTATCTTGCAGAATAGACCGGCTGCATTGATACCAATTTTAATTCAAATTCATTTAACCTTTACAGTGTTGAAATAGTGTACTAACAAACTTACACCTAATTACAAATATTTTGCATTTTTTTAATGCTTTAGATGGCAAACAAGCAGACGGGCCGCCTGATGGTAAGCAATCACCGTCCTCTATGGATACCTGTATCACCAGGGGCATCACAGATACGTTGCCGACCCTTAAATACTCTATTAACAACCCTTTTGAAGATCCCCATGTTATAGCTACTCGGAAATGCCGTAGAAAGGAGCTCATTCCACATATTGCATGTGTAAGGCAAAAATGAACGCGTAAAACGCACAGTGTGCGATTTCCACTGTTCTATGATATTTATAACATGAAGTGTGATTCTTACCATCTATTGAACATTTTCGTCATCATTCCAGGGCTCGACACTTTCGCGTACGACCCTCAACGGTACGCCATGGACTACCACAGTATTGGCTTCAGGGAATGCGCCGCAGAAGTGGCCCGGTACCTCGTCAGCTGCGAAGGGTTAGACATCCAGGTAAATCCTTCGATATAGTTCACTTCGACCTACATACATTTACCTAGGCTATCTTTTCAATGAATGTTCTGCGAAGGTTGTGTGGAAGAGATAGCTTTTAGCAATTTTTGTAGCGCACTCGAATGTTTACACCGGTGTGTTCGAACCACTTAGGAGCTAGATCCCACACCAAGCCAAGAGTGTATTTTTTTCTACGTGCGAGAGCACCGTTACTTAACACAGATAAATCTCCTACCCTATCATAGTAAAAAAGGTCGCTAGTCTTTCAGTAGTTTTTAAGTCATTTTGGTCCTATAATAATTATCTTACTTATACTAAAAATTCCATTTATTTATCCAGGATCCCCTGAGACTACGCCTCATGAGCCATCTCCAATGCTTCGCGGCGCAGAGAGAGCTGGCAGCGAAATCAGCCAACTGGTACCCTCAATATCCATCTACGCCTGTTGCGTCGCAGCCTGCGATACCCCAGCATGGTTACACGGACCTAGGACACAGGTATTGTATTTAATGTAACGGTGGATAATGTATATGGTGGATTATAACTGGCCGTATAAGTGTTCCGTCTGTGCTCGAGCGGTTAAGTTTGGCGGTCCCTACTAAATATTTAGCAGCTCGACAGCGCAACTTGTTCCGGGTTCCCTGGTGCAGAACGGATGACGGTAGGTTGGCGCCAGTGCCAAGAGCGCTGAACATGCTCAATGCCCTGCTGGCCCAGACCATGGAACTAGATTTGTTTCAGTGTACGGAGGCAGAGGTTCACAGAGTGACAAGGGATTTTTATAATAATATTAAGGAACGAATCCATAAACCTCTGAAATAAAGGCTGTAAATGTAATATAGTATTTATTTTTGATTGATTTTTTTATATTTTGTTTGTTTTTTTTTATTTTTTTATTATTTCTTTTTTTCTTGTATTTTTAAAGTTTATTAATGTAAAAGTTAAGGTTGTTAAATATTATTTAAAATTGTATGATTATATCCATGGGTGGGTGAATTGGGGTCCCCTGTAACTGCCCACCTAATTGTATGTTAAAATAAATAAATAACTGTAAATCACACTAATATCATATAAATGTGAAAGTTTGGATGGATGGATGTTTGTTACTCAATCACAAAGAAACGGCTGGATAGATTTGGATGAAATTTGGAAAATACATTGCTTATGTCCTGTATTAACACATAGGCTACTTGTCATCATCATCACCGATTTTAATAAGCACGCGGGTGAAACCGCGGGGCGCAGCTAGTCTCATATATGTGAAAGTTTGGATGGATGGATGTTTGTTACTCAATCACAAAGAAACGGCTGGATGGATTTGGATGAAATTTGGAATATAAATTTCTTATGTCCTGGATTAACAAATAGGCTATATTTCATCATCATAATCATCACCGATTTTCATCACCACGCGGGTGAAACCGCGGGGCGCAGCTAGTAATTTATAGATTTGTCCTTGAATACGTAACACAGGGCAGGCCACATCGCTCGAAGAATTGATGACCGATGGGGAAGAAAGGTTCTTGAGTGGAGACCACGAATTGGAAGACGCAGCGTAGGTAGGCCTCCCACTAGATGGGCCGACGACATTGTGAGAGTCGCGGGTGTCCAGTGGATGCAGATGGCAGGATGTCGTTCAGTGTGGAGGTTAACAGGGGAAGCCTATGTTCAGCAGTGGATGTCTTCTGGCTGATGATGACGTAACACAGTAATGTTTGCGCTCTAACTGTAAACAATAACTGAGAAAAGTGGGGTGCTTACCCAGGTAGAGTCTTTAAAGAATCTCATTTCTAAATTGCTACTGTTTATTTCCACAGGCACGACATACCAGCCTCGACAGCCACCACGACGATAGCAACCCCAGCGGCGATCGCCGCGCCGCTCTCTGCAGCTCCTACCTACCCTCACTATCCTCCGGGACCACCCGCACCTCCAGCCCCCCTCGGTCCACACCCTGCCCCACCAGCCCCCCACTACCCCACTCCATACCCTCACCCCCCTCATCATCAGTACTCGCAGAACAGCTCCAAGCCGTACAGACCTTGGGGCGCTGAACTTGCGTATTAGATATTTGAAATTATGTAATCTTGAGGTTTGATTGAGAAAAAAGTACTGTGACAACATTCATGTAAAGAAATAGTGGGAAGATACGGGACGAACTCCTTGACGTGAACCGCACAAATTGGGCCCACGGGCCTAATCGATTTCAGTCATAATCGAACTGGCGTTTGTGACAGCACGTGAAGTACTTGCCAAAATTTTGTATGAACCGAGCCATATTTAATGGGTACAATGTTTGGCCGTCTTCCCTCTTCTTGAAACAGTCGTTGTGTGACAATAATAAAAGAAATTAAAAAGTACAAAATGGTAAAGAAATAATTACAGATCCACTTACTTGCTAGTTTTAATCATATATGCGGTTTCAGTCGCGTTCCCATGTACCTCTGTTGTATAGCCAAGACATTTTAAACTTTTTCAAATTAATCATTACTGTATTTATGTTGTTAAAAATCACATTGCAAATGTTTCAAAGCAATTTATATTTTATGTTTTGGCGAAGGAGATCAAAAATCTGGAAATAATATTATTTCGATCTTCAATCTTCGCGAAAATTAAAAAAGTTTTTATCTTCAAAAATATTGAAAATGTGTGTTGTGCGAAAAATCTTTCGCATATATTCAACATTGTTCATTTAATGGCCAAGGAGCTAGCTATCATTGGTACAACTAGCATATTTCAGGTCAAAAGAATACCTAACATATTCCAGAATACCCAGGAAAGGTCTTCTTTTGAACCGGTAAGATTCAAAAGAAGACGTTCTTTTGAATCTTACCGGATCAAGAACATGCAAAATTTCAATAAAAAGCTTACAGATTTACGTACTTTTACCACTTCAATCAAATTTACAAGAAGCTGTTGTGATCGATCTCAGAGTTTAACGAAAATGTTCAAAATAATTATTTTTTTGAGTCTCTAGTGTTAAGAAATAATAATATTTTATAAATTGTGTAAGAACGATAAAGTTTATGAAGATAGTATATTGAAAGTCACTAGAGTTACGTTTAGGACCAAAAAACAAGCTTTAATACCTACTTAAGATGATGAAACTTTTAGAAGTTCTATTCATGCGTTGTGTATAGCTGTTCTAAGACTGTTTTACTGTATAATAGTACATCAAAGTAACGAATTTATTCGTTTTAGACACCGAGGTTGTGAATCTTACAATAATATTTTAATAAGCTTGCTTGGAAGCTTTGCTTTTGTAACCATCGGGTACAAAAGCGTACTATAATCAGACTCCCTTAAAAAATTAATTATAAGCAAGTGCGAGTTGTATTGTCGGCTTTTTGAGTCGAATACGTATATGTACATATCATGTAAATACTTTTTGAAAAGAGAAATAAATTATTTTAAACATAATCCTTTTAATTTTTTATATATCAAAATATGTCCTTCCAAATATTTGTTCCTAATGTATAATAGGTACCTTAAAAAAGTAGCCTTCAGTCGCAATCTGTTCTACGTTGTAATCTCGACTATCTATATGACATCTTTCTGAACCAGCGTCGGCATGGCCATATAGTCGAGGTGGCGTTTGCCAGCCGGACCCAGCCTGCAGGGCCCCCCACGGACCTGGCTTGCGGGGCTTGCCGCAAATCAAGCTGTAGGTAGAGTAGAGGTCCCGCGCACGCGCAGCCTAGCCAGTCTCAGGCCCCGGGCTTGTGGGGAGCCAGCCGGGCCCTTCCGGCCCAGTCCGACCCTGCTCTCAAGTACGACAACCGCTTACCAACGAAGTCAGCGTACACCACTGAGTCGGTGCCATATAAAACAGTTCAATTATCAGGGAAGGGCCTGTCCGTATACCAAAAGTCTTTTATTTTACATTTGACAACCTTTATATTGGCTTGGCTTCACTGCTAACTAACTAACCACAGATTATCAAGAGAGATGGATAGTACAACTCTTCGATGGCTATTATCATTTGTTTTACCAGATCCATACCAAAAATTCCACTATCCATCTTCTGGTTCCATCATCAGGCCTTCTTAACCAAGTGTAATAATAACTCGACCTCGATTTTGAGTGTTTTTGATTCTTTTTTTTTAAACTAGGTAATGATTATTTATAAATGAAAGTACGAATAGATAAAAGTACAAACATTAACCCTTATACCACCTGTGCAATGCAACTGACCGCTCTTTAACAGCTTACTCGATATAAAACTGTATAAATTACCTGATTACCATCGCACAGGTGTTGCTAAAACTCTAACAATTAACGACCCTATGTCCAGAAAGTACTGCAATAATCCAGTTGGGGGTCAAATAGAATAAATTCAATACTACGCGTCCCACTTGAATGCTCGTATGGGATATCGCCACCCCTGTGTTTCCCACGCTTTCTATCTCCCTCGCTCTGTATGCGGCGTTGTAATGCTGTCTCTGTCTTACGTTACTTCCGTAGGAAGAGGCGCTTACGCAGGGTGCAAAAACAGCGGTTTTTGTACATTCGTGTGTGCGCCGTGTGGCGGTATTCTGGATGTTGGCCGAGCGAGCATGTGTGCCGAACTTTATTAAAGAAATGAAAAAATTTGTTGAACAAAATTATTGTTATTGCCAAATCAACAGGCACTCGAATAATGATGACAGAACTAGACCAAATGAAAATGGGACCACACCGAAAGCACCAGCTTTCAAATAAAAAAAGAATCATCAAAATTGGTTCACCCAGTCGAAAGTTCAGAGGTAACAAACATTTTTTAAAAACAGTCGAATTAATAACCTCCTCGTTTTTGGAAGCCGGTAAAAAATACATAAATTGAATTTATTTTAAAACCCACGCAGTTAAAGAGCTTGATAATCTTCAAACAACAGCATTTTTTCCATAAATTATCGCTAAGAACACTCTCAAATCAAGTTATCTTCCAATAAAAAATTACATCGAAATCGGTTCAGCCGTTTGGGAGCTAGGATGCCACTGGCAGCCTCTTTATTGTCTTATACCTGCAAAATGTGGAATGAGCTCCGAGAAGCTACAACATGGGGTTCTTCAAATGATGAGTTAATACCTTTAAGGGTCGGCAACGTATTTGTGATGTATCTGGTGTCCAAGTATCCATAGACGACGGTGATTGCTTACCATCAGGCAGCCCGTCTGCTTGTTTGACACCTATGGCATTTTCAGATCAAATAAAAAATACAGACGGATTGCGGTGTAGGTACTGCCAAAGTGAAGCCAAAATCGCTTCCAATACTACGTGAATTCCCAGTATAAATACACGACTCACGCACACATTCATACGAATTCAAAACTACGTGAATTTCATACAATGCATGTTTCAAAAAGTGGCTTCACTTTTCGTGTTCGCCGTAATCCATCTGACTATTTTTATTTGATCTGAGTATATTAAAAAAAGATAGACACAGAGATAATTATTATATACATTAAACGTATAACACCCCTCTATTTGCGTCGGCGCTGTTACAAGTAGATACGATTCACAACTAATAATCCGAATCTTGACATGAAATTGCACTTATAATTAATTTTTTTGACATTTTTGCACACATGATCATCCGACCCCAAACTAAGCAAAGCCTGTAATATGGCTGCCAGAGACTGATATACGTACATATATATTTTTATATGAATACATAATTAGATATTAATGCCCAGTACCCTTAGTACTTACAAGATTTGACAGTTTTTGAAAACTTTTGTCGTTTTCGTTTTGTTCCATACATTTTAGTAAAGTGCCTCCAGCGGAAACGCGGAGGAACTAAAATCGGTAGTAATCGGCAGTACAGTTGCTTCACTCAGTACTGGTTGCTTCATTCAAATACGAAAAAAGGTTTCGAATAGCTTTCAGCCCACCAATGTATGGAACAAAACGAAAACGAAAAAAGTTTTCGAAAATTATCAAATCTTGTACTAAGGGTACTGACATAGAACAAACACAAATTCTAGTATATGGAATGCGGTGCTGGAATGGGTGTTCCCCGATTGGTTACAATGTGGGTGTCTTCAAATCTCGAGTGAATCGGTTTCTTCTAGACAAGCGTGCTCCATCGTAGACCGCATCGCGCTTAACATCAGGCGAGTTGGCAAGCCTATTACTGAACTAAAAAAAAACACACTAATGTGTGTCCTGTGTGGGAATCAAACCCACACCCCCAAGCGCAGAAGGTAGGTTCACTACAAACTGAGCCACCGGGGCAGTCCAGAAAGTCCAGGGGCCTTACCCCTAGCTCGAAAAGTTGACTCGCATAGGTGTTATTTGTCTAAACGGTACCATCAACTACGATAAGCGGTAGTTATTTGATAGCCGCCAAGCTTTGCTATTTTCACGCACACACGCATAGTAAAACGGATTTTCGTTCATTCAAGTTAGACGCTTTTAAACGATGCAGCTTAAATAAGTTGGTTAATTTTAGGTACCTATCAGGTACCTACTAAAAGTTGGCTCGCAAAAGTGAAGCTAGGGGTAAGGCCCCAGATAGGACATAATGCAAATTGCGCCAATGGTATAGGTGTACGAGTCAAAAGTTCAAGCCTTTTAAATAGGTATTTATTGTGAATCAGCGTACAGAGCGCGGGTCGGTGAAATTTACACAAAGAAATAGATTAAGCTTTACCTATAGCTAAATTTACCGGATTTCAATGGCGCCCACCGGTCCATGAACGACCTTCCAGCCAGGGTTATATGAGGTTATTCAGCAGGGGTGTTGATACGATAGAAATAGATGGGATCAACATGGTTTACCCCACATCAGACTAACAAGAAAGATATGCCTTAGAACGATTGTCGTGCGTGTTCAATTGTCTCCGTGTTTCATAAATTTTTGAAGTAAAAACTTTTTCAGCCGCGTGAGCTATTTATGGTAGGGACAAAAATTAAAGGTTCGCCTCACCAACATGCTAATGTAACCAATATTCCAAAGTTTTAAATTTTTAGGCTTCCGTGCCCTAAGGGTATAACGGGACCCTATTACTAAGACTCCTCTGTCCGTCTGTCACCAGGATGTTTCGCATGAACCGTGATAGTTAGACAGTAGACATTTTCGCAGATGATGTATTTCTGTTGAAACTAGTTCAGTCGGTTTAAACTGTACTAAAAACCCTTTTTCAACAGAAATAGGTTTTTTAGTATTTGTTGTATCAACAAATACTAAAAAAAAAAACAGAATAAAATAAATGTTTAAAGGGCCTTCATACAACAAATGTGATTTTTTTGCTCGATATTGATAACACATGGCAACAGGTATAGACGCTTGAAATATTCACAGAATATTTAGAGCACTTCACTATATATTCACTTTTAAATTAAAATAAAACAAATATTTAAGGGGAGCTTCCATACAAAAAACCTAGTTTTTTTGCCGTTTTTATAGATAATGATGGTACGAAACCCTTCGTGCGCGAGTCCGACTCGCACTTGGCCGGTTATTATTTCTGTCAGTTGTCCCCATGACTGCCTTTGTTTCTCTATTCCGTAAACCGCTTAAGGCAAAAACAGTAGGCATTTTTTTTTGTATTTGTTACACATATGCTAATAGTTCACGTGCAAAAAAAGAGCGGTAAGGTTTTTTGCTGGGTGAGTTCGACTTATTCATCAAGTCTGACATAGACTAGATGCCTTCGCACCCGCCACGCCACCTTACCATATCTTCCTTGTTGGTCTGATCTGATCCCACTAATACTATAAATGCGAAACTGTGTGTTAGTATAGTATGTTTATTTGTCACATGCACTAAACTCCGTAACAGCTGAGGATTTGAATGAAATTTGTTATGAAGTATATTTTTTTACAGTGTGTTAACTATAAGATAGTAAATACCCTGGATTAAGCTAATTTTTCTTGTAAGATAACGAGTGAAACCGCGAGATGCTGCTAGTTTAAAATTAAAGTTTTTGATCGAAAATTTAAAAAGTATTTATATTGTATCTAGTTATTCTCCAAAACGACGAGAACAATTTGAGTATTTTATTTATTGCGATGCTTTTTAACTATGTTTGATCAAAATCTGGAGGATTTAACCAATTATGTATATATGAAAACCAGCTTACAATCAAATAAGTATAAAAAACTAGTATCTATCTAATCTAATAACTTTAAACGAGCAATTCTTGTACATATATATACAATATTTAATTCGCGTATCTCGGAAACGGCTCTAACGATCATGTTCTCACTAATACACCTACCAAGAACCGCCGAAAGAAAGTTTCTTCTTAGAAGTTATTTGTTTTGAAGTTATATTATTATGTATTGTTTACTTATATATCTAGTAGCAAATAATAGGTAGCTGTAGTCAAATTTTGTAAGCACGTGACGTCAGAGATAATATAATTCTCCGTGGACAGTGCGGACGTAATGTTGACATCAAAACGTCTATTACGGATTACGTAGACGTGACGACACGTAGCTATCGTGCTACGTCTACGGTAACGTACACGGTGGAACTGTCCAGTTATTTGTTTTAATTTATATTTATTCACGGGACCGTCATTCTAGACATTATTACAATATTCATCATCATCAGCCAGAAGACATCCACTGCTTAACATAGGCCTCCCCCTTTGACCTTCACACTGAACGGCAGCCTGGGCAACGGCACTGGGCAACCGCGGATGCCCGTCACTCTCACAATGTCGTCGGCACACCATACGGCAGGCCACATCGCTCGAAGAACCGATAACCGATGGGGAAGAATAGTTCTTGAGTGGAGACCACGAACCGGAAGACGCAGCGTGGGTAGATCTCCCACTAGATGGACCGACGACATTGTGAGAGTCGCAGGCATCCAGTGAATGCAGACGGCAGGCTGTCGTCCGGTGTGGAGTTTTAAGAGGGAGGCCTATCTTCAGCAATGGACGTCTTTTAACTGATGATGATGAGGCATGCCCAGAACCTAAGCCAATCTCGACCTAACTGGCACGGTCCACGGGATTGACAAGAAGTGTCTTCAAATTCATAGGTGTTGCAATTTCCGGCGAGACTTTATTCACTCGAACATAAGGTTTTGAAACAAGGAAAATATTTAAAAACCAAACAAAAATACCTTTTATACTCCAAAACATTTTTAGAGAGTTACTAGAGTGTTTCTCTCAAGCGACTCCGTGTCAAAGTTCAAGAGGGACTTGTGAAGATGCTTACCCCCTCGACTTGACTGCCTTGCCTCCTCGCTAGTACTTAGGCATTAGGTATTTCGGTTTCATACTTGAACCAGATCTTCTGAATAAATTAAGTCTTTCTCTACTTTTGCCTGTTTACATACAAATCGCGTTTCTAATAGGTAAGTAGCATATGACCATATTGATCCAAACTAAGTATGTTGTCCCTGTATGTTATAGTGCCTAGTGCTTTTGCTCGCGACTTCGTACGCGTAGATTTTCATATAACCTTTCAACCTTTTTTTCCTCCCTTAATCCGGCCCTTGCGCAAAATAACATAGCCTCTACTGCGATCTGGTCATAGCACTCATAGCTAAGCATATTCGTAAAAACCGCATTTAAATTCGTCCAGTCATTTAGGAGATGTGCGTGGACAAACAAACAGACAAAAATTAAAAAAAAATTGTTAACGTTCAGCTGCTTAAATTTTGAAATGTTTATTTTAAGACGCCCTTTCCTTTTTTTAATATATCTCGCTGTTACAGATTTTTTTATCTCTACGTTTTTATTATATGTATAGATAGATAGTAAATAGCTTATAAGTATACATGACCGACGTGGCTACGTCAGTGGCAGACAATTTAAAAAAGTAACCATAGGATATGTCAAAGACACTGTCATCATTGGCGGATAAAAAAAATTTGAAAATACCCGTCAAGTGCGAGTCGCACTCGCGCACCAAGGGTTCCGTACAAACTTGCCTTCCTCTAACGAAAAGGTAAACTGTATTGAGGGGAAAAACATAACTTTGCCGTTGGAAAATTGTGGTCCACGTATACATAGGTCGCCATAGGTCGCGGTCAGTTTACCAACTGGAAATAAGTTTAAAAATGCATTTTTCCCTTTACTTGTGCTATAAGACATTGCTTCTTGCCAATGTTCTAGGTCAACGAGAAGTGCCCTATAGGATTTCCTTGCAAATGTCAAAATATGCTGCATAAACGGCCGTATCTATTGATTGCATTGACTTAGAAAATTATCATTTTTTCAAAGCTCCAAGGGATTGTAGACTTTAGTATTTGATATTAATATCAACTTGATACCTCCACATGTTCCTGAGAAAAATAATCTTAACAGACAGACAGACGGACAACGTCGAAGTGATCCCAATAAGGGTTCCTTTTGAGGTACGCTAATAACCGACTTCAGAATTTAGTAAGCGATTGAACAAAATTGTTGCTATTGTGCAACGATCTAGGTATATGTACTATTTATTATGCTACTCGAAGAAAACTATTCACACTATTATCAAATTCCGGATTAAACTCTGCACATACATTAAAAAAATACGTACCGAAATGAGAACCTCACTTAAGTTGGAATAATATTACATGATTATTCAAAACAAAATGGAAATCCTTGAGTGCAATAAGTAATAACTAATAATACTGGGTTACGCGGAAAAGGTAGACTAAGCCGAAAGATGTCCATAGTAGGTACCCATCATGATGCTATATATATAGAGTTGCGTGCATGCGTGGTTGCGTGCTACGGATGGGAGCTACGGATGTACGAGTGATGTAGCTTCCGCACCCCGCTCTCCTAATACCGATGCATCCAAATCGTGTATCTTCATAGCACATCTCACCCGGTCCGTTATATCTCTTAGCATAAGTGGAAACGGTCACATAGCTTCGTAGCTCAGCTAAAGCTAGCTTGTTTCGTAGATGCATAGCACATCTCTGATGGAAGGGCACCCTAAAACACTGATGCAAATAATTGTTAGCACCACTGAGTTGGTACCATATTAAAACTTCATACGCCGCCCCGTCTTTACAATATAAGGCCATGAATAGAATGGAATTTCTGAGAAAATAATAGATACGTAAAATGATCAAAGGGCCTACCACAGAATATAGTTCTGTGGGGCCTACCTTTGATTACTAGCCCAAAAATAAGTGTCGAGGTTAAAATCTACTGAATAAACATTCTTCTAATAAGATATTACTCAGTTTATACAGGGTTAAGCATATTATATTGACTGTACTAAGTTAAAAAGGAGGTCATTGTACCCATAATAATGAATAACATAAACTAAGAGATCAACCCTGTGTAGGGCCTGTGAGTCCCACTACATCACAGATTGTTATTATTATAATATAAACAAATTAATGAAGCGCACCGACATTCAACAGTCATTCGCTGGCGCTCAAATAAAGCGCACGTACTCAATCCATCTACCGGAGTTTCAATTACCCATTCATATTATTTAGGATAACCTTCTGTAACAAATCCAAGAGTCAGATACAACTACAATACAACACATATCAACCAAATAAATTATCCTAAACTGGTGACCCCGACGAACATAACCACAACAAAATACAATCACATCACGTCGGAGTTTTCAAATTCAACACAAACCTAATCCTAAATTGGTGACTCCGACGTACAATACAACTAATAAACTATTGAGTGCGTTTCAAACATCCGCGATGACCACACCAATCACCAACGTCGAGGAACAACACGGACTGCTCATGGACCAAAGCGCACCAGGCGCACCACCACCGCAGCAGCCCAGCACCAGCCGCATCACAGCAGAACTCGCACCAAGCACCGTCACCATTCAGACGCGCATCAGCGACTTCTGGGCCACACGACCTCGACTCTGGTTCCACCAGTTTGAAGCGATCATCGCGCCACAAAAAGCAACAGACTTATGTAAGTACCAACTAGTTATTGCAAAGTTAGGGCGCGACGAATTAAGTCAGATTAGCGACATTCTGGAGAACCCACCCAAAATAAACAAATACGATGTGTTCACAAAAAGGTTAATAATCACCACGTCACCTGTGACGGCATCAAGCCGGACGAAGTTAAGGTCAAAGCCATCACAGAGTTTTCACAACCTGAAACCATCGAAGAACTACTTACGACGTTTCCTCGGACTAATTAATTTCTACAAAAACAATATACCAAAAGCCGCGGAAACACAATCAATATTAGACAAATACTTACACAATACAAAAAAAAACAAGATCAAAATTACATGGATGGAAAAAGCCGTAAACGCATTCCACAAATGTAAACAATTGATACGAGAGGCAGTTATACTCACGCACCCGGACCCGACCGCCAAACTGGTGTTAATCACAGACACTTCAAATACTTGTGTCGGGGCCGCTCTACACCAATTAGTAGAAAAAAATTTACAACCTCTCGCTTTCTTTTCAAAAAAACTAACGACCACACAGATGAATTACAGAACGTACGATAAGGAGCTACCACTGATCCGCCGTAAAAAAGGACATTGGTTACAGTCCCGCTCAAATAACGTTCGGAAAATCTATCAGACTACCTGGAGATTTTTTTGTACCTGTACGAAGCAACATCAACGACCAAATCGCTCACACCACCTTATTTGGGTCCTTTCAAAGTAATCAATCGAAATACCAAACACTACACCATTCGTATGGGTTCTCGAGATGTCGTCATCTCACTTGATAGACTCAAACCCGCTTATGTTGTAACTAGTGGTCCTTACGAGTCACCCGACGCCGCAACCAACTTAGCGACGAAAGAGTCACCCGACTCAACTAACAATAACATAGCTAACAATAATACAGTCATTACGGCCACACAGCACAGCAACACAGAGAACAAAGCACAAAAGACGCCGCCAGTCATAACAAGATCGGGTCGCGCGGTGAAGAAAACGGTTCGTTTTGACATTTGAACCGGGCCGCCGCCGCAATCCGCACCACTTGACTGCAGACCACTTCACTACTCACAAAGCATCATCTATATATTTTCAACTTTACTGCAATTTCATCTACTTCGACGCTGCACTCTACGTCACATCAACATGGATCACCCTGAGAGCAAGCCCACAACATAGAACGCCGCAGGTGCTGCGCCCCAAACAGCGCAGGTCGACCACATCCAGGACACACACTATAAGTCACTGGTCACCGTCATGATCGTCAGCGCCGTAATCTCCACTGGCATCCTGTACGTCACGTGGAGATATAAAAAGCGGATCAAGCAAGACTTCAGTGGACAAGCGCGACACCATAGTCATAGCGCTACGTGTGTCGTCGATTCAAACCACACCTCCGCGTTTCCGGCAACCTCCCAGAAAAGCACGTTTTACGTTTAAACAAATATAAATTCGGGTAGTGCAGTGAAGTGAAATAAAAAACAAAACAAACGTATAAGTTAAAGTGCGCGTAGCTAACAACTAACAAGTATTATTATATCAAAAGACAATTTTATTGTAGTTATTGTTTTTACGGAAAAATATTCTATGTGAAATAAAAAGTAGCAAGTTATTTTTTCTTTTATAAGACAAACTTATACAAACAATGCACTATGTTAAATCAAAAATGTAAACATTCTAATCCAATTAATTTTTAATTCACTACATTTTACACACTTATTTTTCATTGTTCACTTTTACACAATTTACACCCTTTATGTTATCATACTTTTAAGTCATGTTGTCAACTTTAATGTATGTTTAATCTACTTTTAGCTGCAACAAAGTACTTACCACCTAAGTAACACATTACAGAATCTATTTTATCATGTAAATTTTACTAAAAATTTATTTTTAAGGGGGATGTAGATGTAGGGCCTGTGAGTCCCACTACATCACAGATTGTTATTATTATAATATAAACAAATTAATGAAGCGCACCGACATTCAACAGTCATTCGCTGGCGCTCAAATAAAGCGCACGTACTCAATCCATCTACCGGAGTTTCAATTACCCATTCATATTATTTAGGATAACCTTCTGTAACAAATCCAAGAGTCAGATACAACTACAATACAACACATATCAACCTAAACATATTATCCTAAACCTGAAATCGCGAAAATAATAATTGCTGTTCTATTAGTACACATTTTCTCAAGTGTCAATGACCGTTTTCTATGGAACAGCTGTTTTTCCCCCGCAATTTTAGTACCTATTGGTTCTATGGTAAAAGCTGTTCATAATGATCAGTACATTGACCTCCTTTCGGCTTCATCATCATCAACAGACAGAAGTTGTCCTCTGCTGAACATAGGCCTCCCCCGTTAACCTCCACACTGAACGAATTCCTGCCATCTGCATCCACTGAATGCCCGCGACTCTCACAATGTCATCGCTCCATCTAGTGGGAGGCTACTTACGCTGCGTCTTCCGGTTCGTGGTCTCCACTCAAGAACCTTTCTTCCCCATCGGTTATCGGTCCTTTCGGCTTACTACAGTTAGTATGCGTAGCCTTGTATACCATTATTGCATTCCTCCGTATAATTACTAATCAGGGCTCGAGGACACTGTTTACCTAATCCACATTCGGGTAGATTGACGAGGCAGCAACTGGGGTGAACATTACGGTGAAATTCGTTAATTACGCATTAATCACGCAATTTTCCCCTGGGGTTCAGGGTTGTTGGTTGTTTTGCTAAGGTTTTGGTACGTTTTTAATCTCCGACGCAAAAAGTAACGTCCTGTACCTATTTACGTATCGCGGATCTGCGTATCTGTATATATTTATATATCAATGCGTATCGACATATATGCGTATCTGTATGATAAAAAATACATTTACTTCACGCACTTGTTTGCTCCATTTACAAACTAATAATAATAATTATCAATATATAAAACTGACTTCATAAAAATGTCAGAACTGGAACAAATTGAAATGGGACCATACGGGAAGCACCAGCTTTCAAATATATTTTGTTTATCAATGGTTCACCCTGTCGAAAGTTCAGAGGTAACGAACATAAAATATTTAAAAATAAAACAGTATTATTCAGTGCCCCTTCCTTTTTGGAAGTTGGTTATATAAGAAAAAGTTTGTACGTCCTGATCATCATCATAATCAGATTATCATGTTCCCACAGCAGCACGCGTAGCACGGGCTGGGGACAAATTGTCTTTCCACCGTTTTCATCCCGCGAGAAAAAGACAAACGTATCCATATTCTAGCTTTGTCGCGACTACACACGGATGTAAACAGTGGAAAGACAATTTGTCCCAGCTCGTGCTACGCCTGCTGGGATATAGGCCTTCTATCAGAGAGAGGATGGGCCCTAATCCACCATGCTGGTCCAGTGCATGTTGGTAAATGTCATATGTATTTGAACTATTCATGTTCTTGATACTGATTTCCTCACGATGTTTTCTTTACCGTTTTTGAGCGATGGCAACGAAACTGCACATTTTTTTTTTATGACATTGAGTGACGAGACGAGCGATTTCGCTCGCCTGATGGCTCTTCACGCTTGCCCATAACAGCTCAACGCCACTCAGAATTTTGAACTTCAACAGCTCAAAACCCTGGATGGGCTCTGCGCTCGTCACTCCGAGATATAAGATGTCAAATCTCTGTGTGCCCTGTAATTTCGCTGGAAACATTGCCCTTCAATCCGGAACACAGTAGTGTTTGCACACTACTGCTTGGCGGCTGAATAACTGCATGGCAAAGGTGTGGTACTTCCCCAGGCGGACCCCTGCAAAAGAGTCCTACCACTACGACGCACATAATTTATTTAGGTGAAAAAGTCATTGGTTCACGCCGAGGATCGAACCGGGTGCTGTCACATGGCCACCATCCAAATAATTATGTACTTACTTGAGAATAATTAATTTTGACTCACCTAAGGCTATAAGACGATATAACCACTTGTTTGGGGTTAACCTACCACTCTTTGACTTACTAAGGCCTCCAAATCTGAATAAACGCCTCCTTAAGAGTGGGCGTAAAGCAAAATCTTCAATCTTTGATTATATTTTCACAGTAGTAAATCATGTCCAAAATCGAAAAAATAAATACGTTAGGAAACTTCAATATATAAGTAAAGGTCGACCCTGACGAAAACATGGTAGGATAAAATTTTCTCGATAGAAAACCATCACAAAGTTACCTCTAATTTTCAACATTTTTGGTTTGCATTCTGTTTTGGTACATATTATTGAACAATAAATTATGTAAATATTATCACTCATGTATAACCTAAAGCTGACCCTAGCAATTTTTAAAAATATTGTCTATTCTATAAGCTATGAGAGATAAAAGCACTTGGCGCTTACAACATTTTTAATCCGCGCAATACGCTGTCTTTCGTTTCGCGTGACACAAGCTTGAGGCATCGGTTTGTTGCACCGATCAGTAACCATCGCTCTGTTGAGACGGGTAGTCCATGTCAGTTCAGACGTCGAGTACGCAAGCTTGGTTCCGCGCGTCGTCGCGCCGCCCTTGTTTGTTATCCGTACATGCGCTGGGTGTGGCGAGATGCGCGGGGGAAACCAGAATTTATCCTGCCATTAGGCCCACTCTTAATGCTGTGGGATAAAACGCGATTGCGATTGCGCTAGACGACTCCAGGTGGCACCTTCAACCTCAACGACGATCACCTCTCATCACCTCCAAGGTCGTCCCTATTCCATAAACAACTACTACTACTACATACTAGTTATAAAATCCACGTGCAAAACTGAGATTCCCATCACACTTAGCGTCGCCGCGGAGCAAACATGACTGGGGATCGCAGCCCTCTCTCCTGCAGACGCCGCGACGCCCTAGATCTTGGACAAATACCCTAGCTAAATGTTTACACATATACTCATTGTACTTAAAAACATTCCTATATTACATTATTTTACTCATTAACCTTTTCTAAAAATCATCATCATCAAACGTCCACTGCTGAACATAGGCTTCCCCTTTTAACCTCCACACTGAACGACAGCCTGCCATCTGCATCCACTGGATGCCCGCGCCTAACTAAACTAACTACTGGAACTGGAACTATGTATGAATTTAAAAAAACATTTTGGATCGAAAATTTACTCAAATATAAATCTACTTGTTTTCCATGTTTTGCCAAATAATATAATTATAATCCCTGTACAACTCACACGCCGTCAAAGGAACCAGTTATACCTGTTCAAGGATTTATCTCGAAGGTAAATTCTGCGGTGAACGCTGAACGCTTTAGATGCGACTCGGTCCAAAACTAGTATTGGAAAATCCGGAGATTATTGAAAACAGGAATATTTCTATTGTATACCTGCAAACAATAACGCAAAAAACACTTTTTGTGCGCTCACATATACCTAGCATTTTTTTATTATTATTCATAACTAGCGACCCGCCCCGGCTTTGCACGAGTGTAAGCTCGGCCTTCGGCCCGCTACTATGACCCGCTCCGGAAACACAAAATTTCATCAAAATCGGTCCAGCCGTTTTAAATGTAAGAATCTTCTACGAAGTATTAAAAAACATTTTTAAAAACGACGAATGAAATTGGTAAAGCCGTTCTCAAGTCATAGCGTGACCAGGACAAATAGGGGTTCATTTATATATATATATATATATATATTTTTCACTTCAGCCTATAATGTTCCCACTGCTGGGAAACAGGATAGAGGATGGGCTCTAATCCACCACGCTGGCCCATTGCACATGTTGGTGAATGTCATACATCTTTGAACTTTTGAGGAAACCAGTATTTCCTATACCGGCTTCCTCACAATTTTTTCCTTCACCGTTTTTGAGAGATGGCTCCGAAACTGCACTTAATTAATAGTCATTGGTGCAGGACCGAGGATTTAACTGAATGCCGTCAGATTGTAAAGCACACATACTCGGCCAATATTATTAGAAACAAATCTTTTTGTATTTGAACTCACAACGCCTTCATACCCTGGCATGATTAAAATGGCAATGTGATATCACCTCATGAAAATAATTCTTGTTATCATTAGCAAAAAATACCTTCGTACTACCCCATTTCAACACAACTTATGTAAAGGAACGTGTTACTCCATTATTTCGTCAATTATTGTCTCATACACTGAACACCGGCAGTTAGTCTACAATGAACAGGACAGACAATCTTTTGTTAACACTCTATTATGTCTACACATAATGCTTGTTCATAATTGCCATTTCATATTTGGCACTGGTCAAACCTGATTAGGGTTGGTAGGTAAAATGGACGCTTCCTATTATTGACCGAGAGGTTTCAAATTCTAAAAAGACATGCGTGTTTATGTATGTTTGTACGATAACTTGTGTATTGTTGTTTTCTTAGCTATGATTGGTTAAAATTTGTTGAGCCGTTTCAAGAATATATGCTTTTTATCACTATCATCCTGCCGAATTTCGTTACGATCGGCCTAGCCGTTTAGTCGTGAAAAGCGAACGAACCGACAGAGGAACAGAATTACATTTTGCATTTATATATATTTAGTAAAATTAGCGGCAAACAAGCTTACGGTCCGCCTGATGGTAAGCAAAGCCACCGCCTATATGGACACCTGCAACACTAGCGGTGTTGACGGTGCTTTGCCAGCCCGGAGAGGTGTTGCAGACACCCTTTTTGAAACGTTTTATCTGGAAGCTCGGCGGGAAGACCTTTGGGGGAAGGATATTCCACACCTTGCAGGTCCGCGAAACAAAAGAGCGGAAAAAAGATTTATAATATACTTGCCGTCCGCCCCGGCTTCGCACGAGTGTAAGCTCGGCCTTCGGCCTCGCTACAAAATATAATATAGCCTATGTCACCCGGGGATAATGTAGCTTCCCAACAGTGAAAGAATTTTTCAAATCGGTTCAGTAGTTTCGGAGCCTATTCATTACAAACATACAAAAATAGGTACAAATATTTCCTCTTTATAATATTAGTGTAGATATACAGTAAGGGTAAGGATAAAAATAATGCAATGGCAAGTACACAGCAAGACTAATCTATTGTTTCTTCGACAGATTTGTGCTTCTTCTAATTTCTAAGTCCTTCGTTACACGCTCTTAGCTCTCTACTAGGATGCTAGCATCCCTCTGTTGGGGATGTCCTGGTACCAAGGCCGAAAGCAGGGGACGGGGTCTGGGTATTCAATGTCATGCCAACCATCCATTTTATAATATGTCGTAGGTACTTTCTAAAATATTGATAACTTATTGAATAGGTAGATATATAGTGTTTTATTGACGTTCGATATACTGTTGCATAGGTACATAATTATATATAAGCGTTGTACGGACCTGGGTATGTCCTAAAACTGCGACCAGAACCATCGGAGTGTGCCGTGATCGAACCGTGTACTAATAGGACGATGGGCAGCAGGCCTGCGGTACGTTCACCGTGTACTAATAGGACGATGGGCAGCAGGCCCATCCTCCGATGGTTCTGGGTCGCAATCCCCAAGTTGCCTGCCAAGCATGGGGATTATGGCAAGCAGCAGTGAAAGTTTACAGGCTGATGACGTGTTCTAATGATAGAGTAACTCCTCCCCTCCGAAATAATACCTGGCTGCGGCCTTGCCAAGACACAGAAAGACACGACTATTAGCACTTAAACCCGAATTCGTCGGGATTTCGGGACGTTGGGATTCGAACCCGCTTCTAAGCTCCTAAAGCAGGGGGGTCGGGCGCTACCGACTCAGCCACTGAGGAGCTGATCGTCCTTGATAAGTACCTACTAGATTTCCTGGTGTTGTATACTTTAGTAAAACAAGTCGATATTTGGTATGTTATTTTATTCTTACAACTATTGATTATTCTAGGCTAGCTGATGAGAAACATGGACTGACTTTTTAGTCACCGTTATTTGCAGACAAACAAATGATAAATGAATAAATTTTAATAGAATTATTAATTGAGATCAACTTCCTTAAATCTAATTTATTCTTATACTAAATATTCGATATAATATATTCTTACAACAAATTTAATATCACATAAACTTTGGTATACTCTCCAAATTTCATTAAAAAATTCAATGTCGGTGACTTTTTTACCGAAATGGAAAAATTTACGCGTGACAGGATATATGGATGGAGTGTATAATATCAATGGCAAAGTCGTTTTATAAATGTTGGCAGTTTTAGTAGTAGTTGTAGTAGTAGAAATCTGTGTTATTATGGAAACCGACGTTATAGTTTTCACATATTTTTTACAGCCTTTAAATAATTATCAATTTTAAAAAACAGACTTTTTATTTTTTTTAGTAAAATGGGCAAAGTCGGTACTTTGGTAATCATAATATTGCCATTAAAAAACCAGTTGTTTTTATTTATAAAGAAAACTACTGAACCGATGTTGATGAAATTTTTATGGGACGAACTGAAAGTAGGTATAACCACTAAAGTGAGATTTTTTCGTTTAGGAGAAATTTCTTAATAGTTTCATAAATGACGGAGTCCTGAGGTAACAAAGGAAAAAAAAACAACTGAATTCCGAAAACCCTTCTTTGTTGAAGTCGGTTAAAAAGGAGGAGGTTCTCAATTCGAATGTACGTTTCTTTGTATGTCTTTTACGCGATTACTCCGTAAATTATGAATTGATTTTGACGATTGTTTTATTTGTTTGGTAGGTCATACTTCAGAGTCCCATTAAATTTTTTATTGAAATTAAATCAGTCGTTTGTGAAAAAAAAACAACAAAAAATATATATACGCAGTTGACGTTTTGGTTTCTGGTTCCCTTCAGCAAAAGTTTTGATGAGGACTTTCCACAGAATAATAAAGTTCCTTTTTCTGAGTGATTTTCAATCTGTTTTAACTGTCATTTTTCTACTTGTTAGTTTGTACATGTAGTTATAGACATTTTTTAAATTTATTTACGTAATTTTATTTACATTACGCGGGATTTACTCACGTAAGATTAAGCCGGTTGAAACTATAGTCGGAGTAACCGCTTTAAACTTACGCTCACGTCAGATTAAAGCGTTTAAAAACATGTGAAAAAAACGCGTCCGATTGCATGTTAAAATTTTGTTATTATTTTCGTCTTGTTCTACTCACTTGAGTAATTCGCGAAAATAAAGTCTAAAACAAATAATACTGTATGAAAAATCACCATAAATTAGTCTAAGTATCCTATTTACTTTTTAGAGCCAAATGAAAGATTATGAAAATAAAAAAGTGAGAAGTAACCATGCCACATCTACTTGATAAATCTGCGACACCCTAATTTATCGGCTTACGTAAAAAGTCACCCTACATATATATATATAAGCTTACAAACCATTAAAGAAATACGTATATAATCAATCAGCGAAGCCATCGAAACAAATTATTTTCGGTGTATTTCAAAAGAAAACTAATTTCCTTTGCGGATGAAAATATGACGAAATTCACAGAATTTAATAACGCTAACGTACAAAATTTTATAACCACCGCAAGGATTAAGGACATCCACACTTGAGATTATTACAAATTAAACTACATAGTCTTGATACCGGACATATTAAAAGTAAAGCATTGAAATATAAATATTATATTGTGCTCTATAACAAGTCATTTACAATCTAATTTCAAATGAGAAATTACGAATACTCAACGCGATTGTTCTATTGAAGTGGGCCAATCGTCGACGTTTGTCATTTGAAATTCTGTTCTGTTTTAAATTTCTGCCTATCCGTTTTGCTGTTGTTTTTCAGGACCTGCGTTTTTAGTTTTGTTACGTGTTCCTCTCATGTGGATTGACATAAGTGCGACGAGGACAGGAACAGTATAGCATGCACAAGAATAGCTGGCCAGTTGTTCTGTTCTGTTTATTAGTTCTATGTTATATACGACATGACATAGGGCTCACTTTTCAATGCTTTGTTTTAGTCGGTCTGGTGTCAAGTGCAGTATCTAATGTCTATTAAAATACTTATATTCTTAGTCTACGAGTAACAAAACCCACCGCGCTCATAACGTGCTCACTAGTTCAATACTTTCGTTTATCATGTTCTGCGTTCTCTCATCCTCGTCTATCTCCATATTTCTATCGGCTTCATTATCGTCTAGCAACGTATATTCTGTTAGGATGCTGCTGGAGTCTTCACTGTCATTCACGTTGAAGTACGTGACTGTAGCGTAGCATACTCGAGCGTTGGCGGGGCTGCTTCGAGCCGAGTCGTAGGCGGAATCAGAGCGGTTTGAGTCACCAGTGCCGTAGCTCTCAAGGCTGTTAACTCTCGAGCTGTTATAGCTATTATAGCTGCTGCAGTAAGAGTTGTTTTCGTATGTGTCGTTGATGTGCAGCGGCGGCATGGATGTCCGGCAAACGCAAAACTGTGTGAGGTCAATTTCTGCGCGCGCGTCGACAGTGCCGCTGTATGATGGCGAGCGCATGAGCGCTGGGGAGGGAGAGACGCGGTTGCGGGGTGCCTTACGGCTTTTGTTTTTTTTGAACAGCTTGAAGGCCTGGGGACAAAGAAAATTCACGTTAGTACATTTAAAAGTCAAACATTTGAAGGGGAATGGAGTTTCAAATTTAAGGCTTTCTTTAAGGACGCATTCATTAAAAAGTTGTGTATGTATCAATATTTACATTACCTAATTGTAAAGTGCAAATCTCAGGTCAGACCACAAGATATAATGAGCGGAAAGGTCGTCGCAGGGTAATTTTAACTAAAGGCATCAAGCCTGTTTAGGCCAGATGTGTTCACACCCACCACGCTACCTTACCATATCTCCCTTGTTTCTCTGATCTGAAGCTATAGCCCATTGACTGACAAGAACATTGAAAAGCTTTCGCATTTCTGGTATTACTAGTAAAATTAATATTATTAATTATGAATATAAAAAATCTGACTTCATAAAATGTCAGAACTGGACTAAATTGAACTGAAACCAACTGCGAAGCACCAGCTTCCAAATAAAAAAAAAAACATCAAAATCAGTTCACCCAGTTGAAAGTTCTTAGGTAACAAACATACAAAAAAAAAGTCGAATTGAGAACCTCCTTCTTTTTGAAAGTCGGTTAAAAATATCTCTACGCCATACAAGAATATTTATAATGTTTTAAACTATCACGGTTATTCACTAAAATATGATTATTACGTCTTCCCGTGAACATGGTGCATGTCATCATCATCAGCCATAAGATGTCCACTGCTGAACAAAGGTCTCCCTCATTATCCTCCATACTGAACGACAACCTGCCATCAGTGCATGTAACTGTGCCGAAATATCGGGAGCTCCATTCGCAACCTTACCACGGTAAATATCCCGTCAATACTCATATAACTGTAATAATATTTATTACCTAATCATCAGAACCATTATAATATCGGAGCCACTTGATACGGTAGACATATCATATGTACCTATTAATTAATTACATTTTGATATCTAAGGGTTGATGTATGATACGAGATCCCTGCGGTAACTGATCGCTTGTACCTGGGGGTTCATTTATACGATACATCATTTTATCGAGTCCCCTGGCTAAGTAAGGTATTGGCTGCTAATGTAGGTCTATTGTTTGAGGAGCGGATAGCTGTCAAGACTAGGAAGTTATTATGTGCAAAGTGGATTAGCCCGGGGGGCGCACCACAATATATTTTAGCACTAACCCTCAACCCTCACTAACCCTTTATATCTGTGAACTGTCTGTGGTAATGACAATATAACCACTTGACAGCTCATCTCCCCCCCGTGATGAAAAGGTACTAAATTTTCAGCATGATCTTTTTCGAGCGGGCCAATCCTAGGCGCGAATTGAAAGACTTTTAGAATAAAGTGATTTGAATTTGGAAAGTCAAATTCGTGTGGAAACTCGTGGAAAACTCTAAGTACAAAAATGCCCATATGGCATTGTATAGAGGTTGAAAATCGAACTGGCCACCATAAGCAGACCTAAAAAAATGCGTTCACAAAGAATGTGAAACAAGACGTTGTGTTTGGTGCTGTGATTTTCAGTGAATTTTATTGCAATTAAAAAAACAGTCTAATTGATTACCTCCTCCTTTTTGGAAGTCCGTTAATTAATGTTGATAAAAAATATCGATCGATAGTGATTCTACTCCAGAGTTTATTAATTTATGGTGCCCTGGCTTTTTATTGTCTCGCAGAAGATGTGGAAAGTAGAGTATGCTCCTCTGGAATAAAGCCTGTCTTCGTCTTGGGCAGCTTGAAACCCTCGCTTCACTCAGGACTCTATATAACTCTAGAGTTCCTCGTTACGCTCAGGGTTCAATATGCTGCCCGCGACGTAAGACACTTAGTGCATAATCTACTACCTTCCGCCGTTTTTCCGAGAAGCAACATGGGGTACAACATGGGGTTCTTCAAAAGGCGAGTTAATACAGGGTCGGCAACTTATTTGTGATGCCTCTGGTATTACAAGTATCCATAGGCGACGGTGACTGCTTACCATCAGGCAACTCGTCTGCTTGTTTGCCACCTATGGCATAAAAAAAGTCTAGTAATTTATTACATTTTACGAAAATACTGCTACTACTCAAATTGGACAAAATATTGTTCTAATTAATGCACCTATTAAATTTAGTTTGCGATAATTAATTGGCTGATTGATAATAATTTATCTATTATTGTCAGCTTGATAGTTATGATAACTAGGTATTTGGGGCACCTCAATAACCTTTGCTTTATCTGCATGCACTCAGTATTAAGCACCTACCTACATTTTATTGGGGACATCCAGATTATATTACCGATCACCATTTTACCAATGGAGAAATCTGGTGTTTGTTTAAACAAGCTCCGTAAACTGAAATTATTTTATTCAATTATCCAAAAAGAAACTTTCGTTTCTATATAAATACTTCGACAGCTATTGTTAAATAGCTAAACTTATACACTTTTTATTACATTACATTACACTAATATTATAAGTTTTTGTGTGTATGGAAGTTTTTTACTTCTTCACGCCGAAGCAGCTGAACGGATTCGAATGAAATTTAGAATGAAGACAGCTTAATTTAAATTAACACAGGCAAATTTTTATACTGAACAATTTAAGAGTTTCTGTAGGGAACGGATGGTTTTCAGGGCACAGCTATGTATTAATATAATTTCAGTGCCTAAAGGCGATGCATAAAAGATAATTAATACTTATGTGAAGCTCAAAATTTAACCTTCCGAAATTGTGTGATAATTTGGAGTTGGTTATACTTCCACGTAATTTTATATTAACATAGATCACACCAATTTAAAACCCACCTAAAGTTTGTAAGCGAATCTAATAACAGGTAGTCTCAACCCAAGGATGGATTACTGTATGAAAGTAGTATAAACACGATGAATTATGCTTATACATATTATAATATACAGCAATCTATCCGTCGTTGTTGTAAGTTATTGGATAAAACCGCCTATAAAAGAGAACAAACAGTCCGGGGTTTGATCCCATCCGAAGCAAACAAAGTGAAGTGCAAATAAAACTGGGACATGGTTAAATTTAGCCGCAAAATCTACATACATGAAAGGCTTGACCGTTCATGGAATAGGGGTTTGCCCGCTCAGCATATGTGAAATGAAAGGTCAGAAGGGGGAAAACCATTTCATATCGTCTGTGGTTAACTGAAACGTCACATGTGTATGCTAATCTAGAAACAAACCCTTCTAAAATAGGTTTTTTAAACAACAGCGGTGTCCATATTAGAATTAGGTACAGAGATACAAAGATTATCATATTTTTTTCCTAAATACTTTTGCAAGGGATAACGAGGGCGACCTTTGTGGCATGAACGTAGCGAGGGCCGTTATCCACCTGCATTTCATCATATCTACGAGGAAATTGCAAAAAAAACACGAGTAATCACAAATTTTTATGTTAGAATTATTAAATACCCTCTTAAATTTGGAAATGGCACCATAGTGTAAAAAACATAAGATTCGTAACTGGTTTCCATTAATAACATAAGTAATTAGGTTTATTATTTGTTAAATTCAAACCACAGTTTTTCTGCGCTGCAAATCATATGTTGGGTATAAATAGCTCTGTTCCTACTTTTCAAATCTACATCTACACTAATATTATAAAGAGGAAAGATTTGTACCTATTTTTGTATGTTTGTATGTTTGTAATGAATAGGCTCCGAAACTACTGAACCGATTTGAAAAATTCTTTCACAGTTGGGAAGCTACACTATCCCCGGGTGACATAGGCTATATTATATTTTGTAGCGAGGCCGAAGGCCGAGCTTAAACTCGTGCGAAGCCGGGGCGGACGGCTAGTAAATAATAAAGCTATTTCCGAGTGGGTACGGCATATATTGAATACACAACAACAAAAGCACACCCACACCATTTATACTTATTTTTTATTATTATATAGACTAGAAGCGTTTCACGTTTTGAACCCTTCCTCGCATCATCGATGACGCAGTCTAGATGGAGCCAAGAAAAAACCGATCCACGTGACTTAAAGACTGAAATGTAGCTTTCAGAGAACAGATCATTCCACAACCAATTTGCTTTATCATATTATTTATCTACATCTATCTATCTATTCTATTCTATACATATAATAAAAACGAAGAGTTAAAAAAAAATCTGTAATTGCGAGATAACAAAAAAAAAACACACAGGGCGTCTTAAAATAAGCAGCTGAACACGATAGGACAGTTTTTAGAATTTTTGTTTGTTTGTTTGTCCGCGCACATCTCCTAAACCACTGGACGGATTTAAATGTGGTTTTCACGAATATGCTTAGAAATTACCAGATTAAAACATAGGCTATGTTATATCATTTATTTTAATTGTTTATTATTACATAAAAGAAATTAAAAATCAATGATTATTTTCTTCGTTACCCGAAACGTAATATGAGGATCGTCACATGGCCTCAAGCAAGGAGGACCAAAGTAAAGAGAATGAATCTACGCGTACGAAGTCGCGGGCAAAAAATATAGTCATATTATAAAGATAAAAGATTTGTATTTTTGGATTTTTGTGTTTTTGGATGTTTGTAACGAAATAACTCAAAAAGTACTAAACCGATTTAAAAAATTCTTTCACTGTTAGGAAGCTACACTATCCCCGGGTGACATAGCCTAAGTATATTATATTTTGTAGCGAGGCCGAAGGCCGAACTTACACCCGTGCGAAGCCGGGACGATCGGCTAGTTTAATAATATAACTACATAATGTACAAATACATAGATATACGGGGCTCCTGGTAATTACTTAGCATCCTCTTAAGGGCAAATCATAACAAACTTAATTTGTACGTTATCAGTAGAATCGGGGCCCTGGGCCCTGATTATACTAATCCAATTGTTTTTCAATTGTTACTGAATTGCCTATTTTTTTTACTTTTGACCCATTATCTATACAAAAAGTGTCAGAAGGGTTATTTTTGAGGCAATTCATTAACAATTTAAAAACAATTTTGTTTTTCACTTTTGACACTTTGTCTATACCAAAAGTGTCAAAAGGGCAATTTTTGAAAAAAACTTTAACAATTTAAAAACAATTGGTTTAGTAGAATCGGGGCCCTGACCGAAACGTAACTGCGTCATGATTTGACGACCGCTGCCTCTAATTTATTTATTTATTTATTTATTCATCAATAGAATGCTTACAGTTAAAACCAAAGCGCAAACTATTTAAATAACAAATATTATGTATTCTACTTAATTACCTACTAAGAAATAACCCTAAATATGAGGAAATTATATTAATACCCTAATACACAGAAAAGAGAAGGGTACGAAAAAAAATCTCACTTCAGTGCCTACGACAATTTTGGTAAATTTTCACTAGACGTATTTTAAAATCGACTATGATTATGTAGGTTGTTGTTAGGTTAGCGTTACACGGCTCGCTGATTCGCTATTTTAACAAGTTACTTCTGCGTCTTTTTTATTCTATTAAACTATAATTATTATTAATCTTTTCTCTAGCTCTATCATTAGTAAAGAGAGCCACAGGAAACTGTCCCGGTAAAACACTATAGAATCGGAAGAGATTTGGCTTACGTAAGTTCGGCATGGAGTATGGTAACTTATGAACCATGAGCCTTAGTCGTTGACTGCGGTTGACTGTACATAGCTTACGTTTGGTGTACGTCTTTACGTGGTATGTCGTCAGCTCCGATCCATAGTAACTATTATTTATTCGTGTCCCGGTGTAGGGGTTAGAAGCACCCCTACCCGTGGGAAAGGGGAGGGCCGACGCGCCACCTGTCTGCACGCTACAGCGGCAGACTAAATAACTCTACTCCCCCAGTAACACAGTATTTGCTACTTTTGTACAAACTTAACTGTAGAGTTGAATAGAGGAGCCATCGTCGTATTTAAAAAAAAAAACGAAAATCCACGAGTACAATTTTAGTTCACTTATTTGTCCAACTCAATAAATCAAGTTTGTCACTTTGCCGTGCAACATGAATTTTACTGAACTCCCGACGTAGAAAGTGGTTGATTTAAACATTTGAAAGTGTTT
The DNA here is from genome assembly GCA_949125355.1 of Agriopis leucophaearia. Classification (NCBI taxonomy): domain Eukaryota; kingdom Metazoa; phylum Arthropoda; class Insecta; order Lepidoptera; family Geometridae; genus Agriopis; species Agriopis leucophaearia. Next base: position 3,497,406 of record OX421262.1, read on the forward strand.
GTGTATAATGTACGCTTGTACGTAAGCGTATATGAGTAGATCTATGCGAGTTTGCCCTTCCTTCTAGCATAGCACCTAGAACCATGAAAAAAAAACACCCAAATATGAGGTGGATTTTTGTTAGAATTTTTATTATAATGTTTAACCCTCGACGCAATAAGAGAGGTGTTATAATTTTTACCTATGTATCTGTGTCTGTGTGTCTGTCTGTGGTATCATCAGAACAAATATAAATGCCAGATGGATTACGACGAAAACGAAAAGTGAAGCCACTTTTTGAAACATGTGTGCGTAGTCCATTGACGTTTTCAGTATGAAATTGACGTAGTTTTGAATGCGTATGAATGTGTGCGTGAGTCCGTGTATATAGGTACTGGGAATTCACGTAGTTTTGTAAGCAATTTTTACTTCACTTTGGCAGTACGCCGTAACCCAGCTGTATTTTTATTTGATCTAAGGTGGGTTCGTAGCTGAACCAATTTTGATTTACTTTTTTGCTTGAAAGGTGGCTTGATCGAGAGTATTCTTAGTTATGATTTTAGGCGTTGGCAAATTATCAGCTTCTTTATTGGGGTATAAAAAATATTTATTTATTTATTACCATACTATATGCGTGTAGCATCACGCCTGTGACATTAGCCGAACCCTGATTTTGTAACTGGCAACTCGCGATTTAGTCGCAAATTTGACAAATCGGCCATAGTGAAACTATAAAATTTGCGACAAAATCACGGGGCCGTTCGGCTAGTGTCACAGGCACCATTCTACACGTAAATAGTATGAGTTAAGCTATAAATGCATCTACCTAACTTTTTTTACAATATTTCCAGTACTCGCATTAGCAATAGATCTTTACTACTTATTCAATGTCAAACGCCAAGGCTACGTCATGCAAAGATAGGGCCGTAACCGCGATGTCACTAACATGAGACGTTGTTTGACCGCTCTATTATTCATTTCTCGTCATAGGACTACAATGCCTATAGATAAAATGCTACAAGGATCATTTAGCCGCAGTGAAGTTAGCCGTTTGGTTGCGCAATGGATTTTTTGGAACTAATTTGTTTATTGCGCAGCTAAACGGCTAACTTCACTGCGGCCAAATGATCCTTGAAGCACTATAGTAGGTACAGAGTATTATTTGTCTTTGTGACCGTTTTCTTTATGAACATTTAATAATATCTAAGGTGACCTAAGCCCTGCTCCGCTATCCGCTATTTTAAAATGCTTGGCTGTTTTGTGTTGGTTGGAAATAAACTAAAAGTATTAAAAAAAAACAAGCTATAAAAAAAATCAATAAGGAATCAGGGATCAATTATATATACCTGACAGAAATTCGCCAAATTAACTCCTGAGTCAATCCACTTATTATTTTTTACTTTGGTTTCTATAATTTACCGGGTTTTTTTGGAAGGTACACCAATCTAGCGCTTTTCAGGAGGTAACTAAGTGCGCTTTCGAAACCCTGCCACCACAGAATTAGAATATGACAGAAGCTGAAGCTTGACAATGTTAATGCAGCCACCATAGCTATCAGAGCAATGATCAATGATAAGAAGTGCGTAGCAAAGTCTACTGCTGTTTTTTTGGTATAAAAATAATATATTGGTTATTATCATTGTTGCTTTATTTCAGTGTTTATTCCTGTTCAATGAATGCTGATTATAATGAGAGAGGACAGAACTGACAAGTCAGTTCAAAGTTCCAGCAAAGGGGCGGTAACCGAATACTCACTATCATTTACACAACTGCAAGTATCACAAACTCATTAATGTAGTAGGCACCAAGTTACCAACTCATTCGAGGAAGGGTTGCACGTTGAAACTTTTGGATAACACCTACATAAAGTTTTACAATACGGGCTTTGATCTCATCAACCAAAACTTCGCAAGCAATGTCGATCTACCAAAACAAAATACGAAAGAAATCAACGTACATATCTGACGTAGATTTGATTTAAGTGGTTGTCATGCGTGTTTTTGTGTGTTTTCCAATAAAGGTTTCCCTATCAGAAATACAATAAAAGTTATTTTATTCTGTACGATCTCAATTGCCGTCTTTTATGAAAGCTTTTTCCACCACATAAAATTGTTGTTTATAAAGAAGTTCTACAATATCTAGGTACGACCTTTTATCGCATTTACAACAAGGAGTGTTCTGAAGAAAGAACTGTTGAATCGCGGTTTTATCATCGCTCTAGCCGTCGCCGCCTGAAAGCTCATCCACATATCAAAGATCTGTTGAAATTGCACTCTGCATTTTAAGCGATCTTTTTTACCTCACTCTTGCAATATGTGGAATGAGCCCCCCCCCCCCTTCCCTCCCCTTCCTGCGATATTTTCGCGTTACTATAACATGGGGTTCTTCAAAAGAGCTATTAATAGAGTCTTCAACGGAAGGAGGGAAGCGTATCTGAGATGCCCCTGGTGTTTCGGGTATCCATAGGTGACTGTGCTAACTTACTATCAGGCAGCCCGTTAGCTTATTTGCCACCTATGGCATCAAAAAAAAACTGGCGTTTTTTTTCTTCAGTTGCTCTACTATACTTTTTTGCTCAGGGTTATGCAAAAGTGAAAAGGTCAGAAGGTTCGCACGGCGACGACCCATGACCGGTCACGCGAAGGAAAGGGGCTCAGATGTGGCTGAGCTTGACCAAGGATAGCGACAAACCATAGGTCATTGTGATAATTACATACTCTGATATGAAACTAGAGGAACGACTGCATGAGGCCTAGTGTAAACATTTTCTACATTATTGGAACAAATGGTATGTAGGCACTATGTAGGCGTGTATCAAAAATACTTATAAATTAAAGACAAAAAGCTAGTCAACCAACGACAAAAAACTAAAGAACACTAAATAATATTGTTACAAAAACGAAACGAAATAAATTAAATGTGGAACGTAAAGAGGAGAAAATTAAGATTACTTGCTTAAATGATTGTCAAAGTTTTTACGCCAAAACAAGCGAAATAATAACTAGCCAAAACTGAATTGACTGTATTGTGCGATATCCCTATCCCTATCCCTACATATTATAAATGTGTAGATCAAATACCTTCACACATGACTTCTAACCAAGTAGAAGCAATACCTGATATCGGTTTAACTTGCAAAAATAATGCCGTTTGCGTGATTCAGGTAAAGTGTCGTATTTACCCATAATAGACGCACTTTTCATATTTGTGAAACTACGATCCATTTACACTCATTATTTTAGGAATTATTGAATACTTTATTAAATTTTTAATAATATTATTCGTAAAATTTAAGCAAATTTAATATTTTTTCGCGAAACATCGTTTTAGAACGCAATCTATTTTCAAACTATGGAACTACAAATCTGACGGCTGTCAGTTTGTTTGTTTGTCCACGCACATCTTTTAAACTACTAGAAGGATTTCAAAGCAGTTTCCACGAATATGCTTAAAAAATACCTGATTGAAACATAGGCCATATTAATTTATGATAATAATTTTTCTATAATTAGTTATAACGCCATCTAGCTTATTTTATAGTAATGTTGTCGTAATGATAGACTTCTACTTGCAGACATGGTAGGTAGGAAGACTGAAGCGGCTGTTGCCATATAATCTATATGTAAATAAAAACGAATCGCCGAAATGTATGTACCCGCATAACTTCCGATCGACTGCACCAAATAGTTTTTTTTTGTGTTTGTTATTGTCAGGATAGCCAACTGCTTTTGAAGAGGTTTTACAGTTTATTATGGAGTAATTTAAAGTACGTTGATTTTTGTATTGACTTCTGACGTGCTAATATACCAAGTCGACGGAGATTACAATGAATACATTTTTTGCCAGGATCAAACTTAAGTCCAATAACAGACACGCAAAGTAGGTGAACCCGCGGCATCTAATCTGATACTGATCTATCTATGATTAGCAGCTATTTTGGATGTTATGGTGGTAAACGAAAGCGGTTAAGTTGTTGGAAGGGTCGAGGCGCAGAAGGCGGGCAAAAAATATTTAGACATCATTGATTGGCAGTCTTTACGCGGAGTAATGTTAAATAACAGCGATTAATTATAGATACCGCTCCATACTTCCTACTTACTATTTACCACCTATTTACTAATAATTCAATAATAACGTTTGTCATGCATGACATTTCGCTTGACTTATACCATTTTTTTTTCCTTATTGGCTCCATGGCTCCACACTTCCAACGTATTTAACCACTGAAAGTAATATATTATTTGCTTGAAATATATTTGAAACTATGGACATGTCGGGATACCTGTATCGAGTCAGATTAAAACTAGACTAAAATCATACTATGATGATAGTATGACAATCCGCATTAAAATGTAGAGCAAAAAAATCTACAATAATGTCATAAGTGTAGGTATTATCTATAAAATATTCAGTAGATGTAAATAATCCGATGGATTTGTGCCTATTTAAAGTTCCGTTCGTGTTCGGTAGTGTAACATTTAAATTTGGCTATGTCAGTCTAATCGTCAGCCCACTAATTACTTTGCGCTACGCGTACGAAGTCGCGGGCATTAGCTAGTTGATTATAATATTAATGAACATCAGAATTAGCTTTGAGCGTTCGAACAACATTGATAAAACACTGTTTTAAATTATTGATAATGTCAAATAGACGAGAACGACAGAATTATTGTTGATATTGGAGAAGGTTTAAAAAGTATTAATCCAAAGTTAATGAATTCTTTGTGGGACCACCCCGAGAGATTTCTCTACAAAAAAACATATATAATTATATTAATCGGGTCGCAAATATCAGAGTAATTGGTGTACACACTAAAAAAATACACTTCATATTTTGGTTCGTCAATATTGATTGAAAGTCGATGGAACTAGGTGAACTCCTTTAGGAATTTAGAATAGCATCGATCATTGATCTGGGTTCCCAATCAGTTCTCAGAACAGTAACCTTTTGACATACAATACGAGATTGATAATCGTTTTGTTAGGTTTTTAGAACTTTCTATACCCATTTTGTTTAATTTTCGTACATTTTTACCGTAACAAAGAGTATCGATAGATAATAAAATGTTAACTTGTGGCATTTTTTTTAATATGTGTGTAGTTTTAAGTATGTTTGGGTTTGTGTTACAGTTAAAATTTGGTCATCATCATCAGCCGGAAGACGTCCTCTGCTGAAAATAGACATAGGCCTTCCTCTTTAACCTCCACACTGAATGACATTCTGCCATCTGCATCCACTGGATGCCCGCGACTCTCACAATGTCGTCGCTCCATCTAGTGGCAGGGCTACCTACGCTGCGTGTTCCGGTTCGTGGTCTTCACTCAAGACCTTTCTTCCCCATCGGTTGTCGGTTCTTCGAGCGACAAAAAAATTGAAAATAATGTAATTTTTTTGTATTTCAATAATAAATAAATAAATATAATGTCTTAAGCAGCAATTTTTTGTGAGTAGTAATCTAATTTTCCTAAACTGTCGTAGTTCCGTCATACATTTTGCTATTGTTTACGTAACGATAACTTTTTCGTAAGTGCTCGTATCTAAGGCCACTGATTGGTAGTTGTAGGTTCGTAGTAATGATAAATGAGATAGTAATATCACTTCAACTTTGACATAGTAATGAAGAGTTATTCCCAGTAACGATATTGGTTATTCCAAAAGAGAAACAATCCTGATAGACAGCTGGGATCGTTCTCCTGAGATATGAGCTGAATCATAAATCAAAGCAGTTCAAAAGTTGAGTGAGCAATCCGATTACTAGAGAGCGGTTAGACTTTATGTAATAGGATATTAGAAGGCAAACATTCCTTCGAAAAATATTGGTCCAGACACGCGTTACAAAAAAATGGTAACAGACATTATGTTTATTTAAACGCACACAACCTTTAACCTCAAACTAAGCCCCAAAGGCCCAAACGCATTTTTTTTTGTTAAGATGACATTTAGTAATTTAATTGTGACATAATTTTATTTAAACAAATGACTTCTTATATCCTAATTTGCGCGTAACGTTTCCCAACCTTTACATTCTAAAACAAAACTTAAACGGCAACTGCGTCATTAGCGCGAAGCCAAAAGCAAAAAAATATGACTCTCCAATGTATCGTTTAAAATAGGTATGTCATGTTTAGGTTTTATTTAATATTATATCTTTAGTATGGTTGGAGATTTAATGTATCAATTAATTTATTTTTAATAAATATTCATTACATTCCTATCATTAGTGTAATTCGTGGTTTTACGGTACTAATTGAAATAAATCCCACTAATATTATAAATGTGAAAGTTTGGATGGATGTATGGATGGATGGATGTTTGTTACTCAATCACGCAGAAACGGCTGGATGGATTTGGATGAAATTTGAAATATACATTGCTAGGCTACTTTTCATCATCATCATCATCATCACCGATTTTCATCACCACGCGGGTGAAACCGCGGGCGCAGCTAGTAAATTATAAATTACTTCCCATCCTCGTTCCATCGTGGGCAAAAATAATGCTGACTTAGAGAATTTAGCTCATTTTTTTCGTGAAAAATAGTGAGTGTAATAACGTGAAAAATCTGATAAACCGCGACACGTAGCTGCGTCTATACTAAGTGTTTAAATCGCAATCTCGTAATAGCTTTTGTAATAAATCAAGTCTAGCGTTATAACCATGTGTGAATGTCTAGATAATGTTGGTGCGAACGACCTCCTACCTTCGACCAAAATAAAAGAATGGACGGGCCCTAACCATTGACCTTGATCAGTAAAAACGAGTCAAAACCGTCGGACATATACTTCAACACCTAATTATAAAAATGTACAGTATATATGTTACAAAAAATAGATATCGGTTTTATTTGTGTATTTACACGTCGGTAAAGCATACGAATTCATAATTTTGTCAGATGTTTCGTTATCGCGTAACAATGGACTCGTGTTTCACTTCCTACGGTTAGAGACCGACTGAAACGAAATGAGAGCTGGCGCTCATTTTTTAATCTTCAAAAATGCTCTTCTACTGGGCCCGTCCAAACATTTTATTTTGGTCGAAGCCTCCTACAATCTACGAATATTTTTTTAGGATAAATGCTACAACTGCGGGGTACTTAGGTATAATTAGGTTTAGTACGTATGTATCCTATATTTTTTTTACCTCGTACAAAAGCTAATCATACATAGAGCCCATCATTGAAAATAAAATTTGTTCATTAATAAATAAGTTATAGGTATTTAATTTCATGCTAGACAGATAACGCACGTTAAGACGTCAAGCCGCACGCACGGTATCCCCTCTCAATTCCCACCAATAACTTTAAACGCTAAAATTTAACGCTCTTTTCAGTATGAGTATTGTTTTTTAATTATATCCTTTAATGTGCTTGTGAATAAAACGCCACTCAACTATAGCTAATTTTAGTATTTGTTTACTTTGTGTGCGTTCCGAATCACGATAACAGCATCAATGAGAACCAACACGGCACAAAGAAATTTTCTTCGAGCCGCCAACACCACCGTGTTGGTTCTCATTAGCGTCGTTGGTGCTGTTATCATGATTCGGAACGGGACATTCATAATGCTCTAGCTAGAGTCTAAACTATTTTACTCGCACATACAAAGGTCGATCACTGAAAAAAGAAACGTTCGTAAAATGTTATAAGTTTCAATGTCGAGATTTCCATTTCAATTGCGTGTAATTTGCATAATACATAATACATATTATTTTTCTATTTATTTAAAAGGCTTCTAGCCTTCATGGTGTTTAGAAAAAATAATATTGACGTAGACAGTAACTGTCATATTAAAAGATATATTTCATAAGGTTTCTAACCTTAAATGGATCAAGTTTTATTTCGTCAAACCACAAAAATAAATGAAAACCCTTAGTTTACTTAAATAAAACTATCCAAATCAATTCCTATACTTCTATTTGGTCCAAGTATTTTATAAAACCAATTATAACTAAGAAAATAAGAAATATCCAAAAACAATTACTTCTGTCCGCGCGCGGGGATAGATATGACACGAAATTACCACGATCGCCTCTGTGTTGATTTATATGTCTTTCTATCCAATTTATTTAACGCTGACACATGAAAATGAGTAGTCATCAAAAACTACGAAAGTACAAACGGTCTACCCTCTTTCTTATTTTGCCTACACATCACTTTGAACTTTTCTGCCATCCACCCACATTCTTCAGTCTTCACGTGAAAATGTTGCTTGTAACTGCGCCGAAATATCCGGAGCTCAACATTGCGAGACTATACCCCGTAGGATGACTCTGGTTCTTTGTTCAAAGAACCAGAGTCATCGACATAGCTATTAAAATCTGCAAGTTAAAGTGGCAATGGGCAGGTCACATCGCTCGAAGAACCAATAACCGATGGGGAAGAAGGTTCTTGAGAGGAAACCACGAACCGGAAGACGCAGCGTAGGTAGGCCTGAATCCAAACTTTCACATATATGATATTAGTGTGATTAGTGAGGTTATGATCTCGACGCTCGACTGAAATGCAGCTGTCTCTCGCTGCCCCCCCCCTGGCGACACCCTTGTCTATATATACAGGGTTACGCAAATAACCTGTACTAAGCTGAAAGGACTCATCATTATGAACTGTTTTACTATGGGACCAAACTGAATATCTACGCGAAAAAAATCTGCAGTTCCATATAAAACGGTTGACTCTCGACAAAAACGTAAATATACACGTAGCCAAATGTATACGTAGCCAAGAAAAAAACTTACAAATTAAATATGCAGTCCTAGAAGCAATCGTATGTCTACTCTTCAACGCCTATCAGTAGATATAATTTGTTTGGTATCATTAGTCTCATTCCACTCATTGTGTACAGTGTTTGTCTATACACATCATTATTACTGACTATTTATTATTAGTAATGTTTATACCCATTCATCATCATCATCATTATTTCAGCCATAGGACGTCCTCCGCTGGACATAGGCGTCCTCCATCGATATCCTAAAGGGCCGGTTGGAAGCGGCCTGCATAAATCGTTTTCCTGCGGTCTTTTTAGGTCGTCTTGCATATTGTGGGTGGACGTCGTACGCTGCGCTTACCGGTCCGTGTTTTCCATTCGAGAACCTTTCTGCCCCATCCGCCATCTGTTCTGCGTGCTATGTGCCCTGCCCACTACCACTTCAACTTGTTAATCCGGTGGGCTATGTCGGTAACTTTCGTTCGTCTACGGATCTCCTTATTTCTGATTCGGTCTCATAGAGAAACCTCGAGTATTAGCCCTCTTCATAGCTTGTTGCGCGACTTTGAGCTTGCTAATGAGGCCCATAGTGAGAGACCACGTTTCAGAGCCGTATGTCATCACTGGCAAAACACACTGGTTGAAAACTTGGGCACTGAATTTTTTTGGAGGAGAAGACGTTTCTGATATATTTACCCATTAACATTGATATAAGTGACTTAAGGCAGCGGCTTTACTATTGCTTTACTTTTCTACATAAGTAGATTGTGTGCTGCCAGTGATGACATATGGTAATGACACGTGGTCTTTAACTCGTTTAAGACGTTGGCCTTTTGTAGAAACTCACACAGAGTCACACAACGGGCAATGGACAGTATGTTCGGAGTGTCTTTGCCGCGATAGAATCCGAAACGTGGATATTCGACAAAGAACCAGAGTCAGCAACATAGCTATTAAAATTAGCAAGTTGAAATGGCAATGAGCAGGCCACATCGCTCGAAGAACCGAAAACCGATGGGGAAGAAAGATTTTTGAGTGGAGACCACGTACCGGAAGACGCAGCGTAGGTAGGCTTCCCACTAGATGGACCGACGACATCGTGAGAGTCGCGGGCATCCAGTGGATGCAGATGGCAGGTTGTCGTTCAGTGTGGAGGTTAAAGGGGGAGGCCTGTGTTCACCAGTGGACGTCTTATGGCTGATGATGATAAGTAGATTTTGAAAACTCTGTCAGTAAGTTGAACTTTTACTCGAGGTTGTTGGTGGTGAGAACAACTTTCCAGAGTAAGAACTCGCACATAGTACATTCAACAGGCATTCATCGTACGTCGAAAATAGGTTTCGTGCTCTTGAAGTTTAATAAGATAAGAGTGTGGTTAACATGGCTCATGCGCACGCGTCACGATGACATAAAAGTAAATACATTCGTAAGCCGACTGGATAGTCCCAGGATATTAAACCATCTTCTCAGAATAGAGGGAAAATACAAAACGTCGTAGGACACAGGAAAGCAAATAGGATATACCTATTTCCGTAAAAAAAACTTCTAAGATAAGTTACCTACGTCATAAGATTGTTTTGCAAAATAAAATATGGAATATTTTTTATAGTAAATATAGGATAAATTTTTACATGCTTTATATTACTTTATGTAACTGACTAACTAACTAACAATGTAATCAAATCTTAGAAGTATATTTTAACTTTTAACCTACAAACCCTAATTGTCTAATAGTTGGCATGCAAAACCGACTTCATAAAAATTTCAGAACTGGACCAAACTGAAATGGGATCACACGGGAAGCACCAGCTTTCAAATAAAAAAGAATCATCAAAATTGGTTCACCCAGTCGTAAGTTCTGAGGTATAAAACATGAAAAAAAAAACTGTCAAATTGAATTGCCTCCTCCTTTTTGGAAGTTGGTTAAAAAGGGCGACAAAGTCGAATTCTACTAAATGCATAAAACTGAAGGCCAGATTCGTTCACACCCGCCACGCCACCTTACCATATCTCCCATCTTCATCTGATCTGAGTTTGTGACAAATATAATCCGTAAAGACAACTTACTAGCTGTTTTCACAGAAACAAACCATCGGTTGTTTTGCGCTATCTACACATAAATCGTAGATGAACGATGTTACTGTTATCTGATAACGATGCTATCACATTCCAAAATTGCTGGTGGGATGATAATAAGGAAAACTAATATTATAAATGCTCGTGGGTTGGAATGTTTGTTCCTGAATTTTCATGGTTGAATACTGTCAGAATGTGAGGTAATTGGCGTGAAGGTAAGTTCATGTACACGAAATAACAATATTTTTGTAGACAATGTTGAACTGCGTATCACGCGACAACAACGAAATATTATAGTGAAAATTAATCATCGTCATCATCATCAGCCAGAAGACGTCCACTGCTGAACATAGGCCTCCCCCTTTAACCTCCACACTGAACGAAATCCCGCCATCTGCATACACTGGATGCCCACGACTCTCACAAAAAAATTGTGAAAATTATCAAGTAATAAAAAGGTTTAGTAGTTGTTAGTGGGATAAATCTACACTAATATTATAAAGAGGAAAGATTTGTACCTATTTTTGTATGTTTGTATGTTTGTAATGAATAGGCTCCGAAACTACTGAACCGATTTGAAAAATTATTTCACTGTTGGGAAGCTACACTATCCCCGGGTGACATAGGTTATATTATATTTGTAGCGAGGCCGAAGGCCGAGCTTACACTCGTGCGAAGCCGGGGCGGACGGCTAGTAAATAATATAATGGTATTAAAAAACAGTGTACATAAAACATTAAATACGTAAACAAAAGTTTGTTTAAACTATTTCAAAAGTATTATGCTTGGGCTTGAAAAGTATTCAATTATCCATTATACTAAAATTATACGGGCTTTTTTGCGATTTCTTTCATTTCTATACTTTACGGCTAATTTACGGATTTATGACTAGCATAGACAAATTAGTAATTTTGTCTATGACCTAGCATAGACAAATGTACTAACCTAGTAAGATGACAAAAAGGTACTCTTTTCAAATGGTCAAAGTTGCATTAAATACCTACTGAAAAGTTTCCTTAATACGTACTTGTATCTAAATAAATCACTCCGGATTACTTTTATCAATACTGATAAATTGCAATATTTGCTCATGACTCTACAAACGGCACATATGAAAATTAGGTGCCACAAATATGCATTATCATCCATAAAGTAAATACACAAAGCACTCTACGGTATGAAATAACTGTAAAATTTCTAATAACTGTAATGGGAGATAATTTTAATATACGTTGATTCTGGTGCATTGTTTCTATTATTAATTTTAAATTTAAAAATAGTAAGTAGTAGTATAGTAAGTAGTATATCTTATATATATTTTATTTTAAAAGATAAGACACGAAACCACACAACAGTTAACTCTACCAAATTTAGTATAATTTTAAAAATTATAGAGATCAACACTAATGTATTTTATCTTGGCAAGATACCAACTCATGTTGTATTAAAACCATGCAAAAGTCTAGTTTGGAATTCAATCAGTAATAACAGAAGGGGAGAAAAAATCAACAATTTATACTTTTTTTACAATGTCTATTCGGGTCAATAGCATAGGGCTGACTGCCCACCAAACATAGTATTTGTTTATATTATATTACCTAACTTAACAGTGACTACTAAATATTATGTTATTTATATTATAACTATGACTTTTTATATGGCACAGGGCGCTGTCAATAATATTTCTTATTTTATGATGCAAGGCGCTGGATAGCAGAAAATAATTCAAGGGCTTTTATTCACATTTTTTGTCATAATTGGTTATGAGAACTTTTATAGTTCAAAACTGTCTATTGTTAAACGGTCGTTAAGAACAATCTGATTGGCAGCCTAAAGTAAAAAAAAATAACACACTAACCTTCAACCACCGCCTCCGAGTTTCAGTCAAAAAGTCGGACAGGACCATTTTCACGTAACTTTCAACTTGTTATTTGTAATCACTGACGAGTTCACTCCGCGGTAGCTCGAGAGGGAATGGCGTCGGCGGAGGGAAACACTTGTTTTATCAAACGACAGACACTCCCCCTCGCGTCAGTTTCACCCCGCTTCACCCTCTCGCCGATTGTTTCAGGACAAACTTTTTGGTCGCTCTGAACTAAGCTCTGCAAGAAGCGTTTGATAAATCTACACTAATATTATAAAAAGGTAATGTCTATACTTTTAAAATTGAGCTCTATTCTATACTAAAACCGCAAAGTTTCATGCACTTGCCTTAATCAATATAGAAGTTAGAAAAGGTTCTAAAAAATTCGACAGACGGACAGACGGATAGACAGACAGACAGACGGATTTACAGAACATTCTTATAAGGATTACTTGTAGGACTACGGAACCCTAAAAACATACTAGGGAACCCTAAACGTATCACATTCTTTGCATCGGCTGTTGATAATTTTACAATAAATCTATTATTATCATTATAATTGATTAAATATGATACTAAGTTATTGATTATTTTAAGTTTTTTTTAACGCGAATAAGTCCGCGTTTGACCACCAACTCGCCTGTTGGTAAGCGACGATGTGGTCGAAGATGATGCACGCAGACTTAGAAGATACCTATTCACTCTATTTTATAATTATTTTTGATTATTTATTGGATATGGTAGGTAAATCACAGTTTTCCTTCCCCGTGTATTTCCTAGTTAAAAATTTAGTCTCTTCAACGCCGGAAAAAACTAATAATCACAAATTCGATTATGTATTCGTCTTCAAACAATTTCAATTACAAGCCTGGCTGTCGCTTTTCATCTTGGCAATATTGTTGGTGGCCATAAAGTTTGTCACGCATTATACTTACAACTTCGCTAATGTTACAGCGGGGTAGCTCGCTCGAGCACGCACCGACTGCAAGCTTGTGAGGGGTGGAATCCGTGGGAAACGGACTGTTGATTATAATTCAATTATTATGACAAAAGTCCAATCAGCGAATTGTATAAACTGAATTTGGTTTAAAATTTATCTTTTGCAAGTGAGTTTGGGCATTTTTATTTTTCCTGTTAGTACCTACACACAGTAACCGATATTTATAATATAGGTACACTGTAAAGATAAAGATGGACATACGACCTAAAAGAGACCCCAGGAAAACGCTGGATGCAGGCCGCTTCCAACCGGCCCTTTTGGAGACCGATGGCTGAAATGATGATGGTGATGATGAAAGATAATTTTGTACAAAACACAAGTAAATAATACACACATTAAAACGAAATTTAAAATAATAGATATAAAAAAAAACTTGGACATTTTTGCACACTCGGTCATCTGACCCCAAACTAAGCAAAGCTTATAATATGGCTGCCAGAGACTGATATACCTACGGACATATATATTTTTAAATACATACTTATATAGATATTAACACCCAGACATGGAACAAACACAAATATCCATCACTTGAATGTTTGCCCTAGGTGGGAATCGAACCCACGCCCCCAAGTGCAGAAGATAGGTTTACTACCAACTGAGCCACCGGGGCAATCTATGTAGACTATAGGCTCTAGGGAAAGATCCCTTTTTTCCATGAATGTCTCTTTATTCCCATGAGCATTCGTTTTATGTCTTACTAATCAAGTTAAGAATGAAAAAAAAAACAATCAGCAAATGGAAAATAATAATTCAAGATGTTTATGAATTTTGCTGGAATTTTTTCAAGAGAAATTGTTTGTTTATTGTTTCGGTCGGTAACAATTTTTTTCGTTAAGGTGTTTTGCATGTTTTTCGTAAAACCTTTCCTTCACAAGTACCTGCTTATTTCGTTTGATAAACTTTTACTTGTGGCACGAGTTTCTTAAGTTGTTTATCTACCTATTTTTTTTTACCCACAGAGAGCAACGGAGAGTGCGTTTGGGGTAGAGGTAGTCTGTTTGTATGTCTATTAAAACCGACTGGACCTATTTCGATGCGGTTATATGCGGATATTCGAAAGCTGGTTTTAAGGCGGTTGACTATTTTTAAATAATCAATGTCATGCAGTAAAATTACAAGTAATATATTGTATAACTAGCTGCGCCCCGCGGTTTTACTCGCGTGGTGATGAAAATCGGTGATGATGATGATGGAAAGTAGACTATGTGTTAATCCAGGACATAAGCAATGTATATTCCAAATTTCATCAAAATCCATCCAGCCAGCCGTTTCTGCGTGATTGAGTAACAAACATCCATCCATCCATACATCCATCCATCGAAACGTTCACATTTATAATATTAGTGTGATTAGTGTAATTATAGTTTTTTTTTAACGCTCGATAAAAGTGCATATATAATCTTCAATCGGCTAGACAGATTTTCATGAATCATATCTAAAAACGCTCTCAATCATCTCACCTTTCAAACAAAACAAAAACTAAATCAAAATCGGTACAGCTGTTTGAGAGCTAAGATGCCACATACATACACACGTAAAACTTATAAAATCCCTCTTTTTGCGTCAGGGGTTAAAATTAATTTGATTGATGAGTATAAGATAAGGTTGGCCATTCAACGTGGTAATGTCGCTAGTAAGCTAGACGGGTTTTATAAAAAAAAAAATCGCCGGCTATTGTCACTTGTAACAACATACGCATCATAATTACGTGGTCGACCCTTTAAGACTCTAATAACTCTTTTTTTTTTTTTTGGGACTTTTATAGTGAATCTACATGGCAGTCCCATTGTATAAACTAATCTAGAACACTCAAACTAATACAAAACACAGACAGTAAAGACACAGAGTCAAAGGTCACTTGAGGTGACTTACATATCAGAACAGATCCGAACAGAGTTGGGTTCAGACAGTAGCCTGTTAAACCGACCCACATCTGTTCAGATGGTAAGCCACCTCAAGTCTCCTCTCATGCTGGAGGTGGACACATTTAAAGAACACCATTTCGTAGTTTACTGGTATTATGTGGTATGGTAATACTGGTACTATCCAAAAGTATATTTACTTGTGTAGTTTCAGAAGGTTGATTTTAGTTTATCACTACTAACTAACAGTGATATGGAAAAAGCCAATAACATTGACATACTCTACAATCTTCTTTTTATAATATTATGGTTCAAATATAAAAACAAACAAAAACAGTCAGCAACATGAGAAACAAACAATATGTGTGTTCATAGCAACTAACGTGATATTCCACGGGCATAAATAAATAAAAATTCATTATTAAATATTCCATCCGTATGTATGGGCACATGGACACAATGGAGGAGGCCTTCACTCTATAGAGAGGTCCTTAAATAATAAATGAAAGATATATAATAATAAAAATGAATTTAAACAAGAATTTTATATGAAAATTTTAAATATTGAAATAATTTTAGTTTAGCTTATAAATACATAAATTGCATGCTCTATAAGTAATTTATAATCATACTATTTTTTGTAATTTGAATTTTATTAAGGAAATAAAAAGTTTTTTTTTTTTTTTTAATTATTATATTCTTTTACTCAAATTTTAATACATTCGCTAAAAAACGCATAACAAATTATGTATTACAAATCGTGAATCACTTGGTCTGTGGAAGGAAGGTTGCAATTTGATACCACCAATGCCACATCCATTGCTTTCCTATAAATATATATCTAAAAACTAATTCTAAGCCAAGGAAAATTCTTTACTTGCCATTATATGATTTTAAAACGCTGAAAATACTTAAAACTAATTTTTCCCGTGAGACTATGGCTGACTCTTTTCGTTTTAAGTCCATCAATATCGTATGGCGATAAAACGTGTAAATCTATAATTATTATTTTATTGAAAGGATATACATAAGTATATACTTCCAGATTGGTTCCCTCCTCCCCATTTTTCTATCGGACTGCCAGAGCGGGCACGAAAAATCGACACCGCTTCATGGTTGATATTCTGAAAACCCGTACGAAGTGCTTTGATTCCACTTTTATTGTGCAAACTGCTAGTCTGTGGGATGCGCTGCCGGAATGGGTGTTCCCCGATGGTTACAATCTGGGTGTCTTCAAATCTCGAGTGAATCGGTTTCTTCTGGGCAAGCGTGCTCCATCGTAGACCGCATCGCGCTTAACATCAGGCGAGTTGGCGGTCAAACGCAAGCCTATTACTGAATAAAAAAAATAAAAAATTTCATCAAAATTGGTTCAGTAGTTTGGTTCAGTAGCGCATCAAGTGCTTTGGATTAGAAAATCGATTTTATATCATGAGCAAAGTCTTCCTCTGAATATTTTTTCTCTAATTTTCTTCTGTTTATTATTTTTCAGTGCGAGAATGTGCTGATGACGCCTAATGGTAATAATTTTATGATTCAGACTATTATTTTAATTTGTTTTGTTTTCGCAACATCTATTATACTAAATTACATATTTTGCCTAGAGCATCATTTTTTTGTAATTTAACCTTATTGCAACCGTATAATTCACTTGACAGAGGCCTTAAAGGGCCACCGCACAGTCAGTCAAAAGTGAGTGTCAAACGGCAAAGCGTCACATGGTCGAAATATCATTCATTCACTGTCAAACGGCAACGCGTCACATGGTCGTAATACCATTAATTCGCAGTCAAACGGCAACGCGTCACATAGTCGAAATACCATTAATTCCCACCAATGTTTCCGCAGAATTACAATCTTGGAGTGTTCAGTCTAGGATTATTGGGTTATTACTAGGCAAACGTGCTCCATTTTCGACCGCAACATCGCATCCTACCAGGCATGATCGCAGTCAAACGTAAGTCCAATGTAAAATACGAGTAATCTATATACATATAATAAAAACGTAGAGATAAAAAAATCTGTAATTGCGAGATAACAAAAAATAAATCACACAGGGCGTCTTAAAATAAGCAGCTGAACACGATAGGACAGTTTTTAGAATTTTTGTCTGTTTGTTTGTTTGTTTGTTTGTTTGTTTGTTTGTCCGCGCACATCTCCTAAACCACTGGACGGATTTCAATGCGGTTTTCACCAATATGCTTAGAAATTACCAGATTAAAACATAGGCTATGTTATATCATTTATTTTAATTTTTTATTATTACATAAAAGAAATTAAACAATCAATGATTATTTTCTTCGTTACCCGAAACGTAATATGAGGATCGTCACATAGCCTCAAGCAAGGAGGTCCAAAGCTAAGAGAATGTTATTGACATAGCCATTAAAATTTTTAAACTGTCAACTGTCATTCAGATAATCAGTTTAAATTTAAAGAAGGTTTCTTAACCTTCTTAGATGAATGAACGTGTAGATCAAGGATGTTATAAAAACATAGGCCTTACAACCTCTTTGGTGATTCAATCCAATGTATTTTATTCCCAAGAGAATATAATACTCATACGGAGATTTTATTCTATGTTAGCATTTAAAACACAAAATATACCACATCCTATTTTAATTCAGTCCCGCGAAAGAAATATTTAAAAAAGGACATTTGTATGACAATAAACCTATACAACAAAATTCCGGACGCAATAAAGAAATATTAATAGCACTTTTCTAGAACCAACTTCGTAAGTTTCTAAACCAAAAAATGTTATTACGAGATAAAAGATTTTTTCGACGGTAAAATTTAGAAAATAAATATCGATCTATAAATAGGTAAGAAAGTACCGTCATAAGTTTTGTATGATCTCATATATAATTAAGTAACCTATCACAATAAGTATGTTTTTTTTGGTAAAATTACTTCTGTCTGTTGGATGGTTTTGTGACCAGCCACTACATAAGTCATTGCTGCACCCTTTATGCAGGGTATATAAACTTAGCTTCTAGAAGAAGAAAGTGTATATTTGCAATAAGAATAAAGAATTAATTTTACTGTGATATTTTAACAGATAAATAGAGTAGTTCTATTTCATGGCTTTTTAATCAAGGTATACATACAAATGCACGCGAAATAAGAAATAACTAGCCAAGAGCGTTTCAAGACAAGCATATGTCAGGGTTCCGTGGCCAAAGCCATATACTTGTGGTCGTATTCATAGTTCAGAAATTGGATGGTCATAGAAAAATTCGAACGAGCGAATCTGGACAGTCAAATTTCAGAGATGTATCATCCCGACATGACATGATATACTTTTTATGGTTTAGACAAAAATAATACTTCAAAACATGCTCTGCACTGTGGTCACATTATCTTTTTGATTTGAAAACTGTTGACGGTGTTTTTACTTTTATGCTTCTATCAAATACTTCACACAGGGCGACTTAAAATAAGTAGCTGAACATGTTAAGGCAGTTTTTAGAATTTTTGTTTGTTTGTTCATGCACATCTCCTAAACCCCTGGAAGAAAATGCAGACGGATTTAAATGGTGTTTTCACGAATATGCTTAGCTATGACGAGTTTGAAGTATAGGCTATGTTATTTTGCGCAAGGGCCGGATTAAGGAAAGAAAAAAGGATTGAAGGTTTATATGAAAATCTACGCGTACGAAGTCGCGGGCAAAAAAGCTAGTTATCAATAAAAAAATTACTTCTGGATTAGTAAATACGCAATTTTGTTTACTTGGATGACATTTTTCCAGTTATTTTAATTTAAAAACATGATTAAATAAACCGGCCAAGTGCGAGTCGGGCTCGCGCACTCAGTGTACCGTATCAACACAAAATGAGGGTTCCGTAATACCACAAAATACAAAAGGTAGTGCAAAAAGAAACCATGCCCAGGCCTATCCAACAGCCGAACGTGCCCGTCTTCGTCTAACTTTGGTGAACAGAAATTTGTCACCGACTCGCACTTCGCCAGTTTTTATAACCGCAGCGGGTTCCACAGAACTAGCAATTCGCACAAAGTGGAATAAGAGCGCTTCGTACGGGTTTTTGGAATATCAACCATGAAACGGTGTTACTTTTTCGCGCCCACTCTGGCAGTCCGATAGAAAAATGGACATGCAGGAGGGAATTAGATCATGCAGATCCGATGCACACTCTCCGAAATGTATTCGTTAAAATTGATCGACTATATAGCAACTTTGCACCGATGTTCGAGGCTAAGAATCTTAGCAAAAGCTGTATAAAAATACAAGAGACGTCAGTTTTGACCGTCAGTTTTGACTGACTGTGTCTTCTGACTTGTAGATAAAATATTTAGCATTTATCAAGTTCTCGGCGTCTCGGCAGCCCATCAGAAATATTCAGATAAGAGACATTCCACTGATATGAAATGTATGCAAATCCAGAGCGCTGCTCATTGCTGTGAACTGGGCAAATAGCTGAATGTATTTATACAGATAAAGCCGTGTATAGACAATTTTGGACCTAGCAAACGTGAGCGCTCAAGTTTGCTAGAACATAACAATCCTGGAGCCGTTGGCGACTGACCAGAGCATATTATCGTAACGTAACGTAACATTCGCGGCGAACCGTTCATCTGATAAATCTCAGCGGCAAGTGGTGGCTCTTTGTACTGATTATACTCGCATCGTACCGTGTTACGTTACGCTACGATGAAATATGACCAGTCAGAAGCCACTTTTATAAAATACTTCAGTATCTTATCTATCGAGCTTTTGGCTCGAGGTTTTCAAGCGGTATCAGGGACAAAAATTACACGGTGTGCCTGTGCACCCGCCGTGGAAATGTTCTGAGCATTTCTCGGGAATGCATATTACTAGTTCAATCACACTAAATAAATAAATATCTGGGATAATATTGCACACACGGTCATCTGACCCCAAACTAAGCAAAGCTTGTAATATGGTTGCAGAGCCTGACACATAATATATATATATATATATTGAAATACATACCTGTAAATAGATATTAAATACCCAGACATAGAACTAACACAAATGTCTGTCCTAGGTGGGAATCGAACCCACGCCCCCCAACGCTGAAGGCAGGTTCACTACCAACTAAGCTAACGGACTGTAAACATATATAACTAACATTATAAATGCGAAAGTTTGTATAAGAGTGTGTGTGTATGTATGTCTGTATGTTTGTATGTTTCACATCACACACATCATCAGCCAATTAACGTCCACTGTTGGACAGAGGCTCCCCCATAGAGAGGGGTGTTGTATGTTTGTCCGCGCTCAACTCCGTAACGGCTGAAATGGATATGAATGAAATTTGGTGTGGATTAATAAGGATAGTTTTTATTGCGAAAAAATTTATGTTATCTTCATAGCGGGTGAAACCGCAGGGTGTTGCTAGTTATTTATGTGTAACATGTGGTAAGCTACGAGATTTTTGATGATGAGACATGTGATTTTGAAATATGTAGTAACTAGAATTTTGACAGTTTCTATTTGAATATAAGCATGAGAAGAGGGTTAGTGTAACTATAGCCTAATACGAAATATGTATGTCCAAAATAAGAATATAAAGGTTTGTCTTGAATCGCAGCATGATTCGAATAATTTTCCGGTTGTCGTATCTGTCTCAATGCGCTGTACCTAACCTACCAAAAAAATAGTTATTTTTCTTTTGTGGCATATTTGTTCTATGGTTTGATTTTTATTGAAAAAACGGCCAAGGGCCAAATCCAAATCTCTATATAGCTAATCTTCCGTAGACAAATACATAATAATTCTAGTCCCATTCATAGTTCAGAAATTGGCGATAATAGGAAAATTCTAACGAACGAAGCTCGGTAGACTTAGCCAAATTTTAGAGTTGTATCATCCCGAAATAACGTAGTTTTTGCCTCACACCTGCAATTTGTCGAATGAGTGGCATTCCCGAGTATCTATAATATAAGATTCTTACAGAGTCTATAAGGGTCGGCAACGTATCTGTGATGCTCCTGGTGTTGCAGGTATCCATAGGCTACGGTGGTCGCTTACCATCAGGCGGCCCGTCAGCTTGTTTGCCACCTATGGCATAAAAAATACTTTCATGGCTTAGCCAAAGAAAATAATACGTTTTTTTTTTGTTATGATTATGAAACATTTACAAAAAGCACAATGACTTTTGAGCTAGCAACGTCTTGCGCTGTAATTCAACATATTCGAAACAAATTTTGAACAAAGGTTTTTATGATAACCTATCAGCATGGCAAGACAAGTTTCTACGTCTTATAGTTTAGAAATGCAGGTGGTCAAAATATATTTTAAACCTTTACAATTGAAAACTGTCCTAAAATTTTAGTTGTACAAAGTTTCATGCATACACAATAACTTTAGAAGTCAAAAGTTTCTAAAGGATTCGGACACACGGACGTACAGATTGAACTTATAGTACTAAAGAACCCAAAAAATAAGATGGAAGAGCTGGATTCCGTAGACTTTTTCACTTTTACGTCGTACTTACCCTAATCAATGAGGACTGTTCTGAATATTCTGAATTATTCATAGCACAGACGTCACTATTTGTTATTTATTTTGTTACTAACAATAGCCTTTGAAATCATTCCGAAACGCTTGTTATGTATAGAAATATTAAACCGTTACTTATAAGATTAGATACATTCAATGTTTTGCTCCAACGACGCCGCAAATCAATGACGATTTAGGTATAGGTATTATCTTTGTCGCGAAGTAGAGTCGACAGACCGACAACCGTTGGGGTAGAATCATCGATTTATAAACGAAGAATTTGTTGTTCTCGTCGTTCGGTAGAATGATTGTAGAGTGGAGACCAAGGTGACAGTAAACTTTAAAAAGATATAAGGTCGACCAGCAGTCAGGTGTTGCGACAACCTGCAAAAAGCGTCTGGTACCAAGTGGATGCGTAAACCAGTAAATACTCTTATACAAAACTGTTTTAAGCCCTGAATGAACTGAAATAGTTATTGTGCGAACTGCTAGTCTGTGGAATGCACTGCCTGAATTGTACCCCGATAGTTACAATCTGGGTGTCTTCAAATCACGAGTGAATCGGTTTCTTCTAGACAAACGTGCTCCATCGTAGACCGCATAATCGCTTAACATCAGGCGGTTAAACGCAAGCCAATTTTTATTTTTTAATACTGAACTAACTACAAAATCGCAGAAAAAATACAGCTTTGTTTGATTTTGTTTCGTTATGTGAATCAGGGACATTTTCCAAATGGAAAGAATTTTTTCAGATTTTTTTTTGTTCGTGTAGTGTCTTTGATTTTCTAGTGCTTATAGTATGATAAATAAAATAAAATAATAAAGGTATACCTAAATTTTTTTGGTTGCTTAGTTGTGTAAAAATTCGGTACAGTTAAATTAACTTTTGTTTTCACTTAACTGATAACTTAGATAATATTAATCAATTTGGAAATACAAAAATGATTATTTTACGATAGACTAAAAATCTACTTGCTTATTTTAGGGTGTAACCCCAAAAAGTGATGTACCTACGCCAATTTCCTCAAGACTGTTTGCCATCAAAACAAAACCCAGAACAGGATTTATATTATAATTTCGTTGGCTAAGAAATGTGACGTCAATATAAATAGCAACACTAGTTTCCTTATACTGTATGTAATTTTTAGTTGATAGAGTTTCTTATGACGTTGTCCGTAGACGTACTTCATAGAGGGTTGCTTCGTATGACGTGGTATGACGTCATGAACTACGAACCGATTAGAGATCCTAAATAACGTCCGTGGGGTTACTAAAACCGTTATCTATACCATCACGACAACTATCAAGACATTCCATAGATTTGGAACACATTTGTTTTGCATTTACAGATTTACGAAAAATTTACAGTCAGCAAGAAAAATTGTTATTTTCGGGAGCTTTTTATTTGATGTCATTCAATTCTGTTCCTCTAAGGGGATCCACTATTTTAACCAACATTATTATAACCCTCTTACACTGAATTTTGTCACGTTTTCTCGGTTAATGAGAGAGCAAGACAAAAGTCAATGTAAGGTTAGTTATAAAAATGATTTTGAGACTATGGTGACCCACCTGAATGAGTGTTCTCCGGGATTTTAAATTTGGGTGTCTCCAAATCACGAGTGAATCACTTTTTTTTTAACATCAGGCGAGATGCAAAGCAAGCCTATTCCTAAAAAATGGTTTCTATAGCACTCTAACCAACGTTAATTTCATAGAGACTTTTATTACCTTAAAGGAACAGAATTGAATGAGATCAAATAAAAAGCATATGAAATAATAATAAAAAAATCTCAATATATATTTCTCATCTTTTTTTTTACCTATACTGTCTCACTGTTGGGCAAAGGTCTCCCCCATTTTCTTCCACAAATCTCGGTCCTCCGCCATCTCTTGCCAACCTCTCCGGAATGGGTCAAGATTGTCACGTCAGCGTTTCCAAGGTCTTCCTTGACTGCGTCGTCCATCCAGCACCCACTGTGTGACGATCCTGGCACATATTATGCATATATACAATTTTTTTGTATATTAAAAAAGAAAAAAAGTTTGACGAGGCGTGGAAATATTGCGCAAGGCGAGAAAATCAAGCAAAGGCAAACAATTAACAACCTAACAAAAAAACCACTCAAGGCATATAAAAGCAAGATTAATATTTTTTTTAACTCCTGATAAAAGAGCTGATAATCTTCAAACTCAAACGGCTAAACAGATTTTCATAAATCATAAATATCTGGGACATTTTCTGGGACATTTTTGCACACACGGTCATGTGACCCCAAACTAAGCAAAGCTTGTAATATGGCTGCCAGAGACTGATATACGTACATATATATTTTTAAATACATACTTAAAATAGATATTAACACCCAGACATAGAACAAACACAAATGTTCATCACACAAATGTTTGTCCTAGATGGGAATCGATCCCACGCCCCCAAGCACAGAAGTTAGGTTCACTACCAACTGAGCCACCGGGGCAGTCTATCATAACTAAGACAACGCTCAATCAAGTCACCTTTCAAACAAAAAAATACTAAATCAAATTCGGTTCAGCCGTTTCGGTTTTACGATCTTACAGACACACGCACAAATACACGATACACAGATACACACGTTAAACTTATAACACCCCTCTTTTTGTGTCGGGGGTTAAAACAAGCCATGGCAAGAAAATCAAGCTAAGGCAAAGAAAAGCTCGTTCGCTCGTGTTTATTCTTATCCGATTCTTGTTTCTGTCATTTTCCTGTTTACTCAACGTCAAAATTTTCCCCCATATCTTGATTATTTATTTATATTGAAAGGGAATGATGGATTCCAGCCACTAAGCATGTTCGAGGTTTCGAAGGAGCGGCCTGCCCTTGATTGTTTTATTGGATTCCCTTATCTATTACTTTGTTTACTTCCTATATATGACGTAAAAACAACGATGTTTTCATTTGGATGATGTTCAATCGTACACAAAAACATCAAGTCCCAAAAAAATATTAAATGAGCATCAAAAAAGCCTGAGGCAGGGCACTACATAGGTTTGAATAAAAGTAATCTAACTATAGTTATGATAATCATCAGCCATAAGACGTCCACTGCTGAACATAGACCTCCCCCTTTAACCTCCTCACTGAACGACAACCTGCCATCTGCATCCACTGGATGCCCGCGATCCTCACGATGTCGTTGGTCCATCTAGTGGGAGACCACGAGCCGGAAGACGCAGCGTAGGTAGTAGTAAGTAGTACGCAGTAATGATTAAGGTGAGCTTGTTTTGAATTGCGAGTTCTTGTTAGCGCAGTCAATCATTTTTAACCGACTTCCGAAAAGGAGGAGGTTCTCAATTCATTTATTTTTATTGTTTAATGATTTTAACTAAGAACTTTGTTCTGGGTAAACCGATTTTGATGATTCTATTTTTTATTTTAAAGCTGGCGCTTCCTGTGTGGTCCCATTTCCATGGTCCAGTTTTGTCATTTTTATGAAGTCGGTTTTTTGTTATATTGATAATTATCTTTCCTCTTGAGAGCATTTTGGCGTCGACGTGTTGTGCATTTGCCAGTGTCAAGTATTAAAAGATTTTCAAGTTTAATTATTATTAAGATAGATATCGTCTAACAAGTCAAGGCCCGCAGAAAGAGTAAAGAAAAATAAGTCATGGTAGAGTCTCAGATGCCCTAGTAAAATGGTGAAGACTGTACTAGAATTAAGCTTCTAGCTTTATGAAAGCAACACGAAAATAAACCGGCAAAGTGCAAGTCAGGCTTGCACACTGAGGGTTCCGTATCACCACATACATAAAGTACAAAACATCACGCTCAGGCAGTCATATTCAAGTACCGAGCGTGCCCGACGTTGCTTTATCATTTGCCTACACTTGAGTACATTCTCGAACACTTAATAAATAATCCATCATTATTACACTGGAAAGAACAAAATCTTAGGAAATCACACTATTTACAATGAAGTAACACGTTTTTTTCACGCTGGCGCTAAAACTCATTTGAACTACATTTATATTACTTATTACTAGCTGCGCCTCGCGGTTTCACCCACGTGTTGATGAAAATCGGTGATGATAATGATGATGATGAAAAGTAGCCTATGTGCTAAGCAATGTATATTCCAAATTTCATCCATATCCGTCCAGCCGTTCCTGTGTGATTGAGTAACAAACATCCATCCATCCATCCAAGCTTTCACATATATGATACTAACTGTACCCGAGACATCGCCCGCGGTTTCTTAAGAATAAAAATAGCCTAAATCCGTCCTCATGATACATACTATTACCTCGCAAAAATTTATCAAGATCGATTAAGCCGTTTAGCCGTGATTATGTAGCAAACAGACAGAAGGACAGAGTTACTTTCGCATTTATATTAGTGTGATTGACGGGATATTTACCGTGGTAAGGTTGTGGATGGAGCTCACGATATTTCGGCGCAGTTTCATGCACCATGTTCACGTTACCACGGTAAATATCCCGTCAATAATCATATAAATGTATTGAACAACCGAGATAGTTTAAAACAGTGTACCTTGAACTACTTCTGATGTTGTATTAAATAATTCCCATTTCATTTGATTGTTATGTGTCAGTTGGCATTTCACTTCTACTCTAGAGGAAATACTATTGAGAAAAACCTCAGAAAAACAAACTAGCGTCATTGTCGTCTGACGTCATTCTGCTGTTTCAAGTGACTTACACAGTTTCTTTGTGACTATTGACTACCTACATATTAAACTATGAATAGTACATTTGTGTGGGTACCATTGTTGTGATGTGATTTCATATGTGAGCTATATTTAGCTAAGTAGGTACAAGGACGATATCTATGAGTCCTTGATAGTAGTGCGGTATAAATAAGAGACGTAGACGCGTAGCCAAGGTAATACATATTGTCATTAAGTATACAACCGTAGAGGGCTACGAGTTTTTTGACTGAGCAAAGCGAAGAGCTCAGAGGTCAGCGTTTGTATGTATGTTTGTGAGTTCGTATGCTTGTACATATTTCGACGATAATTTGTGTAACGTAAAGGCTCATGCTACGTTCATACAATGTTCATACAACGAGCTATGGAGAGGGCTATGCTCGGGGTTTCTCTACGAGATTGAATCAGAAATGAGGAGATCCGTAGACGAACGGAAGTTACCGATATAGCCCACTGGATTATCACGTTGAAGTGGCAGCGGGCAGGGCACATAGCACGCAGAACAGATGGCCGATGGAGCCGAAAGGTTCTCGAATGGAGACCACGGACCGGTAAGCGCAGCGTAGGACGTCCACCCACAAAATGGACAGACGACCTAAAAGAGACCGCAGGAAAACGCTGGATGCAAGCCGCTTCCCACCGGCCCTTTTAGAAATCGATGGGGGAGGCCTGTCCAGCAGTTGAGCTATGGCTGAAATGACGATGTAGATGAAAGGCTCATGCTTAACGATTTCATTTTATTTTATTTTATACATTTTCGTGTTGATATTTTGTAGGTTTACGGAGGAGACCGAAAAACTCAAAAAAATAGTTATAATAATTATGAGCAACATCGGTGAAGGGGTTGTGATGAAGGGTCGCGAGTTTCGCGAGGTCACAGTTCGGGGCAAACAGCTACTAAAGGCTACTCGCTACTTTCTAGTAGGTAGTGGGTAGGTAATCAATTATGCAAAAGTGTACGAGGGGCTGAGCTCTTGGAGTACAATCCAGGTCACGGCAACAGCGTACGTATTCCGTGGCCTATAGGTATAACAAAGCAGGTCTCTTTTCATAATTTTACTGTCATTAAAAAAGTTCTTTAAGTTACAGGTTTTTTTATTAATGTTTGTTTGTAGCTCCACGGACTCCGGGGTCCAAACCCTTTGCCAACTTATATTTATTTTATCAACTACTAGCCGCCCGCCTCGGCTTCGCACGGGTGTAAGCTCGGCCTTCGGCCTCGCTACAAAATATAATATAGCCTATGTCACCTGGGGATAGAGTAGCTTCCCAACAGTGAAAGAATTTTTAAAATCGGTTGCGTAGTTTTTGAGTTATTTCGTTACAAACATCCTCAAATACAAATCATTCCTCTATGTTAATATGTTAACCTCCTATAATATGTTAACTATTAGTATGATTGCTAATATTTAGACTTTACAAGAGGAATATACAAGTTATAAAGATCTTATTACTATGTTGCGAGTGTACATCGAGCAGTCCAAGTTACAGGTTTAACTAATGTTACAGATTTAATTATTTTTTTATCATAATAATTTCATTTACATTCACGGGTCTAGTCTGGACTTTTGATATGCTTTTGCTTTTGGCCTGTTGAGTAGAAAATACTATTATTGTATGTATTTCTGGGATTTTATTTATAAAATATGTGGTGAGTTATCTTGATGGTAAGGTGGTCTATAGTATGGGGTACATCGGGTGCCTATTATGCCTCATTTCACGATATTATGGCAGGCTCCAGTGAACAGGCCCCTCTTAGTGACTGCCTTACATTGGCACCGGAGGGGCAACATTGGCGTGGGTGGCTTAAGGTGTCTAGAGGTGTGCTACACTTTCACTAAATGCTACTCGCAGCTTTGTGCCCTTTAACACTTCCAGGCTGGAGCTAAGCTCTAGCGATTTCCACCCACAGACGGCCAGTTAAGGCAAGTCAGGAATCGGGGTCTCGTTTAGCCCGTTGCAACTCACCGACGGGTCGCCAAAAAGCCACCCCTGCTTTATTGTTATTATCATTACAGATTAATTACAATTTATTTTCAGGAATTATAACAGTGTTTTTCCGATTTAAAGAAATTTTGTTTCAAGTACCTAATATATAAATAAAACATTACGTCTGGTCGGTCTGGTCGATGTAACACACGACCAAAATGCTGGTCTCTACTTTGCTCAAAAGGTTTCAATTGATATACAACGTGGTAATGGAGCCAGCATTTTGGGAACAATTCCCACAATTTGTTTTTCACTGTATTTTTTTCTTGTTGTAAATAAATTATTAAATCAAGCCGGATAAATATAAATAAATAAATAATAATAAATATCTGGGACATCTGACCCCAAATAAAAAAGCTTGTAATATGGCTGCCAGAGACTAATATACGTACACATTTTTAAATACATACTTAATTAGATATTAACATCCAGACATAGAACAAACACAAATGTTCATCACATCATTAATGTTTGTCCTAGGTGGGAATCGAACCCACGCCCCCAAGCGCAGAAGGTAGGTTCACTACCAACTAAGCCACAGGTGCATCATCATAGTATCATTAGCAAAGTTCTGTAAAGTGAAAGATAAATAATTCCCTAATTCCTTAATACGAATTTGAAATAGAAATACACTAAAGATTCGTCTTAAAAACTGTTTTACGTTGAGAATTTTATTTCCGTAACGGTCTTAAATTCAATATACCTCTACCCATTAGGCCTCTACCCCTTCTACCCTCCTCTGCCCTCCTCTACCCTCTAGGCTATATCTACCTTTGTATGTTAATAAGAGGGTTTGTTTTCTTGGATCTAGCTGGAGACGTGCGGTTAGTGCCGGTCAGCACCCCCGTCACTCGTCTCTGACAGACGAGCGGCCACGTGGCTCTAGGAACCCGCTACCAGCCGCGTGCTGCGTCATCTCTTTGGAAAATCTTGAAGAATTATGCCCACCACAGACAACAGTCAGTGAAAATTTGTTCTATCTGTGGAGCAGAATGTTTGTGCTGTTCCTCAGTGTCGCTGTTTTAGTGCGCCTGCCGTCTGGTGTGTGACTCTACTTATGTTTTCTGTCAGCTATGCTAAGCTGAAATTTCTATTTTGTCCCAAGTCCCATAGTAAAGTGGTTCATAATGATGAGTACCTACAAAGTCCTTTTTTGGTAGCCACGACCACGACCCATGACGTATTTTGCCCATACGTCGGAATGAGTGATGATCGGAATAACGGTATATGCAAATTATTATCGAACAAATTTACAAACATTCAAATTCACAAATATAGATAGATATTAAGAAGCATTCATACGCTGAACTATGTTCCCGTAAATTCTGTGAACTTCGCTTTGCTCCGTCAATTATGTACCAAAGTACATAAGTAGGAAAGACTATACTCTACAAATCTACCCCTACCTACCCCTCACATGTAAACACTGACTGATATGAAAGCCCGCACCCTCGTGAGATCACGTATCACGTCTACGCATCTACCTACCACCACAGAATACACAAAGCTACCACCACAAAATAAATAATATTTATACTCGGTACAATTTGTTTAGCTCTGACAGCTGTAATTATGTTGTTAAAATATTAATAAAAACATTTCCGTATGTATTTCACTGTAGTTTTTTTTTATGTATGTTCTGCTTATATTCCTCCGACATGGGTCGGACCCATTGACCAGCTAAACACAGTTGATATCTTTCGATTTCACACACCATGACAACCAGTTACAATCTCACTAAAAGCTTAGGAAATACGGAACCCGTAAAAACCAAGAAAAAGTTATTGATTTTGGGTTTGATACAAAATTCAATAATTGTCTAGACCGTGTCGAGACACGCATATAATAGGGTTCCGTTATAATAGGATTAAAATTTGACTTTTTGCAATAGCGTTTCGAACGGAGTTCTCTGGACTTGTTCCAATTTCAGAGATGTATCATCACGACATAACATAAAGTTTTGATAGTTTAGTCAAAGAGAATACTTTTTGTGATCATTTTACGAGAAGGTAAACAAATCTTTTCGCTAGAAAGGTCTTAAATTTATTACAGTTTTATCGCTATAACTTGGAAAGTTATAATCACTTAATGATTGAAATAATTTAAAGATTTTTAATATGACCTATAACCATGGCTAGTTACAAGTTTCTATGTCTGATCATTTAGAAATGCTCCTACGAGTGCAACTTTTTGCCACTTTGTCGGGCCGTGCAGATAAAACAATTCGGACCGAGTATAGATACGTACTACGCTACTACGCCGTAGACACAAAGAATAGGCAGTACTTGCTATCTGCTATCTCTACTAGTATGTTTACGTATACTCTAGACTAGAAACCACAGTGACGAAGTGGACAGACGGAGTACGTGACTATGTAAAGGATAACCATAATTTCTGGGTAAGCTATTAACTATTGAGATTACGTTCTAAAAATAGAAAACATTATTCACGGTAGCATTTACGGTATGTATACCTTTTTCCGAGTTTTGGTGCTAACGTAAGAAAATCACGATACCTCTGTATATTATTTTCCCAAAAATAATAGGCATGATGACTAATATTTTTTTATTACCTCATAAAAAAGTTAATTATAAATCGAGTCCATCAACGTAACCAAATTATAATTTCATGCTAGACAAAAGAGCGCACTATAGTGAGCTATGACGTCAAACCTCAGGCTCGCCATACAAATGCTATACTAAGACACGCTTTGCGAGGAAGGGATAGAGCATCCCTTCTCTATAACCTAAAACTTAAAGCGCTCATATCTCAAAGATTTATCAGCCAATTCAATTATTTTTTTGAGTATGTGTAATGTATTTAGTTATATTCATTGCTTAGCCTGTTATTTGTAATAAACTAAACATTAGGACACATGCCTATTATAATGGATTATTCTTTATCTCACTCGTATATTTGATGTTTTTTGAAGTGAAAACTTCTTACAGACACAAACAAACGTGAAGTTAAATAAAAGCTTGCAAAATAGAATGGAATGGAAAATCATGACCGTGAATTTATATGTTTTATTTCTATTAAGTTTCATCCCATTTTTAAAATTGCGAGACGTGGGAAAATGCGCGAAGGGCGGTCTCACGCGGGGCGCCATCGCCACCGGCACGTGCCCGTGAAAATCGCTATTCGATTACACACAACCCTACTACGTCGTTTATGATATTGACTAGAGATTTTGTACTTTTATACAAAACTTTAAGAGCTTAATTTGATTGTAGCTAAATGTTATTAATTTTAGTAAGTTGTTAGATATATGCAGCCTTTAGAGCAAGATTGTCTTTCGGCAATATTTTTTTATGCTGGATACAAACAATGCAAGTTTGCACGTCGCCCCCGCCACAAGGCGGTAGGTGCCATAAAAATTTAATTTTTCGCTTATGGCGTTTTGACGCTCTTTGCTATCTGGCGCCTAGAGTGGCCGCATCTCTCGCTATACCCTAGGGCCCCCTGGGGGCTACCACAACCTCGGATTTTGTCTTTTCTTGTTCTTCTATTTTTCATTTCGGTCTCAATACTAATTTTATTGCAGACATAATTAAATAGGTACATGAAGTTTAAAGTAGTCACATGTTCATTAAAGTAATACATATGACCCTATTTGGGTATAGCAATAGTCGGAAGTGTCGGAACGGAACGATCTATTTAAATTTGGTCGAAATTAAATATCATTGAAAAACTCTTCTAGGTTGTAATAACATTTGGATTCTAAAATACCTTATAATTTATTTGTGAAACTAACTTCTTTTTCTAGATCTTTTGATTAATTTGGCAATTAATTAAATACTAGCTGTACCCACGACTTCATCCACGGTTTCTTAAAAAAAATAGCCTATGTCCGTCCTCATGATACATACTATTACCTCGCAAAATGTTATGCCTAAATTGTGGCCTAGTACTGCGCGGTTTATCACAAAGGTACCTTTTTAAAATAATCATCTAGGTATATAAATATTTCTTTCATTTCGTTTTTATTTTTTATTTTTCTTTCTTCTTCTTTGGTTTCGTCGTTTTGCTACCAACGGATTTTGTCTTGCTCTCTCATTATACGAGAGACCGAGACATAGCTCAATGTAAAATTATCTCTACATAGTATAAAAACAAGTCGCTTTCCGCGTCTGTCTGTCTGTATATCTGCTCCTCCTCCCAAACCAAGCAACGGATTTTGATGCGGTTTTCACTATCAGATATATAATAATTCACGGAAGATTTATAATTATATGTAATAAAATTTACACCCGTGCGAAGCCGGGGCGGGTCGCTAGTTATGTATAAAAATGTTTTTGAGGTTATGGTAGCCCACCACCACCAGGGCCGACGCTGGATAAATGTACATATTACACTAAAGAAAAAAAAACCTGACTTTCCTGCTAAAACTTGCCTTCCAAAACCGATTCCTTCAAAATAAAACCTTTTCCTTTCTAAACTAAGAAATTTTGGGCCAATTTTTTTCAATGTAGAGTATCGACATAATAATATTTTTGTCTCCAATTTAATCGTAGCCTCTCTGCTTCCAATTCTCATACGTAGTTATTGCACATTGAAATAAATCTATACATAACTACATAGGTTGTTCTGATTTTTTGAGCCACAGAATACTTAAATACAATCTATTTTTCTTGAAACTATTTTAAATTGACTGCTAATATCAATACAAATCTCTTTGGTGAAAATTATTCGCCACCTTGTACGACTATTAGTATCTACTTACATAATTATTTAAAATAATATTTATGTTGAAAACGTTTTTCGTTATTGTTCATCAGCAATGTCAATCTTTATCCCAGTTAACAAGCACTCTAAAAGATTACCGCATTGCAAACACAATAGCATAAAACGCAATTAAATATTTTTGCTCATTAGACTAAAAAATAAACGCGTGCGAAGCACGTGGCGCGCGTGCGCCGCACCACAGAGTCTATAATAGTTACTTTGTAAGCCGCACTTGTTGACTATGAATCATTCTGGATCGTCTTTCAGCTGAGTAACTATTTAAAAAGTGTTTGAAAAGGGCTTACCAACAATCAATCGTGCTTTATATACCTACAAAATATATATACATAGTTAGAGATAGTCCAAATCTTTATGACCATTGACCACTATCAGATACTCTATTTTTGAAATCATTCAACATTAATGCCGTAACCCATTTGAAAACAAACATGGCACAGGTGAAATTAAATACAAGTGTTTTCGATTTTGCTGATTTTTGAATCATTCGATTTCTGTGTTATATTTTTTACAAGACAATAATATGATTTTCCATTTCACGCAGCACAACTTTCGCAACTTCAAAAGGAACGTCAGTTAAAAAGTCAAACATATTTTGTAGTCTGTGTAATGTAATGTCAAACAAACTATTGAATATATTGTTTAAAAAGTGTTTTCCGCGCGTTTGTGCCGACAAATAGGCACTACCCATGATACTTTGGGTAGTAGGTATCATGGCACTACCTAATAATAAATGAATGGAAAAATGTAGTAACATTGAAGTATGAATAATATGCTCATATCAAACTCTAGGTATCCAAACCCAAATTTTATCAAAAAATAAAGAATTAAATCTAGAAAAGGATAAAGACTTATAACGGTTCCTTGTACTACGTACAACAAAACCCTTAAAATATGATGTACTTTTTGTTGCTATTTTCTTTTTTGCTCTACTATTAATTAATTAATGCGCGACATTTTATTTATCTTTATTTATTTATTTACCAAAAGTAACTACAGAGATGCTTAAATAATAGACTTAAACCTACGGTAGTTACAACCACATTACATTACATTATGACATTAACCACATGAATCAATTGTATTAACAGTTTTGTGTCAAGACTAATGAACGAACCACCCAGTGCCGAATTAGATTGAAACTCGCGGTTTTATCCATCATGCCAACCTTTTTACAAAGTTTCATCAAAGTTTTTACAATGCAATAGAACAACATTTTATTCAACATTTGAAAAATCTAAAAAGACTTTTAAATAATTTCAACATAAACTTACAATACTGCTATTTCTTCGAAGGTGCACTATATAATACATCACTTGGGGGGCTACAGATTTCAAACTCAGATGTATTACGACCCTGGGACACACTCGTGCCGCAAATGCCAGCCCAACTTGTTCGTTTACCCGCGTAGAGTAATGACATTTTCTAATGAAAAGCTCTTTGAAAAACAAGCTTTTCTGTAAAAGTGTGAGTAGTTTAGATGGAAGAAATGCAAAACGAGGTCCCACCGAGATTTGAACTCGGATCGCTGGATTCAGAGTCCAGAGTGCTAACCATTACACCATGGGACCGCTGAAAACCCAGATGAAAACACTGATTAACTCAAAAATATTGCACTAACGGTCACCAAACTTTTACCAATATCAACCTAGACCGCCAAAAATGATTCGATTCGATTAATCGAGTTAAAAATCAACCCTCAAAGATGTAATCAATTTGAAATTATCATCACAATCTACGAAGTGGCAATCCGTTTCAATCGATCATGCGATTCGACAGACAATCGAGGAAGAGGTGAACATGTGTCGATATAAATAAAATTCGGAAATTGAAATATTAATCATATTTTGTTGATTACGATTCGAATGAAATAATAAAATTTATTGTAACACGAGAAAGAGAATAATCATCGAATGAAAACTGCAAGTTAAAAAAATAACATTCTGTAGCAGTTAAAAAAATTATTACTACGTACCTTTTCAGTAAGTAAGTAAGTATCTTACCTACCTACCTTTAAGTAATTAATTTAAAAATATAAACTAAATACATACCTTTATTTTGTTTATATATTAAACTATGTTTACATACAGGTAAGTATACATGTATCTACATTTTTAATTGTAAACGGCATAACTAATCAAGACACGCAGTCTTGGAGAGTTGTTCTTGGTTAGTTTAGTACAGTCCTACACAAGTTATTATAAGGTAGATAGGGTTACATGGAACGTTGGTAGGGGAAGGGGGGGCAAGATGGGGTCCTTAATGTTTGGAGCGTAATAGAACACACATTTTTAAGTATTTTCAATATTTATTTATTTATAATTACACTTAAATAATCTATCTTTGAAAATAAGAAACTTCCGAAACTTTATACTAATGGAAAAGATGTTTTTTTTACAAATTTCGGCAAAAATGTCAACACCCCCATCTTGCCCCCTAGGTAGGGTAAGACGGGGTACCCTATGGGGCAAGATGGGGTATGGGAGACATATTCTATTTGTGGTTGCAAAACTCTTAAACAAATACTGCCTCGTCGTCCTCGTCATCTATCCCAGCACAGCTACAGTGTGCCCAATTCCCACACGAGTGAGTGATGAGTCGAGTGTGAGGAGAATAATATAATAACCCTAATTTGGAACGAGCTTCATTAACGACGTCAAGGTTTTGGGTGTGGGTGCTGTGGTGATCTACCTAATATCAACTGCTGTACCACTAAATTCAACAAACTTCTTAAACCAGCCAAGGAATATAATTCAGTTGTCATCCAGCCAAAATCGCTGCAAACATCCCAATCTCCAAGCGAAAGTTTGTGGTCATCATAAACGTTGTCGAGGAAGTTAAAAAACTGTTCAACAGCTTGTTTATTAAACCCAGCGACATGTGCAACTGAAGTGATTTCTGGTTTTAGTATCGACAATTCTGGATCATCATCATCAGTCAGAAGACGTCCACTGCTGAACATAGGCCTCCCCCTTTAAGCTCCACACTGAACGACATCCTACCATCTGCATCCAATGGATGCCCGCGACTCTCACAATGTCGTGGGAATATCTAGTGGGAGCCCTACCTACGCTGCATCTTCCGATTCGTGGTCTCCACTCAAGAATCTTTCTTCCTCATCGGCTGTCAGTTCTTCGAGCGATGTTGCCTGCCCAGTGCTACTTCAACTTGCAAATTTTAATAGTTATGTCGGTGGCTCTAGTTCTTTGGCGAATATCCATGTTCCGGATTCTATCGCGCAAAGAAACTCCAAGCATAGCTCTCTCCATTGCTCGTTTGTGACTCTGAGTTTTTCCAAAAGGCCAACAGTTAAGTACCATAACTCAGTAACATAATCTGGCAACACACACTGGTCAAAGACCCTTGTCTTTAGGCACTGTGGTATCCTGGACGAGAAGATGTCACGCAATTTCCCGAAGAGGCTGTAACGTAATTCTGGATGCCTGTTTAAAAATCCCTGAACCTAATCTTTGCCAGCTTCTTCTTTTTCAGAGTTAAAGAGATGTTGCTTTCTATTTTTTATTGCCAGAGTGTATGCCAAAGCCTTTTATTCTTTTGTTGTACCTAAGTCCATAAAGAAGATATCCATTAGATAGTTTTAAAGTTCTTTCTCTTCGTCATCAGAAAATGTTCGCTTTTTTGGGCGTAAAGAAACTTTCACTGAAGTAACAGGAGCAGCAGGATCTTCTAGGGCTACACGAGCTGCTTTAATTTAACTTTCGATGGTCGTTTGTGGCACAGAATATGTTTTCGACGCTAATTTATACCCATTCTCCTTTCAATTACATCATCTACCGCATTTTTCATACTCTGTTGACTCCAATTCTCCCTCTCCGTCTTTCTTTTATAATTTTTCATCATCCTATTTCATCCTAAAATAAGATAAAACTCAAATAACTTTAAAAGATCATAAGTCAATCATAATTTTCTTCGAGGGGTAAGATGGGGTACCCCATACCCCATCTTGCCCTCCCATGCAAATTTTAATAAAATAGCATGTCTTAAAAAATCAAATCAAAATATGAAAACAAACATGTTCTTACCTGCTGGTGTAATCATTGATAAAGAAAAATAACTTTCATTCAGTTCTAGAAAACTTATGTTCAGGTAAAAAACACATGCTATGTATAACACAAAAATCACAACGAAATTGGCAAAAACCGAGTTTTTGCCAATAGGGAGAAAACGTGTGGACTCACAAGCCGGTCACAGCCCTGACTAATAAACAACACAATGTCGCGTCATTATGAGCCAGAGCGGTTGTGATTGGTCTTTTGCATGGCCGATGAGACCCAGTACCCCGTCTTGCCCGCTACCCCGTCTTGCCCCCCCTTCCCCTACTAACCCTGAAGGTGGTCACTATACTCCTTATGAACAACTTTGCTATAACACAGACCTTGAGCTGGCAAGAAAAATCTGCTATTACATAGAAAAACATCGGCCTACACCTAAAAAAAATGTATGGAAGTTATGGGACAGCTTTTTTTTCATGATTTCGGAGTTTGTCTAAGTTTGGAGGTGGTATGCAATGTTATTCTAAATAATATAATGCTCAGTTTTTAGGGTTCCAAGTAATAGAAATAACCCATTAAAGTTCTTTCTGTTCATCCGTAGAACCTTCGTACTTCTATAGGTTTTAAGGTAAGTGCATGAAACCTTGCACAATTACAGTTTTGGTATAAGTCTATAGATCTCAATTTTGAAAGTACTTATAAAAATATATTTTGTGGTTGCTCTGGTAGATATATGTGGTTTTTTTTCACTGCACCCCCTTGTTTACCTTTGAATAGATCTTTTGAGCTCGTTAAAATAAAGGTAAGGTTTAAATACTTTACTCTTTTTTTATAAAGTATATTATCCTTAGCGAAATATGGTCCACTATTATGATAAATGTTCCCCTGCATATCCAAATGAATTTAATCTTGGCTTTATTTACAAAAAAAAAACTTCAAAAATGTCGAAAGTGTGCGAAAGATATCTTTGACCGGCGAGCGCGGTCTTGAGCCAACACA
The DNA here is from genome assembly GCA_949125355.1 of Agriopis leucophaearia. NCBI lineage: Eukaryota > Metazoa > Arthropoda > Insecta > Lepidoptera > Geometridae > Agriopis > Agriopis leucophaearia. The sequence goes on from OX421262.1 coordinate 3,535,834, forward strand.
AACTTTTCAATCTATCTACATCTTCTATCTATTCTATACATATAATAAACACGTAGAGATTAAAAAAATCTGTAATTGCGAGATATCAAAAAAAAAACACAGGGCGACTTAAAATAAGCAGCTAAACACGTTAAGGTAGTTTATAGAATTTTTGTCTGTTTGTTTGTGCACGCACATCTAACCACCAAATGCGGTTGTCACAAATATGCTTAGCTATGATCAGATTGAAGTACCTTATAGGCTATGTTATTTTGCGCAAGAGCCGGATTAAGGGAGGAAAAAAGGGTTGAGAGTTAATATGAAAATCTACGCGTACGAAGTTGCGGGCAACAGTACTAGGGTAAAATAAATATAAGCAGCGACTTGTCCCATCTCCAATAAATGCCATACTCTATTCTTTTGTTGACACTGTCCGCGCCCCACGGAGCGCCCGTCGGGTGACTTACGTCTACAAACATTTTGAGAGCATCAATGTACTCGTACCTACCTATCGTTATTATTCATTGTTGACATATCTGCGGTGCTCGGCCGCTATAGGGGCTGCTGATGGCTTGCAGATGGGTTTTTTAAATGGAATAAGTGACAAATAAGCGACGCGCCTCCTGCTGGTAAGTGGTTACCGCCGCCTACAGACACCTACAATAACTACCCGGAGCATTATCAGTGTGTTGCCTACCTCTGAGAACTCTATGCACGTTTCGTTTGAAGCAGTCCAAATTATACTTCGAAGGAAAAACAGAAGGTGGTATGCCATTCCACAACTTACAGTATATACGTGGCAGAAACAATCGATGAAATCGAATACTGTGTGACTACCACGTATCTATACCTACTGTGAGGATGGGAATGTTGGCGAATGCAGAGTAGAAGTAAATATAAAGGCCTTACCTATTTAAAAACGTTACTCAAGTTGACATACTTTAAATATCCTCAGTCTTGTTTTCGCGTGTGACGATTGTCGTCAGCGAGAAGTTGATAGATCTTTTTAAAACATAGATCAACTTGAGTAACGTTAAGTGCAAAACGAAACGCGTCGCAGAATAGAAATATTTAAATAAGGCCATTTGTATGACAATAAACCTATACAACAAAATTCCGGACGCAATAAAGAAATAATAGCACGTTTCCAGAACCAACTTCGTAAGTTTCTAACCCAAAAATGTTATTACGAGATAAAAGATTTTTTCGACGATATAATTAGAAAATAAATTTCGATCTATAAATAGTTAGGAAAGTATAATTAAATATATAATTAATAAGTTTTGTATGATCTCATATATAATTAACTAACCTATCACACTAAGTATGTTTTTTTTTGGAAAATTACTTCTGTCTGTGGTGTGGTTTTGTAACCAGCCACTACATAAGTCATTGCTGCACCCTTTATGCAGGTTATATAAACTTAGCTTCTAGAAGAAGAAGGTGTATATTTGCAATAAGAATAAAGAATGAATTTTACTGTGATATTTTAACAGATAAATAGAGTACTTAGTTCCATTTCATGGCTTTTTAATCAAGGTATACATACAAATGCACGCGAAATAAGAAATAACTAGCCAAGAGCGTGTCAAGACAAGCATATGTCAGGGTTCCGCGGCCAAAGCCATATACTTGTGGTCGTATTCATAGTGCAAAAATTGGATGGTCATAGAAAAATTCGAACGAGCGAAGCTGGACAGTTAAATTTCAGTGATGTATCATCCAGACATGACATGATATACTTTTTATGGTTTAGTTTAGACAAAAAGAATACTTCAAAACATGCTCTGCACTGTGGTCACATTATCTTTTTGATTTGAAAACTGTTGACGGTGTTTTTACTTCTATGCTTCTATCAGTACTTCACACAGGGCGACATAAAATAAGCAGCTGAACATGTTAAGGCAGTTTTTAGAATTTTTGTTTGTTTGTTCACGCACATCTTCTAAACCCCTGGAAGAAAATGCAGACGGATTTAAATGCTGTTTTCACGAATATGCTTAGCTATGACCAGATTGAAGTATAGGCTATGTTATTTTGCGCAAGAGCCGGATTAAGGGAAGAAAAAAGGATTGAAGGTTTATATGAAAATCTACGCGTACGAAGTCGCGGGCAAAAAATCTAGTAGTAAATAAATAAATATCTGGGACATTATTGCACACATGGTCATCTGACCCCAAACTAAGCAAAGCTTGTAATATGGCTGCCAAAGACTGATATACATACATATATATTTTTAAATACATACTTAAATAGATATTAACACCCAGACATAGAACAAACACAAATGTTCATCACACAAATATTTGTCCTAGGTGGCAATCGAACCCACGCCCCCAAGCGCAGAAGGTAGGTACACTACCAACTGAGCTAACGGGCTGTCAAAGATACGGTTACTTGTTAGATAGATACGGTTTAGAAATAATTATTTAGTTTGCGGCTCACCAGTGTTACAACCGTTAATTTCTCTTCGATATTATTACTGTTCAGCGGCTTAGAATTCGAGAATCATTTATAGGTTGTTAGGTATATTCATAGACAAATATAGCATACTACAATCTTCCTTGATACCATAGACAAATAAAGTATACTCTAGATCTTCCTTGATACCTACTTCGGTACCTACACTGTCCAGCGTCAAGCAAGAATCAACATGACAAAGTGCATTTGCAATTAAATGCCCTCCAGTAACTGCCATTATTTAATAAAGTGAATTGCATCAAAGCTCCCTCGAATCCGATCCACTGACCATACCGCTTTATTGCGCCACAATTAGTTGTTCAATGGGGTTGCCACTTTATTACAATAATCGACTACAAAACCATATCCCCTATTCCAAAGGTTTAAGATCGATTTTTGTTGTGATTTTAATAACGTCGAGAGGTAGGGTGATGTTTGATAATAACAATTAGATACAAAAACATTTTCGTAAGTGACCACGCAACTGACCATGGACCGAGTGGTCAAAGAAAACAAAAATATAAGTTTGCGTGAAACTGACCACACTTCACAAGTGGATCACATTGAAAACCGACTTCAAAAATATATGAAAATCGTAATAAGTGCCTATAACATTTGAGGGTTACCGTCGATATCCCTGGGATACTATCATCAGTTCCATCATCCTTGCAGGTCCGTTGTAATAAAGGAGCGGAAAAATCGAACGGTGTGGGATTTCCAGCTTTGCAAGATGTGGGGGTGAGCTTTTTGACGGTCTCGGGATGTGCGGCAGTGGGAGTCCGACGTAGGAATAAGATCAAAAATCTCTTCAGAGCATTCATTCAGCTTTGCAGTTAGCTTGGGATCGTCTACAATTCTAGCGGCTCGCCTCTGTAGAGAGTCAATTAAGAGGCTGCAGCTAGTTCCCCTGAAAGGTAGAAACTGCACATTTCTTATACTTCAAAAAAATAATTGGCACAACGCAGCAGCTTAATATGTACAGCCTTTTCGCAAAATCCATTCTTAGCGAACTTCTAAACCCCATAAGGAATCTATACCTGCTAAATTTTAGCTTCGTAGGTCACTTCGTAGTTTTCGAGATTTTGGGAAGAATCAGACAACCAGTTAGAGAATGAGTGAGTGGTTTCAGTGAGTCAGTATCGCTTTTATTTTGTACTAGCTGTTGCCCGCGACTTTGTATCATCATCAGCCAGAAGACGTCCACTGCTGAACATAGGCCTCCCCCTTTAACCTCCACACTGAACGACATCCTGCCATCTGCATCCAGCGTTGTTTGTTATATTTGTAAATAAATTAGTAACTAAATTATGTAACTAGTAATAAGTATGGCGCATTGGATAGTTATATATCTGTAATGCTATATTTAGTGAAACAAATTAATATGAATATGAATCCACTGGATGCCCACGACTCCCACAATGTCGTCGGTCCATCTAGTGGGAGGCCTACCTACGCTGCATCTTCCAATTCGTAGTCTCCACTCAAGAACCTTTCTTCCCCATCGGTCATCAGTTCTTCGAGCGATGTGGCCTGCCCATTGCCACTTCAACTTGCAAATTTTAATAGTAACGGTGACTCTGGTTCTTTGGTGAATCTACGTTCCGGATTTTATCACCCAAAGAAACTCCGAGCATAGCTCTCTGCATTGCTCGTTGTATGACTCTGAGTTTTTCTAAAAGGCCAACAGTTAAGGACTACGTCTCAGTACCATATGTCATCACTGGCAACACACACTGACTTTGTATCGTAGACTATCAAATAAACTTTCAACCCCCTTTTGCCACCTCGTGCAATTCCTTTCTTAGCAGATATCCACATCTCATACGAATTCTACCTGGCAAATTTCAGTTTCTTACGTCAAGTAGTTTTCGAGATTTTGGGAGGAAGATAGTGGTAGGTATTTCGCTTTTAAATATATGTGACGATCAATCAATATCAATGCCATCTAACTATCTTTTACACCATGTGTTAAATGTAAATTCAATGTCAAACCCCATAATCATAACTGTAGTCGTAAACTACGCCAGTTGTAATCAAATCATAAATTAAAATTAATATGCAACTGTATATTCAGCAAAATTTACAACGACCAACAAATCGTAAACTTATAATCGAATTAATTGGAAACACATAGAGTAGTAATCAAATAGAGTGGTGAATGAATAGTTGTTAATGACTGCGAGTGCCCCAATATTGCCGCAAGTACCTACCCTAAAATTTAACGTTCCATTTTATGGGGTTAACCTAGCATCTAATTCCCACGCAACTTTATAGTCATAGCAAAACTTGCAAAATCTACACAATGTTTGTTTTAATAAAAGTTTCTTACGAGTAGGTTTTAATCAAGAACTTGTATATCGCTGACCAAAAAAAAAACGTATAATTTATTTCCTCATATTTTACTTAAAAAATCTGTTGACGATGTGATATATCCTTGACTATTTTTTATTGTATATTTATTATATATATTAGGTAACAGCCCTCTTGAAGAACCCCTTGTAAATATAGCGTTACTCGTGTTATGATATCTAAGTACCTATATAAATATTATTATTTCAATTGCTTTTTTATTTCTCGATTTTAAACCATTAGTTATCTAATTTAACTAACAGTATTTTTAACCGACTTCCAAAAAGGAGGAGGTTCTCAATACGACTGTTTTTTTTTATAATAAATATCTGGGACATCATTGCACACACGGTCATCTGACCCCAAACTAAGCAAAGCTTGTAATATGGCTGCCAGAGACTGATATACGTACATATATATTTTTAAATACATACTTAAATAGATATTAACACCCAGACATAGAACAAACACAAATGTTTGTCCACCTAGGACAAACATTTGTGTGATAAACACTTGTAATTTTTTTTAACTGAACCCACGCCCCCAAGCGCAGAAGGCATATACGAGTAACACTACCAACGGAGCTACGAGTAACAGAGCTGTAAAAAAATGTGTGTTTAAATGTTTGTTACCTTTAGAACTTTCGACTGGGTGAACCGATTTTGATGATTCTTTTTTCATTTGAAAGCTGGTGCTGTCCGTGTGGTCCCATTTCAATTTGGTGCAGCATTCTTATGAAGTCGGGTTTTATATTGTTAATTATTATTAAAATGGGGGTCGGAAACGTGTTCTCTCGCGTAGTCTGCAATGGTGCATATTAAGAACGATTGTTTGGGGGTAGGAAAAATGTAATGGAGTAGGAGGTTGGCAATAGGAGTCGGGCGCGGCTGGTACTTGGATGGGTGACCACCTGGGCCTGAAGTTATCACTACAACGTGATGCTACAGAACCCTCAGTGCACAAGCTCGACTCGCACTTGGCTGGTTTATATAAGGCCGCATGTTTCCACATCATGCCTGATGTTTTTAAATGGCAAGATGCTGCTTTAGCTGCTTATACCTAATAGTAGGTATTAGAAAGGTGGAAAGCAACACTTTTGCTAAGTTTTTTAATGTAAGTAGGAGGTAGAGTTGATAATAATTAGCCGATCTATACTAATAAACTTCATAGGTTCACTTATCCTAAGGAAAAAAATTCATTCTGTTTTTTTTTTAATGGAATATAGGTACTTAGTTCCGTTTATAAATGGATAGGTAATACCTAACTGAAGAGATTCTTCTATACTTTTATACTTACAGAAAATAGGGTAGGTTTGTAAGCCAGCATTTTATTTTTATTTTAGCGATCTCTTTGACCTAAATAATTTATTTTATTTTCTCCCCATTCGAATGAATAATTTTATATCTGTATTGTAAATGTATGATTGGTGACAGCCATGAATAAATTAATGAAATACTTTTTAATTGCGCAGATATGTTTCTATCGTCCACCCTATGACTCGCGGCGACGACCGCGACAAATTGGAATTATTCAGAAACGGATTTATAAAAATTATGAGTTTTATTGATTAATATCAAATTATTTTTGGTGTAGTTTCTATCTATCAATGTCATGTAGGTACGAGTACGTAAAACGTCTTATTTTTTATTACCAGTCAATGTTTTATTTTTTTACCCTCCTTTGCCTTAGACCCTCGATCAAGAAACATTCTTAAGGTGAAGCGTTTCACATTGGCGGGAAAATCAAATTTCAAACAGTTTTTTTGTCCTTGTAGCTAGGCCGAGTAATTATTGTGAAATGGCATAGTGTTCGCAAAAATTGTTGGTCGTTCTTTACATTATCATGTACATCTATTAATCAGTTACTCACCATATTACTTACATTTGGCAATAAACCGTTTGAAACAGCATAAATTTGTTTATTGACAAATGTATGCAATAATGTGCATTGGAGATAAATAACTTTAAGCGAGTTTGTATAGAATAATAATCAATTTATGCGAACATCATTATCGCTTACAATAATTACTCGGCCTAGCTACAAGAACATAAAAACTGTTTGAAATTTGAATTTCCCGCCAAAGTGAAACGTTTCACCTTATAGACTAGCTAGACCATCCATAGACCAAGTGGCTCATTGTAACTACTTGCGCCACCTATCGTCAATCACTAAAATAAATATCAACAGGAACCTTACGGTTACCCGTTTTAAGCGGGCTCGAAACAGCGCAGTTGGAAAAACGCGAACGAGAACCTTAATGCGCCGAGATATAGTTTTCAGTCGCGCAACTTTTCGTAATCTCCTAAACTGAATCGCTTACGGCAGACAAGGCGGTATGGCCTTAATAGCTTTAGCTGCTCTGATATATAGGCGAAAAACATAAAATTAAATTGAATTGAAATACTGTCAGTATTGACGAGACATGACATGACAGATCTGACAGTTCATGCGAGCGAGCGACCAAACGGTGGTGACCGCGGAAATACGGATTATTTTATTGATTTTTGTATTGTAATTATTACTTATTTGTTAAAACAGAGGGTAATAAACAAACGTGTAATCGTTGTGAGTTTTCTACTAGATTTCTACAATGCCCAAGATCGACTACGCTATGTTTGTGAGAATAGTTGCCGTTGTGTTTTCCGTAAGTAAATCCTGTTTTTGTTTGGGAAACAGTTAATCTACATACTCATCAAAGCAATTATTTATAAAATTATCCTAAAACCTTTCAAACAATGATTTATAAGCAAGGTAAGTAAGTAATTAACTTATGTTTTATGTAAACTATCAAGTTGAGGCCAAATGCTGTAACTTTCCGGTTCGAGAACATTACCGCATCGCATTTCATTCACTCATATTACTTAACGTGATTTACTCGGTATTTGCTTTGTTTATCACACAGAAGTCTCATAAATTATTGAAAGTACATCATTGAGTGTTTCTTTATTTGTACGCTGGTTTAATTTATCAGTTTGTGACTTGTAAATAGACAAATTAGGATGATAAATGAAGTAATTATGTTTGTATACCCTTGGTAATGTAGATCATAAAAAGTATTGAATTGTATTAAACTAAATACATTATGCCAATGTAGAAAGACTAAATTAACAGACAAATAATTACTTGGGTCAGAAGTTAAGAAATGCAAACGCATAGGTGGGCAAAAAAATTACAAAAATTACTTAACTCTATATTATAAGTACGCACCAGCGGGAGTCCTCAAGAATGACCATGCTCTGCTCTAATGGGACTGCTGTAGCAATTTCGTTTGCAAATGAACAAATCGTGAGAGCTTTCCACGTGGTTTTCGGAAAAGATAACGGTGACGGGTCGCGCCTCGCAGCAAACTGTAGGACCTGAGCAATCGGCCGCACGGTGCTTTGGTTCGGACGGGTCGCAGCACTGGGCAGTGCTCGTTGATACCAGCATCCCACATGATAAAAGGCTTGTGAAGGCTGAGTAGGACATGGCGAGTATGGGATATTGACTCGATGATCATTGTTCTAATAGTCCTCGACCAACACTTTAGAGGCTTAGACTCTTGTTAGACGGTTCGCTAGATGGTTGGGTCAAGGGTCAGATGCAGAAGAAGGTTGTCCTGGACATAGCATTTGTTGTCAGGAGATTCTTTACTCTGCAGGCCTGACCACCGGTAGCTTGAGGCCAGTAGCCGGACTTGCTGCTGGCAACACCCTAGCATAAAAAAAGGTTTACTTCAAAGTAAAAAACCTAAAAATTAAGTACTTATCTGTAATAAAATTCTGCTAAAAGCTATTAAAATTTGCAAGTTGAAGTGGCAATGGGCAGGCCACATCGCTCGAAGAACCGATAACCGATGGAGAAGAAAGGTTCTTGAGTGGAGACCACGAACCGGAAGACGCAGCATAGGTAGGCCTCCCACTAGATGGACCGATGACATCGTGAGAGTCGCGGGCATTCAGTGGATGCAGATGGCAGGTTGTCGTTCAGTATGGAGGTTAAAGGGGGAGGCCTATGTTCAGCAGTGGACGTTTTATGGCTGATGATGATGATGGTGATGATGATCTGAAATAAAATTCTGAATAATACATTTCGAGATCTGAGTTGGTTCTGTTGCAAGAAAGGCTTTCGGATTGTCATAAACATTTGAAAGAATAGGTTTAAAAGATTTTTATACAAAAAATATGTCTGGGAACAAAAGTTGCTCCCAGTTAAAAGTAGTACCTAATCAAACCATGATCAAAAAAGATCTCCAAAGGAGTAAGGTTTGTTTCAAAGTGCTTCATCAAAAAAGTTATAGATATTACAGAATGTGTTTTTCATTTCCAGGTGTCTGCAGTGACAGCGTTCACATTTGCAATGCTGCGTCTGTTGAGCCCTCACCTGTTCTATCTGGAGGAATTAACCGGAAGCGAAATAAGTACACCCACTTACTTTGTTACTGAATATTAATGCCCCTCTCTTAAAATTCTGGCCAATGAGATTATAAATAATTTATAATTAACTTCATTAACGAATATCTATCAATTAAAATTGAACCCAAATTCTTAATTGTACTTGATGTAATGTAGAAGTCTAATTACACTAGAGATTTATCAGAAAAACAGTTTTGAATCTACAGAGTAGTTTTTAATCTTGTTAATTCTTCATCCTCAGTCCTGCATTACTTCCTATGCGGCCTCATCATCATCACCAGCACCATTGGTTTCTTCAACTCAAGCGTGGTCATGTTCCGCTCAACATCTGCCAACACGGGTCGCAACATCACCACATGGCTACTGCTGGACTCGCTATTTGAAACGGCACGGGTCCTTCAGCTGTTCATGAGTGAAGTCCTCGTGCACAGTAATGGACCAGCACAAAAATATGATATGATTCTTGGAGGCGTGCAGTATTGTGAGTTTTTGCACTTTTTTTAACAACTAAGCTGTTTTGATCCCACTTCTGAGTGTAAAATTCTTTCTAGTTTTACAACTCTGTTGGCTGTTGGAGCTTTGAGTTATGATGTTTTCCTGTTTCTTTACGCGCATTTCTTACCAAAATCTAAAAAAGCGCAACCGATGTGAGGTTGGCCAAAAACGCCCGTCTTCATCGGACATCTTGGTTCTTCAGCAATGCGCGCTTCAGAACACCCAATATGTATTTTTATTTTATTTTTAATGCCATAGGTGGCAAACAAGCAGAAGGGCCGCCTGATGGTAATCGATCACCGTCAATACCTGCAACACCAGGGGCATCACAGATATGTTGCCAACCCTAGAAGACTCTGTTAACAGCCCTTTTGAAGAACCCTATATTATAGTTACTAGGTAATGCCGCAGGAAGGAGCTCATTTCACAAATTGCAGGTGTGAGGCAAAAAAGAATGCGTAAAACGCACAGTGTGCGATTTCCACCGATCTATGATATGTGGCTGAACTTTCAGGCGGTGGCGGCTGGTGCGATGATTAAACCGCGATGCCCGCATCAGATTGAACAGTGATGTATATTTATTGTACTAAAAGAGAGATCATCATGCTTATACTAGTGCAGGAGTATGCTTTGTTACTGGGAGGTATAATACTGTTGTATAGCAGTATTGTCTCATAGCCATAAACAATTTGCTATTGTAGTTTTCGCGAAAGGCAAAGTTCAGTTAAATGTCTACATCTAACCTTTAACTGTCTGTTCAGTGTAGACCTTAACCCTTTGATAATATAGTTTGGATCTGCCTTTAAACTCGAGGTAGTACCGAAAAAGTTTGCTAAAAACTGAAGGGGGCGAGGTAAACACGTATTGCACACACTGACATATTCTTAGACTTACTAGTTCTGCAAACGCACACTTCAATATTGAGCGCACACAACTGCAAACGATGTGCTCAAAATGTATACAAATAGACGACCGAGGGTGGTGTAAATGCTAAAGGGGAAACTAGTTATAACGCTTCCATTTATTTTTTCTGAGCCTTAACCTGTACTTCTGTAGTTTAACGTTTAGTTTGGTTCTGGTGTTTTCAATTAATATTGTGATTTGTTCACAGTAATAGACTCCCTGCTGTACTGTCAAGTGATCCTAAAGAAGCAATGAGTGAGGCTACACTCCTCAGTGTTTGTCTTCTCTCCATTATAGTGTTGGTTTCATCCTTAGGTCCTTCGCATATTACACTGGCAGGCGACTAGTATCTAAAGCTTGTACCACACAATGCTCAGCAGATTGCTGTTTACTTATCATAAGTACTTGCGCCAGTGTTTAAATCTGATCACTCGAACTTTAGCTAAGCAGGAAATGTTCAATTGATCGTACCATAGAATTACCAACACGTGGATGTTGCGTCTAGTACAAGTACCGTAAACAAATTTAAATCCTATATCATCATTAATGCCTAACTTGCAAGTTTTAGTCCTCATGCAAGATTTAGTCTAAGAAACGATCCCGAAAACAAAAACTAGTGATAGTGCTGGTGATTGCTGATACGATACCACAAAAAATTCTATGTTTTATTTGTAAAAATATTTAATATAATGTTCGCAAATAAATATCAGCTGACGCTAGAAGTCAACGAACGATCCGAGCCGCGCGAACGCTCGTACGCTTTACATTGCTGGTTTGTAACATTCTAAACTAAAACAAGTATAAGGCAAATGGTTATTGGTATTCGCTTGTGTTTAGATAATATTAATAATAGTAGTGTTTTTGCTTCGGGAGCGTTCTTACACCTTATGGTATTACCTTCTATGGTTTATACGTTTTTTTTGAAGCGTAAGTACCTAATACTCGCGCAAGTTACTAGGCATTGTGTGTATCAACCTTTACACGAGTGTTGAGATCGATTGCAATTACGATTTTGTGTTCCTCCATGTAGTGTGTAAGTCACCTTACAAATGTAAGTTGCCATACGGCCGCCTCCTTCGGTAGGGTTGCCATATGTTAAAATTTTCCGGACATGTCCGGGAATTCAGGCTGGTCCGGTATGCTGGATAATTCCGAAACGTCCTGAATTCTAGAAACGAAAAAGACCGCCACACGAATTCATTATGTCGCGAAATATGAACTTTGAAGGAAATTTTAAGAGTCCGGGTTTTTGGCCGGAGATTTATTTTTCTTCATCTGGTAACCCTACCCTACTCAATCCCTAAATTCAATGATACTAGTTACCTGTAATATAGTTATGTGCAAAGAGCCTTAGGATATTACGCTATCTTCAGGACATCGTTAAATCTACAGAGGCTAAGAATCTATGCATTTATCGAATCCTCAAAGACTAGCTAGCTTGTACTTAAGTTTGATTAGTATTTAGATCTGAGTCCTCTGAAACTCATCTGTGTAACTAATACAGTTTGTTAGGAAAATGTACAATAGTTATCAGAGATTATCTTATTCTACAACTAGACAACTAGGAGCAGTTAGTAGTAACACCGCTATAAAAGAGTTACGTGTTAACGGCAGGTTATCCAAGTAGCTATTAAAATTTGTAAGTTGAAGTGGCAATGGGCAGGCCACATCGCTCGAAGAACTGATAACCGATGGGGAAGAAATGTTTTTGAGTGGAGACCACGAACCGGAAGACGCAGCGTAGGTAGGCCTCCCACTAGATTGACCGACGACATCGTGAGAGTCGCGGGCATCCAGTGGATTCAGATGGCAGGTTGTCGTTCAGTGTGAAGGTTAAAGGGGGAGGCCTATGTTCAGCAGTGGACATCTTATGGCTGATGATGATGATCCAAGTGGCGCGGGTCTTAGCGTGGTGCGCGCAAATTTTCGCGACCTTTTCACGTTTTTAATTTAAATAAAAAACGAATGAACAAACTATCACAAAACTATCCAGAGAAGAAATTGTTGAATACAATTACCTTTCAGTACATGCGATTCAGGCTGACGAGCTTTCATTAGAGCATAAAATGGAAAAAAAACTTAAATTCTACTAAATCGATTTTGTTTCGTTTTTTTTTTTATACAGAAAAGTTTGTCCTTTCGTGTTTTGTACCACAATTTTATCTCAAACACAGATGTATCTATGACATGTATTTTTTCCCGGCTCTACTATTGTTATTTAACTATTTAAAATTGATTGAAAAACCGTCAAATTTGGGCAAACCTGCCGTTAAAACTGACAATACCAAATATGCTTTTAAAGACGTTGTCAGCTGAGCCAAGTACTCGCGTGCGTTGCCATGTAAAATATCATTATCATGTAAAATACAGGTATAATGTAATATTACCATAGGCTACCTTGTAATGCTCCAATGGTGCTACTATTGTTATTGATAACAACAAATGTAAACATTTTTCGGAGCAATCGATAGTCTCCATAGTTTAAACGCTAACTTTAGCACGGCCTCTTTGGCTACTAAGTTTTACTACTGGTTGCCAACGAAGATTAAAAATACAGTGCGATCGATATAAAAGAGTAGAAGATAATGATGGTGCCTCTATTAAAAAATGACGCAAATAAATGCCACACTAAAACATGATGTGGAAAATCCGATGGTATCATCATTTTGGGTTGTTAAAGTGAGTGACCTACTGGCGAGCAAAGCCGCTGGCACGCGAACGATCCAGCGAGCCAAATATATAAACTGCCAGTAAATCATAATCTATATACTAAGATCTAAATTGGCTCACTGGCTCTAAGCTAAACCCCAGCTAGAAATCTAGTCCGCGGTATAAAGTTATAAACCGTTGGCTCGCCAGCGGATCACCCATTTAAAACACTTAATATCCCGGCATTACAAATAAATATATGTATTTAGATTTTCCTCCGCCATTTGACGGAAATATTAATTCTGTTTCTACTCTTTTATGTCCATTGAAAGTGTCTTTTTGACAATTAGTTGCAAAACTCGGTTGCGTCGCCTAAATTATTTTATCATTCCATTCATACTCATCATATTTCCATAGTATTAATTATTATCATATATAAGCTATATAAGACCACGGTTTATTACATTCCACAACTCCTGTGATTCGTAGATCTTGGTTAGGCCAAATAAAAGTTTCAGGGTTTTGAGAATGGTTCGAAATCAAAGTGTAGCGCCTAAATGTATCCAAAGCTACGTTGCATACGCACGTCACCGGCAGCGTTGCACCAGCATCATCAGTGCCGTAACTTGGTATGCATGGTTTCGGTCGCACCCACAGAATAATAAAGAGCACAGAATCCGTAACGTGATTTACAAAGCGTACAAGGCCGTCTGTCAAATAGTATGTAGCCTTTGGAGACTTTTACAGGTTTCTATTAGTACATAAAGTGTACAACCCTGCAGTTTCGTTCTGGTAAGATTTTTTTTGGCATATGAGTAAAGGATGTAACATGTTGAATCCGTTTATGCTAAATTAGCACTACTTCTATGCTTTATGCTTTAGTCCTTTTTCTGAGGTCGCACCCAAGCAGCTGACGTCTAAATGTCAATGTAAAGAATGATCAGTATACACATTATACATAAATTAGTTTTCGCCGTCTACGACACACAAATTATGCTGTGGTAGTACAATAAAGCAATACCCGTTTTTACGTCCCTGTGACGCACAAATCGCGATATAATATGAGTTTTACTAAACTAGTTGTTCACCCCGAACTGATATCTCCGCCTCCGATTTTTCATGAGAACTTCGCTCGGTTAACTATATTTTGACGGTGACGTACCCGTGCCGCGCCGGTGATGTGCCTGTGTGGAGTCGTATCTCAAGTAACTGTGTTGTTTTTGTAAGCTACTCGTATTTTATTGAGATTATTGACGGTTTAGAACCTTTAAGATATTTGAGATATAATTATGTTGGGTAATTTAGTACTAATAATTTATTTAGGCAGTTATTTACAAAATTAGGATACAGATACTGATGATAGGAATAAGAATTGTAATAGCAACTAAAATTCGTTTTTTTTATATGTAAACTATTTCATAGATTCATCAAGGCACAATAATAACTGACGATAATTAACCCAACGATTTTTTAAACTAAATATTCAACATCGACGCACCATAACGGCAACAAAATGCAGTGCTCATAAATGCGTGAAGCACGCCATCACATACAGTCGCTCATTCGAGAAATGAGTCGTAACGATATAGCAAATACGGTCGTTTATTTGAAAATAAGTTTACATTTTAGTATATTAGTATGTTGAATCGACAGTTTAAAAAATCTTTGTACATACCTACCTATTAAGATGATGTTAATCAAATTAAGGGTAAAGTTAAATAAAACTATACTATGTTAACTTTCCATAAATTATATCGTCAGTTCTGACCTTAGCAGAATAAAGCAGTATTTTCCTGCTACTATTAGAAGCGTAAACGAATCGCCAACGAGTCACTAGAAAGGCACAAGGTGTTGTGACTTTTTAGCTACTTATGTATGTAACTAGTTTTTTTTCACTGTGGGTAACGAGCCTTAAGTATATAATTATTTATTATGTAAGTTTAGAATACGGAAGTATTTGATGTACCTAATTTTAATGTAGCGTTAAAAAAATACTCATTGTACCTTACGGCTAAACCAAAATGGCCTTTGAAGGTATTGTAATGCAAAACGAGAATAAGAAGAAAACTTCCGATTGTTTTACCTTATTTCAATGTTTGTGAAGTTCGTTCTTCCATTGCATAGCTTTGCTAAAGAAATTCTTGCCTCGGGGGTGTGTATCTTTTACCCCTATATCTTTTATTATGTACGTTTAGTAATTTCCCACCGAATACTTTATTGGCACGGTTTTTAGTGCGAATTACGTGTGCAATTGTAAAAGCGAATAGTTGTTACAATATTCAAAATTACTAGTCAACAAAATATTCCTAGTAATTTATTGTGTTTACATCTAAAAATATAATCTCAGTCATAAATAGACCCCACGGAATTCCTCGACGAGGGTAATAAACACATTATGTCATTCCAAAAGACCGACCAATTACTGTAGGAGGGAAGGGGGGGGGGAGCGAATAATAGATCTAATAATTAGTACAAGTTTCGGTCGCTTATTGTATGGCGCTTGTGATTGGAGAAAACAAGTCATTTATTCAATTCCCGTCTATGATTGGTCCGCTCGAAAAAGATCTCGCTGAAAATTCAGTACCTTTTCATCACGGCGGGGTAAATGATGAGCTGTCAACTGTCAAGTGGTCATATTGTCATTGACCTCAGCAGAGTGAGCACTCAAGGATTCGAGGAACCTCCATTGCGTTTATAAATATGGGAGAGAAACGATAATTATGTTGAGGTCAACCTCGTGGGGTTATTTTTCAAGAAGCATTCTATACGAATATTTTTTTCTTTTATGTACCTATTATTATTCCTAGATTTACATTTTAGAGTTTGGAATATTTCTTGTAAACCAGACCTAACATCTTTAGTTTACTTGTAAGTTATTATACTTTTGTTTTATTATTTTTACTCATTGTTGATCACGTGAAGATGTAAAGGTGAAATAAAAAATATAGTATTTTATAATTATCTTTTATTGAGTGAGTCGTTTGTCCAAAAATATAATGCGTTCGCGCAGCTATCAACACTTCAACACGCTACATAATACAAAGTGCACTTCTCTTACTACAACAATCTATCTTACAATATGAGAGAGATGGCACACATGCTCCATTAAACACTTTTAAGGAAGCCTGCTAATATAACTAGTAAATAAAATAAATTATTGCCGTTCGCATCAAAAAGAAAACCAAGAGTGGAAAAGGGTTTAACGGTTACAATATTGATATTTGGTTTATGTAATGCGTCTTGCACACGGCGCATAAATGCCCTGTACAGACCTAGCGAATGCTCGCGAACGAAGGATGTGCTCGCGTGCGCCAGTGCTCGTCGAAGTTGGTACATCTCGAGCGAGAAAGCGGCGCTTGTCAATTCGATCAATAGGTCTGTCGTAAATAGAATATGTTGCACATGTATCCTGACACTTTATTGCACACACGGTCATTTCACCCCAAACTAAGCAAAGCTTGTAAATATGGCTGCCTTATACATACTTTTTTATATAAAATAGATCTACGTTTGGCCACCAACTCGCCTGATGGTAAGCGACGGTGTGGCCGAGGATGGAACATGTTGATTTAGCTGAAACCTATTCACTCTAGCCTTGAAGATGCCTTGATTGTACATTTATATATTAATACCCAGATATAGAAAAACCACACATGTTCATCACATGAATGTTTGCCAACCAACTGGGCCTCAGTGGTAATCAAACATTATATTAGTAAAATTTCAGTCTTTTCCAAATTTTCCAATATCTCGGCCAACTTTTCTTTACTTAAAATATTTCGAGATTACTGTTTTGACATGAACTTTTCCAAATATACTTTTAGTAATTAAAAAGTTGCAATCTGTAAAAAAAAATTACCCATCTAAATTGAGCTGCTTACTTATTCCGTGTGCAAGACGCATAAGGGCAGATATTGCATTGTAACATAAAATACAAACACTCCATTATTACCATCAACTGAATCATTGCTCGGGCAAAAATAAGAACTGCATGTGTGCATCTCTCATTAATAGCAATCTGAAGCCACTCTGTAACAACTATCATTCGTAACTCTCCTTACTATGAACTCTTTACGCTTTTAAGCTTTACGACAAACTTGAAATGCATAAGTTAACAAAATTCATTACAAGAGGTATTTTAGTACGTAATACATACACACAAACAGTGGCGGATTTACACATTTGCCGCCAGTATCCTATTAAATTTTTGCCACCCCTACCGACCTCTACAATCTAATACCCTAGTTCACAATCGACTACGCAAATTGTAGAAAATAATATCTAAGTGGTGAAACATATTAGATGTATCGTTTGTGTGGAATAAATAACATTTAGTTATATAAATCTTTTAATTTCTGTAATACATTAAAAAATTGGCCCAAAATTTGCCGCTCCAAAAATCTGCCGCCCTCAGCCTGCTGGTAAATCCGCCACTGCACACAAATAAATATTATGATCAATACATACGCGCCAAATTGTACGCATTCGGACTTTACGTTACTACAGCGTAGAATTTTACTAAATTAAACGATATAACAGAAACTTCTTTACAATTTGAGTATAAAATGAATAAGAGTGTACTGTAGATGGATGAAAAGCGGTGATTTGCCTTTCAAGCTATCATAGATACGGATTTTTCAATTTACCCTGTACATTTTAAATTGTCCAATAGAGGCCTTTGACGCCACAAATAGAAAATAAGATTTCATAGCTTGTCCTAATTAATTAGAAGAATATAAGGACTGAAGCTGATAAAAGATTTTCGATTCCACAAAATATAGGTAATAATAATTTTAATGGCACAAAAATATGTATCTATACCAATTATGAAATGTTATCTAACGCATCATATGAAAATACTTTGTATATTTTTCCCTTTTAATGGCACTTCTAAATGTTATGTGTATTGCATATTTAACTAAATATTTTTCAAAAATACTCTATTCATATTTATGGCAAAAATGTTTCGTGAAAACGGCTACTTTATAAATCTTTGCTAAATGCTTATAATAACTTATACGCCCCGTTGATTAAGGTGACAATGGCAAAAAGCATAGAAAACGACTGGAATTATACTGTAAATTACAAGACATAAGGCCTATAATTGTATTTTCTAGGCTTAAATATATGGTTCACATTTCTATCATTCTTCAAAGTCACCTTAATCACCGTCGCGTCTTAGTTTTCAGAAGTGGGATCTTATATACCATCATACCGGTATTCAACCATATTCTTCAAAATATGATATTGTACTTTTTGCTCATAATATAACTATTGGTTAACACCAATAAGATGATTATAATTATGTATAATGTTCATATATGATTTGTTAAATTCATGTATCTCACAACCCACTACAAATGTTGATACAATGTACAATTGAGTGAATATTTTATAATCTACCTAAATATAAATCGTATTTTACAGTTTACGAGATAATACATTGAGATCTATTACAATAAGGAACTTAAAAATGTTAATGACATTTCAAACGCAATACATCAAAACGAAACTAAAATCACGAGTCGTTATATCTACAAATACCCACATTTGATATTGTCATGAATTTAATACAATATGCTACCACTCACACTAGCTTTAAAAAAAACCGCAGAATTTATAAACTAATTTGTTACTATTGTGTAGAATTTTCTTTCCCATCGTTTTGTCAAACTATACAAGATATGAGTATGTATACAACATTAATGTGTATTTGAAATATAAGTATAATAAATAAGAGCAATTATTGTGGTACCGTGGATGGAAAGACATACAGACGGTAAAACTATTACGTATTGCTGTAGCCCATTCGCTATCGGATGATCGCTGACGGCTGTTTTTTTTTACAGAAAATTTATTTAAACGGTTGAAGTTCATGAGCTCTTAAGTCGGTTTTTTTTCTTAGGCTGCAATTTCTTACTTCTGAAAACGTAGGATTTTTATTCACTTATCAATAATCAACAATAGCTATCACTGATCGTCCAGCAGCAAACGGGCTTGAGTATTTTTTTCATCTGGGGGAAATAAAGTTCCTAAAATTATTTAGTATCTACTCAAAGAGCTCATATGGAAAAAAAAATTAAGATCTGAAGATAGACAATATAAAGTAAATCTATTCAGATTTACACTAAACTGTATTTTGATCTGAAAGGCCCTTGCTTCATTCATGACAATGTTTAGGGCCTTTCTACACTTTTTATTACCTGACCTTGCTTTATTCCGGTCAGCTGTATGAGTAAATCCCTATAAATATTGTTGGTTAGCAGTCTCCTTTTATGTAAAAAAGAAATATAAACAGGATGTTTGGATAGACGATGGACATATACCAGGACATGTAAATTGAGACAGACATGGTACGAAAAAAATATTTAATAAAAACCGATAAATCAAATATTTGATATTTTTAAAGTGTTGTGCGTGACTAAACTTGCGCCCAAAATCTAAAAAAGAAACGAAAATGTTTTGTTAGATTTTGGGTATAAATTTTTAGTTAACATCGGGCTTATTATTGAAGTCCGTTCGTATTAACAAAACATGTTTACTTAACATCGGTCTTATTATGGATGTCCGTTCGTATTAACAAAAAATGTTTACTTAACATCGGGATTATTATGGATATCCGTTCGTATTAACAAAAAATGTTTACTTAACATCAGGATTATTATGGATATCCGTTCGTATTAACAAAAAATGTTTACTTAACATCGGGATTATTATGGATATCCGTTCGTATTAACAAAACATGTTTAGTAAACATCGGGTACATTATGGATATCCGATCGTATTAAAACATATTTAGTTAACATCGGGCTAATCATGCCCGTGGTGCGAGTAAGTAAATGGAACGGGATGGCACGCTATCGTGATTACAATCAAAATCACGAACGAACTTCATAATAATACCAATGTTAGCTTAACATGTTTTGTTAATTTGTTTTTTTAGATTTTGGGTGCAGGAAACTCGACTTTAGCAAAACATGGATACAAGCTTGAACGCGCAAAGCTGGTCAAAGCGACGCGACGCGAATTAGTAACTGAATTCTCACAATAAACCACTTCTGCCAGCAGGTTAGCATTCCAGTTGATCCGTCGGTTCAAATATTAGGGTCCTACTTTTCACATATTCGGGTTGTCATGTAATGAATACCTTCCCAAAGTATTTCCACCGACTAACCAAACACTTGTTCGAGATTTAATATACCAGTTTTATAATATATCAAAATCATTATGTGCGAAGGTCCAAAGACTTGTTCTGACCATTTTAAACATAACTGCCTATTCATCGGAGATATGTTAATGCCTTACTTACATACAAATTAATCCTATCTCCACTAAATAACAAACTAGACATTAACAAGCCAAACCCTACATAAAAGAGCAGACCAAGTAAAGGCGACATCAGTGGGGCCTAAAATTTTGGAAAAGCGATTCTGGCCCCTAATATAATCTTATATGAATGGAGGAAATCCTTCATATTCTTTTCCAATTTTGGTAAAAAAAAACTCACAGAATGGCCAAAATGGCTGATTCAATTTTGATCTTATACAAAAAATAATTTAAATTCATTATGCTTGATTGGCCAAAATCATTCGTTTTGGAATGTGGCACTAACTTTGGCTAAATTGTAAGTTGTAAGTAGACTTTCGAAAATGTTTAGGCCATAAATTTAGGCATTTTTGGTTACAAGACATTTTAGAAACATTGGTGATGTCATGTCAGTCAGTCATTTGGCACTACTACTGATTAAAAGTACCAACTTAATAAAACGCCAATAAAATTCTATAAGATTCTTCAATGACGCTTAAATTATAATCTGTAGATTCGAAATTTTTTGCAAATATTTTTGCGCCGCGTTTTCAATAAAGTCCAGTTTTGATCACACTGCTAAATTTTACAAAAATGACACACGAATTGTAATGCCCCGGCTATTCGATGTGTTGTACCAGCAGCGGAGGAAAAAAGGCATTGTAATACCACCCTTTACTACAATAAATAGAGAAATGACACCACTCTAATAGTACTAACTGACGTGATTTTAGTACGTCTGACCGCCATCTGACCAACGGGAGAGAAAGAGAAAACTTTGTTTCCTCCGTTGGTTGGACGGCAGTCCGTCAACCAAATCCGACACATCAGGGCTTTAATGCTACAGGGCTCATTTGAATAGCACCACAACATTTTCCATACATATTAAACTGGCCTGGAGCACTTGTCACTAACTGCCACTGTCACAGAACTTCAAATCACACCTTAGAGCACCAATCACTTACACACATACTGCTGCACTGAGCCATTTAGTAATTTGACATTGGACCATGTCAACTCAGCCAGATTGACAGTACGTTAGGGCAGTATCAGAGACGATAAGTATTTCGCCGTCTAAACGAACTCCACGATTATGACAGCCTAGTACCAGCACCGGTACCAATGCTCACATATGACAAAATATAAGTCAGCCAACTGGTGATTCGGACGCGGTTAGTCTATACAGCATCACTGGGCACACTAACACTTCACAATGCACTTATAAGGCGTCAGTCAACAACTGTCAGGCAGCTGGGGTTCACATTGCGCCCGCATGACGTCAGCCAGCCAGCGGTTGACGCAAGGCCGATTGGCAGCGGAGCGGTGCTAGGGCGCGGCTAGAAGTTCTGCTGGCGCTTGCGCTTGAGTTGCATGGCGTCGAGGATGTGTTGCCGCTTGCGCACGTAGCGCGCGCGCAGCACCTCGATCTCCGCTTCCATCTCCGCGTCCAGCTGCGCCATGCGCGCCTCCAGCTCCGCCGCCGGCAGGAACGCCAGCTGGGGGACAAACAAACACACCTTACAATTGATGTATTTAAAGGCAAAGACACAGCGGCACGTTTTGATCAAACATGCGCAGAGATGTTGGCTCTCTCTGTATCTTTAATCGCATTTTACAGCGGGGAGTATTCTGAAGAACTGTTTGATCTGATTGCCGGCGTCGCGGTTTATCATCGCAGCAGCCGCCACCGCCTGAAAGCTCATCCACATACCTGAAAAATATGGAATGAGCTACCTTCCGCGTGTTTCCGTGAAGCTACAATATGAGGTTCTTCAAAAGACGAGTTAATAAAGTCTTAAAGGGTCGACAACATATTTGTGATGCCTCGGATAATACAAGTATCCATAAACCACGATGACTGCTTACCATCAGGCAGCCCGTCTGCTTGTTTGCTATATAGCATTGAAAAAGAACTAACGAAGACAATACAGCGGGCATCGTCGGTGAGACACTACGCATGCGTTGTCGTCTCCCCCATTGTGTATATCTTGATTATTACAGGACTTTCTAGACATATAATAACCAAACGCGACGGCAGCGCGGCTTGGTACTTAAGTAGTGGGGTTTTTTCGCAACTGTACCAATCATAGGCCCGGTTTGCGTGAATCGGCTGCAGTTCAAAAGCAACGCGGCTCGTCAACTCCAATAAAAATTTTGCCGCTAGGCTGTCTACACGCTCGCAGTTTGGGCACACGCGATCTCGTCCGGTTGTTGCCTTCACACTGCATTTGTCTAATGAAAACTTTTCGACTAAGTCCAACACCACACAAAACTTGAATAATCCTTTTTGCTAATTCATTAGTTGTAAATATTAGTCTTATATTTTTTTACAAAAGCAACATAAAACACAACAAATGTATACAACGATCTCGAATGACTAGTTTATTGCCTTGCGTACACACATTTGCTGTGTTGGTCCTAAGATCATTTTCGTTCATTCATTCGCCAACGCGTGTATCGGGAAACGAGTCACGCAAACCGAAACACGATAATAGGAAAGAATGAACGAAACCGATCTAATGGCCGTCACGGCCAATCAGTGGACGCGGCCTAATGAAAAAAAAACAACAATTTCAACATCATTTCAGCCATAGGACGTCAACTGATGGATTAAATTATTTGGTGTATAATAATTTGTATAACCTGCCTTACAGAAAATGAGGTGAGATATTTTATGCGAGGTAAATCACAAACAATTAAAACAGGAACGGGACAGACGACGCGACTTTTAAAATGAGACCTAACCTTTATAGCATAATGTTGAAAATGTTTGATGATGATAATGTCCATCAGGTTTGGTAGAAAGAAACCGTTAAGGGTCCGCAGTCGTCTGCATGTACAAAACACCCAAAGCGTGACATCAGTGCCACCAACTTAGCTGTTCTAGTGGGAAAAATCGGAACCACAGTTTTTCCTTGGTGACTTTCTTAGATGGCAACACTATGTTCTCCACTAGGGACGCTGTCAACTGAACTGCTAAGATGGTGGGACTGTACTTATAGCCCCCATCTCGAATAAGATAATTATAAATATAAAAAACTGAATTCATAAAAATGACAGAACTGGACCAAACTAAAATTGGCTCACAAAGGAAGCACCACCTTTCAAATAAAAAATAATCATCAAAATCGGTTCACCCAGTCGAAAGTTATGAGGTAACAAACATTTAAAAAAAGTTAAATTGAGAGCCTCCTTCTTTTTGGAAGTCGGTTAAAAAGAGAACACGGTTTGTAGTGACCACCCCGATGTTTACTGATGGAGATGCACCCGTTAAGCACTAAGGCAGGCAGACGTCCTTCTCTTCTATAAAGGGGTTGGTAGTTTTCACACAATTAGTGGTTATGGAAGCTGTCACTCGGGGGTCTCGGGACTTACGCGTGTGGTTTAGCGCTAGTAGAGTGACGACGTGTAGTTGACTTACGAATTCGAAATTGCCTTCCTCCACCAGAGCTCGCTGCAGACCGCCTCCACCGCCACCCGCGCCATCCATACTGAAAAAATAAATTATAATTAAATTGTATTTACTGAGATATAACACGGTCAAGCCAATTACATTAGTATCTCACGAATTATAATTATGCATATAAAATTATAAAAATTATAATAATGATATATTACAAATGTCTATAAATATTAAGAACACAAAATAAAAAATTACAATCAATCTTCAATCAAAAAAATGCAAAGATGCCACAATGACGCGCTAATCGCGGCAATACTCAATACGCAGCCAGATTGGATCCACAGTCACGCGATAGTTGCCCAAGCCGTAACAGACACGTCAACTTGGCTGACGAACCACCGTCTGACCAACAGGAGAGAAAGAGGAAAATTGTCTCTTTCACTCGGGAGAGAAGTTCCCACTTGCGATTCAGACATAATCGCCGTCTCGCTTGCTCAACGACGGTTCACGAGTTTTGACGATGTTGTGAAAATCGAACAGGCATTAGAGAACTGAGGCGTAACTGTACAAGTAGCGGCACGAAACTCTAGCGCTGACCGTCATTGCGCAGTACTAGACAAATAGGTATCACAAGGGGGCCAGAGGGACGAAGGGTGCGCTTGTGTGGCGCCGGTTGGCCAGCCGGTCGTATTCCGTCCCCCGCCCCGATACGACGCTCCGCGGACTGAACAGTCGCGTTCTAAATTGTATTGTCTTTGCCGTTCATTGTTATTGTTTTTTGTCAAGTTTGAGTTCGTTTGTTATTGTTGGTTTTTATATTAGTGTATTTTTAGTAGATAGTGAATATGCCTAGAAGAAATACTGTTTTGAAAAGATGGGCACGAAAATGGTGTATGAAGTGCAATGTTTTGTTAAAAGAGAAACCAATGAATTGATTGATTCTTTAAAGCAAATAAAAGGTGATATTGATAAAGCAACGAGTATTTTGCTCATATGTTCTTAAAATTATTTGATTATATCAATTAAAGTTATAATTGTATTATGTTCGTGACTGTACTCATGCGCAGCTATCCCCTCCACATTTCACTCAGCGCTAAACTTACGTGCCGCTACCTATATATGTATACGGTCGGATTTGGTAAAATAGTTTTTTGTCCTACAGTCTTGGTTGGTCTGTAGTATAGAATAATTTATTGAGCAAAGCATGCAACTGAAGGTCCTAATTGACAATCCTGGTAGGATGACCTTGGTACCCAAACTAGTATGGACGGTACCTGAGTATATCTTCATCCTCATTGTTAGGTATTGTGCCGTTGGGCGCTGTGACGCTGCTAAGATGGTTCACTTCTTTCTTGTCGAAATGTTCGAGAAACAGCGGACGGTACTTCGGCTTGTTGGTGTCCATTGGATCAGTATCATGGCCTGGAAGCGGGATATTTGGAATACAATACTGTGTATACAAATAGATTTCTCGTAGTAATATTATCACCTTTGAGAGCAAAAAAAACAAGGCGTACTAAGATGCTACCATTCATGACGTTTCGTGCTACCCGTGAGCGAAATGTCGCTTTGAGTACAGAGCTAAAGCGAATTGGGTAAGTTGGCTCGCTAAGCTGAAGTCACAGATTATGAATGCGGATTTTGTTAGTATGAACGTTTCAAGGAAGCAAGGTTAGGTTGGGGCTTGTTAATGACCATGGTGCCTAAGGTCGATGGGCTTTGGAGATGAAACAAATATGCCACCTGAAAGAGCTTTCATATTTTTTCGAGTAACTAGCAAAAGCGAATTGGGTGGGTACATTGGCTCGCTTAGCTGAAGTTACAGATTGTGAATACGGATTTTGTTAGTATGAACATTGCAAGGAAGCAAGGTTAGGGTTAAGGCTTGTTAATGACCACGGTGCCTAGGGTTAACAGGCTCTCTGGTCGAAACTAATGTACTTTCTGATGCCACCTACATTGCCACATCGTAGTGCTTTGTAAATGTTTCATGCTGCCTGAACAAATGAGCGAGACGTCACTTTTAGTATTGAGCAAGAGCGAGATGGGTATGTTGGCTCGCTTGACTGAAGTCACAACACACACATTCGAAGGTAGCAAGGTTGATTTCAGGCTCGTTGAAGACATTGATGCTTGGGGTTTATGAGCTTTCGGGACGGAACTAGTGTGATCTCAGAAGCCTCCATTGTTGCACCATAGTACTGTGTCAGTATTAACAAATATATTTCGTGCTGTCTAAATCCGTGAGCACGACATCAGTCACTTCGATTACTGAGTAAGAGCGAGATAGGTATATACACTGACTATCTTGGATGACGTCACAGATTGCGGATTTTGTCCCAAGTTTCGCCCCTTTGCTCGCGCTTTAATAATAAAGTATTCGATACATTTTTGCACACACGATCATCTGGCCCCAAACTAAGCAAAGCTTGTACAATGGCTGCCAGAGACTGATATATATTATTTAAATACATACTTAAATAGATATATACACCCAAATATAGAACAATCACGAATTTTCATCGGATTAATGTTCGTCCTAGGTGGGAATCGAACCCACGGCCCCAAGCGCAGAAGGCAGATTTACTACTGGACAAACATAATTATCAATATAAAAAAACCGAATTCATAAAAATGTCAGAACTGGACCAAAATGAAATGGAACCACACGGGAAGCACCAGCTTTAAAATAAACATGGAATCATCAAAATCGGTTCACCCAGTCGAAAGTTCTGAGGTAACTAATATAAAAAAAAAAAACAAAAAAAAACAGTGGAATTGATAGCCTCCTCCTTTTTGGAAGACGGTTAAAAATAGTAAGTACATACGTTTCATGGTAGCGAGGTCTGACTGAGGTTCATTGATAACCATGGTGCCTAGATCCGGCGGGTCGATGGGGTCTCGGGACGGAACTAGTGTTCCATCTGAAGCAGCCTTCATTGTTGCATCATCGTAGTCGCCCGCACCCTGACGAAAAATGTTATTACAGAGATTGAACTTAATAATAATTTGTGTTACAAGGGGCCAACATAATACTTTATTCATCGAGGGCTATATTTATTTGTATTTTTGGCTCAGCATTAATACCTTGTATATGTATAAGAATGAAATATGATTTTAATCGAAACTTTTTAAACTCCTACGCATTAAAAATGTTATTAGTTTAACGTGTGTATCTGTGTAACAACGAGCAATGGAGAGAGCTATGCTCGGAGTTTCTTTGCGCGATAAAATCCGGAACATAGATATTCGACAAAGCATTGCTATTAAAATTTACAAGTTAAAGTCGCAACGGGCAAGCCGCATCGCTCGAAGAAATGATGGAGAAGAAAGGTTCTTGAGTGGAGACCACGAACCGGAAGACGCAGCGTAGGTAGGCCTCCCACTAGATGGACCGACGACATTGTGAGAGTCGCGGGCATCCAGTGGATGCAGATCGCAGGATGTCGTTCAGTGTGGATGTTAAAAGGGGAGGCCTATGTTCAGCAGTAGACGTCTTCTGGCTGATGATGGTGATGATCAGTGTAACTCTTTATCTGTGTATCTATGTGTGTGTGTATCCGTATGTCTGGCTATGGCATGGTAGATCCAAAACGGCCCCCCCTACTTTTTGAAGTGAAAACTTCTTTAGGCGCGTTGAGCACTTTTTGAGGTGAACAAAAATCATGGAACTTACGTCGTCACGCTGTACCGTGTATTTCAAAACAGCGCCATCTCTTGTAGAATGGATGAATTACTACTTAAGTTTTCACTTCTGACGTGCAGTCCTATGTCAGATGTATTTTTTTTAAAGGCGACTTGATCAAGAGTGTTCTTTAGCTATGATCCATGAAAATCTGTTCGTCGTTTGAAGATTATGAGCTTTTTTACTGTTTATTAAATCTATTTATACGTGTAACAGCATACTTGTTACTTACTCGCACCGCCTGGAAAGTCTTGGCGTTGTTAGTCGCGTGCGCATTCCTGAAGGCTTGCGTCTCGCGGATCTCGCGCGCTTCCGCGATCATCGTACTCAGGATTGTTGGGTTCTTAGCGTTGCCTGAACACATAGAGAAATACTCTTATAGGCTCATATAACACACACACTAACACACTAAATGTTTTTTTTTAAATATGGATATTTATGTATAGTACAGGAACTAGGCTAATTGGTGAGGAACGATGTGGCACTTACATCAATCCACAAAATTACGGAAAAAAATAATGACGAAAAAATTTAGTTGAAATTGTATAAGTTTTCTATACAGGGTTATTTTTATTTCACCCAGTCCGCTTCTCTACATCATACCTGACAATTTTTTTCATGACTTTCACAAAACTATATAAGTTCCGCAAAAAAATATTCAAACTATGTATATTTTATTTGCCTTGCCTTTATTTATTGATGCACATTTTTTTTTTCTATAGATTATTTTTTAGTAATAGGCTTGCGTTTGACCGCCAACTCGTCTGGCGTTAGCGATGATGCAGTCTACGATAGAGCACGCTTGCCTAGAAGAACCTGATTGTATGAATGAGTGTTCCCCGACTCATTCAGGCAGCGCATTCCACAGTTTAGCAATTTGCCCAATAAAATTTGAATCAAAGCGCTTTGTACGGGTTTTCGGAATATCGACCATGAAGCGGTGTTGATTTTTCGTCCCCACTCGGGCAGAATAGAAAAACGGGCAGGAGGGAATGGTAAAATGTGAGTCAATGACAAAATTTTATACGGCAGATTTTTCGCGGTTTCCGGTTGATCCATATTAAAAAATGTTCATAATGTGTGCTGATTAGCAAGTTGAAGTGGCAGTGGGCAGGGCACATAGCACACAGAACACATGGCCGATGGAGCCGAAAGGTTCTCGAATGGAGACCACGGACCGGTAAACTAAGAGGTAACAGGTTTTTGTAGTGGTAGGACTCTTTTGCAGGGGTCCGCCTGGGGAAGTACCACACCTTTGCCAGTTATTCAACCGCCAAGCAGTAGTGTGCAAACACTACTGTGTTCCGGATTGAAATTACAGGGCTAACAGAGATTTGACATCTTATATCTAGGGGTGACGAGCGCAGTGCATTACCATCCAGGGTTTTTAACTGTTGAAGTTCAGAATTCTGAGTGGCGTTGAACTGTTATGGGCAAGCGTGAAGAGCTATCAGGCGAGCGACTTCGCTTGACTCGTCACCCAGTATCATTAAAAAAAAACGCAGCGTAAGACGTCCACCCACAAGATGGACAGACGACCTAAAAGAGACCGCAGGAAAACGCTGGATGCAAGCCGCTACCAACCGGCTCTTTTGGAAATCGATGGGGGAGGCTTATGTCCAGCAGAAATGATGATGATGAATGTGAACAATGAGTCTTGGATTAAAAGTTTAACGAAAATCACTCTGTGTAGAAATACTGATAAGTTACCTATAAACTCGTGTTGCAGTAGAAACTCCGCTGTCGCGCGCTCTTCCGGGTTCTTGACCAAACACACGCTTACAAAGTCTATGAACTCTGCTGACCACTGATCCGGTTCTCTGGAAATATTAGTAACAGTATATGCATTATATTGATGAGGCTCCAAATATTAATAATTTGAACATAGATCCTCCTCCTTTTTTGAAGTCGGTTAAAAATTACCTGAAAGAAGGCGGTGGTTTGGTAGGTATCATGAATATGGCTCTCATGGGGTGTATGTCTCCGTAGGGCGGCTTCCCCTCAGCCATCTCCAGCGCCGTGATGCCGAGCGACCAGATGTCGGCGACGCAGTCGTAGCCAATCTCTTGTATCACTTCCGGCGCCATCCAAAACGGCGTGCCGATCACTGTATTCCGCTTCGCCATTGTGTCCTGGAAAACTTATAATTTAAGTCTTGCTCTTGAGGAATCCCCGATGCCTAGAGATGAAAAAAATAGAGAGAGCAAAACTGTAACTGCGAGATATATAAAAAAAAAAACAGGTCGTCTTAAAATAAGCAGCTGGACACGTTAAGACAGTTTTTAGAATTTTTGTTTGTTCACGCACATCTCCTAAACAACTTAACCAATTTAAATATGGTTTTCACGAATATGCTTAGACATGACCAGGTTTACTCACAGGCTATGTTAAAATATAATAAAACCAACACCCGTGCGAAACCGGGGCGGGTCATTAGTCGCCAATAAATCTGTTCCATACATTAACCGAGGCACAATGACCTTACGAAGGAACAGCTGATATATTAGTTTCTTCAAGACTAGCTATACCACGCCGCCATCAAGTCATTCCTTCACTACATTTTCCGGGATAAAATGTAAAAAATCACGTCAACCCGTTGCTCTGTTGCGGCGAGAAAGAGAAACCAACTTACAGTTGACTGTCCCGAAATCAGCCAGTACAGCGTGGCCCTCCCAGTTAAGTAGAATGTTTTCCACCTTAATGTCTTGATGGACCTTCTTACGCTGGTGGAAGTAGCCTAATCCTGTGAGTGTCGTACAGGATGGTTGTAATAAAGACAACAAACTCACAGTCAACTGTCCCGCTACGCCAAAATCAGCCAGTTTAGCATGACCCTCTGTGTTCAGTAGAATGTTGCCCGCCTTGATGTCTCGATGGATCTTCCTTCGCCGGTGGAGGTACTCTAACCCTTTGAGCGTGTCGCACAGGATGGTCGCGATTTCGTCTTCTGAGAGCGTCTTCTTGCGGAGCCTCATGATGTCTGATACGGAACCGGCGCCGCAGTACTCCATTACGATCTGGGGAGAAGCGATTGCGTGGATAATATCGGGTTAGGATTACATTTTATAGAAAACAAAGTTCGCCCCGCGGTGAGCAAGCCATCAGGAACGAAAGTCACTATCCGGTACTCCATCCATAGGCAAAAAATCACGTTGACCCAAAGCTCTGCTGCTGCGTGAAAGAGGAACTAATCAACCAATAAACACACTTTCGGATTTTCAGACAAACAGACAAAACGTGAATCTTCTTAAAACAGTTATATTTATGGACTCCAAAACGGCTGGACCGATTTAGTCGGGACTTGCACTGGCAGATAGCTGATGTTATAAGGAGTGATCCCCGCGAGTGACACCGCGGAGCGCAGCTAGTAGGCTTATAGAAGTTAAAAACCGAAGATGTATAAAAGTCACGTATGTCGGATTATGAGACACGAGTAGCGCTGGGCAGGTCGCTAGGCGTGGTGGCGGCAGGAGAAATAGATTCCTGACAGAGTGGTTACCGATAGTAGACAAGTTTCCGAAGCCAGGCAACCAGCCTGATCAGTTGACGACATCAAACTCATCGCAGATTATGAGGATCCGTGTTTCAGGCCAATATCATCCACGTATGCGTGGTTGAAATTTGTCCGAGACAGGGATCAATGGCAGAATAAGGGGGGCTATACCCAGAAGTGGGTCTATACAGGCTGGCGATGGAGATTATGAGGCTTATGTTATCACACTTGTACGTAAGGAGCAATACGAACTCCTGCAGCTAAATTTACAGAAAAAAATCCAAGGGAAGCTACCACCCAGAAGATGTACTTCGTGGCTCAAAAATGTCCGGACGTTGTTCAACCTGCGCACAAGACCCCTATTTCAAGCAGCTGTGTCGAAAGGAAATAGTCAGCCCTTTTGATAGTCAACCTCTGGTAATAAAGTAAGTGCAACTCACCCAGAGGTCTGTGTTCTTGAAATAACTTCCATAATACTTGACTACGTAGGGGCTGTCGCACTGCTGCATGATGGATATTTCCTTTATGATCTCCTGCAGGTCCGTGTCGACCGGCACTTGTTTTATGGCCAACACCTGCCCGGATTCTTTGTGTAACGCCTGGAAAACACAAGTTAATAATTACGAAAAACGAATTCAATGAGTAGGGAAGAATAAGTGAATAATTCAGAAATAACAAGTTGAAGATTCTTCCGCGGACCTGCAAGGTATGGTTATTCCCCGAAGGTCTTCTCGCCAAGCTTCGACTAGAAGGGTTTTAAAAGGGGCGTCTACAACCACGTCTTCAGGCTGGCAAAACATCAACAACACTGTTAGTGTTGCAGGTGTCCATAGGCAGCGGTTTCCGCTTATCATCAGGAGGACCGCATGTTTGTTTGCCAATTTATAGTAAAAAATATAAATAGTTACAATAGAATACACTACCTTGTAAACGCTGCCATAAGACCCTTCGCCGAGCTTGCATATTATATCGAATACCTCTTCGGGTTGCCGCGTCAAGCTCTCCTCGGACAGCTTCTTTAGCTCACTGGAACAAACAATAATACGTTAGTACTTTTATCTCCTGCACCAATGACTTATTTAGTACTTAAATTACTTATGTGCAGTTTCGATGCTATCGCTTAATAACGGTGAAATGATCGTAAGGAAACCGGGTATGTCCAAGAATCTCATAGTTTAAAGACATGTGACATTTACCAACACGCACTGGACCAGCATGGTGGATTAGAGCCCATCCTCTTTCTTTGAGTGAAAGCCTGTGACCCAGCAGTGCGAACATGATAAGCTGATAATGATTGATAGGTTGTATGACATGTATTATTTATTTTAAATCGCGGGTCTAGCCCGGACTTTTGAAGGTATTGAGGCCGAAGCCAAAACCAAGAGGCCTGTTTATATTTTAAGTAAAATACAATTATGGATACTGTTTTTATCGTATATGTAATTTGTGGAATTAAGAACAAAGAGTTTATCTATGTATCGTAGATGCTGAATAATACGGCGTACTATCTGGAGCATTGGTCCAACTTAAGGCATGCCACAGACATGCAGTCTATCTAGATATGGGTCTGTGAGAGAATCCATCTCGGGGTAGACGGGTTCTAAAATGGATATTGAGTACTTTTATCTATGCCTTGATAGGCTTTAAGGCGCACATTTGCATAGTATGAGACCTGACCTCAATTATGACCTGTCATTTAGTGATAATGACAATCAAACTATAGAATTTACATAACTCAGATAACATTATGACAATTTATCTGTATGCACTGGGATGAAACCAATCCCTGATGAAATCATCGTTGTTATCAGCGCTTAATTCAAATACATATTTATAAACGTACATTTTACGGTATTATTTGGGCGAAATCATAACAAATCGTAAAAGCATTATTTTCGGCAGACGGTTTGCTTTGGATAAATGTAAAACATGCTGTAAAAGTTTTATCTTTCGCCCAGTTTATTAACCTTTAAAACTACTAATGGAATCTTCAACAGTAGCGTTTAGATGTTTCATTCTCAAACATAATTGTATTTATATTAGAATGTTTGGATAGGCATCCAAAAATGACCGCGAGTGACATGATCGTTGTAGGACTGTTACACTGCCATTTTAATAAGTAATTGTTATGTGAAAAAAATAAGTTTAAGTTTGAAAGAAAGGCTTTTAATCTGACAAACTGTGCCAATCTATACACAGGTTATTACATTTAATTTACTAGCTACCTCTTAAGATCAGCTTTTGTACATCATAACCAACAACTCGTGGATATAAGACTTCCTGAGGCGTAGATTGATTCAAGTTGTTATCGACGGCTGCTCGTCCGATAGAATGGCAATTAATGCCGGTGTCCCCCAGGGGTCGGTGCTCTCTGCAACGCTCTTTCTGCTGCACATCAACGATCTGCTGAAGCCCGATACCTTTGGGTACGCGGACGACAGCATAGTAGTAGAGAACTATACATCTAATGCAGGAACCCGAGGCCATGGTCGAGCGCATGAACTTGTCCCTTAAGGCAATCTCCGATTGGGTCGATGCCAACCTGGTCAAGTTCAATGCCGCTAAGACCTAGGCGTGTCTGTTCTCTGCCAAAAGGACACCGTTCCAAATGGCTCCTACTATCCGAGATGTATCCATTCTGATAACTGACCGCTTTTCGACTTTGTTCTGTCCTCTACCCTCAACTTAGGCTTGATATTGAGAACAAGGCTCAATTACCTGTTAAAAAGCTGGGTATCCTATCGACGTTGCGACGGTACTTCACGTGGGAACAGTTACTTTCAATGTGCATAGAGTACTGCTCTCACCTTTGGCATGGATCAGCTGATTACCAGCTTGAGGCGCTGGAGTCTATTGAATTGAAAGACGTGCCAAAAAGCTCATCAGACTAAGCTTCTTAGTCTTGTGCACCGGCACAAAATTGCTATACTCTATCGGTTTTTTATCGGATACATTTCGGAGAGTGTGCATCGGATCTGCATGATTTAATTATCTCCTGCCAATTTTTTTATCGCACTTCTAGAGCAGGCTCGAAAAATCTATACCGCTTTATGGTTGATATTCCAAAAACCCGTACGAATCGCTTAGTTTTAAGAACTATTAGTTCATTGGTGTCGCTGTTAGTTTCTTAGTGTGCATGAAAAATTTGTAAGTGTGCCGAACTTGCAGAGTGAAAATGATGGGTGAGGAAAAGTGTGTGAAGCTCCGACATTTGAACACGACACAAATGATAATAGGCATGAGGCCTAATGTTTAATTTAATACATATAACTGGCTTAGCGATGAACATAACTAAATACATTACACACATACTGAAAAAATGAATTAAATTGACTGATTAATATCTGAGATATGAGCGTTTAAAGTTTTAGGTGGGGATGCTCCATCCCTTTCTCGCAAAGCGTATGTTAGTATAGTACGTCATAGCTCAGTATAGTGCGCTCTCTGTCTAGCATGAAATTAAAATACTTATAACTTATTTATATTTGAACTAATTTAAATTTTGTTTTCGTTGATAGGCTCTTTTGATGATCAGCTTTTTTATGAGGTAAAAAAAATAATTAGTCATCATGCCTATTGTACTAAGGCATATAAACCTTGTCTGTTGTCAGGTAACACTGCAAGCCACTATGACTGTCTATAAAATATACACGTACATATTCTATAGTACGTCAGTAAAACAATTAATAAAAACTACGCTACTTTCAGTAGTCTAATCTCCCTTCCACCCCCCGTCCCCCCCCCCCCTTCCATGATATATGAAACAGTAAATACAAAACACAGTAAATTCAACTTTCCCCGGTTTAATGTCCGCATTAATCAGTGTAACTATTATGTTTTATACTCATGTAACAGCGATACGAAGGGAAACACTATGACATAACCAACAACGCAGCGGTGGCGAGGTGGTAATGACCCTTTATCATGAGTGACCACCGCCCCCGACGACATTCACCCTAATTTTTACGACTTCCACTGAAGTTAGATGTTACACGATCAGTTGGTTTTTAGGGTTCCGTATGCAAAGGGTGAAAACGGGATCCTATTACTAAGCTTACGCTGTCTGTCCGTACTAACTTTTAACGGCTGTATCTTTCGAACCGTAATAGATGGGCAGTTGAATATTTCACAGAATGTATTTAATGTTACGGCGAATTAACTAAAAAAAGTCTAACAGTAAAAACTAAAGGGGGTTCTCACTCATTACAACAAACGTTTTTTAAACGTATTTTTGTATTTGGTCTAGTGTAAAGATGGTAGTACATAGTAGGTACAAGCGTCAAACTTGGCATGATTATAGTACACACTCTAAAGTAAAACAACAAATAATAATACAGGCCAAGTGCGAGTCATTGACCAATTTCTGTTCATTACCAAGTTATAACTGGAAAATTCGGTTACTTGG
Source organism: Agriopis leucophaearia (assembly GCA_949125355.1). Lineage (NCBI taxonomy): Eukaryota > Metazoa > Arthropoda > Insecta > Lepidoptera > Geometridae > Agriopis > Agriopis leucophaearia. The sequence goes on from OX421262.1 coordinate 3,571,354, forward strand.
ACGACCTTATTATGTCTTTCAGGGAATTGAATTTGCATACATATTTAAACAACCAGTTTTGAAGTCGGTTTATCAAATTGATAATTATTGTATTTTTTGGTGGTACGGAACCCTTAGTGCGCGAGCCCGTCTCGCACTCGGCCGGTTTATTCGTGATTGTTGTGTTATACTCAACCCATGTGTTCGTAAACAATGATTATTGGAGTTTCTAAAACTATAATTTTCGTAACAGATGAAGAAGTTCTATATATCTATATTCCCAGCTCTTAACTATTAAATATATAATATATGTTCTGTGGCTTAGCTTAGATATAACGACAATGGCACTTCACAAAGTTTTATTCTTCCAAAGCTTCCCGAGTTACTTTAATTTCTCTTTTGAAATATGTTTTGACGTGGTTTTGATAAATGACTATTTGTGTTTCAAAGTTTCCTATTAAAATGTTACCGTCGAGTAAATACATTTCCCTAACATTAATGCGTCACAAAAAGCCACCGAGCCACCGTGAACGTAGGTAATTAAATACGAAAACTGTCAGGAATGTCTCTCCGGCCTAATAATACCTCGGGAACGGTGGTTATGATTTACGGACGATATTTATGTAAGAGTTAACCTTAGGCGCATCGCCCATCTGTAACGCGTGATTTCGATGTGGCTTGTAGCATGACTCTCACGTAAGTATAAGTGTATCTGATCTAATATTATATTTGCGAAAGTTTGTGAGTGTTTGTTATTTACTCCTTCATGGTGAAACGGCTGGATGGATTTGGATGAAATTTGGAATATACATACCTTTTGTCCTGAATTAACACATATAAGTAGTCTACTTTTCATCGTCATCATCATCACAATTTTTCATCACCACGCGGATGAACTGCGGGGCGCAGTTATAATGTTTGTGTGTGTGTGTGTATGTTTGTTACTCCTTCATGCTGAAACGGCTGGACGGATTTGGATGAAATTTGGAATATACATAGCTTATGTCCTGAATTAACACATAGGCTTCTTGTCATCATCAACATCATCACTATTTTTCATCACAGCGCGGGTGAAACTGCGGGGCGCAGCTAGTTATCTATAAGCATGACTCTGACGTGACACAGCCAGCATCCTACTACATCATACAGAATTCAGTCTGAGACAAAATGTCGCCCGATGAAGATGCTGAAGAAGAAACAGATTTGTTTTGGCGGGTAACGAACATGAAGTTTTCTAGTTGGGATAAAAACACTGAACATTAAGTTACGTTTCATGCCACATCAAAACGTCACTAGAAGCACACCGAGTGGCATGTCACGCCACGCCACGCAAGTGAGCACTGCGCCATACAATTGCTTTGAATGTTGAGACGAGTGGCAAGTTACGTGCTATGCTAGATCACTTGGTACGTTACTTAGATGGGCGCTGCGCCTTATGTCTCGTAATTGAAGCGTTCCTGGCAAGCAGATGTGTTGAGAAGTCACGGAGAGTAGCAATTTGAGAAAACTTACATTAGGTACTACTGAAACTTTGAAAAGGAAACAAGACGAGATTAAGGAGATCTATCATACACTTTAAACCACACCTTTTAAACAAACATAAGGTCTAAATCAAAATCGGTTTATCCGTTTGGGAGCTACGATGCCACAGACAGATACACACGATAAACTCATAACATCCCTTTGTATGCATCGGAGTCGCGGGGGTTAAAAACAAAAAAACTATAAAAACGGCAACAAAATCACGACTGTTGTATGGGAAACCCCCTAAAATATTTGTTTTATTAGAATTTTTATACTTATTTTTATAGTGTCTTCCCGTGAACATGGTGCATGTAACTGCGCCGAAATATCAGGAGCTCCTTCCACAACCTTACCACGGTAAATATCATGTAAATAATAATATAACTGTTACGAGGTTAGGGCTTGAAAAGCCCTGTTTTAGTAAAAATTCAATCGCTGAACAGCTGACCAGTTTATATTTTTACGTGGCGAGTAGTGGCGACGCAACATCAAAAGGCAATCCTTTTGATTAGTTTTACGCGGTATGTATATTCCGACATAAACGTCGCAACCGATTTTAATATGGTGTCCAAAGGTTTGGGGTCACGCAACTTTTCGCAATCACCTAAATTGAATTGCTTATAACAGGTATGCGTAAGTCCCAAGATGTATCGTTTGCGAATTATGATCCGCCAAAAACCGTTGTCGGGTTTTATACTTTTTTAAAGGAAAAAACTTGTTATCAATATACGTTTTGATCAAATGTACATTACATGTAAACCGTGTTGTAGTGATAATCGGACACTGTACTGAATCACGTGTGTAGGATCGGACTCCACAAACAATGTTTACACAAGTGTTCAAACTCAAACATTGGTTGAAGATTGATTGATCGGGATCAGAGACTTGTTAAATAACATCAGCTGTAATTAATATGTACTGATTGCAGCAGCCGGTAAGCGTAGCGTAGGACGTCCACCCACAAGATGGACAGACGACCTAACAGAGACCGCAGGAAAACGCTGGATGCAGGCCGCTTTCAACCAGCCCTATTGGAAAGCGATGGGGAGGCCTATGTCCAGCAGTGGACGTCCTATGGCTGTAATGGTGAAGATGATGATGAATTGCAGCATTAGACGTGTGTTTGACTGTTCTAAGAATGGAAATGGTATATGTACAAAACGTGAGACGGCAAAAAACTCTCAGGAGGAAAAGAAAAAAAAAACAAGGGCACAAAGTGCTGCACAGTACTGCACTATGTTTGTCATCGAAAGACATTAATATGTTATTAATATAATATGAATGGTGACGAAGTTCAACAGAATCCACGTATCCTCGTTTATCATCATCAGCCAGAAGACGTCCACTGCTGAACATAGGCCTCCCCCTGTAACCTCCACACTCAACGACAACCTGCCATCTGCATTCACTGGATGCCCGCGACTCTCACAATGTCATCGGTCCATCTAGTGTGAGGCCTACCTAAGCTGCGTCTTCCAGTTCGTGGTCTCCACTCAAGAATCTTTCTTCCCCATCGGTTATCAGTTCTTCGCGCGATGTAGCCTGCCCATTGCCACTTCAACAAGCAAATTCCTCCGTATCCTCGTTATCATTACATTATAATTAAATATATGAAAAATGTATTGCAACAAAATGTAGTGCTGCAGGGGACACAGATTTATAATTAATATACCTAACTATAATTGTAAATCTACAAAGAAGCATGAATATGATTCATTGCCATAGTATTTTCCCTTTCCGAGTTAAATTTACCGCGGTCTCAACAATGCAACGAAATTGTGTAAAATTACGTTCTATTTACGTGCCAACACTGAGCAGACGTCTCAAGTCTGCAGCTGTAACGCACTTAAATGCCAATTTATGTCTAAACTTGGAATCCTTAGCAATACAAAGCAAATTTATAGAGACAAGTTGAAGTTCAGTGGAAACCCTCTTGAACAATAAGGTTTGGAAGGAAATTATGCAAGTATACAATAGTGGTCCTAAGACGTACCCCGGCGGACGCTCGTTGGCGCTCATTCTGTCTGCTCGACGTTTCTTGCAGGTGTTGCAGTTAAGAGTGGGCGCATCCCCTTCCCACACTCCACCCTTCCAAAACACCAAACGACCCTCACTATCCATAGGGGATCCACATCGCTACCGCATCAAAAGCTTCTCTTAAACCAATGAAGTCCGCTCCAATTTGCACTGTTCACACAAAATTTCCGTTCACATGAATTTCACGAAAATTTTATTCATAGAAGTTTAACACACTAATCACTTTTGCAGTGTAAACCACCGATACGAAAATCCGGCCAGAAGTTTATCGTGTAAACAGTCACCACGTTTCTATCTCGGAACGGGGTTACGATTCATGTGGTGTACGCTGCACCAAATAGTTTCGGTGGATAGCTGTATGAATTCACGTCACATGTGTCTGAAAGTCGCGAGTTTATGGGGGGCTTGTCATCGGCACGTTTGGAGCCAACTCATACGCTCATAACGCACACACTTCAACAATTTATGTAACAAGTCCACTGAGCTCATCCAAAAACGATCAACAAAAGTTCGGTCCCGAAATAAACGCGTATCCTTTTCAGATTGTGACAGTGGAGACGGCGACACGTCTGTCCACTATGACGCTTTACACGACACTGCCTTTGATGTGAAACAGAGAGCCTCAAGTTCAGTCAGATATTGGATCGAGTGGTCAAGCAGGATTTCATCTTGTAATCCGCTGGCTTCTGCAGAATTTATGTAACTAAACTACTTTAGATTAAGAAGGTAGAAATAAACTTACAAGGTGTATCTTATTTAAAGGTCATATCAAAGTTGAAGCTTTGAATCCGAATGATCGGCGTCTAGAGCTCAGAAAACCAGTTTCAGCCGTTTTTTAATTCTTTTGCGTATGCATATGAGTCAACGGTCAGGGCAGCTTTAGTATTCGTCATAAAACGAACTTAAATATTTTACCTTTCGCATAGTTCGTGAAAGAATTCATAAATCATTGTGGTACATTAAGTTTTTTAAAGTGGAGTTAGCGATGCGCGTGCGGCGGAACCGAGTCAGCCGGGTGGGCGGCCCTAGATAAATAAAGCCGCGTGTTGGTCTGTCTATAAATATGACTCGGATCCTACTGGTTACATTGCCACTTTGACCTTTTTATTGGTTCGCAGTTAATACTCATTAGTGGGTTGTTATGCCTGTCACAAGAGTTATAAATTATGGAAGTAAAATTTTCTTCTGGAATACAAACAAGAATCCTTAGAATTCAATTTGTATTGTACTCGTAACTTAGAATTTGTATTGTTTTGGGATCTTTACATAAAAACATTAATTCGTATATAATCATTATGTACAGAGAATCTGTAAAAGTGTCATGTATTTAAATGAGTTTTGTTCGCTGCACAATTATTTATTATCAGGCACAAACATTTTACAACAACAAAGTAGGTAGTTTCCGGTGCATAAATAGGAAAATTAAATATCAATCGTTGTGAAATAACAGTTAGGGCTGCGTAGATTACCTACTTTGAAAACCGATGCGTCCCACATGTAAAGAAGGAAGCTAGGAAGTTATAAATATAATAACGACACATAAACTATTGTCAGTTTTAGTTTGAATGTTTCCCGCGGCATGTCGCGTCGCACACCGTCAGCATACCATACGATTGACACACATGAGTTTCCGTTTATTTCTGCGACCTCGATCCCTCGTACAATGAACTGGAAGACAAACAGTCTGCCGTGCCGATATCGACACAATTATTTACAAATCCAACTAGCTATTTCCATTTACCCATTATTAACTGCATCATGCGGGTCTTATTCGACTGCTTCGCTTACCGTTTTACCATTTATGGTTGGTTGCAAGATTGGATGATTAACTTTTCGATTTAGGTGTGTCATTATCGTCGACTAAGCTGCCTCCAATTATGCGAAAGGGAACAACAGTTCACCGGCGAATCGACACAGGTCAGCAAAGATCGACGACCCAGAAACTGAACAAATAAATCCGTTCATAATCCCGCTTTCTGAACCCCCACGCGACTCGCTATTTGCGCCGTGTACCAGTTTCGCGAACGAAAAGTAAACGCTTTCTGACGATATCAGTATTTTTTTATTTGGAGGTTTACGATAGGTCCTGCACAGAGACACACTTTAAACTCTTTAAAGGGTGTTTTGCACTTTCCCTTATGAGTCTACCGAAGCTATTTCAGTTTCTTGAAGTATTAATTAGCAATTGGCTTTGACCTGGTGTGGCATAAAACTCTAGTAGCAAAGATGGTAATGACGATGATGATGATTTAGCAGTTAACAGAATTGTCGACATGTATTGGCGATGTAATGTAATTTTCTTACTGGCCAGGCTACTCGTATGTATTCCAGACCCTAAAACGCGTGGCTGAACCTATTTGAATGCGCGTTAAGGAAATTTCATTATGATCAACAACTGTCAGCCGTTAAAAAGTTATACCTTTATTCGGAACTAGCCGCCCGTGGAGTTGTTTTTATAAACATTCTTGTAATAAATACTTATAACCTACTAGCTGTACCCGCAACTTCGTCCGCGATTTCTTCAGAAAAAAATAGCCTATGTCCGTCCTCATGATACATACTATTGCCTCGCAAAATTTTATCGAGATCAGTTAATTCGTTTAGCCATGATTATGTAGCAAACAGACAGACGGACAGAGTTACTCTCACATTTATACTATTAGCGTGGATGTGATTGTGATGACTCAGGGATCATGTAGCATTGTAATGGTGAAAGAATTTATTAAATCGGTCCAGTAGTTTTTGGTTTTTAATGCGTTACAAACATCTAAAAATACAAATATATCCTCTTTATAATATTAGTGTAGATTGATTTGGGGTCATTGCACAATGGAAAGAGTAAAAAATTTAAGACTGCTACAGCAAAATAGGTGCGAGCTTTTAAAGTGATAATTTTAAACGGGATTTTAAAATTTTAAATGTATAGTATAAGTATGTGTTTTCCTGTTTAATTGTTTAGAAACTACAATAGGGATTCCATTGAATTTCTTAGAACGATTGATTGCCTCGGTCGTGAATAGGAAATGGCATGGCCTATTTGACCTAAGAGCCCGATGACAGACCATTCGCCACTAATAACCTAAGTGGGCTGGGTGGAACTCCCGCAATTTATAGCACTTGGTTTTTCTATGTAATGCCTACTTTTAAGAGGCGATACTCGATACCACGTCGTCAGCTCATACCTATCCAAGTTTTTTCCCTGTGTGATACAGTGAGAAATCTATGCGATATACGCCTGCGTGAAGATATACGCCGAGTCGGCGCCCGCCTCAGAACTAAATAACGTAAGCGATGATAAATTTCCAGAACACCTCAAAAATCGTTTTAAGTAATCACACTAATATCATATATGTGAAAGTTTGGATGGATGGATGTATGGATGGATGTTTGTTACTCAATCACGCAGAAACGGCTGGATGGATTTGGATGATATTTGGAATATACATTGTACATGGCCCAATCCGCGGTAATCGATACCAGAAAGTAAAAAAATAAAGTAGCGAATATGTATACCAAAATAGAAAATTAATAGGCTCTATGTTTTTAATTTTCATAATTTAAAAGAATTTTTTCAATATTTTCGCCAATTTTCGTAATATTTTGTTCAAAGTCTGAAGAATCCAAAGTCAGTGAAGCAGCGAAAAAAAATACTAAAATGCAAACACGTGTTTTTTAGTCAATTAAATTGACAACCTGCCATTTTAATTTGCTCTCGATGCTGCGACTCTTTATTATTTGTTGTAAAAAGTTGGATTTAATCAGGTAAGTAGTAATAATTTTACTGATAAAATTGTAGCCGCAGGTATTGGTGTAACGCCCGTCACAAAATGCATAGAAAAGTTAACGCTAAATGAGCATACTAACTTTTATTTTGTAATGGACCTTGCGAAAGTTAGGGTATGTGATTAAACATTACCTGAAAAGTATTTGTGTGCTTTAAAAAGACTTCACATTAAAATACAGACTGGGTTTATTTGTGTAACACCCGTCACAAGTAACACCTGTCACAATCTCTCTCACTAATGTTATACTTTTTTTAGTGCACAATAGTAATGTAATAAGTTCAGATGTGGACAATATTAGGCTTAACTGTTGATGATAATGTCCTCGAGGTGTGCCTGGCCGCAACAATTCATTATTTTTTTGTAAAATGGCTTTGGAGTGCTTGCTTGGCTTATCAATAATTTATTTTTGCAGTGTGGATGTAGTTGGACTGCAAGTACAGCACTATTTCAGTTACTTAGGAATAAACTACATTTCATATGGTCTTATAGGCGGTTCAAGCATAGTTATATTTTGTTCAAAGTTACGTTCAAAGGTTATTTATAAAGTGGATATAACCAACAAAGAAAAGAGCAGAGAAAAATGATAAATTTAAAAAAACATAAAAAAGCAACGAAAATTGTTGGAAACGTAAAAACAAGAAAGACATAGATGAGACAATTACAGAAAATGATAGATCAAGAAACCAGATATTAGATAGATCAAAGAGAATGTATAGTTTAGAGAAGTTGCCTGTTCCCACTCTATTCTCAATAGAGAAAATGTTTTTTTTTATAAATTTGTCTCATAGGTTGATGATAATGGCCAAAAGTCATATAAAAACTAGTTATTCCAGTTTTTAATTGTTATAATAATAAATAAGTCTCATAATGTACAATTTTGTTTGTTTAATTTGCACTCGTAACACCCGTCACAAATCTTGTAACACCCGTCACAATCTTTTCTTGTAAAAAAGACATGAAAAATAATATATGCACAAAATACTTCGGAGTTATCTGAAAGGAAGATTCTTTAACTCTCTACTTAGCTATAAATTTTGCGACAAAAATTTATAATATAGCTGAATTTTTAATGATTTGTCAACAAGGTAGCATATTTTGCAAAGTACTCGTAACACCCGTCACAGGGCTTAAATCTATTGTTGCATCTAAACGCTTGAATAATTTCTTATGTTTATTTGTTTTAATTTGAAAAATCATTGAAAATAATTTCACTATATTCATAACGCAGACGTCTTTCTTCTTATTTAGGAATTATAACAGTTTGAATGCGTACAAATGTAACACCCGTCACCGCGGACTGGCCCACATCTAAATTATTTGTATCCTCAACTATTCATAACCAAAATATGAATTTGGTAACTGTTTACCGTAACCGCGCTATTTGAGTAGTTACTTGCAGGAAGCAAGAATTATAATTTGCGTCACCAAAGAGACGGTTAGTTGGTTAAAAAGCTTAGCGGATACGACGACGGCCCAGGTTCGAATCCTGCCGGTCGACAAATGTTTGAATTATCTATAACATTTAAACAAGTATAAATTGTTTTTAAAGTGAAATCTTCTTTACACTTTTCACTTTTTTGGGTAAACAAAAATCATGGAACTCGCGACATCGTCACGCTGTACCGTTTTTTTATGATACTGAATGACGAGACGAGCGAAGTCGCTCGCCTGATGGCTCTTCACGCTTGCCCATAACAACTCAACGCCACTCAGAATTTTGAACTTCAACCGTTCAAAACCCTGGATGGCAATGCACTGCGCTCGTCATCCCGAGATATAAGATGTCAATCTCTGTGTGCCCTGTAATTTCGCTGGAAACATTGCCCTTCAATCCGGAACACAGTAGTGTTTGCACACTACTGCTTACCGTATATTTTAACAGCACCATCTCTTGTAGACTAGGTGAATTACTAGTTAAGTTTTCACTTCTGACGTGCAGTCCAATGACTGATGTGGTTTTTTTTTAAACCCCGATGTAAGAGCTGATAATCTTCAAACCATAAAACAGATTATCTTAAATCACTACACACTACACTCTCAATAAAATCACCTTTCAAACAAACAAAAAACATATCAAAATCGGTTAAGCCGATGCCACAGACACATACACAGATACGTTAAACTAATATTATAACACCCCTCTTTTTGCGTCAGGGGTTAATAAACCGTTCACTTCAATAAACAGCGTACCTATACTTCTGAGAATGCGCAAATATCCAACTTTACCGTAGGGTCCCGTTTACGCCCTTTGCGTACGGAACCCTAAAAACTAACTGCACTAGATTTAACCTAATTATTGTGTTCTTGGAAGCCTAAGTTGCGTCACAATGGCCATTATGGCCAACCGATGGGCATCGGCGTGACTCACTACGCAAGCCCTTGCTTGTAGATAATTAAGGCAGCATAAAATATGCAACGGGTATTATGCGTAATCGGGAAACTTACATCCATGGTATGCAGTGCATTCGTGGAGAACGAACAGATAATATTACAGTGGATTTCACGATCTAAGTAACTAATAACAAGCCAGTTCAACCCAGTGAAATGTTATATAAATAGAGACGTTATATGTTTTTTTTTTTTTTTTTCTAATGTGACTTATTGCTGTTGGCCTTGCGGCCTCTACAGCTTGACCGGACTAGTTGGTGAACGCAGAGGGCGTTGGGCCAACATGGTTTAGATTTTGGGCGACAAGCGCAAGGGCACCTCGGAGGTACGAGCCTCGGCTTGGACCGTCGCCGGGAGTGGGAGATTAGACTTGCCCTGGCACCCCAGAAGGGGTGTGCCCTGTGGCCCTAGTAGGTTGTTGAACTGAATGATTATTTGGAGAGAATCTAACCGATCTTCTAACAGATCCTGGGGGTCTCCGATCCCGCCGGCGGGATCGTTGTGTGTGTGTGTGCCTGTGGTAACCGGCGCCTATACCAAAAACTGAATATTTCCTGTTGCCAGGAGCAGTCGGATCGGACGAGCCTAACGCCGCCGAGGTGACGACGGCGATGGGGTCGTCCGGGTCGCCTAAGATATTTCTGGGGCGTCTACGGAGGGGTGGAGTGTTTGTCGTGTCTGTCGAGTAGTTCGAGGCCTGGACTACGAGAGGGTTGGGATGGTGGGGCGCCGCTTCAAAGTAGCGGCGGGAAGTGTGCTTCATATATTGAAGAATGGACGGGAGTTCGAGATCGCAGTGCAAATCGGCGTTTCGCATGTACCAGCTAGCGCCGACCGCTCTGCGTATGAAACGGTTTTGGATGACCTGAAGCTTGTCCAGGTCAACGCGGGATGCGTGGGCGAACGCCACGGAGGCATAAGTCATGACGGGACGGATGCAAGTTTTGTAAATTGTCAGCTTATTCCTAAGTGACAATTTACTACGCTCGCCAAGGATGGGGCTGAGACGGCCTAGGAAGAAAGCCGCTCGGTTGCGGACTATCTGGATATGTTTTGAGAAAGTGAGGTGACGATCGAGGGTCACGCCGAGATATTTGGTGGAGTGTGTCCAAGGGATGGGCTTCCCGTGAAGCGTGATGGGTTTAGCGGGGGGATTTTTGGATGGGTGGAAGTACATTGCTGCACTTTTGTCAGGATTGACCGTGATGGCCCACTTCTTGAACCAGTCACCTAGGTGAGTGAGGGCTCGTTGAAGGTGGGCCCGCTGGATGATCTTGTTCCACCCTCTGGTGTAGAGGGCGGTGTCGTCAGCGAAGAGAGCTATGTTCACGTTGGGAGATCGGGGAATATCGCTTGTGAAAATCGTGAAGAGAACAGGTGCCATGACGGAGCCTTGAGGGACACCTCCACCAATGGAGTGAGGTGAGGAGCGAACTCCCTCGACGCGATAGCGAAAGCTTCGAGCCGTGAGGTAGTCTTGTATGATGAGTACAAGACGGTCTGGCATTCCGAATTGATATAGCTTGTATATCAACCCGTTATGCCAGACTTTGTCGAACGCTTTTGCGACGTCGAGGAAGACCGCAACTGTGCCCTGATAGATGGGCTTGTGGGTGAAGCCGTGGGATGGTTTCTTATTGAAACCTTCAAGAATGTACTCCGTGATGCGGTGCACTTGTTGGACGCAGGAGTGTTTGGCTCTAAAGCCAAACTGCTCGTCGGGGAGGAGGTTGTTGTCCCTGATGTGGGACCAGATGCGCTTCAGAAGGATGCGCTCATAAATCTTCCCCAGAGTACTGAGGAGACTAATGGGACGGTAGCTGGAGGGCTCAGAAGCCTTTTTACCTGGTTTGTGAATGCCGATTACGTCGGCAGACTTCCAGGCATCGGGAAAGATAGAATTGTTGATGGCCGCATTGAAGATGCTGACTAGAAGGTACACAAGCGAGACTGAGAAGTGCTTGAGCACTTTATTTGAGATGCCATCGGCACCAGGGGCTTTCCTGACTTGGAGGCCCTTGATGATCGACTCGACCTCAGAAGCCGTGACTGGCTCGAGGGTATCAACGGGCGGGGTGGAGGATTTGTGTTCGACTTCGCTGTCCACCGCTTCGCGGTGGGCAGGGTCGACCTGAGCTAAAGAGGGGCAGCATTGCTGCTCGAGGCTTTCGGCTAGACATTCGGCCTTTTCCTCGTCTTCGAAAGCGGGGGGGAGATCAGGTCGGGTGAGGGGGGGCATAGCAGTCACGGTGTCAGATTTCAGAGATCTAGCCAACCGCCAGTATGCCTGGTGGGTTGGCTGAATCCCTGAAAGTAGGTCATCCCACCTCTGATTACGGAGCTCACTGATGCGGTTTTTTACGGCACGCTCGTAATACCGCAGAGCGGCTCTGTTATCTTCGGTGCGATACCAGTCAAAGGCCCTAGCGGCAGCGTGTTTCGCTCTCAGAAGCTCCTTCACGTCCTCCGGCAGGACCCAGCGTTGGTCTTCCTCGGCTGGGACCTGCTTGGAGGATGTACCTATAGCGGTGCGAAGATGGCTAGTGAGAGCGTCGATTGAGGTGGTGACGTCGTCAGGGGTCACGATGTCGTCGGGGATTTTGTCCAAGTCTGGAGAATTGATCGCCTTTAGGGCTTCGCCTAATTGCTTCCAATTCACCACGGTCTTGGTTTCAGGAGGTCTGTCAGTCGGGTCGGGGCCTAGTCGCATAAGGACGGGTCGGTGGTCAGATTCGAGTTCGTGTAGCACCTCTAACGAGCGTAAACGAAGTGTTACGCCTTTAAGAAGTGCTATGTCGAGTACATCAGGTCTTAGGTCCAGGTTGGAGGGAAAGATTGTCGGGGTGCTGGGAGGGAGGATATCAAAGTTGAGTTCGTCAGAGAGGGAGTTCAGGAGGTTACCCTTCACATTGGACACGTTGCATCCCCACATGAGGTGCTTGCTGTTGAAATCGCCAGCCAGAATGACGGCGCTTCCTAGAGACAGGAGGGCCTCGAGGTCGCTCCTGTGGAGGGTCTTGTTACCGGAGAGGTAACAAGATACAAGTGTGATGGATTGATGACCGGTCATCGAGAGACGGCAACAGGACGCTTCCATAGCTATGAGGGGAGGAGTAGGGATAGGAATGCAGTGAAGAGACCTTTTGTAATAGATAAGAGTCCCGCCTTTCATGGCGGTAGTCCTATCATTACGTACCAGCAAGTAGTTTGCGATCCTAGGATCCCTCTTGCTTGGTTTTAGAAAAGTCTCGTTCACAAGCATAACATCGACCTGATGGGTCGAGAGGAATTGGTGAATCAGGGGGCGTTGGTCCCTTGATTCTGTGGAGAGGCCGTTGGCATTGAACCATGCCAACGATAAAGAACGAGGTCTCAGTCTTTTAGGTGTACTATCCATGATAGTTACCAGAATTAAGACGAGGGGACAGACGCTTGATTGAATCAAGAAGAGTGGAGTGCTCTGCCAGGACGTCGAAGACGTCGGTGATGTCAGCATTCCGAATTTTGCGGGCTACCAGCCGTACTTCCTCACAGTCTAGGGTCGTGGCAATTTCTACCAGGAAGGCGAGGTCCGACTTTAGACCAGAATGGCCTGAAGAGGGAGGGGCCGAATGGGGCGCGAGAGAGGGACGGACTTTGTTCTGGACGCGAGCAGATGTGGTGGCCGGAGTTGCAGTGGGCGGCTGGGAGGCCTGAGGGGCATGCAGGGGCTTGGTCCATGCATTGGTTGACGGTGCAGGGGCGTCCACGTATTTGGGAGCCTGCGTGACGGGGAGTTTCGACTTAGAGCCGGCTCCTTTGGAGTGAGAAAGCTGGTGGGGACGAGGGGTTTTGCCCTGCCCCTTTGCGGCCCTCGGGGCCTTGGGGCAACCACGATAGTTCGCGGTGTGTCCCGTGGTCCCGCAGAGCACACAACTGGGCGGGGTTTGGTCGCCCTTTTCCCGCGAGCATTCGGAAGTGCTGTGCTCGCCGGCGCACTTGACGCAGCGAGGAGCAGCATGACAGAAGCGGGCAGCATGCCCGTAGAGCTGGCAGCGGTGGCACTGCCCGGGAACACCTTTGCGGTGCGGGGTCTCGACCTTGAGGCCGGAGAGGCTAAGAACCGCCTTCAGATTGAAGATGGTTTTCCCCTCTGGTGTTTTGTCTAAGATGACCAACACGAGGTCAAGAGGGGTTTTGGCCCTACCGCGGTACATGCGGTGGACCTCTCGGGCGGGGAAACCCTGGTCCTTGAGATCTTCGCGGATCGAATCCACGGGGATCTCTTTGGGAAGGCCGCGTATGACGACGCGGAGGACCTTTTCTTCCTCAAGCGGGTGGTTGTGGAAGGCTAGGCTCTCTTCCCGGAGGACTCTGGTCAGGAGACGGTAGTTGTCAGAGGTGGTAACCCTGATGCTAATTCCGTCACTGACGGATTTTGCGACGAACTTTATGTCATTGTCGGACATAATCTGGGAGACGCGCTCCCAGTCTTCTCTTCGTCGTAAGACAAGAGGAGGGGGGGGTTTGGAGGATGTTGTCGCGGGCGTTGGAGGAGCGGCGGCAGCATCGGTCGGAGGCATAGCTCCAGAAGATGGGCACTGGGCCTTGGACGGAGGAGGGGGGGATGCAGAAGAAGCAGGGCGCTTCTTGCCCTTGCCAACGACTGTGAAGCCGTCGTTGCAAGCGGTGTCCATCTCCTCTTGCGGAGGGATGGGATCGAGAGAGGCCGTGACCTTGAGTGAGGCGCGCGAGTGGCTCCTCTGGTAGGATTTCTCCCGAGGGGCTACAGAGCGCGAGCGCGACCGAATGCGCCTGGGAGAGCGCGAGCGAGAGCGGCTCGTTGAGGGAGCCCGGGACTTGGGAGCAGAGGCTGGGCCTTTAAAGGAAGGCGTCAGCTTGGCCGCCGCGGTGCGGTCATGCCCAGGCTTGGGCTTGGGTGGAGCCTTACGGGTAAGGGAGGAGGACGGGGAGGGGGAGGCTTTGGAAGCTTTCCCGGTAAAAAAGGAGGCCGCGAACGTCGCTGGGGAGCGGAGAAAGTTCTCCGCGTCTGCCGGATTGGCAATAAGCTGAGCCAGGAAGGGGCCTGAGAACGCTTCGAGGGCGGTCTCGAGATCCTTCCTGGTCGCCATATTAGCGGAAGGCTTAATTAAACAACGTTAAAAAACAGAGTCAAAACAAAGTCAATATTGGGTTGGGGGGAAGGGTCCCCCCAACAGGCTAAGGTGAATGTAGTCTCCCTACTGGGGCAGGGAGATGAGTACCGGGTGAGTGAGTAACAACAATGTGAGATGAGTACACGAAAAAACAAGTGAGTGATAACGTGAGGTGAGTACCTGGTATCCACGAAAACGGCAACGGCTGGAGCGAACTAAACAATGAACTAGCACGCACGCTAGAAACGGCAGCGGCGGCGGACACTACGAGCACAAAACACACACACACGAACACGCGCGCGCGGCACAGCGGGATGCGACCCGCGCGGGGGCAGGGCCTCCGGCGGATTGAGGCGGGGGGCAGCGAGCGGCGGTCGGGCACGTCCGTACGGTACGGTGGCGCGAAGCGAAGTCAGACGTTATATTTTTTTTTTTTTTTTTTCTAATGTGACTTATTGCTGTTGGCCTTGCGGCCTCTACAGCTTGACCGGACTAGTTGGTGAACGCAGAGGGCGTTGGGCCAACATGGTTTAGATTTTGGGCGACAAGCGCAAGGGCACCTCGGAGGTACGAGCCTCGGCTTGGACCGTCGCCGGGAGTGGGAGATTAGACTTGCCCTGGCACCCCAGAAGGGGTGTGCCCTGTGGCCCTAGTAGGTTGTTGAACTGAATGATTATTTGGAGAGAATCTAACCGATCTTCTAACAGATCCTGGGGGTCTCCGATCCCGCCGGCGGGATCGTTGTGTGTGTGTGTGCCTGTGGTAACCGGCGCCTATACCAAAAACTGAATATTTCCTGTTGCCAGGAGCAGTCGGATCGGACGAGCCCAACGCCGCCGAGGTGACGACGGCGATGGGGTCGTCCGGGTCGCCTAAGATATTTCTGGGGCGTCTACGGAGGGGTGGAGTGTTTGTCGTGTCTGTCGAGTAGTTCGAGGCCTGGACTACGAGAGGGTTGGGATGGTGGGGCGCCGCTTCAAAGTAGCGGCGGGAAGTGTGCTTCATATATTGAAGAATGGACGGGAGTTCGAGATCGCAGTGCAAATCGGCGTTTCGCATGTACCAGCTAGCGCCGACCGCTCTGCGTATGAAACGGTTTTGGATGACCTGAAGCTTGTCCAGGTCAACGCGGGATGCGTGGGCGAACGCCACGGAGGCATAAGTCATGACGGGACGGATGCAAGTTTTGTAAATTGTCAGCTTATTCCTAAGTGACAATTTACTACGCTCGCCAAGGATGGGGCTGAGACGGCCTAGGAAGAAAGCCGCTCGGTTGCGGACTATCTGGATATGTTTTGAGAAAGTGAGGTGACGATCGAGGGTCACGCCGAGATATTTGGTGGAGTGTGTCCAAGGGATGGGCTTCCCGTGAAGCGTGATGGGTTTAGCGGGGGGATTTTTGGATGGGTGGAAGTACATTGCTGCACTTTTGTCAGGATTGACCGTGATGGCCCACTTCTTGAACCAGTCACCTAGGTGAGTGAGGGCTCGTTGAAGGTGGGCCCGCTGGATGATCTTGTTCCACCCTCTGGTGTAGAGGGCGGTGTCGTCAGCGAAGAGAGCTATGTTCACGTTGGGAGATCGGGGAATATCGCTTGTGAAAATCGTGAAGAGAACAGGTGCCATGACGGAGCCTTGAGGGACACCGCCACCAATGGAGTGAGGTGAGGAGCGAACTCCCTCGACGCGATAGCGAAAGCTTCGAGCCGTGAGGTAGTCTTGTATGATGAGTACAAGACGGTCTGGCATTCCGAATTGATATAGCTTGTATATCAACCCGTTATGCCAGACTTTGTCGAACGCTTTTGCGACGTCGAGGAAGACCGCAACTGTGCCCTGATAGATGGGCTTGTGGGTGAAGCCGTGGGATGGTTTCTTATTGAAACCTTCAAGAATGTACTCCGTGATGCGGTGCACTTGTTGGACGCAGGAGTGTTTGGCTCTAAAGCCAAACTGCTCGTCGGGGAGGAGGTTGTTGTCCCTGATGTGGGACCAGATGCGCTTCAGAAGGATGCGCTCATAAATCTTCCCCAGAGTACTGAGGAGACTAATGGGACGGTAGCTGGAGGGCTCAGAAGCCTTTTTACCTGGTTTGTGAATGCCGATTACGTCGGCAGACTTCCAGGCATCGGGAAAGATAGAATTGTTGATGGCAGCATTGAAGATGCTGACTAGAAGGTACACAAGCGAGACTGAGAAGTGCTTGAGCACTTTATTTGAGATGCCATCGGCACCAGGGGCTTTCCTGACTTGGAGGCCCTTGATGATCGACTCGACCTCAGAAGCCGTGACTGGCTCGAGGGTATCAACGGGCGGGGTGGAGGATTTGTGTTCGACTTCGCTGTCCACCGCTTCGCGGTGGGCAGGGTCGACCTGAGCTAAAGAGGGGCAGCATTGCTGCTCGAGGCTTTCGGCTAGACATTCGGCCTTTTCCTCGTCTTCGAAAGCGGGGGGGAGATCAGGTCGGGTGAGGGGGGGCATAGCAGTCACGGTGTCAGATTTCAGAGATCTAGCCAACCGCCAGTATGCCTGGTGGGTTGGCTGAATCCCTGAAAGTAGGTCATCCCACCTCTGATTACGGAGCTCACTGATGCGGTTTTTTACGGCACGCTCGTAATACCGCAGAGCGGCTCTGTTATCTTCGGTGCGATACCAGTCAAAGGCCCTAGCGGCAGCGTGTTTCGCTCTCAGAAGCTCCTTCACGTCCTCCGGCAGGACCCAGCGTTGGTCTTCCTCGGCTGGGACCTGCTTGGAGGATGTACCTATAGCGGTGCGAAGATGGCTAGTGAGAGCGTCGATTGAGGTGGTGACGTCGTCAGGGGTCACGATGTCGTCGGGGATTTTGTCCAAGTCTGGAGAATTGATCGCCTTTAGGGCTTCGCCTAATTGCTTCCAATTCACCACGGTCTTGGTTTCAGGAGGTCTGTCAGTCGGGTCGGGGCCTAGTCGCATAAGGACGGGTCGGTGGTCAGATTCGAGTTCGTGTAGCACCTCTAACGAGCGTAAACGAAGTGTTACGCCTTTAAGAAGTGCTATGTCGAGTACATCAGGTCTTAGGTCCAGGTTGGAGGGAAAGATTGTCGGGGTGCTGGGAGGGAGGATATCAAAGTTGAGTTCGTCAGAGAGGGAGTTCAGGAGGTTACCCTTCACATTGGACACGTTGCATCCCCACATGAGGTGCTTGCTGTTGAAATCGCCAGCCAGAATGACGGCGCTTCCTAGAGACAGGAGGGCCTCGAGGTCGCTCCTGTGGAGGGTCTTGTTACCGGAGAGGTAACAAGATACAAGTGTGATGGACTGATGACCGGTCATCGAGAGACGGCAACAGGACGCTTCCATAGCTATGAGGGGAGGAGTAGGGATAGGAATGCAGTGAAGAGACCTTTTGTAATAGATAAGAGTCCCGCCTTTCATGGCGGTAGTCCTATCATTACGTACCAGCAAGTAGTTTGCGATCCTAGGATCCCTCTTGCTTGGTTTTAGAAAAGTCTCGTTCACAAGCATAACATCGACCTGATGGGTCGAGAGGAATTGGTGAATCAGGGGGCGTTGGTCCCTTGATTCTGTGGAGAGGCCGTTGGCATTGAACCATGCCAACGATAAAGAACGAGGTCTCAGTCTTTTAGGTGTACTATCCATGATAGTTACCAGAATTAAGACGAGGGGACAGACGCTTGATTGAATCAAGAAGAGTGGAGTGCTCTGCCAGGACGTCGAAGACGTCGGTGATGTCAGCATTCCGAATTTTGCGGGCTACCAGCCGTACTTCCTCACAGTCTAGGGTCGTGGCAATTTCTACCAGGAAGGCGAGGTCCGACTTTAGACCAGAATGGCCTGAAGAGGGAGGGGCCGAATGGGGCGCGAGAGAGGGACGGACTTTGTTCTGGACGCGAGCAGATGTGGTGGCCGGAGTTGCAGTGGGCGGCTGGGAGGCCTGAGGGGCATGCAGGGGCTTGGTCCATGCATTGGTTGACGGTGCAGGGGCGTCCACGTATTTGGGAGCCTGCGTGACGGGGAGTTTCGACTTAGAGCCGGCTCCTTTGGAGTGAGAAAGCTGGTGGGGACGAGGGGTTTTGCCCTGCCCCTTTGCGGCCTTCGGGGCCTTGGGGCAACCACGATAGTTCGCGGTGTGTCCCGTGGTCCCGCAGAGCACACAACTGGGCGGGGTTTGGTCGCCCTTTTCCCGCGAGCATTCGGAAGTGCTGTGCTCGCCGGCGCACTTGACGCAGCGAGGAGCAGCATGACAAAAGCGGGCAGCATGCCCGTAGAGCTGGCAGCGGTGGCACTGCCCGGGAACACCTTTGCGGTGCGGGGTCTCGACCTTGAGGCCGGAGAGGCTAAGAACCGCCTTCAGATTGAAGATGGTTTTCCCCTCTGGTGTTTTGTCTAAGATGACCAACACGAGGTCAAGAGGGGTTTTGGCCCTACCGCGGTACATGCGGTGGACCTCTCGGGCGGGGAAACCCTGGTCCTTGAGATCTTCGCGGATCGAATCCACGGGGATCTCTTTGGGAAGGCCGCGTATGACGACGCGGAGGACCTTTTCTTCCTCAAGCGGGTGGTTGTGGAAGGCTAGGCTCTCTTCCCGGAGGACTCTGGTCAGGAGACGGTAGTTGTCAGAGGTGGTAACCCTGATGCTAATTCCGTCACTGACGGATTTTGCGACGAACTTTATGTCATTGTCGGACATAATCTGGGAGACGCGCTCCCAGTCTTCTCTTCGTCGTAAGACAAGAGGAGGGGGGGGTTTGGAGGATGTTGTCGCGGGCGTTGGAGGAGCGGCGGCAGCATCGGTGGGAGGCATAGCTCCAGAAGATGGGCACTGGGCCTTGGACGGAGGAGGGGGGGATGCAGAAGAAGCAGGGCGCTTCTTGCCCTTGCCAACGACTGTGAAGCCGTCGTTGCAGGCGGTGTCCATCTCCTCTTGCGTAGGGATGGGATCGAGAGAGGCCGTGACCTTGAGTGAGGCGCGCGAGTGGCTCCTCTGGTAGGATTTCTCCCGAGGGGCTACAGAGCGCGAGCGCGACCGAATGCGCCTGGGAGAGCGCGAGCGAGAGCGGCTCGTTGAGGGAGCCCGGGACTTGGGAGCAGAGGCTGGGCCTTTAAAGGAAGGCGTCAGCTTGGCCGCCGCGGTACGGTCATGCCCAGGCTTGGGCTTGGGTGGAGCCTTACGGGTAAGGGAGGAGGACGGGGAGGGGGAGGCTTTGGAAGCTTTCCCGGTAAAAAAGGAGGCCGCGAACGTCGCTGGGGAGCGGAGAAAGTTCTCCGCGTCTGCCGGATTGGCAATAAGCTGAGCCAGGAAGGGGCCTGAGAACGCTTCGAGGGCGGTCTCGAGATCCTTCCTGGTCGCCATATTAGCAGAAGGCTTAATTAAACAAAGTTAAAAACAGAGTCAAAACAAAGTCAATATTGGGTTGGGGGGAAGGGTCCCCCCAACAGGCTAAGGTGAATGTAGTCTCCCTACCGGGGCAGGGAGATGAGTACCGGGTGAGTGAGTAACAACAATGTGAGATGAGTACACGAAAAAACAAGTGAGTGATAACGTGAGGTGAGTACCTGGTATCCACGAAAACGGCAACGGCTGGAGCGAACTAAACAATGAACTAGCACGCACGCTAGAAACGGCAGCGGCGGCGGACACTACGAGCACAAAACACACACACACGAACACGCGCGCGCGGCACAGCGGGATGCGACCCGCGCGGGGGCAGGGCCTCCGGCGGATTGAGGCGGGGGGCAGCGAGCGGCGGTCGGGCACGTCCGTACGGTACGGTGGCGCGAAGCGAAGTGAGTCTCAGACGTTATATGCGAACAACACTGCTTTATAAACGAACTAAAAGTGGCAACCGGCTCGCCGCCGCCGTGGTGATTGGTCGTCGATTATGCTGCTATCTCTATCACACTCCCAGACAAGACGATCTACGCATCTCGCTCATATATACGTAGTGACAACAGCCGCCTAAGATAAAACAATTTATATTATTTTCCTGTTATAATAATAAATACGCGTGAAATTAAATTTTTTTCTTGTATCTCACAGGGCGTGTGTAGTTTGTGCAGTTTATAAAGACACAGGAAGGCATTTTATTACAATATTTTTTTAATAAAACACTTAATTAGCTGCGATGTGTTGCCGGTTGCCGGACACTCGGAGTGCGTGACTGAGAGACGGCTGTAACGAGTATGATAATGTGCCTTGCATTCGTCTAGCCAATATGGTTTCGGGCACAACCTATCTACACGTAAAAAAAATCTTAGGTTCAACCCGCATATTCAATTTCTTCATCTATACCTATCTACATTGAGCTTTTGGTTGTCTCTCTGTTTTCTACCCTCAACTTTGGCTCCTATATTGAGGACAAGGCTCAATTAGCTGCCAAAATGCTGGGTATCCTATCGAAGGTGCGTCGGTACTTCACGTCGGAACAGTTACTCTCACTGTACCAAGCGCAAGTTCGGTCATGCATGGAGTACAGCTCACACCTTTGGGATGGATCTGCTAAGTACCAGCTTGGAGCGTTGAGAACGCGCGAGAAACGCGCCAAGAGACCTATTGGCAACGAATCCCTGGTTCAGACTAAGCTCCTTATTAGATTACATATCTTACTTATAATATTTTGAATAGGCTTGCGTTTGACCGCCAACTTGCCTGATGTAAAACGATGGTGCGGTCTACGCACATGGAGTACAAATAAAAAAAAACAAGATCTAATTGTAACTATCGGGGAACACCCATTCGGGCAGTGCATTCCACAGAGTAGCAGTTTGCGCAATAAAAGTGAAACCAAAGCGCTTCGTACGGGTTTTCGGAATATCAACGATAAAGCGGTGTCGATTTTTCGTGCCCGCTCTGGCAGTTCAATAGAAAAATGGGCAGGAGGTAACTAGATCATGCAGATCCGATGCACACTCTCCGAAAAGTATCCTATAAAAAACCGATAAACTAGCAACTTTACGCCGATGCTCAAGACTAGTAATTTGAGAAATCTAAATTATTAGTGATGACCAAATAAATCAAGCGAGTTGGACAAATTCTATTCGCCATTTCGTCATAAAACCTTGACTTTGAAATATTTTTGCTAGACCACCTGTGAAATCCGTTGAAATCCGCTAAAGAAGGCGAATAAATTAAACCTGTTTAGTCATTTTAGTGTGCATATTATTTGCAGTTAAGTAGAGTCAAATAGTTGACTGCTCCGGTGGCGCAGTTGGCAGTGAACCTGCCTTCTGCGCTTGGGGGCGTGGAATCGATTCCCACCTAAGGCAAAGCTACATGTGATGAACATTTGTGTTTGTTCTATGTCTGGGTGTTATATCTTTTTAAGTATGTATTTAAAAATATATATGTAATTATATCGTCAGTTTTATCCTCTTTATCCTCAGATCAGTGAAACACTATTAAAATTTTTTTGCATGAGGACTGTGGTAAATCATAATCGAGGTCTCACTTATCAAACATTTATTCATAATATTACAATATTCAGATCAATATGCTTTCGCTATGATTGCTCAAGCCAGAATAAATAGGGTATTTGATTATATTAAAAATATAATTAATACTGGTGTAATCCTAGAAGATTATTATTTTCAAAAAGTATTTAATGACTTAAAAATAAAGTCCCTATTTTTAGAAAAATACATAAAAAAATATGTTTTTCACTGATCACGTGACTTGACTGCAAACGCTCTATTTTAGCCGAATGTCCTTATGTCGTCACAGAAAAGTAAATAGAGGCAACAATTGTATGGCGAGATTAACTCGTTTATGTGTGACGTCACTAATGTCACGTGGCCCCATGAATGTCAAAGGTAGCGTTTACGCGGTAGTTTAATAATTTGAATTTTGATCCGTCATTTAAAACACAAATACTGAAAATTATGAGGATTAAATTGCAAGATTGCTTTATTTTAATGTAATAAACAATTTAAAATGGTTTTGTAAAATCAGTCAAATACCCTATTCCCTTTCGCCAATCGCTCACTTTATACACTTTTTACATTACATCTACCCTCTCACAATAGTTTTTGGTTCGCACTGTTGCCGAGACTACCGAGTCAACACGTTTCCTACCGCCATTTTAGTAAAAATACTTATCAAATGGTTTAAAACCATGATATCATAAAGAAACAATTAAATCATGACACTCGGCCATCCAGCAAGGTGATGCCTCCCGGCATACACATAAAAATATATATTAGTTACCAGAATAATAAATTGGTATTTCCCCTCTTGTTACACAACTGTTACATATTTTGTACAAAAATTTACATTAAACTAATATTTTACATAAGTAAATCAACTGGATATTTACACCAATTATTTTAGTATTACCTACATTAAGAAAATTAAGCTATGCTTATAAAAATTAATATTTATACATATTACATCAATTGATTAGGTTTATTCTACACTAATCATAATTATATGTAGTGACTGATGTATATTAATCATGACAGGACTAAATTAGGAACTTCATTGATATCGCTACAAGTTTCTTAGAGTGCGTGAAAATTTAGAAATGTGCCGTACCTAACTATACAGTTTTTGTGCAGTATATTGAAAAAAATGGGTGAAACACGGAGCCATTTGACCACGAACAATGATTGTACTAAGCCATATCCCCCTAGTTAGTCTGATCTGAGGCCTAAACGAACTCACTCGTCTGTGTTACGGTCGGCCGGTGAACAAAATGAGAACAATGGCTTTGATAAGCAAGTATCCGGGCGCGGGCGGCGGAATTCCGAGGCTGTACTCTGCAAAAGGATTGCGGTACTCGACACTCGCAATACGAATAACATTCGTTGTTCATTTTCAACCAACTACAAAAAAGGAGGTTCGGATGTTGACGATCGTGATCTGATTCTATTGATTATTATTTTTCTCGAGAAATTGGGAATTACTTTGGCATTATCTCGAGGGAATTCCCATTTAAATTTGAAGAAAATAATCCACCTATAAGGGTGGAAAATATGGGGATGAATTTAGTTTCTTTAATGTCCTGGTTTTAATTTTTTTGCATAAAATGTATTAATAATAAAAACTGTACTAGTAAAATACTTAGTTGACCTAAGACTTCAAAATAAGGAAATTAATCTCGTTTATTAAACTTTCCGTTAAGTTCGCAGGTTTTTCTTTCTCTTGGTGTAGTCTTTGGCCCCACCAATGCCTGTCAAATTTCCGGGCTAGACTCCAGAAAAAAAAGCGAAGAGCTAGAGTCAAAAAAAGCGATAATAATAAATGAAACAATGCATGAGTTAACAAGTGGATCACATAAAAAACTGACTTAACATAGAACCTCCGCCTTTTTTGAAGTCGGCTCTAATATCCTGAAAGAATATAACTAAGGTCCATAAGTACGTATAATTTTGAAAGAATTTTCTTTCAACTCCTAACCGTTGGGAACTTGTACCCTTCATCATCAGCTCATCCATATGAGATGATAATTATCAGATGCAAATACTTGAACAGCTTTAGAAAATATATGAAAAAGGTAATAAGTGCCTATAACATTTGAGGGTTGCCCTCTATTTCTCTGAGATCTCATTATCAGATCCTGACTTGCATGACAATGAGACCAAATTGGAAGTATACCCTACCAAACAAAAGATTTTTTTTAATCGTTCAACAGTTAGCGGAGATATCGGTGAACATACTTTTAAAAAAAAACAGTGGAACATAGAACCTCCGCCTTTTTTGAAGTCGATTAAAAACAACAATAGAATGATGCTACCTACAAAAGTTGGAGAACTGTGTTGATGGTAAGAAACCCATCTCCAAAAATGTACATGAAAGTTCCATGAAAAAAAGGTTTTTTACTTGACTGGTTATACTGGACTATAATGATGATGATGATGATACAGTAGCTAAAGTTCCTTCACCTCAGAGTTCATGTACTCTAAAGATAACAATACAATTACAGTACAATTGTGAGAAAATATCATGGGCGAGTTAAGTAGGTTTTGTTCTAATCTGAACCATGAAATCATAAGACAATTTAAATTCTATCAGCTTTTCTAGGAAGCAAGTTTCTTTCTTTATAAAGCGTAAAAGCCAGCGTATTTTTGGCGAATTATATTTTGCAAATAGTACACCAGACTAACAAATTATATACCAAGTGGCTTTGCTGTCGACCAGCTCGGTCACCACGGGCTTTTCTGCACAAGAAGTTCAGGAAGGATTCCCCACCACGCCAGCCTTAACTACATCATCCGGGCTTTTACCACCTCCAACTGCGCGGCCGTTCTTAAACCGAGGGGCCATGTACGTAGCGATGGTAAAAGACCGGACGGTATGACGTTGATTATCCTTCAATTGGGTTATAAATAAAGGCAGACTGCATGGGAGTACTTACTCTGTCTTTTGTCGTTTTGAAATGAAAAGTTATTATAAAAGCCTGGGCTTTCATATAACTTTTCTACTCACACAATTTTTGCATTGCTCCACAACATAGAATAGCATTTTGTGAATTTTAATATGAGAATTGGAAATTGAAATAGGTATGAAGCAAGTGATTTCGGTGTGCTATGAAGTTCATTGTGGGGCAGACAGGAAAGCTCTGTCGCTTCTAGAATACCTGTTTCTTGGGGAAATCTAGTCTGAAGGTTCCATGCGTGATCCACAAAAAAGTTCGGTTACTTTTACAAAACTAGTCAATAAAAAAAATATGACAGTTCTATTTATGAAGTAATTTTTAGAAAGGGTTATATTTATTTTTATTTGAAATAGTTTATTTGTATCATATTTATTTTTTTAGAGTGTGGAAGTTCCTGGCCAATGAAAATTTTGCTCTGAACGAAGCTGAAGAACAATTATTTGTCGAATGCTGAATAGGTACTGTTTAAAAGTTCAACGTTTATCTAAATTCTTGTAATTTTCCTGATTTAAGGGTTTACTTGTTAACCCTCTCGTTCGCATAAAACCAGCAGGTAAATTATAATAAAGTAAATTATTTACAAAAGATAAAATCTTACCTCTTTGATGACATTTCCATCGTCATGATGGCTAATTATTTTTCTAATCGTTGGTGAAAATCAACAACCCATAACTCGTAGTGCAGGAGGAGAATCTAAACTATTTCATTTTGTAATTTAAATACGAAGAATTTTATCACTAAAATGAAAAAAAGCGAAAATAACACACGATACACACACCGCACTGCTTGCAATTTTTTTCTAACTTTTTTTGTTTGCGCAGGATGACAGATAAAAAATATGGGAAATGTCACTATCATACAAACTGGAATGTTATTGTCAATTCAATATTTTTTTTTCATTTCATTCCACTACACATTATTTCTAGTTTTCTATTTTTGCTTTAAAAAATAACATTTCTTCAATGTTAAAAAAAAAACAGTA
Organism: Agriopis leucophaearia; assembly: GCA_949125355.1. NCBI lineage: Eukaryota > Metazoa > Arthropoda > Insecta > Lepidoptera > Geometridae > Agriopis > Agriopis leucophaearia. The sequence continues at coordinate 3,597,557 of OX421262.1, forward strand.
TGCTTGAATTTAATATAGAGTTTTACCGTCCATTAAATGCTTGCCTACATAAATACTATTTAAGAAGGCAAGACGCGAGAGATATAAAAAAAAATATTGCAATATACTTATTCTCCGTGAATTGGAGCGTGAAAGCTTTTGTTGCGTTGCTATGGCAACTTGCACTGATAACTAACACATGGCCAATCAAATCAAATCAATGGCCGGCCTAAATTCCTGTTGTTTACTGTCATTCTGTCAGGTTGTAATGCAACCGCGAATAATCTGTATTGATTAAACAGGTGTACTCAATTGCCTTGTAAATGTAAGAGTATTATATAGACTAGTGCTAGTGAATTCAAGCGAAATGTTCAAGAATACTTTTCAGTCCGGTTTCTTGTCAATACTTTACAGCATAGGTAGCAAACCTTTGCAAATCTGGGACAAAAAGGTTCGAAATGGGCACATAAAGAGGATCACGGACAACGACATCCAGAGTCTCGTGCTAGAGATAGTTGGCACCAATGTTAGCACCACGTACATCACTTGTCCTGCCGACCCGAAGAAGACTCTAGGTATCAAGCTGCCCTTCTTGGTTATGATCATCAAAAACCTCAAAAAGTATTTCACGTTTGAAGTTCAGGTCAGTCAACCTTAATAATTTACATACCAAACTTTATTATAATACCTAAATCACAAATATTCAAATAATATATAACCTAAAATAATTGTTACAGGTTTTGGATGATAAGAATGTGCGAAGAAGATTTAGGGCGAGCAACTATCAGTCGACGACGCGAGTGAAGCCGTTCATCTGCACCATGCCTATGCGTCTAGATGAGGGTTGGAACCAAATACAGTTTAACTTGGCTGATTTCACCAGACGAGCTTACGGGACAAACTACGTAGAGACACTAAGAGTACAAATACACGCTAACTGCAGAATCCGGAGGGTCTATTTCTCTGATAGACTTTACTCTGAAGATGAGTTACCTGCTGAGTTCAAATTGTTCCTTCCCATACAAAACAAAGCCAAAACAGCTGTATCTACATAAATTTACCAAAAGATGTTATAGTAATACATAAAACTATTGTATTCTCACCACACTAATTTAGTAAAAGTATTTCTAAGTATATGTTACCTTTTTATTATTAAATATACATATACACACTGTCATTTTGATAAAATTTAAGATATTGTTTTAAAAATCTTTATGAATAAAACGCACAAAATGTATTAACTTTTTATTAAGTAAGTACTTAGCCATATTTAGATGACCTTTATTAAACCGGGTAATAACAGTACTGTTATAATCTCTTCACACATACTTTGATTCAAATTATTTATGGCATGCAAGACTAGTGAAAGCTGTATCTATGGGACCAAACTGGTATTAAATTAAGCACCTTCACTATTGAATGTGTTGATATAAAATTTGTAAATGAAAGTACCTACTACGTACATAGTTGATTGAATAAGGTGTTCTAGCCGTAATAGATTCGTCAACTTGGCTGACGAACCGCCGCCTGACCAACGAGGGAGAAAGAGTAAAATTTATCTTTCTCTCCCGTTGGTCAGACGGCGGCTAGTCAGCCAAGTTGACACGTTTATTAGGGTTTTTACTTTGCAGAAAATCATCTTCAAAATTGTTGACACATGTTTCACATCTGCACATGGCATCCTCAGGAGGTTTTGACTCTGAGCGCTCGGCCGAGAAAATACAATAGAGATTTGTCAAAGAAAACAGTTTTTAATAAGGAGGTTTTACCAATAGAGAAGTCATGCTCATTAAAAATATACTAATAACATGATGATATTTTACTATAGCTACCTACATAGCACTCATAGAACTTTATACCCTTACAGCATATTACAGCCATCCCAAATATAAGTACCTACCGATGCAACTCGTGACCAGAATGCTGGCCTCTACTTTGCTCAAAGAGTGAGCATTGCCATACAACGTGGTAATGGGGCCAGCATTTTGGGGACGGTTCCCACTGGTAGCGGTTTAATAGATTAGTTTAGTAGTTAGGTATTAACATATCGTTTTATTTTATTTTATTTTACTATTGGAATGTTGTTACAGTACCTACCTACTTCACTTTCTAAATACACAACATGGCATAATTTTTCATACTCCAACATCGCATATCGTAAGTTTGTATCATCGCCAGATACAAGACGGACTGAGTTCACTCAAGCTAACTAACTTATGTTTGTATCGCGCAGACCTCGGGAAAACGTATCTACCTCTGTTTATAAACTGAGATAGATATGTCATTGATGGTATCACACCTACCTTCAACCATTACCATTTGGTTGAATCATTGAAAGGAAGATTTAAGTATTTATAAGATTTTTTATTTTATTTGGTGGGGATTTGTATTTCGACGCATGTAGAAACATTACCTATTGTTTCAATTGCAACTAGGATATCTATTGGAATACTATAATACTCTTTGTGGACTAACTGTCTACAACCCAATTAGTTTACCCACAGAAAAGAGAAGGGAATCTGAATGTTTTTTTTTTTCTCTTCTGTGAGTTTACCATCAGGCGGATCGTCTGCTTATATGGGCCATACAAGCTAGTGCCGTCTAGCGTAGCGTTACATGCTCTTTGGTGCCGTCTAGCGGGGAGTACCTACCATGAATATGCAATGTTACTTTCACATTGCACAGTGGCCTTAGTACGAGCTCTTGCAAAAAGTTATCGTTACGTAAACGATAGCAAAATGTACGAAAATTTGAACAGTGCCTCGTAAGTATCGGACGTAAAAGAAAACTGAATGTTTCATACATTTGCTATCATTTACTTATGGTGACACGTTTCACTTTGGCGGGAAATTCAAATTTCAAACATTTTTTTTGTTCTTGTAGCTAGGCCGAGTAATTATTGTAAACGATAATGATGTTTGCGAAAATTGATTATTATTCTTTACAAACTCGCGTAAAGATATTTATCTCCAATGCACATTATTACATACATTTGTCAATAAACAAATTTTTGCTTTTTCAAACGGTTTATTGCCAAATGTAAGTAATATGGTGAGTCACTGATTAATAGCAGTACATGATAATGTAAAAAACGACCAACAATTTTCGTAAATACTATGCCATTTCACAATAATTACCCGGCCTAGCCACAAGGACAAAAAAACTGTATAAAATTTGACTTTCCCCGCCAAAGTGAAACGTTTCACCCAGAGTGCGTTTACGGCACTTATCCAGAATAACCTGTATTTTCGAACTAGCCAAGTCAAACCTTAGGCTTCAATATATTATCCTAAGTTAGATCTCACTTCTTTTGTCGTTGAAGTCAACAACCAAAGCATATACCATAATATTCACTTGGCTCTCATTTCACATTTATGTTCTTGATGGGATTGAAACTTTCTAGATCACTGCAGAAATTTTGAAATCTTTCCAAAAGGTCTCATGAGTTCTCATGAGAAGTTTTTATGAGTTAGAAAAGGAAATAAATATTTTTTTCACATATACGCCACCCACAACCACCCCCTTCCACCCACCGCGACCAAATTCCCTTACCTGGAGACCAAGGGGTATTTACCACCCCAACGGGAAGTTGATTGGAGTTGGTGATAGAGAAATCCCTGTCTTTACGTACTAACATTAGCATTATATATATATATATATATATATTTAGATTAGATTTGCTGGATAAATAAAGAATTGCATTAAATTTAAAACTTTTAGCCATAGCTCATTGATAATAATCTAAGACTTTAGCTGGCGAAAAATTTGCCGGCTTCAAAACGCACTTATTAAAGTAGGTATATAAAAAAAAATGTTTAGTCTGTAAAAACTGAAAAATGGCGTACACGGCTTGGTGCTCAAAATTGCCTATTTTAACCATTATTTTAATATATATAACAGCAAAGTGCACTGCAAACGATATATTAGGATGCGGTGGATTTGTTAAAAGTCATGTTAAATTGGATCTTTCTGAAATTGAGATCGGACTGTGAGTTAACCTATAATTCGATAAGTAATGTTCCTTAATAATATAATATGTTGCTGACCTAGTTTTAGGATAATCTGGAGCTTTTTATATTAGCTACTAACTGTATTTTAGATATACCAAAGAGGGAAGTCTGAAAGAAAAGACAGAGTGCGCTCCAACAAATGGGTACTATTTCCTTCCTCTATACGAGAAAGGGGAGTACGTATTGAAGATCCACCCGCCCGCTGGACTGAGTTTCGAGCCCTCAGAAGTGGCCCTGTCTGTGGACGGAGTGACGGACAAGTGTTCCACTGGGCAAGACATCAACTTTGCATTCAACGGTTTTGGTATCAATGGAAGAGTGATTACACAGGGCCAGAAACAAGGTCCGAGCGGAATAGCAGTACAACTGGTGAATGATAAGGGAGAGACCAGGAATACAGTCACAACAGTTGGTGGAGACTTTCATTTCTCTGCTGTTATACCTGGAAAGTACACTGTTAAAGCTTCTCATCCAAGGTTAGTGTTTTGTTTATACCTACTTATCATATTTTATTGATAGGTTTTAGCAATGTCTCTTCACATCATCAGTCAATTAACATCCACTGTTGGACAAGGCCTCCTCATAGAGAGGGGTGTTGCCATAATCCCCACGCTTGGCAGGCGGCTTGGGGATCGCAGTACGTTCACCGTGTACTATTAGGACGCTGCTGCCCATCCTCCGGTGGTTCTGGTCGCAGTTTTAGGACATACCCGGGTCCAATGTCTCTTCACAAACTAACAAATCAAATAGAATAGGTCTCGAGCTCCTCGCATTTGATTTGTTCACTACAATGGAAACTATTTGTTCATTCGATCGAACTGTTATCGGAAAGGATGGGTCGCGGGTCACAGCAAACTGCAGGAGCCAAGCAAGTAGCCGCGCTTTGCTTCGGCTCCTATGGGTTGTGACCCAAATTGTTGAGTACGAATCTTTGGAATTTCCACATGATACACAGGACTATGATGACAAAATTTAGAACTAAAATCTATAATCTGGCGTTTCACTTCATGATGTTTTACATAACCTCTTATTGTTGACCAGCTGCATTGATAAATGCAAAAACGTTTATGCAACTCTGCATATTAAAGTTCAGTAATAAGCATGACGACTATTTTTTTTTACTAAAAAAAAAACAGATCATCAATAGAGCCTATCAACGAAAACAAAATTTTAATTCGTTCAAATATAAATAAGTTATAAGTATTTTAATTTCATGCCAGACAGAGAGCGCACTATACTGAGCTATGACGTCAAGCCTCGGGTGCGGCATACAAATGCTATACTAACACACGCTTTGCGAAAAAGGGATGGAGCATACCCTCTCCATCCCCACCTAAAACTTAAAATCTCAGAGATTAATCAGCCAATTCAATTTATTTTTTCAGTATGTGTAATGTATTTAGTTATATTCATCGCTAAGCCTGTTATTTGCCACATGCCTATACACAGTGACATAACAGTGCTGTCGACACATGTCGCAGATGAAACTGCGGACGTTTTTTACTATAATTTTATGTGTTGTGGATTCTATGCATAATTTTTCAAAGGTTTGTTGGTTCAAAGGACTAAAATTAGAAACTTACTTATTTTTTGTATTGCATAGGTATAAGTAGTGTCTGGCACATAACTAATGCTATGATGCATCATTTTTTGAGCAACATGCATATCAGCATCATTGTACCTAGCTATGCCAAAGTTTCATTTTGAACCAAACAGACATTCATAAAATAAAAATAAAAATATCTCAGAAGAAATAAAAAAAAAATGTGAGCTGTTTCACATTCACCCTTATTGCACTCCCAATGCGCAAGAGCATACGATAAATATAACACATTCTTGTTCCCTACGGTTTTCACAACCTGTTAAACTGACTAAACTTGACAAGAAAACCTGTTCAACCGTATCAGCTCTTATATCGGGGCATTTTTTAACCAACTTCATTATACACAATATTTCTAGATATGTCAAAATGCCTCTGAACACTCTTAGCATGTAAATAATAAGTAAAAAACACCAGCATTTATTATATTGGCTGGAATGCAATGTGTTTCTTACGATTTTGACTATATTTTAGATGGAAATTAGAGCCATCCCAAGTCGAGGTTCAAATGAAGGAGGGAAAGATGGCATTACCACATGGAGTAGTTCTGGCTGTAAAGGGCTATGATGTGAAAGGATCTGTCACGTCATTTGGGAGCCCTATTGAAGGCGTGTATGTGCTGTTGTACTCGAAAGAGGTAAGTTTTTAAAAATTACTTTATTTCTTATCAGTAGAATAGTTAAATTCCGTTCTTTTTTAGGGTTCCGTACCCAAAGGTAAAACGGGACCCTATTACTAAGGCTCCGCTGTCCGTCCGTCTGTCTGTCCGTCTGTCACCAGGCTGTATCTCATGAACCGTGATAGACTGTTGAAATTTTCACAGATGATGTATTTCTGTTGCCGCTATAACAAAAAATACAAAAAAATTAAATAAAATAAATATTTAAGGGGGGCTCCCATACAACAAACGTGATTTTTTTGCCGTTTTTATAGATAATGGTACGGAACCCTTCGTGCGCGAGTCCGACTTACACTTGGCCGGTTTATTTTTTTATCGCGAATGCGGTCGCCTTTGACCACCAACTCGCCTCTTGGTAAGCAACGTTGTGGTCGAAGATGAAGCAAGCAGAATTAGAAGATACCTATTCACTCTTGCCTTGAAAACGCCCAGATTATATCTCTCAGGAAACAAGGAAGCTGATATATCTTATATCTTAACGTGCAAGCCCACCCGCATGTAGACCGTATTCGACCATTCTGCTTACCATCTGGCGGCCCGTCTGCTTGTATGCTACCTTTGGCATAATAAAACTAATCTAATTTTAATGGTATTTCCAGGACAATCAGAAATACCGCGTAGAAGGCTGCAACACGGCTCTACTCCAAAGTGTCCCCGACTCTCCCATCTGCCATGTCACCACTGACTCCCAAGGAGAGTTTTCGTTCGGGCTTGTTCCGGCAGGAGAGTACCGTCTCGTCGCGTTACCCACCACTCCTGGGCAAGTAGATGTCAGTTACAATGTCAAGCCTGATGCGGTGCCGTTCACAGTGAGGCATGACAGCTTATATATCAAGAACGCTTTTGAGGTGAGAATTATATTGATTATTGTAAGTTATGTAAGGGATTCTGATATCTTATCTAACTAACTACTTACTTAACCACTAACATAGTGTTGGCTGACGTCACAGATTGCGAAATGTTTTTATTTTTTTTAAGTGTATTAATAGGGTTGCGTTTGACCGCCAACTCGCCTGATGTTAAGCAATGATGCAGTTTACGATGGAGCACGCTTGCCTAGAAGAAACCGCTTCAATCGTGATTTGAAGACACCTAGATTGTAACTGTCAGAGGAACACCCATTTAGGCAGAGCAATCCACAGACTAACAGCTCGCACTATAAAAGTAGAAACAAAGCGTTTCGTTAGGGTTTTCGGAATATCAACCATAAAGCGGTGTTGATTTTTTGTGCCTGCTCTGGCAGTCCGATAGAAAAATGGCCAGTAGGGAATTGTATCATTGACCTAGGACAATTATATTATCTAAATAAAATTGACTTGCTGACTTAACACTTGACGGGCTCGCGTGTTTATTATGAGGGGCTCTGGCTGCCCCATGTTGATAAGCATCACGACTTCATCCGCATTGCGCTTACAATTAAAAAAAAACAGTCGTAGGACTGCACGTCAGAAGTGAAAATTTGAGTAGTAATTCACCTATTCTACAAGAGATGGCGCTGTTTTAAAATACACGGTACAGCATGACGATACTAATTTAAAGTTGGGGTGATAAGACCTGCACTGACATCCCGCTTGGGGTGTATTGTGCATTTGCCCCTGACAGCCTACACAAACCAGTCGAGCTCCCTAAGATAACAGAGCACGGCTTTGGGTCGTGGCAGCGTGAAGATGACGCGAGTTCCATGATTTTTGTTCACCAAAAAAGTGCTCAACGTATTAAGAAGTTTTTGCCATCCTATCACACAAAGGATATTTCGCCAACTAAAAAAACAATTCTATACAAATACATTTTTTTTAAATTACAAATCGGCATTAATAGCGAGTCATTCTGGCATCTTGAAGATAATGGCAACGTTGATTGATGAATTTTCCCCCTTGTCAGGTGACAGGGTTCACAGTGGTGGGCTCGGTAGTTTCTGCACCAGGCAAAGGCATGCCCGGAGTCCGAGTACTGCTGGACGGTACTCCGGTTGGAACATCTGATGCTGCTGGCAAGTTTACCCTACCAGGCTTGCAGCCGGGTGTCTACACTGTCAGCTTTCAACATGGTAAGTTTTCACCTTCAGATCATTCAAATATGAAAGATATAGTAAGGTAGCGTGGCGAGTCTGGATGCCTCTAGAACTCATCCTGCAGACGATCTTGTCACCTTTTTTTGCATTTAGACTAGTAGTTCATTAGTGTAGCTGCAAGTTTCTTATTGTGTGTGAATAATTATCAATATAAAAAACTGACTTCATCAGAACTGGACCAAATTGAAATGGGAAGCACCAGCTTTCAAATAAAAAAAAAGAGTCATCAAAATCGATTAACCCAGTTAAAAGTTCTGAGGTACTAGATGCACTTGTTGAGTAAAGTGTACTGAAGCAGCTATATGACCAATCATCATCGTCATCAGTAAAGTGTACTAAAGCAGCCAGTTAACCAATCATCATCATCATCATTTCAGCCATAGAACATCCACTGCTGAACATAGGGCTCCCACCATTGATCGCTTCCATCAGGCCCTTTTGGAGATTGATGGCCAATATAATGTATGTTTTTGATGTCGTATAATTGTAATGCACTATACTACGAATATACGGTGGAGTTCCAAAGCTAATTTAGTGTATGCGGATCAATTCACAGCATCAGATTGTGATGTATAATTTGTTTTACTTTACAGAGCGTTCAGAGTTAGAAGATATTGAAATATCAGTGGGCAGCAGTGGGCCGCGCGCCGCCGCTGTAGGCCGCGTGTCGCGGTGGCGCGTTTGCGGTGACGTCACGCCGCCCGCAGCACGCCACGTGGTGCTTCGCCCCGAGCGTGGCTCCACTAACACTGCACTAGTCAAAATACAGGACACAGGTGACGATTACAACACTAACTATACTTAGGCCTTTGAAATCTTCCAATCAATCATTTATTGTGTATCATGTTTGGACAGCCCCATTAGCTTAGTTGGTAGTGAACCTGCCTTCTGCGCTTCGGGGCGTATGTTCGATTCCCACCTAGGGCAAACATTTGTGTAAAGAACATTTGTGTTTGTCCTGTCTGGGTGTTAATATCTATTTAAGTATGTATTTAAAAATATATATGTATGTATATCAGTCACTGGCAGCCATATTACAAGCTTTGCTTAGTTCAGGGTCAGATGACCATGTGTGCAAAGATGTCCCAGATATTTATTTATTATTGTATACTTGTGCCGTTGCCCGCGACTTCGTATGCTTAGTCTTTCATATAAACTTTCAACCCTTCCCCCTCCCCTCAATCCGGCCCTTTCGCAAAATAACATAGCCTGTACTTCAATCTGGTCATAGCTTAGCATATTCGTGAAAACCGCATTTAAATCCGTCCAGTGGTTTAGGAGATGTGCGTGGACAAACAAATAAACAGACAAAAATTCTAAAAACTGTCTCAACGTATTCAGCTGCTTATTTTAAGACGCCCTGTGTGTATCTCGCAATTATAGTTTTTTTAATTATAGTATAGATATGACTACGTACGATAAACTTGTAATGTACTTCAACAATGAAAACATATTATTTGCAGGGAAATGGTGCACATATCTGCCCCCCGGAGTGTATACTGCTAAAGTCGAAGTTTCTGAACAAGAACAAAGAGAAGGGTTGCAGTAAGTGTATTTTCTTTAATATTTATACACTGCATGAATTCATTACATATTTGTTTTAATAACACCCTTTAAAATAATGTTTTTTTTTTTTATCTATTTTGTGGTTTTATTTTAGTCAGCTCGAAGGACCAAAAATTGTTTTAAAATACCGTTTAGACCCCAAAAACTAGCAGTGTGTGTCTGAAATATATCCATTTTAAAGTTCTTTCGAAGACCAATGTTAAACGTAAATAATTTTATCAATATAAAAAAAACCGACTTCATAAAAATGTCAGAACTGGACCAAATTAAAATGACCGGACCACATGGGACGCACTAGCTTTCAAATAAAAAAAATAATCATCAAAATCGGTTCACCCAGTCAAAAGTTCTGATGTAACAAACATTAAAAAAAACATGAAAACAAACAGTCGTAATGAGAACCTTCTCTTTTTTGGAAGTCGGTTAACAAAAAAGTGGAAATAGTATACAAAAGATGGAAATAGTTTTTACAGGTGAAGTTGACATCTGTGCTAGCGTAGTCAAGTCGTCCTTTTTCTACCCATTTGATAGATGAGACGAGCTAACCTTTCACCTGATGAATCGCCACACCAGCCTGACATATTTTTTGCACTCAACATCAAAAACATTTCCATTTCAGATTCTACCCGTTATCACAGAAGGTGTCAGTTGGTCACGGACCAGTAGAGGGCGTGCAGTTCTCGCAGTTGAAGGGGCGTCTGTCGGGGAGTGTGGAATGCGGAGCGGGGGCCTGTAGAGGCGTGACCGTCACGCTTCGCCCCCTCTCGCCCGATGGAGCGTATGTGGGTACCCCATTGGAAACAGTTGTTGTTGGTAAGCTTATTTGTTACTTCAGAATCTTCATTCCTCACTTCTCAGCCTCTTTCAGCCTGTAATTGCCTACTTTTGAACATAGACTCTTATTGTATGCATCTCATCTCTGTAATGAGCTAATCTTTGCCAGGACCATCACATGTCAATGTTCACCTGTCTTGTTTTCACGTGACATTATTTTTCAGTGGTGTGTACGCTCTTTCGTCCTTGTTGACTGAGCGACGCGAAAGTTTCTAGTCTATCGGAACAAATCGGCGTTTGTATGTATGTTTGACGATATCTTGCGAACCATTCATCCAATCGTATAGAAATACAATATTCAAGTTCCAACATGAGCTCGTGAAATCAGTTTGGGCGACCACCTAGTGTTATGTCTATTTTGTTTGTCTGATGTTTCATTACCCATCTTTTTCAGACGGCAAATATTCCTTCTCCGAAGTACTACCCGGCAGCGTAGAAGTATCAGTGTCAAGCCCAGCTCTCTGTTGGTCGGAGTCGCGACACAATGTTGCCGTGACGCAGGCCGAGGCGACAGTGCCGCCCTTCCGACACTCAGGCTACCTGCTGAATCTGCACTCTACGCACAGCGTGGAGGTGAGTTGGGTGGCGGGGAAGTGAGTCTGGTGGTGTGGAAGTGAGTCTGGTGGCGTGAGAGTGAGTCTGGTGGCGTGGAATTGAGTCTCGTGGCGTGGAAGTGAATCTGGTGGCGTGGAAGTGAGTGGTTATGTTGGATGGAAAAGAGCCTGGTGGCTTCGACCAAAATAAAATGAATGGACGGGCCCTAACCATTGAACTTGACCAGTAAAAACGAGTCAAAATCGTCGGACATATACTTCAACACCTAATTATAAAAATGTACAGTATATTTGTTACAAAAAATAGATATCGGTTTTATTTGTGTAATTACACTTCGGTAAAGCATACGAATTCATAATTTTGTCAGATGTTTCGTTATCGCGTAACAATAGACTCGTGTTTCACTTCCTACGGCTAGAGACCGACTGAAACGAAATGAGAGCTGGCGCTCATTTTGTAATCTTCAAAAATGCGCTTCTACTGGGCCCGTCCATTCATTTTATTTTGGTCGAAGCCTGGTGGTATGGAAGTGAGTCTGGTGGCGTGGCAATAAGTTTGGTGGCGGGGAAGTGAGTCTGGTGGCCTGGAAGTGAGTCTGGTTGTGGAGAAGTCAGTTTGATGGTGTGGCAGATAATCCTCATGTGTATGTTTGAGTGTATGTGTAGAACAGATCATGTGTGTGTTTGGTGGAAGTGACATTGAATCATGTTAATTTGTAGGAGTGAGTTACATGGACTTCTCTTATCTGTTTCAGGTGGAATACAAAAGCAAATCATCCAATGGTGTATTCAGCATCCCCCGCGGTGCTAGCCAGCAATGCGTGCCTCACGCGGAAACATACACGATGTCTCCGCGCGGCTGTCACAAGTTCAACCCACCTCAAGTTACTGTTGACACAGCCGCTGACACGCCTGCTGTAAGTTGGGATGGGCTTGTCCCAGATGGGAGGCTTCTTGATCCTTAGAGCCTAGCTCCAATTTACAAACATACCCAAAGGGTATAAAAGGGACCCTATTAACTAACTAATAACTGTTATTACTAAGCCTACGCTGTTTGTCCGTCTGTCTGTCCGTCCTACCTTTAAACGGCTGTATCTTTCGAACCGTAATAGATAGCCAGTTGAAATTTTCACATAACATGTAATGTTATGGCGGATTAACTAAGAAATAATAATAAAGTCAAAAAATAAACATGAAAGGGGTTTAATGTTATGGTTTACTTGTTTTCTATTTGTCTTGATAATTACGGCGTTACTTTTTCGTTTTATTCCCGAAAACCCAAATATATAAATTTTACGATGCATTTTGTAATAGGCTCTTAAGCCACATAAGACTAAACTGACTGAAATGTAGGAGTAGGTAGCTACAAGAACATGATTCTCAGTTTTCTTATTTGCCAGTAATTTCAGAAGTGGGATAAATTTTGCTAACAAAAATTAATCTTACCAATAATATTTCTCAACAGACCGTAAACTTCGTAGCCGTCGCTCACGCGGTAGGAGTGAAGGTGACGTCACCGGACGCGGTCAATGACCTCGTGCTGACTATCGACAAGGACGGCAAGACTGCCAAGGTGGGGCCATTGACCCCGGTACAAGATGGGGGCATGTTCGTGTTCGAACACACTCTTTATATGGCTGAAGTAAGTATGAAAGAACTGAGTACTTGGTTTCAACCGAAGTAGAGCTGCAGATTTTATATTTATTGTGCGAACTAGTCTGTGGAATGCGCTGCTTGAATGGGTGTTCCTCGATAGGTACAATCTTGAAATCACAAATGAATCGGTTTCTTCTAGGCAAGCGTGCTCCATCGTAGACCGCATCATCGCTTAACATCAGGCGAGTTGGCGGCCAAATGCAAGCCTCTTATTTAATTAAGAAAAATATAATAATATTAAGTTTCATATTGCTTACTGTTATTGCCACAGTAGGGTATATTAGAACAATTTTAATTTAACTTTGCGCTTTTGGTCGTTTCGACGTTAAGTGAGCTCTACAAAATTATGTACAACTAGCGATAGTGTGATGGTACTACGGAACCATTTGTGCGCGAGTCCGAATCGCACTTGGCCGGTTTGTTTGAATTTTATTTTATATTTTTATTTGTATTGTATAGGTACGAGTAGGTATAGATCACTTAAAAAAGATGTTTTTAAATTTTTAACGTTATTTCCAGGGCGAGGTGGTGGTAGTATCAGCCACGTCTCAGTCTCTGTTGTTCCACCCGGGGAGTCCTACGCAGGTCGTAGGCGCGGCGGACTGCCAGCCCTCCGCATTCGTGCTCCGGGCGAGGCGCGCTCTCACGCTACACGGCAGGATCGTGCCGCCCGTGCCTGGCGTCACGCTCACTCTCACATCAGGTACAAGCCTAGCAGGTAGCCTAGAGCGAGATAGATAGAAGACTTGTTAGTGCGGTTTTTTTGGGCAGACAAAGGAAAAATCCATCATAGACGACTGGGAATAGAAGACCCAGACAGTGCCGGACTCATACTGGCTAAACCTTCATCAGAGTTTTAAGAGATATTTCTAACAAATTTTACAGTAATTATCCTAAATTAGCTGTTGCCCGCGGCTTCGCTCGCGTAGTATAATTCAATATATTTTTTTTAATTTTCTTTTATACAAAGCTTGTACTGACAATAACGAATAAAAAAAAGAAATATCCAATTTGGCAATCCAAAATTCCTTAGTACAATTTTAAATATTTAAATCAGAGGTTCCCAAAGTGGTCCTGGTGGACCCCCAGGGGTCCACGGGAGACTCGACGGGGGTCTACATTTTTGTCGAGTTTTGGGAATATGATAGAAATGTAGCTACACTCCATTGGAACCAGCTAAATTTTGAAAGTGGTCTATGAGAAAAAAGTCTGGAAACCTCTGATTTAAGCGAAAAAAATCCAATCAACCAGTACTTATTATATACCTATGCTATATACATACGAATGTGCTTGATTTTGTTTCTAAATTATCTTAAACATACTTTTCAAAATTTAATCTAATTCAGTTTTTTTGGTGCTTAGTTGACTATTTTTTTTTTATGTAAAGAGTGATTTTCAATGATAATGTTACTACTTATATTATAGACCTATTAATGGCTGTACTTTCAAATAAGTAATTATAATATTGTGTACTTTTTCTGCTGTTGGGCCGAAAAAAAAAAAAATAACACTTAATAGAGGAAAAAATGAGAGTTGATAAAAACGTGTCAAATACACTTTCCACTCGCAGACGACGGCGTGGTCACCACCCAGACTTCATCCGATGGCTCGTACCGGTTCGGTCCTCTGGACGCGGCTCACACGTACTCAGTGAAGGCGGAGAAGGAGTCGTATGTGTTCGAGGCTCCGGACGCCGCCGGTGATATACTCGCGCACAAACTAGCCGAGATCATCGTCGAGCTGGTGGATGATGCTGATGGGAAACCGTTGCAGGTAAAACTTTTTTTAAACCACGTCGACGGCTTCTCCGACGATTCGTCTGCCAAGTTCGATACGTCTGTTACGGGTCTTACACCCTGCCCAAAACAAGTCATCAGACAGAAGACGTCCAGTGCTGAACATACACCTTCATTAACTGACTTCAAAAAAAGAGACGGTTCTATGTACCACCGTATATAAACATATTATTATATATATTTTTAACCGACTTCCATAAAGGAGGAGGTACTCAATTCGACTGTTTTTTTTATGTTTTCATATTTATCGGGACTTATCGCGCACTATTAAATATAGGTAAAAATAGATACCTTTCGCTCGACGTTTGTGTGTGTGTGTGTGTGTGAGTGCGCGATAAGTCCCGATAAATATGAAAACATGTGTTCGAATCGCGAAAGTTTAAAAAAAAAAATATTACTGTTTTTTTTATGTTTGTTACCTCAGAACTTTCTACTTGGTGAACCGATTGTGATGATTCTTTTTTTAATTGAAAGCTGATGCTTCCCACTGGTGCTAAATTTTGTCCAGTTAAAGTCCGAAAATACTTGTTCGGTAGGGTATACTTTCAATTTGGTTACATTGTCACCAAGTTGGGATCTGATGATGGGATCATAGGGTAATCGAGGGCAACCCTCAAATTTTATTGGAACTTATTACGTTTTTCATATATTTTTGAAGTCGTTTTTAGGGTTCCGTATCCCGACTAGGAACCCTTATAAATTCGTTCTGCCCGTCAGTCTGTCTGTCTATTTGTCTGTCTGTCAGTCAGTCCGTCCGTGCTTCCGATTTTTTTAATGTGATCCACTTATGTGTTCTTATTGTTGAATTATGTCGCAGGGTGCGTTAGTGTCGGTGAGCGGCGGCGCGTACCGTCGTAGCGCGTTACAAGCGGGCCCAGCGTTACGGTTCACTTCACTCTCCCCGGCTGACTACTACGTGAAGCCGAACATGAAGGAGTACAAGTTCACACCGCCGCACGCGCTGCTCGCTGTGCACGAGGGGAAAACGCACACTATCACACTCAAGTATGTAGACTTTTTGCAGTGAATACTTCTTTAGGCGCGTTGAGTACTTTTTGAGTGAAAAAAACCGACCGATATAAAAAACCGACTTCATAAAAATTACAGAACTGGACTAAGTTGAAACGGGACCACACGGGAAGCACCAGCTTTAAAATAAAAAAAATAACATCAAAATCGGTTCACACAGTCAAAAGTTCTGAGGTAACAAACATTAAAAAAAAACAATCGAATTGAGAACCTCCTTTTTGGAAGTCGGTTAAAAAGTTGTTCCTAATGATGAGTCATAACTATGGACCTCTTTCAGCTGGTGCATCTTCTCCGTGTCACCCAATATAGATAGATAAAATACCATCAGTTTAATAGGGTATTGTATGTTTTGTTCGTTTCCAGGGGTGTTCGAGTAGCGTGGTCGTGTATCGGCGTGTTAGTGTCACTGGGCGGAGTGGGGTGGGCGGGCGCCGTCCTGGCCGCCGTGCCCAGCGCTGGACCGCAACACTGCGCTGTAGAAGAGGCCACTACGGAGTCTAGCGGAGCCTTTAGGTATACACACATCACAAAACATCAGCCAGTAAACGTCCACTGTCAAAGGTCTCCCTCTGTTGTTGTAGCTTTTTTCATGACCATGTCAAATTTTTTCATTACAAAGTCCTTCGGTCTTAATATTAATCAAGTTTACATAGTCTTAAATAGCGTCAAATAAGTCATAGTCACAGTCAGAGTCAAGCCAAGTAAGTAAAAGGTGGGTTTACAAAGATTGTGAAACAAAAGACGGTGTTTGTTGGCCTGGCTTTTTATTGTCTCGCAGAAGGTGGAAAAGTAGAGTATGCTCCTCTGGAATAAAGCCTGTCATCATCTTGGGCAGCTTGAACCCCTCGCTTCACTCAGGACTCTATGTAACTCAAGAGGTCCTCGTTACCCTCAGGGTTCAATGTGCCGCCCGCATTATAATGTTATCTGTTTCAGGATCCGTGGCTTGCTACCAGACTGCGAGTATAATATTCACCTGAAAGAGCCCACTACGGCCGAGTTAGCCGGACTACGGCTGGCTCGCAAGCCACAGACGTTAAAGGTAACCGCTTCTTTTCCCCACCATTCCACATTCTCCCAAAAACATTATTAGAAATGCAATGCTACACTAAGGATACTTTTCCACCAGAGATGTGGGTAGCAAATGAGCGGTGCACAAGAAAAAACAACAACCAATAGGAGGCAAGGCCAGACGGAATGAAGCGATCCTATTGGTTGATTTTTACTCGCGCACCGCTCATCTTACTCGCACATTGTTGGAAAAGCATACATCATTTACACAGTCAATATTTGTAATGTTTCTTACTGCCGATTAGATGTAAAGTTTTTATAAAAGTTTGTATACTTAAAAAAAGTTTATATTGTTGTAAACTATGAACTTCTATGTGTAACACACTTTTTGTAAATTTTATGATATGTATATTCTATCTTCTTTTATATAAAAGGCGATGTGTGTATGTATGTACGTTCCCTATGAAACCCAATACGGCTGGACTGATTTCGACGGGAGTTTCACTGGCAGATAGCTGATGACATAAGGAGTAATCCATGCGGTATACCGCAGGCGCAGCTAGTATAAAAGCAAAATACTTATACTTACTCACTGACTCAAATAAAAAAAAAAAAACAATATCAGTTTAGAAATCAGTATCGGTTTCGTTTGCGAGTCACGATGCCCCAGACACAGACAGATATACACACAATCACACAGACACAGATACATACAACCAGACACACTTTAAACTTATAACAAAACTAAAATTATAAAAGGGTTAAAAATACATAGAAATATACAGATATTCATAGCCCGAAAAACACTACCCTCCTTTCTTGGTCAGTCCGGTGAAAACAATCATTATGTTGTAGATAGTGGAGAAGCGAGACATAACGGGCGTGAGGTTGATCGGCGTGCAGCCGGCGCCAGTGACGGACTCGCACGTGCTGGTGCGCGCAGACAACATGGAGCACTACCGCACGCTGCGGCTCACGCTTGCGCCCGCGCATGCCGCGCCGATATACTCCACGCGGCTGCTGGCTACCGGGTACACGCAGCAGATGAACCCGGGTAAGGGAAACCTTCGTTAATGGCCTCGATCTCAGATCAGACAAACTATGCTGTTGGAGAAGCAAAAGTCATTCATACAATTTATGCCTTAGGATTGGCCCGAGATGTATATTTACAGTTATATATGATTATTGACGGGATATTTACCATGGTAAGGTTGTGGAAGGAGCTCCCGTAAATAATCATTTAACAGGAGTGAACAACCGTGATAGTTTAAATAAAAATAATAAATAAAAATTAATAAATAAAGCTTGTAATATGGCTGCCAGCGACTGATATACGTACATATATATTTTTAAATTCATACTTAAATAGATATTAACACCCAGACATAGAACAAACACAAATGTTCATTACATGAATGTTTACCCTAGGTGGGAATCGAACCCACGCCCCCAAACGCAAAAGGTTGGTTCACTACCAACTAATCCACCAGGGCATTCAATATAAATAGATTATTGTGTACAGTTATATGATTATTTACTGGACATTTACCGTGGTAAGGTTGTGGGAGGAGCTCTCGTCAATAATCCCAATTTACCAATTTTTTTATATTACTATATTTTCTAAACACTGTTTTAAACTATCACGGTTGTTCACTAAAGTTATATGATTATTTACGGGATATTTACCTCGGGAGCTCCTTCCACAACCTTACCACGGTAAATATCCCGTAAATAATCATATAACTATATTTTCTAATACAATTGACATGTAAATATTACTTACGAAATAAACGCATATGAATTAACATATAACTGTACTGCCCTCCTTATAACAAATGCAGTACTTGCAAAATGGCGGTTTATGGAAAAACTCGGGAACGTATTTTTTTAATATATAAACAACATTTCTATATTTTATAACTATTTAATTGTATCTAAAGAACAAGGTACAAATTATTTTTTTGTGAATATATTATCCCATTTCTGCAAAAAAAGTGACCCAAAAATGTCGATTACTGCAAGTGGAATTAGAGCTGTGTAGTAAGCAACCGTGGTAGTTTAAAACAAATAACAATGAAAATAAAGATTATGCTGAAAATTTAGAATCATTTCATCGCTTGGGAGAAGGATTAGATCGACATTAATATACTTAAAATCTGTTTTAATATGTTCTCAGGTGTAATGTACGTGCTGCCTCGTCTACCAGCAGACAATAAGACTTATGTGGTGTCTCTCGAGTCCTCGCTGTCCAAAGCAACGCACACATATGAGGACGAGTCGTACACATTCATATCAGATGGGAAATTCAAGCATTTCGACTTCCAGTTTACACCTAAGGTTAGTATTGTAACGGTATTATTTAAAAGAGCGAATAAAAATTAAAATTGCACACAAATAAACCGGCCAAGTGCGAGTCGGGCTCGCGCACTGAGGGGTTTCATACCACCACATAATAATACAAAAAGTAGGGTAAAAAGTCATATCGGGCCCAGGCGGTCACCCATCCAAGTACTGACCGCGCCCGACGTTGCTTAACTTGGTGGTGAACAGAAATTTGACACCGACGAAAAATAGAACGGAAATGAGAAGGAAACTCTGTCGCCAGGTATTATGACAGATACTTGATTGAACATTCTTATTTATGTCAACGCGTTGAACTCCGCGTCACTGTTGATAACTCTGTTTATATGGGTGCAAGTGGCTACAACAAGATTTTTTACAAAAATGTCTTGACAGCTGTTCTAATATAAACTTTTTTTTTTTGTGATATAATAAAAAAATATAGGTATTCATTAAAAGAATCCTGTTCTATAATAATTGAAATAACATTTTCGTTGTAATTTCTTATATGCAAAGAAAACACTGGATTATTACGCGCGATGTGGCTAGACGTGCGAGCTGAGCGGCCACTGTGTGACGCCCGCCGAACGGTGCGCCGGCCGAACGTACCTTAACTGCGGAGTGAGACCCCCTGCCATAACGTTATTTTATCGCTTCCAGGTGAAATCGTCTGAGCAAGAACTGAGGCAGTCTTCGTTCCTCCTCATCCCGCTACTGGGAATCCTGGCCTTCCTGTACACCATACGGGAGCGTATCCTGGCGGCCCTGCCCCGCGCGCGTCCCGCCCGCCCCGCGCGCCCCGCCGCCCGCCCCGACGTGCTCGACCAGGCCAGTATACACCACATACTGAACACTGTCAACGCGACAGGGAAGAAACAGACTAAGAGTAGGAAAGCGATGTAAGAGAAAGACAGGTTATATGATTATTTACGGGATATTTACCGTGGTAAGGTTGTGGAAGGAGCTCCCGTAAATCACACTAGTATTATAAATGAGAAATTAACTCTGTCCGTCTGTCTGTTTGCTACATAATCACGGCTAAACGGCTTAACCGATCTCGATAAAATTTTACGACATAGACATAGACATAATTTATTTGTGGCAAAAAAAAAAACAATGTACAATAGAAAATTAAAACGATAAAAAATTAAAATTAAGGTGAAACGTTTCACTTTGGCGGGAAATTCAAATTTCAAACAGTTTTTTTTTGTTCTTGGAGCTAGGCCGAGCAATTATCGTAAATGATAATGATGTTTGCGAAAATTGATTATTATTCTTTACAAACTCGCGTAAAGATATTTATCTCCAATGCACATTATTACATACATTTGTCAATAAACAAATTTTTGCTGTTTCAAACGGTTTATTGCCAAATGTAAGTAATGTGGTGAGTAACTGATTAATAGCTGTACATGATAATGTAAAGAACGACCAACAATTTTCGCAAACATTATGCCATTTCACAATAATTACCCGGCCTAGCTACAAGGACAAAAAAACGGGTTGAAATTTGATTTTCCCGCCAAAGTGAAACGTTTCACCTTAAACTAATATTATCATATTTTACGAGGTAATAGTATCTATCGTGAGGACGGACATCGGCTATTTTTTTTCTGATGAAGTCGCGGGTACAGCTAGTAATCATATAACGGTAAAGAACAACCGTGATAATTTACAACCCTGTTTTTAGTATAGGGTGTTTTAATTTTATGTAAAAGGGAGTAGGAGAAAATATTGCGGGTTTCATGTCAAAAGGTTGTTTTTTTCATACGCCGAATTGTTTTTAATTTTTTTCTCTAAAAGTTGCAAACAATTACCTACTATTTAAAAACTGTTTCTCATACAAAACTATAATGTTTTTTTTTTCTTTGTATGATCCTTGCGTTTTTTGCTTGTACTTACGCTTATTGAAGCGTAAGCATTTTAATTTTTATCTGTATTAGCAGAAATACGCATACTGTGCGTTTTACGGCATCATGCCTGACTCCGATAATATGTTGAATGAGATATGTGGCGATTTTTCTAGTGAGTGACTGAGTTTAGCAGCGTCGTACATAGCTCAATGAAATATACAAACTAAATAAATATACATAATTTTAGAATTAAATGAAATTATAAACAATTTTTTTTTGAGATACCCTCTTTTGGCATGGAGCCTGCGTAAAACATGTTTGAAGGAAAAGGGTAAAGAGTAATAAAATCTGTTATTCCTTTTAAAGCTACACAGATAATTCCAGTGAATCGGTAATTTACAAAATGTGCATTGAAAATGGAAACATTTGAATAGCCGGGGAGATGTGTGTTTTTTAATGAGAGGTGCGAATAGAATAGTGCAAATGTAAATACGAAATACCAATTTTTTCAAATATACAATGAGAAGAGCAATATGAATAGTTTAGGCCCAACGTCGACATTAGAGTTGGAGTGAAGTCGGCGTCACACTGTAGGCGGCCGTAGAAAAGCCGCCTTTCGTCGTTAAAAAATAATTTGGAGATAAAAAAGCCGAATTTGTTATTATTTAAAACAATCAGTTTTGAGTTTTATTTAATTATCAACCAATAAAAATAAACTGGGTTTTTCAATATGACGGTTTACAATACAATAGTAAATTTCAAGAAGCTTCCTAAGAATTAAGGGCCTTACTTAAAAACGTTACTCAAATTGATTTATGCTTAAAATTGCTCTGTCTCGTTTTCGCGTATGACGATTGCCGACAGCGAGAAGGTGAGAGAGCAACTTTAAGCATAGATCAACTTGAGTAACGTTTTTTTGTAAGGCCCTAAAATCCGAAGCTAATAATATAAAAATAAAACAAAGTGATTCATTAAGTCCTTCTAAATATATCGTGTTCGCGGATATACATTTATATTGTCTTTGGATATACAGACCAACCGATGACGTCAAACCTAAATTATTTTCAATTAAGATTTGTTCAATAATGTCTACTACTGTAAACTGGGAACGACTGACTTTTCCACGATCATTTGTACACAGTGATGGTCACTTGTAAAAGTAAGTCAAACAAGTCTTAGGACCGATTTTTCAATCCGCAGATAAACGGTCAGATAGTTAACGAACCAATAAATCTATCTGTCCAATAGATTTACAGGTTTTACTCCGCAGATAACCTCTAACTGACTATCGAAAAATCTGAAAACCATGCTATCAATGGAATAAACCCTATCTGATTCTTTAATTGAGGATTGAAAAATCGGCCCATAGTCGGTAAGAGTAAAGCAAAGTAAGTCACGATCAAATCTGTGATGTCCTAGTAAGTTTTGGCAACATCACAAAAATATATGTTTCATCTCGTTATAACTTACCCTAGAGCATGTTAAAGAAAGCTTAATTATTATTGTAATAATAATTAGACATTAACGCTCGAAAATTACAAAAGTGTAGGAAAATTATAGAGGCGACGTGTTTTTCATGTTGACGCCAAAACTACAAAATATTTATTTATTATTTGATTCACTTTTGACAGCTGTCTCTCAAATGCCAAAAGTGCCACTTTATAGTGTTGCCAATGAAGAAAAGTTGTTACTATTTCTAGACTTTTTTAGAATTTGTATAAACATGTTTTTTAATTTATTTATTCAATTATGTATCATAAAGTGGTTGATAAAAGTATCCAATGAGTGATTTTATTTATTCAATATAATAAATAAATAAATAAATAAATAAATAAATATCTGGGACATTATTGCACACATGGTCATCTGACCCCAAACTAAGCAAAGCTTGTAATATGGCTGCCAGAGACTGATATACATACATATATATTTCTAAATACATACTTAAATAGATATTAACACCCATATTAATTGTTATTGTTTTCGATTATGAATAATTTTATGCATTTATGGTGATGATGTATTGAATAGTATTTCCGTAACTTAAGGGAAAAGAAATAAAATGGACTGTTAACGTATTGAGTATTTTTATTAATTTTGTTTTAATTGTAAAACCTGGTTTATACGAACTGGCGCAGAAGGCAGATTTTTCCTTTTTTTGTCGTTTATTACATTGTGGTAGTGAAAGTGACAGGATAATAATAAGTTAAAGTGTGAGAGAGAGGGAAAGTTCTTAGACTAAAATCCACCGTCTACGCATTTTTGACCAATTAACTGTAAACTTTTAAAGCAATTAGTTTTTGGTCGCTTTGATTGGTATTATTACAACTTGTTACAAAATGGCACATAGTTACTTAAAATAATACAAATAGGCATCAATTTTTTTTTTAAATCTGGCTTCGATTTTTTACACATTTTGATCCAGTAATACTAGAGTATTTTTGGATCAAAGTACACTTTTTTACCGAATTAAAAAAAGGAGGAGGTTCTCAATTAAGTTTTTTTTTATTATTATTGTTACCCTTGGACTCCGTCATTTATAAACCAATTTCAAAAATGCGAAGTGGTTTTCAAATAAAATAACTAATGTTTTATTTTGTTACACTAGTTTTAGATAATTAAAAAGGCGCCGTAAATTATTTTTTTGCAAATTTTTCATTAATTTTTAATTATTATTGTATGTCCTTATATGAAACGAAAAAAGTAGGGCTTTTTTGGTTTTACCGAGTCAACGTTGTGTAAAATTAAGTGTTAAAGGCGCGTTGACACCATCAAAATCAACTTGGACATAGTTACTTTGAAAAAAAAGTCCGCTTTAGTATGGTACCATACCACTGGTGGGTTTTTTTATGCGTAAATAGGCTTGTGTTTGACCGCCAACACGCCTGATGTTAAGCGATGATGCGGTCTACGATGGAGCACGCTTGCCTAGAAGAAGCCGATTCACTCGTGATTTGAAGACACCAAGATTGTAACTATCGGGGAACACCCACACAGGCAGCGCATTCCACAGACCAGCAGTACGCACAATAAAAGTGGAATCAAAGCACTTCGTACGGGTTTTTGGAATATCAACCATAAAGCGGTGCCGATTCTTCGTGCCCGCTCTGGCAGTCCAATAGAAAAATGGGCAAGAGGGAATTAGATCATGCAGATTCGATGCACACTCTCCGAAATGTATCCGATAAAAAACTGATAGACTGGCAACTTTGCGCCGATGCTCAAGACTAAGGAGCTACCATGACCATACCACTGGGTTACCATAATCTCAAAAACATTCTTATAATAACCTTACATTGACTTTTTGTCTTGCTCTCTCATTAGCCGAGAGAGCGAGACAAACCTCAAAATAAGATTATTTAAAGAATGTTTTAGAGGTCATGGTAGCCCCCCTGACCGCGTGTTCACGTTGAGCTCGCGAATGCGGGCGCGGCGGGGTGCGCGGTGGTCTTGGCGAATTCGTGTTCAGGTTGAATGCCTGTGTTTATTCTGGTCAAGTTAGCTTGCGCGTACTGTACACGTCAAATACACTTTGTCAAAGTTGACTTTGATGGCTTTGAACGCGGCTTAAGTCATTATGGCTTAAGTAATAATTATTGTAAAGTTTCATTTATAGTAGCAATCTCCGTATCTCCGTTCGCATTCTGCCGTTGATCTTGCGCGATGATCCCATAGGTGAGCGTTTTCCTTGCTGTTGGGCAATACATAAACGAATAATAAGTCACCATCAACACAGCAAAAAAAAAACAGGAAATAATTAGACATGGTAGAAGAGAAAAGAACTCTACTAGCGAGTATAGAAGAAGAAAGATAGAAGAGGGAAGATGTTTGGCCACCTTGTATGACATGACAAAATATTGAAAACCATCATAGAAGGAAAGAGAGGACCGGGAAGACCAAGAAGAGTACTCGTAGACCAAATAAAAGAGAAGGCAAATGTCATGTCGTACATGGAGGTGAAAACGCTGGCAGAAGACTGTCAGGCATGTAAGTTACTCCACCAACAAGAGCTACGCTCTTAAATGTTGAATCAACCCAGCGCCGCGTCTGGGAACTTTTGGTAAGGAATGTGTTGCCTGAATGGGTGTTCCCGATAATCTGGGTATCTTCAAATAGCGAGAGAATCGGTTACCTCTAGGCAAACGTGCTCGATCGAAGACAGCATCAACGCTTAAGATCAGGCGAGTTGGCGGCCAAACGCAAGACAAGTAACAAAAAGTCAACTGCCCAAGTTTATTTGTAAAGTGTAGAGAAGAGGTACTCACTTGACGAAGTAAAGTTCGTAAGCTGCAAAGAAGTTCTGTCGCGACCTCGCGTGCAGTTTACACAGTTGAAGTTTCTCACATTCGTCGTAACTGGAACCAACATTATAACTGGGTGACGAGACGAGCGAAGTCGCTCGCCTGATGGCTCTTCACGCTTGCCCATAACTTGGTTATATTTGGTATTGACGAAAAAACAATTTGACAAAATCCACACTAATATTATAAATGCGAAAGTAACTCTGTATGTTCGCTTCATAATCACAGTTAAACGGCTTAACCGATCTCGATAAAATTTTGCGAGGTAATAGTATGTATCATGAGGACGGACATAGGCTATTTTTTTCTGGAGAAATCGCGGACGAAGTCGCGGTTACAGCTAGTACTGTATAATTATGGAAAAAGGGACATGACGAAAGACGAACTGTACTAAAAAGGGTCATGACAAAACACGAACTTGACGAAAAAGGGATTCAATAGGCCAAACATCGCTCTAAAGTATCGAGTCTGTCCATTTTTTATAGGATTCATTTCGGAGAATGTGCATCGGAGCTACACGACCTTATCCTATCATCCCCTTTCTATTACAGGACAAGTAGGAAATCGGCCCATTAGCACCCATACATTGTGGACTTTCCTTGGATACGTACCAAACATTCGATTCTACGTTTCTAATCCGTACGGCCAAGGATTGGAACAACCTGCCGGCTTCCTTGTTTCCTGAGAGATATAATCTGGGCCTTTTCAAGGCAAGAGTGAATAGGTATCTTCCAAGTCTGCGTGCTTCTCTTCGAGCACATCGTCGCTTACCAACAGGCGAGTTGTTAGTCAAACGCGAACTAATTCGCGATAAAAAAAAAGATATTTAATTCGGCTAATAAAGTCTTGATAATTACTAGAACGTTTAAAGTTTTGGTCGGATTAGGGTGAGATGCTCTGTCCCTTTCCCGCAAAATAACTGTCTGTATGGCGTACTTACAGGTGACGTCATTGGGAAGTATAGTAAGCTCACTGTCTAGCGAAACATTAAATTTAAATGCTTATAATCTTCCTTAACTTCTGAACACCTTTTAATTTTGTTTACGGTGATCTGTTTGAAAATTATGTTCACCCTTTCTATCCTCGCGTAAACGTTACAAAGCTAGAATGTGGATATCTATACCTTCTCTTAGTCCTCATTTTGCCAATATCTTCAGTATCAGGAATCCCCAGGCTAAAGAAAGGGTTGATGAAGCGACGCTGGATCCTATGTGCCGGTGCTGGTCGATCTTCTTCTGCTTCTACTTCTCCTCCTGTTTCTACTGCAGCCAGGCCTTCAGCTTCTGGAGTGATATTGAAATGGTCATATAATCTCTTCAGGTAAAAGGCGTCTCTAAGGCAGGATCGTCCGCGTTAGAGACAGAACTATATTTTTGTGATTGGTACAGTGTAAGCAACTGTTCCGACGTGAAGTACCGTCGCATCTTCGATAAGATACAAAGATTTTTGGCAGCCAGTTGAGTCTTGTTTTCAATATAGGAGCCAAAGTTGAGGGTAGGAGACAGAAACGCCCAAAAGCTCAAGCTGATATTGAATAATTTATATCTAAATTATTCAATATTATACCTATAGGTAGGTATATAATTATAGGTATGAGGTATGTTGGAGGGCATGTAAATACCTACTGCTACCTAAACACTTAATAGTTTTGCTTACCATTATTGAAATCTAAAGTTTCCAACGGCAGACACACCGCAACACTCACAAAGGCAATTAACAATAACACTGGAATTTTCACCATTCTAAATAATTGAAAAAAAAAATAACCAAACGCTAGCTTCTAGCTTTCAGTCGCAAGGTAAGGTATGACGGCTCTGCCTTCCGCTCCCACTTTATATAGACATTTTCTCGACAAAGTAGCGGTAACTGATACGTGATTTATAAATATCGAATTTTGTCTGTACCTAGTGTGAATGTTTGTCATCATTCAACTCCAGGGCCCCGATTCTACTAAACGAATTTATTTATTTTAATTACCCTTTTAACACTTGGTATATAGATAGTGTCAAAAGTAAAAAAAAAATAGGCAATTCATTAACAATTTAAAAACAATTCGTTTGGTAGAATCGGGGCCCAGAACAGCTCAAATATTTAGACAAAATTTGGTGTGGAGATAGAGTACGTATATCGTCATCATCATCATTACCAGCTAAAAAGCAAAACGCTAAAATATTCGTACTGCTGGGGGAGCCCTCTCAGAGAGAGAGGATGGGCCAACCACCATACTGGCGGTGGTTTAGGGCCCACCCTCTCTCTCTGAGAGGGCTTCCCCAGCAGTACGGATATTTTAGATTTTGCTTGCAGCATATTAATTAATCTTATTATATCGCATTGTCTTTCAATTTTTGGTTATTGGACATACTGGTTTCGTCACGATATTTTCTTTCACCGTTTTTGACTGATGGCATCGAACTGCACATAATATATTTGGGTACAGGCTGCGTTCCAAAACAGACGAATTTAAACTGATGAGAGTGACACACTACACTACATTCTGGGTCCAAAACATCAAGTGGATTTTTCACCTTGTGTTTTGGAACGCCTCCGAGAGAAAATTGGACTCATGCGCACACACGAAAAATCAACCGGTAGGGTGAAACAAATAGTTTATCATTCTCAACAAAATATTTTTTTTTCGAAGATAACTCTGCTAAAATCGGGGTATCGGCGGGTATGATATGAATTTCACCCAGCTGTCAGAATCAAAATGAATGACAGTAAACAGCTTGCCTAAAAACACAGATATTAAAAAGCTAAGAAAGAATTATAAACAAAAAATTAAAAACAAAATCAAATCGAGTAATATGCGGTAATCGAGTAAACACAATTTCATTTTTTGGCGCAGTTTAGGATTGATATTATAAAATGTCAATGATATCATTGATAAGGGTATACATTTCCTCCGGCCCTATTCTAGTGCGCTCGAGATTATTTTGGTCACTCTTACACTCATGACATTCTCGACGAGAGAGACAATGTCCGAAATAATCTCGAACGTGTCAGAACCCTCGTCCCTCGTCCCAAAACATAATTCACCCGGTTGAATATTACCCGCATAAAACAAGTTCCGAAACCAAAATTCATGCGACGAATTTCACTCGAAGAAAGCTAGGTAAATGTTTTAGAACGCAGCCGTAATTGGTATAGCATTTAGGATCGAAACGGGAGTCATATCAAAATTGAATGTTTTATCAAGAAACCGACCATAAACCGTAACCGTAAAAACCGAAAATGATTCTGGACATTTCGCTCGATAAAAAAATGAAAGTAGGTAACACAAATTTGCGCTATTCGCCCTATTTTTCG
Organism: Agriopis leucophaearia; assembly: GCA_949125355.1. Lineage (NCBI taxonomy): Eukaryota > Metazoa > Arthropoda > Insecta > Lepidoptera > Geometridae > Agriopis > Agriopis leucophaearia. The sequence goes on from OX421262.1 coordinate 3,626,142, forward strand.
GATTAATTCAAATACCTATTTACTAAATGATGTCTACGATATTTTGTTAAATACAGATTTCATAATTATGGAGAGAACGATATAGGTACATTTTAAACTACAGCCTTTTCGAAAAATATGAGAAAATCCTCAAAATATAAGTACTTACCTATAGCGAAACGCACAAATGTGTGTAAGCGCCATGGTTTTAAATATTCGGGACATTTTTGCATACACGGTCATACCATCGACAAACTAGTTAAAATCATCCTCCATCATTCGGTCATACTGACCCCAAACCACAGAATACATAATACACCCCAAACTAAACAAAGCTTGTACCTAAACATTTTTATTAAAAAAACATTCTTATACTTAAAAACCTTACACTGAATTTTGTCTCCCTCTCTCGGCTAATGAGAGAGCTAACCCACCACCACCAGTTGTTTTGTTCCAATTATTTCAGGGTTGAGTGCGGAGAAACATAGTCGCTTGTATATACACACAAACTTTTTTAACATTTACGAGTAAAACCACATGGCATAACTAATCCACATTCTCGTCCAGAAGGTGACGCATGTATTGACGTGTTTCACACACAGTAATTGAGTACAAATACAGTGATTAGGGCGGTCCGAATTGTTATATCAGTAAACAATCATAATTGTTGTGCAAAGGGTAGGTTGAGTATTTTATTTCGTGATGTTTAAAGGTCAATTCACATTGGTCTTGACGGGAAGAGGTTCGAAGTGATAAATCGGTTTGCATGATCTTATTACCCTACCCTTTTTTCTATCGGACGACTTGCATAAACAAACTATGGTGCATCAACTGGTAGTCGTATCAATAAAAGCAGTCATTTTCAAGTAGTGATATTGATTTTACGGTTTTCTAATTCTTAGAGAAAAAGTACCAACTAGACATACATGATATTTGAGACATGAGTTTTTTTTTTTTGCGCTGACAGCTGTTTTTATTGATAAATTTGATTGACGTTATCTCGCCTGTTGTTAAGCGAAGATGCGGTCTAAGATGGAACACGCTTGCCTAGAAGAAAACGTTTCAGAGATTGTAACTATCAGGGAACACCCATTCAGACAGCCCTTCCACAGTTTAGCGGTACGACTTTCTTGCCCTCTCTGGCCATCCGGTAGAAATATGGGCAGGAGAATATATGCAGATTTAAAAGTATAGGCGACAACACAGAGCCCTTGGGGACTCCAGCATTGAGGGGCATGGCTTTGGAACAAGATGCGTCAACCGCGACCAGAATAGTCCGCCTAGAGAGGAAGCTGGAAATCCAGGTGCAACGCCCCGATGGTATGCCATATGATGGAAGTTTAGATAGGAGCGCTTTGTGCCAAACTCTGTCAAATGCCTTGGCAATTTCAAGACTTACCGCCAATGCCTCCTCACTACTCTCGGTAGCTCTGGCCCAACGATGTGTGAGGTACACTAGAAAATCACCAGCTGACCGCCCGTGGCTAAATCCATATTGACGGTCGCTGATCAGCTGGTGATCTTCCAGGTAGCCGAGAAGCTGGGTGTTAACCACTCGTTCCATCACTTTCGAGAGCAGAGAAGTAATTGCAATTGGGCTTCGAAAAATTGGGTGGTAATGTGACAGGTCCGTGCGGTCACCTTTTTTAGGCATGACATAGAACATGGCAACTTTCCATGATGATGGCACACAGCCCATAGGTGTAGGAAAACCGAAACAGGCGCGTTAAGGCATACATAATTTTTGCTTTAATTTTGCAGTCAGTTGCACAAAACAGTCCGAATTTGTCCAGACATGACTTTTAGGGCTTTGGCTGGCTTTTTTAGCTTGGCCGATGTTATACAAGTAGGTATAACATAACCTACATCATTTTATAAAAACAGTCTTTACATCATCATCAGCCAGAAGACGTCCACTGCTAAACATAGGGCGTCCCCTTTAACATCCACACTGACCGACAGCCTGCCATCTGCATCCACTGGATGCCCGCGACTCTTACAATGTCGTCGGTTCATTTAGTGGGAGGCCTACCTATGCTACGCTTCTCCCTAAATACAAAATAAAAACCTATTAAAACTTAACCAACATACTAAGATGTCCAGACTTTTATTGTAATATCCGGCTTTAGGTAAGGACTTTTCAAATTTTGATAATATGGTTACCCTTATTGTAACCGATAAGAGCGTTATAGCTTCAGCCCTTTGTAATGTCGTGAAGGGAAAAGTCGCTACCTAGAACCTCTAATATACATAGATACGTTATACATGGTTCTGAATCACGACCACGTTGCTGTTTATCATTACTACCAACAACACTATGATCTATTGAAACTGGATTGTGTTGCCTTTTGACGCACCCGGACACGTAAATCAAGCTCTAATGATCTCTAACTATAAAGTTATATTAACTTATATCCGCGATCATGTCAATAGCGAGTTATTTTGAGGAACATCGTGACTATAGGTACCTAATAGTAATTTTTGAACTTTCTGCGATTTGAATGATTTGAACGCATGTTTTAAGGTTTTAACGTTTTTGCCAAAGTAGGTAGGTATATAAAATATTGCACGATAAGTCCCGATAAACATTAAAAACTAAATAAACCGGCCAAGTGCGAGTCGGGATCGCGCACTGAGGGCTCCGTACCACCACAAAATCCAAAAATTCTAAATTTAAGAAAAAACTACTTCAAAATTAGTAAAACGTGTCTTTTACATACGGTGAAAGAAATGATATGAGGTCGTCCAAGTAAAAAAATTATCTGTTAAACTTGGTCATGCACAGAAATTTGTGACCGATTGATACTTGTCCATTATTTATTGTCATACTTTAGAGTGTAGTAACCACTGAAGTGAGATTTTTTTCTACTCTTTTCTGTGTGTACTACAACTATAATCATGTCAAATTTGTCATATGTTCGTATTACCGTTTTTACATAAGAGCAATTACAAAAATACGTAAAATAAGTTTGTTGTATCAACGGACCAGGGGCCTTACCCCTAGCTCTATTTTTGCGAGCCAACTTTTGGTAGGTACCTGATAGGTACCTACTATTATTGCGACAGCCAACTCATTTAAGCTGCACCGTTTAAAAGCGTCTAACTTGTCTCTGACTGGATGCACGGCGGTTTAAAATCTTTACTTTATCTGTGGTATCTTGGTGTGTTGTGTATATCACGCCCGGGGTACCGAGTCCTACAGATTGAATGAAAGAAAATCCGTTTTACTACGCGTGTGTGCGTGAGAATCGCAAAGCTTGGCGGCTATCAAACAACTACAGCTTATAGTAGTTGATGGTACCGTTTAGACAAATAACACCTATGCGGGTCAACTTTTTGAGCTAGGGGTAAGGCCCCTGTTGTTTTTACTACTAGTTTTTTAAATTATAATTTCTTAGTTAATCCGCCAACAATTTCAACTGGCTATCTATTAAGGTTCCAAAGATACAGCCTTTTAAAGGCAGAACGGACAGACAGACAGAATGGGGTCCCGTTTTTACCCTTTGCGTACCCTAAGCGAACCCTAAAAAGACGCTTCGACACCAAGCTCAAGGAGGTTTCTAGTAGTTAGCTAATAGCTATTGAAGAGCTCCACCAACCTCCCACTGGCTCCAACATACCAAGTTAAATATTATAATAGTGTATGCGGTTATGTGAATTTGAAATAAGTACCTATAAATAGGTTAAAAATGATTTCAATGTTTTGTTTACGTCAATGTAATCTAAATATATATAAGTACAGTACAATCTCACTAATCCGGCACTATTAAAATCCGGAGGGTGCCGGATTATTGGAATGTTCGGATTACTGGGTTATACTGAAAAAGTCATCGGTAATAAATAAAATAAAGCTTTATTTGACATTTTTAACTATAAACTAGTCTCACTTGAAAGAAACAATACGTTAGCACGTGCACGTGATAAGTTTTGAGGTTAGACTGCTAGTCGATGACGCAGCGACCAAAGCGCACAGGTATAGAGGGGAAAGGTAGGCGTGGGCGGAGGGTGCCGGATTATTGGACGTGCCGATCTATCGAAGTGCCGGATTAGTGAGATTATACTGTATATAAAATACTAATGTTAGTACGTGAAGACAGGGTTTTCTCTATCACCACCAACTCCAATCAACTTCCCGTTGGTATGGTAAATACCCCTTTGGTCTCCAGGGGCTTTACCCCTAGCTTCACTTTTGCGAGCCAACTTTTAGTAGGTACCTGATAGGTACCTAAAATTAACCAACTCATTTAAGCTGCATCGTTTAAAAGCGTCTAACTTGAATGAACGAAAATCCGTTTTACTATGCGTGTGTGCGTGAAAATAGCAAAGCTTGGCAGCTATCAAATAACTACCGCTTATCGTAGTTGATGGTACCGTTTAGACAAATAACACCTATGCAGGTCAACTTTTCGAGCTAGGGGTAAGGCCCCAGGTGGTTGGTGGTTGGGGGTGGTGAGAATGTGAAATTTTATATTTTTGTCCTTTTCTAACTCATAAGAACTTCCCATGAGAACTGCTGGAAAGATCTCAAAATTTCTGGGATGATCTAGTAAGTTCCAATATTATCGATTTAGAATGTTCGAGAAAGTTACAGAAATTTCTGGAATGATCTAGAAAAATCTAAAATAAGTGCAATCTAATAAAATCTATTTGGAATATTCGAGAAAGTTATTTTATAAGTAAGTACGTGAAATATATGAAAGTTTTTTTTATACCTACCAATAAACACGCAATGTATTCAAAACCTTCGACCAAAATAAAATGAAATCATTTTATTTTGGTCGAAGTTCAAAACTGTTTTTCTGATGAATTTCTAGTGTAATTCCGCTTCTACGTCGCTTCAAGTACAATAAGAAATTTGTGATACATTTACCTGGTAGATATTTGTTGATAATGTTTTCATCAGAAAAACAGTTTTGAAAATGAACTTCCGCAAAGTAACGCCTGATTCAATCAACTATGCAATGTATTTTTACCCGAGCAGCGCCGGGTTTCGCTGCTTGTAGTCATATAAATTAGCTACTTAATTATAAAGGCGTGTTAAAAATTTTAGAGTACTGATACTAAGCACCACATTCTTCTCACAACAGTTGTTTGCGGTGACCGCAAACCGTATCTCGGCACGTTATGGTTCGCGTTTGCGTGATTTTGCAAAACTGCGCGTATTCGGGCCCACGGTTAGAGTTGGGCTTAAGGCCCCTGATCATAAATAGACCATCCCCATCCCCACCCATCTACGAAAACAAAATAAAATTTGTTGAAAAACAAATCTCTTCTGTACTTAGTTTTAAATAGTCACTTTCCGCGTCTGTCTGTCTGCATATAATATATTATGTATAGTTTTGTGGTCTCGCCCTTATTTATTGCAATTCTAGAAGGATGACAGTTAAACCCTTCCTCGCAATAGGGGTTCTAAGTAAATAGTAGTTTTGCTACTTGACGTTAGATGGCGCAACCAGTTACTAAATAAAAACCGTCCAAGTGCTAGTCGGGCTCGCGCATTGTGGGTTTCGTACCGCCTCAAAATACAAAAACAGTTGGCGGTCAAACGCAAGCCTATTAATTATTATAAAAAAACCACAGGATAAATTCCGTGTATTGAACTTCCCGTGAATTCTTTTTTATAAATTCTGTTACAATTTTATTAATTATAGTGACATCTAACGACAATATGCGGAATGACCAAACGAAACTGGGGACATCTGGTTCTCGAAATTGAAATATTTCCGCTACTACACGGTAGATGTCACTCTTATGATTCTGTAGGTATGGTTACATTCGTGAACACTCTAGAAGTTTCGTGATACTTCGTTAAGCTTCTTGACGCTAGGTCGCGCCTCCGTTGTTAGTATAAAAGCCGCAGCGCAGCGCCTAAGCGGCAACAGTCGGAAACAAACAAGCTCAAACTGCGCAAAAAGATCGAACGGAGAAATCTTTCTGTGAAAACTAATCGGAACGTAATTTTAGAGCGACAAAATGTCTCTAACGCCGTATTGGTTTCGCCATCTACGCAATTTGGCGCATCGGGACCCTGTTATGAGAGTCTTGGAGGATCCTTTTACCGTCTTCTCAAGAGATCCTTTCTTCCGCGAGCCACTGAAGTACATCAAACAAATCACCAGCGCTCTGGATCACGGCATCGACGGCGTCTACTCCGATTCTGAAGTCAAAGTCGACGGGAAAAAGGTGGAAGTTCAATTGGACGTCCAGAACTTCAGTCCGGAACAGATTGAGGTGAAGACTGTGGGGAATGAAATCACTGTGGAAGGAAAAAAGGAGGTGAAGCGAGAGGATGGTTGGACAAAAAGTCATTTTGAGAGGAGGTTCCTTCTGCCTGAAGGATTCCCTCCTGAGAGGGTGGAGTGCCATTTGGATAAAGGGAAGCTGCGGCTCGTAGCGTTTAGGTCTGAGCCTCTGGAAGAGAGAAAGATCCCCATTCAAGACAAGTCTGGGGATGACAAATCTGCAGACAAGTCGTAAACTGCAATTTTTTTGTAACACTTTCTTATTATATTATGCTGATTTGATGACTGACATAGACTAAGTTTAGGACCTATAATTATATATAGTTAAACACTTAAGTATTGTTTGTATGATTTGAAGAGATACAATAAATTTCCTTCACAAGTAACATAATTGTTTTATTTATTGTTATTGTTTGGATTACAAACTATATAAAACAAAGTCGGGTTTGTTCGAACACTTAACTCGAGAACGGCTGCATGGATCGATTTTCATGGTTAATTATTTGTTGTATTTGTCTCCGTCCGGAATAGCAGAATATCTATTAAAAACGTCTGGACTGATTTGGATGAACTTTTGTGTAGGGATACTTGAAGCGGGTCATAGTAGCGAGGCCGAAGGCCTAGCTTACTTAGGTATCGTTCGCGCAAAACTTTATGAGCCCTCTGAAGTTAGGCCCAGTGGCTGCGCAGTACGCATATTATAGGTATCCGAGGGACTTTACAGGGCGTCGGGGAGGCCTCGCGCCTAACTTCAGAGGGCTCATAAAGTTTTGCGCGAACGATACACCCGTGCGAAGCAGGGGCGGGTCGCTAGTAAGTATGTAGGTATATAAACTGTCAAAGAAAACAAAATAAAAATTTGTTCAAAAATAAATAAGTATTTTTAACTGACTTCATAAAAAGAGGGAGGGGGTCTCAATTCGTTAGTATTGAATAAACGTATTTTTTTAAATGTTTTTTTATCTTAGAACTCCGCCATTTATATATACCGATTTGATTATTTTTTTTTATTGAAAGGATTTTCTTTCAGATTGGTCCTATATTAGAAATTCCAAAACCGGTTCTGGGGTCTTACCCTAGCTTCACTTTTGCGAGCCAACTTTTAGTAGGTACCTGATATAGGTACCTAAAATTAACCAACCATTTAAGCTGCATCGTTTAAAAGCGTCTAACTTGAATGAACGAAAATCCGTTTTACTATGCGTGTGTGCGTGAAAATAACAAAGCTTGGCGGCTATCAAATAACTACCGCTTATCGTAGTTGATGGTACCGTTTAGACAAATAACACCTATGCGGGTCAACTTTTCGAGCTAGGGGTAAGGCCCCAGTAGTGTGGTTTTTAAATCAAAATAACTGGAAATACGATTTTTTAACGGTTTTTTAAATTGATAATTATAATTTTATGCTAGACAGAGAACGCACTATAGCAAGATACGACGTCAAGCCTCACGCGCATTGCCGTACGAATGCTATTAACACACGCTTTGCGGGAAAGGGACACAGCATCCCCACTCAATCTCAACCGAAAACTATTATCTCAGAAAACTATAAGCCAATTTACGTATTTTTATTATTTATTATTTATTTATTTTTCGGTATAATGTATTGTATTAAATTTTTCATACATTTTGCTATCGTTTACGTAACGATAACTTTTTCGCAAGTGCTCGTACTAAGGCCACTGGTCAATTGATATATTCGAGAAAAACAGAATATCCGTTTTTTATAGTGTATTTCTCAGAATACAGGATTTTTCTGTATTCTGAGGTGTATTTATTGTGTGAACTAATTAGGTAGGTAGTACATGACAATAAACAACTGAAGATCGAAAAAAAAGTACAAACAAGCATAGAGGTTTTAATCAGTTTGAGTTATTAGATACTTCTACTCTCGACGCATAAGAACAAAACGATCATAAAATTCGTAAACAGTTTTTTTTTCTTCAGTTTCTCGGGTCAGCTTATTTGTAATAAATGAAACATCGCCCTAAATTCCAAACTCCTACCAACAAACTAATATTATGAAACGCGAAACGAAAATGTGTTTGTTTGTTGACTTAGTAGTTTATTTGTTCCTCTCTCACTCGGCAAAAGAGCAACGGAGCTCTCACATTTATTGACGAAAAAAGCTATGAAAACTGAATTTTTGGCGTTCTGATTTTACCTAGTAAAAAGATCTATAGAAAATAAAAAAATTGGAAAGAATAGGTCTGTATTTTTTATTGAAAATAACGGCTTCTTCGAAAAACCTCAACATATCAACTTACTAGCCGCGCCCCGCGGTTTCATCCGCGTGGTGACGAAAATCGTTGATGATGATGAACTGTCATGAAATAAATTATATATTCGTCTTGACAATAACTGCTTTTTTTACTAATAACTATTTTTTCGCTTTATGCCCGAAAATCGAGAACTTTAAAATTTAACGATTGCATTTTGGATACTGAGTTGGGACGGTCGGAGAATGACAGGACACTTTTAATGCCAGGAAATATACGATTCGCGAGGGAATTTCCGTTAGAGTGAAATCACGGAAAGCAGCTAGTGCAGTTATGAATGTAGAGTAGGAATCTACGAACTCTACAATACACGCATCACGATCAGAATTATCATTCTGGCTTCTTATATACAGGATTACACAGAAATATGGTAATACGCGGAAAGAAGGTCATTGTACAAATCATTACGAACCGTTTTTTTTTAACAGGAGCGACCCTGAAATTGCGAAAAAACAGCTGCTTTTTCTGGGTTTCGTGAAAAAGGTACGATAACGATTCGCGATGGGACGATGGGAACATTTCTGATATATTTTTTCGCGATTTTAGGGTTAGTTTCATAGTAAAACTTGTTCATATTGATGGGTACTTATTATGGACCCCTTTCAGTAAGTACACCCTTTTCGCATAGCCCTGTAGAAATATCTCATTTACACTCAAGGAAATGTATGGAACAACTGATATTTTTTCGCGATCTCTCCACAGCAAATAAAATTTGTTTATAATGATGAGTACAATTAACTCCTATAGGCTAAGTACCGCCGCGTTCCGTGTAACCCTAAATAAATCTTTTTGCACCTATCTTCTGTTCTCAAGTAGCACTATAGACTTCCGATGTTCAGTAATTCACATAAATATTTTATACTATTATTTCTTTTGTGCTTTAGTTCATCAAGACATTGAAATAAATTCGTTATTTATTAGCATTGATATACAGAATGAAGTTTTCAAGTGGGCGTGGATGGCTCAATCCGAAACTATGAGGAATAGCGAAAAGTACTCATAGGGGTTTAGGGCCGATTTTGATGAAAATTAAACTGCATCATTGGATTTTTGAAAAATCAATATTACCAGTCGATATTGAAAAAAGAAAAACACTATTATTACACCATTCGATTCGTCGTTAATAAGGATCGAATTCTGAGAAGTAATTTAGGAAGTAATGACATAAGTACGGCAATTTTATAGAAAATGTTGGATTTTAATAAACTGCTTTATAATTTAAAGTACTTTCTTTAATTCATACCTACATTACCTGTTATTGTAGTTCGTCTATGCCTGTACCTTGTGCGAAAAAAATCCAACGACGTAGTTTTAGTTTTCGTCAAAATCGGGCCTGAGACACCTTTGAGTACTATTCGCTATTCACACAGTTTTTTTTTGTTTAAACTAGAACGGCTGTCAAGGAATTTTTGTAAGAAATTCGTTGTAGCCAGAGCCACTTGCACCCATATAAACCCATAGCAACTGCGTTAGCAACTGTGACGCGAAGTTCGACGCGTTGACATAAATAAGAATGTTCAATCAAGTATCTGTCACAATACCTGACGACAGAGTTTCCTTCTCATTTCCGTTCTATGTACTTCTCTTTTCTGTGACTTGAAACATTATTCCTAATGTTTAATTTATTACAGTGTGTGTTAGTGTTTCCACACATGCCGCTTATATTATGTGTAGGTAATTATTATTGTTTTTGATTGCCGAAAACAATTCGCCGGCGTTTGGACTTCGTAACCTTATTTAACCTCCAGCAACAACATTTAACGTAAATATATGGAGTATACTTACATATACACATATTTCGCGTCGTTCACATTACAGACGCTACGCGCAGTTTTTTATATTATCCTTTATTCAATCGCCATCCAATTTGGGCCATTGTCACCAAGTCAGGGATCCCAGGGAAACGAGGGCAACCCTTAAATTTTATAGGCATTTATTTCATATATTTTTAGTGTGATCCACTTTTTTTTACAATATTGTGGTCAGGCAAAGTAAAAGTAAAATAATGTAGATATAGAACGTATTTTACGCAATATTTTTTTTTAAATTAGAAATAGGCTCGCGTTTGACCGCCAACTCGCCTGATGTTGCCTAGAAGGAACCTATTCACTTGTGAATTTTCGTAATTCGCCCACTCTGGTAATTTTGTGTTCGTTTTTGCGAAAGTTTTGGAGTTAATGATAATTTTGGGTATATTGCGAATCCAATCAATTGTCAGAGAATCCTCCATTTGGCGGGGAATGTGAGATCTGCGCGGAAAGAGCTCCAGGTTTGACATATGTTAAGACGGGGGAATTTCAGAAATCGACAGTTTTATCTCCGTTGATCTACGCATGTCGGAGGACTTAGTGTGGACTTTTAAATCCTGACCTTGGCTAGCCATTAGGCTATGTATACAAGCTTACTTCATCTCCTAGATTTTTTAAACGCATCAAGAGGTTTATCCTCTTTTTTGTTATTGATACTGTGCAATATAATAAATACATACTACATTGGACATATTGCACAATGAATACATTGTGCAAAATGTCCAAAGTAGTTAAAAAGACTAATCAAACTTTGGAAGTCTACTAGGTAGATCGTAGTGACGCGTGAAACGTTAGAGCTTCAGTAGATATACTACACGCACTGATTCTCATGTTTAATAAATAAATTGAGTTTTCAATGCGGACAGACGTACGTTCATCCGCACTGACTAGATAGGTATTTTGTTCTAGAAAATAGGCCAGACTTTATATAGAGAATATTTCTTCTCCCGTGAGGGGTGAGAAATCGTATGATATTCGTCCGAGGATCATTAGTGGCGTGTGCAAAAATCACTCCATATTTTTTTCCTTAAATAGAGGGTACCTACACCGATAACTTTTACGGTGTGATATTTTTTTCCTTGAAATGAATAACCACACCGCGTAATTTTTGCGGTGTGATACGCGGTTCGATCAACAAGGTAAAATTTAAGATTGATAAATTTACTGAAAAGTTGTGTCGTTTATAAACGCAAAAAAAAACGCGGCCAAATGCGAGTCGGACTCGCAAAAAAAAATCACTTTTGTTGTATGGGAGCCCCCTTAAATATTTATTTTATTATATTTTTTTGTAAGTATTTTTTGTTATAACGGCAACAGAAATACATCATCTGTGAAAATTTTAACAATCTAACTATTATGGTTCACGAGATACAGCCTACTGACGGACAGACAGACAGGCAGACAGACAGACGGACAGCGGAGTCTTAGTAATAGGGTCACGTTTCACTCTTTGGGTACGGAACCCTAAAAAGATAGGTAGTACTGTATGCATAAGACTAGAAACATTGTATGTATTATACTAGGACACTATAATTTTGGCTTGTTTTAATTGTGCACGGTATTTCAGGCTTTAAACATCATAATTTTACGTTTGGAACACGGTAGTTTATAATTTATAAATGGAAACACTTGTTATCTCGTCTGGCACGTTAAGAAACCGGTATGTCCTAAAACCTGAAAAGTTCAAAGACATTGATTTTCACCAACATGCACTGGGCCAGCATGGTAGATCAAGGTCCATCTCTTTCTGAGAGGCCTGTGCCCCAGCAGTGATAGGTTGATAATGATGATATTTATGATGGTGGAAATAGTGGTGCGTTTGTAATGTGAAGGATGCGTTTAACTGGCCGTCGCGTCGCCAATGCATTCAGTTATAATCGAACCGGCTCCGCACACGCCTGTTTTACTAACACTTATGTCAAACACGTGACTTTTTATACTTAATTAATGAATTTTCGTAAAAAAACTTTGTTATTAAATACTGTTTTTTTGTTTGTTCAAAATATAACTAAAAAGTATGGAACTATTTTAAATACCTATGCAAAATTTTGTGTGTGACAGACACCAGTGACGTCATTTCTTCGTGTTGTTCATTGTTATAATAAAGTGTAGGTATAAATAATATTATAATGGCAGCAGCATCGCAAACCCCATTAGGTAAGTTATGTTGTCTCGTACTTAGTAATTCATCCAACTCGTACATCAAAAATCTAATATAACACGTACCTATATATGTAATGTACCTATCTACGTTGTTTCTATACAAAAAAAAGTAAGCTGACATATAATTCAATTTCTTTTTTCATAAATTTTAAATAAATAAAAAATAAAATAAAATAAATATCTGGGACATTATTGCACACATGGTCATCTGACCCCAAACTAAGCAAAGCTTGTAATATGGCTGCCAGAGACTGATATACATACATATATATTTTTAAATACATACATATTAACACCCAGACATAGAACAAACACAAATGTTCATCACACAAATGTTTGTCCTAGATGGGAATCGAACCCACGTCCCCAAGCACAGAATGTAGGTTCACTACCAACTGAGCCACCGGGGCAGTCAATGATAATGCATTAATATAAATTAATTCTGACATGTAAACATTGTTTGTCAACAAATAACTGACTTTGTGTCATAAATATGAAAACAATTTTTTTTGCAGTTAATGCTTCGTTCCTCTGGTTTATGGTCGATATTCTGAAAACCCGTACAGAGCGCTTTGATTCCTCTTTTATTCTGCGAACTGCTAGTCTCTGGAATGCGTTCCCGATAGTTACAATCTGGGTGTCTTCAAATCATGAGTGAATCGGTTTCTTCTAGGCAAGCGTGCTCCATTGTAGACAGCATCAAGGCGATAGGCGGTCAAACGCAAGCCTATTATTAAATAAAGAAAAAACAAAAAAAATAAACTATTTACGTTTCCATAGCCAAAGGGTAAAAACGGGACCCTATTACTGAGCGTACGCTGTCTGTCTGTCTGTCCGTCCACCTTTAAACGGCTGTATCTTTCGAACCGTAATAGATAGCCAGTTGAAAGTTTTAGAGAATATATAATGTTACGGCGAATTAGCTAACAAATAATAAAAAAGTTATAAAAAAAGAGGGTCCCCATTCAACAAATGTATTTGTTTAACGTATTTTTGTATTTGCTCTAGTGTAAAAACAGTAATACTTACAAGCGTCAATCTTGGCATGATTATAGTACCGGGGTTCCTACACACTCTAAAGTATAATAACAAATAATGGCCAATTGAGAGTCAGTGACAAATTTCGCGATAAAATTCGGAACATAGATATTAGCCAAAGAACCAGAATCACCGACTTAGCTATTAAAATTTGCAAGTTGATGTGGCAATGGGCAGGCCACATCGCTCGAAGAACTGATAACCGATGGGGAAGAAAGGTTCTTGAGTGGAGACCGCGAACCGGAAGACGCAGCGTAGGTAGGCCTCCCACTAGATGGACCGACGACATTGTGAGAGTCGCGGGCATCCAGTGGATGCAGATGGCAGGATATCGTTCAGTGTGGAGGTTAAAAGGGGCCTATGTTCAGCAGTGGACGTCTATTGGCTGATGATGATGATGATGACAAATTTCTGTTCATTACCAAGTTAAGCCACGTATTCAGTTACTGAGGTCGTCCAGACCTCATCATTTCCTTCACCGAATCGAAATTGCATATTTTACTAATTTTGAAGTTGGTTTTTAAATATACAATTATTGTAGTTTGTGGTGGTACGTAACCCTCAGTGCGCGAGCCTGACAGCACTTGGCCGGTTTTAATCAAAAATAATTATCAATATAAAAAACAGACTTCATAAAAATGTCAGAACTAGACCAAATTATAAATGGGACGTCTGATGAAGTTTGCGCTCCGACTTAATCGTGCCCATATTCAAAACTCCGAGAGCTTTCAACTCGAGCTGTCTAATCACTTTGAGTGCCTGGAGAATTTCGCTTGGGTTGATGCATGGGATGTGATTATGTCAACAGGTTAGTAGAAAATGTCCATGCGATCGTCACATGCAGTGCAATGTGCAAAAGAGATCGATCTCTTTTGCACATTTTCATGTACTCACTGAGAGGGTATTCTAAAAACCGATTGGCTATTATTTTAGAGTAAGTAGATAGATAGAAACTTTTTATTGTTCACACCAGAAAAGAAGAGTTTAATTTAAAACCTCATCAGTATTTCCATTACCCTTTCCTTTTTTCCAGGCCTACAGAGGCTCATGGCCGTGGACAGCGTATTAATCAGTCAGAAGAACACGTGCTTTGCCAACAAGTACGTGGTGATGACCAAGGACGGCGAACTCTTGTTCAATGTTAAGGAGGACTCATCTGCCCTGGCTGCAATGCTGGGCGGATCCCGTCGAGGCTTCCATATGGATATGTACGATGCCAATCAAAAACTGGTAAGGGATTAAGTGAATAACGCAGTGCCTAATTTTGATACAGCTTTGGAGTACCAACTATTACCAACTACCAATTCATTATAATGCTACTCACATAATAAAGGACACTGTTTGCTATATAAAAAAAATTAAAATTAGGCACTTCTTTTTTCTAATAAAGAAAAATAAAGGCCGAGTAAGGGGGGGGGGGGGGTAATTAAAAAATTAAATTGCTAAATTATGGAATGGTTTACGCTGTTACTAGTCCTCAATGCAAATGTATTGGCCATTACGATTTTTCTCATGATTTCCTACTACGATTCCATTAGGATTCTCTCTGTCCTCTTCTTTTTCTCGCCATCAATCTCAGAGTAATTATACGAAGTTAGTGATATGTAGGACCAATTTTTAAACATTGGAGACCAATCTTATGTGTATACGTAGCGTGTATACGCATGTGATAAGTGATCAAACAATTATTATAATGATGTTTGTCATTTAGATAACAATCTTAGAGCTAAGGAAAAAAAAAAGGATTGGTTTGGAGACATTAGGGCCCTAAAATAACCCGTCTAGTAAACATTTGCTCTAACCACGAGGTAATAAATTTGAAGGTCGCAAGGTCAGCCACAGCACTCGCTGGCCAATTGGAAAATCAATGATTCGTTGGACTTTGCCCACTGCAAACAATTAGCTTAATGTAAAACGCCGGACCACTAGGGGTAAGCTTCGAAACTTCGAAATACTAACCAACTACCTACCTAGCCCACTCCTTGATAGTATCCAGAATAGTTGTGCTATTGATATAATTAAGTAAGTATTAGTAAGCATTGATGCAAGCAAAAGATGCAGCGAGCGATTAACCAGCTGAAGAAATTCGTATGAAAGATATGGCGCTGGATGCTGTTCTGCGCCCGGTAGTTTGACAATGTATCGAAAGTCGCGTGTCGAATTTGGACTACATTAGCACAGAATCGGGATATGTTTCAAGAATCGAGGCTATGCTCGGCAGTAGGCGATTAGAAGCAGGAAATAATGATGATGTAGTCACGGTGATCAAATTTTTCAGAGCCAGTCAGCAAGAATTTTGGAAACAATTCAGGCCAGAGACCACAGTTCACCTTATTTTAAGTGATGGTAGGGTTGGAGAACAGAAATGAAAATTGATCTTAACTACGCTTCTACTGGGAATTAGTTCTAAAGACCGATTTTCAACTAAAAAATAGCAGCTTTTACCAAGTAATCTAAGTAATCACCAGCCGACGTTCACCTCTAGGAGGAGGGGTAAGAAGACTCTAACCACCCTCTTTTCCGAGGCTGGGTTCTGGGGGCCTCTGCCCTCAGGGAAATTGGAGGGTGCGAGTACTGCGAGTACAGAGCCTGGTGCAAACTGAACGGCCTCTCGAGCACTTAAGTCCACTTCATCCGTCTATCTGCATCTTCAAATACGAAAATAAATAGAAGTAACCTTCTAAATCTGCGTGCTCTAATCTTCGACTACAACGTCGCTTACCATCAAGCAATGGTAGCTAAAATTTCATATGTAAGGAGGCCACCTTCATGAAGCCTGTTCTGAGCATCATAAGTACCTTTTCTTTCTACCTAGCGTGTACCCCTGCACGGGCCAGGTCCGCTTTTCAACTGTGAGTGCTATGACTCCTCCCATTTGCACAGTCGTCAGCATCTTCTTTGGTGAGTTTGTTGACTCTCATGTAATATTTTACGATTTCAAGCCGGCGCCTATTTGCTCGGCCACGAGGTCTTGCTCTATAGAGCCCAAGGTCCATGAGCTGATTACCAAGTTCCCAACGGACTCCAACGGTCTGCGGAGTGCATGGTCCACCTACCTCAAGCCTCTTTTCTGAAGCTTATCTCGTTATATATCGTACTTCTTATCACTTATCTGATAAAAAGTATGTGTACTCTATTAAAGAATTTTTTTCTTCCATTTCAGGTGATCAGCCTTCGTCGACCATACTCCTTCGGCGTGAGTAAGGTCGAGGTGACAGTGTGCGGCACCCTGGTCAGCGTGGTGCGCCAGGAGGCCACCTTCATGAAGCCTGTTCTGAGCATCAATGACGCGCGCGACAAGCCCGTGTTACGTGTCAAGGGCCCTGTCTCCGTCTCCGGCGAATGCAACTTCGAAGTAAGTTGATAGGAACAATAAAACAATCAGCGCCAGGAAGACACCTTCATAACCTTCATTAAACAAGTTTTGAGTAATGGCGTGTGTGCCATGCCCATGGAAGTGTTACGCGTCAAAGGTCCAGTAGCTGTTTCCTTCCAGTGCATCTTTAAAACAAATAATTATGTCAATACTATGCAGTACATAGTAGTAGTCACTCTCCACGCTTGTGGCTACAGGCTAGGCTGAGAGGGTAGCGAAGGATCTGGACCCTTCGCTACCCGCTCGCGGGTATGCCCAGGCATCCCGCGTTACTTAAATAGTGTTCTATTTATCTGGGGCTTTTATGACATTTATCGCGATCCACGTGCATTTCTCAATGGAGCGGTCACAGATGCGGTGGTTCCCATATTGGTCAATTAAGTCATAAGCGCAAGTGCTCTAGGAGCTGACTGACATGTCCTGAATATTCTAGCATTCAACTGAAGTAAGCTGATGATAAGGAACATTTTAAACTCCCTTGGCCTTGCATGGCATCAGACATTAAACGACGCCATTATTCCTGTCCACCAGACACTTACTTGTTTTTAAACATTCCCATTTGATATTTCACAGCTGCAGTCCCTTAATAAGCAGCGAGTGGGCTCCATCACAAAGCAGTGGGGAGGTCTGGCGCGCGAGTTGTTCACCAAAGCAGACGAGTTCGTCATCAGGTTCCCGCAGGACCTTGATGTCTGCTTTAAAGCTGCTGTCATTGGCACTTGTCTCCTCATTGTAAGAACAAATTCTGTCAGTTTTATTCAGCGCTTAACTTTCATACAATCCTGAGTTGTAATAACTATGGACACGCTATTTGAATGCTTCCAAGCGGCAGCTGCTTTACAGAAATAACATAGAGCACCACCCCCTATTCTCCCATCCATTCCACTTCTTATTAGTCACTATACTTTACTCTCTCCTCCAGACGTCTTGTCTATTTAACCAATATCAAGTTTACTGAATATTTTACGGAGTCGTAACTTGTTAGTACATGTCTCAAATTCTAGATCTATATATTTTGATTATAGTGGATGCAGATGACATGATATCGTCCAGTGTGGATGTTAAAGGGGGAGGCCTATGGTCAGCTGTGGAAGTCTTCTGGCTGTTGATGATGATAATGATATTTGAATTCCGTAATGGAATTTGACACGTATATTTATACCAATCTTTTTGAAAGTTTAGCCCCTAAGCCAAACGTCGTTCCTTGTTTGTTAAGATTATCTGATCTTTTTAATATTTTCAGGATTTCCTGTACTACGAAAAAAGCGGATGAACCTCGACTGACATACTATGGCTGTCTACGAAGCTGTTTATTGACAGTAGAAACAGAAGACAACAGAAGTCAAGACCAAAAACAAACACTCTCTACATTTTCGTTAACTGTTATGATAGATAAGGTACTATATTATCGGAAACTCATAAGATTAAGTTCAAGTTAAGATTAAGTTAAGTTGAGATTAAGTTGGTAGCTCTAGCTACCTAACTACATATCTCATTATTTCTTCTTTAAGTTGGTATCTACCTAAATACATAAAGACATATTAAGGATTTTTTTCTTATTAAGATAGGTACTTAAAAAAGACTAAGTTTTAGAGGTAAACTAATTTGCGATCCACTGCGTCACTAGCCACAAGTGGCTAGTGACGCACAAGCAGCGTCAACACCTGTTGACGCTGCTTTGCTGCCCGTAGACACATAATAAATATAAGTACGCTAAATCATTTTAAAAAGTTGCGACTCTTGCTACCACACAATAAAGTGCAATTCAGGACGTGCGAGCGCTAACTACCTACAACTATATTAACCTAGAAGTTGCCTCTCTGTCTATCGCGTAATATATTGCCTATAAATATCAGCTGTTCCATATATTTTGTTGAGTGTAAATGACCGCTTCTGTCAACAGCTGATATTTTGACAGGACCACACGGTCCTTTTAAAATAAAAAAATAAAATAATACACCTTTATGAGTGGAAAGTTCGGGGACGAATCCACTTCCCGTAAAGTCGGTTTTTATTTTTTGTACAAAATTATTTTTATTGGTTAAATTTTACCTTATTCTTGTTATTTCTAATACCTATTGTATTTAAAAGTACTTAATTAGACAATAAATGCACACTACAATATTTATTCTGTTAGTTTCTTTTAATATCTATCTATCTATCTATTTATTTAAGTATGTATTTAAAAATATAATATATGTATATATATCAGTCTCTGGCAGCCATATTACAAGCTTTGCTTAGTTTGGGGTCAGATGACCATGTGTGCAATAATGTCCCAGGTATGTCCCAGGTATTTAATATTTTTTTAATAAAATAGTGCTGGGTGAGATAGAAACAACGGTTCTTTCGACGCTATTTCGTCGCTATGGGCCACATTCAAGATCTAGCCGGACTAGGTACGTCAGTTTGTGTATCTATTCAATTTATTATTGTTTCATGCTGTAGGTATCTCGACTTCTCCTAATTCCTCCGATCTCCCGAACACTAGCTTCAGTATTACCATAGAGAAACTGTAGTTTTTTGTTGTACCATAAACAAACTGTAGTTTGTCTATGGTAGTACCAAGCTACTCGATCTCAGATCAGACCAACAAGGAAATATGATAAGGAGACGTGGTGCATTAGAACGCTTCAGGCCTAAATTAAGCTGCCTTCAGACAAATTCACCCTGCAGACGACCTTGTCGCTCTTTTTTCTTGCTTATATTTTATTGGAGTTGCTAAAAATTTCTTAGGGTGCTTAAAAAATGAGTAAGTAACCTACATACAGTTTTAACTGACTTCCAAAACTTGACTTGTTTTTTTTTGTGTTTGTTACTTACCTCAGAACTTTCGACTGGGTGAACCGATTTTGATGTTTGGTCCCATTTCAATTTGGTCCAGTTCTGACAGTTTTAAGTCGGTTTTTTTATATTGATAATAATTATTGATTGTACTAAGGCATATCTCCTTTTTTTGTCTCTGAAATGTTGGGATGATTGCAAAAAGCTGAATTAGAACTGTATTTATTCACTTTTGCTATGTTTTAAGTTTGTATATTTAGTACCGACGTCACAGACCTTTATATGGATAGATCCCGCGAGCACGTTGTACGATAATATAATAAAAAACCGATTTCTAAATTTTTTTGAATCAAATGGGCAAATTCGTTTATTTGGATGATCTTACTGTCATACAAATAACAAAACAATCCAGTTATTTTGATTAAATAGCCAAACTACTGAGCCGAATGTTATGAAATTTCTATGGGACCGATATGAATTATTCCAAAGAAATGCAAAGAACTTTCCAAATAGGTTCTTAAATGACGGAGTTCTGATGGAACAAACAAACAAAAAATGCAACTGAATTGTGAATCTTTTTTTTTATTCGGTTAATTAAATACCCAGCATTCCGTATAATTATTTTGTACTGGCTACGACGTCACAAGAGTGGTAGATACTCGAATTGTAGAGTATTTGAGGTTTGTGGGCGTAATGAAACACTTAGTTAAGGATTTAAGTAATTAACTTGTACGTGTATTATCCTTATTAATTTATATTTAGAAGTGATGCGACTAGTTCCTATCAAAGAGGCTAACGGCAAGTAAGTGGAAAAACAAAGATGGCGGATCCATTTCGTTCACAAATGAAATCGTTTAGAAACTTATGACAGATGAATTTTTGTAAACAATAAAATAAAATCAACACGAATTGCACGACCAACTGCTTTCGAAGAGCATTTACAGTTACTTTGTGTGTGTATTATGTTTTCTGTGTTATGACGCAATTTAACTCTTTTTTTATGACAAACAACTATTGGTGTGTCCTGGCAGTAAAAACCGACTGGTATGCCATGACAGCAATCGACACGACGCTCTCTTGTGCCGTCATATTTCACATCTGCCGGGCTTCCCATGACGGCCAACTTTATTCTTGACACTTGACGTCCGTCTGCCTAGATCAAACTGAGTTATGCGACATGCCAGTTGGTGCATTGATCCAACCATGGATGTAACGTACTTAGAGAGGATAAATATTCACTGAGAAAACTGCGTAGACGCTCTCGATAGCTCCAAAGTGATCGTTGAGATGGCGATAGTAGTGTCCAATTAGACATTAAAATGAACTAATACACAGAATACAGTAATAGTTAGTGGTATGGCACCGAAAACTTTACCTTACCTCGCATTTAAAGATAATCGACGTTGCTAGCGCCTTTAGTAATACAAGTCAAATCAAATAGATGGCGCTTTACTATAAATAATAGTATGCAATGATTTTGTATTTCACTTTAAAATGCCTAACAATCCGTTGTTTTAGTGAAATAATTTAGAATAGAAGTAAATAACATTTAATTAAAATAATACCAGGATTTTCCACATCACTTTTTTTTTTCATGGATAACAATCGAACGTAGGTAGGTACCTACGTAGGCAACATTTGATCGAAGTAGCTATGTTTTCTTGATTGCAATGGGTTTATGTGAAAATAACAGGTGACGAACGTCGACAAATATAAAGTAAATGGACATGCCCAGAAGAAGAACATTTTTGAAGATCACATCACAAGTTTCAGTCGGTCTCTAGCCGTGGGAAGTGCAACACAAGATTATTGTTACATGATAACGAAACATCTGACAAAAATATGCCTTCGTGTGTTTTCCGGAAGTGTAAAAACACAAAATAAAAGTTCAGGTGTCACTTTTCACTCGTGAGTATTTATTGATCATTCTATTTTGTCATAAAATGTAAATTAATTTCATCAAACATCGCTAATTAGTCCCCATTTTGTTTTATTCCATCGTTGCGGGATAGAAATATACGCATATACTTAGTGAGACAAGGAAAGCATCACTATGTTCGACAATCTTCACCGCACATCGGACATGCCGAACTTGAGGCGAATGTACCGACAGCAAACTAATTTCGTAAATTATCAAATTATACTTCGGTTAAATGTTATTTTCAAACTGTTTTATTTTTACTTTTAATATTATTTATTGTAGATTTCCTAGTGCCATGCACAAGAAATGGTTGGAAAAAATACGGGCAGTGAGACGAGATGAAGAGTGGACTTCAAATAAATACACCCGTGTATGTTCTAACCACTTTACACCCGATGAAATGTACACGACGAAAAAAGGAAGACGAAAAATACTTAAATAAAACTGCTATACCTCATCGGGTAATAGTTATGATAAATATTCTTTTGTTCTTGATTCTGTAGTCCAACAAAGAAATCTTATAGTTTCGCCAGGTCTGTCTATTTGTCTGACCCGTTTTATAAGACACTACGAATACAAAAAACCGGACGAGTAGGAGTAGGACTCGTGCTCTGAGGGTTCCGTTGGAAGGAACCCTCAGAGCGCGAGTCCAAAAAAACAACTAACTGAAGTTGAAATATTTAAAGACAAACTTAGCTTCATAAGTTTCATAACCAGCAAAGATGTATTTATTCTGTACTGATTGAAATAAGCTACAGGTCAGTGAACTTAAGTTGTCGTTGGAACGTTCATTCGATCGAAAATAAATTGACGAATAGCAGCAATTCCCATACGCACCGCATGCCTAACGCGCGTCGGGCACTTTTCTCTTACGCCGACAAGCGGTCCGTAACACACTTGGAGGGTTAAGTTATAATAAGTTTTGCGTAAATTAATCCTCAGCTGACATGTATAGGCACAGCCGGTAGATTTTAAAACAATTTTTTTTGTGCTTACCCCTGTACCCATCCCTCTAAAATAACAGAATAATAATAATATTACCAACTTATTTACCAACATGTCTTTCCCCCCTACGCTTATTACACCTTTAGTAAAAGATGTTTTTCAAGTAGCGAAGTAAACACTGACTTATTAGTCACGTGACCAGTCACGTCCATCCACGGCGAGACGCAGTGAATAAGCGATCGGTTTTGCTAACGCTACTCAACATGTCTAGCCGCCTGGTGCCTGGCAATGTCAAACGGTTCAAGAGCAATAGACAAACACAGGTGTTCTCTTTTACTCACGTAGTTATTATATGAGCTATCTATTTTTTGCAACAAATTTACTGTACATGGTTACAATTAGGTATTGCAGTATATGTCCGACGGTTTTGACTTGTTTTTACTGTGAAAGTTTAATGGTTATGGCATGTCCATTTACTTTATATTTGTCGAAGGTGACAAATCGAATTATAAATGTATGATTATTATTGGTATATCAATTCAGCTGCCATTACTCACATGTTGTAACAATGAAAACCATAACTGTGGCAGAAGTTAGTCACCTACCCTATCTATGAATTGATTTAGTTTTTTTTTTCTTGAAAAGTACTTTAATAATTAATAAAATTATATGTTGTTTTGTTATTAATAAAACGAACTGTTGTGTTTTTTATTTAAACATTGTTTTACTTCCCTAAACTGAGTATTTTGGAGTGTTAAGCCCATATACCACGGCCAAGAAATTTGATGAATAGGTATTTAGAAACTCTATTGCTGTCTCGCTGCGCCCTGACCAGCGAGCTATCGACGTGTGAGTGTCGAACAGACTGTGCGTGTGTGCGTGCCCGCCCGTGCTCCCGCACTGAATGCCTAGTTGCCTACAAATTCATTTCGCCTCGCAGTCTACTCGGCTAGTTGATATCGGCGTTTGCCGAATGTCGAGTGATTTTTGTTATTATGCGATCTGCTCATATTTTACTAACCGACTACGCCAAAAGGTTGGTTATGATTTTGACAGTCTATGTTGTATGTATGTATGCTCATGACTGTATTCCTCTCATCCAGTGTTTTTCAAACATTTTAACGACGCGACCCCTATAGTATGAATAAAAAATTCGGGACCCCCTACCTTCCATAGTTTATAATCTGTATTACATTATATTATAATTATGAAATAAGTACCACCTTTTTTATAATTACTCATTAATTAATTTTTGTTAGTAAAAATACTTTTTTTACTTTGTTTTTTTTTCTTTTACCGAAGCTTCGCTACCCCCGCGATCCCTCATAGGGGCATGGCGACCCCTCAGGGGGTCGCGACCCACAGTTTGAAAAACACTGCTCTAATTTATTTATAATTTATTATTAATAGCATAGACAAATGTTGTTATATTTATGTCAATGTTAATAGTAAATTTATTATTTCATTTAAAATTATAATTTATTTATAAAAAATTATAATAGTAATAATTTGCAACTCTTCTTATATCCCTGACAAGCACACGTTTCCTGTAGTAAAACTACTTATAATCTATTGGTTTGATAATAACCAAGATAATAATAATTATATGTTGGTTAATATAGTTTGATGGATTTGAATGAAGTTCCTATAGATAGATAAATAGATAACTCTTTATTGTTGACACCAACAATTACATAGGTACATAACATGACAAAAATAACTTAAAACTAGTGAAACAATTGGCGGCCTTATCGCTATAAGCGATTTCTTCCAGGCAACCTTAGTATGTAAAGGACATACAGAAGAGGTAAAGGACGGGGTGTGATGTAATAATGGAATAACTGGTATGTAAAGCATATACATACATTATAATAATACGTTTTATACGTTTTATATATAATAGGTCGGGGAAAAAGTCTTTTCGTATTTTGTATGTATAAAGTTGTAGTAAAATCTCATCGGTTGTACTGTTTGTATCTGGCTGGTTTTGATATCATTAAAAATATGACATTTTAAAAAAGGAATATAAAAAGTAATAAAGCAATTTCCCGCCATTTTTCAATTGTTTTTTGTTCGATAAAATGAGTGAATCTGACGAAGAAATTCGATATATTTTGAAGTTTTATTACAAAAAAGGGAAAAATGCGACACAAGCCGCGAATAAAATATGTGACGTTTATGGACCTAATGCAGTGTCATCAAGAGTAGCACAATGTTGGTTCAAGCGTTTTCAGTCCGGGAATTTTGATGTCAAAGATGCAGCTCGCTCTGGTCGCCCTGTTACGGATAAAGTCGATGCCATTTCTGAAAAAGTGGAGCAAGATCGGCATATTAGTAGTTACGACGTAGCTGAAGACCTGGGGATCGACCACAAAACAGTTTTGACCCATTTGAAATAGTCTGGGTATAAAAAAAAACGATATTTGGGTGCCACACGAGCTCACTGAAAGAAACCAAATGAATCGTGTGCTCATTTGCGATTCTCTGTTAAAACGTAACGAAACCGAACCGTTTTTGAAAAGATTGATCACTGGTGATGAAAAATGGATCACCTACGACAAGAATGTGCGCAAACGATCATGGTCAAAGGGCAGTGAAGCACCACAGACTGTAGCGAAACCCGGATTAACACGTAATAAGGTGATGCTGTGTGTATGGTGGGATTGGAAGGGCATCGTTCATTATGAGCTTTTACCGCCGGGCAAAACCATGGATTCGGATCTCTACTGCCAACAGCTGATGAGAGTTAAACAAGAAATTGAGAAAAAACGGCCGGAATTGATCAACAGAAAGGGCGTGGTCTTTCATCATGATAACGCCAGACCGCACACATCTTTGGCCACTCAGCAACAATTGAGAGAGCTTGGTTGGAAAGTGTTAATGAATCCACCATATAGCCCTGACCTTGCACCCTCAGATTTCTACCTGTTTCGGTCTCTTCAGAATTCTTTGGGTAGTGTTAGATTAACATCCAGAGAGGACTGTCAAAACTACTTGTTGCACTTTTTTGATCAGAAGTCCCAAAATTTCTACAGCAACGGGATCATGTCACTACCTCCAAGATGGCAACAAGTTATCAAACAAAATGGCACATATATATTATAATTAAATGTAATTAAACTTGAAAAAAATATGTCTTGAATTTGTTTATAAAATACGAAGAAACTTTTTCCCCGACCTTATATAATACGTTTTATATTTTAATAGTATTACCTCCGTGTTCAGACGTCTCTCAAACAAAATTTATGAGTTTTTAAAACAAAAGTAAATGACAGAAGCCGAGATCAATCTTTTTTAAACAATTAATTGAAAAAAATAATGAAATCGGCTTATTTTTGAATGAGGAAACAGAAGAATCCGAGACGATGATTTTGTCTACTTTTCGTAGGTATAAATCGATCCGAGCTGCAGTTGTCCTTATTGCGCTCTACGGGCAGAGGCTCGAGGTCAGGGGAGGGTCGGTCTAATACGTATACAGTTAGAGAAGAGACATGTAGTCGATAATTGTATCGACACATTAGTGCTGTCCATCGATATCGATATGTGACGGTTCTCGTCTTTAGTTAGTGTTTTGTGCGTGCAGTGAATTTAGCACATTACTGCAACGGCCGGCAAGTTAGGATTTGGACAAAATTGTTGACGCACAACATGATTTATTTTTACTATGGAAACTGACGTGTTTTTCACACATAACACATTTAAGTACGAAAAGAAAGAATAAAAAAATATATTGTAACTTGTGTATCAGGAATATCAGGATCGTAACAAGTGGAAAAATTTATAAATAAATAATTCTCTTAATATTAGTTAATTTTGTTGAGATATTTTTTCAAAATTTTATTCAAATACATTAGGTTATTACGTTGCTAAGTGATTAGATTATAGCTTATCATCATCAGCCAGAAGACGTCCACTGCGCTGAACATGGGCCTTCCCCTTTAACCTCTATACTGATAGTGATCGACATCCTGTCATCCACTGGATGCCCGCGACTCTCACAATGTCGTCGGTCCATCTAGTGGGAGGCCTACCTACGCTGCGTCTTCCGGTTCGTGGTCTCCACTCAAGGACCTTTCTTCCCCATCGGTTATCGGTACTTCGAGCGATGTGGCCTGCCCAATTGCCACTTCAACTTGCAAATTTGAATAGCTATGTCGATGACTCTGGCTCTTTGGCGGATATTCACGTTTCGGATTTTATCGCGCAAAGTAACTTCGAGCATAGCTCTCTCCATTGCCCGTTGTGTGACTCTTGAGTTTTTCTAAAAAGCCAACAGTTAAGGACCACGTCTCAGTACCATATGTTATTACCGGCAACTGGCAACACACTCTGGTCAAAAACCCTTGTCTTTCAGCACTGTAGTATCTTGGACGAGAAGATGTCACGCAATTTCCCAAATGCTGCCCATCTGAGTTGGATTCTCCGGCTTCGATGAAATGATACTGCCAACCTCGATTTTCAGTTTCGACATTTGGCTTTTCGCAATAGACGAATTCTTTGCGAACACTTTCGAGCCTTGGTTCCGCTCAATTGCGTACCTACTACATCTTGTATTATAGGAACTTAGATCGTGTTGCACCGATTTCGAGATTCGTCTATTAAGTTTGCCATATTCCGACATATCAGCTGAAGGTTGCAGTCTCATCTCAGTCAGATATTTCATTAGCTTAATCTGAGAGCTTCTGAAGTCTTTTCCGGCGTGGGATCTTAAATAACTTGGACCCCACGGCTTGGACAGTTTCCACCAGCCCATTGTTTAGTACGAACAGTTCCGCTTTCGGCCATGGAAGTGATTATGCAATTCGAGTTGGAAGTCTTTGAAGTTTTGGAGTTGAGTATGATCAGAATGGAGCGTGGAGTTCACCAGTCGCGACCTCTCGAGCTTGTTGATATTCAATGTGCCTCTGACAATACGGTAATCGCTACCGGTTTTCACCTTGCTGATCACGGAGACATCATTGAATATTCACTTCTTGGTCGTCATGATGAAGTTGATCTCATTTTTGGTCGAACCATCGGGGCTCATCCACGTCTACTTCCTGCATGGTCGCTTCTGAAAGAAGGAGTTCATCAAATAGAGTTTCTCCTTCTCCATGAAGTCAACCAGCCGCTGGCCCCTCGAATTCCGCTGTCCATACCCATATGACCCCACTCTTAACTCATCAACATTCCGCGTCCCACCTTTGCGTTGAAGTCACCCATAACAACGGTGAAGTATGTTACGGTGGTATGTATGGTCTCGGATATCTCCTCAAGTCCTGACCGACCGAGATGGACCGACGCCATTGTGAGAGTCGCGGGCATCCATTGGATGCAGATGACAGGATGTCGTTCAGTATGGAGGTTAAAGGGGGAGGCCTATGTTCAGCAGTGGACGTCTTCTGGCTGATGATGATGAGCTATAATCTAAACACTTAGCAACATAATAACCTAATTAATATTAAGAGAATTAATTTTTCCACTTGCTATGATACTGATACACAAGTTTTATTTTTATTTTTAATTCTTTCTTTTCGTACTTAAATATGTTAAATGTGTGAAAACCACGTCAGTTTCCATTGTAAAAATAAATCATATTGTGCGTCAACATTTTTGTCCAAATCCTAACTTGCCGGCCGTTGCAGTAATGTGCTAAATTCACTTCACGCACAAAACACGAACTAAAGACGAGAACCGTTACATATCGATATCGATGGACAACACTAATGTGTCGTACAATTATCGACTACATGTCTCTTTTCTAACTGTATACGTATTAGACCGACCCTCCCCTGACCTCAAGCCTCTGCCCGTAGAGCGCAATAAGGACAACTGCAGCTCGGATCGATTTATACCTACGAAAAGTAGACAAAATCATCATCTCGGATTCTTCTGTTTTCTCATTCAAAAATAGGCCGATTTCAATATTTTTTTCAATTAATTGTTTAAAAAAGGTTTAATCTCGGCTTCTGTCATTTTCTTTTGTTTTAGAAACTCATCAATTTTGTTTGAGATACGTCTGAACACGGTGGTAAAAATTTGTTTTTTTTTGGGATTTTTAAAGGCTCATATTTCTTATAGTACTTAACTTACGAGAAAAAATAAATGATACAAGCCCGACCATAAAAGAGATATATTTTATAAAAAAAAATATAGCTCTAGCGGTATTATCCAGGGAGGAAACAGGAGAATAAGTTTGTATGGACTAAACGCTGCCCAAATTGCCCCTTAAGGTGAAACGTTTCACGTTTGGCGGGAAATTCAAATTTCAAACAGTTTTTTTGTTCTTGTTGCTAGGCCGGGTAATTATTGTAAACGATCATGATGTTTGTGAAAATTGATTATTATTCTTAACAAACTCGCGTAAAATCTCGTATCGCGTATCTCCAATGCACATTACTACTTACATTTGTCAATAAACATTTTTTTTCTGTTATAAACGGTTTATTGCCAAATGTAAGTAATACGGTGAGTAACTGATTAATAACTGTACATGACGACCAACAATTTTCGCAAACACTGTGTCATTTCACAATAATTACCAGGCCTAGCTACAAACACAAAAAAAACTGTTTGAAATTTGAATTTCCCGCTAAACAAAAAACGTATCACCTTAGGGCCTTACTTAAAAACGTTACTCAAGTTGATCTATGTTTTAAAATGCTCTCTCAACTTCTAGTTGACGGCAATCGTCACACGCGAAAACAAGACGGAGCATATTTAAGCGTAAGTCAACTTGAGTAACGTTTTTAAGTAAGGCCCGAAATTTATAATAATGGTGGATTATCATAACCCTTCGGGTACGGAACCCTAAAAATAAAAGTAGCAAAACGCACGAATGTGTGTAAGCGCCATGGTCTTGCTCCACTAAATGCGACTTTAATACAACATTTTAAGCCTTATGGTTATCTGTAGTAACAAGCAATCAATCAATCAATCAATCGTTTATTTTATCAATTTGGTACAGTTATGTACACTTTTGATCGTCAAAACCTTTACAATGCAATAATTAGTTATAAAAATGTATGAATATGTAATAAATATCTTATATTATTATGTCAAATAAATTATACTTAATTCAATTTTATACAATGTCAATATTAGCTATAGTCAAAGATTTCCAAGCCCGTTTGTCCTCTAAAAAGTCATTAATTGTATAGTATGCTTTTTGAATTAGATTTTTTTTTATTGTTGTTTTAAAATATTTGTCATTTAAACTTGTCAAACATTCGGGTAATAGATTATAAAAACGCACACAGTTGTTTCTAAATGACTTATCAATCTTAACTAGTCTTGTCCTAGGAATTATAAATTTAGACTTATATCTGCTTGCTAATGCTTAAAAGTGAGTAAGCCTAGCCTTAGATATTAATGTAAATAAATATAGATATAGATTACGAAGCACATACTTATGTTATGTATAATGTACGAAAAATATATTGATTGTTTTAAAATATTTTTATTTCATTTCTCGAATTCTGGACGCTTTAAAATTTATTTAGAATTCATTCCGGACAAAATCATTTAAATAAGTAGGACTGTTACTACACAATTTAGCGCAATTCAGGACGTGCGAGCGCTACCTACTTCTATATTAACCTAGAAGTTTCCTCTCTGTCTATCGCGTAACTCTTGTCGCGTTATCTCTGTCTATCGCGCGGCAGCGGCACAAGTCCGACAAGCCGGGCTAGCATGCGCACCGCAACAAAATCTTGTCGTCACCTCGTAGAGCAAGAATGTAACAAGGTGCCTAGCCTATTTGTGCTTACGGTTTCATATAGCCTGTCTCGCTTTGGAACGATAAAAAGAGTCGTCAACATTTTGTCACAGCGCGCATGCTAGCCTGGCAGACGACTACTTGTAGCTTCATACCTAAAGTGCGGAGTGCGCCAGGCCTCAGGTCTGGTAGAGGCAACTAGGTATAGGTATCGTTCGCGCAAAACTTTATGAGCCCTCTGAAGTTAGGCGCGAGGCCTCCCCGACGCCCTGTAAAGTCCCTCGGATACCTATAATATGCGTACTGCGCAGCCACTGGGCCTAACTTCAGAGGGCTCATAAAGTTTTGCGCGAACGATACTAGCAGTTAGTACCTTCACAACAGAACAAGGGCCTTACGCCCAACTCTAAGCACGGGCCTAAATAAGTGCAGTTTGCAAAATCACGCGACCGCAAACCGTATCTCGGCGTGGTAAGTTTCGCGTGATTTTGAAAACTGCAACTATTCGGGCCCGCGTTTAGAGTTCGACGTAAGGCCCTAGGTCCTAAAGTAACAAATAGACGTGTGGAACAGATCGCCGCCCCTTCCAACTTACGGGAGAGAAAGAGTGAGAATAACATATTTCCCTCTCTCCTGTTGGTCAGACGGCGGTTGAGGTCAACCAAATCCACACGGAATGTAGGTAGGTATTTGTTGCACCAAAATTGATTAGTAGGATTAATTTAATACTACCTCGAAATTTCAACAGTGACCATCTGAGAATTGGCATACTCGGAAGAAAACCGGAATTATTAGAAAAACAGGCTAATCTTTATTATAATAACTAGGTAGTTTCAGAAACATGAACTAATAAATTAACAATAATAAATATAATTATTGTAGTAAAGCATATCTCCTTTGTTTGTCTGATCTGAGGGCCGCGTACCGTCACGTGTTTAGGCAAATTTTAGATGATTGCTAAAAGTTGCGCAAAAGCAATCCATATCTCGGCGCATTAAGGTTCAAACTGAATCGTTTATAACAGGTAGACTTCGGCCCCGAATGGCGAACGAGCATGTTTAAAGGTCACGTTAATGAAACATTTCTAAAAAATACAAAAATACAATGCTTTTGCACAAGTACTTACTGTATGTATATAATATAAATTTAGTTTTATGAAAACATATCGAGGCTGGTCGCGGCGTCCGAAGTAAAAAAATAATAATAGCGCCAAAACTGTTTTAATGATGAATTTCTAGTGTAATTCCGCTTCTACGTCGCTTCAAGTACAATAAGGAATTTGTGATAAAACTGTTTTGAAAATGGACTTCCGCAAAGTAACGCCTGATTCAATCAACTAATAATAGCGCCATCTACTGGTTTCGTTGCGCTTCTCTTGAAATGCTGCAAAACTTGTCTGCTAATACTAGTTGAACCTTTTGGTACGCTAGCTGACTGTAGCGCTTACGGAAGTTCGAGACAACCTATAACACGATCAAATTGTAGCGCCATCTAAGTTTAATCCGTTATTTTGGCATATTTCCGATCTACGCCATAATGAACCGCTATTAATAGTCTCACTATACTTTGTCGATGATCCAACTTAAAACAGGCCACAGACACGAAAAATAAGTGACCTCGCGGTGCCGCGGTCTCTTATCGACGCGAACCACAATAATTCGCGGGATGACGCGCAACGCCTCTAATTGAGCTAAAATTGTCGGTTGGTTGTATTATTTAATTTTTATTGTAATTGGTACACTTCCTATCATTTAACTGGACAGTTTCGGTTATTTAGTCTGAGCTCTGCTAGGTAATAAGTATTTAGTATATTCTGGTTGAAACTCAGTGAGTCGCGTCCAATTTATTAAATTCGAAGTTATAATGTAAATATAATTCTTTCACATACCTACCAATTTGGTTTTAATCTGCTCTAGATTTTACTGAAGCAGTTTTGTTTGATCCGGTTCCAAATGCTGCTGTTTTAGGTAAGTACTTACGTAAATACCTACTCGAAATATTATCATTTTGGCAATTTAAATTTTGTTAATTTAACTTTGGCAATATTTGCAGTTAATGAGAAAAAAAAACAAAGTCATTGACCCAATAAATAATTTTTGCAAAAATAATTGTAATAGGATTTTTTACCGTTTCCGTTTACAAGTGAAAAGTTTACGAATAATTACCAATACAAAAAACCGACTTCATAAAAATGACAGAACAGGACCAAATTGGGACCACAAGGTAAGCACCCGCTTTCGAACAAAAGAAGAATCATCAAAATCGGTTCACCCAGTCGAAAGTACTGAGGTACCAAACATAAAAAAAAAACAGTCGAATTGAGAACTTCTTCCTTTTTGGAAGTCGGTTTAAGATACAACATGAAAAAATTATAAACAAAATATTTTTTAAGGTGGCAAACAAGCCGATGGGCATCCTCGCCTATAGATATCTGTAATACCAGAGGCATCGAAAATAAATACCTACGTCGCCAACCTTGGTCTCCATTTACTCGCCTTTTTTTGAACACCATGTTTTAGGTATCGTCACAGGTATCCTGCTTCTAGGAAATACAGGGGGAGAGAAGCTTCTTCCAAATTCTAAGTGTAAGGCAATAATTGTGAGATTGTTTCGTGTTTTCTTTGGTTGTCATTTAAAAGCGGCTTTATTATTTCCAGTAAGTGGTTATAAGATGGCCCACAATGCTGGAGTATCGGACATCCCATTGGGTAAGCTGCTTGATTATTTTGTATTTTTAGGGTTAAGCGACAAAATGGGTCCGTTCTGCCACTAAAAAAAAATGTGACTAGCTACTATTTATTATTCTTTTCTATTATTATTTGGTGATTTGTATGAGTCTAATGTTACTTGAAATAAATGATTATTATATTACTAGCTAATGCCCGCGACTTCGTACGCGTAGCGCAAAGTAATTAGTGGGTGGACGATTAGACTGACATATCCAAATATAAATGTTACACTAACGAACACGAACGGAACTTTAAATAGGCACAAATCCATCGGATTATTTATACTGAATATTTTATAGATAATACCTACACATATGACATTATTGTAGATTTATTGCTCTCCATTTTAATGCGGATTGTCATACTATCGTCATAGTATGATTTTAGTCTAGTTTTAATCTGACTCGATACAGGTATCCCGACATGTCCATAGTTTCAAATATATTTCAAGCAAATAATATATTACTTTCACTGGTTAAATACTTTGGAAGTGTGGAGCCATGGAGCCAATAAGGAAAAAAAATTGGTATAAGTCAAGCGAAATGTCATGCATGACAAACGTTATTATTGAATTATTAGTAAATAGTAAGTAGGAAGCATGGAGCGGTATCTATAATTAATCGCTGTTATTTAACATTACTCCGCGTAAAGACTGCCAATCAATGATGTCTAAATAATTTTTGCCCGCCTTCCGCGCCTCGACCCTTCCAACAACTAAACCGCTTTCGTTCACCACCAAAATAGCTGCTAATCATAGATCAGTAACAGATTAGATGCCGCGAGTTCACCTACTTTGCGTGTCTGTTATTGGTCTTAAGTTTGATCCTGGCAAAAAAATGTATTCATTTTAATCTCCGTCGACTTGGTATATTAGCACGTCAGAAGTCAATACAAAAATAAACGTACTTTAAATTACGCCATAATAAACTGTAAAACCTCTTCAAAAGCAGTTGGCTGTCCTGAAAATAACAAACACAAAAAAAACTATTTGGTGCAGTCTATCGGTAGTTATGCGGGTACATACATTTCGGCTATTCGTTTTTATTTCATCATCATCATCAGCCAGAAGACGTCCACTGCTGAACATAGGCCTCCCCCTTTAACCTCCACACTGAACGACATCCTGCCATCTGCATCCACTGGATGCCCGCGACTCTCACAATGTCGTCGGTCCATCTAGTGGGAGGCCTACCTACGCTGCGTCTTCCGGTTCGCGGTCTCCACTCAAGAACCTTACCTACTTCCCCATCGGTTAACAGTTCTTCGAGCGATGTGGCCTGCCCATTGCCACTTCAACTTGCAGATTTTAATAGCTATGTCGGTGACTCTGGTTCTTTGGCGAATATCTATATTTTTATTTACATATAGATTATATGGCAATAGCCGCTTCAGTCTTCCTACCTACCATGTCTGCGAGTAGAAGTCTGTCATTACGACAACATTACTATAAAATAAGCTAGATGGCGTTATAAATAATTATTAAAAAAAATTGTTTTTACTATTTATTATCATAAATTAATATAGCCTATGTTTCAATCAGGTATTTTATAAGCATATTCATGTAAACTGCTTTGAAATCCTTCTAGTAGTTTAAAAGATGTTCGCGGACAAACAAACAAACTGACAGCCGTCAGATGTGTAGTTCCATAGTTTGAAAATAGATTGCGTACTAAAACGATGTTTTGCGAAAAAATTGTAAATTTGCTTAAACTTTACGAATAATATTATTAAAAACGTAATAAGGTATTCAATAATTCCTAAAATAATGAGTGTAAATGGATCGTAGTTTCACAAATATGAAAAGTGCGTCTATTATAGGTAAATACGACACTTTACCTGAATCACGCAAACGGCATTTTTTTGCAAGTTAAACCAATATCAGGTATTGCTTCTACTTAGTTAGAAGTCATGTGTGAAGGTATTTGATCTACACATTTATAATATGGTAGGGATATTCATCGAGCTATATTACTACGTATAGAGAAGCTACCATAAACAAAGGTCATGCTCAATTTTGTTAAGAATATAACCTAAAGTTTGTTTCACCGCCGAAACAATAATTAGTCGTCTAACCAGCCAATATAAACATTCAGCGCTAGAACGCTTATAAGATATAGTTTTCTCGCGACGAAAAGGTCGTAAGCGCCGCGATTTTTCAAAGCGCTTACGCGTTTCGTTCAACGTTCTGCATCAACCTGTCGTTGCTATAGACTAAACTGCTGACTGACTACAGAAGTGACGTAGTTTTATATTACCTAACAAGCTTCAATTGAATTCGCACTTTGTTTCATAATTTATTATTAGTTGAATTAATTGAACAATAGAAAGTATTATATTATAATATGAATATTTCAGTTAAATTAATTCATTCGTTTAAGTATTTTATATATACCATTGTTTGCTTAATCACACTAATATTATATTTGCGAAAAAGTTTGTGCGTGTGTAAGGTATGTAAGTGTGTTTGTTCCCAAACAACTCGGTAACGGCAAAACTATTTTCATGACTGTTACTTACATCTTCACAAGGTACAGCAGACTTCTTCAGAAAACGCCTTCCCGATTTTGTGGTATAGGTATTTATCCTCTTCGCGAAAATGCAAGGAACATATGTAAGTATTATTAGATGGTAACCACGTTTCTTCGTTTCGATTGTTCTGGACAAATGCAATCCAATTTTCTCTATCTTTACGGCCCAGACGTGGAAACCTTTAAAATTAAATTTTACAAAAGACAATAATTATTTTTCATATTTTTTTTTATCTTTTTTTATTAAATCACTAGGCAGTACTTTTCTAAATATGTGTTAGATTATTATATTCCACTATAAAAAAAAACTTCAGCTAATTCTACCTACACTTGTTACAAACACAATGTCACATCTTAAATTTAGTCTATGAAAAATGACGCAACACGGCATCCACGCTGCGTCCGAGAATATTTTGTTCGACTTAAATTGTAAATGATTATCTAATTACTCACCGATGGAAAGTTATTCCTTTGCACTTCGCCGTATTCTTTGAATTATTCGTGCAATATCTTAACACACACGATACCATATTTAATACTTTTGAACTTTTTTCGTTTTAAAACAAACAAGACTTAATTGCTCAAGAGCTAGCAAGCAACTAAGTGATGTGCTGCCATATGGCTGCAATTGGACGGAACATAGTAGGGATGTGCGCCGTCTTCTCTATACGTAGTAATATAGCTTGATGATTATATTACTAAAAATAGGTACCCTAAATATACTTACTTATTAGTTTCGACCTGTCTAACTGTCTGTATGTCAACGTCAAATTGATTTTAATGTGCTCGAAGTGCCGCGGTGAGTCCGACTCAAAGAGTACTATAATATACGGGGGTCCGACTCGCCGTGGGCTGGTGTTTATTTTTTTACACATTTTCAGTTAACGGCACATACATACATAAAATAGTAGTCAAAAAAAGGTAAACTTGTAAGGTTTAGGCGGTTCAATGTAATAGTTTTTTTTTAATTATTTTAAACTAGTGGTATTGCCCGCGACTTCGTATGTGCAGATTTTCAAATAAACTTTCAACCATTTTTCCTCCCTTAATCCGGCCCTGCACAAAATAACATAGCTTTCAATCTGGTCATAGCTAAGCATATTCGTGAAAACCGCAATGAAATCCGTTCAGTGGTTTAGGAGATGTGCGTGGACAAACAAACATACAAACAAAAACTCTAAAAACTGTCTTAACGTGTTCAGCTGCTTATTTTAAGACGCCCTGTGTGGTTTTTGATTTGATATCTCGCAATAACAGATTTTTTATCTCTACGTTTTATATGTAGGTATAGATTAAAAATAGTCACCAATTAGCTGAGTTGTCGCCTATTTACAAGGTAAATTAACGGATTAATTAATAGGTATTTTAAAAGACCTAGAGTTTTAATAGACTTACATTAAATATCCTGTTTCCGTCCAGGCCTGCAGAGGCTAAAAGCCGTGGACTGCGTGACGGTCAGACAGAGAGGCACTTGGTTCACCAAGAAGTTTGACGTAACGACCCAAGGCGATGAATTGCTGTTCAGCGTGAAGGAAGAGTCAGCTGCCTTGGCTAGCTTATGGGGTTCGAGCCGCGGCTTCAATATGGACATGTATGATGCCAATCAACAGCTGGTAATTTCATTCGCTGATCATTTCCGTATAGATTTAATCATTATTAGCCATAGGCAAAACTTCAAAGTCGCTCAGCGAGTTATGGCGAGAGTTATGCTCCGAGTTTCTATAAGGGACAGAATTCGAAGCGAAGTGATTCGAAAGAACCAAAGTTACTAGCAGCTCAAATGATTAGTCTGCTGAAGTGACAGTGGGCCGGTCACATTGCTCGAAGAACAGGGGCTTACGTCCAACTCTAAACGCAGGCCCGAATAGGTGTAGTTTGCAAATCACGTGGATGCGAACCTTAATTGATATTCCGAAAACCCGTACGAAACGCTTAGATTCCACTTTTATTGTGCGAACTGCTAGTCTTTGGAATGCGCAATTTGGGTGTCTTCAAATCATGAGTGAATCGGTTTCTTCTAGGCAAGCGTTCTCCATCGTAGATCATTGCTTAACCTCAGGGGAGCTGGTGGTCAAACGGAAGACTATTAATAAATAAAAAAATCACCCATCCGAAGACTGACCAGCTGGCTTACTCTCGAGTCCAGTTCCAATCTCAATCCAAATTTAAATCCAAATCACTGATCTTCCGTTGCTTAACTTTGGTGATATTTAAGGACCAGATGGAACATACATAGTCATCATCATCATCATCAGCCAGAAGACGTCCACTACTAAACATAGGCCTCTCCCTTTAACCTCCACACTGAACGACACCCTGCCATCTGCATCCACTGGATGTCCGCGACTCTCACGATGTCGTCGGTCCATCTAGTGGAAGGTCTACCTACGCTGCGTCTTCCGGTTCGTGGTCTCCACTCAAGAACCTTTCTTCTCCATCGGTTATCAGTTCTTCGAGCGATGTGGCCTGCCCATTGCCACATCAACTTGCAAATTTTAATAGCTATGTTGGTAGAAAATACATACTTGGTAATAATGTCTATTTCCCTTGCAGGTGATTAGAGTCCGTCGACCGCTTACCTGGAAGCGTAGCAAGGTGGAGGTATCGATGGGTGGAGCTGTCACCAGCGTAGTGCGTGTCATGCCTACCTACTGCAAAAGGGTAAGCTGACAGTAATAGAAAATCAGATTCATACATACAATCATAGATACAATCTAAGTTTTTTTATGGTTTTATGGTTGACATTCCGAAAACCCGTACGAAGCGCTTTAAATCCACTTTTATTGTGCGAACTGCTAGTATGTGGAATGCGCTGCCTGAATGGGTGCTCCCCGATAGTTACAATCTGGGTGTTTTCAAGTCAAAAGTGAATCGGTTTCTTCTAGGCAAGCGTGATCCATCGTAGGCCACCATCAGGCGAGTTGGTGGCCAAGCGCAAGCCTATTTTACAAAAGAAAAAAACGTTTTTTAACTATTAATTAATTAAATAATCTACTTATATGTTAGTATTTTTAGTGTAGTTTGAATAATTATTATTATTATTAATAATTATTGTATATTATTGTGAGGTGGTGAGCATCAACGATGGACTCGACCACCCCGTGCTGCGTATCAAGCAGTCGGTGCTTTCAAAAGGAGAATACGACTATAAAGTAAGGCCCAGAAGATAATTGTCAGTAAAAGGTTCACCATCTAAATCTCAGATCATACAAACAAGGGAGATATGGTAAGGTGTGGCGTGACGGGTGCGATGCAAACTCATCCAGCAGACGACCTAGTTGCCTTTTTTTTTACATATTATTATGGACTACTAGCTGCGCGCTGCGGTTTCACCCGCGTGGTGATGAAAATCGGTGATGATGACAATGATGATGGCGAAAAGTAGCTTATGTGTCAATACAGGACATAAGCAATGTATATTCCAAATTTCATCTAAATCTATCCAGCCGTTTTTGTGTGATTGAGTAACAAACATCCATCCATGCAACATGGCCGGCCAAGTGCGAGTCGGACTCACGCACGAAGGATTCCGTACCATTATCACGTTTGTTGTATGGGAGCCCCCATTTTTCTTTTGTATTTCTTGTTATAGCGGCAACAGAAATACATCATCTGTGAAAATTTCAACTGTCTAACTAACGGTTCATGAGATACAGCCTGGACAGATGGACAAACGGACAGACAGACAGACGGACAGGTTACTAATGTCCCATTTTACCCTTTGGGTACAGAACCCTAAAACACTTGTTACCATTTTATTCGGTCAAATTAAAAGTTATCGAAACAATTTTTGTAGTGAAAACTTCTTTAGGCGCTTTTTAGGCGCATTGAGCACTTTTTGAATGAACCAAAATCATGGAACTCGCGTCATCGTCACACTGGCACAGAATACTTAATACACAGTACCGTATATTTTAAAACAGCGCCATCTCTTGTAGAATAGGTGAATTACTACTTAAGATTTCACTTCTGACGTGCAGTCCTATGACTAATGTGTTTTTTTTTGTTTGTAATGTTAATATGATAGGAAAAGCGTCAGAACAATTTAAATGTGTTTAGTTTTATTAACTGTTTCCATTTGTTTCCAGCTTCTGACCCTGGAGAAGGAACGAATAGGATGCATCAGCAGGCAGTGGAGCGAGATATATGGCGTCAACCAGTTCCTCATCATGTTCCCGCAGAACCTCGACGTGCGCCTCAAAGCTGCTGCCATCGCCGCTTGTCTCCTTATTGTACTACTTTTCTTAATTTTTTCTTGGATATTCGTTTTTGCGTGGTATTTCGAAGATGTATATATAACGCAACGTGCCATCGAAACAACTCAAAATCTCGGACGTCGTAACTGATTTTTAAACCCCCGCCACAAAAAGAGGGGTGTTATAAGTTTAACGTGTGTGTCTGTGGAATCATATCTCCCAAACGTCTGAATCAATTTGATTTTGTTTGAAAGGTGACTTGATCGAGATGATTCTAAACAATTTCTATAGTTTAAATAACTAACAAACTCGCTTTAAAATCGCTAATCCTGAACATCCTGGCAAGGACAATGGGACAAACTATACAAAATATTGCATTGTCATCGGTCCTTGATAAGTGTGCAAAGTTTCAAATCAATCCGACATTTTGAAAGGGGTGAAAATCACGTTCAAAGATTCCGTTACATAGATACATACCAAGCTAGTTAAAGCGTGTTAAAGATCTGTTCATCCGTTTGAAGATTATCAGCTACTTTACATGGGATTTATTAAAAACTAGCCGTCCGCCCCGGCTTCGCACGAGTGTAAGCTCGGCCTTCGGCCTCGCTACAAAATATAATATAGCCTATGTCACCCGGGGATAGTGTAGCTTCCCAACAGTGAAAGAATTTTTCAAATCGGTTCAGTAGTTTCGGAGCCTATTCATTACAAACATACAAACATACAAAAATAGGTACAAATCTTTCCTCTTTATAATATTAGTGTAGATATATCATGTTACTCTTGTTTAATGTACTAAGGTGCTTGCTCGACAACGGCGAAGGAAAACATCTCGTAAGAAAACCGGTATGTCTAAGAACCTCAAAAGTTCAAAGATTTATGACATTCACCAACATACACTGGGCCAGCATGGTGGATTAGGGCCCACCTCTATCTCTGACAGAAGCCTGTACCCCAGTTGTGGGAACGTAATAGGCTGACACTGATATAATGTAGTAATAATGATAAAATAAAAAAAGTATCGGTATTGTAAAAGATGTTTGTGATATTTTATATCTGCGGAGAGACTACAGAGATGATTATACTCCTTGAAGTTTATTATGAATTAATTATAATATCATTGATAGCGTTGTCACCTATTTGTTACTAAGATCTATGCCTTAATTCCTTTACAGAACGTCTTATACTACGAGAACAGTGGACCGTGAAAAATTGCTGTTTCCAACGCCTGCTATTATTGTCATAGCAAGAAGAACCACTACTAACTACGAACAACAGAAGACAAAATAATGTACATACCTTATCAAATATTATTTTTTATATCTATCTATATAAATAAAAATGAATCGCCGAAATGTATGTAACCGCATAACTTCCTAACGACTGCACCAAATTGGATTTTTTTTCCGTGTTCCTTATATTGTCAGGAAAAGGTTTGTATAAAAAAAGAAAAAAAAAGAAAAACGTAGTTTTTTTTAACTATACAACGCGAGCTCCCGCCACAACCTTACCACGGTAAATATCCCGTAAATAATCAGATAACTGTAGTGAACAACCGTGATAGTTTGAAACAGTGTATTACAGTTTTGGTATAGATCTGTATTTTAAAATTTTCAAAATAAGTATTAAATAATGTACGATTTTTTTGGGTTGCTCTATCATGTACCTAAATTTGATATGGGGATGAAATATGAAAATTTTCCGTGGTAAGGTTGTGGAGGGAGCTTCCCGTGAACTTGGTGCATTTAACGGCGCCGAAATATCGGGAGCTAATTCCACAACCTTACCACGGTAAATATCCCGTAAATAATCATATAACTGTATAAAACTGTATTTGTACAAAGTTTCATGCACTTACCTTATAGAAGGTTCTAAAGAATAAGAACAGAAATTACGTCGGATGGACAGACACACGGTCGCAAAGAACGAACTTATACACTGGGAGTAACTACTGCCATCGACAAAAAATAGACTCTCTAATACCATAAATACTCTAGTACACTCCATCCCTGCTACTGCGGAATCCTAAAAATTATTTGAATTTTGAGAATTTTGTACTTCTAGAAATTATACATAAAGAGCCTTAAAAATTTCGTCTCTATTCGGTTTGAGCTGAATGCCTACTTATTTAATGGCATAGGTGGCAAACGAGCAGACGGGCCGCCTGATGGTAAGCAGTCACCGTCGCCTATGGATACTTGGACACCAGAGGCATCACAAATAGGTTGCCGACCCTTTAAGACTCTATTAACTCGCCTTTTGAAGAACCCCATGTTGTAGCTTCTCGGAAACACCGCGGAAGGTAGCTCATTCCACGTTTTGCAGGTGTGAGACAAGAAAGATCGTGTGAATCGCACAGTGTGCGAATTCCACTGCAAAATGCTTACTGGTATAAATTTTTATACATCTGATCGCACTTTGCCGACTTTTTCATCACCACGTCATCAGTTCTATTCACAACGATACCGTTCTACGGTATCTACTCCTATCACACTAATATCATAATATATTATAAGTACGAGTAGGTATATGTGAAAGTTTAGATGGATGGATGTTTGTTACTCAATCACGTGAAACGGCTGGATGGATTTTGATGAAATTTGGAATATACATTGCTTATGTCCTGGATTAACATATAGGCTACTTTTCATCATCACCGACTTTCATCACCACGCGGGTGAAACCGCGAGGCGCAGCTAGTATAATATACTTATGGAAAAACAGATGCTGATATCAATTAGTTCGTAAATACGTCGATGATTGAAATGCATGTGATAAGGTTTAATACATGTATGTCTCTAGCTGATGCCCGCGGATTAGTATGCGTAGTAGCGGGCTTACAGTGGCTTTGCTTGGCTTTCGGCCTCGCAAGCGTAATGTTTGAAGCCGAAGGCCTTTGGCCTGACAAATACAAAGTCTAAACTCAATCCGTGCCACTGAACCAAGAGTTAAAACGACTTTTGCACAACGTCTGCCAAATTTTAGATACCCTTATATCTACAATAAAATTAACAAACAATGTGACATTAGCAATAAAACCGTGAAGGAATGTGAATACATGGTTTTCAAGTATTTACATTCACTTTCTTGTGCTGAAACCAAAAATATATTAAAAATAATCAGTTAAGTAAAGCTATCTCAAAGTAGTGAGGTCTCCCTGCTTCTCCTTTAGACTCAATAACCAAACAAAACTGTAACTCTATTTCTCATTACACTTACTCACACTTTTACACACGCACACACACACCCCACACGCACCCACAAACAACACATCAATATTCATTAATTTGTATTAGGTACTTATCTCTAAAAACTGCTTGCTACTCTTGCTAATACACGTAATTGAATTTTCTATGTTAATAATTATTTAAAACTTGTAATTCCATTTCTGTATCTGTACCTATATTTCACCGCACCGTACTATGTAGTAATCGAAACTGGTATGGCCCCTGCGACACAGGTCTCACCTAGTGCAGGGTCCACAACCACTCTGAATAACAACGTATCTACATAATGCTTATATATATATATATATATAAGGTTTCATGTAATTGGTTTTTACAACAAATAAACATTTTTGTATTTGTACCTATTTGTAATCGGGTGAACGCATAGAAGACAAACAGACAGGAAACCATAAAATGTACCTATACATAGGTATGAGATAGATTAGTATAGTATAGGATTATGTGGATAGATTAGTATTTATGCACCTTCGATTTCAATAACTTAGGAGAATAATTAAAAGGGGATTGTTTTGTTTATAGTTACCTTTATTTATCAGTCGTGCGTGTTTGTCACACTGTACCTACAAGCTTTCTTTTAATTATTTTAAAACGCTGTCGAAAATACATTGTCTATAGGTGATAATAGATACTAAAATTTAATTTGAAGGAGATAAATTAATTTAAAGTTTAGATAAAGATAATCAGAAAAACACCTGCTTTAAGAATGGAAAATAATTCATTTAAAGTAGAAAAAAACCCTGAGGAGCCACCACGCGAGGCGCCGCCTTCTAATGCATCAATTGGTACACCGTTCGGTAAGTTTGTTTTTAATTTCAGTGTCTGCGAGTTTACTACCAATTTTTTAGTTTTACTAGACTTTCCAGGGTACAAAAGTCTGCTAATCTAATCGAGATACAATACCTATAGAGACACAATACGCAGACGCACGCTACGCAGACTTTTCGGTTAGTTGTAAGGCAACCACGATCCGACTATAACGCCGCGCGATGCCAGTGCTACTATGCCCTATAAGACAAGCGACGTTGAACACTATGCAAGCGACATATCGTCTAAATTGAAGTTAATGTGGCATTGTGAACTATCTAATTGATGTCTAGGTATGTACAACGACGCTCGGACGGTTTTTGACTGTTTTCACTTAGAGATTTTGTCTCTATAGGTTTTTGTATCTCGATGGCTCATCTAGATTATGGTGTATCTTTATTTTCACTCTTAATTTTGACCGAATCCGCACAGCTCTCATAAAGATGAATAAAAACAAACCTTCGCAATGTTTCAATATTAGTATGATCTTTTAAACAGTATATGACATTAGTATATAAAAACAGTATTTCAGTAGACTGATATATTAAATGCTGGTATATTTTGTAAATTATATAACAACTAAAATTTATTTCAACAACTAAAATAACATTCCATCTATATTTTCGTAATAGGTATATAAAAAAAAACTCATTTTAACTGCAGCTTAGTATTTTTTGTTGTTCTAAGGTACTTCCCTCGACCCAAGACGGATAACGTTTATT
Organism: Agriopis leucophaearia; assembly: GCA_949125355.1. Lineage (NCBI taxonomy): Eukaryota > Metazoa > Arthropoda > Insecta > Lepidoptera > Geometridae > Agriopis > Agriopis leucophaearia. The sequence continues at coordinate 3,670,600 of OX421262.1, forward strand.
ACATTTAAATTGATAATAATCAAAATATATCCTATCTTATCAGGAGCTTACCTTATACATCACTAATTTTGCGTATAATATTAATGTAAGTATAATGCTTCTTCCATATTTTATCCTGATGAAAACACGTCATTTTTTATCTAGCCAATTTAATCTTTAGACCATCAGAGGCATTTTTGATGTAAACATCTAAAAAAGTCTGCACTCTTTACTCTGTGTACTTTCTACGTTTTTACTCTACATACAAGTTTAAACTCTTAAGATTATGCATTTTATGTAAAAACGTTTTGAAAACTGAACTTGTATAAAGAAATTAGAGGGCACACAGAGATTTTACATCTTATATCTCGGGGTGACGAGCGCAGTGCATTGCCATCCAGGGTTTTGAACTGTTGAAGTTCAAAACTCTGAGTGGCGTTTAGCTGTTATGGGCAAGCGCGAAGAGCCATCAGGCTAGCGACTTCGCTCGTCTCGTCACCCAGTATCATAAAAAAATGATAAAAGGTTAGTATTCACCTTCCTTTAGTAAATTAGTTCATACATTATAATGCAGAAAGTTTTGTCTTAGCACTCCACTTTGAAATACCTATTTGAAAAATGAAAAGAACAGTGAGTATTTGGATGTAAGAGGAAAACCAAGGTTGTCAGTGTGATAGCAAAAATAAAGAATGTAGGTAGTTAAGTGGTGCCGTGCTTTAATTGTCCAGGTCTCGACAAACTTCGTGCTTTGTCTCGAGTAGACATCAGCCAGCGGACGATAACCACGGAGCACGGAGATGTGATTTTCGAACTCAAGAGAGAGCCCGTCCAAAGGGGTTCCTCCACTAACTTATTTCACGACCTCTATGATAAGACGGGGAGAATGGTGAGTAACTTATTTTTAGGGTTCCGTACCCAAAGGGTGGAAACGGGACCCTATTACTGAGCCTACTCTGTCTGTCTACTTATTAACTGCTGTATCTTTCGAACCGTAATAATAGACAGCCTTTAAATTTTCACAGAATATGTAATGTTACGGCAGATAAACTAAGAAAAAAATAATAAAGTCAAAAAATAAAAAATAAAGGGAGTCCCCATCACAAACGTATTTTTGTATTTTCTCTAGTTTAAAAACTGTAATATGTGTAAGCGTCAAACTTGGCATGATTATTGTACACACTCTAAAGTATAACAACAAATAACAAATAATGGCCAAGTGTGAGTCGGTGACAAATTTATGTTCAGTACCTAGTTATAACTGGAAAATTTGGTTTCTTGGACGACCATTATATGTCTTTCACGTTTTTTTTATTGCAAAATTGGCTTGCGCTTGGCCGCCAACTCGCCTGATGTTAAGCGAAGATGCGGCCTACGGTGGATCACCTTGCCTAGAAGAAACTGAATTGAAATTGCATATATAACACATTTTTTATTGGTAATTATTGTATTTTGTGGTGGTACGGAGCCCTCAGTGCACAAGCCCGACTCGCACTTGGCTTGGGGTTAGTACTAAGCAGGAAAGTCAGTCTTATTATAGAGGGGTCTTTTCTAAATCTCTTCTAGCATTCAACAAACATGCCTATGGCTATGCCGTTCTCTTAATTGACTTATCTTTCAGGTGATCCAGATGAAGCCGAATGCTCGATATACATTTAGCACGCCTCTGGAGGTGTACATTGATGGCCAGCACGTCGCCAATCTGCTGAAGACTAACTGCTTCTTCAGCAGCACCCCCAAATACCTGGTGAGCGATGTAAACGGGGAGCAGGTGCTGAGGATATACCTGCCCGACTCTTGTCAGGTGCAGTTCTTGATACGGGTGAGTAAAAACAGACTTTACTGAAAACATTAGAGCTCGGTGTAGATTTAGATAGTCCGAAAAAGATTGGTCTTAGCATAAGTTGGGCTCTGTGATTCTTGTCGGTGGTTAGTCCATCTTCGTTACTCGCTTACCATCAGGACAACGCAGATTTTTGCAATTATTAACTGTTCTATTTTTAACCGATTTCCAAAAAGAAGGAAGTTCTCAATTCGACTGTTTTTTATTATTAGTTTTTGTTTAATTCCTCAGAACTTTCGACTGGTGCATGCCGTGTGGTCAATTTGGTCCAGTTCTGACATCCTTATGAAGTCAGACTAATCACGTAGTTACTTCTGTTTACTCACGAATTAATTTACATCGGCCCCAGAAGATGCAGTAACAGTGTTCGAGAAGGCCGTAGAAAAGGTGCCTGAGTCGGACTGGAAAAAGTACATGAAACTTTGAATTGATGTGGTTGGACTGTTATTTAAAAATATTTATTTAAAAAAACTCTACACACAGAACTTTTTATTTTAGTTTCGCAAAACTTTCTTATTGCCCCACGTACAAGCGTTTGTGAAATATCTTCGAACCGAAGCAGTTCACATAAATAATCCTTCATGATTTCAGCTGAAAGACCTGCAAGGTAACCGAATTGGTTCAATCACGAAGGAGTGGCACGGGCCGGAAAGAGAAAAATCCGACTTCTACGAACTACAGATAGACTTCCCCAGGGAACTCGGAGTCCAGTACAAGGCTGCCGTTATCGGGTTTTGCTTCGTCCTTGTAAGTATCATTATTGTTTTACTAGTAGTTTAGCCGCCAATGTGAAGTTGCAATCCTAATTTGTATTAAATTTAAAATCGTGGCCATATACTAATACAATGATTCAATCAATCAATCATTTATTGGAAAACTTTACTCAATCAATACTTTACTCAACTTTACTCTTTTTTTTCAATTTTATGAACGAACACATTCGTAGCGATGATAGCTCGGTGATTGCATAATCAGCCTTTTTATAGGTAGTCCACTGGCCTCCATAGGCCTCCCCAATCGATCTTCAAAAGGGCCGGTAACTACTAATTTATGAACTGTATAATATTTACTCATTAATTATAGCGTTTTAACATTTGCAGATTTATGATGTCAGTCGAGATGCTTTAACTTTGTGACGAAGAAAATCTGAAGTTCTTAATAGAAAAAAAAAACAATTAAGAACTCAAACTACTTTTTCGAAATGGCTGTTGCACTAGTTTTAAGTTGTTTTGTCCTATATAATTATGTATTTAATTTATTGTACGAACAATAAATACTTACAGATCTTTTCTCGTCTCTTCATTTCTCGTCACCTAGAAGATGCCACATACACTTTTCCATGAGGGTTTGCAATAAAACTGCACAAAACTTGTAACTAATTTACAAAACTTGTTCATCACCATTCCATAACAGGGGCCTTATAGGGGCCAGGGTAAGGCCCCAAGACTTCCAGAGCGTCTCAATCATATATCATCAAAATATGTACCATTCATTCACAAGCGTTTTCCTCCTCTTACCGAAATTAGAACTACAAAATAGCGGAAACGGCAAAGCAGTAAATTTGCGGAAACAGACCTTTTTCTGTTGTTCCATACGCCTTGCTTTATTCTTTTTTTCCGCAGAATTACAATCTTGGAGTTGAATTTTAAGGTTAAAAAGGTATTACTATTCCACGGAACACAGGTCCTAAGGAGGGCGCCGAAACAACGCCCGGTCGGACAGTACCGGGTGGGCGCTCGCCCCTAAAATTCCCTGGGGGCAGTGATTCCCCAGGGCCCAGATACAGTAGGTAAATAATAATTTTGAAGCTGATACCCACCTCTCCGACCCGGACAGAGGAAGAACTCTCGATCGATCAGATATTACTAGGCAAACGTGCTCTACTTTCGTGAGCATCACCGCTTTCGATCAGTGCGGTACGTATAGGATTTCATACAAATTTTGAATTGCGAAATTGAAATTTGTATGGCCCGACACGATAAAGGGTCGCAATTGTTTATCCTATATAAACAATGTACGAAAACTGAAAATACCTGCAAGTGATAAGGTTTATCAATCTTTTTGTAATCAGATAAGCGAATACATTGATAAAAATTTAATGCAACTAATATTTTAATAATTTTCTTGAGAACAATTAAAATAGATTGCTTTGCTACAGTCGTATATGAACGTCTCACAGCACAAAAGTATATTTTTCTTTGTCTTCAAAAGCAGTCAAATATATAGCCACAAGGTTTCTAGTAAAAATAAGTGTTAGAGTCTGTTCAGAAAATGAGTGAGCTTGGATTGTGTTTGAATGGACAAATTTCTCAATAAATAACACGCAAATTCACTCAACAAACAACACGATAATAGGACTGCTCATGATAGCTGAGTTTGAAATTTTTCAATAAGCAGAGGCGGATTACCTTTTAAACTTGGCTCTAGTTGTCCTTTTGGCCAAGTCCAATTTCTTTTGAACAGACTTCTTCTTCTTCTTTTTTTTCTGTTTTTATTTTTATTTGAGAGATAGATTGAATTAGAATTTATAGGTAAGAAAAATACGTGAAAATCTGCGTAGAAAATGGATAATATTGCATATAAAGCACAAGAAGTATCTGATGAATTACCACGCGAGGCGCCGCCTTCTTATTCATCAATTAGTTCACCGATCGGTAAGTTTGTTTTTAATTTCACTGTAGTCTGAGGCTTCACCATCCTCTTGACACCTCCTTCTTCACAAAGCTCCTCTTGGCTTCAGTAAATCAAATCAAATAACTTTTGTTCTACAACCTATCAAAATTCGCTAAAACTGCTGTTTCATAAATTTGGTCGGGAGTAATTTTTTTGTATGGCACGGCTATTTTTTTTTCGCGTTTTTCGATTATCCGTAGAACAAAAGTAAAACTTTTGTTTGCGGTGTTGTGTTTTTATGTACTAAGGCTGCTCTTTAGAGGATGCTATGCTAACTGATTACCACTAGCCCTGTAATTGCAAAAAATTACATAATATCTTTATTTTCACAATAAATTTTGACTAAATCTGTGTAGAAGTTATAAACACGAATAGGCGATTAAATTTTATTTTTTTAGTATTTTTATTTAAGTGTAATTAAATTGTCCAGGTCTAGATCAACTCAGTTCCCTTTCTCGAGTAGACGTCCGGCAGAAGAACATAACTACGGAGCACGGGGATGTGATTTTTGGTCTCAAGAGAGAGCTTACCCAAAAGGGCTGCACTGCAACCTTCTTATTCGACTTATATGATAAGACAGGTAGACTGGTGAGTCTGGTATTTGAAAAAATTGCTGGAAAATACCGAAACGATTGGCGCTATGTGTTGTGTATTTCAATTTTTTTACGGGGCAAAGACATAGCTCACTTCTTTTCCTAATTTTCCGAATTTTTGATCTTGTTCTCATGAACATCTTGAGCTTGTATTTCGACTTTCTCATTAGGGTACGCAGTGCATAATTTTCACTCAACTTTCAAGTATCTAAATTAAATAATAATCTATAAAAAACAGACTTGATAAAAAATTCAGAACTGTACCAAATTGAAATGAGACCACTCGGGAAGCACCAGTTTTATCCTCACGAACCGTTTTTGAACGATGGAATCGAAACTACACATAATTTATTTAGTAGTAAATAAGTAATTGGTGCAGGGCTAAGGATTGAACCGGATGTCGTCAGATAGTTAAGCGCACATGCTACCGCTCAGCCAACATCCCGGTTAACATCCTATCCCTAAGGCAGACCACAACGCTCGAAAAAACCATAACCGATGGGGAAGAAAGTTTCTTGAGTGGAGACCACGAACAGGAAGACGCAGCGTAGGTAGGCCTCCCACTAGATGGACCGACGACATCGTGAGAGTCGCGGGCATCCAGTGGATGATGCAGATGGCAGGCTGGTCGTTCAAAGGGGGAGGCCTATGTTCAGCAGAAGACGTCTTCTGGCTGATGATGATGACCGAGAGTTGGTTTCAAATGACGTCTTTTCCAGGTGATCAGCATAAAGCCCGTGAATGCGTGCTGTAACCCTCACTTTAAGGTGTACGTTGGTGACCAGTGCGCTGCCAAGCTGAAGACGAACTCTTTTATCAGTTGCACCCCCAAGTACGTGGTGACCGATGCCAGCGGGGTGAAGATACTCAAGATCCACACGCCCGGTTTTGGAGAGAATCAGAATCGGTTTCTGATACGAGTGAGTAATCAATATTGACTAATATAATAGAAGCGAAAGTAACTCTGTCTCGATGTCTGTTTGTTCGCTTTTCACGACTAAACGGCTAAGCCGATCATATAGAGATTTGGCAAAATGATAGTATATATCATGAGGACGGACCTAGAGTACTTTTACCTACTCCTGACGTGAAAGGAAACTGAATTTTTCATCGTCGTCGGCGTCGCTATTCATAAGACCAACAATTATTTTACAATCAAATCTATTTTGTTTATTTAGTGAGAGATATAATCTGGTCCTTTTCAAGGCATGAGTGAATAGGTATCTTCTAAGTCTGCGTGCTTCATCTTCGACCACATCGTCACTTACCAACAGGCGAGTTGGTGGCCAAAGGCCGAATTGCTTGCGATAAAAAAAAATGCGGAAATCCGCCAAAGCAACTTGTTTACTCACGACCAGTCGAGATGTGAGCGAGTTAATTTTACTCTGTACTTCGTGTACTTACAAATAAGTTGTTCAAATACGCATTATACCCTGTAATAAGCTGAAAGGAGTACACATCATTATGAATAACTTTTACAATGGGACCAAAACTGACATCGCGAAAAAAAAAACGCGGTTCCCTTACAATAAGTACCTATATTCTAAGGCTGTTCCATAGAAAAAATGTATGGAACAGCTGATATAAGTTGTTCATAATGATGACAGTGACTTCCTTTCGGCTTAGTACAGGGTATGTGTGTAGCCCTGTATAATAATCCTTATTGGTTTTAGCTGAAAGACTTGCAAGGCAACCAAATCGGTTCAGTCACGAAGAAGTGGAATGGCCTGGCAGACGAAATATTCTCCGACGCGAACGAGCTGCAAATCGACTTCCCCAGGGAACTAGGGGTCCAGTACAAAGCTACCGTGATCGCGTTTTGCATAGTGCTCGTAAGTAACCTTGTAACGAGAAAAAAATATCTCCTCTTAGAATAAGTACCTTATTCTAAGTTGCTCCTCTGTCGTAATAAGCCAATTACAACAATAACAATAATACCTACCGACGACGACAGCAACAACAATCGAACAACAATATAACATACTAGCCGTCCGCCCCGGCTTCGCGCGAGTGTGGGCTCGGCCTTCGGCCTCGCTACTAAATATAATATAGCCTATGTCACCCGGGGATAGTGTAGCTTCCCAACAGTGAAAGAATTTTTCAAATCGGTTCAGTAGTTTCGGAGCCTATTCATTACAAACATACAAAAATAGGTACAAATCTTTCCTCTTTATAATATTAGTGTAGATATATTTATAAATATATATATATAAAAAAAACAATTGATGTTGTTTTTCTCGCTAAAACTCGATGGCTGGTACGATTTGGCTAATTTTGATCTTGAAATCATAAGGTCATAGTAGCGAGGCCGAAGGCCGAGTTTTACGCGTACGAAGTAGCGGGTATCAGCTAGTACCTTATAATTATTATACCTATAGGTCGCCTTAGGTACTTCTGACATCGGTAATTATACAGAGAGGATCCTTCTCCTGGACTGATTATAAGTATTTAAATAAGCTTAATTATTAAAAAAAAAACACACTTTAAATAGAGCCGATCAGTCCGATCACAGAAATTAAAATGCATAAAATTAAGGAAGAAACATTTGATGTCTTGATAGGGGCAGAGGGCGCACTATACATTCAAGTGACGTCATTTGTTAGTAACCCGTACAAATTCAACTGAAACTCACTTTACTAGAATGGTACAGAGAAACCTTTCATAATCCGATCAAAAACTTTAAACGCTTGTATTTCAGAAATTTATTGGCCGATTTAAACAATTTCTGCAGTACGGGACCTACACGTATTACATTTTTACTAAACCTGTTAATTTTAACAAATCATATAGGTACCTGCCCGATAGCTTATTTCCGCAGTAGGCATAATTCCGAAAAAGAGATGCTGAAAACGCAGAGTTGTACGAAGTACATAATTAGTGGACTAAAATGACGTAGGTACCTAGAGTAGAATCGCGATGTTAACACCTTGGGTCTTTAGATCGGAACGCCCAACGACTCGGTAATCGTTCTGCGGTGTTGAACGCTGAAAATTGTATGAAAAACGACGTCTTTTTTCCGTCAAATCATGCGTTAAAACGAGCATAGCTCGACGCTGGATTGGAACCGCTTACCACAGCGTATAAATAGTGCCTTCCGTTTCAAAGGATCGTGCGAATTTATATACGACTAGCTTGTACCCGCGGCTTTGCTCCCATTGTGAACAAAACAGCCTATTGTCACTCAGGGGTCTTACGCCAACCTCTTATAAGCGATTCAGTTTAGGTGATTGCGAAAAGTTGCGCGACCCCTAACCGTATTTCACCGCGTTAAGGTTCGCGTTCGCGTGATTTTGCAAACTGCGCGTATTCGAGCCCGCGGTTAGAGTTAAGCGTAAGACCCCAAGGTAGTGTAGCTTTCTACCCATAAAACAATATCGGAATCGTTTCAGTGGTTCCATAGATTATCCCACAAACTCAAAGATTTTGAATACGTTTAGTTGGCTACAAATAAACTTTTTCTTCTTATTTCTTTAAGTCAGTTTTTTTATATCTATAGATAGATAGATATATCAACTCTTTAGGAACTCTATTTGTTAATATTAGGTATAAGTGTATATTTGGAATGTAGGTAAGTATGTTCTTACCTTCTTACTTAATAATAGAGTTTTTTGTCATTTGCAGATTCAAGAAGCAAATATCCAGTACAGAAGATAGCGCAGAAACGCTGAAGTACAAAGGAAAAAAAAAAGTTTTTTTTTTAACAATTATTTAAGAAGCGGCATCATCATCCATCACCTATCATAAAACTTTATCAAAAAAAGTCAAGTAGGTACTTATCGAACTAAAGTGTTAATCCAAACAATATTTTTTGTAAAATAGAGCAAATAAATGATTGAAATATAAAATCTTTGTTAATGTAAACTTGCGTTTCACTATGCTAATCAAAATTAATTTTAAAATTTCAGTTTGTTGTAAGGTGGTGCCATCTGTGAAAAGGCTAGTGATTTTTTATGAAATTGGTATAAAAGTCAGCTTGACTGTAAAACACAGAGTAAAATTTGAGTGTTGTTACTGAAAGTTAATAGATGGCACTAAAATAAATCGATACTTCGTACACCTTATTTCAGGATTCCAGTATTTACCTATAAGTTAACAAAGACTACGCTACTAACTTTACCAACTCTATTGTTAAATATCTGACCCGACCAAGACATTGTCCTGTCAACATTTCAATAAATTAGTTTGAGTTATGGTTTTGAGTTCATACAAAAATCCCATCCCATCCATTGAGTAATTTCCGGAAAAATTGGTATTAAAGTAATTGTAGTCATTAAGGTTCCGTAGCCCGATAAGGAACCCTTATAAATTCGTTTTATCCGTCAGTCTGTACGTCCGTTCATCCGTCAGTTTAAAAAAGACGCTTTAATTTCGTTAATCCTGAAGATCCTGTTAAGGATAATGGGACAAACTATTTAAATTATTGCATTGTCATCGGATATTGATAAGTGTGCAAAGTTTCAAATCAATCCGACGTTTTGAAAGGGGTGAAAATCAAGTTCAAAGATTCCGTTACATAGATACGTACCTACCGTTGTCAGTTTTTATTTGCCAAGTCGTGATTTTGTAACTTTTTGAGTGAAAAAAGCGGGATTCTCTCGTCGAAAGCGGGACATAGTAAAAAACCGTATTTATTCAGAAGTTTTTAAATATATATCATTTTATTTGAGTTCAAATTACGTTTATGTGACAATAGATAGCAAAAATTGCCACAGAAAATGTATTTTAGTAAATATATGATAATTTAAATCAGATTTACCCTTCGCTGCATGCACGGTTGAATTTTCCCCGAAAAGCGGGACTGAGCCTGTCCCGCGCGGGATATTTAATTTTGATTTAAAAATCAGGACGTCCCGTCAAAATCGGGACGTCTGGCAACGCTGATACATACCAAGATAATAAAAGCGTGTTAATACCTAATTTAAAAATAAAAGCCCTTCTTTTATTAAAATTTAGACGACTGCGAAACTTACGTGATCGCAAACCGTATCTCGGCACGCGTTCACGTAATGTCTTTCAGTCACATAAACTGAACCGCGTTTGACAGCTCACTGTACGGAACCCCAGAACGAAAAGTAAACTGGCATTTAAATATTAGCAACCTACTTAATCTTAGTTCGTAGTTCAGAACAAAGAATCACGTAAGTTCCATTTCAATTCGAACGTCCGAAAAATACAATATACCTACATACTTAGGTACATTCAAATAATTGAGCGAATAAAAACTTAAAATTGACATTGTTCATACTCGACGGTTCATTTTACGAGGTTTCTTCGCAAGTTCAGCAATAAAGCCCAGTGTTCAGTTCACATGACTCTGTGCCCCGTTTGGAGCGAACCACTAACTAAACTAAGGGATTAGACCAAACATGCCTAGCTTTCTTCGAATCCAGTACTTCACTGCACTAGCGTATAAAGGAAAGTAGAAATTGTCGCTTTTTAGTATCGATGCAGAGGTGCGTATGCGTCACTGCTAAACACGCATGCTCTACAAATTTACAGACTATTTTAAGTAATTAGGTAGAAAAGTGATCATTTTATTAATTACTAACATCAGCTATCTACACGTGAAAGTCCTGTCAAAATCGGTCCAGCTGTTTTGGTGTCTACAGGGACATACTCGTACATATACAAGGCTACTGATAATCAGTGAGCATCCTGAACCACTCGTACGAAGCGCTTTGATTCCACTTTTATTATGTGAACTGCTAGTCTGTGGAATGCGCTACCCGAATGGGTGTTCCCCTGTAGTTACAATCTGGGTGTCTTCAAATCTCGAGTGAATCAGCTCCTTCTAGGCAAGCGTGCTCCATCATAGACCACATCATCGCTTAACATCAGGCGAGTTGGCGGTCAAACGCAAGCCTATTTTAAATAAAAAAAATAAAAAAAACCTCTCAGTACATTAATACAAATAACTTTTGTTCTAAGACGAAATTCGAGAAAAAATATGCTGTTCCATACTAAAAAAAAAAAACATTCGCTCCCGACAAAATGTAAGTGTAAAACAGCTTGTTTATTTTCGCGAGTTTCTAAAAGTGATCAAGCCGTTTAGGATGTAGGAGATAATATAGAAAAAAAAAACATAACACACACCTGACAAACATTACCCTTTTCTTGGGCAGTCGGGTAAAAAGAAACCTAAAATTTCAATGTCACTTACATTGAAGTTCAAGAATTTAATGACTCTGGTCCTCAGAAAAAGGATTAAAGCATAGAAATATTGCTGATAAAAAAGAAAACTAATTAAACATGTTACATTCTTCACTCATATGCCAAAACTTTTGTTACCAGAACGAAACAGATATATTTTTGACAGGACGGCAAATTACGGGATATACAATATTTATGATACCTAGGTATCATGACAATATTTTTATGTAGGTAGGTAATGTAGGAATTTTAACTAGGGTTAAATGATTATTTACGGGATATTTACCGTGGTAAGGTGTGTTCAAAATACTATACGCAGTGATACAGTGAGTGTGTTTTGTCGAGACTTATAGGTTCGAGTTCGAGTTCCAGTGATAACCGTAGCAAAAGACTAAGAAAGAGGGTAGATCGTTTTGTCTGTACCTAACTTTGAACTTTTTCACCAACCACCCGCATTCTTCAGTCTTCCCGTGAACATGGTGCATGTAACTGCGCCGAAATATCGGGAGCTCCTTCCACAACCTTACCACGGCAAATATCCCGTAAATAATCATTTAACTTTAGTGAACAACCGTGATAGTTTAAAACAGTGTTTATTTTAACTAGGGTCCTGAAAAAGGCTCCAAATGCTACATACTATTTGACAGACGGCATTGTACGGTTATAAATCACGTGACGGATTTAAGCTCTTTATTATTCTGTGATCCGGTCCAGCTATGGGTAAACATTATTTTCGAGTTGAGTTTTGACACTGGAACGATGTAAACAGTTATCTTAACGTTTCTTGTGAGATTCACACTGGCACAATTATACTAATAGTTTCCGCCTAACGACAGTTTTAGGCAAATTAATAGCAGACATGATTTACGCGCTCCGAAGAAAACTGCTGGAATATCAAACTCATCTCCCGTAATTAAAAGCGAATTTGATAACAAGCTACGCTAACAGACGATGGAAAACTTTGAGAACAGCATGTTGCAAGCTACTTGATTGGATTTGAATAAGAAACTTGAGTTATTACTTGACAAATACTTGGTGTACATAATTCTATAGATCTTTTTTTGTATCTAATTTACGTTATTGAAACTACATAATTTATGAGGCAAATATGTATGTAATGGAATCTTTGAACTAGATTTTCAACTAACTTTAAAATACGAATTAAATTGAAATTTTGCAAATTTAGCAAGGTCCAATGACAATGCAATAATTTAAATAGTTTGTCATATTAAAGCATGTTTTTTTAATTAATGTTATTTATAATTATTAAATTATCATAAATAACAATACAATTAAAACATATTATGCACAAAAAAACATGGTTTGTTTTGACTTGATTCACGTTTACTTACGAAAACAACAATAATAATTATCAATTTAAAAAACCGACTTCAAAATTTGTAAATACCCAAATCGTTTACATGGATATCATATTTTTTTCAGTTATTTTGATTCAAAAACCATATCACTAAACCGATTTTGATGAAATTTATAAGGGACCTCTGAAGTATGGACTGCTAAACAAAAAAAAAAAGAATCACTTAAATCAATTTGTAATTGGCGGAGAAATAGGTAAACATACATTAAAAAAAAAAAACAGTGGTAGGTACTAATTTTAATTTAGTAAGTGCAATCCTACATACGAGTAATATCAAGCTGTACTCCAATACAGTGTTTATATGACTTAGTTTATAATACTAAGCAGGTATATCCTATTCAGATTCAGGTCACTCATCAACAACGTGGTTAAAGTCGATAGTGTGTCGAGCAGGGTAACATACCTTATACTCAGAATAACCGATCGTTATTCGCTGAAGGTCATACAGGTATATGCGCCGACCTCGACATACCCTGACGATGAAGTAAAGGCGTTGTATGAGGAGATATCTGAAGCCATACATACCTCCGAAACATACTTCACCGTTGTTATGGGTGACTTCAACGCAAAGGTGGGCACGCGGAATGTCGATGAGTTAAGAGTGGGGTCATATGCGTATGGACAGCGGAATCCGAGGGGCCAGCGCCTGGTCGACTTCATGGAGAGGGAGGAACTCTATTTGATGAACTCCTTCTTCCAGAAGCGACCATCCAGAAAATGGACGTGGATGAGCCCTGATGGATCGACCAAAAATGAGATTGACTTCATCATGACGACCAAGAAGCAAATATTCAATGATGTCTCCGTGATCACCGAATTGTCAGAGGCACATTGAATATCAACATCAAGCTCGAGAGGTCTCGTCTGGTGAAGTCCACGCTCCGTCCTGGTCATGCTCAAATCCAAAACCCCAAAGACTTCCAACTCGAACTGCATAATCGCTTCCAGGGCCTAGCCGAATGCGGAACTGTGGATGAATTTAACAATGGGCTGGTGGAAATTGTCCAAGCAGTGGGGTCCAAGTTCTTTAAGACCCCACGCCGAAAAAGACCTCAGAAGCTCTCAGACGAAACCATTAAGTTAATGGAAGACCGGGCTGAGATGAGACTGCAATCTTCAGCCGATATGTCGGAATATGGCAAACTTAATAGACGAATCTCGAAATCGGTGCGACATGATCTGCGTTCCTATAATAAAAGATGAATACATCTTTTATTATAGGGATAATAAGGTCCCTAATAAGGGACGCAATTGAGCGGAACCAGGGCTCAAAAGTGTTCGCGAAGAATTCGTCTATTGGGAAAATCCAAATGACGAAGCTGAAGATCGAGGATGGCGGTATCATTTCATCAAAGCCGGAAATTCTGAGAGAGCTCGAGAGGTTTTACGGACAGTTGTACACCTCAACACGACAGCCCATTGTCAGTACAGCTCAGGACAAGAGAGCTAAACTGACCCGACACTACACTGAGGACATCCCAGACATCAGCTTGTACGAGATTAGAATGGCTCTGAAACAGCTTAAGAACAACAAGGCGCCGGGTGATGACGGAATCACGACAGAACTACTGACTGAGTGCGGGTGGAAAACCGGTACTTTTGGTCCTCCAGAAGTTATTTAATTCCGTCATACTCGAAGGTACAACGCCTGAAGCATGCGATAGGAGTGTGGTGGTGTTCTTCTTCAAAAAAGGTGATAACACCTTGTTGAATAATTATAGGCCCATCTCACTCCTGAGCCATGTGTACAAGTTGTTCTCCAGAGTCATTACGAACCGTCCCGAAAGCAGGTTTGATGACTTCCAGCCTCCCGAACAAGCCGGTTTCCGTAAAGGCTGCAGCATCATAGACCACAAACATACGCTCCGCCAGATTATACAGAAGACTGAGGAGTATAATCGGCCATTATGTCTAGCGTTTGTGGACAATTAAAAAGCCTTCGATTCAATCGAGACCTGGGCAGTGTTGCAGTCCCTCCAGCGTTATCATATCGACTATAGGTATATCGAAGTACTGAAGTGTTTGTATAGAAACGCCACCATGTCGATTCGATTACACGACGAGAGCACGGAACCAATCCAATTGCAGAAAGGCGTGAGACAGGGAGATGTTATTTCTCCGAAACTGTTCACTAACGCATTGGAGGACGTTTTCAAGCTCTTGGACTGGAACGGATTGGGCATCAACATCAATGGCGAATACATCACTCACCTTCGTTTTGCCGACGATATAGTCATCATGGCAGAGTCGTTGGAGGACCTTAATACAATGCTCAGCGACCTCAGTAGCCTTTCCCAACAGGTGGGTCTTAAAATGAACATGAACAAGACAAAAGTCATGTCCAATGTCCAAGTTGTACCCGTACCGGTAATCGTTGGGAACGATACTCTCGAAGTTGTTGACCATTAAACCTATCTTGGACAGATTGTTCAGTTAGGTAAGTCCAACTTAGGCAAAGAGGTCGCCCGAAGAATCCAACTCGGATGGGCAGCGTTCGGGAAATTGCGTGACATCTTCTCGTCCAAGATACCACAGTGCCTGAAGACAAAGGTATTTGACCAGTGTGTGTTGCCAGTGATGACATATGGTACTGAGACGTGCTCCTTAACTGTTGGTCTTTTGGAAAAACTCAGAGTCACACAACGGGCAATGGAGAGAGCTATGCTCGGAGTTTCTTTGCTCGATAAAATCCGAAACGTAGATATTCGCCAAAGAACCAGAGTCACCGACATAGCTATTAAAAGCTGCAAGTTGAAGTGGCAATGGGCAGGCCACATCGCTCGAAGAACTGTTAACCAATGGGGAAGAAAGGTTCTTGAGTGGAGACCGCGAACCGGAAGACGCAGCGTAGGTAGGCCTCCCACTAGATGGACCGACGACATTGTGAGAGTCGCGGGTATCCAGTGGATGCAGATGGCAGGATGTCGTTCAGTGTGGATGATGATGATGATATCCTATTTTTAACCGACTTCAAAGGAGGAAGTTCTATGTTACACTGTATTATATTTTTTATGCCCCTCCTTCAGGCAAGGAGGAAAGTCATCTAAGGCAAGGGGGAGGGAGGTTTTAGTAGGTGCAATCCTACATAATATCAAGCTGTACCTACTCCAATACAGTGTTTAAATGAATTCGTTTCAAATACAAAGCATGTAATAAATTAACCTTTGTTTTTGTTATCGCGCGGTGAAATGTTTGCGTCAAGTTAAACCATGTTTTTTTATGCAACATAAATGTTTTAAACTGTATTATTCTATGCCGGTACCCCCGGCATGTTGCCTAAAGCAATACTCCCAGAAAATGTTCGAGAATTTCACCTGTTTCCTCAACAAAGCGGTTCATACCGCAGCGTTATTGTCTTCCCTAGGCTCAAGGCAGGCTCAACGCAATGTCACGGATACCGTTGCTGAATTATAAGATCTCAATTCCAATTCCATGGTCAAGAAAGGGCGACGTTAAAACCTTTTCTGATAAAACCTATTACAATTTCAACGTAAAATCCAAACTGCAATAGATTAGCTGTGATCTGCCAAAGGAACCTCTATAACTTTGTTTACTGAAAGCTCATTTTAATACAGATTAGTACCTTTCAGCAATAATTACAAGGAGAGGCCTATTACAGATTACGCAACAGTTACTTCCCATTCCGGGTGCTGGGGGGCTACCATAGTCTCAAAAGCATTAATGTTTTATCTAACATTGAACCTTTTTCGCCCTCTCAAAAGAGGGCTCAACTTTTTTCGTTTTCGTTTTGTTTCATACATTTCTGGGCTATCTGTCTACAAGTTATTTGAAACCTTTTTTCGTATTTGAGTGAAGCAACCTATATACTGCCGATTACTACCGATTTTAGTTCCTCCGCGTTTCCGCTGGAGGAGCTTTACTAAAATATATGGAACAATACGAATACGAAAAAAGTTTTCGAAATCTATCAAAACTTGTACCTACTATGGTAGAAGAGTGCGAGAAAAACTTCAATGTAAAATGAAAAAAAAAAAAAAAAAAAAAGTTGCCAACTTGAAAATGTTGTTCATGTTTGTGTAATAATGGTGGATTATCCAGTATGAGCAAGTGATATAGATAAATGAAAACATAGAACCTCTTTATACTGTACGCCAGAAATAAAAATTAGAAACAGATAGCAATCCCTTGCTTTTCTTGAACCATCTAGTGCCACAAGTGGCGCCCTCATCGCTAAAAGCGCGTATCTCTTCCAGACAACCGTTGCATAGAGAGAATTTACGTAAACAGGATATATTAATGAGACGACACACATATTTACGTGATGTTTCCAAAACTCCACAAAAGCCTCTAGCAAAGCCTTCATCACTTTACTAAGGCACTTTGATTTAGCTTGACTCTGACTTGTTTAAATACATTTTATAAAAATAAAATAAAAATACATATTTAAATACTCAACACCGGAAAATGCACAAAACGTGCGACGCCAAAAACTGTAATTTGGCAGGTAGGTTCAATACAGGTGTAGAGATCCGGTAAGAAATGATTTTGCGAAAGGACCGAATTAACGGGGTAAAAGAGAATTGAATGTCTATCTATATGAAAGTCTACGCATACGAGTCGCGGGCAACAACTAGTACAGGGGCCTTACCCCTAGCTCGAAAAGTTGACCAGCATAGGTGTTATTTGTCTGTACGGTACCATCAACTACGATAAGCGGTAGTTGTTTGATAGCCGCCAAGCTTTGCTATTTTCACGCACACACGCATAGTAAAACGGATTTTCGTTCATTCAAGTTACACGCTTTTAAACGATGCAGCTTAAATAAGTTGGTTAATTTTAGGTACCTATCAGGTACCTACTAAAATTTGGCTCGTAAAAGTGAAGCTAGGGGTAAGGCTCCAGGTGTACAATGAAAGACGCGTCCAAAAATCTGGCGAACGAGACTGGCTATTAGAGTAGTGTTGTTTTAAATATTGTATTTTTTTTTATTCGTATGATTCCAAATATGTATAAATTCTAGTGTTCACTAAAAAATGTCAGTCAAAAGACTGCACGTTAGAAGTGAAAACTAAAGTAATAATTCACCTATTCTACAAGAGATGGCGCTGTTTTAAAATACACGGTACAGCGTTCGGTGACGATGGAGCGAGTTCCATGATTTTTGTTCACCCAAAAAAGTGCTCAACGCGCCTAAAGAAGTACTCACTTCAAAAAGTTATGGTTATCAAAAAATACATTGAAGACGCTACGTATTAATTATCTAACTCATAAAATGCAGACTATCTGCGTTTGCATTTTAATCATTGAACATAACATATCAACGACTCAAAATATCTGCAAGTTTAGTGATATGGTTTATCAATCTTTTTGTTAACAGATAAGAAAGCGGATTGATTTAATGTATTTTTGAAACTTTTTGGTCCTTATGAAAACAATATTACTAAAAGATAGGTTAATAAAGTTTTTTATGTCGTCGGCGGCAAACAAGCAGACGGGCTGTCTGACTCAGCTAAGAAGTTGTAAATAATACTTTAATGCGTAGTGAGAAGTGTTTAATTATCAGTCGTATTTGTTTCACTGCAGGGCAATGTCATTTTTTTATTATTATTTTTTTATTAGAAAATTTTTTCATCAAGTTAACTGTTATTTTACCTATTGAATAAAGATCCATGAGGATCAAGATTATTAAGAATTACTAGTAGTTTTTCATTTTTTGTCTGGTTTTTTAATTTACAAGTGTTTGGCCTCTCCTGGTAAGTTTTGACAACCTGTGTTAGGAGAGACCGCTCTTTCGTTTTTACATTGAATTTATACAGACATTGTATATAAACAGTTTATATGTGGTTAGTAGTACAATATTTGCGCAAATAATTGAAAATATGGCGTCTAAAGCACTAGAAGTACCTGAAGAGAGTGTACCATCACGCGAGGCTCCACCTTCTTATTCATCAATTATTTCACCGTTCGGTAAGTTTATTTTAAACACTGTTATTTGCAGCTTTGTTAACCAATTTTTATTGTAATCTGCAGCTTTACACTAAACACATTTTCATTTTACTAGATTTTCCAGTAATAATAACTGGCCAATAGCGTGTCGAGACACGCATATGGTAGGGTTCCGTAACCAAAGCCATTATATTTGTAGTCATAGTACAGAAATTGATAGTTATAGAAAAATATATTGATTTTTTTATTAATATTATTGGCGTTATCTTTTAGTGTTTTATAGTATCTTCTGGATGTTATCTGAGGAATGGCAAGTGCATTTGACACAATAGCTAATACAAACTGAGTACAAGCTAACACTACTAAAACATTTAGACTACCCATAGCCCACCGAAGGTCTAAAGACAATCCAAATGTATTTAAACCTTCAACGGTTTGTGGGCAGCTCAAGAGTTGGTAGCGTATTTAGCATGCTGGTGTCATACCATGCTCAATGGCAATGCTTGTGTGTTTAGCCAAAAACTTGTAGTGTGGGTAATTTGTCCAGGTCTAGAACAACTCGGTACCCTGCCACGAGTTGTTGTCCGGCCGGGGAACATAACCACGGAGCATGGGGATTTGATTTTCGGAGTCAAGGCAGAACTCATCAAGGATGGAGGCTCTGCTTTATGTTTCGACCTATATGATAGGACGGGGAGAACGGTAAGTAATTTATATAATTTATAGTAAGTTATCACCAATATATTTTTTAACAATTGACGACGTCTTGAAAACCTCAAAGATGCTTAGTAAATGTAAATTCATAAAAGTTTTAGCAGCAGTAATATTTTCGTGAATATTCTTAGCATGACCAAGAAAAGTAATATATGTATATACATTTGAAAAAGTATGTTTTTTTTTTTAAACTAGAACAAGAATAAAAAAAATAAAGATAATATTAGAATAATAATAATTATTATGGGTACATCCCGTTTGGTAAGAATCCCATTTTATCAATATAAAAAATAGACTTTATATTAATGTCAGAACTGGACCAAATTGAAACGGGACCACACGGGAAGCACCAGCTTTCAAATAAAAAATAATCATCAAAATCGGTTCACCCAGTCGTAAGTTCTGAGGTAACCATAAAAAACCAGTCCAATTGAGAACCTCCTCCTTTTTGGAAGTCAGTTAAAAATAAGCTACAATAACACGAAAATAATAAGGCCAACTGAAAAAAATATCCAAATGTGTATGTACTCTGTGGGATCTGCTTGGTGGGGTCTTTTCTCCGCTTCGTTTAGCATTCAGCAAACACGCCCTACCCCCACTACACGCCCACGCCGGCTATGTCGTTCTCTTACACGTAAAATCGACTTCTCTCCCAGGAGATCAGGCTGAAGCCCGTGAACGCGTTCTGTACCCCGCACCTGAAGGTGCACATCAATGGCCAGTACGTCGCCAAACTGGGCCTGAACTCTTTCATTAGCAATTCTCCCACATACGCAGTGAGTGATGCAGGTGGGAGGAAGGTGCTCAAGATATTATACACGAGAGGGTGTCACCTGAATCAATACTGGCTACGAGTAAGTAAGAACGGCCTTTGAAAACAGATCTAGGGGTTGAAAACCTAGGGCCGTGCGGATCGGAAACCAAACAATTTTGTACAGTTTTGTCATTACATCAGGGGCTCTATTTTAGAATCACTCGTTGGACTTTTTCTATTCGAACACGCAAATAATCACCGGTGATTTCAAATACGAGTGGTTTGGTATTTTTGAATCGCTCGAATTCTGGGTTGCCGTAGTTCTGTCAGACTTTCTGTCGATCAATAGAAAAAGTCCTACGAGTGATTAAAAAATAGCGATGCAAAACATGACCAAAATGCTGGCCTCTACTTTGCTCAAAGGGTGATCAAAGCTATCCAATGCTATTGCTATAGGTACAATTCGAACAGGTGATAACGGGCCAGTATTTTAGAAACAATTCCAACTAGTAGCGGTTTAATAGATTAGTCTATTTTTAGTACATTTTTCTCTGTACTAATATTTTTTGTTACTTTAGAGCTAGGTCTAGAATAGTCAGAATTATTATGTCCGTATGGGTACTGGTTGGTCGTCAATCCATCCTCACCAAACCATCTATTACTAAATGATGAGTTTAAATCAAACGCAGATATTTTAGTTACCAAGAAACACTCTATTTGTTTCACTAATCAAGCGGAAATCAACCATAATACTGCCTTCTTGGCACGTATCTCAATGGACTCCATCGCCTACTTGGCTGGGAGCAGAACTCCATGCATGACCGAAGTTGTGCTTGGTAAAATGAAAGCAACTGTTCCGATGTGAATTATCGTCGCACTAACGAGAGGATACCCAGCAAAACTACATCAAACAAAAAAATCGAAGTGACGAAATGGGCTTGAACCATCAAACTAAAAGTAAGAAATCATAATATTTACAGACCTATTGCATTGGAATAACAAGCTTTGGCACAGATAGCGAACTGGTCTTTTAAGCTAATTTATTGTTAAATTTTTGAGAACTTTATTTTGTTAAGCACAATTGTTCAGATCTTTTTCAACAGACCAGCGATCCGTATCCAGACGCTACAGCTGCCCAAACGTCATAAGCCCTAAAAATCAGTGTATTTTAGTGTTATTAACACCAAGATCCATTAACAATAATGGTAAATCTTCCCAACTTAGTAAAAAAAGTAGTTGCAGTGACAAAACGGTAGCCACTTTCTTGCCACATGCGGATTTATTATATCAGTTTAGAAATTTACCTTCGTCTTTTGTGAAATATTTCCGTGGTCACTTTTCCGATTCTTCAAAATTATGTTTGTTTTGATTCCAGCTGAAAGACATGCAAGGCGATCAAGTCGGTGCAATCACGACAAAGTGGCACGGGCTGCCAGATGATACATTTACCGACTCCAAGGAGCTTCAGATTGACTTCTACAAAGATCTCGGGGTCCAGTACAGGGCTGCCGTGATCGGGCTTTGCGTTGTGCTCGTAAGTTACCTTGAAATATATGTATAATGTAGATATATTACGTTTTTCCTTGCCAATAAATTATAAATAGCCCTTGAAACTTAAAACACAGAAATGATATAAATCCAGTTATAGAATATGTTTGAAATATACCATACAATATACATACGCCTGAAAAGCACACCTCATCTATTTGAGAAGTCGGGTAAAAACAGACGTCAGGATTGCATTACAGCTGAACGCTATGAGTGAATGAGGCAATTTGACTTATAGAGCCATTTAACTCTAAAGCAATCATTGGATTTGAATTGCAATGTTTAAGATTGTATAAGATTTGAAAAATATCTACTTACACACCTTAATTATTTTTATCTTTCACAGCTTGAACCTACTGCCGAATTCTGGCCTGTCATCCTAGCCTATATAAAGTAATGACAGAGGTGCGATCACTACAGTTTTATTAAAGACAAGTTATATATTCAAAAAGCCACAATCAATTCGGAAAAAGATCTGAAGTTATGAGCTCTTCCAAATGTTCATCAAAGAAGAGCAAGTGTCCAAATAAAAAGCAAACACTACATAAACGATTAGACTGCCCATAGACTGTTGAAGGTCTAAAGACAATCCAAATGCTCAAGCCAACTATCAGTCGGCAGTGTACCCAATATGCTGGCGGCATTACCACGCTGAATAGCAATGCTTATGCGTTGAGCCAGAATCACGCCAGCATTTTGGTCACGCCTCGCATTAACCAGGCGCACTGAGAGATTTTCAAAAATGAGATTAGCTTTCGGTCCCCAAGGTAGAGATATATAAGACTGAAGTAAGAATGTTTTTGAGTTTATAGTAGAACCCCCCTGGTTTAATCAGCAACTTGAGAAACCTCTCAAAGTCGAGATTGGGTTTGTAGACGAGGCTAATCTCGCCGTGAGGTAATACAATCTATACGCACTGTTCGAAATGTCGAATCGAAATGGGATGACGATGGATGGATGGAGGATGGGACATGACTAAAATGCTGGCCTCTACTTTTCTCAAAGGATGAGAATTGTTATAAAATGGGGCCACCAGCATTTTGGGAACAATTCCCACTGGAAGTGGGTTATAAGATTAGTTTTGATTTAATTTGTTTTTCTCTACTTATACCTACATATTTATTTTTGCTATTGTAGTAACATCCGTCACAAATTCTTTTTTCATCCCCCCATCTCGGAATGAGTATATTTGCTTTTCGTTATCTGTGTGCAAAAGCCGTTTTTACCCGCTAGAGGAAAATTATAGTACATTGAATTTAGAACATCGTGTGCACTAAGTTTGTGAATTCAAAACAACATTAAACGTATTTACTTCTACCTCCATGGTGCCGAATTTATCATACAACCTTTTTTAATTTGTTAAAAACTCATACTCGGAACCTTCTTGGTGTACTTTTTTTTAATTTGCTTTGCGCGCGCTTTTTTCTTTTCACGTCATATTGTTTAAATCTTAGGTCATTTCCTCGCTGTCCGCTGAGGTGGGATGAAAAGTTACGTGTTGCACTCGAGTGCAAAGATTTTTCACGTCGTGCTCTTTTGATTTCCTCGCTAACGATCAGCGTTCTTATTTTTAGAATCTATATTTTAGAATCCTTCGATTGCTCGGTCATCAAAATGGAGCAGTTGGTAAAAAAGCAACTTTGCACTCTTGTAAAAAAAATATTATTTTTTTGAATACAAAGTAACATTAGGCGAGCGACTCGCTAATATCGACTAGCAAGTCGCTTGCTTGATGGTAAGCGTTACGCTTCCCCGTAACAGTTTGGTTAAGATAAGTTAGTTAACAACAACAATTTATTGTTAGTAAAAATATGTCGAAATATTGTTAATAAAATTATTCAAGTTGTGTTAACAGCCTTATGACAGTAAGTATCAAATAAAAAAAAGCTGTGTCACAAAAAAAAAGTTGTGTAATATCTATTAATGTAATATGTTTAATTTATTTTTAAAAATAGAAATGGCACCACTGGACGCCTGGCAGATGTGAAACATGACGGCATGAGAGCGTCATATCGTTTGCCGCCACGGCATCATCATCATCATCATCATCATCAGCCAGAAGACGTCCACTGCTGAACATAGGCCTCCCTCCCCCTTTAACCTCCACACTGAACGACATCCTGCCATCTGCATCCACTGGATGCCCGCGACTCTCACAATGTCATCGGTCCATCTAGTGGGAGGCCTACCTACGCTGCGTCTTCCGGTTCGCGGTCTCCACTCAAGAACCTTTCATCCCCATCGGTTATCAGTTCTTCAAGCGATGTGGCCTGCCCATTGCCACTTCAACTTGCAGATTTTAATAGCTATGTCGGTGACCCTGGTTCTTTGGCAGATATCTATGTTCCGAATTTTATCGCGTAAAGAAACTCCGAGCATAGCTCTCTCCATTGCCACGGCATACGAGTCAGTTATACTGCCAAGGTGCACCAATTCATGTTTTACATCAAAACTTTAGGTTTCTATAGGTTAGCAGGTAAAACCGTGGGGCACTTATATTTTTAAACATCAGCGTGAAAATAGGTTTTTCTTTCAACTACGTGTAGTAATGTCATCATTAATCACTACATAACCGATCATAAAGGACGTACTTTTTGCTTAGAACCAAAACAGTGCAGAAATGTTTTATGAAATCTCATGGTTGCACAGTTTTTCATTAATGCACTGTTTTTCATAATTTCATTTATTTTTCTTTCATTTAGATATAAATTTACCACAATGGTTTAATGTCTCCCATTAAGTTTAAAATAAAATGTATGCATTAGATCAAAATAATTATTTTTCACAAATAAAAAAATGCAAATTTTACTTTTAATAACTTCACATTTAATAATTGTAAGTTTTAAATTTTTGAGGAGAAGATGAATTAAACTTTGTTTTCATTATCTTGAGTTTTTTTTTATGGTAGGTATATTTTATCATGGTAGGTAGATTGGTAGTTGAAATAAAAATAGATTACGCACCTTGCTAAAGTGAGTAATTAATGCACTCGTCTTAATTTAGTGCCCTCGCATGCGCATGGGCACCAACATAAAACTCGTGCATTAATATCTCACTTTGCGCTCGATGCAACAATGTACTATACTCACCAAACCTTTTCTTACCCCGCGACCATACATTGGCTGTGTTGGCCCAATAAAGATTTCGTTTATTGTTGCGCCAACGCGTGTATCATGAGAACCAATAGGTACACACATTGGCGAAAGAATGAACGAACATGATTTCGGGGCCAACTAGCCAATTTGTGGAGGCAACATGTAAAACTGCGTTCAAAGTTTCAAAACAAGCATAAAGATGTTTATGTAAGTAATTTATTTTTAAGATTGAACGAAGTTAAATCAAGTTGTCAGTCAATTTAGTACAAGGCTTCAGAAACTTGAACTTTTTTAATTAAAAGTTAATTTGATACGATGTTACGATGATTTTAATTTGCGTGTTATGAATTTCAAGCAATTTAGTATAATTTGGTTTTATTTTAGAGAAAAACAATATTATGTAGGTAGGTAGAAATTTACCTACTAGAATAACTAGGCAATTAGAATAGGTAAGCAGAAGCATCTATACTCATTCAATCACTGATTGATGTCAGTAAGGTAAAGGTTTTCAAATAAAATCTGATTTATTATGAATACACGGTCAAAACGTTTTATGGCACTTATAGAGCAAAAACGAGCAAAATAACCAGCCAAGTGTGAGTCGGACTCGCGCACGAAGGGTTCCCGTATCATTATCTATAAAAACGGCAAAAAAATCACGTTTGTTGTATGGGAGCTCCCCTTAAATATTTATTTTATTTTAATTATTTATTTTTAAAAGTGAATATATAACTAAATATTCTGTGAATATTTCAAGCGTCTACCTGTTGCTGTTATCAATATAGAGCAAAAACGAGCAAAGAAATCACGTTTGTTGTATGGGAGCCCCCTTAAATATTTATTTTAATCTATTTTTTGTTTATTTGTTGTTATAACGGCAACCGAAATACATCATCAGTGAAAATTTCAACTGTCTAACTATCACGGTTCATGAGATACAACCTGGTGACAGATGGACAGACAGACAGACAGACGGAAGGACAGCGGAGTCTTAGTAATAGACTCCCGTACGACTCCCTTTGTGTACGGAACCTTAAAAAAACTGACTTCTTGACATAGCCGGATACTGGAGTACCCAGACTATCGTGAGTTGTTGTACCGTACTTATGTTGCATAAAGGGAAGGCCTCATTGGTATTTGTTCGCGGGGTAATCTTTCAAAGATACCCGGCTGCAGTGAGGTGCAGAGTGCAGGCAGGTTATGTGGGATTATACCCACAAAAACCCCCCCGGTGACCAGCCTTAGTGCTTGATATGGGGGCTCCAGGATCTCCAGAGGAACGCACCGGTGTCCTCAGCTATGCTCTACGGCTCCTCCCGAGACAACTGCGTGATGTATCGTCCCCTCCACTCGCGACAACGTTGGTCACATAACGTTATCGTTCTCCCCCTGTGCACGCTTAAGTGGACGATCAGAGCCCTAACTTTGACCATCCCGAGCCCGAAGCTCCCTTTTTAGTAGCCTTTTACGACAGGCAGGGGGAACCGTCGCTGTATCCTATTGCCTCGGCCCAAGGGCTAAAGGGGGAGGCTTATACTCAGAAGTGCACGTCTTCTGGCTGATGATGATGACCTACGTTGTTGTAGTCTGGCCCTAACACAACAGCAGGTAAGTTAACAACAGACCGTCGTTGCCTCGGCGCTTTGCCCAGGCTAATGTTGTTAATCCTCCTTCAAAATTCATAACCAACTAAACTCGCGCCAGCCCTGGGGACTCAGGGATGTAATAGAGTACTGCGGGGGGAGCATACCTGTGAGGGGTAAACAGGGTTAAATTATAAATAGTTTCGTCCACTACGTCGCCGGTCGCCGGGTTCATTATTTAGGCAAACGCGTGATATCTTCGAGTGAGTGTTTGAGGAATCATATTCACGTGGATACGCCTTGTATGTATTGTTAACCTTCATCATCGTGACCTAAATCTATCTATCTACTAGAAATGGCAAGACAGTATTGAGTAAGGTAAGGCTCGAACTTTTTCCGTAAATTTAGAATACACCGTGACAGAAAGCGTATATAAATAAACTACCGACCAAAGCGCTGATTATTTTAAATCATAGCTAAGAAAACTCTCGATCAATTGACCTTTCAAATAAAAATAAAAAAAAGAAATCAAAATCGGTGGGAGGAAAAAATTGCTTCGTGGGCGAAAATTTTACACTGTAGAAGAGGCTGTCGAAGAATTTCGGTGGTTATTTTTCGTCTTTTTCGTCTGCAGGGTGAATTCTACTAAAAATATCAAGCCTGATTTAGTCCTGATGTGGTCGCATCCGCCACCATATTTCCCTTGTTTGTCTTATCTGAGATAGTACTATAATCAAACAAAAAAAAAAACAAGCATCTTAATCATCATCTTTCATAGAAGCAACCACAGGAAGCAAATATACTTTGTCTGTGATAGTACTCCACAATACACGTAGTACAATATTACCTCCTACATTCGATTTTCAGGGAGGTCAGGTCTAGTATAAAAATTCACGACAAAGGTGTCCCGAAAAGTGCAATATGGGTTCATATTGTACTATTCGGAAACACAACCTAGTGATTCCTCACTGTATTTGTACTATTACAAATAGTACTAGTCAGTCGGTCCCACGTGAAATATCGTATGTGTTTGTGTGACCAGTGACCGACTATTCACCGCACCACTGTTCACTATGTATTGGCTATTCGGGAACAAATAAATCTCGGATTCGGCGTCCCGTGTAAGCAATAAATAAATCAGGGGCATCAGTAGCTCTGGCTTGCAATCGCCTCGCGGGTGCTGGCAAGGTTACCGCAGAGTCGAAGTAAGGGCTTAGGGGCGGGAGCTACGAATACCAGGCTTTATAAGATCCGGAGGTTGGGTCATTTAGATATACTTTTCATACGAACGTAGTAGTTTATATTTTCTGGCAATTTTTGTCCGACTTTGATGAAACATGGTAATTATATCTAAATTACGCAATTGAGCGATGGTGGCCGAGCGGAATCATG
Source organism: Agriopis leucophaearia (assembly GCA_949125355.1). Lineage (NCBI taxonomy): Eukaryota > Metazoa > Arthropoda > Insecta > Lepidoptera > Geometridae > Agriopis > Agriopis leucophaearia. The sequence continues at coordinate 3,698,206 of OX421262.1, forward strand.
TGCGCTTTACAATTTGACGGCACTCGGTTCGATCCTTGACCTGTATCAATGGCTTATTTTGTACTTAAATAAATTTTATGCGCAGTTTTAATGCCATAGCTCAATAACGGTGAAGGAAACCATCGTTAGGAAACCGGTATGTTCAAGAACCTCAAAAGTTCAGATATATGACATTCACCAACATACACTGGGCCAGCGTGGTGAATTAGGGCCCATCTTCTTTATCTGAGCGAAGGCCTCTTTCCAGCATTTAACATGATAGGCTGAAACTATGATGGTACAGGTTAGAGTACAACATTTTTTGTGAAATGTTAAAACGAAAGCATTCACAAATTACAGCAAAAATGCAGCATTTTGTAAGCGTTTCTGAGCAGATAACTAATTTTATGGTTTACACTCATTTCTGTTAGTGGTAGAGGACTTAAAATCCGGCACTGACGTCAGCTAACACCGGTTAGTGTACAACAGGACCCGTTAATGTAATTAGAGGGTCAAATAAATCTCACCGAGGATTGTTTTCGTTTATCTGGACCTTTCCACGGGCACTCGGTCGACAGCACGGTTGATTTAGAGCGCTAGCACACTGGCGATTAGCAAGTGTTTCAACGAAGCGATCGGTTAGACTCTGCTATTTGCTACAAAATGACTGAAGTAGGTCAGCACAACAAGGTAAAGCTACGAACCTCCGGTTTAAACCACAGTTTTTAAGTACTTGCATATTCATAGACCAGTCATAATCGCCATCATCATCAGCCAGACTCTCTCTCAGAACTCTCTACTGCTGAACATAGCCCTCCGCTTTAGATTTTCACTCTGAACTAGAGCCTGCTATCTACTGGATGCTCGACTCTCACGATTTCGTCAGTCCACCTAGTGGGAAGACCACGAATCGGAAGTCGCAGCAAAGGTAGGCCTTTGCTGCGTCTTCCGATTCGTGGTGTTCACTCAAACACCGTTCTTCCCCATTGATTCTCGGTTCTTCGAGCCTGCCCAATTGCCACTTTAACTTGCAAATCTGAGCAGCTGCGTCAGTGACTTGTTCTTTGGCGAATATCTTATTTCCGGATTTTATCACGCAAATAATCTCCGAGCATATTGCCTGCTGTGTAACTCTTGAGTTTTTCCAAAGGGCCAAAAGGTTTAGGACCACGTCTCTGTACCGTGTGTCATCACTAGTAACACACGCGATCATTTACGACCAGTATGGTTCAGTAAAATATCTGCTCTGGGATTGGGTGTTAGTTGTGTGTGTCTTTGTATGTACTTCATAGCATCTAGTGGTAAGGTAGGAATGTGAAGGATAATTCATTGTTTGTCTATTTATTTATAAGTTTTAAAAGTATAATCATATACCACAATATTACAAAATCATCATCATCATCTGACTATATTAGTCCACTGCTGGACATAGGCCTCTCCCAAGGCACGCCACTCATCCCAACCTTTGGCTTTTCTCTTCCAGCCACTGCCAGCTCACGTATATCATCACTCCAACGAGTCTCAGCACGTCCTGCGTTACGTTTGCCGATTCGTGTTCTCCTCTCTAGACGTTTCCTCCAACGGTTATTGGTTCTCCGATAGATATGACCAGCCCACTGCCACTTCAGCTTGCTAATACGTCGAGCTATGTCGGTAACTTTAGTTCTCTGACGAATTAGTTCGTTCCGGATATGATCCGTCAGCGAAACGCCATATTACATAATGTGCGCTATTTTTCTGCCAGATTTCATCAAAATCCATTCAGCCGTTAAGTCATAAATGTAAGCAAATAGATAGACCGAGTTTTTTTAGGATTATTGTGAGATGTGAATACGAATTGCTACGAGATGTTAGACTTGCGCTATCATGACGAGCACGTTGACCGATCGCCTCGTTGAAATTACCAGTGTGAGAAAGCCTTTATTTAACGCCCGTACCATTTTCGCAGCGCTATGATTTTTACGCTATCGTGGTTCGCGGTCGAGCGCGCAAACCGGGCCGGCGCCGGATGAGCTAGCCGGCTGGAGGCAACCAGTTGAGAGTCATTTTGCGCACGGCAAGTTATGCTAGTCACCTGACCTAAGATATTTTTACTGCAAGGCACTGTATCATACTCATTACAGCCGTCTCTCAGTCACGCACTCTGAGTGTCGCACACATCGCAACTAATTAAGTGTTTTAGTAAAAATAATTGTAATAAAATGCTTTCCTGTGTCTTTATAAACCGCACAAACTAAACACGCTCTGTGAAGGACAAGAAAAATGTTGCATTTCACGCGTAATTACTATATTTTTTACTAGCCGTCCGCCCCGGCTTCGCACGAGTGTAAGCTCGGCCTTCGGCCTCGCTACAAAATATAATATAGCCTATGTCACCCGGGGATAGTGTAGCTTCCCAACAGTGAAAGAATTTTTCAAATCGGTTCAGTAGTTTCGGAGCCTATTCATTACAAACATACAAAAATAGGAACAAATCTTTCCTCTTTATAATATTAAATTAATGTAGAAGTGTAGATATAAACAGAAAAATAATATAAGTTGTTTTATCTTAGGCGGCTGCTGTCACTACGAAGTGTGTAAGCGAGATGTGTAGATAGTCTTGTGTGAGAGAGTGATAGAGATCGCAACATAATCGACGAACAAAGCCGATTTCAGCCGATCACACGGCGGCGGCGTCGGCGAACCGGGTGCCACTTGCTAGTTAGTTTTTAAAGCAGTGTTGTTCGCCTATAACGTCTCTATTATATTAATTACATCTCACTGCACCTGACAATATCGTATGATTATAATTATAAGTTCCCATATAGGTACATACTTACTTAGAAGGGTTAATATTCCTATCATAGAGCTCATAACGAAGCTCGACTACTTACATAGGTGATAATTAATTAGGCGTAGGCGCAGTCCTATGTTTAGCAAGGTGGGCAACTATATTATGGAGTGTGTTAGGCCTTGGTTGCATCCCGGAGCAGCCTGGTTTCTTGTGAACATTTTAGTTCTTCGTCAATCATAAAGTATTTTTCAGATCGCTAAAGTTTCTTTTTATGAAAATGAGTTGGAACGAGCAAGTCACTTGCCTGATGATAAGGTCGACGCTTGCCTTTAATAGTTTAGTTAATAAAGAGGAAAGATTTGTACCTATTTTTGTATGTTTGTATGTTTGTAATGAATAGGCTCCGAAACTACTGAACCGATTTGAAAAATTCTTTCACTGTTGGGAAGCTACACTATCCCCGGGTGACATAGGCTATATTATATTTTGTAGCGAGGCCTAAGGCCGAGCTTACACTCGTGCGAAGCCGGGGCGGACGGCTAGTGTGTTATAATTATATTGTACTAGCTAATGCCCGCGACTTCGTACGCGTAGCGCAAAGTTATTACTGGACGGACGATTAGACTGATATATCCAAATATAAATGTTAGACTAACGAACACGAACGGAACTTTACATAGGCACAAATCCATCGGATTATTTATATCTACTGAATATTTTATAGATATAATACCTACACTTATGACATTATTGTAAATTTTTTGCTCTCCATTTTAATGCGGATTGTCATACTATCGTCATAGTATGATTTTAGTCTAGTTTTAATCTGACTCGATACAGGTATCCCGATATGTCTATAGTTTCAAATATATTTCAAGTAAATAATATATTACTTTCACTGGTTAAATACGTTGGAAGTGTGGAGCCATGGAGCCAATAAGGAAAAAAAATGGTATAAGTCAAGCGAAATGTCAGGCATGACAAACGTTATTATTGAATTATTAGTAAACAGTAAGTAGGAAGTATATGGAGCGGTATCTATAATTAATGGCTGTTATTTAACATTACTCCACGTAAAGACTGCCAATCAATGATTTCTAAATAATTTTTGCCCGCCTACTGCGCCCCTACACTTCCAACAACTAAACCGCTTTCGTTCACCACCCATTCAAAATAGCTGCTAATCATAGATCAGTAACAGATTAGATGCCGCGAGTTCACCTACTTTGCGTGTCTGTTATTGGTCCGTGGCAAAAATATATTCATTTTAATCTCCGTCGACTTGGTATATTAGCACGTCAGAAGTCAATACAAATATCAACGTACTTTACATTACGCCATAATAAACTGTAAAACCTCTTCAAAAGCAGTTGGCTGTCCTGACAATAACAAACACAAAAAAAAAATATTGGTGCAGTCGATCGGAAGTTATGCGGGTACATACATTTCGGCGATTCGTTTTTATTTACATATAGATTATATGGCAACAGCCGCTTCAGTCTTCCTACCTACCATGTCTGCGAGTAGAAGTCTATCATTACGACAACATTACTATAAAATAAGCTATATGGCGTTATAACTAATTATAAAAAAATAATTGATTTTTTACTATTTATTATCATAAATTAATATGGCCTATGTTTCAATCAGGTATTTTTTAAGCATATTCGTGGAAACTGCATTGAAATCCTTCTAGTAGTTTAAAAGATGTGCGTGGACAAACAAACAAACTGACAGCCGTCAGATTTGTAGTTCCATAGTTTTAAAATAGATTGCGTACTAAAACAATGTTTCGCGAAAAAAAATTAAATTTGCTTAAATTTTACGAATAATATTATTAAAAATGAAATAAAGTATTCAATAATTCTTAAAATAATGAGTATAAATGGATCGTAGTTTCACAAATATGAAAAGTGCGTCTATTATAGGTAAATACGACACTTTACCTGAATCACGCAAACGGCATTATTAAGTTAAACCGATATCAGGTATTGCTTCTTCTTGGTTAGAAGTCATGTGTGAAGGTATTTGATCTACACATTTATAATATGTAGGGATTAGAATTAAAAAGTTAAAGTAAAGTTATTGAATTTCTACAAAATGCAATATATATAGGTACTATTGTTTTATTTTTTCATTTAGGAAATATTTTTCATTTGTTTTTATTAGAATCTAAGTCTATTGTAAATTAATTATTGTTAATTGTATATTGTTTTGTTCGAAATACCTATATTAAACTTCGTATTTCATGCTCATGATGAATGCTCCAATTAAGATGTACTTATTTTAGAATTCGCATTATTTGTGGCAAATTTTGTTCCGCATTATTAATTGAGTTTGTCAAAATGGGTATGTCTTTTTCGACCATACAAACGACTGTTTCGTTACTATTCTGTGATAATAAGTTATAAGTTTTGGTTGGTAAAAGTTTCAAATTATTTGTCTGAAATAAAACTGTGTTCAAGTTGCATACTGACTCAAAGACGACTCATGAATTGGAAGACGCAGCGGACCGACGACATTGTGAGAGTCGCGGGCATCCAGTGGATGCAGATGGCAGGAAGTCGTTCAGTGTGGAGGTTAAAGGGGGAGGCCTATGTTCAGCAGTGGATGCTTCAGGCTGATGATGATGACGATGACTGAGTCAAAGATTTAACTCACTAACTTTATGAGTATTCGTAGCTTTGATTACATTAGTAGGCCCATTAAAAGGCAAGCTAGGGAAAAAGGCACGAGTAAAATAGATCAAAAATCTTAATTACTTACTAAAATAATATTTCAGATTGCTGGTTTCTTACTTTAATCAGACAATCAAAATAATCCTGTTCGATCAATGATTCTGCTCAAAGTTTTTTTTGGTTCTATGAATCAATCTATATACTATATGTGATAATTATATAAACATCTACATTACGAGTATGCCAATTTACAAATTATTATATAATCTAAATCGTTACTTTCATAACTAGCTTAGGTATAGCTTGAAGTATGTACCTACGGAAAAAAACGAATTCAATCCTAATATATAATATACATTTCGTAGAGTGTGCATCGGATCTGCATGATCTAATTCCCTCCTGCTTATTTTTCTATCGAACTGCCAGAGTGGACACGAAAAGACGACACCGCTTCATGGTTGATATTCGGAAAACCCGTACGAAGTACGCTTTGATTCCACTTTAATTGTGCGAACTGCTATTCCGTGGAATGCAGTAGAAGAGCAGTAAGAATTGTCGGTGATCCCAAGCTCACCGAACACCTAGAGCCACTCAACATGCGCAGAGAATGAGGTTGGTTCTCTCTGTATCTTGTATCGCATTTACAATGGGGAGTGTTCCGAAGAACTATTCGATCTAATGCCGGCGTCGCGGTTTTATCATCGCACTAGCCGCCACCGTTTGAAAGCGCATCCACATATTATCATAGACCAGTGGAAATCGCATACTGTGCGATTCACACGTTCTTTCTTGCCTCACACCTGCAAAATGTGGAAAGAGCTACCTTCCGCGATGTTTCCGAGAAGTTACAACATGGGCTTCTTCAAAAGGCGAGTTAATAGTCTTAAAGGGTCGGCAACGTATTTCTGATGCCCCTGGTGTTACAAGTATCCATAGGCGACGGTGACTGCTTACTATCAGGCGGCCCGTCTGCTTGTTTGCCACCTACATGCAAAAAAATGCGCTGCCTGAATGGGTGTTCCCCGGTAATTACAATCTGGGTTTCTTCAAATCACGTATGGATCGGTTTCTTCTAGGCACGTGTTCCGTCGTAGACCGCATCATTTATTAACAGGCTACATCTATTTGTCAGGCGAGTTGGCGGTCAAGCGCAAGCCTATAATCATACACATTTTTTATTGATTAGTCTTTTTGTACAACTAAAATGATTTAGAGTTTTTTTTCTTTATTCACTTATTTATATATATATTATTATAATACTTAATTTTCTGTTACCTATTGTAACAAGAGTATTTGAGTTTCGCCCTACCCACGGCTCCGCGAAAGAAAAGGGTCGCGTCAGACCTACCTACCTATCCTATCGAAAAATTTATATTCTAATTTTATGTTTACGTAAGGGGAACAAAGGGCGTTTCCAAGAATAACTTGAACAGGTTGGACAAGACATTTGTATTTCATTTCGTGTAAAAGCAGAAATGAGGCCAATTTTTTTTCAAAGATTCATTTAAAATTCTTGATAAATGATCCGATAAAATTGTCAGAAGTTACGTTCCACTTTTGAGATAAAAGGTAGGATTTTTCTATCTACCCTCAACCTTACAAAAACATAATAAATATCACTCTATTCTTTGTGTCTGGATAAAACATCTCATGTAGGTAAGCTTAGTAACTACCTACCTAAAAATATATTATTTTAATTGTCACCAATAGATTAAAATATGTTTGTGAAAGTTTGGATGGATGCAGAAACGGCTGGATGGATTTGGATGAAATTTGTAATATACATTGCTTATTTCCTGGATTAACAAATAGGCTACTTTTCATCATCATCATCATCATACACGATTTTCATCACCACGCGGGTGAAACCGCAGGGCGCAGCTAGTATGTTTATAAAGTACTTGTTTTTTTTTAATTCTATTATATAGCTGGCTGTTAATTACGGCAATCGATTGGCTTAGTGGCTGGTTTAGTAGATCTTATTTTTAATAGTCGGACAATCTGGTCGTGGTTGGTAAGACAGTAGTACACGGTCTTCCACCCCGGCGGCAATCACTAACCTTGCAATGCTTTTCCACACTCCTCGGTTCGTCGCATTATATAAGTTCTTAATGTTAACCTTCTCTAATACCCAAATATTGGTGCAGAATGCGGTTGATGGGATCTTTGGTGAAGGATTCTACACCGCATCTCCGCAGGGTGTCAATTTTGCAGCAGTCTAGTAGTCTCTATATAAAACTGGTCCCTAGCACTAAGTTTCCGGTCCATAAAGACAGATTGTAGAATAAGAAGAGATTTATGGTAGAACGGCTTGTCAAATGTCTTGGTGATGATAATTAAAACCATAACCAATTTTCCATCAACAAAACAACCGCAAAAAATTTGTTATTCAAGGCTTATATTTTTCCATTTTCAACGTCTCAAATAAAACAATCTATTCAACGGCACTTAACTTCGTTTATTTAACACAGATTTAAACTCACCTGTTCCGGAAAGATCGTAGTGTTTTTAATTATTCGCCGGCGAGAGAAGAAGATCTAAATTGTTTTTTAATTTGTGTAAGCGCCTCTTAATTGAAACGCTTATCACCGGTTTTACTTCCTCTGAATTACCCTTAAATGTAATTTATGTTAATTTTCACTCATCCGGGGAACTTTACGGTTTGCAGGCGAGGCGATGTGCGAGAGATCGAGGTTCCTGGAATATCTTAGTTTAGTACGGAAACGTTTAAATAATTCCTTAATTTTCAGATAAATCTGTGATTTTATGTTAACTCAGGTCAGGACCCCTTTTTAGTAAATTTTTATAATATACCTGATCTCTATGTGTCACGAATACGGATGATATCCATTCAATCGATTGTAGGCGGTACTAATTTGTACTATCATAGATAAAATATCGGTGCTTCTATGAATGAGGATGAGGAGTTTTTTAGTGGTACCATAATAGTACTATTCAGATTAGACAACAAAATGGTAAGGTGCCGTGGTGGGTGCGAACGCATCGGGCTTGATGCCTTTAGTCTAACTCTTCCTGAAGACCTAAACGAAAAGCTTTTCTCTTCTGACTGCTCCGGTGGCTCAGTTGACTGCCCTGGTAGCTCAGTTGACTGCCCCGGTAGCTCAGTTGATACTTGGTAGTGAACCTACCTTCTGCGCTTGAGAGCGTGGTTTCGATTCCCATCTATGACAAACATTTGTGTTTGTTCTATGTCTGGGTGTTAATATCTATTTAAGTATGTATTTAAAAATATATATGCACGTATATCAGTCTCTGGTTGCCATATTAGAAGCTTTGCTTAATTTGGAGTCAAATGACCGTAAAAATTTCCGAGATATATATTTTTTCTGCTGAAGACGACCCTACCGCCCTTTTTTGCAAGTGCATTATTATTTAGTTCATTGGTGCCACTGCAAGATTTTTAGTGTGCTTGAAAAATAAGTAAACGTGAAATATTTTACGTAAAAGTTTTGGCGTAGTGGTTTAGCGGTATAGTGAAAAAAGTTGTTGAAATACAGATATATTTTAACACGAACGCTATTTGTGAATCATTTCAAAGCAACTCCTCCCTTTTTCTTTCTTGTTTGTTTGATATGAGGGTACTACTAAACACTTCACTAATAATGAGGACAAGCACCTCGTTATCACCATAATCAGCCTCTCTCTTATGTTCAGTAGTACTCTTTCTTAGTGCTGGATAGTGCCTCTCCCAAGCCGTGCCACACTGTTCGAGCTTCGGCTTTTTTCTTCCAGTTCAAAGATTCGAAGACCCTCTTCAACACGTTTACCCCAAGGTTTACCGTTACCTAGCACCTACCTACAGTAAATTAACAACTACGTTTCAACCAAGCCACCAGTTCTGGCAAACAAAAGCCTATTAACCCAACTAGCATGTAGTTCATTCACACCCGTACTTACACACCCACTGAGACGTGAATGAATTGAAACTCGTATCAAAGGAGTGGCATGACATTACAGTAATTTGTGGCTTGTTCACTTTGTTCTATTGTATTTCTGTCATTAAGTTGGCAACTTAGCGACGAATTTGAAGTGACATTGTTTAATGAAATTGACGTAAATGCAGAATTTGTAGTGTCTGTCCAAGAGCCCCTAGTAGTCGTCTCCCATGTGCAACCCATGTTGCGCCGTAAGTTTAAAATAAAACATAGTCTTTAACAAAAGTTCCGTTTAAATACCAGTAAAGGAAACTATCCCGAAACCAATACGCTACTATATTACTATCTAAATACAATCGAATACCATTAACCATTTGCCTTGCCAGTATACTGGTGGTTTAGAATTTTGCAAACAAGCAATGTAAAGCGTACAGGCATGCCTATGGCACAGCGCGGTGCAAGTCGTCTGTTGACCTCTAGCGTCAACTGATATTTTATTTGTATTACATTGCGAACATATTTTTTGTAAGCATACCAGGAAAAAAAAACTGCTATTTGTGGTCTCGTGTCAGCAATCTCTAGGTACCACTATTACTAGTCTTCATTTTCGAGAGCGTTTCTCTTACGCCATGTATCATTATCATCATCATCTGCCAGAAGACGTCCATTGCTGAACATAGACCTCCTCCTTCAACCTCCATCCTGAACGACGTCCTACCATCTGCATCCACTGGATGCCCGCGACTCTCACAATGTCGTCGGTCCATCTAGTGGGAGGCCTACCTACATTGCGTCTTCCGGTTTGTGGTCTCCACTCAAGGACCTTTCTTCTCCATCGGTTATCGGTTCTTCGAGCGATGTGACCTCCTCATTCAACTTCAACTTGCAAATTTTAATAGCTATAAACCTTGTATAATATTCCGTAACCTTTGAATATAGATAGCTTGGAGAGGTTTAGGTACACCCCCAGTTAGGCAAATCTCCCCAACATTAACAACAACATTATTTATATTTAACCAACTTCAAAAATGGAAGGGGTTCTCAATTAGTTTTTTATGTTAAAAGCCTAGATAATTACTGTAATAATTATAATGTTATCCTTGTTTATGTGGTTTTTAATAAAGAGTTATTGTATTGTATGTTTGTAACTTCAGAACTCGGTCATTCTATAAACCGATTTGGTAAATGTTTTATTAAGCTATTGCATAGCTTCTATCGCGGGCCTTGAGCGTGGAGACCGAATCCAGAAATTCCGTAACGAAAATAACCTAACACCCCCCCACTCGCTCACTCCTCTTACCGCTAGATGGCGCTGTAAAATATGTTTGATAAAAGAACGACATACATAGAGTTGTAAAACCTACATAATTTTATTTGTTACAAGTAAATAAATAATTATAATTGCATAAGTTGATAAAAAATGTTATGCAATAGCATTACCGCGGCAGTCCCCGAATGACACGTCTTTTTTATTTATTTACAAGGTTATACTTTCAAATTGTTCCCATAAAAATTTTAGTATCATATCAGCCTTAGGACTTCCACACAAAAAAACACAAATGATAATTATTTTAGTCAAAGTGTTGAATAGCGAGATTGAGGGCGCACAAGCTTTTAACAAACGCCCACTATGCTATTTTCAGCTTTTCGCTTTTCTCTTTTAAACTGGTATTTAGGTACCTACCATTTATCTTTTCTATTCAATCAGTAGACCACAAAGGTCTACGTTGCCACAGAATGCCTAACAGTATGTAAGGTACAGGCATCGTGATAATGATCCGAATTGTGTGGAATTGTGGAATGAACCGAGTCAATATAGGTTCTAAGCGTTCGTTATTTAGACGGGAAATTGAACTTCCGAGGCATGTGTTTGTTGCATCACCCGCAGAGCATTGGTTACTCGTAATTTTGGCTAGGGCTTTGCATACGTGCTTGGACGCCTAACTCTTTTTTATTTATTTAATTATTCAATAATAGGCTTGCGTTTGACCTACTCGCCTGATGTTAAGCGCGATGCGGTCTACGATGGAGCACGCTTGCCTAGAAGAAACCGATTCACTCGATATTTGAAGACACTCAGATTGTAACCATCGGGGAACAGCCATTTCGGCAGAGTATTCCACAGACTAGCAGTTACCTCAATAAAAGTGGAATCAAAGCGCTTATCGTACGGGTTTTTGGAATATCGACCATGAAGTAGTGTTAATTTTTCGTGCCCGCCCTGGCAGTCCGATAGAAAAATGGAGAGGAGGGAATTAGATCATGCAGAACTCAACTTTGATCTGGCAAAACTAGAAAAGTATACCTTATGGACCCTCGCGGTTTCACCCGCGCGGATTAATCCTTATAACATCAGCTATCTGGCGTTTTTCTGTTTTATTTTTTGTTGTTGTTCCGTCTATACTTTCTCCGACACATGCCGAAGACATTGTTAGACCCACTGAAGTGAGAATTTTGGTTAGACCAAGAGTACACTTCTATTGCATAGATGTTTACCTTTTTTTTTTGTCTACGATTATCACCTTAAACTAATACTACTTATAATTTGACTATACACATATATTATATATTATACAATTATACATAATTAAAAGATATAATAATTGTAGTAGAACGATTTTTTGTTGTTTTTTTCTTTGTTGTTTTGTTTATGTTATAGTCACCCAAGTATCTATTGAGCTGTAAGAATTGTCGATGATCTCAAGCTCACCGAACACCTAGAACCGCTCAACATGCGCAGAAAGGTTGGTTCTCTCTGTATCTTTTATCGCATTTACAATAGCGAGTGTTCTGAAGAATTATTCGATTTAATGCCGGCGTCGCGGTTTTATCATCGCACTAGCCGCCAACGTTTGAAAGTGGATCCACATATCATAGATCAGTGGAAATAGCATACTGTGCGATTCTCATGATCTTTCTCGCCTCACACCTGCAATATGTGGAATGAGCTACCTTCCGCGGTGTTTCCGAGAAGCTACAACATGGGGTTCTTCAAATTAAAGGGTCGGCAACGTATTTGTGATGCATCTGATGTTACAAGTATCCAAAGACGGCGGTGACTGCTTACCATCAGGCAGCTGGTCTGCTTGTTTGCCACCTATGGCGTATTTTTTTTCCGTTCTTATTTTTTCTCTTCTATCAGCCAGTGAGAGTCCCGAAAAAATCGGTCCAGGCGTATCTGAGTCCAAAGGGAACAACACATATACTTAGGTACATACCCACACATCACACATGGATTTTTATATATAGACATGGACAGAGATATATACTTACCTTTGTCTATGATATAGATTTATAGGTTATGTATATATTATAACCACTGTAAAAATATTTTCCGCGGTTTAAGGTTTGGTTAAAATTTACGGCGAAAAATGTAGACTAGCGCCAATTATGACAACTCAAACAAATACTCGTATTTATTCAACTAGATAAATTTCCAGGTGTGATCTCTGCACGCTAGACAGTTAGAGCAGCGGTTTACCGTCAGCTTGCCTTTTGCCAACTCTGCCTTTTATCCAAAAAAATAACGAAATACACAGTGAATAGAAAACCCGTGCACTGTGTAATGGAACGCCCGCTGCAATCGAATAGTGCCGAATGAAAACTAAACAAAACGACTAGCATCAAGATTACGTGATTTTAAAGTTAGCATTTTATATTTAATGGTAATTTTTTCGCATACATTTCTACGTTTCGCTTGGATTATTTTAAGCCATTGCCGCAAAAATAGGGGGTTATACGTGTTATGAATATTTTGTACCATATTGGACTTTAGAAGATATGATATACGATAAATAATAACAATAATAAAATAAAAACGCAGGGGCGGTTTTATGGCGAGCCATCTGTAAGTGGCGACACCGCTTACTTCGATTCCATGGGGCTAAATGAGACCCCGACCCCTGGCTTGCCTTAACCAGCCGTCGGGGGTGGAAACCGCAAGAGCTTAGAACCTAAGCTCCAGGGTGGAAGTGTTAAAAGGCATAACGCTGCGAGTAGCTCTTAGTGAAAGTGCAGCACACCTCTCGACACCCTAAGCCACACACACCAATGTTGCCCCTCCGGTGCCAAGATACGGCAACCTTTATGGGGGGCCCATTTAGTGGGTGGCAAGTCATCATCTGCCTAAATATATTTTGAGATGAGACAGAGTAAGGCAGGTGCCATTTCTCATCCCATAGATCTTTTATCCCATTCACAAGTTGTTCACCTCAATAGACCAGTTTATTTTTATTTTATACTGTACAATAGTTTAATATTTCATTTTATACACATTCCATAAGAATTGTATTTTTTTTATTCATCAGGGCCTCTTGGTGTTGGCTTCGGCTCCACCAATACCTAACAAATGTCCGGGCCAGACCCGAGATTAGAAATAAAAATAAATAAACATGTTTTGACACTTTTAAATTATACATAATTTGAATTAAAAGTAAATAATATTAAATCTAGAATAAAAAAAAAAACAAATACGAGACAAAAACAAATTTAAAAAGTCTATATAATAAATCAATAAAAAAAAATTACACACAATTTAAATTTATGTTGATGACAGGTGACTACAATTGCTGATACCTTATCTTCCGCCGGCAAATGTTTGTAACAAATGAACGTTACGACAGACCTCGGATAGGTCCTGACATCTAAAACGAGAGCCCTAAATCCATGCCGCGATTACTCCGCGGATCGCGCCTCTAGATAACTTTGTAAATTGCATTTTGTAAGTAAAATTTATTGAATCCCCGCCCGTCTTGCCCCGCCTTGTCTCTACCAATCACGTATTAACTACAGGACAAGTAAAGCAAGAACTCTACGGATTAAAGAACTTCGAGAGTGCACGTTCGACCCTGTCATATTGCGACATCTAGTGAAGAATCGCGGAACACGTTCTTTATATTATGTAGTTGTGTTTGAGTTTGGAATGAAAAACGTTACAAATACTTCGTACGTAACAATAAAGTGTATTATTAAGTAGTTAAGGCATATTTTTAACCGACTTCCAAAAAGGAGGATATTCTCAATTTGAATGTTTTTTTCAATGTTTGTTACCTCAGAACTCCTGACTGGGTGAACCGATTTTGATGATAATTTTTTTATTTGAAAGCTGCCCATGTGGTCCCATTTCAATGTGGTCCAGTTTTGACAGTTTTATGAATGCGGTTGTTTAAATTGATAATTATAAAATAAATAGCTGATAGGTTTATAACAACTCTCTTTTTTTAATTTTTCCGTGCTAGGTTGATCAAGTCCTTCGGTTCATTTGTCCATGGTTCCCAGCTTTGACCGACAACTCTGCGATCCGCGATATCAACTCGACAAAGGTTAAATATCTTTTGTTTAACTTTCGTGAAATGTAGCCGCGTTCCTCATTTTCCTCGAGTGAAACGGGGTGAGCTTTCAGTGAACAAACCAATTACATTTCAGTACACATTCGGATCTTATAATAACATGTAAAATTTCGATGTGTATTGCCAAACAAGGTTACAAGTAAAACGGTCCGTTATACTATCATCATTATGAACTACTTTTTCTAATAGAACCCTGAAATCACCATTTTGTCGAGTGTTAAATAATAGGTCGGGGAAAAAGTCTTTTCGTATTTTGTATGTATAAAGTTGTAGTAAAAATCTCATCGGTTGTACTGTTTGTATCTGGCTGGTTTTGATATCATTAAAAATATGACATTTTAAAAAAGGAATACAAAAAGTAAAAAGCAATTTCCCGCCATTTTTCAATTGTTTTCTTGTTCGATAAAATGAGTGAATCTAACGAAGAAATTCGATATATTGTGAAATTTTATTACAAAAAAGGAAAAAATGCGACACAAGCCGCGAAAAAAATTTGTGACGTTTATGGACCTAATGCAGTGTCATCAAGAGTAGCACAATGTTGGTTCAAGCGTTTTCAGTTCGGGAATTTTGATGTCAAAGATGCAGCTCGCTCTGGTCGCCCTGTTACGGATAAAGTCGATGCCATTTCTGAAAAAGTGGACCAAGATCGGCATATTAGTAGTTACAACGTAGCTGAAGAACTGGGGATTGATCACAAAACAGTTTTGACCCATTTGAAAAAAACTGGATATACAAAAAAACTCGATATTTGGGTGCCACACGAGCTCACTGAAAGAAACCAAATGAATCGTGTACTCATTTGCGATTCTCTATTGAAACTTAACGAAACCGAACCGTTTTTGAAAAGATTGATCACTGGTGATGAAAAACGGATCACCTACGACAAGAATGTGCGCAAACGATCATGGTCAAAGGGCAGTGAAGCACCACAGACTGTAGCGAAACCCGGATTAACACGTAATAAGGTGATGCTGTGTGTATGGTGGGATTGGCAGGGCATCGTTCATTATGAGCTTTTACCGCCGGGCAAAACCATCGATTCGGATCTCTACTGCCAACAGCAGATGAGACTCAAACAAGAAATTGAGAAAAACGGCCGGAATTGATCAACAGAAAGAGTGTGGTCTTTCTTCATGATAACGCCAGACCGCACACATCTTTGGCCACTCAGCAAAAATTTAGAGAGCTTGGTTGGGAAGTGTTAATGCATCCACCATATAGCCCTGACCTTGCACCCTCAGATTTCCACCTGTTTCGATATCTTCAGAATTCTTTGGGTAGTGTTAGATTAACATCAAGAGAGGACTGTCAAAACTACTTGTTGCATTTTTATTGATCAGAAGTCCCAAAATTTCTACAGCAACGGGATCATGTCACTACCTACAAGATGGCAACAAGTTATCGAACAAAATGACACATATATATTATAATTAAATGTAATTAAACTTGAAAAAAATATGTCTTGAATTTGTTTATAAAATACGAAGAAAATTTTTCCCCGACCTTATATAATAACCGTTTTCTCTGGAAAAACTTTTTTTTTTTAATGGTTTAAGGATTGGTTCCGTAGTAAAAGTTGTTAGGTATCTTGGACAGTTTGTTCAGTTATATAGGTAGGTCCAACTTAGGCAAAGAGGTCGCCCGAAGAATCCAACTCGCATGGACAGCAAAATTAAGGCAGAGCAAGTGAAATTACGTGTCACCTTCTCGTCAAAAATGCCACAGTGCCTAAAGACAAGGGTCTTTTTCTTGTTTTAATGAACTTGGAAAGAAAGTCTTTCAGTCGTAATATTAAACAAGTTTACATAGTATTAAATAGCGTCAAAAAAGTCATAGTCACAGTCGGAGTTAAGCAAAGTAAGTCATGGTCAAGTCACGGTACGCGGTGGTAAACTCATGCCCCAGTAAAATGGTAAAGACTTAATAAGAGGCTTCTATGGAGTTTTGAAACAACACGAAAAGACATGTTTCACTTCGTTATATATCACTTGGGTAAGTGAACACGGGAAATGGAGAGAGCTATGCTTGGAGTTTCTTTGCGCGATAGAATCCGAAACGTGGATATTCGCCAAAGAACCAGAATCACCGACATAGCTATTAAAATTGGCAGGTTGAAGTGGCAATGGGCAGGCCACATCGCTTGAAGAACTGATAACCGATGGGGAAGAAGGGTTCTTGAGTGGAGACCACGAACCAGAAGACGCAGCGTAGGTAGGCCTCCCACTATATGGACCAACGACATTGTGTAAGTCGCGGGCATTCAATGGATGCAAAAGGCAGGATATCGTTCAGTGTGGAGGTTCAACCTCCACACTGAACGATATCCTGCCTTTAGGGAGGCCTATGTTCAGCCATGGACGTCTTCTGCTAATGATGATGAAGTGATCACATAAACACGTGCACGTCCATGAGCACATAATAAAATCAGAAACCACCATTATTACACAAAACACTCGAAAATACACAAGTTTAGGAAAATTATGCAACGCCGACATGTTTTTTTCCACGTTGGCGCCAAAACTAACAAGGGTCTTTAAGCCAGTGACCTATGTGCCAGTGAGTTGCCAGTTCCGCTAGGAGTAATAGCGTTCCGTGGTTGCCTGTGATGGCATAAATGCACTGAGTTTAAGAAGATCTTCGTCATTGCATTAAATGGTACTGAGACGTGTTAATAAATAAACCACAGAAAAGATTTTACAAAAATAAATATAAAATAGGTAGGGTCTTATCGCAACTAACTATTGCAGAATTGTACACCTTGCACAGTTCTTGGATACTTTTTTTTTCTTCCCTTGTCTTCAAAATAATCCTCACTACAATAAATCTGCAGCGACTCATTGTTATCGCTACATCTCGTAAGGGCGTGGCGCGACTATCAGCGCGCAGCAGCGATGGACGATAACACGCGACGCTCGCCGGAAGGGGGCGCGAACAACGCTTACCACGCCACCACACGCAAGTGGGTATTTTTAGCGAGTCTTTATTTAAAGCTGTGATTATTTGTACATGTAAGGTGCAACAAAGAAAATAAAAAATACTTGACTAAGCAGTAATTATTCTATATCTTCTTTTCTTCTAAAGAATAATTAACACTATTTTTAGTCTAATGTCACTAATAAATAATTGTTGAAGAGGTTTATCTTAGTTGTAAATCTAGAGGTTACCAGTTAACCTGTCGTGTACCACCAACCAGTGTAGTACTTAGTGCTAGGTTGACAGGTTAACATCAGTGCTAGGTCTAGAGGTTTATCTTAGTGCTAGGTCGAGAGGTATACATCAGAGCTAGGTCGAGAGATTTATATTAGTGCTAGGTCGAGAGGTACCGATACCAATTATAGGTCGAGAGATTTATCTTAGTGCTCGGTTGAGAGGTTTATTATAGTGCCAGGTCGAGAGGTTTATCTTAGTGCTCGGTTGAGAGGTTTATTATAGTGCCAGGTCGAGAGGTTTATCTTAGTACTCGGTTGAGAGGTTTATTCTAGTGCTAGGTCGAGAGGTTTATCTTAGTACTCGGTTGAGAGGTTTATTATAGTGCCAGGTCGAGAGGTTTATCTTAGTGCTCGGTTGAGAGGTTTATTATAGTGCCAGGTCGAGAGGTTTATCTTAGTACACGGTTAAGAGGTTTATTCTAGTGCTAGGTCGAGAGGTTTATCTTAGTACTCGGTTGAGAGGTTTATTCTAGTGCTAGGTCGAGAGGTTTATCTTAGTACTCGGTTGAGAGGTTTATTCTAGTGTTCAGTCGAGAGGTTTATTTTAGTACTCGGTTGAGAGCTCGGAATTAGGATGTTGATATTGATATTGATTAACAAATAAAAAAACTAAAAAAACAAAAGGAATCTTTATAACTACATTTTTCACCTTACAGGTTTTCAAGTTCAACATACTTCACTAAGTACCTACCTAAAGTAAAACAAAAATATTTAGAATTTGCTCCTTCAGGGTCTCCTAACAAAACTCGTTACCTTTTCACTCTTGATTTAACCTTTTTGTGAGAGAACTCTTAAATAGGCGTTTATTCTTAAAACTCGCTTCAATTTAACTTGGCTGAAAGAACTTTCGGTAAAGTTCGGCGGGACGATTGTCGTCGACTTCTTTCCAACTCGAGTTGCGGACTTAAGGACTCTAAACCAAAGTAAACATACTTTAATTAAAACCATTGAGATCGGGGCCCTCACGTTCACTCACCCATTGTCCTAAGTGATCCACATAAAGCGTGGCGATGCAATGCGATGCGACTTTCTTGTCAAAAATCAATCACGCAGTGTGTTCTACATGCGTAAGTTACTTGTAGGTATGACTATAAATCAATTTATACTGACCGAGTGAAGCAAAGGTTTTAGAGCCTACCGTAACAAATCAACGTTCAGATGTACGTATATTTGGTACTTATACGATAGCTTAAGCACCGTTCATCTGTTTTTTTAATGAAAATTTGTAAACAAATTAATTCACCAAAGTTAAATGATTATATACGGGATATTTACCGTGGTAAGGTTGTGGAAGGAGCTCCCGATATTTCGGCGCAGTTACATGGTGCATGAACAACCGTGATAGTCTAAAACAGTGTTTAAATTAATTCATGCAATTCAATTGACAAGCTTGAGCATAAATAAAGATAATATAATGACCGTATCAGCAGAACTCGATTTGACGGCGGTTTTGTTTTTCGGTGCTTACCTGAACGAGATCGGGTGTGTTTCGCATAGCCTGCAAGTGTTAACTTCAGTGTTAGATAGAAAACTCTTTATTGTTCACACCAAATTATAAACGTACATAAAAACAACTTAAAAAACTAGTGAAACAATTGGCGGCCTTATCGCTATAAGCGATCTCTTCCCGGCAGTCTTAAGTGTTAGGACACTTTGGACATTATTTGTGAAGTGTTGAGGATTCCGAGGACGGCCACTGGACGAGGAAGGCTGAAGTCTGGGCCCAGACAGGTGACAGGATCGTCAGCTGTCCTCTGGTAAGAATTTCAGTACTATTTCTTTCTCTAAATTTGGCCTCCGCGCATCGCGCACATGTACATGAATTTTGGTCTCGTACAACCTATAATCGCAAATTTGATGTGGACATTTGTGAAGATGTGCCATAATTTTTGTTCCAATTACTGCCGCTGGTCGCTAATGGCCCTAGTGTGCCTGTTTTCATTCGCTTTTTGCTACGGTTTGCAACTTCTACTGTAAAAGCCATGCCGGCCAACCAATTGTGTACCAATCTATGTGATGTTTTATAATAAAGAGGAAGCTCTTGAGATAGTCCCACAAAAATGTTTTAAATTTTGGCTCACTTTAGTTTCTGAACCAGCTCTACACACGATCAATTTTTGATACGAATACTTTAGTTCAAGCGCCTGTTCATTTGGCAATATTAATAATTTGGTTCAAGTGCTTGCTTCAAAGTTTTGAAGGCAGTTTTTTAGTTTTTTTTTTTGCCGTTGGTACCAATCAAGCTAACGAGACGCCTTGGGCATAATATCAGGGGCATCACAGACACGTTCCCAACCTGTGTGTTGATGTGGATGAGCTTTCAGGCGGCGGCGCCTAGTGCTATGACAAAACCGCGATGCTGGCATCAGATTGAACAGTTTTTCAGAACACTCCCCGTTGTAAATGCGATAAAAGATACAAAGAGACCCAACGTCCTTGCACATGCTGAGCGGCTAGGTGTTCAGTGAGCTTGGGATCATCGAAAATTCTGATAGCTCTACGCTGTAATGCATCAAGTGGCTCAAGGTGACACTTGGCTTCTCCGTACCAAATATGGGAGCAGTACTAAAGTTCGTCGGCGTCGCAACGTATCGCATCGCATCGCACGGCCATATTTGTTGCTTACATTGGACAATGTCCCAGTAGCTCACCTCGTTGGGAAGCCGCATGCGTTTCTGCATCTTTAGTCTTTAATTTTATTGCTTGTTGTTTCAGTCCCAGTGAAAGAAAAAAAATTAAGCAAAGCCAAGTGAAGTGGATTGTGTTGTAATGTACACGCACTTGACAATGTTTGTCTGTGTAAGTTTGTAAATGCGGAAAAAAAAATTGACTAGTATAACCGGTTTTAAAAACATTTTTCTGGTTTAAAATTTATAACTGATTTTTCGAACACTTCCCAATATCCGATCTAGCTCTAATTTTACAGGTATGAGAGGTTCCGACTTATCCATTACACAGCATATTTCAAGAAAATGTTTTTATTTAAGCTTTTTATAATTTCACTGATCAGTTGTCAGAGCAAAACTATGACTGTGTCAAATAACAAAAAATTATGATTGCATATAATTGTTAAAGTAAATATTTTAGTCTATAAATTTTATAAAACCATCGACAAATTATAGTGAGACTATTAATAGCGGTTCATTATGGCGTAGATCGGAAATATGCCAAAATAACGGATTAAACTTAGATGGCGCTACAATTTGATCGTGTTATAGGTTGTCTCGAACTTCCGTAAGCGCTACAGTCAGCTAGCGTACTAAAAGGTTCAACTAGTATTAGCAGACAAGTTTTGCAGCATTTCAAGAGAAGCGCAACGAAACCAGTAGATGGCGCTATTATTAGTTGATTGAATCAGGCGTTACTTTGCGGAAGCCCATTTTCAAAACTGTTTTATCACAAATTCCTTATTGTACTTGAAGCGACGTAGAAGCGGAATTACACTAGAAATTCATCATTAAAACAGTTTTGGCGCTATTATTATTTTTTTACTTCGGATGCCGCGACCAGCCTCGATATGTTTTCATAAAACCATAAAACTAAATTTATATTATATACATACAGTAAGTACTTGTGCAAAAGCATTGTATTTTTGTATTTTTTAGAAATGTTTCATTAACGTGACCTTTAAACATGCTCGTTCGCCATTCGGGGCCGAAGTCTACCTGTTATAAACGATTCAGTTTGAACCTTAATGCGCCGAGATATGGATTGCTTTTGCGCAACTTTTAGCAATCATCTAAAATTTGTCTAAACACGTGACGGTACGCGGCCCTCAGATCAGACAAACAAAGGAGATATGCTTTACTACAATAATTATATTTATTATTGTTAGTTTATTAGTTCATGTTTCTGAAACTACCTAGTTATTATAATAAAGATTAGCCTGTTTTTCTAATAATTCCGGTTTTCTTCTGAGTATGCCAATTCTCAGATGGTCACTGTTGAAATTTCGAGGTAGTATTAAATTAATCCTACTAATCAATTTTGGTGCAACAAATACCTACCTACATTCCGTGTGGATTTGGTTGACCTCAACCGCCGTCTGACCAACAGGAGAGAGGGAAATATGTTATTCTCACTCTTTCTCTCCCGTAAGTTGGAAGGGGCGGCGATCTGTTCCACACGTTTTGTTACTTTATTTGTTACTTTAGGACCTAGGGCCTTACGTCCAACTCTAAACGCGGGCCCGAATAGTTGCAGTTTTCAAAATCACGCGAAACTTACCGCGCCGAGATACGGTTTGCGGTCAAGTGATTTTGCAAACTGCACTTATTTAGGCCCGTGCTTAGAGTTGGGCGTAAGGCCCTTGTTCTGTTGTGAAGGTACTAACTGCTAGTACCTATACCTAGTTGCCTCTACCAGACCTGAGGCCTGGCGCACTCCGCACTTTAGGTATGAAGCTACAAGTAGTCGTCTGCCAGGCTAGCATGCGCGCTGTGACAAAATGTTGACGACTCTTTTTATCGTTCCAAAGCGAGACAGGCTATATGAAACCGTAAGCACAAATAGGCTAGGCACCTTGTTACATTCTTGCTCTACGAGGTGACGACAAGATTTTGTTGCGGTGCGCATGCTAGCCCGGCTTGTCGGACTTGTGCCGCTGCCGCGCGATAGACAGAGATAACGCGACAAGAGTTACGCGATAGACAGAGAGGAAACTTCTAGGTTAATATAGACGTAGGTAGCGCTCGCACGTCCTGAATTACGCTAAATTGTGTAGTAACAGTCCTACTTATTTAAATGATTTTGTCCGTAATGAATTCTAAATAAATTTTAAAGCGTCCAGAATTCGAGAAATGAAATAAAAATATTTTAAAACAATCAATATATTTTTCGTACATTATACATAACATAAGTATGTGCTTCGTAATCTATATCTATATTTATTTACATTAATATCTAAGCCTTACTCACTTTTAAGCATTGCTTGTTACTACAGATAACCATAAGGCTTAAAATGTTGTATTAAAGTCGCATTTAGTGGAGCAAGACCATGGCGCTTACACACAGTCGTGCGTTTTGCTACTTTTATTTTTAGGGTTCCGTACCCGAAGGGTTATGATAATCCACCATTATTATAAATTTCGGGCCTTACTTAAAAACGTTACTCAAGTTGACTTACGCTTAAATATGCTCCGTCTTGTTTTCGCGTGTGACGATTGCCGTCAACTAGAAGTTGAGAGAGCATTTTAAAACATAGATCAACTTGAGTAACGTTTTTAAGCCGGTATACCACGGCCAAGAAATTTGATGAATAGGTATTTAGCAACTCTATTGCTGTCGCGCTGCGCCCTGACCAGCGAGCTATCGACGTGTGCGTGTCGAACAGACTGTGCGTGTGTGCGTGCCCGCCCGTGCTCCCGCACTGAATGCCTAGTTGCCTACAAATTCATTTCGCCTCGCAGTCTACTCGGCTAGTTGATATCGGGGTTTGCCGAATGTCGAGTGATTTTTGTTATTTTGCAATCTGCTCATATTTTACTAACCGACTACGCCAAATAGACCAGGGTCGATAATTTTTGAAACCAAAAAAAAACACAGTAGTATGAAACCCATTATTATGATAAAAATGAAAGGAAAAATAAATTATGGGCGATTTGAGTTCGGGAAGTGGGAGGGGGGGGGGGGGGGTTAAGGGTAAAAATGGTTCAACTTGATTTCCAGTAGTTAATATAGTAGTAGTTAGTCAATATAGTTTTTGAAAAGTTTAATGGGAAAGTTGTAGGTAATAAAAATATCTATAACTTTTGTCACAATAATTTTTACACATAACCTCAAAATTTATGTGAAAAATTCAAATAACCAAGTTTTTAGTTAAAATAATATACATACATAAATAAAAATATTAAATACATACATACTTATAAACTTAAAGCGAGATAATAACGATACAGTAGCTACTCCAAGATATAGTGCAGTTTCACACGACGCTTGAAAACTTCCTGTGAGGGTGCCGGTCTATAATGTGATGATAGTTACGGATAGGATTACCATGTACAATTCCTATGTGATAACTTTAACTATAATCTAATAATCTAAAGTAAAGTAGAGGTGTTGTATGAGGACTTGAGGAGATATCCGAGACCATAGATACCTCCGTAACATACTTCACCGTTGTTATGGGTGACTTCAACGCAAAGGTGGGACGCGGAATGTTGATGAGTTAAGAGTCGGGTCATATGGGTATGGACAGCGGAATTCGAGGGGCCAGTGGCTGGTTGACTTCATGGAGAAGGAGGAACTCTATTTGATGAACTCCTTCTTTCAGAAGTGACCATGCAGGAAGTAGACGTGAATGAGCCCCGATGGTTCGACCAAAAATGAGATCAACTTCATCATGACGACCAAGAAGCGAATATTCAATGTCTCCGTGATTAGCAAGGTGAAAACCGGTAGCGATCACCGTTTTGTCAGAGGCACATTGAATATCAACAAGCTTGAGAGGTCGCTTCTGGTGAAGTCCACGCTCCATTCTGGTCATACTCAAATCCAAAACTCCAAAGACTTCCAACTCGAATTGCATAATCGCTTCCAGAGCCGAAAGCGGAACTGTTCGTACTAAACAATAGGCTGGTGGAAACTGTCCAAGCAGTGTGGTCTAAGTTCTTTAAGACCCCACGCCGGAAAAGACCTCAGAAGCTCTCAGATGAAACCATTAAGCTAATGAAAGACCTGACTGAGATGAGACTGCAAACATCAGCTGATATGTCGCAATATGGTGAACTTAATTGACGAATCTCAAAATCGGTGCAACACGATCTGCGTTCCTATAATACAAGATGTATTAGGGACGCATTCGAGTGGAACCAGGGCTGGATAGTGTTCACAAAGAATTCGTCTATTGGGAAGAGCCAAATGATGAAGCTGAAGATCGAGGATGGTAGTATCATTTCATCCTCACATTTAGTAATCTCATATTCTAGTATTATATAATTAGTTTTTTTTTTGTCTAATAACATCATGTTATTAAATCATGATTGTATTTGTATATTGTCCGGTGGAGGGTATTGTTACGCCATAACACAGGTTAATTTCTAGCTTGGGTAACAAGGCTCTTCATCATGGAGTATTGTTTTTGTAAAAACAAACTTTTGTAAAATTATGACCGACAACGTTTGTAGACACCAAATATATTTTCATTTCATTTTCATTTCATTTTCATTTCATTTTCATTTCATTTTCATTTCATTTTCATTTCATTTTCATTTCATTTTCATTTCATTTTCATTTCATTTTCATTTCATTTTCATTTCATTTTCATTTCATTTTCATTTCATTTTCATTTCATTTTCATTTCATTTTCATTTCATTTTCATTTCATTTTCATTTCATTTTCATTTCATTTTCATTTCATTTTCATTTCATTTTCATTTCATTTTCATTTCATTTTCATTTCATTTTCATTTCATTTTCATTTCATTTTCATTTCATTTTCATTTCATTTTCATTTCATTTTCATTTCATTTTCATTTCATTTTCATTTCATTTTCATTTCATTTTCATTTCATTTTCATTTCATTTTCATTTCATTTTCATTTCATTTTCATTTCATTTTCATTTCATTTTCATTTCATTTTCATTTCATTTTCATTTCATTTTCATTTCATTTTCATTTCATTTTCATTTCATTTTCATTTCATTTTCATTTCATTTTCATTTCATTTTCATTTCATTTTCATTTCATTTTCATTTCATTTTCATTTCATTTTCATTTCATTTTCATTTCATTTTCATTTCATTTTCATTTCATTTTCATTTCATTTTCATTTCATTTTCATTTCATTTTCATTTCATTTTCATTTCATTTTCATTTCATTTTCATTTCATTTTCATTTCATTTTCATTTCATTTTCATTTCATTTTCATTTCATTTTCATTTCATTTTCATTTCATTTTCATTTCATTTTCATTTCATTTTCATTTCATTTTCATTTCATTTTCATTTCATTTTCATTTCATTTTCATTTCATTTTCATTTCATTTTCATTTCATTTTCATTTCATTTTCATTTCATTTTCATTTCATTTTCATTTCATTTTCATTTCATTTTCATTTCATTTTCATTTCATTTTCATTTCATTTTCATTTCATTTTCATTTCATTTTCATTTCATTTTTTCATTTCATTTCATCAAAGCCGAAGATTCTGAGAGAACTCGAGAGGTTTTACGGACAGTCGTACACATTGACGCGACAGCCTAATTATCGGTACAGTTCTGGACAAGAGAGCTAAACTGACCCGACACTACACTGAGGACATCCTAGACATCAGCTTGTACGAGATAAGAATGGCTCTGAAAAGCTTAAGAACAACAAGATCGCCGGGTGATGACGGAATCACGACAGAACTACTGAGAGCGGATGGAAAACCGGTACTTTAAGTCCTCCAGAAGTTATTTAATTCCGTCATACTCGAAGGTACTACGCATGAAGCATGGACTAGTAAGGTGGTGGTGCTCTTCTTCAAAAAAGGTGATAACACCTTATTGAATAAACCCATCTCACTCCTGAGCCATGTGTACAAGTTGTTCTTCAGAGTCATTACGAACCGTCTCGAAAGCAGGTTTGATTACTTCCAGCCTCCCGAACAAGCCGGTTTCTGTAAAGGCAGGAGCACCACAGACCACATACACACGTTCCACCAGATTATACAGAAGACTGAGGAGTATAATCGGCCATTATGTCTAGCGTTTGTGGACTATGAAAAAGCCTTGGATTCAATCGAGACCTGGGCAGTATTGCAGTCCCTCCAGCGTTGTCATATCGACTATAAGTATATCGAAGTGCTGAAGTGTTTGTATAGAAACGCCAACATGTCGATCCGATTACAGGACGAGAGCACGGAACCAATCCAATTGCAGAAAGCCGTGAGACAGAGAGATGTTATTTCTCCGAAACTGTTCACGAATCACGAACGCAGTGAAGGATGTTTTCAAGCTCTTGGACTGGAACGGATTCGGCATCAACATCAATGGTGAATAAATCACTCATCTTCGTTTTGCCGATGATATAGTCATCATGGCAGAGTCGCTGGAGGACCTCAATGCGATGCTCAGCGATTTCAGTAGCCTTTCTCAACAGGTGGGTCTTAAAATAAACATAGACAAGACAAAAATCATGTCCAATGTCCATGTTGTACCCGTGCCGGTAATCGTTGGGAACGATACTCTTGAAGTTGTTGACCATTACACCTCTCTTGGACAGATTGTTCATTTAGGTCAGTCCAACTTAGGCAAAGAGGTCGCCCAAAGAATCCAACTCGGATGAGCAGCGTTTGGGAAATTGCGTGACATCTCGTCCAAGATACTACAGTGCTTAAAGACAAGGGTCTTTGACCAGTGTGTGTTGCCAGTGATAACATATGGTACTGAGACGTGGTCCTTAACTGTTGGCCTTTTAGAAAAACTCAAGAGTCACTCAACGGGCAATGGAGAGGGCTATGCTCGGAGTTACTTTGCGCGATAAAAACCGAAACGTGAATATCCGCCAAAGAGCCAGAGTCATCGACATAGCTATTCAAATTTGCAAGTTGAAGTGGCAATTAGGCAGGCCACATCGCTCGAAGTACCGATAACCGATGGGGAAGAAAGGTCCTTGAGTGGAGACCACGAACCGGAAGACGCAGCGTAGGTAGGCCTCCCACTAGATGGACCGACGACATTGTGAGAGTCGCGGGCATCCAGTGGATGCAGATGACAGGATGTCGATCACTATCAGTATAGAGGTTAAAGGGGGAGGCCCATGTTCAGCAGTGGACGTCTTCTGGCTGATGATGATAAGCTATAACTAATCACTTAGCAACGTAATAACCTAATGTATTTAAATAAAATTTTGAAAAAATATCTCAACAAAATTAACTAATATTAAGAGAATTATTTATTTATTAATTTTTTCACTTGTTACGATCCTGATATTTCAGATACACAAGTCACAATATATTTTTTAATTCTTTCTTTTCGTACTTAAATGTGTTATGTGTGACAACCACGTCAGTTTCCATAGTAAAAATAAATCATGTTGTGCGTCAACAATTTTGTCCAAATCCTAACTTGCCGGCCGTTGCAGTAATGTGCTAAATTCACTTCACGCATAAAACACTAACTAAAGACGAGAACCGTTACATATCGATATCGATGGACAGCACTAATGTGTCGATACAATTATCGACTACATGTCTCTTCTCTAACTGTATACGTATTAGACCGACCCTCCCCTGACCTCGAGCCTCTGCCCGTAGAGCGCAATAAGGACAACTGCAGCTCGGATCGATTTATACCTACGAAAAGTAGACAAAATCATCGTCTCTGATTCTTCTGTTTCCTCACTCAAAAATAGGCCGATTTCATTATTTTTTTCAATTAATTGTTTAAAAAGGATTGATCTCGGCTTCTGTCATTTATTTTTGTTTTACAAACTCATAAATTTTGTTTGAGAGACGTCTGAACACGGAGGTAAAAATTTGATATTTTTTGGGATTTTTAAAGGCTCATATTTCTTATAGTACTTAACTTACGAGAAAAAATAAATGACACAAGCCTGACCATAAAGGAGATAAATTTTATAAAAAAATAATATATTGCTCTAGCGGTATTATCCAGGGAGGAAACAGGAGAATAAGTTTGTATGGACTAAACGCTGTCCAAATTGCCCCTTAAGTAAGGCCCTAAGGTGATACGTTTCTTGTTTAGCGGGAAATTCAAATTTCAAACAGTTTTTTTTGTGTTTGTAGCTAGGCCTGGTAATTATTGTGAAATGACACAGTGTTTGCGAAAATTGTTGGTCGTCATGTACAGTTATTAATCAGTTACTCACCGTATTACTTACATTTGGCAATAAACCGTTTATAACAGAAAAAAAATGTTTATTGACAAATGTAAGTAGTAATGTGCATTGGAGATACGCGATACGAGATTTTACGCGAGTTTGTTAAGAATAATAATCAATTTTCACAAACATCATGATCGTTTACAATAATTACCCGGCCTAGCAACAAGAACAAAAAAACTGTTTGAAATTTGAATTTCCCGCCAAACGTGAAACGTTCACTCCAAAATACTCAGTTTAGGGAAGTAAAACAATGTTTAAATAAAAAACACAACAGTTCGTTTTATTAATAACAAAACAACATATAATTATATTAATTATTAAAGTACTTTTCAAGAAAAAAAAAACTAAATCAATTCATAGATAGATAGGTGACTAACTTCTGCCACAGTTATGGTTTTCATTGTTACAAAATGTGAGTAATGGCAGCTGAATTGATATACCAATAATAATCATACATTTATAATTCGATTCGTCACCTTCGACAAATATAAAGTAAATGGACATGCCATAACCATTAAACTTTCACAGTAAAAACAAGTCAAAACCGTCGGACATATACTGCAATACCTAATTGTAACCATGTACAGTAAATTTGTTGCAAAAAATAGATAGCTAATATAATAACTACGTGAGTAAAAGAGAACACCTGTGTTTGTCTATTGCTCTTGAACCGTTTGACATTCACAGGCACCAGGCGGCTAGACATGTTGAGTAGCGTTAGCAAAACCGATCGCTTATTCACTGCGTCTCGCCGTGGATGGACGTGACTGGTCACGTGACTAATAAATCAGTGTTTACTTCGCTACTTGAAAAACATCTTTTACTAAAGAAGGTGTAATAAGCGTAGGGGGGAAAGACATGTTGGTAAATAAGTTGGTAATATTATTATTATTCTGTTATTTTAGAGGGATGGGTACAGGGGTAAGCACAAAAAAAATTGTTTTAAAATCTACCGGCTGTGCCTATACATGTCAGCTGAGGATTAATTTACGCAAAACTTATTATAACTTAACCCTCCAAGTGTGTTACGGACCGCTTGTCGGCGTAAGAGAAAAGTGCCCGACGCGCGTTAGGCATGCGGTGCGTATGGGAATTGCTGCTATTCGTCAATTTATTTTCGATCGAATGAACGTTCCAACAACAACTTAAGTTCACTGACCTGTAGCTTATTTCAATCAGTACAGAATAAATACATCTTTGCTGGTTATGAAACTTATGAAGCTAAGTTTGTCTTTAAATATTTCAACTTCAGTTAGTTGTTTTTTTGGACTCGCGCTCTGAGGGTTCCTTCCACCGGAACCCTCAGAGCACGAGTCCTACTCCTACTCGTCCGGTTTTTTGTATTCGTAGTGTCTTATAAAACGGGTCAGACAAATAGACAGACCTGGCGAAACTATAAGATTTCTTTGTTGGACTACAGAATCAAGAACAAAAGAATATTTATCATAACTATTACCTGATGAAGTATAGCAGTTTTATTTAAGTATTTTTCGTCTTCCTATTTTCGTCATGTACATTTCATCGGGTGTAAAGTGGTTAGAACATACACGGGTGTATTTATTTGAAGTCCACTCTTCATCTCGTCTCACTGCCCGTATTTTTTCCAACCATTTCTTGTGCATGGCAACATCACTAGGAAATCTACAATAAATTATATTAAAAGTAAAAATAAAACAGTTTGAAAATAACATTTAACCGAAGTATAATTTGATAATTTACGAAATTAGTTTGCTGTCGGTACATTCGCCTCAAGTTCGGCATGTCCGATGTGCGGTGAAGATTGTCGAACATAGTGATGCTTTCCTTGTCTCACTAAGTATATGCGTATATTTCTATCCCGCAACGATGGAATAAAACAAAATGGGGACTAATTAGCGATGTTTGATGAAATTAATTTACATTTTATGACAAAATAGAATGATCAATAAATACTCACGAGTGAAAAGTGACACCTGAACTTTTATTTTGTGTTTTTACACTTCCGGAAAACACACGAAGGCAGATTTTTGTCAGATGTTTCGTTATCATGTAACAATAATCTTGTGTTGCACTTCCCACGGCTAGAGACCGACTGAAACTTGTGATCTTCAAAAATGTTCTTCTTCTGGGCATGTCCATTTACTTTATATTTGTCGAAGTTCGTCACCTGTTATTTTCACATAAACCCATTGCAATCAAGAAAACATAGCTACTTCGATCAAATGTTGCCTACGTAGGTACCTACCTACGTTCGATTGTTATCCATGAAAAAAAAAACAATGGTGATGTGGAAAATCCTGGTATTATTTTAATTAAATGTTATTTACTTCTATTCTAAATTATTTCACTAAAACAACGGATTGTTAGGCATTTTAAAGTGAAATACAAAATCATTGCATACTATTATTTATAGTAAAGCGCCATCTATTTTATTTGACTTGTATTACTAAAGGCGCTAGCAACGTCGATTATCTTTAAATGCGAGGTAAGGTAAAGTTTTCGGTGCCATAACACTAACTATTACTGTATTCTGTGTATTAGTTCATTTTAATGTCTAATTGGACACTACTATCGCCATCTCAACGATCACTTTGGAGCTATCGAGAGCGTCTACGCAGTTTTCTCAGTGAATATTTATCCTCTCTAAGTACGTTACATCCATGATAAAACACAAATGTGGAAATTTGTTTCACAGTCAAATTATAGCAGACAGAATAAGTCTAGATTTATTATAGGTCATAAGAGACACCGTTTCAGTGTCAATTTCATAAGTCTGCGCACTTAAACAATTACGTACCTAAGTAGTTAGTAGCAAACGAGCGATAAATGTGGATTACGCTCGGGAATGTGATAACTTACGAACTACACAATATGAGTTATGGTGAGGCGGGGCTCGAGTGTTAGCGATTATTATTTATTAATTTTATTTTGCATTTATAGGGGAACTTACAGCCTAATTGTATGTAAGTAAAAAAAATAGATTAGGTGACTGGGCCAATTACAAGTTTCTGCTTATAGAAAGCGTTCTGCCTACTTATTAGCAGCAATAATTTAATTTTTGCAGTGGTAGGACTCTTTTGCAGGGGTCCGCCTTGGGAAGTACCACACCTTTGCCAGTTATTCAACCGCTAAGCAGTAGTGTGCAGACACTACTGTGTTCCGGATTGAA
Organism: Agriopis leucophaearia; assembly: GCA_949125355.1. Classification (NCBI taxonomy): domain Eukaryota; kingdom Metazoa; phylum Arthropoda; class Insecta; order Lepidoptera; family Geometridae; genus Agriopis; species Agriopis leucophaearia. Next base: position 3,730,069 of record OX421262.1, read on the forward strand.
GGACAATGTTTCCAGCGAAATTACAAGGCACACAGAGATTTGACATCTTATATCTCGGGGTGACGAGCGCAGTGCATTGCCAACCAGGGAAATGTTGAAGTTCAAAATTCTGAGTGGCGTTGAGCTGTTATGGGCAAGCGTGAAGAGCCGTCAGGCAAGTGACTTCGCTCGTCTCGTCACTCAGTATCATAAAAAAAAATTACAATACAATACAAATTATGTAAATCATGTATTCTGGCATACAGGTAAAGTAATTAAGCTGTAGTGTTAATCCCAGATGCTAGTTAATCACTAGTCATAGACTGTGGGATTAGTCAACGGCTTCTCCTATCTTAATAATAATAATAATAAGCCCCCTAAAGGCCAACCACACGTCCTGATCGACCATCTGATCACGTGGGGGGCGGGCAACGCAATTGAGAAATTACTGGTGCGGCTAACGTGGCTCTGGAACGTAGAGTAGGAGAGTAGGGGGGTAGGTAGGGGAGGTAAGAGAAGAAGTAAGTAAGTGGGTAAGAACAGAAGTAGTAGGCAGAGGAGTAGTAGTAAAATGGAAAAGTAGGAATGACGATCGAAAAGGAGAATAGAAACAGGCTGCCTTAAGGCTCTTAGAAAAGGATTTCTAAATGAGGTTTAGGCAGGACAGCTGATATCAGTGCAGGGTATCAGCTCTAGGTGGTGGCGGACGAGTATCCAGAATACCAACGGCGGCACCTTCAGACTCAGTCAGGTAGTCTACTGCACACTTACACGCTCCGGACAAGGGGTGTAAGTTTTTGTATGTCCAAAAATAAATATGACAATGAAACCAATAACCCATCCCCAAGTGCCCGGCGGCTCAATGAGGAACCATGATGATGGTAAGTGGGTACCTCAGGGGGCCAGGGGAGTTAAGAATCTCCGGGCGAGGGTCTTTAACCATCAAACGAACCAAGCTACGCAATTGGACTCCGAGAATGAGAATGAAGAATACCCAAGTTTGAAATATAGCCGAAATACAAGATATAATTTACGACCAAAAATCAATAGTGGAATAGCTTCCAGCAGGAGGACCTCATGTACTTCGACACTTAGCGTCGAGGCAGTTCAAGAACAGGCGATAAGACCAACGTCTGCAGCATCTAGTGAAAGCTTATTTGATTCTCCATCATCATCACCAAATCCGTTTAAAAAACGGAGCTGCATAAATTCTTCATCTTCATCAAGTATGGCAGGGTCTGAGGATGTTGTACAGGAGGCAGCTGCCACCAATACTGTACCCACCTCAGACTGTATACGCGCACGAAAAAAGTGGACAACTGATATGAACGAGTTCATATGGCGCACTTACCTGACAATAACTCATAACGAAACTAAGACAAGAGCATATTTACAGCAACTTCACACAAATTTTATTGAAAAATTCCCAGACATGGATGTTTCAAGGCAAAGGATAGGCGACCAGCGCAGGGCTATACTAAGAAATAAATTACTACCAGAAAGTACATTGCAAAACATAAAGCTGGAAGTGGAAATGAGTCTCAACCGGAATACTGACGCAAATAACCACAACGACATTACATTTAACCGACTAGATACTTTACACCAACCGACTATGACGACCTCACAAACTAGGATCAGATGGACAGATGATATTAATGAGGCTATAATAAAATCATACTACAAGATCACACACTTAGAACAAAATAAAACAGCTTATCGAAAACCATTGCATAGCGTCATAGTTAGCCAATTCCCACAGATATCTCATGTATCAGAACAACGAGTAGCTGACCAAAGAAGAGTAATTGTGCTCAACAAACTAATATCAGATCTAAGACTCCAGAAAATACGAGACGAAGTCCGATCTGAACTTCTGACAACTGATGAATCCCCAAGGTCAATGATCACAGACACTGCAAACAATAACTCTGAAGAATTCCGAGCTGAAGACATAACTCTGACGACCCGCGACGCCAACAATACGCTAAACGATCTCAATGTAAGCAGTTTACCGACTATGTACGAGAACACAGACACGCCACAATACACAGATACACAATTGAATTCTAAAATTAAACAAACATTCCTAAACACGCTTGAAAAATTCACACACACCAACCCAATCGCGCGACCTTTTATACCAAGGCAAAATACTTCAAAGACATTGTCTTACATAGTAAATTACCTAAACTCGCACATACTTCCGACCCACCTTACTCGAGACACTGACTTTAATACGACTCACACTATCATATACGCAGCAGCTCATACAACAGCAACATGCAATGGCACTAAAATAAAGGAAATACCGCACGGCACTCAACACAAGTCAAACACACATATAAGAAAAACAAATATCCCGGCATGGCAAAAAAGACTACAAAATAAAATCAAAAATCTTAGGAGCGACATAGGCAAAATGACCCAATATATTGCAGGTATAAGAAGTCGTAACCTCATAGAACGTGTAGATTACATAAAGGGTAAATATAAAACACACTCTCGTCACGAGGAACCAAATTTAACCAATGAACAGTTTCTAGATAGCCTGAAACAGAAATTAAACGCGACTAGCAGCAGATTACGAAGATACAACAACTGCACTCTAAGAAAACAACAAAACACTCAGTTCTACACTAACGAAAAAAGATTCTACAGGAACATTTCTACACTAACAAATAACACCAATATCACAGCAAACACAGAGCTACCAAGTCCTGATAGCATGCACAGGTTTTGGTCTAATATATGGAGCACAGAGGTACAGCATAACATCAACGCTGACTGGATTAGATCCGACCTACAGAGCAATAACAACATGGAAATGCACTACGAGTTAATCCCGGTAGAAGTATTTAAAGAAGTAATCAATAAAACTCATAACTGGAAATCACCTGGAACTGACAACATACAAAACTATTGGTATAAGAAATTTTCTTCAGCTCACCCGTTGCTTCATAACCATATAAATCAGTTTGTTGAACACCCAGAAACCATGCCCTCTTACATAACACAAGGTATAACTTACTGCTACCTAAAGACCAGGACACACTTAACCCCGCTAATTACCGACCCATAACATGCCTACAAACGATTTATAAAATAATGACATCTTGTATAACACAGCTCATTAGCAAACACATTACAAACAACAGCATCTTGGCAGAAGAACAGAAAGGATGCCGTAAAAATAGTCAAGGTTGCAAAGAACAGCTGATAATAGATGCAATAGCAATGAAACAGACCCTTAAAAACAAAAAAGATCTCATGACAATGTACATAGATTATCGCAAAGCATTTGATTCAGTCCCTCACAGTTGGCTCATTTACATTCTTCACCACTACAAAATTCACCCACTTTTAATTACATTTTTAGAAAGTGCAATGAAACAGTGGACTACAAAACATACAATTAGGAACGGTAGCGAGTCATTAGTTACGGATGAAATTAATATCAAGCGGGGAATATTCCAAGGAGATGCCTTCAGCCCTCTTTGGTTTTGCCTGGCATTAAACCCCCTATCTAGAAAGCTCAACCAATCCGGTTCTGGACTTAATTTATCCAAGAATAGTAATGGTCACACTCTAAGCCATCTCATGTACATGGATGACATTAAACTTTACAGCAACACTACACAATCATTACACAACTTAGCAGATATTACACAGACATTTTCAGATGACATAAAAATGAATTTCGGAATTGATAAATGTAAAACTTACTCCGTAGAACAAAACTCAGTTACATCTCACGCATACACCCTTAACACAGGCGACAAAATTGATCCAATGGAACCAAATACCTTTTATAAATATTTAGGATTCCACCAAAATCATCAAATTCCTCAAAACAAAACGAAATGCGACATTAAACGTAAATTTCAACATAGAATAAATACAGTTCTTAAAACTCAGTTGAACGGACGCAATCTTGTTAAGGCCATTAACACATTTGCCATTCCTGTTCTAACATACACTTTCGGAATTATTAATTGGTCCCAAACAGATCTCATGAAACTGCAACGAACTATCAACACCTCTATGACCACACACCGCAAACACCATCCGCGGTCTTGCGTCCAAAGACTCACACTACCAAGGGAACAGGGAGGGCGCGGAATAATAGACATCACCAACTTACATAACAAACAAATAACAACTCTCAGAAAATTCTTCTCAGAACGTGCTCAGCACTCACCATTACACGAAGCAATAGCCCAATCTGATAAACGATTTACTCCTTTAAATTTGTCAAAAGGTAGTGTACAAAATAATGAGCTAATTACTGACCATAAAGAAAAGATTGCCGCATGGGAGCGTAAGTCTCTACACGGCAGACACTACCACGATCTGCAGCAACCACATGTCGACAAGGAAGCGTCGAACGTGGCTGCGGAGTGGTGAAATCTTCCCTGAGACTGAAGCTTTCATGTTGGCTATTCAGGACCAAGTCATCGACACTAAGAACTATCAAAAATTCATAATCCGGCGCCCTAACACAAATGATATATGTAGGAGATGCAGCAGCAGTTCCGAAACTATTCAGCATATAACTGGAGCATGCAAGGCCATAGTCCAGACTGATTATAAACACCGACATGACCAAGCAGCCGCAACTATTCATCAACTTCTTGCATATAAATATAAACTTATAACAGAAAAAATACCCTATTACAAATACAAGCCAGAATCTGTGCTTGAAAATCAACACTACAAATTGTATTGGGACCGAACAATAATTACTGACAAAACCATACATTTTAATAGACCCGATATAACAGTGCTGGACAAAAATAAACGCGTAGCTTTCCTTATAGACATTGCAATTTGTAATACCCATAACCTTCAGACTACACATACCGAAAAAATTGCCAAATACACAGACCTATCCATAGAAATTAAAACGCAATGGAAAATTAATAGCACAAGAATCATCCCTATCATACTATCAACAACAGGTGTCATACCCAAAAGCCTTATCAAAAGCCTTGAGACACTCGAAATACACACATCTGCGTTTAAGAAACTTCAAAAAACAGTGATTTTAAATACATGCAGAATAGTGAGAAATTTTTTAACGTTATCATAGCACTTGGCTCTGGCCCGTGCCAAAATCACCTCCAAAGCTGGAGAGAACACAAAAGTGTAAACAAAAATAATAATAATAATAATAATATTATTATTTCTTATTCCTATTTATACATATTCCATAATTGTATTTTTTATATTCAACAGGGCCTCTTGGTGTTGGCTTCGGCTCCACCAATGCCTACCAAATGTCCGGGCTAGACCCGAGAATGTAATAAAATAAAGTGTCATAATAATAAAGCCTTTATTTCCATGCACTTTACATTGAGTTTAAACTAACATAATACTAGGTACAACAATATAAAATATACATTAAAATTATAATTATAAATAAGGTGCGTTTAGGGCATGGCTCCTCTACGGATATAGGCCTCCTCCAACTTTTTTTTTTTTTTTTTTTTTTTTTTTTTTTAATTATTATTTTGTTTCTTCTGTTATAATATCTTTCTTGGATCTTATTACAAATCTTCCATGTGTATATTTTTTTTTTTTGAGCTGCTTCGATTTGGTTGTAGAAAAAATATCCACTTCCTCTTCTGTTGCTTCTGAGGTTGGCGCATAAGCCATTATTATTGATATTTTTACTGGGAAGAACTTTATATTTAGGAGGCATACTCTTTTTGATAGACCCACGTAGTTTTCCTGACCAACACTACTATTGTGTTTGTTCTGGGTGTAAGTATCTATTTAAATATTAAAAATATATATGTATGTATATCAGTCTCCGGCAACCATATTACAAGCTTTGCTTAGCTTGGGGTCAGATGACCATATGTGCAATAATGTCCCAGATATTAATATATTTACACCATATTGTCCTTGGGTCTCTCCTGTATAACAGAGAATATGGTTTTCGTCCTCATAATTTCATATCCATTTCTTCTATCTTCTGACTATCCTAAAATATCTTGTTTTTTATTTGATAATTAATGTTTCAATAGAATCATTATTTGCGGGGATAATAATTATTTTACAATATACGCAGATATAGAGTTGCTGGCTAGTTGGAGGGTTGCAGTCGTAATCTCCCGCGGTGACTGGCCGTATTGGGAGATGAAGGTGAAGGGGGGGCTGTATTGATTGCTATAACGTGTTTCTTAGGTCTTGAGGGTTTGCAGTGTTTTATTCAGAATTATATTCAGAGTTATATTGCAAAACTGGTTTTTTTAATAAGTAATTACCCATATTGTTTTGTCTGTTTATTTTCGCTGGTTGCTTTTTCTTTTCGTTTTCGTTTTTGGAAATTGGTGTCGCCATTTCTGGCGACTCTGATAGAGCTCTTTTCTTGTTTTCTGAAGTTTGGTTGTTTGCTTGTTGGGTTCTAGTCTTGAGGATTACAATTTTATCATATTTTATTATCGCCAATCTGCCCTGTTCTCTTTCTTTGTTGACTTCTATTTGAAGTTCCTTGCGTTTGACGAGTACTTCAGGGGGGGAAATCTTCTTTAATATAGTAGGGCGTTGATTCGTCGAGGTTCTTCTTGTTTTTTAGTATTTTCATTTTTTGCCCCGTTGTTGTAAATGTAATAATGATGGGCCTCACTTTTTCGGCCTTCTTTCCAAGTCTTCTTACGTAATCAATACTGTTGTTATCGCATTTATCTTAATACCTATATATAATTATTTTGTACGTGTGTTTGTCATTGTCACCTAACTCGTCCTGAGCGGATGGACTGATCTGGATGAAATTTGTATGTATATTTCAATGGGTTCTTGGATGGTTTAAAAACACAATTGGACCCTGTCGGGCAGGACGACGTCTGCCGGGTTAAAAATAGTCGGGGTTTAGTTTATGAAAACATTCCTGTAGTAGATAGGTATAGTAGATTGCTATTGAAGGACAAAATGAAAGATTTCTGTGGGATAAAATGAGCGGTGGTGGTAGATGGCGGAACAAGAACATGGGGCATAGCAAGTAAAATCATATGATATTAAAACCCGCTATTTTTATGACTGAACGTTTATCACAATAAAGTTGAAAAAACAGTGTGATAATCTAGGTTCTAACTAGTCTTGCGAATATAAAGGGCAAGACAAAATTCGTATAATTATAATGCTTTAGAAGATTTATTAGATTTAATTATAAGATAACATTGCTCAGGTACATTTGTAGTTTAGGTTAGGTGAGTGTATCTATTTTCATGCAACTTTGAACAAAATAACATGTTTTTTTTATAATTTAATAATTTATTATTCTAGGTAACTACTTAATAAGGAATGACACTGATTGAGTAACAATATAAAATAAATAACTGACCATGAGTCGAGTCACGCATAATAATTATGGTAAGGTGCCGTAGCTAAAGCCATTATAATAAAATTGTGGTAACATTCATAGTTCAGAAATTTGTGAAAAAAAAATCGTACGAATGGAGCTCTGTCGACTTAGCCAAATTTTAAATTTTAAATGCCAAATTTTTTTTATGCGCGGCGCAACTTTTTGCTACTTTGACGAGCCATATTTTAAAAAGCATACACTTGAAAAAAAGTGACGAATGAAACGACTTTATGTGTAATATATTAAACGAAAAGTAGTATAAGACCTAGTAAATTTTATTAGAACTTAAGATATCCCAAAAATATCCAAATTCAGACTAATTTAGACCCAAAGTGAAGACTTTAGATTATAAACCGGATTTCACGATTATAATGAAATATTTGCGTATTAAGTCGCAAAAAAGTCCCCGTTCTATTTTGCTTAAAAAGATTTAAGAGGCTTATTATTTATGAATGGACTTAATAAATCTTAGAATGAATAATTTAGACGTCACGGACCACGAGCAATATAAGAATTGCGATATATACCGCGTGCGAAATGAAAAAGAGACGTCATTTGTCATGCAAATAAAATAAGCGAATTTAACTAGGGTAAATAATTTCACCGAACATTTTCCGGGGGAATTTTTACCGAACCGGAAAATTAGAGTGTCAGGTACCTACATGGAATAGAAGCCTATGAAACAGTTGTTTTACAATTTATTCACTTTTCAAAATTTTCTGTTCTAATATTTAAAAAAAAAAACATAAATTTGTCTATCTTCTACATCTACACAATAAAGGATTTTGAAAATAAATAAATATGTAAAGTAACTATGCCATAAGATTCTACTCCACGTTCGTTACAAACTATATTTTTCCCGCGTCGGTAAAAAGTCCCCAGTATATCATGCGAAATGAGTTTTTTTTTTTTTTTTCATGATAGGCTTGCGTTTGACCTCATACTTGCCTAATGTTAAGCGGTCTACGATGGAGCACGATTGCCTAGAAGAAAACGAATCACTCGTGATTTGAAGACACCCAGATTGTAACTATTAGGGAACACCCCTTCAGGGCCTTGATTCTGTAACTACAAACACGCACTTAACGCGGCAAGTTAAATCAACCTCTAAAAGTTGGTCTTTATTTCCTAGGCAATAGAGGCCAAATTTTTTGAGGTTAACTTAAAGCGGCGCGTTTCGTGCGTGTTTTTTGTTAGTGAATAAGGGCCCAGGCAGCGTATTCCACAGACGCGACACTGCAAGTCCACCGCGATTGTTTGATATCCTATATAGAAAATTAAATACGTACCCGCACTCGCACTCTGTTTTATCATGAGTGTTCAAAAAGGTTAAGCATTTTGGTAAGTATCTTTAAGCGCCTTATTACACAGCTTTGACCCGCCAAAACTTAACGTAGGTACGTACCTACTTAGCAAAATTATACCTTTTTTGTTTTATTTTGGTAATAGAGAATAAAGAACATGCCATCTTCAATCTATATCAATACAAAAAATATGCTTGGTAAGAGCATCACTCGAGCAAGGATTGATTTGGCTAATCTCTTTATTATTGACACACAATATTCGTACCTATTTATAATTTTAGTCAGATTAATTCCGGAAAGTGTACTTAATCAAGTTTGTCCACACTGGTGAAACCGTGAGGCGCAGCTAGTAATATAATAACTATTTTTGTACAATAGTGTTGAAAGTTTGTATTTATTTAGGCTTAATTGTCAACGTCAAGAGTTGGCGAACTTTGAAAGATGAAATGTATTTTTCTTTCTAGTTTTTGTTTGCAGACCAATCAAGATTAGATTTGAATAGAAAATGCTTTTAAAAGTATAATTTAAGTTGTGAATGATCATTTCTATCAGGGTTGTCAACCGCAGCGGATTAGACACAGTTTGTTTGAAGCAATCTAATTGAAATTCCAGTTCGCTACATAGCAAATAGCAAACGATCTTACCGCGTCTTGACTTTGTCTGTCCTTCGACGACGAGTTGATTGAATCATGCGGTATGGGTGTTTATTTACTATTGTTTGTAAATGGTGTAATAACTTTTTGAATAGGAAATTAAATGATAGTTAACTATAAATTAGAGCAGGACAACATCTTGCTCCACCTTTGTATTATCTTTTTGTATATATTTTTTTGTAAAAAGATCGGCAAATGGACATGCGTCCCATCTAACAGGAACCAGCAATCGCCGCTTATGCAACACAAGCGTTGTTGTCGATTCTTTGTCAGCCCGGAGGCCCGGAGAGGTGTTCATAGACACTCTTATTAAAACGTTCCATATTGAAGCTCGGTGGGAAGATCTTCGGGGGAAGGACATTCCACACTTTCCAGGTCCGTGGAAGAAAGGAGCGGCAGAACCGGACGGTCTAACTAAATCTCACAGTGTTGTCGAAACGAAGATGTTAAATGCACCTTTTTTTTTGTTTTTGAGGGGGAAATATTCCAAAGATACTCGGCTGCATTGGGGTGCAGCTAGGTTATGTGGGATTATACTCACTAAACCCCCTCCCCCCTCCGGTGACCAGCTTTATTAGTGCTTGACAAGAAGGCTCTGGGATTTGCAGAGGAACGCACTGGAGCTCCAGAGGAACGCACCGGAGCTTGTAAAATGCACCTAGGGTAAGTAGAAATGATCATCAGATAAGGCTGTTAAAATACAACGTTTTACATAACAGATTTCCGGCTTCACCGGGCATCTCTAGGGGTCTCCGGGTATCTATATTCAAGAATATTGTACTCATAATTTTAAACAAGTTTTCCTTTGGAATCAACACAGATATCGAGAAGAAATAAGCAGCTGTTCCATAAACTTTGTTTCATGAATTTTTAATGGAACAGCAGATTTTTTTCAGCATGTTTTTGATTTTTTTTCCAAAGACGATACCGATGATAGACCGAAATTAGTAAGGATGGATGACTACACAATCACGTAGTACAAAACACAGTCTTGAAAACGCAGAGATAAACTGGTCAACGTCTAGTCTCATTTCCAATCAGAATTCATTAAAATAAATCTATTTTCAATAATAACACCTATTCCAATTCGGGTATTTCGAAACTAATTTTATTTTGCGTTGAATAAATAGTTGATTTGACGAGTTTGATGGCCTGTCTAGATTTGAAATTCAATGCATACTTAATTGATTTGTCATTACTTAGCTCTCAGTTGATTAGACCCTAGAGAGGTCTAAGCTCCACGATATTGTGCCACGGATAAACTATCATTTCTACGTATAGCTAGTTTTAATCTCTGTTTGCAATGTGCTGCTTGTATTATTTTCGTATAGACTGCCCCTGTGGCTTAGTTGGTAGTGAACCTACCTTCTGCGCTTGGGGGCGTGGGTTCGATTCCCATCTAGGACTAACATTCATTGATGAACATTAGTGTTTGTTCTATGTTTGTGTTAATATCTATTTAAGTATGTTTTTAAAATTATATATGTACGTATATCAAGCTCTGGCAGCCATATTACAAGCTTTGCTTAGTTTGGGGTCAGATGAGCGTGTGTGCAATAAATGTCCCAGATGTCCTAGGATGTTAGGCATACCTGTCAGCTAGTTTCAGAAGGAAAACCTAATTTAAGCACTAGGAGCACCTCTTATCCACTGTTGGGATACAGGCCTTCTCTCGGAGGTGGATGGGCACTAATCCACCATGCTGGCCCAGTGCATATTGGTGAATGTCATATGTCTTTGAACTTTTGAGGTTCTTGGGCATACTGGTTTTTTCACGATGTTTTCGTTTACCGTTTTGAGCTATGGCATCGAAACTGACTAAAATTATTGAAGATACAAGCATTTAATACCACAGTGCCTGAAGAAAAAGGTATTTGACCAGTGTGTGTTGCCAGTGACATGACAATGACAGTGACATGTGATGACATATGTTACTGAGACGTGGTCCTTAACTGTTGGCCTTTTGTAAAAACTCAGAGTCACACAACGAGCAATGGAGAGAGCTATGCTCGGAGTTTCTTTGCGCGATAAAATCCGAAACGTAGATATTCGCCAAAGAACCAGAGTCACCGAAATAGCTATTAAAATCTGCAAGTTGAAGTGGCAATGGGCAGGCCACATCGCTCGAAGAACTGTTAACCGATGGGGAAGAAAAGTTCTTGAGTGGAGACCGCGAACCGGAAGACGCAGCGTAGGTAGGCCTCCCACTAGATGGACCGACGACATTGTGAGAGTCGCGGGCATCCAGTGGATGCAGATGGCAGGATGTCGTTCAGTGTGGAGGTTAAAGGAGGAGGCCTATGTCCAGCAGTGGACTAGTATAGGCTGATTATGATGATGATGAGAAGAATTTTAATGTCTCGCTAGACAGAGAGCGTACTATATTTTACAAATAACATCACTTGGATACGCTATACACGTTTTATACTGCCGCTGACTTTGTGGGAAAGGGATAGGTAGAGCTTCCTAATCCGAAAAAAAAAAACTATAAATGTTTATACCTCAGAATTGAATCAGTAAATTAAACAATTTATACTTAATCATTCAATTCAATACATTTCTAAGATATCAAACGAATGCATGATAGCCTATTTTACATGCCTTCTTACATACCACATATCAGCGCATCTTGTACTGGCATCGCAATTCTATCTAATTTATAATTCAAAGCAAAACTCAGAGGGAATTAACTCGTCGTTGTCAACACAATCATAACTGCACACTACTGCTCGTTAGAATGACACGAAACTTAGTTCCTCTATAGTTACTACCGACTCTACCAAGTGACTCTACGCTCGTAGCACCGAGTATAAAAACAACAGAGAAACATTTAGTAAAAGTGCAAAGATGCGAGTACTTCACGACGTACACATCGAAGTGTGGGGCATCAGAAACATTCGGAGTTACGTGACGGGACAATCTTTTGCAGTATGAGTACTATTTAGTTACCAAGTTCATCCTGTAAATGTAATGTAATAACATAAGTATATTTTTTTGTAGTTCTTTCTAAATTTTCTCGGTGATATGCGTATAGGTCACTTTAATACACGTACAGTAATATTCAAATTCAAATTTTTTTATTTTCCATAAGTCTACTTAACAATAATGTTGTACTTAGCAGAAAAAAAAATTAAATGAGTGTTAACAATTTTTCTAGATGATCATAGTTTAGGTACATATTTTTTTCGAATATGTATACACAGTTATGCAAAAAATTAATAGTTACACAGTTATTGAGTTTATGCTGAATGCATTTATAAAAAAATATATATTATGAAATGTATACATCATATTATTATTTATTATTGCAGACAACTATACAATACAAGTGTCCCCTGAATTCAAACATCGCTGCGTTTTTTTAATGCAATAGGTAGCAGCACAAGCAGACGGGCCGCCTGATGGTAAGCGATCACCGTCACCTATGCATACCTACAACACCAGGCGCATCACAGGTTGCCGACCCTTAAAGACTCTATTAACAGTCCTTTTGAAGAACCCGTACTATAGCTACTCAGTAATTGAAAATTATGCTGTTAGCCGTTTCTCTGTTAGTTCCCTACTCAGCGCACGTACTTTGTTATTCATGGAGCGCTAATTACTGTCACTATACGATCTCTACTCATTTATCATTCAGTCTACAATAGGAGAGTTCAGGGAGAGTTTGTCGCTAGTCGCATTCTAGTTTGGCTCATACAAAGTGCACAGTAAAGTAACCTAATGAAGTACGTATGTAAAAACTAACCAGACGTGCTGCCATCTAGACTAACTGATATTTTAGAGATACGTTTGGACTAAAAACGGACTTGATGGCAGGGCTGAATTTACAACAATGGAAAATAAATAAATACATTTATTTTAATTAAGAATGTTGTATGAAAGAAAAGGTGAACTTATTGGCTCCAAACTAGTATTAACTGTATCTCAGAACCAATTACCTCCTTCGTAGTGATTTTATAGTAAACATTATGCACAAAAAGACTAGAAGTATGTATAAAAATAAAGTCAATTTTCTCATCTTGTCTGTATAAACGCTAAGTCTTCCTAAACCATGCAACGATTTTTTCCCTAACAATGCCTAAAAAAAAAGCCTTCCACAACCTTACCACGGTTAATATATAAAAATAATCATATAACTTTAAATCAAAAAAATTATGACAAAAATTACTATGGAAGTATAAAGAAGACAAAATTTAATCACCCTTAAAATCGGGTTTTTGACAAGCGGGTTTCAATGTAGACAGCATCATCGCTTATACGATGCCATGGGGTTGGAAATTATGTCACATCACGTAGGAGGTCCCAAATCCACATAAATGAGACCGTCTACTTAGCACTTAAAGCCTTTTCCAAGCTGGCAGATTTGTGTAGGACTCAAAGGTTGTGAAACGATTTTACGTGACGGAAATGACCACTCCCAACCCACCACAAATTGGTACCGTATATGAAAAAAATATTTACGTTTTCCAGCCACCTAAAAATTATAATTATAGTGTTCAAATTGGTACCTGATATGAAAAAAATATTTATGTTTTACATCCAAATTAAAAAAATATAATCATAAAAAACCCGTTACACATCGTAAAATGCAGAAGTACCTGCGGACACAAGCTAGTCATCATATCAGACAGTATGATGCAAGTGATACAAATATACCGAGCCTGGATTAGTTATAAAACAATTTTAATATAACGTCTAGGTTTCTAGATAGCCGGAAAAGATTGCGTACATAATTCCGTAGGCATTTAAGGTCAGACCTTTGGTTTCAGGTGATTTTAGGCTTATTTCAAGGGTCAAAGATAATATTACGTAAGTTACTCAATCCAAGCCTTTATTTGCTTTGACAGCTGCAATAACTAGCTATTAATTTCGCTAGGGTTTGAACGTAAGGCCGTAGCAGGTACTCGATATAATTCGAGTAATATTAAAAGTTTTTTTTTAAATTGCCTTTCTTAACTAAACAAAATACAAGCTAAGTTACACTACTAAAACAATAGAAAACTTAATTTTTGCGTCTCTTTTCTGTGAAGAAAAAAGTGATGAATGAAACCTTACTTTCATTCTAATAGACCTATTCAACAAAATCCCACACAAAGGGGTTAAATGAAAAAAATGACACCCCATTGTCACATTGCGAAATTCTTTAAATAATTATCATTTTAAATAACCAGCCAAGTGCGAGTCGGATTCGCGCACGAAGGGTTCAGTACCATTGCAGTTAATTATTTATTTTTAATGTGATCATATAGCTATATAAAAACGGCAAAAAATCACATTTGTTGTATGGGAGCCCTCTTAAATATTTATTTTAATCTGTTTTTTTTTTGTATTTGTTGTTATAGCGGCTAACAAAGATACATCATCTGTGAAAATTTCAACTGTCTAACTATCACGGTTCACGAGATACAGCCTGGTGTCAGACGGACAGCGGAGCCTTAGTAATAGGGTCCCGTTTTACCCTCTGGGTACGAAACTCTAAAAACTGACTACATCAGAACTAGACCAAATTAGTAAAATTAAGGAGTAAAATGAGAAACTTACTTATTTTTTGTATTGCATAGGTATAAGTAGTGTCTGGCACATAACTAACGCTAAAATGCATAATTTTTTAAGCAACATGCATATCAGCATCATTGCAATAGGTACCTAGCTATGCCAAAGTTACATTTTGAATCAAACAGATATTTATACAATAAAATAAAAATTAATCGAAGAAAATTTCAAATAAACAATAATTATCAATATAAAAAACCGGCTTCATAAAAAAGTCAGAACTGGACCAAATTAAAATGGAATCACATGGGAAGCTTTCAAATAAAAAAGAATCATCAAAATCGGTTCAGCCAGTCGAAAGTTCTGAGGTAACAAACAAAAAAAAACATACAGTCGAATTGATAATCTCCTCCTTTTTGGAAGACGCTTAAAAAGGCACAATGACAGTTAAAAATCTCTATAGCCATTGCGATAATTATGTAAACACTTTAATTACGAGTTTTATGTTAGTCTAAAGTAATATGATTATTTACGGGATATTTACAGTGGTAAGGTTGTGGAAGGAGCTCCCGATACCGCTCCGCTCCTTCCACAACCTTACCACGGTAAATATCCCGTAAATAATCATATAACTTTAGTGAACAACCGTGATAGTTTAAAACAGTATGTTAGTCTATCCTATCGTAACCTAACCTCATAGACGCAGTGAGTCGAATATTTCGTTATATCACATGTGCAAATCTTAAATGAAAAGCTACTTAGTTCCTATAAATCCTCGAGCCCAGATAAGATGGATAGACTCTACGATGGCTATGGCGTGATTGACTATATGATACTCATCAATTTCCCATTCCCTATGACCGTGTAGGTACCCGCTCTTGAAATATTCACAGGGTAATGCGGGCGTTACCGACGGGTAGCTCGAAAAGCGGCTGTAATAACCTTAGCATCTCTCAAGGTGCGAGGGTAGCTCGTCAAATGAACGAAGGAAGAGTGGGTTGCGACAGCTACTGGAAACACTGTCAATTTTAATTACTAGAATGGAGGAAGTGGTCTCATGATTGGTATTGTTTAACAGGACTTTTAGGTAAATGAAGCGTTGGTCATCCAACTGCGAGATAAGTTGACGATATATTCACATATTTAATTTTTAAAAACACTTGTTATAACACTGCACGTCAGAAGTGAAAACTTTAGTAATTCACCTATTCTACACGAGATGTCGCTGTTTTAAAATAAACGGTACAGCGTCACGATGTCGCGAGTTCCATGATATTTGTTCACCCAAAAGTGCTCAACGCGCGTAAAGAAGTTTTCACTTCAATTTTGCTGTATTAAACTGATGTACCTCTGTATTCTCTTGTTAAAAGCGATAATGATACATATTTTTCCAAATGGGCAAGTGATTCACTTACTTTAAATCTGAATTCTTTCCAGTGGATATTTCAAACAGGGCTCATGCAGAGAACGTAGTAAACAGTGGCGGGCGGTGCCGGCGGCGGTCGCTTGGTTCATTTCGGCTGGAAAACGATTATGTTTTATTACTGTGCTCAGTAATAAATGCGGGGATATTATTGTCGAGTTTCATGTCCAAACTCGACAATAATATCCCGCAGTTTGGGAATAGCACCGTAGCTGTAATGGGGCTATCTGTTTTTGGAATTAATTGATGGTCATTGTGTGTTCTAAAATTAAAAATTGGTTGTCAGTCTATGCTCTATGCTTATTTTGACATTTAATATAAAAAAAAGTGTAAAAAGGTTAGAAATATATAACAAGATGCCACGAATTATAAAAGAGACAGAGAATAATAACATTTTTATAATTAGATTGAAGGAGCTTCTGACTGACAAGGCATATTATACCATAGACGAGTATCTCAAAGATAAATTATAAAATTTAATGCAGATGTTATTAGATATTAATAATTTGACTGTTGTAATATGATGAAAATTAAAGCCTAATTAAAGCCTTAAAGGTTGGATATAGTGCAACTTTTTTTTTTCACTTAAGACCTATCCTGTACCTTGTACCTATATTCGATTTTATGTAGTTTATATTAAAGATTAGCGGAGATAAATTCAAAACAATATAATGTAAAATACAATCTAATTCAGTAGTTTTTTTTTTTTTTTTATTAGAATTAATTAGTAGATATATTTATAATTTTACATGTAAAATAACATTTTATGACTATACATAATTTCTTGTGTAATAAATAATTTCTAATGCGATGATCTAATTCATAATCTCTTCAGAACTGATTGAAAGAACTACGTATTTACTTACTAAAATATGACACGTGTTTAGATGACGCACCTAGGAATACTAACCTACATAATGCTTTAGAAATATCTAGAACATTTACATAATCGTAAGTATTGGGTAGTCTACGGTTTACTAAAGTTATATGATTATTTACGGGATATTGAACCCGTGAACATGGTGCATGTAACTGCGCCGAAATATCGGGAGCTCCTTCCACAACCTTACCACGGTAAATATCCCGTAAATAATCATATAACTATAGTGAACAACCGTGATAGTTTAAAACAGTGTCTACGGTTTAGTTCTAGTATCTAGTCTAGACCCTTTTTACACTCGCTCCGTAAACTTATTAATATTGATACGAAATCGACGAGTCTCGTCCCAGAAGGCCTTCCTTTAAAAACCAAACAGTTTTATATTGAAAGCAGGCAATAAACTCTTAAAATAACTGGAAGGAATACCCTTTTCATTCTTTTTTGCGTACTTATAGAAAAGGTTTAATCTGAAATTTGCTGATCTACGATATTTTTTCACCTGTTTTCCAAAAAGTGTTTGTCGCTGAAATTGCTGTCAGATTATATTCATCATAAAAATCCTTCCTACCCTCTCTTTTTCTTTGCCGATCTTAAGGCGAGGTCTTCCCACTTTTAAGCAACGCTTGTTACTACAGACAGAGCTACTAGGCTTGAATATGGATATGTTTATCTCTTTCTCGCAGGATAACAGTGGAAAGACTAATTTGTACACGGCTCGTGCTAGGCCTGCTAAAAGATTAGAGTTGTTAACACATACTTTGCCAGCCTGATTGTGGATACCCATTTTGAAGCGCGCCATGAAACACAGCGGGAAGATCTGTGAGAGGAAATTCCACACCTTACAGGTTGTTAAATCTACCTTAATGAACCACCACACTTACTCGTACGTTCACCACAAAACTACCTGCAAATATCTAATAATTAAAACATGTGTAAATTTGAATATCTACGTAAGTAAGTAAATACTCTCTGTTCGAGTTTGCTATCGACATCAAAGCCTGTGGTGGCATAGTTTTGAACACGTTGAACGCGCCACAAAGTTTCACAACTTTGATGAAAATTCAGTGAGCTGCAGGTGATCTGTTTAATGCCTGTTCTTACTCTAAACATTATCGGCCTTACTTCTATACGTCAATTAAGCGTGAAGAGCTAGTGAGAAGTTGACAGAGTAGTTATACAATACAACAACTCTCTATGACACCACTGAAATGGCTTATCGCTGAAAGCAACCTTTTCCAGACAACCTTCCTCAGATCAGCATAGTTAAATGCGTAATTTATAATGTGTTAAATTCGTGTTGTATTTTGAATTTCCTTGCAAAAACTAACTTAGGACTTCAACCCAGACTAGTTCCACAAAGATTGGTGGATGAATGGTGAATTTTCACCCTTTTATCTACACTAATATTATAAAGAGGAAAGATTTGTACCTATTTTTGTATGTTTGTAATGAATAGGCTCCGAAACTACTGAACCGATTTGAAAAATTCTTTCACTGTTGGGAAGCTACACTATCCCCGGGTGACATAGGCTATATTATATTTTGTAGCGAGGCCGAAGGCCGAGCTCACACTCGTGCGAAGCCGGGGCGGACGGCTAGTGTATTATAATTTTGTTCTTGATAGATCAGCAAAAACAGAGTAGCACGCTGTGTCATAACCATATACTACTATTTTACTTTAGCTACTAAATGTTTAGTAAACCGAGTCATTCGTACTATGGTTACCATACTGCACCATACAGTTAGTTTTACATTTTTCGAACTCCAGTAAACTAGATGTATAAATTAGGGTACCATTTTAAAGTTGGAAAAGTCCAAGCAAAAGTCAGATATTGAATAAAAGTCTGGACTAAAGAAATCCCTCTTACATGTTACTTGTGTAGCGGGCGTTTTCCGCAATTAGGCCATTCATTGGTCCATTTTGCGTCACCCGTGTGCAGCTAGTTCAGCCAACCGGTCTACTCCAGGAAGGCCAGCAGCACGCTGATGCCTGGGCCTCCCGGAGCGTCCTTGGTGATCCAAGGATAGTATTTTTCGATGTTCTTCCACGCTGCTGCACTCCAGCAGCAAATGCGCTGCTGTTTCTTCAGTATACATTCACAAAAAAAAACCTCACACAACGCAGTGCTCTGTTTGCCTCTCTATCTGAGAGAAGGCATGTGTCCCAGCAGTGGGAACATGATGAGCTGATAAAGATGATGCGTTACCAGCCTGACTGCCCCGATGGCTCAGTTGGTAGTGAACCTACCTTCTGTGCTTGAGGGCGTGGGTTCGATTCCCACCTTGGGCAAACATTCATGTGATGAATATTTGTGTTTGTTTTGTCTGGTTGTTTAGTATCTATTTACAAATATATACGTAATTACGTACGTATATCAGTCTCTGGCAGCCATATAAAGCTTGTAGCTTTGCTTAGTTTGGGGTCAGATGACCGTGTGTGCAAAAAAAAAAACTTATAACTTCCCACGCATTTATGCAGTGCACTTTGACGTTGATGTTTACAGAGTTTTATTTATCTTGAGTTTTAATTAATTATAAATTATGTAACAAAATCTAGACAAATTAATAAGCCGTACAGATACCGGACGGAAAGTCGAAAGTCTGGACATCTTTGGACAAATCCGGACGGTTGGTAAACTTATAAGACACTTAATTAAACAATAATTCGTACACTCAATAATTTGTGTTTTTCGGTTATAAGGTGTTTTTTATGTATGTCGAATAAATAGATTTTCTTTCTTTTCTTTCTTTCTTTCTTTAGTTCATTCCAATCTAAATAAGCATTACCAAGCAACCGCGAGAGCGAAACTCTGATCAGCCACTTAATAATTTGAAACTCAATATAGTTTATTTGAATGAGCCCCAGAGGAGCTCTAGAGAACATTTTAATGGCAGCCTATCTTAATTTCTATTGTGTAAATACGTTTTAAAGCATAAAAAGCGTTTCTAACTAATCCTGATTTTAATAAATACGTGCTTTATCACATTTGGATCAATAATGAAGTATTTAATTATATACATAAAAGTGTGGAGGTCTAGCAATGGACTTACCAGCCCAAGGACGCCCCATAGAGTGGACGTGCCACAAAGTAGCTCTGAGCGTTTCTTTCAGAATGTGTTATTAAAGTACCTAGTTGCTGACCATCACATAAATTAAGTGGAAGTAAAAACTTTCGGTCATATCACATCGCGTTTCACAATCCTTTTTTATCGTCCGGGTACCTACTTACTTAGTTCTACTCGTAATTAGATTATTCGGGCACGAAGAAGCGACGCCGCATTTTTACGTCATTTTTCATTTTTACTGTCAAACTCGCTAACTCATACTTAACACTGGCAAATGCACAAGAAGTACCACGCCAAAATCCTGGAAGAGGAAAAAATTAAAAATAAACTCCCTTACCAACTAATACATTTTTATTTGCAACTTGATATGACATATCTATATATAATCTATACATATATATATATATATATATATATATATATATATATATATACATATTATAATAAATAAAATCGTAGAGATAAAAAAATCTGTAATTGCGAGAAAACAAAAAAAAAAATCACACAGGTCGTCTTAAAATAAGCAGCTGAACACGATAGGACAGTTTTTAGAATTTTTGTCTGTTTGTTTGTTTGTTTGTTTGTTTGTTTGTTTGTCCGCGCACATCTCCTAAACCACTGGACGGATTTAAATGCGGTTTTCACGAATATGCTTAGAAATTACCAGATTAAAACATAGGCTACCTTATATCATTTATTTTAATTCTTTATTTTTACATAAACGAAAATAAAAATCAATGATTTATTTCTTCGTTACACGAAACGTAATTTGAGGATCGTCACATAGCCTCAAGCAAGGAGATCCAAAGTAAAGAGAATGTTATTGACATAGCCATGAAAATTTTGAAACTGTCAACTGTCATTCGGTTAATCAGTTTAAATTTAAAAAAGGTTCCTTAACCTTCTTAGATGAATGAACGTGTAGATCAAGCATGTTATAGGCCTTACAACCTCTTTGGTGGTTCATTCCAGTGCATGGAGTAGGAGTATTACATTCTCTTGGTTTTATTCTATGTTAGCATTTAAAACACAAAATATACCGCATCCTATTTTAATTCAGTCCCGTGAATAGAAATATTCAAAAAAGGCCCTTTGTACATGAAAATAAACCTATACAATAAAATTCCGGACGCAATAAAGAAAGAAAGAAAGAAATAATAACATTTTTCCAGAACCAACTTCGTAAGTTTCTAACCCAAAAATGTTATTACGAGATAAAAGATTTATTCGACGATAATTTTTAGAAAATAATAATTAGAAAATAAATATCGATACATAAATAGTTAAGAAAGTAGCGTCATAAGTTTTGTATCATCTCATATAAAATTAAGTAACCTATCACACTAAGTATGTTTTTTTTTGTTTTGTAAAATTACTTCAGCCTAGGTTAAGTTTGAATAGTATATATATATATTTATGTAATAGATTTAACTATACTTAAATTTATATGTTTATGTCTGTGGTCTGGTTTTGTGAACAGCCACTACATAAGTCATTGCTGCACCCTTTATGCAGGGTATATAAACTTAGCTTTTAGAAGAATACAGTGTATATTTGCAATAAGAATATAGAAATAATTTTATTTTACTGTGATATTTTAACAGATAAATAGAGTAGTTCCATTTCATGGCTTTTTAATCAAGGTATACATACAAATGCACGCGAAATAAGAAATAACTAGCCAAGAGCGTGTTAAGACAAGCATTATGTCAGGGTTCCGTGGCCAGCGAAACTGGACAGTCAAATTTCAGAGATGTATATCATCCCGACATGACATGATATACTTTTAATGGTTTAGACAAAAATAAAATTTCAAAACATGCTCTGCACTGTGGTCACATTATCTTTTTGATTTGAAAACTGTTGACGGTGTTATTTATTACTTTTATGCTTCTATCTACTTCACACAGGGCGACTTAAAATAAGCAGCTGAACATGTTAAGGCAGTTTTTAGAATTTTTGTTTGTTTGTTCACGCACATCTCCTACACCCCTGTAAGGAAATGCGGACGGATTTAAATGCGGTTTTCACGAATATGCTTAGCTATGACCAGATTGAAGTATAGGCTATGTTATTTTGCGCAAGGCCGGATTAAGGGAAGAAAAAAGGATTGAAGGTTTATATGAAAATCTACGCGTACGAAGTCGCGGGCAAAAAGCTAGTATATAATATATAAATCAATTGATGTTGTTTGTCTCGCTAAAACTCGCAAATGGCTGGACCGAATTGGGTAATTTTGATCTTGAAAATTAAATATTTGCGGAAGTTCAGGCACGGTTTAAACAGTGAGTAAACGGCTGGACCAATTTGTATGAAATTTTGTGTACCTGAAGCGCGTTATAGTAGCGAGGCCGATGGCCGAGCTACGAAGTAGTGGGTATATCAGCTAGTATAATCAATAGTAATATAAACATGCACACTATGCATGTTTATATTACTATTGATTATACTATTAATATACAATTGTACAAAGACTTAATTTATACATTTTTTTTATTGTTTGTAATTAGTTAATGATTATTAATATTTCCTTTTACTATTTAAATTTTGACATGTAAATCATTTTTATGAAATAAATGAATATGAATATATTAATATAAACTCTAATAAGTTATGGTTAGTCCTTTTTAATTATTAATGATTGTGAAACGCAAGCACAGTGTTTATCTAATAGATAAGTTCTTATTAGCTTAACCGGAACGTGAACTGGACATCTTAAACAAAGCCTTGATCTAGTTTCTCCTTGCGGTTCATTGGCAATGTTTGCGTACTATAATAACCTGGCATGCTGTTTGTTAGTTGTCAAAAGCAAGTAAACAAGGGTTGCATGCCAAGAAACTTCATCTGAAAAAAAAGAACATGGAAATAGCTTGAAAAGAAAGAAGAGCGTAGGATGCCCTAAAGCTCGTTGGAGTCACGATAATGTAAGGCAACTGGCAGTGGCTGGAAGTGTAAAGACGAAAATCATGCTGACTGGCGTGCTTCAGAGGGGTCTATGTCCAACACGCGTCCAGCATTGGACCAAGATATGCCGATAATGATGATGATGTCAACTTAAATGAATTTAAGTTCATCTGAAACTTTTTTTATAACCTGAGTGACGATGACGAGACGAGCGAAGCCACTCGCTTGGTGGCTCTTCACGTTTGCCCATAACAGCTCAACGCCACTCAGAATTTTGAACTTCAACATTTCCCTGGTTGGCAATGCACTGCGCTCGTCACCCCGAAATATAAGATGTCAAATACTGTGTGCCCTGTAATTTCGCTGGAAACATTGCCCTTCAATCCGGAACACAGTAATGATTGCACAATACTGCTTGGCGGTTGAATAACTGGCAAAAGTGTGGTACTTCCCCAGGCGGACCCCTGAAAAAGAGTCCTACCACTACAAAAAGCTACATAAGTTAGCTACATGGCCGTAGATGCTCAGTAAGAAGACTAATCATCAGGCAAAAATGATTTTCTACGTAAGTAGTTAAGGTAAGTAATTTAGTAAGGACGCGGACATAGGTTTGATTTCCACAAAATACTGAAGCTTCTGAGATGATAGTACTTCATAGGAAGTTTCATAGATAGGTAAGTACCTACCAAATTCATATCATGTAAGCTACATCTAATTTTAACTATCGTAACTCCGCACTCAATTTTGGACCGCAATATTTACCCCACAAATATTTAGGCAGCAAGTTATTAACAAGTTTCAAGAAGACTGGAAACTAAGCTTGTTTAATTGCTATTCGATTCCGGGAATGATTGATTGCGGTCCCAGTCGGAACCTGTCGGTGCTAGTTTTACTATTTGGTATCGTTTTGTATACCTCAGGGCCGCAGGGAAGGACTTTACAAATGTTCCTGAAAGTATCTCGAAGCAGCCTACGAAATGTGGTGTTATTAGGCGAAGTTAGCTATTTTTAACCGAAAACCAAAAAGGAGGAGAACACTGTTTTAAACTATCACAGTTGTTAACTAAAGTTATATGATTATTTACCGTGGTAAGGTTGTGGAAGGAGCTCCCGATATTTCGGCGCAGTTACATGCACCATGTTCACGGGAAGACGGTAAATATCCCGTAAATAATCATATAACTTTAAAAAGGAGGAGGTTCTCAATTTGACTGTTTTTTTATGTTTGTTACCTCAGAACTTTCGACTGGGTGAACCGATATTGATGATTCTTTTTTTATTTGAAAGCTGGTGCTTCCCGTGTGGTCCCAATTTGGTCCAGTTCTGACATTTTCATGAAGTGGTTTTTGATATTGATAATTAAATTTATATTATTTATCGAGTATTTAGTTACTTATATAATGCAAATAAAAGTCAGTTCATTTTATTCCTTACTAGCTGTATCCGCGACTTCGTCCGTGATTTCTACAGAAAAAAATAGCCTATGTCCGCCCTCATGATACATAATTACCACTTGACGATTACAACTTTTACAATTATTTGACTCGTTATATCTCAGAAACGGTGGTTCTAAGAAAAAAAAGTATTGGTACATTTTTTATAGAGAATTTTATGATCTACAATTTGTGTCTGAGATAATTTTATGATAAAACTTACCGTTTTGTTGAAAATCGCTAAAAACTATTTTTTTCAAGATTTTTGACATTTAACCTCGAATATTTTTTTTTCCAGGCACCGGAATGATGAGGAACTTTCAGATGTTATTTTTAACTATGTTTTAAACAATTACACGCACTTTCAGCTTGCTGTAAATTTATGTACTTTTACTCTTCTTTATTGGTCTAATTTGACCGGACTAAAACATCGGTTAAAAATATGAAAAGCGCAAATCAGTGTCACTTTTTTTTTTTCTTCCTGTCCTTAATCCTTGTCCATTGTCAATCCATGTCCTTAATCGTGTAACGCGGTAAATTTCGGTCTTAACGCTTACCTAGATAAAAAATAATAATTTAGATATGACACCATTTTATAATTTTAGGCTCACCATACTACTAACACTACTACTACTAAAGTACTAGTCAAACTAAAACTGGAATTACCAAATCACTATATTACGTTTTATGAAGAAGAAAAAGGCCAAGCTTCACTATTGACTCGTTGCCGACTAAGACGAATAGAGTGGTTTGTGCTACTGTTTGGGTAAAGAACATTAAATACTTACGTTTTATTAATAGTACTGACCTGAAAGAACAGTTGCTATAATTAGAAGTTATAATTATTATAACATCTTATTTGATCTTCTAAGAACTAAATATAACGAGATTAAATGGGGCCTACCCTCCTAAATGAACGAAAGCTTTCATGAAAAATGTGTTTGGATACAAATAAATTATTTGTCAGTCGTTTTTTAATGGTAAACGAACGTATCGGTAACATTTGAAACGATGTATAGCAAATTTATGCATTAGGACATTTGATATGCATGTTATGGACTGCCCATTGTTTCAGTTAGTAGTGAACGTACCATCTGCACTTGGGTTTGATTCCCACCTAGGGCAAACATTTGTTTGTTATATATCTGGGTGTTAATATCTAAGTTAAGTATGTATTTAAAAATATATATTATGTAATTATGTATGACGTAAAACTGACATGCTTTTGCTGCGATGGTGTCGTGCTGATAATATATTCTACACCTTAAAACAGAAAATACAGCATTATCATCATTATCACATCACTGGTAGCTTTTTCAGCCCTCTGCAAGTCACAAGCCGTCGCATGAAAAGACAGCATGTGTACTTATAAAAATAAAATAAAAATGGGTGTTCGTAAATACACCTAGTTTGAAATGGGCACTGGCTCTCCAGACAGGCTGCCGATTAGTGTTTGGTGCTAGGCTAAAGATTATCAAATTGAGGGGTAGCAGCTAGCCGGCGGGGCGTTAGAAAGTGCCCTACCTACTATCATGCTATGGTTTCCTCACGATACTTTCCTGTGGTTTAGAATCCGAGTAAGCCAATCAAAGAGCTATCATTACAAATATACAAACAGTACAATACAAATATTCTACAGCGTGAAAGAGTAAAGACAGCATCATCATAAGCGTCAGTTCCATCAGTTCCATTTGTATTTTCTGTGTGTAATAAAGGTATATTGTATTGTATCATTGGTCACTTCTCGAGTCCACTGTAGCTTCGTACCTTGCATGAAAATATAGTATCTATGTGTACTTAGTTTAAGGATCCGAGTATGTCCTAAAACTGCGACCAGAACCACTGCAGGATGGAAACTAGCGTCTTATTAGTACACGGTGAACGTACTGCCCTAAGCCGCCTGCCAAGCGTGAGGATTATGGCAACACCCCTCTCTAAGAGGGAGGCTTTTGCTCAGCAATGGACATTTAATGGCTGATTATATACTTAGTTTTAACTGGTGATCACGTTAACTCGTAAGGAACACGTAAGGAGTACCTTCTTACATACTTATCATTATGTGATATGATAGAATTTACGAAATTTTCAAATTAACTCTCTAAATGGCTACATTCGCGCGTCATCTGTGAAGGCGCTTGCTCACCGCCTCCGTGTGAAATTCCGAATTTCTCTGCGCTTTATCTAAACGACTTTATGAAAAGCTTTCGCTTTTATTATTTCACATGCGTACCAAAAGGGATAACGTCTTTTAACGCCAACTTAACTTTATCTTATAAGCCATTTGTGGAGCGAAATCCGACTTAAAATTCCGCCGCCCAAATTGCATCGCACAAATGTAATGTTTTATTAGCTGTATTCTTGTTTCCATCAAATATTAAATCCAATTTTGTAATCGTAAACATCTCAGAGTAGTAAAATTTTGCTAGACTACATTTATTAGTCATGTGTTATGTTTAAAACATTTATTCACTACTCTGTTATACTAGTTTAAGCTTGTTTACCCAAAACAAGGTTAAACTAGAATAAAATACGGGCCCAGAGGTCTAGGCCACGAAGAAAAGGCTTTGTTTTTCGGATCCAATTATGTAAAGGTTTCTTCTCAAACATGGTATTTAATATGTATATTATTTGAAGAACAAACTTCGAGTACAATTTGAGTGATTTAATTTTTGCTCGTCTAATATTTAGTACGTACGTATTTCAATGTGCAGAGGTTTAATTACCTTTTCTTATTAGAAAGAGGCATTCAGCGGTTATGTATATAGAATAACAGTTAAAAATAATCGAAATTTCAAATATATATCGCTGGTGTTCTGAGATTGGTTCATAGTATATACCAGTTGTAGTCACCGGGATTTTGTACGTAAATCAAAAAGCTTCCTGTAATCGCCAAAGGGAAAATAATGGGGCTACATTTTTCGTAGGTATTATCTGAATATGGACACTAGAACGTGTCAGGACCCACGTCAAAGCAGGTATTTGGCAAATTCGCCGTCATGTTCGGACGGTATCGACAAATTGTCGATCCTATCCACGGCGACGTTTTAATGCCTCGTTTACACATGCAAGGCTCTCGCAGCGAAAAAAAAACACATCATAGGACTGCACGTCAGAAGTGAAAACTTAAGTAGTCATTCACCTATTCTACAAGAGATGGAGCTGTTTTAAAATATCTGTAAGGTGTATTTTAAAACAGCGCCATCTCTTGTAGAATAGGTGAATTACTACTAAAGTTTTCACTTCTGACGTGCAGTCCTATGACTGATGTGTTTTTTTTTGTCGTGACGATGACGTGAGTTCCATGATTTCTGTTCACTCAAAAAGTGTTCAACGCCTGCTAGGCGCCTAAAGAAGTTTTCACTTAAAAAACGCTGCGCTTGGCGTCCATGGATTAAATCTTGCAACCGAATTTTGAAACAGTTACTCGTATTTCCAACCGATTGAGCTGAAATTTTGCATACACGTTTAGTTTCGATAATAATGCATGGTTAGCTAAATGATAATATTCTCAATCCAATATGGCAGACTCTCAAAGATGGCGGACCAGTTATTTTTTATATGGGCGCATGATATGGGTATCATATTATTATGAAAGAGTTTCCAAAGAAAATTAAGAAAAATCTCGTTTTTAATTAAATTTAGTTTTGTTCCATAGTTACAAACATACGTCATAAACATATGATTTCAAGTAAGGTACGTGAAATATTTATAACTATGGATATAAATCGGGTCAGCGGTGTAAAATGTTTGAACTAAAATTTACATAAGTATGCAAAATTTCAGCTCAATAGAAAACCGGGAAATGGGTCAAACATTCTTAGTTAGTTAGTTTTTCCTCGATTTTCTTGAGATTCCATCATCAGCTCCTGACTTGATGATCACCACCTCGGGAGTAGGTATACCCTTTCGAATTAAACAATATTTTTTTAAATCGGTTCGCGATTGACGAAAATATCGAAGAACATACACAAAAAAAAATACAGACTGAATGTATGAATGAATGACGGTTAAAAAGTAGACTACTTAACCATACTACTACGACACTAAGACAGTCCGTATTAAAAGGAAAGCAAACCAATAAGAGGCTCTACTACTAAATACTAGGCTTAGACCATTATGACGAGAGAAATACTTTTTGTGTCATGAAAATAGTCGCCAGAATATCGCATGTGTAATCGAAACCTTAAGACAGGGGCGTACTGGAAGGATTTTGGAAGAGCTGGATCGCGCAACCAAAGCCTGGATTCCATTCACGTAGGTTCCCGCAAATACGCACGCCGCGCATACCTGCTATATTATTCGAGCCGCTTTATAAGCTAACCCATTTGTATTTCTAATCAAATTTTCACAATAATCCCTGTGAATTTTCCATCGAACATTCATTTCGCGTCTCGTTTATTTCAATTAATTGATTAATTCATAAGTCAGTCGACGTTGAACTGTTTTGATGAAATGTTTTCGACAGGAATTAATATTTTTGAATAAAAGTAAATTTTTTCCTTTTTCATTACAAAATTGTTATCTTAATCTACCCATTAATTTAAATTGCGCACGTTCGGCGAATTGACCGAGGTGAGATCACCGACGAAATCAAAAAAACTTTCGGGGAAGAGTGTTTGCGATTAGCGAGAGACCGAGAAGTGGCATAAGCATAAGGAGGCCTATATCCTGCAGTAGGTCATTCATGCCTGCTGCTGATGATGATGGTTGTGATTATGACGTTTGACGAATGTGTCTCTCTCTTTAATATGAGTTACTAGCTGCGCCCGGCGGTTTCACCGGCTTTATATACTTTCTTGAAGCAACCTACTTAATGTATGTTCGCTATAGACTTCGAAACGCCTGGACCGATTTTGATGAAGTTTTCAGGCAATATTTAGACTAGTCCAGCGATCTTGTGAAATTTGGTAGCAATCAGGTCAACAGTTTTTATTGGTGTTTTAATATTTTCTCTACATAAAACACGAACAAGAATTGAAGTCTACAAAAAGAATGTAAATGCTAAAAGAAGTCTATCTGTGATACATTGACATATTACATCATAAAAAAAGTAAAAAAAAGAAATTGTCATCTAAGTCGAAGGAGGTTGTTATCTCTACCAAGTAGTTTGCTTCAAGGAGGTATATAACGCAGGGGCACAGAATACATCAGGGTGCAGTTACTAAAATATAATTGCTAAGCTTTAAATCGATGCAACACTAAGGAGTAGGTTAGAATCGACTTTCATGATTTTATTAAACAGCTAGTTAATTAGCTACTTTGACAGCCCCGTTAGCTCAGTTGGTAGTGTACCTGCATTCTGAGCTTGGGGGCGTGGGTTCGATTCCCACCTAGGACAAATATTTGTGTGATGAACATTTGTGTTTGTTCTATGTCTGGGTGTCAATATCTATTTAAGTATATATAAAAAAAAAAAGTATGTATATTAGTCTCTGGCAGCCATATTACAAGCTTTGCTTAGTCTGGAGTCAGATGACCATGTGTGCAATAATGTCCCAGATATTTATTTATTTATTTTATTTATTTATTTACTCCGTAAAATCAAGCTAATATAAAGCGAGTAATAAAAAGTAGTGGAAAAAGATCAATAACAAGATAATTAGAGCAACTTAAATTCGTAACTTTTTGTATATAAATTATAAAGACCTAATTTACTACCTCTACCAGAGTTTTGGCTTTTGGTTTCCAGACAATCCATCGTAGTTACGTACTCGTATGTCTCAGGCGTCCTACGCTATGGAAAGAACTATGCTTGGCGTTTCTCTGAGGGAGCTTATCCGGAACGAAGTAATTCACTAGAGAACCAAAGTTGCCGACATATCTCAGCGTATTAGCAAGCTGAAGTGGCAAAGGGCTGGTATTTTCAGTCGCAAAACCTATAACCATTGGGGTAGTAGCTCTTTTGAAGAACCCTATATTGAAGCTACTCGGAAATGCCGTAGGAGGGAGCTCATTCCACAAATTGTAGGTGTAAGATACGCGAAACGCACAGTGTGCTATTTCCACTGATCTTTGATATGGAGACATATTCTAGAGTTGAAACAATGAATCGAAAAACGTAATGTAGGACCCCGTGAGAAATAAGATTGAGATATGATAAAGTTAAATTTTAAATACTTAATTAAACTCCAAATAGTTACAGCTGCTAAATTAAATTCCATTATGACCGTCAATTTTACCGCCATATCTGAAAAACGTTTAGGCAACAATTTCCGCGTTTAAAAGCTCTTTATCAAATAGACCGTGAAGTATTAGGCATTTGCTCGGTCTCGACTAAGACAAGTACACGGTTTTCCTCTTTATGATATTAGGTCACGCTTCGACGGTCGTTTTGTGAGGAGGTGAGCGCTGACGAGATCACTGGTGCCGTGGTGATCTTTGCGTTGAAGTCACCCATAACAACGGTGAAGTATGTTACGGAGGTATCTATGGTCTAGGATATCTCCTCAAGTCCTCATACAACACCTCTACTTTAGATTATTAGATTATAGTTAAAGTTATCACAGGAATTGTACATGGTAATCCTTTCCGTAACTATCATCACATTATAGACCAGCACCCTCACAGGAAGTTTTCAAGCGTCGTGTGAAACTGTACTATTTCTTGGAGTAGCTACTGTATCGTTATTATCTCGCTTTAAGTTTATAAGTATGTATGAATTTAATATTTTTATTTATGTATGTATATTTTTTTAACTAAAAACTTGGTTATTTGAATTTTTCACATAAATTTTGAGGTTATGTGAAAAAATTATTGGGACCAAAGTTGTAGATATTTTTATTACCTACAACTTTGCCATTAAACTTTTCAAAAACTATATTGCAAAACTATAAATCCATAGGATTTATAGTTTTGCTGGAAATCGAGTTGAACCATTTTTTACCCTTAAACCCACCAACTTCCCGAACTCAGATCGCCTGTAATTTATTTTTCCTTTCATTTTTATCATAATAATGGGTTTCATACTACTGTGATTTTTTTGGTTTCAAAAATTATCGACCCTGGTCTATTTGGCGTAGTCGGTTAGTAAAATATGAGCAGATCGCAAAATAACAAAAATCACTCGACATTCGGCAAACGCCGATATCAACTAGCCGAGTAGACTGCGAGGCGAAATGAATTTGTAGGCAACTAGGCATTCAGTGCGGGAGCACGGGCGGGCACGCACACACGCACAGTCTGTTCGTCACGCACACGTATATAGCTCGCTCGTCAGGGCGCAGCGAGACAGCAATAGAGTTGCTAAATACCTATTCATCAAAATTCTTGGCCATGGTATATCGGCTTAATGTTGGAATGTTTAAAATTGTTTTATCAACAAAAGCTGTTCTTAAGCTACTTTTACGTGAAGACTATTTAAAAGCATAAGTATCACTAGACTTAGAATCTATATATATGCTATATATATTTTTTGTATCTATTTTTTTTTGGTCATCTAATTCTTCTAAAAAATTTGCGCATTTGTTTATTTTATTTGGTTGGCCACTTTTTTGTCTTATACAGCCAATTTTTCGATCCACAGTTAAACGGTCAGATAGTTAACAAATTTATCTGTCCAATAAATTTACAGGTTTTACTCCTCTGACTATTGAAAAATTCGAAATCATGCTATTATTGGAATAAATCCTATCTGATTCTTTATCTGAGGATTGAAAAATCGGCCCTTAGACTTTGTAATTTTTGATGCACGCCTCCTAACATTTACATTAATTTGTTCCAACCTGCACCTGATTATCTTTAAACGACTGCACAGATTTTCATCAATTATAGCTAAAAACACTCTCGATCAACTCATCTTTCAAGCAAATCATAATTGGTTCAGTCGTTCGGGAGCTACGATACCACAGACAGACACCCAAATATAGGTACAATTTCAACCTAGCCTAGCTCTATACAGCTTCGATGGATTCTCTAACGTTTAAAACTAAACATTTCATTGTAACCTACATATTCCTGATCCGTGCTTGTTTTGAATAATAAACGGATTCTAAATTATTGTTCGTTGTACTAGGGATTTTAACCAAGGAAGTTTCCATTTTAATTACCCTTAGAATTACCCAACAATTTAGAATAAACTTTAGTATTTAGCGGCCTATTTTTGTATCCTATAATATTTTGTAGGTGCGTGACAAACGAGTACAATATTTCAATGTACAAAGAGGTTTGATAATAAAGCGAAAACTCAAATGTCATGTTAGAATTTAGAAAAAATAATTATCGTCTTCTGTTTTTAGAACCCCCGATGCAAAAAGATGGGTATCTATTATTTTATATAATATATATATATAATATTATAAAGAGGAAAGATTTGATTGTTTGTTTGATTGCATTGAATAGGCTCCGAAACTACTGAACTGATTTGAAAAATTATTTCACTGTTGGGAAGCTACACTATCTCCGGGTGACATAGGCTATACCATATTTTGTAGGGAGCCGAAGGCCGAGCTTACACCCGTGTGAAGCTGGGACGGTCCTTCAAATCTTTCCTCTTTATAATATTAGTATAGATAGGCTAGGTGTATCTGTGTGTCTGTCTGTGGTATAGTAGCTCCCAAACGACTATACCAATTTTGATTCGTTTGTTTTTGTTTGAAAGGTGACTTAACCGATAGTGTTTTTAGCTATTATTCATGAAAATTGGTTCAGCCGTTTGATGATTTGAGCCCCCGATAAAAGAGCTGATAAGCTCTTTTATCGGGGGCTTACAAAAATCTATTTATACTTGTTAAATAAGATCGTATATGTTTTGTTTATTTTGTATTTCCTTGGAAAAAATAGAGATTTCTATCCAGCCAAGCTACACACAGCTCCGATGGAGTTTTGCCCTAAGCTTATTGAACCGATGATAAAGCTCATGAAAATGTTTTCTGAAAGTGAAGCTTATAGTTTGTTTCAGTATATGAGTAATGAAGCGGAGGCGACAATGCCACGGTGTCGGGAGCCCTAGGCCAGCCGCCTGTGACGTCACACCACCCCACTCCGCCACCCCTTCGCATCCCGGACACAGTGGCCCCGCGACACCTCCGAGAGGACAGCGGATAGCGAAACTATTAACTAAGCTATCATTTATGGATGCCACTTGCCAGCTGCCCGGGATTTTTGGCCACAAGATGAAACTCCGCCAAAGCATAAATTTTGTAACGCTACCCTGACTTTGTTTACCTATATTTGTTTCGTTCTCAGAAAATAGATTCAGCCGGGGAAATCGTGAAAAATAAAACGGCGCTGCTATAAAATATGAATAACGGCTAAGTAGCTTTATTACCGCTGTGTAGCGAAACGCGAAAATGAATTCCGTGCGGCGAAACCTCACGAATCGCGTTTATTCATTTTTCAGTGCAAACCGGAAAGTGACACGCCAAATCCCCCGGATGTATATTAAGCGTAGTTAATAAATTTCCCTGTGATGCTTAACCAGTGATAATTTTTAATTTAATGCGAGAGTAGCGAATTTCTCCGATTTTGAGCGTCGTAAGGCGGGCGGGAGCGGTGCGCGGGGCGGGCGGACGGCGCGGCGGGCAGTGCGCGCCCGGCGCTCGACGCGACCCGACCGTCTGTTGCCGCCCTAGGTATCTCCAGCCCTCCGCTCGACAACTCAAGTACGCGCTGTGATTGTGTTCGTTCTTTCCGATGCATCTGTGTGCTGTGTGTGTGAGAATTGCCATGTGCAGTGGGATGTGATGCCGTTATGTATTGATAAGTATATAAGCATAGGATACACGGATTGTCCTGACCCTCGGAGCCTGCGTGACTATTAGCCACTAATAAAGCAATAATAAATAAGGGCAGATTTACGGCGGAACGGTATCGTTTCGGGAACCAATTAGACTCTTGTCAATTAATGTTTAGCTGAGTCGAGGGCGACGATTTTTCTTTCTAATTTGTTTTTGGAGCGTCAATCAACCTGAAATGTCGTCAGGGTTCGCGTTAATGTTGGATAATTTTCAGCCACCCTTAACGCGTAAAATACTATCTACGCTTTATTTACTGAACGTTACGGGTTTAGTCTCGAAAGCTCTTAGTCGTAAGACTTAGGAACTCCTGTAGAGATGTAAAAGTCTTATTTTAAAGCCTCTACACGTCTTCAATGCCTTTTTGAGTCATTCTTCCATTTTTAACCAAGGAGTTAACTTTCCACTGACGAGTGACAAAATAATTATCAATTTAAAAAACCGACTTCAAAATGAGTAAATACGCAATTTCGTTTAATGGATGACTTATTTTTTCTAGTTATTTTGGTTTAAAAACCAAACTACTAAACCGATTTTAATGAAATTTCTATGCGACAAATCTGAAAAAATCCAAGACGATTTGTAAATGAGGAGTTCTGCGGTAACAAACATAAAAAAATACAATCAAATTGAGAATCCTCTGATTTTTGAAATAGGTAAAAAAAAAACAGATTGCCTTATCGAGCATTTAAGCATAAGAGAGTTGGACTCTTGAGTCTTTAGTGAGATGATTCAGAGCCTTACTTAAGATTTCTCCGTAGTTCCTTTCTTACGTGGGAAATGCTCATAATCTGCTCTTTATTTCCATTTTGGGAATAAAGCTCAGAATTAAACACAAAGATTCTCAGCTAGTGTTTGTGAAAGTGAGTCATTCTGGTGTAAGGAGAAATATTCAGAGCTTAAGGCGTTATAGGGTGAATCGGCCGGTTTACGATCAGTTAGTCAATATGTCGCCTTTAAAGTAATGTAAGTTAAAAAATCAACGCATTGTAGAGTAGGCAGCGGCTTACACAGATAGAAAAACCTTCAATTAATCTAATAAGCGTATTTTTTTCAGTGTCTTTATATATATTATGTTATTTAATCATGAATTATCGAAAAGTACGTTTTTTTTAGTTCACGATCACCTTACGTCATTTTACGTTCACAAGTTTTTGCCAGTTTACGATCATTGAAAACCACTGAAAAAAAAACTTTATACTATGAAATTAAAGTCGAAATAGTGTTGAAGTATTTTATTCATCAAAAAAAAACCAACCAAGTATAGAGATAGGACTAAGCTACTATAATAATTCTAATATTCATTAAAATCAAATTATTATGTTATGTTCTGGTATGTTATGTTGTTGTTAATTTTTTTGTTGTTGTAATGTTTGTGTCTGTATTTTGTTCATCATCAGCCACAAGACGTCCACTGCTGCACATATGCCTCCCCCTTTAACCTCCACACTGAACGATAACCTGCCATCTGCATCCACTGGATGCCCGCGACTCTCACGATGTCGTCGGTCCATCTAGTGGGAGGCCTACCTACGCTGCGTCTTCCGGTTCGTGGTCTCCACTCAAGAACCTTTCTTCCCCATCGGTTATCGGTTCCTCGAGCGATGTGGCCTGCCCATTGCCACTTCAACTTGCAGATTTTAATAGCTATGTCGATGACTCTGGTTCTTTCTCGAATATCCACGTTTCGGGATCTATCGCGCAAAGAAACTCCAAGCATAGGTCTCCATTGCCCGTTGTGTGACTCTCCGAGTTTCTCCAAAAAGCCAACAGTTAAGGACCACGTCTCAGTACCATATGTCATCACTGGCAACACACATTGGTTAAAGACCCTTGTCTTTAGGCACTGTGGTATCTTGGACAAGAAGATTTCACGCAATTTCCCGAACGCTGCCCATCCGAGTTGGATCCTTCGGCAACCTCTTTGCCTAAGTTGGACTTTCCTAACTGAACAATCTGTCTAAGATAGGTGTAATGGTCAACAAATTCGAGAGTATCGTTCCCAACAACTACCGGTATGGGTACAACATGGAAATTGGACGTGATTTTTGTCTTATATATGTTAATTTTAGGACCCACCCATTTTAGAAAGGCTACTGAGGTCACTGAGCATTGTATTGAGGTCCTCCAGCGACTCTGCCATGATGACTATATCGTCGGCAAAACGAAGGTGAGTGATGTATTCGCCATTAATGTTGATGCCCAATCGTTCCAGTCCAAAAGCTTGGAAACGTCCTCCAATGCGTTCGTGAACAGTTTTGGAGATATAACATCTCACTGTCTCACGCCTTTCTGCAATTGGATTGGTTCCGTGCTCTCGTCCTGTAATCGGATCGACATGGTGGCGTTTCTATACAAACACTCCAGCACTTCGATATACCTATAGTCGATATGACAACGCTGGAGGGACTGCAATACTGCCCAGGTCACGATTGAATCGAAGGCTTTTTCATAGTCCACAAACGCTAGACATAATGGCCGATTATACTCCTCAGTCTTCTGTATAATCTGGCGGAGCGTGTGTATGTGGTCTATGGTGCTCCAGCCTATACGGAAACCGGCTTGTTCGGGAGGCTGGAAGTCATCAAACCTGTTTTCGAGACGGTTCGTAATGACCCTGGAGAACAACTTGTACCCATGGCCCAGGAGTGAGATAGGTCTATAATTATTCAATATGGTGTTGTCACCTTTTTTGAAGAAGAGCACCACCACACTCTTGTGCCATGCTTCAGGCGTAGTACCTTCGAGTATGACGGAATTAAACAACTTCTAGAGGACTAAAAGTACCGGTTTTCCACCCGCTCTCAGTAGTTCTGTCGTGATTCCGTCATCACCCGGCGCCTTGTTGTTCTTAAGCTGTTTCAGAGCCATTCTAATCTCGTACAAGCTGATATCTGGGATGTCCTCAGTGTAATGTCGCTGTCGGGTCAGTTTAGCTTTCTTGTCCTGAGCTGTACTGACAATAGGCTGTCGTGTCGAGGTGTACAACTGTCCGTAAAACCTCTCGAGCTCTCTCAGAATCTCCGGCTTTGACGAAATGGTACTGCCATCCTCGATGGCATGGCATTCTTTGCGAACTTTGCGAACACTTTATTTAATGTTACGTGAACGAGTTGGATTACGATCATACTTTGCTTACCACATCTCATCGTGGTCGTAAAATATTCAATTCTCGATCACCTAAATTAAAATCGACGGACAATTTTTTTATATGATCGCTAACTAGTCAGTAAACGATCACATAAAACTGATGCTTTTGTATGGAAAAGAAGTAAAAATCGACAACAGGCTGTTTCCCGATCACCTTAATTTTTATCACTAAAACGCTTTTACATTACTGGTAATTGTTCATATTAGGCTGATCGCCAACTGACACATAAATAAAACACGTTATTAAAGATCTAAACAGATGATAATGTTCCCGCCAACAACATGCAACATACTAGAAAAGCTCAACAAAGATTTGACCAAAACCACCCGTTTACGATCAGGTGATCGTGAAAAGAAAGTACCTTAGTTTTACACCATCCCATGGCGATCACCTTATATTTTAATGAATTATACATTTTTCTCAGTTAAATGTTAGATTAGAAGATATTATGATTATATTTTTATACCACAAACACAACATCAATGCGTAAACTGTACTAAAACATGTTTTACTTACGATTCGATGATTGTTTCTCACTATTTTTTTCGTAAGTTTTTGCTTCAAAATCCGCGCACGCACACTAGCTCGTAGTCATCGGCTTACTGATCGAAAACTAACGTATTTGGTTGGTGAAATAGGT
This sequence comes from Agriopis leucophaearia, assembly GCA_949125355.1. Taxonomy (NCBI): domain Eukaryota; kingdom Metazoa; phylum Arthropoda; class Insecta; order Lepidoptera; family Geometridae; genus Agriopis; species Agriopis leucophaearia. The sequence continues at coordinate 3,768,095 of OX421262.1, forward strand.
GATCCAAAAAAAAGGGATAGGTAATGCAAGCATTTTCAAGCAAAATTAACGCTTACTTTGCATTAATACGGCTATTTTTGGAAGTTTTTTCAAAAGTGATCGAGAGCAGGAGGTGATCGGTGAATGGGCCGATTCACCCTACTTTGAGACTTGTTTTACATTATATTGTGTCTTAAGATAGGATTACTCAGTACTTTTAGGTCCTAATGTTAGATTTTATATAGAAACATTAATTACCTACTATGGAATATTATTCTGCTAGATATGTAAACAGTTGTTTTGATTACTTCTTTGGCGAGAATTTCGCCTTTATTTTAAAACTAGCGACCCTTCCCAGCTTCGCACGTTCGTAAGTTTTATTATGTAGCGAATAGGTATACACACATTCGCGGAAAGTTACTTTATTTTATACTATGTAGAGATAACTAGAGGTGGTCAGATTAAAATTTATTTATACTATACTATATAACTAATTGTTGCCCGCGACTTCGGTTTCTTCTGGGCAAGCCTGCTCCATCGTGGACCGCATCGCGCTTAACATCAGGCGAGTTGGCGGTCAAACGCAAGCCTATTACTGAATAAAAAAAAGACTTCGCACAGGTAGACTTTCATATAAACTCTCAACCTCATCTTCCTACCTTATTCAGCCCTTCCAGAAAATGCTTTTTTTAAACGACTGCAAAAAGGAGGTTTTTTAAAATGTTTGTTACCTCGGAACGCCGTCATTTAAATACCGATTTGTTTTTTTAAGTAAACTCTGAGATTGGTCCCATAGATATTACATCAAAATCGGTTCAGTAGTTTGGTTTGTCAAAATAACTGGAAAAATATGTCATCCATGTAAACGAAATTGCTTACCTATTTACTAATTTTGAAGTCTATTTAAGTAGCTATCTAAATCTAGGTAGGTAGATATATTTTCCTTATCACACAATCCTCTTTATTGACGCCTCAAAGTGGACAAGAATATTGCATTCAACAAAGAACGTAGGTATATTTTTTCCTCTTAAACAATAAATATTGGCAGTTTTATAGAATACCTATAGGTATTCTATAAAACTGCCAATATTTATTTAGTTATAACGTTATTATTTTAGTTATATAATATAACGTTATTATTTTAGTTATAACGTTATAACGTTCCAGTCGTTTTGGTACAGAACTTGAATCAGCTACCTACCTACGAAATTGGAAATAGACAACGCTTTTTTTTGCGTCATAACCCCTTTCAAGTGTCAACATTTTGAAACTCGCGATCCCGATCAATGATCCATAATAAGGCAGCAGTACTTACCGTAGTAGGAACCCAAACTTAACTTTACCTATTCTACTCCTCGAAGCTTTCGAAGGGAAAATTTATTCACACAACCCCAAAACGTTATCAAGATACCTCAACAATCAGAACTAAGTCTTCAATATGAAAATGACTTTCTTGGATCTGATAACGACGATGACGATTAGTTTCGTGATCAGTTCCAATACCGTGGCAATTCACAAAGTTTTTCAAACTCAACTCTACGTTGAAATTTGGTTTTAAGGTCTCGGCACACTGAAAGCGTGCGAGCAGTGGCGTGAAATAAGGCCGTGCGAGTTTGTGTTTGGTAGCGACCACGACATTATCTATGTCTTAGGTTTTCAGTGAACTGGATCTTGGGATCTGTGTTCAAATGGACACTTTTTTTGAAACACATTTACTATTGGGAAAACTTAACCTACAACGCAAAAAAAAATATCAATTAAATCATCAGAAAATATAAACGAATAATTCTCGCAATTAAAAAACTACAAATAACATTCTTTAAAATAGCTAATCCTGAAGATCCTGGTAAGGATAATGGGACAAACTATACAAATTATTGCATTGTCATCGATCCTTGATAAGTGTGCAAAGTTTCAAATCAATGCGTCATTTTGAAAGGAGTGAAAATCACGTTCAAAGATTCCGTTACGTACATACATACCAAGCTAATAAAAGCGTGTTTAAATAGTAAGTTTGGTGAAGTCTGAAGAAGTTTGAACTCACCTGCCTAACCATTTCATAAGTACCCTAACGGATATGTTTCATAATGTTCCTTGTTTTGCAACTTACACGGATCCAAACTTAACCCGTGCCGCTCCCGAATCGCTTTTTGTGTGCGAAAGCCTTTATAAGGCCTAAGTGAGGAATTAGTCGAATGGAGGTGGACGGTAGCAGGCCGTGCCTGTCGCGTCTCCCCCCACTCAGTGCGTGCCCCACTCTTCTAAAAATTCTACAAATAAACCTCTGATTGACGTTTTAATACCCAATTCCGCGGAATTGAATTCTTTTACTTTTTTATTTTACTTTTATTGGCCTTTGTCGTAGAACTATAAAGTATTTAGATGGGAAAAATAGATAGGTAAACTAAATCCGTGGCAGCGTATTTGTGCTTGTTCTGTTTTCTATAGGAGTAGAGTTACGATACTAAAAAAGTTTTGGTATTTCGTTATCTAACTTTTGGATATAACTTGGGTGCTTTTTCGTGTTTTCGACATAGTGCCGCTTCGACTTGCTTGCTTTGTAATTGTGTTGTTGTTTCAGACTTTTCCTTGATCTTATTATTTTTGTATATATTACTAAAGTTTTTCATTCACAGATTTTTTTCCGTTGTAGATTAAGTTTTACCAAATATTTGAGTTTCTGCAAAGAAAAGCGAACCGGAAATTGGTGAAAGTTGTACACATTTTTCTACAATATCTAATCGTCGCAATCGCATTTCTTTTTAAAAATCTCAAATAATTGGTAAAACAACACGAATTTCAATATTGAAAGTATAAAATGAACACATGCAAACACATGCAAGTCCAATTTTTACGATATCTGAGTGATTTATAATATTTTGTGATAAGTTGTCATTTGAACTGCCGGATGAATAGAAATGTCAGGGTGAATAGAGACTAAACTTAGAAAGACCTTAGAATTTCGTAGGCTTAGAAATTGTATGATAAAAAAAAAACTTTACAAGTTCGTCTTTATTCAGCGAATGAGACGTGTATAGAAGGCTTCCCCTTTTACCAGTATCTAAAACTAGTCAACTTGTCACTTGTATATATAATATCATTGATATACCTATATATACGAGATATCTTTAGCAATCCTTCTGTTTATTGTAATTTGTAAACTACTACGATTTGGATCGGCATCCTGGCAATTTAGCCTGTTTATTCTCTACATTATTAAACCTACTTCTAAGAATTTCAAGCGTTCGGGAAATTTTATATTTTGTTCTCTCGTTAGGCTTCGAAAGCTTGGCTCATGTATAACGTAACAAAACAGGTTTCCAAGGGTTGTTTAATTTAAAATACACGTTGCTTTTCTACGGAATCTTAGCAAGAAGAACTCATATAAGTTTCTTTTGAAGTTGTTTTCCTCGTACCGTGGTAGATCTACCATACATTTGGGTTAATTGTCCTTGACTGGACCACGTGAATCAGAAACTCCGATTTTTCCACAAGATTATTTTTTTTCACCTGTCCCGGACTCCCGTTGTCTTACTGTCTGTCAAATCCATAGATTTAGGATGTCAATTTTTTTTAGGTCTGTGGTCAAATCTTGCAAGTTAAATTTGACCCACTTCCCGGTGTTCGATTGAGCTGAAATTTGGCATACTAGTCAAGTTCCGATGACAATTCAATGATATGGTAACAGCTAGCTGATTTGGTGATGGTAATGGTGGACAATGGCACTTCTCGATGGATAATAGTAGACTGGCAGGGCTCATTTTGATCAGCACACCGTTCCAATTACTAATTCCATGAAAGCTTGTTTAGATATTTTTTTTCAAAGACTTTTTCTACTTTTATTATTTTGGGTGTCTATAGCGAAGTTGGCGGTATTGTGGTAAACGTCAAACCCTTTCTAACCCGTGGTTGTAATTTTTGGTCGAGGAGAGTTTACGGGTACCGATCGTCATCTGCGTATGTAGATATATTATGTTCATAGATGCGTTGACCGCGGTTTATGTTGCTAGTAATGTTATTAACGTCTTACTTGTGGTCTTTTACTGATATAAGTATTCCCCGGAAAGAGTGGACCGGGAAGACCAAGAAGATTATTCGTAGACCAAATAATAGAGAAGGCAAATGTCATGTCGTACAGGGAGGTGAAAACGCTGGCAGAAGACCGTTAAGCCTGGAAATTATTCCACCGACAAGAGCTACGCTCTTAAATGTTGAATGAATGAAAAGTATTCCCCAGTAAAGTGTTGAAGACTTTACTTGAAGTTTCTATGGAGTTTTGGATACACGTCTCATCAATATAAGTATATCAATTGCATACAGTCGAGTGCATTCACGAATCTTCTTCTTAAAGATAAAAATGAATCCCTATTTACTTTGGTCACGCCATAACTTGAGAAAGATTGTACCGATTTTATTCATCTTTTTTTAACTTAATTGTAATACTTTGTAGAAGGTCCTTATGGAAAAAAAAATTAAGCGAAATTGCGCAGAAAATTGGAAATTTTCAGATAATTATAAGATTTTTAAATTTGCGCGTTTGACAGTTCGCGAGATTGATGATAGTTAATTTACCAAATTTTTCCTTATGACGCGTAGAGGTCCTCTAGTAAAGGATTATTACGCAAATTAAGGCGAGCAAAGGGTCTAATAATTATCAATTTAAAAAACCAACTTCATAAAAATGTCAGAACTGGACCAAATTGAAATAGGACCAAACGGGAAACCAGCTTTAATTTTTTTATATCATTTGAATTGAGAACCCTCCTCGTTTTTGGAAGTCGGTTAAAAACGTCTAAGCGTACAAAATCGCGGGCAATAGTTAGTACTTAATAAATAATATTTTACCACCATAAGATTCACAGTCAAATACGCAAGAGAATAATGAAATAAGGTGACATGTTTTTTCTCACGTTGCCGCCAAAAATCCGCTAAAGCAGTATTTACGGGTGTTTATAATTAAAACCTTACCTGATATTACATATTCTTATCTAACCTGTACCTAATCTAACCTAATCGCAAAGCCTCCACTATGGCCTTAGATTTTTTAGTTATTGAGGTTTTTAGTCTAAAATATTTGTTTACGAAGTGCATAGTTTATGTGCCACGTTCTGGTTCACAAAAAATGTGTTTCTTATATTGTGCCACGTTCTGGTTCATTTAAAAAGTTGTGTTTCTTGTTTTTAATTCTTTTTTAATATTAATAATCTTACTTTTTTTTAATCTAACTCCACGGATTCCGGGGTCCGTGTCTTTTATAATATTTATGTGACTACAAGACCAGTGAGCCTTCGAACTTCTTAACCATATTTGAAGGAAGAAAGAATAAACGTACTTTATAAAATTTTGATTTAACTAAGTAAATCGAAATTGGCCAGTATAGAAATGGTCATAAAATTTACAGCTTGAATTTGATTCTACTCCAGTAACCAAAAACAAGTAGATCATATCATAAAGTAATATAAAAATAGCCAACGAGCCAGTCCAGCTCCATACAATATTAATTATCTCAATGAAAATACCATCTCGTATTCATTTAGTTATTTCAGTAAGGGCAGGGTTACGTTAAGGTAGGTAGATGTACAGAGAACACAGAAGTACCATATTGAAAACATCGTTTCATGTCCTCTCAACCGATCGAGCCTGCATCTCCACAGCTATCTTGCTCGCACATTTGTAACATTTTGGAAAAAAAAACACTGAATGCAAATACAAAAACCGATTTGGCATTTATCTTCAGAATAAGATTGCAAATGTTTTAAAGATTGTCTATGATATTTTTTATTTGGGCAAAGGTCATAAATCAAACATTTCGGTCCACGAATCAAAAATTTCGAGACCTTTTTTGTTCTTTAATTTTAATGTAATTCTATTTAAAATAATGCCCAACCAGATTTTAAAATTCCACACTGATATTTTTTTTCAAAAATATTGAAACTGATACCCGCTACTTCGAATGCGTAGAGTTTGGCGTCGCTCTCGCTTTATGATCCGGTCCAGGAACACAAAATTTCATCCCAATCGTTCCAGCCGTTTACTCGCCGTTTAAACCTTTCCTGAACTTCCACAAATATTTCAAGATCAAAATTAGCCAAATCGGTCCAGCCATTCTAGAGTTTTAGCGAGACAAACAACATCAATTGATTTATATATATATATAGATGTGCGAAATAAACAGCTGTAGCTGGGGCTCTTGTAGAATAATTCTAACTTCACCTAGTTGTGAATTTTTACGTACATAATCCAAGGTTTGTTGTTCTAAACCCAGACAACCGAATTTATGAAAGCGAACTGAGTTACTCTTAACGACTCCCTAGATTTTGATGATTTGCATACAAACGTGCTAGTTAAATTTCAAATTGGCAATATGAATTGTTGTAACGATTTCCTTTTTTAGAAGCTTTTATTTTTTTACATTCCTTATTCGGTCGAGCCAAATCTTGCAACTGAATTTAAAAACAGTTATCCCGACTAATTGAGCTGAAATTTTACACACCTACACAGTTAATTGACAAATGTATGGTTAGCTAAAACAGGATGACAATGTATGGTTAGCTAAAACAGGATGACAATGTATGGTTAGCTAAAACAGGATGACAATGTATGGTTAGCTAAAACAGGATGACAATGTATAGTTAGCTAAAACAGGATGACAATGTATGGTTAGCTAAAACAGGATGACAATGTATAGTTAGCTAAAACAGGATGACAATGTATGGTTAGCTAAAACAGGATGACGATGTATGGTTAGCTAAAACAGGATGACGATGTATGGTTAGCTAAAACAGGATGACAATGTATGGTTAGCTAAAACAGGATGACAATGTATGGTTAGCTAAAACAGGTTGACAATTGACAATATATGGTAAACTAAGTTTTTTTTTTATATATATAAGTTGCGCTAGTAATTAGCGCCCCTTAATTTAATTACAATCTAGCCTAATGTTAAGCTAACAAGTAACAAGTGCTTTGCAATGTTGTCCCTCTGTAATTTTTTATCAGTATCAGGTATATTTGGACAACATACATCACTTATTAACGTGGCTATTATTGGAGGGTTTACAAAATACGAATCAATTTATTAATGTCGATCGAAGTCTGTGTTATCAGTTATTATTATTAGAGTGGTGTCATTAAGGAATCAAATAGCTTTCGAATTTGATAGCATTATGAATAAATTTGATAGATTAATTCTTTGTTTGTTCATCGACATTAGAATCTGTGTAAAAACAAATATGACCGTGTCAATAGTAAATTTACTCACCATTATATGAACGTCGTGACGTAGCACTTACTATCGTACAAACGACTTGCTCATCACTTATACAAAAAGTCACTTAGGTAGCCCAACAACGTAGCTGTAAAAACCGTCCCTTTGAGATCTCTCGTTACAACTGTATCTGATCTATTATTGATGAATCCGGCTCCATCGAATCACATGCTCGGTTGCGTGCCCAGCGAACCGCGTGTCTAGGTATAGATACTTCCGAGAGCACTAGGAAAACATGTTTATATGGACTCGGTATTAAGACACTGTTTTAAACTATCACGGTTGTTCACTAAAGTTGTATTATTATTTACGGGATATTTACCGTGGTAAGGTTGTGGAAGGAGCTCCCGATATTTCGGCGCAGTTACATGCACCATGTTCACAGGAAGACACAACTTTACCACGGTAAATATCCCGTAAATAATCATATAACTTTAAGGTATTAAGACTTCCCAATTTTAAGTAACGCTTGTTACTACAGATGACCATAAGGCTTAATATATATTGTTTTAAAGTCGCGTTTAGTAGAGCAAAACCAAGGCACTTACACACAGTTCTGCGTTTCGCTACTACTAGTTTTGAGGTTTTTCTCATATTTTTCGAAAAGTAGGTATAGCTGTATTGTAAAATTTACCTTTACAGTGCTCTCCATAATTATGAAATCTGTATATTAATATATCGTAGACATCATTTAGTAAATAACTAGGTACTTATTAGAATGAATCCAAAAAACAGGTAGAAAAGCGCAAACCAGTTTATTTTCTTTTTTATATTGAGCGAAATGCCCCTAATCATGTTTCGGTCTTTATGGTTTCCTAGATAAAACATTCAGCCTTACATTTATATAATTTGAAGTTAGCAATGGGAGTGGACCACAGAAAAGAGAAGTAAATAGAATATTGTGACAGATATGTGATTGAACATTCATATTTATGCCAATGAGTCGAACTACGCGTCGCAGTTGCTAACACAGTTGCTATGGGTTTATATGGGTGCAAGTGGCTACAACAAATTTCTTACAAAAATGCCTTGACAGCCGTTCTAATTTAAATGAAAAAAAATTTTTTTCTGTGAAGTGGACAAACATAAACTAGAATGACCAACATTGCTACATGTGGGGAAAGGTATTAAGGTTCTTAAGGTGAAACGTTTCACTTTAGCGGGAAATTCAAATTTCTAACAGTTTTTTTGTTCTTGTAGCTAGGCCGAGTAATTATTGTAAAAGATAATTATGTTTGCGAAAATTGATTATTATTCTTTACAAACTCGCGTAAAGTTATTTATCTCTAATGCACATTATTACATACATTTGTCAATAAACAAATGTATGCTGTTTCAAATGGTTTATTGCCAAATGTAAGTAATATGGTGCGTAACTGATTAATAGCTGTACATGATAATGTAAAGAACGATTAACGATTTTCGCGAACACTATGCCATTTCACAATAATTACCCGGCCTAGCTACAAGGACAAATAAACTGTTTGAATTTTCATTTTCCTGCCAAAGTGAAACGTTTCACCTTAAGGTTCAGTATATAGTAATTCAATAAAATAATATAAAGGAAGAAAAGAAAGAGATCCGCTAAGAAAGGATTGGACCAAAAATCTAAATTCAGGGATCAAATTGAGGTTGACAGCTTATAATATGAAAATCTACGTTTACACATACGAAGTCAAATAAAAATGTTTAAAAAGTAATTTGTTATCGTTTCATATTTCAGTTCGGTAATATGCATCAGATAAATATAATATTCTACATTAAATTGTCAAAATTCAGTGATTCATTGTTTATTACACTTAAGGATGATATCCATTTAATTATTTAAATCACATTATTGACATTTTGATTTAAAACCAAATATGGTCAACAATAAAATTTAAATAAATAAAAAAAGAATAATCGAGCTTTAAAAGAGTAGTGAAAGAGTAAGAGAGAGAGAGAGGACGTGCCTTAATCCACACATGCTGGCCCAGTGCAAGTTGAATTAATTTAATGTTTTCTGGATGATCTAATTCCCTCCTCCCCATTTTTCTAACGGACTGCCAGAGCGGGCACGAAAAATCGACACCTCTTTTTGGTTGATATTCCGAAAACCCGAACAAGGCGCTTTGATTCCACTTTTATTGTGCGAACTGCTAGTCTGTGGAATGTGCTGCCTGAATGGGTATTCCCCGGTAGAGGCAAGCGTGCTCCATCGTAGGCGGCATCATCGCTTAACATCAGGCGAGTTGGCAGACTTTTTTTTTTTACTTTTGAGTTAGTTCTTGGACATACTGGTTTCCTCACGAGTGTTAAAGTTGGTAGCTGTTGAATTATTGAATGTATTTTTTGATGGCAAAGTATTTTAAGTGTAGATACAAGTTCACTGTTCTAGTTTCGCCAGATCTAGATAGGAATTTTGAGTGAACGATATAATATGAAAAAGTAATCTGAAAACCTTTTGAGAAAGGTTTTTCATCTTGTTGGTTTTCTTTTGGGAGCGGCATGGAATTATATATGTAATAGAACTACATGTTAGATTAATATTATATTAGAAACATTGTTACTGAGTATTTATATTTCAGTGAAGTAATTTTTAACCTCACATTATCAGCCACCGTGTACCTACTAATAGGACGCTGCTACCCATCTTCCGGTGGTTCTGGACGCAGTTTTAGGACATACCCGGGTCCGGGATTTTTAACATAAGTGTATATATTTACTTAAGTATGTACTGAAAATATATATATAGCACCTACTATAATTTGTTTATCAGGGTTTATAGTAGGTGCTATATAGGGTAGAAACCATCGATATAATTAGGATGTAAAGATATTTCCATGTCAATGATAGACGCGGTAATTGTGTCTGAATTAAAATTCTAAATGTTACTAGGGAAAACAAGAAGTTAGAGTTTTAGTGACTTACCTAATAAAATAAAATTAAGACTTACATAATAAAAGAAAACTTATGTCCGATAAAACAGCTGACAATTTTCAAACGGCTGAACCGATTTTCATGAATCTTATAATTCGTTCGACTCATAGGAATCCGTTTGAAAATGAGTATTCACACACATACACACTAAGAGCACTCTCAACCTAGTCACCTATCAAACAAGATACACACACGTTAAACTTATAACACCCTTCTTTTTGCGTCGGGGTTTAAAAATAATTTTATAACTAGTAAGCTTATGAAGTATCCCAAGTATTACCATAATGAAATAGGAGATCTATTTCACCTAGCGCACACGTTATGCTGCAACGCAGGCGCATGTAGGACATCAGCCACAGTTTTCAGGCTATTGTAATTTCTCACCCTCCAGATCACTCTTCAGTCACTTTCTTCCAAATAACGGCATAATGCCGCCGTCTTAAAGCATCAGGCTGCAGTTAGTATCTGAATAAATAACTGTCAGATTTGTGCCAAGTGGAAATCGTACAGTGCACTAGCGATCAATATCTTATAAGCTCACCTATAAATACCTAATAGGCTCTGCTGAGCGACGGAGTGCTGGGTGTCATATATTCTGGGTCGCTAAGAATATCAGACGACGACGTATGTTACTGTCCTAAAATAGTCCCATTTTGTTTTTTAATTACTGGCAAGTTTACTAACTAAACAAAATACAAGCTAACTAAAGCTAAAACAAAACCTCGACTACTTGGCTTATTATACAAATAAATCTCGCATTTAAAAAAAAAAACTAAAAAAACACGCTTTATAATCGCTAATCTGGAATCTGATAATGGGACAAACTTTTTAATTATTACATTGTCATCGGTCTTCGATAAGTATGCAAAATTCCAATTTAATTCGACGTTTTGAAAATCATACTTTCACAATAATAGAAATCACACAAAAAAATATACAAGCATATGTAAAAAAAACGAAATACATTAAAAACACACAAACACAAATTAATAATTATGTCAGGTAGGTAGAATCACTAGTACTTTCTCTCCGGCATCAGTACCGTACATGTTCACCGGTACATGTATCTCACAACCATGTCGGAGGAAAGCACAGGATCATTTTTAGGATGGTGTTAGAGAGCTTGTCCCAACTTTGCCCACCAAGGACGCGGCCCGCGACCTCATGATTGAATGAAAACAGGCAGTGTGAGCATGTTAAAATTAATCAAAACGATGTAATTAATTAAATACCGCTGGTAATTAATTTAACTCTATCAGTGCAATTGAGCAATGACACGATTGTTTTAGTGGTATCGGTATCGGTTTGTTTGCCAAATATTTTGTGTAATTATTTTCGATTTGTACAATTGCAATCATTTTGTGAAGTACTTACGAACAAATTGTGGGGTAATCTGGATGTTGAATAGGTAGATACTATCGGTCTGAACGATAATTGAAATGAACAGCGAGAGAGCTGTAGGAATAAGATAGATAAATAGACAAACTCTTATTGATTTTACCACAAATTACAAGTCATACACAGGTTATAAAGCTCAAAACTGTGCAACAATCGGCGGTCTTCACGTAAGGAAACCTAAGATGGCGCAAGCAACGCGATTATTGGCCTCATTAACGAAGAATACGTAAAAAACATGGTCTGTGACTAGTAGAAAGCTCTCATGGAGTAGACACTTCGAAAAGACATGTGTCTTAAGGTTACACTTAAGGTTGCCTGGAAGAGATCGCTTATAGCGATAAAGCTGCCAATTGTTTCACTATTTTTTATCTTATTATGTACCTATGTAACTTTTGGTGTGAACAATAAAGAGCTATCTGTCTAGGTCCACAGCAAAATAAAAAATAAACAATCTTCGTAGAGGTTTTTATCGCGTGTAAGTTCGCGTTTGATCAACAGTTCGCCTTTTAGTAAGCAACGATGTGGTTGACGATGGAGCACGCATTTAATAGGATCTTGAAAAGACCTAGATTATATCAGATACGAAGCCATGTTGGCATAGTATGTGATCTGATAATTTTGACGTTTACTACGGGTCTCATTGCTTAGTAAAGTCACCTATTTGTGTTATGCCTTTGATGTCAGCCCTTGCATAGCCAACGGGGCGGTCGCCTCGTGACCTCGTCTCTGGCACGCTCGCTCGCGACTCACTGCAGGGCCATAAATCCTTATACCCGACACTTTTTCTACATCCTCTCCTCCCGAAATTCACCCTTACCCCGCCTCTTGTTTGTCGCCTTCTCACGTTTTTGATTTAACTTTTTGTAAGAGATCCGCGGCGTGGGCTTTCCAGTTATATTGCGTCGATAAGCTGCGAGTAAATCTTGAACCGCGATCGCTACAAGTACTTTGAACGTTCATAAATGCCCGCAGGGTTAGATTTTGGAATGTTTGCTTTGATGATCTATGTGCAGCTATTCAAACTAGCTTCATTTTTTCATACCTGATTTGTCTTCGTTATCCTTTGTTTTAATAACATTGTGACATTTTAGTTTTCGAAAACAATAGATATTATGTGTCGTCCAAGGACATTATAAAACCTAATGATACCAAATGTAAAACCTAATGGTTTTATAAAGTCCTTGATGTAGTCAAATTACAATCACAAAGACTGTCCGACAAATGGTTGAAATGTTTTGAATGTCAGTCTATAAATCCAGGGCGAATTACCCTGTTATTTTGAATCCGAATAGTTACTATTACCATTATTGCATCGAGTTAATTCCGTATCGAATAGCGTTCCGAGTGAAAATACGAAGGAAATGAGGCGAGACCGGCAGCCGGCCACCCAGCCCGGTGCACGGCTAGTTGGGTACCAGCAGGTTGATTAAAAAATATCCGGCACCGGCCGACCGGGCCGGCCGACCCGCATTTTGCATAAAAACTCGCAAATAAAATATGGCCCTCCCGCATCCATTGAATATTCAGCATTGAAGCTATGCCGGATTAAAATAATATTTTACGAGAGTACCGGCAGGAAATTAAAATCTTTCTATTGTTTTTGTCACTTAAATATAGGACAAAGACTGAGATAAAACGTAATCGATTGTCGGAGACAGAGGGCGCTGTCGGCTAATGGGGTTTGTTTATTTATGTAAAACGAAAGATTTGGAAATGAAGACGGTTTTTCTCGATGTTTAATGTATTTGTAAATTGTTTAAAAAGGTCTCTGGACGCATCTTTTTCTTGAGTGCTTACTTTTTTGTTTTATTTTTATTCATTTTTTTACCTTTCAGATTGGGTGGGACTGAAGTTTATGAAATCATCACATTTTTTAAGACTGAAAAGTTGTGACGGTCAATTGCTTTTGTACGTGTTGCGAAGCGTAATGAGAAATTTAACTTTTTTTGAACTTGTGTATATAACTAGAGAATAACGAATAGATATTAGATACCTGATGGCATTACGAATTTCATGTACAGTTAGGTCAATTTACAATCAATTTATTTTCTTCAATAGTTTTTCAAAATTATACATACTGTACCTACCCGCGACTTCATCCGCGATTTTTTCAGAAAAAAATAGCCTATGTTCGTCCTCATGATACATACTATAACCTCGCAAAATTTTATCGAGATCGGTTAAGCCGTTTAGCCGTGATTATGTAGCAAACAGACAGAGTTACTTTCGCATTTATAATATTAGGTGTGGATGTGGATAGTCTGTCTGTATATCCGCTAACTCCTTCTGAACCACTCAACGGATTTTGATGCGGTTTTTACCATCGGTTAAATATTTTTTCACGGAAGGGGTATGAATATAATCAAACTTAAACCCATGTGAAACCGGGGCGGAACGCTAGTTAAGACTAATTTTCTATTGATACAACTAACGTTTTGTTTTAATGTTTGTTGGGTTTATGATTTAAAAAACCGACGATTTCACGAATGAAACCCAAATCCACTAAACCTATATACGCTGCAAATATTACTTCCAGTCACTCGCAACTAATCCTGTAGAATGTAGGTATGTATATACAATAAATTCATTTAAACCTTTATCTCGTCAATATTCAGAACGGGGTGAGTTCCTCATGAAATTGTTTTTAATTGCATACAAAATAAAACCGGCCAAGTGCGAGTCGGGCTTGCGAACTGAGGGTTCCGTACCACCACAAAATACAATAATTATCTATTATAACTTGCCCATTTGGCCATTATTTATTATTTATTGTTATATTTTAGAGTGTCCATAATCATGCCAAGTTTGACAATTGTACGTGTTACCGTTTTCACATTAGAGCAATTACAAAAATACGTAAAAAATGCGCCTTAGTCCGCATTAACATTACATAAAATATTAACTGGCTATCTATTACGGTTCCAAAGATACAGCCGTTTGAAGGTAGGATGGACAGACAGACAGACAGCGTAGGCTCAGTAATAGAGTCCCGTTTTTACCCATCGAGTACGGAACCCTAAAAACATTTTTTTAATACTAAATGTCATAGGAACAAAAACATACAAAAACCATAACATACGAACTATGTACCAAAATTAATCCACACTATCGCTATTCTTACATAACAGATACACTGTAGGTAGGTAGGTATGTTTGAAGGTAAACTGCCTGCAAGATATATTGTTAGTTAAGTAACTAGTATAGGGGTTGGTTTTGAGACGGATGACCACTAACTGCCCTTTCCATTCATTCATCATCAATTAGAATGAAATCGAGCGACAATAATCATCCCAAAATCAATCTCTCATTGTATTGAGACCAATTTCACCCGTATCTTCAATTCGCTCGGGATTTGGAGTAATGATAGGCATCTATAGGTCATAGAAATCTAAAATAGGGCTACTAATTTCGAGAGGTGGTATATTTTGGCTCTTGTTCGGACTTTAGGAATTTTCTTGGGGTTTCTTCAATATTGGTTGTTGGTTGACTAAAATCAAAGAGAGCAATAGATAACTACGTGGGGTTGCCTGCCATAATCTCAAAAATATTCTTATAATAATCATACATTGAATTTGTTCTCACTCTCTCGGCTAATGAGAGAGTAAGACAAAAGTCAATATAAGATTATTATAAGAATGTTATTGAGATTATGGTAATTGGTAACCCACTAGAAAGACCAAAGACAGCATGCTTAAACTAACCAAAAGAGAAGGCAAATGTGTATATGGGCTGTTATACAGGGAGGTGAAAATGGTTGCAGAAGATCGCCAAGTCTGGAATTTACTCCACCGACAAGAGCTTAGATCACAAATGATGGCTAAATTAATGGTTGACTAACAGAAACGGCCAAAAGAAAAACAAAAAGGTTTAGATAGTATTCTTGTTATACCTAGTCATTAAAATGAATAAACTCTTATTCTAGAATTCGTCATAGTGACTTTAGATTCGCGAGAGACCGAGGAGAATGGCATAAACAAAGGGAGGCCTAAACCCAGCAGAGGGTCACTCAGAGCTGATGATGATCATGACTTTAGATTAACTAGAACATCTGACGATAGAAGTAGGTACATAAATGGTTTAATAGCCAACTGGCTAGGCTCAGGTGTGCAACCACATCTCATCTGTCGGAGTGTCCGAAACCGTTATACCTGAAATTTGCAGGGATCAGTTATTTGGTAACCCTAAACCCGGTTCAATTCTGACAGATGTATAGATCATTCAGCTCGGACCGTACTTGTTTGGGAATGTAAGTGCAGGCCGAGATCCGATTGGGCACGATCCGTTGGGCCATGGAACCTACGAACCAGGAGTCCAAGAAAACACTTACATAGCCTTTCATGAAGCGAAGGAGCAAAATGTCAACCTATGAAATGAGAGCTTTTCAGAGAGACGGTAAAAAAAGAAAAAGTTCGGCTGACTCGAAAAACGACATTGCGAACAAAGTGGCGTCCACCACCGCTTTGCTTCGGAAGGGTTATCGTAACAGACTAGACTAGATCACTATAGGTAAAATAAAATAATGTATATTTTCTCTATGACATGCAATAACTCATTATCATCATCATTTCAGCCATAGGACGTCCACTGCTGGATATAAGCCGCCCCCATCAATCTCCAAAAAGGGCCTGTTGCAAGCGGCCTGCATCTAACGTTTTCCTGCGGTCTTTTTTAGGTCGTTTATCCATCTTGTGGATGTAGTAACTAATTAAAGATAAACTCATAGATTTACGGTATAAATAGGCTGTTAGTATCAAAATATAGAGAGCTATAATCTGGCATTCGAGTGTTTCACTTGTTTCCTTTACATGGCGACCCTGACAAGCCCTTGCAGTGTCCGTGGTCACAGCTAATACGTGATCACAGATTATCGTTACATGATTAGAAAAAAAAACTATAGTAAAAAAATGAATTTAAAAACTCACAACAACGTGTCCGTGCTCACAGGTAGGCTAGATGACGGATGTCGTATGAAAATCAAAACGTATGAAATTATTTACAAGTACCGCCAATAATTTTAAATTGAAATGAATACCTATGTATACTGTAGTCGCTCACGGTGTCCAGAAATTTTGCAGTTCTACATCGGGGTTGAGCTGAGTCGGTTCTAGGCGGACAAGTTCACAAGTTAGCAAAATTGATTAAAAAAGGAGAGAACCTTCGCTCCGCCGTTTGTATGGCCGTACAGTCACCCGCGCGTCACTAATATTCGCAAACAGGTCACGAGAGGCGCCCCGATACACACATTAGCCCCCTGCCCCCACCCTGCAGCCGCCCCTCCCCTCGGTCCATAATTAGGCACTCTGTGTTCTGTCCGCCGAATCTGAGGAGCCATTCCAACCCGAACACGATGTCACTGGTAACTTTGGAACAAGTTTTCCGAACGAGTGTGGTAAAAGCTTTGAGAAATAATCGGGTGTGCTGACGCGTATCCACAGAATAGTTAGTAATAACAGTTCGGGATAAGTTCATGTTACATAATTATGTAATAATACCTATAAGAATACGTATTTGAAGACGAAGTTTACGCATTAGATCTGTACATACCGAAACAAAGTCACCCGATATGTCAGCCGGTATAAAATTATTAGCAAAAACAGTATTACAGTTTTTTCTAATTTTCTCCTATTATGTACATCAAAAGACTTTCAAGTGGTGATTGTTATAACAAGTGAATATTAATAAAAAATACTGTTTTAAACTATCTCGGTTGTTCTTTTTAGTTATTTGAATATTTACGGGATATTTACACTTACCACGGTAAATATTCCGTTAATAATCATGTAACTGTAATTCAAATTAGCCGATAACAGCCTTTGCTTTTGGACATCTATGGAATTTCTTCTCCGTACGTATGCAGGATTGCTCACGATGTTTTCACCGAAAAGCCAGTGGTATGAAAATCCGTACTTACAGAAACTTCAAAGAGCTCATTGGTACGGGCCCGGGATTTGAACCCGCGTCCTCGCGCTTTCAAGTTTAGCGGTCTCCCTATAGGCTTACACGGCTATAAAAGAAATGGTTATGTAAAGTCGATTTACGGACGATAATTTTACGTGATGACGTATGCGTTACAATCCGAACTCGTCGGATCGTGCCTCTCTATCGCTTGTTCCGCGCTCTCGCTTGCATGCTCGGCTCAGGCGGAACGTGACAATATTATGAGTCATGCTTATTCGTGCGTGCAGCCGGCGTTCATCGATTTATAAGACGTTATCACATCAAAAAATTAACGTGTAACCATAAATTAATTCCCAGATTCTTGTTCTTATGTTGAACCCACAGAAAATACATTTTTTCGTTTCTTTTCTGTGATCGAACCCCAGCATTTCTCAGCATGTCCTCGCCAGGATCGGGACGCAGCACCCTGATGGGCGCTTCCTTCCAACATAAACAAGCATGACCTTCCTTGTTTATACGTTCCCCACTGTTGCTGTTTGAAGTTTTCGCTCTTCTCTTCACTCCAACCTAAATATACGGCAAAAAACGGGTACGTTGAACCAAATTTAAACTAGTGTTAAATCAGTGTTTGTGTGAGCGAAGGTACTCTATAAACAGTCCGGAATTTACTCGTAAATATGTGATACAATAGCAGTTTAGTGTAGTTTGAGAATCTAATGTACACGTTTAATTAGTAATAATAAGGTTAATAACTGACTATATCCCATCGTTGTTATTAACCGCCTTCAAAAAAGAGTGGGTTCTCAATTCGGATGTTTTTTAAATGTTTGTTACCTAAGAAAATCTTTATTTATAAACCGATTTGGAACATATATACATACGTACACTCATCGATTTCTATACATATAGGTGTGAACCACATTGAAACTGGTAATTCGTTACTTGAGTATCTATAGATACATATAATAAAAACATAGAGATAAAAAAATCTGTAATTGCGAGATAACAAAAAAAAAACACACAGGGCGTCTTAAAATTAGTAGCTGAACACGATAGGAGTTTTTAGAATTTTTGTCTGTCTGTCTGTTTGTTTGTTTGTTTGTTTGTTTGTCCGCGCACATCTAAACCACTGGACGGATTTAAATGCGGTTTTCACGAATATGCTTAGAAATTACCAGATTAAAATATAGGCTATGTTATATCATTTATTTTAATTCACTATTATTACATTAAAGAAATAAAAAAAACAATGATTATTTTCTTCGTTACCTGAAACGTAATATGAGGATCGTCACATAGCCTCAAGCAAGGAAGTCCAAAGTAAAGAGAATGTTATTGACATAGCCATTTGAAGCAATCATGCTATTTGAAGCAATTATAAAAATTTGAAATTGTCAACTGTCATTCAGATAATCAGTTTAAATTTAAAGAAGGTTCCTTAACCTTCTTAGATGAATGAACGTGTAGATCAAGGATGTTATAAAAACATAGGCCTTACAACCTCTTTGGTGATTCAATCCAATGCATTTTGCAAGACAAGCATAATATGTAAGGGTTTCGTGGCCAAAGCCATACTTGTGGTCGTATTCATATAGTTCAGAAATTGCATGGTCATAGAAAAATTCGAACGAGCGAAGCTGGACAGTCAAATTTCAGAGATGTATCATCCCGACATGGCATGATATACTTTTTATGGTTTAGACAAAAAGAAAACTTCAAAACATGCTCTGCACTGTGGTCACATTATCTTTTTGATTTGAAAACTGTTGACGGTGTTTTTACTGTTATGCTTCTATCAATACTTTACACAGGGCGACTTAAAATAAGCAGCTGAACATGTTAAGGCAGTTTTTAGAATTGTTGTTTGTTTGTTCACGCACATCGCCTAAACCCCTGGAAGAAAATGCGGACGGATTTAAATGCGGTTTTCACGAATATGCTTAGCTATGACCAGATTGAAGTATAGGCTATGTTATTTTGCGCAAGGGCCGGATTAAGGGAAAAAAAAGGATTGAAAATCTACACATACGAAGTCGCGGGCAAAAAACTAGTACTTGATAAAAACCCGGAATTTTATCGTAAATATGTTAAAATAACTGTTTGTTTAGTTCGAGTAGTTTAATCTTTGTCTGTGTAGTTTAACCTAGTGTAAGTAGTGTAGTAATACATGTTTTATTATTGCTTCACGATGATCGTGATTTTACGATCAGTGAGTTGATTTACGACATTATCTTGTCTGCGCGTTTTGAATAATTACGTTAATCTAACAAATTTGATCTGGAAAGTCTCGAAAGTAAACTTCGGATGATTTAAAGCTTTGCAGTGATTTATCACTTTGAAGCAATATTTAGGCTTTGTTTCTGAATGTTCTGTTAACGTTTCGGTTAAGTTAATAAGAACTTATCTATTAAATTTTTAACTGAATTTTTCAGGACCTTATTCCACCCAGCCTCTTTTACTATAGGACAATTAGAAGGACTGCACACTATCACCCCTTCCTCGTGGAAATTCCAAAGATTCGTACACAACGATTTGGGTCGTCATTTATGATACCTACGTACTGCCTAAGAATGGAACTCCCTGCCATCCTCCTTGTTTCCTAAGAGCTACAATTGAGGTATCTTCAAAGCTAGAGTGAATAGATTTCTTCTAGATCAACGTGTTCCATCCTCGGCCACATCATCACTTATCATCAGGCGAGTTGGTGGCCAAACGTAGATCTTTTCTACATAAAAAAACACTGGGCTTGTGTTTCACAATCATGAAAAAGGACTAACCATCAGATACATTTTCTACAGATCAAGTTGCAAATAAAAAAGTATTAGTTGGTTAGGGAATTTGACAGTACAAATTAAAAATGATCTATAAATACGGCGTTGCCATTTCGCTGCATGAGTAATATAAAACTAAGTATCCGGATGATAAAAAAGAATTGTAAAACACGATGTGAGATAGCCGAATGTTTATCTTCCACATAATTTATGTGATGGATAAGAAGATGGTTGTAATTCAGCTTACAAGATTTGACCTGTACAAAAAAAAACCTATGAAGACACATTGCAAGTTAAATAAAAGCTTGTACAAATTTGGTATAACTCACATTAAGCTCTTTAAGAATTTTTGCAGCAAGTTTCTCTTGCAATATATTGCAGGGATTTTTTTGCAAACCCATACCGTGATTCTATAGAACCTTATTGATAAACAAAAACTACAAACAATAATTCCTAGTAAAATATCTGGGACAAATATCTGGGACATTTTTGCACACACGGTCATCTGACCCCAAACTAAGCAAAGCTTGTAATATGGCAGCCAGAGACTGATATACATACATATATATTTTTAAATACATACTTAAATAGATATTAACACCCAGACATAGAACAAACACAACTGTTCATCACACAAATGTTTGTCCTAGATGGGAATCGAACCCACGCCCCCAAGCGCAGTCAATTACCTGGCACACAGAGATTTGACATCTTATATCTCGGGTGACGAGCGCAGTCCATTGCCATCCAGGGTTTTAAACTGTTGAAGTTCAAAATTCTGAGTGGCGTTGAGCTGTTATGGGCAAGCGTGAAGAGCCATCAGCAGGCGAGCGACTTCGCTCGTCTCGTCACCCAGTATCATAAAAAAAAAAGCGCAGAAAGTAGGTTCACTACCAACTGAGCCAACGGGGCAGTCAAGTAATAACTAGAATGTCATTTTTCATATTTTAACATCGGACATAATATGACTAAATAAAGAGAAATGGTAATTTTACGCTACAATTATTCTACATCACTGTAAAATTCTGGAATTCTAGTAAAGTTGCAAGATTAACATTACTGCCAGTGTTCGAAATTGCGCGGAATTACCTGCACTTGCAAGCTTCAACCGGCTTCTGTGCCCGGTATTTTATTCAACAATTTAACACATTGCATTGCATCTTATTAAGTAGAGCGAAGCAAGGTCTAAAGAGTTAACTGAATTAAATCTGCGTGTTATATTGGTTTGTATATTTGTTTAAGTAGAGCGAATGGAGGTTTAAGAGTCTGCTGAAACAAATCTTCGGTTTTATGTTGGTATGTATATTTGTTTAAGTAAAGCGAAGCGAGGTCTAAGAGTCTACTGAATCAAATCTGCGTGTTATATTGGTTTGTATATTTGTTTAAGTAGAGCGAAGCGAGGTCTAAGAGTCTACTGAAACAAACCTTCGATTTTATGTTGGTATGTATATTTGTTTAAGTAGAGCGAAGTGAGGTCTAAGAGTCTACTGAAACAAATCTGCGTTTTATGTTGGTTTGTATATTTGTTTATTAAGTAGAGCGAATGGAGGTCTAAGAGTCTGCTGAAACAAATCCGCTGTTTTATGTTGGTTTGTATATTTGTTTAAGTAGATTTGAGTGAAGCGAGGTCTAGGAGTACTGAAACAAATCAAATTGTTGCACTAGAAAGGTCGATCGGTGTTTTATGTATGTTGTTTGGCGATAACTTTAACCATTGATTCGATTTTCATGAAATTTTATACGCGATTCATCATCATCATCAGCCAGAAGACGTCCACTGCTGAACATGGGCCTCCCCCTTTAACGTCCACACTGAACGACATGCTGCCATCTGTATCCACTGGATGCCCGCGACTCTCACAATGTCGTCGGTCCATCTAGTGGGAGGCCTACCTACGCTGCGTCTTCCGGTTCGCGGTCTCCACTCAAGAACCTTTCTTCCCCATCGGTTAACAGTTCTTCGAGCGATGTGGCCTGCCCATTGCCACTTCAACTTGCAGATTTTAATAGCTATGTCGGTGACTCAGGTTCTTTGGTATAGGCGATTAGTTCTTGGAAATACAATACTATTACAAATATGAGCAATATTGGTCATGGGTTGAAAATATGTTAGGGTTAAAAAGTTGGAAAATATTAAAGAAAGTAGTTTCTAATAAAGTTAAAAAGACCTTATTTTGTACAAAAATAAATTGGTATGACTGAAGATTGATACTTAACTTGTCATTAATTTGTAATTTTATTATCTAAAAAAAGTAAAACAACATATGTTATAAATTGTCTTGTTTCATACTTTTTTGGGGATATTTTTCTTACTAGTTAAATAGTGTAAAAGTGCAATAAAAATATTTATTTATTATTATTTTATTTTTACACTGCAAAGCTTAATACTAAAAAAGCTTTGTTAAAAAACCGCAGCATAACTACAGCAACTTCATGAAAATTCCCAGTAGTATCGGTCGGTAGTGCACTTTGCACATAGCGCCGGTTGCAAGAGCTCTATTGGCGGCATCTAATAGCAGAATCACCGAGTATAACATTTACAGAAGAACTGCTCTCAGAGCGCAAGCATAGATAAACTTCTTGTAACATCCATAGTACTACTAGCGAACAGCCAGCCAGTAGAGCAAGTTTCATAGTGTACATGAAAAATCAGTAAGTGATGTATGACACACTGAGAGATTTGAACACGAACGATAGTTGTACTAAGGCGTATCTCACTTGTTTGTCTGATCTGAGGGAGTAACTAAGCTACTCTTTTCTTTCTATGATATTTTGTTGATAATTTTTAGGAATTTCAATAGCGCTGTGAGAATCAGGAGTCTTTTCGAGTCGGTGAATTTCTTTATTTTTTATTATTAAATATTAGGCTTGCGTTCGACCGCTACCTCGCCTGATGTTAAGTGATGATGCGGTCTACGATGGAGATGGAGAACGATTGCCTAAAATAAACTGGTTTACTGTTCAATGGTCGATTATGTAAATATTATGCTATACGATAGCGAAGCTGATTCTTTGAGGATTTTCTGCTCTGCAGCGGAATGTCAAGCATTTCAATATTACATGGCAAGGGGTTATAACGGAGCACGTCCGACGAGAAACGGGTGTTTTAATATATTATTTTACACTAAATTTTATTTATTTGATTTTTTTTATGTGAAAATCTTTGCATTTTGTAAAACTGAAATCTAGGCTATCGAGCCTTATTGCGCATTATTATTGTTATAATAAAATAAGTACCTCTCGCTCGCCGTTTCGAATGACAGTAGTCACGAGCTGACTGAAAACTGCGACTCACCAGTCGGGTGAAAAGTGTAGGTTGGTATGTCTTCTTCATTTCGTGTTGCCATCCATCAGGTTTCCCCGGATTTGTCCTAGTTTAGAGGGCGTCCGGAGATCGTCCAGGTGGGGCTTCATTTGTAGTCCGGGTTTAAAAATTTTAAGTCTTGGGCCGCCCGCGACACGCGATTTTTACACTGACTATGTTCAAAAAAACACCTATTGACATGTCTGGGTTCTGGGCTCTAAAATCCGGGGTTTTCACGCGTCTTGTCCTGGTTGCCGACTTGATCTAAGATCGTCGTACGTACGTGTAATTGTGTGCGTGCGCTTGTTAACGCTCCTTGTATGAAGCCGGCCTTCTGTAGCTATTTATTTTGCAATTAAAACATGTATTAAAATCACGAGAGCCTACAAATTACACCCACTATGCATCCTGACACCTAGCAGACTATTGGAAAGCCTAGTATTTTCTAGATATAGCTCGCTGTGGCTTCATTAAAGCGCGAGCGAGGCTGTAAAGGCGCACCGCTCCCTCATATAGTATTCATTGAGGTAGCGAACAAAGGCTCGAAGTTTTTCACTACAATTTATCGTTGCCTTCCATCGTGGAAGGGAAAATATGAAGGATGCAAGATGGAACACTAACGAACTGGCGAAGTACAAACACTTATGAAAATGTAAATTTTGAATTCCAAACATTTTACTACCGGTATGGATCAGTGGTAGTGCACCTGAGCTAAATTTACCTGGTTGATTCCCGCGGATGGAAGGAACAAAGGCCATTTTCAACACTTTCAACATAATAATTAGAAAAACATTATAACTTATAGCATATAACTGTGCTGCTGTGCTGTGATGTGCTGTAGCTGTACTTATCTTAGTCATAATAACTGGGCCCCAATTCTACTAAACCATGTTTTTCAATTGTTAATGAATTGCCTAATATTTTTTACTTTTGAAACTTTATCTATACCAAAGGTATGTCAAAGAGTAATTTTTGAGGCAATTCTTTAACAATTTAAAAATAATTAGTTTAGTAGAATCGGAGCTGGTCTCCCACTGTTGGACAACCGTAATTGTTTAAAACAGTGTTTTAGATTAACTAAATCACAGAATGGGAATAATGTGATCAAAAACCCATTGAGAATTAAAACAACGTTGCATGGTATAAGTTGACAAAAAGCGCGGACCCCGGAGTCCGCGAAGCTGCTTTAGAAACAATATAAAAAAAAAAACGTTGCAAAAATTTCAAAACAATTTTCATATTGATGTTTTTTATACAGGGTTAATACAGGTAATCAGTTAGCATCCTCTTAAGGATGGCTTCTATACGTCAACACAAACAACTTTTGTTCTACGAATTATCAAAATTAGCGAAAAAAATTCAGCGGTTTCAAATATTTTTACCGGGAGTGTATGATTTTTTGTATGGAATGGCTGATTCTTTTTTCGTGAACAGATTACCAGTAAGCCCTATATTTTGGCGGAGATAGAAAAAAAACTCAGATTTTTATTTATTTATTTTTATTTAAATCTCCTTCATGTGCTACTGTGCCGTCTTTGTGTATGTTACCAAGAATGATCTAGATCGTTCTTGATGTTACGTTGCATCTCCGACAAAGACGATCCTAAGTAGGGAACTATGAGTGTGAAGCGTTTCCGTGTCTACTAGATACTCTGTGTTTCCAATGTATCAATAACTAGCCGCCCATCCCGGCTTCGCACGGGTGTAAGCTCGGCCTTCGGCTTTGCTACAAAATATAATATAGCCTATGTCACCCGGGGATAGTGTAGCTTCCCTGATGGGAAGCTACATCACTGATTTGAAAGAACTTTTAAAATCGGTTCA
Source organism: Agriopis leucophaearia (assembly GCA_949125355.1). Lineage (NCBI taxonomy): Eukaryota > Metazoa > Arthropoda > Insecta > Lepidoptera > Geometridae > Agriopis > Agriopis leucophaearia. The sequence goes on from OX421262.1 coordinate 3,793,455, forward strand.
GTAGTTTTTGATTTATTTCGTTACAAACATCCAAAAATACAAATCATTCCTCTTTATAATATTAGTATAAATTAGTGTTGTATCGATCCATACTCTCGAGGTCGTCGCTTACCAACAGGCGAGTTGGTGGTCAAACGTGGACTTATTCGCCATAAAAAAAAGGTTGGGTACTGTCCACTGTAGATACATCAGATAGTACTCATACAGTACTAGTTTTAGTTTTTAGTGTACTTTCTTACTCTTATCTTGATTAGTTTTCTTCTTAGTATCATAAGTCAAAGCTTTATTGGCTCCGTCCGTCCGTCCGCTGCGTTCCACGGTTTCACCCGTGCGAACATTCCCTCAGGCAGGAATAGTACTTTTTTTCCGGATAAAAAGTAGAGTATCACTCTTCGGCACTCCAACTTTTTCCAAATCTTTATGCAAAAAAAATATTTTGATACGTTGCTCTGTTGCTGCGTAAAAGAGGAAGAAACAAACAAACAAACAAATGAAACCACATTTATAATAATTATTACAGTGCAGTAAGCATGATAATGCTGATAGTAGTTACTTGAAACTCAAATAATCGATAAAAGCTTGAAGCACGACCCTGTAACCGCTTATACCTTTACCGTAAGCTGCCATTTTTTAACGGTAAACCGCCCTCAAAGACTTCGTTATAAATGTGTAAAGTTGCCAACGCTCTGACGGCTCAAATGTTAATGAACTTTTTAGATATTTCCAACAGAATTTAGACCGTTTCAAAGGCTGAATCACGTTTACGAATTTAAACTTTTCACTGCAAATTATAATTCGGTATTCGGAGTACAACAAAGTTGAAATATTGACGTATGTACTTAGTAAAGTGAACAGTTTTGCGTATGAGATAATTTTAATAGCATTTCCATACTTCAAGTTTATGAAGCCACTTCATGTTACTTGCAAAATGAAATAAACCTCTTTATGTGTGTTAAAGCGAGTTATATCCAGATAAATGGACATATATTGTATAGACGCCGAGAGGCGCACACTGATTAGAAAATTACAGAAGGATAGTTCTATAATCGTATACAGTCATTAAATTCCGTGGTGTCTCGTGATGCCAGTTATGCATCAATAAATTGTCATAATACTACGGTTAAGAGCACTTTTTATAACATTTTTGACGCTTCTTGATAAAATATGATGTACGTACGCACGGAGCTTGCCATTTCGGATTTTGAACAATTATATTTTCTTGTTTCACAGTTTTTGGGATATTTTTTGTAGTCAGGTTTTGGTATTTTACCTTTTATTTTATTGTAAATTAATTAAATACGGTAATGATAATAGTAGAACATTGAATACTTTTAGTATTCAATATTCTGATATCGTTACCTAGATTAAGGAAGTCGGTAAAAAAATGCTGGGTTTGAGAACGTAAAATTTGCAACTGAAAGCCGATGTACTTACTACAGTAAAATATATTAAAAGAAAAGGTTATCATGCATCTTTTTACAATATTATTGCAGCTTTCAACACATATCATAAGCGTAGCTAGTTCACGCAAATATACCTACAAACACATAGGCCATTCACATTAAAGAAGCATATGTTTGTGTATACTTACTAAGTTTATTTTATTCTCGCCATTTTTACACTCATTTGTCAACCATTTTGTGTCTCGTATATTATAGATTATGAAAGTATTGTTCATACTTTGGCAATTTTGTGTTCGCTTTTAAAAAACTTCAGTGCTATTGGAATAAGGTCAAGAATGGAACAATATCAGAGTGGTTTACGCGTGGTACGCGTGCGTGTGCATCGTGCACAACAGTGCATGTTGTAAAGCGAACAGACAGAGTTGTCTCTCTGCATGGATTTTCTACTCAGGGGAGATGTACAGAGTAATGACCACATTCTTAGTCAGTAAATTATAGTGACAAATAGAAATGTGGTATTCTGTACTGTAAATGGTTGTATGCGGTAAGCTTTATTGGCTATTTATTTGTGCTCATCCCTTTATGTATTGTCCCATAACGCTTACTATGAGTAATATTATCAGTTATTTCGTTGTTTTGCTACCTTGGAAAATGAGAAAGGAAAGAAGTGTCTTCCTATTTAGGGTTCTGTAACCACACAGTGTCAACGAACCCCTATCACTAAAGCCTGATGCTACATGTCTTACCTTTAAAGGGTTAAAAATGTTTTGAATCGTAATATATGGGTAGGTGGTTGAAAGTTTAATAGACTTATGGCTCATTATGGATAATTTAATATCCTGACAAGTAATAAAAAAAGTATTAATTTATCCCTTTACTTATGACACAAGAAACGTATTTTGTTTCAATGTTTTTTTTTCTCTATCTATCTCTATAAATGCTAAGTCAAAAGTTAAACAAAAAGTCATAAAAACCCACCGAAATGAGAACGGCTCACGCTAATGATTCCAAACTGAATAAAATAAAAATAATATATAAAAAAAAATTGTGTGGTGGTTAGGAACCCTCAATGCGCGAGTCCGACTCGCACTTGGTCGGTATTCCAGTCAATTTTCTCACATCGTATTTTCTTGTCAAGAGTGTCATCAGAATAAATGTTTTTTCTTTATAATCTGTGAATTGCATCCACACAGATAATAAAAAAACAACATTTTATACATTCATTCTTCTCGTCTCAGCTCTACACGAAGCATTTTAAACATTGTAGCAGCATTAAAATCCGGATGTTATTTTAAAGTTTTCACTGCGCACATTAAAGCTATGCGCCATGTTATTGCCATAGTTAGAGTTTATAATTATCTCTGCCACAGATTATTATTACTCTGCCAGTATTTCCGTTCTCTATTTAGCGGTATAATTATTACTAAGGGCTTAACTCTTCGCTTGATTTTCACTTAACTACATTATAAAAAAAAACACATCAGTCAAAGGACTGCACGTCAGAAGCGAAAACTTAAGTAGTAATTCACCTATTCTACAAGAGATGGCGCTGTTTTGAAATACACGATACGCGAGTTCCACGATTTTTGTTCGCCCAAAAACAGCACAACGCGCCTACAGAAGTTTTCACTTCAAAATATATATTTATACTTTTCCGATTTGAACACATGTTTTAAGTAAATGTTTATCGGGACGCATTCTTTTACTGAGGTAAAAATTGGTACTCGTAGGTACGAGTACATATCGCTCGACGTTTCGACCATGTTACATTAGGCCGTGGTCGCGAGCTGGCTGAAAACTGCCGGTGGGTCTGGTGAAAAGAGCAGGCTTGTGTTCTTCTACCCTCATTTCTTGAAAAATCACAAGGTTGTTTTAGGTCTGTGCTTATTAGAGACAGAGACACAAACACAAATTGGTCGCCAATTAAGTATTTAAGAAAGGTCGAGAAATAACAGTTAATTTTTGTCGATGTGGTTTGTGGAGGGTCGCGAAAAAAATGTTATACTAAGGGGTTCGTGTCGTGAAAAAGGTAGAAAAATACTGCTTTAAATAATAGTCTTCTGAATAATAGGTGATTTCGGGAAGCTACAACATTGCTTTGCGGTAGAAAAATGTACATCATTTCATCAAAACTCGAGGGAGGATACATTATATTCGAGTGTAAGCCGTTTTGTAATAGTTTTAAAAAGTACATATAAAGAAAGATTATTCCTTCCTCGTCTCTGGTTACCAAGTTGCTGTTAATATGGCGGCTGCTTTCGTACACAGCAACATAAGACTTCGCTCGTAACTAGTATCGGTTACGACAATTTGTCTTCTATTGCTACTGGTTGCGAAACTATGGTTACGTAGGCGATCGAAGCGTCCGTTTATCCCATAAAATTTCATTAGAAAGTTTAAAAAAAAACACGTGTATACACGATGGAGTTCCGTTTAATCCGTAAAACCTCATTTGAAAGTTGAGTTATCATAGAAGCGTGGTTATAGCCTAATGCCGGCAGTAACAGTTAGTTTATTTATAAAGTAATTAAGGGGTTAGCTGCACGACGCGAGTGAAATGCCGCGGGCACTGCCGTACCTAATATATCGCGGTTAATATTAGACACATTTGAACTGCACACGGGATTTTACTATCAGGGGCCTTACCCCTAGCTTCACTTTTGCGAGCCAACTTTTAGTAGGTACCTGATAGGTACCTAAAATTAACCAACTCATTTAAGCTTCATCGTTTAAAAGCGTCTAACTTGAATGAACGAAAATCCGTTTTACGTACTATGCGTGTTTGCGTGAAAATAACAAAGCTTGGCGGCTATCAAATAACTACCGCTTATCGTAGTTGATGGTACCGTTTAGACAAATAACACCTATGCGGGTCAACTTTTCGAGCTAGGGGTAAGGCCCCTGGTCAGATGGACATCACACTAATATTATAAATGCGAAAGTAACTCTGTCTGTCTGTCTGTTTGCTACATAGTCACGGCTAAACGGCTTAACCGATCTCGATAAAATTTTGCGAGGCAATGGTTTGTATCATGAGGACGGACATAGGCTATTTTTTTTTCTAAAGAAATCACGGACGAAGTCGCGGCTATAACTAGTGGTGTATATAGTTTTGAGTGTAGATAGCATCGAAATACAATAACTATAGAGTCACAATCGTGTCAAAAATATGTCCGAAACAAAACTCTGCGCACGCTTCGCATTGCGCCGCCTTTTTGGTTAGTGAAACTAATAGTCAAACTAGCGTATTTTGTACCGATAATCGGTGGGAAAATAAATATACCTTAGATTACAACACTGAATGTGGGAAGTGAGACAATTTTGCCTTGAAAGAGGAAGCCTTGCCATGAAATGCCTTGTGACTTTGACTATGATAGTGTTTTTACAAAATTAAGAAAAACATAATGAAATTGAACTATACAAGCTTTTGAACTACCCTCGATAGCTAAGTGGGTTGTTTTACTAAGATTGGTTTTACTCATTTTGATGGGTTACTAATTGGTAAGTATAATTTTGATTTTATTTAAATTATTAAAACGTACACAACTTGGTATTTTGATTTATTATTTTCTAAAATATATTACTCTCTATAAACAGCGAACAGTGAGAGTACCTAAGCGTTAAGACAACAATCGTAGAGCGTATTCTCCAAATACCGCGTTTGTGAGTCATCTCCGCGTTTATTTTTAGAGCAATTACAAGCGCGTGTGAACCGCCCTTTAACTGCCGTTTAGATTAACATGCACTGAGATCAACTGCTTCACGTACTCTGAATTAACGAGCGAGCAATGTAGAGTGCGTTTTCTGTTGTATTCATTCAAAGACTTTCTATAACTAGACATTTAATGCAGGGCGAACATGTTCAGACACTTCATCAGTTGACCACTACTGATATAAAAAACACACCCACTGATTCCACTGGTTCAGTGGACACTGTCACGTCATTTCCGAGTATCATAGGTACGCCATCACTATGCTTTGTTTACATTTTGAACTGACGTTGAATGGGCCAATCAGCATTTAGTAACCCCTCACCCCGCCCCTCAGGTATTTGACTATTTGTTTCCATTGAAAATATTCGTAACTACAAGTCTGGGCTACGTATAGTAGCTATACCTAGTTTGTTGTATTCATTGCAATATTTCAAGCGTTTGAAAATAGGTACAGATTTTTACATCTAATCGAGCAATATGCAGCTCCCTGCGTGTTGCTGCAGCTTTCCGTTTTATCGTCACTGCATGGTTAGGTATCCGTGACTGCATGGTTAGGTTTCCGTGACTCCATGCTTTCAACGACACAGTCCGTAGAGTGGTCCAGTGATCTTAGTAGATCCGACAGTAAACGACCAGATGGTTTGACTCTGGTGCCATGGAAAAACGGCAAGTGTCTAGTGTAGTCAGTGGGACGCTACTTGCTTCAGTATTTGTCGTGGTAATGCACTGGCACCAAAGGCGGATGATGTCGCCAGTACAAATTGGCAGAAAGACGCGGCAATGGCCGCAGTATTCATTTGTACTCATTGCCATGGAAACTTTGGGTTTGGTCTCAGAAATTGGACGCAGAATACGCGTCAACGGTGGTGACTCGATCCCTTTCCGGCTCGTTCGTGGCTGGTAATTGCCATTCAATCAATTCTGTTATGGTACATAATTAAATTCTAGCCTCTGTATATATCATATCAATCGAAGACTAAATTAATAGTGTATTATTCTCCTCACATTAATGACCTGAACAACACTAAATCCCTAATTTTTAATTGGTTTCTAGCAAAGCTCGACCGCTGCCGGTAATTTTGCTATTCAATTAATATTAAACAATAGTGTACAAAGAGATTAAGGTAATCCAATTTACGAGTACTTAATCCGTCGTGCAGTAAGCTGCTAAAACACCAGTTAGGAATAAAGTTCATGGGGTTGGCTTGCTTATTTTTTATCGTCTTTCCTTTTGAATTTTGGGCAATTTTAGCGAAACGTTTGCATTTGCCAGTGTCAAGTTCCAGTCACTACAGTCAGAGTAAAGCAAAGTAAGTCATGGTCAAGTCCAAGTCATGTCCTAGTAAAGTGGTAGACACTTTACTACAGGCTTCTATGGAGTTTTGGAAACATCACGAAAAGATAAGTTTCACCACGTTATATCACTTGTCCACACTCGAGCTCGTTCACGAACAATTAGTAAAAAATTATCCACCAGTTTTATACATTAACACTCGTCATAACTCAAGTAACAAAATAATATAATGAGGTGACAACTTTTTTTCACGTTGTCGCCTTAACTCCAATCATCAAAAAAAAAACTAAAATAATCAATGATGTACCTGATCATTACAAAAAAAGAACAATCATATCTTTTCATATTAAAAGACGATGTATGTTTCGGACTTTCACTGGCAGATAGCTGATATTATAAGCTGGCGCAGGCGCAGCTACTAGGTATATAAATATTGTTCTTCTTCTTAGTTGTTTCGCTCTTGGCAGAGCTGTCGTGGTCGTCTGTACTTCTTGTACTTGTTGCATTGGACTGAACGGGGCAAATAGAATGTGCTTCACGATGTCTCGCCATCTCTGTTGGAGGTCATCCTGCTGCACTGGTTGAAGGGACGACCCACTGCAGACTTGATCTGGTTGGTCCATCCCATGGGTGACCTCCTGCGCGGTCTAGTGCCTTCCACCTTTCCCTGGACAACGAGGCGTTCTATGGACTGGTAACCACGTCTTGAAACGTGTCCGAAAAAGGCTAGTAGCCGAGACTGTACTGTGGAAAATAAGCGCTGCTTGATGCCAAGTTCTGTTCATTAAATGTTATATAATATACTTAAAACTTATCTACATTTACAGTCAAGATGTTGATTATCTCATGATGATCATCTTTTAACTTCACTGATCTACCAAGATCAGCTAGTCTGATAACGTTTCAAACACTAGTAATAATAACATTTTAGCTTCGAGTACTACTGTTGTTATTAATAACAGTTGGTATTTCTGGGTGTCTGTCTCGGCGACTCGGACGTGATTTATGGTTCTCATTAGCACCAAAGTGATCTATTGTTTTTCATGTTTTATTTCAGCGAAAAGTCCTAGCTGTAAAAAAGCGTTTATGTACAAATCTAATGCTATTAACCAATGACTTTTGCACGCACATACCTACCTATTACAAAAGAGCGAAAAAATTGATAACATTCGAAACACAATTTTATAAACTTAATTAAAAAGATTATGTTATACCAAAGTGATCTATCGTTTTTCATGTTTTATGTTACCGAAAAGTACAAGCCGTAAAAAGTTTTTATGTATGAATCTAACAATACCGTACTGCTGATTTCTCACGACTTCTGCATGCACACACCTAACTAGTTTTAAAGTGTGAAAAAATTTGGCAACACTCAATTAAAACGAAATTCTATAAGCTTAATTACTCATTAAAATTAAACACTTATAACGGATTTTATCGCATGTATTTTACATCGTCGTCATCGTCCTTATTTGAATTTCTGACGTATGAAAACTTGGCCACAGGTAGACTAGATGACGGAGGTCTATAGAAATGTTATGAAATTAGTTACAAGTACCGAGCCAATGATTTTTAGTCAAAATGTGATTGATATACAGCCGATAAAATCCGATAATAGTCTTTAAATTTGATTAGTAATCGCGAAAATCTAAGAAAACTATAATTACAAAAGTTAAGAAAAATTTAGACGATGGAGATAAAAAAGCAATCGGGTATCTTCATATTTTTAATTTTCAAATGATTAAACCGAAAAAAAGGTTTAAGCGATTTAGTGATAAATGAAATCGTTTAGCACTTTAACGTTTAATAAATGGGCTTAACATCAATTTAGCACTACAACATTAAGTTAAAGTTAACATAAATTTAACATCTAGACTTAGACTAATCTTTAGCTAAGTGTTTTGGAGAGACAAGAGTCGTATCTGCAATATTAAATGTACTTTACATAAATTAAATTACTTAGTCGGTTTGAGTTTATGTTGCCATTTTAAATTCAATTTATTTTTTACGTCTTAAACATTACCTACGGAATTCTTACAAGAAAAAATTCAACTTAATTTCTATTCTAGATCCTATGATAGTATTATTGTCAACTTTATCAACTTCTACCTCTTCTCCATCCAAAGGTTGCCTCGTAGAAATCGTCCTGAGCAATAAAGCCGCCGGCTGTTTCAATTGTTTTTAAAGCTATCACATGTAGGTATGTAATTTGTAGCCTGAACAATAAAGAGATTATTTACCTCTGTTTCACTCTTATTCAGTTTGACATAAGTGTGACAAGGATAGGAACAATATCGCGTGCATTAAACATTTTACGTTCGAAATTCATAATTTTACCAGCCATTACTAAATTTGACCCACCCCAATCTTTTTTACGCTTCACCACTTTAACTTTACGACTTTGGAGTCCTAAAATGAAAGCTTGAAGAGTTTTATCGAGCCGTGTATAGTCATAACTTGTTTAATTAATTATTATAATTATATTCATGGAAGGGTAAAGGACCGGTCCACCCTTGAGTCCCATAAAACATTGAATCGTGGTATCACACTCCTTACTCATTCAACCTCTTTACTAATGGAGAGACCTTTTGTTATTCGTTTTACTTGTGGTTAAAGCTTAGTTTGGGATTCTATTGTAGGATTTAATCAGCTCTTACGTTGGAACTGGCATTGTTATAGGTCAGTTATGAAAAAAGCATGTTTAAAATAAAAATAATACGATAATTAAGCTAATAATCTTCAAACGACCAAACAGAATTACTTGAATCATAGCTAAGAATATTCTCCATCAAGTCAGCTTTCAAACAAAAAATATATTTTTACAAACTAATTTGGCCGTTTGGGAGCTACAATGCCACCAAAAATAATATACACTTGAATTTACACGATGTAAGCCACTTTGGTGGCGCCGATTGCTGCTATTAGCGCGTCATTTAGTCTAGTCAACAAGTTCAAAAACGTGTTAAATAGAAATAAAGCTCCTAAAAATATGTGCCATAGCTCATTCGATTCGGAATGACGTCTAGAAAAATGTTTTTTAAGGGTATATTAGCACATAAAAAATTGCAATTGTTATTAACAAAATAAGATAAAAAAAAGGTCTTTAGTTTTTCGTTAATAACTTTAAAAATAATGATATTTAAGGAATTTTGAAAAAAGATCCTGAAAGAGGAGGAAATTTCCAATAAAAAAGTTTTAACTCCCGGAACTCTATCCATATTATTTATAAATTTTTTTTACGCTGGAAGTAGGGCTCCGCGAGGGCGTTACGGCATAGGCGCGCCGCCTTAAAAACCGGTATATCACCAAAATTTTTTTTTTTTAAATATGAAATAACAATTTAAAAATTTGAATAAATTATAGTGTAATCTAGACACTTGAACGAAAAAAACCTCGGTGAAAAAAAACGATTGGACGATTGTTCAAAAAGTTACACCATTATTAATTAACTAATTTTTTTCCAATCTCTGTTTTTATAAATTACGGCATAAAAGTTTAAATAATTAGTCTATAAATTTTTCGCTTCGTGGACCTCTTCTTATTTAGGTACTTAATAAAGTTATGTAAAAAAAATTAATTAAAGTTTATTATTTTGTTAATTATAATTTTTTTTAATTAACTAAAAATGAATGAAAATTCATTTGTGAAAATTCATTCATTCAAAATTCATTTTTTTCAAAATTAATTAATTGTGGCATCTTTGTATTTTTTTATCGAAGAGCAGACGTGATTATGTTGCTCTTGCCTTAACCATCAGCTTTAAATAATTGTCCTATAACTCTGACAGTGTTAGTGTAAGCACTAAAAGCTAATAAATAACGGTATACAATTACATAAATACAAGTTGATGTTACTTTGCGTATTTTTAATAGATGTAGATAATTAAGATATGCCCATCCGATATTAATTATGCGTCCGAGGTGTCTCGCTTGTAACAGAAAAATTTGCGACATCAGTCGAAATCTCTACTAACTGCGTCGCATCGCTCTTAAGTATGACGATCATAGTGATCGTCAAAAAAACGAAGTCAGCGTGTAACTGAAGTTATACAGGTACATTTTATGCTTGATCACACTACTGAACATGAAAATTAAAATAAATATTTGCTTTCTACAAAAGTTATCGGTTATAAAATTTAGGAAGAGTTTGTTGATTAAATAAATAATAATCCGTGTTGACAAGCCTTGTTACCTAAGCTAGGGATTAACCGTAACATAACCCTCTACTGAACAATACAATATATACATACAATAAAGATTCAATATAATAAATATAATTATCAATATAAAAAACCGACTTCATAAAAATGTCAGAACTGGACTACACGGGAAGCACCAACTTTCAAATAAACAAAGAATCATCAAAATCGGTTTACCCAGTTAAAAGTTCTAAGATAACAAAAAAAAATACAGTCGATTTGAGAACCTCCTCCTCTTTGGAAGTCGGTAAAAAATCGAATTACACAATACTAGATAACGAGACTAATAAATGGAAGGTAAAATCTCGATTTTGATGAAATTTTGTGTTCCTGGAGCGGGTCATAGTAGCGAGGCCGAAGGCCGAGCTTACACCCGTGCGAAGCCGGGGCGGTCGACTAGTAAAAAATTAAAGATTATTGGATTATATGTTATATAGACATTAAATGATTACGTCGTTACCATCGCTTACCATCAGGCGAGTTGGTTGCCAAACGTAGATCTATTCTATTTATAAAAAAACTACTCGCCCACCCCGGCTTCGCTCTGCCTTCGGCCTCGCTACAAAATATAGCCTATGTCACCCGGGGATAGTGTAGCTTCCCAACAAGGAAATATTTTTTTAAATCGGTTCAGAAGTTTCGGAGCCTATTCAATGCAAACAAACAAACAATCAAATGTTTCCTCTTTATATATTGGTAAATAAATAAAATATGGATATACGGGAAAGGTGCTGGATAATCTTACCATAATCAAAGTTTTATTGGGCCGGTCCTTATATTTACGTCAATGGTGTTTTATATTCTTATTCAAGCTTAAAAGGTCTGAGTTAGCTGAACTGTAAAAGTTGTTTTGTTGTGAGGCCGTTTATAATGTGGTGGTGATAGATGAGGCTCGGCGTTGACTTTTATTGGTCCTCGCGATACGCGTCTGCAGATTTACGACTCCTTACAACAATTTTTAAACGTTAATAGCTATTTCTTTTTTAATTTTATGACTTAGACGCAACATAGATTAGCATTTTTAAATTGTTTACGTCTGAAAATTAGTTTAGATGTCTTCACGAAAATTGTTTCATACTCTTTCAGTCCATACAAGTACCATTCAATGCATAAATATAGAAATAAAAAAATGTAGATCTGGCACATACTTTCCACAAAAATGTTCTTGGAACCCTACCGCATAGTGGTGATCTCGACAGCGTTTTTCTTTTATAGTGCATGATATTAAAATTATTTGTACGTCCATGTCCATAATTAAGTAAAAATTTAGATGATTAGACTAACATGTTTCTAAAATACAGAGTGATTAGACAAAAAATTATAAGTATAAAAACAGCTTGGGGTGTACTAGACCGAAAGAAGGCCATTCGTGCCATCATTATGAAAAACTTATACTATCCTGAAATGCCAAACCAAATTTCAGCTGTTCCATGGAAAAATTCCATTCAGACTCATCAAAATGTATCGATCAGTTGATATTTTGACGCGATTAAACGAACAATGAGGTTATTGACCTTCTGTTGACTTAGTACACCCCAAGCTTATAACCCAAAAAAAAAACGATAAAAATATCTCTTTTTTTGAGCAGTCGTGTAAAAATTCACGACAAGTTCGGGAAAGAGCTCATAACTTATAATCCACTAGACAGATTTTGATGGAAATGGTAAGGAACACCGTGATGTAAGCAGCTTAAAAAACCGCATTCAAATTGGTAGAGCTGTTTTGGAGAAATATTGTAACAGACATACATACTAACACTTTTTTTATCCCCAGAGCCGTTAATTAACAAACGGATGAACAGATTTTCTTTTTCTTATTTTTTTTTATGATACTGGGTGACGAGACGTGCAAAGTCACTCGCCTGATGGCTTTTCACGTTTGCCCATAACAGCTCAACGCCACTCAGAATTTTGAACTTCAACAGTTCAAAAGCCTGGATGGCAATGCGCTGCGCTCGTCACCCCGAGATATAAGATGTCAAATCTCTGTGTGCCCTGTAATTTCACTGGAAACATTGTCCTACCTTCATCATAATCACCTCCATCTTGAATCATAGTTAAAAAAACTCTGTTAATCAAGTGGTAGTGACCAACCAAAACACACATATTTTTTCACACTTTTACTTCACTTATTTTGTCACACACTTTAAACTTATACGAGTAAGATCCCTTTTTTGCGTCGCGTGTATAAAAACCAATATATTCTTATTGCTCATTTTCAAGTTAAAGAAAGTGTACCGAGACCAATATTACTGACCCTATTCGGTCCACAATTTTAAAAGCAGCATCAAAACGTATAGGTATGGTTACCCCCGGATAATTGTGGTGAAAACTTTCATAGTTTGAAAGCGGAAAATGCAGCGAGAATGAGCTACAGCCAATATAGAGTAGCTGCGGATTACATTTCCGCACAAACATTTCCGTGTAATAAAAAGCAATGTATAGATAAAATTATTTACTAGGATTCCGTACCTAAAAAGTTAAAAGGAATCCTTATGGAAGACTTTGATATCCGGATACTTTCCGGATATCATTTTTACGCTGGCGTCTTGTGTTTATATTATAACTATTTCGACTATAATTTCGTCTTTTAACATTAAAAAAAAAAAGCCAAGAGCATGTCTATCCTGTCAAGACATGCATATCAGTAACAGACGGTGCAGTAGGGTTTCGTAACCATAGTCATATAATTGTAGTAACATTATTAGTTTCATAATTGGTGGTTATATAAAAAAATCGAACAAACAAAGCTCTGTGGACTTACCCAAAATTCAGAGATGTCCCGACATGACATATACTTTTTATGGTTTGTCAATAAAAAAAACCACTTGGGAAACATTCTTTATTAAGATCATTTTACGAAAAGATCAATGACATGAAGGACTTTCATTTATTATAGTTATATCACTATAACGCTAAGATTGATATTCAGATAGTTTTAAAACTTAGATGCAACATTTTATGCACTTATATTAAAGTTAAAGGGTTTAGTATAAAACATGGACAGACGGATAGACAGACAGACGGACAGACCGACTGACATAACTACCCCTGAAATCGCGATAAAATAGGTTAATAGCTACCTTTAATATATATATAAGGTCGGGGAAAAAGTTTCTTCGTATTTTATAAACAAATTCAAGACATATTTTTTTCAAGTTTAATTACATTTGATTATAATATATATGTGCCATTTTGTTCGATAACTTGTTGCCATCTTGTAGGTAGTGACATGATCCCGTTGCTGTAGAAATTTTGGGACTTCTGATCAAAACAATGCAACAAGTAGTTTTTGAGAAGTATTAAGGAGAATGTACTTATTTACTATAAATAATACGACGACACGTCCGTAGCGTACTCCATTTATTACGACTGAAGATTCCTAACTACCTTACATTACTATATATAAATTATGCTTAACCTAATACCCTACACCTCTACACAAAATAATACATATAAGAACTTACAAACTAATTTAACATTAGCTAGGGCTGATACCTAACTATCGGTTTTCGGATCCTTTTGGGACGGTTCATCGGCAATTCGGTTGGCGGCGATCTCGGTCCAGGCGTACCGGAAGCCGGGCGCCCCGGTGAGCACTGTGGTGCATCTACCGCCGGCGCGCTAAAACCGTCGTTGTGCTCACCCTCCGAGTAAAGCGGCTTATTTGACGGAGGAGTAGTCACCTTGGCTATACCGGTCTTTGTACTTGATTTTTGAGGTGTACCTAAGCCACTCTCTTCGATTATACTATCTTGAATGACCGGCGCCACCACTACCTCACTCGAAAATGGTACATCGGACATGCGTGACCTGCGACGCACTTGATCTACGTGTTTAGTAGTTTCTCGACCGTTATCCTCTCTCACAAGCAATCTGCGCGACCCTGATTCGTTAATTACAGTGCCCTTTTCCCACTTATCACGCCCCTTGTAACTCCTAGACCATACCTTTTCGCCTGATTGGAACTGACGCTGAGTACCACCTGTGAACTCTACTTGTTTCTGTTGTGCCTCGCTCACTCGGTCTAGTACTGCCCTATCACTACGCAGAAGATCCAGACGTGTGCGTAGCGGTCTACGTTGTAAAATAAAAGCCGGGGTCTCCCCTGTCGTGCTGTGAATCGAATTCCGATAAGCTAGCAGATATGTCTGTAAAGCGGCATCTATATCTATATTATCCGTGATCGCTTTCTTAATGGCCCTTTTACATAATTTTACCGCATTTTCCGCCGCGCCGTTTGATGCTGGATGATATGTTGGTGAAAAAGCCTGTCTAATGCCATTGTTTTTTAAAAAATCCGCAAATTCCGTACTCTGGAAGGGGGGGCCTTGATCCGATACTACTTGTATAGGTAAGCCAAACCTTGCAAATAAGCTTCGTAATACTTTTATTACCGCGGTGGCTGTCGTACGCGACATCTCGAATATCTCCATCCATTTCGAGGTTGAATCAATTACCACCAAAAACGTTAAGCCATGCAAGGGACCTAGAAAATCTAAGTGCAGCCTGGACCACGGTTGAGCATGATAAGGCCATGGTTGCGGCTGCGCGTGCGCCGGCTCTGGCATCTCCATAGCGCAAGTATCGCAATTCCTACACATTTCTTCAATTGCCGTATCTATTTTAGGCCAGTAAACGTAACTGCGAGCCAGCGATTTAGTTTTAACCATACCCATATGACTACTATGTAATTGTTTCAAAATTTGCGGTCGCAAAGACGGCGGAACGACTATGCGGTAGCCCCACATAATACAGTTTGCCTCTACATACAACTCGTTCCGTCTATTATGATAAGGTCTAATGTCGTCGTCGGTACAGTTCAAAGGCCAGCCCGACTGTACATATAAGAGTACCCGGCTGAGTAACGGGTCTGTGGCTGTGGCCTTCCGGACGTCGCTGTGTGAAACAGGTAAAAAATTTTCTACAAAATTTATGTACGTTACTTCTGAGGTCTCTTTATGACAGTTTCCCGCAGGCAATCGTGACATGGCATCTGCGCAATTTTTTGCTGACCTTATATATTCTATGTCATAGTTATATCCCGACAGTAAAACTCCCCATCTCTGCATACGACTAGCGGCCATCACCGGTATACCCACCTTGCTGCCGAATATACAAGTCAAGGGCTTGTGGTCGGTTCTCAACGTGAACTTCCGACCATACAAATACTGGTGAAATTTCCTAACCCCGTAGATAATAGCGAGTGCCTCTCGTTCGATCTGCGAATACGCCCGTTCCGCCTTGTTTAAAGCACGCGACGCGTAGGCGACCGGTCTCTCCCCAGCTTGCGTGTCGTGCGAAATAATCGCAGCAATGCCGACAGCACTAGCATCCGCAGTTAGAATTATCGGTAAGTTAATAGAATAGTGCGCCAGCACCTCGCTAGAAGCCAGTAACTGCTTTATTTTATCAAACGCCATCTGGCACTCTTCACACCAGGCAAAATCTACACCCGCTCGCAGTAAATAATACAATGGCGCCGCAATCGTACTCAAGTTTTTTATAAATTTCGCGTAATACATAACCATTCCTAAGAATGACCGTAACTCCGTAACATTTGACGGTACCGGGGTTTCCCTAATAGCTTTGACTTTCTCTGGACAAGTATGTGTACCGTTCTTAGAAATTACGTACCCTAAATACGTCACTGACTCCGCAAAGAACGTGCACTTGTCTTTCCTCACTCTGAGACCGTTCGACTGTAAAATATCGAATACCTTATGCAGATTCTCCAGATGCTCCTGCTCATTTTTCCCCGTTATTATTATGTCATCTAGGAACACCCCTACATCCGGTACCCGTGCAAACAATTGTTCTAAAATCTTTTGAAATATTCCCGGGCTTGATGCGAGACCGTATACCAATCTATTGTAGCGAAACATCCCCTTGTGAGTGTTAATCACCGTGTATTCCCTAGTATCGTCCAGTTCAAGTTGCGCATAGGCCTGGGAGAGGTCAATTTTTGTGAATCGTTCCCCGCCATGTAGCCTAGCCAGCAGATCCTCAACACGCGGCAGAGGATAGCGGTCGACGTCTAACACTTTATTTAAGGTCACCTTATAGTCGGCGCATATCCTGATGTTACCGTCCTTTTTGGGCACGACCACGATCGGCGTGGCCCAGTCGGAGCGCTGCACGGGGGTGAGCACGCCGTCGGCGACGAGCTGCTCAAGCGCGCGCTCCACGGGCTCGCGGTGCGCGTACGCGAGAGGCCGCGCGCGCATGAATACGGGCCGCGCACCCTCGCGCACGTGGATGCTGACCTTACCGCCGGTGAACCGACCCAGACCCTCCGCGAACACTTCACAATATCTGGAACTGAATTTTCCAAAATTAAATCTATCATGCGAGATACTGTTTACATCACAGCTAACATTAGGTATTTGTATGCCCAGTTCCGCTAACCAGTGTCTACCTAGCAACATTGTTTTTCCGTTATCTATAATATACAGTTCAAGATAGCGCTCCTTATCTTTATATTTAACGAGCGGTCTAATCACGCCCACCGGTCGAACGGTTTCACCCGTGTAATATCTGAGCGACAGTTTGCACTTTGTTATAATCATATTACTAAAATGTTTTAGATACATCTCGTAACCGATACATGATACTGCACACCCGGTATCGCACTCCATCTTTAAAATCTTCTTGTCTACACTGATAGATATTATAATAGGTGGACATTCATCCAACGATAATTGATTAACGGTATGTACCTCTTCGCTGCTGCAACTACTCAACTCGTCCGCTTCCTCGACGTAGTTGTGCCGGTACGCGCCGCCGGCGCTTGTGTTCGTGCCCCATTTCGACATTTTCGAACACATCTTTTGTAGATGTCCCTCTTGGTTACAGACCCTGCAGACATAACGTTTGTATTTACACGAAGCCGCGTCGTGATTCCCGCCACAGATCCGGCACTCGTGCCGCGGGCCCACGTTCCTTCTTCCTGTCGAGCCACGACTGGCCGCTGCGCCCCGTGCGCCGGCGACGCCCGTGCCACTCACCGATGCACCGCGCCACATACCTCGGCCGTGTGACGTCATCGGGGCCGCGCTCGTCATCGCCTGACACTGCGCCGACGTACTGCCTGTGGTACTGCTCCCGCCTGCAGCTTCCACCAAGGCCGCATCCTTTTCTGCCGCTTCCATATTTAACGCCAATCTGTAGGCTTTTTGAAAATCTAGACTATCTTCTGCAAATAAACGTTGACGTATCGTCTCGCTTGCCAATCCACAAACAAGCCGGTCCCGCAAACTCTCATTCAGCCACTGTCCGAACTCGCACGTTTTGGACATTTTTTTCAATTCAGCGACGTAATCCGCTATCTTCTCGCCGCTGTTTTGTTTCCGATGATGAAACTTGAAACGTTCCGCTAGTTCACTCGGCCGTGGTTGTAGATGTTTTTCCAAAATGTCTGTCAACTCTTTGAACGATTTGGTAGCGGGTCTCTCGGGAGTACATAAGTTCACCAGCAACTCGTAGCCCGCTGACCCTATCAGCGTCACCAACGTCGGCACTTGCATCTCGGGTTTAATGCCGTTCACCAGAAAAAACTGTTCCATTCGTTCGACATATAAACGCCAGTTATCCGTCGTCACATTAAATTCCGAAATCTTGCCGATCGACATTGTTTTACACTGCATAACTTGTTTATTAGTTAAACACACGCGGATTCTTGTTTTTTAATCGTCGCCACTGAGAAGTATTAAGGAGAATGTACTTATTTACTATAAATAATACGACGACACGTCCGTAGCGTACTCCATTTATTACGACTGAAGATTCCTAACTACCTTACATTACTATATATAAATTATGCTTAACCTAATACCCTACAGTTTTGACAGTCCTCTCTGGATGTTAATCTAACACTACCCAAAAAATTCTGAAGAGACCGAAACAGGTGGAAATCTGAGGGTACAAGGTCAGGGCTATATGGTGGATGCATTAACACTTCCCAACCAAGCTCTCTCAATTGTTGCTGAGTGGCCAAAGATGTGTGCGGTCTGGCGTTATCATGATGAAAGACCACGCCCTTTCTGTTGATCAATACCGGCCGTTTTTTCTCAATTTCTTGTTTGAGTGTCATCAGCTGTTGGCAGTAGAGATCCGAATCGATGGTTTTGCCCGGCGGTAAAAGCTCATAATGAACGATGCCCTTCCAATCCCACCATACACACAGCATCACCTTATTACGTGTTAATCCGGGTTTCGCTACAGTCTGTGGTGCTTCACTGCCCTTTGACCATGATCGTTTGCGCACATTCTTGTCGTAGGTGATCCATTTTTCATCACCAGTGATCAATCTTTTCAAAAACGGTTCGGTTTCGTTACGTTTTAACAGAGAATCGCAAATGCGCACACGATTCATTTGGTTTCTTTCAGTGAGCTCGTGTGGCACCCAAATATCGAGGTTTTTTTTATACCCAGACTTTTTCAAATGGGTCAAAACTGTTTTGTGGTCGATCCCCTGTTCTTCAGCTACGTCGTAACTACTAATATGCCGATCTTGCTCCACTTTTTCAGAAATGGCAACGACTTTATCCGTAACAGGGCGACCAGAGCGAGCTGCATCTTTGACATCAAAATTTCCGGACTGAAAACGCTTGAACCAACATTGTGCTACTTTTGATGACACTGCATTAGGTCCATAAACGTCACATATTTAATTCGCGGCTTGTGTCGCATTTTTCCCTTTTTGTCATAAAACTTCAAAATATATCGAATTTCTTCGTTAGATTCATTCATTTTATCGAACAAAAAAAACAATTGAAAAATGGCGGGAAATAACTTTTTACTTATTGAATTCCTTTTTTAAAATGACATATTTTTAATGGTATCAAAACCAGCCAGATACAAACAGTACAACCGATGAGATTTTACTACAACTTTATACATACAAAATACGAAAAGACTTTTTCCCCGACCTATTATATCTAATTCTTCTGTACGTGTGTTTGTCGCCTAGCTTCTCCTAAACAGCTGGACCGATTTGGATGAAATTTTGTGTGAATATTTCAATGGGTTCCTGGATGGTTTGAAAACACAATTTGACCCGGTCGGGACGACGTCTGCCGGGTCCGCTAAATAAAAATATCTATTCCATACATTTCATTATGTGTGAAAAACATTTTTCTATGGAACAGATGTTTTTTTTTTTCATTTTCAGGGTTGGTCCTGTAGTAAATGTTGTTTATAATGATGAGTACCATGATATCTTCAAATATGTCCGCCGTCTAAAGATCCCCATCCCTGTATTCGTTGGTAATCTCACTTAATCATCACACTAATATCAAAACAACAGAACTAACTATGAACTATCTAACTAACAGAACTATGTAAAACAGTGTTTACACTAATATCATATATGTGAAAGTTTGTAGTAACAAACATCCATCCATACATCCATCCAATCATATATGTGAAAGTTTGGATGGATGGATGGATGGAATTTTGTTACTCAATCACGCAGAAACGACTGGATGGATTTGGATGAAATTTGGAACATACATTGCTTATATCCTGGTTTAACACATAGGCTACTTTTCATCATCATCACTGATTTTCATCACCACGCGGGTGAAACCGCAGGGTGCAGCTAGTATCATATATGTGAAAGTTTTGATGGATGTATGGATGGATGGATGTTTGTTACTCAATAACGCAGAAACGGCTGGATGGATTTGGATGAAATTTGGAACATACATTGCTTATGTTTTGGATTAACACATGGTTACTTTTCATCATCATCATCATCACTGATTTTCATCACCACGCGGGTGAAACCGCGGGACGCAGCTAGTATCATACGATATATTTGAAAGTTTGGATGGATGGATGGATGGAATTTTGTTACTCAATCATGCAGAAACGGCTGGATGGATTTGTATGAAATTTGGAATATACATTGCTTATGTCCTAGATTAACGCATAGGCTACTTTTCATTATCATAATCACCGATTTTCATCACCAAGCGCGTGAAACCGCGGGGCGCAGCTAGTATTATGTAAAGTACGCACGGAACCCTCAACGAAAAAGTTCTACTCCCGTCTTGGCAAAGTATATTTTTACGAAGTTTGCCTTCTGGTTTATGAGTGGTTCTTTACATTAAAGAATAACTCAACAGGCATCCCGTTCGGAGTTCACTCGGTGAAATCCTAATTGGAAAGTTTTATAACCGAATTTAAGAACAAGTAGATTATAAAAATATGTACCAGTCTACAAAATGTAGCCTTTGACACTCTGGGCATGAAGGCGAATCTAACGACACCTCACTTATCAAAATCGATCAAGCAGTTTTGGTTATAGGAGGTAAATGTAGAAAAAAAAATACAAGCATAGTTCATAGATTTTTAATAATACCAAAAAGATACAAAATGTCAAGTACAGAAAATTTACAATTAAGGTGAAACGTTTCACTTTGGCGGGAAATTCAAATTTCAAACAGTTTTTTTGTTCTTGTAGCTAGGCCTAGGAATTATTGCAAACGATCATGATGTTTGCGCAAATTGATTATTATTCTTTACAAACTCGCGTAAAGTTATTTATCTCCAATGCACATTATTACATACATATGTCAATAAACAAATGTTTGCTGTTTCAAACGGTTTATTGCCAAATGTAAGTAATAATGTGCATTGGAGATAAATAACTTTACGCGAGTTTGTAAAGAATAATAATCAATTTGCGCAAACATCATGATCATTTACAATAATTACTCGGCCTAGCTACAAGAACAAAAAAACTGTTTGAAATTTGAATTTCCCGCCAAAGTGAAACGTTTCACCTTAACATAATATCATTATTACTTCAAATAATTGATTAGGAATATTATAATGATGAGTACATCATTATAATATTAGTAATTACTATAAATTATTATACGAAACAGGAAAATAATACTTAATAAAAATAACAAATAAGTAAAAAAATTAGGTATACAATACAATAACTCTTTATTAAAAACCACAAAAACAAGGATAACATTATAAACTACAGTAATTAATCTAGGCTTTTAACAGGCGGCCTTATCGCTTAAAGCGATCTCTTCGAGGCAACCGTGGGTATAATGTAAAACAAAATCAGGTTAGTTATACAATGTATAATCAAGAACGGCTGGACATGACCTTTGATTTATTGAATTTCTCTCCGCTCCGATTAGCAGAAAAGTATTAAAATATCGAGAAAAAAAAACACGATAAAAATATATGGAGAGAATTTATTTTCCCATTATTTTGTATGGAATGGCAAGAATTGAAGTCTATTCCTATAATCATTGACATAATATTACATCATAAAAAAAAACATGTAAGTTAAAGGAGGTTGCTGTAAGGAGGTTGCTTTAAGGAGATTGCATTGTTTTCATCTTTCACTGACAGATAACTGATGTTATGAGTAACTTAGACTACTTTTATCCCGGATATAACGAGGGCGCGGTTGAACCCGCGGGCCGCAGCTAGTTAGTAATAAAATGTCATATAAAAAAGCTTATTAGCTTTTAACTAAGTTCAGTCCTTATATATATTGACAAAAATGCTAGCTGCGGAGATTTTCTGTATAACAATGTATATTTATATACACTCGTTGAAGGAGGTACCCTGGGATCCTTCCACGCCACCATACGTTTAATATGGCAAGTTCCACGCCATCATACGTTTAATATGGCAAGAGTGTACACCTGGCGTTAGTGTCATATCAGGCTTAGGGCAAGCTCCTAGTGTTTTGTTTATTCAATAAATGCATTTGAGACTTAAAAAAATCTAGTTGGAACGGACTTCAACTTTCTGGCAGCTTCACACTGGCCTAGTTTGATTGCTAGAGCCAGCCACTCGACCGATGTGCCGCGGTCTAGTTTATTACTGCACTTTACAGCGGTTTGTGCCGCTTCATCGAGTTTACGCCACCCCTTGTCCAGTTATTAAAATATGAGGAGGCAGCGGGTAGAGTTGAAAAGACGACAGCACACTGCATCAACACGACACTAGACTGACTAAAGCATCGTTTCACCGTTCACTTTAGGGCCTGAAAAATCTCCACACATCGCGTGGCAAGTAGCAGGTTACGTGCAAGGAAAATTTGATAGATTACGTGTCATGTCATTTAGGTGGGTTTTGAGCCTTACAGCTTTGATTTGCGTCCTATCTAAAAACCTCTTTTAATTTAATTTTATTACCGACTTTATATTTTAAATAGTTTTCGTGAAAATAATCACGAAAAACTGTCAAATTATGCACGGTAAACTGTCAAAATACGTAAAGTGCATGAGAGACGAAATTAATTATTTACGATTACCAAAACAAATAACATCTAAAATGAAGGCGAATATAAAATAACCCCAGTTAATAGAAGGAAACCTGTGTCTGTAATGAGAAAGAGGTATTATAAAAAGTAATGAATGTTTATCATTTGCGGTACAGTGTAACGCCATAAGGTTTGACAACTGTCAAATGGCGCTAGCATTGCAAGTATTTTTGTCATTATTAAACAAAACTATACCACATTTTATACTTTCCAAATAAATAAAAACTTTGGAAAAATTGAACTTTTACGAGAACTTATTATGGTATGCTAGCTATCTAGATGGCTAGATAAACTTTCTACCGGCTAACCTCATTTCAAATAACAAACAGTATTTGACGTCACTTTGCTGCAACGAAATATTTTCATTTTGTTTTTTGATCGGGAAATTCGGCTGCATCTTTTATATTATCGGTGCCAAGAGTCAGGACTCGACAGTTTGCTTTTCAGTCTATGATATGAATAAACGATATACGGTAGGTATGCAATTTCGTCGCCGACAACAAACAGTGCCAAAGTCTAAACCTTAGTCAGTGATCAGTTATTTTGAAATTAGGTGATTCTTTATTTTTGACATTCAATTCTGGGACATTCAATTAGCGTTTTATTACATTGTATTGTATCTTAAAGTAGTTAATGATATATTTTAGTTCATTGTAATTTTTCAAATAATTCAGATTATATTAAGTAATATAAATATAAGCTTGCTTAACAAATGTAATTAGTTATACCATATTAGTTAACAAATAATTAAATAAATTTAGACAGTCTGATGTATAGAGTCAATGCAGTGTACCATGGCACCTAGCTCATGATTGATCCTCGAACGTCGGCCATCTTGGATTATAAAATTACGAACGTTTCTAATAAATATGGCATTTACTGCGAACCGTTTTCGATTATCGAGGGCCTTTTTACAGCTTCGGTAAGGCCGGGTCGAATTGGCTTTGACGTGGAACGAGGATTAGTGCCCAGTCGATTTGCGAGTTCCTGGCGTGGTTAATGAAAATGCCCCCTCTTGGGGAAATCGTATTTACCAATAAATGGTTTTTATGTGCTTCCTTGTTTCCATGTCACAGGAATTGTTTCGTTCCTACTTATATGCCTACTAGCTTCTGCCCGCAGCTTGGCCCGCTTTGTGAAATAAATATCTCCTAACTCCTCCTCATTCACGAAAAGTGAAACTTTCTATAAGTGAAATTATTTTCAGTAGCAGTTCAGTAGTTACAGTGTCTCACATACTAATCACAAACTTTATCTCTGTATATATAATACTAGCTGCCCGCCCCGGCTTCGCACGGGTGTAAGCTCGGACTTCGGCATCGCTACAAAATATAGCTAATGTCACTTGGAGATAGTGTAGCTTCCCAACGGTGAAAGAATTTTAAAGTCTGTTCAGTAGTTTTTGAGTTATTTTGTTACAAACATCCAAAAATACAAATCTTTCCTCTTTTTAATAAGAGTATAGATTAGTGTAGATAAACAGGAATAATAGATCAGAAGCAAGAATTAATCGATGAGTATCGTTTCAAACTCAAAAATTTGATGTTCGACAGGAACCAACCGTACCTTAGCAGTTAAAGCGCTGGGGACGTAAACCTGGACTGCGCAGGTTCAAATCCTGCCAGGCGCCAAAATTTTTAATTGTCTGTACCATTTATATAGTAAATAGTAAAGTATGGAACAGAACACTTCAATAAAAAAATACTTTCTAGTGTAGACAAGATAGATGAACTGTTATAGGTACCTACATAAAAATTACTGGTACGCCATCTTTGGGAGTCCATCATATTGGATTTAGAATGAAATCACTTAGCTTAAGTGTGCATTGTCATCTAAACTAAACGTGTGTGCAAAATTTCAACTCAATCGGTTGGGATAACTGTTTTAAAATTCAGTTGCAAGATTTGACCCATACTAACAAGGGAAGTTAAATAAAAGCTTCTAAAAAAGCTTGGAAACTTGTGAGTTATGAAACATTGAGACATTTTTGAACATGAACGATAATTGAAAAAACTTAGAGTCATACAGCGGGTACTGGAGAGAGTATGTTCGGAGTTTCTTTGCGTGATATAATCTGGAACGTGGATATTCGCTAAAGAACAAGAATCAGCCGACCGACATAGCTATGAAAATTTGCAAGTTAAAGTGGCAATGGGCAGGCCACATCGCTTGAAGAACTGATAACCTATGAGGATGAAAGGTTCTTGAGTTGTCCACGAACCGGAAGACGCAGTGTAGGTAGGTCTCTCATTAGATAGACCGACGACGACAGTTAGCCAACTACCAATAACTCAGTATTTACATTTATATAAATCTGTGTGATTCTCTCCTACTCGATATCTTCTCATATAGACCTTTATTTCATACAGAGCAGCAAAACCAGCTAACTTGGCTGTACAAGTCTTAGGCCCAAGTTTAGGCAATCAATTATTAATCCACCTGTCATTCTTCTAAGAGCTAAACGCTAATAATAGAAGTAAAAATAAAATGATCATATTAATTTTAGGACCTTACATGACTGCTCATGACTTTTGATTGCGATTGATATTTTAACAGAATTTATAAGGCGAGTCACGATCAAACATTTTCGAAACCTCTTTATGAAAATAACCGATTAAACGGCCTATTTGCGGATAAATGGGTACCTCCTGAATGGGTGTCCTCCGGTAGTTATAATCTGGGTGTCTTCAAATCACTAGTGGATCGGTTTCTTTTAGGCAAGCGTGCTTCACCCTGGACCGCATTATCGCTTAACATTTTTTTTTTATTGTAGAATAGGCTTGCGCTTGGCCGCCAACTCGCCTGATGTTAAGCCATGATGCGGCCTACGATGGATCACGCTTGCCTAGAAGAATCCGATTCACTTTTGACTTGAAAACACCCAGATTGTAACTATCGGGGAACACCCATTCAGGCAGGTGAGTCGGCAGTCAAAGGCCAGCCTATTCCTTAATAATAATAAAAAAACCGTTCACTAACAGATCACACTGACTGACTAAGGTATTCCGATGGAGGTGTAGTATATTATGTACGTCGGTACGAGCATACAGCTCTCGGTAACCGCCCCAGTTCCTTTTGTCTGCGAAAGCACGCTTTGATTAAACAATTTTGCGGTACACGGCCGAAAATAAAGTTTTTAATCTTTCAATATACGCGTCGGCGTCGGCGGCCGGATGTGACGGATCGGGGCCAAACAAAGAGTTATTTGAGCGACTGACGCTGCCTACTTTTAATTTTTAATTTCCAACCCGTACATCACTAGCAAATTAAAAAGAGACAGACGTCTTTTTTTCATTGCTTGTGGCTGAAACGCCGTAGCGTTCTTTTTAATTTCCGACCTTCCGAGGTTCGTTGCACAATTTCAAAGAACATCCCATGTTAATACTACAGAATTCTCCATATTACTTGTGTATCTCTGGTAAATACCTTAATTTAGAGTTTTCCCACTAAAAAGTAACCGTCACGATTTTCGTAATAATCAAACAGCCATTCAATTGTTTGTGGGACCATAAACCCTGTATATTGTTTAAATAAACATTTTGCATTTAAGGAGCTTACGATATTTCTATTCCTACGAGATTATTCACGCATAAATAATTAATCCTCTCAAAGACATGAATGTGAGTTTCCACCTCTGGCATCTTTCGCCCTTCCCAAATCCCTTCCGCAGTTAACGGCGACGTGACATAGGAAATATATTCCAACAGTGGAAACTTTCTCTCCTTGGACATGGGAAGTCAATCCGAGTTGCCGCCAAATGTTCGGAACCGATATTATTCCCCAAGCGGTAATTTTTAAAAGTTTCAGCTTTTTTCGGCTTCGACCCGCTGAGTTACTAAGTAACTTGCAACTTGCGAGCATCGCTGTCAAAATACCGATAATTGCAAGGAGACAATTTATAAGATATGCGTGACTAAATTTTATTTACTGTTACTGCCGCCTGTCGGTAGCGGCGCTAGCACCAACGCAAGATTACGGCTTTTAATCGAGTTTTTTCTTTGACATGTGTCAACGTCAAATTAGGGTTCATCACTATCTTACAAAAGTTACTAACGCAAAGAAGTTATCACGCCAACTTGAAACGTCGCCTCATTGTATAATTTTTCTAAACTTGTGTATTTTTTAGTTTTAATGTGTAATGTTGGTGTATTATTATTTATTAAGCATTTGGGAACGTGCTCGAGTAAGTGAAAGTGTAAGTGATAAAACGAGGTGAAACCTTTTCGTGCTGTTACCAAAACTCCATAAAAGCTCTAGTAAAGTATCTACTTCTAGATGACTCGGACTTTACCGTGACATCTTGAAAATATTTCAATGCTTGACATTAGCAAATGTACAAAACGTCAAACGTCAAAATCGTCTCAAGAGGAAAGAAAAAGAAATAAACTATCGCAAGTCGAAAATTACATAATAACCCCGCAGGTCCCGTTGCGATGCGCCATCAGAAAAGCGTTTTACGAATACAACGACAGACAATGAATCTTTGTCGAAGTTCGAGCGATAGAAAAAGTTGCTCGTCGCAAGTACTCATAAAAGATAATGATTAATACCGCAGCCGACCTTGCCGCGCCGGTGGCGAGTGACTTTGAAGGTTTACTTGATCAGCAATTTTAACATTTACATACTGGTTACATCAGGGTAAGACGAAACTGTTATTCTAAACCGATAGCCGAAGGGAGTATTGTCATCATAATCAGCCAGAAGCCGTCCACTATTGAACCTAGGCCTCCCCCTTTACCACATTGAACAACATTCTGCCATCTGCATCCACTGGATGCCCGCGACTCTCACAATGTCCTCGGTCCATCTAGTGGGAGGAATACCTACGCTGCGTCTTCCTTCCCCATCGGTCATCAGTTCTTCGAGCGATGTGGCCTGCACATTTCCACTTCAACTTTCAAATTTTAATAGCAATGTCGGTGACTCTGGTTCTTTGGCAAATACCTATCTACGTTCTGGTTGGGGGGGCTAAAAGCTTGTTTTTAAAAAGTAAAAAAAAAAAAACATACTTACCGCTAAATCACTTAACTCAAAAACTGTAGATAAGAATGGCTCACTTACTAATTTTTCATTCGCACTAAGAAACTTGTAGCGACACCCATGAACTAATTAATAGTCAATATACAAAAAAAGGCAGGAAGGTTGCTGGGCGAATTCGACTAAAGGCATCAAGCCTAAGTTTAGAAGGATGCGTTCACACCACAGAAGAGAGAAGGAAATTCTCACTTCTGTGGTTCACACCATGCGACCTTACCATATCTCCCTTGTTTATCTGATCTGCGGAAATGATGTACGAGTGACAAAGTTTTGACATACTTTCCCGCGAGAGTGCCAACGCTTTGAACAATGTTGCATTTTTCAGATAGGTATTTGGCCTTTTCACGTCGGAATTCACTGGTTCATTTGTGCGCCAAAACGAAATTTAAACATTTGGAACTGTTTGTAAATGTTTGCTGAACTTTGGGAGAATGCTTGTTTGTTTTTTGTTTGATTTAAAACAGAATACACGGCTTCTTTTGCGTTTATTTTAAAAATGATATGTCAATATTAATTAGATCATCAAATAGGTAATTATTATAGTTAAGCCTTAATTTAGCGTACCTTCAAAGCTTACTAAAAATCTACTTTAACTTGCTTTCCTACTGAATTACACATACAAAATTACACAGACACGTAGCACCAAGCAGGAAGTGACCCAGAAATCACGTAAAATATCAGATGTGCCATGCATTTCGTTGAGTGGGAGACTGGGAGTATATTATTTCTATGGAAAAGGTGATTTTTATATAAAAAATCAGCTGTTCCATTTAATTTGTCTGTGAACGAAATTTTCCGATATTTTATGCGATTTCCGGCCCAATCGCACAGTAGTAGGTACGTCGGAGTAAGGAATATAGTACTGGATGGCCTGACGAAATACATCTCTCACAGCATCCGCGCAGGTCGAAGGATCATCAGAAGAAATGCACACTGACTGCCAAAGACGCAAAAAAAGATCACATCTCATCGCAATTCGCTGACTTGTATCGCCTCACCCGCCGAGTGCCTCTATAGGGCTGAGATATAATACCTTGTTTCGATTTACTACAGTTGTGTGTAATCCTGTATAAGCACAATTGTAAACCGACTTGCCTCATATGGCGAACATGTTATATTGGCTAATAATAATGAATCTGAATCTGTATTTTAACAAAGTCGTCCACAATGGTTCAAATATGTTTTTTGTCTCGAATCTTCTGTTTTATTTTATTAGACCTTATGTCTTCTTGCATGTTGGATGAGATTCAGACCATTCCCAAACAAGTAATATGTGTTATCTAAGTATTATCTTTCTCTTACTTTAATCTTGTTTCAAAGTTTTTCGAAACACTTGAAATAAAGCACGGGTAATAAACTTCCAAGCCATGATAAACAATTGAATGGGTTTCTTCGTAGTCGGGAAAACTTTTCCCCGACTTCAAAAGCAAAAATAGTAAAAAGTACAAGACGAGTCTGGTTCGGCGCCAGCCAGCTGCTGCAGCGCTGACGCGACAATGTAAGTATTGTAAGGCTTCGGGCACAATATTTCACCTACTTTAATGATTTATACGTTGGCCAAGCTATAATTTTATGGATATTCTAGAAGATCACCGAAGATAAGCATTGGACGAAACGGACAGTTTTCAGATTTGTAGTTACAACTGTTAGTGAAAGCAAAGTAAATGGCAGCTAAACCCAAGTACGCTCCATAGAGACAGTCCTGGCGCACCCCGCACTTTAGGTATGAAGCTACAAGTAGTCGTCTTGTCGGACTTGCCGTGCCCGTTGCCGCGCGATAGACAGGGATATCGCGACAAGAGTTACGCGATAGACAGAAAGGCAACTTCTAGGTTAATATACTCGTAACTGTAGGTAGTTAGCGCTCCTTGAATTGCACTTTATTTTGTAGTAGCACGAGTCACTACTTATTTAAATGATTTTGCGGAGTGAATCTTCTTTACTTGTACTTATATGTATTCTGTGATAGAGTGAACGTGGCACAAAGCAAAATAATCTGGGATTTCGTTGCAGCACTTCAGCCATATTTGCATACCTCCCAAGCTAGTAGCAAGACTCCATTTTGTGCCATCACTGTGCCGCATATCACCTGACCTTGTTTATAATCCCCATTTTAGAGAACCCTTGATTACAGCAGTGTTACGGATTGGACGGATTACACGTTGAATTGTCTATCATCATTTGACAAAAAAAACACAGTCATAGGACTGCACGTCAGAAGTGAAAACTTAAGTAAGTAATTCACCTATTCTACAAGAGATGGCGCTGTTTCACGGTACCTACTGTGTACTATGTATTTTGTGACAGCGTGATGATGACGCGAGGTCTATGATTTTTGTTCACCCAAAAGGTGATCAACGCGCCTAAAGAAGTTTTCACTTCAAAAACTGTTTTTTTGTGCTTCAGATCTCTGACAGTGTCAAGTGTAACAGGATTTTCTAATTTTAGTAGATATCAAACAAGTCCTAGTCAAACTCAAGCAACTAAAGTCACGGCCAAATCCAAGCCACACCCCAGTAAAGTGGTAGAGACAGAGACGTTACTAAAGGCTACTATAGAGTTTAGAAAAAAGCAAGAAAATAATGATAGTGGCAATCCTTAGTTTTTGACCAAAGCACCAGCATTTCGATCACCAGTCACTTATACTAAACGTTTTGGCCAGGAAGTCAGGTCTTAGTAAATGTCTACATTTACTGTTACAGAATGTTGTGTAAACCGTAAAGTGAAACAAATAAAAACTGTGTGCACTCGTAATTCACAAAATATACGCGTTTTCTTTCCAAACAAAAATAAAAGTAAGTATCCATATTTATAGCAAAAAGAGAGCCAAATCTGGTGCCGTCAGTGAACCGATGCTCTGACAATAAATATCATACGGAAGCGGGTATAAAGACAGTATCGCTGCAATGGCTGCAGATTATCCGATCAAAATTGCAGTTTCCACGAAATGCTTTACGTCATACTCTGAGTAGTTCATAAATCTTTATTTCAAATAAGATAGGTACACTTTCGAAACGTGACAAACATACAAAGCTAAAAGTGAAACAATTCATTCCTCTACACATATTCTCACGAATAATAGCTAAGAACACTCTTGATTAAGTCAACTAGTCAAACGAAAAACAAAAACAAATAAAAAATTGGTTAAGCCGTTTTGAGCTACGATGCTATAGACAGACACATAGATACATAGACACACAGTTACACAGATACACAGACACACGGACACGCAGACACATGGACACGCCGACACACAGCCAAGCGGACTACAGTCACGCGGACACACGGCTACATGGATACACGGGCGTACGGGCAAACAGGCACATAGGCACCAAACACACAGATACATAAATACACAGATTTTGCGTAAAGAAATAAAAAATAGTAGAAAACTCCCCGCAAACAGGTAACGTATTCATATCGAGGGAAGGAAACTTCACTACTAACTTCATCGTGGATTTTGCAGCCAATTTCACTGCAGTAGGTAACTTCACTTACACACCCAGGAATCACTTTAGACGGTAAATTACCAACTTGGGGAAAAAACTTGGAATTCTACCGACATCTCGTGGCACGCCTGAAAAGGTCTTGCACTTTTTTAAAAGCCCAGCCGTAGAATAGCTTGTAACTTGATGAAAATTTACATATTAACTTGATATTGTAAGTTTTATGTTTCGCTTGCAGCTTACGGCTTGGGTCGTGATTTTTTTAGTTTTCTCGTAAAAGGCTCTCTCTACAGCAACTTTTTTTTATAATATAACCGTCGTATGCATCAATCCTTATTAAGCTTTATGTATCTGCTATTGACTACGATTTGTAGGGGAGATGTCGAGTTACGTTGAATATCTCAAAAGTGTCAACTATCATTGTACCGAGCTGTAAAACATCCATTTGGTCTTATTTTACGCCTTTCTAAGAGCTATCGAGACTAGAAATCTGTTCGATCTACATTGAAGCTACAATGAAAGCTTTACGCGTCTTACGTGCAAGTTTACGATGCGATCCTGCGCTTTGTCACACTGTGACACTGGACCTACTAAAATCAAACCATTGAAATGTGAGCCATACATCGTGAAGTATAGAGTAGAATTTCAAATAACAGACTCGTGATTCTAGTGAAACCAATGACAACGCAAATGTAAGTTAAAATTGTAAGTGTTGTAAAATATCTTTTGCTTGACTTTCGGGCATGTTGCAAAGGCCATCGGCATGAGCTGACTGAAAATTTAGTTATCATAAAATTGTGACTATCTTCTGGGGTTCTTTTGTGTGTTCTTTTTGCGGTCTGGCGAGGAGTGCAGATGTTTGCGCAAAATCGCGTAATCAAAAGAAATGACAACGCGTTGTGTATTCCAAGTTTGTTATTTGAAATTCTGGTTTATGACATAATGGTCACGTTTCAATGCTTTATTTTAGTCTGATTGCTGTTCATGATCCTTATAACTACAGGGTGTCCGGTGGCGGATTTATGTTTTTGAAAGCAAATAAAAGAAAAACTTATAAACTTAGGGTTTTATTAAGTAATTTAATCAATAAACGCATAATGCGGATTTCACTTTTTAAAAATCACTTCGTCTAAATGCTGTCCATTTATACGCACACACTGTTCAAAACGGTCCACCGTATTACGGGCTACGCGCTGCAACAGGCTCGGCTGGATTTGCTGAATTTCATTGCGGATATTTTCCTTCAACTGCACAACAGACAAAGGATTATTGGCATAGACTTTGCTTTTGAGACAGCCCCATAAAAAAAAGTCCATTGGAGTTAAATCTGGTGACCTCGGAGGCCACGAGATGTCACCAAAGCGGCTTATCAATTTCCGTGGAAAATTTTGTCGAAGTAAAGCCATAGACGTCCTGGCTGTATGCGGAGTCGCCCCATCTTGCTGAAACCACGTGTGCGTCGAGTAGGATGGATGTGCTCGCAAATTTGGTAAAAAATATTCAGTGATCATGCGTCCATAGTTTTCACTGTTGACATTTACAGCTTCACCCCGAGAATTCTCAAAAAAATAGGGACCGATGATTCCATTCGTCGATAATGCGCACCAAACAGTAACTCTTGGGCAATGCAGGGGCCGCTGATGTTTTTGTCGTGGATTACGTCTTTTTGGGGCCCAGTAACGACAGTTTTGTTTATTGACATGGCCGTTCAAATGAAAATGGGCCTCATCGCTCCAGAAAACGCAATTTACTGTGCGAAATCCCTCCAACATCCGTTCGCAGAAGTTTTTTCTTAAAATGAAGTCATTTTCTTTAAGTTCTTGGACTATCTGGATCTTGTAGGGATGGAACTTTAAGTCTTTTTTTAAAATTTCGTGAACAATGCTTTTAGGAAGTGTCAAAGCAGCTGCTCTTTTCCGCACTGAGAGTCGTGGATTTTCCCGTAAGCTTCTTTCAACTTCTTGAACGTTTTCTGTGGTCCTTGATGTTCTGCTCGGTCCCGGCTGAGGGTTATTTAAAGCAGAAGATGTTTGGCGGAACCTTTGCACCCACGATCTAATCAAATTAACACTTGGTCCATCGCTTAATCGCCGAATATTGTAGTGGGCACAAAACTGTCGGCGCGCAGTCACGTAAGAATCACCACTCTTAAAAAATGCCTCAATAGCGTACGCACGGTGCTGCCCCGACCACTGCGGCATTGTGACTAACAAATCCGCATTCGCGGCGCGTCGAATGACACCGCTCTCCCCCCGCACCGTTTATAACTTTTTTAGATATACCCTTTCAAAAACATAAATCTGCCACCGGACACCCTGTATTATGATCTCAAGGTCCTGTCCAATTCTAATGTCCATTCTAAGAGGGGTGTGAGGGGTGCGTGGTTCTTTGCAGGGCGGGGGATACCAAGTTTTATTGGCCTCGCCGCATTGGGAATTTCATTAGGACGCGAACTCCTATTCTTGGCTGAACCGTAACTAATTGGTTCTACTCTGCTCCGTGTTATTTATTTGCCTGTAATTATGTTTAAGGCAAACAAGTTCTTTTAAATGTGAGATCAATAATTGTTAGTGTAGAAATATTCGCAATTTGCTTTTTACTTTTGTACCTACGTAATTAACGATGGCAATTCTCACATAACAGGTTGAAAATCGTAGACTAATAAGTCGTGTATACTAACGTTTGCAAGGCCTATTTTAGTATAAATGTTTTGTCACTTTTTCGCCTCTGGAATTGGTTGTCAGTTACCTATAGACAAAAGATTTTTTTTTGCTAAAATGGGCCTAACAAAAGTTTTCGAATAGAAGATATGATTAATAGGATTTAAAATATTTTGTGTAACAAATATTTCTAACTATTCACTATTTTCAAGGGAACGGTAGGCGCTGCAACCCACTTTAGAGCCTGAACAAATACGCCTTTCGCAGCTAACATAATTTCAACTTTGTATTAGAAAAACATTTTGAATAGGAGAAGAAGTTTGTTCAGGGTCTATTTACCTTTTTGCTCGTTATTAAATATTCAAGTTATGAGGAGCATAGTTCAAAAATAACTTATACGAGCTATTTAATGTAATTAATTTCTGGATGATATTGACGTCAATGCTGATATACTTTTTTTTTTTTTCGAAAAAAAGGCTCGCGCTTGGCCCCCAAACTCGCCTGATGTTAAGCAATGATGCCTATTTGGAGAATGGTACAAGAGAATTGACTCCATTGACCAAACATTAAAATAAAGTAAAAAATAAAAAACACGATTTGATCAAGATTGCTTTCAGATTTGCTAAACGTGATCCATAGTCAGTAACATAAAAAATATATATTATTAATATTAACATATTTTTATTTTCAGATTTGCGTTGACGGTTCCAACGGATGATAGCTACGAGTGCGGGTTGTCTGTGTACTTACCGCGAGTGTTTCGTGTTGTGACCTAACGTGGTGTGCGTGCGGTGTAGTCACGCGTCGGTGTGATCTCGCGTCGGTGTCATCTCGCGTCGGTGTGATCTCGCGTCGGTGTGATCTCGCGTCGTTGTGTGATCGCGCATCATTGTGTTTACGCTCTTGTGTGGTCACGCATCGTTGTGATATTGCGGGTGTGCGCGGGGGGCATGAGCAGTGCGGGGAAAACGCGTGCGCGCCGCTAGCGAGCGCAATGAGGCGCGCGCGCTGCGCTGCGGCGCTTCTCGCCTTGCTCGTGTTAGCGCATCTACCGCCACCTGGTGAGTTTAACTCTATTGTTGTAGTGTTTCTCCATGCTAAAACTGCACGTTTCCAAAAACAATGGCGAGAACACAGATACGCGCAGTTTTAGCTTGGAGAATTTCCACGTAGTAAAAAAATAAATAACACCTTTACTTGATTTAATTTACAGCATACAAAGACACTTTTTTCAGTGACTCTAAATACTCGTAATAATTATAAAAATACGTTTACATCTCGTATACATTTAATAAAACCTCAACACTTCAACAGATAACATAATTTTTATTCCGAAGGCGTCAACAGTTCTAGGGGAGCGTGGGATAAATAAAATCATATCACCTTTATGTACTATCTTTTATGACACTCAAGGTATACAAAAATAGAGATACATTTTTGAAGAAACTCGAATGAATATTTTCAACATTACATTTTGATATTTCATGAACCGCAGCACGCTAGAGTCAAATAAAACGGACGCTCAACCGACGCAAAATTGTTTTATCTCCCAAGTTTCGCGGCTTTCGATATAAAGGGCGATCCCTGATCAAATTGAAAAGAGTGTGGTTCCACCCTAGATTGTATGAATAAAATTTACTTAATCGTAAAAACTTGGGAACATGGCCCTTGCTCGGGCCAGATCAGATTAATATCGTGGGGTGAAACTTCAAGCTACATTTTATTAGGGTGGAGTTTAACTCGCACAATATAAACCATCCGAGTTATGATAAGGGTGTTAAATTGGATAATTTTCAAAGGCAGTTCCGATCGACTTGGAGGGGCTATTTGAACTTTTAACCGATCTACGAGTTCAAAATTAAGTATTATTGCACTTTGGAACAGGAACAATTCATTCGGCCTTATTCGGAATCGCCCAATAATCTCTAAAAAAAAAAACTGAAATGAATTTCAATTTGTTTTCTCACGTGATTCTTCTCAGAAAAAAAGCCTACCTAATTTTTACTATTTTTTTGTACTAAATCCTGAAATTCATATAGAAATTAAACACTTTTAAAGGTTTTTATCGCATGTATTACGCCAAAGCTCACGAAAACAGCATAGATTTCATCATCATGTGAATTTTGAGGCCATCCAGCTCCACCACTACACAAACATTATTAGAAGACAGAGAACAAAACCGTTCGAGTTAGTGTAGTGAAAAACAAAGTGTTGGTGTTAACTAGTGTAGTGCTACCTATAAAGAACACGAGAACAAAGTGTCTTCGCCTTAATAGAGACAATAAGAAACGTGTTAATAGACACATTCTTAGTTTTTAAAAATATCATACTTAGAACTTTAGGTAAGAATTAAATTACTTATTAGCTTGACATTAGGCTAGATTCTAATTAAATTATGAGGCGCTAATTACTAGCGCAACTTATATAAGAAGAAAAAATGTATTAACGAATTTAAAAAAATCCAAAGAAGTCAAACACTGTTTTAAACTATCACGGTTGTTCACTATAGTTATATGATTATTTACGGGATATTTACCTTGGTAAGGTTGTGGAAGGAGCTCCCGATATTTCGGCGCAGTTACATGCACCATGTTCACGGGAAGACTGCGCTGAAATATCGGGAGCTCCTTCCACAACCTTACCACGGTAAATATCCCGTAAATAATCATATAACTTTTCCAAAGAAGTCAGTTTTTTAAATTCGCAATTATATATCATTTAAAAAATGCGCTAGCGAGATTGACGACGCATAGAGTCTTAATGTTAATAGAGTCTTTTCAAACTAAGAAATAAAAACCAGTATATATATATATATATATATAATATTACATATACGATTCCGCACCTTCATTCCGAGGCCATTTCGCACACTACATTTCTCGTGAAAGGCCCTTCCCGGGCTCGTAAGGGCTCGAGAATGGGCGTGATTATGATTTACGCTATACGTTACATAGTTTTTTGGCCGTTAGGGTGATAGCGCACTATCTTATACATGCCTAAAATAATAGGCTACTGGAATGATTATTTTTCTTCTTCTTATATTTTATATCGATGTATGTATGTTTCCTATGGACTCGTCTGGACCGATTTGACGTGACTTACACTGGCAGGTAGCTGATATTATAAGGAGTAATCCACGCGGAAGAAATCGTGAGTAGTTGTCTTATAATAAGCTGACCATAAATATAATCATTCACTAAAAACAAAATGTGTTCAAAATTAAGGCGAGCTAATGAAAATGAGAATAAGAGAGCAAAATGAGAATATACTTAATAATGACGTAATTTGTGAGTACGCCATACAGACTCCTTATTGACACTCACTTTGCGGGAAACGGACAGAGCATTTAATACTAATATCTCAGCACTTTATGAGCCGATTTAAACAGATTTTACAGTATACTTATCAGCAAACTACGAATCGGCAAACGTAACGTGGACGCTCGGACTTTCGATGGAGTGATGATGTACGTAAAGCAGCTTGCAGTGGCTGCAAAAGCCGAAGATTGAACTGAGCGTTCCTTCAGGAGACCTATGTCCAGCAATGGACCAGTATAGGCTGATTGTGATGATGACGATAAAGGATACTGGGTGAATCGGAGTGCTGCTAGTATGATTGATATGATAATGAAATACATTTTTTAAGTGCCCTATAAATCTAGTGCATTCTGACCGTAGTAATGGAGGTAATAAACTATTACCTATTCCATGGTGATACTACCTACTTCGACGAAGGCTCCGTTGCGCCGCTATTGTCGCGAAATATGGCTTTATAATGAGGATGAATAAAGGATTTACGTCGGAAAGACGGGAGGGAAGTTGACTTGCATTGTAAATTTTGATGGATTATTTGCTCAGTGTATAGTGAAAATTTCGTGAAAGTAATTTTTAAATTATTTTCTGTCAGATGAATACTCGTGTTACAGATAAAACTAACTTATCAAAACATACCCGACGTAGACTTGAGAGTCGTATAAACGTTCAACTGGCCATAGAAAAGTCATCTTTTCACTAATACTATTTTTTCAATTACACTAGGTTGTATTTTTAATAAATATAACGGCAAACAAGCATGCGTTCCACCTGATGGTAAGCAGAAAAAGCCGCTTATGTACACCAGCAACACTAGCGGTGGTGTTTTGCCAGCCTAGAGAGATAGTTGTAGACACCCCTTTTTTAACGCTTCATGTTGAAGCTCGGCGTACTGCTTTGCCAGCCTAGAGACACCCTTTTTGAAACGCTTCGTGAAATTCGGTGGGCCTTTGGGAAAACACATTTCAGGTCCACAGAAGAAAAGAACGCAAAACTGGACGGTGTTGCATGTGTTATTGTGGAAATGCGACGCAGGAATAAGATCAAAAAGCTCACAGAGTAGGTATTACACGAAAAACAAGTTTCGTCTCATTTACTAGTTTTTTATTGTTTGTTTTGCATCCATCATCATCATCATCTCTGGGGTCTGTGCCCTTTGTCAAAATACTCAATTTAATAATAATAATAGAAAACTTTATTTGAACAAAGTATGCTATGTGCATTTTCAATTTTAGGTGCTAAGATAATCAGTAACTACGTATAGTCGATTTGGATCGTCTCTAGACATTTCAGATTCAGATTGCCCATTTTTTGTATGTTGTGTTACTTTTTGTTTGTATTGTTAATAAAGGTACTTGCAAGAATAATTTTACACGAAAATTTGTTTTTCGTAGAAGCTCTACGACGCGTAGCTCTCGATTTTGTAGAGCTGTACAGCTCTACAAATCGCAGCTCTATGTCGAGGCTCCACTGGTAAAATTTTGCAGTTCAACAAATAATCATCATCCTCGTCATTTAAACCTTTCATATTACCCACTGCTGGCACACAGGCCTTCTCTAAAAAAGAGAGAGAAAGACAGAAAGATGGGTTATAATCCAACACATACCGGTTTTCTCGCGATGTTTTCTTTCAACAAATAATCTTTGTACAACAATTATTTTTGTTCTATTTAGGCTTTGATTAACAGATGAAACCGCATAATTATCCTCTTCATTTTTTTCCGAAGGGTCTACAACAGCTTCATTAACTAAAAACTGTTAATAAAGGATAAACGTATATATAAAACGGGTTGAAGTACCTAATAAAAATTAACGCTAACGTAACCAAACAAACCTGAAACCACTGAAACGAATTCGAACAACATCAAAACAGAAACACAGCAATTAAGCCGTGAATTTATATAAAAAAACAAACGTTTAAAATTCAACCTAATTATTATGGGGCAAAAATGCAAAATACGTCAAAAGGAGTTTTGGGTGGTCAACTTCAAAGGTAGCTTGAAAGGTATTTTGTTGAAAAGCCGCTTACGTTTTATCTATGAATAATGCCTTTCCTCGACCGCGGTACAGACACGCACGAAACGTGTTTACAGTATTTTACAATTAGTTACATGGCACTGAAAGATTAACGGTACAGTTAATGTGATTTCTGTGTATAATAAAATAACGGTAATAATTGGCCCATTTACATGGAAATCGTTTATTAAAATCTTTACAACAAAACATACATGCTTTCAAGGCACCATCATCAATCATAATATGATATATATAATACTTGCTGTAGCCGCGGCTTCGTCCGCGATTTCTTCAGAAAAAAATAGTCTATGTCCGTCCTCATGATACATACTATTACCTCGCAAAATTTTATCGAGATCGGTTAAGCCGTTTAGCCGTGATTATGTAGCAAAC
Organism: Agriopis leucophaearia; assembly: GCA_949125355.1. NCBI lineage: Eukaryota > Metazoa > Arthropoda > Insecta > Lepidoptera > Geometridae > Agriopis > Agriopis leucophaearia. Next base: position 3,833,229 of record OX421262.1, read on the forward strand.
ATACAGAGTTACTTTCGCATTTATAATATTAAGTAAAGATTTAGTATCATCATCATCAGCTAGAAGACGTCCACTGCTGAACATATAAATAAAATATTATTTTTTTAATGCTAAATAGGCTTGCGCTGGGCCGCCAACTCGCCTGATGTTAAGCGATGATGCGGCCTACGATGGATCACGCTTGCCTAGAAGAAACCGATTCACTCTTGAAGACACCCAGATTGTAGCTATCGGGGAACACCCATTCAGGAAGCGCATTCCACAGACTAGCAGTTTGATTTGAACTTTACTACCAATGAACATTGATTCGTTTTGGTTCATGTAAATATCTATTTGCTTAAAATCTTGTCCTAAATATTTTAAAAATGTACTTCGCAAAATTATCGAAGCACATTTTGCAAAAGTAGACACTAATTTTTAAATAAAAAATTAAAAAAAAAACAATGTGCGAGTGAAATAACTGTGCGCCATATTCTAGGCCTTAAGGACTTAGTTAAAAAAATAGGATTCGTTCTAAATATCTTTTATCATTATTATCAAGAATCAAGTTTCAATCAGAGATAAGCATGACTTGTTTTAAGTGTTCAAAAATTTAAGTATACATATTTTATCATTATTATCAACAATCAAGTTTCACTCAGAGCGAAGCATAACTTTTATAATGTGTTCAAATATTTAAATATCTTTTATCATTACTGACAACAGTCAAGTTTCACTCTGCATGACGTGTTTCAGTGTTTTTTTTTTAGTACAAGGTACTATCTCCTTATTTCAGATTTTAGGTACTCTCGACGAAAACCCTCCCTACATAAGCAAATTACTTGAACAATGATCTCAAACGAAGCCGACAAGATACCATCTTCGATTGGGCCCCTCGAGCACAATACCCGTAACTAGAGGTCGCTCGGCCGGGGGGAGAATGGGGAGAATAAGGCCTGCGAAATAAGGCCCTATTGTCCCATTGTCCTCGCTTACTTCGCTTCGGAGAATGGCCACATGTGATTTGTCGAGACATCTCTGAAGGCGAAATATCACCACATTATACAAGTATGACACCATAGGCATATGTTAAAAGCTCATCAATTTAAGAGTCAGTCAAAAGCGCGCTGCTATATTACTTGCACATTGTAACATTTTCAAGATAAAAAATATCAAAGCGTGAGAACTAAAAAAAAAACTGTTGTGCATTGTCTTTAGCATAACATTGCAAATAGTATACTAAAAGCAATTTTCATGTCAATATTTAAAAGGAGGGCGAAGAACTAAGAAGATAGAAAAATTACAAGATTTTTTCTATCTCCTCCGTGATCCTATAAAACATCAATACGAATAATGATTTATATCTATTTGCAATGCTATTCAAAAGATAATGCGTTCGGTCTTTTAAAATAATCATTCAGTGATATTTTAAGTTCAAATGTGTTGAAATCTATCGAAAGAGATAGCTATGGCCGTTTAAGCTATGGAAGTTGGGAGTGCACAAAATTATATTGCTGTTGGCCTTGCGGCCTCTACAGCTTGACCGGACTAGTTGGTGAACGCAGAAGGCGTAGTGCACAAAAATATATTCAACGCTATATATAGTGTCTTGTTAGTTCCTCTTTGACACATTGCAAAGACAGTGGTGCCACCGCGATGTTCTAAATCAAGGACAGTAAATTCAGAAGAGTTAGCGTAGTTTTAACGTGTGTAAACTCTGTGGCGCGTGTCTTAATAGTAAACTTTAAGTAAAAAAACCGCCATCTAGTGAAGTTTACCGGAAAACGGATCCCGAAGAGTATTTGAATTATTAGGTATAATGAATTTGTCAAATGTTAGTAGTCACTAGGAGTTCGTTTTAATCTTACGGAAGCCGTAAAACGTATTTATATGTGATACGTATCGTAAAGGTAAGTAAAAGAAGACTCAAGAGTTAAATTTAGCGAGTTTGCTGTCAACCCTTTATAATATGTGCATTTTAACTTTTCTGTCTTCAGCGTTAGTTGATGAATTACTCTAAACCGTCCTTTTTATTTAGAAGCTTATATTTAGATCTGGTATATCCATTTATCTCAGAGAGTTAGTTATGAAGTGTGAAGCGATCATTTCCGTAGCGGATGAGTGGAACTCTATCGGTGAAGTAATTACAACTGTTGACGAGTTTATGCCTAGATAATGGTAAAAAGAGTTTAAACTAGCAAGAACTTGCCGAAAGTTATTACGTAGGCGTATTGTTTGAAAGTCCCAAAAATAGAGATGGTATGCTACCGCAATTGTAGTTTATGTTTCGACTTTTAGTTGGTGGGACCATAAAAGTCTGCGAGAGTGATAAGGGCAACAATTTTGCACGAGTTAGAGCAAGAAGAATGAATCATAAAAAGGAGGATGATACATAAACGATCGTCAAGTTTTGCAAGTCACAAAGGCTAAGATTGGCAGGAAACTAGGAAATAATTAATGACACCAAAGCTGTCAAAACTATATTCAAGTAGAAGGCAACAGAAAATACCCAGACAGCGGTATAGGAATTGTGACGAGGGAGATCTCAGAAGAATAGGAAAACAAATATATATTAAAAACAAACGATATAAGAGTTGATAATCTTGAAACGACTGAAAGTATTCTTGTGAAATATACTTATTTAAGACATGTACATGGGAGCATCCAGTGGATGCAGATGGCAGGGTGTCGTTCAGTGTGGAGGTTAAAGGGGGAGGCCTATGTTCAGCAGTGGACGTCTTCTGGCTGATGATGATGACGATGATGACCACTGGGGGTGGTAGCGAGGTAGGAAGTAAATAAGTAAGTTAGATCAAGATGGAGAGTTCGTCTGACTAACGCTTGCAGAACATACAGCTTCTGCAAGTTTCTTGTTAGTCCAAACTTTGATGTAGAATTTGAAAACTAATAATTTATATTTTGAAGCGTTGATTTACGTATCGGTCACATAACAGACGCATGTTAATGCGTTCTACTCACCGAGTTCATTTTATCTTCGTGTTTGTTTCAATCGCTTTGTTGGTAATGGACAATGTGATCGAAGATGGAGCATCATCATCATCAGCCATAAGACGTCCACTGCTGAACTTAGGCCTCCCCCTTTAACCTCCACACTGGACGACAACCTGCATCCACTGGATGCCCGCAACTCTCACGATGTCGTCGGTCCATCTAGTGGGAAGCCTACCTACGCTGCGTCTTCCGGTTCGTGGTCTCCACTCAAGAACCTTTCTACCCCATCGGTTATCGGTTCTTCGAGCGATGTGGCCTGCCCATTGCCACTTCAACTTGCAAATTTTAATAGCTATGTCGATGACTCTGGTTCTTTGTCAAATATCCACGTTTCGGATTCTATCGCGCAAAGAAACTCCGAGCATAGCTCTCTCCATTGCCCGTTGTGTGACTCTGAGTTTCTCCAAAAAGCCAACAGTTAAGGACTATGTTTCAGTACCATATGTCATCACTGCGAACACTCATTGATTAAATACCCTTGTCTTTAGGCACTGTCGTATCTTGGACGAAAAGACTTTACGCAATTTCCCGAACGCCGCCCATCCGAGTTAGATTCTTCGGGCGACCATGCATGCTATGAGATGGAGCATGCAGATTGTCAAAATATAGGTATATTTTAAGTCAGTGTGCTCTTTCTTCACGTTGACTTTGAATAAACCTACATTAATATCTCTCAGGAAACAAGGAAGCCGGTAGTTTCTCTTTCTCGTACGTGTCATTTTTTGACAGCACTGTGCATGTGTGCAGTGCATCCTTAGGCAATTATGTGTTTGTTTTTAATCAAATTTAGGAGAAGGGAGGTAGTTTCTAAATTCAGTCCGTGTTTTTAAGGTTCCGTAGCCTAACAAGGAACCCTTATAAATTCGTCCTGTCCCTCTGTCCATCTATCTGTCTGTCCTTCCGGTTTTTTTAGAACATTCTAATTTCTATAATTATTAAGATATGTGCATGAAACTTTGCGCTATTACAGATGTAATATAGATCTCAATTTTAAAAGAGTAAAAAATTTATAATATTTTATTTTAGGGGTGGCTCTGGTACACGTGAAATGGGGATGAAAAAATAATTCACTGCACCTCCTAAGGTTTCATACATCATTTTTTTTATAAAGTATATCCTTTGCGATATATGGCTCGCCAAAGTAGCAAAAAATTGGTCCGCCCCCGCATTTTGAAACTATAAGACATAAAAACTTGTAACTTACAAATATGGATAGGTCATATTTAATACCATCATTCCAAATTATTTAGAACATTATCTAATAGTCCCACAAAATTTTCACTAACTTTGGCTCAGTGGTTTTTTAACCAGCTTCAATAGTATAAATAATTTTGCAGATGCGCCAGTTGATTTGGCTATAGGCAGTAATTTTGTTCGATTACCTACTAAATTAAAAGTCGTTTTTTTTGTATTGATAATTATTGCGGAAACTTAAGTGCTATTCTGCTATTAAACTGAAGTCAAGAATAGAACTCAGAACAGTTATAACGCATAGGTATATCGCTATCGCTATATATCGATAGTTCATCTGTAATGTGAACGACGCGTTAGTGTTGCAGGTGTAGTTTAAATTTAACTTTCAAAGCGGGTGCATCTTTAATTCCTCGAATATTGTTTTTGTTTAGACAAAGATACAGTTAAGTACTGTACATCAAATCAAAATAGGTTGTTGAATATAACGCTTTGACAAAGCCTTGTACCTACTATTTTTTTTCTTAAAAGCTTACCATATTAATAATCATTAAGAACTTAATACATTATTCTTACAGAATATATTTAGTATTAATAAACACAGTCATATTGTTTGTTCTGTTAATTTACTCCCGCAAATTGATGTCGTTAATCTTAATCTAGACTGCTTTCATTATAATCTTTATCTATACTGATACTGATCTTAAAGCTTGCTTCACATTGTAAACGAAGCTAACTACATAGTATCTTTCTATAACGACTTGGAAACTTCGTGACGCTAATTCTTTTCATCATTATCATCATCATTCAGCCATAGATCGTCCACTGCTGGACATAGGCCTCCCCCATTGATTTCCAAAAGGGCCGGTTGGAAGCGGCCTCCATCTAGCGTTTTCTTGCGGTCTCTTTTGAGTCGTATGTCCATCTTGTGGACGTCCTACGCTACGTTTATCAGTCCGTGGTCTCCATTCGAGAACCTTCAGCCATCAGTCCTACGTGCTATGTGCCCCAACATATTAAGCTGAAATTTTGCATACACGTCTAGATTGGATGACAAATCAAATAAAATTATTAATTTGTCAGAACATGGGAAACACACATACATATAAAGTAACATACAGAGGGTCGTAAGAATGGAAACGTATTTCATGTCCTTGCCAGGTACGGCGTACAAATGTTAGTTTATTTATTATTATTTTTATTTATTAGTAAGTTTCAACAACACAATGTCCAATGTCAATGTACAATGTCCTATATGAAGTGTAATAATATATACTGGTCGTCCTATGGTTGAAATGATGAAGATGATGTTGCGCATAACTTTTTTAAATTCAATTGCAAGATTTGACTACTAGCAAGGCAAGTTAAATAAAAGCTTGTAGAATGCTTAAAAAGTATATATTAGAATATGATTGTTATTTGTATTAAGAGCCCGAAGGATATCTACTTTGTTTGTCTGATCTGAGGTTGGAATATATTACATTATATTGCAACCTGTAAAACGATACAACTAGTTGGAACTGGTTTCCACTACCTTTCTTCTTTCTTTTTTGTTGACGGGGGGGAAATCTCTAAAACTCCCTCGGTGGCCGACTTCTGTGCTAGACGGAGGGCACCGGGATCTCCATAGGAACGCACCGGAGCACCTGCAGTTTTTTTTATGCCAAAGAACATCGTGCCGCAATAAATGAAGACATTGGAAATACAGCTTTGAGCGGACAGTGCGTCGTTCGACTTGTTTTCAATCTTTTTCTGTTTTACACTGATTTATTGGGCTGCTTTCACACAATAGAATGAAAAATGACTTTCAAATAGTTTGTTGTTGTCGAAAAACGACAAAGAACATTTTCATGTTATTAGCCTCGTTTTTTTATGCTCTCTAAATATAATCGTTTTTGTTCTCGGCGCGTGTTTTATGAAGATTTCAAAGAAATTATAAATCCTGTATTACTTTGTTAGGTAGGTATTTATTGTTTTGATATACTTGAAATTCCACAGTATTTTCGAGAAAATAATTTAGGTTTATATGTATTTCATAATTATTTGCTACCTAATAAATGTACCTGAATAAGAGAATAATATGTCTTCTATTATTAGACCTAGTTCATTATTTTGTCTGGCCAAATGAAGTAGCTTTGACATTACATATTCGTTGAGCTGACAAACAATCGCAAGTAATGGAAAGGCACATCATCGGTCCATCTAGTGTGAGTCCTACCTACGCTTCCGTATCGTGGTATACCGTATATACTCAAGAACCTTTATTCCTCATCGGTTATCAGTTCTTCGTGAGATGTGACCAGCTCATTGCTACTTCAACTTGCAAATGTAAGCAGCTATATCGGAGACTGTAGTTCTTTGGTGAATATCCATGTTCCGGATTTTTTATTTAAGTAACTCCGAGCTTAGCTCTTTATATTGCCTGCTGTGAGTAACTCGGAGTTTATCCAAAAGGCCAGCAGTTAAGGACCGCATCTCAGTACCATATGTCATCACTGGTAACACACTGGTTAAAGACCCTTGTTTATAGGCACTGTGGTATTATTGACGATAAACGCTGCCCATCCGATATCCAATATATATACTTATGTCTATTTAAGCCTCTGTTTATGCTTTGCTATGCTTTATTGCACTCTCTGAATATAATCATTCCGAAGTACAAAGCGTGAGAGCCGATTCCGTGAATCCATCGGCATTGCCGTGAATCTCTACAATGATACATTATTAATCCGCTTATTTAATTAATTTCTGCGTTCCGAGTGTTTAATCGTATTACCGACATAAAGCTGTATTGTGAATTGTGACAGCTATCACAGCACTGTAGCTGGCGTAGAGGTATCAAGGATGTTTTAAAACGTCCTTGAGGTAGACTTTCAACTGTGTTCAAGTATCTAACTTCATAGACATTAAGATAAAATTAGGTTTGGGGAATGGATGTTAGTAAAAGAAGACGTTCAGCTAATTGGTTATTTAGGAATTGGACTGATATAGGTAAGACTGAATGTTCAGAAACCACACACAATATTATTCGATAAGAAATCGTTTCTAAAAAATAATAATTACATTCAATACTTAACCTTTTAATACAGGAAAACAGTTGCTACACCGTACACCCTTGAAGGCCTAGGGCCTTACTTAAAAACGTTACTCAAGTTGATCTATGTTTTAAACTGCTCTCTCAACTTCTCGCTGACGGCAATCGTCACACGCGAAAACAAGACGGAGCATATGTCAACTTGAGTAACGTTTTTAAGTAAGGCCCCTAAATATTATTCAAATGCTCAAGTTTTCTATGTTGCTTCTTTCTATTATGTTTTGGTTTATAAACAGACAACACTCACAGAGCTAAATCTCAGCATAAATAAAACTAATTGTGTCTCACACGTTATTTTTCACATTACGGTTATTTTCTTGTTTTCGGTATTTGTTTGCGTGTACGAAACATGCTAAATTACAATTTTCCTATAATTCTGGGTACAACTACCTTTCATATTAACACAATCACGTTTAGTAATAAATTCAGTACATTTGTTCCGCGAAATCGGTAGTAGTAGCTACCAAATTACCTGTAAAGTTGACCAAATTATCAGTAGACTTGACCAAATTATCTGTATAGTTGACCAAATTATCTAGATATAGAGTTGACCAAATTATTGAACTAATAAAATCTTGCACGAAAATGTATAATTTATAAGAGATTAATAATAATAGCTGTAACAATTAGCCGCACAGATAAGCTGTCCGCATCTGTCAATTCAACAGAATCCACCAAAAACTTTAAGTTTCCGCAAACAAATTCCAGTTTGGATATTTATAATTTTACAAAGAAACACCGAATAATGCAGATTTGATTGCGTAGATAATTACAGGCTTCGCAACTGTTACCGGAATTAAAATAACTTTGGGTGAAAAAACGGGTAGCAAAGTTCGTGCTAAGTTGTAGCCGCTGCGCGCGTCAGCTTCCTAACAAAAATAAATGGACACAGTAGAAATTTAATTTGCAGTAGCTAAGCTTACGTGATCTTGTGATCGATCATAGGAGAGTTATTATACGCATAAAAGGCACAACTGACTGAGAAGGAGGAGGGAAACTGATCTTTACATTGCTTCGTCAACCTGCTGCTGATAGCTAGGGTCATCATAGCACGTTCCCTGAATCAATATTCCCGGTGCATTACTGTAACCTAAGATCCTAGTGCCCTCCACCAGGAAAATAAATTAGTCGCTGAGGGAGTTTTACTAGGTGTCATTCGACGTAGCTCAACTATACCGATCTTTTAAGGCATACCGTCACAAAAAAAAACTACATTAATATTATTTGTCCGATTTACTAAAAAAGACAAGCTTAGTGACACTAAATACCTAAACTATTTATCCAAATAAACAAATAAAAGAACATTTATCCCTAGACATTTATGAAAGTACGAATATAATACAAATGCTCAAGCCAGCGGCAGCGCTACCAGTTGGTAGCGCATCCAGCATGCTGGTGGAATTACCACGCTGAATGGCCAAGTTTATACAAAAAGTTTATGCTTACTTGTCAGAGGCCTTTAGAAAGCCTAAAAACTTTGGCATCAAGGCATAGCTAGTTTTTTTTTGTCGTTGTATGTCTTTTCTGGTATGAAGAATAAAGAGTTATCTATCTCGCCTATACGAACTTACTTCCATATTATTTGTACCAATCTCTATCACTGATTTCATTTCTATAGCAAAAAGGTGTTAATTAAGGGCATTTTTAAAGTGCTGTCTGTAATGCTTGTTTGTGTTCCAATTAAGTCCGTATCGAGCCTTTGAAACTGTAATGTTTCAGTTTTTAACACACTTTTATTAACTTGGTATCTATTAATCTATGTAACGGAATCTTTGAACGTGATTTTCGCCCTTTTCAAAACGACGGATTGATTTAAAACACTGCACACTTATCAAGTACCGACGACAATGCAACAATTTAAATAGTTTGTCTCATTATCCTTACTAGGATCTTCAGGATTACTGATTTTAAAGCGTGTTTTTTAGTTTTTTTACAAGATAATTATTTTACATTTACTTCAGCAGCTCTACTCAAATACCATGCAAGTTAGGCGTAATGGAACTGATGTATTAAATACACAATATACACATGTACTCACAAACTTTCGTATTCTACTAATATTATAAATGTGAATGGTTGTGTGCTAGTTACAACGTATCTCCGCAACTACTAAATTGATTTTGATGAAATTTGGAATTCAGATAGTATTATAGGTCCTGGAAAAATACTTGCTAGTAATTTTTTTTTTTATTATCAGGTAATATTGTTCTCCACTTGCGATAAATCAATTTCAACGCGGGCGAAGCCGCGGGACGCAACTAGTTTATATTATTAGTTGTGATTTCTAGAGCGATTTATTATTTATATTATAGGTATTTTTTGAGTATGTGGTATAAGAAACTCGAAAAGCCTTAACCTAAGACAATTCTAATTTTAAAAAACGTCCATTGTTCACGCGTTATCAAATATTCAATAGCTTTGTTACTAAAACTAAAAGTGACAATGCAATAATTTCCAAAAATACTACATAATTAATATTAATAGCAAATAAGCGACAGGCAAAAGTGGAAAAAAAAGCCTGGGCTCTGATTCCATAACTAAAACACGCACGTAACACGGTGTGTTAAGTTAACCTCTTAAAATTTAGCCTCTATTCCTTAGGAAATAAAGGCCAACTTTTTGAGGTTGTTACGAGCATGTTTGTAGTTATGGAATCAGGGCCCTTATGGTAAGTGGTCGCCGCCACCAATATACCAACATCTGGAAATTCCACGTCCATGTTTCAAAACATGCGCATGTACCATAACTGAAATTGACTTACAATACTCCCAAAAAGGCAATATATATACCTAAAGGTAAATATTGATTTACCGGAAAGACGATTCTAGTAAAAACTCTACGTCTATGTTCTAAAACATTCTACAACGAGTACCAAAACTGAAAGTGACATCCAATTCATTCCAATATTGGTTTGACGCAAATTGATACGTGCTACAGTCAATGGGCAAAATCAAAATTGTTTTTTGCTGAAACCATGGACCAGAAGTGGCAATTCGTCACACCTGCTGGCACTTGTTATCTGATGGTATTCGATTATATTATCAGAATTGTTAAAATATAATTTAAAAGGCAGGAATTGGTATATGGCTGAATAACTGGAAATGATTGCTGAACGGCCTAGTGAAATCTTCTCAACATAAAATCAATTTTAAGAGTAATGGCCATTAAAATACAGTTCATAGTTCAAACAAACACTTTTCGTCACCCATCCCGCTTTCTACTTATTTGTAACTTACGGTGCTGAAATGTTGACACCACAGAAGAGAGATTTTTTTCCCTTCTCTTTTCTGTGATGGACACACTTACAGTTGGAGCAAAGTTCATAGTCGCTCAACAAGCTACGAAAAGAGCTATGCTCAGCGTTTCTCAGAGAGAATAAATCAGGAATGAAGGTGAATCGCCAGAGAACCAATGTCACTGGCACCAGTGATCAAATAACACTCCGTCCGGAGGTAAAAATGTTAGGTTATCGAGCATTGTGCAGCAAGAGCCAAAGTTGTGTCTAGATTTTCGAAAACGCATAACTTGTGTACCAAAAAAACTTATGGTTTACCGATAAACCTAACGCTACATGTGGTTTCTGGTTTAATCGGCTCTGGCTGGTCTGGACACACGCAGTTTAGTCCTTTATAGAGTTCCACCAGTTTGTAACCGAAATAGCACAGTTTTGAAACGATTTTCAAATGTTGCCTACAATTCGGAGAACTGGATTGTGCGAACTGGAACAGTGTTAGTCGTAACTATGCAGAAAAATGAATAAGAAGTTATTCCCACAGCTCTACATTCCATTTTGCAGTGCAATTTTTATCACTTTTTAGGAAAAAGAGCTGATGTTAAAATCCATCGCGGTAATAAAATAATAACTGATAATATTTTTCTGGCATTCTTAGCATGTGAGAGACGCGGTCCCATTGACATGTCAGAGACGAGAACCGATAAGTTTTGCCCCTACAAAAAAATCGGTCAACGCGGCTAAACAAGTTTTCATTTCAAAAATTAAGTATAAATTAAAAGAACCCTCAGTTGACCTAGGACGCCATTAATCATTCTGTTGGTTTACACAACTCACCCCTCTGACAACGGTATCGACATTACACCTCTCAATTAGCCTGTAATAACCACACACGGCAGTAGGCGCTTTGACAGTGCTAATTAGCTACCAAGTGAAATTAACGGTGAGTACTCGATGTTCCGTGTGACGATAGATCGTATATGTACAAACTATACCGGAACCATAAGACTGCCCACTTGTATGGATGTTTTGGCCTATGGCAGTTCAATTATTTTCAACATTGGACCTAAGGGGCCTGGATCCAAACCTAGTAAAAAAAAACACATTAGTCACACTTCAGAAGTGAAAACTGAAGTAGTAATTCACCTATTCAACAAGAGATGGCGCTGTTTTAAAATACACGGTACTGGTTATTATGTATTCTGTGACAGCGTGACGATGACGCGAGTTCCATGATTTTTGTTCACCCAAAAAGTGCTCAACGCGCCTAAAGAAGTATTCACTTCAAAAATTACAAACACGTATGATCGAAATATCTCTTGGAAAAAAATGCTAGCCGAACTCTTGCGCAACGCGTCAGTATTGCAATTCAATGCTGCAGTGCAGCCAGAATTTTGGGACGATGGCAGCTGTTTATTATTTTAGTTTTGTTCTATATCTTAGTACAAGTTTTTTTATATTTGATTTCAAGTAGTTTTAGGTATTAATTGCTTATTCTATGTGCATATTATTATTGTTTCTAACCAATCTTCGAATTTTTTATCGAAGTAGTCAATAAATAACATTAAAATTTATTCTTTTTTACCTAATTAGTCAAGAAACGTATACTTAAGTTGAAATGCGTAAGTAAAATCAAATTTCTCGACGATTCAAGAGCAATCAGTGATTTTTCTTCAGAAATTGTAAGAAGTATCATCAAAATTAAGCTGTTTAACAACGTATTTGGCGATGTTGTATGATACATCTCAGAATGAATTCGGGACACAGTGATCCCGGATTTGCTATTGATTTGGACCAATTTTTTCTGTGTTATTTCTGTATACTATTTTGCTTTTCTATATCATTTTGATATGGTTCATTATAGAGCTCGTTTATAATTGACCATTGACTCAGAGGAATCAATCGATATCACATTTATAAAAATCATAATCATATGGCATAAATAGGTACATACACGTTAAACAAAAATGTTTTGCTTTGCATCGTCGAGTAATAAATAATTATTAATTTGCAATAGCTTCAGTATACTGGTTATCGTTATATATCTATACTAATATTATAAAGAGGAAAGATTTGATTGATTGATTGTTTGTTTGCATTGAATAGGCTCCGAAAATACTGAACCGATTTAAAAAAAATATTTCACTGTTGGAAAGCTACACTATCTCCGGGTGTATAAAATAAAAATCCGGAATAAAAAAAAAGATACGGCTAAACAGATTTTCTTAAATCATAGCCAATGACACTCTTAATCAAATAACATTACTAACAAAGAAAAACTAAATTAAAATCAGTTTAGCTGTTTGGGAGCTACGATACCACAGACAGACACAGGTACACTGACACACACAGATACATCCATATAATGAATTTAAAAAATAAAACTAAAAACACGCTTTAATGGGGCAAACTATTTAAATAATATTATATGTATTTAAATTATTGCATTGTCATCGGTCCTTGATAAGTTGTGCGAAATTTCAATTTAATTCGACGTGAAAATGTAATGTAGGAATGTAAGCAACCAATACAAGCTCCTGGTAAGTAGTAAGTCAGACTTTACTCAGGCGGCTCAGGCCACAGTTTCCGACAATAAATGGATAAGTTAGTAGTTAGTTAGGTAGTAAGTTGGGGGGTCATTAAGGGCAGATATTGAGAAAGTTGAGACTTGATGGGCCTGGGCGGTAGTGCTATCAGGATGACCTAGATTAGGTCTGTATGTATATCCTTACTAATATTTAAAAGCGAAAGTAACTCTGTCTGTTTGTTTATTCGCTTTTTATGACAAATCATTTAGGTCGTCTTAACGAAATTTAGCAGGATGATAGTGTACATCGTTAGAGCGGACAGAGGGTATATACTTTTTCGGTTTTTTCCTCATAGCAGACAAATGCTGTGTTCACCTCTAGAAGGTTGTGCATTTAACATCACAAATGTATTTTTCATTACTCATACTCGGAAAGTAGGTCTGAAGTTGCCTGAGGAGCGGGTTGAAAGTAATACATTTCAGGCCTAGGGAGAATCACATTCCACTGACAGTGACAGTTGACAACTGAAAGACACTCAAATTATTAAAAAAAACTAATTCTATTTTCACATTTGTATTGAACCATGTTCCAACTTTTTTTTCCTCAGAGGATTATGGTCCCGCACTTCTCGTGCATTTGCCAGTGTCAGTTCATGTTTTTATTTTTAGTTTCCTTGTATTCGTAATGAAAAGCACAGTGTTTACCTCGGGGTTAAAGACTAATTTAGTCCCTCGAACTATTAGTGCCCTCGCTACGCTCGGGCGCCAAACCCCGTCTCGGGACTAAATAAATTACTTTCACCCCCAGGATAACAATGTACTATTGTATGACCAGGTTTGGGAACCTAACAAAAATTGACGATGCAAAGGCTACTTTCTCGCGATATCAGGGTTGGTTCCAAAGTAAAAGTTGTTCAATTATAATGTTGAGTACAATAATGAGTCTAAAAGATTCATAACAGTTTATGTTTTTTTCTTTTTTTACATGGAAAACAAACAGCTGCTAACAAACACGGTAGATATACGATGAATAGTTTTACAAAAGCCAAAAATAAGAAGTTATCACTATTACAAACTAAAATAGTGTAAATGCCCCGTTTCAACAGCAACTTCTATTAGGCATGGATAGATAGATATAATTTGAACAGTAGGTAAGATAGTTGATAAGTTGTATTTACATAAATATATATTAAGTTAAATTAACAGAAATAAAAAGGAACAAAAATAGCCAAATTACGATTATAAAGAGCCTCATACAAATTAACAGATTAGTTTTATTTTATGTTTTCTTATTTTTTTGCTATTTTATTTATAGTTTTAGTATCAACACGTATTACTGTTAACAAAATTCAGCAAAAAGTCCAATATTAATCCTAATAACATGTCCTTGAGAGGTCCTGGGAAAGTCGGACGTGACCGACAGAATAACCGAGCGATCGCGTGTAGAGAAATTGAGACCCGTAGTGACGCATACATTGAAATTTACGTTCTTAGATTCTTACCTTATACGTGCGAGTCTAACGCATTGTCCCATTTCACAAATAAATGCGCCAAGAAAAGCTATGCGACGCGAAATGATACTATGCAAACATATAAATATTTAATTTTTATTCCTACTCGTCTTGTCTTTTAAATAGTTTTCTTTATATTACACGGGAATTACTCACGTATGATTAAGACGGTTATTTCGATTGTATATTATACTACTGCGCCCCGCGGTTTCACCCGCGTGGTGATGTAAATCGGTGATGATAATGATGATGATGATGAAAAGTAGCCTATGTGTTAATCCAGGACATAAGCAATGTATATTCCAAATTTCATCCAAATCTATACAGCCGTTTCTGCGTTATTAAGTAACAAACATCCATCCATCCATACATCCATCCAAACTTTCACATTTATAATATTAGTGGGATTAGTGTGATAGTTTCAACTGCATTCAGTGGACTTTTTTGCACCCCAAAGCGAGACGGAGCAACGCGCGCGCACTCACGCGCAAAAAGACTGCCGAACGCGGCTGAAACTGTAGTCGGAGTAACCGAATTAATCATACGTGTAATTCCCGTGTAATAAAAATAAAACTACGTTAGCTTCCGTACTAAAATCTTTTAAAATGTTGAAAATTTGCGAAGTAGAAAGATGGAGCCAGTGAGCATGGTCAACGCATAGTGACTCGTCAATACAAACCAGAGGAATGCAAATTAGAGGGGGTTACTGATAGCTATTAAAGTATCCAATCCACCTCCCAGCTCTATCATCAGATAAGTTTGATGGTATCTAATCATAGTTAATCATAGTCATCCAGATTATATATACTAGCAAAATTTTAAACCGATATGATAATTAATAATTTTCAATTTAAAAACGAACTTCAAAAGTTGGTTTGTAAATTTTAAATTTTTCAAAAGTCTTGAGCATCAGCGCAAATTTGCTGGTCTGGTTTTTTATCGGATACATTTCGGAGAGTATGCATCAGATCTGCATGATCTAATCCCTCCTGCCCATTTTTATATCAGATTGCCAGAGCGGGCACGAAAAATCGACACCGCTTTATGGTTGATATTCCGGAAACCCGTACTAAGCGCTTTGAATCCACTTTTATAGTGCGAACTGCTAGTGCTGCTGCTGTGGAAAGCGCTGCCTGAATGGGTATTCCCCGATAGTTTAAATCTAGGTGTCTTCAGGTCTCGAGTAAATCGGTTCTTTCTAGGCAACCGTGCTCCATCGTAGACCGCATCTTCGGTTAATATCAGGTGAGTTGGCGGTCAAACGCAACAGAATATATAAGTAAAATACGCAAGTTCGTTTACTTGGATGGCAATAATAATATTATATCATCCAAGTAAACAACATTTACAGTTATTTTGATTTGAAAATCAAACTACTAAACCGATTTTGATGGAATTTCTATGGCACCAATCTAAAACTGTATACATTCAAATATTTTTTTTTCAATTCGGTTCATAAATGACGGAGTTCTGAGGTAATAAACATTTATAAAAATGCAACCAAATTGTGAACACCTCCTTCTTTGAAGTCAGTTAAAAATAAAACAAAATGGTAGATGTACATTTACAAAGCTTTTGTAGAACAAAGTCAGGTAAAAATTAGACAATGGAGTACGACCTTAATCGTGTCATCAAATTTCCTAGTACTCGGAATGCAAGTGGAAGTGGTAGAACCATCTCCGCAGCGGATATTAACATTTACATAGAACTCTACCATCTCCTTAATTTTGTTATCATGTACTAGAGTTAACCTGAGACAGCATTCAATCTGCAAAGAGGCGATGTTTCCACGTGCAACATTATCATGAAAATACTCGTACATCTCAAAGGACAAATGTGGACAAAGACTTTATCTGTCTTGAAGAAGATAATACAAAAAATATAAATACAAACAACTAACACCCAAACCAAGAACAAGTATTTAAATTCCATCGAAATTGAACTCGGGATCTTCTGAGTAGAAGGCAGACACGGTACCAACTACGCCATTCCGGTCTTTAAATGTAAATCGTTGCAATAACTGCGCTCGCAAATTATCATAATATCAGGTCCATTATCAGAATTGCCATTCGATCTTCATTTCCCGAATGTAATGCGTTTCCGAAGGCCTGCTGACTAATCATGATTTAAACCATTCCGATAATTACTCGCATCGCTCTTTCAAATCAATTCGTTAATGATTTCGATGATTATTATAGGGTCAAATAGTGAACATTCTGGATAAGAACTGTCATTGGCTTATTGCGGTCTAATTTATGATCTGTGGTCTAGTCACAATGCCAGACACGATTTCAATTATTTGATTTCAGTGTTTTGTCACGCAAGGTTAGAAAAAGAAAATTTTAAGTGACGCTGAATTGTTATGATCAACGCTTATCACCAGGCAAGCGACTTGCTCATCTTCTCACCTATTTGCAAAAAAACTTACCGTAGCGAGTTTGCTGCTTTGTAAGGCCACATACCACATTAATAAACCTTGCACACGGTGCATCTAATTAGGATAACTAGTGAAAAAGACTGTAATTACACACATAATCGGCCAGCAGACAACACTGCTCAAGTCGAAATATTGTGGTTCATACATTTTAATTCAGACTTCGATCTACCTATCAGATTTAAGTATAAATAAATAAATAAATATCTGGGACATTTTTGCACACATGGTCATCTGACCCCAAACTAAGCAAAGCTTGTAATATGGCTGCCAGAGACTGATATACGTACATATATATTTTTAAATACATACTTAAATAGATATTAACACCCAGACATAGAACAAACGCAAATGTTCATCACACAAATGTTTGTCCTAGATGGGAATCGAACCCAAGCACAGAAGTTAGGTTCACTACCAACTGAGCCACCGGGGCAGTCAAGTATTGATACCAATCAGCAGCCGTTATTCAATTTTGACACAGTGCATCACGTTTTTTTGCATCGTGTTGAAGGTTTATGACCACTGTCGCAAATGGATATGTATGCCAGCTTAAAACCTTCAGTCGTCATTTTTGATACGTACTGTCCAAGAATGGAACTTCCTGCCTTCTTCCTTGTTTCTTGAGGACTACAATCTAGGCATCTTCAAGGCTAAAGTGATTAGATTTGTTCTAGATCAATGTGACCCTCGGTCACACCGTCGCTTACCACCAGGTGAGTTGGAGGCCAAAAGTAGATCTATTCTGTATTAAAAAAAAATGTGTGCGTGGAGTCCCTCCGCGCGGAAGAAGTAAAACTTCACACCCCCTCCATGATAGCGTTAAACGTTTAACGCAACCTTGTTGGAAGTTGCATAAGAAGTTTCCCTTCAAAAAATGTTCTACGTCGTACTATGGGGCTTACAAAAATGCTACATAAAAATGTCAACATAACCCATCTGTCTGTCCGTGGTTCGAATAGTTTAGGCGGACGGCAAACAAGACAGTTTAATTACCGCCTGGGATTGGACAACGCTGTTGGTACATAGATTGACATTATTTTAAGAGTAACACACTACAAACGTTTTTAAAGTATTTTTTTTAAACTGACTTCTTTCTGAGATATAAGCATTTAAAGTATTTGGTTGGATTAAGAAGAGATGCTCTGTCCCTTTCCGGCAAGATGAGTGTCAATGTGGAGTTTGTATGGTGTACTTACAAGTGACGTCATTTATAAGTATAATGCGCTCTTTGATTAGCAAGACATTAGAGTGCTTATATCTCCTCCATATGTCCTTAATTTTAATCATTTTTTAATCTAGTTTTCGGTGATTAGCTCTATTTATGGTCAGCTTTTGTATAAGGTAAGAAAATAATCAATCCGGTAGCGTACATCTAAAAAGTCTATTCACTATTGCTAATACTAGCACAAAAAATAATTCCTAGTTATCATGTGACTTCCCGCTTTCATTCATGTGAATTCACATTGCTTTTAAATCATACACACATGCAATTGCATGCATATTGCTCATATTCGAAAGGGCTTTGACTACAATAGCTAGAATGTAGATAGAGTCGAGATACATGCACTAATTACCTCCTCCAGGCTGGCTCACTAAGTGGGCAATTATCATACACCGATTACCTGCCGCTGTCGACTGTCTTAACTACTGCCGTTCTGGACAGATATGTATAATTGTAGTATCTTGCCTAATACAGATTTAGGTAGCTATTCAAGTTAAGTGATAGCGGCTGGTTAGTAGATATTGATTTTACCCGATGACGCAAAG
Source organism: Agriopis leucophaearia (assembly GCA_949125355.1). Lineage (NCBI taxonomy): Eukaryota > Metazoa > Arthropoda > Insecta > Lepidoptera > Geometridae > Agriopis > Agriopis leucophaearia. The sequence continues at coordinate 3,851,979 of OX421262.1, forward strand.
TCAAAGTAAACTACCCACCGCTTAAACACCTTATCCGATTTAGATAAAATAAGTGTCGATAGATTCGTTGATGTTTAGAGCTGGTCACTAGGTAGATGTCTAGATGACATCATAAATATGATATTAAAGACGGGGCAAAAAAATAAGGATAAAAAGTTGATGTGACATTTCATTAAATATGTCTTTTATAATATTAGTTACAATTATCAATATAGAAAACCTACTACATCAGAACTGGACCAAATTGAAATGGAACCAAATGGGAAGCACCAGCTATCAAATAAAAAAAGAATCATCAGAATCGGTTCACCCAGTCGAAAGTTCTGAGGTAACAAACATTTAAAAACAGTTGAATTGATAACCTATTCCTTTTTGGAAGTCGGTTAAAATGATAAATACGGCTGGACGATAACTACGTCGTAAAAAAGGCAGTTAACATCCCAAACAAAACCAGAGCTAGAGGCAGGCCCCCGTGGTGGGCCAATATACAAACGGATGTGAGGAGCCTGGCCCGGCCAGCAACGACAACCCAGGACCGAACGTCCTGGCGCCGGCAACAAGGAGGCCCGACCCCAGATTAACTAGGATCAAGGGCAAGACAAAGAGGTCTTTTAAAATGAAAGCAAGGTTTCGTAGATTTTTATTTGTTTAGGCCGTTTGCGAATTATTTTTAGTAATAAAATCTCGTAGTCGGATAACCTTTTTAATGAAAAAAAAAACTTGTGTTTCTATTCCATTAAAAAGGTTCAACCTTGTAATGATTCTTCGTCTTGATCTGTATTAGTTTTGCTTACATTGATGGAAGAGTGCTGATTTTTATTATTTAATAATAGGTTTGCGTTTGACTGCCAACTGGCCTGATGTTAAACGATGATGTGGTGGACGAATGAGCATGCTTGCCTAGAATAAACCGATTCACTCATGATAGGATTCTTCCTATCACGAGTGAATCGGTTTCCCGATAGTTATAATCTGAGTTTCTACTCAGTTTATAACTATCGGGGAACACCTATTCAAATTATGAAAGGTTAATTATCAGTATATCTTGTTTTATTTCGGCAAGACAATATATATAATACATAATATTTGGAACTATAATAAACTTACCTATTATACCAAATGATATAAAATTTTATTTACAGAGGAAAATATTTACAAAAAGATATTTAAAATTTAAGAATACTACTTAATTATGAACATGGGACTACTAATAATTTTCAAAACAAAAACGCAAACTTACCTATATTAAAATAAAGACTCAAACTTAACTTATTTAAGATAAATATATTAAACTACACTAATCTAATAAACCACCTGCTGTAGGCATCGTTCCCAAAATGCTAGCCGCATTGCTGCGTTGGATTGCATTACTAAAATGTTGCGCAAGATACCGACCAGCATTTTGGTTACAAGATGCTACGACCAGACGTTTTTGACGTTTATCAATTGGCAAGAATACTTATGAACATACTATAGTGTAACAAATACTTATCATCTAGCTTAATCTCACAAACAAGTCCTAAAGGGCAGCGCTAATCGCTTCCGAGACATTGTTGCGCCTTTGTCCCATAGGGATAAATTAATTAGCAGGCGCGCAACTACGCCGCAACTATCGCTCTACAACGCAACTATTCCTCTAACTTTACAGTAATACAGTCGCCGTGATCTTCCCATTGTTGACCAACAATGGCGCGGTATGTGTCCTGTTTTGTCGCGAGTTTGCCAAGTTCTGGCATGCTTGTAGCTTAGTTTTAATCTGCGGTGGAAGTTGGCCGCCTTGGGATAGTTTTCGGCTATTGTGATTGTGATTAGCTTATACGAGTGTGAGATTAATTGCTGGAGAGAAGGGGTGAATACCAATTGAGATTATTCCTACCGTTTTAAGGCCGACAGATAGAAATGGAGTTTACTTGGAAATATCGAAACAAAACAAGAATGTCGCAAAAAATGAGGCATCAGTTCTTTTTCATCAGTCCATCTAGTCGTGGTCTCTACTCAAGAACTTTTCTTTCCCATCGGTTATCAGTTCTTCGAGCGAAGTGACCTACCCATTGCCACTTCAACTTGCTAATTTTATTAGCTATGTCGGTGACTCTTGATTCTTCGGCGAATAGCCACGTTCCGGATTCTATCGCGCAAAGAAACTCCGAGCATAGCTATGTAATACAATATGCAATACCCAATATTGAAATATTTTCAAAACGGCTGCCAAAGTAAAATAAAAACATTTAAATAAAAACTAAAACCATCATTTGAATAAAAAAATAATATTAATGTGTTGATAGAATAGTAATAAAGTCTTGTTAATGGTTGATAAGCTAAGCGATATAAGTGAGTGATGACTTAATCGAAGATTGTAGCACGCCTAGCTTGGAATGGAACCCAGAAGATTGAAATCCATTTATAGTATTTTATTTTCATTCCATTTCCGTCCAATTTCCTTACGTAGTTATAATTGCGCTATCTCCACTCGTTATTTTCGTTTCATTCGGCGGAGCAATAAAATTTTAATCGGAATGACAATCGTCTGAAATGGAACGTTTTATTGAGTCGATCGTTCCGATTTGTTTGGCGTTTAGAACGAATCGGCATTTTTCCTTCAATTTGCTGTAATTGCTTGACTTCTATATAGCGTTCGGTGATCTTTCATGAGAAAAGTATTGATCTATTGCATGTACATACGTGTGTGTAGCTTCAGTAAATAAGTACACGTCAGCAAAATCTATAACAGTTTTTTTGCAAGACCATGTTGCTTACTCTACTTTTTTTGAGCGATCAACGATGCGTAAGTTGTCGACGAATAAATATACAAACATATATACAAACGCCGACTTCTCCTGGTAAAATCTGCGACTCATCTTCTTTCAATCAGTGATTCTGTCGTCAAACCTTATCCCTGCGACCCTATCGCGGTGGTCTAGTGGTAGGGTAAGATGGTATCGCCACCGGCAAATATCTTGACATAAAGCGACATAGAAGGCAAAAGTTGTGTTCTTCTACCCTTGATCTTGAAATCTTGCAGGGTTGTCACTACGATTCATAACACTGAACTAAAATAATGAATGATAAGTCCCGATAGACATTTAAAATACATGTATAAGTACCGTTAATCACGCGGACTCGCGTGGGCAGAATCTCTCGCACACCACTCACACAATCTCTCGTTCACCAAATAGACCTAAAAATTTACTATTGCGCAGTAGGTATAATTTTTCAAGATATTTGTCGGTAATTATTAAATAGTGAACGGGTGAAACTTTCGACACTCACAGGTGACTGTTGAATTGAGTTAAAAGCAGATGAGGGATAGTGTTTATTTTAGCAAACTTTCACTGAATTGTCAGTAGGTATTTTTAACGTTCCTGCCAGGCCAGTGGCGTAGAGCGGTGTGGGAGAGTAAAGTGGTGTGAATTATTACACCATTAGGTCAATAACATGCTGCTTCAAAAAGCTTTTATTCCTATCACAAATTTTGGTCCATAGAAGTTTATTTTTGGCCCAAGAACATGTAGTTATATTAAGCTTACAATTTAAAGGTTTTTTTCAACCACGAAAAGTTATTTGCCTTTCCTTAGCTTAACTGTCTCGAAACAGAAGCTTATAGGATTAGATTTGCAAAACATTAATTTCTGGTCAGAACTCAAAAATATCTATAAAAGTATAAATAAGGTATAAAAAAAATTATATAAAGTATAGATAGATTAATTTTTAAAACCCTCAATAATAGCGCTGATAATCTTCAAACAGCCGAACTGATTTTCTTGAATAGTATGGCAACATTTTTGACCTCGTAGAGTAGTAACAGGTGCCTCATTTGGATACCCTGCTACTGTCTTGTTTTCGCCCTGCCACTGAGATCGAAAACTTGTCATGAAAGATGCTATCCGAAACAGTGTAGCTCCCTATTGTGACCCAGCTCAGGTAGTTAATCAGGAGTCGTAGCCCAGGTCAGGCGATAGTTGCAAGCTGGCGCGGGGCTCGTGTAACTCGTGTACAGCCGGCGACGATCTTTATTACCGCGCTGAACACAATCACAAAACAGTTTGCGTCATCGCAATAGCAAATTATAGGTATCAACGTGGAGTCGTTAGGGATTTTCAGAGAAGTAAACGTGCAACAAAAAATGCGATTGGTAAAGAACCGACGACTATGGCATAACCGTAAAAATGTGCCCTTATCAGGAGTACAATCTCAGCAAAGTTTTTTATTATATTTATAACAGGCGTGTGCCGCTGTGGTCTACGATGGAGCACGCTTGCTTAGAAGATATTAGAAGCGATTTAAAGACACCCACATCACATCATCAGCCGGTAAACGTCCGCTGATGAACAAAGTGAAAATTAAGTGAAGTACAATCCAGCAGGCCTAGCACGGGCCGTGGCCAAATTATCTTTTCATCGCTTTTATCCGCGTGAAGACGCGGCAAAGATAGAATATGGATACGTTTCTCTCTTTCTCGCGGGTTAAAAACGGTGTAAAGACAATGTGTATATGGCTCGTGCTAGGCCTGCAGAGAGAGGGAGAAAGAGATAAAATTGTGCTTTCAAATAAAAATGCGTTCAAATCGGTCTTGTGTCAATCGAGTCTTTCTGTTCCATGTAATTTCTGGTTTGAAAAATGTTTTATTAATATATTTATCTTTCATCCAATGGTTTTCAAGAAACAGTGAGAGACATTAATAACACACATCCAATACTTTACCTTCAAAAACAGAAACTTTCTCTTTTCCTTTGATAAAAAGGAGGTGACGAAAGGTCCCAGAGCGGCCGCAAACTTTGGTGGTGACTGTTACAAGCGCGATATAATAGCCAGTTGTAACTTGTACAAGTTATATCAGTTGTATAGTGAAACTTTGTTTTATGGCTGTTGCGGCCATTCATTGTTCCATTGGCAGCTCTTATTGGAATAGTTTAATGACTTGTTTCGCTTGATTTAGTTTGCATTTACAATATCTGTTGACAATACCTTGCTATTGGCTTATATGTCGTGTAGGCAATCTTAGTGTCCTAGATTAAGGCCGACCAAGGGCATCTGGCATCTTATATTGTCCATCACTATACTATTATTATAAAGAGAGGGTAAATTAAGACAAAAAGAGCTCGTTATACTTATCATGTAAGTAATATATTTATTACTAGCCGTCCGCCCCGGCTTCGCACGAGTGTAAGCTCGGCCTTCGGCCTCGCTACAAAATATAATATAGCCTATGTCACCCGGGGATAGTGTAGCTTTCCAACAGTGAAAGAATTTTTCAAATCGGTTCAGTAGTTTCGGAGCCTATTCATTACAAACATACAAACAATGCGCGATAAGTCCCGATAAATATGAAAACAAAACATACAAACATACAAAAATAGGTACAAATCTTTCCTCATTATAATATTAGTGTAGATGTAGATGTACAACGTAAAAAAAAAAAACAGAAAATTAACATAAACTTATATATCAATTAAAACTTAAAATTATTAATCTATACTTACCTACCTTATATACATAAATAAAAATCATAACAAGGACTAATCTAAAAGCCCCTCGGTGGGGGGAAAAGTGGCCAGGATGCTGGCAGCATTGCCACGTTGGATGGCAATACAATTTTTTTGCCAAAGTAGGCGCCAGCATTCCGGTCACCTGTTGCCTCCACCAAACGTTTGGTCAAGTCACTATACAAATCATAATTATTATTAAGTTTTTTTTTACAATAGGACCAACCGTGAAATCATGAAAAAAAATGATTAGTCCCGTACCTACCTACAATGATATACTTCAATATGAACGTCTCGTTTAGAAATACATCTGTGGCTGAAATACGAATATGCGCATAAAATACGTACTATTAAATTTTACACAAATTTTGAACTTGAAATCTGTATGAATTTCGATAGTACCTATTTTCCGTGAATATTCGTACTTCGGCCACAGGTATAAAGTTTCATCATCAGCCAGAAGACGTCCACTGCTGAACATAGGCCTCCCCTTTTTACCTCTTACACTGAACGACATCCTGCCATCTGCATCCACTGGATGCCCGCGACTCTCACGCTCTCCCGCTTGAATGAAAGCTCAAATTCTTAAATCTGACCATTTTCGAGTCCGTAGATCACATATCTACTCGGACCACGGTTCTAGTTTATGCGCTTCGATTATCCTACTAGAAAAGCCATTATTTTGTAAATTTTATTGCACTTTTGGCATTATTTCTAAGAGCAACGAACCCCTAACTTTAATGTCGCATACTTTGAAGTGAGTCACTGACATAATTCTCGAGTTGAAATAAATCACAGATCATCGTGTGACATGTTATGTCACGACGCCAGATGTCACGGAGAATTGATGCGACACGGGCGTGACATGTTGTAACTGTCACTTTGACAACTAAAAATAGATTTGAGAATGAACAGAGATTGTAAAAACTACGATGTGAGGGAATTTTTTATTTGATGTTTTCTGGATTTTATTGAGTAGGTACGTTCATAGTCGCGCTAAGGCATTTATAATCATTAGACTGACTAAAATAAAAACATTACTGCGAAAAAAATATACTTCGGCGAGCTTATTTTCAGACAGTTGAGATTTCTATATATTATTCTATGTATAATATAGGAATGTATTAAAAAAGCAAAAAACGAATGTCAGGGCAAATAAATAAATATAAATCACAGACCTCGCATTTTTGGACATCCTAGATCTGTGATAGAAATAGTATAAAATAAACTAATTTTGACACTTTTTTATTTACTTGACATTCACTTTAGACAAAAATGTGGCTATTGAAAAGATATGCCTTGTGATAAATACCGGTTTGACTAAAGATAGTTGGAATGTTTTTTTTTTTAAATAGTTTTCCTTTTTTATACCCTATTCTCTTTTTTCTGTTTAGTTCGGAACAATAGATAATTTGAAATAATTTATTCTTCACCAAACGTATTCTATGAATACCCCGACAGATTTGTTAAACAGATATGTTCACTCCGATAATAGGGTGATGAGTGGTGATCACAAATGCAGGGCGTTTGTATTTTTAGACTCGAGGGTGAGTGTAACTGTTACCATTTACCCTCGTAGCCAACGTGTTAATGGCGGGTGTTAAACTTTACTCCAAGACATGGAGCTACATATCAAGAGAGGGTGATTTGAAGATTTCGAAGATTGCGTCCCAATATGGTTGGCACTTAAGAGCGATGTTGGGCGAGCGGTAGCATGTACGCTTTACGATCTGACAGCACTGGGTTTGATCCTTGGTCCTGCACCAATGACTTTTTTATTATTTTCATAAATTATGTACAGGTTCAGTGCCATCGTATGTCGCTTAAAAACGGTGAAGTAACCATCCAGAAGAAACCGGTATGCCCAAGAGCTTTTAAACTTCGTAGACATATGAGATTAATCAGCATGCACTGGGGCAACATGGTGGTCCAGAGATTACAGGTCTCTGAGAGTAGGCCTGTCTCAGCAATGGGAAGTTATAGGCTGATATTGTAATACATAGCGCTTGAAAATGTACATCTAAATCTCAAATACGGTGCATCGTTGCGTGCCTATACGTGTTTTTTTATAATATACTAGCTACGCCCCATGGTGCCACCCAGGTTAACTTTCCTTTGGAAACCGTATTATTTATCATCCAGGATTTAAAATATCCTATGTCACTCTCCGGCTGTCTATCTATCTTTATGCAAAAATTTATGTCGATTCGTTGCTCTGTTGCTGTGTGAAAGAAGAAAAAACGAACACATTTTCGCATTTATATTATTAGTATGATTAGTATGATAATAATATTATAATGTGCCCATTTTATGTTTGCTCTCAAAAAGTGACGCGTCGCGCAAAGATTGCGCGACAATAAATTTGATCTGTGACTGACTTTACACTGGTGCGGTTTACATTAGGTACTTGTTAGCACCACTGAGTTGACACTATTTGAAAAATATATTCATTACTTACTATTATAAGTCATTGCTTTAAAATAAATAATTCTGTTGGCGTGTAAGTTATTTTTAAATAGCATGAAAGGTCAATTACTGAAAGCTCGTTTACAACTCGTGATAAATCCTAAAATACACAAAGCGATTTGTTTGAAATAATCTAATCGTAGCGACGACTAACGGATGAAGAAAAAGTATCTGCTTTATTGTAAAAATTGGTTACACGGAATGATAATAAGCCAATAAGCCGAAAATAGAGAATTAACTGACGATAAAATGAAGGTTCTTAAGTCGACGCATATTTCCTAATTAATATTATAAAAGCGAAAATAACTCTGTCTCTCTGTCAGTTTACCTGCTTTTCACGACTAAATGGCTAAACCGATTAGGGAAAACGAAATTCGGGAGGAAGATAATGTGTATTACGAGGATGGACATAGGTGATGGACATTTCAGAGAGTGTGCATCGGATCTGCATGATCTAATTTCATTTTCTCTCTAATTTTTCTATCAGTCTTCCAAACTGGCACGATTAGGCAATACACGGCTTCATAGTTGACATTCCTATATTGTGCGAACTGCTAGTCTGTGGATCGCGCTGCCTGAATGGTCTGGGTGACTTAAAATCGCGAATGAATGGGTTTCTTCTAGGCAAGCGTGCTCCATCGTAGACCGCATCATCGCTTAAAATCAGATGAGGTAGCGATCAAACGAAAGCCTATCACTAAATAAAAAAAGTATGATAAAATAAAAGAGATATGATAAAAGAAGGTACTTTTCCCCAAGAAATGCGGAAAAACTGAAAAATTACGGGTAACACCGCGGGATTCAGCTAGTTTAAATTTATATAACGTATTTTACTCATTATTATGAACAACTTTGAATAAGGGATTAACTTTGAAATCACTAAAAGAATATTACTTGTTTCCACAGAACTCGTATGTTTTTTAGATCTGTGCCCGTTCCATTAATTTCGTTGAGTGTGAATGACATTTCTATGGAATTTTATGGAACAACTGATTAAACTGTAAATACATCTTTGATACAAAGGATGCTGTTTGTCATCAGTAGGTATATAACTGTTTCAGTTTAAAATTATTTAAGTAGTTCTTAGAAGAATACGAAAAGATAAAAAATAAGATATAAAAATATAATTCGTAACTAGAAGAGGGACATTCAAACCAGATTTCTGATTGATTTCTTTCTCTGATATTTTTCTAGTCATTTTCGGCTTCAATAGTCAGAATAATATGTTATGTTTGAAAGAAAACAGTTTCGATTATTGTGTATTTCATATTTTTGTTATTTTTATCTTTAAACAAGTATATCAAATTATCTTCAAATCACAAGTGAATCGGCTTCAAAAAAGTCAGTCAAACGCATGCCTATTTATGCATAAAAAAGTATAAATAGAATATTCTGCGTCTGGCTTAAGATATTATTAGTTTGCCTATTGGATCCTAACCTAAGCAGGAAACAATGGAAATAATGGAAAATACTCGCAATCTTATACAATTAAAACGTTTAATTTCAATGTATTTATTTATTTAACAAAATAATAAACGCAAAATCTCAATAAATCATTAAACTTATAGGTATGTAACAAAGAATTGCTTACACGTAATGCAAAACACTACAGCAGTTCCGATAATATGTAAACCTTTTTCTATCATGACCCAATGCCCGACATCTGGTGTTGTGGTCACTTTATCATCCTCAATGGCTCGTCTGCGACCGCAATCTGTCCACGATACCACAAACATAACATCTCATTCACTTACACCCTTAACCCAGACCAATACGATACACATTTCAATACCACAGCTGCAGACGACCCTGTCCAATTTGTGGGTGCGACATCTAAAACTTTCACCCAAACGCGAACCTTATTTCTTCAACGTTTTGAGTGAGTTTCGTGTACAGTTTTTTGTAGTCCTTAATTAAGGGGACATCCATCACCGGTGGCCATTGATGGTTCATTGATTAAGTCGGTATTCCATTTTTTAGGAGATACTGAGATAGATTGGTCTAGTTAGATGCCAAGAGAGTCGTAGAGGTAGCTCTTTTGCAGACTCCGCGTGTTAATGTCAAGAAGTAGGTAGTTACCAAATATTACTGTGTTTTTAATTGAAAACAAACAAAGTTTCCACTAAAATAACAGAGCATACGAAGATTTGAAAGCTAATATATGTATACGGGGTTTAACAGAGAGGTTTAGTAATAATTAAGAATGATAATATACTCATCAATTTTAGAACACAAATTTGCTAAATTTGGTGGAAAAAATGTGGCGTCATAGAAAATAGATCACGTGTACGGTCATTTTGTCATCGTCATCAGCCAGAAGACGTTGCTGAACATAGGCCTCCCCCTTAGACCTCAACACTGAACGATAGCCATCTGCCTCCACTGGAATCCCGCGACTCTCACGATGTCGTCGGCCCATCTGGTGTGGAAGCCTACACTGTGTTTTCCGGTTCATGGTGTCCACTCAGTAACCTTTCTTCCCTAACGGCTATCAGTTCTTCAAGCGATGTGACTGCATATTGTTACTTCAAACTTGGAATTTTTCATAGTCGGTGAATCTGGTTCTCCGGCGAATATCCTGGTTCCGCATTCTATCGCATAAAGAAACGCCGAACTCTTTTATGGGGCCACAATTTTAAAAGTTTGAAAAGTACCGCTATCCAGCAGTACCAAATTATTGTACTACCATCTTACTATCTTAGAATAATAGTTATACCTATACTTATTATAAGACTACCATTTGGAATATCGACATACAACTTTTGTTTACGTATAATAGTTGCAAGTGAGGCTAATATAAGCATATTATAATTTTTGGAGAGTAATATTTTTTATTATTATTTTTTCAGTTTAGGTTAATGTACTCTTTTATGTAAATAATATTTTATAATATTTCAGGTTAGGCTAAATTAAAATTAATCAAATATATATCTTGTAAATTCCAAATTCCAATTTATCCCAAATTCCTTATTGTACTTGAAGCGACGTAGAAGCGGATACTGGATATTCATCAGAAAAACAGTTTTGAAGATGGACTTTCGCAAAGTAACGCCTGATTCAATCAACTATTTTTAGATGAAACTTACCAACGAGCGAACGACTTGCTCATTTCATAACTCGATTGTGTAAAATAGTAGTTTTCCGCTCTTGTGTAACTTAGTATTTTACTTGGAACAAAAGTGCTAACTTGATTTCTTTTAGAGAAGTAGTTTCCCTAAACAACATCCTTTCTTCACGTTTAATTAAAACACTTGAGCTGACAATGGGCGCGGCGGAAAGCGAGACGCGCTTAATTTGCCCTTTTGTTTGCATGGAGGTAGAGGGCTGAGTTTCCTGATGAATGATACGGATCTCTTGGGAGAATATAGGTGGAGATGCGTTTACTTGAATAATTGGATCAATGAGGATAGTTTTTTTAAATTGTAATTACAAAACCATTTGTAGGAATAAACTTCCTGATCATAACACATCAGTTTTTTTTGTAAAATTATATTTGTGATGATTAACGTTTTGACCGTTCCGTCTTATAAAAAAAAATGCTTAGCCAAATCTGGCCAAATCCAAGTCAAGGCCAAGTCTCAATAATGACATTGACAGGTGTAAAACTTTTTTTTAACTTTGTACTTTGGCAACGTACATTATGGTATTGTGCCGACGCTGACGTCTTCAAGTATAAAAAAAGTCTATGGGGAAAAAAAATACCCCTACATAAAACATAGTTTTTTAAACTGTTTTTCTGCAGAATCTCTAGTGTGATTCCGAAAAACAGAAAAAACTGTTGAAGATGGACTTCCGCAAAGTAACGCTTGATTCAATCAACTATCTATAGTATTATTTTTTTGTATAGATTTCTAGAAAATAAATCTTTTTAGTGTATAAATTTTTACAGTGATTACTCCGACATTTGTTAAACAATTTACGTGGTCCTTTGTTATTATGTAGAAGAAGCCCATAAGTCATATTGAGATGGTCCCACAAAGATTTCATTCGCTTTGGCTCAGCAGTTTTTCTATCAGCCCTACAATACAATACGTATCACTTTATTATACACCAAACAAAATAACTTAAAATTAATACAAAAACCGACAGATGGCCTTATCGCTCTATTAGTAGGATGAATTATTTTGTACAGGCGCCTGGTAATTTATCAATATCAATAATATTGTTTGAATGCTTATTAATTTGTAGTCGGTTTTTTGTATTGATAATTATTTTAGGTATAAATTTTTTTTTTTAATCTGGTACACAAAACTTTATTACAATAACTTAAACAACATTCCAATAGTAAAATATTATTAAAAAAACGATATGTTAATACCTAACTACTAAACTAATCTATTAAACCGCTACCAGTGGGAATCGTCCCCAAAATGCTGGCCCCATTACCACGTTGTATGGCAATGCTCACTCTTTGAGCAAAGTAGAGGCCAGCATTCTGGTCACGAGTTGCATCAACCAGACGTGATGATAAATATTTGAATTTTTTTTTGGCTCCTGATCCCCACGGGCCCATGGTTTCGACCCCAAAAGGCTCAAAAATGTACCCACTGGCCAAGGTACTATATTTGCGCCTTTTGAGGTCTTCTGCGAAAGTTTTAGGTTAAGTAATATTCTATAGTATTGTAATGTTAGTAATTTTGTGTTTGTGTCACGGAAGACGCAGCGTAGGTAAGCCTCTCACTAGATGGACCGACGACATTGTGAGAGTCGCGGGCATCCAGTGGATGTAGGTGGCAGGATGTCGTTCAGTATTGAGGTTAAAGAGGGAGGCCTATGTTCAGCAGTAAACGTCTTCTGGCTGATGGTGATGATGATTCGAAGAAGGATACAGAGAGAAAATAAAGGTGCATAATGCGTTACCTCTCTGACAGAAGGCATATGTCCCAGCAGTGTAAATATGATAGGCTGATTTTAGTGTGATATAAAATATTTGTATTTAACGATTTATAATCTTCAACCAAAATAAAAGAATGGACGGGCCCTAACCATTGAACTTGATCAGTAAAAACGAGTCAAAACTGTCGGACATATACTTCAACACCTAATTATAAAAATGTACAGTATATATGTTACAAAAAATAGATATCGGTTTTATTTGTGTATTTACACTTCGGTAAAGCATACGAATTCATAATTTTGTCAGATGTTTCGTTATCGCGTAACAATAGACTCGTGTTTCACTTCCTACGGCTAGAGACCGACTGAAACAAAATGAGAGCTGGCGCTCATTTTGTAATCTTCAAAAATGCTCTTCTACTGGGCCCGTCCATTCATTTTATTTTGGTCGAAGTTTATAATACGTACTGCCCAAGAATAGAACTCCCTGCCGTCCTTCTTGTTTTCTGGGAACTACAATCTAGGCATCTTCAAGGCTATTACTAAATAGATTTCTTATAGATCAACGTGTTCCATCCTCGGACACACCGTCACTTACCATCAGGCGAGTTGGTGGCCAAACATATATCTAATCTATATATTAAAAAAAAAAAGCTTGTTCACTACTCAACTCGGAAAGTAGGTCTGAAGTTGCCTGAGGAGCGGGTTGAAAGTAATACTTTTCAGCCCTAGGGAGAATCACTTTTAACTGACAGTGACAGTTGTTAAATTATTAAAAAAATAGGTTCTATTATTTATTTATTATTTTATTGAACCATGTTTAAACTTTTTTTTCTCCTCAGAGTATTATGGCCCCGCACTTCTCGTGCATTTGCCAGTGTCAGTTCATGTTTTTATTTTTAGTTTCCTTGTATTCGTAATGAAAAGCACAGTGTTTACCTCGTGGTTAAAGACTTATTTAGTCCCTCAAACTATTAGCGCCAAACCCCGTCTCGGGACTTAATAAGTTACTTTCACCCCTAAGATAACAATGTACTATTACAATAACAAAATGCATATTACAAAGTTAAACTTAAAAATCCAAGACGTAAAGTATCGAACCCCAAGAAATTGTATCGTCTGTAGACAGTATTATACTCGTATCGTTTAGGAAAGTGATTTCGATGGGTCCTCGTTAAAGGTCGCTGGACGGACGCCAGACGCCCGCGTGGGACGGCTTCCTACACCCATCCCACAGACGATATAAGTAACCACCAAACATTGCGTCACTTTGGGGGAAGAGTAACTATTTGCAGGACCTATGTTGTTTATTGTGGGCTAACAATTGTTAAGACATGGCCGATACAAAAGTCTCTTTTAGGCAGAACTTGACTTTGATACTAGAACTAATCTATGAGTAAATTATAATAATAACAAAAAAACTTTCATAACAAGCTTTTAGGAGTCCGCCATATTGAATTTAGTGTGACGTCATTTTATTTATCGTATTTTTCACAGCAAACCCTTTCATTTGATACCCATATCATCTTGCATAAAAAATAACTGGCCTGCCCTGCCATCTTTGGGAGTCCACCATATTGTCATATTATATTACCATATCTTTTAAAGATGTTATAGTTACTCGGAAATGCCGCTCATTCCACATATTATATTTTCCGGTTTGGCGTTACTGATACGTTGTTTATTGCAAAAAATAAATAAGGCTTTTATTTTCTATGTGCAGGTTTGTGCGATGTGGCGGGAGGCGCTGGCTCGGTGAATGCGCTCCCGGCAGGTCCTGGCACTCGGTTGGCGCCCTCTTTTGACGCCGCGACGCCACGTAACGTCACTGCGCTTGTCGGCAAGTCCGCCTACCTGAGCTGCCGTGTGCGCAACCTTGGAAATAGAACGGTAAGTCACTTTAACCATAAAATAGGAACATAAATGCGGCTTCGGCTGACCTTGTTGAAGTGAAAACTTCTTTAGGTGCGTTGAGCACTTTTTGAGTGAACAAAAATCATGGAACTCGCATCATCGCCACGCTGTAAGTACCGTGTATTTTAAAACAGCGCCATCTCTTGTAAAATAGGTGAATTACTACTTATGTTTTCACTTCACTGACGTGCAGTCATATGACTGATGTGTTTTTTTTATTACCTATGCGCAACCGTAGCTCTAGGGCTGGCAAAAGTTTAGATTTGGGAGTTTCAATTAAAACAATTTATTAGGTATATGATACTTTTAAACACATTTATTTCTAATAGAACCAAATAAAATTATTTATTTGTCAGAACATGGTAGTTATACATATAAAGTATCATACAGGGTCGTAAGAATGGAAACTTACTTATCTCACGTCCTTGTCATGTGAAGCGTACAAATGTTAGTTTTTTTTATTATTAAAGGGCTAATCATTGTAAATTATGGTATATAGGTACGTCACTCGAAACGATTATGTGTAATGCCAAAGCACGGTACTCGCGACTGGCGTTCGACCACTTGATCCGAGATCGTTGTACGTACGCGTCTTTGTGTGTATTAATACTCTTTGTATGCAGCCGGCCTTCTGTACCTATTTATTTAGTGCTATAAATTAACATACTAGTAAGAGTAAAGATGTTGGTTTGGACGGCTCGCAATATTACTACGCTCATCAGGACTCCATGGATTCACTCAACAGCTAACTGATGTTCACAGAACGTTTAGAAGACAACTGAGGTGACATGATAACTACATTGTACTGTTTTTCTAAACCTGTGTATAAATAAAATGGTGTACTGTTATTTATTAAGTGTTCGAAAAAGTGTACGAGTGTGGGCAACTTATGAGATGAAATGTGTATTTGCGTGTTGTTTCCAAAACTACATAGAAGCCTCCGGTAAAGTCTCCACTAATTGGGTATTACTTGGCCTTGACCGTGACTTACTTTGCATGACTGACTGTCTTATTTGATTGTGTCTACTAAAACTTAAAATCGTATTATGTACTTGATAATTCTATAACTTAACACTGGCTATTTAGACAAGCCTGAAGCCAAAATTTAAAATTTATAACCGGCCAAGTGCGAGTCGGACCCGTGCACGAAGGGTTCCGTATCATTATCTATAAAAACGGCAAAAAAATCACGTTTGTTGTATGAGATAAATATTTGTTTTATTTTAATTTAATTATTATTAAAGTTAATATTTAACTAAATATCTGTGAATATTTCAAGCGTCTACCTGTTGCCGTTATTAATATCGAGCAATAACGAGCAACAAAATCACGTGTGTCAAATCAAATATTTATTTTATTCTGTTTTTTAGTATTTTTTGTTATAGTGGCAAAAGAAAAAAATTCAACTATCTAACTATCACGGTTCATGAGATACAGCCTGGTGACAGACGGACAGCGGAGTCTTAGTAATAGACCCTCCCTTTGGATACGGAACCCTAAAAACGACACCTGAGGTTCACAAGCGCACTGTGGATTAATTCCATGTGCAGCTGATATCCATGGGGCCCTGCATAGACAGCTGATGTCCAAAGTCATAAGTACTTATTTCTTTCTTTGTAGAGCAATGTCAGTCTTTTCCAGATGCGTTCTAACTACGCAGTCGTAGCGGCTAATTGCGCGTGGTAATTGCGTCAGGGACGGCCGCTTTCCGCTTCGTATTCCGCTCGCTCGGCTCTAGTTTTCGCCTACCCCTCGTTCCGCTCTCGCTCACTTCCGCTCCCGTCGCGAACGGACTTTGTGGCTGATTAGTTATACTTCCTTTTTTCATATAGTTGATAAATATCATGCAGCTTTATACATCTTAACGAAATGTACTTCAAATAGGCAGTAAACGTAGTTATTCTAGGCAAGCACTCTCCGTCTTTGTTTGCTTCTTTTTTATCATCAGACATGAGGTGAAAAACGCAAACATAACTAGAAAAAAAAACTGGTCAAAAGGGTGTCGAGACACACATATAGTAGGGTTTTTCACTTTCACATATATGATATTAGTGTGATATATACGTTGAGGTGTGCAATGACGATGAAGAGAGCGATGATGGCCGAGGGTGATTTACAATATGTCGGCAACCAGTTCAATCCTCGGTCCTGCACCAATTACTTATTTGGTACTTAAATAAATTATGTGTAGTTTTAATACCATAGCTCAAAAACTGTGAAGGAAAACATGGTGAGAAAACCCGATATGTCCAAGAACCTCAAATGTTCATAGACATATGACATTCACCAACATACACTGGGCCAGCATGGTAGATTAGGGCCCATCTTCCCATTATTATTATTTAGAAATAGGCTTGCGTTTGACCTCTAACTCCTGATTTAAGCGATGATGTGGCCTACGATGGAGCACGGTTGCCTAGAAGAAACCGAATCACTTGTGATTTGAAGACACCCAGATTGAAACTACCACAGTACCGGGGAACACCCATTCAGGTAACGCATTCCACAGACTAGCAGTACGCATAATAAAAGTGGCATCAAAGCGTTTCGTACGTGTTTCCGGAATATCGACCATAAAGCGGTGTCGATTGGATTAGTTTTTTTCGTGCCCGCTCTAGCAGTCCGATAGAAAAATGGGCGGGAGGGAATTAGATCATACAGATCCGATGGACACTCCGAAATATATCCGATAAAAAACCGATAGACTAGCAACTTTACGCCGATGCTCAAGACTAAGTAACTTAGTCCAAACCAGGGGATCGTTGCTGAAGAGCCTCTTGGAAGAGAAGGCCTGTGTCCCAGCAGTGGGAACATGGTCAGTGGGAGGGTTGATAATAATGATGACAATTTACATATACACATCACACATCATCAGCCAATTAACGTCCACTGTTGGACAAGGCCTCCCTCATATAGAGGGGTGTTGCCATAATCCCCACGCTTGGCAGGTGGCTTGTGTATCGCAGTACGTTCACCGTGTACTATTAGGACGCTGCTGCCCATCCTCCGGTGGTTCTGGTCGCAGTTTTAGGACATACCCGGGTCCGGGTATTTACATATACAAATAAACCTAACTCTACCATTTTCCCACAGGATAGGCAAGGCATCCTGTGTTTGCATTGATAATTTTATGCGAATCCACCGCGATCCTGTTGAAGATGCACGCGGAATTAAACCCGACAAAGGCCGTACTCGTATAATCTCACTTCTTCTCTTATAATCGTTTATGTAGCTGTATTTGTTTATGGTAATTCGCCAAATGAATATTCATGGACCCGCTTTCTTCGCACCCTGCCACACTGCAGATAATTTTCAAGTTTTCTAATTAAGGATTTGGTGGAACGTCCATTTTGTTTTGTTTATCCTTAGCCCAAGGGGGATCGATCGTTTAAAATATTTGTAAGAGGGATTGTTACTGAAGTAACTAAGATTAAAGTAGCATCGCCTGTTTCCTTTGTAGAAAAACTTGTATTTCCCTAAAAAATAACGTTCCTAAAATATGTAAATCCTAAATACATTGTACTTACGCGTAGATTTGTGGGTTGTTAGTAGCATACAGGGTTAATTTTAATAAAACTAAACAGGCTCAATAATTCGTCTTTTTTTTATTATTTTATTTATTAGAACTGAACCGAACTGACAGATGGGCCCAGATGAATACGCAGTATGCCTGAAATGTACGAAGGAGCCAAGGCAGCCCGAGAAAACCCTGGTGCGATGACACCAACGCATTCCAGACACATTTAATACATTTTGCATTAAGTATTGTGAAAAATCAGGAAACCAAAGCAACTATTTATATGATGTACTGTATCAACTTGATAAGTTGTCATGAAATCTATCTTATTCAAATTAAAAAAAACATGGTGAAAAAACCGTTGAATTTCTTAGTAATTCCAATTTTTTACTGGGTGTTTTGTTTTTGTATGACTCACTTTTTGTCTTGTTGATTAAAATGAGCGATGATATTTCTCATTTCATCAAAACGTTAACAGTGAACATAATAAAAAGGATACAGAATAAACACAAATATTTTTGTTTGTAAATAAATATTTTCTTATTTGTAAAGGAAAAGATTTTTATTATTTCTTCGACCCAAAGTGCCTCGGGCTGTAATGAAATCAGAGGACTGTGTAACGAACTTATACCTGCCTGCTAAATACATAAATTGCCTGTGCGTTTAGTGGCACTTCGTCCTTTGCCGGGTAATCGAATGACGCTTCCCGGCTCTCCTTTGAACCATCGCCCATTTAATGCGTACGAAAATGGTGAATTTCCACGATGGTCTTTTGAAAACCACAAATCCTTTTCAGCTTTTAGATTTTTGGTCAACAAAGTCCTGATTGAAATGGATTTAAAAAAAATTAGACTATGTTTTAAAATTAAGTAGTACTCTTTGCATGTCCAATAGATGTTTAAACAAAAGCGGTCAAGTGCGAGTCTGACTGACTGAGGGTTCCATGCTATCACATGAATTTTTAACTAGTAAAAAAAGTATTGCAAAAAGACATCATGCCCAGGCGGTCCCCCATCTAAGTACCAACCTCACCCAATGTTTCGTAACTTCGGTGATAGTATGAGCACCGGTGGTGATTAGAAATTTGTCACCGACTCGCACTTGGCCAGTATTTGTTGTTTTAATTTAGAATGTGTACTATAATCACACCAAGTTTGACGCTTGTACGTATTACCGTTTTTACACTAAAGCAAATATAAAAATACAATTTTTTTAAACGTTTGTTGCATGGACACCCCTTTTAGTTTTTATTATCATTTATTCGTTAATCCGTCGTACAATTATATATTCTGTGAAAATTTCAACTTGGATGTCACGCGTCCTCCCCTTTTTGAAATAGTCATAATTACACTTGATTAAGTTACCTTTCAAACAAAAATAATATACTAAATCAAAATCATCAGTTCAGCGTTAGGGAGCTACGGTGCCACAGACAGACACACAGATACACACTCTAAACTTGTAGGTAGCCGGCTCTTTTTGCATCGGGGGTAAAAACAAAGTAAAAACGAAAACATGGCGGTCATTGTTAAAAAAAAAAACTTTATTTCCAACTTTATATCGTAGTAAATACCTGTCCCGTACTTAATTTGTTAAAATAATAGTACCAGTGGGTGAAGTACGTGTATTCGCTACGCAAAATTCGTATTGAATTCCATACAAACTTTAAATTCGAAATTCAAAATTTCAAATTTTAATTAGATATGTATTTTACGTAGCGAATACTCGTACTTCGCCCACTGTTAGACAAACCCTTTATCAAGTCCTGTCCTGTGTTCCGTTGTCGCATGTTAATACTTAATTCATACACCAAAACTTACCAAAATGTTGTAAGAATATTTTGAACTTTCTTTGGAACAAGCTCAGAAGTTCTAGACATATTTCAAGTTGAAACCTACTTTACGAGAACGTTTTAAATTAAAATGCGTAAATTATGTTTTGGCTGCCAAACCACCATTCAGCCCAGTCTTGCTTATGGAATTTTTAGAGAGTTTTTTTAGTATAAATTCTTAAATCGTTAAAGCAGACTATTAATAAATGTTAATGTTGATTGATTCTAGCATACGTCAGAAATGTCACTTGTCAAACAACATGTGTGTTGCCATCTTAGTATCGACTTCGCCGAAGTATACCACTTTACCACTTGACGTTTCCAGCAGAACGTCTATCGTCTCTATATCTTGCAGGAAATTTTTCTATTTTTACCCGTCTTCAAGAGGAGGATCTCAATTCGGTCCGCTTTTAGGGTTCTGTTGCTCGACAAGAAACCCTTTAAAATTCGTTCTATCCGTCTGTCTGTCTGTCCTTTCCTCTGTCCGTCCGTCCGAATTTTTTAGAACCTTCTAACTTCTATAATTATTAATATAAGTGCATGAAACTTTGCACAATTACAGTTGTAATATAGATCTCAATTTTAAAAATCTTATCATTTTTAAGGGTGGCTCTGCTATATGTGAAATGGGGATGAAACATTGTTTTCACTGCACACCCTCGTATGGGGTATCGTTGAAAAAGTCTATTAAAATAAAAGTAAGATTTGATACATAACTTTTTTATAAAGTCTATCCTTTGCGAAATATGGCGCGAGTGGCAAAAATTTGGTGTCACCCACCCCCTGCATTTCTAAACTATAGGTAAGACATAGAAACTTGTAACTTACAATACGGATAGGTCTTATTTAAAACCTTCATTCAAAATTATTTGGAACATTATCTGATTATGACTTTTTGAGTAACAGCGATAAAACTGTGATAAATTCAAGGCATTCTAGCTATTTGTAAAAGATCTTAACAAAGAATGTTTCTCAATCAGTTTTCTCTATCATTCAATTATAAAAAGTATATGCTATGTCGGGATGATACATCTGTGAAATTGGCACTCAGGAGACATCACAGGACCGATATCAGTGAATTTATCTGGTGTTAGAAGTCAAGATCCACATTAAGTTACCAGGCCAAAAACTTATACTTTTTGCGTAAGTAAAATAAGAAACGAACAATACAGACTGAAAACAATAATGAAGACTTTTCCAAGATCGAAATTGAATATTAAACAGGAAACCGTACCTTCACAATTTACCGGTTTTTAGAAAAAAACCTTGTACTTATCCAACCACGGGTCGGAAGTAATCTCTCCATTTTTCCATGTAATCAGTGTCGTGGCAAGGAGTCCCTCAGTCCCCGGCTTCGCTTTAAGCTGACCGCGACATTATTCAGGGAGGTGATTTGCGTTCCCATGATATTGAGCATGAATTTCTGTAGGTTTAATTTTGGCGGTGTTGTTTTGTGTGATATCTAATTAAGTAATGAATTGATTTTTCTCATTTAGGGCTACTATTTCTTCAAATTAGAAAAGTTAGGGTGTGATAGGCACAGATGAAAATAAGTAAATCTGTACAATTGGTCAATAATTTCTAATAACAATCATAATTAAGTAAAAATTAAATTGTCATGAAAAATGTATCTATATCAATTAAATAATAGTAAATTATTTCAATCAAAATTTAACAATTAGCATGCAATTTTGCATTATACATATAATGCGATGATGCGGTCTACGATGGAGCACGTGTCCCTAGAAGAAACAGTTCACTTGCGATTTGAAGACCCAAATTGTAACTATCAGGGAACACACATTCCGGCAGCGATTTCCACAGACAACTGGTTCAATTCCCGAGGGTTACACAAATCTTTCTATTCCACGTCAGTGGATCCCGTGGTCACTCAGTGTGATGTACTAAGACGCGGCGGGACACGTTCGGTCGGATCACGAGGATTAGGTGTCGGATCTACGGATGTCATGGTGTTGGGTGGGATTGCTACGTGTGAATAGCGAACAATCTGCCGCAGAATTGGCGATATAATAGAATCGAAAACGTTTTTGATTAACTATTTAATTTAAACTAGTTGTTCGGCCCGAACTGAGATCTCGCAACCGATTTTAACCCTGGCTCTCATTTATTATACAGAATTACGCATATACCCTGTACCTACTAAGTGGAAAGGAGGTCATTGCACTCATAATTATGAACTAATTTTACTATAGGATTAAGCCTGAAATCGCAAAAAAAAACAGCTGCCTTACTCCCTGCCTTATTTTGTCGTAGTGTCGTATTAGAACTGTTTTCTATGAAATAGCTGTAATATTTTTTTGCGATTTCAGTTTTGCTCCCATGGTAAAAGTTGTTTATAATGCTGATTATAAAGACCCCCTTTGTAAAAAAAATCTGCCCCCTTTATTTGAATATTATGTTTATGTATTTTACTCGTATTCAAACTTATAAAATTTATTATTTGCCAACAAAATTTCATATAGGATCAACGATACAGTATTTATCGTCGTTTTTTTTTTACAATCATACTACATAGAGAAGCTGACTTAAGTCGTGAGACAATTTTGTCCCATTAGAATCTGAGATTTTTCTTCGCTCGGTCAAAAATGTACCGTTGATTTGTTAATTTTTTTTTTTTAAAGTAATTAGGTGAATGATTATTTGTGATTCCTCAGGGAAATGGAACTGGGCTATAACGTTTAGCATAAAATACGAAATAATTATTTTCCTTATCGCACGAAATTTAAATGTCTCCTGGAATTTCAATTATGGCCGTGTTTTGAATTGTGTCTATTTATGTACAGTACACCCTTGACAATTCAATTTGTCTTAATTTATCTCGACGGTGGCAAGGCAACCCTTACGGAATATTAATACTTTCTACGTGGTGTCGTAGCACTTCATAGCTTCTTAGCTTCTTGTAGTAGGTCGTAGCTTCGCGTAGCAACCTCGTAGCTCGTAATTGTTATCAACCCTTTTCTTTTGAAGTACCCTATTTAAATTAGTTAATGTCTATTATAGAGAATAAATTTGTTTAGGTATTTTAGTGGAAACTCAGTGCTTGTTGTTTTAGGCTTTGATTGTTACCTTATTAAGTCTTTATCTGCGGGTTTTATGCCAGAATAATAAGTAGGCACTTAACAATTTGTCTTGATGATATCACGCCGAGACAGATAACGTTTTGAAACCAGTCGAACCCTAACACAAGCTTAGTGGATTAATCAAGTTACTAGTAACTTGTTAGTTCTGGCATAAAACCCGCAGATAAAGACTAAATAATGTAACAAACAAGCACTGAATTTCCAAAAAAAAATAAAAAAAATAGATTCTCTATAATAGACATTTAAACATAGACATAGACATAATTTATTTGTGTAAAAAAAAAAAACAATGTACAATAGAAAATGAAAACGATAAAAATTTAAAATTAAACTTATCATATATTTCTTTTTGTCACAATCCGGTTCCAACTCAGCATGATGCCGAGTACTACTAATTTAAATTAGTAGGTTAAAAGCAACATCTAATCCTTTTGTAACCCATTAGTTTAATTTTAGATTAGTAACAATTATATTTATATTATCTTTGATTGGTAATAATAAAAAACTGAATGACAAAGGGCATGGACACTGGACTCCGTAAAGCTGCATTACAAATTCTAGTATAACACCAATATAAATTATATTTTTAACACAGTTAAATACCCAATTCAATTAAATTTTTGCGGGATCATCTCGAAAGCTTCCCCTCGCAACAAAAAAGAATCGCGTAAATCAGTTCACAAAATTTAATGTTGAAGTAATTCGTGTACTTAAATTTAAAAAAAAAACGGTCTGCATTGAGAATTGAGACGCCCAAAGTCAGTTAATAATATCATTAAATTTTGGCCATAGCCTGGATATTCATCAAATGATCCTAAACCGATGAAAGTGTATTTATCTCTTCAGCTCTCTGTAAAGTCTGTGCAGCGAAAGTTATTATTTCGCAAGGTCTGTGATTGAAACTGAATAATTCATTGAACCGCTTTAGAATTAATTAATAGAGTGTTAATTAAACCGCTTTCCATTTCTGATCGTATTTCTTCCGAGAGTTGGTAGAATCTGGCCAGCCGAGATTAAACGCGAGAATGTAAACGAATGCTGGAACAAATGTTGCTACAAGGTCTAAGTGTAGCTACTAAAAGTGCTAAATGTAGCTTTGAAAACTATTTCTAATTCACTGCAGTCCGCTGTTTCAGTCGCATAGATATCCCACAGGAATTGTACATTTTCCGGGATAAAAATCTTATACATCTATGAACTAACCATATTAGATGGCCATGCAAAAATCCACGTCAAATCAATAAATCTACAAACGAACAAAATTTTGCATTTTGATGTGATACATCTTTTGGCCTTTTTAAAATCTGCAGATTGAAGTGGCAATAGGCAGGCCACATCGCTCGAAGAACTGAAAGCTCGAAGACCGATGGGGAAGAAAGGTTCTTGAGTGGGGACCACCGGAAAACGCAGCGTAGGTAGGCCTCCCACTAGATGGACCGACGACATTGTGAGAGTCGCGGGCATCCAGTGGATGCAGATGGCGGGATGTAGTTCAGTGTGGAGGTTAAAGGGGGAGGCCTATGTTCAGCAGTGGACGTCTTCTGGCCGATGATGATGATGACGATGACATCTTTCTTGGCAGTAAAACCGACTCGTATGCCGTGACGGCTAACGATACGACGCTGCCGTAATGCCTGCATGAAAAATCAAGACAATCTGTTGTTAGAAATGTTTGTCGTGTGTCAAGTTGCTCGCATGAAAACTTAGCAGATCACAATATGGCACAATTACGCAATTACCAAACAGCTAAAGTTTCGCAAGTGTCCGTAGCACGTGGATTAACGCAAACGCGTGAGTCCGCGACGACCGCGGAACGCGCGTGTTTGCGTTCCAACAAAGGGTTCTTTGATCTAGTGGGCTTAGAACGGTCATGCGTTACTAACTTCTGGCTTAGTTTATTTATGTTGAATTAGAATAACGTTAGATTGGGGACGTTTTGGGTACTGACCTTATTTATTAGAGCAGTGATTAAAAGGTTAATTCCTAGTTATCTATTCTATGGTTAATATTGAAGTAGATTCACCTATATACTTTTTTTTTCGTGAATAATGCCGCGTTTGACCATCAACTATATTATAACTGGCTGCTTCTGCAGTTTCACACGCGTAGACATTCCTTCAGAAACTGTATATTTTTCCGGGATACAAAGTATCCCATGTAACTCACCGGCTCTCGAAATATACCCATACAAAAAATCGTATATTTATCAACCAACCATCGCCAGTCCTAACTTTTGACCAGCGCAGAGCAAGATTTTATTTCAGCATGGTTCATTTTTTAAAACTATTTTACAGGAATCGATCCCGGGATATACTCGTATATTCCAAGAATTTCATGCAAATCCGGTCGGCCGTTGCAGAGTTGAGTGAAAATAAACATAGTGACTTTAGTTTCTGATTTTAATACCTTAATCCTAACTATATGCTGGCGTGTATCTGGCTCAACGCATAAGCATTGCCATTCAACGCCACCGGCATGATAGGTACGCTGCCAACTGATAGTGGCTTGAGCATTTGGATTGTCTTTAGTCCTTCAACGGTCTATGGGCAGTCTGTTTATGTAGTGTTAGTGCTAGCTTGTGTTTTGTTTAGTTAATAAAGGCACATGCCCGGAAAAAAACCTAATATTATAAAAGCGAAAATAACTGTCCGTTCGTTCGATTTTCACGACTACGCCAATCTTAACGAAATTTGGCAGGACGATAGAATGCATCATGAGTACAGACTTAGGGTATTTTTTTTCTCTATAAAATACGGATAAACTGGAAATGACATGTAATACCTTCTGACAACACGCAGCGTAGGTAGGCCTCCCACTAGATGGACAGACGACATTGCGAGAGTCGCGGGCATCCAGTAGATGCAGATGGTCGGATGTTGTTCAGTGTGGAGGTTAAAGGGGGAGGCCTATGTTTAGCAGTGGACTTCTGGCTCATTATGATGATGACCTTGGGATAAGGCAAGTTACCTATAGTTTTATTATTGTATTGAAAATTGTGGGTAAAAGATGTCAGTTTGTCACAAATATTTGTTCAGCTAAGTCGTCTAGGCTTCTCATCTATCATAATCAGTTATGTATTAATTAGGTCCCAGGGTCGTGCTAATACTCTCACTCAACACATTAGAGAGAGAGTACCTGAGAGGCAGAGAGTAAATTGTCTAAAGCTGTTTACACAAAAGCTACTAGCTACTATGACATAGGGAGCAATGGTGGCCGAGAGGTAGCATATGCAGTTTACAATCTGATAGCACCCGGTTCGATCCTTGGCCATGCACCAAAGAATTATTTATTAGAATAATTTGATGCCTTCGCTCAAAAACGGCGAAGAAAAACATCGTGAGAAAACCGGTATGTCCAAGAAGCTCAAAAGTTCAAAGACAATTATGACATTCACCAATATGCAACTAGGCCAGTATGGTGGATTAGATCCCATTCTCTCTCTCTGACAGAAGCCCTGTGTCCCAGACTCCCAAGAGTGGGAACATGAAAGGCTGATAATGAAGATGATCATTAAGACAGGGTTTTTTATAGGGGGTTCGTCAAAAGGGTTGTTTAAAGGTCGGAAAAGTATCTGTGATGCCCGTGGTGTTAAAGATATCCATTATAGGCGACAATGATCACTTACCAACAGGTGGACCGTGTTAGCTTGATTGCCACCAATCGCATAAGAAATAGTTATACTCGGTCCAAGTTTCTAAGCTCTGACATCTGTAGTAGATTGTAATAGCTAAATGACAATCATATATTTTGATCACTTTTGCTAGGCTGCTGCAGCTTATATGGTCTAATGTCAATATATTAATAGCGTTAAAATTACAAAACTATTATTGTATTATTCGTATTTACGATGTCCATAAGACCTAAGTAAAGTATTTCTATATCTACCACTTTGCTGAGTGCTACCACAAAATCCTCTAGCGCGAACTTTCCAAGGAATTTTCATATTATCTCCTGTTACCAAGGTTTGAGTAAACAAGTGCCTTTGAGAGTTAAGTTCAATCGTAACTTGATATAACTTGAGCGAGTTAGGGTCGTGCCTGTGGTTTGTCTCGCCCTGACTTAGGTAACTTAGCGTAGATACCCAATTGGTTAGTTTTATCTTGTGGCGGCCGTAGCGCCTGGTTTGCATAAATTAGGAAACCAAACGATTGGAATCTAGAATCTAGTATACAAGAGACCGGAATGATTGATCACTTTTTAACACTTTCATTAGCTACACATTTTTTCTTCTTCTTAAAGTGCTCTGGTAAAAGGCACCTCCTGATTTAAATACAATTTAGCCTCAGTTATAGCTCTGGTTTCCAACTTTAGAGACGACTAACAATGCCAAAACTATACGAGAAGCTTGGAGGACCAACAAGAGTTTAGTAAAATGAGCACTGAAGGTGAAGATTCAAGGTACCTTTACTGCGCTTGTAAATAGGTAGTTCTTAAGATAGCTTTGTCTTAGGCTTGGATTCGGAAACGAGGGACAGACTTACGCTTCTTTATGTCAAAAGTCAGTGTTTACATTCAAATTTGTATTCAGAAATGTATGGAACAGTGCTTTATCTTAGTGCAGGCTAAGTTTAGCGTAAGTACTGAGTATCAACTACCTACTTGAGCCGATCTTAAAGCAGTAGTAAAGCGCCAACAAGCGAATAAAAGTGAAGTTATTATTGACATTTGTTTGACACGTTTGATTTATATCATAAATATTTTGTTTCACTCACTCCAGTATCATTGTATGTACTGACTAGTGCTGTTGCCCGCGACTTTGTACGCGTAAATTTTCATATAAACTTGCAACCCTATTTTCCTCCCTAAATCCGGCCCTTGCGCAAAATAACATAGCCTATACTTCAATCTGGCATGCTAATAGCTAAGCATATTCGTGAAAACCGCATTTAAATCTGTGTCTTAGGAGATGTGCGTGGACAAACAAACAAACAGACAAAAATTCTAAAAACTTTCTTAAGGTGTTTAGCTGCTTATTTTAAGACGAACTGTATTTTTTTTTATATCTCGCAATTACAGATTTTTTAATCTCTACGTTTTAATTTTATTATATGTATAGATAGATATAGAAAATAGATGTTATCTTTGTTGTCACTGAGTTACGTCTAATTAATAACCGGTAAAGATTCAGCTAAAAACAAAAAACTACCATATACAACCAACTAGCCTTAGCTAAGACCACGCAAAGTTTGTGACGAACTATGTTTCTGAATACAAATTTTTAAGAGCGACTTTCGAATTCGGGTCTTGGACCGTCTTACGTTTTTATCTCTGAATCTTAGCCTTAGTCCATTGTAGTAAGTAGTGTGTATGGGCTAGATGGGATAGTGATTTGTGATCGGAGTTCAATCAAGATTTATTGCTTTCCCGAGACCGATAGACAGTCAGACGTGCTCGTTTATCCATATGAGACATCTTCAATTTACAATTTCTAGTCTTTAGTTCGAGATTCGATTTAGTCTTTAGTGGTAATAGATTTGCTTGGCTTTATAGTCAGCTCAAGCAAAGAGTGCGGTGGTCTGCTCAAGAATAACCAATTTATTTTATGTACATGTGTTTACATAGATAATAATTTATCCAGTGTCCATGTGCTTACATCACATAACGCTAACCACACAAATATTATAAAAAAATTGTGGGTGAAGTGACTGTGTATCTTAGCACTCAACTCAGTACCAGCTGAATGGAATTGAATGAAATAGCTGCTAAATGTAGGTAGCTTGTACCTTGAATTAACATACAGTATTGTTATATCCCGGAAAAATCATAGTTCTTGTAGAATAGTGGGTGAAATCGATGGGCACTGCTAGTGTTATAAATGAAAAAGTTTGTGTGTATGTATGTTTGTCTGCATTCAACTCTGTAACTGCTAAACAGATACCCAACTTAAACATGGTATCTAAGATCTGTTTGTGAAATTCATGATGTGCAATTAATTATTGAGACTTGATATTTAAATTGAATTTGATGGAAGATGGAAGTAGTTATCTTGGATTAACGTATAGATTACAATTGATTTATGTATCTGGGATCTGGGACATTATTGCACACATGGTTATCTGACCCCAAACTAAGCAAAGCTTGTAATATGGCTGCCAAAGACTGATAGACATACATATATATTTTTAAATACATACTTAAATAGATATTAACACCCAGACATAGAACAAACACAAATGTTCGTCACACAAATGTTTGTCTTAAGTGGGAATTGTATGATAGGAAATAAAACGGCAAGGCCCTATTAGTAGATAATAATGTTATGCACACATGTGTAACGTCTCACATGGATAACAACAATTGAGGAAGATGTAAATGAAAATAAATCGCATTTTGTTTGTCTTAAATCAAACTTTAGGTAGTTATAATAATAACTGCGAAAAAATAGGTAAAATGAGATAACATACAGTATATGAAAGCAAATTTTTTATTCCATATATAGCAAAATCTCACAAGATACCACGGGTAACACAAATACTGCACGAGATCGTATGCACGGGCGAGAAACGAGAATGACATCTGGCTGGGACGAGCGACGTGGCGTCACGCGTTGAGCGGCCGTGCTAACTCTGGATTTAAGAACGCCTGAGTTAAAAAAATCGGTAAAAAAGCAGTTTTAGAGATATCGCAAAAATTATTTCATCAACATTTTTTTAATTATAGTTTGATTTTTCGATAAAAATGTATGTTGTTTGATAAAAAAACATGCTCATCTTCCTCATTGTACATGACGTCACATAAATAATACTTTGTGTACATGTGTCCAGTACCCAATAGTCTGTGTCATTAGAACCAACACACTAGAGGCACATTGCTTTTGCACTTTATAGGAAAGCGAACTTTTGTGAATTGAGGCAGCTATACAAATAAACAGCAAAATCCCAGATATTGCGTCCCTACCACGTCGTAATTCGATCATTTACATCATAAACTCCATGGATATCTGTATTGCATGGCTAACGACAAAAAAGACAGACTTAGAAGGTTATTAGACTACATAAGTTCACAAATGTATGAGGTGAATAGGGTGTCAATGTTAATATAAAGATTCTTTAATAAATAATAAAATTTTATTCGACTTATACATATTAATGATAACTACATAGATAGTTATTATTGCTATGTTAATTAAAAAAAACTTTACTGCATGTAGCTAACTAAATTTCTAGGTATCAAATCAAAATTAGTCATGCTAGTTTGATAGAAAAAAATATTAAAGGATTCCGTTTGATTCTAGCCCTGACATTTAAAAAAAACTTTACTGCATGTAGCTAACTAAATTTCTAGGTATCAAATCAAAATTAGTCATGCTAGTTTGATAGAAAAAAATATTAAAGGATTTCGTTTGATTCTGGCCCTAACATTTAAAAAAAACTTTACTGCATGTAGCTAACTAAATTTCTAGGTATCAAATCAAAATTAGTCATGCTAGTTTGATAGAAAAAAATATTAAAGGATTCCGTTTGATTCTGGCCCTGCTATATCGGTGGTGATATGATTAAATCAATCATCTTCGTATTGCGTATCTGGCACAAACGGCGTGTAAAACAATACCATTGGCGGATCGGATACGGCGAGTATATCACATGGAATCGACGCAAAAGCATGTTAAGTGTTACATCATTGGATGGTCAATGAGTCTTCTGCGTTGGACGCGATCCAGGCAGGGTGGAGTGCATCTGCTAGCGAGATGATTCACATAATTTTATATAATTCTATCTATGTTACAGATTAATTGTTACGACTTCAGTAATAACACAGGTATTTCATTAAATCATGCGTTACTTTGCTTCATCTTCAAAATTGTTTCTTACTTCTTATTGCACTTGACACTACGTTCAAGCGGACATACACTAGATATTGGTTTACGGAATAGTTTTGTAAACATATTTGTCGCCTACAGTTGCGCCACACCTTTATCAGATATCACAATTGCAGAATCAAATTTTTTCAATATAAGTTTTCATGCCATGAGCTAGGCTAGCAAAGCTAGGCGTCTTACTATCTTGAACCATGACATCAAGAAGGTTATGGCCAAACAAGATTTGTCAGTAACATTAAAAAAAAAATATTTATTTATTTTAGCCATACATAACTAGACGCAAACAGCACCAAACTTTTTTCTATTTTACGCTAATCTGAATGATGGGGCTCTTCGTATAATATCGAATTTCAAGATGCAACTGTCAATTGTTTTAGTATTCTTTGGTGCAAGAAATTCATAAGATGGGGTGAGTAGGTGAGCGCTCTTCTTCAAAGCTATTTCAAGCTTAGGGTCCTTTAAGCGACGATGTCGTGGGCTTAGGAGCCAAGACAACACTCAGTTGTCTCAAAAAGAGCAGTAGGGCAGTGTTGAGGGCTCCGGTTCATTCTTCTGGAGATCTCGGAGCCCTCTTGTCACGCACTAAGTCTAGTTACGGGGCTTTTAGTGGGTATAATCCTCCATAACCTGGCTGCACTCCAATGCAGACGGATAGGTTTGCAAGAATTACCCCTCAAAAATATGTTTAAAGGGACCTTTCGAGGCCAAGATTACCGGATACAAACATAAAAAGGTCGCGGACATGCTCTACCGTCATGAGTTGTGTAATTTTGTAAGGTTGAATTTACTCTGAATTAGAGCGCTCTAGTAGTCGAATGAGTGTGTTGTGCCTTTAAAGTCTTACTTTTAAGTATCTCGCTGGTTGCTTACAGTGGAGGCACGGCCAGATCGATGCCACTCGACGGCTGAGTTACCGCGCCCCTCCACACGGCACTGGCAGGGCATCTCCTCACGTTTATGTTCTTTGAGGGCCGCCGTAACTCCCGTTATTAACGATGCGCTGCCGTTCTCAGCACGCTCGAAATCTGTGGTCTATTGGAAGCTTGAAAAAAACTAAGAGTGATACAGTAGTAATAGGTTTAGCTTAAAGCGTATAGGGATTTATGATATTTCTGTTTTTTTTTTCTTTTATGAAAGAAATAAAGTTCAAAATTCCACTGCTGGGCGGTATCTGCTGGTATCTATTGGCGTTTCTCTTGCTGTGTTATTTGATTTGATCATGTGTATATTAAGTCCATAACATTAGAATTTAATTTCTTATATATCGATGAAATGTCAGAAGGTGATCTCATAATATTGAGGCTTCAAGCCTAAAGTTTCTGTTACTAGGGTTAGGTTTTTGACCTGTATTCAGGGATGGTTAATGGGTAAATGAAATGAAGTCTTCATTAAATTAATCATACGTGAGTAATTCCCGTGTCACGAGAATAAAATTTGTACTTTGATTTATTTATTTTATTGGGATAGGTTCGGTAACGGGCTACTGTGTAACATACTGTATATTTCAGCATAGACAAGATAGCATGTTTAACCTAAAGCCCAATTAAAACTGTACACAACTTATATAATTATAAAAATACTAGTTCCGCCCGCAGCTTTAGCGGCCTTTTTTTAGCTAGAGCCTATATCTAATTCCAGAACCTGAACTATCGACATTTCAAATTTTATCGAAATTGGTTCAGTAGTTACGGAGGTACGTGGTAATAAACATTCACACACACAAACTTTCGCATTTATAATATTAATAGTTTAGGATGGTAGGTTAGACACAAAATGTTAAACACGAGAGACTACACGAGAACATGTCTCTTATGTCTGTGTATAAATGTTGTGTATCATATGTGTAAATGTATTGAATGTTGGTAATAAACTTTATTGCTACACATTTTAGGTCATTTACATTTAATTTTGATCACCACAATGTAACTCATTACTAGCACCTGAATATAATGAGTGCATTGGAATCGAAACACGTGGAATTAATCCAAGATGAAAATTATTTATTGTTGTATTCATTAAACCGGTCCCGATGGACTCGCGTGTTCGAACATGATTCTGATATTAAAAAACTTTTTTGTTACATTTTAAGTAATTGACACGGTGTATCGTAGAGTGATAAGGTTTTACGCACGCTTTTTATAAATTGAAGGTAAAAAGCAAGAACCCTTCTAAAATTTGCTGATAAATTTTCAACACCAGAACAGCTTTTGATCAAACATAATTAGCAACCTGCTTTCCATTATAAAAAGCACACAAATTGGTGAAGCCGTAAAAAACTCAATACAACGAAGCTTTCAAGTCTACGACGTAATGGCATACGTTCCACGCAAAATAAGCTCTGAGTTTGTTTTTGAATTCGTCTTTATTACAATAGTGTTAAAGTTTTCGAAAAACAAACACAAAATTTCCAAATATGCACAGTATTGTCAACATACACGTGCGAAAGAGACAAAACTGTTTACGATCAAACAAATGAGAACTTAAAAGCCATTGAAACAAAGGTGTCCCTGCGTCTAATATGTGAACGGGAGCATAACACACTACCTCTTATCCCAATCCAAAGATGGTCTATAGTTATGGATACGAATCAAGATCATGTGATTTATGGCGCATTGATAGCTTAAAATGGCGTCGTTCACCACAGTTATATGATTTACCGAGATTATGGTGGATGGAGCTCCCGATTTATTGGTACCTATTGAACCGCATAGAAGGTATGTAAAGATGGCCACTGTGCCGCAATGAGATCCAAGATTATGTTACTTTCTGGATCATCCACTCTATGAAGCGTCATGACCTATAGTGACCACAAGTCCAGTCTCTTAAAGAGACCACGATTGAGTGAATGATGTTGTCCCTTAAATTATTCTGCGACAGGGACGATGCCAACCTGACCAAGTTCAATGCAGCTAAGACCCAAGCTTGTCTGTTCTCCGCTAAAAGTACCTACGCCATTCCAACTGGCTCTTACTTTCCGGGATGTATCCATTTTGACTGGCTTGAGCTGTTAAGTGATTAACGCTCAAGAGTACAAGTCGGTATGTTGATGTCAGCCCTTAATTTTGGCTCCTATATTGAGAGCAAGACTCAAATGGCTACAAAAAAGCTGGGTATCTTCTCGAATGAACGACGGTTCTTCACGTCGGAAACGTTTGTTTTCACTTCACCAACCACAAATTTGGTAAGGTATGGTATAATACTTTTTCGCATCTTTGGGATGGATCACCCAAGTTCCAACTTTGGACATTGGAGTCCATTCAGAAACGTGCTAACGTCGCGATTGAATCAGTTTCTTTTAGGCAAGCGTGCTCTATCGTAGATCGCTTCACCGCTTAACATCAAGCGAGGTGGCGGTTAACGGCCCACGTTTATCTTAAAAAACATAGGAAGAAAAAACTTTTTCTGTTCTGTCGTGGATAAAAATGAAAATGTTCGTTGATGAGCTTTATTTTAGGAAATTTATCGAGATTTTTGAAGTTTAATAAATATTAATATTTAACCACATACGACAACAGAAAGTTTAATTGCATGTTTCTTCATAAGTCTTTTCGTAATTTTCCTACTTATCTGATAACATGATGTATTTTTGTAACTTAGTATAGAAGAACACAAAAATAAATAACAGATTTCTCTCATTGTCTTAATGCTCTTCGAGAAGGAAAACACGAAAACATAATAAAATAGAGAGGTCATTTATCGTTCAACTTCCGGAAATAGGTTTTCGCGTCCAATTTTTTCTCTTTCCAGCACTAATCAAAGTAAATCGTGGACAGTAACGTCTTGAAAACGTAACCAGGTACTGTTTTAAGGTTACACCCTAAAACAGTTTTAACAAAGGTTACTAAGTTGGTGTATAGATTTCTATGCCACGTTTTGAATAGCAAGGTTTTAAAAAGAATCAAGCTTAAATTAAACATTAAAACCCCAATAAAAAGATGATAATTTTCAAACAGCTGACCTGATTTCTTGCGCCGTAGTTTCCTTTCAAACAATAAAACCTAAGTCAACATGAAGCGTTTAAAAAAAGGTACCTACAACTACCTCTCCAGGCTGGCAAAGCACCGTCAACACCGCTAGTGCTGGAGATGAATATAGGTGGCAGTTTCTGCTTACTAGGCGGACCGCATGCTTGTTTTCCGTATACTCTATATCATTTTTTATTTAGGAGTATGGGTGATAGATTTGTAAGAGCTTGATTGCTTCTATGTGTACATATACAGTTTTGAGGAAATTCTATAGAAATTAGACATAAAAAAAAAACCAGCAAAACCTCAGAAAAACTAAACTTTCTTCGCATCATAATTTGTAACAAAAATATGGTGGGTATTTGTCGCGGGCAAAGTTGCGCGATTTATATATAAAAGTTGGTAGCGCGTCTGTGTGTGTGCTTTTATCTCGCCACATTATCCTATTATTTCCCGGACGCCGTTATAATTCAATTTTGTGGAGTTGCCACCCCTGCTGGACCACGCCGTGTTTACATGGAGCTAGGGATGAGACGATTTAATGTTTACGCCGAATATCCGGCAAATTACTTACCTACTAGCTGTATGTAAGATTATTAGACTAAGTAAAACATCTCGACATGTAAATTAATGACGCCATGCATGAGGCCTTTGATCGTCATAGACTGCAAGTTTTGAGAGTCTACGGAAACAGATCGGCGTTTGGATGTATGATCATGAGTTTGTATGTTAGTACATTTGTGTGAACGATTCATTCAATTTACATGTTTCGGGAAAGTAATTCATTCCAATTATAAATTAGAATATTGGCAAAACGATCCAAAGGTTATATATTCGCCAAAAAACCAGAGTCACCGACATAGCTATTAAAATCTGCAAGTTTAAGTGGCAATGGGCAGGCCACATCGCTCGAAGAACTGATAACCGATGGGGAAGAAAGATTCTTGAGTGGAGACCGCGAACCGGAAGACGCAGCGTAGGTAGGCCTCACACTAGATGGACCGACGACATTGTGAGAGTTGCGGGCATCCAGTGGACGCAGATGGCAGGATGTCGTTCTGTGTGAACGTGGAAGTCCTATGTTCAGCAGTGGACGTCTTCTGGCTGGTGATGATGATGATCCAGAGATTGCCAAGATATAGAGGTCGTGATGTATTGTGGGTGTGAGATGGGGGAGACGGGGTCACCAATTAATAATAAAGACTGGTTGGGTTGGGTACAGTGCTCAGCGATGAATCTTACGACTAAAGAAGAAAGGAAGACGGGCTAGCTTCATGCGCGTAGTAAAGCAAAGTAATTCGTCTCGTATTTTTTCGTTATTTTCCATCCCATTTTCAACCCAGTTCTTTTCTTGTACACCTCATTTTTCTTTTTAAATCTCCATTCTCGTCTGCCTATGTGTAGCAAACACATTTTTCGTACAAGAAGTATTTTATAATAATGAAACAACAGCAACTAACAATTTCAAATGGTTATTATCAATAAATAACTCTCTTTTTACTTCAGAACTTAATAACTACTGACTACTTTATACGAATTTGTTTTTGAGCAAATATAGAACAAATTATGACTTGAACAAATTATTTTTTGTCACACAACATATTCCGATTTTAAAAGTGACCGGATATCAGATTTTTGTATATTTTTGCCGAATAACCTATCGCAGCCATGATTGAATATATGTTATAATACAACAATAAGTTAGTAATGGCTAAGTTAGGCTGCCATTAGTAGATAAGTGCTTTAAGATATTGTTACTTCATGAGAAAATCTTTTATAGAATCTGAAAATGACACTTTGCTTTATAAATTTTAATGTGGTATCATCTATAATAATATAATATACTAGCCACCCGCCCCGGCTTCGCACGGGTGTAAGCTCAGCCTTCGGCCTCGCTACAAAATATATATGTCACCCGGCAATAGTGAAGCTTCCCAACAACGAAATAATTGTTAAAATCGGTTGAGTAGTTTTTGAGTTATTTTGTTACAAACATCCAAAAATACAAATCTTTCCCCCGTATAATATTAGTGTAGATTAATAACAACTTTTAACGAGAAATTTTCATATTAATATATATATATATATATACATTTATTTATTTCGCATATCTCGTTCGCATAATAATTTTATTAATAAGTAACCAAATTTATCATCCAAATACCATTTCCTCGGAAACGGTTCTATTTGGAATAATGTATCTATTTGTTCATGTTACCATAATATCACGCGAAAGTATAATAAAAATGATGTTTTTCATATCCAAATCTTTCCCAGATTTACATTATGCCAAATAGGTTTTATATTTAGGTTATCCGAGCTAGGCCTACGGCTGATCTATAGTTTTTGCTCTCCCACTAGTGCATTTCATAAAGTCTGTTAGATCTAGAAATACTATTTACTCATAAATAGTTAGGAATTCAATACGAATTGAACACTGGATTTGGGATTTGCGATTTATACTTCGACCAAAATAAAAGAATGGACGGGCCCTAACCATTGAACTTGATCAGTAAAAACGAGTCAAAACCGTCGGACATATACTTCAACACCTAATTATAAAAATGTACTGTATATATGTTACAAAAAATAGATATCGGTTTTATTTGTGTATTGACACTTCGGTAAAGCATACGAATTCATAATTTTGTCAGATGTTTCGTTATCGCGTAACAATAGACTCGTGTTTCACTTCCTACGGCTAGAGACCGACTGAAACAAAATGCGAGCTGGCGCTCATTTTGTAATCTTCAAAAATGCTCTTCTACTGGGCCCGTCCATTCATTTTATTTTGGTCGAAGGATTTATATATGAATTGGAATTTCAATTCAATTACTAATCTGTATATATAAAATTCAAAGTCCTGACTGATATATCAACGCACAGCCTAAACCGCTGGTCCTAGAGACATGAAATTTCGAGGGTGTATTCGATTTGAAGTGTATGCACCCACTAAGAAAGGATTTTTCGAAATTACCCCTAAGGGGATGAAAATGTGTAAAAACCTTAAAATTCGTTTTTGAAGTTACAGATGTGAACATTGGTATTGGAACAGTAATAATATAGATCTAAATTTTAAAAGTATAAAAAATATATTATATTGCATTTTAGGGGTGGCACTCCTACATGTGAATTGGGGATGAATTTTTTTTCCACTCCACTTACTCGTGTGGGGTATCGTTGGAAAGGTCTTTTAAAATGAAGGTAAGGTTTGATACTCGTACATCACTTTTTTTATAAAGTCTATACTTTTCGAAATATGGCTCGCCAAAGTGGCAAAAAGTTGGTCCGCCCCCCTGCATTTCTAAACTATATGACATAGAAGATTGAGTATTACAATACAGATAAATCATATTTAGAACCTTCATTCAAATTTTTTTTTGAACATTATCTGATGGTGACTTTTTGAGTAACAGCGATAAAACTGTAATAAATTCAAAGCGTTCTAGCTCAAAGTTCATTAACCTTTTTGTGAAATGGTCTTAACAAATAATGTTTCTCAATCAGTTTTCTCTATGTTTAAACCATAAAAAGTAACATGATAAATTTAAAACATGAGTTGAAACCACCTTTGTATAGTAATAACTTATTAACCCTAGATTTAGACACTCCAGTTGTAAGTCTCTATTTGTTAGATACCCACGCATGTATGTTGGTTTGGTTTGGAGTTCTGTAGTCCCCAGTTACCATAAAAATAAGTCTTAAGACCCAGTGACAGAGTCTTAACAAAATTTTCACATAAAAAGTTTAAATTGCAATCGAAATGTCAGCTCAAGGACTCGGTAATTCGAAACTTCTATGAAAGATCTCATTTCCGTTCCATAAAGTCATTTAGGGGGGTATATCTTTATCTGCGGGGTATTCATCAAAAGTTTTGGTTATTAGGGGTTAATTTACTCGTGTATAATGCGGGTAGATGGTAATGATTGCGTTGAATGGAGATGATTGATGAATCTCGGACCGGGGAAAGTACTGACTCACTGTTGTCTGTAGCCAGCCTCAACGCGTAGAAAGTTTACAGAAAAACAGTTCCTAAGGTTGTTACGCGTGTTTGAATAATAATGGCCAAAAAGTGACAACATAGTATCGCAAAAAATTGCAGCAAACACGCAGCACTTTCTAGAAAGTCACTCATTTGTACAGCATCTGCTGGCATTTGTAAATGCTTGACTCTGTTAATTTTAAAGCGTATTGCCAGGCAACTTTTTCATAGAACACAATTTTCTAAAACACTCTATTCGGACGACAATGCATGTTTGGCGCTTTGCCAGTCGGTAGTTACCTTTAGAAAATTTAGCCTAAATATTAGGTTCCAGGCGCTTAGCAAGCTAGTGCTGCAAGTGAACCCGTAAGAGAGCGACACGCACACAAAACTACTCATATACTAAAGTGCTACTTACAGTTTTGCGAATTTGAGAGCAGTTTTTCTGTAGAATGTTCTAATCAGCAGCCTCAACCCGTTTCGTACCCCCTGGCCCGCTCAATTGCCCTGAAAGGCTGAAGGCCCTGTTTTTCTTGGGATAAGCGGGATTATTATATTATAGTGTTACAGATCACTTAGGTAACGTGGCGTGACATCTGAGAGGCTCCGCAGGGAAATACTGATTTTTTCAATTACATTAGGAAGGTATCAGAATCTGTTGTATGTAGTAGCCAGTAAGAAAATATCGATAGTTTCCGTGGAAGTGACATTATCTAGAGATCTGCTCTGGTTCTGCAATAGTCGAATGGTTATACGTTTTTAGGGTTCCATACCCAGAGGGTAATTAAAACGGGACCCCATTACTGAGCCTATGCTGTCTGTCTGTCCATCCGTCCTACCTTTAAACGGCTGTGTCTTTGGATCCATAATGGATAGCCAGTTGAAATTTTCACAGAATATGTAACGTTACGGCGGGTTAACTAAGAAATAATAAAAAAGTTCCAAGAAATATGGCCATTCCCCAACATGTACTGCGCCAGCGTAGTGGATTAGGGCCAATACTCTTTCTCTGAGAGAAGGCCTGTGTCCTAGCAGTAGGAAGATGATAGGCTGATGAAGATTATGATGATGTTGTCTGTCAGTGATGGAAAGAGTGAATTTAAGATTTTTATCGAAATTGCACAATCAGTTGACTCGGAAACAGCAATTCCTTTCAGCTTCAAGTTCAGAACACATTTTTACTGAGCATTGGAACGGGCATTTAATTACATAAAAGTCAACTCTGCGTCGTAGTTTCATGCTCCAAAAATTATAGGCACTTAGCTTAACAAGCTGCGCGAACTATTCCGCTTTGCCGGCAAAATGTCCTTGATTCGGGAAACTATGCGAGAACTATGCGCCGCTTTGATGTGCCGCCGTTCACGTACTACTGGTGGTGGAATTTACCAGATTTAAAATTAAGATAGAACTTTTAAATAACCACGAAAAACAAGCAAACGAGCCTTTTAATGAATGGTATCACTGACGAACTGCATGTCTATTCTGCAAGCTAAGTGAACGCGCAAGTGAAGTGATAAGCTAAGTGAATGTGATTTTTTCTTGCCTATTTCTACAGGTAAATGTCAAAATATCGAATTATAAGGGTGGGACTACAGTCAAGGGTGATCACTCGACATTTCTCTATAGTAATCGACAAGAAAAATACACGTTCACTTAGCTTATCACTTCACTTGTGCGTTCACTTAGCTTGCAGAATCGCACGGCTGTAGTGTTCAGATGAGTTGTTAACTTTGAGAAGTATTTGTGATACACCTTTTATGAATTGATCTAAGCTTCCAATGTCACTCTAAATCACAACGCGAAAAGCAAGGCAACACCGGAATCCAATAACCGATACGAATAAGACAAATTCGAGTAGCGGCTCACGTTTTCAAATCAACGCTTATAGTGGGAGCGTAGAAATGGGAGGCAGTAACTTCACCGCGGGTGGATTGGTGAAGATTGAAGGCCGGTGGACCACCATTCCGGTCTTTGCGGGTCTCATTACGTGGACGTGGCTAGCATCCGCTTACCAGCCTCTACCAATAAAACCGTTCGCAAATGAAACAAAGCCCGCAGATAGAGGCACAATGGTGTGCCTATCACGTCACTCAGCGCTCATCCCTTTTATAATTGAATGCCGTTTTGTTTGCGATCTGTTTCTATACAGAGTAGAAATGTCTACAGAAATTCAGTTACTACGAATGTCAAACCATGTACTTCACATCGTGCGCAGCGAAACAGCGCCTTTGTTACACAAATAACTATCTTACCCTAACAGCCTTACTTCACATCATCAGCAAATTAACGTTCACTATTGGACAAGGCCTCCCTCATAGAGAGGGGTGTTGCCATAATCCCCAAACTTGGCAGGCGGCTTGGGGATCGCAGTACGTTCACCGTGTACTATTAGGACGCTGCTGCCCATCCTCCGGTGGTTCTGTACGCAGTTTTAGGACATACCCGGGTCAGCCTTACTTCGGAGTCTTTAAATTACCCTGTCAACTTGTCGCTGACTGAAATTGTTTTTAATTGGGTACTGCAGCGTTTTAAAATGCATGTGGTTTGCACTGGGGTACAAATTGTTCGATTACGTATTTTTGACTATCTTCACAGCTCTATCAAGAGCTTGAAATTTTAGTGTCTTTTCAGGTTCAGAAACGACTTCAAAAAAGGGGGTTATCAATTAGTCTGTATGTTTTTTTTTATGTTTGTAACGCAATTACTCCGTCAATCATGAATTGATTTTAATGTTTTTTTCCTATTTGATAGGTATTTCAGAGGTGGTTCCATATAAACTTTATCGAAATTTTTCAACAGAAAAAAAATTATATACACAGATAACGTTTTGGTTTGTGGTTCTCTGCAGTAAAAGTTTCGATGAAGACTTCCAAAACCTGTTCAAATGTTATTTTTATTTTTTTTATTTTAAGTTTGTACGGTAGAGGCAAGTTGTTTTTTTTTTTGTTGTATTGATGGATAGAAAAACGGTTATTCATTGGATAAAATATTAATAAGAATTTTGTTTCATAGTATATTATAGCTAAAATATTAAATAATAATTATTCATTATGTACAACTTGTAAAATAGAAAATTAACGAAAACTTAAAACACTAACTAAAAACTTAAACTTTAGGTAAGCATTACCGTAGATTAACAACGTATTTTTTTATATGAATTAATAATTAAAATCACACCTCATAAAATAATCATTTAATAGTTAAATATGTTTTATACAGATCCTTATTTCTTATATTTACCCTTAATTGACCAAAAAACACGGTAAATCCCATTACTACGTGATGAGTTCGCGAACTGCCTATAACGAGCTAGATTGTTAAGGTTTTTACAAAAGTTCTCATTCTTAAGAATAAGAGCGTAAACTATGTTTCTGCAGAACTGTTTTAATTATGAATTTCTAGTGTAATTCCGCTTCTACTACACTACACTAGAAATTCATCATTAAAACAGTTTTGAAAGTAGAAGCGGAATTACACTAGAAATTCGTCATTAAAACAGTTTTGAAAGTAGAAGCGGAATTACACTAGAAATTCATCATTAAAACAGTTTTGAAAGTAGAAGCGGAATTACACTAGAAATTCATCATTAAAACAGTTTTGAAAATGGACTTCCGCAAAGTAACGCCTGATTCAATCAACTATGTTTCTGCAGATTTTCTGCTTGGTGTCGGTACTTTGCTTGGCGAGTGAGGGCCAAGAGCGGTCTGAGAGCGACGATAACCGGTGATTTACCGATTCCCTTCGCGGAAATATCGCCCTTCAGCCATGGCTGCTGTTTACAACGGCGCCAAATTGAATAACGTGGATAGTTCTCGCTGTATACCGTTGTCGATAAGGTGTGAGTTTACTCGGGTTGCAGAACGAAAATTCAAGAAAAATAGCCTGAAAAAAAGAGTGGAAAGTCTACAGGTTCCGGTAATTTATTGACTATTCATTGTGATAGATTCGATAGCGGATGGGGAGGAGTATTTTTTAACTCTGTACTTTTCTATAGGGTTTCTTTTGGCGTGGCTTATTTATGTAAGGTAAGCTGTAATTTAATCAAATTGGTGGATTTCTTTGGACTACTTTTTCAACACGCTTTTATTAGCTTTAACTTGTAACGAATTATGTTATGTAAATAAATATTGGAAGAAGATTTTAACCTACTCCTAATTCGTCGTATCGATTCGAAACCTTGCACGTTTATTTTTTTAATTTAATAGGTTTGCGTTTTACCGCGAACTCGCCTGATGTTACAATGATGCGATCTATGATAGAGCACGCTTGCTTAGAAAAAACCTATTCATTCGTGATTTAAACACACCCATATTGTAATCAATGGGGAACACCCATGCAGGCAGCATATTCCACAGTGTAGCAGTTCGTACAATAAAAATTGAATCAAAGAGCTTCGTATGTGTTTTCGGAATATCAACTATACAAAGCGGTGTACATTTTTCGTGCAGTCTGATACAAAAATAGACAAGCAAAGATGGATATGAACCTAATCCGGATGATTATACAATAGTTTGGTAGGTACCAAACTGATCTGATGATGGAGCCAGGTAGTGGTGATAGGGGAACTCTTCAATGTCTACTAATAAACTCCTAGAGCTTGGCCTCATTTGGACTGTTGTAACGAGAGTCATACCAAGAGTTCTACTATCCACGTACATGCAGACCCTCGTTACCAAATGTCATGACAAGTCGAGTTTGGGCTCATTTGAGTCATTCGGTCACATTTGTAAGCGTATTTCTGATATTTTTAACTTATTTTTTTAGTAATATGCTTATTTATAGGTCCAGGAACGGGTGGACACTTTCCCTAATTCGATACTTTTTTTCGTTCGCAACCTTCCCTAATACTACATTTTCTTGAATTCGGCACAATTTTAATTGGACACTTTCTTGTGGTATTTATGCCTTATTTATTTAGTAATTTATTTTTTACTGGCTATAGTGCCTTTATTATCTAAACAAAATAGCTTTCACTAACACTACAATCAGTTAGACTGCCCATACACCGTTGAAGGTTTAAAGATAATCCAAATGCTCAACCCCACTATCAGTTGGCAGCGTACCTAGCATGCTGGTGGCATTACTACGTTGAATGGCAATGCTTATGCGTTGAGCCAGAAACACATCATAAATTCATTTCTAACATTTTATAAGACGGTAGAAAATAAAACAATGTCATCTTTTAGCGAAGCAATTTATTTCTCTGTGCTCCCTTCCTTCACCTTCCCTCATTCTTGGCCTTTATCACTTAAAAGCTCAGTGACAAATTCCAACAAGTAAGCGAGCATTATCTTAATTGCTCACACTGGGGGCTATTGTCCCAACATTTTTCCTTTTCACTGGATATTTTAAGTACAGCCTTGTTTTAAACCCCCCTCC
The DNA here is from genome assembly GCA_949125355.1 of Agriopis leucophaearia. Taxonomy (NCBI): domain Eukaryota; kingdom Metazoa; phylum Arthropoda; class Insecta; order Lepidoptera; family Geometridae; genus Agriopis; species Agriopis leucophaearia. Next base: position 3,896,272 of record OX421262.1, read on the forward strand.
CTCCACAACCTCGCCTGATAATGTATTTTCTCTGTCTATTGTGCGCTGTGATTTGTCTAAATTATTCCGCTTTTTATAAAGCAAGCGGTAAGCGCAGGAGCAAACTGACTGAAGTTTATTATTGTATATTTTGTTGTAGTCTTCCTTGGGATTGGTTGTTCACAGTCCGCCGAGCGCCACTACATACCAAAGCTGGTAAAGGAAAATATTGAAATCTCGAAATGCCAGAATTTCAATCGAGTGCGTGGAATCCAGTATTAGGTTGCCTTAAAAATAAAAGTCCGCGTTCAAAATGTGTTCAAAATACTATACGCAGTGATACAGTGAGTGTGTTTTGTCGAGACTTAGGTTCGAGTTCGAGTTCCAGTGATAACCGTAGCAAAAGACTAAGAAAGATGATAGGATCGTTTTGTCTGTACCTAACTTTGAACTTTTTCACCAACCACCCGCATTCTTCAGTCTTCAGTTCTCAGAACATGGTGCGTCTACTACTACGCTGCGTCTTCCGGTTCGTGGTCTCCACTCAAGAACCTTTCTACTTCACTACACTATTAGAATATAAGGCAAGGAATTTCAAATAGCATTTATCCACAGAGCACAGTGTGCATGGGTCGCAGTTGCAGCGTACTCGAGTTGGTTAGTTCATAATGATTTCAGCAGTTTATACACAGTATTTGCAGTCGAGTGCAGGTTTTTCTGTTTTTCGCGTCGCTGCGCCGACTAGCCAGGGTTGGTTTACTTCCACGCTTCATACAATACTAAATTCGGGAGCATAAGTGAATTTTAAGATTGTTAACTTTTAAAAGACTTGAGTTTTTTCAATTTTGTTTCACAGTTAAAAACTAACCCCAGGATATAATAGTTTTTTCTTGATTAATGAAAATGGATTATATGCAACATGAAAAACTTAAAAAAATGCTTAAAATTTGCATGAAAACTGTCTAAATAGGTGACATGTAATAGTAAAAATAACCGAGCGAAGAAAGGTCTAATGGGAGAAGTCGGCGTTTCTATGCATGTTTGTATATTTGTTCGACGATAGGTTACGCATCGTGGTTCTGATCTTCATCAATTGTAGGCAAGTAGTTAATTTCCATTTTTTTTTATTGGCCACGGGCAAAGTGGGTTGCAAAGATATAGGGAACGCGAGGTCTCAGTTCGGGGCAAACAACTTGTAATTTGTATCTTTTTGTGGTTTTTCAACTCAACTCCATAACAGCATTAACAGGTGAACGTATTTGAATGACATTTGGTACAGAAGTAACTTTTACACTGCATAAACATATAGGCATTTTTTTGCCAAACCATGGCATGGCTTATCTCGAATAGCGGTAACCTTAAGGCACTGCTAGTTAGGCATATTCTAAACATTTCCAAGGTCTTGTAGTAATTACCCGTTCCAAATTAAAGTAATTACAAAAATAAACTGTCGAAAATCCCTACGTAAGTAAGTGTAATTTGTATAGACATCACCACATTTACCCAGTTTGTACATTTAGGATCTTAAAGCTCGCTTTAGGTGTTACCTACTCAAATATATAAAATATCCTCGGACAAAAGCTAGTATTTGCAAAGGTTAAGTAAACTTGCGGTCAGAAGGGCTAGCAAAACATTAAAACCCCTTTGTTCCGGAATGTGAGAATTGTGGATTTTAGTAGTTTTCAGTAAGGTGGTTAGCGGAGCCCTAGGTAAGGAGAGCGGGTCAAGTGTCGGCCGGTAGGGCGGGCGGCCGCCCAGCTACGCGGGCGGTAATTAAAACGAGCCTTCTCTCCAAGTAGGTCAGGTATCAATCGCGGCTTGATGGCATAACAACTCTTTGACCTTAGCACGTTCCACTTGTAACGACCCGGATGAGATGGCAAATATTCGACCCCGAATCATCTTGAAAGTCTTGGTTTCTAATGAGACTGAAGACTGTTTTTAGTTCGAATGCCATTATATATTCTTACGTTATATAAATGACGGGGTAGTTATAAGCATGCGCTATTTTGCTCGCGCGTTTCAACATTTTTGAAGAAGAATCATTGAGTAGTAAAAAAAGAAGTGAACGCAAGTTATTGCATACGTACTTAGTACGTATGCAAGATAACTTGCCAATGACAATCTAAACGCCTTAACCAATTTTGATAATTGCAGTGTTGAAAGATTTATGTAAGGTTCAGATTCAGATTCAGATTATTTATTGCTTCCATAATAGTACAAAGGTGGTAAATAAAACATTGAAATTAGTACATGGTTCATATGGACCCTGTCGGGCACAGCACAGTAGGAGTGAGGAGGACGGATACATAAAACTTTTTAATTGATATTCGGGAGTGAACAGATAAAGTTCGAAAAAATTTTGACTTAAGGTTTTAAATATGACCTATCAGTATTGTATCGCCTGATCGTGATGTTATCTTTTTGCACTACTTTTTGTATTTTTTGATGGTATAGAACCCTCAATGCGCACTTGCAGTTGGCCAGTTTATTTAACGAAATAAACTTGTGATTTCACAAAAAAAATGTTTATATACCTTAAAACGTTCGGTATTTGAACGTGTCCAAGTTTCGCGTGGATGCTCTTGTAAGACACGTAACGGATGAAATATAATGGGTTTGTTTATCTCGGAAAACTCACAGTTATTTACTCAGGCTTTGAAATAGGCCTAACGGGTTATAGGCCTAACAATTGCCAGTCTATAATAGGTTTAGTCAAAAGCCATGTCTAGGTCTACGCTTGCACGTAGAACCCTTTCAAAATAACAGCATCAAGTAAACTTGCCGAAGTGTTAAATTTACTGAAAATGTTGTGATGAGTCGAGAGCCAGTCCTTTGTTTTAGTTAAATGTATATTCAAAATGAGTTGCTTTAGAGTTTCAGACTTTATATTTTTGCATCAAAATATAAATTTATCTGAAAATTTGAATATGAAATAGGTTAAATTAAAATTTACTAATTGAATTAACACTCTCTATTCACGGTGCAATAGTTCTGTATATTGGATGGATAATAACGTCATCTCATAAAATACAGCATAAAAGGAATTTTATTTCTTTATTAAAATAAACAACCTAAATAAATCATCCGTTTTGGTCCAAATATGAAAGGAAAAATGCTATATTATTCTAGAACTTATCCGTCTCAGCATTTGTTATTATGGCACCAAAGCTGTGGAGCCATTATCTTTGGATTTATTTAAGTCAGAAAAACCGGTATTTTCATACATTTTCGAAGTTTTGGTCTTATGAAAGTGCCGACCATGAAAATGTAACCAAGGACAATGGTCCTACAGCTTTAATGTCATAATAACAAATGCTTAGATGGACAAGTTTTAACGGAATATAGGATTATTTTTGTTTGGCCGGCACTTTCACATTTCGGCCAAAAATGTATGAAACGTGGATGTGATCCTTTAAATTAAACAATCACACTAATATCATATTATGTGTGAAAGTTTGGATGGATTTATGGATGGATGGATGTTTGTTACTCAATAACGCAGAAACGCATAGATGGATTTGGATAAAATTTGGAATATACATTGCTTATGTCCTGGATTAACACATATAATACTTTTCATCATCATCATAATCACCGATTATCATCACCACGCGGGTGAGACTGTGGGGCGCAGCTAGTTTAAAATAAATAAGTGGTTCACCCCGAACAGTGACCTCGCGACCCCTATATCTTTGCAAGCTCTGGAGCGATTGATTTCATGAAGCATGTTATCGTCGAATCATACACAAAAATCACAAATACACACAAACGTCAATCTGTTCCCGTATACGCTTAGTCCTTCGCTTTGCTCAGTCAATAACTTCTAATCTACTGTGATTGATTTTCGACAAAAATGAAACTCCTTACAAATCTCTACCTGTATCAACAGAGATTGTGAAACGCTAGTGAGAGACTGAACATTGTAATTATAAATTCCTCAATTGGCGCCCGCTTTAGTATCGAATCACGTACCACGTAAGGCTAATTACGTCGTCTGACGTCACGGGATGGCGAATCAGCCCTACGAGTAAAAACTCCGCGAAGACCGAACGTGAATGCACGGCCTTAATCCGAATGTGGGTTAACGACTTTATTTTTTGCGTGCTGCGATTCACGGGGTTTAATTATTATTACCTATAAACTTGTCATTAAAGTAATAATGACATGTGAATAATGTGTTGTGTTCAAAAATTTATTAAAATAGTATAATGTTTTTGCTCCGAGGTATACACGTAGTTATTAAATAATCATTCATTCAACCATTTATAGGAATAAATAATAATTATACTTCCCTAATATTTGATTGATAGGTTTTTTTATCGCGCATAAATCCGCGTTTGGCTACCAACTCGCCTTGTGGTAAGCGACGATGACATGTGGTCGAAGAGCAGCACGCAGACTTAGAAGATAATTCACTCTGGCCTGGGTAATAATAATTAAATAATTGATAATAATTAATTGGAATGATTTATTTTAATGTATCGCGTATTTCAATGATCAGCAGTACCTTTGCAAATTGTGACCAACTCAAATAGAAACTATTCAAACAGTAATTGAAACATAAATGATTATCCCAAATAGCTATTGAAAATCCTTTGAAACTAGAAACTGATGCAAATCATGTACAAAGCAAATTCCAAAGAGATTGTGCCCGTGAATGTACAACATTCAATACATTGTATTAACGAACAAAATGCAGACTCGCATTCAATACCATTTAACTGCGCCATTTGGAGCCAAACTGCAATTTATGTCCATCGATATAAAGTTAAAACTGCTTTGCATACGGACCGATAGAGTACGTAGGGTAAAGTCGACACAATGCGGCAAAGATCCCAACTCTACTAGTTATTTACAGCTAAAGTTTTTTGGAGCCGAGAGAAATTCTGTACTGAAATAACTTTATACTTGCTGCAGTCACGAGCGCGCGTTTACTTTTCTTGTACCTAAGATATTTTTACCTGTAGACAGGTTGTGCCCGCCACCATATTGACTAGACGAATGCAAGGCACATTATCATACTCGTTACAGCCGTCTCTCAGTCACGCACTCTGAGTATCCGGCAACACATCGCAGCTAAATAAGTGTTTTAGCAAAAATAATTGTAACAAAATGCCTTTCTGTATCTTTATAAGCTAAAACTAGTAAGAAGTCTTTAGAAGTAAGTTTTAGGGTACCTAAGGTACTAAGGTAAATTGTGTTAATCAATGGTAATGCAGAGCGTAGTGTATTTAAAATAGTGGAGTTGGACTCTGCCTTAATATGCCTGTGTTCCGGATTGAAGGGCAATGTTTCCAGCGAAATTACAGGGCACACAGAGATTTGATATCTTATATCTCGGGGTGACGAGCGCAGTGCATTGCCATCCAGGGTTTTGAACTGTTGAAGTTCAACATTCTGAGTGGCGTTGAGCTTGTTATGGGCAAGCGTGAAGAGCCATCAGGCGAGCGAGTTCGCTCGTCTCGTCACTTGGTATTAAAAAAAAAACTACAGGGTATTTACAATTTGACAATTTTGAGCACTCTTGCAAGGAACTGTGCCTTACTGTTACCTGTTATAAGCGATTCAGTTTAGGTGATTACTACAAACCGTATCTCGGCGCATTAAGGTTCTTGTTAACGTGTTTTTCTGCACTGCGCTATTCCGAGCCCACGTTAATAGGTAGCTGTACGACCTCTGTACTGTGACCCCTGAAAGCTTCGTTAGCTTAGTTGATATTGAACCTGCCTTCTGCACTTGGGGGCTTGGGTTCGATTCCCACCTAGGAAAACATTTGTGTGATGAATATTTGTGTTTGTTCTATGTCTGGGTGTTAATATAAGTAAGTATTTAAAAATATATATATGTATGTATATCAGTCTCTGGCAGCCTTATTACAAGCTTTGCTTAGTTTGGGGTCAGATGACCATGTGTGCAATAATGTCCCAGATATTATTTTATTTTATTTACTGTAATAAAAAAGTTAAATAACAAGTTTATTTCTTTAAAAATGTTAAAAACCTGACATAAGTGTTTTAGGCGGATCATGTATTGCAAACGGTACACTCACAATGGTATACGAAACCTTATTTTTAGGATTCCGTACCCAAACAGGACCCTATTACTAATCCTACGCTGTCTGTCTGTAACCTTTTATCGGCTGTATCTTTCGAACCATAATAAGTAGCCGGTTGAAATTTTCACAAAATATTTATTGTTACGGCGGATTGAATAAAAAATAATAAAAAAACCAATTTTTTTTTATTAAAGATGGGTTCCCATACAACAAACGGATTTTTGTATTTGGTCTAATGTAAAAACGGTTCTACGTATAAGCATCAAACTTGGCATGATTATAGTACACATTCTTGATGAAGTTGATGCATATAGTACACATTCTTGATGATTATAAATAAAACAACAAATAATAAATACTGGCCAAGTGCGAGTCGGTGATAAATTTATGTTCACCACCAAGTTACGCAACGTTGGGCGCGGCCGGTATTTGGATGACCTGGGCGTGTTGTTGTCTTTTTGCACTATATACTTTTAAACCGACTTCCAAAAGGAGGAGGTTATCAATTCGACTGTTTTTTTTGTGTTTATTACTTCAGAACTTTCGACTGGGTGAACCGATTTTGATAATTCTTTTTTTATTTGAAAGCTGGTGCTTCCCGTGTGGTCCCAATTCATTTAACGTTTTTATGACGTCGGTTTTATATATTGATAATTATTGTATTTTAAGGTGGTACGGAACCTTCAGTGCGCGAGTCCTACACGTACTTGGCCGGTTAATTATTTAAAAAATCCTATTCAACGAAACTTTACATTAAGTTGTACAATTGTGTCATCCTCTCTTTAGTAGCCGCACTTTTGTATAACAATGACGTCAGAAGTGACCATCCCTGAAACTACACGAACCCATGGTCAACTCACTCACTGAACATAATAATTATCTGAACACTGAACATATATGAAAAACTGATTTCATAGATCTAATAGGACCAAAATAGAAATTGCCAGCTTACAAATAAAAAAAGAATCATCAAAATCGGTTCATCCAGTCAAAAGTTCTGCGGTAACAAACATAAAAAAAAAAACTAATTGATAACCTCCTCTTTTTTGGAAGTTGGCTAAAAATTGGTGAGGCGATCAACCCCCTAGCGCTTAGAAACAAACTACATACATACATACGTGCATACACACTTTAAACACAACACCCAAAATTTTGCTATGAATCGTTATAAAAATAACCCTCTACACAAAAGACTTTCATCAAAACTACCTTGTAACCATTCTATTAAACAAGTGTACAAACAAAAAGATAAATACTTACTTTAATTTTACCTTAAGAAAATAAAAGTAATTAGAAGTCATTTTCTCAAGTTGAATTAAAACTAATCTTCGAGTAAGTTAACGTTAACTTAGTAACTTAACATCAGTCTAAGAATTTACTAAGTGTAAGTACATGAACTTACTTTTGGCACTTCATTTAGATGAATAGTTTTCGCTGCGCTAAATTGATAAAACGCTACTTATAATTTATCTAAAGAAATATAAAAAGAGTTTCTTTTGACATTAATGCCATTATACAGAAAAATTATGATTGAGCTGTGTTTAAAAATAGTTCTAACTTAGAAAAATTTATTTTTACTCCAACTGTCTAGCTTTTAACTCGTTTCAGGTGATTTTTGCAGTAATTAAGTATTAGAAAAATGATTTAGGGTATGACAGATCGAAATTAAAATGCCAAGTTCAGATAATATTGCCTGATGAAGAGGTCTCAAGGGGTTGCGATGGATCACTGTGAATTAAAAAGATAAAAGTGAATTTTGCAAATGAAGTTGTATTTTAATTTAAAAAGGCTTTTGGAGATTAATTTGACTGAATTCGATTTTGAAAGCGTAGGCTTGTTTCTTCTTACCAAAGATTGGAACCCCAAATTGCAGGGTTTGTACCCACGGACCCCAGTATCAGATTAAATTCGCCACGCATCCCGGAGAGTTGTATCCGCCGATGCCGGGATATCAGTTCAGTATCAGTTTCCTTAATAATAAAAAAACCCGCTGATGCCGGTATCCGTGGCTACAAGAAATAAAATAAAATCGTTTTCGAAACTGATCTCGTACAGAGTTTTTTAACTGTTTTACTGATGAATTTCTAGTGTAATTCCGCTTCTACGTCGCTTCAAGTACAATAAGGAATTTGTGATAAATTTACCTGGTAAATATTTGTTGATAATGTTAATTTTATTGAGTTTAATTTTGCCTAACTTGATATAAAATATTAATAACATAAATTGAAAATTAACGTAACCTGAAACAAAAATTAATTAATTCTGACACATGAAATATGCTAATACTAAATCTGAAAATAAAAATGTATTAATTCTGAAACATAAAATATATATTAATTGAAATGACATGTGTTTTAATTTAATTTAAAAAAGTAATAAATTATACCCGTTTCCTTAGTGCACTTTGTCGACACGTGTTTCGCCTCTTCACGAGGCATCCTCAGGACGTGTTGACTCTTCGAGCGCTTGGCGCTTGGTTACTAGACCACGTCCTACGATGACGCATGAAGCTTTACACAATTACAGTTTCAGTACAGATTGAATAAATGTAATTAATTTTGTCTCAATTATTTCAGGTAAGTACGCGACAAATTCGTACCATGAAGAATGAGCGGGTGCCTCTTTGTAAGTACTTAGTATGTCTTCGCTTAAACTCCATTGACACACAATGAGTCATTAACATTGTTACGAATTTAAAATTATTTATTTTCTGTTTAGCGATCATTAATCTCAACTTCGGCTGGATTGTGTTGTGATTATGATTATTAAACTTGGTCTAAGCATTTATCTACTCTGTCAGCCGCAATAACATTGTAAAAAACTGAATTGAAAATCATGAATTCTGATTTGATTCGGTATGATATTTCGTTGCAGTTACACGCACTAGTTTACGGGAAGACGTCTTATACAAAAATTTATAACGGTAAATTTTTCGTTAATAATCATATAACTGTAGTGGGTCACCGTGATAGTTTAAAACTGTGTTATTGCAGCTGTCAGAGCAAATAAGTGCTTGGACCCAGCATAGCTGTATCGCACCAGTTTTTATTCGAAATCAGCTGATAATGGACAAGGATTGCTAACACTAAACCCATGTGAACATAATTTGCATGCTTGCATTCTATTAACCATTGTAATATGGTTAAATGGTAGGTACAGTGATTTACTTATAATTATACACAATGATTTTCGGTAAGTTTCGCTATTATAGTCTGTCCATTATGTCAATCGCTTTTTGACAGCTCATACAAAGTTGACGACATAACTATATAAAGCATCTAACAAATTATATCTCATACAAATAAATACGCTTGATCTAGCATTACCTCTATACAAGGTTACGTCCGTCAACTGCTTTTCAGGTTATAATGTAAGATGGCGCAAACTATTTTTTGCTTTCCTAATGGGAGGATCTTGGCGTCGCAAATCTTGTGCATTTGCCAGTGTCAAGTATTTGAACATTTTCAAGTTTTACTAGATATCGTCAACCAAGTCATAGTCACAGTCAAGCAAAGTAAGCCACGGTCTAATCTAAGTTATGTCCTAGTATAGTAGTGTAGACTTTACTAAAGGCTTCTGTAAAGATTTTAGAAACAAAAGAAAAATACATGTTACGCCTCATTATATTACTTGTCAACAATAGAACATTTTCACGAACGTGTAAAAATGATAATCCATAATTATTACAGATTAACAGTCGGAAAAAAAAATAGGAAAATAATGCAATGAGGCGTTACATGTTTTTTCCACATTGGCGCTAAAACTCAGCGCTAACTCTTAGTAAATTATAATCACCAATAAGACACGCGCCACAGAATATACAAAAAACATCGCTAATTAGATTTGGGGCCCGATTTTTTAATCACTCGTATGATATTTCACCCGAAAATATCATGCGAAATGATTGACTCACGAACAAAATCCCAAACAATTCACTTTTTTGAAATAATCATATCACTCGCTAACGCAACAAGTGATCTGAACCATTCGAATTTGCTTTCTATCAATAGAAAATCTTTCATTTTGCATGATATTTTCGTGCGAAATCATACGAGAGATTCAAAAATCGAGACCTTGGATTATCGTGGTGGCGCCATTTCCTTCGCTTACTAATAATCGAATCCGACGGGTAATAAATTGCGCTCGATATTTGGGGTTATTGTGGTAGTCAACTAAAACTGTTTATTTTTTAAACATCAATCTGGAAGTTATCATTGATGGGAACATCCGCGCCGTATCTATCAGCTGCAGCCCCGGATCTAGGGGGGGGCAAGCCGGGGCCTATGCCCCGGGCGGCAAGTTCAGGGGGCGGCCAAATTCACACTTCACGGATCAATGGACAACTCATCATTTATTTAACTTTGACCACGGAATAAATAATAGCACAAGTACAGCAATTTCATGGCCATATCAACTTGACCGATACCCTGAGCGCGGAGTGAGACGTGCTGCACGAACATTTATTATTCGCGAGGCGCGTAGGCATAGTTCAAAATACGCGCCCGGCTCCCGCTCGCCGGCAGGAATCGCAGATCGGGGCAGCACGCATCTGGTTACCATGAGTGCAAAAGAGATAAAGCTATATCCGAAAACTTCCTCGTCGATCTCTCTCCACGACAGTGTTTTGTTTTAAAAATGTGAGTTGTTTGTTTATGTTTACTATTTAGTAGTTGTCGATCTGCTGAAAGTAAAATACTCATTGTATTAGTGAAGACGCGACGCATCAATAAATCTATCACGGCTCATCGATCGCTTTTTTAGGTAAGTATTTTATCATAACAATTATTATGTTTTTTTAAGTTACTATATTTATTTTTTAAATTAAATTTAATACGTGCAATCACTTACGAACGTTAAAAACCGAAGCCGCGCGACGAAAATTGACCGCGACGCGGGCGGACGATTCTTTTACAAAAGGTTTTTATTGGCTACAGTTACAAAACTTAATTTAAGGAAATTAATCATAATAATCATTTCATGAAATTCTCGGGTCTAGCCCGGACATTTGGTAGGCATTGGTGGAGCCGAAGCCAACACCAAGAGGCCCTGTTGATTATAAAAAATACAATTATGGAATATGTATAAAAAGGAATATGAAACTATTGTACAGTATAGGATTAAAAAAGTCTGGGCTATTGAGGTGAACAACTTGTGGATGGAATAACAGATCTATAGAATGAGAAACGGCACCTGCCTTATCCTGTCTCATCTCAAAATATATTTAGGCAGGTGATGACTTGCCACCCACTGAATGGGCCCCACATAAAGGCTGCCGTATCTTGGCACCGGAGGGGCAACATCGGCGTAGGTGGCTAGTAATAAGTAATAATAATAATCATTATTATTACTTTTTGCGCGTTTACTTCTTTTGCGTTATTCCTACGCTGTCGACGACGACGGCGCGTTGGTACCTATAACTCGGGCGGTTGCCACGCACTTGCAAGCACTCATCGATATCATTTTCCTACTCTACTTCCCGCTCGTTAGCGATAGAAAATCGTATTGCACACGAGTTAAATTATGACAAGGCTATAGATTTATTTGCTGAACAAAAAGCTCGAAGAGTAAAATTGTAATTTCAATTCACAAATTTAATAATAATTGGTCGGGGAAAAAGTCTTTTCGTATTTTGTATGTATAAAGTTGTAGTAAAAATCTCATGGGTTGTACTGTTTGTATCTGGCTGGTTTTGATACCATTAAAAATATGACATTTTAAAAAAGGAATATAAAAAGTAAAAAGCAATTTCCCGCCATTTTTCAATTGTTTTTTTGTTCGATAAAATGAGTGAATCTAACGAAGAAATTCGATATATTGTGAAATTTTATTACAAAAAACTGAAAAATGCGACACAAGCCGCGAATAAAATTTGTGACGTTTATGGACCTAATGCAGTGTCATCAAGAGTAGCACAATGTTGGTTCAAGCGTTTTCAGTCCGGGAATTTTGATGTCAAAGATGCAGCTCGCTCTGGTCGCCCTGTTACGGATAAAGTCGATGCCATTTCTGAAAAAGTGGACCAAGATCGGCATATTAGTAGTTACGACGTAGCTGAAGACCTGGGGATTGACCACAAAACAGTTTTGACCCATTTGAAAATAACTGGGTATACAAAAAAACTCGATATTTGGGTGCCACACGAGCTCACTGAAAGAAACCAAATGAATCGTGTACTCATTTGCGATTCTCTATTGAAACGTAAAGAAACCGAACCGTTTTTGAAAAGATTGATCACTGGTGATGCAAAATGGATCACCGATACGACAAGAATGTACGCAAACGATCATGGTCAAAGGGCAGTGAAGCACCACAGACTGTAGCGAAACCCAGATTAACACGTAATAAGGTGATGCTGTGTGTATGATGGGATTGGAAGGGCATCGTTCATTATGAGCATTTACCGCCGGGCAAAACCATCGATTCGGATCTCTACTGCCAACAGCAGATGAGACTCAAACAAGAAATTGAGAAAAAACGGCCGGAATTGATCAACATAAAGAGTGTGGTCTTTCATCATGATAACGCCAGACCGCACACATCTTTGGCCACTCAGCAAAAATTTAGAGAGCTTGGTTAGGAAGTGTTAATGCATCCACCACATAGCCCTGACCTTGCACCCTCAGATTTCCACCTGTTTCGATCTCTTCAGAATTCTTTGGGTAGTGTTAGATTAACATCAAGAGAGGACTGTCAAAAAAAACTACTTGTTGCATTTTATTGATCAGAATTCCCAAAATTTCTACAGCAACGGGGTCATGTCACTACCTAAAAGATGGCAACAAGTTATCGAACAAAATGGTACATATATATTATAATTAAATGTAATTAAACTTGAAAAAAATATGTCTTGAATTTGTTTATAAAATACGAAGAAACTTTTTCCCCGACCTTATATATTTGATTTTTATTTTTATTATGCATATTTATTTTTATTTTAAACCCTACCCTGTTAAATATATATCCTACATATTGATAGCTGAAATTATATGGATGATAAAGGTGGAAATAAACATAAGTAGGTAGGCGGGGCGGCATTTTTCAGTTTTTGCCCCGCCTAAAAAAAATTGAAGATCCGGGGCTGATCAGCTGTTAGATATTTGTAGGTATAGATCAGCAAAGTTAACGTCAAGGGTAAAAACAACGGCGAATTAGATTTAATTATCACTTTGGATTTTAGGTCAAAAATATTGCAAAAGAAATTCTTCGGTAAAATCTTTCCCATCTATTACTCGACCCACGTCAAGAGCTTTTAGGCTTCATAAAAAATATATACTTACCTGTGAAGCAAGCAAGTTATTTATTTAATTCTTTAGACAAGATATCATCCATTTCAAACCAATATAGCAATATGAAAAAGATATACCCGATTATTTTATAACAATAAGCTATTTCTCTAACCACTAACCTAATAAACCATCGCACTGCTCACGGTTCCCTGGAAGTATTCCCACTCGGGATAAATCCTTCCCAAACAAAGGAAAAGGGCGTTCCCCTCACCACATATATCATCAGGAGAGGGGGTGAAGGTGGGAGAGGGGGGCGACAAGTAATGCACCAATATCAATTGTATTTCCTCTACGGTTCGGTTACATTATTGTTAGGGATTTATTAACTCGGAATCGGAGAGGTTTTTCGATTTTTCTTTTATTTTTTTACGTTTACAGTAAATTGTGAAGATGTTGGATGTATCATTTCTGTAGTAGGTGCTTTACTGATACCCAAGAATACAAAAAAACACTATTTTCTAAAATCTATCGACATACAAGAGAAATCATAATAAAAACTATATGAAATCGGTTAAAAATGGCTTTGGTCTTGCTGCCTGTTCAAAATAAATCCAGACATCAAATATATTTTTAATGTGTCCGTCATCTACATAAATACACCCCGTATTTATTGAAAAATAGGCTTGAATGTGACTGTCACCTAACCTGATGTTAAACGATGATGCAGTTCTACGATGGACCACGCTTGCCTAAAAGAAACCGATTTATTCGCGACTTGAACCCGTAAAATTGTCCACATTATTTTACGATAAAAAATATTCTATCATTACATCACAATTAGCCTATCATATTCTCTCAGAAAGAGAAAGGATGGGCCCTAAACCACTATCAGCATAGTGGTTTAGGGCCCAAGTGTATGTTGGTGAAAACGAAACTGCATATAATTTATTTATATCATAGGCCTACCTACGCTGCGTCGTCCGGTTCGTGGTCTCCACTCAAGAAACTTTATTCCCCATCGGTTATCGATTCTTCGAGCGATATGGCCTGCCCATTGCCATTACAACTTGCAAATTTTAAAAGCTATGACGGTGTCTCTGGTTTTTTGGTGAGTGTCCACTTTCCGGATTCTATCGCGCAAAGAAACTCAGAGCATAGCTCTCTCCCTTGTCCGTTGTTTGACTCTGAGTTTTTCCAAAAGGCGAACAGTTAAGGACCACGTCTCAGTACCATAATATGTCCTCACTGGCAACGCACACATTTATTTATCTACTTATGCACTAAATAAGTCATTGGTGCAGGTCAGATTGTTAATCGCACATGCTGCCGCTCGGCCACGATCGCGTCCTGTACATGTCGTCATCTCTTAGTTATGATGTTATCCGTGATGCCACTCGTACTAGAATATACCGATATCTCATTTATCAACATTCAAAACATATACGCAAACACACACCATCTACAATAGAGTCTTTTTCACTGAAGTGAGAATTTTTTCGTTTGTCTTTTTGACCTTCTGTCGTCGTTTCCATTCAAATTACAAAATAACTTTGTACAATACCAAGAATCCATAATACTCAGTTGAGTAACGAAACTTCTTCGTTACATTTACCTACCGTCACCTTGTTGTATACGATAAAACAAGGGCAAAACCTAACCCGGTGTCTTGATGTTTACGTACACGATAACACCCACATTCGCATTTCCATGTCGACACTAGCAGACTAAGCAAACATCTCTGCATATTCAGACGGCGGCGGTTTACCATATAAATTGTACCGCTTGACACGGGGGCTGATTGCAGCAAACATCCTACCCGTGGACGACCGCTTGCGACGGTCGGTGATACGACACGAAATACGATGGGCGATACGATAAACAACGAGAGGCATTTGAAGTAATAATAATATACAATAACAGCTGATATCGTGGTGTTTGACCAGTCCCAGCGCTGGGCAGTGCTCGTCGACTTTACCATCCCATATGATGGACAAATTCAACATGGTTTACAAAGTAACCGCTACATGGGATGGCTATCTCGACGATTATTTTGTCCCAATAGTCGTCATGGTAAATGCTAAAGCGGAAGCTGTAGGTGTACCTAAAACAATTTTTTTGAGGATGCGTCGGTCACTTGTCGTGTCGTTGATTCTAAGTCGGATTAGCGGTCCTAAAGTGCACTAGTTCCACGTGGCAACTAGTGTGGTCGCCGCTTCGGCTCGTTGAATATGAACAGAGATATGACTAACAAGTATTACTTATGTCGAATTATTATAATGTATACCTACTGCTTGGAGTTAGGGTGTCAATGATTATTTCATCATAATACCTTTACTGCTGGACGTATGCTTCTTTCAAGGTAATTAATTGAATCTCATCATGCCATCGCTACATTTGCCAGTTTGTGGTATCCACTCTTGAACACGTCATGCCAGTACCATACCTTCGAGCAAAACCAAGCAAAAAAATCACGTTTGTTGTATGGGAGCCTTCTTAAATATTAATTTTATTCTATTTTTGAGTATTTTTTCTATTGTTGTTATAGCGGCAATAGAAATACATCATCTGTGAATTTCAACTGTCTATCAAGGTTCATGAGATACAGCCTGGTGACAGACGGTCAGACAGACAGACTGACTAAGACAGACGGATGGACAGCAGAGTCTTAGTAATAGGCTCCCGTTTTACCCTTTGGGTACGGAACCCTAAATATGGCGTTATTTGATCGATTAAAAGGAGATAATGGCAAAACTAAAGCTATCCTTGTCTTAAAGCTTTTTTTTTTTTTTTTTTTTTAGTCAGTCATATTCTGGACTGATTTTTTTAAGGCAACCCATTGGCATTATATTTATTGACATATTTAATTAAAATTAAAATACTTTTCATCCATTAACCAGCTCGGTGAAGGTCGTTCTATGGCGGGATCTTATACTATGAGGAACCTTCTGACGAAGCGAGCCGTGTCGAACATGACTGCTTTCTGACAATGCGTGCCGTGTCGAGCATGACTGATTTCTGACGAAGCATGCCGGTTCGAGCATGACTGCCTTCTGACGATGCGTGCCGTGATGAACATGACTGCTATCTGACGATGCGAGCCGTGTCGAGCATGACTGCCTTCCGACGATGCGAGCCGTGTCGAGCATGACTGCCTTCTGACGATGCGTACCATGTCGAGCATGACTACTTTCTGACGAAGCGTGCCGTGTCGAGCATGATTGCCTTCCGACGATGCGAGCCGTGTCGAGCATGACTGCCTTCTGACGATGCGTACCGTGTCGAGCATGACTGCCTTCTGACGATGCGTGCGGTGTCGAGCATGATTGCTTTCTGACGATGCAAGCCGTGTCGAGCATGACTGTCTTCTGACGATGCGTGCCGTGTCGAGCATGACTGCCTTCTGACTATGCGCACCATGTCGAGCATGACTGCTTTTTGACGATGCGTGCCGTGTCGAGCATGACGGCTTTCTCTATCAAGTATGTTTTTTTGTCACATTGTAAAAAAAATGATCTAAAATTACCACTTAAATCTATAATTATGAATTCATGAAAATGTTCAAAGATGTCCCCGATTCAAAGGATCATCTTTGAAATCGTGAAATTGTCCTTGATTAACTTAATATTTCCCCGTATCTCAGCTAGGTAGTAATTTTAATTTTAATCTCTCTGTAAATTCCATGGATTTGGAAGGCTTAATATTTCCATAATAGTAAATAACTCTAGATGAAATTCTTGATAAAAGCATTACGACAACAAAAAATTATGGAATACAATTTTTTACCTGACCAAGCGGCAAAGCTAATGAGAGTTATTTTAATCAGGTTGCAGTATTATTTATTTAAGGATGTGTCTATAAAGGCTTAGTGCTATACTTTAGCGATACATAAGTTCAGCGAAAGTTAATGGTTGTCTAGATATTTCACCTTTAATGAGAATTTGAAAATATACTCATGTTTAAACTATAATTTCTATAAGTGTGTATGTAAATTTATTTTAGTGAAAATAATTATACGAAAACAACTTAATATTGAAAATAAACAAACAAGTTCTAAAATATTTAACTAAACTAATTTAATATTCCGCTGCTTGCAGGCATCGTACCCAAGATGCTGGCTGCATTGCAGCGTTGAATTGCAATGGTAATGTGTTGCTCAAGACATCGGCCAGCATTTTGGTCACGAGATGCTTCGAACTGGAGTTCGAAGTTGCTAGTCTATCGGTTTTTTATCGGATACATTTTGGAGAGTGTGCATCTGATCTGCATGATTTAATTCCCTCCTGCCCTTTTTTCTATCGGACTGCCAGAGTGGGCACGAAAAATTGACACCGCTTTATGGTTGACATTCCGAAAACCCGTACGAAGCGCTTTGATTCCACTTTTATTGTGCGAACTGCTAGTTTGTGGAATGCACTGCCTGAATGGGTGTTCCCCGATAGATACAATCTGGGTGTCTTCAAGTCACGAGTGAATCGGTTTCTTCTAGGCAAGCGTGATCCACCGTAGGCCGCATCGTCGCTTAACATCAGGCGAGTTGGCGGCCAAGCGCAAGCCTATTCTACAATAAATAATAAAAAAAAAAAAACTGAAGTTGATAATCTTTAAAAATATTTTTAGCTTCTGGCCCCCACGAATGGAAAATTTCAACCCCAAAAGGCTCAAATATATAGCCACTGGAACAGCCTTATTTTGCTTTCTTGCAAGATAAGACAGCGCAATAGTATCAAAGCAAGTGATGTCCCATACAAACTGCCGAGGTCCAAAGAATCGAGGTCATACCGTCCGGTTTTTACAAGCTTTTAATTAGTTTCACCTGTCTGTCTGTACTTAATCAAATCTTGCAAGTTAAATTTGATCCGCTTCCCGGTGTTCGATTGAGCTGAAATTTGACATACTTGTCAAGTTCCGATGACAATACTTATGGTGACAGCGAGCTGATTTTATCATGGTGACGGTGGACAATGGCACTCCTCGATGGATCATATTAGACTGTCAGTGTTTGGGCACATTTTGATCAGCACACCGTTCCGATCACTAATTTCATAAAAGCTTGGTTTGAATAACCACGCTACGTACGAGGCCACACGGTTCAAGAACGGCAGTGCAGTTGGCGGTGGTAAAATCCCGGCGGATGATGTCATTAAGGCTGATATGGATATGGAGCCGCGCTCCTTGTGCAGGAAAGCCCGTGGTGACCGAGCTAGTCAACACCAACGCCATGTGTGTATGGTTGCATGTTTCAACCTACAGTTTAGACGTCTAAACCTACTTTCATAAATGAGGTGTTGATAGAATATCGCAGGTTTAGGGATGATCACTGGATAGGTGACGACATCATAAATACTATATGGAGGCCTGTAAAGCGGAGATGAAAAAAATGCACGTGAATTTAATGTATTTTAAAATTAAAGTTAGGTAGCGTACATCATTTTTTGTTTATGTATACTGTAAGCGAAATAATTATATTTTCTATTTATAACCCCCGATGCAAAAAGAGGGGTGTGATAAGTTAAACGTGTATATCTATGGCATTGTAGCTCCCAAACTGTTGAACCAATTTCAATTTAGTTTATTTGTTTGAAAAGTGACTTGATCGAGAGCCATGATTCAAGAAAATCTATTTAGCCGTTTGAGGATTATAACTCTCTTCGGGGTTTTATTAAATATTCAATTAAACATACAATTTGCTTGTTGAAATGACGCATTAGACTAGAATTTAAAAGTACAAAGCATTTCAAAAGTACCATACTTTTGAATTTGCTACAAATTATTTTCTATTTCACTAGGAAGCAATGACCTTACGCCCAACTCTAAACGCGGGCCCGAATAGGTGCAGTTTGCAAAATCACGCGACCGCAAACCGTATCTCGGCGCGTTAAGGTTCGCCTGATTTTGCAAACTGCACCTATTCGGGCCCGCATTTAGAGTTCGGCGTGAGGCTCCAGGAACTTTGGTGTGAAAACGAGAGCTAAGTGGGCCTCATATCCGCTGGCACATCAACGACCTACATACATACATGGCCGCTCTGGGAAATACCTAACGACGTGAGTAAATGCCTAGCGAGTTAGGTAAACACTTAGCGAGGTGGGTAATAACTGTGTCGCGGAGAAATTCCTCGGGGATAATTACTATTGTAGGTATACACGATCCGAATAAACAAGATAATTTCTTGTGTTTTAGTTTAATTTTTTGCTTTTCACATTTGTAATTGTTCTTATTTTAGCTTACGAAGTTGAAAGCTCAAGTTTGATCTTGTTAGTACTCTAAAACTTATTCTTAGAAATATATGGAGTAAATTATTGCTAAATAAAGTTGAACATAAGTTTGAAAGTTTGACTAACTTAATCAAGTCAATAAAAAATCTATTTGAGTTAACTATATATCTCATCATAATCATCGGTATCAGCCTATCATGATCCCTGAGATGGGCCCGATCCATCATGCTAGCTCAGTGCATGTTACTGAATAAAAATGTCTTTGAACTTATGTAGTTCTTGGACATATCGTTTCTCTCACGATGTTTTCCTTCACCGTTGTTGAGCGATGGTTTTGAAACTGCTCATAATATATTTAAGTACTATCTCTGGAATCTGTAATCTCTAAGGATCTGGTGTCTTAATATTTATGAAATAAAAGTTGTAGTTGGTGATGGTTTTAGCCCAACTACGCTGCCAACTGGTAGGCTTGAGCATTTGGAGTTCTTGCGAGCTAATGAACAGATTCTGAAAATTCTTTCATCGAAAAAAATCTGGGATGAATGACTGTGCTGATGTTCAGAGCCGGGAAAAGTGGAGAACAAAAAGAAAAGTCTTTGTTATCTATCAAAGTGACATAGCCTAGGTTAGGTTCAACAAACACACAACAAACTTTTTATGTGGCAAGTGCCTTTATTAACTAAACAAAATACAAGCTAATACTAACGCTACAAAAACATTTAGACTAAAGTTATAAATGATTATTTACGGGATATTTACCGTGGTAAGGTTGCGGAAGGAGCTCCCGATATTTCAGCGCAGTTACATGCACCATGTTCACGGGAAGACTGAAGAATACGGGTGGTTGGTGAAAAAGTTCAAAGTTAGGTACAGACAAAACGATCTACCCTCTTTCTTCGTCTAAAATAATCATATAACTTTAGTGAACAACCGTGATAGTTTAGAACAGTGTTTAACATTTAGACTGCCCATAGACCGTTGAAGACCAGTTGGCAGCGTACCAAGCATGATAGATAGATAGGTGGATAGATTAACTCTTTATTATTCACACCTCATACTACGCAAACAATATTTAAAAAAAAACATGCTGGTGACATTACCGCGCTGAATTACAATGCTTATACGTTGAGCTAAAAATACGCTAACATTTTGGTCACGGGATTTTTTATCTTCAAAAATAATGAAAATGCGCTATAGAGATGTGTTGTAATGTTTATATTATAAACATTAAAACATGTGTTCAAATCGCCAAATTTCTAGAGATATCTCTGTTTAGTGAGCGCGGCCTTCAAAGTTTGTCAAGCTGCAGCTCAAACCAAAAGTGACTGTAAGTAAAAGTAACCATATCATGAGCAGCGAAACGTTCTCCAAAAGTACGTCAGTTTCTTGCTCACAGTCAATAAACCTAAAGAACTCTTCCCTCTGCCACTTGCATACACAAGACGAGACAGGGTGATAAATTATCTCCCGCCCCATAAAATATGGGGCAAATAAGGAAAACTGTACGGCTCCGATGGCGAACGATTAGCAGTTACTGCCTAATGCATCGATAGATTAATCCGGAGTTCACTTCCCGTCGCTTACCACCAGCTATCCGGTACGTGGATCGAAATGTATTAATATTTATGAAGGGTTGGATAAATGCGATGTGGTTCAGTATGTAATATCCTAAGATCAGAAAACAAGAGTGATATTTTTTTATGATACTGAGTGACGAGACGAGCGAAGTCGCTCGCCTGATGGCTCCTCACGCTTGCCCATAACAGCTCAACGCCACTCAGAATTTTGAACTTTAACATTTCAAAACCCTGGTTTGCAATGCACTGCGTTCGTCACCCCGAGATATGACTGTTTAACTGCCCCGGTGGCGCAGTTGGTAGTGAACCTATTTTCTGAGCTTGGGGGGCGTGGGTTCGATTCCCACGTAGGACAAATATTTGTGTGATGAACATTTGTGTTTGTTCTATGTCTGGGTGTTAATATCTATTTAAGTATGTATTTAAAAATATATATGTATGTATATCAGTCTCTGGCAGCCATATTACAAGCTTTGCTTAGTTTGGGGTCAGATGACCATGTGTGCAACAATGTCCCAGATATTTATTTATTTATTTATATAAGATGTCCAATCTCTGTGTGCCCTGTAATTTCGCTGGAAATATTGCCCTTCAATCCGGAACACAGTAGTGTATGCACACTACTGTTTGGCGGTTGCATAACTGGCAAAGGTGTGGTACTTCCCCAGGCGGACCCCTGCAAAAGAGTCCTACCACTACAATATGGTAAGGTGGCGTGGCGAGTGAACGCATTAGACCCAAATCGGGCTCGAGTCTTTAGTCGAACTCAGCCTTGAGACGACCTTACCACAGCCTTATTTGCATGTGGACTATTAGTTAGTTCATTAGTGTCGCTACAAGTTTCTTTGCGTGAAAAATGAGCAAGCGTGTAGTAATTACAGTTCTCATATTTTTTTCCGACGAAAAGAGCAAGAAAAACTAGATTTTTTGGCATTCTCATTTTACCAAATACAACGATCTATAGAAAATTAAATTTTTGTTATAAATAGACCTATATTTTTTACAGAAAAAACAACGTTGACAAACTCGACATATCAACTTGTACTTCCAATTTACATAAGTAGTTTTTCGTAAATCTCTATTAGAAAAAGTTTGATTATTGATTGTGCCATTGTTAAATTACTGACATAAAATAAATAATTTTGATAATATTGTTTATTTTTCATTTTATGTCCCATAATCCGGATACGTAAAATTTTCGTTTGTGAAATATGATCTTTTTAACACGCTTTTATTGGCTTGGTATGTATCTATGTTAACGGAATCTTTGGACGAGATTTTCACCCCTTTCAAAACGATGGATTGATTTGAAGCTTTGCACACTTATTAAGGACCGATGACAACGCAATAATCTAAATAGTTTGTCTTATCCTTACCAGGATCTTCAGGATTAGCAATTTTAAAGCGTGTTTTTTAGTTTTTTAAACTGCGAGAATTATTAAAGTAATAAACATGTCTCACTCCAGCTGAAACCTATCCTTTAGCTTGGTGAGGTTTTAAAAGAAAATTGTCTATGATTTATTAAACACAACATTCAGTTACATCGACTAAATTACTTAAATGTTTTAGGATTTACACAATATACATGTGAAACATCAGGAGTAAAAAAAACATAGTCCTCAGAATGTACAAAATAAAAACAGCGTGTAATAAATAATAAACAGCCCTCTGTAATCTAAGCTCTAAGCAATAAATCTCGTCAAGATCAGCGAAATATTTTTACGAGAGCTAGAGGCTTGGAACCGTCAGTTCCTGGAAAACCCTGTAAACAACGTCTAAGCAGAACATGTCAAGTCTCAGGTTTTTCTTGGAAGAAGGGACATTCAGGTTGTTTCTTATTTAACTTGTGAAAGGGGTGCCAAAAAATTGAGAGCTAAGCAAACGCGGCGGAAATTTTGCGTCATTTTCAACCAATTCCAAAAAAGAAAGTTCTTCGGACTGTATTTTTGAGACTGTAGCTTAGCTGATCATGAATCAATTTTTTACTTAAAAAAAATATTTAATTGGTTACAATCCAAGGATGGTCGCATTTATGGGCACTATTCCTTCTATTAAGGGGCTTTTTGGGTTCCGTAGTACTGCGAGGACTTTTTAATGCATGAAGCTTTGCACAATTAAAATTTAAGTACAGATCTCAATGAAAAATATAATTTTAAATTTTAGACTTTGGAATAGGTATGTGATATTGGTATATTTTTTTAGCGGCACCTCCTTGAATGGGGTATCGTTAAATAGGTCTTTTAAAATAAAGGTAAGGTTTCATACATCACTTTTTTCTCAAGGGTATACTTTACGAAATATGGTGGAAAAGTGGCAAAATGTTGGGCGTTTCTAAACTAATAGACATATTAGTTATTTTTGTACTTGCATATAAATAACATTAACTTACCTCGTGAAGTTAGCTTTGACTTATAAACACTTAAGCACACGTTTCCAGCTAGCAGGCAGGATTATTATATTATGGTAGGTGGAAAAAAGTTTCATTGAAAGCGGTAACCGTTATAAACCGCTCTAAGAAGGGGGACGTTTTGTTTTATACGCTCGCGTACTAGGCAGCCTCTACATTACTCAACACCTACTAGGAAAATGTAAAATGCGAATTTATGTTATGGGTTGTAGGGTAGGTATTGCATATATGTTTTTTGTGACACGTAACGTGTTCATAAACAGAAATCTCTGACGTGAAACGTTTCTAAACTAGGCTTCTATTTTTTTTCTCGTGACTCAAGGGTTGTATAGCCAAGTATTGTATACACTCAGAAAATAATAATAAATGGAAGCGTTATACTTACTGTTTCCCCTTTTGCATTTGCACCCCCCTTGGTCGTCCATTTGATCACATCATTTGCAGTTATGTGCGCTTAATATTGAAGTGTACGTTTGTAGAACTAGTAAGAATATGTCAGTGTGTGCAATACGTGTTTACCTCGCCCCCTTCAGTTTTTGGCAGACTTTTTTCGGTACTAGCTCGAGTTTAAAGGCAGATATAAACTATATATTATCAAAGAGTATACAGGATTACGTGGAAAGGATGTACTGATCCGAAAAGGGACCGTAGTAATGAACTCCTTAGCAAAATATCATTCTTCACTCCGTCAAACCGATCCAGACGCAGCCCTCTTTTTAATATATCCTTTGCTAAGACTATTTACAAAAAAGTTCATTTCTTCACAGGACCTCTTCTTTTATGCATATATTTTTGTTGCATAATGATTTTGAAATATTCAGCGATAGTGTGTGCGTCATACGCACACTTAGCTTGACAACTGTTTGATTCTCAAACTTAACCTCTATACTTGTGTATCGAAGTGAATTTACTCATAATCTTATTTATCTATACTATTAGTTACTGCTACGCTATATTTTTTAAATTTCATCCTTTTTTTTCTATAGGCGGACACTTGTAATTGGCCCAGTCACCTAATCTATTTTTTACTTTACTTATATCACAGAATAAGTACATAAAGTACAAGTACAGAAGGTTTTACTCCGCAAAAGCATTTTAATAAGTAGCGACTCTTACTACCACACAATAAAGTCCAATTCAGGACGTGCGAGCGCTAACTACCTATTGCTATATTAACCTAGAAGTTGCCTCTCTGTCTATCGCGTAACTCGTGTCGCGTTATCTCTGTCTATCGCGCTGCAGCGGGCACGGCAAGTCCGACGAGACGACTACTTGTAGCTTCATACCTAAAGTGTGGAGTGCGCCAGGCTTGCTTATATACTATTAGGCTGTAAGATTCCCTAAAACTGCAAAATAAAATAAATAGTAAATATCATTATGAACAAATTTACTATGGGAGCAAAATGAAATCGTGGAAAAAAAAAACAACTGTCCCATAGAAAATGGTCATTGACACTCGACAAAAATATTATAGAACAGCTGGTATTTTGTTGGCGATGAGAAAATTGTATTGAGGTGTAAAAATTGCAAGGTAAACCACATAGTACCCCTTGTCTATACATATCAGTACTTTCAGGTCCTTACAAACCTGATTTGTGAAAAATTACTACCGGTAGGTCACCATGTCTACTTGGATTCTCGTAAATCGGTAAAAATAGTAAATGTGGAGCGCACGAAAGTTCGTTTTTGTGACACTAGCTAGGAGTTATAGGGAGGATTTTTGTCCCTTACCACTGAATATTTTATTCTCTAGCTCGTACATAAAATATAAGTAGAATGTACGAGTCAAACGTAAAGAATTGTTTCTTTGATTGTTTATTTTTGTTTTTACTCATTATTTATTAATAGTTTTGTTAACTGAAGAAAAAAGGAAGAGGTTCTCAAGTAGACGCGTATAATAATATATTTTTTTCAAGTGTTATGTGCTCGTTTAAATAATGAATGTTCCTTTGAAATGTTGCAAGTAGTAAAATTATCATAAAATGCTGGCGTGTATCAATATGGCTCAACGAATAAGCATTGCCATTCAACGTGGTAATGCAGCCAGCATGCTGGGTACGCTGCCAACTGATAGTGGGCTTGAGCATTTGGATTGTATTTAGACCTACAACGGTCTATGGACAGTCTAACTGTTTATTTAGTGTTAGTGTTTGCTTGTATTTTGTTTAGTTAATAAAGGCAGTTCCTCGTAAATTTTTTTAATCATAATATCCAGTGAGATGTGATAATAGAGATGTTATAGGCGAACACTACTTTAAAAACTAACTAAAAGCTGCTTATCTATTCAGCTTCAATAAAAATACTGTATTAGAAACGTACTTGAAATTAACCATTTTTCTTGTCTCTCACAGTGTTTGTGGTTAATAAAGACGCAGGAAGGCATGTTATTACAATTATTTTTGTTGCTGTGTTGCTGGACACTCGGAGTGCGTGACTGAGAGACGGCTGTAACGAGTACGGTAATGTACCTTGCATTCGTCTAGTCAATATTGTGGCGGGCACAACCTATCTACAGGTAAACATATCTTAGATAACACTCAGTTTTTTTGCGATTTCAGTGTTAATCCCACTGTAAAAGTTGTTTATAATGATGAGTATAATGATATCCTGGAATATTTTCGTCGTCTTGAGATACACCCGGTATATAGTAGGGGCTAAAACTCTTAAAGCCAGGCTTTTCCATGAATTTCCGAGCTCATCCGCGGCCGCGCGGAGGACGTCTTTGTTTTGACATTATCTTCTAAAACACAAATGAGGTTCAGCCCTAGAAATGAGGGCGCGCTCATCTCTCCTCATTATAACTACAAGAGTATAGAGCTTGGGGTAATAAACTACTGGACATGTAGTCACAAAAAATTTAAACCAAAAAATATATAAGTTGTCTTTTAATAGGCTTGCCTACTTGGCTTACAAGAAACTGATTCACTCACGATTTACGTTTGGTAATCAATTTACCTTATGCTGCTATAAATGGCCGAAACTTTCAATAAACGTTTTTTGAGTTTAAAATAATGAAAGCTACTCGTTTTTTTCTCACATAGGTAAAGTATGCATGGAAATGCGTACTTTTGAAATTTTTTAATGGCAAAAAATTTAAAACTAGCAAGATTCAAATCTACGCCATCCGGATTAGCGCCCTGAGTGCTCTAACCATCAGCTACAATTAGCAATAAAAGCAATTAAGCTTAGCAATTTTATTTCTATGTGTGCAAAGCGTTAAAAGCTACCGAAATAAGGTCGATATAAGTAAATTAATTTTACTAAACACTGTTTTAAACAATCACGGTTGTTCACTAAAGTTATATGACAACCTTACCACGGTAAATATCCCGTAAATAATCATATAACTTTATTAATTTAACTGTTTTCACGTACGTCTGTTCTGCAAAGACCCTGTTATTTATTTTTGACTACCCACAGGTCACTGACAGGATTGTAGCAAGATGAGTTAAAGCATGAATGCTTAGAGACATGTCCCGTGGTGTATTTATCCAAGCTCGTAGAGTATAAGATAGGCTAGGGTATATTTCAGAGGTGTTTTGTTTATAACTTTTTGAAGCCAGTTTTGAAGACTTGGGAATTTTATTTTGCGTCGGGTTTTTCGCAGCCAAATTAGCGCGTCTGGAACTTTTGCCTACATTTTAGGTCACCGTAAAAGCTCTTCTAAAAGCTACGTAAATTTATTTTTGAGTAAGTTATTACGGATCTTTTGTTTTTACTTAGTTTTATTCTAACCCAATACACTAAACCTAATTTGTTTTAAGGTTGTATTTGTAAAGTCTAGAACTTTATGATTTTTTCCGATTATTCTACGTGATCCTTGACGAGATTACATATTTTAACGAACAAATCGGCATTTGTAAATCAAATAATGTATTTGCAAGAATGCATTGTTATACTGTGTTCAGTCTGCAAGCGGATGTCTAAATTTTCACATACAAAATAATGTATAAATAAAAAAATAAAAAGAGTAATATTAGTGTCTTTTTTTTTATTAATAAAACACACAAAACAAACAAATACTACAAAAATAGACTGTCCATAGATCGTTGAAGGCCTAAAGACAATTAAATGCTCAAGCCCACTATCAGTTGGTAGCGTACCCAGCATGCTGGCGTCATTACCATGCTGAATGGCAATGCTTATGCGTTGAGCTAGAAACATGCCAGCAATTTTGGCCACACATATCATTTATCCAGGCGCTCTGAAAGATTTAGATTTTTAAGAAGAGATTAGATAAAGTAGTGTTTTCCTCCCTAAATTAACATCAACAGACTACGACACTTTGGCCCGATCAACATCGCAAATTGTGTTTTATTTAGTTTTATTTGCCACTCAAATGAATACGAGCCTTACATGCATTAAAATTGCATGTAGCATTTTATTTTGACCCACTGAAAAGCGACAAGCATTGCATTGCGAACTTTTTAGTACGTTTTAATTACAAAGTTAAATTAGTTCCATAATATATACAACTCATTATACTTTTTACGATCCGGAAGTTAACATGAGGCTTTATCTAACCACATTAACTTAGAGTTTATTAACTTGAAACACGACAACAACAAAAACTTGACTAAGTTATACTAAAGCTATGTAAATTATAAGTAAGTCAAGTCGTATATCCATTACTTGGTGTTCTGACTAAAGAAATAATAATCATGTTTTTCAAGTGAAAACTTAAAACTAAAGCCGCGTTGAGCGATTTTTGGCAGAGGCAAAACGTATGGGTTAAATTCGCTCCACCGACATGCTTATATGATATTTTAGTTTTCACTTCTATCGGCAATCCCCAAGACTGCCTATTTTACAAGCTTTTTACAAGCTTTTATTTATTAACACCTGTCCCGGTGTTTGTCTGTCTGTAATCAAATGTGTATCAAATGTCTGTAGTTATATCTTGCAAGTTAAATTTGACCTACTTCCCGGTATTCGATTGAGCTGAAATTTGGCATACTAGTCAAGTTCCGATGACAATACAATATTATGGTAACAACGAGCTGATTTGATGATGGTGACGGTTGAAAACAGTACTCCTCGATGGATAACAGTAGACTGGCAGTGTTTGGGTTCATTTTGATCGGCACACCGTTCCGATCACTAATTACATCAAAGTTTGTTTTGAAAAAGATAGTTTTCAATAAAAAATATGATTTTGATTTATTTTTCTGAGCGTCTAAGAGGGTGGCTATTAGTTATTCAAAGAGTTCTCGGGAGAATATGACAATATAATTTATAATAAACTAAATAAAGTTACTTCTAGAGCCTATAGACATTTGAGAAAGCAACGTCAAAGAACTTCCTTAGTAGGTAATCTTCTTAGACTATGAAATTCAATCGAAGAAGAATTCACTAAAAATTCAATATCTTCATTTCCATTTTGCTGGAAATGTGATTCTGCCCCGGATGCTCTTTACGACACCACTTGCTGTTTTTATCATATAACTTTAAATGGATATCAACTTTGTAGATATTTTATACTCAACACGGAGAACAATGAAAAAAATCACAAATATTTGATGAATATGGCAACAGACATACATTATAATATGACAATCAAACACAATAAAACTACTTATATTAGAGTATAAAAGTTTAAAAGTAAAGCGCTATGCACACGTTAACATACTGTATCTAGGTAATATAATGATTTGCAATTTTTAGGATGTTAAATTTATATTATTATACTAGTTTTTTTGACTGCGACTTCGTACGCGTAGATTTTCATATAAACCTTCAATCCTTTTTCTTCCCTTAATCCGGCCCTTGCGCAAAAGAACATAGCATAATTATACTTCAATCTGGTCATAGCTAAGAATATTCGTGAAAACCGCATTTAAATCCGTTCGCATTTTCTTCCAGGGGTTTAGATGTGCGTGAACAAACAAACAAAAATTCTAAAAACTGCCTTAACATGTTCAGCTGCTTATTTTAAGTCGCCCTGTGTGAAGTATTGATAGAAGCATAAAAGTTAAAACACCGTCAACAGTTTTCAAATCAAAAAGATAATGTGACCACAGTGCAGAGCATGTTTTGAAGTTTTCTTTTTGTCTAAACTAAACCATAAAAAGTATATCATGTCATGTCGGGATGATACATCTCTGAAATTCGACTGTGCAGCTTCGCTCGTTCGAATTTTTCTATGACCTTGCAATTTCTGAACTATGAATACGACCACAAGTATATGGCTTTGGCCACGGAACCCTGACATAACATAATATGCTTGTCTTGACACGCTCTTGGCTATTTATTTCTTATTTCGCGTGCATTTGTATGTATACCTCGATTAAAGAGCCATGAAATGGAACTACTCTATTTATCTGTTAAAATAAAGTTCTTTCTTTATTCATTTTGCAAATATACACTTTCTTCTTCTAGAAGCTAAGTTTATATACCCTGCATAAAGGGTGCAGCAATGACTTATGTAGTGGCTGTTCACAAAACCAGACCACAGTATATCCATTACATAATTATTATATATACTATTCAAACTTAACATAGGATTAAGTAATTTTACAAAACAAAAAAAAACATAGGTACTTAGTGTGATAGGTTACTTAATTATATATGAGATGATACAAAACTTATGACGCTACTTTCTTAACTATTTATAGATCGATATTTATTTTCTAATTATAATTTTCTAAATGTTATCGTCGAAAAAATCTTTTATCTCGTAATAACATTTTTGGGTTAGAAACTTACGAAGTTGGTTCTGGAAAAGTGTTATTGAATTGAATCACCAAAGAGGTTGTAAGGCTTATGTTTTTATAACATCTTTGATCTACACGTTCATTCATCTAAGAAGGTTTTAAGGAAAAGTTTTAATCTGGCTGATTATTAGAATGACAGTTGACAGTTTCAAATTTTTAATGGCTATATCAATAACATTATCTTTACTTTGGACCTCCTTGCTTGAGGCTATGTGACAATCCTCATATTACGTTTCGGGTAGCGAAGAAAATAATCATTGATTTTTTTATTTCTTTTATATAATAATAAAGAATTAAAATAAATGATATAACATAGCCTATGTTTTAATCTTGTAATTTCTAAGCATAATCGTGAAAACCGCATTTAAATCCGTCCAGTGGTTTAGATGTGCGCGGACAAACAAACAAACAAACAAACAGACCAAAATTCTAAAAACTGTTCTATCGTGTTCAGCTGCTTATTTTAAGACGCCCTGTGTGTTTTTTTTGTTATCTCGCAATTACAGATTTTTTTATCTCTACGTTTTTATTATATGTATAGAAGATAGATAGATATAGAAGATAGATTTAATATGTGGACAGGAAGGGACTGATATCCTAAATACAGGGCAACCTAGTTAGGAGTTAGTGCTCAGCCATGTACCAACCTCATCGTCTATTATGTTTTAAAAATTTTACAAACTTTTGTCAAAAAATATACCCTCTTTCTTTTTTAAGGTTTAATTTCAAAAGATTAAAATCATGATTTTAAGTTGTTTAAGTTAGTAAGCCATGAAATATTTTATCACATGTATTACGTATTACGTATATTATGTATTAGTACCTACATGGTATTTACATCAACTATTGTTATTGGCACAAGTGTTAAATTATATAAAGAAGCGCAATGTTCAATTGCATCATTAGTTTAAATAAGAGAGATTCCTAAATTTTTAATAATATTAAGTATATTTGGTCAATGTACCTATTATGATTGAACAATAAAGTTTATTATTATATAGATATAGATTAAATTAGCTGTGCCTCGCAGCTTCTCCCGCATTTTTCGCTCAGAAAATACAAAATTTTAAATATTCGTGATGGAATTTTCTGTCATTTTCCGGACCTGCATGTATCTTTATGCAAAAAAAACACATCGATCCGTCTCTCTATTGCTACGTGAAAGAGGAATAAACAAACACACAATCTCATAAACTATTATTAATATCAGTACATTATGATTATATTAAGCTATCACACATAACTGAGATTATCCCTACCATATTATAAATGTGTAGATCAAATACCTTCACACATGACTTCTAACTATGTAGAAGCAATACCAGATATCGGTTTAACTTGCAAAAAAATGCCGTTTGCGTGATTCAGGTAAAGTGTCGTATTTACCTATAATAGACGCACTTTTCATATTTGTGAAACTACGATCTATTTACACTCATTATTTTAGGAATTATTGAATACCTTATTACGTTTTTAATAATATTATTCGTAAAGTTTAAGCAAATTTACAATTTTTTCGCAAAACATCGTTTTAGTACGCAATCTATTTTCAAACTATGGAACTACAAATCTGACGGCTGTCAGTTTGTTTGTTTGTCCGCGCACATCTTTTAAACTACTAGAAGGATTTCAAAGCAGTTTCCATGAATATTCTTACAAAATACCTGATTGAAACATAGGCTATATTAATTTATGATAATAAATAGTAAAAATATTTTTTTTAAATAATTATTTATAACGCCATCTAGCTTATTTTATAGTAATGTTGTCGTAATGACAGACTTCTACTCGCAGACATGGTAGGTAGGAAGACTGAAGCGGCTGTTGCCATATAATCTATATGTAAATAAAAATATAGATATTCGCCAAAGAACCAGAGTCACCGACATAGCTATTAAAATCTGCAAGTTGAAGTGGCAATGGGCAGGCCACATCGCTCGAAGAACTGTTAACCGATGGGGAAGTAGGTAAGGTTCTTGAGTGGAGACCGCGAACCGGAAGACGCAGCGTAGGTAGGCCTCCCACTAGATGGACCGACGACATTGTGAGAGTCGCGGGCATCCAGTGGATGCAGATGGCAGGATGTCGTTCAGTGTGGAGGTTAAAGGGGGAGGCCTATGTTCAGCAGTGGACGTCTTCTGGCTGATGATGATGATGAAACAAAAACGAATCGCCGAAATGTATGTACCCGCATAACTTCCGATAGACTGCACCAAATAGTTTTTTTTGTGTTTGTTATTTTCAGGACAGCCAACTGCTTTTGAAGAGGTTTTACAGTTTATTATGGCGTAATTTAAAGTACGTTTATTTTTGTATTGACTTCTGACGTGCTAATATACCAAG
Source organism: Agriopis leucophaearia (assembly GCA_949125355.1). NCBI lineage: Eukaryota > Metazoa > Arthropoda > Insecta > Lepidoptera > Geometridae > Agriopis > Agriopis leucophaearia. Next base: position 3,928,790 of record OX421262.1, read on the forward strand.
TCGACGGAGATTAAAATGAATACATTTTTTTGCCAGGATCAAACTTAAGACCAATAACAGATACGCAAAGTAGGTGAACTCGCGGCATCTAATCTGTTACTGATCTATGATTAGCAGCTATTTTGGATGTTAAGGTGGTGAACGAAAGCGGTTTAGTTGTTGGAAGGGTCGAGGCGCAGAAGGCGGGCAAAAATTATTTAGACATCATTGATTGGCAGTCTTTACGCGGAGTAATGTTAAATAACAGCGATTAATTATAGATACCGCTCCATGCTTCCTACTTACTATTTACTAATAATTCAATAATAACGTTTGTCATGCATGACATTTCGCTTGACTTATACCAATTTTTTTTCCTTATTGGCTCCATGGCTCCACACTTCCAACGTATTTAACCAGTGAAAGTAATATATTATTTGCTTGAAATATATTTGAAACTATGGACATGTCGGGATACCTGTATCGAGTCAGATTAAAACTAGACTAAAATCATACTATGACGATAGTATGACAATCCGCATTAAAATGGAGAGCAATAAATCTACAATCATGTCATATGTGTAGGTATTATCTATAAAATATTCAGTATAAATAATCCGATGGATTTGTGCCTATTTAAAGTTCCGTTCGTGTTCGTTAGTGTAACATTTATATTTGGATATGTCAGTCTAATCGTCCACCCACTAATTACTTTGCGCTACGCGTACGAAGTCGCGGGCATTAGCTAGTATAAAAATATAAATCCAAAGTTCCCTCTTACTCTCACCTAGCGTGTTGTCTTCTTTTCGGTGCGATTACTCCTGTAACCACACACGTATCTGGAAATGTCATGGATCCACAGATGCGAAATCTTGCATCTCGATGCCTCAAAGGTAATGTTGCCATGTGTATAAATAAATTAATAATTTATAGTTTAATCTTAAGACCAAATATATATATTATCTTTTCAGCTATCGCTGTGAAATAGCCGTAGTATAAATATAATATATTTTGATATTATCTTATCGTGTGTAATGCCCTTTACATAAATAAACTTAACTATCTCATAGAAACCTTTAAGAAGTTTTCACAAGTAATAAAGAGCTTCTGAACTACGTACAAAAGCATACTTTAACTTAATTTCGTAGGAACTTCACAGCTATTTCAATTAGTTGCCATGTTGCCTACCTCAGGGCAGTTGGTCAGTCCACTATCCCTTGGCGCAGCAACTTTGTGGCAACTTCCTGGAGTTGCAAACTTTAGCTACTTACTGCTTTCCGCTTAATTTCAACTTAAGGACGCTAAATAGGTCACCTGTTTCTGGGCTTTTATCAATTTTGCTTGATTTTAATTATAAGGCAATGTGAAAGTAATCAACTGGATCGGATGACTTTAATGAAAGGGAAAAGCCAAATGAATGCACACAGATATTCTCAGGCAAGGTTTTTATAATTATCTCTGGCACTCTCATTGATTTGGATATAGGAGTGACAGGAACAGAAGCAGGTTTGTGAGGTGGTGGGAAATTGCTATCATCATCGTCACCATTTCAGCCCTTATGGATCCGCTACTGGACATAAGTATCTTCTTGGACGGTTTCTCGTGTCTTGTTTTATGCCCTGATGACATCCTCTTTCCATCGGGCTGATGGTTTATCTTGCGTAGTAGATTGCTTTAGTTAGAATTAAATATGGAAGTTCCTATGCAAATTAACGTACGTACGTACGCACTTGTGTCACTAGCTCAAGTGTTTTCTATCTGTATGTAATTTTTATTTCTGGTGTACACAATAAAGAGTTTCTATAATATATCTATCGTTCGTGTGTAGTACGTACAATGGTTGTCTAGTTCCGTGTATATTTTTGGATAGAATAGTTCTACGTTCGGCCACCAACTCAACTGATGGTAAGTGACGGTATGGCCGAGGACGAAACACGTTGATCTAAAAGAAATCTATTCATTCTAGCCTTGAAGATGCTTAGATTGTAGCTCTCAGGAAAAATAAGAGGATGGCCGGGAGTTCCATTCTTGGGCAGTACGTATCTTATATGACAACCACAATCATTGTGTACGAGTTTTTGCAATTTCCGCGAGGCACGGGTGGTAGTGTGCAGTCCGTAAGGTCTGCACACACTTGCCGAAATGTATCTGGTAGAAAATAGATAGACAAGTTACTTTACGGTGGTTCTCGAAGCTAAGTTTTTTTTTTTTGCAAATAACTAGTTTGTTGTCACCAATCAGCCTCATAGCACCTCTAATCTAAAGCTTTCAGCTGATATTTGGCAGCTCCGTTGAATAGCTGGCAGCAGTACTCCACACACGATCGGACTTGTGCTTGATACAAGTGAAGTATCGCCTAACCTATCGTAAATACTGTGTATAGATAGACCTAGCATGCTGGAACGCACATCTCGATGACGATTCCAGTATTTGCGTGCGCTCGCTTACGTTTTGTACAAGGCTAAAAAGTCCTAGTCAGGATTTAGATTTCTAACCTACATGTTGTCCTAACTTTAATTTTTACGGCACTTTTTTTGTACCGGTATGATCTATTTACGTGTAGGTGAGAGGTTGTCTAGACGACCCTTTTTGCGCACCGATGAGCTGATAACGCACCAATACACGTAATAAAATCATTTAGCCCTAAGCAAGAATAAGCATTTTATTTTATGATGAGAATTATGGCAAATTTATTCTAAAACACCGTAAAATTTTCTTCATTGGTGGTGTTATGGTTACAGATAAAAAGAAGAAAAAAACAGTATAATAAAATGGCATAGAAAGTTCTTTTAAGAGATACTAAGGGCCGATTATTCAATCCTCAGTTAAAGAATCAGATAGGATTTATTCCATTGATAGCATAATTTAGAATTTTTCAACAGTCAGTTAGAGGTTATCTGCGGAGTAAACCCTGTAAATTTATTGGACAGATAAATTTATTGATTTTTTAACTATCTGATCGTTTAATTGCGGTTTGAAAAATCGGCCCTAACAAAAGCAACGACTGTCGTAAAAGCAGCTAGAGAGCAAACGGCCTTTTTGAAAACAGTAAAAATACAAACAAATAAGAAAGAGGCCGTGTAAAACCATGCACTATGTTAAATGCAAAAACAAAGTAGAAAGTGCTTGTACAGCAAATAATTGATGGCACAATTTTGAAAGAGAAATTAAATATTGTAACATGTTATAAAATTGCCACTTCTAACATCCTTCGAACTAAATCGAAAAGACTAGAGAAGAATAGCACCTCTTCGTGATAAGAACGCAACCGTTTACATTTTTCAAGTCCAATTTGGCTCTAACTTCTCCGCAGGCTTCCCACTCCGTAAATAATTTATCCTGCCCATTGTCCCCTAAAAAACTACCTTCCACTGTTTTCTATACGTAAATAATGTACGAGAGGTTGTGCATCTAAAAGCGGCGGTGTGAAGCGGTTTTTCTTTGACAATTGAACAAAGTCGGACGCCGGAGGCTATGAGGCCCAGATAAGGGTCTTCCTACACCCTCGTCACGCCTTTGTCTCGGTTTGTTTGTTTGTATTTTTATCCCGCCCTCTAATCCAAGAACTGATTGTCCAGCACTGACTCAAATTAAACACAGAAGATGAAATAATGAAAGATACGGATACTTACTGAGAGGTGATTGAGTAAAGGTCAACCTCGAGGGTCGTTCCGAGAAGCTGTTGAGTGTTGCAAGAAATATATAGCTAGCAGATCAATCTGAAATGTATTTTCCTTGTTCGGATCACAAAAACATTATAAAATGAGACACGTCTGTACGTTCGCAGTAATGGTTGTCACTCTGACACTGAGATATTTCAGTTTTTATGATTAAAACAAGTCTCATAGCTGAATAATAACAAACACGAATGCACGAATAATTTACTCGCTAATGTTTTATCGCGCCGCGTCGTCACTAATGACTATTTATATAAAACCACTTTTTTAAACTTATTTCTTTAAAAAACATACAAAAATAAACATAAAAAATACACTTGAGAATACACAAGCTTAGAAAAATTCATCAGGCAAAATTCAATTGAAGTGTTGTTCCACACTTGAGAATTTACTAATATGCGTGATTATGTCAAGAGTGACTTCTTAGTTTGGCAATACTGTCTAAAACATCACATGTCTTTTTGGGCAGTCGTGTTATAGTGAAGAGATGGATTGGTGGAATAACACACGAGCTTTTTTAAATGAAAAATACGCAAAACCTGGAAAATATCACGAACACTGCATGACATTGCTAACTAGTCATAAATTCAGGTTAAAATTGCACATAGCCCGAACCTTGTTCAACACGGGTGAGATCTAGTGCCAATATACTATGAAACAAAGTTCAAAACAAAAGTTCTACACATGAATATTTTACGTCAAGGCTTCATCTATTTTGTAGCCAGATGTTCCTAAAAAAGTCTGCTCTTTAATGGATCTAGGTAAGTCTAGGTTCTAGACTATAAATCTCAGTAGATCTGGGTACCGATATAATCTATCACGTATTCTTTTAGTCTTCTTTTAGTCTAGACTGAGCGACCTAACTTGATTGGATGCTAACCAATTTAGATCGTGCGCTTTCTTTCGTGAGCTTTCGCGTAATTTCTTTGATTTCTTACTGCACATAGATTAATTAGTTTTTTTTCTGTCAAATTAGATTGACCTACAGATTGCTGAGTAGTTTTTGTTTAACTGCTTAATTTAGCAGCGTTAGTTAAGTTTATCTATGCCTTACTCGGTCTTGTTTTCATTATTTTCGTCGGCGAGATGTTTTCACAGCAGTTTTAAGCATAGATTAACTTAAGTAGAGGTTCTAAGTAAGGCTGCTAGTCTAGTGATATATAAGTCCATGTTTAAGTATAATATGAAATAGTGAAAGTGTGTGGACGAACGCCAGGGGGGTAACTTATTGAAATATTCGTTTTTTGCTCTTTATTGTGTACACCAGAAATTTAAATTACAAACGGATAGGTAAAAAACTTACTAGTAACAAGTGGCAGCCTTATCACTAAAAACAATCTCTTCCAGGTAACCATTGAATGGAAAGAATAAGAATAGGGCACCTACTCCTCGATTTTCTTCCTTCAGCCCTTCTATGTGGGCACACAACGATTTTCTTATGTCTTTTTCTTCCAACAATCAACTGCATTCCTCTTGGACATGATGATGAGACCTTTGAAGAAAGGGGAATTGGGGAGGGGGCGAAAGATTACACAGCCCAAGTCACGTTTTCTTTAGTCACCTAGTGTCATATATATCATCATTTATAGTTCCTAATTTCCATTACAAAACTAAAAGTGATTAAAAATCGATTTACACCTACAAAAAATACCCACAGAAGCAATTTTATAATTTCAAAACAATCTCTTAAATCTTTCCTCGCAGAATGTCAATAACCACTGACACTTTAGTCTATTTTTCCTCATTCCGAAAACGAACAGTTACGGAATTCGTAGCAAATTACATTGGCACATCGGACACTACGCACATCGTAATATGTTGGAGACGTGAGCCGACTGACCAAGTGTCTATGTTATAGTCTAGTAGGCAAGTGGCCAATGGCCAATCGTTGGCCAAGTGGTCGACTGTAACCGCACATACGGTTCACGAGTGTGCAGTCTATGAAAGGCCACAAGAGATATAATAATATGGTCATTCGGTTAACTGAGTCTGTTAGAGTTCAAGACTTGCTATTGTGATGTTATGCTGCAGGCATAATTAATACCGTGCACACAAATATGTATACCTATATATTTGACCTGTTTTAATTACGGCTGGGTGAACCACCTCTAAGCAGTCACTGGGTAATATTACCCAGCTAAAAACAGACACTGAAAAGACGCTGCGTCTGTAGTGTCTTGTCTTTTTATTTTTTTATGGTACTGAGTGACGAGACGAGCGAAGTCGCTCGCCTGAGGGCTCTTCACGCTTGCCCATAACAGCTCAGCACCACTCAAAATTTTTAACTTCAACAGTTCAAAACCCTGGATGGCAATGCACTGCGCTCGTCACCCCGAGATATAAGATGTCAAATCTCTGTGTGCCCTGTAATTTTGCTGGAAACATTGCCCTTCAATCCGGAACACAGTAGTGTTTGCACACTATTGCTTGGCGGTTGAATAACTGGCAAAGATGTGGTACTTCCCCAGGCGGCAAAAGAGTCCTACCACTACAAAATTTCGTCTCACTGTTTAATGCTTCTCCTTCATACCATCCTTTCGGGTCCAATGCGAGTCCCATCTATTTCTTTCCCATATAAATGCTTCACAATCTCAAATAGTACACACTTATAATGTAAATATATATATCAATATATATATATATATAAATATATATATAATATATATATTAGTTCCATTTCGTTTGGTTATTTTTGGTATTATTGTTATTTTTAAATTATTTTAATTCTGTTTTGTAATGTTGAGGTTGTAGTGTCTTGTGCGTAAAATAAATGTTTTTTCTTTCTTTCTTTCATTTATTTAATTTTCCCATAAAGGCAAAAAATACGAGTTATTAGAATGATATATTCATGGGGAATTAGATAGGTAAAGTATATGATAGATTAAATCTAGGTAAATTCTTAAATCGTATTTCAATTTCTGTTCGTCTCAAATGACATCCTCTCGGCTCTTGAACCGTTTTATATCATTATTATAATAAAATATTCAAGCTCACTTCTGCGCCATAAAGCCGCGCTCCAATCCTGCGAGAAATCCATCCATCAGCGATAGTGGCGCCCTCATAAATCCCCAATGTCACTACAACTACAGAATCTCAAAAATTTATGACGCAAAATGTATGTTGCACGTACCCCTTTGCGACGTACGAGTAAAAGTTGTATAAAACAGCGGTTTTGTCCCCCTTACATTTTTGTAGTGTCATTCATTGATTTCTCGCATGAGGGCTGTCAAATTTATTTATTCATACATACATGGGTTCGATTCCCATCTAGGAAAAACATTTGTGTGATGAACATTGGTGTTTGTTCTATGTCTCGGTGTTAATATCTATTTAAGTATGTATTTAAAAATATATATGTACATATATCAGTCTCTGGCAGCCATATTACAAGCTTTGCTTAGTTTGGGGTCAGATGACCGTGTGTGCAAAAATGTCCCAGATATTTAGTAGGTACACATATTATATCAATGATTCATCCCCACTCTACATGTCGCCATCTTGTATTTATGATGATGTCATCTATCATTATAAACTGGCAGCCCCCTTTTGTCCTCCTTAATTCGACCTTTTCGCAAAATCCTTTTTAGCGGACCTCTACACTTCACCTTATAGGAATCAACCTGCTAAAATTAAGCTTCGTAGGTCTGCTTTCGAAATTTCGCGATCAGTTAGTGGTATTTCGCTTCTATATAATTAATATACATACACGTTATACACAATACCTTCTTTTTGGATTGTGTCGTCGGTTAAGAAATCAATTACAAACATTGTTTCGTTTTTTTATTATTTACCTGAATTGTTCAGGGTTTTCTTCATTAATCATTATAATATATCCATCTAGTACTAAGAAAGCTTAGATTTTTAAGAGCCTATAGTTTCTACTGTCTTCTCCTACGTAAACCAATAACGTGGAACATTCGAGGAACTCACTGAAACATTGTTCGTCGGCGCCACAGATGCTATTAAATGCTACATAGCGCCTGTAACTACCACGTAGGATGGCTGGAAACAGTACTCGAGCTTCGGACAAAACAGAATCAAAGCTACCCAGTACGCAGTACGTAAAATATTACACCTTTCTGTGCACGAGGCCACTGTCGTTAAAATTACTTTAGAATTCATAAAGGCATCATCTAAGTCAGTTTCAGGGCCTGTAAAGGTTCCGGTTGCATATATACTCGCAGGTAGCTAAATTATAGATGGCGTCATCAAAGTTTTCGTTTTACACATCTTTTTCTGCAATCTAGGTAGTTTGATTAAAAAAAAATGTATTAAGAAGTATAAAGGACCAGTTGTCTAGATTAATCTAAAATAGGTGTAAATGTTACGTATTATGTGTATTAAATAAATTAAAAAAGAAACCTGGGAAAGCGCCTGTAGCTTAGCGGATAAACGCTACTATTATACTATCTAAACTCAACTGAATACCAATAACCTTCTTCTTGTTGTTTTTGGGGTTTAGAATATTGCAAACCAGCTATGTAAAGCGTACAAGCGTGCCCACGCAAGTGGTTCATTGACCTTTAGCGTCAACTGATATTTTATTTGTATTACAAAGAACGATCATATAAATCATCCTTGGTATTACACTGTGAACATAAAAAAACAGTATTTTTTGTGGTATTGTATCAGCAATCACGAGCTCTATCACCGGTATCCTTAATACGAGCACTTACGAAAAAGTTAACTTTACGTAAACGATAGCAAAATGTATGAAAAATTTAACAGCGCCTCTATCGGACGTGAAAAGAAACTGAATTTTTCATACATTTACTATCGTTTACGTAATGATAACTTTTCGCAAGTTCTCGTACTAACCCCCACAGTCCTCGTTTTCGGAAGCGTTTCCCTTACATTGCGTGAATTTATGTACTGACCGATTTCCATCTACCATGCCATTTAATCCTCTAGGAACTGTTATAGTAGGCGTTTTCTACGCCGAATTTAAATTAAGCTGTTGTTGGTGAACAATAAAATCGCAGTAGTTCCGAGCTACGCAGATTGTTAGAGCAAGCCGTGCGTTTTATAATAATCTAAGTTTTAATGCGTATCGTTAAAATTAATGTGAAAGCGGTGGAATAATAACTGGCAGAATATAAACGTTGACTGTTTAAAACTATTACTACTAATTGGGACAGGAAATAATATAATTAGAAAAAACTGTTTTCCTGTTTACCCAGATTTTTTAATTGCCAAATTCGTTTTCAGCACCTCATAATACCCCCCAAAAAAGGCTGTCATTATAAATATCGCTTTAGTTTTGGAGTGGGTCTGAAAGGGTTAGATTCTACTGCTTCGATTTCTTTCTCATTCCATAAACTGACCATCGCATCAAATAAAATTTCAAACTTATTTGTTTAAAAATTAGGTTTAAAACTGTTGGAAAATGTTAAAAATTACGCTTAGCTAAAACTTCTGTATATACTGAAACAGTTTGTTCTGTAACTAGATTTATGTATTTTTTGCAATGAAACTTTGACCGAAAAATTTATAAAACTTTATGTACTTAAAAATAATTTTATTTTAAAGTGTTCCGCACTATTTTTGTACAAAAATATTGTCTATGGATGACAGGTATTTCGATAATTTGACTTCACATATATCAATCTTATTCTTACTAATAATAAAAAAATGCGCAAGTTTGTATTTTTTTTTGAAGCAACAGACCAACGAAACTATATGCATCATAAGGACAGTTAAAGGACGAGAGATTGATATATGTTACTTTTTATCTCGGTTTCAAAGGTATTGCCCACGCGGGCAAAAGCTAGTTTGTTGATTAGTGGACCAAATTCTTAAAAAAAGTTCACTAACATATATATTTATTTCTTATACAACAATGTAGCAGCTACCAACTTAATGCAAAGTCTTCGTATTCTTAATAAAATACAAGTTCAAGTGTCCATGACTCAGCGAAGCAGGTTTCGTAACAAGGTTACCCAAACTGAGATAGGGCTTCTATTCACTAGACTTATTTAAATGCAAATCTTTCTTTGACAACAAAACTCAGAATTAATTTAGAGAAAGGACAATATTTAATTTGACTCGGCAAGTTACGATGTTTTTTTTCTACTTCAAATAGTTTGTTTCGTTGATGTTTTGAAATGAAAATGTTTACTTTATTTTGCCTATAGTTATTGTGGTGATTAATTATAATTTGTAAATTTCAGCTGTTTATTTTCCGAATAGTGTAAAATAAAATGAAATAATAAAATAAAACATTATAATAGTCTAGACAAATATGTTTATAAGTTATGGTGTGTAAATATACTTTTACTAGCAGGCACAGGCACACGGTCTCACCCTCCAACCTTTATACCGTATTTTTTGGGATAAATTGTTAATGTACTTAGGTTTTATGCTGCCTCCAAATTGCGTCAAAATCTGTCCGGCCGTTTTAGAGTTGAATGGGAACAAACATAATAATATCTACTCACACTAACACACAAACTTTTACATTTATAAAATTTGTGTGATTCTTACAAGAAACTCAATATAAGGTTTTCTTTTTCTCCAATAAATCAAATCAAATCTAATCATTTATTTATTTTAAAAAAATACATAAAAAGTAGCATACAGGGTCGTACAAATTGAAATGTTGTATCTTACGTCCGTGCCAGGTGAGGCGTATACAAATGTGAAGAAAAAATATTTTTGTTTGAAGTGTCCATTAAATATTGTCTAAACAGCTTATTTTTTTACATAAGTTGACTAAAGGAAGAAGAAACACGTCAATTATTACAAAATATTACAAATTATTTGTTTCACGGAATATGGGGTGTTACAATTTCAGTAATAATGATAGCGTGGTAAAATAATAAGGTTCGCCGTTTTCCAACCGGATGGTATGCGAAATTTAAGACATAAATAATATATGTATTATATTATGTATGGTAAAATACTTATTACAGAAAATATTTTATTTTTATTATTCACACATTTATTTCTTTTCTTAAATTTAAGTTTTTTTACAATATCTATATAAAAACAAAATATTCTAAAAAAACTTAAGCCTAGGGTGCCGCCGGCAGCGGGGCAGGGCCCAAGCTACCGGTGGTTAGGGCTGCAGAGTGAGGAACCTCCTGACTATGCGTGCCGTGTCAAGAATTACTGCCTTCTGCATCTGACCCTTGACCCAACCGTCTAGTGAGAGCCTCTTAAGGTGGTGGTCGAGGCTTTTCGCTATAAGGCCGTTCACCGATACGACTATCGGGACAATGATCGTCGAGTCAACATCCCACATGGCGGTAACCTCATGAGCCAAGTCAAGGTACTTGCTGAGTTTGTCCTTCTCAGCCTTCACGAGGTTCTCGTCATGCGGGATGGTGATGTCGACGAGCACTGCCCGGCGCTGGGACCGGTCGACCATCACGATATCAGGCTTATTGGCGACAATAGTCCTGTCCGTGATGATAGACCGGTCCCAGTAGAGCAACGCACGACCATTCTCGAGAACTGGTGCTGGTGCGTACTTATAGTACGGCACCTCAGACTCGACAAGGCCGTATCGAAGGGCAAGTTGCTGGTGGATGATCCTGGCTACTTGGTTGTGTCTGTGCAAGTACTCGCCGTTAGCAAGATGCGAACAACCGGAAATTATATGTCGGAGGGACTCTCCAGGACGGTGGCATTATTTTTATTATTGTTAAATAGGCTTGCGCTTGGCCGCCAACTCGCCTGATGTTAAGCGACAATGCGGCCTACGGTGAATCATGCTTGCCTAGAAGAAACCGATTCACTCTTGACTTGAAGACACCCTGATTGTAACTACCGGGGAACACCCATTCAGGCAGCGCATTCCACAGACTAGCAGTTCGCACAATAAAAGTGGAATCAAAGCACTTCGTATGGGTTTTCGGAATGTCAACTATAAAGCGGTGTCGATTTTTCGTGCCCGCTCTGGCAGTCCGATAGAAAAAAGGGCAGGAGGGAATTAAATCATGCAGATCTGATGCACACTCTCCAAAATGTATCCGATAAAAAACCGATAAACTAGCAACTTTGCGCCGATGCTCAAGGCTAAGAAGCTTAGTCTAAATTAGGGCTTCGTTGCTGATGAGCCTCTTGACACGCTTCTCAAGGCTTTGCTTCTAGGTTTGTAAATTTAATCTCAGAACTAAACGATTGAATTGTTCAACATAATTTTTCTCTCTAACCTCTAGTCCCATTGGCGCTCAAGACGTTATATCAGTTTTAGGTCAAACGCATACCTATATGCAATGGTCTTATAAGCTGTCTGCCTATAATAAGTATGAGTAAGATGTTTTTTTACGATTAAATAGATAATTGTTAATAATTACGTATTCTAGAACGACAAATTACAAAAAATATTAAAGTGCGTTGTAGCACTTAAATGTTAACCACCTCTACAACTTTTTAGTATTAAGTAGATACTTAAAGTAAGACTCCCATTAAAAAATTGTTCTCAAATTTTAGCAGACAAAAATGTAATTTACCCAACCTGATACATTGTCTTCTGTGAAAGGTTCTTAAAGCTTATTCGCGGCAGTAAATCCTACAAGATAATTGAACAGTAATTCAGTTTTCCACCAAAGCTGAAATAAAAACAAGACATGAAAAGCGCCGGATTTCCTTCTGTAACGTTGGATTTCGTTATTAGCCACGGTGATTTTTTATTATTATTTGATTCTTCTTTTAAAATAGAGAGTTATATTAATATGTCACTCGTAAATACGACGGTACTTACGACTTATACTAGAAGACGGACTTTTACGGGCTTATTTACGTGCGGACTATTACGTGCAGTCACAAAATAGATAATACACAGTGCAATGTCGGTGCCATCGCTCATCAGCGGTGAAGGAATACATCGCGAGGGAACCAGTAGGTATGTCCAAGAACCTTAAAAGTTCAAAGACATATAACATTTACCAACATGTACTAGGTCAGCATATGGTGGATTAGAGCTCATTTTATCTCTCTCTGAGAGAAAGCTTGAGTCCCAGCAGTGGAAACACGATAGGCTAATAATGAAATACGAAAGTAAGCTCCATAGTTGAGACGTAATCAGCGAACTTAGAGTAGGAAACTCTGCGGTCAGGTAGAGCGACCACCTGCAAAAGATGGCAACGCGAAGGCTGCTGTAGGTAAGCGCTCACTGCCGCCCATTGTCATTGTTCAATTTCAAGGCGAGAGTGAATAGGTATCTTTTTAGTCTGCGTGCTTCATCTTCGACCACTTCGTCGCTTACCAACAGGCGAGTTGATGGTTAAACGCAGACTTATTAGCGAAAAAAAAAGTATTTTATCCTGCAAATTTAAGTTCTTTGAAAAGAGTTTAGCTATTAATCTTTTTCGTCATGAAGATACGATTATATTATAATTTTTACTTTTGTGTCATACTTTTCCGTAATTATAACTATCTTCGTTATGTTATAGTTCTTCGGTAGTATAGTGGTAAGTTATGCGAATATACCTGACATAGTGTTTCCACATTTTATAACACATATTTTGTAAAATACACCGTCCGTCCACCGTTTTTTTTCTCTTGAAATTTGTTTGCTAGATAGGCAAAGTTATATTGAAATTTGAATATTACCCCAAAATATGTCAGTATCTTTTAACGTGAATATCCAGGCAATTTTAGAAAAAAGAACTATACAAGCCGTGGTCGAACCGGGCATTTATTATATATGCTTCTGCCTATGTTCGTTCATAAATGCCTCTATTGCCGACCGCACAGTAATGTACCTACTATAAATACAATCTATTCTAAATAATGATTAAATCATTATGACATTTGCGTCCTACATCCTTTCCATCAAGTTAGTCCAGCTGTCTAAGACGTGGCTTTGAGAAGAGACTTTCATTTATCACCGCCTTGAAAGTTTTTTCTTGAAGCACCCTATTTGTCGCAGAGTTAGACATGTCAAAGTATCTCGTATATTTCACGTCGTTTAATAGTTTATTATTGTTTATTTATATGTCTCTAACTTTCATTTTGGTTGCAGGTAAGTGACAGTCAATACCAAAATATTAAAGAAGATTTCAACTCGGGTAAGTGTTTTTTGAGTACAAGGTTTTTTGTGTTAAATTTCATTGAATTTGGACAGTTATCATACGACATACGAGTATCGAAGAAGCAAATACTTTGAATGAATGATGATTGAATGTGACATCTCTATTTATAAACATAAATTAATGTTATCAACCTCTGAATTAGTTATGCAAACCCAATGGCTACCAAAATATATTATAAATCACCAGTGCAGATAAAAATCATAAAGAATGAGAATAAATTTGCCAAAATCCTAAAAGACGCCAGGTGTTTTCGCAAAATGTTACTATAGCCTAGACGTGTACTCATAAGATAAATCAATTGTAAAATAAATCAATCTGCCAGTAGTTTGTTGCCATAACCAATCAGGGTCATTATACTACCTTAAACATGCTAACTATGAACTGTATGTGAATTTCATAATGTGTAGTAAATTATTAGGTATTCAAAACAATTTTTTCAAAGTAAATTGATATTTGATTTACTTCTAGTTAACTTAAAGACTATCTTGGATATCTATTTTCTATCTTGGACCGGTTTTTTAGTTAGGTAAGTGCAACTTAGGCAAAGAGGTCGCCCAAAGAATCCAACTCGGATGGGCAGCGTTCGGAAAATTGCGTGACATCTTATCGTCCAAGACACCATAGTGCATTAAGACGAGGGTCATTGACCAGTGTGTGTTGTTAGTGATGACATATGGTACTGAGACGTGACGTCCTTATTGGTCTTTTGGAAAAACTCAGAGTCATACAACGGGCAATGGAGAGATATACATACGCGGGGAATTTCTTTGCGCGACAGAATCTGGAACGTGGATATTAGCAAAAGAACCAGAGTCGCCGACATACCTATTAAAATTTGCTACTTGAAGTGGCAATGGGCAGGCCACATCGCTCGAGGAGCCGATGGCCGATGGGGAGGAAAGATTTTTGAGTGGAGACCATGAACCGGAAGACGCCTCCCACTAGATGAACCGACGACATTGTGAGAGTTGCGGGCATCCAGTGGATGCAGGTGGCAGGATGTCGATCAGTTTGGAGGTTAAAGGGGAGGCCTATGTTCAGCGGTGTACGTCTTTTGGCTGATAGTAATGATGATGATGATGAACTTAAAGTTACCTGCAAGTCACAAAGCTTATGCTTTTGAAAAATAAAACAATTCCTAGAGTTTCTTGCTTATATTTTATGTTAATCAAAGTTTTACGGGCAAGTTTCAGGACTCGAGCCATTCGTACACAATCTCATTACTTAACAATAAAAATATAAAACAAATCCAAGACGTACGTTATATCGCCCAGTCAGTTATTCAGTTATAAGGCCTGTACACACTGGGGAGTCAGTTGTCAAGAGCCCATCGCCCACGTCACGCTTTCATTAATTACGCAGCTTTTATACTGCAATAAAGGCAGTATAAATAGCTTGCCCGCTCCGGTATGACGGCACATGACGTGGCGTGATCGCACCGTTATAAATCGTAGGCTCATGCCTTCACATTATATAACGCGCGCGGCACGCGAGCAATGCCGCATGTCGCATGCACCCACAGGCCTTTATCATGGCAGACTCCGCGACTTTACCAACTTTGCATGTCTCGGGCCTGTCGTTGAACCACTAGCACTCCAACCAGCACGCCACATGATTGAATCTATACAACATTACAAATTGCATCATAATAAGAAATAAACACTCTTCGAAAGCAGTTGGCTGTGCGAGTAGAGTTAAACTAACACTAATCCTCATATTAATGGACGTCACATCACATCACAGCATCAGCCAATTAACGTCCACTGTTGGAAAAGGCCTCCCTCATAGAGAGGGGTGTTGCCATAATCCCCACGCTTGGCAGGCGGCTTGGGGATCGCAGTACGTTCACTGTGTACTATTAGGACGCTGCTGCCCATCCTCCGGTGGTTCTGGTCGCAGTTTTAGGACATACCCGGGTGGACGTAAATAACATCAAATCCTCACGTCACCCTCAAGTGGTGTTTTGGCATATAAATAATTATCAATATAAAAAAATGACTTCATCAGAACTAGACCAAATTGAAATAGAACCAAGTGAAAAGCACCAGCTTTCAAATAAAAAAATAATCATCAGAATCGGTTCACCCAGTCAAAAGTTCTGAGGTAACAAACATTTAAAAGAAAACAGTCGAATTGATAACCTCTTCCTTTTTGAAGTCGGTTAAAAAAACATTATTTGTGCTAAAACACCACTTGAGGGTGACGTGAGGATTCGAGGTTATATACATCTATAAATATGGGGGTTTAATTGGTGTCGTGACGTCATGGTAGGTACAAAAATGTGGCCTCTGGGTTTTCACACAACTTGCGGTGTCTATATCAATAAAGGTCTGTGCATGCAACCAACATCATTTTGTCGCCGCATTTTTATTTAAGCGATAGGTGCGGTAAATAGGCTGCGTTTTTGTTGCGGTCACGTGTGGCCGCACCCTTATTGTGCTGCACTGAGCGTACGGTTTATTAATTTACGAGTGTACCTACGCCTCCGGATTCATATTATTTTACGCTGGCATTAATCCCGAGCTCACTTTTAATTTAACTATGCATATCGGTTTTCTGACAAGGTTTTATAGATACTCTGCGTCGAGTTTAATTAGTTTAATTTAGTTCAGAGCACACCACTACTACTCAGCCGCAGTAAACTTTTCATAAACTCGAGAAACTCTACCGATATGAAGTTTTATCAGAGCTCGCTATAAAACATCGCTGCCCAAGATATAGTTTTATGGCTCCGAGACGGTAAATAATTATCAGCGAAAATTTTCCGCTTTGGCACTAAGAAAAGCAATAAAAGCGTGGACGGGGTGAAATGTCATTAAAGTTGGGAACAACAACGCAGATTGCGCTACGCCAGCGGACCGCGAGGGCACCGCAGACTTTTGATTTTAATGAGGAGTTTTCTAGGTGTTCTCCCAAAACGTCAAGAGATGGCGTAATATTTTTTTGTAGTGAAAACTTCTTTAGGCGCGTTGAGAACTTTTTGGGTGAACATAAATCATGGAACTCGCGCCATTGTACCGTGTATTTTAAAACAGCGCCATCTCTTGTAGAATAGGTGAATTACTACTTAAGTTTTCACATCTGACGTGCAGTCCTATGACTGATGTGCTTTTTTTGAGTTCCATATCCAACATATATGTCCTAAAACTGCGACCAAAACCAGCAGAAAATGGGCAGCAGCATCCTTCTACTTGCATGGTGGAACGTTCTGTGATCTCCAACATTCTGCGATCTCTTGGCTGCCTGCCAAGCGTGGCGATTATGGCAACTCCCCCCATGACAGACAAACGAATGCAGGATATCGTTCAGTGTGGAGTTTAAAGGGAGAGGTCTATGTTCAGCAGTGGACATCTGGCTGATGACGATGATGATGGTGAATGATGTCAATGACGCCGTATTAGTAAGATACCATCCGTCTGACTGTCTGTCAGTCTGACTATTCACCTACCTTTAAAGAGCTGTATCTTTTGAACCATCTCAGGTAACAGATTGAAATTTTACAGAATATGTGTTACGAGCTGCGCCCCGCGGTTTCACCCGCGTAGTGATGAAAATCGTTGGTGATGGTGACGATGAAAAGTAGCCTATGTATCAATCCAAGACATAAGCAATGTATATTCCAAATTTCATCCAAATCCATCCAGCCGTTTCTGCGTTATTGAGTAACAAACATCCATCCATCCAAACTTTCACGTATATGATATTAGTGAGATAAGTGTGATTAGAAGAAGAAGATGTGTAATAAATCAATATGTTAAAAAACAGAGTTACATCATAGTGATGATGATAATACTCGATAAATTATCCACAAACTAGAAAAATGATTTTGATGAGAAACATCTATTGGCGCGCCTTGGCAGTAAAACCGACTCATATGCCGTGATTGACGTGACGTCACATGCCGTCAAAAAATAATCAACTCTTTCCTAAATTGTTTTTTTCTTTTCTTGTGGAAATAAATACATGAATCAAGCTTGAAGTGCCGTAACTAGCCTTTTATGCGCCCGGTGCGAGCTGCGATAACTGCGCCCTTAAAAACAAAACTTGGTCCTGGTGTGGTCATTTCTGCGCCCCTCCATAGTCTGCGCCCTGTGCCTGGGCACCGCTAGCATAGCGCCGTTTACGGCACTGGCTTGATATAATATGATTTAGTCTTTATATAAACACCGGCCAAATGTTAGTCGACGATTGGCCGGTGTTTACCGAGGGTTCCGCACCCCAAAAATGTGTCTTCTTTCATTCAGTTCGAGATCTTTAGCGCGCGCCCGACTTGTACTTGGCAGGTTTTATTTTTAACCGACTTCCTAAAAGGAGAAAGTTCTCAATTCAACTGCATTTTTATTTTTTTTATGTTTGTTACCTCAGAACTTTCGACTGGGTAAACCGATTTTGATGATTCTGTTTTTTATTTGAAGGCTGGTTCTTTCCGTGGGGTCCCATTTGGTCCAGTTCTGACATTTTTATGAAGGCGGTTTTTTATATTGATAATTATTGCACACACGGTCATCTGACCCCAAACTAAGCAAAGATTGTAATATTGCTGCCAGAGACTGATATATGTACATGTATAATTTCTAAATACATACTTACTTAAATATTATTAACACCCAGACATAGAACAATCACAAAATGTTCATCACATGAAGTATATTGTTTTACTTTAGAGTATAATATTATGTACCATGTCATGCCAAGTCTGATGCTTGTATTTATTACCGTTTTACACAGTCATGCAATTTTTTTTATAGACTGAAGTGAAAAATAGAGCAAGAGTATCTAGGGTATCTAGAGCAATAGTGGCTGAGCGGTAGCATGTGCGCTTTACAATCTGACGGCACCGGTTCGAACCTCGGCCCTGCACCAATGACTTATTTAGTACCACAATAAATTATGTGCATTTTCGATGCCATCGCTCAGAAACGGTGAAGAAAAACATCGTGAGGAAACCAATATATTTCTTAGACATGACATTCACCAACATGCACTGGGCCATCATGGTGGATTAGGGCCTATCCTCGCTATCTGAAAAAAGGACGGAAAGGAAATAAATCTATTACGATTAAAAAGATACAGCCATTATAATGTGACAAGACAGACAAACCGCTTCAGCTTAGTAAAAATAATAATAGTCTATTATTTATGTAATAAAATGGCTTTTGACTTCCTTTGATTACGGAACCCTTATAAAACAGGCCAAGTAAAACTAAGTGCCTAATACTACTTCGATCCCTCTAATATTTTAGTTTACGCCATCTAGTGGGCATTATTGAAACAACTCGTCAACTGCTGGACAACCGCTCATTGCAGTACCATTCCAGAAACTGTAATTGATGGTGTTTATTCTGAACTTCAGCTACTGTATTCAAATTCAAGCCACGTAGTCCTCGCCTCGGAATCACCGGACTTATTCCGAGTGCACGTTACCCTGAATCGACGCTTTTGTCTGGAACGAAACGGAACGATTCTAATCCAGATCTAATTTTCTCCGGCGCTATTTTACGTATCAGTTAAAAGTATATTGCACTCGCAATCACACTAAAACAGACTGTCCGAACCAAAATTGCTTCTGACGACTACAGGTCACCGGGTTCGTAATAACTTCGGACACAGGATTATTGTTGGCCTAACTTATTTGGCGTTTATCTGGCCCCTAATTCCGAGTATTAAAGTCAGTAATTGTGTCACTGAAACGTCGTGGCAGGTTGGTTTATTTGTTCGATTATAACGTGAGTTGTAACACAAGGGTTATAGGGTTGAAACTCACGTGTCATCGGGAATCTCGGCTTGACAGCGCCTGTCATTTTGACAAGCGCTGTGATGGCAAGTGAGGCTGTTTTGTGACAAGTAAATTTTGAAGTTGGGTAACTGAATCGTGCAGGGTGAACTGGGATTATGAAACTTTGTTAATTATAAATCAAAGGGATGTTTCCGTTTAGAGCTCTCTGGAATAACAGCAAATTTTTTACAGCCTAATGCGCGTTGAGATGAGAGCTCTTCAATTTCAAAAGATCGATATGGTAACCATAGTAATCGGTAGAGTTAACGTCGGAACTAAGCGAGATAAAAAAACTCTGATGTTTGTAGGAAATTGAATATTGTTTTAGAAACTCGACTTGAAAAGGACTTTAGCTCGCTCAGATCTAAGAATCATAGGTAAGTTACATATTAAATGGCAAGTTTGATACCTAAATCGAGTGTTCCGCTGAGTGACCACCTTTATAAGTGTAATGTATCACGAGTGAAATCCATCGTCCCGAAACTAAACAAGATTTATGATGGGTGCGACAGAACGTGATTGAACCAAGTTCGTGCTCCGCGTGGAGAATTGCAAGAAGAGGTGCCTTTACGATTTCATACAAACTTACGGAGCGTTCTAACCACGTCAACAGCACCCATAAATCCACTACGCCAATAGCGGTAAAGAGAACTAACACGGCTCAAATTTAATTTAATTCTGAAGTGTTGGTTCTTATTAACGATATTGTGTGGCCGATTTTGATCATTGCACTAACGCACCTGGCTGCAGTCTCGAATTGGTCTAGCTTTGTTTATGACTATAAGTTTTTTGAGATGTGTTCGAAGCGCTTTGACTCTACTTATATGCAAACTGCTAGTCTGTGGAATGCGCAACCTGAATGGGTGTTCCCCGATAGTTACAATCTGGCTATCAAATTGGGAGTGATTCGTTTTCTTTTAGACAAGCGTGCCCCATCGTAGACCGCATCGTTGTGGTGGCGGTCAAAAGCAAGCCTCATCATCATCATCAGCCAGAAGACGTCTACTGCTGAACATAGGCCTCCCCCTTTAAAGCAAGCCTATAAAAAAGGAACTCCAAACGAACACTTTTTTACTCTTGGATTTCTGTTATTTATCTTTAAAAAAAAATAAAAACAGAAAAAATTTGGTTCAGTCTTTTAGGAGCTACGATGTCACAGACAGACACAAATATATACAGACACACGTTAACCTTATGACACCCCTCTTTTTGTGTCGGGGGTTAAAACATTGACTCGTGTAATGTGATTTATGACATTAGTAACTACATGCTATCACGGTAGCCTAGCACGAGCCCTCGTGCCGTGTGTCGATTTGTTAGTCACACCCCGCAGGTGTCGGCTACGAATGCTTGCGACAGCATAGAGCACGAAATGGCACGATAACCCTTATCAACCTCTAACAATTTTAACTACGTTTATGCAAACGCAGTATTTGGATTTTTCTATTTCTTATTATTCTTAGGGATACGCACCCAGAGGGAAAATATTGAAATAAAAAAGGCGCCTTCCAAAAATAAAAAGACAAAAATTCTGACCCTTGCATGTGGGATATAATTATTATCTAAAGCTTCTAGAGTACAAATCTCTACATAGTATAAAAGAAAGCCGCTTTCTGCGTCTGTCTGTATATCCGCTAACTCCTCCTAAGCCACGTAACAGATTTTGATGCGGTTTTCATCATCAGTTAGATAATTTTTCACGAAAGATTTATATGTATATATATTAAAACTTACACCTATGCGAAGCCGGGACGGGTCGCTAGTTTAATATAATTTGTATTTATTACAATCTTCAAAAATAAAGAAATGAGGTTCCGTCAATTTGTAAGTTTAGAAGGTAGACGGAATTTAGTAAAAATATAAGTATTTTTGGTGGGATTTTCTTTTCATTTATTGCCTAAGTAATTATCAGTTTTGAACACAATAATAAATAGTGCTTTTTCTGAGGTTTTGAATATAAATTTTTGTTATTGTACCTTTTGATTGAACCAAAAATAGTAGAAAACTTCCTCTCGGTGGTGGCAACTACTCGATGTTTTCTTATTCGCTGCTATAACAAAGCGAGTGCTGAAATAGACTGTTTAAAAATAGCAATTTCGTTTCGTACTTGCTTAATAAAAACAAATCTCCTATGTTCAATTTTCAAATATTTCATGCTGCTAGCTGTTCTTTAGACTTTGAAGTCCTGGTTGTTTGTTTTAAAACAACAACCGTCTATCACAAGCCTTAAGGCGGTCTAAAACTTTGCCAGGGTTAGCCCTAAGCTAACCATTCGGCCTATACAAACTTACTTAGTATTAGACTTAGACGCATAAAATAAATAAAAACGTGACATTAACAGCTAGCCTGAACTTGACAAAAATTTAACAGAACCATGCTCGTAGAATATGACGACTTTGCAAAAAGAAAACGCTCAATCGGCACTCTGGTTCAATGGAGAGAGGAGGAAATTGCACAGCGGTCTCTAACATACTTATAATACCTACAAACTACAGTGGAAGCAATCGTAATAGGAGTCAAGAGACAAATTTCTTCATGTTATTTTGATATCTACATAATAAAAATCCTAACATACGAAGCACAGCCTAAACCATGAAGCTTGAAATTTTGCGGAAAAGCTTATTTTTTTAAGTTTATTTTTTATTAATAACTTTTTTCTAGTATATAATACAAATATATTTCACTGGGAAATTTTTGATTTATTTCAATAGAATGTTACATGAAATAGTGGTTTTAATTACGCCAAGAAAAGGTAATTGGCCATCACTCAATATAAGCAACATACCGTACACCAAGCTTATGGAGCATCTGATATTTTTTCACGTCGTCTTATAGTAAAAAAATCATGATGATTAGTACAGTAGCCCCTTTTCAGCTTAGTTACACCGTTTTGCGTAGACTGATTTATTTATATGCAGAAAAATATTATAGTTCAAATGTTATATTTACAACTAGCCGTCCGCCCCGGCTTCGCACGAGTGTAAGCTCGGCCTTCGGCCTCGCTACAAAATATAATATAGCCTATGTCACCCGGGGATAGTGTAGCTTCCCAACAGTGAAAGAATTTTTCAAATCGGTTCAGTAGTTTCGGAGCCTATTCATTACAAACATACAAAAATAGGTACAAATCTTTCCTCTTTATAATATTAGTGTAGATTAGAAAATTTTACGACTGGCACGATTGAATCTGCGCCATCCGATTTACGCCCCGAGGTTCAAAGCCTACTCTGGTCGTCAAGTTTTTGACACGCCTAGAACATTTAAATAATAAATCCTAAAGATTAAAAATACTTCAATAAAAAAAAGTTTCGATTGTTATAGTTTGCTTTTTAAAGAATATCCAATTAGCCTAATGTACCCATAATATTATTTACCATATTCTGAACCTCTAAGCTTTGCTTTTTCTCCGTGGCAGCTTAAAAATAAATATTTTTTTCTAAATTTTTAACGAGGCAAAATTGCTACCTAAAAGTTACTCGGAAACTTTTGTTGGTAATAGGATTACATTGAAACCCCCAATATGAAAGTAAATTCTGAAAATGAAGCACTTTGAAAAAATATTTTTTACATTTTATTTTTGGGAATTGAACGTGGCATACCTTAATTACGGAGAGGGAAGGATTTATATTAGAACTACTCCCCAGGGAGGCATTGCCCAAAAGAAATTATAAACTGCGAATTAGCCGAAGTTGGTCGTGGAAGCTAGAAACGCTTTGATTCAAATTTTATCGTGCGTATAAGCTGTTGAATGCGCTGCCTAAATGGGTGTTCCTCGATAGTAATTATCTGGGTAATCTTCTGGGCAAGCGTTCTACATCATAGGCATCATCGTTTAACATAAGAAAGTAGCGGACTTGGTCAAACCCAACCTCCACACTTTCAGTTCGCGGTCTCCACTCTAGAACCTTTCTTCCCAATTAGAGATCGATTAGAGGTTCTTCGAGCGATATGGTTTGCTAATTGCCACGTCAACTTGTAAATCTGAGTAGCTATGCCAGTGTCTGTGGTTCTTCGGCGAATATCCTAGTTCTGGATTTCATGGCGCCAAGAAACATAGCTCTCTCCATGCCCGTTTTGCGACTCTATATTTTTCCAAAAGGCCAGCAGTTAAGGACCATAGCTGTTTTCAGTACAATATAAAATGTCTGTCATCACTGAAAATTGCAAAATCAAAAAAATCTCGGAATCGTGAATCGTGTCGATTTTCGGCCAGGCTGATTGATGTTGTAGGAGGAATTTAAATACCTGATCTGGGTCTGGATGTGAGTTGTGGTTGTCTTTGTATGTATTCCATGGCGTCCCCAACACAGGAAATCTTAGTCGAGAGCTATACATAAGTAGGATGAGTTTCATTTATGTCGAAGACCCAATGTCTAGTAGAGATTTGAGGCGACAGGCGTGGAGCAAAGCGTAGAAGAGAACGTGAAAATATTAACGCTTGCCTGTTTACCTAAGGATCAAATTTTTCTGTCGTGCTTTCACGTCTCGTCTGCTCTAAATATTAATAAATGAGGTGAGGTAATTTTGAACTTAACATAACCAATAAGAGTCGGTATTTCCACGGTTATATACTTTTGCAATGTAACGCAAACTCCAAAGTCAGCGGTGAGCCTTAAATTGTCCTTTGCCTAAGAATATATCAAAATAATTATCAATTTAAAAAAACCGACTTCAAAATTAGTAAATACCCAATTTCTGTTACTGGGATGACTTATTTGTCCATGTATTTTAATATTAGAAATTAGAATATAAGAAATTAAAACTCCTGAGGCTTACAATTTTCATTTTAGATTTTTTTGTGGCAATTTTCATGAAATTTCCATGGGAGTAATCTAAAAGCATATACTTTCAAATAAAAAATTGGTATAAATGATAAAAAAAAATTGATAACCCCCTCCTTCATTGAAGTAAGTTAAAAATAAAAACAAAACTAGACCGAGACGTCCATTTGGCAGACAGACTATTTTACACATTACCATACACAGCAAACATTCCACATCGTTTCTTATCAACTCTTTCATTGCTGTTTAGCGTGACTGTGTCATATAACTCCTTCAAGCTTTCGCCGTCGCGATGAAAACATAAGTCATACAAGCGATGTGCCTAAGGAATGACGGATAATGGCAAATGGTAGGTATTGGCTTGTGCTATATTTATTCTGTGGTATGGATACTTCATAGGTTATTCTCGGTTCAAGCTTTGTTTGCTCTGAAAGCTGCAATAACATTACAAGAAGTTAATTAATAAAAAACCACAAATTTAATACTATGTCTCATTTTTAGGGTTCCGTACCCAAACGGGACTCTATGACTAAGCCTACGCTGTCTGTCTGTTCTTTATTTAATTATATAATAGGCTTGTGTTTGACCGCCAACTCGCCTAATGTTATGCGATGATGCGGTCTACGATGGCTAGCCTGGAAGAAACCGATTCACTCTTGATTTGAAGACACCCTGATTGTGACTATCGGGGAACACCCATTCAGGCAGCGCATTCCACAGACCAGCAGTTATCACAATAAAAGTGGAATCAAATCGCTTCTTACGGGTTTTCGGAATACCATAAAGCGGTGTCGATTTTTAGTCGAAGTCCTACTAGATGGACCGACGACATCGTGAGAGTTGCGGGCATCCAGTAGATGCAGATGACAGGCTGTCTTTCAGAGTGGCGTTCTAAGGGGCGGGCCTTTGTTCAGCAGTGGACGTCTTCTGGCTGAAGATGATTGATGATGTGTATAGGATGAGTCCTAACCTAATGTCAGAGTTTTAGGCTACCTACGACAAACCCTACGACATGTGACCCACGGCAGTTCATTTTTATCATTAAACTAATACATTGTATATTCACATCTATCTTCTATGTATGTATGTATGTATGTATGTATGTGTGTATGTATGTATGTATGTATGTTTCCTATGGACTCTGAAACGGACTGAACTGATTTTGATGAAATTTTCAGGCAATCTTTAGATTAGCCCATCGCGAGTGATCCTGTAAAGTTTGGTAGCGATCATATGAAAAAAAAATTTGGGGTTTTAATATTTTCCCTACAAATAAACAAGAAAAAGAATTGAAGTATAAATATTAACATAATTAATACATCATAAAAAATTACATCTAAGTCAAAGGAGGTTGCTGTCGCTACTAAAGAGGTTGCATTGTTTTCATCCATCACTGGCTGAAATATGGATAGCTATGATGTTATAAGGAGTAATATAGAGTAGTACTTTTATCTTAGATATAGCGCTGATGAAACTGCGGGCCGCAGCTAGTAAGAGATAAATACAATATTCACGAGAATCTAACCACCCGTTTCGATCATCAGATAAAGTGGTTAACAAGGTCGCTGCAAACAAATTCCAGTCTTGTAGTTAAGTAATAACGTCTCGGTTCGATCGATTCCAGACGTTGTCTAATTTTAAACTCTGTGGCTTATCACAGGTAAGCTATAGGACATTGGGACATTGCGCCCTTGGAGACCGGTAGCTCACTCCATTTTGAAAAATCTTTCAGAGCGCCTGGTTAATGCGATGCGTGGCCAAATTGCCGGTGTGTTTATGGCTTAACGCATAAGCATTGTCATTCAACGTAGTAATGCCACCAGCAAGCTGGGTACGCTGCCAACTGATAGTGGGTTCATGGGCAGTCTCAATGTTTTTGTAGTGTTAGTTTGTATTTTGTTTTTAGTAAATAAAGCCACATGCAGTTTTAAAAATAGTATGTAATTGTATAGAAAATAAACTATAGGATAACTAGCTGAGCCTCGCTGTTTCTCTCGCGTGGTAATGAAAAATTGTGATGATGATGATGAAAAATACGTTAAAACGATTTAAATACGAGAAATACCTATTTTCATACCAAATATACATTAAACAAGTGGATCATATTAAAAACCGACTTAACATAGAACCTCCGCCTTTTTTGAAGTCGGTCCGATGGTTCGAGGAGGTGGATAGGATTTTTCACGATGAAGAAAGAAATAAACGTTTCCTTTTTGTTGTCATTTTAGCGAGGTGGTAGCAATCACAAACGAAGACATTTAAAATTTGCATTTAAAATTGTACACCTCTTTCACATCTTTCGACGTGCCACGTTTTGTTTGTTTAACTAAAACGTTCCTTAATTTTACAGTAAAATTTTCATCACTTAAACTATTCCAAAGTTCTCAATTTGATTTGAACTCTGTGAGCCAATCAGCGAGCTCTGCGATGCACAGAGTAAACAACGTCGGTAGGTGAAGTCCGGTCGGGATTGCGACCGGCATGCCTTGTATTTGAGGCATGTTTGCCGACGGCGGGTGGGGAGTTCCAGGGAAGGCTGGGCGGGGATTGTTTGCAGGAAATAGGCCAGAGGTGCACTTGTAGATCGGAGCTGTAGATGGAATGATAGCTTGTGATTGAGCAGTTGTAGGACGGTTAAGTGATAGTCTAGGGAGATTGTATCTCGTTAGAGAGAAATTATTTAGATTTGTAGAATTACTTCTATGAATGCATAGATTTACCAACTTAGATGCTCAGCACATACTCAGAACAGAACTCGCAGATGTTAAGCCCGTTGCAGACGATGCGCAGTACTTTTTGCTTTGTGCAAGTGGCAGTGAAAATTGGTCAGTAGTCTCACTAAATCTTGGTACAATCATTATCAATATAAAAAGCCAACTTCAAAGTCAGTGAGCCTATCACCTGATGAAAAGCGATCACCGTCGCCTATGGAACACTGGTGACATAATGAGTATCATTGAACATGCTTTCTGAAATGAAAATAATGTTTGGTACAAGATTTTTGTTCAGGTTTACCATTTGCAAAATTATGACCACCAAACTATTAATGACGGATCTTAATAATTTTTTTACTTTTTCAAAAATACAGGTAAACATGTAGGCCATACTGCAAGTTTCTTTGAAAAAAATTACAGGTGAAATTATTTTCGCGGTAGAAAAACCTACTATAACAACAGAAAAATACAGAAGAGCAGAAAAATCGAACTACTACTATTTTCTTGTTACCAAAATTAATAATAACTAACATTTTCTTAATCCGATCTAATATTTTACGAATTGTGGCCAATAAAACAAACATCCACACGTGTGTTACGGCGAAACAACTAGGACCAAACAAAACATAATATTTATGCGAACTCCAAACGACTCCGTATTAGCTAATTCGTTTTTACGATAGTGGGGGGAAGGGGGGAATCCGGGGTAGGGGTAATATCCCCACCTCCTTGCAATCCCACAGATTTATGTCGCGATAGTTTTGTTTTACTGCCTTTGCCTACACTGCGGCGGAATAAAACTCGTAGCAGAGATAAATAAGCTGATTGTAGATCAATTTTGTTGTTTGTGAAGATTTGTCACTGTTAGTGGTTAATAATGAAGAGGTTGACAGGGAATGTATAACAGGTTGATTACTAAGTAAAAGTATTGACTTGTTTTATTATGGAGGCTGACGTAGTTTTCACACATCATTTTGTTTAATAACACGCCAATTACTTACGTATATGATTTTGCCTATTGCTCCGACTATAGTTTAATCATACATAATATTCCTGAGTAATATTTTTTTTACCATTGTCCAAGGGACATGAAAAATGTTGTGTTACGTCACTTAGACTAGATTTTAGTCGAATTAAAGAAGACTTAGTATCTAGGCTTCATACACGTATACTTCATACAAATATATTTCATGTTAAGACGCGTGGCAAGTCGCGTGTGTGGTTAATTATCAGATAATTTAAGTCACGTTGCTTAGATGGCCATCGGTCGTAGAGCAACAGTCACCGATCCATGCCAGATGCCTGCGAGTACCTTAATAATTCTGAATCTAGGACCGTCAACAGAGCCTATATAAGAAGACACTGCTTATAAATACAGTGAAGTAATTTATCCTAGGTCAGAGTTCTTGCTGTCCCTTGTTATTCACGGACGAATTCACAAAAGGTACTGGATCAAATTAAAATGAGTAGGTATACTCGGTGAGTAGAAATCTTGTCTTTCAACTGAATACAGGGTTTTTAATATTCCAAAAACCACATACAAGTAACTTAATAGTGATAGTGAGCTTGAGCATTTGGATTGTCTTTAGACCAACGGTTATGGGCAGTCTTAACTGTTTTTGTAGAGTTAATGTTACCCTGTACCCGTGAATAAGGTAATTTATATCATGTACCAAGCATTTTAAGTTGTGGTATCTTAAAATCAATAATTTTTCTTCTAAAAACAAACAAATTTATATATTAAGTTTTTTTATGGAAATAAAAAGGAAAATGGGTATATTCAAAGCTTAGGTGGCGACTCAGGCAATGGAGAGAGATATGCTTGGAGTTTCTTTTCGCGATAAAATCAGGAACGTGGATATTCGCCAAAGAACTAGAGTCTCCGACATAGCTATTAAAATTTGCAAGTTGAAATGGCAATGGGCAGGCTACAGCGCTTGAAGAGCCGATAACCGATAGAGAAGAAAGGTTATTGAGGTGAGACCGCGAACAGAAAGTCGCAGCGTATGTAGGCCTCTCACCAGATGGACCGACGAGATTGTGAGAGTCGCGGGCATCCAGTGAATGCAGATGGCAGGATGTCGTTCAGTGTGGAGGTTAAAGAGGGAGGCCCATGTTCAGCAGTGGACGTCTCCTGGCTGATGATTAGTTGACGACTCTTGTATCACAAAATACAAAAGTATTGATAAATATTAACAATTTTTTTTGTTAAGTTTTGTGACAAATCATGAAACAAAAGTTGTTTAGTATGATATAGGGAAGCTGAATCCGAGAGAGGTCTGCGGGATTTTAAAAATAATCCTTTATATAAAATATAGGTAATTTCATTTCCAAGACTAATAATTTGATTTCTAAGAGTTTCTGCGATAAAAATGTTATGAAATCGATGATATTAAGTTTTGGGCTTATAACAAAAATCTTCGCAACTTTGTTTCGATTCATGCAGATCTATCTTTCCCAGAAATTAGAAATTTTCCCTGTGTGACGAAGTTCTTGCAAAAGATTCAGGAAATTCTGAATATCTGGAAATATAATTCCAATAATGTCACATTGCTTTGCTGCTATTATGCTGCTATATGCTTATTCTATTCTAAAGGAATACATACTTTAGAAAGGAATAGTTACATATTTTAAAACGTTATTTGAAACAAACATTTGATGCTCCATTCTCTACAATTACAGGTATACGTCATTGTAAATTTAAATTTGCGTAGAATGTATACCTATATAATAATATACCTATATATTACGTACTAATTCGCAATGAACAAAATAAATAGTTAAAAAACTGTTAAATGATGTCAGCGCACTCTCTGCTATATATATAAATTGAAAATGTGGTTGTGCGAACACCTGTTTTATACATTGGACGAATATCTATACATATAATAAAAACGTAGAGATAAAAAAATCTGTAATTGCAAGATAACAAAAAAAAAATCACACAGGTCGTCTTAAAATAAGCAGCTGAACACGATAGGACAGTTTTTAGAATTTTTGTCTGTTTGTTTGTTTGTTTGTTTGTTTGTCCGCGCACATCTCCTAAACCACTGGACGGATTTAAATGCGGTTTTCACGAATATGCTTAGAAATTACCAGATTAAAACATAGGCTATCTTATATCATTTATTTTAATTCTTTATTTTTACATAAACGAAAATAAAAATCAATGATTTATTTCTTCGTTACCCGAAACGTAATATGAGGATCGTCACATAGCCTCAAGCAAGAAGATCCAAAGTAAAGAGAATGTTATTGACATAGCCATTAAAATTTTGAAACTGTCAACTGTCATTCGGTTAATCAGTTTAAATTTAAAGAAGGTTCCTTAACCTTCTTAGATGAATGAACGTGTAGATCAAGCATGTTATAGGCCTTACAACCTCTTTGGTGATTCATTCCAATGCATGGAGTAGGAGTGTGGCGTACTCGTACTCCTTGCGCCAACCTTCGTGAATTTCATTCCAATTTTCCACGACGTGTGGCGCTGGGGCGCGAAAAGAAAAAAATAAAAGAACACCCATTTTCAAATGGAATTGTCATTCGCTTTTTCTAAGATTTGTCTAAGATTTTTCTTTGCATTAAATTTATAATTTCTTTCGGACTCAGCTATTTTCTTCCATTGTCGGTAGCTTAACCCTCTCCTTCTATATAAATATTACAAATCCACTATAATTGGTGACCACTGAATGGACCGTACACCACCGACAAAGGTCAGAATGCCGCTAGATCGTACTGATAGCACTGCGGCTGACACGAAGAATAAAGATGATAACAATGTATTCCGAGTTGGCGTGCGAATTCCACCGTTTTGGCCCGAGAAGCCGGCGATTTGGTTCGCCCAGATCGAAGGCCAATTCGCGATTTCCAACATCACTGCAGATAGCACCAAGTTCTACTATGTGATTGGACAACTTGACCCGCAATACACAGCTGAAGTCGAAGACATCATCGTCAACCCGCCTGTGACCGAGAAGTACGAAAAACTCAAGCTGGAGCTAATTAAACGTTTGTCCGCATCAAGAGAAAAAAAGGTACAGCAACTTTTAACACACGAGGAGCTAGGTGATCGTAAGCCTTCTCAATTCTTACGTCATCTACGACACCTAGCAGGCCCCGGAGTTCCAGAAGACTTTTTACGCATGATTTGGACCAGCCGCCTACCGAACAGCACGCAGACATCATTGCTTCGCAGCAGATGACGTCATCACTCGATGTGCTGGCAGACCTAGCCGACCGCATACATGACGTTGTCCCTATAGCCCAGGTCGCATCCAGTACCACACCGGAAAGCTCCAAGCTCCATATTACATTCTCATGGTTTTATTCTATGTTAGCATTTAAAACACAAAATATATCGCATCCTATTTTAATACAGTCCCGCGAATAGAAATATTCAAAAAAGGCTCTTTGTACATGACAATAAACTTATACAACAAAATTCCGGACGCAATAAAGAAAGAAATAAATAATAACATTTTTCCAGAACCAACTTCGTAAGTTTCTAACCCAAAAATGTTATTACGAGATAAAAGATTTTTTCGACGATAAATTTTAGAAAATTATAATTAGAAAATAAATATCGATATATAAATAGTTAAGAAAGTAGCGTCATAAGTTTTGTATCATCTCATATATAATTAAGTAACCTATCACACTAAGCATCTTTTTTTTTGTTTTGTAAAATTACTTCACCCTAGGTTAAGTTTGAATAGTATATATATATTTATGTAATAGATTTAACTATACTTAAATTTATATGTTTATGTCTGTGGTCTGGTTTTGTGAACAGCCACTACATAAGTCATTGCTGCACCCTTTATGCAGGGTATATAAACTTAGCTTTTAGAAGAATACAGTGTATATTTGCAATAAGAATAAGAATATAGAAATAATTTTATTTTACTGTGATATTTTAACAGATAAATAGAGTAGTTCCATTTCATGGCCTTTTAATCAAGGTATACATACAAATGCACGCGAAATAAGAAATAACTAGCCAAGAGCGTGTTAAGACAAGCATTATGTCAGGGTTCCGTGGCCAGCGAAACTGGCCGGAAATATACTTTTAATAGTTTAGACAAAAAGAAAATTTCAAAACATGCTCTGCACTGTGGTCACATTATCTTTTTGATTTGAAATCTGTTGACGGTGTTATTTATTACTTTTATGATTCTATCAATACTTCACACAGGGCGACTTAAAATAAGCAACTGAACATGTTAAGGCAGTTTTTAGAATTTTTGTTTGTTCACGCACATCTCCTACACCCCTGGAAGAAAATGCGGACGGATTTAAATGCGGTTTTCACGAATATGCTTAGCTATGACCAGATTGAAGTATATGCTATGTTATTTTGCGCAAGGCCGGATTAAGGGAAGAAAAAAGAATTGAAGGTTTATATGAAAATCTACGCGTACGAAGTCGCGGGCAAAAAAGCTAGTGAAAAATATAATTAAACAATGTCAGTTAGTGTGGTACTAACAATGTGTTAGTTTAGTTAAGATTAAAATTGACTACGCATAATTTAATTTGATTTAATGTATTTACAAAAATAATTTTATAATTTAATTTAAATAATAATTAATTTACAAAAATGTAATCGACCGACCTATAGCTTTGCTACGAATAAATATTTCATTTCATATCTATTTGCAAATAAACTTTGATAAATCCGAAAAAAGCTTATAACTTTAAAAAGATAAAAAACTAAACCTTTTAAACATAATAAAAAAATAGAAATTCTATCAAATCTGCTTGCTATCAAATAAAAACCCATTTCAAGTCGGTCTAGATGTTATAGAGATTTAAAACTCGTTTTTTTTGTTGGTAAAAATAAACATAAAGAAAAGTTTGAAACAAAATTTAAGTACGCGATAAACTATCTTACAACTTAGGCACTGAAACTAGGTAATTGGCGAAATACACGCACATACATTCTCGTTAGCAGGAACCCAAACTAGGAAAACTTATATGAGTAAATCCTAGGAACACTAATAGAATTTACAGTTAGTCCGCTTTGAAAATACGATGGTCCAGTTTATCGCATCATCGCTTAACATCAGGTGAGTTGGCGGCCAACGCATGACTTTTATTAATAAAATAAATAAAATAGTTTTTTAAATAGTAATTTTTACATGATGGTTCAGTTTCGATGACAGTGCATTTCTATGTTTTTTTTAGCTATTTATAATTTATTTTAATTTAAACTAATCGAAATTGTTGTAATTTTATTGTTGATCTCGCCCACAGTCCGCTGAAAACTTTGGAACATATTTTGAAATAAAATTCTGAACGCATAATATAATTATAATGCCCCAAAAACTTTGGAACACTCGATAAACTCGACACGGGCCGTAGAAACTTGAGATTAGATTATTTTCATGAATTAAATTTCGCTTTTGCTTTGAGAAGGCTGAAAGTTTTTAGCTAATTTTGTGTACTGAAAATATTATTCCAATTTAAACATTTTAACGAGGGAAATATTTTAAAGGTTTGTTTTTTTGTTAGTTGTAGGAGATTCTTGTCACTAAAATAAACTAAAATTAAAAACAGTACAGTTCTTAAAAAAACAGTAGTTTTATACTGTTTTTTACGAACGGTACAAAAATAATTACAAGCACTAAAACTTTTTTTATTAATAATTTTTATTATGATAATATTTTATCCACAATTTTACGATACATTCGCTAAAATTTCTTTTTTTTACAAAATAATACAAATCGTGAGTCAATTGATCTGTGGGAGAACTATTGCAATTTGATACCACCAATCCCCCCACAAATCCATTGCTGTCCTATAAATATATAACTAATTCTAAACTGAAGAAGCAAAAAAGAAAAAATAAAGAATTGAAAGAAAGAAGAGAGAAAAAAACCATAATATCTAATTTTTTCTTACGTGCCATTATAATATACTTTTAATACGCTGAATATATTTAAAAAAAAAATCCTTAAACTAAAAACGAACCTAAAACTAACATTTACAGCAAAAAAAAAAAAACAATTGTATCCTAAATAAAATAACATTACAAAAACGCCAAAGAGAGAGAAGAACGCGACATAATATATAATTATCATATTATCGTACGGGAGCGACAAATGTGGCAGAGAGATGCAACTCGACGCGATACAGTGCAAAAATATTAATAAGTAAATTCAAATTCAAATTATTTATTGAGAATAAAAACGGACAAATTCCACTAACATTTATCTCACATCTTGTTTAACTAAAATATATTTCCTAGTAAAAATAGGAATAATATTATAAAATTACTAATATAATAAATACAACAAATTGCTGTAAAAATATGTCAACATAAAATTAGTATGTCATACAAATTGTCATTATAGTCAACGGCTTTTTTGCCCCTGTCCCATTGATCAGTTAAATTTTCACAATAAGTCAAAAAACTTTCGTTACATTTTTCCAACTGTCACAAATAATATCACAATCAGTGTTGGTAGCAAGGAGAAGGGTAAAATCGGCACGTTGACACATTCTGTTTGCACTATTCAATGTTTGTGTACAAACCATACCACTTCGTCTTGCTTTCCATCGCTTACGTAGGACAATACATTAGCCCAGCTAGCATTAGCCATTCCCGGCTATTCAGTCTCGCCGTCTAATTACTATATTCATTAACAAAATAATACTGTTCTAAAAGCCGTTGACCCCCACACCCTTACACCCGTACATGCATAGAATGTGTCCGTGTTTGCTCCCACATGCTCTGGCTGGTGAAGTTTTAACGAGCGGACGTGGTCACGCATCGCCGGTGTAAATCCAAGCCGACCTGGACGGACTAACAGACTTTATGGCCTCGGCTTCAAATGGCTTACCACTTTAAAGAATCGTTAAAGGAAAATAGATACAAGATTTGTGGTTCCATTAAAAGAACTCCAGCCGTCCTCCTTGTTTCCTGAGAACTACAATCTGGGCATATTCAAGGCTAAAGTGAATAGATTTCTTCTAGATCAACGTGTTCCATCCTCGACCACACCGTCGCTTACCAACAGGTGAGTTGGTGGTCAAACGCGGACTTAATTGCGATATAAAAAAACTACAAAAAAAATTACTACTGGCAGGATTCGAACTTGTGCAACAATCTACGAAAAAATTAAAACAAAGCTACGGTCGGTCGTGTCAGTCTTGCCAAATTCTTTTACTGTTTTTTTTTTGTTACTTATATAAGCATTGGTGGCGCCATCTGTAACTCTTGCCATACACCGTGTTTAAATATTGATATTCTATGATTACATTACAAACAAGCAAGAACTTTTTGCTATTTAAGTAAACTTCGTATTTGAAAAAAGAACACCGACTTCAAAAAAGGAATTTTTATGTTTGATACCTCAGAACTCCGTTATTAGGATCAGTAGTTTGGCTTTTATTATGATGTTTGCGAAAATTGATTATTATTCTTTACAAACTAACGTAAAGCTATTTATCTCTAATGCACATTATTAAATACATTTGTCAATAAACAATTTTTTGCTGTTTCAAACGGTTTATTGACAAATGTAAGTAATATAGTGAAATACTGATTAATAGCTGTACAAGATAATGTAAAGAACAACCAACAATTTTCGCAAACACTGTGTCATTTCACAATAATTACACAGCCTAGCTACAAGGACAAAAAACTGTTTGAAATTTGAATTTCCCGCCAAACGTGAAACGTTCCACCTTAAATCAAAATAACTGGAAAATTTAGTTACTTGGCTCACTCGGTTACTTGAATAACTATATAATTCATCCAAGAAACAAAATGTCAGTATTTTAAATTGATAATTAATATTTAGCATTTAACAAAATTACTGCTGCCGACAGAACTGAAAATTACATGGACTGAGTAAATACTTA
Organism: Agriopis leucophaearia; assembly: GCA_949125355.1. NCBI lineage: Eukaryota > Metazoa > Arthropoda > Insecta > Lepidoptera > Geometridae > Agriopis > Agriopis leucophaearia. The sequence goes on from OX421262.1 coordinate 3,964,622, forward strand.
CTTTTACTGTTATTTATTCAGTACGTCAGAATAAGAACTAAGGGCGTTACTTAAAAACGTTACTCAAATTGATCTATGTTTTAAAATGCTCTTTCAACTTCTCGCTGACGGCAATCGTCACACGCGAAAACAAGACGGAGCATATTTAAGCGTATGTCAACTTGAGTAACGTTTTTAAGTAAGGCCCTAGGTATTTATTCTGAGAGCAGTACTAAACTAAGTAGGTATTTCAGTAATAATCAGTATTATTACTTACTGCCAACTTTACTAATAGTATCTCGAAGTTTCGTACCAGTCTCTAAGACTTTCACTAAGACTGAGTCTCGGAAACTTGTCAATATGGGTAAATATTAAACACATCCTAAGAGATAATAACGTTGACTTATATACTTAAAGGAAGTAAGAATGAGCGAATTAACTTTTCCTACGGTACCAAAACCACAGACCTAAAAAAAAACTAAATCAACGACCTTAACAGTAGTCTTAAAAAATTCCTGCGCACCAGTGTTTTTTTTTATGATACTGGGTCACGAGACGAGTGAAGTCGCTCGCCTGATGGCTCTTCACGCTTGCCCATAACAGCTCAACGCCACTCAGAATTATGAACTTCAACAGTTCAAAACCCTGGATGGCAATGCACTGCGCTCGTCACCCCGAGATATAAGATGTCAAATCTCTGTGTGCCCTGTAATTTCGCTAGAAACATTGCCCTTCTATCCGGAACACTGTAGTGTTTGCACACACACTACTGCTTGGCGGTTGAATAACTGGTGTGGTACTTCCCCCTGCCAAGAGCCCTACCACTACAAAAGTTTGTACAGTGTGAAGTCTGTCGCTCGTCGACTGCGGTCGTCGCGTCTTTCTGGTGTGCTAACATAAATATCACACTAATGTTGTAAATGTGAAAGTTTGTGTGTAGTATGTTAGCACTCAACTCCGTAACAACTGAGCGGGTTAAGATTAAATTTGATATGGGGGTAGCTTTTGTACCTTGTAATAACACACTTGATATTTTTTTAAACTAAAAAATTTACGTTTTCTGTAGAGTAGTGTTTTAGGTTTATAAACTTCGTATTGGTACGCTACAATGCGCCACCACAAAAATCAGTCGCCAAGTAACGTCGCGACCACATCAGTTGAGAGCAAGTTCCCATTCTAGTCTAAGCGTGTTAAAAGCGACCTAAAAAAAAACACATCAGTCATAGGACTGCACGTCAGAAGTGAAAACTTAAGTAGTAATTCATCTATTCTACAAGATGGCGCTGTTTTAAAGTACACGGTACTGTGTATTATTTATTCTGTGACAGCGTAACGATGACGCGAGTTCCATGATTTTTATTCACCCAAAAAATGCTCAACTAAAGAAGTTTTCAATTCAAAAAACATCTTGGACGACACCATCACTAACATCAAAAGATCTGTGTTTCACACTAACTAGCTAACACCTAATAACCATAAAAAAGACTACTGACAAGGCACCAACACCTCACTGTGGTCTGTTGGTAGTACTTTAGAATATTCTCAGCATCATGGCTCAGTGGCCCATGCTGACAACTCGTTAGGCTTGAGCTAAATAAATAGTCAGTGAGGTTTCAGCCTAAGATTAAATTCGCCCTATTTCACTTAATATTTCATGATAAATTTTCAATTTCTGTATCATTCCCCTCTCATACTTTATGAAAACAAAAGTTCATTTTAATCCAACATAGCTCCTTCCGCGTTATGAAATACATCAATCTTTCATACACAAACTGTAGCAGGTAACGAAGAATATTCATCTCCTCGGAGCTCCCATGCAAATATTATGTATGATTGATTATTCCTGGGTTTGGTTCCGGCGAGGGAAAGAGAGCGATACATTATCCTTCGAGTTTGGAGAGAGAACAAAACGTGTCATGGAGAGTTTCTTGATTAGACAGGGTTCTTTGAAAAAGGTTGAGGCGCTTCGGAGATTGCTACGTCGTAGCAGTGGTACTGCTACGCCGTAGCTGTGGTACTGCTATGTCGTAGCTGTGGTACTGCTACGCCGTAGCTGTGGTACTGCTACGCCGTAGCTGTGGTACTGCTACGCCGAAGCTGTGAATTTTAGTGATGTTACGGATTATCAAATAATAAAGTAAGGATAATACATTTTAATAAATAATAAAAAACGCTCTTTACTTGTAGTGAAAATTTAATAAACGGAATTCATCCCATAATTTTCCAGCCTTAGAGAAGAAATATTTTATCAAATTAAATGAGTCCACCCTCGAGACATAAAGTATTCAATAAAAAGCAATTTATAGAAATCAGTTCACAATAGATACCGCGCACCGTACACAGCAAAAAAACAGTATTTTTTTCGAAGTTGCCTAAAAAGGTAACTTACTGAGTCTATTACAGAATGCAAAAGCAAATCAGTAAGTTTATAAAATAAATTTTATTTATTTTCTTTTTATATAAATTCAATAAAAATATTAATTTTTTTTTTTGCATTTTCATGATCGGTCTTACAGTAAAAGGTAAAAAGACATCCGGAATGAATGAATTATTTATTTATTATTATTTATATATATTATGTATATCTATAAATCATCATCATCATTTCAGCCATAGGACGTCCACTGTTGGACACAAACCTCCCTCATCGATCTCCAAAAAGGCCGGTTTGAAGCTGCCTGCGGTCTCTTTCTATAAATAACAATACATGAAAGCGAAATACATATCATTCACTCACTCACTCACCCATTGACTCATCTCGAAACCTACTTGACCGACGAAGTACAGTAGATTTCTTATGGGGTGTAAAAGTCCGTTAGGAAATGATTTTGTGAAAAGGTTGAATTTTGTGGTATTTGGAGGTTTGATAGTTTGAATTAAAGTCCTTTGCTTTTCATGTTAGTGACATGAAATTTGGTATTCAGGCTGTGATTCAGGTTCATGGCTTAAAACAAAAAAAGGTCGAATTAAGTAGGGGTGGAAAAAAATGGGGATTGAAAGTTTATATGAAAATCTACGCATACGATGACGCGGGCACCAGCCAGTAGTGTGTATAGCCAGTAGTGTATATGTATAGCTAGCTTAAAACTGTGCAAGCATTGCTCATTGATCGGCGAGCTCACAGTCTACGGTAAAAACTCAATTTGCTTCACGCCTGCCGCCACCGCCGGAAATTGAGGAAAAATCCACTAATTGCGCTTCACTCCTGGCGATTTGTACATACTAGAAATCACAATGCGATGACTTCGTAGTAGAGCAAGAGTTACGATCGAAGCTTATTTTTGTACGATTGTTTCACAAGATTCCTTTTCTTTTCGAAGGTAATTCACAAACTCGAAATATATTTATTTTTTTTAAGAATTTCTGCAATATTTTATTCTCAAATCATTAGTTTATTTTGGACTTAGAGGATTTTATGTTAGAACAATTCACTGATATTGTTCTTTACACAGTGATGTTGAATATGTGCGAAAAAGATAGACCTAGCCAGGAGCGAGCTTTTAATAATATTTTTCGAGAATGTATATGCGTACGTACATAACATTTGTACTAATAGGTAGTAAACGTTTTATGAAATGAAAAATCCGCCACGTCGTCATTTCCCAAACGAATAAAATTAAATAGACAGCTGTTTCTCAACTCAGCTCAATTTAATATAACAATTAAACTTATCGCTCTCTGTTTTACCGCTCATATTTTTTTAAACCGGCCGTAACTGGCTACGGCCGGCCGACATCATTCGGCCAGGTAAAAAATAAAATTAAAAAATATTGCACGTCCATCAGCTGTAAAGTTTCCCGAAGTACCAGTAGTTAAGCGAGTTTGCAAGTTTGGTGGAATAAATGGTACCTGGTATAATGTTTTCGCCCCGGGCTTGCTTATCGGTCGTCGTGTGGCCACTCTGTGCAACCATAAACTTCACTCTTGAAAATAATAAAAATAGCTTTGTGCCGCAAGCTGAGAGCGTTAACCTTAAGTTATATATTAAAGAAACAAACAAAAATATGCTATGAAGTTCTAATAATTGATAGAAAGATAGATACTCTCAGAGGAGAACGTCTGACGTGTGTTATATGTTTTTTTCTTCTTCAAATGCTTGGCTTCGCTTTTTTTGTACATGTAATATGTATCCACTAACCAGGATAATTGTATATTTAATTTGATGAGGTACTGTATTTACCTTAAAATGACGTGGTGTAAACCTACTGGACCATAGAATTCGCCGTCAGAATGACCAGAGAGTTTAAATCTGGGTCAGTCTCGTCTAGACAATCGTGTTTCATCGTAGACTGCATCATTGCTTGGCATCAGACGCTATGGTGGTCAAGCCCACGCCTATAAATTCAATTAAGAAGAGATGTTGAAAAAAAAAAAGCATGTCATGACTATGGATACAGAGTCCTTTAGTTGGAATAATAATGAGAAGCGAAGTATTACATAGTTTCAAACAAGTCGTAGTCACAGTCAGAATCACTCAACGTAAGTTACGGTCAAGTCTAAGTCATGCCCTAGTAAAGTGAAGACTTTACAAGAAGCTTTTATGGAGCTTTATAAACAACTCAAAAATACGTGTTTCACCGCTATACGATATATCACTTATCCACACTCAAGCAAGTCCACGAACACTAAATAAATAATAATCCACCACAATCCACGCATAAAAACTCGAAAATTCAAAAGTTTAGGAAAATAATACAAAGAGATGCCTTGTTTTTTACGTTGTCGCCAAGACTGTATATACTTTTTTTTTTTTTTTGTTGGTTTTTTGGTCTGGCTACAGAGGCCTTTGGACCAAACTGTATATACTAGGTTTGTACAATGTTGCCATCGCTACCGCTATCGCTATATTTTAGACGTGGTAATAAGATAATGAGATTGGACTCAACCCAGAATAATTTAATAATAGCGCCTAAAATACATGTTTCCAAAAATGCGTACTCAGAATAAAACGTCAAAAGGTAATGATTAATATCGCCACACGAAAACTGATTATACAAATAAAATTTTCAGTATGAAACCTTCCTCACCTCACGATTTTTTTTTTGAAGTAAAACTATTTAGGGTTTGGTTTTTGATAATACATGATTTTTAAATTTTTCAAGCAAATATTGAGATTTGACACTTATGGTTTTTATCGTGTGTTTTGCACATGCAAAGAGATCTCGCATTTTTTTGGACATCTGAGAATCTATACTTGCGCTTTATTTGAATACCTGACATTTTGAACACTTTGCACTGTCCGTGGTCACAATAGACCAGTTTTTTTTATGACATAGGTGGCAAATAAGCTGACGGGCTGCCTGATGGTTAGCGATATAGTAAACTAGTTACATCATTAAGGGGGTTACAATCATTAAAGGGGCCTAGAACAAACAATATAGTAGGTACTGCACTTTTTTTATTGGCACATGTGCCTTTATTAACTAAACAAAATAAAAGCTAATTAACCCTACAAAAACAGTTGGACTGCCCATAGAACGTTGATGGTCTAAAGACAGTCCAAATGCTCAATCTCACTACCAGTTGGCAGCATATCCAGCATACTACCCGGCATTGCCACATTGAATAGCAATATTTATGAATTGAACCACAAACACGCCAGCATTTGGTCACGCGTCGCTCTTAAATACTTTTGCATAATTATATTTGTATCAAAATCCATTAATTATGACAATGCCTGGCTGTCTGGCCTGTCTGGCGGTTTTTTAACACGCTTTTATTAGCTTGGTGTATGTATGTTACGGAATCTTTGAGCTTAATTTTCAACTAAACGTCGAATTAAATTAAAACTTTGTACACTTATCAAGGCAATAATTTAAATAGTTTGTCCCATGTTCCTTACCAGCATGTCTATTCAGCAAGCTAAGTGAACGCACAAGAGAAGTGATAAGCCAAGTGAATGTGACTATCTTGCCTATTTCTGCAGATAAATGTCAAACCATCGCATTATCAGGGTAAGGGACTACAGTCAAGGGTGATCACTCGATATTTTGACATTTCTCTATAGTAATCGATAAGAAAAAAACACGTTCACTTGGCTTATTACTTCACTTGCGCGTTCACTTAGCTTGCAGAATAGCCATGCAGGATCTTCAGGAATAACGATTTTAAAGTGTGTTGTTTTTGTTTTATAAGCTGTGAGAATTATTTTTCATGTCATCTTAGTCCAACATTTTTATTATTATAGTAGATTTTTATGTGGTTCTTAAGTTCGCTATTACTTTCGCTCTGCACCCGGACGACGCAACGGTAGCTCGCTGCGGGCATTATTTTAACGTTTCTAACGAGTTACCTATTTATTTGGCTACGCTGGAATATACTCGCTAAATTGCTCATACGTATATACTCCGTTTATGTAACACAGCTAAAATACGTCGGTTCAACGAAAAATATATTCATGTCGGGAGTTTTACGTTTCGACGTTGGTATTAAAAAGGTGTTTGATAATGCCAATTGAATTTTTTGGCTGATCGTTAAAATGTTGTTGGAATGTTGATGAAACGGGTCAGAAAATGTATAAAAATTTTCATCATCATGCAGATAGCAGTTTCAGCAGGTGTAACACAGGTTTCTTGTTTTCTCTAAGTCGTAACTGGTTTTGTTCGTTAGAAAGCATATAAATTATGCCGATTGCGCAGCTTTTATTACTAGCATAGTTTCCCATGACAGTTGTCAGCTGCATTACAATATTATTCCCTCTCTGTCAGTAGTACTATTGACTGGGACATCTGGGACATTTTTGCACACACGGTCATCTGACCCCAAACTAAGCAGAGCTTGTAATATGGCTGCCAGAGACTGATATACGTACATATATATTTTTAAATACATACTTAAATAGATATTAACACCCAGACATAGAACAAACACAAATGTTCATCACACAAATGTTTGTCCTAGATGGGAATCGAACCCACGCCCCCAAGCACAGAAGTTAGGTTCACTACCAACTGAGCCACCGGGGCAGTCGACTAGTACTATTGATGCTACTACGGACACAACTACATCGCTAGTACCATCAATGGTGCTGATAATGGTGGCCCAGAATATGGCGCGCCGCTGTCTCACTCGCGAATTTAATGTTTTTTTAAATATAATAATTACTGTCTTTTTTGAAAAGTATGCTTCGGTCATTTCACGAGGTTAATATTTCACAATAAGTATGTAGATTATTTTTGTTTTAATATTTATCATGACCACAAAATAATATGATAAACAGGTTTCCCATTTATTTTGGTCATTATAAAAAAATAAAACAATTGTTTTACATATTTTGAAATATCAACCTCGTAAAATTACCGAAGCACACTTTTTAAAAGTAGAGTCATTTGATATCTTTAAAAAAAACTTCAAATGCGCACACGACACTGCTGCACTCGGTAATCAACCCTTAAAATGTACATACACGTACATCCATTACAAGGTACGCTAGTAGAGTTACGCGGGCGCTGTTTGTACCTGCAGCCACGCGAACACACATTGAACTTACGTGGAAGCTAGGTTCGCGACTCTCATTGGCAATCCGGCAGTCCCGTCCTAGTCTTAGTCCTATGCAGAATACAACAAGTTTGATGCCGTCGCTTGTCTATCCAACGGGGTTTCAGGAAACAACGTTAACATTATATACCAATCAAAAAGATTTACCAAGTTGTTCAGCAAAGTTTAATATTAAAATTAAGGCCAGGCCCTTATCCCGCCATCCAAACAATAACATAACCCGATTTGGAAGTAGTTAGTGTTAAGAGCGAATTTGAAATGTTTTCGGCCACTTTAAGTAACTATGCCGCTCAGTATGCCCCTTAAAATATCGAGATGAGTACTTTCAAGTATTGAAATTGAAAGATACCTATTTCATAATAATATAAATATTTACATGTAGACTATTTGTTCTACATTTAACAAAAAAAGTTAAAAAAACCTAGACTTATTTGAAATCCCGACGGAGATTCGGGAGAGAGATATATGCTAGGTATTTTAATTTGATTTAAGACCGATTTCAATGTTTTTTTTTTCTTTAATTAAAATCTCCAGCGATAGAAATGGTTGTAAATGATGAAAATCTATTAAGCATTTATATTTAACATGTATGAGTTTAAAAAAAAAACTTAATAAATTATTTAACTGTATCGTTTTTTTAAATGTATGCTTATTTCAATCACTTTCATAACAGAAAATCAACAATAAATAAATATTATGGAGTTTTTTGTACAAAATCAAGTAATCAATTTGATTACTAGATAGTCAGATCTCAAAATAAACTGTTTTCAAACGCCTAGTCTCAATAATTTCCTCATTAAATACCAACATGTTTTATTAAATTCTCATATTTAATTGACGAGTTACAAATTCCAGTAGAGTTTCCTCGAGAAACATTGATTGGTTTACACCGTAACGACATAAATCCAATCTACGCTAACGAAACCTCAAGTAATGGAGGGTGATGTAATCGCCTGAACCCACGTGCGTGGAGCCGAATTCGGGCCGTATCTGGGACGTGCTGCCACACACTATGATGCGACATCGAAACGTACCTATTGTCAACATTGGTGCTAAAGCCTTTCACAGACCAAAGGTGTACACAGCATAGCTTGCAAGCGAATCTTCACAAGCTGCTCCGCGGTGCGTTGTTTGACCAGACTGATGAAGCGGCATCAAAACGTAGTGTCAACACTGGTGCTAAATCTTGTCACAGACCAAACGTGTACACAGCACACTTTAACGCGTGCCTTTACAAACTACTCCGCGGTGCGTTGTTTGAGATAAACTGACGAAGCGGCAACCAAACGTTGTGTCATCAATGGTGCCAAAGCTTTTCACAGACCAAACGTGTGCACAGCACAGCTTGAAGGTGCGTCCTCATAAGCTGCTCCGCGGTGCGTTGTTTGAGACAAACTGACGAAACGGCAACCAAACGTTGTTTCATCATCAACTTTTCACAGACCAAACGCATGCACAGCACAGCTTAAGCGCATCCCTTCACAAGCTGCTCCACGATTGCGCTGTTCGGGTGGTTCCGGTATATTTAAAGCGTGTAGTTCATACAGTTCCCTTCCTCCTTATTACAAACGCGTGTGCCTGCGTTTGATTTGCGTTTCCGCCGCCGCTGCTGTTGGTAGTTGGTTCTACGTTACGACGTTGACAGGTCTAGTAAAGCAATGCGAAGTGCTGCTTATACTAGAGCAAAAATATGGGTTAAAATACTAAAATTATTTTAACTGACTTCATAAAAAGATGGTTCTTAATTGGATCCATCTATATAGATACCTATATTTTTTATCTAAACTGGGTTACGCGGAAAGGGTGTACTAAGCCGAAAGGGGTCCATAGTACCCAAAATTATGAACAACTTTTTTTTTTTTGGGACCAAGCAACCCTGAAAATGCGAAAAAAACACAGCTACCATAGATAACGGCTTTAAAAACGCTAATCCTAAAGGTCTCTTTCCGTGCAACCTAGTATACTCGATTACTCCGAAATATTTTACCCAAAAGTTTAGTTAATCGATTAGTTCTTCCACTTATATGACTGCAATATTTACGTGCCCAATGTCGAGACGAGCTCGATATCGAGAGAGTTCGCTGCGTACGAGGCGTGCGTTCCGCGCTCACAGATCGCCAGTGTGACAACGCCCTAATCAGCCCGGACACGGCACGCCCGAGCCACCAATTAGCCGTTTGTCACGAGATTATCCCGGATTCGCCCGGGTCACTGTTTCTTTATCATATTAAACCGGTTTAACCTATAGTTTTGTTAGCACTAGCCGAGAATTGGGTCCTTTAAGAAGGCTTAGGGTAATTGTGATGCGTAAGAAAATAGAAGATCGTTCGCTTGAATATAAAGAGATAGCGCTTTGTTCCGTGATCTTGAATTCAAATAGCCTTTGTCCTCTGGAAATGGCACACATTTCTTAAAAAGGCCTATTTCTGTTAAACCAATAGTATTAAAGACGGCGACTTCAGTGTCTTTGAAATTAAATTAAATCGAACCAAAAGCGATTTTTATGCTGATATCTCAAGCAATTTTGTAAGAACAATCATAAATTCTTACAAAATCAGTTTTATTGTGACTGTTTGAACACCTAGCTATAATTAATACTACTCGTAGGTAGTATTAATAATGTCCAAGTTTGAAAAAATATTTGTCTCACAAGCAAAAAACAATTTCCACATCGCCAAAATTAGAAGTGTAAATTATATTTACAAACTCAAACATATAGTAAAAATCCAAGAAAAAAAACGTGTCCATAAATTTTACATTCATAAATCTAAATGTATGCATGTTTAGAAATACCGACAATCTAATTTATATCCCTAATACCTTATTAATTTCCAAGAATTTTTGTATGAACTTATAGATTACTAGCCGTCCGCCCCGGCTTCGCACGAGTGTAAGCTCGGCCTTCGGCCTCGCTACAAAATATAATATAGCCTATGTCACCCGGGGATAGTGTAGCTTCCCAACAGTGAAAGAATTTTTCAAATCGGTTCAGTAGTTTCGGAGCCTATTCATTACAAACATACAAACATACAAAAATAGGTACAAATCTTTCCTCTTTATAATATTAGTGTAGATTTATCAGCCTGGTTTAGTTTATATACCCTGATATATGAGCACTGACGCAAACATTGTGTATTTGTAAACATAAAATATGGTGAAATAATGAGTTATTATTATATGTTACTAGCGACGCACCCCTGCTTCGGGTGTAAGCTCGGCCTTCGGCCTCGCTACTATGATCCGTTCCAGGAACACAAAATTTCATCAAAATCGGTCCAGCCATAGCTGCCATATTGAATAAAACTTTCTATAATTGAATAACTGGGACAGCTGATTCTAAACGGCTAGAAATGTTTTAGCGTATATTATATTCACGGTTGCCTGGAAGAGATCGCTTTAAGCGATAAGGCCGCCTGTTAAAAGCCTAGATAATTACTGTAATTTATAATGTTACCCTTGTTTTTGTGGTTTTTAATAAAGAGTTATTGTATTGTATATTATTATGTACAGATTATACATATAAAGGGTGTACTTAGCCGTAGCCGAAAGGAGTCCGTTATACTCATCATTATAAACACTTTTCGCTATGGGACCAAACCTGAAATCGTTAAAAAATATATGCTGTTCCATAGATTTTGTCAAGTGCCAATAACCTTTTTGGGACAGCTGATATTTTTTCACGATTTCAGAATTGTTCCCTTAGTAAAAGTTATTCATAATGATGGTATGGATCCCTTTCGGCCTAGCACACCCTTTCCGCGTAACGTAACCCAGTATATAGATTAGCTTCATCTAGACTCGTGTAAAACTCCAATTTCATTACCAATATAAGGAAACTAAAAATTAAAACATAAGCACGAGAAGTGCGGGACCATAATCCACTGAGGAGAAAAAGAAAAAAAGTTGGAACATTGTTCTATACAAATATGATAATAGAACTAGTTTTTTTTTTATAATTTGAGTGTCTGTCAGTTGTCAACTGTCACTGTCAGTTGAAAGTGATTCTCCCTAGGGCTGAAATGTATTAATTTCAATCCGCTCCTCAGGCAACTTCAGACCTACTTTCCGAGTATGAGTGATGAAAAACATTTTACGTAGGTAGCTAGTTACAAGGAACCAGTATGCGATTACCGGATGGTTTATTTAAGTCCACAGCCCGTTGCCGCGTGGTCGGTGACGGCATTCAGTGACGCGCCATCCGTCTTGTCGCGGCGGCATGCGACAAGCGCTCGACACGCGCGGTTGTCGCGCGACAGTACACAAGGGCAAGGAGTTAAACGATGGCATGTGTGTTGCGTGTAGTCGGGGAGAAAAGGAAGTAATTTTTTTGGCTTTATAATATTTTTTTTATTAATAATAGGCTTGCGTTTGACCGCCAGTTTGCCTGATGTTAAGCGGTCTACGATGGAGCACGCTTGCCTAGAAGAAACCGATAAGAAAAATATATTTCTATAATAATACTAGTCGATGGACCGACGACATGCGAGAGTCGCGGGCATCCAGTGGATGCAAATTGGCAGGATGTCGTTCAGTATGGAGGTTAAAAGGGAGAGGCCTATTTTCAACAGTGGACGTCTTCTGGCTGATGATGATGATGATGACTAGCTGCGCTCCGCGGTTTCACCCGTATGGATTACTCCTTATAACATCAGCTATCTGCCAGTCAGTCTCGTTAAAATCGGTCCGGCCGTTTTGGAGTCCACAGATAACATACATACCTATCGATTTTCATACACAAGGTTACGCATATAGACTGTACTTATAAAACGGTACATAGAAAATGGTCTTTGACATTCGACAAAATGTATGGAACATCAGATTTTTTTCACGATTTCTGGGTTGATTCCATTGTAAAATTTGTTTCTAATAATGAGTACAGTGACCTCCTTTCGGGTTAGTACAGTCTATAGGTGTAAACCTGTTACATAGATTGTGTTATTCTTGATCAGTGCTCCTCGTTGTGTCTGTCGAACCCGGCTAGATCCAGTTTTGGGGGAAAAAATATTCGCAGAGCTTTTACATCATTTATTGGTTGGAAGATCGGTTTAGGTTAGTGGTGACTCACCAGTCTTATGAGCAGGATGGTCAGGGTTCGATTCCCGGGCAGGCAGCTGTTTGAATTATGAATTTAAATATCTGTTCTGCGTCTGGGTGTTGGTTTTCCGTGTCTTCGTATGTGTACCATGACATCTTCGACACAAGGAATCCTGGCTATGAATTTAAAGGGTTATTTATTGGGTTTTTTTTAATGTATTTACTATCTGCGCCCCGCAGTTTTACTCGCATTATATCCGGCATAAAAGTAGCCTAAAATACTCCTTATAACATCAGCTATCTGCCAGTGAAAGAAAAAATAATGCAACCTCCTTGAATCAACCTTCTTGGAATCAACAGCGACCTTCTTTGACTTAGATGAGTTTTTTCATTTGTAATCAAGGCCGTTATAATGCCATTAGGTTAATTTAGGTTTTATGACGTACGTGGGTGTAATATGTCAAGTCAATGCATAGATTTCAATTCTTGTTCTTGTTTCAAATCAAATTAACAATGTATAATTTTGACGGCAATGTTTTTTTTTCTAGTAGCAAAATCTGTATTTTGTTTTCCAGATTATATTAGTTATACTTAAAACGAGTAAGTATAAAATAGTTCACTGACCCATAATGAGTTTCAACATGTTTGGACTGACGAAATAACATTTTGAAGCTAAATTATTTCTGCATGCAAACACGCGAAATACTCATCTAGTGCCGAATGGTTTTGTCCACACCTTGACATATTAGTAGTACTGTTTACTCTACGGGCTCTACATGATATTAAGGTGATAAGTTTCATGTTTGGCGGGAAATTCAAATTTCAAACAGTTTTTTTGTCCTTGTTGCTAGGCCAGGTACCTAATTATTGTGAAATTACACAGTGTTTGCGAAAATTCATGGTTGTTCTTTACATTATCATGTACGGCTATTAATCAGTAAGTTACCATATTACTTACATTTGTCAATAAACCGTTTCAAACAGCAAAAATTTGTTTATTGACAAATGTAGGTAATAATGTGCATTAGAGATATATAACTTTACGTGAGTTTGTAAAGAATAATAACCAATTTTCGCAAACATCATGATCATTTAGAATAATTATCCGGCCTAGCTACAAGTTCAAAAAATCTAATTGAAATTTTAATTTCCCGCCATACGTGAAACGTATCACCTTTTTTCTTCTAATTGCTACTTTTTTTAGTTTTTCGCTCTTTTCTGAGCAGGCTAAAGCCATTAAAGCCAAACCACGTCGTCTTCCGTATTTAACTGTCGTAAGTATTGCCCCAGTAAAGTAGTACAGGCTTTACTAAAGGCTCTCTCTTACGGAGTTTTGGAATCAACGTGAAATACACGTTTTAAATAGTTGATTGAATCAGGCGTTACTTTGCGGAAGTCCATTTGCAAAACCGTTTTTCTGATGAATTTCTAGTGTAATTCCGCTTCTACGTCGCTTCAAGTAAGTACAATAAGGAATTTGTGATAAATTTTACTAGTAGATATTTGTTGATAAAGTTAATATAATTGAGTTTAATTTTGCCTAACCATAATTTTGAATTTTAGTTAGGCAAAATTAAACTCAATTAAATTAACTTTATCAACAAATATCTACCAGGAAAATTTATCACAAATGTATTATTGTACTTGAAGCAACGTAGAAGCGGAATTACACTAGAAATTCATCAGAAAAACAGTTTTTGTACACGTTTTACTCCATTATAGAAAGCTTCCGCTGACTCTTAGACTACAAAATGTCGTGAATATACCTAGTGTGTCGAGTGCACGCGGTAACAATGTCCAACCGACTAAATGAAGTGCTTGGGCTATTTATAGCGATACTGCTCGGGAAACAATTTAGAGAGGCAGAAAGTTAAATAAAGAACGGTGAATAAATTGGTAGCTTAGACTTAAAAAACCTACTTTGTTTTTAACCGACTTCCAAAAAGGAGGAGGTTCTCAATTCGACTGGTTTTTTTTTAAATGTTTGTTACCTCAGAACTTTCGACTACGAAAAAAAAAATACAGTCGAACTGAGAATCTTCCCTTTTTTGGAAGTAGGGTAAAAAATACAACCAAACTGAGAAACCCCTCCTCTTTGCAGTCGTTTAAAAAAAGGACCACAAGGTCATCTACTGGGTGAGTTTGTTTGCTCACCGGATATTCATAGTTTGAAATATCTTTGCAGTTGGCCCATAGTTTATATAATAACCGCATATTAAATGTCGGGTTACATAATTCGTGCAGCTGACTCCCAGATAATTAAGCAGCAATAGTTTAGGATCCTAAATCACCGCCTTCACCATTAGATCGCCTCCCATACGTTAATGCCCCATAACAACAATACGAGAGATGACATGAGCCCCACATATTAGGCGACAGCTCCTACGCTATTATGACAGCTATTAATAAGGCCCGACGCACGACGTATGTGGGCCTTTGTAGCTCTTTCGTACAATTACACGGTCTGTCTTCTTGGGCCGTTTACTACGATATATACTGTGACAACTTCATGCATGCTGCAGTAACTAATATTTTATTCTGTGGCAATAAACGTTTCACACCCATTCCGAGACAATGTGTCACATCTTTTGCGTTGTGACGGATACAAAGACTGTTTTAAGCAGAAACGTTTTGTCCTTGCCAAAAATAATAGTCTCTACTCTAATTGAGATAATTTTATTATGGACAGAGAAATTTATGATTCGCATAACGATTAGAAATAAATTCAATTTCAATTTATTTATTTACCAATACATATGTAACTAGAGGAAACTATGATTTTATTGAGATGATAGTTACATTGAATTTTTGTATGAAGATATATTATTTTTATAACTTTGTTTGAATGTGCGACTTCATACCCTTTGCGGGTCGGACACGAATTACGGAACACCCTGTGTAAGCTATAAAAAAATCTTCGGCGTTTTAACAAGGCCAGAATGTTCCAACTGCCAACTTTACCCGTCACATAAAACCAGAGGTCGCAAAAGGCGCGTAATCTCCTAAGCCGTTCCGATAGCCGTCCAATCGCACATATCTCGTTGCAAACATCGAGACCGCTTACATTACGCAGCCACTTCTAAAAAGGGTCCACGCCATTGAACAACATAAATATGGGCAGAGCATTAACCACACCGAGTGTGGCCTATATCTCTATAGAGGCACAAGAGAGGCACTCGGTCTAGGCGCGGTATGCCCCTTGAATCGCAAGCAAGGATCGGGCCGTAAATCGCGGGTTAGGGCCGTTCGCGCGCCAGTGTCGCTAGGCGAAACAATTTTTCACTGATCTGCTACCTTACGGTATGAAAATCTACGTACATATAAGTTACACCATAATAGGTAGGTAACTGAATGTAGATTCAGTTACCTACCTATTATGGTACTTAACTTAGCGTACTTAACTTCCTGCAGTAGTGCAGGAAAAAGGAGAGATGATAGTAATAGCACAAATAAATCCAAATTTAAAATTTATTATATTGTAATGTTATATATCTAAACGTATTCTCTGGTCTAGCCCGGACATTAGGTGAGCATTGGCCCTTGCGAATATAAAAAATCCCATATCATATCATCCCATACAACAAACGTGATTTTGTGCTCGTTTTTGCTCATTATTGATAACGTCAACAGGTAGACGCTTGACATATTCACAGAATATTTAGTTATTTATATATTCACTTTAAAAGTAAATAATTAAACTAAAACAAAATAATGCTCTGCGCTCGTCACCCCGAGATATAAGATGTCAAATCACTGTGTGCCCTGTAATTTCGCTGGAAACATTGCCCTTCAATCCGGAACACAGTAGTGTTTGCACACTACTGCTTGGCACACTACATGTTTCTCTGCGTTAAATCATTTGCTCATACTTAAGCTCGTTCACAAAAACTGAAATAATTAATTATCCACCTCACATATTAACACTCAAAATAACATAAGTTTAGGAAAATAATGAAATAAGCGGACGTTTTTTTTTACGTTGGTGCCAAAACTCCGTAATGAATTCGTTGAAATCATCGAATTATATACCTATACTACGTACTTATATCTATGGTTGAAATCAGAAAAAGCTTACTATTTTAACTGTTTTTTTTTCAATTTCATATCAAACCAATTTATTTTCTGTGATATATTATTGCCACACCTGGCAACACTGATCGGGCCGCATTTATCAACGCATGAGTTTGACGCCCGTGCTAGTGGCGTGTGGAGGAACCTTAATGTGCGACAATGCTGAAAGCAGCTGTTACCGTTTTTCACTATTTTTCATGACTTTTCTCTTATTGTTTAGATAGAAACATTAGTACCTAATTTCTAGTGATATTTTTACGCTATAGGTGGCAAACAAGCAGACTGGGTTCCTGGCTGCTTGCTTGGCTACTGTAAGCAGTCACTGTCGCCTATGGATACTTGTAACATCAGAGGCATCACAAAGAGGTTGACGTCAACTTTGTAAGACTCCATTAACTTGCCTTTTAAACCCCATATAGTAGTAGCTTCCAGAAAACACCACGGAAGGCTCAGTCAAAATTTTGCAGGAGCACGACAAAAAAAAACGTATGAATCTCACAATGTAAGATTGTCAGAAATCGATTAAATGTGGATGGATTTTGATATTTATTTTATTTTGGGTAATGAACATCACCATGATGGTCGTCATTGCATAGCATGACGGAGACAAGGCACAAGAATTCAACTAAATACGTCACCACAATTGTAGGTTCAGACTACAAGCTTAAAAATCGAGAGTTAATGTTTTGTTATAACTAAGTTATTATATACTAGCCGTCCGTCCCGGCTTCGCACGAGTGTAAGATCGGCCTTCGGCCTCGCTACAAAATATAATATAGCCTATGTCACCCGGGGATAGTGTAGCTTCCCAACAGTGAAAGAATTTTTCAAATCGGTTCAGTAGTTTCGGAGCCTATTCATTACAAACATACAAACATACAAAAATAGGTACAAATCTTTCCTCTTTATAATATTAGTGTAGATTAAAAAGTACAATTTTATTTACTACTAGCCGTCCGCCCCGGCTTCGCACGAGTGTAAGCTCGGCCTTCGGCCTCGCTACAAAATATAATATAGCCTATGTCACCCGGGGATAGTGTAGCTTACCAACAGTGAAAGAATTTTTCAAATCGGTTCAGTAGTTTCGGAGCCTATTCATTACAAACATACAAAAATAGGTACAAATCTTTCCTCTTTATAATAATATATTAGTGTAGAAATAGAGGGAATCTGAGAAAAAACATTACCTATTACCACCATTTGATAGTTTGCAACAAATAGATAATTTGAACTTACCTGCACCACCACCACAAGTTCACATATTAAACAGTTTTAACGGATTTCATGGCGTGTATTTAACATTATTTTAATTCTTGACGATTTAAACACTATGCACCTCGTGCAAACACTGTACAGCTGTAGTACAGGGCCCAGTAAAAGGCAAACGAAGTCGATCACCTACTCGCTAAAACGACTTCATAAAAAAAACACGCAGTCGACCATCGTGCAGTGTGCTCGCATTGCAACCAGTCGCCAGAAATTGAGAAACACTTCAAAATAAGCTGCAGCCCTGGGAAGGGACGAAATCAGCGATGAGTTTTCTTTTACTATCCACGCAACCGCGACCACTCTGCCAAGAGCGCACGACTGAGAAGACCTCGCGCAAACCCCTTTATTTCGTGGTCTCCCTATGACCATGGACACTGCAAAGTATTCGAAATATCAGGAATTAAAATAATGTAAAATACACGCGATAAATTTAATTTTAGTAATATGTTAATTGCGGGAAAAATAAATCATCGTAGATGATCGTTCTGTCAGCGGTGACTAGTGTGGTGATAAAGCCTCAACGCTGGCGTAAGGTCGAACAGCTCTTCAGAACACTGCCCTGTTTTAGATGCAATGAAATAAATGAGTCGGTTCCTTCTAGGCAAGCGAGTTCCATCATCGCAGGTGGCAGAAAAGGTGGTGACCCAAAAAAAAATGTCTATGATGATAGTAAAAATAATCGAAAACAAGCAGGACTTCTTTGAATAGAAGAAATTCTCCTATTTATCAAATGCTTGAGAAATCAGCTATCTTTTTAGTTAGATTTTAAATTATACAATGCGACGGAGCATCTACGACTGTTTGTGGAAAACTGTTGTACACGTCTAGTTCCATCGCGTGAAACTATTTGCTTGATTGTACTAGAAACCGTGGCATGGTAACTAGTTTGTCTTTGTATATGTTGGCTCTTGGCATCACTTCTCATCTTTGAGGGTTCACATTCATCATTTCTTTGGTATGCAGGGAGATGACGACGAATGTTGTAATTATTAAAAAAAGTAGACAAAAAAATTCAAACTCATTTCGAATGAGAGTAAATGTTAAATGTTGCACAAATTGCGATCATCAGTTTCCCGTGCCTGAAAGGGGAAAGGTTCCCCTATCACGTATAATCATAATAAGTCACTGCTGACGTTACATTTTACCAACATAAAAGCGAACATGATTTCCTTATGTTGGAAAAGGCGTATTTCGTAATACACTTTAGCTATACGCGGCACGTCTGCTGCCGACCTGTCAAAATGAAATGAGAAAGTGTAATAAGAAAACTATTATAAATCCATCCACGAAAGGAAGGAAAAGCTTCTGGCTCCGACAATTCACTATTACCGCTGTTTACCGCGGTAGGTAGGTAGGTACTACACCAAATTTATGACGACAAAAAAACGAACCCTCTACCTGTGGATAATGTTATGTGAATTTTGGACCGCTCGTGATTTCGTTTAATGAAATATTATCGTGGAGCGACCATTTACATAATACGCTGGATATATTACTGGGTTACGGCATCGTAAAGATAAGGGCGAAAAATAAAGGAGCGGCGCGCAAAACAAAAACATTGCTGGCGTTCCGTTGTAGGCTGGTGACGTAAATAAACTCTAGCCTTCACTAGCGGTCTAGTTTTCTAGTCTTTTCATCACCTCGTAAGCCCTTACGGACTAATTTCAAGTTCCGGGACAGCTTTCAATAAACTTTATAGTCAAAGCTTGTATACAGTTTCAACACGAGAGTTGAACGTTGTTGCAGGAGCTTTTTTATAATATTGGTCACCTGCCTACATTAATTAATGTAACTGATTTTACAAAATAAAATTGTATTTCTTTCTTTCACTTTTCGGTCGCGGATTGTATCTTTTAATCTTACAACATACAGTATTTTTATCCGACCACGCAAAGCAAGAAGGATAATATTGTGTTTAATGAATATGAATTTATGTAGGTATGTGTGTTTATACGTTCACATATTCAGCCTTAACGGCTCAACAGATTTTTACAACTGAAGTTTCGAGAAATTTCTCTAATTCCGGGATAGCCACTGAATAGGTGACATCAAAAAAAGTTGACATGTAAACAGCCGAAGATAAAAAATGTGTGTCCAGGCGTCACATCATTGAATAAGTCTTTGAAAATGAAACTGAGTTTTGGTACATATTTTTTTGTTGACGCATACCGTTTGCGAAACATAATCGCCCAAAAAACCCTTGCCGAGTTTATATATTTTTAAGAAGGAACTTCATCCGCTTTGTTTTCTTATTTACTTCTCTACAAATGTATTCTAAAGATAAATTCTGTTTATTTTCAGTAACTCATGTCGAATCTGACCGACTCCATAAAGAGATAAAACTTCCAGTAGGTAACTAGGTATATCGACGGACTACAATGGAGTCGTACGAATTGCTTGAATATTTAATGCATCGGGTCCCCGCCGTCGGCAAACACGCCGGAACTGACTATGCATTGTAAAGGAAAAGAAAATTATACAAAACATTCCCTAGAGCTGTAATAAAGAGCTTGATGTGAACGTCCCCCGTCGCAACACGAGGTACATCACCGCCTCGTTACGAGCACAAAGAATACGAGCTCAAGAAAAGCAGCGGTCTATCTACAACGCTGCTTTGTTACGTTGCGTTCAAAATGCAGTTTAGTGCGGTACCGGCTGTGAATTTGTGGCGATTGAGGCGATTTACACTTCGTTTAGAGCTTGTAAACGCTATTTATGGGCTAGTTACATGGCACGTTTTGTGGGTTTAAGCTTTTGTTTAAACGCCTGCCAAGTAAATTTGCAGTTTGCAATATTACTTGAGAACCAATGCTTTATGTACGATTCTTTGAGGAGTGTGAAATAATAGTTTCGTTGCTCCATAATCATAAAACTGCTTGAGATAAATACATAAGAGAATATACTTGAGAAAAATGTAGAGCTGAACTCAGCTTTGTTCAGAACACGGCTTTTTCCCACAAACGTGTAAAAAACTCCATGGTATTATCTCGGGAGAAAACATTAAACTGGATGACTAGTCTGTTGATGGGGATTGATGGGGATGGGGAGGGGGGAGTTAATTTTTGACCCGATTCGTTTTTCAGTTAGAGCAGCTTATAACCTTGTAAGAATCAATTTAGTTGGCGCAGAGAAGTTCAAAATAGATAACAGTTCTTTCTTATTATTCGAATAGATTTATTTCTGTTTGACCGTTAATTGTTTCAATTTCATCCGCACATAAATTCCTTTCCACTGTAGCGGCAGTGAGTTACACATAGGCCCGATTCGCGTCAAAATGCGATATTTATCCGTCACATAAGGTGGCATGAGGCGGCTGGAATGCGGCCAAAACGAGGAATAAAATGTGCCTCGTTCCACTCAAATAAAAGTCGTTGCGGAGTTTTAAATGCACGGTTTATGTGTTTATGTGGCAAGTGTGATATCTCTCTCGTGAAATTGCTGCGAAGAGTGTTGCAGTGTTTTACGAACGCAAATATTTGTTGGTGGTGTCGTTGCGACCCCATGGTTTGATCATCGGAACTTTTGTTATTTATGACGCGGGTAACATGCCCGCGATTTTACCCGTGTGAATATTTTCTCAAAAGCCGTATATATTTCGGAATAAAAAATATCCTATGTCACCCTCCGGCTTTCCATCTCTATGCAAATAATCATGTAGGTATATCTATTCTTATGTTGCTGAGAGGAAATAAACAAACAAAAAACAAACACTTCCACATTTATAATATTTGTTGTTGATCATCATCATCATGTTTCCACTGCTGGGACACAGACCTTCTTTCAGAGAGAAAGGATGGGCCCTAATCTACCATGCTGGCCAAGAGCATATTAGTGAATGTCATGTGTTTGAACTTTTGAGGTTTTTGGTTTTCTCATGATATTTTCCTTTACATCAAACCAAATCTTTCAAAATTCGTAGTATTGATGCTGCCACCAAATTGACGAAGCTGTCAAGTACCAGCTGGAAGCTTTAGATTCGGTAGATCGGCGGGATAATGAGGCTGATTAGTGACAACTAGGTAGTCGCCAAAAAATGCAAAGCCTCGAGCACCGCCGTAATGTAGCAAGAGCTTCATGACCTTATCCCACCATCCCCCTTTTACTATAAAACAAGTAGCAGGATTGCACTCTACCGCATGTTCCTCGTGGAAGTTCCAAAAATTCGTATACAACGATTTGGGTCGTCATTTATGATACGTACTGCCCAAGAATGGTACTGCCTGCCGTCCTCCTTCTTTTGAGAACTACAATCTAGGCATCGTCAAGGCTATAAAAGAATAGATTTCTTCTAGATAAACGTTTTCTATCCTTGGCCACACCGTCGTTTACCATCAGACGAGTTGGTGGCCATCGTAGACATATTCTCTCCAAAAAAAATTAATACGTTTTAATTATTATTTAATACGACTATTTTCTTGGTTCCTTGGAAATGTATCCACAAGAATATTTGTTCCTAATTATCTAGAACGAAACTAGTCTTTTGTGTGTTCAGTACTAACAAGTGACCTTCCAAACAAAGACAAGAAAGTAGTCGGTAAATAATATGGACTGTCATGGCGTGGGCGGTACAGATCAATATCCAACGTGTAAATAGTACTAGACACAATTATGATGTAATGTATATCTATCTGTCTAGCTTTATGTTGGGTCTAGTTTCTAGTAAACAATGATTGTTACTAAGTTTTTGGTCTATTAAGTGGGTCAGAATATCAATGGGCTTAGATTAAAGACTTAGATTATTATATCACACTAATATTATAAAAAATAGTCTGTAAATATTTTGACTAAATTTCTTAACAGACTTGCGTTTTACTGCCACCTAGCCTAATGTGATGCGATGATGTGATCTTTGATCAAAAACAAACTAAAAGTTAATTTTCCTAAAAGTGAGTAAATACAAAAAAAATACTCTATATAAGAATGCGTCTACAATGTTCAACGAGAAATCTCGTTCATTTCTATAATGATATTTTGTCATCGTATTACTGTAAATGTGAAATATGATAGGTATAGTTAGCAAGATTTGTTCCGTAACATACCAAGTGCAAGTTGTGTGTCCATCCTGGCTTGGGGAGGGGTTAAGGGGGTCGCAGTGTCGCTAAAATAGCTAAATTGTATTTATTCGCATCGTGTCGCTAAATTGGAGTTTGGACCTGCAAGGATTCTCGCAATTTATTATAACTTGCAGCTAGTCATGTCGTTGTAACCTTGCCGCGATTCTTACAAGGTAGACACTTAGTTGGAAAAATCTAGTATTCTCAAAGTTTTCTTGCAAGGTTAAGTTGTTTTTACTCCCACTGTGGTCTGCTTCTTAGGCTTTTTATTAACGCTAAACGTCGTCATGCGTCAAGCCCTTCTAATGACCAGATGAACTGAACATTATAGATTCAAAACAATTAAACGTAATCATTTCTTAGGTTTTCGGGAATATTACACATTAAAATTAAACATGTTTAACGGTACTTGTTAATAACTTTATAATAATATTTCTATAAACATCCGTCATTTAGTCTACTTACTCTGCAATGTCCGTGGTTACCCAAGAGAGAGAGGCTAAAATTCTTCGTAATTAGTAATTTCAATTAAAAACGTTTCAGTGACCTTAAAAAAATAAGTAACCGACCCACGGTAGCATTACCTTGCTGAAAGCTGGCGGCATAACCAGGCTGAAAGGGAAAATGCTTATGCGTTGACCTAGAAAATCGCCAGCATTATGATCACGTGTCGCGTAAGCAATTTTCTTATTCACATGCTACTAAGTGATAGAAATATTCGGGAAATTCGGGACATTTTAACAGTAGAATACAAATGCTACTTTTTATCTTGAAAAAAAAAATCTTTATAATATTTGGTGAACCCGGCGTAGCTAGTAGGCAATAATATAACGTAATACAGGTGAACTGAAATCATTTTCGAGGGAAAATGAAATCCGGGTAATTCTAATTCGTTTAGAATTTGAATCTCAATCGCGAATGAACCAATTAATGAGTTTCCGATGAAATCGTTCCAAATGTTCCATCAAAATAAGATTTGTCTAAATCAATTTGTGAATTGTATTGAATACCGCTCCCGAATCAGATTTGGTATTTTCAAATTAATTCTTGTTGGAAAATTATTTATTTAAATGAGTTATATTTTAGCTGAATACCTGGAAAAAAATACAGATATTTTCTAAAATGTTCCAAATTTTACTCTTTTAGTCTTAACGTTAATCATCTACAAAGCGGCAAAATGAAATTGCATAACAATATACAGGGTTTTTGGCAATAGTTAAAAATATCTCAAAGTCAGGTTTTGGTTTCCATACAATAACAAAAATATATAAATTACTTAGTACTTTAAATAGCAATACACTGTTCAAATAGCAATCATTTAACGCGATTTTAAATGAGAAAAACGTGGGGCTCGGGTGATGCTTACGAACTCGACTATACATCTACAAAATGCATACTATAGAAAAAAAAAATACGAAGTCGCTGGTACAGCTAGTTTTCTATAGATCTTACTATTTGATAAAATCAGAACGTTAAAAATCCAGTTTTCATTGGTATTTTCGTCAAAAAATGTGAGAAGGCCCACAATGTGCAATGTTTTGTACAAAGTCTTGGAACAATATTTGTGAGGTATGATGTAGGGAAGCTGCCGCGAGAGATTTTTAGCTAATTAACAATAACCCTGTAAAAAGCAAATATAATTTTGAATAAAAAAACTGTTATAACTTACAGACTACGACAGTACTGTATGAGTAACCGCATAGCCTTGTTAGCTTAAACTTCACTAAAAACTTTTGTAACTATTTTAGAAGCATAACTTTCTCCGTATAAATATACAATTTCCCAATGTCCCTGCGGTCAAAGAAAGGCTCCAGGTAAAGCTACAGCTTAGAAGGTAACTACCCAATATCATCCCCTTGCCTGCAACCCTTTCATAAAATAACTGGGTTGCCAGAGTAGGACCTCTCTTGAGAGGTGTTCCGATTTCTAATCTTATGAAATTTCCCATTACTTATTAAGCTACGTTCTGAGCCTAGATACTTTAGCAGAACTCAGACAGTATAAGAAGTAAACAAGAGTATTTTTAGGTACAAAATAGAGCCCCTTAAAGTCAGCGTATCATAATGACTGTGGTTAGGTATAAACTCATGAACGAACAATTTTTCTCTTTTTGCCCTAGCTCGTAAGTTGCACAATCTGTATAGAATTCTTATCGCTGGTGTGCACAATATTTAAACCTATTTATCTTTAATTAATGTACAGAGTGTTAGAATAGACAACGGATACATTCTAGGATATGATAATTAAGAGCTTTCATATGTCATCCTATATTATTCAAACCATTTAACTTGTTTAATTAATATATAAAAAACCGTTTGTATAAGATACCCTAAAGAGGTTCAACTTACTAAATTTATTTTCATATTGTTCAATATAATAACCTTATTTTTATGTTGTGCTGTTTTTAAAGCTTTTTCTGACTTCACTGAGCGGCTTCAATGGAAGATCGGCGCTGTTTGGTAAACAGCATTATGCTGAGTTAAGGCTATTTTTGTGACATATAACATTAATACCTATGCTCTAGTCAGGTTATATTATGGTCTATAATATTGCTCACCTGCCTATCTTAATTATTAATGTTGCTGTTAAATTCATCAGTATTTAATATAAAATACAATAATATATTAGGTAGGATATTTTCCGAGTTTCTGCAAACACTGTATAAAGCTGTGTGCATCATTTTAGAGCAGCGTACGTCAGGCACAAGCTTCCATTCTTTATGCAATCTCAATCTCAGAGACGGAACGCTATCTTTTTAAACTTTGCTTTTGAGCTTCATGTAAATTATTTGAGAGGAATTGGACGCAAGTTACTGTTTGCTGTTGATATTTAAAAACAATTGTTTCACATAAGTCTGAGACAGTAAATTTTTAACAGTTATTTGATTACTAACGGGATATGTACTGTGATAAAGTTGTGGATCCCGTCCACCCAGCACCAATACATACCAAGACTGATAAATGAAACTATTGAAATATCGAAATGCCAGAATTTTTAATTGAGGTGATGGCATCAACTCGCCTGTGCGTAAAATCCAGTATTAGCTACGCGTCCAAAATGGGCTTATAATATTATATGCAGTGAATCAGTGAGTGTGTTTTGAGATTTGTCGAGACTCGAGAGTTCGAGTTAAAGTTCAAGAGCAAAAGACTAAGAAAGAGGGTAGATTGGACTTTTCGACCAACCACCCCGCATTCTTCAATCTGCCCGTGAATATGATGCATGTGACTGCGCCTATATGTATATTGGCAGCTCCATCCAGAACCTTATCACGGTAAATATCCCATTAATAATCATATAAAAGTAGTGAACAACCGAAATATTTTAAACAGTGTTTTGTAAAGTCTTAAGTCGATAGCTGCATTTCAAACTAAATACTTGACATCAACATTAGATAAAGAGTAACAGTTTGTCTTTTATTCATCGCATAACAGAGTTACCAGTGGGTAGGTACCCAATAATAAACGCAGGAAAAATGATCAACTATCATTTCAAAGTGGTCGAATCTGGCAAGTGAACTTACGATTCAAAATGAGTTTTTCCTGGAATAGAAAAGGTGATTTTGGAAGCTTATCATCATCATCAGCTAGAAGACGTCCACTGCTGAACATAGGCCCTTTAACCCCCACACTGAACGATATCCTGCCATCTGCATCTACTGGATGCCCGCGAAAGCTTATAAATTATATTTGAATGCTTATAATATAATACAATGACAAATAACCAACGTACATCGTACTCCCGCCATACCAACATTGTTAAGCAAAGTTGGCCGCCATAAAAAATCCTTCCAAAAGAGATATGACCACAACAGCTAAACTGCGTGTGAAAAATTCTAGTCGCCTTTAAATAAATAACAAAAGATTTGCCAAATCACGCTGTGTTTGGATTCAAAGCATTTACGAGCCGCGGCTTAGCGTCAGCCTACGCTTTCATGGTGTTTTGTTGTGCTACATAAAATGTACCAAGATTTGTCTCCATAAAAAAATCAAGGTTACCCGCCGCTATGGGGCCAAATGGGACAAAAAGATCCCTGATAGCAGGAAATTAAGCTGTCAGATTGTATTCACGGAGCGGCACTATTATAAATTTGTCTTTGGAAACTCATTACGAATTTTTTTGCATTACTTGCTAAGATATTTTTACCTGTCACACTAATTACTTGCATATTATGGTGCTTTTTAAAATCGTGAAATACGTTTTTCAAGTATACCTTTTTGTTTTATTTTGACTGTATGTACGTAGAAAGACCGCAGCGGGACTAGATCAAAGTTTTGTTACGGAAACCCCTTTTCCAACTGACTTACTTTATGCTGAGTTTAAAGTGCTTAGAGTTCGTCAGCTGCTCGTCTTTAAAGCGGTTTTTAAAATCCACTACACTTTAAAGTGCCAAGACTACGCTTCATTAATGTCTAAAAGTGCAAATAGAGCTTACACACTACCAATTCCTGCCTAAATGTTGTGCTGCGTACTCATATCCTTGTACATACAATAACGGATTTACGCTTCTGAGTGACTGCAACGACCTCACGAAATATGATTTTAAAAGAAAAGTAAGGAATTGTCTTTTGAAATTGTCGTACGATGAGGCTGAAAACCTTATTTGCAGTTTGTGTGGTGAATAATTTTAACTAGGGTTTAAGCCCACACACGCTAAGCATACATTGATTTCCCTGCAATCCCCCAGATTCATTCAAGGTCTGGTGACTCCTGCAGATATCGCGTTACTTCTTACACTATCCACTTTTTGTTTATATTCAACATTATTTTATTTTAGGACTAGTTGCGCCCCGCGGTTTCACCCGCGTGGTGATGAAAATTGGTGATGATGATTATGAAAAGTAGCCTATGTGTTAATCCAGGACATAAACAATGTATATTCCAAATTTTATCCACATCCATCCAGCCGTTTCTGCGTGATTGAGTAACAGACATCCATCCATCCAAACTTTCACATTTATAATATTAAATGGGATTAGTTAAGGTATATAGTGTAATCTACGAGTTCGATTTGCCTGTGACAAGTCTCACATTTTTAATTTATTGTACAATTTTTTCTTGGTAATTAACGCACTCGAGCCTCAAGATGCTCACCTCTAAACCTGTTAAAACATACTTAGTACCCATTGGTTTCAGTTTAATGTTAAATAAGTAGTTTAAGTATCCCTGATGGTAACTGACGGTGTGGCCGAAGAAAGAGCAAGGCATATCATACCATCTATACACCCGGGAAGAAGGACAAAAGCAGGGAGTTAAATTTCTCTAGCAGATTACAATTTGTCTAGAGCTAAAACAAGACAAGTACCTACTTAGTGTAATGCAAACGATAAAAGTCGCTAATAGTAACAATATGTGTCAATATTTTCGTACTCTAATTTCAAAGACAGCAAAAGGGACTGACAGAATAATGGGACGACTAACAAAAAAACGTCATTCGTTTAACCCAACTTTTTGCCTCAAGCTAAGTTAGTTTTCATTGTGCTTCAGTTCCTGTTACCAAATTGGCAATAAAACTAAGCCCATCAGCTTCATTAAGTAGATATGGAAACCTATCTTCAGTTGACGACTTACAAAAACTACAATTGATACCGCGATATCTTCATTAAACATGCGAGCTGATCGTTGGGCTACAGAGTAAATAATATACCGAGTAACAGCTCTATAGTAACCTTGCATACTTTTTACACATGCATACTGTACACATAAACGATGTGTACGGGATGAAGTATGATGTGCCTAAGCTTTCGATAGAGGTCAACAAATTAAGGAAAACATAGCAGTAGAACAGTTTTCTGATGCTGCTGTGTGGTCACACTCTCTAGTTGAAAATCAATTGCCACGTTCCAGTGCCCTCACTTCTAGAAGTCTTCTTGCAAGTTTTCTGCTATGTGGCATTGCTGCAATCTTCTTTAGTTCCAAGTGTTTTTACCATGAGTTTTGTACTCAATGTTGGTTTGTTATGTAACCTAATGGGGAGTTTTTTTGTGGTTTCGTTTTACCGCAGCTCTACTAAAATTAAGTAACGGTGTGGTCGAAGATGATAAACACGTCAAGTGAGGCTGTGGAACATACTATTAGGTACTTAGCGACAGATTTTTTACTTGGAAGTGGTAGTTAGCCAGCCAGGCGCTGGAAAATACCTTTAACATTTCGCGGTATTTCTTTTTCATTGGCAGCTCAAGCTCATAAATTGAACGGTAATGGATTTTAAGCTCGTCGTTGGGATTTAATTGCAACCCTGCGACATGTGATCTGAATGCGCCAATCATTAAACTATTTTTCTGTGGATTATTCTTCTCTGTGACTGGACTGCATCGTGCACGCACATACGATGCGTGCCACGCGGCGATATATGCCATGGTTCTTAGGTGAACCGGTCTTTGCCAGATATTTCCGATTCGGGAATGGCGTTTATGGGTTTATTAAGTTAATTAGATGCTATTTTAAAGCTGAAATATAAGGAAAGTTTTAAATGAGATTTTATTTACTACTAGTCGACCGCCCCGGCTTCGCACGGGTGGAAGCTCGGCCTTCGGCCTCGCCACAAAATATAATATAGCCTATGTCACCCGGGGATAGTGTAGCTTCCCAACAGTGAAAGAATTTTTCAAATCGGTTAGTAGTTTTGGAGCCTATTCAATGCAAACAAACAAACAATCAAATCTTTCCTCTTTATAATATTAGTATATATTACATTTTTGATCTACAGACATTGCGTAACAGTTTTGAGTCGAAAGTATTTTTTTACCATCTGTTTCGGGACGAAATATGAAGCACTCAGATTAGTGACTACTTTATTTATTTATCAATCGAAATGAACAGAAATATGGCTGGCTGACATAACACCTATACAAATGGCAAGCCTGGCTGGCGGTGGCATGGCGTGAGGAGGAGTAACTTCATGGTGGCTGGCTGGCATTGGTGGATTTGCAGGTAGATGTCATATCCGTATCCGTTACACAGTCAAGAGTCAAAAAATTCTCCTAATCATTTTTACCTTAGCACTAAGGAAATCTCTGCGATTGTATCGCGGAAACGAGGTTTGATTTTTTTTTATTCACATGATACGTTTCATTTCATGTTAGTGAGTTGTCTTAAAACCTATGTTAGATTTATCTAGACAACTATAAAATAAAATAAACTATCAAACTAGGTACCTAGATTGCACAAAACGAACACAAAACTGCTGTTGCATTTGCTGTGCCTCTTTAAATAATAGATTACATCGGGAATCGTGTTAGTTTCAAAAGTCAGCTCTCAAAATGTCTGTGTAAGAGAAGCCTAACACACATACAAAGTAATCCTACCTCTTTAATAGAATACGTAATATCCAAAGTCTTAGGAAATGCTCGGGGGCCCAGTCGTGGGCCCTTAAGTTGGGGCCCTTGCGGTCGAAGAAGCTTACAGTTATGCGCTTATGAACATAACGTGATTAAACTTCCTCATAGTTTGGCCGCGATGGTAAGTTGCATGTTTACATTCATGTCTTTCATTACTTACGTATATCACTATCAGTAAAATACCTTTACAAATACACTTAACCACGAAATTTATCTCATCACTAAAGTTCCGATAAACGAAGTTAGGTCACAGATGTTCCGGTTAAAATAAAATTAATACAAGTTTTTTTGTTAGGCTTGCGTTTGGCCACCAAATGCGGTCTACGATGGAGCACGCTTGTCTATAAGAAACCGATTCACTCTTGATTTGAAGACACCATATACACATATTGTAACTATCGCGGAACACCCATTCAGGCGGTGCATTCCAAAAACTAGCAGTTGGCACAATAAAAATGGAATCAAAGTGCTTCGTACGGGTTTTCGGAATATCAACCATAAAGCGGTGGCGATTTTTCGTGCCCTGGCAGTTCCATAGAAAAATAGGAAGCAGGAGGGAATTAAATTATGCAGATCCAACGCACACTCTCCGAAACGTATCCGTAAAAAAACCGATAGATTAGAAACTTTGCGGCGATGCTCAAGACTAAGAAGCTTAGTCTGAACTAGGGATTTGTTTCAGTTGAGCCTCTTAGCACGTTTCTCAATAGACTCCAACGCCCAAAAAATTTAGCAAAATAATGTCTGGGCGACTAGTAAATAAATAAATAATAGCAAAGAAGTTGGTTACACATTTTCATAATATAAGAGTGAAGTGTGTTTTTTATCCAATGTGTATATAATATAATATATAATAATCCATATACACTTATTTCTTGTTGGATATAGAGTAAACAAACACGTTCCAGAAAGCAGCACACTTGATGATGCGATTTCACTCCCTCACCTATTAATTTAACTTCTAACATTTGGTTAGACATAAGACGCCTCTTGTAACGAGTCTCAGTTTCTCATTATGTAGTTCATTACCATCACAGGAGATCGTTATGTCGCCCTCCGACCTCTCTCATGATAACGGTTATATTTTTTTGCGTATTAGTAATGCTATATAAGGTTGGCTGAAAGAGATCGCTTATAGCGATAAGGCCGCCAATTGTTTCAGTATTTTTAAGGTGTTTTATGTTACTATGTACGTATGTAATTTTTTGTGTGAATAATAAAGAGTTATTAGCTTATTGCGATAAAGCATCGAAAAACATTTTAGATCGTCTTTTTACGTATAAATAATTTTATCAGTCCAATCCGATAGTTAATCTGTCTTGTTGACAATTTTTTGTTGTGAATCAGGGTTCATTCACTTTTTTCATAACGACGATGTAATTTTGAAAAGTTAGGTACGAATTTTGACGGATTTAGTAAGGTTAAACTGACAAAACTTTTGAATAAGGTATCTGTCCTGTTTATCCTTATGAAGCTTTTATTCATTAAAAACTACAAAATAATAATACTAAATTGAACATTTTCATCACGGTTGTTCACTAAAGTTATATGATTATTTACGGGATATTTACCGTGGTAAGGTAAATATCCCGTAAACCTTACCACGGTAAATATCTCGTAAATAATGATATGACTGTAGTGAACAACCGTGATAGTTTAAAACAGTGATTTACATCGGTTTCCAACCTAGTCTTTTACATTCTGCTCTGTTCAATTCCTTAGCTTAAATGAAGTAAAAATAGCATTTTATCGCTATAGCATTTTAGCAGCTATCAATTTTCGAAACATACTTTTATCACTTTGCGGTTCGTACGCAATGTATTGGTAAAATGCACACGGGGCAGTACAATTTATTTTAGCAATGGTATTAAATTTTCCAACACATGTTAATTCACGGATGCTAATAAGGCTTACAATAAGGCTTAAAATGCTGAGTGCTAATACGAGTGCTAATTATTCTACCATCGCTCCCACGAGAAGGCACAGGAGGTTGCAACTAAATGAGTTACAAGCTAATTTGTCACCTCCGTACCGTCATGCTATAATATGCATACGTTGCGACACTAAAGCTTGTAATCTACGTTTCAGACACTTGTAAACATTGAAAGTGTACTTGCAAGTCGTAGCTAAGGATATACAACACAATCGTAAACTGTCTACCTACCTACTTAAATTATAATTATCGATATAAAAAAACCGACTTCATAATAATGTCAGAACTAAACCAAATTAAATTGGGAAAGCAACCACCAAAAGCAAAGTGAAAGCACCAGCTTTAAAATAAAAAAAGAATCATCAAAATCGGTCCCAGTCAATAGTTCTAAGGTAACAAACATTAAAAAAAAAACAGTCGAATTGAGTACCTCGTATTTTTTGGAAGTCGGTTAAAAATGAGACAAATCAATACAAAAATTGTAACAATTGTGTAATATCTTCCTAAAAGTATAGAATTAAATATTTAGGTAATAATAGGATAAGTTTTTGAAAATAAATAATATGATTATTATTTATTATATGGTTCACATATAAAAATCTAGAACATGAGATAGGAATTACGGCGCTAACGTGGAAATAACCGGCTAAGCGAGTTGGACTCGCGCACGAAGGGTTCCGTACCAATATCTAAAAAAACATGTTTGTTGTATGGGAGCCCCCCTTAAATATTTTTTTTATTTTAATTTAATTATTTCTATTTAAAGTGAATATACTAATAAACATACTAAATATTCTGTGAATATTTCAAGCGTCTACCTGTTACCGTTATCAATATCGAGCAAAAACGAGCAAAAAATCACGTTTGTTGTATGGGAGCCCCTTTAAATATTAATTTTATTCTGTTTTTTAGTATTTGTTGTTATAGCGGCAACAGAAATACATCATCTGTAAAAATGTCAACTGTCTAACTATCACGGTTCCTGAGATACAGCCTGGTGACAGACGGACAGACGGACAGCGGAGCCTTAGTAATAGGGCCCCGTTTTACCCTTTGGGTACGGAACCCTAAAACAACACTTGTAGGTTTCCAGAACATGTAGGTATATTTGAGAGTTAATGTGTGTAATTATAATTTTTAAGTGGTCGATATCGTGTTCGATGGTTGCCATTTGGTATAACGTAGTGAAACGTGTCTTTTTATATTCTCCATAGAAGCCTTTGGTAAAGTTTACACCATTTTACAGGGACGTTAACTCGGACGTAACCATGACTTACTTTACTTGACTTTTGTTTGTGAGTGTTACTATGAGCTGTTTTTTTTTAAATCAAATTATAGGTTTGGGGCTGTCGCTATGCTGTTTAAAAATAACTTGAAATGTATTATATTATTTCAAAGATTGCGATGTTCTCGCTATCTTTCTAAACAGTAGAGAAATGACAGAAAGGTAGGTAGTAAGTAATCCTGATATATCTATACGCTGGATGCAGGCCGCTTCCATCCGGCCCTTTTAGAGATCGTCGGGAGAGGTCTATGTCCAACAGTAGACGTCCCACGGCTAAAATGATGATGATGAAATCTGAAATGAAGATTTAGAAATAAGAAAATAATGATAAAAAGATTGTGGTAAGCTTCCCATATAACACTGAATCCCAGCCTTTACCAAACAGATTACTTAGGACGTGTTCCAAATCCACGCCAACAGCGCCAACGACTAAGAATTTTGCTTAGTGCCGTGTTCATGATCATCATCATCATCGGCCAGAAGACGTCCACTGCTGAACATAGGCCTCCCCCTTCAACTTCCATACTGAACGACATCCTGCCATCTGCATCCACTGGACGCTCGCGACTCTCACAATGTCGACGGTCCATCTAGTGGGAAGCCTACCTACGCTGCGTCTTCCGTTTCGTGGTTTCCACTCAAGAACCTTTCTTCCCCATCAGTCATCAGTTCTTCGAGCGATGTGGCCTGCCCATTGCCACTTCAACTTGCAGATTTTAATAGCTACGTCGGTGACTCTGGTTCTTTGGCGAATATCTACGTTCCGGATTTTATCGCGCAAAGAAACTTTTAAAAATTTTTTTTTTTAATATCTGGGACATTAAATTAAAATTATTCGGAACACGCCCTTATAGAACGCAAAACATACAAGATCATCAATTCATCAGCTTCTGTGTGTAAAGTTAAATAAATCAACATTAGACTTTCATTTAGAACGTTCAGAATAAAACTCAAACACGCGGTACGACAAGGCGCCCGTATCCGCTTCCACTCAAAGCGAGCTCGTCGCAAAATTAAACAATCAGTAATTAAAACAGCGAGGATTCATCCACTCTATTAGCATTATAATGATTGGGTGAAAGCGTATTAATATAAAAACGCAAAGTTTTTGCTTATTTAGATGTAACACACGGGGAAAGGTTGCCACAGAAACATTCACGTAGCGGGTTGACTCTAGATCAGCGATGGCGAACCACTTGCCAAAATAGTTTGGCACGCCAATAATATTAAGGAATTTATGTACTATATAGAAAAAAATATCGTCTACATTTGACGTTCTTTTACTTATTTTTTAATTTAGTTATTTGCTTGCGTTTGTCATGTAGGTAAAAATAGCCTAAACGGTAAAAGATTGCGCGAGACAGGTAGATTTCTCGTAAATTTTGCTCTTAAAATAACAAAGCCTAATGAGCTTAATTGTTGCTTGGTAGAGACCTATTTTATCGATAAAGTCGCCACTTGCGGTCTTAAGGTCGTATTTGTTTGTAATTTTTATTTCTGCTGTACAACGCTGTCTGGTGTCTGGTATACGCTTGAAATATTCACAGAATATTAAGTAATTATATATTCACTTTAAAAATAAATAATAACATTAAAAAAAAATTTAATAAAATTTAAATTTAATTATTATTTAACGGGGGCTCCCATACATCAAACGTGATTTTTTGCCGTTTTCATACATAATATACGGATAATGGTACGGAACCCTTCATGCGCGAGTCCGACTCACACTTGGCCGATTATTTGATAACTATAGCTGAACCGACGGTTCCAATTTACAAAAATTCTGACAAAATTTCAATTGTATATTGAGTTCATACAAAAAGACGTTCAGTTTGCCGGATTTGTTTTTTTTTTCGGGAAACTTTCACAATTATGTTTCTTATCACTCCCAAGAGTTGTGTAATTCTAACAAAAGGACAAGCCTCAGTGCGGTGTTAAACGGTGGCCTCTCAGTTCATGGACAAGTGCAATTAAGAAGAATTAAATGCACCGAGAGAATAGTGGCTTATTTTAACGTATAAACTTGTAATGAAATTGGATTTCCTTTCATTTGTCTAACAGTTTCGTGCAAATCTTAGCTGAAAATAGATACAGCTGGTCAACTGGCCCGGTGGCTGTTGGAATTTTCAGTTGGTAATGAATCTACCTTCTGTGCTTAGGGGTGTGGGTTCGATTCCCACCTAGGACAAACATGCATGAACATGAACATTTGTGTTTGTTCTATGTCTGGGTGTTAATATCTATTTAAGTGTGTATTCAAAAATGTATATGTACGTATATCAGTTTCTGGCAGCCATATTACAAGCTCTGCTTAGTTTGGGTTCAGATACGTGTGTGTTAAAATGTCCCAGATATATTTATTTGATAAACTAGCTTCTTTTTTTTATAATATTTAAAACTCGACAGCGGCATTTTTGGAGGATCATAAAGATTAGAGGAGATCCAGAAACGATTTCCTCTGCCAAAATATAGAGTATCTAAAGAAAACATGCGTCAAAACATACGCATTCTTGTTTACGCTAAAACTATAATTTCGATTCTCTGATTTAGGCGTGGTAAATGAAATGGCACCCAATTTTCCTAAATTAATCTCCATTCATCCACCTAATATTCCTCTTTCCATCCGTGTCGGATTCTCATGCATCTATGTGTTGATCGCGAAATGTTTACAACCGTGAGTCGATCAATGTAGACGTAGACTGTTTTGCTTCCGTAATAGTAACGAATTTAACCAATATTGATCTTGCTTATGCTACAAATAATACAAAAAAATAAACCTAGCTGTGAACTGCTCTGTGTCTCTGTGAAGTTTGATAATTGCATCCAGGACTATGCCGGCGTAAAAATCTAGTGAGTGAAGCGTGTTTCATTCCGTTCGTTTGATTTTTGCCATGTTTCGTGATTTCATGTTAAATGAATGAAAATACAACACTAGCGCGCATACAATTGTATTTTTCTTAAATAGCCTAATTGATTGTTAAAATGTCCACTCAGGAAGTTTTTTTTCTTCTTTAATGTAGAAAATATGACCCGGGTATGTCCTAAAACTGCGACCAGAACCACCGGAGGATGGGCAGCAGCGTCCTATTAGTACACGGTGAACGTACTGCGATCCCCAAGCCGCCTGCAAAGCGTGGGGATTATGGCTACACCCCTCTGAGAGGAAGGCCTTTGTTCAGCAGTGGACATTGATGGCTCATAATGTATGTTGAAAATACGCGAAAAATAGCTCGACTATGACGACGTAAAAATCTAGTGAGCGAAACAATGCCGGCGTAAAAAGCTAGTGAGTGAAGCGTGTTTCACTCCTTTCTTTTGATTTTGCCATGTTTCGTGATTTTGTGTTAAATGATGAAAATACAATATCACCGCGCACACAGTTGTATTTTTCTTAAATAGCCCAATTGATCGCTAAAATTTCCACTCGTTTTTTTTTAATTCTAGTATGTTTAAAATACGCGAAAGATAGCTCTGGTTGGGAAGCGAGCTTAATGAAGCTTAGGCACAGCGAAGTCAAAGTCAGCTATATTTCGTTCATTCTCAGCCTGAACGTTCACTTTCATAATTAAAATAATTGTTAACAACCCGAGCCGCTTAATTGTTAAACTAACTTACTTAATTGTACTAACTTTAATAACTTTGGCTTTTTAACAGTTTTATCATAGTACATATTTTAGTAGATACGTTATATTGCTAGGTTCTATAGCTAAATTACGTATCTGGGCCAACTGTCGTGGTCGATAAAGTGTCTTTATAAACATATTTGAAAAATTCTTTAGGGATATATTTATACTTATATACTTTCTGATTGGTCCCATAGAAATTTCATCACAATCAGTTCAGTAGTTAAATAGTAAACAGTAGTTAAGTAGGTAACAGTTTTTTAATTGCACTTCGTCTGTCGATTTGTATTATTTAAGTCAAAATTCCTGGAAAAATATGTCATCCAAGTAACTTAAATTGCGTATTTACTTAATTTGAAACCAATTTTTTTTATTGATAACTAAACATAATGCTAGTTATGGAACAGA
Source organism: Agriopis leucophaearia (assembly GCA_949125355.1). Taxonomy (NCBI): domain Eukaryota; kingdom Metazoa; phylum Arthropoda; class Insecta; order Lepidoptera; family Geometridae; genus Agriopis; species Agriopis leucophaearia. The sequence continues at coordinate 4,002,118 of OX421262.1, forward strand.
AAACAGCTGAATTAATTAATTGGATAAGTTCTTACTTAAGCGTATACTTAAGTTGTGAATTATGGTTTTGTAAAAGAAAAGAAAGTACTAACTCTACTGCTTTGAAGAAAAATAAAATCTATAATTTTCATGTAAATTGCGTAATATAAACTTTCAGAACCAGTCATAACGTACCTAGTATTTACTTAAGTACTAATTCGTGTTTTTTTTATTGAATTGCGTCGATTTGTATTATTTTGTTGTTGATTAAGCATACCCCCCTGTTTTTACAAAAGAAAAAACTCTGTTTTCAACTATGCTTTTGAGTGAAAGGCTTAATTGAAATCAACCAGAAACAAAAATTAAATATTAACTGTATGTTCTGTAAAAAAAATAATACGAAAAACACTTTCATATAATAATAGAAATAAACACGTGCCCAGTTTTCAGCATTTGAACCACCATTATCTTAAATCAACGCCCATTTACGTCTAAATTTCTACAATTTTAAACCTTCGCGTCCAATTGCAGCTCAAAATGAATAGATTGCACACTCGGAGACAACGAAAACAAACTCAAACTTCCAAAATATTTTGATCACAAAACTTATCTCAATCCGAATCCGACGACATTTTACATTTCACGACATCGACCAACAATGAAAACTAACGGTGAAAACAGCACTACTTCAAACTAGGCACTAACTTTGCAATGTAACCTGCATGGTGCAGACAGCCGCTGCAGCGCATTAAAGCACTGTGAAGGTTAGACAACAGAACTAGACTGCCCCGTTAGCTTAGTTGGTAGTGAACCTGCCTTCTGCGCTTGGGGGCGTGGGTTCGATTCCCACCTATGACCAACATTTGTATCATGAACATTTGTGTTTGTTCTATGCCTGGGTGTTAATATCTATTTAAGTATGTATTTAAAAATATATATACTTATTATCAGTCTCTGGCAGCCATATAACAAGCTTTGCTTAGTTTGGGGTCAGATGACCGTGTGTGCAATAATGTCCTAGATATTTATTTATTAATAACTCCTCCATGTCACGGTAAATCTAAACTTAATTAGCAAAACCTGCATTAACTTGGCTTGATCCATTGATCAAATGCGTATACATACGCAACTATACAAAACTGTTTTAATGATGAATTTCTAGTGTAATTTCGCTTCTAAGCGGAATAAATAAATATCTAGGACATTATTGCACACACGGTCATCTGACCCCAAACTAAGCAAAGCTTGTTATATGGCTGCCAGAGACTGATAATAAGTATATATATTTTTAAATACATACTTAAATAGATATTAACACCCAGGCATAGAACAAACACAAATGTTCATGATACAAATGTTGGTCATAGGTGGGAATCGAACCCACGCCCCCAAGCGCAGAAGGCAGGTTCACTACCAACTAAGCTAACGGGGCAGTCTAGTTCTGTTGTCTAACCTTCACAGTGCTTTAATGCGCTGCAGCGGCTGTCTGCACCATGCAGGTTACATTGCAAAGTTAGTGCCTAGTTTGAAGTAGTGCTGTTTTCACCGTTAGTTTTCATTGTTGGTCGATGTCGTGAAATGTAAAATGTCGTCGGATTCGGATTGAGATAAGTTTTGTGATCAAAATATTTTGGAAGTTTGAGTTTGTTTTCGTTGTCTCCGAGTGTGCAATCTATTCATTTTGAGCTGCAATTGGACGCGAAGGTTTAAAATTGTAGAAATTTAGACGTAAATGGGCGTTGATTTAAGATAATGGTGGTTCAAATGCTGAAAACTGGGCACGTGTTTATTTCTATTATTATATGAAAGTGTTTTTCGTATTATTTTTTTTACAGAACATACAGTTAATATTTAATTTTTGTTTCTGGTTGATTTCAATTAAGCCTTTCACTCAAAAGCATAGTTGAAAACAGAGTTTTTTCTTTTGTAAAAACAGGGGGGTATGCTTAATCAACAACAAAATAATACAAATCGACGCAATTCAATAAAAAAAACACGAATTAGTACTTAAGTAAATACTAGGTACGTTATGACTGGTTCTGAAAGTTTATATTACGCAATTTACATGAAAATTATAGATTTTATTTTTCTTCAAAGCAGTAGAGTTAGTACTTTCTTTTCTTTTACAAAACCATAATTCACAACTTAAGTATACGCTTAAGTAAGAACTTATCCAATTAATTAATTCAGCTGTTTTCTGTTCCATAACTAGCATTATGTTTAGTTATCAATAAAAAAAATTGGTTTCAAATTAAGTAAATACGCAATTTAAGTTACTTGGATGACATATTTTTCCAGGAATTTTGACTTAAATAATACAAATCGACAGACGAAGTGCAATTAAAAAACTGTTACCTACTTAACTACTGTTTACTATTTAACTACTGAACTGATTGTGATGAAATTTCTATGGGACCAATCAGAAAGTATATAAGTATAAATATATCCCTAAAGAATTTTTCAAATATGTTTATAAAGACACTTTATCGACCACGACAGTTGGCCCAGATACGTAATTTAGCTATAGAACCTAGCAATATAACGTATCTACTAAAATATGTACTATGATAAAACTGTTAAAAAGCCAAAGTTATTAAAGTTAGTACAATTAAGTAAGTTAGTTTAACAATTAAGCGGCTCGGGTTGTTAACAATTATTTTAATTATGAAAGTGAACGTTCAGGCTGAGAATGAACGAAATATAGCTGACTTTGACTTCGCTGTGCCTAAGCTTCATTAAGCTCGCTTCCCAACCAGAGCTATCTTTCGCGTATTTTAAACATACTAGAATTAAAAAAAAACGAGTGGAAATTTTAGCGATCAATTGGGCTATTTAAGAAAAATACAACTGTGTGCGCGGTGATATTGTATTTTCATCATTTAACACAAAATCACGAAACATGGCAAAATCAAAAGAAAGGAGTGAAACACGCTTCACTCACTAGCTTTTTACGCCGGCATTGTTTCGCTCACTAGATTTTTACGTCGTCATAGTCGAGCTATTTTTCGCGTATTTTCAACATACATTATGAGCCATCAATGTCCACTGCTGAACAAAGGCCTTCCTCTCAGAGGGGTGTAGCCATAATCCCCACGCTTTGCAGGCGGCTTGGGGATCGCAGTACGTTCACCGTGTACTAATAGGACGCTGCTGCCCATCCTCCGGTGGTTCTGGTCGCAGTTTTAGGACATACCCGGGTCATATTTTCTACATTAAAGAAGAAAAAAAACTTCCTGAGTGGACATTTTAACAATCAATTAGGCTATTTAAGAAAAATACAATTGTATGCGCGCTAGTGTTGTATTTTCATTCATTTAACATGAAATCACGAAACATGGCAAAAATCAAACGAACGGAATGAAACACGCTTCACTCACTAGATTTTTACGCCGGCATAGTCCTGGATGCAATTATCAAACTTCACAGAGACACAGAGCAGTTCACAGCTAGGTTTATTTTTTTGTATTATTTGTAGCATAAGCAAGATCAATATTGGTTAAATTCGTTACTATTACGGAAGCAAAACAGTCTACGTCTACATTGATCGACTCACGGTTGTAAACATTTCGCGATCAACACATAGATGCATGAGAATCCGACACGGATGGAAAGAGGAATATTAGGTGGATGAATGGAGATTAATTTAGGAAAATTGGGTGCCATTTCATTTACCACGCCTAAATCAGAGAATCGAAATTATAGTTTTAGCGTAAACAAGAATGCGTATGTTTTGACGCATGTTTTCTTTAGATACTCTATATTTTGGCAGAGGAAATCGTTTCTGGATCTCCTCTAATCTTTATGATCCTCCAAAAATGCCGCTGTCGAGTTTTAAATATTATAAAAAAAAGAAGCTAGTTTATCAAATAAATATATCTGGGACATTTTAACACACACGTATCTGAACCCAAACTAAGCAGAGCTTGTAATATGGCTGCCAGAAACTGATATACGTACATATACATTTTTGAATACACACTTAAATAGATATTAACACCCAGACATAGAACAAACACAAATGTTCATGTTCATGCATGTTTGTCCTAGGTGGGAATCGAACCCACACCCCTAAGCACAGAAGGTAGATTCATTACCAACTGAAAATTCCAACAGCCACCGGGCCAGTTGACCAGCTGTATCTATTTTCAGCTAAGATTTGCACGAAACTGTTAGACAAATGAAAGGAAATCCAATTTCATTACAAGTTTATACGTTAAAATAAGCCACTATTCTCTCGGTGCATTTAATTCTTCTTAATTGCACTTGTCCATGAACTGAGAGGCCACCGTTTAACACCGCACTGAGGCTTGTCCTTTTGTTAGAATTACACAACTCTTGTATTTATTATTTATTAATAACTCCTCCATGTCACGGTAAATCTAAACTTAATTAGCAAAACCTGCATTAACTTGGCTTGATCCATTGATCAAATGCGTATACATACGCAACTATACAAAACTGTTTTAATGATGAATTTCTAGTGTAATTTCGCTTCTAAGCGGAATTACACTAGAAATTCATCATTAAAACAGTTTTGAAAATGGACTTCCGCAAAGTAACGCCTGATTCAATCAACTAGGCAACTATACACTTGATTGATTCTTTTAATTGTAAAAATGCATTTATGGTAGTTTTTTTTAATGTATTAGTAGAAAAACAAGTGACGGCCCATCTGTAGGTAAGTGGTCACCACCGCCGATAGACTATTATATTTCAGTGTCTAGTTTCTTTCATGGTGTAGTACGGACCACGATATGTACCAATCCCAACTAGATATATATACCAAAACACAATCAGTCTATATAATCAGGTCAGGCAGATTACTTAATCTACTAAACGTTTGATGTGTCAGCTTTCAGCCAAAACGCGATATGTATTTTCATTGGATCAGGCAAGTTTAATTATTTAGACACGTTAGATCAGGCAAGTTTGAAGATAGATTTGTTTGTGTACGGGGACTTTAAGAAACCATCATCCGCGATCTCTGCGCTGCAGTGTAGGTAAGGACAAAGCGCTAGATCGCTGAACAAACAACAGGCACAAGTTTTATGACGAGGGCTTATCGCCGTGAATGCAGTACAATGGCAGTCAGAGTTGAAAAGTTTGATGCTTCGAAGGACCGGAGATAACAAGAACTTAAAACTTTAAAGAGAATTCTCGTTGGACTGTACTTTCAAAGCGGCCGGGTCGTTTCAACTTCAGCGGTTTTCAAGGGATGGGAAGGAGTATTCACTGAGATTTCTGCAATTGAGACAATAAATCTTTTAAAATCAAAATAACTACCTTTATACCTTACACTAGCCTTACGATAATTCATTTTTAATCATTTACCCAAACTTTTTCATGAATACAATCAATGTGATTAATGAAATAGTACCTATTTAGTGTTACCATTATCCAATTCATTTCAGAATTTCCTTAGCCAATGACAGTTGATTAAACTGTTACGCATCTCGATAAATCAATTCTAATTAAGTTATAAGTCATTGTAATACCTCGAAACTAATTTAACGGAGCATATTCAATCACGAAGAGAACACCTGAGTCTAGATCAGGTCATTAATCAAATCTGAGCTGAGACCTCCCGCAGACGTAGCACTGACGTAGTACCGACGTAGCTTACTCCTGCTCGTAGCATAGACGTAAAGCTTTGTGTACACACTAAAACCTTACTAGACTCCAGTGTTTGCCTGTCTGTTTATATGTCAAAGGCGATCTTCTAAAGAATTATTTTAATAAAAACTGTGTTTTCTGCGACTGTGTAAACTCAACCTCCGTTTGCCCCCCTTAATTTGGCTCTTTCTTAAACTCTTTTCTTAGCGGACGTTTACAAGTTTACATTTATACCTCATAAAAAATCTACCTGATAAATTTCAGCTTCGTAAGTCTAGTAGTTTTTCAGATTTCGCGATGAGCCAGTGAGCTTGTCAGTTTAGCCGTTGGTATATGAAATTAATGTTTGCAACAGGGAGAAATTTGAACACGAAACATAATTGTACTAAGGCATATCTCCCTTGTTTGTCTGATCTAAGGCGCGAACAGATATGCACATTTTCACACATATATACAAAATTTCGCTTCTACAATGCTAGCTAGTGTGATTTCGACGACTGTCAGGTTTTCAGACAAAAATTAAAACCTATTCAGCTCATTATAATTAGTCATATTTTAAAATGCTACTTTTTAATTGAATTTATAAAAACATTGTATACCTAGACTGAAGTATTTTAATAAATGTGGGACATTATTGCACACATGGTCATCTGACCCCAAACTAAGCAAAGCTTGTAATATGGCTGTCAGAGACTGATATACATACATATATATTTTATAACTTACATAATTAATTCTCAATTAAATTGACTATCCAAAGATATAAATAAAACACTGCAATAAGGTCGCTGTCTTCGGTTAAGTTGTCCGAAAATCTAGCGACATTACCTCGTTGAATGGCCATACTTGTTCTTTAGCTGCTGTTTAGCTGAGATATGCGCCAGCTCTTTGATCACCCGTCACATCTACGGGGCATCTGGACAGCTTTTTAATCAAACCCCAAGCAGCCGGACACCATGGTTCCATGATTTCAACTTCAAATTAAAAAAGACATCATAATAAATCACTTCTTAATTAAAATTCTCTTCTAGTGTATTTACATAGGAGTATATTTTCATCATAGTTTAGTATGCTCGTGTTACATTACGTGTTGCGTTACAAAATACGTGAAGCTTACCTAATTATGTGTCAAGAAGACGTGCAGTCAGTATTTTCGAAGTACATCGTCTGTCATACAGATCTAACGACCCGTGACAATGTCACGTGAATTAGCCATACGTAAATAGATAATGAGACAATCAGTCGCGTAATTAATTGTCTGAGTGGAAACATTATTCAAAGGTCGGAGTCTCGGAGTACGAAGCAGTCTGTCTGATCTTCACCAATACAAGTTAATGATAATTTTTTGTAGACATTATCACAATTTTAGCAATTTTCTAAAGGCATATACTTATGTATATGTATATATATATACACGTGATATTTTAGTTATTTTAATTTTATTTTATTCGGAAAACGTTCAGCGATACAGAACTAATTTACAAATACTTTGGATATCTTAGCACTATTAACACGTTTCCGCATATCTCTCCTAAATATTATATTATTATTATTTATTATTGTTGTTGTAACGAAAAACGTTTCTCACCTGCAACAGGAGGTTTACTATATATTATTAATAATAATAATAAATATCTGGGACATTATTGCACACACGGTCATCTGACCCCAAACTAAGCAAAGCTTGTAATATGGCTGCCAGAGACTGGTATATATACATACATATTTTTAAATACATACTCGTACTTAAATAGATATTAACACCCAGACATAGAACAAACACATATGAACACTTGTTGTTTAACACTTGTTTTAAAGAAATACAAAATTATTGGTTCAATTAAGCGTTTCTATAGTATATTATTAAGCTCTTGGACATCTTTTTTGACATTAGACAAAAGATTTTAAATAATTATCAATATAAAAAAAACTGGCCAACTGCGAGTGGGACTCGCGCACGAAGAGTTCCGTACCATTTTCTATAAAAACAGCAAAAAATCACGTTTGTTGTATGGTTGCCCCCTTAAATATTTATTTTATTCTATTTTTTTGTATTTGTTGTTATAGCCGCAACGGAAATACATCATCGGTGAAAATTTCAACTATTTAACTATCACGGTTCTTGAGATACAGCCTGGTGACAGACGGACGGACAGCGGAGCCTTAGTAATAGGGTCCCGTTTTACCGTTTGGGTCCGGAACCCTAAAAACCGACTTCATAAAAATATCAGAACTGGACCAAATTGAAATGGGACCACACAAGAAACACTAGCTTTTAAATAAAAAAATAATCATCAAAATTAGTTCACCCAGTCGAAAGTTCTGAGATAACAAACATTTAAAAAGAGTCGAATTGATAATCTCGCTTTTTTGGAAGTCGGTTCAAAGGACAATTATGTACAAAAATAGTAGATTGTTACACAAGGGATGTAGGTTCACATGAGATATTTCGAGTCAAGCGTGCTGCATCGTAGACCGCATCGCGCTAAACATCAGGCGAGTTGGCGGGTCAACGCAAGCCTATTTCTGAATTAAAAAAAAAAATATGAACATAAAGTAGTTCACTTAAACGTTACTTAAATACCAATATTATCAGCGACTTCTCTGAGATCAGTCGTCAAACGCCAAAAACCGAGTAAACACGCAACGTGGTATACAGAGTGACGTAATCTAACGTCGTGGATAAACAGAGAGGCAGCCACAGTGAAGGATTTGTATTTATACCTCGTATCAGTGAAGGATCTGTCTTGACGCTACAACGACGTCTTAAATAAATTAAAAACAGAACGTGAAACACCTAAAATTATCAAAAGTCAAGAAAAATATGTTTTTTAAGTGAACTTAAAATACGCGGTATCGTGTATTATGTATTCTATGACAGCGTGTCGATGACGCGAGTTTCATGATTTTTATTTACCCAAAAAGTACTCAACGCGCCTAAATAAGTTTTCACTTCAAAAACCGAATCTCCTTCTTTAAAGTCGGTTAAAAAGGAGTTTAAAAAATCTCGGTTCGTAGCAAAAAAGTAGTGTCAGTCGTATCCAAGTGATTTTTCATCCAAGGTAATCCATGCCACCTCAAACATGGAACAGATACCAACTACTACGAACCTTCCTTCTATATTGTGCACACTTTATTAGATCACAGGAAGGTTTCGTTACAAATATTTTGTGGTTGTTTTGTTTCTCACAAGCTAGACAAGTTGCGGCGGGCAGCTGACTATGACGGGTCAGAAGGATGGTATTAAATTAAATAATAAGTTCGTTTAAAATTTTAGACGTTTAATCGCCTTGATGGCTGAACTAGTACTAACTTAAACTAACATGCACACATTTTAGGAAATAACAAAAAGTAGAAAAAAATGTCTTTAGAATTTCTCACGATAATACAATGGGACGAAATCTTTAGAAAGTTTAACAGAAATTACGGTTTATTGCTTTGGTTTCAAATAACAATTGTTTATTGACTATTGTTTCTAATTTCTTTGAAAACTGCTTGCAAAGTGTTATTTGAGTTGTACAACAAGGGTATGCACAAAAAAGGGTTAGCTCAACATAACTTCTCCCTCCATAAGATCGAAATTATCTGAAGGTAAAATAAAGATAATTTGGATCAAAATTATTGAATATTAGTTTTCAAAAAATTGAAAAATAAACGCAATTTATAAAAAGATATTATAGCGTTTAGTACCATAGTTCACATTCATATACATTTTTAAAAATCATTTTATAAATTGAAGAAAGTTACAACCTTACAACTAAAGAATGACAATGTTTAAAACTTAACCTAAATAAGCACTTTTCATTATATAATTGTCATTAAGTTTGGTTGATTTTCACTTTTTATTTCACTTTAATCTGTTCGCACTGATTTTACTATGCACTGATTTTATTCGCAACTACGTCACGTCGTCGGCAGGATCAGGCTGCATTGAGTAGGCTAAGCTGAGCCTAGATCAGGAACCTCGATGATTCAGCAGCAAGCTGGGCAATGCTGTGAGTGGCTGTAAGATAGTCCCTTTCACTATAAGGAGAGGATGGAGGTCAGGTAGTAGAAACATATATTTTTTTGCATGAGATACCCGTAGTACTTACTATTTCAATTGCTATATTTAACTATTACAGTCCTTATTAAACTGAATATACAAATCACGTGAAATAAACGCATTAAAATCAAAAGTTAATTAAAGTTTATTTTTATAATGAAGCTTTCATTAGTTGCATGCATTTTAATCAAAGGCTTACGCACAATAAATTTAGTTGGTACTAATAAAGCTGTGATTTTAGAGACCAGTGTAACATTTAAGCATTTACGCTAAAATTACTTACGAGTTTATTATAATTACTAACTAATATTTACTTAATTTATATGGTTTCAGATCATGAAGCTGAAACATTTTCACAAGTTCGGGCTGGCATTTTTCGTGGAGGACGTTTCACGTCCTTTATTGGGATCTTAGTTTGGCGGTTTCGAATTGTTACAGGTACAACATTTCTCGTGATATCACCTGTAATAATAGCTTTTTCGTAACGTGGTTTGTCTTTACTTCGCCTTACATTGGTAATTTGGTACCCTTGATAAAAATGACGTCATCAGTTTCTAAGTCAATATTTGATTCTCCTCCGCGTTTGTTACGTACGTTTTCTTTTACGCCTATCATTCTATTAGAAATGTGATGATACAAAGTTTTGGTACGTTTGGCATGATCTCTCATTAAATTTTGCATATATTCCTTGTCTAAATTAACACTAAACACGTTATTGGCACTGGTATGACCCAACACTACTTCAAATGGTGTTAACCCAGTTGTACTGTGAATACTATTGTTATATGCCATAACAGCATAGGTCATAACAGATGAAGCGTCGGTTATCTTATGTTCGTACTTTGCAATCCTGTAAATTTCTAGGATTGTAGAGTGAAACCTTTCTACCATTCCCATAGAATTAGGATTATTGGGTGTACCAATATGAAGATTTATTTTGTAGAATTCCAGTAACTCTTTTATTAAAGCATTATTGAACTCCGAGCCTGAATCAGAGCTAATTTTTTGTGGTGTTCCATAAAAAGAAAAATATTTAATCAGGCCTCGTACTACTTCCGGAGTAGATTTGTTGGAAAGCGGAAAGGCTTGACTGATTTTACTAAAAGCATCTACTACCGTGAGGTAGCACTGTCCTTCAATTGTAAATGTGTCAATGAATATTTCCTCAAACGGTTTATTTTGAGTCTGTGTCCGTTGGAGTACTGGTTTTATGGGTTTTCTGTCGTATTTCATTTTTTTACATGTTTCACAAGCATTGATTGAACTCGCAACTGTTTCTTCTAGCTTATGCCAGAAATAGGTTCGTTTTATTTGAGCTATTGTTTCTTTGATGCCGCGGTGGCAATTCTTGCCCACGTGATATTTTTCTATCATTTCCCTTTGTTCGTTTTCATCATCAATGAACAGGACTCGCTTGGTACATTCCATGATACTTACTGCGTTTTTCTTGAAAAGTGTTATAAATGCGTTAGCAAATTGACGTCTGTGGTTTTTGTTTTCAAAGTAGATGTAATTTTTAGTTTTAGGTTTGATGAAACGTTTTAAAAAGTCCTTTACAAGATCTGGTCTGTCTAAGGGCAGGTGAACTTCAAGGATCTTTTGTTTTTTACCTGAAATATCTTTTACTGCGACTTCATTTCTAAACCAGGTGTAACAAAGAATCTGATTAGGTTTAGTGTCTATAGCTTCTTGCAGAATAGGAATTCCAGTTGAATCATTTTCGCGGGCGGAATGAATCGTTTCATAACCAACATGCAACTCGGTTTCGGGTGCTGTGATCGTACTACTCGAAGGTGAGGGTATCGAGAAGGGCGACTTGTTTCTATTTGTTCCTAAGGATGTGTCGTTTCTGGTGTTGCCAGAAAGCGATATTGAGCCGCCGTCATCGATGTTTACATTCATTGAACTGTTTTCGCAATTTTTATCTAGTGCATTTACTTTGATACTAGATAATGCGTCTGCATTTGTGTTTTGACGGCCATTTTTAAACTTAACTTCGTAATCGTATTCTGCTAATCTTAAACGCCAGCGAGTTAATTTACTGTTAGGTTCCTTAAGGGAATTTAGCCAAGCTAACGGTCGATGGTCAGTATATATGATAAATTTATTACCATAAAGGTAAGGGCGGAAGTGTTTTACAGCCCATACAATAGCAAGTAGTTCCTTTTCAATCGTGCTGTATCGAGTTTCTGCATTATTTAACGTCCTACTTGCATAAGCAATAGGCCTATCGCTTCCTACGGGACCCTGAGATAGCACAGATCCAATTGCATAATTTGATGCATCAGTGGTCAAAATGAACGGTTTGCTAAAATCTGGAAATTGTAAGAGCGGGGCATTTGTTAATAGCTCTTTACATTTTTCAAATGATGAAATGTATTCTTGATCAATAACTAGTTTCTGATTCTTTTTCAAATATTTTGTCATAGGCCGTGTTAATTTAGCGAAATCCTTGATGAATTTTCGGTAGTAACCTATTAATCCAAGAAAACTCTTGATTTCTGTCTGGGACTTAGGCAATGGGAATTTCAAGACTGCGTCTATTTTGTCACTATTAGGTTTAAGACCGTCTTTCGTAATGGAATGTCCTAAGTATAAGACCTCCTTCCGCAAAAATTCTGATTTATCCAATTGGATTTTTAAGTTAGTTTCCCGGAGTCTGTTAAAGATTTTCCTCAGCTTTTCCATATGCTCACTCAGACTACTGGAAAACACGATAATATCATCTAAATACACGAGACAATGTAGTCCCTGCAAGCCTCTCAGTATATTATCCATAGCGCGCTGAAAAGTAGCTGGAGCGGTCTTCAAGCCAAAGGGCATGCGAAGAAATTCATAGTGCCCCGCCTGCGTGCTAAAGGCAGTTTTTTGTCTATCGCTTTCATTCATTTCTATCTGGTGATACCCACTAGCTAAATCTAGTGTCGTGAAGTAATTAGAATTTCCTAACTTGTCAAATAAGTCAGTTATATTAGGCAACGGGTATTTGTCGTCTGTAGTAATCTCATTCAAACGTCTGTAATCGATTACCATTCTGTATTTTATTTCTCCTGATGCATCTGATTTTTTTGGTACAAGATGTACTGGGGAATTCCATGGAGAATGGGACTCCTGAATAACATTGTCTTTTAAAAGTTTTTCCGTTTGTTTGTTTATTTCTTCATTAATTACTTGTGGTTGTCTGTAAGGTTTCGTGAATACCGGGTCTTCGTTAGTCGTTCTTATAACATGCTTTACTTGATTAGTAAAGGTTAAAGGTAATTTTTCACTATAGAATATATCTTTATATTGATGACAGAGTAAAGAAATGCATCCTCTTTCTTCGTTGTTCATGTGATCGAGTCTGAGTCGAGTTAGATTTTCCTCTAGTATTTCGTCAAGTTCACAGTCAGTTTCCATAGGTACTTGTAACTCATTTATCATGCATTGTTCCGGTTCATAGCGAGTAACATTTATTGGATCCTGAAGTTTTATTCTGACGGGTTTATCTGATTGATTTTGTATCACCGTAAAAGCATAACCATTTTCGCATTTCACCAATGCACTAGGCATCCGTGCGCCTCCCCCAAAATTTTTGTATTCTATAATTCCAACTCCGTTATACAAATTTGTTGGTAAATTTACACGAGTTTCAGATCTAGGATCTAGGTTTAAATCCACGCAAGGGCTGTAAATAAATGGTATATTTGTATTTCGTGTATGCAAAATCTTTTCCTTCATATTGATTTTTGCGTCAAGGTCAATCAAGAGGTCAGATCCTATTAAACCGTCATATTGTCTGTCTACTGAATACACAAAAAATATGTGATGCAGTGGACTCTTGAATGTTTCCGGTAAAGGAATTCTAACAGCTTCATTATGAGAGCTACGGCCATGAGTACTAACGACTTCAAAAGGTGAGTCAAATTTGTAATCACTAAAATACTCGTTTGCTTTTTCAGGACTCAAGAAGGAACGAGAACTACCTGTGTCGATCATAAAACGAGCGCTTATTTCAGGTATCTCAATATATGGTAGTTTCGAAAACTTGTCATAATTTAGTTTTATTATATCGGGGGGGATACCGAGGCTTCCGCACAAAAATTTCCATCTGAATTATTATCTACTTGTAATTCACCACTATTTTCATAGTAATGGGGTTCCACGTAAGATTGTTCAGAAAAACCTGCCTGCTCATTTTCGTTGTAATTGTCGTTTTCAGTGTAGTAAAACTGATTATTATCTTCAACCTCTATTTCGTTATTAAAGATTTGGTTCCTACCTTGATTTGTAAGTGGTGCACCTTTTAAAGGCAATGCAGTGCGCATAGTTACATCAGTATTTTCAATAGGTTTTTGAGGTGGTATTCCAAATTTAAATTGATTTTGTGCAAAGTTTGGGCGATATCCGTGTTGAAATGTGGGTAATCGTTGTACAAACCCTTGGTTCGGAACACCGAAAGAAAACCTATTCGTGGGTGGTCTAAAACCTTGCCCTTGTGTTGGTGGGACAAATCTATTTGGTTGAGAATTATTTATGCCAAATCGGAAATTGTTTTGGCTCTGGTTGAATGGAGGTTTAAAACTGGTACTTGGAATGCCGTATCTAAAATTATTTGTCTGAGGGACAAAAGGAGTCTGTTTAACACAATTTTTTTCCATGAGCGTGTTTTGTGGTGTTGTATGTTTTGGTGCCTGTGCTTTAAGCATTCCCTTTTTGGTATTTATATTTGAATAAAAGTCCGACTCTGTTAACACAGTAGAAACGGCTTCATGCAGAGTAGTACACCCTTTTGATCGGATTACTCTAATTAGGTCTTCAGGTATGTTGTATAAGAATACATTCATTGACATGTGATCGTAGATAGTTACTTTAGACTTTCTAAGATTTTCATCTCTAATTAGATTTAATTTCGACTGAAGAGCTTGTCGAACTTGTTTGATCCTATTCGAAAAATCGCGGTAAGACTCGTTGTGGTAAATTTTTAATAATTCTAATTCTATAGCGATGCATTCCTCGCTACGCGGATCTCCAAAATTTTCCTGTAATGTTTGTTTTAATTCGGCCCAAGATACAATATCTTCTCTGTGACTAATTAATTCTGCTGCTTTTCCGATTAATTTGCTTTTACAGACTTGAAAGATAAATAAATCTTGTGCCGGATTTAATTCATTTCCTAGTGTATTTATTACATACTCACATAATTCTAAATATTGGTGTAATTTTCCTTCACTTCCGTCATATTTGGGAATTATTTTCATTACATCTGCGGACGACATTGTTAATACTACTTGAGGACGTGACATAATGTGCGTTGTAAATTACTTTTCTAAGATTATAATTACAAAAATATTGAACTAAGTATTAAACAGATAAAACGTAATCGATTCGAGTATCACGGTTATCAGTTTTAAATATTTTCTAAATATATCTAACCTAACTTTAACTAACTGAATATTACAAACACTAACACAATCGATTTTTGTATCGTGATAATGCTAGAATTATTCGATTCTAATTAAAATGCCTACTTATTAACATATATTTAATTACTTAAAGTTAAATGACTCGATGTGTGTAGTCTGTGTTAATTCTAAGAGACTCAATTTGTGTAGTCTGTATTTATCCTAAAAGACTCGATTTGTGTAGTCTTAGCTTACGACTCGATGTGTGTAGTCATCTAATTTCTAACTAAGTCGCTATGCATACCGCCGATTTCTAGTGCAGTGCAGGGAACGACACCTGGATAAAATGAGTGATGGGTATCTCACGTTACATAGGTCATGGAAAAGGCAGGACATACAAGGAATAGTGATGGGTATCTACTCACAAGCCATCCGCTGCCCTCCTGAGCAAAGCTGCCAGCGACGTCTCCACTCCAACTCGAACCTCGTTCTTCAGCTTTTTGTTGCGCGACGCGAAGCGTGTCAAATTTATTTGGTTCGCGGATTAAGGGTGGCGTTTTCGTTCCGCCAGAAAATGATTCGTCAGGTTTCACTTTATAAAACGCACTTTTCCCGAAATCCTACCGGCTGCGCCAGACAAGTTGCGGCGGGCAGCTGACTATGACGGGTCAGAAGGATGGTATTAAATTAAATAATAAGTTCGTTTAAAATTTTAGACGTTTAATCGCCTTGATGGCTGAACTAGTACTAACTTAAACTAACATGCACACATTTTAGGAAATAACAAAAAGTAGAAAAAAATGTCTTTAGAATTTCTCACGATAATACAATGGGACGAAATCTTTAGAAAGTTTAACAGAAATTACGGTTTATTGCTTTGGTTTCAAATAACAATTGTTTATTGACTATTGTTTCTAATTTCTTTGAAAACTGCTTGCAAAGTGTTATTTGAGTTGTACAACAAGGGTATGCACAAAAAAGGGTTAGCTCAACATAACTAGCTTGCTCTTGTTGTAAACACACAGACTTGTTACGTTTTAGGGTTCTCGCACACTGGGTATATATATATATATATTTTTATTTATTTAGTGATAGGCTTGCGCTTGACCGCCAATTCACCTTATATATGATTTATTGAAATTTTTGAGGTATTCCACTACAAGTACCCAAAGTATTTTTTTTTTTATAACGGTGCGTACAGTCATCGACAAAAGATCCATCCATCCTTGGTACAGTGGTCAAATTTGACAGTCATCACGCAAAATTAAATTAATATTACCATGTTATTTCTTCTAATCTCCACAATACAACCGGTGTATATATCGATAGCTCAGTGAAATAAAACACACAGGCACTTTACACCGGGTTTATTGTTCGACTAGATTTAAATGGTTCGGCAGGTCCACTAGTTCACAAAACCAAACGATACCGCGATGCAGGAATTGCTTCGCGGACCGTAGCGACATCTATTGGTATGCTTAAAAACTACTTCACAAACTAGCTATCTATTGATGGTTCATATCTTAACATTCCGCCCACCAAGGACAGAATGTCCTTTCCAACCGCCCACCATGACAAAGTTAACGCCTTTGTTCTGATTTAGTTTATACAATAATCAGCTATATAATTTTACATTTGTGATGAACTAAAACAATATTACGCCTTAATGTTAACTAAGCGTTTACTCACAGATGTTAACTAATTAATTGAAATTTAACTGTGCGTAGTTGGCAAAATTCAGAGGTTTGAAGTAGGACGTTTAATAACCAAGTTTTACATTTCAACGACACTACTCCTGTTAGGCCTTCTGATCCAGGATTTTTATCGAGAATTTTGCCAAAAACCCATCTACATGGTGGTAAGTCGTCCTCCTTCACCAAAACAATGTCCCCAACTTGAGTTTCAGGAACTTTGTATCGTGTCCATCAACTGAGTTTGTACCATAATCTTGTGGTGTACACATTTACACAAGTGCAATTTTATCTGATTTTTGCTCCAATTGACCAATAAGCATACCGTAAATAATTTGACATCAGTTGCCCATGCCCTATCCCCATGTAACGGTTTAGGGTGCGCTTCGAATTTTTTACCGAACTTATCTATGAGTATGGAATTCCTGCATTTCTTGCATGAAAACTGCCTGAGATAGCCGTGTACGAGACTTTAAAACCTTTTTTTTTTTGCTTTAAAAGCCTCGTCTAACTTCCGAATATTAGAACGCATTCCTTGCGATGTCTCATGATTTACCGATGAAACATCCTGTTTGGTAATAAATCGTCTATAGTATTCTACAACATGACTTAATTTCGTAAATGACAAACATCTTTCCAGAATAGATTCATCTATAGCACCTACATGAACCTTAATAGATTCTTCTTCATGTGTGTCATTATCCTTAAGTTTGGTGTTCGTGATATCTTTATCCCATAAATACTTTGGACCAAACTTCCACATGTCATGATGAACTAATTCAGCTGGCCGAACACCACAAGATGCACAATCTGCGGAATTGTTAAGTTGAGTCAACTCTTTACCGTAAGTATACCAATCTTTTAATATTCCATTTGGTGGTTGCTCATCCCATCTTGTGCCTTCTATCCACAATCGCTGAATAAAAACCTTTGCTTTCATCGTGCGTGCTGCTATCCACCTTATTGGGTCAAACAGATGTGCCACATCCGATCTAATTTTTCTTTTAGTTACAGATGCAGAAGGCGGCTGCAGATTCACCGAGTATTGAAATTCTTCACGTCTTCGGTTCCAGGTAAGTCTTATTATTTTTACTATATTGTCTAATTTAAACTCTAACTCCTTAACCTTCTCCTTTGTATTATCTCTTGTTTCTCTTTCTATCTTCTGTCCAAAAACTTCTACTAGATCCTCCTTATTACTTGACCATTTTTGTAAAATAAGTCCCTCTTTCTTCAACGGTGCATCCATATCCCGTATCAGTTCTGTTACTTTCTCTACTGTTTGGCAGCCAGTCATTAAATCATCCTTGTAAAATTCCCTTGCCTCTTTCTCTGCTGCAATTGGGTATTGTTCCTTATGATCAATAGCAACCTGATTTAAAGCTTTTACAGCTAGATATGGTGCAGAAACTGTACCGAACGTGACGGTCAGCAGTTTGTAGTCGCGTATTTTATCTTCAGATTGATTTCTCCATACGATGCATTGGTATTCACAATCTTCATCTGCTACCCTCACCATTCTGTACATCTTCACTATTTCGGCTATTATACATACCGGATATTTTCTTAAATTCATAATTACATGTCGCAAATCTGGCTGCAGTGTTGGTCCAATCATTAAAGTGTTGTTCAGTGACACGATTTTGTTATTTTTACAGGAAGCATCAAAAACTACCCTTACTTTAAACGTGGCCTTATCCTCCCTAATAACAGCATGGTGCGGTAAGTATACTTCCTGATTCCTCTTCTCGTCAGGTACTTGTACCAGCGTCATGTAGTCTAACAGTAAGTATTTATATATTACATGTCTATATTTTTCTATGACCAACACTTCATTATCATATTTTCTTTCCAGATTCTTCAATCTTTTAATAGCTTTCTCTCGCGAATCTCCTCTATCGCAGTTTGGGCTTTCATCGCGAAATGGCAACTTGATACCATATCTACCATCTTCGATGCAACGTGTCGTCGCTGTGAAATCTTCACACATCTTTTCATTCTTTGTAATTATTTTTGTTTTTAATAAAGGTTCTGATTCCAATTTCCAAAATTGTTTTAATTTATTATCTTCAAGATGACAATGCAGAACTGTGATGTTCTTGTTCTCTGTAGCTGAACTTACTGGTCCAGATATTAACCAACCTAAAGTGGTGCACTGAGCTACTGGAGACCCTAAGGGGCCTCGCAGCAAACCATCCTTTAATATCTGGCAGTATACTTCTGCTCCTAGCAACACATCTATTTGATTTGGTACATTATATCCAGGATCAGCCAAACACAACTGTTGTAATTGTACCCAATCTAGTAATACTTTTCTTCCTGGTAGATTTGTGGAAATGTTACTAATGACATATGCTTTCAAGTCCATTCTAAACGTGGGATCAGTTCTAGATCTGATTTTTAATACCACCATGTGTTTTGAAATGATGGATGACTTGTCTCCACCTAGTCCTGATATAACGCTGTCCACGGTGTACTTCTTCAATCCTAATCTTCGAACGACGGCTTCTGTTACAAACGAAGTTTGTGATCCCTGATCGACTAAGGCTCTTAGAACTGAATATTGACCAGTTCTATCCTCAGCTTGTATTAGAGCTGTAGCCAATAGTACCTGATTACTAACTTGGCTCTTGGCACAACATGTTACTATTTCATTGGCCTGTGGAATCGGCGTATTCTCATTATCCTCAATATTTGGCACATGGTTAGCCCCATTACTTTCCTCAGAAACCTTTGCAACAGTGGGGACACCCTTTGGGTGAAGTAGAGAATGGTGCCTTTTTTTGCAAATCCTACAATTAATAGGGGTTTGGCAAAACCTCACACCGTGACCACTACCTAAACAGTTGAAACAGATTCTATTGTTAGTTACAAAGTCTCGTCTTTCTTCAAAACCTTGATTAGCAAACTTCTTACAGAAACACAATTTATGTTCGTCACCGCAGAACTCGCATTTAATTTTAATAACATTTGTTGCGTGTAAAACTTTAGTTCGAATAACCTTCTGACCAATAGATGGCCTTATATTTGACATACTTGAATTGTTGACATAGTTAGGTGCAATGAATTCCAAAGCACGATACCTACTTGTTAGAAAATCTTTAAATTGACTGAAAGTAGGCAAGCAATCTGAAGTCACATTCATTGTTACATTGAGCTCCCACTGCTTTCGAGACTCAGGATCTAATTTTAGCGAAAGCAGATGTATTACAATGATATCCCATGTAGAAACATCAATTCCAAGATTGCCTAACGCATTTAAACAATCAGACGAAGTATCAATTAGTTCCTTCAATAAACTTGCAGACTCCGTGGTTGCATTCCTTTGGCTTAGCAAGCGTGTTAAAATACAATGTGACAGATACTTTTTGTTGCTATACCGTTCCTCTAAAACCTTCCAGCATTGTAAGTAGTTAGCGTCAGAAACAGGTATATAGCGAATCAGCTGCTCTGCTTCGCCGGTCAAATAACTTTTTAAATATTGCAACCTTTGCACATTATCCAAAGAGTAATTATTGTGAACCATTGATACGAATAGATCCCGGAATGTGATCCACTCTGTGTATTTTCCCGAAAACGTTGGAATAATTATCTTAGGTAATTTGACCTGACTGGATTTATTAGAATTTCTGTCACTACTACCCAATGGCATAGGACCTTTACATTTTAACAAATAATTGTTTAACTCGTCTTTGTAGTCAATATACTCTTCCTCTGTTTTATCATACATGTCACCAGTTACATATGATTCCTTATTTAACAATTTAGGATCGCTCTGTTGAACTAGGTTCTTGTGACTTTGTCTAAATTCAGACCATAGTTGCTCCAATAAATCCAATCTACTTTCAGTATAATCAATATTTAGGCGTTCCTTAGGTGTTTTTTTGAAATTAGTTCTAGCCTTAAAAACACGCTTTGATAATTCAACTTGGAAGTTCAGTAAAGATTCCATTGTTGATTCCATCATGAAACCGAATATTAATTTAATCAATCAATTATTATTATTTTTTTACTAAATTTAACATACCTACATAAATGATAAATTTTACCATATTATTCTTTTCACATGCAAAAAAGCACTACACCCTATCCACAACAAAGTTAACCAATTATTAATTGGTTAATGATAATTCCGTAAATTTTACAAGTATTTTAAGACGTTTTAATTTTGAGCAAAATTGGGCATGGATTCCCCGTACCTTCGTTTTTTCACTTATTTTTCTAAGTCCTAAAACTAATATTCGCATGCAAACTAAATTATTCACAAAATTTACAAAGTCCAATTTTAAGTTGAAAATCTTCTATCTTCCTAAAGTTGAAATTCGCCTAATAAATAATTTTCAAAAGTACTCACGGTTGCACTTCACACTCACGAACACATATTGCACTTAAAACCTCTTCATATGTGACGTCTACCGCACTCCTCTCTTGGCTGCCGTCGCTCCCTCAGCTTGCCAACAAGCTGGCACAGCTTGACGACCCAGCAACCTGCGCACGCCCCTTGCTTGACTGCGCCGCTCCGCTCCTCCGGTGTTGATGCCCTGTCCCGCCGGTCCTCCTTCCACGTGCTCAGCCTTTGCAGCGATCCACTGCGAGCACGGGTTCGGTGGTCCCCAATGACCACTGTGTACACACTTTGCTGGACCCAAAATCCGGCTCGGTAGGAACAATGTATATATCGATAGCTCAGTGAAATAAAACACACAGGCACTTTACACCGGGTTTATTGTTCGACTAGATTTAAATGGTTCGGCAGGTCCACTAGTTCACAAAACCAAACGATACCGCGATGCAGGAATTGCTTCGCGGACCGTAGCGACATCTATTGGTATGCTTAAAAACTACTTCACAAACTAGCTATCTATTGATGGTTCATATCTTAACAACCGGTATACATATTATTTATCCAAAATCTCTAGCTAGATGAGGAAACACATTATAAAGGACTGTAACTTGGTTTTTAAAATGCTCAACATTGGTGCTGTTGATTATATTCCAAACGGTCTAAACATTGTTGTTGTCTCATTGCGTGTTTTAATTATATTTACTCATTATATTTCATGTAGGTAATTTAATTTATTTTATTTTATTATCTGATTTTAATGTAATTTGTGTCAAATGTATATGGACCTGGTCTGAAATAAATGATTAATAAATAATGTGATTTTGTTTTTTCTATTGTTGAGAGAGCGTTAATTTTATTCCAAAAGACTGTCATTCTATAATGACTGTTTATGTACTCGACTAGCCGTCTGCCCCGGCTTCGCACGGGTGTAAGCTCGGTTTTCGGCCTCGCTACAAAATATAATATAGCCTATGTCACCCGGGGATAGTGTAGCTTACCAACAGTGAAAGAGTTTTTCAAATCGGTTCAGTAGTTTCGGAGCCTATTCAATGCAAACAAAATAACAATCAAATCTTTCTTCTTTATAATATTAGTATATATAAAATATGCTAGAAGCAAAGTTCGGTGTTGGCATACTCATGCTTAGTGCACGAGTACCCTTCGCTGAGTGGGCACCGGAGTACATTGATAGATTTATGCGAGCCATGCATCTTCCTCAACTTTATGTCAGCCATCGCAGTTACCATAAATCGTTACCTCGCCTAAGTCGGGGTAAACAAGTTGGAGACGCCACCTACTCGTGGTGCTAGTAAAGTTGATAGAGAATTTGAGATTATAATAATTACGAAACTCAAAGTTTGTTTTTAATGTCAATAGGTGGCACACAAACGGATGGACTGCCTGATGGTAAGCAGCCACCGTCGCCTATGGATACCTGTAACACCAGAGACATCACAAATACGTTGCCGACCCTTTAAGATTAACTTGCCTTTAGTCTATTTTACAAGTTTTTATTTCACTTGTCCTGTTAGTGTGTATTTATAAATTATATGGCTTTGATTACGGAACCCTACCATATGCGTGCTCGATGCTCGACACGCTTTTGGCCAATTATTTAAATTAGCAATTTTACTTTGCCTATTAAACAAAAACTAATAGGTGGTAGATCTAGAGACAAGGGGCCGTCCATTAGTCACGTGGGGCTCCGAAAGGGGAGGGGTTCGGCAAAAATCACGAAATATCACAAGAGGGGGGAGGGGGGTTAAGTAAGATATCACGTGTATTTATTTATTCGTCAAACGCGCGATTTTAAACTGAAAAGCGGCGTGTAGTATGGCATCTAGACATTTTTATCATGTTCCTTAATTTTCTAGAATAAAATTAGATTATATTTTTATACCTGTATTTAAAGATAATATTCAAAAAAAAAAAACTTTGTAGGCACTAACAATACACGTGATTTTGGATGGGGGGGGGTAGTTTTAAACCTCACCACGTATCATCAAGGAGGAGGGGGGGAGGGGTGGTTAAAAGAGCTAAAAAAACATCACATTAATGGACGGCTCCCAATCCAAATTTTCACGCCCACTACCAGTTGGAGCATATCTAGCATGCTGGTGGCATTATCGCACTTAATGGCAATACTTTTTCATTTTTTAAATTAAAACTTAAGAAGAACCCTTTTAAGGTTGTACACACACAGTAGGCACCTACTATCCCTAACCTCAAACAGTCTTCCAAGTTCTCGACAAAGTCGCTATATTAGGTAAACATTCCAGATATAACACCGAGAAAGGTGACATAAGCCGACGCAGATACGTAGAACTCAGATACGCAGACCCTTTGTGCGAGTTCTGTGAAACCATGTTATTTTTGTAGTAGGCGTGACGTGGAACTAAGAACTGGGAAAATTGGTAAGTAGCTAGAAAAATCCTAGTTTTTATATAACTGCGACAAAACGAAAAAGTTTCGTATTTCATACAAGTAAGAATATGACAGACAGATGACTGAGATGGAAAAGTGTACAGAGGCAAACCCTGCAGTAGGACAAAACAGGATTTTTTTAATGGGACCTGGCATGTTTTCATACATGCGCGCGAAAGACCTTGAAAAAGACCGCCGAATACGGTTGAAACTATACAGGGTTAAGCGAAAAAGGTATACTAAGCCGAAAGGGGTTCGTTACAACTCATCAATAAAAAAAAATTACTATGGGACCAACCCACAGCTGGCAAAATCAGCTGTTCTAAGAAAAAAGTCATTCACACTCTATAAAATGTATATTTACACTCTATTAAATGTGTGTATGTTATTTTTAGCGATATCAGGGTTGGTCCCATTGTAAAAGTTGTTGATAACGATGAGTATAGACTCCTTTTGGCTTAGGTACACCCTTTCCGTGTAACCATGTAGTCGGAATAACGGCTTAATCATAAGGGAGTAATTTCTTTTTTTTTTAATCTATACCAGCAGGCCTAGCATGGGCCGTGGAAAAATTGTCTTTCCACCGTTTTTATCCGCGCGTAGACGCGACAGAGCTAGAATATGGATACTTTTGTCTCTTTCTAGCGGGATAAAAACGGTGGAAAGACTATCTGTCCACAACCCGTGCTGGGCCTGCAGTAGGCTTAGCACAGGCCGTGGACAAATAGTCTTTCTACCATTTTTATCCCGCGAGAAAGAGACAAGCGTATCCATATTCTAGCTACGTCTACGTGTGGATAAAAACTGGAAAGACAATTTTGTCCACGGCCCGTGCTAGGTCTGCGGAGATGGGCAAAGGTTTTGATTCAATATCTTATTTATTTTTTATTTAAAGAAATCGGGGACCATTCAAAAAATGTTTCCTATTTCAATCATCATCATCAACGTTTCAGCCATAGTACGTCCACTGTTGGACGTAGGCCTCCCCCATCGATTTCCAAAAGGGCCGGTTGGAAGCGTTTTCCTGCGGTCTCTTTTAGGTCGTCTGTCCATATTGTGGGTGGACGTCCTACGCTGTGTTTACGGGTCCGTGGTCTCCATTAGAGAACCTTTCGGCCCCATCGGCCATGTGTTCTGCACTGCCACTTCAACTTGCTAATCCGGTGGGCTATGTCGATAACTTTCGTTCCTCTACTTTCTCTTATCTCTTCATTTCTGATTCCTTCCCTCCATCTCAATGTCAGAAAACTATTAACTAACTTTTTTATCTTTAACAGCACTCTTCAAGATTTGTTGCAAAGTCAAGGCATGTATTAAAATGACAAGTGGCGCCCTTTCGCCTAAGTTTGCATGCGCTATCTCCCACGGCCGGCCCTTTATGTAAATGTACACGTTAAGCCAGGATGGATACACGCAAGCTTTACCGGTGTAAGCTACGAGAGGGAGCTTTTGTTACTAGATTTTATGCTTTGGAACCGGGTTTCATTGTCTTGAGGAAATCTTTTCAAACAACACTCAAGATAGGAGTTGAATTAATGGAGGTTGAGATTGTTTAGAGGTTTTTTTTAGTTTAGGGATTTTTGATGGAAGACTAATCTGATTTGGTGTGGGAAAAAATGTAAAGACTGCTTATTTCCGATTACTTTTTTCACTCATTTGAAGGTATTTGTTACGGCATAGAAGGCTACGGTCTTGCTACGGCGTAGAGAACTACCTCGTAAATGGCTAGAGTGCAGTCAATTACGCATAATTATGTGAAGTATGCACTAAAAAATCAAACTTCATGTTCTGTTTTTTTCCCGCGAAATTGGGAAATATGATTCGTCAAAAATATCGTTGTCGGGTGTTTAACTATTTAAATAAAGATACTTGTGAGCTCGTCTAATGGTCAATACGTTACTGCTTAGGTGGACACCAGCCCTACTCCCATCAAACCGATGTTTACATACATTCGAGCGCGGCCAGCGGCGCGGCGATACCCGATACCGTACAAAGATCACCGTACTTAATACTTACATACATCCATCCATCCCGATAAAAAAATATACATACTACTTGTAACCACTCTTGAGGGATCGAAGCTCAAAGGCTTTGTATGGCGGAAATTGATAAAATATATGCTTATTTTTATGGAATAAAGTAAAAAAATAAATAAAGGACAACTCTGAGATGTGACATCATGTGAATATTTGGTCTGTTCAATCTATCTAAGCCTTTTCCTCTGAGGTTACAATAAAAATAAACAGAAAATAACAACCAATTTTTGGGAAAGTTTAATAAACAGGATTCTTTCTTCAAAAGTGGAATGTTTTTAACTGCGATCACTCTTGAAATATAACCTTAAATATAATTATTAATAATTATTTTTAAGCTTATTAAAAAAAATTTAAGGATATGAAAATAAAGAAAGAAATATAATTTAATTTAATTTTGTGTTCATCATCAACATTAATCAATTTAGCCAGGTGAGCAATATTATATTTATAGCTAAGGTTTAACTATGAGCTTAATTAATATTCTGACAAAAATGGCCTTAACTCAGCATAATGCTGTTTACCAAACAGCGCTGATCTTCCGTTGAAGCCGTACAGGGAAGTCACGCAAGGCTTAAAAACAGCGCTACGTAGAAATTATAAGTACATATTCAAATAAACAAAAAGGCTGCAAATTGTTGGCTTAACAACTTATAATTGATATAAAAGGTTCAAAGTCGTAACGAACAAAGTTAGGTATGAGTTTTTTTATTCCCGAACCCTATTTCACGCATAACTAATTTCTACCTAGTCATTAGACTTCATACAATGAGCTACGTGAGCTTGCCCCGGACGTAATGATCTAAGTTAGGCCTAAACAGGCTTACCTAATACCTATTTACCATTTTGCCTGTAATAAAGAAATATACCGCAAGACCACAAATGATGTTGTTTATTTTACACGTAGTGATTTGAATGTTTTGCGTAATCTAAATCGTGAACAAAATGAATAGGTAAGAAAATTTATAGGTCCTAATAATTTTATTCCTTAGTTTCTTGGAATATTGCGTAGATGTTTTGAGTCTTTGAATTCGATGAAATCTTCAAACATCTTTTGGAAAGGTAAATTTTGTAGTTTATTAGAATATTACCGTTAATTTTATATTTTAATTTTATTAGGTTCATTAAAATAATTATGTAAATAATTTTCATTAGTTTTGCTTGTTTCTAGCGTCCAGATTCAGCTTGGGGCGTTGGGAGTTGATTGAGAAACGTGGAGAAGCTCACCAGCAACGAATCCCCAGTTCGCTTTTTAGTATTGAACATCGGCGCAAAGTTGCTAGTCTATCGTTTTTTATCGAATACATTTCGGAGAGTGTGCATGACCGTAAGGTCATGCCCGTGTTTCTATCAGTCTGCCAAGGCGGGCACAAAAAGGCATCACCGTTTCATGGTTGATATTTTGTAAACCGTAACCGAAGCGCTTTGATTCCATCTTTATTGTATGAACTGTTAGACTTTGTAATGCACTGCCTGAATGGGTGTTCCTCGATTGTTACAATTTGGGTGTCTTCGTACAACTTTCGTACTCGGTACAAGTCGAGAGTGAATCGGTTTCTTCTAGGAAAGCGTGTTCCATCGTAGACCGCATAATCAGACAAGGCGGCAGTTAAACGCAAGCCTATTAATATAACCAAATTTGGTTAAAAGTGGTTGACGATATAAAGACTAATAAACAAACTAGGTGAACAAGTCTTAGATTTTAACCTACTTCTAAACGTTGTATCGATTTGAGACTTTTTACTCGTATGTGTAATCCAGATAACAATACAATAGTTTGGTACCATCGAACTGACCTGATGATGGAGCTGGTAGGTGGACAGCAAAACTCTCCAAAAAAATCTTCAGTTAACCCGTCAAGTTTTGCCACCTTTGGTTTGTATAAAAACAAACATTATAAGTATAGTAAGTACCTAAGTAGGTACTTACTCCTTTTACTATTTAGTCAAAGAAACCAAACATGAACACATAGCAGAACTAATCTAATCCATAATTAAACATCAACGCCTCAGCACCGAGCCCGCGGATCAAATATTCAGTAGCGACGGGCGTGTCCGCAAGCGTTGCACTGCTCTCCCGACACCTGTGAATACTGTAACGGTAGAATGTAATCAGCAATGTATGCTGTGCTTTGCGGGAATGTCGTTGAGTTAACGTAATTGCACAGAAAATAAATGGAACAAGTTTCGTTCTGGTGTGGATTATGGTACTAGTTTCTAAGACTTATAATTAGGTACTATTAAGGGATACGCGGAAAAGGGGTCCGTTATAATTATCTTTTTTTTTACAAGATTTAGAGAGATACGGACTCTATGGAGCTATAAGAGCCAATATGCTAGGTAGAATGTTTGCTGGCACATCACGAATGGTGAAATTTTTGCGATTAGACCATAGACCTAAAAAAAAATTGACATCAGTTTTCCAATCAGTTACCCATAATTATGTACGCAACATTGTTCATAGCTATCTCGTTAAAATCTTAGCCTCTGATAGACAAAGCTTTAAGTCTTGCTTTCATCGATAATTGAAAATTTTCCTTCAAAATACTGCTCATTATTGCAAAAATCCCGCGGCTGGATCCATTTATGTAAATACCTTAATAAGCACGCGTAATAGGTTTGAAGGCCATTCTATAATGAGATTGCAAAGCTCCTCTGGGACCGCTGGAACCACTAAGTTAAAACAATTTGGTTGTTAAACGTTTGGCGTTATGGATTATTTTCTGTTTTTCTACATGAGAAATTGAAACGTCGGACTCGTAGAATTTGGACTATGGAATGCAGAAATTGGTATTTTAAATTTTTGATTTTACCAAACTTGTTCGTTTTCTATTTTGAAAGCATCAGATTGTTTCAGAGATGTACCATCCCGACATAGCATACACTTTGTATGGTTTAACCATAGAGAAAACTGATTGAGAAACATTCTTTATTAAGATCATTTTACAAAAAGCTAAATTACGTGAAACCTCTGTTATACTAGACTTTGCTGCCGTCTTAATGAGACCCGTCCAGCGTGTAGGAGATCTACCTCGACCTCTCTTTCCTTCTTCTTTACCTTGGACTACTAGCCTTTCCATTTTTTTCCTTTCTTTCAGAAAATTTATAGATGCATCAATATTATAATACAATAACTTTAAATATCTGCACCGCAATTTGTTATAATATATTGATTGAACCTGTACATTTTAATAGGACTAAATAACTAACTTTTTGAATTAAACTCGAAAGTAACTGGATCTCGACCAAAATAAGTCCACGAAAAACGTTTTGGATCCGCCTCGGGCTCCAAACTTCCACTTATTTGTTTAAAACTGGTTTAAACTTGAGCTTTTGGCGCTGTTTATGTCTTTGTGATATTTGAGCTTCTTTTCAGTTAGATGAGTAATTGTCGACCGAAAGAAGTGAAATATTCTCAACAGTATTGATCTAAATGTGAGGAATTTTGGGTCACTACTAATACATATTTAATTGTAAATTTTGTAAAACTCTAGGACGACTTTACAAAATTCCTTTATAACTAAATGTATGATTTAGAGAATATCTGATACAAGTTGTTGATTTAAACCGTGCCGTTTTTTGTTATAGCCCTAACCACAGAATACATAAAGTACAAGTACAAAAGGTTCACTCCGCAAAAGCATTTATATAAGTAGCGACTCTTACTACCACACAATAAAGTTCAACTCAAGACGTGCGAGCGCTAACTACCTACTGCTGCCTCTCTGTCTTTTGCATAACTCTTGTCGCGTTTTAACTCTGTCTATCGCGCAACGGTGGGCACGGGAAGTCCGACCGGTCGACTACTTGTAGCTTCATACCTAAAGTGCGGAGTGCGCCAGGCCTGCCCTAACAGACGTTTCAACTTGGCTGAAGGACCACCGGGAGAGAAAGAGAAAGTTTTCTCTTGTTTGTTTGTTGGTTTGACGGTGGTTCGTCAACCAAATCCATCACTTCCGTTAGCTACTTTAGATGCACCCTTTACCCTTACCTTTACCCCTTTACCCTTTAGCAAAGACCTAAATATGTAGATAGAAACTAATTATTGTGCTCACCAGAAATAAAAGTTAGACAAGTTAATTAACTTAAGTGCTAAGTAGTTGCTTAAAATATATTTAAAAAACTCCAGTCAATTGTGGCTCCATTTCTATGTACAAATAAATTAAAGATACTTAATTTCATAATTGCACACTAAATTACTAGAAAAAGTGCCATCACACTAATATTATAAATGCGAAAGTTTGTGAGTGTGTGTGAGTGTGTATGTTTGTTACTCCTTCACGTTAAAACGGCTGGACGGATTTGGATGAAATTTAGAATAGAGATAGCTTATGTCCTGGATTAAAACATAGGCTACTTTTCATCATCATCATCATCACCGATTTCATCACCACGCGGGTGAAACCGCGGGGCGCAGCTAGTGTATAATAAGGTAGGCGGCGGATGATGGCAATAACTCGTCACCTTTTTTTATAAAATATATTTTTTCGATTTTCTGTGGTATCTAAAGGTGTCAAAACAAACAAACAGCTGCACAGCCCAGATTAAACTCATAAAAAGGACTAGCAGGACTGCTCATTAGTATTCTGTGGGATTAAATTAAAAAAAAAATGTTTTCATCTTTTTACAGATTTGAGTTCAATAGCAGCAGTAAAATGACCTTCCTAAATAATGTACGGTTGCATATCAACACCTTGTATGATAAGCGCATTTTTAATTTATTTCATTTAAATATCTGGGACATTATTGCACACATGGTCATCTGAACCAAAGTAAGCAAAACTTGTAATATGGCTGCCAGAGACATATACATACATATATATTTTGAAATACATACTCAAATAGATATTAACACCCAGACATACAACAAACACAAATGTTCATCACACAATGTTTTCCAAGGTGGGAATCGAACCCACGCCCCCAAGCGCAGAAGGCAGGTAAACTACCAACTGAGCTAACGGGGCTGTCAATAATTTGAAATGTATCTTGTTTCAGGTAAGAAAATACCAGATTCTAATGGCACAATGAAACACATCAATGATACAATCATTCAAGCCGTAAGTTTTGGGTCAACTGAGTAATACCTGTTAGATTTTTATCCGACAGTTTGTGATTATTAACGGGATATTTACCGTGAGAAAGTTGTGGATAGAGCTCCCAAATCCCATCCCCGTGTCGTCAGATATCCCTAATGATATAACTGCAGTGAACAATGAAAAAATAATCACAATTATAAACTTCATCAACGTTTTTCCACAAAGCCAGTCCAAGTTTAACAATTTAATTTCTGTAGCACTATAAACTGGAAAATAAAATAGTTTTCGAGCAAAAATAATTTAATAACAGCTCTAAAGAACACAATTTTATCGAGTGTAAGGACACTGTTCGCAATTCTGCGAGAAATAATTACATTTCGACGCTGTAACTACAATTTTGTCTCGGTCAAACGAACTGCTGATAACCGAATCATTTGATTATCCGAGTAAACTGTAGTTTATTTCAAAGTGCATAATACATTTACATTTTACTTAATTTTCAATTTTTCTGTTAAAATTCGAAAATTATTATTATATTCTAAACTCCATTAAAATTAGTGCTAGCTGATAAAATCACACACTTCGTAAAATTTGCTTTGTGTAAGACACAGACTAGGTATAGCTAAGATATGCCAATAAACATTTTAATCTAGGCCATGCTTCTTTTCTTTATAACAAAGAGAAACTGAACTGGCCGAACCAACCTGATTAAGCTTTTGATTCTTGGATATAACACGTAAGTAAAGATGTTAAGGCACAAGTTTGAAAAATAAAATAATTAGCGGACGATAAAGACCAAAAAAGAAGATTGTGTTTAATGTGTATTTATGTATATGTGTATGGTTCCATAAACAGTCTAAACGCCTTAACCAATTTTGTTAAATGTAGGTATATCGGTAAATTCTTTAAACTGCAGGGATAGTCACTGGGGAAGATATGAAAAGGCGTTTTTTTTTTACTGCACGTCTGATGACGTATCACTAAATAGGTAATTTACGATAAAAGTGAAAACTAACTTAGTTATTCTATGGATAATAGGTCCGTCAAGGTTAGTTGATAAAAGACGTTTAATTTGCTCCATTCATAAAGTGATTGGAGGATTTGGAGGATACCAAAATATTGCCCCCGCATACGAACGATGTTTATGTCGTTCGTATGCGGGGGCAATATTGTACACGCAATACGTATGTGTATATAGTATGTACTGGGTTACGAGGTTTTTTTTTTTCTTTTTATTAAAAATAGGCTTGCGTTTGACCGCCAGCTCGCCTGATGTTAAGCGTTGATACGGTCTACGATGGAGCACGCTTGCCTAGAAGGAACCGATTCACTCGTGATTTTGAAGACACCCAGATTGTAACTACAGGGGAACACCCATTCAGGTAGCGCAATCCACAGACTAGCAGTTCGCATAATAAACGTTGAATCAAAGCGCTTCGTACGGGTTTTGCGGAATATCAACCATACAGAAGTGTCGATTTTTTGTGCCCGCTCTGGCAGTCCGATAGAAAAATGGGCAAGAGGGAATCAGATCATGCAGATCCGATGCACACTCTCTCAAATGTATGCGATAAAAAACCGATAGACTAGCAACTTTACGCCGATGCTCAAGACTAAGTAACTTAGCCTGAACTAGGGCTTCGTTGCTGATGAGCCTCTTGGCACGTTTCTCAATAGACTCCAATGCCCCGAGCTGGTATTTAGCTGATCCATCCCAAAGGTGAGAGCAATACTCCATGCACGACCGAACTTGTGCTTGGTACAGTGTAAGCAACTGTTCCGACGTGAAGTACCGTTGTACTAAGCCGAAAGGGTAAACATTCATTCACATTTAACTAAATGTATGGCACAGCTGATATTCTTTTCGCCATTTCAGGGTTGGTCCTATAGTTGTCCATAATGATGACTATAACAGAACCCTTTTGGCTTAATGTAGTCTTTCCTCGTAATCCTGCATAACCAGCTATTCAGATCAATACCCATATTTCAAATTCTAACGTATATTGGACACACAAAAAAATTGCTAAGTATTTTTAACAAAATAAATATAATTATACGAGTACATACCTATATAGATGTATAGTTGTGTGGAGTGTTAGTACTCGAACAAGATATTCTGTATATCGGGCGCTAATGCTAAGTGATAAATATCTTGGCAACCGAAACATATACAGTACTTTTGATAATGGCTAGTCTGAAATATAATGTGGTAAATAAATAAGAAAATAACAATAAGTTTGAGCTGAAATCTCAGCTCACACGCTCCAGCAAATGGAAGACCACTCGGAAAGAAAAGGGTCAAAACAAGCTGAAGACATTAACACTAGAATAAAAGCTATTAAATTCAATATTCTCGCCGCAGTGGCAGAAAATAATAGTGACCGTCGGCGCATATGGAGGCGCGAGTGCTTGTAAAAACTAACGGTATTGTGTCTGCCCTCGCTCGCCTAATGCTTATTAATGGATGGCGCTGGACGGGCGGATAGAGGCTTCCACTCGAGAGAGGATTCTAGGAGACAGATATTGGGTGAGCACCAATTTGTGAACCATTTGAGGCCTAGATTCTCTTGTTCGCGGCGGGAATGTATGATCCTAATGGGATATGTGAGGTGAATGCTGATGCCATGTAGTTATGTAAGATTTGATTTGTTGGGTGCGAATATAAACTGTTTTTGTGCGAGTTAAATAAATGCAAAGTTTTTTATGTCTTTCTTTCTTCTTTGTGTGATAATATGCTTTGGAGCGCCTTGCCAGAATCCTTGTTCCTTGAATACTATAACCTGGCTTTTTTCAAGACCAGAGTGAATGAGCTCCTTCTTATTCTATTTTTACATGGTCCATTTTTGCCCACAACGATGTTTTCTATCAGGTGAGTTGGTAGCCAAACGTAGATTTATTCTATACAACAAAAGGATATATATAATTTGTTTTGCTAAGGACACTAGAAACTAGAAGAGGCAATATATTTCTCCACTATGTCATAGAATACATACTTTGTACGTCTTGACAAATTAATGAAAACCATCATTATTGTCTCTTGTTTATTGACAAGGGAACGATTCCAATCACCATCATTATTGACTGCCCTGGTGGCTCAGTTGGTAGTGAACCTACCTTGTGTGCTTAGGGGCGTGGGTTCGATTCCCACCTAGGACAAACATTTATGTGATGAACATTTTTGTTTGTTCTATGTATGGGTGTTAATATATATTTAAGTATGCATTTGTATGTATATCAGTTTCTGGCAGCCATATTACAAGCTTTGCTTAGTTTGGGGTCAGATGACCGTGTGTGCAAAAAATGTCCCAGATTTTATTTATTTATTTATTGTTTGCGGCACAGCCTTTTTCTTACCATACCGTTTGCCCTAAGCTAATTTGGATCTTATAATGGCTTGTTCTCCAAATGTTATGTCCTATTCGCAAAAACATCCAGCGCGCAAAAAAAGTCCCTTCTCAAAACGGATCGTTTGCAAAACGTCCATTTCTCTAAGACTCTTTCTCGTGGTTCGGCTCGGAAACAAAGTTTTCAAAGTCATATGTCATTTGAGCATCCAATACGAGTATTTGAATCTTTTATGATGCAGTAGCGATGCAGAATCCAATTACACTAAGTTGTACTCCTGACGCCTGAGCGTCGGTGGCGGGACCCCGGGGACCTGCGGTGTGCAAACTGCGCAATTTGCCTGCAACCGGGCAAAACGACAGAGATACTAAACAACCCGTAGAACGACTTCTATTTTGTTATTTCATTCATGGAAAAAACCACTCAATTTAAAGAAATAATTTCTCTAGCTGCATCTTGTGGTGTAGCTGAGCCAATTGCTTACAACTTTTATTTTATACCATATTTGGTAAAAATGCTCACAGGCAACCTGATGGGAAACGATCACCATCACTATTAACAGCCCTTTTGAAAAACCCCATGTTATAATAACTACGATATAACACGGGGAATACGTGGTAATAGTAACTGTTCCTCAGAAATGCCGTAGTATTTAGATCGGTGGCTGCAATTATCATTTATCTTATTCCCACCATCACCATTTCATTACCGGACGACCAGACAAACGGACAAGCCTTACATGGTAAAAATACCATTCAGACGCATCAAGCGTTTTGCCTCCTCTTGCTTAATTAGAACGGAAAACTCTTATGGACTCCGAAATAGCTGGACTGATTTTGACGGTACTTTCACTGGCAGATAGCTGATGTTAGAAGGATTAATTTGCGCGGGTGAAACCGCGGCGCGCAGTTAGTACTCAATACTATCTGAAGCAATAATATCTATCCCAGCTTCTGTAATGAAGTGATTCATGCCCATAACCGAATACAAACAAGTGAGGTATGATTATGGATTCAGCAATCAGAGTCAATGCGAGTGCTAATGTAACTTCCGAAGAGAAAATCTAATGCGCCGTAAATTCCGAGCGACGGAAACGAAACCCGAATACACCTGGGGTCCAGGGTCGATAAAAAATACACCCAACCTAACCCGGACTGACGCAAAAAATATTCTAGGAAACTTAAGTCTCTACGAATCTGACTAGCGGAAAACTGCTTCGAATAGAAATAGTAAAAACGCTTGTGAAATCGAGTGAAAAGTCGAAGCGTCGGACTTCACAAACGTTCGTAGCAGCGCGTCTTTCCAATCTGAACTCTACAGTTATGACAATAGAGCAGAAGTAGAGAGCACGCGTATCAAGTGGGCGGCACCCTTGTGAAGGCAATTCGTTCCACATTAGAAGGGAGAAGGGCTTTTTATATTAATTGCAAACGCTATTACAAGGTCATCGAGAGAGCTTGCTGATGTATGGAAATCGTTCCGCTTAACCTCGCGTTCTGAATTTAATCGTTCCATCGATTCTTATTGGGTACATGGAATCATCTATCTCGAATTTTATTTAAGGATCTTTAACTCTTTGAAGGTTGCCGAGTCCTCCAGACGTGATGTAAGCTGAAACACCTCAGGCGAACTATTAATCATCTCGTTTCGGCTCACCAAACGCAAACTCTGTGCAACCTCAAAAGTTTCTCTCGTTTTTAACAAACTAAAGATAATCACAATATAAACTAGCACTCTATAGTAAATCTGAACCATTATGTCTTTCATTTAAAATCTAACAAGGTGTTAATTTTGTAGTAGGTATCTAAACTATACTAGACTAGTAGGTAGGCTATATCTAAACTGATCTGTCAGGGAAAAAATATCTGCATATTATATCCACATCATTATGTGACAAATGGATGGCAACCATTTCAGAGCTGTAGAATTTAGTTTAATAAATAAATAAATATCTGGGACATTATTGCCCACACTGTCATATGACCCCAAACTAAGCAAAGCTTGTAATATGGCTGCCAGAGACTGATATACATACATATATATTTTTAAATACATACTTAAATATATATTAACACCCAGATATAGAACAAACGCACATGTTCATCACACAAATATTTGTCCTAGGTGGGAATCGAACCCACGCCCTCAAGCGCAGAAAGCAGGTACACTACCAAATGAGCTAACGGGGCTGTCAATGCTGCTAATACTACTACAGTATCAATTGTTGCGCCATTTTTTCGTTATTGTGTTATTGTCGACCGATGGATAGCGATAATTTGTGACAAAATGCGAGTTTTGCAAACTAATCTACGCGAAATGTATATAGGCTTCTTATTTGCACTGTATCGCGTTCTCGTATTTGTCACTCACGCACTATAGTATTTAAACCTATAGATTAATTATACCAATATTGTATTTTATAAGTGTTTTTTTTTACAAAGTATCGTATGGCCTTGATTTTTTGCATAGATATAGTAGACATAGGATACTATTATTCCAGTAAAAATTAGGGTTCCTGAGGGAATGTCTACGCGGGTGAAACCTCAGGGTGCAGCTAGTTACAAATATAACACCATAATCGAAGACCGGTTTTAAAATTAACGACCATTCACATAAAACAACCATTATTGTTATACCATTACGAATTTTCAAATGCATGATTGTGAATTTCCACCCTTTACGTAAGACGCCTATAAAAACACTGTATTTCGTTGCCGTTATTGCGCGTGAACGCTTATTCTACTGTTTTAGATATCTTTGTTCACGTTGAAAAATACGTCGGCATCTGGAAAAGTAATATAAAGTTCAAATCATAATTAAATTAAATATT
The DNA here is from genome assembly GCA_949125355.1 of Agriopis leucophaearia. NCBI lineage: Eukaryota > Metazoa > Arthropoda > Insecta > Lepidoptera > Geometridae > Agriopis > Agriopis leucophaearia. The sequence continues at coordinate 4,038,845 of OX421262.1, forward strand.
ATAAAAGCAGTACATTAAAACTGGGCTAATTACTGGGAGTGGTCGTGATGGGTGATAAAGGGGTGCGCACACCACAAGTCACCAATTTACACGCGTTGAGGCAGTAAATTACATCTAGATTGAATAAGTGGCAACCACGTCAAACATACACAAATCACCGTAATTAAGTGGAAGCAAATAGAATTCAAATTATACTAGCAAAGTTCGAGTTCTGCATGTTTTAATTACAATGTAAGAAAGTAAGCACAATGCAGCTCGGTGGTTCAAAAGTAAAGTTGTGAAGTGCTCTTTGCTCGCTCCCGCTTTGCTCTGCTACTGCTCCCCGGCACTAGTGTGTTCCGATTGAACGGAAGTCACGGCATCATTAGTTCTTTCACAACTCTTTGGAGGGAAGGCATGGGTAGGGGGAAAGGAAGGAACATGGCAAATTGCAGCATTGCACTCTAGGAAAGTGATAAATTATTCACTCGAGTTTTTTATAGCGTGGTCTATTTAGATATTTTGTTTTGACTAATAGTTTTTTATCTCTATATATCGAATATATAAAAATATCGTCTTTTTATAATCATCATCACAATTTTTTTACCACGCGGGTGAAACCACGGGGCGAAGCTTATAAAAAGCTCATAAAAAGCTGATCGCATCGCATCGCATCGGTCCCATCAACGAAGACAAAATTAAAATGAATTCAAAAATAAATAAGTTATACGTATTTTAATTTTATGCTAGATAGAGAGCTACAAGTGACCACAATTATATAATGACTGACTACGGAAAACGGAACCCTACCATAAGCGTGTCTCGACACACTCTTGTCCAGTTATTTGTCATAACTACAATGTTTTCAGTTCTAAAATAAATATTATACGTATCTTCTAGTTTTTATGACTTTTTCTGTGCTCATGTGAGCGTCAGCTAAAAGCTAGTTGTCTTTTAGAATGATGCGAGATATTTTAGTGAACTATTACAAAAGAGCTTAAAACAGCTGACGCAACTTTGTTGCCTTGCATTTTACGAATACTTGGTATGTTTACGTACACTTCAATGTAAAAACATTACATGCGGTAAGTACATTGTTGGTGAACGGTACTTTTGTTTACAAGGTTTGTTCTCTCGTATCGGCGGAATTGTAACGAATCGCCGTCGTAAAAGGGTTCCATTACATCCGATCACTCATTGCGTTTCCTGAAAACAAAAATCGTCAAAATTCCTCGTAAGTCTCCGATCAGATTTTCACGGTTCGCTGGGTTTTCAAGGACCGAGCAACCGAAAAACAAGCACGTATAAAATTTAAACGTGCTTGTTTTTCGGTTATTCGAAAACAGTGGTCGTGGTAGAATTTTAATATCAAGTTTTCGCTTGGACTGTTCCAACGCAAGACAAAACATTCATTTTGTTTAAATTTGTATGCAACTGATTGCAAAATCATTTAATTTTGCGAACGACGTCAAAATTAACATTCACCATTACTGTAATAAGAAAGATAGTTTTTTTAAACATATTGTAAAATAAGTCAAAATTATTTCGGAAATCTACGATTATAGGCATAAACACATACGCTGGACAGCCATACATACATATTATCAGCCTATCATGTTCCCACTACGGCATGCAAAACGCGGGTAATTGAAAAAACCCGGGTTTTTCGAGTTTTCAATTTCAAAAACCGGTTTTTTCGAGTTTTTCGGGTTTTTCGAGTTTTCTTTATTTAAACCTTAAAAATATTGTATTAGTGTGTGCAAATAAAGAAAATGCTGAAATTTAGTTATATGTATATGTATTTGCACTTGCGTATTTTTATTGTTTAGCTTTAACAAGAGATTAATCAAGTAACATTTGGTATAATGTTGAGACTTCCAGCGTCCTGAACAAGCCAGTTTCCTTAAAGGCTGGAGCACCATAAACCACATACACACGCTCCGCCACATTATACAGATGACTGAGGAGTGTAATCGGCCATTATGCCTAGCGTTCGTGGACTATGAAAAAGCCTTTGATTCAATCGACACCTGGGTAGTATTGCAGTCCCTCCAGCGTTGTCGTATCGACTATAGATATATCGAAGTGCTGAAGTGTTTGTATAGAAACGCCACCATGTCGATCAGATAAAAGGAGAGCACGGAACCAATCCAATTGCAGAAAGGCGTGAGACAGGGAGATGTTATCTCTCCAAAACTGTTCACGAACGCGTTGGAGGAAGTTTTCAAGCTTAGACTGGAACAGATTCAGCATCAACATCAATGGCGAATACATCACTCACCTTTGTTTTGCCGATGATATAGTTATCATGACAGAGTCACTGGAGAACCTCAATACAATGCTCAGCGACCTCAATAGCCTTTCCCAACAGGTGGGTCTTAAAATGAAAATGGACAAGACAAAAATCATGTTCAATGTCAATGTTGTACCCGTGCCGGTAATTATAGGGAGCGATACTCTCGAAGTTGTTGACTATTACATTACATGTATCTTGGTCAGATTGTTCAGTTAGGTAAGTCCAACTTAGGCAAAGAGGTCACCCAAAAAATCCAACTCGGATGGGCAGCGTTCGAGAAATTGCGTGAAATCTTCTCGTCAAAGATACCACAGTGCATAAAAACAAGGGTCTTTGATCAATGTGTGTTGCCGGTGATGACATATGGTACTGAGACGTGGTCCTTAATTGTTGGCCTTTTGTAGAAAGTCTGAGTCACACAACAGGCAATAGAGAGAGCTGTGCTCGGAGTTTCTTTGGGCGATAGAATCCTGAACGTGGATATTCGCCAAAGAACCAGAGCCACCGACATAGGTATTAAAATTTGCAAGTTGAAGACGCAGCCTAGGTAGGCCCCTACTAGATGGAACGACGACATCGTGAGAGTCGTGGGCATCCAGTGGATGCAGATGGCAGGGTGTCGTACAGGGTGGAGGTTAAAGGGGGAGGCCTATTTTAAGCAGTGGACATCTTCCGGCTAATGATGATGACGATAGACAACGGGAGTCACTAATTAGTCTATGTTGGGGCATGTTAAACTCCTTAGTGTGAAAAGCCGCGACGGAATCTTCAATAGAACTGCCTGACATATTCAGCATTTTATTACATTCTTTACCCTTGGAGCTGTTTCCATCCGTGGCATGCAATGATTAAAACCATGCTGATAATTTATCGCAAGCAGATTTTTTTATATTCTATATATTTTAATGTTGCTGAATCGGCACTGGCAGTCCTCCTATTTTTTTTCTCTCTGTTGATATGAAGAACTAGTATAGCGTACGTTTATCAAAATATTGAAAATAATAATATGGGATGATGATGGTTATTGATTTAGCTATGTTAACACAAAAACATGAAAATTGAGAAACAAAAAGACTATACATTAAAATACGTAGTAGTAGAAATATTGTCAAAAAATCATAGAGATATCATACCTAAACGTGCCAAAAAATATATATGTCTGAACCAAAACTTGGCGCACGCTACACATTGCGCCAACTTTATGGTTAGTTGTAAGGCAATCGCGTTCCGACTACAATGCCCCGCGATGCCAGTGCTGTAATTCCATAGCTGACAAGCGACGTTGAACACTATGCAAGCGACATAACGTCTAAATTAGAAAGTGTCATTGTGATGTCTAGTATTTACATCGACGCTCGGACGTTTTTTACTACTTTTACTTGGTGATTGTGAGTCTATAGGTATTGTATCTCGATAGAAAGAGTAAGTTTTTATGAAGTTTCATTGTTTATTAATGTTCTGGTGGTAGTATTTTACATAAACCATCGTGAATAAAAAAAACTCGAAAAACCCGAAAAACCCGGTTTTTCAATCCTAAAAACCCGGTTTTCAAATCAGTCGGTTAATCGGGTTTTTCGGGTACTCGGGTACCCGGTTTGCATGCCCTAGTTCCCACTGCTGGGGGGATACAGGCCTTCTCTCAGAGGGATAAGCTCTATTCCACCATACTGGCCCAATGGATGTTGTGTTGCTGAATATCATTATGGCACTGACCTTTTTGAGGTTCTTGGACATTCCGGTTTCCTCGCGATAGTTAACTTCACAGTTTTTGAGCGATGGCATCGAATCGAATCGAAACTGCACAGTGCCTATACTTTATCTGAGTATTAAATAAGTCATTAGTCATTACCCACATGTATCGGTAAAATTATGTACATAATCAATTTTATTTCTATAGTCCTTTAAATGTAGCTTGATTGAAACGACAGCTGACGACATTTCAGGGCATGTCTTTGTAATAACGTCTGGCGAATTGCATTTACTTGTAACACAAAGATCACTGGTTTTCTGCGTCTTAAACTATTATGAACTACAAGTGCGTTTTATTAGGGCACTGGAAATTTAAAATTCGAATTGATTTACCTAATAAGCAAAGTGAGTAGCCTTTTTGTTAAATACCGCTAATATACATTTCCGTCCTCACATTGTGTAATAAAAAAAATAAAGGTTTGAATTGAAGCGAGTGTTCTGGCGACATATCAAAGCCATTTGTCGCGGCCGCGGGTAATAGTAGGTTCGAAATTCGAATAAAGGACGCCGACTTGCGCCACGATCAATCTTACTTAGCTCAGCTGTAAGTTAATAAGCTTACTGTTGCCAACTTAGGATTTTCTGTTTTTCGTCGGTTTGTATTATGGCGTAAACAGGCGTGTATACAGTAGAAATAATGTGGCAAATAACACCAACTTGAAGAGAGATAATTAACCAACTTCAAGAGGGGTTTCAAGTTCGACCAGTATTTTTTTCTATTTATAATTATTATGTCATCATAAATCTACGTTTTTGAAATGAAAATGAGTACTTTTGGTTGAACAAAAATCTCTCGTCATCGTCACCGAACGCTGTACCGAGTATTTTAAAACAGCGCCATCTCTTGTAGAATAGGTAAACTACTACTTAAGTTTTCACTTCTGACGTGCAGTCCTATGACTGACGTTTTATTTTAGTATCTATATAAAAGCACAATAATAATTATAATTTGTTTTTATTCACATTAGATTTTACTGAATTAGATTGAAAAACATTATTACTTTTTTTGTTCTTTGGGCACCGATTACTCCAACATTTTGTAAACAAATTTACGTGCTTTTTTAATTAAGTAGAGGAAGCTCTTGGGGTGATTTCGCACCCGGAAGTGGAACTTGTCAGATCATGCCACGTCTCTTTAATAAGTTAGTAGACGGTTTCCTAGATACAGGCTTGCCTAGTGAGGATACCAATAGTTAAGTGTTGTAAAATAATTGTTTTGTGCAAAATACTTTTACCTCTAATAGGATACCTACTTGTTTTAATGTGCTGTTGTGTTTTGCAGCAATAAAGTATTTTTACGACAATATAGTATAGACGAATTCCGGCATCTTACCTAATACAGATCTGTGGATCATGCCATATTATAATGTGGACCTAGTAGCGGATTGTATCATATCTCAATACTTTAAGGTTGTCATTCTGTGAGGCAGACTATACCTAAGCTTTCTTCGATACTAACAAAGTTTCGATTACGTGTGCCCCAGTTCGACCCCACCTGTTCTGGAGCCAAAAATACCACCCGAATTGGCACTGAGAGGAGCTCGCCTTGAAATATAGTTCGCTTTACTGCCTAGTGCAACAGAATTTTAAGAGAAACAAGTGGCCCGCCCGGGAGCGAAGAAATAACTTCACGGGAACTAAATGCAGCTTTCACTGCACTCGAGCGAAGAAATTAAATAAATGTTACATTGACTGCACTTAAATAACGCTGGAACCATTTTTTTAAAGGCTTTAAGTAATTCACGAAATTACCGCCACTGCAAGCACTTAAAATACTTATATTTTTCAGTGTTGCTTAACTGAGACTAAAAGTATTTAATCCTTATTTCCCTAATTTACGCTGAATTTTGAACGCCTGTAATCTAAAATCAGTTATCTGCGCAGATTCTAACTTAAAATTGATATTTTGCACCTTGTATAAAACATCCGAAAAAACTTTTCAGTTTTAGACTCCATTAGCATTATTGAAAGGTTGACCGCCCGAAAAGTCCTCGAGTAGCCTCTATAAACGTCACTTAGCTGGGAGAATCGTTACTCTCCCCCTCGTTTTAAGGTTGGTATTCGAGTAGCCATTTGTTGCCATCTTACGTATTACCATCGATCCGGATATTATCGGGTAAGAATAAGCAAACAACATCGAGTTTTGGCGGTAAGTAAACACTCCGTTATGTCTACGGTGGGATAGCCCGAGGACGGGTGACAGTCAATCTTGTGGCGTGTGGCATAGAGTCGTAATTTGCGATGATTAAAAGCTGGTGAGGCCAATGACGGCCTCTCCACCACCGGCCGTGTTTTGAGCCACTTCACTGACAGATATTTGCATAAGTTTGTTTATGAATTTCGCCTGTTCTTTGTCAGTCGACGCGTCGGCTGCCACTTAACTGGATATCATCTGTTTATTCAACGAAATTGAACGCAAACAGACCGAGTGCAGGTGCCACTCTCGCGTAAATTGTTTTTATTTTGTACATTTTATTTTTAGTATTTTTTCCGGTCGGTGAACTCAGTTTGAGTTGAATTCACCTGGCGCGATGTAATCTGCGAGAAAGTGCGTCACACTCGTTTCTGAAGGGTCAACGTTCGCTTCGTCTTACTAAATGAAACACATAACAGTTTGACGTCTCGTTAGGGCTCTTTAGGGCCGACCTCAGTGACTCTTGGGATACTCGGCGTGCGCACGGTTAAGCCATTAAGGAGTTAAACTGAATTACCTACTGTAAGATGACTCACATTGGCTCGGTACGATGGCTTTCAGACTTAAGGGTTTAAGCTCGAATGAGAGTTCATGCATGTTTTAGTTACAATGTAGACTTTGTTCGTTATTTATTCTTAAAGCTATTGTTTAAGTTAAGTATTCAGACCTTAAGGTTCTTTGATTAAACTAAGATCCGCGTATTTATGATACATTTTAATTCATGATGCAATTCGAGGAAACTGTTTCAAATCTAGTCCTTATTACGGGTTCTCAAAGCTTATCTCGTTGCTTGTTTTCATAAAGTTGGTAGTTTATTCTTGCTCTCGTCCGCGTGCCGGCGCTACACAAAGCTATGATTAATCGGCGAGTGACGGTGCGGTGCTCATTAAAAGTTGCCGACCGCAGCCGTTTACAATTCCTACCTGGGAGGACAAGTCCGGCCCTGCCCGCCACCCGGTCTCACCCGGATCCGGATCAGCTTGTCCGACATTGTCAAACTTCTATTACCAAGGACGTTGTAAGGCCATTAGGTTTTAAAACATCCTTGTCTATTACAGACATTTAACTATTAAATATATTTTTTGCACTTACTGGTCCGTGGTCTCCATTCGAGAACCTTTTGGCTCCGTCCGCCATCTGTCCTGCGTGCTATGTGCCCTGCCCACTGTCACAACAAAATAATACAAAAGTAAAAAATATAAACAAACAAAAAACAAAATATACTTTGAACCAAAGCTTAAACATTAACATGCGCAGAGGTAAATAGTATTGAAACAGTAATTACGTCCTGGACAATTGGGGCACGGTGACCTGGAATAATTTAATGAGAGTATGCATTATTTTTATTTCTACTTCAGAACTAGCTGCACCCACGTTATATACCTCCTTAATGCAACTTCCTTGGTAGCGACAGCAATCTCCTTTGATATAGTTTTTTTTTTTTAAATATTGTAATATGTCAATGTAGGTAGGTCTCCGCGAGTAATAGTGTTCCGTGAGGTAGGTATAGACTTCAATTCTTGCCGTTCCATACAAAATGTACGGAAAAATAAATTTTCTGCATATGATTATTTTTCCGTGAATTTTCCGATATTTTAATACTCTGCTATTCGGGACGCAGAGAAATCCTACAAATCAATGATCATGAAAATCGGTCTAAGCGTTCTTGAGTTACAAAATGTGTAATTAACTAGCGGACCCGGCAGACGTCGTCCTGCCCGATTGGTGACATTCCGACACCAGCGCCACCTACCGGGTCCAATTGTGTTTTCAAACCATCCAGGAACCCATTGCAATATACACACAAAATTTCATCTAAATTGGTCCAGCCGTTTAGGAGGACTTTGGTGACAAACTCACGTACAGAAGAATTATAAATATTAAGATAAATAGATATGATTGCGTTTGACCACGTCAATACGGACTATATTCCTATTTCCATTCGTTTATTTACTCGTTATATTCGCTTACACACTTCGTTGGGCGATAATTACCTTTTATATGGAACAACTTATGTTTATTTTTTTCGCTATATCAGGGTCGGTTACAAAGTTAAAATTGTGTATAATGATATTCTTCAATAGGAATCGTAGACCGCATCATCGCTTAACATCAGGCCATTTGGCGGTCAAACGCAGCCCTATTTTTTTTAATATACTGAGCTCAAAATCTGGGACATTATTATACACATGGTCAGATGACCCCAAACTAAGCAAAGCTTGTAATATGGCTGCCAAAGACTGATATACATACATATATATATTTTTAAATACATACTTAAATATATATTGTGCAAATAGTCTACACTGCACCGAAAGGAAGTCATTATTAAACAGAGTTACGCCCATAGGCTACACTGCGCCAAAAGGAGTTCATTATTAAACAGGGTTACGCACATAGGCTACCTATCAAAATCTTATCTTATCTCAAAATCTGTGGCCAAAAACTGATATGTTTTGCATGGCTTTAGTTTTCGAAGTATCATAGTAGTTTTGATTCTACTATAATAGTACTATGATAAATTGGTAGGTATCCGAGAATGCAAAAATATTATGTCGGGATCCGTTGGCACGAATACTTGTTCTGTATTCGCCAGTCTGTGAGATTTATCTGTGAGCATAGGATCAATGAATATTTTTTGGCATAAGTATAATAATTTCAAAAGGCTTATGTAATATTTTTGACTATAAAAGCATGAGTAAGACTGTCTTCATGCTTCATTTGCTTATTTAAGTTTTGTTATTATTATTCTCGTAAATTTTGAAGTAATAAACTTAACGAGTTCTTGCGTTTTATGACGTCTAAAATTTTAAATACTTATTACGCTGTTAAGAAACAAAGGAATATAATGGGGTCTAACCACTTAATTATTGTTAAAGCTTTTGTAACTCTACAAGAGTTTATTACACCATCATTATACATAATAAATCTGAGATTTTTTTAACGGACAAGTGTTTTTATTAACTAAAATTTACAATAGATATACAAATGACCTACTGCGCACAAAAAGTTGGGTTAGTCGCATAGACTAATGAAACTCTAAATAAATTCCAGATGTTTTGCACTGAAATTGCCCACTTTCTAATTAAAATTATTAATATTTTTAAAGCAAGCTTTTTCCTGAGGACCTTCATTTTATTTTTCGTATTCTTGTCAGCAATACCCTTCCATTTAATACCCATGTCATAATGGTAGATAAGAAAATTTTGTCCGCCATCTTGGGGTGTCCCCGTATAAAATTTATTATTATTTTATTTTTCGTATTCTTCTTAGGAAACCCTTTCATTTGATACCCATATCAAGAAGGTGCATAAAAAAGAACTGGTCCGTCTTTGGGTGTCTACTGTATTGGATTTAGAATAACGTCACTTAGTTAACCATGCATTGTTATACAAACTAGATGTGTATGCAAATTTCAGCTCAATCGGATTGGATAACTGTTATATAATTCAGTTGCAAGATTTGACCCTTACTAGAATTTAAATAAAAGCTTGTAAAATGACCGCTAAATGCGTTTGAAACTATAGTCGGAATGATCAGTTTATAAACTAGTAATTCCCGTGTAATATAAGCAAAATGTGTGAAAACCACGTCAGTTTTCATAATAACATTATAATTCCCAACCGTTCTAAGTGCCAATTGGCAACAATTAATTACTGATTATGTAAAATCTGAATTATCCGATACATATAATTAATTGTATCTTGATAAAACTAATAAAACGACTACATGACAAAGATGCACTCATAAACCAAAATATACATGGCAACTTTGACCACGCCACCATTTAAAATTAAATTACCAGTCAAATACTCAGACAGTAAAGACAACAACACTGAAATTATTATTGTTATTTCAAAATCAAGCGTTTATTTAAAAACAATAAAGATCGATAAGTTCATACCAAAAGCCAATAATTAACCTTGTGCTCAACAGCTGCCTATATCGTTTGTCACATCACACGATGTCACGCCATGATTCGACGAAACCCTTATTGAAAGTGACAGTCGCTGATAAAGTGGGTTCAATCGCGTAAAAATGTTGATCCAAAAACGTAGCTGTCACGTATTTAGAAGGACATTATTGGCGTAATAGAGGCTCATATCGTCACTGATTAAGGTGCGGTTAAATAACACGCGGACGGGCAGCGTGACAGCAATTTTGCGAGAGAAATACACATGCCGAGCGCAACAGCGGCATATAATCCGTGAATGAAATAAGGCTGAATTCTTCTTAGCAATCAAATATTTAACGTCACTTATAAACCTTTATTCGTAAATCGTATTTTTCATTAAGACATTAACATCATTGCTTCTTTAAAAAAGTATAATCCTGACAACGGCCTTTTTGGCGCATCGTATTTAGCAACATATTTAACAAAAAGTAATTAAACAAACCTCATTTTAACTAAAGACCTTTTCAATTAACGTTACATACTGTTTTTTTTAATCCGCGCTTTACTCTTACCCAGCAAGCATCCCTGAACGTAGAGGAATCTATCGTTATCTATTTCATTAAAAAAATCGGTTAAGACTGCTGGTTAAATAAAATAAGGAAATAATTATAATTAATTAATGATTTTTTAGTATCTTAAGTGAATAGACTTATTCTAGAACAACGTGTTTCATCCTCGGCCACACCGTCGTTTTTTATCAGGCGAGCTGGTGGCCAAACGTAGACTTTCTATATAAATAAATAAAATATTCAAAAAAGTTATGCTGGGGGCTTTTTTTAACGTACTTGGTCGTAGGTTAAAAACACCAATCATGTCGTGTCTAAACAAATTTAGTTGAATTTATTTCTGTAAACAAAATTTTTCAATGTGTAATAGAGAAATGGTAAATATTGTCGTTCAAGTAATAATAAACAAAGCATATCCAGTCTGTGTTTTCTAAAATATGTATTGATACTCGTACATTTATGCAAGTCTCGTCATAATGTTCTACATCACGCTGTGCTGTCGTCACGCTAGTTTGACGACACCTTTAGACTTGACGTCAAGAACCGTCTCACGTGAATCTCGGCTGATAAAGTGTGCGTGAAAAAGCGTATGACATGTGTATAGATCATTGACAGTTGTGTGGAGCGGAAACGGTTATGGCAGTGCTAAAAATTTACGTTCATGTTTTAAGATAAGCCTCACGTTTTTTTAACTTAAGTACCTGAATATTTAAAATTTTGGTTATATTTTTTTTGTATGTGTACCTTTCCAGCTATGTATATCTAAGAAAAAGTTCTCTAATCGATTATCATATTATGGGAAAGATAACAAAATAAATAAATACGACAAAATCTAATCTCACCGAACATCTACAGCCGCTCAACATGCGCAGAGAGGTTGGTTCTCTCTGTATCTTTTATCACATTTACAATTGGGTGTTCCCCAGGTTACAGTGTTCCTAAGAACTGTTCAATCTAATGCCGGCGTCGCGGTTTTATCATCGCACTAGCCACCACCGTTTGTAAGTGCATCCACATATCATAGATCAGTGGAAATCGCATACTGTGCGACTCACACGATCTTTCTTGCCTCACACCTGCAAAATATGGAATGAGCTACCTTCCGCGGTGTTTCCAAGAAGCTACACCATGGGGTTCTTCAAAAGGCGACTTAATAGAGTCTTAAAGGGTCGGCAACTTATTTGTGATGCCTCTGGTGTTATAAGTATCCATAGGCGACGGTGACTCGTTTGCCACCTATGGCAAAAATAATAATAATAGTATAAGTATATATTAATTATAATAATAATAACATGATATTGTATCCATAGAAATTGGTTGAACTATTTAAGTTAATTAAAATTTTACGGTATTTTTATGCTAACTAGATTTGTACGCCTACTACCTAGACAAAACATGATATAAAATTACCAATATTGTTTAAATACTTATTTTGTAACCAAATTATCAAACAACCAAACTATATTTAAAACAAACCAACAATTAGATTTCAGTATAATAACTTAAATAATATTTTTAATGTTTTTTACTGTCGCTATTTTTCCATAAATTCATAACAAAAAGATCCTGTAAAATAAGTATAAAAATGTACTACAAAAATAGAATTACTCTATTGCCGAACGTCTAGACTAGCTATCGGGTACTATAAGCCTTTATTTTATTATAGTGTCTGTGCCCGCGGCGATCACATATTTGAGACGAATCTCGGGTCGTGATTTTAATATCGCGCCGGCATGGCAGTCAGTACCGCCCTCTATCTATATCTATATCAATCAATCTGTCACTCCGAGACGGGTATGTTATTAGCATTATATGGGTGTCAGAGTCCCTTGTCAAACTCCACGAATATCTGCGATCAACTGTACAAGTATTCTACATCATCCTACTACAGGGAGGTGATTTAGAAGTTGGAATTTTGTGTTTAATATCCTGTTTTTTTATTGCATGATGCGTTTTTACCTACTACGCAAAAAGAGGTGTTATAAATTCAACAGGTGAATCTGTTTATCTGTGTATCAGTGTATATGTGTATTTGTGGGTTTATCTGTGGCATTGTACCTCCCAAATGGCTAAACTGATTTTGATTTAGTTTTTTTGTTTGAGTTAATACGTAATCGTTTAGTATTTTGCACACAAATACATAAGTTTTCAATGTTGATTATGTTGTTATTTTAAGGGCAATGGAACGCGGACTTCTTTACAAAAAAATATTACAATCTAGAATACTTTAGTTACCAATTCGTTCTGACTGATTTTCCCAATCGTACGAACCAAGTTGAAATAAACATAACTAATAATAAACACCTTTTCCTAAGAAAATATGTGTATTTGGTTAAAAAAAAATACAGCATAATACCGTTTCTCTCTTGCGAATTTGTTCAGTAATGTTTAGATAAAACCTTTTTGCCCCGGAACCAAGGGCTATGTATGGATGTTAACGACGCCCGGCGTCTCACAAATAATAAATCTGTGACAAGTGCACGATGCCGTATTAGTCGGGGCCGAGAATAGGCCTCCATTTTCCGACTTAGGCCTCCATTCGCTGATCGCAGGCCTCCATTCGGCGATCAGCTATAATGCGCAGTATTCGTCGTTTACGTCCAAGGCCGGAAACGCACGATCCCTTCCAAGCTCACATTTATTCAAGACGCACATTTAGTGTTTCGTTTTATATGAACATAAAGATTAGGCGTAAGAGGTGCGCGGCTATTCCGCCTGCCGCCGTAAAACAGCCCTCAATTCGGCAAATGAGCAATGAAACGATTTAGCCAACGTTTGAAGGCCACCACATTATTTTGCACCAACATTGGTCCCACTTTTCTGGCACTGAGCAGTGCTTCTTTCAAGTTGCTGACACCTATTTAGGTTGGCTGCAGTATTGGCCTAAATATTTTGGGTCCAATATTGGCCTATATGGCAGACACAACACGGCACGTTTGATTAAAATGTAGCGCGTGACGGGCCGAGTTAATGTTTGATTTGGACACGTCCCCGTAATTGTGCATGAAAATTTAAAGCGTAAACTGCATGAAGATTCTGTGAATGATTATTTATGTAAACATTACAAAACAATGTTTATATCTACTTTTACTACAGCGATGCACGACGCATTATGTAATACCGATTAATAAAGTCAAGTATAGAAAGATAATTATTAATATAAAAACCGACTTCATAGAAGTTTAAGGCGAAGGCCGCCTATTATACTGCCGGTTATTGTATTCATTTTAAGTTACTTTTTTATATGTTTTTTGATAGGGTTTCTAATAAAGTGATATTGTATTTTATTGTATAAAAATGTCAGAAAAAAAAACATTCGAATTGAGAACCTCCTCCGTTTAGGAGGTCGATTAAAAATAGTTTTTTTTTTACATTAATCTAAATGAAAAAAAAAAAAAAAAAAAACAACCAATAAACATTAGTCCGATTATAAAACTTCTATTTCAAATGAAATTAGTTCAAAACAGAAGTAAGTATATTTGACGTTTGAAACGGCACGGCGGCAAGAGGCGGTACTCTGGGTTTAATTTCACGGCTCCCTCGGAGGCATTCCTCCGCGCCCTCTAATATTTTAACAACAACTTTCCGCCGTTTCTCAATATCTATGCTCTGCATGAATCAATCTAGTAACTCGATTAACTATGTTTGACACTTGAATAAAATCGTGACTCAATTTGAAGCTAGAAACTTAATATTATGGAAACTGACGTGGTTTTTACATATTTTGTTTATATGACACGGGAATCACTTACGTAAGATTAAGCCGATTATTCCGACTATAGTTTCAACCTCATTTGGCGCTCTTTTTCAAGGTGAGTGAGCGCACGCGACTCCATCTCGCTTTGCACTGGGACTCTTCCGGAAAGTGCATGGTTTTAAGGTTTGTGATTGCATGCCAGGTGCATGTTTTATTGCAATATGAGTAGTATCACACTTAGATTTTAATTTATTTTTATAATAGGGTAGATGACTGATGTTTAAATCGTTGAAACCAATAGCTTTGATGAAGAATTTTAGTAAATATAATAATGTTTATTGAAAAATAATTTAAATTGGTTATTAATGTTCTGATATATTATAAGCGTTTAAAGTTTTTGGTAGCGAAAACTCTGTCCCTTTCCCATAAAACAATAAATGACGTCACGCCTCTGTGGGCCGTACTTGCCAAAATAGAATTTATATGGCCTACAGAGAAGTGATGTCATAAATTGCTGATTCGCGCTGTCTGTCTAGCATAATATTAAAATGCTAATAAGTTGCTTATTTTTGATCCAATTTTCATTTTCTTTTCATTAATCAGCTATATTTATGGGCTACATTTTAATAGGACAATAAAAAACCTGTCATCTAGCCTATTGAAGATTAATATCTCACTAACAAACTTGTTTCATAAACCAACCCGCCAAGTTTATAATGATACCAGTCTCCAGTCCAGCAACCACCCGCCATCAAACGGAGCACGGAACATAACTTTGCGCGAAACCAATAAGTTGTTCTCAAGTTCCAAAGAGTTGTTCGGTACAATGCTGCTGGAATTGGTATTTGGTCCAAACGGGAATTATAAATACATTGGACAGTGGGGAAATTGACTTTTATTGCTGCCTGGAAATGGCTTGGAGTAAGTGAATTAATGTTACGTAACATTACTCCATGTTTTTCTTGGCGTTGAGTGACTTACCTACAATTTATGCATGAGACTTGCAAAAATCTAAAGTGGTTTTAAACCGCTCTAGACTCGGTCCAAGAATTTATTTGCTCTGACAGCTGCAATAGTTTAGTATTATTTTTAGTATAGTGTTTTACTGCACTAATATATCCATTATTTTACTCCTGCAGATTTTACTTAATTTTATTAAATACTAGCTGCGCCCTGCGATTTCACCTGCGTGGACATTCTCTCTAGAACCGTAAATTTTTTCGCGATAAAAAGTGTTATAATTTATGTGTGACTTAGAGTGAAATGCTTAGAGTGACTACTACTTGATTTATTTAGCAATAAAACTATACACATAATGAACAGAGACATGGCTGGCTGACTGGCTGGCTTATATACACTTTCCCTCCAAACGCTTGGCTTGGCGGCTGGCTGGCTTGTATTGATGGATTTGCAGGCAGACGTCACGTCCGTTTTGCTGCGTATACCTATACGAGTATATGTCACTTTCTGACCTCTGATGCAACAATAAGACAAACAAGTTCAGAATAGAAGTAATAAGCTATAGGTATGTAAATTATACGTTTTTTTTAATGCTTGCGTTTGACCGCCACTTCGCGATTATGCGGTCTATGATAGAGTACGCTTGCTTCCCATATTGAACTACCTAAAATGATGAAATAAATTTGACTTAAATTTTGGTTATTAATTCCACACCAAATCTTAACATCAACAAGTTTCAAGACTAATGCCTCAAAATGACATAGTTTTAGAATTACGTGGAGACATTATCGAGAGAAACTTGGCAAATTTTAAACTACGAAACACACAATTCCACGGGAGCGCGCGATTACTCGTAGACAATTATAGTTTGTAGACAATGGCACAAATTCGGATCTTGCATATACTGGGTTATCAGGAAAAGGTATCCTAAGCCCAAAGGGGTTTGTTATAATCATCATTATGAACAACTTATGAACAACGTTTACTATAGGATTAACCATGAAATCGCGAAAAAATATATCTGCTGTTCCATAGAAAATAGTTATTCACACTTGACAAAATGTTCGAACAGCAGATATTATTGTTGACGATTTCAGGGTTTCTCCTATAGTAAAAGTTGTTCATAATGATGAGTGTAAATAACCCATTTCGGCTTAGCATATCCTTTCTTTATAGCCCTGTATGTCCTGGATACATAAACATATCCGGCAAATTTAAGATGCGTAAGTGATACAACGTATAATCTAAAGTTAATAACACTTCTTCATGGAGACGGTTAATATTGCAATGCTATGTTATAATTTTAAATTTTCGTTTACTCTGGCTTTCGCAGCCAAAAACATAGCATATATACCGTGTCTTCTGTGTTATAGTCACGTAAATACACAATCATTCAATCACTTTTATACTTTGATAATATATAGTTAGGATCTGCCTTTAAACTCGAGCTAGTACCGAAATAAGTCGGCAAAAACTGAAGGGGGTGAGGTAAACACGTATTGCACACACTGACATATTCTTACTAGTTCTACAAACGCACACTTCAATATTGAGCGCACTCAACTGCAAATGATGTGATCAAAATGTATACGAATGGAGTAGGTATAACGCTTCCATTTATTTATTTATTCTGAGCTTTTATAGCTATAAATAGAGTCACAATCTTTAAGTGAAAACAGACAAAAGTCAAAACGTTCAAGCGTCGTTGTAAATACTTAGACATCAATTATAGTTCACAATACCACATTTACTTCAATTTAGACGTTATGTCGCTAGCATGGTGTTCAACGTCGCTTGTCCGCTAGGGCATCGTAGCACTGGCATCGCGCGGTGTTGTAGTCGGATCGCGGTTGCATTACAACTAACCGAAAAGTCTGCGCAATGCGAACCGTGCGCCGAGTTTTGGTCAGGATTTTTTTTGGCACGATTGTGACTATAGGTATTGTTTCTCGATGCTATAAACGAATAAAAAAAGTTGGTTACAACTGCAACTGTGCTTAGCAAAAACAAGCCAAAACTGACAATCCGGTAAAATTTTGTATCTACCGTTACTTTTTCAGACTACCGTTTCTGTACATCGTACGTTTATTTCGCTTATTCCAGGTACTATTATTTGGATGTCAGATCCAGTTATATAACTTATCGTAGGACACAATATACTTCTACGACTTACAGAAATTCTTAACTTCCTAATTCACTTCAATTTGTACAATGTTTGAGAGTAATGCTAAATTTATGTCTATTCATTTCAAAGTAAGTGCTTGGCATGATGCTAGTTTGATAGCCGGTTTGGCTATTACTTATTTTAAAATGTTCGTAATATGTTATTATAATAAGAAAAATTGTGATAGTTTGACGATTTTCTCTTAGATTCGGCAAAACTGGTCGTCCTGGTTTCTATGGGATTTTTGTGTGAACTCATGACAAAGTCGAATAATTTAAATTTGGCAGAAGAACGTCACTCGAGTTAGCTACTTATCACTTTAAAAAACTAGCGAAACGCCCCGGTTTCGCACGGGTAAGTTCGGCCTTCGGCCTCGCTACTATGACCCGCTCCAGGAACACAAAATTTCATCTAAATCGGTCCAGCCGTTTTTAAAGTATTCTATGTCCGTCTCCTGGTTCTAAGCTACCTCCCCACCAGTTTTCAGCCAAATCGTTCAGCCGTTCTGAGTTATACACTTACACGACTTTCTTTTATATATTATATAGATTATCTTCAAAATTAGTAAGCGCTCGAACAAAATTATTAATATTGCTAAATCAACAGACGCTCAAACAAAATTATTCGTATTATCGGAGATGGAAAATCACTTAGCCAGTCACATTTTTTTTTTTGTTCGAGCACTATAATTTGGAAAGAAAACTTTTTGGAAATCGATGGGAGAGGCAGCCACAGAAAAAAAACTTCTCTTTCACAATGTACGTCCTATGGCTGAAATGATGACTAAATTTTGAAATCGGCTTTTTATATTTAGAACTATTTTGTAATCTAACTAGTTTCACTTAGATAAGAAGCAGTTGCCAACTAAAAATTATTAAATTCACAAAACATAATCAACAACATCAAAAACCCTCTAACACTATGCTTACCCGGTTTTTAATCATACTAATATCATATATATGAAAGTTTGGATGGATGGATGTACGGATGGATGTTCGTTACTCAATCACGCAGAAACGGCTGGAAGTATTTGGATTAAATTTGGAATATATATTGCTTATATCCTGGATTAATACATAAACTACTGTTTATCATCATCACCGATTAACATCATCAGGCGGGTGAAACTGCGAGACGCAGCTAGTATTCCATAAATGACTCTCTAAGCAGTACAAGGAGCGTATACCCTGTAAAAGTCATCCATATTGTGGACATACATAATAGATAGTCGAATAATAAGTAATTGGCACTTCCTTTTGTAATCGCAGGCCCACCAGCCGCCTGAGCACAAAGAAGCTTTGATACGCCGCCAATAACCGGACGGACCTATTTCAATATTGGGAAGTGTTTTGAGACTTGTATGGGATTCTATTTCTGTTTATTTACCGACTTCAGAAAGAAGGTCTAAAACAGTTTGTTTTCTTTTTTAATTATCATGGATTTCTTAAGTTTTTACAATTATAACGTCATATTGAAATTAAACATTTTTAACTGATTTATGACATCGTGTATTTTAAAATTATTTTATTTCCTGACGTAACGTTGACGTTTTAAAATATAATTTCATAAAATTTTTATGGACATCCGTCAACTAGTCTACTTGTGACAATGAGCTTTAAATAAAAGCGAGCTTTTGTAGTTTTTGAGGTTTTTATGATTTCGTCATAGACCCGTGACCACGACTCTTGCAAAGTATTTAAAATAAAATAAATTGTAAAATACACACGTTGAAATCCGTTAAAAGTGTTAGTCTCAAAATATTTTATGTTTTACTGTCAATTTACGTGGGCTTATTTTTATTAAGTAGAGAAAGATTAACTTTGGTTTAATAGTTTAGCAAGTTCCAATTGTATAAATAAATTTGTACAGGCGTCTGTTAATTTGTCAATAGCAATAATTTTGCTCCAACAAAATTATTGCAACGTTTACTTACTTACGCTTACTAATTTTAAAGTCGTTTTTATATGAGAATTACTGTTTCAAAACACACTGAAATACTTACAGAGTAATTATTGTAACATTAAACATTATGTGATTTATCGACATTATTCTCTGATAATGGTTTTATGCCGCAGGACAGACGCATTATACTCGACTCATTGCGTACCTACACCGCAATAAATACCTATAGATTATCATCGCATTTAAATATCTGTCTTTGTACGTGTTCAGTGGTACTTGGTCGAGTAAGCATCGTATAAAGAGTGCTAAATAAATATGAAAATGACACCCATTTTTAAGCGTAAAATCATGCTATGTAATAGACTATCAGACATAAATGAATGGCATACATATACTGAAGAAATTATTTAAATCGTCTAATAAAGTTCTGAGGGAAAAGCTTTTGGTTGGATTAGAAAGGAATGCTCTGTTTGTGATAATGGAATGTGATTTTCAGTATAGCGTTTTAGTGTTGTTTTTTGGCATATTCACAGGTAACGTTATTTATTATTATAGTGTCCTCTCTAGTAAGACATTAAAATACCTGTAGCTTCCTTAATTTTGAACACATTTTTGTTTTGTTTTCGGTGATCTGCTCTATTTATGTTCAGCTTTTTTTATTAGACAATAAATTAATATCAGTCCCATAACGTATTGCTCATTATAGCATGCATATACACAATCATGCTAGTAATGATCTTGCTTAAAACAAAGTACATAATATAATTATATCGATGCTCAAAATGATTTTAAAATAAGCTACAGCAATCGGCAAACATTCGTAATATTCATTTATATCTCTATGGCAAACCCCCTATATACCTAAGAGATTTTGAACGAGCGGGTCTAAGCAATTTTTTTAAAATATAAAATAGGTTTACCTTTGGCCACCAACTTACCTGATAGTGGCCGGGCGGTAGCATGGGCGCTTTACAATCTTACGGCACCTGGTTAGATTCTCGGCTCTGCACCAATGACTTATTAAATACTTAAATAAATTACGTGCAGTTTCGGTGTCATCCCTCAACAGTGGTGAAAGAAAAAATCGTGAGGAAGCTGGTATGTTCAAGAATCTCTAAAGTTTAAAACATATGACATTCACCAACATGCATTGGACTAGCATCGTGGATTAGGGCCCATCCTCTCTTTTTGAGAGAATGCCAGAGCAGTGGGAATATGATAGGCAGAAATGACGATGTGTTGCTAAAAATATTTGCCGGTCATTAACTATAACCGAAATGCGAGAATTCTTTTAGCCAAAAAATTTTGAAGTTATTAATGAACAATGGACATGTGTGATTCATTATTTCCAATTTTCATGATGTTTTTTCATTTATCATCAATTTTGTTTTCGCTCCAGAGAACTCTACAACAATTTGTTACAAGTGTTAGACAAAACTATCAAAAGCCTCAATGTAATTTAGTGCTTTTTGTTAGATATCTACAGACGAATAAATCATCCATGGAATAGATCAAATTCGGCTTTTGAAGAAGTCGAATTTGATTAGATACTGTTCACAAGTTTTTGATAAATAGGTGTTATGTCAAGGGTTCTTTTCTTTTATATTATGTTACTTCTGACTAGCCACAGGCGATAGAAGCGTTATGGCTTCGCAAAGATCACCCAGTGTGCAGGTATTAGAGCACAGCGGGCCCATGGGCTGCTAGTCGATGAGTTAGCATTTTAATGTTGTTTTAATTAATTTGTACACAAAGTACTTTTACATATTTAATCAACGCAAGTCAAAGAATAAAAGCAAATATCTCGTTAGAAGAATTTCGACGCCACGGTTGAAAAGTTTGTAATTGTTTAGTTAGGTAATCGAGTATTCTGCTCAGCATTGTGAGTTCTCTTTATTTTTCGGAGTTTCGAAGTTTTTGGCTCTGTTTAGTGATCTTTGTTTGACTTATAAAGTTACACAACTGTATATCCAGTCACTCGCTTGTCTAAAAGTTTTTTCTTTGACTTATGATATTTACTTTAATACTGCTCATCAAAAAAACTGTAAAGTTTATGATGAGAGTAAACGCTTTGTAACTGAAGCTCTTAAAGTGAATTATTTTTCAAGCATATTAAACCTTAGTTTTGCCATTTAATATCTGAAAAAGTTGTCCGTTATTTTTGTTATATGATTACCAACATAAACACTAAACTGATGATAAAAACATTTTATTAAATATATTTTTAAGAAAATTGAATACGTATTTAAAATTATAACGAATACATAGACTATTTAAAAACCCTCCATTGGCCATAGCTGCGGTTCCATTCTACTTCCATATTCATGCGACAAGCCCCAAGCCGCCGGGACACGCTCAATAGCTAATAATACATTAATTTCCTCCCGGGTGCGATCCTCATTTGAGTTCTATAGTACGGTTGTGGCTGCACTGGCCCGCAGGGTCTTGCCTTAACTGCTAAAGTGGTGATTCTGTAAAACTGATTCTTTGACGAATCTCTAGTGTATTTCCGCTTTAACGTCGCATTAAGTACAATTAGGACATTGGGATCAATTATTTTTGTTGTAATCAAAAAAAATATTACAATGATGTTAATTACAAGCTTTTATTTAACTTGCCTTTTAGATGTATTCTGTGCTTTTAGTTTGTATGTACGATCGCGGTATGTGTGGGACTAATATTTGGACAAGGACTGATTTTTAGACCAGTTATCCTCAACCGATTGCATGAACTGAAATTTGGCATACTTATGTAAGTTCGGTGACAATGCAATGTTTTTGTACCATCGAGCTGGTCTGATGATGAAGACACAAGGTGGCTAAACGAAACAACGTAACCCCGTCTAGTTTGGGTTCATTGGATTTGTCTTCCCAAGCACTTTGGACCTAGATAAATAAATTCAGATGCCCCAATATGGCAGACAAAATGTTTTATTTACCATCATGTTACGGGTATCAAATGAAGCTGAGAAGAATACGAAACCAAACGTAACTTGAAACAAAAAATTACTGTACCAACAAAAACCTATAACTTAATAAACTTAAGAATTAACTACAAAATATGAGCTTGACTTTTTATAGTTTTGAAGATGAATTTCCGCAAAGTAACGCCTGATTCAATCAAAACTTCTGTCATGTGTTTGGCTTGCAAGTTGTTCCTATAAAGTGGCATTTGTAGTTTTCGAAAACAGATAAATATGTCATATAAAATATTGCTTTATTTGAAGCTAGCTGAATCGATAAACGTTGTCCTGTCCAAACTTCAATTAATTTTTTTGAGTTATGGTTTATAAAAACTTATAAAAATGACTTGTACTACGATAATAGCCAAATCGGTCCAGTCGTTCTCAACTGATGTGTTTACCAACAAACAGCATTAAAAAAAAAAAAAAACATTTCAGCTATAGGCCTTCCACTGCTGGACATAGACCGCCCCCATCGATCTCTGAAAGGGCTGGTTGGAAGCAGCCTGCATCAAGCGTTTTCCTGCGGTCTCTTTTATTTTGTCCGTCCATATTGTGTGTGGACGTCCTACGCTGCACTTGTTGGTCCATGGTCTCCATTCGACCCTATCGGCCATCTGTTCTGTGTGCAAAATGTTTTATTTATATATAGATAGAAAATATGTTTTCAATAGTCAAAAGAAGTGGATCGTTTGAAATAAAATCACGTTCTATCGAGTTCAAAGCAACGTTGTAAACGAAAAGGTTCAAAACCATCTGAATTTCAAACGTACGGTACCATACGGCTACAAATTGAATAAAATCAATCAAATTGAATAACGGTACGAATCGTCACCCGCAGATGTATCCGAAATAGCATTGATTTTGTAACCGGCGCAAACTATAACATACATTTCACAGCGAGCTTATTCGGCACGCGACATTAATGTTTTCGTTTCCGTCGGTCGGTCGCAAACTTCCATTCCGATGCAAATCGGATATACTACATGGGTTTAATTTCATCTCACCTTTCACCGGGGGTCGGAGGCTGGCGATGGGTTCGCTGGTAGCTGTTACATCGCTGGTCAAGTCGAGGGTCGGCGGCGGCGTGATGGCACGCAGCGTGCAATGGACGCGTTGCTCTCTCTCCACTCGAGACCTAGGGCGTCTGCGCGGCGGCGTCTGCCAATCGATAAGACCGCAGACCTCGCCGGCGACCTGGTTCCTGCACACATGCACCGCCTTGTAACCTATATCGCACCCAAGGCGTCGCTGTGACACTGCCAATGTCAAAAATTCCCCACTTCCAACTGGCGACGCAGATTGCAGCCAAACCTCTCGTCGAATTCCGCTTCACAAATCCTCTGGTAGTTTCCAATTTTAGTTTTCCTTTTCTTATCTCGCTTGAACACCGTCCGACGATAGAAGCTTATTTTTTTCATGATTTTCAAGTGCTCAAAATATAGACTTGTACAGTTTTTCGACCACCCGAGAAACGTTTCTAAAATTCTAAAGTGTATCACCCCACCCACTATCCGCTTCAAATTGTTTACAAAGAAGTATCTGTATTCAATGAAAACTAACATAACTGCTCATAAGAAGGTTCCCTCGGATACTTCATAAATATTGACACGACGACCCTCAAACTTTATAACTACCCTCCACAGTTACGTTTAAGTTTGCAGTGAATATAGCCCGCCGCTTAGTGTAGCGTCACGTAGCTTGAAAACGCAGTCCTTTGTACAGCTGCGTAGCTTCTTGTATATTATGCGTAGCGCTCTTGTAGCACCGTAGCTACGCAGCGTGTCGCTACGTAATAAAGTTATCCGTCCTAACACAATATTTTGATGCGTTCTCTCACACGGGTGGTTTATTGCTTTACTTTCATTCGGATCAATGAAATAAACTCGAGCCGGTATCGAATGTAGAATTGAGTTTCAGTCACTCAATCATTTGATACTTCTTTGCATGTTTATAATGTCTAAAGTCGAATGTGTTGGAAGCCGATTGATTGAGTTAATTTTGTTTCAGGTACGTGTCGTGACATGAAGGAGACTTCCATCTTCGTGTGTCTGATGATTAATAGAAATCTTTCGCAAACCCTAAGCCTAAAGTTGAGACGTTAATGTCAGCTAAAGGTAGAGTAAAATATGCTCCCGCTGCGTTATTACG
This sequence comes from Agriopis leucophaearia, assembly GCA_949125355.1. Lineage (NCBI taxonomy): Eukaryota > Metazoa > Arthropoda > Insecta > Lepidoptera > Geometridae > Agriopis > Agriopis leucophaearia. Next base: position 4,063,360 of record OX421262.1, read on the forward strand.
GGTAAGTGATTTTTACGAGCGGAAGTTCCGCTTCATACACGAGGGCCACATAACGAACTTCGCTTTCGGCACTTGATAACGAAAGATGTAATTTTTCCTTCGTAGTAAAAATGTGAAATTTACGAGGCCGCCCGAATCCTTCCCACCGCTGGGAAATAACCACTCCGAATTTCGCCTCTACATAATTAAAACGACAAATGTCCGGCATTATTGAGGTTGGTCCAAACCGGCCAACGTGTGGTACCGCCAGCTTACAGCCAATGTTGGTTGGACTACTCAAAGCGGATATTGCAAAGTCAGGGTTATATGAATGGTATAATTTATATCTCAATTTCGGAATATTGTTATCCATTATTGTTAACGTGTTTTATAATGACGGTTGGTGGAATGTTTTTCCACACAATTTATTGCAAACACAAATAGGTTACAATGCAAACACTGTGATTTTGCCTTTTGCGTTAGTTGTAAACTGTGTTGCAAAAGGCAGCATCTTCCAAGCGCGTGGTGGTAAAAAAAATTGAAATTAAAGATAGTAAAAAAATACATGTATACGAGGTGTAACATAAAGGTGTGTTATGTATTTAGCATAATCAGCATTTTAAATAGTCCACTGCTGGACTTAGGCCTACAAGGCCTATGGCCTACGCCTAAAAGGCGATTGGGCCATATCTGACCCAGTTGCAGGGTGGTGGATTCACATACAAACAGCCATTGATTTTCTTCTCCATAGGTATACAGGCTTCGTTACGATGTTTCCTTTCATCTAAAAGCCAGTGGTATGAAAATCCGTACATAAACTCCAAAGAGCTCATTGGTACGGGCCCGGGATTTGAACCCGTGACCTCACGCTTTTAAGTCTAGCGGTCTCCCAATAATATCGTATATCTTAACGAGGTTAATAAAAGAGCGTTTAACAATGGCGCTGCTAATCTAACTTTGATGCAAATTAACAACTAAAGCTGTTAAAAAATAAAATTTTAACTACACTATCTGCATAAAATGGGCATGAGTGTAAATTTAATTGATATGAAATTATATTTTCATTAATCAGGACCCTCCAAGTAGAACCTTCAAGTAAAGTTATATGATTATTTACGTGATATTTACCGTGGTAAGGTTGTGGAAGGAGCTCCCGATATTCCCCCCACAACCTTACCACGGTAAATATCCCGTAAATAATCATATAACTTTAGTGAACAACCGTGATAGTTTAAAACAGTGTAGAACCTTCAAGGACCTTGTGGACCCTCAAGTAGAATTTGTTATCAATTTAATTCAAAAGTACGCTGAAGCTTATAAGAAAACAAACTTCAACATCATGTGAATGTCAAGACCATCCAACTCCTTCGACCACTTAAGAACAGAAAATACGGACTGAATTGAGAACCTTTCTCCTTTTTTGACGTTGGCTAAAAATTAGTTCAAGTTTCTAAAGAACACATAAAATAAATCTTGCAGCAAAAAAACTAAAATAACGCTTTAAAGTTGCTAATCCTGCAGATCCTGTTGAGGTAAATTGGACAAACTACTTAAATTATTGCATTGTCATACATACATACATACATACATACAAACATATACATACGTACATACATACATACATACATACATACATACATACATACCAAGCTAATAAAAGCGTGTTAAAAAGGGTCTTTCCCCTAATAGTACAACAATAAACGTGTTATTGGACACATTCTTAGTTTTTATAATTTACCGAAGATTAAGTTAGGTAGTAGACCAGATCCACCGGAGGATAGGCAGCAGCGTCCTAATAGTACACGGTGAACGTACTGCGATCCCCAAGCCGCCTGCCAAGCGTGGGGATAATGGCAACACCCCTCTCAATGAGGGATGCCTTGTCCAACAGTGGACGTTATTTGGCTGATGATGTGTGTCATGTGAAGTTAGGTAGTTAGTAGGTAATTTGTAATTAAATTAAGGGGTGTCTTAATTAAACTGTACGCATATTAAGAAAAAAAACCTTATTTGTATGTTTTTTCCAATCAACGTTACGGCTAGACGAATTGGAATGAAATTTGGTAACCAGGTAGCTTATATCTTAGATTAACCAGGTAGCTTATAACTTGTTAATTAGAAAATTATACGGTTTCTGTAGAATTAGGAGTGAAACCGCGGGGCGCTGCTAGTGTTAAATGCTGCACTACTAGCTCATATTTAACCTACTGCAGACACGAGGTTCTCAATTCGGACCTTTTTTTTAATACCAAAAATTACCAGATTTTTGGAGAGCATTATTCACGTATTCACCATACCAGCTAAAATTATCGATATAAATATATTTAATTAGTCGCATTTTTACACATCTAATACACTCATCTGCCTCCCCCTCTTCATATCGAGTACATTCAATAATACAGTAATACCCCCTATTCCCCTTTTATGGTGACAGCATGCGGTTTGCCGGTAATGAGATGCGTATTGACACACGCCTAACACAATACAATGGAAAGTAAATTTTACCTCTATTAGATTAGGTCGAATTTGCTGTTTACTGGAATTTTGGCTACTGTTTGCTAAACGTAAAACATTGATCGAAAATTTCCAATATGTTCCGATTAATTTTTAACCGTTAAATGAGTAGGTACACACAATAACTAATAATTAGTTTGTGTTGGACCATCGCATTGGCATCATCAGCAGCAAGAACACGTCCACTGCTGAAAATAAGCTTCTCGCTAAGAACTCCACACTGATCGACCACCTACTATTTGCATCCTATGTATATAGAATATTTGCATCCACTGGATGCCCACGACTCTCACGATGTCGTCATTTCATTTAATTGGAGGCCTTGCGTTTTCCATTTCGTGGTCTTCACTCTTTTTTATGCCATAGGTTGCAAACAAGCAGACGGACTGCTTGATGGTAAGCAGCCACCGTCACCTATGGATACTTGTAACACCAGAGGCATTACAAATACGTTGCCAAACCGTGTACTCAAGCAGCTTTCTTCCCCGTGGTTATCGGTTTTTCGAATATCTTGTGTTACACTAATAAATTATTAACATTCATCACGTTTTAATATTTAGAAAATCTACCATGATGGTGACCAGAACCCTATTTTTGCAAGTTTGAAGTCTCAACGCTTTGACGCGGTGCCTGGTAAAAGTAATCTCTTTTCGGTTGACGCTAGATGAAAATATTTTTATACGCGCTGATAATGTTCAATTAACCATATTATATTCTAATAATTTTTTTTTTGCTTTTAATTTCTACAAAAGCCAGATCGAAATTTAAATAAAATCTTTGATACTTCACCTCCTTGGTTGCCATGTTTCGGAGCAAAAACTTAGTTCCATTTTTTAATAACATGACATTATGAGTTTTCATAATTATTTATCTAGCCTGCTAATCCTTAAAATAAAATAAAATATTAAATTATTGAAATAATATATTAAAATACTGGCAAAACGTCCCGTAATGTCAGTGCTGCTTGAAATACAACATCTCCTTACCGTCCCGTAGAGCGCCGGGACCGGTAGAGTATGAATCGGAAGCGAATCAATTTGTCCTTTGTGAGCACCGGAGAGCGAATATTTTTGCATTAAAACCAGGGAACGTTAATGCAAATGTGGAAAGTAAAAGAAATCTTCAAAGTAGAGTAGCACTTCAGTTTTATTATTTAATCCAGATTGGGTCAGAAAATAAAGCTAAAAACGGTGACTATCTTATCGACTATAACGGACTCTTGCATAAAACTCAAACACTACGGCATCGTCGGAAAATCATATGAGGTACTTACGGACATGATGCGGGGGCGCTCTCAGGTGGTCGACGCTGGAGATGGCTGTAATAAGTCAGACCCGCTGTCGGCAACCATGGGTGTCGCTCAGGGATCGTCGGTCTCGAACATAATGTTCTCCCTCTTGTTGATCGACTTACCTGATGCGGTCACGTGCGCTGACATATTTATGTATGCGGATGACGTGGCGCCATCATCACAGCACCTAACACAGACCAGTTAGAGGAGAACATAAATGACGTAATGGCTAACCTCGACGGATGGTTTCGTGGCAATGGCCTGGCGTTAAACCTGAAGAAGACTCATTTTATTCACTTCTGTCTCTCAGGTCATGCCACGAAGCCAATAAAAGTCATGTTAAATGGTATCAGGGTTGAACAGGTAGAAAGTACTTCCTTTCTCGGGTTTGAGATTGACCGGTGCATGACGTGGGAGCGCCACATTCATAAGGTGTGCGGCAAAGTAAGCAGTGCGTGCTTCGCGCTCAGGCGGGTGTCCCGAGTGGTGTCCGCGGACGTGCCTCGCGCGTGCTACTTCGCCACGGTGCACTCCAGTTTGCAGTACGGTGCTGAGCTGTACGGGTGCGCAGCCGACTGGAAGCGCGCTTTCCGAGCGCAGAAACGTGCTGTCGGAGTCATCGTGGGCGTGTTCGACGCACTTCTGTGAGACCCTATTTTAAAGAGCTCTGCATACTCACATTACCCGCCATTTTGATCTTCCAGGTGGCAGTGTATGTGAGAAATAATCTAGACCTGTATAACCAGCGCGGAGAGAATCACTCCTGCTGCATACGGAACGGCAATAACCTGGTCGGTATCCCACGCTCCCTGACGAAACCCAGCAAACTGACCCACGTTATGGGTCCGGAGGTATATAATATATTGCCGGATTTAGTAACAGCTGCTCCGAGTGTAAGCTGCTTTTAAAGCAGACTCAAGCCCTGGCTTATTGAGCAAACGTTCTACGACTTCGATGAGTTCACGAAATTAGGCGCGAATAAAATAAGATAAAAGATTGAATAAACTAAATACATATAGAAATACATATAAATGTACCTATAATATATATTTTTAAGTAAGGACAATTGACATGCTTATTGATTCGTAAATTTTTGTTGTATTGTTTTTTTATTTTTATACAATTTATATCTTATAATCAGAATTGACATGTAAATTTATATTTATGAATAAATGACTTTGACTTTGACTTTGAACTTTAGTATTTTTATTCAGAATTGCTTATTTGAATTAGGTTAAGTTATTTGTATACGAAGTAACTTTTTTTACCGCAACGGGTTTTTTGTTGTTGTTTGACATGTAGACGGAGTAACTATGGTATAGTTAATTTATAGATGTTTGAATTTGTATATAATCCTATTTTATATGTAGAAAAGTCTGATTAATAGTATTTTTTCGTACGAAAACGAATTTTAATAACAAAAAAAGTTTTACAACGAGCATGGCATAGGTTTAAGCGTCGTGCTAATTTTAGCGTTTCGGTAAAACTTCACCCGGTAGATATTTAGCATTTTTACCTAAATGACGATTACGTTAAAACCACTGAAAAGAGAAGTAAATAGAACGGAAATGAGAAGGAATATCTGTCACCTGTACCCTTAGTACAAGATTTGATAGTTTTCGAAAACTTTTTTCGTTTTCGTTATGTTCCATACATTGCTGGGCTGAAAGCTAAACGAAAACTTATTCCGTAATTGAGTGAAGCAACCTATACTGTCGATTACTACAGGTACAGGTTCCTCCGCGTTTCCGCTGAAGGCGCTTTACTAAAATGTATAGAACAATACGAAAACGAAAAAAGTTTTCGAAAACTATCAAATCTTGTACTAAGGGTACAGGCATTATGACAGAACTTTGATTGAACATTCTTATTTAGATCAACGCGTCGAACTCCGCGTCACAGTTGCTAACTGATTTCTAATGACTGACGTTTCGTTTATATGGGTGCAACTGGCTACAACATTTTTTTTACAGAAATGTCTTGACAGCCGTTCTAATTTAAACATAAAAATATATTCTGTGGTTAAACTAATAGACGTTGTATATAGATAGTTTTCAATATGACTGATTTTTGATGGTAAATTCGAAAAAGCCTTAAATAGAGAATAAGAATCAAACAAGAAAGAACAGAGTCGGTAAAATGATCCACCCATAATATCGGGAGTCTTTAGATGATTCTCAGGAATCTCCGCTATTACAGTTATTCCTCGTAAGACTGCAGGCGTTGTTACAACCATTTCTGTACAGTATATTGCATTATTTTCATACATTCTAACAGGCGCTGTATACGCACTCGCACCATCTGGCGGCGAAATTTATGAAAACGATATATTACACTTTGTAGCGCGATAACAATATTCGACGGGTTTTTTCTACATTTTCGTATGGCACATGCAAACCGTCCGAAATAAGGGAAATTGATTATTTTGCCGGTTCTTCAGTTACTTAGGTTGAATTTGTAAACCTAGTTGAAACAATGCAATGATTTTACTACAGGGTCTCATTTTTTCCTAATGAGAGGGTTTTCGTTTCGCACGTCTTGTGCATTTGCCACACGCTTTGTGTCAAGTATTGAGCAATCTTCAAGTTTAATGGAATATTGTCTACGTTTTGCCTTAGTCAAGTGGTGGAGAATTTTACTTGAGGATTTTATGAAGTTTTGGAAACAAGACGAAAAGACACGTTAGACCTCGTTATTTCACTCGCCTACATTATGCAGATGCCTATGAGAAAAGACAACGTTTCCAGCAAAATTGGCATACCAAGATTCAGTAACTGATATCTCAAGACGAGAGAAGCGAAGTGCCACGCAAATTTTTGTCAATTTAAATGTATAAGTGGTGCTTGTATTTGCTATGTATAACAACTTTTTCGTTTCAGATTTCAATTGTATTAAAATGTAAGTGTAAGAAACTGCCATTCCAAAAAACTCCTACACAGATCCCGCAATTCTTTCATGGCATTGTAACACGAGTCAATTTGTAATGTTATCCGCCACAGTGGCGGTCCTTGTTTACACTTTGGATGAGCTACTGCTCGACGGCAAATAATCGCAATCGCCAACCAGAGCACACAATCTTGCAGAGAAACAGCTTTCTAAATCATCAAACACATTCAAACTTCTCTGAACGTTGCTCGCACATTGCCACACATGTAGTGATGCCAACTAATCCATAGAAAAATAATCGAGGGTTTAGCTAGACAACAAGGGTCTAAAATTTATCACGTGATTATTTTTATCAAATATTACACTAGATAAGACATGTAGATTTGTGGTTGTTTATATTTATTTATTTAGACTAGCTGACCCACAAGACTTTGACATATCTAAATTTTAATAAAAAAAAATTAAGTTATGATCTTGAGTTCATGCACAAATCCCATAGAAAAAAGACGTTCCGAGCTTGCGAAATTCAAAAATTTGCCGGGATACATCTCTCCTTTTCCTTTCCAAAAAAATCTAATTTGGACTATCACGAACATTTTGAAACAAAAATAGGTAAATCGGTTTAGCTGTTCTCAAGTAATATACTTACCAACGAACATTTTATTTTTATTTACATAGATAAAAGCTAGTAAGTTGTCTAAGCTCTGTTTTTATTATTTTAAGTATCACGGTTATTGTTTTCTGTTTCGAGCTCTGTAGAGTTGTTTTTCTGTAAGTTTTCTACTTTGAGCACCACAAAGCCCTCCCTCGTCTCCCTCAGTCCATGAAACGATCCGTATTGTCCATTGTCTGTTTACTCGGGTTATTAAAACGGCAGCTAGATTTTATAATGGCGAGGCGAAGTACGAATTCAGTACGTACCAATCCTACGGGGGAGAGGGATGTTAATCTTATTTGTTGTTCGCTTAATGTTGCTTCTATAAACAGTGGTTGTTTGTTTTGTTGAATAATACTCTCGCGTTGAATCGCAATGTGGTCGTGTCGACACGCCGGCGTCTGCCATTACAATGTTCTGGCGAACGATAATAAAGCTTATGTTATCGAAAGCAAATGAAATAGTACGCAAATTGCAAGTTATTAAAAGTGTATTGTACTGTAACTACTTAATTCTTCTTAAACTAGTAACAGACAGGTCAACATGGCTGACTGACGTCGGCCAACGAGAGAAAAAGAAAGGGGATTTATATTCTCACTCTTTCTCTCCCGTTGGTCAAACGGCGGTTCGTCAGCCAAGATTTACACGTATTTATTATTTATGTTACGGCTATATTAGGGTGACGCATCTACTCAAAGTATACTAAATCAGACCAGAGGGATTCTCTCTCTCTGAAAGGAGGCCTGTGTCCCAGCAATGGGAAAATGAAAGGCTGATAATGATATTGATTGACCCAAAGTAACTCCGATACTAAAAGACGCCACTTCTTTCTGGCCTGTGAAGTGTTCTACCACAAAACGATGCCCTAGAGCTCACAAGTGTCCTCCGTCATATCTCTCCAGCAGTACCGGGGTGCCCGACCGGTCGTCACCCCCTCAGGTCGGTTGTCCCAGGGGACCACTAAACGCTTGTTTTTCTGCTCGATCTTCTATCATTATTTCTCCGTGGCTGTGTCAGCGAACTCTGTAAGATTACGTCTCAGCGTTGATGTTGGTCAAAGCTAGATCTTCAATTTCAGTTTTATTTTGTTCAGTTATTTTTAAATTAGCAAATTTTAACCAATTAGCGTTTATTACCTTTTACACCTTGCAGTTTTGCCCGCAACGCCTTAGTTTCCGCATTTTGAATATACAAGTATAACCATATCCAACCCAATATGGCGGACTACCAAAGCCAGTTGACCAGTTTTTTTTATGTACCTCCATGATACGGGTTTCAAATGAAAGGGTTTGCTGAGACGAATAAGTAAAATAAAATGATGTCACACTTAATTCAATATGGCGGACGCCCCAAGATGGCGGAAAACATTTTCTTATCTACCATCATGATGTGGGTATCAAATGAAAGGGTTTTCTAAGAAGAATATATATAAAAAACATGTTTTTTTAAAGTTTTTTTATATATTTTTATTAAACAGTTGATATTTCCTGACCAAATTACCAAAGACAATGACCAAATCACCTGACCTAAACGAAATATCAACAGATTTTTTTAAAAGACAGACGGGGGAAAACCTGTATTGGAAAGCTACAAATATAAACAAACTACAATAATCCTTAAGAAACCTTGACAAAAGCAGGTTTTCAATTAATAGGAAGCTGTCAATGCGGCCTACATCAAAAGCTCAAAGAAACAAGAAACATAAATCATTGTGCGCCGTTTCAGGAACAATGCAAACGGAGCCTAGCCTAGCATTCATTGGCGTTAAAAACGTCGATATTCCTAGATAATATCAATTACTTGAGACTGGGGGGTATAGAGGGTGATTGCAGAAAGCGCGGGGGGTGATAGCACTCCTTTAGCACAGATCATGTAATAGCTACACGGCTTTTGTCACAGACTAACGTTAGGTACCATCTCTTTTGTTCTCGAGTTCGGACTCTATGGCGTACCTACTTCATCTTTTCAACGGAAACTCGCGGATAGAGATCTAAAGTGATTATTCTGTCTATAATGCCGTGTACAGAGTTAGGAACGAATGCGAGCGAACGCATACGAAAGTAGACGCATACAACACTATATACAACACGTTCGTTTGCCGTCGTTGTTGTGTCCATACACAGCCTTCTCGCTTGCCGACATTTGGCGAGCATTGACAAACGCGAGTGAAATCTTCGTTCTAGCACGCTCGCTTCCACAGGTACGCCCTGACCAGCAGTCACTTTGTCAATAGAAAAATCGTAGGACTGCACGTCAGACGTGAAAACTTAAGTAGTAATTCACCTATTCTACGAGAGATGGCGCTGTTTTGAAATACACGATACAGGGTTGTGTATTATGTATTCTGTGACAGCGTGACGACGACGCGAATTCCATGATTTTTTTTTTCACCCAAAAAGTGCAGCATATAATTCCGATCGATTACTACCGAAGCTCACCAATGTATCGAATGTTTTCCTCTTACAGCAACATTTGCAACGATTTGGATATTTTCAATACTATATCAAGCAAAATCAAACAACATTGTAATTACTTTCTTTCATTTTAAGTAGGTATTCATTATTAGTGCATGAAGTTTTCACTTCTAGAAGATCGTTTACCATGATTACTATAATATTATTATGTATTTAAGATATCGAATTTGAAGATGGATACGGCCAGTTTAGTGACCCAATATAAATAACGAGATTTATATAAATATCCAGCGTACCACATTTTTGTCCCTATTATGACGCCACTAGAGCAATTTAGTGATACGCATATTTCTCCATACACACGGCCTTTTAGAATTTTTACAGTTCACTGTGGCCAATTTGACATGTTTGTACTGACGTCTGACGTACTAATGCTAAGACGAACTGAATTATGTGGAGTACAAGCTGGAGAATTTATCCAACTTAAGACAGGCCACAGTCACGTAAGTATATAGGTCAACTCTTGTTGTCTACCTTGATAAAGTTCTGTGGTCCACACAAATGAACAAACAAAGGTGTGCTCGTTCGCTCGTGTTCGGTAATGTTCATTCGCGTTCGTTCTCTTGATTACGCGGCATAATACGTCTTTAGTTCTTGGAGAAACATTGATAAAGAAAGAAAGAGCTACGGAATGGAAAGGGTTGAGGCGTCAATTAAATGGAGACTCGCGTTTACGCAGTCGCGTAAATTAAAACTTAAGCCCGTTTTCGTGGCGTGATTTCTTTTTGTTCTTGTTTTCATTTCATTAGCGTTTCCTTATTGTTTACGAGGAGAGAAAAAGGAAAGGAATTTATTTAACAGTTGGGACTTTGTTCAAAAACTAGAGATGAAAAAAGTTTAGAGAACGTTAATTAGTCTTTTATTTTAATACATATTAACATCGTGATACATTGTAATCATTCCGCTTTGGTTGTTAGTAAGGAATTTCTACTAGAGTATGTTGGCCTTGGCAATAAAGATTTAAGGAAAGTTCTTACAATGCTTTCTTGAACTTAAGTTATAACAAGATGACCAGGTAATATTATTAGGGCAATTTCGACCTTTATCAAGATAACCAGTATAATCTGGATCTTTATCAAAGTGATCAGGAGAAATTTAATAACTAAGATGTTCAGAACAATCTTGATTTCCATCGAGGTGACCAGGACAATCTTTAAGTACTTACTATATTTAAGTTTTCTACTAAGAGGTCTATGTCAATCTTCTATCAAGATATATTGATTAATATTGGTCTCTATCAAGATGGTCAGAACAATTTTGATCAGTATCAAAATGGTCAGAACTCTTTTAATCTCTATCAAGATGAAGAGGACAATTTTTATTGGGATTATTTTTGAAACAAACCGAAGATACAAACTTTCAATTTAAGTGTTGTGTAGTACACTGATTTTCGGCTTTTCTCTTCTAGCCGCTGCCAGCTGTCTTACGTTTATCGTCACTCCAATGAGTCTCAGGGCACCCTACGCTACGTTTGCCGATTCGTGGTCTCCACTCTAAAACACATCTACCCTAATGGTTATTGGTTCTGCGATAGATATAATTACTATTGTATAGTATTGTGTCATGATTATAATTTCACTTTAATGTCAATTAAATATCAATTTGGATTGTCTTTAGATCTTCAACGGTTACGGGCAGTTTTTCTAGTATAAGTTAGCTTGTATTTTGTTTGGTTAATAAAGGCACTAGCCAGTAAAAAATACAGATGTAATAAAATATCAAATGCTAGATCATTATAGCGTGGCTCTATATTATATGTATATATATGTTATACGTATTATATGTTATACGTGGCCCTATACGACATTAAATTTGGCTTCCTCTTTATTTCGTATGCGTATAAAAATGGTAAGCGTAACCTAGATACAATAATCACATAAACTTTTATTTAAAAAATCTGAAGGTGCATTTTCAGTCTCCAGTTAAATTTTCCCCGTTACGACTGGCTTGCAGTTTTACCCACATAAACTGTGTAACTGTGTGACAGTTTATCTCCCCCGGGGGATGCTCGCTTCATTGCGCCGTGTCGGCGGCTTCGGCCCGTGCATCCTGGGGACCTTGGGATGCTGATGAAGACAGCCCAGGAGGGATATAGTGGGGATATTGATAATAACGTGAGCTTTAGTGTTTATTTTTGTAAAGGCCATTTTGTTAACAAATGAAGTAAATAGAATAGGATAGAGTATTAAAAATTACGCTACAAAACCATAAATATTCATCAATCTATCGGATTATTTATACTCGGCCCTAATTATGTATTTTTTATTCAGTAATACCTTTGTACCAGTAATTTTAAAATTGCTTGCGTTTGACCGCCAACTCGCCTGGGCCCTTATTCTGCACGGGCCAAACGCGCTTTATCGAGGCGCGTTAAGTTAACCGCCAAAAGTTGAACTTTATTTCTTAAGCAATAGAGGCCAACTTTTTTAGGTAAACTTAACGTGACCACGATAGCGCGTGTTTGCCCGTGTGGAATAAGGGCCTTTATGTTAAGCGATGACGCGGTCTACGATGGAGCACGCTTGCCTAGAAGAAACTGATTCACTCGATTCGATTTAGGTCAGATGCGTTCGCACACTCCACCCTACCTTACCAAATCTCCCTTGTTTGAATAATCTGAAATATCGGACCATATACAGTCGTTAGAAATAAGTCCAACCACCTCAGTAACCAACCCTCCAAGTGCAGATAGTATTGTTCAATCAGTGTTTGTTCTAGAAAGGTACACCCAAGGGTCTTCAGCGCAAACAATCCAAGAGTGCACTAGCAGGATTCTGTTAGAGATTCGTTAACAGCTAATTAATGAATCCTTGGATGAATTAAACAGGGAATGTTTTTGTATGCTAGCGATCTCATAAAATATATTTTTAGGGTGCCGTACGGGGCACTCGCTACTGAGCCCACGCTCCCTGTCTGTCTGGTCTGCCCGTCCGTCCGTCCGTCCATACGTCCTTCCTACTTTTAACAAAAACGATAACATGGACACGTTTTTGAGGCATTAGGGCAATCTTTACACAAATACTTTGACCCGTCAAAACTTAAATGCATGTTAAATAAAAGCTTGTAAAAAGATGCCTTTTTACAAGTTTTTATTTGACGTGTTTTGCTTTACTAGTATAGGTCAATTCTTGCAACTGAATTTTAAAATAGTTATCCCCAACCAATTAAGCTGAAATTTGCAAACACGTTTAGTTTGTATGGCAAAGCATGGTTAGCTAATTGATATCATTAAAAATCCCATATGGCAGACTTCAAAAAATGGCGAGTCATTTTATGCACCCCTGTGAAACGAAATAAAAGCGTTTGCCGAGTAGAATACTAAATATAAAATGACGTCGTACTAAATTCAATATGGCGAACACCAAGAATCTTGTTTAAAAAAAGTTTTTTTTTTATAAAAATTGCAGTGTAATTCTACTACATAAAGGACATGTAGTAAACGAAACAAACAAAAAAAAACTTTTCCGTGACCAAAAATACTGGCTTTGGCGATTAGGAGTTGTGTGAAAACTAGGCACTTAGCTGGCATTCTAAGGGAAACATCAAAAAGTAAAAAAGGTCGGTTCATTAGATTCACAAAAGCGGTTTGGTGACCATGTGAATAATTATGTACTCAAGTTATAAATTTAAGGTTTGAAGAATTTAATCACTGCATTGTCCTTACCGAAGTGTCGTCTTCCGACCTTTTCTCAATATCAAAAGTAGGCCAGTGGCCCCTACCTCCGACTGCGGGGCCACCAAGGGCCCCCGAGACTACAATTTGCGTGCATTTTTAAAGGCGACCCTCTACCGAAGGGAATGCGAAATGCTGAGATGCCGTGCCGCCGATACGTGAGGACGAAGGGATAGTGTCACTGAAGGTCGCAATATTTGCCAGGTTTTCGTTTCGATATAAGTAAAAACGTTTTCTGCTTTAACTTAAGTCATCATCATTATCAGCTGTATATAATATCACACTGCTGAGACACAAGCCTTCTCTCAGAGAAAGGGAGGATGTGCCCTAATCCACCATGCTGGCCCAGTGCATGTTTATGAATTTCATAATTATAATATAATTATGGTCTTTAGTCTTCCCGTGAACATGGTGCATGTAACTGCGCCGAAATATCGGGAGCTCCTTCCACAACCATACCACGGTAAATATCCCGTAAATAATCATATAACTTTAGTGAACAACCGTGATAGTTTAAAATATCGTCTAATCTAATCTTTACACCGTCTGTTACACGAAAAACAAATAATCCAAAACGCAAGCTAAATGTATTTGTTGAGTAGTTCTGTTAAGATTTTGTATTTTTATTTTATGATACTGGTAATTGAGTATGCCGAAATATGATGCATTAATAAGACAAAGCTAAAACAGCTTAAACTAATTTCAAAAGTAACAAGCGAGCCGTAAAACTCTCACAAAGTCTCTCGCAACAGCTAGTAAAGTTGAAGCCGCCTTATGCAATGTATGCAAGGAGTTATTAAGGACGGCTTTAAGCAACAACGACGACGACATCTAGAGCGAGTCTGGGATGGTGTTATGTAAATCAAGATATTCATAAACATAATTTCGTTTCGGGCAATTGCGCTAGTTTGTTTACTCTCAAAGATGGCAAATATAATTATGTATGTTGCATAAATGAGATAGTTTCATCATAGATTTGACGGCTTTCCTAAGAAACGTTAGTAAAATTACGCCTAAAACCTTCGACCAAAATAAAATGAATGGACGGGCCCAGTAGAAGCGCATTTTTGAAGATTACAAAATGAGCGCCAGCTCTCATTTCGTTTCAGTCGGTCTCTAGCCGTAGGAAGTGAAACACGAGTCTATTGTTACGCGATAACGAAACATCTGACAAAATTATGAATTCGTATGCTTTACCGAAGTGTAAATACACAAATAAAACCGATATCTATTTTTTGTAACAAATATACTGTACATTTTTATAATTAGGTGTTGAAGTATATGTCCGACGATTTTGACTCGTTTTTACTAGTCAAGTTCAATGGTTAGGGCCCGTCCATTCATTTTATTTTGGTCGAAGCCTAAAACAGCTCATCAACCTGCTGAAATTGTTACACGCGAAAACGAGTTTTTTTAGTCACGCTTGAAATAGAACCGGATGTCCCTAATTTTTACACTTTTCGTTCTTACTCATAATTGTTTCCAAAACTACTCGTCTGTTTGGATATTCTTTGGAAAATATATTTAAATAAGAATTGCCATTCAGCGTGGTAATGCCACCAGGATGATGGGTACGCTGCCAACTGTAATAGGCTTGAGCATTTGGATTGTCTCTAGACCTTCAACGGTCTATGGACTGTCTTACCGTTTTTATAGTATTAGTTAGCTTGTATATTGTTTAGTTAATAAAGACACCTGTCACATAAAAAAAAGTTATACAAATTTCTAATATCATTACCTACCTATTTTGCAAAAACACAGTATTTTATTCATTCAAAAAACGTGTTTTATATTTCAAAATACATATATTTTTTAAATCGAACGCGTAATTTTAAAATAATTATGTAATACGTTTGTATGAAAAGTATAAAAGTGACCCGACCTCTGGGATCTTAACTGATGTTTCTCAGTAAAGCCTTAAGAGTTACATTTCGATTACCAAGGTTTTAGTCACAAAATCTACCTGAAAGTAGGTGATAGTTCCGTAGTATTATGAAGGAAACATCTGGTGACATTAAATTCTTTTCGAAGGTATCCGAACTAAAAAATTGCCTTTTTCTAGGAAATACCAACTACTAAGTCTTAGTACTAGGATAGAGTTGATGAGATCACCAAAGATCTCTAGGCCCGAATTAGAGCGGTTGCTACATCTACCCCACAGAGCACAAAACTTGCCTTCTAGGCCTTCCTAAGCCCTCCTGAATTATGAATAGTTTAGAGATAAGATATGTAACATGTAAAAGCTCTAAGCGCACTAGGCGTAGTTTGATTTCTTCGTACTTGGTGAGCATTATTAACTTAGTACAGTAAATGTAAAATTGACTGTAGCGTTCAGATAAGTCAAAATAATTGAAAAATACGGGCTCTAACATAAAAACGTGTTACGTAAGTGTAAGAAAAAATAATTTTGTCCTCATACAAAATGGACCACGTAACTTTTTTCTCGATTTTACCAAATAATGGCTGCAGCCGTTTTTGATGCGTATCGTCGGTGCTGCATCCATTTCAAATAGATCGCTGGCAGTACCAAATGTTGATCTTCACATCCAGTAGCACGTGAAATAACAAATCTGTGTTGCACTATTACACACTCTGAGACTATCCGATATTCCTAACATTGCAAATACCTTGTACTAACCATGAAAGTGTATTAAAAGCGTGGGACTCCCGGTGTCCCGCTAACGCGCCGCGTGTCACCGCAAGGCCTCTAGCCTCAGGTGGAGGAAATGAAATTCCTGCTCCGATCTCGACCGCTGTCACCCGCGACACGGGCTCTAGATCCTCTATAACTACCCTCGTAATACAACAACATAATTTTATATAACTTTATATATAAGTATAGGACAATATAGCGCTTGTGTTGTTCAACGTTTAGGCGCATAATTAAGATGGTTTAATGCCTAATAGGCATGTGTCCTATTGTTTCATTACAAATTTATAACAGGCTAGGGAACGATATAAATAAATACTTTGCGCATAGTGCAAAAATAAAAAAATGGCTGATACATTTTTGAGATATAAGCGTAAAGTTTTTCGTGAGGATAAAGAGCGGATGCTCTATCCCTCTCCCAGAAAGCGTATAAGGCATTTGTATGGCACGCGCACTGGGTAACGTATAATGTGCTATTATGTGCGTTCTCTGTCTATGATGGCTAAAAAGCTCTTGTAGGTGTTAGTCTTATTTTCAAAACAAAAAGACTTATGAAAGGTTATCTATCTATACATATAATAAAAATGTAGAGATAAAAAATCTGTAATTGTGATATATATTTAAAAAAACCCAGGGCGTCTTAAATAAGCAGGCCTAGTACGGGCTATCGAAAAATTGTCTTTCCGCCGCTTTTACCCACGCGTAGACGCGACAGAGCTAGAATATGGATACATTTGTCTCTTTCTAGCGTAATAAAAATGGTGGAAAGACAGTCTGTCCACGGCCCGTGCTAGGCCTGCTGGAGCTGAACACGGTAAGACAGTTTTTAGAATTTTTGTTTGTTTGTCACTCACATCTCCTAAACCACTGAGCTGATTTAAATGTGGTTTTCTGAATATGCTAACCTATGTCCAGGTATACTCACAATGTTATATCATTCTAGAATAATATAATAAAACTTGCATCCGTGCGAGGCCATGGCGGGTCAATAGTAATGAATAAACATATCGTTCACGATGTTTACTATCTATTGCCTACTCAGCTAAACAAGTAACCGCCTCATGAAAAGTTCCGCTAATTTCTTCCAAATTGTATAAAAGCTAATTCCTAAGTTGCCACTGAAATAATGTAATGCAGCTTTCAAGAGTTTAAACTTGGCGTTTGTAACTCAGTGCTCAAGTGCGAAGTTCAAAGTGCCGCCAAACCGCTGATGGCGTAAGTTTGGCGTACCTAAGTTTGGCGACAACTACGCGCGTTTGACGAGTGCGCGAATGGCACGCGCGGGATGGATATTTGCTTCACTTGCGCGAGTTTATTTGCTGATGGCAATTTGTTTGACGTCACTTTGTTATGACTTCTTTATTGTCTCGGTGTACTGTTACTGAGTGTTCGCAATTTATGGCGCCAGTACAGTTTCTGTTTATTTGCGTACGTGCTACTCTCATATTGACGGTGGCTCAATTTCTGACAGCCAAAGCTACACAGTATCTACCTAAATTAAATTTACAAACTCAAACCCAGTGTAATGTAATAGTTATGTAAGTTAAAATAAGAATCGCATTCAATTAAACTCTATACTGTAAAAATGAACGCACAGACTTTTTACCAGGTTAACGTTGTTCATCTTTCAGAGCGCCTGGTTAATGCGTCGCGTGACCAAAGTCCTCAACGCATAAGCATTGCTGCCATTTAACGTGGTAATGCCGCCAACATGCTGGGAACGCTGCCAAGTGATAGTGGGTTTAAGCATTTGTATTGTCTTCAGACCTTCAACGGTCTATGAGCAGTTTAACAGTTTTTGTGGTGTTAGCTTGTATTTTGCTAAGCACAATGCCAAGAATAGGGTTAAAGTAGTAAATTGGCATACATTATGTAGTAAGTTGTAAGTTGTTGTAATTACATCTGGTACAGAGACGTGGTCCTTAACTGTTGGCCTTTTGGAAAAACTCAGAGTCACACAGCGGGCAATCGAGTGAGTTATGCTCAGAGTTTCTTTGCGCGATAGGATCCGGAATGTGGATATTCGCCAAAGAACCGGAATCAGCGACATAGCTATTAAAATTTACATGTTGAAGTGGCAATGGGCAGGCCACATCGCTTGAAGAACTGATAACGGATGGGGAAGAAGAGACCACGAACCGGAAGATGCATCATAGGTGAGCCTCCCACTAGATGGACCGACGATATCGTGAGAGTCGCGGGCATCCAGTGGATGAAGATGGCAGGCTGCTATTCAGTTTGGAGTTCTAAGAGGGATGCCTATGTTCAGCAGTGGATATCTTCTGACTGATGATGATGATGATGTAGCAAGTTTGTGGCCAGCTTTAATGTCAGAGTTTTTAAGCAACCCTGGCTAAACGATAAAATTATCCGACAAACAGACGGGACCCACAATTGAATATGCCATCCGCCCCATAGTCCCATAGTAGGAACTATGCGCTCAGTTTTAAATTACACTCACGGTCATCAATGAAAAACCGAACGAATCACTCGTTGCATGACTTCGGTGCTCTTTTAGGAGCACTTAATCGAGCTACGCCGCGAGCGCTACTTAGTTAAGTAGGTACGTAGTATGCCTCTTCACTGTTTAGGGAGACTGAGTGTAGTGGCGGCGTCGGATAAACGTGTGAATTCGTATATATAACTCGAATTTTTAGTAAGACCCCACCCACACCTGGTAACTCGCTTTCGCTGGCATGTCAGCAGTAAGTTAAGACAGCTGGTGAGCGAGTTAAAGAACAATGACAGATCTAGAGCCACGGAACAATTATTTCAGAAGAAAACTAACTACTAGTAAGTATCTGTCCAAATATCCAAACAACGTGGACACTGTGGAAAATTTCTTTTTAACAGGTACAACTGGCACAACGGCGCCATAAACTCGAAATATAAAACTTAATTTCCTAACACAAACAAATGCCAATTGCGTCGAACTAAAGTAGCGCCAAGTAGCGCTATTATTAGAAGTTTATTATTTATAATTCTCAATATATAAAAAAACTTAAAATTAGTAAGCGCTTTAACAAAATTATTCGTATTATTTGAGCTGGTTCAAAAACTACTGAACCAAATTTAATTCCAAATTCCAAATTTTCTACACGACCATCTCGAGAGCTTTCTATACATAAAAAAAGAATAACGTAAATTGATTTACAAATAAGTGTTGTAGTAATTGAGAACCTCCAAAATCGGTTAAAAATAGTGATGTGTGAAATTTGTGATAGAATTCTTAGTATTTTCTGTTGCTACGCTTCGATTCTTGGTCTGCGTCTCGGTTCATTTTTTTAGTAGCACTTTAAAAGGCACTATCTAACAGCAAAACGTCGAACTACAACCCCAGCCCGTTGACAACTGAACCAACACAATATCAAAACGCCACACAATCTCAAAACACCACACAAAGAGTATTTGATGTCTCAATTCAACGGGTTTTAAAATAAAATCTATTTGAGCCCCGCTTTGGGATTGCGCGTTCGCAAACAAAATTGAAAATTGGCGACGCAAAATAGTGAAAGGTGTTAAGCCAAGCACGAACCACCGCCGGCATTGCATTTCGGATTCGGGATTTCACGTTTTTTTGTGAAGTGTCACACGATGATACGACAAACACAAAAGGATTTGGAAATGTTGACTCGATAAGTGATCTAAGCGAGTATGTGGCTCTGATGGTAAGTGGAAGTGTAGTAATTGAGTGAGTTAAAGTCGACACAAAGGGATTTGGAAATGTTGACTCGATAAGTGATAGAAGTGAGTATGTGGCTGTGATGGTAAATGAAAGTGTAGTAATTGAGTGAGTTAAAGTCGACACAAAGGGATTTGGAAATGTTGACTCGATAAGTGATCGATGAGAGTATGTAGCTGTGATGGTAAGTGAAAGTGAAGTAAAAAAAACTGTTTTACTGATGAATTTCTAGTGTAATTTCGCTTCTACAAAAGCAGAAAAAAGAAAGTAAAAGTAGAAGCAGAATTACACTAGAAATTCATCAGTAAAACAGTTTTGAAAATGGACTTCCGCAAAGTAACGCCTGATTCAATCAACGAAAGTGAAGTAATTGAGTGGGTTAAAGATACAAAGGGATTTGGAAATGTTGACTCGATAAGTGATCGAAGAGAGTATGTGACTGTGATGGTAAGTGAAAGTGTAGTAATTGAGTGGGTTAAAGTCGATACAAAAGGATTTGGAAATGTTGACTCGATAAGTGAGTATGTGGCTGTGATGGTGAGTGCAAGTGAAGTAATTGAGTGGGTTAATTGATCATTATTACAATAGATTTTTTAAGCTCATGAAATAATAACTCCAAAGATGGTTCTGGGTCCTTCCTAAACTTCAATTTCAGTTCCATTGTGTTCGTAAGTCTTCGAATTAAACTCTACCAGTTGTTAGTATCCGGGTGTTTCTACCTCGATTTCCCAACTTTATTTCGTTAATGAAATGGAATTCGGAGACTATTGTGTTCGTAACGAGATTTTTTGTGTCGTTTTTTTTGCTAGTTCTATAATACCGAGATCTATTTAAATAAAGGAATGAAATATAACTATAAATAGTACTTACGCACTTTACATTGTTCATACTTATGTAATGTTTAAAATAATTATCTATATTAAAAACCGACTTCAAAATTTGTTAACTTACACACTCGACCAAAAGTATTGCTATTGCTATATCAACAGACGCTCAAACAAAATTATTCGTGTTAATAGAGCTGGTTAAAGAACGACTGAGCCAAAGTTAATGAAATTGTGGGATTTCGTTGAGAGCTTTCTCTACATAATAGAGTAAATTGGTTCAAACATAAATATTGGAGTAATATTGTACAGTTGTACAACTGTGGTGTACAGCTTTACAATTGTGGTGTACAGTTTTACAATTGTGGTGTACAGTTGTACAATTGTGGTGCATAATTGTACACACATAAAAAACGAATCGAAGTTAAAACGGCCCTGCTGAAGTTGATTAATGGTAAATGACAGAAACTATACTCGGTATTTTTTTTTTATCTCTGACAGCTGCAGTAGATTTCTCATGAATGTTTCTTGAACCGGTTTTAGCTAGAAAACATCGCAATTTCAACGGAAAAGATCGACTTAAGTTAGCGACATCCGTAGTATAATCCCATAGTAAGCAAGTATACAAACCGCGGTGTGGGCACTACGACATTTACCGATACAGATAGTGTTGTATGTCGCAGTGACAACCCTGTATTTTTTCAAGATCAAGTGAGGACTCACCCGCGGTTTTCAGTAAGCTCGTGACCACAGCTATTGTACCTAACGTGGTCGAAACCTCTAGCGAAAGGTAGGTATACCTATTTTTCTGCATAGGCTGGTTATTTCGAATTGGTGGAGGTGACAGGTGACCGGAATGCTGGCGCCTACTTTGGCCAAAAAAATTTGTATTGCCATCCAACGTGGCAATGCTGCCAGCTTCCTGGCCACTTTTCCCTCCACTGAGGGGCTTTAAGAGGAGTCCCTTTTAATGATTTTTATTTGTGTATATAGGTAGGTAGGTAATAGATTAATTATTTTATGTTTAAGTTGATATTTAAGTTTATGTTAATTTTCTGTTTTTTAAGTTGTGTATAATAAATATATTCGTACACATTCATGCTGGTGTTTCAACCGCATTCGGCAGTATTTTCAAGGTGAGTGAGTGCGCGACCGTGTCTCGTTTTGCACTGTGAATTCCGTTTACTATTGCTAGGGGTTATAACGTAAGATTCTAGCTGGTACTCGACATAATACAGTGAAGTATTCAATAAAAATGTTTGTATTCAAATTCGTACAACATTTATTGGAGCTAAATAATTTGGACTGAGTATAATAAAAATATGAATGTCCACAGATTTATAAACAAATGTATAACATAGCATCATACATAATTCATTAGACATACATACTTATTTTATTTTATGTTTCACTCTTTATTGCTACAAATACATATTAAAAAGGTGATTCGTCTGCCCTTGCAAGTTGGTTAGAATTTTATTATAGTTTTGAAACTAAAAACACCTTTATGCGACTCGTCAAAATGAACCTAAAGTACCCAAACTCTAGGGTCATTACACTTGGTCAAGAGGCTCTGATTATGGAGATAGGGATAGAATATTGGAACTTCTGATATGGTTCTATAACTCGTTGAAACAAACGCAAACATATTCATAATATACAGCCTAAACTGGATGTGTTAAGTATAAGCTCTTGAAGAGTTCCGCTATCCACCTGGCTCCATCATCATATCAGTTCCATGGTTTTCTTCTTCTTTGTCTCGCCTCTAGTCCAAGACGGCGAGGTGGCGGTCAAACGCAAGCCCATTTAATCTAATAAATAAATATCTGGGACATTATTGCACACATGGTCATCTGAACCCAAACTAAGCAAAGCTTGTAATATGGCTGCCAGAGACTGATATACATAGTACATACATATATATTTTTATATACATACTTAAATAGATAAATATTTATTATTATATTGTCATTTATATCACATAATACTTGGAAAGCTTCAAATCGATACGACAATTAGAAATAGTTTAAGTACAATTGACTTCCAAGATTTGTGTACATAGAAAGAAAGAAAGAAAGAAAGAAAAATGAAAAGGGAAAGAAAGAAAGAGAGTTAAAAAAAAATACACTACTACAAGTTTTTATATTTCGAATGGATCCGTCTCGGCACAACGAATATCAGTGCCGATTTTCAGATGAACCCTTCAGTTATTGCATTCTAGTAAAGCTAAAAAGTTCATTATAAAGGTGATTAGTCTGCCCTTGCTAGTTTGTTAGACTATGTCTATCACGTGCATACTTAATGGCCGAAACGTAATAAATGCGAATTTAAAACTGTAATGGGAATGCAAATACGACGAATAAACAAGTACGTGTAACGGTAGCCGCGTGTAGGCATTAACTGCGTTTTATGGTTTTTTTAAGGTTAAATAACGCAGGTTCCCGACCCGAGGCTATTTATTATTTAGCTAAGGCTGCTCGGAATAAAGGCAATTGCGCACGTTAAGGCTCAATTCTGAAGTCGGGGTAATTGAATTAAGCCACATTCACAATAACACATAGAGATAATTATACAAGGTTTCGCGGAAAGGGTTTACTTAGCCAAAAGGGGTTCGTTATACTCACCATTATGAACGTTTACTATGAAATATATCTAACCATCCTCCCACTTTTATGGTGGAACGCTCTGCTATCCCCAAGCCGCCTGCCAAGCGTGGGGATTATGGCAACACCCCCCCAAATGACAGACAAAAGAAAACGACATCGTGAGAGTCGCGGGCATCCAGTGAATGCAGATGGCAGGTTGTCGTTCAGTGTGGAGGTTAAAGGGGGAGGCCTGTGTTCAGCAGTGGACGTCTTATGGCTGATGATGATGATATCTAACCATAAATTTTGTCGTGTGTAAATGATTATGATTGTTTTCCAAGTAGACATCAGACTAATACTATAAATGCCAGAGTGTGTTTGTTTGTTTGCTCTTCTTTACATTGGTTTTACACTGTTCTAGAGGCAAGCGACTAAAAGTTTAAGTTATTCATTTGCATGAAATGTGATATTAACACGAATTGGTGGTAATAATGTTTCGATAAATCTGCAGAAAAATATAAAATATACGATTAAACTAGTAAGAACTAGGCGACCGAAATAATGGCTGAAATACAATCACAGAATGCATGGATGCATCGACTCGGGAAGTTGCTCTTATAATATTCACGCTCTCTCTACGAACTATGCAAAAAGTAATTTACTACCCATGTTCTACACGAAGTACATTGAAGCATATTAAACTTTGATTCTTGTAAATTTCTCCTTGTTTGCAAGTATATTATAAAAGTGGCTGGGTGGTGGTTGAGCAGTGAATTCTTAAACTAATTTGATATCACACATCACATCACATCATCAGCCAATTAACGTCCACTGTTGGACAAAGGCCTCCCTCATAGAGAAGGGTGTCGCAGTACGTTCACCGTGTACCGTGTATTAGGACGCTGCTGCCCATCCTTCGGTGGTTCTGGTCGCAGTTTTAGGCAATTTGGTATGATATAACTGTTTCAATTATGTTTTTATTTTTATTATGTATTTATTGTATTCTCAGTGTTAAATCTTCGATATTGTAGATACTATATTTCTATCCGTGATCCGTGACTTGTAATTGTCTTTTTGTATCTATTTAAGTATTTAAAATTATTTAAGTAAAGAGATTTTTAACCAAACTGTTGGTCGTCCTGAGAAAAAATAAATTAAATAAATATTTATCGATATACGTGACTGAATAATAACTGATTTTTATATTTAAAAAAAAGGTATTCAGTTTAATTTAGATTTAATTTAGGTATTTATTTAGCTACTTTATTATTTAAAGTTTTAGTTTTTAGTTAATATTTAAGTTTATGTTAATTTTCTGTTTTTTAAGTTACCTTTGTTTCAATAAATATATTTCTTAAAAAATAAAACATTTCATAGAATTCATTATAGTTATTGTCCGCCGCCAATTCGTGATCAGAAATTCGCTTATTATTGCATTATATCCAGCAATTTGTCTTGGCAAGATATGAAGTGAAATCTAAAGAAATTGTCTCAATAATTTTCAACGTTTTAGAAAATTCTTTCTTATTTAGTCTGCTTGCGCAGCGACTCATGTGTATTTTGGGCTTTGACACAGAACGTCATCTATTCCAATCTTTTGATGTCTCTTGTTATTCACGGACTTGAAGTTTGCAAACAAAGATTCAACCACAGACCCATGAACGTTCATGCACAGACCACAGAAGAGTTTGTTTTAACACGCTTTTATAAGCTTGGTATGTATCTATGTTACGGAATCTTTGAACGTGATTTTCACCCCTTTCTAAACGACGCATTTATTTGAAATTTGGCACAATTATCAAGAACCCATATAGTTTGTCCCATTATCCTTACCAGGATCGTAAGGATTAGCGATTTTAAACCTTTTTTTTTTTTAGTTTTTTAGAATTATTTCTTTTCTGTGGATGCAACGGTAACCGTATTCGAACCTGAGACTCAAGATGCTTATATAAGTTATCGGAACTTCCGCTGAGTTCAAGACAATGGCTTATACCTACCTACCTGCAGATGATGGCAAACTTGCCTCGTCGACACCTTATTGAGTGAATATTTTGTTGGTTTATCAATAGAAATCTTTACAACTGGCATTATGGCTCGTGTTTACCGTAGTTACAAGTTTAGATATTTGATATACGCTTGTTTTAGATAAAATTTTCAATTCAGTTTCGGTCCGCGTTTTACTTTCCTTTCTACTTATACCGCAAATTTTATTCGCTAGTTCATTCTATAACGTTTCTTTTGTACCTCACAATCCAAAAATCCTTCTATTCTTTTCGGAATATTCCAGAAATAAAAGCCGCGCTCTGAACCTCAAATGATCCTATTAAAAACTTTCCTAAGTATTTGCTACCGCGGCCGCTGCCTTTGTTTCTGAACGGAACAAACAATAACCAACGTAATAAACCTTCGGTTTCTACAATCTTAACCTCTATGAGCCGCGACGAAAGTTCGCAAACAAAAAGGAAGCTTAGCTCGCTCTCTGTGTGACAGGCATTGTCCCGAAGGAACACGAAAAGCGGCGTGTGTCTAAGTAAGTCAAACAATAGGTACGAAAAAATAATACATTCGAACGAGTGAAGGTCTCTCTCTGTAGGGCGTTAGAACAAAGAGGAGGGAATTCATGAGGGACGCACTTCAGCCAGACAAGGAGCGAGTAGAGTATTCATATATATTTGTACCTACCTATATCGAGTAATGAAGATATCTAATGTACAAATCGCGGTCGGCTAGCGAGACGCCAATCAGGGAAACAAAAAACGTTGATTTTTGTCGGTGAAAGAGAAATAATAATTTCTTCACGGGTAGTACGATACTAAGCCGAAAGAGATCCGTTATACTCATCATAATGATCAACTTTTACTATGAGACCAACCCGAATTTAGAATCCAGAACTATGGGATATCGCGAAGAAAAAAAATCTGCTGCTCCATACATTTTGTCGATTGTGAATGACCGTTTTCTATGGAACAGCAGATCAGACAGAACAGGAGTAAAAGTTGTTCATAATGATCGGTACTAAAAGGGGTGGGGACCCCTTTCGACTCAGTACACCCTTTCCACGTAACCCGGTATAGCAAAATATCAACATCCTAAAATCCACAGCGATGGTGGCCGGGCAGCAGGTGTATTTTATAATCGGACGTGACGGCACCCGGTTCAATCCTCGACCCTGCACAAATGATTTATTTAGTGCTTAAATAAATTATGAGTATTTTCGATGCCATTGCTCAATAACGGTGAAGGAAAACATCGTAAGGAAACCAGTATGTACAGGAAACTTTTTTTTATATAAAAAGAGCGTCAAAGAAGCTTGTGGTCTGCCTGATGGTAAGCAGAAATCGGCGCCTATCGACAACTGCAACACTAGCGGTGTAGACGGTGTTTTGCCAGCCCGAAGAGGGAGATGTAGAAACCCTTTTTGAAACGCTTCATGTTGGTGCTCGGCGGGAAGACCTTTGAAAAATTGGAACTCACGCCATCGTCACGCTGTACCGTGTATTTTAAAACAGCGTCATTTCTTGTAGAATAGGTGAATTACTACTTACGTTTTCACTTTTGACGTGCAGTCCTGTGACTGTTTTTTTTAATCAATGAATATCGGTGGACTCATCCCATCTTATCATAGGTATACTTTTTATGGTTTAACCGAAGACTATTCTTTGAAAGACAATTCTTTGTTAAGAATTTGTTGGCTTCGTTTCGGTGAATACTGGTAGCAAGCATATATCTATCTATACCCTTGTCTTTTTCATCTTGGGTAAATCGAACTAAAATAATTATAATGTACTAGTTTTTACAACATTTAATTAGCCTTTTGTTTGCCGAAAACACATTAGTTAATCTTGTATTGTTTCGCAAACAAATGTCTACCTTACCACGTAACTACAATCCAATTGTGGATTCGATTTACCCTAAAATAGACCCACTCGAATCGTACAATACTCTGATCAAATCAATGTTTCGAGAATTAATTTAGTACCCACGTGAGTGGCGCTGGCGATAAAATTAATCCAATATCGACTTGAATCCGGGTAGAATAACGCTTTGTCATATACCTATTTTATGAGGAAAACTGTGAATAGATACAGAAAATGACTTTTCCTTATATCTCTTTACCTATATCTGTTTTCCTGTTTCCGTCATTAAGTGCTAGATACGAGTCGAGAAGAGACGCGCGCAGATATAGATAGCAGTTTAATGTGAACCAGGTCTTGATATCGACGCCGTAGAAGGTAGGTATGGCTTATAGGTACGTTTCCAATACTCTGAACATACATATGTACCTACTGTTACAAGATAACATTGTTAGAGTGAGATTATATCGTTCACCCAAAAGTGCTTAACGCGCCTAAAAAAGTTTTCACTTCAAACATTCCTACTTCCAAATTCTGAATGCTACACAATTATATAAACCCAACCATATGCATGTCTTATACATAGACATATTCTTGACCTAGATTTATTTTAATTTTGAAAGCAGGTTCAACACTGAAGTTACTAGTTTAATCAAAATCTCTTCAGCAGCTTAAAAGCTAACAATGAAATGGTTTCTTCAAACACTACTGCGAATTGAAGTCCATTTAAGACTCCAAATCTTGCCCTATAAAGTATGGCATAGAGCTATCGGCAGTGGAACGTTAGGAATTTCTGTCTAATGCAAGCAGCTTATACTCAGTAATGCAGTAATACGACCATTATCAAATTTGCTATTGCGTTTACTGTGACAATCAGTATACCCAGTACGGTCGCTCCAGCTCAGGGTAGAACTTCAGATCAGACAAACGGGAGATATGGTAAGGTGACGAGGCGGGTGCGAACACATCTGACCTAAATCAGGCTTGATACCTTTAGTCAAACTTACCTAGCAGAAGACGTTGCTGCCCGACTTCCAAAAAGGAGGAGGATCTCAATTCGACGGTTCTTTTTTGTTACCTCATAACTTTCGACTGGGTGAACCGATTTTGATAATTCTTTTTTTATTTGAAAGCTGGTGCTTCCCGTGTGGTCCCTTTTCAACTTGGTCCAGTTCTGTCATTTTTAACTGACTTCCAAAAAGGTGGAGGTTATCAATTCGATTGTATTTTTTCTTTTTTTTATGTTTGTTACCTCAGAACTTTCGACTTCGAAGCGATTTTGATGATTCTTACTACTACTACCTACTTGACTTGGTTGGCACGACTTCAAATAGATGAGTGGGTAACGCTTACAATAATTATATTAATTTATTTTTCGCTTTTGAATGCCTATTTGTGGTAATGAATTAGGTTTTTTTTTTGTTAAAAATAATTATGAATTCGGTTTTTATATTGATAATTATTTTACTACAGTTATATAATTATTTACGGAATATTTACCGTAGTAAGGTTGTGGAAGGAGTTCCCGATCCCGATTTAATAATCATATACCTGTAGTGAACAACCATGATAGTTTAAAACAATTATTTTACGTTAAGTGGTTTAGCAGTATAGTGAAAAATTAAGACATTTAAACACGAACGATAATTGTACATAAGCATGGCATAAGCCCTTGTTTGTTGGATTTGAGAGGCAGACTATACGTAAAGTAGGTACAACTGAAATCATCGTTTCATTAAGGAAGACACTCAAATCTGGACCCGCATTCCGAGGCCTGCGCTCCAATTGTATTCAGTCTTAATGGGTAAGAACGGTCGGATTGCCAGCCCGCCGGTTCACACAGCCGGATACCTGGCAGTGCAGCTTTGAAATGAAATTCTTGAAATCGCACTATGTCAAGTGTAAGGCGGAATGTACTTTGCTTGCTTAGCTTTTTGGGTTGCTTCAGAGGAATTTCATCGGAGAATTATCGCACTATTAAATTAATGCATGATTTACGCGTCAGGTCGCAACGTTCAAGAAAGTGAATTACCAAGGTTCAAGTTAGAATTTCATTTAAAAGTTGGGCGTTGTATCGGACGTTTTCAGTTTAACGAATGGAATGAATTTTTAGAGTAAATACGGGAGAGCGTATTCCGTTACTTATTCGAGTTTTCAGTTCCCATCTCACCTGTTTGCAAGCAAACAGTGCGGCTCACTGTGGAAAATTGTTCAATTCCCTGCTCTCTTGCTGCTTTTATCACTTCGCCGCAAGTTGCGGCGACGAGCTATTTTCACCGCTGTATCATCATGCATATAATTTAAATATACCTAATTGAAATGTATTATATACATTTCAATTACCTTAGTGCGTAATATTAGTGCCAGAAATTACGTTTAAATCAGTTTAAAAAACTGTTCGTTGGCTGAGTGTTCGGGATGCTCGGCAGATGTGAAACATGACAACAAGAGCGTCGTTCCATTTTCCGTCACGGCATACGATACGCATCATAAAAAATCATTTAGTTTCATACAACTTTGCATGCTTAAAAATCATAAGCTAAATAAATAAATAAATAAATATAGTAATTGTTTTAGGATTTTTTCTTTGAAAACTTGTTTGAATCAAATTAAATATTTACCATACATTTTTAATATTGTTTTCTTGATTAGTACAGCGTAAATTTTGGACTCAACCATTTATATCTTCAAAAATAGGACGCGCGAAAGATTGGCTCTTAAATACCGCAAAATAATGTTCAGTTCCTAAAGAAGATCGCTTTCAGTTGCGACTTGCGGCTATGTGCTAAAGGCGTAAGCATCAACATGCTGTTGGCAGTGCCAACGGGATTCCAGGTTGCCCCCTAAAATTTTGGCAGCTTTAAAATTTCCTTAGTCTTAGTTCCGTTTTATTGCTCCTGCGTTATGTTGTGCGGCAACCGCATTGCCGCGTTTTACGGCTTCATAAAACTACGACATGAGAGGAGCCGGATGAATTATTCATTTGGTTCTGGGCTCGATTATCAAAGCTTCACCTAGAAAATCATATTTAGAGAAAAATAGTTCGTAGGTACACTGTTTTAAGGCAATAAAAACGTCAAGTAAGGAATAGAAAACGCTGGAAAACAATGATAGAGCGGCGACCCCAGTGTATTGTAAAGATCTGCGCAAGGAGCGAGTGAAACCCGGATAAGGTTGAAAAAAACCGTAGGTATCGAGGACGGTATTGTGCGCGGAGCTTTATTGTCGCTCGATATGTCGAATGTGCGTATTTTTCATTTACGCTTGTATTATTTCCGAGCCCTTTGTTGGTGAGATAACGTGTCATGCTGAATATATTTGCCACGTACACAGGAAGATTAGAATTTTGATACAACGTAAAAATGTTACGATATGACTCAATAAATTGTGTTTTATTCGTAGAAAATAAACAAATCTTCATGTTTTCTTAGGGTTTGATAGTTTTTCCTGGCGATTTCTCTTTTTTATCATACGTATGATAATCCTTAAGATCTCACCAAGGAGAACCAAATTATACGACCAAGGACGTTGAAAGTGTTGGTTAAAATTATTGTCGGGACTTGTAAATAACATCATTACAGATATCCGTGATCTGGTCTACCTGTGACCACAGAAAAAAAAAATGTTTTTGTTTAAATTAGAACAGCTGTAAAGGTAATTTTGTAAGAAATTTGTTGTAGCCAGTTGCACCCATATGAACGAAACGTCAGTCATTCGAAATCAGTTAGCAACTGTGACGCGGAGTTCGACGCGTTGATCTAAATAAGAATGTTCAATCAAGTTTCTGTCACAATACCTGGCGACAGATTTTCCTTCTCATTTCCGATCTATTTACTTCTCTTTTCTGTGCCTCTGACCACCGACACTGCAAAGTGTTCGCCACCATCGAGTCGTCATTAATGATTCTTTTTGCACGCCTTTTCATGTTGTCCAAACAGTGGCGTAGCAAGGTAACCAAAGGCCCTGGTGCAAAAAATTGGGGCCGTATCTAACTAGGTTAGGTTTTATCAAGCATAAATATAAATACTTTAAAGGTACAAAGCTACTTTATCATCAGCCCTTTATTTTACTCAAAGTCACTTACTATATGTATTTGTATGACAGTGAAAATTTCTTCGAGTTCAGTTTGAGGTTTGCTGGTCAGGGTCCGAGGGCTCCGTGAGCTTGAGGGCCCCGATGCACGGCACCGCTAGCCCTCCTATAGCTACGCCACTGAGTTCAAAGCCTAAAGCTGGTACTTAGCAGACCCATGCCACAAGTGGCAGCAATACTCCACACACGACGGAACCTGTGCTTGATAAAGGGTTAGAACCTGTTCTGGTGTGATGTACCTACCGTACTCAGACATTTTATGCAGCTGATGATTGAGTAGGAAATATAATATTTCTTATTCAGTCATTATTAGTGCGGAAATGTTTTTATAAAAATCTTAAATTCAGTCATGCATTCTCTGACAGACAACGCACAGCCTAAACCGCTGGGTCTAGAACTCAGGAGATGGACTAATCTAGAACCATGAAGTTCCTCAGCACAATGTTCCATAAATGTTATATAACGTAAACCAGCACATTTTTTTTTTGTTTTTTTATTAATTTTATTTAAATAGTTTTTTTACGTGAGTAACGTTCGTACGTTCGGTAATTTAAGCGGCTTTAGAATGGCCTAAAAACCTTGACACTAGAGCTGGCCACTCAGTCTACACAACTTACTTATTTGTGAGTATTTGCGTCACATTTTCCGCATCATTTAGTCACGCCGAAAACTTTTTTCGATGCCCCTCGTAAAAACCGCCGAACGGAGGTTCTTCAAAAATGTGTAAAACCTAACGACAATTTAATGGGAGAGCTCACGTTCGGAATGAGTGACGACGCGTCCGTGCTGATTTCGTGCAACAATTGACCTACTTAGTTGGCCAAATAATGAAACTAAAATGTTCTATGGGAGAATTTCGATCTTGTTGAGGAAATACGATGGTGGCTCCAAGATTCAAGTCTATTGTAGGCTGGTCGTTCTGTAGGCAATGAGACGTGGTGGATCGTGCTACCCTGGATCCAGGGTCTTACAATACAGCTTCCGAATCCCCTGCCCACCATAAGAGACAATTAAGAGGGGATGGTTTTAACATTCTGTCTTTCAATTCAAGCCGAATGAAGGAAGGAAAGCGCGGGCTATACCGCACCGTTGTAGAAGGAAGCGGAAATACTTTGAGCATTTCCGAGAGTGTTGCCTCCTAAGAGGATATTGATGATTCTATAGTGCTGTTCTTCCAACACAGAAGCAAGAGAAGCAAGCCGTCGATGGGATTTTAGTCGGTGGCATTCTATATGTAGGATACGCACCTCCACATTCAATATATTTATAGTAAAGGGTTTTCCAATAAGAGGTGTTATTTTGAATAGCCCGCTATTTCGGTAGATGTCACTTTTGAAGCTGTCATTTCTTGGCATTTGACAAGTAGAAACTACGCCATTAATAAAAATGGTACGATACACGCTTCAACAACGCATTGAAATTATTAAAATTCACTATAAAAATGGTGAAAATTTGGCAGAGACGGTTCGTAAAACTCGAACATTTTTGGGTCGTCGTGAAGCACCTTGTCGGACCGCAATACAGAAATTGGTGGAAAAATTCGAGCTGTTGGGACAAGTTAGTGATGAGAAGAATAAAACCCGTGCACGTCGCTCAAGAACAGCCGAGAATATTGCTGCTGTAGCCGAAAGTGTTGAAGAAAACCTAGGTTTGTCCATTCCTCGTCGTTCTTTGGAATTAGGTATTCCACAAACGTCATTACACCGTATTTTGCATAAAGATTTGGGTCTTAAGGCTTATAAAGTCCAGTTAACACAAGAACTCAAGCCGGCCGATCATCAACAACGTCGTGACTTTGCTGATTGGGTCGTTGAAATGCATGAAAATGATCCGGAATTCCATCGAAAAATCATCTTCAGTGATGAGGCCCATTTCCACCTCGGTGGCTTCGTCAACAAGCAAAATTGTCGCATCTGGGGCTCAGAAAACCCAAGAGTTATTGTTGAAAAGCCTCTCTATCCTCAACGTGTGACTGTTTGGTGCGGTTTATGGTCCGGCGGAGTCATTGGACCTTACTTTTTCGAAAATGAGGCTGGCGCAACAGTTACGGTGAATGGATTGCGCTATCAAGAGATGATTAACGATTTTTTATGGCCGGAATTGGATGGTATTGATCTGGACAACGTTCACTTTCAACAAGACGGCGCTACGTGCCACACAAGCAACGAAACCATTGATCTTTTAAGGGAAAAGTTTCCGGACCGTGTTATCTCTCGAAGAGGTGATCACAATTGGCCACCGAGATCTTGTGATTTAACACCTTGCGACTTCTTTCTTTGGGGCCACGTGAAGGAGAAGGTCTACGCCAACAGCCCAGTATCGATTCAAGACCTCAAAGATGGAATTCGTGAGGCTATCGAGGACATAGAGCAGCCACTTTGCGATTTAGTTATGGAAAATTTCATGAAAAGGATTTTGTCCTGTAAGCGTGGCCGTGGTGGTCATTTGCCTGATGTTATTTTCCACTATTAACGGCATACCTTCCTCTTTGTAATGAAATAAACATCTGATGATTTATAATAAAAAATGGCATTTTTCTTTGAATATCAAAATAACACCTCTTATTGGAAAACCCTTTAGTTAAGGTTATGGCCTAGCTGTAGTCCAATGCAACTAGGTGCATTTAAGAAATACGTTTAAACGTAGAATGGATGGACGGGCAGACGGACGGGCAGACAGACAGCGTAGGCTCTGTAATAGGGTCCCGTTTTTACCCTTTCGGTACGGAACCCTAAAAAAAACAACTGAATTGAGAACTTTTATAGAAGTTAATTAAATAGGATAACTTTTTTGTCATATTATATATTACCCAAATGTCCCGTTCTCATAACACAAAACGCTCGTTAACTCAAAGGCAATGCCCTCCCAAAAGTAGGTCTACACTAGTCTTCTACGTTAGCATAGAAATTCCATATATCGCTTCTTTTTTGTTTCACACGAGATCACGCGCTCGAGACTACGAGACTGACTAAATAAACTGCACAAAAGACCCAGGCCTCACCCGCTGTACGAACGATGAAACAAAACATCATAAAGAAATAACGTGCCGATTTTATGTGGCTCCATCTGTGATCGTGATTGGTAACTGCGAAGACGCGTGTTTATGGAACAATGTTTTTGTGTATTCAGATTTTTGTGTTTTACCTATCGTGAAGATTTTATGACAATACAGCGTTGTTTGCAATAACACTATTTACGCAGAACAGAGTTGTCTTTTTATTTGCGCTGACGAAAGATATAAACTGACCAAGCGTGAGTCGGGCTCGCGCACTGAGGTTTCCGTATCACCACAAAATACCAAAGTAGTGCAAAAAGACAACATCACGCCCAGGTCACCCATCCAAGTACCGACCGCCACACGCGCCCTTCGTTTCTTAACTTGGTAATGAACATATATTTTTTTCACCGAGTTGCCATTATTAGTTGTTTTACTTTAGAGTGTGTATTATAATACAAACATACATTTAAAAAAAAAGTTTGTTGGGTAGCCCCTCCCCCCGCTTTATTAGTTTTGACTGATTGACTTTATCATTATTTCTTAGTTAATCCGCCGTATACATTACATATTCTGTGAAAATTTAACTGGTTATCTATTGCAGCTCGTAAGATATAACCATTAAAAAGTAGAACAGGTGGACGGACAGACAGCGTAGGCTTAGTAATAGGGTCCCGTTTACACCATTTGGGTGTGGAACCCTAAAAATAATGTAGGTTCAATATACTATTTTCCTAAACATTTGTATTTTCGAGTGTTAAAGGTAGATTATTATTTGTAGTGTTCGTGAACTTACCCGAGCACGTAGCAAGAGAGCAAGTGATATAATGAGGTGAAACGTGACTTTTTGTGTTGTTTCCAACTCTCCAGAGAAGCCTGTAGTAGCCACCTCTTTACTGGGGCATGTCTTGGACTTGACCATGACTTGCTTTACTAATCCTTAACTGTGACTTTGTCAATATGTTTAACCACAGACGAAGGATTCTTTGAAATGTCCTTGTGTTTAACCAAAACTTGTTTTTTTTTATACTTGACACTGGCAAATGCACGAATTGTGTGACGCCAAATCCTCTCAGGAGGAAAAGAAAACTAAAATGATTAAAAAACAAAACTTTTTTTAAAAACAAGCTTGGCGTCCGCCACATTAAAATTAGTGTGACGTCATTTTATTTTTCGAATTAGAATTCGGTCAGATTCAGTAAATCTTTTCATTTGATATCATAGGGGTGCATAAAACATAACTGGGCCCTGATTCCATAACTAAACCACGCACGTAACACAGCGTGTTAAGTTACCTTCAAAAAATTTGGACTTTTTTCTCAGGAAATAAAGGTAACGCGCCGCGGTACGAGCGTGTTTGTAGTTATGGTATCAGGGCCCAGGTCCGCTACACTAAACATGCCTGCGCAATGTCAGCTCAATAATTAGTTGTGGATAACTGTTTTAAAATTCTGATACAAGTTTGAGCCAAAATAACGAGGCAAGTAAAATAAAAGTATAGCTGGGAGATTAGTGGCAACGTGACTTTGTAGATGTCAACCGCAAAAACGAGTTTCTTTTCAAAATATTAGCGTTAGAAGTCCTCAACAATACAGACGTTTCAAGTTCAGACAGCGAGTCATGAGATCTAAAATTTCACTGAGCGCAGTGAAAGAGCTAGGTTCTTTTTACTGAGGGCATCCTAATCTCGGTGCCGCTCGCCCTCGGCGCCGCCCAGCGACAGAACTCACAAAAAGATAACCTATCTCGGCTTCGTATCCCGAAAATTGCGCCTTTTCATCACATTGAGCCGCTCTGATTACATCACATCGTGGACTGCGGTTTAAACTGGCGCGTATATTGTATACTTACCTATATGTACATATATATAAAGCGGTGTCGTGCGCTGATGCCACAATCAATTTATCATAATGATATGAGAAAATTTCATAGTTACGTAACTACCAGTGAAATAAAAATGCAAACAGTTTGGTAAATAAAATTATTTATTTTCTTCACTTTATTTCATTGCACTAAATATTTCGTAAAAGTTCCAAAGTATGTCCAATACGACAATTAATTCAAACAGAAGAGAAACAGAAGAGTTGAGTCTTCCCGTGAACATGGTGCATGTAACTGCGCCGAAATATCGGGAGCTCCTTCCACAACCTTACCACGGTAAATATCCCGTAAATAATCATTTAACTTTAATTCAAACAGGTTTAAATCGATAGGTTGTGACTACAATTATACGTATGGGATTGGTTATGAAAACTTACCATATGTGTGCCTCAACATGCTCTTACTGGCCAAGCCACGCATATTCGTTTTTTGTATTATAAAATGGTGTTTATAAAAAAAAACATCGTTTTCATTGTGTTTTTTCAGCTCTAATATCCAAATGAAATTTAGGTACCTACATTTTTATGAACCGGTAATAATTTTGAATGTATTGTCCGTCGTAAAGTGTATCCAGTCCCTGCAGTGGGTGGATTACATTTGTTATAATTAAAGCGTGAAAAACAACAGCGCACTGTAAAACAGCGGCAGTAAAGGGCTATGGTGAAATCTCGTCCTTCACCGACCAGAGACCCGCCTCAAAGTATTTAATCCGGCGAACACTCGCCGCAACCTAATGTAAAACTGACAAAGACTCGCAGAAACGCGCCGGAAAGAGGAAAAAGGAGGATTCCCCTCCCATTCCTCCCATTTCCCCTTTTTTTCAGCGCCCGCAACACAAAAGTCGTACCCTCGCTTATGATGTTTTTGTCACAAAACTTTTCAACTTGTTTCATTCCGACATTGTATTTCAAAACACGATAAAAATCTTGTTTTACGATCCCGTTTTGTTTCGGCCAGTATCCGTGTTTTACGCCCGAATAAATAATGTGAAATGGGCTTTATTTGCACATTCATAAAGCGGTTTAACATCTGTGATTAAAAAATATTCTCGATAGTAATTTCAAGCAGTACTATTTAAATTCGAACATTATATCCCAATGATTCTTTTATTTGCTTTTGTGTCCAAAGTTTAAAACCGTACCATATAAAAACTATTACTTACCTACCATTTGATTTTTTTCTAAAGTAGTAGAACTAGCATGGGTATTGTCAATAATCTGAACGTAGATTTGCAGCGTAGCAAGCGTAGCAAACATCTACGAAATCCGTAGCCGTAGCTAAAGAGCTGCTGGAAACAAAGAACTGCCATCGAAAATAGAGTTCAAGGTTGCCACTTATCATCGTCCATGCCCAAAAACAACAATAACTCATTGCCAGATATTGGCGCAAATGAGAGATTCCAGCGAGAAAGGCGCGCACTAAAGTGTAAACAGGGCGGAAGGCTATTAGGGCTGGCACAGAACAGCGACGCGTATTCATAGGCTCTCGTTAAGATTAAATACGGAAGTTTGTGTGTACGTCCACTTAAAAGGACAAATGTAATATAATATTTAGCCAAACTTATTATACATATATCAGCAAGTATAAGGTCTAAAATCCTATCAAATTGGTATACGTACTCGTAATTGGGTAACAAAACAAAACGTGTCCAGAGCACTTTAAAAAATTTAAATTTCTCTTTGCTTAAAAACAACGTTAGTGCCTACCTTGTCGTAGGTTGATATACCTTGTTATAGTTTTATTTAAATATATACACAAAAAGTATAAATACAAGATGAGCAAACCATTCCTCTGATAGAAAAGTTAAAGCGTAGTTGCAAATAACACTCAAAAGAACTGCTATGAAAAACTTATGACAGTGACTGAAGTGAAAATCCGAAGATTGGGTTGCCTTGATCGAAACTTATGTCTTACGGTGGATTAAGATATGCTTTGTATCAAATTCAAAAGTATTTACTTAAAGACAACTAAACTCACTGTGTTAGTAAAAAAATACTTAAAACCGTTGTCATAAAAAAGATTCGTTGTCGTAGGACTAATGGAAAACTTAAGTAGTAGCAAGGACGACTAGTTAAAATCATCCTTGGTAACAGTTCACCTATTCCACAAAAGATCGCGCTGTATTTAAAAATTACGGATACATATATCTGAGCGTTACGATCACGCGAGTTCAGTGCTTTTTTTAGGTATATAATCAAAGTTTTTCCCCATTTAAAAAATTACCGTAAACGGGGGTGAATAGGCACGAAATCGAACTTTACATTTAAGTTTCTTGATAACGCAACACAATTTAACATTACCGGAATATTCAGAGTATATCCGAGTGGTAAGACAACAAGAAAAAAACAGTAAAATTATCCAAAAATATAATAATAATTATTGATTTATAGCAAAATGTGGGATATCCCTATTTTTTATTGTAAGATAGGCTTGCGCCGCCAACTCGCCTGATGTTAAGCGATGATGCGGCCTACGATGGATCACGCTTGTCTAGAAGTAACCGATTCACTTTTGACTTGAAAACTTTATACTTATACTTTATTTATACTTAAACTGGGGTTAACAGGAACAGGAAAGGAGCGAATAGGGAAAAACGGCTAGGGATATTCAAAATGAACATGTTTATTGGTACAACGTGCCTAAAGAAGTTTTCACTTCAAAAAAAATTACTTAAAATTAATACTCATAAATTTGCTTCTGCATTAATAATGACTGAGTAAGAAATAAATTTGCTACTTAATCCTTTAAGTACTTAAAAATAGGTCATTCAAAGAAAAAGTATGAAAGATAAACTAGAAAATAGCGGGTAAAACCGCGAGATGTAGCTAGTAATAAGTAAAGCGTAGTCCGGGCGACTCGCTGACAAATGGCCGGACAGCGGCGATGGCTGACGTGTCTACTTACTTATCGCTTAATTATGGCGGCCCTGATGAATTGGCGGTCACCCTCGTGAGGGTCTTTTTCTCGTTGGTTATAAGGCAGCTGTCCCACCACCGCCGGCTATGGTAGTACGAGATCCGGCTGCAGAATTACTTCGGTCATCGAGTTTTTGCTTAAAACCAAATTTTTACGCATATTTATGATTAGGAGAACATATATCAACCAGGTTGCCAATCAAAATGTGGCCGCTAGTATTTTTAATTAAATTATTGCTAATTAATTTATGGGAAAAAATTTCATTCGCTTGGTTTTTAAATAAAATATCGTCCACTTCACGGCAATATAAGAAAAAAAATTAGCAACATTCATACAAACGCTGATTTGTTCCGGTAGAATTTTCGCTTCGCTCAGTCAGTTATTTATATGATCAATCACACTTAATTGACACCTTGACATCACAAGAAAAATACATTAAACAGAAGCGTGAAAGGCAGTCTTATCGCTTAAATTATTCGTTCTCTTGTCTCAAAAACCTTTGGATAAGTAGACAGTGGAGTATGGACTGTCACATGGATTTATACGGCAGCTGGACGCTTATTGAGCTAAAAAATAGCTGATAGCTAGCGCGGTAGGACTAGTGCTTTATACTCGTTGGATATTAAGGGCTGCACGACCCAGTGTGAGCGGCGTTGAGTTTCTTTGCTGATATTACCAGACGCGAGATATCATAATTCTCAAGCGAGGCTTTTACGCAAATTGTAGGAGCGTATGAATGTCGGCGTAACGGTTTAATAGCCTAGTATACTAAATAAGTTACGTGTGTTTTGCTCGTTTTTTATGAACGAACGTGTGTTATTTTTATCCGATGATGCAAAGCAAAACAGAGGTTGCGTTTAACGTGTATCTTTCGTGTTCAAATGACTCCATGTTCTTCCCACTTTTTTTAACTAGCTCCTAAAATAGTGTGTTTTTTTTACAGGTGCCTGTCAATTTGACAATATCGATAGTTTTTTCGAACGCTTTCCCCCATCTATATCCTGTTACGCAAACTCCATCCAATGGTTGCCTGCTGGAAATCGGTTTTAGCGTTAAGGTCGCCACTTGTGGTACTAAATCGTAATTATTTACTGTCTGTTTGTAATTTTTATTTATGGTGTGCGCGATAAAACGTTTCAATATATCTACACAATCTAGCGTATTTTAATCAAGCATTATGCGCGATTGTTATGATCTCTTGATTGTTTTATTATTGGAATACCAATTCAGTCCTTTGTGAGCGTCCAAAGAATAAAATACCTGAAATATTGTAGTGAATTAATATAAAATGATATATTTCAATTAAGTTCAGCTGTTTATGCAATATTGAAGCGCTGGATTTATTTTGCATGTAAATGGCACGAGGTCGGGAGTTAATTACTTAGCATACAAGCTCCATGCAGCGCTAAAGCCGATTGAAGTTTACTGAATGCAGCAGAAACTATCAATGTATAATAATTACATACATTACATTCAATTGCGGAAACTTACATGGAAATCATATTAATCTTCTAACTTATATAGTTTCAAGGTAAGTGAATTAAATTTTGGACAGTTGCATTTTTAGTATAGGCCTCACACAGGTTCCGTCACCTTGGAACGCTTTCATTTGTCTCGTCTGCCCGACCAGTGGAAAACTGTTTTCTTTTGCTTGGAGCTGTCCTGTACGTTTGTTGTTTGCGGAATGCTTTGAAAAGCTTTTTGATGTCATTTCTGCGTCGAATTTTCACCTTGACACCGTCAGCTCACCCTCACATGTTTCAAAGCTGAAAATCCCATACCGTCCGGTTTTTCAGCTCTTTCTGCAAGGTATGGAATGATTTTCTTCCAAAGGACTATGAGGATGATGATAATGATGAGAAAGACCTATGTTCTGCTTACCACTGTTCTGTCTATCGCTGTATATGGAACAATTATAATGTCATCTTTTTATGCCATAGATGACAAACAAGCTAACGGGCTGCCTGATGG
Organism: Agriopis leucophaearia; assembly: GCA_949125355.1. Lineage (NCBI taxonomy): Eukaryota > Metazoa > Arthropoda > Insecta > Lepidoptera > Geometridae > Agriopis > Agriopis leucophaearia. The sequence continues at coordinate 4,104,282 of OX421262.1, forward strand.
AAGCAATCATAGTCGCTTATGGATACCTGTAACACCAGGGGCATCACAAATACTATATCAGCAGCCTTAGTAACAACATTAAACAACTAATATAACACCTAAATAACTTTAACCACGATCATCACAGATACATTATAAACAGCCCTTTAAAAAACTAAAAAACAACTGAACATTTTCAACCAATACTTTATTACAAGCCCTTTAAACAACTGCCGCAGAAGCATCACAAATACTCTATTAACAAACCTTTAAACAACTTTTAACCTAAAACAAACCCATATTATTCGGAATGTGAAACTTAAAACAGACAAACTTAGTACGTACTATTAGTATTGAAAATACCCATGAGCAATTTTCGTGGTTTCCGATTCGCAATATAAATCTAAGTAAGTATTCCCATTTTTCTTACCGACCTCTTCCGATATTTTTTCCATAAAAAACGCCATCGTTGCTCTCATATGTCCTCGTATGATATCCCTTCAAATTAATCTTAAAGCCGCCCTCGCCCGAGGCGGGCGGGCGCTGGCCGCCCAGATAACGCTATCTCTTCTATGTAAACCAAAGGAATTTTTTCGGGAATCCGTGACTTGCCTTTTTAACCGACTTTAGGAAGGAGGAGATTTTTCAATTCGGTCCCTATTTTACAAGCTTTTATTTAACTTACTTTGTTAGTATGTATGTATGCGAGGGACAAAAGTTCAGTTGCAACTGAATTTTAGACCAGTTATTCTCAACCGATTAAGCAGAAATTTTGCATCAACGTTGAGTTTCGATGAAAATGCATGCTTAGCTAAGTGGCGTCATTCTAATCGAATATGGCGGACCCCCAAAGATGGCGGACTAGTTATTTTTATACACCCTCATGGTATGGGTATCAAATGAAAGGGTTTATTGAGAAAATAAGTTTTTTTTATTTTATTTAATAAATTTATTTATTTCTTTATTATTTTTGTATATACACTGATAATTCTAACATTTATGAATCGATTTACGTGATTTCTTTTTTATTATTTAGAAACTCACGAGGTGAACCACAAAATAAAGATTATTATTACTATTACTATTAAAAATTTAATTAAAACTGTTTTTGAGGAATATCTAGTGTATATCCCCTTCTACGTCGTTTCAATTATAATAAGGAATTTGGGATAAACTATTTTACTCAAAATTTATTAACTTTGGCTCAGTAGCTTATCAATAAATAATACGAATAATGTTGTTCGAGTGCCTGTTGATTTAGAAATAACAAGACTTTGGTTGGTGGGCTTAATAATTTTGAAGTCGATTTATTAAATACGTAAGAGTAGTTACATTTTATAAACCACTAGCGATCCGCCTCGGCTTCGCACGGGTGGAGTTTTTTTTTAACTTTCTAGTAATAAATATACCTAGCCAATGTTACTCAGGGATAAGGTAGCATTCTAATAGTAAAATAATTTTTAAAATCGGTCCAGTAATTATTGATTTTAATTCGTTACAAATATACAAATCTTCCCTCTTTATAATATTAGTGTAGATTTAACCTTCCGTGAAAAATTCTTAACTGATGTTGAAAACCGCATCAAAATCAATTGCATGGTTTAGGAGGAGTTAGCGGATATACAGACAGACGCGGAAAGTGACTTTATTTTATACTATGTAGAGAAGAGAGTAGCTGTTTCACCCGCATGGAGAACTCTTTATTACATCAGCTATTTGTCCCAGTGTTGGTGTCAGAAAGTTCCATCCAAATCAGTGCAGCCGTTTTGGAGTCCATAGAGAACATACATTCACACACATAGGTTGATATATTATATAGCAGGCTATGTATAGAAGTTAGGTACTACGACTTCGTAAGCGTAGATTTTACATAAGTTTTTAGCCTTCACAAAATCCTTCCTTAGCAAACCTATATACCCCCCTCCAACCTTTTTGGACACCAAATTTCAGCTTGTTAAGTGAAATAGTTTATTCATATAATATAATACTTTTATATGTATTTATTTTACATATCAGAAGTACACTTAAAAGATATGAAGACAAGCCAAATAGATATGGTAGAGTCTACGATCTGTAAAAAAATCATAAGATTGCCCGGAAAATACTGAACCTGTCGAGAATTTTGATATTAGAAACTTGCAGAGTATTTTCTCTACTGATATTGTTTTGCGAAATGGTTCCTAAACAAAGTTTTTATTTTTTATTTTAACAAAGACCATTTTAGGTAATGGACGATAGATACTTAAGGTATAAAACTCAAACCAATTGAGAGTAGATGTAGCGGATACTTTACGCAAAATCATATACGGTGTTCACTAGGCGTGTTCATTTTACCCCGGTCGGGATTGCCCCGCCTCGCACGAATGAACCAACCTGACGCTGCAGTGAAAATTAAGCGGGGTAATTGCGCTCATCGCCGGCACCGGCCCGCCAAATGAAGACGGATCTCATTTTTGCTCATCAGAGCGTCGCGGCGCATCATTAATCCGGAGCGTGGCATTGGCGGCCGCCGACCGGCCGACGGCGGAATGGCGGACGCCGTTTTTGCCCCTGACAAATTGCGCGAGCGCACGGTAAATGATCGCGGCAGTAATCGAGCGCGTAAACATGTAACCGCACGCCTTGTTTACATGTAGGCTGTGCATGAGCGTTATCTTTAGCACTGACTAATGGCATCGAAATGGGAGCGCTTACCCCGCGACCTTTTATAAGCCTCGTGGGTAAAGTACAGCTACGCCTCGGTATAAACCGCACGCCAATTTGTTAAGTTGAAAAGTTGGATACGACTCGTCTTTGTCTTAACACGTTCGCGTAAATTAGAGGGTTTACGTTAAGACAACTTCAATTACAGCCCCGCATTTCAAGAAAGCCGTGTTACGATGCCTGAATCTGCGCCCGCATCCGGTATTGTAATGAAATGTTAATTCTCATTGTTATGATAATGTAGTGCAGGCCGTGCCGGCGGCTGGAGCCAATGATGCACAAACAACAGACGCTCTGTTGGCAGCTGCTGTTTTGAGGTTATAGCAAACTACATTGACACAACACCGGATTGACTAAATGCAAACACTTAAATTATGAGATGTATGTTTTATACACTGTTTTAAACTGTCACGGTTTCAGTATTCAGTATATTTCACATGACCGTAACAAAAGACTAAGAAAGAGGAAAGATCGTTTTGCTGCACGTAACTTAAGCTGTTCGTCCAACCACCCACATTCTTTAGTCTTCCCGTGAACATGATACATGTATAGGACGTAACAGACATGAAAGAGAAAATTTTGTCTTTCACTCGTGTTGGTCAGACGGCGGTTCGTCAACCAGGTTGATATGTCTGTTACGGCTCTAATTGTGCCGGTATATCGGGAGGTCCATCCACAACCTCACCACGGTAAATATCCCGTTAATAATCATATAAAGAACAGTACGTTTTATATATTTGTCACACTCGTAATGCACACAACATAATAATAAATACATAACTAACTTATGTACACAGTTTTGAATGCATGTCGCGTTTGTTATTTATTGCACGTGGGGCACGCGCCACGTCATTTCGATTTGTCATTTTGAAATGCGTTGGTGGTGCAAAAATAAAATCTGCATAGATTTTAATATAATTGATTTTTAAGTATGGAAATTTGTTTGAATCAAAAGGAAAATTTTAATGTTTTTCTCCTTATTACTTCTGTCATAGAATACATAAAAGATCTGTTTAGATTTTTCTAAGAATATTCAATTATTTTAAATCTTCAGATGTTGAAATGCGCAAGCGAGTTTGAGGATGTACATGGACTTACCTAATTGATTAATATTGTACAGAATGAAATGAAATCACGCACATATTATATTTAACTAATTAATTTATTATTTATATGACGTTTTAAATAAAGTTTTATTTACAATAACTTAAATAACATTTCAATAAATAAAAAAACTACATATTAATACTACTATGTACAACTAAAAATATAATATATACAAAAAATAAAAATCTAGGCGAACAAATCGCCACCATGCGGCAGGGTTCCCAGAATGCTGGCAGCATTGCCCCGCTGGATTGCGAGGCTTAATTTTTGTGCGAAATATGCTCCAGCTCTGGGATCCCCCGAGGCGAGAACCAATCTTGTCGAAATATCTTTACAAAACTTTTTTGTATCGGACGACCACGGGCCTAGAGTCTCTACAGCTAATGCGGAAAACTCATAATGCGCGCTCAATTGTGCATATTTGCGGTGTTTTAATAATTGAGCGTTGTCAGCCGCGGCCCCGACGTCTCGAGCCAAACCGGAGAGATGTGATGGCGCCAGGGTGTCCACGCACGTAGCGTCCCAGACAAGTGCACGTCCGAGACACCACGGAACTAGGGTGGCACCATCTGGTCTCTTGCCGTCATCTCTCACCATTCCAGTGGGCTCCAGCGTCGAGGGCACGGAAGCTGAAGAGAGTGCCCGCCTGACTAAGTCATTGATGGCCCAATGACGAAATAGGCGGCCAGCACTCTTCGCGCACGACAGCCCGTGTCGTCCGAGTTGGTCCACGCCTCGGCCGCAGTGGCAGCGGTGAGGCTCGCACAGTTTTACGCCCAAACGCAATCCCACCACTACTCGTAGGCTGCTGGGGTCAAGGATGGTTGCTAGGTTGTCGGAAGGGAGGGCACGGAGCCAGTGACCTGATTCCACTTCCGACACAGCCAGGAGCCGCGCTCGGTCCGCGATGTCTGTAGCTTGTTCCAGTAAAGCCGAATGTGTGATTTTGATGAGTGGAATGTCCCACGCGCTCTGTGTTCCCATTTCAGCTGGAACACTGATACTCGGGCATGAAGCACACCAGGCCGTCAAGGCCTCAGTCTGGCCTGCCACCCGAACATCGGCAATAGGTATATTCAGGATCATGCCGATGAGGGCTTGTGAACCATGACTGGACGCCAAGAAAGCCGGGAGTGCCACGCTAGCGGAACGACGAATGCCCAAGCCACCGAAAGAAATGGGGAGGGTTGCCTGTGCCCAAGAGCGAATATCAAACTGAAGATTTAGAATTTTGGTGACTGTTTCCTTTAATGTGTTATCAACTAAGTCTATAATTGATTGAAAATACCACACAGGGCAACTTCGTAACAAATACATGAATTTAGGGGTAAAAAGACAAAGCCGAAGGATATAAATAGCCATGTGTGGTTTAATTTGGAACAGGCGAGCAGAATTGTCAGTAAATTTTTTAATCTTTGACGTCACTAAAGATGGTATCGCATCCAAGAATATTGGGGCACCTAGAAGAGTTAGTGATGATTTTGACTGTATTGAAATATCGGGGCACAATAAATTGAATTGGCCAATAATGGATGAACGAATTTGGTCTGTAATGTGATCTGGGACGTAAATTTCACATTTATCAAAATTCAATTTCAGGCCTATGGTGTTGAAACGATGGATGATCAATTTAAGGTCCTCCAATACCAAGGATGCACTGCCCCCCAAAGAACCGTCATCGAGGTACCAAACATTTAATTTTGAATTTAGATCTGCAACAATAGGGTGGATTCCTAAGCTGAACAGAGCTGGTCCGAGCGGGTCTCCTTGCTGGCAACCGACAGAAGAATTAATTTCGTTTAGGCCATAAAGCAGTTTTGTAGGGGCGCCGTAACATTGCCACATATAATTGTAAATCTCCGGTATTTCTTCATGGATTTCAGACAACAAGACGCCCCTGTCTAGACTGTTGAAAGCGTTTTTCACGTCAATTTTTATATAAACTTCATAATCGGTCGACCCAAGAAACGTACGCGTAGCGTGCACAGCCGCCTCGCAGCCAGATTTTACACCAAAACCTAGCTGATTTGGCATGAATTTTTTGGAGAGACGCTGTTGAAAAGCTCTGCAACATATTTTGGATGTGAGACGTCTCAGAGTACTGCCGACAGCGATGGGGCGAACCCCGCCATCTTTTTTTGTTAGCGCTACTAGATTGGCACCGTATAAAATGGGTACTACCTCTTCCGGGACTCGACCATCCAGCATAAGATTTGCCAAGGCGGTCAAGTCACGGAGAAGAGATCTTCCTGCTTCACCGACAAAAGGATCGGTGAGATCTTTCAGATGCTGTGGAGTTATGGCGTCCAGACCACCCGCAGACCCATTGGGAAAGGACCTGATAGCCAAAAGAATAGCTTCCTCATCAGTTTGCAGGGTTGGTTCGGAAGCAGGAGGTGACGGGAGCTGAGTGGTAGGCGACTGCGCAGGGTGTTTATCGCATAATGCTGCATAAGTCTCAGCGGAATCCGTGGCAAGAGAGTCACTGCAAAAAAGGAGTTTTGCAGCGCCTTTTATGTTTCCATCTGAAACTTTGTTTTCTATTAATTTGGTGTGATTTGTGAAAGGGATGACCGGATCGATATCGAGTGAAGGAATGAAGCGGCGAGACGTATTGTGTTTGATAGCAGATGTTAATGAATGCTTGTTTGAGTCTGGTCCTACATGAAAAGTGTTATATGAGAATGTCAACAAGTTTTCCCACGAAGAAAGTGTGTTCTCACTAACTACCTTTGCCACGCACTCCGCCAAGCTACGAGCAACGGTCACGCGGGCTCCTCTGGGTATACGCTTGATAACTTTTATGGTGCGCTTAAACTGTGCGAGTCTCGTGGCCAAAGATGTGTTGCTGGACGCTCCAGTCGTGCAAGTCACTGAATTCGATGACGACGGTATATCTGGTGTTGATGGTAAGTCGGTACGGGGTACATGCCGCCGACTGCAGTGTATTTTCAGGCCCCGATGGCCTTTATACAATTTTCTGTCAGCACAAATGGAGCACTCAAGCAACACAACTGGGGCCGACAAGCACAAGCTGTTGGAATTGTTCATTGTTTAACATAATTAATTATAGTATTAGAAGTTTCTATAAAAACACTCTCCTAGAAAAATCGTCCAATGTAAATAAAAGAAAAAAAAAAAAATGTGTGTAGAAGCTTGATAATATTGATGTCAGCTTGACGTTTGAAACATGTCTAAAGTCACGGAACACTTGTCTAAAGTGCTCTGCACAAGCGCATCACTTCTGCGCATTGCGCAGAAGATAAAAATTGGCGGCTCCACGGCTTGGTGCCATGGTTGTCACAGTAACAGCAACTTGTCAACGAGTCTTCTAAATATTTACATCAAAATCAGCTGATAATTTCTAAATATTTCTGTAATGGTAGAGTGCCCGCTCTTATAAATACCACCACTGAAAAATTTGGATATAAAAGTAGGGATTAGTAAACACTTTCGAAGGTGCACTGCCTGGGAAGTATTTTTACGATAGTATATATGACGTTTTACAATTTTATAAAGATTTTATTATACAAATTTGACATTTTAATTTATTTTATACTTCTTTTTAAGCTAATTGATTTTATTTTATTCTATAAAGTTTTAGTGCTGTAAATCTACAAAACTCAAAACTGGTAGGTTTCCAACACGGAAACTTGGCAACACCTTTAAATTGTATTTGAGTTATAGTTATTTGACGTTCATAAGTGTACACTAATGTACCCATTTGATAGCCCCGTTAGCTTAATTGGTACTGAACCTGCCTTCTGCGCTTGGGGGCGTGGGTTCGATTCCCACCTAGGACAAACATTTGTGTGATGAACTCTTGACTTGACTCTATGTCTGGGTGTTAATATCTATTTAAGTATGTATTTAAAAATATATATTTATGTATATCAGTCTCTGGCAGCTATATTACAAGCTTTGCTTAGTTTGGGGTCAGATGGCCATGTGTGCAATAATCACACTAATCACACTAATATCATATATGTGAAAATTTGGATGGATGGATGTTTGTTACTCAATCACGCAGAAACGGCTGGATGGATTTGAATGAAATTCGGAATATACATTGATTATGTCCTGGATTAACACATAGGCTACTTTTAATCATCATCATCATCACCGATTTTCATCACCACGCGGGTGAAACCGCGGGGCGCAGCTAGTGTTCGATATATTTATTATTTGAAGTAATAAATGAACAGAAACTGAACTGAACGAATCATAGATTCTTAATCAATCTGGTGCCGAGTTGATGTAGTGTGCCATGCCCATTATTCGTAAATGTTTCACGAACCACTCGCACCCGCGCCCCGCTCCTGTCCCGCTGCTCTCTGAACGTGTTTGAATAATTTTATCTCCTTTTGTAAAGGTCAATGCGAATGGTGTAGTAGGAGCGTTTGTTGTATAAGATTGTCAGTTGTTTGTGACATGTATGATTCAACCACTTTTACTAAAAAACATATTTCACAACCAATATGGTAGATGACTGATGTTAATACCGTTGAAACCAATACCTTTGATTAAGAATTTAAGTAAATATTATAAATGTTTATTGAAAAAAAAAACAAATATTCTGATATATAGTTTAATGTATAAAGAAAACTCTGTCCCTTTCCCACAAAATAAAAAATCACGTCACGCTTCTGTGCACTATACTTATCAGAATATAATTTACTAGCCGTCCGCCCCGGCTTCGCACGAGTGTAAGCTCGGCCTTCGGCCTCGCTACAAAATATAATATAGCCTATGTCACCCGGGGATAGTGTAGCTTCCCAACAGTGAAATAATTTTTCAAATCGGTTCAGTAGTTTCGGAGCCTATTCATTACAAACATACAAAAATAGGTACAAATCTTTCCTCTTTATAATATTAGTGTAGATATGGCGTACAGAGAAGTGACATCATAATTTGCGGTTTCGCGCTCTCGGTCTATATTGATATTAAAATGCTTACAAGTTGTTTATTTTTGATCAGATTTTCATTTTGTTTTCATTAATCAGCTATATTTATGGGCTACATTTTATTAGGACCTCTAAAAAAACAGTAATCTAGCCTATTATATTGACACTTAGGTAAAGTAAGTATAGAATTCGTAAAACATGTTCTAAAGGGAGCAACTCAGGTTCACACAGCTTTAACTCGCCAAAACTTGAAAAGTATAGGTACGCATTTTTTTCTTATCCTACTAGTTTCACATAATCAATTTAAAAAACAATAAAATGCCTTCAAATGAAAATCAATTTTCTGTGATTTTTATTTTTCATTTTCATATGTCCTTGAGTATATATTATAATAATATATTACTACCAGGATAAAGATCTGTAAAAATTAGACGCTGAATTACGTCTTTAAAAGTTCACTGTTTAGTGATATTGGAATAAATATGTTTACCTAAAAAAATATTTCAATATCAGTTGTACTTAGTTAACCATACATTAGATTCCATAAATGAACGATCAAAGTTTCTAAGGCCTCAGAAACAAGAATACTAGAACTTTCAAGACGTATTTATTTCGTTCAATTCCTAAAATTAATGCCCTTTCAATATTCCATACCTCAGCTCTAACTACGGGCAATTTTCGTTAGGTATTTCGTTTGGAAGGCCGCTTGGCTGCTACCCGTACAGGGTGATTATCGATTACTTAAACGGCAAAAAGGCATTGTACTCAAAATTTTGAATTTAGTAGCTTGAAAGGCGGATGAAAGTCAATTTTATAATGATTACCTAAATTATATCATCATCATCATTTCAGCCATAGGACGTCCACTGCTGTCATTGCCAACAGGCTTCTCCCATCGATTTCCAAAAGGGCCGGCTGGAAGCAGCCTGCATCCAGCAAATATAAAATAAAATCCAATAAAAGTATTTAAATTCAATAATTATTACTTATAAGCTGACCTTTAAATAAAATGTATCCAACAAATTAATATGAATATGAACTTTCACTGTGACACTAAGCATAATTTGGTGAAAAAACGTAGTATCGTTCCGTACAAATTTTGTCGATGTAAGTTTTTACAACACAGTTTATAAATTTTTGTTTTTCAGGCTTTATTTCATGTTAATATTAGATGTGTATAATAATAACTCTGTTTCTGGTGTGCAGAAATACGAAAATCAGCCTGTATGAACCGCCTAGTTTGGCAAATGCCGTCGCGCTTATATAGCCCTCTCGGGACGCATTTCCATCTGTATTTTTTCTTTTTATTTTGTGACGCCATGTTTCACTTTCACACTGGCGCTATGACGATGTAACTTACGATTTGTCGAAGGTGAAGGTAATGTAGGATGGTTTTATTTTATTCGAATGTTTATTTTTTATTTGGGATAAATAAAGAGTTTGGTTTGTGCAAAGATACGAAATAAAAATTGTGGAAAGGTTTGAAGGTCGATCAAACATCAAGCGAGTTGGCGCTCAAACGCAAGCCTATTTATGCATTTAAAAAAAAGGTACGTTTTTTTTCACATAGAGTCCGATGGAAAACGATGAGTATGAATTATTAGTTTTTCTCCGTCTTTCTTTAAAATTCTGAACTCGCTAAAAAAGACAAATAATAGACGAAATAACTATTCCAAAGCTACTCCAAGGGAGAGATTGTTTTCGCTTAGGCTAGACTTTTTGAGATCATTACATTTAATTTCCAATACTTTTTAGATAACGGCACTTTTTACTGAAAAATGCCAAACGCTAAGTTACATTGACTCACTATTGTATTTTTGAACGGGCACATGTTTTTATTTCCTAAACAAAATACAAGCCAAATAACACTAAACTTAATACCTTAACAATTTGGCGATTATACAAAAAAATAACAGTTGGATTTTCCATAGACCATTGAATGTCTAAATCCAAATACTCAAGCCCCATGAACAAGGCTCTGTAAATTTTTGAAGATGAGATTTTATTCCCTCAGACGAAATAATAATAATAATAATAAATAAATATATATAATAAATATATTTTGAGATGAGACAGAATAAGGCAGGTGCCGTTTCTCATTCTATAGATCTGTTATTCCATCCACAAGTTGTTCACCTCAATAGCCCAGACTTTTTTAATCCTATACTGTACAATAGTTTCATATTCCTTTTTATACATATTCCATAATTGTATTTTTTATATTCAACAGGGCCTCTTGGTGTTGGCTTCGGCTCCACCAATGCCTACCAAATGTCCGGGCTAGACCCGAGAATGTAATTAAATAAAGTGTTATAATAATAAAAAACTTTATTTGAACAAAGTACATGGCTGTGAAGTTAGTAAATTTATATACTATATTTAGTGTTAGTAGGTACTTAGGCAAATAAAATATACAGATTGATAACGACGTACTGCCAAAGTGAAGTCAATATCGCTACCGAAACTACGTGAATTCCCAGTATAAATACATGACTCACGCACTCAAATCTACGTGAATTTCATACTGAAAGCACACATGATTCAAAAAGTGGGTTCAATGTCATGTAGATAGACCGCCAGCAAGAGAACTTAGAACACTGTCAAAATATGTTTACACAAATGACACTCATATTCTCTATTGCCACTCAAAATAGTTCTGATTCTGATTTAACAAATTTTCTTAGCAGAGCGACCCAAAAAAGTGTCTTTGATACTCAAAGGCGTCTTCAAAACAAAAAATAAAAAATACCATTTAATTTTTTTTAAGCTGAAACAACATAATTGTATCTGGACCTTGATGGGTAACCTTCTTGAATCTTCCTCAAAACATCTTAATACAATACCTCTTTACTACTAAACTACTACTCTGTACTAAACTACAAGTCAATCTATACTAAGTAGGTAAATTACTCACTTTGTTGATGTTGTTTTTTTTTTTAACTCCAGTTGGATGTCTGAGCACATCTTGAGCACAATATATTTTCTCAGTTTAACTATTTTTATTTATTATCTTGTTATAACATTTTATTGTCTATTGTTCTCTTTTTATAATAATTTTTGTCATGTATAATTGAATTACTTGCACGCCACAGGTCTGTGTTGCACGCACACCGTGCAGTGCGTGACGTCACCTTCGGGTCCCATCCGAAAACCAGCGCCGGTTGGTAACGAACGGCATCATGCTGAGCTGGGGCCGATTTGTGGCAAAAATCCAAATTAAATTTTTTAATATGTGTGTAGCTTTAAGTGTGTGTGGATTTTTGCTATAAATAAAATATTGTCTATTGTCTTTATTCACAGTAAATATCTAGGCTTTTAACAGGTGGCCTTATCGCTTAAAGCGATCTCTTCCAGGCAACCGTGATAATACAATATCACCACACGATCTCTTGATACATTATCACCAACTTTATTTGTGTGGGGAGGCATAGGATTTTCCGACAGCCTCCTATGGACATTTTTTTTTTGCCTCCTCTTTAAACACAATTTGGTTGTGTATAATATTGAAATACTGCCGCGGCTGCCTTTCGTTATGGACGGAACATCAATTCCAACCTTTTGAAAAGAGTTTTTGCGTCCACGTAGATAACTGAATTTTTAATCAACAAAATTTAAATGAAACTCGCTTGGATCAGGGTAGACTCCAGGAAATGACATAAGCGGATTAAGTTGCTACTCGTCTTGCCTTTATTTTTGTAATTAGTTTATTTTTAAACGAGACCTTTAAAACTTTTTTTGAAAATCCGATTTTTGTAATGAGGTCTGAAAATTTCATTGTGTCAAGCCTCGCCCCCGTAATGGGCCTGTAAAAGACTTAACAAGAGTAGTAAAATATGCAGTTTAGGTTCCTCGGATGACATAATAATGTCGAAGTAACAAAATTTTCCAGTTATTTTGATTCAAAAGGCAAACTAATGAATGTATTTTTGTGGTGGTAGGACTCTTTTGCAGGGGTCCGCCTGGGGAAGTACCACACCTTTGCCAGTTATTCAACCGCCAAGCAGTAGTGTGCAAACACTACTGTGTTCCGGATTGAAGGGCAATGTTTCCAGCTAAATTACAGGGCACACAGAGATTTGACATCTTATATCTCGGGGTGACGAGCGCAGTGCATTGCCATCCAGGGTTCTGAACTGTTGAAGTTCATAATTCTGAGTGGCGTTGAGCTGTTATGGGCAAGCGTGAAGAGCCATCAGGTGAGCGATTTCGCTCGTCTCGTCACTCTGTATCATATTTTTTTTTTGTGGGACCAATCTGAAAGTATATCCTTTCAATAAAAAAAATCGGGTTATAAATGAAGGAGTTTTGAGGTAACTAACATAAAAAGATAATGATAAAAAATTCGATCGAATTGAGAACCTCCTTCTTTTTTTACAAGCTATTATTATAACTTGCAATGAATGTATGTAATTTGATTGCGGTTAAAAATGCGAAGGTGTGTAGTACTTACAGTTTTGCCGGAACAGTAAAAAAGTGAAAAAAACACGGAGAAATTTAAACACGTACGAAAATTTTACAAACGTCTTTCTGCTTTGTTTGTCTGATTTGAGAGGGTTTAGCACATAGATGTTTGTTCAGGCGAAACTTCTGCAAAATGTGATCCGCAAAAACATAAGAAACTTGCCTTAAAAACTTAGTAATACCGCCCAATATTTCCTATTTCTGTCTTATTGGGTCCGTCGTCTAGTTACGTCGCGTTGCGAGACTTGCGTCGGTGATCGTAAAGTCGTAAGAGCGTAACGCAAATAGCCTGTCAAGGCTAAACTCCAGAATATAGCCATTTAACAGTCTGCTACATCTTAATTTTACAGCCCAACCTAGCTGACAACTTACGAAAATTAAACCCTCAGACCTTTAACTTTATGATCTCTCATTCTGTGTTTGTCGTACTCGCGCAGTAAAACAAAATTAGCACTACCGTCTCTAAAAGTAATGTTTTGGTAGAATGATGTGTGCAAGAAACTTTTTCTTGTCTTGTCAATTAACCCAGGACTGACATAACCTATACAAAGTCACTTTTAATGTGATCCACTTACTGTAATGCATATTGCACACGGCAGGTATGCAATACACAAAGGCGTGTGCGAAAGTAGCTATCCAGGTGTTAATATAAATTTAACATACGTTTTAAGACTACTTAGGACTATGGGACGTAAAGTATTATATGCATAAAAAACTTATAAAAAGTAACGAATGATGCATGCATCCTTATTAATCTGCACAACTTAGATGTACCGAGTGCAAAAAGCATGTTCTATTTTATCAACATTTTACTAATAAACAAAAACTTTTAACGAAGCTTGGGTTGGTATTATCTGACGTTTCAAATTACTCATTCCATTGGTAAAGTTTGTCGATGGTACCTACAGCAGTTGAAAAAGTTGAACCAATTAACATAAAAAGTACAAAAACACAAATAACGGAACCGCGGAATATAATCAGCTCATATTTCACTCGAATCAAGCAATGAAAGCCGTAAACAATAATCAAAGAACAACATCGCAGTCCGTATCCCTAGGGATGAGCTTCCAAAAGAAAATAAAAAAAAAATCATTCGAATAACTGATTATAAAAGTTATGTATTCAATGTAAAAATTACAAAGAACTCACAAACTAGACACAGTTTAGAATATACTAATATAGGTGAGGTCCGAAACGGCTGGACCGATTTTGACGGGACTTTCACTATCAGATAGCTGATGCTATAAGGAGTAATCCCCGCTGGTGTAATCGTAGGGCGCAGCTAGTTGTATATAATACACTATTTGTTTAAATCACAGAAAAGAGAAGTAAATAAAACGGAAATGAAAAGGAAACCCTGTCGCCATGTATTGTGACAGATATGTGATTAAACATTCTTATTTATATCAACGCGTCGAACTCCGCGTCACAGTTGCTAACACAGTTGCTTTGGGGTTTATATTGGTGCAAGTGGCTACAATAATTTTCTTACAAAAATGACTTGCCAGTCCTTCAAATTTAAACAAAATTAATCTCAACCGATTGAGCTAAAATTTGGCATACTTATGTAAGTTCAGTAACAATGCAAAACTAATGTTATGGTACCTTCGAGATAGCCTGATGATGGAGACAGAAGGTGGCCAATTGGCCACAGGAACTTCTAAACGAAGCGACGTAGTCCCGCCAAGTTTGGGTTCGTTGGATTTGTCTGCCGAAACACTTTGGTCCTAGATGATAAATTCAATTTTTCGGAAGTCCCAAGATAGCGGACAAAATATTCTTATCAAGCATCATGATATAGGAATCAAATGAAAGGGTTTGAAGAGAACAATACGAAAAAGCTTGTTTGTAATAATTTTTTTTATTAATAATTAAGTTTATTGTATTTACTGTTTTCATTCAGTTTTTCGACAATGTTACGGCCGTCAGACGCATTCTTTCAGCGGCCGCACTGTGAGAAGATAATTCTGTATTCGAATAAATACAATTACGAGTATATTATATCCTAATCCGTTTTGGTTTCCGCCAACTATAGCGCTGCTTGCCACCTCTCCGATTCCAATAATAACACCAACTTAGCAAAACAGGTAATTAGGTTCTTTTCAACATTAACCAAGATATTTTTTCTCTAAACATAACACGAGAACAATAAAACGCTTCTGTTAGAAATAACAATTGTTCTCGCTCGCCACTACTCACGGTCATAGCCACTGCATAGAACACTAAAGAACTGAAGAAACAACTGCCATGAACTCTAAACTTAAACCATTACGCGCAGTGATGTGTGCGTGCCGTTTTCATGCACCGACTGACATATTCCTAAGGTTGATTCCTGGAAAAGATTTCAGTGATAAAGCCCCGTCAATTGTTAAGTTTTAGGTCGAAATGTGGTTTTTTTTTAAATTGAATAATGGGCTTGCGCTTGATTGCCAACTCGTGATGATGCAATCTACGATGAAACGCGCTTGCCAAGAAGAAACTGACTCATTTTGAAGACATCTAGATTGTAACTATCAGGGAACACATTCAGGCAGCGCAATCCACAGCATTCCGGTCAATTATAGTGGAATCAAATAGCTTCATACGGGATTTCGAAATATAAACTATTTCTGTTGAGTTATCTATCTAATAACAAAAGAGAGAAGCTATAGGATGTGTGGAGGATCTGCTACATTGACCAGTACGGCGTGATTTGCAGGCTACATGCAAATTAAAAGCTAACAACACCTGACGCAATTGGCATTGCAGTTCTATCACATCATAAAAACTTGATATAACTTTCAAGGTTTACTTCTTTCTAAATTACCAACCCAAAAACACTTTGTAGGAACCTTGAAGGAGGATTGCATGCCACGTATACTAATTTTTTTTCTCAGTCTGTCTCGTGATCATCCCACTGCTGGGCAAAGTTCTTCCTCCAATTTTCTTCTACGCATCTATATCCTCCGCCAATTTCGGCCATCGTCCACAAATATGCGACGGTTTTGCTTCGTAGATAAATATTAATTATACCTTTACCCATACTTGCAAGCGCACAGTAAGCACTACAGATTACGCAAACGTGCATTGGACGTGACCCCACGTGCCGAGTACTAGAAGCAATTCCCCATGGCACTACTACCAGTGTCACGCAGTTGTGCCACGTATAAGTCATACCATATTTGTACTTTATCTGCCAGAGATTGTATTGACTTGAGAGAACTCATCATCATCATCATTTTTATCAGTCTACCTTGTTTCCACTGATGGGATACACCCATACTTTCAGAGAGAGAGAGGATGAGCCTTAATCACCATGCTAGCCCAGCCGGTCTATTCTGCAAACTAAGTGAACGCACAAGTGAGGTGATAAGCTAAGTGAAGTAACGTGTATTTTTCTTGTCGATTACTATAAATAAATATCAAAATGTCGAGTGATCACCCTTGACTGTAGTCGCTTACCCTTATAATTCGATAATGTGACATTTATCTGCAGAAATAGGCAAGAAAAAATCACATTCACTTAGCTTATCACTTCACTTGCGCGTTCACTTAGCTTGCAGAATAGACATGCAGTGCGTATTGATGAATGTAATATGTACCTACTTGAACTTTTGAGGTTCTTGGACATACCGGTTTCCTAATGATGTTTTTTTCTTTCGCCTTGTTTGTGGAATCGAATCGAAACTGGAAATCATTTATTTAATTACTAAATCATCAAAGAGCAGGGCCAAGATCGAACCGGGTGCTGCCAGGGTGTAAAGCGCACATGCTTATTGCCCGGCTACAATCACCCATGGATTCCGATGAAAGCCGATTCGGGTGGTCACATTTTTTGTTTACAATAAAATATACAAGAATTATTATTAAACCTAGTTTGAAACTACTAAGGGACTGTTTCTCTGTAAGTTTTTCTACTCTTTTGTGTAGCTGCGGACTTCATGCATTTGTTTTCACTTTTGCTTTGTAGGCGAAATAAACTTGGAGCTTGAGAATCTTTTAGCACTATTTGTGAGGACGAAGATTTAGTGTTGTTTTCTAGGTATACAATACAGTTTGGAAAGACTCGGCAAATACATCTTTAAAATGATAATACAATCTATACGATCAATTCAATTCAAATTTTAAATCTAAATATAACCTTTATTAAAAACGTACTGCGTTGTACTCTACAAAACTAATAGTTTGAAACGACACTTGTTGAAATTCATCATCATCATCAGCCAGAAGACGTCCACTGCTGAACATAGGCCTCCCCCTTTAACATCCACACTGAATGACATCCTGCCATCTGCATCCACTGGATGCCCGCGACTCTCACAATGTCGTCGGTCCATCTAGTGGGAGGCCTACCAACGCTGCGTCTTCCAGTTCGTGGTCTCCACTCGAGAACCTTTCTTCCCCATCGGTCAGCAGTTGTTCTTGAAATTGCCATATATAAATTACTTAGTGAGGGACGGGCCAATACAACTTTTTTAGAACCGTCAGAGCGATTCTTCTAGTTTCTATTTCTATGGATGCGTCTTAGTAAAGAATTTGGAAAGATACAACGTAGTTTCATATAGATTTTGATAGATAAGCGCTATTTTTACAAGATTTTAATTATCTTGCCTTGTTACTACGGGTCAAATCTTGTAATTGAATTTAAAAATTGCTTATATAATAGCTTACCATCATCATCGTGGTCATCTTCCTGTTCTGTCTTGCTGG
This sequence comes from Agriopis leucophaearia, assembly GCA_949125355.1. NCBI lineage: Eukaryota > Metazoa > Arthropoda > Insecta > Lepidoptera > Geometridae > Agriopis > Agriopis leucophaearia. The sequence continues at coordinate 4,122,125 of OX421262.1, forward strand.
AGAGGTAAGGATATCGGCGGCTAGGGAAACCCTTATTGCCGAGGCTGGGCGCTGGGGGAGCATGCCCCCCAGGGGTTGATTTCTTCAAGGGCGCGAGTGCCTTACTTACTCTCAACAGATTGAGCTAAATAGATGGATGGTTAGCTAAATAACGTCATTCTAAATCCAATATGGCGGACTCCCAAAAATGGCGAACCAGGTATTTTTATGCATCCCCATGATATAGGTATCAAATGAAAGGGTTTGCTGAGAAGTATACGAAAAATAGCTTCTTTATAAAAAGTTTTATTGTATTTTAATTATATTTCAAACACTACACACGTCATATTGGGACAAATAATCACACGATGACACATATTTTGAGATCTTTGTGAAACTGCAAAGATTTTTTTCTTTTCTTTTTAACCCCCCGGCGCAAACATGATATAGCCGTAGCATCCAAATGGCTAAACGGACTTTCATTTAGATTTTTTGTTTGATTGCATTGTGACTTGATCGAGTGTTCTTAACTATGATTCAAGAAAATCTGGCTGTTTGAAGATTATCAGCTCTTTTATCTAGGGTTTACTAAAAATTCAATTTATACTTGGTCTTTCTTCGTCAGTCGTTCTTGTATGAACGGCAATGTAAAGGTTTTTGTCCACTCTTTGTATCATCTTTTACTTCAATCGTTTTCTCGACATTACAAATCTTGAGTTGGTTTACAAGAAAATATTTGAGTCATATATCGAAATTTTACGTCTACTAACTGTGAAGATGTAACACTAAGCTCTAGAGTTATTGAGTCGAATGCTTTATTGTACAAACAATGCTAAAAACTTCTTTTCCCCAAAAACCTTTTCACAGATTATTTACATAAAAGCTGATCTCGGAGGATTGGATCGTATTCAGCCGCCGAGGTCACCGACCTATCGACAAATTCCAAGTCCACATGAGGAGTCTTGAATAGCCACCTTAAAGCAAATGTCAGCCCAGTAAATGTAAGTGGGCTTGTAAGGCCTAATATCCTGAAAGCCTTTATCTGATGTAGACTGGACAGAATAAGCCAGTAACAAAATATTTATTTCTACGAGGATGTAAGTGAAATATTTGCGAATGTGATTTCTGTTTTCACACGGATAAAATAATTTATTTCTCGGGTAAGGTTTGTCCCTGTGCCAAGGTACCTAGTTAACATTGTAGACCATAAAATGGTGGACCCAAACTGAGCGACTGACTTAGGTATTACAAGATTAGGTACTTTTATTATGGATACGGTAGGAATTCACGTTTTACGTGTTTTCAATTCTTGCGTATTTTCTGTATTATTGTGCTTAGGTACTTATTATTGTACGTATTCTTCATTAAGTACAGTGACTGGCAAGTCAAGAGTAACTGGTCAAGAGCATGTCGAGACTCAAGACACACATAGGGATATACACATAGGACCCCCTGCAGGCGGGGCAACATTTTGCTACTTTGGTGGACCATATTTCACAAAATATACACTTGATAAAAAAGTGATGTATGAAACCTCACCATCATTTTAAAAGACCTATGCTTCGATACCACACACAAAGGGGTGTAGCGAAAAAAAATATTACTTCCCCATTTAATATGTCCGAAAGCCCTTCTTCTTTATTCTTTTCATACTTTTCAAATTGAGATCTATACTTAAACTGAAATTGTGCAGTTTCATGCATTCGTCTTATTAACCATAGAAGTTAGAAGTTTCAAAAAAATATGAACGGACGAAGAGACAGACGGACGGACAGAATTAACTTATAAGGTTTCCTTGTTGGGCTACGGAACCCTAAAAAGCGGTGTAGATGGAAAAAGTTGACACGAGTAAAAACAAAAACTATGACCAAGCGCCCGGGCTCGTTCGGTCAAAACCCATTTGTATCCTTTCAATTGAAACGAATCTAAGCGTTGGTGACGCCGCCATCTATGATTAGGGTCAGCTTAAGGATTGGAGGTTAAAAGGAAAGCGACCGAATAGCTTAGCGGGTAAAGCTCGGAGCGCATACCCGGTTGGCGCTGGTTCGAATTCCGCGGCCGTTTTTTTTTTTCTTTTTTTTAAATAACATTTAAATAGAAAGTCCTATCGTGTGGAATAACACTTCACAAATATATAAAAATATCCTAATCCTAACTAATATAATAAAAGCGGGAGTAACTCTGTCTCTCTGTCTGTTTGCTTGCTTTTCACGACTAAACGGCTAAGCCAGTCTTAACGAAATTTGGCAGTAAGAGCCGTAACAGATACGTCAACATGGCTGACGTCAACCACCTCAACCAACGAGAGAATAAGAGAGGAAAATTATGTTCTCAATCTTTCGCTCCTGTTGGTCAGATGGCGGTTCGTCAGCTAAGTTCAATACGTCTGTGACGGCTATCAGATAGTGCGCATCATTAGGACGGACATACGGTACTTTTTCCTGGCGTTTCAACATAAATGTACTTTTTCTTCGGAAATGTGGGTAAATTGTAAAATTGCAGGTAACACAACACAAACACCGCGGGATTCAGCTAGTACTTAATATATACCTTATCTTTTCACTAGATGTAACAAACTTGGCAGAGAATCATAAACCCCAATTTTAAATTAACTTTTTTTAATATTTTGCGTCCTATTCGCAAAGCTTCCGCGTTTCTGGAAATTTCAATTAAATCAACAAACCGCCAGAGCGCGCGGCGAACAGTCACTGACTTCGGGTGCACTTACACTGCTTGATATACTATACTATAGCTGTATCTATGAGCTAAGAACGCTGTCTAGTCGAACGATCTTTGTGTACTATTGTAGGGAGGTTAGGTCTAAAGGCGATGTCACATAGACGTTAGCATATAAGGTGAGCGTTATGAGGACAGATCATTTTTATTGAAATAATAAAACACTTGTAACACGTGTATTTTACACTATTTTTATTTCTGACGTTTCGAACACTTTTCAATATCTGTGGTCAAAAGTAAACTAGATGACGGATGTCTATAGATGTGTAATGAAATTATTTACTAGTACCGCTTATCATTTTTAATTAGAACGTTCCGTATGTAAGCAATAGGCGCTCGCGGTGTCCAGAGGTATTGCAAGTGGCTAATTTGGTTGGTCTTTAATTTATGTATCAGTCAGAAAGTTATTGTAAAACCTTTTTTTTTAATGACACTGTCACTGTCAAAGTTATCTTAATCAATATCCTCACTGTGAGGCATCTTCACTTTACAATAGCCACAAATTAAGAGTTGAATTTGAATCCTCGCTGTGTTTAAACAGAGCTTAAGCTCTGTTCTGCAATGTAATGTCATCCTGGGGTATTAGATGTTAAATTTGTTTATTTTCTGTGACTTCACTGAAAACATTGGGCAATATTTCTAGTGAAACTGCAGAGTTTCATTCAATCCGGAACAACAGTTTATGTATATGCTTGAAGATTGAATCTCTGCCAAAATTGTGGTACTTACTTACCCATGCAGACTAAAAGAGTCCCAATAACAAATATTATTTTCTTTTATATATATATTATATATATATATATCTATTATTTTTTAAATTCATCAAATATTTAGTTTCATAAAACACTTATTGCCGACGGCGACAGTAATTTACTATTTCATTTAAAATTACTGTACAGACCAGTAATGTTTATACATCAGTAAGAGCAAGCTCCAATAAAACGACTAAGGACGGCGTTCAGCGCAAGGAAGCAACACTGGAACAGCAATAAAACCGAATTAGTCCAAGGTTTTAGTCAGTGGTGCGCTGGTGAGCTCTAGCGTGAAGCCGACCGAGCAAGAGACGTCTACACCATGCAATTAAATTAATTTATTCAAAAGTTTGTGTATTTATCTGGAAACGTTAAATTGTTTATTAGATACTATTGAACTTTGTAATGGCTAGAAGGTTTTGGTTTAACTTATCTTGTTTAAAAGCTACAAAGCTCTTTATTATTATCTAATTGGTAAAATAAATTATATAATGTGCAAATCACGAAATCTTAGGAACTAAAATTGTAAACTATATAACAGAAATACATTATTATATATATTAGATATTTTCGAGTGAAAAATCTCATTTTGACCGCCTGTAATTTAATTTTTGTTGGCGGAAAGCGGAATCTAAGCTACCCGTTGAGATCAAAGAATTCTTGAGATAACGCAACCCGTATTTGTGTGTTTCGCGTTTCTTTGTATGAAATGAAAGTGCCGAAAAGACGCACTATAAAACAGTACCCAATTCCTTCATAACCTTTTTTGTATGACAAAAATATGCAGTATTTTTTCATTTATGCTCAAACTAAAAAAAAAACTGAGAAATAAAATAATTAAGTAGATAGATGCCCGAAAATCCTTCTGGTATAAGGTACTTTGGCAATGAAATATAAAAATAAGTGGTATTTTTTTACTTTAGTCAAAATTCAGATATTAATAATAAACTTATCAAAATGTATGTATACAACGTGTTTACTAAAGGTGTAGTAATACTAAAGGGTATGTATGTACTCATCCTTACAAACAACTTATACTATGAGATAAACTCAGAAATTGCGTCAAAAAAACAGCTGTTCTTAACATTTTGTTGAGTGTCACTGATCGTTTTCTATGGAACAGCAGATTTTTTCCCGCGGTTTCAGGTTTCAGTACTTACATACCCTTCAGTATTACTATACCTTTAGTATACACGTTGTTATAGACATTTGATAAATTTATTATTAACTAGTCGACCGCCCCGGCTTCGCACGGGTGTAAGCTCGGCCTTCGGCCTCACTACTATGACCCGCTCCAGGAACACAAAATTTCATCAAAATCGGTCCAGCCGTTTTTAGAGTATCCTATGTCCGTCTCCTAGTTCTAAGCTACCTCCCCACCAATTTTCAGCCAAATCGGTTCAGCCGTTCTTGAGTTATAAATAGTGTAACTAAAACGACTTTCTTTTATATATATAAGATATCTGAATTTTGACTACTGAAAAAAAAACTTTATTTTATATTTATAAGCCAAAGTGTCTATACCAGAAGGATTTTAGGGTAGGTTAGTCATAAAAAAGTTTATGAAGGAATTGTGTACTGTTTTATAGTGCGTCTTTTCGGCACTTACATTTCATACAAAGAAAAGCGATTGTTTTGTGTATATTTCATGTTGTATTTTTGTTTAAAGATAAAAATCGTTTATTTGCATACAACATGAGAAAACATGTTAAAATATCATAAAGTCCTAAATCACGTTTTGCCGGATTTAAGAGATTTTTTTATTGCTCTTTATTTTTTGTGTTTATAATCTCTCTTGTACATTATTTTAAAATTAAATAACTACTGCACATCGGTTTTTTAAACAATATTAATTTACACTTAACTAACTTTGCAAACGTACTTTTATATATAAAAATTTAACGATCTTTTGAAACATGTGAAGTAAGGTATAAATATAATACACAAGCAAATTTACAGTTTAAATTTTCAGCAAATTTCAGTTTCCGTGCTTCATCACAGCCCACATTATCACTTTCCATCAGGTGAGTTGTTGTCAAAATCTAGCATTTCATGAATTAAATCAAATCATATATTTATCAGAACATGGTAGTCATTGAAATGTATCTCATGTCCTTGCTAGGTGCGGCGGACAAATGCGAAGATTTTTATCATAGTTTTGTTTAAGTTACAAAAATTATTTCTTAGTTAGAATATTATCGAAATCGCTTATTTTATACCAAACCCAAATTCAAAAAAAGGTCATGTCAATATGAATATCTTTTTTTTTTTAGTTTTTAGGTAGGAGTGGAAAATATCTAAACCTTAGATACTGTTAGCGTATCCACGACGCCACGCTGCGTAGGGTCGAACTGGGCCAGGGACAATGCTCCCCGTTTTTTACCAACAAAGCCGTGCTCCGAGCCGTTTGACGTCATAAATTAAATTAGAACATTGTCATGCAAATTTAGACCGTATTATAAGGCAGTAAGCCGCACTGTGCCGTTGCAAAAGTCTGGAGATTATGAAAATGGGCGCACTGATGACCGCTCGCCGTCTTTTGGCGGGATTGTGTCGCGCTCTCAATGAGGGACGAGCCCTCTCCAGAGAGAATATTGTGGGTTTATTTAAGCATTCTTGAGTTATTTAAGTACTGAGATACAATTTCTGTTTCATTTTTTCATAAGATTGGTCAAACACTTAACGTATTGACCTCGGTTTGGCATCAGGAAAAGTGTATTATTTTTTCGGGGAGACAAAGTAGACACTTCATTCCTTCGAAAAAAATATTATATCGCATCATGATGATGTAGCAATTGTAGTTCAACGGTTGACGTGGTCAGACCTCACGGTCGTAGGTTCAAATCCCAATAATGAACTTGCTAGTATATTTGTAACATCCTAGCGAATTTGAGAGTGCAATTTTAAGCATAAATCAACTTAAGTAACGTTTTTAAGTAAGGCCCCTAGGTTGTAGTTTAGTTTTAAGTTTATTTGTAGTTAATTTGAACTTTTGGAAAATAAATTTATCTAATCTTACTTATCTGCCGATGAAAAAAAAACATCATAAAGAAACCATAGCCAAGTACCTAATGGTGTGTTCCAGGCTCCCTTAACATGAGATCCAATCCAGGCCAGATGCGCTTACCATTTTTGACCACAGCATCAGTCTCTCAACATAAGGTGAGCTGAAGACAAACGCCTACCTGTCAACCATAAAAAAGTTCTTACTATAGCATACCTATACCTATAAAAATTTCATAACGCTACTCAGAAATCAATATTCCTTTTATTTATTTATTTATTTTTAATCAACAGAATGCTTACAGGTTAACCAATGCGCAAACTATTTAACTATAATATAATGTAACTAATAACTAACTAACTTAAGTTACTACTTACTTAGAAATAAAACTAAATATGTGGCAATTATATTAAGATTATCATAAAAAATGTCGACATGCTGGCTGCTGCATAAATTAATCTTCGATAATCTGGTTACCTTTAAGTTCTATTAGTTCAATACTGATTCCTGAGATATTAGCAACTGGAAACCGGAACCGCTGGGAGGGCTCGCCCGCTATTCCGCTGCTACGCCACTAGACGCTACGCCGTAGGTGTGTGTAGGTGCTACGATGGCATTGACAGCTACAAAGCTATCGATGCTATGGCGTAGATGTCAAAGCTTGTTTTGTAGCAATAAATTGTTTACGCTACGTAATTTATAAGCAAGTGCTAATCAAAGAGGAAAATGATTATGCTTTTTTTTTTATTCGACACCTATCTTATTTCAGCACATATGTTTGTTCTTGTTCTTGGTATGTAAGGAACTAGTACAATCATTATCACTAACTGATCAAATCGTTTATATTATCTACCGTACTAATATTATCTTCCGTGTACACATGTACTTAAACAAAAAGTTAACTTTTTCTCCTAGAACTTGAATACTTTTCATGTGTAGCTAGGTGTTGCCCGCAACTTTGTTGAGTAGACTTATATAAACTTTCAATTCTTTTTTTCCCCTCTTGATTTGGTCCTCTCGTTAAAATCCATAGACCGGGTAATCCATGTCATGGAGGATCCCACCCTAGACCCCATAAAAAACCAGAAAAATGTTTGCTTAGTAGGCGAAGTAGTATTCTGGATTTCGTAATGAGTCAGCCAGTGAGTCACTCGCATCGCGGAATTTCGTTATATATATATATATATATATATATATATATATATATATATAGCTTTGATACAATATTGAAACAACTACTTTAAATATTTAATTTGCACGCGTCTCAATGGGCGTAATAAATTAGAAGTCATTTCGTAAATACTCGTACCTACTGACTGTGAATACCAAATTCTTGTTGGAAATAAGTAATAAAATTTAATTTCATTGTTCTATGAAGACGAAATGTTTAAATGAATAAACGGAATGAATACGCGAATTAATTAATGTTGTACTTAGTTGTTTGAGGCCTTGAAGTTTGTTTTGCTCCAATTTACTAAGTTTACTCATACATTACGAGTATGATGCTAATTCTGCATTCTGAACTTCATGTATGGTTTGTATATTTAATTACACTAGGTATAATACATTCATATAGGTAGATTTCCGTGCATTGCGGCCGATTGCAGCTGCGTGCGTATGACGCGCAAGTCTAACTTGCGCGGCTGTTGCGACAATACTTGCACTTTCAGTATATATAATAAAGTACTCTTTGACTTGCACTATGAAATTGTATGGCGCCGCTTCCAAGGTATGTAACAGACGTGGGTGGCCGACGCGTTAGACGCGCACTTTAGACGCACGCGGCTGCGATCAGCCGCGATGCACTGAAGTGTATGTACCTTTAGGCCGGTAACAAAAGAATTTATGGATGAACGTGAAAATTTGGGCCTATAGGCGTAGCCAATGCGCCAGCATGCGTAATTCTATAAAATGCTCAGTTGCCGCCAATGCTTGTATAATACTTTTCTTAAATAATGTGTAGATATTAAAGTAAAAATTTCATTATCAAGCAGAAGACGTCCGCTGCTGAACATAGGCCTCCACACAGAAATACAGCTTGCCATTTGCATTCACTGGATGCCTGAGACTCTCGTGATTTCGTTGGTTCATCCAGTGGAAAGCCTACCTACGCTGTGTCTTTCAGTTTGTAGTCTCCACTAAAGATCTTTCTTTCCCATCGGTGATCGGTTCTTCGAGGATTGTTGCCTGCTCGTTGCCACTTCAACTTGCAAATTCTAATAGTTACATTGGTGATTCTGGTACTTCGGCAAATATCCTCGTTCCAGGTTCTATCGCGCAAAGAAATTTCGAACAAAGCTCTCTACATTGCCCACTCTGCGACTGAGAATGACTCTGGAGAACAACTTGTACACATGGCTGAGGAGTGAGATATATAATTATAATTCTTTAATAAGGTGTTATCACCTTTTTTTGAACAAGAGCTTTTTGGAACAGGAATGTGGTGGATTCCTGTTCCATGATTCAGGCGTAGTATCCTTCGAGTATTCGAGAATTAAATAACTTCTGGAGGACTAAAAGTAATACCGGTTTTCCACTCGCTCTCAGCAGTTCTGTCGTGATTCCGTCATCACCCAGCGCCTTGTTGTTCTTCAGCTGTTTCAGAGCCTGGGAATACGATAAGTTAAAAATGATGGTGATAAATTCAGTATTATACAGCGCATAGATATTACGTACGGAGTATCATTTCATTAGACGGACACAACACTAACTAACTTCGTCTCATTACCGGCATTCCTGATTTAATATCTATTAGTTACGTCACAGCATACATAGTATATTCCTATTACTTATATTGAGAGCGCACGCACTACACATCCCCCCATACTACCCCTATACGAGGAGGTGGCGGCTATAATCACTGTCAAGAATGTCATTCAAATAGTTCGTAAGAAAAAGGTTCGTAAACGGTACCCGTGGTGTTGACACAAACTTGAAAAACATGACGCCTCATTGTATTATTTTTCCTAAACTATCGAGTATTTATGTATAATAATGGTGGATTATAAACATGCTTGAGTGCGGGAAAGTGATGTACCGAGGTAACTATAAACATTTGTCTTTTCGTGTTGTGTCCAAAACTCCATAGAAGGCTGTAGTTTAGTCTCAATAACTTTTTTAACGTGACTACTTTGCTTGGCTGTGACTATTACTTATTTGACAAGACGTGTAACGCCAACATTCTCACTAGAGGATAGAAAAAAAGCTCTGGCGTTGAAATTAATGACGAAGCAATAGTTGCCACAAGTTGCCACAAGTTGGCGTAAATTATCACTAGTTGCCGTCCGTTACCGTTAGCGCTGCCTAGCCCCGACACATATTAAATAACATTTACCTGTCTTTAGATCCTGGTATAAGTAACTTGTCGACTATGTAAACTAGCCTTAATAGATGTCATAGTTAAGCTTATTAAGTTTGATTTGATTTGGGAATGTGCTTGCGGTTTGATTAAATTCAGGTAATGAGAATTGTAATGTACTTACTTTCGATTTAATAAAGTAGATATATTATTACGTAGGTAAATATGTGGCTTTACTTGCTTTAAATTTATAAAAAAGGACTAGTGTTTTGCGTGGCTGCGCGGGCCGCAAGCGGCCCGCGGGGATTTCCTATAGTCGGGTTGGGGCGGTTCTCTTAGTTCGACTTTTAAAAACTTTAAAAAAACTGAAGGATCAGGTTGAAAATGGCTAAGAAAAGGTTATACATGAGAAAATGGGTTGATGATGATGATGATGTTTGATTTCCATGACCGAAACTGAACATGCAGGTGGTCCTGGGTACAAATCTCCTCATGGCGGTCAAAACGCTGAAGAAATTTCATATTCAGTCGTGGAAATAATATATGAACAGAAATCCAGTATGTTTCGACCGTAGAGGGAGGGAGCAGCTCGGCCTTCGGCCTCGCGCTGAGTTTGGGTTGAAGCTCGGCCTCTCGCGAGCTCGCAAGTACCGTGGTTCGGCCTCACGGCCTCACCACGGTACTTGCTCGGGGTCGTGGTTCGGCCTAGCGGCCTCACCACGCCCCTGGCTCGGCCTACGGCCTCGCCCAAAGTTAGGCCTCCGAGTCTCAAGGTCGGCCTGCGGCCTCCCTTGAGACATTTGCTCGGCCTGCGGCCTCGCTTGAGACTCTCGCGACCTCGCAAGTACCGTGGCTCGGCCTATTGGCCTCACCACGGTACTTGCTCGGGTCGTGGTTCGGCCTGGCGGCCTCACCACGCCTCTTGCTCGGCCTCCGGCCACGCGCAAAACACTCGAGCTCGGCCTGCGGCCTCGCTCGAGTGATTTGCGACCTCGCGAGTGCCGTGGTTCGGCCTGGCGGCCTCACCACGGCCCTCGCTCGGTCCGTCTGAAAATCACTTGTATGGCGACCATGGTCAAAAATTAAAAAAAAAAAAAAAAACTTCAAAAATGAAATCAGAGGCCCCAAAAACCCCCGTATGCAAAAAATCAGACCTCTCGGACCATTTTGAAATTTTTGAAAAAAAAAAGTTTAAAATTAAAAAAAAAAAAACATTTTTCCAAAAAGATCTCCCGATTCCCTATGACATTTGGTCAAACACCCCCCATGAAAGTCAAACCGTTTCCGAGTTATGACAGGTTCAAAATTGTATGGCGGCCATGTTTTTTTGTATGGGAGGCCTCTTTTTTTTCATGTCTCCAAAAAGGTCCGAGGTTTTGAGGAACTTTTTGTTAAACCGCTTTAGAAAAAATGTTTACCGTTTCCGAGATCCCTGGGGGGTCTACTACCAGGAGCTGGTCTTCTGGAGATCACGTATTTTTCCCTTTGCCTCTGAACATCCCCCTACAAGACCTCATACTCACATTTTCTCCCCAACCCCCCCAAGTCTCCAAACAACTATCTAAATGAGTGAGTCAGTGAGTCAGTGGTAATTAAGCTTTATATAGTATAACTAGTGTTTTGCGTGGCTGCGCGGGCCGCAAGCGGCCCGCGGGGATTTCCTATAGTCGGGTGGGGGCAAATCATTTAGATCGACTTGAAAAAACTTTAAAAAAACTGAAGGATCAGGTTGAAAATGGCTAAGAAAAGGTTATACATGAGAAAATGGGTTGATGATGATGATGATGTTTGATTTCCATGACCGAAACTGAACATGGAGGTGGTCCTGGGTACAAATCTCCTCATGGCAGTGAAAATGCGAAATAAATTTCATATTCAGTCGTGGAAATAATATAAGAACAGAAATCCAGTATGTTTCGACCGTAGGGGGAGAGAGCAGCTCGTGTTTTGCGTGGCTGCGCGGGCCGCAAGCGGCCCGCGGGGATTTCCTATAGTCGGGTGGGGGCAAATCTTTTGATTCGACTTGAAAAAACTTTAAAAAAACTGAAGGATCAGGTTGAAAATGGCTAAGAAAAGGTTATACATGAGAAAATGGGTTGATGATGATGATGATGTTTGATTTCCATGACCGAAACTGAACATGGAGGTGGTGCAGGGTACAAATCTCCTCATGGGAGTGAAAACGCGGCAGAAATATCATATTCAGTCGTGGAAATAATATAGGAACAGAAATCCAGTTTGTTTCGACCGTAGGGGGAGGGAGCAGCTCGGCCTTCGGCCTCGCGTTGAGTTTGGGTTGAAGCTCGGCCTCTCGCGAGCTCGCAAGTACCGTGGCTCGGCCTCACGGCCTCACCACGGTACTTGCTCGGGCTCGTGGTTCGGCCTGGCGGCCTCACCACGCCCCTGGCTCGGCCTTCGGCCTCGCCCAAAGTTAGGCCTCCGAGTCTCAAGGTCGGCCTGCGGCCTCCCTTGAGACATTTGCTCGGCCTGCGGCCTCGCTTGAGACTCTCGCGACCTCTCAAGTACCGTGGCTCGGCCTATCGGCCTCACCACGGTACTTGCTCGGGTCGTGGTTCGGCCTGGCGGCCTCACCACGCCTCTTGCTCGGCCTCCGGCCTCGCCAGGAACACTCGCGCTCGGCCTGCGGCCTCGCTCGAGTGATTTGCGACCTCGCGAGTGCCGTGGTTCGGCCTGGCGGCCTCACCACGGCACTCGCTCGGTCCGTCTGACAATCACTTGTATGGCGACCATGGTCAAAAATTAAAAAAAAAAAAAAAAAACTTCAAAAATTAAATCAGAGGCCCCAAAAACCCCCGTATGCAAAAAATCAGACCTCTCGGACCATTTTGAAATTTTTGAAAAAAAAAAGTTGAAAATTAAAAAAAAAAAAACATTTTTCCAAAAAGATCTCCCGATTCCCTATGACATTTGGTCAAACACCCCCCATGAAAGTCTAACCGTTTCCGAGTTATGACAGGTTCAAATTTGTATGGCGGCCATGTTTTTTTGTATGGGAGGCCTCTTTTTTTTCATGTCTCCAAAAAGGTCCGAGGTTTTGAGGAACTTTTTGTTAAACCGCTTTAGTAAAAATGTTTACCGTTTCTGAGATCCCTGGGGGGTCTACTACCAGGAGCTGGTCTTCTGGAGATCACGTATTTTTCCCTTTGCCTCTGAACATACCCCTACAAGACCTCATACTCACATTTTCTCCCCAACCTCCCCAAGTCTCAAAACAACTATGTCAGTGAGTCAGTCAGTCAGTGAGTGAGTCAGTGGTAATTAAGCTTTATATAATATAACTAGTGTTTTGCGTGGCTGCGCGGGCCGCAAGCGGCCCGCGGGGATTTCCTATAGTCGGGTTGGGGCGGTTCTCTTAGTTCGACTTTTAAAAACTTAAAAAAAACTGAAGGTTCAGGTTGAAAATGGCTAAGAAAAGGTTATACATGAGAAAATGGGTTGATGATGATGATGATGTTTGATTTCCATGACCGGAAATTAACATGGAGGTGGTCCTGGGTACAAATCTCCTCATGGCAGTGAAAATGCGAAATAAAATTCATATTCAGTCGTTGAAACAATACAAGAGCTGATATCCAGTTTGTTTCGACCGCAGGGGGAGGGAGCAGCTCGGCCTTCGGCCTCGCGTTGAGTTTGGATTGAAGCTCGGCCTCTCGCGAGAGTCTCAAGGTCGGCCTGCGGCCTCCCTTGAGACATTTGCTCGGCCTGCGGCCTCGCTTGAGACTCTCGCGACCTCGCAAGTACCGTGGCTCGGCCTGACGGCCTCACCACGGTACTTGCTCGGGTCGTGGTTCGGCCTGGCGGCCTCACCACGCCTCTTGCTCGGCCTCCGGCCTCGCCAGGAACACTCGCGCTCGGCCTGCGGCCTCGCTCGAGTGATTTGCGACCTCGCGAGTGCCGTGGTTCGGCCTGGCGGCCTCACCACGGCACTCGCTCGGTCCGTCTGAAAATCACTTGTATGGCGACCATGGTCAAAAAAAAAAAAAAAAAAAAAAAAACTTCAAAAATGAAATCAGAGGCCCCAAAAACCCCCGTATGCAAAAAATCAGACCTCTCGGACAATTTTGAAATTTTAAAAAAAAAAAGTTCAAAATTAAAAAAAAAAAAACATTTTTCCGAAAAGATCTCCCGATTCCCTATGACATTTGGTCAAACACCCCCCATGAAAGTCTAACCGTTTCCGAGTTATGACAGGTTCAAAATTGTATGGCGGCCATGTTTTTTTGTATGGGAGGCCTCTTTTTTTTCATGTCTCCAAAAAGTTCCGAGGTTTTTAGGAATTTTTTGTTAAACCGCTTTCATAAAAATGTTTACCGTTTCCGAGATCCGTGGGGGGTCTACCATCAGGTCATGGTCTTTTGAAGATTCCGTATTTTTCCCTTTGCCTCTGAACATACCCCTACAAGACCTCATACTCACATTTTCTCCCCAACCCCCCCAGTTCTCCAAACAACTATCTAAATCAGTGAGTGAGTGAATGGTAATTAAGCTTTATATAGTATAACTAGTGTTTTGCGTGGCTGCGCGGGCCGCAAGCGGCCCGCGGGGATTTCCTATAGTCGGGTGGGGGCAAATCATTTAGATCGACTTGTAAAACTTAAAAAAAACTGAAGGATCAGGTTGAAAATGGCTAAGAAAAGGTTATACATGAGAAAATGGGTTGATGATGATGATGATGATGATGTTTGATTTCCATGACCGGAAATTAACATGGAGGTGGTCCTGGGTACAAATCTCCTCATGGCAGTGAAAATGCGTGATATATTTCATATTCAGTCGTGGAAATAATATAAGAACAGAAATCCAGTTTGTTTCGACCGTAGAGGGAGGGAGCAGCTCGGCCTCCGGCCTCGCGCTGAGTTCGTGTTGAAACTCGGCCTCTCGCGAGCTCGCAAGTACCGTGGCTCGGCCTGACGGCCTCACCACGGTACTTGCTCGGGGTCGTGGTTCGGCCTGGCGGCCTCACCACGCCCCTGGCTCGGCCTTCGGCCTCGCCCAAAGTTAGGCCTCCGAGTCTCAAGGTCGGCCTGCGGCCTCCCTTGAGACATTTCCTCGGCCTGCGGCCTCGCTTGAGACTCTCGCGACCTCGCAAGTACCGTGGCTCGGCCTATCGGCCTCACCACGGTACTTGCTCGGGTCGTGGTTCGGCCTGGCGGCCTCACCACGCCTCTTGCTCGGCCTCCGGCCTCGCCAGGAACACTCGCGCTCGGCCTGCGGCCTCGCTCGAGTGACTTGCGACCTCGCGAGCGCCGTGGTTCGGCCTGGCGGCCTCACCACGGCACTCGCTCGGTCCGTCTGAAAATCACTTGTATGGCGACCATGGTCAAAAATTAAAAAAAAAAAAAAAAACTTGAAAAATGAAATCAGAGGCCCCAAAAACCCCCGTATGCAAAAAATCAGACCTCTAAGTCCATTTTGAAATTTAAAAAAAAAAAAAGTCGAAAATTAAAAAAAAAAAAAAAAAAAAACGAAAAGATCTCCCGATTCCCTATGACATTTGGTCAAACACCCCCCATGAAAGTCGAACCGTTTCCGAGTTATGACAGGTTCAAAATTGTATGGCGGCCATGTTTTTTTGTATGGGAGGCCTCTTTTTTTTCATGTCTCCAAAAAGGTCCGAGGTTTTGAGGAACTTTTTGTTAAACCGCTTTAGTAAAAATGTTTACCGTTTCCGAGATCCCTGGGGGGTCTACTACCAGGAGCTGGTCTTCTGAAGATCACGTATTTTTCCCTTTGCCTCTGAACATCCCCCTACAAGACCTCATACTCACATTTTCTCCCCAACCCCCCCAGTTCTCCAAACAACTATGTCAGTCAGTGAGTGAGTCAGTGGTAATCGAGCTTTATATAGTATAATAACTAGTGTTTTGCGTGGCTGCGCGGGCCGCAAGCGGCCCGCGGGGATTTCCTATAGTCGGGTGGGGGCAAGTCTTTATATTCGACTTTTAAAAATTTAAAAAAAACTGAAGGATCACGTTGAAAATGGCTAAGAAACCGAAATACATTAGAAAATGGGTTGATGATGATGATGATGATGTTTGATTTCCATGACCGAATACGAACATGGCAGTAGTTTGGGGTACAAATCTCCTAATGGTAGTGAAAATGCGGAAGATATTTCATATTCAGTCGTGAAAACAATACAAGAGCTGATATGCAGTTTGTTACGACCGTAAGAGGAGGGAGCAGCTCGTGTTTTGCGTGGCTGCGCGGGCCGCAAGCGGCCCGCGGGGATTTCCTATAGTCGGGTTGGGGCGGTTCTCTTAGTTCGACTTTTAAAAACTTGAAAAAAACTGAAGGATCAGGTTGAAAATGGCTAAGAAAAGGTTATACATGAGAAAATGGGTTGATGATGATGATGATGTTTGATTTCCATGACCGGAAATTAGCATGGAGGTGGTCCTGGGTACAAATCTCCTCATGGCAGTGAAAATGCGAAAGAAATTTCATATTCAGTCGTGGAAACAATATAAGAACAGAAATCCAGTTTGTTTCGACCGTAGAGGGAGGGAGCAGCTCGGCCTCCGGCCTCGCGCTGAGTTCGTGTTGAAACTCGGCCTCTCGCGAGCTCGCAAGTACCGTGGCTCGGCCTGACGGCCTCACCACGGTACTTGCTCGGGGTCGTGGTTCGGCCTGGCGGCCTCACCACGCCCCTGGCTCGGCCTTCGGCCTCGCCCAAAGTTAGGCCTCCGAGTCTCAAGGTCGGCCTGCGGCCTCCCTCGAGACATTTGCTCGGCCTGCGGCCTCGCTTGAGACTCTCGCGACCTCTCAAGTACCGTGGCTCGGCCTGTCGGCCTCACCACGGTACTTGCTCGGGTCGTGGTTCGGCCTGGCGGCCTCACCACGCCTCTTGCTCGGCCTCCGGCCTCGCCAGGAACACTCGCGCTCGGCCTGCGGCCTCGCTCGAGTGATTTGCGACCTCGCAAGTACCGTGGCTCGGCCTGACGGCCTCACCACGGTACTTGCTCGGTGCGTGGTTCGGCCTGGCGGCCTCACCACGGCACTCGCTCGGTCCGTCTGAAAATCACTTGTATGGCGACCATGGTCAAAAATTAAAAAAAAAAAAAAAAAACTTCAAAAATGAAATCAGAGGCCCCAAAAACCCCCGTATGCAAAAAATCAGACCTCTCGGACAATTTTGAAATTAAAAAAAAAAAAAAGTTCAAAATTAAAAAAAAAAAAACATTTTTCCGAAAAGATCTCTTGATTCCCTATGACATTTGGTCAAACACCCCCCATGAAAGTCAAACCGTTTCCGAGTTATAACGGGTTCAAAATTGTATGGCGGCCATGTTTTTTTGTATGGGAGGCCTCTTTTTTTTCATGTCTCCAAAAAGGTCCGAGGTTTTGAAGAACTTTTTGTTAAACCGCTTTAGTAAAAATGTTTACCGTTTCCGAGATCCCTGGGGGGTCTACTACCAGGAGCTGGTCTTCTGGAGATCACGTATTTTTCCCTTTGCCTCTGAACATCCCCCTACAAGACCTCATACTCACATTTTCTCCCCAACCCCCCCAAGTCTCCAAACAACTATGTCAGTGAGTCAGTCAGTGAGTCAGTGGTAATTAAGCTTTATATAGTATAACTAGTGTTTTGCGTGGCTGCGCGGGCCGCAAGCGGCCCGCGGGGATTTCCTATAGTCGGGTGGGGGCAAGTCTTTTAGTTGCGACTTTAAAAACTTTAAAAAAACTGAAGGATCAGGTTGAAAATGGCTAAGAAAAGGTTATACATGAGAAAATGGGTTGATGATGATGATGATGTTTGATTTCCATGACCGGAAATTAACATGGAGGTGGTCCTGGGTACAAATCTCCTCATGGCGGTCAAAACGCTGAAGAAAATCCATATTCAGTCGTTGAAACAATACAAGAGCTGATATCCAGTTTGTTTCGACCGTAGAGGGAGGGAGCAGCTCGGCCTTCGGCCTCGCGTTGAGTTTGGGTTGAAGCTCGGCCTGTCGCGAGCTCGCAAGTACCGTGGCTCGGCCTGACGGCCTCACCACGGTACTTGCTCGGGGTCGTGGTTCGGCCTGGCGGCCTCACCACGCCCCTGGCTCGGCCTTCGGCCTCGCCCAAAGTTAGGCCTCCGAGTCTCAAGGTCGGCCTGCGGCCTCCCTTAAGACATTTGCTCGGCCTGCGGCCTCGCTTGAGACTCTCGCGACCTCTCAAGTACTTGCTCGGGTCGTGGTTCGGCCTGGCGGCCTCACCACGCCTCTTGCTCGGCCTCCGGCCTCGCGCAAAACACTCGAGCTCGGCCTGCGGCCTCGCTCGAGTGATTTGCAACCTCGCGAGTGCCGTGGTTCGGCCTGGCGGCCTCACCACGGCACTCGCTCGGTCCGTCTGAAAATCACTTGTATGGCGACCATGGTCAAAAATTAAAAAAAAAAAAAAAAAACTTCAAAAATGAAATCAGAGGCCCCGAAAACCCCCGTATGCAAAAAATCAGACCTCTCAGACCATTTTGAAATTTAAAAAAAAAAAAAAATTAAAATTAAAAAAAAAAAAACATTTTTCCAAAAAGATCTCCCGATTCCCTATGACATTTGGTCAAACACCCCCCATAAAAGTCTAACCGTTTCCGAGTTATGACAGGTTCAAAATTGTATGGCGGCCATGTTTTTTTGTATGGGAGGCCTCTTTTTTTTCATGTCTCCAAAAAGGTCCGAGGTTTTGAGGAACTTTTTGTTAAACCGCTTTATTAAAAATGTTTACCGTTTCCGAGATCCTTGGGGGGTCTACTACCAGGAGCTGGTCTTTTGAAGATCACGTATTTTTCCCTTTGCCTCTGAACATCCCCCTACAAGACCTCATACTCACATTTTCTCCCAAACCCCCCCAGTTCTCAAAACAACTATGTCAGTGAGTGAGTCAGTGAGTGAGTGAGTCAGTGGTAATTAAGCTTTATATAGTATAACTAGTGTTTTGCGTGGCTGCGCGGGCCGCAAGCGGCCCGCGGGGATTTCCTATAGTCGGGTGGGGGCAAATCATTTAGATCGACTTGTAAAACTTAAAAAAAACTGAAGGATCAGGTTGAAAATGGCTAAGAAACCGAAATACATTAGAAAATGGGTTGATGATGATGATGATGTTTGATTTCCATGACCGAAACTGAACACGGAAGTGGGCAGGGGTACAAATCTCCTCATGGCGGTCAAAACGCTGAAGAAAATCCATATTCAATCGTGGAAATAATACAAGAACAGAAATCCAGTTTGTTTCGACCGTAGAGGGAGGGAGCAGCTCGGCCTTCGGCCTCGCGTTGAGTTTGGGTTGAAGCTCGGCCTGTCGCGAGCTCGCAAGTACCGTGGCTCGGCCTGACGGCCTCACCACGGTACTTGCTCGGGGTCGTGGTTCGGCCTGGCGGCCTCACCACGCCCCTGGCTCGGCCTTCGGCCTCGCCCAAAGTTAGGCCTCCGAGTCTAAAGGTCGGCCTGCGGCCTCCCTCGAGACATTTGCTCGGCCTGCGGCCTCGCTTGAGACTCTCGCGACCTCGCAAGTACCGTGGCTCGGCCTATCGGCCTCACCACGGTACTTGCTCGGGTCGTGGTTCGGCCTGGCGGCCTCACCACGCCTCCTGCTCGGCCTCCGGCCTCGCCAGGAACACTCGCGCTCGGCCTGCGGCCTCGCTCGAGTGATTTGCGACCTCGCGAGCGCCGTGGTTCGGCCTGGCGGCCTCACCACGGCACTCGCTCGGTCCGTCTGAAAATCACTTGTATGGCGACCATGGTCAAAAATAAAAAAAAAAAAAAAAAAACTTCAAAAATGAAATCAGAGGCCCCAAAAACCCCCGTATGCAAAAAATCAGACCTCTCGGACCATTTTGAAATTTTTGAAAAAAAAAAGTTGAAAATTAAAAAAAAAAAAACATTTTTCCAAAAAGATCTCCCGATTCCCTATGACATTTGGTCAAACACCCCCCATGAAAGTCGAACCGTTTCCGAGTTATGACAGATTCAAAATTGTATGGCGGCCATGTTTTTTTGTATGGGAGGCCTCTTTTTTTTCATGTCTCCAAAAAGGTCCGAGGTTTTGAAGAACTTTTTGTTAAACCGCTTTAAAAAAATGTTTACCGTTTCCGAGATCCCTGGGGGGTCTACCATCAGGTCATGGTCTTTTGAAGATTCCGTATTTTTCCCTTTGCCTCTGAACATCCCCCTACAAGACCTCATACTCACATTTTCTCCCCATGCTCCCCAGTTCTCCAAACAACTATCTAAATCAGTGAGTCAGTGAATGGTAATTCAGCTTTATATAGTATAACTAGTGTTTTGCGTGGCTGCGCGGGCCGCAAGCGGCCCGCGGGGATTTCCTATAGTCGGGTTGGGGCGGTTCTCTTAGTTCGACTTTTAAAAACTTTAAAAAAACTGAAGGATCAGGTTGAAAATGGCTAAGAAAAGGTTATACATGAGAAAATGGGTTGATGATGATGATGATGTTTGATTTCCATGACCGAAACTGAACATGGAAGTGGCCCGGGTACAAATCTCCTCATGGCGGTAAAAACGCTGAAGAAAATCCATATTCAGTCGTTGAAACAGTACAAGAGCTGATATCCAGTTTGTTTCGACCGTAGGGGGAGGGAGCAGCTCGGCCTTCGGCCTCGCGATGAGTTTGGGTTGAAGCTCGGCCTCTCGCGAGCTCGCAAGTACCGTGGCTCGGCCTGACGGCCTCACCACGGTACTTGCTCGGGGTCGTGGTTCGGCCTGGCGGCCTCACCACGCCCCTGGCTCGGCCTTCGGCCTCGCCCAACGTTAGGCCTCCGAGTCTCAAGGTCGGCCTGCGGCCTCCCTTGAGACATTTGCTCGGCCTGCGGCCTCGCTTGAGACTCTCGCGACCTCTCAAGTACCGTGGCTCGGCCTATCGGCCTCACCACGGTACTTGCTCGGGTCGTGGTTCGGCCTGGCGGCCTCACCACGCCTCTTGCTCGGCCTCCGGCCTCGCGCAAAACACTCGCGCTCGGCCTGCGGCCTCGCTCGAGTGATTTGCGACCTCGCGAGTGCCGTGGTTCGGCCTGGCGGCCTCACCACGGCACTCGCTCGGTCCGTCTGAAAATCACTTGTATGGCGACCATGGTCAAAAATTAAAAAAAAAAAAAAAAAACTTCAAAAATGAAATCAGAGGCCCCAAAAACCCCCGTATGCAAAAAATCAGACCTCTCGGACCATTTTGAAATTTTTGAAAAAAAAAAGTTGAAAATTAAAAAAAAAAAAACATTTTTCCAAAAAGATCTCCCGATTCCCTATGACATTTGGTCAAACACCCCCCATTAAAGTCTTACCGTTTTAGAGTTATAACGGGTTCAAAATTGTATGGCGGCCATGTTTTTTTGTATGGGAGGCCTCTTTTTTTTCATGTCTCCAAAAAGGTCCGAGGTTTTAAGGAACTTTTTGTTAAACCGCTTTAGAAAAAATGTTTACCGTTTCCGAGATCCCTGGGGGGTCTACCATCAGGTCATGGTCTTTTGAAGATCACGTATTTTTCCCTTTGCCTCTGAACATCCCCCTACAAGACCTCATACTCACATTTTCTCCCCAACCCCCCCAGTTCTCCAAACAACTATGTCAGTCAGTCAGTCAGTGAGTCAGTGAGTGAGTCAGTGGTAATTGAGCTTTATATAGTATAACTAGTGTTTTGCGTGGCTGCGCGGGCCGCAAGCGGCCCGCGGGGATTTCCTATAGTCGGGTGGGGGCAAGTCTTTTAGTTGCGACTTTTAAAAACTTTAAAAAAACTGAAGGATCAGGTTGAAAATGGCTAAGAAAAGGTTATACATGAGAAAATGGGTTGATGATGATGATGATGTTTGATTTCCATGACCGAAAATGAACATGGAGGAGGTCCTGGGTACAAATCTCTTCATGGCGGTCAAAACGCTGAAGAAAATCCATATTCAGTCGTGGAAACAATACAAGAGCTGATATCCAGTTTGTTTCGACCGTAGGGGGAGGGAGCAGCTCGTGTTTTGCGTAGCTGCGCGGGCCGCAAGCGGCCCGCGGGGATTTCCTATACTCAGGTTGGGGCGGTTCTCTTAGTTCGAGTTTTAAAAACTTGAAAAAAACAGAAGGATCAGGTTGAAAATGGCTAAGAACCCGAAATACATTAGAAAATGGGTTGATGATGATGATGATGTTTGATTTCCATGACCGAAAATGAACATGGAGGAGGTCCTGGGTACAAATCTCCTCATGGCGGTCAAAACGCTGAAAAAAATCCATATTCAGTCGTGGAAACAATACAAGAGCTGATATCCAGTTTGTTTCGACCATAGGGGGGAGGGAGCAGCTCGTGTTTTGCGTGGCTGCGCGGGCCGCAAGCGGCCCGCGGGGATTTCCTATAGTCGGGTGGGGGCAAGTCTTTTAGTTGCGACTTTTAAAAACTTTAAAAAAACTGAAGGATCAGGTTGAAAAGGCTAAGAAAAGGTTATACATGAGAAAATGGGTTGATGATGATGATGATGTTTGATTTCCATGACCGAAACTGAACATGGAGGTGGCCCGGGTACAAATCTCCTCATGGCGGTCAAAACGCTGAAGAAATTTCATATTCAGTCGTGGAAATAATATATGAACAGAAATCCAGTATGTTTCGACCGTAGGGGGAGGGAGCAGCTCGGCCTCCGGCCTCGCGTTGAGTTTGGGTTGAAGCTTGGCCTCTCGCGAGCTCGCAAGTACCGTGGCTCGGCCTGACGGCCTCACCACGGTACTTGCTCGGGTCGTGGTTCGGCCTGGCGGCCTCACCACGCCCCTGGCTCGGCCTTCGGCCTCGCCCAAAGTTAGGCCTCCGAGTCTCAAGGTCGGCCTGCGGCCTCCCTTGAGACATTTGCTCGGCCTGCGGCCTCGCTTGTGACTCTCGCGACCTCTCAAGTACCGTGGCTCGGCCTATCGGCCTCACCACGGTACTTGCTCGGGTCGTGGTTCGGCCTGGCGGCCTCACCACGCCTCTTGCTCGGCCTCCGGCCTCGCCAGGAACACTCGCGCTCGGCCTGCGGCCTCGCTCGAGTGATTTGCGACCTCGCGAGTGCCGTGGTTCGGCCTGGCGGCCTCACCACGGCACTCGCTCGGTCCGTCTGAAAATCACTTGTATGGCGACCATGGTCAAAATTTAAAAAAAAAAAAAAAACTTCAAAAATGAAATCAGAGGCCCCAAAAACCCCCGTATGCAAAAAATCAGACCTCTCGGACCATTTTCAAATTTAAAAAAAAAAAAAGTTGAAAAAAAAAAAAAAAAAACATTTTTCCAAAAAGATCTCCCGATTCCCTATGACATTTGGTCAAACACCCCCCATGAAAGTCTAACCGTTTCCGAGTTATGACAGGTTCAAATTTGTATGGCGGCCATGTTTTTTTGTATGGGAGGCCTCTTTTTTTTCATGTCTCCAAAAAGGTCCGAGGTTTTGAGGAACTTTTTGTTAAACCGCTTTTGAAAAAATGTTTACCGTTTCCGAGATCCCTGGGGGGTCTACTACCAGGAGCTGGTCTTCTGAAGATCACGTATTTTTCCCTTTGCCTCTGAACATACCCCTACAAGACCTCATACTCACATTTTCTCCCAAACCCCCCCAGTTCTCCAAACAACTATGTCAGTGAGTCAGTGAGTCAGTGAGTCAGTCAGTCAGTCAGTGGTAATTAAGCTTTATATAGTATAACTAGTGTTTTGCGTGGCTGCGCGGGCCGCAAGCGGCCCGCGGGGATTTCCTATAGTCGGGTGGGGGCAAATCATTTAGATCGACTTGTAAAACTTTAAAAAAACTGAAGGATCAGGTTGAAAATGGCTAAGAAAAGGTTATACATGAGAAAATGGGTTGATGATGATGATGATGTTTGATTTCCATGACCGAAACTGAACATGCAGGTGGTCCTGGGTACAAATCTCCTCATGGCGGTCAAAACGCTGAAGAAATTTCATATTCAGTCGTGGAAATAATATATGAACAGAAATCCAGTATGTTTCGACCGTAGAGGGAGGGAGCAGCTCGGCCTCCGGCCTCGCGCTGAGTTCGTGTTGAAACTCGGCCTCTCGCGAGCTCGCAAGTACCGTGGCTCGGCCTGACGGCCTCACCACGGTACTTGCTCGGGGTCGTGGTTCGGCCTGGCGGCCTCACCACGCCCCTGGCTCGGCCTTCGGCCTCGCCCAAAGTTAGGCCTCCGAGTCTCAAGGTCGGCCTGCGGCCTCCCTTGAGACATTTGCTCGGCCTGCGGCCTCGCTCGAGTCATTTGCGACCTCGCAAGTACCGTGGCTCGGCCTGTCGGCCTCACCACGGTACTTGCTCGGGTCGTGGTTCGGCCTGGCGGCCTCACCACGCCTCTTGCTCGGCCTCCGGCCTCGCCAAAAACACTCGCACTCGGCCTGCGGCCTCGCTCGAGTGATTTGCGACCTCGCGAGCGCCGTGGTTCGGCCTGGCGGCCTCACCACGGCACTCGCTCGGTCCGTCTGAAAATCACTTGTATGGCGACCATGGTCAAAAATTAAAAAAAAAAAAAAAAACTTCAAAAATGAAATCAGAGGCCCCGAAAACCCCCGTATGCAAAAAATCAGACCTCTCAGACCATTTTGAATTAAAAAAAAAAAAAAATTTAAAAATTAAAAAAAAAAAAACATTTTTCCAAAAAGATCTCCCGATTCCCTATGACATTTGGTCAAACACCCCCCATGAAAGTCAAACCGTTTCCGAGTTATGACAGGTTCAAAATTGTATGGCGGCCATGTTTTTTTGTATGGGAGGCCTCTTTTTTTTCATGTCTCCAAAAAGGTCCGAGGTTTTGAGGAACTTTTTGTTAAACCGCTTTAGGAAAAATGTTTACCGTTTCCGAGATCCCTGGGGGGTCTACTACCAGGAGCTGGTCTTTTGAAGATCACGTATTTTTCCCTTTGCCTCTGAACATCCCCCTACAAGACCTCATACTCACATTTTCTCCCCGACCCCCCCAGTTCTCCAAACAACTATGTCAGTCAGTGAGTGAGTCAGTCAGTGGTAATTAAGCTTTATATAGTATAATAACTAGTGTTTTGCGTGGCTGCGCGGGCCGCAAGCGGCCCGCGGGGATTTCCTATAGTCGGGTGGGGGCAAGTCTCGTGTTTCGACTTGAAAAAACTTTAAAAAAACTGAAGGATCAGGTTGAAAATGGCTAAGAAAAGGTTATACATGAGAAAATGGGTTGATGATGATGATGATGTTTGATTTCCATGACCGGAAATTAACATGGAGGTGGTCCTGGGTACAAATCTCCTCATGGCAGTGAAAATGCGAAATAAAATTCATATTCAGTCGTGGAAATAATATAAGAACAGAAATCCAGTTTGTTTCGACCGTAGAGGGAGGGAGCAGCTTGGCCTCCGGCCTCGCGCTGAGTTCGTGTTGAGACTCGGCCTCTCGCGAGCTCGCAAGTACCGTGGCTCGGCCTGACGGCCTCACCACGGTACTTGCTCGGGGTCGTGGTTCGGCCTGGCGGCCTCACCACGCCCCTGGCTCGGCCTTCGGCCTCGCCCAAAGTTAGGCCTCCGAGTCTCAAGGTCGGCCTGCGGCCTCCCTTGAGACATTTGCTCGGCCTGCGGCCTCGCTTGAGACTCTCGCGACCTCTCAAGTACCGTGGCTCGGCCTATCGGCCTCACCACGGTACTTGCTCGGGTCGTGGTTCGGCCTGGCGGCCTCACCACGCCTCTTGCTCGGCCTCCGGCCTCGCCAGGAACACTCGCGCTCGGCCTGCGGCCTCGCTCGAGTGATTTGCGACCTCGCGAGCGCCGTGGTTCGGCCTGGCGGCCTCACCACGGCACTCGCTCGGTCCGTCTGAAAATCACTTGTATGGCGACCATGGTCAAAAATTAAAAAAAAAAAAAAAAAACTTCAAAAATGAAATCAGAGGCCCCAAAAACCCCCGTATGCAAAAAATCAAACCTCTCAGACCATTTTGAAATTTTTGAAAAAAAAAAGTTGAAAATTAAAAAAAAAAAAACATTTTTCCAAAAAGACCTCCCGATTCCCTATGACATTTGGTCAAACACCCCCCATGAAAGTCAAACCGTTTCCGAGTTATGACAGGTTCAAAATTGTATGGCGGCCATGTTTTTTTGTATGGGAGGCCTCTTTTTTTTCATGTCTCCAAAAAGGTCCGAGGATTTAGTGCAATTTTAGTTAAAACGGTTCCCCCCTACCTCCTACCGTTTCCGAGATCCCTGGGGGGTCTACCATCAGGTCATGGTATTTTGAAGATTCCGTATTTTTCCCTTTGCCTCTGAACATCCCCCTACAAGACCTCATACTCACATTTTCTCCTCAACCCCCCCAAGTCTCAAAACAACTATGTCAGTGAGTCAGTCAGTGAGTCAGTGGTAATTAAGCTTTATATAGTATAACTAGTGTTTTGCGTGGCTGCGCGGGCCGCAAGCGGCCCGCGGGGATTTCCTATAGTCGGGTGGGGGCAAGTCTTTTAGTTGCGACTTTTAAAAACTTTAAAAAAACTGAAGGATCAGGTTGAAAATGGCTAAGAAAAGGTTATACATGAGAAAATGGGTTGATGATGATGATGATGTTTGATTTCCATGACCGAAAATGAACATGGAGGAGGTCCTGGGTACAAATCTCTTCATGGCGGTCAAAACGCTGAAGAAAATCCATATTCAGTCGTGGAAACAATACAAGAGCTGATATCCAGTTTGTTTCGACCGTAGGGGGAGGGAGCAGCTCGTGTTTTGCGTAGCTGCGCGGGCCGCAAGCGGCCCGCGGGGATTTCCTATACTCAGGTTGGGGCGGTTCTCTTAGTTCGAGTTTTAAAAACTTGAAAAAAACAGAAGGATCAGGTTGAAAATGGCTAAGAACCCGAAATACATTAGAAAATGGGTTGATGATGATGATGATGTTTGATTTCCATGACCGAAAATGAACATGGAGGAGGTCCTGGGTACAAATCTCCTCATGGCGGTCAAAACGCTGAAAAAAATCCATATTCAGTCGTGGAAACAATACAAGAGCTGATATCCAGTTTGTTTCGACCATAGGGGGGAGGGAGCAGCTCGTGTTTTGCGTGGCTGCGCGGGCCGCAAGCGGCCCGCGGGGATTTCCTATAGTCGGGTGGGGGCAAGTCTTTTAGTTGCGACTTTTAAAAACTTTAAAAAAACTGAAGGATCAGGTTGAAAAGGCTAAGAAAAGGTTATACATGAGAAAATGGGTTGATGATGATGATGATGTTTGATTTCCATGACCGAAACTGAACATGGAGGTGGCCCGGGTACAAATCTCCTCATGGCGGTCAAAACGCTGAAGAAATTTCATATTCAGTCGTGGAAATAATATATGAACAGAAATCCAGTATGTTTCGACCGTAGGGGGAGGGAGCAGCTCGGCCTCCGGCCTCGCGTTGAGTTTGGGTTGAAGCTTGGCCTCTCGCGAGCTCGCAAGTACCGTGGCTCGGCCTGACGGCCTCACCACGGTACTTGCTCGGGTCGTGGTTCGGCCTGGCGGCCTCACCACGCCCCTGGCTCGGCCTTCGGCCTCGCCCAAAGTTAGGCCTCCGAGTCTCAAGGTCGGCCTGCGATCTCCCTTGAGACATTTGCTCGGCCTGCGGCCTCGCTTGAGACTCTCGCGACCTCTCAAGTACCGTGGCTCGGCCTATCGGCCTCACCACGGTATTTGCTCGGGTCGTGGTTCGGCCTGGCGGCCTCACCACGCCTCTTGCTCGGCCTCCGGCCTCGCCAGGAACACTCGCGCTCGGCCTGCGGCCTCGCTCGAGTGATTTGCGACCTCGCGAGTGCCGTGGTTCGGCCTGGCGGCCTCACCACGGCACTCGCTCGGTCCGTCTGAAAATAACTTGTATGGCGACCATGGTCAAAAATTAAAAAAAAAAAAAAAAAACTTCAAAAATGAAATCAGAGGCCCCAAAAACCTCCGTATGCAAAAAATCAGACCTCTCGGACCATTTTGAAATTTTTGAAAAAAAAAAGTTGAAAATTAAAAAAAAAAAAACATTTTTCCAAAAAGATCTCCCGATTCCCTATGACATTTGGTCAAACACCCCCCATGAAAGTCGAACCGTTTCCGAGTTATGACAGGTTCAAAATTGTATGGCGGCCATGTTTTTTTGTATGGGAGGCCTCTTTTTTTTCATGTCTCCAAAAAGTTCCGAGGTTTTTAGGAACTTTTTGTTAAACCGCTTTAGAAAAATTGTTTACCGTTTCCGAGATCCCTGGGGGGTCTACCATCAGGTCATGGTCTTTTGAAGATTCCGTATTTTTCCCTTTGCCTCTGAACATCCCCCTACAAGACCTCATACTCACATTTTCTCCCCAACCCCCCCAGTTCTCCAAACAACTATGTCAGTCAGTGAGTGAGTGAGTCAGTCAGTGGTAATTAAGCTTTATATAGTATAACTAGTGTTTTGCGTGGCTGCGCGGGCCGCAAGCGGCCCGCGGGGATTTCCTATAGTCGGGTGGGGGCAAGTCTCGTGTTTCGACTTGAAAAAACTTTAAAAAAACTGAAGGATCAGGTTGAAAATGGCTAAGAAAAGGTTATACATGAGAAAATGGGTTGATGATGATGATGATGTTTGATTTCCATGACCGAAAAAGAACATGGAGTTGGTGCGGGGTACAAATCTCCTCATGGCGGTCAAAACGCTGAAGAAAATCCATATTCAGTCGTGGAAACAATACAAGAGCTGATATCCAGTTTGTTTCGACCGTAGAGGGAGGGAGCAGCTCGGCCTCCGGCCTCGCGCTGAGTTCGTGTTGAAACTTGGCCTCTCGCGAGCTCGCAAGTACCGTGGCTCGGCCTGACGGCCTCACCACGGTACTTGCTCGGGGTCGTGGTTCGGCCTGGCGGCCTCACCACGCCCCTGGCTCGGCCTTCGGCCTCGCCCAAAGTTAGGCCTCCGAGTCTCAAGGTCGGCCTGCGGCCTCCCTTGAGACATTTGCTCGGCCTGCGGCCTCGCTTGAGACTCTCGCGACCTCGCAAGTACCGTGGCTCGGCCTGACGGCCTCGCCACGGTACTTGCTCCGGTCGTGGTTCGGCCTGGTGCCTCACCACGCCTCTTGCTCGGCCTCCGGCCTCGCGCAAAACACTCGAGCTCGGCCTGCGGCCTCGCTCGAGTGATTTGCGACCTCGCGAGTGCCGTGGTTCGGCCTGGCGGCCTCACCACGGCCCTCGCTCGGTCCGTCTGAAAATCACTTGTATGGCGACCATGGTCAAAAATTAAAAAAAAAAAAAAAAACTTCAAAAATGAAATCAGAGGCCCCAAAAACCCCCGTATGCAAAAAATCAGACCTCTCGGACCATTTTGAAATTTTTGAAAAAAAAAAGTTTAAAATTAAAAAAAAAAAAACATTTTTCCAAAAAGATCTCCCGATTCCCTATGACATTTGGTCAAACACCCCCCATGAAAGTCTAACCGTTTCCGAGTTATGACAGGTTCAAATTTGTATGGCGGCCATGTTTTTTTGTATGGGAGGCCTCTTTTTTTTCATGTCTCCAAAAAGGTCCGAGGTTTTGAGGAACTTTTTGTTAAACCGCTTTAGAAAAAATGTTTACCGTTTCCGAGATCCCTGGGGGGTCTACTACCAGGAGCTGGTCTTCTGGAGATCACGTATTTTTCCCTTTGCCTCTGAACATCCCCCTACAAGACCTCATACTCACATTTTCTCCCAGACCCCCCCAGTTCTCCAAACAACTATGTCAGTGAGTGAGTGAGTCAGTGGTAATTAAGCTTTATATAGTATAACTAGTGTTTTGCGTGGCTGCGCGGGCCGCAAGCGGCCCGCGGGGATTTCCTATAGTCGGGTGGGGGCAAATCATTTAGATCGACTTTTAAAAACTTTAAAAAAACTGAAGGATCAGGTTGAAAATGGCTAAGAAAAGGTTATACATGAGAAAATGGGTTGATGATGATGATGATGTTTGATTTCCATGACCGAAACTGAACATGGAGGTGGTCCTGAGTACAAATCTCCTCATGGCGGTCAAAACGCTGAAGAAAATCCATATTCAGTCGTGGAAATAATATAAGAACAGAAATCCAGTTTGTTTCGACCGTAGGGGGAGGGAGCAGCTCGGCCTTCGGCCTCGCGCTGAGTTTGGGTTGAAGCTCGGCCTCTCGCGAGCTCGCAAGTACCGTGGCTCGGCCTGACGGCCTCACCACGGTACTTGCTCGGGGTCGTGGTTCGGCCTGGCGGCCTCACCACGCCCCTAGCTCGGCCTTCGGCCTCGCCCAAAGTTAGGCCTCCGAGTCTCAAGGTCGGCCTGCGGCCTCCCTTGAGACATTTGCTCGGCCTGCGGCCTCGCTTGAGACTCTCGCGACCTCTCAAGTACCGTGGCTCGGCCTATCGGCCTCACCACGGTACTTGCTCGGGTCGTGGTTCGGCCTGGCGGCCTCACCACGCCTCTTGCTCGGCCTCCGGCCTCGCCAGGAACACTCGCGCTCGGCCTGCGGCCTCGCTCGAGTGATTTGCGACCTCGCGAGTGCCGTGGTTCGGCCTGGCGGCCTCACCACGGCACTCGCTCGGTCCGTCTGAAAATCACTTGTATGGCGACCATGGTCAAAAATTAAAAAAAAAAAAAAAAAACTTCAAAAATGAAATCAGAGGCCCCAAAAACCCCCGTATGCAAAAAATCAGACCTCTCGGACCATTTTGAAATTTTTGAAAAAAAAAAGTTGAAAATTAAAAAAAAAAAAACATTTTTCCAAAAAGATCTCCCGATTCCCTATGACATTTGGTCAAACACCCCTCATGAAAGTCGAACCGTTTCCGAGTTATGACAGGTTCAAATTTGTATGGCGGCCATGTTTTTTTGTATGGGAGGCCTCTTTTTTTTCATGTCTCCAAAAAGGTCCGAGGTTTTGAGGAACTTTTTGTTAAACCGCTTTATTAAAAATGTTTACCGTTTCCGATATCCCTGGGGGGTCTACCATCAGGTCATGGTCTTTTGAAGATTCCGTATTTTTCCCTTTGCCTCTGAACATCCCCCTACAAGACCTCATACTCACATTTTCTCCCCAACCCCCCCAGTTCTCCAAACAACTATGTCAGTGAGTCAGTGAGTCAGTCAGTGGTAATTCAGCTTTATATAGTATAACTAGTGTTTTGCGTGGCTGCGCGGGCCGCAAGCGGCCCGCGGGGATTTCCTATAGTCGGGTTGGGGCGGTTCTCTTAGTTCGACTTTTAAAAACTTGAAAAAAACTGAAGGATCAGGTTGAAAATGGCTAAGAAAAGGTTATACATGAGAAAATGGGTTGATGATGATGATGATGTTTGATTTCCATGACCGGAAATTAACATGGAGGTGGTCCTGGGTACAAATCTCCTCATGGCAGTGAAAATGCGAAATAAATTTCATATTCAGTCGTGGAAATAATATAAGAACAGAAATCCAGTTCGTTTCGACCGTAGAGGGAGGGAGCAGCTCGGCCTCCGGCCTCGCGCTGAGATCGTATTGGAACTCGGCCTCTCGCGAGCTCGCAAGTACCGTGGCTCGGCCTAACGGCCTCACCACGGTACTTGCTCGGGGTCGTGGTTCGGCCTAGCGGCCTCGCCCAAAGTTAGGCCTCCGAGTCTCAAGGTCGTCCTGCGGCCTCCCTTGAGACATTTGCTCGGCCTGCGGCCTCGCTTGAGACTCTCGCGACCTCTCAAGTACCGTGGCTCGGCCTGGCGGCCTCGCCACGGTACTTGCTCCGGTCGTGGTTCGGCCTAGCGGCCTCACCACGCCTCTTGCTCGGCCTCCGGCCTCGCGCAAAACACTCGAGCTCGGCCTGCGGCCTCGCTCGAGTGATTTGCGACCTCGCGAGTGCCGTGGTTCGGCCTGGCGGCCTCACCACGGCCCTCGCTCGGTCCGTCTGAAAATCACTTGTATGGCGACCATGGTCAAAAATTAAAAAAAAAAAAAAAAAACTTCAAAAATGAAATCAGAGGCCCCAAAAACCCCCGTATGCAAAAAATCAGACCTCTCGGACCATTTTGAAATTTTTGAAAAAAAAAAGTTGAAAATTAAAAAAAAAAAAACATTTTTCCAAAAAGACCTCCCAATTCCCTATGACATTTGGTCAAACACCCCCCATGAAAGTCAAACCGTTTCCGAGCTATGACAGGTTCAAAATTGTATGGCGGCCATGTTTTTTTGTATGGGAGGCCTCTTTTTTTTCATGTCTCCAAAAAGGTCCGAGGTTTTGAGGAACTTTTTGTTAAACCGCTTTAGTAAAAATGTTTACCGTTTCTGAGATCCCTGGGGGGTCTACCATCAGGTCTTGGTCTTTTGAAGATCCCGTATTTTTCCCTTTGCCTCTGAACATCCCCCTACAAGACCTCATACTCACATTTTCTCCCCGACCCCCCCAAGTCTCAAAACAACTATGTCAGTGAGTCAGTCAGTCAGTGAGTGAGTGAGTGAGTGAGTCAGTGGTAATTAAGCTTTATATAGTATAACTAGTGTTTTGCGTGGCTGCGCGGGCCGCAAGCGGCCCGCGGGGATTTCCTATAGTCGGGTGGGGGCAAATCATTTAGATCGACTTGTAAAACTTAAAAAAAACTGAAGGATCAGGTTGAAAATGGCTAAGAAAAGGTTATACATGAGAAAATGGGTTGATGATGATGATGATGTTTGATTTCCATGACCGGAAATTAACATGGAGGTGGTCCTGGGTACAAATCTCCTCATGGCAGTGAAAATGCGAAATAAATTTCATATTCAGTCGTGGAAATAATATAAGAACAGAAATCCAGTATGTTTCCACCGTAGGGGGAGGGAGCAGCTCGGCCTTCGGCCTCGCGTTGAGTTTGGGTTGAGGCTCGGCCTCTCGCGAGCTCGCAAGTACCGTGGCTCGGCCTGACGGCCTCACCACGGTACTTGCTCGGGGTCGTGGTTCGGCCTGGCGGCCTCACCACGCCCCTGGCTCGGCCTTTGGCCTCGCCCAAAGTTAGGCCTCCGAGTCTCAAGGTCGGCCTGCGGCCTCCCTTGAGACATTTGCTCGGCCTGCGGCCTCGCTTGAGACTCTCGCGACCTCGCAAGTACCGTGGCTCGGCCTATCGGCCTCACCACGGTACTTGCTCGGGTCGTGGTTCGGCCTGGCGGCCTCACCACGCCTCTTGCTCGGCCTCCGGCCTCGCCAGGAACACTCGCGCTCGGCCTGCGGCCTCGCTCGAGTGATTTGCGACCTCGCGAGCGCCATGGTTCGGCCTGGCGGCCTCACCACGGCACTCGCTCGGTCCGTCTGAAAATCACTTGTATGGCGACCATGGTCAAAAATTAAAAAAAAAAAAAAAAAACTTGAAAAATGAAATCAGAGGCCCGAAAAACCCCCGTATGCAAAAAATCAGACCTCTCGGACCATTTTGAAATTTTTGAAAAAAAAAAAGTTGAAAATTAAAAAAAAAAAAAAAAAAAACGAAAAGATCTCCCGATTCCCTATGACATTTGGTCAAACACCCCCCATGAAAGTCAAACCGTTTCCGAGTTATGACAGGTTCAAAATTGTATGGCGGCCATGTTTTTTTGTATGGGAGGCCTCTTTTTTTTCATGTCTCCAAAAAGGTCCGAGGTTTTGAGGAACTTTTTGTTAAACCGCTTTAGTAAAAATGTTTACCGTTTCCGAGATCCCTGGGGGGTCTACTACCAGGAGCTGGTCTTCTGGAGATCACGTATTTTTCCCTTTGCCTCTGAACATCCCCCTACAAGACCTCATACTCACATTTTATCCCCAACCCCCCCAGTTCTCCAAACAACTATGTCAGTGAGTGAGTGAGTCAGTGAGTCAGTGAGTCAGTGAGTCAGTGGTAATTAAGCTTTATATAGTATAACTAGTGTTTTGCGTGGCTGCGCGGGCCGCAAGCGGCCCGCGGGGATTTCCTATAGTCGGGTGGGGGCAAATCATTTAGATCGACTTGTAAAACTTGAAAAAAACTGAAGGATCAGGTTGAAAATGGCTAAGAAAAGGTTATACATGAGAAAATGGGTTGATGATGATGATGATGTTTGATTTCCATGACCGAAACTGAACATGGAGGTGGTCCAGGGTACAAATCTCCTCATGGCGGTCAAAACGCTGAAGAAAATTCATATTCAGTCGTGGAATTAATATAAGAACAGAAATCCAGTTTGTTTCGACCGTAGAGGGAGGGAGCAGCTCGGCCTCCGGCCTCGCGTTGAGTTTGGGTTGAAGCTCGGCCTGTCGCGAGCTCGCAAGTACCGTGGCTCGGCCTGACGGCCTCACCACGGTACATGCTCGTTGCGTGGTTCGGCCTTGCGGCCTCACCACGCCCCTGGCTCGGCCTTCGGCCTAGCCCAAAGTTAGGCCTCCGAGTCTCAAGGTCGGCCTGCGGCCTCCCTTGAGACATTTGCTCGGCCTGCGGCCTCGCTTGAGACTCTCGCGACCTCGCAAGTACCGTGGCTCGGCCTATCGGCCTCACCACGGTACTTGCTCGGGTCGTGGTTCGGCCTGGCGGCCTCACCACGCCTCTTGCTCGGCCTCCGGCCTCGCCAGGAACACTCGCGCTCGGCCTGCGGCCTCGCTCGAGTGATTTGCGACCTCGCGAGTGCCGTGGTTCGGCCTGGCGGCCTCACCACGGCACTCGCTCGGTCCGTCTGAAAATCACTTGTATGGCGACCATGGTCAAAAATTAAAAAAAAAAAAAAAAAACTTCAAAAATGAAATCAGAGGCCCCAAAAACCTCCGTATGCAAAAAATCAGACCTCTCGGACCATTTTGAAATTTTTGAAAAAAAAAAGTTGAAAATTAAAAAAAAAAAAACATTTTTCCAAAAAGATCTCCCGATTCCCTATGACATTTGGTCAAACACCCCCCATGAAAGTCGAACCGTTTCCGAGTTATGACAGGTTCAAAATTGTATGGCGGCCATGTTTTTTTGTATGGGAGGCCTCTTTTTTTTCATGTCTCCAAAAAGGTCCGAGGTTTTGAGGAACTTTTTGTTAAACCGCTTTAGTAAAAATGTTTACCGTTTCCGAGATCCCTGGGGGGTCTACTACCAGGAGCTGGTCTTTTGAAGATCACGTATTTTTCCCTTTGCCTCTGAACATCCCCCTACAAGACCTCATACTCACATTTTCTCCCCGACCCCCCCAGTTCTCCAAACAACTATGTCAGTGAGTCAGTGAGTGAGTGAGTCAGTGGTAATTAAGCTTTATATAATATAATAACTAGTGTTTTGCGTGGCTGCGCGGGCCGCAAGCGGCCCGCGGGGATTTCCTATAGTCGGGTGGGGGCAAGTCTTTTAGTTGCGACTTTAAAAACTTTAAAAAAACTGAAGAATCAGGTTGAAAATGGCTAAGAAAAGGTTATACATGAGAAAATGGGTTGATGATGATGATGATGTTTGATTTCCATGACCGAAACTGAACATGGAAGAGGGCTGGGTACAAATCTCCTCATGCCTGTGAAAACGCTGAAGAAATATCATATTCAGTCGTGGAAATAATATAAGAACAGAAATCCAGTTTGTTTCGACCGTAGAGGGAGGGAGCAGCTCGGCCTCCGGCCTCGCGCTGAGTTCGTGTTGAAACTCGGCCTCTCGCGAGCTCGCAAGTACCGTGGCTCGGCCTGACGGCCTCACCACGGTACTTGCTCGGGGTCGTGTTTCGGCCTGGCGGCCTCACCACGCCCCTGGCTCGGCCTTCGGCCTCGCCCAAAGTTAGGCCTCCGAGTCTCAAGGTCGGCCTGCGGCCTCCCTTGAGACATTTGCTCGGCCTGCGGCCTCGCTTGTGACTCTCGCGACCTCTCAAGTACCGTGGCTCGGCCTATCGGCCTCACCACGGTACTTGCTCGGGTCGTGGTTCGGCCTGGCGGCCTCACCACGCCTCTTGCTCGGCCTCCGGCCTCGCCAGGAACACTCGCGCTCGGCCTGCGGCCTCGCTCGAGTGATTTGCTACCTCGCGAGTGCCGTGGTTCGGCCTGACGGCCTCACCACGGCACTCGCTCGGTCCGTCTGAAAATCACTTGTATGGCGACCATGGTCAAAAATTAAAAAAAAAAAAAAAAACTTCAAAAATGAAATCAGAGGCCCCGAAAACCCCCGTATGCAAAAAATCAGACCTCTCAGACCATTTTGAAATTTAAAAAAAAAAAAAGTTGAAAATTAAAAAAAAAAAAACATTTTTCCAAAAAGATCTCCCGATTCCCTATGACATTTGGTCAAACACCCCCCATAAAAGTCTAACCGTTTCCGAGTTATGACAGGTTCAAAATTGTATGGCGGCCATGTTTTTTTGTATGGGAGGCCTCTTTTTTTTCATGTCTCCAAAAAGGTCCGAGGTTTTGAGGAACTTTTTGTTAAACCGCTTTAGTAAAAATGTTTACCGTTTCCGAGATCCCTGGGGGGTCTACTACCAGGAGCTGGTCTTTTGAAGATTCCGTATTTTTCCCTTTGCCTCTGAACATCCCCCTACAAGACCTCATACTCACATTTTCTCCCCGACCCCCCCAAGTCTCAAAACAACTATGTCAGTGAGTCAGTCAGTCAGTGAGTGAGTGAGTGAGTGAGTCAGTGGTAATTAAGCTTTATATAGTATAATAATAATAATAACTAGTGTTTTGCGTGGCTGCGCGGGCCGCAAGCGGCCCGCGGGGATTTCCTATAGTCGGGTTGGGGCGGTTCTCTTAGTTCGACTTTTAAAAACTTTAAAAAAACTGAAGGATCAGGTTGAAAATGGCTAAGAAAAGGTTATACATGAGAAAATGGGTTGATGATGATGATGATGTTTGATTTCCATGACCGAAACTGAACATGGAAGAGGGCCGGGTACAAATCTCCTCATGGCGGTCAAAACGCTGAAGAAATTTCATATTAAGTCGTTGAAACAATACAAGAGCAGATATCCAGTTTGTTTCGACCGTAGGGGGAGGGAGCAGCTCGTGTTTTGCGTGGCTGCGCGGGCCGCAAGCGGCCCGCGGGGATTTCCTATAGTCGGGTGGGGGCCAATCTTTTGATTCGACTTGAAAAAACTTTAAAAAAACTGAAGGATCAGGTTGAAAATGGCTAAGAAAAGGTTATACATGAGAAAATGGGTTGATGATGATGATGATGTTTGATTTCCATGACTGAAACTGAACATGGAAGAGGGCTGGGTACAAATCTCCTTATGGCGGTCAAAACGCTGAAGAAATTTCATATTCAGTCGTGGAAATAATATATGAACAGAAATCCAGTATGTTTCGACCGTAGAGGGAGGGAGCAGCTCGGCCTTCGGCCTCGCGTTGAGTTTGGGTTGAAGCTCGGCCTGTCGCGAGCTCGCAAGTGCTTGCTCGGGGTCGTGGTTCGGCCTGGCGGCCTCACCACGCCCCTGGCTCGGCCTTCGGCCTCGCCCAAAGTTAGGCCTCCGAGTCTCAAGGTCGGCCTGCGGCCTCCCTTGAGACATTTGCTCGGCCTCCGGCCTCGCTTGAGACTCTCGCGACCTCTCAAGTACCGTGGCTCGGCCTATCGGCCTCACCACGGTACTTGCTCGGGTCGTGGTTCGGCCTGGCGGCCTCACCACGCCTCTTGCTCGGCCTCCGGCCTCGCCAGAAACACTCGCGCTCGGCCTGCGGCCACGCTCGAGTGCTTTGCGACCTCGCGAGCGCCGTGGTTCGGCCTGGCGGCCTCACCACGGCACTCGCTCGGTCCGTCTGAAAATCACTTGTATGGCGACCATGGTCAAAAATTAAAAAAAAAAAAAAAAAAACTTCAAAAATGAAATCAGAGGCCCCAAAAACCCCTGCATGCAAAAAATCAGACCTCTCGGACCATTTTGAAATTTTTGAAAAAAAAAAGTTGAAAATTAAAAAAAAAAAAACATTTTTCCAAAAAGATCTCCCGATTCCCTATGACATTTGGTCAAACACCCCCCATGAAAGTCTAACCGTTTCCGAGTTATGACAGGTTCAAAATTGTATGGCGGCCATGTTTTTTTGTATGGGAGGCCTCTTTTTTTTCATGTCTCCAAAAAGGTCCGAGGTTTTGAGGAACTTTTTGTTAAACCGCTTTGGAAAAAATGTTTACCGTTTCCGAGATCCCTGGGGGGTCTACCATCAGGTCATGGTCTTTTGAAGATTCCGTATTTTTCCCTTTGCCTCTGAACATCCCCCTACAAGACCTCATACTCACATTTTCTCCCCAACCCCCCCAAGTCTCAAAACAACTATGTCAGTGAGTCAGTCAGTGGTAATTAAGCTTTATATAGTATAACTAGTGTTTTGCGTGGCTGCGCGGGCCGCAAGCGGCCCGCGGGGATTTCCTATAGTCGGGTGGGGGCAAATCATTTAGATCGACTTGTAAAACTTTAAAAAAACTGAAGGATCAGGTTGAAAATGGCTAAGAAACCGAAATACATTAGAAAATGGGTTGATGATGATGATGATGTTTGATTTCCATGACCGAAACTGAACATGGAAGAGGGCTGGGTACAAATCTCCTCATGGCGGTCAAAACGCTGAAGAAAATCCATATTCAGTCGTGGAAATAATATATGAACAGAAATCCAGTATGTTTCGACCGTAGAGGGAGGGAGCAGCTCGGCCTTCGGCCTCGCGCTGAGTTTGGGTTGAAGCTCGGCCTCTCGCGAGCTCGCAAGTACCGTGGTTCGGCCTCACGGCCTCACCACGGTACTTGCTCGGGGTCGTGGTTCGGCCTGGCGGCCTCACCACGCCCCTGGCTCGGCCTTCGGCCTCGCCCAAAGTTAGGCCTCCGAGTCTCACGGTCGGCCTGCGGCCTCCCTTGAGACATTTGCTCGGCCTGCGGCCTCGCTTGAGACTCTCGCGACCTCTCAAGTACCGTGGCTCGGCCTATCGGCCTCACCACGGTACTTGCTCGGGTCGTGGTTCGGCCTGGCGGCCTCACCACGCCTCTTGCTCGGCCTCCGGCCTCACGCAAAACACTCGAGCTCGGCCTGCGGCCTCGCTCGAGTGATTTGCGACCTCGCGAGTGCCGTGGTTCGGCCTGGCGGCCTCACCACGGCACTCGCTCGGTCCGTCTGAAAATCACTTGTATGGCGACCATGGTCAAAAATTAAAAAAAAAAAAAAAAAACTTCAAAAATGAAATCAGAGGCCTCAAAAACCCCCGTATGCAAAAAATCAGACCTCTCGGACCATTTTGAAATTTTTGAAAAAAAAAAGTTGAAAATTAAAAAAAAAAAAACATTTTTCCAAAAAGATCTCCCGATTCCCTATGACATTTGGTCAAACACCCCCCATGAAAGTCGAACCGTTTCCGAGTTATGACAGGTTCAAAATTGTATGGCGGCCATGTTTTTTTGTATGGGAGGCCTCTTTTTTTTCATGTCTCCAAAAAGTTCCGAGGTTTTTAGGAACTTTTTGTTAAACCGCTTTAGAAAAATTGTTTACCGTTTCCGAGATCCCTGGGGGGTCTACCATCAGGTCATGGTCTTTTGAAGATTCCGTATTTTTCCCTTTGCCTCTGAACATCCCCCTACAAGACCTCATACTCACATTTTCTCCCCAACCCCCCCAGTTCTCCAAACAACTATGTCAGTCAGTGAGTGAGTCAGTCAGTGGTAATTAAGCTTTATATAGTATAATAACTAGTGTTTTGCGTGGCTGCGCGGGCCGCAAGCGGCCCGCGGGGATTTCCTATAGTCGGGTGGGGGCAAATCATTTAGATCGACTTGTAAAACTTTAAAAAAACTGAAGGATCAGGTTGAAAATGGCTAAGAAAAGGTTATACATGAGAAAATGGGTTGATGATGATGATGATGTTTGATTTCCATGACCGAAACTGAACATGGAAGAGGGCCGGGTACAAATCTCCTCATGGGAGTGTAAACGCAGCAGAAATATCATATTAAGTCGTGGAAATAATATAAGAACAGAAATCCAGTTTGTTTCGACCGTAGGGGGAGGGAGCAGCTCGGCCTCCGGCCTCGCGTTGAGTTTGGGTTGAAACTCGGCCTCTCGCGAGCTCGCAAGTACCGTGGCTCGGCCTAACGGCCTCACCACGGTACTTGCTCGGGGTCGTGGTTCGGCCTGGCGGCCTCACCACGCCCCTGGCTCGGCCTTCGGCCTCGCCCAAAGTTAGGCCTCCGAGTCTCAAGGTCGGCCTGCGGCCTCCCTTGAGACATTTGCTCGGCCTGCGGCCTCGCTTGAGACTCTCGCGACCTCTCAAGTACCGTGGCTCGGCCTATCGGCCTCACCACGGTACTTGCTCGGGTCGTGGTTCGGCCTGGCGGCCTCACCACGCCTCCTGCTCGGCCTCCGGCCTCGCCAGGAACACTCGCGCTCGGCCTGCGGCCTCGCTCGAGTGATTTGCGACCTCGCGAGTGCCGTGGTTCGGCCTGGCGGCCTCACCACGGCACTCGCTCGGTCCGTCTGAAAATCACTTGTATGGCGACCATGGTCAAAATTTAAAAAAAAAAAAAAAAAACTTGAAAAATGAAATCAGAGGCCCCAAAAACCCCCGTATGCAAAAAATCAGACCTCTCGGACCATTTTGAAATTTTTGAAAAAAAAAAAGTGGAAAATTAAAAAAAAAAAAAAAAAAACGAAAAGATCTCCCGATTCCCTATGACATTTGGTCAAACACCCCCCATGAAAGTCAAACCGTTTTCGAGTTATGACAGGTTCAAAATTGTATGGCGGCCATGTTTTTTTGTATGGGAGGCCTCTTTTTTTTCATGTCTCCAAAAAGGTCCGAGGTTTTGAGGAACTTTTTGTTAAACCGCT
The DNA here is from genome assembly GCA_949125355.1 of Agriopis leucophaearia. NCBI lineage: Eukaryota > Metazoa > Arthropoda > Insecta > Lepidoptera > Geometridae > Agriopis > Agriopis leucophaearia. The sequence goes on from OX421262.1 coordinate 4,162,546, forward strand.
TTAGTAAAAATGTTTACCGTTTCTGAGATCCCTGGGGGGTCTACTACCAGGAGCTGGTCTTTTGAAGATCACGTATTTTTCCCTTTGCCTCTGAACATACCCCTACAAGACCTCATACTCACATTTTCTCCCCAACCCTCCCAGTTCTCCAAACAACTATGTCAGTCAGTCAGTCAGTGAGTCAGTCAGTGAGTCAGTGGTAATTAAGCTTTATATAGTATAATAATAATAATAACTAGTGTTTTGCGTGGCTGCGCGGGCCGCAAGCGGCCCGCGGGGATTTCCTATAGTCGGGTGGGGGCAAGTCTTTATATTCGACTTTTAAAAACTTAAAAAAAACTGAAGGATCAGGTTGAAAATGGCTAAAAAACCGAAATACATTAGAAAATGGGTTGATGATGATGATGATGTTGTTTGATTTCCATGACCGAAACTGAACATGGAGGTGGGCCGGGTACAAATCTCCTCATGGCGGTCAAAACGCTGAAGAAATTTCATATTCAGTCGTGGAAATAATATATGAACAGAAATCCAGTATGTTTCGACCGTAGGGGGAGGGAGCAGCTCGGCCTTCGGCCTCGCACTGAGTTTGGGTTGAAGCTCGGCTTCTCGCGAGCTCGCAAGTACCGTGGCTCGGCCTGACGGCCTCACCACGGTACTTGCTCGTTGCGTGGTTCGGCCTTGCGGCCTCACCACGCCCCTGGCTCGGCCTTCGGCCTCGCCCAAAGTTAGGCCTCCGAGTCTCAAGGTCGGCCTGCGGCCTCCCTTGAGACATTTGCTCGGCCTGCGGCCTCGCTTGAGACTCTCGCGACCTCGCAAGTACCGTGGCTCGGCCTGGCGGCCTCGCCACGGTACTTGCTCCGGTCGTGGTTCGGCCTAGCGGCCTCACCACGCCTCTTGCTCGGCCTCCGGCCTCGCGCAAAACACTCGAGCTCGGCCTGCGGCCTCGCTCGAGCGATTTGCGACCTCGCGAGTGCCGTGGTTCGGCCTGGCGGCCTCACCACGGCCCTCGCTCGGTCCGTCTGAAAATCACTTGTATGGCGACCATGGTCAAAAATTAAAAAAAAAAAAAAAAAACTTCAAAAATGAAATCAGAGGCCCCGAAAACCCCCGTATGCAAAAAATCAGACCTCTCAGACCATTTTGAAATTAAAAAAAAAAAAAAGTTGAAAATTAAAAAAAAAAAACCTTTTTCCAAAAAGATCTCCCGATTCCCTATGACATTTGGTCAAACACCCCCCATAAAAGTCTAACCGTTTCCGAGTTATGACAGGTTCAAAATTGTATGGCGGCCATGTTTTTTTGTATGGGAGGCCTCTTTTTTTTCATGTCTCCAAAAAGGTCCGAGGTTTTGAGGAACTTTTTGTTAAACCGCTTTAGTAAAAATGTTTACCGTTTCCGAGATCCCTGGGGGGTCTACTACCAGGAGCTGGTCTTCTGGAGATCACGTATTTTTCCCTTTGCCTCTGAACATCCCCCTACAAGACCTCATACTCACATTTTCTCCCCAACCCCCCCAGTTCTCCAAACAACTATGTCAGTGAGTGAGTCAGTCAGTCAGTCAGTCAGTCAGTGAGTCAGTGGTAATTCAGCTTTATATAGTATAACTAGTGTTTTGCGTGGCTGCGCGGGCCGCAAGCGGCCCGCGGGGATTTCCTATAGTCGGGTGGGGGCAAGTCTCGTGTTTCGACTTGAAAAAACTTTAAAAAAACTGAAGGATCAGGTTGAAAATGGCTAAGAAAGTGAAATACATTAGAAAATGGGTTGATGATGATGATGATGATGTTTGATTTATATGACCGAAACTGAACACGGAAGTGGGCAGGGGTACAAATCTCCTCATGGCGGTCAAAACGCTGAAGAAAATCCATATTCAGTCGTTGAAACAATACAAGAGCTGATATCCAGTTTGATTCGACCGTAGAGGGAGGGAGCAGCTCGGCCTTCGGCCTCGCGTTGAGTTTGGGTTGAAGCTTAGCCTGTCGCGAGCTCGCAAGTACCGTGGCTCGGCCTGACGGCCTCACCACGGTACTTGCTCGGGGTCGTGGTTCGGCCTGGCGGCCTCACCACGCCCCTGGCTCGGCCTTCGGCCTCGCCCAAAGTTAGGCCTCCGAGTCTCAAGGTCGGCCTGCGGCCTCCCTTGAGACATTTGCTCGGCCTGCGGCCTCGCTTGAGACTCTCGCGACCTCTCAAGTACCGTGGCTCGGCCTATCGGCCTCACCACGGTACTTGCTCGGGTCGTGGTTCGGCCTGGCGGCCTCACCACGCCTCTTGCTCGGCCTCCGGCCTCGCCAGGAACACTCGCGCTCGGCCTGCGGCCTCGCTCGAGTGATTTGCGACCTCGCAAGTGCCGTGGTTCGGCCTGGCGGCCTCACCACGGCACTCGCTCGGTCCGTCTGAAAATCACTTGTATGGCGACCATGGTCAAAAATTTAAAAAAAAAAAAAAAAAAACTTCAAAAATGAAATCAGAGGCCCCAAAAACCCCCGTATGCAAAAAATCAGACCTCTCGGACCATTTTGAAATTTTTGAAAAAAAAAAGTTGAAAATTAAAAAAAATAAAACATTTTTCCAAAAAGATCTCCCGATTCCCTATGACATTTGGTCAAACACCCCCCATGAAAGTCGAACCGTTTCCGAGTTATGACAGGTTCAAAATTGTATGGCGGCCATGTTTTTTTGTATGGGAGGCCTCTTTTTTTTCATGTCTCCAAAAAGGTCCGAGGTTTTGAGGAACTTTATGTTAAACCGCTTTAGTAAAAATGTTTACCGTTTCCGAGATCCCTGGGGGGTCTACTACCAGGAGCTGGTCTTCTGGAGATCACGTATTTTTCCCTTTGCCTCTGAACATCCCCCTACAAGACCTCATACTCACATTTTCTCCCCATGCTCCCCAGTTCTCCAAACAACTATGTCAGTGAGTCAGTCAGTCAGTCAGTCAGTGAGTCAGTGAGTCAGTGGTAATTAAGCTTTATATAGTATAATAACTAGTGTTTTGCGTGGCTGCGCGGGCCGCAAGCGGCCCGCGGGGATTTCCTATAGTCGGGTGGGGGCAAATCATTTAGATCGACTTGTAAAACTTTAAAAAAACTGAAGGATCAGGTTGAAAATGGCTAAGAAAAGGTAATACATGAGAAAATGGGTTGATGATGATGATGATGTTTGATTTCCATGACCGAAACTGAACATGGAAGAGGGCTGGGTACAAATCTCCTCATGGGAGTGAAAACGCTGAAGAAATTTCATATTCAGTCGTAAAAATAATATATGAACAGAAATCCAGTATGTTTCGACCGTAGGGGGAGGGAGCAGCTCGTGTTTTGCGTGGCTGCGCGGGCCGCAAGCGGCCCGCGGGGATTTCCTATAGTCGGGTGGGGGCAAGTATTTATATTCGACTTTTAAAAACTTTAAAAAAACTGAAGGATCAGGTTGAAAATGGCTAAGAAAAGGTTATACATGAGAAAATGGGTTGATGATGATGATGATGTTTGATTTCCATGACCGGAAATTAACATGGAGGTGGTCCTGGGTACAAATCTCCTCATGGCAGTGAAAATGCGAAATAAATTTCATATTCAGTCGTGGAAATAATATAAGAACAGAAATCCAGTTTGTTTCGGCCGTAGAGGGAGGGAGCAGCTCGGCCTCCGGCCTCGCGCTGAGTTCGTGTTGAAACTCGGCCTCTCGCGAGCTCGCAAGTACCGTGGCTCGGCCTGACGGCCTCACCACGGTACTTGCTCGGGGTCGTGGTTCGGCCTGGCGGCCTCACCACGCCCCTGGCTCGGCCTTCGGCCTCGCCCAAAGTTAGGCCTCCGAGTCTCAAGGTCGGCCTGCGGCCTCCCTTGAGACATTTGCTCGGCCTGCGGCCTCGCTTGAGACTCTCGCGACCTCTCAAGTACCGTGGCTCGGCCTATCGGCCTCACCACGGTACTTGCTCGGGTCGTGGTTCGGCCTGGCGGCCTCACCACGCCTCTTGCTCGGCCTCCGGCCTCGCGCAAAACACTCGAGCTCGGCCTGCGGCCTCGCTCGAGTGATTTGCGACCTCGCGAGCGCCGTGGTTCGGCCTGGCGGCCTCACCACGGCACTCGCTCGGTCCGTCTGAATATCACTTGTATGGCGACCATGGTCAAAAAAAAAAAAAAAAAAAAAAAAACTTCAAAAATGAAATCAGAGGCCCCAAAAACCCCCGTATGCAAAAAATCAGACCTCTCAGACCATTTTGAAATTTTTGAAAAAAAAAAGTTGAAAATTAAAAAAAAAAAAACATTTTTCCAAAAAGATCTCCCGATTCCCTATGACATTTGGTCAAACACCCCCCATTAAAGTCTTACCGTTTTAGAGTTATAACGGGTTCAAAATTGTATGGCGGCCATGTTTTTTTGTATGGGAGGCCTCTTTTTTTTCATGTCTCCAAAAAGGTCCGAGGTTTTGAGGAACTTTTTGTTAAACCGCTTTTGTAAAAATGTTTACCGTTTCTGAGATCCCTGGGGGGTCTACCATCAGGTCATGGTCTTTTGAAGATCACGTATTTTTCCCTTTGCCTCTGAACATCCCCCTACAAGACCTCATACTCACATTTTCTCCCCAACCCCCCCAAGTCTCAAAACAACTATGTCAGTGAGTGAGTCAGTGAGTCAGTCAGTGGTAATTAAGCTTTATATAGTATAACTAGTGTTTTGCGTGGCTGCGCGGGCCGCAAGCGGCCCGCGGGGATTTCCTATAGTCGGGTGGGGGCAAATCATTTAGATCGACTTGTAAAACTTTAAAAAAACTGAAGGATCAGGTTGAAAATGGCTAAGAAAGTGAAATACATTAGAAAATGGGTTGATGATGATGATGATGTTTGATTTCCATGACCGGAAATTAACATGGAGGTGGTCCTGGGTACAAATCTCCTCATGGCAGTGAAAATGCGAAATAAAATTCATATTCAGTCGTGGAAATAATATAAGAACAGAAATCCAGTTTGTTTCGACCGTAGAGGGAGGGAGCAGCTCGGCCTCCGGCCTCGCGCTGAGTTCGTGTTGAGACTCGGCCTCTCGCGAGCTCGCAAGTACCGTGGCTCGGCCTGACGGCCTCACCACGGTACTTGCTCGGGGTCGTGGTTCGGCCTGGCGGCCTCACCACGCCCCTGGCTCGGCCTTCGGCCTCGCCCAAAGTTAGGCCTCCGAGTCTCAAGGTCGGCCTGCGGCCTCCCTTGAGACATTTGCTCGGCCTGCGGCCTCGCTTGAGACTCTCGCGACCTCTCAAGTACCGTGGCTCGGCCTATCGGCCTCACCACGGTACTTGCTCGGGTCGTGGTTCGGCCTGGCGGCCTCACCACGCCTCTTGCTCGGCCTCCGGCCTCGCGCAAAACACTCGAGCTCGGCCTGCGGCCTCGCTCGAGTGATTTGCGACCTCGCGAGTGCCGTGGTTCGGCCTGGCGGCCTCACCACGGCACTCGCTCGGTCCGTCTGAAAATCACTTGTATGGCGACCATGGTCAAAAATTTAAAAAAAAAAAAAAAAACTTCAAAAATGAAATCAGAGGCCCTAAAAACCCCCGTATGCAAAAAATCAGACCTCTCGGACCATTTTGAAATTTTTGAAAAAAAAAAGTTTAAAATTAAAAAAAAAAAAAAAAAAAAACAAAAAGATCTCCCGATTCCCTATGACATTTGGTCAAACACCCCCTATGAAAGTCGAACCGTTTCCGAGTTATGACAGGTTCAAAATTGTATGGAGGCCATGTTTTTTTGTATGGGAGGCCTCTTTTTTTTCATGTCTCCAAAAAGGTCCGAGGTTTTGAGGAACTTTTTGTTAAACCGCTTTAGTAAAAATGTTTACCGTTTCCGAGATCCCTGGGGGGTCTACTACCAGGAGCTGGTCTTTTGAAGATCACGTATTTTTCCCTTTGCCTCTGAACATCCCCCTACAAGACCTCATACTCACATTTTCTCCCCGACCCCCCCAAGTCTCCAAACAACTATGTCAGTGAGTGAGTGAGTGAGTCAGTCAGTGGTAATTAAGCTTTATATAGTATAACTAGTGTTTTGCGTGGCTGCGCGGGCCGCAAGCGGCCCGCGGGGATTTCCTATAGTCGGGTGGGGGCAAGTCTTTTAGTTGCGACTTTTAAAAACTTTAAAAAAACTGAAGGATCAGGTTGAAAATGGCTAAGAAAAGGTTATACATGAGAAAATGGGTTGATGATGATGATGATGTTTGATTTCCATGACCGAAAATGAACATGGAGGAGGTCCTGGGTACAAATCTCTTCATGGCGGTCAAAACGCTGAAGAAAATCCATATTCAGTCGTGGAAACAATACAAGAGCTGATATCCAGTTTGTTTCGACCGTAGGGGGAGGGAGCAGCTCGTGTTTTGCGTAGCTGCGCGGGCCGCAAGCGGCCCGCGGGGATTTCCTATACTCAGGTTGGGGCGGTTCTCTTAGTTCGAGTTTTAAAAACTTGAAAAAAACAGAAGGATCAGGTTGAAAATGGCTAAGAACCCGAAATACATTAGAAAATGGGTTGATGATGATGATGATGTTTGATTTCCATGACCGAAAATGAACATGGAGGAGGTCCTGGGTACAAATCTCCTCATGGCGGTCAAAACGCTGAAAAAAATCCATATTCAGTCGTGGAAACAATACAAGAGCTGATATCCAGTTTGTTTCGACCATAGGGGGGAGGGAGCAGCTCGTGTTTTGCGTGGCTGCGCGGGCCGCAAGCGGCCCGCGGGGATTTCCTATAGTCGGGTGGGGGCAAGTCTTTTAGTTGCGACTTTTAAAAACTTTAAAAAAACTGAAGGATCAGGTTGAAAAGGCTAAGAAAAGGTTATACATGAGAAAATGGGTTGATGATGATGATGATGTTTGATTTCCATGACCGAAACTGAACATGGAGGTGGCCCGGGTACAAATCTCCTCATGGCGGTCAAAACGCTGAAGAAATTTCATATTCAGTCGTGGAAATAATATATGAACAGAAATCCAGTATGTTTCGACCGTAGGGGGAGGGAGCAGCTCGGCCTCCGGCCTCGCGTTGAGTTTGGGTTGAAGCTTGGCCTCTCGCGAGCTCGCAAGTACCGTGGCTCGGCCTGACGGCCTCACCACGGTACTTGCTCGGGTCGTGGTTCGGCCTGGCGGCCTCACCACGCCCCTGGCTCGGCCTTCGGCCTCGCCCAAAGTTAGGCCTCCGAGTCTCAAGGTCGGCCTGCGATCTCCCTTGAGACATTTGCTCGGCCTGCGGCCTCGCTTGAGACTCTCGCGACCTCTCAAGTACCGTGGCTCGGCCTATCGGCCTCACCACGGTATTTGCTCGGGTCGTGGTTCGGCCTGGCGGCCTCACCACGCCTCTTGCTCGGCCTCCGGCCTCGCCAGGAACACTCGCGCTCGGCCTGCGGCCTCGCTCGAGTGATTTGCGACCTCGCGAGTGCCGTGGTTCGGCCTGGCGGCCTCACCACGGCACTCGCTCGGTCCGTCTGAAAATAACTTGTATGGCGACCATGGTCAAAAATTAAAAAAAAAAAAAAAAAACTTCAAAAATGAAATCAGAGGCCCCAAAAACCTCCGTATGCAAAAAATCAGACCTCTCGGACCATTTTGAAATTTTTGAAAAAAAAAAGTTGAAAATTAAAAAAAAAAAAACATTTTTCCAAAAAGATCTCCCGATTCCCTATGACATTTGGTCAAACACCCCCCATGAAAGTCGAACCGTTTCCGAGTTATGACAGGTTCAAAATTGTATGGCGGCCATGTTTTTTTGTATGGGAGGCCTCTTTTTTTTCATGTCTCCAAAAAGTTCCGAGGTTTTTAGGAACTTTTTGTTAAACCGCTTTAGAAAAATTGTTTACCGTTTCCGAGATCCCTGGGGGGTCTACCATCAGGTCATGGTCTTTTGAAGATTCCGTATTTTTCCCTTTGCCTCTGAACATCCCCCTACAAGACCTCATACTCACATTTTCTCCCCAACCCCCCCAGTTCTCCAAACAACTATGTCAGTCAGTGAGTGAGTCAGTCAGTGGTAATTAAGCTTTATATAGTATAAAACTAGTGTTTTGCGTGGCTGCGCGGGCCGCAAGCGGCCCGCGGGGATTTCCTATAGTCGGGTGGGGGCAAGTCTCGTGTTTCGACTTTTAAAAACTTAAAAAAAACTGAAGGATCAGGTTGAAAATGGCTAAGAAAGTGAAATACATTAGAAAATGGGTTGATGATGATGATGATGTTTGATTTCCATGACCGAAACTGAACATGGAAGAGGGCCGGGTACAAATCTCCTCATGGCGGTCAAAACGCTGAAGAAATTTCATATTAAGTCGTGGAAACAATACAAGAGCTGATATCCAGTTTATTTCGACCGTAGAGGGAGGGAGCAGCTCGGCCTCCGGCCTCGCGCTGAGTTCGTGTTGAAACTCGGCCTCTCGCGAGCTCGCAAGTACCGTGGCTCGGCCTGACGGCCTCACCACGGTACTTGCTCGGGGTCGTGGTTCGGCCTGGCGGCCTCACCACGCCCCTGGCTCGGCCTTCGGCCTCCTCCAAAGTTAGGCCTCCGAGTCTCAAGGTCGGCCTGCGGCCTCCCTTGAGACATTTGCTCGGCCTGCGGCCTCGCTTCAGACTCTCGCGACCTCTCAAGTACCGTGGCTCGGCCTATCGGCCTCACCACGGTACTTACTCGGGTCGTGGTTCGGCCTGGCGGCCTCACCACGCCTCTTGCTCGGCCTCCGGCATCGCCAGAAACACTCGCGCTCGGCCTGCGGCCTCGCTCGAGTGATTTGCGACCTCGCGAGCGCCGTGGTTCGGCCTGGCGGCCTCACCACGGCACTCGCTCGGTCCGTCTGAAAATCACTTGTATGGCGACCATGGTCAAAAATTAAAAAAAAAAAAAAAAAACTTCAAAAATGAAATCAGAGGCCCCAAAAACCCCCGTATGCAAAAAATCAGACCTCTAAGTCCATTTTGAAATTTTTGAAAAAAAAAAGTTGAAAATTAAAAAAAAAAAAACATTTTTCCAAAAAGATCTCCCGATTCCCTATGACATTTGGTCAAACACCCCCCATGAAAGTCGAACCGTTTCCAAGTTATGACAGGTTCAAAATTGTATGGAGGCCATGTTTTTTTGTATGGGAGGCCTCTTTTTTTTCATGTCTCCAAAAAGGTCCGAGGTTTTGAGGAACTTTTTGTTAAACCGCTTTAGTAAAAATGTTTACCGTTTCCGAGATCCCTGGGGGGTCTACTACCAGGAGCTGGTCTTCTGGAGATCACGTATTTTTCCCTTTGCCTCTGAACATCCCCCTACAAGACCTCATACTCACATTTTCTCCCCAACCCCCCCAGTTCTCCAAACAACTATGTCAGTGAGTCAGTCAGTGAGTCAGTGAGTCAGTGAGTCAGTGAGTCAGTGGTAATTAAGCTTTATATAGTATAATAACTAGTGTTTTGCGTGGCTGCGCGGGCCGCAAGCGGCCCGCGGGGATTTCCCATAGTCGGGTGGGGGCGGTTCTTTTAGTTCGACTTGAAAAAACTTTAAAAAAACTGAAGGATCAGGTTGAAAATGGCTAAGAAACCGAAATACATTAGAAAATGGGTTGATGATGATGATGATGTGTGATTTCCATGACCGAAACTGAACATGGAAGTCGGCAGGGGTACAAATCTTCTCATGGCGGTCAAAACGCTTAAGAAAATCCATATTCAGTCGTGGAAATAATATATGAACAGAAATCCAGTTTGTTTCTCACCGTAGGGGGAGGGAGCAGCTCGGCCTTCGGCCTCGCGTTGAGTTTGGGTTGAAGATCGGCCTGTCGCGAGCTCGCAAGTACCGTGGCTCGGCCTGACGGCCTCACCACGGTACTTGCTCGGGGTCGTGGTTCGGCCTGGCGGCCTCACCACGCCCCTGGCTCGGCCTTCGGCCTCGCCCAAAGTTAGGCCTCCGAGTCTCAAGGTCGGCCTGCGGCCTCCCTTGAGACATTTGCTCGGCCTGCGGCCTCGCTTGAGACTCTCGCGACCTCTCAAGTACCGTGGCTCGGCCTATCGGCCTCACCACGGTACTTGCTCGGGTCGTGGTTCGGCCTCGCGGCCTCACCACGCCTCTTGCTCGGCCTCCGGCCTCGCCAGGAACAGTCGCGCTCGGCCTGCGGCCTCGCTCGAGTGATTTGTGACCTCGCGAGCGCCGTGGTTCGGCCTGGCGGCCTCACCACGGCACTCGCTCGGTCCGTCTGAAAATCACTTGTATGGCGACCATGGTCAAAAATTAAAAAAAAAAAAAAAAAAACTTCAAAAATGAAATCAGAGGCCCCAAAAACCCCCGTATGCAAAAAATCAGACCTCTCGGACCATTTTGAAATTTTTGAAAAAAAAAAGTTGAAAATTAAAAAAAAAAAAACATTTTTCCAAAAAGATCTCCCGATTCCCTATGACATTTGGTCAAACACCCCCCATGAAAGTCAAACCGTTTCCGAGTTATGACAGGTTCAAAATTGTATGGCGGCCATGTTTTTTTGTATGGGAGGCCTCTTTTTTTTCATGTCTCCAAAAAGGTCCGAGGTTTTGAGGAACTTTTTGTTAAACCGCTTTCGTAAAAATGTTTACCGTTTCCGAGATCCCTGGGGGGTCTACCATCAGGTCATGGTCTTTTGAAGATCACGTATTTTTCCCTTTGCCTCTGAACATCCCCCTACAAGACCTCATACTCACATTTTCTCCCCAACCCCCCCAGTTCTCCAAACAACTATGTCAGTGAGTCAGTGAGTGAGTCAGTGAGTCAGTGAGTGAGTGAGTCAGTGGTAATTGAGCTTTATATAGTATAACTAGTGTTTTGCGTGGCTGCGCGGGCCGCAAGCGGCCCGCGGGGATTTCCTATAGTCGGGTGGGGGCGAGTCTCGTGTTTCGACTTGAAAAAACTTTAAAAAAACTGAAGGATCAGGTTGAAAATGGCTAAGAAAAGGTTATACATGAGAAAATGGGTTGATGATGATGATGATGTTTGATTTCCATGACCGAAACTGAACATGCAGGTGGTCCTGGGTACAAATCTCCTCATGGCGGTCAAAACGCTGAAGAAATTTCATATTCAGTTGTGGAAATAATATATGAACAGAAATCCAGTATGTTTCGACCGTAGAGGGAGGGAGCAGCTCGGCCTCCGGCCTCACGCTGAGTTCGTGTTGAAACTCGGCCTCTCGCGAGCTCGCAAGTACCGTGGCTCGGCCTGACGGCCTCACCACGGTACTTGCTCGGGGTCGTGGTTCGGCCTGGCGGCCTCACCACGCCCCTGGCTCGGCCTTCGGCCTCGCCCAAAGTTAGGCCTCCGAGTCTCAAGGTCGGCCTGCGGCCTCCCTTGAGACATTTGCTCGGCCTGCGGCCTCGCTCGAGTCATTTGCGACCTCGCAAGTACCGTGCCTCGGCCTGTCGGCCTCACCACGGTACTTGCTCGGGTCGTGGTTCGGCCTGGCGGCCTCACCACGCCTCTTGCTCGGCCTCCGGCCTCGCGCAAAACACTCGAGCTCGGCCTGCGGCCTCGCTCGAGTGATTTGCGACCTCGCGAGTGCCGTGGTTCGGCCTGGCGGCCTCACCACGGCACTCGCTCGGTCCGTCTGAAAATCACTTGTATGGCGACCATGGTCAAAAATTAAAAAAAAAAAAAAAAAACTTCAAAAATGAAATCAGAGGCCCCGAAAACCCCCGTATGCAAAAAATCAGACCTCTCAGACCATTTTGAAATTTAAAAAAAAAAAAAGTTGAAAATTAAAAAAAAAAAAACATTTTTCCAAAAAGATCTCCCGATTCCCTATGACATTTGGTCAAACACCCCCCATGAAAGTCTAACCGTTTCCGAGTTATGACAGGTTCAAAATTGTATGGCGGCCATGTTTTTTTGTATGGGAGGCCTCTTTTTTTTCATGTCTCCAAAAAGTTCCGAGGTTTTGAGGAACTTTTTGTTAAACCGCTTTGGTAAAAATGTTTACCGTTTCCGAGATCCCTGGGGGGTCTACTACCAGGAGCTGGTCTTCTGGAGATCACGTATTTTTCCCTTTGCCTCTGAACATCCCCCTACAAGACCTCATACTCACATTTTCTCCCCAACCCCCCCAGTTCTCCAAACAACTATGTCAGTGAGTGAGTCAGTCAGTGAGTCAGTGAGTGAGTGAGTCAGTGGTAATTAAGCTTTATATAGTATAATAACTAGTGTTTTGCGTGGCTGCGCGGGCCGCAAGCGGCCCGCGGGGATTTCCTATAGTCGGGTGGGGGCAAATCATTTAGATCGACTTGTAAAACTTTAAAAAAACAGAAGGATCAGGTTGAAAATGGCTAAGAAAAGGTTATACATGAGAAAATGGGTTGATGATGATGATGATGTTTGATTTCCATGACCGAAACTGAACATGGAAGAGGGCAGGGGTACAAATCTCTTCATGGCGGTCAAAACGCTGAAGAAAATCCATATTCAGTCGTGGAAATAATATAAGAACAGAAATCCAGTTTGTTTCGACCGTAAGGGGAGGGAGCAGCTCGGCCTTCGGCCTCGCGTTGATTTTGGGTTGAAGCTCGGCCTGTCGCGAGCTCGCAAGTACCGTGGCTCGGCCTGACGGCCTCACCACGGTACTTGCTCGGGGTCGTGGTTCGGCCTGGCGGCCTCACCACGCCCCTGGCTCGGCCTTCGGCCTCGCCCAAAGTTAGGCCTCCGAGTCTCAAGGTCGGCCTGCGGCCTCCCTTGAGACATTTGCTCGGCCTGCGGCCTCGCCTGAGACTCTCGCGACCTCTCAAGTACCGTGGCTCGGCCTATCGGCCTCACCACGGTACTTGCTCGGGTCGTGGTTCGGCCTGGCGGCCTCACCACGCCTCTTGCTCGGCCTCCGGCCTCGCCAGGAACACTCGCGCTCGGCCTGCGGCCTCGCTCGAGTGATTTGCGACCTCGCGAGCGCCGTGGTTCGGCCTGGCGGCCTCACCACGGCACTCGCTCAGTCCGTCTGAAAATCACTTGTATGGCGACCATGGTCAAAAATTAAAAAAAAAAAAAAAAAACTTCAAAAATGAAATCAGAGGCCCCAAAAACCCCCGTATGCAAAAAATCAGACCTCTCAGACCATTTTGAAATTTTTGAAAAAAAAAAGTTGAAAATTAAAAAAAAAAAAACATTTTTCCAAAAAGATCTCCCGATTCCCTATGACATTTGGTCAAACACCCCCCATTAAAGTCTAACCGTTTCCGAGTTATGACAGGTTCAAAATTGTATGGCGGCCATGTTTTTTTGTATGGGAGGCCTCTTTTTTTTCATGTCTCCAAAAAGGTCCGAGGTTTTGAGGAACTTTTTGTTAAACCGCTTTAGGAAAAATGTTTACCGTTTCCGAGATCCCAGGGGGGTCTACCATCAGGTCATGGTCTTTTGAAGATCACGTATTTTTCCCTTTGCCTCTGAACATCCCCCTACAAGACCTCATACTCACATTTTCTCCCCAACCCCCCCAAGTCTCCAAACAACTATGTCAGTGAGTCAGTCAGTCAGTGAGTCAGTGGTAATTAAGCTTTATATAGTATAACTAGTGTTTTGCGTGGCTGCGCGGGCCGCAAGCGGCCCGCGGGGATTTCCTATAGTCGGGTGGGGGCAAGTCTTTTAGTTGCGACTTTAAAAACTTAAAAAAAACTGAAGTATCAGGTTGAAAATGGCTAAGAAAAGGTTATACATGAGAAAATGGGTTGATGATGATGATGATGTTTGATTTCCATGACCGAAACTGAACATTGAAGAGGGCTGGGTACAAATCTCCTCATGGCGGTCAAAACGCTGAAGAAATTTCATATTCAGTCGTGGAAATAATATATGAACAGAAATCCAGTATGTTTCGACCGTAGGGGGAGGGAGCAGCTCGGCCTCCGGCCTCGCGTTGAGTTTGGGTTGAAGCTTGGCCTCTCGCGAGCTCGCAAGTACCGTGGCTCGGCCTGACGGCCTCACCACGGTACTTGCTCGGGTCGTGGTTCGGCCTGGCGGCCTCACCACGCCCCTGGCTCGGCCTTCGGCCTCGCCCAAAGTTAGGCCTCCGAGTCTCAAGGTCGGCCTGCGGCCTCCCTTGAGACATTTGCTCGGCCTGCGGCCTCGCTTGAGACTCTCGCGACCTCTCAAGTACCGTGGCTCGGCCTATCGGCCTCACCACGGTACTTGCTCGGGTCGTGGTTCGGCCTGGCGGCCTCACCACGCCTCTTGCTCGGCCTCCGGCCTCGCCAGGAACACTCGCGCTCGGCCTGCGGCCTCGCTCGAGTGATTTGCGACCTCGCGAGTGCCGTGGTTCGGCCTGGCGGCCTCACCACGGCACTCGCTCGGTCCGTCTGAAAATCACTTGTATGGCGACCATGGTCAAAAATTAAAAAAAAAAAAAAAAAACTTCAAAAATGAAATCAGAGGCCCCAAAAACCCCCGTATGCAAAAAATCAGACCTCTCGGACCATTTTGAAATTTTTGAAAAAAAAAAATTGAAAATTAAAAAAAAAAAAACATTTTTCCAAAAAGATCTCCCGATTCCCTATGACATTTGGTCAAACACCCCCCATGAAAGTCGAACCGTTTCCGAGTTATGACAGGTTCAAAATTGTATGGCGGCCATGTTTTTTTGTATGGGAGGCCTCTTTTTTTTCATGTCTCCAAAAAGGTCCGAGGTTTTGAGGAACTTTTTGTTAAACCGCTTTAGTAAAAATTTTTACCGTTTCCGAGATCCCTGGGGGGTCTACCATCAGGTCATGGTCTTTTGAAGATCCCGTATTTTTCCCTTTGCCTCTGAACATCCCCCTACAAGACCTCATACTCACATTTTCTCCCCGACCCCCCCAGTTCTCCAAACAACTATGTCAGTGAGTCAGTGAGTGAATGAGTGAGTCAGTGGTAATTAAGCTTTATATAGTATAACTAGTGTTTTGCGTGGCTGCGCGGGCCGCAAGCGGCCCGCGGGGATTTCCTATAGTCGGGTGGGGGCAAATCATTTAGATCGACTTGTAAAACTTAAAAAAAACTGAAGGATCAGGTTGAAAATGGCTAAGAAAGTGAAATACATTAGAAAATGGGTTGATGATGATGATGATGTTTGATTTCCATGACCGGAAATTAACATGGAGGTGGTCCTGGGTACAAATCTCCTCATGGCAGTGAAAATGCGAAATAAATTTCATATTCAGTCGTGGAAATAATATAAGAACAGAAATCCAGTTTGTTTCGACCGTAGAGGGAGGGAGCAGCTCGGCCTCCGGCCTCGCGCTGAGTTCGTGTTGAAACTCGGCCTCTCGCGAGCTCGCAAGTACCGTGGCTCGGCCTGACGGCCTCACCACGGTACTTGCTCGGGGTCGTGG
Source organism: Agriopis leucophaearia (assembly GCA_949125355.1). Lineage (NCBI taxonomy): Eukaryota > Metazoa > Arthropoda > Insecta > Lepidoptera > Geometridae > Agriopis > Agriopis leucophaearia. The sequence goes on from OX421262.1 coordinate 4,177,858, forward strand.
TTCGGCCTGGCGGCCTCACCACGCCCCTGGCTCGGCCTTCGGCCTCGCCCAAAGTTAGGCCTCCGAGTCTCAAGGTCGGCCTGCGGCCTCCCTTGAGACATTTGCTCGGCCTGCGGCCTCGCTTGAGACTCTCGCGACCTCTCAAGTACCGTGGCTCGGCCTATCGGCCTCACCACGGTACTTGCTCGGGTCGTGGTTCGGCCTGGCGGCCTCACCACGCCTCTTGCTCGGCCTCCGGCCTCGCCAGGAACACTCGCGCTCGGCCTGCGGCCTCGCTCGAGTGATTTGCGACCTCGCGAGTGCCGTGGTTCGGCCTGGCGGCCTCACCACGGCACTCGCTCGGTCCGTCTGAAAATCACTTGTATGGCGACCATGGTCAAAAATTAAAAAAAAAAAAAAAAAACTTCAAAAATGAAATCAGAGGCCCCAAAAACCCCCGTATGCAAAAAATCAGACCTCTCGGACCATTTTGAAATTTTTGAAAAAAAAAAGTTGAAAATTAAAAAAAAAAAAACATTTTTCCAAAAAGATCTCCCGATTCCCTATGACATTTGGTCAAACACCCCCCATGAAAGTCGAACCGTTTCCGAGTTATGACAGGTTCAAAATTGTATGGCGGCCATGTTTTTTTGTATGGGAGGCCTCTTTTTTTTCATGTCTCCAAAAAGGTCCGAGGTTTTGAGGAACTTTTTGTTAAACCGCTTTAAAAAAAATGTTTACCGTTTCCGAGATCCCTGGGGGGTCTACTACCAGGAGCTGGTCTTCTGAAGATCCCGTATTTTTCCCTTTGCCTCTGAACATCCCCCTACAAGACCTCATACTCACATTTTCTCCCCGACCCCCCCAGTTCTCCAAACAACTATGTCAGTGAGTCAGTGAGTCAGTCAGTGGTAATTCAGCTTTATATAGTATAACTAGTGTTTTGCGTGGCTGCGCGGGCCGCAAGCGGCCCGCGGGGATTTCCTATAGTCGGGTGGGGGCAAGTCTTTATATTCGACTTGAAAAAACTTAAAAAAAACTGAAGGATCAGGTTGAAAATGGCTAAGAAAAGGTTATACATGAGAAAATGGGTTGATGATGATGATGATGTTTGATTTCCATGACCGAAACTGAACATGGAGGTGGTCCAGGGTACAAATCTCCTTATGGCAGTGAAAATGCGTAAGAAATATCATATTCAGTCGTGGAAATAATATAAGAACAGAAATCCAGTTTGTTTCGACCGTAGGGGGAGGGAGCAGCTCGGCCTTCGGCCTCGCGTTGAGTTTGGGTTGAAGGTTGCCCTCTCGCGAGCTCGCAAGTACCGTGGCTCGGCCTGACGGCCTCACCACGGTACTTGCTCGGGTCGTGGTTCGGCCTGGCGGCCTCACCACGCCCCTGTCTCGGCCTTCGGCCTTGCCTAAAGTTAGGCCTCCGAGTCTCAAGGTCGGCCTGCGGCCTCCCTTGAGACATTTGCTCGGCCTGCGGCCTCGCTTGAGACTCTCGCGACCTCGCAAGTACCGTGGCTCGGCCTGACGGCCTCACCACGGTACTTGCTCGGTGCGTGGTTCGGCCTAGCGGCCTCACCACGCCTCTTGCTCGGCCTCCGGCCTCGCCTGGAACACTCGCGCTCGGCCTGCGGCCTCGCTCGAGTGATTTGCGACCTCGCGAGTGCCGTGGTTCGGCCTGGCGGCCTCACCACGGCACTCGCTCGGTCCGTCTGAAAATCACTTGTATGGCGACCATGGTAAAAATTAAAAAAAAAAAAAAAAAACTTCAAAAATGAAATCAGAGGCCCCAAAAACCCCCGTATGCAAAAAATCAGACCTCTCAGACCATTTTGAAATTTAAAAAAAAAAAAAGTTGAAAATTAAAAAAAAAAAAACATTTTTCCAAAAAGATCTCCCGATTCCCTATGACATTTGGTCAAACACCCCCCATGAAAGTCAAACCGTTTCCGAGTTATGACAGGTTCAAAATTGTATGGCGGCCATGTTTTTTTGTATGGGAGGCCTCTTTTTTTTCATGTCTCCAAAAAGGTCCGAGGTTTTGAGGAACTTTTTGTTAAACCGCTTTAGAAAAAATGTTTACCGTTTCCGAGATCCCTGGGGGGTCTACTACCAGGAGCTGGTCTTTTGAAGATCACGTATTTTTCCCTTTGCCTCTGAACATACCCCTACAAGACCTCATACTCACATTTTCTCCCCAACGCCCCCAAGTCTCAAAACAACCATCTAAATCAGTGAGTGAGTCAGTGAATGGTAATTAAGCTTTATATAGTATAATAATAATAATAATAATAATAATAATAAAAACGCAGGGGCGGCTTTATGGCGAGCCGTCGGTGAGTGGCGACACCGCGTACCCCGATTCCATGGGGCTAAATGAGACCCCTGACCCCTGGCTTGCCTTAACCGGCCGTCCAGGGGTGGAAACCGCAAGAGCTAAGAACCTAAGCTCCAGGGTGGAAGTGTTAAAGGGCATAACGCCGCGAGTAGCTCTTAGTGAAAGTGCAGCACACCTCTCTACACCCTAAGACACCCACGCCGATGTTGCCCCTCCGGTGCTAAGATACGGCAGCCTTTATGGGGGGCCCATTCAGTGGGTGGCTAGTCATCACCTGCCTAAATATATTTTGAGATGAGACAGGATAAGGCAGGTGCCGTTTCTCATTCTATAGATCTGTTATTCCATCCACAAGTTGTTCACCTCAATAGCCCAGACTTTTTTAATCCTATACTGTACAATAGTTTCATATTCCTTTTTATACATATTCCATAATTGTATTTTTTATATTCAACAGGGCCTCTTGGTGTTGGCTTCGGCTCCACCAATGCCTACCAAATGTCCGGGCTAGACCCGAGAATTTCATTAAATAAAGTGTCATAATAATAATAAAATAAATGCCGAATGTTAAAATTACACTTAATACTAATAAAATAAATGTGTAAATGAAAGGTGTGTTTCTTTGTTCATCTTTCACGCAGCAACAGAGCGACGGATCGATGTTATTTGCATAAAGATAGTTGGAAGGCTGGATAGGATAATTTTGATCTATCTCGGAAAATTTATGGTATCTGAGGAAATGCCAACGCGGGTGAAATTTCCACCCTTATTATCCTCGCGTAAACGTGACAAAGATTGAATGTGGATACTTGATTGAATCAGGCGTTACTTTGCGGAAGTCTGTTACACACGACGTACATCGTCCACTGCAACGTAGAAGCGGAATCACACTAGAAATTCATCAGAAAAACAGTTTTGAATGTGGATACGTTTGTCTCGTCTTCGCTGAAGACAATGAGTGCACATAATTTAATTGCTGCTAGCGTGCTAGTCCTACTGTCGTAACTTTATCCGACCACTGTCGCTATAATCAACCTACCTTGGTCCACTGCCAGACATAGGCCTCTCCCAAGCTACGTCAATCAGCCCGATCTTCGGCTTTTCGCTTTTAGCCACTGCCAGCTGCCTTACGTATAAAGTCACTTCATCGAGTCTCATGGCGTTCAACGCTACGTTTGCCGATTTGCAGTCTCCACTGTAGAACACGTCTACTCCAACGGTTATTGGTTCTGCTACAGATATGACCGGCCCACTGCCACTTCAGCTTGCTAATATGCTAAACTATGTCAGTGACTTTGGCTCCCTGGTGAATAGTTTGTTCCGGATGCATAGCTTTCTCCATAGCTCGCTAAATGGCCTTGGACTTGTGGACTACTCCAACAATAAATGACGAAGTGACGTAAGGTAGGACGTACTGTCTTAAATATTTTACGGGTAGGTAGCGAAAAAAGACGATGTAACTTGCCGAATGCTGTCCAGCCCAGTTATATTCTTTTTCTTGACCTTATACTTAAAATTGTTTGCCTTGTACTTATAAAAAAAATTGCGGATGAGAGGTTTTTGCAAATTGTTTAAATACAACAGGAAATTGATTGCAACTAATGATTGTTTCAAATTCAGGCAAATAATTCTGGCAGTTCTATAGAAATATAATATGACACAAAAAACAAATGAAGAAAAATAAGACTAGAAATAAAATGCGGTGATGAATTAAAATAAGTGTAAAAATTTGATGGAGTGGAGACCAAACAGGAAAATATTTTGATAGACCTTCAGGGAAATGTTTCAAATATTACTATGTTACGGTTTCAAATTTCAATTTCCTTATAAACACCGGTATTAGGCGACAAACAACAAAGTTTTAGGGGGTGTACCAATCTCTTAAGAATCGTTATTTATGTTTACTTGGAAGTTCTTTTAGCTCTTTCTACTGTAGATAAAGCGGTGAAAATCCAAGAAAGATAAGATAGAGGATGCTTACAGGTTTTGGTAGGCCCCTAGTACCCGTCTGTCACAAGTCACGCGGGACTCGGGACTTGTTCAACTCAAAACTCGCGTAACTTACCTCATTTGAATTTTCTACAAGGAGGCAGAGCGGGCCAAGATATTGTGACATATAAAACAAGAGACATGCATGCATGCATGGAAAATAAATGAAAGCATTCGACCTAAATTGATTTTAGGTCAAATTAATTTTAATGATACGATGTTAAAAAGCAGTGGAATCTACCATTTGGAAAATTAATTAGAGTAAAATCTAATTCGGAAAATGAATAGCTGAGTTAAAAGTACCGAAATTAAATTTGTTGATGGATTTGTTCAATGGATAAGAGTGGCATAGGCCATTTTATCAAAACCGTCTTAAAAGGTAGAAGGGGGGAAAGTAGATCTGGTTTGGTGGCGTGGTCTGTAATTAGTAGATTAGTAATAAAAAAAATACGTAATTGGCCGTAAGTTAAATTCGTAGCTTAGATTTAGGCTGTAGATTTTGTTTAGTAAATAAAATAATAAAGCATGACTACATAGATGAAATCAAGGAGAAGGTCAATTTTATGTCGTATTTAAATTAAGGAAATATGAAATTAAGATAATAAGTAATTACTGAAAGTGGGGTTAAGCATTTGGATTGTCTTAAGACCTTCAACGGTCTATGGACAATCTAACTGTTTTTTGTTTATTAGTAAGCTTGTATTTTGTTTATTTAATAAAGGCAGTAAATATGCTGGCAAGAGATTGGAAAAGATGGAAGTTACTTTTAATATTGAATAAAAACTTTTGCAGGTTGTGGTGAAGATAATATTCTCTGCCTTTGTTACGATATGATTTTGTAGAATTTGCTTTATTTTAAAAGTGGTGTTTATTTCACCTTACACTAATCGTCAAGGGAACGACGAAATTGTTTTATTAAATTGTTGGTTCTCAGCATGGGAGATAAATGCTATTAAGTCCTCATCGCATATCCCATGATTTATTAGTTCAAGGAGTGAATGCGTTTGACAGCTGGGATCTCCCAAGAGAGCAGTGCGATACAACAGGGATGAATGACGCACTAATTTCTCGTAAACGTACATTGTCTTCTTCAAAACACCGCTGAAAAATAACCTAAACAATAACTTATAGGAGCACCATGTTCCCCAGAAATATATACTACAAAAAAAATACATACGGACGAACATAGTACCTTCTCCTTTTTGGAAGTCGGTAAAAACTAACGATGCTGACTGGCAAAATCATAACCAATAGAATTGATTTTAATACTCAGTGCTTTTACGTAAAATTACGCTTACGTTGCACGCAAACTGAAAATATACTTACGTTTATATTATAAGACTTATATTATGTGCTGTTTGTTCAACTGAAACAAACACTTTCGTCGTAAGTTTGTATGGGTGATAGTGAGATGGGTGTGTGACGTCATAGTTGTTTTAGTAAATGTTAAAACTTACGCCTTCTTACTTATACCCTTAATACTATGACTTGGTTGCACCATAGAAGTAGATAAGTTTTTCTTTCGCGAATAAGTCCGTGTTTGACTTCCAACTCGCCTGTTGACAAATATAATATGATAAATATATAATAAGTATATGACAAATTGACTAAAACACTGACTGTAGCAGAAACTGCGAATGCGTTGCACCATCGTATTCACTAGCATAGTTAAAGTTACCAGGGTTGCAAGTTAAATGAGCAAGCGAGAGAACTCAGGAAGTGCCGCCTTTACATTTACGTGTGTAGCCACGGTAACGCTCAGATTTAGATGCCACTCACAGTCATAATATCTTAAAGGTTTATCGATTCGTCGATTCGGTGATCGTGCAGGAACACCTAGTCAAGCTTGACTTTTTGCTTTTTGGCTTGGTTTTTTTGCTACTATGTCACGTGCACTAGCTTAGCAGTAAGTTTGCATTTTTTTTTATGATAGGTACCGGGTGACGAGTCGAGCGAAGTTGCTCGCCTGATGGCTCTTCACGCTTGCCCATAACAGCACAAAGCCACTCAGAATTTTGAACTTCAACAGTTCAAAACCCTGGATGGCAATGCACTGCGCTCGTCACCCCGAGATATAAGATGTCAAATCTCTGTGTGCCCTGTAATTTCACTGGAAATATTACCCTTCAATCCGGAACATAGTAGTGTTTACACACACTGCTTGGCGGTTGAATAATTGGCAAAGGTGTGGTACTTCCCCAGGCGGACCCATGCAAAAGAGTCCTACCACTAGAAAAAATATGGCAAAAAAGGAGAACAATAAGCGTCATAGAAGAGCAGCGCTCCAGCATCCTGCAAATAGTCTCACTCGCCCGCACTGGCAGTCGCTGTTTGCACTGCGCTAGTCGCCTTGGAAAGAGACAGGGCCACTGCGAGGGTGATGGGGGTTAGGGTCAAACGGTTGCATTGGCCTTTTTTCAATTTCATAATTGATACATGTTCATAAACTGACGTGTAATTTTTTTTGTTGTATTTTTTATATACGTAGGTAATCAGTGTGGTTGGTGTAATTTTGTCTAATGATATATATCATAGTAAGATGTATATATATCTATATATAAGATAATAAAGAAATATAAAAATAAACACAAATAAAAAAACATATTTTTTGCAAAGGTACTGGGCCTGTTCTATCTATAAAAGATATATCTATAAAAGTTAGTGTTCCAAATGGCCGCCGACCCGTTGTACCTAAATATCTTTGGAAAGATACCGTAGAGTCGGCACAAGCTCTACAGTCTTTCCATTATGTTACTCGCTCTTCGACAGCTCATAATATTATTAATCTAAGGATATGTAATAAGGCTTAAGTTTAACAGTTGACGATATATTTTTGTAAAGCGTCTAGCAAATTATATCCCATACAAATAAATACGTTTTATCTAAAGCATTAACTCTTTACAATGTTAAGCCAAGTTGCTTTCAAGTTGACATATGAGCTGTCAAAAAACAATTAACATTATGGACAGACTACAAGTTGCCCACTGGTGCTGACAACGCAACACTGGGCGTCTTGTATTGGAGGCCAAGACCCACTTCGGGTCATAACCAGTGACCATATGCCAGTGACATAAGTTTTACCTATCCTGGATGAGATTCAGTCATGGATAAATTTGAAACAACATTTCCCTCCTTATTAAATAAAATTAAATAAATGTGTAGGAGATTTCAAGGTGCCAATAAATGATTATATCATAGTGGAACATATAGTAATAACTATTATGCTTTCTGATATTGACAAACCCCTCCGCTCCCCCCAACCTAACTGCGCCTATATCTAAACAAACGTGTGACGTGAGCGATACTGCATAGTAGCGTATTGCAGTTTAAGAGGATTTTCTAGAATGTATTTACCTACGTAGGAAAGGCTTGCGATTCCAGCAAACGGTTCAACCAGATTCAACGTACCGTCATCTTGCTATAAACAAAGTTTTGAGCTCGACTGCTCACAAGCATGACTGTTTCTTGAATGTTGTTGAACTGAGAGAACAAAATGCAATTGTAAAACATGATTTGCGCTTTGAATTTACTTGTGAGTACCAATTCACCTTTATTATGTGTATTTTGGAGAGTAACATTACACATGTAAGTACTAGACTACATTTACTAGTAAAGTTATAAGTAAACTTAATGCATTCATTCATTTCGACCGATACAATTAAATAATCCCAATAGTCAGAAGTATACTATGAAAACAAGTCATAAGTCAAGAGTGCTAGTAGCTCATCAGCAACGATTCTCTTGTAGAAGCTAAACTCCGAGTTCTTTAATATCGACGCAACACATCACATCATCAGCCAATTAACGTCCACTGTTGGACAAGGCCTCCCTCACAGAGAAGGGTGTTGCCATAATGCCCACGCTTGGCAGGCGGCTTTGGGATCGCAGTACGTTCACTGTGTACTATTAGGACGCTGCTGCCCATCCTCCGGTGGTTCTGGTCGCAGTTTTAGGACATACTCGGGTCCACGCACATCAACGCAACGTTACTAGTCCATTGATTTTTCATCGGATACATTTCAGAGATTGTGCATCAGATGTCAGATGTGCATGATCTAATTCTCCTGCCCTTTTTACTTTAAAACATTGTGATAGTCAATAAACTCTTCTAGGGCTTAGGCAGAAAGGCTAATCATAAAAGTAAAAGCATTAGCTTTGTACCTATGCAAAAAATCATAAAACGTTTTGACAGAGACAGCTCTATAGCATTATGTAACTTCGTGCAAAAATGAAAATTTCGTTTGTATAAGTGAGATGGGAATAAATAAAAAAAATCCGCAAGTTGAAGTGGCAATGGGCGGGCCACATTGCTCAAAGAACTGATAACCAATGAGGAAGAAAGGTTCTTGAATGGAGACCGCAAACCTGAAGTCGCAGCGTAGGTAGGTCACCCACAAGATGGACCGACGACATTGTGAGAGTCGCGGGCATCCAGTGGATGCAGGTGGCAGGATGTCGTTCAGTGTGGAGGTTAAAGGGGGAGGCATATGTTCAGCAGTGGACGTCTTCTGGCTAATGATGGTGATGATGATGAAGATGGCTATAAATTAATGGTTGACTTTCCACAGTTGTGTTTTGATCTTTACATAAGGATCCGCCTATATACTCCTTCTAACAGTGCAATGCACCAAGAGCGACTCCTAAAACCCATCCATTTATTTTTATGATAGAAGCTCTCCATTGAAGCTCTACCCGTAATGAAAATTGATAATGGCTATTAAATCTACAGGTTAATAAACCCAACGAGCACAAATGAAATATTGAATTGGATATGACGTTTTTATAGCGAAATATTATTTTAAAATTTATTTCTTGTGTATATTTTTTTTAATAATCAACCGCTGTATACGTCGATATCATCATAATTGTTTCACTAGTTTTAAATTGTTTTTATCATATGTACGTATGTAATTTATAATGTGAACAATAAAGTTTAATCTATTTATCTATTTATCAGACCATTGCAGTCCACTACTAGACATAGTGGACATAGGCTTCTCCCAAAGTACGCCACTAAACTCGATTTTCGGCTTTTTGCATCCAGTTACTGTCAATTGTTTTACCTATATACTACAAATATATGGTCTGAAATCTACAATACCAATACACGGCAAACTGTATTAAAAATATTGCAGAAATTTTATTCCATACCTACTCTACGCTTCGTATTTAATCTACAATATATCACACATCAAATTAATTCAGAATTAAAAGTTTTGCTGAATAAAATGTGATAATTTGTTAAATAGGTTCATAGTTAGTCAGTAGTTAGTTTTTTCGGTTTTTAATGTAACATTTTTATATGTTCACTTTTTATAAATATCAATTTAAAAACCCGACTTCAATATAAGTAAATTAAAATGCAATTTAATTTACTTGGATGACGTATTATTTTACAGCTATTTTGATTTAAAAACCAAACTAATAAACCGATTTTGATGAAATTTCTATGGGACTAATCTGAAAGTTTTTGTTTTTTATCGCTTATTAGTCCGCGTTTAGCCACCAACTCGCCTGTTGGTGAGCGATGATGTGGTCGAAGATGAAGCAAGCAGACTTAGAAGAAGTCGCAAGTATATCCTTTTACAGTACATACACAGTACAGTACAGTACAGTTTTACAGTATATCCTTTTTTTTTTTTATCAGTGCGAGTTTTTGCAATTGCGTTTATGATATGTATGAAATAAAAACAGCACCATCTAGCGTTTGTATATGGTACTGCTCTTTTTTCATACAAACCGTAATTAACGTTCACGCGCTCGAATAAGTAAACGTTACTGGTAAAACTTGCACTATGCCCTCTGAAACAATTACATTTATATGGTTTTTGTTACGGAATCCTACGATATGCGTGTCTCGACACGCTCTTGACCAGTTATTTTAGATCTCATTCAGTCATTTTGAACGTGAATTAATGAATTCCAGGAGGTTGCGACTGAACGCCATTGTTTGCTTATTCATTATACTTGACAAATTAATTATACGCGATATTAGAAGCTGCGACGAAATCACAACGCTATTACGACTAAATTAGATTTAAATTGAACGTAGCTTCAACGTATAAATGGTCTTGGCTTGTAAATAATCAAAGTGCATGGTCAATACAAACCCAATTACGAATACAATGACCGCTACCTTCGAAATCGCATTTAACAACGTAGCTGCTGACGGATGGTAGCCGAGCGGTAGCATGTGAGCTTCACAATCCAACGGCATCCGGTTAGATGCTCGATCTTGCACCAATGACTTATTTAATACTTAAATAAATGATGTCCGGTTTGAATATGTCCATTGCTCAAAAACAGTGAAACAGTGAACAGGGAGCTCACCTCATTTTCAAAAATCTTTCAGAACGCCTGGTTAATGCGACGAGTAACCAAAATGCTAGCGTGTATCTGGCTCAACGCATAAGCATTGCCATTCAGCGTGGTAATGCCGCCAGTATGCTGGTTACGCTGCCAACTGATAGTGGGCTTGAAAATTTGGATTGTCTTTAGACCTTCAACGATCTATGGGCAGTCTAACTGTTTATGTAGTGTTAGCTTGTATTTTGTTCAGTTAATAAAGGCACTTGTGAAGGTACATCGTGAGAAAACCCGGTATGTCCAAGAATCTCAAAAGTTTAAAGACATGATATTCATCAACATCTACCATGCTGGCCCACAGGATAGTGGATTAGAGCCTAATCTCTTTGTCTGAGAGAAGGCAGCAGTGCGAACATGACAGACAGATAATACAAGCAGCTGCACTAATTAGTGACTAACACATTCAAACACATTCGCGTGAGAGTCGCGGCCATCCAGTGGATGCAGATGGCAGGTTGTCGTTCAGTGTGGAGGTTAAAGGGGGAGGCCTATGTTCAGCAATGGACGTCTTATGGCTTTATATACGCAAATATTTAGTTTTAAGGGCGTTTTTTGACCCCGCGTCGAGCAATTTTTTTTTTGTTTTTGTACCTTCTGTTTTTGACATCTCCGGATTACTAAAAACGTGTTATAAATAAAACATTTATGGTTAAACTTTGAAATTTAATTTCAGTATTTCTAGAGCGTTTAAATCAATCACATAGGTCAAAACCAAACGTTCAAAATATGCCTGATAACGATTTGTGGCAGTGGCGGTTAGTTTGTATATGCGGTTTGTGTAAAGCCGGGTCCGCTGCGGCATGTTTTCGTGTTAGCTAACACATTAACATGTTACTGACACGAAAAGTGGGTGTGACTTTGGTGTTAACTAACAGTTAGTGTGTTATCTAACACGAAAACATGCCGCAGCGGACCCGGCTTAAGACTTTCTTGAACGAAGACATGAGATTATTTATCTGTGAAACGTCAAAAACTAAGCAATCCCAATCATTAATTTGCGTTTTAGTAATGGCGCCTAAAGAACGTCTTATATAATTATTATACTGTTGTGCGGCATAGCTGATGGCAAAACCAGTTTGAACCCATCGGTCGTAGAGTAAGACTGCCATCAAACCTGCGTCAAAACTAATAATAAATTCACTATCAACTCATTCGTATGTGTAGTTTTGGAGCAATATAACTTTGTCTGCATGAATGCATAAATATTATGTGAACTAGTATGTATGAGGTACCACACCGCCTTTACTGTGCTCTGCATTATAGATATACTTAGAGAATTAGCATACCACGCGGTTTGATACATCATTAGACATGTACAAACTAAATAACATTATATGAATAACATGTCTTATTAGCTTACAAGTTATTGAAGAAGTCAAAGATCATGTAAGCTTTGACTTTTCGCAATACATTGCTAATATTACTCATTTTTGTTATTAACTTTTTGCTAATTTCAATGTTTTATTTTAACTGCTAAAACAAAAAGTGCACTATGGAAACAGGAATTATTATGGGACGCGTACTAGAAGGTGGATAGTGCCAAGACTGTGCAATGATCTACCAGCGGAGTTCGAGGGGCAGTTTAGGGCCAGAATTGGATATAAGGTTGCATTGAGGAAGTTGCTGTTGGATAGAATAACTTAGCAGAGAAATTTTAGTAGTTGATATTTGTTCTGTCCAACAGTGACTTTTGTAATTCGATTTTTCTGAATTCAATTTTGGTGTTGAATTGTTGCTCGGATTCTTTCTTTTGTTGCGGGCTCTTGGCACTGTCCATTCCTAGTGTTCCAATGATGACCTGTTTCTGTAGTGTTAGTGTTAGCATGTATTTTGTTCAATTAGTAAAAGCACTTGCCTTAAGAAATAAAACTTAAAAAATGTTCCTACTCAATACTGCAATGTTGTAATGAGAGTAGATATCTACCTACAAACTGCTACGCAATTTGGCAGAGTTGTATATACATAGCATGTACTTTATACACTGAGATAAATAAAAAATTAATAAAATAAAAAAGTGTTAGGTAGGGCCAAATAAGATAGAAATAAATTCCCTTACGTAAAACTTTGTAACAAAGGACTTAAAATAGTATGTTTGTACCCTGAGAAGGCAAACAGTCCTGTTAAGATTTTACTAAAACAGGAGGTACCAATTAGAGTACTCGCATCAAAGAACAATTTTAACAATTCCACTCACAAAGCGATACCTAATAGGTATAATCCTTATCTCGTTGTTCTAGACCCTTATGGGCTCCAAAAACCGTCGGTAAAAACCTCTCAGGCCAGCAACTGCCTACATTAAAGCGTATGTAGGCACAATCGAAACCTTTCCGATAAGTGCCCATTGTAAGAGTACGCATATCGAAAAATCATTCGATTACTCGATCGTTTGCCGCGTGACTAGACTCGCTGGTTCGTTGCTCTCTAGGTATTGTATTGAAGCTACTGTACTTAGCCCCGTATCTATCCCGTTGTATTCTTATCTGACTGTGTAGAGCAAGGTCGGGAGTAAGGGTTGTTTCAGATATGCCACAGTCACCGCAAAACAAAAATTCTCGCTGTCTAAAAAACACGCTTTATTGCATTGTCATCGGTCCTTGATAAGTATGCAAAGTTTCAAATCAATCCGACATTTTTAATGGGGTGAAAATCACGTTCAAAGATTCCGTTACATAGATGCATACCAAGCTAATAAAAGCGTGTTAAAAAGTAACCAACTGGTGGTTTAACCCTCGGGGAATTTGTACTGTAACCACGAAACAATGAAAAAGTGTGTGTGCTACCAGTAGAGTGCAGTTGTGTTATGTAATGTGGTTAGTTATGGCGTTGCGGTTATCACTACCCTAGCACGGTCAGAATTATTTTCAATATAATGTATTGACCGACTTTTTGACCTTCACGGGCGAAAAATCCCTTACACCCTTTCATAACAAAGGGATGTCTGAAGACCGGAATGGAGTGTAGTTAAATCAGAACTTTTTATACATTGTAGCATTCCAAAACTTTTTAAACTTTTATTTCAGTACTTTTAAGTATTTTTAGGGTTCCGTATCCAACGGGTAAAATGGGACCCTATTACTAAGGCGCCGCTTAACGTCTGTCTGTCCGTCCGTCCGTCTGTCTGTCTGTCCGTCCATCCATCCTTCTGTCACCAGGATGTATCTCTTGAACCGTGATAGTTAGACAGTTGAAATTTTCACAGATGATGTATTTCTGTTGCCGCTATAACAACAAATACTAAAAATCGGGGGTTGGAGGTCAAACGCAAGCCTATTCCTAAAAAACTATGCTTACCATAGAAATGCATTGTCATCAGAACTAAACTCACGTGTAAAAATTCTACTCCGTAAGGTAAGAGGAAGTGCAGTCCAAATCAGCTTACAAGATTTGACTTAAACAAACAAACTAACATACAAACATTGTAAGTTAAATAAAACCTTGTAATTACAATGTGCGGTATGTAATTATGTATGTAACAACCCTAAGGTTCGCAGAATGCAGAAACTAAATTTGGTAAGCCTCAAGTTACGATACTATATAGGGCTGTTCTGATCATAATTTCCATATTTTGTTGTTTCAATTCACGGTAGTTACTGTCTTACGTGTTTATATGGAATATATTGTGTTTCTAAAATACGGAATGGCTTGAAGCGGTAACTGTATTAATAGTGGATGAATAACAAGCTTTTGATGGGTATTTTATGCGTAATAAACGTTTTACAATCGCTTCTACGAGTTATTATCGTGTATTTCAGAGCTATTTTGTACTACTTACTCCCCTTTTAGAAAGTAATAAAATATGGTACAAAAATAGATTTACTAGGTTAACTCCATGAAGCTAAGTATCAGACAGAGTGATCCAAATATTGCGTCTTAATATACAGGATTACGCGGAAAGGGTGTAAATCCGAAAGGGGTCTATAATACCCATTATTATAAACAACTTTACGATAGGACCAACCCTGAGCCTACAAAAAAAACTAGCTTTTTCATAATTTTTTTGAGTGTGAATGGCCATTTTCTATGGAACAGCTGATATTTCTTTCGCTACTTCAGAGTTGCGTCCATCGTAAAAGTTGTTCATGATTCAAATTCAGTTTATTTACACATAAATATTATATTGAAAATTATGGGTACCCCCTTTCGGCTTGGTCATCATCATCGTCAGCCAGAAGACGTCCCCTGCTGAACATAGGCCTCCCCATTAACCTCCACACTGAACGACATCCTGCAATCTACATCCACTGGATGCCCGCGACTCTCACAATGTCGTCAGTCCATCTAGTGGGAGGCTTACCTACGCTGCGTCTTTCGGTTCGTGGTCTCCACTCAAAAACCTTTCTTCCCCATCGGTAATCAATTCTTCGAGCGATGTACATCCGGCTTGGTACATCTTTTTTATTTAGTACTTGAAGAAGGTGCGCCATCTGTCGAAAACTCAACTAACTACGTCATATCGTAGCGTGCTTAAACGAGTTCAAATAAGGACGAATAAACTTTTCCATTTCCATTCAGTGGTGCCAATACTGCATCTGTTTGAAGCCATTCTCTTCGTTGGTACGCGGTTGTTGCGCGTTGCATCATTCTTGAGAGCAAACTTAAATTGACACATACCTTTCTACTTGTTAGCACCACTGAATTGGTACCATCAGAAAACAAAACACATCAGTCATAGGATTGCACGTCAGAAATGAAAACTTAAGTAGTAACTTACCTATTCTACAAGAGATGGCGCTGTTTTAAATTACACGGCACTGTGTATTATGTATTCTGTGACAGCGTGACGATGACGCGAGTTCGATGATTTTTGTTCACCCAAAAAGTGCTCAGCGCGCCTAAAGAAGTTTTCACTTCAAAACAAATCCTCCCATCCTAGCTTTATAAGTCAATGGCTAGCTCAATAATAATAAATGCGAAGGTTACCTTTTCATATAAAAATAACGTTTGACACTGTTTTGAACTATCACGGTTGTTCACTACAGTTATATGTTATTTACGGGAAACCACGGTAAATAATTATAACTGTAACTTCTGAAGTTTAAACGAACATCCATAACAATATTCGCAAACATTGTGCTTGAATTTTTTAATTAATGAGTACTTATTTCAACACCTTCATTAACATGAAACATGTCGCTTTGTCAAATTAAGAGGCAAATTATCTCCCTAATACTTGTTATCAAGTTCCCACATGGAGTCGCCCGCGCGTAGCCCTGTATCTTTCAATAGAACATCCTTACAGAGAAATAGCTTACAGAGAAACATTGCCACTTATTTCACTGAATATATTTGTCAATCGTATATCAGGTCACCAATGGATGAAGTATAATTATTATGAACTAGTGCTGTTGCCAGCGACTTCGTACGCGTAGATTTTCATACAAACTTTCAACCCTTTTTTCTTCCCTTAGTCGACCCTTGCGCAAAATAACATAGCCTATACTTCAATCTGGTCATAGCTAAGCATATTCGTGACAACTGCATTTAAATCTGTCCAGTAATTTAGGAGATATGCGTGGACAAACAAACAAACAGACGAAAAATTCCAAAAAATTACTTAACATGTTCTGCTGCTTATTTTAAAACGCCCTGTGTATTTTTTATTTTTTGGTATCTCGCAATAATTTTTTTTTTATCTCCACGTTTTTATTATAGTATAGATATCATCATCATCAGCCAGAAGACGTCCACTGCTGAACATAGGCCTCCACACCGAACGACATCCTGCCATCTGCATCCACTGGAAGCCCGTGACTCTCACATGTCGTCGGTCTATCTAGTGCGTCTGCGTCTTCCGGTTCGTGATCTTCACTCAAGAACTTTTCTTCTCCATCGGTAATCAGTTCTTCGAGCGATGTGGCCTGGCCATTGCCACTTCAACTTGCAATTTTTTTACTACGCACACACTTACAGCCTATTGAGCCTGCTGCAATCAGCTGAAGCTTTGATATACCTACCACGCCTATTATATTCTTCAGGTATTTTCTCGTCTCTCAAACGAGAATCGGTAGGTAAACTACTCGCGCACACATCGCTGTGCATGTATTAAACTAATGCAATAATTTAAACGATCAGCAATATATTCAGGTTTTGGGCAGCTCTAAAATACAAACTCAGCAATTTATGGTCAGTAAAAAATGTAAAAAATGATGTGGATATAAAACATTTGCACTCAAAGCTATTCTTCTGCAAGAATTTTCTAATATGCCTGAAAGCCGTAGCTCGTACGCGATAGGCCTTCGTTCCCTCCCGCGCCCGCGCCCTACGCCATTGGAATACTAATTCAGCTGTTTACGAGGATTGTCCCGATACTCCTGATAAGGATACCTATACACACCTACAGTGTATTCGCTTCCTTTTAGTACACAGAGCGTACATGATAATAAGGAAGGACATTTTATGTGAAAAGGTATGCAATGTTGTGGTGTTTTCTTGTTTGTTCCGGCAACGGCGAAGTTCGTTTAGTTGTTTTGTTTTTACTTGTATGGCGGGTTTTTTCTTCGGGTTTTATCTGGTAGGTAAAAAAAACATGACTACCGCTAGACAGAGAAACTGTTAGATACAGTTTCACCCTCTTACGCGCCCCTCTCTTCAAGTAGGCGCAGAAGCATTGTAATTTTTTGCAGGATATAAAGTATTATATGTCACTGTCAGGCCCTTCAACTATCTCTATACAAATCACGTTTGTCCGCTGTTATGTTGCTGCGTTTAAAAGAAGTAAGTTGTCGGTCAAAAAAACACACTTATTTTACTTGAAAAAACAATTTATCTGTAAAATTATATCTTCAGCCTTTATCAACACGTAATTCACATTTTGTACCTATGTGAAAATTGCCGTTTATCCTTCTTCAAATTACCCCTGAAGTAAAAAGGGCATACAGCGTGCCCATAATTAAAGGGCACGTGCCCTCGCTAAATAAAAGGCCCGCCTAATAAGAGCCACATAGGTCCTCATTTGCATGCCGAAAGCCTAAATCAACCGCCATTTTAATGGAAAAAAATGGGAGCCCTTTGATGTAAGTTCCAATAGAAATGAAAGGAACTTATATGTGACAACGAATCATAAGACGTGGTTCGTGTATTACTGTGATTTCCATTGAATAGCCGCGCGGCCAAGTGCGAGTCGGTGACAAATTTCTGTTCACTGCCGGTTCTCGTACGATAACGGAAGTTAAGCAACGTTTTTCGTACAGTATTTTTCGTTATAAGACGGTTGTGATGTGATAGGGCATACCTTTTCCGTCAACCAACTACAGTCGTTACCATGGAGGTTTAGGTTTGGTTAGTCCAGTTCCAAAATCAATTTCTCAACTCATCTACTTTGTCCACAGGTCTCTTGGATCCGGCACCGCGACCTGCACATCCTGACGGTCGGTGGTTACACTTACACGAGCGACCAGCGGTTCCAGGCTAATCACGTACCGCAGACGGATGACTGGACGCTGCACATTAAGTGGGCTCAGCAGCGTGACGCCGGCGTCTACGAGTGCCAGGTCTCCACGCAGCCTGTTCGCTCCTTCTTCGTCACTCTGCTCGTTGTCGGTGAGTGAACAAACAGATATACATCTGTTTTTTTTAAGTAAACCAAAATTTGTTTGTGGCAAAAAAATAACGAATAGGGCTTGAATATTCTTTCAACGTTTCCGGCCAATGCATCTGCTGCAGAAAAACGTGGTGTACTTCTGGTTCGACAGTTTATTGTGTTCATTTTTTTACATCGGACTACGTTATCACCTGATGGAAAAAGATGCAGCACGTTTACTTAGTATCAGGCCGTGACTCGTAGATTCCTAAATTGCAATTCTGTGGAAACACGGACGAAGGCACGGCGTTCTTTGCTGCTCTAATTAAGAAAGAGGATGCAAAACACTTGGAGCGAATGAATGGAATTTCGACTAAGTAAGAATGACGTTTAACCGTTTCTCTAGATGTTTGGTAATGGAATGACGATGGGGGAACAAGTTTATATTGTTCCATTTCACACTCTCAGTGGAAAATCTTGTAAAATGCCGATAAAGTTGTGGATTTACAACGGCAAACTGAACCCTCTTTTAAAACAACGCTTCGTCGCCAATAAGCTTCATTTTATCTATACATATAATAAAAACGTAGAGATAAAAAAATCTGTAATTGCAAGATAACAAAAAAAAAATCACACAGGTCGTCTTAAAATAAGCAGCTGAACACGATAGGACAGTTTTTAGAATTTTTGTCTGTTTGTTTGTTTGTTTGTTTGTTTGTTTGTTTGTTTGTTTGTTTGTCCGCGCACATCTCCTAAACCACTGGACGGATTTAAATGCGGTTTTTACGAATATGCTTAGAAATTACCAGATTAAAACATAGGCTATCTTATATCATTTATTTTAATTCTTTATTTTTACATAAACGAAAATAAAAATCAATGATTTATTTCTTCGTTACCCGAAACGTAATATGAGGATCGTCACATAGCCTCAAGCAAGGAGATCCAAAGTAAAGAGAATGTTATTGACATAGCCATTAAAATTTTGAAACTGTCAACTGTCATTCGGTTAATCAGTTTAAATTTAAAGAAGGTTCCTTAGCCTTCTTAGATGAATGAACGTGTAGATCAAGCATGTTATAGGCCTTACAACCTCTTTGGTGATTCATTCCAGTGCATGGAGTAGGAGTGTGGCGTACTCGTACTCCTTGCGCCAACCTTCGTGAATTTCATTCCAATTTTCCACGACGTGTGGCGCTGGGGCGAGAAAAGAAAAAAATAAAAGAACACCGATTTTCAAATGGAATTGTCATTCGCTTTTTCTAAGATTTGTCTAAGATTTTTCTTTGCATTAAATTTATAATTTCTTTCGGACTCAGCTATTTTCTTCCATTGTCGGTAGCTTAACCCTCTCCTTCTATATAAATAGTACAAATCCACTATAATTGGTGACCACTGAATGGACCGTACACCACCGACAAAGGTCAGAATTCCGCTAGATCGTACTGATAGCACTGCGGCTGACACGAAGAATAAAGATGATGACAATGTATTCCGAGTTGGCGTGCGAATTCCACCGTTTTGGCCCGAGAAGCCGGCGATTTGGTTCGCCCAGATCGAAGGCCAATTCGCGATTTCCAACATCACTGCAGATAGCACCAAGTTCTACTATGTGATTGGACAACTTGACCCGCAATACGCAGCTGAAGTCGAAGACATCATCGTCAACTCGCCTGTGACCGAGAAGTACGAAAAACTCAAGCTGGAGCTAATTAAACGTTTGTCCGCATCAAGAGAAAAAAAGGTACAGCAACTTTTAACACACGAGGAGCTAGGTGATCGTAAGCCTTCTCAATTCTTACGTCATCTACGACACCTAGCAGGCCCCGGAGTTCCAGAAGACTTTTTACGCATGATTTGGACCAGCCGCCTACCGAACAGCACGCAGACCATCATTGCTTCGCAGCAGATGACGTCATCACTCGATGTGCTGGCAGACCTAGCCGACCGCATACATGACGTTGTCCCTATAGCCCAGGTCGCATCTACATCCAGTACCACACCGGGAAGCTCCAAGCTCCATATTACATTCTCATGGTTTTATTCTATGTTAGCATTTAAAACACAAAATATATCGCATCCTATTTTAATACAGTCCCGCTAATAGAAATATTCAAAAAAGGCCCTTTGTACATGAAAATTAACCTATACAACAAAATTCCGGACGCAATAAAGAAAGAAAGAAATAATAACATTTTTCCAGAACCAACTTCGTAAGTTTCTAACCCAAAAATGTTATTACGAGATAAAAGATTTTTTCGACGATAAATTTTAGAAAATTATAATCAGAAAATAAATATCGATACATAAATAGTTAAGAAAGTAGCGTCATAAGTTTTGTATCATCTCATATATAATTAAGTAACCTATCACACTAAGTATGTTTTTTTTTGTTTTGTAAAATTACTTCACCCTAGGTTAAGTTTGAATAGTATATATAATATTTATGTAATAGATTTAACTATACTTAAATTTATATGTTTGTCTGTGGTCTGGTTTTGTGAACAGCCACTACATAAGTCATTGCTGCACCCTTTATGCAGGGTATATAAACTTAGCTTTTAGAAGAATACAGTGTATATTTGCAATAAGAATAAGAATATAGAAATAATTTTATTTTACTGTGATATTTTAACAGATAAATAGAGTAGTTCCATTTCATGGCTTTTTAATCAAGGTATACATACAAATGCACGCGAAATAAGAAATAACTAGCCAAGAGCGTGTTAAGACAAGCATTATGTCAGGGTTCCGTGGCCAGCGAAACTGGCCGGAAATATACTTTTAATGGTTTAGACAAAAAGAAAATTTCAAAACATGCTCTGCACTGTGGTCACATTATCTTTTTGATTTGAAAACTGTTGACGGTGTTATTTATTACTTTTATGATTCTATCAATACTTCACTCAGGGCGACTTAAAATAAGCAGCTGAACATGTTAAGGCAGTTTTTAGAATTTTTGTTTGTTCACGCACATCTCCTACACCCCTGGAAGAAAATGCGGACGGATTTAAATGCGGTTTTCACGAATATGCTTAGCTATGACAAGATTGAAGTATACGCTATGTTATTTTGCGCAAGGCCGGATTAAGGGAAGAAAAAAGAATTGAAGGTTTATATGAAAATCTACGCGTACGAAGTCGCGGGCAAAAAAGCTAGTAAAAAATAAATTAAATCCAAAGACTGACAAAGACAAAAAATTACCGGTGTTTTGGCCGATCTGTCGTAAAAATGACAGCAGTACGTCGGATATACTCTACATCTCTATTTACACTTTCATAAAAGGTAAATTTTGTCTCTAACAGCTGATCTGGTATCGTACATTATTATACGACAGCCAGCGATGACACCACAGTTTTGTGTGACCGCGGAACAAAAGCATCTTACAGTCGCCATAATATTGTAAAAAGCTGAACGAAAACGGTAAATTCTGACGCCTTTTAATAGCTTTTTGATAGCTGTAAGATTTGTATAGCTGGTAGCCTCAGGAAAAATAAATGGAAGTGTTATACATACAGTGTCCCTTTCTGCACTTCCCCACTTTGATCGCCCATTTGACCATCTCGTTTGCAGTTGTGTGCCGCTCAATATTGAAGTGTGTGGTTTTATAACTAGTAAGAATATAATTATATTAGTGTATGCAGTACGTATTTACCTCGCCCCCTTTAGTTATTGTCAGACTTTTTCGGTACTTTGCTCGAATTAAGGCAAATCCAAACTATATATGATCAAAGCTGGTAGCCAATATAATACAGTAAAATATCAAAAGAAAATGGTTTTATTCAGGTTTATTGTTATTGCAGTTGTCAGACGCATTCTCTCAGTGGCCGGACTGTAGTGTGATATTGGCTTACCTAGCGTTTACTACGACTTTTAGGTACAGTTGCGACTGTCTTGAAATTAATTTGTAATTTGACATTAAAGTGGCAACTCAGCCATTACTGTCACATATTTTCAACCCGGCAATTATGTTTTTTGGTATCCTAAGTTTCACTTGTAATTTTTTATTAATTTTTAATTAATTATGTGAAATTAGTAGAATAACAAAATAAAACGTAAACAGGTATCCTATTCGACTTCTGCCGTAACAATGTTCTATGAAAATTGCCATTAAGCGAGAGTAAAGTTTGTACAAAAATTGTACTAGAAACCCACAGACTAAAATTTTGAGATAATGAATCGTGTGGAAATGAACAAAAAACAGGATAAAACTAAGATAGTTATTTTTTTAAGTTTTTTGTACAGCGGCAAGTAGCTTTTTTTATCGCTGCTATGTCTTATTTTCTAGACTCTGAAATTTACGACTCTTTCATGGAACTCGCCTACATGAATACCTTTTCTTTTCTCCTGAAATACTGAATAGAGAATGCTTTGACCTTTTTACTCTACTAGTTTTTCTTAGAAAAAGATAACGAGAATGGTATTTATTTATAACTAACTGTGCCTGCGGTTTCATTCACCTGCGTCGACAATCTTTCAGGAACCTTAAAAAACCGGATAAAAGTACTCTGTCATTTTCCTGGCCTCCAACTTTTTCTGAGTAAAAATTCATGTCGATTCGTTTATTTATTGCTGCAGAAAAGAGAAACAAACCAACAACCAAACACACTTCTGTGTTTATAATACTAGCAAGAATAAGGATAAGGATAAACATTATCAAAGGTAGAGTCGATTTCAGTTATACAAACATGTAATCTAATACGTGGTAATGAGGCTTGTTTTCTATCATTCGACAAGCATTTACATTGTTCTGCGTACAACTCATTAGACAAGCTACATAATTCAAAAATGTAATAATTATTATAAAAAATAACTTATAAACAAGTTTTTTCGGATATATTTTTCCTATTCTTCTCAACAAAACCTTTTCATTTTATACCCATATCATGATGGTAAATAAGACATTTTTGTGCGCCATCTTGGGGCGTCCGCCATATTGAATTTAGTGTAGCGTCATTCTATTTTTCGTATTCTTATCAGCAAACTCTTTTATTTGTGTCGCCAATTATGCACTGACTAGTTTTGGACGACGATAATAAATTTAGCAAGTTTTTTTTTGTCTGGTTTTCAGGTCCGATAGTAAGTCCGAAAGGAATCCTTAGAAGTTCGTTCTGTCCTTTCATCCGTCTGTCTGTCCAATTCTCCGTCCGTCCTAATTCTTTACAATCTTCAACTTCAATCGGTATTAAGATAAGTGCATGAAACTTTGCATAACTACAGTTTTAGTATAGATCTTAATTTTATTAGTAAAAACATTTTTTTTGTGGAATGGCTCTGGTATATTTGAAATAAGGATGTTTATTTTCGCTACACCCCTCGTGTTGAGTATCCGTGTGGGGTAAAATTATTTCAAATAATTTCTGATAATAACTTTTTGAGTAGGTAATGGGGATAAAACTGTAATAAATTCAAAACGTTCTAACTCAAAGGCCACAATTTTTTTATTGAAATGATCCTCACAAAAAAATAATCCTTAGTAGTTTTCTTTTTGACTGTACCATAAAAAGTATAATTATGTTATTTTGGGATGATACATCTCTGAAATTTGGTTACGTCCACAGAGCTTCATTCGTTCATGAATTTCTGAATGTTTTTTTTTTTTAAATTTAGTAATACGCTTGCGTTTGACGCCAACTCGTCTTACTCGTATGTTACTCGCTGATGCGGTCTACGATGGAGCACGCTTGCCCAGAAGAAACCGATTTACTCGAAAACACCCAGATTGTAACCATCGGGGAACATCCATTCAGGCACCGCATTCCACAGACTAGCAGTTCACACTATAAAAGTGGAATCAAAGCAGATAGTACGGGTTTTCGGAATAGCAGTGTCGATTTACCGTGCCCACTCTGGCAGTCCGATAGAAAAATGGGCAGGAGGGAACCAGATCATGCAGATCCGATGCACACTCCCCGAAATGTATCCGATAAAAAACCGAGAGACTAGCAATTTTGCACAGATGCTCAAGACGAAGGAGTTTATTCTGAACCAGGAATTCGTTGCTGATGAGCCTCTTGGCACGTTTCTCAATAGACTCTGACCAATAGAATGTGACCACAATTATATGACTTTCGCTATGGAACTCTCTCATAATTATGCGCGTCGCGACACGCACTTTGTCAGCTATTCATCCATGATTTGAAACTTATAAGTAACCAAATCAAAACAAGTAAGATATTATAATTTTTACGTTGGCCATATTTGTAGGAAAATTTGACGCTAAGTAACCACTTTAAATACTGCCTCCGTATTCGTAACATGTTAACACAAATACACATTGTGTTTGTATTAATACGCATAATGTCGTATAGCGTATCGTAATGTACCCGCGTATCGTACATGGATTAACGACGCGAACAATATTTGCGTTCCATTCCATTTTCAAATTTGTTGTGAAGTGTCGAGGGGGGGGAAAGGGGGAATTTCACTTCATTTCATTCAGTCTGATATTGAACAAGGGAATTCACTTAGGCACTGTTTGTAATGTTACATTATTAGGGTGTTATTTATTTTAACGTATCTTTTCATATATTTTATGCCATATGTGGCAAACAAGCAGACGGGCCGTCTGATGGTAAGCAGTCACCGTTGCCTACTATACTTGTACCACCAGAGGCATCACAAATACGTTGCCGATCCTTTTAGACTCTATTAACTCGCCCTTTGAAGATCCCCATGTTGTAGCTTCCCGGAAACACCGCGAAAGGTAGCCAGGTAGTTCAACATTTTGCAGGTGTGAGGCAAGAAAGATCGTGTGAATCGCACCGTATGCGATTTCCACTGATCTATGATATGTGGATGCACTTTCAAACGGTGGCGGCTAGTGCGATGATAAAACTGCGACGGCTTTTTGGAGCACAAACGGAACATTTTAAATACCGGTAAAACGGGATGAATATGAATAACGGGGCGAATACAGACAAAGTGACGTTCCAAATTATTGCCAATTATAAAAAAAAAACATAAAATAGCTGTTAACCTTCAAACGGCTGAACAGCTTTTATTGAATGATAGCTAAGAAAGGGGCCTGTTCCCGTCTGCAGCTCTCTCGCTCGTACATTTTCACATTATTGAAGACTAGCCGCCCGCCCCGGCTTCGCACGGGTGTACGCTCGGCCTTCGGCGTCGTTACAAAATATAATATATCCTATCTCACCCGGGGATAGTGTAGCTTCTCAACAGTGAAAGAATTTTTCAAATCGGTTCAGTAGTTTCGGAGCCTATTCAATGCAAACAAAAAAACAAACAATCAAATGTTTCCTCTTTATATATTGGTATAGATATAGAAGATATAAAATCAGTGAGTGTGAATTTCCAAAAACTTAAAATGACGTTTTGGTGTCACGAAAGATATTAACATTTTGATATATTTAAATTTGAAGGAGTAATATGGTAATAAGAAAATAAACACTTGTTCCCATATTACTCCGTCAAATTTATATATATCAAACTGTTAATATCTTTGTTTTTAATGTCACGATAGACACCAAAACGTTTTTTTCAGTTTTTGGAATTTCACACTGACTGATTTTATATATTGAATAATGTGAATATGTACCAACAAGACAGCTGCAGACGGGAACAGGCCCCTAGTCACCTAGAACAAAAATTCATATGTTAATTTTATAACACCCCTCTTTTTACGTCGGGGGTGGAAAATTACATTTTTAGATCTAGTATTCAGTCTCTATTTTAAGTTTTGTCTCTATTCATCCAGTCATTTCTTTTCATCCCGATTTTTTATTATTATGTGATGATGGAGAACTAAGCCAAGAGGAGGTCATTGTACTCATCGTTATGAACAACTTTACATATTATAATAGGCACTTGTACTTCCCAGGATTCATTGTAAGTTGGAATCCAACGACACCTCACTCAAAATCGGTTAAGCCGTTTAAGAAATATAGGAACACAACCATGCATGCTTACATACACCCCGAAAACATTACACTCTATCTAGGGCAATCGGGTAAAACCAGATATGAGTGAGACAATTAAAACTTTAAAGCGCTTTCTGAACTTATATCTCGTGAGAAATGATATAAACGCAACTAAGATGTGTTCCAAAATGTTTTAATTATGTACCTACGATTAATGAGATTCGGGAAAACTTAGCACATGAAAACTTAGTCACTAAATAACTGTAAAATCAGTTAAGTTTACTAAAGTAGTCTAAATAATTTTGTAAGCCAAATTTCAAGTTGATTGTTGACTTAAACGCTTGGTAAGCGTTCAATTATTTTTTGTAATGCTTGGTTAACTTTCCAACATGATTTATTTAAGCTTTAAACGATTCGTAAACGTTTGAACAAGTTTTTGCTGTGACTCTTGGTAAATGTTTTTTTTTTGTTATGCCTTAAATGCTTGGCGAACGTTCAAACATATATTTGTTTTGACTTACTTCAAAGCTTAGTGTTTTTTTTTTGTTATAACTTAAATGCCTTTTAAACTTTCAAACATGTTTTGTTATGACTTAAACGCTTGGTAAACGTTTAAACGAGTTGTCAAACATCACTTTTAGTTTGTACGGATTCACCGAACGAGACATATTTTTTTTTATTAAAACACTGGATACTGCGCATATAGCCGTATTTATTATTTAATAGCAGTTTGTAACTGCTGCATAGTTTGGTAGAACTCGGCTGTTTGGTAAGCGACGATGTGGACGAAGATAAAGAACGCAGACTTAGAAGATACCTATTCACTCTTGCCTTGAAAAAGCCCAGATTATATCTCTCAAGAAACAAGAAAGCCGGAAGATTGAGCTTCTAATACTAACTTATTTACTTCAGTATTGATTCACCTGAAGGAAATGTCATATTGATACGAATATGTTATAGATCGAATCTGATTGTGTCGACCCATTCAAGCATCGAATCCGATCGCGCATCCCTCACTCCAGTCCGCGGCCCATCGTCACGAAACGCTTTAACATATTTATTGGGCAGCGGCGCGTGCTCCGCATTAATGACTCTCCACTGCGCTGCGAGATAACACCCGGTATATGGACTGAAACCATCAACACAGATATAGGTAGTTACACAACTTATATACAGTTGGCCAAATAACGAAATTATACATTTTGTCGGGAGACTTTCTGATTTGTTTTGAATTACGATGCTGGGAGTCATCATTGACTCGACTGATAAGTCGTCACTCTGTACAGAATATTCACACATTTTGTGAATTGTCTACGTATTTGGACTTTTTTATGCCATAGGCTTAAGTGGTAACCACTAAAATCCACCCACAAGATGGACAAACGACCTAAAAGAGACCGCAGGAAAACGCTGGATGCAGGCCTCTTCCAACCGGCCCTATTGGAAATCGATGAGAGTGGCCTATGTCCAGCAGTGGACGTCTTATGGCTGAAATGATGATGATGATTATAGGTGGTAACAATCAGACAGGCTGCCCTGATGGTAAGCAGTCACCGTCACCGTCGCTTATGGATACT
Source organism: Agriopis leucophaearia (assembly GCA_949125355.1). Taxonomy (NCBI): domain Eukaryota; kingdom Metazoa; phylum Arthropoda; class Insecta; order Lepidoptera; family Geometridae; genus Agriopis; species Agriopis leucophaearia. The sequence goes on from OX421262.1 coordinate 4,205,514, forward strand.
TGTAGCACCAGAGGCATCACAACTAAGTTGCCGACCCTTTAAGAATCTATTAACATACCTTTTGAAGAACCCCATATTGTATCTTCTCGGGAACACCACGGAAGGTAGCTCATCGAATTTTTGCAGGTGGATGCAAAAAGATCGTGTGAACCGCACAGTAAGCGATTTCCAGTGTGTTAAATATTAGTTTTACGATTAATTTGATGCTAAAATTAATCGAAGAATCAAGTTATTTGAGGAAACGCTTGGATATGATTGGTGCAAGCCTGCAAGACAGAGGTTGGCGAAAAAGAGATTTTGCTTTATAGTAGGTGAATTGACCTGCGGATGATGATGATAATATGACGACTTTACGTGGAGGTTGTAATATTTTATTGTGAAAAACTTTAGCAAAAGGAAGAACCCTGAAATTGCGAAAAAAAATTGTTCATTCACCTTAAATATCAGCTGTTCCTCACGCTTTGGATCAGCTTTGTACAGCAGCTTGATTTTAGTGTTGGTTTCGTAGTAAAAGTGGTACATAATTTTGAGTAAAATGACCTCTTCTCGGTTTAGAACCACCGTTCCGTATAGCCCTTTCAATCCATTTTCAATTTCATGGTACTGGAAATACCAGATACCTATTCAATTCTGTCGTAATTGTAGTTTCATAATCCGAAAGCTTCGGCATCGAGTCAATTCGTATGCTAACTACATTGTAATACAATATACCGGCGATGGAGCTTAGAAATCATTAGCGCTTCCATTACAAAGCTCATCAAAATGGACCGGCTAGACCAGCTCTCATCGAATCGCCGGCCATAGATAGAAACTAGTAAATGATCTGTGCCATTGGTCCAATCAGCAACCTAGTAGAGACCCTTTCAATTGCGTCTGTGTACAAACGAGCGCGCTCGGGGGTCTACCGTAATGATCACTGTTTTTATAAAATTGTTCCTGTCTCAGGGTGCCTACCACAATATGGCCAATAACATCGAGTTATAAGTAATACAATAACATGTCGATGGGCAATAACATGTTTTTCTTTTCAAGATAATAAGGCCGTGTAAAAACCTGCACATACGTTGAGAGAGAAAGCAGATACGTTGCGTCTCATTTTAATGTAAAGGCAAGAGACGTCTTGTGGCTGATGGTGATGATGTTATATATAAAAACTGAGATAGATACGTTTAACCGTGGTTTACGCGGCGATAGCTTGAGTGAAATCAGTTCGTCCTGTGTCTGGCAACGACGCAAACGTACGATGCGCGATTTTGAAGTATAAAAATAATCAAAAATGCCATGTGAATAGGAAGTGAAATACTTATAATGGGATGACTGTAAAAGGCTGTAAGGCTTTAAAGTTCTATGTAGGTAGCTATAGTAAAATATCGTCATGACTGTAATAAAATACCGGACATTTGGTGGGCATAGGTGGAGCCGAAGCCAACACCAAGAGGCCCTGTTGAATATAAAATACATGCAACTATGAAATATGTATAAAAAGGAATATGAAGCTATTGTACAGTATAGGATTTAAAAAGTGTGGGCTATTGAGGTGAACAACTTGTGGATGGAATAACAGATCTATAGAATGAGAAACGGCACCTGCCTTATCCTGTCTCATAATAAAATATATTTAGGCAGGTGATGACTTGCCACCCACTGAATGGGCCCCCCATAAAGGCTGCCGTATCTTAGCACCGGAGGGGCAACATTGGCGTGGGTGGCTTAGGATATCGAGAGGTGTGCTGCACTTTCACTAAGAGCTACTCGATGCGTTATGCCCTTTAACACTTCTACCCTGGAGCTTAGGTTCTTAGCTCTTGCGGTTTCCACCCCCACACGGCCGGTTAAGGCAAGCCAATGGTCGGGGTCTCATTTAGCCCCATGGATTCGGGGTACACGGTGTCGCCACTCACCAACGGCTCGCCATAAAGCCGCCCCTGCGTTTCGCCATGTTTTTAATGCTTCTATTATTATTATGACGTCTCTATTGGTAAAACCTCATTGCCCATATCATGGGGATGCATAAAAAATGGTCCGCCATCTTTGAGAGTCGGCCATATTGAGTTAAGAATAACTTCACTTGGCATCCACGCATTGTCATCCAAACTAAACGTGAGAGCAACTTTTCAGTTCAATCAGTTGGGGATAACTGTATTCAAATTCAGTTGCAAGATCTGACCCAAACTAAGAATTCAAGTTAAATAATAGCTTGTTTAAAGAATTTTAATTTGAATTTTGTGATCGTAGTAGACCCATGAAATCGGCGCACAAACCCTTACCGTTTATCGTAACACGATTGCGATATTTTGTTTACGGACTTTACGGCAAAATAAAATTCGTGAATTTATTTACATTCGCAGCAAATTTTGATTAAAATTGTTTGGTGCGATAACGTTTAACGGTTCTAATTGATTTTTGTGTTCGAAAGGAAACACAATCTCGATTTGCTATTTCGGCATTTAGCTATAAAAACGTTCCGTTGTACGCATTTATTATTTTCGATAAGTCAGCTTCGGAGATTTCAGAGTGAAGTTCAAAGTTGTAATTTATTTTTATGGCCCCAATGAAAACTTAGGGCTAATTTGAAAGGTCTTAAAGAATAACAAGATTAAATATTAACTGGAACTCATTAAGTTGCCAACCGTGCCTTATCTTAGTTACATTTATTTAACTAAGTTTTATTTAACTAGGGTACCTACGGACTGAGAAAGAAAAAGCTACGAAGTTGTGCAGAGAAAAATATTGTAGTTTAATGTTCATGCTAAAAGTTTGAAGTAGTTTTATAGCTTTAAATAACTGCAAATGATAGAGACAAAAGAACCATTCAATGTACTTTAACTTGATAATTATAAGTTTCTAAGTACTAAAAAATTTCATTATACCTGTCTTGTTGAAAGTTGTTGATAGTAAAACAGAGACTTAGAGCACAAATTATTCAGGTACAGAAGGCCAGCTTCGGCTGACCTTGATTTTAATAAACTACGCGCAACCGTAGCGCTAGAGGGCTGGCAAAGCAAATACTACAATATTTATTTTGTGCTTTAAAGCCTCGGAGCTTGGGCTAGTAAAAAAACGGCATCTTCTCCGTCGATTTTAATGTAACTTGGTGAGTATACTAAAGAATAAAAAATTATAATATGATTTACTTTTAATAATACATTCGTAGAATAAAGTAATTTAATTCATTTGTTGAAATGAAAGTAACCTGTGAGCACCAACAAGGAGCAAGACAAGTCTTTAAAATATACAAATTGTGGTCCCTTCTTCAGACGCAGTAATGTTCTCACTACTAGCGTGAACAATCAAAACGAATAGTACTACTACTCCTTAGATGACCGACACCGCACATCACCGAGGAAAATACCCTTACAGAAAGAGAGCTTGTATTCATTACATAATGAGAGTTCACTACATCTACACACACGTACGAGTGCCCGTACAGCACAGAAAATAGACGTGAACGCCTATACCTATACACATATATCTCTATGGATGTGGTCAACTACGGAAACAACAAAACCATTTTTTTTGTGAGCAAATTAATATTTTTTAAATTATAAAAATCACCTTAATAGGTCATCATTATAGGTCTTTCTTTCTTTCTTTCTTTCTTTCATTATCAGCCTATCATGTTCCCACTGCTAGGACACAAGCTTTCTCTCACAGAGAGAGGTTGAGCCCTAATCCACCTTCTGGCTCAGTGCATGTTGGTTAATGTCATTAGAATTTGAATTTTTGAGGTAAAGTAAAGTAAAGTAAATTTTTATTGCATAAAACTGTGTACAATGGTGGAGTAATTGAAGGTAGTATCAACAGTATATCCTCACGGACGTGCAACATTTGAGGGTACATAGGCACATACCTAGGTACTTGGACATACCGGTTTCCTCACGATGTTTACTTTCTCCATTTTTGAGCGGTGGCATCGAAACTGCGCATGATTTATCTAAGTATCTAAATAAGTCATTGGTGCAGGGCCTAGGATCGAACCAGGTGCCGTCAGATTGAAAACTGCATATACTACCGCTCGGTCCCTATAGCTCGTGCAATGGTTACCTAATTAGGTAACTTTTAAACTTACACTCAGTAAATTTATATTGACTGTTGACCAGTGTGAGTGAGATAGCTACGGTTTCAGTTTGGACCACTAAAAGCTATCTCTTTGTAAGAATTTTCAAATCAGTTGCTGCCGCGAATGATTGCTGGGCCGATATGATCTCTCGGTCGGTTGGCGCCTTGCCAGCGTCCATGCACCTCCAGAAATTATACCCTACTCGAGCTAGGTGTAAACCCAGGCACTACTTTACGTGCCTCTAGAGCGTTCTAAACCGTTGAAGCGGAAAAACTAGTTTTCTCCAGTTTTAAAACGTTTCTTGGCAGTGTATTCTCAACTACGTGTTTCAGGAAGCTCTCAAATTGATACAAAAGTTATGATTTTTGCCTGTTCAATACTGAAAGATATTATTATCCTTGGCAACAAGTTAGAAGTTTCGTATCGCGCGTACCGGAATTTGAGAGTAATTTGCCTTCGTTAGCGCATGCTTCCGCACCGCACGTGTTAAATTGCCGTCGGAACCGTTCGCGGCAGTTCGGCCGTTTCCGGCGAACTTCGCAACTCAATCAAAACTCTATATATGTAATTATGTTTGTAAATGTACCGTACAATCACGTGCAGTAACTGGTGTTATTTTTCTGCAGATTGCGACGAGATTTACCAGAGGATGTTTTCCGACGGGGAAGGTGTGTCGCCGTTTTGTTTTTTGTGTTTGTTTGTTTGAGTGTGGAGTGTGCCCACTAATTGCTACTAACTTTAATTAGTTTAGGTGAAAAAAAAACTGGCATAATATTATTTTCCAAACTTGTTTTATTAGGGTTAATGTATCAAAATGTGGATATATATGTCCCAGATATTTTTTTTTTATATGTTGTGGGATGTGATTGATTAATATTGCAGTGAAACGTGTCTTTTCGTGTTGGTTCCAAATTTCCATAGAAGCCTCCAGTTAAGTTTCTACCACTTTGAGGAGGCGTGATGTGGACTAGACTGGTGACTCTATACTTAACTTCTAAAACATGATGGTTTTATGTTATTTGGCACTGAATCATTACACAAAATGTCTGGAGACAAAACTTTAGACTGGTATTAACTGTATATCAGCAAAGAATATTCAGTTCTAATGTGATGTATTACGCTGCTATTGAACTTAACATCCGTCTATGGCAGAGGTTCCCAAAGTGGTCCAGGGGTCCACAGGAGACTCGACGGGGGTCTACATTTTTGTCGAGTTTTGGGAATATGGTAGAAATGTAGCTGCACCGGAACCAGCTCAATTTTAAAAGTTGTCTATGAGAAAAAAAAGTCTGGGAACCTCTGGTCTATGGTGGTCCATTTATACCGGTACAAAACTCATTAAAAAGCTCTTGGTTTTCTTTTCTGGTCCCAATTTATTGTAACGACGTTATTTGTCTTCATTAATGACAAAAAACAAACCCTGTATTTGTTTAACGACATTGCTCCACTCTCGTTTCTGTATGTCTTGAATTAAACAAGGAATTCATTTTATTGTCTACTTTGTAAGTCAAAATTATTCAAAATCATTTTTTCTTCTTCTGTTAAGCGTGTACAGAGCTGGAGTATGTCTTCTATTTTTACGAAAATTACCATTGATGTCAAATCATCAATGTGGTTGGATTTTATTGGCTCACATCTAATATGTAACGCTGGTTTCTTCCTTCCTTCTACTCCAAGGAGCACAAAGTAGGCAGTACTTGTTGATTGCTAACGTACGTACTCCCCCAATCTTCAAAGTTAGAAAGCATTTTTTATATTGTTTACACCACAAACAAAATACACGCGAAAAAAACAGGTGTTTTTTTTTACCGCAAGTAAGTCCGCATTTGACCCCCAACTCGCCTGTTGGTAAGCGACGATGTGGTCGAAGATGAACAACAATCGGCGCCCTCATTACTAAGAGCGATCTCTTTCAGGCAACCATTGGATGGAGAGGATTTATACAAGAGTTTAGTTTTGATATCAAATGAAATTTACTTATAGAACACTCTAACTGTATGCTTAGAAAGCAAAGTTTCAGGTAAGTCCATAATAGCTTTCAATCTGTCTACGAGCATTAAGGGTGAAACTGTTTGCCTTATCCTTGTTGTAAGTTTGTGCCGCGAGTGTTGATTTATTTGCCTACTAACGGAGTTGTTGTTTGTTCTGTTACTAACCTGTTACTGAATCGGTTTCGAAACATGTTTAAGCGCCCTCTATGGGCACACACTGAACCATTGCGCCTTGGCAACGAAAATGGGAATTTATCGCCGAGTAATTTAGAGATGAAAGTTTACTAATTTATCTTTGTTTTGCGTCTCTACACTTTTACGTCGCCATCTTTCTGCAAATCACCTGCATCTTTTACGCGTCGTTTACATTACAGAGGAAGATTCATGTGGTCTACTAATGATTTTATGTTATTCTTGCATTAAGATATTTGTGTAATCGTTTAATTATTTTGTCTCTCCCAACTCACGCGTTACGTATTTTGTACATACTTTGGCAATTGTTTACGGATGAAAAAAAGAGGCACCGCGTAATTATTTTAAGTACAAGCTTTTGTTTAGTTTCACCTGTCCCTGTGTCTGCATGTAATCTAATCTTGCAAGTAAAATTTTACCCGATTTCGGTGTTCGATTGAGCTAAAATTTGGCATAACTTGTCAAGTTCCGATGACAATACAATATCATGGTGACAGCGAGCTGAATTGATGATGGTGACGGTGGACAACGCACTCCTCGATGGATAGTAGTAGACTAGCAGTGTTTGGGCGCATTTTGATTAGCATACCGCTTTCCAGCTTTCCATTTGGCCCCACCAATGCCTACCAAATATGCGGGCTACACCAGAGAATGTTTCCAAATAAACAATACTAAACAAAACTTCTGGTTCGCCAAAGAACCAGAGTCACCGACATTGCTATTAAAATTTGCAAGTTGAAGTGGCAATGGGCAGGCCACATCGCTCGAAGAACTGATGACCGATGGGGAAGAAAGGTTCTTGAGTGGAGACCACGAATTGGAAGACGCAGCGTAGGTAGGCCTCCCACTAGATGGACTGACGACATTGTGAGAGTCGCGGGCATCCCGTGGATGCAGATGGAAGGATGTCGTTCAGTGTGGAGATTAAAGGGGGAGGCCTATCTTCAGCATTGGACGTCTTCTGGCTGATGATGATGATGATGATGATGAAACAAAACTTCAAATAAATTATTGAGCTTCGGATTATCTAAACTAAGCTATAACTTGTGCTTTAGAGATCCGTGCTCTCCCCTGCTGCCTCACATTTTTTTTTTTTTTTATGATGCTGGGTGACGAGACTGGCGAAGTCGCTCGCCTGATGGCTCTTCACGCTTGCCCATAACAGCTCAACGCCACTCAGAATTTTGAACTTCAACAGTTCAAAACCCTGGATGGCAATGCACTGCGCTCGTCACCCCGAGATATAAGATGTCGAATCTCTGTGTGCCCTGTAATTTCGCTGGAAACATTGCCCTTCAATCCGGAACACAATAGTGTTTGCACACTACTGCTTGGCGGTTGAATAACTGGCAAAGGTGTGGTACTTCCCCAGGCGGACCCTTGCAAAAGAGTCCTACCACTACATAAATGAGAAGTTACAGTTATGAGAAGTTCTCAATCTATGGGCATCATAATTTCTATAGTTAAAATAATAACGTAATTTAAAACTGATGCCGCAGAATCGATTGAAGCTACTGCTGTTTTTATCTCAACGTAAATTGAAATTATGGAATATTTACTCCCATCGAGTGCCAGCTCATCATAACTCCCACATGAACACGATTACATGTGATTACATTCGGATTGCGTTGAAATGAACGCCATTAGGTAACCGCTCGGATCCGTTGCGTTAGTCATGCGTTGATGCGAGCCGCATTAATATTAATGGCGCGACCATCCTCCCGCGCCCGATAGCACCTCATTTGGAACCGTATCATCCATACTTGGAAGCTGGGGTGTTTCTAAACGTCATGTACGTGATTATTACAAGTTAACAAGAACTAATATTTTTCCTTATTTGATGTTGAAATGCGCGCTATTTATTTAACTGCTCGGATTTGTTGCGTTAGTCATGCATTGTTACGAGTCGTATTTTTTTATCGCGAATAGGTTCGCGTTTGACCTCCAACTCGCCTGTTGGTAAGCGACGATGTAGTCGAAGATTATTTAATTTGATGTATTTATATTAATGGCGCCATCATCTTCTCGTGCCTGATTGCACCTCATTGGGGACCGTATTTTAATGATGGTAAAACTTATTATTATCGACCTGATATATACAAGTTACCAAGTGTTGAGACTGCCTTAATTTATTGATAATTTTATAATACAATACGTAAATTTTAGTTCACGCGTACTTACGATCCAAGATATTCATATGTTGTTTTTTACACATTTGATGTAAGATTTAGGTTTATCTATTATTTTAGATTATGAAGCAGTGAGAACCACGGAGAAAGCGACCTTATAACAATATAAGAACTTATAATCCAGCTAACAAAAATCAACTTCCTATCCCTCGGGGTGTTTGTGGAATGTTCTGAATATAAAGACCGCACGAGTCAGTTTTAGATCAGCACCTCACCTTTCAGCATACAAAGCAGGCCATAAAGCAAGATTACGCCGTCCGTATGATATTCACTCATCAGTTGTAACCAAGCAGTAAACCGTACCACCGGGCCGCAGCCTTCTGTATTTTCAAGCACCATTTCATGAAATAATCAACACTCGGCGCGGGCGTCGTAAAAATAACAGTTTTTATTAGTCGTTACAATTTTCCTTTTGCCATTGGAAATACATCAATATTTATGAATATCGGGAATCGGGATGTGGGATACGACGCAAGGCCTCTTCGGGATCGGGGCGGGGTTGAATATGGAAAGGTCGCTGTAGGCTCGACGCATTATACCTATGCAGTATACATATTACGTATACATACCTATTTACCTTCACAGTATTGTTTTTCAATAACAAAACTATTACGCTTATTACTTCTTCGCTCCGTCGGTCTAAAAACCTGTGACTCAATAATAATGATCCATTTGACTTAATTTTTTGAATGTCATGGCCTAGTTAATATTTGGCCCATAACTCATTTCGCCCAACCGTCCAATAAAATTGCATAAAGTTAATTTTCCAAGTATTATTACGCCCAACGTACATTTCATTGTTGCATCGTTAAACATTGTCTAGATTCCAGCAGTAGTTTTTAGTTTTCTGTCTAAACTGTCTATACTTATAGCTGCCGATAACAAAGTGAATTTAAGAAAGCGTCTAGTTCATTCTTTGTTACCATCATTATTCACGGAACGACAACACAGAGGTGCGAGGGAGACATTTAGCGCATGAATACAAGAGGCAAAAAAAAACTATTGCGTAATAATTTTATTTTCGATTTGAACTGCCGCGGCTTGGTTTTTTGCATACGCGAGAACTACGGATGGGAAGAAATAATGGGTAGATATATAATATAATAATATAATATCTCTCTCTGAAGTCCATCTCTCAGTTTCAACTACATACATTCAAACACAATCTGCTCTGAAAGAACTTCAAATTAATTATTATCAAATTTGTCTGAAGAGATTCATAGATAGATTTCTATTGTACAATTGAAAGTGAACAAAGGCGAATGAAAAGTGTTTGTTTTGATTTCGCTTACGGAATCCAATTATCCAGGAGTTATTAATTACGAAACTCTCGATCCCTTCTATAGGCATAGATTACGCAACAGGTAATGTAGTAGGTACTTTCTAAGTAACTGTTACTTGGCTCTGGGGCTCTACAAATTATTCCAAATCGAAAATGCTCTATTCAGTTCACTCGAAAGTTTAAATTATCGAACTGATCTCAAGACTCATTAATAAAGTCTTTTGTGAACAAATAAAGAGCTTCATTTTTGTAGATAACATAGAATTTGAAACATTTTTGTAAACCTATTCAAATCATTTTTAAATATAACACTCTGATATTATTACGGTATTTATTTATATGATTATTTACGGGATATTTACCGTGGTAAGGTTGTGGAAGAAGCTCCTTCCACAACCTTACCACGGTAAATACCCCGTAAATAATCATATAACTGTAGTGAACAACCGTGATAGTTTAAAACGGTATTTATTTAATTGAAATGTGCCATGACATTTTCCACTGGTATTATATACATTCGACTTTCATCGGACCCCAAGACACAAATGCTGAACCGAGTTTGGGGCCTTGGGTTCTAGCCTACTAGCCTACTCATTTTGAAGTCGGTATTTTAAAGATTAATATTACATTCCGGTGGCTCAGTTGGTAGTGAACCTATATTCTGCGCTTGGGGGTGTGGGTTCGATTCCCACCTAGGGCAAACATTTATGTAACGAACATTTGTGTTTGTTCTATGTCTGGGTGTTAATATCTTTTTAAGTATGTATTTAAAAATATATATGTACGTATATATGTCTCTGGCAGCCATATTACAAGCTTTGCTTAGTTTAGGATCAGATGACCGTGTGTGTGAAAACGTCCCGAATATTTATTTATTTTTCCAGGTTTGACCAGCCATCATATCATAGCTATTTGCAATTTGGAACTGACTCGCAAGGTTCTTATGGCAAGTAACATACCTTGATGATGACGAAGATCATTATGCTTTCTGAACTACAAGGGACTATAAATACACAGTCACAATAAATAAAGTCTTGTTTTCTATAGAAAACAAGACACGGTGTGATGTCACGGTATAAAAACCGTGACATCACAGTAAGTACTGTGACGTAACAGTTGAAAGTTCCTTGCTAGGAATACTCGCGGGTATTTGGCTCTTTGTAAGTAATTGTATGTAATTCGAGCTAATTGAGGATAATTACTGTTCTGAAAGTCAGCGTAATGTGTTCTTAGAAACATGGGAGAACGGGTCTTGAGGACGGGAAAATTTCATGGGAAAAGCTGAAAATGACGTATTTGTTTTAGGGATTGCTTATGTGGATCATATAACGTTGTCTCACTGAAATGAAAGTGTTGAATAGGAATTTTTGGGCAAACATGTTAGGACACCCAAAAAGGGTTTGGATGTCCTAACTTGGGCGCCTGCTTAAAAGTGACTATTCTGATTTGTTTCGAAGATTCACAGGCCACAAAAGAAAGATGCCGCTGGAATACAGGGTACGCTGCCAACTAGTATAGTGGGCAAGACTTTTTTTTAAATTATGAAATGGGCTAGCGTTTGGCCACAACTCACCGTAAGCGACGATGCGGTCTAAGATGGGGCACGTTTGCCCATGAGGTGCCTATTCACTCTTGCCTTGAAGAAGGGACTCAGGTTGTAATTTATAGGGAACACCGAGGTGGGAGCGCATTCCGTTCCTATGCAGTTCTTATTAGGAAGGAATTTTGGGAACGCTGCGTGCGGACTTTACCAAAGTTCACGACGTAATGATGGACTGACAGCCTCGATGACCTATGGCGGAAATTGGTTGACGGGATCAGTTATTTATCAGTTATTTTAAGGATTTCTTATGTCGTTCATTTGAGGTTGCCACACCAAAATAGAAATACTGAATAGGCATTTTTGGGTAAGCGTGTTAAAACAACCAAGCGTAAGCGTGTTAGGTCAAGTAGTTTAGGTTTTTAGTGTTAGTTTTTATTTTGTTAAGTTAATAAAGACAATTGACAGTAAAAAAGAGAGAATGATTATAAAATCTTAAAACAAACAAATAGACAACAACTTTTTTTCTTTACAAAAACATAATATTTCGCAAATGGTTGTTACCTAATTATATTTATATCATCATCATCAAAATCTTTTTGAGAAAATTTGAACAATATTATATTACATTATTATAAAATATACATTTGTTTACTGGAAGCAGCCATTATAATTACTACGCGGCGCGATAGAAAATAAGTTAAATTATTTCAAGGAAATGCGTGTTTTCTAATTTTTCAATTGTGTAGCTTGTTGAGCTTTGTGAAGTCAGATAATATCTGACTTCACAAAGCCAAAGCAAAGGAAAATATCGTTTAAAAAAAATTGTACTTTCTTACCCGTAACTCGTAAACAGCTACACTAAACCCCACTAAACTTCCGCCAAGTCAACAGAATCTCAAAGAACATGCTGCATTATGACATGTTTGACTGGGGCTGAGCTCATAACTGTCAGCTCTTGAGGGCCGTAAAATGGAGGAATAAACCCAGTAAACCCTATTTTCCCCGTGTTTGTCCGAGACCAACCGCAGATCCCTCCCTGAGCCCTCACCCCGACCCGAAGAGCGAATGTGCTCCTATTACAGTATACCAACTCGACACCAAACCGATTTAAAGCAGAGCGTTGAAATATGAGCCCTTTTATCGTGTTACATATAGCAGAATTTGAAATAGCAGCTTGTATGAAGTAAATTTAAAACGCGTCGTGAATTTCGAAAACATCATTTGTACATGTTTTTATTTCTCAATACCAGCGCTTTAGTTTCGCTATCCCCCACTGGTAGATATAGCAACTCGTTTGTTACCGTCGTGCGCCAGTAGGAGACAGTGGAATATTTTTTGAGGCGTTGGTCCCCCCACTGGGAGACATGGCACTTTTTTTCTCGATGTCCACCAGTAGGAGACAAAAAGTGATGGACAAGTGGAATGGACGTGCCCCGCGGTTTCATCCGCCCTCTTACAGGAATCCTATTTTTTTTTTGGAGATAAAAAGCAATCTTTATTTTAATCTAGATTTTAAGTTAGTATCTGCAATCTACATAAGTATTAAGTTACAAAGTGGGAACAAACACACTCGCAAAGTGTCATGTTGATAATAATAGTGTCATATAATTCAGCTGCTTCCCGCGGTTTTATTTGTGATTTTCCAGTTTTGCCATATTTTTCCGTAAAAAGCATCTTTCGTGTGTCCTTGTGATGTACACTATCTCTTCGCCAAATTTTACCAAGATCGACTCAGTCATTTATTTGTAAAAAGGTTACATATGGTAAACAGAAAATAGATACCTTTCGCATTCATAATTTTGATAAAGTCAGACGAAGTTATTTTTATCTCAGACAGATGAAATAGCATTATTTAAAAAAAATGGTTGACAGGCCCGACGTTGGGTAACTTAACTAGTAGTGAGCTGTGGTAACCACAGCTCACCCGATGTTAAGTCGCAAAAACATCGCAGTAGTACGATATAAATCGTCTACCAGCAATCATACGAACCTCCAATCTAAATAACTTAGCAAAAGTTATCAAGATAAAAAAAAAACATTCAACTTGGTGGCAAAACGTGGCCAAAAGATCTATTCTATACAAAAAAAAAACTTACTGCTGCAGTCAGAACTAAAATAACTTAGACCGTAAAATCAAATAAATCATTAGACCGTTATTTACCACATTTTAGAATAAAATCTTAGTCCGAGTATAGTGACATTTCTATTTTGTTTCTATTTAATTTGATGTCGGGTCGAACCCTGTGTTGGTCCGTGACCGGTCACAACCCGTTTACCCCTCCCCACTATGCAGGGAGTTCGCCTCTTCTCTAAACTAAATTGATATTAAAACCTGCGTTAAAACTAAACTAACAGCACGTTTCGCCACTCGGCCCGAGTTTCCACTTCCAGACTCGATTATATCGTTTTAATTTACCGTATTTCATTTTAGAAACTACCACTGTGCTCCGGCGAACTTTATGACGACGTGAGGCTAGCAGAAGCTCTGGGAAAGTTTTTTATTTATATCTGACCAGCAGACTTCATACAACTTTATACATACAAAACATGGGGTTATTTAATAGGTGAGTTAGGCCCCCTTTTCCCACTTTTAGCAATTTTTGTCATTGTAGTTATAGTTTGTATGGTTAGCTAAAACCGTAGAGACCGAAACATGATTAGGACATTTCGCTCGATAGAAAAATAATATGAAAATAACACTGTTTTTCGCTTTTCTCCCTGTTTTTTGGATTCATTCAAATATTTATTTACCACATGATATCTACGATATCTAAACATACAGATTTGATAATTATTGCGGAAACCGTAAAGGTACATTTTACATTACAGTTTTTTTTGAAAAATATAAGAAAAATTAAAAAAATAGAAGTAGCGCAACGCACGACTGTGTGTAAGCGCCATTGTTTTGCTCTACTAAATGCAACTATAATACAACATAATATGACCTATATATATAATCTTTACAAATCTACACATATAATAAAACCGTAGAGATAAAAAAAAAACTGTAATTGCGAGATGTAAAAAAACACAGGGCGTCTTAAAATAAGCAGCTGAACACGTTAAGATAGTTTTTGGAATTTTTGTCTGTTTGTTTGTTTGTCCACGCACATCACTGGACGGATTAAAAGGCGGTTTTCACTAATATTCTTAGCTATATATGACCAGATTGAAGTATAGGCTATGTTATTTTGCGTAAGGCCGGATTAAAGTAAGAAAAGGGATTGAAAGTTTAAATTGTTGAAAGGCATGAAAATCTACGCGTACGAAGTCGCGGACAACAGCACTAGTAATATTATAATTTTAAAATATACAACAAATACATGATAACCACGCTTAGTAAATTTATTCGGTAGCGTGCCTGCCTTCTGCCCCAAAGGTTCTGGGTTCAGTTCCTAGGTAGATTCCACGGTTGATTTGAATAATTATTTCACTAGGAATCGCAGTGTGATATTTAAACATCTACAACTTGAAAGTCTAAACATCTATCGAGAGAAATCTATAAACATATGTATGTACCCGAAGTTACCTTCAGTAAATCCGCGTGTTTGGTAGCAAGCTTACAGTTTGAACAGCGCACCGTGTACCGAGAGGATTTGCAATAAGAAATGATCCGGGATATTATACTCCATGCAATAAGGTCTACGAGTGCTGCAGTGTAGGTGCAGCCGGCTCTTAAAGCCGATATTAAATTTGAACACAGTAAGACTTAAAACCAGGTAGTTTTATAGTGATATACTCATAATATATGATTATGCACATATACCGTTATAAGGGCCACGAGCACGTTGAGTGGTTTGAAAACCAAACGTGCCATATTTTTTGTACCTATTATATGACTTCTGGGCAGTAATTTAGTGGTAGTTTATATTCATTCGCAAGGCAAATCTTTTTTAAATTATTTTCTCTGTGAGGATATTGGCGTCGCACTTCTTGTGCATTTTCCAGTGTCAAGTATTAAAATATTATCAAGTTTTATTTAATATCGTCAAACAAGACATAATCCCATTTAGAGTCAAGCAAAGTAAGTCACGGACAAGTCAGTCATGCCTTAGTAAAGTGGTCGAGGCTTTACAAGAGGCTTTTAATGTGGTGTTAGAGACATTATGAAAATACATGTTTCACTGCGTTTATATCGGTTTCCCACTCTTGAGTACGTCCATACTTAATAAATAATAATAAAATAAAAAAGCCTATTAATTCTACTACAGATATTACAAATTTACAAAATTAAGTGTTTCTTAAGTTTTTTCAAAATAATATGTATTGTATTGTAATCTAAACCTAACCTAACATAAAATAATATAATATAGAAATAATGCTATACTTTGTTCTTAAACTTTTGCTGTATAAATATTACTTAAAAAGAGTCACTGAATGGATTCCACGTGAAGGATAAAGGAAACGTGGAGGACAAAGGAAAAGGTGTACAGATATTTTTACGAATAGAGCAGGACCTGACTGGATGACGAAAGCAAGAGATAGAGAGGAATGGAGAAGGCTAGGGGAGGCCTATGCCGAAGAGGCAATTTCTACAGATTTACTAAATAATAATCTACCATTATTACCCATTAATACTCGAAAATACACAAGTTTAGGTAAATCATATTTATAATAAGGCGATACATTTTTTTCACGTTGGCGCTACAAACTCCGGCTAACTTTTTTTACTACAGTTTGTTACGACAATTTAACATTTTTGTACTGACGTTTGACGTGCTAGTGCCAAGAAAGATGATAGAACTTGAACTGAATTATGCGGTGTCCTTATTCGAGTATTGATGTTGAATCAATAGGTGAACTCACTGAGTCTATACTGATAAAAATATGTGCGACCATGACAAGTTTTTAGACGCATAACTCGACACGTCGACACATGATACAGCATTTATATGGAGTACTAGCCGCCCGCCCCGGCTTCGCACGGGTGTAAGCTCAGCGCTCGGCCTCGCTACAAAATATAATATAGCCTATGGCACCCGGGGATAGTGTAGCTTCCCAACAGTGAAAGATTTTTTTAAATCGGTTCAGTAGTTTTTGAGTTATTTCGTTACAAACATCCAAAAATACAAATCTTTCCTTTTTATAATATTAGTATGGGTAACAATTACGTAGAGTCAAATCATATAATTCGTTACCCTAAGAGTATACACACCAAGTACCCAAATATCAATACATATTCTAAGTTAGTTTATGCCCGTTTTCACTTACCCTAGGAGTCACCTAAATCAGATTCCGAAATATTTAGGATTTGCCTAGGGCAAAAAAAAGTTTCATCAAATTTTAGGTGATAACAAGACGTTAGTGGTCTCCTAAAGTTACTACAACGCAGCGTAGGTAGGCCTCTCACTAGATGGACCGACGACTTTGAGAGAGTCGCGGGCATCCAGTGGATGCAGATGGCAGGATGTCGTTCAGTGTGGAGGTTAAAAGGGGAGGCCTATGTTCAGCAGTGGACGTCTCCTGGCTGATGATGATGATGATGTAAGTTACTACTAACGATTATGTGGATTCGGGGGTGCCTAATAATAGGCAACTGTTAAATCGACAGCTCGCACCGCGCTCGCTCACTCACATCACCGCGCTCTCTCACTCACATCAAAACCATAGCATAGATAACTGTCAAAAATTTAGGTAACTCAGGGTAACTCTTAACTTAGGAGTCACCTATTAAAAATGGATTAGTGATACAAGATAACGCTTAAAACTCTGCTTAGGTTACGAGTTCCATAGGGGTCGCCTTGTTCGTGGTTAGTGAAAACGGGAATTAGTTTAATAAGGCACTAGTTTTAACTGACAGTCTTAATTTTTAAGTACAAGTGAACGCCATCAAATCCAGCAATTGTACGTACCTACTAATAATTTATAATTCTAGCTATTTATTACCCAGATCTTGTCAACAGCCTTCAGACTGTTGACGTAATTACAGTTCTTCGAATCCGAATCAGACATAAATCCATTTTCAGCGAAAGAGCCAGTGAAATTACAGTTTTGCGAATTTCTCAAGTACGCGTGAAAACAATTACGCACTAATCCGGTCAATAATACTCGTATACATGAAAGCGTCGTTAATCTTCAAGGACATTTAATTTAATTTTACTAAGTCAAATCTACTCATAAAATACATGAAAGCGTCGTTATTCTTCAAGGACATTTAATTTTATTTTACTATCGATTTTATCCACCCGAACAAGCAGCAACTGAAACGAGTAACTTCAAAGCGGATCTTGATATCTGATGACGTCATAATTCTGATCACACTTTCTGGCTCTCTGCGGTGCACTGAAAATGTGTCACTCTAGCCTCGCTCCCGCCGGCGGCGTCACCCGCCGCTCGTCGCCTGCATAATGCATGCTTCTCGTGAATTAAACTGGCGCGCCGCCGCCGCTAGTACCTGCATGAAACTGCGATCAAACTAATAATAAAATATGAATTTTCAATACACATCGCTTCACATCACACATCATCAGCCAATTAACGTCCACTGTTGGACAAGGCCTCCCTCATAGAGAGGGGTGTTGTCCCCAACAAAATGCCAAATAAAATGATAGTATAACATAATTTTATTTAAAAAAAAAACTAACTTCACGGGTTTTTTATAAACGGAATTCATCCCCTTCATAATTGAATTCATCAATCCTCAAAGTACATCCTATTCAATAACAAAAAAATATTAAAATTTTGTTAATAATTTAAATTTTATATGTTTTTATTTTAGCGACCAGTATAAAAATATTACAATAATCAATACTTACCCAATTATTGGATATTGTGTTGTCACCGGGGGCCTTACACCTAACTCTAACCGCGGGCTCGAATGCGCGCAGTTTGAAGAATCACGCGAACACGAACCTTAACTCAACGATATACAGTTTGCGGTCGCGCAACTTTTCGCAATCACCTACACTGAATCGTTTATAACAGGTAGGCGTTAGGCAAATTTACAGCAAAATCGGTTTGTAGGAACTGGTTATAATTCAGCTTGCAAGATTTGACCTAATCAAACTCATAAACATTACAAGATATAATTATCAATATATAAAACCGACTTCATAAGATGTTATAACTGGACCAAATATGCACCCTCTATCCCATAGCGCGTGCATTAATTAGGCACTATCGGTTTTAGAGAGCGTATGCCTGATTTAGTACTGAGGTGTTCCGACAGATGTCTCTTATAATATTTATATATATAATATATAAATGACTTATATTAATATATAAATGACTTTTTAATTGATACATTGTAAAAAAATAAAGCATAGTAGAACTAGACCAAAATCAAAATGGGGCCAAACGGTAAGCACCAGCTTTCAAATAAAAAAGAATCATCAAAATCGGTTCACCCATTTGAATGTTCTGAGGCAATAAACATAAAAAAAATACAGTCGAATTGATAACAAATCATCAACAAAGCCGTTGACTATAATGACAATTTGTATGACATACTAATTTTATGTTGACATATTTTTACAGCAATTTGTTGTATTTATTATATTAGTAATTTTATAATATTATTCCTATTTTTACTAGGAAATCTATTTTAGTTTAACAATATGCGAGATAAATGTTAGTGGAATTTGTCCGTTTTTATTCTCAATAAAATAAATTGAATTTGAAAAAAAATATTAAAAAAAAAAACAATCATTACTATCTATTACAAGAACTGAATATCTCTTCGTACATTATTTCAATCCATTATATTTACTAATATTGAAAAAAGTAAGTATATTTAGGTCACCTACTTAAAAAGCACAGGTGTCTGTTATTAAAAGTTCTTCGCTTTATAAGAGGAGATGTGTCTTTTCCTACAAACCTTCCGGGTTTTTTTACCAAGAAATCTTACAAACAATGGCCTAGCGAAGACTTAGAAGTATTCCGATTTTGTATCCTATATAAACTGTTCAAGACTCGTAGTCAAAAACATAATTCTTCCATCACCCAAAGTTCGAGTAGAAAAGGAGGTAAAAAGTGTCATAAATATGAGGTAACGACACGTATCGACGACGTCACATTTCAGCCGTGAGAGTTATGATCTTGATAAATCACGCTGCGAAGGTATCAATAGGGCCTCGGTAATGTACCCCGGGCGGCGACCCGACTTATGTAACGATGCTAATATTGTAATGTTAAGTAAGCGAGTATGTTTGTTAGTCTCTCTTTCACGTCAAAAATGATAAACTCAACATACGTATATATTTATTTTTATACCATAGGTGGCCAACAATCAGACGGGCCGCCTGTTGTTGTTTTTTTATGATACTGAGTGACGAGACGAGCGAAGTCACTCGCCTGATGGCTCTTCACGCTTGCCCATAACAGCTCAACGCCACTCAGAATTTTGACCTTCAACAGTTCAAAACCCTGGATGGCAATGCACTGCGATAAGCGATCACCGTCGCCTATGGATACCTGCAACACCAGAGGCATCACAGATACGTTGCCGACCCTTAAAGACTATTAACAGCCCTTTTGAAGAACTCCATATTAAAGCTACTCGGAAATGCCGTAGCAGCTCATTCCACAACTCATTACCTCCAATTGACTGCCTCGGTGGCTCAGTTGGTAGTGATCCTACTTTCTGTGCTTGGGGGCGTGGGTTCGATTCCCATGTAGGACAAACATTTGTGTGATGAACATTTGTGTTTGTTCTATGTCTGGGTGTTAATATCTATTTAAGTATGTATTTAAAAATATATATGTATGTATATCAGTATCTGGCAGGCATATTACAAGCTTTGCTTAGTTTGGGGTCAGATGACCATGTGTGCAATAATGTCCCAGATATTTATTTATTTTAATTTACTAAAGTAGTTTTTCGTAAACTCTTGAAGGGAGAGTTTGAGTGTGTTTCCAAATAAAAATCCAGATACCTGAAATTTAACTATGTATTTTGTAATACGGCTCTAAAACTTGACGTGCTCGCGGGATCTATCCAGTGGCCTTAGTACGAGCACTTGCGAAAAAGTTATCGTTACGTAAACGATAGCAAAATGTATGAAAAATTTAACAGCGCCTCCATCGGACGTGAAAAGAAACTGAATTTTTCATACATTTGCTATCGTTTACGTAACGTTAACTTTCTCGCAAGTTATCGTACTAACCCCACTGATAAATATCTGAGACAAGTCATCCAGCCCACAGAAAAGTTTTTTTTAATCTCTTTTCTGTGATCCAGCCTGTGGCGCGCCGCCATATTCAGCCAGTTAGTTTTTCTCACAATATTGTCGTTTGATCTCTTTGGTCGCATATTCATGTTCCTAATTCAAAACGTATTACTTTTACTCCCGTCTAACTAAATTTCTCGCATTTTTTTTAAATTAAAGTCACCGTTTGTTCCTTAACTGCAGATGGAATAAAAACCAACTTTAGTGATGTTATTAGTTAAATTTTAAGTGTATTTAACAAGTTTAAATATCTCAGGGTGACGACTGCAGTGAAGTGGTTCAAAGTTCGTCGTTATAGCAGGCGTGGCACTTAGCTTTGTGACTGTAATAGGCCTCAAGATACACGCGACAAAAAGTGTTTAATTTAAATCACACTAATATAAATATTACACTAATAAGATGAAAGTTTGGATAGATGGATGGATGTTTGTTACTCAATCACGCAGAAACGGCTGGATGGATTTGAATGAAATTTGGAATGTACATTGCTTATGTCCTTGATTGACACATAGGCTACTTTTCATCACCACGCGGTAGAACCCGCGGGGCGCAGTTAGTATGTGATAATCGCAAAATCTAAAAAAAAATACTCTTTCAATATTTCGCGTTTCCAATATAAATATATATACATATGACGTAAATTTCGTACAAAGTTTTTTTAATTAAAAATTAAATATTATTGACGCGAGTGAAATCACAGGGCGTAACAAGTGCCGAAGTGACCCGAGGTACAGACGACCGGACCCATCGGCCCAGCACTTTGGAACTCGATTTTGAACAGAGGACTAAAGGTGAAGGGTTGCCGATAGAACCAAACTGTTTACCTATTTGGACAATATCGTACTCGGATTTACCTACGTTTGGTGGACTTTGTTATATGTATGTTAAAAATGTCTCCGTTTCGTTTCCGCCTGTCAGAATTCTGAGAATTTGACAGAGCAATTAGGTTAAGCGGAGCGTTGGTCGTCCAGCTGCAAGATGGGTCGATGATATTGTCACTATCGCGAGTCGAACCTGGATTCATTTAGCACAGAATCGAGGCAGGTGGCATAGCAAAAGCGAGCCTTATACCACAGAACATATAATACACCTTTATACCCAGCAGTGGGGTAAGGAAAGCTGTGGATGGTGATGATGATAATGAGGACAGAGCAACAACAATTTTTTCACCAAATTTTAAGGCCGTTGTTCTCATTGACGGTATTTTCACGCCACCAAAAAAATACAAATTTTTATATTTACTTTACCTCAAAGCCAAAAATGCTCGATGAAAGTGTCAAAAACAAAGAATGATTTACGATGAAAGTTTTGTAAAGACTTGACTTAGCTGTAAGAATTGGCGAAAGGAAAATTTGACGTACTTTTCGGTACAAGAAAAGTGTTTTAACATTATCTAAATGTTAGCGAAAACGCGCGTCTACGTAAACGGCGAGCACTTTACTCTTCACCTACGAGGCGTGATCCTGGCGTCCTATCTCATAAACATAGTCAAAATTACCTATTCACTTATGTACAAATATGCCGGGACTCCTGTTGCCAGGCATCATGCGAAATTGGCCTACTACGGTGTTTTATTTCTAACTTCATGTTTCCGGCAACATCGCGCTATTTCAACCGACTGAGATTATTGACGATTAATACTATTTGCCACTAGTTGTCCAGGCCCAAGTTGGTGTTGCAACGGGGCATTTACACTATTTTATATATTAGTGAAAACTTCTTATTGGTTTTTGTGTAACTATTTATCTTATATCTATTGTGTTGTTAGGAGCTGTTTTCCAATAAAAAAAAATTAAATTAAATTTAATTTAATTGTAAAATAGGCTTGCGCTTGGCTGCCAACTCGCCTGATGTTAAGTGATGATGCGGACTACGATGGATCACGATTGCTTAGAAGAAACCGATTAACTCTTAACTTGAAAATACCCAGATTGTACCTATCGGGGAACAGGCAGCGCATTGAATCAAAGCGCATCGTTGAGGTTTTCGGAAAGTCAACCATAAAACGGTGTCGATTAAATATAATAAATAAATAAGATTGTAACTTTTTATTGTTAAATAGGCTTTCGCTTGAGCGCCATATCGCTTGATGTTAAGCGATGATGCATTCTACGATAGAGCACGGTTAGATGAAGCCAATTCACTTGTGAGTTAAAGATATGAACCTCTATGGCCCTGCATCTATCTTCATTAAAAAATCACGTTAACCCTTTGCATTGTTGATTCGTGAAAGAAGAACATAAAAACACATTTTTGCAATTAGATTACTACTAGTAAAAAAGGCAGGTCATAAAATCATCTCTTTGTGTTAAACTATTGAATCAGGCGTTATATTACTTTGCAGAAGTTCATCTTGATAATTAATTAATTATGCTAATTTAACTCAACCTGAAACAAAAATTATAAATAATAAATTTTTGTTTCAGGTTAGGTTAAATTAGCATCATTTACAAAGTTCTGTTAGGTAAAACATAAATAATTGATCCCTAAATCCATTTTGTACATGATACGATGTTGATGATGAAATACACCATAGATTCATCTAAGAAACGGTCTTTATGTGTTTTCAATGTGCAGATCTTACAGCGACATGGTTTTGATTATAATCCAAGAGTTTTAAGGGAAAGGTTCCTGAGCTCACGTACTCTACTTAAAACTTAATACACACATTAGCGACAGCCTTCACAGTGAATGATGCAAACTATGAAATGAACGACAGAGGCTCTATTTCTGAACGAATGATTTCACTGAACTAATATAGAGGAAACCGGTATGTCCAAGAACCTCTAAAGTTCAAGGAAATACAATATTCACCAACATGCATGCAGCAAACATGCTGCCAGCATAGTGGATTAGGGGCCATATTCTTGAGATAAGAGAAAGGGCTCTCTTTCTGAGAGAAGGCCTGAGTCCCAGCAGTGATGATGTTGCTGAAACGGTGATGATGATAATGAATTTACTCGTACGACGTCAAAATCTTCTCAGGAGGAAAATAAAACTAATCGTAATATATATCTGGTCTTAATTTGTGTGAAATGAAATGAATGTAGTGTGTTATTCAAACGTGCATGTAGTGAGATATAAATCAGTCCCACACATTATGAACGTCGCTCGCACCGATTAGTCGTTTGTCGAGTGCTCATTGTAACTCGCTCATTCTGCTCATAGCGCTCGGTCCGCTCGGGCCGCGCTCATTAAAGCTCATTAAATGTAGCCACTTACCCGTTCACTCCCCACGTGCTCGCATTAATGTAATGTGCACTCCGTGTCACCGCTCTAATGACACCGACTTGTATTGTCATGCGCCGGATATCTGCTTCTGTTTTGGCTTTGAGCATCAAAATTTATTTTCGGTACTTGGTGCAGTTTGGCAACGCGTATATTTATAACTCCTGGGTCCTTATTCTGTATGAAACTTCATAACACGCCAACAATACGGTCAATATGAATACAAAATTAAGAACATCAAACGTGTAAGATTAGGTCAGTTACTCCGACAATAGTTTCAACCGCATTCGGCGGTCTTTATGAATCCCGTGTAATATAAATAATATGTGTGAAAACCACGTCAGTTTCCATAATAAAATCAAACATGTCTTTCCATTGTATTCTATATTCTCTTCACAAACGCGTACGTAAAATGCTAGCTTGCTTCACGTTATATTAACAATTAAAAATGACCGTTTTACGAACCTCATAGCGTTAGCGTTAGCAAACTTATTGCCAATTCCACGCAGATAACGTAACGCAACGGCGTTACGAGTTTACCTATGTGGTTATAGGGACAAAGGGCACATAGTACATTTTTCAATTTCATGTTATGATGTCCCGCGTTTATGACAACTATTACAAACATGTGAGATAGAGAATAGGACCCTGTTTGTTTGTATTAGTTTATATTTGTCTGCGTAATTTTTATTTACTGGCAAATACCTTTATTAACTAAACAAAATACAGGCTAGGTAATACTAAATACCTAAACTACTAGGTCTATTGTACAGAATCAAAAGTGTTTCAAATGTCTATGTGGACTCATCGCGGATTATTTTCTGTATTCAAATCGTGAAAGCTTAAAGGTTTATGGACAATCCAAATGTTCAAGCCTGTTGGCACCATACCCAGCACGTGTGGCATTACAACGTTGATTAGCAATGCTTATGCGTTGAGCCAGAAACACGCCAGCATTTTGGCCAGGTGCTCTGAATGATATCTAAAATAAGGTATCTGCAAGGGCCAAATGTCTCTACCCTAAACAGCTTAAATATGTAACCACTGCCGAGGTTAGTAAATTTGCGGTCATATTATACGTGAAAATTACAAATAATGCCAATGAACAGTGCCTGTTACTCAAATAAAAACAATTACCTAATAACGTACTTACTCGAGTTTATCGCACGCAATAATTTTAACGCGCGCCATACAAAGCGGGAGATAAATTAATATTTCTCGTCGCGAACGCTCCGACGTAATTATGATATAATTTAATGTACGCATCCACTTAGGAATAGACACATAAAGAGACGGTGCTGAACACCTAGTGAAATTGTAACAAATCGCGCCGCTCTAACTTCAGCCTTATGGAAACGAGGTATAGTTCCTATCGTGGGTGTGAACCTAAGCACATACCGAAGCCATCTCATAAATATTTCCATTTAAAGTTGAGCGTTATGTCACAGAGATAAAGTTAGTTTTTAATTAGATAACTTGATACGGGAAAGCTTCGAGCACTCATGAAAGCGAAATGAGCGAAAGGAGAGACTATCGCGTGCACGCGATGTAAGTCGCAGCCTTGAATGTGGGGGGATGATACTATAATATCGTTAGGAAGCATTATTTACTAAAGCTTCTTGAACAACATTTTCATGTTTTGTGTAGAGTTTCGTTCCAAATGTGTCTGAAACCCACAATTCAGTGACGTAAATAGATGTAGATTCCCGCCCGCCCTAGCCCGCCCGCCTCCGCCACGTCGTAGCTTGAAGCAAAACAAACATAATTACACACTAGATGGAACTGCACGCCGCTTGCTACATCCGACTTTTATAAAAAAGATATTCACATAAACATCCCACTTTAAATTTTTAAATGTTTATTTTTGTAAGCAATGTAGGTAAGTACGTAGACCAACACTGTACGGCATAAGTTAAAATGACGTTGTTATTTTATTCCACTTTTACCTGACGATGCTTAGTGAATAAAAGGTAGTATAGTAAGTTAGTAAGCATCTATGCTTGTATGTCCCACCTACAGCTAAAACACAGGAGAAGGGTTCTCAATGAATAGATTGTCCGTATTTTTTAGTATTATCTAAGGCAACCTTTGATTAGTGCCCAATAAAAAAGAGAAAACAACAATCATATCGCTTATAGAATTAGTTCTATACTTGAACGATCGGATACTTGTTTTCTCTTGTGTGGTCTAGGATGGAGTATGCTGGAATAAGCCTCTTTGAGATTCAGTTTAATCTCAAACTCAGGAAAAAGTAGCCCAACAGAGTATATTTACACGGTGTTGTGTAAATTATATCCGACCCACGAGGGGTATAAAGACGGCCCATTAAACACACACAATTATAAAAAGAACAAAAACAACAATATAAATTTAGCATAGAACATTTGATATATCTTTATCTTTTCTAATAAAAAAATTGTGCATAAGTTAGTGAACATTTGTGATGCCTGGTGTTACAAGTATCCATAGGCGACGGTGACTGCTTACCATCAGGCGGCCCGTCTGCTTGTTTGCCACCTATGGCATTTAGAGTTGCCATGTTAGCTTGCCTATTCCATTATTTAATGTTTTCCACTGAAATTATATTCAATTGAATATAATTTTAGTTAGTATTTGCTAGTTTCTGGGGTTAGATTATTTACGTAATTTTATTGACATTAATTAATGTAAAAAAAACGATAGTGAAAGACGCCTTCCACGACAGACACGACTTACACAAAATCTTGTATAATGCAAGCGGTATATTGCTTCTGATTATGATCCCGTGTATGCCAGCGTTGTTTGTCGAGACGCTGTTGAATCTTTATTCATGCAGCTCGAATCGTCGTTCTTCATTAGCCGTCGTTCTGAGATGCTAGCTCGCTAAATATCCGGTGTTGTGTTACTCGAGTGCAGCGCGGGGCTTGTGCTAACACTAGGTACACGGGATTAGCGCAAAATGGGTTACAATGCTAATGGTGTGATTACGTTTAAACTTAAGAGGGCCCAAAACAGCTAATTTATACGAAAGAGATTCAATTTTTGAGCAAAGTGCAGTATTTATTTCAGTACTGTAGATTTGCAGCATTTGCAGACACACGCACGCAAAAGCATTTAACAAATATAGTTGTGAATCTCAGGAAATGCGAAAATTCGCTATTTTATGTTTTCACTATGACATCAGCACGCATACCAAAGAGAATGCAATAGAAGAACGCAAACTGAGAATGAGAAAACAACATAGACTTCTACGGCCATAGACAATCGGTCTGTCTGTCTGTATGTCCGTCCGTCTGACACCAGGCTGTATCTCATGAACCGTGATAGTTAGACAGTTGAAACTTTCACAGATTATGTATTTCTGTTGCCGCTATAACAACAAATACTAAATAACACAATAAAATAAATATTTAAGGGGGCTCCCATACAACAAGCGTGATTTTTTTGCTAGTTTTTGCTCGATATTGATAAGGGCAACAGGTAGACGCTTGCAATATTCACAGGATATTGAGATATATTAGTCACTTAAAAAATAAATAACTAAATTAGAAGAAAATTTATATTTAAGGTGTCTCCCATACGACAAACGTGTATTTTTGCCGTTTTTATAGATAATGATACGGAACCCTTCGTGCTCTAGTCCGACTCGCACTTGGTCGGTTATTTTATTTTAAGCACCTCTATTTTAAATGAATGCAAATTCGCTTTCTTTCAAAAACGGAGCTGCAATCCCTCCGGAGACCGGAAACATCCTCTTGTGATGGAAATTCCATTTAGACGCACTAAGCTTTACTAATTGTTTGCCTCTTTACCTTTCATTTTTCTAAACACTGTTTTAAACTATCACGGTTGTTCACTAAACTTATATGATTATTTACGGGATATTTACCGTGGTTGTGGAAAAGGTGGTGAGGTTTAATTTTTTTTATTAGTACAACAGAGGAATTGAACTCTTCACCTGTGTTTGTCTTTCCGAATAGATACAATCCAGGGTAGTTAAAAAATGGAATTTCTTAGGCTTTATGTGGCTACATTTTCGACTAAACCATCGCTTCTCATGAAGTGTGATTGTGGTCATACGCATGCCTATTCTGTTGTAAAAACAACTTCCCAAGAGCGTGTCGACAATCGCATTTAGTAGGGTTCCGTAGCCAAGCTCAAAGTAATTGAGATCACATTCAGTTCAGAAATCGGTGGTTAATGGGAAGACCAACTTTTGTTACTTTGGTGGGTCATATTTAACAAAGGAAAACCTTACCTTCATTTCAAAAGACTTATCCAACAGTACCCCACACGATGCAGCGAAAAAATACACGATAAAAAAGTGATGTATGAATCCTTACCTTCATTTTAAAAGACCTTTTCAACGATACCCCATTATGAGAGGGTACAGTGAAAACAAAAACATCCCTATTTCACATGTACCTACTAGAACCATCCCAAAAATGCACAACAATACCTACTTTTAAAATTAAGATCTATACCTAAACTGTAATTGTGTAAAGTTTTATGCACTGACCTTAATAACCATACAAGTTAGAAGGTTTCTAAAGGATTAGAACGGACAGACATCACAACGAACTTCCCTTATATGTAACGTTCTGATGTCCGTCCGTCCATTCCTTATAGTACTACGGAACCCTAAAAATGCTTAGTATTAAAATAAGTTAAAGTACACTTGCGATGTGACAAACCACAGTCCGTAGCGAGTTTGTGTCGTCCTGGCTCCTGTAACGTTATATCATCAATTTCCGTTCCATTCCGTTCCACAATTCGTTTTGTTCTGAACATTGTAATGAAATTGCCAATCGTCTGGATTATGTTCCGCGGATTCGATTACTAACAACGAACAATGTTTTCTGACAGGCGGATGTTTTGAAAATACCTACGTGGAGCGATCCAAACTTTGATATAACTAACTTGGAACTGCTTGCTGTTACTATTGCCCGGCAATTGTTTTTCATATATTTTTCATATCATAGAATTTGCATTAGCCTATAACCCACAAAAAAACACATATAAAAAACAATTTTTCAGTACACCTATATACTTAAACATAAGAACATGTACAACATCATAACTAATATTATAAAAACTAAAGTTACTCTGTCTCGCTGTCTGTATGTCACCCTTTTCACGACTAGGCCGATCTGAACGAAATTTGGCAGACAGAAAGTGTGCATTGTGAGGATGGACATGGGGAGAAGTAGGTACCTACCCAGGTACCTGCCCTGCTCTCCCCTGAGAAAGGCTTAAAGACTGGAAAATCGTGAGTAATACCGTGGGATTTAGCTAGTTTTTTTTATAGCAAAGTGACTTTGTACATTAGAACGAGGCTTTGAGAACGAGGTAATTTAGTTAAAGTTGTGGTTGGGCTGCAGGCAGTCCCTGTAGGTGAGACGTATAAATGTTGTATTTTTTTTAAAGTGTAACTTCTTTCGTCGCTTCGAGCACTTTTTGGATAAACAAAAATCATGGAACTCGCATAACATCGCATCATTTATTTATTTATTTAATACTTTATTGCACACTTACAAACTAAGTACAATGCACAAATGGAGGACTTAATGCTAAACATTTTCTACCAGTCATCCACCAGGTTGAACAAATGGCACGAATCATTGTCACGTTGTACCGTTTATTTTAAAACAGCGCCATCTCTTATAGAATAGGTGAATTACTACTTAAGTTTTCACTTCTGACGTGCAGTCATATTATGACTGATGTATTTTTTTGCTGTTTGTTGTTTTTTCTGAATCGTGGTTGAGCTGTAATTTCTTTGTATGTTTGAACAGTTGTGTCAAAAATCACAATGTAGCCAAACATTTTAAGGCCGAAAAGGTTGGGGAAAAAAACTAGGTCTAAAAACTCCTAGTATAACCAGTTCGCTTAATTTTCAACTTAACAGTACGATTATAAACGTCGTAATCTAACTCCAACATTTGGTCGATAGTCATGGGGGATTTAATCGACATTAAATCTGTAAAATAATGGTCTTTTCCATATTGGATTGGGTGCGACCGAGGCAGCAGCCTAACGAATGGCGACGATAACTTAGCGCTTCCCGCAATTGCACATGCACTCACTTATTCACCACTCTTACCACCACCACGAGTTTTATTTGAATCACAGTCTAAAAGCATAGTGCGCGAGCTAATTGTAACTTTGTGGTAGCAGTCGTGGAGCTCGACTGGCTCGTTCTATCAGATAACCGAAGTTTTTCAATCTACAACCAGCAGCCTTGTTGTCTGAGTGGTAATTTGAATTGGGTCCATTTTAATGTTTGACTCATGCTTAAGTTATTAAAATGGATGTTGGATGTTCGGTTTTTACTCGAAGATGCAAAGTCAAAAGCAGAATATCGTGTTTTACGTGTTTGCATAATCAAGCGACCGCAAACTGCACCTGTTCGGGCCCTTTGGGCCTGTGCTGATTTATAAATTCCGAGCTCTACTGAGTAATTGAAATACATAACTCTGTTGTGCAGCATTAAACTGCATCTTTAAATAAACAAACTGCTGTTTTCTAGCATTCCTAGCCGTAGAAGCAGTCTCCACGCGCGGGTGTAGTAAATCTCGTGTCTTTGACCCCGATGGAGGAATGGCGACCATAAGTCAGCAACCCACTGCACCGAGGTCGACCAGCGAGATAAACTGAATTTTTAACGCTCCACACTAAAATAAACAACTATTTTAGAGATTTAGTAGATACTTATATATATATAGCTTTAAAGGTAAACCTGAAACCAATCCACTGTTAGATTAAAGCCCACCCAAATATTAATTGACGTGGTTAGCGAATTAAGCTAAACAAGCCTAGCTTGAATAGAGTATAAAGATGACTGATATATATCTATATCACTGACCAATAGCTTTAATGAAGAATTAAAGTAAATATAATATGTTTATTGAAACAATAATTTAAATCGGTTATTAATTTTCTGATATATAAGCGTTTAAAGTTTTTGGTAGAGAAAACTTTGTCCCTTTTCCACAAAACAAAAAATGACGTCACGCCTCTGTGCGCCATATAAATTCTATTGTGCCATATATGTGCCATATAAATTCTATTCTGACAAGTATAATACTTGTCAGAATGGAATTTATATGGCATACAGAGAAGTGACATCATAATTTGCTGTTTCAAGCTCTCTGTCTAGCATCTGTCAGCAGATTTTAATTTTGTTATCATCAGCTATATTTATGGGCTACATTTTAGTAGGACAATAAAAAAACAGTCATCTAGCCTATTGCAATATGGCTTCAAAGTTAAGCCTGCAGGAACACATTTTACGACTTCTTTGGCTATCTACATGGTACGATGAGAAGTTTGAACTTTTCATCGTACCCTGTAGAAGCCGAAAGGAGCTAATAGTGTGGAACCAACCATGAAATTGTGAATAATAATAAATTTAAAAAAAATGTTTAAAAACAAGTGTTTAGGAGTTCGCCATATACGAGTAGAATGTAGTTTGAAGTCATTTTATTTTTTGTTTTCTTCTCAGCAAATCCTTTTATTTGATACCCATATCAACTGCATAAAAACAATTTTGGAAGACCGCCATATTGGATTTAGAATGACGTCACTTAGCTAACCATGCATTATCATCCAAACTAAACGTATGCTAAATTTCTGCTCAATTGATTCGGGATAGCGGAACTGTTTTAAAATTCAGTTGCAATATTTGACCCATATTATTTTATTTTTTCATGACAGGGAGGAGCATTGTGCACCCGTTTACTTAGTTATTTTTATTTTATTTTACTAAATATTAATAAGGCAAGTTAAATAAAAGCTTGTAAAAAACAGCTATGCCATAGAAAAATTAGTGAGAAATGGTTTGTTACTTTTTCGGGATATCAGGTTTGCTCTCATATTAAAAGTTGATTATAACGATGAGTAAAATAACACCTTTTTAGTACCACTGCTCCTTTTCATCCTGCATAGTTATAATATTTTTCTACCATCTCAATCTAAACGTAGTGTCGATAAATTAGGGCTTCGCTTTAAACGAAGGTTAATGTGTTAACCACGATGCGAGGCGTGGAAGGGTCAGATAAATATAGCGATGGATTACTCGCCCTTGTTTTAGACTTCCCCAGCCTTAATTGTTTTTTCCGTTTATGAACTAAACTTTTGTTTCTTTTAGTGTATATAGACGTATCCCTTCCCTTCATAAATGTGTGTACATGACTTCTACCTAAATAAAAGAATCTCTGAAATTGGTTCCATTTGCAGAAAAAATGCCGATTGCGTGATTTATCTAAGATGCCCTAAATAAAGTTATATGTTTATTTAGGGGATATTTACCGTGGTAAGGTTGTGGAAGGAGCTCCCGATATTTCGGCGCAGCTACATGCACCATGTTCACGGGAACTTTAGTGAACAATGTCACGATCCTATTTACATTATGATTTTATTCTACTCTACCGTATTCAAAAAGCACCGCTACAACAACCGTGATAGTTTAAAACAGTGCCCTAAATACCTTTATTAAAAGCACTATTATTTTTTTTGGAATATAGAATACTTATTACATAAGTTTGCCAAAGAAAGCTATGAAAACCGCAGGTTCTTGCTACTAAAAATTATTTATTACTTATTGTGCTTGATTATTACTAAAGCCATTTTCATTATAAGTACATAATGTTTAATGCAATTTATTTCTGTTGTGATTATCTTTACCCACGAGATCCATCATCTGGCAGATTAAATACGATTACTTACAAGTTTTTTATTCTGAGTCATTTACAGTTGTATTTTTCTTCGCAAAACACATTTCTCAAGCCAATTTCCATTAGGGTCTCGCGGCGGCGAAAGTAATACGTGTTTGCCAAAACTTTAGATGGAAAATAAAACTTTAAACAAAACGCGGAAACGTTGAGTTACTCGCGTTTTCGCAAACAAATTCAAATTACTAGAAAGGCATTGCGAGCGACCGGGGTTCATAGAAACTTGTGACAGGATCGGTGCAAAGTTGCCGAACAGTTTCACGGTGTAGGCGAGCTTGGGGGACGAGACTTGGCGCTTGCTTCACTCTCTGCTTACATAAAAGTACCCTTCTTACTTTTTATACAGACCTTAAAACACGTGCTATGTTTAGAAAATGCTAGCTTAGCGTAGTCTTTCAGTTCGTTCTGATGCAGACGCAGTTCTGAGCGGCAGATGTAGCTCAGCATATTAGCAAGCTATAGTGGCAGTGGACCAGTCATATGTGTCGCAAAACAAATAACCACTGGGGTAAACGTTATTCTAGAGTGGATATCACCAATCGGAAAACGTTGCATAGGTTGCACTGAGACTCGATGGAGCGGTTTACATTCAAGGCAGTGGTTGGTCGCGAAAAACTGAAGTGGCGTGACTTGAGAGACCATGTCTAGTGGACTAAAGATGGGCTGGACTTAGATGGTGAGGAGCTTTTTACATGATTACGCAGAAAGGGAGTACTAAGCTGAAAGGAGATCAATATACCCATCAAAATGAACAACGTTTAGAACGGGGCCGACCCCGAAATCGCGAAAAAAAAAACAGCTTTTTCATAGGAAAAATGTCAGACACACTCAAATGTATGAAACAGATGTTAAGCTGGTTGCTCCAACTATATTGGTATAATGTGTGTAGTGCATTTTTTAAATTTTACTTGACATATTATGTCAAATGTCTACCCTGTCAACCATTAAAAATACACATTGAAAGAAGGACATCGTCAACCAACGAACAACTTTTGCTTAACAAAACTCATGAAAATCCCAATTCTCGTGATCATATTACCAATAATGTAACGCTATTTATTAGTAAGCTCATTATTACTTACTCTTCGCTCGTTGCTAAGTAATTTCATGGGACATCCAAACTTCACAAAAAGCGCTCACTTTGATGTCGAAGTGTTGGTGAGGCGGATCATTTTTAGCTTCGAAAACTTCCCAAACTTATGTATCATTTTGTAATAAGATCTGACAGATTTGATGGAATTACCAAAGTTTAGTGACGAGTGACGAGTTTAGGGATGATATCGTGTAATCGGGCTGTTACGTACGGCAGCAAGGCCGAACGGCCCGACAGTCGGGCCGCACGCGGCCCAACTTTACAACTCCCTTCGATACGTTCATTATTGAGTTCTCAAGTATCTCGTTTGATTGGTAATCATGAGTTAAGTTCGGCTTTGATCACCCTTCTTCGTGAACTATCCGCAGATAACGACGATGGGTTTATTTGTTTTCTAACTCACTTTCCTTGGATTTGTTTCTAAAAATAAAATTCCCTATTTTCCTTTGCACTAACAGAGTGTGGGGTAAAATTTACTAATAATTATAATACCTGGCTGACCCCTGGCTTGCCTTAACCGGCCGTCCAGGGGTGGAAACCGCAAGAACTAAGAACCTAAGCTCCAGGGTGGAAGTTTTAAAGGGCATAACGCCGCGAGTAGCTCTTAGTGAAAGTGCAGCACACCTCTCTACACCCTAAGCCACCCACGCCGATGTTGCCCCTCCGGTGCCAAGATACGGCAGCCTTTATGGGGGGCCCATTCAGTGGGTGGCTAGTCATCACCTGTCTAAATATATTTTGAGATGAGACAGGATAAGGCAGGTGCCGTTTCTCATTCTATAGATCTGTTATTCCATCCACAAATTATTCACCTCAATAGCCCAGACTTTTTTAATCCTATACTGCACAATAGTTTCATATTCCATAATTGTATTTTTTATATTCAACAGGGCCTCTTGGTGTTGGCTTCGGCTCCACCAGTGCCTACCAAATGTCCGGGCTAGACCCGAGAATTTCATTAAATAAAGTGTCATAATAATACTGTAAAATTTAGATATTACAATTCGGGAACTACTTACAAAATGTGAAGAAACATATGAAAGATGTGTGTAAACCACATCTGTTTTCATAACAAAATACATTCAATTAAATTGTCATGTTCAGTGAATTCCAGTATATTTTTTATGTGTAAAAAAAATCCTGTATTAACAGGTTATATATCAGGCAATTCAGTAATTTAGGTATAACCTTGGTCTTAGTAAAATCAAACTCAATTTATTGTTTCTCTCGAAACTATGTATTACCCCTCCGATTTTTTATGAAAAACTTTTATTGAAATCTCACCAGGAAAAATCATTCCATCAAAGTATTGGTTCTATCGCAGTGCGCGAACAATGTGCCAATTTACTAGCTCTACCAACTTCTACAGGCATCTAGAGCTGGTACAACTCTTCGTAGAGTCTGCAATAAAGTAACGAAGAAATGGCTGGTTTTTACGAAAATCCGCTTACGAGGTCGTGTGTTGAGTGAATGTGCTGTACTCACAGGTGGAGTTCTACAGCTGACATTATTCCTCTTTACCGGGTGTTCTAGTTTCAAAACAGACGTCCGTAGATTTCAGTTACGTCTGTATTTTTAACCGACTTCAAAAAAGGAGGAGGTTCTCAATTCGACTGCATGTTTTTTTGTATGTTTGTTACGCGATTACTCCGCCAATTATGAATTGATTTTGATTATTCTTTTTTGTTTTTAGTTTAAGAGACCTCTATTCGTCTGCAGCTTTCTCGCTCGCACATTTTTACATTATTGACGATATAAAATTACTGAGTGTGAATTTACAAAAAGTGACACACCCAAGTTTTGCTGACTATCGTAACATTATAAACAAAAAAACTTTTCGTTTCG
The DNA here is from genome assembly GCA_949125355.1 of Agriopis leucophaearia. Classification (NCBI taxonomy): domain Eukaryota; kingdom Metazoa; phylum Arthropoda; class Insecta; order Lepidoptera; family Geometridae; genus Agriopis; species Agriopis leucophaearia. The sequence continues at coordinate 4,240,815 of OX421262.1, forward strand.
ATATCTTTTAATTTGACGTTAGCCAAAAGTTGGCAGAGCATTTTATAGCATACGATAGCTTATCGAGCATTTATGCATAAGGGGGTACGTTTTATCATTCGGGAATTGCCGGATACTCTGCCTGTAGTTTAAGCCGCATTCCATGCATTGCGTTCGGCCTCATCTTATCTCGCTCCGCGCTCATCAGCCACCAGCCAGAGCTATTTCTATCGGATTTTCAATATGTTTATAGATAAAAAAAATCACCGAATGAGAATTGGAAAAAAAATTATTTAAGACATTATCATGAGAATAACATTTAAAATCGTATGAAGAAATTTTGTTGATATTATTATAGATTTTTTTTTTAAACTTCCTCTTCTGCCGAAATAAAACATCAACAAAAATTTTTTTACCACGTTTGCCGTCCAGTTGTCGTTGCAGGATGTCCAATCCGTCGTTTCCATGTTTTTTTATTCCTACTTAGCTAATTTATATCCATTAAAATGTTGAAAATGGGTAAAGTCGTGGTAAGCGCGGCTTTTACACATTTATGTTACTTTTTATCAAAAAACGAACACATGAACTACCTTACTTTTTGTTCGTTCTTTTTTTAACATCTTTTATTGGCTTGGTATGTACTCGTATCTAACGAAACGTGATTTTCACCCCTTTAAAACGTCGGATTGATTTGAAACTTTGCACACTTATCAAGGACCGATGACAATACAATAATTTGTATAGTGTGTCCCTTTATCCTTACCAGGATCTTCAGGATTAGTGATTTTAAAGCGTGCTTTTTTTGTTTTTTTAACTACGATATTATTATTATTATTTTTATTCAGTAATAGGCTTGCGTTTGACCGCCAACTCGCCAATTATTCTTCTTATCAATTTATTACGATTTCGAGTAATACGTACTAGTTGTTAATATAGTAATATTTTATATTATAAAGAAGGTTTACAAAATATTTTTCACACAACTTGAAATATTAACATTTAACAAAATTTGTTTACTCTTTGATTTGATTCGTAAACACATGTTTAATAGAAAAGGCGGATTTTCAATAAAACGTTCGGAGAATACGTACTTATGTAGAAAGAGTTTTCCTCGTTTGAAAGCTTGTGATACAGAAGTGATTAAAAATTATTTACTCACACAAAAATAACTGAATACGTTTTCTTATATAAATTTTACCGAATCGTTAAATCACACGACTCGGCTCTTAACTCGAGATAGTTACGATTCTCTGACCATGAACTTTAGTTATTCCGTTTTCTTAGGCAAAGCATTTTTTTGAGAATTTTCGTATTCATTACAGTTATTTGATTATTTACGGGATATTTACCGTGGTATGGTTGTGGAAGGAACTCCCCGTCATCTTCCCGTGAACATGGTGCATGTATCTGCGCCGAAATATCGGAAACTCCTTCCACAACCTTACCACGGTAAATATCCCGTAAATAATCATATAACTGTAGGGAACAACCGTGATAGTTCAAAACAGTGTTTTCGTATTCATAATATAAGACTTCGTTAAGTGGAGATGCACAAGAAACAATAAAAAAAGGCATATAAACAAAAGTTGTTGGTTATGAATTACAGAAGCTGGCCTTAAGAGATGGCTGGTTAATTAAAAGTAACCCTGTAAACATTGAAGTTTGCGTGGATAATTTTAGTTCCATCATTTGGCCACCTCTACTATTTCTATGACTCTATAGATTATTTGATCGCTGCAGTTCACAATGTTAATTAGACGGGCGACTGTCAATTTGCCGTGAACCCAAGCCGAGAGTGGGTATGTGAACGGTTTATTGGTTCATCGTACGGGGCTCGGCGGCCATATCCGCTGCGCTTTACGAATCAAATTCAACATTATGTTGTTATACGTTTATTCAGTATCATAAACAGAGAAAAGAAGACAACCAACCAACCTCAATGACCTCATCACGTACAACTTTTGCTACAGAACTAACCCTGAAATCGCAAAAAAACGTGGTGTTCCATACATTTCCTGGAGTGTGAATTGTATAGCTGATTTTTTATTAGTGATTTTAGGGTTTGTATCATTCTAAAAGTTGTTCATAATGCAATACAATACATTAACGTTTTATTGACACCGCAAAAAGAATAATATGTAGAAGAAGAATACTTAATGTAGAAATACGAGTATGAACAAAAGGCGGGCCTAATGCTTAAATCTAAAAGCGATCTTTTCAAGACAACCTTTCCTTCCTGTTCCTGGTGCAAAGATTGGCCAATGCAATTCAGCGTGGGAATGCTGCCAGCGTTATGGGCACTTTTGCACCAGGCACTGTCCGGGGCGGGCTGTTTGATTAGGCTAGTTTTTATTTATTTATTTTAAATTAGAATTAATTAGTAGATATAATTATAATTTGACATGTAAAATAACATTTTAAATCAAAATAAAAGACAACCTTTAAGTATAATGAAGATTAAGAGTAATGTAGATTATCATCATTTAGATAAATGAATGAAGATTATTATTATGAGAAGTACAATACCTACTTATGCTCGGTCCAAGCATTTATTTGCTCTGACAGCCGCAATAAATCTGTAAAAAAACGCAATAAAAACATTTTCTTTGAATATTTCGGGTATCTATTATAGTCTTACGTTCAAAACCCTAGCGGTAGTAATCAGAATTCGTGGTTTTCGTTAAGTTTTTTTTAAATGTCTATCTGTTATATTTGAAGAAAAAAATACGTTAATCTGTTCTGGTAACTAACATGTATTATAATATTTGTTTCTACAACAGATTAAGATATGAGGAGGTAGTGGGAGTCAAGTCATTTATATATGCTACTGGTTTGGGTAGACAACAAATTAATTACATTTTTATATCTTAAATGTAAGGTGCCTGGGCCGTATTTTATATTATTAACATAACATGTGTGGTCTTCCGAGAAAATTTGCTTAATGCATCGAAGTCACTAATACGTCGTCTTTATAAGTTTTAATCAGCGTTTTCATCAAAGTTACGTCGTCAAAATGCGCAGAAAAAACGCTCTACTAAATAAGAAAAATGTTGTCAAGGCTTTTCCTTCACATTTTCTTTGACTTTACTTGATTGCACTTCATAATTCTCACTTAAAAATACTTGGAGTGAAACGAGGAAGGAGGTTAAAGGAGGAGAAGGTTGATGAAGCGCGCGCCGATAGCGAGCGAACATGAAAAATTGTCCTTCAAGAAAGAAGGCTTAATTTCCCGCCTCAATTACTTTACATGGTGACCTGAATTTGTGATCCCGATATTGATTTTTAGTGATTTATTTCCGTTTACATTTTCCTTTGTTCTATTGCCACCTTAAATTTAAGAGCGCTTGCCATTTTTTTCGATAATCAAAACTCCTCGGCTAGGGTTATATTGAATATATTTTTATAATCTTAATAAAATTGAATCAATCATTTGTGGTTCACTGATTCGGATTCGATTTCAAATAGAATTCTATATTTCAATGACAGTTCAGGCAAGGATACAGGAGGGGCAATTTTCTTGTGATTTTACGTATCTTCCAGAAAATTCGTTCCAAACAAAAAAATTATAACTTTTATTTGTTACTAGCTGCACCCGCGGCTTCGTCCGCTATTTATTCAGAAAAAAATTGCCTATGTCCATCCTCATGATACATACTATTACCTCGCAAAATTTTATCGAGATCGGTTAAGCCGTTTAGCCGTGATTATGTAGCAAACAGACAGAGTTACTTTCGCATTTATAATATTAGTATGGATTCAGTTAATACTTGTATTTGACTAATAAACTAAATGACGAATAACGTCCCATTTAGACAGATTAAAATCATTTGAAGATGGTCATAATAATATGTTTAGTCGGATTCAGCGGGGGGTAATTGCACCCATTAAACAAACCCCTCTGTATCCGCGCCTGTGTCAGTTATTCCAGTAACAATTACACGTAAGTTTCTGCCCGAATCCTATTTATGTTGTCTTCTTTGTGTATTATGTCGCCTTTCACGAATATTAATGTTGTTCTAGGCTTGCGTGGGCTTCTAAGTACTAAGTAATAAAGACGATTTATCAAGTTACAAAGAACATCAAACTTGATGGGCGTTAGATATCATTAAGCCGAAGCACTATGGTATTTACTAGTTTCTATCGACACTAATTTCCGTTTAAATTTTCTGGTTTTGTGATTTTTCGTATGAACGGACAAATCAATTGGGTATGGTTCTGAAAGTATCGGCTCCTTCCTTTTCGTAACCAGAAGTTTTAAATGCCTGGTTTTGATATTATAATTATTTTTCTAATATAACTCGAATACTGCTGTCAAGTACTGAATCGTGAAACCACTAATTATCAATTTAAAAAACCGACTTCACAAATTAGTCAATACGCAATTTCGTTTACTTAGATGTTTTTTTTCCCTTCAGTTATTTTGATTTAAAAACCAAACTACTAAACCGATTTTGATGACATTTATATAGAACCACCTCTGAAGTAAGGCCTACCAAACAAAAAAATATATTATCAATATCAACTCATAATTGTCGGAGAAATTGGTGAATTGGTAAAAAAATACAGTGGAACATAGAACCTCCGTCTTTTTTGAAGTCGGTTAAAAAACGATACCAAGCTGCAGCGCAGACGACTCAAACTTGCACTAAAGCCGGAACTAACACTGAACTGTCTCAGATAACTTTAAAGCACAGTGTCGTCCACAGCGGTGCAGATTACTCAACTGTATACATAAAAAGCTTTGAGCAGCTGCTGACGACAGTTCCGTCTTTCTTTCGGAACTACGAGTAAGTAAGGGCGATTACACATTGCAAATTTTCGCAGCTTTACAACGCGCGTTTCATAAATGATATTCTGCGTATTCTGTTTCTGTTTACGAAGAATTATCCTATTACAAGTATAAATAACATTAAAAAAAAATAGTTTAATACTTTTGAACCGCTGCTGGTCAGATTTTGATCAAACATAGCTAAGAGCCACTAATTTATAAATTTTTCGGTATCTTAACAAACTTACCTAAACTAAAACAGCATTTTGTTAACGGGATGCTTCGACCAGACGTGTAGATAGCTCAAACAATGAGAAGTGAAACCAGTTTTTTTAATTAAATAAAACGCATTCAAATCTGCCCAGATGTTTTGGAGAAAAATAGTAACAGAGCCACAAACACGCATACCGTCTCCATTATCAGTCGTAGGTAAAAATATATATTGCATCGCGGCTGTATCGCGTTTGCATTGATATTGAAACGCGTTTGCATCTCGAATTCCCAATTGTATCACAGCAACTGCCGCAAGATTCGCGTCTGAACGCTTCAAAAAGTCACCGTGTGCAACCGGTCTAATCCCAAAGTTGCAGATGTACAACTTCGCCGAATGTAAACGACACGAAGTGAACCCAACCGCGGAACGCGAATAAAAACCCATTGTTTTACTAGATTTGCAGAAAGTTTCTGTTTTCCGCGTAGTAAGGCGATTTGATGCTCAAACGCAAGCCTACGCCTAAATAAAATAAATATAAATTTTCTACCTCTAAAATTGTATCTAATTTACGTTGAAAAGTTAAAAACTTGCGGCTGTCTTTAAAAAACCAAAGGGCTATACGAATTTGGCATAAGAAATAGAATATGAATGGATTTAGCATTAGATTAGATTTCTTTTTGACACTCTTTTATCAGTTATTAGGTAGGTACTTAAAAGTTTTCATTTGCTTAAACTGTTAACTTTTATAAGTCAAAATTTATTGTTTTCCCCCTTATTTAAGACTAATTGCAATTTCTCCATTCAAAAAAATTACAGTAACTATTAAGTATGTTCCTTGATAAAAAATATGTAACATTTAAGTACAAGGTTCTAAACAAAATTTAAAACAAAAATATAACATAACAAAATAAATTCTCTCATCGATTCACAGTTGATAATTCAATGATGCATCTGTATTTTCAATAACACGAAACGAATGTGCTCATGGAAGAAAATTGATAATACCGCGGGAAGCAGGTTGTTGAAAGCGAGGGCGTAAGGCTACTGTGCAGGCATAGTGCCCCCTGCCTTCCTTGTAGACAGGTATGATTTAAGCAACTCTCGGATATTACAAATCTCCGTCAAGTTAATTTATGTTTGGAAGTGGATTTAGCGCAGGTACGACGCGGACAAATCGTCTCTTTGGGTACCAACAGAGGATGGTACAACACTAATGTATCCTATTACTTAGTCGGTCGGCTTCATTTGTTTATCATGTCAAACAATACAAAGCTAGTATAATGGAAGGGGTTTCTAGTGCTTTCGTATTCGTAGACGTAGTTACACTTACGTACATTTTTACCCAACTTTGAAGTAGGTACCAAAACTTACTTAATCTTAAAAACATTCGTATTTATAATTCTAAAATCTGTCATTTGAATGTTTTTTTCTCTTAATTTTTGACTACAGACATCTTGTCTATTCAGCCAGTGTATCCGTAGTAAGAATTTAAAGTAGTCAATTGTTTCAGATTTCTGAATATATTTTCAAATAAGTCTAACAAATTTGGCACGAACAAGCCCAAGTAATACCCCAGTAAAGTGGTAGAAACTATGGTTAACGATGATTACAATCTTCAAATCTCGAGTGAATTGGTTTCTTCTGGGCAAGCGTTCTCCATCGTAGACCGCATCGCGCTTAACATCAGGCGAGTTGGCGGTCAAACGCAAGCCTATTTCTGAATAATAAAAAAAACTTAACTAGAGGCTTCTATGAAGATTTGTACACTACACGAATATCCCTATCCAACATTTTCACTTATAACACTCGAAAAAATTAGAAAGTTTTGGAAATAATGTATTGCCGCGATATGATTTTTTCACGATGGCGTCAAAGCTCGATTCGGAGGTTATTAAATGTGGAATATTAATGAAATGAAGTCATCGTTGTAAAAAAAAAAATATGCTTTATTTAACAATACATTAATTTCTCTGCAGCGAATGAAACGGTCACTGATCATGAACGGCGTCTGAATTCATCCTATCACATAACACTTCAATAATATTATGAGTTGCGCTTACAGGTAATATAAATTTGTGTGGATATATGAGTCATCTCAAGTAACCATCGACTATCCGTTTGTTTGTAATTTTTGAGTCTTCTAGATTAGAACATACAAAGGCACTGCCATGACTGCCTTGTATAATTTTGTATAAGTCTCAAAAAAATTGGAATAAAAAAAAGTATTGCGTTCTTTGATATATCTTGGCAAAACAGTCAGAAAATTTTACTAATTTTTACCATGCTTATTTTTTATGATACTGGGTGACGAGACGAGCGAAGTCGCTCGCCTGATGGCTCTTCACGATTGCCCATAACATCTCAATCCCACTCAGAATTTTGAACTTCAACAGTTCAAAACCCTGGATGGCAATGCACTGCGCTCGTCACCCCGAGATATAAGATGTCACATCTCTGTGTGCCCTGTAATTTCGCTGGAAACATTGCCCTTCAATCCGGAACACAGTAGTGTTTGCACACTACTGCTTGGCGGTTGAATAACTGGCAAAGGTGTGGTACTTCCCCAGGCGGACCCCTGCAAAAGAGTCCTACCACTACAAAAACGCTTTTATTAGCTTCACTTGTAGTCGCAGTGTAATCAATATATTTTAACCTACTTAATATTTTTTTATATTTGAAACTTTGCAAGTAATTATATGTAATTCTGTTGACAATACAATAAGGTGGATATTATGTTGTAGCGCTAACGTTCGTGATTTAGGAGAAATTAGCAGATATACAGAAATACAAATGCGGGAAAGCGACTTTATTTTATACTATGTCGAAATTTTACACTATGTAGAGAAGAGAATAAGATGTTTTTTTTTTAAATTATAAGTATAATCATGGACACAAAAGTATCTGTACTTTTCCATACAGATATCAACACATTACTGACATTTGGACGTATGATTAGTACAATTTGTTTTTTATAGGCAATCATCTTATCATCGACACAAAGCCGATCGTCAGATGCCTGTGGCCCATAAAATATCCCATTTGCTTACAAATCCCGCACGATAACCCGCTCGCAGATAAAGTGTGAGATTATTACGTGCTGGGCGTGTGGAAGCACATTATTACAAGCTTTAAAAATTGGTTAAGAGGAACTGATTTTACGACCGGAACAAACTAACACATGGCATGTTAAATAAATACTAGTAAAAATTAGTTTTATTTATCCATACTAATATTATAAATGCGAAAGTAACTGTGTCTGTTTGCTACATAATCACGGCTAAACGGCTTAACCGATCTCGATAAAATTTTGCGAGGTAATAGTATGTATCATGAGGACGGACATAGACTTTTTTTTTCTGAAGAAATCGCGGACGTAGCCGCGTGTACAGCTAGTATTAAATAAATAATAGTAAGTTCTAACGTTAACCCAAGGACGGCCAGGTTATCATCTACTTGGGATCAGTCATCAAATTAATAAAATTTCATGCCTGGCAGTACTGGAAAAGTTCTGGACACCGCAACTACTGCGTACAAATGTTTTGTTTAAAATCGTTGGCGGTACTTACGTATCTTCATAACATTTCTATAGACATTCGTCATCTAGTCTACATGTGTTTGCGGACACTGCATAATGAAAGGTTTCAAGGCAATAGTGAATAGGTATCTTCTATGTCTGCGTGCTTCATCTTCGACCACATCGTCGCTTACCAACAGGCGAGTTGGTGGTCAAACGCGCACTTATTTGCCATAAAAAAAAGTTCGGAACGTCAGGAATTAAAATACACGCAATAATATATGTTAAAAGAGTTCGGTAAAATAAGTTAAAATTTCAATATATACTCGTATTAATCACGCTAACCCACAGATCTAAAAAAAAATTACATCCTAAATATATGCGATAACCTAAAATATCATTATACCTGTGTTATAAATATCATTCATTCTACCTGTTTTTTTTTATTTACCTATATTTAGTTTTTTTGTCATTTGTTCATAAATAATATATATTCCTATAAATAATTATCATAATCATACTCGTTAATATCCTATGTAATAATATTTGTAACATCATCCTAGACCCATAGATGGGAGAAGACGCTGGTTCTCGAAATACAGTGTAAACTAGTTCGAGATCCAGAGGCTTCACTATATTAAATGTACTGTTACTATAAGTTTAAATAAATAAATGATTGTAAATGATTGTTGATTGATTATAGGTAGGACCTGTCTGGCAGTAGCATAAATGTTTTATGGAAAACTGAATTTTTTTGCTGTGTTAAAGCTGGTTTGCGGGGAAAACGATGTGTATATTTCGCGTATGAATTGCTGATATTGCTGATATTCATCATCATTATCATCAGCCAGAAAACGTCCACTGCTGAACATAGGCCTCGCTCTTTAACCTCCACACTGAACGAAATCTTGCCATCCGTATTCACTGGTTGCCTGCGCCTCTCACAACGTCGTCGGCTGCTGATATTGGTGTATTGTAACTACAGATAATCCCGTGAACGTGGTGCATGTAACTGCGCCGAAATATCGGAAGCTCCTTCCACAACCTTACCACGGTATATATCCCGTAAATAATCAAATAACTTTACTGATAAACCATTCTGCATTATGTCTAAATTTGGGTAGCAGTTTGTTAAACGTAGCGCAATGGCAATCCAGCTGAACGCTGTTCAGCTGTTTTACACAACGGAACTGTTTTGTAAAATAGCTAGTGGTTTTGTAACACAGCTAATTCGGCAATCCATCTGCAACATATAGGTACATGTATGATGTACTTATTGTTCTGTCTAGTTGTATTTTTCCCCCAACAAATAAAGAATTGTCTATTTGTCTGTCGTAAAGTACTTTTAAAACAAAGCTAGCCTATTACCGTCTCCACAAAAGTTCGTCAATGTGGGAAGCATAAATCGCTACAATTCCAGTTCTAGTTACGTAAGTCCGGCAGGTAGAATAAAATCGCGATGCTGTTTGGCGAATTCCGAACAACAACACTTACGGCTAAATGCGTTGCAGCCACCGCCATTATGGCAAAAATTTACACGTTTGCCGTAGTACGGTGGAATTACGTAAAAGCCGAAATACAGTTTTCTTTCTCGAGAATTGCGGCCAAATATCTTCCTGTTAATATTAAAGTTTCTTCTCTTTCACCAGTGGTAACACACAAGTAACTTTTAACCAACGCAAAAAGAGGGGTTTTAGGTATAAGTTTATCGTTATACTCATCTTAATGAACAACTTTTAGTATGTCCATAAAGTTTTTTTTTTTTTTTTAACGCGAATAAGTCCGCGTTTGACCACCAACTCGCTTGTTGGTAAGCGACGATGTGGTCGAAGATGAAGCACGCAGACTTAGAAGATACCTATTCACTCTCGCCTAAATACAATGACCTTCTTTCAGCTTAGGCCTATTGTTCTGTAGGTATTATTCTGTACTTCAAGACATTTATGTAGGCATCTATGTATAGCCCGGCATTTAATTTTAATTCAATGTTTTTACCAGATCTTGAGAAATACATTTTTACTATGTATTGCTTACTTATCCTCAACTCACTTAAAACTTTCAACTCACTTAAAACTTTCTGTACCTACAGAAAGTTTTATATATGTCAGGTAGAATAAGGGTGGCCAACTACATTTATTGTTTATTCAGTGGCTTACTTATTTTTTTAACGCGATGACTTTGTCTTTAACCACCAACTCGCCTGTAAGTAAGCGAGGATGTGGTCGAAGAAGAAGCACGCAGACTTAGAAGATACCTATTCACTCTGGCCTTGAAAAGGGGTTGATTATTATTTTTATAGTGTTTATTTATCCATAATACTGTTCATTTTCCTTCTCCCACCTTAATATACTTTATTTTTTGTGCAAAAAGTTGGCAACCCAAGGTAGAAGAGATAAGATGCAACCCGACAGAAGTGGAGACGACGAAGCGGCGGCGCCGCCGGGAAACGCGCAAATCCAATAACGCCTGCACTCGACACGTTTGCTTCTTCGCCTTTACCTTAACACACCCACCCTCTAGCAATAAAGCCGAGGTCACACAGCACGCCTACAAATCAACTAGAAATATTACAATAAGAGTGATGGTGGCCGAGCGGTAGCATGAATGCTTTACAGGCTGACGTTACCCGGGTCGATCCTCGGCCCTGCATCGATTACTTATTTAGTACTTAGGTAAATTATGTGCAGTTTCGATGTCATTGCTCAACAACGGTGAAGGAAAACACTGTGAGGAAACCGGTATATCCAAAAATCTCAAAAGTTCAAAGAAATAAATGAGATTCGCCAACATGCACTGGGCCTAGTGTATGTTGACTGGGAGGACCCAGGCATAAGATATATTTATAGAGAGAGAGAGAGAGAGGACGGGCCCCAATAGATTAGGCCCATCTTATCCACTTAGACAAATAACCTAATAATTACCAGCACAGAACTCGTTCACTTTAAGCGATTACGAGAAATTGTAATAATGGATTATAAATGGATGAACGGAATGGGTAAATGGATTAGGGCCCATTCTGTATCACAGCGGTATGCTGAAATGATGATGATTTTAAAGTATGAAAATGCGGGTAAAAGGTAGATTAGGTTTCGATATCGATTTTTTCCACCGGGAAGAAAATCCCTTCCCAGGATAAAATTTCCCATCCTAGGATAAACCATCCCTGGTAATTTTTTTCTTTCGGGGGGATCCCATCCCGGAATTCCCATGTCGGGATAAAAAATTCCGGGATAAACCTTCCCGGGAAAAAAAACCTATCCCGGGATAAACAATTTGCGACCCCTACTTCTATACCAATATTTGAATGGAATTTGTAATTGATAGTACAATTTCTGACGAAACAAAAATCTGACGAAATGAAAATAAAGGCTTTGTACTTGACACTGGCTAAATAGACGATGAAAATATCTGGAGTCAATATCTTAATAAAGAAAGTTGCAATAGATCTTTAAGAAAAGAAGGTTTATTTTGAAGTAAATTTTCTTGGTTTAGATCGCCCGCATGATTGCTTCGAACTTTACAAAAGGTTCAGGTTATTTAACTTACTATAGTATTTGTAAAAAAAAAAAAAATTTTTGAGCTGAGCTGAGCCTCGCGGTTTCACCCGTGGCCAATAAATCGTATTTTATTGCGGGTTAAACAATTCTATACCTATTACTCTCCGGACTTTCAACTAGCTTTATGTAAATAGTGTCTAGCGTCGTTCCATTGATCTCTTCCTACGTGGAAGATGAACAAACAAACACACTTTCGCATTATTATAATAGTATGCTAAATAAATCATAATAAAAGCTAAACGCTTCCTGAATAGGCTTACGTTGTTACCCTGGCTTTACACTTCCATACTCGTCCCTACACACACTCATGTACACAAACACCACCGAGTCTTGTGGCGGGAAACACAATCTAGGCCAATATGAATAACAAGGTCAACCTTATATTACCGGGGAATGTTGTGGAATAATTTCATGAGACTTTCTTTGCATTGTTTGCTAACCTGAAATGATAGCCTGATTTTAATCACTTTCCTAGGAGAATACTTAAGCATTAACTTTTATCGGACGCGATGAATAATTGTTTCAATGGTACCAACTCAATGCGTCATTTTTAAGAGCAAACTTAAGTTTTCGCGCATTATGTAGGTAAACTTTTTCAGGTAACTTTGCGCGCAACTAGTATACGATTAAACTTAAGATATAATGTGTGACAGTGTCTAGATAAGCAGCGGAAAGCGACTTGTGCATTAAGGGCCTTACTTAAAAACATTACTCAAGTTGACATACGCTTAAATATGCTCCGTCTTGTTTTCGTGTGTGACGATTGCCGTCAGCGAGAAGTTGAGAGAGCATTTTAAAACATAGATCAACTTGAGTAACGTTTTTAAGTAAGGCCCCTCATCTTCTACACACCAATCATGTGTCAGCAAAACAGGGTATGAGCTGCGCATGAGCAACACAATACCGATTACACCGCAGCAGGCGCAGCGTCGTGTAGCTACAGCACGTTCCGTTGTATAACTATGGATATAATTATGTTCTTAAAGTCTAGGCCATCTTCAGTATTCTAGCTTTTGTTACTATAACGGTGTGCACATGTGCACGCATCTCAGTTGCACTGCTTTGTACTGCCGCTGCACAGCGCAGCATATGAACTGAGCAGTGCAGCCGTAAGGCAGTTCATACACGAGGATACGCTCATATTTGGCGTATAAAGTTTCTTGTATTACTTATACGTGGTCTTGTGCTAAAGTGTGCTGCTGCCGTCACGCCCTTGGACTAAGATTTTAAACTGAATTGCGTGAACAGTGGTCTTAGTACGAGCACTTTCAAAAAACTTATCGTTACGTAAACGATAGCAAAATGTATGAAAAATTCAGTTTCCTTTCATATCCGATAGAGGTGCTGTTCAATTTTTCATACATTTTGCTAGCGTTTACGTAACGATAACTTTTTCGAAAGTGCTCGTACTAAGGCCACTGATCTTTTCGACAACGTAGCCACGTGTAGTTATAGCTATTTTCTCGCTTTGCATCTCACCGGGTCGCATCGCCTCGCGTTCCCACATTCATCGCTCGAACAAGCGTAATATTAATGTGGAAGTGTCATTAATATTTATTCGAATAAACACCAGCAAAACTGCTCTCCCCATATTTCAATGGCAACCTCCTGGCATTAATTAGAGTCGTTGTTGTGTAGCAAGTTACCGGCTCCGCGGGAATTACCCCGAACGATATTAATTAGACAACGTCTCTAGGTATTTTTGTCGGCGAGTAATTTATGCGGCAGTTAAACAAATTAACGTGTAGTTAGCGCCTACGCGGCGGATGCGCCGGCCGGGGGAACGTTACGCAAAAACAACAACTTGGCACGCCATTGCGAATGAATTTATTCCTTATCTCCTACTTTTCTTCCTTAAGAAAACAAAAAATTGCTTTTCCTAACAATTTAAGGCTTCCAAGTTGGTAGAGGAAAAATAAGCAGTCATAAACATGCCACCATCAAGGCTTCTTCAAAAACCGGAAAACGGTCCCTACACGTAACATTCCCTGAAGTACGGTCAAATAACTGAAAATTCGATAAACCCTGTCTTCAAAGACATTCCAATATAAGTTATTTCTTTTCCAAGTAGATCAAAAAGAGGGAATTGCCTCAATATCCTGAACTACAGCCGTACCTGTCGCCCCCACTCCCACGACGGAAATCGGAAATCATTCCATATCGAATTGAAAGCGGCGGTTCCGCGAAATAAAACTATAGCCGTTACGTTTTATATGAATCACAGGCCACACCACGGCGTTTTTCTCTACACCACGCCACCCCACACTACGCCATGCGGCGGCAGTGTGCAAACTACAGAGGGAAAAGAAAATGGATGCAATTTATGTCGTCTGCTGTAGGGCGACGGGATCGCTGCGGGATGCGCCGGAACCCGGTTCGAGCTTTACGGCGCTTGTTACGAAAGCGATAAGGTTTGATTCCGCACGTCTTGGTGGTAAATGGGCTATGGTAGTATTAGGCGGATTTAGTGGAAAACACGGAGACGTCGTGACGCAGCGCTACATGGAGCCAATAGCGCTGCAAGTTTATTTTTATGTGAGTTGTGGCGAGAAGCGGCGCTGCGGGATGGGAGTAGGCTGCGGTTAAACTCAATGGAAGGTGAGGTTTTTTGTGTCGTTTTTCTGATAAACACCGACTGTTTGTCGATTGACAGTCCAAGTGCATTGTGGCTATTCGTCAGGCACTCACATGACTTGCAACTAGGGTTACCATCCACCATCCATCGGGATTTTTAGACCGGAGTTTGTTTGGCATTGTAATTTGTCGGCTTTTTTATCTTGGGTGATGTAATACGAGTAAATCTTGATTAACGTTTCCCTATAAAAACACAAAACAAAAACATCTTCAAAAAAATTATCAACAACTAAAATTTCCGGACTTTTCTCCAATTGTAGCATTTTTTTTAGGCTTTTTTGTCCTATGTATGTAATTTTTCTGTGAACAATATAGATTTTATCTATAAAGTCACCAATGTATTTGTGATGCCGCTGGTGTTACAGATGGTCTGGTGGTGATGTTTATAAGCGGCGGAGAATGCTTACCATCAGGCAGTTACGGTATAAAAAACTTATATAAGCAGCATCAAAAGCGCTAGACAATAAAGGACAGCTTGTGGGATAGTTTAAACTCTGCGATTTTAATTTTCAAGATGGCAAAGGACAACTTGCAGGACGGTTTAAACTCGGCAATATATCACGCGTCGCCGACAGGAGATGGCCATTAGTTAGAAACTTGCGACAGTGGAACTAGAAGTACAGGTGTTTTAATAAACGCTTCCACTTCGCTACCAAGCTACATTTGTGTTGCATTTTGCAGTCTCGCCGCTGAGACTTAGGTATCTAGAAAGGAGTAAAAGGAAAAATAGCTGCAAAACACGCCTTCTTGAGGAGATAAGGTATACAATATCAGCTATATGATTTTATGTTTTCATAAACTAGCAGCTCCCCGCGGTATTACTCGCTATTTTCAGAAACTGTTTTCGAAACCGGAATTGGATAGAAACCCGGATTAAAAATCTAAGATTAACTTAACATACTTTTTAACTTGAACTTTTTTTTAATAATAGTATTGTGCTTCACGCTCTTCTCGTCTTATGATGATCTCGATGATTACTTAATTAAATATTAAATAAATAAATAAATAAATAAATAAATATCTGGGACATTATTGCACACACGGTCATCTGACCCCAAACTAAGCAAAGCTTGTAATATGGCTGCCAGAGACTGATATACATACATATATATTTTTAAATACATACTTAAATAGATATTAACACCCAGACATAGAACAAACACAAATGTTCATCACACAAATGTTTGTCCTAGATGGGAATCGAACCCACACCCCCAAGCACAGAAAGTAGGATCACTACCAACTGAGCCACCGAGGCAGTCGATATTTCTTTTACCTGTAGAATATTAATCAATCATAGCTACCTTGACATAAAAACTCATATGATTAAATACTTATATGACTCATGTTAAAGTTTTTATGGAAGCTTAATATCGCAATTGCACATAATTTTTAGGGTTCCGTACCTAAAAGGTAAAACTCCGCTGTTCGTCTGTCTGTTCTGTCACCAAGCTGTATCTCATGAACCGTGATAGACAGTTGAAATTTTCATAGATGATGTATTTCTGTTGCCGCTATAACAACAAATACTAAAAAAGAGAATAAAATAAATATTTATGGTGGCTCCCATACAACAAACGTGATTTTTCGCTCGTTTTTGTTCGATATTGATAACGGTAAGAGGAACACGCTTGAAATATTCACAGAATATTTAGTTATACTTATATTTACTTTAAAAATAAATAATTATATTAAAATAAAACAAATATTTAAGGGAGGCAATACAACATACAACAAACGTGATTTTTTGCCGTTTTTATAGATAATGGTAAGGAACCTTTCGTGCGCGAGTCCGACTTGCAATTAGCCGGTTTAATTTTTTTGCTACTAAATAAGTCATTAATGTAGGGCTGATGATCGAACATGTATTTTAAGATGTGTTATTTAAGACAAAAAAACATATTAGTTAAGTAAAGTTAAATGATTATTTACGGGATATTTACCTTGGTAAGGTTGTGGAAGGAGCTCCCGATATTTCGGCGCAGTTACATGCACCATGTTCACAGGAAGACATTCACGGGATATTAGTTAAGGTCTGCATGCATATGTCGCTATAAACAAATTGAGTATTGAGACTATTGAGTATATTGATGATTGATGAGACCGGGTGTCGTCCGATTGTAAAGCTCACATGCTACTGCTCACCTGCCATTGCTCTTACGCACCTACTCTTGACGTACTAGCATGGTATATAAAGGTCTGTGATCTGTACCTATTCGTCAAACAGCGTCATATTTACAAGAGACATATCGTATTCTACACGGGACGCTTGAACCCTGCCTCGAGACAGAATCGCACAGGTATTGTAAATGCGAGATCGTGTTTGTTGTTTTGTTCTTTTTGTCATAAAAATTGAGGTAATAGATACTCTACTTATTCGAAATTGTTTGTAGTGATTTTATTGTAGCCACGAATCGGCAGTCTTTCAAAAATATGAAAAAAAATGGCTTATCATTAAGTTTTTTTTATTTTTATTTATTATTGTGAATATATGGAAAAACGATAGGTGTTTTAGCCTGAAATAAATGAATTTTACTTTGAATAGAAGGACGAACAAACAAGTATACTTTTTCGCCATACAAAATATATGGATACTGTAGCCCGATCAGCAGGTGAAGCCGCAAGGTGCAGCTTTTAGTACCAACCTCGAGTCTCAATCGCTGCGATATATTGCGCACGTGACCGATCCACAAACGAAGCTAAAATACTCAATATAGACAGCCAATACACAGCCAGGCGCGATTGTGTAAACTAAAAAACCCTTATAAATAGAAATGAGTTTCTTGTTACACATACGGCATTTGCCCGCCATATTACGACGTGTTTTCATTGAGTGCTTAGAAAAATGTTTGCTTTTGGCAAATGTTCGCGTGCTCTATAAACGAAGACGTGACTCTAATAAACAATAAACAAATTTTATTTCGGTAGGAATATCAACCTTTAAAACAATCTTATTGACAATACCCATACAGCCAGCTTATACTGCATACTCGTTTTTTGTGCAATGTAGGTATATTTGAGACAAGTATTATTAGTAGTATTTTTAGTAGTATTTGTTTTTAATAAGTACCGTGAAATAGTTGTCTAATTAAATCCAACATAGGGTTTAAGACAACTTACTAACATGAAAAGTAATAAATAGATTATGAAATTAAAATATTATTAATAAAATAAAATATGTTCGATTTTAGACATCCGACACATTGAATTTGTAGTAAAATCATTTGATTTTTTTATATTATTCTCAGCAACCTTTTCATTTGATACCCATGGGGGTGCATAAAAAATAACTGGTCCACCATCTTTTGGAGTCCGCCATATTGGATTTAGAATAATCATCATTATCAGCCATAAGACGTCCACTGCTGAACATAGGCCTCCCCCTTTAACCTCCACACTGAACGACAACCTGCCATCTGCATCCACTAGATGCCCGCGGCTCTCACGATGTCGTCGATCCATCTAGTGGGAGGCCTACCTACGCTCCATCTTCTGGTCCGGTGGATTTAGAATAATGTCACTTAACTAATCCAAACTAAACGTGTTTGTAAGCAAAATTTCAGCTCAATCTATTGCAGATCACTGTTTTCAGTTCAGTTGCAAGATTTTACCGATACTAACAAGGAAAGTTAAATAAAAGCTAGTAAAAACAAGCTACGCCGCTTTACGTTTAAACGATTTAATATCACACACACACACACATACGCACACACACACACACACACACACACACACACACACACACACACGCATTATCAGCCATCAATGTCCACAGCTGAACAAGGCCTCCCTCTCAGAAGGGTTGCCATAATCCCCACACTTGACAAGCGGCTTGGGGATTTGAAATCGCGTATTCATAATCTTGAAGTAAGTACACTGGGTCGTTTCTTGTGTCGGAAAAAATTGTTCATATTAATATTCACTTCTCTATGACGTGATACAAATACAAGTAATATATCAAAGCAAGTAATGCGTAGATGCGATCCTCCTTTGTAACGGGACGTGACTTTCCGATGCCATTGGCAGCAACTCATTACAGCGTTTGCGTCATACTCGCACAAAGGCGAGGTTATAGCACTTTGTAACATCCCATACTTTTAACCCGACTACCGAAGAGGGTTTTGACAGAACAATATGTTTATAATGTTTTTAGGCATGGGTTTGACCACAATCTCGCCTGATAGGAAGCAATGAAGCGGTCAAAGATGTAGCACGGTTACATAGGAAATACCTATTCACTTTGTTTAACAACCTCAAATTATACGCTTCTTGAAATAGGGACCTCTTTACATGTAAAGAGTTTCACAACTCTGCTGTTTTGATCAATAAGGTGGATTGGAGGGTAATGTTTTTCGACTGTGTGTAAGTATGTGTGTGAAACTAGAAGTTACTTTGCGGATGTTTATTTTCAAAACCGTATTTTATATCAATCTCAATTCATTAAGAAACAGGAGGTATATATTTATTTTTAATCTCGCAAAAATAAAAATTACTAAGTGGACTTCGGTTGAAAGTTCTAAAAGTTCTAGGCAAAGGAGGCAAAGTAATTAAATCTCTTGCAACATTTATAAAGCATCCGCCGCCGTATGGTTTAAAGTTTAGAATTCGTTGGACATTCGTTTACTTTCGAGATTGAGTTTTGTAGTTTACAGCGGACGGAATGCACAACTGTAGAATAATAAGTGACCTTAAATTAAGCTTGATAATATAAAAGCAGTTAAGTATATTATCCTAAATTTTAATTATATTTTAGGTAGATATTTTACCTTAAAAGTGTTTAACTGCTAAGCGTTTTATTTTTCCACAAATCTCCCTGTAGCATACATATTAAGACAGAAGAAATATGAAAAAGAAATATAGTTGGGTAAAAATCTTATAAGTAAGGATATGCTCATCTTAACCCTGCTCTGATTTGTCTAGTACTTAAAATAAATTAAGTTTAAGAAATCTAAAACACACGCTTATAGTGTTCGTTAAATAGTTTAACAAATGACAAAGCCCTCTAGCAGAAAGACGCCAAACATAGGTCGCTACGTGCGCAGTTTGTTTGACGCCTTTCCCAATAGATGGCTCTGTCAGTATTCACACCATTAAAGAGAATCATTTTCCACCACTTGATCCTCATTAAATCAATTCTATGGTTCCAAATTATTACATTGTCACCCGAACTATACATGTATTCGCAGTTTCAAATCAATATGACAATTAGAAGTAGTTATTTATCGACTTCCAAAATTAAGTTACTAAAGTAAAGCTTGTCTACACTAATATTATAAAGAGGAAAGATTTGTACCTATTTTTGTATGTTTGTATGTTTGTAATGAATAGGCTCCGAAACTACTGAACCGATTTGAAAAATTCTTTCACTGTTGGGAAGCTACACTATCCCCGGGTGACATAGGCTATATTATATTTTGTAGCGAGGCCGAAGGCCGAGCTTACACTCGTGCGAAGCCGGGGCGGACGGCTAGTTAAAAATAAAGCTATCAGTCGAAATCTCTGCTAACTACGTCGCATTGCTCTCAAATACTACGACTGCTACGCAACACAATAGACTGGATTCACACTGATGTCAAATAGGTAGACATGTTGACACTGCTGAGTTGGTACCATTCAACAGTTCCGTTGGCCTGGTTCTAACGATGTAATACGTAGTCTATGGGTCAGTCTTGGCCTGTGTTGGAGAATAAAACAATCTGGCTGTGACATTACTTCAAACAAAAATCATTCCTGTGTGAATTTATCGAAACGTTTGATAAATTTGAGTTTTTTTTTTTATGATACTGTGTGACGAGACGAGCGAAGTCGCTCGGCTGATAGCTCTTCACGCTTGCCCATAACAGCTCAACGCCACTCAGAATTTTGAACTTCAACAGTTCAAAACCCTGGATGGCAATGCACTGCGCTCGCCACCCCGAGATATAAGATGTCAAATCTCTGTGTGCCCTGTAATTTCGCTGGAAACATTGCCCTTCAATCCGGAACACAGTAGTGTTTGCACACTACTGCTTGGCAGTTGAATAACTGGAAAAGGTGCGGTACTTCCCCAGGTGGACCCCTGGAAAAGAGTCCTACCACTACAAAAATATTGCAGTATTTTTTTCACTTTTGACAATTATTTAACAAAGTACGTAGTAAATTTTGTGCGGAATTCAGCAGAGTCCGTGGCAATAAGCATCCATTAAACATTTCTGTGATGCCAATGAAGAAAGGCTTGTATAATATTTTCTACAAAAGTTGAGATATTCACGTAAAACCTACATAAATATTTTTAGGTAATTTCACATTTCATTAAATTGTGTTGCTACGCACAACAAAACTACAACATTTACAATAAACAACTACTAACATTTTCAGATGGATATGGCCAGTATAAAAATCTCAAGACACCATCTAGACATAGCCATCATGAAAGGTTGACTATTTTTCGTTTGAAAATATTCTAACATAATTAATAGCAAAACGCAATCATTTTATATGGGAAGAAATAAATAAAGTTCTAACAAGGTAGTATGTTTGCAAAGCGCATTGTTTTCACTGCTCCTTACCCCACCCCCATGGCGCCGTTCACTTCAAACAGTAACAAACAAACTATAAAAATTTGATACCTATTCAATAACTCCGTCGCGTAGAACCGAGCGGGCGACGGCGACTTTTAAAACATGATAGATCGCACTTCCCGCGCTAGTGGCGCCCTCTCGACTGATTTAGCGACTGGCTGTCGCACGCTGTTTCACCCACAATTTTATAGTTATCCTGTATTTCGGGATAAACTGTAATCTAATATCTAATAATATCTATATATCTATATAAATATTATAAAGGCGAAAGTTTGTAAGTATGGATGTATGGATGTTTGTTACTCTTTCACGTAAAAACTACTGAATGGATTTGGATGAAATTTGAAATATACATTGCTTATGTCCTGGATTAACACATAGGCTACTTTTCATCATCATCATCACCGATTTTCATCACCACGCGGGTGAAACCGCGGGGCGCAGCTAGTCTATAATAAACGCGAAATACTACTCACTCATTCAATGAACTCATCACGAAGTCTCAAAAATTGCTTGTCGTACGAAGTTGAAATTCGCCAAATAGATTCCTTATGGGGTTAGGACAGAATTTTGTGAAAAATCCGAATTAAGAATGGCAAAAGGGGTTTCAAAGTTCGTATGAAAGTCTGCGCGTACTAAGTTAAAAGCAAGAAGTGTTTCCCTTACACAAGAAGTGTTTGACTGCCCGGTGGCTCAGTTGGTAGTGAACCTACCTTCTGGGCTAGGGGGCGTGGGTTCGATTCCCATCTAGGACAAACATTTTGTGTGATGAACATATGTGTTTGTTCTATGTCTGGGTGTTAATATCTATTTAAGTATGTACGATATTTAAAAATATATATGTATGTATATCAGTCTCTGGCTGCCATATTACAAGCTTTGCTTAGTTTGGGGTCAGATGACCATGTGTGCAATAAAGTCCCAGATATTTATTATTTACACCCAGTACATTTGGAAAAATTTGGTACGTAAATCTAGGATAAAAACTATCTGCACCACCTCCAAAAATTTGGTGACAGATTTTATGTTGAAATTGAAATTTGGTGACAGATTTTATATCTAACATAAAATCTGTCTCCAAAATTTAGGTGCAGATAGTTTTTATCCTAGATTTACGTACCAAATTTTTCCCTTACGAATTTTTTCATTCTTACACACCTACATTCATACAAACTTTCATATTTTTTATATATATTAGAGAAATAGTGTGATTTATCGTCGGATGCTACCACTTGCTTCGCCCTACCCCACTCTCCCCATGAATAATGGAAGCTGTTTCAGTTTAAAGTGCACCCTGATTGGAACAAGCATCGACAAAGAACTATTGAACACGATATTAGCAAAAAAGTGCAAGTCACGCATCTATATTACTTCTGTAGTTCCGATAAAATGGCAGATGCGTACTTCTTCCACAACCTCATTTCCAACAAAATTGAGTGTAGCGATTGAAGTGGCAACTGGACAGTGACGTAAGCATATATGTGTCATACCAGGAATGCCAGACCTTGTTTTATTGGAATTGTCTTATTGAATTTCTATTGTTTGTTGTTTTATTGGAATGACTTCACTTGTTTTATTAGATCATGGATATACCTAGATGTTGCACTAACTTTGCAATATTCATCTTGCATACAAAACATAGTCCATGACCATTTCGGAGCGCGACCAAAGAGTATATTTATACGGAGATGCAAGACAGTGCGCAAACTTCAAATATTGCTTGTACGTATCAGCGAGAAACTTATGTCGAGCGTAGCATATATTCCAACTCCTACGACGTAGCAAGTGCTACGCCGTAGCGACTGCTACGAGGACTACAAAAGTCTAAGAGTCTATTATGCGCTCTCATTTCTCGAAGCAAATTACGCGTACATGTAGTTTGCATAATGTCTATCTTTTTCCAAATCGTTCCTTGCTATTCCAGCATATAATTTTCTGCAGCAAACACGCTAATTTCAATTTTAAGTTCAGGGCATAAGAAGTGAATTCGTGTAAAGGGAAAAACTGCTGATGGTATATTTCTTCCGTTCAGTTTAACTTTTAACGCTCAGTGAGTGCGAGGCGGCTGTTTGCGGGGAACACTTGAATAGTGCGAATAAGTCATTCTACTATTTTCAAAATAGGGGAGCGTAAGTGGAAGGGAGCTTTCCGCTTCATAATGCATCAAGATAGTATCTACATTTTAATTCAGTTGCGATGGTGTTTAGCAGCGTAAAACTTTTGCGATTAAAAAAAACAAGCTGGTTTCTTTATCAACACACCACATGACACTAATATTAATTATCCGAAAGTTTCATGTGTACACACGCAATGTAAGTTTGTTCCCAATTAATTCCATAACAGCTGAACTGATTTGCATGAAATTTGGTATAAATGTAGTTTAGACTTTGGACTAACATATAGAAGTCATTATCAAAGTACTTTGCTATGAACCAATAATCACAATTTAATTTTTAAAAATATTAGTTGAAGCCGCATTTCCGATGCACTCCGGAAAGTGGTTGTACAAATGCGTATCACTGTCTTTACACACTTTGCGAGTGTGTGAGCAGTTGTTTTCAATTTGTCCTGACGTCTAACCCTAAGATAATTATTGACTTAAATTTGACTTTAATAAACGTAAAACAACTTCAAAATTGTATTATACCTATTGATGCAATAATGGTAAAGTAAGTAAGTAAAAGCATTTTTTTGTAAATAATATTTCGTAAGTTATATCTTTATTTCCATATTAGCTGCGCCCTGCGGTTTTAGTTAGTAACCCGCTATTCTACAAGGAACTGTAATTTGTTTCTCAAAAGAGCTATCTCAAAGACTATGTTTTAATCCAGAGTATAACCTATCTTCATAACAAATTTCATTCAAATCTATTTAGCTGTTTTGGCGTTGAGTGCGGACAAACATACGAACTCTCGCATTTTTCAAACTAGCAGGTTCCTGCAGTTTCACTCTACTATCCTACAGGAATTACCCTTTTCCAGGGTGTGAAATATCTCCATACCAAATTTCATCCAAATCCGTTCAGCTCTTACAGATTTGAGTATGGACAACAAGAGACACGGTATATAAGGTTGGTGCGGCAACCAATTCAGCGGTGCAGCACAAACGGAGCAAATATGTTAACCTCAGTTGATAGTGGTCACATATTTGAGCAGTTTTGGGTCGAGCCATTAGTCCATTATTGGGGACCGGGAGCTCACCTCATTTTCAAAAATCTTACAGAGCGAATGTGCGACGCGTGGTCAAAATGCTGACAAGTTTCTGGCACAACGAATAAGCCATTTAGCGTGATAATGTCGTCAGCATGATGGATATGCTACCAACTAATAGTGTGCTTGGCCGACGACATTGTGAGATTCGCGAGCATCCAGTGGATGCAGATGGCAGGATGTCGTTCAGTGTGAAGTTTAAAGGGGGAGGCCTATGTTCAGCAGTGGACGTCTTCTGGCTGATGATGATGAATAGTGGGCTTGACCATTTGGATCGTCTTTAGAACTTCAACGGTCTATGGACAGTCTGTTTCTGTAGGTTTAGTATTAGCTTGTATTTTGTTTAGTTAATTAACACACTTGCCAGTTTAAAACACACATACTTAGGTACACACAAATTTTCACATTTCTAAAATTACTCTGATAGTGTGAAAATTGGGTTACGTACAGCAGTAAGCTTGGCCCTGATTCTGGGAATTCTGGAATTGCGCGGGTTTTAAGCCAAAATCCTTGAAAGTATTGCGGATCGTAAATAACGTCGTTAGTGGCTTTACTTAGCTTTAGATACAAGACAAAATAACCATGTCTATTCCATTATAGTGGAATTACATAAACTATTTCATTACCTTTGTAGATATATTAAATTGGATAAATCTCGTGTTGGCTGGTATAGAGCTTCTTTGATCACAAAGCTCACGAAACTTGGTTTCTATTTTATGTATTTACTTTGAATATCTAGTCCAATTATAAAAGTATCTAATTCTATTTGACAGTAATTCGAATTTGGCGTTAGTGACAACAGGCATTATTCTATCTTGATTATAAATTATTAATAAATAAATAAAACTTTACAAGCTTTTCGTATTCTTCTTAGCAAACTCTTTCATTATTTTATACCCATATCAAGAAGGTAGATATAGCCAGCTTCCGACTCCGTCTCATCAGGAACCTGGTCATCACCAAAGTGCTTGGGAAGACAAATCCAACGAACCCAAATTCGACGGGGTTACGTTTCATTTAGGAGTTCTTATGGCCACCTTCTGTCTTCATCACCATACCACCTCGATGTTACCATCATATTTCATTGTCACCGAATTTACATAAGTATGCCAAACTTCAGCTCAATAACTGGTTTAAAATTCAGTTGCAAGATTTGTCCCACACATAGATTTTTTTCCTTTTTTTTTCTAAATAAAGTTGAAGAAAGGCATGTAATAAAAGAGTTTTTACAGTTTGACACTAACGTGAGAGAGGGGCTGATAATTAGCATGAAAGTCTACGTGTAAGAATTCAAACAGTAACCACTAAATAATTATGTCATAAGGCAATCCAAGGTCACATAACATACGCAAAACATTACGTAATTTCAGATAACCATCAGCATGAATAATATTCGGCGGAGTATGCGCAATTCGATCGCGGCTGAGTTACCGTCGATTCCCTAATTTTATTTCATGACGTCATAAAATTATCTTATTACACGATATCTACAGCACTTACGGCAGCCGCGATCCCTTAATACTCAGCAATAATTTTACGAGCGCCCTTGCCTTTTTACTACTTATGACCCTTCAGCGCAAACCCCCGTTATGTCCAATTTAACCTGCCATAAATTTAACCTTTAATTTAACTTCTCTGCTTAACACTGGCGATTCTAATCTCTCGATTAAAATACACTTATCTATACTCGTTTAGCCGAAGTCAAGATCCGCAAACGGTTCTGTCACTTCAGGCGGTTTCAGCAATTTAAGTTTATGTCATAATAAATAACGAGTTTGCTTAATATTCGTAATAGCTTGAAGTATCTAAGTCAGATTTAATGGGGCGATGCTTTGCATACACTGCGACACGGGTTAAAATGAATGTGGTCATAACTGGAACAGCAGTCGTCTTATTGTTAACCGACTATACAAAAAAGTTCTCAATTCGACTGTTTTTTGTGTATGTTACGGGATATCCTCGTTTATAGTGAACCGATTTTAATATTGTTTATTTATTTTAATCTTCTATATAAATATTAATCTCGTGTCACGGTATTTGTGGTCGCACTCGTTCGAAACGGCTCGACCGATTTTAATGAATTTTTGAAGTGAAAACTTCTTAAGGCGCGTTGAGCACTGTTGGGTGAAAAAAAAAAATGAGAAAATAATATAATAATAAAAAACTTACTTAATTTTCTCACATGCCTTATGACTGATGTGTTTTGTTATGTATATTTGGTAGGTATAAGAATAGGTCGTAAAGTATTTTTCATCATTATCCTTATCCTTATTCACATTTATTATACAGGATGTTGTGTTAGTCATGTCTGGATGTTATTCGGTACGATGAGTGGTTCTATTTAAACCATTATTTGTATCATATTTTTAAGGCTGTTGTTTTACTTTGACGAATTAATCAAAAACATATCTCGTTAAATAAATATCAAATGAATAGTTAAATAGGCAATATTACAGTATAGCTAAGTTTAAATGCAAGAAGCTTTAAAAACTGTTGTCATCAGCATGATATTACAGATAAAATTATAGTTGCTCCAAGCAGAGTTCGCTGTGTTATCAGTTTTTAAAAGTTATTTTGTTTTAAGGGAAATTTTGATTTGAATTATAAACATGAAATGATAATTACTCTTTGATGGTTAATGCATGGTTCTTTATGATTTCGTTTGATTGCATTCGTGGACCTCTATGCCCCTCGTGCGTTGGGCACGATTTATCTACACAACACAGTGTATAAGCAATGTTTCACTGTAACCATGCCGGCTTTCATAAGTGATGTGTATCAAGTGGCGTGGCGTGGCGTGGCGTGGCGTGGCGCGGCGTGTCGTGGGGGAACACTAATGCGTGTTTATACACACGTGTGTTTACACGAAGACGTCACTCGAAGACAGGTGAAGTAATTGTGAATGACCACACGTCTTTGCTTAGAATGAACAAGCCTTATTTGTGCTGTCAAACATATTTTTAAATCTTATATAAAAGGCGATGTCTGTATGTGTATGGGTGTGTGTGTATGAATGTGTGTATATAGGTATGTATGTATGTATGTATGTAGGTATGTATGTATGTGTGTATGTAAGTATGTAGGTATGCATGTATGTATGTATGTGCGTATGTATGTATTTATGTGCGTATGAAATTATGAATGTATGTCAGCTGATATTTATTTCACGATATCAGTGTTTGGCCAATTAATTATGAGTATAAACGTATAAACGGACCTCTTTCCACTTAATATACATTTTTTGCGTAACCCTGTTACTGAAAAATAAAGTTACCGGTTGCATTCTTTTTGATAATTCAAAAAAGTTGAACTTTTTATTTAAATCGCTTTGATTGCTTTTTTACCCATCTCTCACCTCAGCACCACCCTGTATTGGCTAAATGGTGAATGGTTCTGGTGCGGGACGATCAGCGATCGAGGAAACTAGATAAAAGTGAATCGGTTTCTTCTAAGCAAGCGTGATCCATCGTAGGTTGCATCATCGCAAAACATCAGGCGAGTTGGCGGCCAAGCGCAAACCTATTTTACAATAAAAAAATAAATAAGTGCTTTGCAGTCACACCCTAACAGAAAGACAGCTCTTCCAAATGCACAGCACGTACAAATACAGTTTTTAACTCTCAGGAGTTGCCTTTCTGGAAGTTTTTTTTTACTCGGTGGCACTAACCGCGCTCTTTCCATCAGCAACAGCATCCAACAGCATTAATTACTGTTTCAGAGCCGCCAATTGTTGTCCCGAAAAATAAATCAAGAACAATCATGCAACAAATATACATTATCAATTTGCAAATTGCCAAAATTCTATCTCATGCAGAGAAGTTAATAAAAACACTACAAAAACCATAAAACCTTAACGTCCCCCGCACAGAAACATGGTCGCGAACCGATCAATCATCGCTCGGAAAACGGGCCGTAAAAATATACCCAATGGATTGCGCTCCGCTGACCGCTTCCTGCGAGCAAGCTGCGACCTTCCATGACCCGATACAAAGAAAACAAATTAGTCACGTATCTGAAAAAATAAAAGTTTATCTCACAATGTAGCGGCGCCGTAGACTCGGGCAATAAAGCAATCCGACCGTTTTACTAGCACATAAGACAGCGAAAACGTGAAAAATGCGTAACGATACACCGACGAGGGCTCATTAAAGCAATTCGCTTACACAAAGTGGCTCCAAATGGCGTACTACTCTTTGTGTAGCGGCGCTCGCTCGCGCCGCGAAATATGACGTCATAAAGTAGGGAATTAACTGAAATGGCCCGCGCCAGCCTCCGTCCGTCGCTGCCGTTCAATTATTATTACACCTCTTTTTATTTTGGCTCTACAGTAGGTACAGTTTCACGTGCGATTGTTTTACGCATCATTCTATATTGATTCGATTATATTGCTCAGTGTTCGGAGCCAGACGGGACCAGACACAGGTGTCCGTACACAGCTGGCTGTTTACGTATCCCGCACACGTCGATCGTACCCTATCTCATTATCTGTGCGCAATGAACCGTCCGTGATTATCAATAAAGACGGTTTACATTGTCGGCTCGCGGAGTGGTATAGCGAGCTCGTTTCTACAAGACGGGCGATGTAATTCCAATTGCAACAGCGCTCCGCCATTAGCCCCCGCAATCAGGCGCTCTAACAAGCTAGAACAACAATACCAAGAGTTGTAGTTTGAATGTAGATGCATTCGCGTTACCCACAGACGTCGTAAACCCGGCTCCGACACCGCTCTTGATTTACCTATAACTATGTATTTGCATACTGCAAATTTAATTGTTGACTTAACCAGCTATATCACTGCTCCCGAGTTTAGCAAAAATATATTTGCTGTTGTTATTGTAGAGGGGAAATCACTGCCGTACTTAAACGCTTTTATTAAGTAATGGTTTTCCCAGAACAGAGACAATGATATTTGGGCAACGAGGTTATTCGAATGAGACGCTCGTCCATGGCCGCCCCATAGATAGCCCTCATTCCGTATTCAGCTCTCGAACGGGACACATCTTCGACCCTCCGTGTCACAGACGGAAATTAAATCTCTATCGACAGCGAGCTTGATGCTCTACCCGGCGTCGTTTGGCCGCGTCCTGAATTCCGTTTAATTGCGATTTAATGTCGACTCTCATAAATCAAGGGTGGGCGTGCGACAGCGAAATTAGTGCGGTCGACGGCAGAGCCACCTATGAGAATTGTGCAAATAGGGTCGTTGTAAAAACGGAAGCCTATTCCATGGCAGGAGAAAGTTTATATCTAAAATGGGATCTAGTGTTATTGTCGTTTGCGTCGCGTGAGTCAGAACAAGGCGTTTCCGGCGCTAGCGGGAACTGGGAGGTTTAAGTGAGACAGCATTGACTGAGAATGAACAGAGAGACAACTACAGACACACGGTGAAGTGTGTAGGTAAGGTACGTTTGCCATAAACAATTATCTAACTATGTAACCTACCGTCTCACATCGTAACTTTTTACACACTTTTTTTCCATTTATTTATCATTTAATTAGAAAAGTAAACAAGAAAGGATATTATGGCATTTAAAAACCACTATGGTTTAATAGTAATGCCATATGGAGTTTAAGTCTTCGTCTACTATAAAAATAATGCTGATATACTGAAATTTATACTTGCGTAGAAACGTGATTTTGAGTTTCAGAGTTCCGTAATACACTTTAAATTTATTATACACCAAAAATACAAATAAAACTTAATATAAAGTAGCTAACAGATGTTTGGATTTGGTTGACGGACCGCCCGCCGTCCAACAAACGGGAGAGAAAGAGTGAAAAATAACATATTTCCTTCTCCTTCTCTCCCGTTGGTCAGACAGCGGTTGTGGTCAACCATATCCACACGTCTGTTAGTACTTTAACATTAATGACATACCCCTCAGAAAAGCAAAAGTAAAAAGTGCTTTTTCATCACCATCATCATTATTAGTCTATCATGTTCCCACTGGTGGGCCTCAGGCCTCTGTCAAAAAAAGAAAAAGGACCGTAACCCACCATGCTAGCCCAGTGCATGTTAATGAATGTCATAATTATCTTTGTCTTTGAACATTTGAGGTTCTTGGACATACCGGTTTCCTCATGATGGCTTCCTTCACAGTTTTTGAGCGATGGCATCGGAACTGTATATAATATATTTAAGTACCAAATAAGTGCTTTATTAAGCCTTTATAAGTCCTTGATTTGGTAGTTGTTTCTCTGTTATCCTCGTCTGTAAAACGTCTTCATTGAAGCGCCGACGACATTGTGCTGAGGCAAAATGCGGAAACACCGCATGCGTTCACGCCTAGTGCGGTACCGGGTCCCACGTCACGGAACGGGTACTACGTCGGGTCTCGTAGCGTAAAACTGTAAACCACACTCGACTTGAAACGGCCTTTCACTTGCTCTAATTTATATAACTTACAACAAATGTATCTGAGTTGGATGAGTACTTTCTCAAGTTCTTCGTCGTCATGATCAGCCAGTACTCCACCTAATAAATGAAGCAACCAGCTGAAGGAAAGTGAGTGCCAAAGTCTCCGAATGAGTTTCAACAAAATCCCATCCGCGGCGTCGCTAGAGACAAAAATTCAAACAGCCCCAATCGTAGCCAAGAGCTTGTTCAAGGTTATTCCAAAGTATATGATGTTGAGTGTTTAGGCCATGATGTATTCACATATCACACTGCCTGTAAGGACCGTTGTGGTCAGCCATAAAAATAATAATTTCGTTGGCATTCCATGGCTGTGCGATGTGCGTAAACTCTCCTAGCAACGTCAATGGCGGCCGTAAACAAATGCACGGCGTGGCACTCGTAAACCAACGTTTATTTCTTAAAACATAATAAAACGTAAATGTCACGTCACTTCATAAAATGAAGCGCCACCAAATATCCGCCCCGAGCCCGTGCGGCGGCGTCGAGGCATGGAGAACCACCGAAGCCTGTCTTAGTTAGAATTACACAATAAAACGTATCTAATAACGAATATTAAATGGCAATTAAAAATATATTTCAATATTTCCGATCTCTTTCGCCAAAACAAAACCTATCAACATGTAAATCTTTAAAAAGTTTGCAATGTTATAGTTATAAATGATTATTAACGGGATATTTACCGTGATAAGGTTGAGGATGATGCTCCCGATATTTCGGCGCAGTTACAAGCACCACGTTCGTGGGAAGACTGAAGAATGAGGGTGATTGGTCAAACAGTTCAAAGTCAAGTGCAGACAAAACGATCTACCCTTTTTCTAATTAACCGTGATAGTTTGTCACTTTTTGCAATGTTGTTCTAAAATAATGCCCAATAGGTTTTTTAAATTTCTACTCAGCGAATTATTATATAAAAAAAAACAGAAATAATAAATAATAAATCTTTATTTCTCATTTGGTCTTAATCTATGGTAATTACATGGTGATAGTCTAATGAAAATGGTGAACAGTTTTAAGACCGATGTGTTTTGACGGTTTCAATACCTTTCCTCTAAGTATAAAACTTGTAAACATAGAGTAAAGGGAATCTACTTGGTCTTACTTATATAGTTATTAACTTAATAATTATTATATATTTTTTATAATAACAGTAGTTTTATCAATTTTTTACTAGTATTTACCAATGTTTTATACATTATGAATAAGGAAACCAACGAGATAGTACGTGATTTTTGCACCACTCAAATACTTCGACTGGTGAGACATGAGGTGCTCATGTGGCGCTTGAAAACAGGTCAGATCACATGTCATGCCTTAATATGCATTTTGCTTAGATAAACATCGCAGCTAACTCTACTACAAGCTGTTGCTCGCGGTGTCGTAGACATTCGTATAAACTTTCAACCTCTTTTGCCTCTCTAAATTTGACTCTTTCGCGAAATCCTTTCTTAGCGGATCTCTACACCCATTAGGGAAACCTCCCAAACAGCTTCGTAGGTCAAGTAGTATTCTAAATTTTATGATGAGTCAGTCAGTGAGTGAGTTAGTAGTATTTTGCTTTTATATTTTCAGATTATGCCAAACGCCGCCCGCCTCCGGGCTGCTGAGGCTACGGCAAAGATTTAACGTTAGTTACTATGACTAAGCACACCTTCATTTGCATTCTGCGTCGGAATTAGAAATAACCACGCGCGTTTATTCAGGGTTAAGCGAAACGTGCCCTTAGAACTAAGTGCATTCAACCGCTATAATGAGGACGGTGCACTGAAAATGTGTCACTCTAGCCTCGCTCCCGCCAGCGGCGTCACCCGCCGCTCGTCGCCTGCATAATGCATGCTTCTCGTGAATTAAACTGGAGCGCCGCCGCCGCTAGTACCTGCATGAAACTGCGATCAAACTAATAATAAAATATGAATTTTCAATACACATCGCTTCACATCATCATCATCAGCCAATTAACGTCCACTGTTGGACAAGGCCTGCCTCATAGAGAGGGTTGTTGCCATAATCCCCACGCTTGGCAGGCGGTTTGGGGATCGCAGTACGTTCACCGTGTACTATTAGGAAGATGCTGCCCATCCTCCGGTGGTTCTGGTCGCAGTTTTAGGACATACCCGGGTTCCACACATCGCTTATCTAAGCTCAAAATTAGCTTAGCACTTATTTAGTTTCAAGAATAGGCACACAATACCTATACGTTAGCGGGACGACACGAGAAATACTCATTAGGCGTGTTTTATCTCTTTCGCGCATATGATATCGGATTAGCGGGAAATAAGAAATATAAACATATTTTTTTCACTACATGAAGGTATATTTTTTTGTGTAAAGCCCCAAACCAATCTATATGGATCAACTTTTATCAGGAGAATCTATTTGCAGCTTGAAGCCACAGATTAAACAGTAGCTACAGAATAAGGCGACGTTTTCCCTTTTTTATGCAACGCTTATGACAGATGACTATTTAGTGGAGCTACTTAGATGACACTTACACACAGTGGTGCGTTTCGCTACTTCTATTTTTGAAGTTTTTCTCATATTTTTTTGGAAAAGTATAAATAGCTGTAATTTAAAATGTACCTTTCCAGTTTCCTCCACAATTATGAAACCCGTATAATAAGATGTCATAGACATCATTTAATAAATAGGTATTTAAACAATTCAATAAAAAAAACTGGGGGAAAAAGCGCGTCTATTTTTATTTTTTTCATTGTTACGTTCTATTTTTATTTCTTCCTATCGATTGAAAAGTCCTTAATCGTAATTCGGTCTATGCCGTTTCATGGAAAAAAAACATTCGATTTTCATATGACACCATTTATATAATTATATCTATCATCATCAGCCAGAAGACGTCCACTGCTGAACATAGGCCTCCACCTTTAACCTCCACACTGAACGACATCCTGCCATCTGCATCCACTGGATGCCCGCGACTCTCACAATGTTGTCGGTCCATCTAGTCTACTGGGAGGTCTACCTATGCTGCATCTTCCGGTTCGTGGTTTCCACTCAAGAATTCTTCCACATCGGTCATCAGTTCTTCGAGCGATGTGGCCTGTCCATTTCCACTTCAACTTGCAAATTTTAATAGCTATGTCGGTGACTCTTTCTTTGGCGATTATATCTATTAAAATAGAATGTCCTAAATTGTTAAAAGTCGGAAAAAAGGGCCTTAAACGACAGAACTTTATGACGACACTGAGATAGATCCCAAAGTTTATTCATTTCTCTTGTGTAGTTTAAGCGACGTATTCAGTTTTCAAGGATCCCTCGCTGAAGATAAATATTCAATTGGGTACTAAAAGATCCCTTCCGTTGTATTTGTTTGCTCGCAAGGACGTTTGAAACGTTTTATCTGAATGAATAATGCGCGTTTGTTACATCACAGAGCAAATTATTGTCACTCTAGAAGGGAAATCTTGTTTGACTATCATAAGCTCATAAGCCCGCCGTGCCATGATTTGTTTTATTACCAGTATGCGTACTTGTTACACTAGGATTTTGAGTCCGTTTCATAATGAGACGGAATCAAAATATCGTCGGACATGAAGCTAGCAAAATTACAGATTTTAAAATGACAAGTTCATACAATGACAGGTTAGTGAAATAACAAGATGTCAAAACATTCGTAAAATTCAAGGTAAAATTTCTAAACTCGCTCCAAGCATTTATTTGCTTATGGGCCCGTCTAAAGCAAGCTACGCCGCTGATATCATAAACCTAGCGAAAGTAATCAGAATTCATGGTTTTCATTCGACTTTTTATAATGTTATTGCATCTCTCAGAACAAATAGGTAAATGCTTGTATCGAGAAATTATGACAAAACAGAATGCATGTAAACTGACCAGGTGGCAAAACGACAAGCTTGTAAAACGACGAATGTGTTAAAATTACAAGGTGGTAAAATGACTAATGGTCCACAATATACTGGTTAATTTGTTAACGACATTATATTTCAATTTGATAGCTTTAGTATATCATGAAAATCTAGTATTTAACCAAAAATATAATGAAGTAAAAAAAGGCTTATTTATTTGTGAAATATTGATAGCATACGTATTTACACTTTAATTACTTTCTCACTAACTTTATATGGTAATAAATAAATAAATAATTAAGACATCGCTTAAAAATGTTATTTACACATTAATTACTTTCTCACTAACTTTATATGGTGGTCCCTAACTTCTTAAAATGTCTACTGGCTACATATTTTTACTATACCTAAATAATAATTAAGACATCGCTTAAAAATGTTATTGTTTCTTGTGATATTAATAAAGATCTTTGAACCTAACCGGAAGACGCTGCGTAGGTAGCTCTCCCGCTAGATGGAACGGCGACATTGTGAGAGTCGCGGTCATCGATTGGATGCAGATGGTAGGCAGTGTAGAGCTCTCCAGTGGACCCACTGCTGAACATAGGCCTCCCTATGTTCAACAGTGAACGTCTTGTAGCTAATGATGATGACCTGTTATTGACAGGTTGGGAAAAAAGTCACTCTTTATATTTCTCTAATATTACTGGAAATATTGCCCTTCAAACTGGTACACGAATGACGTATTTACATACTACTGAATGATGGTTGACGAACTATCAAAATTGTAATACTTCTTCTAGCGAACTCTATAGAAAAGAACTGAAATCTAAGTATTTTATTATTTATTTTTCAGTTCCATCTGCACGCATCCTGGGCGGGCCAGACTTGCACGTGGACATCGGGTCTACCATCAACCTGACCTGCCTCATCCAGTTCAGCCCCGAGCCGCCCGCCTACATCTTCTGGTACCACGAGGAGCAGGTGAGCGGTCACAAAGTAATTATACCTCCATTTAAATCTTCCATAGAGTCGAGTTGCCAGGCTCAATTGAAAGTTTTTATGTTTACCCCAAACAAACTTGCTTTTGACCCATAGCAGGTAGGAAGACAATGGGGCAGCGGTCGTTATTCATATGTATCTTGACAGTTGTCTAGAGTGACTATTTTGAGATAAAAAGCAGAGCTATTTTAAGGCTTAGATTATGTTTGCAAAGTTTTGAGGTTAAAAGGGTATACGCGAGTAGCGGGCGGGCGAAACCTATTCGAATTTCAGTAACTGGCAGTCATGTTTAGAACGGAAATTTTACATCGATTTATAAATTAAAAACTAAGCGATGATGACGCGATCTACTATCGAGCATGCTTGCCTGTAATAGATAAACCGATTCACTTGTGATTTGAAAACCCTCGCGAATTTAGCTAGATAAGTATTTTGTTTCTGTTTTCTGTAATTTTATTTTAATATTTTTTTCAGTTCGGTCTGGCAACTCTTTATTAATTTATTTAAGTTAAATAAAAAGTAGTAATGTTAAGTAACAAATATTTTACAGAAAGAGTCTGATTTTGTTACACGAATGCTTCTTACTTTTTTGGGTTTACTATGTTACTTTAGGATTCGGCTAATAGTTATTATTTTATGTTACATAATGGGTTACGAAATTATCGTCTTTAAATCATATAGTATTAACAAGGAGGTAAAACATTACTAACTTCTGGGTAAATACATTATTATAAGTTCCACACAGATAAAAATCGTTTAGGCTCTAAACTAGTTTTACCATTTTCGACTTGCCACTTAACATTTGGTGAGTTGTGGTCAAACGTTAAACCTGCCAACAATAAAAAAGCGGTCATAGAAAAGCTGTTACAATTAATCATATTATGATGAAAATTCCGGGAGAATTTTTCTTAGCAACTTAACCTTTCAAGTCATCATCTAATGATTTCGGAACTATATAAACCAGTACTTAAAATCAAATCCACCGTACAAAGCGTCTAAAACCACAACTAGCGGGTACGATATATCAGGTCGCATTCCACCTCTCACCGAGGCGTCGCGGGGTGACACCGCGAGACGCTAATCACCTCCACACAGGTCGTAGGTGCGTACTGGCGTACTGATCGATACGCCGATACGCCGAGATCACATTCCACCTGTTACTCCGTGTCATTAGTACGCCGCGAGTCAAATCACGACATAGTTAAATCTAAATACTCGTGAGAGACCAGTTACATAATTCGTTGAATGGCTGGCTTCATTTGCCTTCATTAGCCTATCATGATCCCACTGCAGGGTCAAAAGCCTTTTCTCAGAAAAATAGAATGGGCCCTAATCCACCATGCTGGCCCGGTGCATGTTGGTGACTGTCATATTAATAATTATGTCTTTGAACTTTTGTGGCCGGACATTTCTTCACGATGTTATCGTTCTTAGTCCAAGAATATTAGTCAAATGAGGGCAAGTATCTCGTAATGAGAGATAGTCAGCTATAAACTTGTATAAACCTTTATTTTGGCATCCTAAAACTTGTCTCAAAACCTACTTATCGTAGGGTGTCCGCGTCTACAGATATTCCAAGGTCAAAGGTAAAAAATATTTTTTTTACACATTTATTGCAAATATTTCGTTTCCTATGGGTTGTATGATATTTTTATTTATTATGATTATTGTAGAAGATAAAATTTTCAACAACTTTTTTTATTTTTATATCTTGAACCATTTTCGAGAGAGGGCAGAGCGCGCGCAATGTTTAACTATTTAGAGTATCATTCGAGGTCAACCTGTAGTCTCGATTAAAAACACGTCGTATAAAGTTTATAAATGATTGATATATATATCAATCATTTATAAACTTTATCAAGATAAAGAACAGTCTAAGAAATTATTATACATATATAATTTCTTAGAATTATGAACATTTTAAAACAAAAAATAGCAAAATAGGTTCTGCCTTTCTCAAGTGATACGCATAGTATATAATTTTGATTAATATAGACTTTACTTGTCTTGTTTACAACCGTATATAGGTAAAAAAAATCTTTTAAGGTTGGTTTTCTCACCTACGCTCAAGAAACCAAATTCAAGTAGAAAATCCGCTTGTATTTCCTGTGTGCTCTCGCAGCGCGTAATAGCCGCCTTGATAACGTTATCCCGCCTACCCTCATCATCGCCTCTATCACCCGCCCTTTCTTACGTCGATAACACCTCACATTAACACACAAATTACACAATTAATTCGAAAACGTTTCATTACCTGTAACCGTATTAAATATAAAATTAAGCAATTAATTTAATTAGCTCTGTATAATAGGCAGCAATAAAGCAATATTGCCGTGTAAATTAATATCGCTGCTTAGTTCGCCATTTTATTCAGAAAGTAGCGATGGAAGACGTTGAATGAGAAAAGCGAGTGTGGCGCCGCTGCTGTCGTCGACGGCACACAGTTGAAACGTTGCGTCAATAATGTACGCAACTCCATCGGTGTTTACGGACGGGCTGTAATAATAATTAGAGTGAAGTCTTTAGCACATCACCGCAGCAATTACCAGTAGCGATTTCACTTCGATTGACATCCGTTGTCCATATCTTCGCATTTTTTGAGGTAGCAAATGAACACATTAAGAATGGTGCATGGTTTTCACTCAAACCCAAACGTGCGCATTGTGGTAAGCGACGGGGGCGATAAGGTTCATTTAAATGCATTAAGTTTATCTACAACGTTTGAAATCGAATCTCAATCACAGTAAAATCTACCACCA
This sequence comes from Agriopis leucophaearia, assembly GCA_949125355.1. NCBI lineage: Eukaryota > Metazoa > Arthropoda > Insecta > Lepidoptera > Geometridae > Agriopis > Agriopis leucophaearia. Next base: position 4,279,248 of record OX421262.1, read on the forward strand.
CTTTGTGTAGAATACGCTATAATGGAGTGTTCCCGATAAATACAGTCCGATCGTACGTTCGAACGTATATACCTTCAAATTGCGAGTGTATCAGTTTCAAGAAAGTGTTTTCCATTGTAAACGGTGAATTTCATGGAGACGAACCATGAAATTCGGATTGAACCTACTAAAAATCGCTTGAAACTGCGAATGTTGAATAGGGTTGAACTGCTGGTATGCTAAAGGCATAAGGGCGTGAATGAGGTCGCTCTTCGCCCGAACCTCGCGTCGTATCGTGTCGTGTCAAAACTTTCTCAAATTAATTATACGTCACGTGCGTGCTACGCGCGTCATCTGCGTCGCGTTGCGTCGTGTGCGCTTGGCTTTATTACTTCCACAACTGATTAAATTCGCGCTAATAACTTATTAAACGGCCACTATACCGCACGTCTGCCACTAGACCCCACGCGACCCGACACCACGCAACGTAAATAAATAAATAAATATGTGGGACATTATTGCACACATGGTCATCTGACCCCAAACTAAGCAAAGCTTGTAATATGGCTGCCGGAGACTGATATACATACTTATATATTTTTAAATACATACTTAAATAGATATTAACACCCAGACATAGAACAAACACAAATGTTCATCGTTCACGTATATTCATAATTGAATCAAAACCTAACCTTGACCTGTTTGCTTAAAATTTTGCCACTCAAAACAGTCGAGCGAGTTTTTAAGCCGCACTTAAAACAAAGGATACACTTAACAGAAGGTATACAAGTTATTTCTTATGTACATAAATCGTAAACACGGCGTCTGAATTAAAATTTACATTTTATTTTAAAAAGAAAATTAACACTTCTCGCTGTATTTACCCAGATTTTTTTAATGGTTTTACCTCCTACGCAAACAGAAGATATGTATAAGCTTAACCTGTGTATCTGACAGTCTGTGGCATCGTAACCGGCTGAACCGTTTTGGATTAAGTTTTAAGTTTACTTAATCGAGAATGTTCGTAGTTTATATACAAGAAAATTTCTGTTCAGCCATTCGAAGATCATCAGCTCCTGTATCAGGGGCTTATTTTATTAATCGTTGTTTTTGGGAAATTATTTTGTGTTAAGTGGTTTAGGTTTTTGTGGTGTTTTCGGTATGGCAAAAACAGTGGGTGGTGGGTGGTGGGAAAACATGGAGATATTTGAACACGAACGATAATTGTACTAAAGCATATCTCCCTTATTTGTCTGATTTAGTTGCCTTACGGCTAACTCTTAACGTGGGCTCGAATTAGAGCTGAAACAGCACAGTTCGGTAATCACGCGAACGTAAACCTTAAACCGCCATGATACGGTTTGCGGTCGGGCAACTTTTCTAATCACTTAAACAGAATCGCTTAAAACAGGTAGTCATGAAACCACTGGTCGTTTCGCTGGACGCATCCTTCGTACGCAATACACTTACCATCGTATGACGCACTCTTCTCGTGTCAGTCGTACGTGCGACACCCCCGAACATTGGTATCGTTCCAGCAGGTGATATCGTACGACTCGTCACGTGGCGGCGTGTCGGTGGTCACGGAGAAGGGCGCCGCCACCACATCGTACCTGCTGGTGCAGGATGCCGCGCCCGCCGACTCGGGCCGCTACTCCTGCGCACCTTCCAACGCGGAGGTCGCCACCGTGCGCGTTCACGTGCTCAATGGTAACCATTTTTATTATGTACTAGCTGTGTCCTGCAACTTCAGCCGCGTTATATCCGGGATAAAAGTAGCCTATATTACTCCTTATAACTATATTTTTCGTTGTTAACTGCAAATATTGGTCTGATGTTTTGCGTTATGTGATGTTTTACATTATGATAAGTTACTAATAAAAGCTCCTGTAAACAATATTGTTAGTAACATATTACTACAATTTCCGGTGATTCCGTCTACAGGGGCAATTTTAATGTTCACGCAAACGAAGTTGCAGGTACAGCTAATAAAAATATATATCTGCCAGTGAAAGATGAAAATAATGCAACCTCCTTGAAGCAACCTCCTTGGTATCGACTGCAACCTCCTTAAACTTAGATGACAATATCTTTTTTTTATTTTATTTAATATGTCAATGTGGAAGTCTTCAATTCTTGTAGGTACTTGTTTTTTTGTAAGGAAAGCACTTAGATTAATCAAAGGGAATATATTAAGACATAAAAAACTGTTCCATCCGATCGTTACTAATCTGGATCACTCGCTAGGCTCATCTAAAGATTTCCTGAAATTTTCATCAAAATCGGTCCAGCCGTTTCGGAGTCCATAGGTAACATACAAACAAACTTCACCTTTTCCTATCAAAATTTGAAAAACGGAGCGAAGAGCCATATTAATATATCAATATAAAAAATATTTGAGAAAAATAAGTCAAGACTAACAGGTACTCAAACATTGAAGAAAATCGCTGAAAATACATAATTAGAAAAGTTTTGTCCAGCTGTATACAAGCAAGAATGATGGTTCTATATGATCGTTCTTGATACTAGTCAACGTTCTTTGAATATTTCGGATTAAAGTTGTTACATACTCGAATAAAAATATATATTTTACTTTCATTGAAGTACCTACATACGTGTATATATTGATGATAATTGGTCACACATGAATCCACATGTAGTACAAAATATTTCCATCTGGTCACAGCAAGAGTAGGTATTTGAAATTTTAATATAATTATTTAATATACTTATTTAATATATAATTTTAATATTTGACAGTTCACTACACTATGTTGTTAGAAATGATGTTGTGGAGCTTCCTCCACTCCACTTCCACGTCTGGAAGGTCAGATTATGCCTTAGGATAAATTTTTCTTTCAGTTAAAACTAATTCTTTGTCAATGGATTCATAGTTTATATGCGTGTATTGCAGGCGAGCGTCCAGCAGCGATGCAGACGGGCTCGGCGGGGCTGTCGAACAGCTCGCGTTGCATCCTTGCGCTACTGACTGCGTGCGCGCTGCATGCCCGTATGTTGCGCGCGCTGCTCGCTAGCTGATCACCGCGAGCTGCACGCGCCAAACGCAGGCGCTCCAAGTGTTGTACAAATGCGAGTGACAACTGTGACTGCGTAGAGTGAGTGAGTGAGTGCGCTATCATGACTACGCCACAGCGAACGTTGCGTCGCTCTTTGTGTACTGTCAATACGAGCTGTCACTGTGACTTCGAGTGAGTGATTCACAACGATGCTTGCTACGAACGATCCCAGATGCGAACAATTCACTTTAAATTTTACAAATCGAAAACTTAGTTTTCGCGAATGAACTAAGTATTATAGGTATGACAGTGTAGTTAAGATTTTTAATGGTGAAAACTGTAGCGTCAAATCGCTGTGATTAATGTTGGGCATGATTATCTGTATTTTTGCGCGAGGCTGCGTGCTGCAAAGTCGGGCAATACCGTGCTGTCGTTAAATTCTAGAAAACCAGTCTAGGGATAAAAATCCTAGGAGCAGTTAGTGCAGGTCAAAGGTCACTGACCCAGTGACCGCCATAAAACTGTACCTTTCTCTACATTACAAGAAGTATTTTACCTTAGGCTTTGTTTCAGAATGTCCGGATAACGTACCAGTTTAGCTTAGTAAGAACTTATCTATTAAATAAACACTGTCCTTGCGTTTCACAATCATTAAAAAGGACTAACCATCAGATAAATCTTCTAAAATTGTAATTAAGTTGCAAATAAAAATATATGGGTAGGGAGTTTTTTTTTGTAATTATTTCCTCGTTGAGGATTTTGCCGTCACATTCCTTGTGCATTTGCCAGTGTCAAGTTCAGTATAAGTTAGGGAGTTTGACAGTAAAAATTAAAAATGACGTATAAATGCGGCGTTGCCATTTCGCTGCCCGAGTGATAGAACATGCATAAAACTATGTATCCATGTTATAAAAAAGGATTGTGAAACGCGATGTGAGATAACCAAAATTTTTTTCTTCCACAAAATTTATGAGATGATTAGCAACTAGGTATTTTAATAGCACATTCTGAAACAAACCCTTAGCTGCGTACATTTTGTAAGCGTTAAACAAAACCAGTATCTACGTCTTTATTTAAACCGCCTTCTGGAGACTTCAGGAGGGAAGGTTATCAATTCGGTTAAGTATTTGTTAAGCAATTTACGTGTTTTTTTTTCTTTTATGGAACCTTTGGCTCAGTAGTTTTTCCTCTCAGCTCTCTCAGCTCTAATAATACGAATAACTTTGTTCGAGCGTCTGTTGATTTGTGCGTAATATTAATATAATATAATAATTTTGTTAGAGCGCTCGCTAATTTTGAAGTTGATTAATTATTTTTAGAGTTTCGTTAAATTGCAACATCGCTTCACATTAAACTAGCTGGCAGTGAAATGAAAGCCTATTTTACGTTATAAAAAAAGCATCAAAATAATTGCAAAAAATACAGCACTCCCTGTTTTTCTTGGGGTCAAATAAAAACATCTTTCATTAATTTATAAACGTTCGATAAGAAACTATGTCAACTCATAGTCACGCGCGATGGCAATTTTAGCTTTCACAGGCTTATAATATATGTTTCTGAATAAGAACCTTATGATCCTATGATTTTTATGACATTTTGATATGCTTAGGGCGATTCTCCAATCTGCATTTGAACGATCAGATGTCAAAAAACTGTCCATTAAATTTACAGGTTTTACTCCGCAGATAACTAGAGGTTATCTGCGGAATTCACTATTGAAAAATTCGAAATCATGCTAACAATGGAATAAAACCTATCTGATTCTTTAACTGAGGATTGAAAAATCGGCCCTTAGTTAATTATAGGTACTGAAATTATCCCTCGAATATTTTTGTGAAAGAAAGATGTAGAACTGTAACGAATTTAAAGGAATAATTAAATGTTCACAAAACTTAAGAATAACAAAACTTGAAATGTATAACTAGGAAAATTATCCTACACCGAACAAAGTAGGTAAATGTCGCCAACTATTTTTTATTTAAACAAATTGGGTAGTTTTTGTTAAATATTCTTAATTATAGTCGTTTTAACGTTTTTTGGAAAGAACAATCAGAACATTTCCCGGAAAATTAGGAAATTCGATAAAAACTGAAAGTCCTTTTTTCTATGGGATTTTTGAATAAAAAATATTAAATTTGGACAATACAACATCTCTCGGGTCAGTTAGTAACAAAAAACCCGTAAAAGTACCTATACTTTTCAAGTTTTCAAAATCGTGAAAATTTGACACTTCCTTGCGACTTCAACACAAATTTTAATTAGGTACAAGATAATCGATGAAATATTTGAAAATGTTTTGTCACAATGATTTTTGTAAAATAATAAACCTCATTGTAAATGAATAAAATTAAAATAACAATGAATTGAAAATTTAAAGATATTTTAGCGCATGTTGTTCTATCGAAACTGTAAATAATGATGAAACTGTTTAATGATAAGATAATATAAGTTATCTAATTAAGTAAATAAAGTTTAACATTGTTAGAGATTCACGTCATTTTGTATGTAAGCGACCTTTTAAATTTTTTAAGTTAACTTTATGTTGACACAAAGCCAACTCATAGACTTAATGCACAAAATGTATAGAATTTAAGTCATTTCCATTAAATTTTGTAAAAGATTTGTATTTGCAACATTTCTGTCAAGTGCCAGCGTGACGCATTTTGTCTTAGTTATGAGTGACGAGATTTTCATACTAAGCTGTTTCTCGAAAACTCTCAAAAATCTATTTATAGTAACAAAAAATTCAGAATTTAAACAAATTATTCGAGTTAAATGGCTATTCAAGTACATATCTAAATAAAAACTACTGTATAATTAAGCTGATGATTGCAGAATCCGGACACAAAGACGAATCTCGTAACTGCACTTTTGGGGCCGTAACGTCACCTATTTTAAGCGATTCAGTTTAGGTCATTGCGGATAATATTTTTTTTTTATGATACAGAGTGACGAGACGAGCAAAGTCGCTCGCCTGATAGCTCTTCACGCTTGCCCATAACAGCTCAACGCCACTCAGAATTTTGAACTTCAACAGTTCAAACCCCTGGATGGCAATGCACTGCGCTCGTCACCCCGAGATATAAGATGTCCAATCTCTGTGTGCCCTGTAATTTCGCTGGAAACATTGCCCTTCAATCCGGAACACAGTAGTGTTTGCACACTACTACTTGGCGGTTGAATAACTGATAATCACGCGAACGTAAACGTTAATGCACCATGCTACTGTTTTCTGTCGCGCAACTTTTCTCAAGCACCTAAATTGAATTGACGATTAAGCCTCAGGACCTGCCATGTCGTATACACTACAGAAGATACGAACAGACAAACGTAAATACACTCAAAAACATTACCCCTCCCTATGTGAAAGACAGGTAAAAAAAAGCTGGCACTAACTTTTTAAAGGTAGGCAAATCTCTTGTGGTCTTGAAACAAGCAAGAGACAAACGCTAAATAGCGGTTCACCTTAAAAATAATTTAAAATACTTAGTGCGAATAACTTTTGTAAATCGATTTGTATTTATATTTGCAAATGTAAAACTTGCAATAATGAAATATTTGCAGTTTGATTTATGTTTTAGGTACCAATTTTTACTCACTCTTACGTTAGAATATTTGTAAGGGTAATATAAATATTATATAATTTATTACCTCAATAACATGTCAAACAAAAGTTCAAATTGAAATTCGCATAAATTTATTATGACAGTTTTCTTGAAATAACAAGGTAAATATTAGTTATTATGAGAATTCTGAGCAAAATTATTATTCCTCAGCATCTTGGAATTAATTTTCCTTTGTGTACAAACAAGCATTTCTGCAGCGCCTTGTCCCTGAGTAAGAGAATCCTTTCAAAATTAATTTCCTTAAAGAAGTTGCTCCATTGCAATGCTAGTAATGAAAGCTAGGTATAGACCAACTAAAAGTTACATACATTATATAGTACATTGTTATCCTAGGGGCGAAAGTAACTTATTTAGTCCCGAGACCAAATAAGTCTTTAACCCCGAGGTAAACACTGTGCATTTCATTACGAATACAAGGACACTAAAAATTTAAACATGAACTGACACTGGCAAATGCACGAGAAGTGCGGGACCATAATCTTCTGAGAAGAATATATAAAACAATACAAATATTCAATACAAATGTGAAACTAGAACTGCTTTTTTCTTTAAATAATTTGAGTGTCTGTCAACTGTCATTGTCAGTTGAAAGTGATTCTCCTTAGGGCTGAAATGAATTACTTTCAACCCGCTCCTCAGGAAACTTCAGACCTACTTTCCGAGTATGAGTAATGAAAAACTATTTTCATTCGATTAAAATTGCATTCATTGTATAATTCCAATCATCATTATCAGCCTCTCATGTTCCCACTTCTGGGACAAAGCCTTCTTTCAGAGAGAGAGAATGGGCCATAACCCACCATGCTGGGCCAGTGCATGTCATGTAAATGTCATATGTCTTTGAAGTATTGAGATTCTTGAAATATCGGTTTCCTCACGATGTTTTCCTTCACCGTTGTTGAGCGATGAAACTTACCTTCTCTTCAATGCTTTAGGGTAAATTAATTACGAGCGGAGCGTTAAACACACTCATTCCTATATACGGAGTATTACAGTGTGTACAGGATTATACGGAACGATGGTACTAAGCTGAATGGAGGTCGTTGTATTTGTCCTTAAAACTTCGCATTCATCAGGCTCCCACTAGGCTTCCCTGTGTCGGGAATGCCTCATGGAACACACAAAAAAGCTAAGTACTTCTAACACACCCAGAGCAGATATTTAAAATCATAATTGAAACAGCTGCTCGGAACCTCCGGCTCCTAAAGCAGACACGCTAACACTAAGCTACGGTCATCAATCATTAGGAACTACTTTTACCATAGGACCAACCCTGAAATATCATCTCATATACCAACAGAATAGCAGCGCTGGTTGTGTACAACCAGCAACATGCTGAGTTGATGCAGGTTTTAGTGACAATAAAATGTAGTTTTAAATTTAATTGTCACAAATAAACGTTTCTGTATCAATGAAATTGCAATAAAAATCTGATTTTCCATACATATTGTCGAGTTTGAATGACAGCAGTTTTCGCGATTTCAGGGTTGGTCCCATACTGGTTGTTCATAATAAATGATGAGTACAATTGCATCCTTTCGGTTTCGTAACACCGTCACGTGTAACCCAGATTAAAGGGCCCAAATGGCGGTCGGCATTTGTTTGTTTCTTTGTATTACGCAATGGTAACGAAGCGACCAGCGCCTGTATATTTGTCAATTTTATGTTTTATGGATACTTTATGAACATGTATGGGCTATATACCAAATAAATTGCATTCTCGCGTCTAAATGAAATATTGGAAACATTTTACGTTCAATTTTATTGAAGCACCCGCGATCCGCCCGCTCTCGACCTCCAGAGGTAATTGCCACGTGAGCAATACTTTATAAAAATTGTTCTGACATTATTCAAACGTGAAAATAAGTAATAATACTTGTAGGTGAATTGTAATATAAATTAATTCGAAACGACACGTTTTTGTATAGAAATAAAAACTGTACATAATATAATAGATGAAATTTTACAATAAAATTGGTTTAAGTAGATCGCGAACTACGAGATGTACGGAGACTATATGTATGTAAAACATAAAACTATATGTATACATAAACTGTATAAGTTTGTTTTCAAATAAAATATTTAATATTAAAATTGTGTTTAATTTAAAAATGATCATTCTGATCAACAAAGCAGGACTTTACTGATGTTAAGCATAATCGCTTAAGCGATGATGCTTAACATCAAGCGAGGTGGCGGTTGATTGATTATATTATTTATTACTAGCCCCGCAGTTTCACCCGCGTGGTGATGAAAATCAGTGATGATGATGATGATGCATATGTGTTAATCCAGGACATAAGCAATGTATATTCAAAATTTCATCCAAATCCATCCAGCCGTTTCTGCGTGATTGACTAAGAAACATCCATCCATCAATCCATCCAAACTTTCACATATATGATATTAGTGTGATTAGTGTGAAGTTCACACTTAATAAAAAATATTAAATAATCGAAAAGCATGTCTTGTATCAGTTTGCCCAGTAGAAACATTTTACGCTTTTATTACCGTCATCTGTAAATAAATTGGGCCGTCCCCGATAGTTTGACGCCCTAGCTTGGTGCTGTCGATACTTTGGCGCCCAGCTGCTCACATCTTCCTGAGACACAAGGTAGAAATGGTGGGTTCACCTGATTGCATAGAGCAGCACAAGCGGCGTAAATATGCTAACTTCGGCAGTGGTTACATATTTGAGCCGTTTGGGGTCGAGACATTGGGCCCTTGAGGACCGGGAGCAGATCTCATTTCCAAAAATCTTTCAGAGCACCTGGTTAATGCGACGCGTGACCAAAATACTGGCGTTTTTCTGGCTCAGCGCATAAGCATTGCCATTTAGCGTAGTAATGCCGCCAGCATGCTGGGTACACTGCCAACTGGTAGTGAGCTTGATGCTTGGTGCTGGTGTGTTGCATTTGCATTGTCTTTAGACCTTCAGCGGTCTATGGGCAGTCTTAATTTTTGTAGTATTGCTGTAAGCTTGTATTTTGTTCAGTTAATAAAGGCCAGTTTAATAAAAATACTAACTAACGAACTATGTAAACAAATCTTGGAAGATTTTATACTATTTCTAATTAGTAAGTAAATGGAATGTGGATGCTTTATACAATGATTTGGTACCATTGAATGATGGAACCACGATGTGGATAGTGGAACTCTACATTAGCTATACTAGTAAACCCTTCGAGATTGGGTTAATTATAAGCTAAATAATAACGCTCGAAACACGTTTAGAAAAATATTACAATGAGGCGACATGTTTTCTCTCTTGGCGCCGTAACTAATAATTACTTAGGGTTAGCCGTATGGCTTTCGCAAGGGTTTTTTCTATTTGAAAAATGTCAAATGTCAAAGATATACGTTAGAATCACAATAATAAAAATACGTTTCTTTTCTTCAGTTGCAATCTATCCTACCAGCATTTTACTTACAGGTACGAGTAGAAGCCTTTCCTTAAAAGAAGTCTCCCAGATGCGGCGCCGTCATCGCGTATCAATCACTATCAGTATCATATCTCGAGCAGCTCTTTTAACAACTTTAGGTATCGTACACGACTCTTTAACGATGGCAAATTAGTAAAAATTACACTAGCGAAGACAGTAGCAACATCTGACGACTACAACATGGAAGTTTAGTACCGCTGTTTGCAGTGGGACTTCTTTCATGAAAATCACTCTACCAGTTGCCAGCCTTATTACGTACACAGTTTTGTAGATTCAGTGTTCATACATGCCTTTTGTTGACTCGACTCGCCATTCATTGATACAGCATTTCCTGCCCTCTTGAACCTGAATATGGTCGAGTGAAGCCGCCATACAAAGCTAATGAAATAACTGAACGCTCAGAGTTTTAATTGGCAAGTGATCCAATCCGGATGATAAAACTCTTCCCGGAACGCGCTGAAATAATAAATGTTGTTATTCTTCCATCGTCTGCAGCTGATTTTTAGCTTAATTGGACTCATCGGATGTCCTGCGCGAGGTTTCTCAGAGGGTTATAGTAGGTATGCGGAATTAGGTAAATATTTTTACTACCGTAAACAAACTGTCGCGGTAATTGAACAAACAACAAGAAATCGTTTCTTTACAACTTTAATTAAATCGTTTAAACACGGAGAACAAGATTGTTTACTCTCATTCTATTAAAATAACTCGCGATTCATCAATCAATCACGATATTCTTTTCATTAGGTATTTGTGTCATCCATACATCCCAAACGCACGTGCATCAATCAATCACGCAATCTTGAGCTATGCGTGCAAGAGCACGCAAAGATTCCAAATTCAGAAAACACCAAGTACGAGGAATTGAAATACCTTCTTATTAACTTTCAAAAATATTGACAAAAATCTGATCTAATCAACGGTTCAAACTACTGTAAGAGGTCTAAAGGTGCACTTTGCTTAAAATAAGAGCCTGATAAATAAACGTACACACCATAAATCTGCTTCGAAGACTCCACCTCAGGCAGTAACCGTTTCTAAAATAAAACTATCTAGACAGAATCGAAGCCCAACGAGCACCTGCAAATTCAGCTGTATCTAGGTACCTGGTCGTATGTGCTCGGGTCGGCATAATTCCTTACAAACGCGTTATAAATCTAGTTCAACGAGCGCTCAGTGGAGCTATAAAACGAAACAATAGAGCTGTCTCGAACTCGGTAAGTATCAATTTCCCGCGTATGGAGAAAGATTGCTTTTAAACCGAAGCGACGCCGACGGCGACAGCACGCGACGAAGCGGAAGCGCACTAACTATATTGCGTACAAACACGACACGCTCCTTACAACCAAATTCCATAATTCCGTATGTACCTACCTTTTTTTTAAGCCGCTCGCCTGATGGCTCTTCACGCTTGCCATAACAGCTCAACGCCACTCAGAATTTTGAACTTCAACAGTTCAAAACCCTGGATAGATATAAGATGTCAAATCTCTGTGTGCCCTGTAATTTCGCTGAAAACATTGCCCTTCAATCCGGAACACAGTAGTGTTTGCACACTACTGCTTGGCGGTTGAATAACTGGCAAATACGGTGGTACAAAGGTGTGGTACTTCCCCAGGCGGACCCCTGCAAAAGAGTCCTAACACTACACTACCTATGTAAAGAGAGATGATGGCCTAGCGGTAGTATGTGCGCATTACAATCCAACGGCACCCGATTCGAACCTCGGCCCTGCACCAATGACTCACTGAGTACCCAAATAAATTATGCTGTGCAGTTTCGATGCCATCACTTCAAAACAGGGAAGGAAAGCATCCAGAGGAAACCGGTAGGTATGACCAAAAACCTCTAAAGTTCAAAGACATACGACATTCACCAACGTGCACTGGGCACTGGGTAGGCTTAGTAATAAGGTACCGTTTACACCATTTGGGTATGGAACCCTAAAAACAAGTAAAATATAATTTGCATCAGTTAGTTTTCGATAAGTTGAACAGAAAATTACGCCACGCCGTAGGTAGAGATTACGTCGCTAATTCGGAATGATTCCGCAGCACGTACCCGCGATCCGAATCACAGGCGATACGACGTATTTACGACGATACCAAATACTAACAACTTTACCAACTTTGGTTAACTCGCAACTCACATTAATGGCTGCCTCGTGTAATGTTTGTAACAAGCAGGTAGGGGCCGATTGTTTACACAAATACCTACATACAGGGGTCATATGCTAACGACTACTCGCCGGCAACTTTGATCCATAGGTTTTCACAAAACTTAATAAAAACCAACATTTTAACCCGTAAACGTTTTTAATAAGGCTTCCAATTTCAGGTCCCGTCAGAGATAGCGATGAAATCCTTTTGTTGGTGCTAAATTTAACATATCTCGTGACTCAAGGGTTAAATCGCCAAGTGTTGAATATATTCTGAAAATATCTTGCCTATTGGTGCAGGAGTGGGGAGGGGTTTGAAAAAGAACCACCAAACCAAAGAACCAAACCAAAGGTCCTGCGTGACCAAAGAATTAATCATAACTCCGCAAAAGTTACACGAGTTATTTGTGCGTAATCTTGTGGTTGAGGTTTTCTAAATGAGTAGCAAAGCAAAAAACAGAAATGTTTTCAAATAAAAAAAATACGGTAGTGTACTGTACGGTAGGGTATGGCCGTCACCGACTGAAAGCGCATCCACATATCATAGATCTGTGGAAATTGCACACTGTGCATTTATACTCGTTTTTTTTGCCTCACGTCTGCAATATGTGGAATGATGTATCCTGCGGCTTTTTCGAGTAACTGGGGTTCTTCAAAAGGGCCGTTAATAGAGTCTTTAAAGGTCGGCAACGTACCTATCTGTGATGCCCCCTGGTGTTACAGGAATTCATAGGCGACGGTGATCGCCTATCACTAGGCGACCCTTTAGGTAGTTTGCTACAAAATCAATGTATCGTATATATGTTATTTTTTACCCATTCAGGTTGAAGAACAAAGATTATTTTATGCGTTTGGGGGGGTAAGGTTTTTAATTTAAATTAAACTTTTTTTTTGTGCAAGAGCCTGGTCGCTTTGTTCTCATTGGCGACCAAGATTGTTTTTAACCGACTTCCAAAAAAGGAAGAGATTCTCAATTCGACTGTTTTTTTAAATGTTTCACATCACACATCACATCATCAGCCAATTAACGTCCACTCTTGAACAAGGCCTCCCTCATAGAGAGGGGTGTTGCCATAATCCCCACGCTTGGCAGGCGGCTTGGGGATCGCAGTACGTTCACCGTGTACTATTAGGACGCTGCTGCCCATCCTCCGGTGGTTCTGGTCCCAGTTTTAGGACATACCCGGGTCCAGTTTTTAATGTTTGTTACCACAGAACTTTCGACTGGGTGAACCGATTTTGATGATTATTTTTTTATTTTAAATCTGGTGCCATTTTTCCCGTTTGGTGTCATTTCAGTTTGGTTCAGTTCTGTCATTTTTTCGAAGTCGGTGTATTATATTGATAATAATTGTATGGAATAAACTATAAAGTCATGGAACACGTTGGTGTGACCGCTGAAAGAATGCGTCTAACAGATGCCAGAACATTGAAGAAAGCTGAATGAAAACAATAAACTGCGATCAATTTTACTATGTCAGCCCCATCGTATTCAGACAAAACATAAATTTCCTAAATAAATAAATATACTTCTTTACACAATCACAAACATACCTAAACCTCAAACCTACCTAGTCCAAAAACCAAACGCCCCCAAAAAAATATTTAAGATAAAAAAAAACTAGCTTTTGAACGTAAGTTGTAGCTGGTAGACCATATACTACAGTAGAATATGAATAGAACATGTTTTCATTAGTTTTTTTTTTTTACATTGTTAGTGCAGCTGTCCGATGCATTTTTCAGCGACTGGACTTTAAAGTTGTTTGTTATGTCTACTGCTTGTCCTTTTGTGTTAGCATATGATCAATAACCCTGTATAAGTTGGTAACCCTAAAACCTTTGGAGGCTGTTGTTTTAAACTTTCTTGCCCTATGGGTATTTAAACTATGAAGAACTCTTGAATTTAAACAAGATTTCATAGACTAGTCCTTGATATTGTCCTTGACCTTCTGAATAATTCAAGTCTTCAAGTTCGTAAATTCATCTTCATTATCAGCCTATCATTTACTCACTGCTGGTACACAGGCCTTCTCTCAGAGAGAGAAGATGGGTCAAAATCCACTATGCTGGCCCAGTACATGTTGGTAAATGTCTTGTCTTTTAATTTATGAGGTCCTTGGACATAGCGGTTACCTCCTTTATTTTTGATCGAAGGTTTTCACACGATGATTTTCTTCGTTTTTAAGTGATGGCATTTTAATTGTACATACTTTATTGATGTGCTAAATAAATCATTTGGTGCAAGTTCGAGGATCAAACCAGGTACCGCCAGATTGTAAAGCGCACATGCTACCACCGGCCACCATAGCTCCATTTACTTATAAATAATTTACGTGATGTGTCTGAACAATTTCTCTATACAAAAAATCCTCCGACAGAATTAGATGGAAACTCTGCATTTCCTTCGTACAAAAAGAGTCTCCCGGGAAAGCTGTCATTGATACTGCGGAATACATAATAAGCGCATAGTTAATTGTGCGTCATGACAAGCAGCCGCTTTGTCCCACTTCTCACCCCCTATCTCGCTTTTTCGTAGAATGAGGAGCAGGCAGAACTGTCGCTCATCTGATCATAAAAAATACAGCCAGATAAACTGCCGCCTATATATTTTTATAGTTCGACCATAAAACATTTGTGGAATGTGCTCCTGCGTTATTTCCGAGTAGCTCCAATATGGGGTTCTTCAATATGGGGTTCTTTAAAAGGGCTGTTAATAAAGTCGTTAAGGATCGGAAACGTATCTGTGATGCCCCTGGTGTTGCAGGTATCCATAGGCGACGGTGATCGCTTATCATCAGGCGGCTCGTTTGCTTGTTTGCCACCAATGGCATTTAAAAAAACTCATGCCAGCCACCACGCTACCTTAATTTACTATATCTGCCTTGTTTGTGTGATCCAAGGGCTAAATGAAAAAAAAAACATACAGACGAACATAGTACCTCCTTCTTATTGGAAGTAGGTAAAAATAAGGAACGGGAGAAGTGACTGAATGAGATGGACTCAGAAACTGAGACAGTGGCTTAATTCTAAAGTAAGTAAATGTTGACACTGCGTTTATCCCACTTCTGAAAAGTTATCAAAAAGACAGCATAAAACGATTAATTTCAAATTGAACAAAAGAGGAAGTGAAACAATTACGAACAAGACCAAAACGAGATTATTATTTTAGGATAGAAGGCAGCCGGGGCTCCGGGAGTGGGTTACGAAATAATGAGCTTGTTGAATACCTACGTTTATTTTAGACAGTTGTAATATTTTCAAATGACTTCATGCATATTTTTCCCTTCTTATATTGGCTTTTGGCCAAACATAATACAGAATGTTGGAAAAGAACCCTCCATAGAGTGAACGTGCCACAAAGTAAGAAGGAAGAATACGCGACACCACAGGCAGACACACAGATACAAAAATACACACGTTAAAGTTATAACATCCCTCTTTTTACGTTCAGGGTTAAATGATATTATTACAATCACTGTCAGCATGCAGCCCAGAAGACATTAAATAATCCATTCTGTAGCGGCTTAATTCATCTTGAAACATGTAAAAGCTGCACCCTGCAACAGCCGGAGATTGATGATGCTGCGTTATAGCACGAGATTACACCAACAAAAGGCATACTTCCATACCCTTACCCACTTCTAAAACATCACAAGTAGCAATACAATCTGCCACGCCAATATCTGCTTTAAATTTGCTAGCAAAAGGTGAAAATCGCGCGGTAATAAGATGTATTAGAAAGGAGAGTGTTTTTTCACGCCAAAAAGCTTTATGATATGTACTTGTGGAGGTGATACAGTTGCGGAGAGAACATACGGGGTATGGAGTTTATGGACTGTGCTTACACTCCAACTTGTCGCTTATTTTATGGTATTTCGGGAATTTTAGCACCTCCGCGATACACACGGGAAATTTTAGGAAGAGGTTCCCGAAATAAAATTTGGTGAATTTTTGTCGAGGTGTCGTTGAGACTTTGATTTGGTGCACATATAAAATAACAAATATAGGAATATAATAGGTCGGGGAAAAAGTCTTTTCGTATTTTGTATGTATAAGGTTGTAGTAAAAATCTCATCCGTTGTAGTGTTTGTATCTGGCTGGTTTTGATACCATTAAAAATATGACATTTTAAAAAAGGAATACAAAAAGTAAAAAGCAATTTCCCGCCATTTTTCAATTGTTTTTTTGTTTGATAAAATGAGTGAATCTAACGAAGAAATTCGATATATTGTGAAATTTTATTACAAAAAAGGGAAAACTGCGACACAAGCCGCGAAAAAAATTTGTGACGTTTATGGACCTAATGCAGTGTCATCAAGAGTAGCACAATGTTGGTTCAAGCGTTTTCAGTCCGGGAATTTTGATGTCAAAGATGCAGCTCGCTCTGGTCGCCCTGTTACGGATAAAGTAGATGCCATTTCTGAAAAAGTGGACCAAGATCGGCATATTAATAGTTACGACGTAGCTGAAGAACTGGGGATTGACCACAAAACAGTTTTGACCCATTTGAAAAAAACTGGGTATACAAAAAAACTCGATATTTGGGTGCCACACAAGCTCACTGAAAGAAACCAAATGAATCGTGTACTCATTTGCGACTCTCTATTGAAACGTGACGAAACCGAACCGTTTTTGAAAAGATTGATCACTGGTGATGAAAAATGGATCACCTACGACAAGAATGTGCGCAAACGATCATGGTCAAAGGGCAGTTAAGCACCACAGACTGTAGCGAAACCCGGATTAACACGTAATAAGGTGATGCTGTGTGTATGGTGGGATTGGCAGGGCATCGTTCATTATGAGCTTTTACCGCCGGGCAAAACCATCGATTCGGATCTCTACTGCCAACAGCAGATGAGACTCAAACAAGAAATTGAGAAAAACGGCCGGAATTGATCAACAGAAAGAGTGTGGTCTTTCATCATGATAACGCCAGACCGCACACATCTTTGGCCACTCAGCAAAAATTTAGAGAGCTTGGTTGGGAAGTGTTAATGCATCCACCATATAGCCCTGACCTTGCACCCTCAGATTTCCACCTGTTTCGATCTCTTCAGAATTCTTTGGGTAGTGTTAGATTAACATCAAGAGAGGACTGTCAAAACTACTTGTTGCATTTTTTTGATCAGAAGTCCCAAAATTTCTACAGCAACGGGATCATGTCACTACCTACAAGATGGCAACAAGTTATCGAACAAAATGGCACATATATATTATAATTAAATGTAATTAAACTTGAAAAAAATATGTCTTGAATTTGTTTAAAAAATACGAAGAAACTTTTTCCCCGACCATAGATAAAAAATTATACGTTAAAACTAATAAAATAAAAATGCAAAATAACATAATTACATATTATGAATCTCTACATAATATAAAATAAAGTCGCTTTCCGCGTATATATTCCGCTCCTCCCAACCCACGTAACCTTTTTTCATATGGTTTACACCACAGAAAAGAAAAAAATATTTTTTTGTTTAAATTAGAACGGCTGTCAAAGCATTTTTGTAAGAAATTTGTTATAGCCACTTGCACCCATATAAACCCATAGCAACTGTGTTAGCAACTGTGACGCGGAACTGTCGTCGCGTTGACATAAATAAGAATGTTCAATCACATATCTGTCACAATACTTGGCGAAAGAGTTTTCTTCTCATTTCCGTTCTATTTACTTCTCTTTTCTGTGGTTTTCACCATCAGTTAGAAAATTTTCCACGGAAGATTTATAAACCTATTTAATATAACTTACACCCGTGCGAAGCCAGGGCGGGTCGCTAGTATTATAATAATTTTTGTTTTTGTACGCGCACATGTATCGAGCGTTACGTCACTTGCCGGTCCCAACAGAATACCAGCGCTAGTTGTGTACAACCAGTAACATGCTGATTTGGGGCCTATGTAGCTCCTAAACGGCTGAACCGATTTTAATTTAGTTTTTGTTGGAAGTTGGCTTGATCGAGAGTTATGATTCATGAAAATATTATTATGTTCAGCTATTTGAAGATAACCAGCACTTTAAAAAAAACAATTACTTGTGCCTACTATTTGAATTGACTTATATTTTGAAATAGTAGAGCACTCGAGTCTCCATCTCATCAACGTCATGTAAACACGTTACAGCAAGTATTGCCTCGGTGGAGCACTTTATTACAGCAAACATGAAACTAACTAGTTTTTTATTTTATTTTTTATTAACCGACTTCAAAAAAAGACGATCGTTCTATGTTCTACAGTTATATTATATTCCTATGTTTATTTTTAATCGACTTCCAAAAAGGAAGAAGTTATCTTTTCGACTGTTTTTTTTATGTTTGTTACCTCAGAACTTTCGACTGGGTGAACCGATTTTGATGATTATTTTTTATTTGAAAGCTGGTGCTTCCCGTGTGGTCCAGTTCTGATGATTGATAGAGGTTTTTTTTATATGAAGTCGGTTTATTGTTTTGATAATTATATTTTTTATGTATGTTCACCGATTTCTCCGTCAACTGTTACTGATTTCAATTTTTTTTTCAATATTTATAACACAATGCTGTTCGATGCACATCACAAGAACATCACTGAAAAACGGCTGGACCGACTTGGCAAACTTTTTTTATGTTCATTATAGTTCGAATAAGGTTTAAGTAAGAAAGTTTAAAGAAGTTGCCCTGAAAATGAAAAATTTGGGAAAATGTAAAGTGCTTTATTCTGATTTTTGTATAGACTCGGTACTTAACTTAACTTATTGAAAAAACTCGGTACTTAATTTATTGAAATTTGCACAGGACAACGTCTTTTGACAACTAGTTACCAATAAAACCCAACAAAAGTTACGGTTCGAACCATTCACAAAAACTAACCATATTGCTAGACTATTACGCTTAATTTCTGCTAAAAATGCTCAAGCTCGAGTATTGGCATGCTTTTCCTATTTAAGTGCTGCATTTTTTTGCCGCTTTTGGCGCGTCAATGTTGTATCTATAGATTTAAATATCCACGGACATGGTAGTCAGATTATCTGTAAAATGTTGATGTGTGCTGTTTACATAATATGTTTTTATAATAATTTATAATATTGGAATGTTATCAAATATTTCGTCATTATGATATATCGAATTTATCGATTATCAAAATTCATGACTGGATCCTGCTTTGAAATGTTATCAGAAAAAATATTTCTGATACGTACGAGTACGTATAATGTTATTTAATTTAACAACATTATTGTTTTTATCTGGCAAGCAAGTGCCTTTATTAACTTAACATAATTATCTATTTAAAAAAACTGATTTCATAATAAGTTTTTATTTAATGAAAAATAATGAAAATGAAAATCCAGTCCATCCATCATTCAACGAATTTTCCAGTTGTTTTAATAAAAAACAAACTACTACTGAATTGATTTTGAAGAAATTTCTAGGATAAAAAATATATATTTATGACTAGTTTTTTTGCCCTTAACTACGTAGCTTAGCGTATTATACAAAAACAGTTGGAATGCCCATAGACCGTCGAAGGACTAAATATACCTAATATAGATGATTAAGCCCACTATCAGTTGGCAGCATACCCAGCATGATGGCGGCATTACCACGCTAATGGCAATGCATTGAGCCAGAAAGAAAAATGCTAGCAACGTTTCTAGTTTTTCTTTACCATAAAACCATATTCGGACTGTATTTTTTTTAAATGTTTAGTCTTTTCAAATGATGCGGTTACGTACAAACAGAATTAAACTTTTATTTATATAGATTAAGTAACGCACTCACAGTCAGCACTAAGTATGGCGAGTGCGTTTCCATGTCTAGAGCGAGAAAAGTCGCGCGCCCCAGCGGGGCGTATGTTTCTGGATTTACAAACAAACTGTTAGTAATATCAGTTACATTGTATATAATTAGATACAGACCTCATGTTTGCGTTTCTCTTCATTTAGGTACTTTAATACCCTGTGATAAAATGCGCTTCCTAGTTTTATATAGCTACTAGCTACGCCCCGTGGGAAAACCACGGGGCCTAGCTAGTAGCCCACGTGGATTACTTCTTATAACATTAGCTATCTGCTAGTGAATGTCCCTTCAAAATCAGTCCAGCCGTTTTGAAGTCCAACATACATACATCGATTTTTATTATTAGAAGATAAAAACTCCTCTGCGTTGTGAGCTGTTTGACCTCTCAAATATATATACTTCTTGTAAAAGGCGCCATTTTGTTTTGAATCGCAAGTGTTTTGCAGACTTTCCGAATATATCATCACCAGACTCGTTTATGTCAAAACAGTCCCTGTGCTATAACCATGAACATAAAACATAACGTGAAATTAAAACATAATCAAATTAAGTTGAGGGCCAGAATTAAGTGAGGGATGCGCCCAGAGGGCCGAGGGGCCAGCTGTGAATGTCGCCGTGCCGCTGAGGCCACCAAGGGAGGCCCAGCACTGAGTCTAATAACTCTGTTACAAAGTAATTAAGGACATAATGAGTCTTTCAACTAATTTCCCAAAGTGTTGTCCTCTTTGGAAACGCATTGTATATTTTTTTTCGAATTGATGTTTTTTTAGGGTTCCCTATTACTAAGACTCCGCTGTCCAGACTGCTGTATGCATGTATGTATGTATGGCTGTATGTTGTCTGTCCGTCTATCACCAGACTGGATCTCATGAACAGTGATAGTTAGACAGTTGAAATTTTCACAGATGATGTATTTCTGTTGCCGCTATAACAACAAATACTAAAAAACAGAATAAAATAAATATTTAAGTGGGCTCCCATACAACAAACGTGATTTTTTTTTGCTCGTTTTTGCTCGATAATCAAGATCGAGCAAAAACGAGCAAAAAAAAATCAAATAATTGCAACAGGTAGACGCTTGAAATATTCACAGAATATTTCATAATAGTAAGATAGTATAGTAAGATAGTAGATAATATTAAGTAATTAAAAATACATAATTAAATTATAATAAAATAAATATTACAACATCCCATACAACAAACGTGTTTTTTGCCGTTTTTATAGATAATGGTACGGAACCCTTCGTGCGCGAGTCCGACTCGCACTTGGCCGGTTATTTTTTCTTTCATTCTGCTTCAGAGGATTTTGTCTTGTGCATTTGTCAATGTCAAATAGGTACGTACCTATTAAGATTTTTCCAAGCATTTTTTATTGTTGTTTTATTTCCTTGTACATCCAAACCCCGATATGAATACCTGGCTACGCCCGTGCAAACATCAGTTAACCTCGTAATGTAGCCCATTTGAACAATAGCAGTTGTCGAGTCCATCTGAACTAACGACCGCAGAGCTCCTGCCAGCAACTCCCGATCAGTGCTTAATGACTCTGAGAAGGTATTTCTTGTTTTATTGCTAGTTGGGATTTTGTTAGATTACCGATCACCTGGCTGTTGAGTAAGGCACTACACACCCTTAGCTTCTTGAAGACGCTTGAGATGAGATATTTACATCTACAAGCAACAGGGAGATAGCTAGACAAATCAATAGCTTGTATACAACATAGATTATTTTAACTTACTTCGGTCTTAGGTCATTGAGGTGGTCATTCCATCCTTACGTCGTGAACTTTGGTAAAGTCCGTACGCAGCGTTTCCAAAATTCCTTCTTAATACGAACTGCACAGGAATGGAATGCCTCGGTATTCCCTATAAATTACAACCTGGGTCTCTGTAACACAAGAGAGGGTGAACCTATTTATGTGTTTTTTTTTTATTATGTAGATAAAACTTTTGAGGTTAATCCACAAATATTTCACTATAATTGGTATAGTTTTGGCCTATAAGTAATATTAATATTTTTTTACGCGCACCTGTTGATTTGTCAAAAACAAATCAAGAAGTGTTTTGTTCGAGTGCTTACTAATTATGAAGTCGGTTTTTAACATTGATAATTATCTTTGTTATCAATCTGACAACAAGTGTGAATAAGGTCCTTGTGTTCGGGCATGCCAGGCATTAGCATGTATTCTGTGCTAATAATGTGTAGAAATGGTGCTCATCGTTCGGTTCAGCGAAGTTGCTACTCTGGCAGCGATTAATGAACGTAATAAAGTGCGAACTGAGCGCGAATCAAGACCGCTCGCTAAAAGCCAAGGGCTCTATTTTTGAATCGCTCGTATGATTTCGCACGAAAATATGATGTGATATTTTTTTTTATTGATAGAAAGCAAATTCGAATGGTTCAAACAACTCGGGGCGTTGCGATGCGCATCGATTTCCAAAAGGGCCGGTTGGAAGCGGCCTGAGGCCTCACAACACATTGAAGAGCCTATGTCCAGCAGTGGATGTCCTTAGGCTGAAATGATGATGATGTTGAGGTTCTAGTTCCAGTAATAATTGTAACTCGATTCTAGCCTGTCCCGAATCTAACAATGCAATTTTTTTATGTTAGCTGGTTGATTTAGGCCTTAATCAATAAACTTTAATTTTTTTATTTTTTTTTAATTTTTTCTGTATTTGTTATTAGTAATTTAGTTGTTTGTCACTTAATTGCGCTGAATAACAGGGTAATGTGGACACTAAGCAAAAAAGCCCTTAAAAAAAATAAAAATACAAAAGACTAAGAAAGAGGGTAGATCGTTTTGTCTGCACCTAACTTTAAAATTTTTGCCAACCCTACCAGCACCCACATGATTCAGTTTAGTAACTGCTCCGAAACATTGTTCATCCACAGCCTAATCATCATAAATATCCCGTTAATTATCGCTTATAAATATAGCTATTATAGGCCCTAAAGTTGTAAATCTTTGTTTTAACCCTCGACGCAAAAAGAGGGGTGTTATAAGTTTTACGTGTGTCTGTCTGTATCATCGTATATAGCTGCCATAGGACAGAACCGATTTTAATTTAGGTTTTTGATTTTGTTTGAAAGGTGACTAGATGTAGAATGTTCTTAGCTATGATTAAAAAAAATCAGTTAAACCGTTTGCCTTTTGCTGTAAGCCCTTTGCCCTTTTATCGGGGTTTTTAATAGTTTATTTTTATTTTATTTATTTAACAAAATCCATTGCTCTCAAAATTAATACTTACATTATACTTATAATAGATATACTAACAGCCACGGATTTACATTTTGTATATCACTACATACCATAAAATAAAGTCGCTGTCTGTTCCTATAACTATATGCTTAGATCTTTAAAAATACTTACGCAACGGATTTTGATGCGGTTTCCACTATCAGTTAGATAATTTTTCACAAAAGGTTTAATAAAACATAAAACCGTTATATATAATAAAACATATACCCGTGCAAAGCCGGGGCGGGTCGCTAGTATGTATCTATTTTGTAAAAATTACAATCACTAAATAAACTTACAAACACTTGTTAAGTACGTTACTTACGTTTGAACTACTTTTACCAAATCGTTGTTCATAATGATGCTTGTCGGCTTAGTACAGGGTATATGAGTACCGGTATACTTGCTATGGGTAAAGTAGGTTAGTACTTGTATGTAAATAAGCAATGTGTTCCGGATGGGTACCCCGAATCACATCGTTGCTGTAAGCGCCATCTCGCGCTCACTGAATCAATCAATTCACGTAACATTAAACCTTTAGTGACGTCATCGGTGTTCCTCTAGATCTTAAGGTGCCTCGATAGCGTATAAAATTTTACGGAAAATATTATCACTTAGGGAGAAGAATGTTGATTTGAGATTGCAGTGAATCTCGTCCCTCGTTGGCATCCAAGGCAATGATGAAGCAGATAAACACGCAAAAGAGGCTGAATCTACAGGGTCAGAAATTTACATGATTTTTGCCATTTATTTTCTTATGAAAGTAACATCACAGAAAAATCCAATACGTTACATTTATGACTACTTATAACTTAATATTATTTATATTTATATACTAACTATTATTAACTTACTATTAACTACAAACTTATAAATTCGAAAAATAATAATATTGTAAATAAAAATAATTATAACTTGTTACCTTTATTTTGCACGTTTGCCGCGTCTGTCTGTCTGTATATATCCGCTAACTCCTCCTAAACCACGCAACGGATTTTGATGCTGTTTTCACCATTAGTTAGATAATTTTTACGGAAGATTTATGTTTTTTATTTATTTATTTAATACTTTATTGCACACTTACAAACTAAGTACAATGCACAAATGGAGGGCTTTTATGATACTGGGTGACGAGACGAGCGAAGCCGCTTGCCTGATGGTTCTTCACGCTTGCCCATAACAGCTCAACGCCAATCAAAATTTTGAACTTCAACAGTTCAAAACCCTGAATGGCAATGCACTGCGCTCTAACCCGAGATATAAGATGTCAAATATCTGTATGCCCTGTAATTTCGCTGGAAACATTGCCTTTCAATCCGGAACACAGTAGTATTTGCACACTACTGCTTGGCGGTTGAACAACTGGCAAAGGGGTGGTACTTTCCCAGGCTGACCCCTGCAAAAGAGTGCTACCACTTTAAAAAGTAGACTTTTGTATATAGTAAAACAGCTTATACCCGTGCGAAACCGGGGGAGCCGGTTCGCTAGTAAACCTATAAAACAAAATGAAGACGATTATGTGGTCATTAACAGCTTCTTACAACAAAATGAAATAGTAGGTAATTAGACAAAGTAGTGGCGTAGGGCAAGAATAGGGGGAGATGGTACGCGGGCAGGGAAAAAGGGGTAATGTTGTTTCATGCCAACTAATTGGTTTGTTTGAATAGTTCCGGTTTCACCGCTCCGGCGGTACAAATTAGACCTCTATTACTAGTGTAATAGAGAGGATGCCGGATATTTTCCCTGAACACTCTTCATAGCATCTTAACCTACTTCCAGAGCAAAATCGCCGTAGGGCTTCAAGGAACGGCGGATTTTACCAGAGAGGGAAATTATCTCATAGTCTTACGCAGAGTGATCGCGAGAACGCGGCGAGATACGGTTTGCGCTCGCGTGATTTTGCGAACTGCGCCTATTCGGGCCCGCGTTTAGAGTTGGGCGTAAGGCCTCAGATAATCTTCAAATGGATGAACAGATTTTCTTGGATCATAGCTAAAAATACTCTCGATCAGCGTGACGTAAAGGTGTCAGAATCATCAAGTCACCTTTCAAACAAACAAAAAATCTAAATCATTTTTTTTGTCTTCGAATAATTCCATGTTTGACCACCACGTTGCCTGTTGGTTAGTGACGATGTGGTCGCAGATGAAGCACGCAGACTTAGAAGATACCTATTCACTCTAACCTTGAAAAGGCCCAGATTATATCTCTCAGAAAACAAGGAAGCGGGCTGGTTGTTCCAAACCTTGGCCGTACGGATTAGAAACGTAAAATTGAAACGTTCGTTAAACGTTCGGTACCTAACCAAGGAAATTCCACAATGTATGGGTGGTATCAGGCCGATTTCCTATACTTGTCCTGTAGTAGAAACTAGAAAGGGGATGGTAGGATAAAGTAAGTGTAGCTTAAATGCACATTCTCCGGTTCAGCTGTTTACGATGGTCCGTCGTCGACATCAGGCGCGGTGGCGGTCAATGAAAATCCTAATAAACTACATTTAAAATATGTATATCGTTAGAAGATAAGTTTTTATGTGCACAAGCATCAGTTTGCACGGTCAGCCGCCGAAACTTTTAACACGGTCCACTCAAACTTTAAATTACAGAATCTCTCTGTCACAAAGAGGAAAAATTCTCATCAACATTGACTATTCATGGAGTTCAAAATTAATGCTGTTTATGAGTTTCACGCTTTAAAAACAAAAGTTCAAACTCCTGTTTACACGGAGTGGATTATACCCACATTTTAATGGCTTGTTCGCATTTATTTAACTCGTTTTGTGTACCAACTCATAAAAATGCCACTACATAAGTTAATTTGCTTAACAGTTATATGATTATTAATGGGATATTTACCGTGATAAGGGAATAACAATAGGTAATATCGGTTAATTGTAGCCCCACCCAGACACAGACACCCAGATTGTAACTAATAGGGAACAACCATTCCGGCAGCGCCTTCCACAGACTAGCATTTCGCACAATAAAAGTAGAATCAAAGCGCTTCGTACGGGTTTTCGGAATATCATCCATGAAGCGGTGTCGATTTTTCGTGCCCGCTCTGGCAGTCTATAACCTAATCACGATACATATCCCGTTAATAATTATAGGTATAACTCTTTTGAACAACCGCCATAGTATAAATTAAAACAGTGTGTTATCTTGCCTTGTTATTTTAAATGCGTCAACATCGGCTGTAAGACGTAACGTATGTATTTGAATAAAAAATAAATAAGGAAATAATTAAAAGCAGCTTTGCTTACGATAAAAAGTAAAAAAAAAAAATATAACTGTATCCTGTTTAAGCCATGTTGTGTGCTCATTGTTTGGGTCATGGGATCGAGCAAAATTCTTAACTTATATGGATCCTTGCTATATCTGTATAATGTCCTTTTTATGAGCCTATTAATAAAATAAAATAAATATATGTCGTATGTATAAAATAAAGTTTTTGTAAGATACATCTCCCTTGTCTGCCTGATCTGATGTCAGCTAGTTAATAAAAAACGTAGCGAAAACCTTTTAGATCTTACCACTATGAAAAATATGTCATTTAAACAAACGTGGTACAGACATACCTACGCAACACGCCTGACTGACGACGCATAGTTTTCTCTCTAGTGGAATACCAAACATTCAGTTTGTTTGTCCGCATAGAGTCAGCTACACCACGCTTCGCATCTTTCGCACAATGCTGTTTATTTGTAGCATTTCTCGTAAACTAAGTTTCCTCATTGTCGCGTCTGCAGGCACATTCTTCGTTTAATTTAATTCTTACTTGTAGCAATTACTCCGAACCCTGCGTCTGCTCCGAGAAATTCATTTCAGATGTTTTTAGTTTCTTAACATCTTAACTTGATCAACAATTAAAAACGTGCAACAAAATAATGGCTATAAGTTTACATAGACAGAAACTGTTTATTGTGTACACCACAAATAAAAATTACTAACAAATAAAGTGCCACAAGTGGCGGCCTTATCGCTAAAAGCGATCTCTTCCAGGCAACCATTGGATGGAAAGAATTGACGTAACAGTATCAACCCTATTATTCATATATAGAGAACTATAATCTATGAAGGCACACTAGCGAAGCCTTGCCATAATCAATTCAAAGGAATCATTTCTAAAACCGCGAATAAAAAAATCAGCCTTGGCAATTTTACATGAAAAAAGTCCCTTACATTGAACAAAATGTATGGAATAGTAGATCATAGCAGAGAACAGCATTTTTTTCGTGATTTCAGGGTTGGCCCCGTGATAAAAGTTGTCCTTGGTGAATATGGTGATGAGTACAATTATATCCTTTTGGCTTACTACGTACCACCGTTCCGTATAATGGTGTATTTCAGTAAACCGCAGTCCGTGACAAACTGGAGAAAAGTACTATGGTATCCAGAAATACTAAGTTTAATGCCTTTATATCTAAATAGTATCCTCATTCCTGAGAACGTGGGTATCCACGTGACGAACTGCTGCCGCAACGTGCTCGGATTGGAGCGATGATCCGGATTGCAAGCCGCGAGCAACGACGGCATCGGCAGGCTGTCGATAACGTACTGTCAGATTATTTACCCAGCATTTAAGAGCAACTCAAGGCTTCCTCAGACTATGCTTCTGTCACATGTTAGCTTTATAACTTGCCCTGTATAACACTCTAAGACGACAAAACACAGAGAACGGCAAAGGACCACCGATGAACAAAAGATGGTGGACGTTTCATATGAAATGAAACCCATATTATCGTCCCATCATTTTTTTAAGTGAAAACTTCTTAAGCCGCATCGAGCGATTTTTGGTAGGGGTAAAACTTATGGGTTCGCGTCACCGACATACTAACCGCATCGGCGACATGCTAATGTTACATAAAGTTTTCACTTCTGTTCGCAGTCATGGGGACTGCCTTGTCGTCATTTTTCTTACTTTAATTAATTTAAGTATACAATAATATAGTTGGACAATATGCTGTTTTTTTTGTAACTTTTAACAAACCAAATTAAATTAAATTCTTACATTTGTACGCCGCACCTGGCAAGGACATGAGATACAACATTTCAAATTATAATTATGACCTTGTATGCTAGTTTGTATGCAGGTATGTGTTCCCACCATGTCCTGACAAATAAATTCATTTGATCAATGCGAATGTTTGTGTGCTTGTTTGTGGTCTGCTTACTTACTAGTCTAATAGCCGGTGAAGATCGACCTTCACTGATCTGATAACTAGATAAGACGTATTTTTTATCAAATAATCTACACTAATATTATAAAGAGGAAAGATTTGTACCTATTTTTGTATGTTTGTAATGAATAGGCTCCGAAACTACTGAACCGATTTGAAAAATTCTTTCACTGTTGGGAAGCTACACTATCCCCGGGTGACATAGGCTATATTATATTTTGTAGCGAGGCCGAAGGCCGAGCTTACACTCGTGCGAAGCCGGGGCGGACGGCTAGTATTTTATAAACAAATATGCCTATGATAACTTGCCTATCAAAAAGTGTTCAGTGTGGGGTCAAAATATACATACTTGACTTTCGGATTCAGAATATTGGTAAGCATCCCTGCTTACCAACAGTATAGCGTAGTCCAAAGAGGCTTTAATATGGCTTTGAGATCGCATGAGTAGCTGTCAGAACGGGATTTCCATATACGCTGAACGAAATTTTGCTGTTATTTTCGACTTTATACCGATGCAGTAACTAAATTCAAATCTACTATGATTTATGGTTATGTAGAAATAGAACATGCCGAGTCGGCCACAAGCTGCGGGGATCAGCCGGCTAAGCTCTGCTTCAACCGGCGGCGCACAGCCACGCGTCATGTGTGCGCATACACTTCCGATGATCAATATAGGTACGTAGAGATCTTTCATTCTAAATGTGCACGCACTCTCCACACCACATTACGCATACATAATTATCAATGTAAAAAAACGACTTCAAAAAAATCTCAGACCGTGTGGCCAAATATGACCACACGGAAAGCACCAGCTTTCAAACAAAGAAAGAATCATCAAAATCGGTTCACCCAGTCCAAAGTTCTGAGGTAACAAACAACAACAAAAAACAGTCGAATTGAGAACCTCCTCCTTTTTGGAAGTCGGTTAAAAATACTACAAAAATACGGTGGAGGGGTGTGCACATTTAGAATGAAAGATCTCTATCTAAAATTATTTATTAATAGTGCTGTTGCCCGCGATTACGCGTAGATTTTCATATAAACTTTCAACCCTTTTTTCCTTCCTTAGTCTGGCAATTTCGCAAAAAAACATAGCCTGTACTTCAATCTGGTCATAGCTAAGCATATTCGTGAAAACCGCATTTAAATCCGTCCAGAGGTTTAGGAGATATGCGTGATGTGATGTGCTAAAAATTGTCTTAACGTGTTCGTTCAGCTGCTTATTTTAAGACGCCCTGTGTGATATTTTTTTAATTGATAATTTATTTAGCAGTGTACTGGAAAATCGCGTGTAGAGATGTCGTTAGCGATCAGCTTGACTGTAACCGCAAGGTAAGGTAAACGCACCCAAATGGGTCCTATGGGTGTCCAGAGCTAGGACGTCTAGACAGGCAAAACTTCGCACGCTAGTAACGACCGCCTATCGCTCGCCGATCTCACCTGAAACCTGCCCTGAAAAAAACTTACCAACTGTGCCTCGCGGTTTCACCCGTTAACACAATCCCTCAAGAATCAAGTTCTTTGTAGTAACAAAACTTGAAAAGTAAGTATTCCTTTTTAACCAACTTCAAAATAGGTTCTTATTTTGGATATTTTTTTACGTTTGATATGATTTTTTTTTTTTTATTTCTAAGGATTTACTTTCAGATTAGTCACACAGAAATTTCTTCAAAATCAGTTCAGTAGTTTGGTTTTTAAATCAAAGTAACTGAGAAAATGGGTCAAAGTAAACGAAATTGCGGAGGTATTTTTGAAGTCAGCTCTTATAGTTAACATACATATAGCAAGGACATCCCTCTAAATATCAAAAGTTTTGACAATGTTTCTTTGCGGTTTTGTAAAATATAATTCTCAAGCTTTGCTTAGTTTGGGGTCAGATGACCGTGTGTGCAATAATGTCCCAGATATTTATTTATTATTTATTTATTTATTTAGTTAGCGAGAAGTCCTTTTGTGTATGTTAATTAGTAGTAAACTTATTTTTTTATTACAAAATATAACAATAAAGGTTTTTAATATTCCATATTTCTGTTATAATAAGATGCTACTTACCACCCTGCCATACTCTGGTATAATCGCGTACAGCGATTAGACCTCCAATTGTAGCATTGACTATCTTTTCTATGGATTTCATTTCTGGCACGATTGATATATCGTGGCCTGTCAATAATTTTGGTGCAGTAAATAATTTAGGCCAAAATAAAATAAATATTCGGGACATTTTTTGCACACACGGTCATCTGACCCAAACTAAGCAAAGCTAACTATGGCTGCCAGAGACTGATATACATAATACATATAAAATAGAATAGGCTATATGACATTAAGAAATATTTATTTACTGAAATTATGACATATTTTGTGATTAGAAATATTCCTAACGGTGTATTAATTTCTTTTTTAAACAATATTAATATATATTTTAACCTCTGACGCAAAATGAGGGGTGTTACAAGGTTAGTGTGTGTCAAGATAATTATCTTCCAACGGCTGAACATATTTCATGATTCATAGCTCAGAACACTCGATCAATTCACCTAATTAAAATCAATCCTGCCATTTGGGAGATATGAAACCAGACACACACTAACCTTGTAACATCCCTCCTTTTGCGTCACGAGGTTAATATATATATATATATATTAATATTGTTTAAAAATAATAATAATACACCGTTAGAAATCTAGATAATCAGCCATTTTATCGGAGGCTTAAAATAAATCTATTCTTGAGGGCAAAAAAATGGATACGGCAATAAAGTCAATCAGAGCGAATGACGCCTCGATTATAAAAACAATATAACTATTATGTTTGAAAGTTCAGAGAAAGTTTAGTACTCTTGACATGGAGTGACAACAAACAAACCAAAAACTTTCGTATAAACACGTATAAAGATTAAATGTGTATATAACAATAGAAAGGTCAACTAAGGTCGCAGGTCTCTCAACTCAAAGTTTTAAAACTCACTTTAAAGTTGTAAAACCTCTCCAATACAATTTGTGTGGAATAACCAGCAGTTGCTTCAAACAATTTGTATTAAGTTTAGAGCAACAATTTCATCAAAGTTTTAGTCTAATCGTGTTTGTCAGTGCATTTATAAATGATCATAACTACAAGTATGACTATTCATATTAAACAGATCATAAAAATCGTTTACTTTGATGACATAGGTAAATAAATGAACATTTTGTTTGATTTGTTTGGAAAACAAAACAGTTGTAGTTGTAGGACTCTCTTGCAGGAGTCCGCCTGGGGAAGTACCAAACCTTTGCCAGTTATTCAACCGCCAAGCAGTAGTCTGCAAACCTTGGTGCAAACAATACTGTGTTCCGGATTTAAGGGCAATGTTTCCAGCGAAATTACAGGGCACACAGAGATTTGACATCTTATATCTCGGTGTGACGAGCGCAGTGCATTGCAATACAGGGTTTTGAACTGTTGAAGTTCAAAATTCTGAGTGGCGTTGAGCTGTTATGAGCAAGCGTGAAGAGCCATCAGGCGAGCGACTTCGCTCGTCTCGTCACTCAGTATCATAAAAAAGGCATATTATTTGGACTGATAAAGGGTTTAACGCTTTATTAAATGCTGAGATGAGAGCAGACTGACAGCAAACTGTTCGGCAAACGCCTAAACTAAATGGTGATAATTCCTGTGTAGATGCACCCAATAATCAATAAATATATCAATACCTAGGTACTTATATTGACTCCACCCATCGAGGTAGTAAGTAGTTACATTGATTACAAACACTACACCGGGAGAGGTTTTTTACGAAAACAGAAAAATAAGGATATGGCCATTTACTTATGTATAATTATGTAGTAAGGACGGGGCGAATTAACTTTTACAACAGTACCGACTCCAAAAGTGTAGTGCGCACCAGAGTGGAGTCCAGTGTGTTGCTCGCCAGCTTAGTTGGTGCGCGAATGTTAGCACGTACCTATAGGCGGTATAGGCACGCTATGATGTGACCTAATTAGTTGAGATTTCGACGGCACACATAATTTAGATGTTCAGTTCGCCCTCTCTAAAAAAACTCTAGGAGTGTGACAGACACTTAGAGTCGATGCCTATGGATTTAAGGAAACTTAGAAGATATTAGTCTATCTTCTAGCGGGTCAATCCGCTATTACAATATTTTCACATCTATCTCATCTATGGATCTGATATGGCGCTGGTACTCTATGTTTTTAGACCTTCAACGGTCTATGGACAGTCTGTTTGAGTAGTGTTAGCTTGTATTTTGTTTAGTTAATAAACGCACTTGCCCTGTAACGTCCTCATTTTGCCATTTCGGTACAAAAGTCACCCAGTATGTAACCGTATTATTTTACGTTATTGTCATTTCTTTTTAAAACGTAATTCAAGGCCACCCAGTGCATTCATAAAGATTTATATCTCAAATTTTATTAAGGTACTGAATGGCCTTGACTGACGGACGTGCCATAATGAAAAAAAAGGGTGAATACAGTTTGTCGGTGTACTCATGTGCTGATACTTATCTGCTAGCGACCAAAACAAAATAAATAGACGAACATGAAAAATTGCAAGGCCCAAATATTCTTTTGGAAAAATAAATGTCAAAGCATGAAATATTGTTGAAAAAAGTGTTCTCAGCGAGCGTAGGCAGCGAGAAGGCAAGATTGATGGCGAACTCCGCTGCAGACTCCTGGACAACTTCCTACCGTGACGACACACGATACTACCCCTTATTTCCTTACAATAGAGTCAACAATTGACACAGTAGGTTTCTCATTCCGTTCCCCGGCCAATTCATGTGGACCGAAAACACTTTACATTACCAACTTATATCAACGATCTCTGAAACTTATAACATGAAATCTAACGCAGCAACATTACAATGAATTTGCAGTACGCTAAATACATTTTCGTACGTGAGCGAGAAAGCCCAGCAATTCGATGCGATGCAATACGACGTGATACAGTGTGAAACATCAAACATATACTTATATGTCAAACATAGATACATATGTTAGTCATCGATAAACATCTAAGGACCTTCGTACACAACGCTACGCAAATCTTCGATACTTGACGATTTTAGTCTCCAAGCGATTGTCGGCGACGCGACTCGTGTACGAACCTCAATGGATTTGTATGGCAGTAGACGCTTGGAGACTAAAATCGTCAAGTATCGAAGATTTGCGTAGCGTTGTGTACGAAGGGCCTAATAAGATTTTAACCCCTAACCCAACGCAGGGAGAACGCAACGCACAGTGGTGTTATAAATTTAACGTGTGTATCTGTGTG
This sequence comes from Agriopis leucophaearia, assembly GCA_949125355.1. NCBI lineage: Eukaryota > Metazoa > Arthropoda > Insecta > Lepidoptera > Geometridae > Agriopis > Agriopis leucophaearia. The sequence continues at coordinate 4,312,936 of OX421262.1, forward strand.
TCTGTATGTGGCATCGTAGCTCCCAAATGGCTAAACTGATTTTGATTCTTAGTAAAAAAAAAGTTTGATAGGCGACTTGATCGAGAGTGTTCTTAGCTTCAGTAAAATTTGTTCAGCCGTTTCAAGATGATGAGCTCTTTTATCATGGATTAAAAAAAAAGTTTTCGTCGCTCAACCTGCAAGCTTCCTGCAAGCCTATAAAATGTTCATATAGCAATGAGCAGCTAACATTTACACCGCAAACCGTATCTCGGGGTGCGTTCGCGTGATTTTGCAAACTGCGCTTATTCGGGCCCGCGGTTAGAGTTGGACGTAAGGCCTCTGCCCTTACTTTGCGCCTCAAAGTTTACACGAAAAACAAAACATTTCCATTTAGTGTAGCAACGCAGTAGTGTTGACAGTCTGGCAACTTTCCCGTACCAAAGGCGCTTTTAGATTAGTTTTCAGTTGAGTTTAAACAAATTTTAAGTAGTACCTTTAGGTTTAAATTTTAGTTATTTTTAATTCTTGACCATGTGCCTTTAATATTTCTTTGAGACAAACTCTAAATGGTACTTGCTTTTATACTTTTAAAAACAAATTAATGACTCTATGATAATTATGTGGGTACTCTTATATACTTATAAGTACTAAAAACACCACTATCAGCATTTTTTTAGGGATTTCAGTCTAGTTTAGGTACATAAAAAATACGGACCGACATGTGAACTCACTTTAGTGGGCAAATTACGAATATTCACTACGTAAAATACGTATCAAATTCCATACAAATTTCAATTCGTAATTAAAAATTTGTATGGAATTCCATACGTTTTTACGTAGTGAATATTCGTACTTCGCCCACTAAAGCGAGTTCACATGTGGTTTCGTATTTTTTTTATGTACCTACCTACATTAATTATACTTCGATATATTTTGTGAACCAATTTACGTAATTCTTTTTCTATTATGTTTTAAGCTCTCAAAGTGGTCCCGCAAAGTTTTTAGTATTGTCTTGGCTTAGTAGGTATATTTTTTGTTATATTTTACCAGCTCTAATAACACAAATAATATTGTTCGAACGCCTTTTGATTTGGCAATAGCAATGATTTGTTTAAACGCTTACTAATTTTGAAATCAGTTAAAGTCGCTATTATTTATATGTGAAATGGGTATATTATTTATGTTTGACATTGCCTCACCGAAGCGTAGAGCAGGCCTAGGTAGAGCAGAGCACACAGAAAAGAGTTTTTTTTTTTCGTTTAGATCTTTTTTCTGTGGTGGTTATTTTCACTCTTCTTTTATATATCCCCAGATTTAAAGAGTTTGTAAGTAATGCTGCACGACATTGTGCCACCCACTGAAGTGAGAATTTTTTAGTTTTCTCTTTTCTGTGGTTCCACCAGCCGCCTTTTGATGCGACATTCAGTTCTTTTTCTGGTATTCAATTGTTTTTACCTATACATATTTATTGTTATTATTAATTCTTTTTTACAAATTAATTTGTTTCAATTACGTTTGGTAGAACAATTTTTTTCCTCCTATTTAATCCAAACCCCAAAAGGGTCTCGGTGGAAATTATTCCATATTTTATCTCTATGGATCCCCATATAAGATTTAAGTAAGGCACCTGTTCCTGCTATCCAGCAGGAACAGGTGCCTTACGCCCAACTCTAAACGCGGGCCCGAATAGATGCAGTTTCCAAATCACGCGATATGATCGACGATCGACGCCGACGCTCCGTCTAGCCGCAGAGCGCCCTACTCTACGTTTTCACAATACCCGGTATCCCTTCTAGAACGAAATAGGTAAGAATACTTTTAAACTTAACTATTTCGTTCCAGAATGTGTACTGATATGGAAATAGGTATTATTATTGAAATTAATCATTGTGTTCTCGCAAGTCACGGTGATATTGGAGACGAATTTCGGACAGTCATCCCAGTTAGTGATTGTATAGTCATAATACTGTAGTGGCCACGTCGAAACATAATTACGGATCCTGTAGCAGTAGAAAATAATAATACTTAACTATGTTCTACGAAAATACGACAAGAGCTTACAAATAAAAAAATAAAAAACATTACATTAAGAAATAATTTTAAGAAAGTTTTCAGTATCATCATAAGATAAGGATAGAAGCCACTTTTGAACAATGCGCTTGACCTGGTTAATCGAAAAGTATTTAACATTTAGCGTTTCAACAATTTTGTTGTAAATACATATATTATGGTATCAGGAAGTCAGGAAGTTTTTGAGCGAATTTGGTACGAACAAAGGTACGGGGAGTTCTATTTGATTTCATCATCATGATTACCAGCCAGAAGACGTCCAATGCTGAACATAGTCCTCCCCCTTTAACCTTTACACTGAACGACATCCTGCCATCTACTGGATGCCCGCGACACTCACAATGTCGTCAGTCCATCTACCGTCGGTCGGTCAGTTTATTTATTAGTTTATTGGTGCCACTGCAAATTTCTTAGTGTTTGTAAAAAATGAGTATGTGTGCCGTACTAATACTTGCGTGTTAGCGGTAATGTGAAAAAAGTGGAAGAAACACGGAGACATTTGAACACGAACGATAAATATGCTAAGGCATATCTCTGAGAGTATAAATTATGTGGGTAAGGTATTATTTATATTATTTTATAACAATGGCTCAAGCATTGTTATCGGTGGACACAATCGTTTATAAAACACCTTTTGCGGTGCGGCAGTACAGTGGCTGTATCATCTCCGGTTTTGTTTTATGATAACACTAGCTGTACGCGGGGCTTCGTCCGCGATTACTTCAGAAAAAAAATAGTCTATGTCCATCCCCATGATACATACTATAACTTCCCAAATTTTATCGAGATCGGTTAAGCCGCTCAGCCGTGATTATGTAGCAAACAGACAGAGTTACTTTCGCATTTATAATATTAAGTATGGATTCCAGCCATTAATTTAAAATATTAATCATACTAACTAGTACTTTGATTGTTATACCAGTCTGAAAGCCCTAACAGGCGTGTGGATTTCGTTAACCTCAACCGCCGCCGTCTGATCTGACCAACGGGAGAACAGAGGGATATGTTATTCTGACTCTTTCTCTCCAGTTGGTTGGACGGACGACGAAACCATTAAGCTAATGGAAGACCGGACTGAGATGAGACTGCAATCTTCAGCTGATATGTCGGAATATGGCAAACTTAATAGTCGAATCTGGAAATTGGTGCGACACAATCTGCGTTCCGTCCGTCAATCAAATCCGATTAAGAATAAAAGAACTAATATTATAAATACGAAAGTCTGTCACGCAGTAATAAATCAAAGAATCGATGTGATTTTTTGCATATATATACTTGGAGGGCCGGAAAGTGACATATGGTACTTTATATCCTGAACAATGTAGGGTTCCTGAGAGTATAAGTAATGTACGAGTGAAAGAACTGCAGATATGAAGAAGTGTTTTTGTGTGCATGCATGTAGTGCTGTGTATGCTAATTAATAAACTGTTTTTCTGATGAATCTCTTGTGTAATTCTGACGTAGACGGAGACGTAGAAGCGGAATTACGCTAGAAATTCATCAGAAAAACAGTTTTGAAGATGGACTTCCGCAAGTAACGCCTTATTCAATCAACTGCTAATTAATACATCACTTAAGCCCGTTGCAGACGATGCAGATACGAGCTGAAGCACTTTTTGCTTAGAGCGAGACCACTAAGCATCTTCCACAGTCACTGGCACTAAGCACTTAAGCAGTGTTGTGGCTCGTTGCAGGCGGTGCGCGGTGCTCGCGTGAGTACTGCGCTTCGTCTGCAATGGGCATAACGCACATTACTTTTGAAACCTCAAGTAGAAGTTGGCAAGAAAAAGGATCTTGCCAACTTTTTCAAGTTTTTTATTTAAGTTGATCACACGACTGCTCCGTTCATGAGCCTGTCATACAATGCCGTCTCTTTCTTTTATTTTTGTTTCTTTTGTTGAAAATTTTATAATTATAGAAATATAGAAGAGTGGCCAATGTTAAAAAGGTTTAAATTAAAATTAAAATAAGGTAGAATGAGAGATGATGATGAAAGTAAAAGATATACTACAAAATAAAGCCGCTAATGACTTTAAAAAAAGTTACTATTATAACCTAAACTGTTTCGTGCGCAACACTGTCTGATTTATATAGCAATGTTCAATTATTATATTTAGGTACGCTCAGCGGGTTTGTTTGGTCCGTTTTATCCGCGTAAACAAACCCTCAGAAACCTTGATCTTTCTTCCGGGGTAAAAAGCCATTCTCCGACCCTTGAACTCCACCCATAAAAACACGTGAATCGGTTGCTATATTGCTGCGTGAAAGAGGAAATAACAAACACTTTTTTGCTCTTATAATATTACTTAGTAGAGAAGAGATAGTAGAGATAGATAAAAAGAGATCGCTTCGCCCTCTATTTTATAGAAATTTTCATTCTTCACTCATTTTTCCTTATTTTTTTATTTCAGCCGTGGTCGTCCCAGAGAAGGCAAAAACCTTTTCCTGTCTTCCACTTTTCTCAGTTCCGTGCTGTGGACCAGGCTTTTGAGCTCGTCGCTAAATCCTAATGCCTTAGAATAAATAGTAGTGGTACTAGCCCACAGCTCATCCGACATTCTATTTACGTGGCCAGCCCAGTCCCACTTCAGTTTGCCGGCTTTTTCACCAACGTTGGCGATTTTTGTTTTGGATTGTAGTAGGTATACTCTCAGTTACGTATGCGGTCTATCAGGTTGACACCTAATATGCTGCGCTCCATCGCTCGCTGGCAAACTCATTTATCCTATAATGATTAATTCTTATTTGAGATGAGGACTATAAGTTCTGCTATGACATCCCACTTGAGGTGTATTGTGCCATATCCCCTGCCAGCATCTATACCTGAATCAGCTCAAAATATCAACGCATGGCCTTACGCCACTGGAACAGTTGCTCTAGTGGAGTGAAGATGATGGTGAGAAAGAGTCAAGTTGTGGTGATATGAAAAATGAAAAAAACTGCCTCATGCGACTGCTACTTCCACACACAATCTCATTTATATCCTTTCAGAGTTAAGTGGAAACAAACACAGAGCGTTACATAAATGACGTTTGTATTTATAGTATTATTAGTCTATATCTATCTATCTATACATATAATAAAAACGTAGGGATAAAAAAATCTGTAATTGCGAGATAACAAAAAAAAAAATAACACAGGTCGTCTTAAAATAAGCAGCTGAACACGATAGGACAGTTTTTAGAATTTTTGTCTGTTTGTTTGTTTGTTTGTTTGTTTGTTTGTTTGTCCGCGCACATCTCCTAAACCACTGGACGGATTTAAATGCGGTTTTCACGAATATGCTTAGAAATTACCAGATTAAAACATAGGCTATCTTATATCATTTATTTTAATTCTTTATTTTTACATAAACGAAAATAAAAATCAATAATTTATTTCTTCGTTACCCGAAACGTAATATGAGGATCGTCACATAGCCTCAAGCAAGGAGATCCAAAGTAAAGAGAATGTTATTGACATAGCCATTAAAATTTTGAAACTGTCAACTGTCACTGTGTTCGGTTAGTCAGTTTAAATTTAAAGAAGGATCCTTAACCTTCTTAGATGAATGAACGTGTAGATCAAGCACAGAGATCAAGCATGTTATAGGCCTTACAACCTCATTGGTGATTCATTCCAGTGCATGGAGTAGGAGTATTACATTATCTTGGTTTTATTCTATGTAAGCATTTAAAACACAAAATATACCGCATCCTATTTTAATTCAGTCCCGCGAATAGAAATATTCAAAAAAGGCCCTTTGTACATGAAAATAAACCTATACAACAAAATTCCGGACGCAATAAAGAAAGAAAGAAATAATAAAAAAAATCCAGAACCAACTTCGTAAGTTTCTAACCCAAAAATGTTATTACGAGATAAAAGATTTATTCAACGATAAATTTTAGAAAATTATAATTAGAAAATAAATATCGATATATAAATAGTTAAGAAAGTAGCGTCATAAGTTTTGTATCATCTCATATATAATTAAGTAACCTATCACAGTATGTTTTTTTTGTTTTGTAAAATTACTTCACCCTAGGTTATGTTTGAATAGTATATATAATATTTATGTAATAGATTTAACTATACTTAAATTTATATGTTTATGTCTGTGGTCTGGTTTGGTGAACAGCCACTACATAAGTCATTGCTGCACCCTTTATGCAGGGTATATAAACTTAGCTTTTAGAAGAATACAGTGTATATTTGCAATAAGAATAAGAATATAGAAATAATTTTATTTTAGTGTGATATTTTAACAGATAAATAGAGTAGTTCCATTTCATGGCTTTTTAATCAAGGTATACATACAAATGCACGCGAAATAAGAAATAACTAGCCAAGAGCGTGTTAAGACAAGCATTATGTCAGGATTCCGTGGCCAGCGAAACTGGACAGCCAAATTTCAGAGATGTATATCATACCGACATGACATGATATACTTTTAATGGTTTAGACAAAAAGAAAATTTCAAAACATGCTCTGCACTGTGGTCACATTATCTTTTTGATTTGAAAACTGTTGACGGTGTTATTTATTACTTTTATGCTTCTATCAATACTTCACACAGGGCGACTTAAAATAAACAGCTGAACATGTTAAGGCAGTTTTTAGAATTTTTGTTTGTTTGTTCACGCACATCTCCTACACCCCTGGAAGAAAATGCGGACGGATTTAAATGCGGTTTTCACGAATATGCTTAGCTATGACCAGATTGAAGTATATGCTATGTTATTTTGCGCAAGGCCAGATTAAGGGAAGAAAAAAGGATTGAAGGTTTATATGAAAATCTACGCGTACGAAGTCGCGGGCAAAAAAGCTAGTATGAAATAAATATGTTATCGCCTTTACCGACTTCATATCAATGACTTATCCATAGGTATTTATTGTACGCCTTGACCTCCACGTCACTGTGATGCTACTTAATAAATAAAGTCATTATCATCCAATATGAATATATATATTAAAACGTATTTACTGAATAAATTATATCATATTCACGCCGGGGAGGCCAATGGTGATGGTCCATAGAAATTTGATGGGTAAAAGTGACCACTGGTGCTGAAGTGCTTTTTATTCTCCTAATTTTTATCATAATCAGGAAGAATCATAACTATCTGGACACAGGCCGATTTATTCGATCCGATTATTGATTCCGCGATAGATATTACCAGCCCACTGCCACATCAACTTGCTTGCTTTCACTATAGGTACTGCTAAACCAACGCTTAATAATTAAAAAATATATTGTTAGTTTGATGACAATATTGTCATCAGAGTTACAGAAATTTCATATTTTACGAATATTGTGAAATCTGTTTTTGTTAAATTATAATTATTTGTCCTTTTATCGTGCCGATAGTGTATCTTTGCTGTCAGATATCTGACATACATATACAAAGCTAATTCAACGCTTGATTACTAAGATAGCTTGGTTATCTCTAGAACTAATTACAGTCAAAATCTGTTATAACGACATCGAAGGGACTGCTCATATTCAGTCGTAAAAACCGATAGTCGTAACAACCGGTGATGTTTAATGTGTATCGTGCAAATATCCTTCATAGTAGCAAAAGTCAAAGAAATGACGAATGTCTTATGAATGTCATCGTAATTATTTTCGGTTATGGTATTTAAATACAACGAAAATTGTTTACTATGTTAAAAATTTACCTACCTCGTTGCGTGTTTTGTAGCAACACCAGCGTAACCTACCTTCTTAGTATCATTCAAACATAATTAAATAATAAATACATACTTAATTTATCAAACATCGAATCGAAAGAAGAAATTTAACAGATGTCAATCTTGATGGGGCCTGGGGCGTTATCTCTGAGACTATTAAATTTGGACTAGTATTTTTTGCAGAAGTGATAGATCTTGTCGAGGTCTTCATTTCGGATGACAGTTACAAACTGACATTTGTTACTTTCAAAAACGAATCTCGGCGAGAAGACCTTGTCAAGCAGCAATGGCTGATAGTAAACTATTGATGATGATTGACACTTGTTTGCAGTGATATCTGTCTGTAACTTTGACACCTGTCAAAAGAAAACCTAATCGCCAAAATTGCTTCTAAATCATTTTCCTAGATCAATTATCGGGCCGACTGAAGGGTATATAATATATAAAAAAAATATTTTGTGGGACAAATCAATTTAACTGTTAATTGTACTTCTGGGAACAAACATGTACCTAGGTATTACAATCAAAAGACACAAGTCTCCTAGTAGGTACTTATAGGGGCGCGTATATTTGCATCGTCTCTCAAGTTCTTCAAGAAATTGTACACTTCTAAATCTGTTATGCCATTCTTATAAGAAAATTGTAGTCCTGTGTCTTACTTGTCCCAAATAAGCACTAACATCTGTAACCTCTGAGAAGAAAATTCCTATTAGTCCGGTAAATGGAAAATCTGAGCAATAAATCCAAGTAGTCCCGTTATGGGATAACTTAAGTAGGACTATTCCTTTTCTGTGATGAGACATTTTATAATTAGGATTTAAATACGACGATATGACAAATTACATTTCAGAATAAGTGTATAAATTCATTTTAGTTAAACTGCGGTAGCCAAAAATGTTTTCTTTCAGATTTTAATATGTAGGTATATATATTATGTTATTGCAGATGTCAGACGCATTTTCTCAGCGGCCGAACTGGTTTACTTACTACATAATTATGTAGCTATTTCCTTCTGACTGGCTTTCTCCTTTATTATGTTTGTTGATGATAACGACCACGAGTAGTCACGATGATTGGCCTGTTTTAAGTAGTAAATATTACTTGTTATCTAATATCCGGGTTCACTCCGTCGCCTTCGGTGTAAAATTAAATAAATTCGTAGGTACTGTGACGGTCCAAAACGGAGACCGTTACCTTTCACAACATTTAAACTGTAGTTTACCACCTAAGTTATTCAATTAAAATTGATATATGTTTGATTGGCTGTGTCCAAATTAAATTTAACAATGAAAAGCTAAAGGAATTCTATATTAATAAATTAATAACAGTTTTATACTGTTTTATAGAATCCTTGTGGACAGGCGGTAGAAAAATATCTCTCCTTACTATATTAAGAAGAACTAAGGCTGCCTTTTTGTTCCAATTCAATGAATAGAACTACTAAATTATTAGTTGAATTAAGTATAATAAAAGAATGGGAATACCTTTGTACAATCTCACTTAACGACTAAGTCACTATCCGTTTAGAAGTTGGTTAGTAGTGAATATTATCTGAAGTACGTGGAAGCAGTTCCGTTGGACCACGATTCTGCAATGGTTGCATTGGACTATGGGCATCGGGCTGGATTTCATGAAGCTATGGGGATGCAGACTGAACAGGGTCGATGACCTGAAATTGTAACAAAATCACCTATTAAATAAGGGTAGCTACATAACACAACATAATGGGACACAAGAAACCTTAAATGGTTGTTTATACACTAGACATGGGTTATGTGAGCTTGCAGCTTACGGGTTGTGGAACGCTAGAAGTAAAACATTATCTTATGTTATTTACGTTTGTTGAGTTATGTTTGATAAAATTGATGCTGTTTTAAATAACTATTGACTTTTGTTGTTTCGCTAAGAATTTGTAGGAGTGAATAGACTTCACTTCTTTACTTTATATTGTTAGAAAACTAAATGGTTAATTATAAGAAATATTGTGTTGATTCTGTACAGTATTGGTGATCATTCACAGTTATGTATTATCTTCAGTCCAATGTTATTTTATAGCTTAAACTGATAGATAAAGGTAAGTAAGTTGCCTTTCCTTGACATATGATTATTGGTTAATAACACCTGTGTGTTATTACTTGGTTTAAGTATTAGTAAATATAATTTTAGGATAAAAATTACCTTTGTGTTGAAAATTAGCTTAGGTTGTTTGAACACAGGTTCATGTCAGGCATCCTTATAGTTGAGTTAAGATGCGAACTTCGGATCAGATTTCATCAGATTAATGGGATGCTACAGAATCCTGAAATTGACAAGAAATCACTGTTACAACATACCTACATTACTGACCCAGATCTACATAAATTAGTAGGATATAAAGGATGTTTGTATGCGGATTGTGCAACTGCTGGAAACAGGGCAGAGAGGCTGGGCAGATTGCCTTCGCTCTCAGCATAGTTCGGGGATCATTGCTTTGAAATGTAATTTGTTTTTAAAATTTTAGTCACAATAACAAAATTATGAAAATGACTATTTAGTAACACACAGTGTCTCCTACGATTAAAGATTATATAGAATGAGGGAGGCAAGGCAGGTTGCCTTATTTTGACGAGGATTTTCAAAAGAAATATGTAAAGCAGTTTTAGTTTGTTTACAAAATGATAACCTACAAAATTTTATACGATGGTTTCCTCTACTATAAAAATAAATAAATAAACTAGTTATATACCTTAATTGGTAATAGTTCCAAAGATTTACAACAATTTAACTTGATAATTATTTAGATTTGTTTATTCAGTTGCAAAATCTTGATGCACAGGCTACTTAGAATGACAGACAAAATGGCGAAGCGGTGGAGGGGCCACTGCGTCAAAAGTATTGAAACTAACAATGTTTACAAAATCCGGCTCTCTGATTGGTCGAAATGTTTCAATACTTCTGAATCTTTTGATACTTCTGATAGTTTCAATAGTTCCGAGAGTTTTGTGACAAAGCCGCTTGTTGTAGCATTTTGAACCTTAAAGACGAAGGGTATATAAGGGGGTAGCAGAGGCGCGTCGATGCATTCTGTACTTAGTTGGGACCCTGTCGTGTTGTCCAATATATTTTAGTCTTTTGCGTTTCTTTGTGAATTTAAAGGTGAAGCTCTGCCCGACTTAACACAAATTTCAATTATGTCACAGAGTTTTATTAAATTCTTTTTGCTTAGTAGTTTTTCAGTAATTTAAACTCAGTTCGAGGTGTGAACGAAATTCCGTGTTGCTACGTGGAAGTTGGCCTCGTACTTTTGAGAATTAGATCCTTTTTCTTATGGGGGAAGGTAGTTTGTTAAAATTTTTCTTACAAGTAAAAGTAGCTGCTTAAGGGTTTCTTACGCGTTGGGTAAACTCATTTAGTCATTTAAATGACTTGTATTTGAAATATTGGACAATTGCGATTCATTTCAACATGGTTTGAAATAATGGACTGCCTTCGCTGAACCTCACTGTGACCACTTACGAAGGCCGTTCATCTCCTCTCCGCGATAGTTAGCGACTTGGGAACTATGAGACGATCCCAAGGTCGATTTTAGCCGCTTAAATGAGGCATCGATTCAGTCTCCAGGTTGTGTGATTGACTGTAGTTTGGATGGGGGTACGGACCTCTGGAATCACCTTAACAGGTTGTGATACTATATCCTAGCGGGTCTGGTTGGCCGTAGGCCAGTCTCCGTCCGCCTACATGCTTTCACATGATCTGTCTTTACGTTAGGAGGGTCAATAAGCTCTATCCCCAAGGGAGGTCCGTTCTGTTTTAAGAAGCCTCCCGGAACTTCGGTTCCTTTGAGCTTACCTGTAGGGCTGTAGGTAGTGACTATAGGTTCGTGGACTAGTCACCCATGTCAGGTCCTTACAGTTTAGTCAGAGTTCTGCACTCGGGCAATTAGCAACCCGTATAACTCTGTTGTTAGGGAAGGGGTGTTTTTTTTTTTTATTGTGTCTAGTTAATTAAAGAACTCGTTTGTTCTTTGTTTGAGTTATGGTGTATCTCCAGAATAGTTGAGGGTACCAGGTGTAGGTTTTTTGAGGTTGATCTCGGGGATCTGATATCTTCAAAGTATGCGAGGGTACCAGATCGTCAAGACATAGGGAAACCTAGGGACTTGTAGGGATTTTTCTTTCAGCTTGTTCCTGTTTTAACTTATTGGAGATAATCCAGTAAAAGGTGTTTAACTAAATTATTAGATGTGTTAGTTGGGATTTTAAAGTTATATTCATAATTGGTCATTTATAGCTATTTGTAGCTTGCAGTGTAGTCATCGAATGTAGATAGAAATCTATATGTGACTGATACTGTTGGTTATTTTGTAGAATTAAATAAGATTCTGTCTAAAGAGATTTAGTGAAGATTGCTTAGACAAGCAATTCACTTCTAGTCTCTAACTAAGTCTAAAGCTAATTTCATAATATTGTGAAGGTAGATGAAGAATTTCTATTTACCTTAAAACTGTAAGACATAGTCAGAAAACCCAACTAGTATCTAATGGTTTAATGATTATTCAGGTTTTGGTAATTCCTGAAATTATTTGATTTATAAAAATCATAATTTTTCTTAGAAAATGAGGAATTTGTAAAGGAGATTGACATGTATTATTGTTTGCATATAATTGAATTATTGGAAATTCAGGGACGACCGGGTCTAACATGATCTTAAGAGAAATATAGTTCTCAGTTTTAACATCAAAGAAATTACTAAATGAACCTCTTCAAATTGAAAGTTAATATGACGGACTTTCTTCTACATCTCACATTATTTGGGTTCCATAGAAGGTACCTAAGCTAAGTATAGCTGAATAGTACACAGAGCGGTTGTCTCTAGGTTACCCCTTGGTTATGGAAAACTTAAAGGGCGCCTTTACATTGTTACTGATTTAGTAATACTGGCTTGTTCAATATAAACTCTCTTAAAGGAAGTCCTGATTGAGATGGCCAATTTGAAGAGCTAACGGGAAGGTTACTTACCTTTTACACTAAAATCATGTTACACTTGAATGTCTAGATTGAGTATTCAGTAATTTAACCTGAAGACTGCATTCTATTTGCTAAATTTGTAATAAAGCGCGGCAGTTTCTTTGCCAGTTCTTCTGCTAGCGTATAGGGTTTACGAACATGGTGGTAAATTTTGCATTAGCATAGAGCACCTTCTTAGGGTCTGTGCAAAGATTTGATAAAGTTTGCAGTCGCATAAGAATAAGATAACATTATTCTGACTGTTTTATGAGACGGGAGGACAAACCGTCGGGTAGTCGTTGTTCACCAAGCGGAGCGGTGGAGGGGCTCCGTTTTCCAAGTCTCAACTAAAAAAACATTAATTTATTATACTGAACCCTAAGTACAAACTATAAAATCACCTTTATTGGTAGTTTTCCAAGTCTCAACTAAAAAACATTAATTTATTATACTGAACCCTAAATACAAACTATAAAATCACCTTTGTTGGTAGTTTTCCAAGTCTCAACTAAAAAACATTAATTTGTTATACTGAAACCTAAGTACAAACTATAAAATCATCTTTGTCAGTAGTTTTCCAAGTCTGAACTAAAAAACATTAATTTATTATACTGAACCCTAAGTACAAACTATAAAATCACCTTTGTCGGTAGTTTTCCAAGTCTCAACTAAAAAACATTAATTTATTATACTGAAGTCTAAATACAAACTATAAAATCACCTTTGTCGGTAGTTTTCCAAGTCTCAACCAAAAAACATTAATTTATTATACTGAAATCTAAATATTAACTATAAATTCACCTTGCAGTGCTTCCTCAATGATTTGTTTAATATCTACACTTAAATAACACAAGTAATCAACGCTCAGTCTCCTTTCAATATTTTCCTCACAACTTCACTTAGGTAGACTTCTATAACATTTTTAGGTCTTAAATAAGTCGTCAGTAGTATAACACATTAGGATAAGAAACCAAATACAGAGTACCTAGGTTGGAATTATGATTCTCTAAATTATGGTTAGGTTCAACTTTAACTATGTAACAAGTAGGTTGTAAAATGAAGGTTTAGTATGTATAAACATACATACTAAACCTAAATAAGTAACCTAGGAAACGGTTATTAGAGGGTTTCAAGTTGTGATCAAGCTTGTATTGATTCCTGAATAAAAGTAATATGAGTACCTAATTGAATTTTGCTAGATTAACACTTAGGCAGATATAGAAATAACTGAAATTAAACTTTAGTAAGGCGGTTAATGATGTTAGGTTCAAGAGAACATAATAGTAATAGGTTTCAGCTTTTAGGTTTAGTGTAAAACTAGTAATTGAACTATATTGGAAGGTAGAAGTAGGAATATTTGAGTTAGGACACACCCAAACCTCTATCCAGGGTTGCAGCGGATCTACAACGTCGGGTTCTCTAACCACTTGATCACATGGCCATAATATAAGTTACATTTATAATATAGTACAGGTTGAGTTAGGAATTAGATAAGGTACTGATATAGCTAAGGAAGTCTTAAATACTAGAACTTATAAGGTACAGATTTTATCTGCAGGGAGGTATTTCAATTATTAATCATCATAGAGAAATCTAGAAGATTTAATATCTAATTTTTAGGTTTAGCTATTAACGTTTCCTTCTTTACCTAGACTTTCTTACTAACCTTAGGTTACTATAATTCTTATCATAAAATAATATCTTCATAAACTATTAAAATTCATAAACCTTTAGGGCTAGGTTAATATAGTAAGCTAGGTTAGTATTTGGTTTAAATTAATTAGTTAGTGATTAGGATCATTATATCTTCATCAACCATTGACTACGAGCTAGGATATTAGAGTCATTAGAGTTATTTAGTTTAAGTTAGTAAGTTAATTAGGTTAGGAGGGCGAACGTTACAGTACCTATTGCTAAAATAGGTAATAATGGACAGACCTCAGGGACAGGCTGTTATTATGTCTGTTTTTATATCACCGAAAGACCTGAAATGGGGCCGGAGATGTCATTACTCAATAAAGCAGTTTTTAGGGTTCCGTACCCAAAGGGTAAAAACGGGACCCTGTTACTAAGACACCGCTGTCCGTCCGTCTGCCTGTCCGTCTGTCACGAGGCTGTATCTCATGAACCGTGATAGATAGACAGTTGAAATTTTCACAGATGGTGTATTTCTGTTTCCGCTATAACAACAAATACTAAAAGACAAGATAACATATTTATTTTTTAAATATTTAAAAGGGCTCAATACAATAAACGTGATTTTTTGCTCTATATTAATAACGGCGACAGGTAGACGCATGAAATATTCACAGAATATTGAGTTATATTATTCACTTTAAAAAAAAAAGTTAATATTTAAGGGTAAAAATAAATTTAATATGCTCCCATACAACAAACGTGATTTTTTGCCGTGTTTATAATAGGTCGGGGAAAAAGTCTTTTCGTATTTTGTATGTATAAAGTTGTAGTAAAAATCTCATCGATTGTACTGTTTGTATCTGGCTGGTTTTGATACCATTAAAAATATGACATTTTAAAAAAGGAATATAAAAAGTAAAAAGCAATTTCCCGCCATTTTTCAATTGTGTTTTTGTTCGATAAAATGAGTGAATCTAACGAAGAAATTCGATATATTGTGAAATTTTATTACAAAAAACTGAAAAATGCGACACAAGCCGCGAATAAAATTTGTGACGTTTATGGACCTAATGCAGTGTCATCAAGAGTAGCACAATGTTGGTTCAAGCGTTTTCAGTCCGGGAATTTTGATGTCAAAGATGCAGCTCGCTCTGGTCGCCCTGTAACGGATAAAGTCGATGCCATTTCTGGAAAAGTGGACCAAGATCGGCATATTAGTAGTTACGACGTAGCTGAAGACCTGGGGATTGACCACAAAACAGTTTTGACCCATTTGAAAATAACTGGGTATACAAAAAAACTCGATATTTGGGTGCCACACCAGCTCACTGAAAGAAACCAAATGAATCGTGTACTCATTTGCGATTCTCTATTGAAACGTAAAGAAACCGAACCGTTTTTGAAAAGATTGATCACTGGTGATGCAAAATGGATCACCTACGACAAGAATGTGCGCAAACGATCATCGTCAAAGGGCAGTGAAGCACCACAGACTGTAGCGAAACCCAGATTAACACGTAATAAGGTGATGCTGTGTGTATGATGGGATTGGAAGGGCATCGTTCATTATGAGCATTTACCGCCGGGCAAAACCATCGATTCGGATCTCTACTGCCAACAGCAGATGAGACTCAAACAAGAAATTGAGAAAAAACGGCCGGAATTGATCAACATAAAGAGTGTGGTCTTTCATCATGATAACGCCAGACCGCACACATCTTTGGCCACTCAGCAAAAATTTAGAGAGCTTGGTTAGGAAGTGTTAATGCATCCACCACATAGCCCTGACCTTGCACCCTCAGATTTCCACCTGTTTCGATCTCTTCAGAATTCTTTGGGTAGTGTTAGATTAACATCAAGAGAGGACTGTCAAAACTACTTGTTGCATTTTATTGATCAGAATTCCCAAAATTTCTACAGCAACGGGGTCATGTCACTACCTAAAAGATGGCAACAAGTTATCGAACAAAATGGTACATATATATTATAATTAAATGTAATTAAACTTGAAAAAAATATGTCTTGAATTTGTTTATAAAATACGAAGAAACTTTTTCCCCGACCTTATAGATGGTACGGATACGGAACGCTTCGTGCGCGAGTCCAACTCGCACACAGCCGATTTTTTATTTTAAGTTATGTAACTAAATTATTAGGTGCCTATTATTACTACCTGCCTGCAAGAGGTAGGTAGTTATAACACTATACACGAAGACCCGACAAGTCAACTATACGTATAGTCGTAGTAACGAGTAGGTAGGTATTTAATTTAGCCGGTCTTATCTATCACCCGCTGTTGATATCTTTGTAATCAAAGGTTGGTTCTGTGGTAGGAAGCAATTAGGCATGTGGTATCACTGTAATCAGTAACATACCTACTAAGAATTTGTGTGTCTGTTCAACACAGTTACGGTAATCTACGCGTAGGCAGGTAGATCATTCATAAATTACTTCACACGAATTTCATTATTTTTGGAGCCCCCTTCGTCATACCATACGTATTCACACTGTCATTCGCAATTGACGAAATGTATGGAACCACAGAATAATAAAGAACGAATGCGTCACGTAATCTAAAGTGTACAAGGCAGTCTGTCAAATAATATCTAGCCTGTGGACCTTTACAGGTCCTTAGTATATTAAAATAGTGTACAAGCCTGCAATTTGCCATCCTGTCAAAAATATATCTGTTTCGTTCTGGTAACAACCATTTTTGCATATAAGTAATGAATGTAACACGCTAAATTAGCACTATGACTATGGTTTAGTCCTTTTTCTGAGTATGGAACAACTTCGCGACTTCAGGGTTGGTAGCAAAGTAAATGTTGTTTATAATTGAAAGTACCTACAATGACCTTCTTTCGGCTACGTACTTATATACATTTTATTCTTTATTAATTGCGAATAATTGTGTACACATTCTTCTTAAATCTAAGTTTTACTTTGTAGGTATATATAGACATATTATTGAAGTGGCAATGGGCAGGCCACATCGCTCGAAGAACCGATAACCGATAGGGAAGAAAGGTTCTTGAGTGGAGACCACGAACCGGAAGATGCAGTGTAGTTAGGCCTCCCACTAGATGGACTGACGACATCGTGAGAGTCGCGGGCATCCAGTGGATGCAGATGGAAGGGTGTCGTTCAGTGTAAAGTTTAAAGGGAGAGGCCTATGTTTAGCAGTGGACGTCTTCTGGCTGATGATGATGATAGACATATATCATTATAAAATAAACTAGGCCCAAGCATTTATTCAGCTTTCTACAATGTTGTTGCACTGTCAGAACATATAAACGCTTGGATCACGAATAACATTTCAACAACGTCTATGACCTCTCGTTGTGTGTCAACCAGTGTGATGTTATCTTAGGTGTCAACCATAAAATTATAATTATTTCGTAATGACGGCAATACAAAACGACACGACAATGTTTGTGAATTCATATCATTGTCACAGTAGATTTATATAATAACAAGCTTTAATTACGTATAGATACATTAGTACTTTTATAGTAAGATATTTAACTGTTTGGAAGGATATCAGTTAAATCTTTTCTATATATATTATAGTTGACGAATCCGCTTTATTAACATTATTGTGAAAATTTTAATCGCGGATATCGGTTAGGGTTCTATCGATAACTCTTTAGAGGTGGGACAGAAAGCATCGCCTTAGTAATATTTTTTTATAGAATCCTATAAACCTTGAATGCACATTCCAGGAATGTATACCTACTCAAGTGGAATGTATATATACTCAAAGCTAAAAACACTTTCGAATGACCGGTTCTCGCGTTTGCGTACTGCGAGCTGCGTAGTTATGTACTATGTACCTGTTGTAATGATCAGACTCGCACTGCAATCGCGGCTGGGGTAACCATATCAAAATTTAAAAAATCCTGCACTTTAGCCGTATATTCAATTAAAGCCCCAGACATTTTAGCCACAACGTTTCAACACTGCGCACAACAAGATTAAAGACATATTTTTTACTATGTATGTTTTATAACTATAAGTATATCATCCAAGCTAAAAAAAACTGGTCCAACTAGAAAGCCGGACAATGTCCTGACAAAGGTCTAAATGCCCGGACAAATCCGGATGGCTGGTAACCCTACTCGCGGCGCACTTCCCGAGTAGCCCAGCTCATTCGCAGTACAAACATTATGGAAAAACATTTTAAAAAAACAATCTGAGTGGAAAATTCCTTAAAACCTGTTTAAAACATATACGACATTGGCTTTTACGTCAACTGGTCCCACTCATGCTGATCCCGTAGGATGAGTTGACTAATATAGACAAAGAAGTGTTTTTATATCTCAGCAGTGATTTTATATCTTCAAAATGTTAAAATTGTGCAAGCGAGATAGCTGTAGGTTGCAGCAGAATCAACAAACCGACAACAAGACGCCACGATAAACAAACACACACATAAAATATACAACAACTTTAATTACAAAATATATCTTACTATCACAATAGTCACAAAGTCTTACAATCGTATCACTTCTGAAATATAATACACCCGATGACACACACCTGATCTTACACCTACGCAAACAGGTACGAGTATAGCACGGTCATGACAAGGCCCAACACTAGAGGGAACTTCCAAGAGCTGAGGAAGCTAGTTTCGTTGGTAGCCGATGTGTCCTCCCAACTGACCGTACGCTTCTTCACTTCAACCTTATCCTCGTCAACGACCTCGCCGACAACAAACTTCTCCATGAGCTGTTTTGCGTCAAAACTGTGGCCGACGTCGTCAAAGTCCTCTGAGGCGTCCTTGCCGGCTGCGTTGACTAGGACTTCATGTCCACCGGGATGCTCGTCTAGGAATTTGGTGACGTCATACACGACGTTGTTGATGATGAACACTGCGTCCTGGCGCGTGTTGCGCTCTGCTAGCTCCTTCCGCGTGAACTTTTTCTCTGCCATTTCTGTACGTGCGATGCGCGTGCGTTCTGCCTCGGTTCGCGGGCAACGGGTAACTAGTGAGTGACGCCACTCAGGCCACGCACGCCGCACTTAGCGCGCCCTCCCTGCACTCCTCCCGCACCTCCTGATAACAGTCATCTTATCATCATTAGGTACCTACTTATCTGCAGTGATTCAGCAGTACGTAAACAAAACATTCGTCGCGAGTCGGTCAGTAGTAGCAGCATCACAACTGGACGGGACCAAGTATTGTAAATTTCACTAAACTTATGTAACATATCAGAACCAATTTCAATCTTATTGAACATGTAATCATTCTCGATTATAGCAAGAATTCACTCGGGGCTCACCGACAAAATTACCACGTATACTGAGTATTATAGTCTGTGAGCCCATAAGTATTTTACATAGTTCGTAGACCTACATCGACACTGCATTTCTATAAAACTTAAAACCGTGTAGGTAAACCAGGCGAGATTATAATAATAGATTTATTTTATTTAACATGGTAAACAAACAGCTGCTAACAAACACGGTATATATAGGATGAATAGTTACACAAAAGCCAAAAAGAAGTTTTCACTAATACAAACTAAAATAGTGTAAATGCCCCGTTGCATACCAACTTAGGCCTGGATAGATAGATAAAATTTGAACAGTAGGTAAGATAGTTGATAAGTAGTGAAGATATATTAAGTTAAATTAACAGAAATAAAAAGGAACAGATAATAGCCAACTTACATATTACACATTACATCATCATTACATATTTTCTTATGACAATAAAAAATATCTTATCTAGTTTCCATTTAAAAGACATTTGTTTTAGATACCTACTAATTAAGTATTTGTTCGTTTCCAGTTTTTGTTAATAAATTTATCTTTATTTACAAACTAGCAGGACTTTTTATTCTAAGTATACCTACCTAGCATGAATGTTATTACATTGCGGAAATTCATGATCAAAACTGTATTTATACGTACCTAGGTATCTCTATTTGTAATTATATTCCTCTATTGTTTCAGGTTTAATTAATTTAATGTTTAATTTCAATAGTAATTTTTAAACTTTCGCGATTTGAACACATGTTTTTTATATTTATCGGGACTTATCGCGCAATATTAAATCTCTATTCTCTACTCTTACTCTATTTTTTCTATACTCTTATATTTAATCTTCTATTTTTACCTAAATTTAATATTGCGCGATAAGTCCCGATAAATATAAAAAACATGTTTAATTTCAAGTTAAGATAAATGAGATTTAATAATAAAATGATGTAATAATAAATAATTAAACCCTTAATTCCTTAGTATACTTGAGACAAGTACAAAGTAGTGTCGAAAAACTAGTGTAGGTACCTATTTCAAGTTAAGTACTAGACACGACATTGAATCGGAAGGAGAGAGATATTTTCATAAACTTGGCGATGAATAACTAGTATGCAGCGATCCGGGTTTACGTTTTCGCTGTTGTTCCAGCAATATAGGTACAGTGTTTATCCATTTATAACTATAAATGTTGTTCTCGTCTTCTCTAACCAAGTCTCCAACCCAATTACCACCCATTGCAACGAATAAGGTAAAAATAAAAACATTTTACCCGCTGATCCCGTGATCTTACGATTCGTGGTGTTGATTTACCTACCAATGTCAATTATTAAAATATTTTGAAGTTTTATTAGAAAAAACATCACACATAGACGAATAATTTATTTGTGGGAAAAAAACACAATCAACAGTAGTAAGTAAAACATTAAATTAATAATTATCAATACAAAAAAGAGTCTTCATAAAAATTACAGAACTGGACCAAATTGAAATGAGACCACACGGGAAGCACCAGCTTTCAAATAAATAAAAGTCATCAAAATCGGTTCACCCAGTCGATAGTTCTGAGGTAACAGACATATTATTTTTTACTAGTCGAATTATCAGCCTCCTCATTTTTGGAAGTCGGTTAAAAATAAAATGAAACTGAAGTCATAGTCACTGCTAGAGCCAAGCAAAGTCACGGTTAAGTCTAAGTCAAGACTAGTAAAGTGATGGAGACCTTACTAGCTAGCAACTTCAGTATAGAAACACAAATTACTCGCCAGTTAACCTTCAGTGTAGAAACACAAATTACCAGCAGTTAGCCTGCAAATTTTTTGTTTAACATTACACGCAAGTGAACTGCAAGCAACTAATTTAGAAACAGGTTAAGAATATTTATAGATTTACGACATTATTGTATATCTAAGTTCTAGTTCGTTATACGATCATAGTTGATGCGATTTTGGTACTGTTAATGTATATTACATATTGGAACGAAGTTCCCTTTCGCGCGTTGCGAAGGGGGCTAGACGGAAAGACCAAAAGTTGTAACGACACTTTTTGCTAGTTGTAAGCCGTGCGGCGTGCGCGTGTCTCTCTCTCTCTCTCTCTCTCTCTCTCATAGAAAGGAACTTCGTTCCATCCGGGTGTCCCTTGACACCTCTCAAGTTTTATTAATGTAATTAATCACAACTTATCCTCCTATTGATGTAGGTAGCTGCACAGTAGTCAAATAGTAAAACTCGACGATTGTAACGTCCTTCACTATGTATTATTAAATACACCGGTCCAAAGATCAATTTGCAAAGCAAAGGATGACCAAAGGTGAGCAGCGAAATATGAGCAATGATGATTTAATTTAATTGACTGCCCCGGTGGCTCAGTGACTACCGCGGTGGCTTAATTGGTAGTGAACCTACCTTCTGCGTTTGGGGGCGTGGGTTCGATTTCCATCTAGGGCAAACATTAATGTGATGAACATTTGTGTTTGTTCTATGTCTGGGTGTTAATATCTATTCAAGTCATCATCATCATCATCATCATCAGCCATAAGACGTCTACTGCTGAACATAGGCCTCCCCCTTTAACCTCCACACTGAACGACAACCTACCATCTGCATCCACTGGATGCCCGCGATTCTCACGATGCGTCGGTCCATCTAGTGGAAGGCCTACCTACGCTGCGTCTTCCGCTTCGTGGTCTCCACTCAAGAACCTTTCTTCCCCATCGGTTATCTGTTCTTCGAGCGATGTGGCCTGCCCATTGCCACTTCAACTTGCAAATTTTAATAGCTGTGTCGATGACTCTAGTTCTTTGTCGAATATCCACGTTTCGGATTCTATCGCACAAAGAAACTCCGAGCATAGCTCTCTCCATTGCTCCATTGCCATCTATTCAAGTATGTATTTAAAAATAAATATGTACCTTACCTACGTATATCAGTCTCTGGCAGCCATATTACAAGTTTTGCTTAGTTTGGGGTCAGATGACCGTGTGTGCAAAAATGTCCCAGATATTTATTTATTTAATTTAATTAGGTATTTATCGCAAGACGTGAAAAGACCACGTGACGTTTCCTCCTAAAATATTATGAAATCCTTCGTGAATTGGAAATCTTCGAAGGTTTATCTAGAGATAGTTTTAATAGGGTGGACAATGTAGAGTTAAGATTATTTTCGAAACAAATCAAGAGTCTCACATGAAAAATAACATAAAATATTTGTATATTACATCAATGCGTATTGAAAATATTAGTCAGAATCAGAATCAGAATATATTTATTGCAAAAACTGTACAAAAGATGTTCATTATCACTTAAGCAGTGTGTCAACAGTTTACCCATTGCGGGCGTGCAATTAGTTCCCTGATAAGTGGGTTATCGAGTAGGCACAGATTTAATAGTAGCTACACTAGAGGTCAACATAGCCGGTCTGTGATAACTTTCCTCCGGCGAATGGTTTTGCGGAGCTCCCCCCGCGGTGCCGGGCCGGCTACGAAGCCCCAAGACACAACTATGCAGGAGTTGGTAGTATTATACTGACAGCAGTGCCTGCGGTGAAAGTGAATGAAAGCGGTGCGTGCTCTCCAGCTCGCGTTGGCGTCATAGTATGTATAATTTTGTTCGAGTGCTGCATTCCATAACATAGGTAGGTACTCTGCAGCCAAACTGTCCATTTCAGCTCAAGCGCATCGTTTGTTATACACGAGCTGCGTCACGGGAAGTTGATAAACTTCGTGATTATCTCCTCAATGGAGATCTATATGGTCTATCTGTTACTGTTGCTGAGATTCACTATCAAAAATGTTATTCGACTTGGTAATCGAACACTCAATACATACCTAATAACGCCAAATACCTACTTAGATGCACGCAGATGACTTAGATCTGCTGGCAGTGGTACAAGTGCATTAAATTCAAGCAGAATACGTTAAAGATATAAGTAGGTAACGTTAAGCGAGCCTAAGAATCATCCAGACTTAGACGTAATATCTGTATTATGGGAATTACAAAAAAAACAAACGCCACTAGTCGGAAGAGTAAAAAATCTACGGCAAGATGAAAATCATGAAAAATTCATCCATCACAGACAATATTTTTTGAATAAAACTAGCAACCCGCCACGTCCTCAGATGGGTGTAATTTAGAAATAAATTAGTAAAAAATGTGAACGTAAACTATGTAAATTTGTTTTTCGGTGACTTAGTTTGTAAAATATTGTTTTGGTTGATTGAATCAGGCGTTACTTTGCGGAAGTCCATTTTCAAAACTGTTTTGATGATGAATTTCTAGTGTCAAGCGCTCGACGAGTCAACACGTCCTGAGGATGCCTCGTGAAGAGGCGAAACACGTGTCGACAAAGTGCACTAAGGAAACGGGTATAATTTATTACTTTTTTAAATTCAATTAAAATACATGTAATTCCAATTAATATATATTTTATGTTTCAGAATTAATTAATTTTTGTTTCAGATTACTTTAATAATTTTATAATTAAAAATAATTCAGAATTAATTACTTTTTGTTTCAGGTTACGTTAATTTTCAATTTATGTAATTAATATTTTATATCAGGTTAGGCAAAATTAAACTCAATAAAATTAACATTACCAACAAATATTTATCACAAATTCCTTATTGTACTTGAAGCGACGTAGAAGCGGAATTACACTAGAAATTCATCATCAAAACAGTTTTTAAATATTGTTTTTTCTACTTAGGTACATAAATACTTAATCTATATACCTATATAAAAGAAAGTCGTGTTAGTTACACTATTTATAACTCAAGAACGGCTGAACCGATTTGGCTGAAAATTGGTGGGGAGGTAGCTTAGAACCAGGAGACGGACATAGAATACTCTAAAAACGGCTGGACCGATTTTGATAAAATTTTGTGTTCTGGAGCGGGTCATAGTAGCGAGACCGAAGGCCGAGCTTACACCCGTGCGAAGCCGGGGCGGTCGACTAGTTATATATATAAACCTTCCGTGAAAAATTTATGATGATTGATAACTATCTAGCTGATGGTGAAAACCGCATCAAAATCCGTTCCGTGGTTTAGGAGGAGTTAGCGGATATACAGACAGACGCGGAAAGCGAATTATATACATTTTATACTAGATAGAGATATATCGTACGAAGATATATTTTATTTATGCAACCTACTCGTGCGTATTTATTTATGTCCCAATTACGTAGTTGTGAGCAGTTCAAATTCAAATTCATTTATTTCAGGCTAAAATACCCATAGTTATGCCATACATTAACAAATCACAAATAAAATTAAAATACAAAATGAAATTATGTCACAGAAAGAAATTAATTAAAAAAGAAATTATTATACACCATGTCAAATTAAATAAAAATTAAATACACAAAAAAAAAAAAACAATAATAATGTCAGGTAGAATCACTAGTACCTTCTCTCCGGCATCAGTACCGGTACATGTCTCTCACAACAATGCCGGAGGAAAGTACAGTCTAACCTGGCCGCAATCATTCTCAGGATGGTGTTAGAGCTGGCCCCAACTCTGCGCACCAAGGACGCGGCCCGCGACCTCATGATTGAATGAAAACAGGCAGTGTGAGCGTCCGCAAACATGCCTGAGGCGCTGCAGAATTGGGGCAGCCCCAACAACCTCCTAAATGCGTTGTTATAGAGGACGCGGAGGTCACTGTATCGCCTTTTAGTGTAGTCAGCCCACAGGCTGCACGTGTAGAGGGATGTACAGAACGCTCTAAAGAGCGTTACTTTAACCTCAGCCGAACAACGTGCAAACCTGCGGGCGATCATGTTCGCTCTGACCGACAGTGACCTCCGCTCCCGCTCAATGTCATCGTTGTCTTTGAGATCGGCGGTGACTACATGCCCCAAGTACTTAAACTGTTCAACCCTTTGCAGGGGAGTATTGTTAATCAAAACAGGAGGGATATCTATAGGACATTTACCACCGGACTCAAAGACCATCCACTGGCTCTTCTTCACATTGTACAGCAATCCGTGACCACACGTGTACTCCTCGCATATCCGTATCAACCTCCTCAAACCACAAACTGATGCACTCAGTAACACCATGTCGTCTGCGTAACTTAAGTTATTAACACAAACACCGTCAATGTGGCAGCCGACATGCTGACTGCTGAGCGCTACAATCAAACCATTTATATAGAGGTTAAACAGGGTTGGAGAGGTTAACCCGCCCTGCCTGACCCCACACTCGAGCCGATACGGATCCGACACTGCTCCCGCCCACCTAACGCTGTTAAACTGGTGCGCATACCAGTACTGGAACATACAGACAAGTTCCTGCGGCAAGCTGATGTCACTGAGTTTCTTCCACAGCAGGTCATAAGACACCAGATCAAAAGCTTTTGACATGTCGAGGAAGCAAGCATACACTGGAGTTCCACGTTTTGTATAATATTTGATGGTATGCTTAAGACACAGTATGGCACTTTCTGTAGACAGCCGGGGCCGAAACCCGAACTGATTATCATGTAGTGTTACATACTTGTTTAACTGTGTGTTAAGCAATCCATCAAACACCTTAGCTATAACCGTAGCTAGAGAGATGGGCCTGTAGTTATTCTTATCGGCAAGGTCACCGGTCTTATTTTTCACTACAGGCACCACTAGCGTTTTCATAAAGTCCGTAGGCAAGTACGAATGGCTCACGCATAGCGAGCAGTAAAAAGTTGAGGAAGTGTTCCGACGACAAACAACTTGTGAATTCTAAATGGATCTAAGTATGTACTTCTAAATATCCCTTATAAGTCTAAATATTTACTGGTAGTACCTAGGTAAGTATATCGGCTACCAGCTACAATGTTACGTTCATAAACCTACGGGAAGTATCAGTTTACGGTTTTTATCCAGCTTTCTGTAGCTGTCAGAGCAAAAAAACTTAGACCGTAATAGAGGACTATATTTTATTACTAACTAGCTAAATGCCCGTGCGAGCGAAAAAAGCGATGGCGGCCGAGCAGTAACATGTGCGCTATACAAACTGACGGCGCCCGGTTCAATCCTCGGCCCTGGGGCCTTACCCCTAGCTTCACTTTTGCGAGCCAACTTTTAGTAGGTACCTGATAGGTACCTAAAATTAACCAACTCATTTAAGCTGCATCGTTTAAAAGCGTCTAACTTGAATGAACGAAAACCCGTTTTACTATGCGTGTGTGCGTGAAAATAGCAAAGCTTGGCGGCTATCAAATAACTACCGCTTATCGTAGTTGATGGTACCGTTTAGACAAAAAACACCTATGCGGGTCAACTTTTCGAGCTAGGGGTAAGGCCCCTACACTTATATGTATTTATTTTGTATTTAAAATATTTTAATAAATTATGTTCAATTTCGATGCCATCGCTCTGACACCGGTATGTCCAAGAAACTCAAAAATTCAAAGACATAGGACATTCACCGACATGCATTGGGTCAGCATGGTAGATTAGGCTCCATCATCTCTCTCTGAGAGAAAACCTGTTTCCTAACAGTGGGAGTGGGTGGGATAGGCTGATGATGATGATGATGAAATGACTTTGTACGCGTAGGATTCGGCCAACCACTTTGCCAATAGACTTAATTTTCAAAAATCTTTACTTAGTGTTCACCTACGTTGCGCTTGAGTAAAATTTCATGCTAGAGCGGTTTAGGCTGAGCGTTGGCTGTCAGTGAATTAATTTATTACATAAAAATATCTAAAATTGCTCTTAAATTCAGATGTTAGTTTTTAGGGTTCCATTCCCAAAAGGTGTAAACGAACCCTATTACTAAGCCTATGCTGTATGTCTGTCTGTCCGTCCGTCCGTCTGCCCTACCTTTTAACGGTTGTATGTTCAAACCGTAATAGCCAATTGAAATTTTCACAGAATTAAAAAAAACTTTATTTAGAACACATTTTAATTTTGTTATCAGTGATCGTCCCTATTTTATGGTCAGCTTTTTTTAAAAGGATAAAAAATAATCAGTCCGGTAGCCTATTGTAATTGTATTGACTAAGTACCTACTTAGACCTACTTGTATTGTCGAAACGGTGCCTTAAAAGTACCTACTTAATAAATGTTTTTAAATTAAGGTCACTAACGATTGTATTGTAATTGGTATAGATAGGTATATTAACCAATTACGTCAATAAATGAATATTAATAGTCAAGTATGTTATATTATCTATCTATATCTATCCATTGTCAATAGTTAGAGCAGCTCAAAACATGTGAATTTTTCAGTTGATTATTATATCCATAATTTCTTACTTGTACGTATAATAATCAACCATACCTACCTGATACCTGAAAAGCAATCAAAAAAACCTGAAAAGGTTGTTTTAGTTCCTACAAAATTGTATCGAGCTGTCCATTCTCCAGTAGGTACCTATACGACTACAGTGGCCTAAGTACGAATATTTGCGTAAAATACGTACTATCTACAACATGGGGTTCTTCAAAAGGCGAGTTAATGTAGTCTTAAAGGGTCGGCAACGTATTTGTGATGCCTCTGGTGTAACAAGTATAGGCTGGTGTAGTATAGGCGACGGTGACTGCTTACCATCAGGCGGCTCGAAATTATATTTTTTTATGAAATTCGATAGTACCTAGACCTACGTACCTACCACAGTGTTACATAGAGCCTGTCGAGTCGCCATCTCGGACTCGTTTGGTAATGGACCGTACCGTGGCACTATTATATATTCTGTAATAGTACGAGAGCCCGTGACCAAAATGATTGCTTCATCGTTTTACCATCAAAACCATATAAAATCGATAGATTAGGTTATTCTGAATCAAAATACTAATTTCGGAAATTTTCCGCTTCACGTCTGACTTGTGGGGTTAGTACGAGAACTTGCGAAAAAGTTATCGTAACGTAAACGATAGCAAATGTATAAAAAATTCAGTTTCCTTTTACGTAAAATAGAGGCGCCGTTCAATTTTTCATACATTTTGCTATCGTTTACGTAACGATAACTTTTTCGCAAGTGCTCGTACTAAAGCCACTGACTGCATTTGTAAATATGTCAAAACTGTTCCATAGCTATCTATACCTATAATTTTTCAGAATGTAGGTGAATGAGAGATTTTAGATACCGAAAACACAATTTCTAGACACCAGTCTGTAGCCTCGCGCGTACCTACCCAGGAAACCATTAAATTTGAGTAAATTAAGTACGAGGCAAAAAAAAAACAGAAAACCGTCTAAAAATCTTGTTTTCAAGTGAACATTGGTCAGATGATGCGAATAAAAAAAAACAGAAGAAATTGTAGATCGCTAACGTTCTGTCTGAAAACTGCTGGACATGATGAAAAAAGTTGTCCAGCTGTAAATAAATATAATAGGTAGGTGTCTGACATTTTTAGTGTAGCATCTTAGACAGATTTCGATAGACAAATATTAAAAAAAAGGTTTGCAGCGTATACTATAAGCACATGATGATAAAGCAGTGAGGCATTTTCTTTTTCTTTGACATAGCTGAAATGGGCCCTTATAAAACTGCGACGTTTCTGGAGGTACTGCCCACCTTAATTGGTTTCCGTGGCCCAAGTACGAATATTCGGGTAAAATACGTACCTACTATCGAATTTCATAAAAAAACGAACTTGAAATTTGTATGAAATTCGTAAGTACGTATTTTACGCGAATATTCGTAGGTACTTCGGCCACTGAATCATAAAATCTAAATTGTATACGGTTTGACCGTAAAACGAAGCGGCATGGTTTTGGTCGTGGGCTCTCGTACTATATCCGTACGTGGTCTGCGGGCTGCTCGGACAGTGGCTCACCTTGAAAAAGTGAGCCTCCGCTGACCGCCCGTCGCGACGCGGCACCCGCACCGCCTCACACCAACAAACACACAAATGTACAAAACACAACCTTTATTCCATTACATTAAACATTACACACAATACCTCTATTTACATAATAATATAAAGCACCCCATACAGTGTACCTACCTATACACCTATTAGTCTATAAGTTTACTCAATAGTTGAATGTACCTATAATGTCGCAATACAGTAAACACAATTCTGATATCGCATGGTTGTATTCCTTCGTGATACAAGTTATTGCACAGCCTATGATTCTCTATTGCTTATTATGCAGTTATCGGCTAGCGGTGAATACGACACCGGTTGAGTTCACGACCCGGAGTGAGCGCGCGTATTCCACTGTCTTGTTGCAGCCAAGTTCACAAGAGCTCCTGAGAGATGCAGATCAAAACAGGTAGATGTAGAGCAGGATGGCGACCGCGGCGAGCATGAGTGGTGGAGCGCAAGCTGAGAGCAGGGCGCCCGGCGAGGACTCCACGGTATCGGACAGGTTGAGGGTCCTCGGCTCCTCCGGTCGGCGCTCGTCCTCGGGCACCACTCCAATGCGGAACTTCTGCCGCCACTCGAGCGCGATATCGCTGTGGCCGACGTCGCGGAAGCAGCGCGACGCGTCCTTCCCGCCGTTGTCGAGCAGAACCTCAATGCCACCCGGATGGTCTTCTAAAAATTCCGTGACGTCATACACCACGTTGTCGATGATGATGACGTTGTCCGCACGAGTGTTGCGGCCCTCGATGGAGGCGCGCGGGAAGACGCGTTCGCCTTCCATGGTGGCGCGCTGCTCGCTCGGCAGACGGACGGCCACTGCGGCCAGGTTCCCGAGCCGATGCCGGCGCGTGCGCACGCACACAGTCACGAAATGCTTCCGTACTTTACTAGTTCAGTCGCTCTTATTCTATCCAAGTAGATATAGAAGCCGAAGCCGTATTTCCTATCTAGCTTGCGATGATGCCTGTGACGTCACTCGCTATAGAGTGTGAACTTATAATTGCAGTCCATTGTCTACGGAACCGAAACGACCATCGTCGTCAGCTTTCCGCACTACCTCACTCGCTAACTACACAAACCTTGATTCAAAACAAGCAAAAACAATCACAACAATTTAACAAGTCTCTTCTGAAAATACCACCTTGAATCTCGTCCATCTTGTGTAACTGTGGCCTGTTTTGTCCACTCGGATCCTTGCTTCACACCAAACAGGATCATAATGATTGCCTCTTCGGTTCTACAATTAGGTATAATTATACAGGGTTACGCGGAAGGGGAGTACTAAGCCGAAAGAGTTCCATAATACCAAACATTATGAACAACTTTTAGTATGGGAACAAACACTAGGTCTGCTGGACCAACCATGAAAATCTCAATAAAAACTGTGCTGATCCTTCAAAGTCTTCAAAATTTATGAAACAGGAACATATCTGATATTTTTTCAAGTTTTCAGGGTTGGCCCTATATATTGTAAAAGTCGTTCAAAATATGAGTAGGTATAACGGACCCTTTTCCGCTTAGTGTACTAAGCCGGAAGGGGTACCCTTCCGCGTTCCTTTCCGTGTACCCTGTAGGTATAACTTGACAAACAAAATCATCATTATTATATAAATCGATATGTATGTGTGGGTATCCTTCCTATGGATTCCAAAACGGCTGGACTATTTGGGCGGGACTTTCACTAACAGATAACTGTGGGGCTAGTACGAGTACGAGCACTTGCGAAAAAGTATTCGTTCCGTAAACGATAGCAAATGTATGAAAAATTCAGTTTCCCTTTACGTCCGATAGGGGCGCTGTTCAATTTTTCATACATGTTGCTATCGTTTACGGAACGAATACTTTTTCGCAAGTGCTCGTACTAGGGCCACTGATAAAAGAGTGATGCACGCATTACCATTAACCAAATCTCAGAGCAAATTCATGAAGCAGGCACGGGAGATTTGCACCTAGATACATGGAACACACGGTATTATAAAGAAATAAATTGTAAAATAAAATGTTGCCTAGAGATAACTTTCTAGTTTTTTTTTCCTTACCGACACGTAATATCAAGGATTCATTAAATGATCGTTCTTGGTAATATTTACATTAATTTATAATAATGGAATAGTAGCCTACAATATTCATCCTAGGTTGATGATTATGCAAATATTAGTGGAGTTTTAGCGCCAATGTGAAAAAACATGTCAGTTCATTGTATCATTTTCCTAAACTTGTGTTATTTCGTAACTTGTGTTAGCAGAGAAAAGAAAGAAAAACTTTTATAATGTATCTAATTATGGTGGATTATTGTTTACTAGGCGTTCGTTAACCTGCACAAGTTATTTATTTAGACTAGTGCAAATAAAGAGGTATTTGCACTAGTCTAAATAAATAACTTGTGCAGGTTAACGAAAGCCTAGTAAAACATCTACTTTCATGATACTTTCAAAAACTCCACAGAAGCCTCTGGTAAAGTCTCCACCACTTTACTAGGGCATGACTTGGACTTGACCGTAACTTACTTTTCTTGAATCAGTACCCTTAGTACAAGATTTGATAGTTTTCGAAAACTTTTTTCATTTTCGTTTTGTTCCATACATTGCTGGGCTGAAAGCTATTCGAAACCTTTTTTCGTATTTGAGTGAAGCAACCTATACTGCCGATTACTACCGGTTTTAGTTCCTCCGTGTTTCCGCTAGAGGCGCTTTGCTAAAATGTATGGAACAATACGAAAACGAAAAAAGTTTTCGAAAACTATCAAATCTTGTACTAAGGGTACTGACTATGTATTGTTTGACAATATTTAGAAAAACGTGAAAAAACAATACTTAATACGTGTAAATATAAATATCTGGGATATTATTGCACATTTACATTTAACTAGGCAAAGCTTGTAATATGGCAGCCAGAGACTGATATACATACCTACATATTTTTAAATACATACTTAAATAGGTATTAACTCTCAGACATAGAGCAAACACAAATGTTCATCACACAAATGTTTGTCCTAGGTGGGAATCGAACCCATGCCCCCAAGCGCAGAAGGCATGTTCACCACCAACTAAGCTAACGGGCTGTCAAATGCACAAGACGTGCGACTCCAAAATCTTCTTAAGAGGAAAGAAGAAAAAAACGCAGTTGTCAACATATGGCGACAGATGAATGACATGACAGTGTCCTGGATTGTCAAAGAGAATGTAATACTACTGGGACTGCTGGATTGTTTTGTTATTACAAGATAGTATTTTGTATATTATTTAATAACTTTATATTTGGAAATAGGAACACAACCCCAATAGTAACAAATGTATTTATGTTTCGCTAGCTGTAGACGTGCAATAAAGACCTATATTACCCATATATTAATATGATGACCATAATTTCGTATTAGGTTAAGTTGGATTAAGCAAAACAAACACTATGAAGCTGGTAAGTCATTTTTATTTGAATAAACTACTACATACACTTGTCTTGTATAAAAACGATATTTTTTGTATATAGTTAGCATAGCGCTAGGGCCATGATTACCGTTTATGCATAATATATCAAGCTTTTCCTGTCATTAGAAATGGACCTCAGGGTTTACCGGATCGGTAGGACCGTCGTTCCGGTAAACCTGAAACCCAAAAGGATGTTTTTGTATACATCGTCATGAACAATGTTCATTAGGTACTTACTGAACGACCCCGAACGCGCCAAAATATATTGGTTTTTTCATACACTCATGGATGTGTAGATTTTTTAATCGCGATTTCAATGTTGGTTCAATAGTAAAATTTGTTCATAACTAGTACGATGACGTCCTTTCGGCATAGTAATACTATTACATGTAACTCGCTTAACATCAGGCGGGAATGTGTCAAACAAAGTCAATTTTTTTTATTATAGTTTCTATTATTATTTTTAATGATAATGAGTGACGAGACGAGCGAAGTCGCTCGCTTGATGGGTCTTCACGCTCGCCCATAACAGCTTAACGCCATTCAGAATTTTGAACTTCAACAGTTCAAAACCCTGGATGGCAATGCACTGCGGTCGTCACCCCGAGATATAAGATGTCAAATCTCTGAGTGCCCTGTAATTTCGCTGGAAACATTGCCCTTCAATCCGGAACACAGTAGTGTTTGCACACTACTGCTTGGCGGTTGAATAACTGGCAAAGGTGTGGTACTTCCCAGGTCCAAGAGTCAAAAGAGTCCTACCACTGCAAAAAACTATTATAGATACAATTATTATATAATTATACTTAAATTGGTTTTTTAAATACTTATTCAGTCTGTTACACCAGCACCAGTTTTACAATCTGAATGTCCTGCCTGGTCATGGGTTGTGCGCCACTCTTTTGGTAGGTCTTCCGCCCACCTTCTCTGTGGTCGTCCCCTTGTTCTCTTTCCATCTCTGGGGTAACAAAACATGACCTCTGGTCCATTTTTGTTTTGAAGATCTAACCACATGTCCAATGTAGGACTTATAACTTATTTATTTTTGAATAAGAAATAATGTTTTCGTTGATGGTTTTATGGGTTTTTATGAGGTAAGTAATAAAAATAATTAGGACTCATGCCTCATTGTTCTAATGGAAAAGGATTTTCTCCTCAGCCAAATGTGGCTTTCGTCAATCTAAAATTATTTATATATAAGTCTTCAAGGAAATGCCCAAAAAAGTGCCTGACAAGGGCATCCATTAAAACTTTGGTTAAGTGGTCCAATAAATTAGGGTTAAATAGATCAGTGTAAAACTTTATTTTAAGCTATCACAGTTGTACACTGCAGTCATCATAGTCATGCATAGATCTGTGTAAATAAGCTGGTATGGTTTACATTCCAGTACTGCTTGAGCAGCGACGCGGCCAAGCCATGCTTCGTGCTATCATTCAAGCAGCTGATGATAATGCTGGACTGCGGGTTGTCGGCACAGTCGGTGCTCAACTTCCTCCCGCTGGCGCCGGTGGCCAGCCCGCGGCGGGCCGCGCTGCCCGCGTACTGCCCGCCGCACGTGGCCGACCCATTGCTCGAGGGCGAGTTGCGCGAGTGCTGCGGCCGAGCCTTCGTTGACTCCGTGCCCGAGTTCTGCCCGCCGCTCGACAAGGTGGTCGACTACGCGCAGCTGGATGCCATCCTCGTCTCCAATTACACGTGCATGCTGGCGCTGCCCTTCATCACCGAGGGCACGGGGTTCAAGGGGCGCGTCTACGCCACCGAGCCCACGCTACAGATCGCACGCTTCTACCTGAAAGAACTGGTCGAATGGTTGGAGGCGGGCGGGTCGGGCGCGGCGGGCGCGCGCCGGTGGAAGGAGTTGCTACACGTGCTGCCCGCGCCGCTTGCGCACGCGCAGCGCCCACGCGCCTGGCGCCGGCTCTTCTCAGGCGCGGCAGCGGCGCGCGCGTTCGCCCGCGTGCGCGTCGTCGGGTACGACGAGCGCGTGCCGCTGCACGGTGCGCTCGACGCCACTGCCGTCAGCTCGGGCTTCTGCCTCGGCTCCGCCAACTGGGTGCTGCGCTCGGCTCACGAGAAGGTATGCTACGTATCGGGCTCGAGTACGCTTACCACCCACCCGCGACCCGTGAACCAGGCGGCGCTGCGCGGCGCCGACCTGCTCATCCTGGCCGCGCTCACACAGACGCCAGCACACAACCCCGACCACATGCTGGGCGACCTGTGCGTGCACTGCGCGGGCACGCTGCGCGCCGGCGGCTGCGTGCTGCTGCCCGTGTACCCGTCGGGCGTGCTCTACGACCTGCTCGAATGCCTGTCGGCGCACCTCGAGGGCGCGGGCCTGGCGCACGTGCCGCTCTACTGCGTGGGCCCGGCGGCCGAGGCGGCGCTGGCCTACAGCAACATCCTCGCCGAGTGGGTGTCGGCCGGCAAGGCGGCGCGCGTGCCGGACGAGCCCTTTCCGCACGCGGCGCTGCAGCGCGCCTCGCGCCTGCGCACCGCCGCCGCACTGCACGACCTGGCCGCCGGGGAGTTCCGCCAGCCGTGCGTCGTGTTCGCCGGACACCCGAGCCTGCGCTTCGGCGCCGCCGTGCACCTGCTTGAGCTGTGGGGCTCGAGCCCGCAGCACGCGGTCATCTTCACCGAGCCCGACTTCCCGCACCTGGAGGCGCTCGCGCCCTTCCAGCCGCTGCAGATCAAGGCGTACCACTGCCCCATCGACACCTCGCTCAACTACTCGCAAGCGAACAAGCTCGTGCGCGAGCTGCGGCCGCGCGAGGTGGCGCTGCCAGAGCAGTACGCGCCGCCGCCGCCGGGCGCTCCGCCGCGGCCGCATGTGGCGGCGGACCGGCCTCTGCTCCCGCTGCGGCGCGGTGGGGCGCGGCGTGCGGCCGTGCGGCGACACGCGGCGCGCGGCACGCTGCACGCCTCGCTGGCGACGGAGGCAGCAGGGCGCGCGCGCGACCTGCGCCCCGGTCTGCGCGCCGCGCCGCTCGCCGCCGCGCTCTCAGTTCGCGACGGGCGCGTCAAGCTGACACCGGCGGAGCCTGCGGCACCGGGCGGCGGACCGCGCGCGCCACCACCGCTACCCGCGGCCGCGGCGCCTGACCCCGACGTCCTGGTGCGGGAGCTGGCGCGCGCGGGGGCGGGTGCCGCGCGGGTGGAGCGCGGCCCCGAGGGTGCCATACTGCACCTGCCGGCGCACGACGCGCTGGTGCACGTAGAGCGTCACGCCACGCACGTGTTCTGTCGCGGGGACGCCGACGTGCGCCGCGCGCTGCGCACCGCCGTACTCGCCTCACTTGAACCGCACGCGCCCTAGCCACGAGCCGACCTACATTAATGTAACTTAAGATTAAATATAATAATTATTTTTTGACCGGAACTTTTGTTTCAACTCAAGGATAAATTGAAGTATTCTTCCACCTTTTGTATTTTTCTCCGTTATTTTTTCCTTTATTTTATTTTTACCAATTACCAAAGTACTTTTAAAAGAAAACAAGATTGTACTGGTCAGTACTAAGTTTTTTATTAGAGTGGTATTGTGATACTCCACCAATCACGCATTTCGCAAAAAAAAAAAAAAAAACAAATCTGTACCAATACTGGACCCTGATTAGATCAGAATCCTAGAACTTTAAAACACATAGGTGTGAGACATTGGCTGTGCATACCCAAGATATTTCGAAGTACTACAAGAAACCTAACCTAAACCTAGTTCTTTCTATCTGTCATTCCTAATCATTTAGGAATGACAGACAACCTTCAACCTTCTCACTTCCATAGATATCTATTCTATAGATCGTTTCTACCCTTTTTTGCACCCTCTCTTGTGTGGTATTCTTTAATAGATTTTTAAAACGAAGATAAAGTTTTGTACATCACTTTTATCAAGACTTATCCTTTGCGAAATATATCCCGCCAAAGTGGCTAAAAGTTATCCATCCCTCGTCTAAACTTTAATACATAGAATCTTGTTACTTGCCGTGCTGATAGGTTATTTTAAAAACCTTAATTTTTTAAGTGAAAACTAAGCGCGTTGAGCTCATTTTGGGTGAACAAAAATCATGGAACTCGCGTATCGTCACGCTGTACCGTGTATTTTAAAACAGCGCCATCTCTTGCAGAATAAGTGAATTACTACCTAAGTTTTCACCTCTGACGTGCAGTCCTATGACTAATGTGTTTTTTTTTGTTAGATCCAACAACTTTTTACACTAAAAATATTAGAAAAGTTAATTACAGGTTCTCAGGAATAGATATAAATTAGATAAGAAGTTAAACACATGCAAACACTAACCCCCATATTTATAGACGTAAATAAAGGAACTTCGAATCCTCACTTTACCCTCAAGTTGTGTTTAGGCGTATAAAAACACCACTTGAGGGTGATGTGAGGTCGAGGTACCTTTATTTATGTCTATAAATATGAGGGTAAGAAACATTGTGGTATTGATAGAATATGGAATATGTACTTATAGGTAAAAATTAACCTCTATTTCTCCTGGTCACGCTATAACTTGAGAATGGCTTTACCAATTTCATTCATCTTTTTTTTTAAATGTTTTCTAATACTTCGTAGAAGGTTCTTACATTTAAAAACGGCTGGACCGTTTTGGATAAAATCGCTCCATAGTAGTGAGGCCGAAGGCCGACCTTACACCCGTGCGAAGCCGAGGCGTGTCGATTAGTTAAAAATTAAATACAGATAAGAGAAAAGCCGACAGGCTACCCTAGCTTAGTAGCTAGAGCAATCAGGGCGTTAACCTGGATCGTAGCTCAGGTTTGCAGGTCGTTAAATAAAAAATAGCAACCTTATAGTTATACCTACTTAGATTCAAATAAAACAACCCACTCAGTTATCAGAGTATTTATACCATAAATAAATATTCAACACTTACGTACGTAATAATGATAAAATCGACTAAGTAAATACAAATCAATCGGATAAGT
This sequence comes from Agriopis leucophaearia, assembly GCA_949125355.1. NCBI lineage: Eukaryota > Metazoa > Arthropoda > Insecta > Lepidoptera > Geometridae > Agriopis > Agriopis leucophaearia. The sequence continues at coordinate 4,350,727 of OX421262.1, forward strand.
AGGAGGGCGTTGAACGCATTACGCGTTGAGGTCGATATCCGCGAAGATGTCGCCCTTAGTGGCGACGGCGAGCGCGTAGTGCTGGTGCAGTTGCTGGAGTAACTCGCGCTCGTCCAGCATCTCGAGGGATTCTACTCTGGCGCGGTCTTCCTCGGGCAGGGCGCGCCACACGGTTTCCATGTCCCAGGCGCGCGCGCGCGGCCAGCCGGCTACCTCTAGGCGCTTGGCAGCGTCGGCGGGCGGTCCGGCGTGCGCCGCATCTGCCGCCGCGCCGCCGCAGCCCCGAGCGCCCAGGTTGCGCACCATCACCTCGCCAAACTTGTCGCCGAGGTTGCACTGCTCGTAGACGAGGAGAGCGGCGCGCGTGTGCGCCGCGGCCAGGTGTTGCAGCAGCGAAGCGGCTGCTTCGGGCCGCAGGTACACCAGCACGCACTCGGCCAGTATCAGCGTTGGCGCGTCAGAGCGCGCGCCCGCCGAGGCCAGCTTGCGCCGCACCTCGCTCAGGCAGCGCAGGTCGCAACCTACCAAGTGGTACCCGTCCGCGTGTAGATCGCCCTCGCGCAGTATCACCTCGCCATCTGAATAACATACAGAAATATCCGGCTTACGTTTTGTCTAATATAAATATTTCGATGCTTTGAGAAATAGAAAAACCCCAAAAAAAATATAATGATCTTTATCTAATTCAGAACAAATAAGTCAGTGAGTGATGCCTCATGATTTATCCTCTCACCTCCAGAAATAATAAAAAAAAACGTTATCTTTTCTAATAGGAACTAACACTTCCGAATTTTGCGAGAACTAGGCTTGAACCAGGAAGAATCTGAAGCAATTTTAAAATCAAATACGAGAAAATTTATTTTTTATTTATTTTATATGGAAAACAAACAGCTGCTAACAAACACGATAAAAAGTCATTGACACGATTTAAAGATATATTCACCTTCATTGCTTATTTTCTCGAGCAGCTGCTTGTTTCGCTTGATGATGTGACATTTCTTGGCGGTAACAGCAGGGAAGTCCAGCTCGATGAAGTTGCCGACGGCCTGCGTGGTGTCCTTCAGGCGCCAGTACAGTGTGTCGAACCCACAGCCCAGGTTGATGATCTGGCACTTTGTGTCACACCTCTGCAACACCATGTGCCATATTCCATTATCTGCTAATGACATTATAATAATAAATTATGAATGCCAATTTTGCAATGGCGTGGCGGCGACAATCACAGATGTGACTTTCTAGGGACTCATTGGTGATTTATGTTTAGAACTAGTTTATTTTGAGGGGCTGGTCATTTCCCATGGGGAGACCGGACTTAATTGTTAAAAGATGATTCCAGAATCTCATGGCACCAAAAGAAAACAAAAAATACTCATTAATTAAAAAACTGACTTAACATATAATTTTTTCAAAATATTTGCAATTTAAATGAATTATGTCATCCATATAACCTAATTTTCCAGTTATTTTTATTTAAAAGTCAAAGTACTGAATCTATTTCGATGACAATTCTGAGGGACCAATCTGAAAGCATATTAATTATATTAATTCTTTCAATTAATAAAAAACTAATAAATAAATGATGGAGTTCTGAAGTAACAAACAAAAAAAAACAACCAGATTGAGAACTCCCTCTTTTTTGAAGTCGGTTAATGATGGTTTGGCATTGTAGGTAGGAAGACTACAGAGCCATCTGCTGCCATTGAATTTGTATGGCTTTGACAGCATTTTTTGGAGTTAAGCATGTTACGTAAGGAGCTTACTAATCATCATCAGCTAGAAGACATCCACTACTGAACATAAGCTTTATAATAAAAAAAAAACATACTAATTTTATGTTGACATACTTTTACAGCAATTTGTTGTATTTATTATATTCGTTTTAATTTTTTTTCCTATTTTTATCAGGAAATCTATTATAGTTTAACAGTTTGTGATATAAATGTTAGTGGAATTGTCCATTTTTATTCTTAATAAATACTTTGAATTTGAATAGGCCTCCTTTAGAACGCCACATACACACACGTACATACACTAAATGCCAGCGACTCTCACAACGTCTTCAGTCCATCTAGTGAGAAGCCTACCTAAGCTGCATGTTCCGTTTTATGGTGTCCACTCAAGAACCTTTCTTCCCCATAGGTTATCAGTTCTTTGAACGATGTGGCCTGCCCATTGCCACTTCAACTTGCAAATTTTAATAGCTATGTTGGTGACTCTGGTTCTTTGCCGAATATACACATTCCGGATTCTATCTCACAAAGAAACTCCGAGCATAGCTCTCTCCTTTGCCCTGGTGGACTAATAATACCCTTCAACATCAAGGTTAACGGATCTTATCCCAACACCATAACCATCAGCTAATAGAGTCTGAGTAGGTGTCGCCTAATTTTTTAGTCTGCATATCAATGACAAGTTGCAAATTGGCAACATTCATTGCTATTTTTATTTAACTAACCCTATTATGCAATGGTACTGGTGATGCACAATACTTCGAGGAATGCCCTGAAGACCTTTTCCTGCGTCAGAAATCCACTAGTGCTTTTCCAAACACCACCAAAGGGCACACCCAAAATAGTTTAGACAGCGGGGTAGAACAGTTTAGGCAGTGACCCAAAGCCGTGCTCCGTTATCTTAAGGAGCTCGGCTGGCTTGTGTAGGCTGTCAGGGGCAAATGCACAATACACATGACCCATACCCATGATATACACATGGGATGTCAGTGCAGGTCCTATCACCCCTACTTTAAATTAGAATTAGGGCACACCCATCTTGCAAAGCAAGAAATCCCACTATAGGTTAAATTTTTCAGTTTGGGTTTTTGTTTTTCAAATAATAACATACATGTTCAGGATAAAAAGTATATACCATGTAATAAGCCGAGTATAAGTGAGTGTGTGAATCTGGAGTAAAACTTTTATTTCAAATGTCATTCAAATCAAATTCGGCTTTTATGTAGATAATTAGAAACAAACATCCAGTTTTTTTAATATTAAGTAGGTATAGTTAGAAGCAAAAACAATTAATATTCCTACAGGAAGTATGTTTAAAGGTCTCAGCCCATACCATGAGTATAACCATATCGGCACAAGCAAAATAAATAATGCTTTGTATAAATTAATATGTAACAGCACCCAGTTACCGATCAACTCAGTAACAACAAAGTCACGATTTTCTGGCGTGGGTAGTACTGTTTTAGTGTTTTTATTGTGTCAGTTCTTAGACTGGACTGGTGAGGTTTGTAGACCATGAATTTAAAGTATCAGTTACCTACTATATCTGTAAGGCACTAAGTAGAAATAAACTTGTGCATGTAAACCTTGTATTAATAGAGTATAAGGAGTGAGACTTTTTTATGTACTTAAACAAACTCAATTGAACAAATAAGTAGCACTAAGATAGAACACTGTACAAGTTGCATTACTGTACGAGTGTGTTAGTTCTTATGTTTAAGCTCACCTCCAAGAACTGGTGTATGAAGAGCTCGATGGCGCGGACACGCGCGTAGTACCCGCGGTTGATCTCGGGCGCTTTGCGGTCGGCGTGCTTGGCGAACAGCGCCACGTAGTCGTCCTTCCAGTAGCCGCGCTCCACGGCGCACCGCTTGCACTCTGTCGCGTCGGTGTTAGTTGCGATGATGGCCTCGTCCTCGGCGCTCCACGACGTAAGGTTCTCCATGGCTTACACACGAGAATAACTATCCAATACCTGCCGCTATACAATACTATACACCGCTACTGCGGTAACATCGCCCGCACCCTACGCAACCTATTTATTCAGCTTTAAACAAGCTTGCGAATTCACTAATGCGACTGATAATTAAGTACCTACTTTTTCTAGTAAATAAAAACCCACTTCGTTTGTATTTGTATCGTAGATTTTCAACTTTTATTTTATTTTGTCACAATCTTTTTGTATTTTGTAGGTAGGTATGTTTCATCAATCAATGACAAAAACAGATTTGACAATGACATGACAAACAGTAAATTTTTTGTTTCGTTGAGTTTTAGCGCCAACGTAAAAAACATGTCGCCTGATTGTATTATTTTTCCATTGATTATATTTGTACATAATATTTAACCAAATGGATTAAACATAAGCCTGAACTGCTATGGAAAAAAGCCTGGCACAACACAGTAAACAATTATACACACACTTTTGTTTGCATAAGCACAATACAAGTAATCGAACACAAAATGAATACAAAATGTGCACCGCTCATTGCTAAAACATCAATAATTAATAGAAAATCTATACTTCTATTGGCACGCCTTAGAAGTAAAACCGGCTCGTATGATGAGACGGTAAACGACATGACGCTCTCTTATGCCGTCATGGAAAAATCATGTCGCACCATTGTATTATTTTCCTAAATTGTGTACTTACGAGTGTTAATGTGTAATAATGGTGGATTATTATATAATCAGTGTTCGTGAATTTGCTCGAGAATGAGCAAGTGATATAATGGGGTGAAATGTCTATTTTCATGTCGATACCAAAATTCCCAAAACTCCAAAATTACAAAATGTTCTATGTCTGCGTGTTAATGTCTAATTAAGTATGTATTTAAAAATATATATGTACGTATATCAGTCTCTGGCAGCCATATTACAAGCTTTGCTTTTTTTGGGGTCAGATGACAGTGTGTGCAAAAATGTCCCAGATATTTATTTTAAAATAGCTTCTAAAAGTCTCTACTACTTTATGGGGCATACTGCGACCACAGACTACGACAGTAAAATACACTGTGAAAATACAGTAGCCGAGGCGGTATGGCCTTAATGGCTGTAGCCTGCTCAGCAATGGGCGAAAAGCCGAAAACGAAAAAAAACTTTGCTGATATAGTTTTATTTTTAAATCAAACAAAAAAATGCAGTAAAATTGTAAAATAATCACAAGTCTCTTAATAAAAGTAGGAGGTATAAAAGAAAATATATCACAATTATCGGGGAATATCAAGTCTCTCTCTGTTTAAAAAGAGAATATAATACTATCTGTACGTAAACGTAGGCTTAATGCCCTAAAACTTAATTTTCTGTTTGTGTCAAATTTAAATTATTTAGTATTTCTTGTGTCTGTTGTATATTACATTTATGAGCTTTATACATAATTGAAGTTACCAGAAGAATAGTACTTTATTTACAAACCATAAGCAAGGACTTAAAGTAGGGCTTCTAGTAGTGCACTCTTAGAAATTGGATAAAATGACTTCCCTACCCATAATTTTAGTGAGCGCCAAGACCAAGGCTGCTGCTTCGCATATTATATCCGGTGAGTGAGCTGTCTTATTAAATTTAACGTTATACCTAGCTATTACCCCTACCTACTTCGGAAGTAAACTTATAAACTTTCAACCTCCTTTTGCCCCCACATAAATGAAATCCACTGTACGTACATTTATGACGAAAGTCAAGGGTCCAAGCATTTTTCGTTTTAGTTATCTTTTCTGGAATAAAGAGATATAAACAAATTTCACAAATACACAGAAAAGTTGGTATACAACTGATAATATGATAGGTGCCTAGCTAGTGTGTTTAGTAATTGAGACCAAAATGTTCTAGAGCCAAAGCTATCCAAGAGTAATGGCACACATGTTCGAGTTCGATGTTAACAATAACAAAATGGTTTTTGTTATTATTAATTGTACCATAAGTACCAATTTCTGAACTTTATACATCTATGTGACCACAACATCGAGATACCTATAGAGTCAGAATCTCTAAGTGAAAACAGTCAAAAAACGTCCGAGCGTTGTTGTACGTACCTAGACAATAATTATATAGTTCACAATGCCACATTTACTTCATTTTAGATGTTATGCCACTTGCATAGTGTTCAACGTCGCTTGTCCGTCCGTCGTAGCACTGGCAACGTGCGGCGTTGTAGTCGGATCGCAGTTGCCCTACAACTTACCATGCATTGCGCCGAGTTTTGGTTTGGTTTTTTTTTTGCACAATTGTCACTCGTTGTATTGTATCTAGATGGGTCACAATAATAATATGGCATTGGCTACGGAACCATATACATGGCTCAACATGCCCTTGGTGTGCATTTTTATTTATTGAAGTAAAATCTTAGTGCCAACTCCACTCATCTTAATAATTTCATGTTAATTGGGACGTATATATTTTATTTATGGTATGTATGTAATAGGGATTTATCTATTTATTTATATTTTATGTGCACCACACCGTTTTCAAATTCTTTAGTCCTGTCCATGCAAAGGTTGCCTGGAAGAAATCGCTTTAGGCGATAAGGCCGCCCATTATACTGCCGTTTTTTATTTATTTTTAATTTTAGGTTTAATTTGTAATTTTCGGTTTGTAATAAAGAGATATTGTATTGCATCACTTCCTGCTGTACGTGCAAGTGAAGTGGGTCAGGCCCAGGATGATGTGCAGGTCGGTAGATGGTGTTAAGCCTGCCGTCTGCTTAGCCCGAACCTTATAAAATCAAAGCAATTAATATATTGTACCTCAATGCAGAGCTCATAGAAAACGAGCCCCCTCCGGAAGAAGGAAATGACACCAGCGGCGACAGACGCATATGGCACTTACAGAACAAGTACTACACTGCAGACGTGTGCCTGCTGCCCACGCCTGACGGCGAGCCGTCTCCACACAAAGCACCCGAGGGACACATCATCTACCTCGCTGAAGATGAGGTGAGCCCCATATGATGTGTTAATACTTTAATCTGTATATATAAGAAAAACACTGTTTTAAACTATCACGGTTGTTCACTAAAGTTAAATGATTATTTACGGAATTGCGCAATGTCTGCGTTCCCCCAAGGACAAGATTCCAATTCAGCATCCCGGGGTGTACAAAATCAACTGCAGCTGCGGAAGTTCGTACATAGGACAAACGAAGCGAACTGTCTCATGCCACATCAAGGAACACATTAAGGCAGTCAAAAATAATGAGAGACATAAATCTGCCATAGCTGAGCATCTGCTGGACGCGGGTCCTAACCACTGGATTGAATTTCATAATCCCGAAATCCTGTCCACCGAGCGTCACTACATACCAAGGCTGGTAAAGGAAACTATTGAAATCTCGAAATGCCAGAATTTCAATCGAGGTGATGGTTTTCAACTCGCTAGTGCGTGGAATCCAGTATTAGGTTGCCTTAAAAATAAAAGTCCGCGTTCAAAATGTGTTCAAAATACTATACGCAGTGATACAGTGACTGTGTTTTGTCGAGACTTAGGTTCGAGTTCGAGTTCCAGTGATAACCATAGCAAAAGACTAAGAAAGAGGGTAGATCGTTTTGGCTGTACCTAACTTTGAACTTTTTCACCTACCACCCGCATTCTTCAGTCTTCCCGTGAACATGGTGCATGTAACTGCGCCGAAATATCGGGAGCTCCTTCCACAACCTTACCACGGTAAATATCCCGTAAATAATCATTTAACTTTAATATAAGAAAAAATTTAGCTAAAGAGTTTAATTAACAGCTAGTGTATTCAATCAATGAGAGTAGTCTGTATCAACATTATTTCCGACTACCCTCTTATTGTTACCATCTGTCATTGCATTTAATGACACAAGGTAACAAAGCCAATAAACCTTGTTCTATGATAGTCTTTCTTACACAGCAGATTTTTTATAAACACAAGCCAAAATCAGTGATGGTGCGGCATAAAGCTATAATCAAAGCAGAGTAGGAGGTTAAAAAGTTTTATTTTGTCAAAGCAATATGTATTTTTATTATTAGATGTATAGATTGATGTCCTCTCAGCTCAACTTCAGGGAAGTGTTAGCCTAGGCCTAATAGTGATTACACATCATAGCCAAACAATAAATCCAACAATCTTTTTTGCAGTGTACAGTGGAGATAGCGAGCGCACGTGAGGAAGCCGGCGCGGAAGCTGAAGTGCGCGTGCTGGTGGCGGAGTGCCCAGAGCTGCCGGTGGAACTTGCCGCGTGGGCGGCGCGCAAATGCTTCGAGCCCGTGCCGCTGAGAGAGCCGCCCTCGTCTGAGGACGAGGACGAGAACTTAGTGGAAGAACCGCGCGGGGTGGCGGCGGCGCGTGCCGCTCTACATGCGCACGCGTGGCCCGGCCTCCGGCTCCACGGCGTGCGACACAAGTCCGAATCGGGGTCGGAAGAAGACGTGGAGCGCGCCGAGCAGTGGGCGGCGGCGCTCGGCACGCTAGGCGGCGCGGCGCGTGCCGTGCGTCAGCTGCCCAGCACCGAGCGGCGGCAGGCCGCCGAGCAACTCGTAGCCGCCTTCTGCCGCGCGCTCGGAGAAAACCTTGACACATTGTGACTACACAATCAAATGCTATGATTTACTTGGCGAGTCATTGGCCATTCTGCGACTCTACCTGCTTACCATACTATTTCTACGTACTGGCGTGTTTGTAATTAATTTGTTTATCGACTATCGCAATTAGATAAGAGCAGGTGAAAGACTCCAATAAGTCAAAAAATAATCATTTTATATATTATGGTATAGAAATATATCGGTATTTCAGTGAATATCCTCTATTTCTTTACTGTTTGGGAAAAGTAATAACAAGCCATGACAGCAATTAGGTATTGATGAAATCAAGCATGCCTCGGCTTCTCCCAGATTTTTGTCATTCCATAAAACCTTACTTACCTGCCATAACAGTGATATAAAAAAAGCTTTACACAAATCATGTTGCATCAGTTTTTTGAAATGGTTTGATTTATTTGGAATTAAAATTACATTATTATAAAGTAGTTCATTGTTCCTTTCTATTCAGCCTAGTAGTTCTTTCTAGTAGCGGCCAGGCGAGACCTCCGCCAGGGGCTGACCTCCCGTGACTACTGGAACGTCGGCAGCTAATGGTGCTCTCACACATCAAGTTACCAGCATTGTATAACCAGTGGCGTAGCAAGGTAACTAAAGGCCCTGGTGCAAAAAAAAATGGGGCCCTATCTAAACTGGGTTAGGTTTCACCTAGTAAAAATATAAATACTAGGTACAAAGCTACTTTATAATCAGCTCTTTATTGTGCTCTTAGCTACTTACTACATGACTTGTGTGTATAAAGGATTTTTTTCACAAGTTCAGTTGAGGTTTGCTGTTCAGGATCCGAGGGCCCCCTGAGCTTGAGGGCCCCGGTGCACGGCACCGCCTAGCCCTCCGATGGCTACGCCACTGTGTATAACTATCCCATAGTATTACTCGATAGCATTCTCTAACATTTAGGACCGACTTTTTTCAACCCTTTCAGTCTGTTCGAATAGCTCCGCACTAAAGTAGGTTTTTACCCGACTTCCAAAAAGGAAGAGGTTATCTATTCGACAGTTTGTTACCTCATAACTTTCTGGTGAACCGACTTTGATGATTCTATTTTTATTTGAAAGCTGGTGCTTCCCGTGTGGTCCCAATTTGGTCCAGTTCTGATATTGTTATGAATTCGGTTTTTTATATTCATAATTATTTATACTACTTTCATAGATGTTGCTATATCATATACTTTACGGTGCTATGATTCTACTCTAGAATTCTTCGCTCCGCTCTATATTAATCAAAGTAGTGCCCTCGCCATAAAAGTACAACCTATCAATTTCCTTGTTTTTTAGTTCCGTACCCAAAGGGTGAAAACGGGACCGTCGGGGGTATTATGGATCTTTGATCGGGATCAGTCAGTGTCAGAATTGACAGAATTTTGACACTTGAAAGGGGTTATGACGCAAAATAAAATAAAAAACAGCGTTGTCTATTTCCAATTTCATACTACGAAATTGGAAATAGACAACACTTTTTTTTTTTACATAATTTTGACTAGTCGCGATCCCGATCAAAGTTTCATAATACCCCCGCGTATTACTAAGCTTACGCTGTCGGTAATACGTACAAACGTCAAACATGACATGATTATAGTATACATTCTAAAGTAAAACAAGAAATAATAAATACTGGCTAAGTGCGAGTTGGTAATAAGTTAAAGCTAAGCAAAGTTAAGCAACGTTGGGTGCGATCGGTACTTAGATGGGTGACCGCCTGGGTGTGATGTTTTATTTTGCACTGCTTTTTAACCGACGTCAAAAAAGGCGGAGGTTCTATGTTCCACTGTTTTTTAATGTATGTTCACCGATTTCTCCGATAATTATGAATTGATTTTGATGTTTTTTTTTTTTTTTTAGTAGGCCAAACTTCAGTGACAAAACGTTTAATATCAAAATAACTGAAAAAAATATGTCATCCAAGTAAACGAAATTGCGTATTCACTAACTTTGAAGTCGGTTTTTTAATTGTTAGTTTTTTTTATTTTGTGGTGACACAGAACCCTCGGTGCGCGAGCCCGAATCGCACTTGGCCGGTATTTTTTTAAATATACAACAATAAACACTGTTTTAAACTATCACGGTTATTCACTAAAGTTATATGAACAAAACACACACGCAACAAACAACATGGTGCATGTAAATGCGCCGAAATATCGGGAGCTCCTTCCACAACCTTACCACGGTAAATATCCCGTAAATAATCATATAACTTTATACAACAATAATTTGTAACAATATGTATACGTGTGAGAGAGCTATTAGGAAGTAAAAATAAGGACCATATTTAACATAATAAAGTTTTATTTCGTTATAAAAAGGCATCCTTATAATACTAAATGTAGGCACCTCTAGAATAAGGAGCTGCAACATGTAATAAACTTGTAAAATATATGTTAATAATAAAACACAACACAATAATTTTATTACAATTTCCATTGATCGATTGACCGTGAGCATATACTTATGTGGTTATAAAACTAATTTATTAGGCATTGCAGATATAAATCATACATTGATTCAATAAAATTTGTACTACGTAAATAATCATAGCCACAAGCCTTGTAAAATCTTAATACTAATGTCAATTTTGTGCAAATTCACCATATCACATAAATCCTCCAAAAGGGCTAGCATGCGCACCACGACAAATTTTTGTCTTTTTCTCGTGCCAAAGCGAGACAGGCGTATATAAAACCTTAAGCACCTTGTTGCGTTCTCGCTCGACAAAGTGACGAAAAGATTTTGTCGCGATGCGCATGGTAGCCATGCAGATTTCCTATGGTCGAGCTAAGACCCGTAACAGATGTATTGAACGTGGCTGACGAACCAACCGCCGTTTGACCAACGGGAGATAAAGAGAAAACTTTCTCTTTCTATTCCGTTGGTTGGACGGCGGTTCGTCAGCCATGTTTACGTGTCTGTTACGGGTCTTATAGAGCTATTTATTAGCTAACTAGTCGTCCGGCCCAGCTTCGCACGAGTGTAAGCTCGGCCTTCGCCCTCGCTACAAAATATAATATAGCCTGTCACCCGGGGATAGTGTAGCTTCCCAACAGTGAAATATTTTTTCAAATTAGTTCAGTAGTTTCGGAGCTTATTCAATGCAAACAAACAATCAAATCTTTCCTCTTTATAATATTATAGTATAGATGACAATAAACGTCAAAGTTCAATAGCTTTGCGATTGATAAAACCAGTTTTTTTTTTTTAAATAGGCTAGATGACTGTTTTTTTAATAATCCTATTAAAATGTAGCCCATAAATATAGTTGATCAATGAAAGCAAAATGAAAATCTGATAAAAAATAAGCAACTTTTTTTAATATCATGCTAGACAGAGAGCGCGAAACGGCAAATTATGACGTCACTACTCTGTACGCCATATAAATTATATTCTGACAAGTATGGCGTACAAAGGTGTGACGTCATTTTTTGTTTTGTGGGAAAGGGACAGAGTTTTCTCTACCTAAAACTTTAAACGTTTATATATCAGAACATTAATAACTGATTTAAATTATTTTTCAATAAACATTATTATATTTACTGAAATTCTTCATCAAAGCTATTGGTTTCAACGATATAAACATCAGTCATCTACCATATTGTTGCATACACATCTTATTGTAGTTAGGTAACGGATAATCAAAGAAAACTCTTCGATCAGTCCTATGTGACTGAACTTTGATGTTTAATGGAATCAGGGGCGGGTGGGCACTAGGTACCTACTACCCAACTCTCAAATACCCACGTCTCAATGTTGTCAATTTTGACTGATTATACTGGGACACTGGACCTGACATGCACACATGCAATGACGATATACCACTTGACAGCTAGTCTTTCCCCCGCCATGAAATAATATATCCAATCACAAGCGACATTCGTCACTTCCCCCCAGTGTTTGCCCGTAAGGGACAGCCTTAGACATATCGGACAAATTATTATATGTTATACAAAAATGACCACATGAACATACTCTAATGTAAAAAGTCACTTCTGCATTCGATTATGATGAATGTAAAAAGTTATATTATAATGATAATTTACAATTTTTTGCTTTTGCAGCCTATAAATATAGCAATGCACAATGTCTCCTATTTTAAACAACACACAATCAATTAGTTAATCACTTTAAAAGTTTTAAACAAATGAAAACCAAAACAAAAAACATTTTTTAAACTATCACGGTTGTTCATTACAGTTATATGATTATGATTCCTTTCACAACCTTACCACGGTAAATATCCCGTCAATAAAATCATATAACTGTAAAAAACATTTAACAATAATAACACAAAACTTGGAATAAGATAAAATATCGACGTCGATTCTGATGTACCGTAAGCTGTAAAATTGTTGCGACCCTTTTCTGACTTATTGAAATAATAAGAGACAGAGATAATTTTAGTCCTGTCAGATTAGTTTAGAGAATTGGTGACAACTACTGTTTTCTTGTCTACATTTATTTCGCTCATTCTTGGGATCATTGTTCAGATGTCGGATCCAGTTAAAACTTGATCCTAGCTCCGCTTAGTATGACGACGTCGTTTTTCTGTCAACGCACATAATAATTTTCTATAAAAAACTTCTATTAAATTAATTCACAATCTATAATTTTAAAAACTTCACACAATATTAATAGCCCAGGGTGTCAAACACACCTAGGCGATAAGAGCCGGCAAACAAAAGCGGACTTGTTCCATTAACCATTATCATATTATATTAGCCTTTTTATATCAATTACTTGATTAACATAACAAATAATAATATAACTTCATCGAGATATACCTATAGAGTCACAATGTCTATGTGAAAACAGTCAAAAAAACGTCTGAGCGTCGTTGTAAATACTTAGAAATCAATCATTATAGTTCACAATGCTACATTTACTCCAATTTAGACGTTATGTCGCTTGCATAGTGTTCAACGTCGCTTGTCCGCTAGCATCGCGCGGCGTTGTAGTCGGATCGCGGTTATGGACTAACCAAAATCTCGGCGCAATGCGTACCGTGCGCCGAGTTTTGGTTCGTTTTTTTTGCACGATTGTGACTATAGGTATTGTATATCGATGTATAACCTAGACTTAATTGTGACAATGTAGAAATGTTATACATTAATTTTACATATGCAACTAAAGTATACAATTGTTCGCAATGGTTGACAAAACACCTTATCCAACTCGACTCGCTCCAAGTTTTTTTTAGCACTGACAGCTGCAATGATATTGTAAAAAGCTGAATGTAAACATGAATGTAATATTTCACTGTAGTTTATCAGCACCAGCTACAATCTAACATAAAAAAAACGTAGCAAAAGTGTTCACAATTTACGTATTTCATTCTGCTTTTTACAATATAGATACTGCAATACAAGCATATAACCACGTGTTCCATTTTCGGCCACACCGTCGCTTACCATCAGGCGAGTTGGTGGCCAAACGTAGATATATTCTACACAAATAAATAAAAATGCAACATCCCTCTCTATGAGGGCCTTGTCCAACAGTGGACGTTAATTGGCTGATGATGTGATTTGAAATAAAAATGGATTGGATCTAATACAAAGTTGACGAGCAGTGTCCTGAGTTTACCATCTTATAAATATACATATATATTGTCAGTCACTGACATAGCTATTAAAGCTTGCAAGTTGAAATGGCAATGGACAGGCCACTTCGCTTCAAGGAGGAAAAGTAGAAAGGCCTATGTCCAGCAGTGGACGTCTTCTGGCTGATGATATATTTTACCTGCTTCCTACTCTTCTGGGCACTGGTGTCTGACAGCAAAATTCCCATACATTTGCGCGAGACAGTTCGGCTAGACTGACAAAAATTTACCTTCCTTTTTACCCATGAATAGTCAGTCAGTCAGTTTACCTATAATAATAAATACGGTAAGTTACGCTAGTCATAGTCTATTTTTATTGAGAGTCGCGCGCCGATGCGCTAAAAATTCCGACGTCTGCATGGCTAGCATGAGCACCGCGACAAAATTTAGTCGCCACTTTGTCGAGCGAGAACGCGACAAGGTACCTACGGGTTCATATACGCCTGTCTCGATTTGGAACGATAAAAATAGTCGACAAAATTTTGTCTTGATGCGCATGCTAGCCATGCTGATGAATCTATAGCAAAAAAAAAAACGCGGCACGAGAGTGCGCTTGCAAAAATTTCAACAAACTTATTTAAATCCTGTTATGGCAATATCGTATTTAGCTTTCATCAAAATTTAAACTAAATGCTAAAGTATGGAAAGCTAAAGTTTAAAAATTGCTTCAGTATAGTAAAAGTTAGTCAGCCTTACATATAAACGTTACAGTTAAACAATGCTTAAAATTGCTTTGTTAACTTTTCGCTGACGGAAATTGTCACACATGAAAACAAAGCAATTTTAAGCATTGCTTAACTTAAGTGACGTTTATAAGTAAGGCCAAGTATGGTTTCAGTCTACTTTTGGTAAGCTTTTGATTTGGTTATTTTTAAGTGCTGACCCGATCCATACTTTTCAAAAGCTTTGACAGCTGTTACATTGAAAAAAAATATGGAATGAGTATAAAGATTAAAACCTTATTCCATTATGAGCCAGCCATAACGATTACACTCGGTCGGGCAAAACATATTTTTTTATCTAGTTAAACAATGTTCTTTCATTGTTCTGGAATATGTATAAATATAATTATTACCAAAATTAAAAATAATTATGGAAACATATAAACTTTCGCCACATAAGCTCAATATTAATTATTGTAATAGGTACTTTTACCTAATTATTACTATATTATTATAAATAATTTAACAATGATTTAATTGTGTATCACGCGTATAGCATGCCCTGGGTCCCATTTTGAAATCAATTTGAAAGTCTGCACTCTGCCTAGCTTTACAAACGTTGAAGAGCGAAACTGTTAACTTTTTCAATGTCTTTCCTCTTCCGAACTTATGCTTCAAGTCTGAAATATTTGCACTATAATCGACCAAGTGCAAGTCGGATTCGCGCTTTGAGACTTCTATACTTAAAAGAGCAACATGGCAGTTGAAAAGCACTGGTATTCAGAACCATGTCTATTCAACAATGCGCGTTACACCTAGTATAAAAGTGTGTTTAGAATGTTAAATTATTGCTCTATTTTTCAATAGAATAGGGTCCGTCAAATAGAACGAATTCGTTAGTGTGCGTGGATCCCCCGCGAAAAACAACAGAAAGATATGTATACGATGGAAGTGCTCTCGAGTCAAAAAAAAAATACTGTAGTATTTTAAAAGTACACCAAATTTGCTCCTAAGATATCCTTTAAAGGCAGGACGAACCGACTAACAAAGTCAGAGATAGCGAAGGCTTAGTATTACGTTCCAGTTGGACAGGACACCTTTAAGGTAAATAATAGTCGAAGGTTCCAAAACAGTGATCTCTGTTTCGGAATATGGAGTGAAGCTGGCACATTGGTCTCATAAAAAGGGACCCGGTCACATGGTTCATAAACTTTTAAACTCTCACGATACATCTGAGGTAGGACGCATCGCGGCATTTATCTCAGGTGCGAGCTAAACGCCACAGCAAATTAAACTATATAATACCTTATGATTATATCACTACAGTATACTATTACGCTTGTATATCGTTAGATATCAGTAGTAATATTAGGCATTCCAAAATCACAGCAGATTCCGTACGCCTTCGTAATCGACAACGTACGGTTACCATAAGAATATTCACTTAATTTATTGTAATACTTTTGTTTTACCTACCTAAGCGGATATTTTATTTTATACTAGCTTCACTAGCGCGCGCCACGCTCTTGTTTAATCGTTTGACCTCGACCCCAATAAATGGGTAAGGAATGATGCGGTCGTAGGTATATAAAGTGCTATTTGTTTAAAAGCTGGGAGTTCCAGATTTTTGTTGGTTTGATTGAAAAATTAATTACTAAACGTATTGTGCATATTGGCGCGGCGCTCGCTCGCGATATACAGGTGATATGCTTTAATTTAGATAATGAATCGATCGACAGACGTGATGATCCGATTCAATGGTGCTTCGTTACGCGTCATTAACGTTACATACGCAGATGGCTCGAAATTCGTTCGTAATTGACGGTCGGGGTCCGCGATAGCACCTGTACCGGCCGCGTGTACGAAGGTGTTGCGGCCGGTCTCCAAGCGGGACACGGCGCGGACCGCGGCCGCGGCCGGCGGACGTCACAGCAATTTGGCGGGCGGCGAATGAAGCAGGTTCGGGCGAGCCAGTAGCGCCTCGAAATACTGCAGTGCGAGGCGCGCGATGTACTGGTCGGCGGCGTGGCGCGCCGGCCACAACCCCTCTAGGAAGCCAATGTGTCCCCCGCGCGCCGTGACCGCGAGCGCGACGCGCTCCGCCTTGGCAGCCTCCCTCGCAGGCAGCGCACCGCGCGGCTGGAATGGGTCGTCGGCGGCGCACAGGCACAGCAGCGGCGCCATGACGCGCGTCAGCTTGTCGCGCAGTGTCGCCGCCGCGTAGTACTCGTCCGCGGAGGCGAACCCGAAGTGTCTTGCGGTGAAGGCGGCGTCGAACTGGCGCACGGTGCGCGCGCTCTCCACGGCACCGTGGTGGGCCGAGAGCGCAGGCTGAGCGCGCACGGCAGCGCGCAGGTTACGCGCCATGTGCCAAGCGAGCGGCGCGTTCGCGGGGCGGTCCATAGCGGCGGCGGCGCGCTCCACGTCCAGCGGCGAGGAGACGGTGAGCGCGGCAGCGACGCGTGCCTCGCACCCCGCCGCCGCCAGGTACTGACCGAGGATGAGGCCGCCGAGCGAGACGCCCACGGCGAGCAGCGGCCGGCCAGCGGCGCGCGCCTCCACCGCGACCAGCGCCTCGGCCAGGTCAGCGTGCGACACGGCTGAGTAGAGGCGCGGCGTGGTGAGGGGCGCGCCGAGCCCGCGGTGGTTAACCACCACGCAGCGCGCGCCGAGCGCGGCGGCGGCGCCGGCCAGGCAGCGCACGTACTCGGCGTGCGTGGCGCCGGTGAGACCGGGCACCACCACCAGCACGGCGCGGTCTCCGCTCGCGCCTGTCTCCACCCAGTCCAGCGCCGCTTGCCCGCCGTCAGACAGCACCACCACCTCCCTGCAACACATCATACTAGCGATTTAAGCGAGCTGTTTATTTTTTTACATAGAAAACAAACAGCTGCTAACTAACACAGTATATAGATATGAGATAAATAGTTACACAGAAGCCAAAAATATATTTATTATACTACTGTATATTTATTTTGATTTATATTAGTTTTATATTTCTGTGTGTAACAAAGGCATTTTGTATTGTATACGTACTATACATTTTTTTCTTTTAAATTAGATAAACACCATAATGTTCACACAAACGTTTCTTTTCTTACTCTATACCGCTGAGATGTCCGTAGTGGGCGAAGTGAAGTACGAATAGTCAATACGTAAAATTATATATATGTATATCGAATTTTATACAAATTTTGAATTCAAAATTGAATTTCGTTACTTTTTTTACATAACGAATTATCGAATACTTATGCATACTTCGCCACCGGGTTAACAGTGGGGTAGGTAAGGTTTGACAATTAGTTTTTTTTTTTAACCAATAAAACCGGCCGTGTGCGAGTCAGGCTCGTGCTCTGAGGTTTAAAGTACCTACATAAAAGTAGTGAAAAAAGACAACATCCCGTCAACGCCCAGGCGGTCACCCATCCAAGTACCGACCGCGCTCGACGTTGCTTAACATCGGTGATCGTACGAGAACCAGTGGGGAACAGAAATTTGTCACCGACTCGCACTTGGCCATTATTTATTATTACAGTTGATACTGTAGAGTGTGTACTATAATCATGCCAAGTTTGACATTTGTATGTACATAAGTATTACCGTTTTTACATTAGAGCAAATACAAAAACGTAAATAATAAGTATCTTGTACGGGGACCACTCTTTACTTTTTGACTGAATTATTATTTCTTAGTAAATCCGCCGTAACATTACATATTCTGTGAAAATTTCAACTGGCTATCTATTACGGTTCGAAAGATACAGACGTTTAATGGTAGGACGGACAGACAGACAGACAGACAGCGAAGGCTTAGGGGTCCGGTCCCGTGTATACCCTTTGAGTACGGAACTCTAAAAACCTGGACAAATTACAAAGCCAGAAAAAAGTCCGGACCCAAAAATCTGAACAAATTACAAAGCTAGAAATAAAATCCAAAGTCCGGACAGATGAAAACTATATTTGCGGGAGAGGGGGCAGAGCATCCGCTCTCTGTCCCTATCAAAAACTTTAAACACTTATATCTCAGAAATGTATCATCAGCCAATTTAAATTATTTTTCAGTAGGTATATGTGTAATGTATTTAATTATAAAATAAAAATAAAATAAATATGTGGGACATTATTGCACACATGTTCATCTGACCCCAAACTAAGCAAAGCTTGTAATATGGCTGCCAAAGACTGATATACATACATATATATTTTTAAATACATACTTAAATATATATTAACACCCAGACATAGAACAAACACAAATGTTCATCACACAAATGTTTGTCCTAGATGATTTATGATGATTTTTTATTGATTATGTACTTCGCTATGCCTGTTATTTGTAATAAATGAATCATTATGACACATTCCTATTGTTGGATGTTATAATAGGAAAAGTAGTTTAGGTATTTAGTGACGGCTTGGCTTTTTTCAGTTATAATCACGCGAATGCGAACCTTAACGCGCCGAGATACGGTTAGTGGTCACGTGATTTTGCAAACAGCACCTATTCGGGCCCGCGTTAGTTGAGCGTAAGGCCCCAGTCATACCATCAGCAAGTACCATGTACCTTAAGACTTTCTAGTTTAATAATTATCAATATAAAAAATCGACTACATAAAAATGTCAGAACTGGATCAAATTGAAATGAGACCACACAGGAAGCACCAGCTTTCAAATAATAAAAGGATCATCAAAAGCGGTTCCCAGTCAAAAGCGTTTTTTTTTAAACAGGCAAACAGAGAACTTCCTCCTTTTTGGAAGTCGGTTAAAAATCAATTCTCTTTGGATAGCCTATATAGGTACTTATTAAGACAGGGATAAAAAAAACAATTGCATGTCATCATCAGTTTCACTCTTGCTTATTTCATATATTTCAAAATATAAAAATAATTATTACTGTTTGTACTATCTTAGTATCTGTACTATTCTAAAATAACTTATAAAACAAAAACACAGTTTATTTATAGTAAATAGGATACAGTACGGGCAGCTACCGTACATTATAGTGATATGAAAATATATTGATTGGAGGCATTTCAAATCACTTTTTTAAATTTCAGGGAAAAAATAATGAAAAGCAGAGAAAAATTGTGTTTAAGTATTACACACTACGAACAAGGTAGAAAAACAATAGAATAGACAGATAGAATCCAAAACTGTTTCTTTGACCAATCTCTAGTGTATTTCCGAGTTTTTATTGTCATTACACATTATTACTTAATAGAATAGGTATAATTGTTTATTTCATTTAAAAAAAAAACTATACATAGTAAAATATTTTTTCCCATTATTCCCATCCATTCCATTCCATTATCCCATCGATATCGGCCTGTTACGCAGTGAGCGTGTTAATGGATATCAGTACAATTATCATTGCATCTTGTTGAAATCTTGGCTAAACAAGCGAAGACGTAAGTGAACGCTAGTGTCGCTATTAAGGCAAAGGCAGTAACTACTCTACCCGGGTAAATTCTCCTCTCAATACATACAGTAAGTTTTTAAAATTATAATTATATCAAATATAAGGAAATTGAATCATTAATAGTATTTATTTATATAAAACATTAAAACATCCTTGTATCAGCCTCCTTAGTCCTACATACCATCACCGGTATGAATGGAGTTTAGAAATATCTACTTAGTTCATTAAATATCTGTTTGAAAAGTCATGCTGTCTTTTTTTATACACAATAGAAATTACAGTTCATCTTTGGTGATAGCCATAAAACGGTCAACCATGTTCATATGTGAGTACATGTCTTGTGGTGGGTGCAAACGTCGCTGTTTGTTCACATCACACGGGGAAGGCGTGGAGAAATCGAACGGCACTATGGCAGGGTTCAACACACGGACGTGCAGATATGGAGCTGCCACGGCCCGTAGACGTGACCCCAGCACACGACCAAATACAGAACACTTTCCTCTCTTCACTCGTTTGTATAAAATGTATGACATGTCATCACACATCGGCAGCGGCTCTTCTACGGCTTTTGGGAGCTTTTTAGAAATTTCCATGTTTTCTTCCATGAGTAAAGACTCTACAGAGCTGGCTGCGCTCAGCGTGGGATGCTCTACTTTTTGTACGGAGTGATGCTCTGATAAATCTTGCCTTATTATCGATTGCGATAGGTCAATAATATAATCGTCATCTTCACTTTTTAATTTAATATTTTTTAATCGATCAGACAGTTTTTGCCTTTCGTTTTCCTCATTTCGTGCAATTTCTTTAGCAACAAGCATATTTTTCACTTGATGTGCTAGTATCTCTGTGATCTCACTGTTTTTCACTTCGAAGCGAGGTAGTTGCATGACAGTGGGTGGCGGGGGCAGCAGGAACTGTTCAGAGTCAGTATTGCGGACGCTGCAGATGTTGGGCAGCGAGAAAGAGGGCACGGCGACTCCAGGCGGGCCCTTTTCACTGGGCTGCTCCCCGACGCTCGTTTTCGACAGATGGCTCTCCACCATCGCCATTAGCGACGTGAATGAACCAGGCTCGGTCATCCTGCTGCTTTATAACAAAACACTATGCTTTGAACGTGTACTTTTACGAGTCTGTTATCTACACGTTGTTTGAATCGATATTTTATGACATATGTATCTGGCAGAACCTTATTGACGAGACTAGATTACAATAATAAATAAAACTTTGGAATAACAAGTACAAAACAAAGAAATAATCAGAGTTATTATGAAAGTTATGAAACTGTCCTTGATGAGCTTGTTTTGTTGATTGATAAATAGGGTTGCCACAAGATGTGATATTTGAACTTCCCTATTTTCTTCTGAAAATGGCACACAAGATTTTTTTTTTATCGCGTATTCCGACTTTAACCGTTAATTTATATCTATAGTAATCGAAATATTGATAGTTGAAAGATGCTTGCCAAAACATGAAATACGGTAAAGAAGTGAACTCTCTACCTAGGCTACCTAACCACCAAGAGCACAAACATTATTTAAAAAACAACCAACCTTACAGTTCGCCGAGCTTTACAGGAATTTTATCTAACGACATTATTACCACAAATTAATAACAACAATTATTCAAATTATTTCCCCAAAACCCAGGAAAAATACGGATCTGGCAAGTATTGATGAATGACATTGACGGCAGGAACGAAGATGACAGATGCGTCATGCGTCACCTTTTTAAACCTTTTTTTGGCTTTGTACAGTTTATACATTAATCCAAGCTCAATTCATTCTAAGTAGACATGTCATAATTATATTAATTTCTTTCTAAATTAGATTTGGCCAATTTCTTCTGTTTCTGTTAATAAAATTACAGGAATCAATTAAATAGCTGATTCTGTTCAATGCTGTTTTCTCTGGTCAAAGATTGTCCACCATAAAAAACTATGTACAATAAGTTTAATTCATCGCATTCTGTAAGAACACCGGCCTCTTGGGGCCATTGCTTCCTCAACTTGTTCCATATTGAGCCGATTACAGTGCAGTGATACCTTGTTGCCTCTTACAAAAAACGTATAGCAAGTATTTTGCCACTGAAAGCTCTTCCAGATGAATGCACTCCAAGATTAGATTATACCCGTGGTAAATATTTACACTGATGCATTCCTAGATTAACGTAATAACGTACCTATTCACACATGCACACAGCGATTAAAATAATCAGCTTTTGTCATCTACACTAATATTATAAAAAGGCAAGATTTGTATGTTTGTAATGAATTAACTCAAAAAGTAATGGACTGATTTAAAAAATCTGTTTGTTCCTTTTTCTTGCTGCAATAGACCAACGGATTGAACTGATTTTTGTACAGAGATAGTTGAAGGCCCTGAGACTGACTTCTATAAAAATGTAAAGTTCTTGAGTCTAGCTATAAAACCCGCGCAAAATATAACAACATAATTTTCTTACAACTTTGGAGTACTAAGAATAGTATATATTTTTTTATTTTGCGAGACATCCTCATGTATGTGGAACTAGTAGCTAACAAAATTAAATGAACTCAACGGGATTCAAGCTTTGATGTTCTAAGTTTGTGTGAAATTAGGAGTTGAATTGCCACTTTAAATCCTTTTTTTTATATTTTAGGATATATCGCGCCTTAAATTGGTGAATGGGTTAATTGAAACTCCGGTAGATGGATTGAGTACGTGCGCTTTATTTGAGCGCCAGCGAATGACTGTTCAATGTCGGTGCGCTTCAGAAAGATGTTTATGTTATAATAATAACAATCTGTGATGTAGTGGGACTCACAGGCCCTACATCTACATCCCCCTTAAAAATAAATTTTTGGTAAAATTTACATGTTAAGTAAAATAGATTCTGTAATGTGTTAATTAGGTGGTAAGTACTTTGTTGTAGCTAAAAGTAGATTAAACATACATTAAAGTTAACAACATGACTTAAAATTTGATAACATTAAGGGTGTAAATTGTATAAAAGTGAACAATGAAAAATAAATGTGTAAAATGTAGTGAATAAAAAATTAATCAAATTAGAATGTTTACATTTTTTTTAACAGTGCATTGTTTGTTTACTTAAAAGAAAAAATAAGCTGCTACTTGTTATTTCACATAGAATATTTTTCCGTAAAACAATAACTACAATAAAATTGTCTTTTGATATAATAATACTTGTTAGTTGTTAGTTACGCGCACTTTAACTTATACGTTTGTTTTGTTT
The DNA here is from genome assembly GCA_949125355.1 of Agriopis leucophaearia. Taxonomy (NCBI): domain Eukaryota; kingdom Metazoa; phylum Arthropoda; class Insecta; order Lepidoptera; family Geometridae; genus Agriopis; species Agriopis leucophaearia. The sequence continues at coordinate 4,373,912 of OX421262.1, forward strand.
TTTATTTCACTTCACTGCACTACCCAAATTTATATATTTGTTTATACGATAAACGTGCTTTTCTGGGAGGTTGCCGGAAACGCGGAGGTGTGGTTTGAATCGACGACACACGTAGCGCTATGACTATGGTTACGTGCTTGTCCACTGAAGTCATGATCCGCTTGTAACAGTAACTCCACATGACGTACAGGATGCCAGTGGAAATTACAACGCTGACGATCATGACGGGCCAGCGACATACAGTGTGTGTCCTGGATGTGGTCGACCTGCGCTGTTTGGGGCGCAGCACCTGCGGCGTTCTATGTTGTGGGCTTGCTCTCAGGGTGATCCATGTTGATGTGACGTAGAGTGCAGCGTCGAAGTAGGTGAAATTGCAGTAAAGTTGAAAATATATAGATGATGCTTTGTGAGTAGTGAAGTGGTCTGCGGTCGAGTGGTGCAGATAAGTGCGGCGGCGGCCCGGTTCAAATGTCAAAACGAACCGTTTTCTTCACCGCGCGACCCGATCTTGTTATGACTGGCGGCGTCTTTTGTGCTTTGTTCTCTGTGTTGCTGTGCTGTGTGGCCGTAATGACTGTATTATTGTTAGCTATGTTATTGTTAGTTGAGTCGGGTGACTCTTTCGTCGCTAAGTTAGTTGCGGCGTCGGGTGACTCGTAAGGACCACTAGTTACAACATAAGCGGGTTTGGTCTATCAAGTGAGATGACGACATCTCGAGAACCCATACGAATGGTGTAGTGTTTGGAATTTCGAGTAATTACTTTGAAAGGATCCGAATAAGGTGGTGTGAGCGATTTGGTCGTTGATGTTGCTTCGTACAGGTACAAAAAAATCTCCAGGTAGTCTGATAGATTTTCCGAACGTCATTTGAGCGGGACTAACCAATGTCCTTTTTTACGGCGGATCAGTGGTAGCTCCTTATCGTACGTTCTGTAATTCATCTGTGCGGTCGTTAGTTTTTTTGAAAAGAAAGCGAGAGGTTGTAAATTTTTTTCTACTAATTGGTGTAGAGCGGCCCCGACACAAGTATTTGAAGTGTCTGTGATTAACACAAGTTTGGCGGTCGGGTCCGGATGTGTGAGTATAACTGCCCCTCGTATCATTTGTTTACATTTGTGGAATGCGTTTACGGCTTCTTCCATCCATGTAATTTTGGTCTTGTCTTTTTTTTTGTATTGTGTATTTGTCTAATATTGATTGTGTTTCCGCGGCTTTTGGTATATTGTTTCTGTAGAAATTTATGAGTCCGAGGAAACGTCGTAGTTCTTCGATGGTTTTAGGTTGTGAAAACTCTGTGGTGGCTTTGACCTTAACTTCGTCCGGCTTGATGCCGTCACAGGTGACGTGGTGATTATTAACCTTTTTGTAAACACATCGTATTTGTTTATTTTGGGTGGGTTCTCCAGTATGTCGCTAATCTGACTTAATTCGTCGCGCCCTAACTTTGCAATAACTAGTTGGTACTTACATAAGTCCGTAGCTTTTTGTGGCGCGATGATTGCTTCAAACTAGTGGAACCCGAGTCGAGATCGTGTGGCCCAAAAGTCGCTGATGCGCGTCTGAATGGTGACGGCGCTTGGTGCGAGTTCTGCTGTGATGCGGCTGGTGCTGGGCTGCTGCGGTGGTGGTGCGCCTGGTGCGCTTTGGTCCATGAGCAGTCTATGTTGTTCCTCGACGTTGGTGATTGGTGTGGTCATCGCGGATGTTTGAAACGCACTCAATAGTTTATTGGTTGTATTTGTAGGTACGTCGGAGTCACCAATTTAGGATAATTTTGTGTTGAATGTGAAAACTCCGACGTGATGGGATTGTGTGTATTGTTCGTCGGGGTCACCAATTTAGGATAATATTGTTGTCGGTGTGAAATCCTAAATTGGTGACTGGGTTATTGTTTCTCCGGTAGATGGATTGAGTACGTGCGCTTTATTTGAGCGCCAGCGAATGACTGTTCAATGTCGGTGCGCTTCAGAAAGATGTTTATGTTATAATAATAACAATCTGTGATGTAGTGGGACTCACAGGCCCTACAATATGTTATTTACAGTATTTTTATGTCATCTATCTAGATTTGTACGCCTACTAACAACGCAAAACATGATACAGTGGGACTAATATTGTTTAAACATAAACTGTGCATGCGTTTTTACATGTGTGCATGTTATATTCATGTTTTGTACAAATAAATTATGTTTATCTTTAATCTGTTAGATAAAACAAGTTCGTTGATAATATTTAATCTTTTTTACTGGTATCAGTCCTGTCCATGCCATCTTTGCTTTTTTAGCATGTCAAGGTCTATGGTCCTGGATTAACACATAGGCTACTTTTCATCACCACGTGGGTGAAACCGCGGGGCGCAGCTAGTATTATATATGTGAAAGTTTGGATGGATAGATGTTTGTTACTCAATCATGCAGAAACGGCTGGATGGATTTGGATGAAATTTTGAATATACATTGTTTATGTCCTGGATTAACACATAGACTACTTTTCATCATCATCATCACCGATTTTCATCACCACGCGGGTGAAACCGCGCGGCGCAGCTATTACTAAATATAAAACATTTAAACACCCAACTGCCTATGTCTACCAGTAAAGTGTTAGGATTTAACAAAATGACCTCAGAATTTTTCTATAAATGGAAGCATTTGACCTACAGTTTCCCCTTTAGCACTTACATCATGCGTCAGTTGTCCATTTAATTATGATTTGAGCATAACGTTTGCAGTTGTGTGCCTCTCAATATTGAAGTGTGCGTTTGTAGAACTAGTAAGAATACGTCAGTGTGTGCAATATGTGTTTACCTCGGTTACCCCCTTCAGTTTTTTGCATCTTGTTGAAATCTTGGCTAAACAAGCGAAGACGTAAGTGAATGCTAGTGTCGCTATTAAGGCAAAGGCAGTAACTACTCTACCCGGGTAAATTCTCCTCTCAATACATACAGTAAGTTTTTAAAATTATAATTATATCAAATATAAGGAAATTGAATCATTAATAGTATTTATTTATATAAAACATTAAAACATCCTTGTATCAGCCTCCTTAGTCCTACGTACCATCACCAGTATGAATGGAGTTTAGAAATATCTACTTAGTTCATTAAATATCTGTTTGAAAAGTCATGCTGTCTTTTTTTATACACAATAGAAATTACAGTTCATCTTTGGTGATAGCCATAAAACGGTCAACCATGTTCATATGTGAGTACATGTCTTGTGGTGGGTGCAAACGTCGCTGTTTGTTCACATCACACGGGGAAGGCGTGGAGAAGTCGAACGGCACTATGGCAGGGTTCAACACACGGACGTGCAGATATGGAGCTGCCACGGCCCGTAGACGTGACCCCAGCACACAACCAAATACAGAACACTTTCCTCTCTTCACCTTTTTCCTCTCACTTCTCTTCACTCGTTTGTATAAAATGTATGACATGTCATCACACATCGGCAGCGGCTCTTCTACGGCTTTTGGGAGCTCTTTAGAAATTTCCATGTTTTCTTCCATGAGTAAAGACTCTACAGAGCTGGCTGCGCTCAGCGTGGGATGCTCTACTTTTTGTACGGAGTGATGCTCTGATAAATCTTGCCTTATTATCGATTGCGATAGGTCAATAATATAATCGTCATCTTCACTTTTTAATTTAATATTTTTTAATCGATCAGACAGTTTTTGCCTTTCGTTTTCCTCATTTCGTGCAATTTCTTTAGCGACAAGCATATTTTTCAGTTGATGTGCTAGTATCTCTGTGATCTCACTGTTTTTCACTTCGAAGCGAGGTAGTTGCATGACAGTGGGTGGCGGGGGCAGCAGGAACTGTTCAGAGTCAGTATTGCGGACGCTGCAGATGTTGGGCAGCGAGAAAGAGGGCACGGCGACTCCAGGCGGGCTCTTTTCACTGGGCTGCTCCCCGACACTCGTTTTCGACAGATGGCTCTCCACCATCGCCATTAGGGACGTGAATGAACCAGGCTCGGTCATCCTGCTGCTTTATAACAAAACACTATGCGGCTTGACTTTAGATTAACACCAATCGAGTTGGAGGTTCATATTTTTTTCACAGAAAGGTCTTATTATATGAAGGCTTTATGCGAAGTCTTAAGTTGCGGAAACTAATACTTTTCGAGAAATAAATTTTTGAAAATACGAAATTCACCATACATTTTATCACAAGTTCATTACTTGGACGTTCCGTTTTACGTGCTATCAGTTGTAAAAATGTCGTACATTATTTTAAAAATATTATCAGGTGCTATTTTATTTTATTTGGACAGTTTTTGTGATAAAGTATTATTATTTACATTAAATAAGGCTCTTTGGTAATTTTTCAGTTGTTTACTTTGTTTAAATAGCATAGAAACAATGACAAGTTTCCAAAGTCATTAATAAGTGACCTGTGAAACGAAACGTAACCAGAGGCGCCATTTTGTGTTTTTGCCGGCTATCAGTCGTTCGGGAGATAATGTACGGCATAATAATGTACAGCATGATAATTGATGACCATGAAAACGCGCATATTTGGCACACAGAGCAGTTCAGAGCACCCTGACTTCAGTTGGTTAGGTTCGAAATGGGTCACAGAACCGACACAGAGCACCCCGACTCCACCTAGTCTTGTGGTCCCTACCCCTAGAGTGTATATAAAAAGCGCGGGAGCCAGAAGCTCAAGGGAGGTCCTGAGTGAGAGGGAGCCATACGAGACCGAGTGGAGCGAAGGGGGGAGGTGGCGAGCGAAGCGAGCCGGCGACCTCCGTAGCGTAGCGAAGGTCGAGTGTGGCGAAGCGACACTCAGGGGCGACTGCAAGAGCTTCTGGCGGGAGCCCACCTGGAGTCAGACTTGAGTTGGTTAGGTTTGAAATGAGTGGCAGATCGTTAGGTTGACAGTGACCATCCAACAAAACGACAACTTCAGCAGGCCAACTCCTTCAAAGACCTCTGTAGGTTGACAGTGACCATCCAACAAAACGACAATTTCAGCGGTCCGACTCCTACACAGACCTCGATGGGTTTGTTAGGTTGACAGTGACCTTCCAACAAAACGACAACTTCAGCGGTCAGACTCCTACACAGACCTCGGTAGGTTCGTTAGGTTGACAGTAACCATCCAACAAAACGAAGTTGGTGCCTCCCTCCCCCTTGGCCATACTTTTCTCATCGCTCCTTAAGTCCCCGCCCTTTGTCCCGCCAGTTTAGGCGATTAATTTAATTTTTTGGAAAAGTGAGGTTAGAAACTTTAAAAAATCATAACTCCAAAAGGGGGGGGTTCCGCAAGTTTTCCTTCAAGGGGGGTGTTCTCCACCCCTCCCTCCACCCCCCTACCCCCCTCACCCTCCCAAAATCGATTGGTGTTAATCTAAAGTCCTACCAAATAATCAGAGTTATTATGAAAGTTATGAAACTGTCCTTTTGTTGATTGATAAATAAGGTTGCCACAAGATGTGATATTTTAACTTCCCTATTTTCTTCTGAATATGGCACACAAGATTTTTTTTTTATCGCGTATTCCGACTTTAACCGTTAATTTATATCTATAGTAATCGAAATATTGATAGTTGAAAGGTGCTTGCCAAAACATGAAATACGGTAAAGAAGAGAACTCTCTACCTAGGCTACCTAACCACCAAGAGCACAAACATTATTTAAAAAACAGCCAACCTAGTTCGCCGAGCTTTCCAGGAATTTTATCTAACGACATTATTACCACAAATTAATAACAACAATTATTCAAATTATTTCCCCAAAACCCAGGAAAAATACGGATCTGGCAAGTATTGATGAATGACATTGACGGCAGGAACGAAGATGACAGATGCGTCATGCGTCACCTTTTTAAACCTTTTTTTGGCTTTGTACAGTTTATACATTAATCCAAGCTCAATTCATTCTAAGTAGACATGTCATAATTATATTAATTTCTTTCTAAATTAGATTTGGCCAATTTCTTCTGTTTCTGTTAATAAAATTACAGGAATCAATTAAATAGCTGATTCTGTTCAATGCTGTTTTCTCTGGTCAAAGATTGTCCACCATAAAAAACTATGTACAATAAGTTTAATTCATCGCATTCTGTAAGAACGCCGGCCTCTTGGGGCCATTGCTTCCTCAACTTGTTCCATATTGAGCCGATTACAGTGCAGTGATACCTTGTTGCCTCTTACAAAAAACGTATAGCAAGTATTTTGCCACTGAAAGCTCTTCCAGATGAATGCACTCCAAGATTAGATTATACCGTGGTAAATATTTACACTGATGCATTCCTAGATTAACGTAATAACTTACCTATTCACACATGCACACAGCGATTAAAATAATCAGCTTTTGTCATCTACACTAATATTATAAAATGGCAAGATTTGTATGTTTGTAATGAATTAACTCAAAAAGTAATGGACTGATTTAAAAAATCTGTTTGTTCCTTTTTCTTGCTGCAATAGACCAACGGATTGAACTGATTTTTGTACAGAGATAGTTGAAGGCCCTGAGACTGACTTCTATAAAAATGTAAAGTTCTTGAGTCTAGCTATAAAACCCGCGCAAAATATAACAACATAATTTTCTTACAACTTTGGAGTACTAAGAATAGTATATATTTTTTTATTTTGCGAGACATCCTCATGTATGTGGAACTAGTAGCTAACAAAATTAAATGAACTCAACGGGATTCAAGCTTTGGTGTTCTAAGTTTGTGTGAAATTAGGAGTTGAATTGCCACTTTAAATCCTTTTTTTTATATGTTATTTACAGTATTTTTATGTCATCTATCTAGATTTGTACGCCTACTAACAACGCAAAACATGATACAGTGGGACTAATATTGTTTAAACATAAACTGTGCATGCGTTTTTACATGTGTGCATGTTATATTCATGTTTTGTACAAATAAATTATGTTTATCTTTAATCTGTTAGATAAAACAAGTTCGTTGATAATATTTAATCTTTTTTACTGGTATCAGTCCTGTCCATGCCATCTTTGCTTTTTTAGCATGTCAAGGTCTATGGTCCTGGATTAACACATAGGCTACTTTTCATCACCACGTGGGTGAAACCGCGGGGCGCAGCTAGTATTATATATGTGAAAGTTTGGATGGATAGATGTTTGTTACTCAATCATGCAGAAACGGCTGGATGGATTTGGATGAAATTTTGAATATACATTGTTTATGTCCTGGATTAACACATAGACTACTTTTCATCATCATCATCACCGATTTTCATCACCACGCGGGTGAAACCGCGCGGCGCAGCTATTACTAAATATAAAACATTTAAACACCCAACTGCCTATGTCTACCAGTAAAGTGTTAGGATTTACTAATATGACCTCAGAATTTTTCTATAAATGGAAGCATTTGACCTACAGTTTCCCCTTTAGCACTTACATCATGCGTCAGTTGTCCATTTAATTATGATTTGAGCATAACGTTTGCAGTTGTGTGCCTCTCAATATTGAAGTGTGCGTTTGTAGAACTAGTAAGAATACGTCAGTGTGTGCAATATGTGTTTACCTCGGTTACCCCCTTCAGTTTTTGGCAAACTTTTTTGGATACTAGCTCAAGTTTAAGGCAAATCCAAACGATATTTTACAATCAATTAATATGAAACATACATGGACCTTGAAAACGTAAAACTTCTTGTTTGGAGAACTAGGTTTTAGTCAGTGATGGTACCTGATGTAGGAGACTGGTGGAAGCAGTAACGAGCGCAGGACAGAGCCCACCACGGTCTGTAGGCGCCCCTCCACGCACCATGGCGTGGGCCAGTACCGTTCATGGAGCACCGGCACCGCTGCCAGTGCCTCGCTAAACTCAGCGCTACCGCATACCACCTCCGGCTTCTGTAACACAAGACGCGATCCTCTCGTCACCTTACCTCTAACCAAACTACACCCACACCGCACTCACGACAATTACCTTGACCGCTTCCAGCAGATAATAGGTTACGTACAATATTGTTACAGAAATACACACTAAAAACTCCTGCTTTATTTCGAATATAGATAGAAATAATGGAATCATATTTCTACGGTTGGAATAGTAATCTAATAGGAAATAAATAAGGGAAGAAACTTAAAACAAAATAAAAACAAAGTTTTATTTTCCCTAAAAATCTTTTGATTAGATTAGATTCTTTTGAGTTTGACTGAGTGACACTGAGTAAGGCATAGCAGGTGTCACTGTCAAAACGAGTGTCAGTGTCAAAAAGTCACTGCGAGGATAATAGGCCAACGGCGATTTTGCTTACCTATTTTGCATCATTCCTCGAAAAACTACGATGTATTTTTTGATCGATGGTTTACCAGGGTTAGCATGCACGCCACGACAAAATCTTGTCATCACTGTGTCGAGCGAGAACGCAACAAGGTGCCTACGGTTTCATAATATGAACTTCACTTTGGCACGATAAAAAAGAGTCTACTAAATTTTTTCGCGGTTCGCATAGGTCTCAATCAAGGAATTTATATACTACGTAACTGAGTATATAAATTCCTTGGTCTCAATACTGTCAATGTATTATTTTCCTCAAAGAAAAGAGAAGGGAATCTTTTTAATCACGTTGGCGTTAAAAACTCAAAAAAAAATATGTTGACACATCATATTGACTTGACATTGACATTAAGACTTCGTGGATTAGAGATTTCGATGAAGGTATAGACCTTATGTCGATATCGATATGTCGACATGGCAGAGGGCATTCCCTAAAGTCATCACAATATAATATAGGCCAGCCAACAGCAAACTTACAGGACACAATGTAATTTTGAATTAAAACAATATAAACATTAAATAATTTACTTATTCTGTTATAAGATATTACTCACATTATTTTTATTAAAATATTTTTGATGTAAAACATCTATTGGAGCGCCTTGGCAGTTTTTTGTAGTAACAGTTGTAACTGGTGTTACTTATTAATATTCAAAAGAAAAATGTAAAAACACCGCGTTGTTTGTCGTATCATATCAGTAATCAGCGTAATAATCACTTAGCACCAGCAATAGATCACATCAGTCGTCGTTATCGATAATGTTTCCCTGACACTCTGTATAGTGTGAAAGAGTATAATCCCAAATATTATTTTATTTTTAAACTAGTGCAGTGCTGATGCCCGCGACTTCGTACGCTTAGATTTTCATATAAACTTTCAACCCTTTTTTCCTCCCCTAATCCGGCCTTTGCGCAAAATATGCCTATACTCACATTTGCTCATAGGTTTTCATTTAAATCCGTCCAGTGGTTTAGGAGATGTGCGTGGACAAACATACGGACATAAATTATAAAGACTGTCTTAACATGTCAGCTGCTTATTTTAAGACATCCTGTGTGATATTTTTTTTGATATCTCGCTATTACAGATTTTTTTATCTGTACCCTGCATCAAAACGAAAACGAAAAAAGTTTTCGAAAACTATCAAATCTTGTACTAAGGGTAATGTTTTTAAATGTATAGATTATAAAATATCGATATCGATAGTTTCTCCCTTTTCGTCCCTCCCTATACTAGTTCCATTTCATTTACAATTTAGTTTTATTTCATTCAATTCAACAACCGCAACTTTGAAATATATATTTAAATCTCAAACTTTTCTTTTCGACGTAACTTTATTTTTTATTTTACTTTAAATCTAAAATTAAGTAATAATATAATGATGTACTAGTAGTACTGTTATAATTTAAGTGATAAATAGTGCTTTAAAAATCGGTAATCTCTTGACAAACTTGTTCATCATCGCATCATCAGTATGAAGAGTGGTAAGCTGTTGAAATGTGCCAACGTGTGCATGATGGGCGGCTCTGGAAGGGCGGTGGCGGTGCCGCTGGCTAGGTGAGTGTCTGGGAAACCGTTTAGTTACGGCGGTCACGGTCGCCTTGGACTTTGTACCTCAACCTTAAATGTAGGGCATGCCAATAATAAACAAAGCTCAATACCTACGATAATGTAGAATATTGGGCTTGATTGACTATGAACCTGCTATACAGTGCCAGATTGTATTTGTAGGGTGCAAATAGTCTAGATGTTGAGGCATTATATCTGCAGTAAGTGTTACGGAATGGTATGGAGTATATTGACTAGTTCAACTAGCATTAAAATGAATTTGATATTAGTATCCTCTATCATCCATTGCTCAGCCTCTGTTGATCCATAAGAAAGATGGCATTATGTTTATTTACCACATTACTGTAAAGGTGAATTATTTTATTTTACATGGAAAACAAACAGCTGCTAACAAACACGGTAGATATACAATGAATAGTTACACAAAAGCCAGAAAAAAGTTTTCACTTGGCCTTGTCCAACAGTGGACGTAAATTGGCTGATGATGTGATGATGTGATTAATGACAAAAAAAATTAAAAATTAGAATATATGAATTAACATGTCATTTTTTTTTTTTTTTTAATTAAACTAAAATTAAAAACCTGATAACAAATGACAATACAACATTCATGTAATTACAATTAAAATTTAGTAAATTCGTCATAGCTGTAGAATGTCTGCTCAACAAACCTGCTTTTGAGTCGTGATTTTAAAAAGTCTAATCTAGGTGCTGTGGTGACGCTAATGTAGGGGTGACATTGGCAGTAATATGGCCCAGAGCAACAAAAATTGTCTGCAATGCAACGCTTCTAAGTTTATGATGGTTACATTTACTCGTTCTCGTAACCCACACAGTTATAGCCTTAACGGGATGCTGATGCTGAGTCAATACTGTGAGGGATTTTGGGTTGACTCGTAACTCACAAGGCGGATATTTCGGGTTCACATTACTAAACTCTGTCTAAATATGAACATATTCCTTTGTAATAGAGAATGCCTGTTGCACTTTATAGAATGTATTAATGTATAGATCTTAAGATATTTAAACCAACCAACTTGAACTAATTGAACTAATTTCTACATGCAGTTGGCAGGATGTCGTTCAGTGTTGAGGTTAAAGGGGGAGGCCTATGTTCAGCAGTGGACGTCTTCTGCCTGATGATGATGATTCTCTAAACTAAACTAATTTGACAGTCGACTAAAATTATCGGCGTCTCTTTTAATTCAATACGTCCGAAAAGGATAGCAATAATTTTAGAGCTGTCAAATTTAGTTTAGTTTAAAGATTGGCTCATCAGAATCGACGTCACTGTATTCAAAATTATACCATGAAAAAAATACGCATGTAGTTTGAGCAGTGAATGAGATGGCCACTGGGCGGTTCCAGGAGTGGACGCAGGAATGCTAGCGAAAGCACTGCCGGTAAGCCGAAACCGCGCGACAGCGCCTCGTTTGTGATGAACCTGTTCCGCGGGCGTGTGGAGCCATCGCAGGTGTTCCCTTTCCCCGAGCCGCTCTCGGAAGACCAGCGCCAGATGTTGCGCGAGCTTGTGCCGCCCGTCGAGAAGTTCTTCGAGGAGGTAACTAATGATGGCTATTATTGATGAAACTTTTTAACACATTTTATTTCAATTTCTCGTTTTAACATAGATTTCGTTAAATTATAATTGAGAAAAACTTCATAGATAAAAAAAAAAAAAAACAATTCAGTTTGGTTTTTAAACAATTTCAAAGTTTCGCGTTCATTAAAATGCTTCTCTGTAACATAGTATTCAATAATATATGTTTATAGAAAAACCATTTAAAAAACCAACTTCAATATTAGTAAATTTGTACACAATTTCGTTTACTTCGATGACATACTATTTCCAGTTATTTTAATTTAAAAACCAAACTACTAAACCTATTTTGATAAAATTTCTATGGGACCAATCTGAAAGTATATCCTTTCAAATAAAATAAGAATTTTCCAAAACGGGTTTTAAATGCAGGAGTTCTGCGGTAACAGACATGAAAAAAAAAACTATTTGTGAACCCTTTTATTTCGTAAAACACTGTTTTAAACTATCACGGTTGTTCACTACAGTTATATGATTATTTACGGGATATTTAGCGTGGTAAGGTTGTGGAAGGAGCTCCCATTATTTCGGCGCAGTTACATGCACCATGTTCACGGGAAGACCATGCACCATGTTCATGTTCTTTTATTTCGTTCTTTTGAAGTCTGTTAAAATGATCACTATCATTTTAATCAACATGAGTGTCAAAGTGAAAGCCTGCAAGACTGTGTTATATAACTCGTAAATCTCACAACTACGTTGGTTAAAAGCTCTCTTGTCTTTGTCTTCATCCACTAATTGCTAATTAACCCACATTAGGTGAATGACCCGGACCGCAACGACCGCGAGGCGAGCATCGAGGAGCGCACGTTGGCGGGGCTGTGGGAGCTCGGTGCCTTCGCCCTCCAAGTCCCGGCCGAGCATGGCGGCCTCGGGCTCTGCAACACGCAATACGCACGTCTCGTTGAAATCGTCGGAGCACATGACCTAGGTGTCGGCATCACGCTAGGCGCGCACCAGTCCATCGGCTTCAAGGGCATCCTGCTTTTCGGCAATGAAGAGCAGAAGGGGAAATACTTGCCCCGTGTTTCAGGCGGAGAATATGCTGCCTTCGCGCTCACGGAACCCTCGTCTGGCTCTGACGCTGGATCCATCAAGTGAGTGTTTCACATGATACCTACACTAACCTCTTTATCCACTACGTGCGTTGATAAGCAATGCTATAAATGCAAACAAAAATGAGTTTATTACAGAATAAACATAGAGAATTGAATGGAAACAAGGAAGCAAACTTAACAAGGAAGCAAACAAGGAAACAAACCCTATGGAGCAAACATGAATGTTGTTCTCGCTATCCTCTAAAGCCAATTGTCGTTTTTCGAATATAATGTGATGAGAATAACTATTAAACACGTTCTGTCGGTTGTAGGACACGCGCCGTGCTCGCGCCCAGCGGCGACCATTTTGTGCTTAATGGCTCCAAGATCTGGATCAGCAACGGTGGTACTGCAGAAATCATGACGGTCTTCGCGCAAACACCCATCGAGAAAGATGGCAAAACTGTAGATAAAGTGAGTGTATCACTTTTCCTCTGCCAATGCCAAAATATCCAAATGCTCTGATTGTTTTGTTTGCCAGGTGACCGCTTTCATCGTGGAGCGCGCGTTCGGCGGCGTCACGTCGGGCCCGCCAGAGAATAAGATGGGCATCAAGTGCTCCAACACAACTGAAGTGTATTTCGAAGATGTGCCAATACCCATAGCTAACGTGCTCGGTGGCGTGGGCAACGGATTCAAGGTCAGAATCCAAAAGTAAATTTGTAAATTGTTTAAAGTAAATTATTTATTTGTTTATGGAATACAAACAGCTTTAGCAGTGTAAAACATAGCAATAAAAATATGAACAAACAAGCCTTAAAAGTTTTCACTAGTAAAAATCTTAAACCGTAAAAACACCATATGCAACAGTTGAACTTTTTGACGGCGTAGTCTCTTTCGCGCTCTGAAAAGAGCGAGAAAGAGGTCCTATGGCTGAAATTATGATGATGAAGTCCCGATAATAATTTAAAACAAATTAATAACTATTTGTTATTGATGTAACATGAATGTAATGCGTTTCAGGTTGCTATGAACATCCTTAACAACGGTCGGTTTGGCATGGGCGCTGCTATGGCGGGCACGCAGCGAGCAGCGATCCGACAGGCGGCCGAGCACGCCGCCACGCGCGTGCAGTTCGGCCGCCGGCTCTGTGAGTTCGGAGCCGTCAGAGAGAAACTGGCGAGAATGGCGACACTGCAATACGCTACAGAGTCACTCGCGTACATGGTCTCGGGGAATATGGATTCAGGTGCCGTCGACTACCACTTAGAAGCCGCCATATCCAAGGTACGAGTTACATTTAAATGAAACTTGAAGTAATATTTTTTTTTACATCCGCACGTTCTGCACGGCTACTGTTGGAAATTGGTCTGAATTTGATTAGAACTCTGAAATTTTAGGCTAACATTTATACATTAATTTTTATTCATCGTTGTAGCATGCATTTTTGTTTTTGTTGGTGAAGTTGTAATTGGTTGTCACTCGCACGAACAAACGATGGTCGCAACGCATTGTTCATACGAACTTGTTATCAAACAAACATTATTTGCCTAACTTAAAAACATTCATCATCATCAGCGTCCACTGCTGAACATAGGCCTCCCTTTTTAACCTCCACACTGAACGACAACCTGCCATCTGCATCCACTGGATGCTCGCGATTCTCACGATGTCGTCGGTCCATCTAGTGGGAGGCCTACCTATGCTGCGTCTTCCGGTTCGTGGTCTCCACTCAAGAACCTTTCTTCCCCATCGGAATTTAACGAAATGAATGGAGCACCTGATACCTTTTTCGCGATCAGTGTTCGTCTCTAAGTAAAAATTGTTCATAATGATAAGTACAACAATCTCTTTTCGGCTAAGGACACCCCAAGCTTATGACCTGGTATATGCGAATGCTAACGAATTACTTCTTTTCCAAGGTGTTCGCGTCGGAAGCAGCTTGGACGGTGGTGGACGAAGCGATCCAGATCCTCGGTGGCATGGGCTTTATGCGTGCCACCGGGCTCGAGCGCGTTCTTCGCGACTTGCGCATCTTCCGCATTTTTGAAGGCACCAACGATATTCTGCGACTCTTCGTGGCGCTAACAGGTCCGTACACTCCTCAGTTGTATGGGGTTCATGAGCGCTAATCGGCTGCGCATCTTTGAAGGCAAGCCACTAACGAAAGCGGCGGCGGCTATCCATCGCGCTCACGGGTCCGTATACTTCTCAACAGTAGTCTTCGTGTTGGACAGAGACAATGTTATGTATAACAAATTTCAAAATTCGTCCACCAGCAGCAATTAAACCTGCAACAATCTGTTGACATCCCCGTTGCTCCCAATGCTCCGATCCTCTTATTGCTGCCCATTTTTTACTAATAGGCATGATGACTAATTTTATTATCTTATAAAAAAGCTGATCATCAGAAGAGTCAATCAACGGAAAAAAAAATATTAGTTCAAAAAAAAATAAGTCAAGTATTTTAATTTCATGCTAGACAGAGAGCGCACTATACTCTGACTATATGCTCTGACGTCAAGCCTCAGGCGCGGCATACAATTGCTATACTAACACACACTGCGAGAAAGGGATGGAGCATCCCCTCTCTATCCCCACCTAAAACTTTAAATGCTCATATCTCAGAGATGAATCAGCCAATTCAATTTATTTTTTCAGTATGTGTAATGTATTTAGTTATATTCATCGCTTAGCCTGTTATTTGTAATGAATTAAACATTAGGCCACATGCCTATTATACTCTGCCCAAGTTTTCTGTTGCTCTAACAGCTTAAGTAGATTAAAGTTGAAAGCTCTTAAGGGGTACTCCTTATTATGAATAACTTTTTCTATAGGACCAACTCTGAAATCGGGAAAAAATCTACTGTTCCATACATTTCGTCGAGTGGCAATAAACTTTTTGAATGAAACAGCCGAGTTGTTTTCGCGGGTTTCAGAGTTGATCCCATGGAAAACTTTGTTCATAATAACGCGTTTCGGAATCTGTGTCAAGACGTCAGATGAACGCGTCGATTACTCCTAGTAGTAGTCTCATTTTTGTAATGAATAGGCTTGCGTTTGACTGCCACTCGCCTGATGTTAAGCGATGTTGCGGCCTACGATTGAGCAATGCTCAATCGTAGGCCGCAATGAGCATGCTTGCCTAGAATAAACCGATTCACTCGTGATTTGAAGGCACCGACATTGTAACTACCGGAGAACATCCATTCTGGTAGCGCATTCCACAGACTAGCAATTCGCATAATAAAAGTGGAATCAAAGCTGGCAGTCGGATAGAAAAATGGGCAGGAGGGAATTAGATCATGCAGATCTGAGGCACGCTCTCCAAAATGTATCCGATAAAAAACCGATAGACTAGCAACTTTACGCCGATGCTCAAGTCAAGACTAAGATGTCTCTGATGTGGCCCACAGGCATCCAGTACGCCGGCACGCATTTACAAGAGCTGCAGCGCGCGTTTAAGAACCCGACCGCGAACCTCGGGCTGATCTTCACCGAGGCAGGTCGGCGGGCGGGTGCAGTAGTGGGTATATCCTCCGCGCCGGACCTGGCGGAGCACGTGGCGCCCGCCCTGCGGCCCGCCGCTGCCGAGCTCGGCAAGCTGGCCGCTGAGTACGGACGGGCGGTGGAAGCAGCGCTCGTGCAACACGGCCGAGCTGTCGTCGACCAGCAACAGGTAATGGACAAAATTATTTCATTCACCATTTTGCAAAAAACTGCCAACCGAGTTCAGTGGGGTGCATTGGGAGAGGCCTATGTCTAGCAGTGGACAGGTGCAGGCTGATGATGATGATTTCTTTGACCAATCTCTAGTGTATTTTCGCTTTAATATCGTAATGATAAATTCATTACAATATACGATTTTAAAGCGGAAATATAAAATAATTATTGTATTTTTCAAGAATCTTTTCTTAGTGCTCACTTACGTTATTTATATGAAAGTCTTGTCCAAAATTTCGTGCTTCCAGATTCAGCGGTTTAGGCTGTGTATTATCAGTGAATGAATGAATTAATATAAGAACAATTGGTATAATATAATGTTCATGAATCTATTCTTAAAGCACACTTACGTTATTTATATGAAACGCTTGTCCAAAATTTCGTGCTTCCAGACCCAGCTGTTAATGCTGTGTCTTATCTGTCACTGACTGAATGAATTTAGGAATAATTGATATAATTTTCAAGAATCTATTCTAAGAGTACACTTACGTTATTTATAAAACACTTGTCTAAAATTTCGTGCTTCCAGATCCAGCGGTTTACGCTGTGTTATCTGTTAGTAAATAAATTTATTAATAAATGATATAATTTTCAAGAAACTTTATTTTTTGTGCTCACCTATGTTATTTATAAGAAACTTTTGTACAAACTTTTCGTGCTTCAAGACTCAGCGATGTAGACTGTGCGTTATCTGTCAGTAAAAGAATGAATGAATTTAAGAATGATTAAATGAAAAAAAAAACGGTGCTAGAATTTTAATTATGTGGTGTATCACACAGGTGCTGTCTCGTCTCGCAGACGTGACCATCGACGCGTACACAGCTGCGGCGGTTCTCTCCCGCGCGTCGCGTGCGGTCCGTCGCGGATCACCCGACGCCGACCGGGAGGTGCAGCTGGCCGAGGCGTGGGCGGACGAGGCGCTGGCCCGGGCGCCGCGAATCCTCGCCGAGACGCGCTCTCCCAGGTCCTTGAAAGCGCAAGCTCGGATGTCGGACATCGGCGCCGCGGTGGCTGAGCACGGTGGTCAGCCTGCACCCGGAGTACTCTCCCTCTGATACCGCTCCACGCCACGCCACAAGAGATTTAGACAATAGTCGAATTGAAAGACGCAGGTCCACATGCGATGGATATCGATAAAATAACTTTCCGTTCAACCTAGTACCTAATAGATAAGTTAGATTGCACGTACCACAATAATTATCAAAAAAATCTTGGTTACGATAATAGAAAATGTATGATGGATAGAACAGCGGAAAAACAAAAATTGAAAAAAAATATTGAAAAAGGCGTACAATGAAGAAAAAAATATAACAATAAAAATTAAATGAAAATCAATGAATTGAAAATAGAAGAAAGAAAGAAGACAAGAGGTGGAGAATGAAATGTATTTTTTTCATTAAATACGTCTTAATATACGTATATAATGAATGTTTTTGTGATGGTATTTTGTGTTCGATATGACGGCATGGTTGTTCACTAGTGTTTTACAGTCTCATATAAATTAATATTAAGTCTGAATCTCGCGAGACATCTTTTGAGATAAAAATTGGGCCTTGAAGGCGGATCCAAGCCCCTAACCTTCCCCCCCCCCCCCCCCTATCTGGGTCCACCGCTGACAAATCTCAAATTAAACTAAAAGTGGCTACCACCATTCGACGCTTACGAACAGGAGAGTTGATGTTCAAACGCTGACTTTTCCGCGATAAATAAAAAAACCTACATATCTGATAGTGATTGAAATAGGCTCCAATACAGGTACGATATGAAAATCAAAATAGAATCTCTTTGTGAAAGTTACTTTATTCGATATCCATCAACGTGAGGTCTGTATGGTCGATGTTCGTTCAGTGCTACAAAAGAGTTATATTATTTATTGATGTACCTGTACATATATACATATTTTAGAGTTAAATAAATTGAAATCACTCTATCTGTCGATGTATTATTTTCTAAAAACTTGATACGTAGGTATTGGTGAAATGTTACGGCGAAATCGTCCCGGCTCAATACTACGTGTCTCGAAAATTATACTAAACGCAAATATTAAGACCATTACAATATGGCCCGGACTCAACAGATTTTAACTGTTTCATAAAAAAAAATATGCACACAAAATTTATATTTACTAAATTATTGTAGTCTTAGAACTTACAACTTGGAAAAATTGTCTAAATATTATAAGCGAGACTGTTAATTATTTTACTTTTAGCAACAGCCGAACAAATTCAATCAAAACATAAATTGTAATTCGAGACAGTTAATTTCATTCCATTTAAAAAAAAAATTAACTAAGGGAAGGAGTCAGGCCATAGACAAAAGATTTTTCAAACATTCAAAACACTTTCTTTTCTATAGCATAGACCAGGGTTTCTTAAAGTGGGGTCCATGACGCGAGTGCTAGGAGTCCACATTCCCGAGGTTTATTTACTAGAATTCGTTTGAAGTATGCAGTTCTGTTATTTAAATAAACAAAACCAAAAATCAAGTAATTGTCAAGAAACACTTGTTTTCTTATTTTAAAATTCTCTTTGCAAGGGGTCTGTAGTGTTACTGAAACATTGAAAGTAGTCCGTTGAACCATTGGCATAGACGAAGAAAACGATAGTCTATTCTATGCATTTACATTATCAGTTCATCACATACATTAGGCGTCGATCCCACAGCAACCAATCTAGAGTTCTGATTCTGAATTCACTGCAATATTTTAAATAATAAACTTATGGAAAGGGGTGAGGTCATAGACAAAAGATTTTTCAAACATTTAAAACACTTTATAATCTATTCTAGGTATTTACATTATCAGTTCATCACATTTATTAGGCGCCGATCCCACAGCGACCAGAGTTCTGCTTTCACTGCAATCTTTTAAATAATAAACTTATGGAAAGGGGTGAGGCATAAACAAAAGATTTTTCAAACGTTCAAAACACTTTATTCTATAACCTATTCTACGTATTTACATTATCAGTTCATCACATTTATTAGGCGCCGATCCCACAGCCACCAGAGTTCTGCTTTCACTGCAATCTTTTAAATAGTAAACTTAAGGGAAGGGCTGTGGCTATAGGAGGTTACACGTCGATTTGTAGCGAGGAGTCCCAGGCGCGCGCGTTGACTTGTCTGAGCGTGGCGCGGAGCACCCCGCCCGGGCCCAGCGCCAGCGTCAGCGGGAAGGCAGCACCCTGCGGCCGCGCATACAGCGCGTGTAGCGCTTGTTCCCAGCGCACCGGCGCCGCCACAGCGCTGCCCAGCGCCTTCCGAGCGTCCATGGCAGAGCGCAGCACACGCCCCGTCGCACCTGATTCAAGTTTCAAAAAAACATCAGTCATAAGACTGCACATCAAAAGTGAAAACTTAAGTAGTAATTCGCCTATTGTAAGAGAGATAGCGCTGTTTTAAATTAAATGGTACAGATTTATGTATATGTATTCTGTGACAGCGTGGCAATGACGCAAGGTCCATAATTTTTGTTCAATGAAAAGTACTCAACGCGCCTAAAGAAGTTTTCACTTCAAAAATCAGTCATTTGTCAGAACATGGTAGATACACATATGCAGAGGGAAAGAAACAATAAATAACCGGTCAAGTGCGAGTCAGACTCGCGCACTAAGAGTTCCGTACCACCACATAAATTGTTAACTAGCTAATAAAGTACAAAACAGTAGTGCAAGAGTACAATGCAGTTGTTAAACTTGTTTAAAATAATTATCAATACAAAAACCGACTTCATAAAAATGTCAGAACTGAACCAAATTGGAAGCCACACGGGAAGCACCAGCGTTCAAATAAAAAAAAGAATCGTCAAAATCGGTTCACCCAGTCAGAAGTTCCGAGGTAACAAACAAAAAAAAAATGTCGAATAGAGTACCTCCTCCTTTTTGGAAGTCGGTTAATAATAAACAGCTGTCCGGTAGTCTATTGTGAAAGATTCTGTTGCTGACGACGTGTGGTAGTTTCGTTATAAACCGGGTTTACCTGAGACTACGGGGAGGCGCGGCGCGCTGACCCCTGCCGCAGCGGCCGCCGCACGGACTGCGTCGGCCGCGCGCGCCATCAGCGGCGAATGGAAGGCTCCGGCCACACGCACGCGCGCCGACCGCCGCACGCCGTGTGCACTGCCGTGCTGCTCCACCCAGCGAAGCGCCTACACAATAGAGTAGATGACTGATGTTAATAAGAGAAAAAAAATTAAAGAAAAGGGGGGTAAATAGAACGGAAATGGGAAGGAAACTCTGTCGCCAGGTATTGTGACAGATATGTGATTGAACATTCTTATTTATGTCAACGCGTCGAACTCCGCGTCACAGTTGCTATGGGTTTATATGGGTGCAAGTGGCTACAACAAATTTCTTACCAAAAAGCCTTGACAGCCTTTCCAATTTAATAAAAAAACTCAATTTCAACTGGGTATCTATTACGATTCGAAAGATACAGCCGTAAAAAGTAGGACAGACAGACATTGTAGGCGATTAATAGGGACCCGATTTCACCCCTTGGGTACGGAACCCTGAAAAATGTCAGAACTGGACCAAATTGAAATGGGACCACACGGGAAGCACCAGCTTTCAAATAAAAAACGAATCATCAAAATCGGTGCACCCAGTCTAAAGTTCTGAGGTAGCAAACATTAAAAAAAAACAGTGAATTGAGAACCTCCTCCTTTTTGGAAGTCAGTTAAAAAGAGCAGGGCTCACCTCCTCGTCGCCGGCGATGACTTTGCAGCCCGGGTAAAGGTAGTTAGCCACTAGGCAGACTGGGTCAGCTACGCCTCTTGTGGCAGCATGCTCACGCGCCAGATACAGAGCATGTGGCAACTTCGCATCTGGCGCCAGCCACAGTGTCAGCATGCCGCCGGCGCGGTCGGCCGCTGCAGCTCGCATGGCTGTCGACCGCACTTCCACGAGCCGCAGTGCTGATTCAAACGTCAACGAGCCAGCAAACACGAGGGCTGCGATTTCACCGAGCGAGAATCCGGCGGTGGCACGCGCGCGTTCCACTGCAGCCGGGCGGTCGGCGCGCGCGCGCTCGAGTGCCGCTAGCGAAGTCACCAGTACGCAGGTCTGGCAGCGCGCCTCTAGCTCTTCAACCGGACCTTCTGTACACGTGCGCCACACGTCCCATCTGCACATACATAACATATTATCCATTTTCCGCACACTTGTGACTTGTGTTGTGGAATCCTGTTCCTGAAGGTCTTTCTCGAACTAAAACATGAAGCTTTTCAAAAAGGATGTTTTAATTTATTTATTGAAAGACCACAAAACTGGAAATACATTATAAACTATCATAAAATCAACAAAAGTCCTTAATATCTAGCTTAATGTAATTCTTTCTAAATGTGGATCTATAGCATTCATGTAGCATTGACTGTAATTGATTAAATAAATAAATAAATTTGGGACATATTAGCAGACACAGTCAACTAACCCCAAACTAAGCAAAGCTTGTAATATGGCTGCCAGAGACTGATATACATACATATATTATATTTTATAGATATTAATAGATATTAACACCCAGATATAGAACAAACACAAATGTTTATCACATGAATGTTTGCCCCTAGGTGGGAATCGAACCCAAATAGAGCCGCCTCCGCCTGTCATGTTCCCACTGTCACACAATCCACCATGCTGGCCCAGTGCATGTTAGTAAATATTGTATGTCATTGAACTTTTGAGGTACTTGGACATACTGGTTTCTTCACATTGTTTTCCTTTACCGTTTTTGAATGATGTGATGGCAGTAAAACTACACATAATTTATTTAGGTACTTAATAACTCATTGGTGCACGGCTGAGGACCAAACAGGGTGCCGTCAATTTGTAACGCGCGCATGCTACCGCTCCGCCACCATCACTCACATGTTTACGGAACTTTATTGGCATGTTAAATAGTTTTATACAGAACTTTCCGTCCGTCCTGACTTCGCACAGTAACATTCTGTAGTAATAAATATAGCCTATGTTACTCAGGGATAATGTAGTATTCTAATATTGAAAGAATTTTTAAAATCGGTCCAGTAGTTTTTGTGTTATTACAAAAACATATGTTACAAACATACAAAAATACAAATCTTTCCTCTTTATAATTATTAGTGTAGATTAGGACCCTGATGACTTATGGTCAACACATAGTTTGTCAACATTAAACCAGTGACAATCTTAAAGTATAGTACAAGCATACCCAACAATGCTGGAAGCCAGCTCGTAAAGTTCCCTGGCTTCAGGCAGGTCTTGTAGACGCAGGCCCATGCCGACACGCTGCGAGCCCTGCCCTGGGAACAACAGCACAGTGGTGTGGCGCGGGTCAGTGGCGGGCGGCGGCGCGACTGTGGGCCGCTCGGCGTACGGCTGCGTGGCCCAGCGCAGTTCGGGCCCAGCGCCACCTGCCGGCTCGCCAAACTCGCTAGCGTCTTCCAGCAACTGCCGCAGCGGAGTCTCGCCCGTTCGTGCCCACAATCGCCGTGCCCATTGCCCGCAAGCACGTCCCGATTGCATTCTAAAAGAATACAACAATATGTAAGGAGAAATCTGTGGTAAACAACTACAACTTATTCTCCATGTTGGTCTGCTTTTCAATAAGTATGGTGAATTCACTCACACTGATTCAACAGTACAAGGTATAGTCATGATAGTTTTAGTAACCTGACCTTAAGATATAAAACACAATTTTATCAGTGATCCTATATATGCAACGCTTGACAAAAATGCTGGCTTATATCTGGCTCAACGTTTAAGCATTGTAGACATGTGCTGATCATGTCCTAGAGCGGATCGAACATGGAACGATTCTTTTCTCTTTCAGAACAATGTTTTAAAGGTACATTGTTCAGGAAAACATTATCACGTGAACTATCTAGTTCCGCCACCGCGCGCCGAAGATGTTGCTTTTTGGTTTATATTCATGCAATTAAAGCCGTCATTTAGGTACACAGTTTCTTGGCTCAGTCGGAACACGTACCTAGATTATTATCTCATTTTTATATAACCAAAATTGTCAGCTTTGTCAATTTCCATACGTGTAGAGTCACCATATCAAATTGATAAGTCATGACATTAAGCCGGACATTTTGTAGTCTTTCTGATCGGTGCCTCAGTTGGTCTACCAAGGTGCATTGTGCTGGGGTCCGAAGTTTGTTAGCTTACTACGTAGGTACCAATTAGGACACGGACCAACATCACTCAACATTGTGGATGGCATCGATATCCTTCCACTTGAGGAAATCGATCCGGAAACTATTACAGTCCGAAAGGCACACCTCTAGACTATAGAGCATTGCTATTCGGCATGGTAAAAACGGCAGCACCATATACCATAAATAATACACTATATGGGTATGTTGGGTACGCTGCCAACTGGTGGTGGGCTTGAGACAGATATATATCTAGTATACTAGTCGGAGAATTGTGTTTAGATCTTCAACGTGAGCATCTGTGCTATAGACCGTTATAGATCATCCATAGACTCTGGGTTGGTAATCCAACTATTTTTGTTCTTATTAGGTTAAGTACGTTATTTAGTGTTTCCTAATTAGATTATAACTTTGTTTCGTTGGATAATAAAAATAGGTACAATTCAGTAAATCAGTAAAACCGGTTGCATTAATACTTACATCTCTGTGTAGTTTTATAACCTATCTTGTAGTGCTTTTCATATTTATTTTATTCTACCTATAAGTAGTAGTATTAAGTATGTTTTGCTTCCAGACACGGCGGACACGAGTCACACAGTTCGGTTCAGATTTCAGAGAAAGTAACCACTTTTTTAAGACAAGGCTTTGTTATCTAAAATAATAACAATATAGAGTAGGCAAAGAAATGAGACTAGTTTGGTAGGTATAAAATAAATTAATTGAGTGAGAAAAATGAGAGGGAGGATATTTCGTTCAAAAATTTATATTACATAGTGACATAAAAATATATTTACTAAAAATCTAATCTTTTATGTAGGTCTGTTCTTAATATTGCTTACTATAGACTGCAATATTATTATTCACTATTATTATTGTAGGACTGTAGGCATTGAGTTGTTTTTGTCTTAAAGATATAAGTATACTTACTTAAATTTACTATCTGCAATTCTGCAGGTATATAGGTATGTAAAATATATAATGCATTTAAAAAAATATACCTATATACAGAGAATACTATATACCTGCAGATACAGCAGGTATGTAGACAAAACTTTTATTAATTTTTAGACCCTAGTCATACAGCTTTCAAGATTCTGAACGAACAAAACAAAAAATAGTAAATACATGTCACCTATGTCAGTCAGTCCAAATGAATTGTCATGTCAATGTCAAAAGGAGATTGTCTTTTTCTTTTCTCGATTTTCCTTAAAAACCTGCAAACTAACGTAGATGAATAAAGGGAATATAGCTCATGTTTTAGCTAAAGTAACGTTGTGTTAAATTGTGCAGTATTGTTTCCAACATTTAGTGTATCTAAAAGAATATTGAGGTATGCTTTACAACTTTTTGGAAAACCTATGATGTAGCTGCCAACTGTCACTCTCCACTACTTTCGCACGCCTAATGGTTTACAATATGGTGTGGAATAAAATACCTACCTGTTTAATGTAAATATCAACTTCACATTATTCTGATCATTGCATGCATTATATGTAAATGGGCACCTAACTATTGATATAAACCTTACCATTGCAGATCTCCATCATGGCTCGTGGGCAACAAAAGCTCCAATCACAGGCTAAAGCAGCTGAGAAGCAGTCCAAGATAAAAAAGCAACAAGGCCATAGTGCTACGGATCAAAAGAAGGCTGCGCAGAAGGCACTTGTACATGTGTGTGTTGTATGCAAGGTAGGTCATTCTGGTTGTCATAAATACACCACTTGTCAGACTAACTGTATCCTTCTTTTTGACCTTCATATATGAATAATGCTAAGAGAGTGTTACTCTTCAGATGCCATTTATTAGGTGTCAATTCTGTCGTACCTTTCTCTAATTTAAGATAGGGTTGCCATCCGTCTGGTCTGGTTTCCCTGGATTTTCCTAATTTAGAGGGCATCCGGGGAGCGTCCGGACCGGACTTAATTTGTAGTCCGGGCTTTAAAATTTAGTCTTGGGCCGCCCGCAATACGAACTGTGCCCACACGCAGTTATAATAAAACCTATGATGTTCGGGTTTTGAGCTCTAAAATCCGGGGATTTCACGCGTCTTGTCCTGGTTGCTAAGTTTTAGAGATGGCAACCCTAATTTAAGAGGACACTTTTTTTTTTGTGTCTCTTTTCCTTTTAATACGTCAGAAAAGGATGGCAAACAAGGTTAGAGGTGTCAAATTTAGTATAGTTTAGAGAATGCTACAACTTAATCAACATCATTGTGTACCTACTGTTGGTGTTTCTTTATAATAATTCTAGCAGTTAAAAAACGCTAATCCTGAAGATCCTATTAAGGATAATAGGACAAACTATTTAAATTATTGCATTGTCATCCTTGATAAGTGTGCAAAGTTTCAAATCAATCCATAGTTTTGAAAGGGGTGAATATCACTTTCAAAGATTCCGCTAATCCTGAAGATCCTATTAAGGATAATAGGACAAACTATTTAAATTATTTCATTGTCATCCTTGATAAGTGTGCAAAGTTTCAAATCAATCCATAGTTTTGAAAGGGGTGAATATCACTTTCAAAGATTCCGTTTCATAGATACTTACCAAGCTAATAAAAGCGTGATAAAAAAATAAAATAGTACTATCCCACAGAAACTACAGAAAGTTGTTCTTTATCCTAGAAAAATTTCCCATGTGACATCTTTACAAAAATAAACAAGCACCTCCATTTCACAATGTTAGGTTAGGATTATGTCATGTAGCAAGCATGTTCTTCCTATGCTTGCCATGTACACTAATATTGCCTTGTTTGCCAATAAAGGTGGAGTAACTTTGGAAAAGTCTATACCTTGTTTTGATTGATTTCGAAATTTTGGAGAAATCTCATCTCTAAATGTCTTTTCTTTATTTGCTGACTTATAAAGTAACTATTATTTAATCAAGGCCCTATAACTATTGGGATCAGACCGAAATGAGAAATAATAATGGGATCCATCCAATGCACGCAAACAGGATCAGACCGGAATACACCAATAAAATGTCGCTAAATAGTTATAAAGGCCAAGTTGCTGTCTTTATAGCTGGATTTTACTATGTTGCCACATTTCAAATTTTGTGATAAGTCATGATAGTCCTGTTGTGTACTTGCAGGCACAGATGCCGGACCCCAAAACCTACAAACAGCATTTTGAAAACAAACATCCGAAGAACGATCTACCTGAAGACTTGAAAGCTATGTAAATATAAGGTTGTTTGGATTATTAACCGATCTGCCTATTATAATAAGAACTTTACACTGTATTTTGATTTATACCCACCTTTTATCTCTCTACATTTTAATCATGTTTTACACCAGACTTCAAAAAGTGGTTTCTAAGCAGCTTAACAAATAATATATACTAAAATCGAAAACACCTGAATGTACAAGGCCAACACGAGTGTATGGCATGCTCTCCTCTATACTGGGTCCAATTTTCGTTCAGTTTTACCTGCTGATTTAATAATAAATATCTGGGACATTATTGCCTTTGCATCTGACCCCAAACTAAGCAAAGCTTGTAATATGGCAGCCAGAGACTGATATACATACATATTTATTTTTAAATACATACTTAAATAGATATTAACACCCAGACATAGAACAAACACAAATGTTTGTCCTAGGTGGGAATCGAACCCACGCCCCCAACCACAGAAAGTAGGTTCACTACACACTGAGCCACCGGGGCAGTTAACAATGTAAAAGGCTGATTAAAAAGATTAGTGTTTCACTTTTTAGTTTTTTTTTTGTGTATAGATCTACGTTTGTCCAACAACTCCAGCGATGGCGTGGCATGGAATGAAGCATAATTATAGACTATGATAGAAAGTATATCGGCTATGAAGTGACCAGAACTTAGGTTGTCATTCAGCTTCTTACAATCTACTGCAGCTGTTAGAGCTAGGACCAAGTATAGCAACCAAATTTCTATTCACCACGTTTACATACTTATTTATCTTATTATTGTTTCATAATGCTCCTTTGTCTCTCTACTAGCTTTTGCTCGTGGCTTCTCCCATATTGTTAACAAAACAGCCTGTCACTCGGGGATAGTGTTAAATGTAGCTTTATATCAATGCATATGCATATCAATAGCAATGTAGATTTTTGGTTCCCATCAATTTCAGCATGGGCTGTAAGTGATCCCATAGGATTGAACTTACCTTTTAGTTCCAGAGATTTTTTCACAAATACTTTACCTTTTTATAATAACACTAGCCGCTCGCCCCAGCTTTGCACGGGTGTTAGCTCGGCTTTCGGCCTCGCTACAAAATTGTATCCGTCCGTCTCCAGGTTCTAAGCTATCTCCCCACCAATTTTCAGCCAAATCGGTTCAGCCGTTCTTGAGTTATAAATAGTGTAACTAACACGACCTTCTTATACATAAATATATTTAGATTAGTTTAAATAATAGACAAAAAATCAATTAAAATATTTAATACAGGTACATGACAATATGTCTACTTGATTTTATTATTTATCACAAACTGGACATTCAGGTCTGTTCACTTCTCAAAGAATAAATAAAATGTTTACATTGCTTTTTGGTTAAATTCACAATTTCTTTCAGCTGTAAATGTTTTAATAGTATTAAGTTTACCTAAGCTTCACTCTGTCACCTGGTTAATGTTCTCCCAGAATTGTGATTTTATGATCCCTTTATCTTCACAACCCCTTTAATAGATTTTGCTCATCTTTATACTTAAAAATTGTATTTGCATGAATAAATATACAAAAAACCCCCGACTTTATTCCCCATGACTAAGATCTTCGTATGGTCAGTTAATTATCTTATTACATTATGTACATTTGTGTGTGGCATTCATTTTGGTATTTTAAAATCTTTGCTCTAAAGGCCATTTCTCACTATGGTCCGGATGCATGTGTGGAGGAACCTCTAATTGGCAGCGAAGACTTGATTAGAACAGATTTTAGGATCGCTGCGTAACAATAGTTGTAACAGTTTTTATATTTGTATTTTAACAGGCATAGATCGTGGCTTCAAAGTATAGGCACAGCATTACATCGTGAGCAGTTACATCTTCTCGTAGGCCTCCTTGTGTCCACAGGCGCAGGCACGCTCGTAGGTATCAGTCGCCTCGTCGTACGTCTCCGGGCCCCAGACGTGCTCGTGCGGCGCGCGCGCGCCCGCGAACAGGCTCGAGCGCACAGACATGCGCAGCGCACGCAAGGCACGCGCGCCGCGCCGCGCACGCCCCTCGGTGCGCTTTAGGGCACGCGCCTCCAGCTCTGCTTCAAGCTTTTCCTCCGAGCCCCAGATGTGCAGCGCGCGCGCCTCTACCTGCGCACGCAGATACAGACGCATGTCGCCGCGCGACGCGTGCGGGTTGCGCCGCCGCACGCACGGCAGCGGCCCGCCGCGCGAGTCCAGGTCCACATCTCGCAGCAGGTACTCCACCTTCGCCTCGGTGCGCGTTATCAGCGAGTGCGCGCCCTCCTCGTCCCTGCGCAGCACAGCGGGTGGTCAGAACAAGAGGCCCCGGTGCGAAACCACGTGCACACACCACCTTGCTTCGCTCACCTGCAGTCGTCGCAGACGGCGTACTCAAAGGTGTCCAGCAGGTGCGAGAGCGCGAAGGTTCGGCCGCACTCGAGGCACTCGGGCCGCTCGGCCGGGTCAGCCACAGGTGCAGGGAGCGCTGCCACGCGTGAGGGAGGCGCACTTGCTTTCTCCGGCAGGAACCCGCCCCCGGTGTCGGCACCGACGACGCCGCTTCTGCAGGACATATAATCATGACTGATTGCAAAGGATCAGCATGTCTATTCTGCAAGCTAAGTGAACGCGCAAGTGAAGTGATAAGCTAAGTGAATGTGACTTTAATAGACAAATAGACAATATTTTATTTATAGCAAAAATCTACACACACTTAAAGCTACACACATATTAAAAAAATAAAATTTGGATTTTTGCCACAAACCGGCCCCAGCTCAGCATGATGCCGTTTTCTTGCCTATTTATGCAGATAAATGTCAAAACATCGAATTATAAGGGTAAGGGACTACAGTCAAGGGTGATCAGTGTGATCACTCGACATTTTGCTATAGTAATCGTCAAGAAAAATACACGTGCTATACAAAGCTTGCAGAATAGACCGGCACGACTAAGCAATGACTCGATACCTTACCCTACAGACGTACCATAAAACTTAGTATGCAATGCAGTGTGTAGATTTAAATTAAGTACTTCAGGTTTGTACTGGCAGCCATTGGGGAGTGGTGTATTATTATAGGTACATTTAGATAACAGGGTGTTATAGCTGTGGCAGGGGCCTATATCGCCCCATGAAACTAAGATGTCTGTGGGGTAGGGACTTGGGGGAGTCATTGTGACTAATTGATGTACTATGCCGACGTGCGAAGCGTGGAGAAATGCTCACGAAGCGGCGGCGGTGGGTGGGCGCGCAGCTAGACGCGCCTCACGAAGGGCGCGCGCTCGCAACCTGTTGCGCTCGGCGCGCGCTCGTTGCGCGGTGCTTGTTGCAGATGTAGGCGCGCCAGCCACCTCTTCTTTACCCTCCATATTGCTGCGACTTGCACCCCCACACCTGATATTTGTCAATACAATGAGGATCAGTAACGTTTTTAGTTGAGAATGCAGATTTATAGAGCTAAGAAATCCTTAACATACAGTGCAAAAACTTTTGTTCTATGACAAAAAATAACGAAGTTATGACCAAATTACTAGCGAAGTTCACTGGCTGGCCGGCACGATAGCGTGTGACGTCACAGTGACGATCGTCGCCAGTTACCCGTAGGCAGCTAGCTATAAGGCGCGCAGTATTTTGTGTGGATAATTGTGACTTTTGATACAAATTAAGTGCCTGATTTGTGTCTAATTGATCTTTTAACTATGTACAAATATTGCATAGTGCTGAAATGTACAAACACTTCTTTTAAAATGCCAGAAAAACTATTTTTTTACGTTTCAATCGCTCCCACCCATACATATACTGTCTCGCACTCGCTCCTACAGCTACCCTACATGCTTGTCTGGCAAGGGGTTGGAACTATCAAAAATTTCTGGCTAATGAGGAAACATCATCAAATTATTACCTAAGTATGATATATAAAAATCAGCTTTTATACTATAACATAAGTAGAATTATAATTTCATGAACATTAGGGGTGTCTGGCAAGGGGTTGCCACAATGTTAAGTGTCTGGCAATCAATAACGTGATTTTTAATAATATTCTGAAGGTAATACCAAAAAATCACACTTTATTATATGATGAATTATGATCGGTATTTTACACACCTTTAGTACCATTTACCTGCCAGAGCCACGGTAACCCAAACTTCATAATGGTCCATCGTTCTTACCTGTGTTGGAAGCATGCGCTGACAAACTTTCAGCTTTTATAAAATAACGAAGGTCTGGGGTTCACGGGTTCTTGCTCTATTGTTATGTTCATGTGATACACATACACATAAATAAATAAATATGTGGGACATTATTGCACACATGGTCATCTGACCCCAAACTAAGCAAAGCTTGTAATATGGCTGCCAGAGACTGATATACATACATATATATTTTTAAATACATACTTAAATAGATATTAACACCCAGACATAGAACAAACACAAATGTTCATCACACAAAATGTTTGTCCTAGATGGGAATCGAACCCACGCCCCCAAGCACAGAAAGTAGGATCACTACCAACTGAGCCACCGAGGCAGTCAATTATACTAGCTACAAGGGAAAATATTGTAATTTTTTGGAAAACTTTTTTATTGGCAGCCGCCATGGAATATTGTAGAAAAAAGAATTCAAAATGTTCATAGGTTTTAAGTATTTAAATTTTTTATATTTTTAACCGACTTCCAAAAAGGAGGAGTTGAGTTACAGGTTAGGTACCTATAGGTAAGTTATTAGGGAATGTTTAGTAGGTATTTTACTATGTATTTTTTTTATGAAGTCTAATTTCGTACAATGTGATGCATTACACGTTAAATGTACGAAACTTTGGTACGAACTGAGTCAAAATTATGGTAATTTAAGTAGGTACTTACTTCAAAATGTAATTTGTAGTAATCTTAGCGCGAAAAGCACTAATAGCCAATGGGCCAAATAAACAGAAACACTATATATACGTTAGTCAGTAGCCGATAAGATTCTACGATACAAGTTTAATTTAATTGCCGCGCTTTGTATGTAGTGTAGAGGTATTTAGTAAAAAATAAAACATTGCTTGCTTTGCTTGCAAAAATGTAAACAAACATATTTTTTTGTGGTTTTCGCCCATTGTTAAGCAGGCTAGAGCTATACCGCCTCGTCTCCTGGATTTACTGTCATATAGTACCCCAGTAAAGTGGTGAGTAGGTACATATTCACCTCGCCCAGGGCCCGGCAATATATTTCAGTGAAAGCAAGTGAAAGAGACAAATTGATATGGCTCAGCACAAGTACAAAAAGGACATAACAAGACTTTTTTGTCCTTATCGGCGTGGCCTGTTTTTTGGATCAGAAATGTCAAAATCTGACGGTTCTGCGACAAACAAAACGGGTCTGAATATTGTTTATTGCATTTTTTTGGTGATTTTATGTGATAAATGCGTGTTTCGTCTTAGAAATAATTGTAAAACAAACATTTACAATGGTTGGTTGTATCATTTTGGGCTGCAAGTACCGCAGTGAGAGAAAAAACGATGAAATATCATTTCACACGTAAGTAAACATATAGAGCTTGTAATGATCACCTAAATAAATTCAGGATATCAATGCGTAAATATTTTATTCATAATTAGTCCGTTTTTTGGTCGATTTGTGGTATTTCCTATGAGTTTTATCAAAATATTAACTGAGAAGAATAACAATCAATGTTGCCAGTTTATAAATGAAATTACCCACCACAATTAACATAAATTATTCGTTCTGCAGGTTTCCAACTGATCCTGGCTTACGAATAAAATGGATCAGTGCTACTGGTTGTGAAAATTGGGTGCCAGGAAAACATAGTAGAATTTGTTCCAGTCATTTCAATGCCGAATCCAATATCAGAAAGGGAAAAATTATATTTTTGAGCAACTGCAGCTGCTCAGGGTCTAATAAACACACTTAAATGTACTTAAATCAAAGAAAATATATCATCATAAATCATCATCAGCGTGATTTTGTTCAAATAAAACAAAATAATCTTTTTTTGAAGTCTGATTTATCGTGTGTGATATGAGTACTGTAAATAATAAAAGAGTTTTATCTAAGTATCTCATTAATTGGGATGTTATCCATAATTCCATCCATGAAAATAAATAAACTGGCCAAGTGCGAGTCGGGCTCGTGCACAGAGGGTTCTGTACCGTCAAAAAATACAAAAAGTAGTGCAAATACACAACATCACGCCCAGGCTGTCATCCATCCAAGTATCAACCGCGCCCGACGTTGCTTAACTTGTGGGAAACAGAAATGTGTGACCGACTCGCAAGCGGCCAGTATTTATTATTTGTTGTTTTACTTTAGGGTGTGCACTATAATCCGCCAAGTTTGACGCTTGTACCGATTACCGTTACGTACCGTTTGGTTTTTACACCAGAGCAAATACAATAATACCTTAACAAAAACGTTTGTTGTATGTGTGGATGTGTACCCTCTTTAGTTTTGACTTAATTATATTTCTTAGTTAATCCGTCGTAACATTACATATTCTGTGTAAGTTTCAACTGACGATATTACGGCGCGAAAGATACAGCCGTTTAAAGCTGTCTTACCTTTAAACGGATGGATTTGGATCTTAATATTAATTTCTTTTGTTCATAAGTATTTTTCAGATATCCTTCCATCTCACAAGATTTTCCAAAGTTTCCAAAATTACTCATTGAAGAGATTCACTACTCGTCATAGTAGGTAAATTACCCTAACTTAAAGCAAATAATTTTAATGTGGCAACACACCTTGTTGAAGCGAGAGGCACTGAGCTAGCCACGCTCATTGAAAATCTATAGGTAGTAGGTCTGTGACCTCGCCCCTTCAGTTTTTGGCAGACTTTTTTCTGTTTAAAGCAAATCCAAACTACACACAATTTAATAATTAATGCAAAGAGTACTTTATTATATATGTATACTGAAAGATTAATGGCCACTGCAAATTCCGCGACCGTTCTCAAACCGGCCTCGTAGTACAAAGCGATCACAGAGTTGCATTTGGAGGCAAAAACGTAATAGCTGTACCTATAGTCTGTTTTTAGAGATTGTCATACGCTCAGTATATAGGGAGATAGAGATATTATCGTCTGTAAAATACGCAATATGAGGCAGTATATCCTTAATGACCTTAGACAGCCCAAATGATGAAAATACAAATTGACAGTAACATTGTTAATTGTCAGAAGAACTGACACAAAGTTTTTTTTTTTGCTACCTTATGCACTCAAGCGTCGTGCAAGTTTTGTGAACGAAAAGTGATACTTTAAATGTCTGTGTACTAGGAGCTGGGATAAAAATTCCCAAACTTTGCCATTATTTAGGCTGTTATTTGACTTGACCATGACCAAGAAGCCATATAAGTGCTATCTTCCTTGCCGTGACTTACTTTGCTTGACTCTCATCTGACGATCATTGTGACTATCACTTGTTTCATGCTATTTAGTATTATGTAAACTTGATCGGTATTACGACTGAAGGACTCTGTACCAATGGTCAAAGTTGGTTAGAAACTTGTTTGTATTGATCGGACTTTTGCAACAGAAAATAATTTATTTTTATTACAAACATTGCCCATTGCCGTGGTGTTGGATAGTTTTTATAGTTTCAAATTCAAGGAATATACTTTATTATACTACTCCTAGTCTCTACCGAGAGATTCAAATCAGTGTGACGTGACGGCCAAAAATTACTGTATTATAAACTGGTGACGGCGACGACATAGATGATTACAATAGATCAGAATATAATATTTAGGCGACGTAGCGAGCAAGATATCCAGTAGCTAATAACATTGTTTCTCCCAGTTTTATTGTGTTAAAAGGATAAGATAATAGAGTGAAGTCTTGGCGCGTATCTTTGATTTCCGCTTGTTTTCTCTAATAGTAATTAAAATGGGTAAACTATGGATTTCCCTGTATTTCATGCTAGGTACTTTTGGTTCTAATGTGCTAGCATTTGAAGTGGATAGCTATGATTTGCTCATGCCTAATGTATATCCTCATAAGGTAAGTTCTAATCATATAATTTTCCTTATACGATTCTACTACATATCTTACACTTACATACTGAAATCTAAATTGGTATTTTCCTATTGTCGTTAATTTTTTAACTAGCTGAATTTTAGTAATTTCACCTTGATTTCGTGTTTTAGATAGCAAAGCAAATAAATAAAATAAAATAATGTTTATATATAATGTTTTTACATTTTTGTCTCTAGTTCGATCGGTACTTAGGCAAAATTCTTAGTCATTTATTTACTTCTACAATTTTTTTTATGTAATAAAGTGCCAAGACATTCATCAGTAACAAATCTCTATTTTAGACTAAGCATCTTTAGTCTTGAGCATTGATGTAAAGTTTCTATCAAAACTATCAAATAGTCTATCAGTTTGTTATTGGATACATTTTGGCAGGGTTGGCTTGACAAAATAATTTTGATATAAATCAAATATTTTAGCCAATAAAAATCAATGATTGAATCAAATATCTTTTATTTACGTCTTAGAAAAAAAAAAAACATGAACTTAACATTAAAATTAATTTAATTATTAAAAATTTGCATTAATTTTTAAGTTTGTTATTATTGAGTCCCGAACAAGCCGTTTTCTGTAAAGGAGCACCATAGACAACATACACATACTCCGCCAGATTATACAGAACACTGAGGAGTATAAGTAAGCTTGTCTGGTTAAATATTAATACTTTCATTTCCATATTGCAGGATGAGCTATATCTCTGTACACCCATCAGGATTTCGCCACGAGAAAGTTTCTACATAGGTAAGTTATAGGTTGAATCCTAAACCACAAATTAAAGGATAGTTACTACCCCATAGTCCATTACAGTATTTTACAACGTGTGAGTCGCGACCCCCCGGGTGGTCGCAAAGCTTCTATAAGGGGGTAAGGGAAGGTCACGAAGCCTAAGGAAAAAAGTTACAGAAGTCTGTTATAAGTGCTTAATGATGTAATTAGCCGATACATAATTATAAAAATAATAAAAATGTTGTACATAATTAATATTTTTAATATGTATAATATAATATAGATTATAAAAAGTGGAGGATAGGGGGTTGCGACAAGAAAAAAGTTAAAAAACACTGGTCTATTACATACTTTTGGAGTAGACAAGAGCACGTAAGAGGTGGCTCTTATAAGCTCCCATGTAGGTACACGGCGAGCAGTGCTGTACCAGACATTTTATCGAAAATAATACAATATAGGGCGTTCAATAAAAAGTGAGAATGAGACTTGGAAAATCTTTTTCGAAGCTTAATTCTTACCCTAAAAAACTTTTCATCCTGAGTACCCAAAAATTCCTGTACATACTGCAGCGACTACTGCTTCATCATTTTCGAATCTCTGTTCCCACAGAGACTCCTTAAACCTTGAAAATAGATAGAAATCACCGCGGCCGATTAACCTTCACACTATTCTGTCACACTTGAGTGAAAAGATAAAGATAATACAATAGAAGAGTGTGACGGTTTGGTAGGGTGAATATGGATGATGCTAAATCAAGTATTGCAAAACCAGCATCTAGAATAGCAGCCATAGCATAGCAACGGCGGATCTGTGTGCCGGGCCATTGTCTTGATGGAACAAAACAATTTTTGCTAGTGCTTCGCCATTTCTCGCGAATTAAGCAAATTTTTATTTTTCTGCGTACAAAGAGCCCGTAACTGTAGCTCCATGGTCGAGATTTTCTATCACAACCACCTCTTTACTATCCCAGAAAAGAGAGCCCATGATCTTCTCAGCAGAACGACTTAACGTTTCTCAAGGGGCGATGGATCACGCTTGCCTAGAGGAAACCGATTCACTTTTGACTCGAAGACACCCAGATTGTAACTATCGGGGAACAACTATTCAGGCAGCGTATTCCACAGACTAACAGTTTGCACAATAAAAGTGGAATCAAAGCGCTTCGTACGGGTTTTCAGAATGTCAACTATAAAGCGATGACCTGAACCTGACTGAGCCCACGGATTCCTCCTCATTCCTCGGATACCACTACTACCCTACAACTTCCCGTTCTGCTTGAAGCATGTGCAGTTCCCTGTGCGCTTTAGTTTCGCCATGGCAATCAACAGTCCACAGGGACAGACGCTGCAAACTGCGGGCGTGGATCTCTCTACTAGTTGCTTCAGTCACGGCCAGCTGTACGGCCCTGTCTAGAGTGAACGATGCCACAAATTTATTTGTGTACGCTCCAGGAAATTTAAAATATAAATATTGTTAGTAACATATTATTGCAATTTCCGGCGCCTTCATCTCTTGGGACAATTTAAAGTTCACGCAAACGAAGTTGTGGGTACAGCTATTTTGTCTATAACTATCAATTTCTAAACTATGACTACAATTATATGGCTTTAGTTACGGAACCCTACCATATGCGTGTCTCGACACGCTCTTGGCCAATTATTTCTATGTGTGGATGTAAAAAAAAAGTATGTACGTGTATCAGTCTCTGGCAGCCATATTATAAGCATTGCTTAGTTTGGGGTCAGATGATCATGTGAGCAAAAATTTCCCAGATATTTAAAAAAAAATATATCTAGGTTGAATGTTGTGGGGTTGTAGTGGGCGCGCTTAACTGTAAATGATTGTTCTATAATTTTTTCCTCCTCTCCAGTTGGTTTCGAGCCGAATGCTTCAATGCATACTGCTCACCACATGCTGCTGTATGGATGCTCCGAACCTGGATTAAACGACTCTGTTTGGTAAGCAAAAAAGTATTATGATTCCAAGCAATAAGACCTGCACTTAAGACTTAGGATCGAAGCAAAGATCTCAGAAGGGAAAAAGTATAGGGACAGTGTCAAACGAGACCATTTTATTATGGTGCTCCAATGTTTACCGCTTAAGAACACATTTAGTTACTCGATTGGCATACCAACTCGGTTTGATACTAATGTAGAATTAATATTCCAGGAGCTGTGGAGAAATGCAGAGCAACGACATTGACAATATTTATAACACAGCCAGCCCTTGTCGTTCGGGATCACAGGTTAGTTCAAGGTTACCACATCTTGCCTAGTCCTATAGAATAAATAATAGTACAAAACAGTCAAGCAAAGTACGTCACGGTCTAGTCCAAGTCCCGTAAATTGTCGGTCGTAATAGTCAATAAATTGGTGAAAGCTTTGGTTGGTGCCAAAACTCTGAATAACATTTGAAAAAGAAAAAAAATATTTTTTGTGCAAATAGCACAAAATAATATATGTAATTATACTTAATGTATTATGTTCAGATAGGTTTTTAAACCTAAAATAGTTTAATTTAGTATAGAGTTTTGAATTTGAAAACAAAAATAAATCTATATGAATAACATTATGAAGACAATAATTTATAATAAGTTTCGATAAACCAATCTATTATGGAACTTTTCAAGGCAAAAGTGAATCTTCTATCTTACGATCTTCTAAGTCTGCGTGCTTCATCTTCGGCCACATCATCGCTTACCAACAGGTGAGTTCGTGGCCAAACGCGGACTTATTCACGATAAAAAAAAACCTTTGCGAAGAACTACAATTTTCCTATAAAACACGTAGGTAGGTAGGGTAATTGGGCAAGACCCTCCAACGCTATATCGCTCAAATCAGACCACAATCTGTCAACATACTTGGTCAGCGCCGCAATGAAATGATCTCGTATGTTGAGGAATATCTGGAAAATAGTATGCGAAAAAGTTCCGTACGGTTAAGTACAGCGAGGTACTTAACCGTATCTATGACGCGTGTCTGGCTAAATCGATTTTATGCTAAGTGTGACACTTTACGGCTATTAACGAATCAAATCGATTTTCCCCACATAATGAGCAACTGAGCAGTATTCCGATTTTTATATATCGTCACTTTAGAAAAGTAGTGACTCAAACAAATTTTTTTTTGGAAAATAGCAGAAAATATTTAAAAATTACGGGGTTGTCGTACTTTGTCAGATATTTTTCCGTACCATTTTGAGTAAACAAAAAAATAAAATGTTATTTGTCTTATCTCTCAAAAGATGTGTGACAGAGGAAATTTCATCAAAATCTATTTAGTAGTTCGGTTGTTAGGGTTTCGTACCAAAGGGGTAAAAACGGGACCCTATTACTGAGCCTACGCCTTCTGTCTGTCCGTCGGTGTATCTTTCGTTTTGAACCATAATAGATAGCCAGTTGAAATTTTCACATTTATGTTATGGCGGATTAATTAAGAAATAATAAAAAAGTCAAGTCCCCGGGTACCGGGGGGTATGTCCTAAAACTGCGACCAGAACCACCGCAGCGATATAGGATAGGCAGCAGCGTCGTAATAGTACACGGTGAACGTACTGCGATCCCCAAGCCGCCTGCCAAGCGTGGGGATTATGGCAACACCCCTCTTTATGAGAGAGGCCTTGTCCAACAGTGGACGTTAAGTGGCTGATGATGTGATGTGATGTGATAAGAGTCAAAAAATAAAAGGGGGGGGGGGGGGGTCTCCATAGGTACAACAAACGTATTTTTTTACGTAATTTTGTATTTACGCGAGCCTGACTCGTATTTGGCCGGTTTTATTAAATCAAAATAACAATGGAATAAAATAATGGAAAATTTGTTTACTTGGATGACAGAATATTGTCGTCCAGGTAAACGAAATTGCGTATTTTACTAATTTTGAAGTTGTTCATCAGTTTTTTTTTTAATAATAATAACTTATAATCAGTACTTTTAGGGTTCCGGACCCAAAGGGTAAACCCAACCTTATTACTAAGACTTCGCTGTCTGTCTGTCCGTCTGTCTGTCTGTCCCTCTGTCACCAGGCTGTATCTCATGAACCGTGATACAGTTGAAATTTTCACAGATGATGTATTTCTGTTGCTGCTATAACAACAAATACAAAAAAAAACAGAATAAAATAAATATTTAAGGGGATCCCATACAACAGACATGTTTTTTTTGCCGTTTTTATAGATAATGATACGGAACCCTTCGTGCGCGAGTCCGACTCGTACTTGGCCGGTTTTTTATTTTAATCAGATCCAACAGTATTTTTTTGTTTATCTGAGGTGGCATTTGTTCAGATTGTGTACGCGTGGGCCCGCGACGCTCCGAGCCTCCACCTGCCGAAGGACGTGGGCTTCCTCATCGGCAGAGACTCTCCCATCAAGTATCTAGTGCTACAAGTACATTACATGCATCGTTTCGAAGGTAAGTTACAACCACACAAACCACACTACTGCGAACGTGAACCTTAACGCGCCGATATACGGTTTGCGGTCGCGCAAATTTCTCATCACCTAAACAGAAACAGGAAGCCATAAGGCCCCATGATTCCTTGAGCCACCCTTAAAATATTAATATTATAATTACATAGGAAATGGGGGAGACCTTTCCCGGCAGTAGGACAGTAAAAGTTTTAAAATAAAACAATGAACAATGAACATTATAATTAAAAAGATATTACTTTCAGTAACATCTTTTTAATTATAATTATCAATATTTAAAAAACCGAATTCATAAAAATGACAGAACTGGACCAAGTTGAAATGGGACCACAAGGAAAGCGCCAGCTTTAAAAAAAAACGAATTGAAAACCTCCTCCTATTTGGAAGTCGGTTAAAAATACTTAAAAATCAAAATCGTAGATCTATTCTATATTAAAAAATAAAAATAAAAACTAGTACATTTTTTTATTTATTTATGTAACTTTTTATGTAATCTTTAAACATATTTTCATAAAAATTTTCATGCTAAAAACACTCTCGATCAAGTCACATAAACATTTCAAATAAAAACATACTTAATCAAAATCGGTTCAGCCGTTTGGGAGCTCTCAGAACTTTCGACTGGGTGAATCGATTTTAATTATTCTTTTTTTATTTAAAAGCTGGTGCTTCCCGTGTGGTCCCATTTTAATTTGGTTCAGTTCTGAGATTTTTATGAAGTCGGTTTTTTATATTAATAATAATTGATATTAATTTCAACTTGATACTTCCATGCGTGAGAAAAAGGGTCTTGAAAGACAGATAGATGGATAAGGAAGTGATCTTATAAGGGTTCCTTTTCCTTTTGAAGTACCCCAAAAAACAAGCTATTCCGGTGTCCCGCAAATATTTCTTTTAGAATAAGTGTGGATTCATATCTATACCAATATATAAAGAGGAAACATTTGATTGTTTCTTTGTTTGTTTGCATTGAATAGGCTCCGAAACTACTGAACCGATTTGAAAAATTCTTTCACTGTTGGGAAGCTACACTATCCGCGGGTGACATAGGCTATATAATAATTTGTAGCGAGCATACACCAGTGCGAAGCCGGGGCGGGCGACTAGTCTGTTATATCTCTAAAAACAAGATGGTATTATCATTCAGGAGTGCATTCTTATCTGTCTGCTAACACTTCTGCAATCAGAATCATTCTCACGATACTATTTCTGCTAGTGTTTATAAATATACCGTAGTCATTTATGTTGTTTAATTGTTTATATTCAACATATATTGTGATAGTTTAACAAAATATTTTTAATAAACTTGATAGTCACAAACCATGAAATTTGGAGGATGCTGCTGCCCATCCTCTGGTGGTTCTGGTCGCAGTTTTAGGACATACCGGGTCCGGGTACAATGCTAAATACATACCATAAATATTATAAGTAAAGTACATAAATACATACCAATCAACATGAACTAAGATAATGTGTATTTAAATATCTGGTACATTTTTGCGCACACGGCCATCTGACCCCAAACTAAGCAAAGCTTGTAATATGGGAGACTGATATACATATTTTTAAATACATACCTACTTAAATAGATATTAACACCCAGACATAGAACAAACACAAATGTTCATCACATGAATGTTTGCCCTAGGTGGGAATCGAACTCACGCCTGGAAGCGCAGAAAGTAGGTTCACTACCAACTGAGCCACCGGGGCAGTTACAAAATAGATAGAAACTCTTTATTGTGTACAAAAAAAAAACAGACTTATAATTATTATTTTTACTAAGTTACGAGTGAAGCTAATATGAAGTGTATAGAAAAGAAACACTTTAGATAAGTTTCAAATTGCTAATAAATCCAACAACACATTTGGCTTATCTGAAACTATTCAATACTTTGATTACTAAACTAACATTATATCGTTTAAGAAACTGACCACATGAATGAATACATACATGAATGAATGATTTCTTATTTCAGAGGGCAAGACCGACAATTCTGGCGTGTTCTTGAAATACACAAGGCAACAGTAAGTTTTTTTTACGTAACTAGATTTATTACGTGCATACGTGTTTAAATTTGCTTCCATGGTGGCAAGAAATTAAAAAAACTCATGATAACAAAATCGGGGGATACAGTTTGATGCTGTAGCTACTTATCTATCACCTACATCCAAAATCTTACACCACCACCTTAAAAAGAATCAAATTTAACGTTGAGTAAGACATCCTAGCTGATGCCCGCTTCTTGGTACGCGTAGCTCAAAGTCAAACGTACATGTATTCACGCAAAATACGGTATTTTGTACACTCCAGCATGCCCCGGCAAGCCGGTGTGATCCTCCTGGGCACGAGTGGTGCGATCCCGGCGCATACAGTGGAGCATATGGAGACCGCATGCACGATGAGCGAGGAAAAGACCATACATCCGTTCGCGTTCCGCACTCACACGCACAGCCTTGGTATGTAATAATATTATACAGGGTTAATAAGGAAACGGTATGCTAAGCAAAAATAAATAAAAAAATTATCCATTGTAACCATTATATAGATACTGAAAGTTTCAATAGGAAATTATTCTCAATTTCAAAAACCGATTTCATCACAACTGGACCAAATAGGAAGCACCAGCTTTCAAATAAGTATATAAAAAAAAACAAAAAAAACAGTCGAATTGATAACCTCCTTCATTTTGCAAGTCGGTTAAACGGCATATTTAGATTTTCATACAAAAATAAATCTATATTTTTTTCCTATTCTAACTTGCATAACCATAGCGTTTCGTACTTGTGTGCGTCTAGCGATATCAGTACGCGCACACAAGCACGCGCGGTTCGACACGCACTCACACATACGGGCGCTAGGCGCTGCCCGTCCAGCGAGCGTTGACCTTAGCTTAGGTCAGGCCTGGCGCACTCTGCATTTTAGGTATGAAGCTACAAGTAGTCGACTTGTCGGACTTGCCGTGCCCGCTGCCGCTCGATAGACAGAGATAACGCGACAAGAGTTACGCGATACACAGAGGCAACTTCTAGGTTAATATAGCTGTAGGTAGTTAGCGCTCGCACGTCCTGAATTGCACTTTATTGTGTAGCAACAGTCGCTCCTTATTTAAATGATTTTGCGGAGTGAATCTTCTGTAAATAAATAAACAAGTACACCATCCAAACGTATTTTCCAGGTAAAATTGTAACTGGCTATGTGGTCCGGCAAGAGGACACAGGCGAT
The DNA here is from genome assembly GCA_949125355.1 of Agriopis leucophaearia. Classification (NCBI taxonomy): domain Eukaryota; kingdom Metazoa; phylum Arthropoda; class Insecta; order Lepidoptera; family Geometridae; genus Agriopis; species Agriopis leucophaearia. The sequence goes on from OX421262.1 coordinate 4,416,813, forward strand.
GTCTGGACTCTCCTCGGAAAGAAAGATCCGCAGTTACCTCAGATGTTCTACCCGGTCGCTGACACTGCACCCATCCGTCAAGGAGACATCTTCGCTGCTCGTTGCACCATGAACAATACACTGGAACATGTTGTTAGGATCGGGTGAGTGAATGTCATCATCATCATGTCAGCCATAGGACGTCCACTGCTGGACATAGGCCTCCCCCATCGATTTTCAAAAGGGCCGGTTGGAAGCGGCCTGCATCCAGCGTTTTCCTGCGGTCTCTTTTAGTCTGTCCATATTGTAGGTGGATGTCCTACGCTGCGTTTACCGGTCCGTGGTCTCCATTCATGAACCTTTCGGCCCCATCGGCCATCTGTTCTGCGTGCTATGTGCCCTGCCCATTGCCACTTCAACTTGCTAATCCGGTGGGCTATGTCGGTAACTTTCGTTCGTGTCAGTGAATGTAGGTTGCTGGATTATGATGTTCGGATTTGGTGAGTGAATTAAGTCCACTAGATTATATAGGATCAGGTGAGTGAATTTAGACCTCTGGATTATGTTGTTAGGAACAGGAGAGTAAATTTAGACCTCTGGAGAACGTTGTTAGGATCAGGAGCGTGAATTTAGTTCGCTAGATAATGGCGTCATTTCTGTTGTACCATTCTCTAAACTAAACTAATTTGGCAGGACTAAAAATGTCGATGTTTTCTTTCATTTAAATACGTCAGAAAAGAATGGCAACAATTTTAGAGCTGTCAAATTTAGTTTGGTTAAGAGAATGGTACATCAGAAACGACGTCAATGTTGTTCAGATCGGGTGAGTGAATGTAATTCTTTGGATTATGACGATTACAACTTTTTGTTATATTGATACATGTTTTATAGATAATTTTATGATCTACAATTTTTGTCTGAAGTATTTTTATGATAAAACTTACCATTTTGGTGAAAATCGCGAAAAACTCATTTTTGTGACCTTTGACATTGATTAAAAAAAATATCATACAGGGGAACTTTCAAATTTTATTTTTAATCATATTATAATTTTCTTTAATTAGTACCTATCACATATTTATTTGCCTTTTAAAATTATTATTATAATATTATTTGTAATTAATTCTAAATGGATCAGTCCAATCCGAATATAAATAAATGATTTGATTTAAACAATCTTACTGATTTTCAGGTTGGTGGGAATTTAGGTAGCTTTACTCCTATTTTTTGGTCTAATTTGACCGAATTATTAGCAACTGTGACGCGGAGTTCGACTCGTTGACATATTAAGACTGTTCACTGCCAGTGTTTCCTTCTCATTTCCGTTATATTTACTTCTCTTTTCTGTGGCTATAATATTATGATTATGAGGGGGAAATAGTGAACGTGTTTGTAGCAACAACTAACCTATGACCACTTAAAATTGCCCTACAGCTCTCAGACTAATCTGCCATCCTTATCATTTGCAGCGCGACGAACAAGGACGAAATGTGCAACTTCTACCTCATGTACTGGGTGGAGAACGGCACCCCTCTTGATCAGAAATACTGCTTTTCCGCCGGACCTCCTTACTACTACTGGAGCCGCGCCACTGAAAACTTCAACCGCATACCTGATAAGGAAGCAAGCACTTTGTAAGACACCTACACAAGTTACGCCCTATACTGTCAATGAGAAATAACCGAGACTTCTAAATCTGAAAGTAAACAAAAGTTCTTCCCCAGACTTAGAACTACGGTCGCAAATCTATATATACTTGTTAAAAATCTATGTAAGATTCCATAGATTACGGATTTTCGGGGGGTTCTAAAGAATTTTTTTGTTAGACTTTATTCCTATTCTATGAGGCTATATTTAAGGTGGTAACTCAGCCCCTATTATTCATACAACTTCACGTGCAAAAAGTTAAGATAGAAACAGAATTTGGGTTTTTATACTTATACAATTTTTTTTTATAAAATTTGCGCAAATAACTTGTCTAGGAACCCTACACCTCATCTGCTTATAGTCAAAAGACTAATCGCATGATAAGAATACAAAAAAAAAACACATTACTTGTCGTTATTATGACATTTGTAGGGTATATTTAAATGTGAAATATGAAATTTCGTTATTTTGAAAAATTGAAAAAAAGCTAACTTTTCTAAATGGGTTTATACTGAAAAACTTGCATCAAAATCGGACTAGTATTTCCTGAACATTTTAACAGGGCGTTTGAATGAAAAGTATAGATATGACCCGAACCCCAGTCCCTTTTTAACTTGCCAAGTTCTTGCAACACTTTATAGAATTAGACGTTGAGCTATCGCCTTAACAACTTATTCCTTTCAACTTTTACATTTCTAAATGCACTTTGACTTTTTGTATGTAAAACTTCTAGAATATTCTTTAACTGGCTAAATAAACAAGATGTCTAGAGCCAAAAAAAAAAGTTGTGTGTGACATTGATGTAAAATGGTGAAATAATGAAGCCTCAATAGAAAAAATAATAATATGGTGGTCTATATTAATTTTTTTAAATGTTATATATCAGTTCCTGCTTTTATTATAGAACCACCAAATTTTATGTATTATGAAATCAATATTTTACACATTAATAAAATAAATAAATATTTATAATAGGTATAAGTTATTTTAAGTTTGACTGTATCTCCTAACATTCCATTTCAAAGACATTTTAAACATTAAAATTAATGTACTTAATTAGTATGTAAAGAAAGCTTTCCTGCATCACGCGTTCTCGCGCGCGCACGTTGCACAATTTTCATGATCTGACATTACTGACGGTGATATTTAAGAAATTAGTCTTTTTTAGTGGTTGACAGGCTATGCGTTTGACCACAGCTCAATGCAATTTGCAAAATCACGCGAACCTTAACGGGACGAGATACGGTTTGCGGTCGCGTGATTTTGCAAACTGCGCGTATTCGGGCCCGCGGTTAGAGTTGGGCGTAAGGCCCCTTGGAATGATAACCGGCACTCGGGTGAAGCCGATGGAGACATATTTTCAACTTGAGTGTGCTAGCTAGCCAGCCGTGCATCAGAAACTGTCCTACCATGCAAAAGTTGAATCATTTTCCATGGTATATAATGATTATATTTTTAGTAAATTTATATTGACATTACATAAGGCAGCAAGGTTTTATTTTATTGATAGTTTTAGATAGACAATTTAATTTAGTTAGGTATTTGTTTAATTACTTTAGTTTATTTAAACATATTGTCATTAATAATAGCTAAGTATTTAAAATACTTTTTATGATTAATTTGCATGAATAAACGTATTTGGATCAATATGAGAATCTGTTTAAAACATTTATGACTTTAAATCAAGAAAATGTTGCATATATGTGTTTAAATATCACCCTCGGTCATTCCATATTATGAATAAAAAATGCGAGCTAGAAGAAGCGAAAAGTGGTTTTATCCCATCGAGATACAATATCTATAGAGACTCTAAATGAAAAAAGTCAAAAGAACTTCCGAGCGTCGTTGTACATACCTAGATATCATTTATATTGTTCACAATGCCACATTTACTCCAATTTAGACGCTGGCATAGTTTTCAACGTTGCTTGTCCGCTATGGCATCGTAGCACTGGCATCGCGCGGCGTTGTAGTCGGATCGTGGTTGCCTTACAACTTGCAGCCAACCAAAAAGTCGGCGTTATGAGTTATGGTTCGGTTTTTTTTGGCACAATTGTGACTCTATAATTATTGTACCTCGATGTATTATGAGAATGCAATACATTATTTATGAAATCCAAAGAGACTTCTCTTCTAGTGGAAATTATTGATCTTATTTTTTTATGTTAAAAGTGCTAATGGTCTGCTAATTATTGTATTATATTTTTGCTTTGTATAATTTCGTAGTAATCTAACTCACAAACTTTAAAACTGAAGTTTAAAGATGTTTAAAAATATATCTATTATTTTTATTAGAATTCTTCTAGTCAGAAATAGAGTGAAAGAATTACTTAATTCAAATTATCTATAACTTTAGTTAGTAGCGTTAAATTAGGTGTTAAATCAAGGCGTCTTTCTTCAGTGATCAATTAAGGGAATATTTTTCTTTTTATAAATAGCCTTCGTTTCATATAAAGTATCCCACGTGTGTCTTCGTACTGCACGCTATTTCCTTGCTAAAAAACATCAGAGTTGGTTTCGTCGCTCAGTCGTAAAAAGGTAAACAGACTGACAAACTGAGTTTCTTTTGCATTAATAATATTAGTGTAATTACAAAAACCACGTTCGTTTGCGACTTGACGTCATTTCGCGTCAGCGATGCGCTTTGCCTTGGTTTAATACCTTAAAAATTATATCAATGGAAATTAGATGTCTGAAAAATACAAAAATATACAATATCTATTTATTATCTATTTACTTGACCATGATGAATTATATTATAGTAAGATAAGAGATTAAAGTAATATTGAATATGTTATATGTAATTTGTTTAAAATTGTCATCCTAACACTACGAGTGCATTTATTGACGCCAGCGTTAAATAACTGAATTTACCATCGGGATTATTATGGATGTCCGTTCGTGATTTACATTCTAATCGTGATTGTGTGCTATCCCGATCGCATATATTTACATACACCACGCCATTGTGTAAAATGGCATGCGATCGCGATCTCAATCCGAATCAAGAGCGGACATAATAAGGATAAAATTACATTGGTATTGATTCTTTGCACAGTTATCTAACTTGAAATTTTTGACAGATATAAAACTTTTGTCGTCCCCTCTGACATACTGAAATGAAGAAAGATCCAGCATGGCTAGCATGATGTACCGTACCATACCGTAACAAAATCTTGTCGTTACTTTGTCGAGCTTTCTCGCTTTGGCATGATAAAAAGAGTCGACAAGATTTTGTCGCGGTGTATTATATGCTAGCCCTAAAGGTAATTAAGCCAGTATGGGTATACGTACAAAAAATCACGATCTTTAATCAATGAAAATTATAAAGTAACGATTTTAGGAATAAAAGGCAAAAGTAACGGAAATCGTTTTGGTAACGCTGAGTTAATATTGTTACAGTCTCAGATAGACCATTTAAAATCGGGCAAATTTACGAAAGCGCACGCCACCATACTTTTTTGGTATGGTGCTATTAGCATGGTACTTTAAGCCTGGTGCTTTTAGCATGATGCTATTAGCGTGGTACTATTTGCATGGTGCTACGACCATGGTGCTATTAGCGTGGTGCTTGTAGCGTGGTGCTGATAGCATGGTGCTACTAGCATGGTGCTATTAGCATGGTGCTATTTGCATAGTGCTATTAGCGTGGTGTTATTAGCATTGTGCTTTTAGTATGATGCTATTAGCATGGTGGCATGGTGCTATTTGCATGGTGCTACTAGCATTGTGCTATTAGCATGGTACTATTAACTTGGTGATATTAGCATAGTCACTATGCGAATATCACTATTTTAAAAGCACTGGCACAGTGCTTTTAGCATTGTGCTTGTAGCGTGGTGCTACTAGCAAGGTGCTTGTAGCGTGGTGCATGTAGCATGGTGATTTTAGAGTGATGCTTTTAGCATCACACTAAAAGCAATGCATGGTGTTAATGCATGGGGACTGCACCCACAGAAAAGAAGGGTAAAAAATTCTCACTTCAGTGACTGCACCATACAGCCGTGCTAGATTTCTAAAATGCTGTTAAAAGTGTCAACATCTTGTATGAAAGTGGACTTATAAGAAGTTTATATTTATATAAAACAACGACCAAGGCATGAAAGTGGACACAGATGTTGTAAATAATATTTGATGTGTTTAATTAAATGTATGTATAGATATAATAACTATAACTTATTTGTCACTTAATTTTCGGTAATTAATACGCGATACTGAAAGATAGTTTTTTGGTGTGAAAATTATAATTGACATGATTATTTTGCGCAAAGTTATACGATTCCTCAATCTTATTTTAACAACTCATGATTTTAAAAATCCTATTTAAAAAAAAAAACTTTTGGGGCCTAGGTTAAACCTGCCAAATATTTTAGAATTTTTCATTAACATTTGAAGGATAATATGTTATCTCCGTTTCCTTTTTTTTTTTGCATAAGCAGTAGTTTACTAAAAATTTTTGTTAAAGGGATAACACAGCTCTCTCACTCAACTTTAGAATACCAAAACTAAAAGTTGGTACTTTTGTGCCATGATGTAAATTATTTTCATATAATGAAGGACATCTCAACTTAAAATAATTTTATTGGAGATTTAAATCTGAGAGCTTTATCTTCGACCACATCGTCGCTTATCAACAGGCGAGTTGGAGGACAAACGCGAATTATTTTCGAATAAAAAAAAAAAAGGTTTTTTTTATTTTGCGTTTCTTATTATATTTTTAATCACTTCCAAAAAGGAAGAGGTTCTCAATTCGACTGGTTTAAAAAAAAAATGTTTTTTACCTCTGAACTTTCGACTGGGTCAACCGATTTTGATGATTCTATACTTATTCTAATAGTATTTGAAGTTATATTTTTGATCGCGTTCTCGTAAACGGCCTTATATAGGTAATGCTTCTGATATTTTTAATAGAAGTTATGATAGTTTCCGCAAAGAAAAAATAATAAATAATCTTAGTATTTTTTTTTGGATAACTTGTTTTTTTAACCGACTTCCAAAAGGTGCTATGGTTCTCAATTCGACAGTATTTTTTTCTTGATGTTTTTTTTTATTTGAAAGCTGGTGCTTTTCTAGTGGTCCCATATCAATTTGGTCCAGTTCTGACATTTTTATGAAGTTGGGTTTTTTATATTGATAAGTAATTATTAAGTGAAATTTCTTGATAATTACCGTGACACGTGATTTGACAAACCTCTGTACAACACGTGACAAGTGGCAGGTTATACACAAGGAAAATTTGACAGTTCACGTGTCACGTCACGTAAACGGAATTCGAGGTTTTGGTTGTGAAAGTATTTTTTTGCTCAGCCTTTCTCGTCCCGCTGCTGGACAAAGGCCTCCCCCATTTCCTTCAAGGCATCTCTATGCTCCGCTAAACTTGGCCAAATGGGGTAAAAGGTGTCGTTACGCCACCTCGTTCGAGGATGTTATTATAATTCGAGCGCCTGTTGATTTCGCAACAGCGAAATTGTGTTAGGGCGCTTACTAATTTGTTGGTCGGTTTTTTACATTGAAAATTATATATGTATCATAGAAGCATTACTTTAAATAAACATTCAACCACCTTTAAAATAAAAGCTTTTTTTTTTTTAATTAAAGTTTTTTTTATTTTTTATTAAAGCTTGTTTCTCAACAAACAAAAATGTTTTGACTGCGCGCAAAATTATCTGGAACGATTTTTATACCAAGATATAGTTGACTTTGATCTTAAATTGTACTATAGGAATATAAAACAGCATAATTATTTTCATACTTCATCATGAGTAACAATTGCGTGTTAGACACGGCAACACTGTCCTAAATGTAAGATCTCTAACTTAAATTATTATAATCGAATTATAAATGTAATAGCATAATAATATTGGTGTTATTATATCATATCTTATTGTGTCTATATTAGCTGAAAGCGTGTATTTTTGTGAATGTATGTTTCTAAAGCCCACTGCAGACGGCGGATTTATGCTTAAAAACTCTGCGAGAGTGCGATGGTCATCAGATAATTTCTGTGTATGAGTAAGATAGAGTAAAAGTCCGTCGTTGTTGTGTTGCCCTAAGAGTTGGAACATTTTGAAAATAATTATGGATATTTTTTTTACGTACTAAGTAGCACTGTGTACAGATCACCTTGTGCGTCTACGTACCTACTTAGTTACAATTTATTAACTGGCTTTAAAAAAGATTCACAATTCGTTTTTTTGTTTGTAATGTTTTGTACCTCGGAATATATATAATATATTTTATTAATTTAAAGGATATACTTGCAGATTTATCCCATATAAATTATATCAAATCGATTTAGCAATTTGGCTTTGAAATCAAAATAACTGGAAAATTAGGTTACTTGGATGGCAATATGGTCAAGCAAATAACCGAAATTGTGTATTTTACTAATTTTATTTAGTCGATTTAGTACATTGATAGTGATTTTTCTTAGAAGGTCAAGTTGTTCTTGAGTTTACACTTTTCTTTGAAATCCTATTTTATCTTTCCAAAATGTTCTATTACTCGAATAACCTAACTACCCCTTAACATGTCAAAATTTGCCAAAATACATTCTTGCATTAAGAAAACCTAAAAATGGAAAGAATATACATGCGCTGAGGGTGTAGTTAGTCTAACCCTAATATGACTATTGTGTGAACTTCGTGTTGTTAATTGTATTGATCGGAAAAAGGGAAATATAAAATGTTATATTTTAACATGAGTTTTATTTCCTTGGGTGATAAGGTAAGTTGAGTTGTTAGGTACTTTCTTTCATTTAAAAAAGAAATAGTAGAAGAAATAATTGTAAAAATATATATATATATATATATATATATATATATATATATATATATATATAATGGTTCTTGAGTAATCTGGAATTTTATAGAATGTCGCTTACGTTATTTTTGAGCTAGATGCCAACTCGTGGGTATGTTAGCTAACACGAAAACATGCCGCAACGGACCCGGCTTTAGGCGTAGATACTCGTAGATCCCATATATTTCGAGTCAAGACAAAACTTGGATTTGAGTTGACGACGTGATATCGAGTATCGTCTCTTAAATAACTGGAATAATAAAGAACGTTTACTATTTGTCTTCAAACGAAGACTAATTTATTGTAATAGATAAAAAAGGTGTACGTATACCTTTACCTATATTCTGGGCAAGCGAGTCTAACATAGATAGAACAAACATGAACCTATTTCACACCAAAAGAAATATTTTCCATTAGTTTTTTTTTTTTTTTTTAATTTTTTTAACGCGAATTCTTCCGCGTTTGACCACCAACTCGCCTGTTGGTAAGCGACGATGTGGTCGAAGATGAAGCACGCAGACTTAGAAGATACCTATTCACTCTCGCCTTGAAAACACCTAGCTGTAGACCTATATATTTCAGCGCTCGCAACAAAAGCTCTAGAGGATTCTAGAGGCGGGATCAATACTCTCCATTATTCAACGCCGCCGACACGGCATCGCTTTCAGGTGTCAGGAAGTCGTCATTAGGTAGGATAATTACATTATTGAGGAACACAGCTTGCACTTCTAGCTTTCAATTCAACACGTGGAAGCACAGATCTACTACCTATATTAATTTAGTATCTATATAATAATATTACATAATTAACATTCGAAACAACAAGTTTAGGAAAATAATGCAATGAGGCGACATGCTGTTTTCACGCTTGGCGCCTAAACTCGAAAGAACGTAAACTTTTTGAGTTGCCGAGTCAATGTTGTGTGTAAATTTTATTCGCATACCTAGTTGCCACTATAAGTACAAGCTATGCCTTAAATCACACTACACTGACCACTACACAGAATATCATAACCCACCTGGGGCTACCATATTCTCAAAAACTTTTTTTTTTTAATAACCTTACTTTGACTTTTGTCTTGCTTTGTCATTAGCCGAGAGAGCGAGACAAAATTCAATGTAAGGTTATAATAAGAATGTTTTTGAGATGATGGTAACCCACCTGATACCCACTAGTGCTAATCACGCACCCCCGAGAGGGCAGGGGGTCGTTCGTTGTCACATCTGCGACTCCCGCTACGCCGCGTCGCGCCGTCCGTGTGGCATTGACACGCTTTGGACTACACAGATTTCATTATTGGACTTGAATGCTGAAAACAAAACATGTTTGTGATAGTAATACGCGTAGTATCTATTTACTTAACCAATAGTTGTAGGTAAGTACCTACTAATAAGGCTGTTTAGCAAAGTCACACAAAGTCAGAATATAACACTTTTGCCAGTTATTAAGAGCGTGCGAACGGTATTAGCATTTACAATCAGACGGCACCCGGTTCGATGCTCGGCCATGAATTTTTGGAGCTGGAAAACAAAGGTTACGTATTTGTAATTAAAAACCTGTTTGTTTTTCTAAAATAGGTATTGTTCATTTTCTTTTCTCCAGCTTAATACCTATACTTTATTTCTTGTGAAAATCATGTGCGTATCAAAAGTAGTATTTGCATGAACTACTTGATGTAGATATACAATTTCAAGACGATTGGATCACGATATTCAAGTTAGGTATCCTTGAACAAATATACAAACTCACAAGCCAACATGCAAACGCCGATCTCTTCCCGTAGATTTGGAAACTTTCGTTTCACTCGCTCGGTCGATTAGAAAAAACCACCGTTGTACAAAACCATTGGTAATAGCTGCCTTGCCAGTTTCATGTCCCCGCTATATAAATCAGAGCAGTAATAATAAAAGTCCACGTAATTCTACATTCCATAACCAAGTAAAATTGCTCGTAAGTCGTGCTTTTACCTACCTTTTACTCAGGCACATTGTATGAGTCTGACCTACACATTGTAGTTGGTAGGTTAAGGGTACAGTTTTCCAGTTCTCTCGCTATTCCCGAAATTAATATAATTATCTAGTCCGTCCTTAATGCATATTATCTACTATCGTTATCATCATGTTCCCAGTGCCGGAACAAAGGCCAAACAAACTCCCAGAGGGAGAGGCTAGGCCCTAATCTACCATGCTGGCCCAGTCGGCTGGCTCACTGTTCTTCCTATCTTCTTGTACGACCGCCGAGATGTTCTTGGATACAGTGCAGAGCAGGCGTGGATCCACCGTTGTGGGCACGATGGGGATGCCCACAACCCTAATACGTGACTTGTGACGCCCCAAAGGTTTACCCGCGTGAAACTAAGATACACTGTACAAAATCTTGGTCAGGCCGTCATACAATTTTTTACAAACATTTCCTTTGTAGGAATGCACTAGGTATTACTATCATGCTTGAGCAAGGTTCATACGCTGACTCGCACTTGCCCGATTTTCGGGTAGTTGTGACCACAACCTTTTTTGAGGGCTGGATCCGCGCCTGGTGCAGAGGGTGAAGTTTAACAATCAAAACATATTTCGAGTTACCCCAGCCTTCCTTCCCCAGCTTAGCTTTTATTAGAAAAAACGAGCTACATAATATACCTACCTACTTACCAACCTAATTAAAAGTTACACAACAGCAAATAAGATATATAACTATACGCTTCACAAGTGGATCATTAAAACCGACTTCAAAATTAGTAAAACAGCAATTTAGTTTACTTGGTTGACATATTTTTTTCAGTTATTTTGATTTAAAAACTAAACTACTTAACCGATTTTGATGAAATTTATATGGACCACCTCTGAAATATGTCCTGCCAAACAACCAAAAAAAAAAACTCAAAATCAATTCATCATTGGGGGATAATCATAAGAGAAACATAAAAAAAACAGGGGAACATAGAGCCTCCGTCTTTTTTGAAGTCGTTAAAATTTGGTTTTGGTAATAATAGCTATACAGGGTTACACAGAATGGATGTACTGAGCCCTAAGGAGGTCATTATGAACAACTATATCAGCCAAAAATCAGCTGTTCCATACATTTTGTTGAGTGCGACTGACATATTTCTATGGAACAGCTGTTTTTTTTTCAAGATTTCAGGATCTGCCTTATAGTGAAAATTGTTTATGATAATGAGTATAATGACCTATTTTCGACTTAGTACACCCTTTTTGCGTAACCCTGTATTGGTCGTATACAGCTGATGTACAGCTGCCGTTTATTTGACGTAATGACGGATCATAGTAGGTAGATGTTACTGGTTACATGCGGATGTAGGTAACTATAGTACCTAAGGTTACGTTAAACAACCTAAGCACGTTGTAAGTCAAGTACGAAGGCATTACCTGGTCTTGCGGAAGCCAATAAATACCCAAGCGTTACACGGCGTAAGCCTATTTCTTGCAGTGTCTTTGCAGCTAGGTTTTCATTAAGAATCATTTTAACCCACCTAAGGCCTAAGTAGAAGGCCAAGAAAGTAAAATAAACAAGTATATATAAATAAATAACTGACCATGAGCGTGTCGAGACACGCATATGGTAGGGTTCCGTAGCCAAAGCCATTTATAATTATAGTCATAGTTCAGAAATTTCCGTGTCGGGCTACGGAATCATAATTTTTTTTTTGTTGACTTGGATTTGACCGTGACTTAGGGCCGATTTCACCATCAAAGTGAACGCGATCAACGAAAAAGTAAACTGGTATAAAGTAGCTTATTGAGTTCAAAACGTCAATTTGGGTTTCACCAACATAAACTTAACTGCGACCAGTTTATGTTGGTGAAACCCAAATTGGAACTCAATAAGCCACTTTATACCAGTTTAGTTTTGCGTTGATCGCGTTCACTTTAATGGTGAAATCGGCCCTTACTTTGCTTGAATCTGTCTGTAACCGAACCGAAGGACTCAGTATCCATAATCTCAAAAAAAAAAATGACTCCCCCGTAAATATACTTTTTAAACATTGCCACTTGCTTTCTTTTCTCACATCATGAGACATCATCACTGCATAAGTTGCATCGTGCGTCGCGTGTGAGACGGAGGTCGTGTGGCGTAGCGTGTGCTTCACACCCCTAGCAGTCTATAATTGGCTCTGGAAGGATTATATGCGAAAGTGTTGTACGCAGACGATTCCGTCGGCTTACTGACGTAATAGTGTGAAGGTGAGGAATTTGAACTTTGACACTGTTAGTCTGTTTTTTTTTTAAATTGTTTTTTGGAGTGAAAACTTCTTTAGGCGCATTTAGCACTTTTTGGGTGAGCAAAAATCATGGAACTCGCGTCAACGTCACGTTGTCACAGAATATATAATACACAGTACCGTGTATTTTAAAACAGCGCCATCTCTTGTAGAATAGATGAATTACTACTTAAGTTTTCACTTCTGACGGGCAGTCCTATGACTGATGTGTTTTTTTTCTCGAATAAATCCGCGTTTGTCTTTTCTCGCCTGTTGGTAAGCGACGATGTTGTCTAAGATTAAGCACGCAGACTTAAAGAACTCTGTTGAAGAAGGGTTTCTGCCTCAGATCAGACAAACAAGGGAGATATGGTACGGTGGCGTGGCAGGACGGCATCAGACTTAAATCAGCTTGATATCTTTAGTCAAACTCACCCTGCAAACGACTTTGCCTGCCTTTTTAGCATTAGTCAAAAAAAGGCCGATCGATGTGCCGCTGTAAGTTTCGAGAAAGAAAATTGAGTACGTCCCTACCTACCTAAGTGTGCCGTATATTTACAAGTTTTGCGTTAAGAGGTTTAGCGGTAGGCATAATGAAAATTTGGGTGAAAAGACATTTAACATGAACGAATTGTACTAAGGCATATCTCCGTGTTTGTCTGAGCTGGGGATGCTGCCATTTTAGTAACATTACTAGCAGTTTTATATTATCTTTAACGACTTTGCTCATTTTTAACTGACTTCCAAAAAGGATGAGGTTCTCAATTCGACTGCTTTTTATGTTTGTTACCTCAGAAATTTCGACTTGGTGAACTGATTTTGATGTATTTTTTTTTTTGTTTGAATGATGGTGCTTCCCGTGTGGTTCCATTTTAATTTGGTTCAGTTCATTTTTACGAAGTCGATTTTTTATAATAATAATAGGTTTGTGCTTTACCACCAACTCGCCTGATGTTACCTACATACTGCTGTGCATGCGTCTGGCAGCTGCCTACAATAACATTTAAAAAATCGTCATAAAAACATATTTTTTTTAATATTTTACCGTAGTAAGTAACATTGGCTATCAGGTTACGTTCAAAAAGCTAGTTAAGATTATCAGAATTAACTGTTTTCGTTCAGATTTTTACAATGTTATGGCAACTGACATTCATTAAGCGATGATGATGGAGCATATTGATGAAGGTCAACGGTAGAGCACGCTTGCCAAAAAAAAACACTCGCGAATCATAGCCAACCTATATTGTAGCTATCAGGGAACACCCATTCAGCCAGCGCTTTCCACAAACTATCGGTTAACAATAAAAGTTAAACCAAAGTGCTTCGTTCGAGTTTTCAGAATATCAACCAATAAACGCTGTCGCCTTTTTGTGGCCACCCTGGCCAACCGATAGAAAAATGGGCAGGAGGGAATTAGGTCATGCAAATCCGAAGCACACTGTCCGATAAAAAACCGATCCGATAAAATATTCAAACTCGAAAATTGTATTTCCATAAACCTATATGTATCAACTTTCCTACAACAATTGCATAAAGATCAATGATACTCTGGACCTCCAGAGTATCATGTAGCTATCATCGAACATATGCACAAACATTCACACAAATGCCAGTATGTTCCCGTAGGCCGAAACCTACATTGGCTCGATCAAAAATTGATTTTGAAGTGATAGGCGCGTAGAGCACGATTTGGGTAAACAAAAATCATGGAACTCGCGTCATCTTCACACTGTTAGAATACATACCTAATACATAGTAACCTGTATTTTAAAACAGCACCATCTCTTGTAGAATAGATGAATTACTACTTAAGTTTTCTCTTCTGACGTGCAGTCCTATGACTGATGTGTTTTTTTTTAGGTTTTACTATCCCAGGGACCTTTGAAAAGTCATTTAAGTACATCACCAACGAATGCCTAGTTCTTACATCGCTTCGCTCTGTCAATAGATACAAAAGTTCCTATTGTAATATTTTCAGTGAAAGTATAACAAAAATACGCATATTTTTTTAGGTTTGCCCCATCCAAGACCTTTAAGAAGTTATGTACCTATAGGTAATAAAATAAGTAGGTACGAGATTAATACAAAGCGATTGGTATCAATAACTCTATACGTCGTAGAGCTGCTATATATAAGGTCGGGGAAAAAGTTTCTTCGTATTTTTTAAACAAATTCAAGACATATTTTTTTCAAGTTTAATTACATTTAATTATAATATATATGTGCCATTTTGTTCGATAACTTGTTGCCATCTTGTAGGTAGTGACATGATCCCGTTGCTGTAGAATTTTTGGGAGTTCTGATCAAAAAAATGCAACAAGTAGTTTTGACAGTCCTCTCTTGATGTTAATCTAACACTACCCAAAGAATTCTGAAGAGATCGAAACAGGTGGAAATCTGAGGGTGCAAGGTCTGGGCTATATGGTGGATGCATTAACACTTCCCAACCAAGCTCTCTAAATTTTTGCTGAGTGGCCAAAGATGTGTGCGGTCTGGCGTTATCATGATGAAAGACCACACTCTTTCTGTTGATCAATTCCGGCCGTTTTTTCTCAATTTCTTGTTTGAGTCTCATCTGCTGTTGGCAGTAGAGATCCGAATCGATGGTTTTGCCCGGCGGTAAAAGCTCATAATGAACGATGCCCTGCCAATCCCACCATACACACAACATCACCTTATTACGTGTTAATCCGGGTTTCGCTACAGTCTGTGGTGCTTCACTGCCCTTTGACCATGATCTTTTGCGCACATTCTTGTCGTAGGTGATCCATTTTTCATCACCAGTGATCAATCTTTTCAAAAACGGTTCGGTTTCGTTACGTTTCAATAGAGAATCGCAAATGAGTACACGATTCATTTGGTTTCTTTCAGTGAGCTCGTGTGGCACCCAAATATCGAGTTTTTTGTATACCCAGTTTTTTTCAAATGGGTCAAAACTGTTTTGTGGTCAATCCCCAGTTCTTCAGCTACGTCGTAACTACTAATATGCCGATCTTGGTCCACTTTTTCAGAAATGGCATCGACTTTATCCGTAACAGGGCGACCAGAGCGAGCTGCATCTTTGACATCAAAATTCCCGGACTGAAAACGCTTGAACCAACATTGTGCTACTCTTGATAACACTGCATTAGGTCCATAAACGTCACAAATTTTATTCGCGGCTTGTGTCGCATTTTTCCCTTTTTTGTTATAAAATTTCACAATATATCGAATTTGTTCGTTAGATTCACTCATTTTATCGAACAAAAAAACAATTGAAAAATGGCGGGAAATTGCTTTTTACGTTTTGTATTCCTTTTTTAAAATGTCATCTTTTTAATGGTATCAAAACCAGCCAGATACAAACAGTACAACGGATAAGATTTTTACTACAACTTTATACATACAAAATACGAAAAGACTTTTTCCCCGACCTATTATTTATAGTAGTTAGTTTAAGTAGGTATTCTTTATTAATCAAATAATTATGTTTCTAATATATACAATGCTTCTAGCGCTTACTTACTCGTAGATTGTACCCAATGATGTCATATATGAACTGAGGTAGATAAGTTCTACCGGGGTCTGCGCGGCGATGCAGACACAAGTTAATTAGCTTATGTAGACTCAGTCCTTCCTGTGTCTAGCAACGACGCAAATGTACGATGCGCGACTTTGGAGTATGACAAGTGGATCACATTAAAAACCCGACTTCAAATATATATTTATAAAAAACGTAATAAGTGCCTATAAAATTTGAGGGTTGCCCTCGATTTCCTTGGGATCCCATCATCAGGTCCTAACTTGGTGACAATGGGACCAAATTGGAAGTATACCCTAAAAGGAAAAAAAATGAAATCGGTCAACTGTTGGCGGAGAAATCGGCGAACATACATAAAAATAAAATACAGTGGAACATAGAACCAAACTCTTTTTTGAAGTCTGTTAAAAATAATCTGAAATGCCATGTTGTGTGTTTAGAAAGTGAAATTCTTATACTGGGACGGCTGTCAAAGGCTGTAAGGCTGTAAAATTCTATGGGTCTTATGTAGGTAGCTATAGTAAAACATCGCCATGTTTTAGTGCTTTTTTAATGAGTATGACTTCTCTTGTAGTATGAGTAGGTATTGGTAAAAACTCATTGATTTTACCTGCAGAAACTTGAAAGCACACCTAAACCCACAGGAATTAAACGATTTCGCCCCTTCTCTTCCACACTTTAACGCGCCATACTTGCGTAGACATGTGGGTCTACGCGAGGCCTACGCAAGCCGGTATTTAATTATTTTTAATCAAATTAAATTTCCCCGAAAACCGCACAATCCCGGCTTCCCGAGGGATTTCGTCAATTGAATTTTGTAATAACAGGTTTTGTTGTTTGATCCCGTCGTAACGAGCTGTCACGCGCAACCGAAGTAATTTCACGTTTTGTCGAATGTTGCGCGGATCTCAAAGGTTTCGATCTGACACAGTCCGATAGGTGCTTGCCAGTGACGGATTCGGAAAATAAACGTAAACACGTACTTACATAATATAATTATCAATTTAAAAAACCGACTTCAAAATTTGTAAATACGCACATTTTGTTTACTTTATTTTTATTTACTTGGATGACATATTTTTACCAGTAATTTCGATTTAAAAACCAAACTACTGGATGGATTTTGATGATATTTTTATGAGATCAATCTTAAAGTATATCCTTTCAAATAAAAAATATTTTCGGATAGGTTTATAGGTGACGAAATTCTGAGGCATTCAACATAACAAAAAACGAATTCCTTTTTTTGAAGTCGGTAAAAATGCAATGAAGTTTTTATTTACAGCTACTCTGCTAACTTGAATATTTTTGTACAAAAATACATTGATATAAGTTTCAGCAATAGATTTTTTTAGGTCTGTGGTTTTTGCACACTAGTTACTGAGACAGGATGTCATGAGAATATGGTACTGAGACGTGGGCCTTAAGTTAGCCTGTTAGCCTTTTGGAAAAACTCACGAGTCACACAGCGGGCAATGGAGAAAGCATGCTCGGAGTTTATTTGCGTGATAGAATCCGGAACGTGAATATTCGCCAAAGAACCAGAACCACCGACATAGCTATTCAAATGTGCAAGTTGAAGTGGCAATGGGCAGGCCACATCGCTCGAAGAATCGATAACAGATGGAGAAGAAAGGTTCTTGAGTGGAGATCACGAACCGGAAGACGCAGCCGACGGCAGACGTCGTTCAGTGTCACTCTACACTGAAGTCAAAAAGGGAGACCTATGTTCACCAGTGAAAATCTTCTGGCTGATGACGATGAAGATGTATAATTGTATATATATCAGTCTCTTGCAGCCATAGTACATAGTACAACCTTTGATTAGTTTAGGGCCAGAAAACCGTGTGCGCAAAAATGTCCCGAATATTTATTTATTATATTATCATCTTCAAAGCAATTACAACCGTTAGTGATCACTCAATACGATACAAAAGACAGAAGACGTATGAGATAAAAATAAAATTTAAGTTATATATTTGAACTGCCCCTTTATCTTTACCGGAAAACCCCTCAACCCCTCAAAATACATTCTGTATTCTCAGAATACAGCTGAGTCTGTATTCTTTCCCAGGTTTTTTTGTTGGTAAAATTGCTTTTGAAGAAGATCGCTCGCATCCATTCCTTGTCTTGAGCTTAGGAAATACTTTTATCCCAAAAAAACTTGTCTTGATTCTATGTTATTACTGTAAACTTCCCTCATGCCAGCTCTGGCTGACACCTACGCACAATATTTGGAGCTAACTGCTCACATGTTCCCATGAAGGCAATATATAGGTACTTCTGTTAGTTAGAAATATCATGTTCTATTTATTGGAAGAGATTAATAGAAGTGCTGTGTATGGAATTTCGAAGTTCAGAAATCTGATAAATGTATTAACGCCGATATAATATGTTTAACGCTGATTATAACAGTCATTCACTCTACTCTATAAAAAAACAGAGGTTAAGACAGGGTTTAGCAGATTGTTAAAAAAAACTGCCCAAGTGCGAGTTGGACTCGCGCGCGTAGGGTTCCGTACGTTCCATTATCTATAAAAACGGCCAAAAAACACATTTGTTGTATGGGAGCCCCCCTCAAATATTTGTTTTATTTTAATTAATTATTTTTGAAGTGAATATATTACTAAATATTCTGTGAATATTTCAAGCATCTACCTGTTGTTGATATCGAGCAAAAGCGGGCAAAAAATCTCGTTTGTTGTATGGGAGCCCCCTTAAATATTTATTTTATTTTTTAGTATTTGTTGTTATAGTGGCAACAGAAATACATCATCTGTGAAAATTTCAACTGTCTAACTATCATGGTTCATGAGATACAGCCTGGTGACAGACGGACAAACGGACAGCGGAGCCTTAGTAGTAGGGTCCCGTTTTACCTTTTGGGTACGGAAACCCTTAAAACGACTACCAAAAATCCGTATTTTTAAGAGCCTGTCTGAATACTCACATTTTTTGCGGTCGCACAACGTTTCGTAATCACCTAAAGTAAATCGTTCATAAGTAGGCGTAAGGCCTGAAACAAAAATTCATTAAACCCGAAAAAAAAGATTAATCCACTTACATAGTTTAACCTAACACGAAACAAACATGAATTAAATCTGAAACAAAAAATGCGTTATACCTGAAACATAATTAGATCAATCTGTAATGATAATAATAATTATATAAAATCTAAGACAACTAATTATGTGGATAAATATGAAAAAAAAAGTAATTCAGTGTGTATTGAAAACCGTGCATTGAAAATAAATATATATTAATTTAAAAAATATAAAATAAATCACCAATTAATCCCTATCCTTAAAGCAGTTTGTCGACACGTATTTCGCCTCTATCGTGCCATATCCCATTGTTTTTTTATGACATAGGTTGGACCCAAAAGGTGGTTAGGATACCCCTGGTGTTAAGGTGGAGCCGACGGTGATCGCTAACCATCAGGCTGCTCGATAGCTTAGTTTCAGGGGCCTCTGATTCCTCGATGTCTGTAGGCATAGGTTTCACTATCAAATCAATTGTCAAAATTTTAAGAACCTTCAATGCTAAAATAGTTTCTCCTGTATGGCACAAGGATCATTTGGCTTCATAAAACTTATTTGGTATGCCACCAGGGTGAATAGAAACGCAAACCTTGCATTCACATGCTTGTAATTATTACTCGTATGCATGTCATTTGTGTCGAACGTTTGCCGGTTTGTTTGAAGCGGGTAAAAGATTGACGTCAGTGGCACTCTTATGTGGTGCAAGGCAGAAGCGCGAAGATGGTTGTTACGTAACACGATGTCAGTTAAATAAGTTTACTTACAAATTTGCTTGTATTAATTATGTTCTAGCATTGTTTGTAAACTCTAAGTCAACTGCTAGTCTGTGGAATTCGCTGCTTGAATATGTTTCCCGATAGTTACCTCTGGGATGGTTAGATCTGGATGTCTCACAATCTCGAATGAATCGGGTCCTTCTAGGAAAGCATGCTCCATCGTAGACCGCATCATCGCTTAAAGGTGGCTTTTAGACGGCAGTCAAACGCAAGCCTATCTAATATATAAAAATCAATTGATCTTGTTTATCTCGCTAAAACTCGCAAATGGCTGGACCGATTTGGCTAATTTTGATCTTGAAATATTTGTAGAAGTTTAGGGAATGTTCATTAAGGACCGATTTGGATGAAATTTTGTATTCCTGGAGCGGGATACCTATAGTAGCGAGGCCGAAGGCCGAGCTCTACGCGTACGAAGTAGGGATATCAGCTAGTTATTTGATAAAAAGAAAAAAACTTTGGACTCATCTGAATAATATATGTACATCTTTTTTCGGGCAAGTTAGCTTCGCGCGTAAATTGCACAACGCTCTTATTCTCCAAGAAAAGTATCCCACATTTCGTCGAATTTATTTTCATCAAATGTCGCGTAATACAAATTTCGTCAAAAAGTAATGTGGTTAACGATCGTATGGTAAATAGCCATACTAACAATGTTTCGTTTGAAGGGTCGAAAAATCGAAGGTTCGGTTACTGTAGTTCTAGGCTCGCAATAGTAACTGAATGTTTGACCCACATATTTGCAAATGAAGGTCTAATATCTATCTAACCCACTCTAACAAATTATTTACTTGAATATGAAAGCTTTAGTAAAAAACTTATGAAAATAGATGTAATGAGTTTTATTATTTCCAAGTATAAGAGGGTAAAAAACCCCTTTAAAATATATGTTTCTAACAATCTAAATATATAAAAGGGAAACACGCTCACTCATTTCCTGGCTGACTGATTGACTCATCTCAAATTCTACTTGACTTAACTAGGTAAGTTTTGGATGTCCTTACGGTGTGTAAGTCCACTAAGAAAATATTTTGAATGGGCTGAAATCGCCCTGAGAAACTTCCTGATGATATGTGCCGTGTCTAGAGTGACTGCTTTCTGTATCTGACATGGCGGAAACTTCGTAAGCCTAGTAAATATACTTGCTGAGTTTGTCTAACATTCAATGAGTTTTTATTATTACTCGCTCTATCTTATAACAATGACCAAACCATTAACAGACAATTATAAAGTGGCCAGTAGCGGAATAGCATTAAGGTATCGTAATAATTTATTGCAGTGTCTTTGTAAACGTACTTTAATAACAGTTAATACTAAAAGTATCCTATTATGTAACCTCGACTCTACAAATACGAAGCCTTTATTTATGATCAACAATCATTTTTCATCCCCGACGCTTTGACGAAAATAAACATGGAGGCTTGTGACTTTCTGTCAAAGCTGGTCCGGCTATGAAGAGCCAATACAGAATGGTCTCGGCACAGCGCATTCAGCATAGCATAGAGTACAGTAATACTAGGTATATACGGGAAGCATTCAGTTTAGCTCAGAACGTTGATATTAATAGTCGTGAACGAGAGAGCTATGGAACCTAAAACGTAAAGAAAATGCCTTCTAGCGTTGTTTATATATACATGAAATTTTTTCAAAGAAAAATAAGCCTCATGCTTTCCACTCATAAGAATAGCTACAAAAATCATCGATATATTTATGTACTACACAAAAAAAGGTTTCTGTTAAAAACATGAATATTTATTGACAGAGCGGTCATTGCCAATCATGGTTTACTTCACGGAGTCTGTAGCGCGGCTCATCCGGTTCCGGCCGATTTATTTTATCTTATATGGAAAACAGCTGCTCATTAGATATGGGATGAATTGTTACACATAACAAATAAAAAACTTTTCACTAACACAAACTTAAACAGTGTAAATGCCCCCTTGCAACACCAACATGAGTCTGGTTAGAGATAAGTATTCAGAAAACAAACATTCGAAATGTTTAACAAAGTATTATCAAGTTAATTTCAAAAGAGACATAGGAACAAATATAATGGCTTCTGTGACTTTGTCATTTGACGCTAGTAGACTGAGACGAGCACCAGCTGACACTTAGTGGGTTTTCACCACGCTTCGCAGATAATGTTTTACATAGTTATATTCAATCATTGTATTACTAAAAACTACATTTATTAAACACTGTTTTAAACTATCACGGTTGTTCACTAAAGTTATAGCAGTTACATGCACCATGGTCACGGGAAGAGTGAGTCTTCCCGTGAACATGGTGCATGTATGTAACTGCGCCGAAATATCGGGAGCTCCTTCCACAACCTTACCACGGTAAATATCCCGTAAATAATCATATAACTACATTTATTGCTTATTATTTATTTAACTCTTTTGATTATCAAAACGAAGTAAATTTTTAAAAACATATACATTTGTGATCGATGCGGCACAATCGAAGATGTTTACCACTAAATATATGTTTAATATTTTTATAAGGATCACAAAAAATGGCATAAACTGATTTCCCATTTATTCTGGTGGTATATTAAAAAAAAAATATGCGAGTGAGATAGCTGGCGAGGTAAGCGCCTGGACTTTGCCTGGATCTTTGACCATACCCCGGGCGGCCGGACCCACGGTGTCAGGGTCTCAACTCTAAACGAAAGGTATATATAGTATAGGTGTATCGTAACCATTGCCCAAAGGTCCATACGTCTTCCGAATGAGATTTTCCACCATTTGCGCCGCTGCACCAGCCGCTCTTCGTGTGCTTTGGAGGTGAGAGGGTGCCAGCCAGCGTATCAGCGCAAGTTGCGTCTCACATTAACGGATCCAGGGATAACTAAGTTACCTATCTATGGGGATAGTGTGGCTTTATCAATATGCCCTAAACACTATGTATATTTCGAGATCCATTGATTCCACTTTGGCCGCCTATTAAACCCTATATTATTCCTTAAACTGTCTCATTAATTTCTCATTTTCCAGTTATAAAAATATAACAATTAAAAGCAACCCTCTTACTTAACCATAGCAACAAATCAGTGCGCTCAACGTGATGTATTTGCGTGAGGTTCTTCAACTTTCAGTTGAACTGGCTTCTCAGCTGAAACACAATGAGGACTTTTTTTTTATAGAAATTTAAAATTATTCTCAATTTGAAATAAAACTTGAGCGAAACTTTGTAGTAAGTATGTTTTGTACTTTTTGGGACTTTTTTATAATGTGTTGGTTGTTTCCAAGTTGAGTTGCACATGCCTCTTGTGTGTCCCATGCTTAAAGAAAAGTTTTATTTAAGAAATAGAGGATATACCCCATTATTTCTTCATGGCCCCAGGCCTTATTAAAAACTTTCTTCATAACAGATTTAAGTACACCTAAGTTGTCAAAATATTTTAATAAAACATTGTTATGAAAACAATCTAAAAGAGTCCTTGATTTCATAAGGTTAACTATAAAGTTAAAAAGTGTGTTCTTCATTTCATTTTGTAACTGAAACTGAAAGGGTCCCACCCTTTCAGTTTCAAGTAAATTAGATGTCTTGAATAGTACCTACGCGAGTGGAGCCGCGGGCTGTATATACAGGGTGTTTGGTAGAGGGTCCGACAAATCAAATGAGCGTGTTTGGGGGCCCATTTGGAGAATACAAGTTGGCCAAAAAAAATCCCTGACCCCCCTAATTTTTTTAAAGGTTTTTTTTGTGAATTTTCCCATTTTCACCGAAATTGTACCTATTTACCTCCATAACATTTGTAAAATCTGTTTTAGACCGGATGTTTTTACTTGAATTTGGTCTCTAATACACCTTCAGGCCACGCAAAGCAAAATTGGATACAAAACAGAGCTAAATAACTGATTTAGAGCTCATAGAGTGAAAAAATGTAAATAAAAATTACCTCATAGTTCAACTTTCACAGTGATCTAAAAAAAAAAACACTAGCAATTCTGGAGATAATATGCATTTAAAAACTTCTCTATTTATTACTTATTACAATGACATACTAAATTGGTATAATACTTACCAGCTTATTGAGTTAAAATAGGATTCTAAGTAACAACTCTAGAAATAAAAAAATGTGTCATCTACGTAAAGTAAGGGACCAATTACGACGAGCAGGTATAAAACCATTGTTATTAGTTCTTCTTTCTCCGTCTCTCCAAGAATGCAGAGGCAGCGTGCTAAGGCTTTAAGCTACCAGTTGTCTAACCAATAAAATCAGTGTGACTGATTATCAGTCGAGCTTTGACTGCTATCACTGTTTGACGCGTGTACGAATAACCCAACGGTTTCTGTTTTCTGTTTTGATTTGTTAAATTGTTACCTTGTTGATTGTTACCGTTGTTGTCTGTTACCGTTGTTCTGTTACCGTTGTTGACTGTTACCGTTGTTGACTGTTACCGTTGTTACTGTTGTTTTTGTTGACGTTGACTGTTGTTGCTGATTCTTTCTGCGCCGACATGACGGAGTTTAGTAACGAAGAATACGCCGACATGGTTTTTGCCTATGGCCGAGCTGATGGGAACTCACGTGCAGCCCAAAGAATGTACAGAGAGTCGTATCCCAACAGACATGTACCACATCACACCACATTCTCAAATACTTTCCGGAGACTGCGGGAAACCGGCACCCTACATTTTAGGGAACCACGACTCAATGCTAGACAGCATCGTGTTGTTGTAGATGAAAGTATTCTACAAGAATTCGATGTGGATCCCACCACCAGCATTAGAAAAGTGGCCCGTGACTTGGGAGTTTCGACATGGAAAGTTTGGTCAGTAGTCAATGCAGACGGAAGGCATCCTTTTCACTACACTCCGGTGCAAGGTAAATTTAATTTATGACATTAACTCTAAACTGTGTTCTAGATTCTGACGCTTGAGATTATTTTGATCACTCTCACTCTTATGACTTTTGAAACGAGAGAGAGATAATGACCTAGATAATATCTCACGCGTCAGAATATTAGAGCTCCTGATTGCTCATTTAAAATACGAACCTTACATAAATTGTTTACTGGACAATGGGCTTTGCTCAAATTCTCTTGAATAGTGGATTGTAATTTTTTTATTATTATGACTTCGGTGGTGTATCGAACTCTACAATAATAATAATAATTGCCGTACAAGTTGCCCATCTCATGTTCTCAAACGGTTTTGTTTTGGTTTCAGGTTTAGTAGAAGGGGACCAAGAGCGGCGTTTGCGGTTTTGCCGTTTTCTTTTACATACGGACGTAGATAATGACGAATTCCTGAAGACCATTCTCTGGACGGATGAATCTAAATTCACGAGAGAGGGCATCTTTAACCAACATAATCTCCACAGATGGGAATCGCAAAATCCTCGCGCGACTAGAGAGGCCTCACACCAACATAAGTTTTCGGTCAACGTATGGGCAGGTGTCATTGGGAGAGACCTCATAGGACCCCATTATCTCCCAGATACACTGAATGGGGAAAATTACCTAGAATTTTTAATGAATGACCTACCGGAATTAATGGATAAATAAAAAAACCGGAACCACTCATTAATTCCGGTAGGTCATTCATTAAAAATTCTAGGTAATTTTCCCCATTCAGTGTATCTGGGAGATAATGGGGTCCTATGAGGTCTCTCCCAATGACACCTGCCCATACGTTGACCGAAAACTTATGTTGGTGTGAGGCCTCTCTAGTCGCGCGAGGATTTTGCGATTCCCATCTGTGGAGATTATGTTGGTTAAAGATGCCCTCTCTCGTGAATTTAGATTCATCCGTCCAGAGAATGGTCTTCAGGAATTCGTCATTATCTACGTCCGTATGTAAAAGAAAACGGCAAAACCGCAAACGCCGCTCTTGGTCCCCTTCTACTAAACCTGAAACCAAAACAAAACCGTTTGAGAACATGAGATGGGCAACTTGTACGGCAATTATTATTATTATTGTAGAGTTCGATACACCACCGAAGTCATAATAATAAAAAAATTACAATCCACTATTCAAGAGAATTTGAGCAAAGCCCATTGTCCAGTAAACAATTTATGTAAGGTTCGTATTTTAAATGAGCAATCAGGAGCTCTAATATTCTGACGCGTGAGATATTATCTAGGTCATTATCTCTCTCTCGTTTCAAAAGTCATAAGAGTGAGAGTGATCAAAATAATCTCAAGCGTCAGAATCTAGAACACAGTTTAGAGTTAATGTCATAAATTAAATTTACCTTGCACCGGAGTGTAGTGAAAAGGATGCCTTCCGTCTGCATTGACTACTGACCAAACTTTCCATGTCGAAACTCCCAAGTCACGGGCCACTTTTCTAATGCTGGTGGTGGGATCCACATCGAATTCTTGTAGAATACTTTCATCTACAACAACACGATGCTGTCTAGCATTGAGTCGTGGTTCCCTAAAATGTAGGGTGCCGGTTTCCCGCAGTCTCCGGAAAGTATTTGAGAATGTGGTGTGATGTGGTACATGTCTGTTGGGATACGACTCTCTGTACATTCTTTGGGCTGCACGTGAGTTCCCATCAGCTCGGCCATAGGCAAAAACCATGTCGGCGTATTCTTCGTTACTAAACTCCGTCATGTCGGCGCAGAAAGAATCAGCAACAACAGTCAACGTCAACAAAAACAACAGTAACAACGGTAACAGTCAACAACGGTAACAGTCAACAACGGTAACAGTCAACAACGGTAACAGAACAACGGTAACAGACAACAACGGTAACAATCAACAAGGTAACAATTTAACAAATCAAAACAGAAAACAGAAACCGTTGGGTTATTCGTACACGCGTCAAACAGTGATAGCAGTCAAAGCTCGACTGATAATCAGTCACACTGATTTTATTGGTTAGACAACTGGTAGCTTAAAGCCTTAGCACGCTGCCTCTGCATTCTTGGAGAGACGGAGAAAGAAGAACTAATAACAATGGTTTTATACCTGCTCGTCGTAATTGGTCCCTTACTTTACGTAGATGACACATTTTTTTATTTCTAGAGTTGTTACTTAGAATCCTATTTTAACTCAATAAGCTGGTAAGTATTATACCAATTTAGTATGTCATTGTAATAAGTAATAAATAGAGAAGTTTTTAAATGCATATTATCTCCAGAATTGCTAGTGTTTTTTTTTTTAGATCACTGTGAAAGTTGAACTATGAGGTAATTTTTATTTACATTTTTTCACTCTATGAGCTCTAAATCAGTTATTTAGCTCTGTTTTGTATCCAATTTTGCTTTGCGTGGCCTGAAGGTGTATTAGAGACCAAATTCAAGTAAAAACATCCGGTCTAAAACAGATTTTACAAATGTTATGGAGGTAAATAGGTACAATTTCGGTGAAAATGGGAAAATTCACAAAAAAAAACCTTTAAAAAAATTAGGGGGGTCAGGGATTTTTTTTGGCCAACTTGTATTCTCCAAATGGGCCCCCGAACACGCTCATTTGATTTGTCGGACCCTCTACCAAACACCCTGTATAGATAGAAAATAGATTTAATACACTAGACGATACTAATAATGTAATGACTAATAGATGTAAGAAACTACATTGTATTTAAATTGGCTATTAAAGTTCTGAGATACGTGTTTAAAGTTTTTGTTCGAATTATGAAGGGATGCTCTATCCCTTATTATGAGTTTGTATGGCGTACTTACATGTCCCACTTTTTTGTTAGTATAGTGTGCTCTTTGTCTAACAATTAAAATGCTTAATAAACACATTTCAATTTTATTTTCGGTGTTGGCTCTATTTATAGTCATCTTTTTTATAAGGCAATTAAAAAACCATTCCGGTAGCCTATTAAAACGCCGTTAAAAGTGTATAATTTCAATGTATCTAATCTATACTAGCATATAAACTACGATACAAATCTGGCTCGTATCTGTGAATGACATTGATGGGAGACTCGTGCTTGCTCGCATGACACCGCCGCTGTGACGTCAGCACGTCGTGTGTGCCTCCCCCTTTTTAAGGGTGGTGAGGGTGGGAACTTAAAAGTGTCTTTAGTTTGATACTTTTTGTCGAAAGAAAGCCAGATAGAATAGACAATTCCCTGGAGATTTTAGCTATTATTTATCTTTAATTGTTAGACGGTTATCTCTGTTGTAAAAATTAAAGTAAGAATGATAAATAAATATCTTAACTAAAAAAAAATATGGTCGACAATATCGACCGTTTTTTAAATAATAATAATAATTATTATTAGACAGATTATTCGTTTTTCATCAAATAGGTCTGTCCTCCTATCCACAAATTGTAATTTGTAGTGGTAGGACTCTTGCAGAGTTCGGCTGGGGAAGTACCACAGCTTTGTCAGTTATTCAACCGCCAAGCAGTAGTGTGCAAACACTACTGTATTCCGGATTGAAGGGCAATTTTTCCAGCGAAATTACTGGGTACACAGAGATTTGACATCTTATATCTCGGGGTGACGAGCGCAGTGCATTGCCATCCAGGGTTTTGATATGTTGAAGTTCAAAATTCTGAGTGGCGTTGAGCTGTTATGGGCAAGCGTGAAGAGTTGTCGGGCGAGCGACTTCGCTCGTCTCGTATTTAAAATTAAAATTAAAAAATATTCACCTCAATAGTCCAGACTTTTATAATCCTATACTGTACAATAGTTTTATATTCCGTTTTATACACATTCCATAATTGCAGCATGTATTTTATATTCAACAGGGCCTCTTGGTGTTCCTTTCGGCTCCACCAATGCCTACCATATGTCCGGGCCAGACCTTGTGAATCTTATTAAATAAAGTGATATAATAATAATAAAAAAAACTAAATAACACGGTAATATAACTCGTTAAAACAAACAGAAGGACCCCAAACTCATGGGGTTCTACACTCGGTGATGAGTCTGATGTAGTCGGGAGATGGATAGTGGAACTCTTGGTATGGGTTTCGTCAAAACACACCAAATGATCCTATAACCTCGAGGGGTTTACTAATAGCCAATAACTCTACTATCTATATTCTGACTCCATCATTAGATCAGTTCGCACTTGCAAAGTTTCAAATCGATACGAACATAAAAATAGGTATTACAAAAAGCAACGTAAATTTTTTGTTTAAAACTAGGATTTTCGGACATAAAATGAAAATATAAAGCCCATAATTGTCAAGGCAAATATAAATCAAGTAAACCATAACGTTAAAATTGTTTGTTTTACATCAGTAATGTAAAGAAATCCACTCTCACACTTTTCCTACGAGAATTTTACAAAAACTGCTTTGGTAAATTGGAGGTAATAAATTGGTATACGTTGAGTTTTTTCCAAAATTTTAAGCCGTTATTTTCAATAAAAATACATATCTATTTATAACCGTAGTTTAATTTTGTGTATATCTTTCTATTTAATAGAATCAGAACGCATAAATCCAGTTATCGCTGCTTAGAATAAGTACTTATTTTAAGTATCGCTGCTTTTTTCGTCTAAAATGAGAAAGGGCTCTTATACGTACCACGAAACACGGACCGCCGTCTGACCAACAGGAGGGAACGGCGGTCCGTGGTTCGTGGGCCGTACGTCTGTTATGGCTTTTAGGGTTCACGTCCAAGATTCCGGTTGTCTGGATAAATCTAACATAGGTTTTAAGACAACTTACTAACTCAAAATGTAACGTACTATGTGTTTTAAATAAATAAAAAAAAAAAAAAAAGGTGCGCTATTACACCTCGTCGATTAAGGCGAGGTTTTCTCACTTAACATAAAGCTTAACATATTGTATTAAAGTCGTGGAGCAAAACCATGGACCTAACACACGTTCGTGCGATTCGCAATATTTTTTTTGAGGTTTTTCTCATATTTTTCGAAAAGTATAGCTGTAATGTAAAATGTACCTTTACAGAAATCCGTATAATATAGATATCATAGATATCATTTAGCAAATTAGTTTTATTTTCATATTATTTTCTATTGAGCGAAATGTCCTTAGTCGTGTTTCGGTCTTTACGGCTTCCTAGATAAAACATTCAATTATGATATTACACCATTTTTATAATTTTATGCTAACCATGGAAGTAGACAAACTAACACCAAAATTGCAAAAACTGGGAAAAGAGCGCCTTAAAGTATATCACGTGTTCACATCGCAAAATCCTTAAAGGTTAGGTACTTAAGGAACTCTGACGGTGGCTCCCTAAACTGTATAGATGAGTTGGTAGGTACCCGGTAGGAGCGACACGCGTCTATCAGCTGTATGGGGTCAAGGTCTGGGCGGGTGGCGCGGGGCTGGCGTGGGCGTCTCCATGGCAACCCGCCCCCGCCCGCCCAGGCGAAGGTATTCAATCAATTACCGGTGAGAGCACATTTGTCTAAGACACGGTATTGATGCATTTTCGTGTTCTTTTTTACACTACAGGCAAACCTACAAGCCTGAGCTGTGGGCGAAGTAAGTCTTACGTAGAATTTATATTATCCTCTTTGGAAGTAGGAAAATCCGATAAGTAAAATACGTATAGAACCTTACAAATTCTGAATTTCGAATTTGAAATTTGTTTTGCAGTGTCCAGTGTGATATATTACTTTACTCTATGGTGTTTGCTGTTGCCTCAGAAGGAGGATGTATATAGCATTTTGTAGACCCTGCAAAAAAAGAAGCAGGAGCAAAGAGTTTAAA
This sequence comes from Agriopis leucophaearia, assembly GCA_949125355.1. NCBI lineage: Eukaryota > Metazoa > Arthropoda > Insecta > Lepidoptera > Geometridae > Agriopis > Agriopis leucophaearia. Next base: position 4,447,409 of record OX421262.1, read on the forward strand.
ACGGCAGGAATTACAACAAATATACTGAATTTTAATGTAAAAACAAGTGAAAATCCATTAAAAAAAGTTTTTTTTTAATCTTGCCTCCAGACTTATTGTCTGTTTAGCCACTGTATTATATAGGTTAAAATCATCCTTTAATCTACCATCACTAAATGTAAAGTTCCGCCTCCATACATATTTCCTCTATACTCTCATTCCGTACAAAAAAAGTCATCAGCAATTTTTATTTTTTTTATTGTAAAATAGGCTTGCGCTTGGCCGCCAACTCGCCTGATGTTAAACGATGATGCGGCCTACGATGGATCACGCTTGCCTAGAAGAAACCAATTCACTTTTGACTTGAAAACACCCAGATTGTAACCATCGGGGAACACCCATTCAGGCAGCGCATTCCACATACTAGCAGTTCGCACAATAAAAGTGGAATCAAAGCGCTTAGTACGGTTTTCGGAATGTCAACCATAAAGCGGTGTCGATTTTCATTCAATCCAATACCAGTCTTTAGTTTTTCATTTATTTTCTTTTAGTAGTGTCATCAGCCAAGATTATTTTCCCTCTTAAACGATCTCTTTACCTCCTCCCTCACTGTTGATGACAAAATTGCTCCAACACCAAAGGGGCAGAAGCCAAGGTAAAGTTAAAAAAAAAATATGCGATTTCGACGGCATATTATTTAATTTGTAAATATTTATTTTATTAGTTCAATTCAATTCAATTCAATTTATTGAGCTCGTGAGCCTGGGTTACAAAGTTGGTACATATTGTGTATAAAGTTAAAGATCTCCAGGTCCCCGCTTTGTCAGCATACAAGCAGTTACTTAAACTACCTAATTACATAAATATCAGCCAAAATAATAATACAAAAGTCAGTTTAGATTAAGCTATACAATTAATAATGAATAATGTCAAATAAAAATATTATTAAAATACATGCACATTTCATTAAATTTTTTTATCATTTAAGAAGTCATCTAGGGAATAGTATGCTTTAGAAATAAGGAATACGTTGAGCCTGTTTTTGAAGCTGTTTATATCGCTCCAGTCACGAATTGATCGTGGTAATTTATTATAGATTATCGATGCCGTACAAAAAACACTTTTTAACATTAGAGACGTTTTTGTGCGTTTTGGAAATCTTACCTCTTTTTCCCGTCTACTACCGAGATTAAATTTTGGGAAAAGTTCTTGATTCTTTTTTACGAAAAGGGCGACTTCGCTTATGTAGATACATGGAAGGGTCATTAATTTTAATTCTAAAAAAGACTCCTTACACGATTGTCTTTGTCGCAAACCACATATAGCCCTAATACATCTTTTTTGTGCTTTAAAAGCTACTAACTTATCTGTGGAGTTACCCCAAAAAATTACTCCGTACCTTAATATGGAAGCAACATAACCATGATATGCCGTAAGTATAGTTTCTTGGTTTGAAATTTTTTTGAGTTTGTACAGGGCATATGAGAATTGGATGACGCGTTTCGATAGTAAGTGTATGTGTTGTTTCCATGTAAGTTTATTATCTATCTGCAGTCCTAGAAATTTTGTGGTTTCAACTTCGTCAATTTTGTGTCCACAATAATTGATGTCAAGACTTTGATGGTGTAGCCGACTAAGTCTTTGTCTAAAATTAATTATATTAGTTTTTTCCAAATTAATTTTTAAATTATTGTTGTCTAACCAATTAATAACAGATGTCAAAGAATCATTAATGTCGTTTTCTAGTTTAGTAGTATTTTTCTTGGATCCTGTGAATAAAATAGTAGAATCGTCTGCAAAGAGAGTTACAGAATGTTGTGTTGCTTTGGGTAAATCATTTATATAAACTAGAAAAAGAGGAGGACCCATAATACTGCCTTGTGGCACACCAGAATGAATCTTTCTTAATCCAGATGAATAGATTTTTTCAGATTTAGTTTTAGGACAAATTCTGTTAATGTGAGTAACCTGTTCTCTATCACTAAGATATGATCTTATCAGTTGGTTGGCAGTGCCTCTAACCCCATATGCATCCAACTTGTTAAGGAGAATTTCGTGGTCCACGTGATCAAAGGCTTTTGTCATATCCATGAACAGTGCTACAGTTAAATATCCCTGGTCCATGTTGTTAGTGACTTTACAAAGGAAATCGTAAATGGCCATGTTAATATCTTTACTCTTTCGGAACCCATATTGATTTGGGGAAAATATATTTTGTTTTTCGAAGTAGGCATACAGCTTTTGGTGAATAACTTTTTCAAGGATTTTAGAGAAAATTGGAATTAGTGCAATAGGCCTATAGTTACCCAAACATTCTTTATCGCCTTTTTTAAATAATGGTTTTATGATCGATACTTTAAGTTTGTCAGGGAAAACTCCTTGTTTCATGCATAGATTTATGATATGGCTAATTACTGGTGCTATCACGACGTTTACATACTTTACCACCTTTGTTGTAACACCATCATAACCGAAGCTATCAGTAGTATTCAACGAATCAATTATTTTGCGTAAGTCAATAGGAATTGTAGGCGTTAAGAATAATGAACTGGACTTGTCATAGTTAATTTTAGTGGGAAGACTTCGTCTATGATGTGATTTAGGTATGTCAATAAAGAAGTCATTAAATTTTTGAGCTATTTCTTTAGGGTTTTTAATGAATTCACCATCTACCAAAATTTTAGCAACATGTTCCTTAGGGTAATTATTTTTTAATTTATTAATTACAGTCCAGGTCGCTTTGGATTTTATTTTAGAATTCCTAATATAATGATCGTTCTGAGACTTTTGGGTGAGGTTTATAATTTTTTTGTAACTACGGGAGTACTGTTTAAATATTGACTTATTACTTTTGTTAGGTGCAAGCCTATATTGCCAAAGCATTTCTCGTCTTTTTTTCGAACACAGCAGTATACCTTTTGATATCCATTTTGGACGTCTTTTTGTGAAAACTTTAACCATATTGACAGGAAAACATAACTCATATAGTAGAAGGAACCAGTCATAAAAAATATTGAAAGCTAAATTGGGATCTTCGCATTCGTAAACATCGCAGAGGCTCAGCTGGCTTAAATGTTCTTTGAACTTTTTTAGATTTTCTGCACTGTAGTCGCGTTTTTCCCTATACCAGAACTTTAATGTACAGCTCTTCTTTACTGGTACTTGAAAAATTTGTGCTGTATGATCCGATAAGGCGTGTTCTAAAATTTCACCTTTACAGCCTCTAATATGGTTATGAATTACATTATCAATGCAGGTTTTACTTTTAAGGCGGGTCATTTGTCTGAAATGAAACTTCATATTATACTCCCCTAGCAATGATTCAAATTCTTGAGTTAATTTATTCGTTTTCAAAATATTTATATTGAAATCACCGCATACTATAGTTTTATAATTCGATTTTAGTGATAGTGAATATAAAACATCCTTAAGTATGCGAAGGAATGCGTCATAATTTTCTCGTCTATATATCGAGGGTCTATAAATGCACACTATATTAATTTTATGTGGTGTTACCTCAATTGCTGAGCATTCTGCCATATCAGGTGCTGACATTTGTTCAATAGTATTCAGCTTTTTGAATTCATGACCATTTCTAACTAATATGCAAGACCCACCGTGTCTATTGTCTCTACAGTAATGAGAAGCTAATTTAAAGTTGTCAATTTGTAATCTATCAACGTCATCTTTAGTTCAACTGAGTAGTTTTTTTATTCACTTACTTTCTCTGTAAATATAAAAATTGTTCCATTGTTAATAAACCGCACCAGCAGAAAAAAAACTAGTCATAGTCATACGGTCAAGTCATTTCCAAGTCAATAAAGTGGTGGTGGAGTAAAAGTGTTTAATTATAACTAGTTATAATGGCGAAAATTAAAGAAGTCATAAAGAAAAACTTTTTTAGATTTTGCAAAGTTTTATAAATGGGATGTCGCCAATTTTTTTTAATGCCATATATGGCAAACAAGCAGATGGGCCGCCTGATGGTAAACGATCACCGTCGACTATTTTTTTTTATTTATATATATTTTTTATTGTAAAATAGGCTCGCGCTTGGCCGCTAACTCGCCTGATGTTAAGCGTTGATGCGGCCTACGATGGATCACGCTTGCCTAGAAGAAACCGATTCACTCTTGACTTGAAGACATCCAGATTGTAACTATCGGGTAACACTCATTCAGGCAGCGCATTCCACAGACTAGCAGTTCGCACAATAAAAGTGGAATCAAAGCGCTTCGTACGGGTTACACTTGCAACACCAGGGGATTCCATCACAGATATATGTACGTAATAATAATACGAGTACAAGTATATGTGCAGACTTATTGCTTGGTAAAGTTCTTGACAAAGAAAATCACCGTTTTTATCGCCGTTCCCCGGATTCAGTGAAATAAATGTAGAAGAGTACCAATGGAACTCTTCTCAGATCAGAAACGTACCCCAAAACCAATACCCGGGTGCGAACGTATCTGGCCTAAATCAACAGCAAATGGAGACGAAGGATAATAATTATCGTTCGTGTTCGAATGTCTAAGTACTAAGGCATATCTCCCTCGTTCGTCCGATTTGAGGTACTCTCTACCAATAGTACTCTGGTATATGGCTCTGTAGGGTTAGTACGAGAACTTGCGAAAAAGTTATCGTTACGTAAACAACTACGTTACAAAAATCATGTACAATGATTGTACATGTTGTACTCGTGCCGGTCAATGTTGGGAACGATACTCTCGAAGTTGTTGATCATTACACCTATCTTGGACAGATTGTTCAGTTAGGTAAGTCCAACTTAGGCAAAGAGGTCACCCAAAGAATCCAACTCGGATGGGCAGCGTTCGGGAAATTGCGTGAAATCTTCACATCCAAGATACCACAATGCCTAAAGACAAAGGTCTTTGACCAGTGTGTGTTGCCAGTGATGACATATGGTACTGAGACGTGGTCTTAACTGTTGGTCTTTTGGAAAAACTCAGAGTCACACAACGGGCAATGGAGAGAGCTATGCTCGGAGTTTCTTTACGCGATAAAATTCGGAACATAGATTTTCGCCAAAGAACCAGGGTCACCGACATAGCTATTAAAATCTGCAAGTTGAAGTGGCAATGGGCAGGCCACATTGCTCGAAGAACTGATAACAGATGGGGAAGAAAGGTTCTTGAGTGGAGACCGCGAACCGGAAGACGCAGCGTAGGTAGGCCGACTAGATGGACCGACGACATTGTGAGTGTCGCGGGCATCCAGTGGATGCAGATGGCAGGATGTCGTTCAGTGTGGAGGTTAAAGGGGGAGGCCTATGTTCAGCAGTGGACGTCTTTTGGCTGATGATGATGATGATGAAGTGCTCGTACTAAGGCCACTGTACTATATGCCTTAGTATTTAAAAAAAAAGTTTTTATGAAGTATCTCAGCACAATTTAGAATACCTAGTTTTATCTCTACGATAACTGGAAATTTCCATGATGATTTGTAGAATGATATTGCGTGATATTTCTGGAATAGCATAATTCTGAAATTGGATTTCTGAAAAATATAGGCATGTAGAAACATCAAGGTTATAAAACCTAATACTTTGGCTATTAGCTTATATAACGTCCTTGAAATACATAGATTTAACCAGATTTCCTAGAATTGCCATCCTGTGAGAGGTTTTTGGTAAGGTAAATAAAATAGTAAATTTAAAAAAAATACATAATAGAAACCGACTTCAGTAGCCAAGGACTATACCTACATGCACAAACTTAAAATAAAAGTAAATATTAGGTAAAGTTAAATGATTATTTACGGGATATTTACCGTGGTAAGGTTGTGGAAAAATTAGGTAGTTTTCTTTAAGAATATGTAATAAGATATAATTATTATGATGGCTCCTTAAAATATCGATCGATCGACATACGATCTTCTTTGTTCCAACAGAGATTGAAAGTCCACATCAAAACTCTTGTTAAAGGCTTTAGCTAAAAAATCAAAACGTCATTAGCGTATATTTATATTTTTTGTTTTTGTTGTTTTTTTTCAAAAAGCGCGCGTCTATTTCGATAAAAGATAGGGACCACCACTGTAGTATGGCCTACCGAACAAAAAAAGAATCATCAAAACAGGGTCTCTTTGTGTTGGCTTTGGCCCCACCAATGCCTACCAAATATGGTCCGGGCTGGACCCGAGAATGTTTATGAATGAATGAAAATGTGTAAATAATAATAATTAAGTAAGTAAAAGAACCTAAGCTCCAGGGTGGAAGTGTTAAAGGGTATAACGCCGCGAGTAGCTCTTAGTGAAAGTGCAGCATACTACCTCTCTACACCCTAAGACACCGACGCCAATGTTGCCCCTCCGGTGCCAAGATACGGCAGCCTTTATGGGGGCCCATTTAGTGGGTGGCAAGTCATCACCTGCCTATATGTATTTTGAGATAAGACAGGATAAGGCAGGTGCCGTTTCTCATCCAATAGATCTCTTATCACATCCACAAGTTGTTCACCTCAATAGCCCAGTTTTTTTTAAATCCTATACTGTACAATAGTTTCATATTACTTTTTATACATATTCCATAATTGTAGTTTTTATATATTTAACAGGGCCTCTTGGTGTTGGCTTCGGCTCCACCAATGCCTACCAAATGTCCGGGCTAGACCCGTGAAATGAAATAAATGAAGTAAGTAATATAGATCTCTCCACGCTCAAGTTTTCGCAGACTTTGTTAGTTACGAGAGGTTATTTTTATTTATTTTCACTCATAAAATGCTGGCAGGGTTGGCGTTGCGGCGCTCTGGAGCGTGCGGCTGCGGCACGAAGGCCCACGGGTCAGTGCTTGGATACGTTCACTGCTCATTGCGCGTGAGATCGAAGCTTCTATCCCTTGTAACGGCTCTAGGTAGATAAGTAAATATATTTATAGATATATACCTAAATGTGTATCGATGAAAATATTGCGATATTTCCATATAAAAATATTTCGATATTAATCACCTACACAAAATATATATGTTTAGAGTTTACACGGTCTATGGGCAATCCAACTGTTTTTTTTTTGTGTAATAGGCTAAGTAGTTTAAAGTAGGGCCAATTTAATATATCACATTTGACATCTGTCCAGAATGTGTTACATCCATACTTATTTCAGTTAAAAATACATATTTATTGTATGACAAAAGAAGGCGATTATCTTTGACTTATATACAACTAGCTGTAACCGCAACTACTTCCGCGATTTCTTCAGAAAAAATAGCCTATGACCGTCCTCATGATACATACTATTACCTGGATTTTTTTATCGAGATTGGTTAAGCCGTTTAGCCGTGATTATGTAGCAAACAGACAAAAGGACAGAGTTACTTTCGCATTTATAATATTAGTATGGATGTGGATAAGTCTATTGTAGAAGGTTACGTTCTTAAATTTTGATGAAGGGTTAAATGTGATCTATTAAATTGGCCCTACTTTAGTTATGTAGTGTTAGCTAGCTTGTATTTTGTTTTAGACCATAAACCATCAATAGATTAAATCCAATAAACTCAACAGTCTATTGGAATTTGAAACGCAGGAAGTTTCCCAACCGCATCCAAAGATTCCACTTGAGTCGTCGATGCTACCGAGTCGAGTGGTTCAGGTGCGCGTTGCAGCCACGGTTACGCCTTTGTCGGCCTGTATATTGTGCTTATCAGACCTGAGTGAGATGAGTGCCGAGTGGATGGGGTCATGACCTGGTGTGATGGAGTCTCTGAATCAAGTTAGGTATCGGGGGGAGTTTCGGCGCCAACATGAAAACAATCACGACTTGGCATTGTATTGTTTTTCAACATTTTAATTTTTGGGGTTCCGAGGTTCCTTGTACCAAGGAACCCTTATAAGTTCTTTCTGTTCGTCCGTCTGTCTGTCTGTCTGTCCGTCTGTCCTAATCTTTTAGAACTTTGTTACTGTTATAGTTGTTAAGGTAAGTGCACGATACTTTGTACAACTGCGGCTTTGATATGGATCTCAATTATAAAAACAATGTATAATTTTGTTTTTGTATCTTTTTTTGTGTGTTTTGCTCTGGTTTATTTAAAATGGGGACTTTTTTGTTGCACCCTCTAGAGTATCTTTGAATAGGTCATTAAAACGAAGGTTTCATAAATAACTATTTTGTTTCAGTGCATTTGTAGTAAAATCAATCTATCAAGAAAGAAGAAGAAGATAAATCCATTCTTTAATTCTGTATTATAATTACTAACCTGTTGTTGAGTGTCGAGGCGGATTAACCGAAGTCCGTGTGGGCGCCTCGCTGTCAGATGAAGAGCTCTACCGATTACGAATATTGAATTACTTAATTACATTGAATCATTAAGCTTCTGTTACAGAATGTGGGTGGTATTGGGGGTTTCTATGTGATAAAATCAATTGATTATGTACGGTTGTTAAGCGACGCGCTGTCTCTACGAAACAAACGTATCCACAAAGTTCGCTACGCTGAGTTTTCTCTTTTATTGAACACGTGTGAATCGGTTTCTTCTAAGCGAGCGTGCTCCATCGTAGACCACAACATTGCTTAACATCAGGCGAGTTGGAGATCAAACGCAAGCCTATTATTAAATAAAAAAAGGGTCTTGATAATATGCAGATAAATTCTTTTTCATATATGCCATACATTAAAAATAGCTGCGATATCTTCCAAAAAATCCTTAAACCGGTTCCCTTTGCTTTAACGAAAAATGTCATGTATTACTTACAGCTACCTCTTAACGGGACTCGAAACAGTGTTGAAACAGCGCAGTGCGAAAAACCATGCGAACGGGATGCGTTTTGCGGTCGCGCAACTTATCGTACCACCTAAACAGAATCGCAACAGGTAGCCGTTATGCCCCTGAACAGATTTTAGTGCAATTTTTGCCAGTAAAAGGATCATTTCAAAGAGTTGGTTTATATTGTGTACTTTAATATTTGCATTCAACAGCGTTATGTAAGTTATATAAGCTATACTGGATTTATCCGAAATAATTAAAAATAAGGCCAGAAGACCTAGATGATTATTACATAAGAAGACCGAGTGGATGTAAAAAATATAAGTATGATATGTGAATTAAAAAAGGCACGCGGAGGAAAAACTGCAATGATAAATTTTCCTGGATAAAAAAATTCTCGGTTACTGCAATTATTTTGCGATAAAATTACTCATGGAAACATCTACTTATTTGATTATCTATCATGTTTTTGGATATATCCCTAATGAGAAACTGATGGGTACGCAGTTAAACTGATTTTGTTAATGAAATATAGAAATAGTTTGCTACGCTTTAAATGCTAAAGTTCATATGAAAAGTTCATATCAGTGAACTTTGACATTATTCGATCCCTGATTCTGTACCTACCACGAACAAAGCGTCACTTATATATCCTAGTCCCTTAAATATGTAATTAAAAAACTAATATGTAATTAACTAACTCAAATGAGTATGTATTTAATAACTATGTATTCTAGAAAATAAATGATTTAATTTTACTTGATTAAAAAACGCTTTAAAATCGCTAATCCTGATGATCCTGGTAAGGATGATGGGACACATACAAATTATTGCATTGTCATCGGTCCTTGATAAGTGTGCAAAGTTTCAAATTAATCCGTCATTTTTAAAGGGGTGCAAATCACGTTTCGAGATTCTATTACATAGATACATATCAAGCTAATAAAAGCGTGTTACAAATCGTCTCTTTTACAATCTTTTATTTAGTTTCACCTGCCCCGGTGTTTGTAATCAAATCTTACAAATTAAATTTGTCGCACTTCCCGGGGTTCGATTGAGGCTCAAGTTTTGATGACAATACAATATAATGCTGACAGCAGCGGGTTGATTTGATGATGGTGACGGTGGACAACGGCACTCCTCGATAGATAATAGAAGACTGGCAGTGTTTGGGCTCATTTTGATCAGCACACCGTTCCGATCACTACTTTCATAAATGCTTGGTTTTAAAAAGATATTTTTCAATTAAAAACTTTATTTTTATAATTTTTGTGTTTATCTATATCAGGCTCCCTATACAAGACTAAGCAGAATGGTGGTACCAACCCAAAAGGAGGACATTGTCCTAATTATCAGGTTTTTGGGGTCAACCCTGAAATCCCTACCATATTATAAATGTGTAGTTCAAATACCTTCACACATGACTTCTAACTAAGTAGAAGCAATACCAGATATCGGTTTAACTTGCAAAAAAAATCCCGTTTGCGTGATTCAGGTAAAGTGTCGTATTTACCTATAATAGACGCACTTTTCATATTTGTGAAACTACGATCCATTTACACTCATTATTTTAGGAATTATTGAATACCTTATTACGTTTTTAATAATATTATTCGTAAAGTTTAAGCAAATTTACAATTTTTTTGCAAAACATCGTTTCAGTACGCAATCTATTTTCAAACTATGGAACTACAAATCTGACGGCTGTCAGTTTGTTTGTTTGTCCGCGCACATCTTTTAAACTACTAGAAGGATTTCAAAGCAGTTTCCATGAATATGCTTATAAAATACCTGATTGAAACATAGGCTATATTAATTTATGATAATAAATAGTAAAAAAAAATTTTTTTTATAATTATTTATAACGCCATCTAGCTTATTTTATAGTAATGTTGTCGTAATGACAGACTTCTACTCGCAGACATGGTAGGTAGGAAGACTGAAGCGGCTGTTGCCATATAATCTATATGTAAATAAAAATATAGATATTCGCCAAAGAACCAGAGTCACCGACATAGCTATTAAAATCTGCAAGTTGAAGTGGCAATGAGCAGGCCACATCGCTCGAAGAACTGTTAAACGATGGGGAAGTAGGTAAGGTTCTTGAGTGGAGACCGCGAACCGGAAGACGCAGCGTAGGTAGGCCTCCCACTAGATGGACCGACGACATTGTGAGAGTCGCGGGCATCCAGTGGATGCAGATGGCAGGATGTCGTTCAGTGTGGAGGTTAAAGGGGGAGGCCTATGTTCAGCAGTGGACAGACGTCCACTGCTGGCTGGCTGATGATGATGATGAAATAAAAACGAATAGCCGAAATGTATGTACCCGCATAACTTCCGATAGACTGCACCAAATAGTTTTTTTTGTGTTTGTTATTTTCAGGACAGCCAACTGCTTTTGAAGAGATTTTACAGTTTATTATGGCGTAATTTAAAGTACGTTTATTTTTGTATTGACTTCTGACGTGCTAATATACCAAGTCGACGGAGATTAAAATGAATACATTTTTTTGCCAGGATCAAACTTAACACCAATAATAGACACGCAAAGTAGGTGAACTCGCGGCATCTAATCTGTTACTGATCTATGATTAGCAGCTATTTTGGATGTTATGGTGGTGAACGAAAGCGGTTTAGTTGTTGGAAGGGTCGAGGCGCAGAAGGCGGGCAAAAATTATTTAGACATCATTGATTGGCAGTCTTTACGCGGAGTAATGTTAAATAACAGCGATTAATTATAGATACCGCTCCATGCTTCCTACTTACTATTTACTAATAATTCAATAATAACGTTTGTCATGCATGACATTTCGCTTGACTTATACCAATTTTTTTTCCTTATTGGCTCCATGGCTCCACACTTCCAACGTATTTAACCAGTGAAAGTAATATATTATTTGCTTGAAATATATTTGAAACTATGGACATGTCGGGATACCTGTATCGAGTCAGATTAAAACTAGACTAAAATCATACTATGACGATAGTATGACAATACGCATTAAAATGGAGAGTAATAAATCTAAAATCATGTCATATGTGTAGGTATTATCTATAAAATATTCAGTATAAATAATCCGATGGATTTGTGCCTATTTAAAGTTCCGTTCGTGTTCGTTAGTGTAACATTTATATTTGGATATGTCAGTCTAATCGTCCACCCACTAATTACTTTGCGCTACGCGTACGAAGTCGCGGGCATTAGCTAGTCACAAATAAAATATCAGCAGTTCCATACGTTTCGTTGATGTAAATGACATCTATGGAACAACTGTTTTTTTCGCTATTTCAGCCTTGGTCTCGCTATGAACTTCTTTCGGATTAGAGCCACCGTTCCGTGTAACCCTAAATACCAGTTCAAACGAAACAAAATTACCTTAGTAGTTCTTAAAAGTATGAAAGATCCATAAAAAACCCCCAACTCTATTTTTCGGTAGAAATTTTTGACATTGCCGTATAAACCGTACCGTTAATTGTTCCGTTAAATCAAGGATGATTTTAACTTTTCTATATGATCGTTCTTGGTTAAATTCTAATAGGTAAGTTATGTCTATTATGCAGGTAGTCGTAAGTCTCCGTCAAGTGCCATTGTTTTACTAATAATTTTACACAACAAACAACACCGACCGCCAGCCATCCAATATCAAGGGCAGGAAACTAAGTGGATACTCGGCTCGGTTGCTTAGCGACACCACTCCAGCCTCATTGCCCGGGAAAACTTTACGACACTCTTTCAAATAGAACTTTACCTCTTCTCTCTTACGGTACAAATTACTTTGCTTTTCGAAGATATCCGGCTCATTATTTTGCCGCGCAATTCTGAACCATGTCTCGATTAGCGAAGATAGAAACTGCAACAGTTCTTGAAACCTAATCGAGCTTCAACTTCAGCTGCTTCTCTCCAGCGGCATTTTGGGTTGTATTGCTGATGAGGTAAGGTATAATTTGATTGTGTTTGGGTAGTTTCAACACTTGTTGATCATCCGGAACGTGCCGGCAAAATCAGTAAACAGCTGGGACTCGTCCTTTGGATGGAAGTATTGATTGAGTGTGACGGATGTGAGGAGGAAAGTTTGCGGCCTTTTTGGACAGGTGTGGGCGAGAATATTAAGCTACGTACCTTTAAGATAAGCTTCTACAACGTATTCTAATATTTGTATAGTAGGGTAGTTTACAATGTCACTAATTGAGGGCATCACAACTTAAGGACTTAACTCAATGCCTAATTTTCTAACAACTTTGATCCGGAAAAACGGATCAAGTATTCCTTTTAAAAAACCTATTCCTTATTAAAACGTATCCTTTTCTATTTACAAGCAACTTCACGGAAAGTTCAACGAACTATATACACACCATACTTTACTACTACTACTAAATTCATTTCATAATTTCAACCCTTAGAGGCTTCGACCAAAATAAAAGAATGGACGGGGCCCTAACCATTGAACTTGATCAGTAAAAACGAGTCAAAACCGTCGGACATATACTTCAACACCTAATTATAAAAATGTACAGTATATAAATGTTACAAAAAATAGATATCGGTTTTATTTGTGTATTTACACTTCGGTAAAGCATACGAATTCATAATTTTGTCAGATGTTTCGTTATCGCGTAACAATAGACTCGTGTTTCACTTCCTACGGCTAGAGACCGACTGAAACGAAATGAGAGCTGGCGCTCATTTTGTAATCTTCAAAAATGCTCTTCTACTGGGCCCGTCCATTCATTTTATTTTGGTCGAAGCTTAGAGGTGGAATATTTTCTACAAATTTTATGTAACTACCTTTAAGATATAATCCTATTTAATAAAAATATTAATATTCGCCTAACATACTATACAAAAAAAACAAAAAAAAACTGAACCATAGATTTGAAATGTAAAAAAAAAAAAAATTGGGTTTGTGAACTGAACTTCTTTTCTGAGGTCGGTTGTAAATCAGGTGCTACTTATTTTAAAGATAAGACTTTAGTTATGTTCTATATACGAGTAAAAACACGTCGACTTTATAGGGAGGAGGCAAAGTATCAAATTAGATTATCAAAGTAAACTGAAATTTGAAAGGTTTACTAAATAGTTACCTGCACATAGGTAAGTACTTCGTGATACTTCGAAGTTGATACTCAATCTTCTTCTGTATATATAAAATTCAAAGTCCTGACTGAGATATCAACGCACAGCCTAAACCGCTGGTCCTAGAGACATGAAATTTGAAGAGTGTATTCGTTGTGAAGTGTATGCACCCACTAAGAAAGGATTTTTCGAAATTCTACCCCTAAGGGGGTGAAAACGGGTAAAAACCTTAAAATTCGTTTTTGAAGTTACAGATGTGAAAATTGGTATTGGAATAGTAATAATATAGATCTCAATTTTAAAAGTATAAAAAATATATTATATTGCATTTTAGGGGTGGCACTCCTACATATGAATTGGGGAAGAAAATTATTTTTTCACTCCACATACTCGTGTGGGGAAGGTCTTTTAAAATGAAGGTAAGGTTTCATACATCACTTTTTTATAAAGTCTATACTTTGTGAAATATGGCCCGCCAAAGTGGCAAAAAGTTGGTCCGCCCCCCTGCATTTCTAAACTATAAGACATAGAAACGAGTCTTACAATACATATTATTAATAATTAGATTATAAATACAGAAAATTATTTCGAACATTATCTGATGATGGCTTTTTGAGTAACAGCGATAAAACTATAATAAATTCAAAGCGTTATAGCTCATGTTAATACAAACAAGAAAAAAAAAGAGATAACTAGCACTGAGACCCAAAGCATAAAAATATTTAATTAAATTCACCATTCAAACATCTGCCAGGCCGGGATCTAACCAGAAACCTCCTGCTCATAAGGCACATGTGTTAGAACTTAGACTATTTAGCCATACCGGTCGTCAATAGCCAGGATGAAATATTTATATCGTCCTAAAATATAAGTACCTACTTTGCAGAGAAATCGATTATATTTCTCTCAAACAACGCGGGCGAAGCCGCGGGCGGAAGCTAGTATATTATATCTGGTGTTACTCCATGTTCATCACTACTACTTCAGTGTAATGGTGATCCATTGGCGAGCCAGCGAGCCAACGGTGTATAGTATAAAAAGCTTTAAGCGGTTGGCTTAAATGTATAACGGTATAAATTCTATACCGTTATACCAAGGACTAGGAGCTCAAGCAAGCACAAAGGGTTAGTGAGTCAATTTTGACTACGGTGTGGTGGTGATCTACTGGAAGTACTAAGTTTGACTCGTGGGCTCGTTGGCGCACCAGCGGTCAGAAGCTGCAAATTTTGTGAAATAAGTGGGTAGGTAAGTTTTTCTGAAAAACCGAATAAAAAGCTAAAAAAACATATAGGTGGAATTCCGAAGACGACGGCAGACGCCTGACGGCGACGGCATGTGCCGCAGTGGTAGACGGCATTACTTTACATGGCATTACGATTCACTCTTGACTTGAAAACATCCAGATTGTAACTATCGGGGAACACCCATTCAGGTAGCGTTCTAGAAAACATATATTATAATTGAACTAGATAAACTCATCCGCTAGGAGGTATGCAGGGCGTGGGTCGGTCGCTTATTGACCAATGTCGACGATAACGACCGTATAAGGCCTGCGTGTGCGCATAATGCATATCGAGTTACATAGTGCATGAATCAAACCTACTCTCTACAGATGAACATACACCTGAGTACATGTAGAATACTCGTATATAGTTTTTATATACTTTACCGTTAGACTGGAATACGCTGCCTGAATGCGTGTACGTATCCCGATGGTGACAATTTAGGTGTCTTCTAATCACGACTGAATTAGTTTTTTCTAGATAAGCGTGCTCCATTATAGATCGCATCATCACTTAACATAAGGCAAGGTGGAGATCAATCGCAAAACTATTATTAACATTCAAATGATTTTTCCTGATTTTATACTACAGGAAACTGAAAAGAAAATAACGGAAAAAATAAGGTTTACAGGTTTCAGTTTACACAGGGTTACACTTTAAACGATGATACCTAGTAAGCCAAAAAGAAGCCACACAAAATTATGAAAAACTTTATAACTTTCTTTTTCAATTAAATCGCAAGAAAGTAGACTATAATGATGAATACAGTGACCTCCTTACAGCTTAGTATTACCTTTCCGTGCAATCCTGTAGAGGAAGTACTTATTAAATCAAGTACAAATAGGCGATTACGTAATTTTAGATTATGTTGAGAAAGATCTCTGAGAAAATCAGATAATTTTTCCATACTCGTTTCCTGTAATGGGATGGCCCATTACAGGAAACGGGTATGAAAAAAGTGGCTTCTTCTAAGTCATGGCAAATTATAAGTCGCTGAGTGACCCAGTTAGTTTAGTTAGATGATTAGTAACATATATGAAGAAGTAGAAGTAGCGTTCTGAGTAGCGTTGAGCTGTTATGGGCAAGCGTGAAGAGCCATCAGGCGAGCGACTTCGCTCGTCTCGTCACCCAGTATCATAAATATATATATATATATATATGCAGAGATCTGTTCCATATAATCCGTAACTAAGCTATTATCCCAAGGGGTCAAATCAAAGACTTCCTATAACTAGACATTTAATGCAGGGCGAACATGTTCAGACACTTCATCAGTTGACATTACTACTGATATAAAAACACGCCCACTGATTCACTGAACCTCACGTCATTTTCGACCAATACCGTAGGTACGCCATCACTATGCTTTGTTTACATTTTGAACTGACGTTGAATGGGCCAATTAGCATTTAGTAACCCCTCACCCCGCCCCTCAGGTATTTGACTGAATTATTTCCATTAAAAATAATCGTAACTACAAGTCTGGGCTACGTAGTAGGTATACCTAGTCTGTGGGTCAAATAGACAAAAGCTTAGAGGTGGAAATGGAAATTTTTAAATTCCACTCACTGCTAATCTCATACCTTGCTCAGTCAAAATTGTTAGCAAAGATAGTCAACCATTCAAACATGCAAATGTTGCTCTATAAGTACCTATAATGCGGAGTCCACCCAAACAGAGTTTCACGTAAATAACACGTGAAGCTATTATCCATTAATTAGCGTTAATTTCTGAATTATATCCAAACCAACTGCAACCAGACGTCAGGCGCGTTTTATAACGCCATAACAGAACATCGTTAAAAGCGAAAACATTAGGCACAGGGTTGTAACCAGGGTGTGCGATATGGGCACATTCTCTTTTTTAAAAGTTTGTTTCACTGAGGGCCATGATGACCGACATGCCTGTTTCTATTCATGTAAGTCAGCCAGTATAGCCAGGATAGTGCTCCTCATATGGTGGTGTAGTGACTCTTAATCTTAATTATTATGGTTTAAGACGACTTGAATATTAGATATTCTTATAGTTGTGTTTAATACCAAAAAATTACAAATATACTTTTTGATAAACTGGGGCGTGTCAATAAGTCAATATATTACGTCTCACATTTTAGTAAAAATTTGATGCACAAATTATTTGTCGTGGAGAAGCCCGAAAAAATATTTTAATAACAGACGCACTTGAGTTATTTTCAAAATAGGTATCAATTTCATCAAATCAAGGAGGCTTGATGTTGATAAAAATTAAATACATTTTCTTTAGTCTTCAACGATCTGCTGGGCGAGATATAGGGTGATTGGGGGTCCAAAGTAACCAAAATCATGAGAGGTCAATCTTAACGGACTGATAAATAAACATTGTAAGCTAGTGTAGTATATATATTTATAAAATTTGTTATTTTTATTGTAACTATTATAATATTGTAGTCTCATTGGCACAAGTCACTGTACTCTTTGTTTTGTAAAGTTCTAGTGATGAAATGAATGTGACAATAAGATTTAGAGTTTTTATTCAATTGAAAGCGTGCCAAACTGGTTGTAAAATGTAAGTATAGGTACAAGAAACTCGTACTTTCTCAAATAATACAAAATAATTTCAACCAAACAAAAATCTCTGATCTTGGGTTTTTAACTATAATTTTTGACATCCTTAATATTTGTTTTGTTTCGTGTCAGCTCGTGACCACGGCCATTGTAACATGGTCGAAACGTCGAGCGAAAGGTATCTATTTTTACCTATATTTAATAGTGCGCGATAAGTCCCGATAAATATGAAAACATGTGTTCGAACCGCGAAAGTTTAAAAGTTACTATACTTAATATTGTAGATACCACCAATTAAACCTAGTATAATCAATGAATTTTATGTACCAGTACATATAGATCGAGTGAGTATAATATACGTTTTCATAATTTAAGTCAAGTCAATAAGTTTAATCAACATTTTATTTGTATATTATTTCTGCCTCAGATACAGTACAGTCGATATTTTTATGTCTGCGTCACGCACCCCAAAGAGAGTCCTAAGTACATCCCTGTTGGAACGTGAACAGTAGGATAAACTGTGGGGCTTGCGGTGCAACGGACGGAAGAAATAACACGCCCTAAAACAAACATTGGTTTCGCATTATTGCCGTGCTCTGATGAAATTGAGTGCTTACCAACGATTTAATTCAGAATAAATGATTAAATACGTGGATGTGACCTTACTATACATTATACTGCCTTAACCGACAATAAGTACATAAATTAACAACGCCCAACTCTAAATGCGGGCCCGAATAAGTGCAGTTAGTAAAATCACGCGACCGCAAACCGTATCAGTTCAATTTTGTCTCCTATAATCTTCGATCAAAAAATTTCGAAGCCTATGATAAATAAGTAACTAGTGTAGGTAGGTAATGTATTTTTTTAGTAGGTATATGGGGGGGGGGGGGGGGGGTACGTATAATGTATCATTACAAATTAATAAGGTAATTTTTTGAAAGAAAAAAAAACCGACTTTATTGCTAGCCCTACAACTTAAACTAAAACTGAAACAAACCAAAACATCATCAGTGTATTTTTTTGTTGGTTTTTATTGTTTTTTTCAAAAAGGGCTGAATCATTTTCTGTAAAATTTATATCAGACCACCTTTGAAGTACGACCTACCAAACAAAAAATAATCATCAAAATCATAATGTCAGATGACCGTGTGTGCAATAATGTCCCAGATATTTATTTTTTATTTATTTATTTTATAATTGGCGGAGTTATCGCGTAACAAACATTACCGCCGAATTGAGAACCTCCTCCTTTTATGAAGTCGGTTAAAAAACGTCAAACTAACATTCACTATCGGCATAGAAACTTGGCATAGTTTGAATATTTTAGTAGTCTTGAAGTTTCAAAATGAATTTTACTAGCAGAAACAACAGTTCTTGAGATTTTCGGTTAAAAAGTGATTTTAATTGCGTAAAATTTAGCACTCCGCACCATTTGGCCAGGCCACTAAATGTCCTTTCGAAACCCTTTGTCCTCAGAGTTTGTTGTTAAAACCTCATAAAGCTTCGTTCATATCCAACAACGTAACATCCGAAGCGAACATAGAAATAGATATTTATACATCGTTGCTGCGGTAATCAGTTGACGTTGGGTCTCTATGTGTCTTTTATCGCATTTATAACGGGGAAGTTCTGAAGAACTGTTCGTTCTGATGCCGGCATCGCAGTTTTATCATCGCACCAGCCGCCATCGATCGTTCAACGTTCATCCACATATCATAGATCGTTGGAAATCGCACACTGTGCGTTTTACGAGTTTTTTTTTGCCTTACACCTGCAATTTGTGGAATGAGCTCCCTCCTGCGGCATTTCTGAGTAGCTTCAATATGGGGTTCTTCAAAAGGGCTGTTAATAGAGTCTTTAAAGGTCGGCAATGTATCTGTAATGCCCCTGGTGTTACAGGTATCTATAGGCGACGGTGATTGCTTAATTTTCGAACAGGTAAATAGATTTTCATATAGGTATCAAAATTTAACGAAATTATATCTAAATTGGTACAACCATTTTGGAGCTACGATGCCAGATACAAAATTACAGATGCACAGACATACGCTATACTTATAACACCTCTCCTTTTACGTCGGTGGTAAAATGGCTTATTATGTGGTCCTTCGACAACGATGGTTCGGCTACGAAAGCACGTAGAGTGATCATTGTCGATTTTTCGAACGACAAAGATGCCCTTGAATGAACACATAAGGCTTTATTGATTTGTAATGTAGGGGTTTGTAGTATGCGCGCAGATTGTATATCGATGTTCGAGAATGTCTGTACGACCAACATTTATCAACTCCCTAATTTCTGAACGAAGCTGACTGCTATCCGTAGAAAATGTAGCTGGAGCTATTTGGCCAACCTCACAGATCTGAGTTGGTCTGTACGAAGCTTTACAACGCGCTGGCGAGCCAAGACGAACGTCGAGAAAAACAAATGCAATGCGGCCGGCGCGCCGGAGTAAACAAACTTGTGTTACCGTCAATGAGTAAGGAGGCAGATGGCTCGTTCAGTTTGAGGTAGAGAAAAATTTCCTACGACATTTATTGTAATCTTATTTTCGTTTTGATGGTTCCTTGAGTTAGGCACATGAGTGTCACACCAGTAATTAGCGACAGACATGAAAATCCACAATAAGATCAGTGTGTGAATCTCAGTGTGCGAATTTTGGAGCATGCATGGGCGCACGCCATAACGCGTAAAAATATAAAAATCACACTTATATGCGAAAGTTTGTATGTAAGTGAGTAATGTTTGTCCACATTCAACTTTGTAACAGTTTAACGGATTTAAATGAATTTAGTTTGTAGATAGTTTATACCTTGGATCAACACTTAAACTATTCATCACGAACATACCTCACGTTAGGATAGAAACCTATCTTACCGCGATCACGGTAAAACCGCGAGGCGCTGCCAGTAGGTCTATAGTAACTAATTGAGTTATGTCCTAAAACTGCAACCAAAACCACCAGAGGATGAGCAGCAGCGTCCTATTTAGTACACGGCGAATGTACTGTGATTCACACGCCACCTTCCAAGCGTAGGGGTTATGGTAACAGAGGTCCCTCTCTAAGAGGGAGGTCTTTGTTCAGCAGTGTACGTTTAGTGACTGATGATGATGATGATGACTAATTGAGTTTGTTTGCCAATAATTCTATGTTATTGTAATAACATGATACTTGGAATTGACTTCCTGTAATGGTGATAATTGGTTCAGTTATATGATAACGATACGTGATACGTTCAATAGGTCAACAAATATATTGCCTTTTGTAATGAAACTAGCGTTCGATATACAGACGGACAGACGCGAAAATAGACTTTATTTTATACTATGTAGAGAAGAGATAAATGATGTTTATGTCTACCATAATATTAGGTAATGTTTGGATATCAAATTACTCGCCTAGAGCCTCTGTATTGTTTGCTCTCTGTCGACACGTGAGCCAAGCACGCGCGGAGGGCGGGCGGCGACGGAGAGGCACGCCCGTATATGGCTTGCGCTTGCTCATGATTGTGTTAGCTACTATAGCTGCGCATTACGGTTTCACCTGTCATCTTACTTGAAGAAACCTTACAATTTTCCGGGAAAATTATATTACTATTAGAAAATATTCCTACCTCACACTGTTAATTTAATTTAATACATTTTTAACATAATACATTTTTAACATAAATATGTTGCAGTATAAGAGTAGGTCGATTTGTTTTAGTATTAGTGAGCCATTAAAGTGTCGTTAGCTTTCTTAACTTCATTTACAAGTCCATAACAGATAAATAAGGCAACCTAGCAGCAGACGTACAGCCATGAAAAATGTAGAACTTCAAACACTTAAAATTCACTTTTCAATTTATCACGGTGAGTGTACGCTGGGCGCCGGCCGTTGTCGGGCGCACGCGACGCTCCGCCCACTCACACCAGTGTGTGTTACTTATTACATGTACAACATACATGTATGGGCTACCTATGTGTGCGTGTTATATGACGCCATTCCGTCTTTCACACTCGCCCGCTCACTCAGAAGTCGACTGAAATCTGAGACGCTTCCTGTTTTTCATGATTTTCATACGTTGTTGCAGCCAGTCTGCAGTAGCTGTAGTACAATGCAAGATCATTTCAAATGTAAAAGATTTATAATACTAAACATGTATTAATTGATAATCGACTTTCTTCTATTCACTTAATCATTAAAGCTTCTTGAAGTATTTCCAAAGTAGCGCGGTACGTAGTGAAAACTCTACAATATTGAAATGTAAACACGCAGCGTTTTACGCGAACGTAGCAAATTTTCACGAACAGTGTGAGATCACAGTTTTGTAGAAAATTATTTACAAAACTGTGCATTTTCTATTTATCTATTCAATTTCCTACGTAAGTATTTGGTACTCACATTAAACCAAGCAGAGGACCTTGAAGGCTAATTCCACTGCAACTTTATTTAATTTTCTACTTATGATATGGTAAGAGAGAGATCTGCCGAAAAGAGTGATAAATAAGAATGTGGATGATGATGAGTATCTATGATTGACTCATTGGCAATTATTGCCACATAACTCATTGACACTCACTTGAGTCGTACGTGATAGTTTTTGCCAAAACTTCTCGGTAGTTGCTAGCCGAAAATGAGGTCAAGAATCTCTGGGAGATCATTTGTCAGACTTTGGTAGACACTGAATGTCAATATACTACTTGCTTGTATAATTAGTATGATTTCTGGTTAACTGTTAACTAAATAATACATTATTATTATTTACAGCCTGTTACGTTCCACTTTTGAGCAAAGGCTGTCTTATCCTTCTTCCACTATATACGGTTTATAGCTTTATCAGTCCAGTTACTGCAAAAAAAGACCTGCTCATCCTGCCATCTACACCTGGGCCTGCCAGATGGTCTAGCAACCTTTATACGGTATGTTTTCCGAAAAGGAACAGATGTGCTCGGCCTAGTACTCCTTCAGTTCCACGGGGTTTTAAACAACGATAACTAATAAATATTTCGGAATAATCATCATTCCTAATTTTTTGTCTATCATGTTTCCATTGCTGGGACTCAGGCCTTCTCTCAGAGTGAGAGAGGATGTGCCCTAATAAATCATGCTGGCCCAGTGCATGTTGGCGAACGAATATCATATGTCCTTGAAACTTTCTTTTTGAGATTCCGGACGTACCGGTTCACTCACGATGTTTTTTATCTTTAGCGTTGCATCGAAACTGCACATTATTTATTCAGGTACTAAATAAGTCATTGGTGCAGGGCCAAAGGTCGAACGAGGTGCTGTCAAAATGTAATGTCTAAATGTGGGTATTCGCTATGGACTCCAAGACGGTTAGACCGATTTTGATATCTGTCACTGGCAGATAGCTGATGTATAAGGAGTAATCCATGCGGTTGAAACCGCGGGGTGCGGCTAGTGTGTAAGTGTGTGTGACTTGTGGCTTTACAAACGCCCAGCATTTTCCGGTTGCGGAAAGATTTGGGGGAACTTAAAAAATAGTCGCGGTTGTCGCGCGTCCACCACAAGCTTTTCCCGACACGCGCCATAAAAAGCGATAAAATAAACCTAATTAGTGCGCGTTGGTTCTAGTAGGAAGACGGCAGCCGGGATATAGGTCGGGCTGCTGGCGCCGGTCCAGCGTTAGTCACCCGGTGTGTGGCCAACGATGACGCGCGATAAAGGTTACGTCTGAGATGCGGCTTTGGACAACAGAGCTCAGATTCCAGGAGAACTACTTGCAAGACAAATGTAAGTTCAGCTACATCTGGCATCTGCATATTTATATTGTGAAATATCTGACATTTCCTAAAAGCCAAAGTGATATAGCTTAGCGTATTCGGAAGCTAAATTGGTTTTAGGCCGGTTATATTTAGTAAGGTTTACCCGCAATTTTCCAGTATTTTCGCATTTTCTGGGGGATAAAGTACCCTATGTCCGCCCCTATGATGTACGCTATCATTGTGGAAACTTTCATAAATATTGGCCTAGTTATTTAGTCGTGAAAAGCGATCAAACAGACAGAGAGACATAGTTACTTTTGCTTTTATAATATTAGTACAGATAAGTAAGCTTAATTATGCTGAATTATGTTTACGTTTGTAATTATGTAATTATTTTTTTCGCTCAATATTGCATGCTGTCTTAACATTGAATTATTTTGACACTAGTTCTATATTTGTTTGTGTTAAACTTTTTGATAATTAATGGATGTACACAGTGTAGGTGAACTTAAATCAATAAATAAGTAAGCTGAAGTGACAGTGGGCCGGTCTGTCGCATAACTGATAACAGTTGGGGTAGATGTTTTCTAGAGTGGAAACCACGAATCGGCAAACGTAGCGTAGGACGCCCTGAGACTCGTTGGAGTGACGATATACGTAACGCAACTGACAGTAGCGGAAAAAGAAAAACCGAAAATCGATTAAGTGGCGTGGCTTGGGAGAAGTTAATATTCAGTAGAAAACCCTTAATAATCATTCAGTACTACAAATCATCCCCATAACTAATATGTGGGCTCAGTTGTTTATCATCAAATTTTGAAAGCCGAATGTAGTCTCTAGGACAAGTTCCAGACTTAGACCACCTGTCCCTTAACCCATTAAGATAGGCTGAATATGATGAATGAGGTTTGGACAACAATGGGTAAGAGTAAGCAAAGTTTTAAAGTACACCTGGTTACAGAAAGAACTAGTGGATATACAAGTACCTACAGCTAAATACTTTTTTATACTTTTGTTTGATACCATAACAGGATTAATGATTACCATAATGATTGCAATGAATAGAATATACTTTAAGCCCTAACTACAAGCAGGTCTTATACTTAATGGATTCATAGCTATCATGAAACTCCATTAGAGCTTATTGTTCAATTTCTATGCTCCATTATCATCGCGATTGTACATTATGTGAATGAATATAAAAAAATATAAAAAAATTAGAGACTTTCTGTTTATAATATCCGCAAAAAGTCATAATGCAGACATTTTCCACATTTTCATAAATTACCAATGACTTCCGTACTTATAGCTTCAATAAACTAATATAATGTAAACACCAAAACCAAGAACAACTTTGTTGCAATTTGAACGTCAAACTTATGTCCGATCCGAGGCTGCGATTCAGATGGCGCAGGCTCGAATCCTGAAAGTCGTTTTTTTTATTATTGTCTATTATATTTAAAAAAAAATCCTAAAGTGTGGAACAAATTGCAAATCAAAAAATCAATAATCAAATAAAAAAGAAACATATTTTTCTTTTGCTGCTAACTATTTGGAAAATATTTCAATATTGGGTATTGCATATTGTATTGTCACCAGAACTAAAATCATATGTAAAATTGCAGCAAATTAGGAACAACTGGTTCTAATTAAGCTTACAAGATTTTACCTAAACAAAACTTCTATCAAAATTTTTTGCTTTGAAATAGTTCAAGGGTCGGAGAATGACGACGGCTACTTTTTCGCCTGGAAAAAATTGTGGTGAGAGATCGTCAATGCGGCTGAAACCGCAGGCTGTAGTTACTCAACTAATAATTTCTATCAAAATTACTAATTCATTGAATCAAGCATTAATTTGCGGAAGTACATTCAAAACAGTTTTTTAGATATGTCGACGTCATTCATATAAACAGTTTTGAATAATAATAACTAGTTATATAGTTAACGAACTTAGATCTCACGACCCCTATATCTTCGCAACCCCTCGACTTATTTTACCCATATTCGAACTTAATAATTGTATTGAATTGAGCTACTTGCTTACAAATATACAAACAACGTTGAAACGCCAACTTGCCCACTTGCCCAATTGGAATTTGTGACCCATTTTCGCTCGGTCAATTATTTCAACTACTTCGACAAGGTATTAAATGAATGTTAGTGTATTTTTCCAGGTTTGTTAATGAGGCCACTGAATCAAATCCCTGCGGTTCATCTCTCATCACCAAATGAATTGTTTCCACGAGTGATGCGGTAAATATTTACCACGTGGCTTTTACCGCTGATTAATTCATTTTAGGAAATCGCGCCACCTATACGAAGGCCATTGCGTAGCTCTCTGGTCATTAATTCGTTTTGATGACACAAAAAGTTCCGGTTCTGTGTCATGTACTTATATATGATATAGGTAATATATATAGGTACCTACCTACAACACCAATTAGTAACGTACTATAGAATTTCTCAAGGCGCCTGGTTGATGCGTCGTATGACCAAAATGCATGCGTTTATATAGCTCAACGTATACGGTGCGGGGGCATTTCCATTCTGCATGGTAATGCCGCCAGCATACTGGGTATATGCTGATACTTGGTAGTGGGCTTGAGTATTTTGATTATCTTTACACCTTCAAAAGGACTGCACTGTGGTAATTCAATTGTTTTTTGTTGATCGAGCGAAGAAAAGTCGCAGTTTCTAATAGGACAAGTCGGCGCTATGTATGTTAGTTTGTTTGTGTATCTTTGATCTTATCTTTGTGAAATTTTGTAGGTAATTCGAAGTCAAATTGGTCTTATAGGCCTAGGGGTGATAAGGTATAGGGGTCGAAAGGTTTCGTTTGAGGTGAACTACTAGTATAATTAAAAAGTAAAGAACGTAAGTAAATACACATCAAGGTTTTAAATGGCTTGGTTTAGGTGTTCAAAACACTTAATACGGTAGCAAAAGGCAGCTATGATTAATGTTAGAGAAATAAACGTAGGATTCTGATGAATTGTTTTTAACAGGAGATGCAGCGTAGGTAGGCCTCCCACTAGATAAACCGACGACATTGTGAGAGACGCGGGCATTCAGTGGATGCAGATGGCAGGATGTCGTTCAGTGTGGAGGTTAAAGGGGGAGGCATATGTTCAGCAGTGGACCTCTTCTGGCTGATGATGATGTTGAATTGTTTTTCATTAAAAAAATTGGCATTGTAAGTGCCAAGGAGACCATGAAATTCTATGACAACGCAACTAACAAGTTTTAAGAACAAAACGATTTGTAAGTAGGAATCTATTTGAAGTTTTCACACAGATTATGGATATACTAATAAATCAGCATTGCAAGTCATAATATTATGAAGGTTTTAATTATGAACGTTTGCCACACATGAATCCGATGATGATGTCATATCTTTAAAGTATTCTGGTGACACAATTCACTGTCCCAGCTTCACCTCAAGACTTTACTGATTTATAACATTACATTAATGAAAAACGAGCATTTAACGATTGTACTTCTTTTCAAAATAACCTCGGGGTGGAATCTCCGTTTTCATGTTTTTGCATTATAAACTGTTTAATGTCGTCTACGAATTATTTTAATTTCTTTTTCCATTTTACTTGACGCTCTGTCGTCATTAGAACGTGGGTTGACCAGTTACATAGCAGTATAATCAGGATATTTTTTTATAGAGCAGGTTCATAAATATCTTTATAATTATTTCTTGACTCCTACATTACATTTATTTATTTGTTTGGTTAATTATTTGGTTTTAGTATTATATAATACAATTTATATTAATATTATTATTTTTGACAGATTTTAAATGTATTACTATTGACTAAATTATGTCTTTGACGTGGCAGTATGTATAATATTATAATAAGTAATTAACATATGCAATTATTAATTTTTTTTTTTTTTTTATATGTACGAAATTTTAAATAAAATATTGTTTTTAGGATTTTTTTATAAAAAAATCGTGATTGTTTGAGGTAAAAATGTACGAGTTATTTATATATAATATATAATACTCAATGCATTATGAGTTTGTTGCGCTAGCTGTGGAGACCCTGGGCCCGTTGTCGTCCGACACAAAAAAAAACAAGAATATTTTGACTAGGTTGGTCCTCGCCTCGAGAGATCCTAGAGCTGGCACATACTTTACACAAAAGTTAAGTATTATACAGCGGGGATTTTCTGCCAGTATTCTAGGAACCCTGCCTGCCTGGTGATCTCAACGGCGTTTTTGTTTTGTAGTACATATTTGTATATTTATATCTCTTGATATGACAATCTTTTAGTTTAGTCGTATTTTATACCTTAATAAAATAATGTTAATAGTTAATCAATATATTTTATTTAATCAAAAACAAACCGAAATTGTTGGCTCGTTTTTGTCGGAACTCTCACTGGCAGATAGCTGATGTTATAAGGAGTAATCACCGTTATACCCACATTTTACATACCTACTTAAAAATAAAAAATGCCAGTCTCTTTCGTATATTATCAATATTTTTAAAGAAAAAAAAAAAAAACATTAGACAAGTATAAAAAAACCGATTGGGCATTATCTTAAGAATCATTTTGCAAATAGTAGATATATAGCAATTTTTGTGTTGATATTTCATAGGCTGGAGTAGATCGAAAAAAGTAAAAAATAATAATTGTTGATCCCTTCTGCCTTATAAACATATAAAGTACAAAAATATACCTACTCAGCGAATTTTTATCTTTTAAATTGTTGAAAATGTATAAAAGAGATACATTTAGCCGGCGAGCGCAGCCTTAATTAATGTTCTAATACAGTTGAAATGCCTATACGAGCTTCTTTCGAGATAATGGTTATTTTACCGACACATAACGTTCATTGTACACGTAAGCTATTAAGATTGGACTGTCCTATAAAACAGGAATTGATGGTCGCTCTAAACTAAGACGCCCACAAAGCTACACTTGGCAAAGGAAACATAAATATTGCTGAAAGAGTCATAGGTGTGTCAGATCTGTCGTTGATGGGATTTTTATGAAAATAAACTTTTTATGCGCAACTTGAGGTTAACCACAGCACGAGGTATTTACGTAATGTTTGCTGAAAAGGAAGAAAGCTAGACACTGTGAAACGTATTATAAACTCACTTGTGCTCGCGACTTTGCCTGCGCATTTTGACCCGCCGGACTATCATGCACACCGCGACAAAATTTTGTTGACTCTTTTTATCGTGCCAAAGCGAGACAGTCGTATATGAAACCGTAGGCACCTTGTCACGTTCTCGCTCGACAAAGTAACGACAAGATTTTGTCGCGATGTGCATGCCTGCACGACAGAGCAAAGCCTATGTCACCCTGGAATAGTGAAGCTTTCGATCTGTGAAATGGTTTTCAGAATTGGTTTTTCAGTTTTGATTATACCCTACAAATACAACAAGTCACAAGTTTGTAAGTATCATTAGTGTTGATTGTGGAAAAGACGCAATTCTCTGCTTTTATTAGAAGATTTTATTGCCATTAACTTGCCTTGTAAGTATGGGTTAAATGTTGCAACTGAATTTCAACTGAATCCCCAACTGCGTCTTCCGGTTTGTGGTCTCCACTCAAGAACCTTTCTTCCCCAACGGTTATCAGTTCTTCGAGCGATGTGGCCTGACCATTGCCACCTCAACTTACAGATAGGCCATAGGCGTAGGTAGGCCTCCCACTAGATGGACCGACGACATTGTGAGAGTCGCGGGCATCCAGTGGATGCAGATGGCAGGATGTCGTTCAGTGTGGAGATTAAAGGGGGAGGCCTATGTTCAGCAGTGGACGTCTTCTGGCTGATGATGATGATGATGAAACTGAGTGAACTGAAATTTTGCATAATACTCGTTTAGTTTGGATGACAATACATGGTTAGTTAAAAACGTCATTCCAAATCTAATATGACGGGCTCCCATTATATGGCAGACGATGCAGTAATTTTTTTATGCACCCCCCATAATATGGATATCAAAAGAAAAGATTTGATGAGAAAAAATAAAAAATTACGTCATACTAAATTCAATATGGTGGACGCCCAAAATGGCGGATAAAGTTTTCTTATCTACCATCATGATAAATGGGTATTAAATGAAAGGGTTTGCTGAAAAGAATACGAGAAGCTTGTTGTATAAAAGCAAAAAAAAAAAAACATTATTATCTTGCATTATCTTTTTCCAGCGTGTAAGATCATGTTTAATTTGGTTTTTAATCTTAAAAATTGTGTGCAGAATTTTGCAGTTCTTAAAAAACTATCTTTATCGATTTATTACGTTAATTAATAAAACGATTAAAGTATCTGTAAAAGCATTAAAAACCAATTATTTCTAAAGCTTTTTTCAAGATTAATATTTCATTGCTTTCCCTCGAGAAAGTGACTAAAGAAATGATTCTTCATCATTGCCTGAGGATATTAAATGTTGAAATTAATCTTCTTTTTTGACATTCATTTCCTTTGTGATGTGAAAAATTTACTAACTTTTTAACTTTTTCGGAATACACGTCGTTGAATTTTGACTCAAGATACAGGGTTGATATAAAATTTAAAAAGATTAAACAATCCATTTAAATAACGAACCCCGAAATACAGGTTTGACCTAGTTTGGGGTCCACAGCTCTTTTGTTTTTTTACCCGAATATTTCAACATATAGACTTAAAATAAGAAAGATTTTTCTTTAGTTCTTTTGATTCTTTTGATGCAAATCAAATTTAAGATATAACTTGGTTCTTTGACCTAGTGAGCACATTTGTTACTAGCGCATAAATGCTTTTGCAATTTGACATAAGTAATATACCTACAGTCGAGTGGTAAAGTTTGTTGTTTATCAGCGTATGGACGTAACGCAAGATCGGCACGCCGACATTTGGCTAGACGTCGATTCGAGGTCATCGTCTCTTCTCACGTACTGTTCGAACCAGATATTACTAATCGTCAGCACTATGTTTTAAATGTCTATCGGGAATTATCACATATTTAGGTAAGAATAGGTTCTCTAAACTCAACGTTTCAACCATGTTACAATGACCGTGGTCACGAGCTGGAAAAAACTGCGGGTGAATCCGGCGAGAAGGGCGGGTGTTCTTCTGCCCTCACTTGATCTCGAATAATTATCAATATAAAAAACCAACTTCATAAAAATGTTAGAAATGGACCAAATTAAAATGTGACCAAAGGGGAAGCACCAGCTTTCAAATAAAAAAAATATCATAAAAATCGGTTCACCCAGTCGAAAGTTCTGAGGTAACAAACATTAAAAAAACAGTTGAATCGATAACCTCCTCTTTTTAGGAAGTCGGTTAAAATAGCAGTGTTGTCACTTCAACATACTACACTGATTGTATCAATAGATGTGTGTGGGTGTGTGCGTGGTGTATTATTTAATTCTCAGTTCTAATTTCCAGGGAAAAAAACAGAATAATTACCATTTTCGTAAACATGTTCAACCTCGATGTCTCTTGAAGATTGACTTTGAGATTATTAGGACAACATGAAGCCTGTTTGTGTTTTGGCCTTAAAATTAAACAGAAATTTAATGTAAATTTAAGTCAACGATATCGTCACTATTGTGTGTCTAACCAGGCAGATACAGATACCCAGCAGTGGGATAGGGAAGGCTTTGAAATATGATGATGTTGATGATGACCAACATTGAAAAGCGTTATCGCTATTCGATGAGATATTTCCCCTATTCTTATCCACTATTGACAAAACTAATTAATTGTTACTGCACAAGGTCTCGTTCACAGCCATTCTGGTGCTGTAGAAACGTCATTCAATTAGCGGGCTGGTGGTCTGCTGTGTGGTCACTTCAGAAATGCGTTACTTATATCTTAATTTTCCGCACAAACTGTACAACACGCACGCACACATCTTCAACTTTCAGTGTTGGCTCGGCGCCAAGCCTCCTGCTTATCTGCGATGCGTTCTTATTATTCAGATTATCATTTTGAAACACTAATAACACGGTAATGCATACAGGTACTTCAAAAGATTAGGCAGTATAATTTGGTGATTTGAAACTAGCGACAAAACAATAATATATTTTTTTAATCAGAATATGTTTTCATTTTCAACATAATTCATTATAATAAGTAATAACGAATAGTTCTGAATAATGAAAGCGCTTTTAAAAAAGAGGCGTAGCGAATTATATGGTTATAGCGTAGCACCCTCTACGAAGACGCTACGATTTGATCTACGTAGAAGAAACGTAAATATTTTTATTTGTGACTATCTATATTGTAACATACGCAAAAATATACATGCCAGTCAATTTTTTTTAATCTTAGATGCCTCTAGTTAAAATTAAGTGTCATAGAAAAAACAAGAGGTTTTCTTGGGAAAAAATATTAGAAACCATTTAACTAACTAACAACTAGCTATTGGACAGAGTGATTTAATTTTTATTGCTGATAAAATTATTATCTTAGGATACCTATTAATTTTATTCCACAATCATTATCCCCCGTAACGCGTGTTAACACTCACTGAGAATAAAGAATAATATTATTTTTCCATAAATCTTAGCGACGTCAGCAAGTGACCTGTTGCTTTGGCGTCACGCCAAATAGCCGCTAGTGATGCGCCTCTGTGCTAGATTATGTCACGTTTCGACAAAAAGACTACACAAATTATATTAAACTGTTAATTTTTTATAACTGTGGTAATTAATAACTAGTGTTTTTCAATCTGAGTATTTTATAAATATTACGTTGTAAATATCGTTTGCACAAAAATATTTACATGATGTTTTTGATTAAAAGCAGCTTAAAAGCTTAATGCTTATATCTAACATTGTAAAAACTGAATAAAAACATTTTATTTTACTGAAGTATAAATCTGCTACAGTCTCACGTTCGAAAACCTAGCACATCTAGCGATATTGATCAAAATTCAAGGCTTTTATTCAGCTTTTTACAATATGATTACAACCATTTGTGTGTTTGTGCACCTATCAAAGTAAATAAATACTTGTATCGGACTTAGCAATACAATAACTCTTTATTAAAAACCACAAAAACAAGGATAACATTATACGTTACAGTAATTATCTAGGCTTTTAACAGGCGGCCTTATCGCTTAAAGCGATCTCTTCCAGGCAACCGTGCACGGAAAGGAATTACATTAACAAAAAATAGTGGCCTTAACTAAAAATACATAAGTAAATGACTGCCCCGGTGGCTCAGTTGGTAGTGAACCTAACTTCTGTGCTTGGGGGCGTGGGTTTGATTCCCATCTAGGACAAACATTTGTGTGATGAACATTTGTGTTTGTTCTATGTCTGGGTGTTAATATATATAAAAGTATGTATTTAAAAATATATATGTGTGTATATCAGTCTCTGGCAGCCATATTACAAGCTTTGCTTAGTTTGGGGTCAGATGACCGTGTGTGCAAAAATGTCCCAGATATTTATTTATTTATTTAATGCAAAAACAACAAACAATCAATCTACAAATAAATACAACATATAAATATATATACATAATATAACCATCATACTATATACTTACAAATACATAAAATTAATAATCTACATAAACATTAATGTTGTCAAAGATACATACACATAATATAATACATAATTGTATTGCAATGTTAACTAAAAATAAAATTTTGATATTACCTAAAGATAAGATTATCTTCAGGCGTACGCGGAAACAGACTTTAGTCTGCGTATATTTTTATTTGTGATCTCTTAGAACATAACACATATTGAAGTGAAAACTTCTTTAGGCATTGAGCACTTTTTGGGAGAACAAAAATCACGGAACTTGCGTCATCGTCACGCTGTACCGTGTATTTAAAATAGCGCCATCTCTTGTAGAATAGGTGAATTATTACTAAAGTTTTCACTTCTGACGAGCAGTCCTATGACTGTTTTTTTTTATAGATAACACATGACTTCCAACCTTTCAACTTCGAATTCTTTTCAATATGGTGGATGACTGGTAGAAAATGCTAAGCATTAAGGACTCCATTTGTACGTTATAACAACACAGACATATAACTGTTGTCTGCGCAAGCTATTAGTGTCACGCTCTCATCAATAAGAGACGTGTCATTACGCTCACTATTTTACTTAAAATTGTATCGAATAACTCTGTTATTTCCACGTATTGTCATGAGATGGCAGTGAGCGCGACCTGTTGTCCTGGCGTCACGCCAACACTTGTTTACGGCGTGCCAGTTGTTACATGCCGTTCGGGTGCTAAATAACGTCACTCTTTTTTGCTATATAAGTCAGTGTGAAAATTGTGTACTATGCAAAATTTTATTGATCAAAAACATCTGGTAATTGATCTTTAAATCACATTTGTAGTCTATACGTAAAAAACGTAGAGATAAATAAAATCTGTAATAGCGAGATTGAAAAAAAAAACTCACAGGGCGTCATAAAATAAGCAGCTAAACACGTTTTAGGATTTATGTCTGTTTGTTTGTTTGTCCACGCACATCTCCTAAACCACTGGACGGATTTAATTATGTGGTTTTCACGAATATGCTTAGCTATGACCAGATTGAAGTATAGGCTATGTTATTTTGCGCAAGGGCCGGATTAAGGGAGGAAAAAAAGGGTTGTACGTTCATATGAAAATCTACGCGGGCAACAGCAGTAGTTTTGAATATATATCCAGGATTACACGGAAACGATGGTGGCCGGGCGGTATCATATGTGCTTTACTATCTGACGGCACCCGGTTCGATCCTCGGCCCGCACCAATGACTTATTTAGTACTTAAATAAATTATGTTCAGTTTCGATTCTGTTGCTCAACGGAATGAGCGCTTTACATCTCATGCAACCGGTTCGATCTTTGGCCCTGCACAAATGAATTATTTGGTACATAAATAAATTATATGCCGAGCGATGGAATCGCTCAAAAATGGTGAAGGAAAGACATCGTGAGGAAACCGGTATGTCCAAGAACCACAAAAGTTCAAAGACGTATGGACATTCACCAATATGCACTGCGCCAGGATGGTGTATTAGGGCCCATCCTCTCTCTCTGAGAGAAGGCCACTTTCCCAGCAGAACATGATAGGCTGATAATGATGAAATTATATTACACGGAAAGGTCCATATACCTATCATTATGAACAACTTTAGGTACTGTACCACCCTACAGGGACCAACTCGGAATTCGCAAAAAATCTCTACTGTTTCATAGAAACCACAAAATGTATAGAGCAACTGATATTTATTCATGATTTTAGGATTGATTCTTTAGTGAAAGTATAACGGACCCCTTTCGGCTAAGTACATCTTTTCTGCGTAACCTCGTATATTCAGAAGAATTTGCAGTTGTAAATTATAAAAATGTGTTTGTGCTTAAGACCACACGAAAGAAGTGAAAATTTCATCAAGATTGACTACATCTCTCTCGCTCCCTTAGTCGACTCAAGACGACTTTAACCGAACAAGCGTTACATACCCTACATCACAGATATACACTACATAGCCGAGCATGACGGCTCGAGTAACATGTAATATTCACAAAATAAAGTGCTTAGCGCATCGAAAGAAGTTTTCACTTAAAAAATTAAGAATTTAAAACAGTTTTACATAAGTTTATATGTTGTTTGAATTTTGATCGACCAAGTTATCTGTGAAGCTGGCCTAATGATACAATTAAATATTTTCTACGGAACTGTCAGATTTGTTCACAAAGTATACGATGCTGGCTCCTTCGTTAAACTCGACAGATGAGTTGGTCACGCTGTCCAATAACGCATACCTAATGTTGTTCCATGGCTCGCTCTAGTTCTAACCTTTCACAAGCACGCATGGCTCACGCGCACGTCTGACGCATATCGAAGATGCGCGACTCGATTTTTTTCCACTGTGATCGAGAGTTGGCTGCGTGCCAAATACGCCGCCTGGCACGCAGCCAAGCAGCCAAATCACCCCGTGAGGGGTTAACCGGTGTTCGGCGGTCGAAGCGAAAGTGAACTCGCGGACAAAACGTATTCACTTAGTATTACTCAGCTGTATCATAAAATTCTCATAGCGTATTGCTCGCTGCGTATCGTTTTTTATAGATCAGCGCAGTTAACAAGTAGGTCCCAAATTTTAAGCAAGCAGCTACACAAGTCTGCCAGACAGCAACTCCATTGATTGTAAATAATATTTTCAAATGATCGCTATCGTATTGGCAAGCTAATAACATTTCAATAAAAGAAAACAAATTACATACTTTTGACGAATCCAACGATCTCAAACTCAATGGGGTTGCGTCGTTTTATTACAGAGTTCATTTTTATCAGTTCTGTTCCATTTCATTATAATATTGCATTGTCATCCGATTTACATATGCATACAAAATTTCAGCTGTATCGGAAACCGGAGAGTGAATCAAATTTAACTTTTTTAAATTTGACTACAGACAGACAGACACCGGGACAGGTGAAACTAAATAAAAGCTTCTAAAAAGGTAAAACATTTGATAGATGCATTATTGGCTAATACAAGGAGTGAGCTACCAAACTATTTATCTACACTATCAAAATTACGAAAAAGTCTAGTATCAAATAATAATATACGGAAGTTCGGGCAGAAGACTATGTTTTTGAATGAACCAAAGGTTGGTCATTATCGTAGCACTACTGGCTTTCTATTGGCCACTCAGGATAAATTTATATATACACTTATACATTGAACTGTAAGAGTAACGGTCTTTTTGGATAAGGTGTTTTGTATTGTTTGTAACTAGTTGACCTGACAGATGTTGTCATGTCCAAATTCAAATAAATTTATTTGAGAGATCTTGAATTCAAACATAAGTCCCATAGAATAAAATAAAGGAAAACTTACCCAAGATATTTTCCAAGTTCTCGGGAAACTTTTCAAATTTTTCTTTAACAAAAAATATATATATGCCAAATCTGTCAAGCTCTTCTCTGGCCATGCGTTGACCTACGAACAAGATTTAACTTTGTCCAAGCGTTTATTTATTTATTTGCCGGTTAGGTGCGAGTCGAACTCGCGCACTGAAGGTTCTGCATCCAAAAAAATGTTTTCTTTAATTCAGTTCGTGATTTTAATCGCGCGCCTGCCTCGCACTCGGCCCGTGTTTATTACTTATTGTTTTACTATATTAAGTGTGTACTATAATCATGCCAAGGTTGACGCCTGTACGTATTACCGTTTGTATTATTATACCGTTCGTATTACTTGTGCAAACACAAATATACGTTTAGAAAATACTTTACCAGTATTTTTTTGCTTTTTATTTCATTATTATTTTTTTGTTGATCCGCCGTAACATTACATATTCTGTGAAAATTTCAACTAGTTATCTATTACATATTACACGTTGAAAAGTCACAGTCGTAAAAATGTAGGACTCATTTATACGGTACGGAACCCTAAATATCAAAGATAATTCTATCATCGAACTCTAATATTTGTACATTTGATTGTGGTGTGGAGTGACCAGTAATTAGTCTTAATCAAAGAGTAGGGTTACCGTTTCAAAATGGGGTGATGCCTAAGGTGTCTAAAAAAAGCCTATTATTAAGAAAAATGCCTGTCGTAAAAAACGCAGCTAAATAATAAATAACTAAATAAACCTTATTTAATAAATCAATGTAGTGATTAACTTACCTAATAATAACTATAACAATGGTATTTTTGTTATGAAAATATTTTTCCAAAGAATCTATTAGAAACATATTTTCGCAATTAGCTATATAGGCATTTGCGTGAAATTCCAAAACTCTGGTCTCAGATCAAAGTCGGTTGCACTGATGATGTCTGCCAAATGGGACAAATGCATGTGATATGGTAACATTACACAGCCGACACACCGAGTAATGATAAAAACAAAACAAGATTACAAAATTTAAAGCACCTTTCTAAAACCACTCGCAGCTCTCTGCCCAGCTCCACCCACAGATACAAGGCACATGTGGTCGAAAAGTTACCGTGTTACGCTCCTTGAACCATAAGAGGGTAGGCACAAACAAGCTCAATTCAATTAGGTGTAATTCAAATAAGTTGAGAGATAATCAGAGTTAACTCGAAGTTTTGGGATTGCCTTTACAAGTTGTTTAATTTTGGCGAAGTTTTGTATAGAAGGGCTAAATATAAATTAGATCTGCGAAGGGTTGTCAAAGTTCAGATCAATGAACGTGTAGTGTAAATAAACTTAAGAGCCCTCTCAAATTTTTTGACGAATAATAAGTGTCAATAAAAAAAGACTTCATAATAAAATTCAGAACTGGACCAAATTGAAATGGGACCACACGGGAAGCACCAGATTTCAAATAAAAAAATAATCATCAAAATCGGTTACCCCAGTCGAAAGTTCTGAGGTAAAAAACATAAAAAAGACGAATTGATAACCTCCTCCTTTTTGGAAGTTGATTAAAAATGAAGCAATGGTGGTCGAAAGATTAAACACTCATAATGACACACCCTGCATATAGATAGGTTTGCGTTTTCCACTTCGACTACCACCAATACCACCTTACTAAACCAAACTTCTATACGAAATATTCAAATCCGTTACGGAGTTAATCATGGGCATAACAAACACTTGCCGCTTGGGGTTGAGACATTGGGCCCTTCGGGGCAGGAGAGCATCCGACTTAAATAAATATCAATATAAAAAACCGACTTCAAAAAAATGTCAGAACTGGACCGAATTGAAACCACACGGGAAGCACCAGAAAGAAAATAAAAAAATTAAAAATCGTTAATCGTTTCAAATAATAAAAAAAAGAATCATCAAATCAAATCAAAATCAAAATCGGAACGAAGTCGGTAACGCATAAGCATTGCCATTCAGCATGGTAATGCCGTTAGCATGCTGGGTACGCTGCCAACTGGTGGGCAAGAGCATTTGGGTTGTCTTTAGACCTTCAATGGTCTATAAGCAGTCGAACTGATTTTGTAGTGTTAATGTTATCTTATATTTTGTTTAATTAATAAAGGCACTTGCCCGTTAAAAAAAAAAACACAGCGATCATAGGACTGCACGTCAGAAGTGAAAAGTTTAAGTAGTAATTTACCTATTCTACGAGAGATGGCGCTGTTTCAAAATACACGGTACAGCGTTGTGTTTTATGTATTCTGTGACAGCGTGACGATGCCGCGAGTTCCATGATTTTTAAGCACCCAAAAACTGCTCGATGCGCCTAAAGAAGCTTTTACTTCAAAAACACACACTTTTGCATTAATAATACGTGTGTGATGGTATTTCATTCATTGTCGTTCATTGTCGAATTAAATTTTTTCCAGTCGACGCAGAATTGCCTCTCTCTCACTGACTCACCAGCTCCGTCACAATCGAGTCGCAGCTGCCAAAGGATCTCGTCTTACTTTGCGCACGGCGGCGCACGTGTTGCTTGCCATTTACCATCAGAAGTGGTATAAATTAACAGATTAAGGCATGCGAAAATGAGTATTGAGTCTACGTGGAATAGTGTGGTTTTTGCTGTGTAAACATATTTGTGGATTTGTTGTAGCGAAGTATTTCACAGATATAAGTACTATATGAATTTTGGTTTAAAATAATAAAGATAACTGTGTAACAGAAACCATTTGGTTACTCGTTTAAATTGATTGTCTTAACATAACATAAATACTGGCCTTTTTCTGGTTAAACTATAAACCTATAATTATAAGCATTGCCATTTAGCGTGGCGATACCGCTAGCTTGTTGGGTACGCTGCCAAGTGGTAACGGGCTTGAGCATGTAGATAGTCTTGGGAGTTTTGGAAACAAAACAAAAACACATAATTTCACCTCGTTAAATCACTTGTCTACGAACACTTAATAAAATAATAATCCACCATTATTATCTACACAATTACACTGGATAATACAGCTCCGTATCAGAAGGACAATCAAGCAAAAAGCCTTACGGACTCTGCTATAGTCCTTTTTCTGAATTTAGAACATCTCAATTTTCAAATGCTTTTTCTTGTACATTTGCCAGTGTCAAGTATTGTGTTTTTTTCTCGTTAAATTAAATATCGTCAAACAAATTATAGACACAGTCATAGTCAAGCAAATTAAGTCACGGTCAAGGTCAAGCCATGTCCTAGTAAAGTGGTGAAGACCTTAATAGAGGCTTCTGTAGAGTTTTGGAAACATCACGAAAATACATGTACCTCATTATATCACTTGCCTACACTCGAGCACGTTCACGAACATTTAGTGAACAATAGTCTACTATTATTATACATTAACACGCGAAATAACACGGTTTAGGAAAATAATTCAATGAGGTGACATGTTTTAATCCCGTTGGCGCCAAAAAAATGTCATAATTCAATAGGATGTTCATTGTTTTTGACAGCTTGGCAGATATGCAAAGAAATCCGATGTGTCGCAAGTAGGTAGTAGATCTGTGGTCGCAAGGATATCCTAGGTTATGGTACTCTATGGCATGTCCTATCTATGGAGCGTCCTTGCTCTATGATAAGTCGAATGAAGTCTCAGCTTCATTTGTCGCCCTCCCATGATATTTACGAGCGGTGTGCGCGGCGCAGCTGTTGCCCTCACAGCTGTCGATGCAAGTAGAAACATAATATAATAGCTATATAGTAAATTGAAATTCTGGTATCTACATAATGTATTTTACGTGAGTCAGTACATAGGTATAAATTTGTACATACTACGCACCTTTAACTATTTCTTTTTGAAGATGCCTTGCCACATTTTTTCTATCAGTTATAAACACACAAGTATACCTACACTAGCTATAGTCCGCGACTTTGTATGCGTGGACTTTCATATAAACGTTTTTGCTTCCTTTATGCGGTCCTTTCGTAAAATCGTTTCTAGGCGGACCTCTGCACCCCTGAATACTCGCCAAATTTCAGTTTCATTTCAATAAATTCGTGATGAGTCAGTCAGTGAATAATTGCGTGGTATTTTTAACCGACTTAACAAAAGGAGGAAGTTCTTAATTTGGTGAAATAAAAAAAACTCTGAACTCAGTTATTTATGAACCGATTTGGTGAATTCTTTTCCATAAGAATTGGTGCCATAGCAGTTTCATCAAAATCAGATCAGTAGTTTGGTTTTTAGTGAGAGTGAGACCTCCTTTAGGCTTACTTCTTACAGTCTATATACGTAGCCCTGTATAGACTACTAGCTCTACAAACTTACGTTTAATAAAACTAGCCAAGAGCGTGTCAAGAGATGCATATGGTAGAGTTCCGTAGCCAAGGCACATTCCTAAACATTTATATATATTTTTCTGAGATTACAGCTATCCCTAATAAGCCAAATCATGTTTTTCAATTTTAAAATTGAGATCTATTCCAAAACTAATATTGTGCAATGTTTCATGCACTTATTTTAATAAATATTTAGAAAGTTAGTAGGTTGTAAATAATTAAGATGGATGGACGGACGGATGGACAGAACGAACTTATAAAGGTTCCTTGTTCATACTAAGGTTCCTACGGAACCAGAAAATCTTAAACAAAGTGATCGGTTTTCATTTAATTTTTGGGCTGCAGTAGAGCTGTTAGAGAAATATTGGACCGAGTAAAAATGACCTGAATCAGGCTACAAATCAACCTAACTAAAATTACTCGTGTTAGTGAAAAGGTGTTTAAAAAAAACTCCGACATAAAAACGGTAACTTTGACTGAAAAAATGAACCTAAAATACTAGAAGACAATGACGAAAACTTCGCTCAATTAGTCAAGACAACTCATGTTACGATTTCAGTGAATTGTTGGCAATGCACCACACTCATCATTGTAGATTGTCTTGAACTTTGGACAATGTCTTCAAGAAGATAGACAGAATACGTTAGTTTTACGAGCGTTATTAGGTGATCACTACTGCGTTTGAGCCAAAATAATATGTAAGCTCACTGGGCAAAATTACGTTTTTTTCTGCTGTACCTACTCTACGATTTGGACATGATTTTAGCAAGTTTTTATTAAAATTATTTTTGTCTTTTTGTCTATTAGGTACAAAGTAAAATTATAAGTCTCTATTACTTTACTGGAATTTGTCTTGGACTAGACCGTGACTTACCGTGCTTAAATTTTACTTGTTCGACGATATCTTTTACTAATATTTTTATTCTTTCCTCTCTAGTGAATTTTGGCCACGCACGTTTTGTGTATTCGCCAGTGTCAAGTATTTTTAAGTTAAGATTTTCAAGTTTTATTAGATATCATTAAAGTCAAACAAAGTAAGCCATAGTCAAGTCAAAGCCATGCAGTAAAGTGATGTAAGTTTCACTAGATGCTACTATTGAGTTTTGGAAACAACACGAAAAGTACATGTTTTATCTTTCGGTTTTGTGAGGCCAGTTTTTTAAACATGCATGATCCAAATGCTGAAAACGCAATAAAATCAACAGATCATAGTATTATCAACCAACACACCCAAAGAAAAACAACAATGATTACTCAGGAATCTTGGAAATCTCCAGCGCAGCTCTACGGGAGGTGGCTATATTTAGCGGCGCCCGCGCCGACGCGTGCTCGCAGGGCTGTGTGCGTGAGCCCCTGGCCACGTATGGACGCCTGGTACTGTATGTTACCACCTGGGGATCACTGAACTTGCTCGTGGTTTTATTGGCTGTGTTGTAGGGGTTTGAAATCGGACGACGGCAGTGGTATGCTTTTCTGAAAGTTAATAACGCGATGAAAAATTTAAAACTTTTTGACGTTTTTGCGTTTTAACCAAATTCCAGAGAGATGATTCCCAAATCGTTTATTTGTTTTCTATACACCCATTTATCATATAATAAATGTGACACCATTTATTACAGTAATAACATTAGAAATGCAAAAGTTTGTAAGTGTGTACATGTGTATCTTTCTTCCATTCCACTCCACAACGGCTGAACGGATTAGAATGAATTCTGATATGTTATACTCTGGATACACACATGATCATTATATAGGTTATTTATCCTGGCAAATGAAGGATTTCTGAAGGATAGCAGGTAAAGCAGTAATGTAATACAGTCGTGGGAATGATGAACGCGACTCCAAAAGTTTGCGACTTGCATCATAGTCACAAAAGCCAGGGATAAAACACCCTGCCGGCTTCCTTATCCTTCCTGAGATATATAAAATCGGAATGAATAAGTTATCTTCTAAATTTGCGCACTCCATCTTTGATAACATCCAACGGACGAGTTGTTCGTCAAACACGGATGCAGACGTTAAAAAATATGGAGCGGTCTCCCTGAAAATTTCGAAGATCGCCAACATTGAACAAACCAATATCTCGCACTGAGCTACTAAGTTCATCTTAATTTAATTATTTTATATAATAGTCTAATTCACCAGGTTTTCCATTTAGAAAGATCTTCAACGTCCTCATAAAATGTCAAATAATAAAAATCCATTAATCAGTTCCGCTGTCTGCAACATTCCCTGACGCATCCACTCACCGTTGGTCCATAAAAAAGTTTTAAGATCTGCTTATTTTTTTATCGAAGTTCTTATGATTCACAAAGAATTAAGCCATTATTTTTATTTAAAGTCGTCGGTTTGAGCAGTGTTGCCTCATCTAAAAGAATTGGCTCTTGATATCACTTGACAGATCAGCTAAAACTTAACAACACTCATCTCTCTTCAGTCTCAAGTATACCAGTTGGTTCTTTTTAAGTATTAGGTACCTACATACTACATAATAATTTAGGTAAATTTATACTTGTACAAGAGCTTCTATAAAACTTTGCTTACGAATAAAGTTATACGTGCATTTGTGGAAGGAAAGTATAAAACATGTAAAAACATATGGAGATTTTTATTCTTAATATATGGCAACATCGTATAAAGAGGTGATTAACAAAGCTTTCGCTCGGTGTCTGGATGACATGTGTGGACATTAGGTACCTACAGGATGTGATGATCGGATGGAACCGAGCTGAATCATGATTCTAAGTAGGTACTTATAGGTAGGTAGATAACTTTTTTGAATGCCGATGTTCTGAAAGTCACTGAAAATATATTCTTTGTGTACTGGCTTCGTTTTTTTTTGATCGAAGTGTATTTGGATGTAGAGTAAGTAGACAGATAAGGTATTTCTTAATGAATTCAATCGCTATTATTTGCCATGTGGCTTTACTTAAAACTGCTGTCAACTTCCCGCTGATGGAAAACGTCACGCGCAAAAATGAGATAGAGCAAATTTAAATAAATTGACGTTATTAAGTAAGATTGTAAGCAGTTTGATGCATGATTACTTAAAATGATAACAGAATAGGTGTCTTCAATATTTAATTATTTAACTAGGAAAAAGCCAAAAGCTTCTTCAACATTTTGTTTTGTTCGGTATACTTCCAATCTCATTATCACCAAGTCAGGATCTGATGATGGGATCCAAGGGAAATCAAGGCCAACCCTCAAGTTTTATAGGCATTTATTACGTTTTTCATATGTTTTTGAAGTTGGTTTTTAATGTGATTCACTTGTTAACATAATAATGCTAAAACACATAAGTTTTTTAACCTACGAATGGGATATCTTAACCTAACCTACGAAAGGGATATCTTAGAATTAAAAAACTTACAGAACCTAAGTAACTCACAAGCTTTTATCTAAGCTATATATGCTAAGACTCGTTAAAAATACAGTTCGTCGTTTTAAAAATACAGATTATAAAACGAATATACCATAGATTTACAAAAAACTTATGAAAAATCTAACTGAGATATACCATCAAACTAAACGTCATGAATTGTATTTAACGGCCCACATAAACTGTCACCAGTAGAAAAACACACACAAAGTTATGTCTGTTTACACAACACAGAGCAGGACATGAAATCTCTACAATAAACGCGTCATTAACACCATCAGCATCGTGATGGCACGTGTGAGGTGACCACGAAGGGGGATTTGGTAAGTATCCATAATATCTACTTACTGTAGTTAGGTCTTTTTGGGGAAATGGGCTTGAGCATTTGGATTGCCTCTAGACCATCGACGGTCTATGGGTAATCACTAGTTTTACACTATCACGGTTGTTCGCGTTCTTTCTCATTTGATACTCCATAATTCAGAGCCCTAATATTTTTGTGTTCGATGTTTGTTTTTTTTTGAGATTTTTTTAAATTTAATAGCGTG
Organism: Agriopis leucophaearia; assembly: GCA_949125355.1. Lineage (NCBI taxonomy): Eukaryota > Metazoa > Arthropoda > Insecta > Lepidoptera > Geometridae > Agriopis > Agriopis leucophaearia. Next base: position 4,491,778 of record OX421262.1, read on the forward strand.
AGCCATTTTTTTTTGTTTATTCATCCAAATTACACGTATCGTTACAGGAATTTCCTAATTCAATAGCGTGCGCCAAACTTACAATATAAGCCATGATTTTAAAATTAATAAAAGTTATATCAAAGTTTTCATTTATGATGAAGGAGACTGCCAGCGAGAGGTCTCCTGGATATTAAAAATAACCTTGTAGACAAAAGGAAACAAGCTGAGTTTCGTTGTGGTACATTTAAAAGTATACGAGACAATTTTGGAGATAATTTTTAGAACCATCTGTTGTATTATCTGAAATCAGGAGAAAGGTTCTTAATTTTGTCCAAATTTTGTTTAATTTTTTATGTCAGACTGATTACTCCGCCGTCGGAGAACCAATTTATGCGATTATTTTTTTATTATATAAAGGAAGCTCTCTAAGTAGTCCTACAAAAGTTTCATTGACTTCGGCATAGTGTTTTTTTTATAATACGAGTAATTTTGTTCGAGCACCTATCAATTTTGAAGGCGGTTTTTATTTTGTTAATAATAAATGAAAAATGTTTATTTAATTTTCAGAAGTTATTTTCTTCATTGAAATGTTAGGATGAAGTCCTTTTTTAAACTGAGTTTTTAAATCGGATTCAGACTGAAAATGTTCATTAGAGTGTTCTCATCTTGCACCCTCATATTACAAAGAATGAAACAAAAAATCAAAGAAAAATCATGCGTCGCGTCTACACAATTCACTCAAGGCGCGGGGCGGGCGGCGCGGGGCAGGGCGGGCGCCGCCCAAAATAGCTCGCACGTGCCGTCAGCCGCGGCTGCCCACGCGCCGACAAGATGGCCGCCGTGTGAGAGTGTGCGTGCACTGATGCAAGCGATAGCCTCTCATATATACACAGCTACATAGTTTATGCGTAAGCGCAACGGAGCAAGCAACGCCTTTATGTGCTGGGTATGGATAATTGATTCGGTATATTTATCGAACGCAGTCCAAGCTAATACCATTTGGATGGAAAATGGGCCGTATCTTCGAATCAAAAACTGTGAGAGCCTTATTAGGGATTGGTAATCAATACTGAAACACTTGAAGAAATAGTTAATGGGCAGATGAAAAGAATAAAATATGTAATCATATCTCAATCGATTTTTTGTTCTATACTCGTTGGCAATGTTACGTACGTTAATAATTCGTTTTCTTATTTGAGACATGAAATATAAGGTCGGGGAAAAAGTTTCTTCGTATTTTTTAAACAAATTCAAGACATATTTTTTTCAAGTTTAATTACATTTAATTATAATATATATGTGCCATTTTGTTCGATAACTTGTTGCCATCTTGTAGGTAGTGACATGATCCCGTTGCTGTAGAATTTTTGGGACTTCTGATCAAAAAAATGCAACAAGTAGTTTTGACAGTCCTCTCTTGATGTTAATCTAACACTACCCAAAGAATTCTGAAGAGATCGAAACAGGTGGAAATCTGAGGGTGCAAGGTGTGGGCTATATGGTGGATGCATTAACACTTCCCAACCAAGCTCTCTAAATTTTTGCTGAGTGGCCAAAGATGTGTGCGGTCTGGCGTTATCATGATGAAAGACCACACTCTTTCTGTTGATCAATTCCGGCCGTTTTTTCTCAATTTCTTGTTTGAGTCTCATATGCTGTTGGCAGTAGAGATCCGAATCGATGGTTTTGCCCGGCGGTAAAAGCTCATAATGAACGATGCCCTGCCAATCCCACCATACACACAACATCACCTTATTACGTGTTAATCCGGGTTTCGCTACAGTCTGTGGTGCTTCACTGCCCTTTGACCATGATCTTTTGCGCACATTCTTGTCGTAGGTGATCCATTTTTCATCACCAGTGATCAATCTTTTCAAAAACGGTTCGGTTTCGTTACGTTTCAATAGAGAATCGCAAATGAGTACACGATTCATTTGGTTTCTTTCAGTGAGCTCGTGTGGCACCCAAATATCGAGTTTTTTGTATACCCAGTTTTTTTCAAATGGGTCAAAACTGTTTTGTGGTCAATCCCCAGTTCTTCAGCTACGTCGTAACTACTAATATGCCGATCTTGGTCCACTTTTTCAGAAATGGCATCGACTTAATCCATAACAGGGCGACCAGAGCGAGCTGCATCTTTGACATCAAAATTCCCGGACTGAAAACGCTTGAACCAACATTGTGCTACTCTTGATGACACTGCATTAGGTCCATAAACGTCACAAATTTTATTCGCGGCTTGTGTCGCATTTTTCCCTTTTTTGTTATAAAATTTCACAATATATCGAATTTGTTCGTTAGATTCACTCATTTTATCGAACAAAAAAACAATTGAAAAATGGCGGGAAATTGCTTTTTACGTTTGGTATTCCTTTTTTAAAATGTCATCTTTTTAATGGTATCAAAACCAGCCAGATACAAACAGTACAACGGATAAGATTTTTACTACAACTTTATACATACAAAATACGAAAAGACTTTTTCCCCGACCTATTATATTGACTACAATATTGCACATATAAATTCTGATCGTATTATACAAAAAAAAAAAAAAAAAAAACAGAAAACTCCCATAGAAAAATGTCAATAACATTCAACCAAGTGTATGGTATATAAAAGCAGTTTTTTATTCGCGATCCGGTTTGTCCCAAGTAAAAGTTGCTTTTATAATTATGAGTAGGTACAATGATAATATCCTTGAATATGTCCGTCGCACGATGCACGGTATAATGCTTTTTATCCTGTAAAATAAATAAATAAATAAATATCTGAGACATTTTTGCACACACGGTCGTCTGACCCCAAACTAAAATGTACGGTTCCTAAGTCAATCTTGTAAAAAATAACTGTAACTTGTCAAAGTCTCCACTTCAGAACTACGGCCATAAGTAATGGAGCAACATCCATCAGAACCAAGCAAAGCGAACAAAACAAACCCATACAAAATGCACCAGCCAACTCTCGAACGATCAAATGTCTGCCGGTAGAAATCCTGAAGCCGACACTTGCTTCGAGCCGACGTCGTGCACTCGCGAATCGATGAATAAATGATAAATGCTAGTCCGCTTCTTGTACTTCGTCTAAGGCAGAAGTTACGAATAGAATGAATACGACTTGACATTATGTATTTTAACACGCTTATATAAGTGTATAAGCTTCACTTACATCATGTTCCCACTGCTGGGATACAGGCCTTGCTATCGGAGAGAGAGGATGAGCCCTAATCCACCATGCTGGCCCAGTGCATTTGCTGAATGTCATGTCTTTGAATTTTCAAGGTTATCTTGGATATACCGGTTTCCTGACGATGTTTACCTCCACCGTTTTTTAGCGATGATTTCGAAACAAACAGCTTCACTTGGAACTATGTAATCAAATCTATAGGAAGACGATTTCTACTAACTTCTGTCGTATCGATTTGAAGCAAGCAAGTGTATGTAATCCAGGACACAATACAATAATTGGTACCATCGAACAGATCTGATTATGAAGCCCGGTGGTAGATAGTGGAACTCTTCAATGAATAGTAAGCTCTCGTGTTTAGGGTCATTTGGTTTATTTTAACTAGCTGCACCCCGCAGTTTCACCTGCGTGGTGATGAAAATCGGTGATGATGATGGTGTTCAATGTGTTAATCCAGGATATAAGCAATGTATATTCCAAATTTCATCCAAACCCATCCAGCCGTTTTTGCGTGATTGAGTAACTAACATCCATCCAAACTTTCACATATATGATATTAATGGGATTAGGCCTATACCAAGAGCTCAACTATCCACCTCCGTGTACAACGATTACTCCGATATTTTTTAAACTATTTACGTGGTTCTTATTTATTATGTAACGGGAGTTCTCGAAATGGTCCCTCTAAAATTTCATTAACTTTAGCTTAGTAGTTTTTTATTCAGCTCGAATAGTATGAATAACTAATTGTACCCGCGAAATCGTCCGCAATTTCTTAAGAAAAAAATTGCCTATGTCCGTCCTCATAATACATACAATTATCTCGCAAAATTTTATCGAGATCGGTTAAGCCGTTTAGCCGTGATTATATAGCAAACAGACAGACGGACAGAGTTACTTTCGCATTTATAATATTAGTGTGGATTTTGTAGAGCGACGTGTTTAATTGCTAATAACAATAACTTTGTTCGAGCGCTTCCTAATTTTGAAGTAAGCTTCTCGAGGACCATGAAAAAAATTATTTAGATAGATTTACCTTACTATAGTACAAAGCTGCAAGGCAATAGCATAGAAATGCTGAAGATGATGGTGAAATACGAAAGTAAAAATCCAAAAATTCCCAATGACAATTTCGTAACTTCACGGTTAAAGTGATTGAAACGTAACCGTAGCGTGCGGGAACATTTTCTTTAGTTACTAACGACGTTTTTAAAGGGGTGAAAATCACGTTCAAAGATTCCGTTACACAGATGCATCCAAGCTAATAAAAGCTTGTTAATTAGACGCTTCATTAGAGCTTATCAGTATTTTGTGATATTAGGTTCATTTTTATCCGACTTCAAAAAAGAGGTTTTTAATCCATGTTATGCCATATTTTTGCCGAATGTGAAGTTATAAAAACTATTTCTTTCAAATCGAATAATGCCATATCTAGAGCTTGATTCCATATAAATTTGAAGAACATTGGAGAATGGAGGATCATGTAAATTCATATTTAACCGGCTTTAATAAAGGAGGACGTTTCTATGTTCCTTGTATTTTTTTATTATTTTATGTTATAATATAAAAAAAAAACACACTTTTGTTCGGTATGGTACCCATACTTCCAATTTGGTCCCATTTTCACCAAGTATCTGATGAAAATTTGAGGTTTGCCTCAAATTGAAAATTTTAAAATTGGAGATTTGGAAATTTATAAAATTTGCGGGTTGCCTTCGATTTCCCTGGAAATTCCGCAAATTTTAGAGGCACAATACGTTTTTCATATATTTTTGAAGTCGGTTTTTAATGTTATTCACTTGTTTAAAATATATTTTTATGTTCTTATGCGAAATTGGCAACAAAGAAAATATTTATATATATATACTAGCGACGCACCCCGGCTTCGCACGGGTGTAAGCTCGGCCTTCGGCCTCGCTACTATGACCCGTTCCAGGAACACAAAATTTCATCAAAATCGGTCTAGCCGTTTAAACCTTCCCTGGACTACGACAAACATTTCAAAACCAAAATCAGCTAAATCGGCCCAGCTGTTCTCGAGTTTTAGCGAGACTAACGAACAGCAATTGATTTTTATATATATATGCCTATTTATGTAGGTGCATATATATATATATATATATATATATGCACCTACATAAATAGGTACCTAAATAAATGGTATGCTTTCACTTGTATAAAATCACTGTTGCAATCTCCCTCGCCATATGAAAGAATTAACATAGTTTTCTGACCGCTTCGCCTCGATCTTTGGCATTTTATTATCATAGTCCAGCTCCTGGACGAGCGCCAGGTTTTATTTATAGAACACATTTCAAGGACCGCACAGTCAAAACTTCAAAACGTATTGATTGTATTTTTCATATATTCACATACTAGCGATTATACAAATTCATAAGTGAATTTACGACTATACATGATTTTAGGGTTTCGTGCTCAAAGGGCGTAACGGGACCATATTACTAAGCCTACGCTGTCTGTCTATGGCGAAGATAGCAAGTTGAAGTTTTCACAGAATATGAAATATCACGGCGGATTAACTAAGAAATAATAATATAGGCAAAAAGTAAAAACTAAAGGGTTTCCCCATACACATACATCAAACGTATTTTTTACGTATTTTTATGTTTGCTCTAATGTAGAAACGGTAATACGTACTACATACGGTAAGCTTCAAATTTGGCATGATTATATAGTACACACTCTAAAGTATAACAACTAATGATATATAATGGCCAAGTGCGAGTCGGTGACAAATTTCTGTTCACTACCAAGTTAAGCAACGTCGGGCGCGGCCGGCAGTTGGATGGGTGACCGCCTGGACGTATTTGTGTATTATGTATTCTGTGGCGTGATGTTGTCTTTTTGCTTTACTTTCTGTATTTTGTGGTGGCACGGAACCTTCAGTGCGCGTGCCTGACTCTCACTTGATCAGTTTATTATACTCAACTCGCATGCTCAATCTCACTAATAATATATAAATGTCAAAATTTGTGTGTAAGTGTATATTTTTGTACTTATTTAAGAAATTTAATCGAGAACTTTATTCACGCAAAAAATATATAAATATTTTTTGCGTGAAAAAAGTTCTCGAAAGATAATTATCAATACAAAAAACTGACTTCATAAAAATGACAGAACTGGACCAAATTGAAATGGGACCACTAGGGAAGTACCAGCTTTCAAATAAAAAACGCATCATCAAAATCGGTTCACCCAGTCGAAACTTCTGGGCCAACAAACATAAAAACAGAAGGAAAAAAAAACAATCCAAGTCATAACCTCCTCCTTTTTGGAAGTCGGTTAAAAAAGTAATATCATTAAAAAAACTAAGATCAAAATCAAAGATACACAAACCAGGTCTAAAATATAATTACCGAATTGTCCAAGAAACCAAAGAAACTCAAAAGATCAAAGACATAACATTCACTAACATGCACTAGTATGATGGATTAGGTTAGGTTAGGTTAGGTTAACCATCCTCTCTCCCTGAGAGAAGGACCGTGTTCCAGCAGTGGGAACATGATAGACTAATAATGACTAAACTAAAATATAAAACTAAACAAATCTTACTAATCAATCTTATTTTTCAAACTTTAAATAAATAAAATAAAAACAATCAACTAATTTATGATAACAGAATAAAGTACGTATTGAGAAAAACAAATTAAATCCTAACTTTTATTTTATTAATATATTTTATTAAATTTTATAATCTAATTGCTACTGGTATGTACTTTGTTTCTCATCTTGAAATGGAGTTAATTTATCTAACTGTTTATTTATTGCATAAGCATTGCCAGGGTGGTAATACTGCCAGCATGCTGGGTACGCTGCTAACTGATAGTGGGCATTTGGATTGTCTTTAGACTTTCAACGGTATATGGGCAGTCTTAACTGTTTTTGTACTAAAGTTAAATGATTATTTACGGGATATTTACCGTGGTAAGGTTGTGGAAGGAAATAATCATTTAACTTTAGTGAACAACCGTGATAGTCTAAAACAGTGTTTTTGTACTGTTAGTGTTAGCTTGTATTTTTTTAAATTAATTAAGGCACTTTTCTTTAAAAATAAAAATTATATGTATTAAATTATTTTAATTTAATTATAATGTAATTTAGTGATTGAGCATTTAGTAATTGCACTGTTTTCTTTATAAAGAGAGTTAATTATATGATCTTATTCATGATGAATGGATACGCGTTATTATCACGCTTCTATGTATATATAAGGCAATGTGTGTATGTATGTTTGTTCCCTATGGACTTCGAAATGACTGGACCGTTTTTCACTGGACTCATTTGACGGAATTTTCACTGCCAGATAGCTGATGTAATAAGGAGTAATCCCCGCGGGTGAAACCGCAGAGCGCAGCTAGTATAATATAAGGTCGGGGAAAAAGTTTCTTCGTATTTTATTAACAAATTTAAGACATATTTTTTTCGAGTTTAATTACATTTAATTATAATATATATGTGCCATTTTGTTCGATAACTTGTTGCCATCTTGTAGATAGTGACATGATCCAGTTGCTGTAGAAATTTTGGGACTTCTGATCAAAAAAATGCAACATGTAGTTTTGACAGTCCTCTCTGGAGGTTAATCTAACACTACCCAAAGAATTCTGAAGAGACCGAAACAGGTGGAAATCTGAGGGTGCAAGGTCAGGGCTATATGGTGGATGCATTAACACTTCCCAACCAAGCTCTCTCAATTGTTGCTGAGAGGCCAAAGATGTGTGCGGTCTGGCGTTATCATGATGAAAGACCACGCCCTTTCTGTTGATCAATTCCGGCCGTATTTTCTCAATTTCTTGTTTGAGTCTCATCAGCTGTTGGCAGTAGAGATCCGAATCGATGGTTTTGCCCGGCGGTAAAAGCTTATAATGAACGATGCCCTTCCAATCCCGCCATACACACAGCATCACCTTATTACGTGTTAATCCGGGTTTCGCTACAGTCTGTGGTGCTTCACTGCCCTTTGACCATGATCGTTTGCACACATTCTTGTCGTAGGTGATCCATTTTTCATCACCAGTGATCGATCTTTTCAAAAACGGTTCACTTTCGTTACGTTTCAACAGATAATCGCAAATGAGTACACGATTCATTTGGTTTCTTTCAGTGAGCTCGTGTGGCATCCAAATATCGAGTTTTTTTGTATAACCAGACTTTTTCAAATGGGTCAAAACTGTTTTGTGGTCGATCCCCAGTTCTTCAGCTACGTCGTAACTACTAATATGCCGATCTTGCTCCACTTTTTCAGAAATGGCATCAACTTTATCCGTAACAGGGCGACCAGAGCGAGCTGCATCTTTGACATCAAAATTCCCGGACTGAGAACGCTTGAACCAACATTGTGCTACTCTTGATGGCACTGCATTAGGTCCATAAACGTCACATATTTTATTCGCGGCTTGTGTCGCATTTTTCCCTTTTTTGTAATAAAACTTCAAAATATATCGAATTTCTTCGTTAGATTCGCTCATTTTGTCGGACAAAAAAACAATTGAAAAATGGCGGGAAATCGCTTTTTACTTTTTGTATTCCTTTTTTAAAATGTCATATTTTTAATGTTATCAAAACCAGCCAGATACAAACAGTACAACCGATGAGATTTTACTACAACTTTATACATACAAATATATAATACGAAAAGACTTTTTCCCCAACCTATTATAATTGCGAAAGTTTGCAAGTGGGTGTGTGTATGTTTGTAAAAAGAGTTAAGGTATAAAAAAAATAACAGCTGGACGCCTTAAATTTTAAAATTGATACGGTCTACTTTTTATTCCGGAAAATGTACGGCTCTTCTAGGATAGCGGGTAAAGCCGCGGGGCACGGCTCGTATTATCTATTTCTAAGATGATGCGTCGATCTTAGGTAAGTAGGTATAGGATTGGGTTATGGTTGTTACATTATTGGTAAATTCTTATTTGGCAAAAATAAAAAAATATCGAAATTAATTATTAAATTTGAAGTGTTGTTCTACACTTTAGGATTTACCATTCAAATGAAACATAATTTAGGTTGTCTGGAAGAAATAGCTCTAGGCGATAAGGCGGCCCATTATACTGCCGTATTTTTTTTTTTTATGTTAGTTTAAGTTTCATTTGTATTTTTCGGTGTGTAATAAAGATATATTGTATTGTAATGTAATGTATCTTGTTCACGGAACACACTTACAGTACAAAAGATTTATCTTACCGCATGTGAAACCCTAAAATCTGTCACTCAACCCAAAGTGCACATTAACGAGAAAAAACCCTTGGGTACGTCCCTGGGCAGCCACTGGACATTTCAGATAATTATCCTCCCATTAATGGACCGGTGAAAACAAAAGGGCCTGAAAAACCCTTTGATTTGCCGCTCCACCACATTTGCCCGGGTCATAAGCCTTCAAAACTCAATAGGGCCTGAGAGAGGCTGAATTATGCTTTTACGCGTGGCGAAAAGTTTATTGATACAACTAAGGGAAATTTACATACTTATGGATCAATTTTGTTTAATTTTAAACAAAAGATTTAAATATTTTTTATTTTATTTTATTGAGTTGGAAACGTTTGCCTTTCCCTAGAATTATATACGCTATCAAATGTGGTTATATAGAATCGCCCCAGGGATTTTCCAAAAAATAAAAACAAAATGTGCAAACAAAACCACGCCAGTTCCTTGAACAATATAAAACCGGTATCGGTTTAATGTCTAAGACTCAATTTCGTCATGTACTGCAGATTATAAAATAATTTTTTGCTGCAGATTTTGTATTTTCGGATCAAATATGATACGATGGAAGTCCTGATGAAAGCATGGTAGTTTGTAGATTGCTTAATATCTGGTGCGTTTCTAAGAATATTTACATAGATCCAAATGCAAATTGCCATTTCAGGCGATGACAAATCCGTTTGAAATTTTATATTGCTTAAACGCAGTAAAGACATGTCACGGTTGCAATAACTCCTAAATAAAGTCAGTCCAAATTAACGGCGCCGAGTGATGTCGTCAATAAATCAAAGAAAACCAAGATGGCTGTAGGTCGGTAGCTGTCACCTGGCAACATGGCGGGTCGCGGCCAATTCGAAAATGGAATGTCATAAGTTTGGCAGTAACGAGTAGGTGGACCGAGCGAGGTGTGTGAATGGAGGCGAGGTGGCGTCATGAGCAGCAGCGCAGCAGACGGCGTCTCAACACTAATTTTACCATCTGGCTCGCACGCACCACTAAGTTTAGCCGCCCCAAGATAGCCCCGGTCCACGACCCATCGCGCATAAACTTTTCACAATTAGACTATTATTTTTGGTAGCAAAGTCAGTCGGTCGATTATTAATAGAGGCTTTTCCGAGTTTATATTCGTTACGTGTGTTGTGGTGTTAACTTTTAGTGAATTTATACATAGACGCTTATAAATAGGATGTGCTGAAGTTGCGTCTGACGGACGGGGGAATACCTTCCTGAAATATCGTACTACGGCCGGTGGTTTGCGTGTTTTCGGACGCATTGGTAAACGATTATTTATACATTGATGGCGAGGGTTTCCGCGCCGGAGTCAGCGCTGAGATGGACGCGCTCGTGGACACTCACGCGGCATGCTTCCGTCCACCTTTGCTAGTTATGGTATTTTTTTAGTTTCTCAATTCAATTTTCACGGTAGCAAACACGTGTCACAGTAGAGCAATGTGCTACGTCTATTAATCTACCTGTCGCTATGCCATTTAGGTCTTCATTTTTTAAATTTATAACTAATACTGGTCAGTAAATAATTTTTCACAGTGACTGGCAAGAAAGACGTTTTTAAATAAAAAAATAGGTTTTAATGACAAATACGTACGAAACGCTTTCTTGTCACCTTCGTAGACATGTAGCGACTCGTAGCCGCTACGCGATTATTTGATTCGTAGAAGTTGCTTAGTGCTTAATGTTATGGCTAAGCATGGGAATGAAGACTGTTCCAATTTAATTATAATGTTTTCTCCAAACTGATAAATATTTATAGTATACCTACGGTTTATATAACTGACTAGCCGTCCGCCCCGGCTTCGCACGAGTGTAAGCTCGGCCTTCGGCCTCGCTACAAAATATAATATAGCCTATGTCACCCGGGGATAGTGTAGCTTCCCAACAGTGAAAGAATTTTTCAAATCGGTTCAGTAGTTTCGGAGCCTATTCATTACAAACATACAAACATACAAAAATAGGTACAAATCTTTCCTCTTTATAATATTAGTGTAGATAAGGTTTTTAAATTGGAGACAGACCGGTCGTTTGACCACATTGCATTTCTTGCATGGATAGAGAAATGTGCTAACTAAAATGTTTCGACAGATCGAATCTGCTCAATAAAAACTTCTTACCATGATGATCTACGTTTGAACTAACTCACCCTATGATGAGATATCATTTAATATTGAAGACTTTAATATTGTTACATGTCCTATTATGTTCAAATTTGAAAATAGGCGTGTTAAAAACAATGGCGAAAAATTTCGAATCAATATCAATTTCAAAAATTATTATGACAACACCGAAATGCATTCCGGCTGCAAAGTTAGGGGGTTCACACCCGCCTGCCTCCTCGGTTCTGCTGCGCGCGTATTTTCGTCTGGCCTGATGTGTCCATTTTAATTAACGAGCGCAGTATCTGCCCATGGATCTTAGAAACCTTCGGTAATGGTAGAATTGCGGGAGGTCGCAAAAATATAAAATAAATTAAAATATATACATATTTTACTCAGGTACCCACCAATTAAAATAATAACATTTAAACATGTATTATTAATTTCAAAACCAATAAACCTAGCTGCGTCTATTACAACATCGATAAATTATAAGGATACATGGTCCAGTTAAAGAAGAGCTTTGCACATAAATGAAGCTCGTACTCCCGGAGTTGAACTTAAGTTGGTGATAATGAAAGAAGGTTTTTTCTCATATGTATATTATATATTTATATTATTTCACTAAAACACAGCCTATTACACTCCAAAAAAAAAGGAATTCAACGACTTTCACTCATCAAAATTGGTCAAGCCGCTTTGGGAAAAGGAGGTAAAATAGTAACATAATAGATAGACAGAAACTATTGTGTACACCAGAAATAAAAATTACAAACAGATAGAAAACACTTACGAGCTAGTGCCACAAGTGACGGCCTTATCGCTAAAAGCCTAATTTTTTTAATCACTGATTATTCAAGCAGTGTAGTGTCCATGGTCACAGGTAAACTAGATGATGGATTTCTATAGAAATGATATAAAATTATTTACAAGTATCTTCAATGATTTTTAATCAAAACGTATACGCGGCATTCGCTCACGGCGCGGCTTTACAGTTTTACTACTAATACTATTTCATAATCGATAAAAATGATTAGATAATGAATAATATGGTTAGGTGATTAGTCTTTCTAGAATACCAACAGTTGGATTGATATTATTGGCCTTTGTTCATGAACTATTTCTAGTCAAGTTGAGCCCATATTCATAATAACGACATTATTTTTTCTCAATCCTTTTTTTTTGGAGAGATGTCAATTTAAGCGGTCATTACCTACCAGCAGACTAAATTATGTCTACTAATTATTGTTCATTGACCCCTACCATTCGCAATCGTCATTTTATACCACACCCACGAGTACTTATCTATTTTTCGTACAAACAAGCTTCCAATATTGTCTTTGGCGAGATGCAAAATAAAATAGACCCACGCTACATTAATTTTAAGTTATGGAATAAATGTTTTATCAAAAATAATCTGCATATAAGGCATAGATTTTTGAACGATTTCAAAAAGAAGGATTTTAAATTCGGTAGTATGTTTTTTTAATGTTTCTTACCTCAGAACTCCGTCTTTTTTAAACCGATTCGGAAAGAATTTACAAATTTTGAAGTCAGTTTTTAAATTGATAATTATTTATTGTTTACCTGTGATTTGCCAGTGACCGTTTCCTTGCCTGATGTTAAACGATGATGCATTTACGATGGAGTTGGTTCGTCTAAGAAGAAACTGATTCACCAAGATCCATACAGAACCAAGCATGATAAATGGACTCCAGCCAACCAAAGCCAACTAAACTCGATAAAATATCATAATTAAATTACATCACATTTGGGTTTCGTATAACCAAATAAATAGCGGATGCAACAAAAACTGGCGCTCCTGTAACGGTGTGGCGACAAAAAAACAAACAGACAAATTGTGACAGGAAGCACGCCCAGCCGGCGGAGAAAAAAACGTCGGTCATTCACCCGCGCGTGTGTAACTACCCTTACGTCCGCTACTGAAAAGCTTAGATTAGTAGATGTCTCGTAAGATTATGAACTCTTCCTAATTTGGCATCTTTATGCTTTGATAAATTTTTAGAAGTAACTATGGCATTTCTAGATAGATACGTTTTGCTACTAGATAATTTAGCTTTTATGTCTATCTAGTAACTATGACATTTTCAGTTTAGTATTTGGAACTATGATATAACTATTGAGTAACTATGACGTTTTGGTATCAGGATATTTTGATTTATGACATTTTAAGATCAAGACGTTTGGGAAATTTTGTCATTTACCATGCCATGTGGGTTTTCTAATCACAGATCTAGGATAAAATGCGAGGTCTATGATTCTAATAAAGATCCATCTATTTAAGAGCATAATTCACGGTCAAGTTTTCTATACAATAATTATCAATATAAAAACCGACCACAAATGAAACGGGACCACGGGACATGTTTTTATGCTGTCCTATTAGTGACTTATCCAAATAATAAAGGCAATGCCGTACAATTAATATTTAAAATGATCATAGCAATGATGGCCTTTTTAGGGTTCCGTAGCCTGACAAGGAACCCTTATACATTCGTTCTGTCCGTCCGTCTGTCTGTCTGTCCGTCCGAATTTTTTAGTACCTTCTAACTTCTATAATTATTAAGATAAGTGCATGAAACTTTTCTTAATAACAGTCATAATATAGGTCCCAATTTTAAGAGTATAAAAAATGTATAATATTGCATTTTAGGGGTAGCTCTGGTACATGTGAAATGGGGATGAAAATATTTTTATCACTCCACCTACTCGTGTGGAATATCGTTGAAAAGGTCTTTTAAAATGAAGGTAAGGTTTCGTACATCTGTTTTTTATAAAGTCTATACTTTGATAAATATAGCCCGCCAAAGTGGCAAAAAGTTGGTCCCCCCTGCATTTCTAAACTATAAGACATAGAAACTTGTAACTTACAATAAAAATAGGTCATATTTAAAACCTTAATTAAAAATCATTTTGAACATTATCGGATAATAACTTTTTGAGTAACAGCGTTAAAACTGAAATAAATTCAAGGCGTTCTAGCTGAAAGGTCATTGCCATTTTTGTAAAATGGTCTTAACAAATAATGTTTATCAATCAGTTTTCTCTATGTTTAAACCATAAAATGTATATGCTATGTCAGGATAATACATCTCTGAAATTTGGCTAAGTCCACAGAGCTTCGTTCGTTCGAATTTTTCTATAACAAACAATTTCTGAACTATGACTATAATTATATGGCTTTGATTACAGAACTCTACCATATGCGTATCTCGACACGCTCTTGGCCAGTTATATTTTATAGCATTACCTTGATTAATTGACATTGTAACTAATCTAGAATTATACACGTAACTGCATCAACAGAAGTATGAAATCCATTAAAAAAACGCTATATTATCACACTACTGAACAAAGATCTCCATTTCCTTTCATTAAATCCGCCACCACCTCAAATTATTATTAAGTATAAAATGTCTACCAATATAATTATTATATTTTTTTGTAGGTATCGTGATCCTGGAAAGCGAAAAAAGAAAGATCGTCAAATTGCGCAAAGCGAACTACGCCTACGAGAAAAATACAAGATCTCGTCGGATAATGCGATGACGGCGAGACGGCGCATAATTTCTGTATTAATGAACGGGCAACATATTTATTTCATACTTTTCCTTGGGAACAGTTGAGACGATTTTTATTAGGTACCTAGTGTCTGTAGGAAAGTTTTTAATCGAAATGGAAAATTTCACTGTGTAATAGGTAGAATTAGACTATGTAGTAAGTAAATACTGATCAAAATTTGATTATGCCAGGTACATAGAATATAGAAGCTTATAGCATAGTTGTTATAAAATATGCCACAATATATCAAAATCTTCTGTTGTGATAAAATTTGTGCTACCGGGATTCAAATGAAGTGCCCAAACATTAAAATTTGGAGGAAGGTTCTCAATTCGTGCCGTATTTTTTGACTGATTTTACTGATTTAGTCTTTAATATGTCGACTTGGCAAAGTACTGCAAGACACGTAGTAACATTGGCAAAAACCGCATCGGAGCATTCCCATGCCAATAAGGTTTTTTATTTTTACCAGAGTGGCCAGGAGGGTATTGTTTTGTGGGTGTATCTATGTAAGTGTATAATGAATCTTTGTCTGTTTCAATTTTACCTCTTTATCCTAAACTAGACAATTTAGAGGGCGTTCGATTTGTTCATGTCCTGAATATTATAAGCTACATATTGTAGTCGAGTTAAAAATAATAAATATTTAATAAGATAAGTGTTGTTTTATCGCACACATACAAGCAGCACGCACCCTCTATTATTCTCTTCCTTTCCCTCTCTTAATTCCTTTCGTATTCCTTCCTCCCTCTTTTACGTCTGTTTCAGCATCCGGCGCAACACCTGCGCGAGCGCAAACTGAGTTACGAGTATTTAATTCACTCCTCCACGCTTTAAGTAATGGAGTTTTTGATTTACAGCGCTGATAGAGAATATTGAAATATGGCGGAGTAAATGTTTGGGGGTTTTCAACAGCTTTTTTCGGTTTTACAACTTTACGCTTAATGTTTTGAGTCGTAAAACAGTGAATTATTAACTATTTTATAAAAAAGCTTCAAGATACTTTTTAACAAATCAAACGCAAGAAACATAAGAGTTATTTTCAAGTCTTGTACTTTTAAGTTAGAGATCTTTGATGGATAAACCACTCTACTGCTGCGAGCAACGATGTGTAAGGGGAATCCGACAAAATTAAGTTGACGATTGCACACCACCTTTCATTGAGTTTAAATTGCATATAAATCCTAATACCCTGTCGAACTCCCAAGAATAAGTCCAAGAAATTGTCGTTTTTCTGTGGTGAACATTCACTAAAGATTTTTCTTATAAACAAACACAATAGTTGAGCTCAAATCTTACTTATTCAAAACTGCATCAAGACAGTGGAAGTTTCCGCTGCGCAAACAATCGGACCGCCACACTGAAGCCTAAATTATTCAGGGCACGCTAAGTGGCAAAGCCATCCTACTGTCCATATATTATTCAGGGCCTGACTTGACACGTCGACACGCTTGACGCCCCCCGGAACGGGAGGGGGTGGTCACGTCAGTTCCGTGGCCAATTATGCACATGCTGAAATGTCACCGGCACTTATGGAGTGACCCTTAGACCTATTGGCCTTTGGGTTAGGATGCTTTATTATGCAAGGTCGTTTAGCTACTTTTTTAGGTTCTTTTTTGGGTGGGTTGGATGGACGTTTAACGTAACGGGTTGCTTTGGGTATTTAGGATAATTTCAGGAAAATAAAGTCTCAATAATTATTATAGCAACTGTATGGATACAACTAGACGTGGTTATAAGCTCAGATCAGACAAACAAGGTAGATATGCCTTAGTACAATTATCATCCATGTTCAAATATGTCTCCCACTTTTTCACTGTACCGCCAAATTACTTAGCAAAAACAGGTACGGCACACATACTCACTTTTGTACCCTAAGAGATTCACAGCGGCATCAATAAACTAACTATTATTCCACATGCAAACAAGGTTTTATTAAAAAAAAATAAAAAATAAGCTTTTATTTAATTTTCATAAATTTATAAATGTCACATGTGGTATTGAATATTGTATTGTCAATTAAAGATGTATGTAATTTTTTTACAAAATCGGTTAGGAGGAACGGGTCTAATTCAACCACAGACTAGGTATAGCTACTATGTAGCCCAGACTTGTAGTTACGATTATTTTCAATGGAAACAATTCAGTCAAATACCTGAGAGGCGGGGTGAGGGGTTACTAAATGCTAATTGGCCCTTTCAACGTCAGTTCAAAATGTAAACAAAGCATAGTGATGGCGTACCTACGACATTGGTCGGAAATGACGTGAGCTTCAGTGGAATCAGTGGGCGTGTTTTTTATATCAGTAGTGGTCAACTGATGAAGTGTCTGAACATGTTCGCCCTGCATTAAATGTCTAGTTATAGAAAGTCTTTGAAATCAACTTTCAAGATTTGATCTCGGCAAACTAACAAACATTGAATTTGTTTAACTTGCTTGTAAAAAGGGCGGCTAGACCCTGTAGGGTGAGTTCAACTAAAGGCATCAAGCCTGATATAGGTCTGATGCTTTCGCACCCGTCACATAACCTTACCATATCTCCCTTGTTTGTCTGATCTGAGGTTATAAGTTTTTTTAAATTATTATTTATATTCGACCACCTTGCACTGCTCATGTTTAATATATTGTCACCACCACTGTTCCTAGACCTAGTCTATAATTTCTTTAATACTATTTTGTGACGGTAATTGCCAAGCGGTTGAATTCTACTGTAAACAGTCTTTAAGTGTAATTATTGCAACTACAGTGGAAACACTTTGGCGGTGAAAGAAACAGTGATGTCTTTACATTTTCGCGATCTTATATAATCGTTTTTATTTAAAGCAAAGTTTTGGTAATTGTTAAATTCAGTAAATAATAACCACAACCTAGACCTCTTATTTATGCATATTTTTTGTAGAGCAGTGTAAAAAAACGAATATTTTCTGTGAGTGGAATTATAATTGTTTTTTGACGTTGAACTTTAACGCAGCTTAGCTCAGAAACTATAATTTGCATTAAAATGATTTCATACATATTTGTAGGTTATTTTACAGGAAACAAATTACTCCTATATTATTTTGGCCTTGTTTTTACCGTTTTCTTGAGTTTTCAAGTAAGTCTGTAAAAAAGCACCTTTTTCTAAGGGCTGAGGAAGGAAGCGCCATAGAGTTGTGTATTTTATTATACTCCCCCATAGGTATAACACAGGAACACTTTGAACAAATTATATATTTTGCCGTGAAAAAATCTAGAATGAATAATACTACTAGGCAATGGCCAGGAAAATTTGGAAACATTATTATGTTTTTTTTTTCAGTTGACTTTATCCCGCTTCGCTACAGGTGAAAAAATAAGTCGGGGAAGTAAAATTATTTTACTTCTTTATTCATATATTTATTTTTTCTCAGGAGGACCAACAGCTTGGTTTCAAAGCATTGTATTGACCTCTTTGTAGAGTTTGATATTTTCTGTATGCTGTCAAATGTGATGAGGAGGCTAAGCACAACACTAAATGATAATTATTACTAATAATTTATTCGTCTGATAATTACAGAGTAAACGCGAATAGGTAAAGAAGAAACATTGAGTTTATTGGCCTGTTTTGTTTACAATCTCGTACCTATTGTATCTAAGAGGAAGAGCAGTTTGTATAAACGGTATGATTCGGAATGTTTGAATGTTGTGGCTTGATCTGAACGGAAAGTCTCCAAAATTCTATTGTTTCCCAAAATTGGCAGAACATTTCAACAATTTTTTTTGGAGCGGAACATTTTCAGACTAATTTTCAGACATCCTACCTTTTTTGAAATACAGTATACTTAGAATATCCCTATGTTGTATTTGTATTATTAGATGGAAGCTTAAAGAAAAAATTCTAATGACGGGAACTGAAATCCAAGGGGTCTCAGAGGGGTCTTAGAGGACCCAAGAGTTTTTTTATAACAGCCGGTGTTTGATTGGCGTCTCACCTGATGTTAAGCAATGATGCGGTCTACGATGGAGCACACACTTAATTTATCCTAGGGTGGGAACGTGCTTCTGGGTTCCGGGTGGTTGCTTATACACGCGCTTTACTTGTCTCGGCCCATATTGCATAAAATCGGAGACGTAAATACCTCTCTCTTCTCCAATATCAGACGACTCTTTCAATATGGTAGATGACTGATGTTTATATCGTTGAAACCAATAGCTTTGATGAAGAATTTAAATAAATATAATAAGTTTATTGAAAAAATAATTTAAATCGGTTATTAATGTTCTGATATATAAGCGTTTAAAGTTTTTGGTAGAGAAAACTCAGTCTTTTTCCCACAGAACAAAAAATGACGTCAAACCTCTGTGCGCCATACTTATCAGAATAAAATTTATATGGCGTACAGAGAAGTGACGTCATAATTTGCTGTTTCGCTCTCTCAGTTTAGCATGAAATTAAAATGCTTATAAGTTGCTTATTTTTGATCAGATTTTCATTTTGTTTTCATTAATCAGCTATATTTATGGGCTACATTTTATTAAGACAGTAATAAAAACCAGTCATCAGTCTAGCCTATTCTCACGAGTATGTACTTCTCTCATCGTATAGCTACAAAATAACCGTGCAGCTGCCGTATGTATCTAGAGTATATTAATTAATAAACCAGGGAATCCCACGTGTCGGCACGGGTGTCTCTACCCAGTCCACGTGACTAACTCACATGGTCATACATTTCCAAGCTTTCTACGCTAATTCCGTGCAGTGGAAAGCTGCATATTAGATGATTACGGCCTTACATTTATAAAATTTTGTGCTATTCAATTTTAAATTTTAAAATTTCGATGAACTTTCCCTCGGAATATCGTGAATTGGATAAGTATACGGTGTTTAGTGAGTTTGAGTTCACAAACTTTTGAAATAATGTTATTTTTGTAAGGTTAGTGTAAACAATCAGGTGAAAATCGAACATAAATCTTTTATAATAACATGGAGTACAATACAATAACTCTTTATTAAAAACCACAAAAACAAAGATAACATTATAAACTACAGTAATTATCTAGGCTTTTAACAGACGGCCTTTCTTCCAGGCAACCGTGAAATGACCGTGAGTAGTGAAATAATTACTCCATCTTTCGTCTTTTTTGAGTGAGTTCACAATTTTAATGAAAAGAAAGACTATTCCAAGCCTACTTAACGTTTATTATTAAAGGGGAAAATCTTTGAAAAATTTTAATACCACATGAAGAAATGAAGGATCTGCAAAGAAAACATTCTCCCCAGCCTTAGTGCTCAAACTAAGTCTGTGACAAAAGACCAGGACCTTACGCCCAACTCTAAACACGGGCCCGAATAGGTGCACTTTGCAAAATTACACGAACGCAAACCTTAACGCGCCGAAATACGGGTTGCAGTCGCGTGATTTTGCAAACTGCACCTATTCGGGTCCGCATTTAGAGTTAGGCGTGAATATCGCTCGCGTAGTATGGAGAAGTCAATCACATTGGAAATCAAACAATTGGGAGTCAAACAATAGTGTCAATCATACTGGTAGTCAAACAACTGTGATCCTGTCCAAACAAGAGGAAGTAGAGAGGATTAGTTACACAATTACACGGCATTAGAAATAGTGCAATACAAAAATCTCTAAGCCGTGAAGAGTATTCCCTCTTCAGGGTAGAACAAGCGAAAACAGGGAAACAGGAGCACATGAGAGACAGGAGGGAAATGGAAATAGGAGAGTTTAAGAAAAGATAGGACCAGCAGTGAGTCGGTACAGGTTCTATAAAAATAGGAGAAGATGCTTATATTTCGTATCATTAAACTCCAATAATAATCCTTTCCGACCAGGCTTGATTTAGTTCCGAAATACTTGTCCTAGATTGGCCAGGTCTAATTTAGGCATTGCTGAGTGCAGTCGAGATGTCGCTCAATTTTCATTAATAAACTACCGGGTTAAGCGGTTTTCCGTGTTCCGGTATTCAGTCCGTAAATAAAACTGGCTGGCCGTTGCATCCCTTAATGTAACGGTTAAAAATGTCACCACTGATTAAAAGCTTTTGAATTGAAGCCATGCTAATATTTTAAAAGCTTGAATAAAATTGGTCTTTTACGAGTAGATGTTTAAGGGACTTTTATTTATACTTTTTAACTTGCTTTTCAGCATGTATTTGACATTTAAAAATATACTTAGTACTGAGTTCGATGACTCAGTTACATAATTTATTTATACCTTGAAAAACAGACATTAGAGAAGATACTCTATATTATTATACATTATCACACTATAATACAAATGCGAAATTAACTCTGTCCGTCTGTCTGTTTGATACATAATTACATCTAAACGGCTTAACCGATCTCGATAAAATTTTGCAAGGTAATATGCATCATCATGAGGGTATGTATCATGAGGACGGACATAGGCTATTTAATTTCTAAAGAAATCGCGGACGAATTTGCGGGTAAGGCTAAGAGTACTAAGGTTAGTACTTAATAAACTTTACTAGCATGTACATGTAGACGTGAATATGTGTTGGTCAGGTTGTTTGTTTTTATACCATAAGAACAATAAAAAATAAATAAAAAAAATAACACTACAAATAAATAATTATCAATTTAAAAAAACGACACGCAAAATTAGTAAAATATGCAATTTCTGTTACTCGGATGACATCAAATCATCAAGTATCAACATTTTCCAATTATTTCGATTTAAAAGCCAAATTACTAAACCGTTTCGGTGACATTTCTACGGGACCAATTTCAAAGTCCTTTCAATGAAATACATTTTCCCCAAATTGGTTCATAAATGACGGGGTTCTGAGGAAGAAAAAAATAATTGCAACAGACTTGAAAACTTTTTATGAAGTCGATTGAAGAAGCCTTGTACTCCTGAAAACTAGCATGCCATTCATTAATTTTGCCATATCAAACGGAACGGCAATTTTGAATGCTTTTCTACCGACTTTCAAACAAGAGTTTCTACCAATTGAAGTGAAACCATCCCACAAATAGCAACAATTACTCAACCGGTTCGACCCTATCTCCGATTCAGACGTACAAGTGTTCGATCAAGGTATGAGCACACTAAGCCACTGCGATAACAAGTTGTTTTTTTAAATATTAGTTATATTTACGGCATGGACAAAATTGGCCATGAGAAATCTATCGACACTTCATTTGCCAAAAACGGTTTACGCTGTAAATATACATACATGTCAGACATAAAATCCTCTTTTGGCTTTGTGTAGTCAGGTAAATACTAACAAGAGACGCACCCCGCAATTTCTCGCATAATAGAGTATCTTAAAATACATCTCTGAAATGCTTGATTTATTAAGTTTTGGGAAAATTATAAAATAAAGGTACATAAATCTTTTCTGTCAGTGAAACGTCTAATTGGCTTTTTATTTTATATTTTATTACTATTGTCAGTTTATCTAAAAGTTAATAAATAAATGATTGGATTGTGAATCTAAGTACCAAGACAAACCTACATCAGTTTTTTGCTATTATTTTTAGTAATAATATTATGAAAAAAAAAAGAATAAATGAAACCCTAAGGCAACGCACTTGAAATTACAACAAAAAAAAAAAAAAAAATTTTGTAAACTGCTATCAATGGGTATTATTCCAAGAATACTGGCCCCATACCATTAATATCGTGACGTGTTCAGTCTTTAGTAAATAATAAAGAAACTTGTAAAATCAATTTAAGTGTCACGCCGCGCCGTCCTTCTATTATTAAGTGAAATGAAAATTCCGTCGTGTCGTATCGTGTCGCGTCTCAGTGATTCCTGGTGCAGACTCACCTTCCTGTTCATTTATCTAAGAGCACGTCGAAGCGACTGTGAAGCGGCTTCATAATTCAGGTGAACTGAGCTGCTATTTTTCTATCAGATTACCTGGCTCACAGCTCGAGTAGAAATACTGTTGAGAAAATTTAAATTGAGAGACCAACGATTGCAAATGTTTATGGGCAAGAGGCGTTTAGGTTACAAAAGATTAGTGCATTCATCATCAGCCCTAAAAGACCCACTGCTGGGTATAAGCCTCTCTTTGTTTATGCCATTCTCCCCAACCTCTCGCCAGTCGTCCACTCGTTTCCGTTCTTTTGATGTCGTCTGTAATGTTCACCTCATTCTCGGACGACCCGCGTTCCGCCGACATATTCTCGGCCACCAAGCAGTTACTGCTGTACACCACCTCCCATTATTACGTCTGACTGTGTGTCCTGCCCAGTTTTACTGAAGTTTCGTCACATTTTTTTACGACGTTTGCAGCCTTACAGATTTATTGCAGTGCTTTACAATTTATCTATAGATACTAATATTATAAAGAGGAAAGATTGTATTTTTGGATGTTTGTAACGAAATAACTCAAAAACTATTGAACCAATTTAAAAAATTCTTTCACTGTTGGGAAGCTACACTATCCCTAGGTAACATAGGCCATATTATATTTTGTAGCGACGCCGAAGGCCGAGCTTACACCCGTGCGAAGCCGGGGCGGGCGGCTAGTAAATAATATAGCTTTAACTATATGTTTAAAATTATTGTGAAAACATTCTTAACAACCATATATGTAGAATTTACATGTATAAACCTTCTATCCCATTCTATCATTAATATTAGTGGATTTTGAAATAATACGGCTTTTATTTCTTCTCTTTCCGTCATGGAAAGATGAGATGAGATTTCCGTCTATAGTTGTTATGAATGATGTAGAGAAACTGCCTGCGAGAGGTTTGTAGCTGTATACTTTCCGATAACCCTGTATGTACAGAGCTACGCCAAAAGGATGTACTAAGCTAAAAGGGATCCATAACACACACCAATATGATCAAGTTTTACTATGGGACCAACGCTGAATTAGCGAAGTAATATGTGGCGAAACGTCGGAATCGCGGTAATAAAACTAAAGTGGAGCTGGGCAGGATACGTTGCTAGGTGCGGTGATGACAGGTAGAGTAAGATTGTGTAGAGTGATGGCCTGGTGGTTGAAGCAATGTAAGCAGAGCATTGGTTGTCCAGCTGTAAGATGAGTCGATGATATTGTCACCATACTGGATAGAACCTGGACTCGATTAGTATAGGTGGCAGATGGCATAGCAAGCGATATTTTTCACAGCTTCATTTGACTCCAATGCCCTGTCCAACGTTTCTTCTAGGCAAGCGTGATCCATCGTAGGACGCATCATCGCTTAACATCAGGCGAGTAGGCGGCCAAGCGCAAGCCTATTTTACAAAATTAAAAAAAAAGGATTTTTTTCGCGATTTCAGAGGTGCACCCGTCATAGTAAATGTTATTCATCATAATGGGTGCTGTAGTGTAGTACACTTTTAGCTTAGTGCACCCCTACCGCGTAACCCAGTATATACAGTATACCCAGTATACCCTGGATGAACACAAAGGCAACTTTTTTTCCTAGTAAGAAAGCTGCTCCAGCCGCTTGCTGTATGATAGCGGGTGAAACCGCGGGGCGCTCTTGAATAAAAAATACTACCTCGGAAAGTTGCAAGTGATTTTCTATTTATTCAAAGTTAAAGGCATCATTTGTTCATACATAGACTCAAGTTTGACACGCTTTAATCAGTAACTTTTATAGGACAGAAAATCAATGAATCTAAAATTACAAACGACATGCATGTCTAGAACGTAACAACCTTATAGTTTTCATATCAAGTAAGTAAGTAATGACTTTAACTAGTTTAAGAATAACCTGCCATTACTTATTTCCTTTGATACAAAAATCTGTTTTTTTTTTTATTCCCGAATTAAGACTGAATAATACAAGAATATACAACACACAACGAGCAATGGAGAGAGCTATACTCGGAGTTTCTTTGCGCGATAAAATATGAAACGTGGATATCCGCCAAAGACCCAGAGTCATCGACAATATCGACGTAGCTATAGAAATTTGCTAATTGAAGTGGCAATGGGCAGGCCACATATCTCGAAGAACCGATAACCGATGGAGAAGAAAAGCCCTTGAGTGGAGACCACGAACCAGAAGACGCGGCGTAGGTAGGCCTCCCACTAGATGGACCGACGAAATTGTGAGAGTCGCGGGCATCCAGTGGATGCAGATGGCAGGATTTCGTTCAGGATGGAGGTCAAAGAGGGAGGCATATGCAAATCAAAGAGATAATGTGACCACAGTGCGTCTTCTGGCTGATGATGATGAGTACAAGAATATTGTTGTCGTTGTACATCATAGAGTAATTAAAACATTAAACACTGTTTTAGACTATCACGGTTGTTCACTAAAGTTAAATGATTATTTACGGGATATTTACCGTGGTAAGGTTGTGGAAGGAGCTCCCGATATTTCGGCGCAGTTACATGCACCATGTTCACGGGAAGACTTCAGTCTTCCCGTGAACATGGTGCATGTAACTGGAAGAAGTATCGGGAGCTCCTTCCAAAACCTTACCACGGTAAATATCCCGTAAATAATCATTTAACTTTAATTAAAACATTGTTTATATCAACCGATCTGTTCGATCAACACGGCCAAAATATACCTCTTCTTCGTAGTCGTACACTCTTGGTAGAGTGGTCGTGATGGTACAAAAAGGTTCACTCCTCGCTCTCGTCGTCGCTTCCAAGGGATGCTGCTCGTCTAGCAATGCTTCTCCATTTCTGGCAGGTGGTTGCATTACGAGCACACTGCACGATGGTGGACTGTGTGGATTTTTTGATGGAGTCAGTCCAGCGAGTTGGTGACCGACCAGGGCTACGCTTCCCTTTTACTGGGCCCTACAACACTCCATCCAACTACAAGCCTCTCCATCGATTTCACGTTTCTGGAGATATGGCCAAAGAACTTCAGTATTCACAACTGCACAATCGACAAAAGTCTCTCTTGTATATGAAGCTCTTTGAGGATAGAGTTATTGGTGCGGAACGTTGTCCACAGTATTTTCAGCAGCCGCATCCAATACCATATTTCCAGTACATTCGTATTTTGCCGATCTTTCATCTTCAGAGACCATGTTTGGGTCCGTAGAGAAAGATTGGAAAGATGAAACACTTCATTAGGCGAACTTTTGTTTTCTTGTTTTTTTTTTTAACGCGAATAAGTCCGCGTTTGTCCACCAACTCGCCTGTTGGTAAGCGACGATGTGGTTAGTTATACGCATGTCTTTCCAAATCTTTCCCAGTCGTTCTACTGCCGACCTCATGATAGCACAACGTCGCCTGATCTCATCTTCGCATCCTCCAGAGCTGGAAATGGTAGTGCAGGAGAATATACCTAAAACATCTTTACCTAATACTCGGACCAAGGTTTTACTCTGGCAGGCGCACTATATATAGAAAAAAGTTAATGGTATTCTTTAAATATTTAGATTTAGTATATCTGTTACTAGATCTTACGTTTATAAATGTAGCAAAAGCGATTAGAATCTTTTAAGCTTTTCATAGTCTACTCCATCTGTCAGAGAGAGCAAAATACCTGGGATCAAGTGTAATACGAGTACACCGATGTCTAGCCACGACTGTTCCACTTCAGGGAGGCCTCGTATTCTTTCTTCCATTTCTAACTTAATGCTGACAGCATGCTGTGTACGCCGTGAATGGGGTAGTGAGCTTGACTATTTGAATTTTCTACAGACTTTCAATGGTCAAGAAAAATTCCATATGTAGTAATTTTTTAATTTTCGCGATTTGAACACATGTTTTTAATATTTATCGGGACTAGAAAACATCGCAATTTCAACCGGGAGGATGGATTTAAGTTAGCGGCCTCGTGGAATCCCATAGTAAGCAAATGTACAAACCGCGGTGTAGGTACTAGGAGTTTTACCGATACATTCAGTGTTCTGTGTCGTAGTGACAACCCTGCAATTTTTCAAGATCTAGTGAGGGTAGGAGAACAAAATTCCCGCTCTTCTCGCCGGACTCACCTGCAGTTTTCAGTCAGCTCGTGACCACGGCCATTGTAACATTGTCGAAACGTCGAGCGAAAGGTATCTATTTTTACCTATATATAATAGTGCGCGATAAGTCGCGATAAATATTAAAACATGTAATTCCAAATGTTTGCAACATAGGGTTGGTTATTTAAGTATATATATACACTAGCCGTCCGCCCCGGCTTCGCACGGGTGTAAGCTCGGCCTTCGGCCTCGCTACAAAATATAATATAGCCTATGTCACCTGGGGATAGTGTAGCTTCCTAACAGTGAAAGAATTTTTCAAATCGGTTCAGTAGTTTCGGAGCCTATTCATTACAAACATACAAACATACAAAAATAGGTACAAATCTTTCCTCTTTATAATATTAGTGTAGATATACCTAAATAACGAACCCTGTGTTAGTTGGCTTGTTTAGATAATAAAAGGCCGTTTAAAATTGAAGATAATTTGTAGAATAAATGTAATACACTGTTTT
Source organism: Agriopis leucophaearia (assembly GCA_949125355.1). NCBI lineage: Eukaryota > Metazoa > Arthropoda > Insecta > Lepidoptera > Geometridae > Agriopis > Agriopis leucophaearia. Next base: position 4,519,217 of record OX421262.1, read on the forward strand.
AAATTATCACGGTTGTTCACTAAAGTTATATGATTATTTACGGGATATTTACCGTGGTAAGGTTGTGGACACGACGGGGTGTGTCTTCCCGTGAACATGGTGCATGTAACTGCGCCGAAATATCGGGAGCTCCTTCCACAACCTTAACACGGTAAATATCCCGTAAATAATCATATAACTTTAATAAATGTAATGTTCAATATACGAGTATATTATAGGTATTATAGAATCCTCATTCCTCTTCCCTGGCATGTAGGTCTTGATTAACTTCGTTCAGATATAGAAACACAATTTACATTTTTATTTCCTGTGTCACCCTACAATACTATCTAATGGCTACATCGGACCTTCAAAACTTTGTTATGAAGGTAATTCACCCACACCCGTGTCATAAAAATTACCCCAGGCTCCGGGAAACTTTTCTAATTTAACCGCTATTGTATTGGTTTGTTTAAAATAGATTACTTAATCGTATTTTTTCGAATTACTACGTGTTTGTTTTATCAATAACTTAGTCTATAATGTTATAGCTATTTATATAATTTATGAATTCGCGTTGGAATGCTGCTAATGCTGGGTAATTTTTCACCTGGTGCGGGGTGGGTGATTTGAGTTAATTAGACGTGAAATTATTTTTATTAAAAAAACTATTTCAAATGTGATTTATGTATGTTACAGTATATAAAGTTTAAAAAATTCACGATATTTAATATTAGAACAATAACTCATTGTGGTATTATTTAGCGTTTCCAAATACATACCCTAAACTTACGTGGACTAGGTATGTTCTAGTATGACACTATTGAAACGAGTTTTTTTGTAAAATACTGTTTAAACTATCACGGTTTTCACCACAGTTAAATTATTGTTAACGGGATATTTACCGTCATTAGGTTGCGGATGACGCTGCTGATATTTCAATCTGCCCGTGAACATGGTGCATGTGCACCTTCGAAAATTATTTTTTTGATCGAATAACTGCAACGCAATATCGTGAGCTCAAATAAAACGGTAAGATGGACAGACGACCTAAAAGAGACTGCAGGGAAACACTGGATGAAGCCCGCTTCCAACCGGCCGTTTTGGAGATCGATGGAGGAGGCCATCAGGTTCAGCAGTGGACGTCCTATGGCTGAAATGAGGATGATGATGAATCAGGGTAAATACCCCGTTAATTACCATATAACTGGATTTATTTTGTAATCGATGTTTCAGCAGAAAGTAAAATAAATAGGCAGAATTAACCATGGACTTGCACATAGTAAGTGCATAGCTTCAATGTTATATGCAATGCAAAAATTCAGCTCAGCTGGGCTGAAATTTCCTAAGACATATTTGGTGTTGTTATTTGGTCTTTAAAACTGATTACTACATTATATAGTTGTTCATCCTCCCGTACCGTGACTTCGCGACCCCTAATTTGCTCATATTCAAATTTAAAAGTTATATTTGCATGAACTAACACAGACACACAGATATAACCGGGCACACAGAGATTTGACATCTTATATCTCGGGGTAACGAGCGCAGTGCATTGCCATCCAGAGTTCTGAACTGTTTAAATTCAAAATTCTGAGTGGCGTTGAGCTGTTATGGGCAAGCGTGAAGAGCCATCAGGCGAGCGACTTAGCTCGGCACGTCACCCAGTATAATAAAAAAAATAACTATTTATCTACAAAACTTCATAACGTTCGGATTTACAGATATCTCTGTAGATCATCGTACACGAGTTATTGTCGAATAAATTAATATACCATATATACAATTATTTTTGGTTTTCGCTTGACTTGGTAAAACAAGGATAATCCGCAAGAGCTGTTCTGTTCTTTCTAATTATGGCGACCACGTTAATATTGTAATGTAATAATACCGTCAATTGTTTTTCTCGTTTTTCTTTAAGGCAACAGCTGAAAAAAGAAAATATAAAAGTCCTTAAATCCGCTCACGATGACTTCCTTTACATTTATTTTAACATGAAATCTCGTAGTTATGTCCATATTTTTATCACAGTGTGACATGTCTAGTTATAGGAAGTACTTATTATGTATAATATGGATTGTTGTCAACAGACGTTGTCACAGAATAAATAAAAGTAACTAGCGAAATGCTCTAAGTTAACTCAACAAATCTATCTATTTCGGAATACCATAATCGTCACCTACTTAGCTTAGACATTGTTTCCAAACATTATTTTTATAACTACCATTAACATCATCTCCCGTGTCAAATCGTAAAATCCCACTTCTCTCATTAACAGAGCATTTAAAAGGTTATAGAAAAAGTTAATCGCTCGTTAATCAATAGTTAACAGCTTTTTAGTTCAGTTTTCGTCACGGTTAAGTTTTTGTATGGAGTTTACTTGGCATTGAACGAGAGGGAGAGAGTGAACGATTAATCGATAGATTGTCAATGTCAGCACGGTTGTCAGGGTTTCCTTGTATTAATATTCATATTATCGGTAAAAATCACATCATTTCATTTATTAATTATTATAGGTTTGAACCGACTTTAAATAGGGAATAGGGATATCGTATGACGCTTATGATTGGAGAAAACAAAAATCATTCATTCAATTCGTGCCTAGGATTAGCCCGCTCGAAAAAGATCTTGCTGAAGTTCCTTTTCATCACGGGGGGTTAAGGATGATCTGTCAAGTGGTTATATCGTCATTGGATGCCACAGACAAACACACAGATACAAACGTTAAACTTATAACACCCCTCTTTTTGCGTCAGCGGTTTAAAATAGTGGTGTGGTTAGACTATATGAACATACTTTACTTATCTCGACTGCAAATGTACCAGATTTGTTTCGAAGCGGCGTGAGTAAAGCTGCGTCTACACCAATTACTGGTAACCTGAACACACACCTTGCTACAGGGCGGCAGGATGTGGGGCCACATGGCCCGCAATAGGCGGCTGTGGCACGGGCGTTCAAGACGTTCCACAGACGGCTAGCGCACTGTGGACATGGTGTTCCTTTTTTCCGCTTTGCATTTTACGTTCACTAACAGTTCAAAACACTAACAAAATAATAAGGGATAAAGCTTGATAGAAAAACTTTTTATTGTTCACACTAGAAATAACACACATGAAAACACTTTTTCTGCCAATTCGACAGAGCAGCACAGAGGGAATAAATATGCTAACCTCGGCAGTTACATATTTGAGCCGTTTTGGGGTATTGGGCTCTGGGGGAAAGGAGCTCACCTCATTTTCCAAAATCTTTCAGAGCGCCTGGTTAATGCGACGCGTGACCAAAATGCTGGCGTTTCTGATTCAACGCAATTGCCATGTTAACACACATGACACATGGGTACGCTGCCAACTGAGAGCGGGATTGTCATTTGGATTGTCTTTAAACCTTCAACAGTATATGGGCCTATCTCTTTTATAGTTTTAGTGTTAGCTCGTATTTTGTTTACTTAAAAACTAGCTCACCAACTATAGTGATCTTATTGCTACGAGCGATCTCTTCAGGACTCATAGTAGAGGTAGAAGATAAATTAATACATTAGACGATAACTACTCAGTTAGTTGTACTCAGAGAGACACATCCCTAATGGATTGAAATCGGTTTTTTTCACGTGGACATTACAATATTTTAATTCAGGACGTTTTGTACACTTTGCATTGTCCGTAGACAGTAACATAGGCAGACTTGATGACGCTGTCTATAGAAAATTTATGATATTATTTACTAGTCCCACCAATGATTCATGATAATGGTGCATAGTTAATTTAAAGTAAATAGTTAATATTTGTTTCTGTGTAAGTTTTTTCATAGTTTTATTGAGCAAAGGAAGTAGTTTTTAGTACATGTTTTTCGGAGCTTCCTCTTAATTACTATTTGTACTAATTTTAAAATGTGCTTTGTGTGGACGGATCATCATTGACTGACCATAAGGTATTAAGACGTGTCTATACTAATCTATCTTAATGTGCAAGTGAGTAACATTAAAAATCGAGGTGGCTAGCACGTGTGCAGTAATTCAAGCAAATGCACGTGTCTCTACTGGACCCAATGGTGCCTCATACACTGTTCTCTAAAGTAGGTACTTACTAACTGCTCACATGCATACCTTTTCTTGTTATTAAAATATTGTCGACTGCTAAGGACTGGTATTTACCAAAACGGAGAGTGATGTAACGTTAAAGCACAATATAGACAGGTTTGTAATGTCGTAGCATGTAGCGTGCAGCGCGAGATTATAGCGCCGCTTTAGTAGAGACCTGCCCTAAGTCTATGTAATCAACCAGCCTCATCAAAAGCAGCATATCTTACAGCAGATCTTATTATGGAAACTGACGTGGTTTTCACACATTTTATTTATATTACTCGGGAATTACTCACGTTAGATTAGGCCGGATACTCCGACTATTAGTTTCTTCGGCAGTCTTTATCAAGGTGAATGCGCGCGCGCGGCTGTGTCTCGCTTTGCACAGCGAAACGCGGAAGGGAAAAGCTGTTTTCGCAGTGCAAAGCGAGACGCAGCTGCGCGCGCGCATTCATCTTGGTAAAGACCGCCGAATGCGGTTGAAACTGTAGTCGGAGTATCCGGCCTATCTTACACAGATCTTTCCCAAAGCACGCCACTCAGCCCGATCTTTGTCTTTTCGCTTTCAGCCACAACCGCTACGTATTTATCGTCACTCCATAGAATTCAAGAACGCACTACAATTGCCGATTCGTTGTCATCTACTATAGAACACATCTACCTCGTCCTTGTAGAAAATCTGTCACCAAACTTATCACGTAACAGCTAGTTCCGAGTGTCAGTGCAAGTTCAAGGTAACCCATGTTTCACATTATTATCCAAGCCAGCATGCGAGCGAGTGGTAGCATGAGCGCTTTACAATCTGATGCAACCGGTTCGATCCTTGGCCCTGCACAAATGAATTATTTGGTGCATAAATAAATACAGTGAAAACACCGTGAGGAAACTGGTATGTCCAAGAACCTCAAAAGTTCAAATATATGATAATCGCCAACATGCACTGGGCCAGTATGGTGGATGAGGGCCCACTCTCTCTCGGAGAGAAGGCCTGAGATCCAGCAATGGGAACATGATAGGTTGAAATGAATGAATTCAAGCTAAGCCAGGATAATGACTTCTAACGATAAAATCCCTTATAATGGAACATGTTTTAAAAATTCAAACATGTTGCACATTTGTTTAGGCATTTGCAGCTGTAACAATGTTAAAACGTGACATTAAATCTGCAGTTTTGCACTTTTTACGACCACCATACTGTTTTATGAACACCATCTACCGTTTCTATAAACATCACTTAACTGCCGGTTCAATTCAAAACAAATCAATCTCTTAAAATACATTTTATTGTTTAAGCATGCAATATAAAAAAACACCAACAAAGAGCAGTTGTTAAGCTGAAGTTTTGGACTCTGTTCACATTAAAGATGCAGGTGGGTTTAACAAAACTTGGTATGATTATAGTCATCATCATCATCAGCCATAAGACGTCCACTGCTGAACATAGGCCTCCCACTTTAACCTCCACAGTGAACGACAACCCGCCATTTGCATCCACTGGATGCCCGCGACTCTCACGATGTCGTCGGTCCATCTAGCGGGAGGCCTACCTACTCCTACCTATGACCTACCCATAATTATAGTATACACTCTAAAATAAAACAACAAATAAGAAATAATGGCTAAGTACGAGTCGGTATCGAATTTCTGTTCACCAAAGCAACGTAGGGCGCGGTCGGCACTTTGATGTGACCGCCTGGTCGTGATGTTGTCTTTTTGCACTACTTTAGTTATTAAAAATTAATGTGGTAGTACGGAACTCTCAGTGCGCGAGCCCAACTCGCACTTTGCCGGTTTATTATATTGAGATAAGGTAGAGAATGAAATTAACTCAAAACTGAATTTGCAATAAAATTTAGACGCAGATTTTTTTGTCTTAGTTTCAGATCAAAGAACATTTTTATAACTATTCTAGATCTATAGGGATTTATTTCATTTCAGCGCAATAAATAAAAGTTGCTTAGCCGCTTTTAATTAAAGTTGAAAATTGATTTCCTATCATGAATTGAAAATTCCACTCCATCGATCCTACCGTAGGTTAGGTACGTACTTAGCGCAGGAAACATAAAATCTCACATGCCCTTATTAACCACGAACCAAGCTCATGCAATGTACAGACAGTGGCACCATTTTGTGACCATCTAGTTAAACGATTTTGTTGATCATCATCATAATAATTCTCAGCTTATCATGTTCTCAGTGCTGACACAGGCTTTCTATCAGAGAAAGAGTATGGGCCTTAATCCACCATATGCTGTCCCATTGCATGTTGGTGAATGTCATACAAAGACTTTATATAACTAGACATTTAATGCAAGGCGAACATGTTCAGACACTTCATCAGTTGACCACTACTGATATAAAAGACACGCCCACTGATTCCATTGAACCTCACGTCATTTCCGACCACTACCGTAGGTACATTTGTTTACATTTTGAACTGACGTTGAATGAGTCAATTAGCATTTAGTAACCCCTCACTCCGCCTCTCAGGTATTTGACTAAATGGTTTCCATTGAAAATAATCGTAACTACAAGTCTGGGCTACGTAGTAGCTATACCTAGTCTGTGATGTCATTTCATGTCTTTGAGCTTTTGAGGTTCTTGCTTACGGGTTTCCTGACGGTGTTTTCCTTCACCGTTGTCGAGCGATGGCATTGGAACTGCATATTATTTACTAGCTGCGCCCCGCTTTTTCACCCACGTGGTGATTAAAATCGGCTATTATGATGATGATGAAATATAGCTTATGTGTTAATTCAAGACATAAGCAGTATATATTCCAAATTTCATCCAAATCCATCCAGCCGTTTCTGCGTGATTGAGTAACAAACATCCATCCATCCATCCATACATCCATCCAAACTTTCACATATATATTATGATACTAGCTGTTCCCCGCGGTTTCACCCGCGTGGTGATGAAAATCGGTGATGATGATGAAATTCAGAATATACATTGCTTATGTCCTGGATTAACACATAGGCTACTTTTCATAATCATCATCATCACCACGCGGGTGAAACCGCGGGGCGCAGCTAGTTATTCTATAATTGAAGATTTTTCGCTTAAATTATTTATGACTGATTGATGAGTCAGGTAACGATGACGCTGCCTTTACCGTCTTATAAAGTTGCGTGTTGGCTGATGATGCATGGGTTTAGGTCGCGATGCGCGTATCACAGCGCCGAGGTCGCAAGGTCAGGTGGCTACTGCAGCATTGTTGTGGTAATGTGAAGAATTTAGATCTAATGTAGGTTGAGTTCAGTTTTTTTTTGCAAACATAGTTAAACGCTCTAAAGCTTTGAGCATATTACAGGGTTATTGGTATCTGGCTAACTACTTCTGGCAGGCAGCTTCCCTACGTCATTCTAAACAACTAATTGTAGGCATGAGTTGTTATAAAAAAAAACTAACACAACTATACAATTAGAAACAATTAATGTTGCACGATAAAACCATGGTTGGTTTAACTTAATAAGTAAACTCCACAATTTAATTTTTCATTTATATCGATGTTTTTTTTATTAATAATTTTATTCATATGAAACCGTGTAAAGTTGTTGCCGTTTCGAGCCCTAATATAAATATTTTTGTTTATGAGCAAATACAAAAAAAGGCATAATCATTTAATTAAAATCATAAATCTCAAGTTGTTGAGAATAATGTAAGAAAGCTGCCTGTCGAAAGGTTGTTCATACAAAAAAAAATATTAAAAAAATTGTTTCCTATAACCCTGTGAAATAACATTTTGTTGCTGTGAGTGATAACAACAACTCGATCAAAGCAATAGGAACCTGGTTCTACACTTACTTACTTACTCCGCTAGCACAGCGACCCGAAGTGTGTTTTGCCTTCATACACAAGAGTATGCCATCGGTCCCGATCTCGCGCTGTTTTTCGGCAGCCAGCAACTTCCAGACAGCGAGCTCGCACAAGCCCGGCTCTACGGCATCTTTCCAGCGATATCTAGCAATAGGAACTTCAAGATACATCTTCTTAACATTGCAATCCTCCATCCCCAGCAGGTGGCCTGTCCGGCGGTGTCTCTGGGTTTTGGTCTCTCCCATGAACCCGATTCTATGGCAATACTATATTCTTTCTTAAAACTAAAAACCGACAAGATATTATTGGCGGTATTCGTAAACGGTACAAACGGTTAAAAAATAATGTATCAAACCTCATTTTCATTACAAAAGACCTATTAAATGATTTGCCATATTTTTTTTCATTCCCATTCACTTTTCCTGTTTGCTAGTCGCCATCTTGTATTTATGATGTCTTCAGAACTTATAAAATAAACTATCGAGACCTCATCAAAATCAGATAAGAGAGATGTACACAAATACTCGTGTATGTGTTTAACACAGTCTGATACGTTTATATGCAAATGCAGTTACGCCGGGAAATGTCAGGTAGACCTTTCTAACCGCTTTGCGCGGATAGGTTGATACAAGTAGACTTGAGCTGATAAGTAAGTGAATCACGTGAAGTGATCAGTAACATGTAGGTAGATGTAACGACTTGACTTGAACTAATAAGAGTAATATCACTGAGTTCATTTTATTACCTTAATCTATTTTTATTGATGAAACTAGGGAAAGAAAGATGAAAATTTGTTTACAAAAAAAAACTGGATGTTGGTTGTAATACAAGATACATGAATAAAGTTTTTTTTTAATTTCATTTATATTATTTTAGGAATACTACCAAAGCAATTGTAATTAGAATTGTTAAAACAATATCTTACCTAGCTTGCAAGCTAAAACAGATGACAGGAGACTAAATGCATATATTAACAGTGTGGTTTTAGACTTTTTTTCGGACATGTCTTTGGTCAGTTTTAAATATTAATAGAAGTGACTTTTTTAACATCGGAATAGGTCAATTTTAACACTGAACGAAACACTGAAGACTGGAAAGAAATTACACTGTTGGTCTTAAAAAATCTTGATCTAGAAACAGTAATTTGACAGGTAGATTCATTGTTAGTTTAGATAAAAGTCCACTAAGAAAAGATTTTGCAAAAAGCCGAATTATTAGGGAGCTTGAAAGTTTATATGAAAATCTACGCGTAAAAGTCACAAGCAACAGCTAGTAATAGATATAATCAAAGTAAATACCTAATTATAAAAGCCTATATGGTTATGTCTACAAAATTATCGAATTATTATGGTAAACTAGTTCGCATAAGATATAAATTATCAAAATAAACTACTAGTTGCTATATCAAAGCATGTGACCATCAATATTGTTGATACAAAACGTTGATTTTTAGATAATGTCAAGTTTATCGCGATTCGCGTCATAAAAAGATATGTCATCTCCATTTCGATAAAAATATTTAAAAATTTGAAAGCAAAACAAATTCATCCAGAATAAATGTTTATTAAAAATATCTAAATTTACAAACACACATTGAAAGTAGATGATACTAAAGAAAAGATTGCAATGGGGATGAAAGGAGAAAAATCTAATTTAGTATAAGTAATTCTTACATCAAAACAAATTATAGCATCACAATAAATCCGAGGTAATTAATTACATTAAGACGATCTTAAAACGAATTTCCTAAGGAAATCCGTACAAGTTATATAACATTCTTTGTAAAACTAATTCAATAGTAGGAACTTCTACTGAACAGTTTTTATGATAATATTTGAGAAAAGTGTAATTTGTTTAGAATTGTGAATAGTAATATAATTGAAAAAGTGTATCCTACAGTGGATGAAGCAGAGTTATTCTCGTCTTCATTGTCATTGTCTACATCAGGGTCTATTACTACACCACTACCTTCTTCACCACTACCGTCTTCACCGCTACCTTCTTCACCACTACCTTCCTCACCACTTCCTTCTTCACCGCTATTTTCATCATCTTCTTCTCTTTCAGTCCAATCCCATCTACCTTCAGCGTCTAAGAAATGTTCCTCATATATTTCATCCCAGAATGCCATGGCATCTGGATGAGGGTTCACCAACGCAACTTCAAAAGCAGATCGTTCATTTATTTCATCGTTGTCAAGAACCCGAAGATAATTGTTTTGAGTAGTTGTATATGCCCGCCAAAATACTGTTGATGTACTACTCATAGGTAGACTGAAAAGATTATTAAATATTAGACATGTTTCATTGTTCAAGTTTAAAAAATAACTGTCCATTGCGTTTCATGACACACTCACGCTTGTTTCGTAGATATATGTATAAATAAACCGGCTAAATGAGAGTCGAACTCGCGCACTGTGGGTTCCGTGCCATCACATAAATTGTTAATTACTAGAGTACAAAAAAGTTGTGCAAAAAGACAACATCATGCTTAGGCGACCCATCCAAGTACCGACCGCGCCCGACGTTGCTTAACTTATATATCACATATTTTCACTGACGCGCACTTGGCAAGTATTTATTATTTTTACTTTAGAATATGTTCTATAATCTTGCCAAGTTTGACAAGTCATGCCAAGTTTTGAAGTTTGTATGGGTGCGTCCTTAATTTTTATTTTTTGCAAACTTCGAAACTATAAAGATTCCTTATTTTTGTACGGAACCCTAAAATATTCTTATGCTTATTATTTGTATTAACTTATACTTACCCAGTTTTTGCAAACCAACACCACCTTTCAACAAGGATGTCTCCAATACTACGATCTCTTTCAGATATTTCAGCATTGCTATTGCCATGGAACATGTAAGCCAATTCTTCACTGTGAGCAGCACTACTAACTTCCAAAGGTCCTACAAATGGCTCTCCTAAAGATCCTTTGTAAGAAAATTGGTACAAATAAACAGGAGCAGTCGATGCACGTAAACGAACTTCCCTCAGTGCAGACACCAGTATCATTGTATCACCATGATAATGAATATAATTCTCAACATGATCTAAATCAATGGGGTTGTTACGGAAATAAAAAGATCTTATATCTTGCGCAATCTTTGCCTTTTCTTCATCATTCTCAAATGCTAAATCAGGTTGAATAAAATCAGTAAATGATTCGCTCATTCTCCCTATCCAATTGTATTCAATAGCTTCTTTAGACCGTATAGTTCCTTCATTATCAACGTATCCAGTTATAAAAGGAATTTGCATAAATTCTCCTTCTGTAAGAATCTGATAGGGCGATTTCACCATGAAAGGCGTCTCATCTCCCAAAGTTTCTCTTTCCAAACATGGAGAAAAAGCCAACGAGTTATCAGTTAGATCCAGTTCGTTTATTATTCCCATCAGAGCTGCTACACTTGTCCGTTCAAACACTGCAGATAATTCTTCAATGTCTGTAATAATATGGCCCAAAGCTTCAGCTACTTGAATAGCGTAGTTGACGTTGTCACGTGCCACTGCCCATGGTGAAAGTGTATTTCCGCTCTGCGCTATAGCTTTATGAACTAAACCGTTTGCTATCGGTGAGAGCGTCACCAAGTCTACAGCGGCAGCACCACTACCATGACCAACTAATGTAATGTCATTTGGATTACCACCAAATTGCGCAATGTTTTCTTGTACCCAACGTAAACCAGCAACAATATCTTTAAGTCCTGCATTACCCGGTGCGGTTTCAGTTCCTAGACATAGGAATCCAAGCACTGATTCACGGTAATTCAAAGTCACTATAACCACACGTTGCTCGATAAAGTTCTTGAAAGATGGTTCATACTCATTAGCTCTATCAAATTCCTTTCCTTTGACCCAGACCATAACTGGAAGCAAACTGGAAGTGTCGAGAGTTGAAGTGAACACATTCGCAACTAAACAGTCTTCTGTTCCTTCGTATCCAACTCCTAAAGCGCGAACACATTTAATATCTCTCCGGTTGGCGTTAAACAGATCTTGGAATGCGGGCGGAGGATTCGGTGCCTAAAACAAAACAAAAAACGAATAAAGGTGATTTGTATGTAGCACTTTGTTTGAGATGATTTTCTCCCAAAAATTTGACTATTCCAAAGAAGGACGTTACCTTGAATCTATTTCTGCCTGATGTAGCATCGGCATATGGTATTCCGTAAAACTGCGCATAAGTCCCATCATCAGCATAGGATCCTATCACTCTTCCTTGTTTTATATCCACCGTTGGACCGTCAACCTCTATACCTGGAACTTCTATATCGTCTGGATTTTCTGTATCATCTGGATCTTCTGTATCCTCTGGATTTTCTGTATGATCTAGAATTTCAACAGAATCTGAAATTCCTATTTCATCTGGAAGCTCATCTTCATCTGGAAGCTCTGGAGATACTGTCACTATATCCTCTGGTAGCACTATTTCTTCAATACTTTCTGGCAGTACTAAATCGTCTGGTGTCGGAGCTATAACTTCATTGGACGTTTGTCCCATTAAACTAAGAATCACCACAGAAAATGTGCTCAGCAGTAACCACATGGTTGCTTATCCCGCTCAAGATTCGGACTAAATAGTGAAACAACTCGAGAAGAATAGGTATTGATTAGATAAGATTTTCTGAACTTGTCAATTCTTTGTAAACATCCGACCATGATCTGATAAAGTCACTGATATTTTAGTTTTTTGATAAAGAGACGATAAAGAGGTAAATAAGTTGGTAGCTGCATGAATACTTTCTCGTATCTTGTTGAAGTTTTACCAGATAAGTACTTACTGATCTACTAAACTATGTGCGTTTTTTTCCCTTACATATTACATGAAAATAGTAGTCTGCGGAGTTCTCTGAAAAATTAAATAAAATGACAAGATATTTCAATATGACGGGAGAAATATTTCAAGTATAAACCCTGCAAAAACACAATCCAAAGTAGGTCATTGAACTTGTCCTCCACAAAAACTGTCCCTTCAGATACCGTTTCAAGATACGTTAGAATGTTCAATTTGTTTGGGAACCTTAGCGTTATCAACATAAGGGTCTGATTTTTTGTAACGTTTTTTTCAGGGCCCTTCGGAGTGGTAGCCCGCGGGGAGGGGGTTTCACAAATGTGCGTAGCATGTGGCGGCGCCCGCGCATCTTCACCATCATGAGAATTTCTGATTCATTTACTTTTGTCATATTGTTTAGAGTTTTGTTTTGTAACTTTTTTGCATTACGAGTAAATGTCGATGTGTGATGACTCGTAATCATTCCTATATTTATTTCAAATTTGGGTATACATATTTTGTTTAAAAGTAAAATAAGTATCAATATAATGTGGTCCAGTTTTGTCATTTTTATGAAGTCGGCTTTTTATATTGACATTTATTTTCTGTATTGCGATATCAAGAAGTTTTATTTCTTATTTAATACTTAAATAAATCATGAGCAGTTTCGATTCCATCGCTCAAAGGCGGCAAAGGAAAACATCGTGAGAAAACCGATGTGTCCAAGTACCTCAAAAATAAAATACATTCACCACTACTGGATCAGCTTGGTGGATTTAGGGCCCACGCTCTTTCTCTAAGACCACCTGTGTCCCAGCAATGTGAAGTGGGAACATGAAAGGCTGAGAATGATGAAGTTCGCCAGCTTGTGTCACAGTTTAGACACAACTCACAACTTGTGTCACTCAAAAGTCAAAAGTCCGCTGTCCAGCAGAGATAATGTGGTAAGGTACTTGCGGGTCAGATGATACGTATCATCTGACTCGAAGGATCCACTTGTAAAAATCACTCGTGAACACCCATCCGGAAGTGTCATCCGCTAGTGTAACATCAGTGATTATGAACACTTACTCGTGCTATGCCGCGAACACTAAGGTACAAAGGCAATATAAGTCATAATATTGTATCAAATGTATCATTTTTCAAAAATGTATTTTCCTTAGTCTCCCGGGTCGGAGCTGATGCGATGGTCCCCAACATGTGTCACACCACGTGGGTCTCAACACACGTCCTCAGATCTAAATATCTTTAGTCTCATCTCAATTTCACACGATCTTTAATCGTAATATTTGTGAATAAGACTGCTTTTCGAGTGTAACATTCGTAAACTTCCAATAATTTTGGTTTAGACGAGTTACCTTGTGGGAGACTCCAATGGAACAGGCGAAAGGTTAAACGTTATGCGTACCATATTGTACAACGCATCTCACTTTATAGTATGAACATATTTCTCAGAGTTAAAAAATCATAATAGGTATAGAGCAAATGGCAGAAGGGAGAGTCTTATCTCGTTTTTTCTTAATATATCTGCAATCCAACGATGTTGCCTATTCCTATTATGAAAATTACTTTCTATAAAAGTAAAAGTATAATAATACCAGCGGCGTTCCGTAGTTTTACCTGCGTGGACATTCCATCATTCACTGTACATTTATTTTAGAGAAATAACTCCTTCTATGTCACTCTCTAGCCCTCTATGCCTATGTAAAAATCATGTCGATTCCTTTATATCTCTGTTGCTGTACAAAAGAGTACAGACAAACGAACATACTTTACACGAATAAATAATTACACTTTCCCAAGCTAAAATCACGAATTATTATCACATTCGCTAGGCTGTTGAACGTAAGATTGTAGCAGGTGCCCGGTATACTTCAGTGAAATATTAACAGAAAATTTTTAGTCCAGCTTTTCAAAATATTATTGCAAGTGTCAGAGCAAATAAATGATTGGCCCAAGCTTAAAGTGTTGTTGACCATGTAACTACTTATCTACACTAATATTATAGAGAGGAATGATTTGTATTTTTGGATGTTTGTAATGAATTAACTCAAAAACTACTGTACCGATTTTAAAAGTTTTTTTTGCTAAATGCTACATTATCCTCGAGTAACATAAGCTATAATTATTACTAGAATGTTAAAAAAAATCTCCACCCGTGCGAAGCCGGGACGAGCGGCTAGTTCTGTAGGTAAACTCTTTTCAGAAGATTTTATTTAACTTACTATGTTTGTATGTTTGTTAGTTTAGGTCAAATCATGCAAGCTAAATTAGCGCTTTTTTATACTACGGAGTGAATGTTACATGTTGGTTCAATTACGAAAGATATCTGATTTAAGCTTTGCCATGACATGGATGCTGCACTCAGGGCCTTATAGGGAACTCTTAAATAGTTAGCAGCATAGACCTGAAAAGTTGTATGTATACAAGTAGCTTTACCTAGTCTTTGGTATACGCATTCAATTATGATTCTAAGTCACCACGACACATTGTCATGGCAACAAAAGTTTGTTTTTAAAAAGGTTTTTTACTATTAATTTATTTTTATTGTAAACTAGCTAACCCAACAGACGTTGTCCTGTCTTACACTGAAGTTTTCCAGTATTTTTAATCTTTCTTTCCGTAAAAACCTTCTACAAAGTATAAGAAAACATAAAAAAAAGACGAATGAAATCGGTAAAGTCGTGCTCAAGTTATGGCGTGAGCAAGGCAAATAAGGATTCATTTTTAATATATATATATTTTTTTAATATTTAGTAAATGCCTGCACTCAAGTGGGTATGTGGTATTGGTCTTAGTGTTTATTAGATTTGTTATGAGAACTGTAGTCACGAAGTTGTTAGTTAACTCATAAGCATTTACGGGTACTTCTGATTGTTTTGACGTAGTGCACCCAATCCATTGCGTTTGGCGGATATTGTTCACTTACTCTATTTTGGTATAGTTTAATCTTTTATAATTATTCTGCTGTCATCATCAGAGGGCTTTATCATCTTTATCAGGTATAGTCATCAGCACCATTATGGCAAGGATGGAATCTTTTGTCGATGATTATGGATACGTGAAAGACTTGCACTATTAAATTTGATCGATTGTTTCTGCCTCGTGGCTGTCAGTTGTGGAATAGCTTACCACTTTTGCTCAAAGGGTGAATAGACTCCTTAAAAGTAGGCACTGACAATACCCTGGGTATTGTGGGTATCTATAGGCTGTGGTATTAGACAAGGGTCTTTAACCAATGTGTGTTGCCAGTGATGACATAAGGTATTGAGACGTGGTCCTTAACTGTTGGCCTTTTGGAGAAACTCAGAGTCACACAACGGGCAATGGAGAGAGCTATGCTTGGAGTTTCTTTGCGCGATATAATCCGAAACGTAGATATTCGACAAAGAACCAGAGTCATCGACATAGCTATTAAAATTTGCAAGTTGAAGTGGCAATGGGCAGGCCACATCGCTCGAAGAACCGATAAGCGATGGGGATGAAAGGTGCTTGAGTGGAGACCACGAACCGGAAGACGCAGCGTAGGTAGGACTCCCACTAGATGGACCGACGACATCGTGAGAGTCGCGGACATCCAGTGGATGCAGATGGCAGGTTGTCGTTCAGTGTGGAGGTTGAGGGGGGAGGCCTATGTTCAGCAGTGGACGTCATATGGCTGATGATGTTGATGATGATATGCTGTGGTAACCACTTACCATCAGGAGGCAAGTAGCTTGTTTGTCTACTATTAAATATGTATATCTAAAATATGTGTTTCAAGTAAACTTAAATTAAACTTAGGCCAATATGGGACTCGCAACCGATTATAAGCCAATTATTCCACAGCTTTATAAAAAAATGGTTCTGGATATGTCTTAATTAATTATTTTTCTTCTGGCAAGTACTTTTATTTACAAAAATAAATGCAAGCTAAAATTGAATACCTAAACTACTTAGCATAATTTACAAAAACAATTGAATTGCCCATAGACTATTGAAGATCTAGAGATGATCCTAATGCATTGGCAATCAAAATTGGCAGCGTACCCAGCATGCTGGCGGCATTGCCACGCTGAAAGGCAATGCTTATGCTTGAGCCAAAAAAAAACACCAGAATTTTCATCAGTGTTATTTAGCTTCTACTAGTAAAGTTTTTGTGGAAATTGAGATGGATATAAATTCTATTGAGTACACCAGAAATAAGAATTAAAAATACATAGAAAATACTCACGATATACTGCTACAAGTTGGGGCCTTATCGTTGTAGTGAAGCAGACGACTCCAGCTGCGCCTACCACCAGGTCAGACCTACCTAGCCGGAAGCACGTCTGCCACACCCAGTTACTAGGGAGAGGAGCAGATGAGGACTACCTATCCTAAATATGACTATAAAAACACACTTCACAGTCCACAAGTTTAATACGTCTAAAGTTCCTAATACACGACCACACTTGGAGAGTTTTAGTTCACTCACGTACGTAGTAAGGTAATGTAAAAGGATAAAGAACACTTCCCACTTCCAAATATTTGCGTACAAACAAACTGTGCAGATGCGAGTTGGAGGAAGAAGAACCTCTTCCAGATGGACCCCGCAGAGGGTTAATGAGCGTAGAAGAAGTACAAGTGCCGACTTCTTCAAGTATTCAAGAGCCGACTTCTTCAAGTCTAAAGATTTAAGAAGAACCTTTCAAGGTTTTTTATCAAGTTTTCGCACGATCGCTCCGTTTGAGAGCCTCCAATGTAATCTCCGTCTAGGTGTTCTTTTTTTTGTTTCTTTAATTTTTTTTGTTTTTTTTTTAATCAATTAGTAGTTAGTGGTCTGTAAAAGTTAAAAAAGGTTTAAATGTAAATTAAAATAAGGTGGAATGAGAGATGAGGATGATGATGAGAAAAGATATACTACATCGTTAAAATAATTTCTTCCAGGCAACCATTGGATGGAAGGAATTTACGTAACTAGATAGAAGGGGGAAGGAACGGGAGACGGGGAGTTAACGTTTGAAGAAAGAATTGAAATTTCACTGTAGTTGACTTTAATCTGAATTTAAATAAACAAAATACTAGCTAAAACTAACACTAAATAAACAGTTAGACTGTACATAGACCGTTGAAGATCTAAAGACAATCCAAATGCTCAAACCCACTATCAGTTGGCAGCGTACCCAGCATGCTGGCGGCATTACCACGTTGAATGGCAATGCTTATACGTTGAGCCAGATACACGCCAGCATTTTGGTCACGCGTCGCGTTAATCAGACGCTCTGAAAGATTTTTGAAAATGAGGTGAGCTCCCGGTCCCCAAGGGCCCAATGTCTCGACACCAAACGCCTCAAATATGTAACCACTGCCGAGGTTAGCATATTTGCGCCGCTTGTGCTGCTCTGCCGAATTGGCAGCTGCACCAGCCCTACCCTGTGTCTCCGGAAGATGTGACGGTGCCAAAGTATCGACACAAGTCGCGTCCCATACAAGGGGCCGCCCCAACTTCCAGGGAACAAGTGTCATACCATCAGGCCTCCTTCCATCGTCACGCGCAAGACCGCTCGGTTCGAGCACAGCTGCGACATTGGCGGTGGAAAAAGCCCTGCGTATGATGTCGTTCAGGCTGGCGTGTCGGCCAATACGACCAGCGCTTCTCGAGCAAGAGAGACCATGGTGACCGAGCTGGTCAACTGCAGTACCACACTGACAGCGGTGAGCCTTGCACCCAAGCGTAAGCTGACAGCTAGACGAAATGCGGTTGGATCTAAAATGCTACCGGTATTAAAAGAGGGCATGGCTTGCAACCAAAGTCCCGATTCCCAAACAGAGACTGCAAGAATACGAGCATGATCTGCAATACTAGAACACGTATCTAAGAGCGATTTCCGTGCTAGTTCGCAGATCGGCCGATCCCACAGACTCTGGGAAGACAACTTCCTGGGAAAATCGGTATTTGGACACGCCAGCCTCCAAGCATTCATTGCCTCTTTCGAATGAGATACAACTACATCGGAAGGGCCTAAAGAGGGTGCAAGGATTTTTTCTATTAAATGTGAATTTTCCATCTGAAATTAATTTAATTTCAGAATAATTAATTTAATTTAATTGGTTACTTAGCCAACTGACAGTGGCCTCGAGCATTTGGATTGTCTTTAGACAACGGTCTATGGGCAGTCTAACTATTTTTGTAGTGTTAGCTTGCATTTTGTTTAGTTAATACAGGCACTTGATCTGTATAAACAGGCCGGATCTGATAACGCTTACCCTCAGGGAAACGATTTGCTCAAGCCACTTTTTGTATGTAAAACTTACCATGCTTCAAGCTCGCTTGACAAACCATCTTATTTCAGAACACGGGCTCAATTTTTGAATCGCTCGTATAATATTTCGCACGAAAATATCATGCGACCACACCAAATGAGATTTATGTGGTTTGACCGCCAACTCGCCTGATGTTAAGCGATGATGCGGTCAACGATGGATCACGCTTGGCCTATAGAAGAACCACGTAATTAGGTCCATAAACTAGCAAATAAATGATTGTATTGAATAGCAGACACCCAACCTAATGGTAAAATTTGGTCAGACAATGTCAATGAAAAATAACCTTTATTCCTGTATGCCACTCCCTAGTTGAGGCGCTTATTATGCGTTGCCTTTATATACATAAGTAAAACTTGGTAAATGTTCAAAAGATTAACTCAACTCAAATCAAGATTTACTAAGAGCACAAAAAGTAAATCGTCAAAACATAAAGCTGGAGTCAATATTCCCTGTGCATTAAGTCGTGTAGGCGATGGAGGGCGCAGCCTCGAGGGGAATGGTACATAAATAGACACCTCATGGATTCTTGTGCGCGTGCTGCCTGAATTGTGCACGCGCCGGTGCTTGGACATTTTGCTTTGATTTTTAAACGAATTAAACATGATAGGTTCCTGATGCAACTATTTTTTCTTTTATTTTATACCTCTAGGGTTGTCTATATAGTTATAGATCAACTATGTCCTACAAACATATCAAAAGCTTAGCTTTATCGACTGAGTACTTATCATCATAGATACATAGCTTAAGAGCTAGTGCCTAAGTGGCGGCTTTATCGGTAAAAGCGGTCACTTCCAGGCAACCATCATCTCCATTATTAGACTATCATATTCCCAATGCTGGGACACATGCCTTCTCGAAGAAAGAAAGAGAGATGATGGTCCCTAATCTACCATGCTGGCCCAGTGAATGTTGGTGAATATCATAATATGTCTATGAACTTTTAAGGTTTTTGGGCATACCGGTTTCTTCATAAATTTTTCCTTCACCGTTTTTGAGTGATGGCACCGAAACTGCACATAATTTAATTACGATACTAAATAAGTCATTGGTGCAGGGCCGAAGATTGAACGGCTGCCATCAGATTGTAAAGCACACATGCTACCGCACATCCACCGTCGCTCCATCACTTGAGTACTAGTACACTCATAGCTCCCCCTAGAATTTTGAAATAAAATTAAATTTATTACTTATATCTACTACTATACTTACTAATCTTATATCTAGTAGTTAATAGTATATTATTTTGAATAAAATATTCATTCTACTTTGGCAACGTGTAACATTTATTCAAAACCTTATTGAAGAGACCCTATTCCACGTTTGAAGTTATGTTAACTAAATGACATATCAAATTAAATACTTCTTAGAAGCATTACATTTTTTTCTACTGCATCTTATGAGGGGACAGTCTCCAAACGCCTGACAGATTTATCGTATGCCTAGGAAGTAGTTAATTATACGCCATTATGACTTCAGTTGATTAAATATAGAGGGATCTTTGGGTTAGTAAAATCTGCTTTTAAAAAGTAACATTAGTATCGTACTTGCTTAGTATTAAATAAAATAAATAAATAAAATAAAAACCCCCTTTTAGATCTTGCTTTTTTACAAAATATAAGTAAGAAAAAGTATATATAATAAAAAAATAGAATTTTTATCTAATGTTTGGTTAGTTTTTATTTTTTATTTAGTTTAGTTAGTTTTGTTAGCATTTCTCTCTGTTTGTTAATCTAATTAAGTTTATTAATCGGCAATAATCCCGGTTCAGGTATAGGCCTCCTCCAAAGAAAGTTCTTACATTATATTATGTTAAGATTTTCAGTTGAAGACTTTGTTTGGTGTAGTTGTTAGATGTATATGTGAGGTTTTGTTTGGACTCTTTGGAGGGTAATTATGAGATGATGCTTAGTATTACGTATCTATTACATATTTATAAATTAGGTACTCAATAATATGAACTTAAATTTAGACCTCACAAAAATTTGGTTTTGTCTAGAATAGGCATTTTTGGTCAGTAATAAAATCAGTAAAGCGATGTAGAGTCAACGGTACCTACGCCGTTCCCTAACTTTTCGGTACGGTAGGGCGGAATGAAATTTTAATTGAAAATACCGCTTAGGTACAGATACTGTACCATTCGGACCTATTAAAAGTGCTATTATTCAGTAGAAAATTATCTAAACGACAAAACACTATAAACAGATCGGACCGCTCCATACTTAAATTGCCATACCCTAATTGGGTCATTGTGTTAATATAAGTGTTAATATATACTTAGCATAACATAATGTCCAATTAATGATTTGACTTTGACTTTGACCTAAAAATAAGAAAATGTCTTTCGTTGATTTAGATTATTTTTAGGGTTCCGTACTCAAATGGTGTAAACGGCACCCTATTACTAAGCCTACGCTGTCTGTATGTCGGTCCGTTCCATCTTTGAATAGCTGTTCTTTCAAACCGTAATAGATAGATAGCCAGTTGAAATTTTCACAGAATATGTAACGTTACGGCGGAGATACAAAAAAATAACAATAAAGTAAAAAAAAGGGCCCTACAAAAAAAAACAACGCATTATTGTATTAGCTGTGATCTAAAAACGGTAAAACCTACAAGCGTTAAACTTGGCATGATTATAGTAAACACTCTAAAGTAAAACAACAAATAATAATAAAATGCCCAAGTGCGAGTCGGTGACAAATTTTTGTTCACCACCACCACTATTCCAAAGCAACTGCGAATTTATTAATCAGGGTGTTCAAGTTTAAAATATGTTGCCAATCGTTTACTGCAGTGTTTAAAGTAAGTTTAGTATGAAAAAAAAAAATATCGGGACCCCCTACCTTCCACAGTTTATACCTAATCTGTATTTTATTATATTACAAATATCAAATACGTACAACCTTTTTTATTTTTATAATTACTCATTAATTATTTTTTCTTAATATTTTTTTGCCAAACATCAAAGATATAGCAAACAGTACACATGTTTATCAAACATCTATGGTATAGCAAAAAGTACACGGAATCGCTAAACGTCTATGATAGAGCAAACAGTGCACATTATTGCAAAGTCTTCGGTATAGCAAACAGTGCACATTATTGCAAAGTCTTCGGTATAGCAAACAGTGCACATTATTGCAAAGTCTTCGGTATAGCAAACGGTGCACATTATTGCAAAGTCTTCGGTATAGCAAACGATGCACATTATTGCAAAGTCTTCGGTATAGCAAACGGTGCACATTATTGCAAAGTCTTCGGTATAGCAAACGGTGCACATTATTGCAAAGTCTTCGGTATAGCAAACGGTGCACATTATTGCAAAGTCTTCGGTATAGCAAACGGTGCACATTATTGCAAAGTCTTCGGTATAGCAAACAGTGCACATTATCGCGAAACGTCTATGGTACAGCAAACATTACTTATAAAGTTGATAGTTCTAGAATAGTTTCAGTTTGCTTCAATATACAATACAAAATTATCGTAATTAGTCGTTCTCAAATCGGGTTTCTACATTTTCCTTTGTAATTTCTGTAATTGCCAACCGACACGTTTCTATTTCCCATGTGTTATTCCATAGGTGCTTCTCTTTGTTTACCTTATTAATGACAACAATATCACTTTTTGTTTAATTGGTCTAATTTTCTTTGAAGTTGGAAACGTTTTTATTTTTGAAGCTGTTTGATTTGTTTATTGTTGACAGGCTTGACTTTTGACCACAACTCACCTAATGGAAGTGACGGTATGGTCGCAGCTTGGATTAGCTGCTGCTTTTCAGGAGATGCTACCGGAACGCTCTGGTTAGGTGTTGGCGACAGATTTTCAACTTGAGGGTAGGTATTTAGTCAGCCGAGCACTAGACCCTACCATGCGATTGGTTTCGTCGTGATGTTAGTCTTAAGTTAGCTAAATATAGCGGAGATGATAGAAACTCACAAGTTTTTTTTTTCTCTCCTCCGTCATCTTAATCAATACGAAAATTGCTTTATACCATTTGCAGTGTTATTTTAGAGATACTGTCCAATAGTTTTTAGGGTTCCGTACCCAAAGGGTAAAACGGGACACTATTAGTAAGACTTCGCTGTCCGTTCGTCTGTCTGTCTGTCCGTATGTCATCTCACTGTATCTCATGAACAGTGATAGTGAGACAGTTGAAATTTTCACAGATGATGTATTATTGCTGCCACTATAACTAAAAAAAATTATTAAAATATGGGGTCACTATGCAACAAACGGAATTTATTACTCGATTTGCTAGATATTGATAACGGCAACAGGTAGACGCGTGAAATAAACACAGTATATTTAGTTATATATTCCCTAAAAAAAAAGGGGACCTCCCATACAACAAACGGGATTTTTTGGCGTTTTTATAGATAATGGTACGGAACCCTTCGTGCACGAGTCCGACTCTCACTTGGCCAGTTATTTTATTCTTACTCAGTAATAACTCTTGAGAGCAGTTTTAAGAACAGTGTAGGGATTTGGACGGACGTCTGCAGGTCTGGCACGGGCGGTAGATAAATTGTTATTCCACCGCTTTAATCCGCGCGTAGATGAGCCAAAACTAGAATATGGATAGGTACGATTGTCTTATTCTTGCGGGATGAAAAAAGTGGAAAGACAATTTGTCCACGGCCCGTGCTATGCCTGCATGGAAATCAAACGTGCCAACCGCTGATTTATCGCTACAGATGATGATACAGATGAATTTAGGTACTGAATACTGATGTAGGTATTTATCATAAATAGTAGGCATATCCGCATTTTCGAGGTTTTTTGCGTGAACTTCACTTCAGCGAAAATTGCTTATGACCTTTGTTAATGAAATTTAAACAAATCACTCAATAAAGAGAAGATTCGTGTTTCTTTCAAATACACTTTTCTCGTACTTCAATATCCGATACAATTTCCTGTAATATAAAACTTTTGGGCCAATCCAAAAGCAACTCTAAACTATTCCTTGAAGATTCATTTTGGAGTTTTTAACTATAAGTGTTTATTTGGAAGAGCTTTGGAAGCGTGCATAGAGTTTTGAGCCTTTTGTTTTCTTGGAGATAGCTTATTTTCGAGTGGGTGTTGTGGGGTAGTTGTGATCACAGTGTGGGTGTTTAATGCTTGGAGGCCTGGAGACAGCTGTCTTCCCTCGGGCATCACTAAGATTTTGTTTACAGCTCACTCTAATGACAAAAATCTGAATGAGTGAATTCGTGTCAAAATGGAATTGTTTGTAGTTCATTTAGTTTGTTAAAATAAGTATAAACTCGTTTTCGGTTCGTCTCGTTAAATTCTGTAATTTCTAACACAGGCAAGTCCTATAGCAATAAAAGTTTTGACTAGAAGATTTTTGAAAAGAAAATTAAGCAATTTCTCTTTTAGATTTTTTTCTTTGTTTTATCTGGATGAGATCGCTAAGGTAAGACCATCTTTTTTGTATGTGATAAATGTATTTATCTTGTAATGTCCTTTTGTGGTGTCAATGAAGTGTTTTGCTGTACAGTGCCTTTACAAAATCATAAAGATTTCGTTGTTGTTTATTTTTCGAATTTATTTCCATGTCTGGTTAACCTTTAATTTGGCAAACGTCCAGGTTAGTAAATCGCATATTTCTTCAAGACTGCGTACAAGATGCAAATCTCACAACAGGCCATGGAGCGAGCCCTGAAAGGCATCACGTTTCCCGACACAGTTTGAAATACGGAGATCCGAACAAGAACCAAAGTAGAAGACATCGGATCCTGTATAATTTAAGTGGTGTTGGGCACGACATTTAGCTAGAAGACAAGTTTAGCGTTAAATATGTGAAATTGAGGAAAGAGTGAGAGCTTATGCCCTGTAGTGAGTTGAATGAGCCGTCAATGATGATGGTGATGATGACATTTTCTCAAATTTTCCATGTCTCCTACAAAGTAAAACTTTAAAACCCAACTATGATCATGTGTGTCGCTGTTTAGCAGAGGTTTTGTAATACATAATTCAGTGTGATTTCCGTTTGCGGCCGCCCGCTCAAGCATACGCCCTGGCTGAAGAAAGCTCATAATATACGTAGGGCGGGCGACTTCCTCGACTGCAACGCCTCTACCGGCAGCGAGCAGGAACCCCATGCCACTGCGTGATTTGCCCGGTTGCGTGACGTCACGCCGCGTCGGACCAATTGCGGGAAGCGCGCCCGCACTCGGCCGCAGTCCTCGTCGCCGCGCCTTCGTATGAGCCGTGTGTCGCCGTCTCCCGCCCCCCGCGCCCCGCGACGTTCCGTCTCGCCCGCATTCTAGTCGTGGGTGTCGCGCTGTGCAGTCCTCGCGTGTGCCGCTGAACTTAGTGCGCCGTTTGTGAGTGCTTTATATCCCGCACGAGTGTCAGTGTGACGGAGAAACTCTCGTCCCGCCGCGGAGGATGTTAACAGCATACGGTAAGTTCACGACGCAGTATCGGCAGCCGCTTATCTCGGTTCGGCGCCACGTGAACGCGCTCTATTTATAAAATGTAAACATGCAACAAATTCGATTTGAAACGATACACGGTCGTGTTCCTTTAGAGCGAGAGTGGCCATCCGGGCGCGCTCCAGCCCTACTAGCGCTCGCAAATTAACAATAAAGAGTCGGTGCGCAACGTCGAGATTGCTGAGTTCCTGTAAGACGGACGTGCTTGTGACGTAGCAGTGTGTCGTTTGAAAATTTGCTCTGGAGATTTGCATAAATAAAAGTGAATCGGCGGATAACCTTGGATTGGTTCAGGGCTGACGGCAGCACGATAACGTGACCTTGGAGTGAAGTCTCGTGAATACCGGCCGGCGTAGAAGCGCGCGAGCTCACGGAAAATGTCCAGACAAACAATGATAATAAAGCCGCACACAATGATAATACCTACTGCTAATGTGAGGCACTGCCAGGCCAGGATATGCAGTAAAATAATAATAATTCCACACTAGTAGCTGGAATGACAAAGAAGGCGAGCACTGAATAACAAACCAATAAACTGTAATGGGTGGTACTTAGTGGCGAAACAAAATTACAATCATTGTTTCTGTCGTTAAAACTTTGGTGAAGCGAAAGAGATCAACCCAACATTTGGATGCGTTTCAATTAACAACAAACGAGGCTGCTCAAATGACTAATTGAACAATACAATGAGTAATTCAAATGAACATTGTTTCTGGTAAAGGGGACTTAAGAAGTAAAACCAATGCCTATACTCTTCCTTTTAAAATAAATGTCTTCAGTTCTTGTTTGTAAATGGGTGTAATTTCTACAGCATGGTTTTCCTCTACCGCCGCTGCAGTTTTTTTGTAATGGCAGACCAGTCGGGTCTGTCCGGTTGAGATACCTTGGTACGGTCAGGTTCGAAGTGTGTTGGTCCCACGCCTCGTTCCACATATTCGCTTCGTTTGAATTGCAATCGGAGTGGTCACTGGGCCTATGCTTTACAATATTTGTCAATCGAGCCGTTTTTATGAGGACAACGAAATCTCAAGCATTTAGAAACCAGACGGCCAAATCAAAAGCCAATAATAATTACCAAAACAATTACAGAATGTTTACCTAAATTAATACAGTCTTTATACATCAGAGCGGGTTCGGGTTAGCAAAAAAAGCAACAACAAAAAACGAATTTCTGCAGATTTGGGATTCTCATTCGCACTTACGCGTATGATCGTATGTTGAAGAGGAATCTTGTGAATAACATGCTGGCTCTTTCTAGTGTGTATCAGCGACGTACGTGGGAGTGAGCAGGAGGGAGATAATTCGCATCGAGTAAGCGAACCGGCCATGCGAGATGCTCAGCCGTATCATAAATATTAATCAGGCGCTGGTGTCAACAGCCACCGCGTAACGCGACACCGCCACGATCCGCTGCGAGCCTGGTACTCGAAGTAGTGGCCAGACGCCACATTGCACACAAGATACAACTTTGCGTAGGAGCGTGAAGCAAATAAAAAAATTGATAGCGAAGACAAACGAAGACTTGCACCAATTACAAGTGCAAGAATATTCCAACGCAAACATTTCGAAGATCACGTTACTGGAGATAAAACTGGAGATCTAATATTGGTTTACTACATAATGGCTCTCGCAAACAAACTGTGGAATAGTGATAATGTTATCGTTTGCACATCCGTTTATGCTTACGCATGCAGCCATGACCTGCCCTACAACCTACAAGCCAGCAGCTGTGATTGGTAAACGTACTGCAGTTTTATGTAAATACAATATAAAATAAACATCATACAGTTAGGAAGCCTTGCTGATTGTTAAGCAGAAGTAGGTATTCATAACAAGCTCTCCATTTTACTGGATATGCGAAACAGTGCCAACCGCTTCTTTAATTCGCTATCAGGAACCTAAAGAGTTGCTTGTCCTTTTGAGGACATACTGCTGTTGCATTATGGATTTAAGGTATACATTTAAAAGAAATCAATGAAATCGAAAGGAGAATATGAAATTATGACCGATAAAAATTTCTGACTCGTTCTGAAATTTGGATTGAAAATATATATCTAAGTAATTAAAAAAACATTAATATACAAGAGGTATCGGAAGTCTTTGCTTGTCACCGGTTCTTCGCACTACTGACCTTCATGCGTGACATTTTGTATAGAATTCACAAAACACAAACAGGTTTCGTTACCTACGGTACCACAGTAAAAATACGGGTTATACTTCTTAATTTTGTACAATACTAGCGTAAAATATTAATTGTAGTTTAATTCGGTTTGGAAAAGTATTCTACATAGTTGACCATTAATTTATTATTGTCTTCGATTTTTATGTAATCTATAGATAATTAAAAGTTTTATTTGAATAATGAAACTCTATGCAAAGTAAACGGTGGTTTGATATGTTGATAACCTTCACAGTCAAAAAGTATTTAGTCGGCTCGCATGTGAACTTGTGTGTCTAATCAATTTTGTCGCACTCATGTGTATCCGTTGGTATACATTTATTAATGTAAAGTTAACTTTTACAATTACTTGAGTCTGCTTATAAGAACGTATTGAAGCATTACCATCTGCATACATATTATTATCACGCACAGTCGAGTCTTTAATATAATGACGTCCGTTATGGAGATAGCCAGACGATGTCAGACAACATCTTGAGAGCTATCTAAGTATGTGTGTACTTAAAATGTAATTAAAAACGAGTTACCACAACTACGGCTCGGGTTAGGGATAATAAAGGTTTAATTGCACAGGTTTTCAGTGTGGTATGGGCGAAATCATTTAGATTAAAAGAGAAAAAACTAAGATAGGATAGGACGTCCACTGACCTCTGAACCCAAGAGCAGTAAAGAGAAGAGACTGATTAAACAAACTTAGGAGAAAACAATATTTTCAACAGAAGCATCTAAAATCTAATCAAATAGAATTTATAGAACAAACTGGCTGCGTCCAGCGGTTTCACCCGCATGGTGATGAAAAATTGTGATGATGATGAATATGAAAAGTAGCTTGTGTGTTAAAATGTTAATTCAGGACATAAGCTATGTATATTCCAAAACCGTCTAGCTGTTTCTGCGTGAAGGAGTAAAAAAGAAACACTCACATGCGAATTTACGCATTTATTATATTAGTGTGATGTAATAAAATAATAAAAAACTTACTTCCTTCATCATTTTTAATCTCTATAGTCGAATTTTTACATAATTTTATGAAAATTTATACGACTAGACTTCAACTAATGTTGAATCTAGTTAGTAGATCTAGATATAACACATGTCTGTAGGTATAGGAATATTATAATTGATTTAAATGTTATGTTTAGATGGGTTTTGGATGAAGACTCCACGCATAATTATTTAGGAATGAGTTTGAATAAATTAATTAAACAAATACATTGATAGAAATTACTGTGTAGATGGTCCCACCGTAGATCGAGACCCCGTTTTTGCTTGGGTACGATGCTTGAGCACATCTGTGAGGTTTTTACTTGTATATGTGTGTTGGAATATATTTTTTGCTAATGTGTGGTGTTTGTCGGCCGCGGTTATGTTGTGGGCTCGGCATACGAGGTCTTTTTAGTTTTTTTCTTTAACTCTGTAGAGTTTATTGCCGACATCTCATGTTCAATGCTATAAGAAAAATGTTCAGTCAGTAATATTATTTATTTCTCATATTGTATTTATCCAAGAATAACTGCATAAATTAACCACTTACTTTACCTAGTGAAATAAACTTTACCTCATTCGTTACAATTATTATTATTTGTAGACAAATAAACTAATTACCTGGCTAGTGCGTAATAAACAATTTACAATTCATTAATATGAACTGCTCACCAACAACAGCACAAATTTTATTTAAAAGATCGATTTTATATAAAAAGAAGATATAATAACTATATTTCCCAGATATAAACAGTTACTTTTTAAATTACCACGCTTTGTTCACTATAGTTATATGAATATTTACAGGATATTTATCGTGGTAAGGTTGTGGAAGCAGCTCCTTTCACAACCATACCTACTTTACGTAGTAACATTTTAATCAAATTTGTAGATTAAATAATTTATTCTTATATTTTCGTGATTAATAATAGTAACAATAATTTTATAACATTTATATAGACATCCGTTATCAAATAGATGTGATCACGGACACTGCAAAGTGTTTGAACAGGAATTAAAATATTGTAAAATACTCAAGTGTTTAATTTCTAGATTTAATAAATGTATCCCAGTTTTGGGAAAGCAGGTTGCTGATTGATTGCAATGACGACGAGCAAATAGTTAATCAGATGGATCATTGAAACATTACAACTAATAAAGCGATAATTTGAAACTAGTAAAAAGCGTGTATTTTGATGAGCACTTAGCTAAATTCTTAACTGAATTTGACTTACTATTTGTTTAACGCTAGGGTTTAAATTTGCTTGTTTATCTTGATACAACTTGTTACGTTTATTGACCGTGACAACGGTAATAAGAGTCACGAGTTGTTGCGTAACGCGAACAATCTCGTTCATTTCATGTAGAATACTAAAACCAGGATTTTTTCCTTTTTTCTATCTTCATGTTTCATTTTTATATTTTTGTTGGTATTCTATTATCACCTTAAAAGTTGTTTGTGTAAGTGCTGGTACGATGGTTTATAAAAGTAATTACCTGCAAATCCGTTTTACTCAATTATTTTATGGAAATTGATTTTTAATTATAAAATGATCAAAATAAAAAATGTATCATTGTTTATCATCAATATTATTAAAAATACACAACCTTATACGACAAGTATAAATTGAAAATGTTCAACAATCTCGATAATAGAGCTGATAATCTTTAAACGTCTGAACAGATTTCGTTGAATCAAAGCTAAGGACACTCGATTTAGCAAAAACTGTTAAACTGTTTGGGAGCTGCGATGCCATAGACAGATAATACAGGCACACATATACACACGTTAAGCTTATAAAACCCCTGTTTTTGCGTCAGGAGTTAAAATATGGGTTAGGTTAGATATAATAAATCGCAGGGTTGTGACATAACTTTACTCTTTTTTGGAAATCGATTTATATAAGTATTTCTTCTGAAGTGGAACTCTACAATGGGTACTAGAGAACACCTCGAATTAGGGCTTATTTGGTTTGTTTTAATGAATGCTTAACTGTTGGAGATATGGAATTCATGATGGCACCGAGAGGTGTGTAGCGAAACTCTTCAATAACTCCCAGTAAGCCCCTCGAGTTTAGACTCCTTTGATTTGTAAGCGTAAACGTTTTCCTTCATTCAACATCATATTTCATTATCTGGATGTAATCATACACTAAATTGTGTGTGGTTCACTTAACTCAGACACAGAAAGTCATTGTTTATATTTGAAGTATTAATCTACACTTAAGATTACCGTAGGTGACCGTAGCTTAGCGGATAAAACGCTCGGAGCGTAAATCCGGATAGCGCAGGTTCGAATTCGATCAGTCGTATTTCTTGTATTGTATTTAATTAGTAACCCAGATCTTTACCTTCCCTGTATAATTAAATGTGGATGTTTTTCATTTTAATATCTTCTCCTCGTCAAAATCACACGATAAATGCTGTTATTTTGCTATCTACAATATTATACCAACATATAGATTATTTTCCTTTCTACGTCACTCTGTGAGTCCTTCCAAAAGCGCGTGGGTGCGCCCCTCGCTGTCTCTAACGACTCTCAGGTTTCAATTAGATACAAGAACTCTTGCTACACGACGATTATAGGCTAAGAGGTGTATACTAATTTTATAATCAGAACCGACAGTCTCTTAGTTTTCCTCACAATTCGCAAATATTTAAGAAACCACCTATCTTTGTTGTTGGTGATGAGTTTTGAACTGATTTCCCGCTTGAACTGAATTATCTTTTGCTGATGCCTAATTCAACCATCTCAACTACATATGACATTTGCCAGCATGTTGGAATAGGACCCATCCTCTGTCTCTCTGAGAGAAGGCCTGAGTCCCAGCAGTGGGAATGTGTGTTGAAATGATGATGGTGGGGAACTACTTTAGGTAGGAGGTGACAACATTTTGGATTCTCATCAATATTTACAGGTTCCAAAAGTTATTATCAATGAATTACAATAGGTCTATTATAGTTTAAGGATTAGTGATCTGAGTAGCGTTTTTTAGTCCTATTAAATTATTCAAACTGAAATGTAATTTAATATTGAAGTCTTCCACATTTTAGAATGTTTTTTTTTTTAAGTTGTAGAGTCAGTTCAAGGATTTGGAGACTGACAGAAAAACGACCATATTTCAGGGCCTCAAGCCGCTCGAGCAATGGGGGTGTTTACCCGGATCGAATACTGCCGGTCCTAAAATTTTAGAATCGTCATTTAAATATTTTAAACTAAGATGATCTATCACGCTACAATAGGGCACATGTCAGGGTCGCCGCCATCAAAACTAGTGAAGAGAACTGGGATAATATTTAGATATGCTTAGGTTTTAGAGTTTCAAATGTATATAGAACTCGGTTTGAGTTATGTATACTATACCTAATATTTGATGTCATTGTCTACATATCATCTCAATGTTTTTTGTAAAGATTTTTCTTTAAACCAACGATCTTACTAAGTTTACTTCATTGTTCTGTTTGACAGGCACCAAATTCTGAACTTCTGGCTCTTCTCACCTTAGATTTTATTCTATGAAGTTGATTCGCGCACGGTTTTGCGAAACCTAATGACTCTGGATCAGATTAAATTGACTCAATTCAATTTTAAAGACCATCGCTTAAGAGATTTGGTATTTGACGAGGGTCCGATAACGCGGATTGAGGAAATTAAAGGCATTCGTTTTCGATTCATGGAATATTCTAAAGACTTATCTCTCCTGGTTTCTTCATCATCCTTGTCTGATGCTTTTGAATTCGTTTAAGAGATGAAGCAATTTTCTGCTTTGTTTAACTGGATTTCTGAAATAAAACAAGTCCTAAAATGTGTTGTTTGTCTGGTTTTCAAAATTAGTAAAATTACAATTTATATAAGTAACAATTTTAAAAATTATAAAAAGCGCATTACACTAAAAGTGTGCATTTTACAATATGTTGATATTTCTTAAGTTATTGTAATATTTCACGAAGTATGTTACATTATTGTAATGTCTGACTTAAAATACAGTTGAACACTAGTATTCAAGTGTCAAAAGTTCATGATATTAAAACAAGTGGATCACAGAACATTATTCACTGACGTTATCTTCACGTCAAAACAAAGATGCTCTTCTTTACAACATACTGTGCGATTGATATACGTACATAACATGTTATCAATACTTAACACTAGGACCGCAGTTTTTCCGCATCGAAGTAGGTATGCCGACTCATACCTGTCTATATTACTTTTATGAACAGTTCTCTGTAAAAGTGGCTTATCGTATGTGTGTGGCTCTAGGCCCAAAATAAACAACAATACTGGATATGCTAATCAAAACAAACGATGAATTTAAAAGTGAACGTATTATAATTTAGAACTAAGTAATTATCAACATCATTGTCAGCCCTGAATAGCCCACTTTTGGGTATAGTTTTTCTTGTTTCTGCCATTCTTAGTAGTTGTTGTTTGCTAGTCGCTTACATTTGTGTCCTCGCTATACGTCGTGGGATCATACTAAAACAGGCAAAACAAAGTAGGTAGGTGATATTATATAAGTTATAGGTCTGCTTTGAACTTGGAGGCTGAAAATCTTCCGCGCACAGTCTCTTGAGTATTCTGCGACAGTTGAAGTGAGTGATGGATGAGCTCTTATCACGTTTGATAACCTTCTGTAGTTTCCCCGTACCCCGCTCCACCTTTTCCAGTAGATGGAGTATTTCAACGCAAGTGTATATAGTATGGATATTTCAAATTCTAAATTTTAGATGCTCTATAAATATTCCTGACTACAAATAATGTCAATCTTCGTATTCTTGACTAATAATAAAGAAAGATTAAAAAAAGGTAAATCTCGATTAGTAGAGCAGTAAGGTGAGGTACATATAGAAAAAGAGTATTTATGCTCAACATTGGGATAAGTATATAATGCTGTGGATAACGATGATGACAATAAAAAAATCAACTTGAATAAGAGTCACTTTGATTATAACGAATACATAATTATGATAATACTCTATGACAATAATGTCCTTTAAACAAAGATTGAAGATATAAACATTAAATAGGAAACATTTGAGGTTAAATAAATA
This sequence comes from Agriopis leucophaearia, assembly GCA_949125355.1. Taxonomy (NCBI): domain Eukaryota; kingdom Metazoa; phylum Arthropoda; class Insecta; order Lepidoptera; family Geometridae; genus Agriopis; species Agriopis leucophaearia. Next base: position 4,552,813 of record OX421262.1, read on the forward strand.
AATTATTTTATTAGTGAGTCGTATACAATATTCACAATGTTATAAAATTCTCACAATGGGTGATGATAGTTAATTAAATTATTATAGGATGTGACAAAAAATTAAGAAACTCATGACACATGAAAATTTTATAAGTATTCATTTCTCAATTCATAAACATGTTGCTGTTTAAGGATCATCCATACTCAGTCAAACTTTTAAACATCTGATTACAATTACACATAATACTTCATCATCATCATTTCTACCATATTCCACTCACTGCTGGACTTATAAGTCTATTATTAGGCGCATCATCTATTCCGGCCCTACGCCTAGCTTTTCACTTACTTCCTTACATCATATATACGTTTTTACGTGTTAACTATTTATTATATTCTGTAATCTTGGCATAATATCCATAACATACATAACTAAGCATATTAATATTCATGTAGTGTTATTGCTGGTGGACATATACAGAGATTTGGCGGAAGAACACAGAATGCCTAATATTTGCGGAAGAGTCGAGTCGCACGAAATAGGCAAGTCTTGTCAGTAGCATGATCTACTTCGGAAGGTTAATAGTAGAGATAGCCTCGATGTTTTGGCATGTCACATGCGGTGCTCTTGCGCAGCTTCCTGAACAGCTACTAAATCAACGGTGGAAGTTTCAAACGTAGTAAGAGACAAACTGTTATATTTTAAATTTAGACCACACGTCTAATATGTGTAGGGTCTAAATCGGAGGGATGAACATTTTCAAATTTCGAAATTATACCTATGTAGAACATGTGGGAAAATGACTCATAGGCTTCTTTTTTAATCTTTAATAAGACAGTTCAGTTCTGTCTCATTTGAAAAGGAATATGTATAATTATATTTTGTACCCAAGAACACAAGTTTTTAATTGAAAAATATATTTTTCAAACCAAGCTTTTATGAAATTAGTAATCGAAACGGTTTGCTGATCAAAATGAGCCCAAACACTGCCAGTCTACTATTATCCATCGAGGAGTGCTTTGTCCACCATCACCGTTATCACCTCGCTCGCTGTCACTATAATATTGTATTGTCATCGGAACTTGACAAGTATGCCAAATTTCAGCTCATCGAACACCGGGAAGTGGGAAATTTTACTAGCAAGATTTGATTACAGACAGACACCGGAACAAGTGAAACTCAATAAATGCATGTCATAAAGGAAAGTGTGAATGATGACATAATGCAGGAAAGCTGATATTAGAATATTATAACAAACGTATATCATAAGAACATGTAAACATATTTCATGGGATAAAACTTGAGCAAGACGAAATTTCCATTAGCATATATGTAAAAAACAAAGACTATAAAAGGACATTACAAATTCTAAAAGGCTTGAATTTTCAAAAGGCTGAATACTTATAGTACCTACCTATTAAAGCTGTTATTAAGTACTCTATACATGGTTACATTTTGTTTGACCATCGAATCCGTTCAATTGTCGTATCTTAATTACCTGGGAAAAGGGACAGTCAAAAGTCCTCGCTCTGACCTTATCACAACCATAATTACTGAAAAGTTGTCTTTAAGTGAGAGGATATGTTTTTAACCTCAAAAACAGAATGCAAGGAAAATTCGATTACGTGGGTTGTAATTGATGGAAACTGGTATTTCAAAGTTAAAGCTTACTTGGATTTGGTATTAAGAAGTAATGATGTATACTGTACTTTATTTTATACGTCATATATTTTAACATATCGACGGTTAAATGGCGACTTGATTCAAGCGCCATTTTGATACTTTTACGGGAGAGCGATTAAAAAAAAAACACTCCATCAAAACTATTTAACATCAAAGCTGCTGAATGTCAAATCTAAATGCAAGCTTCCATGATATTGTCCATGGGAAATTATCATGGTAGTAGTATTAATTGATATAAATGCTACTTAAGACTAAATGAATTATTTTCAAATAATAATTATATTATAATTAACAAGATGCTGTGTTGGGGTAATATTATGTAATGTAAATAAGTAATATGGTATATTGGGATGGTGTAATTTAATATTATAAACACTCATGTTTGTCAAAATCTTTTGAAATTTAATCTTCTTATGTATATGCACAGACTAGCATGCACAGGGTCAGCATGGAGAATTAGGATGGTTCTGAGCTCAGTACACAATATAATACACCTTCTTTCTCTGAGAGAAGGCCTGTGTCCCACCAGTGGGAACATGATATGCTAATAATCAATGAATGTATGTTATTCTATACTATCATCATCATCATCATTTCAGCCATAGGACGTCCACTGCTGAACATAGGCCTCCCCCATCGATTTCCACAGGGACCGGTTGGAAGCGGCCTGCATCCAGCGTTTTCCTATACTATACTTCATAATAATTAAATCTTCAATAAACTGAGAGGTTTTTATTGATCCTCGATCAATATCATCTTCGATCCTCAATTTGTGACTAGAAATTGGACAACACTGAATTGAAGAATTAAGAGAATTTAACATAGTGGTAAATTAAACATTCAAGGAACGGAACGTTGTGAACCTGATGTAAATAGATTGAGGCTATCCAACCGTGGACGTAAATTCTGTTTAGGTATCTAACAAACCTCAAAAGTAAAAAAAAAATTGGCAAAGCCACAAAATACAGTCAGACATCACTCTAATATCATTAATGAAATGTGTGTTTGTGGCTCAACTCAATTAACGGCTGAATAGATTTAGATGAATTTAGGTGTGGAGGTAGTTTAGATCCTAAATTAGCATATAGTCTACAATCTTGGAAAAATAACGGAATAGAATCATGTGCGGGAGTAAAACAAGAAGCAGGCTACAAGTAGACAACTTAATAATTTCTTCCCTACAACGCGCGCCAAATGCGACTGTACCTTTGCGTTCCGTTTTCATTAGTGAACTTGTATCGTTATCACACTTCGTGGCTAATGGCTTCATATCAAATATTGACTGTTTGGTTATCGCATTACGTCATCCAGTAGTCGGCGCGCCAAGAATCCACTTTAGTTTTGACAACTGCCGTTTTATGCAAATAAACACGAAACGCAGTGAAATAATAATAATGGACAGCTTTGAAGACGTAAAAAATTTACAGCTTAAGTCAATATTAGATTTGAGACAGGCTTTCAAATGTGCTATTTAAACTATCACGCAAGTGGACTATATCTGAATGTTTTATTCATTATGCAATATTTTGCACTATATTTATTTAAATAATAGTCAAATTTACTAAATCATGCTCAAACTACGTAATTGAATGATATTGTACATGCATACTATTTGTCGGATAATAGTTAAGGTAAGTCACAGAAGAAATTATAGTACACGGTAACAAAAGTAATTAATCAAGTTTATTATGTTTTGTGCAAACGTAGAAAATCATAAATAACTGGCCAAGAACCCTACCATATGCGAGTAGACAGACTCGCATATGCTAGGGTTCCGTAGCCAAAAACATAAATTGTAGTAAAATTAATAGTTGATCAGAAATTGGTGGTCATAGAAAAATTCGAACGAATGAAGCTATGTGGACTTGGCCAAATTGCAGCTAACAAGAGACAGATTTGACAAATCTAGATATTATTGCCACTCGCCTACATATCTACAAAAAGCAGTGGATAGCAAAATAATAGATATCAAATAACAGTTTCGATTTCAAAACATTAATAGAGGACTAGACTAAGACTAGATTAATAGAGGACAAACTTAATAGTGGACTGCCTACATCATGGACTTGTCTTTACATCGACTATTTGAAAGCTTGCCTCTTCTTGATGATCTGAGACAACTTAGTAAATTGAAAATACCTGTTCCATGTCTAAACTAGTTTTTGCTTGCTGCTTTGCCTGCGTAGTCAAGAGATCGGCCTACAGTACCGTATCCGTTCCCATCTCGTCCCTATACCGCCCAGTTCCACATCTATACCACTAACGTCTCAAGTCAGTCTAGCTCCTGTTTCGGTTACGTGTTGCGCCCTTCCCGTCTGGTTTTAATCATATTATCAGTACACCTTACCTTTCCTTAGTCATCATCATCATCAGCCAGAAGACGTCCACTGCTGAACATAGGCCTCCCCCTTTCCCTAGTAGTTTTTATTAATTAATTAAATAACAGGCTTGTGCTTGGCCGCTAACTCGCCCGATGTTAAGCGATGATGATGATCTACGATGGAGCACGCTTGCCTAGAAGAAATCGATTCACTCTTGATTTTAAGACACCCAGATTGTAATCATCGGGGAACACCCATTCAGGCAGTGCATTCCACAGACTAGCACTAGTTTGTACAGTAATGCTGTTCCGGATTTGGATTTTCAGGAATATTTTTTGACCTTAGCTTAGCTATGACCAGATTGAAATATAGGCTATGTTATTTTGCGCAAGGGCCAGATTAAGGGAGTAAAAATGGTTGTAAGTTTATATGAAAATCTACGCGTACGAAGTCGCGGACAATAGCACTAGTATATATGATTAAAATATAATTCTCATGTTTTTATGAGGTTGAAAGTTATTGTAAGGTGCACATATATATTACGCCAATAAGCCCAAGCAATAAGGTTGTGGACAAATATTGATACTGATAAAGCGACCTTGCATTGTCTTCCACTTTTACATCGCCTTGATCTCATCTTCCGCGCTTTTCTCTTAGATAGTGCTCTTAGAACAACATTAGACCCAATGTCAATATATTTGCCTCTAACTCTCTATTATTATAAATAATCTTGTGAAACATTTTAAGATAAAAGTATAGTCTAGCTTTTAACCGCCATCTCGCCTGATGTTAAGAAATGGTGCGGTCTACGATGGAGTACGTTTGCCTAGAAAGAACAGATACACTAGTGAATTGAAGACACCTGGTAACCCATTGGGATACAACTGCTCAGGTAACACATTCCATATTCTAGCGGTTCGCACAGTGCAAATGCACAATATTGTAGGTAGTCATGATAACTTTGCGTGGTTTACGCGATCGACTTCCATGCCGCAGGTGCAGGTTCAAAGCCCAACAATTAACTTGATCTGCTGCTAAAGGAAAACATTTTGAGGAAACCTTTGCATGGTGGTAAGCCACTTTCTAATTCTCGGCTGGCTAGCTACTATTCCAAGTTGAAAATTTCGACAGCTTCATTTAAAAGCCAGTTCCCATTCCAGGCTAGGTGTATTCATTATCTTTGACCACACCGTCACTTAACATCAAGTGAGTTGTGTTCAAACGCCTAATCACAGTCACCATAAAAAAATAATTACGATGTAATATCAATATGAAAACGATGATAAAGTTTCAAAGAGGTAATTTCAGTACAGTCGTGTGCGTAGTTCCCTAAGTTATAGACAGAAAAAATGGTTCCTAGAGCATAAAAATTCGAATTACGTCACAAGGTATAAGTACTTGTGACACCGAAGCTTCTGGAAGGTTCTAAACCCAAGTGACGTTAAGTACACATCATTAAAGGGAAGTATAGCAGTTGCTCCGACGATACTCAAAATCCGCCAAAGGCTCTTCACGTGGGCGTAGAAAATACGAATGAATGAAAACTTCGGGCTGGCTTCGGCAGCGGTCGGCTATCTCCGCCGCCCAAGCTATCCAAGGTCAGGGGTGGGGGTCCGACCTCATTTCCTAGGGGATCGATGTGGCCACCTCGGCGCTACCCCCGATTTCGGGGTGTTTAGGTTTCAACGTGCGTTTTCAATGTCAAGTGATTCATGTTTTCGGCTAAAGTTCATGTCATTATTGCCAGTTTCCGTGACTCCGGTATGTTACGCCATTGGGGTTGTAAGCGTCGATATCGTTGGACTTTTGTCTTATTTCCGCCTATTAAAGCTAAAGTCACTGTTAAATTCACTAAAGTAAGATTCTATCTGACCAAGTGTCGAGATAAAAGTAGCTTTTGCTCGTATTTCTAAAGCTCAACTACAAACCTATTCATCGGTTCGGTCTAATTAGGTAACAGGTAACTTATATTTTTAATAATCAGGTTTGTCCCAAGGAAGGATGTTGGAAGAACTGAAAAATGTATCTGCTTGCTCTATTTTTAAACAGTGTTTACAAAGAAAACTAAAGAAAAATTCAACTGAAAAAATTTATACGAATGCTTCCACAAAAGAACTTTTCTTTGCATAATGCATCATAGTATCCAATCACGATGTCAGTTAAAGCATATTATACCGTAGTCTCTAATAAAACCTTGTTTGTAAAAAGTTTATTTGTAAAGTTTGTTACAATAATTTACTGAAAATGACGAGACATGCAGTCTGCAATTTACATTTTACGTAATGACTTTGATTCTCAAAGTAAAGTAGTGTTAATGTATGTAAATTTTACTTTTGACGCTCCTTACAATTAACAGCTAAAGTTGCCCTGGTTTTTTAAACTAGATAGTTTGTTAATTTGTTTGTGTTACAGACAATAGAGATAAGTGCCGACTTATTCTTGAGATTATTATTTATATTTATTTAGTAGGTATAATTATTATTACTTACTAAATAAAGTTGTATGGTTTTCAGTTTTACTGATATCAACGGAGACATACAACGAATATTCCACACAAATGTAAAATATAACCACTTAAATGTTGCAAATTGATGGAATCATTTGCAAATCAGGTTTAGACAAGGAAAACAGATCTCATCTAAAAAACGATAGTTGCTTATTTTACATATATGAGACGAATAATAATGTTGCATTTGCATCTAATTACATAGGCACAAAAAAACGTTAATTATCAAAAATGTATAGAACAGGGAATATAATTTTTGAAAATAATAAAAGAGGCAGCGATTGATTTTAATTCGAACAATGAAATGTTCTTGGCACTGGTTTAAATAAAGGTTAATTTAATTCTATAATCTGACTCTAAGGTAAAGGCTGTGATGTACGTAGTTGCTCCTTAATAGACGGTCATTCATTCAATCAAATCAAGTACTTATGCGTCACTTGTATAATGACTGATTTGCAATTTAACTAGCTCTGATGATATATATAATGTTTTCAGCTGAAATACATTCAGTAACTACATGTTTACTACTGATTTGTATCTTTGATGGTTGGAATGTAAATTTTGATATGCCAAGAGTAAAATAAATGATAACATACTGGATGAAATAAATATAAATTGTTATTTCTTCAGACTGAATTGATGCTTTCCATTACGATAAGCGTCAATTTTATCACAATAAAAAATATGACGATAAATACAGTGTTATCAGTTAAACAATATCGTACAATTGTCACGATAACCGAAGACTTCCTACTTGTGCGTAAACCGCCCGCGTTCATTGCGAAATAGCTGCGCTAGCGCATTGTCTAGCCACTTCCTCGGAGCCCAACCTTGACGGTCACGATGTGGACAACGACGCAGTGGATTGAATATAAAACTGCTTGAAAAAAACACTTATTAATTTGCCTAATTTTTTGCTAGTTTGCAAATACATTACAAATTATAAATAACCTAAATATTTTAATACTTTATTTAATAAAGTATTAAAATACTCAGTTATCAATATTATATATCTTTCTGTTGAATAAAACAGACATAACTACTATTTGCCAAAATATTTATTTCTGTTTAATAATTTTTGTGTCACATTAAATATAGTTAAATTTATAACAATTACAAGCGTGATCCATCGTAGGCCGCATCATCGCTTAACATCAGGCGAGTTGGCGACCAAGCGCAAGCCTATTTTACAATAAAAAAATAAAGGTATCTATAATCCATATTAATTACCAAATGAAATTACTGTTGAAACAAAATAGTACAGAAATAATAATTGTTGAAATTAAAAACATGACAGTAGCGTATAAAAAACAAGCATTAACTGAATAAATGTTAAATAATGAATAATTAAATTTGTTTGGCCTGTTGGACAACAGTCCGCACAAGGTCATACGACCACGTACTATGAAAATTAAACTGATTCTTAGTGTCTGCGCACAATTTTTTGTATAATACATACTTAAAATGTATTAAAGTATTAAGTGGCAATGGGCAGGCCATATCGCTCGAAGAACTGATGACCGATGGGGAAGAAAGGTTCTTGAGTGGAGACCACGAACCGGGAGACGCAGCGTAGCTAGGCCTCCCACTAGATAACATAGACCGACGACATTGTGAAAGTTGCGGGCATCCAGTGGATGCAGATGGCAGGATGTCGTTCAGTGTGGAGGTTAAAGGGGGAGGCCTATGTTCAGCAGTGGACGTCTTCTGGCTGATGATGATGATTAAAGTATTTATGTGCGTTCAGGTATTCTAATTTCTTATAATCTTTAATTTAATATAACTTCTGTTAAAATTGTATAAACTTTATTTATACCACATAATGTGCAAATTCTGGAGTTAAATCTAAGTATTTATAAAAGTAGGTAATATAATATTACATATTCTATAATGCTGTCGTGGAAGTTGAAGATGATAGATACAAAGACAATGAACAAGATCCATTAAGAATAACGACAGAGCTAAGGACTCATTGGCACAATAGCTTGTACTCACAAAGGCGTCATATCGTTCCAACCTCGTGTCAAGCATTGGCGCCAACAGCAACCGGCTAGAGCAGATTAATATAATTTTTATTAATTAAAACGGACTTGCGACTTCTCATGACCAATTGTTACAATTTCGGATTCTGGAGCAGCTATTTATAACTTTTTTAAGTCGTTGACCAATGAAGAAATTTCTTCAAAACTGTAAGGTTTCTTTGACGCAAGTCGAACTATTACAAAATTTGAATTTTGTAACTTAATATTTCTGATTTAAGTACTATTTTATGTAACTCGAGTTGTGTAAATTAGAATACTATTTTACATTTTTACAAGCTCTCTGAGGACTAACTTTTAAACGTCAAAAATGGAAAAGAATTATGTTGATAATGGAAAAAGTACATACGAGGCTAAAACGAGGTTGCACTAGAAATTAGACCCGCAGCTCTTTGGCGGTCACCCCCGACGTATAAAAAATAACCATTCTTTCCCGTTCATACATTTCCCTGTACTGTAATGCAAAGGTAGTGGAAAAATATCAAACCATGGAAACGTACAATATGGCAAAGCCAAAATGTTCAAGGAAACTGTATGGAAATCCGAGACAAACAACATTAATCAGGTTTTACAAATAAATATAGTGTTCCATCCTCTTACTTATTCGCGTCTCTAGTTTAAAATACGGTAATGATATCGTAAATGCAAAAAAAAAAAACAATCCTCAGATAAGTTGTTCTTGATTCGGTAGCCGTGTTTTGTTTATCACACGTACATATCGAATACTGTAATGTGCCGTACCTCCATTATTGAAGCCGAATTCGATTCGTAGTGTAACAGACTTATTCGACTCAATTTGCGGAAACATAATAAGTTTTTTATTTGAAGTTGATGTCGTAACTTCACGGTCAATGTCGAGAAGGCGGCCTTGCGGCGCACTCGAGCACGTCTCGCATCATACCTAGTCCGAATAGTTGAAGACTAGTTACGTAACTGAACTATTAATTTGCTAATGTATCCTCGCGTGGTGAATTCAAATCGTGTGCTAATCGAATCGCTTGCACGACGCTCATTGGTAGAAAAGTTGATTAGCGAAGTTCAAATTGGCAAACGTTGAGCGTACAATACATTTGAAAGAGTTTAATCATTATTTTCATTTGCAGTATCTGCAACCGTATCTCAATGTGATAACGATTAATTTAACTTTTTAACTTTCAATGTTGGTGTTACGACAATAGAGTGATTAAATTATATAGTATTGGAGGATGTAAAACTGGCTATCACTCGCTATTGCACTTTCATTGCGCTGACCTATCTAATAGTCAATTTATAATCGATAACCTCAGCCGTTCCGTCAATTGCGAACAATATATCGCTGCAAGTCAACGACACTGTTACATTACATGAGTAACATTAGTATTATCAAGTGAACGTCATCGAGCGGCCACTGTATTTTTAGACTAGGCCGAACTAAAAATAGTAGCGGTTATAACTGTATTAATATTTCTAAAAACGGATCGTCTACGCGCAATGATAACGTGGCCGAGACCGATAGCACTTGTGACGTTTTGTCGCCATATTGACTTTGTTTTCGTTTCTTGTTGACAGTTGTTTTTTTTCTTTGCGGATTTGGTTTTCGATCTCTTTTTTTTACCTGGTTCGTTGGTATTGTTTGTCATTTTCTATATACTCAGGTATTTAGCTAAACAATAGTAAATAATCATGCGTAGTTTTGATAATAACAGTCGTGTGAATGCTAAGTTTTAAAATAATATTGGTTTTGTTCCTTTTAGGAACAAGAAAACATTTGAACAAATTACGCGATATTGAGAATTTATCACATTTTTCATTTAAAAAGGTTATGAACCAAACTTTTTTTACACGATGAAATATGTGAAAAATCTAACACACCTTCAAGTTTAGCTATTAAATAGTGAAGTAATATTAATAGAAGCTTGTCTATACAAATACGGACATGACAATTGGTTCATTGGACTACAGGACAAGTTGTGTAAGAATCACCAATATGATACCTATTATTAATCTGCGTATGTCAAATTAGCCTTTCACTTTTGCAATTACAGTTGAAATTTGGACGCTTATCTAATCATACCCAGCCGTAAGTATACTTACTTATTTATTGATTTTATTTAGAAAGTACACAAAACTTTATTAAGTCAATCATGAAACAAGACAAAATTTGTTCATATTGGCTTAATATGTCCATTACCTATTATGTTCTTTGATAAACACTATACAATTTTATTGGAGTTGTTTATGTTAGTTCTTTTCAATGGCATGGGTTATATTACTGATTATTATCTTTTTTCTAACACATAATTAATACGTTTGACATGTTATTTGACGGCAAATTTTATCTCCATAATAGGTTCTGTTTACTTCCAATTTTAGTACATATTCAATAAATAATAGTAACGAATTCAATGATTCTTTAACAAATTCTTTAATATTCTTAAGACAGTTATATGATTATTTGCGGGATATTTACCGTGGTAAGGTTGTGGAAGGAGCTCCCGATGTTCCGGCGCAGCAAAGTCAATAACCGTGTAGTTTAAAAAAGTGTTCTTTAATAGTTGATTGAATCAGGCGTTAATTTGCGGAAGTCCATTTTCAAAACTGTTTTAATGATGAATTTCTAGTGTAATTCCGCTTCTACGTCGCTTCAAGTACAATAAGGAGTTTGTGATAAATATTTGTTGATAATGTCAATTTTATTGAGTTTAATTTTGCCTAACCTGATATAAAATATTAATTACATAAATTGAAAATTAACGTATCCTGAAACAAAAATTAATTAATTCTGAATTATTTTTAATTATAAAATTATTAAAGTAATCTGAAACAAAAATTAATTAATTCTGACACATGAAATATGATAATACTAAATCTGAAAACAATAATGTATTAATTCTGAAACATAAAATATATATTAATTGAAATTACATGTATTTTAATTGAATTTAAAAAGTAATAAATTGTACCCGTTTCCTTAGTGCACTTTGTCAAGTTTTAGCGGAATTACACTAGAAATTCATCATTAAAACAGTTTTGTTCTTTAATATTGTTGAGTAAAAACAAATATAAATATTTTAATTTTTATTACATGGCTTGAGCATTTGGGTTGTCTCTAGACCTTCAACGGTCTATGGGCAATCTAACTGTTTTTGTACAATAGGCCAAGTAGTTTAGGTTTTTAGTGTTAGTCGAGAATGGAACTAGCCTGGAAAAAAAACATATTTATACATGATTAAATACTAATATTCGATCATGTTTTACTCTTATCAGTCGAATAATATTCGACTAATGAGAATTATTTTATCTAAAAGACAGTTACTGATTTGCATTTTGATTATACCTGTGTACAAAATCTATTTAATATTATATAAAGTGATTTAGAGAATTGTAATTATCAGTTTCCTGTCTGATAGTTACGTAGATATGTAACTGCTATTTTGTCATTGATGTGGAGTAAATATTTATAGAATTTATTGTATTTGTTTCAGGTATGTTTTGGAACGCTGCCCCCTGAAAATTTCTGCAATACTAAACCTACATTTTGTAAGTTCAAACGAAAGCTTCCTCATAAATCCTACCATAGATTAAAAAAACGAGTAGAGTCATCCACAGAGTAGCAAACTTTAATCTCCAGAATGTTTATCCGATATAGGGCTGTTGTTTAATTTATGCATGTTATATCCCATGTCCCTGCTGTATAATTATTGCTGCGTACCGGTTTCAGGTTAGTTCGGTAGCAAGTCGTGAAATTACTGGCTGTGAAATGATGCGTCGGCGCAGTTGGCGAAGTTTGTTTTGGCGCCTGAATGGTGGCCTAGTCGTTTAGGGTTGTACGAACATTGTCTTGATCAAAATATAGACCCCATGAAATACTTTTCTGTAAATTGAATTTATAAAGATATTTATAAACTGAGGAAACGTAGGTACTTAATTTTTAAATTTATGAGCAGTATGTTTGGTTAAAAACCAAAATGGCTTTGTAAGATTTTATAAGCAATTAAAAAAAAAAAATGAGACAACCCTACTGTTACAGGTGTTAGAAGTTAAAAGAAACCTCGGTCCGCATTGATACCTGTTCTAAACTACTACTAGGTCTACTAGTTAGGGTTATCTCTATTAGATTTAATAGATATTCGAGGCGACATCTACAGAACTTAACGATGCATTTGATGGGAAAGATAAAACTATCTGAGTAAAAGTTGTTCATATAATAATGAGCACTATGAATCCCTTTCGACTTAATACACTCTACCCGCGTAACCTAGTATGTAGCTTTAGCCTAGTATTTTTTGCGTTATTTCAGGCTAGGACCTATTGTAAAAGTCGTATTATGAACCCCTTTCGGCTTACTACATCCTTTCCGCGTAACTCTGTATAACATTTTAAAGTGAATCCTAAAACACTTCAGTATAAAAATTCTATTCAGCTGATAAAAAGTAGGTAGCTAAAACATGTATTTACCAGATTTTCCGCACTTTGTTTATCACACACACACGCTTCCAATCAATCTTGATGCATATCTGCGACGTAGGAGTAGAATAATCATATGATTTGTTTATTAATCTCCGATAAAACGACTGATACAATATCAGGGGCTATCAGGCATTGTCATGCTGCTTGTCACTCCCTAGATTGTCTTAAAGGAGTATCGCAAAAATATTCCTGAATTATCATTTCAAACCATATCGACAGCCTTTGTTAATCTCCTACCTACAGTTGTTTCTAAGTAATCCTATCTAGCAAAAACGAGCAAAAAAATTACGTTTGTTGTATGGGAGCCCCCTTAAATATTTATTTCATTCTGTTTTTTAGTATTTGTTGTTATAGCGGCAACATAAATACATGATCTGTGAAAATTTCAACTGTCTAACTATCACGGTTCATGAGATACAGCTTGGTGACAGTCAGACAGACGGACAGCGGAGCCTTAGTAATACAGTGCCGTTTTATACTTTGGGTACGGAATCCTAAAAATCAACAATATTTTTTAATATATGCGCACTTATCCAGTGCAACATTTTTGGGCAGTCCAGGGCCCATACGCCCAACTCTATCCGCGGACCCAAATATACGCAGTTTGCAAAGTCACGTGAACGCGAACCTTACGCGCTGAGATACGGTTTGCAGTCGCGTAATTTTGCAAACTGCGCGTATTCGGGTTATCCGGTAGGCCAACAGCTGCAAGTAGCTGTTGGTGCTTATAAAATCTATCCGTAACTATCCGTGCACTAGAAGAATCTATCGACACTTTTCTCTATCGACATAACAATACTCTTTTTGAAATGCGTTGTCAATACGTACCTTACATAAGTACTTACCTTACTATTGAGCAAAACAGAAATATTGACTGCTCCTCCATCATAATTTTTGTGAAACCTTAACATTTTCTTCCTGATTCCTTCCAAAATACTTATTATTAGGTGCTTCCTCTTTCTTCAATCTCAACCACACATCTAAACTTTGAAGCAATCAAAACTCAGAACATCTGATATCTTTAAGGTTCGCCTACACAGTAACTTTAGCAATTTGGTTGATAATAAAATTATTATTCCGCCATTTTGTTAAACAAGGTCGAAGGAGAGGTAAACAAACCAATTAGTGTTTTTTTCATCTCAATGTAGGTAATAATATTTTGATTAGGTTTCTGTATTACAAATTAGTTTGTATTCATATAAATGTTCAGTTTAATGTCAGTAATACCCATTCTTACTCTAAGAGTAGGTACACAAGAAGAACAATTTTAAAATGTAGGTATAAATTGTTTTTTTTTTTTTATATCTGCGATGAAAAGTCAGATAATATTGAAACGGCTGAACATATTTTCTTAAATCAATTCACCTTTAAAACAACTAAAAAACTAAATCTAAATAGGTTCAGCCGTTTTGGAGCTACGATTCCACTGATATACAGATAAACAGCCACACAGATACATATGTTAATCTTATAACACCCATCTTTTACGTCGGGGGTTAAAAAAAGGGTTGTAAAATCAATGTAAATTGCAACAAAATTCTTTCACCAATATTTTTAATGAACATCCCTATTGTAAAAATATTTTCTCCAAGTTTAAGAACCTACTTTTACAAAAAATTTACGACCTAATTTTAAGCCTTGCTTAACTTAAGAACCGTTTATAATATAAGCCTTCTCTATAGAATTTTAATTTATTTAAAAAAACAAAATTTGCATCCTATTTTCTGTGTAGCTTATTGAACTGTTACAATTCCATTGGCGTTTCAAAAACCTAATTTCCAACCGGACTAGGTCTGAACTAGTGACAGGTGCAGCCATACCGTTTATGGTGTTGCCAAGTTTTTTCTACGCAATAGACCAGCCATCCCATTTTAACCCTTATTTATTTAACATAAAGACTATAGAGTTATGTCGACGAGAGACGATGCGCGTTCCCATGCGATCTTACACGTTATCGGTATGTTTTTTTTTTCTGAAACGGGTCTACAATGTGAAGATTCTGGTTTTGCAAGGCAAGTTGCATCTCTTGATAGTGGGTCTTCCATAATGCCATTTTGACTTTTAAGTTGGGTACTTACCAGCAGGTACTTTTTGTATTTTGTAATAATGAAACATGATATACAAATGCATCAGCTGATACCGCGTCACATAAATAAATAAATATCTAGGACATTATTGCACACATGGTCATCTGACCCCAAACTAAGCAAAGCTTGTAATAAGGCTGCCAGAGACTGATATACATGTATATATATTTTTAAATACTTACTTAAATATATATTAACATCCAGACATAGAACAAACACAAATGTTTGTCCTAGGTGGGAATCGAACCCACGCCCCCAAGTGCAGAAGGCAGGTTCACTACCAACTAAGCTAACGAGCTGTCGGTTCTAGTTCATAGTTCTGTTTCATGTATTTTTTTCCTTTATATAGGTAACTTACTCTAGTTATACAGAGTTACGCAGAAAGGGTGTACTAAACTAAAAGGGAGATTTATTGTACTAATTACTATGAATAACTTGTACAATGGGGCTGACCCAGAAATAGCGAAAAAAATCTGCTATTCCATAGAAAATTTACAGTCACACTCAACAAAATGTATGCAACAGGTGACTGAATCATACTATTAAAACAATTCTAATGACACCTCACATGTAGAAATACAGTAAGCAGTTTAGGCTGTAGGGCGTGCCAAAGAAACCTCATACATACATACACTCGGAAAACAACTCTTCTTCTTGCGCAGTCGGGTAAATAGGCTTACAATTTGAACCAAATTTTAAAAGTACCTTCAGTAACTAGAATACACAGATTATACGTAGATTAATGTTAACTAGAATCATCATCATCAGCCATAAGACGTCCATTGCTGAACATAGGCCTCCCCCTTAACCTCTACACTGAATGACTACCTGCCATCTGCATCCACTGGATGCCCGCGACTATCACGATGTCATCGGTCCATCTAGTAGGAGGCCTACCTACGCTGCGTCTTCCGGTTCGTGGTCTACACTCAAGAACCTTTCTTCCCCATCGGTTATCGATTCTTCGAGCGATGTGGCCTGCCCATTGCCACTTCAACTTGCAAATTTGAATAGGTCGGTGACTCTGGTTCTTTGGCGAATATCCACGTTTCGGATTATTTCGCGCAAAGAAAGATTATTGTTAACCATAATTCTTGGTTGGGGAACTCACATATTTATGTGGTAACACAGCTCAGTTTACGCAAATTCGCCTTCGCCAAAACTTATGTTGATGCACACCTACATACCATCTGTTCCAACCTAGTTGATGACTGGTAGAAAATGTTTAGCCTCCATTTGTGTGCATTTCTACATTATTTGTAAGTGTGCAATAAAGAATCAAATAAATAAAAATAATTTACCGCGATTTCTTGATTATATGAAGCTAGTAGGGTAAAAAACAAAATATAAAAGTTATACTTTTGAAGTTTTTGTAAGTCAACGTTTTGTGAACATTGGGCTCTTACGGCCGTACTCATAAACTTTACTTAAGTTAAGCAATACTTAAAATTGCTCTGTTAACTTCTCGCTGACGGAAATTGGCAGACATGAATACGAGACAGAGCAATTTTAAGTATTGCTTTTTTTATTATTGCAGAATAGGCTTGCGCTTGGCCGCCAACTCGCCTGATGTTAAGCGATGATGCGGCCTACGGTGGATCACGCTTGCCTAAAAGAAACACACCCAGATTGTAACTATCGGGGAACACCCATTCAGGCAGTGCATTCCACAGACTAGCAGTTTGCACAATAAAAGTGGAATCAAAGCGCTTCGTACGGGTTTTCAGAATGTCAACCATAAAGCGGTGTCGATTTTTCGTGCCCGCTCTGGCAGTCCGATAGAAAAAAGGGCAGGAGGGAATTAAATCATACAGATCTGATGCACACTCACTGCTTAACTTAACTATCGTTTACAAGTACGGCAGTAAGTTGCCCTTAAATTTATTCATAAATCAGTCAATCCGCCAATGTGATTAAGTTCATAAAAATTTTCAGCATCGAGTTGCAAGTAGATTTACATCACCCACAGAGTCGACTCTTGCTGGTGACCACATACAACTTGAAATACCAGTCTCTACATAACCTTAACATATTGCAATTATCGTTTTTTTTTGCTCGATTACTGCTTCGGAATCGCTGCAACGGAACGCCAAGCCTAAAAAAACGCAATGATCAACAATTATGATTTACCATCGTTCGGGTTGGAACACAACATAAATATAAAATCCAGTCTTCCAAGCCCTGAGGTAAAAAATGTAAATGCCCTCCGTGACTAGGACAGCTTCTTGTGACCTTGACGGCGGCCATTCCTTTTTTTCGCGCGTTCAATGTTGCCAACCTGGCGGCCTGCGGTGCATTCAATGTTCACTTTTTCATTTTCTTTTATGGCAACTTGTTATGCAACTTCTTTCAGGTACTTCAACTTTTGTTTTTGTTTGCAACGCACAAAAAAAGTATTTACGTAAAATTAGAATATTTGCTTGATAAGAGTTGTGACTACAATAGTAAAAAAAACATGTAAATGATATTAAATCATATTACTCAACCAAAATATTTTTTTTATCTAAAAAGCCCAAAAAACAGACGGTCTCCGTATCTCGGGCGCTAAAATGTTCTGACGTTATACTTTCGATAGTATATAATAGTACGATAATACAAATGATATCTTATCAGTACTTTTGCAAGCTCGTGTAGGCAAACAAATAATGATCAGTGTTAGAAGGACCAAGTGACATTTTAAGGGCCCTAATACTCTAACTGACTAAACACTTGATTGCGAATTCAATACTGTTTGTGAAGGGTTATTACCAGGTAAATAGATATATGGCTAGCCGAAGTGATGACAGATCGAGAAACGCAGCGACAGAGTGATGGCGTGGACAAGGTAAGCGGAGATCATCCATCCCAGCATTGGGATATAGAACAAGAACAAGATGATGATGATATATGCATCTGTATCTTAATACATTTCCGAATATATGTTTGTTATTATTGGGTAAATACATTGGGTACTTACGAAGAACATTTCGAAGCTACGTTAATCAAGTAACGCGTCAGCGTGTTCGCTCATGCTAACAAATCAGCACGCTCAAATGCGACTTAACGCGAGTGTATCATCCCCCTAAGTCGTTATCTGTACACGGCTGGCAGAATTTAGTAATCTGCTTCCTAGTGGAGATAGCACGTTCGCGGGATTTAGCCGCGAATTCGGTAATCGAGCATTAAGATTGTGGCGGCGATATTTGGGGTGGAGAAATTTAAGAGACATTGGCAAGTGCTCTTGAAGCCGATTAGCCAGATTTCAGAGATGAAGTCGATTTATCTTAAAAAAACGTATTGTGTACTACTCTTTGGAAGATACATACATTCGTACGCATAGATTTGGTTCCACATTCATCAATCTCCCTACCGTCTTGCTTGAGTGTTTGAGATGTAACCTCTAAAGCTTGAGTGAATATACTTCTTCTAGATCGACGTGCTCCATCCCCGGCTAGACCGTCGCTTACTCTCAGGCGAGTTAGTGGCAAACGTACGTCAAACCTGAGGCCATGTCATAATTTTTGTCATAACTGATTGTGACAACTTAAAACGTCATAATGAAAAATGTGATTAAAGTTCCAGCGTATTTTGTCACAAGAAAACGCCGGGAAAACTATTTTTTTAGTTAACAATACTGAATGCAGTCAGCGAAACAGATTTGGTATTTTAATAGCAACACTAATACCTATTTTTTTAACTTATTGTTTTTTGCGTCAGAAATAAAATAGACAAATAAAGATTCTCTAAAAATTAACCTTATTCTTGAAGACACGCACATTCTGTTATAGTTCTCTATAATTCTAAATCTATTTCGCTGCCTTAGTTCAGACACATCGTTAGCACTATATTCAAGGACAGCATATACCTACAAGGGCGTAGCCAACGACGTACCCAAGTTCCCCTACAGATGGGGAAAAGAACTCTAAGATTTACAGCATAGGTATGAAACTTGCTTGGAAGATGCTTGGAGAGTCTCAGCCCGCAGATTGAATAAACTGCTTGACACAGATTCGTGGTTTCGGGTCAGACGGGTGCTAGAGTGCAGTAAACAAAATACAGTGTGCCCGTTACGACACATTGAAGATTGGAAAGAAATTTTCAATCGAATAAGAATCTTATTCGTTTGTCTTCTAGAGACACCTTTATGGTTGTACAATACGTGTAATATTAAATTAGTGTAAATACAGAGACACATTGTTGGTAATTTTATATGTAGCTAAAAGAATGTTGAACTTAAGAATTTCTGAACTGAATAACTGAACTGTGTTTATGACTAAGAACATTTGAATTATATAGTATTTTATAGGATAATTATTTTATTTAAAGTTAAAATTTACTTTGATAATGTTTTTAGGGTACTCTTATTATCTTACTGTGCATTATATGTATAACAAGGAACCTTTAGAAGTTTTCTGTCCATCCCTAATTGTGCAAATAATTTGCACAATTACGTTTGTGAATGTGGTGTACATATACTAATATGAATTTTAAAATTATAAATAAATTTAATATTGTATTTTAAGGGTGGCTCTTGTACTTGTGAAATGGGGATGAAATATTTTTACTATAGCAGCCTTTACTAACTAAGTGTATTAAAATAAATCGTTTGATCGACATGTCATAATCATCATCATCATTTCAGCCATAGGACGTCCACTGCTGAACATAGGCCTCCCCCATTGATTTTCAAAGGGACCGGTTGAAAGCGGCCTGCATCCAGCGTTCAGCGACCGACATGTTATGAACGTTATATTTCTATCAAAACGACAATAAAGATAAATGTGTGTACAAAAAAAGTACCGTTATTGTCAATTAGAATTTTAACAAAAATAAACCAATTAAATGAAGCTAAAAAGCATTTTGCGAGGATTTCGTAATAGCCATAATATATTTTATAACCAAACCAAAACACATCGGTATTAAGTGAAAGTGGTCAAATTCCATTTTATCTGATTACGAACATTTTAAAGAGATAAGATAAAAATTACATAGCAGACAGAACCAGCAAAAATCGGGATCCTTATATAAAAATTTACGTAATTTAGAAATGAAATATGTCAAAACTAGGTAAGTAGAGTGACCTCAAAATTAAAACGTCTAAATTAGCATTAAACGTAATAGAATAGAACACCTACTATTTTTATATGAAATAGCCAATGAATAGCTGGAATCATATTTGAATCTGGAATCTAAAGAGACTAGACGCAAATCTGAAAATTTTCCAATCACCATAAAAGAATGTAACTCGCACAACTAGTTGCAATTTGTAACCAGTCTCCAGCCGGTTCCAGTCGGGAGCTGATAACATCTCCACTGGCGCCATCTCCCGGCGAGCATTAGCATCTGAACAGCGACGCATACTTTGACATTGTAATCTTGAACAACAAAGGAATGACCTGACATCTGCTTATCAGCACCGCGATACCAACCGACGTTTTCACTCCGGAGATAAAGAAGCAATTCACTGCGCTTCACAAATTACAGGCTAACAAAATCATCAGTTCGTTTTGGGACCGCAAACGTAATGTTGGTAAAAGTATCAGTGGAATCTTTTTCGGCAGTATATAATACAAGTAAATAATTTACAAACAAATGTTTACTCATTGCTTAATTTCTTAGGGTTATGTTTTCTTAAACGTTCGCATTGCCATCACAAACACAAAATATAGAAATAAGTTCAACAAGCTGACGATCATCACAGAAAGGCTCCAAAAGAAAAAGAAAAACTTCCTTGCCTGGAGTGATAAAAATAATGTACATAACAAAAAAATATGTACGAATAAAATATTACATGTGTTGTAAGAGATTTACCATCCAAGCAAATACGAAAATATAAAGCAACAGGTGGTATTGTTCCCAAAACGAAGTAAAATCTCACAACGTCGAATCGGAAACGAGCTCATATAACTTTTAAAACTTTGACGGATTTTGATGAATAATAGCTAAAATACCGTAATAAAACCTAACAAAAAATTTAAAATGAAACTGCATCAAAATTGGTCCAACCGCTTTGGAGAAAAACGGCAACTGACATACAAACAAACATACTATCATGCAATCTCTTACTCCAAATACATTTGGCGTTACCTCGCGGGTAAAAACACAGTTCAATACGTTCTTCACTGATACTACAATCACAGAATCATCGAATACCATACCATTATTTAAAACCTTTTAGTCTTATAATATAACCTATTATAATGGTAAAGTATTCGTGACACAGTAATGAGGACTTTATTGACATGAAACAAAAAAAAAAAAGATAACTAAATTAATAGCTGTAAGGAAAAAATATTCGAGTACTTTCGAGCCGTAGAGACAAAATAAAAACAGCTGCTAATGACATTGATCGCCCTAGCCAAACGTTTGGCCAGAATCTGGCGCCTACTTAGGCCAATCATTTAGCCTGTAATCCAGCCTGGCTGTGCTGCCAGAATCTTGACCAGTTTACCCTACACAAAGGAGCTTTTAGATAAGTTTCGTTTTCTTAGTTTTGTAAAGTCGGTGCAAATAATTAAATAGCTGATGTTTTTCTCGATGTCGAAGTTTCGTGGCAAATGATTTTAAATAAACTGTTTAGATTTCGTCCGCCCCAATGGAAGTTTCTGTGGCCACATTTATGTCGTGCAGGTTGGACAGTCTATTATAGTGCGATATTGTCTGAGAGCCTACTTGTTTTAGATTTAAACTAGTTACGCCCAGTAGTTGCACCCGCGTACGTAAACGAATGTGGAACCGTAAATTTTCCAGGATCGAATGTAAACTATGTCGCTGTACTGTCTTTAAACTATATACCCGTGTAAAATCACTCCAATCAGTTGATTTGTTACTGCGTGAAAAAAGTACAAACACACTTTTGCATATATGATATTAGTAGGGAAGTCGAAATAACTTTTTTAATGTTATAAATCATCTGTTATATTATTATTTACGGGATATTTACCGTGCTAAGGTTGTGGAAAAAGCTCCCGATATTTCGGCGCAGTTACATGCACCATGTTCACGGGAGATCCTTCCACAACCTTACCACGGTAAATATCCCGTAAACAATCATATCATCATCATCATCAGCCAATCATATAACTGTATTTTTCATATTTGATATATTTTGTAGTTTCTTATAAAGACACGTTTAGCAACAAAGCTAGGTAGGTACGTATAACTCTGTTAATGATGACGAAACTAAAACGGTGATAATAAAATTAATTAAATATCCATGCTATCCACTGCAACAACAAATATCCTGTTACAAAAGGAAAATCGTCTATCAACGTCAGAAACTCAGAACGTTAGCAAACGATGTTTATTCTAAAAAATAAAATTGAGAATCACGTCGCAAAGCATTTGCAATGTATGCGGGAGGCGTAGCGCGAATCGGTTGCATATTTCATATTGAGTAGTCACGATCCTTCCGCACTGTGCGTACTATTGACATTAACTTGACAATCTGAATAGTGTGCAAATTATATTAGTTGTACAAAGAAGAAATTTGTCCAAAATGTGTATATTAGTTGCTACATCTAACATAAATATTATGGTAATGCAAAAATCATCTTATAATCGAAACGCTATAATTAAAGTAGGATAAGCTATAGGCGTGGTTACACTACAAGTCGGCAACTACGGCTATTGTTAAGTGGTCAATGTTAAGTGGCCACTGTTATGTGATCATTGTCAAATAATCCACTACTAAGTGACCAATGTTAAATAACCGCTGTAAAGTGACCACTATTAATGACCACTGTTGATTCCTACAGTTATATAGTTCAGTTTTTAAATATATTTTTAGATTGAAAAAATAATAAAAAGGAGTATTGTGACTTTGGGTTTTAGTAAAAATCATAAGTACGTCATCAAAAGGCATGTACCTTTAATTAACAAGTTCGATGATACACAAGGAAAGAAAAAATAAAATCATATTTCCATTTCAATACTATACAAGAATTAATTGCGCGTGAATTCCTGACCAGAGTGAGGGGCTCAAGAACTGATATTTATAAAAACATGGTATCAACGTAAACTTTATAAATCGTGTTACAACCAGTGTTTGATTCATCAAATAGACTAATTAAAGGCAGAATAGACTAAACGACAATTGGTTTCTTAAATATTAACAGAGGCGTTTATTTGTTTATAAAATATCTTGTAGAAATTAAAGTCGTCGGTGATTATAAGTTAATTCCGAGTATAATATATGATAGTCAAAACAATTGAAAATTGGAAGAACAAATAATAATATTAAAAGAAAAACAAAACCCGACTGCAAAACGAAGTCTATGGCACTCCGGAGATAAAGACGAAATTAAATTTATCGATACCTAGCACTGCAAAATCTGTCATGCCGTTTAAGCTAAAAAAGTAATTTACAGGCAGACAAACATAATATATAAATGCATACGTTCATACATCCGAAAACATGTAAAAATTGTTTTAGACATTGTTTACTATTGACGATTGTACGTGTACGGAACTAATTTGCGAAAACAATGTTTAAATTATAAACTGAAACCAATTAAGACAAGTCTTACAAAACAATACAACAAATAAAATATAATAAGGCATGTTTTGGAGCATTTAAAAAGGCTTTCTTTCAGCGAATACGTGAGTGGATATTAAACCATCAAAGCAGATCAGAGTGGCAATAAGGCAATATTATACCTCAATATATCTACTAATTTAACTAAGTGTATGTTCCAAGCTTGAAACCGCGAAACTAAATCATCTGTTCCATATATTTCGTCACGTGTCAATGACCTTTTTCTATCGAACAGCTGATTCGCTATTTTAGAGTTGTAGTTAAATTAATAATCTATTACTTCCTCTATTAAGCATACTCAGCTGCTACTGATCTTTCTCTTAGCTTGTCGAAAGCACATACACCTTGTATGTGCTTTCGACATTGACAAAGTACATACATACATTGATACCGCTCAACCTTCTCCTGCCAAATCTGTAACCAGTGCCAAACATCTCGTTGGCATTACCGCCAACACTAAGTAATCGTCACTCGATTTTATCTACCCGATTTTGCTCTTGTTTTCTTATTTGTTGAACTAAATTGCATTGAAAACTTCAAGGTACTCTTATTTCACCAATTTGTAAGGTCTGCCGGCATTGAACTCGTTAAATCGCTATATCATTATCAGCTTGTGGATTTCAGCAATTTTTTCCATTTCGTCCTGTTTGAGGTTTGTTTGACTGTCTCTCCTCTTCATCAGACTAGCTACTCTCATCAGGCTACCTTGCTTTTGCTGGCCCTGGTTCCAGCTACTATTATAGTCAATGTTATCTTACGGTGCAGCTCTCTCAGTTTTCAGAACATCGCTTTACAGTATTGGCTCAATCGAGTTGAAAAACATACAAATACGATAATTCTATCGACATGTTTTGTGTTGTTCCGATATCAGTGACATGAGTTTGCAAGCATATCTTTATATTTTAGCAATAAACTATTATTATAATTAAAATTATGTATTTTGGAGCATCGCTCTTTTCAGTCCTTTATTGTTTCACATTGGCTAAGCTTAAATGATAATGAATGATATTTTAATCTCCCTTTTGTATGTTGCTTGTCGCTGCATATATTTTAGCTTATCAATTTGGGGGAATAATAATCTCAAAATTTAAATATGTCATAATGCAAATCCAAATATACAAGTCCACAGGCAAATACTACAAAAACAATAATAACATAATCTTTACGCTCACACTTGTTTACACACACGCGCACTGTGGTTTTCTTATCGTACAAGTGTTGTGTGGTAGTGTTGGTGGATGACGTCATGCAATTGTCATCGCTGCCACGGCTAACAAGCGACACTCGGTCACTGTTTTTGGTTCGATTCTGCATGGAACATTTAATTTGTTTTGTTTATTATTTTGTAAATTAATACGGTGAAAATGTGATATTTTTGCATGTTTTAAGATACATTGGTTAAAATGTAAGTTGTTTATATTTTTATCATATAATTATTGTACAGCAATGTGTCATAGTTGTAACTGATCTACAAACTCCTGCTCTTAAATGATATTTTTTTAAATATCTGTAATATCAATATTATGAAGGTAAAACTTTTGTCTGTAACGAGCGAATAGATTTGTTTTTTTAAACAATAAATAAAATATGACTGATTTGAATACATAGGTTATGAAGTGTGTTAAAAATGAAAATCACGTGTAAATCATATTTCTTTACATAGTGTAGCAAGAACAGATAATGAAGGATTGTTATCAATTTCTTTACGGTAAGTCCTAATGAAATTTTGCTAATAAAATTAACATCAAATATCTAACCAACGACTCTACAAGTAACGACTAGGTTTTAGCTCATTGCTTTGAAACCTACCTCTTAATTGAATCAAACAGTACTTTGTCGACAAACGTGATACATTGAGCGTCAATCATGTTCTCTCACTTGTACAAAGTAGGCCAATACATCAATGCATGACAAACGTTATTGACCGAACTAAGTCTATGTATGTTTGTATATCTAAGTTTGTATGTATGGTTGTATATTTGTTCATCGACAATATGTGGATTACAATGACACAAACATACAAACAAAAGCAGAACTGTCCCGTATACTCTTAGACATTCGCTTAGCTCGGTCATATTTACCTACGTACCTACTGAAAAAATTCATGTTCGACATTGACTTTGTTGATTCAGTTGTGATGAACATAGAAATGTGAATACCGTCGAAAAGAAAGACTTTCGTTTTCATTGAACTTGACATATTGAGCCTTATTGCCGTTACATAACATAGATGAACGTTTGGTGCCACGACTTTGCCTTGTACTGTGTGAGTGCCTTCCGTATAATTCAAGGACAGACAGGCAGATCGAGTCTTTTTCATTGGGAAGTGACACGGTCGACGGACGCCGAAGAGACCTTGCCCCTCCTCCCCCCTTTGGGTCTCGGCTGACGTCACCCGCGCCATCTTGCGGCACGGCAGTATCGCGTTGCTCGGCAACCCATCACGCGTCACGCTACCGACACATTATTAGCAAAAAATTGAACTTTTTACTTTTTATATTGGAACGATTTGATGCATTCCACGCAATAAGTTTATTTAATTTTCGCCTTTATTTCAATCGACCTTATGATCTAAATTGTTTAATCGTATTTTTCGTACTTTGCTTTTTGACAGTTCTTTTGACTTCCCTAATCGACCTTCGGAAGATTTTGTGTTTGCGTGTGCGACATCTTTAGTGTTTTGAACCAAAGTCTAAAGTATTATATATATATATACTCAGAGCGATGTTTGCTTAGAACGCGAGCAAGTGCGACTGTTATCTGATAAGGAAAATTGAAATGTTTTCAACTTTTTATATTAACGTAAAGCTTACAAATCAAATAAACAAACGCAAAAAACATAAGTATAATTAAATTCTCAATCAAGCATCAAACTGATATTCTATGTTTGTCAGGATTTCACAAAAAAAAATTGTAAAAATAATACCCAGTGTTTTTGTACTAATTTATCCTCTAGCTTGTCTCACGATAATAATACATATTCTTATTTAGAGCAGTTTGCCTACAATTTATTCCCGGTGGAATTCCATATGAGTCAGATGTTTTGATCAAAGTCGCAAAATGAACCTGGCTACATTTTGCACCTTTAGACCTACTTTCACCATGTTTCATGTCGTTTCGAGTTTTAAATTTAAGTTTAAATTTATTATATATACAAAAATATAATTTACTGTTATTATAAACCAATCGTCTAGCTAGAGCACTCGCAACTATCAGCTGGATTCTAAAACAAACTCGAAACATAAAATTCGTACGAATTCGATGCCCGCCCATTCAATGGCATTATCATCCCTACTATTTTTATCAGTGCGACGGAAGTGTCTAGTTCGGAGCTAATGGGGTTCATATATTTTTGGATTAAATGTATTTATTTGTAAGTAGGTATTAATCGGGCCAACTGTAGTGGGACTGGGCCGGCTACGTCAGTCGAACGTCAGATGAGCTGTGGGAAAAGACCACAACCGAATGATTCCCACAAGTCATAGGTGGGCGTCTGTTTCATCCCGCAATCTTTGCCTAAGGGAATGGCGGGATGAAATTTTCGTCAACACACAAGATTGATCCACGATAGCTCAAGATAGAGAGAAGTGGACGAAAACTATGGGGGCCTTTGCCAAAAGTGGGAGCTCATATCAGAAAAACAAGGGAGGTATCGTAAGTTGTAGGGGCACGTAGGGGTTTGTAGTGGTAGGACTCTTTGCAGGGGTCCGCCTGGGGAAGTACCACACCTTTGCCAGTTATTCAACCGCCAAGCAGTAGTGTGTAAACACTACTGTGTTCCGGATTGAAGGGCAATGTTTCCAGCGAAATTACAGGGCACACAGATACTCGTATTTGACATCTTATATCTCGGGGTGACGAGCGCAGTGCATTGCCATCCAGGGTTTTGAACTGTTGAAATTCAAAATTCTGAGTGGCGTTGAGCTGTTATGGGCAAGCGTGAAGAGCCATCAGGCGAACGACTTCCCTCGTCTCGTTACTCAGTATTATTAAAAAAAAATGTGAACGCGTCAAGCCTAAAATCAGGCTTGATGCTTGGGATCCATACAAAAATTTAATGTACTCGTATAATTATCGATGACTTTAATAACTCACCTCGATCCTTCATTTTAGAAGATTTAAATCAAAGTAAACTAAAAATTACAACATTTTCATTTGTTTATTAATACTTGCTTATTGCAAAATAATCGAATAACGCTTAGTAATTATCGGCTAACGGTAATAAAACATTTACAAGAAATAGTGTATGGGTGACTAAATACCCCATTAAAAATGGTAGGCCACAATTATACCATGAAAAATAAACGTTTATTTTCACATTTCGTTGATATCAATGAGGTTTTTATGCAAAAATGTAGTGTCATGACTGGGAATATGTACATGTGATGGTGACCAATACACCTGCCAATCATCATTATCATCTACGGCCTTTTTATCCCACTGCTGAGTATAGGCCTCTATGTTGCTATTGTTGCCCCTCCTCAGCCACCAATCTGCTACAACGTTACTTCACCTATCTGCACTGCATCTGTCCCAAAATAACAGAAAAGCGCTGTGTTAAGGCTCCACGTACGTCTTGATAATAGCTTTGACGTTTAACTAGTTTACGCAATTTTTGTAGGTCTTCAAATGGAACCGGAAAGGTCCGGCCAAGGAAAAAAAAACGGCTCCGGCTGCATTGAACACAGCTTGGCGATTTTTTTTTAATATCGAGTTATATACTCCCAAGTATATAAAACGATTCAGTATCAGTTGCAGTTCAATGTTACACTGTGCAAATCAACACATTGTGTATAAATCTAAAGATTTTTACTAACCCCAAACGAACACAGAGTTGACTTACCTACTTTCTATCTATAAGTAAAAAATATATATAGGATGCGCTACGCGATTCGTAGCAGTGCGTAGAGTTTCGTAGACATCACTTTCTTTCTGACGCTTGACTAAAACTGCGTTTCCATTTGGTCGTAAGTATTCTATCTTTGAATATTCAAAAGATTTCAAAAAAGTTAACTAATCAAGGTATTGTCATAAACGCGACCGGATGCTAATTACTTCAGGAGCTATATACACGTGCCTGCATTCACCCTCACGCAAAGCCCCGTTCATACCTCCAGTACCTCCCTCTATGGTACCTCTCTACGCTCTTTACTTACCCAATGGGTACACGTACACATGCCCTAGTAATGAGTTGCTGGAAGATTTAATTACTAAATCATATCTAAAAGATTTGACGTTGTTTCCAATAAGTTGATTTTTACTAAATGAACTAGTAAATAATTTCTTTGAAAATGCAGTTTTAAAAATAGAATATATTATTTTTAACTGTATAATTTTAAAGACACGGCGGAAAAATATATAAAATGGTCGTATTGTTTTTTTAGGTGAAACATTGAAATTAGAGTGGGTTTATCGCATGTATTTTAAATTATTTGAATATCAGACGTTTCAAACACTTTGTGTAAACGTGGTCACAGGATGTCCATAGAAATGTTATAAAATTATTTATAAGTACCGCCAATGTTTATTATTATTTATATTGTGAAATGAAATTCGTTAAAAGTGTAATAAAATTTCCCCTTGGCTCTTCTACTATTGTTCTACCTCTACCAATGTGTTGGTTACCAATGTGGGGGTTTACTCTCTGAAAGGGTTTGGCGCCCACGCGCACCACGCAACGAAACGCAATCGATTTGATTGGATATTCATTAGTATAGGTACTTAGCCGACAAACAGCATTTTATACAAGGAATCATAGCCAGAGATCAGTGTATCAGATAGTGTGAATTTTGTGGATGAAAAAATTATAAAAATAATACAGGCACCATCCTACGTTGTTACTTAAATTATTTACTTACCTACGTATTATGGCAAAGTAAAGAAAAAGTAGAACTTGGTTGTGTCAAAGATACAAAACATTAGGAGAATCGCATTTGATGTATAAAGTGAATAAGTAAGTAGCGAATGTCAGTGAAAGTAAACATAATTAATTTCTAATCAGATGATAAATCTTAAGTGTGTCATTACAGGCACTTAATGAGTGCGCTCATATAAATAAATAATAAGCAATTAAATAACTGTGAATTTCTTACTTTTTTGAAATACGGTGATTTCTTTTTTGACTTATTTATTTATCAATATTTACATATTATTCGTATATCCAAAGCGCGATGTTTAAATACCGCTTAAAATACAGGCTTTATGGTTATGGTAACCTAGATGCATAATTTTATCATTCAAAATGTTCTCAATAAATGTTATATATCGCATAGAACACGTTTTAGGAAGTGTGTATGAAGATAAAGAGAATAATGCATATACTGCATATTCTCTCCTATTTAAATGAAAATTCAATTGACTCTGTAAACGATCATGTTCTGAGTTCATCAGCACACATAAAAGTGAAAGTTATTTTCAGTAATTTGTCTTTATTTAGGTAAGTTTATTATGATTCCAAATATGTATGCATTTCTTGCCGAAATAAACTATTAAAAAAGTAATTTTTAAATTCTAGCCTGCTCTTTAGTCTCGAAACCAGTTGATAGTTCCAGCTAGACGTGTATAGTATGAAATTGTCTGTCGGAAGTGGGTTTAATCAAGGATTCATAGTATATCGTCTTTGGTTTAATCTAGATCTTTAATATTTTACTTTTATGACGTAAAATAATTAGAGCTATGGAATAACATATGACATAATTTTGTATTTTATGCCTACGTTCATGTTACTTTCATGTATATTTACTTCCATGCCGAAAAGTATAAATAAGGTAAGAAAGGTTTAGAAAGAAGTATAACACATTGAATTAAACAGTTTTAGTGGATTTTATCACGTGTATAATATATTATTTCCACAGAAAAGGGAAGTAAACAAACAAACACAATAAAAAAAAGTGATTATTTCTATTTTGACTGACGTATCTGTCGTTCACAAGTAGACTCCTTGATACAAGTTTGGTCATACCCAAAATAGTTTTAAGTGAAAAAAAGTCTTCGTGAGCGGATCTGAGTATTAATAATAAATTATAACGGCTGTATGATCACGTTGTCATAATTAGAAAAATTATATAAAATTATTTATACCAATTAGATATTTTTTTATTAATTTTAAAGGCTAACGAATCATGGTTTAAATAAGTCTGACGATCTTAATCAAGGTATATATGTATACATAATACTTATAATGATCATGATAGCGACCTAGTTTGAAAAAATTATGACAGGCTTTGTATTTTGTTCGATAAAATAAAAAGTCGTACCCACGTAAAAACTTTTCAGTTCAATGGCTTGGAATCAATAGGTTTTTAGAATAACAACAATAGTAACGTCTAGTTATGAAATTCACAAAAATACACAAAATTGGATCAGTGTTCCGCATAAACAAGATTCTCTCAGAGTTAACGTAGGCGGTTTGACGTCACGGCTGAATTTCGGAGATATGAATGAGCTCAATACTTGAGACTGTGTTAGTAGAAAAAATTCTCCGTATAAATCATTAAAAAAGGACGGCTCTAACCTACTCATATCTTTGCAAAACACTAAAACCTACTAACGCATCGAACCCGAGACCTGCTTGTACAGGATACGTGTATTCTGAGCTATAGCAGCTGTCAAAACTTTGCACAGATTTTCCTGCGGTTTTAACATTATTGAAACATTTAGGCAAGTTTTTGGTCTAACAAATTTGCAAATTTGCAAAGTTTGCAAACCAGAAATTCTAGAACCTCCGAAACGAGCGAAAGCTTCAATTTTGAAATCCTAAACAAGTTATTAATTGATATTTCATACAGAAGTTGACTATACAGGTTGTACTAAGCCAAAAGGGGTTTGTCTCATCATTTTGAACAACTTTTCCAATGAGATCAACCCAGAAATAGCAAAAATAATATCAGCTGTTCCATACATTTTGCCGAGTGTCAATGACCGTTATTCTAGTGTCATTCAGAGTTGCTCTCATAGTAAAAGATGTCCTTAATGGTAGGTACTATGGACCCCTCTCGACATAGTTACCCTTTCCGCGTAATCCAATATATACATGTATTTATATACGATATTCTAACACGTCTCATTATGTACTAATTCGAATCTGTAAATATTCATAGGTGTTATCAGACGTCCGTCTGTTAGCGCCGCCATGTGAGTACATGTACGTTTATGTCATGATAATCCGCTACACTTATATGATTTATAATATACTCGCATTTGCAAATGCATACTTTAATCAACCGACTTCAAAAAAGGAGGTTCTCAATTCGACTGTTTGGTTTTGTTTTGTGTAACTGAGATAAAAACGGTCTTCGGTATAGTTTCGGTTTAGTAGTCCAGAAAATAATGCTCGTGAGATGAAAAAGTGAGATAAGAACGGTCGTACGAGTACGTACCCTCTATGACGATTGTGAACCAATTTTTATCCCTGACGCCAAAGAGGGGTGTTATAAGTTTGATGCGTGTATCTGTGTGTCCGTCTATGGCATCGTAGCTCTCAAACATATTTAGATTTAGTTTTTTGTTTGATAAGTGACTTAATCGGGAGTGTTCTTACTGTTCTTAGCTATGGTTAATGAAAAACTGTTCAGACATTCGAAAATTATCAGCTCTTTTAACAAGAGTTAAAAAAAACTATTTATACCTACTTGTAATGATAATTTAGCTATATGTAAATAGAAAGTTCTATTTCTTTTTAAAAAAACTTTCTACCTCGAGAGGAAAATTGAATAAATCCTGTTTATTAAACTCTCCGTGAAGTCAGTTGTTATTGAAATTAAACATTTTTCACGTGTATTTTATGCTTTTTAAATGTAAAATACACGCGATAGAAACTGTATAAAAGTGTTTAATTGCAAAAACCTAAGAATATTATAAGCTCCAAAGATTAAAATATTACTTAAATATTTTAACAGGATTGATAAGAAATACCAGGAGTTTGCTTAGTAAATAAATAAAAATAAAAATATATTATTTGGGTGCCTGTTGGTTTTGCTAAGCCTGGGAGTGCGTAGGCGGCCACCCACGATTCTGCCGCCCGCCCGCCCTGTGGAACACGGATTGAGACGTACTGCCAGTTTGTGATATTTACTGGGAAATGTGAAAGATAAACGTAAACCTTTGAACGTAAAGGATTTGACGGTGGTTAGTTCGTTTAAGGTATACACCTGAATGATGACAGTGATCGTGGAAGGTATACCTATCGATTTTAGCCACTACTTGTTTAATCCGCGATCTAAACAATATCCTTGCTGTTCTAAATAATTGAAGACCGGAAAAGCAAGTTGACATCGGGCAAGTTGGCGGCGAAACGCAAGTCTATCTTATTTATCTTTATCTTCTTTATTACATAGTATAAAATAGAGTCGCTTTCTGCGTCTGTCTGTATACGCGCTAACTCCTCCTAAACCACGCAACGGATTTTGATGTGGTTTTCACCATCAAAATACAAAACAAAATATTTTATCATTTTATTTTATTTTTCCAATGCACTTACTTACATACTAACTTAATCAACTAGACGATTTACTAAATTGAATTTAAAAAACACAAAGTGAATTAAGGCAAGGGGGAACGAGGTAAATTAATGTAAGTTTATAGAAGTGCTTGTAGTCCCTGCACTAGGCGAGATGCCTGTGTCGCAGGGCCTACATTCTAAAACATCAGTTAGATAATTTATCGTGAAAGGTTTATATTATGTAATAAAACTTACACCCGTGCGAAGCCGGGACGAGTCGCTAGTTATTTAATAAAACAAATATGAAGAAGTGGTTCTCCTAATTGTAAGCGAAAAGCCTAACCATAGTAAAACCAGCCAAGTGCGAGTCGGGCTAGCGCACTTCGGGTTTCGTATCTAATAGGGTTTCTTTGGTTACGGAACCTTTGAAAACGTGGTACAATAGATATTTATTGGTTTAACGGTATTTCGAAAATTTACCTTAATTATTTTTTCAGATTTTAAATTAGTTTGACAATATTTCTAAAATATGTCTCATTCTTTTTCGTGAAATTTGAACCAGACAACATTTATATTATGTTTGTAAACTAATGGAAGTTACTTTATTCCCAAAGTCTATCATGTAAAGTGGCTTAGTATATAGTAAAATCAGTCAGAGAGAAAATTTACCTGGTACGTAGGTATATGAATATGAAGCAAATATTTATGTATTCTAATAGCCTTGCATGTTTGCGTGCTGTGTCAGAGAGGGTTGAGTTAAATATTCACACGTCTATTTAGCAAAATGTTACGACAGGCAAACTTTTACGTTGATCGAAATATTGCTACATTTCAGCGTAAAGACGATTTCCTTTTCATTCTTCTCAATGAAAAGACTTTTGTTACTAAACACTTACACCAATTTTTTTTACTGGCGAGTGCCCTTTTTAACTAAACCAAATACAACCTAACACCACAAAACAGTTACGACAGCCCGTAGACCGCTAAAGGTCTAAAGACAATCCAAATGCTCAAGCTCACTACCAGTCGGCAGCGTACCCAGCATGCTGGCGGCATTACCACGCTGAATGGCAATTCTTATGCGTTGAACCAGAAACGCCAATAATTTGGACACGCACGCGTCGCATTAATCAGGCGCTCTGAAAGATTTTTGAAAATAAAGTGAGCTCGCGGTCGCCAAGGGTCCAATGCCTCGACCCCAAACGGCTCAATCATGTAACCACTGCCGAGGGTAGCGCATTTATACCGCGTGTGCTGCTTTTCCGAATTGGCCTCACAGAACCAGCCCAGTGTAACAGAAAGAAAGGACGGTGCCAAAGTGTCGACACAAGTCGCGTTCCATCGGTACAAGGGGCCGTCCCAATTTCCAAGGAACAAGTGTCATACGTTAAGGTCTCTTTTCATCGTTACACGCAAGACGGCTCGGTTCAAGCATTCAAATGACAAAAACTATTTGTCGCAACTGTTTTTTATCAATCTAAGAGTGAGCATTGCCATACAACCTGGTAATGGAGGCAGCATTTTGGGGACAATTCCCACTGGTAGCGGTTTTATTGATTAGTTAAGTATATATATTTTTTATAGTAATCTAATATTTCGTATTTTTCATTAATTATGAAAAACCATGTCAGTCAAATGGCCGCCTCTGGACATTTTGCAGCATTTGATTCGTTTGATGTAATTTTTTATGACTTTTTCGTATGTTACGGCAAGTTACGGCAATAACTTGGCGGAAGGTAGTTTTTACCTTACTTACGCGTCTACATCAACAAAGTAGCAACGTTGGAACAGTGTGTTTTAAAAAAAAGTTTGGAAACTCGAATTGGTTCAGCCTTTAGTATAGTTACAAAGCTGTCTCTAAAACTTTTTACCTTCGGGTAGCATTAAAGTCTCTCGTCCATTTACCCGAGGGTGCTTACAGTTCATGCTCCTACGCCTATATTAACCTTTTAAGAAAAATACCTAATCGGTCGTGGTTTAAAAAGGAAGAAAATGGAGCCTATTTTCAGTCGACTGCCCTGAATGAAATATAAAAAAAAAAATTTTTACTTGTTAAAACAAACTTTGTTATTCACTTTTTTTTACAATGAGCATTTGTGCTGAATTATATCTATGACTTAAGAAAATTGTAACGCGGTCGTACTTAAAACTGCTATTTGTTTTGTCTCGTTTTTTCACGTGGCTGTTTCCGTAAGTTAACAGAGTATTGAAACTACTTTGTTAACTAGTAACATAGATAAACTTTTAACTTACCTTCACTTATTTTTTATATATATAGTAGGTAACACTTACATATTTAATAGCCTTACTGAACTAGATTAACTCTGACGTTTCTAAATAAGGCCAACTAAAATATTTTACCCTTTTCAGTTTCAGCGGGATTTTATAACTCGCATTGTAATTAAATCTGAGCCGTGTACATGCTTGTGCATGATTAGAGGCAGCCCACCGGACACCTACAAACACACTGACCTCTCGCTTCCACCCTCTTCACCCTGTGACCTAAACGAGCAATCACACAAGTTCACTGAAGCACACTAGTGTACTCTCATGCGTGTAGTCACGCACACATGCACATAGGGGAAGCAGGGCTTAGCCCGGCAAACATGACACCGTGAACTATATTTCACACATAGGAACTCTTGCACTGGCGGCCTCACGCACACATCTAACTAGGGATTCGCAGCATTGCGAACGTTCTACTAAAATATTTTTCTTGGCAACGGATAGAGGAATGAGGGAACGGAGCCGATGACATTTCAATTTCTTTCCTTCTGGAAAATTTTAAGTGCTTACGCACTAAACACGCTTTGTAATGCCAATAAATGCCTTTTACTTAAATAACATTCAAATTGAGGTGATCTGCTCGGATCACAAAATTATTTTCATAAGGCTTTGTGCATTCCTTGTGAAGAAGGTAAAAGTGAATTTACTTTTACAAACTACTATTACTTTTAAAATGAAGCATCGCCACTTTTCAATTTCGTATTTTTAGTACCTAAACACAATAATTATGAAAATTAAGTTTTGGCTAGATATTGTGATATCAAAAATTACAAGAACAGAAGTATAAATAAAATAAAAAAATTAAGCCCCCGATAAAAGAACTGATAATAATCTTCATACGGCTGAACCAATTTTCATGAAGCATGTCTAAGAACGTCACTTTTCAAACTAAAAAAAAAAACAAATCAAAATCCGTTTAGTTTTTGGGAGCTAATATGCCACACACAGACAGATACACACGTTAAACATAAAAATTTCAACCCCTCTATTTGCGTCAGGGGTGAAAAGTACACGTTTATATATAGACAAAATACACGTATATATATGTCGGAGGAAGCTATGAGTCGTTGATTGTTGTTTACTAGCTTTTCTTGTAATGTTATTTGTTTACATTTTAATTACTTTTAAAATTCGTAATTTAATTTAATTTGTTTTGTTACATTTTCTAAACTTAAAAAAAACTTATCAATGTATTAAAAGTTATGAATATTGTTGTTCAAATATCGACCAATCGGAGCAGAGCACGTGCCTCGAGTGGGGTCGAGGCGCCATCTTGACTTTAGAGAGGCCGGCACTTCTTTGCGGCATTCTGGTGGCAGCAACCGATCGAGTTGGATCGTTGGAAGCATTCGTATTAAAAAGTATCGTTGGTTAAAGTAAGATTGGTGCCCTGAACCCACTGCTCGGTCTTAACTTCATTTTTATTTTAAAAATTATTGTGAAAATCACAAGTGTATAGTGAAATAAGCTTAAATCTAAATTAAAATAAAGTGAAACTGTGACTATTGTGTTTTGTGCTCGCACTTTACCCTGATGACGCCCACTAGGCTCGCAACCACTAATGACGATGTCGATAAGAATAATGGTTCTCCGACATCAGAAGTGGGATCCGTGCCGGCACAAAACGTGAGCGCAGGAAATCCAACATGAGGCTACTCGTGGAGGCGCTAACTAACTCGCCGAATATCGAGGATAAGCGCATCACACTGCCTAAATTTCAACCGGAAGATGCAGACACTGATGCCCGGGCGTGGCTGGCAACGGCGGATATCTGCTTATCGGATCGTGGTATACAGGGAAGTACATTAATTCTCATACTTAGTAAGGCCATGAAAGGTTCGGCCGCAACATGGTTTTCGCAGATAGCTTTTCCCAATATGCATTGGGTAGACTTTAAAGATTTTTTTTCTTTCTCGTTTTGATACGACAGAAACACGTGCGACAACTATATTAAAGATGCTTACTGGTAAGCCGCAAGAAGGTGAATGTCTTGCTGCATATGCAAGCCGTCTGTTTACTATACTCGTGTCACGATGGAGTAACTTGGGCAAGGAAGAAATGGTGGTATCCTTGATACTTGCCACATGAGGCAAATCGAGCCACGGTTACAACGCAATATTTTTTCTGAAGAAATAACTACCCGCTGTAAAATGCAACGTGAAATAATGGCGTTTTTTTTTAATCGAAAGCGAAGTTACCAAGAGATGACAAAGACCATTGCAAACGCCATGCAAGATAATAAACGTCCTAGGTTAAGTCCTGCCTCAACAAAATGTTACGCTTGTGGAAAATTTGGTCATAAGTCTTTTGAATGTTTCAGCCGATCGCATGACAAGCAGCAAACAACTCCGTCCTCTGACCGCCCCAACACGGCCGTTGCTACGCGGCCCCCTGTGGTTTGCTACAAGTGTGGTGTTAAAGGTCACGTGGCATCGCGATGTTCAAAAACATGGCCAGTTGCAAACAGCAGCGCGCAGCTCGCCGCACCCAGCGTAGTGAAGCGAGTGGACGTGTGTGATGTGAAACCTGTCACCGGGATAATTACGCAATTTGGTGAGCAGTTTTCATTTTGTTTTGATTCCGGTGCTGATTGTTCCTTAATTAAAGAGAGTCTCTCGTAAGCTTATTGGTACGTTGCAGCGTGCAATTGTTACCTTGACTGGTGTAGGAAAATCTAGTGTATTATGTGACTCGCAAATTTTATCTAAAGTCGCGCTTAGTGGTCATGACGTACAAATTTTATTTTACATTATACCTGATGTTTACCTTAATAATGATATTTTGATTGGACGCGATTTGTTGGCCTTAGGGTTGTCAGTACACATATTGAGTGATAAGCTTTGTATAACTGAGAAGCCTTCTCTAGTTAATATTTGCAACGTTAGTAACGCGGTGGCTGACTTTCATGACGTGGATACGGATATACCTGATAGCCTTAAACCACAACTAACAGAACTTCTTAGCTGCTTTAAAAGCTCATTTGTTGACGGCACGCTTACTAATAGAGTAAAGACAGGTGAATTAGAAATTAATTTAGTTGATCCTAGCAAAATCGTGCAACGGCGGCCTTATCACTTGAGCCCTGAAGAGCGAGTGATAGTACGTAATAAGTGTAGTGAACTATTATCTGTCGGAGTTATTAGACCAAGCAAATCGCCCTTCTCTAGCCCAATACTTTTAGTAAAAAAGCGCGATGGCACAGACCGAATGTGCGTCGATTACCGAGAATTAAACGCTAATACAGTTCCCGACCGGTATCCCTTACCTCTAATCAGTGATCAAGTTCAAAGATTAATCGGGCTCGCGATTTTATACGTTTTGATATGGCTAGTTGGTTTTATCAAGTTCCTGTAAGTGTAGAGTCAAATTCGATAGAGAAAACCGCATTTATTACCCCGGACGCTCATTACGAGTTTACCACCACAGACCATCACTCAGCTCAGACAATTTTTGGGTTTAGCGTCCTACTTTAGACAGTTTGTCAATAACTTTTCGCTTAAAATGGCACCGCTCTACCGTCTGCTGGCTAACAATAATTCTAAAATAATTTGAACCTCAGAGTACGAGAAAATCAGACAAGACATAATATCGGTATTGACTTCATCTCCGGTTTTGATGCCCTTCGACCCAGAGTTGCCTATAGAGTTACATAAGGATGCTAGTAGTGAAGGTTACGGCGCGATCCTCTTCCAAAGAGCTGGTACAAAATTACATCCGGTAGAGTACTACAGTAAACGCACTATGCATGCGGAGTCTCGATACCACTCTTATGAGTTAGAGACACTAGCGGTTGTAAACTCGGTTAAGCATTTCCGCCATTATTTGTATGGTAGGACTTTCACAGTCGTTACTGACTGCAATTCGCTGAAAGCCTCGACAACTAAAGTAGACTTAACCCCTAGAGTGCACCGGTGGTGGGCTTTCCTCCAGGCCCTTGATTTTGACATACAGTACAGAGAGGGTAGAAAAATGGCCCACGTTGACTTTTTCTCCAGAAATCACTTACCTGAGGTGAATAGTACTACCGTCAGTGTTACTCATAGTTTAGGTAGAGAAAGCCATGTAGAAGAAAAACGCGTTAATATAGCCGAGTTATCTTCGGATTGGTTACAAGCGGAACAACGACGAGACCCCGAATACAATGAAATTATTACTAAACTTGAAAATGATGATCTGGACTTAGAGACTTGTAAAATTTATGAATTGCGATCTAATGTGCTCTACAGAAAATTACAAAGGAATAATCGCAACATTTGGCTACCAATTGTGCCTAGAGCTTTCCGTTGGTCGATTATAAATCACATTCATGAGTCAATTCTGCATTTGGGATGGGATAAAACTTTAGAGAAGTCATATCAACATTATTGGTTTCCTAATATGTCAAAATACGTCAGAAAATTCTTAAAAAATTGCATAACGTGTAGAGTAGCTAAGTCGCGAAGTGGTAAACAACAGATAGAATTACACCCTATACCGAAAACGAATATTCCTTGGCATACAATCCATATCGATGCCACAGGTAAGCTCAGCGGTAAAAATAATCAAAAGGAATACGTTTTGGTTCTTGTTGACGCTTTTACCAAATATGTGTTAGTCAGGCATTCCACAAGATTTAATACTGATAGTGCTATCAGCGCTCTTAAAGCGTCCATATCACTTTTCGGGACCCCTGTGCATGTTGTCGCAGATCAGGGTAGATGTTTTCTACGCCAGTCACAATATCCAGCTAGCAACCGGCTCTTGTCGTGCTAATGGTCAAATGGAGCGTATAATGAGTACACTCAAAAACATGTTAACTGTCGTAGAAACAAGCCCAAGTAGGTCCTGGCAAGATGCATTAGATGATGTCCAACTCTCCATCAACAGCACAATTCATAGAGTGACCAAAGCAAGCCCCCTAGAATTGTTAATAGGTAGAGTAGCTCGACTCTTAAGTTTATTGACCGTGGACGATGATGGTGAGATCTTTGTACTAAATTGATTTTCTTTATAGATTATTTTGGAGTGTGTGTGACGGATAGCCTCACCGTGAGATATCCTAGCAGCATCATGGTTGTTAAGGTTTTGTTAAGTTTTGTGAAAGGCGAGGTGGCCACGAAAAGGCGAGGTGGCCACAAAAAAGGCGAGGTGGCCACAAAAAAGGCGAGGTGGCCACAAAAAAGGCGAGGTGGCCACAAAAAAAAAAAAAAAGGGCGAGGTGGCCAAAAAAAAAAAAAAAGGGCGAGGTGGCCAAAAAAAAAAAAAAAAAAAGGGCGAGGTGGCCACAAAAAGGCGAGGTGGCCTCTGATGGGCGAGGTGGCCTCTGATGGGCGAGGTGGCCTCTGATAGGCGTGGTGGCCTCTGATAGGCGAGGTGGCCTCTGATAGGCGAGGTGGCTATTGTGATACTGTGAATAATTTAAAACACGTAACGCGATAAACGGCGAGGCAGCTGTTTCGATACCACAGACTCAAATTAGTATGTAGCGTGGAATCTATAAACGTTTATAATTGTCGTGGGGCACCTATTTTATGGAAATATCTTAAATGAAGTTGTTGCGCAGAAGATAAAATGTAATAATGTACACAATCTCCTTGGTCAGGAGTGGCCGAACTGTATAAAAGTATCTTTCTTTTTTGCAGATAACTATGATGCGCGGCCTTCAACATCACACGAGGACGTGTGATACGTCAGGACGGCCGTGTCGGAGGAAGCTATGAGTCGTTGATTGTTGTTTACTAGCTTTTCTTGTAATGTTATTTGTTTACATTTTAATTACTTTTAAAATTCGTAATTTAATTTAATTTGTTTTGTTACATTTTCTAAACTTAAAAAAAACTTATCAATGTATTAAAAGTTATGAATATTGTTGTTCAAATATCGACCAATCGGAGCAGAGCACGTGCCTCGAGTGGGGTCGAGGCGCCATCTTGACTTTAGAGAGGCCGGCACTTCTTTGCGGCATTCTGGTGGCAGCAACCGATCGAGTTGGATCGTTGGAAGCATTCGTATTAAAAAGTATCGTTGGTTAAAGTAAGATTGGTGCCCTGAACCCACTGCTCGGTCTTAACTTCATTTTTATTTTAAAAATTATTGTGAAAATCACAAGTGTATAGTGAAATAAGCTTAAATCTAAATTAAAATAAAGTGAAACTGTGACTATTGTGTTTTGTGCTCGCACTTTACCCTGATGACGCCCACTAGGCTCGCAACCACTAATGACGATGTCGATAAGAATAATGGTTCTCCGACATATAGAAAAAAAAATTATGAGCATGAAAGTTTTGAGACTGATATTTATATAACAATTTATTTCCTGTTTTAAATCCACATTAAATGTAAAACGAGTGACCACAACACCTTTTTGCTACACGTTGTATAATGTTCAGAGTAACTAT
Organism: Agriopis leucophaearia; assembly: GCA_949125355.1. Lineage (NCBI taxonomy): Eukaryota > Metazoa > Arthropoda > Insecta > Lepidoptera > Geometridae > Agriopis > Agriopis leucophaearia. Next base: position 4,594,496 of record OX421262.1, read on the forward strand.
TCAAACCTTTATAAATACTGTTTTAAACTATCACGGTTGTTCACTAAAGTTAAATGATTATTTACGGGATATTTACCGTGGTAAGGTTGTGGAAGGAGCTCCCGATATTTCGGCGCAGTTACATGCACCATGTTCACGGGTGTCTTCCCGTGAACATGGTGCATGTAACTGCGCCGAAATATCGGGAGCTCCTTCCACAACCTTACCACGGTAAATATCCCGTAAATAATCATTTAACTTTATAAATACTGTCTGCATAAAAAAATAGGTCATACAAAATATCAACGAGTACACTACACTAGGTTATATTCTGTAACCTAGGGTAAGTCACGCATGAGCCTTGTAGCCAATAGAATCATACTGCATTTGACTTTTAAAAGTGAACGGCGCAAGTACCTTATCTAGGTAGGTTTTTCTATCGTCAAGTAGGTTTAAAAAAAATAGAAAAGCTGTCATATTGTCAAATCAAATAAAAATCTGTTTATTTGTCGAAAAAGGACTGCAAGTTTACGTCTTCCTTTTTTTTTTTGATGTGTGTAAAGCTAAACCTAATTTTTTACATCTGTAATTAGTACAAAAAGTAGTACCGTTACATTTTTAGAGAGAGGCACAGAGATTGATTACCTCATCAGTCAAGGCAAACCTAGCAAGTTGCTTTGCTTAGCAAGCAAACTTGTTGTGTGTATAACGCAAAAATAATTGCAACTAACATACGTGAATACAAGTTTTGTATGAGTAAAGTATTGTGTAAAAACACTCAACAATAATGACAATATAAATTTATATAAAGCGGTTTTTTTATACATATAGAAATTTTAAATGATGTTTAGCTAGAGTGAATAGATTTCTTGTAGATCAACGTGATCCATCCTCGGCCACACCTTCGCTTACCATCAGGCGAGTTGGTGGCCAGAAGTAGATATATTCTATATATAAAAAAGGTATTTTGAGACTATCGAGATTATTAAAGTTAAATGATTATTTACGGGATATTTACCGTGGTAAGGTTGTGGAAGGAGCTCCCGATATTTCGGCGCAGTTACATGCACCATGTTCACGGTAAATATCCCGTAAATAATCATTTAACTTTAGTGAACAACCGTGATAGTTTAAAACAGTGTTTATCGAGATTATCGTCAAAGAATTCATGGCCAGAGGTTAAATAAAAGCTATTGGAGTCATTTTCAGATGTATTTTTTTTTCTTTAGAAAGCGTTAAGTATATCTGTTTCATATCCACTACAATAGACCAATGACCTCTGATTGAATGGAATTGAATAACAATAAAACTAAATATAAACGGTTACGCTTCATTTTATTTTGCTATAATTAGAACACCCACGTGTTTATTGACCGACATTATCTATATATAGAAAATAGAGTTAAATAATAACAAAAAGTGATTCTAAAATTACGTCCTAATAAATTTAGTACTTGAACAAGTATACATTGTTTTTTTTTTTAAATCCATACTAAGTGTTATTATAAAGAGGAAAGATTTGTATTTTTGGATGTTTGTAACGAAATTACTCAAAAACTACTGAACCAATTTTAAAAATTCTTTCTCTTTTAGGAAGCTACACTATCCCAGGGTGACATAGACTATATTATATTATGTAGCGAGGCCGAAAGCCGAGCTTACACCCGTGCGAAGCCGGGGCGGGTGGCTAGTCCCCGATAAAACAGCTGGTAATCTTCTAACCGCTGAACAGATTTTCTTAAATCATAGCTAAGAATAATCGAATTCGGTTCAGCCGTTTGGGTGGTACGATGCAACAGACAAACACACATATATTTTATTATTTCTTTTGTAGAATTGTCTAAAATAGGTTTGAATTATTTCCAGCGAAATAACAGGGCACACAGAGATTTGACATCTTATATCTCGGGGTGACGAGCGCAGTGCATTGCCATCCAGGGTTTTGAACTTTTGAAGTTCAGAATTCTGAGTGGCGTTGTGCTGTTATGGGCAAGCGTGAAGAGCCATCAGGCGAGCGACATCGCTCGTCTCATCACCCAGTATTATAAAAAAAAGTATAATGAAAATCGGTTCAGCCGTTTGGCTGGTACGATGCAACAGACAAACACATATATTATTATTTCTTTTGTAGAATCGTCTAAAATAGTTAATTTGTGTCTAATGTTAATTAATATATTTCGGCAAACCCATTTTAAATTTGGTTTGCTTCGTCTAAGTATATGTTTATAAACACTTGAATCTTCATTCAACATGTTTTGAATTTATTTTTACATAATATTCTCTACAATAGCAGTTAAATTGCTAAAACCGTAAGTGAATTGGCCAGTAGTAAAAAAACAAACAAGTTTTAATGCCATTTACAATCTTAACACAATGGTCATATAAAATTTTAAACTATTTACCAAAACCAGTTTCGGAGATTATAAAAATCAACTTAAAACCCGGAAGAAAACAACTTTTGGATAATAATTATGAATTTATGACAATTCACGAGGAACCTTGATACACGAGACATGTGATTATTCTTCCTAATAACATTTTGTTATCACAATAGTTTCCACGACCTAGGTACTGGGGTAGAATTGTTTTAAAGTATCCAAGTAGGCAAATAATAGTTTAGTGTAAGCTTCTATTTATACCGACTTCCAAAAAGGAAGAGGATGTTCGTCAGTATGTTTTTTTTGTTTAGTTAATAAAGGCACAAAAAAGAGGCAAATGACAAGGCAAGTACATGTTAACACCCACTTTACTAGGTCATGACTTGGATTTGATCATGACTTACTTTGCTTGACTCAGACTGTGATTATGACTTGTTTGACATTATTTTCAATGCCTTGTAAACTTTATTATTATTCCAATTAAAGAACTCTAGATAAATAGATAGAAACTATTGTGTACACCAAAAATTTAAATTACATAGAAAACACTTACGAGCTATTGCCATAAGTAGCGGCCTTATCGCTAAAAGCGATCTCTTCCAGGCAACCATTACTGCTCTACATGGTCACGAAATAAATAAATAAAATGAGCAGAGAGGTCTCAGATTCTAATGGGACAAGTTGGCGTTTCTATGTTCATTTGTATATTTCTTTGACGATTGATTTTTTTCTTTTGATGATTTGCATATCATTAATTCAATCTTCATGAAATTTTGTAAGCAAATAGTTCATTTCATACATTTTAATGTTCAAATATGGGCAAAATCGGTCGAAGGGTTGAGAAGACATCCCTATATCTTTTCAACCTTTTGACCGATCGCGAAGTCTCAGTTCAGGGCGAAACTTGTTATATTCTATGAATACAGATCTATGTAGGTACCTACTTCAAATTGAAGTTTTAAGATGTTAAAGTAATTATAAAAACAAATGTGTTTAAAAATAATAATAAATTCTTTACAGGCGTGAAATATTTTCTGTCTTTTTACTTCATTTAAATTCTGTATTTCTCGCTTAACTATTACTTTTTTTTTATGATACTGAGTGACGAGACGAGCGAAGTCGTTCGCCTGATGGCTCTTCTCGCTTGCCCATAACAGCTCAACGCCACTCAGAATTTTGAACTTCAACAGTTCAAAACCCTGGATGGCAATGCACTGCGCTCGTCACCCCGAGATATAAGATGTCAAATCTCTGTGTGCCCTGTAATTTCGCTGGAAACATTGCCCTTCAATCCGGAACACATTAGTGATTGCACACTACTGCTTGGTGGTTGAATAACTGGCAAAGGTGTGGTACTTCCCCAGGCGGACCCCTGCAAAGAGTCCTACCACTACAAAAAAAACTTACTTCCAACTTACTTCCAAACGCTACTTAACTTCATCGATGCTTTAATGCTTTAAAATGCTGTCTCATTTCAACGCTTGTCAATTTCCGTCACTGAGAGGTAAAAGACAAATAGATTACTTAATAATACCCTGTAATAAATATAATATCGTAATGTACTTACATTTGTTCACCAAAAAAACATAATTTTTACTTTCCTCAAGGATTTTGCAACAGGTGATCAAATATTTGACCATTCAATATTGGTAAATTACATTGTCAACTTTTGGTTAGGTACTAAGTTGACAATATCATTAAATCTTACTCATTATGCTAATTTTAGACATGCAATATTTTTTATATTAGTATGTCGTAATATATAAATAAAGCATACAATAAAATTGTGGTCAACGATGCTGGTATCACGACTAGCTAATATTTTTTTCTCACTCGCTAGTTTTATTATTTTTGTTGTATACTGTTTGTTGATACTTTAATAAATTGAAAAAAAAAAAAAAAAACAGAAATAAATGTCATTATTTTAGTATTGTGACTTTGTATTTTTAATCTAGCTAAATAGTACGGGAATGTTGCACAGGAAAAATGTTCAAAAATTCAATCATCGTAGGAAATTACTTACTTATTTATTTCAACCATATCGACAGACATGAACGATGACGTCAAATGGTTTATGGGAGAAATAATTTTGTTAGTAATAAAACATCATCAACTCGCTCTTAGCTTGGAACAAATCGACATGCACAGATTACCTTAAAAGTTGGTGGGGTTTTAGTCTGTTTTTGGTGTCGTGCTTTTAACCTCCGACGCAAAAAGAGGGATGATATAAGTTTAGCGTACCAGTGTTTCTGTCTGTGACATCGTAGCTCCCAAACGGTTAAAAGGATTTTGATTTAGTATTTCTTTAACCGACATCCAAAAAGGACGAGGTTATCAATTCGACTGTTTTTTTATATGTTTGTTACCTCAGAACTTTTGACTGGGTGTACCGATTTTGATGTTTTTTTTTTATTTGAAAGCTGGTACTTCCCATTTGGTCTCATATTAATTTGGTTGTTGGATATGTTCTTGAAAATCTGTTCTGCCGTTTGGAACTATCAGCTCTTATATCGGGGGGTTTAATAATTTTTTTATTTATACTTGTTCAAGTTTCGTTTGCCAAATTATTACCTTACTTATATTTTTACCTTATAAAAAAAAAAAAAATTAATTGTAGAAAATTTCATGCATTTGTTTTAATAAATAAAGGAGTTAGTTGGTTCTAAAAAGTTTGGACGGAAGACGGACGGAGAGAACGAACTTATAAGGGTTCTTTATAGGACTACGGAACCCTACCATATGCGTGTCTCGACACGCTCTTGGCCAGTTATTTATTAGATAGATCTACGTTCGGACACCAACTCGTCTGGTAATAAACAGCCTTGAAGATAGAATTCTACATAGAGACATAGGTATAGAGTTCCTCCCGGTATCAGCCATACTGTGACGCGGTATGCTACAAATTTACATAATGAAGTTGGTATCAGCCCACATGATCCCGCTTGTACATAAATACCTAAGCTATCTTAGCAAAAATCACCTCTTTCCTATTGTGTTCTGATTTGCCAAAATAAATCCACCTAAAATAGGCTATCTATCAGATTTACAAAAAGCTGACCATAACAAGTGGATCACATTAAAAACCGACGTCAAAAATATATGAAAAACGTAATAAGTGCCTATAAAGTTCTATAAGTTATTTTTGGCTTTTGTGTTACTATTTTTATTATAATTATTTTTTATTATTCAATTTTTTATGTATAATTGAAAAATATGACTAATGTTAAAACACGTGACGAGTGACGAGACAAGCGAAGTCGCTCGCCTGATGGCTCTTCACGCTTGCCCATAACAGTTTAACGCCACTCAGAATTTTGAACTTCAACAGTTCAAAACCCTGGATGGCAATGCACTGCGCTCGTCACCCCGAGACATAAGATGTCAAATTGCTGTGTGCCCTGTAATTTCGCTGGAAACATTGCCCTTCAATCCGAACCATAGAAGTGTTTGCATGCTACTGCTTGGCGGTTGAATAACTGGCAAAGGTGTGGTACTTCCCCAGGCGGACCCCTGCAAAAGAGTCCTACCACTACAAAAACAATGTCAACAAATGTCATAATAATAAAATTCCCTTAACATTAAGGTACCTATGTTAGCGCCAGACAGTTGCCAACCCCATTGTCTCGTTAGTGATGTCAACCATCATATTTTTGATATGACTTTTCCTTTTAATTGTTTGATATTGCTGTTAGAGATAAAGTTGAGGTCATACCTACATTGGTTTAAATGAAACAAAAATTACAAATAGCACTATATTAAATAATATCAAATTATAATATTCATATTCATTTATTTCGTAAGTATTATTTACAAGTCAATTGTATTAGAAAATATAGTAATTATAAAAAAATTGGGTAGGTAATACAGTAATAGCTATGCTTTTTAAAACTGTCACGGTTGTTCACTAGAGTTCTGTTATATGATTTATTAACGGGATATTTACCGTGCCTTATCACGGCTCGCCTTGTGGATGGACTCACAGCTACCATCCACAACTTTATCACGGAAAATATCCCGTTAATAATCAGGTAACTGTAGATATTATTATTATTATGGAAACGTATATGGTTTTCACACATTTTGCTTATATCATAGGGAATTACTCCGGCTATAGTTTCAACTGCAGACGGTGGAGTAAAGTAGGTACATAATTTCGGTATATTTATATAGGTAAACAAAACATGTTTTATGTTTTTGCGACATTTTAGGATTACAATGACAAGAGTCATACTTATTACCTCTACATAGGCCTATAAAGTAAGTTGTAGACTTCTTGAAAACTTTCTTTATTAGATTAGGCACCTTTTCATAGTTAATAAGTAAATTAAACTTTCAACAAACGACTTCTGTAATGCACTTACAAACCTATTCAACATTATTAACTTCTGTCATCTAGCACCATGTCACATTAAATAATGATAATTCGTACCTAAACTCTCAGCGAATGACAGATATTCCTATGACACGGCGCTAAAGGATTACTACGCCGATTGTTGTCTGATTACGTCATTATCGGCTGCCATTACGTAATCCTGGTCATTATCACAAAACTGTTTGAATATGGAATGTGCCATGTCCGGCGCTAGATTTGTCCTCGGTATGCACTTGTACTTGTGAAATTGTGGGATTTGAACAACTGTTTCAAGTTGGCCGCCTACCTACCATACATTTACAAACGTTTTGATATTTCGTTTCTAATACATGCATGCATTGCTTTAACTAGAAGTTTAAGGTCACTGAAATAAGGTCGAGAATTGAACAAACTCAGAGCGGTTTTTGCGTGCGGGTGCGTTTGTAATGTGATCGATACGTTATTCGTGTCAAAAAGGGTTAAATAAATTAACGGTGTTTTTGTCTTTGCCGACAGGTAACAGCTGTTGACGTCAAAGGAAGCCAGCCTCTCGGCAACTCTCGTTTTCAACCCCGCTCCCTCTACCCCCTTCCAAGATTGCTGCCACCATGGGTCGGAAGAAAATACAAATATCTCGGATCACAGACGAACGGAATCGGCAGGTCAGTTGGAAAATCACTAGCTAGCTAGTATAATATAACTGTATATTGGAGGCTTAAGGGTTCCCTTTTCTGACGTGTGCGAGGTCTAAACACGCGAGGAATTTTACTAAAGCGATTACAATATATATATATATAGGGCTAGGGCTACATATATATATATATACTAGCCGTCCGCCCCGGCTTCGCACGAGTGTAAGCTCGGCCTTCGGCCTCGCTACAAAATATAATATAGCCTATGTCACCCGGGGATAATGTAGCTTCCTAACAGTGAAAGAATTTTTCAAATCGGTTCAGTAGTTTCGGAGCCTATTCATTACAAACATACAAAAATAGGTACAAATCTTTCCTCTTTATAATATTAGTGTAGATATATAGCCCTCTTACATTTTCTTTCGGAGGGCGTGTGTGTATGTATGTTTGTGTGTGGGCGTGTGTGTTTATGTATGTATGTTCCTTATGAACTCCAAAACGGCTGGACCGATTTGAAGGGGCTTTCACTGCCAGATAGCCGTTTATAGTATAAGGAGTAATCCCACATCTGCAACAGGCTTATGACAGGCACAGACATGCAGGTGAATGTTGTTACAATGTAGGTGAATACGCGGTGTCTATGTTATTAAAGGTATGTGTGAACAGCAGCCTGTTTCTAAACATACCAACTTAAACGATATCAATTAACTGTATCAAAGATCAAGCCGGGATCATTTCAATAAACACTTGATTACTACGTGGCTCAAAAGGGGACTATTCGATCAAAACATTTTTTACATAAAAAGCATGTTAAAGAGTGAAATGACCTTAGCATCTGACCAAACAGATGTGGCGTATCATCACTCCCACTGCAAACATTATCGTAGCAGGACAACGACCTATCGCGCTTGTAATTTATTAATTATACGTTTACAATGTAGACCAGATTAATTAGAGCCTCTAAAGTGTACTTCATCGCCCTTTCTGTGAATTATCGTCCTTAGAAAGTGCAGGGGATGGAAGGTCTTCACATCTGGTTGGAGGCAGACAAGCGAAATGAAACTTGCGAAGGTCAACTTGCTTTAGTGACGTTTCGACTGTTCTAATTGTACAGTCATTGGTTAAAAGCTTCCTTTGTTTATTTCTGTCCTCAATAGACACATTTTATAGGAACAAAGAGTCATTTAAACTTATTGTCGCCTAACATTCATTATAGTTTGGTATTAATTATATCAGTCATACGATCTAAGTTGATCGAGGTAAACTATCAATAGACGGCCCCGTTAGCTCAGTTGGTAGTGTACCTGCCTTCTGCGCTTTGGGGCGTGGGTTCGATTCCCACCTAGGACAAACATTTGTGTGATGAACATTTGTGTTTGTTCTATGTCTGGGTGTTAATATCTATTTAAGTATGTATTTAAATATATATATGTATGTATATCAGACTCTGACAGCCATATTACAAGCTTTGCTTAGTTTGGGGTCAGATGACCGTGTGTGCAATAATGTCCCAGATAAATAAAATTTGTTAGCGTTAGTTTCAGATCTATTCAAACAAAGAATAATAAATACGTTTTTACAAAAAAAAAATACAATCTTCTTCATGGAAATTCAATAAACGGGATTCATTACATTATTTTTCACTCTTAGAGGTGGGATATTTTTATTCATATTAAATGGAATCTCCTTTGAGATGTGTAGCCTATCCAATAAAAATAGTATGTGCAAAATTTCACCTTAATCAGGGACAACTGTTTTAAAATTCAGTTGCAAGATTTGAACCATACTAACAAGGAGAGTTAAACAAAACCTTGTATAAATAAACGAAATGAGAACCCTCTTTATGAAATTAGTTGAAAAATCGGAACTTAATTATGTGGTAATTTTTGTTGGCCTATATTTTACATCATTATTATCTCTCAATGGCTTGTCAATCAAGTTAGAATGGAATTTATACTTTACAGGATAAATTAATTTGGTTATTCCATAAATCCTAGTATTTGTCATTCACAGGAAAACAATACTGACTAACCGCAATGAGGTTTCATTCGTTCAGTTTATCAAGCACAATTTATACGTTTGCTCCATGAATAATATGGTTTGGTATATGAATATAGGTGGTACGTTTGCACCATAAAAAATTACTAATACGTACAATCGAGATTTATTTTCTTTAATTAACTTAAAAACAGAATCGAATAATTTAGATTTAAAGACATCTTAAATGCGTCGACCAAAATAAAATGAATGAACGGGCCCTAACCATTGAACTTGATCAGTAAAAACGAGTCAAAACCGTCGGACATATACTTCAAAACCTAATTATAAAAATGTACAGTATATTTGTTACAAAAAATAGATATCGGTTTTATTTGTGTATTTATACTTCGGTAAAGCATACGAATTCATAATTTTGTCAGATGTTTCGTTATCGCGTAACAATAGACTCGTGTTTCACTTCCTATGGCTAGAGACCGACTGAAACGAAGTAAGCGCTGGTGCTCATTTTGTAATCTTCAGAAATGCGCTTCTATTGGGCCCGTCCATTCATTTTATTTTAGCCGAAGCTTAAATGTCCTAAAAGATATAGCTAACTTAAAGTCCAATATTCATGTTGGTAATTAATGACGCACTAGTACAATCCAGTTCCGGAAATCAAATGATCTCATAAATCCTTGCGTAGAAGTTTGTCGGGGTACATTACAAGGAAATTGAATACTTCTTGAAAATTTTCGGGAACAAAATAAACTGTTTAAACCTATACTACTTAGAAAATGTGTTTAATTATATCTACTAGTTGCACTTTGGGGTATAACCAGCTTTCTTGAATTATAAAACTATCAAGGATATAGAGAAGTCTGTATTTGAAAATAGTTTATACTCAATCCACGGTACAATTCATAGTTTAGATCTTCTTATTACATAGTTGACATCCCACCAGTTCGACAGATCGGTTTTTGCTTTCACCTTGTGAACTGCCAGGGTCTGAAATACCGTATCACCATCCTTGTTTCCTAAAAACGATTAGCTAGCATCTTCAAGGCCAGAGTGAATACGTACCATACATTGTAGATTTTCCTTGGATACGTACTAAACGTTTTGATTTACGTTTCTAATCCGTACAGCCAAAGAATGGCACACCGTGTGGGCCTTCTTGTTTTCTGTGATATCTTATCTAGGTATTTTCAAGATCAGGGTGAATAGAGATCATCTAAGACTGCGTCTTGACTATAATCATTTATATGCCCTAAAAAGTACCTTCCAGGTCTGCGCGCTCCACCTTTGACTATAGCATCACCTTCCATCAGGACAACTATATCTTTTCTGTACACAAAATCTTATTGTTCTTTTCTTAACTTCCAGGTTACGTTCAACAAGCGTAAGTTCGGCGTGATGAAGAAAGCGTACGAACTGAGCGTGCTCTGTGATTGCGAGATAGCGCTCATCATCTTTAGCTCCAACAACAAACTCTACCAGTATGCCAGCACGGACATGGATAAGGTGAGCTGACTTTTTGTTTGTTCTTGATCTGTATCTCTGTGAGCAGGTTAGAATGTAAAAATACACACAAATACACACACACACACACGCTCACACATGTCATTCATCATCATCAGCCAGAAGACGTCCACTGCTGAACATAGGCCTCCCCCTTTAAGCTCCACACTGAACGACATCCTGCCAGCTGCATCAACTGGATGCCCGCGATTCTCACAATGTCGTCGGTCCATCTAGTGGGAGGCCTACCTACGCTGCGTCTTCCGGTTCGCGGTCTCCACTCAAGAACCTTTCTTCTCCATCGGTTAACAGTTCTTCGAGCGATGTGGCCTGCCCATTGCCACTTCAACTTGCAGATTTTAATAGCTATGTCCGTGACTCTGGTTCTTTGGCGAATATCTACGTTTCGGATTTTATCGCGCAAAGAAACTCCGAGCATAGCTCTCTCCATTGCCCGGACACACACTCACACATGTCATTATCAACCAGTAAACCTCCGCTGCTGAACATAGGACTCCCTCTTCCCTCTTCTTCCTCCCTAGGGGTGTTGCCATAATCCCTACGCATGGCAGGCAGCTTTTGAATCGCAGGACGTCCACCGTGTACTAATAGGACGCTGATACCCATCCTCTGGTGGTTCTGGTCGCAGTTTTAGGACATACCCGGGTCAAAAACATAGATATCTTGAAAAAAACCTCTATACTACGCAATAGTCGATTTAAGTTTCTACAGAAGAAGATTGGATGACGGGGGTACGACCACGTGAGTGGTTGTTCACTTTTCCTACTACACTACTTTTTGCCCAAGATATTTTCCGACCAGTATCTTATTGATGTTTGGTCTAAATCAATCAAAATTCAATAAAAAAGTAACTTGTCTTCTTGGTTCAGTGAAACACATTTTTATACGGGCCGTAACATAAATTTGTATACCGTTTGAGAAAATGAATATAATTTGCATATATTGACTCAGTGACATTCGAATTCTTCACATAATGAACTCAACCAAACAATGCGAATCCCTCAATATACTGATACACAATTAATTATAGAAACGACTCAAGTGTATAGTAAGACAGTTGGACATTTCCTTGCCAATAGACTTACTTATAAAAAGACTACTGGGAATTTCTTTTCCTACTTACAGCTTTCTAGTAAGACAATTAGGAAGTTTTGGTCTCAGTAACTTTGGCCAGACTAACTTTGCCAGCATTAATTTATATGTAAAATTTTATTTGGAATAAATTCGACGCTCACTTGAAGAAAAAAATTGGACTGTTGAACTGCATTTTATTAAATTTTTTATGTTTATCATTGTCATTAAAAAAAGTAAACTGCTCTTCCGCTACGCGTTGGTGTAAAAACGCTGATAAATTTGAAATGTAGTTAACACAATATTTTTCTTATTAAACACACGCATGAGATGAGTTGCCTAATTCACGATTACTTCAATTTATTTCAAATACAATAAGAAAGTAATAAAATCCTTTTTCCTACTACTTCTACTGCTATGTCATTAAAATCATTCATTCTCATATTCGAGCTACGCTAAGAAATGTTTTGAGAGTTGCATCAGTTTGTAAAAAGTGAAATTAAATTCGTAACGTCAATATAATACATTTACAGGCGTTTTCCTGCCGCTGTCAATACGCCTATTAGCTCAGCTATTGTCTAGTAATTAGTAATTGCTACAAAAAGCATAGTTTTTTTTTTAATACAGACATGACAAGTAACATTAAATGTGTCAAACTGCAAAGCAATACTTATTAGAAAACTTTGATGTCCTAAGTGGAAGGAAACTTTGTCAATAGGTAATTGTTCCGGCTTTTCCCTATTACGAGCATCTTATTACATTATTCAGACAGAGCCCTTATTAAAAAAAACTTCACGATGGTTTTTGATGTTTGTATGTTTTGAATTGTACTTGAAGCGACGTAGAAGCGGAATTACACTAGAAATTCATCAGAAAAACAGTCACGTCAAACCTGTCAAAATTCATTATTTATCGAAGTTAAAACGTCGTTACATTTTTTTAAATTAATAATTACAACTTTTCAGAAACAAACTAATAACAAAATTCATTATTTATCGATGTTAAAACGTCGTTACCATTTTTTTAAATTAATAATTACAACTTCACAGAAACAAACTACTAACAAAACTCTTAGTTTATTAGAAGTTAAAATTAGCGTCGTTATCATTAGAAAAAAAAACTGGGTGTTGGTTTGAAATGTCTACTGTAACTTAAAACTTTATAGAGGTAGTAAAGCAGTAGGCACTAAAACAGGCCTGGTCCCATGACCACTGCTTTCTGCTATTTGGCGAAGGAGATCATAAATGGTGTTAACAAATAAAATAAAATAAAGAGCTTGAAAATGTACGAAAGAGAAGTTTAACCAGGAACCGGCTTCCTAAGTAGTGCAGTTTTCCTTAAAGCGTTGAACTTCTAACCGACTTCCAAAAATGGTAGGTTCTCAATTCGACTGTTTTTTTTTTATATTTTTATGTTTGTTACCTCAGAACTTTCGACTGGGTGAACCGATTTTGATGATTTTTTTTGAAAGCTGGTGCTTCCCGTGTGGTCCCATTTCAATTTGGTCCATTTCTGACTTTTTTATGAAGTTTGTTTTTTATATTGGTAATTATTAGTATTTCTCTAGTAGCCATATAGTGATCAATATGTTTGCCTTTTCTTCCAGGTTCTCCTAAAGTATACGGAATACAACGAGCCGCATGAGTCCCTGACCAACCGCAACATAATCGAGGTACATGAAGTACGGCGTCATCTGTGTGCCCGTGGTCGCAATGCAATGTCCATGCAATATTGACTATACCATTAACGCGTGCTTACTACTTACACAAACCTAATGCATACGTGTTACTAAAAAGAATACAACGAACTTTCAAGCTATGTAGCAAACCCCTTGATCCCTAATCACATAGTTAAAACTTGAAATATAGCAGTAAAGAAGCATGTTTATTCCTTGTTAGACCAATAAAAGATGAAAACAAAACACCAGACCCCCGTTTTCTACTAACAGTTTATGAGTAGACGCCCTAAATATTTATGTTACTTTTTTCCTTCCAGCATGGGTTTTTGTAAATATATTTTGTGTTTATTTGAATTAACCTGACTCCGTCGGAACAAGGGTACAGTCAGAGTTGCATCATTGCGTTCGACACTACACACAAATGTACGCTAAAAAGTTTTATCACTATTACGTAATGATAGTACACGTAGATTAATATAGCACTGTTTATTTTGCCCTCCTACATGCTGACTATACAATGAACTGATGAGTTATGTAGTTATGTCAAATGCCGAAGTGGATTCAAACCCGTTATGACCTAGACCGTTTCTAAGACTCGTAGGTTTGAAATTATAATTTGATATAAATTTAAGTGTATCCACCTCCAAAATTTTGAGCTTTGACTAATTATGCAATATCATGTCCACCTACAGGCGCTTAATATTAAGCTTGCTGCTAGGTTCCATATTTTTATGGAATATCGGAAATTATTTTAAATCCGTTCTACTCAACTTGTAATCCGCCGTGATCCATTTTAATTGGGTTTGAAAACACTTAGGCTTGTTTTATTAAGTAAAATGAATTCGAAATTCTTAAAAATAACAATCGATTTGGTGTGTAACGAGGGTGTTCTAATTGCATGTCTATTAATACAGTCCAGTATTTAGACATTTGGCTCGTCAAGCCACCTGAGCTGTTTTCGCTGACACTTTCAGGCACTAACGAAGAAAGAGCATAAAAACGGAGTAATGTCACCGGATAGCCCTGAACAAGACCCTGAATACAACCTGACCCCACGGACTGAAGCTAAATACTCTAAAATTGACGAAGAATTCCAAATGATGATGCAAAGGAACCAGTTGAATGGCAGCCGAGTTGGAGTCGGAGGGAGTAACTACAATCTTCCAGTGAGCGTGCCAGTCGGGAGCTATGACCAGTCACTATTGCAAGCTAGTCCACAAATGCATACCTCTATCAGCCCACGCCCATCGTCTTCAGAAACCGATTCAGGTGATTATCTATTGACATTATTATAGTAGCTGTATATTTTGCTTAGGATAATTATAATCCCAGTGGATTACTACTTAATCTTCTTTTGATAAAGTAAAACAATAGATAAGGCTAATATGACAAGTTAGTTTCAAACAATAGCCCTTTTACCATTGTTTTATATTATTATTACATATAATTATTGTAGTGGTAGGACTCTTTTGCAGGGGTCCGCCAGGGGAAGTACCACACCTATGCCAGTTATTCAACCGCCAAGCAGTAGTGTGCAAACACTACTGTGTTGAAGGGCAATGTTTCCAGCGAAATTACAGGGCACACAGAGATTTGACATCTTATGTCTCGGGGTGACGAGCGCAGTGCATTGCCATCCAGGGTGTTGAACTGTTGAAGTTCAAAATTCTGAGTGACGTTGAGCTGTTATGGGCAAGCGTGAAGAGCCATCAGGCGAGCGACTTCACTCGTCTCGCACTCAGTATCATAAAAAAAAGATGATAGTTTTCGAGGTGGTTTCACAAAATTTCATTATCTTTGACTTTGTAGTTTTTTTTTAACTAGCTCCAATAGAATGAGTAATTTTGCTTGAAGGCCTGTCGATTTGGCAATAGCAATAATTTTTTCGAGCGCTCACTAATTTTGAAGTCTTTTTTTATGTTGATAATTATTTATAAAAACTTGAAAGCTTATTTATGCTATGATCTGTCAGCTTCCTGACGAAAAGCATAAAAAGTGAAAGCGAGACTTTTTTAGAAACATATAGGAGTTATTATGATAGTTGACACTCGCAATCGCTATCTTTTTCATTCATTTTCATATCTAATCCACACAAAAGAAATTATAGTAATGATTCTTTCAACTCTTCCAGTATACCCAAGCGGCGGAATGCTCGAGATGTCAAACGGCTACCCTGGCTCTGGATCTCCCCTAGGCGCTGGTTGTACTCCATCCCCCTCCCCCGGCCCGGCTCCCTCTCCCCACCGACACCCGCACAAACCTCATGGACACGCACCTCCGCCTCATCACTCCCCGCGACACAACAATCTGCGCGTTGTCATACCCAGCTCGATGCCACCGCCTCAAGACGACTTATCTTATTCTGGAGAGGTGAGGATAGTTTTCTGAATATAGTCAATATGACATTAGTATATCTATAAGTGAAACAATCGCGTTCGGCCTAGTTGTTTATTACCTGATTAAAATCAGTGAAATTATAGGAGCTGTCATATTGAAGACTATGTAGAGATCTTCCGAGTTAAAACTTTCACTTAATGCAACGAATTATTCGAAAATAATTTCGAAATTGAACTTCTATCTAAAAAAGATTAAACATGTTATCTTTTTTGCCTTAGTTTAGTAGTATTTTGATAATCTATTAATGTGTTGGTTTTGTCTCTTCAGACACCGCTAAGCTACTCAGGACTTGGAAATTTTGGACCACAAGACTTCAGCATGGGATCGGACATGGGAATTGGATTGACATGGGGCGCGCATCAACTGCAAACGCTACAGCACAACAGGTACATGTCTGTATGCCTTTTATATTACTACTTTGGGACCTTCTGGAGACTTGAAATTTCAAAATAAAAATCTTTAACTATGTTACGATTCTTTTGTCTACAAAATCTTTATTGGCGAATGAACATTATGTAGTGACATTAAAAAGTCTTTCACTGTCATAGTTATTTTGATAATTATAGACCATTTTTTTTTTACAAGATTATGAATATGTCAATCAATAGGTAGATCCACCGTGATTATTGAAAACGAGGGGATTTAACATCGCTTGCTCTGCAATTTTATTTTTGATTCAAGAGATAGAAAAATCGCACAGTCAAATCAAAGGTAAATTTAGACAAGCAAATCTTAATGGTCCGAGATTTGCATGGCTAGAAATGACTTCCACTGAATCACTACTTGAGATCGTTTGACTACAAGCTATACAATCTTACAGTTTCATTCCAATTTGATTGTCAAGTTACCAGAATGGTTCCATTGGTGTTGTTTTTGCTGAATTGCATTCAGTTGCTATATTTCATTCACATAACATACAGCTTGATCTAAGTATCATCGTAATTACGTTCTGAATCGTTAAAAAAATCTGCTCCCCCGGGACAGTGTATGACACTGCCGTGACCAGGATTCGAACCTGGGTTACTACGGCCACAACGTAGGGTCCTAACCACTAGACGATCACGGCTACCGGAGCTGTGACGACTTTGCCAAAGATTTCGCTCGTACTGTTTACTGTTGCGCAACTGATATGGTCGAGTGGCTGTACCTACGATAACAAGCAACAAAAAGATTAAATTGAATTACGTGACCGAATCCACCATAATCGTACCGATAATTTGATGGTAGATAGGTACAGGTAGGTGTAGGAAGTAATTACTTCAGATTTAATTTATTAGAAAGAAAGAAATTTTAAGCGACGTCATTAAAATAAATATTTAAAGCTCTATCATGGAGTATCATGTTAATATTTGAAATGTTCTCTAAAAAGTATTCTTATAGTTCAAATATTTTGTAACATAAAAAGCTCCGCCGGGACAGTGTATGACACTGCCGTGACCAGGATTCGAACCTGGGTTACTACGGCCACAACGTAGGGTCCTAACCACTAGACGATCACGGCTACCGGAGCTGGTGACAGTAACGCCAAATCTTGCCTTTGCATTAATTGCCCAACTTTCTCTGAAAATGACCGGTTTTGATTCGAGGTCGCAGTCGATATTGGGCTGTAGTATTTTGCTCTGATTTTGATAGATGGCGTAGTGATCAACGTAGAAATATATTTCATGGAAAAGTTCATTTGGTTTATGAATCGTTCAGAGCCGATAGTTAGTTGATAAAATTTAATGTCATTAAATAGTAGACTTTATTAAGCGTCTTAAATACTAGTTTTACAAGGTTTTTTTTTATACCATAGGCGGCAAACAAGCAGATGGGCCGCCTGATGGTAAGCAATCACCGTCGCCTATGGATACCTGTAACACCAGGGGCATCACAAATACGTTGCCGACCCTGAAACACTATTAACAGCCCTTTTGAAGAGCCCCAAATTATAGCTACTCGGAAATTCCGTTATACAAAATATGTAATGAAGCATTATAAAAAATGCTCCGCCGCAACAGTGCACGACACTGCCGTGACCAGGATTCGAACCTGGGTTACTACGGCCACAACGTAGGGTCCTAACCACTAGACGATCACGGCTACCGGAGCTGTGGGTCTTGCACCCAATTTGACGCTTGCATTCTCCACAGCATTATCAATTAACCATTCTTATTAGACTACCCTGCTCCCCGCACTTGTATCAAAACTGGGCTAGAGAGGGGCTCGTGGCTTCGATCAAGGTTCCAATACTTTCACTGCTACGCTTAATCGTTACGCACGACTGATCAATTGACGAGATAATAATTCTTTGTAGGTTGTATTTAATTGTTTAGTGGAATGCTTTAGTAGACTAGGAAGCAATCTAGAATACAATTTATGTGCCGCAATTGATGGAAACGATTACAAAATTATATCTTAATAATTATGCATTATAATGTCCTACATATCCCATGTCCTATTGAATACGAGGTTTTCGTCGTACATACACTATACATCGTTTATACTCACACCACAGCCCACTAAGGATCACAACCACAGTGTGATTGATAACCTTAGTTCGTTGTCAAGCTTTTTAGCTATAATCTCATTATTCACGCTAATAAAATATTAAGCTTTAGCTAAATCCGCTCTTCGACCTCGTTTTTTACTGTACTCTTTCTATCTACAGTAGCAGCTTGCCAGTACTCGGAGGAGGGACGCCGCCTCCAGCTGGATCCCCGAGCAACGTGAAGATCAAAGCTGAGCCGGTGTCGCCACCGCGGGCGCCAGACCATATGCATCGCGCGCCACCACCTGCGCCTGCGCCGCAGCCCGCGCATCTATCTGGAGCTATCGATGGTAAGGCTATGACTGGAATTCTTAGTTTAAAATTTAAATAAAATATAGGCGACAATAAGGAAAAAAAATACGTTTGTTGTATGGCCCTACAAATATTTATTTTATTATTTATTTTTAAAGTGAATATATAATATAAATATTCTGTAAATATTTCAAGCGTCTACCTGTTGCCGTTATCAATATTGGGCAAAAAAATCACGTTTATTGTATCGGACCTGTGTGGAATACGCTAGTGGTCATGGGTTGATGTACAATGTCACTAAGAGCCAATACATGGTCTTTGAGACCAGAAATGCGAGATGCCCCCAGAACGTTCCACCAGTTCAATTAAATGGTATTCCCCTTGAAAGGGTAGAACAGTTTAAATACCTGGGGCACATAGTGGTGACTGATCTCAGGGACCATGCAGACATTGAGCGGGAGCGGAGGGCCCTGTCTGTACGAGCTAACATGATCGCCCGCAGGTTTGCACGATGCTCAGACGAGGTTAAGGTTACGCTTTTTAGAGCGTACTGTACATCGCTCTACACGTGCAGCCTGTGGGCTAATTATACGGAGAAAAGCTACAGTGCCCTCCGCGTCCAATACAACAACGCGTTCAGGGCGGTGTTGGGGCTGCCCCGGTTCTGCAGCGCCTCGGGCATGTTCGCGGAGGCGCGGACAGACTGTTTTTACGCGACCATGCGCAAGCGAGGTATGTCCTTGGTGCGCAGAGTGCGGGCCAGCTCCAATGCCGTCCTGGCGATGATTGCGACCAGGCTCGATTGTTCTTTCCTTCGGCATTGCTGTAACAGGCATGTTCCAGTACCCATGCCGAAGCGAAAATACTAATTATGGTGACATTGTATTGTATGACTATGGACATTTTGTATTGTATTTTTGTATTGATTTAATTGATTATAACTGTGAATTGACTGAACTATTATTAATATTTTGACATTACTTATTAACTTATTATTTGGAATTGTATTGTGTCACTGTGAATTTGATTTATTACCTTAGTTTATTTGTATATTTATTGATTATCTTTTTGATGAATTGTATGGGTTGTTTTGTTGCCTGAAATAAATTAATTTGAATTGAATTTGAATTGAATTGTATGGGAGCCCCCTTAAATATTTATTTTATTCTGTTTTTTAGTGTTTGTTGTTATAGCGGCAACAGAAATACATCATCTGTGAAAATTTCAACTGTCTAACTATCAGGGTTCATGAGATACAGCTTGGTGACAGACGGACAGCGGAGCCTTAGTAATAGGATCCCTTTTTACCCTTTGGGTACGGAACCCTAAAAACGTAGCAATGTGCCTTTTTAACTTATCACAAATAAATATAAGTACATGCCAATTCATAAATACGTGGTGCTTAACAATGAAATAGGTCTATTCCTTGCAGGTTCAGTGTCGTCGAGCAACATGGGTTCGCCAGCTGGGCAGGACATGCGGCATTCGGCGGTGCCGCTGGACTACGAGCAGCCGCACTCGAAACGGCCGCGGATCGAAGGATGGGCCACATAGCTAGGCTATGAGGCCTTCGGAACCTACCCGAGGCCTGTCCACCCGCACTGCTAGTCCGGCCGCGCCGGTCCACCCCTATCGAGCTTTCGATAACCACCGTCCTGCGTCAAGCACATCCCTAGCCCCCTCTAGTGCTACTTCGACGTTACGTGCAATCGTAAGAGTCTGAAACGGAAAGGTGCATCTCTACCTACGGTGCTTTATCATGGCACGGTCGAAACTCTTCTCCTAAGACACTAGATACAGGTTCCCCAAGTCGATGTTTAATGTTCAAGGTTACACTATACGTAATTATCGTTATGCACATAAGTACACTAGTAATAATAAATGTTAAAATTAAGTACAACAATGCATAATAGCTGCAAAACTTCTGATCAATTTTGAACTCATAGATAGACTTCTAATTCCCTTGTAAATAGATGTTAAATGTGCAATCCGTGCCATTGTCGGTTTAGTTTAAAGTTAGTCAATTTTATTAGTGACTATGGTAGGTAAACTAGTAACGGAAATTGCACGTATCGAGATAATTTAGTGCGTTTTTCGACGGCTAGAGGGATAGTGACGTAGAGCGCGATAGAACAGACTATTTCAAAGTGTGAAAGTGCGTCAAAGACTTGAAAACGACTGTTGACATTGTGTTATACTAGTGTTTTAAAAAAGTTTTTTGTGCCATTTAAAAATATATTAGTGTGACATCCGAACTTGAATCTTTGTAAATTTAAGGTAGTGTCATCACAGAAGATAATAAATTATGTATTGTAAAATCTATTATATCTATTGACGTATTTATACATGAGAATCATGATATTTACATAATATGTATACACGTCCCTTTAGGAACGAATGTTACGTAAGTAAGTAATTAGGTAATAGCTAGAGATGAGAATAAAAAGGTACCACACGAAGCTTTAAAATTTCTTATGATAACACTTTGCACTCTAAGCAGAATCGTAAGTGAATCGCAATGTTTATTATAATGTACGTGTAGGAGTTCTAGAACAAAATCATCAACACTCAGTAATTGATTATCACAATCACTTTAACAATTTTCTCGGGTCTTAAAACGTCAATCATTAAGTTATGCATTTCAGTCAGATCTAAGCTGACATGGTTGTAAAAAAAAACAATGTAAAATGTTTTAGCTTCTATATACATACATCGATATAAGTTCAAATTCTGCTGTTTCTATAATAGTTTCCGTTCTATTTGACTGATTTGCTTTCACGTGTTTAGAGTTATTATATGCAAATTCAGTACTTTAGAGGGTCATTTCTCGTCAGCAGACCAAAATATCAAGTCAATTTTGAATATCATAATGTAATTTTACTCGGTAAGTATGTTAGGGCTTAGTTAGTGGCGCGTAATGGGTTATGGATACGTTGGTTGATTAAATACATCCTTTTTATTTTGTTACTGTGATCTGAAGCTAAAATACTACCACTTAATTAGAGATGAACATTATAACATTATAATATCAGCTTTAATGCACATACAAATATATTTTAAACAAGAGTATATTTTAATATTTTGGTAAAGCACTATATTATCACGAACCGCCCTATTTTTAGAGAGTATGTGACTTTGGGAAATAAGTAGTAGATGAAATAACTGTCCATTTTAAACATAGTAATTGTTATTGGTAGGCGTATCATTTAGAATCATGCTAAGATAATTTTGGTTGTTGCTTGATTTCCTGTCCCTACCTTACTTGAGCACTACTGTCGTGAACCCAATTAGACCATTTGTACTATTTAGAATTTGTATTTTCAACTGCAACATATATTTGGGGTTATTTGGGGTACTATTATATTTAATGTGTAGATATGCCAATGTTCGTTTGTATTACAACAAATTGTATGAATTTCAAAATGCATTAGTAACGCTTTAAAATGGACATAATGACTGACTTAAAAATATCCTGATTCTAATATTTCCAAAAGCAACTTTATTTCTTCTGAAAATTTGTGTTTATAGCTAAACTAAGAAAAAACGCTCTAAACCACATTTAATGCTTGTTGACACTGTACTGAATTTCCTGTACTGAGGTTTCTAACAGAATGGTGTTTGTTTCTATAATCGTGACGACAATCGTGACATCATACACGGCATTTCACTTATCATGGCGGATTGTAGCATTTGAAAATAAATAATTAAATAAATTTATTTAATGAAAATAAATCTCACTTTTAAATTTCAAATATTTGCAGTTTTAGGATCTTTAAAATTATTTAAAGTCATAATTTCAGTCAGTCTTTCGTGATCATGCCTATTATAAATTTTATTATGTTGCTGGAGAGCATTTGTTTGTGTGTTCGTTTGGTCAACTATTGGGTTTACGATAAGTTTCCCCTTGTATATCGTCTCACTGTAGATGCCTTACTCACAGTGCCTAAATGTACCATATTGTACCAAATTTGTATAATACGATGGCATTTTTGCTTTATATTTTCACATCCTGGTAATATTAAGACTTACAAAATGTTAAATCGTTATAATATATAAATACACTACACTGGATGTCTATCATATAGAATATGTATTCATTTAGTAATTGTAAGTGTAAATTATCGTATCTTTGTATTGAATGTTGCTATACCACGTTTTAAAGCAGTGTAACTGTTTATTAAGGATATTAACTGTATATATTATAAAATAATAACTGTTTAAAATAAAAACTACTTTGCAAGAATAAAGAATCCTTCAAATCACAATAACAAAATTTTAGCGTATGTTTGTTAAATTTTGTACAGGGAAGCTAACCAGTTTTAAAGTTCGAAAGTCTGAACGAATAAAAATGTATTTTCGCATTGTAAAATAAGATACACGACTAGTTGTAAAACGAATTAATATTTTACTACTGGAGCATAATAAATGTTGACCCATTTTAGGGAAATTATTGTAGGAAACTTGTAATTACACTTTTAATGATAGAATATCTTTGATGTGATATGATAAAGTACACGGTTGCAAGTGGGCCCTTTCTGTTACGTCTAGTCGGTGCTTGGTTGGGACGACCGCGTGCTGTTATAGCCTTTTCTAAATATTTCTATACGAGGCGATCCTAGCTCCTGTTACAGGCCCTGTTTTTGAGATTCTACAGTTGCGTTATGTTCTTGAATTCGGTCGTTCGTTCCTAATAGTTCCTTCCGGGAGTGTCGATGTGCTTTGTATTAAAGTTTGCTCAATCGTATCTGTTTTGGCGATGCAGCGAAATTCCCAAATATGTCTTGTTATGATCTATTTCGTTTGACATTCAATTCAAGTTTGATCGATAGTATTTCTGCAATGTTCGTCACAGCATCTGTTACCTATATACTTACCTGTAATGTAATGTAAGTCACTGATTTATTAAACACTTTGATATTGGAAAGTTGGTTGGTTAGTCTTGTTATGCACAACGCAGTTATTGGATAAACTTTATTTAAGATTATCTTGCAAATAGTTTGTTGACATGACATCACGTAAAAGCGCACTGAGCATGTATCTATCGAGTTATATCTTGTACATTTCATCAGTTAAGCTGGTATTGGGAGCATAATTTCCGAGGTTGTGAGTTTTGCTATCGGGAATGAGTTCATGTATAATTAATAAAATAAATATTATAATTATTCTTTCGAACGCACAACGAACGTTGTGTGTTGTTGTAAAAAGAGTTTGCTTGATTTGTTTTGTAGATATACCTACATGTGTATGTGTTTACATAAATATTTAACTTGCTGTGTGACAATAGCAAAGAGCGTTTACTTTTCAGTTATTTTTATTATCTAGTTCATTGCATTTAAATAAAAATGTAGTCATAAGTATAATATATGTGAAATCGGTGAAGATTTCATCACGGTAGTATTTATATATTACTTGTATGTCCTTTCTGCCTTTTGCTATTGCACCACAGTATTTGTGAACAACCGATATAGAATTATAGGAATATGAACATATCCTTATTGAATACTCAGTCTATTTCAATTTGATTTCTTGTGACAGCAGATGTGCAATACATACATAATTATATATTGAAAACTTGCGTAGGTAGGTATTAGGTATATTTTCGTTTGAATTTACAAAAATCTGTTGTATTTTATCGATATTTTTACTGATAATTTGAGAGGCGTCGTTTTTAGGGGCGGTGCCGCTCGGGAAGATTTAAGTCATATTATGTAGTTACTTTTTAAGATAAGGCCGGGCCAAATATTGCATTATTGTAGGTCTTCGGCGCCTGTTTCTATAATTATGGCATGTCTGCCTGGTGTAGATAAACTGTATGGTGAATGAACATCTCAGTGGCTGAATGAATATAAATGTTTAACGACAATGTTAGAAAATTGTTATAAATTATTTTGATGACTGTTCGAAGGATAATACAATAAAGAGTTGGATGTCAATTTTGTTTTTTATTTTACAATCAAAGGTAGTTTTATTGTAAGATAATTATAACCTAGGCCTATAAAGAAAATCATATCGAAATTCAGCCAAGTTTACCTATTGCGACCATACATTCGACTGCCCCAGTGTTTCAATTGGTAGTGAACCTACCTTCTGCGCTTGGGGGCTTTTGGGTTAGATTACCACCTAGGGTAAACATTCATGTGATGAACATTTGTGTTTGTTCTATGTTTGGGTGTTAATATCTATATAAGTATGTTTTTAAAAACATATCTGGGACATTATTGCAACACACGGTCATCTGACCCCAAACTGAGCAGAGCTTGTAATGTATG
Organism: Agriopis leucophaearia; assembly: GCA_949125355.1. NCBI lineage: Eukaryota > Metazoa > Arthropoda > Insecta > Lepidoptera > Geometridae > Agriopis > Agriopis leucophaearia. Next base: position 4,619,552 of record OX421262.1, read on the forward strand.
TATTCAGTCATTGGCAGCCATATTATAAGCTTTGCTTAGTTTGGGGTCAGAACCCCGTGTGTGCAAAAATGTCCCAGATATTTATTGATTTATTCTAAAGCTAACGTTTGCAGAAAATATTTTAAAATGTTAATACCGGAATATATGAAAAGAAATGAGGGAGCCATCTGCCTAGCAGTGGGACGTATTTATAGAAAAAAAAATGAACCTTACACACCTACCTTACTACAGATCCATAATATTGGACGCACTGAGACATTTTAGGCCGAACTAGGTAGTTCAACATATCACTACACTGGTCACCACCCTTTCTGGCCGTTTATTGGCTGTGACCCTTCATCTAGTTCTTTAATATATAATTGTGAGAATTTACCTTACAAACATTATACGTGTTTACTTAAGGTGTACGAATACTGAAAGGTATGTATGTACTCATAATTATGAACAAATTAGACTATGGGACAAAACCTGAAATCGCGAAATAAATCTGCTGTTCCCAGCGAAGTTGTAGTTATCCAACTTCGCTAGCTGTTCCATAGAAAACGATCATTAACACTCGAATTCTTTTACGGAACAGCTGATATTATTTATTTTGATTATATTATTATTTTATTTTTTTTGATTTATTTGAGCGATTTCAGAGTTGATCCCAAAGTAAAAGTTGTTTGTAATGTATGACTACCTTACGTAAACACGTTGTATATAGACACACCGGGCATAATTAAATCATATTTTATTAAAGTTACCTAGTGAAATTGCATAATTATTTTTACTACTATAAAAAACATCGAATCTAAAAACGAATCTAGGAAAGGTGGTCACCAAATGCTCCCTTGGAAGCTGTTTGTCTTTCTTCATCCTCATCGGTTACATCTTCTATAACGATTCCTTTTTGGATTCTATCCCGTTCAAATATTTCATTTACTTCTCTGTTCAAATCAACAGAACTAGATCTTCTTGAATCCCAATCGTCAGCATCCAATTTCTCATGGACCATTATGATTTCTTCTGTAGCGTGTATTATTTGTCCTTCCAAAGTATCTCTTGAATCGGCACTTGAATTTTTTGTTTCGAAGTAAATACGGCTCTCACTGTCACCAGATATATCTTTTAATTCATCACTGCCTGTTGGAGATATTAATTCTTCACGTGAACTGGTGTTCAGTTGTTTCTCTTTCTTCTGTCTGCAAATAAAGCGACATCTCCTTGTGAATCCACCCATCCATTCTGATACAAGTGCAGTCGCTGCAGCAAGGAAACCTACAGCAAGTAGCAAAAACATTCCTTGTGTGTCATCGAGGGTGAGACCTTTCTCTTCAGCTGAAGGAATATTTAAAGTTCCTGCTCCAGCCTAAAAAAAATATGGATAGGAATAGTGCCTGTACCTAATGTTAAATGTATTTAATCAAAATAAAAGAATTTGAATTACTTTGAGGAGTTTTAGAAAACAATACAATACTTTATTATTAACTCCATAGTTACAAGTCAAACGTCTCCAGTTCACGTTTAACCAGTGAATCTAGGGGGTCTGGGATGATGGAATGTTGCCAGTCATATGATGACATATGGTACTGTGGTTAAGTACCACATTTTTGCTCTCCAAATCATGTGTTAGATAAATATAATATGATAGATAATCATAAATAGCTTTGTTCTCAAGATTAGAAAAAAAAAGAGTGGGTAATAATATATTTTTATATGACAAATTCCTATAATTATCTAATTGACCGCTACAAACTTACAGCTAACAAATGTCCAGTACTGCTTCTCTGCATTTCCCACTTGACTTCATCCACAATTTTATCTATTAAGCCGCTTTGGAAAATTCTTCTGATGTCGCTGCTTAATTTTGCTGTATAGAGGGAGTTTTTAGGAAATCCCATGCTTATTCCAAAAGGCACGAAGCATTCATTAGAGATATGGAGCACTGATCTTTTTGACCTGAAATAATGACGGCAAGTGATATGACATTTGAACGTTTATGGAGCTACTTTCTACCTATGTCTCTGAATAAACTATTGTCTCGACATTTATCATTTTAAGCGTTTTTTTTAGACGACAGACCAAAAAATTCTGATGTGTTTCCTAATTCCATCATTACTCCTGAACGCCTGGATCGATTTTGATGTAAGTGGTATCGTTAGAATCCTTGAATTAACTTAAGTGTTTTTAAGGTTTTAAAAATTATAGAAGTAAGAAGGTCCTAAAGAATTAAGAAAGACGGGCAGACAGACGGACAGACGAACTTAAAATAGTCCTAACAAAGAATGTTTCTGTTTGGCAAAATTATAAAAAGTATGTGTTATGTCGGGATGATACATCTGATAAATCTCTGAAATTTGGCTGTCTCTATATCTTTGTTCGTTTGAATTATTCTTTCTGAACTAGGAATGTGACGAAAGTGGCTACAGAACCCTAGCATACGCGTATCTTGATGCGCTCTTGGCCAGTTATTTAAAGTTTTAATCATGTAGTTTGTTACGGCTAATATTATTTTGTCTTCTGGCATATCATGATAATATCATTATTAGGTTCTCCTTAATAGTAGGCATATGAAAATGTATCGATATACCTACTAAAATATACAATCAAAATTTTATCTACTTCTAATAATTTCGATGACAATAAATACCTAATTTGGTTCAATTGAGCTGGTCTGATGATAGAACTGGAAGGTGGGTAACGAATCTCTTGAATGGCTACTAGTTCCTAAACCCGACCACTTTTTGAATTTTTTAATGATACTGGGTGACGAGACGAGCGAAGTTGCTCGTCTGATCTCTCTTCACGCTTGCCCATAACAGCTCAACGCCACTGAGAATTTTCAACTTTAACAGTTCAAAACTCTGGATGGCAATGCACTGCGCTCGTCACCCCGAGATATAAAATGTCAAATCTCTTGTCTGCCCTGTAATTTCGATGGAAACATTGCCCTTCAATCCGGAAAACAGTAGTGTCTGCACACTACTGCTTGGAGGTTGAATACCTGGCAAAGGTGTGGTACTACCCCAGGCGGACCCCTGCAAAAGAGTCCTATCACTACAAAGACTTTGGTCTCATTTGATTCGTCTAGACGAGCCCTATTCGTACCACCTGGTAACCAGTACCTGATGATGGACCTAGAAAGCGGCTCTTAAATTTATACTGTAAAATAATTGAATTTGAGATCATTAGGTTTGCCTAACGAGTATTTTTTTAATTTTTTAGTTTTAATACTGGAATAAGTACTTAAAGCTATTGCACTCGAGCATAGCATGTGCGCTTTAAAATCTGACGGCATGCACCTAGTTCGATCCTCGGCCTGCACTAATGACTTATTTTGTACCTAAATAAATTATGTGCAGTTTCGATGCCATCGCTCAATAACGGTGAAGGAAAACATCGTGAGGAAACCGGTATGCCCAAGAACCTCAAATGTTCAAAGACATAATAATATGACATAAACCAACATGCACTGGACCAGTCTGTTGATTAGGGCCCATCTTCTCTCTGAGAGGCCTGAGTCTCAGCAGTGGGAACATGATAAGCTAAAATCATAATTATTGAAGTGAAAACTTCTTTCGGTGCGTTGAGAACTTTTTGGGTGAACAACAATCATGGAACTCGCATCATCGTCACGTTGTCACAGACAGTAACGTGTATTTTAAAACAGCGCCATCTCTCGTAGAATAGGTGACTTTCTACTTCAATTTTCACTTCTGACGTACGACTGATGTGTTTTTGATGAAGTACTTATTGTTTCCATTCATGTATTATTGTAGACGGTGTTTTAGTTAACCAACTTACTTAAAATTCTGCCAAAAATGGCAGGAAAATGCCACTGTAGATGGTTAGATGGGACGAGGTGGGAGAAGGCTTTACTCAGTAGTGAAACAAAGAGGCCTGGACACTTACTAGGGACTAAAAACTTACTTGGCAGTAGAGAAATTAGCTTGAACCAAATATTCCAATTCCGCTTGAGATCCCAAAAATGCATGTGGCCAGAAAAAAGCTTTAGTAGTGTTTGAGATACCTTCCTCAACGCTTGCCACTAGCTCCAATTTCTTCATTAGCTTATTTGTTTTTGGGTCTGAAGAATTTTTAAACCATTTTTCCCAGCCTCCACGATCTAAAAGTTGTATAACTTTTGGTATGATTCAGAATCTTTATTAACCATTATAATAATGATGTCAGGCAATTCAGTTTACACGAGTGCTTATTCAACAATTCTTTGTGTTAGAAGTTTGTGTTAGTAGTATAAAAAGTCTTATAAATTACAATTACAGTTTACACATCATATTTCTAGATTAGAGCTAAAATAATTAATAAAAATCATACGTCAGAGTAAAAAAAAAAATCTAGTTATTTATAATTCTTACTTTCACTAGAAACAATTAAAAACAGCAATCGTACATTTACAAGAATCATATATTTTTCTTCAGTATAAATAGTATCCCATAAGAATGTTGATGCGAAAGTGTGTTTCTTTGTTGTATTTTTTCATGCCGCAAATAAACGACGTGATTTTTGCAAATATATAGTTTAAGGGATGAAAAGTGATATATATATATAGGATACTATTTATACCGAAAAAAAAATACGATTCTTGTAAATTTACGATTTCTGTTGTTGCTGAAATGTACAACGTGCAATCCTCACGCGGGTGAAACCGCGGCGCCGATATCTAGTTATATCTGTAATGAATGTAAACCTAGGTAAACCTGTTATATTTTAAACTTACCCAGTGTACCAATTCTATAAAAGCCATCCAATAGTTGGTCAATCGTGTCAACTGTCTCAGGAAATATTGGCAAAGTCACAAACGCTATTATGGACCCCGTGTAGCAGCTGGTAATGATTATTGTAAATATCCAGTACCAACCTTGAATGTTTACAAAAAGTTAATTAATTACCTACTTATCGTGGTATATCAAAATATATTGTTTATACGGGAATTACTATTAAGCCGGTTATTCCGAATATAATTTCAACCGCATTTGGTGGTCTATTTCAAAGCGAGTGCAGCCCGCAGTGCAAAGCGGAAAGCAGCCGCACCTTGAAATAAAAAAAAAAAAACACGCTTTAAAATCGCTAATCCTGAAGATCATTGTAAGGATTATGGTACAAACTATACAAATTATTGCATTGTCATCAGTCCTTGATAAGTGTGCAGAGTTTCAAAGCAATCCGTCGTTTTGAAATGGGTGAAAATCACGTTCAAAGATTCTTTTACATAGAGAAAAAAGGATTTAAGATTAAAGATTTTTTCATACAATAGTGGTTTAACAAAAATATTTTTAAACAATGTCCCAGCTGGTACTATAATAGTTAAAAATGGTCCGCCATTTTGTGTTTGTAGGAGGCAATGCCACTTACCCCAGATTGCCCGTTGCTAGTTTATCTATTATCTATTATTAATCTACTATTACATTGAAAAATCTGCTTAACATTTAAACAATAAGCGTAATAGTGCGTTTATTTAACTAGTTGGTTTTTAATACCTAGATTTATTATGCTATGTAATTTTTATTTAAAATATAAATTCATGTAAATTAAAGTACAATGGGGCTGACGTAGACATGAAGTCTACTTCAAAAAAAACAGTAATAAAAACCTAAACTACTTTTACAACGAAATACCTTAAATACTTATACTATTACACAAAAAACGTTAACGGTCGGAAATACTATCAACAATCAATTGAACTCACCTATCAAAAGTCTAGTAGTGAGCTTATCCGTCTTACTCCAAGAATTCTTACCAACGAAAGTAAAGCAGTTGGTGAAAGTCCCAAACACATACCAGAACATATTTTCAATCTCACCACTGTTATTGATGAGATGTCTCAGAGTGTGTTTATCAGAAAAGGCGAGAGGAAACATCCCGAAGAGGTAAGTAAATGTTAAAGCTACCCAGACATGCCAATGGAACGGACCGAGAATAGCCCGATATCTGCAAATTAAGGAAACGAAAATATACTTGCATTACATTTTTCAACATTAAAGGGTTCCAGTTTTTTTTTTTTACTTGAATAAGTCCTCGTTTGACCACCAGCTCGCCTGTTGGTAAGCGACGAAGTGGTCGAAGATGAATTACGCAGACTTAGAAGATACCTATTCACTCTCGCCTTGAAAAGGCCCAAATTTTCAGGCAATATTCAATTTAAATCATTTTATCTACATTTATACATTAAAAAGAGATAACTAAGATTTTTAGTATAGAATTTTGTATGTTTGTAGGGGGTATAATCTCGGGAACAACTGATTAGATTTTATTTTTTATTACATTAAGATGTGCTTGTAAAAGGCGCCTCTTAAATAATGTTAATCTGATAATTAATTTAATTTTAACTTAAACTTGTGTGAATTATATTTTTAATAACTAAAAATGTGTCCAAATATCACGATTTTTACTGTCTCTATTAAAAGGAAGACACTGTGTTCACGTGTTTTTTTGTAGGTGGCACTACACTACACAGATATTTAATTTTTCAGTCTTCTTAAAATGTTTGACTGACAACTGAATCGATTTTGAAAATAATTTTACTGATAGAAAGTTACACTATATACTATCCCTGAGTGACAAAGACTGTTTTATTCACAACGCGTGCGAAGTCTCAGGAATAAGCTAGTTATGAATAAAACGAGAACAGTAGAATGTTTTGAAAGGATGGAAAACAGTTTAAGTACTCGCCTTGGCAAAGCGGTAGACATAAGAGTTATGAAGACCGCACAATCTTGAGAATGGGAGAATGCCAAATCCAGTTCTTTGAATCTTTCAATAGTTTGGTACATTCCCGCCACTCCAATATCAGCTTGACCGGTTACAATCTCTTTCATAACTGCAGGTCCAGGGCTAAAAAAGGTACTCAATGCCTTAAAATTTTATATCTAGTGTTAAAGGCAAGCTATGATGATTTAAAGCAAAATTATAATTTAGGTTCACAATTACTATTACAGAAATGCGTCTTCTGTGCCAATAGAAGAATAACTTAAATTACCCGTAACTAAGTTCATGAGCCTCTCTTATTTCGATAGAGAAGTTGTTCCTTTCAGCCATCATTTTCAATAATCGTATTTCAATGCCATCCCATTTAATTCTGGGGTTTCCGCCATCCAAATCGGTAATAACCCTGCACAAAACAAAATATATTTTCCAACAACCTACAAGGTTCACAGTTACTAAAGTTCAGCAATGCGACACGTGGCCAAAATGCTGGAGCTGGAGTCTGTTTCAACGTATATGAAATAATTTCCATTCAGCGTAGTAATGCCGCCAGCATAAAAGTATACCTATCCTTCAACGGTTTATGGGGGTAATTAAACTGCTCAATAAATGGGCTAAGTAGTTTAAGGCTTTGAGTATTACATACAGAGTGTGTACTCTAGGAGAAGATATTTATTGCTGGCTTGTATTTTTTATTAATAAAAGTCTGTTAAAAAAATAAAATAAGAAGACCAAACGTAAAATTGGATGAGAATCATCATGAGGAAAAAAAATGGGTGCTTTGGTAATAATTTGAACTAGGAAATCCATTGATTTTGATTCTCACCTGAAATTGGAATTCAGAATGTTTAAACTAAGTTCAATATCCTTGATTTTGCATGCTTAATATTCTAGGCGTTTGACCAAAACTCAGCCTGATCTTAAGTGAGATTACGTAGTGTGATCGAGGTTGTTAAACGTTACCAAACGTGAATTTGAATGAATTTAGGTGCCTCAGTCAGTAGGTCTAATGAAAGTCTTTTCTATTCTTTTCTTTCTTTAGTGAACAACCGTGATAGCTTAAAACAGTGTTTTCTATTCTTCTCCTTTGCCTTGAGTCGTATTCCTCATGTGTGAGGGCCGTTTCCACCACCCTCCACTAATATCATTAAGTAAGATCGCAGACAACTATAGCATTTTTAATTATAGTTTACATACTTACTTTTTAAATACAAAGGGTGGTTGATTCGCAGCTGCGACCACGAACCTATGTCCTGCATACCCTTTCGTCATTTTTAAAGGAAACAAATTAACGTTTCTTGAATATTTTTCTTGTGACCAAGAAGCCAGCACCACAGGCCGACTTGCACCCAGTCCATCGGTGTAGAGCTTGTGGGTATAAAGTATGTATGGAGCTTCCTTAAAAAGTTAAAACAGTACATTACCGTGCGTCTTATGATATTATTCTGCCAAATGAAACCTACTTAAAATCATCATTAATAAAAACTAAATCAGGTAACTGCTTACAAATAATCAAAACAGTTTTAAGGTAGATAAATTAATGGCTCGTTTACACAGTGCGTGCTGCTGCCTGGCCAGTAAACAGCTACTCGGTTTGTCTACTCGTACGCCAGTAGCTCGGCTCGCCTTTGCTGTCTACACCACACCTAGCTACTGCTCAGTCCGAGTCGAGTCGCGATGTAGGTGGACCGTAATTTTTTTATTTTCTTGGTTACCTCACCGGTGTTACCTAGGTGCATTTCTTTTGCGATATGTTCCAAAGATTCTTTTCTCATATCTCTATTTCGATAGTTTTTATCGAAACAATTCCATAGGTTTTCTTGTTCTCTGTAGAGTTTCATGAATGAAATATTATTGTCAGAAGACCATCTATCCGTACCCATTTCGATCTCGATTTAGTACATAGGCGTAGCACACAAAAAACACGGCTTCCACTCACAACTGTCCGGCTGGCACTGGCGAGCTACTGCCGAACGCGTCCAAACGATGCGAGCGACGCACGAGCCGCTGTCATGTGCGAGTTGCTGCCGGGCGAGCAGGCGAGTGAAAACAAAAAATGTTGAAGTAACTCGGATGCGAGCTACTGACCAACTCGCACGTACGAGTTACTCGTAAGTGACGTCCAAACAGTGCGAGTAACTGCAGTGCAGCTACTCGGAAGGCTTACTCGTACGCTAGCTCGCACTGTGTAAACCAGCCATTACTCATTGTAAAGTTTGACGTCTAATCAAAGTATCATGAATTGCTAACATGTCAAGGTATATAAAAAAAGCCCAAAACTTACAAGAGTGTTGTCATCGCCGTCTTTGAAGCTGTGCCCAATGACAAGTAAGTTTACGAAGATCCTAGACAAACTTCCAGATAAAAACTCCTGCACTGTCCATTGTGAAGACCTCGCCACCACTACAACTTTGCTCTCCGACTGCTTTCCCAAGATCTTAGCACTCACTTTGATATCGGTTAGAAATATAATGTAGTGCAGACAGTCTTGCACTGGAACTAGAAGCCCTGGTTCTTGCAACTGACCATTGTCATTTATGTATCCATGAACGAACGAAACTGGGAAACCTTTTAAAAGGTTTTGAAAAAGGTAACTTTCTTTCGACTTTACTTGACTATCATATAAAATTACTGGAATGCAATCCTTCAAATACGTTAATGTTATGTTATGAAGTAGTTTTATCAGAGATGGCGTTTGATCGAAAGCTTCAGATCCGTTGAGGAAGTGCTCATGCCATAGTTCCTCCCGAGTTTTAGGGTATCCGTAGAATACTGGGTCTACTGCTCGTTTTGCGATATTTTTTTCTTGCATTGAGTCTCCATTATTGTAAAATTTTCTGAATTTTGGTTTAGAATTTTGAGTATTTTCTATTAGTTTTTTGGGTACTTTTGAGTTTGTTATACCATCTGAAAATGACTGTGACGGATAATACTCTACATCATATCCAAAAACAGAAGTGAAAATTAATATGTTGAAAAAAATATTTATAATGATCATGACAAAAGCCCGAGAGAGAAATGATGGAAAACATTGAAGATTCGCTTTTTATAGCAGAATCAAAATGGACCTTGGCTAACGAAAATATCAGTGAGCAGGTGCTATGATTGGATTTTAATATTTGATGAACTGCGGAATATCGTGGTCATGGCTTAGGACCTTGACTTTTTGCTGTTTGTGTAATATCGAACGTTTCTTTTCTAGCTCGATATAAGAACATTAAAAATGCAGTTGCTCTTGAAATTATTATGGATTATTACTTTTACCAATGTATAATTTTTATAAGCATCAAATGTATCATCATTTGTTCATTAGGTATAATAAAATGAAAGAAGGAAAATAAAAAAAAACACAAAAATATTATATTTATAGCTCTGTATTTCACTCAGCACTGGTCAAAGTCAACAGCTGTATGAGTACATAAATAAGCTATCAAAAATTTCGAAAACAATCTGAGTGCAATAAGTCCTGTAGAAATTATTATAGCTATAGCCAAGTTATAAAAAGGGAAACTACCAATTTTTAAATACTAATCCTATATTTACAATATGTACTTATAAATAGTAAATATTTTAATTTAAATAAAGTTTAAATGACAGCGCATAAAAGCTTAGCTGCATTTGCATACTTAAGCTTATAAAATTCAAATGATGTATTTAGTAATGATATGACTGCAACATATTACAATCAATTTAATGAACGTAAATAAATACCTATGCAAAAGCAAAATGATAAAAATTCGTGAAATTATAAAATAATTGTATAAAAATTAGGAATTATTACATTATGAAAACGTTCTCAAAAATACATCGAACAGTTATATAGACATGTGCAACATCACTGAGCGATGTTGTCAGACATCTACACAATGTGTATCACAAAAGATTTTCAATGAGATGACCAATTTTAAATTAGGTACGTTAAAATATTTATTAATGACACAATTTTTGTAGAACGCAAAACTGAACTTATACTAGTTAATCTAACCTATATTTACAATTTAAAATAAAAGGCAGTGTCAACTACAAAGCTGGCAAGATTAGAAAAACGTATTTTCTAAATTTTAATATGGCTTTCGCTTACGAAAATGGTAATCTGTAGAGACATTTGACTCAATAAGGAAATTCATTTCATGTATCACTTCTATTTTGTGATGTTGAAAATGTATGTGGTTACAAAAATTAAAATTGATTATTTATTGCCTATTATGACCTATATTATACGAACGACGAACACATAATAGGAAAATATTATTGCAACTGACATTGCACGAGTATCATCAATTCACAATCATAATTATTTTATACGAAACGTATTTCATGCAACTAAACCTAACAAAATTTACAATCTTCACACAAGACGATTGAAAACACTTAATATCACAGTTTCCAATACAACGAAGTACGACTTACGAAGGATATACCAAAAATTCTAATCACATAATTCGTGAAATTGTTTAATCTCATTTGCTTTGTGACCATCGAAAACTAAATGGCACTCTTCAGTTGGTGACAAAACAATTTCTATAAGTTTACTGATACGTGCCTCGTTGGCTTCCGATATCTACTTATCAAATTTCTTTATAGGATCTTCAATACTAGCTATAGCTACTTGTCACTTTTACTAAGCTATTCGTTGAATTTATTCTCCATTGTCGTTATCGATGCGTGAAGACCTGATGCCACTTTTGCCGGTCCATGGATAAACTTCGGGGCAGGGTTGACACGTTCTCATATATCTGACGCCAGATTTGTGCCACAGGTTGCAGACCTTGGGGTTGTTGCACTTCTTGGGACGGTCCTGAAAAAAACAGTTATGAAATCGATTAGTTCTTTTTGTACATAATTATATACAACGACACTGGTTTTAAATTCATTTAAATAAAACCTGTAAAGATCTTGCGTAAGAATATCGTTTGACATACCGGGTAATTACACTGGAACGGTTGGAAATTGTTGATTCTGGAGATGGGCGTAGGATCCCTGACCCATTGCAGCGCCTGCCAGTTGGTGATAATCCAAACGTCTTGCATCTGGTTGATGAAGTCCAGAAACATGATAAAGCCTTCTTTGTGATGGGCCTGGGTAAACCAGGCTGCGTGGTAGAAAAGACCGAATGGAGCTCTAAAAATAAAAGATAAATACCAGGATAAATATCAAACAATATAAGGAAAAACTATACGTAGGTGATTTTTGAGCAGGTATGAAATCAAGCAAGGCAGTGTAGTGTAGTTTTGTTGTAGTGGTAGGACTCTTTTGCAGAGTTCGCCTAGGGAAGTACTACACCTTTGCCAGTTATTCAACTGCCAAGCAGTAGTCTGCAAACACTACTGTGTTCCGGATTGAAGGGCAATGTTTCCAGCGAAAATACAGTGCACACAGAGATTTGACATCTTATACGAGTATCTTGTAGTAACGAGCGCAGTGCATTGCCAACCGAGTGGCGTTAAGCTGTTATGGGCAAGCGTGAAGAGCCATCAGGCGAACAGCTTCGCTCGTCTCGTAAAACGCTCTCTGTATCATAAAAAAATACTCTACGAATGAAATGCACTGAAAATAAACCTAACGCTGTTTTATTATATTCGCACATTAACTTTTTTCATGTACATAGAATTTTTTAAGTAGTTTCTTGAGTATTGTCAGTGTTTTTCAAATAATTACCTGTTTGTGGTGTAGTGTCTGTCAAAGTTCTTCAGTAACATTTTGTAAACGTTCTCAGGTTCCGGTGGGTTGGCGCAGGCGTCTCCCATAGAGCAGCGCCCTCCGTTCAAATCTTGCCACATCACCATAGGAACTTCCCAAACACCTGAAAATTTGTTTAATTTTACGTTGGTCTAACTTAACAAAGCAAGTCGAAATCATCAATCGTAGAATAATAAACAACAATTTCTCTATTAAACGTTTACTCGAAATATAATTATATTGAAAGTGACTTTATCGTCATCATAATCAGGCATATATCATATCATAATGTTAATCCACTGCTGAAAATAAGCTTTTCCCACAGAGCTTTATCAGGATCTCAGGCCACTCCAAAGGTAAAGGACTTTATCAATTGTCTTTAATTTAACCGCCTCCGCTACATTTACTTAGTTCTAATAATAATTGTAACTAAATTATATTTTACCTGGGTAGGATTTTGTCGGACAAGGTGGAATCATGCAATCATGGAACAGTTTATAATCAAGGGTATAAGGCCAGCTTGGAGGTCTGTTTTCGTATACAGGCATCGACGAGTCATAAGTAAAGTTTGAGTCATATAACATCTTGAACATTTTGTTGCCACCAATGGACAAGAAAGGTGCTCTCATGCCTCTCACGTCCTCTAGTTTAACACCACCATAAGCTGCCAGTATTTCTCTTTGACCACCTACTTCTCTGTTCCATTTCTTTTGCGAAAACTGCTCTCCAAAACTATGGCTAAAATGTAAAAGTTGTACATTTTATTAATTCTATCTAAATTGCGATAATTATATTTTTGCGTTGTGAGTAACAGTATAGAAATAGCATAAGAAAACTGAGAAAATATTAGAAAATAGACATAAGTCAAGAAGAGCTTGGAAGATATAATTTTGAAGAAAAACACACGCATGTTTATATATCCTAGTCACAAATTGTCAGTGCTGATTACTCTTGACTGTGCAGTACCATCCTAATAACTTACGATATCGTGTGAGACGCCATTTCATGTCCCGCTGAGTAGAGATTCTGCACTTGACTGTAATCTGTCCATTCGTGAGATACGTAAAATGTAGAGGTGATGGGACAGCCGTTGGGGTTCACGCGACCTTTTTCAAAAAGATCAGCGTATAGGCCCTTGTTGAGGTCGTTAACAGAGTCATCGAAGGTCAGAAGCACGATCTGTGGCACTTGTTCCACCGGCAGGTCTCCTGTTTGGCGTGGGATGTGCATGTGGTTGTGTAAATTGTGCCAGGAAGAGGAAGATAGAATTTGAAGGATGGAAATAAAGGAAGAGAAACAAAAGAAACGCCATTAGTAAAATTAGAATAAAATTATTTAAAAACACGATACATAGAGTAAATGAATGAATATATAATTATGTAAATGGCCAAGATATTGTTAGTTCAACCTAGAACCTAGAAAACAAGATAGACCCAGTAGAGACAGAAAGCACTTCTTTTTTACTCTGAACTTACGAAATGGTGTGCGATGCAAATTCGTGGCCTTCTGCATAAAGATTCTGAACTTGACTATAGTCAGTCCACTCGTGGGACACGTAAAACGTGGCTGATATTGGACAGCCGTTTGGATTTACTCGTCCCCTTTGAAAAAGTTCTTCGTAGTATATTTTATTGAGATCGTTCACAGCATCGTCGAATGTAATTAGTACTATTTGAGGTACCTCGTTGACAGGCAAATTTCCTATATCATAAATTTGGTTTATATAATGAATACAAGATAAAGCAATGGATTAGAGACTAGTCATCAAAGCAGATCGTACCAGGTATGTCTTTTCCACCACAATAGCAGTCAGGAAGCAAACAGACGTCCTTTCTACATTTGGCAGCAGTTTTGTCTGGGGTAGGTTGCGGGTACACTGGTGCTGGTCTGCTCGGAGGACGTTCGTAGATATCCGTAAACTTAACGTTTTCGGAAACAATGGCAGTGGACGGCTTGAGGGTGGGTCGGCTGCGACTGCTCAAAAAGAAAGCATGATAAATATTTTTTTATCATTAGACAAATTAAATAATATTATTATAATCGATGAAATGAATAATGGTTTCATGTATTCGTTTATGTTGTATAGTACGATGTAATTGAACCAAAATTGAAATGAACTCATGAGTGAAGTGAATGTTCATGATAGTAGCAAAACTATTGTTTTAAAACAAGCAAATTAAAAGCATGATGATTTAAGTTTTCTTTTTTCTAACGTTGGTGGGGTTCCTCGGTTGGGCGCAGGCTGCGCTGATTCGGATCCACTCTTGGAGTAATGTGCAGCACCACGTCCTCTAGTACTGGTTGTAGGCCTGAAATTAAAGGTATCCAATAAAAACGTTCTTTTGAAAATGGGCTGTTAGTATGCGTGATCTTTGTAGACAAAGCTTTTTAAATTATGTATATGATTTTTACAGATTATAATAAATGGTTAATTTTCATTAATATAATATTCACATAATATATATTAATTTGATTTATATAGATTTTTGTTTTATATTGATATTATTTTGATTTGTCAAATTGTATACAAAATGTTGATCATTCTTGTCGTTATTGTTATGTTAAACAAGATATCAAATTAACTCATGCAGTGGTAAGCATTTGAGACACTAAAGTTTTAAATAGTGCGCTTAAGGAATAGGTAATGGTTGGCAATGGGTGCGACTAGGTACAGCTACATTGAGGAACTTTTTACAACACTACAACATATAAGTATATAGTATGCAATACATTTCAAAGTGTGCAGGAAATGTGGATAAGGTCGCGTCAGGAGTTAACAATTCAGAAATTCAACTCAACCGACTGGAAGTCCCCCAATGAGAACAGTATGTTAAGCGAAAGAATTTAGCTGTAGGTGCCATTAAACGATTCGATGAGGTTCAGTCATGCTAGTTACTTCGCGAGGCGGAAAATAAGGACTTTTAATAGACAAAGCCTCCACCGGATGTGAAAAACGTCAGACTTAGTCTACTAGCCGGCGAGTAATGTACCTCTGGTATTTGATTTCGTTGCATTTTGGATTCGCTTGCAGACTGTTGTCTGATGAGCATTTGGACGACGATTGGTAACTCCTGCGCCCACTTGCAGGGTTTGACGCAGCCAACTTTATGGCGGGATTGACTCGAGAGGCACGCGTAGGATAGGATACGCTTTTGGTAGTCGATTTCGTAGTAGGATCAATCTTTACAGTCAACGTCGTAGTCGATTTAGTAGTACTTGTTGTTGAAGCTATTTCGCTCAAAGTTTTATTCCATTCAATTTCAGAAGTCTTCGTTGATTCGACATTCGTTATAATTGGGGAATCGACATTATCAATTTCATCATCGTTGTTAGCTGAAGTTGGATTTATTGTAATGATATTTTGGAATTTGCGTGACGGTTCTACAAGTTGTGATGTAGTCTCGAATGTTATTTTTGGTGTAGTTGACATAAAATTGACAAATTTACTTTGGTAATCTATATTTGAAAGATTTTGTTCAGAGAAAGTCGATGTCCTTAGAATAGGAGTTGTTGGAGAACTTGTGAAAATGTCACGAGGTTTATTGTTTATGGGAGTCATGGTTGTAGTTGTTGATAGCAGGTCTAGGTTGTGTACTTCTTCTCTTTGTATAAATGCGTCTGATTCGGCCCTAGGAGTTATAAAACTAGTAGGAGTCGGTTCTGTAATAATTTTCAAATGCTGTACATTATATCGCGTAGGTTTATCGTCGTTAGTATATATTACAGGTTTTTTCTGGTAACCAATATTAACAACTTTTTGCTCTTGTTTTGGTGTTGATGAAGTAATAGATTTGTATGTATTAGATAAACTTTGTGGAATAGGCGTACTAACTATATTATTGAAGAAAGCTTGTATTACATTTTTAACACTACTACTAAAGACTTCAGTAGTTTGATCAGGGACAACATCATCTTCGATGCGATAACTATAATAAGAGGGTTTCAAGTGCGGTGATCTATCTCTAGATTTAAAATAAATATTGTTTTTTTCAGTTGTAGTAAATCGCGTAGTTGATGCTGTACTTGTTGTAGAGTCTTGAACTAATCTCTCTTGTTTGTTTATATTTCTTAAGTTACCTAACGTTTTATAAGGTGAAATAGTCGGTTCATTTAATGTATATTGTGAGCGAATACTTTGTTCTCTTTTAGGAGTTATTTCAACTATTCTGTTAGTTGTGGACGGAGTTTCTGTTTTAGAACGGACATTATGAAGTCCCGTTTCGATTAGTGTCTGCACTTTGTTCACAGCATTTTCAGTAGATTCGCCATTATTTTTATTATCAGTGGAAAATGGAGCAGGCCGCTTTACTACAGATTTTAAATAATATTTAGTAGTAGAAGTTGATGATGGAAGAGTAGTAGACTTTACTTTAGCTGTTTTGGAGCTACTCCTACTTTTTGGTTGTATGTAAATAGGTATGTCATAATCGTCACCTACTTCATAACGAGAATATTTTCGACGCCCAGTACTTTCTGTTGATTTATCATATCGACTATTATCAAATACAGCTGATTCTACCGGTTTATCGCTACTTTCACTGCTGTTTTCATAGAAATATCTGCTTGGATTATCTTCAGTTTTAGTATTGCTTTCACCATTTTTGTGATTTTTATCAAAATCGTCAAAAGGCCGCGTTAAAACTGTCAAAGTATAAGGGTTATCAGTATTATTAGAGTTACGTCTAATTGAAAAACCAGTTGTTAGTGACACAATTTTTTTCTTATCTTTATTAGATTCAGAATTCACTTTCTCAACAGATTTTTCATTGTTAGTGTTAGTCACATGATATCGCCGAGGACTAGGTATCCTCTGAGCAGTCGGTACAGTCTCTTCCAAGCTATGTAGGTTGTCAGTCTTTTCAAAGGGTTTGGCAAGAGAGGAAAAGTTAATGAACGGGAGTGGCGTTGAAGGATATGAAGAAACAGACTCTTCAGAAGAGTTACGGATTGAAGGGGACTCAAAATTCGGAATGGGATTTTCATCTGTGGATGATCTGTTGAATACAAAGCAAAAAATCTCTCTAATACAAGCTTTATAAATGTAATACTTAAATAAATGAATGCCACTGCTAGCTATATGTGTATTTTAAAGTTTATAAATAAACTTAAATATGTTTTAGTTAGCAAGAACGAAATAGGAATGTTATAAGTTCAAAGATATTCAAGTTTTTATTAACTTGAAAGATACTACAAAAGCCTAACAATACTGTACATGGCAATAACTAGCAAATCCAATTATAATAAAATTTCAGATAAATAATACCTATGTACATTTTCGTCAACCTTCAAACTAACATGGAAGATCAATTAGTAAAATGTTAGGTTTCCAGTTCAAAGGTTGCTGTAAGTAAATGATTCGAAATTGATGATGTTATTTTGATTGTGACACAAAGCATATGATTTTAAAATAATTTTAGTTCCATATTCTTTTGTAGTACCTTGGAGTATATCGAGACGGGGTCATTGCCTCTGTGAATCGTGCAGTGGTAGGACGTTGTGTGGTAGTGCTCGTGCTAGTCGTTGTAGGGGTGGTGCTCATGGGGGTAGTTTCGTAAATAGTCGTCTTCACACTGCTCGGAATATGCTCATATCCCAATTCGTTACCTTCGCCCCTGGATATGCATTTTCAGTTAATATTTTGCTTATATCTTATGGTATCATAATATCGAACTAATTGATTAGATATATACAATTTCTTACCTTGTTGATTGGCGAACGGGTGATTGGTACTGATTCTGGTTGTGGTTGTTTATCTGAAATGTTGTTAAAAACATTCAGTAACAAATTTAAAACCAGTATTGCGATTGTAAGAGTTATCATGGCCATCTCGTGATAAATTTAACGCATATTGCTATCTGGAGGTCTGTTCTTATTATATCAGTTATTCATTCATCATTATTATGATGGTCGTATGGACATTATTTAGTAAATCACTGTAGTAATTTTGAATCTTTCAAAAATGTAAGTACCTGTCGTTGAATTAAATCATCATCATAATCATTAGGCGACACAGGAACCGGACGCGGGCTGTAGGAATCCACTGGTCGTCTCGCTGGTGGTGGAGTGCCTCGGTACGTCTGCTGGACTGCCGGTCGGACGGATGCCACGTTATATTGCTGAACATAGTCTGTCGAAACCATCACCAATGTAAAGTTAGTGCCACGTGCTGGGACTTGGAAGAGTGCCGAGATTAAGAAAAGATATAATTTTGAGATTACTATGATGTTAGAGAGAGGGCACCATAATTAAAGATATTGGCCAAATTATGTAGCGTTATTCTTAGTAGGTGGTAATCATTATTTTATCATTCGTGGTTAATAATGTTCTGGATATATTTTATTGTTACATAGCAGGTAAGTATATTTAATTGTAGCAAGTAAATAAGAAAAACTAAATAGGATTATAATGTAACAATATTGTGATGTTTTAAAATCCCTGTCCTGTTAAAATCCATGTGATGAAATAAGACAGTTAAGTAAACTAGCACAGAAAATTTACAGGTGTGCATGTGAGTGAAAATAACAAATAAGTAGTTATGAAATATCATGCTTGTGGCAAATTTTATCTTCAAATGAAACAATACTCCTCGAATAGTGTACATATTAGCAATAAATAAAGAATAAAACTCGCGCGAGGATTAAATATAAACTATGACAAAACAGCTACCCAACAGCTAAGACAAGGAAACCTTCAATGTGCTAGGGGTATACAAGATTTCCTGTGATTGCGTCAATTGCTACAACGGGAAAACTTGTCGTAGTATTGCGAGACGTATCACCGAGCACATACCTACGTAGTGTGAAAAACGGAGACACGGTCAAGTCCGCCGCGGTGAAGCATGCATACTTCCAACCACTTCCTTAGGTTCGACCTGGATTTCATCCTAGCGAGGAGAGATTTTTCATTCCGCGGAAAGTACGAGAGAGGCCATCGAAATCCAAATTTTAACTGGGACAGTGGCTGGTCTTTGGCCTCAGCGTGGAAGCCGGTTTTAAATACTATGCATAAAAACAAGACCGATGCGACCGATATAGTGCGTTGTGCGTAGTTAACCTAACTGTTTAACATAAGTGACAGCATGTGAGTGCGAAACGGAGGAACCATCCAGTACCGGAGGTGATTGCGGGCTGCTATGCTAGCATGGGCGGCGAGGGTAGCAACGCGCGGGGCGCGGGGTGCGGGGCGCTGCCACCGTGGCATTGGCTGACTACACCGTCAGTGCCAGGGCGACCGTCTCTGCGCGTATTCCCTGAAGAAGGAACTCTAATGGCTCCAAAACCAGTTGCTCATCTTGACCGATAAACATAACGTAAGTGTAAGCTGTTTTGTCATAGTTTAAAACTCCTTGATTTAAATATTCAAAATGCAAGAAAAATCTCGTTTTTATTAGTTTTAATAATATATGAACTTTAAACTCTATCGTTAATGTTAATTTATTTCTTACCAGTGTCTTTGTATAATTCACCATCTTCATCGTAAATTGCATAGAATGGGTCGTATTGGTCTGGACTGTAGTTTTGAGATCCATTATATAGCATCTTAGGTCGAGGGCTGGGTGAGTAAGAAAGAGGAGCCACACTTTCAGTTGGCTCCAGACTGAAATCCGTAAATTTAAAATTAGCAAAAATTCTAACGCTTAAAAATAATATTATGTATTATTTTTTCGAGAAGTTAATTTTATTTAAAAGTCAGTCTTTGATAGTCAAAGTCGTCAGAGTTAAGTTAGGTCAGCAATACACAGTGCGACAGAAAGTAAATAATAATGCATAGATATGTACAGGAAAAGGTGTAGCCATTAGTGCAGTGCTAGAACATTTCAGGTCATCTTTTACATGATGCTACAGTGTTAGTATGAGTATTATTGGTCTTCTTAGTTCTCACCTGTTGGTTCTACCGTCATATTTAGCTTTAGTAATACGAGTCTCTTGATTATGGCTGTCATGTGGCGTAGTCAGCATTTGAGCAACTATATTTGGATGTTTGCCTCTTCCTCTATTATCTTTCATATCTTTTTGAGTAGTGTGATCTTGAACAGGTGTAGGCTTAGCTAACCTATGCCTAACTGTATATGGTCTTAACGTAGTCTGGTTTAAGTATTTTGGTGGTCTAATTGTATTAGGGCCGTTTTCATGTGGAGGCCGCCTCATGTGTAGAGTGCGATTCTGAATTGAACCATGAACAAGTTCCAAATTCCTAAGATGCGGATGGATTATGACAGTAGGTGTGGGCGTAACAAAATCTACCAATACAGGCACAGGTATCTTTACATTTGGATATTTATTATAATCTTTTAAAGGCGATTTAGTTATGACTGAAACGTCGTTATGATTTTTTGTTGCCGGCTCTGGTTTATGCGTAAGTTTAGTTGGTCTTCTTGGCGAAATGTTAATTACTTCTTCTTCTTCGGTATCTTCGTAACTGTCATCGTAATGCTTATAATTTTGTGCCATATGAGGTCTTTGAGGTTTTATTTCTGTACTGGGCATATACTGAGATTTTACTGGAGGTTCATAATAGTCATCGTCATCATAATAATAATCATTCATTTCAGGAGAAGGTTTTGGTATCAGTCTGCGTTTTGGTGCCCTAGTAGATGTCGGTGGAGTATATTTGATCGAGTTCTGATCATTAGTTGGTGTTTGCATTGAAGTTTTTACTGCTTGTGCAAATAATTTTTTTAATTTCTCAACATCGGGAGACGTACTGGGTCTGAGAGTAACGGATTGTGATGATATTGACTCGGTAGTTGATTTCCAATAGTGTTGTAGTGCAGATAGCTGTTCGTTAGCCAATGTTGTCAAAGGGTTTGGCGTAGATTGTTTGAATGTTATGTAACTGTTTTGAGGATTTAGAGAAGACATCGAATATGGTTTTCCAGTTGAAACTTGATACGGCTGCTGTGAAATCAATTTCTCGTTTTTGACAACATAATGTGCTTTTGGTGAAGACAAAATAATAGGGGTTCCAGTAGCCGTCAAAAATAAATATGGTTTTGCCGTGGAGTATAATGGCTGTGAATTCTCTCCCTTGAAGTTTTGGTAATTATTTGGCTTAGTGGTAATTTCTATGGATTTACTAAAACTGTAGCTTATAGGCAATTGACGATCATCCTTGAAATTAGGTGGTTTCAATTTTGGCCTCACGGCTTCTAAAGAAGTTCCAACGCTTTGTTGTTGTAAACCATTGTTTTGATTTGAATGTTGTTGCTGACGCTGGTTGAAGGCATTTGGATTGTGCTGTTGTTGTTGACTGTATGTATTTGTATTTACATGTTGTTGTTGCTGTTGGTTATAAGCATTTGCATTTGAATGTTGCTGCTGTTGCTGGTTGTTAGCATTTGTATTTAAATGTTGCTGCTGTTGCTGGTTGTAAGCATTTGTATTTAAATGTTGCTGCTGTTGCTGGTTGTAAGAATTCGTATTTAAATGTTGCTGCTGTTGCTGGTTGTTAGCATTTGTATTTAAATATTGCTGCTGTTGCTGGTTGTAAGCATTTGTATTTAAATGTTGCTGCTGTTGCTGGTTGTAAGCATTTGCATTTGAATGTTGTTGCTGCTGATTATACACATCAACATTTGAGTTTTGTTCTTGCTGCTGCAAAAATGTATTTCCAGAAGGTTGGGGCCTTTGAAGATATTGCTGCTCATTTGTTTGTTGTAAAATATTGAGTGGTGTCAAGGTAATTGCTCCATTTGGTATAACACTAAATGGACGCGGTGTACTCATGCCTTTATAATTTAAAGTCGAGGATCTAACGTCAGAGCTTTGTGGAGTAGAGCTTTCGACAGGCCTATTTGCTACTTTCAATGATACGGGTTGGCCCCTTTTCGGATTATGTGTAGTATATTGTCCATTGCTCAATTTTGATAGGTATTCATCAAAATCAAAATTAGGATTAGCGAAAGGATTTTCTATATTTGCGTATTTATTACTGGGATGTGTGAATTCATACGGTGGTTTTGGATAACTGTGACCAATATGTTCATCATCTTCCTCTTCGGATGAATCATAATCTTCTTCTGACTCATTTTCATCTTCGTTAGAACTTTGTAGTTCTTGATTGTTATTATTGTTGGGGTTTCTGGGAGACGTTGACATAAGAATCGGTTTACCAGTTACTACTGTACTTGGTAGTAGGGACGAGTCTTTATAAGAATATTGATTGTGTGGCTGAGTTGCTGGATTATTTTGTGAAGAATAATAGTCATTGTTTTGATAAGTTTGAGGTACATTATTATAAAAACTCCCAGTCAGTGACGAAAATGGATTTTGGTTACTCAAAGACGATATTGGCGGACTTTTTGTTATAGTTTGAGTTGCAACATTTAATGGATTATGAGCGGGTTTTTGGTTATAAGTATCTGGTACACTTGGTTTAAATGTATTTTGAGAGTTTTCATTTTGGTATACTAAAAAAGGATTTACAGCAGAATATGAATTGCTGTCCAAAGAATATGGTCGCCGATTGCTGTCATAGTAATTGTTGTTATTTTGATTGTTGTAACTTTGATGATATCTGTTGCTTGGTGTATTTGGATTATAACTAGACTGTGGTAAACTATCTACGAATTTTACTGGTTTCAAGACAGACCAATTTTTGCTAGGATTTTTGTATCCATTTTTAACATAATACCTAATTTGCCTTTTGCCACGTTCAGTGTCGTCCAAACTGTGAAGATCATCAGCATTATCGTCATTATCGACAGGTGCTATTTCATAGAATTCAACAAGATCATCACTGCTACTTCTTTTAGAAATAGTATCATTAACATTGTTTGAAATTGTTTCATTAGTATTTGTCTGCTCCACTTCTCGTTTGCTTCTGATTAGAGTAGGTTGTCTTGTCACGTCATCGTTGATTTCATTTGTCTCAATGTCAAGTAATTCGTCAGGATGAGAGTCAGTCATTTTTTTGTCGTCACTGAAATAACGATAACGTCCATTATTTTTACTGTAGTCAATCGTCATTTCTATGCCTAATGCTAAATAAACAAGTGCTTACCTATACGATTGCGGGGCTGGAGTAACAGTGGCTTGTCTTCTGTCATCAACTTGGCTCCCGAAAGAGAACGATCCAATTTTTCCACTGTTTTGGGGAATCGAAGCTGGTATGATATTAGAGTTGAAATTCCTTCCAGAGCTGACCTGTGAACTGTAACCGTCTCTATCTTTCTGGACCTGACCGATCGTTGAAGGTTGTCCTCGGTAAACGCGCTGTTGTCTATCACTTTCGATTTCTTCTACTGGCGGCAAGTCATCCACTTCTGCGTAGAGTTGTTGTTGCTGAAACATTTAAAAAAGTTTCCAGTCAGGTTTTTGCGTGTTAAAAAAATCCGAGGTGAAGTTTTTACCCATAGTTATGTAAGTGTGTGAGATTCTATGTGACCTGTAGTTTAAACGGGTAGACCGGCGGAGACGAATATAACGACACCTTGCAGAGTGCAAGGAGTCATTATAGTTGTCTTTATATACGAAGTGTCGTAGGCTACATTTTACAATCGGATTTTTGTCTATCTTCCAATATAATAGTGGGTATTTACCTTTTCATATTCGTCACGATTGAATTTAGGTTGTCCTCTAGAAGTAACGATGGGGTTAGGTTGTGCTCGTGGTGGTGGCGGTGGTGGCGTGCGACGCGGCGGCGGTGGAGGTTCTCTTTCGCTAATTCGCTCTATCTCGTCGCCACCAACTGCGCTGGCGACATCACAGCCAACATTACGCGGCCAATCACAGGTTTGGAGCTCGTGACTGGAATTTGTAAAAAGAATTAATGGTATCTAAATCTTAAGTGTAACCACATTTTGAATATATTGCAGTAGATGAAAGTCGGATGAAAAGATACACTATTGTAGTTTGCCTTTTCTATTTTAGTTTAACAGTTTGTGAGACAAAGTCTGATGTAAGTGGAATTGTCCGCTTTTATTCTCAATAAATTTGAATTTGCTTTATAAATATCTGAGAAAAGACGCCCTTAGACTACTTTTCGCCATACTGTCTTCAGACATAAAGTGCTAATTGTGGTTGTCTGTAGTTATTAATTTTAAGTTTTATTCAAAAATAAATGACACTCACTTACTTACTGACTGACATGTCGCGAAATCTCGCAAACTACTTTTTTAAAATAAAATGTGCGTCAAAAAAGCATCCATCTGATGGTAAGCAGAAACAACCGCTTATGAAAACCTGCAACTATCAACTTAGGAATCGGAAAAATGGCAGGTAGATTCTTTATGGGGTGTAAAAATTTGTTAAAAAAGGATTTTACAAAAAGGGTCTAATTAAGGCGGCCAAACGGAGCTTGAAAACTTATATGTACGTTTCAGCCGTTGCTGTCCTACTGCTGGGTAAGGGCCTCCTTTCCTTTCTTGCACTTCTCTCTATCCTGTTTTATCCTGGACCAGTCCTTTGAGTGTCCACTGTCAACGCGATCTACACTTAATACTTAATCTTAAGTGTAGATCGCGGTCCAACAGAGAAGAGATGCGACTGCTCTCACCTGTACATAAGGCCACCAGTACATGACTCGAGCAGTGCGCCGCCAAACACGCAGACGTAGTACAACGTGCAGTCGGTGGGGTGAGGGTAGTAGCCGAACTCTTCAGGGCAGTCGAAGTTTACATCTCTCTTGATGTCCGCCGCGATGGGGACGCTACGGACATGGGATCGCTGCCGCGATCGGTCTGATGCGCCAAAACATTCTGTAAAGAAAAAAAACAATAGTTAATTACGAGGATAATTAATATAGGTATACAGGATTACGTGAAAAGCTTATACTAATCCGAAAGAGGTGGAAAATTTACATGTTTGTAGATTACCAACCATGATTCGACGTTTGGTTGATTTTAATAAACTATGTAGGTACTTTACTATTAAGTAAATAATTATCATTTAAAAACCCCAACTTCAAAATTTTTAAAACTTACTTGGTTACTTAGATGAAAATATTATTACATCCAAGTAAACGAATTTTCCAATTATTTTGACAAACTACTGAATTAGTTTTGATTAAATTTCTAAGAGACTAATTTGAATATAATTATATCGCTTCAAACAAAAAAAAAAAATCTGTTCGCAAATGACGAAGTTCTGAGGTAACATACATAAAAGTAAAAAACTAAATAACTGAGAACCCTTTTTTTGAAGTCGGTTAATAAAGTTACTGGTTTATCTTGTCTTTAAAAAGATCAAAAGCGTGTTAGCAAAACCCGGTAGTCGATTTCAAACTGAAGGTAACATTGAATACTTCTATGTGTAATTATTCCGATTTCGCGGTGCAAAATATAGCCTACATATTGAGTAACTCATGCATAACAATGCATAATATACCGAATTATTACCAGAGTATTACAAGTAAGTACCACGTTCTAATTCCGTTTCCAGAGTAATCGTGTACATAAATCAAAATAACTGGAAACCGCGTTGATAGTAATAGCCGTATTTAAAGTCAGTTGAAGCCAACTTCTAGCTATGTATTGCAACATTTCCCGGCCTTGCCTAGCTCACTGCTCGCGGTTCGCATGCATTGTTGCATTTTATGAAATTTTACATCTGGCTAATCAAGATTGACGTTTCGCACGCAGCGAATGGAAGTACTAATAGATGCAGAAGGCAACGAGTGAATACGATCTTACATTATTATAGTTTTAAAAGAACTTGATGAGCTTATTCCCATTTGTTACTATCACTGCCATTGGACCATTCACGACAAACCACATCCAAGTTGTCCCATCAAAGCTTTAAGAGCTTCTTTTTTTGATTTCTTTATATAAGGGAAGATAGTGAGATCAAAAGAAATAAGAGTTTGGCCGGCAAAAAAACCTGGTATTTTTTTTTAGGATACTAAACAGTATGACTTAGCTGACATAAAATGTATATAGGTATAGACATAGACCGAAAGTTAGAACCTTGTTCTAAAATATCACCTAAAGTGTCGTAATCAATATCTACGTAGTAATGATTGAAACGGAATTACAAAACCGCAATTTTTTCCTAGTTACTTAGTCTTCAATAGCTTGCAAAGACACGACCCGAGCTGTTCTCAGCATTGCTAGATAAAATCATATCTCTAACTGTACCCCATATCTACACAACAGGTCATGAAATACGTGCAAATGTGCAGCTTTATTTGCTGAGCGTTGTTTATAATAAGGTACTTGTCAATCATCTTCATATCTTTCTTATCTTTCTCAAGAGGACTGTAGCAGTAATGGAAAAGTTTGACGTTTTCAGAAAATGAATTATTGGTGTCACCAGCTTTCGAATAAACAAAATAATCATCAAAATCGGTTCACCCAGTCGAAAGTTCTGAGGTAACAAACATAAAAATATACAGTCGAATTGAGAACCTCCTCCTTTTTGGAAGTGGTTAAAAACAGTCGAAAAGAAAACTATTTTTATGAAAAAAAAAAATTTGGTGTCGATAAAAAAAAAACTAATATTTCTCTCTGTACAATAAATAATAATTCGTTGTATTTATGTTATTCGTGTTTAGACTTTTTTGAAATACTTTTGCACAGACACCTTCGGTCCCTCTCAATCAATTACCTCAATTAAACTAACTTTTTCTCTACAACATGCAGGGAAAATACAAAACGACTACACCTATTGAGTCGTGTTTGAAATTCATGATTGTAATTCAAATCATATTCAGTTCCTCATGCATCTATCCGTATATCTAACCACTTGTTTCCTCTGCGGTTTTGCAAGCAAAGCTCACCCTCACGTTTCATAACAGTAACAATAGGAATTGTGTGTGGTTTTTTCACGTATCATGAATATAATGGTATTGATGGCTAATACAATGGAATATTGGCACAGAACCAGACAGGTGAGTATAAATCCTGTTGTCGTGTTGCAGAGGAACTATGATTACTGATACGTGATGATTGTGAAATTGTTTTTGAAACAATGCAATGGTAATACAACGTTATAATGTTGGTGTATGTTATTGTATTTTTTTCGATCAAATCAAAGATATTTAAAACTATGGATATCGGGTCGGTAGTCCGGTTGTGCTGCTACCTATTCGACGGAGCAGCCAAGTACCAGCTGGAAGCTTTAGATTTGGTGTACCGGCGTGTTATGAGGCTGATTGATGACAGCAAGCTAGTCGCCGAAAAACTGCAGTCTCGATCACCGCTGTAAAGTAGCTTGTCTGTCTATTTTCTACCGGATACACTTCGACGAGTGTGTGCAAGAGCTTCATGACCTTATTGCACCCTCCCCCTTTTACTACAGGATAAGTAGAAGGACTGCACACTGCCGTCCTCCTTGTTTTCTGAGAACTACAATCTAGGCATCTTCAAAGCTAAAGTGAATAGATTTCTTCTAGATCAACGTGTTCCATCTTCGGCCACACCGTCGCGTAACATCAGGCGAGTTGGTGGCCAAATGTAGTGAAGGAGATAATACAATTGTTGCAATTAGACATTGTTTTAACGAAATAGGATTTAATTTAGTGTATCGGTACTTTTAATTTTGCCTTTTTTAAAGGAGAATAAAGAAATTAGTCCAAAATTTGCTCAAAATTCTGCCCCAAGGTTAACAAAAGACTGGTGAAAATGCAATAGAGGACACTCAAAATTCAATCGGCAGAGTATCATATTCTGTTATACTATATTCTTCAATATTAAAACTTTTTCAAGTTAATGTTTATTTTTAATAATAACAAGGCACCAAGTTTTCCTAATGCCCACTTTTTTCCCTGTCGGGCTCATGACGGTAAAAGGTTAGAAGATCAGGTTGTAGTTTTTTTTTTTTTTTTTTATATATTACAGCTCTCCACAGACTCCAGGGTCCGTGCCTCAGGTTGTAGTTTAAAGGTGCTTAGGTTCCACCTTCATGATACCTTCTACACAAAACATAAATCAAGTCATGAAAACATAAGTTTTATGAAGTTTCAGAATTCAATAATGTAACATGAAGTATCTCTGAAACTGTGGGCTAAAATTCGATGAGATTTTACACACTGACATCTGTTTACATACTGTGTCTATCAAACCTTGGGGCAATTGAACCAAGGTCCATACTTTTGTTCATTATCCTTTGTATAACCAAATACAAAACATTTTTTTCTGTCTGTATGTAAATTATGAAATAAAATATGAAATTTCAAAGAAGCCTTTCTATTTACAAAGCCTTTTTTTTCGTGTTAATTTAAGACTAATTAATTATTTATATTCATAGTACACGTAGTTTTCTACTTTCAAAAAAGAAACGCAGAGTGCGTTTTATTACTGCAGTAATAAAAAGTTGTGCAAATGTAAGCGAAATTCAGCAATAACTATTAATTAAAATTCAGCTACCTGAATACAATAATTGAATAAAAGTAGAGTAACTTCTTTTTTGTGAAACTTGAAACTACTGCTTTTTTTAACCATTTTTTTTATACTTTCCCACTGCTGGGGCAAGGTTTTGTAGAGCGAGCGCCCACAAGATTCAACCAGTCTATCTAAAATGCGTCGAGATCACTGATGTGAGAAATTTTCTCTTCGCTTTTCTGTGGCCGAGATCATCGCGCCAGTGTATTCTCAACCTGCCTTGGCTCGTTCATCCATTTTCAGATGGATACTTGTGATCCTTTAGGCCCATCAGGATGCATTCTGGCCACGTGTCCCACCCGACCTCATTTTAATTTGGCAGCTTTGATGCCAACATTATTGAGTAGTCCTTACGTGATGTAGTCATATCGAGATTTAGTCTTAAAGCGATCTAGCCATACCTGCTATCTAGTTATATCAAGATGTAGTTATGAAACTTCTAACCCATTGATTTCTGTAATTAATCCCTGTGTTGTATATGGCCTGAGTCTGTCCTTTTTTTTACTTTTAGAAATAATTTATTGTCTCCATAGTTGTCTATTTTTCTACACAGAAACAAAGAGTATTGTTCATAGGCCTTGCCAACAGCAATTTAAACAGAAATCAATAGGCTATCGTTTTTTTTAATTGTCTTCTAATAAATCTGACCGTCGAGCCGAATATCAAAAAACAAAATAAAATGTGTTCAAAAATAAAAAACATATAAGCATTTTAATGTCATGCTAGAAAGAGAGCGCACTGTACTTACGTATGACATCACCTGTAAGTACACCATAAAAACTTCATATTGACATTCACATTTCGGGAAAGGGACAGAGCATCCCTTCCTAATTCGATCAAAAACTTTAAATGCTTATACGTCAGAACTCTGTTTGCCGATTCAAAAATAAAACTTCGGTATATGTATGACATTTAATTATATTATTTATTTTAAAAAATACCTGTCCGAGAGCCTATTGTACTGCTTATATACTTATCTGTCCACGCTGTGCCAAAACATCCATACGAGTGGAGAGTGTCTTATAAATAATTAAAATTGTATGAAGTAAAGCGAGCTAAAGAAGAGAACTATACCCGCTATTGCATGGAAAATGGTTGATGATAATCACGATAAAACGCTGATGATAGTGATTTGTCTAAACAACTGTTTAATAGCGTAATTGCCGGCTGTAATATATATGAGACAAGACAAGCACTAAGCAGTAACACGAAACAATGGAAAACAACCTTCGACACAAGGAGAAGGCCACCGTTTCGAAGGGTGATTGTCAACTGCTAACTTTACAACATTCCTTAACATTCAAGTTATATTAGGCTGTAAATTCATTTCATATTTAAGAAGTTGTAGTTACAAAGAAACATCATCAATATCTTCAGACTAATTTAACATTTATAATTATGAATACAAAAACCGACTTCATAAAAATGTCAGAACTGGACCAAATTGAAATGGGACCACACGAGAAGCACCAGCTTTCAAATAAAAAAAAGAATCATCAAAATCGGTTCACCCAGTCGAAAGTTCTAGACATTTAATGCAGGGTGAACATGTTCAGACACTTCATCAGTTGACCACTACTGATATAAAAAAACACGCCCACTGATTGCACTGAACCTCACGTAATTTCCGACCAATACCGTAGGTACGCCATCACTATGCTTTGTTTACATTTTGAACTGACGTTGAATGTGCCAATTAGCATTTAGTAACCCCTCCCCCGCCCCTCAGGTATTTCACTGAATTGTTTTCATTGAAAATAATCGTAACTACAAGTCTGGACTACGTAGTAGCTATACCTAGTCTGTGCCTACCCGATAGAACGTCACACTGAACGACGATCTTGTAAGGCTTCCTAAGCTGCGTGTTCCGGTTCGTGGTCTCCACTCAATAACGTTTCTTCCCCATCGTTTATCGCTTTTTCGAGCGACGTGACGTGCCCATTGCCACTTCAACTTGCAAATCTTAGCAGTTAAGTCGGTAATTCTGGTTCATCGGCGAATATCCTCGTTCCAAATTCTATCACTCAATGAAACTCCGTGCATGGTCTCTCCATAGCCCGCTGTGCGACAAAGATTTTTTCCAAAAAGCCAGCATTTAAGGACCGTTAAAAAAACGATTAATTAATTTCCTCTCATTATTTTGGACAAGTTTCAAAGTGCGGAGTCGTTACTCATAAATTTAATTGATAAAATCACAATGTTTTCTGTTACCGTCATATTAGATTACTTGTTTACTCTATAATCAAAAATGTTGGCCACTTTAATCTCAGCCCACGTAGCTTAAAGTTACGTCAACGTGAGAAAATACATAAATCTCTGTAGCTATAAAGCCACTTTAAGTATATCTTAAGTACAATTTGGGTTTAATTACCGCCTTCTCATAAGTTGGGTTTGTTACATCATTTCAATTATATGAGTTTTTTGTTAGTGAGTTATTTATTAAAACGTACAAACGTGCGTCGTTTGTTGATGAAAGTTGTTTTTAACCACTTGTCCTGTTCGTATGCAAGTGCCAGCATTTAGGGGGAAATTCCCACTGATAGCGGTTAAATAGATTAGTTTTTTAGAAGTTATAGGATTTAATTTGTTTTTCAGTAACGAACAAATACTGTTTTTAGCTTTGATATGTAAACCAATACAGTTAAAAGGTTTTGGAAGCAGACTGGCCGAGTGGCAATATATCTAAGCTATACCATTTATTACCATTCAGTAAATTAAGAATAAGAATAATTTAATAAAATATTACTTTGATGTTAAACCATTATTATTCATTGTAATCATGTTACTGGTGTCATATTCAGACTTACTGGTTAATTAGGTGTTAGGGTGTTAATATCTAAGTATGCATTTAAAAATATACATGTACGAGTATGTATATTACTCTGGCAGCCATATTACAAGCTTTGCTTAGTTTGGGCTGAGATGGCCATGTGTGCAATAATGTCCTAGATATTTATTTATTTAATTGTTGTACTGTACCTATAAGATTATATATATTATTACAAATCATCATTTGAAAAGGAATAATGATGGCACTGAGATTTCTTCCGATGTGGTTTTTCCCCAGCGTCTATAAGGCCTTTGGAACATGGCAAATAGAATCATTGTGATACAAAGACTACCCTCTCAGGGCGGATTTATTTGATAGTGCTCGCGCCGTTCTCAAAAGTTCTCGAAACGCCTTGGGCTCACACACTCTGCAAGTGCAATATATTCAGATAAATATCTTACACCTAAAATGGTCATGTCACTTTTTGCACGTCTGCTACTCAATGTAATCACAAATGTTGAAATATTTCCTTCTGAATGTAGATTAGCTTCACCATGAAAGCGTGGATAGGCTGTTTTTTAAAATTCTCAACCTTCGGCATTTAGATTAAGATTGCGGGTATGCCTCATATATTTTGTGCAATCGTAAGCGTTGTTCCATAAAAATTATCACAGTTACGGAATCAGGAGGTCAGTGAATCCTCAATTACCTAAACATTGCGTTTGCCAACGGATGTTAGGATCCCGCCCATAATGCCTTCGCCCGAACTGCAAATTCACGAATAATGTGAACAAAACGTGGTATTATGGCTGACCCAGTTTTCGCAACCGAATGTTTGAGCTCATTAATCAGTTGACCGGTTCCTTGATCGTGGTTGTTGGTGTTGAAACCCAAGGGTAATGGTCCACAATTATTCCTCGCGGACGATGAAACATGAGATTCATAATAATGGCTAGTTGTGTGGGAAATGCTCGAGCCACAGACGATTTATCTGCATATTGCAATATGAAATGTTGAAACACCTAGGATTGTGGAAGTCTGAACTTCATGTTGTAAACCGTTGACACTTCCAGATACCACAAAACAACAATAATTACTACCTTTCTACAACTTCTACGCAATACTTTATGGTCCCAACCTAAACCAGAAACTAAAAACCGGAGTTAACTAGCGATAAAATGCAACCGATTCCTTACATGCCTAATATACTGAGCTATAAACCTTCTCCATATAAATTATCCAGTAGAATCCATTCCAAGTGCATCGACAACGCACATAATTTCTTATCTTCCGATTCTATCCCATTCAATTGCATTTCCATGTTTGTGAAAAGAGACTTCTATTAGGCGATAAATAGAGTAAAACGCGTGGGTGGTAACAGGTATCACCACTGTAAACATATTTGCATTCTACTCGATGTGTGCGCTAACACCCACCATGATTGGTAATACGCAGTATAAAGTAAAACAAGATCTTTAATTGAACTTGACATGAGTGAGGTGACCATGAGAAGTGCAAATTTGATTGCAAAAACAAGCAAATAGACTAATTACTAGTTTGTTAATTAAGCAACAAGATAGCTTAAAATGTTCTAATTAAATCTAGATCTAATGAAATCATGATGGATTGACTAATCTGAATTATAATCATTAGCAACATTAAACATACCGTGGTAGGTTTTTTTTTTCATTTTTGTTATTACACCGATGTTTAAACTAGCGACCCGCCCCGGCTTCGCATGGGTGTTAGTTTTATTATATAAATATAAACCTTCCGTAGAAAGTTCCCTAAGACAAAATCCGTTGTTACGCGGAGTGACTTGTAGAGTTGGAAAAGTATACATTTTCTTAGATACAGCAGCATTAAAACTGGTTTTGATCGCGGAACATAATGGCTGACAACTAGACGTTACAAAGAATTATCGTCCAGGAAATTCTTGAACTGAAATATCGTTCAAGCCGAACATGAATTACGCGTACCTGTCGTCGTATATAAAGAGTTGCAAAGGCAGGCGATCATTGTAGGCCAGTTTACATCAATGATACCGACACTTTTAACCGATCCGATCAGACCGATCGAACCGATCAGAAAAGGTTCATAATTCAGAGGTTTTTTTATTGTTTGTTACCTCTGAACTCCATCATTTATACTTAAACCGATTTGGAAAATTAATGAGTTTTTATTTTTATTTGAATGGATATACTTTCAGTTTGGTCTCATAGAAAGAGATTTGGACCTTGGAAAATAACCTACGTTTTGTAAATACCAAAAAACTGTCAGACGAACTTCAATAACAAACGTACGTACCTACTGTTTGCAAAATTTCGCTTAATGTCGCGATCGGCCTGAAATATGCTCTAGTCTTTAATCCTAAAAAATAGTCGCGATAGCATTTACATTCCTGTAAACTCTTATAATAGGTCTTGTAAGGGAAGTAATAAAGGCTTTACTCAGCAGGAGAGATGGTTATCTCCATGTTTACATGTCCTGAGTACGTTTTCATGTGGGAGGCAAATGTAACAGAATGTGAGGTGGGTGAACTAACTGGACTTAGGTAGCGACGGAGCTGATTGTGTAGGAATTTTTATTTATGAGTAAATGTTGCGTGCATTCTGTTTCTCGCTCGCGCATTTCAACATGTTTGAAGGTATAAAATGATTGAACGTACGTATTAAAAATCTAACCTGTACGAATAAAGAAATAAACACCACAAATGTTAGGTAAATTTTGAATTTAGATTCAAACAAGTTTTCATGCCTGAAATAAATAAATAAATATCTACACATGATCATATGACCCCAAACTAAGCAAAGCTTGTAATATGGCTGCCAGAGACTGATATACATACATACATATTTTTTAAATACATACTTAAATAGATATTAACACCCAGACAAAAAATCAAAAATCTATGTTAGTACATTATTTTTTCAGTGTTTGTGTATGAAAACTTGTTTCAATAAAAATACTTAATATTTGTAGTATTGTATACTTTATTCGTACAGCTTACATATCACATAGTTACACTCAGTAATATTATATCGTCAAAATAGTCCTAAAGTGCGATTAAAATAGAAGGCGCATGGAACACGGGCTTCTATCTTAGCTGCAGTATTGTACGAAAACATCGTAGAATAAGTATACGCCATAGATGAATGCTAATAAAGTTATCTGTTTATGTTAAGTTATCGTAAATTTTAGTGTCTAAGAAATATATATATAGATTTGCAGTTTTAAATTAGTTTCTCAAGACAAAAAAAAAATAGAACCTGTACGTAAACTAGAATACTTAAATTAACTTTTTGTTTGCAACTCAAACTGCTTGTCAACTAAAATTATTATTTAAGCCAAACAATACTTTTATGCATTTATCAATGTGGAGTACCCAAAAAAATATTTTAGGTCTGTGGGGAGTACCTAATCATGCGCAGCAATGCAAATTTCAGTTCCATAAACCAGTAACTCGGTACAAGGTTTTAGTTCTGACAGATGTAATAACATTTTAATAAAATTGTTGACCGCATCAGGCGAGATGGCGGTCATGCGCAAGTCTATTTTTCAATTAAAAACGAAAAAGTTGAATGAAAACATGTTTTTATTTTATTTCACTGTGGCATATCCGTTTTGCAATGTTGTATTCATACCTACTAAAAAATTATAATAATGTATGGTTTTTATTCGCCTTTTTTAAAACCTACTGCACCTTTCAGAGATAAAAAATCTTAGCACATTATAATTAAATTCTCGACCTCAAGTTAATGGTCTTATTTCCAAACATATAGAAGTGTACCGTTAACAAACTATGCCTAAGTCGTGCAGTCCCGCCCTCTCTCACCTTTGCCTTTATCCATATCTGTAACTAATATCACTTCGTCAAGCTGCCCACTGGTAGTTCCCCTGAACAATATACCTAATGAATGATATATCAAAATCGGCCTTGTACCCTTCACTAGGAGTAAATTCACTGTAACAATAACCGTTGTATGTGGGCTTTTCGAATGTCCAATCGCATGCAATCCCATTTTGACGGTCTCTTAATACGCTAATTCATGCTTGAAGTTCTTATATTCACCAAATGCAATATTGGCAGTAGAATAGAGTTTTTTTGGCATAAAATGTTGCTGGAATAAATAAACATGTGCAAGAGCAGGATGCATAATATGTAATGATACATGTATCCTTCTCAACCTGCGCAATTTAGTTGTAACGTGTGCGAAACGCATTAATATCCCCTAGGTATTTTAGTTTGTGAGCCCTTAGCTCTAGCAGGACTTTTGGATTTAGGCTAAAAAATCGTGTCTTGCAAACACTTTTACTAAAACTGTTTTAAACTATCACGGTTGTTCACTAAAGTTATATGGTTATGTCTTCCCGTGAACATGGTGCATGTAACTGCGCCGAAATATCGGGAGCTCCTTCCACAACCGTACCACGGTAAATATCCCGTAAATAATCATATAACTTTACTATTACTAAAAACTTAATACTCTGAATATTAAGGCATGAGACCAGGCCTGATGAGTGGTTCTTTTTTATTTTGATCATATAATTGTCGTCATTATGTCGCAAAAACGGAGGCCGTGAAACGCACAAAACTTAATATCCGATCAAATTAAACTCAAAATAAAATTGATTAGTAACTCAACATCAAGGCATTGCCATATAACGTGACAATGCATTCTAGTCTTAGTCTTTTAGTTTTGTTTTTTCTTCATTTTTTGTGTGTGTAGTTTTAATTTTATTTATTTATTATTTTCGTATGTAAAGTATTTAAACAATAAAATGTTTTGTACATTTTTCTTATAATATATTTAACTGGTTAATTGATTGATTGGTTTGTTTTCGAACTTGTGTTGGCCTTTATATCCTTTATAACAAGTTTGTAATTAAAATAATATGTTAAAAATGAGTGCGTACATCTGCAATTAAAGTAGAGCACTTATATGTAATTTGAGAAGTATGTTGAAACTGAATTAAGTACCCACCTTAACAAGAAGTAGACTCAGATTTCCGACTTTGGCAGAAGAAAGTTATATAATTGATTAACGTACTTATGGGAACCATAGGTGTGTTTAATGGGTTTTTTTTTTTCATTAGAGATAAAGTAGCGTTTTTATTTAATGTTTGCTAGTTGCAATACAGCACACAGCACAGCACACATACAACAGTCAACAGTAGCTAGCAGCTAGCAACTTTTGTGCACTGCTATGAAATTTTAATTCTATTTTTAAATGGCTAACATAACTTGAAAATTCAAGATTAATAACTGTTAGATAGGCGGTCATGTGTATAAACAGTTGAACACACTAATGAAATAGGAACATATTACTTATTATTTTGTAATCTTGAGTTAGCAAGAATTATTTAAGACAAGTCGTGTGCTGGATAGGATCATCAGTTAAATATAGGGAATGCCGAAGCTAAAGTTCAAATTTAGCTAATTTTCAAAAATTCTTCCAATGCTCATTTTCGTTATTATAAGGAACACTGGTGCAAAACTTCATGCTTCTAGACTCAGCGACATAGACTGTGCGTTGTCTGTCAATGAATGAATGAATGAATTTAAGACAAGTACAAGATAGCTCTAAACTATAAAAAAAAAATGAAGACAGAAATCACACATATTGATAGACTTGACTTTAAAAGTTTGGTAAGTAGGTACATTTAAAAAAACTGTGTTACATTCCATGGTGTTATGTAAACTTTTTTGTCTGTTCAAACCATATTTGTAAAATGAAAAGCAGTATAACCATATAGGTACTCATAAAATATAAGTCAGCATTGGCTTGCTTTGATATCTAACTAAAATCACAATATATCAGCATTAGGTACCTTTAATAGAACACTTGCAAGCCTTGGCATTCAATAGTCTGACGATTGTTATTAATATAAAGAATTAAGAGCCGTGTTACAATCGATCAATTTTAAGCATCTGGATTTCGGGTATAACAAGAAAAAATAAAGCCGTTATTGTTAAGAACAAGATGAATATTGAACAAGTAGGTAATTCTTTAAAGGGAGGCCTATGTTCAGCGGTAGACGTCTCCTGGCTGTTGATGATGATAATTCTTTAACATTGAAATTGTTCATTTTATATCATTAATTTAACGAACTCGACTCTCAAACTTTCCCTCCTAGAGTTTAGAAAAACTACTTTTGGAAGTTGGAGGTAATAAGTTGATATGTTGTGTTTTCCTATATTTGAAGTTGTAAGTTTCAATTTAAAAAACTGTTTTTTTTTTTTTAATGATGAAATGGGCTAGCGTTACCACAACTCACCTGATGGTAAGCGACGATGCGGTCTAAAATGGGGCAAGCTTGCTCATGAGGTGCCTATTTACTCTTGTCTTGAAGAGACCCATGTTGTAATTTAAAGGGAACACCGAGGCAGGGAGCGCATTCCATTCCTGTGCAGTTCGTATTAAGAAGGAATTTCGGAAACGCTGCGTACGGACTTTACCAAAGTTCACGACGTAAGGATGGAATGACCGCCTCGATGATCTATGGCGGAAATGGGATAATAAGGAATTAATTCAGAAATTTCGTTTCAAAATATAAGAGGGCTTTTAAGAAACGATTGACACATGTACAAAAATGAATTGTTAAGATTGCGGGATAATATTAAATGTTGTTAATGTTACACTACTTGTAGAAGGTAGTAGTTGTTGCTTTCCAGTGTGACGTCATTTGTTAGATATTCCTTTTATAGTATAGCGTTGACTAATTTACCAATTTCAAGACTTACAATACACACACACTTACACTACTACTACACACATTACTTACACTTGTTAAAATTCACTAAGAATCTATATTTTAATTTTCTTTTTTGAATACTCAATTTTTTAATTTTCTTTCTAAATTTATGCGGAAAACTTTGTTACAATTAATAGTGGTCAGACGGAAGGCTCTGGTGCCTGTAGCACAGTTACATTACTAGTACGGGTGCCGGCCAGACACGAACATTTTTTGTTATTTTTTATTGAAATCTTAATATTATGTCTAGTTTTAAGTTATTTAACAATATTGTAGTCTTAAAAATTATGGTTCAATAAACTATTTTATTATTATTTTTTATTTATTATTATTATATAATATATTATAACAATCTATGTGTGTATGTATGTTCCCTTTGGACTCTGAATTTGGCGGTACATTCACTGGCAGATAGCTGATATTATAAGGAGTAATCGACGCGGGTGAAACCGCGAGCGCAGCTAGTTGATTATAACATTTGATGAATGCGACTGTGTTTTTACAATCGTATTTTAGAATGTATTGTGTTATAACAAGCGCCCTTTAGAAACAATAGATACGTTAAGTTTGATTAAATTTTGCACGGAGCTCACCTTGAATTTTTAACCGACTTCAAAAAATGAGGAAGGTTCTCAATTTTAAAATAGTCCTGTGTATTTTTTTATTGTCTCATTAAAATTTGATCTTATATATAGCCCATAAATGAAAACAAAATTAAAATTTGTTTAATAGTAAATAAGTATTTAAATTTTATGCTAGACAGAATATTGAACTGAATAATGAAACATTAGGACATAGATTCATATGTTGGAATTGGATATTATTTTTTGATCTTGTTTGTGACTGTCTTTATTAATCAGGATCAAAATTGTAGTTAGATTATAAATTCTAAAAGTTGTATGATAATTGGATAAAATATATATAAATCCTGTTTTAAACTATCACGGTTGTTCACTAAAGTTAAATGATTATTTACGGGATATTTACCGTGGTAAGGTTGTGGAAGGAGCTCCCGATATTTCGGCGCAGTTACATGCACCATGTTCACGGGAAGACATGTCTTCCCGTGAACCACCTTACCACGGTAAATATCCCGTAAATAATCATTTAACTTTTATATATAAATCCTTATAAAATCCTTTTTATTATAATTTATCTACATTTGTCATTCGTGTTTCGTTCTTTTTATTTCATTTTCGTAACAAATTATCTCATGTTGCTTTTTTGTAAGCTCTTGTATAGGGCGTCTTTTTATGCAGTTTGTTCACATAAAATGTCAAGGTAAAAGATTGTATGCATCCGGGCACGAATCATAAGACAATTACTTGAAAATGTAGCAAATTTAAGTATTATCACTAATTCATGCTACTAATCAGGTCTAAACTAAAGGACATGGTAAGCAAATCATTTGAAAGATATCATATTTTAATGGGACAAGTCGTTTCTATGTATATTTGTTCGAAGATAATTTTTGTATCGCTAATTCGATTATCATGAAATTTTGTAGGTATTATTGTGAACAATAAAAAAATAAGTTTGAATAAGGGCAAAATCAGTCGAAGGGTCGCGAGGTCTCAGTTCAAGGCGAACATCTGGTTTTTTGTAAAATGTCGATATTGCTGATTTTTGTGTATAGTTCAATAAGTCAATTAATAATAATAATAATAACGTCGGTGAGTGGCGACACGTCGGTGAGTGGCGACACCGCGTACCCCGATTCCATGGGGCTAAATGAGACCCCTGACCCCTGGCTTGCCTTAACCGGCCGTCCAGGGGTGGAAACCGCAAGAGCTAAAAACCTAAGCTCCAGGGTGGAAGTGTTAAAGGGCATAACGCCGCGAGTAGCTCTTAGTGAAAGTGCAGCACACCTCTCTACACCCTAAGCCACCCACGCCGATGTTGCCCCTCCGGTGCCAAGATACGGCAGCCTTTATGGGGGGCCCATTCAGTGGGTGGCAAGTCATCACCTGCCTAAATATATTTTGAGATGAGACAGGATAAGGCAGGTGCCGTTTCTCATTCTATAGATCTGTTATTCCATCCACAAGTTGTTCACCTCAATAGCCCAGACTTTTTTAATCCTATACTGTACAATAGTTTCTTATTCCTTTTTATACATATTCCATAATTGTATTTTTTATATTCAACAGGGCCTCTTGGTGTTGGCTTCGGCTCCACCAATGCCTACCAAATGTCCGGGCTAGACCCGAGAATGTAATAAAATAAAGTGTCATAATAATAATAATAATAATTTTTTAATCCTATACTGTACAATAGTTTCATATTCCTTTTTATACATATTCCATAATTGTATTTTTTATATTCAACAGGGCCTCTTAGTGTTGGCTTCGGCTCCACCAATGCCTACCAAATGTCCGGGCTAGACCCGAGAATTTCATTGAATAAAGTGTTATAATAATAAAAACGCAGGGGCGGCTTTATGGCGAGCCGTCGGTGAGTGGCGACACCGCGTACCCTGATTCCATGGGGCTAAATGAGACCCCTGACCCCTGGCTTGCCTTAACCGGCCGTCCAGGGGTGGAAACCGCAAGAGCTAAGAATCTAAGCTCCAGGGTGGAAGTGTTAAAGGGCATAACGCCGCGAGTAGCTCTTAGTGAAAGTGCAGCACACCTCTCTACACCCTAAGCCACCCACGCCGATGTTGCCCCTCCGGTGCCAAGATACGGCAGCCTTTATGGGGGGCCCATTCAGTGGGTGGCAAGTCATCACCTGCCTAAATATATTTTGAGATGAGACAGGATAAGGCAGGTGCCGTTTCTCATTCTATAGATCTGTTATTCCATCCACAAGTTGTTCACCTCAATAGCCCAGTCTTTTTTAATCCTATACTGTACAATAGTTTCATATTCCTTTTTATACATATTCCATAATTGTATTTTTTAAATTCAACAGGGCCTCTTGGTGTTGGCTTCGGCTCCACCAATGCCTACCAAATGTCCGGGCTAGACCCGAGAATTTAATTAAATAAAGTGTTATAATAATAATAATAAATCTTTATTTCAGACAACAGTGGTCCATATTAGGTGGTTACAAATGAGATCGAGTTCCTTACATTATTGACAATATCACTATTTGACACAACATACATTTTGTTTTTACAATATAAATTGTTAAAATATAAAAATAAAACACAACATATATATGAAAATACAACATTACCTAATATAAAACTAAACTTAACTAACGAGACCTATAATAAGACTATTCCAGTATTTTTGGATGGAACAATCAGGCTTATCAGTTATTGTACTAAGGATGCTGTTGCTGCTACCACGCATTCTGGTCAACAGGGAGTAGGCTTTTTTTCTCATAATGGCGTGAAACCCATCAGTTCGCGCCTGTGTAATGTTTAATAATTAATTTTAATAAATTTTAATTAATGTTGTAATGTTTATCGGGACATATCGAGTTATATTTTATTAGGGTGAAAATAATTTTATTAAGGTTCAAATCGCGAATGTTTAAGAAAATCACTGTTCAATTAATGTTTCTGATTCTATCATATTTCAGGAACTATAATCAATCTAAAATGTTGTTTCATATTATTACGCACACTTAATATTTATCGGCAAACGAAATCAAATAATAAAACCATGTCGAAGATAATATTTTTAAATTGATTATAATAATATTTTGACACTTAAAATTTCTAGTTAATATTATGTTCAGCAAGTGTTCAGTTTATTATTTTCGCTTGTACTCAAAACTTTGTTCTGAATTTATAATCTAAAACAATGAGGATAACTATTCAAATACTAAATTGTGTAAATAAAGTAACTTCTATGATTATTATATCAACCATGGTCCGTGGTGTATAATATAACATGACTTTAATATATTTATTAAGACATTGTACCAACACTATCGAATATTTAGCAACACAATATCATGGGAA
Source organism: Agriopis leucophaearia (assembly GCA_949125355.1). Taxonomy (NCBI): domain Eukaryota; kingdom Metazoa; phylum Arthropoda; class Insecta; order Lepidoptera; family Geometridae; genus Agriopis; species Agriopis leucophaearia. The sequence continues at coordinate 4,661,696 of OX421262.1, forward strand.
ATGATGGTCTGTCGAAACTTTAAATGTTACCTCGTCTTCACTTTTAACCTTCATAACAAATGAGTGCTTTGTTAAGAAATATTAGATAACTAAGACTAAGTACATAGAATTTGGTTGTATATAATAATACGGTCAATTAAACAGATTGGGATACTTTACTTGGGCTTCATCATCATCATCAGTCAGAAGACGTCTACTGCTGAACATAGGCCTCCCCCTTTAACCTCCACACCGAACGGAATCCTGCCATCTGCATCCACTGGATGCCCGCGACTCTCACAATGTCGTTGGTCCATCTAGTGGGAGGCCTACCTACGCTGCGTCTTTCGGTTCATGGCCTCCACTCAAGAACCTTTCGTCCCCATCGGTTATCAGTTCTTCGAGCGATGTGGCCTGCCCATTGCCACTTCAACTTGCAGATTTCGATAGCTATGTCGGTAATGCCCGGGATACACGAGGCTAGTTTTTCAAGCTAGGATAGCAAGCTAGTGTCAGTAAGCTAGCAAACTAGTACTTCTGGCTTCGTGTAGACAAAACTAGCTTCATTTATAAGCTAGTAAACTAGTAAGCTAGTTGACAAGCCAGGACAGTTTTAAATAGGATGGAGTTCTATTTTGTAGGCTAGTATCGCCCCCCACCACTGATTTTACTATCCTGGCTTGTGTACTAGCTTCATGTGGCCGGCGAAGCTAGTTGTCAGTTGACTCGTAAGCAGTAACCACGCGTTTTGTTTGTTTTTCTCCGCGACGTGTTTTTGAGATTTTAAGATGCCCAAACTAAATTTAAAAAAACTATATTCGCCTAAATCTTCGTTGCGAAATTCTTCCAAAAGTAAAGCAGATGCTCCACGTTCATCTCTTCTTAAAATCCAGGGTCTTGTCCACACCCGTTTCTGTAATTCTTCTTCTAGTTCGTCTAGTGCGAATTGGCACAGTTTTGGAAGTAACTGTTTCAGTCGAATAGTGTTTTTTTTTCGCGTGCAGTTCATTTTGGACGTGTGGTCACCTCGGTCACAGCAATAATACTAGCTTAAAATAATATAGCCTCATGTAAACAGAACTAGCATATTCCAAGCCAGGTCAGCTAGCCAAGACAGTTTCAAAGAGAACTAGCTTGCTATCCTAGCTTGAAAAACTAGCCTCGTGTATACCGGGCATAACTCTGGTTCTTTGGCGAATATCTACGAAATAATACTTGAGCTCACGTTGGACTATTTTGATAGGCAGGGCCGATATTTTAATGACATGTCAAATTTTGTCGGGGAGATTGAAAGTTTCTTTGCGTGACCAAAATGCTGGCCTGTATTTGAGTCAGAAAGTTAGCCTCGCCATCCAGCGAGGCAACGCAGCCAGCGTTTTGGGCACTCTACCTGAAATTAGAGATCGTTTGAACTAGTAGTTTCCTTATAATTATTAAATTAACTACCATAATAATAATCTACATTTTTGGATGTTATTACATTTCAAAAATTGGACAACCGGCAGAATTCAAAATTGAAATAATCTAAATTTTTTAGATACGAGTACCTTTCATAGTTTATTTGTTTGATGTTCGAGCGCTTACTAATTTTGAAATAGAATGGTAATTAATGAATAGGTTATGGTCTCATTTAAATTTAAAGAAAATATTGCTTGTCTGCAGGGCTGTGCTGTTGCTTTTTTTAAAATAATAATATACGATTATATTATCGAAAAAGGACTATCAAAAAACTTTTTATCTTAACCATTTGTTTGCTGGTACAAACAATCATTTCCGAATCAGTATCAGCTGGTCTATTTCGTAACAGCTAGCATTTCCGACATTCCCGAGTAGGCGCAGCGGGCAACCTGTCATGTCGACAGTACCGGCTCCCTTCCCAACGCGGGATACCGACACTTCGCAGTCGTGACTGTCGTAACCATTAAACTAGACAATTGTTGTTCTGTTCGAACTGTGTTATGTAGAGAAATTAAACATAAATGGTCATGCATTCGAATTGGTTCAGTTTATTAAATTAGGTTGGTTTTAGTTGACAACACAATGAAGCCATTAGAGGTACAATAATTGTTTTTCAATATGTGCGACGATTGTATTGTTCCATAATTTTTGGTGGATTGGTTTAGTAAGCGTTGTGTTCCTTCTGTTATATTTATATCAATATTTTTCATTTTTTCACATTTAATCTATTAACGCCACCATATACCATTTAGCGCCCAACACCATAGCGCCATTTTTTTTTTTACTGTTCTATGTTTTGTGAATTTCAATGTTGTTTTTTATAATTAAATAATGTATTTATTTTTATGTATAATTTGTGAGATACTAAATGTAATTGGCTTGATCGTGTTATATCTCAATAAATAAAATTTAATTTAATAGATACCACCAAGAAAGCCTATGAGGCTGAGACTGATTAGTTATGAACCCATGCTCATAACTAATATACTGGATACTTTACTTTTAAAAAAGACGACAGAGTTTTATTTCGAATACCGTACATCTTCAAACCCGGGCCTAGTCAGTTAGTGTTGAAATCATAATCATAAATCAGAGTAATTTAATATTTGAACTAAACGCGTGAACCCTCGCGTAAAGGTATCAGATCCGATCAAACGTTTAATACCAGTTAATACCGTACGTTTTAATACCGTTTTAATACCAGTACTGGCAACACTTCATCAATATAACTCGATCTGTGCATAATGTATTTCTCGTTCAGTTCGATCATAAATTACAATTGTTTAATGGCTCTACAAAGAGAAGCAAGACAATATTAAAAAACAATATTTACTTACAGGGTCTAAAGCTTACAGGGCTCGACTGATTTTTATGATTTTTTTAAATGTATATTTGGTAAGTATGAAAATAGGTCGTAAAGTATTTTCCATCATCATGATGATGGAAACATAATCACAATCACAATTTTTTATCACCCCGCGGGTGAAACTGCGCAGCTAGTTATTATAAATATATATAATACTAGCCGCCCGCCCCGGTTTTGCACGGGTGTAAGCTCGGCCTTCGGCCTCGCTACAAAATATATTATAGCCTATGTCACTCGGGGATAGTGTAGCTTCCCAACAGTGAAAGAATTTTTATAATCGGTTCAGTAGTTTTTGAGTTATTTCGTTACAAACATACAAAAATAGGTACAAATCTTTCCTCTTTATAATATTAGTGTAGATTGGAGCTGGTTAAAAAACTGCTGAGCCAAAGTTAATGAAATTGTTGAGGGACCAACTAGAAAACTTCCTATACATTATAACAAAGAACCGTACAAATTGGTTGTCAAATATTGGAGTAATCGTTTACGTATGTTTATATAAAAAAATACTTGAAGTAGTAGAAGTAGATAATAACTATTCAGTTACTCTGTTTAAAAAGTATGTAATTTCAATTCAGTACTGGAAAATTCTATTAGATCATTTATGTAAATTCAACTCTTTGTGATCGAAGAAAACAGAACAAACACAAAGTCAAATAAAGAGTCCCAATGCTATTTCACCATAACTGCAATTTAAGGAGCATTTTGCAGTAGGCAGTTAATGATTGTCAGTTTGGAATTACCCGAAAATTGCCTGCCATTGTGCATGCAGAATGCAATTTGCATTCGAATTTAACTGCGAATTACAGTTTATATGTCAATTGTTACAGATAATTGCTTGTTGAGCATAATAACTTTGTGTTTAGGACCCGGGTATGTCCTAAAACTGCGACCAGAACCACCGGAGGGTGGGTTTCAGCGTCCTATTAGAACACGGTGAACGTACTGTGATCCAAAAGCTGCCTGCCATGCGTAGGGATTATGGCAACACCCCTCTTGAAGAGGGAGTCCTATGTTCAGCAGCGGAGATTTACTGGTTGATAATGACATGTGTGAGTGTGTGTACGGGCAATGGAGAGAGCTATGCTCGGAGTTTCTTTGCGCGATAAAATCCGAAACGTAGATATTCGCCAAAGAACCAGACTCACCGACATGCTTAAAAGTACAGACCAAACAAGGTTCGTACTGTTATGTTTGTCAACACCCATTGTGTTTTTTACCACAGCACAGAACTGTCATCTTGCGTCATGATGTTGTCTTGTGTTACCTGAAACAAATAATAATATACATTATGAGAATAGAGGTAGGCACTTTTATACACTACTTAGTATAATACTGTACAATAAACAGCCAATCTATCGTTGAAGATCTAGAGACAATCCAGATGCTCAAGCTACCAGTTGGCAGCCTACCCAGTATGTTAGCGGCATTACAACGCTGAATACTTATACGTTGAGTCAGAATTACGCCAGCATTTTAGTCAGGCGTCACTTTATTTTACGAGATGAGCTCCCGGTCCCTAAAAGCCAATGTCTGGACTTGTCTTGTCAATGTCTTGCTGTCGGCATTGTTAGATATTAAGCGTCAGTATATATCTTTTTTTTTTTATAGTTGTCTAACTGTTTTCGTAAAAATATGTCGGCGTAGTAATTTAGGTATTTAGTGTTAGCTTGTATTTAGTGTAGTTAATAAAGGCCAGTAAAAAGAATTAGTTTTAATCGCGTATTCTACTCATTTGGTTACTTTATCAAGCAGAAATAGAGCACTTGAAAAAATTGTAAAAAAATCGACAAATGGTAGTTCAAACTGGAAAATTTTCTACATTAAAAAATGATAGATCTCTACTCTTTTTCAATCAATCATTTTGTAAAATCTTGTAAACGAATGACAGAAATTACCTAACATACATTCACATAAACTTTATTCATCTGATCATAATCACCATGCAATTAAACAAAAACTTCGTTATGTAGCTGTAATTGGAGCAGCCGGCAGGCATCACGATCTATCACTGACCTATCACTGATGGTGATACATCGTGACCAGCTGAATTTAAAGTGTATCACTTTCGAATTATATAAAGTTACATGAGATACTGGCAAATGTGGTTCTGCGTGATTAGACAATTTGATCATCATTGACCAGAACTTTTCTCTTTCCTCTGATGTGCGGTCTATGACTAAGCACGTATATTTATGTATAAGAAACCTGATTAAATACTCTAGCTTTTAAGTCATACCTACAATGAAGACGAGGTCACGTTGGAAGACGTTTATGAGAAGAGAATTCAAAACATTAAGTATTACATTGTAATTCACAATTCGGTACTTTAGTTCAAAAATTTGGGTGGTACTGCAACCTTGATGTGGGCAGGCGCTAAGTTAAAAAGGTTTCAAATCTATTTTAGTTATGCGGCTTGCACACGGCACATCTAACCTGCGCAACTAGAGTAAAACGTATCATTCATGCATCTGCTCTCGCATGTGCGCCTTGTTCTAAGTTGAGCCGGTTAGTTGCACAGTGTAAAAGACGTAACAATTAATTAGAAACCTTTTTTTACTTAAAGTCTAGTTACTAAAGAATTTTAATTGTTGATACTCGTATTATAAGCTGTCATTAGCAGAAAATACGTTTAACAAAACTAGTTGTATACGTAACAATTATTATTGGATGCTTATCACAATATTTGGACTGCACGTTTTTTATGCTGACAGCTGTAATGACAGAAATATGATTAGCACTCCGCAGATCCGTAATTATTATTTTGTTAACTAAAGTAACTGACTTAGCTCAAAGAATTAGTAAGCTAAAATGACAATGTGCTGGCCATATTCGTAGAAGATTAACAGACTACCGTCGACTGGGAGAGATGGAGACAGCGTTTCGGCAAACGTAGAGTAGGCGCCCCGCAGCCAGAAATGACAAACGACCATAAGGACCAGCGGAAGCGTTGGTGCTAAGTGGATGCGTAAAAATGATCCTGCCATTTGCGGTTCTTTGGGAAAGGCCCACATCCAGCAGTCGACAAACTTTAAATGGGAGTGTGATGACATTAGTAAAAGTAATTTACAAGTCAACTCTACAACATAAGGTTCTGATCATAACGATCAGACTTTCAATGTGTGAGATCTTACGACAAAGTATGTAAAATATATCTTGCCTTTACCTTTTAGCTAGAATACTTTTTGTTCATTTTTATCCTTTTTGGTGAAATTAATAAAGGTTTTTTGTTGTTTTTTTTTTTTCAAAGAATAAAATGACAAACCAGCTTAGCCGTTGAATTGATGACCGCACAGCGAATGATATCATTGCTTACCGTGAAAAATTTGAGGAATCAATACTTTTTGTGGCCACAACCAATATTTGTTCACAAATGACATGGTCACTTAACCGGAACACTTTTTGCAAACTAGGAGACTGCTGCGGGTATGAACGATAAACCTTTTAATAGCTTGTATCGTTAAATAGAGCCTAACTTTTGTAATGATTTAGGTTAAGACCCGGTTTCTGATTAATCTAATTTCTTTTAGATTTGGTAATGTAAAAAAATCACTGCTATGTAGCAAACCATTGAGTATTTTTTGGTCTACAATTTAGTTAAATACCAATACCATACAATTTTATTTATCTGCTTTATTTCGCTAGCTGAACAACTCTCTATTCGTCTTCTAGATTAAATATTTTTTGATGCACGCCTACATGCCATTCTTTCCGACCTGGTGGATGACTGGTAGAAAATGTTTAGTATTGAGTCCTTCATTTGTGCATTTATAGTATGGTCAATCAGTACACACAAGGTTAAACGGAACGGAGGTAATAATCCAAAAAAGAAGTTATTGTACAAACAACTTTAAATAAGGGACTAATTCTGAAATCATTCGTTCACACTCAACGAAATTTATGGAACAGCTGATATTTTTTCTGGATTTTAAGGTTATTCCCATAGCAAAAAAAACTTATGGGGACTTTCCCCGTCTGCAGCTCTCTCGCTCGCACATTTTCATATTGAAGATTTTATATCTTCACTAATATTAAAATGTGTGTGAATCAGTGAGTGTGAATTTCCAAAAAGTGACAAAATAATCTCTTTGTTTCTATCGTAACATAAAAACAAAAATATATTCAATTTGATATATTTAAATTTGACGGAATAATATGGTAATAAGTGTATTTTTTTTGCTTGTTACCTATGACTCCGTCAAATGTAACTATATGAAATTGACTATTTCTTTGTTTTAAAATACGCGAGCGAGACATCGACCAAAATAAAATGAATGGACAGGCCCAGTAGAAGCGCATTTTTGAAGATTACAAAATGAGCGCCAGCGCTTTCTTTCTTTCAGTCGGTCACTAGCCGTAGGAAGTGAAACACGAGTCTATTGTTACGCGATAACGAAACATCTGTCAAAATTATGAATTCGTATGCTCTACCGAAGTGTAAATACACAAATAAACCGATATCTATTTTTTGTAACAAATATACTGTACATTTTTATAATTAGGTTATAAGTATATGTCCAACGGTTTTGACTCGTTTTTACTGATCAAGATCAATGGTTAGGGCCCGTCCATTCATTTTATTTTGGTCGAAGGAGCGAGAGAGTTGCAGACGGGAACAGTCCCCTTAATTCATAATGATGATTACAATGACCTCGTTTCGCCTTAGTGTCACCGGTCTGTGTAACCTGTATTAAAACATTACAGTGTTCGAGTTAACATTAGCATTGAAAATGAAAACTGAAGAAAATTATAGGTCAAATTTAATAACCAAAGGTCACAACATCACGTCAACAAAATGACGTTTTTTTAAGATACACGAACAATACGATAAAGGTTACATCACAGTTTCGCCACGTTTGACCTACGATTGGTGACCTGGTGGTCAAGCGAGTTGACTGACTCATCTCTTGCTCGTCGCAATTTTACACCTTCGGTTACTGTGTTGTTAAAGTTAATAAAGGCTACTAGGATACTTAATTGACTCGTGAAAATATCACAAAAACGATTATGTGTAATTTATACAAGGTTATAAGGAAAGGGTATGCTACGCCGAAAAGGTCGTTATAATCATCATTGTGTTTTTTTACTATGGGACTAATCCTGAAATCGCGATAAAAATATCAGCTGCTCCATACATTTCTTCAAGTGTGAATACCGTTTCCTATGGAAAGCAGTTGTTTTTCTTCGCGATTTCAGTTTTTCCCTAGTAAGTTGTTCATAATTATGAGTATAAGAAACACCTTTCGGCTTAGCATAGCCTTTCTTTAAAACCCTGTAAAACTCTATTTAGGGATTATTGGTGTTCTGTCTTATATAAAGAACCATACAATTTTAAAATATCCTTGTTGCCTCTTTATCCGATAAAAATGTGACTACGAAAAAATATTCGATTCAATACTTGGCTTAAAGTTTACCTACATATTTTGGTCTGCATATCAATAGATATTGATATATTCTCTATATCATTAACCCTAGAAAACACACAAGAATTACATAAATTACGCACATTGGATAAATGTCCAATTGACAAAAAATAATATTATGTGAAGTTAAAAAAAGTTAAAGTTTAAAACATAAAAAACACGGATTGCAATGAAAATCTCTGTTTTAAGTCGGTAAAAAATGACTGATGTTAATATCACCAGACCAGAAGGAAGTAAATTATTTGAGCATCGCGCTACAAGGACCGAATTTTTGAAAGGCTTCGGGAACCACAAAATTTGAGACTAGACATTCAAAGAATTGGACGTAAATGAACGGACGATCAAAGAATTGGCAATGACGGAATGGTTTTTTAAGGAATTGGGCGTTCAAGGAATTTCGTAACTAGCCTTTCAGGGAATCGGATATACTGAATCTGAATAATCTAATTTAACAAATGGCGGTCTTATTGAGATTTATAATTTTTTCACATGTTATATATTTTGTTAAATCTTTTGCCATTCTAAACATTATTATCTACTATGCCGTTCTTGATATTTTTTTGTTTTTAACCGACTTCAAAAAAGAAGGAGGTTCTCAATTCGGTTGTATTCTTTATATCTATTTTTTATGTTTGTTACATCAGAACTCCGTCATTTATATTCTTATTATAAGAATATACATACAGATTGGTCCCATAGAAATTTCATCAAAATCGGTTCACTAGTCGTATAACTGAAAATAATTAGTTATTTTGATGACAATAATTATGTCATCCGAGGAACCGAAATTGCATATTTCACAAATATTCTGAAGTCGGTTTTTTAAATTTTATAACTAATATGAACATTGGTATCATAAATAGTTTAGAATGCGCGTCTCTGTCAATTTTATGTAGTCTTCAGATCTATTAACACGAATTTATAGCAGATCAAAAGGTGAACATTAATTAGCATCAGATTAATAACGAATATCAAGAATTATGGCTTCTCAACGCTGCAAAATAATAACACACTGTGACTAATATAAATACACATTGTTATCAGACCAGAAATAACCTCTGACCTGTTACGTTAAAATGTAAATGCCTGCGTCGATCAATCGTAACAAATTATATTATAACTACAACAAACAAACAAGACACATTAGAACGCTGTCACATTAATAATATTCAAGTATCGTAAAATATTTATAGCTAGATCTCAAGATCGATAGTTACGATATGGTCAAAAAGGGCCGACGCATTTATCTTTAACCTACATCAAATAAGAAACATGTACGAAAACTATTGTGACGTGAAATGTCACTTATATAATTCTGAGAGTAATAAAAAGTTTTTTTTTTATTTTATTTAAAAAGATTGTCAGTTTTGCGGAACATAGCTGAAGTTAATAGCGGTATTGTTAGCTTCAAAGGCTTTTGCAAGTTTAACAGTGTGTCCCAAAGAAAGAAAGGTTAGTTGGTCATAGAACAGGGTGATAGGTCGCGTCAGAGTTATGTTAAAGAAAAAAATATGGTCAATGAATCAACTAAGACGACATCATCATGATCATGGTAAAGATTTGTTATATCTGTACAAGAATCATTTAAATAGAATCTCGTATTATGGAGAATCCTACCTAGTTATAGTGAACAGTCTGTTAAATCCGCGATGAAGTGCTTTCCTTTTTACTTCGATAAAAATTCGCAATATTTTTCTATGCATTGTGATAGTTCCATGGTCCTTATTTCTCTATGTGAGCGAGCACAACATGCTACAAAAAAGTTACCTAATCTTGAGCATAACATTCTCTACACGCACTGCGATTATTAGATAAAATAATATACACCATGATTTTCTAACACGTTGGAATATTTTTTAAGTAACTTATCTTCCGTGTCGTATATTTTTTAATTCGGTGCATTAAAATTTAAACCTTTCATTTCAAACTACGCTATACTATTGTGCTATATAGTATAGCAAATAAGGAAATCAGGAAATAAAGGAGCCAGTAATATATAGTACAGTTAAGTGTGAACGTGTCCATATTAATGTATGGTCCGCGATATTGTTGTGCTATTAACTATGTGCTATGCTATTATATTATAACGTAGTCTGAAATTAGCTTAATACTCGTAGCTAAATAAAATAGTAAAATAAACATGTTAGATGGCAACCACCTGGCATATCCCGACATCGCAAGAAATATGCATAGACAATTGATTTCTATACTACGCATGCGGCGCATATATCTACAAATGCTTATCTATCTATATATATAAAAGAAAATCGTGTTAGTTACACTATTTATAACTCAAGAACGGCTGAACCGATTTGGCTGAAAATTGGTGGGGAGGTAGCTTAGAACCAGGAGACGGACATAGGATACTATTTTGTAGCGAGGCCGAAGGCCGAGCTTACACCCGTGCGAAGCCGGGGCGCGTCACTAGTATATTATAAACACTGTTTTAAACTATCACGGTTGTTCACTAAAGTTATATGATTATTTACGGGATATTTACCGTGGTAAGGTTGTGGAAGGAGCTCCCGATATTTCGGCGCAGTTACATGCACCATGTTCACGGGAAGACACCGAAATATCGGGAGCTCCTTCCACAACCCGAGCTCCCGATATTTCGGTGTCTTCCCGTGAACATGGTGCATGTAACTGCGCCGAAATATCGGGAGCTCCTTCCACAACCTTACCACGGTAAATATCCCGTAAATAATCATATATCTTATATATTATGTCGTGTAGATAGCACACGTGGCTGTCACTAGTCTTCTTGCTATTTTTCACTTCCTATGCTTTTCAATACAATGAAAACTCGCGTGCTATTATAAAATTATTACCTAAACGAGAGTTATGAGCTGTTGTTGTGATTCCTGCCACCAGCAGCTGTATTTTTATGGGGAAAAAACGTCACATTGTGTTGATATGACATATACGTGTATAACATTTCGTTTTTTGCGTAATACTTTTTGTATTTCATAATAGGTCTTAATTTAGTTATCTTATACTAGGGAAAAGTGTCAAACCAACAGAATGAATGAACTGGAAGACGCAGCGTAAGTAGGCCTCCTACTTTGTGGACCGATAACATCGTGAGAGTCACGGGCATCCAGTGGATGCAGATGGCAGGCTGTCGTTCAGTGTGGAGTTCTAAGGGGGAGGCCTATGTTCAGCAGTAGACGTCTTCTGGCTGATGATGATGATTACGCGGAGTATTTTATTTAATAGCTGCACTTAATTCCTAATTAATAAATAATCTTGTTATGAAACTAGTAGGCAGAGTTACTACACAGGTAGGCTAATTATATTACGTAAGCCTGAAATTGCTGTTACCCATTAACGCATAACTTGAACTCACAAATTGATAAAAAACAAAACTTCCATTCCAACTAAATCATACTAGTAAATAACGATTTTTGCTTTACTATTTGATTCATCTAACTCACATCAATCTAAATTCAAGAATGACTGCCAAAACCACGCCTAAATCTAGTAACCAAGTCGAGGCAGTCAACTTTTTTACTTAAATTTACTAAGTAAACCTTGCCTAAAACGCTGCCTAAACGTAAACGAATTCAAAACAATTATTAACGTGAGGAAAAACTTAGTTTTCCTAAAAAGGTAACATCCTGCTGTCTCATACATAAGTATATTGATATCTATAGAGTTTTGGATTGAATATAATTGCGTATTTGACGGGAACTTAGTAATTATATTTTGTTAGTAATGCTTAGCTGTTAAGTAATTTTTACATGTAACCACGAACTTCCAACCTAACTGACAGAATTCGGACCTGCCAAGGTAGAGGAGTCGACGAGGAGGACATTGCGTTACTTAAAAAAATCACGGAGGCTGGAGCGAAGCAAAGCGAAGCTCCCGTCGTTACATAAAAAATTCTTACGTGATGTTACTCGTATATCGTTGATATAATCTAGGGCACCGTGACCAGGTCCAACTCAAATAATTGTATTTAAGCCCACTTAGTGCATATCAGTTATGTTCAACGGATAGCCTGATCACGAATTGTGGTAACAAATGGATAAACATTTGCTTGGCGCAGGCGCACCTGAAAACATCGCGGAGTGTACCAAATTTTTAATAGAGCTCGATGATTTGCTATGATCATTATCATTTGGAGAGAGGTGCGCATTTGATGCTTTAACACGTGTAAAGAGCAGGTGTTGCAAATGAAAGAGATTATAATTAGCAAAGTAATTTAAAATAATAAATTTCAGGTCAGCGTTCTAAACTGCTTGAACCAAAGTAGACTAAATCGGGGCGGATTATCTGACACACTAACAATATGTATGCGAAAATTTGTGTAAGTCTGCAAGTGTATATAATACTTTTCTATTTAATTTATTTTGAGTATGTTAATCGCACTCAACTCCATATCAGCAGAAAGGATTTGAATGAATTTTGGTATGGAGGTGGCTTCTATCCTGTATTAACACATTGTCACATTGGCTTGTTATCCTGAGAAAAGTCATAGTTCCTGCAGGGTAGAGAATGAAATCGTGGGGCTCTGCGTGTTGTATATAAAAACTAAAACTTAAAATAACTACATATATAAAAACTTAAGCTAAAAGACCATTAGTGGAGGGAAAGGTCCCCAGAATGCTGGCGGCATTGCCACGTTGAATGGCAATGCTCAATTGAAAGAGAAGTCAGCATTTTGTCTTAATTATATTAAATTAAATTTTATCCTATCATGAGTCATTCATGAGTAATGTTACACAACTAAGCGAGCACCGATGCTTAATTCGATATACTAAGTGAATTCGCAACGTCTGTTCGTAATGCTGATTTAAATCGCAATTTACATGAAACCTAAATAGTGTTTAGCTAAATTATACTAAATCATGATTTTCATTTCAGTCGTGCGCCAAAATGGTGACTTGCTCATGGTAGATAAGTAGACAATTTATTATTTTAAATCGTATCGTATCCCCTAGAAACAAATTGCTACACCACGAGTAGTTTAATCCAATTTATCCTCCTTACTCATTTAAGCACTGTATGTTATTATGAATAATCGACTTTGAGGTTAGGCCTAAAGCTACGTGCACACACAGCAACGTCACCAGCACGGCACCTAAGTCAAAAGAGGTTGCTGTTGCTATACCAAAGAGGTTGCTTCTAGGAGGTATATTTATAACGCGGGAGGTATAAAGCTAGTTTTATAATAAAAATAATTATTTAAAATATGAATGTTAATGTTTGATATTATGTGATGTTTGATGAAAAAACACATTATAGTTTGTTTATACCTAATAAATGATACAACTTTCAAAACAACAAATACAAATTAAACAAACTCTAACGATCTGTCCGTGCATCTAATCACAGCCTCTTATTCCGGATTCCGGCGAAGCGTTTCATCACATTACGTCTGCGTTACGTCGAATATGCAATTGATGTAATTGACTCTAACACTGTACTATATCACTCATATTAACAGTACGGGCACTGTATACAAGTAGGCTCATTTGTTTTATTCACTTAGTTCACACAACGCGGTATTGTAACTGTTTGACACGAGACTCGTCTGTTAAGTGGCATTATCTTAGGCATAATATGTTTTACTGAACTGTGTTACTCTATCAAAAGTTTGTCAAGTTGAAGTGGCAGTGGGCAGGGCACATAGCAGGCAGAACAGATGGCCGATGGGGCCGAAATGTTCTCGAATAGAGACCACGGACTGGTAAGCGCAGCGCAGGACGTCCACCCTCATGATGGACAGACGACCTAAAAGAGACCGCAGGAAAACGCTGGATGCAGGCCGCTTTCAACCGGCCCTTTTGGAAATTGATGGGGGAGGCCTATGTCCAGCAGTGGACGTCCTATGGCTGAAATGATGATTATGAATTAACTCTATAGTGAGACTTTAAAATCGTCTTTTATGATGTAGTATACGTAAGTCTGTAAGCGATTGCTTACGGCAATGCGACCGCCTTTTGCGCCTATGTTTAATGTATATTTTTTGTAATGTCCTTTTTGTGGTGTCAGTAAAATAGTTATTGAATTGTACCTCGCCAATTTTTTTGTTAAACACCCTGTATTTACTTTACAGAATGCACTGTATACACGAATAGTATAACAGAACACATAACAGATAGTTTTTTTCAGTTGCATTGATCCGACAATTATCTGACTGAGGTATACCTATCCAAAGGAACGGAAATTGTGAATCACTAGAGCAGTGTATCAGATTCGTAGACTCTCAGATCAGACAAACAAGGCGAATATGCTCTAATTACAATTATCGTTCGTGTTCAAATGTCTCCATTTTAAAAAAAAAAAACCGCTAACGTAAAATTATATAAGCGGCTCACTTACTAATTTTTTTGCACACTAAAGAAACTTGTAGCTACACCATGAAATAATAATCTACATGCAAGAAAAAGGCGATAAGGTCATCTGCTGGGTGAGTTCGAGTACAGGCATCAAGCGCGATTTAGGCCACTTTGCCATATCTCCCTTGTTTTCCTGATCTGAACCCTCAACCCAGATCACGCGTAAAATTCGAAAGCTCTTACTGTTTATATTCGCACTAAAGTAGCCTCACGCAGACAATGTTAACGCGTTATTATGTAAAGGGTGCTCATTTTTAATTACAATTTAAAGCGTGTGAGATTACGCACCAATTAAATCGAAGAACTTTTATGTAGGTAGATGAGTTGCTTAACCGTTTTATATGAGTTTTATGAACAAACCTTTTTCTTCATCCACATAATTACTCTATAAATACTTTTATTAAAATGCAGCTTCACAATAACACCTACAAAATCTTTAATATTAACGTAATAAGGGTAAATAGTTTGAAGAAAATAAGTTTATGATAAAAGCGCTGTAAAGTCAGCGTGTATATATATATACCGTGTCACATGTGATAAAGTGTTTCAGAAATAAATGTTTACTTTACTTACCATTCAATTTTCTAGGATAGGTGCTTTTTTTATTTATGCAGACTTTATTCTTTACTTTTTTATGTGAAAATTATTTAAACAGGCTTCCTAAGGTAGCGACAGAGTTAGCGATGAAACGCGTTTGTTATTTTGTTTTAATATGTCTCATGTCTCAAGGGTTGTATCGCCAAGTGTTGTATAAATATTCTGAAATTAGACCACTGTACTGTTTGTGCACTTATGCCATCGTGCACCTACGTCATTGAGCAGGGGGGTTGAAAAAGAGCTTCGAAGTCCACTCTCCGCGACATCCACTGCATGCCCGCGACTCTAAGGATGTCTGTCCGTCTAGTGGGAAGCCTAAGCTACTCTGCGTCTTCCGGCTCTTTGTCTCCACTCCAGAACCTTTCTTCCCCATCGGTTATCGATTCTTCAAGCGATGTGACCTGCCATTGCCACTACAACTTGCAAATTTTTGTATGCCGATGATTTTGGTTCTTCGACGAATATCTTCGTTCCGGATTTTATCGCGCATACAAACTCCGAGCATAGCTCTCTTCATTGCCCGCTGTGCGTCTCTGAGTTTTTCCAAAAGGCCAGCAGTTAAGGATGCCGTCTCAATACTATATGTCATCACTCGCTTTTCGGTTTAAAATAGTATCTCGTTTACTAAAGTTAAGAATAGTCAAGGCGCGTCGGAGGCGGGACATGGCACGGAAGCGCAGCCGGGTGGGTGAATTTTTAACCTAACCTTGGCCTAACTTTGCTTAAATAGCTATAAATAAGATAGCTGTGTTATGTATGTTTAATTGGCGTGTAGCTGCTTAATCGGATTACAAGAATGGTTTGCATTTCGTTTGTCAGAAATAATAGGCATAATTGATACAGTTACGTAAGGAAATTCTGCGGACTGTAGCTTAATTGAGTTTAATAGCTAGTTTATACGAGTAAGTTAGGTGATAATTGATGCAAGATTTTGCCTTTTCGCTTTAGGATTGATAGTAGAATAAGAACTTTTTAGCGCCATTTCACCAAATAGTTTGATCAAAGTTGGAATTTATTTTAAAATACATATTAATCATAGGTAACATGTTTTTCAGATGAAACTAAACAAAGTAATTTTTTAGCTAAGATCTTTGTTGCAGGACATTGTACTCTAAAACTTCGAAAAAAACAATCGGCGGTTCATACATTTTGTTGAGTGTGAATAATATTTTTTGTTATATATCAGAAGTTGTTTATAAGGATGAGCACAATTATCTCCTATCGGTTTAGTTTCGCCAGTCCGTGTAACCGATTATAGAAATAATAGCTCTATTAGTGTCAGGTACCAATTGCTTGAAATAATTAATTTTTCAATCTAGTATTCAAAATCAATTATCCTATGTTAGTTCATTGCTGAATATTAAACTTATCTTAATAGACACATACATTAAGATCAATTTATTAAACACTAGTGACCCGCCCCGGCTTTGCACGGGTGTAAGATTTATTATATATATAAACCTTCCGTAAAAAAATATTTTACTGATGGTGAAAACCGCATCAAAATCCGTTGCGTGGTTTAGGTGGAGTTAGCGGATACACAGACAAATAGACGCGGAAAGAGACTTTATTTTATACTATGTAGAGATCTTAGTTAGTATGTGTAAGTACGTTTTAGAAATAAATCTTAGAAACTCAATAAAACCTATTCTAACTTCAAATCAAATTGGCCGTCTTTCTTATAACCTCTAAGAATCGTATAAATTCGATTTCCGCAATAAAGCAGACGGTAGCTCTCTATCGTGACCATTAAATCGCTTGGTAGTACTGTTATGTGGTGTAGAGCGCAGATAAACAATTGTAACGTGTTCCTGGCCACGCGCCTACGAGATCAAGAGTGTGGAGCAAGTTAAAAGCTATGCGACAACTAGACGGTGTAATAATTCTTAAGCAAAATGAGAAAAAATGTTTATCAAAAATTTTACTGCTGTGTGCTTAGGTTGCTGTGCTGTGCAGTGCTTTTAAGTGCTTTAATTGATTAAAAATTACAACAAGTGAAACTGAAATAGATAGCGCTGATGACACTGTACTGTCGCCGGTAATAGATTTCCGTCCAAACACTGCTGTTTAATTTAGATTAAGTCGCTCAACATCATAGTCGCAGTTTATGTAATTATAAGGAATGGGCAGCATCGTTACACTTCACTCGACAACGTATAACTATTTTCAATCTACCCGGGCTCTCAATAACATAGGCGCACGATAGCGTTACTACACTAACAGACAACGTACTGTGGTATATTTTATTATATTTTCAGAATATATACAAGATAGGATCACGAGATAATTTTATTGTAACAACTATAGGGTGTCATCCACAAAAAAAATAGAACGGAAATAAAAAGGAAACTCTGTCGCCAGGTATTGTGACAGATATTTGATTGAACATTCTTATTTATGACAACGCGTCGAACTCCGCGTCACAGTTGCTAACACAGTTGCTAAGGGTTTATACGGGTGCAAGTGGCTACAACAAATTTATTACAAAAATGCCTTGACAGCCATTCTAGTTAAAACAAAAAAAAAAACTTCTCTGTGATGTCATCGCTAACTTAGGACCTTATTAAAAAATAAATCCTCTGTCACTTTACACTTGCACCACGCACACTTCACGTGCTTATTCCGTTTATTTCGCGTCAACGAGAGCTAGGGCCTATTAACTAGATCGGTTATGTGTTGCCTTATGTAAAGGATTTATACCAGGCTAACGGATAATGGAATTATACCGTTTAGTTTGTCTATGGTCGCTTGCAGTTATTTGGTTGCGTAAGGAATGTTGGTAGGAAAGGTGGTGTAAGACAGGGAAGGTGTCCGGTGAAAATTGTTAGATTTATTACATCAATGGGTCAGTAATTTACATAATTACTCTTAAGTTCCGGGTAAGTAAGTAGATGTCGGCATGGAGAGAAGAAACGTATACCAGAGATGCTGCCCGCGCAGTCTTCAGCATTAAAGTAGGCCGTGAAGTTTCAGTGGGTGTAGAACCGATAACAGATGGGGAAGAAAGGTTCATGGGAGACTACAAACCGGAAGACGCTGCTTTGGTAGGCCTCTTACTTCATGGACCAACGACATACGTGAGAGTCACGAGCATCCAGTGGATACAGATGGCATGCTGTCAGGGTGGAGTATTAAAATGAAAATGTATGTTCAACAGTGGATGTCTTATGCCTTATGATGATTATGGTAATGAATAAATAAATAATAATAATAAATATCTGGGACATTATTGCACACATGGTCATCTGACCCCAAACTAAACAAAGCTTGTAATATGGCAGCCAGAGACTGATACATAATGAATCCTACGGATGCACATCAAAAAATAAAAATATACAGTTTTGGTACTAAAGTAGCTACTGTCCGGGACTTCGCAAACGTATATTTTCATATAAACTTTCCAACCCTCTTTTGCCATTTTCATTCCCTATCCCAATCTATCTAAAGGAATATCGCAAGGATCTATACATCCCATAAGAAATCTACCTGCCAAACAGGTTCGTAGGTCAAATAGTTTATTGGTTTATAGTGATGTTATAGGTATATATACATATAATTATTTATGTATATGACATGATTATACATAAAAATATCTTAAAACAAAACTTAGTAATTTTAGTTGATTTCATATTAACGAACTATTGCTTAACATTTACCTACACATCAAACTAAACAAATATAATATAACAAAGGCTACAATCTATCGTTACCATAACAATGTCTAATTCATCATCGTCGAATCTTTCACCTGTGGCGCCACACGACATAACACGACATCTTATTTACATAATTATTGCCAAAAATGTCACGTCGATCAAATTTGTATTCAAATTGTTGTGAATATATTGGGCGTTATACTATTTGGAACTTTAATTGCTTAATACGTTTACGCCCTCAATAATTTAGCGTGAAATTTAAAACGGTATTTGAATGTCACGGATCCATTTGTTTATTTGCAATCAGCCTATATGTAATGTTTGTCTGGGGGTTTTAACATGGCCGTATAGGAAGGACCCTTATGCTCTACGTTTGCCAATAAGTTCTTCTATTCAAGCCATGTTAAACCTAAAGATGGTGATTGTTTTTTTGGGCTCATCAATTTTGTTACATTCAGGGCTAACTTGATAATTATCTAACTTATTGTTTTAGTAAGTTTCATAGCGTCCCCTCTTACATAATCTGCAAAGCAATAATTTTACAATAATTAAAGAAGTATTCATTCAGACACACTAAGCGTTTCCAATCAACTTTTTTGAACAGAACAGCAGAAGTTTTGAACTCCTTACCTGAGTCTGTCTTTCTGAATAGGTACAATCCGGAGTTGTTCAAGAAAAAAGTTAATGAATGAGTGCCTAGGCAAGCGTGTTACATTTTCGACCACATCTTCGCTTCTCATCAGGTGAGTTTGTGGTCAAACGCATGCCTAGTACGTTGTTAAAAGAAACAATAACGATTCCAAAACCACTTGCGACATAGTAACTAGGTTCTTATGTGTTCTAACTAGTTTAAAAATGACATAAATGCTCTTAAAGTCTTAAAAATGAGCTTAAATTATGTGCAATTGATATAAACGCTCTACTTATGACTTCTTATGAGCACTCAAGTCGCAATATTGCGTAAAGTTACGAGACCGACAGGTATTTAAAGGCGATAGTGACAGGGCATTCATCACGATAAATCTGCTATATTCAAATAATGTGTAAGGACATGGATACCAAGTGGGAGGAAAGGCGGCGTCGAATGAATAATGATGACGTGTGCGCCTAAGTTGATGTTATCGCGTGTTTTATAATAGTACCTAACTGGTGTGAAGTGGTGAGTCAAGTAGATCATTGCAAATGAAAAAGACAATTGATGAATGATAATTTTTGGGTCTTAAACTTTTCAAACTACGTCTTATTCTTAAGAAAAGTTTAAATTAAAGTTTTCTCGAGATGAAAAGCTCTCTTCAGTCAAAATTTTAGTATCATCTGTTCTGCCATTACAGATATAAGAAAAACCAACACTCATTTTTAATACATCGTCATTATTATTTGCCTTTCTTAATCCTGCTGGATCTAATTAAACCAACTTTTTACATTTCGCTTCCAGCTACTGTGAGCTGGAAGCATTATATCTGTCATGTTGATGCTGAAACGTGAACACTTACAGTTGGAGCGGACTGCAAATTAAAAGTCGCTCAGCGACCTAATGAATTAATTTTGCCTGACGGTTTCTCTGAGATCGTATCTGGAACGAAATAATTCACCAGAAAAACAAAGTCACCGATATAACTTGAAGTATTAGCATTTTCACACAAACTATTGCATTTCATAACATAAGTGTGATAGCATTGGAAAAAGTGGAAACAAAATTTTATTATTTTAGCAAATATTATTTTTCACAGCATTTCATGAAGTTTAAATTTATAAGATTGCGATTGAAATACCCCCATCGTTACGTAATTGTGAATATCAAAGTAAAAGAATGAATCTGCGGACCTGTAACTCGTAACCTAAATACTGACTCGCAACCTTGAACGGGCTTTCCTTTAAAGGAAAGTAGTTCCTCGACCACGCACTCATACGTTTATGAATAAACCTGTAAAATGGAATTGAAACGTTCAATAAATCGATAATATTGAATTAAGAAATATTGAGGATTTTAAGAAATTTTAAGTGCCTCGTAATACTTATAACATGTATCTCTTTTTATTTATCATCTGTTTTTGTAACATGCAACTTACTTTTTAAATCTTTCTGCGTAGCTCTTTAGCAATTGTAAATAATATAAACAGTGTTTATGGGACCGTAGATTTGGGTTCTTATTTATGACTAGTCCTGTTTCCCGCGACTTTGTACGCGTAGATTTTCGCGTATAATGTTATTAGTTGTACTGTATTAGTTATAAAACAAATAAATACTAGGCTAGACGTGAGAAAACTAACCACAGTTGTCTCCATGTCAGATACGATGTGATCTATACTTAGAAAACGCCTACTCTAGAATGGCACTAAAGTGAGACTGTCGAAATACTTACCTCGTACTTATACTACTGGGTGGGTTTATACCCTACCCTAAGCCAAAAGGGGTCCATAGTATGAACAACTTTGAATATGGAAGTAACTCTGAAATCACAAAAAAATATTAGCTGTTTCATAGGAGGGAAAAAACGGACTGAATCGAAAACCTTCCACGTTTTTTGAAGTCGGTTTAAAACGGCCATTGTCACGCTATAAGATGTATGGAACAGCTGATGTTTTTTCGTGATTTCTGGGTTGGTCTCATAGTCAAATTTATTCATAATGATGAGTAAAACAGATCCCTTTCGGCTTACACCCTTTCCGCGTAACCCTGTATATAGGTGTAAAATATTACTTTTTTTCTAATACGAACCAAGGTAACAACGCACTAAAATTACTTAATAATTAACTAGGTTGTGCAACAAAGTGTAGCGGGCTAAATTGTTTCCTGAAGACAAAATTACTAGTAGACAAACGCCCGATCGCCTGCCAATCCGTGCAATGTAAATAAGCGAGCACGATTTTGCCTACCTACATGTATGTATACAATTATGTTGTAACAAATGGCTTTGTAAATGCAGATTTTGTAGACATTATAAGTAAGGTTGTACACATTGTAATGTGAATGGATCGGTGCATGGAATTAGATACGGAATACAGGTAATAACTTTACACGTAGGTGCGAGTGTCCATGGCCGCCGTCAACGAAACGTTACCAAGAACAGGATGACGTAGTAGTGAAGTAGCGATATAAACTACTATGTCCAGGTGTCCACCGTACACCTGTGATCGAATTGCTGTCCTTTCGGCCCCGGAAATTTATATAGTTGAGCGCTACTTCTAGAATTTGACCAAGACTGCGACGAGAAGGCAATAAAAAACAAAAATCAGGCGACAATTGGATCGCCGTCAAGACCCTCTGTAGTCGGTCCGAATAAATATCATTTCTCGGCGACGCTGACGGCGGCAGTGGACAACCACTTAAGTATATGAAAAAATGTGCATGATCAACGTTGCTCACGTACTATTCAGTATTTTAAGTACTCTCGTTTTTTAACTCTAATATTTCAAAGTCATGATAAAAATTTAATCCAGTCCAATATTGTCACTCCGTTCTCTACCGACACTGATATTTCTTCACATAATTATTATACTGACATTACCAAATATAATATTGTTAAACTTATATTTAAGAGGCAATAAACACCGGTCAAACTGGATAAACTACCTTAATTAGCCGCGTAAATTTGCCATGCAATTAGTCTAAAACATTGACACACTTGCGTACCCAAGTGTACTCTTAGGGCAGTGTTACACGTTGCGACATTTTACGCAACGGCCTGTATAAAAAAAAATACATTTCATTGCACTCACGTTTAGAGAAAGCAGTTGCGACAAACGGAAGGACGGACTATACCGATCTGATTGTTTGTGTACGTGATACGAGATATTTACCTTCAAATCCTGTCTTGTGCAATACCGTTGACGAGGTCAGATCAATTGCTATTCTATTTAAGACCTTGCCATCTAAGTAATAGGAATAATTAAATCACTATCGGTGACTTTAAAAAGCAGTCTGCATTAGCTGTGATTATCCTACTGATAGCGTACGTGTTGTGGTCAGTCTTATATAATAACAGGTATTTAGTATTCTATTGTTGAATCTATATTAATGGATGTTATGCGTTATGTAAGATAACGTATTTGGATCGAATAGTAATTATTGGATCATCAATTATCCAACATTAAGACGAGGCTTTGTTGAAAGAAAATTAATGTAGATACAGCTTAAAATGCGTTATAAAATATTATAAATGGTTGTTAATTTAATGCGATTGCTGCACGTTTTTCTAATAGATTTGGTGAGATTTATCTTATAAGTTGTGTTCGGATGAATGATGGATATATTAGTCAGTATTAAAATGCAGGTAATCGTACAAGCTGAATTATATTCACACATATTCAAAGTGTAAGCTGTGGCTACCGAAAACTGCGCATCGTCTTCAAAAGGCTTTACGTATAAAAGTAAAGCCAGCTTGATGATTCATATTTATATTACTCGATTTTCCACTAAGCCATAATATTTTAACTAGCCAGCCAAGTACTAGAGACGACCTCACATGGAGCACTGTTCCCATCTTTGTAATAGAGCACCCAAGTATCAGCTTGAGCCACTTGATGCATTACAGCGTAGAGCTATAAGAATCGTCGACGATGCCAAGCTCACTGAACACCTAGAGCAGCTCAGCATGCACAGAGACGTTGGGTATCTTTGTGTCCTTTATCGCATTTACAACGGGGAATGATCAGAACTGTTCCACCTGATGCCAGCATCGCGGTTTTATCATCGCACCAGACGAACCTGACCTGAAAGTTCATCCACATATCATAGATCGGTGAAAATCGCACTGTGCGTTTTATGCGTTCTTTTTTGCCTTACACCTGCAATTTGTGGAATGAGCTTCCCCCCTCCTGCGATATTTCCGAGTAGCTATAATATAAGCTTCTTCAAAAGGCTGTTAATAGAGTCTTTAAGGGTCGGCAACGTATCGGCCCTGGTGATGCAGGTATCCATAGGCGACGACGACCTCTTACCATCAGGCGACGCGTCTGCTTGTTTGCTTATGGCATACTAATAACAAATGTACCCTACTCTACCATGCCATGGTTTACTAATGATGTTTTCGTTCACCTCACACAGAAACTCAAAACTTATTTTTGTGTTTTGAACATGCAGCGTAAAAGTCGAATACGCCAACCACAGCTATCACTACTGCCAATTGCGTCGATATTAGAGTTAGTATGTAATATATTGTAGGCACTGTAGGTACCTATCTCCACGCTACAGGTCGTAAAACTTCAAACTTTTCTATTATATTTAATAAATGAATTGCTCTTTAAAATACATTGTTACAACAACATTATGTAATACTATGTATGTACATAATTGTAAATATAATTTACATCAGGAAGTCAAATTAAAAGTGCGTAACATTTCATTTCCATTGAAAAGTTATGTTTCATAATCTTTAAAAATCACAGAGAATGTTATGAATAGCAAAACACAATAGAACCGATTCATTTTTAAATTGAAAGTAACGGCTGATAATAAAATTAATAAATAATGATCACTGTTCCTTTTCAGTATAAGGTTGAAAGCCCATTAGGTAAGCAATTTCGTCGTATACAAAAAAACTGTAATGTTCTAAAATACTAGTCACAAGAAAAATAAATCTATCGTTCCTTCACAAAAAAACTTTGTCTTAATCTTTGTCTTATAATCATCTAACTTATCTATCTAATCTTTAGGTATCAACGTTCAAGTAACTGAGCGCGACCACCGCATACTTTTGGCCACCATTCAGATACAACCAAAAAAAAAAAACGACATAAAACTTTTGAATAGTAAACGATTACCCCTAAATTTGGTTGAAAATTAAACGTTTCGTTTCGAAATATTACGGATCTCACGACATTTTTATAATATTGAAATTTTGGTTTCAATGATTGTTTTTTTCTGAATAAATTCAACAATATAGGCAAAGAGGTGCCCAGTTCTTTTGTTATAATTTTTAACCGACTTCAAGCAGAAAGTTTCTAAATTTGGCCCGTGTTTTAATTTTTTTATGTGTGTACATCATTTACTTCGACATTTCTGAACCGATATGCGTGCTTCTCTTTTTAGTTTTTGAGTAAACCTTCGATGTAGTACAATTTTTTTTATTAACTTTGGTTCAAAGTTTTTAACTACCTCCAATAGTATCAATAATTTTGTTTGAGCGCTGACTAATTTTGACGTAAGTTTTTAAATTGATAATGCCTGAAATAAACGGTTTAATAAATCATATTGAAATTGATTTACAATTTATTAAATTCTGAATCAAGACTGCCTAGGTACATACTTTTAAAGTCCAAAGCTTATTAAATGATTAAGGGATCTAACATAATAATATGATATTTTAGTTCCCGCGATACAGGCTAGCCCTAGTGCGAGGACTACTAGAAAACTGTACATTTATAATGCATTTTTAGGTAAATAAAGATATTTGTAGTTTTTCCATAAAAAGCATTACATATCATACACATCTTAAAAAAAGCATTCACGTTTAAAATAATACTTAAATTTGGGTGTAAAACACAATTGTTATTATATATGCATACTCGTTACTAACCATTCTCTAGTCAACTAATCCATTTACTGACCAACAAAGTTTTTTTACTGAACTGCTCTCCTAGTCCTCCAACTCCTAGGCTACCTAGTATTGGTGGTAGCACCAACACGCTATGGAATTGGAAGCACGAGTCGTATCGCCCGCCGTCATCGGGAGCCGATCGCAGTGAAAGTCGATCACGATCATGGTGTAGATTACATACAGATCGGGTTTGAGTGAGATAACACCTTATTACCTGGAACAAATAAAAATGCAACTATTAGATTTGAATCGCAAAATAGTGTGTTAAAAATGTTTAGAAACGCGCAATCTTAACGCAGTTCAGTTTTTTTATCAAATGACTTTTTGTTTGGTAAATAATTTATATTATCAAAGTGTAGCGTGAACAAAACTGACTGAAAGCTCACATCAAAGGTATTTGATAATGCTTAAAGCAAAAAACAAAGAAACACCTAGCTTCTGTCTTTAAAATTTTGGAGTGTTTAATAGGTTACTACTAGACAAACGTCGTACTTAATTTTTGGCCGCATCATCATTTTCCATTACGTGAGATTGTGGTCAAACGTTAGCCTAATCTACACTAATATTATAAAGAGGAAAGATTTGTACCTATTTTTGTATGTTTGTAATGAATAGGCTCCGAAACTACTGAACCGATTTGAAAAATTCTTTCACTGTTGGGAAGCTACACTATCCCCGGGTGACATAGGCTATATTATATTTTGTAGCGAGGCCGAAGGCCGAGCTTACACTCGTGCGAAGCCGGGGCGGACGGCTAGTCCAATATAAAATAAGTGATAATTGAAAAATATGTTTTTAAAACCAAGCTTTTATGACATTATCGATCGAAACGGTGAGCTGAACAAAATGAGCCCAAACATTGCCAATCTGCTATTCTCCATCGAGAAGTCCACCGTCACCATCATCAAATCAGCTCGCTGTTACCATAATATTATATTGTCATCGGAACTTGACAAGTATGCCAAATTTCAGCTCAATCGAACACCGGGAAGTGGGTCAAATTTAACTTGCAAGATTAAATTACAGACAGACACAGGGATATATTTTCATCGTATCAATTTCACGTTGTTTATGATTATCACACTAATATTATAACTGCAAATGTTTGAGTGTACGTATGTAAGTCTATCTGTGCCCACGTTACTCCGTAACGGCTGAACAGTTTTAGATGTCATTTGGTACAAAGGTATAGCTTATATCCTGGATTAACACAAAAAATTTTTTATATCCCGGAAACATAATAATATGTGGTTCACGTAAGATAACGAGTGAAACCGCAGGACGTAGCTAGTAGTTTATTATAGCTTACTAATGTTATTTACTTTCTAGTTGCCACATTATTGCTTGCCAGTCTAAATAATATCTAATAACAATGCCTCAGCATAATAACCAATAGGGACCAAGGATGATTTTAACTCGTTCTTGTAGGTACCTACCAAAGAGAATTGTCAGACCTTCCTTCCGATAAACTTCACTAGATGGCGGTAACACCTTAACTCGACTGGAGGTCCAAAAGAAAAATTATGAAATTTTCAAAAAATGCCGAAGAAAAAGTTTCTATTTGGACCATACCTTAAATAAAGTTGAGGTTGTAATGCCATCTATCTATGTAGTCAGCATGTTTTTTTATCGTCTCTCAAAAAAAACTGTCATTCAAATCAAACTCCTGAGATATAATAAGTTCTATCACATGGCAAATATGTTAGATAAGCTACAATAAGGCATTACAGTTGATGATACATTGTTAAAACTTTCTTCACTTCTATACAGGAACTGTCGTACACATAACAGCCTCTTTATACTTTAGTACCTAACCCAGCTTTAACTCAATTTGTAAGGTTACATAATGTTAGCTTACTCTATATTTAGCAGGTGATAAATGTCCCTTATAATCGAGTTACGTCAACCCCGTTATCTAGTTTGCAAATTTATAAAATGTGTGGCGTAACCAAGATATAATCTTAAGCTTGTGCTGAAGGGAAACGGACCATTATTCATTAAACGCTTTGCAACTTTAGTGATTTACAAGTAAAATAAGAAAATAGCTACTATCTCATAACTTAAGTTGTGAAAATCTTTTTTGAGATAAACGGAATGAAAATACTGCTGCGGATTTAAACTCTCATGGCCGACGTATATAATCACACTAATAGTAGTAGTAGTAATAGTTTATGAATGTGGACCTATAACGCCATCGAAATAACGCAACTCTGAAGATAGTTATAATTTTTTAATGGAAAAGATCGGCAAACAGTGGGGTTAGTACGAGCACTTGCGAAAAAGTTATAGTTACGTAAACGATAGCAAATGTATGAAAAAATCAGTTTCCTTTAACGTCCGATAGAGGCGCTGTTCAATTTGTCATACATTTGCTATAGTTTACGTAACGATAACTTTTTCGCAAGTGCTCGTACTAAGGCCACATGCAAGCTGTCTGCCTGATGGTAAACGGTAATCGCCGCCTATGGACACCTGCAACATTAGCCGCGTTGTCGATGATTTGCCAGCCCGGAGAAATATTTGTAGATACCTTTTTAAATCGATTCATGTCAAAGCTCGGCGAGAAGGCCTTGCGATTTGTTTACAATCAGGAATAGTCGATATAGCTATTATTCATGGAGTTTTAGTTTAATTTCATAATGCCGTGCCGTAAACTCTTAATCCACTAGCACAGCCTAACCGACGACGTAAACGAACAAATACCTACCTACAATGCAATTTCTTTTTAGACAATAGAGGGATGCGTTAAAAAAGAGACAACAGCAACCAACACATGTGCTTAGGACATCAAAAATCACAAAATATATATTTTACAATACTTACAAGAAATTAATATTTATAATTTTATCATTTTAAACCAGTTTTCTAAGGTTTTGCGTTATTTTGATGGCACGTTGTTTACATACATACAATGAGAACTACAGATGTTCCACTCCATAACGGCTGAACGGATTAGGATGACATTCGGTGTTGAGGTAGCTCATAGTATAGATTAACCGTTTTCCCTATAAAAAACGATTCCTTTAAAATAGCGGGTGACATCGCGTGGCGCAGATTGTATGGTCAAAAATTATCAATACATGTATAAGCACCTCGTACAAACTTAAATTACGTATTAACACGTCAAATGAGCCGTTTGCAATCTTGTTTTCATAATTTGATTTCTCGCTTTAATTTCATGTTTACCATACAAATTACATTACGATATCTGCCCTCAAGCATTTTACATTCATGGTTATGCTGTCTGACATCGGAGCAAGATCTCTGGCATTGACCGTTAGCGAAAGCTTGAAAATACTAGTTTTCGATGACCACCGCTACTTACTAGTTAGTCAACTTGAGTTAAGTCTAGATTTCGCAAGTTATTATAAGTGACACTACGCTTGGCAAAGCTTATCATGCCAACTAGATTTATAATAGGTAACTTTGCGTTTTATAAGTCATAAATATGAATATAAATAATAGTGTACTTGACATAAATCGAGCGGTACAACTAAAGTCCATCGCCCACTATAGACATCAGGCGACGGCAGCGTTGCGGCAAAAAAAGGCGTCCGCGGAAAGGTAACTCTTCAGACTCATCAAAGTTTTAGTAGGTTCCAAATTATTACGTTGCGCTTCCGCACCGCATCGCAACTCTAGTAAATTGCGACGAATATAAAAACTCTTTTCAGTTCATTGTAAAAAAAGTTTATAATTGCAAACATAAACTCTTTTCGCTTTACAAAAAAAAAATACAATTCTAATATTTTTTTTTTTTTATTGTTAACTGAAAGGAGTTTATATTTTTACGGTTGCTTTTCCGCTGCAACGCGCCACCTACAATCGGGAAATACTTTTCCTACTTGCTCTATTGGTAGAACAAACAGATAGCAACTACCCAACTCTTAAGTCTAAACAGAACAACAAATAAATAGACAGAGTAATAAATAAACTCTTAAGTCGGCGTTGTGACTTAGAATACCAAACGCGAAGAAAAGACTTCAACGCGCTCGCAATTATTTTTTATGATGTGCATAATATTTTTACGGAAATCTGAAGTGGCTTGTTAAATGTTTTCAACATTAAAAATATTTAATGCTTGGCTTGAAAATGAAACAATATGTATGTAATGTCCATGTTGTCCATATTTAATGGGTTTTTTTTACGTATGGTTTAAAAAAATCACGTGTAAATAAATCCGCGTTTGGCCACGTATTTGTAGTTAAGGGCTCGATACTAATTCCATTCACATCACGTAGGGGGAAGATGAAAAGTCATGTTGAATAAATTTTAACAGAAAATTATCAACCACTTCCCGGAAAAAACACTGTTTTAAACTATCACGGTTGTTCACTAAAGTTATATGATTATTTACGGGATATTTACCGTGGTAAGGTTGTGGAAGGAGCTCCTTCCACAACCTTACCACGGTAAATATCCCGTAAATAATTATATAACTTCCCGGAAAGTTCAACAAACGGGATCGATCTGCTCGTAATTTTCCTTCTTTAGAGAAAGACTTATTTTTTTCAAATATAAGTGCCCCTTGTAATAAAGCCTTTTCAATAAATAAAAAACAATTAAATCGGTTCACGATTGGTTCAGACTACAAAAACCTCCTTTTTTGAAGTCTGTCGGAAATAGATCTCTACCCACGTTTTTAGCTGTGATTTTATTTCACATTTATTTAGGATAAAAAGTAACCGCTTTTCCTACATATATTATGCATTCTCCTTTATGATTTATTTCGTGAAAAGTAAAAAAAAAAAACAGACAAATAAAACTATTATTTCACACAGTCACATACGAGTACCTACATGTTTATAATATTAAATATTATAAACTAAATTTTCTCACGCCATTAAAGCAACAAAAAGCGACCCAACCTTGCCTCACTAACATTGCATTATTTACTTGATCACATAATATTGTAGGATAAAAGCGCTTTTATGACCATATTCTATAATACCTAAAGCTATCGAGATCAGTGGCAAGTGACCTAGTTTGTGCAAACCGCTTGTAAACGTGCGCACGAGTTGATTGCGTGAGGTCGATACGACTGATAACTGACCGAATAAAATCCTACCCCAGTTTTGCCGCTGAGAGAATGCGCCTGATATCTGCAATAACATTGTAAAAACGTGAATGGTGACATTTTGCCGTAGTATATTAGATCCAGCTGCAAACTTACTTTCAAAAATCTAGTAAAAGTAATCAGAAGTTACTGTTTTCATTTTATTTAAGTTTAAATGCTTACGTTGCTTACAGCGAATCCAACGCACACAGCAAGCAACGTTAAAAATATTATTAACTAGTACTTTTGCTCGCGACTTCGTACGCGTTTAATTTCATATAATCTTGCTACCCTTTTTTCCTCCCTTAATCCGGCCCTTGCGCAAAATAACATAGCATATACTTCAATCTGGTCATAGCTAAGCATAATCGTAAAAACTGCATTTTAATCCATCCAGTGGTTTAGGAGATGTGCGTGGACAAACAAACAAACAGACAAAAATTCTAAAAACTGTCTTAACATGTTCAGTTGCCTATTTTAAGACGCCCTGTGGTTCTTTTTTATGTTATATCTCGCAATTACAGATATATATTTTTCTCTACGTTTTTGTTATATGTATAGATAGATAGATACTTTTTTAATCTTCAATCTAGCTAAGATTTTGAAGCAGCGGCTACATAATATCAGAGGTTTTTTTATGTTGCAACTTTTGACGCATGTCTATACTTCCGACATAAATGTCACTATCGCAACGTATTGTGAAACAACTCGGACATAGAATAACCAAGTAGAAAAACCAACGACTCATCTACACTATTGTGATGTTCAAAGCATTGATATAATCCTTGAAGATACGTTACATTGGTTTTGAATCCATAATTACGATATAAGTTGCGGTTACTCTTACGTGGGCGTTTTCCGATAGATAATATAATCTAGGTGTCTTCAAGTCGCGAGTGAATCGTGTTCTTATGGGCAAGTTTGTTCAATCTTAGATCGAAACAATACCTCACATTTGGTGAGTTAGTAGTCAAATTCAAAACATAGGCTAGAAAAAAACTGGGTATTGCTTCACTACAGTAAAAATGCACTAGCAAAAATGATGAAAAGCACTATATGATAACTTAAGCGTTTCCTAGCTAACGGTACCGGGACCTTATAATTCACGTTATAACATAATAGGTCGGGGAAAAAGTCTTTTCGTATTTTGTATGTATAAAGTTGTAGTAAAAATCTCATCGGTTGTACTGTTTGTATCTGGCTGGTTTTGATACCATTAAAAATATGATATTTTAAAAAAGGAATACAAAAAGTAAAAAGCATTTTCCCGCCATTTTTCAATTGTTTTTTTGTTTGATAAAATGAGTGAATCTAACGAACAAATTCGATATATTGTGAAATTTTATTACAAAAAAGGGAAAAATGCGACACAAGCCGCGAATAAAATTTGTGACGTTTATGGACCTAATGCAGTGTCATCAAGAGTAGCACAATGTTAGTTCAAGCGTTTTCAGTCCGGGAATTTTGATGTCAAAGATGCAGCTCGCTCTGGTCGCCCTGTTACGGATAAAGTAGATGCTATTTCTGAAAAAGTGGACCAAGATCGGCATATTAGTAGTTACGACGTAGCTGAAGAACTGGGGATTGACCACAAAACAGTTTTGACCCATTTGAAAAAAACTGGGTATACAAAAAAACTCGATATTTGGGTGCCACACGAGCTCACTGAAAGCAAATGAATCGTGTACTCATTTGCGACTCTCTATTGAAACGTAACGAAACCGAACCCTTTTTGAAAAGATTGATCACTGGTGATGAAAAATGCATCACCTACGACAAGAATGTGCGCAAACGATCATGGTCAAAGGGCAGTGAAGCACCACAGACTGTAGCGAAACCCGGATTAACACGTAATAAGGTGATGCTGTGTGTATGGTGGGATTGGCAGGGCATCGTTCATTATGAGCTTTTACCGCCGGGCAAAACCATCGATTCGGATCTCTACTGCCAACAGCAGATGAGACTCAAACAAGAAATTGAGAAAAAACGGCCGGAATTGATCAACAGAAAGAGTGTGGTCTTTCATCATGATAACGCCAGACCGCACACATCTTTGGCCACTCAGCAAAAATTTAGAGAGCTTGGTTGGGAAGTGTTAATGCATCCACCATATAGCCCTGACCTTGCACCCTCAGATTTCCACCTGTTTCGATCTCTTCAGAATTCTTTGGGTAGTGTTAGATTAACATCAAGAGAGGACTGTCAAAACTACTTGTTGCATTTTTTTGATCAGAAGTCCCAAAAATTCTACAGCAACGGGATCATGTCACTACCTACAAGATGGCAACAAGTTATCGAACAAAATGGCACATATATATTATAATTAAATGTAATTAAACTTGAAAAAAATATGTCTTGAATTTGTTTAAAAAATACGAAGAAACTTTTTCCCCGACCTTATATAAAAAACATATCCTCTAGACCACACTAATTACACAATCGCCTCACATCAGACTAATATTACAAATGTTAAGGTCACTACATCCCTTTGTCTCTGGTCTATTTTGATTTTTTTGTAAATAAACATCTGAACCAATAATAATACAATTAAATCTTAAACAAGAGCAATAGTGAATAGGTATCTTCTAAGTCTGCGTGCTTCATCTTCGACCACATCGTCGCCTACCAACAGGCGAGTTGGTGGTACAACGCGGAATTATTCGCGATAAAAATGGCAGGAATCCCGAAATGGCAGGATAGCTGAAAATACTGCAATAACTGCCGAGGCTCAGCTACTTCTCAATAAACCGTTAAGGGTAACAATAGCCAGCACAAATATCAATTCGAATCTCTTCCATTATTTCACGTCGGAACAACTTCACAAAAGCCAGCAATCGTGACCGATGTCGGAAGCAAAACAAACTTACCTACCTACTGGATTCGGAAGTATTTGAACGTCACGCTTGAAACCGAATGTGTTGTATTACACAAGACCAAACTACAGTAAAAATTTGATAAACCGATTGTTTTGCAATCATTACTACGAAAAGCCTGGTTCAAAGAACGCTAGAATCGACCAAGGACGTGGTTTTGTTTGGTCTTGTATCTAATTGAAAAATAACTACAATCTGAAACGTATTCAGCCTTGAGTACGAATGCGTTAGGCCTTAGTTACAAAACATTGAAACTGTTCTAATCAGAACATAATCTGCATTTGTCGTTCATAATTAAACTTTTAAGTTATTTTCTGAATAATATACATTTCGTCGAGTGTGAATGACCGTTTTCAGCAAACAGCAGTTTTTTTGCGATTTTGGGGTTGGTCCCATTAGTAAAATTGTTCATAACGATGAGTATACCTTTATATGGGTGCAAAATTGGTAGATTTAGATTTACAGATCGAGGTACTAAGTATCTGACTTACTTATATGGGTTCTCTTTTGTATTACATGAGTAACGCGAAAGAACGGATCGAATAGTGGGTATTGGTACTCCCAAGTGGTGGGCACTATGGACCACTTTCGGCTTAGTACACTCTTTCCACGTCACCCAGTACTTACGAAGCAAAAAAATAATTGAACAATACAAGTATTATACTTTTTACTTTTTTAGACGCTACTACGGTGGCATTCCATACAAATTCATAAAGTAATCATGGTCATAGATGCAATTTGTTTTTTTCTATGGTGTTGGTCGGTAGTTTAAGTCCAGATTGTGCTGGCATATGTATAGTATGTAAAGGTTATTTTTTTTCTGAAAAAGATATACAAACAAATATATTATATTAACAAAAATTTTATAACAAAAAATACTTTTGATGCCACCCCCATTCGTTTCGACGTCATGCACGTGGATATGTAAGAGTAGGTCAAGAAATATTTATAGCTCTTGAATCACTCTAACAGAATTTTCATTTAGGTGTGCCATACTATTGCACATTCTTAGATAAAAGAAGCGCTATTTTGACGCACCCAACAATTTGTGAGAATTTATTTCGACAAGTTCACACCCATGATTTTGCTCGCAATCTTATTCCGTAACCAATTTGCCGTTTTGTAACTGATTCTGTTGCGTTTACGCACGCTTCTGATTTTCCACTGAGCGCGCTCGACCTTGGCATAACGCCACCCTGTGGATTACAGCTGAATTTCTTTGTTCTTTTACTGGAAGCCGTTGTCTTGTTCATAGAGTGACCTTTGGCTTTACAAGAAACTAAAAACATTGGTAATTTTAACAACGTGTATTATGATCTTAATAAATTCGGGCGAGTCCAATCAGTGAATCACTGAAAATTTCAGCTCCGAAATCATTTCCCTGTAAAGATAGGATAAGATAACAGCTATTAAATTTGCAAGTTGAAGTGGCAATGGGCAGGCCACATTGCTCGAAGAACCGATAACCGATGGGAAACCGAAACGAGAAAGGTTCTTGAGTGGAGACCACGAATCGGAAGACGCAGTGTTGGCAGGCCTCCCACTAGATGGACCAACGACATTATGAGGGTCGTGGGCATCCAGTCGCTGTCGTTCAGTGTAGAGTTGTCAAGGAAGGCCTATGGTTCAGCATTGGACGTCTTCTAGCTGATGATGATGATCAAGATACCTGATAATTAAAAGACCACAAAAATAAGGATAATAGATACATTACAATAAAACGATTAACTAGGATTTTATTTAACAGGTAGCCTTATCGCTTAGAACGATCTCTATCAGACAATCGTGAACAACAAAAGAACTTATATACTGGGAAATCTTACGAGTACATTGCTGGCTTTCCTTCTGCTGCTTCTAAAACATCAATAAAATAGTGGCTGGATTATAAATACGCCGGTCAGTATTTTCACCTTCGTTGGAACGAAGTGGAAATGCGAACATGCGAGGCCACTATCACTTTCACAGGCAATGCCGCCTTGCACTTAGTTGGAAGTATTGGATATGGATGGATTGAAAGTGACTGTGAGGTAGTAAACTTTACTTACTAATTTAAAGGAAAAAAACAAGGCTGGGCAGTTACTTTTAATTACATTCACTTTACACTTTACAATACTTAATATTTTCATTTCATTTCCTGTGTTTTTACAATATGTTAAACATTCTTTGGTACAAAATTGAAGTAGGTATGTGAACAACTTCAGCCTATTTAAACTACATAACATTTTATCGAATAATGGAACCAATAAAATACTTTTCATCGTGTAGTGAAATAACGAGTCGATTGAGGAAATTCAATCAACTAAATGTAAATTACTAAGTGCAGCTACTTGCGCATTGCTAAACGGACACACTTGATTGCGCCAAATTCAATGTCGCAAGTTAGAATGCAAAATGAGACCTTTGGGCACATACAAGTGTAGCCCTAAAAACTGAATGCAGTAACTCAGTTACAAAATATCATATGACTCACATTCTGTTCATTCAGTTTCAGGTATCGGCCATAGTCTATTGGAATTTGAACAACACAATATTGACTGCATACTCAAAAAATAAAAACCTAAACACCACTTTTCTTAATTTTGATTAATGACATAAAGAAATATGATTTTATTCTATAACTTCCATTGAAGCTATATTAGCTATTAAAAATATAAGAAGTAAATATTTGATCGACATCCAGTTCTGAACTTTATTGAACGTTTTAAATCTCTCTCATAGGGACTTCCCTATGAGAGAGACTTAAAACTTTCAAGTCTTAAAACTTTTCTAGTCTAAACTCGATTTTGTACGAAACAAACAAACAAGACAGCGAGTTAATAAAAATGTATGGCTCACGCGGTTGCCACCTTTATTTATTTCTGGAAAGAAATGGAGAAAAATCTTAGAATATTCTGAGTATATTTGACTGAGAAAAGAGACGTCTCAGAATATAATGGGACAGTTCGGTTTTTTTATGTATGTTTGTTTGACAATAACTTATGACAATAACAAAAATAACATCAAAACGTCTTAAAATTTTGTTGGCAAGTAGTTAATTCCTAATTACAATACATTCATTAAGGTTAGTTTATGAGGAAAATCGGTCTAAATATTACAGAGACAAGGATCACGGGTCACCGTTCGGGGCGATCTATACTAGGTAATTTTAAGTTAAGCCACTGTAAAGTTATTATGTACGTGTGCGTGCTTAGAGCTATGCGAGCATTTTCAATCCTCTAGCCAGGTGTAGTGCTATGAACTAAGTATCCTTACTGTATAATTATGTATAATACTTGTGCCCACAAATACGAGTAGACCACCGCGTGCCCTGAGGCAGGTGACGGAAGTTTCTTTCAAATAGTATCACAGCCCTGTAATTAAATGTACGCAACTGTTGTTGCGCAAATTGCGATTGGATATGATTAATTGTTGTTCCGAAATTAGTAGAGCAAGATCAAACTGTAGCTTGAATTGATTTCGAAATGTTAGTCAAAATATGAAGAACAAATTCAATACGTAATTTTTCATAGTATGTTTTTTTTGTCTTATCACACACAGCTAGGATATCCAGTTCAATTTCTATGTAAATGCATCATAACAATTCTTGGTCTTACTGACGTCAATTAAGTGTACGTAAATTTGCTGACTCATTATTGCACATTTTTTTTTTTTGGCAAATTACTCTTAAACATAGATTAACTTAACTAACGTTTCGAAGTAAAGTTGTTAGTGTCCTTTTTTTTAGAAAAAAACTCCGACTAAGTTAATAAAATTATACACTTTCATTTCTGAATAAAATCTGCATTTTGGAATTTCTCTTAAACACTTGACTTTCACTTAAACGCGACAAACATTTCGAGACAAAAACGCACATTTTCTTCGATAATCTGCGTTCCACAGTACATTTTGACCATTACAAGTTATCTCTGTAATTTGCTACTTTATAGCGTGATAATCTTTTTATTTTTCTCACAATGACTTCCCACGGAAATGTGAGGTATTATGATTAGCTTGCCATATTATTACTGGGGTTATTACTAGAGGGTTGCTTCATCTGACGCTGCAAGCGTAAGTGACTAGTGACTGAAGCTCTGATATGAAAATCACGAACTCCCCTTAAGGTCCTTAGTTAGATTGCAACATACTGCTAAACGTTAGCATTGCTTAGTCTAGTAAATTAACAGAAAATTCATTTTGTGCGTTTGTGCGTTTTATATGTGCCTTTACAAACACCAAGTCTAATCAAACAATCGGTAAATAATATACAATTCTATTAATCCATGGTAAATTTTTGACCTCTTGAGCATTGTCATTGGGATGACCTTACAAAACTAGGCTGATCACTCAAGAAAAAGAATCAGCTTCTAAAACAGCTTTAGCTTACAACTTGATACATTAAAGGGTCAGCCTTCTCATTACCCATGTTTGATGCAACTGACCGCAATGCATTTTATCCAGGGCATCGAACTGAGATGATCGACAGAAGCGCATTATCTGATGCGCCAGTGTTGCAATGCGTGCCTGCATATATCGAGCCGAAATGATGAAACAACGTCATATAAATTATGGATTTGCTTTTTCGGTTTGGTTTTATTAGCCTGTTTTTCCGGTTTGGTGTATGTTTAATGTGATGGTATGCGCCATCCGCAGTCCGAGATAGGTATATAAAATTAGTGCGTTTAAAAACATTAAAATGTTTGACTTCGTGTTGATGCAGCAGTATCGTCAATCATTCTGTTGTGTCATTTTAAAAGTAGGCTCATCGCTTTAGCTTTTATCATCTCGAAGGGCAGGTTTTATTCCTAGCCTAGACAGGATAATTATCAATATAAAAAACCGACTTCATAAAAATGACAGAACTTGCCAAATTGGTCACCCAGTCGAAAATTCTGAGTTTACAATAAGCTTCTATTCTGTCGCATGTGAACTCATCTAATCACGTGTTTCATCATTTATAATAAACACGTGCCCGTCGTATGCTTTTTAATTGAAACAAAATTAAAATTCGACAAATCTATGCAAATATCGAAAACCTGTTTTTTTTTAGTGACCGCTGGAAGAGTCAATATTGAATTGTGCTTTACCACACGGCTCGATGGTTTTTATTATATTTGCAGATACCAAAAATTGCTTGTCATTGATAACATCTGAAGGGTCTTTAACTAAAAATGATCCATACTAACATTATAAAGAGGAAGGATCTGTATTTTTGGATGTTTGTAACGAAATAATTCAAAAACTACTGAACCGATTTAAAAAATTCCTTCACTGTTGGGTACCTAAACTATCCCCGGGTGACATAGGCTATATTATATTTTGTAGCAAGGCCGAAAACAGAGCTTACACCCGTGCGAAGCCGGGGCGGGCAGCTAGTATCAAACAATTTACTATCACAAATTTTAATTTCAATTTCTATCCTTCACTTTTAATTCTAAAAATTGATACATGTCGTTACAAAGTTAATATCATTTGCTTTATTATGACCTCATTAAAGAATTAGTTTCCAATCATCAAAGGTGAAGAATGAATCCCTTGCATTGTCATCAAAGGTAACGCCTATTGTATTAACACAAAAAGCCTCATTATCCATCATTGCCAAGTCATTTCATTCATCATTTAATGAAAGAAACATTGTAATGAAGGGCATCAAGCACAGATTGCTGACAGCAAGCTAGTTTGCGTACTACGCCCACTAAACAATCTATATGGCAAAAACAAACACCATTACGAGACTTCTATCAAAGCATCGTTAGGCTAACCTACTGTTTGTGCATGTCATCTTCCATGTGGCCTATTTATAATTTAGCTATCAGAATGACAAGTTGAATCGATTTGTCAGGGCCTCAATAGTAATCGATCATTTTAATCGATGAAGTTCTCTGAACTTGGTAATAAACATTTTGTTGCATCATCGGCGTTTGTTGATGTTCGTAAGTCTTTAAATAAATATACCATAAAATAAAGTTAAATTTAAAACATTAGTAAACAATTTGGACTGTTTGTATCTAATTTGTTGTTTTTTTAGGATAATTTAAGGCGAGATTAAAACAGTAGTAATTGCATATAAATTATTAAAATAATTACAAAAAAACCCTTGTTAAATTATATTTGTGGCGTTAAGAACACAGTACTGAAACTACAACTAATATTTTTGATCGCAGTGTAGGAAACACTACATAAAAAGTCACAAATATCATTTTCGTGCAATGAAAATAGGTATACAACAAACACTATTGAGTCAAAGGGTCAATCATTGGACATAGTATGTCCAATGCCATTTGACCTTTTGACTCAACTGTCCAGCAAAAAATTACAACATAACAATTGATGGAGTAACAATCGATGATGTAAATTAAGTTGTTCTCTGATAAATCGATCACTGGTACAATTCGATTGCTATGACGAAGCGCTGTTGTTATTTAATCATTTTGGTGCAACGATTTTTTTAACGACAACGTCAGTTAGTTGTTACAAAATCTATGGTAGAGTCTATAGGGGCGATTCTCTCTACAGTACAAGCGCTTAGACATGAATATGGATAATTTTTTTAAAAAAATACAAATAATATTGAAAAAAAGAAACTAAAATTCAAATCGAAAAAAGATAATAAAATAATTTAAAAAAAAAAATGAAAGTCTGGAAAAATGTTTGTACTGACGTGGAGAATTAAGATATGAATCACCTTAGGTATCTGGAAAGAGAGGTCATGGCAGATCTCCTACACACTTGGCGGACCTCATTAAGACTGCAACTAAGTCTTTTATAACAGTGTCCTCCGTAATGCGACGAACCGAGTAAATGAAGAAGCATTGCAAGATCAGTGATCAAGACAGACAACGTTGAAGACACAAAATATAATACCTACGGCCACTATAAAGAAGAAAAAAATTACGCGGTACTGTTTATGTAGGGTTTGCACTACTGACCAATAGTAACTGATCAATAAAGCATAAAAAAAACTTGGTAGTGCTTGAATGAGGGTTAAAAAAAAAAAGTAAACAAGTTATATTTGTTACGCGTTTATGTTTTGTTGACTCCGCATTCCCCTAATCATAGGCATTATTATTTTTACATGTGTGGGTTTTTATGCCATAGGTGGCAATCAAGCAGACGAGCTGCCTGATGGAGTCACCGTCCCTCCTTTACTTTTGAGACACCCCATACATCAAGCAGACGAGCTGCCTGATGGATATGCAGTCACCGTCCTTTACTTTTGAAACACCCCATACTTCAAATCGCAGTTTTCCTCGTAATATTTCAGTGCTTTCTTATATTCTCGAGACATAAAGTTCATTTCCATGTAACAAGCTATCTCAACAGTTCTAGTACCTACCCATCTCATTTGCCTGGTTATATTGCAACAGTAATTGATCGTTTATTGAAGTGCAATGTCAGTGGAAACATCTATAATTGGACAAGACCTAACGCAATACGTTGTAAGCAGATGTCAGATCAATGCATATTATTCGGTTGGTTTGTTATCAATGTATTGTTGGTAATTTGCAGTGGGTTTTATTGACAAGGTCACTATTGCAATCTTGTCTGCGCTTCGCAGATCTGCGAAGATATTTGGAGGTGTTAGTAAAATATAAGAAATTTTATCATAACAACACTCGAAGCTCTCTAATTTTCAATATTAATTTGTAGGCCAATTTGTTATTGTAACTATTACCTGTTTATTGTTGACAAACCAAAGCTGATAGCCTGAGTTACGGCAAAGAATACTATGAGACGGTGTGATCGAAGATGGTAAACACACTTGAAATGGGAACTGGCTCTCAAGTGAGGCTCTGTCACGTTTTAATAATTTTGAAATAGGTTGTAGTACAGTATGTAAAAACGTAACCGATTCATTCGTAAACGAGGAAAAAAAACTAAAATAAGGCGAAGGAATGTAAAAGAATATACAAAAATTTGATCAAATAGAATTTTGTAGTTTACCTTTTCATTCGTATGGATGTAATTATAGGGATACGCAGAAAGGGTTTACTAAGCCGAAAGGAGTCCACAATACTCATAATTATGAACAACGTGTACTATGGGACTAACAATAAAATCACGGAAAAAATCTGCTGTTCCATAGAAAACCGTTATTCAGACTCGACAAAATGTATGGAGCAGGTGTATTTTTTAAATGACTTCCAAAAAGGAGTTTCGACTGTTTAATTTTTTATGTTTGTTACCTCAGAACTTTCGACTGGGTGAATCGATTTTGAAGATTCTTTTTTAATTTGAAAGTTGAAGCTTCCCGTGTGATCCCATTTCAATTTGGTCGAGTTCAACATTTTTATGAAGTCGATTTTTATATTGATAATTATTTACAATTGCAGTATGTATTGGTTGATCATGATGATGACGGACCCCTTTTTACTTAGTACAGTCTTTCCACGTAAGTCCGTACATATAAAGGCGTACCTAAATATCTGAGACAGACATGGTTTTGGCCACTCGCTATCTGCCCCATTACATCTATGCATTCCCATCATGATCACTTCTAGCCCTTGTTCGACATAGCTTCGAGTCGTGAGCACGAACTATTCACGATTAAGTAACACTAGTGACATGTTGC
Organism: Agriopis leucophaearia; assembly: GCA_949125355.1. Taxonomy (NCBI): domain Eukaryota; kingdom Metazoa; phylum Arthropoda; class Insecta; order Lepidoptera; family Geometridae; genus Agriopis; species Agriopis leucophaearia. Next base: position 4,703,537 of record OX421262.1, read on the forward strand.
GACACCAGCACAAGGCCGAGGCTGCTGCCAGCTGAGGCCGTCTGCTCATCTGTATGCTGGTGCTTTTTAGGGTTACAATGGCCTGATGGATAAAAGACAAAATTAGCTAATTGAAGAGCAACCAGTGGGGTGGGTTACCTAAAGGTTGAATGCCGTTTAGACTTTAACGGTTTAAGGTTGGGTAGGTGGTTCAAGTTATGAACTCGTCCCACCTATACCTTACTGCTGCATAAAACAAGAGCAAACAAAATTAATGTATTGTAAAGAGCGGGTTTTTTCGTGATTTTAACGCTGGGCCAATAGTAAAAGCTATTCATAATTATGACTTCTGATCCACTTTTGTTTTAGTTCCAATGCTCTGTATGTGTATGGAATGAACTCGGTGTCATAAAGTGCAGTTGGATACGAAATTTTTGTGCTCTTTGGAAAGTTCTACAAAAAATGCGATCACAACTATTAACCCCTTCTTCTTCTTATATATAAAAGGCGATGTGTGTATGTTTGTACCCTATGGACTCCAAAACAATTGGACCGATTTTGACAGGACTTTTACTGACAGGTAGCTAATGTTATAAGAAGTAATCCACGCGGGTAACCGTGGGCGCACCTAGATTCATTTGAAAATGTAGCCAAGTTTTCAGTACAAGCTCTAAGCCTTATTAAATTCTTCTACAGCTCCTAAGTAGAGCAATCATATAAATTAGTTTAAAAAGTAGTCAAAGCAATTCAGTTACATTATTTTTTGTTGGACATAGAAAAGGTATGTTAGTTAAAACTGCCACATTAAAGTATGTATAAAGTATGTATAGTAAGTATATATATATTATATGTACGACGTACTATGTAATTGTCTCCTAAAATGGCTAGATAACTATTATCGTTAATCTGAAGATCGATTATATCTCAATAATCGATTAACGTAATTTTACACTCCTCGGAGGTGCTTCCAATTATAAAGTAGCATGTCCAATCCCATCTAAAGGTCGTTTTACATCCGTCAAGCGGTCTTGCTCTTGATGCAACAGACGGTCCAGTCCAACCTTTGATTGCGCCGATGATGCACCGGACCGAGTGAAAGTAGCGATTACTGCAATCGAGTTATTAGGTGGACTGATGTAATGATCACTTCTTGCGTTTTTTATCGATTGTATCGATTGTTATTCGATAATAATGATTCAATAACTATGCGAGAGAAGTACTGGCCGATATGAAACGGATGTTTTATGTTTATTTTATGTTTTGTATATGCGGCTTTCTTTGTTTTGTTTTTTTTGTTGTGATGTTTATAGTGTTGACATTTTGGTAACGAGGTTTTTATTAATTTATTCTTTATTTACAATAATATACATTTGTAAATGGTACATATCCTCATTTTTATGATTGGTGACTTTGACCACTTACCTACTTTGTAGAATATAGTAGATAAAACTACCGTGCTAATAGCTATGGTTTGGTTTCTGCAAAAGGCCTTACCTGAAAAGAAAAAAATAAGGTGAGTATTACGCAAAACGTAAAAGCTGGCTTCACAGACAAGACATACACGTTATTCAATTAAAGAATTGCCCAATAACATTACCAGATACATCATCAATCATGACTCATTAACTTTCTCAGAATAATACAACCTCATATCAGACAAACCTGATTTGTCTGATCTGAGAAAACAACAGTGCAAAATATCCAAGACATACTCAAAATTCATTATTCAAAATATTTGTGTCACAAAAACGATGAAAGATAACCTTCGTACACAACAAATTATCAACCATGTTTACGGTAAAAGAAGATTATATCTACACTAGTATTACCTGTGGGTTTTCCCGCATAATGGACTAAACATAGTCAATGCTACTCAGGGATAGTGTAGCCTTCTATCAATAAAATAAAAGAATCCAAGTCGGGCGAGTTGTTCTAGAAATTATCTACTACAAACGTACCAAAAAATTGGCTCTTTTATCAATAGTGTAGATGTAAATGTTAGTTCCTACAGTAAAAATCTACGCGAATCCACACAAACCTTTTCCACCTAGAAGTTTAGAATTGTACGATATAATATCTAGTCCAGTTAAAACGCAGTTAAGATTATTAACCTTACTTTTATCAACATGACTAGGGTAGTAACAGCACAATTGTCTTGATACTATCACTCATGGAAGATAACTTCTGTCGTAACCTACAAAGGCATGTCACCGTACGGACGCCATTCCACGCAGTAGTTTTTCTCAGCGTCTTCGTGACTGGATTCCCAAAGTTGTCTTTAACGGTTTTGTGCAAAACAAATAAGGTAGCTTTAAGATGCCTGCTCGCCCCTGCCCGCAATTTTAACAGTTATACCTACACAAAAAAGCAAAAATGTGTGGTTACAATGTATTATTGAACAGTCAATGGGCTGAAATGTAGGTGAAATTCTATTAATATACCAGCACAAAAACAAAACGGTAAGTCAGTAAAACCAAATCTAAAACATACATTTTAGTAAATCTGACAGCTTTCTGTAACATATCTTTGGAAGACAATTAATATTATACAGGGCTACATAAAACGCCTAACGCTACGCTGAAAGGAGGTCATTGTAAACTTAATTATATCTACACAACTTTGATTAAGAGACCAAACCTGAAATCACGAAAAAAAACTCTAATTTACACTTAAGGAATTTTTTGGAACAACTGATAATTTTTCTCATTTTTAGTGTTGCCCCCATAGAATAATTTGTTTATAATGAAGAGTAGAATGGCATCCTTTCGGTTCAGTATCACCGTTCCGTGTAACCCTATATAGAATGAGATGAAACAAAATTTTGTCTATAAGTAATTCTTGCATTAGTTTACCATGGCTTCCCATGTATGTCGCGGCCTCGCGTACCTGACATTTCTGCTTCTATTGACATCTCCTTGCAGAGAGTTTTTCTTATAAAATTCAAAGAATTTATTCTACACAATCAGTCAGTTCTACCCCGTCAGTACAAGAGTCGCAAGCGACATGGTGGACGGATCTGCAGATGTCATTGAGATAGCAGTTACAATGCTCCTGCGGCCAACAATAGGATACTCACGCATTGTACTGTCTAAAGAATACCCTAGGAAGCCATCACGACCTTGGGCATGTGAATAGCCACAAACTTGATAGATGTTCCATTGTTGCAGTAAGGGTAGAAACGTCAAAATTGATTCTCAAGCCATATAAGTAGCTTGAATCGTGCCAGACGCGCTACTTGTAGCTTTGTTAAAGAGACTTTTCAATATGCCGCTTGTAAGTAACCTTGTTAAAGCTTCAAATATTAGAAACTAGTGTGGAAAATTGGTCGCCATATTTGAAGTGAATGTTACAGTGAAAAATAGATCCTGAATCGGTTGTCTAGTATTAAGATAAATTGATGTCATAGTATATTAAGGCTCAATTTGGGCAGCGTTTAGTCCATACAAACTTATTCTCCTGTTTCCTCCCTGGATAATACCGCTAGAGCCATATTTTTTTTTTTATAAAATTTATCTCCTTTATGGCCAGGCTTGTGTCATTTATTTTTTCTCGTAAGTTAAGTACTATAAGAAATATGAGCCTTTAAAAATCCCAAAAAATATCAAATTTTTACCTCCGTGTTCAGACGTCTCTCAAACAAAATTTATGAGTTTGTAAAACAAAAATAAATGACAGAAGCCGAGAGCAAACCTTTTTAAACAATTAATTGAAAAAAATAATGAAATCGGCCTATTTTTGAATGAGGAAACAGAAGAATCCGAGACGATAATTTTGTCTACTTTTCGTAGGTATAAATCGATCCGAGCTGCAGTTGTCCTTATTGCGCTCTGCGGGCAGAGGCACGAGGTCAGGGGAGGGTCGGTCTAATACGTATACAGTTAGAGAAGAGACATGTAGTCGATAATTGTATCGACACATTAGTGCTGTCCATCGATATCGATATGTAACGGTTCTCGTCTTTAGTTAGTGTTTTGTGCGTGAAGTGAATTTAGCACATTACTGCAACGGTCGGCAAGTTATGATTTGGACAAAATTGTTGACGCACAACATGATTTATTTTTACTATGGAAACTGACGTGGTTTTCGCACATAACACATTTAAGTACGAAAAGAAAGAATTTAAAAAAATATTGTAACTTGTGTATCAGGAATATCAGGATCGTAACAAGTGGAAAAATTTATAAATAAATAATTCTCTTAATATTAGTTAATTTTGTTGAACTATTTTTTCAAAATTTTATTCAAATACATTAGGTTATTACGTTGCTAAGTGATTAGATTATAGCTTATCATCATCAGTCAGAAGACGTCCACTGCTGAACATGGGCCTCCCCCTTTAACCTCTATACTGATAGTGATCGACATCCTGTCATCTGCATCCACTGGATGCCCGCGACTCTCACAATGTCGTCGGTTCATCTAGTGGGAGGCCTACCTACGCTGCGTCTTCCGGTTCGTGGTCTCCACTCAAGGACCTTTCTTCCCCATCGGTTATCGGTACTTCGAGCGATGTGGCCTGCCCAATTGCCACTTCAACTTGCAAATTTGAATATCTATGTCGATGACTCTGGCTCTTTGGCGGATATTCACGTTTCGGATTTTATCGCGCAAAGAAACTTCGAGCATAGCTCTCTCCATTGCCCATTGTGTGACTCTGAGTATTTCCAAAAGGCCAACAGTTAAGGACCACGTCTCAGTACCATATGTTATCACTCGCAAAACATACTGGTCAAAGACCCTTGTCTTTAAGCACTGTAGTATCTTGGACGAGATGTCACGCAATTTCCCAAACGCTGCCCATCCGAGTTGGATTCTTCGGGCGACCTCTTTGCCCAAGTTGGACCAAGAATGATGGTACTGATCGTTTTTGGTTGGACTGACCTAAATGAACAATCTGTCCAAGAGAGGTGTAATGGTCAACAACTTCAAGAGTATCGTTCCCAACGATTACCGGCACGGGTACAACATGGACATTGGACATGATTTTTGTCTTGTCTATGTTTATTTTAAGACCCACCTGTTGAGAAAGGCTACTGAGATCGCTGAGCATCGCATTGAGGTCCTCCAGCGACTCTGCCATGATGACTATATCATCGGCAAAACGAAAATGAGTGATTTATTCACCATTGATGTTGATGCCGAATCCATTCCAGTCCAAGAGCTTGAAAACGTCCTTCACTGCGTTCGTGAACAGTTTCGGAGAAATAACATCTCTCTGTCTCACGGCTTTCTGCAATAGGATTGGTTCCGTGCTCTCGTCCTGTAATCGGATCGACATGTTGGCGTTTCTATACAAACACTTCAGCACTTCGATATACTTATAGTCGATATGACAACGCTGGAGGGACTGCAATACTGCCCAGGTCTCGATTGAATCCAAGGTTTTTTCATAGTCTACAAACGCTAGACATAATGGCCGATTATACTCCGCAGTCTTCTGTATAATCTGGTGGAGCGTGTGTATGTGGTCTGTGGTGCTTCTGCCTTTACAGAAACCGGCTTGTTCGGGAGGCTGGAAGTAATCAAACCTGCTTTCGAGACGGTTCGTAATGACTCTGGAGAACAACTTGTACACATGGCTCAGGAGTGAGATGGGTTTATAATTATTCAATAAGGTGTTATCACCTTTTTTGAAGGAGAGCACTACCACCCTACTAGTCCATGCTTCATGCGTAGTACCTTCGAGTATGACGGAATTAAATAACTTCTGGAGGACTAAAAGTACCGGTTTTCCATCCGCTCTCAGTAGTTCTGTCGTTATTCTGTCATCACCCGGCGATCTTGTTGTTCTTAAGCTTTTCAGAGCCATTCTTATCTCGTACAAGCTGATGTCTAGGATGTCCTCAGTGTAGTGTTGGGTCAGTTTAGCTCTCTTGTCCAGAGCTGTACCGATAATTAGGCTGTCGCGTCAATGTGTACAACTGTCCGTAAAACCTCTCGAGTTCTCTCAGAATCTTCGGCTTTGATGAAATGATACTACCATCCTCGATCTTCAGCTTCATCACTTGGCTCTTCCCAATAGACGAATTCTTTGCGAACACTATCCAGCCCTGGTTCCACTCGATTGCGTCCCTAATACATCTTTTATTATAGGAACGCAGATCGTGTCGCACCGATTTTGAGATTCGTCTGTTAAGTTGGCCATATTGCGACATATCAGCTGATGTTTGCAGTCTCATCTCAGTCAGGTCTTTCATTAGCTTAATGGTTTCATCTGAGAGCTTCTGAGGTCTTTTCCGGCGTGGGGTCTTAAAGAACTTGGACCACACTGCTTGGACAGTTTCCACCAGCCCATTGTTTAGTACGAACAGTTCCGCTTTCGGCTCTGGAAGCGATTATGCAATTCGAGTTGGAAGTCTTTGGAGTTTTGGATTTGAGTATGACCAGAATGGAGCGTGGACTTCACCAGACGCGACCTCTCAAGCTTGTTGATATTCAATGTGCCTCTGACAAAACGGTGATCGCTACCGGTTTTCACCTTGCTAATCACGGAGACATTGAATATTCGCTTCTTGGTCGTCATGATGAAGTTGATCTCATTTTTGGTCGAACCATCGGGGCTCATCCACGTCTACTTCCTGCATGGTCACTTCTGAAAGAAGGAGTTCATCAAATAGAGTTCCTCCTTCTCCATGAAGTCAACCAGCCACTGGCCCCTCGAATTCCGCTGTCCATACCCATATGACCCGACTCTTAACTCATCAACATTCCGCGTTCCATCTTTGCGTTGAAGTCACCCATAACAACGGTGAAGTATGTTACGGAGGTATCTATGGTCTCGGATATCTCCTCAAGTCCTCATACAACACCTCTACTTTAGATTATTAGATTATAGTTAAAGTTATCACAGGAATTGTACATGGTAATCCTTTCCGTAACTATCATCACATTATAGACCAGCACCCTCACAGGAAGTTTTCAAGCGTCGTGTGAAACTGTACTATTTCTTGGAGTAGCTACTGTATCGTTATTATCTCGCTTTAAGTTTATAAGTATGTATGAATTTAATATTTTTATTTATGTATGTATATTATTTTAACTAAAAACTTGGTTATTTGAATTTTTCACATAAATTTTGAGGTTATGTGAGAAAATTATTGGGACCAAAGTTGTAGATATTTTTATTACCTACAACTTTGCCATTAAACTTTTCAAAAACTATATTGCAAAACTATAAATCCATAGGATTTATAGTTTTGCTGGAAATCGAGTTGAACCATTTTTTACCCTTAAACCCACCAACTTCCCGAACTCAGATCGCCCGTAATTTATTTTTCCTTTCATTTTTATCATAATAATGGGTTTCATACTACTGTGATTTTTTTTTGGTTTCGAAAATTATCGACCCTGGTCTATTTGGCGTAGTCGGTAAGTAAAATATGAGCAGATCGCAAAATAACAAAAATCACTCGACATTCGGCAAACGCCGATATCAACTAGCCGAGTAGACTGCGAGGCGAAATGAATTTGTAGGCAACTAGGCATTCAGTGCGGGAGCACGGGCGGGCACGCACACACGCACAGTCTGTTCGTCACGCACACGTATATAGCTCGCTCGTCAGGGCGCAGCGAGACAGCAATAGAGTTGCTAAATACCTATTCATCAAATTTCTTGGCCATGGTATATCGGCTTAATGATACATAGATATATAACGAGACTATAGAGTGTGGGATGAGAAGTCCGACAACAGTAGGCGGACAAGTGCACGTTAAAAGAACGTATTATTCAATCATAGATAACTTTTTACATCAGTCTTTGTCAGTAATCATTAAATCGTAACGTCAACATTTTAATAACAACCCGTAATAAAAACAAAAAAAAACGTTTATTCGGTATAGGTTTGCGTTAGTCCACATCACAGAAAAGAGAAGTAAATAGAACGGATATGAGAAGGAAACTTTGTCGCCACGTATTGTGACAGATATAAGATTGAACATTCTTATTTATGTCAACGCTTGAACTACGCGTCACAGTTGCTGTGGGTTTATATGGGTGCAAGGGGCTACAACAAATTTCTTACAAAACTACCTTAAAAGCCGTTCTAATTAAAAAAACAAAAAAAAGACGTGTGGCACTCGGGGACTGCCGCGTTAAAGCTATTGCATAGCATTTTTTATCAACTTATGCAATTATAATTATTTATATACTTGTAACAAATAAAATTATGTAGGTTTTACAACTCTATGTATGTCGTTCTTTTATCAAACATATTTACAACTCCATCTAGCGGTGAGAGGTCGGAGTGGAGGTCGTCAAGTTATTTTCATTACGGAATTTCTGGATTCGGCCTCCACGCTCAAGGCCCGCGATAGAAGCTATGCAATAGCTCAAAATTGTTTCTGTTGTCCACATCATTTAAAGAGGGATAGGTATTCGAGTGACCAATTTTTTATTTTATAAATTAGGCTTGCATTCGACCGCCAGCTCGCCTGCGATGTTGCGTTCTACGATTGAGCACGCTTGCCTTGAAAACCAACTCGCGACACGCAATTCAAGTCGCAATTGAATAGATTGACGCGATTCTTCTAGACAAGCGTACTTCATTGAAGATCATTGTAGCGATCAAACGCAAGCCTTTTTACAAAAAAAATAAGACGTATACTAAAATGGTGCACGATTGCTATCTATGTTAATCCACCTGTTTGCTCTAGATTGCAGACTATAATTATTGCACTTTTTGGTGAACACAGACTAATTTCAATAGATTAATGTTAGTAGTGCCCTTACTGCAAACACATGAGGGAATGTTGCAATTGTATGTAAAGCATCGTCAAAATTAATTGATGTTGCAACGAGAAAAATAGTCTGTAAACTTGGAAGAGGAACTGCCAGTTTCCGTTCTTTTTATAGAGACAATAGCTCGTTAGTGCGTTGTATAATCCACAGATGTCTTTCGGTTGGCAAACACTAAAAAATGCAATTTATCTTGTGATTTAACACGCTGGCTGCAGAGCGGTTGAATAACGCCGACTTTTGTTTCCTCTAGATCAATTTGCTTATTGACTTGATTGAGCCATTTCTTATCAATTGACTCAATTATATTACTGTTTCGTTATGGATTGCAAAATACTTCGTTCGTGTCATATTTCTGAGAAATGTAGCTTGCAATATTAATGTTCTTGCCCTAATATTTTCCAAGGTAATTCATATTTTACATTGCAGTGTTCAGTCGTGACCTCTGCGACAACTTTCGAAATTTAGATCAAGAATAGAATTGAATGTACTGCAAAAAGTGCCATGTCAAATTGTATTTGAAAAGATTGGCATCAATACAGCCGAGACGAAATACAAACCTGAAAAATAACACTATCATGAATAAGCAAAGGTACAAGTAACTCTGTTATGTATTCTGTTTCCTTTTACAACTAAATGGCTGAACTGATTTTGATGAAACTTGTTGCTAGAATGTCGTATTATATTTATCATAAAAACTAGCCAAGGATACGTTTTATGCAGTAAAAATAAATAAACATGCCAAGTGCGAGTTGGGCTCGCGTACTTAGGTTTCCGGTCTCAAAATACAATAATAATTATGAATAAAAAAAAACACGTTTGTTGTATGGGTGCCGCCTTTTTTTTTTTTTTTTTTTGTATTTGTTGTTATAGTGGCAACAGAAATACATCATCTGTGAAAATTCCAACTGTGTATTACGAGCGAGTATTGAGAATAGAAGAGGGAAGATGTTTGGCCACCTTGTACGACATGACAAATTAATGAAAACCATCATAGAGGGAAAGGTAGAAGGAAAGGGAGGACCGGGAAGACCAAGATTATTCGTAGACCAAATAAAAGAGAAGACAAATGTCATGTCGTACAGGGAGGTGAAAACACTGACAGAAGACCTTCAAGCCTGGATATTACTCCACCGACAAGAGCTACGCTCTTAAATGTTGAATGAAACTATCACGGTTCATGAGATACAGCATGGTGACAACCAGATGGACAGCGGAGTCTTAGTAATAGGGTCCCGTTATACCCTTTGGGTACGCAACCCTAAAAATACTATAAAAATTGACTACGCATAATTTAATTTCTTTAAAAATTAATTTTATAATTTAATTTAATTAAATTAATAATTAATTTACAAACTTTGGATATTATGATTTGAAATAAATTTTAAGATATACATGTACAAATTAGGTATAAAATACAACTAAACCTTTTAAATTACAAACAAAAAAAAAAACTCACCAATGAAGCTTCTGGCTTCAGTGGCCTAATTATTTACAAACATTTATATATTTAAAACGAATTTGTCAAAAATGTAATCAACTGACCTGTAGCTTTGCTACGAATAAATATTTCATTTCATTTACTAGAAATTTTCAAGTAAAACCACAGGCTAAGCCAGTTTTATAAATAAAGTGCCAGATACCGAGTTATCAAGATTAATTTTATTCACAAAAAAAGAGTCATAATAACATACTTTTGTTTATGTTTGTGTGTTGGCATAATGTAGTCACGAAAATCATAATGGCTGATTTCGCAACCAACAAGCGTGAGACAAAATGAAAACCGTGAGAACTCATGAGAACTTTTCTTTATATTTAAAATGTAACATGATATTTATTAATCACAACCAGTTTTTATAGCAAACAAATTAAAAATAATTATCAATATAAAAAACTGACCTCATAAAAATGTCAGAACTGGACCAAATTGAAATTGGACGACGTTTTTTTTTATTGTAAAATAGGCTTGCGCTTGGCCGCCAACTCGCCTGATGTTAAGCGATGATTTGGCCTACGATGGATCACGCTTGCTTAGACGAGCTTTCAAATAAAAAAATAATTATCAAAATCGGTTCACCCAGTCGAAAGTTCTGAGACAACAACAAAAAAAACTATCGAATTGGTAACCTCCTTTTTTGGAAGTCGGTTAAATATCCAATACTACAATGAGTGCATTAAACAAGCCACTTAGCTGACACGTTTATAAATCAGGCTGTTATTTAAGAGCTAACTATTCATCATCATCAGCCATAAGACGTCCACTGCTGAACATAGGCCTGCCATCTGCATCCACTGGATGCCCGCGACTCTCACGATGTCGTCGGTCCATCTAGTGGGAGGCCTACCTACGCTGCATCTTCCGGTTCGTGGTCTCCACTCAAGAACCTTTCTACCCCATCGGTTATCGGTTCCTCGAGCGACGTGGCCTGCCCTTTGCCACTTCAACTTGCAAATTTTAATAGCTATGTCGATGACTCTGGTTCTTTGTCGAATATCCAAGTTTCGAATTCTATCGCGCAAAGAAACAAGAAAGAGCTAGATATTACTTATATCGAATGAAAATAGAACATTGTTCAATTTTCTGTATTGATTTTAATCAAAGAGATATCATTTACAATGTCACCGTTTCATTTCCTGGTAATTAAAGTGAAAAAATGGCCCGCTAGTGCATTAATTATTACTAATGCAGTGCACTAGTTGTGTAGTAAAATTGTACATGTATTTTATATGGAGTAAATTATTTTCAAAACTCGATTTAAAAGTCTTTTAACTAATACTTAAGTGACTAAAATTAAAACAGTAGGTACTATGGCGAAATTACAGGGCACACAGAGATTTGACGTCTTATATCTCGGGGTGACGAGCGCAGTGCATTGCCATCCAAGGTTTTGAACTGTTGAAGTTCAAAATTCTAAGTGGCATTGAGCTGTTCTGGGCAAGCGTGAAGAGTCATCAGGCGAGCGGCTTCGCTTGTCTCGTCACTCAATATCATAAAAAATAATGTAGGACAATCACTTCCATTTATGAATTTTCTCATACCTAAACTTAAAAAGAACAATAAAAACACAACCCACATCTTTTTGTTTTTAGTTCCGACCTGATGTAAAAAAGGCAGGTAAACGAACTTAAATGTAGCACATTTTACATAAGCAGAAGATTTAGTACATCAATAAAATGTCATAACATCCGAGCCAAGTTCAATGCCGCTGGGCGAGTGTCCCCGCAAGGTGAAAGTGCGCGGCCTTCTGACGCAACTGTTATCTAATGTTAGGAGATCGCGCTGAACTTGGTCGTGACCTGTGCTTCTGGATGAGATAGATTCTGTTTCTGATATGATTAAGCTCGAGATATTTCTTAGTCATCGCAAATGCGTTTGAACAAGCAATTTTGATGATCTGATGATGAACACTTTATGGCCAATAATAGAGCACATAGAAACATAATTATATGTGCGAACCTTTTTTTATTAATTAAGCCACAGAAAAGAGAAGTAAATGGAACGGAAATGAGAAGGAAACTCTGTCGCTAGGTATTGTGATAGATATTATATGATTGAATATTCTTATTTATGTCAACGCGTCGAACTCCGCGTCACAGTTGCTATGGGTTTATATGGGTGCAAGTGGCTGCAACAAATTTCTTACAAAAATGCGTTGACAACCGTTCTAAATAAATTTCTTTTCTGTGAATTAAACACATTTAATGGATTTTGTCGTGTGTATTTTACATTATTTTGATTTCTGACATTTCGAACACTCAAATCAAAACATTCCATTAGTACGCAGTAGTCGATTATGATGTCAAGAGGTCTTGCAGTTCTGTGTCAGGCTTGACATTTTATTAATTTGATGACTGGATCCCAAGCAGTCTATTACAATTTAGATGGTTTTTTTTTATTTCAATAGGCTCGCGTAGAATCCTTGGCCTTGGTATACACTTATTCTCCTTGGTGAGGTTTTGAGGATTATCAAAACGAATGTATTGGTTAGGGTTGCCAAGGTTATACTCACAAACTGCAGACTTGGTCATGCGTCTATTATTCATGTCAGCTATAAGTTCTTTAATACCGATGCTTCTCTTTGTTTGCTAGATATAGAATAATCCACAGTCACAATGTAGCGTATACACTCCTGCATCTTGTAACACGATATTGGTTTAGTTTTTTTCTCATGTTTTCTTGATTAGTAAACTTAATAATGAAATATCGTTGATCTAATGCTTAAGGATCTCAATAAAAGAGTTACTAAACTTCTGGAACTAATGAAAATACTTATGAGCAGGTTTGGAGCGAGTAGATTGGACATTATCGCAGTATTTTCCGGGTGACTGACTTCTTTACACAAACTTTGCTTAATAAAACAAAACAAAAAAACAGATATTTCGACCAGTATTTCCTGGTAACTCTGGATATTCGTAACGGCAAAAAAAAGATTTTTTTTGAAAAACATTGGGTTTTTTAAATATCTTTGCAAAAAAAACCGTTAACAATGCCCGCTACATACTCCCAAACTTATTTTCACCTATTTTCTTAGTATCTGACAAACTTCCTTTATTTTCTACCGCTCTTACTAACCTTATGATTACAAAAGCCGTCGTTCAGGATTTGTTTAGTATGACTTTGTTGTAAGCCGCAAAAGTCGTGGTTATTCGACAAGCAGGGCTATTATGAATCTTTGATCGGGATCGCGACTTGTCAAAATTATGTAAAAAAAAGCGTTGTCTATTTCCAATTTCCTAGTATGAAATTGGAAATAGGCAAAGCTTTTTTTTTTTTTGCGACATAACCCCTTTCTAGTGTCAAAATTCTGTCAATTCTGACACTGACAGATCCCGATCAAAGTTTCATAATAGCCCCGAAGGTCGCTCTATTTGAGTTAATGACAGTTTGTTGTTACAATCATAGACCAAATTTTTTTTTTTTGCATGGTTACAATACTGTTGTATGTAATTGTATATTATGTTGTTTGGTATATAATGTAATGCTACCGGTAATGGGCAGATTACGGAACCAAAGACATGTTCAGTTTTTGTTTGTCATCTATTCAAATTTTAACTATACAAAAACTGTATTTGTGATAGCTACGTCATTACAAAAATGCGAATGGAATAACCTTTGTATTCCACGTTTGTTTTTGCCACTTTGAAGCTAAAATAATTATCAATATAAAAAACCGACTTCATAGAAATTAAAAAGTCTAAATTAAAAAGGGGCCAGCTTTCAAATAAAAAAAGAATCATTAAAATCGGTTCACCCAGTCGAAAGTTGTGAGATAACAAACATAAAAAAGGCTTTTTTCTGTGATTTCAGTGTGGTCCCATACTAAAAGTTGTTCATAATGATTAATACAATGACCTTCTTTCGGGTTAGTGCAATCTATATACGTAACCCTGTATACAAAGTTTTGCATTTATATTAGTATGACTTGTATCATTAGCGCTATTTGATTGGTACCATCAATTTTAATAACCGTTAAATCAAAAGTTAACTAGGGTCAAGGTTTAACTTTCAAGTTTATGGATGTTTGTGATCATAAACCTTTCGTCATTCAAATCGATTCATATCAGATTGTTGTTCATAAACTTTCGTTCGTTCATAAAGCTATAACTGGAAAAGCAAAAGGCTTTCTAAAGAAAATTGCTTGTTGTAATAAGAGCTTTCCAGAGCCATTTTTCATTAAGTTCCAAAAGATAGTCCTAACTTTGGTACTGATCACACGGAACTTATGCCCCATGAATTTATTATAATAATAATAATATATTATTTTTTTTAAACTTAGCTTATCATTACCTAGTTACATATTTAAATCCTTACTGGTAGGTAGGTTACACTTGTAACACTTTTTGTACGCATTGATTTGTGTAATTTTAATTTAACTAAGTAGGTAGGCAGTTTACGATTGTGTTGTATATCCTTATCTACGACTTACAAGTATTTTTTTTAATATTTTTGTACAAACGTTACGTGTACACTTACCTAGTAGTTTATTTGATCACTTTCAACACTTTCATGGGTGTTATGCTCCATAATTTCACTGAAAACTTTCCTGGTGGGTTACCATAATCTTTAAAACATTCTTATATGGAACTAGTGTTGTTGCCCGCGACTTCGTACGCGTAGATTTTCATATAAACTTTCAACCTTTAATCCGGCCCTTGCGCAAACAAACATAGCCTACTTCAATCAGGTTATAGCTAAGCATATTCGTGAAAACCGCATTTAAATCCGTCCAGTGGTTTAGGAGACGTGCGTAGACAAACAAACAAACAGACAAAAATTCTAAAAACTATCTTAGCTTGTTCAGCTGCTTACTTTATGACGCCCTGTGGTTTTTTTTTAATATCTCGCAATTACAGTTTTTTTTTCTCTACGTTTTTTTTACATGTATAGATAACCTTACATTGACTTTTGTCTTGCTCTCTCATTAGCCGACAGAGCGAGACAAAATTCAATGTAAGGTTTTTTCTGAAATCCGGGATTGAATAACTTCCCCAGAGGCCGTACGGTGATTGCGTAAAGTTGCGCGAGCAATCACCTAAACTGAATCGCTTATAACAGGTAACGGTACGGCCCCAGGTGGATTCTGCAATAGCTACCATAACAACATTCCTTCCCACAAATGCGTAATATCGATATCCTACCAATAATTCAGGATTTTTCCAAATGACAGTCCATTCCACATTGCAATGCTAGTTCACCGTAAGTGAGCGGAGCAGTTCACCTCGTGTAACCACGCCTTATAAGGGCGGGTTACCACGCGGAAACTTGAGCTACTGTAACTCTGGTACGTGAAGATAAATAAAATAGATAAGTAAGTACGTATATTGCAGTAATTCGCATGTTTGAAGGAGGGCATTGCACTTTTAAACCGACTTCAAACAAGGTCCTCAGATGTTCTCAATTCGACTGTTTTTTTTAAACCCCGACATAAAAATAGGGGTGTTATAAGTTTAACTTATAAATATGTGTATCTGTGTGTCTGTTTGTGGCATCGTAGCTCCTAAACGACTGAACTGATTTTGATTAAGTTTTGTTTGTTTGATATGAAAGGTGACTTGTTCAAGGAAAGTGTTCTTATAAGCTATGATTCAATAAAAACTTTTTAGTAGTTTGATGATTATTAGCTCTTCACTCGGGATTTAAAAAATCAATTTATACGTGACTATGTTACGCGATATAATCTCCAATTGTAAACGGAATTAAAAGATTTTTTTTATTGAATAATAGGCTATCTTAGGTGGTCGCATTTAATTTTATACCTCTAAGGGTAGAAAATTAGGGAATCATCATTCCAGCCATAGGATGTCTATTTACTGCTAGACTTAAGCCTCCCCGAGGTCGATCTCCAAAAGGGCTGGTTGGAAGCGGCCTGCATCCAGCGTTTTCCTGCGATATCTTTTAGGTTGGTTGTCAGATGGGTGGACGTCTTTCGCTGCGCTTACCAGTCCGTAGTCTCCTTATGAGAATCTTAATTAGGAAATAAATATCGTTCACTGAACTTCCATAAATTACAAAAATATATAAAATATATTAATTATTTAACCGACAAAACCAATGACAAAAATGCTTTAAATTCTATTAGTGTCTATTACAAACTTTAGGCAGAGTACCAAAGTTTAAAACTCTTAAAATACTTCACTTTTGCTTTAAATGTCAACACAAATATGGTATGCTTGATGGCTGTCAATCGATTTACAAAAGGTCCTAATTAAACAATATACAAGGTAAATATTTGCAACATTTCCAAACAAAAAGTTCTAGATCGTTCCACAAAGCATGAACAATTTGCTGTACACTGCAATCATACCACAGCTCAGCTGGTAATCGCTGGTGAAAGGCAAGGGTTGCTAAGTAGTACGACCTTGAGAGCGAAGGTCGGAAGGCGACCGCTGACTTCGAGCTTCCGCGTGTGGTTAGTGGTCCACATTTTATGTGACCGTACATAAGAAGTAAATACTTGTCGATGGAATAAAATATTTAAATACTTATTTAATACTTCTAATACTTACTTACTTTAAATATTTAAATAATATTTTAATACTTAATACTTGGCAAATGCATAAGACGTGCGACGCCAAAATCCTCTCAAGAGAAAAGAATAAAAAAATCAGCTGTCCTAGATTTCGATCAGCGAAATGGGCGCCTTTTTTACTTCGCCTTCTTTTATTTCAAAGCATACTTCCGTATAGTTCCGCGCAGGCGCCGACAGCTTACCGAATCCAACGGGTTCTTATTTTGTTGTGCTTGACTTCGACCAAAATAAAATGAATGGACGGGCCCTAACCATTGAACTTGATCAGTAAAAACGAGTCAAAATCGTCGGACATATACTTCAACACCTAATTATAAAAATGTACAGTATATTTGTTACAAAAAATAGATATCGGTTTTATTTGTGTATTTACACTTCGGTAAAGCATACGAATTCATAATTTTGACAGATGTTTCGTTATCGCGTATCAATAGACTCGTGTTTCACTTCCTACGGCTAGAGACCGACTGAAACGAAATGAGAGCTGGCGCTCATTTTGTAATCTTCAAAAATGCGCTTCTACTGGGCCCGTCCATTCATTTTATTTTGGTCGAAGGTGCTTGATAGTTTTGTTTATATAAAACTACGCCATCTTTCAAGTCATATGGAACTAATAATAGACCTATGATAAAATTAGGAAGTAACAAAAGTTGAATAATCAAAAGACGTCCACTGCTGAACATAGGCCTCCCCCTTTAACCTCCACACTGAACGACATCCTGTCATCTGCATCCACTGGATGCCCGCGACACTCACAATGTCGTCGGTCCATCTAGTGGGAGGCCTACCTAGGCTGCGTCTTCCGGTTCGCGGTCTCCACTCAAGAACCTTTCTTCCCCAACTTCGGGGTCTTCGGGACGGTCTAATACTGTAAAATTAACTTGCGTGCGGAAGGCAAACAAATCATGCAATTTATGTTTCGGTATAATTATAAATTATTTTATAATAGCTATACTATTAACCTCTACGCACATTACTATTTTGAATCAATTAAACATTTGACTTCCTGAATCATGAATGGTAATAACCACAACCAAAATCATTTATAATTTACTGTACTTTACAAATACGTCGAAATTTAATTATAAAGACTTTTAAAGCAGGCTCAATAAATATTTTATTGGTACAAAATTATTTTAATTTCATGACAACAGAAATAGTAAACCTTTTTTTAAAATTTTAATTACTGTGCATTCATTATCTTAAGACAATATAAAATATTTAAATCAGCAAAAAATATTTCCAATCAAATATCGCTGGTTCAAACTAGGGTTATCTGTATCGGTAAGCTGTGATACCCATTCATTGCCGAGAACAATTAACTCAGACTGAGAGCAGATATTTAATTTGATGATTCAATAATATATCCGGTCGGGAACCGAACTTAGGACCTCCTGATCACAGGCAGAGGCACTACTATTGAGTGTTCAGATCAAACAAACAAGAGAGATATGATAATGTGGCCAGCAGGCCTAGCATGGGCCGTGGAAAAATTGTCTTTCCACCGTTTTTATCCGCGCGTAGACGCGACAGAGTTAGAATATGGATACGTTTGTCGCTTTCTAGCGGGATAAAAACGGCGGAAAGACAATCTGTCCACAGCCCGTGCTAGGCCTGCTGGTGAGTGGGAACTTATCAGGGCTGAATGAGGCTTGATTCGTTAGTCGAATTTACCCTGCATACGACCTTATCGTTTTTTTGCACATGGACTATTACTTAGGCCATTGGTGACGCTACAAGTTTCTTAGTGTACATAAAAAAAAATCTATGTGAGCCGTAAATATAGTTTTTAACCGACTTCCAAAAAAGGAGGATGTTATCAATTCGACTGTTTTTTTATGTTTGTTGCCGCAGAACTTTTGACTGGGTGAACTGATTTTGATGATTCTTTTTTTATTTGAAAGCTAGTGCTTCCTGTTTCGTCCCATTTGGTCTAGTTCTGATGAAGTCGGTTTTTATGTTGAGAATTATTGCTTTAAGCGGTTTAGCGATATAATGAGAAATATTTTTGAAAAATAGCTACCTACCTTTGAACAAGAACAATAATTGTACTAAAGCATATCTCCTTTGTTAGTTTAATCTGAGATTAAGCCATACCGGTCGTCAAAAAGAAAACAAGTAAAAATACAGTCACGCACCCTAGTTTCCAATTAATTATTTTTAAAGAATTCATTAAAAATAATTAGATACTCACTTATTAAAAGACCCAAATCAAACTGATTTGCGACACCTTTTTTATCACAACTTAAGATTAAGCAACTCTAAACGTTACCAATACCATTCCAATCAACTTATTTCAGTTTGATGGCTAATTACTCGAAATAAAACCAGTTCAATTTACATTTTACGATGCACTTTATAAAGATATTTTGGTAATAAGACTCGAGCGCATCGAGAGAATGGATGTAGATAGAATAACATAAATATTTTAAACCGGAGCAATTCGGAATAAGTAAATAAACTCTGAAGTGAAACAAAGACGGGTGCGTTATACCTAACACAAATAATTTCAGCTATGTGTATACCTATACATATACAGGGTTACGCATATATACTGTATTAAGACGAAAGGAGGTTATTCTACTCATCATGATGAACAACTTTTACTATGGGATCAACCCTGAAATCACGAAAAATATATCAGCTGTACCTTAGAAAACGGTCATTGACACTCGACAAAATGTATGGATGTTTTTCTTTCGCGATTTTAAGGTTGGTCCCATGTTAAAAGTTGTTCGTAATGATGAGTACAATGACCTCTTTTCGGTTTAGTACAGTCTACGTGAATAACCCTGTATAGTTGGAGGGCCGAAGAGGGTATGATATTTTTATCCCAAAAAAAAATGTTCTATTGCTGAGGGAACAACGTGGCAAAGCAAGTGCTTGTTATCTATAAAAGATTCGAGAAGTAAATCAATCTAAGCATAAAAGTTAATTTATATAGTCGTAAATTATATTCAAGCACGTATCTAACGAGCAATTTTTATTTTGTACAATTAATTGCTCTAAGAATAATACTTCGATATATTTAAAAATAAGTACAAGGCACTTGATAAAGTTCTACCGGACTTACAAGCTCTACATGTGAACCGGTCGCTTCGACCTTGCCACTCATTGTAGGCGTACTGTCATCCGCGTTAAAAAGACGACAGAAAAGGTGTAATGATACCTTTACGATATCGCATACTGTTATGTAGATGTATAAAAAGGTTATTGGCAGCCGGGCAACGTCACCAGGGCATTGCCACATGATTATAGCTATACGTATGGAGTATCATCTAGCCATATTTACGTTTCTAGCCCTACCTGTTTCATATTTTCTTCATATAATAAACTCATATTTATTTGCTTTTACAGGCTTTTAAATTTGTACTGTTTATATTAAGTTAACTAACACTAAATAACCTACGTACAAACCTACGTGGCCTATTATTTAAAAAAAACATTTGGACTGCTCATTAGACTGTTGAAGGAGACAAAGGCAGCCTGCCCAGCATGATGGTGGCATTAACAATGATGAATATGGTAATATTTATACATAATTAATGCTTATGTAACCAGAAGTTTTGAAAGATTTTTGAAAATGAGGTGACCTTCTGGTCCCCAAGGACTCAATGCCTTGACTGCAAACCAAATATATAACTAATGCCGAGTTTGGCATATTTTGCGTCTTTTGTGCTGCTCCGCCGCACCAGCCCTATCTTTTATCTCGCAGTAACATTGATCATAGATTCCTTAATAGACAATGAATTTCTTAAAGCTCAGAAAAATGCGAAGGTGCCACAGTATCCACTATTTTCTTTAGTTAACAAAGGGGGAAAAGTAAGTACGAAAGAATGTTGTCCATCCGTTACAAGTCATGTAATTGATTTTTCAACCACTTCCAAATTCCGATCAAGCTGATTTTTTTCTATTATGTGTGGTTCCGATGATACTGCATGGTACCATTGAGGTGAACTGAGGATGGAGCCTTAAGGAGGGCTCAGAATTTCCTTGTTTAGTGATTGCCATAGAGTTTGGGCTCGTTTGTTTTGCTATCAAGATTTTTTTTATTTCACATGGTGGCGAGCAAAATGTCAGTTAATATAACGTTTTTCATAATTCTTATTATAAAAAATACAGAACACGCATGCTACTTTTCAAAACTGAGAAAATGCCTTTTGCACATAAAAAAAACTCGCGACGTATCGCATTCTTTGATCGATATTACAAGTGTTAAAACATGTTAATTATAGACTCGTGTCAAAATAACCACATTCCTTTGCAAGGCCGGTAGTTCATTCTACAGCTTCCGCCGGATATCTTGGATCTAGATACATTTCAACTGCCCATAAAGCCGTAAATATGACCTCGCATTGTAGTTTTGAACATTCACATACGATAGGAAGAGTGTAATAAAATTAAGATGTTTGAAATTATTCTTCGTAATTGTTTCCTATCGCTCAGCTTATTGCTTTGCTGCAAGTATAAGAAATAAAGTTCTATATTTACCAAGCTTTATGATCGTGCTAGCGGTTTTGCAAATTTTTCCGCTTTTTCTGAGCAATAATATTCCATTGAGGGATCGTGTTATTCTTGCTATTTCTTCGATAATTTTATCGCTTTAGCCGTTGCAATATGTAACGAGTTCAAAAACGAATTGAAATAATTTAGAAGACGTAATTTTGTACGATAGCAAAGCAAGAAATATACTTATAGCAATAGTCAATACATAAATATCTGGGACATTTTTGCACACACGGTCATCTGACCCCAAACTAAGCAAAGCTTGTAATATGGCTGCTACCAGAGACTAATATACATACATATATTATTAAATACATACTTAATATTGCACCGTAATCTCTAGGTGAAATAGTATTCTGTGACCGTAATGCGCGAAATATTTTACGGGCAGGTAAGAATTTACAAGTCTATTATCTAGTGTATATAAGATAAAATTTGTCAATTATCTCCCCGACTTTACAGGCATTAGTTTTCCCGACTGTCCCAATCTGTGCTTTTCGCCATAGGCTACGAGATTTTTCATATGAGATTCTTTGTAAAGGAATTTTCTATTTGTTTCTTATTTATAATTTGTGACGATGTATTAGCGAATATTAAGATATGCTACAATTAACTTGTAGGTGGATTAGTTTACGTATACGATGCGGTAAAGCATTACCTGTTATTTATTACACAAAATATTTCATGGCAAGTGTTTTTTATAGCTTGCGTGTCTATTTACATTCCACTTTTGATTGGTCAGTATTTTGTCGGGTCGAAATACTTAAAACTCAATAGATGATACAAGTTTACGAGTTGTCATGGTCATATTTTTAAAATATAACAATTTTTAATAACTTTGAGGATGGGATTCTGGCGTCAACGTGAGAAAAAAACACCAAGAAATTGTGTCATGTTACCTCATTGTGTTAATCCCCTAAAATTATGGATTTTGTGAGTGTTTTAAGTTTAGTTTTCACGCTTAAGTGTAAGCAAGGGTTTTTATTTCATTTATTTATCTATATTCTACTCTACTTTAGCCAACTTACTTGGAGCCAAAACTAATAAAAATAACCTCGATGATTTACTTTTTACATCGTGCAAAATTATGTTTGACTTAATAACTCTTCTCGGCTGTCCAATTATTTAAAAAAAGTATCAAGTACGTGTGTCCAGTTTGGTGACGCACACTTTTCGCCAAATTTCGTCGAGATCAGCTTAGCCGTTCATCAAAAGGCAAAGAGGTAAACAAAAAATTAATTTCGTATTTATAATTTTATTTTGCTTCAAATTAATAAAGGTTGCAATGCTTACATTTACACAAAATGTCAACCGCTGGAATTTACCAGTGGCAATAAAAATATTTTTTATTGTGTTTCGGATCAGTGGGCCTTAATGTGGACCTTTAAAGACGTGGTTACATTTTTTATAGTCATAAAACATTCTTGTCTAAAGTTCCGTGTTTGCAAGAGAACATTTTCATCAAAAGTTTTAAGTAATAACTGGTTTCCTAATCTGAATTTAATTTAAGTGATAACGACATTGTTAAACACGTTCCTTTTGTATTTTAATTTGACTAAGCTACTGGGTGTTCTTAAGATTTTTATTTAAATGAACTTCATTATTGACACCGGTGAATAAAATTCTTGTCTAAATATAAATGACTAGCCGTCCGCCCCGGCTTCGCACGAGTGTAAGCTTGGCCTTCGGCCTCGCTACAAAATATAATATAGCCTATGTCACCCGGGGATAGTGTAGCTTCCCAACAGTGAAAGAATTTTTCAAATCGGTTCAGTAGTTTCGGAGCCTATTCATTACAAACATACAAACATACAAAAATAGGTACAAATCTTACCTCTTTATAATATTAGTGTAGATGTATATGATCAACATTTTGATGCACTTTATAACAGGTCTATTGCAATCGTAAACAATCTAATTTGACTACGTTAATTCCAATACAAAAATTTGAAGAACAAAAAATATTTTATTTTATTTTGAGCGTTTATTTCACATAATACATTTAAGGCTTTGGAAATTTTCAATACTTCAAACAACACTTCAAATATAAAAAATGCTTTTGACTTATTTAAGCTGGATTCCATTCGTAAATTTTGAATTTTTTGTCGTATTTACGATCTCTAAAACATTTACGACATCTCTAACCTAACCAACATGACTATAACTAAACTTTTACTAATGTGAGTTTTATGCTGTACGGAAATGCGCTGTATCTTATTTTATTTCTAATCAAATAGAACGAGAGGCAACGCATTTGTAATCACTAGGTCTGTACACGGCTACACGGCTCGTATTACTTTAGTTCATAACAAAATAGTGTATTCATTACTAGTATACTAAAAAGTTGCCGTAGAGTTGGAACTGCGCAAGCTCCAAGTCGCTGGCTGCCGAAACCGAGAACGACGGTGTTTTCTTGGATCGGAGGCTAACACCCATATTTAAGGCGTAAAGATTGGATTATGACTTGAGGATTCGAGATTCCTTCCGTCCATAAATATGGGGGTGTGACCCACTTATCGGTCCGCCATTTGAGTAAGTATTTTCAAACAACATTACGTTTACCATCAAGCAGGTAAGAATAACAAAACTTCGTCGCTTTAAATCTTAAAAAAAAACTACTACATTTTATGTTAGCTTGCTATTAACAACTTTCCAAATCAGAACATACGAATTAAGCATGCTTGAGAGACTTGCATTTTTACGCAACGACGAAATTTCATTACCAGCTATTACAGAAATTTCTCAAACTTGCTCCGAGACACGAGACACGCTTAATTTAATCAGGCATGGCCATCGGGTGTTTCGATATTACAATTTGTACGTAGTCAGGGTAACACGAGTTACCCATACCTACTTGAGGCTTTCGTAAGAAGCGTGCTTGCCTGCAGCTTGCTTTAATTATTCTGAACTAAAGCGATGGAGTGATAACAGTGTGGTAAGATTTGCTGATTTCTGTATTTTGTGTAAGCATGTGTTGATATGATCAAGATGTGGCATGTAAAAAACTTTTTGAAATAATGAGGTTTCACAATTCGTTATCTTGCTGATTGACCATTGCTCCATTGGGATACTTTAGTAACTCCTTGCTACAAACTTAATACCTACTTTGGGCCTGTGAAAAAAACACACTTAGCATTGTTGTATAATTAACACCATTAGCAATTAAAAGTCATAGAAAAAATCATTAGAAAGTATTAGATGTTGGTGCAAATTGTATATTTACATAATAAATATTCCAATTTCAGTAGTCAAAATTACCTACATTTACCTACTACACACACACATTTTCAATTACAAAACGCACGTAGATACTTTACTTACAATATCGTGTCTAGTGATTTTCGTAACTCAACTCCTGCGCACACTAATTTAATCCCAGGCACGACTGGCAGTATCTAGGTACAGTGTAAAGCAGTTACTTGTTTAGCGTAAATCAGACTGGAGGGAAAACAAAGAGTATTGAAAGCTGTGATAGCTATGCAGAATTTTGAAGAACGCTGTAATGTTTTGTTTGGATACTGTCTACGACACTTCTTTATATGGAACATAATTACAAATTGGACCGTGCCGTGACCGGACCGTGAATGACACAGAGTAGGAAAGCGCCAAGTAGCAAAACGTTCATTATGTATTTTTGAAAATCGAACTAACGAATATTCAGAAAAGTAGAAAAAAATACGGATGGAAATCAGTATAATTTTTCATTCGTTTATTTTTGGATACAATTAATGACAAGCAAGATGTACAGTGAAGTGATGTGATCTAAGATACTGTATTTCATTAATGTAGTACGCGGAGAGTGTCGAAATGTTTCCCGTGTGTCGCCAGTCATTACAGGCGATTCCAAATTCAGCCGGCAAAGCAATTTCTTGCTGACCAAAAAATAGGGCCTCATGCTTCATTGGATCTGCCAATATTACTACCTCTAGCCTATGCGTTGGTAAAATCGAATATATGTATATGCAGTAACAGTATTCGAGAACATGTGTTCTCTAATATAGAACAAGAAGCAGCAATTAAAGAAAAGCTTTTTGAAACGTTTGACTACATTTTAAAATCATACTAGAGCTTAAGTGGGTTTGTTTGTTGTTTTTCTTTGGTTATTTCTCTTTCAAGCGGTGACTGAACAACGGATTGACGTTATTTTTTGCATATAGATAGTTGAAAAGCTGGAGTGTAACAAGGATACTTTTATCCCAGAAAATGTATGGTCCCTGAGAAAGTTAAAAATGTATCTGATCTGAGAGTTGACGCAATTTTGTTATGGAACATATTTTTGGTATTTTTAAATTAGAATAGTTTATATTTGTTTAAGTTGTTATCTGTTATGGTATTATAAGTGTTTTTTAATAATAAATTAATAAATAAAAAGCCCGATTAGATGAAACCGCGGGGTGAAACTAATGTGCTATACATTTCAAATATATTTTATGAATCACGTCCCTTTAAAAAAGCCTCGTATACTTCAATGCTACACATACTCCATTTTTCTTAATCTTACTGTCCCACTGTTGGGCAAAGATCATCCATTTCCTTTCATAAATCTCGGTCCTTCGCCACCTCTTGCCAACCTGTCCGGAATGAGTCAAGATCCTCACGCCAGCGTTTCCTAGGCCTTCCTTGACTGCGTCGTCCATCAGGCACTGTGTGACGATTCTGGCCCATCGGCCCATCACACTAATATCATATATGTGAAAGTTTGGATGGATGGATGAATGGATGGATGTTTGTTAATCAATCACGCATAAACGGCTGGATGGATTTGGATGAAATTTGGAATATACTTTGCGTATGTCCTGGATTGACACATAAGCTATGGATACCTGGATTTTCATCAACGTCATCATTACCGATTTTCATCACCACGTGGGTGAAACTGCAGGGCGCAGCTAGTACTCCATATGTTGTAATATCTAATGGTAAAGGAACAGAAGCTAGCTGAACAAGAATATACTCTCGCTGATAGGAAAGTTTACTAGACGCCTTCGTTAAGTCTCGTTTGCTCTCGCCTCGGATCAAGATAGACGTCATATTAAAAGAAAATCTACCCTGCAGCGGG
Source organism: Agriopis leucophaearia (assembly GCA_949125355.1). Lineage (NCBI taxonomy): Eukaryota > Metazoa > Arthropoda > Insecta > Lepidoptera > Geometridae > Agriopis > Agriopis leucophaearia. The sequence goes on from OX421262.1 coordinate 4,729,845, forward strand.
GAAAAGAAGACGTAATATTGTGATGATGAATCAATACAAGTTTATATACAAGTTTGAACAAAGAACATTACTGTTTCTTGTCTATCTTCATTATAATCAGATTAATAAATTAAGCGACAAAAAATTCAGTTCTATGCGATCGGTGGGAAAAACTTGTATCACTCAAACACATCAAGCATTCAGATTACAAATTTTTCCGCGTCAATCCACTGCGTGCGTGCGAGCAAATCTGTAATTAGCACAAATTGCACACAGAGTTAATGTTGGCCTAGAAAAACCTCCAAATTATTTGTAATTAGATAACAATCACTACCCGAACTGATAACCGATGGGGAAGAAAGGTTCTTGAGTGGAGACCGCGAACCGGAAGACGCAGCGTAGGTAAGCCTCCCACTAGATGGACCGACGACATTGTGAGAGTCGCGGGCATCCAGTGGACGCAGGTGGCAGGATGTCGTTCAGTGTGGACGTCTTCTGGCTGATCATGATGTGATGAGATAACAAATCTATAAAAGCGAAATATAGCGACTTATAACAAAAAACTCGAAAACTCTACTTGATTTATGAAAGCCGAAATCTAACAGGTAGAGATTCCTTACGGGACTTTGAGGTCAACTTTGGCCTAGCCCCTTTGGCCAGTTGGTCTGTGCTTGAGGGCGTGAGTTCGATTCCCACCTAGGGCAAAGATTCATGTGATGAACATTTGTGTTTGTTCTATATCTGGGTGTTAATATCTATTTAAGTATGTATTAAAAAAAATATTATGTATGTATATCAGTCTCTGGCAGTCATAGTACAAGCTTTGCTTAGTTTGGGGTCAGATGACCGTGTGTGCAATATCCTGAACTGAAGAGATTATACGTAAGGATCAAATTAAAGTGGACATGTGGGGGTAAAAGCTTATATGAAACTCTACTCGTAAGAAAACGCGGGCAAACGCTAGTAAGAAATTATATAAAAAATAAAGTTATTTTTATTGGATCACTCCAAAAGCATGACGTGTAAAGATTAGTCTAATCATCTGTAAATATTGGTTTTAAAATAGATACCATAATGTAGGCTTAGTGGGCTTGAGCATTAGATTGTCTTTAGACCTTCAACAGTATATGGACAGTCCAACTGTTTTTGTAGTGTTAGTTAGACCGCATCATCGCTTAACATCAGGTGAGTTCACGGTCAAACACAAGCCAGTTTTTTTATTTTTTTATAGTTATTTGGTTATCTAATAATGGGAAGATTGAGAATTGGAGATAGGTAAGTCTATGGCAATCCTACTGTTTTTGTACAACAGGCTAAGTTATTTAGTTATTAATATTAGGCTTGAATTCTATATAGTTAATAAAGACACCTGCCCGTAAAAAAGGGTAGGATAAAAATTCCCAAGGCACATCTAGCGGGTGTATCATTAGCACTTCGCATGCATTTCTCCGCTTTCCGCATCCACAAGAATGCAGTTTCACTGTTGTATCTCGACACCACTCTTCCGTGGTCTGCTCCGGATCGTGGTCTGTGATAGCGATATATGGTTCCGCTTGTAGCCGCGAAAATGTGGTCTATTGGATCGCTTCATTCTTCGGCGTTGATTAAAGACGTTTTATGCATCGGTTTAAAGTACCTAGATGTGTGTAAATCATGATTGTAAATCTCTTTAGCTACTGAGCTGTCTGCAAATGTCTGATGTGTGTTAGTACAATATTTCATACAATGGTGACTCTCCAAAATTTGAATAGTACCTTCTACCTGTTTAGTTTTATTTTGTTATACTGCTAGTTTCACATAATTAAAGCCATTCTGTCAACTGAAAATGATAAAAAAATGCAAAATAGAAAAAAAGTTAAAATACGACTTTATTTTTTTTTACTTGCTTGATGTTTTAATTTAATAAGTAACATACATTTAAATATATCTCCACTTTTTGGCTATACTTCTCATTTACTCTATTTTCGACTTTACGAAAGTGTATTCAATTCAAAAGCAGCTTGTATTTCGGACAACTTTTGGTCTGCATTACATTTGCATTTCGATAATCCAAACTGTACTTTTTGGCTGTACTTCTCATTCACATTATTTTTCACTTTATGTAAAAGATATCAATGTAGCAGCGTGTATTTCGGATAACTTTTGAACTGCATTACATTTGCATCACGATAAACTAATTTAAAAAAAAACAATAATCTATTATTATAATTAAAAAACGATCATTTTAAAGCAAACATTAGTTTGTCTCGTGTTTATGAGAAAGAGAGTAACCGTCTACGTAAACTGTTTATGTGCTTGTATTATTAGTTCTACAAAGTAATAACCATACAATGTTTTAATTCAATAGCCTTTAAATGTAAATAACTACTAGAATACAACTGTTAAACGTAAAACTTGTGAACTGCTTAAAAGAATTTCAGAAGCCAAAAATGTCTAAATGTAAAGTAAAAGTTAAGTATGCCAATTTGACTCCCAAGTTGTCCAAATGAACCTGTACTTCCAAACCAGTAGGCAAGGACTAGTCGTGCAAGCTCTGTGACAGGTGACCATTCAATGCAATCGCTCTAGTTCTTATTGCATCAGCCCCCGTATCAGGTAACTGTTGCCCAATGGGCCTAAGGCTGTGTGGTCCAAGTGGATATATTTACCTCTTAGCAAGTTTACAATTATAAATACTATTGTGCATATTTTCTTATGCCTCATACAGTACTCGGAACAGTAGTACTAAATCATAAGAAGATCATTGTAAACAGATTTTATGGCTGTTGAAATCACGAGTAAAAGCAGCTGGGTCATAAAATTGGTATGATAATGTTTTTTTTCTGTGGAATAGCTGTTTTTTTACACAATTTCAGGTTTGATTCAATTTTAATAGTGGTTAATGATGAGTATCATGGCTTAATACTGTGTAACCCTATATTGTGTTGTAAGAAGTGATTTTATGTGTTTTTTTTACAGGGCATACTTAGACGCGACTGACAGGAAAAACTGGATTCTTTTAAAGCACTCTAAGGAGTTTTCTATACTGAGAAGTAACAAAAGCTTAGGGATTTTGCTGTTCCTTTTTTGGCCTGTGGGGTACAAATCAGGCTCAAAAATAACATTAAAATCCAATGCACCACGGATTTTATATCAAAGATCATTGAAACTATTTTCATGGTCAAGAGAGTTAACATAGCTAAATAGAAAGAGTGAAGTGAAAAAAAGCATATTGATCATATCGTAATCAAATTGAGCAGCGGTTCTGCCCTTAAGTTATTTTACATTGAAGTGTTGTTCACTTTAATATTTACTATTTTAATGTTATAAACAATTCAAAACTTATTTTTTTCATTGTTATTGATAAACATTCTCGGGTCTAGCCCGGACATTAGGTAGGCATCGGTGGGGGCTGAAGTCAACACGAAGAGGCCCTAATAAAATTATGGAATGTGTATAAAATGGTATATGAAACTTTTGTACAGTATAGGATTTAAAAAATCTGGGCTATTGAAGTAAACGACGAGTGGATATTAGAATACATCTATAGGATGAGAAAAGCCACCAGCCATATCCAGTCACATCTCAAAATATGTTTATGCAGGTGATGACTTGCACCCACTAAATGGCCCCCCATAAAGGCTGCCGCATATTGGCACCGTAGGGGCAACATTGGCGTGGGTGGCTTAGGGTGTCAAGAACTGTGCTGCACTTTCACTAAGAGCTACTCACGGCGTTATGCCCTTTATTATTGTTATAATAATATATTATTTAAATTGTCTATTCCTAAGTTTAGGTAAAATAGGGAAACTGAGTTTCCTTACCACTTGCCTTACTTGATAAATTATGATGACGTCACAAAACAAAAGCACTTACAAAATAAATCATTACAATAATTGTATCAATTGGTGGTTCTATCACGGAACAAACATAAATCGAAAAGCGAAAGGCATGGCAACACTTGCGACCAGGAAAGGCCGGTGTCCAGCGGGATACCTTTCGCAACTCTTTGTCGATACTGCGATACTAAACGATAATAATGTTACAGTATTCGATTATGTAACGTACCTACGCGGTATGCAGATTTAGATTAATGTTATTTCATAATGGATAATGTAGTTACTAGTTTTAGCTGCACAGGAACCTTTGCAATTGCTGTTTTTTTTTTTAAATTTATTTCAGTGAATAAAGTACATGCTAGGTATATACAACTCTGCCAAACTGCGTAGCAGTTTGTAGGCAGATATCTACTCTCATTACAACATTGCAGTATTGAGTAGGAACATTTTTAAATTTTCTTTTTAAGGCAAGTGCCTTTACTAATTAAACAAAATACATGCTAACACTAATACTACAGAAACAGGTCATCATTAGAACACTAGGAATAGACAGTGCCAAGAACCCGCAACAAAAGAAAGAATCCATTAACAGAAAAAGGAAATGAGCATAATTGACCAAGAGAAAAGAAGTCTCAGATTCTAACAGAACAAGTCGACATTTCTATGTATGTGTACTTATTAGTTCGTAAGTTTTTCAGTCGCCTCGGTATAATGTACGGCCTAAATTAAAACACTCCATACCCGCAAATTTGATGCGGTTCGGCAGTAACATGTGCACTTTAAAATTTGATGGCATCCAACCCTCGGTTCGAATCAATTATTGATTTAATACTTAAATAAATTATGTGCAGTTTTGAAGCCATCCCTCAACAAAGGTGAAGGAAAACATCGGGTGAAAACCAGTATGTCAAAAAATCTCATAGTTCAAAGATATAGTTATTAAAATAACCTTCGACCATCAAGCACTAGACCTATGGTGGATAATGGCTAAAAATATTAATCCTGATGAATGAAGTTGTTAATTTTAGTTAAATCAGTGTCAAATTAACAGAGCGAACTTAAAATATATTTTAGTACAATACAAGTCCCATTAGTGACCAGTTATGGTTAAACAAGCAATTAAATTCACTAAACCAGTCCATAGTCTAGTCTTTTTATCTAGATTAATAGGTTCAAGTGTAGCTCCAAAGTTTTGCAAACATCATTAATTTTGCAAACAAGTGTTAATGCGAGCGTTGACATAATAGGGGCAGGTGATAGTTACATAATATTGGAACAATTACGTGCTAGGCCTCGCAGGATGTTGCAATTGCAAATTGATTTAAGTTATTCGCCGTTAATAAAATTTTATTGATTATTATCAAAGCCACCCCGGCATCGCACGGGTGTAATTAAAAAAAAACAAGGGACTTAAGCAATGTAAATTGATTATTCGGCTATTAGGTTGCAATTTTTTTTCTACTTACATAAATAGTGAATTGGGTTTTATTACATATATAAACCATTAGTAAAAAAATATCTAACTGAAGGTGAAAACTGCATCAAAATCCGTTGCGTGGTTTAGAAAGAGTTAGCAGATATACAGACGGACGCGGAAAGCGACTTTATTTTATACTATGTAGAGAAGAGACTATGTAGAGATATCAGACCTGTGTCCCAGTGCTAGGAGACAAGCTTCTGTCTAAAGAATAGGCCCTAGTCCACCATGCTAGTCTAGTGCATGTTGATGAAAGTCATATTATTATGTCTTTGTTTTTAGACTGACCGGTTTCCTCACGATGTTTTCCGTTACCATTTTTGAACGATGGAATCGAAACTTCACATAATTTATTTAAGAACGATACTAAATAAGTCATTGGTGCAGGTCTAAAAATCAAAGTGGGTTCAATTTCAAGAAGGAGGTCAATCGGCAAATCCAACTCGGCTGGGCAGCGTTCGGCAAACTTCGCAACGTCTTCTCGTCCAAAATACCTCAGTGCCTTAAGACGAAAAGTACCATAAATACATAAAATCAAAGAATGCTTTTTTATTTGGCAAGTGCCTTTATTAATTCAACAAAATACATGCTATTTATTATATATAGACCGTTGAAGATCTAAAGACAATCCAATAACTGTGAAGTGTGGAAAATAATCAAGTTAGCAAAATGTAACAAACTTCTACATAGAAAATATTCATGCTCTCAATAAAGTCCGCATTAGACCACTCAAAGCCCAGCGTTTACTAAAAGGTCAGAATAGCTGACAGTTTCAAATGTTTTATTGGTCACAAAGTGGAGCAACAGAAGGTAATTGTCAGTATAAATGCTCCTAGTAGACCTTGGTGATAACTGACTTAGGTACCTTAAGCCACCTGGTAAAGGGCCAGTATATAGATAACATCTGGTGCCCTTATTTTTCTACCTAACAATTGTAATGATTGATAATGATATTAAATCGTTTTGTATGGATCAATGTAATCTGAAGGCAAAATTAAATGAAATTAAATAATGTCCTATTGATCCCTATTAAAAAACAAAACTAAACACCACATACATATTTTTCCTATCAAGTTCCTCATAGTCCAACAATAAAAAAAAGTAAGTATTTTCATCTAATAAGTGCTAGATAATAATAATATATGAAGTATAAATTTTTAGGTTCACAATACGAGAGATCTGGCGGAAAATAATTCACAAACCAGCGAAGCGATACGTAAAATACGTATCAAAATTCATAAGAATTTCAAAATTGAAATTTCCATGGAATTATATGCGTATTTTTAGCATCGAATACTCGTACTTTTGCCCGCAGGTACAAATAGATAATTCGGAACTGTCGAAATAGTATAAGAACTAGGGATAAGCAGTAATTATGTCACTCTTCAATAGCTCTAAATACCATTTTTGAAACGTGACCGACTTTCGTAACTAAGGCTTTTATTAATGTACTTGTCACATGAAGTAAAGCTCCGTTACTTCGCCAAGCGTCTCATTCTTTTGACATATAGTGTCAAGTTAGTGTTAAAACAAAAGATGCCAATGAATGAGATGCCAACTTACGATTATGAACTTACGCGGTATTTCAAAAGCTGTATTATGGTGATATTGGTGTGACATTTTTGTAATAGTTCTATTATGGTTCTATACTGGTGAGAAATGAGCCGTAACGGTATGTAACAATGTGATGATTTATTTTGATATTTAAAGTTAATTTGAAGTAATTATACCTCTAAAGAGCCTCTCTACATTATTTTTGAAGTCGAAATATTTTGCTCAAACCTGGGCGTGTTTTATACAGGGTACTTATTGTGCCTTTGAATATCACTACATAGTATAAAACAAAGTCGCTTTCCTCTGTCTGTCCCTATATATGCTTAGATCTTTAAAACTACGCAACGGATTTTGATGCGGTTTTCACTATCAGTTAGATATTTTTTTACGGAAGGTTTATATATATATATATATATATATTTATAATAAAATAAAATATTAGACGTGCGAAGCCGGGGCGGGTCGCTAGTCGAGCAATAAGTTTTTCTCTTCATACCATTTCTGCTATACTTAGTATCCCGATTGAAGAACTTTTCGTCAAGTACCTGTAACAAAAATAATTAAAATGTTAAAATACTCATATATGCGACGTAAAACTATAATGAATCTTATAATAATCATACCTGGTTTAAATTAGTTTCGAAAATGTATAAAAATTTACATTTTATTTATGAATACGGTCTATAGTCCTAAATTTCTTGCCAAAGAAAATAAGTCTTTCCATCATAAAAATGTCTTTACACTCGATGCAAAAAATAGCAAACCTATATGACGTCAGTGTTACACACAGTGTTAAACATTAGTATTCACGGTTGGGTTCCAGTAACACATCTTTTTACTCAGTTGACTAATTAAAACACATAATATTTAAGAAAAAAATATTTTAACTGGCAACCTCATGATGTCGACACCTAATGGAAGTAAGGACTTTGAATAAATTTTACGCTTGCGTCATTTCTAATCATAGAATGTTTTACCATTTTGTACGTTGTAGATAGAAGTTATTTATTGTGTACACCAGAACTAAAAATTATAAACAGATAAAAAGACTTACGAGCCAGTGCCACAAGTGGCCTTATCGTTTAAGCGATCTCTTTTAGGCAACCATTGGATGCAAAAGAATGTACGTAACAGAACAGACACCACTAGACTAGACTTACTCTTTTCTTTTAGCGATTTATTGGCATAGTATACAAAACTCTAAATAAATGTTACTTTACACTAATATTATAAATGCCAAAGTTTGCATGTAAGTGTGTGTGTTTGCTTACACTCGAATCCGTAACGGCTGAACAGATTTAGATAAATTTTGATATGCAAGTAGCTTATTCAAATTAAGTTTTATTTTATTTCAACCATTAAGATCATACAATTAAAATATATGCCCTGGGTTATATAAGTATGATTTTATCAAGAATATATATTCTTAAAAGCATACTTAATACATTCTTGATACAAATATAATGATGAAAAGCATACTTAATGCATACTTGATAAAAGAATATATATTCTTGATAAAAGCATACTTATATGACAGTTTCTGTAGGATAGCGGACAAAACCATAGAACGCAGCTAGTAGGAAACAGTAAATATAATATTTAAGCTACTGCTAAATTATTTACATGTAAATCTGATTTATTTATGTTTCTTTCCTTGAGATTACGAATAAGTTCTTCCATAAAATATAGGTATTTCGCAAGATATTGCGAGAAAGCTGCAATGCCATTGCCATTAATATGCTAAAGCGGTAATATACCACTACATCACGATCTGTTAGTTTGATTGTTCACCGAAATACTTGCCAATGTCGATTTAAATTTCTCCAAGGCAACTAAACTATATGTTTATCTTAGACTATAACAAGAAGGACTATTTTATTACTAGCTGCGTCCAGCGGTTTCACCCGCGTGGTGATGATGATGATGAAAAGTATTATATGTGTTAATCCTATGAAATGGGACCACACGGAAAGCACCAGCTTCCAAATAAAAAAAGAATCATCAAAATCGGTTCACCCAGTCGAAAGCTCTGAAGTAACAAACATTTTTTTTAAACAGTCAAATTGATAACAAAATGGAGGAGTCCTTTTTGGAAGTCGGTTAAAAACAGTCTACGACATAATCGCAGCGTGTTAGCAAGCAAAAGTGGTAGTGGACCGGCCATATCTGTCGCACCGGTCATAACTAATAACCGATAACCGACATCACAGGACTAAACGTGTTTTGGAGTGGAGACCGCAAATCGGCAAACATAGCTTGGGACGCCCTGAGACTCTGTGGAGTGACGATATATATAGAGCAACTGGCAGGGAACGGAAGCGAAAACATGAAGATTGGCCTGAATGGCGTGTATTTGGAGAGGCCTATGTCCAGCAGTAGCCTAATATAGTCTGATTATGAGAACTATAAGAACCCTGGCTTTTATCCATTATGGAGCAATTTCTAATCAGCTCTATTGCTGGCGGTATTTTTGTATGAAGTGACGTTTAAGTCTACAATTCTATTCGTATTATGTAAAGTACCTACTTAACACAGCGACGCTAATATCGTCTAACAAACAGGCAGGCAGAAAGGCAGGTTTGACGCTGACAAACAGGGAAAATTGTCGAAATAGGGAGAAGCCACAAAGTTGAATAGAAGTTGACGATGGAGGAGCAGACGATGACGATGATTAGGAACATTTCTCTTTGTTTCATTTTTGTTTGTTACAACTTGTCATACTTTTAATAATACAAATGCGAAAGTGTGTTAGTTTGTTTGCTTTTTCACGCAGCAACAGAGCAACGAATAAACATGCTAATTTTGCATAGAGATAATTGGAGAGTGATTTAGGATACTTTAATCTCGAAAAACATTACGGTTCCTGAGAAAATGTCTACGCTGGTGCGTCAATAATTATTAGCTGCTAACCACAGACTAGGAATAGCTACTGCGCAGCTACTAAATGACTCGACAAACGTTTCCTGATTTGAACACATGTTTTAATATTTATCGGGACTTACGATAAATATTAAAACAAACGTTTCCTGTTCAAATTCCATAGTAAAAAGCACTTTTAGTGTTTTCATGAACACTTTGATAATAATTATTTTCACATTGCACATTTGATTTGTTAGTTCGGAAATGTCATATTTTTGGGATAACGCTTTAAACGCTTTTACAAAAATCAAAAGATTATTAAGCCTTCTATTGCATTTGATGTTGTTTATACTTTGGTTTTGTACGTACATTTAAACAGTAGCAGATCTCAGATAACCATCTCTTGCGCAACTGTTTTCTCCGTTGACAATTCCAAGATTGCGACCATTGTCACATGTGGCGGAAAGAATAATCTATTATGTCGATTAATAAGGTTATTACATGTGCGGATGCTTCCAGACTTTCTCCACGCAACGGCATTACTTGCATACTTTTTATTACTTACTTGGGACTTTAAGACGAGGTTTTCATTTATGATGTTCCACACAAGTATGAGCGAAGACATGAGTGATACAGTCTCGCAATGTGATCGACAAGTGTAGTTTTTTTTTAATTTATTTACCGATTAACTTTAAGAAAATTCTTGAAATAAATGTTACTTTTAGAAAATATTGCCATTAATGAAAAGACGGAGAAGTTTGAAGAACGAACCGGAAAACGCAGTGTAGGTAGGCCTCCCACTAGAAAGACCGATGACATCGTAAGAGTCGCGGGCATCCAGTGGATACCGATGGCAGGCTGTCGTTCAGTGAAGAGTTCTAAAGCGGAGGCCTATGTTCAGCAGTGGACGTCTTCTGGCTTATTATGATTATGAGTAAGTTTTTTGGGTGGTCTGAGTGGACACTCAGTCTACCCAAAAGACACCGAAGTTGCTCTTCTACAAAAAAAACTGTTATTCTACAAAATAACGAGGGCCTATAATTTAACGTAGAACCACAAAAGCGCTATAATTATTCCATTCGCGTTCACCCATCTACCCTTTCCCATAAATCCCTAGTCTGCTAAGTCTGGTTAATTGAAGCGCTACAAAGAAGCAAGTTTAAGGCAAACTGCGCGAATTTTATAGAATATGGTCCTCAAACAACCATGAGCCGTGATAACTTGAAAAGTATATACACTAGTACTCATTAGTGTTTTTATTCAAGCAAAGACATGTCACCAACAAAAAATTTAAACTTCTGTATTACAAGATTCTTTTGCAATTTTTTATGAGGTTTATATTTATTCCTTGCGTATGCTCTTGTGAAACTAATACGATGCCAAAATAATACAAATAAGTGTACTTTTCATAATAAGTTTTGATAATATGAGATACTGCTTTTCTACTTTAATATAAGATAAGGAATTATTACCTATTTATGCATTTGCACGATTCACTTCGAAATAGGCGCCTGAACAATCTTGACCATCGTTCTCCGCTAACAATACGTGACCCTGTACCAATTCGCACACACCTCCTACGCTTTGCACATTAATAGATTCCCACAACTCACGGAAACATAAAGTTACTAAAATTACTAGCCTGATCGTATATCGTGATACCCGTGTCAGGGATAACATAACTTAAGGGGCAGCTAACGGCGCATGGTTATCTCACTTGCGCATTTCCACGTTTTTTAAGATAAAAAGAAGCATATCAAAACATTTACTAAAATTTGCAATGTTATTATAAAGATAATGAATGATCCATCTCATCATCATCATCATCATCATTTTAGCCATAGGACGTCCACTGCTGAACATAGGCCTCCCCCATCGATTTCCAAAGGGACCGGTTGAAAGCGGCCTGCATCCAGCGTTTTCCTGCGGTCTCTTTTTGGTCGTCTGTCCAACTTGTGGTGGATGATCCATCTATTTTTTCTATAATTCCCACTTAGTGATTTTTTTGTGTTAAAAACTGTGAAAGAGATAGCTATGGCCATTCAGCAGGCGTTTTTGCGAGTAGAAAATGTTGCGCGCGTCAAACTTTTCAGAGGATTTTCTCATATATCTTGAAAAGTAATAATAGAAACCCAATTATGCTATCACAATGTTTAAAAAATTTGCAACCAAAACATGTATATTAGTATAACTTTCACTCATGAAATCTGTTAATTATATGCTTAGAGCATTTTTAGAATAAATATAGAATCTTTAATTTAAAAAAAAAACGTTATCGAGTCAACACTCAACAACAATCTAAAAAAAATTATATTCTTCCGAATAGCTTGAGTGTTTTTTTAATTTTATTTTAAAAGAAAGTTTTTTAATTATGTATTAAGTAGATTTACAGACGTTTAGTAAACTTTTAAAGAAAAACTGCACCATAACCATAACTTAACGCGTAACTTGTAAATCATATACTCGTATATTATAACATCACTGAAGGCTAAGTTTACCAACGAATTCAACTTATTAAAATCAATTGGATAGGCCTTGCCAGCATCCTGAGTTTCTATAGGATTCGCTTTTTTATGTAACTATTTCGAGTATGATTTTCCTGTAACGCATTAATTGTTAATCATTAAATAATTAACACGCGTTAAAATAAGTTTAACGATCTTTCTTAATATCACAAGTAACAAATCGGCTCACTTAATAACAAATCGGCTCACTTAATAACAAATCGGCTCACTTAATAACAAATCGGCTCACTTAAGCGATATCCTAATTAATATTTAAGTACAGTAAAAATATAGGTCAATAATTCAAATCAATAAAAAAAACACGTCTCGTAGTTTTTTTCAACTTTATTTGTATTACTCAGACCCAAATTCTCTAGTAGCAATCAATTAATGCTCATCAGTCAATTAATGGCAATCAATTAATTAATATAGGGGAGGGCTATGTGCAGCAGTGGACGTCCTATGGCTGAAATGATGACGATGAATCAATAAACAAATTCGTGCTTTTATCTATGTAGAAAGCATCATATTTTTCATGAATGATTTAAAAATATATGATGACTAAATAGACAGATTATGAGTAGATATGAATATGTATACAGATGACCTCTTCCTTATGCAAAAGTTGTACATAATAACGAGTAAGAAGAATAACCTACTTTCGGCTTACTACCATCGTTCTGTGTTTCATCGCAGCTAACATATTTTTGGTACAAAAATACTGCTAAAAAATAGGGGGACCAATTTTCAGTTTTGCCAGTATTTTTGTAGCAGTTATATCTGTGCTACACACTATTTACATAAACCCCGTTATATTAAAACCATAACAATCAAGGCAAATTTACGATAACCTTGTCGGCTCCTTTCGATTTCTTACGAACAGGTTGGAAACCACTTTCATTGCCCATCACACGTTAGCCTCGTACAATTATACAAACATTTACAAGAGATGTTTGTACCTAGGTACTTGGTTTGAGAAAACAGTACAGATAGTAAACAAATACACATGAATCGTTTTCCTTAAACTTTGATAATGATGTCATACCTACTTGTAGTTTTTGATAAACTATCTATACTTACTTTGTTGCAAGCTTAGGCGGAAAACAATGTTATTTCCTAGCCACAGAAAATATTAATTTTATTATATTGGGTTACGCCGAAACGGTGTACTTAACCGAAAGGGGTCCATAGCACCCGTCATTATGAACACTACCGAAAGACTTTCTAGTGACACCCTTATACCGAGGGGGTCTTTTCCCTTTTACTATGGAAGCAACTATGAAATCCCGAATATCAGCTAATCTATAGAAAACGGTCATTGACACTCTTTTATTTTTATCCAACTTCAAAAAGAGGGGGTTCACAATTTGGTTGTATTTTTTTATGTTTGTTACGTCAAATCGTCAATCTCACCAATGAAGTCGACGTACGATTGAGTGGTGAATAATAATTATTCAGTCTCGCTACTAACACACTGAGTTGGTACCATTAAAAATGTTTCATCAGCCCTGTCATTGTGAATTAAAATATAAGTTATGTTTTATTTCTTAGTGTTTTTTTTTATGATACAAGACGAGCGAAGTTGCTCGCCTGATGGCTTTTCACACTTGCCCATAACAGTTCTACGCCACTCAGAATTTTGAACTTCAACAGTTCAAAACCCTGGATGGCAATGCACTGCGCTCGTCACCCCGAGATATAAGATGGCAAATCTCTGTGTGCCCTGTAATTTCGCAGGAAACATTGCCCTTCAATCCGGAACACAGTATTGTTTGCACACTACTGCTTGGCGGTTGAATAACTGGCAAAGGTGTGGTACTTCCCCAGGCGGACCCCTGCAAAAGAGTCCTACCACTACAAAAACCATGTTAACAGATTATTAATTATTTTATAAACTAAGTCAATGTAATTATAAAATTACCGGGAATTAATGACCGTTTCACTTTTAAAATAAAACCAATTATACACTTGGAATTAAACACCCCTTCGATTTCGGTTGACATAACACTTATTTTGGGTCTCAGGTAAACTTATAAATCGGTCATCAGCCCCGACCTTTTAACCAGTTTTGAGCTTAGGTTCCTGGACCCATAATACTTTCTGAGAACTAAAAAAAATACGAAAGCTTTTATAAATCATGATAACACATGATTGGCGGATAATGTCGTCATTGCAATGTTATTTAATCGACAGGCTTTTAAAGTTATCAAGTCAGGATTGCTTTTAAAGGGTAGATTGATTTATTATTATGTCCTAAAAGTCTTATATACTTACAATACACATAATGACATTATTATACATGAAACTGCCAAAAAAAAATGCAAGGATTTTGTATAGTACCGGCCAGTAATATGCTTATATTTTGGGCCGCCTTGCAAATTCTTATGCAAAATTAGAATTCTGCAAAAAGCTTTCAATTTCTTTCTTAATGCAAATTTTCAGAACCCTAATAACTTAACGAAACTTAACTCGCCTCATTTTGATTCTTCAATTATTATTTTTATAACTTGAGATAAATGTTTTTGCGTAACCCAAGAGCTCCGAAAAAAGTCAATGTCAGTGTAAGTTACACCAAAAAGTTGTGTTTATTTCTAAAAGTTTTTTTTTTTTCTTATGACTAATACATAAGAATATGTGCAATGATCTCATGCTGTAATCACGGCAACAATATTTACGAGTATAATTTGTCATTGTAAAGTACCGTCCTTCTTAATGTTTGCGTATAAAAAGTTAATTGAATTGATACAGGATCTACATGACTTTGTAATTCTTTTAGTGTATTCTAATCTTGGAACCCTTCCTTCCATTCTCACCATACACCTAAAATCTTGGAAATGTCAATTGCGTGTTTTAACAACATTTGCTTTGTCTCGTTTCAAACTTGACAACTCGCAAGCAGTTTATAGAGCTGTATAGCTTAGGAGACGTTTCTAAATAAGACCGTGATTCTAAATAAAAGTTACAGATGCAGAATACGACACATATCTGATAGAAAGGCCCTAACGAACTTGAGGCTTCTTTTTTCGTGTTTCTATGTCCTATTTTTTTATCATTGTTTCATATTGAAAAAAAAAACACTGTGTCAAACATGTCATATAGGACTGCACGTCAGAAATGAAAACATAAGTAGTAATTTACCTATTCTAAAAGAGATGGCGCTGTTTTAAAACCGTGACGATAAAGCGACTTCCATGATTTTTGTTCTCCAAAAAAAGTGCTCAACGCACCTAAAGCAGTTTTCACGTCAAAAAAATATAATTGCTGTGCTGAATACTGTAAGAACCGGAGTGCAAGATTACATAAGGCTCTGTGTCTTGCTCAAAAGATTTCTAACACTAATTTATGCAAACTAAAACACAAACTAATTAAAAACCCTAAAAGTCAACTTATGACTTGCAACCATTAGCCATTAGCATACTGACCTTGTAGAATCGCAATCGCAATGGTTAACCCGTGTCACTTGACTACTAGTTTAAGGCTACTACCACACCATGCACTGTGACCATAACGTGACGAGACAGGATATTTTTTTTTATGAAGTGAAAATTTCTTTAGTCGCGTTGAGCACTTTTTTACCGTGTATTTTAGAACAGCGCCATCTCTTGTACAATAGGTGAATTACTACGTAAGTTTTCACTTCTGACGTGCAGTCCTGTGACTGATGTGTTTTTTTTTTTTTATGCTGGCACAAAACCAAGATGTGTGAAGGTGTTTAGTATCGAATGCTAGCTACGAAATAGTTTCAAACCAGCATAATATATAAATTACAAGAAAACGTTCCGAAAATTAGACATTCTTTAGATGATATGACTGAAAAAGTAAACCATTTTGACACTTGGTATACTGTTTATTTGACTTTAACCATAGACAAAAATGTAGCCATCAAAATGCCTTGTGACGCTAGTCGTGCAAATATTATTTATTTATAATCATAATTATTTTAATGACATGTGTCAAAAATCGCTAGTCAAACAACAGTGAGATATGTTTTGGCATTATGGTCTATAATAAACCATGGACATGGATTTATATGGTTTATGTATAAGTGTATTTAAGGCTTTTTTATATACCTTTGTATGCCAGCTGTAAATAAAGTATTATTGTAAGTAAAGTATAAAAAAAAAACTTTTTATCCCTATGTATAATGTGTGTGTATAGGTATGTATCTATGTTCCCTATGGACTCCAAAACGGCTGGACCGATGGCAGATAGCTGAAATACGTAGTAATCCACGCGAGCGAAACCGCGGAGTGCAGCTAGTTTACTATAAAACGTGTATTGTCACGCAGAACTGATAGACATATTCTGGTGCGGTCTTACCTTATGGATTGAGTAACTGGCACAGCCACCATATTCTAGGTGTCTATGTTAGCCATATCAGGCATCTAGTAAGAGAACGTCGTAACTTCTTCAGCTCCAAAATGGAACTTACGTCTTTCTTATATTCCGTGGAGTGACCTTTAATGACATTTAAGAAATTTTCACGCATGTGCAGTAGATAATTTTAGTTGAATTTGTTTTGCATTATGATGGACGATGTAACGATTTCTGTTATAAAATACTATTACTATGTTAGATTTTTATAGTGACTCATTTAAATTAGATTTGCAACACCAAAACGTGAAAAGGATACCTTTTTAGGGTTCCGTAGTACTACAAGCAATCGTTCTGTCTGTCCATCTGTCTATGCGTCTGTCCGTCCGTTCAAATTATTTTGAACATTCTAACTTCTAATAGTTATTAAAATGTGCATGAAAATTTGATTACAGTTTGAGTATAGATCTCAATTTTAAAAGTGTACAGTTAAAATAATGAAGAAATTATATTAAGGTAAAGTTTCATACATATTTTTTATCAAGTGTATCCTTTGCGAAATACGTCCCGTTAAAGCAGCAAAGAATTAGAAATATAGCAGGTGTATTTCGAAGTTATTAGGCATATAAAATTGAAACTCACAATGCAATAAAGTTAAAAACCTATAAGTATTCAAAATTATTTCGAATATATTCTGTTATGTCCTGAACCGACATAACATGTCCTGACATAATATATATTATGTTACGTCGAGATGATACATCTCAAAGCTTCGTTCATTCGAATTTTTGTATAACCGCCAATTTTTGCACTATTTTAGTGACCACAGTTACATAATTATATGCCTTTGGCTACGGAACCCTACCATATGTGTGTCTACACACCCTTGTCCAGTTATTAATATTGAAAGTTATGATGAAATTTTGTAAGACATCAAGATAGACATGAAGAACTTTTGTCGCGGAAAATTTGAGAAAACTGTGAAACGGCTGTTAAATCCGAGGGTCACAGCTAGTACGATTTATTTGTTATTTCACATTACAAAATAACGATGACCGATGACCTCAGACACAGTAACCTTTACTTAATACGGAAAACGTACTTATTATGTAAAACACTTATTAAACACGCGTTGCTTAAGGCTCGAACTATTGACCACGTAGTCGTTTAACGCTCAAGTGTTGTTGAAGTATTATTCTTATTATTAATATAATTATTAAGAATATACAGGGAGTAATTAGGAATTATGATCGTGACTACTCCAACAAAAGCTTCACTCATACTTGAGTATGTTTTTATGGAAATGTATACAGTGTTAAGGAAACTGACGTGGTTTTCACACATTTTATTTATATTACACGGGAATTACTCACGGCCGGAGTAACCGGCCTAATCTTACGTGAGTAATTCTCGTGTAATATAAATAAAATATACAGGGTTATTTTTAATTTAACACAAACCTCTCGAGGCCTTCCTACAGTATACTAAACAACTTTGGTACCATGACAGATCTGCAGGTAAAATTAGTTTTTGACTTTGTGGGAAAGTCTTTTTAGGGTTCCGTACCCAAAGGGTAAAACGGGACCCTATTACCAAGGCTCCGCTGTCCATCCGTCTATCACCAGGCTGTATCTCATGAACCATGACAGTTAGACAGTTGAAATTTTCACAGATGATGTATTTCCGTTGCCGCTATAACAACAAATACTAAAAATCTGAATAAAATAAATATTTAAAGGAGCTACCATACAACAAACATGATTTTTTTGCTCCATATTGATAACGGCAACAGGTAGACGCTTGAAATATTCACAGAATATTTATTTATATATTCACTTTAAAAATAAATAATTAAAATAAAATTAATATTTAAGGGTTATTCCCATACAAAAACGTGATGTTTGCCGTTTTTATAGAAAATAGTACGGAACCCTTCGTGCGCGAGTCCGACTCGCACTTGGCCAGTTAATTGAAACTTCTGTGATTATTATTTTTCACTTCTAGAAGGCTATCTCAGAGTGACATGGGCTTACTTTGATACATATTACGGCCAAATACTAGTTATCTAACAAAATTAAAAATAACACTGAATGAATTAACCTGACTACAATACCTATATAGAATTACAGTTGGTTACTATTTCACAATGCCTTCTTACAGAAGTAGATTGTAACTCAATATAGTCACGAAATATCGATCATTCGTTACATAAAAATATAGATTACAGTACGCTCTTGTAGACCTTGGTAAAGTTATTATAAAGATTAAAAGTATTGTTTAGTAATGTTGGGGACAATATATAGTGAACTGAAATAGTTTCATTCAAATTAAATTGCAACCGCCTTGACTTCGATTATTGCAACGCTTAGGTTAGTTAGATTCATTATAAATTAATATTATGTTATGTCGAAAATTATATTCACACCATTGTAGACAGCATCATCGCTTAACATCGGGCAAGTTGGACTTAGCTTACTGGATTTCACTGGATAAAAAAAAACTAGATTTATAATTACTCTTTTTTTATTTATTTATAATCATGTTTAAGTATTTTTTTACTGTGAACTAAGTTATATTTCAGTAACTTAAAACTCTTGTAGGTTAGTTTTTTTTTTTTTTGTATTTCTTTACATACAAAATATTGTAAAAACATTATACTCTTGTATATAGTAAATATCAAACAGTAAATTTTTGAAAATAGAACGTTTTTTTTCCTATTCAAATATTTGATGTAACTCAAGTGAACAATGGTCCTAAAGACGCACTGCAACACAAGTCGCATGCGTGAAAATATCTTACCCAACACGAGACAACGCACGCTCCATTGCAAGAGACGCGCTTTATGTAAGTTCCCTTTATAACGCAGCCGGAAACTTTAGCGACGCCTCTTCACGGATTTTACGCAGCTATTGCTCTAATCACTTTTTACACGAAGATTGCAAATGACTTGTTGTGTACGATTGAACTGACAAAAAAGAAGATTTAGCGTGACAGGACAGTTGTGTAATTTAGTTTTAAATAAAATCTTCTAAACACCATTAATCCGGTTGAAACTATAGTCGGAGTATCCGGCCTAATCTTACGTAACTCCCGTGTAATATAAATAAAATGTGTGAAAATCATGTCAGTTTCCATAATAAAACCAATAATGTGTCTATGTCCTGAAAATTCTTAATCTCTACTTTTTACATCTTTGATACCCTAGAGAACTTTGTGCAATTATCTTTGGCTGTCCGAGTCAAAAGGCGAGCCAAGTCGGCAACTCAAAAAACTCGATTTTCGTCGTGCGCTTTTGACCAACGTTGATACCTGTGTGTCGCCATACCTGCAAAAATCCCTAAAACTCCACACTTGTCAAAGTACTACTTGAGTCACTGTGTATCCAATAATCTTTTAGTCACCATACTTTTGTTTCCGCTTTAGTTTTCATAGATCCACGTCGTTATTTCTTTGCTACATAAATACCGGATCTTATGAACACCGATCAAAATCTTGACGATAAAAATCAATACCACGCAACAATAGGAAGCAGACTTATAAGAGTAATTATTAAGTAGACAAGCAAAACTGTCAATCAAGAAAAAGTGCTTCACTGTTGCATAAAGTTACCGTATTGTAATACGGTAAAAAGAAAAATTATGGTATAATCAAAGGAAGGAAGTAAGGTTCTGTGATACTAAATTGTTGGCGAAACGTAACTAATATACAATTTGCTAAGGAAATCCGTTTTACTTGTCTGATACCTACCTATATAGTGCTTAAGTAAGATTGTATCACACAATCTTGTATGTACGTACATAATATATCTATAATGTATACAAACGCAAAATGACTCACACTGACACATCACAAAATCTCAAAAACTACTTGACCTACGAAGCTGAAAGAAGGGATAGAAAGAAAGGAATTTTTTTTTGCGAAAAAGCCGAATTGAGGAGCTTTTATGAAATCTAACTACGCGCTCGAAGACGCGGGCAAAAGCTAGTTATTATAATAAAATCAAACATAGTAATGGTAATACTGGATAGAATGAAAATCTAAACCAAACGGAAAACTTAAATCATACCTACTTGACTTTGACAGCTGCTGAAACCATTTGTTTTCTGCTTGATGCACTGGAAAGAACAATAAATCTCGAATGTCCGGTTAACGTTCCGGTTGAACTAATAAGAACTTATCCATAGAGAACATTATATATAGGGAAAACTTATCTATTAAATAAACACTATGCTTGCATTTCACAATCATTAAAAAGAACTAACCATCAGATAAAGTTTCTATTAATTTATAATGTCAGATCAAGTTGCAAATAACATTTAGGAGTTTGATAGATGTCGGACCGAACGGAACGTAAAAAAGCGGCGTTGCCATTTCACTTCCCGAATAATACATAAATAAGTATAAGACAAAATAAGGATTGTGAAACGCAGTGTGAGATAACCGAGAGTTTTATCTTCCACAAATGATTTATATGATGGTTAGCAACTAGGTACTTTAATAGCACATTCTGAAACAAACCCTTATGTTTATTTGACATTAACCATACAAAAAAATCCCGGACCCGGGTATGTCCTAAAACTGCGACCAGAACCACCGGAGGATGGGCAGCAGCGTCCTAATAGTATACGGTGAACGTACTGCAATCCCCAAGCCGCCTGGCAAGCGTGGAGATTATGGCAACACCCCTCTCTATGAGGAGGCCTTGTCCAACAGTGGACGTAAATTGGCTGATGATGTGTGATACACAAAAATGTAACAATTGTATGAGACAAACACGAAAAAATACTGTAAATATAGTTGTACATACTCCAAGCGAAATGCCAAAGCAGGACTCATCTGTCTCCAAAATAAATAAATTGTTAGACGTAACCAAATAACGCTTGCAATCATCGTATTTTATTAAAAATGATAAACAATAACAACCACATTCTAACAACTTATCTAAACAAAATGATCTTGTCATATAAAGTGATCATGAGTGCCAATTGTCACTGTATAGCACTTCGACGTACCCAACTTTCGAAAGTGCTAATCTATGGTCAATGCTATCATGGTCCTGTGACATTAAACAAGGCGTTAAAAGGCACGATTTGCTACGTTTCAAGTGTGACATTTTAATGCCCACTTACTAAACAGTACAGATAAACATTGCCTCTGTTTTAAGAGTAAGATGTTTTTATATGTAAACAAACAGTGCACTGCGATTTCACTCACTATCTTTTTTTTAATGCCATAGGCGGCAAACAAGCAGACGGGCCGCCGGATGATAAGCGATCACCGTCACCTATGGATACCTGCAACACCAGGGGCAACACAGATACGTTGCCGACCCTTAAATACTCTATTAACAGCTCTTCCTCTATCTTCCACGATCTGTTAATATATTTGGGATAAATCTATACATATAAAAAAATCTCGTGTTACGGCGTTTGTAGTCGCACTCCTCCGAAACGGCTAGACCAATTTTTATGATTTTTTATGTATATTTGGTAGGTATGAGAATAGGTCGTAAAATATTTTTCATCACCACGCAGGTGAAACCGCGGGGCGCAGCTAGTAACCTATATACCTGTACCTAACTTTGAACTTTTTCACCAACCACCCGCATTCTTCAGTCTTCCCGTGAACATGGTGCATGTAACTGCGCCGAAATATCGGGAGCTCCTTCCACAACCTTACCACGGTAAATATCCCGTAAATAATCCTATAACTTTAGTAACCTATATGTTGTGTACCTCCATACAAATATACACGCATATAAACTTTCGCATTTATAACATTGCTGTGCTTTATTATCCGCGCTTTAAGTGTATTGGCAACACAAAAACTAGGTACTCGCCCGGGATTCACTACAAACGCTAACATCATTATATTTTTTCCCGCTGTTTGACACCCATAGGTTTGGTATGGCTGTTGTTGAGTAGCGACTGTACGTACATCACTAGTGTTAGTAAACAAGGGCAGTTATTTTAGCGTACAATGCTTCAGTAAGAAAACGTCACAAAGGATTAAATTTTGATCCATTTCCAATGTTTATCTTAATCTTCAATCTATCTTTCCAGATTACTTACTTCGTTAGTCATAGAATTTCTGATTTGCATGTCATTTTTAATCAAAATACTCAGATTGGCCTGTCCATTGCACATAAAAGTTTGTCTCCGTATATTTTTATTTATTCAAAAAATGTGCGGACTTCACCTCCATTTCCACATAACTGATTTATTTCCTCAAATTAATACAAAATACAAAGATACGTCAGAATTTCTAATCGACCTTGAAATAATATTAACGTCAATTTGCATACATTTGTATATGCGTGTGTATTTATAGTATATTCGTATGTATCATGAATTGATGACACGATGACCCGTGCTAGGGCCATGAACCATCCCAACGTTATATCGTATATTCTGTGACAACACGTTTGCGAAATCAGTGAGTTCATATATAAACTCTAGATCGTCAGACTATGTTTTCTTGTAGGAATTCACATTTACGTGTCATTTAAAATATGTTTAATTTCCACACAAATTTGACTTAACAAAACTTTAAATAATAATTTCTTTTGACCAGACACTGGAGATAATTTATAATAGAGCCATCAATGTGATTAATATAAATCGATTGCAATATACAACCAGTCATGACCAGTGACCATCGCATAAAACTGAGCCTCCTTAATTCAATGATGACACTATGATATTGACCTTCTGAATTCTGAATTCATGAATTTTAAAATGGATGTATCCGAAATCCGTCACTTTAAATATTCATAACATCTGGCGTTAAAGCTCATCTTGCTACAATCTCAGAAGAATAACTAAAGTATTCTGTGGCCAGAATCAATGGGCGCCATTTGTTGTAAAGTATTATATATATTTTATGCCATATATGGCAAACATGCAGACAGACCGCCTGATAGTAAGCGATCACCGTCTCCTACGGATACCTGCATCACATCATCACATCTGGGGCATCACAGATACGTTGTCAACCCTTAAAGACTCTATTAACAGCCCTTTAATATTGAAAGTCTCAATAGATTGAACATAAAATCTATTAAAACATTAAAGCCCTACCATACCGCAAAATTCCTAAGATGAATCAAATTTTTATACATATGAGTTCTCTTAGTTTTCAAACAGAAAAATATTAATATTCTTTAACATCCAATCTATTTAAAAGTTTAGATACAATATGACTCTTTCAAAAATGTATTTATTCGTTCTAACCTATACTATACTTTTGTAATAAAGGACACAATATTTGGACTTACTTAATAAAATGATTTAAAAAATTGTGTGAAAGTTCAGGTGGTAATTTTTTTATTAATAAAAAAGAGATAGGCGAGACCAGTATATACATACTATACGTCGAAATTTAATAGCATGAAAAAAAAATTTGATACTTAGGTATGACACTTGTACATACGTATAAAACGATGTTTTCTCTAGAAGCTATTATTTTGTCGCAACTCGTAAAGACACCTTACAAAATATCAGTTTTCATCACCTAAATAATAAGTCATTTGCTTCCTAATTACAGCACTGATGTACAGTTAATAGCATTCTCCTACTCGCATTATTAAAAGATAATCAGAAGATTATACTATTAACCTTTGGCTTGGGAAAACAGCGCCGACGCATGATTCATTGCAAAATCTATTTTGCGTCATTGTAGTCGAAATAGCCAGTTTGAATGATATGGGAAAGGCGTCAATGGTTTCAATTAAAACTACATTGAGTCATTGCGTGTAAAAGTAGTTTTGTGCGTGATCTTGTAAAAAGTACGAGATATTTTTTCAAGAAAAGAATAGAATTTTGATTTCTCAAGTTTGGAAAGTTACTCATATCACCGCCAAAAACTCGATTGAAATTGCCGCTTTTTGAAACCTATATTGAAAAGTACAACATCTCATGTGAAATTGATTGCTTTCATCCCTTGGTAAACAATCTACAAAACGTCGGAACAAAATGATTTAAAAACATTACCTACATACCCAGCAGCATTGATTTTGACGAAACACATTGAACGGGTTGTTTACCTGTAAGAAAATAAATTGCACGTTAGAATTGTATCTGATATGTCTGTTAGTTTATTTCAGACCATCTAAGAAAAACAGTAATCAACCATTAAGTTTGTTTAGTAGGTGTATTTACAATTCTTCCTTCGCAAATACTAACTGAGTTAATTCCAAGAAATGGAATACAAAACAAAGCAAAATTACACAACGCCATAATAACACACAATCCGTAGGCAAATGACGCTGCAATTTGTGGCGAGTGGCGACCACATTTCTTATGGGAAACGGTTCGCTGCACCTGCCGTTTCGTACACTTAGATTGCTTGTACATAAGGCAATACAAGTATCGGATTTTCGGTGACTGCAGTAACGTAGCAATGAGGGTTGAACCTCACTTTGATAGTGACGTTAGCATAGTTTGTACCTTTTTATGGAAATTTTTACATTATGACTTTTACTAAACATTTTTGAAGATCCGTGCTATATGAATGTCATATGTAAAAAAACTACCGGTCAAGCCCATTCTTACAGTACGCTTGAGTAGCACACATTGCTGACATCATTGATCTATTCATAATATATGTAAAAACCAAATTAAAATAAACAACCTTATAGTTTCTGAATCCGTATTTCTAGGTTTAAATATCTAAGCTTCCTATTTATCTAGTTATTTACAGACTTAAGTCTATTCAATATTTAATTCATAATTTAAATAAAACATTACATTTACTTACATACATTTTAATATATTCAAACATTTTATTAAATTACAGCAGTGTAAAAATTCTGACATATTTAATTTACTTTTCTACATCTACACTTCTAAACTTTCATATTACAATGAGGAAAGATTTGTATTTTTGTAAGTTTGTAACGAATGAACTCAAAAACTACAAGACCTATTTATAAAATTCTTTTACCATTAGAATGCTACATTATCCCTGAGTAACATAGGCTATATTTATAACTAGAATGTTTGAAAAAAACTCCACCCGTACGAAGCCGGGACGGGCGGCTAGTTCCTAATAATATTATTATACTTACCACAGATTCTTAATTATTTAGCTAAGATCCATTCATGCACACTATGTAAATCGCGATGCTACTTGAGTCGCACTAGCGGTGTCACCACGTGTACTTACGGCCTTAGACCACGGTTAGTGCAAGTAAAATCGTTAGACATCATATATGACGTGAAAGTTGACATTGTGAAATGTTACGAGTTCGCTTCAAAACACATTTGGTCAGCAGCCAACGTCAGCATATGCATTATTTGCTGATAATTTTTTTTATGACCACAAATCGCTAATCAAACGTAGAGCTGACCAAAACCTCAATACACTGACAAATATATCAAATAATAGCCTATTTACTTTACTTGCATGGGCTATGCCAGTATTAGTTACAATAAACAAACATACAAAAGTACAAGCGACGGTCAAAGGATGGCGTCACTATTACCTACTTGAAGGTGCGTTTACGTCAATACAGTTACTCGGTATAAGTCGTTACACTGGATTTACCGTAATTATTTAAGCAGTACTTCATCGTAAAACAAACTTTCTTATGTTGTGTCATCTTTGACACTAAGCAAACGCTTCATAACACTTTACTCCTATTTTGTGTGGTTTAAGAACAATAATATGTCATGTAAACTTTCAACCCGTCCCTGTGTTTGCACCCAATGTACCTAATCTACATCGCAATAGTAATCAGACGTCATAAACACTTCTGTGTGAAGTCTATACTAATTGCAGATGTTCGCAACCATGGGAATATGGAGCAAAAACAAGGAGTTCTCACTGTTTCAGCAACTGTCTAATTGATTATTCAGCTCTTGTTCAGCTCTGTTACTGGAAAAGTGAAGCTTGCTATCTTGCGTCGAAGTCTTAACCTGTCCTACTATTAAATAAACTTGGTGTGATGTTACAGTTACAAAACCAATTTTTAATATCATTGCGTTCTTTTTTGATGTTCTTTTTAATCCTAATGTGTGTGCGCTTACTTTAATAAAAGATTAAGTACTTTTTGGAACAAAGAAATAAGATTGCAATAATATTCGTTATTGAGATTAGAAGATTCATCTACATGAGATGATATTTGTAGCGTCAGAATTACATGATTATGCTCTCATGGTAAATAAGCCAATTTAACAAATGCGGTCACAATTGTTGCCACATCGATGCTACATCGCCTTGGACGCGGTTTAGGTAATGTGGGTAGATATGCCCACAACCTAGGCTACCCTTTTGATCTTACCAATAGGTCCCACAGGAGTAAAGAGACACGGGTCGATCGCAGAACTTGACTCGTGCTTTATCATTTGTTTGTATCGTCATATCGCGTTTTAATTCTTCCCGCTCAATCGTTTCAACTTTTAGACTGTGTCACCGAAAGGCTAACTGCGAAAACCATCAAGTGCTCTGACAATAATATCAACATTCAACATCAGTCAGCCTAGTAAGAGATTTTCAGTCTAAAGCCTTTTGGGAAGACCTCCCATCCCCTGAAGCCTTTTCTTGCTTTACCATTCCATGTTTGTTTTGTAATGGCAGTTTCTGATCGTGATCGGCCCCTACGACACCTGTTACTAAAGGGAAGTACTATTCTACTCTACCAGTACCGCACGGTGCAGGAGATAAAAATAACCAGGTATCCACAGGTGTCAGAATCTACTTAGTAAAAATCTTAAGCTAATTCATTTACTCACCGATAGTCTACGCACACCCTAAGCCGCTGGGTCTAGAAGCATCAAATTTTGCACAAGACGTGTTCTTTATATAACGTAAGTGAGCAAGGATTAATAATATTCGCAGATAAAAAAACTAATAAACGCTTTAAAATCGCTAATCCTGAGGTAAGGATAATGGGACAAACTATACAAATTATTGCATTGACATCGGTCCTTGATAAGTGTAGAAAGCTTCAAATCATCATCCGTCGTTTTGAAAGGGGTGAAAATCACGTTCAAAAATTCCGTTACATGGATATATAGATACACACCAAGCTAATAAAAGCGTGCTAAAAATCTATTGGCGAGACCAAACACAAGCCGCGTAAAAAGTCCCGGCATCTATAAATAAACCGCTTTTCTACACAAAAAACAAGCTTGTAGACCAATCTTAATATCACCCATAACATCTCGTAAGATAGATTTAAATCATATTAATTCATAACAATACCAACTTTCAAAATAATCATGAACTCTATTCTTCAAATGATAGAATTGATTTTGAATAACCTTCTGTCGTATGAAAAGAAAGGCAATTACTTGGATTTGATTGCACACGTTTAGAGATAGCTTTTTCTTTTTACTGCTTAAATTTGGTAGTCTTCTATAATAAATTATATTTATTTAGCACCAAACTATGCTTATTATGATAATCAAATTTCAGTGGTAATTGTAACATTAACCACTACGTTTTATCATAAGTACTTCAGTTTATTGATATTATAAATGTGAATACTATTTGCTTGTTTGTTTGTTCGTTCCTCTTTCACGCAACAACATAGCAACGGAGCGAAGTTTTTTTTTGCATAGAGACAGTTGAAAGACAGGAGAGTGACATAATTTTATGCCAGAAAAACATGCAGTTTCTGCCCATGTGGGTGGGGCAAAGCTAGTTTTATATAAACATGTAATACACCATTATCAGTACACTTTTACAAAACAGCGTACTTCTTGCTCTGGTATTAGTGACTCCCAAATGCTACAGAATTCAGAATTTCTAACTAACTGACCTAACAGAAGTTGTCCTGTCCTGTCATACGTGATGTATAAACAAAACGGTATACAGTCAAAATTTTTACGAAAAAAATTTGAGATATTAATTTTGTTCGAACAAAATTGTCATATGAAAAAGCACTTTTTCCAAATTTTTTAATTTCCCGGGCAACTTCAATTTTTTCTTACCCTATTAACCTTATTCGGACTTTTGGAACAGTTAAAAAAATATTGCTAAATCGGTCCATCCATTCTCAACTGATACGGCTACTAACAAACAGCATTACCTCCCATCCCTCCCCCTCCGAATTTTCTAATTTTCCGGACAACTTTTTCAACTTTATTCCCTTTAAAACGTACACGGACAATTGCGAACTTTAAATAAAATTTCCCAATTGGTCTAATAGTTTTTAAATTGTATTATAGTAAAACAGCTTGTCATATAAAAGCGTGGTAAGATGCGCCTTATTATATTTAGTTTTATCGAGTTGAAAGCCTTCGGATTTGGAGGTGAACTTGTGGCTGCAACCTGACTCCTGATTGCCAAATGCACCACCTGTTCTTTGAAGTATTTTGCATTATACATACACTTTTTAGTATTGATTTAAGTAATCAGTAAAAAAAAGTTACTTTTAAACTTTCGCGATGTTTTAAGTTTATCGGGACGTCGAACGAAAGGTACCAATTTTTACCCGATAGACATTTAAAGCTTGTGTAGTTTTATATAAGGTTACTCAGAAAGGATGTACTAAGCCGGAAGGAGGTCATTATACTCATCATTATGAACAACTTTTAATGGGGCACCAACCATGAAATCGAGAAAAAAAAATGCTGTTTTGTTGGGCAACCATACATTTTGTTCAGTGTGACTGACACCCCTCGAGTTTGGGCTCATTTGTTTCGTTGTAACCAGTCCCATAAATTACACTTGGTGACATGGTTTTGACGATGGTGCCGGGAAGTTAATAGTGGAACTGTTCAAAAGCAATACCAGTAAAGACTTCAAGTTTGGTTCTTCTTTGGCTGGTTCTTATATACAAGTCAAATAAGTGCGTTTTTTTTTTAGTTTTTGTAACTATAATTATAATTTAATCGAACGTTGTTTTCGAACGTAGTTTAAGTCAACTTTAGCGCCAATAAGAGCTATAAAACTACAAAACACATGGAAACTGGAATGCTAAAAACATGTTTGTTCGTATTAATAGCTTTTTTAAATCTACTGCATACCTATATTGCAATTGTAAGGAGGCAAGTGAAAATATTCAGCAAGCGGTCCTTTTGGAATAGGTCCAGCAGTTGACTTCCTATGGCTGAAATGATGATGATGTAGTGAAAATATTGAGGCCTTGTCTAGCAACACAAGCGCATTGACGTCCGATCAAACTATAAACAGTAAGAACGCCCAAAACAAGAAACTAAAACATCGTCGTATGACATGGATTTGTCGTTTTGGTCAAGATTTAAGAAATAACTAAATATAGAACTTGATGCTATCCTACTGAACCCTTTGAATAAATTATAAGCACTCTACATCTTCAAGCAAACTCAGCCAAATTCGTTCAGCTATTACGGTGTAAAGAGCTTAACTCAGAGCTTAATTTTCACTCAAACTTGACCCATCCAAACTCTATGTCATCATAATTGGGAACAAACACGCGCCTCACAAAAAAAGCGTGACAGTGTGACAACCCTATGACAATAAAAGTTGTCATGCAACATACCACAGAAAAGTTTATTTTTGGTTTAAATTAGAACGGCTGTTAAGGCATTTTTAAGAAATTTGTTGTAGCCAGTTGCACCACTATAAACCCACAGCAACTGTGTTAGCAACTGTGACGCGCAGTTCGACGCGTTGACATAAATAAGAATGTTCAATCACGTATCTGTCACAATTCCTGGCGACAAAGTTTCCTTCTCATTTCCGTTCTATTTACTTCTCTTTTCTGTGCAGCATACTGTATACAACTTTTGTTGTATTTATTAATGAAGAATTACTGTATACACACAAATAAGATAGATGCATATCAATGCATCTATCTTATTTGTGTGAATGTGATATCTCAGATTGGTTGCATAGTCCTTACTGTTGTTATAAACCCACCCGTGCGAATAATATCTCACTACCGTGCAATTACCGTGAACGCGTGGGCACATGCGCTCTCCATTCTAAAGTATAGGTTCTCTGTTGATTTCTAGATTTGATGATAATATTATAAGATTACCATAAGCAAAGCTGTCTTTGAATATTATTAAATTTGTATAAGTAGATCTATCTGCAGACTGTTATATGTCATGGGTAAAAAAAAACAAAGGTAGAGAAACAAAACACAATTTTTAAACACTGTTTTAAACTACCACGGTTATTTACTACATATAATTATAAAAAACGGTCGACAGACCTTATTACGGGAAATATCCCGAAAAAAAATTACAGGATAAGATTGTGGATAAAAAATTATACCTTATCATATACGAAATAATCATAAACGTTAATAATCATATAGCTGTAATATACTGACAAAAGGCTGCCAGATTGAAATGGGATTGGGCGGGACATGTGGCGCGTATGAACCCCGACCGATGGGCCAGGATCGTCACACAGTGGGTGCCTGATGGACGACGCAGTCAAGGAAGGCCTAGGAAACGCTGGCGTTACGATCTTGACTCATTCCGGAGAGGTTGGCAAGAGGCGGCGGAGGACCGAGATTTATGGAAGGAAATGGGGGAGACCTTTGCCCGGCAGTGGGACAGTATAGGTTAAGAAAAAAAAAAACTGACACCTTTCATAGGTACACAAGTATGATAATGCTAATTCATCGTATCTTTAAAAAAAGTTTTCTATTTCTGGTTAAATCTTAGCATAGTATAAATGCAGCAAAACCAGATGAGAATAAGTAAAGGTATCGACTATCCAAAATTAATAAATTTGTTATAAGGAATTTGGAATATTGAGAATGTTAACCATAAATTGAAGAACTATTTAAATGTTAAGATATAGACAATACAAAAAACAAATTACAAAAAACAATATTAATAAAACGAAGAATTCAAATTGAGTACAATAACTATCAGTAGTTAGCTGACAATCACTTTTTGCTAGATTTTAGATTAGGATGGATAAGGATCTTTAAAACTTATTGTTTTTGTGTTCATGCAAAAAATATAACATGAGGTTATTCACATTGACTACCTAATGTGCTACTTTATTAATTTTACAGTTACTGGCATATTGCGTCGTGACTATTAAATAATGATTAATTAGAAGCTATTTATCAACAAGTGGAAAAACGTTTGAGTAATGAGATTGTTTGGACGTTAGACGTTGTTATTTCCTCAAAAAACTTAGTTTAGCTATATTAAGTAATGAAGTTTTTTTTTCCATTCAACCTTTTTGATCAGAACAGCAGATAGGTAGAACTACTTATTTTCGTCTGTCCTTCCAAAGAGGTAGAATCCTGTGATGGTTAAAAAATAACAAATAGGGCTTAGGCATGCGTGCGGGCATCCAATGGATGCAGATGGCAGGATGTCGATCAGTATGGAGGTTAAAGGGGAGGCCTATGTTCAGCAGTGGACGTCTTCTGGCTGATGATGCGTGCTACATCTTTAACCACATCATCGCTTCTCATAAGATGAGTATAATAGATACGATAACTCTTTATTAAAAGATCACATATACAAGGATAACATATACACTACAATAAAACTAATTATCAAGACTTTTAACAGGCGGCCTTATCGCTTAAAGCGATATCTTCCAGGCAATCGTAGATCTGATTGATTTAAAAACTTTTTAACTGGTACAGATGAGGTCAAAAATATGAGCCCGATACTTTAAATCTTTTTGTGGACTTGTCAGATCTATTTGAGTCACATCAATTTTAATTGTCGCGAAGTCCGATTCACTCTTGCCTAGAAAAGGCTCAGATTATATCTCTCAGGAAACAAGGAAGCCGGCAGGTTGTTCCAATCCTCGGCCGTACGAATTAGAAACGTAGAAACCTTAAAAGAGTACAGCCTGCACTATTGAGCAAACTCGTGTTTAGCACGTCACACTGGCTATAAAGTTAGGATCGTAAATGAGGTTGATGAACATAATGTTCACCTGTTCATCTAATACATGCCTCATGGTCTCGAAGAAAAGGTCAAACCATGTTTATTACGACTGTCTTAACTTTACACCTACGCTTTTATGATTCTTGTTGCAAAATATTTTGTAAGTATTATCTATTCTTACAAGGCACAAGGCACCCATTTATTAAAATCTAATCTTAAATAGATTTTGAGTGCGTATAAATATTTGGAACATTTTTGCACACACGGTCATCTGACCCCAAACTAAGCAAAGCTTGTAATATGACTGCCAGAGACTGATATACGTTTTTTTTTAAAATACATAGTTAAATAGATATTAACACCCAGACATAGAACAAACACAAATGTTCATGTGGGAATCGAATCCACGCCCTCGAGCGCAGAAGATAGGTTCACTACCAACTGAGCCACTGGGGCAGTCAAAAGTACAACTATCGGATTTTTTTTATAGTACTTACTCGTGTGTACTTTTCTGCAGAGTTTTACATTTAAAGGTCAAATACCTCTATAAAGGTGTGAAGTTTAGTTTCAATCAAAGATCGATGGATATGGCTCGGCTGTAGCATGTGCGCTTTACAATCTGACGGCACCCAGTTCGATCTTCGGCCATGCACCAATGACTTATTTGGTACTTAAATAAATTATGTGCAGTTTCAGGTATATGCGCGCACGCCATAGTTAATTCAATGATAGTTGAACTGATTGGATAATTAACCAAAAATGTTTTAAACTACTGCCGACGTACTTCCATTACATTCAGATAATACATTATGTATGTATGTCTTTTTGCATTTCCTTCCTCCGAGGTGAACGACACTTTCTTTCCGTCCTGCAAATAAACTGACAAACAGCAAATTTATACGAATGATAATTAGTAACTACCTTGTCTTAGTAAGGATTCGGTTGCGCAATTCTTACTTCGCCTACAGGAAGACCCTTTCGCTGGTCACTCAGAAGGTAATAAAATATCTATGTTATTTCCTTGATATGTTTTTCTTTTTTGTATAAGCAGGAAAACCTACACTCGGTCCAAGTGCAAACACTACTGTGTTACGGATTGAAGGGGAGTGTTTCCAGCGAAATTACAGAGCACATAGAGATTTGACATCTTATATCTTGGGGTGACGAGCGCAGTGCATTGCTATCCAGGGTTTTGAGCTGTTGATTTCAAAATTCTGAGTGGCATTGAGCTGTTATGGGCAAGCATGAAGAGCCATTAGGCGAGCGGTTTCGCTTGTCTGGTCACTCTGTGTCAAAAAAAACCTGACTGCAACAGTGTACTCCAGCAGCATCCTTACTGAGATATCATCGTTACAAACGATGTGACCGCGAAATCTTAGTTTTAACTGACTGTATAGAGCTGTGTTAATTTCAATCTGACATGTTTACGCGCAACATTTCCAAAACCCAATAACAACTATATCATTCCAACTAATGCAAATCACAGCCAATCATAACCCGTGGCGTATGATCATTGATCATCACAAATGAGGATTAAGCAATCACTCGAGTTGGCGAGTAACTGCCAAGTCAGCGAGAAATCGTACAGAGAAATGAGAACTTTCGCATTTCTCGAGTTTGCTTATGCAATATTGGTCATCTAATTACTTAAGAGGTTTTGGGGTGTTTGGCTGACGATAATTCGGCAGTTGACCAATATCGATGTGATGAGAATTTGCATAGACGTTAATTGCATCAAAGATAACATTTTAATAACAAAAAGCGTTGGAGACGTTCATCGAACGCAAATGACGAGATTGTAAGTGTAATACATTATTGTATTTTTAAGCGACTAAAAAAGGCGGCGGTTCTATCTTACGCTGTATGTTTTTTTTTATGTATTAATAGGCTTGCGTTTGACCACCAACTCGCCTGATGTGTGTTTTTATGTATGTTCTCATATTTCTCCGCCAATTATGAATTGATTAAGATGATTCCTTGGCCTACCAAAAAGAAAGAATAATCAAAATAAATTATTAATTTGCGGAGTAATTGCATAACAAACATTCAAAAAAACATACAGACGAATTGACAACCTCCTCCCTTTTTGAATTTGGTTAAAATATTATTTAACCAGTTTGTATCGCTTCACCCACAACATCTATCTTTAGCCATTACTAATTACTATGATATGCATTCTATTTGCAAATCGATGAGTTCAGACTCTGGTTGAAATTTTAACAAAATATGCAAATCAAACATCAAAAACAACTTACAAAGAAACTAATTGACTACAAGCTTTTTATTGATTCACTTCTACATATAACAAATTTTGAGTGGCGTTGAGCTGTGAGCGACTTCGCTTGTCTCGTCATCCAGTATCATAAAAAAAAAACAATTATTGTTGTCTATTTATAGTGAAATACATCATCAGCCAATTAACGTCCACTGTTGGACAAGGCCTCCCTCATAGAGAGGGGTGTTGCCATAATCCCCACGCTTGGCAGGCAGCTTGGGGATCGCAGTACGTTCACCGTGTACTATTAGGACGCTGCTGCCCATCTTCCGGTTGTTCTGGTCGCAGTTTTAGGACATACCCGGAATCAGCGGGAGCGTAATTAATGTGAAACCTAGTGAAATGTTTCACATTAAATACGCTCCCTAATTTACTCTTTAGTGTACAGAAGCTTTATATTTTTTCGTAAATAAAACTAACATTACGAGTATAAGCTAATCCGAAATATATGCTACGTCCATACTAAACATCCAACTCTGTCCAGCCGTGTGTGTGTGTTATGACATAGAGTGGTATGACATATATGCAACGATTCCTAGGTATAAATAAAAGTATGACCAATGGCCTCTGATCTATTAGAATATTTTTAAATAATACAGACTAGAAAATCACGCTATACGCATAGAAAAAACTATGTTATTTTCAACGATTTTTAAAAATTAATATTTTGTACTTATTGTTAATATATTTAAAAAAAACTTGACTGTAAATGACTATCAAAATACCAAACCACGTGCTAAACAAACAATCACTGTGCGAATAAAATTAAAAATCACATCGTTAGAAAGTACTCCTGTTACACAATTCTAGACAAAGGCCGACAATTAAACTGTAATAAGAATTACATCACACGGTCAAAACTAAAGGCTACACTTGCGCACCAAAAGAAAGTCGCCACCTACCGCCGACCGACGCACCATTCATGACCGTGAATTCCGTGAAAGCGGCGGAACGTAAAACAATGAAAAACGGTCATTCCGTGCCTAGTGCTAGCAACTTGTTATATAACTTGACATGTTATAAACAATACTTCTGAAATTTTCGCGAATGCATAATGAGATTATATTGCATAATTTACTATGGAGAGTAATATGTTATGTTATGTTTTTATTGACGTGTGGTCACGGGGGATATCCTCGCGCGCTCGAGATCACTGTCGCAAGCTGCAATGAGAGACGATTTTTCATGAGAGCGAGCGAGGCCGAGATAATTTCGAGAGCACCAGAATGATACCCCGGTATGGTTTCATTGTGCTATGGTTAGTAAGGAAGTAGACGTTGAGTTAATTAAAGCAAATTAAGAGATGTTATCTAATTTATCTTTACGACGTATAGTTGTTTCTCTTTATATTGAACTAACCGCACCCGTGGTTCCTACAGGATCCGTTCATTTTTCATGATAAAAAGTAGCATGTGTTCATTCAAATCCGTTCAGCTGTGAACCGGTTTCTTGTAGGCAAGCGTGCTTCTTCTTAGACAGCCTAATCAGTAAAAAAACTGGTACTATAAAACTGTTGAGTGCGGTCAAACACACGCCCCAAATTTCGCATTTATATTAGTATTGCTCAATTTAATCTAGTGACACAATAGTTATTATCATGTCTAAAATCTAGGAAATGACACTAGAAGCCTGTAAATATTGCGAAACATCGATGACATGCTTTCTTACCAAGCACAATGTCGTCCAAAACCCGGTTATACACAATCAATAAATTGTCAATTAACGCCTTTATTTGATATCAAATATCACACAATTGACATGCAAATGAAGAGTTGTGTTAAATAACCTATTGTATGAGAGTGGACCATAAGACATATCTAAGCTGTTCAATCTCTATAATCTCTAGTTCTACATTTATGTAAATCATGCAAATTCAATCTTATTTCAACGGAATTTAAGAATTGATGGCCTCACTTCGGCTAATTACTCCCATTGCACAACGCGTTACAATTTTCGACCACACTATCACTCAAATTTAGAGTACCTATCTGTCTACGATATTTTAAATTATATACTCAACACAACGTGCCAAAAACTGCCACAAAATGCAGTGATAATCCATAAGCGCAAGCGCGTACACACTTGCGCTTGCGCAATTACGAGTACGTCGTACACACAGTCTCGTATTCGAGAAATGAGTCGCAATGGTGTAGCTATATGATTTTTGGGAAAAGTCGCTTGTTTAAAAATCGGTACATAATTTTAGTACAGTTGTATTGGTATTGTTGATTCTATAGTTTTATGTAAGTTTGGAATCAAAAATCAAAAGCTTAACTTATTGAGTAAAATAACCTAACGAAAGATTAAATAGTAAACCGAAGATCGTGCAACCCGACTTAGCAAAGTTACGCACCGTAGTTTGACGACCTCAACTACAACCGTGACGAATTTTTGTAACATTCTTTCATCGACAAATATTATGTTTGCCGTCAAGAATTTTGAAAGTGATGTCGTCTCAGTATGTTACAATGTGTTTTGACCTCTATTTGCAGAAAAGGTTCACTTCGAGATAAATCTGCCTATCTAATGAACTAGCCTCAATCATTTAATTAATTCAAATACTGCATTTTTTAAATATAAATAAACGAAAGCAGTCGAAAAGAAGCTGATATTACTAAAGATTAGAGAATAAATCAAATTTTATTTGATTATTCGGTTACTATTGCAAAGCTGATAACATTGAGGTAGACGAGTTCTAAAGTGGAGACAACGAATCGGCAAACATAGCATAGCAGGCTCTACTGAAGACAGTTGGCACTGAAGAAGAATGTTGAAGATCAGGCTGAGTATGTATTGGATCAGGCCATGTCCAGCAATGGACAGTTGATTAATAATTTGCGAGAGTTGCAAGGAAGAGTAGCTTTCTTATTCCTAATCGAGATGGGGGCGACGAGTTCTTAATTTCACTATTTTGGGGTGCATTGTGTGTCCATTATCTGTTGTCAAAATCAACCTAAGCCAACCTAGATTCTTTTGTGTCACAGTTGTTCCATTTGCGTACATGGGGGTTTAGATGATGATATGACAGATCAGCAATGGTGATAATATTAATGATGATGAAGCTGCTTCATTCAAGAAGTATTGCTTTATAAATAAACTTTTCTAATGGAAGATGCATGATGTTAACAGGGTAACAGGATCTAATCCAAAACTAGTAATGAGTCAAAATTCCATTAAATTTCAACAACTCCCACTACATGTCCAAATTCATACGTCTACATACATATTTCATCTCCAGTCATAGCATTATTAACAGAAACGGCAGTGTGGCGCTCATTATTGTCTATTCTGGTCTAATTAGTTATTTATATATTCCTATATATCTTTGAGCGCATGCTTCGGCTGGCCTTGACCCGGTGAGTAGTTTGTCACCTGGTTGTGTCTGGGCTTTTGTGTGACGAGAGTTAACGCCTCACACTGCGTTCAAATATTTTTCTAAAACCATTGAAATTGCATAATGATATCATTAAAACCCACTAGATGGACCGACGACATCGTGAGAGTTGCGGGCATCCAAGGGATCCAGAGGGCTGTCGTTCGGTGTGGAGTTCTTAGAAAGAGGCATATGGTCAGCAGTGGAGGTCTTCTGGCTGATAATAAAACCGCCGTAAAAGAGGTTGCCTGAGTGGAGAAAGTACAGTTGTTGTGTTATTGTAATCAAATCTAGATGAAAAAGGGAAATGAAAAAAGAGCTGCGTATACTGGAGGTTCATGTTTGGCATGAAATTGAGCTAGGAAAGGATGGCGCCTTTTGGTATCGAGAGCCAAGACACATTTTGGGTCACTGCGTCAGCACAGTTAGCTAATATCAGTAGTAGTACCTACAGATATAAACTCTAAATACCTTTTGGTAATACGTGCTTCGTCACCGTTTATCAGTAACCAAAAAACAGTATGACTTTATGATTTCAGAATTTACAACGTGATTCCAGAACGAATGGTTCTGAAA
This sequence comes from Agriopis leucophaearia, assembly GCA_949125355.1. Lineage (NCBI taxonomy): Eukaryota > Metazoa > Arthropoda > Insecta > Lepidoptera > Geometridae > Agriopis > Agriopis leucophaearia. The sequence goes on from OX421262.1 coordinate 4,768,377, forward strand.
TTTCATCTAAGTAGACGAAATGCGAATTTAAAAAAGGAGTAAATTTAGGAAGCTGAAAGAAAGTATAATTAAAACCGACACTTGAATTACGATAAATTTCATGTAATTTTCACCTACACACTATGTGATTAGTAATTTTGGAGTTATGCTTAATTTCATTTATTTCCTCGTTGAAAAGCAACCAGAAGAAAGAGAATAAAATAGAATAGACGAAGGAAGCGTAAATAAAATAATTATTAATAACTTTCTACACTGAAAAGTTATTAGCCACTTCAAGTCAGCGTTTGGATACACAAAATGTATACTATATTATTACACATGTTCAGAAGACCTAATTATCACATAGCTTGCACTTCTTTTTCAGCAATACTTACTTGGGCAAGCTCCTGCTTAATAATTTGGCAACAATTGCATATAATCAGATTGTTTTCATGCTTAACTCGTGCTGACTTAATGTGCCCAATTGCATGGCATTGCATCGACCTAGAATGCTCCAGTTACTGTTTTAGGTAACAACAGATGGTAATGCGGATTATTTCCAAATATTTATGAATAAATCTTTGATCTTTTTGTTTATTTTTAAATTTAATTTGAATTGTAATGTGTATTAATTTTTAATTCTGACATTAAATATATTTTTACTGTTGTCTTATTATATTTAACTTGTGTTTATGGGTATTATGAACCTGAAATAAATGAATTTGAATTTAAATTCTTTTACTCAGGAATGGTAGGATTAGAATGCAACTAAGCTACAAAATGCATAATAATATATTCTTTATCGCCATTTTTATTTTATTTAACGAGTAAAGCGAACGTAAGTAATCAGATAACAAGAATGTTTGTTTGAAAATAATTTGAAGGCTTCGTTTATTCGTCCTACCTACCTTACTTATAACGGACTATAGCATTTATTCCTCACACTCGCTGTGAGATATTTGGTTTATACATTGCGTACAAGAGATATCAGATAAATTTGCATTATCGAAAAATATTGTTTTTCAGGGCGTCTGAGGTTTTTAGGGATGTCACCTTATTAAAACTATTTTAGTGATGTGACACTAGGTGCAGGAATAGAGTGGACGATGACAATCGCCACAAACTTACGTACCGTTGTTCCAAACTTCATTTAAGGCAAGTTGTCCATTCCGATTCATTTTTTTGTTCGTATATGAGCAAAATCTATGCCAGGATATTGCAAAGATATAATGTTGCGAGATCACAGTTCGAGGCGAACAATTTCTTATTATTGTCAACTTTACACTTAACTTTACAGTTCAAAAGCAGCACCAGCAGCGCTGACTATACGAAGGCCTGCGTTTTTAGTTATACAAATAACTATATGAACAGAATGTAGCAGGTACTCGATATACATCAAGAAAATGATTTTATTTATTATTATTTTTACAATATTATAGCTGCTTTCAGAGCAACTAAATGCTTGGACAGAATTTAGTATTATTTTGTCGCATTGCGCCGCGACTAACAACTCATTTCTGCGGTCTTGAAGAAGTTTGGTAGGTAGATACCTAACTTTAAACCAAGATTGTTTATTTCGCCATTCGAAACCTAGATTATGTATTGTTCCTAAACGTCATTCGAGTCGAAACAAGTAAGACAGACGTACATTGAATCACTAATGCCGATGTTTATGAAATTGCGGCCTTGACCGCGATTATCGGATCTCCTTTGTAGTATTTATCGCCACTTTAACGAATTTGCTTTAGACATTCATCTTTCTTCTATTGTGTGTTGGCTTCAGGTATTTTTGTTAGCACACATGGGTCAAGATGAACTAAAGATATATGGATGTGACATTTTCTTAAAAAGGATATACTTAGTTTATGTATATGGACGGTTGGATTGATATAGGTATATTGACACAGTTTTATCATCATCAGAGGTGTGTTTTAATGCTACAACTATATATATATATATCTCTCTCTTATCTCTGTTTTGAACATTTTTGAACATAAAAATGTCACCGAGTGAGAATAACAAAAAACTTATTGTTTATTTTAATTAGTCAACCTAATAGTTTGACTTAATTATGTCGCTACCTTTTTTATATTTGATGTGTTTTCCACTCCTTAGGATTTACTTTTTATATTTACTTATAGACAACTCAAACATTTTAACTACCGGCAGGATTCGAACCTGCACTTTAATTTAAATAACGAAAAAACAAATGTCTAACAAAAAATCCTACCTAAAAGAATACCTACCTAGGTACTTGGTTAGGTGTCTATCTGTGACCACGGACACTGCAAAGTGCTCATAACGTCAGTAATTAAAATTAAGTAAAGTACTCGCGATGAAATTTGATAAAGTTGATAAATTTAAATATAAAAAAACTCCTGCAAGTCTAGTAGTCGTTGTTACTCAGCATAGGAAAGTGACAGCATTGACCAACAGTGGAAAGTGACCATGTCGATTAACGCAAGGCTATCACGAATTCACGACCGATCTCGATGACTCGATCTCCATTCAGCGCGAACTCGAAAATTGTTTGCATTACAATGGCGAGGATAATCTCTGAATACGTATGAAGTAACCCCACTCCTTTTGTTGTCGATATTCACATAGACACGTGAGAAACGCCCGTGTCTTATCAATTTTTCGTGTCGCAAATGGACTTATACGGGTTTAGAATTATGACATTGTTGCGGCGAGTACTATGAAATAGTTCCCAAAAATTGTATTGCTGTGCTCTTTGTACGAGACGAGACTAATCCAAAAGGAGACAGATTAAACAAAATACTTACCGTGTTTAATGTGAATGAATTCTATGTTCCCATACACAACTTAAACGCCTCAACTGATTTTGATAAACGATATATCGATAGATTCCTCTAAGTTCAGGGATAGTCACTGAATAAGTTACGTCATCATACGCACAACATGGCGACTACAGAGAATGCGTCTGACAGATGCAATAATAATTAAAAAATGTCAATAAAAACATAAAATATATGTAGTATATTGGCTACAACCTTACGTTCAAAATGCTAGAAAAAAGTGATTAGAATTTACTGTTTTCGTTCGGATTTGTACAATGTTATGGCAACTGTGAGACTCATTCTTTGAGTGGTCGCAGTTAAGGTTCCATACAGGATCAAAAAACATATTGCACCCCCTAATAAGAAGTACCATTGATTAGATCTTTTAAAATGAGGATGAGGTTTGGTATATTTTTTTTGTTTAGGTCTACCGTTTGTGAAATATGATCTGCCAAAAATATAATTGTATTTTTTTTAAGAAACAAACATGTAGTTCTTTTGAACTGTAAACTTTCACACGAGCCAAACTAATTTGGCTCATATCGTCTATTAACTTACAGACATTTTTATATACTGTGGTCTGACTGTGTCACAGAATACACAATATGGCTAAAGTGCCTACTTTATATTCAGACAAGCTATGAAGTTTAGATTCGGAGACCTAAATAAATGCTGTTATTCTGTGCTCACTATTTCTTTTTTGACATAGGTAATTTGTTGAGCATACAACTAGCATTTTGCAAAGTATCGAACATTAATATTATCTGCACAAAAGATACATTCATTTCTACGTACAATCGTAGTTCACAAATAATAGTGTGCCTAAGACAGCAATTTGTCTTGGAATCCTCTATAGGATAAAGTATCATAAATTCTATGGTATCAATTTACAGCCTTTCGTTTTGATTTATGGGATGTTGACATATAAATACTTTTACATTTATTACGTCTAGATGGCGTTTGTTCTTTTACTTCATAACCATTGGTATTATCATTTGCGCCTACGCCCTGATTTCAACTAATATCTTCTGATGTATCATGTAAAGATCTGGCGATTATTAACATTTCTCTTATTATTAAATAAAATAATAACATGGTGTAATTGCCATAACACTAATAGTGTATTAACTATCACGGCTGGTCACTACAGTTATATGATTATTTACGGGATATTAACCGTGGCAAGGTTGTGGAAGGAGCTTCCGATATTTTTAACATGGTGCATGTAGCTGCGCCAAAATATCGGGAGCACCTTCCACAACCTTACCACGGTAAATATCCTGTTAATAATCATATAGCTGTAAGACTAATAGTATAAAATGAATTGGCTCCGAATTTGTTTTCAGTTTCAGAGCCAGTGGCGATTTATTTATTTCCCATAGTGATTTCATAGTAAACATTATGCCGAATGCATTTTAATATTACGGACGTAAAACGGAGTGAGTGTCTTGAAAACCCTGTAACGAAACTGAAATAAGACGGCACAAGTAACGAAATAGCAAAAAGTTAGTTTAAAAATAGCAGGCTGAAGTGAAAACTTAAAACTTTGGAATAACTATCACATTAGCATGTCGGTGACGCGAACCCATGAGTTTTGCCCCTAACATAAATCGCTCAACAGGACTTAAGAAGTTTTCACTTAAAAAACCAAGTACTTTGGTATTTTGAAAAAATGTCGCAGTAGTGTTTTTTTTACTTCATAAAACATGTCTTATTACTTAAATATTAACGTTATTTTTAAACCTTTAGAGACGAAAGAAAAGAGAGCATTGAAATCAGATTGCTATAGCTTTTGAAATCAACATCGAACATAGTAAATTAGAGCATTTCATTTACACCTACTCCACGTATACATTTAAGAACCCTGTTTAATTAGACGCCAAATTTAAGAGCAGTCCAATGAAATATACCTAAACATAAAATTCTTTTTACCTGTTGAAAAATCTAGCACGAATTTAAAATAGAATACCCATTGCCCCAAAGACTTTTAGCATTTATATGACGGAATTTGTGACTGTTATGTTATGTCATTTACCTTTTAGGAATTTTATATGGCTTTTATTTTTTCTGTGGAATATTTAATGAGTTGTGTGCTATTTGGTTAGCATTTACGGGATCTGTCTTAACATTTAGTATTTAATTACGTCGTTATGGCACCTGTTTTTTCTATGGCACGTCTAATAGATTATGCTATAAATTTAACTTATTTGGATATAATCGTCAAATTTGCTTGTTTGTGAATGTGAATTTGTTTTATTCGTAAAGGTTAAGTGATGTGTGGATGTAAGTATTTTTTGTGTTTTGTATTTTTGCCAATTTGCATAATAGCTGATGTTTTTTTTTTTTTGGAAAACCTCAGCGTTGATTGATTTTTAAAAGTCAACTTCAACGTTACTCTAGCTCAAAATAAAACAGTAATTAGAACTTAAGGGCCCAATTGTCATACCTATTTTCTATTTTGTCGAAGAATTAAAAGAAAATCAAAAGTAGTTATTTTCTTTCACCTTCACTAAACAATGTTATCATGAAAACTGGTTTATCTGTAATGGGCATCGCAAAATGGAATTTGAATGCAATTTTAACTGAATGCGTTTTACGGAAAAGCAAGTCAACATTTAAATGGTTAAAATTTTTTTATACTTAAAAAAAACATCGAATTCAAGTTATTTCCGTAAAAAATACTAGTACGTTACAAGAAAATGGTTTACGATAATAAAATGATTATCAATATTAAAAAACCGACTCCATAAAAATATTTGAATCGGACTAAATTAAAATGACCACACGGGAAGCACCTGCATTCAAATAAAAAAAGAATCATCAAAATCGGTTCACCCAGTCGAGTTCTGAGGTAACAAACAAAAAAACAGTCGAATTGATAACCTCCTCCTTTTTGGAAGTCGGTTGAAAAAGGAAATCAAATCCCACTAGGAAGGCAAAAGAATTTATTAACTGATAAGACTGTTAATAGGAAAACCTGTCATAAATTTTCGCCAGTAATGCATGTCATGCAACATTATTACACCTTCACGCGCCGTCGGCTTTAAAAAAACATAAAAATAACAAAGCGGAGATTACGAAAAAAGCGGAATCTATATTATGCGGCTGCAATCACGATAGGTATTATTTATGCGCGTATATTAAAATACTCATCTCATCTTGCTTAAGAAAAAAAAATCTTGTGGCAAAGTTTTTGCGCGTTTCCCATATTCATTGAAAACATTGCGTACCATAGAAAACGAAAGTAACTGATTTTTCCCACAATACATCGATGTATTCGAATATGTTTGTTCAAGACCGAGCATTTACTTTGGTTTCGATGACATTGAGTGTTGTGATAATGACCGAAACTGGACAATAAAATAATCGATTATGAAATTAATCGATTTGAGTTGCAAATAATTTTGTTGAGACTTTTTAACAACTCTAAAGTTTTTGAACTACTTATACCTATGTACAAACGCTGCTTGCTAATTATTCTTCAATTATTGCGTAACGGACATACAAAAGGAAAGTGTTTGCTTATTAACTAATCAGCATAACAATCGTGGAATATTTTTGTTTTTATTTATTTTGCAAACGTTGAATATTTTTGACGTTAATTTTCTATTGTTTCCGCAAAAATTTCGTTTAATGCTTTATTTAGTAACGTACTTGTAGTTAAGTGTTTATATATTATTTATACGTATGTAGGTAGGTACGTTAATTTTTACAAATAAATACTTCAGCACTTTTTTTAAAATGTATTTTGCAATTTTCGCACAAAAGTTTATTCAGATATATTTTTTAACACACGAAATTTCCTGAAAAAAAATATATGGTATTTTCCGTATAATCAAATAGAAAAAAAACCCAAACCTACCTGTAATAACCGCTAGGGCAACCAGCGCTGCAGCGCACGACCTCATGATTAGGCACTGATCACGTGTGTTTTTTCAAAATATTTTTCAAAATTCGAACACTACACTGGCCACTTCTCACCACCGAAGCATGTTACACGGTCGACGCGCGGTAGCTCAGCGCGCGTTCGCGGGAGTGAGCGTTGCACGCAACGAACCTCCAGTGGAAGGTATGGAGGGGCGGTTGCGTTACGATTCCGCCGCAGCCTTGGTGCTTGCGCCGTGCTGGCCCAGGAGCGGATTTCGATACAACACTCTATTTACAGAATTACTTCCTTTGACTTTTGAGTTTAGCGTCACTCAAAGATGAAGGTTGCTGATTGAGACTTGTAATACAATACTATTGTGTGGATTATAGCGAGCCTTCTTTAAGCAAACAGAATTGACGCTGATCTGTCTTATTTGATTAGTCAGTCCTGTTTAAATGATATACACAATTTAAAATGGTTCTGAATATAAAAAAACAACTTTATCAGAACTGGCCCAGATTAAAATGGGACCAAATGGGAAGCACCAGCTTTCAAATAAAAAAATAACCATCAAAATCGGTTCACCCAGTCAAAAGTTCTGCGGTAACAAACATAAAAAAAATTACAAAAAAACATTCGAATTGAAAACTCCGCCTTTTTGGAAGTCGGTTAAAAATTGGCTAGAGTTGAACCTGCACCATCGGGTATACGTTCCGAGCGCTGTTTCTGCTAAACTACGGTCGCCTTCCTGTCGGTCTCCAAATTATTAAGTTATTTTTTCAACAGAGATGATGACATAAACAGTATTTTGCATACTTTATTTTTATTGAACAGTAAACCACCTTATTCTACCCTCCCCCTTTTACTACAGGACAAGTAGAAGGACTGCACACTATCACCCCTTCCTCGTGGAAATTCCAAGGATTCGTACACTACGATTTGGGTCGTCTTATATGATACGTACCGCCCAAGAATGGAATTCCCTGCCGTCCTCCTTGTTTCCTGAGAACTACAATCTGGGCATCTTCAAGGCTAGAGCGAATAGATTTCTTCTAGATCAACGTGTTATATCCTCGGCCACACCGTCGCTTACCATCAGGCGAGTTGTTGGCCAAACGTAGATCTATTCTATATAAAAAAAAAAAACACAGTAATATCATCAGCCTATCACGTTCCCACCGCTGGGACACAGGCCTTCTCTCAAGGAGAGAGGATGGTCCCTAATCCACCATGCTGGCCCAATGCATATTGGTGAATGTCATGTCTGAGAACTTTTGAGGTTCTTGGCCATACCGGTTTCCTAGCGATATTTTCCTTCGACGAAACTGAACATAATTTATTTAAGTAATAATAGCAAGTAATAAGTCATTAGTGCAAGGCTGAGGATCGAACCGTGTGCCGTCAGATTGTAAAGCGCACATGATACCGCTTGGCCACTATCGCTGTAGTAATATACAGCTATTTAAAATTATTTTAATGGTATAGTTCGTAACCCTACATAAATCCCGCACACAGAATTTTCCCCACTTTCCTTGATGTTGGCCGTAACATACAACATAATCATCAATGTAAAAAACCAACTTCATAAAAATGACAGAACTGGACCAAATTAAAATGGGACCATGCAAGAAGCACCAGCTTTTAAATTTAAAAAAAAACATCAAAATCGGTTCACCTAGTCGAAAGTTCTGAGGTAACAAACACAAAAAAAAACAGTCGAATTAATAACCTTTTTGGAAGTCGGTTAAAACCCAAGCGTGCTGGAGCAAGATGCAGTATTTAATGATACATGCATCTTTCTCTAGTTGCTCAGCTTAGATGAGCCATATGCAAGCGCATACATATGCCGCCAAAACGGTAATTCCCTATGTTATAAAAGAATAATGTGCTTAATAAATCCGTCTCAGTGACAGTAACCTTGAACTAAGCTGTCATTTTATCCGACTCATCAAATAGATTGAAGATATTTCGTCAAACTCCGTAATACCTTATGTAACAATCGCTTACTATTGGCTGGTAATAGGAGATATTCTGACTTAGGCATCGAGGGCGGCAATCAGCCATTTAAAAGTAGCACATATTTAAAAAGATTTTTAAAAATTACGACGAAGAATTAGTCTTTAGTAGATTTACAATAAAATACTACAAATATAATAACCGTTTCTTTTTTCATTTATTAAAAGAGCGGCAAAAGGGCATGCGGTCCACCTGATGGTAAGCGATCAACTTCACCCATGGATATCTTTAAAACTAGAGCCATTAGGTACGTTGCCGACCTTTAAACACAGATATTATCCAGATGGTCTTAAAGTTTCACAGAGTAATAAATTTGTGTTTAGTGTTTTTAATGCAACCACATTCATAGGCACCGACAAACCAATTTACTTGGCCAAATAAAAGAACTAAAAGTTTTCTTAGAAAGACTGTCAATTCTGCTCTGAAAGATCGATGGTGTCTCCCCATTATCCTCAACAGATAAATTGGTCGCACGGTATTTGCATTTGTACTGTAGGCATTGGTCGCGGAAGCTCGTCAAATGTCAGGGCTTCGGTCTGGTACGGATTCCGAGACAGGACGCCGTAGCGCATGTTTTATTGTTGATAAATAACAACTTTAATGCCTGATTTAAGGTGGCTTAACCTTTGTTTTACCCAACTACGGCAAAAGAAGGTTTATGAGTTTGACAGTCTATTCTATGGTATGTATGTGTTCATGTATTGTGTTTCCTCTAATTTTCTGAAATACTTATCATATTTTGACCAATGAGCTGTCTATCGACGCGTCTCAATACTCGTCGTGTCATAGGCTATATGACGTCACGTCATATCCAATATGGCGGACTTTATGACCTTATTTCTTACGTCCAAAATTATTTTTTGGGATTAATATATTGTTTGCTTAATTAAAACGTAGTAATGGAAATATTGTCTATTTAATAGCAATTACCTACTTCAGTTATATGATTATTTACGGGATATTTACCGTAGTAAGATTGTGAATCACGTACTTATACTCGGTCCAAGTATATTATAGCTCTAACAGCTGCAAAAGATTGTAAAAAATTGATTGAACACCGTATTTTTTATATTCTAAACGTATATGTAGCTGGTAGTTGATATATCACAGTTAAATATTAAAATAAAATGTTTTTATTCAGCCTTTTAAAATGTTAGTAAGTTCCACAGCAAGTAGCAGTAGATGAGTTACACAATGTAAAGCTGCTTAAAAAACTACTTTTTTTACTGCCATGTGTGGCAAACAAGGTGACGGGCCGCCTGATGGTAAGCGATCACCATCGTCTATGGATACCTGCAACACTAGGGGCATCACAGATACGTTGCCGACCCTTAAATGTCTATTAACCCCATATTAAAGCTACTCGGTAAAGCAGCAGGATAGCTCATTCAACAAATTGCAGCTGTGAGACAAAAAGGAACGCGTAAAACGCACAGTGATTTTCCACCGATCTGTGATATGTAGATGAACTTTCAGGCGATGGCGGCTGGTGCTATGAAAAAACCGCGATGCCTGCATCAGATCAAACAGTTCTTCTGAACATTCGTCAGTATAAATGCGACTACTACTTTGTTAAAATTAATTTAAAAATGTATGACCATCTCATAGATTTATCTACACATTAAAAAAGCTAATCAAATTGAGAATCAGAAATTAAATAAATGTTCATAAAATTTGTAACAAAAACTTGTTATTTTAATCTAATTAAGCAATACACATTAGAAAGCGTCCTCTAGCGACAATATCCGATTAACTCACAGAGTAGTAAGCTTGACGAGTATAATGTCAACTACGTCTAGGGCTGGCAACTAGCGGGGTTTTCATTTACCTGTTTGAAGGTCGTTTAAAGGCAGAAAAACAAGTCCGAAAAAAAACCTGAAAATGATAAATGCTGATTGACAATAAAATAGATTAAAGATGATGATTAAAGGTCAGACCAAATATCATTAAAACGGTGACATTTTTATTATTAATCCAGAAAACTTTTTTTTTGTTATTTTTATAGATTACACCCACTTGGCCAACGTATACTCAACATCACCAATCTAAGTTTTGCTTTATAAGAAAGATGATGAAGAGAAGAAAGAAGATGAAGAGGGTTACACGGAGTGGTACCACCTTATAAGCATTTAAGCCGAAAATACGTAATTTGAACAACTTTCACTAGGGGAGCAACCCTAAATTGCATGCATGATGATGCAAAAATATCAGCTGTTCCATGCATTGAATGTAAAAGACATATATGTCATCACCATCATCATCAGCCAGAAGACGACCACTGCTGAACATAGGCCTCCACTTTAACCTCCACAGTGAACGACTGCATCTGCCATCTGCATCCACTGGATGCCCGCAATTCTCAACATGTCGTCGGTCCATCTAGTAGGAGGCATACGTACTACGTTGCGTCTTCCGGAAAACAACAAGAAAAGACATGTATTTCTATGAAACACCAGATTTTTTCCGTGTTTTTTATTTTAAAACAGATCTTTTTTTTAAGTCTGTTAAAAATATATTAAGTACCTCTAAGTGTGGATAATTAGAAAGTTCTGAAGTCAGTTTTAATTTTTTTGGAAAAATTTGTGTAGTTCAGGGATAGTCCAAAAAAACGACATTAATGTTCAGCAGGGGTTTAATATCAGCTAATCATGATGATGATAAAAAAAATTCGACAGCCCTAACTAGATTTAACATAGTCGTAACTGACAGCTTGTAAATATCAAGGGAGAAAACAAACTGTTCCGGTTCCTCGTAGTTTACTTACCGCATCTTTATTGCGTGAATGGCCTTAAGGAAAGCTCACCAACAGGTAAGTTGGTGGTCGAACGCGGACTTAGACATTATTTATTTATTTAATAAACAACGACATGATTTACGTCATTACATTACATAGGAGTGACAAGGCACAAGAATTAGACTAAACGTCATCACAATTATAGGTGCAGACTACATGCTTTTAGAAAAACAAGTGTTAAAGTTTTGTCATTAATAAGTTATTACGTACATTATACAATTACCTGGTAATTTAATAGTTAATTGTACCTACTTTAGATATTTCCCAAAGCCGTATTAGTAGAGATCGCGGGTTCACATTCGAGACCCGTACTACCAATGAGCTCTTCGGAGTTTGTGTACGGATTTTCATACCACTGGCTTTCCGTTGGAGGAAAGCATCGTGAGGAAACCTCCATACGTACGAAGAAGAAATTCAATGGCGTATGTGAATCCACCAAATTGCAACTGGGCCTTGGTGAATAAGACCCAGTGGTGACCAGGTAAGACCTTGGTGGATCCGGGTATGTCCTAAAACTGCGACCAGAACCACCGGAGGATGGGCAGCAGCGTCCTAATAGTACACGGTGAACATACTGCGATCCCCAAGCCGCCTGCCGAGCGTGGGGATTATGGCAACACCCCTCTCTATGAGGAAGGCCTTGTCCAACAGTGGACGTTAATTGGCTGATGATGTGAATAAGGCCCAATCACCCTTTCGGTGTAGGCCTAAGTCCAGCAGTGGACAAACTGCAAACTGACAAACAATGGCACAAAGGCAAAAAGAAAAAACAAAAGCTGCTTACCATGCCAGATACCGTGCAGTGTTCTATTGCCCCAGCACCAAGGCTACCAAATAATACCCCTGCCCCGGTGCTTTGACTGCCCCGGTGGCTCAGTTGGTAGTGAACGTACCTTCTGCGCTTGGGGGTGTGGGTTCGATTCCCATCTAGGGCAAACATTTATTTATGTAATGAACATTTGTGTTTGGTCTATGTCTGAGTATTAATATCTATTTAAGTATGTATTTAAAATGATATATGAACATATATCAGTCTCTGGCAGCCATATTAAAATCTTACGTTAGTTTGGGGTCAGATGACCGTGTGTGCAAAATGACCCAGATATTTATTTATTTTATTTAATATACCTGGCTTCTACTAGGCTGCATACAGGTTGTGTAGGAATATACACTCATCCATAAAATCTTCTAGGTGACCTGCCTTTGTGGCCGGCGGAAAGTATCGAGATAACCATATTAATTAATGGACATAACACAAAGATCTAGAGCGCGCGTTTATGTCTTTTGTATGAAATATTTTTCAAGCATTGGATTTCCGTCAGGCGTTTTACGAGTTTTACGAGAATTTGTGTTACGTGGTGTTTTCTAAAAACATAACTGCAGGTAAGGTTTTTCTTCTATATACTTGTAACAGTTTCAGGCCATGCTCCATTGTCCAAATTATGAAGAGGCGTTATTATAGCAGCAACGAATCTTTGTGCTGCGCTAGCACAATAATCAGGGTCGAAGCCTTTTTCTAAAATGAAAAAAAAACTACTACTCGTACCCTACAAGTTGCATTAGATTTTTATCGGATGCATTTTGGAGAGTGTGCATCAGATCTGCATGATCTAATTCCCTCCTGCCCATATCGGACGGCCAGGGCGGGCACGAAAAAGTGACACCGTATCAAGCAATAATGCAATAATGCGTGTGTGCAATAATGTCCCAGATATTTATTTATTATTCCCTTTATTATGCGAACCGCTAGTCTGTGGTATGCGCTGCCTGAATGGGTGTTCCACAATAGATACAATATATGTCTTCAAGTCGCGAGTTGGTCGGTTTCATCTAGGCAAGCGGGCTCCATCGTAGACCGCATCATCGAGGAGGTGGTCAAACGCAATACTATTATATTATTATATATCATTCTTCCGTACGTGTGTTTATCACATAACTACTCTTCAGCTGAACCGATTTGGATGAAATTTTGTGTGTATATTGCAATGGATGGTTTAAAAACACAATCGAACCCGGTAGCGGCCAGGACAACATCTGCTGGGTCCGCTAGTTAAATTATATAAAAAATACTTAGAAAAATAATAGTATTACAATAATTATCTGATGCTCTGGTTCACGAAGTCATTGTATAGTAAATACGGCTTGACAGATTTTGGCATGTAAGGTGTTGCGAGTGTCAATCCGAATCAGAAGATATTTATAGGTTAGATTTTATACAGTCCACATTTTTATGTAACGCGAATTAATCCGCGTTTGACCACCAACTCGCCTGTTGATAAGCGACGATGTGGTCTAAAGTGAAGCACGCAGACTTAAAAGATTCACTCTGACCTTGAAAAGGGCTAGATTATATCTCTCAGGAAACAAGAAAGCCGGCGAGCAGTACTTATATTCTTCTAAAAATATAAGTACTTGTTACTTTTACCAGTATCTGTAATAAGTGTAGGGTATTTCGACCGCATCTCAGCATCACGCGCGGTTGGCTGCCGGCGCCGGCGTCGGCGTCCGTGCGAAAACGAAAGTGTTCCGCGACCTACATCACGAATTTTGGGCTTTTGCGTAACACCGTGCACAATTGCACTTTGTTTCTGGTCTATATTTTCATGTCTAGCCCATATTTTAAAAGCAAATCTAAATTTAATGGCTATTCCATATATTATAGACATATAATAGCTAGCCTGTATTTTAATGGCTACCTATATTTTAATGGTTAGCCCATATTTATTGCCTAGTCTATATTTTAATGGCTGGCCTATATTTTAATGGCTGGCCTATATATTAATGACTAGCCTATATTTAATGGCTAGTTTATATTTGAAAGGCTGGCCTATATTTTAATGGCTGGTTTATAGTATCATGGCGGTTGAATGTTACTAAATATAGGCTATATTTACTATCCACAGCACACAGGCTTTAGTAATTGGATTAACTTTAAACTTTTAACGGACTTGTTAATGTTAGTTTGCTTGTATTTTGTTTAGTTAAAGCACTTAAAAAAATACTGTTCTGTATTTTCGAAATAACAGTTTGAACATCTGATTCGTACTTGTAAGGTCGTGATTTAAATGTATCTGGTTTTGATAGCTAATCTTATATGAATTGCAAATTTTGATCTGAGTTATTATCTATCTAAATAGGTATCTAAGTTCAAAGTCTCACTTAAAAAGTGGGCTATTCTTTGATCTATTTAGTTTTTAAATTTTAATAGGTGATCCTAGTGTGACCCACATCTTGAATGTAATCTAGATCACTGATCTATATCTTAATAGTTAACATTAATTTGATCAATATCTTAAACTCAGACCTAAGATTAAATCTTCGTTTATAACCGACTTCAAAAAAGGAGGAGGTTTTCAACTCGACGGTATGTTTTTGTATGTTTGTTACGCGATTACTCCGCTAATTATGAATTGATTTTGATGATACTTTTTTGTTTCGTAGGTCATACTTCAGAGGTAGTCCCGTATAAATGTTATCAAAATTGATTAAGAGTTTTTTAAAAAAACAACAAAAATTAAAAATATTTACATAAGTAGTTAACGTTTTGGTTTGTGGTTCCCTTCAGAAAAAGTTTTGATGAGGACTATTAGTCGCTGTTTTAACTGTAATTTTTCTCCTTTTTAGTATTAGTACATGTAATCGTAGGTATAGGTGAAGTATAGTAGGTGTATATAGTAGGCTAGGTTTTATTTTTATTTTTCTCTTTGTTAATATTACATCTCTACTTATAAAAAAGAAAACCTTGATATTTTGCTATAACCAGGTTTGCCATAAAAATATCATGGAATTGACTGAAAAGATTTTCTTAAAGAAACTGTCTGTTTAGTATGACGTAAAAGAATAATAGTTATGACCACTTTTTAATCCATAAGAAAAAAATACCGTTTGTAAAAATAGTTTACGGAAATTTCTGTATTTTTTGGCAAGAACTTGGTATGGTAGAAACCGCCCCACTAAATTAGTTTACGTAATAAACGACAAGAATAGATTTAAAAAAATAACACTTGCCAAAACAGGGTGGTTCACTCGTCATAGCTCTCTATGATGATGTGATTCTGATTGGATTTCATTAGGTGTGTAATTTAAGAAGGTATTAAGTTTAGCATTGTATTGGTCGGCATCTTCGTATGAAAACGAAAGTGTTTCACGGCCTACATCGCAAGTTTTTGGCGCTTGCGCAATTGCGTGCACTCTTGCATTTAATGCTTGATCTATCTTATTATATTTTGAATTCAAATTCAGAGTCAGGATCGAATCTAAATTTTTTAAATTTTATTTTGATTGGTAACTTTTTACTGCCATGTACAAGTGTTTCTTTGCTCTTTTCTTACATTGCAATATTTCTATCGGTTACTTAAGTAGTTTTTATTTTATTTCTGAGAAACCTCCTGAGCTATTTATACGTACTATGTTTAACCAAGTAAGCCGTAATATCCGAAAAAGGATCCACTAGCAAAGCATCGACAACACAACTTGTGTTTCGGGTGTTCATATATAGCCGGCGATTACCACTTACTATAAGGCTGCACGCTTGCTTGTCTGCCGCTTTAAACAAAAAAGAAGCTAACTAGTTTTTTATTTTATTTATTATATATACTGACGTGGTTTTCAGACATTTTAAATTGTTGTCTTTTTAAGTTGTTTTGAGGTAAACAGATCATACTGGTTTGAAATACTGTTCTCATTTAGTTAATGATTTACGTTTCGCAACAAGTCATTTAATTGAGAAATAAACAGGCATGATTAATAACTCTGAAACAATTGCCCCAAGCAATAACTCTCAAGTTATTTTAATACTTCTACCAGAGAGCAAAGGCCTTCAAACAAAAACAATTACATGCTATATTTATTGCATTCTTATACTACTTTTGAAATATAAATGTAATAACTGTTATAATAATCGTACTTAAACAAAATCAGGTCTGTAGGAAACTGGGTGCTGAATGTTTGCTAAACGAAAGTAAGCATAATGTACCTACCTGACACTATACGATTTAACATAATTTTTTACCCGACTGCCTAAGAAAAATGGAAATTTATTTTGGGCGTATGACATGTTTTTTTTTTTTTTTTATACCATAGGTGGCAAATAAGCAGACCACCTGATGGTAAGCAGTCACCATCACCTATGGATACTTGTAACACCAGAGGCATCACAAATACGTTGCTGACCCTTTAAGACTCTATTAAGTCGCCTTTTGAAGAACCCCATGTTGTAGCATCTTGGTAACGGTAACACCCGAAGGTAGCTCATTCCACATTTTGCAGGTGAGGCTAGAAAAATCGTCTGAATTGCACAGTATGAGATTTCCACTGATCTTATGTGCATGCACTTTCAAACGGTGTGGTTTGTTTAAATATTGCTATTACCTCCTATACTCTAAATAGTTTGACGTATTTTGAAGTCGTTAGATTCAGCCCACTGGAAGGAATAAGCTCTTACACATTTACTACACACTGACCAACTTTCGACTTTTTTTAACACACTTATCTAGTGTGATGATTCTAGATGTACGGGAGGTTAACGTCCGTTTAATTAAAATGAAAACTTCATTCTGACATCTTATCACGAAGATTTTGAAGCACATTAGCAAAACTATTGTCGAAATAATAATTAAGCAATTGTTATCATCTGTTCCCATCTAAAACTCTTTAGAACATATTTCTCCATTTAAATAGACCCGGTGTTTAATTAAAAGTACATTACCGAGTAGGTCTTAATGGACTGGTGATGTATGTACTGAATATTTCGTCAAGCGTTTAATTCCTCTATTTTTATAAGTATGTATTACTTATGTCGTAATTGGAATGGGGAAGCTTGCATTCTTTTGAATCTTATTTGAACTTTCGTATGCAAGAATGCAATATATATATAATTAACTTGTTTCAACGTTGCCGCTTATCGCCCGACATTTCGTCAGAAAGTAAACCATTAAGAAAGAAAACAATTTAATAAAGTCACTTGCTCCAGCTTACTGCCATTTAACATAAACTATCTCCTTCCAAGTCAGGGTTGACTCAAAACAATGCGGAAATCCTTCTGCGCTCGTAGGAACACCTCTATGATGTGTACTTTTACATTCGCCGACTATTAACACCGACACGATTTCGACTGACATGAAGTCATACATTAATAGCGTTTTAAAACGACACAATAACATAATGATGTACTAGTCAAAACTTTTTTTTCTTACGCTATTACTCTGTCACCTATGTTATTGGTATTTTGAGTAGAATTCAGCGATCTCATAATTTTTTGGATAAACGTGAATTTGAATAACGATTTTTTGGAATGACGTGCAATATAATGATTCAGATTTATTATATTAGCCAAGAACATTATGTATAAAAATAAGGTGTTACATAAAATATGAAATAGTCTAAAATAATTATATAGGTATAGATAGGGTCTTGTTGTCTTGTATATCCGACTCCTTAAAGCGCTTAAAAATTTATAATAATATCGGTTATTGTAAAAGTCTTATAACCAACACGCAAGCTCGAACGTGATTCTAGATCAGCTATCAAATTCCGCACATGACTACCACTTCTTTTGCACTGTGACCTGTGATTGGTATGTATGCAAGGTCGTAATCGGATATTTCTATTATAATCCGGTGGAGAAGTAGAGATAGACTCCGGTAGAGTTTAAAGCGTACTTTAATACCTATTTAAATATGTACTTGATACAGACTCATTATTTATGATGTGGCTGCATACGTCACAACATGTCACCATGATATATGAATTACTATAAAAAATTTGAAAAGTGTTTGTGAACATCGCGCTGACACTAATTTCGCGTAATCGCGTCGAGCGAAGCTCAAGGAAGGATGGATATTTTAGGGCCATTCTAAAGGAAAGTTCTGAGGCATTCTAAAGTCTTTGAAGAAAAGAAAATCAAACCCTGTTTTAAACTATCACGGTTGTTCCCTATAGTTATATTTACCGTGATGTGTTGTTTAGGATGGTTGTTTATGAGTTGGTTAATTTAGTTTGTATACGTGCCCAAAATGTGTTCAAAATACCATATGCAGTGATACAGTGAGTGTTTTTTTGTCGGGATTTTTGTTTGGGTTCCAGTTATCACAGCAAAAATGTGTTTTGAACAATTTTGCCAACCATCCGCCTTTTCTAACATGGTGCAAGTAACTATCCCAAAATATCAGGAGCTCCATAAACTACCGTATCAAATTTCACCAAATATCCCGTTAATAATCATAATAACTGTAGTAAACAAAAATCTACCGTAAAAAAAAACGATCCCAAAAAGCTAATCTGATTTATTAGCCTTTCTACATGATTTTGAATAAGCGCACCTAATGGTAAGTTCCAAAAATTCCACGTAGGTTTTTGTTATCTCGATTGTTAAAACCAGTTGGTCAGACGTATTGCCTCAAAGGACTTGAACAGGATTAACATTGACAGGCGGATCTAAGTGGGCGAGTAAACGTCTATGTAGTGTAGGCAGTAGTTTATTTTCCCAACGGGACAGAATCTACGAATGTCAAGCCTTCATATCATCACCACTAATAAATTATTATAAATGCGAAAGTTTATATAGAAGCGCGTGTGTTACTACTGGAACATCTAATTACATTTGGTGTGAATATGGTTTATATCGTAGACTACTCTATGAACTATAATTTTTCCGGGAAAAAGGTTTATATATCTCTAGCATCGTAGACTACTCTATGAACTATAATTTTTCCGGGAAAAAGGTTTATATATCTCTAGCATCGTAGACTTCTCTATGAACTATAATTTTTCCGGGAAAAGATTTATATATCTCTAGCATCGTAGACTACTCTATAAACTATAATTTTTCCGGGAAAAAGGTTTATATATCTCTAGCCCTGCACCTATCTCCATAGATACAAATTACGTCGTCGTTAATTTCTTGTCACTTAATAGAAGGACAAACCAAAAAATATTAATAATATTAGTAGGGATTAGGAGCAGAATTAACACACAAGTAACTTTTCAGCAAGGAAAAGGGGGTCTTATACGATTTAAATGCATGCGGGCGGAATTGCGGATGCTGCTAGTGTTTTGTGGATACTTTAAGTATTTGTTTTTTTTTAAAATATATATAACAATAATTAGCAATACATAATCCGACTTTCAAATTAGTAAGTGCTTGAGCAAAATTATTCATACGTTTAATAATTGTAATAGAGATGTCATTCTTTCTATTAGCTTCAAAATCAACCATTGTCATTACGTCTGCGTCTAGAAGGTCAAGATTAAGTCAAAAGATTACCAAACAAAAATTCCTTGATCGACAAAGAATTGAATAATTGCAATTGCAATTACGATTTATAAAAGACACAAACTGGCTTTTTACGTACGAATTGTGACGTTGCACTGTGACCCGAGTGAGTGGTACAGGCGAGGTCAGAAGTGGTTAATGGGTACGCATTCCAATTAGCAACTACTGGACAATTAGTGATAGTTTGTTTAGTCCAAATCGGCAATTAAAGTGACATTGACCGATCGAACGACATGAGTTCTTTATTTTAATCAGCCATTCATAATTTTGTTTACATTTTACATTGACGTCATAAGAATGTGCTGCCAAAATTTCACTTTAGTAACTACCCAATTAATGTTTCTGGCATTGCCTTTTATGGCATCCTAATGTCAGTTTATTGCATGAATTTTTTTTTATTAATAAAACAGAGTAGTTTTTTTTTACAATAATTGAGTTTCAAGTATCTAAACTTGTTTGAATCATAGTGGTATTTTTACGGAACATTTGTGATGTGACTTTCTTTATTAGTTCTGCTTACATTTCACATAAGATCATCATCATCAGCCAGAAGACGTTCACTGCTGAACATAGGCCTCTCTTTAGAACTCTACACTGAACGACTGCCATCTACATCCACTGGATGACCGCGACATTCACGATGTCGGCTGTCCATCTAGTGGGAGGCCTACCCACGCTGTGTCTTCCGGTTCGTAGTCTCCGCTCAAGAACCTTTCTTCCCATCAGTTATTGGTTCTTCGAGCGATGTGGCCTGCCCATTGCCACTTCAACTTGCAAATTTTAATAGCTATGTCGGTGACTCTGGTTTTTGCCCAATATCCACGTTCTAGATTATATCGCGCAAAGAAACTCCGAGCATAGCTCTCTCCATTGCCCGTTGTATGACTTTGAGTTTTTCAAAAAATCATTTGACTTTTAAATACTATTAAGAGAAAATTAAAACTAAGAAAAACACATATATGAGAGAAGGATGAACGAAGATTACGAGAAGACAAATTCAAATACTGTAGCTTGTTCTTCCAACATTTCGTAGGTACTTACTGATATCCTTCTCTTTAACAACTTTCTTTTTCCATCTTTTTCCTCAATCATTTTATATCAACAAAAATGTTTAATTGCGCGAGAGAGATCGAAGACGCAAGGCCGAGAGTTTTGTCCCTGCCTCTATTAATCTAGTTAGCATCCGCAAAATACTCTACCACTTCGGTTAGTAAGGTAATGATTGATAGTCATACTATACTTCATTATGTGGGTAACAGACGGATCTAATTGTAACACAAATTATTCATTCCCAGCCCACAGGCGACAACCTTGTGGCGACCTTTGAGTCAGACACTTTGAACCTTTACTATCACCAGCACCCAGTAACATTTAACCAACTTGTATTTGCTCACGTAAAAATGCATTTGCCTTGAAAATTATTAGGCAGTAGAGAAAAACGGCATGATAGTAATTTTGTTACGGTTTGTTTACATGTGGGGTTATATAAATTTTAGTTGAAATCGTCAGTTTGTTGAGTTTATTTTCGAATCAACGATCGGTGTTATTAAAACGCAGTCAAGTTATTTATTTATGCTTAGCCTGTACGTCCATTCAATACATAATGCCTACATTTTAACAAAAAAATATCCGATTTCCCAGAAAGTTTAATAATTCTTCGAATTTACCACACTCAAGATATTTATAGGTCATTAAACAGTTCGCTATCGAATAAGCAAATAGCGATCAGCTCTAAGACAGGGCTGATGCCTTTAGTCTAACTCTTTTGCATGTGGGCTATTAGTAATGTCATTTCATTGGTCTCTGCAAGTTTCTTAGTATGCGTAAAAATAGGCTATATGACTGTTATTTTTTGTTATTGTCCTATTAAAATGTAGCCCATAAATACAGCTGATTAACGAAAACAAAATTAAAATCTGATCCAAAATAAGCAACTTATGAGCATTTTAAAATCATGCCAGACAGAGACCGCGAAACAGCAAATTATGACGTCACTTCTCTGTACGCCATCTAAATTATATTCTGATAAGTATGGCGTACAGATAAGCGTGACGGCATTTTCTGTTTTGTGGAAAAGGGACAGAGTTTTCTCTACTAAAAACTTTAACCGCTTATATAATATACATATATATATATGTTTTTCACGGAATTGAAACTGCGTATTTTACTAACTTTAAAGTCTGTTTTTAAATTGATAAATTATTGTATTTTGTGGTGGTACGGAATCCTCAGTGCGCGAACCCGACATGCACTTGGCCGGTTTTCATTTTAAGTGAAAACATTTACAAAGCTGTTGAAAACAGTTTCTCAAAACTGCATCACCACTAATGCAAATTGCAGCTCAAAACGACGAAAACCACAATAGTTTTGCGAAAATCAGTTATTATTCAACTTCCATAGAAGTTAGGACAGCAATTACTCTAGTTGGTTTACCGACCATTTTGGTAGAAAATTACCGTCAAACAAAAGCAATGAGATCACTGCCCAAAGTTAGTTCTAACCGCAGCACCTTGTAAGGAATCCTTGAGAAATCTGACACCTAACTTAAATTAGCTAGGCAAGAGAGAAGTAGGTACTAATTACAGGGCAATTTGGACTGAACACAGACAAATTATGTTATTGTTACCACAGAAACACTGTGATCTGCTTAACGGCAAAAAATCTGGCTATGAAAAAGGTCTAATAGAAATAATTAGACTTTTCAATACTATTTGAGAGAAAATTAAACTTAAACAAAATTCCGATATACACAGAAAAATGAACAAAGATTAAGAGTAACTTTTCGTTGGTACTTATTGACATGCACCTCGTTATGTTATGCAAAATTATACCAAAACACATATGTTTTAGCCTATAGGTGGTGACATGCTGAAACATGCAGACGGGCTGCCTGATGGTAAGTGATCACCTTCGCCTATGGATACCTGCAACACCAGAGGCATTACAGATACGTTGCTGACCGTTAAAGACTCTAGTAACAGCTTTTTTGAAGAACCCCATATTATAGTTACTCGAAGATGCCGTAGAATCTGGAGCTCATTCCACAAATTACAGGTGTGAGGCAAATAAGACCGCATAAAATATAAACACATCAGTCATAGGACTGCACGTCAGAAGTGAAAACTTAAGTAGTAATTCACCTATTTCACAAGAGATGGCGCTGTTTTTAAATAACCGTAACTATGTATTATGTATTCTGTGATAGCGTGTCAATGACGCGAGTTCCATGATTTTTGTTCACCCAAAAAGTACTCAATGCGCCTAAAGAAGTTTTCACTTCAGACACATAACACGTTATAGTCTTAACTCATAATTAACTGAAGCATAATACATCATACAGATTATCGAAGGCCACAGACAGCTAATTCTAGACAGACAATTAGAAAAAAAGCAATCTTGCTCCACATGTGACATGTTTTATCTCCTAATCATCTTAACGATCCGCCTCAAAGTATAATGTATTACAATAAACCTGTACAATAATTTTGTAACACGTACGTAGGAGTCTACATACTGCCCATAATAACAGCTTGCTTTAAAAAATAATAGTCTTTTTGAAATGCTGCTCTTAACAAGCTGGGCCGTGTATTACCTAATGAAAAAGTCTAGTTACTGACTTCACCTTTAAGAATCTTATCGCAATAAATGAAACTTGCTATATTTCTCAAATTGTAAAGACTTAATTTAGATGCTTGATTAGATAGAGTTCTATGATGGTAATTTAGATGAAGTGTGGAATAAGATGGATAGTCCGCAGAATTATATAATAATCACATCATTAACTTGTATTGAATGGTCATCCAATACATACGTAGAGTAATGAAGATATAATGAGGACGCTTTGAGGCATCGCGTAGACAGACCCATAGAGAAGGTATGTCGTATGACAAACTTGTGTTTGCCAAGTCGACCAAGACACAACAAAACATGTAGGTACCAAACTTATAGCAGACCCACTAATTAATACGTTAATGTTTCTACAATAGCCTTTTTTCTACAATGAAAAACTAGCGTAAGCCTAGCTTGTACCTTTTTTAAGGTAATAGTCATTATGATTTTTTTCTAAACGAAATTGAAATTTTCAAAAAAAAACCTATAACAAGTGGAGCACATTATCAATAATATATGAAAAATATAATAAGTGCCTACAAAATTTGAGGGTCGCCCTCGATTTCCCTAGAATTCCATCATCAGATCCAGACTTCGTGATAATGGGACCAAATTGGAAGTATACCATACCAAACAAAATTAAAAAATTAAAATCGGTCAACAGTTGGCGGAGATATATCAGTGAACATACATAAAAAACAGTGGAACATACTGCCTTTTTTGAAGTCGGTATAAAAAGGCAACAAACTATTTAAGCTAAGTTATGCTAAGCGCCATCTGTGAAAGAAAAGTTTCCTACAACCTCTGTATGTCAATACTGTACTGTAGACAGTACTACAAACATGTTTACAGAAAGAATACTACCTTGTTTCGTAGTATTGATACCACAGGGAGCGCCAACACATACATTCAAACCTATTTCGTGATTCAAACTCACGTACCGATCCTTACGACGTGGAACGAGCTTTTCACGTCAAAAGCAATATTTGACAATGGCACAAATACTTTTAAAAATATATATACATATATACTGGATTTTTTACTATAACAAAATGCTTTTATTCAGCCCACTGCAGTTACACCCACGGGGATTACTTCTTATAACATCTGCTGCCAGTGAAAATCCCGCCAAAATCGGTCCAGCCTTTTCGGAGCCCATAGGGAACATACATACTTACATACATACACTATTACACACATCGCCTTTTATATATACAGGGTAACGCAAATACCCTGTACTAAGCCGAAAGGAGGTTATTATGAAAACAAAAAAACCTTTACTATGAGAACAACACTGAAATCGCGAAAAAAATACAGCTGTTCCATAGAAAACGGTCGAAGAATTGACACTCGACAAAATGTATGGAACAGCTGTTTTTTTTAAGCTGTTAAATTATTTCAAAATTACGAATAAAATAACCTCCTTTCAACTTAGTACAGGGGATATGCGTAACCTTGTATAGATTTAATAGTGCTATGTTATAATTATCGTATCAAAGGACTGATACTTGTTGAACTAACATTACCCCTTCATTGGACTATATGGTCAATGCCTATAATACTAATACCAAGGTGCCTGTCGTTTAGCCAAATTTGTTCTTCTGTTCATAATTACAATTTGTCTACATTTACTTTTATCATTCGATTGAATCACGAAAATGTTCATTGTATGGTAATTTAAAAGCCAATTTTTGGTAATAAAAACCATATGAGCTTTTTCACATTTCTGAAGCCACAAACTGATAATTAATTAGCCATGACTAAGCTTATGAATCGATAATAACTTATACGCGAATATTCAAAAACAAAACTGTAAATCTTCGGTTGGTAAATTCTGGGCACTTTACTGTTATGGGCAAACTTGACGCTTACCATAAGGTGGGCTACATGCTCGTCTCGTCACACAGTTGATAATAATAATTAGCACATTTATAAAAAAAAAATATTGACAAACAAGTTACCGGCCCGAATGATAAACTACATCGAAAGACCAATAAACAAGATTCATCCTCTAATTTTCAACCTTTAGAGATATTTTCTTTAAATTTAAATAAAACCTTCCTTGAGATACCACCTAATATTTCTTCTTGATGTTTTTTTTTTAACTTTATATTTAATTATTCAAATTATTACAGGATTATTTTTAACAATATGTTATTATGTTATATGTTTATGTTATATTGAATTAGCTTTTTTTAGAGTTAATTATTCAATAAAAAATCACTAAAATCGATTCACAATCGGCGATAATATCGCGTTTACATGACACAAAAAGAAACGAATTAAAACTTTTTTTTAATTCGGTTGAAAAAGTATCACATGTCATAGTTTTTATATTTGCGTTTGTGGTTTCAATACGTCAACAAAAAAATCCTGAAAATTAGTGTTACCCTTCGACATCGTAGCACCTTTCTTTTTATGGTCATCAAATACGTAAAAACTGTTTGTGTGCTCGTGCTCTAAGGCATCTTATGATCAAGTTTACGCATAATTAATAATTTTATAAAAGTGCCCTTAAATAGCAGGCATATAGCCACTAGGGCATGCAAACCGGGTACCCGAGTACCCGAAAAACCCGATTAACGAACTGATTTGAAAACCGGGTTTTTAGGATTGAAAAACCGGGTTTTTCGGGTTTTTCGAGTTTTTTTTATTCACGATGGTTTATGTAAAATACTACCACCAGAACATTAATAAACAATGAAACTTCATAAAAACTTATTGTTTCTCTATTTCTTCTCTACTGATCGAATAAATTTAAGAGGTTGACTACAATCTATAATAATAATTAGGTATTAGGGAGTAATATATTGTTAGGCTTTGCTTGGTTTGGTTTGACGTTGACTTGTGTTTGTTGAGTTTTCACAAGGAGAGCTAGGTCTTTATTATTATATCATAAATTATATATTTCTTCTATCGAGACACAATACCTATAGACTCACAATTACCAAGTAAAAGTAGTCAAAAAACGTTCGAGCGTCGATGTAAATACCTAGAAATCACAATGACACTTTCCAATTTAGACGTGATGTCGCTTGCATAGTGTTCAACGTCGCTTGTCAGCTATGGAATTACAGCACTGGCATCGCGGGGCATTGTAGTCGGATCGCGATTGCCTTACAACTAACTATAAAGTTTTGCGAAGTTTTGGTTCAGACATATATATTTTTTGGCACATTTAGGTATGATATCTCTATGATTTTTTGACAATATTTCTACTACTACGTATTTTAATGTATAGTCTTTTTGTTTTAGACTATCACGGTTGTTCACTAAAGTTAAATGATTATTTACGGGATATTTACCGTGGTAAGGTTGTGGAAGGAGCTCCCGATATTTCGGCGCAGTTACATGCACCATGTTCACGGGAAGACTGAAGAATGCGGGTGGTTGGTGAAAAAGTTCAAAGTTAGGTACAGACAAAACGATCTACCCTCTTTCTTAGTCTTTTGCTACGGTTATCACTGGAACTCGAACTCGAACCTAAGTCTCGACAAAACACACTCACTGTATCACTGCGTATAGTATTTTGAACACATTTTGAACGCGGACTTTTATTTTTAAGGCAACCTAATACTGGATTCCACGCACTAGCGAGTTGAAAACCATCACCTCGATTGAAATTCTGGCATTTCGAGATTTCAATAGTTTCCTTTACCAGCCTTGGTATGTAGTGACGCTCGGTGGACAGGATTTCGGGATTATGAAATTCAATCCAGTGGTTAGGACCCGAGTCCAGCAGATGCTCAGCTATGGCAGATTTATGTCTCTCATTATTTTTGACTGCCTTAATGTGTTCCTTGATGCGGCATGAGACAGTTCGCTTCGTTTGTCCTATGTACGAACTTCCAATCGGGAGCTCCTTCCACAACCTTACCACGGAAAATATCCCGTAAATAATCATTTAACTTTAGTCTTTTTGTTTCTCAATTTTCATGTTTTTGTGTTAACGTAGCTAAATCAATAACCATCATCATCCCATATTATTATTTTCAATATTTTGATAAACGTACGCTATACTAGTTCTTCATATCAACAAAGAGAAAAAAATAGGAAGACTGCCAGTGCCGATTCAGCAACATTAAAATATATAGAGTATAAAAAATCTGCTTGGGATAAATCATCAGCATGGTTTTAATCATTGCATGTCACGGATGGAAACAGCTCCAAGGGTAAGAATGTAATAAAATGCTGAAGATGTCAGGCAGTTCTATTGAAGATTCCGTCGCGCCTTTTCACACTAAGAAGTTTAACATGCCCCAACATAGACTAATTAGTGACTCCCGCTGTCAATCGTCATCATCATTAGCCGGAAGATGTCCACTGCTTAAAATAGGCCTCCCCTTTTAACCTCCACCCTGTACGACACCCTGCCATCTGCATCCACTGGATGCCCACGACTCTCACGATGTCTTCGTTCCATCTAGTGGGGGCCTACCTAGGCTGCGTCTTCAACTTGCAAATTTTAATAGCTATGTCGGTGGCTCTGGTTCTTTGGCGAATATCCACGTTCAGGATTCTATCGCCCAAAGAAACTCCGAGCACAGCTCTCTCCATTGCCTGTTGTGTGACTCTGAGTTTCTACAAAAAGCCAACAATTAAGGAGCACGTCTCAGTACCATATGTCATCACCGGCAACACACATTGATCAAAGACCCTTGTTTTTATGCACTGTGGTATCTTTGACGAGAAGATTTCACGCAATTTCTCGAACGCTGCCCATCCGAGTTGGATTTTTTGGGTGACCTTTTTGCCTAAGTTGGACTTACCTAACTGAACAATCTGACCAAGATACATGTAATGTAATAGTCAACAATTTCGAGAGTATCGTTCCCTATAACTACCGGCACGGGTACAACATGGACATTGAACATGATTTTTGTCTTGTCCATGTTCATTTTAAGACCCACCTGTTGGGAAAGGCTACTGAGGTCGCTGAGCATTGTATTGAGGTTCTCCAGTGACTCTGTCATGATAACTATGTCATCGGCAAAACGAAGGTGAGTGATGTATTCGCCATTGATGTTGATGCTGAATCTGTTCCAGTCTAAGCTTGAAAACTTCCTCCAACGCGTTCGTGAACAGTTTTGGAGAGATAATATCTCCCTGTCTCACGCCTTTCTGCAATTGGATTGGTTCCGTGCTCTTATTTATCTGATCGACATGGTGGCGTTTCTATACAAACACTTCAGCACTTCGATATATCTATAGTCGATACGACAACGCTGGAGGGACTGCAATACTACCCTGGTGTCGATTGAATCAAAGGCTTTTTCATAGTCCACAAACGCTAGACATAATGGCCGATTACACTCCTCAGTCATCTGTATAATGTGGTGGAGCGTGTGTATATGGTTTATGGTGCTCCAGCCTTTAAGGAAACTGGATTGTTTGGGACGCTGGAAGTCTCAACATTATACCAAATTTTACTTGATTAATCTCTTGTTAAAGCTAAACAATAAACATACGCAAGTGCAAATACATATATAACTAAATTTCAGCAGTTTCTTTACTTGCACACACTAATACAATATTTTTAAGGCTTAAATGAAGAAAAACTCGAAAAACCCGAAAAACTCGAAAAAACCGGTTTTTGAAATTGAAAACTCGAAAAAACCGGGTTTTTTCAATTACCCGAGTTTTGCATGCCCTATTAGCCACATATCACTATTTTCTAATTTCCTCACGTTTAATCAAATAAAAAAAATCTTACAATTTGCTCTAGTTTTGCAGGTTTTCTCAATTGATTTCTGTTACTAAGTTTCTACAACCTTACTTCCGCTTTTCTTGTCAATCTTTTAAACATTGCCAATCCGTCTGTCGCAAATCCGTCGTTCAAGGTGAACTTACAACATAGGCACATTGTGTGGCCATGTCGTAATACGTTATACTAGTCAATTTACAATTATGTACAACAAAATATTTTTGATTAGCTTGAAGTAGGGTTAGAAACATACGAGATGATGTTGCGTTAAATTTGAATGAAAATTATTCACATCCGTATATATTTTCGAGGCTGGCCGAGTTAGAAAACGTTTTTTTTTATGTATTTCTAGTGAACTCAGCTCAAGTTTTCGGTCTGTAAACACCAAGCTAGTAAGTTTATCGCAATTTATAAAGGCGTTTTCAAGAATACGATGAAGTTCAAACGACAGAGAACATAAAGTATAGTTATAAATAAAATGTATGAAAACTACGTCAGTTTCCATAATAAGACAGAGAACAGCTTTAAATGTAAACAAAAATATAACAAAGATTTTTGTCCTTGTAAAAGTTGTACAAGTGTTGTGCCTAGCTACAAGGACAAAAAACTGTTTAAAATTGAATTTCATAGGTGAAACGTTCTAAGTAGGTAATAATTGCACATCGACTTCGAAAGAGAACACGCAAAGTAGAGTAAAATCTAAAACTAACCAGATAATTTACAAGAAACTGGTATTAATTGTATAGAATATGGCAAGAGCGAAGATTATTATATTATTAGACTTTGATGGAACTTTGTGTATAAGAAGTCATTATCCATAGGACCATCTTTTTTTTCTTGTTCACCCAACTTTATCATCTACCTAGATAGAAAAGGGCAACAAAGATGTCGGTAAGGTATCTTAAACTATTGTGAGAGATCAAGCTATAACGGCCCGTATGTTTATGACGTGATGTATGGCAATTCATGGTGATTTGACGTGCTCACAATACCTTGCGTCACATCTCATAGCGCTTGAGTTATTGAGAGTACAATAGCAGATCACGAAACATGAGCATTCTAAGTATTTCATATTTCACCAGAAAGAGCATGCGTGAGGCCTCAGAGTGGCCTGGAAGCTTCTGAAAACTGTTCTTTATAAAATCAAACACTAAAACTAAAATGAACTAAGTTCTAATATAAAATAATGCAAGTATAATTAGCACCAGTATAAATTGATATTTTTACCCCCGATAAAAGGGCTGATAATCTTCCGAATACATTTTCATAAATCAGCTAAGCTAGCTTAGCTAAGAACAATCTCGATCACGTCACCATTCAAACAAAATAACTAAATCAAAAGGTTCAGCCATTTGGGAGATACGATGCCACATAGCACAGACACACAAATAAACACAGTGAGGATACACCGTATCCAGCCCTCAAAAAAGGTTGTGGTCACAGCCACCCGAAAATCGGGCAAGTGTGAGACAGCGTATGAACCTTGCTCGATCATGATCGATATAGGGCATTCCTAGAAAATAAATGTTTATAAAAAATTATATGACGGCCTGACCAAGATTTTGTACAGCATATCGTAGTTTCACGCGGGTAAATTCACGTATTAGGGTTGTGGGCATGCCCATCGTGCCCACGACGGTGGATCCGCGCCTGGGATACACACGTTAAACTTAACGCCAAAAAAGGGGCTTTTGGTATAGGGGGTTAAAAATGGAACAAAATATGTTAAGTATGAAGTATCAAGATGCCTGCAAGAGATTTGTAACTTTGTAAAATATAAGAAATATGAACACTCGTAACGATCTGGCAAAAAATATGGTAGATTTAGAACTTTGTAACGATATACAAAGTGTAACAGAAAGGTGTAGTAATAACATGTTGCTCTACCTATCAAAGTGAACAACTTATAGAAAACAAGTTTGAAAAATGTGTTTTTATACAAAATTGTTGATCCGTTTTATATGAGGACACATTTTTTTCTCTCTGGAATTTTGCAAATGTTTGCACTACAAGTTGTTTACATGCGTAAGATCATCTTTTTGTTACACCCCAGTGTTCAGCGATTTTGAGTTCCTTTTAATTTTCGCTCGTATTTCCGGAATAAAAATTCCTTCTTTATTGTTATGATGTACTTATTTTCTCTTATTTTTGCTTGCCTTTTTGAAATATTTAGAGTCGCACAGCGGGCAAGTGTTTAGCAGTGGATATCTTCTGGCTAATCATAATCATCACTTCAAACCACCAAATTGTATCAATGGTGTGTAAAATAGGTAATCATAACTTTTTACAGCGTTCAGCTATAAAAGTATAATCCAAAATTGCAGCAACAAACAAGCGTTACCGAGTAATATCTAGCTTAAAAATTGTATTTTGCAAAACGTTAGATACGCCTTGCCTGTCTAGGATTAAGAATCGAATCCATTTCACAATTGTCATGCTATTTTTATGCCATAAACTTATATAACAGTAGCTGTATTCAATTATTCGTTATAACATTGCTCAATATTTAATAGTACGAGAAGAGCTACTCATATCGAATCCTAAGGCCGCGAATAGGATCCCATGAGAACGTCATATATTTATTGCGCCATAGTATTTACGAATTTTTCACGGCCCTAGGTGTGATATTTACGGCAGATGAATGTAATCAAATGCAACTGTTTGGAACTCTGTCGCAGTAAAGATACATAGATTTTCGTCTATAATGTTACAGCGATAGGTATGTTAGTATTTACATAACATGTCATATATCGTATAACATTACCTATACACGGTCTTTTTTCTCTATCTAATAGCTGCAACATACGAGTAATTGTAAAAGCTGAATGAAAATATTTCTCTGTTGAATATCTATTATTTTTTCTGCATTTTCTTACAATCTATCGCAGCTGTCGTAGCTAAAAATTACTTGGACTGAGTATAGACAATTTTTATAAGTAGGATATAAAATTTTAGGCCAGTAACCGTGTTGTTCAAAATCACCCCACTTGATTAAATTTTATACTTATTTCACTAGATTGTGTAAATATGCGTACACTCGAAGTAATTTATCTGATTATGCAAGAAACATTTTATTAATTATCCATTTCCGATGAGCTTGTTTCTTATTGCAAATTAATTTATGTTACACTAACTAATGCCCGCGGCTTCACTCGCATCTATGGCCCTCAGGGATAGTGTAGCTTTCTATCAGTGAAATAAATTTTTAAATCGGATCAGAGGTTTCGGAGATTGCTTCTTACAAACAATCATAGAACCTTTACCAACTTTTTTAGTTCTTTTTTTTATAGTGTAGATTTGTACATGTAGAATTTCATACAAACTTTCAACCCCGTCTTGAACTCTTAAGGAGTTCATGACGGGCCTTAGGCCCTTAGTTCGGCCCTTTCACAAAATTGTTTTCTAGCGGATCTCTACACCCCTCATAAGGAATCTATCCGCCAAATTTCAGATTCGTGCTTCGAAAAAGGCTTCGTAAGTCAATTGCTGTTATGGAGATTTTGCCTATTCCACAAAATGACTAAAGATATATGTCTATTACCTACTGTCCAAGTACTTATACCGTGGTTAGCTTATTAATCTTAGACAAAACCTTCGTTGTTTCTAATTTCGTCTTTATGTGGTTCATTTGTTACAAGTCCGTGTTTGCAATTTTTTTCTTAAATATTATCAAACTAGCTAATAGACACGTAATATTTATATCAAATTCTAAATGTTATTACAATTATTTATAGTAATAAAACATTAATCTATCTAAAGTGCTTCCTACATTTGTCTCGTTCTCGCCATAAATATTGTTACAATTTCCAATAAATAATTGTACCAAGGCCGCAAGGCGTTAATGGCAAAAAGTGGTAGGTATGTCGTTTGATATCAGACGAGGTGTTACAAAAAGTGGTCTAGTACATAGGAAGTTCTAATGACTGACGCAAAATATAATTAATGTCAGTGGCTGTTTGCAACAGTGTAGCCAGTATGGCTATAAGCATGCGCACCGCGACAAAATTTAAGTACTTACATTTAATTTTAAGGCTGTGCTCACCAGCACGATTTATTTTTTTCGCACATTTTAAAATTGTTTGAAGATAAAAACCGATTGGGCATTATCTTTAGAATTACCTTGCAATAGGTATGAAAAAAAAATCGTGTTGATCAGACTAATATCATATACTAGCTGCGCCCCGCGGTTTCACCCGCGTGGTGATAGGCTACTTTTCATCAACATCATCACCGATTTTCATCACCATGTGGGTGAAACCGCGGTGCGCAGCTAGTATTTCATAAGGTGTCGGAGGAGGTCGAAAAAAACTCGAAACATGCATAACTAAAAAATATTAAAACCCTCCGATAAAAGAGTTCTTCAAACGACTGAAAAAAATTTCTTAAGTCATAGAGCTAAAAACATTGGTATATTTAGTCTAAATTGTGATGGCTACAGTGACACATCATTTTCGCAGAAACCCTACAAAAACGTTTTGTATGGGGCTGGGTATTTTGTATGGCTAGCCTGTAGTTAGTGTCGAAAAGCCTCTGTTTTGTTTTATGACAAACGCCGGGATCCTCAATTTACCCACGGTTACATTTGTAATATATATCTCGCGGTCAACCCATCCAAAGACAACGTCTCTTCCGTTTATAAACATCGGTGGTTGTTTAAAAAAATCTTACAAGCTTAGTCATCGCACACATGTACATTCAGTTTAAAAAAAATTACTTCATCGACATCGCAGTGTTGCACATAGTAATTGTAGGACCCTACTATGGTAATCGACGAAAGCGATTTGCAACTTGTAAAAGTTGATCGAGTTTTCGTAATTAGCTTCGCAATATTGCATTTTATGTAGATCATTTATATAGATTTCATCATTTATGTATTTATGTAGATTTACGTAGATTTATATTGTTATTCAGGCACAATCATTTTGAGGCCTTCAAAGTATATCAAAGAATCTAAAAAAATCGTTTGTGGATAGATCTACGAAATATACTGCAGAGAATGACCAAGAAAGTGGAAGTTTTAAATATAATCAAAAAAATACTTCATTTTAGTAAAATCGTAACGACTAACGAAAATACGAAATTCTGCATCTAATTATTTCAACGAAAACCCAAAAGAAGCGACTACCCAGAAGAAGGCGTGGCTTAAAAATCTCCAGACGTGGTTGAACCTGAGCAGAAGATCCCTATTCCGAGTAACTACGACAAAAGTCCGTACAGCTCTCACGATACCCTTAGGTTAGGTAGAGATCTATATAGGCTGTATAACCTCGACTATGTTACGTTTACACTGAAAAATTACTTAACAAGGTCCTATCTGAAGCATCATAGCTTTTATTTTTTTATTTTTGTAATTTATTTTTTACCTTACACTACTAACATTGATATTTGTATAAATTTTGTAACACATGTAACACTTTATTGTAAAACTATATCATTGTACGTGGAAGATGCTGCCTTTGCAACACAGTGTTTTCGCTAAAGCAAAGGCAGAAAGAACTACATATATTTTTTGTACACATGTGTTTATCAATAAATTATGTTTATATATATATATATATAGATGGAAATAATGTTGTGCAACAAAGAACGTAATTAAGTATATCAAACGTGAGAAACAATATGTAATCCTGTACCAGAGTACGTCTATATTATAATTTTGTCTGCATTTCCTGATAAAATCAAAATTACGACCTATATCGCTTGATCGTATCAAACACATTAAGCATCTACGCCTTACCTATTCTAGAATAGTACATTTGACCTTTATAACTATACCCAATATCAATAGATATCTACATAGCAACTGTGAGAACAAGCAATTCAAGCAATTGCTCTCAAATTGACCGGACACTTGGCATTACCACTTTTAACAGAACTCTTCTGACTTTAACATGTACAAAGACAGTTAAAGGTTTCCAAGTGTCAAGTTATGATAGCCGGTAATACTTTGGTCCAGTTTCATGTAATGGAATGCTTATAACGCCTTGGCATTTAGAATTGGTTCGTTACTAAAGGACTCGATGATTGATAAAAATAATTCGGATCATAAAAAGTGTCCTTGATTAATTGAATGTGAAGATATTACATTTAAATGTTTCATCCGGTTTTTTGTGAAATACCAAATTTAAAAGGAATTACCAACACAATCTATTTTGCGTTAATTTGTCAATAATTGCGCCAAAGCGAAGCTGCGGGCAACAGCTAGTTTATTATATTGGTATAGGTACCAATCTATATAATTATAAGTATTAAAAAATACCCCCCTATTTATTTTCTCTTGGGCACCTTGAGAATGGCTTTACCGCGATTTAATTCATCTTTTTTTTAATGTTTTCTAATACTTCGTAGAAGGTTCTTGACCGTACCGGATCACCAGGACATGCGACCCACGGCAGTGCTCAGTGGTTCACTTTTATGTTTAAACTAATACATAATATATATTCACACCTATCTTCTATGTCTTCTATGTATGTATGTATGACTCTGAAACGGACTGATCAGATTTTGATGAAATGTTCAGACAACCTTCAGATTAGCCCATCGCGAGTGATCCTGTAAAGTTTGGTAGAGATCGGATCTACAGATTTCTTAGGGTTTTAATATTTTCCCTACAAACGGCTGGACCGATTTGGATGAAATTTTGTGTTCCTGGAGCGGGTCATGGTAACGGAGGTAAAAGGCCGAGCTTAAACCCGTGCGAAGCCGGGTTGTATCGTTAACTTTAGACGTCGACACAGACGCCAGGACAACGTCCGTCGGGTCAGGTAGTATGAATATAAAAAAGATTAAGTACATACTGATAGTGTCGCCACGTCTCAGATATCAGTCACTTGTAATTACAACGTTACTACATCCAGGTCACCAATTATTTAACTCTTATCCGATCGCCGCAGGTTGTAAGAACGAAGGTCGCTTTATCACGGACCTATTCAATTATCTATTATGTCAATCGAACCGCATTATGCAAGTCATATACAATATGTTTGGTATAAAGTGGATTTAGTTATTATGTATAGGCCTTAAATTTTCAACACGTGCCTTTATTACCTATCTTTATCATCCACAGCCTTCCTTATCCCACTGCAGGGTGCAAGCTTCTCTCTTGCTATGTCATCTGCCTCAGTTCTGTGTTAATCGAGTCCAGGGCTGTTTTAATCGCTCGTATATTTAGCACGAAATGAAAGATTTTCTAATAATAGAAGCAAATTCGAATAGTCCAAACCACAGAAAAGAGAAGTAAATAGAACGGAAATGATAAGGAAACTCTGTCGCCAGGAATTGTGACAGATATATGATTGAACATTCTTATTTATCAACGCGTTAAACTCCGCGTCACAGTTGCTATGGGTTTATATGGGTGTAAGTAGCTACAACAAATTTCTTACAAAAATGCCTTGACAACCGTTCTAATTTAAACAAAGAAAATATTTTTCTTTTCTGTGGTCCAAACCACTGACTGCAATGATTATTAAAAAATGCTACTTTTGTTTTGGATTTCGTTCGAAAGTCAGTAATTTCGCATGTTATTTTCGTGCGAAGTGTCAAACGATCGATTCAAAAATCAAGCCCCAGTTTGGACCCGTGATAGTGACGATTTCGTCGATCCATCTTGCAGCTGGACGACCAACGCTCCGCTTACCTTGCCTCGGCCACCACTCTGTCAAAACCTTACTCCACCTGTCAACATTTCGCCTAGCAACGTGTCCTGCCCAGCTTCACTTTATTACCTAAACAAACTAAAATAATGCGTGCGAGGTCTATCTTGGGTGTAAAATTTGTGCGATGAAATGCCAAACATTTCTCGATGTGAAACCGCAGAAATGGTTTGCTATCTTAGATTTGTATTTTCCTTGTGCACTATCAAATGTTAGGTACCTATGCAAGCCGTAGCAAATAGTTTAGGTGCACTGAAATCTAGATTTAGTCTAGTGTCACGGTACCCGCCCGTAGTACTTTGCCAAGGCCTCCCGCTCACCTAGACCGAGGTGCGTGTATTCAAACTAGCACGCAGTTCTAACTTTAAAGCAATTTAGAATAAGATATACCGACATTGTCAAAATAATATGCTAAACTTTAACATAAATTTTTCAAACTTTTTTTGCGAGCTACTGAGAAACCTTGGGTCCGGAATGATTTAGGGCAATATTTAATTTTACTTGGGTAGCCAACAGCTTTCTAAATGAGCAAAATATTATCCAAATGGATTCAAATCATTTGATGAATCCAACACGGGCCGGGCAATTTCCAACGCTGTGGCCAATGCTATTTTCTCGATCAGCACATTGGACGCACGTGGCGTTGGAGTCAACGATGGGACCAACGTGTAGAGTTGGCCTTAAATCATGTCCTCAGTACAACAACATTATGAATTATTACAAAACTATTCAACCAACAATACACGGTAACACATAATTATTATCACATACAATTATAATAATTACAAATAGGCATTTCATAGTCACGCGTCCCCGCCTTCGACCAAAACCGCAAACATTATCGCGGCCCTGCCTCACGGCATAATTTGAACACGGATTTATCTTACATGCTAGATTGTGTTACATATTGTTTAGAAGGAACCTTATAGTTATTATTATCAGTACAAGCTGTGCTTCGCGGTTTCATTCTCTCATGAACTAAGTATACCTACATTCTTCCGAGATAAAAGTATCAAGTCTCTTTGCGACCTAGCTCTATGTCAATGCAAAACATCACGTCAACGGTCGTTGCTCTGTTGATGCGTGAAAAAAATAAAGCAAACACACGTTTACTACCTATTAGTTTTATTATAAATAAATAAATATTATTTTGGTACCTATTTAGTCTATTTACTCCTATCCTATCAAATATCGTTTCGGTGGTAGAAATTTCAAATGTCGTAAACTACGTTCAATGTATTAGGAATTAGCTGTACACGTGATTAGAGTGTTCAAAAACTTTTCAATGTCAAAAACGCCACAGTTCGGACAAGAAAAAAATATATGTTTATTTAGTTTATTGATTTTATATAGGTATATGTAGATTGTATGTGTATATATAATTATATATATATATATATAGTATGATGGTTTTATTATGTAGTCTATTATGTATATACTATATTTTATTTGTAGTCTATTCATTGTTTGTTGTTCTATTTGCATTGGTATTTATTTACGTAATTTTAGTTAAGGCCACTATTTTTGTTAATGTATCTCCTTTCCGTGCACGGTTGCCTGGAAGAGATCGCTTTAAGCGATAAGGCCGCCTGTTAAAAGCCTAGATAATTACTGTAGTTTATAATGTTATCCTTGTTTTTGTGGTTTTTAATAAAGAGTTATTGTATTGTATTGTTTTGTTAATACTGTGTAAAAAAGAAACGAAAATAAACCATAAAAGTAATTGATTACCCATCTGAATAAGTTAGTAAAGTTTTTTTTTCAACCTAGCTCACATTTAATAGCAATTGTAACGGGCGATTACAAAACACTTTTCGAGCATCCGCCAAATTCACAGAATTTCCGAACACAAAATAAAAAATAATTCACCGAATCGAGTCGTGGACTCGATTTATATAATCGATTGTGAGCAATTCTATTATTGTTTTTATTTTTTCGCGATCGTGGTTTACCAGGTTTCGGAATTGAGTAACAGTTTTTGTTCCGAAAACCATGATGGTGGAGTCTAGACAAATAAACTTTGATAAAGCCTTCCGCAAACTAAACGCGGGTCAGTGGCAGCGCAGCTTTCACGCTTTTATTAGGTTCACTTCTAACTATGGAAACAAAATCTTGCAAATCGATTTTATCCTACTTCTCCTAAAATTGTCGTACTCATAGATTTTAAACATTGCAAGTTTATGTACTTCGGACAAAGGGAAGTTATATCATCATTGAATTTGGATGATAATACTATAATTTCGTACCATCGACTGATCTGATGATGGTGTCAAAAAGTTGATGGAACTCTTCAATGACGACTACTATACCCCTTAATGCCACCAAGCGTAATGATCCGTCAACTTTGGGCTCCTTTGGTGTAAACCAGTTTTTTTTTGTTTTAAACCTATCATAATTATTATGTAATAGAAGGAACTGATGAAAATTACACACTGCACGAGCTGCGCTGCGACTGCGCTGCTCACGTGCTGCCGGTATATTTGGTGTGTACTAAGTAGTGGTTCACATATTTTAACATAGCACGCAGAACAGATGGCCGATGGAGCAGAAAGGTTCTCGAATACCGGGTATACTCGATACTCGAGACCACGGACCGGTAAGTGCAACGTAGGACGTTCATCCACAAGATGGACAGACGACCTAAAAGAGACCGCAAGAAAACGCTGGATGCAGGCTGTTTCCAACCGGCCCTTTTGGAGATCGGTGGGGGAGGACTATGTCTTTATGAGGTTCCACTCAAGAACCTTTCATCCCGGGCGGGTCGCTTGTATGTATATAAAACTTCTGAAAAAAATATCTATCTGATGGTGAAAACCGCATCAAAATCCGTTGCATGGTTTAGGAGGAGTTAGTGGATATACAAACAGACGCGAAAAGCGACTTGATTTTACACTATGTAGAGATTGAAATTAAACACTTTTAATGGATTTCATCGCGTGTATGCTGATAATATAAAGAGTAATCCACGCGGGTGAAACCGCAGGGTGCAGCTAGTATTATGCAAAAATCTTTGTATGCGAGGGTGTATGTATAGTGGTTTGTATTTTACCCATGGACTGCGATACGGCAGGACCGATTTGGACGGGACATTCACTGGCAGATAGCTGATGTTATAAGGAGTAATCCGCGCGGGAAAAACCACGGGGCGCAGCTAGTTAATTTAAAAAATTAATAAAATTTTAGTATTTTTAGTCATAATTCGTTAATGTACCTATTTGTGCCTGTGTGTGCAAGTACCTATATGTTAAGAGCAGTGCCGTAAACAGGGCTGTGCCAGCGGTGCCCAGGCACAGAGCACAGACTCTGGAGGGCCGCAGAAATGACCACACCAGGACCAAGTTTTGTTGTCAAGGGCGCAGTTATAGAAGCTCGCACCGGGCGCATAAAAGGCTACTTACGGCACCTTACTTATTCTCTTACGATTACAATCACTCACTTATTATGAAAAGTAAGACACTGCTCTACCGAAGTTATTCTAAAGTACTAAAATAGGTTAATTATTATGCTACTTTCCAGATTGTTTTACGACCCCACAATCAAGATATTTACGCCAATTGCGTCAGTAACTGACAGTCGTAAATTCCGTGTGACATTTAATTTTAATTCCATTTCGCACACTCGTAAACATACCCAAAATTGCAAGACATTAGACACATTTACAACACAATTTGCAAATAGCATAGTTATTTTACTATGAGAACAACAAGCTGTTGCTAATTTGTCCACGAACCAAGCAAATTGTGTCTTTTTATGTTGTGATTTCATCAGACCGATTGAATCGGCCATTACACACATTTGATAATACCCTATTCTTCTTTATTACTTAATGCAGGGATATGGGAAACAGCCACGTGAAGCAAAAATTGCATATCGAGTTGTTAACAATAGAAACATGGCAGCGCTTTGGCAATGTACTCGTATATTTGCGTGTGCACTTTTTAGAATTTTGTATCAAAACTTATTACAGGCATACATACTTAGCTACACCGTAGCGTAGCATCATTGTGATAATTACTTAATACTTATACATCATCATCATCAGGCAGGAGGCGTCCACTGCTGAACATAGGCCTTTCACTAAAAACTCCAGCTTGCCATCTGCAAGAACTGGATGCCCTCGAGTCTCAGGATATCGTCGGTCCACCTACTTATATACCTATACAATATACGTAGTCTGCACTTAATATAGATAATTACTTAATACGCATAATAATAACTTATCAGCCAACCATTATTATTATTGTCTGAGTAACCTACTGCTGGGCATAGGCCTTTTGTTTAAGACATTGTCGTCTCTCCCATGACTCTTTTATAATTCATGTGTACATACATACCTACCAATTAAAAGAAGGACACTGCATTCATTATTTTGAACTAGTTTTGCTACGGAGCTAACCTTTAAATCATAAAAAATATCAACTGTGGTACCATGGGCTAATTTCGTTGAGTTGGATTGTCATTTTTTCTATGAAACAGCCGTATTTTCCGCGCTTTCTAGATTGGTCTTCTAGAAGAAGATAAAATGAGTACTTACAATGACCTCTTTACGGATTAGTATCACCGTTCAGAGTAACCTTGTATTTGACATTATTTAAAAACAGTTAAGAAAGTCATTACCTTTTTTTATTTTTTTAAACCCAACTTACATGTTAAATCTCTCCACCAGTCGCATCTAATACGATTCTTTAACAGGGATTCTAATTTTTCCAGTTAAAAATAACTGGCCAAGAGCATGTCGAGATACGCATATGGTAGGGTTCCGTAACCAAAGTCATGTAATTGTATCATAGTTCAGAAATTTATGGTTATAGAAAAATTCGAACGAATGAAGATAGTATCAGAATCTGGACTTAGCCAAATTTCAGAGATGTATCATCCCGCACATAGCATAGCGGACGGACGGACTGATAGACAGACAGAAAGACAGACGGACGGACAGAACGAACTTATAAGGGTTCCTTGTTGGGCTACGGAACACTAAAAAGCGCATCGATAACGTAGTACTTTAATATCACGCACTTCACACGGACTATTGTTGCCTAATAACTAAATTAGTTCCCCATTCAATCAAAAAAATAGATTACGACTCTGATAAGCGGTTTTTCGACAATTAGTTATGGAATATATTGTTCAATTAAGAATGGCATACAATAAATGCGATATATATGTAAATGTACCTACCTCGCTGAAGGTAAAAACAATTGAAACAACGCGTGACATTGCCGCGAGAGGTCAATTATCGTGGATGCGAAAACTGCATTACATGTCAAACGTAATATCTTGTAACCCATGTGCGCTAACATTATCCAACGATATTGCACAACCCTCATTGAACAGAAGGCTGATTTCGACACCCCCATTCACACCCCAAGATACTAATAAATACTTTTGGCACTTGACATCTAATTCTTATAAGAATGCCTTCTTTTGACCTTTGGATAACAACGTGTCGATTTCGAAATATGTCACGCAAGTTCAATGTTAAATATTAAAACCCCTTATTTTCACGTTTATACAAACAAAGCTACTTATCTAGAAAAAAAATCATAACAACAACAATTTTAAACGAAGTTACTTCTAATTTAACTTTATGAAAAGTATTTCTGGAAATAATAGTTTTCTAAACTTCCCAAATGATGCTTTATACATCCTTAATATTCAACGTTAGGATTAGTAAATAGTTAACCTATTTTTATAAATGGTCTAGTTACTCGATCATAAATAATAATAGACCATTTCAATTTGATTGAATTGACAACACAATCAAGTACTAGTTTAAATGTAAAAGGCGTTCAAGGATCAGAAAAAACAATAGACTACATTTAAGACTTCGCAAAGCCTTCACATCTAATAGTATAAAAAGCTTCATTATTATAAGTTCTTGAACCTAATTTCATACGAATCCGGGGCACGGGTAACAGAGACAATAATAGTCAATGCCGTTCGGATCACGAGCATATCCGTCATTTTCGCCGGTGAATATCGATTATCGACACTCTACGTCAATGATCGATACCGAATCGCTGACTCTCGGCACGCATTTAATCGATACCCAAGGCTGAACAGTTTGTCGGACATAATTAGTGAAATAAGTGAACAATAGAAGTTAGAAACACACGATTCGATATCGATCTTTCATTGCGGAATCGAAATAGAATTTCTCGGAGCTCATTTCAAAATTTCGATTTGTCAATGGGTGTTTTTATTCTTAAAAGCTAATCGATCAATCAAAGTTAGAATTTATGTTTGAGAATGGCATGGCGTGTCCATACATACTACAATTAAAACGCAACTCTAATAAACCTTTGTTAATTCTGGCTATTATATTATATGCTGTGGTTCTGGGCAGTAATGCAGTGCAAGGTTACATGTCAGAATAATTGACCTTTTCGCTAAGGTTATAATTTTATTAATTAAGTATCTTAATCCAGTAGTGTACGTTAGTCGAATTTTATTTCGATGTCCATTTATCTAAGTCGGCTTGATCTTTAATGTTCTAAAAGCCACATGTTTTGTTTGAATGACAAATGATTCAACATAATTGTAGGTCTGTCCTACTGTGGCCAGATTGTATAATGCAAGTATGGGCATTTTAAATTAACTTACCTATCTACTAGGAATGAGAAATACTAAATACCTAATGGACGTCTACTATCAGGCTTCGTTACATTGTGTTAGCTAAAATTGCCTTCTCATACATGTTAATTAACTTGATGTTCTTAATTAAACCCTATAGCTACCTGTATTCAGGGTTGGGCAGTATTTGAATTACTTGTATTTAAAATACAAATACGTATTTGGTATTTGTATTTCAATTACTTCCTTAAAATGTAATTTGTAATTCGTATTTCAAATACCTGACGCCGAGGTATTTTGTAATTAGTATTTGAAATACTTGAGGCTTCAAAATGCTCATCAGGACCTGTAGAAAGATTGTTTTCTTCAGTAAAACATTATTCACTCTCCAACAAGTGGCTGTTTGTCTGACAGTACATTTAAAAATCTATAGTGTTCATGAAAGGAAACTCTGGTTTTACTCATTAATTAATCTTGTTTTCCTCTACTTTTCAGCCCGTGCTGGTCTAGATTACTTATTTTGTATTTCGTATTTTAATTACTTGCGATACAGTATTTTTTTACTAGTATTTCTATTAAAGCAAGCATGTATTTTGCCCAGCCCTGCCTTTATATAAATTACGGAGAGTGTCAAGCAAAAACAAAATAAACTTTGTATACTACCACATAACACCTAAAACATAAAATTATAATCACTTCCAGAATAACGAGACCATAAATTCAATCACGAGTTTTTACCTCAACCCGGAACACGTACCGGTCTAGATTTTTAATTGAAGAACATTAATTTGAAAATTAATGAACCTCTAACACAAATTTCGCGGTACATCGTAATGAGGTCGACCTTGAATTTTCCACTTCGCAAAACCGACAA
This sequence comes from Agriopis leucophaearia, assembly GCA_949125355.1. Classification (NCBI taxonomy): domain Eukaryota; kingdom Metazoa; phylum Arthropoda; class Insecta; order Lepidoptera; family Geometridae; genus Agriopis; species Agriopis leucophaearia. The sequence goes on from OX421262.1 coordinate 4,812,525, forward strand.
CTATTGCACAACTACGGTGAAAGGTGGTTGTGTAACACCCCTTATCACTGCACTATTTTGTACAATGTCGGTAAACTGCTTTACGATCCATCGAGTACACGACTTCACCTATAGAATGCTTGGTGTTCTTATACGTGAAATTGATATCATCATTATCATTATCTATTTCACTGCCAGATTCTATATAGATAGGGTTGCCATCCGTCCTGGTTTCCCTGGATTTGTTCTAGTTTAGAGGGCATCCGGGGAGGGTCCGGGCGGGCCTTCATTTGTAGTCCGGGTTTAAAAATTTAAAGTCTTGGGCCGCCCGCGACACACGCACTGTGCCCACACGCCGCGATTTTTACACTATGTTTTAAAAACCTGTTCTGGGCTTTTTAAACCCGGGTTCTGGGCTCTAAAATCCGGGGTTTTCACGCGTCTTGTCCTGGTTGCCAAATTTTAGAGATGGCAACCCTACATATAGGCCTATCCCAAAAAATATATAAAACAGTACCCAATCGTATAGCTCGCAAAAGCTTCCAAAAGGCCAACAATTAAGGACCACGTCTCAGTACCATATGTCATCACTAGCAACACACATTGGTCGCAGACCCTTGTTTTTAGGCACTGTGGTATCTTGGACGAGAAGATGTCACGTAATTTCCCGAGCTGGATTCTTCGGGTGACCTTTTTGCCTAAGTTGGACTTACCTAACTGAACAATCTGTCCAAGATAGGTGCAATGGTCACAACTTCGAGAGTATCGTTCCCAACGATTACCAACATGGGTACAACATAGCTAGAATGGTTTGTGAAAATAACTCTGTCTTCAAGGAGAAAATAATTAACAAGAAAAGAAAAAAAGTGTAATGAAACCCTTGCCCAATCACACAAACTTCTAGGCCAATGACAGATTATGTGTTTGATAATTTTTATTCGGATCAACAGATAGTCAGATTTTTTCCGGAACAGATAAGTTTTCCAGGAAGGCGTTACCAGGCAAATAATATTTCAATTTTTTTTGTTTCATTTTAAGAATAATTTAATTCACTTTAATCTACCAAGATCGCGTCAGTAATGGCATTGTGACGGTAATATCTCTCCATGGAAAAGATCCATTTATTGAAAATTTAAACTCAAGAATTTCGGCCTACACCATTTTCCTAAAATTTGTTTTAAATGCGTTGCAACTGTGCAAGTAAGGTTACCAGAGCAATGGTGGCGCAAATTCGTTACGCGTTCTCTGGTCTGAGAATTGCAAAATTGTAATTGAAGTGAGCTAAGTGGCTGTTAACTTAGATTACTTTGTTTGGAAAGAAAAGCTATAACTTTTATTATGTGCCAGAAACCGACGTCATCAAATTTAAAAAAGTATAAATTTGAAAAATATATATAAAAAAAGACGATAAATTAGCTGTTAATCTTCAAACGGCTGAAAAGATTTGAATCATATCTAAGAACACTCATGATGACGTCACAATTAAATAATTATCAATATAAAAAACCGACTATACATAAAAATGTCAGTCCTGAACCAAATTGAAATGGGACCACACGGGAAGCACCAGCTTTCAAATAAAAAAAGAATCATCAAAATCGGTTCACCCAGTCGAAAGTTCTGAGGTAACAAACATTTTAAAAAAACAGTCGAATTGAGAACCTCCTCCTATTTCGAAGTCGGTAAAAAAAGTAAATCAAAATCGATTCAGCCGTTTGGGAGCTATTATGCCACAGACAGATGCACAGACACACATTAAACTTATAACATATTTCTTCGTCGGGGGGTAAAAAATCACAATTGTAAGTTGTAATTGACGAGTTCCATATTTTCACGGATTCGGATCGGACGTAGTGCGAAACCGCTCTTAGTCTTGCCCCCGCTGTAGATTAGTAGTTTTGAATTTAGAACTTCAAAACCCTGAGTTGCATTGCACTACCCTCATCTATCTGAAACAAATCACCCTCCACTACAGAACACAGTAATGTTTACACTATAGCTTGACGGTTGAATGCAAGCAAGGAAGATAAGATTGAGTGCATATGTCTACAAATAAGATACAAGAAAGGTATAAGTATACCTAGCTAACTAAATCCCCGGGTAGATCCTGCAAAATCTTCCTAACACTATGATGTTCTAAAAGACCCACCACTACTTGAAAGATTTTTAAACGAAAACATAAACGACCTTGCAAACAAAGTAGAGGCAATTTCTTCGCGTTCCTAAATTAAAATGTTAGCCTACATAGTAAATGAGGCCTATCCGTTATGAAAACGTGCATAACTATGATCTAATTTGATTATCCAACAAGCTAGAAATCAGCGGGAAATCGATCCGATTCTACTTTGCGAAATAATTATTCGCTCCAAAGTGATTTAGGTAAAGTGTCTCTATCTAACTACCGTATTTAACCGTATCCTTGAGTTTTAGTCTTTTTCACTGACAATAGAAAATAAAGTTCTCTCTTTTTTATGACGGAAACTTCTGCGCAGTTCATGGTCTACGACTACTTTTCCTGACGATTTTCTGACGAATATTCCGGAAAATGTTGGGTAGGTTTTCTTACAGACTTTTTAAGTATGTATTAGGTATTTGCCATTAATAACTTCTCAGTAATACTTTAAAGTTTATAATTTTACCAGATCTATGTAAAGAAGCGGTAAAAAATTAAAGCATAGTTTAATGATTATCCAAGCCATAAGTCTGCCTTCGCCTTGGATGATACTGTCACTTCGTCAGGGTCCAGAGTTATTTTAGTTTACGGAAAGAACGGTGTACTAAAAATAAGGCAAAATAAGATATATATAATAAATATATTCCAATTACGATGCTAAATGCGTACTCTAAAAAATTCTTTATATTGTAATTAATATATACATTTAATATACGATTACATATCAAACTGTGAGATATCTTTGATAATGACAATTTCAACAAGGTCTTTAAAATTTATGACCAACAAGTGTTTAAAGCACGTTACACGTTTCGATACCCACTGTCACTTCCTGAATAACTACTTAATTAAAATTTAATTAATTAATTTTAAGGATCTAGTGACATGTTTATGAAACTTTTTTGTTCACATCCGGTATTCAAGAATGCTTATGGAAGTCTTAATTGCAGTATGGAGAAAACAATGAGGCACTTAATGGCTGTCATCATCGTGAGGCGACTGATTTGAAGAAAGATAAGCCGAAATTTAAAACTAAGGTAGGACTTTCCAAAAGAATGGATTAATTTACAGTCTTGTGTAGAAAGAACACGCATGATATGGCCTATAACCAGCAGTGGATTACTCAGAGCTGATGATAATGTTAATGATACAAAGATGACAGACAGAAAAACAAACTAAATTAAGTATAACATTTTATAGAGCTTATATCTTTGAAAGAAACCGGCTCCAATTCAGCGCGACGCCGCCGCCGCCGGTTGTACCTGTATCCGGCGCTGGTCTTCCGTTGTCAGCAGCCTGTCCCCTCAGCAATGGATACTTAGTGATACCTACACTTACTATTTTAGGACTGCTATATAATTAACTAGCCGCCGAATTATTAAAATTTGTCATTTTGTTTTTGAGTTAAGTTGTTACAAACATCCAAAAATAATACATTATTTTAAAATATAATTATAATAATGTGTAGAGTTTTTCATATTCATTCGAATATGAAACTTATTTGTATTATGATTTAATGACTTGCTTGCATGAGCTTGTAAGTAATGGTATATATGTGTTCGCTATGTGAATAAATTATCTTATTTTAATGCAAAAAAGCAAACCTTTCCTCTTTATAATATTAGTGTATATTAACTTTCAATAGCTCGTAGAGAGCTAAAACAAAGTAAGCACATATTCTGGTTTGGACAATAGGCAGCTAAATTAGACCATTCAGTTTTCCAATCTGCTCTTACTAATCGCTTTTATAAGGCCTATTGTTAATCGTCTTTATTGTTAATCGCACAGCGTTACGTACAACCTTTCTATTAAACTCGTTAAATCATAATAAATCTAAGCTATTTATAAGTCCCGACTAAAATAATATGGTGTCTATATAGTATATACATTTAAATTTTGTCTTTAATTCTTTGGTAATATGATTCAGAATGGAAATGCTTTTAATAAAAAGAAAGATGTTATTGTAAAAATATCTTGTATCAAAAAATGTTTTGGTTTAGTTATAGATTATGAAAGAATCAATTTTGTATCTAAAATTGAAATCTGTGTCGTGCACTTGCCAGAACAGAAGGTGTTAGGTCCAGTTGTACAACTTTTAATCCTTTTTTCCTACGTAGATGGGAGTTCATAACATTTTATTTCTTATTTAAGTATAATAGTACGTTATTAATATGTAAATCGTCATAGTCAATCGAGCGGTTAAGTCCCTACCAAATATTTGGCAGCTCGTCAGCACACATGTTTGAACGAAACTTAGGAATTGGACGATGAATTGAACGAAATATGGCAATTTGGTGCCGGCCAAAGAGTACCTACCTACTTTTTAACCGACTTCTAGAAAGGAGGACGTACTCAATTCGACTGCTTTTTTTATTTATTTTTTATGTTTGTTACCTCAGAACTTTCGACTGGGTGAACTGATTTTGATGATATTTTTTAAATTTTAAAGCTGATGGTTCCCGTGTGTTCTCATTTAGTCCAGTTTTGCCAATTTTATGAAGTCGGTTAATTAGCGTCAATAGCGCTGAGCACGCTCAATGCACCGCTGCGGGCTTAGTACGGAAGTTTGATCGGGATCGCGAGAGGTTTAATTTTAACAGTTAAATGGCTTTTGAAGGTTTTTTTTAAAATTGTCTATTTCTAACATGAACCTACTACCCAAAGTAGTAGTAGGTTGGGTAGTAGGTTAATTATTTCTAATTTGATACCTATTACGAAACCGCCATTTATGATTATAGGGATTGTGATCGCAAAATCTTCTATATTCGAAAAAATTTTGTGTGTGTTACGCGATATCATCGAAAAAAGTTAATCGATTTTATAATTTCTTTATTATTTTAATTGTATAGGCTTATCTCGAGGGTGGCCTTAAATTTAAAGAATTGCCACACTAAAAGGAAAATCCCGTTTATTGAACTTTACATAAAGTCTATTTTTATTATTAGTTTGTGATGCTAGCGATCTTTGAGATTGTGGTAAGTAACTATAACAAATGGCGCTCTATACCTGCATTCTGACATGAAATACCAGCGGTCACTCCAATCTGTGAGCACCAGCAAAGGGTAACTAACCTTTGGTCGACGTGACATTACATTCACCCAACAATCTCAGGTCGCCAGTGAAGAAATTTACTGCTGTACTAAAGTTATGTGGAGCACACGGAGTAGAATAAATTCCAGATCTTAGAATAAGTATACCTATATTCTAAGTTCCAGATTATTTGTTTTAGTAGAATGAATTCTATGCCTTGGATGTGGCATATTTCTAAAAGATCTCTGTGGATCTCTTAGCAGGGCTAAATATGGGGTAGTAATCGTTTAATTACAGCACAGCTTATCGTTTTATTACTAGCACTTGATTATGCGCAGCCCACCGGATTAGCAAGTTATGAAGTGGCAGTGTGCAGGGCACATAGCACGCAAAACAAATGGCTGATGGGGTAGACAGGTTCTCGAATGGAGATCACGGACCGGTAAGGAGCGTAGGACATCCACCCACAAGATGGTCAGACGACCTAAAAGAGACCGCAGGAAAACGCTGGATGCTGGCCGCTCCTAACCAGCCCTTTTGGAAATTGATGGAGGAGGCCTACTCGTATGTCCAGCAGTGGATATCCTTTGGCTGAAACGATGATGATGATGATGAATCGTTTAATTTACAATTTTAAGTATTTTAAAGAGATGACGCAGTGCCCATTTACCACACAATTTTGGCTAACCAATAACGATGCTTGCAAGCTTGTGATCAGTACTAGGTCTATATCAAAAATTACCCTTTTTTGGTAAATTTTGAATTTCGGATTCCGCCGGTTACACTATCATACAATTTATACGCCAAACTCCATAACAGCCTGGCTTGGTAGGTATACCTATATGTGTTCCTATGGATATTCTTTGTACCTATGTCATGTGATAACTATGGACGAATTTCAATGAAATTTGGTATGGAATAGCTTATGCGAATTAAAAGATGGACTAAGTAAATAATTTTTAGCTCAAAAGACTGTAGGATAGTACTTAAGTGATACCATGGGTACTGTTAGTCGCTCTACAAACAAGCAGGAACTTAGCCAGGTATTGGTTTAGGTTAGGTAGATACACCCATACATAACATTTGTTACCTATTGTTAAAATCTTGACATTCATTTACATCGATAAACCTACCTTACATAACAACACCTGACACACACTACCTAACAATCAATTTCGCAAATGCATCGACGCACCTACTTTCGAATGCAACCTCATTTTAGATAAGAATAGCTAAATAAAAATTTGATAAAATCAGAAAATCACCCACATGGTACCTAGATATTATTAGGTAGGTAGGTAAATGCCTATTTTAGGTAAAGGTATCTGCAATGATGTTAAAATTACTGTTTCATCGGTCGAAGGGTTCTTCTTCCTCTAATCATGCCGGTAAGGTAGGTAATTCAGCGGCTAGGATACACGTCATTGCCGAGACTGGACGCTTGAGGGACACTGGGGAAAGATACGAAGAAGACAGATTGAGGAAGAAGGAAGATTGAGGGGCTAAAATCTAGCCGAGCATTGAGAGTGCCGGGCTGTTTTCGAGCTCCATCGTTGGTTGGTTGCAAATATTTTAGAGTAGGTAGGTATTTTTATGTTAATACCTATATGTTTTGTTTTGGTTGAATAGGTCGAAAAAAAATTACAGTTTTTTTTTCCTTTTTTTTAAGTTGTGACTATTTTGCCATCCTATAAAATGTCAACACAAAATTTGCTCTATACCATACGCAATGTTATATTAAATTAGGTATACATAGGTATTGCGCAATCTGTTTTTTGTTAATTATCATTCCGTGATTTTTTATCATCAAAAATGTGCGAAAGGGATGACGATGATGTGTGATGACTCTGGCCGGTGAGCGCAACGAGTAAAACAAGTCCGCGGTAGACTTATTAGGATCGTGCTTAGAATAAGTACTATTCTAAGGGATCGTGCTTGTTCACGATGCGGGTTGTATTGTAATAATTACAGAATTAAAAAAACGATGCGGGTATCACATAACATAACAGGGAAAGTGCAGGGGAGCCAACATTACGGCGAGGGCAATCTTTAATGAAACGCACTATAACATAAACGTAACATCCCAGTTCAATACAATTTTTAAATTGTAATTTGTATTGAGTTCGATACGTGTTTCACGTAAGTAGGTAGGTACCTAATACATATTAATAATATTTGTACCCTATGGAAAATACCGTATACCTAAGTAGACATTTTGCGGGTGCGTTCCAATCCAAATCCTAAAAATTAAACGGATTCTACTCCTTAACTTTGTGGGGTAATAAGTCGGTACCTATGTAAGTATTATGTAAATTATAATAGATACATCATTTTTTGGTCACTCGTTATTTTAAGACACCCAGATTGTAAGTAAGTATCGGGGAACACCCATTCACGTACATACCTAGTTGTACCTACTTAGATATCTTGATTTTAACAATTAATCAAACTTAATTTAGATCTACATTAAATAAAACAAGCAAGACAAAAACACCCGTATGTTCTACCTAATACAATGTAAGATTAATTGCATATATAGGTGGGTGGAGTGCGTGCACTAAATAAATAATAAATAAATAATAATAAAATGTATTTATTTCAGGCATGGAACCCATATTGTTACACATATGTTACAGTTACAAAAGAAAATTAGAAATAGATCATACTTAAAAATGCAATAATAATATAAAATTGTTAAAATTATAGAAATATCACAGTCATTTTCGGTTCGCACTCCGGTGCACTGTCAGCCACGATTTAAAAATCGGGCTACCAAGGTAGTCCCCCATGCACTGCAATATGCCGTTCTTCGAACTCCTCAACCCAGCCCAGAAGGAAGCCACTCTGGATCTGATGACAGCAAAGAAATCCGGAACCCGTGCATCGGCGAACATGCCCGACGCGCTGCAATAACGTGCTTTTTTCATGAGGATGCGAAAAGCATCATTGTATTGCACCCTTATGGTATGATACGTTTTGCGTTTAAAATTAGTCCACAGCTGACACGTGTATAGACACAGACAGTATGCTTTAAACAATGTTGTTTTGACTTCTGTGTTGCAGCTGGAAAATCGGCGCGCGAGCATGTTACACCTGATGGACAGATTCCTTCTTTCTCGTTCCATATCCATATCATCACTCAGATCCTCTGTCAAAATGTGACCTAAATACTTGAACTGCCGAACGGCCTTCACCGGCGAACCCCTCAAAAACACATTCGGTATTCTCTCCGGTCCTTTCCCAGCCCTAAAAACCATCATCTCTGTTTTGGCAACATTATATATGAGACCGTGCTCAGCAGCGTATCTTTCACATATAGCCAGCAGTTTTCTTAAACCGTTGATAGAGGGGCTGAGAAGCACCATATCATCCGCGTAACTAAGGTTATTGACGCATACATCACCAACGTGACATCCTATTCTGGTGCTTCTCAGCTCCTCTATGAGACCGTTCATGTAGATGTTGAAAAGGTCCGGAGAGGTCAAACCCCCTTGGCGGACACCGCAATCCAGCCTATATTCGCTGGAAGTCGAGTCGCCCCATCTTACTGCATTAGTTTGGTTGCCATACCAGTATCTCAACAGATTTACAACATTTTTTGGTACTTCTGAGTCGGACAGTTTGTTCCAGAGAATTTCATAATTAACTAGATCAAATGCCCGACTCAGGTCGAGAAAACAGGCGTACACAGAAGTGTCTCTGCTTGTGTAATAGTGTGCCGTTTGTTTCAAGCTAAATATCGCGGCATCCGTTGAGAGACCGGCACGGAAACCAAACTGAGCATCGTCTATTTTAAAGTTATTCACCAGTGAAGGCCTCAGCAGTCTTTCAAACAATTTACCTATGACTGTTCCTAATGAGATGGGTCGATAGTTCGCGACGTTGCCTAGATCGCCAGTCTTGTTCTTAATAACCGGGATCACTATAGTCTTCATAAGATTGTCGGGTAGATATGAAAATTTACAACATAGGTTAAATAAATTACTCAGTTTACTGTAAATCAAATGACTAGCCCACTGAATGTGTTCAATGCTCAAGCCGTCGTGACCCGGCGACTTGCCTCTCTTCATGTCCTTAACAGCACGCAAGACGTCGTTCGGCGTACAAAAGTGGTTGTTTGTAGTATCTACGTCACCATCACTACGAGCCCGAGCATCAGACACACTCAGTTTTTCAGGCACAATCTTAAACCTCTTTGCAAATATTTCCGCTATTTTATTAGGTTCTTGCTCACCGGCAACCGTCACTGGCAAGGCTTTTCTATGATTTCTATGACTAAAACAGCCTTGGGATTTGAAAGTGCGGACAGCAACCGGAACGCAAAATGTTTTATTACTTTAGATACTTACAGAATTCCATGACAATTGGTACTTTATTGTAAGTACACAGATAAGTCCAAGTACCTGCCTAATGACCCTAGGTAAGTAGGTACTTTATACTGAGACTTTTTTTCTTCTTTCCTCTTGAGAGGATTTTGGCGTCGCAGGCTTTTGATAGTAGGTATCAAGTATCTGTAGGTAGGTATAAGTTCTATGAAATAACGTCAAACAAGTTTAGTCATTCATAGTCAGAGTCAAGGCAAGATAGCCACTGCCAATTCCAAATCATGCCTTAGTAACGAGGTAAAGATTTTACAAGAGGCTTAGGTATGAAGTTTTGGGTTTATCACGAAAAAACACCTCGTTAAATCACTTGCCTACACTCAAGCCCATTCACGAACACTTAGTAGGGTAAGACAAGTGTAATAATCTACCAGTATTTACACATTTAACACTCGAAAACAAGCCGGCAAGGCTAGCATGCGCACCGCGACAAAATCTTGTCGTCACTGTGTCGAGCGGGAACGCAAAAAGGTGCCTACGGTGTCATATACGTCTGTCTCGTTTTGGCACAATAGAAAGAGTCGACAAAATTTTGTTACGGTGCACATGCTAGCCCTGCCGATAGAGTATATATGGCTTTGTCGCGTTTACGCACAAAATGGACAACATACAGCCGAAACAGACGTATCGAACATGGCTGACGAATCGTCAGCCGTCTGACCAACGGGAGAGAAAGAGTGAGAACATTATTTCCCACTCTTTTTCTCTCGTTGGTTGAGGTGGTTGACGGCAGCCATGCTGACCCGTCTGTTACGGCTATTAAATATCGCGGAGAAGGACAACGGCGAACATGTTAGGCTCACACTCACCAATGCCAATGCCTTTCGTCATTGAGGCTAACTGGGTAGGCTCAAAAATAATAATATCTACCCTCTTATCCGTTCTTACCTACCAATCAGTGGGCGAAGTACGAGTGTTCCGTATTCACTACTTAAAATACGTATCGAATTCCATTCAAATTTTGAATTTCGAAATTGAAATTTGTAGTGGAATTCGACACCTACGTATTTTACGTAGGTGCAAAACTTAAAACTTCTCTTAGATTTTTTGAATAATTCATCTATGTACTCTTCTATTGGGAATACCATTTCAGTTTGTAATAAAGTACTCTTTGGGGAATACTATGTCGGAAACAAAGATGTGGTTATTATCGTTATTGATGGGAAATCAGCGCAGCGCCATCTTATGACAGCGTTAAAAACTAAAGTTTAGATAAATGTGAAATGATCAGACTAGATGGTGCTGATCATGGTAGCTTAGGGTAGCATGTTTTAAAATTGTTTTAGTTACATAATATTATTTATTTATTTTTGATGTTTTATGCAAAGAGAATATGTTTTATGTACAAACATAAATCAAATGAAGCAAATAAAAGCCTTAATTAAATTAATTAATTATATAATTTATATATATTTTTTTATATACCTTTATTAAATATATAGGTATCCATTTTTTGATGGATATTCATTCATAATTATATTATATAATAAAACAAATTATTTTAGTATAATTATAAACCAATAATAAACTCCTTGCTTCCGTTATTGCAAGAAAACAAAAAATGACATTGAAAGATTTGTTATCTGACAACTGATAGATAGACATTCGTTGGAACACGTTCCAAATCAACGCAATAGCGACATTAATGCCAACAGCGCTAATGAGAACCAACACGGGCTACAAGAAAACTTTCTTCATATCGTGTTGGTTCTTATTAGCGCCTTTAGTGTTGTCGGAACTATTAGTGTGGTACGGAACCTTCGGAACATTTGAGCTTTGAAAATTCGAATCGAAATAACGGCACATGAAATTTCAATAAATTGCTAAAGTCAATAAATAAATAAAAGCATATAGTGAATTGATTTTGTTTTAGAAAACGACGTTAAGTTATCATTTCTTCTAGATAGAATGGAAACATCTGGATTACTTGAATACAAAAGGTATAAAACTCTTTATTCAGCTGCTCTTGCCGAGTTTGAACTTGCGCGCTAGAAAGTATTGATTTTCTTTCCAAAAATAAGTTTGGACGATGTAAATAAATCATACCTCGAACCTTTAGCATTTTGTTACCCTTTATTTATCAGCCTGTGGTTTATTCGTTTGGTATTTAGCGGTGGCTACTTAAAGGTTGATGGTTGGTTATTTTTAGGGTTGATGAAGTGACTACGCCGGATACAACACCAGTGAAGCCGAGATTAGGACGCTTCGTGGGTGATTATTCCCCTGAACACCTAAATTTAACACCAAGACCTGTAAGTATATTTTTACTGCCTCATATCTCGTAGAACAATTCCATAGGATTTTATTTCTGTTGTTTTGTTACAAACACGTTGATCATAATTATTTTTCTTTTAGCTGCTTCTCAGAGCTGCTCAGTAAGTAAATAACCACAATAAATACAAAACATTATGTGTAAATAGTGTTTTTTCCCCCTCAATTCTATGACTTCTGATATTTTGTTTAAACAATATAGTTCTGAGGGGACGGTAGTTACTTCAATTATATGATTATTTACGGGATATTGACCGTGGTAAGGTTGTGGAAAAAAAGCCGGCAAACTGAAGTGGGACTGGGCCGGCCATGTATGTAGAACGTCGGATGAGCTGTGGGCTAGAACCACTACAGAATGGCTGCCGCATGCCATACAACCCCATGGAAGACCCAGAAAAATATGGCGGGACGAGCTTAACTCCCACGCAACAGACTGGTACACCATAGCACAGAACAGGGAGGAGTGGAAGTAGGGAAGGAAGGCCTTTGTCCAGCAAAGAAATGACCATGGCTGAAAAAAAAAAGTGGAAGGAGTTCACGATATGCGCCGAAATATTGGCAACTCTTTCCACAACCTTACAATGGTCAATATCCTGTAAATAATCATATAACTGTAGTGAACAACCGTGATAGTTTAAAACAGTGGTAGCTACTTGTTACTTGTGTAGCGGGAATTTTCTGCAACTTGGCCATTCGTTGGCCCATTTTGGCTTATGAGAAGATGATAGACTTAAGAATGATTTATGCTAGACTGTGGTGGGCACGAGCTGTGACTTGTACTAGGCACGGATTTAACACTTCACATACATTTTCATATGAAGGTGTAGGGCACGGCCGAGCCTCATCCGCAACACAGGTGACACACTGTGTAGCATAAACTGCTTTGTATAAAATGTTTATGGAAAGTTTTAAATCCGTGCCTCGTCGCCTCTCGGACGTTTTATGGTCTAGTATAAATCATTATTTAAATAGTTCTTAGAGGATGTTTAGTTCACAAACATCATAACCATTTAAGATTTATAATAATGTGTTACATCTATGTTAATGTGTTATATGTTTCGTTTTTTTATAATCACTTTCAGACTGTGAGAAGTTTTAATCAAAGAAGGAATGAATGTCCAGAGCTACTCACACCAGAAAAGTTTACCGACATTGATGAAGATTACAAATGCTGGTAAATTGCATTATTTATCCATTAAGTAATGATTTATGAATTAATTAATTGGAATTTTTTTTTATTATTGTTTTACAAGAAATTCATTATACTGACTTATAATTATGCACACTATTATCAATAAAATTGTTTATCTGTTTATCTGTTACTATCTATTTCTATCAACAAACATTATGCCGGGCCGCAGCGGGACGGCTCGCATTGCAAAAATCACTTTCATACACACATTACATGAAGTATCACACATTATGCTGGGACTACCTTTAAACAGTCTTTGTTGGTATTTATTCATTCCATCACAAAGCTACTTACTCATAGTAGCTACTACTATTACATACTGATATTGACTTTTAAGGGTTTCTACAGATCTAAACTAACTTAGCTTAACTTATACTTACTCAAATCAAGTTGTTTAGGCCAAACAGCTCGGCAGTAGATGGAAAAAGTCAAATGGAAACTATAAATTCTGCACACTTTTGCTAGGGTTTTGAACATATATTATTAACGAACTACCAGAGCGCTTGGTTAATGCGACGCGTGACTAAAATGCTGGCGTGTATCTCTCAACCCATAAGCATTGCCATTCTGTGTGGTATTGCCGGTAGCATGTTGGGTACGCTGCCAATTGATAGTGGGTTTGAGCGTTTGGCTTGTCTTTACACCTTCAATGGTCTACGGGCAGTCTAACTGTTTTTGTAGTTGTTAGTGTTAGCTAGTATTTGGTTTAATTAATAAAGGCACTTGCCCTCAAAAGACAAAAAAAAACAATTTACACTCATATTGTATGTATGTTGTTTAAAAAAATCATCTTCATCTATTCAATCACCTATAATATGTATGTTTGGTTTATTCTGTCAACTAAAACAATTTAAAATCAACATCCATTTTCAGGCTGCTCAAAAACCTTCACACACACACACACATCATCAGCAGCCAATTAACGTCCACTGTTGGACAAGGCCTCCCTCATAGAGAGGGGTGTTGCCATAATCCCCACGCTTGGCAGGCGGCAAAAACCTTCACTAAGGTGTAACTATCATCCTAAAACAAATAAACAAATTTTAACAAACATCAACAACCCGCCGTCTTCCTTGTTTTCTCAAATATTTTCTAGGTCTTTTCAAGGTCAAAGTAAATTGGTCTATAAGTCTGCTTACCACATCTTTGTCCACATCATTGTTTACCACAATGAAACAAAAAACAGAAACGAAAAACTGTTAAACGTAGAGATATTCTAACTTATTAGTCTACTGATTACTGAAGTAATTTTCCATTTTCAGGACTGTCAAACAACAGCCGAAATTCAGACATGTGTTCAGCAACTGCTCGTTTGAGGGCAACCAGAGCTTTCCACGCTTGAGTCGCAGAGTCAAGCCAAGAAGAATGGAGCTGGAGACACCAACAAAACTCAAATCAACCGTTGATCTTGTTAGAGGTTAGTGCATCATAATAATAAATAAAATAATTCATTAAATAAAATAAAAATAATAATAAATAATATATTTTAAATAATAAAATAAAATAATAATAAATTATAATAAGTTTCATATTCCTTTTTATACATATTCCATAATTGTATTTTTTATATTCAACAGGGCCTCTTGGTGTTGGCTTCGGCTCCACCAATGCCTACCAAATGCGTGACAGCGCCCTGCGACATAGAATAAGTCGTAGTTAGTATTGACGGTGCCATACACCGTAGAGTAACCCATAGTTAGTATGTAATCACAGAATCCTTAGTAGTTACTATTGGTTATAATTAATATAAACAAATGACATGTTTGGTGGGCAGACCGCCCTATGCTATTGACCTGAATAGACGTTGTGAAAAAGTATAAATTGTTGATTTATTATCTCCCCTTCTGTCACTGACCCCACACTAAGCAAAGCTTGTAATATGGCTGCCAAAGACTGATATACATAAATATATATTTTTAAATACATACTTAAATAGATATTAACACCCAGACATAGAACAAACACAAATGTTTGTCCTAGGTGGGAATCGAACCCACACCCCCAAGCGCTGCAGGCAGGTTCACTACCAACTAAGCTAACGGGGCTAATAATTGTGAGAGTTTGTGTGTCCTTTCAACACAACTCCTTAATGACTGAATAGATTTGGTTAAAATTCCTTACGTTTTGGACAGGTACGTAAGGAATTTTAACCAAATCTATTCAAGATTTGGTTAAAATTCCTTACGTACCTGTCCAAATCGAATTTATGGATTAACACATTTATTAACATACTAAATAAATAACTGGGCAAGAGCGTGTCGAGACACGTATATGGTAGGGTTCCGTTTTCCGTATCCGTATACAATCATCATAGTTCAGAAACTGGTGGTTACAGAAATTTTTTGCCTGTTTGGCGGGCCATATACACTCGACAGCCCCGTTAGCTCAGTTGGTAGTACCTGCCTTCTGCGCTTGGGGGCGTGGGTTCGATTCCCACCTAGATCAAACATTTGTGTTTGTTCTATATCTGGTTGTTAATATCTATTTAAGTATGTATTTAAAAATATATATGTATGTATATCACAGTCTCTGGCAGCCATATTACAAGCTTTCAATAAAAAATTTTTTTTATCAATTTGGTACAGTTATGTACACTTTGCTTAGTTTGAGGTCAGATGACCATGTGTGCAGTAATGTCCCAGATATTTATTTATTTATATTTCACAAAATATACACTTGGTAAAAAAAAGTTATATATACATAACGTAATTTAAAAAAACGCAGATTTAAGATGCCACAAGAGGGGGTGTAGCAAAAAAAAATTTCAATTCAGTTTTATATGTACCAGAGCCATCCCTAAAACGCAAAATTATATTCTTTTCATCGTTTTATAATTGAGATCTATAGACAGTATGTATAGTAATTTATTGTAATATATTTTTAACCCCCGACGCAAACACAGGGGTGTATAAGTTTAACATGTGTATTTGTGTCTGTGGCATTAAAGCTCCCAAAACGCTGAACTGAAGTTGACTTCGTTTTTATTTTATTTAATAGGTACTTGATCAACAGTATTCTTAGTTCTGTTCAGTTGTTTAAAGAATATCAGCTCTTTTATTGGACTTTAAAAAGAGTAATTTTATATTGTATACACCAAAAGATATAGACTGAGTGCACACTATAGCACGTTATGACGTCAAATCGTGCGCGCGCCATACAAATGCTATACTAACACAGGCTTTGCGGGAGAGGCACAGAACATTTTCTTTCCATCCCCACCAAAAACTTTAAACGCTTATATCTCAGAAATGTAATAGCCCATTTAAACTATTGTAATTTTTCAGTATGTGTAATATATTTTTCACACTATTTGCTCTACAATGTCCAATTACATATCATGCAACCTCAACGTAAAGTAAAGCAATATCTCTTAAGGGATATAAAGTTGTATGAAAATCCCTAGGGAATAAAGTGATTTGAATTTGGAACGTCAAATTCGTGGAAAACAATTAAGTAAAAAAATGCCCATATTTTTATTGTAAAATAGGCTTGCGCTATGGCATTGTAAAGAGGTTTGTTGGAAAATCGAACTGGCCACCATAACCAGAACTAAAAAAAAAAAAAAGGAGGGTTTGTAAAGATTGTGCCCTGGTTTTTTTGTCTCACAGAAGGTGTGAAAAGTAGAGTATGCTCCTCTGGAATAAAGCCTGTTTTTGTCTTGGGTTGCTTGAACCCCTCGCTTCACTCAGAACTCTATATAACTCCCTTGCTATTAACTGTAGAGTCCCTCGTTACGCTCAGGTTTCAATATGCCGCCCGCGACGTAAGACACTGCTTTATCCCCTTAGTGCATAATACTTACTTGTTACTTGTGTAGCGGGCGTTTTCCGCAACCAGGCCAATCATTGGCCCATTTTGCGTCACCCGGCTGCAGCTAGTTCAGCCAACCGGTCTCCTCCAGAAAAGCCAGCAGCTCGCTGATGCCTGTGCAGGCCTCCTGGAGCGTCCTCGGTGATCCGAGGATAGTATTTCGTTGTTCTTCCACGCTGCTGCACTCCAGCAGCAAATGCGCGGCTGTTTCTTCAGTCTCCATACACCCTCTGCATAGGGGACTGTCTGTAACCCCAATTTTAAAAAGGTGTTTGTTTAAAAGGCAGTGACCTGTCACAACCCCAACTACCTGCCGGAGCTTGTCACGTTTTAAATTCAACAACCTACGAGAGTATCTCGGGTTGAGTTCCGGGAAAGCTTCCCTTGATTGTTTACAGTTCTTGGTACTAGCCCAGTATTCTTTGTGAAGTTTTGTAGCGCGCTGTCGAATCCATGATTTGATTTGGCTGAAAGGTAGGGGGATTATCGGCTCGGGCCCTACAGGTCATATGCTCGAGCCTCTCCGTGCTAGTTCATCAGCCGCATCATTACCCCTAGATCCGCTGTGCCCCTTGATCCATTGGAGAGTAAGATTATTATTATTTTGGTTGCTTACGGTCTCCAGCAGGTCGTGGCACTGTAGAGTTAGTCCTGAGGTATGCTCATATCACTGTAACGCCTTCAGCACTGCAGCACTATCTGAGAGAATTCTGATGTTTTGGTCAGTTACCTGTCTTAGTAGTACCGCTGTTGCCGCCTGGATGATACCTACACATTCTGCTTGGAAAATGGAGTTATATTCACCCACGGTCGTTGTTATATGTATGTTGAGGTCTTCCGAAAACGTACCAGACCCGGTGCCTCTATCTGTTTTAGATCCGTCTGTATATATCCTCACTTCCCTTATCCCAGAGCTATCACTGTGATCTTCATATAGTTGGATATCGTAGCTCCTTGTAAAGATGTGTTTCTTTGGCACTCTATCGTATAGTGAGATCATTGCTGGGTTACAATCTGCATAGGCAGCTAGTATGGTGGTATGTTTGGCTAGATTATCTTGTACCCAGAGACCTAACGCTTTGAGCCTGTATGCTGATGCTGCTGCTTCCTGCTGTATGTAGAACTGCAGCGGTGTCAGCCCCAGTAGGGCTTCCAGCGCCACTGTGGGTGCGGAGCTCATGCAACCTGTCGCCGCTACACAGGCTAATCTCTGTATCGTGGCTAGTTTATCTATTGTTGTACTTAATTTGGTTCTAGGCCACCATACTACTGCACCATAGGTCAGAGAGGGTCTGACTACGGTGTTGTACAGCCAAAGTGTTATTTTGGGGTTTAGGCCCCAAGATTTCCCTATCATTTTCCTACATTGCCAGAATGATATGGTAGCCTTCTTTGTCTTATTTTCAATATGTTTTGCCCAATTTAGTTTTTTATCTAGTGTAATTCCCAGGTATTTTACTTCTTCCGACAAGCAGAGCTGTTGTCCAAAGAGGGACGGTAGTTTATAAGAACCCAGATTTCTTTTGTTTGTAAACATTACAAGTTCTGTTTTACCCGGGTTGACGGTTAGCTCGTATTCATTGCACCATCTTTCTACAATTTTTAGTGCATTATTCATGAGGTTGCATGCTACGCTGGCGAATTGACCTGAAATCAGGATCGTCAGATCGTCAGCGTACCCCACCGTAAAATAGCGTTCTATGTTCAGTCTAGTGATTAGGACGTTCACTACCATGTTCCATAGGATCGGTGATGCTACCCCACCTTGTGGGCAGCCCTTCATCACCAGTCCCCTGGTCGAGCCATCTGAGTCAATTCTCACCGCCCTTAGTCGCAGCATGTTTAGTGTCCATTCTATCAGCGTTGGGTTAGTATTGTGTTTTTTCAGTGCTGTTTCAATGCTATTAAAGTTAGTCTTATCGAAAGCACCTTCTATGTCTATGAAAGCTCCCAGACATAGTGCTTTATTGTTGATGTCTCGCTCTATAACCTGCACAACTCTATGCAGGGCTGACTCAGTAAATTTGCCCGAGCTGTATGCATGTTGTTGTGGGTGTAACGGGTTACTATTAAGAATGTTATCCCTAATGTGTCTTTCTACAAGCCTCTCTAAAGTTTTCAATAGGAAAGATGAGAGGCTAATTGGTCTGTAGGCTTTAGGGTCTGTGTAGTCGCTTTTACCCGGTTTCGGGATAAAGAGTACTCTCACCTCTCTCCATCCAAGCGGGATATACTTATTGGCTAGGTTAGGTTAGGTTAGTGCATAATCTACAGTATTTATATCCTTCGTTAAGCCTGTTTTTGTAATAAATTAAACATTAAGACACAGGCCTTTTGTAAATAATATCATCATACGGTTATACCTGAAAACTATGAATACTCATCCTATTCTCCTTTCATTGGGCTGTACCAGCTTAAAGTAAACTTTTGAGCTTTAATTATTCTTTCTAATCCTACTACAACTATCCTTAAAACTACTAACAAAGCTTCGCCATCTCTTAACAGTGGACGGTCCGAATGGCCTGCGCTTCAACACATCCCTAGCAACTGAAGTTGCAGGTTCACCAGCGCAGTCTCAAACTGATCGCTTGCAGCAGACCTTCAATCCTAGCAAAGCTGTGTTCACTGTAGAGCCTAATACTTCTAAAGTAAGTCATTACTTTCTGAACTAATTTACCCAATAACATTCTTGCTTGTATGCACTGCCTTAATGGGTGTTCCCCGATAGTTATAATCTGATTGTCTTCAAATCGCGAGTGAATCGGTGTGGCCGAGGAGGGTGGATCACGTTGATTGATTGAGAAGAAATTTATTCACTATAGGTTTGAACACCATGCTTGTAGTTCTTAGGAAACAAGCAATGGCAGGGAGTTCCATTCTTGACCAGTATTCATCACATAATTATAAAAAACCGACTTGATAAAAATATCAGAACTGGGCCAAAATACCAAACGGGAAGCACCAGCTTTCAAATAAAAAAGGAATCATCAAAATCGGTTCACCCAGTCATAAGTTCTGAGGTAACAAATATGAAAAAAAAACAGTCGAATTTATAATCTCTTTATTGGAAGTTTGTTAAAATTGGGGAAAACATACATACATACTTGATAACGTAATTTCCCTGAAACCATTGGCCTTAGTACGAGCACTTGCGAAAAAGTTATCGTTACGTAAACGATAGCAAAATGTATGAAAAGTTTAACAGCGCCTCTATCGGACGTGAAAGGAAACTGTATTTTTCATACATTTGCTATCGTTTACGTAACAATAACTTTTTCGCAAGTTCTCGTACTAAGCACAGATTCCGGAGTAAAGAGTGGTTAGTTACAATTAACGGAGTCCTGATACAATTTCAGATTCTGATAGTGAACAGCAAAGCATGCTCCCTACTGGGCTACTCATCGGGCGAGTTATGCGGACTACGGTTCACGGAGCTCCTTCGCAATAAAAACTGCAAGGCGTTTCTTCACCTTCATGAACCAGAACTCGAGCATGGGGACGTAGCTGAAGATGGGACTATTGTATTGCTTAGTGGAAAGGTAAGCTTCCACATGGCTTTTAGGATTGTGGGAGAACAGCCAAAAATAAAACATCACTAAATAATATTTTTCACTAATAACTTTCAACTTACATTTGGCCCCCTTAATTCTGCCCTTTCAAAATCTTTCCATAACGGCCCTATACCCAAACCCCCAAACTATCTACGTGCCAAAATTTTGCTTCATAGGCCAAAAATTTGTGGATCGAAATTACAAATTGAATTGAAATCAGCGAATGAATGAATATAAGTATAGATTCGAAAGAATGTCTGATACCAAGATCCCACGTGATTCTAGTAATAAATAAATACAGCCTATGTTACTTAGGGATAATGTAGCATTCTAAAAGTGAAACAATTTTTAAAATCGGTCCAGTAGTTTTTCAGTTAATTCGTTAGAAACATCCAAAAATACAAATCTTTCCTCTTTATAATATTAGTGTACATACCATGTGGTATCTCTTCATGGAATCCGACTGGAATACACCAAGGGCTCAAAGGATATTAATAAAATTCTAGGTGGTCGAACTTCTAACAAAGGACGGAGATTCAGTGCAAGTTTCCCTTTGGATAAGGCAGTTGGACTCGGACGGCCCTTGCTTAGTCGTTGCCGAGCCAGTCAACTGCAAGAATGTTGTGGTAAGATTTACTTACTTTATACAGGGTAGAAACTTTAATAGACACACAGACAGGATAAAGTCAACCTACCTTAATCGCTACAAAGGCCTTACCTCTTAATGCAGGCTCGAAACAGCGCAATGCGGAAAATCACGCGAACGTGAACCTACGGTTTGCGGTCGAGCAGCTTTTTGCAATCGCCTAAATTTAATCCCTTAAAACAGATAGGTCGTAAGTCCCCAGCTCCATGAAAATGGTCTGTACAGATATTCCAAGGATTTTGGAGACTTTTTATTATTAGCATTTGTAGATTTTGTATAAAAAACAGGTCTACAACTAAACCGATGATTTAAATAATTATCAATAAAAAACCGACTTCATAAAAATGTGCGAAACTGAACCAAATTGAATTGGGACCACACGGAAAGAACCAGCTTTAAAAAAAAAAAAATACATCAAAATCGGTTCACCCAGTCGAAAGTTCTGAGGTAACAAACAAAAAACAGTGAGAACCTCCTTCTTTTTGGAAGTCGGTTAAAAAAAACTGATTCAGTTTGATTTTGTTCCTCAAAGGGATCAAAATTTTCTCGAGAGTAACTTAGATCCTAACTTAAGTTAAATTTCTAGTACACAAGTACTTTCCATGTTTTACACAAAAAAAATATGGTGTTCCAGCTAACAGTGGATGCAGATAGCGGTATAGTAATATGGTGCGAAGGCAGCGACGCGGGCGTGCTCTTTGGTGCCGAAACCAGCGACAAGCTTGTCGGTCTGCCCGTGGCTTCTCTCATACCCTCCATACGCTTGCCGGTCGACTCGACGCTGTCTAAAAGCATGTCTAAGCAGAAGGCTACAGGTAACATATTTTATTTTAGCCTATCATGTTTCCACTGTTAAGACTCAAGCCTTCTCACAAAAAAGAAACTCAATTTTTTTGTCAGATTTTTTAATTTACAAGTGTTTGGCCTCTCCTGTTAAGTTTTGACAACCTGTGTTAGGAGAGACCTCTCTTTCGTTTTTACATTGAATTTATACAGACATTGTATGTAAACAGTTTATATGTAATTAGTAGGTAGTTGTAAATTTAAAGTGGGTAGCTTATGTGCGTGTTTGTTATATGACCAGTGGGGTTAGTACGAGAACTTGCGAAAAAGTTATCGTTCCGTAAACGATAGCAAATGTATGAAAAATTCAGTTTCCTTTTACGTCTGATAGAGGCGCTGTTCAATTTTTCATACATTTTGCTATCGTTTACGGAACGAATACATTTTCGCAAGTGCTCGTACTAGGGCCACAGTTTATACGTAGTTAGTATGTAGTTCTTAATTTAAAGTGGGTAGTTTACGTGCTTATTTATGAAAATTATCTCAGAGAGTGAGAGGATGGGCGCTGATCCACCATGCTGGCCCAGTGCAGTTGGTGAATGTCATTATGTCCTTGAATTTTTGAGGTTCTTAGACATACCGGGTTCCTCACAATGTATTTTCTTCGCCTTTTTTTAGCGATGGCATCTACACATAATTTATTTAGGTAGCAAATAAGTCATTCGTGGACGAGGATCGCACCAGGAGCCATCAGATTGTAAAGCGCACATGTTGTCACTCGGCCATCAGCACTCTACATGTAACATACAACTTGTAATAGAACTCTTTTTGGTCCTGAAAATCAGCGACAAGCTTGACTGCTCTACTGGGTTACGCGGAAAGGGTGTACTAAGACATTTTATCGAGCGTAAATGACCGTTTTCTATGGAATAGCTCATATTTTTTCGCAATTTCGGGGTTGTTCCCATAGCAAAACTTGTTCATAATGATGAGTACTATGACTTCTTTCGGCTTACTACACCTTTTCTGCGTAACCTTCTAGACAGACTAGGCACTAGGAGCGGAATATTGATTGCATATTCATTACTCATACCTACTAATTAAAAAAACATCACCGGTCATAGGAAGTCTTCTGTCTTAAGTAGTAATACACCTATTTCACAAGAGATGGCGCTGTTTTAAAATGCACGGTACATACAGCGTGACGATGACGCGGATTCCATGATTTTTGTTCACCCAAAAAATGCTCAGTGCGCCTAAAGAAGTTTTCACTTCAAAAATCCAAATCTTGTGACAATCAAGACGCATGATTGTAATAATAATTATTGTAAAGCTGTTACTTGTGTAGCGGGCGTTTTCCGCAACCAGGCCAATCATTGGCCCATTTTGCGTCAAAAAAATTGTAAAGCTGCTGCATTCGTTTGTTTCTGATTTCAGGGAGAACGCTTGACGGAGGTTGCTTTCCCCTCTGTATGTGGATATGTAAAGTGAACACTGCTGAGAATCCTGCCTGGCCCGCTATTAAGAATCTCAAGGATGCTAAGGACAAAACATTATTGGATATCAATGTTAGGGTAAGTTTTCTATATCACACTACAAATTGCAGTGGTAACACGCAATATAACCCAGTTTTAAAATAACAAAAAGTTACTGGAAAGTAATTTTTAACCGACTTCCAAAAAGGAGGGGAATCTCAATTCAACTGTTTTTTTTTTGTAAACTCAGAACTTTCGACCGGTTGAACCGATTTTGATGATTCTTTTTTTATTTGAAATATGATGCTTCTCGTGTGGTCCCATTTTAATTTGGTCCAGTTCTGTCATTTTTATGTAGTTGGTTTTTTATACTGATGACTAATTATAATTTAATTTACTTGTTATACAAATGTACCCTCCAAAATGTGTTTCACTCCACCGTGAATCTTCCAGGTAACATACAACGTAAGCGGACTGCTAGTGGTCGATGAGAACGGCATCATAACAGCTTGCAACCACCACTTCGCTATGCTGACCTTCGGCAAACCACACTCGGAGGTGGTTGGACATCACATTGATGAAGTCATACAGACCTTCTGCAGGGAAACCGATATCGTAAAGGTGCCAGAGAGGAGCAGAAATATGATGCTGTCGCCTGTCAATAATATTGATAATGGATCAGGTAAGAAACTTATTGACTGAACGAAGCAAAAGTCTTAGTCTATGGGAATAGGTGTTTGATAAATAGATAGATAAACTCTTTATTGTTCACACCACAAATTACATATTACACGATAAAATAGCTTTAAAAAAACTGGCGTAACAATTGGCGGCCTTATCGCTAAGAGCGATCTCTTCCAGGCAACCTTAGGATGGAGAGGATTTATGCAGGAGGTAGAAGGCGTTTATATTTGTTTGACAATAACTTGCGTTCCATTGATCCGTTTTTCATGAAGTTTTGTAAGCAAGTAGTTCATGTAAATACATTTTAACCGACTTCCAAAAAGGAGGAGGTTCTCAATTTGACTGTTTTTTATTTTTATTTGTTACCTCAGAATTTTCGCCTGGGTGAACCGATTTTGATGGTTCTTTTTTAATTTGAAAGCTAGTGCTTCCTTTGTAGTTCCCATTCCCATTTCAATTTGGTCCAGTTTTGAAATTTTTATGAAGTCGGTTTTTTATATTGATAATTATCTTATGTGTGTTTTTTACTCTTTCCAGCATCAGACACAGATGACGATTCCTGTGATGCTTTCAATGGCAGCCAAAAGTCAGCGTGCACGTCACTCAACGTCCAACCGTCCATACTATCAACCACACGTGAAAAATCATCGTCTGCACTATGCCTCGACAAATCATGCAGCATGGTGACACATACCCCCACTCCCACTCAAGATATGGTCTCGAGCATAAGCACTACAGAGCAAAGGAACGATATATCAGCCTTACCAGACATAACTTCAGGCATGTCTGGAATATCTATAGATGATGAGAACTACTGCCATAGTAGTATATCAAAATCACGCTCGGAGAACATTCTGCGCTCTGAACAGAATCTCAAGCTTGTGAACAAAGTAGCAGAGAAATCAGATTCTATATACTACACGTCACAGCATTCTCAAGAAGTGACGCCGACCGGGAACACACCTAGAGTCAGAACTAATGATCCATCACTACGGCTTTCATTTGATTCTAGTAAATATAGGTCCATGAACTCAATGAAGGTAAACTTGCCCGGTCAGGTGAAAGATGATAAAAGCAGTCTGTCGTTAGACTTTTGTGATTCGAATGAGACAAGTGCGGACTTTCTGACCCCTATTAATGAGATGCCACCGCCTGGTTGTGAGATAGAAGACTTGCCTAAACATAACGGCAATGAGAGTGTTGACAGCTTGAGTAATGATGTGGATTTGGAGACTCAAACAGAATCGGCACCAAGGAAGATATATGATGGTGAGTTATTTGCATAGGCTGAATGAGTAGCCCTAAGATCAGACTTTTTAGGCCGCCATAGGCCTCTGAAATGACTATGTTCAGCAGTGGACTGTAAAGTCTTCTGGCTGATGATGAATTGATAGTGCTTAGCATTAGGTTAACAATTTACATGATTTTTTTCTTTATTGTATTATAAAAGTAATAACATAACAATCCACCATAATATTCACATAGTATTTCTATTTATGTAATTTAAGCTTTAAATAATTTTGTGAAAATACCCTCAATTTTTCCAATACAGACGAAGCTCCGGAAACCCCGTGCGTGGCCAAGCGGGTGCTCCGTACCCACGTGACAACGTCGACGCCGTCGGCGCGCGCGCCGCCTGCTTCGCGCTGCGACTGCGCGACCGAGTGCGTGCACCGGGACGGCACCTACAGGGGCGCTGTTAAACACCGCGACGGCACGGAGCTTAGTCAGTATAACAGATAACTAAATTATTATATAAAAAAGTACTTAATAATAATTTGATGCTACTACAAAAACTTGAAATATATAGAACTAGCCGTCCGCCCCGGCTTCGCACGAGTGTAAGCTCGGCCTTCAGCCTCGCTACAAAATATAATATAGCCTATGTCACCCGGGGATAGTGTAGCTTCCCAACAGTGAAAGAATTTTTCAAATCGGTTCAGTAGTTTCGGAGCCTATTCATTACAAACATACAAAAATAGGTACAAATCTTTCCTCTTTATAATATTATTATTATTAGTGTAGATATGGATAGATAATTATAATTATAAAAATATAATAAATGTGTAGATCAAATACCGTCACACATAACTTCTAACTAAACAGAAGCAATACATGATATTGGTTTCACTTGTAATATATTTAAAAAAAACTACATCATACCTAAACACCCATTCTAATTTCTATTGGAACAAAAACAGTCTTAAACTATCACGGTTGTTCACTACAGTTATATGATTATTTACAGGATATTTACCGTGGTAAGGTTGTGGAACGAGCTCCCGATATTGAACATGGTGCATGTAACTGCGCCGAAATATCGGGAACTCCTTTCACAACCTTACCACGGTAAATATCATGTAAATAATCATATAACTGTATTGGAACAATGTTGTATTCAAGGCACTGAGTATCGACCTTCACTCCATTTGTTTCCAGATGTACTATACACGGTATCGACGATGCAGCTCGCCAACGGCAGCCGCGTACGGTATGTGTGGCTCGGCGTCCAGCTCGAGGACGGACCCAAACACACCACGCTCGCCTCCAGCGTCGCTTCCACTGCCGACAACTCGCTTGTACTTGTAAGTAGTTATCAATAACATGGTTGTTCACTACAGTTATATGATTACTAGCAGGCCCTTATTCCGCACGGGCAACAACACGCCACCCCTGACACGACAGGCCACCGAACACGCTCGTAACGCGGCGCGTTAAGTTAACCTCAAAAAGTTGGCCTTTATTTCCTAAGGAGTAGAGGCCAATTTTTGAGCTTAACTTAACATGGCCACGTTAGCGCGCGTTAACCCGTGCTGAATAAGTTTTTTTTTTTATTATACTGGGTGACGAGACGAGCGATGTCGCTCGCCTGATGGCTCTTCACGCTTGCCCATAACAGCACAACGCCACTCAGAATTTTGAACTTCAACAGTTCAAAACCCTGGATGGCAATGCACTGCGCTCGTCACCCCGAGATATAAGATGTCAAATCTGTGTGCCCTGTAATTTCGCTGGAAACATTGCCCTTCAATCCGGAACACAGTAGTATTTGCACACTACTGCTTGGCGGTTGAATAACTGGCAAAGGTATGGTACTTCCTCAGGCGGACCCCTGCAAAAGAGTCCTACCACTACAAAACAAAGGGCCCTGATATTAAGTTCATTTTTATCCGACTTCGAAAAGGAGGTTTTTAATCCGAATAATACATTTTTGAATCGAATATGCCATATCTAAGGAGTAAAAAAACAAAAAAAACCATATACATTTTAAGAAATTTAGAGGACGGAGGATCACTTAATAGTAGATTGTTTACCTAGGGAGCAAACAACTATTTTAAAAGGCGAGTGTTTCTTTGAATCCAGAGCGGAGCGAAGGATTCTAGAGTGTCACGCAGAGAGTGAAAGAGCGTTCTAGAGTACTCAGGATTCTACTTTAGAATCCCTCGCTACGCACGTGATTCTCTCTTCAAAGTTACTCGAGCTTAAAATAGTTGTTTGTTCCTGAGGTGGATACTCTACTTTGTATCACCCTTTATGGGAAAATAAGTAACTCATGAATAAGAATAGTACGTTTAATTTATTCATTCTCACTATTGGAAGACACACACTTCGAATGTGATGTGATTGTGTGTTACGAACGAAGACAGAATGTATTTCTCGCGATTTTTCACAAACTTTTTTTTTATTTGGCTCGCGCTCGCCTTCTTTCAGCCGTATGCGCGGCTGAAAAAAGGCAAACCGTTCGAGCCAAATAAAAAAAAAGTAGCCTGTAACTTGTTCATACAATGTTTGACGAAACGATCTCTTTGGTCATTGGTACTTTTACTAACAATATCCACATTCTAAATTCAAATCACTTTTAATCCCTAGGGATTAAAGAGCTATTTTAGTCCCTGTTTACGAAGAATCTCAGAAAAAATAAATAAATGGAAGCGTTATACCTACTGTTTCCCTTTTGGCATTTACACCCCCCCTCGGTCGTCCATTCGTATACATTTTGATCACATCATTTGCAGTTGTGTGCGCCCAATATTGAAGTGTGCGTTTGTAGAACTAGTAAGAATATGTCAGTGTGTGCATTACGTGTTTACCTCGCTCCCTTCAGTTTTTGGCAGACTTTTTTCGGTACTAGCTCGAGTTTAAAGGCAGATCCAAACTATATATTATCAAAGCGAAGAATATACTAGCTCTTTTCGAATAGATGTGATAAAAAGTTGTATTTTTTTACCAGGGAAACAAGTCCGTGAGCAGCCGACCTCAGTCGATGTCGCTTATGAGCCAGTGTGGAGACGAACAGATCGCCGGAGAATACACCAAACACTATGTCACTCTCAAACAAATTGGTATGTTTATACTTCTTACTACCTTATGCACGACTCTGCCCGAGGCTTTGCTCGCATTGAAAACAAAACGGAGTCTATGGCATACGAACCATCCATCATTCATCATCATCAGCCAGAAGACGTCCACTGCTGAACAAAGGCCTCCCTCTTTAACCTCCACACTGAATGACACATCTACCATCTATTCAATATCTGCATCCTTTGGATGCCCGCGACTCTCACAACGTCATCGGTCCATCTAGTGGGAGGCCTACATAAGCGGCGTCTTCCGGTTCGTGTTCTCCACTCAAGAACTTTTCTTTCCCATCGGTTTCCCATTCTTCGAGCGATGTGGCCTGCCCATTGCCACTTCAACTTGCAAATTTTAATAGCTATTGTCGGTGACTCTAGTTTTTTGGCGAATATCCATGGTCATAGATAAATAGAAACTCTTTATTGTATACACCAAAAATTAAAATTACAAACAGAATACGCTTACAAGCTAGTGCCACAAGTTGCGGCCTTATCGCTAAAAGCAATCTCTTCCAGGCAATCATTGGATGGAAAGAATTTAGGTGACATGATAGACATAACATCATACAAATATTATTGTTTCTCTTTCACGCAGCAATGTTATAAAAATAGTTTAAATAAAATTACTAAAAATCACGCCTTAAAATCGCTTATCCTGAAAATCCTGGTAAGGATAATGGGACAAGTAACACTAATCTAACTACTGCCCGACCTACCCGCAGGCATCGTTCCCAAAATGATGGCAACATTGCCACGTTGGATTGCTATACTGAGGGAGCGTTCAAGTATTACGTAACGAATTTTATTGTAAAACTTTACGATGCGTTACAGGGGCGGGAACCAAAATAATGTTTGAACCAAAATGCTGGCCGTCGAAATGCGCGTCTGGGACGCGTTGTGCAAGATACCGGGCCAGCATTTTGGTCACGGGATGCTTCGACCAGACGTGTAAATAATCTTATTTTGAATTTTTAACCGACTTTCAAAAAGGAGGTTATCAAATCGACTGTATGTTTTTTTTTTATGTTTGATACTTCAGAACTTTCGACTGGGTGAACCGATTTGGATGATTCTTTTTTTATTTGAAAGCCGGTGCTTCCCGTATAGTCCCATTTCAATTTGGTCTAGCTCTGACGTTTTCGTGAAGTCGGGTTTTTTTATATTGATAACTATTAATTAACCGCGTTCATGCTCAGAAAAAAATAATTCATATACATTTTGACCACATCGTTTACAGCTGTATGCGCTCAGTATTGAAGTGTGCGTTTGTTGAACTAGTAAGAATATGTCAGTGTGTGCAATACGTGTTTACCTCGCCCCCTTCAGTTTTCGGTAGACTTTTATCAGTACTTGCTCGAGTTTGAAGGCAGTTCCAAACTATATATTATCAAAGGGTTCACGCCTCATTGTTGCAGGTAAAGGTGCTTTCGGTTGCGTGAAAATGGCGTACCGTCGATCGGACAGGTTGCTAACGGTAGCCAAGTTCATACTGAAGGAGAAAGTAGGCGCCCAGTTTTGGGTGGACGGCCTGGATGGGCGGAAAGTACCCCTGGAGCTGAGTTTGTTGCTAACGTTAAAACATCCTAACATTGTAAGTTTATTTTTATTACTATATTTTAATGCTCGTGACTTCGTACGCGCAGATTTTTATATAAACTTTCAAACCTTTTTTCCTGCCTTAATCTGGCCCATGCGCAAAATAACATAGCCTATACTTCAATCTGGTCATAGCTAAGCATATTCGTGAAAATCGCATTTAAATCCGTCCAGCGGTTTAGGAGATGTGCGTGGGCAAACAAACAAACAGACAAAAATTCTAAAAACTCTCTTAACGTAATCAACTGCTTATTTTGTGTTTTTATTTTTTGATCATGCAATTACAGATTTTTTATCTCTACGTTTTTATTATATGTATAGATATAGATACAAGGTTATTCAACTTGCTAATTCATTGAGATATATTAAATTAATTAACAGAAAGACTTACTTTTGCTCCACCATCATCATTGCCCTACTAACACCTACAATGTACCGTCCGAATGATTGCATCTCCGCTCGTAGCTAAATAAACCGATACTGTGGAAAAAAGTTAAATTTTAAGCTTTAAGTGGAAAATCGTAGGTAGGTAGAAAATAGTAGCCTATATTGGTTTAAATTCCACTGTAAAGTGTTTTTTTTTTTTAATTTTAAAATAGGCTTGCGCTTGGCCGCCATCTCGCCTGATGTTAAGCGATGATGCGGCCTACGATGGATCACGCTTGCCTAGAAGAAACCGATTCACTTTTGACTTAATGGAATAATAACAAGTATTTGTAACTTTATCATCATCATCATCATCAGCCAGAAAATGTCCTCTGCTGAACATAGGCCTCCCCCTTTAACCTCCACACTGAACGATACTCCATAGCGGAGGTTGCTATAATCCCCACTCTTGGTAGGCGGCTTGGGGATCGCAAATCGTTCCATCATGCAAGTAGGAGGATGCTGCTATCCATCCTCTGTAGTCTTAGTGGTTCTGGTCGCAGTTTTAGGACATACCCCCCAACCCCCGGGTTGTAACTTTATGCCTGCCAAAAAAAACAACTTGTTTTAGTTTTGTTGGGCTCCATATTACAAGCCCTTGTGTGGGTCCGTAGAAATATCTGGAGAGTCTCCTTTATTTTTAGTGTAATATATAATAATTTTGTTAAAATGTAGTTAATTTCTTTCGAAATGTTGCCAGGTGAGTATAATAGATGTGTACGAGAACGACAAATACTTCCAAATGGTGATGGAGAAGCACGGCGCTGGCATGGACTTGTTTGAGTTCATAGAGCGGCGGCCGAGGCTCGACGAGCCTCTACTCAGCTACATATTTAGACAGGTAAGATTACCTTAATATACGTGTTTACCTATTTAACTATGGATTGCCCAAAAGATACAATACCTATAGAGTAACAATCTCTATGTGAACTGCAAAAAACATCTGATCGTTGTTGTACATACCTAGACACCAATTATATAGTTCACAATGCCACATTTACTTCAATTTAGATGTTATGTAGCGACATAACGTCTACAATGTCCGAACCAAAACTCGGCGCACGCTACGCCGTCTCTTTGGTTAATTATAAGGCAACCACGATCCCACTACAACGCCGCGCGTTGCCAGTGCTACGATGACATATCAGACAAGCAAATTTGAACACTATGCAAGCGACATAATGTCTAAATTATAGTAAATGTGACATTGCGAACTATATAAATGATTTTATTTATATTACACGGGAATTACTCACGTAAGATTAGGCCGGTTACTCCGACTATAACTGTAATGTACGTTTGGACTAAATGTGTGAAAACCACGTCAGTTTCCATAATAAAATTATATAATTGATTTATATAATGAAACATCAATTATATAAATACAACGACCCTCGGACGATTTTAGACTATTTTTTACTTAGAAATTAAGACTATAGGTATCTCGATGCTGTAAAATAATATAATTTTGTCTATACTTACATTTTCAGATAGGCCAAGCGGTCGAGTATTTACACTCTCTGAACATCCTGCATCGCGATATCAAAGACGAAAACGTGATCATAGACAACAAATTCCACGTGAAACTAATAGACTTTGGGTCGGCGACGTTCAGGACGAAGGACGCGCTGTTTTCCACCTTCTACGGGACCACGGAGTATTGCAGCCCTGAAGTACTCGCGGGGAATAAGTGAGTATTGTCTTAATAGTAGCGCTTGTGCTCCCACCTAGTTAACCTAAATTATTATTTAATTTCATCATCATCGTCATGATCATTTCAGCCATAGGACGTCCACTGCTGGACATAGGCCTCCCCCAATGATTTCCAAAAGGGCCAAATGGCAGCGGACATCTCACGGTGTGAATCCTTGTGTGAAGTGTTGTTATTTAAATTGATTCAAATTTAAAAATTTATTCACTCTGCATTTATATTGCATGTTTTTAAAGCCTTCAGCTTTTACAATACTTAATTGTTAAATTTCTAGTCAACATTACAATCGTTCATAATAACATCAATACCTATCTTAGGTAACCTACCCACATTAAAATAATAAAACATGTTCTAGAGAATAAAGTTTTAAAATGAAGATCTGCAATAGCATCGTCGAGATTATAACTAACTTGAGTTAAGCAGACTGATTGATAATGGCTACTTTAATTGGTAAGTTTTGTTTACAGATATGCCGGGCCTGAGTTAGAGATGTGGTCAATGGGGATAACGCTTTACGTGCTGACGTTCTTCGTTAACCCGTTCTCCGACATCGAGGACACGTTACAGGGCCCGCTGTCCTTCCCGCAGGTTGTTTCTGAAGGTAACGCTGAATTTATACTATGGTGACATCATGCGGTACTGTGGCTGACTGCATAAATAAGATCAATGATCACTGATGCCATTGAAGTAAAGTCAATATATATCTTTTGGCATTCGACGGAAAAAAATATATTATTTAACCCGACTTCCAAAAAGGTTATCAATTCGACTATGTTTTTTAAATATTTCTTGATGATTTTGATAATTCTTTTTTTATTTGAAAGCTGGTGCTTCCCATGTGGTCCCATTACAATTTGGTCCAGTTCTGAAATTTTAATTAAGTCGGTTTTTTATATTGATAATTCTTTTATAAAATCTGCTTGTTTTATCTATTAATAGACTTTTGTTTGTCCGTCAACTTTCCTCTTGTTAAGTGATGATGTGTCTACGAAAGTGCTTATCTAGAAACTGATTCACTCGTGATTTGAAGGCACCTAGTTTGTAATTATCGGGGAAAACCCATTTAAGCAGTGCATTCCACAGACTAGCAGTTCGCACAATAAACGTGTAATCAAAGCGCTTCGTACAGATTTCTGGAATATGGACCATAAAGCGGTCTTGATTTTTTGAACACTAACAGCCTTATTACAAAACGCGGTTTATCTTTGGTACTGGGATTAGTACCAGGTTTAAACCATGTACCAAAATAAACGTTATTACAAAACGAAGTTTTTCAACAGCGGACTATCTATGGTACCAAAGTAAAACCGCCGAGACCCCTAGTTTATTTATGGACTAACTTCGGTACCTAATAGAATTTGACGGAAAATGTTGTCAATTTGTTTCGTTTTGAGGTTAGGGTGCTTGTTTTTACAACTATAAATCGGATAGAGAATAAATAGGATTAAATCGAAAGGAAAAAGGATTTAGATTTGATGGATTTAGAAGAATAATTGAAATTAGCATTCGTCAAATGGAGGTTCGTAGAATGCTCCGCAATCTCGACGTGAACAAAGCCAGTGGCCTGGTATTCCAGCGATAGTTCTGAAGACATGTGCACCTGAATTTTTTCTTATACTGACACGCCTCTTTCGCCTCTCGCTTGAGACTGGTCAACTGCCGAAGTCATGGAAGCTTGCAAACGTACAACCTGTGCGCAAGAAACCTAGTCGTGCCGACCCTGCCAACTACAGGCCAATCTCGGTCAAGTCAATTCTCTGCAAGACTATAGAACGTGTCCTCAACAACAGGCTCCTGGCGTATCTGGAAGCTAATGATCTCCTCAGTGACCGGCAATACAGATTCCGCCAAAACCGGTCTGTCTACTGGGAATCTTCTAGCGTACGCCACGTACGTGCGTTTGATTCCAATTTTGTGGTGTGAAATGATATGATAGTGTGGAATGCGCTGCCGGAATGGGTGTTACAATCTAGTGTCCCCGATAGTTACAATCTAGTGTCTTCAAATCTCGAGTGAATCGATTTCTTCTAGGCAAGCGTGCTCCATCATAGACCGCACCGTCGCGGGAATAGATGGTGGTACACACACCACTGTGATGTGTATAATAATAAGAAGTAGGTAGTATACTTAGGTAGTTAGTTTCATAGGTTAATTTACTTTATTTTTATTAGTTGCTAATAAATCTATTTCTAACTTAAGCTTTTTTATTTTGATATTTCAATATTATAACTATGTTTTATACCTCCAACAGCTCCGGGTGTTTATTTTAGGGTTCGGTACCCGAATATTACTAAGATCCGTATTACTAAGACTCCGCTGTCATCAGGGTAGCTCAGAACAACAAAGTTTATATATTGTTTTCGATTAGGGATTCTCTAGTTTCCTTTCTGTGAAAAATAATAATAGATTTCGTATGCAGATTTATTTTTAGCAAAAACAATTTAATTCACAAGTCCATGCAAAATTCCCTTTTAATAATTGGGCCTACTTTGTTTTCAGGTAAAAACTTAAAATACGCGTACTCCGCAATGCTATGTTTACGTTCCAATCCTCGCAAAAATAATTACTTACTAATAATGTTGTCAAACTGGAAATATGGCCAATAAAACCATTTGCTTATGTAATTGAATAAGTATTGACTGAAAACCAATCAAATATTAAGTTTACGAAAGTAATAATTGACGATTAACTAAGCAAAGCTCTTAATATGGCTGCCAGAGGCTGATATACATACACATATATTTTTAAATACATACTTAAATAGATATTAATACCCAGACATAGAACAAACACAAATGTTCATCGCACAAATGTTTGTCCTAGGTGGGAATTGAACCCACGCTCCCAAGCGCAGAAGGCAGGTTCACTACCAACTAAGCCAACGGGGCTGTCAAACTTTGCAGTGTCTGTGGTCACCACATGTGGAGGTAGTTGCAGTTCAAACATAAAAATAGTTCTATCTACTAGAGTCCAAAACCTCAGAAATTCTGAAACAAGTCTAGGATCCTAGAGACTAAAGACTAAAGACTGCCTCGGTGGCTCAGTTGGTAGTGATCCTACTTTCTGTGCTTGGGGGCGTGGGTTCGATTCCCATCTAGGACAAACATTTGTGTGATGAACATTTGTGTTTGTTCTATGTCTGGGTGTTGATATCTATTTAAGTATGTATTTAAAAATATATATGTATGTATATCAGTCTCTGGCAGCCATATTACAAGCTTTGCTTAGTTTGGGGTCAGATGACCATGTGTGCAATAATGTCCCAGATATTTATTTATTATTATTTTATTTATCCCCTTTCTCATCTCAATCTCCAGATTTGGAAAACCTACTCCGATGGATGCTGTGCAAAGAACCCTCCAACAGATGCACGGTGGCCCAGCTGATGGCGCACTCCTGGCTGCGACAGCCGGTCGCCATCGCCAACTATGTCTTCCACGAGATCGTGGACTGCGGTATGTAAAGTAGACTAGTAAATAATCGGTGACAAGACTAAAACCTGGTCTTGAGGGCTCCAAATTTAATTATTTATTTATTATTAAAAAACACTTATAACACCATCACAGATACACTAAAGCGGTGCCATAACAACTTAAACAAATATAAACTATTCTAATTTAAAAATAACAAAACAAACAAAATCTAACAAAACAAACTAATAAAATATATTTAACTAACATGGTGTTTATTATGGACTAGCTGTTGCCCGCGAATAACATAGCCTGTACTTCAACCTGGTCAGCATCATCATCATGATCATCATCAGCAGCCAGAAGACGTCCACTGCTTTGAACGACATCCTGCCATCTGCATCCACTGAATGCCCGCGATTCTCACAATGTCGTCGGTCCATTTAATGGGAGGCCTACCTACTCTGCGTCTTCCGGTTCGTGGTCTCCACTCAAGAACCTTTCTTCCCCTTCGGTTTCGTAGACCTATTAGACAAAGCCAGAATATGGGTACGTTTGTCTCTTACACGCGGGTTTAAAATGGTGGAAAGACATATTTTGTCCACGGCACCTGCTAGGCCGGCTGAGGCACTGTCGGTGCGCTGTTTACTTCTCTTGATATTACTCTTCAAAGTAACCAAAAATTGAACACGGAAAGCACTGAATCTTAACGACACAGGACCACCCTAGTGTGAGATTCAGGGCTACCTTATTGGAATAAGTATGTACAATTTTGTCACCTACCCTCTAATTCTTAAAACAATCTTTGTATTTACTTTATAAGCTTATAATCTTTTGAGCAAATAAACGTTATTATTTATTTATTTCTGCCGAGGAAGCATTCAACCAATATGCTACCATTCCATTACAGACCGACACGAAGCCAATCCAGAGATGTACTACAGTGGTAGCCTCGAATCACCCAGAAGCGGATCACCCGTGTCACTTGCCGATCCACTTGTGAAAGGTACACTTTTTGCGGGCTTGTAGATTACTACAAGCGCGCAAAACTTCTATTAAAACTGTATTTTTAACCGACTTCAAAAAAGAAAGTTCTCAATAGTTAAATAATGATAATAATGATAGTTTCATATTCAATAGACTTGTGTCCTAATGTTTAATTTATTACAAATAACATGCTTAGCGAATGCCATTGGTGGTAAACAAGCAGACGGGCCACCTGATGGTAAGCGATCATCGTGATTTTGGTGGGGATAGAGAGCGGATGCTCTCTCCCTCTCCAAAGCGTGTGTTAGTATTGCATTTGTATGGCGCGCGCACGGCTTGACGTCACAACGTGCTATAGAGCGCTCTCTGTCTAGCATAAAATTAAAATAATTGTAACGTATTAATTCCTAAACAAATTTATTTTATTTCAGAGCCCTCGCACCCGTCAGAAGTGCTGGTCCGCTCTGACGGCAAGAACCTGTCTAAGTCTGAACCGAAGCGTAACTCTCAACTGGCGCTCGCAGCCGTCGAACGAGACGCGCACTCCGATAACTACAGCTTGAGGTCTTCGGCTGATGTACGTATCTATTATAATTAATTAATTATAGACAAGAGGATCATCGGTTATCGATGATCGCTCGAAGAACCAATAACCGATGGGGAAGAAAGGTTCTTGAGTGGAGACCACGACCCGGAAGACGCAGCGTAGGTAGGCCTCCCACTAGATGGACCGACGGCATTGTGAGAGTCGCGGGCATACAGTGGATGCAGATGATAGGTTGTCGTTCAGTGTGGAAGTTAAAGGGGGGAGGCCTATGTTCAGCAGTGGACGTCTTATGGCTGATGATGAAGAAGATCACATTAATAACCGACTTCAAAAATATATGAAAAACTTAATAAGTGCCTTTAGAATTTGAGGGTTGCCCTCGATTTCCCTGGGATCCCATCATCAAATCCTGACTTGGTGACAGTGGGACCAAATTGGAAGTACCTACCCTGCGAGCAAAAGTTTTTTTTAAATCTGTCAACAGTAAATATTCAAATCATGGTATCGATTTGAATATTTACAAGTATGTTGTAATAGGCTAGGTGACTTTTTTTTTTTTTTAATTGGCCTATTATAATAAATGTACTAATAATAATTAGAAGTAGATTTTTAAAAGATCTTCGGAGATTTGTTTACATAATTCATTAGCTAAGAAAAGCTAGTTAAAAACAAAATACTAGTCTATAGAGGAAGAATAATTGCTAAACACTATTTCCGTTCGTTTTTTAGGGTTCTGTACCCAAAGGGTAAAAGGGTGATTTTTTTGCCGGTTTTATAGATAATGGTACGGAACCCTTCGTGCGCGAGTCCTACTCGCGCTTGGGCGGCCATTTTGGAGATCGATTGAGGTCTATGTCCAGCAATGGACGTCCTATGGCTGAAATGATGATGATTCAGCTTTTTACAATTTTATTGCAGCTGTCAGAATAAATAAGTACTTGGACTTAGTTTAATTGATGATGTGAATGTACTCTTCCAGATCCTAGACATTTCTTCAAAGCCAGTATCGGACGCGGCTCTAACAGACATCAGCTCGGACGCGACTGGCCACGCGGCCTGCGACATCGACTACGACTGCGATCAGTACGAATGCGACAGCTGGGACGAGTGCGAACAGGACAGCTTCTCTTAGAACGAGAGGGAAACATCTAGCCAACTATGAGAGAGACGAAGACACCAAGCTTGCTACGGGTGAAGTTGATAATGTTTCAATTATATAATTACGAAGTTCATTGAGTTGCAATGATTAAGTGTGTTAACCAAATACTTTTGACTTGCTGTGTTGTTTGTGGCGATTCTGTGGACAAATTATTGAAACTAATCCAAACGACCAGTTAAGTATTGTTTGGGTCTCTTTATGTTAAAATGAGTGAAGAGAAAGGTGCGAGCAGGACAGCTTTTCTTAGAACAAGAGGGAAACATTAGGACTTGGAGAGAGACGAAGACACCAAGCTTATGACGAGTGAAGTTGATAATGTTTCAATTATATAATTACGAAGTTCATTGAGTTGCAATGATTAAGTGTGTTAACCAAATACTTTTGACTTGCTGTGTTGTTTGTGGCGATTCTGTGGACCATTTATTCAAACTAATCCAAACAGTTCGTATTGTTTGGGTCTCTGTATGTCAATATGTGTGAAGAGAAACTTTTTTTATCATGCCCAGAATCGGGACCGTTGTGTGGGCTTGATCTGATTTGACGTTGATATCGATTTTGCATGTTTTATTGTCTTCTTATTAGTCTTAGATGAGAACAAGAATGATCAATTCTGTCAAAGCCGTATCGAAAGCACTGCATCTCTTTCATGTGAATTGAAATAAAAGAGTCGTAGTGCATTTGCTCGCGTTTGGTCGCGTTTACTGTACACGGCATAAAACCTTCAATGTGTTGCGTCAATGAATCTTGAATTTAAGAAGAATGGTTTTAATTTATAAAAAAATAATTCCTATTTAGTTTCGTCTCGGTAGCTTTTTAAAATTGTATAAATTGGCTAATTATTAAATTTGGTGAGCGTCGGGATTCGATCCGGCAACGATTTGGGCGTACGCCCCCGTTGCTTAACCAATTAGGCTGGCATCCTTGATACTTGAACTACTTGCAACCGATAAAGATTAGATAAGATTTCTTTAGATCTTCAACGGTCTATGGACAGTCTAACTGTTTATTTAGTGTTAGTTTTAGCTTGTATTTTGTTTATTTAATAAAGGCACTTGCCATTATAAAAAACCGATAAAGTGATGTTTAATGCATAACATTTTGTTAAAATTTTGCCATAAATCAATGCGGAAAAGTAGTTGTAGCGATTGAATTTGAAATCCAAAAATGACCAAAGTTGATGTTTACTAGTTTATAATGGAATTGAGCTTGGCACTTGTGCCATTGTAGAATACGCTTTAATTAATAATAGATAATTATTCCTATATTAGTGCACAATATTTTACTACTCTTCTCATGAAATTAATATGTTTTGGAGCATTTATTTTTATGTGCAAAACTTAAATAAATCTTGGCAAAAAAAAATTACTAAATATGAGGGCGCAATTACTAATATTTTTTTATCATTCTTCAGTAAAAACATTGATGTTTTGAAATATAAGATCTTTGTCTAACATATTATAAACTTAAAATATAAATATGTTTTGATGCTTCTCTTACATATTTAGTAGCTAAAGATAATGTTGCCAATTTTAAAAAAGCTCTGTTGCTAGAATTTTTTGCCAAGCTTTAAATGTGCGACAATCAATAAAATAGTGCAGCAAAAGATTTTCTCTTAAAGAATATTGTGTACTATTCGCTTCTTTCCCACTGCTCAACTACATTGCTCAACTGCATCAAGTTGAGCAGTGGGTTATAACAACGACTCAACTGGTAATTGCTCAACTATAAATAGTTGAGCAGCGGGTAACACCCTCTGATCTACCCACTGCTCAACTACACTCTGAGAAGTTAAGCAGTAGGACTTAGTTTGTTAAATTACCGAACATTTTATGCTCTATAGCTCGAATTCTTTTTTGATCAAGTGACGTATAGGGTTTTTTTTTCTAAGTTCGTTAACACTTATCTTGGAAGAAGAAAGAAGAAATAGTTTTTTTTTTTAAATTTTATGATTTCTTAGTGAAGTATATTAATTGTGAGATTTGGAGTTTTTTTGTGCAGTTTTAGTTGATCAGAGGGTATCATTATCACCCAATGCTCAAGTATTCATAGTTAAGCAATTACCAGTTAAGCCATTGGTAATACCCACAGCTCAACTTGATGCAGTTGAGCAATTTAGTTAAGCAGTGGGGAAGAAGCGGATTAATTTTGTAACAGAATTACCTATTGATCAACTAAGTTGAGTAAAAAAAGTTGAGCTATAGAGCATAAAATGTTCGGTAATACAAACTATGTCTTACTGCTCAACTAGTTGAGCAATCTAGTTGAGCAGTGGGTAAGAAGTGCTATTATTATCATTTATAAAATTCCAATGTATGATTTGTGGTATATATAGCGTAGGTACATCATATTTTAGATTTTGCGACCGAACTTAGCTTTATTAAAATGGTAATAATTATGCAAGGCAGGCAGCCAAATGAACTTGAGACCAAGTTAGGTAATGGTAGGATTTTGTGTGTAGGATATGTAATATTATCTTATAAGAATTATACCTTGTATACTGTTACAATAATACTTGTGCTCAGTTTGGCATTCTGTCATTTTTGCTGGACGCACAGTCCAAAACCTCAAAGGATTTTAGCGACAGAAAAGTCGAAATTTTAGAGATAGGTTTGTCTTTAGATTATGTACTATTCTTTGTTTCCTACGTACGCGATCTCAATGTTAATCAGTATTGAAAACCCTAATACCAATTCAAAGCGATCTCAAATATTAATGTTAAGAATCACTGGCCCATACTATGCATGCCTTAACTGTATTAGCATTTGGCACATGCAAAAAATACACATTGTACAGGGTTACGCATATAGACTACTCATGTGCATTCTTTGGCATTCCGAAGCGCGCCGTGCTTCGCCGTTTATGAATGGGGATGCCACAAGATCCTTCGGCATTCTTAGGCATCAGAAGCGTGCTGTGCAGACGGCGAGGCACGGCATCCCGTGCCTCGCCGTCTGTGAACGAAGATGCCACAGGATCTTTCGGCATTCTTAGGCATGACGAAGCGAGCCATGCCGCGCTATCCCGTACCTCGCCGTCTGTGAGCATCGGCCTTTAGTTTCTATGTTTGCACACAGATTTATTGTTCACTGTTTATATGTACAAATAAACACACTTGTAGTTGTATTAACTTTAATATTTAGTTTAAAATAGTTATGTATTGTTGTGCGGTCGATACTCAGCTCTCGTCCAAACTCGTCCGTTTCTCTAGTCGCTGTGCGTGTCAATTATAAACGTAAATCAATTTGAATCAGTTATGCTCCGTCTATAGTACAGCCAAATTTATAATAAACAATGTTTCTGCACAATTTTACTATAATTGCAATTGCCAATCGTAATTTTGAGGCCACCATCACAAACAACATCTGCGCCTGTACGGAAAAGAAATCAGTCGTGATCAGCACAATACACCCGCTGCCCTCAAGCCCATGAGCGGTAACTAAAAAAAATGAGATTTCTGTTTTTTCGCGCATCTGATAGCTTACAAAATTTTCCAGATGGAGTAAGCAAAATAACCGTATCTACATTGGAACATTGAAATAAAACACAAAATAATATTTTTTTCTTTTAAAACTCATGTTTAAAAACTATTAATTCTAAACGAAATGACGGTATTACATAAAAGACACAAAAACGATAATATTGGGTTTTTAAACATATATTTAAGAAATATATTGGTCCTAACATAGGCACATAAGTGAAAATAAATTAAATTGTATGTCATTATGGTAACGAAAAACCAACTTTCACAAAAACTCGATTATCTCTAAATACACCTAGGCTGAGATACCGCTCTTGGGCTTATGAGGGCAGCCCGGTCAATACAAGTTTTTTTTAACTCTAATACCGCTATTAATAATCGTAGAGTAGCCTTGGAATAGTTACTCCGTCTTTTCTCTTCGCAAACGAGTTTCAAAATTAGAAAAAGAGAAAAAGACAAAACACGGCGTTACTATTCCAAGAATACTCCACGTTTATTAATAAGGGGGTATCAATAAAAAGCTGCTAAAGTTATAAATATTTATTGTTTATATTTTCATATGTT
Organism: Agriopis leucophaearia; assembly: GCA_949125355.1. NCBI lineage: Eukaryota > Metazoa > Arthropoda > Insecta > Lepidoptera > Geometridae > Agriopis > Agriopis leucophaearia. The sequence goes on from OX421262.1 coordinate 4,854,734, forward strand.
TGTTCTCATCTCAGCTATACTAAAACTCAGACATCGCCATAGCAGTCACGCTGTTCTCTTTCCGTACAGGCTTTACGATTGAATAAGTCTCTTTATAAACTTGTATATAACTAAATAGCATAAGTAGCACATACATTTTATTATTGGGACAGTAGTCCCGTTTTCCCGGTTACAGATAAAATATTTTTAATACTGTTTCTCACTATGCTTTTTAATACGCGTTTATGTACAACATTCTTCTTCCATACGATAAATAAAAGTGACATTCAGATATAGGCGACCAAGTAGCGCTAATAACCCGTCCGCAAATACGTACCCTAAACACCTGACAATAAAGTAGCATTTCGATTCATGCAATCCAGTTGAGCACGAAATCGCGCGACTCGGATTGCGCCGAGACGGCTCACTTTGGCTCATTCTACCATAATGACAGGTTTTTAGAATAAACAGGGTTACGCATATACCCTGTACTACGAGTAAGTCGATAATAAGATATAATTAAGTGTTCATGCTTCGTATATCTCGCTCGTACATTTCAATTTTTTTTAAGACAATATGGCTCAATTTATAAAGGGTTACGCGGAAAAGGCGTACTAGACCGAAAGGAGGTCATTGCACTCAACATTATGAACAACTTTTACTATGGGACTAACCCCGATATCGCGATACAAAAAATCCGGTGTTCTATAAAAAATGGTCATAGACACTCGACAAAATGTATGGAAGAGACAAGGTTGCCTGGAAGAAATCGCTTTACGCGGTAAGGCCGCCTATTAAAAAACGTAGGTAATATTTTCATTGTAATGTATGTTTTCCTTGTTTGTGTGGTCTTTTAATAAGGAGTTATCTTTAAAATTCCTGTTTATTTCAGGGTTGGTCTCATTGTAAAAGTTGGTCATAATGATGAGTACAATGACCTCCTTTCGGCTTATTACAGGGTATATGCGTAACTGTATAATCGCGTGCGGGGGAGCTGATTGTCACACAAAATCAAAATGGCTAATCTTTAAAACAATTTAATTAAAAAACTTAGTCCTATAACAATATTTATCAGTGCGAATGTGCTGTGAAATCATTACACTTATAGTGAAAAAAAAAAACACTAGATAGATTTAGAAAAAAGGATGCTTTGAAATTCCTAGCATTATGACCTGATTCTTATGACTAGAATAATCAAAATCAGTATTACGATAATACCTTCTAAGATTTGTTATCCTGGCTATGAACTATTAGAATGTAGGTATTTATTTGAAATTACACATAAACCTTTTTATTTCCCATTTATAAGATTGTAAATATCATGAAGTGAAATATGACATATCTGTTGTTGGTTTCGAATTAAGTGACGTGTTTATTTATCAGTGTCATTCAATATTTCAATTATGCGTCTTGCACATGGTGCAAGTGACCTGCGTAGCTTAGAACTTGGGCGCGCGTACGAAAGCAAGCTGCACATAGTTTGCCCCATACTAAAAGTTTCAGAATTATCATGGACTAGCCGCCCGTCCCGGCTTCGTTATAAAACATAACCTATGTTACTCAATGATAATGTAGCATTCTTATGTTGGAAGAATTTTTTAAATCGGTCCAATAATTTTAGAGTTAATTCATTACAAACATCCAAAACAGTTATAATGATTATTTACGGGATATTTACCGTGGTAAGGTTGTAGAAGGAACATCCAAAAATCCAATCATACAAAAATACAAATCTTTCCTCTTTATAATATTAGTGTATAAGGCCACATTTCATGTTTATTCTTACTTACTAAATCACTACACATATTTGCATTCTTTGGAACTATATTTTTGTTTTAATCGTATACCTCCAAGCTTATCTTTAATTTTCGGAATTAAAAACTCAAAGGTGCAAGGTTCGGACTGTATGATGCATCATCAGTTCTACATATAAGACCTTCAAAAACTCATTTGTTGCCTTAGCGGAATGTTAGACCGCGCTGTCGTGATGAAGGAAGACTGCTGCAAGGAGGTGCAACATAGATGCACCGTGTGCAAGACGCATTATATTTAAATTGTAGGTGTAAATGATCAGTATTTATTATAAACTATGTGAAATTGTATATTTTTGTAGTGTTCTTGTATTAATTTATTATGTAAGAGTTGATAATGTACACAATATGGTCTACTCGACAGTCAAAAGCTCTGATATTATGAATTGTGAATCGTTGAGTTTTGTTTGTGTCAAAAGTTTGTTTTACGAGTTTTGTTTTTTATCAACAACCCTGTAAAGGTTCACATTATTTTTAGTTCGGCTTCAGTTCTTTAATCTGAAACATACTGATTATTTCTTCAGTATTTTCATTAATTAATAGTCAAGATGATTTGTGTATTTGGTTTGTACTGTGCGATGCGTCCGTTTCTTACTTAGTGCCTTATGACGGACGGCGGGTTACTTTGCTCGTGTAGGACGCTGTGACTCATCGTAAATAAATATGACTATTTCCCACTATTTGTTTTATTTTTTACGACCAATGCAGTGTGATACAGAGAGGCTAGCTTATGGAAGGCCACCACTGTGAATAGAAATGTCAATCCTGTTACTTAGGAGTAAGTAAATGACATCCTTAATATTTTACTATTAGTATTCAAGGCATGTTCACAAACTAAATAATATAAATGCGAATAAACAACGAACACCATACCAGCGGTTCAAAAATCAACTCCAAGTTGCTGACATTGCAGCAACTTATGATCTTTGAAGTCCTAAGCCGTTTCGCAGACTATGTAAAGAGTAAAGCCGCATCTGCATATTAGTGGGCCGCGCCGCGCTGGACGTATCTATGTGTACTTCGTGTACGTGATGCGAGTCTGGAATCGCATTACCATGGTAGTGGCCACAGAAAAGATCTAAACGAAAAAAATCTCACTTCAGTGGGAGTGGCAATCGGGAATAGACAACCCTGAGGCTTTTGGATTTGCAGGTTGTCATTCTACTTCTTACCCTCATAAAAAACTTTAATCAACTTCCTACCGCGCAAAGACCAACGCGTTATATCTTCAAAGTACCTATACCTACCTTATTTATTTAGGTATTTTGTTAGCCAACTAGTTTCTCGTGATTAATCGTGTGAAAACTGTGAAACTTTTATGTGGAGCTAGTACGATATCAACAAATTTACTTTTGAAGTTTTTTCGGGGAAACGTTAAACAGGCGAGGTGGCGGTCAGGCGCAAGTCTAAATTATTCAATAAATAGGCGTTAGTAATACAAGGCCTGGCGCACCCGCACTTTAGGTATGAAGCTACAAGTAGTTTGCCGTGCCCGCTGCCGCGCGATAGGCAGAGATAACGCGACAATGTCAAGCAGTGAGGGCGGAGCCTTCGACCAAAATAAAATGAATGGACGGGCCCAGTAGGTAGAAGCGCATTTTTGAAGATTACAAAATGAGCGCCAGCTCTCATTTCGTTTCAGTCGGTCTCTAGCCGTAGGAAGTGAAACACGAGTCTATTGATACGCGATAACGAAACATCTGTCAAAATTATGAATTCGTATGCTTTACCGAAGTGTAAATACACAAATAAAACCGATATCCATTTTTTTATACAAATATACTGTACATTTTTATAATTAGGTGTTGAAGTATATGTCCGACGATTTTGACTCGTTTTTACTGATCAAGTTCAATGGTTAGGGCCCGTCCATTCATTTTATTTTGGTCGAAGGGCGGAGCTGGCACAAACTGGAGAAGGTAATAATAACCACAGACATTTAATACAGAACAGACTGAACATGTTTTTTACAACTACATTCGCAAAAACAGTTAAGTTTGCATCTCTCTCGATTACACAAAAATCATATATTCGTATCTCATTTTGTCGTAACGTTGCAACATAATAGAAAAAAATGAGCATGTGGTACGATGTTCCAAGTTGCCATTTTGGTAAGCATCAATATTCTGACAGAAGGCTGACAGCGAAAACCACGGCTTGCAAAAATTACCTAAAATAAAAGTTATTTTTACATATTTGGTTTAAAAGATATGAAAATACTATGGTGAAGTGCAGTGTCCTCATGTGTTTTAATTCATCTCATAAGATGCCACCCGGTATAACGTTTCACACGTAAGTTTCGTGTGTTATAATAGAGATTATTTTGAATTGCTATTTTTTCTTGTTATTTTTCATAAACTTTACAATTTGAAGGCTTGGGAAGGTTGTGTTTCTTTCAATTTCATATATGTACAAGTTTGGTGGGTGTAATAAAAGTTAATAAGTAGTTTTCTTTAAAAAAATATTGATTCGATCATTGTTTGGCGTTTGAGGTACTTAGACATTGTCCAGGGAACGTATTCAGTAGCCAAGAGAATGTAATACTCCTTTCAGTAGTATAATTAAAATAGTATAAGTTATTTTCTTTAAAAATTCATTGTATCGATCATTGTTTTACGTTTACGATATTTAGACATTGTCCAGGGAATTTATTTCAGAATCAGAATTCGTATTTCAGAAGTATAATTAAAATAGATGATTCAGCTTGATGTGATTATGATGACATGAACCTTTTTCATTAATTACTAGCTGCTTTTCTTAAGTAATGTAAATAAAGTACCTACCTACCTATTGTGGTTCATGTCATATATATACGTAGTGATCTAGATAGTGTAATTAAAGGGTTATTTAGACATATGTCAAGTAACAGACATTTTTATTACATTTTAGATTTTCCCAAGGATGAAGAGTTGAGAAACGCATGGTTGAAGAATTTGAATCTAGAAAATTGGCAGCCCAGTGCGACAAGTTTGTTGTGCTCAAAGCATTTAGAGGCACATTTGTTCGACCGGACTGGTTTCCGTACAATCCTTAGAGAGTACGAGGTGTAATGCTTATTGGAACAACAGTTTTCAATGAACATTCGCTATCACTATCATGAATCTCAAGTTGTACTAACTACATTATGATAACTTGCATGTAATAATTTTCAGAGCGATAACATACCAAGTTAAAAGAAAGCCACAAAAAGAGGTGTTACTGGCAAAAATGTTCTGCGGGAGCTGCAGAATACCTCATTTCCATCAAATTCAGATCCTGCAACCACATGACACATCTGGTAAATTGTTTTATACAAAAATAAATGATTTGACTTGGTCTGGTGTGTTTGAATATTAATACCCAATGGGAACATCCATAAATTCCATCACATAAAGAGGAGGGGAGGAGGGGTCGACGAAGTGTGACTGACAAGGGGTAGGGAGGGGTCGTAAATTTTGTGACGTTACATTTCAGATACAATCTAATAGTATCTGTTAGCACTATTATAAAAGAATGTCCTTGAGTCCGGCCCGCGTTTTGCAAATGTTTGCGTGTAATGTATATGTAGTGTATTTTGCATCAATATTTTTGTGGCTTGTTGGTTCTGCTTGGTATTATATGTCTGTGATAATAACAAACAGTATCTATATTGTACCCCTCCATTTTCTAGAGACCGCCCGCCCCTATCTCTATGGTTTGCGAGTTTAGAAGCGCAATGTGGAGTTCTTACCCACCGCCCGCCTCCTGAGATCACCTGGTTGAACCGTGGAAAGTTCAAATCAGGGCCAGGGCCCTAATTCACGAACTACAAACACGCTCGTAAAGCGCCGCGATAAGAATCTCAAAAAGTTGACTTTTATTTCCTAAAGAATAGAAGCCAAATTTTTAGAAGTTAACGTGCCGCGTTTCGTGCGTGTTTTATTTAGTGAATAGGGCCCGGTGCGTCCTCAGAAAAAATAAATAAATGGAAGCGTTACACCTACAGTTTCCCCTTTAGCACAAACTTACACCCCTATCGGTCGTCCTTTCGTATACATTTTGAGCACATCGTAGTGTTAGTGTGTACAATACGTGTTTACCTCGCCCTCTTCAGTTCTTGGCAAGACTTTTGTGTACTAGCATGAGTTTAAAGGCAGATCCAAACTATATATTATCAAAGGGTGTGGTGGCCTTAGGTGTTACCACTAGTAGAAAACGCACAACTACCATATTACAAGCTGTCAAAGAAAACAAAATCATGATGGCAACACTGCATCCAAAATGTCATATTGCATGGCGGTGCGTTGCTTTTTTGCTAATCATTGCCGAGTTTTTAGAAATTCTAAAGTATTTACGATAGAAAAACGTAAGAATTTTACTCCAGTCACCGTTACGTTACTACACCCTTTCAACCAAAACAAAACGGTATGTATTTTCTGCTTGAAATATTTATTTACGTGTTGTTAAAAAAAAAACAAGGCTATAGTGCCTCTGTTGTTGCTTTATTTAGTTCTTCCTGTATTAGAAAACGTTCTTAGATTCAATTTAAAACTTACTTTGCAATCTTGCCAATACAAATTGTAACTATGATATAGTTTCTTGGAGTTAAATAGTATTAACCTGCAACCATATGTAGACCATCAAAAAAGTATCGACCTGAGCTTAAATACTGTAATTATACAGATGCAAATAAAACTTGACGCCAATAGATTCATATTGTAAAAGGAACAAATTTCTTGCTTATAGATGTAGGGCTCCGGCCTAGTCAAACTGCCTCTGCAGTACAAAATAAATTATGAAAAAACATGCTGTTTCTAAGTATTTGGTGGTTTTTCTTGGGACTGGCAGTAAGCTTGTTTATCAGCCGCCGCCTCGTCATTTTATATCAGGTGAGGTTCTGTCACAGTCTACAAGTTTTTAGCAATTAAAGCCATTTAGCTCTGATCTCTGCATAATTTGTATTAATAATTATAAGCTTTCAGCGGTCTTTGTTATAAAGTTTCTTACTAAACTACGAGTAATATCTGCATAGATCAGTTGACCTACATACCTCTTTACAAGCTTTCATTTATTATGATCAGATACTATTGTCAAAGTGTAGTTGATTTTATAATGTGTTTCTATTTTCTAGACTGCTCAGTATCTCTTCTAACTCTATATTATAAATTATGATACGTTTTTATTTACTTACATGTTATAAGAGCCATTTTTTAAAATACATATATGGCTTGTTTAAAGTTATGTAATTATTATTGACTAAGCAAAGATATGTCTCTGATTCTAAGTCAGTAAGTCGATGTTTCTATGTATGTTTGTATATTCCATGATAACTTGTGTATCGTTGATCTGTTCTTCATGGAATTTTGAAAGGAAAGTAGTTCATTTCAACACAATTTTAAAGTTTAAATATGGGCAAAACCGGTCGAGGGACTGTATAAGGGTCGCGAGGCCTCAGTCGGGGCAAACCACTAGTTAATTTGAATATATTATCAAGATTGTGCTGCATCACGAACAAGTACATTAGTCTTACTAATCAGGCACTAATAAAGACTAGGTGCTGCTGGACGTGCTGATGTACTGAAGTGTCAGATTGGTAAGACTATGTATAATAATAATAAAAGAAAATCAAATAACTGGCTATAAGAGCGTGTCAAGACACGCATATAAATAAATAAATAACAAAAATTACAAAAAGGTCAATGACCTTTGGGCTAGAACACCGTGAATTTATCACTGCTACTCAAAAAGTCATAATCAAATAATGTCCAAAATAATTTAGAATGAACGTTTTAAATACAACCTATCCATATTGTAATTAACAAGTTTCTAATTCTTATAGTTTAGAACTTTTTGCCACTTTGGCAGGCCATATTTAGAAAATGGCGTATGTACTAGAATCAACGTCAATGACAAACATACATACACCCGAGCACCAAGCTGTTTTTAACTTAATCGCTTTTTATCTGCTAAAAATAAATAATCAATAACGTATTTAAATAAATAATAACCTACTCAACGATATAAAATAATATCATCATCATCAGCCAGAAGACGTCCACTGCTAAACATAGGCCTCCCCCTTTAACCTCCACACTGAACGACATCCTGCCATCTGCATCCACTGGATGCCCGCGACTCTCACAATGTCGTCGGTCCATCTAGTCACGCCACGCTGCGTCTTCCGGTTCGGGGTCTCCACTCAAGAACCTTTCTTCCCCAATCCAATTCCCCAAATTTCATATAATAATATATAACAACTAAATAGTATAAATTAAAGTCGCTTCCCGCTGTCTGTCCCTATATATGCTTAGATCTCTAAAACTACGCAACGGATTTTGATGCGTTTTTTTAAGAGATAGAGTGATTCAAAAGGAAGGTTTATATGTATAGTACATACATAATATAGTAGAGAAACACTGATAACTATAGAGGTTTCTAATGTGATGTCGTAAACAGCATTGCATCCGGGTGAAGCCGGGGCGGGTCGCTAGTATATTAGAATCTATACATCTATCTTACTTAATATTCTAAAAAACTTATGTCCATAATTATTATCATAATATTATTAAATGTGTGAGTTTGTCCCTAGAAGAGCAGTATTTATCACAACATGGGAAATCCTAAAGCGATAATTAGTAACAGCAAATGCATCAATCTATTACTTGGACCCGGGTATGGCCTAAAACTGCGACCAGAACCACCAGAGGATGGGCAGCAGCGTCCTAATAGTACACGGTGAACGTACTGCGATCCCCAAGCCGCCTGCCAAGCGTGGGGATTATGGCAACACCCCTCTCTATGAGGGAGGCCTTGTCCAACAGTGGACGTTAATTGGCTGATGATGTGTGTGTGTGTGTGTAATCTATTACTTTAAATCTCAGTTTTAAAACTACAATACTTTGTTCATTATGATAATAGGTGCAAAATAAATTAGTTATAACATCAAACTAATATTTAAAATGCGAAAATTTGTATGTAAGTGGGTATTTTTGTCCGCACTTAACCCTTAACGGCTAAACAGATTAGCTACTTTTTATCCTGGAATAATTCATTGTTCCTGTATTATATAGCAGGTGAAACCGCGGCTCCCTGCTATACTTTGTTGGCGCAAATTGACTTGGCCTTGGATAATTAAAAAGTATCTAACATATTTTCATCTTGGTGTTGCTTTTAGAAGTGATCTCATCTTGTAATTAAGCCACCATCTGCTAAAGATTAAGTGATAACTAATAAATTTAGATAAAGAAAAATTAAATAATAAAAAATGATTGGTCACACAAAAAATTACAAAACACTCCTTTTTATTCAGCTATTCGCTTTTAGGCACTTCATTAAGTCTCAGAAAATCTTATGCTACGTTAGGTGATACGTTTCATGTTTGGCGGGGATATCAAATTTCAAACATTTTTTTTGTCCTTATAGCTAGGCCAGGTAATTATTGTGAAATGACACAGTGTTTGCGAAAATTGTTGGTCGTTCTTTACATTATCATGTACAGCTATTAATCAGTAACTCACCATATTACTTACATTTGGCAATAAACCGTTTGAAACAGCAAAACTTTTTTTATTGACAAATGTTTGTAATAATGTGCATTAGAGATAAATAACTACGCGAATTTGTAAAGAATAATAATCAATTTTCGCAAACATCATGATCGTTTACAATAATTACCCGGCCTAGCTACAAGAACAAAAAAACTGTTTGAAATTTAAATTTCCCGCCGTACGTGAAACGTTTCACCTTAATACCGGGTTATGAGGAATGAGTGAACTATAACGGTATTTGTCCACGAGGACAAATTATCTATTCACCGTTTTTATCCGCGCGTAGACGCGACGAAGCTAGAATTTGGTTTGTCTCTTACTCGCGGGATAAAAACGGTGGAAAGACAATTTGTACACTGTCCGTGCTAGCCTGCAGCTGTCATAGCAAATAAATGCCTGGAATGAGTTTAGTCTTAGTAAAGCCACAAAAGATAATTTGCGTACCACGAAATGATACGTCAAGTATAGTGTTACTAATAACACTTGATTCATTGATTCAGTCGCCGTTTCGTAAAACCACTTGTACCTGAGTTATCTATTTAGGTACATAACTATGTACTGTGAGTTACTTGTCTAGTCTAGCTCATCAATACTAGTTTTTAGGGTTCCGTGCCCAAAGGGTAAAACGGGACCCTATTACGAAGGCTCCGCTGTCCGTCTGTCACCAGGCTGTATCTCATGAACCGTGATAGTTAGACAGTTGAAATTTTCACAGATGATGTATTTATATTGCCGTTATAACAACAAATACTAAAAAATAGAATAAAATAAATATTTAAGGGGGCTCCCATACAACAAACGCATTTTTTTTTTGCTCGATATTGGTAACGGCAACAGGTAGACGCTTGAAATATTCACAGAATATTTATTTATATATTCACTAAAAATAAATAATTAAAATAAAATTAATATTTAAGGGGGGCTCCCATACAACAAACGTGATTTTTTTGCCGTTTTATAGATAATGGTACGGAACCCTTCGTACGCGAGGCCGATTCGCACTTGGCTGGTTATTAAAAGAATGGTTGGTTGAAAAAGACTGGTTATGAGAAGTCTATAACTATGTCGTCAGCTCAAATCCAAGTTTTGCCCTTGCGCGAAACAGTGACAAAAATATGCGAAGAGATACACACGAGTCCGCGCCCGCCTCAGAATCAGTTGTGATAACGTAACCAACAAATGCTCAAAACTCCAAATTACTCGAGAAATATTTTAATTTTAAATAAAACTAATTTACATTAAATTACATTATGCAAATGGCCATTAGAATATGAAAAAATGAATTGTCAAGAACTTCTAGACTCGGAGAAAAAACTTAAACGTGTTTTAGAAGGCCTTTTTTCGCCGAATTATTATATCGATAAAAGTTTCACCAATCATGTTTACAAAATTACATCAACCTTATTTATATACTTAACTATTTATAACCAAAATATGAATTTGTTACCATGTTTGTTAACTGCGTAAATTGATGCAACGCAACCCATCTTGACGACGTATAAACTCTTAAATTTCAAAAACTAAAAGTTAAATTAAATGTTAATAAAAAAACTTAAAAACACGCTTTAATGGGACAAACTATTTAAATTATTGCATTATCATCGGTCCTTGATAAAAGTGTGCAAAATTTCAATTTGATTCGCCGTTTTGAAGTAAGTAGTTGAAAATCAAGTTTTAATAAAAGCAAGCATGTTAAAAAGCACTGGCTGCATTCCCGGCTTGAATAGCCAATGAAATTCTCGGCGCGAGGAATAACCCAGCTGTTGTATTACCAGCGGCGTCAAGAGTTACTAACTTTAGTTAAAAAATTTATGGAAATAATTGAGGAAACGAGCAAGTCGCTTGCCTGGCGGTAAGCGTCACGATAGACCATAACAAATCAGTGCCTATATATTACTAGTAAGCAATATCTATGATCAATAATTATGATGTATGTATTGTGCAGTTATAAACTTCGATCATACAATTTTTCGAAGAGCATAATTTAAATATTTCTCCCCATCCCGCAACTTCAGTGCCGGCGCTGCCACCGCTCAAGCCGAAAACCTCAAACGGCGCATATATGCACACCATGACCGAGTGTACATGTTTGCTCCGTTTGGGGTGGAGACGATGGGTCCGTGGCGTGGGGGCCGGCCGCTTTAGGGCTTTATCGGGACTTGGCCAGGCGATTGGTGCAGGCGTCGGGTGTTCCGAATGCTGGCTTCTATTTCGGACAGAAGTTGAGCATATTGCCATTCAACGTGGCAATGCCGCCAGCATTCTGGGGACCTTTCCCTCCACTAATGGTCTTTTAGTCTAAGTTTATATATAGTTATTTTTAAGTTTTAGTTAGTATTTTAAGTTTTCGTTAATTTTCTGTTTTATGAGTTGTGCATAATAAATTATTTATCATTCTCGCAGTTTAAAAAACATGCTTTAAAATCGCTAATCGTAATAACACCGGGACAAACTATTTTAATTATTGCAATTTCATCAGTCCTTAATGTGTGTGTTTTTTATTATTTAATTCTACTTTTGAAGTAATTGAATCAAGTTCAAAGATTCATTTTTAACGGAATCTTTGAATTTGATACCAAGCTAATAAAATCGAGTTAATGTTCATAAAATGCAAACATCCTATCATAACAATATGGTCGCGTCCGTACTCTGCTCTATCTCTACTGTCTGCTCACTGATAAGTGTTATGTATTCTAGACTTGTAGTGTAATACTATCATTTACTTGCAACACTTGTTGAGCCAAATCATTCGATAATATCTCACGTCCAAGAGAACCAATCAAAACGTGATAAAGCAACCAGCCGCTCGCTCGTTACCTCACATTCCGAACCGGTAAACACTTTAGAATCTATTCTATACATATCTTCTATATCTATATTATATTAAAAACGTAGAGATAAAAAACTGTAATTGCGAGATATAATAAAAACACATAAGGCGTATTAAAATAAGCAGCTGAACACGTTAAGAAAGTGTTTACAATTTTCGTTTGGTTCTGGACGCTGATTTAAATGTGGTTTTCACTAATTAGCTATGACCAGGTATACTCACAGACTATGTTATATCATTTTAGAATCTATACATATAATAAAAACGTAGAGATAAAAAACTGTAATTGCGAGATATAACAAAAATTATATAGTTACATATAATAACGTAGAGATAAAAAAATCTGTAAATACGAGTTATCAAAAAATACACAGGTCGTCTTAAAATAAGCAGCTGAACACGTTCAGATAGTTTTTAGAATTTTGTCTGTTTGTTTGTTTGTCCACGCACAATGCACATCTCCTAATCCTAAACCACTGGATGGATTTAAATGCGATTTTTACGAATATGCTTAGCTATGTCCAGATTGAAATATAGGCTATGTTATTTTGCGCAAGGACCGGATTAAGGGAGGAAAAAATGGTTGTAAGTTTACATGAAAATCTACGCGTACAAAGTCGCGGGCAACAGCACTAGTTATACTTATAGTAAAACTTACACCCGTGCGAAGCCGGGGCGGGTCACTACATAATAAAAATAAATCAATCAATCGCATACATAAATCTAGATATAACTAGCTACGACCCGGGGTTTCACCCGTGTTATATACGTCCTTAAAGCAACCTCCTTTGACTTGTAATTTTTTTCTATAATGTATTATTAGCCAATGTATGTAACCCTTCAATTCTTGCCGTTCCATACAAAATTTATGGGGAAAAAAATCCTCATATTTTTTCCCTTAATTTTTCCGATATTTTAATACCTATTCTGCTATTCGCGGCGGAGAGAAATCTAACAAATTAAGATGATGAAAATAGGTCCAGCCGTTCTTGAGTTATAAATGTTACATCTTTTTTTTTTTTCAATTTATTTAATGATCAACAAACAATATAGAACTAGAGAGTAAGAAAAAAAAAATTAGTTATTTGTTTTATATATACGAGTATATATAAACTTTGATCATAATATCTTGATCCTTAAATATGATTCAGTTGATCAATAAACAACAAAGTTCTTGCTAGTTTCTATAAATTTACGGTTACCAATACCTCTGGCTAAAAAGTGCCTATACTCCTTGGCCGTTACAGTCACAGGTTATATTCATATACAACAAAAAACAAACACACACCTGCCCGTGTACGTGTGTAGGAACTTTTTTATCCATCATCTCTATGAACAACAGCCTTAACCTTTGCAGACATCTGGCAGCAGATATAACAAAAACAATGTCACGTTGACATCTATCGATTTGAGAAAATGTCTGTCGAAGTTCTATTAGCTGTGTGAAAAGCGCTCGTGCGAATACGGTTCGTTGGCTTGACTCGTGTGCTTGCAATATAAGAGGTTTCTTTCCCCAAACGCGGTCAGTCCACGCCGCGTTACAGCGGGGACATGTTAAATATGCGCGCGGTTGTATTTGCGTGTTTGTCAGTGTGTGCGTTGTTGCAGTGCTCGCGCGCAGCAGCCACCAACATCACCATGAGTTTCGTGTATCCGGACGCGAGGAGAGATGACAGCGTCGTTGATGTATACCACGGAGTTGAGGTCAGTACAGTATATTTAAAGATAACTATCTAGCATGTCCGTTCTATTAAAGCACTTACAGACCACGCTATAATGTGTATATTTCTACTACCTTCATCCTGCCCTAACAGGTCCTTCCTTAGGTTTATATTACACGGGAATCACTCATGTAAGATTAAAGCTGTTACTCCGACTTTCAATCATATTCAGCTGTCTTTTTCAAGATGAGTGCGCGTGCGCGACTTCGTGAAGCTTAGCTTGCATTCCTGCAAATGTAGCATCAGAAATTTTAAGGCGAAGTTTAAAGAGAGGACGGAAAAGGGCTAGGAAAAACTTGGTCTCCACTTTGCCTAATTATTTATACGGAAGAAAAAAATGAGCTACGCTTTTGATTTTTTCCAAAATGTACAATGATTAACGCCAAATAAGTTTTAGTAAATCATTTTCGCGGACACTTAAAAAGCTAGTCTAAAATCTATTCTTCAAAATTATGTCAGATATTGCGTTCGGCAAAGTATTCAAAGAAAATGTTTGCTGATTCGCGTGCATGGTTGCTTTTCGAAGATATAACTGTTATAATTCTCATTACACATAACATATTACCTCGGGATCTTCTGCGCATTTAACCTGAATAAGATGTATTCTCTTCATCTGCGGTTTCTGCCAGTATTCGTTCTCTTTATGTAATTTTCTGTTCTTACGTCCATGTTCATCAGAATTGACTTATGACAAGAATGTTAGGCTCAACGCCTGCTTTGCGGCGCGACGTACAAGTCCCGTAAGAAAGTTTTCTTTTCAGTTACACCAGGTTTAAAATTGTACCACAAACATGGTCTTCACCGATAGATACAAGCGAATAGTCGTTTTCTTCTAAGCAAGCGTACTCCATCGTAGACCGCAAAAGGCACGGCGACGATCAAGCCTTCACAAAAAAAAGTTAACAGTCGAGGCCCAGCTGGATGATTTTGAACCGACAATAAAGGAAGAGTTAGTTTTCTAACGGCCGCTCCTGGTGAGCGTTAGGCCTAGTTTATTTAACCGGTGTGTTTGCCTTTAAAACGGTCGGATTCATTAATCGCCATGTTATGTTTTGATAAACATGAGTCTTAAGGAAAGGTCATGTTACCCGCATGAACGCTATTCGAATAGCAGCATTGAAATGTTTGCGTTTTTTTCTTTTAATGATACTGGGTGACGAGACGAGCGAAGTCGCTCGCCTGATGGCTCTTCACGCTTGCCCATAACAGCACAACGCCACTCAGAATTTTGAACTTCAACAGTTCAAAACCCTGGATGGCAATGCACTGCGCTCGTCACCCTGAGATATAAGATGTCCAATCTCTGTGTGCCCTGTAATTTCGCTGGAAATATTGCCCTTCAATCCGGAACACAGTAGTGTTTGCACACTACTGCTTGGCGGTTGAATAACTGGCAAAGGTGTGGTACTTCCCCAGGCGGACTCCTGCAAAAGAGTCCTACCACTACAACTTTCCATGTATTCTCAACAGCTATTTAGTTTTTTTTCCAATGTTATTTCAACTGTCAAAGCATATAAACAAATGGAAATAGTGTATTCTGATTTTGTACTCTTCTGGACGTCGCCCCCTCCTAAAGAACGCCACTTTACGCGATCTTTTTCTCTACGCATCCTTTTGCAGCGGCTGTCTGTTCTTACTTGACCTTATCGACATCGACAGGGCCGGATTATCCATAAGGCGGACTAGGCAACTGCCTAGGGGCCCGCGCCGACTAGGGGCCCACAGGGGTCTAGTCGATGCGGGCCACGCACCAAGAAAACAAAAACGTTTCATTCGTGACATTCCCCATTATTTAAATCCGGTAATGTTGCCAGGAAAAAAAATTTACTTACTTTAAAAGCGCCATCTAACGGTATTTGGTTGAATGTGGAAGTATTCTATCGAAACTTATCGAAACGATCCCCGGGAATTGCATTGCCTAGTGGCCCCGATAGGGTTAATCCGGCCCTGGACATCGAATCGATATCGGCCTGATGGTAATGTCCTATACAATATCGATCGTTGCGCCAGTTATCTTTTAATTAGAACACTCCCCTATGTTGGTTGTTTACAAACAACTACTCTCATATCAACGAATAGATTAATGAATACTTGTTTAACTAAATGCATGTGGGTCCTATTTAAAATTGCCACACGAATTCTAGCTTTAGACACTTGTAATAAAGTAAATAATAATTCGGGTCGTATTTGCACACACGGTCATCTGACCCCAAACTAATCAAACCATGTACTATGGCTAGGTACCAGAGACTGATATACATATAAATATTATCTATATTTTATAAATATATATTAACCCAGATATAGAACAAACACAAATGTGCATTACCTAACATGTTTCTAAATTTCAAATTCTAGTACATAAATATTTAATAGCTTTCAAGCTAATAATAAATAAAAAGTTAACACCTTTTTGCAAACAATAATTTCTTTACAATTCGTTGTAAAAAAAAACGTTAAAATAAAAAGAGCTTAAAATATGATTTTGGTCATTTCACATCCGGATTTAAATAGTTGAATAAAAAATAAAGAACTATTACAAAAAACAAGCTCAATTTGTTTATAGTTCCTACAATAACCATTATTAATCAGTGTTTATTTGTATAGAGTTCTATTGAAAATTAATATAAAATGTCTGGCCAAACCTTTGCTGATTATTTTCTTGTTAGCCATTGGCGTTTTTTACTGACAATATGTTGATGAGTATCTAATGGAGCATGGCACCACTAATAGACCATGAAAAGTATTCTTTATCTGTCAAAGAGCAATTCACGAGTATTTTTTATGCTAAATAGGCCATTAGAATTAAACAATAAACATTATTATTTTAATATTTAGGCTTGCATTAGATCAAATAAGGACTGAACCCGCCTGGTTTTATTAGACAAATCGGATTTAATTGCTACAAAAGGTTTTATTGGCTCCAATTATAGCCCAATATGACTACCCTAGGTTTTCCTCCTCGGCGGAGTTGTGCATAAGTGGTGGGGGGTAAAAATGTACCCCCAGAAGAGGTATTTTTGAGGTTTTACGATAATATAAAGGACTCACAATATCGAAACATGGTTTTAGTAATAATTGTAGAGCATTAAATTCTGTATTGAATGAGGCCACTGTATATATATATATATATATAAATAATAGATTTTCCTTACCTACGCGTTGCTAGAATTCTTTCATAGCAAAAAATATATATAACTTACGTGGTTAGGCCAAAGTAATAAATAATAAAGTTATATGATTATTTACGGGATATTTACCGTGGTAAGTTTGTGGAAGGAGCTCCCGATATTTCGGCGCAGTTACATGCACCATGTTCACGGGAAGACTGAAGAATGCGGGTGGTTGGTACCACATCACTACCCCATCTGTCCGTCACCGACGCACTACACCGCGCGCTGAAGATATCTGTTTCCATGTACCTACAGTCAGCTGCGTTATTTTTAATATCAGAAAAATAAAAGTTATATGATTATTTACGGGATATTTACCGTGGTAAGGTTGTGGTAATGTGTTCAAAATACCATACGCAGTGATACAGTGAGTGTGTTTTGTCGAGACTTAGGTTCGAGTTCCAGTGATAACCGTAGCAAAAGACTAAGAAAGAGGGTAGATCGTTTTGTCTGTACCTAACTTTGGACTTTTTCACCAACCACCCGCATTCTTCAGTATTCCCGTGAACATGGTGCATGTAACTGCGCCGAAATATCGGGAGCTCCTTCCACAACCTTGCCACGGTAAATATCCCGTAAATAATCATATAACTTTAGTGAACAACCGTGATAGTTTAAAACAGTGTGTAATAAACAATGTTTATTTTTCTGTTCTTTATTTAACGAACGTTGGCGTGTCCTTAGCTACTGCTTCACAATCATAAAGACCCAACCACACAATGCGTTACGGCGGTCGCACTGTGCCTTAAAGAAACCGCTGTGGCATCGTTCATTCAAAAATTCTTGGTATGCCACACGCACATCAAACATGCGCATAGTGAATTAGTGATACAATGCAGCCAACATTATGCTCTGAAACCGAAACGCATTTAGTTTTAAAAAAGCTGTTGCGACGCCCGCCGCTGCACCGTTCCTTCCAAATAAATAAATAAATAATTATAAATAAATTATATAGATAATTATAGATAAATAATTATCAATATAAAAAACCGAATTCATAAAAATGTCAGAATTAGACCAAATTAAACGAGACAACACGAAAAGCACCAACTTTCAAATAAAAAAAGAATCATCAAAATCGATTCACCCAGTCGAAAGCTCTGGGGTAACAAACATTTAAAAAAAAACAGTAGAATTGAGAACCTCCTCCTTTTTGGAAGTCGGTTTAAAAGGCGCGCGTCGACACGCAACTGCAGCAACGGATCGTGTGAGCCGAACCTTAAGGCTACAATCAAACATTCCTTGACAATGGCAAATAAAAAAAACTATCTAAAATTAACTGCAATTTATTATTCCAAGTCCGTTTTAAAAACTCATTTAGCTTTCCAATCACGTCCATTTGTTAGCGACGGTCCTTGGACCGATTCATTTGTTTACAATAGTAAAGCACCCAGACACGTGATATTCATATATATCTTCAGAAACCATTGACCTCTTCCGAACGGTACCTACCCCTAGCAAAAAGTTGTTTTTAATGGCCAATAAAGTATGCACGAAAAGCAGTCTTTGAAATTCGTTATGCTTAATAACCCACGAAAAACTTACTTTTAATGATGGTAAAAAATATAGACAGCTCAAACGAGAATGCCTGAAGTAGATACGTATATCACTGTTTTAAACTATCACGTTTGTTCACTATAGTTATATGACTATTTACGGGATATTTACCGTAATAAGGTAGTGGAAGGAGCTCCCGATTTTTCGGCGCAGTGAACATGGTGCATGTAGCACTATGTTCACGGGAAGACTTTTCAGTCTTCCCGTAAGTCCCGTCAGTTCATAATCATATAACTATAGATACGTTTTTTTTGGGTTTTTTGTCTGGCTACAGAGGCCTTTGGACCATGTCTTTATTTTGAATCACGGCACTAATCTTAAATAACGTCAGACAAGTCATTGTCACAGTCAGAGTCAAGCAAAGTAAGTCACAGTCAAGTTAAACTCATGTCCCAGTAATGTGTTGGAGGGTTTACAATAGGCTTCTATGGAGTTTTGGAAACAACATGAAAAGACATGTTTCTCCTCATTATATCACTTGCCTACACTCGAGTACGTTCACGAGCCCTTAATAAATAATAATCCACCATTATTACACATTAACACTCGAAAACACACAAGTTTAGGAAAATAGTACAACGAGCCGACGTGCTTTTTCCATGTTGGTGCCAAAACTCTTATAAATACGTATATGTATGTATACCAGTATTGCCAGTCATTCTCAGACTAGCAGTGGCAAAAAAATGAGATATTGAGTTCCCACTGCTGGGATACTAGCCTTCTCTCAGAGTGTGAGAGAGAGAGAGGACGGGCACTAATTCAAAATGCTGGCCCGGTGCATGTTGGTGAATGTTAATGTATTTGGACATTTGAGATTCTTGGACAAACCGGGTTTATCCCGATGTTTTCCTTCACCGTTTTTGAGTGATCGCATCGAAACTGCACATAATTATAGTACTAAATAAGTCATTGGTTGACCGAAGATCGAATCGGGTACCGTCAGATTATAAAGCGCACATGCTACGGTTCGGCCACCATAGCTCTTCTCATCTTACCCATTATACTTCAGTGTTAAAAAAAAAATATAGCTTTTTACAGTGTGTCAGAGCAAATAAACGAATAGAAATAGTATAATAATACAGATGAAATGTTAAAAATGTTTTTATTTTTTACAGATTAAAGACCCATACCGCTGGCTAGAAGACCCTGACTCCAACGAGACCAAAGAATTCGTAGATGCTCAAAACAAAATCACACGCCCATATCTAGATGCATGTCCAGTGAAGAAAAATATAAATGACAGACTCACTGAGCTATGGAACTATCCCAAATACTCCTGCCCATTCAGAAGAGGCGACCGTTACTTCTTTTTCAAAAACACCGGCTTACAGAATCAGAAGTGAGTTTTTTCCTATGTCACAATCTTAGAGTCGATACGTCGTCAGCTGAAATCCCAAGTTTAGCCCCTGCTCAAAACAGAAACAAATCTATTGATTCATCATCATCAGCCAGAAGACGTCCACTGCTGAACATAGGGATTCATCATTTCAGCCATAAGATGTCCACTGCTGGACACAGGCCTCCCCCATCGATTTCTAAAAGGACCGGTTGGAAGCGGCCTGCGGTCTCTTTTAGGTCGTCTGTCCATCTTGTGGCTGGACGTCCTACGCTGCGGTTGCCGGCCCACTGCCACTTCAACGTGCTAATCCAGTGGGCTATGTCGGCAACTTTCGTTCGTCTACGGATATCCTCATTTCTGAATCGATCTCATAGAAAAAACCCCGAGAATAGCTCTCCCCATAGCTCGCTGTGCGACTTTGTGCTTGCTAATGAGGCCCATAGTGAGAGACCACGCTTCAGTGCCGTATGTCATCACTGGCAACAAACACTGGTTGAAGACTTTCGTCTTAAGGCGTTGAGGTATTTTGGACGAGAAGACGTTACGAAGTTTACCGAACGCTGCCCCGCCGAGTTGGATTCGACGAATTACCTCTTTCTTGAAGTTGGACCTGCCTAGTTGGACTGTTTGTCCTAGGTAGACGGACACTTATTACGTATTTTAGAAGTCGGTTATTAATGTGATCCACTTTTTTTTACAATATCTTGTGCTTTATGTGAAGTAGAAGAGAACTGAAACGTATCTGTAATGACAAAGCGACCATTTCGAATGCTGACATTACTCCGTTTTGATGGAAGAATCAAAATAATTATCTATTGTTATGTGATCTTACGCGACGCTATTCCATGCCTCATTGACCATATTCTTTTATATTTCCAGTGTATTATACGTACAAGACAGCTTGGACGGGGAACCCCGCGTTTTCCTGGACCCCAATACTTTATCGGAAGACGGAACAGTGGCCCTATCTGGAAGCAGATTCACCGAAGATGGAAGCACGTTCGCCTATGGACTGTCGGCGAGCGGGTCCGACTGGATCACAATACATTTAAAAGATGTGGCTACAGGTTTGAAAAAATTGACAAAAAATAAATTGTCACTGCAGCTCCTAGCCTGCAATGTTTCAAATCACGCTTACAACCACAGAAATGTTTTTTTTTTGTTTAAATTAGAACGGCTGTCAAGGCATTTTCGTAAGAAATTTGTTGTAGCCACTTGCACCCATATAAACCCATAGCAACTGTGACGCGGAGTTCGACGTGACATAAATAAGAATGTTTAATCACATATCTGTCACAATACCTGGCGACAGAGTTTCCTTCTCATTTCCGTTCTATTTACTTCTCTTTTCTGTGCTTACAACGTTGGCGTGTTGAGAAAGCATTTTACAATTACGATGAATTTTATAAATTTTTATGCTAATTTTACCTACTTAGTAGTATTTTTAGATTGATTTATTTATTATTATTAACTTGACATGTAAATTGGCTTAATGAATAAAATGACTATGACTATATCGATGAATAAATAAACGCTTTATTCATTGAAATTCTAACACAAAAGATTTTATCAAAAAAAAAAAAAATGCACTAAACACGAGTAAATCATACACACATTTAAAAACACATACACAATAGGTGTTTAAACAATATTAGCCTCTTTAAGATCCCGAAAAGCGCCAGTCGCCGAGCACTGATAATATATACCTATTATTTATATTCTAATTCTTATAAAATGTATGTCATTACAGGCGAGGATTACCCTGAAGTGCTAAAAAAGGTCAAATTCGCCTCAATGTCGTGGACTAAGGACAATAAAGGACTGTTTTACTCTGTAAGTATCCTGTACGGAAATCATTACATCTATATTGTCCTAACTCTAATATTATATAATTATCAATATAAAAAACAGACTTCATAAAAATGACAGAGTTGGACCAAATTGAAATGGGACCACACGGAAAACACCAGCTTTCAGCAAACAGAAAAAGTTGGAAAAGTTTCCTGGAAAAATTTCAAATCTGGATAACTGAACATTCTTTTTTTTAAACTATCACGGTTGTTCATTACAGTTATATGATTATTTACGGAATATTTACCGTGGTAAGGTTGTTGAAGGAGCTCCCGATATTTCGGCGCAGTAATAATATCGGGAACTCCTTCCACAACCTTACCACGGTAAATATCCCGTAAATAATCATATCCTTTTTTATATTAGATTTTTGTAAGAAGTGAACTCGAGACTCGATATAATTAAATATACAAATGAAAATTGAAGGTGACATGGCCAATAATATAAATACTCAGAAAAAATATATAAATGGAATCCATATACATACAGCTTCCTCTTTAACACTAACACCCCTCTTGGTCGTCCATTCGTTTACATTTTGAGCATATTGTTTACAGTTGTGTGCCTCTCAATATTGAAGTGTGCGTTTGTAGAACTAGTAAGAATATGTCAGCGTGTGCAATCCGTGTTTACCTCGCCCCCTTTAGTTTTTGGCAAACTTTTTTCAGTACTAGCTCGAGTTTAATGCAAATTCAAACTATTTATGATCAATGTATATATATAATGGAACATTGTATGTCTTGACTTCTACAATAGCCATTTGTATGAAGGTTGTGCTTACTTGTCATGTACAGAAATAACGCAAGTGATTTTCGATAAATTTATTACAGCTATAGAGATAAACGTAAACAAGTTCCAATAAAGCCGAGTATTCATGGTCAAGAATTACGTCATACAAATCATGACTTGTTTATTTATAGGTCATACATAGGGTCTTGTATTTGTATTAATGTAGGTCACACGTTATTTATGTACGTTGATTATGAAAATACTACGTTACTTACGTGATTTATACTCAAATTTATTTTAGATTAATTGTTATATTTTATGGGGTTAAAATTCAAAAGACTCTGCAACAAACTTAGATTACAGTTAACTTCACTTAAAAACTGTTATATTTGGATTTGAAATGTATAGGAAAAGATTTTTGCATATCTAAAGTTTTTGGTACTTACTCTAACCGACCATTCGTAGATCAAACGAAATGGTAAGAGAATGTACACAGATGGTCCTACGCCACCTAAGCGACTTACAAAAAAAATATTTAACAAGTTTTTTATTGAAAAGTATCTTTCTCAAACCAAGCTTTTATGAAATTAGTGACCAGAATAGTGTGCCGATCAAAATGAGCCTAAACACTGCCAGTCTAATATTATCTATCGAGGAGTGCCGTTCTCCACCGTCACCATCATCAATATAGCTCGCTGTCACCATAATATTGTATTATCTTGGGAACTTGACAAGCATTAGAAGTTTCAGGTCAATCGAATACCGGGAAGTGGGTCAAATTTAACTTGCAAGATTTGATTACAGACAGATAGACAAAACTAAATGAAAGCTTGAAAAAATGTCAGCTTTTTGCCTGCATCACCTTCTATCAGTTCAAACAAATAGGCAAAAAAATCCATAAGGACCGCTTTTCATGTTTTTTGTACAACAAAGTTGTATCGAAATCAGGCACGACGCTTAGAAAACTTTTTAAAAATCATATTTCGTTATTAATCTTACAGCGTTACCCAGACCAGACCGGCAAGACAGACGGATCAGAGACAGAGGTGAACCGGGATCAAAAACTGTGCTTCCATCGTCTGAACACGCCGCAGAGCGAAGACGTCATCGCTGTGGAGTTCCCTGAGGAACCGCTCTGGAGAATGTAAGATTTTTGATATAATTAAGTCGATGCGAGTCAAATATAGACTATAATACGAGAGTGACAGAAATGGGAGAAGGATTCTGCGCAAGGTAGAGAGAAGGATTCTGCGCAAGAGCGAGAGGGAAAAACTTTCGGCTGACGAAAAGTCGCGTTCATATGCGTTTACGCATCAATATGCGTTTTATTATCCTATATTTTTACTCCTGGACTTTTTCATCGCAGGTGATTTCTGAGTTATGCAGCCGGTCCACAGAAAAGAAAAGTAAATATAACGGAAATGAGAAGGAACATCTGTCGCCATGCATTATGACAGAACCTTGATTGAACATTCTTATTTAGATCAACGCGTTGAATTCCGCGTCACAGTTGCTAACCGATTTCGAATGACTGACGTTTCGTTTTCAACTTGCAACTGAAATTTTGTGAGTAAGTGTGCAAGTGTGTATGTTTATCCGCACTCAACTCCGTAACAGAACGGATTTTAATGAAATTTGAGTTGGAGGTAGCTTCTAAATAGGAATAACACATCGGAAACTTTTTGTCCTAAAAAAAATACGGTTTCTCTATGATAAAGGAACTGCAAACTGGAACTGGCGAAACTGCGGGATGCAGCAAGTATTTATGAAGCCACTTAGAGTGCCATTGGGGTGGCCTAATGTTCGTCAAAAAACTTTTAATCAATTTATTTAAGGAAAAAATGCTAATTGTGATACCAGCATCGTTATCCACGGATAAATCAACACAACAAAAAAAAACATCGACTCGAAAGAAGAAGATAATTTTTGCTGTGTTTGTTCAAAGTGATTTTAATTTTTTTTCTGTCAACAGTGACATAAATACGCAAATTAGGTGCCAAGAGAGACGTGCGTTAGTTTATTTTTTCAATTTTTCACCAATATAATATCTAATGATCAGTAGCCTACATTTTGATTATCAATCAATCATGTTTATAGTTTAGTTTCTAGTTTGCGAATCACTTTGACCAAACATTTAGCAATCTCTTGTAAGTTGATGTAATTAGATATTGGTTCTCTCCGTATGTTTTCATAGATTAATTATTTATTAGAATGCTAATTTCCACTGTAATTTTTTTTTCTTTCTCTATACGCGGCCAAACCGATCTTGAAGAAATTTGACAAGGAATCAAGTGTGCATAGAATAGGGATGTGTTCAATTTTTATTATTATCTCAAGCTGATCATAAATAGAGCCCATCAACGAAAACAATATTAAAATGTGTTCAAAAATAAACGAGTTTAATTTCATGCTAAACGAAGAGCGCACTATCGCACGTGACGACGTCAAGCCGTGCGCGCGCCATACATATTCTATACTAACACACGTTTGCAGGAGAAGGACAGAGCATGCCCTCTATCCCCACCAAAAAATTTAAACACATATCTCAGATTTATCAGCCAATTTAAATTATTGTTTCAATTTGAATAATAAAATATATAATAAATATATATATAATATTATCGTTTTAATATTAATGTATTCAATTATATCCTTTGCTGAGCCTGTTATTTGTAATAAATGCAACTTTAAGACGCTGGCCTTTTATGATACTTTTCTCATAGACTGCCCGGTTTGAATGCTCAGATGGAAGTTTTTTTTTCGAGTGTATTTATGTGTCTGTTTTTTTTTTGTATTACATCCTGTAGCCTAAATAGCTTGACAGATTTTGAAGTGCGTTACTTGTATCCCCAGCGGTGCCGAGGTGACAGACTGCGGGCGGTACCTGATCGTATCTCCAGTAAAGGATTGTCGCGACAACCTTCTTTTCTTCGCTGACCTCTCAAAACACCCTGAAGTGACCGGCCGGCTGCCGCTCATGCAGATCGTTCACAAGTTCGAGGCTGATTACGAAGTACGTTGCATACCACCTATAACATCAACATAAAAATTTTGAACGTCTTTCTTATTTTTTAAGCTACATTACAAAAGTCTTGCTCGAGTGAGACCATGAAGAAATTGCAAGAATGTTACCAAAGTCTTGCACGGGTGAAACCTAAAAGTATTTGTTACACTGCGAGTCTCATCAATTTAAGCCATTAGTGTTTTAAAACAAATTTTTCTTTTTACCATAGTCTTGCACGCAGTACAGTGCACTGTATTGACATCAAAATTTTGAGGTTAAGCGCAATCCAAAAAGCGTGTAATGTGATATGGCGAGAGAACCCATTTTTTATTGTCTAATACAAAGTTTATTTATTCCAGTACGTTACAAACGAAGGCTCCGTGTGCATATTCCGAACAAACAAGAACGCCCCCAACTACAGACTCATCAAGATTGACCTAGATGACCCTGCCGAGGACAAATGGGAGACTCTCATACCTGTGAGTTAATATTTAAAGATCTTACTTAAATCATAATTATATTAAATTATTATACTTGGCAATAATAATAAAAAAACCCGTATGTTTACTTAAAGTTCACTAATTTTGTATCCCTCTTCTGATTTTTCTGTTCACATTTATTCCTATAAGTTAATGCTTTTTGATGTTTTCTCGCTTACCTTTATGGTACTCCACCATAAAGGTTCTTTATTAAGAAACTTGTGTGGTTTATGTATAACTATTTTGATTATTTCTCGCTGCTCAGGAGTGTCACGCACGGAACCAAGACAAAACACATTTGTGTTAAAACAAGCCTGCATCTAAATAAGCCCTTGATATATTCCAGGAGCATCCAAGCGACGTATTGGACTGGGCCACGGCAGTCGACCACGACAAGCTAGTCATCCACTACCTCAGAGATGTTAAGGTATAAAAGCGTCTTTAGAGTCTATGCTTTGTGAATCCTCTATTTCGCTCCCTATTTAAACAGTATTGAAGATATACAATGATTAAACTTAAGATTTTTTTTCTAAAACTTTCCTTTTAATTCGACCAATTTTTCAAACATGAAAACTATTAAGAAAAAAATACGAGAATATATTTTTTATAAGTTTGATAATTTGTTTGAATCAAAATGAAAAATTTACCAATCAATTGAAATGACTGAGTAAGATAGCACGAAACATACTAGGACGTTAGAGTGTGACAGGTACATGGTATACAGGGTTATGCGAAAAAGGTGTCTTAAGCCGAAAGGAGGTCATTGTACTAATCATTATGAACAACAATTAC
The DNA here is from genome assembly GCA_949125355.1 of Agriopis leucophaearia. NCBI lineage: Eukaryota > Metazoa > Arthropoda > Insecta > Lepidoptera > Geometridae > Agriopis > Agriopis leucophaearia. The sequence continues at coordinate 4,881,504 of OX421262.1, forward strand.
AATGGGATCAACCCTGATATCGTGAAAAGACTATCAGCTGTTCCATAGAACACGGTCATTGACACTCGACAAAATAATATTGACTGATAATATTTTTCCGTAAATTCAGGGTTGGTTCCATAGTTGAAGTTGTTCATAATGATGAGTACAATAACCTCCTTTCGGTTTAGTACACCCTTTCCGCGTAACCCTTTATAAGTAAATTGAGCCATTTTGTCAGAAAAGAAAAATTGAAATACACGAGGTTAATAAACGAAGCATGAGCTCTTAATTAATGGATTTCAGCCGTTTCAGTAAAAAAAGTAACCGACAGCAATATAAACCTTCATCATAATCTCCGTTCCCCTCACAGAGTGTGCTCCAACTGCACAGCGCCAACGACGGCGTGCTCCTGCAGACGTTTGATCTGGACGTCGGTTCCATCGTAGGTTTCTCCGGCAAGAAGAAACAGACTGAGATATTCTACCATTTCGTGTCGTTCCTCACGCCCGGAGTCATTTACCACGTGGACTTCAAGAATAAGCCTTACAAACCTACGGTAATTATTACTTTACTACTACAGAATAAATAATATAGTACATGAATGCAATGTTATACATGGTGATTGAAATTTTTCTAAATATCTCTCGCAGGCAGCTTCTCTACAACATACTCAACTTTTGTTCCATAACTTAACAAAACTGAATAAACTCACCATAAAAAAAACTGATATAAACTAGAATTATATTTTGCCTTTCCTCTTTTCGAGCGTAATATTTGGTGCCGTGACCAGGATTGTCAAAAGAAATATTCCCGGTGTTTGTTTTCTAAATACATAGCTTCTCCAATAAGAATGTGTTGCAAAATATCTAATTATAGTTTTTCCTGAATTTCAGGTATTCAGAGAAGTGAAAGTTAAGGGTTTTGACGCGTCGCAGTACGAGGCCAAGCAAGTGTTCTACACGAGCAAAGATGACACTAAAGTTCCTATGTTTATCGTTTCCAAAAAGGTAACATATTTCTTACTACTTTCACCAGTGTCTCAAGTGAGCTTTTCATTACTTATCCATATATTTTTTCTTTATAGTGGTAACTAGCCAAGAAAACTGACTCTTTGTCATCTGCTACTTTGACATCTGCGACTTTGACATCTGCGACTTTGATATAGTCTAGTTGGGTATTTTTAACCAACAGATAAAAGGAGGAGGTCCTCTATTCGACCGTATTTTATAATACTATTCTACATAGTCAGTGTCTATTCATATTAAAAACGTAGAGCTAAAAAATCCGTAATTGCAAATTTAAAAAAAAACAACACAGGGCGTCTTAAACTAACCAGCTGAACATGTTATGACAGTTTTTTGAATTTTTGGCTGTTTGTTTGTTTGTCCACGCACATCTCCTAAACCACTAGACGGAATTAAAAGTTTTTTTTTTCACGAATGTTTTTAGCTATGACCCGATTGAAGTATAGGCTGTAATTTTGCGAAAGGGAGGAAAAAAAGGGTTGAAAGTTGATATAATAATCTAGGCGTACGAAGTCGCGGGCAACAGCACTAGTTTTATATAAATGTGTAATATAAATATTGGTGTTCCCAGGGGCTAGTAATGGACGGGTCGAACCCGGCGCTAGTGTACGGCTACGGAGGCTTCAACATCAACATACAGCCGAGCTTCAGCATCACGCGGCTGGTGTTCATGCAGCACCTCGGCGGGATCGTCGCCATACCCAACATTAGGGGCGGCGGGTGAGTCACTCATCTTATATTAAGTACTTCTTTTACATAAAACATTTAGGCACAGAACACAATAGTACATTGTTACCCTAAGGGTGAAAGTCTTTAACCCCGAGGTAAACACTGTGCTTTTCGTTACGAATATAAGGAAACTAAAAATAAAAACATGAACGAACATCCTGACATTGGCAAAAATGCACGAGAAGTGCGGAACCATAATCCACTGAGAAAAAAAAAGTTGGAACATGGTTCAATACAAACGTGAAAATAAAACTAGTTTTTTTATTTTATTTGAGTGTCTGTCAGTTGTCAAATGTCACTGTCAGTTGAAAGTGATTCTCCCTAGGGCTGAAATGTATTACTTTCAACCCGCTCCTCAGGCAACTTCAGACCTACTTTCCGAGTACGAGTAATGAAAATTTTATAATTCAACTCTATTTTTATATGAAAGCAAAAGAAACGAAACGAAAGAAGTTGTTAGGCATGATGTAGCAAACTGTTTGCGAATGGTTATTTAGTTTAAGAAATTCTGCTCGTCTATACATTTTGTCGAGTGTTTTGAACTGTTTTCTATGGAACAGCGGTTTTTTTATTTTTTCGTGATTTATTGGTTGGTCCCATAGTAAAAGTTGTTCATAATGATGAGTACAAATGACCTCCTTTCGGCTTAGTACAGGGTACATACGTAACCCTTTACATAATATAGCCTTTGATCTCGCCAAAACGAATTTAACGTTTTAATGAACATTCATTCATTTTATACATATTTATTAAGGAAAGGGTATGCCGAAATGGATTCGTTGTAATCATAATTATGAACAACTTTTACTTTGGGACCAGCCCAGGCCCCTCTTTCCCACTGGGCACACTGGGCACTTGCCCAGAGCCCCGTGATCAATGGGCCCCCTAGTTCCTGCTAGATCACCAAACGATAACAGATATTTATTTCATAAAAGTCTAAGGATAATGACTAACGCGCGTGCCTTAGCATACGCGAAGCTACTCTACTCTCGTCCGAAAATCAGCATATCTACTTTCTTTGTCTATTCTAACAAAATAGTGCTCTGTCAACGTCATAGGCCCCATTATCCTACTGTGCCCAGGGCCTCCTATAGGTTAAAGCGGCCCTGGACCAGCCCTGAAATCACAATGAGTATAACGACCCCCTTTCGGCTTAGCAGGAAAGGTTATGCCTTTCCTTTCAACACTGTATCTTCAAAAAAAAATATGAGCGAGCGAAATAAAGGACGTAAGAAGCATACTCTTATGAAATTAATATTATTATTGTGATATCTCAGTGAATACGGTGAACGCTGGCACAACGCGGGCCGACTCCTCAACAAGCAGAACGTGTTCGACGACTTCCAAGCAGCGGCGGAGTATCTGGTGAAGGAGAAGTACACGAAGCCCTCGCTGATCACCATCCAGGGCGGCTCAAACGGCGGCCTGCTGGTGGCGGCCTGCATCAACCAGCGCCCGGACTTGTACGGCGCAGCTATTGTGCAAGTCGGGTGAGGAATCTATTATTAGTTTATTTAGTTTTATATATATATATTTCTAATCTCGGCTCTAGTCCGGACATTTGGTAGGCATTGGTGGAACCGAAGCCAACCCGAAGAGGCCCTGTTGAGTACAAAATACAATTATGTACTATGTAATGTGTATAAAATGGAATATCAAACTATTGTACAGTATATGATAAAAATAAACTGGGCTATTGAGGTGAACAACTTGTAGATAGGAGAACAGATCTATTGGATGAGAAACGGCACCTGCCTTACTCTGTCTCATCTCAAAATATGTTTGGGCAGGCCCCATAAAGGCTGCCGTATCTTGGCACCGGAAAGGCATCATTGGCGTGGGTGGCTTAGGGTGTAGAGAGGTGTGCTATACTTTCACTAAGAGCTACTCGCGGCGTTATCGTCGCTGGTGATTGGTGAAAACAAAAGTCATTCATTCAATTCGCGCCTAAGATTGGCCCACTCGAAAAAGATTATGCTGAAAATTTAGTATCCTTTTCATCGTGGCGGGGTAAAGGATGAGCAGTCAAGTGGTTATAGGGACATTTCACGTGAAGCGGACAGGGAAAAAAAAGTGAGGGTCTGAAAATCGACCACATTCGGCCCATTTGTACTTCTAGTAGGTATGAATGTGTACGCAAAATATTTTTTTTGTATAGTGTATATTTACCAAGTTATAGGTTTCAAAAGAATTGTCGTTGATTGGTACTACAATTTTTCGAAAGTAATTTTTCGAATATAACAAATCTACTATAAAATATTTTACATAGCGATACATATTAAAAATATACTGTTCTTTTTGACAGTAAAAAAAAATTCAAAAATTAAAAAAAAATTAATGGCCAAAACCGGAAGTAAACTTTTCAAACCAGAATTACAGTCACTTCGACCAATTTTTTTTATTTTTTTTTTCTCTCAAAATATAGCTTAAATGATAATGAAAGTACACTAGAAAATTTAAAATGGGATCTCTATTAGTTTAGGAGATACGTTGAATAATATACACCCGCGTCGCAAGGGGCGTCATATGTAGCGCTTGCAAGGTTGAGCAGTTTGCGCGATATTGCAACTTTATTAATATTTTATATCGTTTTAGCGTATATTTAACCTCGTTTAATGATATGAAATAAGTTTTATTAATATAATAAAATATAAATATAACTACATAATACAAATATAAGTTAGTAATATATTATAAAGAAAAAACGTTTTTGGAGCAGTAGAAAAGTTTTATTATTTGCGAAACGTGACTAATAGCGCCATCTGTTAGTAACGTGTAGTACTTTTTTGTCTCAGATAGAGTCAAACGGTCAAACCTATCTACAAGAAAGAGATATAAATATGACGCCTAGCGGTTTCGTAACTTAAACTTTAGTGTTGCTTTAACCTCTCAGCGACTTGTGCACGTTTTAATCTGTGACAGTTGTTATTATTAATGGCGCCGTACGGTGATCGATGTTTTAACCCATTTCACTTGGTACTTCATCGAAAATTTAAAAATTTAAGGAAAATATCTAAATGTTTAGCTCAAAAGTGGAGTTTTTCACAAGATCTTTACGTATGTGCCTCCTGCAGGAAACGACTTTTGACTGAATCTCCTCCAGTAGCTAATGAAGACATTGTGCAATGCAGTCAAACATCTAGTGAACCTTCGCAAAACATTGAAGATGAACCGTTTATTCCCGAAGATAAGTTTAAACATTTTTCCACCCAAACCGACACATCCATAGAAAACGAAGAAATTTTAAAGCAGCTAAAAGAGAAATTCAATCATCCTTCTACTTCTACTTCTTTGAAGACTATGATATTAACAATAGCACCCACGTCATGGAGTGAAAATAAACTTGCAGAAGAATTTGGAACGTCCAGGCGACAAGCAAGAAAAGCAAAACAACTTGTCAATCAGTTCGGTATCTTATCCTCTCCGAACCCACGCGGTGGTCGTAAACTACCAGCCGAGACGGAGAACTTGGTTAAAGATTTTTATCTACGAGAAGACATTAGCTGCATAATGCCTGGTAAAAAAGATTTTATATCTGTTAAATTAGACGATGGAAAAAGAACGCACATACAGAAACAGCTCCTTCTCTGTAACATTGACGAACTTTATCAGAGGTTTAAAGATGAATACCCTAACATCAAGGTAGGCTTAACAAAGTTTTTTACACTAAGACCCAAACAATGTATCCTCGCAGGCGACTCCGGAACACATATGGTATGTGTTTGTACTTACCATCAAAACGTGAAATTGATGTTGAATGGAGGAGACATTGCTAATCTTACAGCTGGGTCTGCTATGCAACTTTCATCTTATAAGGATTGCCTTCGCCAGATGATGTGTCCCAATCCAACACTGACGTGTCATTTAATGACTACTAAGACACCGCCAAATGAACGCTGTAATTCTTGTCCAGGATTAAGTGCAATTCGAGAGCATTTAAAAATACAATTTGATAACAATCAAGTCACAGAAGTGCAGTTTGAAAAATGGGATGGCACAGACCGCTACACGATATCTACTCGACTTTTATCTTCCGATAGTTTTGTAGATGAGTTATGTGACGCTTTGGACCTTTTGAAACCTCATGCTTACATTGCAGAGCAACAGGCGGTTTATTTTAAAACTCTTAAGGAGACTATCGATGAAGGTCAAATTCTCGTACAATGTGATTTTGCAGAAAACTATAGTTTTATTGTCCAAGATGCTGCTCAATCCTTTCATTAGAATAATGCACAGGCAACGCTTCTAACGTCAGTTTTTTACTACAGAGACGGTAATGAAGTAAAACACGGAAGCATTGTTATGATTTCTGACGACCTGAAGCATGACACAGCCACCTTTTATGCTTTCCAAAAGCTACTACACAAGCATCTTTTAGAAAAATCGATAGTTGGATCAAAAATTATATACATAACTGACGGGGCTTCCCAACATTTTAAAAATAGATTTAACTTTGTGAATCTGTTTTATTACAAAGAAGATTTTAATGCAGATGCAGAGTTGCATTTTCATGCAACATCTCACGGAAAGGGGCCATGCGATGGTCTAGGGGGGAATCTGAAACGTTTAGCTGCGCGTGCAAGTTTACAGTTACCTCCAAGTAAAGCAATTATAACACCAATGCGATTATATGAATGGGCAAAATCATCTTTAAAACAAACTGCCATTTATTTCTGTTCTAAAGATGATATAGAGCGTCAGAGAATTTTTTTGGAACCCCGGTTTGCGTCTACGGTCACCATTTCAGGAACCAAAAAGTTTCACAGCTTCATTCCAACAACCACAGGCCTTCTTGTAAAGAGGACCAGTTCTGCCATAGATTCCCATTGTAAAATTGTTAAAATTACAAAATAAACAGTTCTTGTGTTGTACCAATGTTGTTTTATTATGTTTGAACTATTTTATCACAGTAATTTATACAAGCCATTTTATTTGACGCACACCAACCGATCTAAGCAAGTGCTACATATGACGCCCCTTGCGACGCGGGTGTATATTATTCAACGTATCTCCTAAACTAATAGAGATCCCATTTTAAATTTTCTAGTGTACTTTCATTATTACTTAAGCTATATTTTAAAAGAAAAAAAAATTAAAAAAAATTGGTCGAAGTGACTGTAATTCTGGTTTGAAAAGTTTACTTCCGGTTTTGGCCATTTTTTTTTTTTTAATTTTTTAATTTTTTTTTACTGTCAAAAAGAACAGTATATTTTTAATATGTATCGCTATGTAAAATATTTTATAGTAGATTTGTTATATTCGAAAATTACTTTCGAAAATTGTAGTACCAATCAACGACAATTCTTTTGAAACCTATAACTTGGTAAATATAGACTATACAAAAAAAAATATTTGCGTACACATTCATACCTACTAGAAGTACAAATGGGCCGAATGTGGTCGATTTTCAGAACCTCACTTTTTTTTCCCTGTCCGCTTCACGTGAAATGTCCCTATATCGTCATTGATGTACGGTCATTATTGTACACCCCGCCTTCTACCTCCTGTGTGAATCTTCTCCATCCTGAGGTTCATCATTATCAGCCCACCATGTTCCCACTGCTCGGACACAGGCCTTCTCTCAGAGAGAGAGGACGGGCCCTAATCTACCATGCTGGCCCAGTGCATGTTGGTGAATGTCATAAGTCTTTGAACTTTTGTGGACACACCGGTTTCAGCACGATGTTTTCCTTCACCGTTATTGAGCGATGGCATCGAAGCTGCACATAATTTATTTAAGTACTAAATAAGTCATTGGTTGGCCGAGGATCGAACTTGGTGCCGTCAGATTGTAAAGCGCACATGCTACCGCGTGACCACCTGATCCTCAGGTGGCCTGGAAGACATCGCTCTTAGCGATAGGGCCGCCGGTTGTTACAATAGTTTTTGAGCAGTTCTATCTTGTACTGTGGGTAATTTCTGGTAAAAATCAATATTAAACCAAGAGTTTATCGGTCTATCTAAGTGCATAAGTATGTTATAGTCAAAACTCTAAAACGTCAATACTACTTTATCATTGAATCGCTCAAAACAATATTTGACACGTCAAAAGTACTCTAAACCTGTCTTTAGTCAAACCACTTTTAACCAACGTATCCATATCAAAGTACTTTTGACTGGTTAGTTATGACTATCGGTCAAAACCATATAAATAATATAAGGTGGTAAGTTAAAACAAATACTTTTTTTTAAACCAAAGGGGGTTTTTAATCTTCATAGATTTTCTTGAATCATAGCTAAGAACACACCTTTCAAACAAACAAAAACCAAATTAAAATCGGTTCAGCGGTTTGAGGTTTAATATAAAGTTCATCAGTTTGAGAAAATAATGTATGTATATTGTTCCAGAGTACTGGACATGCTCCGGTTCCAGAAGTTCACGATCGGTCACGCGTGGACGTCAGACTACGGCAGCTCAGACAACAAGACGCAGTTTGAATATCTACTCAAATACTCTCCGCTGCACAACATTCACGCACCCTCTGACGGTAAGATCACCATATCATGCGCGGGCCTTTAGAGGCCTCTTACTCCTTTTGTTTGCCTTTTAGTGTATATCAGTATGGTGCCGAAACATCGAGGAGGCTGGCATAAGATGCAACACAGCGAGCAATGGAGTGTGCTATGTTAAGCTTTGTTATCTCAGGGCCGGCGCTCACAGACGCCCAGGCGCGGGACGGTGCGGCATGGCACGTTTCGGCATGCCTAAAAATGCTGATGGATGCCGTGGCATCCAGCATGACGAAAGCTAGATTCAACCTTGTTTCAATTACTTAGCAAATGCGTTTCACGTGATGCAGCGGCATCCCATGGAATGTCGCGGCGTGCCTCAGCATACCTGGGAATGTCACGACGTGCCTCAGCATCCCTGGGAATGTCACGACGTGCCTCAGCATACCTGGTAATGTCGCGACGTGCCTCAGCATACCTGGGAATAAAGCGACGTACCTCAGCATACCTGGGAATGACGCGACGTGTCTCACCTTACCTGGGAATGTCGCGACGTGCCGCGGCATCACGTGATTCGTTCCTGCCTACTCGTGTTAAAATAGGAGAATGTCAGGTGCTTAACTCATTGAAATAAGGTTGAATATCATACGTCAACAAATATTTTTTTTCATGACCATGGATACAGATTACAGAGTCGTTCATCCGTAATATTAAACAAGTTAGCATAATGTTAAATAACGTCAAACAAGTCAGAGTCAAGCAAAGTAAGTCACGGGCAAGTCAAACTCATGCCCCAGTAAAGTGGTGGTGGCTTTACAAGAAGCTTCTATGGAGTTTTGGAAACAACACGAAACACGTGTTTCACCACGTTTTATCACTGCCCACACACGCCCATAATATTACACATTAACACTCTTTTCGGGGAGTGTGCGCAAGAGCTTCACGACCTTATTCCACCCTCCCCCTTTTACTACAGGACAAGTAAAAGGACTACACACTACCACCCCTTCCTCGTGGAAATTTTAGATACTACAGAATAGTACACAACGATTCAACTGTTTTTTTTATACCTCTTTATTTTCGCCCAGGTAAACAGATTTTGATGATTTTTTTTTTAATTCGAAAGCTGGTGCTTCCCGTGGTCCTATTGGTCCAGTCTGATATTTTTCACGTCGGCGCCAAAACTCCGGCCCTTACGAGTAGATGTTTGTGTTGTCAGAACGCGGCGAGTACCCCGCGACGCTGGTGCTGACGGCGGACCACGACGACCGCGTGGTGCCGCTCCACTCACTCAAGTACATCGCGGCGCTGCAGCACGAGGTGAAGCAGTCGCCGCAGCACCGGCCGCTGCTCGCGCGTGTCGACACTAAGGCGGGCCACGGCAGCGGCAAACCCACCGCTAAAATTGTAAGTCCATCTCTCTACACTATCTTGTGTTAACAGAAATGACACACATGTCTGATAGAACGCATTTAAAAAAAACACATTGATTTCCAATTTTAAGATTCAGAACATAAGTTTTTATTATAAACTTCAAGATAGATATATAGAAAGATAGAAAACTCTTTATTATTCACACCAAAAACTACAAACGTACATAGCAGGTAACATAAAAAACAACTTGAAAACTAGTGAAACAATTGGCGGCCTTATCGCTATAAGCGATCTCTTCCAGGCAACCTTAAGAGATACAATACCTATAGAGTCACAATCATGCCAAAAAAATGCGACCCTAAACTTGGTGCACGCTACGCATTATGTTATAGGCGTTTAAGCTATAGGAGGTAAAATAGAAACCGCCCCGGCTTCGCACGGGTGTAAGCTCGGCCTTCGGCCTCGCTACAAAATAGTATCCTATGTCCGTCTCCTGGTTCTAAGCTACCTCCCCACCAATTTTCAGCCAAATCGGTTCAGCCGTTCTTGAGTTATGAATAGTGTAATTAACACGACTTTCTTTTATATATATAGATATACACCTGAAAAGTTGAGTAAAAAGAATATTTAAAACATCGGGATACAATATGAAATGAGACTGCTCCTTCTTTTATTTTATCACTAGCGACCCGCCTCGGCTTCGCACGGGTATATGTTTTATATATATATATATATATATATATATAAACCTTCAGTGAAAAATTATCTAACTGATAGTGAAAACCGCATCAAAATCCGTTGCGTAGTTTTAAAGATCTAAACATATATAGGAACGGACAGACAGGAAAGCGACTTTGTTTGTGACTATGTAGTGATTATGGCTTCGGCACCACTTCACAACACAAGTTGTCATTTTTTTACGTACCGTGACAGACAAGTATTTTCGTATTTGCTCTAATATAATACGTACAATCACCAAACTTGGCATAATTATAGTACACACTCTAAACTTTAACAGCAAATGATAAATTATATAAATTTACATTCAATAAATAAATAATATGTAATAACTAACTAAAATGACGAAGTGTACAAAAAATTGTTTTATAAACGGGTAGACCTAATTCTCAAGATACGGGTGTATTCCACACCTAGTTTGGGCATTAGTGCAATATACGAGTGTAAATGTACCAATTTCTGTAATAAATAATTTTGAATTTTGATATGAATATAATATATATTACCAAATAATGGCCAAGTGCGAGTCAGTGACAAATTTCTGTTCATTACATAGTTAAACAACGCAGAGCGTGGTTGGTACTTGGATGGGTGGCCGCCTGGGCGTGATGTAATCTTTTTGCATTACTTTTTGTATTTTGTGTTGGTACAGAACCCCCAGCGCGCGAGCCCGACTCGCACTTGACCTGTTTTTATTGAAGTCTGTTGATAATAACAAATGTGTGTTGTTGGTTTTCAGATCGAGGAGCACACCGACATCTTGTGTTTCATGACGCAGTCGCTCGGTCTTGAGTTCGTCAAATAACCCACCTGCCATTGTACCTAGTATATTATAAATTAATTACAATAGAATCGCAAGTATTAGATATGTACATATACCAACCACGGTGTGGCGATCGTTGCCTCGGAGTATAACTGAACACTGGTGATATTGTTACGCATGGCTATCTATTTTAAATAAAATATTGTTTTTATTTTTAACTTTTGTTTGATTCTTCAGTATTCACATAACAAATGTAACAACATTCAGTACCTACCTATCCTACTGTTCTATATATTAATTGAGAAAGCTTAAAAAACAAAACTAATTTAATATCGTTTGTATAATACAACCCGGTCACAATATATGTGCACCTGACCTCGTGACGTCATATCGGCAGTCTGGGTACTAACTGCTAACCGTACTGTCGCACCGGGGAGTGCGCGAAGAGGTGACAGGGGAAGCGGGAGAGGCGCCACATTCCAGCGAGGTGCACAGATATTGTGACCGGGTTGTACCACTTTTTTTTTATTATATTAGAACGGCTGTCAAGGCATGTTTGTAAGAATTTTGTTGTAGCCACTTGCACCCATATAAACCCATAGCAACTGACGTGGAGTTCGACGCCTTGACATAAATAAGAATGTTCAATCACATATCTGTCACAATACCTGGCGACAGAGTTTCCTTCTCATTTTCGTTCTATTTACTTCTCTTTTCTGTGGGTTATACTATCTACTATAAGCACCTCAGGCTTATAGATAGTTCAAACAATCTCTAATTTCGGGCAGAGTGCCCAAAATGCTGGCTGCGTTGACTCGTCGCTATATCGTGAAACAAGTCAATCACGAGTCGAGCAAAGTAGGTCACGGTCAAGTCTAAGTCATGCCCTAGTAAAGTGGTGGAGTCTTTCCTAGATGCTTTTTATAGAGTTTTGGAAACATCACAAAAAGTCGTGTTGCTCCTTGTAATATCACTTGCTTACACTCGAGCACGTTTTCAAGAACATTTAATAAACAATAATCCACCATTTTTACACATTAACATCCAAAAATACTCAATTTTAGGAAAGAAAAACATAGAAGCGACGTTTTTTTAGGTTGGCGCCAAAACTCCCATCTTGTTCTTAAGGTTGTTTTGGAAAATGGCATATGTCACACAAATGGCACAATGACAGAATAACCCTAACAAAACTACAACCTATGCCAGCTTCACTTTGACAGATGCCAACCCCATTGTTATACATATCCACATTTTCTGTCAGAAAACTATGTTGTAAAACAATAGCTGTCGCAACAGAGCAAAAACATTCTTCCCAGTAGAGACATTTATGCATTTTACACAGCGCACACTGTCAGTCATCAGCATGGCTCGCAGAAAAGAGAAGTAAATAGAAAGGAGATGAGAAGGAAACTCTTTCGCCAGGTACAAAATTAATTGTGACAGATATTTGATTGAACATTCTTATTTATGACAACGCGTCGAACTCCGCGTCACAGTTGCTGAGGGTTTATATGGGTGCAAGTGGCTACAACAAATTTCTTATAAAAATGCCATGACAGCCGTTCTATTACAAAATATTTTTTTTCTGTGGCATGGCTAGCATGCGCACCGCGACTAAATCTTGACGTCACTTTCTAGAGCGAGAACGCGACAAGGTGCCTACAGTTTATATACGCCTGTCTCGCTTTGGCACGATAAAAAATTCGACAAAATTTTGTCGCGGTGCGCATGCTAGCCCGTCAGATTAGTGGAAATAAGGGTATAAATATCTTACCAATGACACCCAGTCACCTTGACAACACAAGAGATGGAATTGGTGTTGTAACCTTGAGCTGACCAATCGGCGCTCAGTCTGCGAATGAATCTGATTTAATATTTACATGATTTGAAGTTGTTGCAACAGTCTTTAACGCTCTGGATCAATATAACCTGTGGTACATTCTAAGCTTACCGTCATAGTGCAAAAGCCTTTGACACTATCAATCCCAGTCTTACTAAAGAAATTGGACCGTTTAGGCATTCGAGGTAAACAGTTAGATCTATTTCATAGCTACCTGACTGACAGGCAACAGTGTGTAAAAATAACCGGTACTTTCGGAGTGCCCCAGGGAAGTATCCTAGGACCAACTTAGTATATATAACTTCTTAGTACATGTAAATGATGTCTGACACTTGTTGAAAACGGTACGATAATCAAATTTGCTGACGACACTGTACTGCTCTGTAAAGGCAAGACCTGGGATGAAACCTTCTCATATGCACAAGAGGGATTCAATATGATCTGCAAAACACTATATAATAGTATTCTAACTATTAATGCAAGCAACACTAAGTACTTGCCCTTCAGCCTTTGTAAAAATGATATAGCTAATGTACCGAACCGAGCTATAACTGCACATATCTGGGTGTTATTATAGATTTACATCTTTCTTATAAATCCCATATAGACTTACTTGTTAATAGGACTCGAAAACTGATAGTCATATTTAAAAACATCCGTCATGCAGCTTCAAATCAGCACTTACAAGCAATATATTTTGCATTATGCTACTCCCTCTTATCCTACTGCATTACTGCTTGAGGAGGCGCATGCAAATCTCACCCACTGTCTCTAGAAAAGGCACAGCAAAATTATGCAAAAGACGCAAAGACAAGATATGTAAAATAGAGTTATTTAAAACATCTTTTGCACAAAACCATACTTGTTTCCTAAACACGTTTCTTTATAACAAGATTAATAAACAAATTTTGTTACATCACTTGACTTACAGCGAATGTAAAAAGAAACATAAGTCATTATTTTTTACAACACATATGAAGACTGAAAAAAATCTCAAGATATCATAAAATATGCTAGCCATACAAATTTACACACATAAATATTCACAAACACACTTGCTCTCACCCATTCACATAATATCGAAACGACACACATACTCGCATGCGCATACAGACTTCACCTTCTTTCTTTTTCACACATAACGCAATACGGATCCCCACACACACATTCTCGCATTTATTGATCTTTTTCATAAAGTTTCTTAATTCCAAATCGGTCTTATTTCTATTTCCTTATTTATAATGTATAAAATATTGGTGAATCCCTGTAAAAAATTGATAAAATTAACGTTTTCATAAAATCTTTCGCAAAATAGATAAATAAATATTGTACGTGCTTAAGTAAGACCAAGTAGATTCCCTTTTCTCTATCTTTACAAGTTTTATACTTAGAGGAAAGGTATAGAAACATTCAAAACATATGGGCCTTAAAACTGTTCACCATGTATTAGAATATTATCACCATGTATTATATATGTATTAAATAAAATAAAAAATACAATTATGGAATTAAGGAATACAATTAAGGAATGCAATTTCCATAAATTCTAAGCACGCCTGGGAACATCTCCTCACTTTTCCTTACAGTGTGCTTTACGTACATTTCGATCCTTTCAACAAAAAATCCCTTACTACTAGAGTAAAGGAAAACTGCGTAAAGTACAGAGTATTGGAAGAGAACCCTTTAGACCTTGTGAATGTTATTCCGCCAAAAAATCGGAATAAGCTGAATTCCAAAAAAACTGACGTTTCGGCTACTTTTAAAATAGTAGAGAACAAAATTAGTGATGGCGATATCAAAGGCGCCGCACGTGTCTTGTTCTCTAGTGACACAATCGCTCCCTATACACCAGTTACGGTTCAGTCACTACGTGACAAACATCCACCTGCAGCGGCAAATCTCCACCTCCCTGATCCACCACAACCAGATGACGTTGCTATTGAAACCACATGCCAGGAGATTGCAGCGGCTGTCACATCTTTTCAGAGTGGCTCAGCTGGAGGCCTAGATGGTCTGACGCCTCAACATCTAAAAGATCTTCTATCTTTTAGTTGTGGTGAGGCCAGTGAGACCCTCTTAAGAGACCTAACAGCTTTGGTAAATCTCATGTTATCTGGTCGGGTCAGTGATGACGTCATTGAAATTTTGTATGGCGCTAATTTATGCGCACTTGTCAAAAAAGACGGTGGTATCAGACCTATTGCGGTCGGCACCACATATTGACGCCTCGCGGCCAAGGCAGGCTGTAGGAAAAAGGTCGCTCTTTTGAGTAGCCTTTTCCAACCGATACAGCTTGGTTTTGGTTCGCGAGGTGGATGTGAGGCTGCTGTTCATTCTGTCCGAACTTTTATCGATCAAAATTGCGGTGAGATACTGCTAAAGGTGGATGTCAAAAACGCTTTTAATTCGGTCGATCGCAGTGCCCTGTTGACACAAGTAAAAGATAAAATTCCTGACCTTTTCAATTTTCTCTGGCAATGCTACGGCAGTCCTACCAAATTGACATACCAAAACAATGTTTTGTTATCATCCGTCGGTTGTCAACAGGGTGATCCTTTCGGTCCCGCCATTTTCAGCCTAGCAATTCACCCAATTATTTAACGTCTCCAGTCCAAACTTAATGTTTGGTACTTGGATGACGGAACCATAGGAGGCGACGTAGACACTGTTCTAAGTGATTTGCAAATTCTCATAGACGAATTTCGTCTTATTGGTTTGGAACTAAATTTTTCAAAATGCGAACTTTTTGTTTGCGATTCATGTCCGAATAAAGAGTCGGTTATTCAAAAATTCAATGATTTAGCTCCCAATATAAAATCATTAGACAGGTGTTCTCTCCGACTCTTGGGTTCGCCGATATTAGATGAGTCTTTTTCACCTTTTCTTGAAGAAAAAATTCAAAATTTTACGAGTGCTTCCGACAGGTTACTCAAAATAAACGCCCATATGGCGTTTACAATTATCAGATACTGTTTGTTTGTTCCTAAATTTATGTACGCTTTACGATGTAGTCCACTGTGGAAACACGGTGAGCTCCTTTCGAGCTTAGACAATGTCGTAAAGGAAACTCTAATATCGGTTTTGAATGTTGATTTGAATGACAGGACATGGTCACAAGCCTCACTACCGATAAGGTTAGGAGGCTTAGGGATCCGCCAAATTTCAAGTGTTGCATTACCGGCGTTCTTGTCCTCATTTCATAGTACTCATAATTTAATAGAAAAATTCCTTGCACCCTCTTTAGGCCCTTCCGATGTAGTTGTATCTCATTCGAAAGAGGCAATGAATGCTTGGAGGCTGGCGTGTCCAAATACCGATTTTCCCAGGAAGTTGTCTTCCCAGAGTCTGTGGGATCGGCCGATCTGCGAACTAGCACGGAAATCGCTCTTAGATACGTGTTCTAGTATTGCAGATCGTGCTCGTATTCTTGCAGTCTCTGTTTGGGAATCGGGACTTTGGTTGCAAGCCATGCCCTCTTTTAATACCGGTAGCATTTTAGACCCAACCGCATTTCGTCTAGCTGTCAGCTTACGCTTGGGTGCAAGGTGCTGTGAGGCTCACCGCTGTCAGTGTGGTACTGCAGTTGACCAGCTCGGTCACCATGGTCTCTCTTGCTCGAGAAGCGCTGGTCGTTTTGGCCGACACGCCAGCCTGAACGACATCATACGCAGGGCTTTTTCCACCGCCAATGTCGCAGCTGTGCTCGAACCGAGCGGTCTTGCGCGTGACGATGGAAGGAGGCCTGATGGTATGACACTTGTTCCCTGGAAGTTGGGGCGGCCCCTTGTATGGGACGCGACTTGTGTCGATACTTTGGCACCGTCACATCTTCCTGAGACACAGGGTAGGGCTGGTGCAGCTGCCAATTCGGCAGAGCAGCACAAGCGGCGCAAATATGCTAACCTCGGCAGTGGTTACATATTTGAGGCGTTTGGTGTCGAGACATTGGGCCCTTGGGGACCGGGAGCTCAACTCATTTTCAAAAATCTTTCAGAGCGTCTGATTAACGCGACGCGTGACCAAAATGCTGGCGTGTATCTGGCTCAACGTATAAGCATTGCCATTCAACGTGGTAATGCCGCCAGCATGCTGGGTACGCTGCCGACTGATAGTGGGTTTGAGCATTTGGATTGTCTTTAGATCTTCAACGGTCTATGGACAGTCTAACTGTTTATTTAGTGTTAGTTTTAGCTAGTATTTTGTTTATTTAATAAAGGCACTTGCCCTTGAGGTACATTATGGAATGTGTATAAAATGGAATATGAAGCTATTGTATAGGATTAGAACAAAACTGGGCTAATGAGGTGAACAACTTGTGGATTGGCGTATAGATTAGGGTGTAGAGCAGTGTACTGCACTTTCACTAAGAGCTACTATCGCGGCGTTATGCCCTTTAACACTTCCACCCTGGAGCTCAGGTTCTTAGCTCTTGCGGTTTCCACCCCCGGACGGCCGGTTAAGGCAAGCCAGGGGTCGGGGTCTGGGGTTTAGCCCCCTGGAATCAGGGTACGCGGTGTCGTGTCGCCACTCACGGCTCGCCATAAATCCGCCCCTGCGTATTTATTATTAATATCATAGTCGGACCCAATACAATTAAATGTACAATAAAGCAAGGTACAGACCGTACGAGCGAGCGGCGCCGGCTCGTGTATGCACACGAGAACGCGACTCCGCGCCCGGCCGGTTGCATCTTGCATTAAGGCCCAGAATATGACGCACTGCTATCCCCTACTCACATTCAATGTAGGTAAGTTAATATTTCAAAACACTGAAAACAAAATTTTGTTTTTTTTATATTTTATTATGACCACAATAAATTCGATATACGTTTTTTCCAATTTCATCATCATTATCAGCCAGAAGGCATCATACTTGCACTCCTGAACATAGGCCCCTTTAACCTCCACACTGAACGACATCCTGCCATCTGCATCCACTGGATGCCCGCGACTCTCACAATGTCGTCGGTCCATCTAGTGGGAGGCCTTTTCTTTTTTATTCTGGTAATTTAAAAAAAAAAAATATTCTAAACATTTTGAAATTATTATTATTATTTTGAGCTTATTATTATTTAGTTTTTTATAGGATACATTTCGGAGAGTGTGCATCGGATCTGCTTGATCTAATTCCCTCCTCCCTATTTTTCTATCGGACTGCCAGAGCGGGCACGAAAAATCAACACCGCTATAAAATCATTAATTCACTATTATGACACGCTTCAACACGGTCTAATGGATGCTGGTGATTGCTGATATGATACCACAAAAAATGCCATGTCGTATTTTTTATTGTATTTGTTCGCAATATAATTAAGTAATGCAAAAGACGTAAGCTGACGTTAGAGGTCAACGATTAATTTATTATTCATCAAACTATTATTTAAAATGCGAAACTTTTGTATGTATAAGTGGGTCTTTTTGTCCACACTTAACCCTTAGCAGCTGAACGGATTAGTTCCTGTATTATATAGCAGGTGAAACCGCGGCTCGCTGCTAGTTATTGATTAAATAACCAACTTTGTTGGCGCGAATTGACTTTGCCTTTGATAATTAAAAAGAATCTAACATATTTTCATCTTGGTGTTGCTTTTAGAAGTGATCTCATCTTTTAATCTGCTAAAGGTCACCGGTGTTGAAGTGATAACTAATAAATTTAGATAAATAAAAATAAAATAATGAATTATAATTAAATGCTCACAAAAAAAATATTACTAAACACGGAAACAATCATCTCACTTATCTAAGATAAATAAATATCATCATCATAATCAGCCTTAATCCACGGCCCGATATTCGGCTATTCGCTATAAGTAAAAGTAAGACTGGCTTCTTATTTGACAGCTTCTGGGGCTACTTTCGTGTGTTTTCGCTGAAGTAGAAGGAATAACAAATCGAGAGAACTCTTGGCTCTGTGAGAGAGCCATAAATTTACTCCACGCAATGACCAAGCTGCTAAAATTAACAGAGTTTTATTAATGCGTGTCGTTGGTGAAATTATTATGTACAGCACCATCAACTGGGTTATGGATCAAGACGAGGCCACTACCTACCCGGTTGAATTTGTAAACGCTTTGTCTGCTTCTGGGCTTCCGGCGCACAACATACAACTAAAACTTTGAAGTACCAATCATTCTGTTGCGCAACCACACTGAGCTACGGATTCGTCCTCATTCCTCGGAAACCGCTAATTCCCAACAACTTTCCGTTCTGCTTGAAGCGTGTGCAGTTTCCTGTGCGCTTTAGTTTTGCCATGACAATCAACAGTCCACGGGGACAGACGCTGCAAACTCCACCAGCTGCTTCAGTCACGGCCAGCTGTACGGCCGTGCCCAGAGTGAGTGATGCCACAAATTTATGTATGTACAGTTAACAAACAAAAATGTGGCATGTTTTTACTTTAGTAAAACCAGCCAAGTGCGATTCAGACTCGCTCACCCAGGGTTCCGTACCACTATACGTGTACATTTGGGTTAGAACTAAAAAATCTGCAGCAAAAGCGTTATAATTAAGTTACCCAACACGTTTCTTGTATCATCCCCTTTAATTTTTAACTTTATTTTATTTCGTGCGAATACGGTTCGTTGGTTAAACCCTTGTGCTTGCTATATAAGAGGTTTCTTTCCCCAAAGGCGGCCAGTCCACGCCGTAACACAGCGGGGACATGTTAAATATGCGAGCGGTTGTATTTGCGTGTTTGTCAGTGTGTGCGTTGTTGCGGTACTCGCGCGCAGCAGCCACCAACAACACCATGAGTTTCGTGTATCCGGACGCGAGGAGGGATGACAGCGTCGTTGATGTATACCACGGAGTTGAGGTCAGTACAGTATATTTAAAGATAACTATCTAGCATGTCCCTTCTATTAAAGCACTTACAGACCACGCTATAATGTGTATATTTCTACTACCTTCATCCTGCCCTAACAGGTCCTTAATTAGGTTTATATTACACTGGGAATCACGTTATTCCGATCTTCAATCATAATCAGCTGTCTTTTTCAAGGTGAAAGCGCGTGCGCGACTTCGTGTTGCTTTGCACTTCTGCAAATGAAGGATCAGAAAATTTAAGGCGAAGTCTAAAGAGAGGATGGAATCCGGGTCAGTGCTCGATTTAAATAGTCGAACAAAAAATACAGAACTCTTACAAAAAACAAGCTCAATTTGTTTATAGTTCCTACAATAACCATTATTAATCAGTTTTTATTTGAATAGAGCTCTATTGAAAATTAATATACAATGTCTGGCCGAACCTTAAATTTGCTGATCATTTTCTCCTTAGCCATTGGCATTTTTTACTGACAATACGTTCATGAGTGTCTAATAGAGCATGGCACCACTAATAGAGCATGAAAAATATTCGTTATCTGTTAAAGAGCAGTTTACGAATATTTTTAACCGACTTCCAAAAACGAGGAAGTTATCAATTCGACTGTATTTTTTGTTTATTTATTTTATTACCTCAGAATTTTCGACTGGGTTTCAATTTTGATGATTCTTTTTTTTATTTGAAAGCTGGTGCTTCCTGTTTGGTCCTATTTCTATTTTGGTCCAGTTCTACTATGTTTTTTATTTTTGAATAAGTTTAGTAATCGAAATCGCCAACGCCCTCTAGCAGTGGAACTGAAAATTATTGTACCATGAATATACAACTTTTTTTTAAGTGACAAGGTTTTAACCAACGGTAACAGCGCCCTCTGCCCATGGCAATGGGGCAAGAATTTCCCTGTTTATAGTATAATACTTTCAGAATGCCAAATTTTAAATTAAAATAATACAAAATAAGAGATTTTTTTGCAGTTCTGTCATTTTTAAGAAATCGGTTTTTTATGTTAATAATTATTTATTATTATTTAGCTTTTTACAATGTGTCAAAGCAAATGTACACGAATAGAAATAGTATATTATAGTATACTAGCCGTCCGCCCCGGCTTCGCACGAGTGTAAGCTCGGCCTTCGGCCTCGCTACAAAATATAATATAGCCTATGTCACCCGAGGATAGTGTAGCTTCCCAACAGTGAAAGAATTTTTCAAATCGGTTCTGTAGTTTCGGAGCCTATTCATTACAAACATACAAAAATAGGTACAAATCTTTCCTCTTTATAATATTTTATAGTATATTACACATGAAACATTTAACATGTTTTTTTTTACAGATTAAAGACCCATACCGCTGGCTAGAAGACCCTGACTCCAACGAGACCAAAGAATTCGTAGATGCTCAAAACGAAATCACACGCCCATACCTAGATGCATGTCCAGTGAAGAAAAATATAAATGATAGGCTCACTGAGCTCTGGAACTATCCCAAATACGCCTGCCCATTCAGAAGAGGCGACCGTTACTTCTTTTTCAAAAACACCGGCTTACAGAATCAGGGGTGAGTTTTTTTCTATGTCACAATGTTAGAGTCTATACGTCGTCAGCTTAAATCCCAAGTTTTGCTCCTGCTCAAAACATAAACAAATATATTTATTAATCATCATCATTATCATTTCAGCCATAGGACGTCCACTGCTGGACATAAGCCTCCCCCATCAATTTCCAAAAGGACCGGTTAGAAGCGGCCTTCATCCAGCGTTTTCCTGCGGTCGCTTTTAGGTCGTCTGTCCATCTTGTGGGTGGACGTCCTACGCTGCGTTACCGGTCCGCGGTCTCCACTCGAGAACCTTTCGGCTCCATCGGCCATCTGTTCTGCGTGCTATGTGCCGTGCCCACAGCCACTTTAACTTGCTAATCCGGTGGGCTATGTCGGTAACTTTCGTTCGTCTGCGGAACTCCTCATTTCTGATTTGATCTCGTAGAGAAACCCCGAGCATAGCCCTCTCCATAGCTCGCTGTGCGACTTTGAGCTTGCTAATGAGGCCCATTGTGAGAAACCACGTTTCAGTGCCGTATGTCATCACTGACAACACACACTGGTTGAAGACTTTCGTCTTAAGGCATTGAGGTATTTGGACGACGTTTGATTGTTTATTTGAAGACGTTGCGAAGTTTACCGAACGCTGCCCAGCCAAATTGTATTCGCCGATTGACCTCTTTCTTGAAGTTGGATCTGCCTACCCAATCAGCAAGATTACGTTATTATTCACGTGAATTTTGCGAATTTCAGAAGTCGAATCACGTCACTCCTGACGTCATGCTTCACGTGTTCACGTCGTTACGATGTGGTATGTGACGTCATTTTTAAGCAAGTGTTGACAAAGAAGATAAAAAACGTGATTTATGATGTCATTTATTTCCACAAGACGTAAATTTGAAAACTGAACTGTATAACTTGCAGTAGCGTGTCGATGTGGTCTATGGTACTATAGCCTTTTCGGAAACCAGCTTGTTCGGTAGGCTGGAATTCATCAAACCTGCGATCGAGACGATTCGTGATGACCCTCGAATACAGCTTATAAACATGACTCAGAAGCGAGATTGGTATGTAATTTTTAAGCAAGGCGTTGTCACCTTTCTTAAAGAACAGCACCACCACGCCTCTGTTCCACTCTTCTGGCGTTATGCCTTCTAGTAAGACGGAATTAAAGAGCTTCTGAAAGATTTTATTTATTTTTTTTTATTTTTTATTTTTTTTGATTACCGCTGTTCCTCCCGCTTTCAGAAGCTCAGTGGGGGTTAGTACGAGAACATGCGAAAAATTAAGTTTGCTTTCACGTCCGATAGAGGCGCTGTTTAATTTTTCATACATTTTGCTATCGTTTACGTACCTAACGATAACTTTTTCGCAAGTGCTCGTACTAAGGCTATTGATGTGATTACATCGTCACCCGGCGCCTTGATGTTCTTGAGCTGTTTCAGGGCCATCCTAATCTCGTACAGGCTGATGTCCGGGATATCTTCAGTATGGTGTCGGCTCAGCTTGAGTTTAATCAATTGATAATCTATTGACATTGAAAATGAATTGACATTAATATACAATATGTAAAGGAGCAGCATTAGAATATAAAAAGGCATTATCAAGAACTTCTAGATTTGGAGAAAAAACTTAAAACGTGTTTCAGAAGGCTGGTTTTCGCCGAATCACCGAAAAAGTTTAACCAATCATGTTTCTAAGATTACAATAAATGTCGCAGGTCTCTAGCTCCTAGACAGAATAAGCTACAAACCTGAAATTTGATATTTTAATGTTTAAAATATTGACCTAACACCAAATATTACATTAAATCATTTTTTGAACCTTTTTGTTACGGCATCTATCTCAAAAACTAAACTAACTTAAAACTTGAAATTGTTGTGTCATATCCTGTTTTTAGCAACTAATACCAAAAACCGGCCAAGCGCGTGTCAGTATCGCGTTAACAATCCCGAACCGAATCGAAAAAGGAGTTTTTTTTTAATAATTGCGTTTTTCTGCCACCTCAGAGATTGAGTTGTGTGGTTGGTAGGTACGCAACTTTTGGTGCGCGATTCCAAGTCGCAATTGGCCGGTTTTATTTACATTCGTCCTGCATCCGTCATATCTGAGTTTTACGTCTTCTTTCCCGAAATAACTCTCTCTCTCCTTGACTGACTGACTCATCATAAATCTCGAAAACTACTTGAGTCATGTTGAAATTCAGCCAGTCTAAGAAAGGCTTTTGCGAAAGAACCTGCAATATATTCAGCCAGAAAGTTTATATGAAATTCTACACATACGACGTCGCTGGTAACAGCTAGTAAGTAATAAGTACAATGCAAAGTCGTGAAAGTTTAAAATAGTGTTTACAAGACAGTTTGCTTAAATGTGCTATTTACATGCATATTGAATTATATGTAATAGTAGATTGTATGACAAGGGAGCAAAATAATATTTTGAGGCAAGGGTGCTATTTTTAATCCAGAACGTAGCGAAGGATTCCAGAATAGAATCCCTAACTTAGTGAGGGATTCTAACGTAGAATCCTGAGCGAAGTACGTCAATAGTGGGGATTCAAAGTACGTTGCCCAAGGCAAAAATAATTTTGCGACCAAATGTGAGAAACTATACTATACACCATCTATTAGAAAAATAAATAAAAACCAACAGGTAAAACTCATACATTTATCTATTAAACTTTTATTAATTTATATACAAATCTCTTTGATTGAAGACGTCGAGGAATATTTTAAGAAATATTTATAGTCCATCAATTTCAAAACTCTTTTACTCGCACTTATTAAAAACATATCGGATAAGACCTACTTAGCTCGCACTTATTGACGAACAAAATGTCAATTTTCGAATAGACAGGGTAAAACAGTAGATTGTAACATAAGGGAGCAAAATAATATTTTTACGGCGAGGGCGCTTTTTTGAATCCAGAGCGAAGTGAGGGGTTCAAAGTATGTCGCCCGAGCCAAAATATTATATGGCGCCCGAGTGATACACTACTTTTCATCACCAACTATGAGAAAATAAAAGAAGCCTCATATTTTATTGTGATATTATTATTTAATAAAAACATAGAGTAACAACTAAAATGAAATTAATCAAACAACTACCTAATCCTATCTAATAATAAAACAACCAAAAAAAAAAACACAACAAAACCATGAATTTCTAACAATCCTTTAAAGTTGTCGAAAACGCGGGCTGTAAGTTCTCGCGTTATAATTTTTTTTTTTTTATTCAGCGGCGGCGCGTCTAAGGGCCTTCGTATCAGCCAGTCTATTCAAACAATATTTGCGTTCGATTTCTTTGGCGCTGAACACTAAGATTTTCCAAATTCAAAAAGTGCACGGAAAAGATCATTGTGGCGCACTTATTTATAAAGAGGATTGTCCCAAATTCAAAAAGTGCGCGGAAAAGATAATTGCAGTGCTCTTATATAGAGGATTAGAAACTCATTACTGCCCGCTAAAAGTTTCTTATAGAAAACACCACCTTTGGGTGCACTTAGAGGCGAACCAAGTCGTCCTTTTCGAATAGGTGGGATGAAAAATATTTTGAACCGGCTAAAATATTTAACGAAAAAGGAGGACGGTTCTATCAGTTCTATGTTCCCCTGTATATTTTTTTTATGTATAAGGTCGGGGAAAAAGTTTCTTCGTATTTTTTAAACAAATTCAAGACATATTTTTTTCAAGTTTAATTACATTTAATTATAATATATATGTGCCATTTTGTTCGATAACTTGTTGCCATCTTGTAGATAGTGATATGATCCCGTTGCTGTAGAATTTTTGGGACTTCTGATCAAAAAAATGCAACAAGTAGTTTTGACAGTCCTCTCTTGATGTTAATCTAACACTACCCAAAGAATTCTGAAGAGATCGAAACAGGTGGAAATCTGAGGGTGCAAGGTCAGGGCTATATGGTGGATGCATTAACACTTCCCAACCAAGCTCTCTAAATTTTTGCTGAGTGGCCAAAGATGTGTGCGGTCTGGCGTTATCATGATGAAAGACCACACTCTTTCTGTTGATCAATTCCGGCCGTTTTTTCTCAATTTCTTGTTTGAGTCTCATCTGCTGTTGGCAGTAGAGATCCGAATCGATGGTTTTGCCCGGCGGTAAAAGCTCATAATGAACGATGCCCTGCCAATCCCACCATACACACAGCATCACCCTATTACGTGTTAATCCGGGTTTCGCTACAGTCTGTGGTGCTTCACTGCCCTTTGACCATGATCGTTTGCGCACATTCTTGTCGTAGGTGATCCATTTTTCATCACCAGTGATCAATCTTTTCAAAAACGGTTCGGTTTCGTTACGTTTCAATAGAGAGTCGCAAATGAGTACACGATTCATTTGGTTTCTTTCAGTGAGCTTGTGTGGCACCCAAATATCGAGTTTTTTTGTATACCCAGTTTTTTTCAAATGGGTCAAACCTGTTTTGTGGTCAATCCCCAGTTCTTCAGCTACGTCGTAACTATTAATATGCCGATCTTGGTCCACTTTTTCAGAAATGGCATCTACTTTATCCGTAACAGGGCGACCAGAGCGAGCTGCATCTTTAACATCAAAATTCCCGGACTGAAAACGCTTGAACCAACATTGTGCTACTCTTGATGACACTGCATTAGGTCCATAAACGTCACAAATTTTTTTCGCGGCTTGTGTCGCAGTTTTCCCTTTTTTGTAATAAAATTTCACAATATATCAAATTTCTTCGTTAGATTCACTCATTTTATCAAACAAAAAAACAATTGAAAAATGGCGGGAAATACCTTTTTACTTTTTGTATTCCTTTTTTAAAATGTCATATTTTTAATGGTATCAAAACCAGCCAGATACAAACAGTACAACGGATGAGATTTTTACTACAACCTTATACATACAAAATACGAAAAGACTTTTTCCCCGACCTATTATGTTCACCGATTTCTCTGCCGACTGTTTAAAAAAAAACTTTTGTTCGGTAGGGTATACTTCCAGTTTAGTCACATTGTCACCAAGTCAGGATCTCAAGATGGGATCCCAGGGAAATCGAGGGCAACCCTCAAATTTTATACGCACTTAGGTACTTATTACGTTTTTCATATATTTTTGAAGTTGGTTTTTAATGTGATCCACTTGTTTTCATAATATCCTCATCTTGTGCTCTTTGCGAAGCGGAAGAGACTGCTACTTGCTAAAAATTTATCGTTACGTAAACGATAGCAAAATGTATGAAAAATTGAACAGCGCCTCTATTGGACGTGAAAGGAAACTGAATTTTTCATACATTTGCCATTGTTTACGTCACAGAAAAGAGAAAACGAAAAAATTCTTACTTCAGTGGTTTACGTAAGGATAACTTTTTTTGGCAAGTTCTCGTACTAACCCCACTGAAACGTATCTGTAATGACAGTGCGACCGTTTTGAATGCTGACATTACTCCGTTTTCATGGAATAACATAATAAAATTATCTGTTGTTATGTGATCTTACGCGACGCTATTCCATGCCTCATTAACGCCTCATTGACCATTTTCTTTTATATTTCCAGTGTATTATACGTACAAGACAGCTTGGACGGGGAACCCCGCGTTTTCCTGGACCCCAATACTTTATCGGAAGATGGAACAGTGGCCCTATCTGGAAGCAGATTCACCGACGACGGAAGTACATTCGCCTATGGACTGTCGGCGAGCGGGTCCGACTGGATCACAATACATTTCAAAGATGTGGCTACAGGTATGTCGAATAATAAATAAACGCTTTATTCATTGAAATTCTAACACACACAGATTTTATCACATAAAGATAATTAATTTGCACAAAACAATACACACATTTAAAAACGCATACGCAATAGATGTTTTAAACAATATCAGTCACTTTAAAATTAAGGAAGATATCAGCATTTTAATATCTCTCTAGACAGAGAGCAACCACTGAGACGAATGACGTCACTTGTAAGTTCGCCATACAAACTCCATACTGACACTCACTTTACCTTCGGGAAAGGGACAGAGCATTCCTTCCTAATCCGAAAAAAAATTTAAACGCTTATATCTTAGAACTTTACTAGCCAATTTAAATAGTTTTTTTTACCGACTACAAAAAAGGAGATTTAGGTTTAGTAGTTTGATTTTTAAACCAAAATATCTTTATGTCGTCTAAACGAAAACGAAATTGCGTATTTACTAACATTGGGATCGGCTATTTAAATTGTTAATTATTTACAATAAGCAGTTGAATTTAAAAAGTTAAAATGTTGCTGTCAGAGCTAATTCTAGCGTGGACCGAGTATAAATTTAAAGTTCAGGCGCTCGTTGATGATACGAGATCCCGAAAAGCGCCAGTCGCTTACCTATATATATTCAAGTTCTTATAAAATGTATGTAATTGCAGGCGAGGATTACCCTGAAGTGCTAAAAAATGTCAAATTCACCTCGATGTCGTGGACTAAGGACAATAAAGGACTGTTTTACTCTGTAAGTATCCTACACGGAAATCATTACGTACATCTATATTAATTACCCTAAGGGCCTCGTTCATCATCTCATAGTAAAGATACAAGTAAGCTACTCGGCGATTAAAGTGGCAGTTATCGGTATTATTAGTTTCATAATGTCTGAGTAGCGCTACTCGTCACATAAACTGGCATGTAACTTACTTGTTATTTCATCTGCCCACTAGCGGGGTTAACCGGCGAGTAAGGCATCATAAACTTGTGACGTGTATTGTTTTCGTAAGTAATTTGCCACGAAATTGATAAAAATGGATTTGTTCGAATTAATTGAAGACCACGTAGAAGAATTAGAACGTCTTTCACCATGAAGAGTTCCGAGAATCCGCGTTGTTATAGTTTTTAAACTCTAATATTAGGTACCTATATAATTATCAATATAAACAACCGACTTCATAAAAATGTCAGAACTGGACCAAATTTGCACCCTCTATCCCATAGCGCGTGCATTAATTAGGCACTATCGGTTTTAGAGAGCGCATGGCTGATGCGAAAGCATGCTTTTATTGAGCAAGTGCTCATTAGTAGCACGTGTGTAATGTAATGAGCATGCTTATTTAGAGCGTGCTCAAAAATCAAACGACGTTTGATTTTCGAGCATGCTACCTGAGGCGCGGGTAGGGGGGGGCGTGATCCGAGCATGTCTGAAGTTACGAATGCCTATGGAACACACATTCTCCTTTATATAAAAATAAAATTGCACGTAATAATGCTTATGAGGCTTTATTAAAGGACATGAATGATACAAGTTTATCAATAAAAATAATTAAAACTAAAATTAAAAACCTAAGATCTGTGTATCATGCCGAAGTAAGAAGAATCAACAATTCGAAGCGGTCCGGAGCTGGTGCAGCAGACGTTTAAAACAAGCAGACTTTAAAACAAGCATGCTTATTTCTGGCAAATGTGAACAGTTTGCAGAGCATGCTAATTTTAAGCAAGCTTATTAGCATGCTTTTTTTGAGCACGTCTGTCAGTACCTTTAGGCTATCTTTGACATCCTAGATCTGTGGGTTTGCCTGGGCTTTGCCCGTAAATCAATCGTGGTCAATTCAATTGGATTATGTTAACTAACCGACAGATATGTGGTTCAAATTTAACTTGCAAGGTTTGATTACAGACAGACCGACACCGGCAGGTGAAACTGCATGAAGGCTTGTAAAAATGTCAGCTTGTTGCCCGCATCACCTTCTATCAATTCAAACAAATACGCAAAAAAAATCATAAGGACCGTTTTTCATGGTTTGTGTAGAACAAAGTTGTATCGAAATCAGACACGACGCTTTTAAAAACTTTTTTAAATCATATTTCGTTATTAATATTACAGCGTTACCCAGACCAGACCGGCAAGACAGACGGATCAGAGACAGAAGTGAACCGGGATCAAAAACTGTGCTTCCATCGTCTGAACACGCCGCAGAGCGAAGACGTCATCGCTGTGGAGTTCCCTGAGGAGCCGCTCTGGAGAATGTAAGATGTTTCATATGATTAAGTCGATGCGAGTCAAATATCCCGTCGATCCCCAAGCCGCCTGCCAGGCAACACCCCTATGAGGGAGGCCTTGTCCAACAGTGGACATTAATTGGCTGATGATGTGTGTGTGATGTGAGTCAAATATAAACCATAATACGAGATTGAGAGAAATGGGAGAAACATTAAGACACAGGTATTTTACGAGAAGATACTTTTCTCATAGACTGCTGACTGCTCGGCTTGACTGCTCAGATGGAGGGTAATTTTTTTCGAGTGTATTTATTTATGTCTGTTTTTTATATTACCTCCTGTAACAGATTGTCAAATTTTGAAGTGCGTTACTTGTATCCCCAGCGGTGGCGAGGTGACAGACTGCGGGCGATACCTGATCGTGTCTCCAATACAGAACTTTCAAGAAAACCTTCTTTTCTTCGCTGATCTCTCAAAACACCCTGAAGTGACCGGCCGGCTGCCGCTTATGCAGATCGTTCACAAGTTCGAGGCTGATTATGAAGTACGTTGCTACATACCACCTATAACATTACACTTAGAACATACACATTTCTGAACGTCTTTTATTCCACTTTTGATTTTGTAATCTACATTGATAAAAGTTTTGCTCGAGTGACACCGTGAAGAAATTGCAATAATGTTACCAAAGTCTTGCACGGGTAAAACTAAGAAGTAATTGTTACACTGGGAGTCTCATCAATTTTAGCTATTAGTGTTTTAATACAAGTTTGTCTTTTTTTACCAGTCTTGCATGGGTGAAACCTATAAGTAATCGTAACTGTAATTTTACTATGATTTAAGACAAATTTGTCTTTTTAGGGTTCCGTACCAAAACGGTAAAAAGAAACCCATATGGGTGGAATGGTATGGTATATCTTGGGTGTCTGTTCGTGTTTAGGTGTTAAGACAATTTGTCTAGTAGACTAAAAACTAGACTAACTAAAAACTAAACTATAGAAAGCTGCGTAAAAATGTTGTAAAAACTAAGGAAATCTCCTTAGTTTTAAAGTGTTAAAAAAGGCGGCTTCAGTGCACTGTATTGACATCAACAGTTTGAGGTTTCATGCAATCCAAAAAGCGTGTAGTGTGATATGGCGAGAGAACCCATTTTTAATTGTCTAATACAAAGTTTATTTATTCCAGTACGTTACAAACGAAGGCTCCGTGTGCATATTCCGAACAAACAAGAACGCCCCCAACTACAGACTCATCAAGATCGACCTAGATGACCCTGCCGAGGACAAATGGGAGACTCTCATACCTGTGAGTTAATATTTGAAGATCATACAAAAATCATAATTATACTTACTAAAATACTTCACAATAATAATTTTAAAAAAAAACTTATGTTTGCTTAAAGTTCACTCATTTTTTAGCTTTCGTAAAGGAAAGTCTACTAAAGATGCAGTTTTAGACTTAACATCTACTGTAATAAATTCTCTTGATACTAAACGTAAAACAATTGGCATATTTCTCTACTTATCCAAAGCGTTTGACACTGTCTCTGTCCCGACGCTGTTATCGCAGATGGAAGGACCGGGAATCAAGGGTCCTGCCCTGAAGATCTTTCAAAATTACCTAACCGATCGCTCACAGTGTATTAAAATTAATGAACACGTAAGTGATGACATGTTTCTTAACTATGGCGTCCCCCAAGGCAATAGTTTGGGTCCAGTCTTATTCCTTATTTACGTAAATGAGCTGTCATCTAAAATACCTCACTGTAATATTTTTAGTTATGCAGATGACACTGCTTTGATCATACAAGGACAGACCTGGTGCTAGGCCAAAACTCAGGTGGAGCAAGTTTTGAGAATTATCATCCTTTAGGGATGATAATTCTCCCCCTTTCTCTACAAAATAAGTATATTACCTTTTCCCTCATATCAGATTGATAACCTCCACTAAACTCATTCAAAATCGCTGCCCATAAATGCGAACCTCGAGTCTCAACTACCTGAGACTGCATAGCATTATCCAGAACCGACAATATTAGATACCTTTGGAGTGCAGATACGAGTAGATAGTTCTCTCAATTGGCAACCACAAATTGAAAATGTCAAACAGAGCGAGACGTCTTATTTTGAATGAAATCTGTTAATTTGTATGAAATCTTAATAGTTCAATATTTTTTTTTACAATATTGTTCTATTAATTTATGGATCAATAAACTATTTTATATATTTTTTTATTATTATTTTGTATCGTTCTTCTGATTTTTTGATTCACATTTATTCCTATAAGTTAATGCTTTTTGTTGTTTTCTCGCTCCTCTTTATGGTACTCCACCATAAAGGTCCTTTATTAGGAAACTTGTGTGATTTATCTAAAACTATTTTGATAATTTCTCGCTACTCAGAAGTGTCACGCACGGAACCAAGACAAAGCACATTTCATTTAAAACAAGCCTAAATCTAAATAAGCCCTTGATATTTCAGGAGCATCCAAGCGACGTATTGGAGTCTGCCACGGCAGTCGACCACGACAAGCTAGTCATCGACTACCTCAGAGATGTTCAGGTACAAAAGCGTCTTAAGAGTCTATGCTTTGTGCATCCTCTTTTTCGCTCTCGTATTTCAACATTATTGAAAATATACAATGATTGAACTTTTGAAAAATCTGAGCTAAAATTTTCCTTTTAATTCAAACAAGTTTCCAAACATGAAAACTCCATGAAGAAAAAATACTAGAATATATTTTTAATAAGTTTGATAATTTGTTTGAAACTAAATGAAAAATTTATTAAACATTTGAAATGCGCGAGCGAGATAGCACGAAACATACTAGGACCTTAGGGTATGACAGGTACCTACATGGTTACATGGTTACTCGGTGAGGCAAGCCGGCTGTGCGTGCCGGAGCAGCGCATTAGGTTCCGCAGCGGCCACGTGCCGCTGTTCGCTCAGGTCCCGGCGCGCACGGTGGCTAGACAACAGTCCACGATTTTTCGCGCACAGAGCCACCTCAATAACATGCTAGGAGTGTCGCACCCATATTTGGATATATTTGCAGACAGACGGCCAAAAGTTCAAAAGACCTGCCTTGAATATTGCGAGGCAGTAAGTAACCTTGTAAAATGAAGGTAACAAGTAATAATTAATTTTATTTTTTAATTATTTTTAAGTATTTTTTATTGTCAAAGTTTTTTTTTTTTTTTTTTGTTGTTTTTCGAAGTTATTTGTACGTATTTATAAGTTTGTAGTTAATAGTTAGTTGATAATAGTTAGTATATAAATAAATTATAAATAATAATAAGTGATAAATAGTAAATGTAACGTATTGGATTTTTTCTGTGATGTTACTTTTATAAGAAAATAAATAAATAAATGGTACACTCGGTTATGAGGTAAAGGTGTCCTAAGCTGAAAGAAGGTCATTGTACTCATCATTATGAACAACTATTACAATGGGATCAACCCTGAAATTGTGAAAAAAACTATCGGCTGTTCCATAGAAAACGGTCATTGACACGCGACAAAATGTATGGAACAGCTGATAATATTATTTTCGCAAAGTCAAGGTTGGTTCCATAGTTGAAGTTGTTCATAATGATGAGTACAATAACCTCCTTTCGGTTTAGTACGCCTTTTCCGCGTAACCTTTTATAAGTAAATTGAGCCATATTGTCTTAAAAAAAATTGAAATGTACGAGCGAGATATACGAAGCATGAACTCTTAATTAATGAAATAATAAAAAAAAAGTAACCGACAGCAATATAAACCTTCATCATAATCTCCGTTCCCCTCACAGAGTGTGCTCCAACTGCACAGCGCCAACGACGGCGTGCTCCTGCAGACGTTTGACCTGCAGGACGTCGGTTCCATCGGTTGTTTCTCCGGCAAGAAGAAACAGACTGAGATATTCTACTATTTCATATCGTTCCTCACGCCCGGAGTCATTTACTACTTGGACTTCAAGAATAAGCCTTACAAACCTACGGTAAATATAACTACCGATACTACAGAATAAATAATAGTACCTTCATGAATGCAATTTTATACATGGTTATTGAAATTTTCCTAAATATCTCTCGCAGGCAGCTTCCCTACAATATACTCGACAACTTTTGTTTCATAACTTAATAAAACTGAATAAATTCACCAAAGAAAAATGTTCTGATATAAACTACAATTATATTGCCTTTCCTCTTTCCGAGCTACTAATGTAATATTTGGTGCCGTGACCAGGATTGACAAAAGAAATATTCCCGGTGTTTGTTTTCTAAATACATAGCTTCTCCAATAAGAATGTGTCGCAAAATATTTGATGTAATCATAGTTTTTACTGAATTTCAGGTATTCAGAGAAGTGAAAGTGAACGGTTTTGACGCGTCAAAGTACGAGGCCAAGCAAGTGTTCTACTCAAGCAAAGATGGCACTAAAGTTCCTATGTTTATCGTTTCCAAAAAGGTAAATCTTTCATACTACTTTCACGAGTATCTCAAGTGAGCCTGTCACTACTTCTCCATAATTTTTTTCTTTATAGTGGTAACTAGCCAAGAAAACTGGGAAATCGCAGCCAGAAATTAAGCATGGCGTCAGTATTGTTAAAAGGGCTGTGATCAATACATCTACGTAGAAAAACGTCCAACTAGGCTAATTGTGTAATCAGAATAATTTTTTTTGTAATAATACATCTAGCTCTAATTGATCAAACATTTGTCAATTGCCAGGCGAGAGTATTGTGCTTTTCATGAAAGAGCTCCCGCGGCAAACAGCGGAACTAAAATTCCACGCCAGTAAATAGTATTAATTTGCCATCGTTTTAGAGTGGTGTACGATGCCTATAAAGATGATAAAAGTGCTGCTCAAGAAATGATGCTGGTAGTTATTGATATGCGATGAAAGCGCCGCGTCTGGGGTTTTTTTTTTCATGAAAAGTATTTTAAAATTCATATTGGGCTCACCTGCTTTTCACATCTATCACTTTAATGCCTGCTACTTTGAACCTTTGAACCACTTTGACATTTGCTAATCCCTATTAATATTGTAAATTAGGCAGTGTCGTGTTTGGTGGTTTATTTTTCATACTTTCACGAAGCAACTGAGCAACGGATCAACATAATTTTTTGCACAGATATAGATGCAGGGCCGAAAAGCATCTTAGGATAATTACTATCCCAAAAAAGTTACGGTTTCTGAGGGATTGTAGGTACATGCAGATGAAACAGCAGGGCGCAGCAAGTTGACTACTTTGACATCTGCTACTTTGACCCCTTCACTTTGACATAGTCAAGTTGGGTATTTTTAACTAACAGAAAAAAGGAGGAAGTTCTTTATTTTGTGTCAAATTGTTTTAATACTACCTATTCGCCACGGTTAGTATCTATATACACATAATAAAAACGTAGAGCTAAAAAATATACATTAAGACAGATAAAAAAAAAACTGTAATTGGGAGATAACAAAAAAAAACACACAGGGTGTCTTAAAATAAGCAGTTGGACACGATAGGACAGTTTTTAGAATTTTTGTCTGTCATTTGTTTGTTTGTTCACGCACATCTCCTAAACCACTAGACTCTCGACGGATTTAAATGGTTTTTTTTTTCTCACAAATATGCTTAGCTATGACCAGATAGAAGTACAGGCTATGTTATTTTACGAAAGGGAGGAAAAAGGGTTGAAAGTTGATATAATAATCTAGGCGTACGAAGTCGCGGGCAACAGCACTAGTTTTATATAAATGTTTAATATAAATATTGGTCTTTCCAGGGGCTAGTAATGGACGGGTCGAACCCGGCGCTAGTGTACGGCTACGGAGGCTTCAACATCAACATACAGCCGAGCTTCAGCATCACGCGGCTGGTGTTCATGCAGCACCTCGGCGGGATCGTCGCCATACCCAATATTAGGGGCGGCGGGTGAGTCGAAACGTCAATTTGGGTTTCACCAACATAAACTTAACTGCGATCAGTTTATGTTGGTCAAACCCAAATTGACGTTTTGAACTCAATAAGCCACTTTATACCAGTTTAGCTTGCGTTGATCGCGTTCACTTTTGATGGTGAAATCGGCCCTTAATTTGTTAATATCTATGATGTAGCGAACTGTTTGCGAAAGGTTATTACCTATTAGCTTTAGAAAATCTGCTCTTCCATACATTTTGTCGAGTGTTAATTACTGTTTTCTATGGAACAGCTGTATTTTTTTCGTGATTTCAGGGTTGGCCCGATAGTAAAAGTTGTTCATAATGATGGGTACAATAACCTCCTTTCGCCATAGTACAGGTTTACGTATGTACCTCGCCTTTGATCTCGCCAAAAATTTAGTTAATATGAAATTTTTAATGAACATTCATTCATTTTTGACATGTTTATTAAGTAAATGGTAAAAGCCGAAATTGATTCGTTGCAATCATAATTATGAACAACTTTTACTATGGGACCAGCTCTGAAATCACGATGAGTTAAACGAACCCCTTTCGGCTTAGCATAACCTTTCCTTATAACCCTGTATCTTCAATAATGTTAAAATGCGCTAGCGAAATAGAGGACGTAAGAAACATATTCTTATGAAGATTAGTTATATACCTAATATTGTGATATCTCAGTGAATACGGTGAACGCTGGCACAACGCGGGCCGACTCCTCAACAAGCAGAACGTGTTCGACGACTTCCAAGCGGCGGCGGAGTATCTGGTGAAGGAGAAGTACACGAAGCCCTCGCTGATCACCATCCAGGGCGGCTCCAACGGCGGCCTGCTGGTGGCGGCCTGCATCAACCAGCGCCCGGACTTGTACGGCGCAGCTATTGCGGAAGTCGGGTGAGGAAGCCATTCTATTCACGATTAGGATGTTACTGGATTCCGAAGCGCTTTGATTCCACTTTTATTATGCGAACTACGAATAGTCTGTGGAATGCGCTGCCTGAATGGGTGTTCCCCGGTAGTTACAATCTGGGTGTCTTCAAATCACAAGTGATTCGGTTTCTTCTAAACAAGCGTGCTCTATTTTTAAAAAAACAGTCATCTAGCCTATTTAAACTTCATCAGTTTGAGAAAATAATGTACCTATATTGTTGTAGAGTTCTGGACATGCTCCGGTTCCAGAAGTTCACGATCGGTCACGCGTGGACGTCAGAATACGGCAGCTCAGACAACAAGACGCAGTTCGAATATCTACTCAAATACTCTCCGCTGCACAACATTCACGCACCCTCTGACGGTAAGATCACCATACCATGCGCGGGCCTCTACAGCTTACTGCTTTTGTTTGCCTTTTGTTTGTATATCAGTATGGTGCCGAAACATCCAGGAGGCTGGCATAAGATGCAACACAGCGAGCAATGGAGTGTGCTATGTTAAGCTTTGTTCTCTCAGGGCCGGCGCTCACAGACGGCGAGGCATGGCACGTTTCAGCCTTTGACTATTTATATGTCTAGACCCCGTCTAGGAATCGGTACAGCAGAGAAAAAAATAGCAGCCAACTGTTGGCTTATCTCACTGCTCAGCTTTGCTGCTCAGTTTCCCGATATACTTATACTCTGATCGATGCTGCTGTGTCAGTCCCGGTGTCACATGATCAACATCAAAATCGTGTTTGTTTTTTTTGTAATTATTAAATGACCCATCAAACCATGCAGAAACTATGAAGGGCGCACAAAACCGTCTGTTGTCTTATTTTTTTCTCATGACAATGGATACAGATGACAGTCATTTAGTCGTAATATTAAACAAGTTAACAATAAAATATTATAAATATGAGAATGTTAGGTAAATTCACTTTTTTCTCTCTATGTATGGAGCTCCTAAAAGTCTACGTGCTTTGATAAGTTTCGGTATGCATGTTTCGTAAGAATACTCGAAATGAAAAACAAGTGCAATTAGCTTATATTCCTCCAACCTCAGCGGCTGCTCATCAACATCTTGTACATATATTACCAAGTTCAAGTGTGGCTTGGTTATTTGCTAGACTGGGGTTGGAAGTTGGTCGACAATACATTAGAATCAGTTCATACTTTACGTGGTGTTTTTACCACCTGCGCGGGAAAAACTGCTAAACACAATTTTTTGCAACTGTAAAAAAGGATGTACCTAGTGCTAAATGTGGTTTCAAAAAAGTTGGACTGTTTTTTTCTCTAGCGTGTACAAATTGTCAAGGCCGGTCATGCTCCAATGTTGAATCACCAACAGTTGAGGATTCGTTTGATACCAACCAGGAGACATGCGATGTATCACTATTGAGGCAATTTACTTGCACCCAGGTGCGAATTATTGTACCTTCACTCCTATTTTTTGGTCTAATTTGACCGGACTATTGTCCATGCCTGGCTTGACATATTCTTCCGAGAGAGGTGTCGTTGAATTCCTCTTGAAAATACACAAGTTTAGGAAAATAATACTATGAGGCGACATGTTTTTTTTCCCACGTCGGCGCCAAAACTCCGGCCCTTACGAGTATGTGTTTGTGTTGTCAGAGCGCGACGAGTACCCCGCGACGCTGGTGCTGACGGCGGACCACGACGATCGCGTGGTGCCGCTCCACTCACTCAAGTACATCGCGGCGCTGCAGCACGAGGTGAAGCAGTCGCCGCAGCACCGGCCACTTCTCGCGCGTGTCGAAACCAAGGCGGGCCACGGTGGCGGCAAGCCTACCGCTAAAGTTGTAAGTCCACCTCTCTGCACTATCTTGTGAGCCGAAATGACACACATCCGCATCCCTGATCAAACGCATTTTATTGACAGTATTTTTTTCAAATTTTGAGATTTAAAATATACGGTTTATTTAATTACATTCTCGGGTCTAGCCCGGACATTTGGTAGGCATTGGTGGAGCCGAAGCCAACACCAAGAGGCCCTGTTGAATATAAAAAATACAATTATGGAATATGTATAAAAGTAATATGAAACTATTGTACAGTATATGATTAAATTATTATTATTATAGACATCGAAATACAATACCTATAGTCATAATCGTGCCAAAAAAATGTCCGAACCAAAACTCGGCGCACGCCGCACGCTACGCATTACGAGTAAATCATAACATTAGAATTGTTTAATTTATGTTAGTAACTTAACGAAATCCACT
The DNA here is from genome assembly GCA_949125355.1 of Agriopis leucophaearia. Classification (NCBI taxonomy): domain Eukaryota; kingdom Metazoa; phylum Arthropoda; class Insecta; order Lepidoptera; family Geometridae; genus Agriopis; species Agriopis leucophaearia. The sequence continues at coordinate 4,919,774 of OX421262.1, forward strand.
CTCAAACTTTCTTTTTTAGAGTTTTACAATAAACTACTTTTGTAAATTGGAGGTGATAAGTTAATGTGTTGGGATTTTCCAGAATTTGAAGCCATTCATTTCAATAAAAAATTAAAAATGCAAAATTGAAATTTTTATGAAGTCGGATTTTTATATTGATAATTATTGCATTACTTTTTGTATATTGTGTTGGTACAGAACCCCCAGCGCGCGAGCCCGACTCGCACTTGACCTGTTTTTATTGAATCTGTTGATAATAACAAATGTGTGTTGTTGGTTTTCAGATCGAGGAGCACACCGACATCTTGTGCTTCATGACGCAGTCGCTCGGTCTCGAGTTCGTCAAATAACCCACCTGCCACTGTACCTAGTATATTATAAATTAATTACAATAGAATCGCAAGTATTAGATATGTACATATACCAACCACGGTGTGGCGATCGTTGCCTCGGAGTATAACTGAACACTGGTGATATTATTATTTTATTTAAATAAAATATTATTGTTTTTATTTTTAACCTTTGTTTTATTTTATTCTTCGTTTTTAATTTTCCTTCATAGTTTCTTATCACACTAAGGTCATAAATGCGAAGATATGTTTGTAAGAATGCACTGTGCAATTGTGTATGTTTACGCAATCAACTCCGTAAGGGATGATAAAGCTTGGAAAATTTTGTGATTTCACCCGCGCGTCTCGCTCCCCAGCGGATAGCAAACTATATTCCCCTTCGGTGAGTATTTATTTCAGTTATGTGACTGAAGTAGTTTCCAAAAAATCTAGCAAAAGGTACAATTTTAAAAACATTAAGGTATTGAGTAAATATCTTGCTATTGTTTCTGTCTTCTATGCGGATAGAAAATTAATTGAAAAATCACTTCAATTATAACGTTGATTTACTTAGAACATCCAGGCAAATTTGCATGAAATGTCGGTTGCCCACTCTGAAATGAAGTTTGGTATGGTAGGTTATATTATTCCCTGGATTTATCTGTACGTAATAAATAACACATGGTATTTATAAAGAGTTTTTTACCCCAGCAATTTAATCATATTTTTTTCCCATTGAATGAATCTTTTTTTATTTGAAAACTGGTGCTTCCCGTGTGGTCCCATTTCAATTTGGTCCAGTTCCGAAATTTTAATGAAGTCGGTTTTTTATATTGATTATTGGCAGTCTTTTTTTCGCTACTAGCTCGACTTTAAGGCAAATCTAAACTATATATGATCAAAGAGTACAATGAACTCTTTCGGCTTAGTACACCCTTCCCGCGTAACCCATTATTGGAAACAGGGCCAGCCACCACTCAGCCCGATCTCCGATCTTTTCGCTTTCAGCCACTGCAAGCTGCTTCTACGTACTCCACCGAGTCACAGGGCATACTATTATAAAGGATGTCTCAGTAAGAGTGCACTTTTTGAATTTGGAATCATTTTTTTTCTGTGTAAGTGGCAACTCTGAAATTTGACAGCTGTCACCTATGTTTATTCCGATTATTAAAAATTTCAGCAGGACGGCGCCACCTACCACAATGCGCATGAAGCAGTCGACTTATTGCAGAAACTATTTTTAGAACACATTATATCACGAAATTCTGATGTTAACTGGCCACCAAGATCGTGCGATCTTTTTCTTTGGGGTATTGTGAAATCTCGGGAAACAATTCCTGAGTTCAAATCAGAGGTCCAACGCGCCATACAGCAGTCTGTGAGATACAGCCACATCTCTGTGTAAAAGTCATGAAAAATTTCAAGAAAAGAGTAATGGCCTGTCATCAGAGCCGGGAGGGCCATTTGCTGGATATTTTATTCCATACTTAATCGGAACATGTCTTTACAATCCAATAATAATATCACAACTCTCTCATAATATATGTGTTTTTATTTTAAAATAGAAAAGTGCACTCTTACTGAGACACCTTTACTACGTATGCCGATTCATAGATTATATCTGTACGTACATCGTTTAAAAATAAAACAGAGCATTGTGTATTTTCATAACTTTTATTGTTGTATATCCTTAAAGTAAGATGCTAAAAGCACAAGTTCAGTTGGGACTTGCTCCACCCCACGTAATAATTATAAAATATTAGTTACTTAGAACAAAATAAATAAAACGCTTCTTAATGCCCTCGTGGCGATTTTTCTTTATCCAATAATAACAATAAAATTCTTTATGCTCAGTCACTTGTGCAACTTTTAACATGAAGAAATTCGTATTGATGGCCTCGATTTAAAGTCGTTTTAACATAGTATAAATAAGTTACGGTATAAGAAAATTTCATGTCACTATAATTACAATTTGATTCATCATAAGTGTCCAAAAAGAAAATAATGTTTGGTAGGTCTTTTTTAAACACCTTTTTTTGGCTTAGTTTAATTTACACATGTGTATGGGTAAAATATGTTATTGAATGTGTAATTTTAAAATATAATATTTAACAATTATTTTAAGAGTCATGAACAGATTGATTCCCTTTTGGACACTTTTGATTAAACAGAGTATAATATTCACCAGAACGCAGAAAGACTGTCGCAATAGCTGAATATGGTTGACCGGTAGAAACTTTGACAGGTGACGCTAGCATCGTTTTTTTTTAAAGATAATTTTGGCGTCCTACGTGTTGTGCGTTTGACAGTGTCAATTATTGAAATATTTTCAAGTTTTAACAATATTAGAATATCTTCAAACAAGTCAGAGTCGAGCAAAGTTGGTCGGTCAAGTGAAGTCAAAGTGTCCTAATAAAGTGGTGGAGTGGTGGTGTAACTGTTAATAGACGCTTTTTTATGGATTTTTGGAAACATCACAAAAAGTCATGATGCACCTCGTAATATCACTTGCCTAATAATGGTGTATTATTGTTTACTTAATAAACAATAATACACTATTATTACTCATTAACATTAACACTAGAAAATACTCAAGTTAAGGAAAAAAATACAATGAAGCGACATGTGTTTTTAGGTTGGCGCCAAAACTCCCATCGTATTCTTAAGGTTGTTTTGGAAAATGGCATGTGTCAGACTAATGTCACAATGACAGATTAACCCTAACAAAACTACAACCTATGCCATTTTGACAGATGCCAACCCCATTGTTATACATATCCACATTTTCTGTCAGAAAACTATTTTGTAAAAAAATTGCTGTTGTAACAGTGCAACAACCTTCTTCCCAGTAGAGACATTATACAAAGCGAACACTGTCCATCACCATATTGGTGGAATAAAGGATATAAATGTCTCACCAATGACACCCAGTCACCTTGACAACACAAGAGATGGAATTGGTGTTGTAACCTTGAGCTGACCAATCGGCGCTCAGTATGCGAATGATTCTGATTTAATATTTACATGATGAGAAGTTTTTGCCACAGTCTTTAACGCTCTGGATCAATATAACCTGTGGTACATTCTAAGCTTATCGTCATAGTCGGACCCAATACAATGAAATGTACAATTAACAAGGTACAGACCGTACGAGCGAGCGGCGCCGGCTCGTGTATGCAAACGAGAACGCGACTCCGCGCCCGGCCGGTTGCATCTTGCATTATAAGGTCCAGAATATGACGCACTGCTATCACATACTCACATTCAATGTCTTTTTAAATATAAAATTATTGTATCTACTTTATAAAAATGAGTTTCAGTCATTTTGCAAAATAATATTTCAAAACACTGAAAACAAAATTTTGGTTTTAATATTTTTTATTATGACCACAAATAATTATCAATTAAAAAAAACCGACTTCATCAGAAATGGACCAAATTGAAATGGGACCAAATGGGAAGCACTAGCTTTCAAATAATAAAAAAAAAACATCGAAATCGGTTCACCCAGTAAAAAGTTCTCAGGTAACAAACGAAAAAATAACATTCGAATTGATAACCTCCTCCCTTTTGGAAGTCGGTTAAAAATAGGATATAGTTTTTTTCAATTTCATCATAACCATCAGCCAGAAGGCGTCTTCTGCTGAACAATAGGCTTCCCTATAGGCTAACCTCCATACTGAACGACATCCTGCCATCTGCATTCACTGTATGCCCGCGACTCTCACAATGTCGTCGGTCCATCCAGTGGGTGGCCTTTTCCCATTTATTCTGGTAATTAAAAAAATAATAAAACAAAATTTGTTCAAAACATTTCGAAATATTAACCTTTTAACCTAGCAAAACGACCGAAGCACATTTTTAAAAGTAGACATGCGTTTTATATTTTTTAAACATCAAATGCGCGGGATCGCTGTACCCGTTATTCTGGCCCTTAACCCGGCGCTACACATTGGCCACAAACATTTACCTAGTAAAAGTCTATGATATTTTCCATATTTGCCCCAAAATCCTTCTAACAAAGATGACAACACGTTAATGAAGGGTCCATAAAAAACTAGCTTTTTGACAGTTATGACTGCAACGTACAAAATTAGAACTATCGATGTGGTTTGGAATGGCGGAAACAAAAAAAATATATATTTTAGAAATGGAATTAGGGTCCTAAAAAACCGCCCTCGAACCATTACAAAATTCGACGGCCATTTGTTGAAAATAAAACAAAATTAAACTCGGAATACGAGGTTGGAACATTTTGTCTCCACGTGGATCTCGTCAAGATGAAGTGGCTTGGTGGACCATCCATAATTTTCATGTGGTTTCGATATTCTTTTACATAATATCGATAGTTTGGAACATCACTATTCCATTAATCGGGCAATTAAATACGAAATTCTGAATTCAAACTTTCCAATCTCAGCTATTCCAACTTTCATGGGCACCGAACAACGAAGTATATAGTTATTATTTCGCTGGCACAGAAACGGAAAGTACAAGAAAAAAATGCACGGAACCATCTTGAGGCAAACGTGGCCAGTGTAGCGCCAGACTTATTTCTAGAAAAAACACGAAGTGTCAATAGTAACTCTAATCCCTCTCATGCATAAACGCTCGATAAGCTAATCTGTTATCCGTGTTGTTGTTATGTAAATTAATTTTTCGGCGACTTGGTTACCAAATATTGTTTTTTTCTACTTGCATAAAAACCTAATCAGGTTTTATTACATATATATATGTAAAACTTCCGTAAAAAATTATCTAACTGATGGTGAAAACCGCATCAAAATCCGTTGCGTGGTTTAGGAGGAGTTAGCAGATATACAGACAGACGCGGAAAGTGACTACATTTTATACTATGTAGAGAAGAGATACAGATCGAAATGAGGACCTGTCCCTTTATAAAGTCAGTTAAAAAACTGTTTCACTTTCACGCGTGACACTTATCGTCACATACATCGGTTGTCAAGCGTTTTTGCATATGAGGGTATATCTATAGTAACACATTAGAACATATGCAATGCATTAAATATAGATTACACAGACCAATAACAATAAGAATCAACCATCAACCTTAGCCTAAGTCCATAGACACACATAAGTAGTTCCACTTCTAGCTTAGAGGTCACCGTACACTACACCGGACCATATTATGCACCAGACACGAATAAACACGACCGGCCAACTAGAACTCAACAACGCTATAAAATCTTGAATTCGATATTATGATACGCTACCACACAGTCTAATGGATGATGGTGATTGCTGATATGATACCACAAAAATGCCATGTTGTATTTTTTTATTGTATTTGTTCGCAATATAATTAAGTAATGCCAAAGACGTAAGCTAGATGACGCTATAGGTCAACGATGGACTTGCGCCACGCTGGCCCTACGGGCACGCCTGTATGTTTTACATTGTTGGTTTACAAAATTCTAAGCCACAAAAACAACAAGTATGTTAATCTCTTTGTCCGGTAATTTCACTGAAATCCTTGTCCTTCAATCGGAAACATTAATGTTTGCACAATACTGCTTGACAATTGAATAACTGGCAAACAATATATTTTTACATAGCACGTTTTATTTGCATGTGCCGATACGGTTACGGTCATGGCCGGTGTAATGCGCAGAGACCCTAAGTCGATAGATATAAAGCTAGGGTTCCACTTCCAGCTTAACACGTCCAGAATTACACATTTCATAGCTCAGGGTCGGAAACTTACACCTACTTAACAAAACGGTTAGTAAAAATCGAGGCCACGTTTGTTTTAATCGCCGTAACCCCCGCTAGCTTTGATTCCTTAATTTAATCAGTTTATTATCAATATTTTTTGCGTGAATGCAGCTGTCTCCTATAAGATTCGAAAATCTACACAAAAGAATATTGTTCTAATGTAAAATCATCCTATGTACATTCGTATCTATTTATGACCCTACGCAACGCCAACCAAGGTGGAGGCAGCGTTGCTGCGTACAAGCTTATGGAAAAATCAACTTTTTTCAATTGATACTAGGTTCCAAATAGTACATCATTTACAAGAGCTTTTAGACTTTTCGATTTGACGGGAAACCGGGAAGGGTTGGCTTTTCCACGGCCGTTCGTACGCCTGCAACGCCGCCTCGGCAATCCAATAGGCGTTGGCGTAACAGTCAAACTCGCCAATTATGTCAATAAATGTCAACATCAAAAACAGCAAGATTTACACGTAATACGACCAATGTTTTGAATGATCATCGGGACTTATCCGCATCATTTTATTTAAGAATAAATAGGTACATTTCGCTCGACGTTTCGACCATGTTACAAAGACCGTGATCACGAGCCGATTGTATAAATTAAACATGAAAACATGAACATTCAAAACATGTCAAAAGTTTAAATATTACTATGTATTTAGACTCGTTGATATCACAAATCGAGGGGTGCGGCGATTAGTACAACAAGCTAAACTAATGCAACATCATGGCCGCATGATGTTAAGCATCCGACGGGACGTCCGACCACCTGGAGCTTCCTACTGACAGCGCACTTCTAAAACACTTACCGCATAATTGAAACAAGAACAAGCCTAAGTCGAGTAGTACACCGGTGGTCGCGACGACTCGCGATCGGTTTTGGTTGGCTCCACAGCCTCCGTTTCGAAATACATTCGTTTCTATATAATTTCTCCATTATATCGCTTCAACTACAGTATAAACTCTATATAGCGACACTAGATTTGACGACAAACACTCTAAAACTTCGTAATTTGACTTTGGTTGGTTCACCTTGTTGTCCATACAATGACACACCCTATGTATCACACCCACTCTAAATAACGACAACAATACTTCAATTATTAAGCAATAAACAGTTCATTCTAACACCTTGTATTTAAAAAAAAATACTGGAGCAGCAAAAAACGTCACACGAAGATAACAGACCATACGCAATAAGAGTTGTTATCAATACTAATGTTTGTTGTTACTAAATTTTATACTTTACTGGTAAATACATATTATAATAGTAAAATAACATTGGGTTTTCTCCTCTCCATTTAACGACAACTCCCAATAACGGCATAAAATGCGCAGTTCATTGATTAACGCTATATAGGGTTTACACTGTATATACTTATTCAATTAGCAACTCAATACCCTAAATAGATATAAAACGAAATAATCATGATATATTTAGATTTTTTTTAAATCTTATGTTAATTTCATAGTCATAAAAAAAAAACATAAAATACATTGGAAACAGTGTAATAACATACTGACATTTTTAGTAATAATTTTATAAAAGAATTTGTTATTGGCAGTGTAGTCGTAAAACTGATAAATGGGCGTTGAAGTATTCAATTATCCAGTGATAAAAATAACTAAATCTTTTGGTAGCATCATGATGACTAACCAATAAAAAATAAATATTTAATTATTCTAAAAACATAAAAAAAGAAAGAAAAACAGAAGCTAGGAGACTCGAGATCAAATAAAATGTTTTTGTGAATAAGTCATAGCTGGAAATAACATTACACAATATATCATACATGTGGTACAATTGTCCCGAACAACATATTTCGCGCTTTGAGATATTCACTTGATATTGCAACCGAATTGAACAAGATAGATATAATAATATTACTAGACGACGGGCGGTAGGGCGCCGATCACTCTGTGATGCCGTTGCTGATGATATTCGGTTTGGCCCCCGACCCTTGCATCCTGGACAAAATGGTTTCCCATTAGCATTATCGAGGATTACGTTGCACTACATATCCTATTGTATAAACGCTTCGAAAAATTAACATAGAAGTCACAACGCGTCGAATATTATAGTCAATAAACGTCCGCAGTTTCATATATAAACATAGCTGTATACAATTTATATAGAAACAAAACTATTTTACCAAAACCAACCGTATATTTATACATTTACGGCTCAGTTCTCTAATGTCTGTTCGATTTGCACTACATCGTCAAAACTCGTGAACTCTGAATCACAAGTTGGGAACTTCTCTCGCGAGAGAAGACAATTTTCTCTTTCTCTCCCGTTGGTCAGAAGGTGGTTCGTCAGCCAAGTTGACGTCAAGGTTCTCTAAGACTTAGTGCGGTTAGACCATTGGTAACACATGACTACTGGTCTCCCATTCGTAAGTGCTTTATATTATTTCGGTAATTTTCAGCCAGCAGCTGGCTAACGCTGGAGTTCTAGGACCTAGGCTAGGATGTTGTTTCGAGAGAGACAATAACTGAGATATTTTGAATCTTGATTTGTGTGGTCAGTGGCGTAGCTAGGAAAAAAATGCAAAAAAATGGGGTCCTACCTAAACTGGGTTAGGATTTATTAAGTAACAATATAAATAATTTAAAGATACAAAGTTACTTTACCATCAGCTCTTTATTGTGCTCAAAGCTACTTAATATATGTATGTGTAAAAAGAGCAAAAATTATGCAAGTTCAGTTTGAGGTTTGCTGATCAGGGCCCCAGGGGCCCCCTGTGCTTGGGGGCCCCGGGGCACGGCACCGCCTAGCCCTCCGATAGCTACGCCACTGTGTGTGTGTGTGGTAGTGGGTCTGTTGACACTAGACATTAGTGTCAGGTACTCACGTGTCGAGGCCCATGAGCGCGAGCGTGCGGAGTGCTGCGCGTGAGCACTGCTCGTGCGAATGCGCGGTGGAGGGTCCGCCGCCGTGGCACATCACGGGGGGCTCCGTCGACAGCGACACGAGCGATAAATACTCGCCGTGGTTGCGCTACAACAACAACAAAATATTTAAAAATCTAAGTTGGTATTGAATTGGATACGTTTTTATTTTACGTATTGAATATTCGTCCTTGATCGTCTAAATGTCAGAAATGGACCAAATTGAAATGGGACCACACGGGAAGCACCAGCGTTCAAATAAAAAAAAAGAATCATCAAAATCAATTCACCCAGTCGAAAGTTCTGAGGTAACAAACATTAAAAAATATATAAAAATAATTGAGAATCTCCTTTTTGGAAGTCAGTTAAAAACTAAAATCTGACTGCAACATGTAGCTGGAAATAAAGATAAACCTAAAACACCTTTTACTCGAAAATCAAGCCGTTTTTGGCTTACAGGGGGCTACAATAAAGACGAATCCATTCCTAAAAAATCTTACATTGACCTATGTCTCTCTCTCTCTCTCGGCGAATGAGAGAGCAAGACAAAAACAATGTAAGGTTATTATAAGAATGTTTTTGAGATTGTAGTAGTCCTCACAGGTCACATTTCATTCAGGACACACCAACATACATACTCTCAGATGTACATACCCTAACAATGTTACTGTCCTTCTAGGGCAGTGTTTTTCAAACTGTGGGTCGCGACCCGCTGGGGGTTCGCCATGCCTCTATAAGGACGCGAAGCATAATTAAAAGATAAAAAAAAAACAAGAAAAAATAATTAATGACTAATTATAAAAATTAAATGGACCCAGGTATGTCCTAAAACTGCGACCAGAACCACCGGAGGATGGGCAGCAGCGTCCTAATAGTACACGGTGAACGTACTGCGATCCCCAAGCCGCCTGCCAAGCGTGGGGATTATGGTAACACCCCTCTCTATGAGGGAGGCCTTATCCAACAGTGGACGTTAATTGGCTGATGATGTATGTATATGTATAAAAATAAAAAAAGGCTGTACGTATTTGATATCTACACTAATATTATAAAGAGGAAAGATTTGTACCTATTTTTGTATGTTTGTATGTTTGTAATGAATAGGCTCCGAAACTACTGAACCGATTTGAAAAATTCTTTCACTGTTGGGAAGCTACACTATCCCCGGGTGACATAGGCTATATTATATTTTGTAGCGAGGCCAAAGGCCGAGCTTACACTCGTGCGAAGCCGGGGCGGACGGCTAGTTTGTGATATAATAAAATACAGATTATAAACTGTGGAAGGTAGGATTTTTTTCATACTGAGGGGGTTGCGTCGTGAAAAAGTTTGAAAAACATTGTTCTAGGGCATGTGGGTACATGCAGGTGGGATCAGATTTCTATTGTTTCTTACCTTGGGGAAGTCTGAGAACTGCACGGTGAACCCGAGGAGCTGCGAGAGGTACATGAGCTGGTCCTTCGCCCCCGGCGTGTTGCCGCCCGTCGCGCTCGTTTCGCTCACACCTGCATATAACATACCACATTTACGGATCAGTTGAATCGGTTTCTTCTAGGCAAACATTCTTCATCGTATACAAAAAAACACGAGTTAGCGGTGAAAGACAAGCCTGTAGCAACATTTTTTTATATATAAAATCTTGAAAGTCCATTTTATATATATATATATATCTGGGACATTATTGCACACATGGTCATCTGACCCTAAACTAAGCAAAGCTTGTAATATGGCTGCCAGAGACTGTATTATCCTGTATTATTATTAGACTATATTATCCTAAAGTTAAATGATTATTTACGGGATATTTACCGTGATAAGGTTGTGGAAGGAGCTCCCGATATTTCGGCGCAGTTACATGCACCATGTTCACTTCCCGTGATTTACCACGGTAAATATCCCGTAAATAATCATTTAACTTTAGTGAACAACCGTGATAGTTTAAAACAGTTATATTATCCTACTTCTAATTGTCATATCAATTTGAATCTTTGCAAGGGGCCATTCAAGTATTAGATTGATAGATAGAAACTCTTTATGGTGTACACCAGTAATAAAAATTACAAACAAATAAAAAAACACAATCTAGTGCCACAAGTGGCGGCCTTATCCTTAAAAGCGATCTCTTCCAGGCAACCATTTATCTTATTTCCATATCACATAAGCACCAAAGGGGAGGGTCTGGGTGGTGATTACGTTAGCAATATTTATTTATAGACTGCCCAGGTGGTTCAGTTGGTAGTGAACCTACCTTCTGCGCTTGGGAGCGTGAGTTCGATTCCCACCCAGGCCAAACATTCATTTGATGAACATTTGTGTTTGTTCTATGTCTGGGCATAGAACAAACACAAATGTTTGCCCTATGTTAATATATATTTAAAAATATATGTGTACGTATATTAGTCTCTGGCAGCCATATTACAAGCTTTGCTTAGTTTGGGGTTAGATGACCGTGTGTGCAAAAATTTCCCAGCTGTCCCAGATATTTACATATACTTTTTCTGTAAAAAAATACTAAAATTTTGCTTAATTAATACTTAAATGGCCCCTTATTAGTACGAATAATAATACCATTAGGCTGATGAGGCTGTCCGCTCCGTTGGTGGTAGTCCATCAGTAAGACGCCGGGCACGGGTTGCCGCACCTCACTGTTGCTGCCGGCTGCGCTCGCGTTGCTTTCACTCTCCTGGAATATAACAATTGGATCACATTAAAAACCGACTTCAAGCATATATGAAAAACATAATAAGTGCCTATAAAATTTTAGGGTCGCCCTCGATTTCCCTGGGATCCTATCATCAGATCCGTTTTTTTTTTTAAATGAATAGGCTTGCGTTTGACCGCCAACTCGCCTGATGTTAAGCGATGATGCGGTCTACGAGTGAGCACGCTTGTTAACAATGGGACCAAATTGGAAGTAAGCCCTACCAAAAAAAAACTTTTTTTAAACCGGACTACAGTTGGCAGAGAAATTGGTGATTTACATAAAAATAATAATAGGTCGGGGAAAAAGTCTTTTCGTATTTTGTATGTATAAAGTTGTAGTAAAAATCTCATCGGTTGTATTGTTTGTATCTGGCTGGTTTTGATACCATTAAAAATATGACATTTTAAAAAAGGAATACAAAAAGTAAAAAGCAATTTCCCGCCATTTTTCAATTGTTTTTTTGTTCGATAAAATGAGTGAATCTAACGAAGATATTCGTTATATTGTGAAATTTTATTACAAAAAACTGAAAAATGCGACACAAGCCGCGAATAAAATTTGTGACGTTTATGGACCTAATGCAGTGTTATCAAGAGTAGCACAATGTTGGTTCAAGCGTTTTCAGTCCGGGAATTTTGATGTCAAAGATGCAGCTCGCTCTGGTCGCCCTGTTACGGATAAAGTCGATGCCATTTCTGAAAAAGTGGACCAAGATCGGCATATTAGTAGTTACGACGTAGCTGAAGACCTGGGGATTGACCACAAAACAGTTTTGACCCATTTGAAAAAAACTGGGTATACAAAAAAACTCGATATTTGGGTGCCACACAAGCTCACTGAAAGAAACCAAATGAATCGTGTACTCATTTGCGATTCTCTATTGAAACGTAACGAAACCGAACCGTTTTTGAAAAGATTGATCACTGGTGATGAAAAATGGATCACCTACGACAAGAATGTGCGCAAACGATCATGGTCAAAGCGCAGTGAAGCACCACAGACTGTAGCGAAACCCGGATTAACACGTAATAAGGTGATGCTGTGTGTATGGTGGGATTGGAAGGGCATCGTTCATTATGAGCTTTTACCGCCGGGCAAAACCATCGATTCTGATCTCTACTGCCAACAACTGATGAGACTCAAACAAGAAATTGAGAAAAAACGGCCGGAATTGATCAACAGAAAGAGTGTGGTCTTTCATCATGATAACGCCAGACCGCACACATCTTTGGCCACTCAGCAAAAATTTAGAGAGCTTGGTTGGGAAGTGTTAATGCATCAACCACATAGCCCTGACTTTGCACCCTCAGATTTCCACCTGTTTCGATCTCTTCAGAATTCTTTGGGTAGTGTTAGATTAACATCAAGAGAGGACTGTCAAAACTACTTGTTGCATTTTTTTGATCAGAAGTCCCAAAATTTCTACAGCAACGGGATCATGTCACTACCTACAAAATGGCAACAAGTTATCGAACAACATGGCACATATATATTATAATTAAATGTAATTAAACTTGAAAAAAATATGTCTTGAATTTGTTTATAAAATACGAAGAAACTTTTTCCCCGACCTATATATATAAAGTGGAAAATAGAACCGTCCTCTTTTTTGGATGTCGGTTATAAACAAAAAACTAGAAGATCGCATTTCAATAATTTACAAAAAAAAAAATTTTGTTCGGTTAGTAGATGTACACTTTGGGAATATTCGAAACACGATTGAACCCAGATATGTAAAAATAGGACCCTAAACACCCACGTATCCTACCCACCTAGGGTAGAATAGGATAGATGGGTACTGTTGGGTACCCACCTAGCACGGCTACCCTACCTATTTGTTCGATAAAGTACGAAATTGAGAATTATTAATCCTTAAAATTGCAAACGGTACACTCAACAGTTCAACGTACAATGATCATACCTTTCGTTTAGTGTCAGTGTTGTTATTGCTAGTCTTGATGTCGGTGCCGTTAGTGGGGCTCGGGTCCGGGCTCGGAGCTCCCGTACTGGGCGCAGGCTCCCCGCCTGATGCGATCAGCTCCATCGCTAGCAGCACGTCTGTAAGGAGTTGGAAATTACTTGCTCAGATAAACTTTGTCAATGACATTTTCTATCGGACAGCTGATTGTGTCATATGATGCATGTGTGATTCAATGGACCGGTTTCATATCTTCACGAAATTTTAAATTGCTACACATTGCGTCTGCACAATTTCAGTCAAAACATGATTAGCTAGAAAAGTGGGTACTTAGCCGAAAGGAGGTCATTGTACTATAAACAAGTTTTACTAAGGGTTTTCTTACCCTGAGTAACGAAAAATATATCAGCTTTTCCATACGTTTTGTTTTTATGGAACAGCTGATATATTTTTTGCGAATTCAGAGTTGTTCCCATAGTAAAAGTTTTTCACAATGATGGGTACTATGGACCCCTATCGGCTTAGTGCACCCTTTCCGCATAACCCAGTAAAAGTTAATTATTAGTCCATTGTTTGTTTGTGTTTACTGACTATGCGCGGCGCGTCGCTTGGCCGTCTTCTTGTTGGGCCCAAGTCCGGTGGCGGCGTGCGGCGGCGCCACGCACTGCACTAGGAACTCGCGCCTGCGCGCCGCGCCCCGCTCCTCCACCACGCGGTACTGCGGGGAGCGCGCGCGCACCGCGTGACGCGCCACCGCCAGCCGAGAGATGGGGTTGTCCCCGCCGCCCCCCGGTGGCGTCCCGCCGCATCCTTCTCCGGACTCCTGACAACACGCACAGAGTAATTTTTAGCAAAATATGATTAGTGTAATACAATATCTAGCTTTGATTATATACAGCAGCTTCTTGCTGCTGAATTGAGTACTTATGTTGATGGATTTCATTTTGCCTTTGTATTGAGTACATAATGTTAATAGGTTTCTTCTTTCAGTTGTATTAACTAGTAACTTTGGTGGGTTTCTTTTTATTTAAGTATTAAGTACTTACGTTGATGGGTTTCTTCTAGCAGTTAAATTGAGTGCTTACTTTGATCAAGTTCCTGGGTTTCTTCTTAGTAGGTTGTTGTCGTCGCTTGTCTTGCGGCAAGCGCGGGCGCAGAAGAGCGGGCGGCCAGCGGTGTCGCATCTCTTCTAGCATCTTCTCAGCGGCACGACGCTTTGAAACTTTCTTGCCGTTGCCTTCGCCTTCGGTCTCCATGTCGCCCACCGTGCATATTGTTATGAACACCTAATGATTACAAAATTGATTTAATTGCGACAAACGCAAATTTTTATCACAAATGGTGTGACATATTTGAAACTGGTTTTGGATTATAATTGCTTGCGCATAAAAATATATATATAAATAAAGCACAATAAAAAGCTTCCATTAAATTTATTATGTTTTCAAATCGATATTGGGTACACTGTCCTCGTTTGATTTGTAAACACAGGAAGGTAAACAAAAAAAAATACTTTCTTTTCCTTTAAAATACCTACCAACCTTGAACCCACTTCTACCACAGATATTTTCTTATTTGGTGTGGTAAGTTTATTTTGTATTTTCTTTCATGAGAGTTAATAGCCCTGTAGGTTTTTTAGTAGAACTAAACTCACCCTCATGTGTGGAGGGCCTCGTTCCGACTTGACAGTGAACTGCACGGTGAGGTTCCGTTTGAGAGCCAGCTCATGAACTAGCGACACGGGAGACTTCACATCTGATGTTAGCGGATCTCCATTCTCTTCTGGAATGCATATATTTTAACTGCTTTAAGAATTTTTTGCCATAAATGAATAACAGAATAGTACATTGTACAGCACAGCCTTGAGCTACGGTAATTCGAATCTCCATTAATACAAACACCTCTTTAATCCGAATGGCCAATTATCTACACTATATAAATATTATAAAGAGATGAATTTTTGTATGTTTGTAACGAATAAACTCAAAAACGAATGGACCGATTTAAAATTCTTTTACCATTAGAATGCTAAATTACAAAAAAAAACACGAATTAGAATGCTTCAAATCACGAGTGAATCGGCTGCTTCTAGGCAAGCATGCTTCATCGTAGACCGCATCATCTCTTAACATCAGGAGAGCTGGCGGTTAAACGCAAGCCTATCTTCATTTCTAAAATCATGTTTAAGATCCTTCATAAAAAAAACTCCTATAATTCGAGCGCTTCGTGAATCCAAACGAGGGGAAATTTTTTGGTGTTTGGATTAGAGCGCTATTTTGAATCCAGGATGAAAGAAGGATGCTAGAGTAGAATTAATTCAATATACGTCACCCGAGATAAAATATTATTTTGCAGCTGAATAATAAAGCTGTTCCAAGTTTCTTTCACATGGGGATATGAGAAAGAGAAGTAATCGTGTTTTTCTTATAATACAGCATGTGCTTGCCAAACTATGCCAGTGTCCCAGAGGCTCGCTCAGATATTTCAGAGCTGGGTTGGCTCTGGTAGATGCTGGTAGAGAAAAGTGCATAATTCAAGCGGTATGTCAGCGCAGGACTCATTGCCCCTATCCCGCATAAGAAGCCCGGGCGCACCGCCTATTGACCACCAGAAACCTTTTTCATACAAAGTGATGTGTTCAAAAGTTGAAAAATTTACATACCGATATGTTCCGCCATTTTTTTTTACATTTGTTTGTTATTCCTGCAATTTTTCACGGAGCACATACCATTGTTACGGCTTGTGCAACTGTCGCGTGACTGTGTCCCCGTATTGAGTCGGGACAAGGTGAGTATTGCCGCGATTAACGCGTCATTGTGTATCTTTTGATCGAAGTTAGCCTCGCAGTTTGCAGAATCCTGCGCTACCGCCCATAGCCAAGCACACTAGCTACAGCGCATGTTACCTGCGTCAGGCGGCGGCGTCGGATCAGCATCGGGCGGTCGCTCAGTCTGCCTCAGATCATGCAGCGCTCGCGCAGCTGCATCATGTCTCGCAGCCTGCGGAGTCCCGCCCTCTCCGAGCCAGGCTCGCCCGCCCACGGCGACCCGCACGCGGTACACCAGCGCGCCGCAACCCGGCAGCCGCGCGGGCGGGAACGGCGGCCAGCGCGCGCGCACTGGCCGCGCGCCTACCGGCACCGGCGGCACTGATGTGTACACCGCTGGTTGGCACAGCTTCATGGCCAACGCGTTCAGCTCTACTGTCGGCATCACTGGGAACAATGCTGCTGCTTTACTTAATATAATACTGTGTTGGACCGACCATGGCACGGATGGAAACACTGATCCGGGGGGCTACAACAAACTCAAAACCATTCTTATTATAATCTTACATGGAGCATTGTCTAGCTCTCTCAGCTAATGAAAAAGCAAGAGAAATTTCAATGTAAGTTTTTCATAAGAATGTTTTTGAGGTTGTGGTAGCCCACCAGGACAAGCTATGTAGAGCTGGGCTGTGTCAAAATGTGTAATTTTTTTAATACACATTTCGTAACAAGAATGTGTGTATGCTTTTTTTTACATCCCATAGGAAAAAAAATATGTTTACTCGGCTCAGCTCCACCCAGCTTTGAAAGGATACACATCAAGGATTATACATCTTATTTAATACTGACCATGCGGACAAAAAGTTTTTTGTAAATGCAAGTAAGGGGCCGAATTAAGGGGTTGTATATGGAGGTTGAAAGTATACATAGTCACAGCAATAGCTGTACAATACAAATTCTATGGAAGCATTCATTTTAACAGGATTTAGTGGAAAATATCAGTCGTGAATAAGAAAGAAAACTAATGTCAATTTTGAAGTAATGACGAGGGCTCAAACTGAAGCTCTAATAGGCCTTAATATATTAAATATTCAATGGATGCATTAATTTAAACAATTTTGCAGTAGAAAGTTGTCTGGCTAATACATGACATTAAAAATCGGGAGAACATGATCGTTTTTCGGTAGATTGGGAGACGTGATAGGAAATTAAGAGATGTCCCGTAAAAACGGGAGGTACGGTTCAGTTTTTCTTGAGTTCTTACCGGAGTGTCTGTGATGGTGGTGAGGTGGGTCGTGGTGCACGGGCGCGCGCGGTGGGGGAGCGGGGCAGCGGGTCGCAGTCAGTGCCGCGCTCGCCGCCGCGTGCTGCGCGCGTTTTATCGATGACCCCTGCAATCGATATCGATATTATCGATGGTCAAAATAATCCTGTTAATCCGGGAAAAAAATCCAGTGGTCTCGTCACGGGAGAACTAAGTGTGAGGATTACTGGAAATACATCATATTGTCGATATCCTAACAGATTTTCGACGTCAAATATAGATAGTTCGGCAAGACTAATTCTAATTAAAGAGAGGTGATAAAAACTGCACTGACATCCCGCTTGGGGTGTATTGTGCATTTGCCCCTGACAGCCTACACAAACCAGCAGAGCTCCTTAAGATAACCGAGCACGGCTTTGGGTCGCTGTCTAAACTGTTCTACCCCTATTTGGCCAGGTGTTGTGGTATTGGACACTTGTTGTATTATATTGTTGTAGAGTTTCTTCAAGGAGTCTCGACTTTAATTGTATGTCTTCTGTGGCCTTGCAATGCAGTAGTACATGCTCCACGGTCTTGTTTTCCTGTAGACAGCCTCGGCATAGGGGGCTGTATGTGGCTCCAATTTTGTGTGAGTTGTTTAGCTTACAGTGACCTGAGGTGGTACCTAACATTAGACGAAGGTCCGACCTAGTTAACTTGAGTAGTTTGTTAGACACTCTCTTATCTATCGATGGGTAGAAAGCCATTGCGTCTTTACAATCTTTTGTTTTATTCCAAGTATTTTGCTGTGTGGAGACAGCAGATTCACGACAGCATTTAACTTTCACTCTAGGTGACAAACATTTAATGATATTCTCAGGGGGTAGTTCCTCACCTCAGCTGTATATTCTTCAGTATCACCCAGGCGGAGTGTTACTGTGAATACTTTTTTGTGAGCTGGTCCCGTTTCTGATGTGAGGCGATATTGGTGTTTAATCTGAAATCAGACATAAATAAGATTTAAGGTATTAAAAAAATTATATCTATGTTAGATTTAGAGCTCATATATCAGAGGCCTGGTCGGTCTGGAGTATTGTGGCTCTAATAATTGGCAATATAAAAACCGACTTCATCAGAATTGAAATGGGAAATTGAAATGGGACCAAATGGGAAGCAACAGCTTTCAAATAAAAAAAGAATCATCGAAATCGGTTCACCCAGTCAAAAGCTCCGAGTTAACAAAAAAACAATTGAATTAATAACCTCCTCTTTTTTGAAAGTCGGTTAAAAATGTGGAGTCTTTGGACTTAGCTTTAGGATAATGGTCCATGTAGTCGAGCAAATTTTACCACAGCCCCTAACATTCTACTTCCTTATCTACAAAACAACCATCCATTCTAATTTTTTTCTTTGTATTTTAATATCAACCTTACTGTACCTGGCCAACTTGTTGACTAGGTACGGACCAGGGAGTCTTCTCTTGACAATTGGCCACCCGCTTCTCGCCAGTGGGGCCCTTATTCTGTCTGGTCAACTCATTGCATCCTAGGTTGGCGCAAGCTTAGCCCTGGTGCCGAGGCAATATAATACGGCACCAGTATCTCCTGCCTATAGTAAGAGGCTACTAAGAGGGGACCTCTGGGCTCAGGTTGGTCAAAGTTGGAGCTCTGATCATCCACTTAAGCATGCCCAGGAAGAGAATGACAACGTTGTGTGACCAACGTTGTCGCGAGTGGAGGAACTGAGACAACACGCAGTTGTCTCGGGAGGAGCCGTAGCGCAGTGCTGAGGGCTCCGGTGCGTTCCTCTGGATATCCCGGAGCCCTCTTGTCAAGCACTAAGGCCGGTCACCGGGGGGTTTTAGTAGGTATTATCCCACTTAACCTGGCTGTGCCTGCACCACAATGCATCTTTGGAAGATTTCCCCCTCGAAAACAAAAAAAAAAGGTTGGCGCAAGCTGGACATTATTGGAATATTACCTTGTTGTACCTGGCCAGTTCGTTGACCAGGCACATGGGAGTCTTCTCTTTACTGTTGGCCGGCGGCGGCGGCGGCGGGGCGCGCGCCTCATCGCCGCCCGCGTCGCCACCCGCGCCCTCCGCCTCCACGCCGGCCGCGGGCAGCGCTGGCGGGTCTGCGACCGGCTCCGCGGTCGGCGTCGGCGGTGACACTACTGGACAATACACAAACACTGGTAAAAATCTTCCGATATAAAACGGTGAATACCTTCATTGTATTTTTTTTATGCCATAGGTGGCAAACAAGCAGACGAGCTGCCTGATGGTAAGCAGTCACCGTTTCCTATGGTTACTTGTAATACTTGATATTTAGGGGAGGGCTGTGGAGAATTTGCATTTTAACTTGGAAGATCTTTTTGTACTCAAAATTTGAAGATTAGGTTGTGTAGCTCCGATGCAAATGAATCCAAGCATATCGCGCCATCCAGAAGAAAGTACAGTATGTGTCCAATGTTTTTTTTTACTGATGCTCATTCTTAAAGTGCTATAATTGTATTAGCTTTTTTAATAATTAATCAACGTTTGCCAATATGGTACATTTCCTATGGACAGCAGTATAGATGGAGGAGTGTACCTGTGTGGAGTGCGTGAGCGGAATGGTGCGGCGAGGGTGCGTATGTGTGCATCACGGGGCCGCCGCCGTACCCGCCCACCCCGCCAACGAACCCGCGCCGCATCGGCTTCATCTGTTGCTGCACATACAAACACGAAATACTTTAAACCCCACATTTAATCCCCCCCCCCCCACATTTAAGCACGGACCCTGGAGTCCGTGGAGCTGCAACACCCCACATTTAATTATGAAGTAGTCTTGGTTCCGTTACTATGACTTTTCTCTTTGAAATAGGTAAAAAAAATGGGGTAACTATTCTAAGGTTTTCCACAATTATTGAAGTGATTAATATAGACAAAGCTAACGTAAGGACATTATGGTTGAAACATTCGGCAGATCTACAGGGTTACGCATATCATCATCATCATCATCAGCCAGAAGACGTCCACTGCTGAACATAGGCCTCCCACTTTAACCTCCACACTGAACGACATCCTGCCATCTGCATCCACTGGATGCCCACCACTCTCACAATGTCGTCGGTCCATCTAGTGGGAGGCCTACCTACGCTGCGTCTTCCGGTTCGCGGTCTCCACTCAAGAACCTTTCTTCCCCATCAGTTATCAGTTCTTCGAGCGATGTGGCCTGCCCATTGCCACTTTAACTTGTAGATTTTAATACGCATATACCCTGTACTAAGCCTAAAGAAGGTCACTGTACTCATCATTATGAAAAACTTTTACTATCAGATCAACCCTGAAATCACATTTTGTCGAGTGTCGATAACTGTTTCTTTGGAACAATTGTTATTTTTTTCGCGATTTCAGGGTTGGTACCGTAGTAAAAGTTATTCATAATGAAGATAACAATGACCTCCTTTCGGCTTAGTATAGGCTATATATACGTAACGGCTTTTTAAAATAGACAAGTAGGGTTTTCATATTTGTTCAAATCAGAATCTACAAAATTTAGCAGAAAAAAATCAGATGTAGCAAACAAATAATTATTAATATTGCTGACGTAACCCGGAACTCAACCCGAGATACTCTCGTAGGTTGTTGAATTTAAAACATGACAAGCTCCGGCAGGTAGTTGGGGTTGTGACAGGTCACTGCCTTTTAAACAAACACCTTTTTAAAATTGGGGTTACAGACAGTCCCCTATGCAGAGGGTGTATGGAGACTGAAGAAACAGCCGCGCATTTGCTGCTGGAGTGCAGCAGCGTGGAAGAACAACGAAATACTATCCTCGGATAACCGAGGACGCTCCAGGAGGCCTGCACAGGCATCAGCGAGCTGCTGGCTTTTCTGGAGGAGACCGGTTGGCTGAACTAGCTGCAGCCGGGTGACGCAAAATGAGCCAATGATTGGCCTGGTTGCGGAAAACGCCCGCTACACAAGTAACAAGTATTGCTGACGTTATCACCATCCAGACCACCCCGTCTTCCATGTCATCAAAAATAAACAAATCAAAGCACCCCCTCTGGTGCTTATGTAATACTTGAATGGCCAATTAGTGAGAAAAGTTAGTTAAGACAGGTTCTTATTCTTATTCGAGATGGGGGCGATAAGTCCTGCACTGACGTCCCGCTTGGGGTGTATTGTGCATTTCCCCCTACCAGAACCTACCCGAGCCAACCCAACTCCTTGAAATATCGGAGTGAGACTCTGGGGCGCTGGCACAGTTGCTCCAATGGCGTAGATGGAATTGTGCGTAATGACGATGAAAAGCAGTCAAGCTGATATGGTAACGTGGCTGATGAAGGTAGCGAAGCCTCATGCAACCCGGTAGCGATTCTAGTTTCCTGTGGCTTCACAATGCCACAGCACATGCTCTACAGTTTCTTTCTCCTTCATGCAGCCACGACACAGTGGACTGTCCGTGGCTCCCAGTTTATACAAGTGGCTATTCAAGTTGCAATGACCGGTTAATTAGGCCTACAATCAGGCGAAGGTCCTGTCGTTGCACTATTGAACTTCAATAGATTGTTCGTGATCTTCCTTTCAAGAATTGGGAAAGCAGCTTTTGCATGCTTGCAGTCATCTTTCTTGTCCCATAGGTTCTGTTGTTCTTTTTCGATACGCAGTAGCTCTCGCACTCCCATCGCCTATGGTTTGCAGAGGCCCACTGCATCATCACTTACCTGTTTCCTAGCACCTTCTTTGGCAAGGGTGTCCGCCGTTATATTACCCACGCAGGATCCGTGGCTTATCGTCCATCTCACTATCGTTCTGTATTTGCTCGCGAGTGTTTGTAAGGCTGTATGGCACTCAGCAGTAACTTTTGATCTTGTTACGGGTCTTCTGAGTGCATGGATGGTAGCCGCACTGTCAGTAGTAAACATAAGGATTCCCTTGCCGTCCCGGTCCACGGGGGCCGTGAGAAACTCATTTAAAGGCCAGACTGCTCTTGCTGCCAATAGTAGGCCCATGGCCTCCGCCTGCAGAGCCGTCATTGTTTTGTTTAAGGCCATGGACTCCTTGAGTCCAAGCTCAGGTGAGTAGTAGCCGCAGCCTGCTCCCTCCTTGTTTTTTGAACCATCTGTGTATATGTTCCACGAGGGCGATACCCCGTCCAGGACGTTGTCGTCAGTTGTCAACTCGTACTTTTTACTGTCAAGATGTGTGCTAGCTATCTTATCAGTACCTAGGATTGCTTCAGGAATAATCCTAGTCGTCCGGTCGATTATTCTACAGTGGTTAGTAATAGGACCGGTGCTTTTCCACTGGTTCATGCATTTGATCCTTAGTGCTGACGCCATCGCTTCCTGTTGTAAATGCAGGTGTAGTGGAGTCAGACCTAGGATGATATCTAGGGCAGCCAAAGGTGTCTTTTTCATGCATCCGCTGATTAGAGAGCATGCAAGTCTTTGTGTCTGTTGCAATTTCGCGATGACGGTTGCTAGATTTGTGCAAGTCCACCACACTACGCAACCGTAGGTGAGAACCGGTCGCACTATCACTGTGTATAGCCAATGGCAGAGCTTCGGTTTCAGGCCCCAGTCCTTTCCTACCGCTCTGGTGCTTTGCCAAAGTATGTTGGTTGCCTTCGTGGTGATATAATCCAGGTGTTGTCCCCACAGGAGTTTGCTGTCTAGCCAAATGCCTAAGTACTTAACCTCCTTGCTAAGTGTTAGTTTAGTACCAAACAATGATGGAGTTGTGAGATTCATTGGTTAAAACAGGTTGTCCAATAAACTGCTCACGACTTGGCTGGGACGTAAGAGACGTGTTGGACGCTTGTGCAACTGCCTATCACCAACCAACCTGGACAGCTCTGGTTAAGACATACAGTACATTTTGTAGATCTCGCCAGTTTCTTGGGTAGTGTGTACCTGCGGATGCGGGTGGTGCTGATGCTGATGCTGGTGGTGCACGGCGCGGATGGCGTGCGGCGGCCGCGCGTGCACCGGCAGCCCGCTCAGCGCACCCAGCCCCGGACCTCCACCCGGCCCCAGCGGCACCCTGCAATAACACAACACTCATTTCTTAATACGAGTAACACTGAAACGCCCACGGTGACCTGCTTTGCTGCTTGACGAAAGACTCGGGATCTCCACAGAAACACACAGGGTCTCTCATTTCTTCCCTTCAACTCCTCCCTGGATAGCGGGAATCTGTCCCGAAATACCCCGGCCTACCACACGATTCGACGTCTTCGACCTCCCCAGGCTCGTTTGTGTGAATAGTCAGAGCCCTACGCCAACTACTTTTAGAGGTCACCTTTTGGTATGCTTTTAGTGTAGCGCGCGTTTTAGACAACAGCCGGCAGAGTACAATGTGGAAGACATTGTCAGGAGAGCGGCGATTTGATTTTGATAAAGCCATCACCACCCAAAATCATCGCAAATGGTATTTTAGAATTAACCACATCAAAGCTTTTGTATATTGTGAAGAACTTTGTATGGGTTAGCAATAGAATAAATTTGCTAGTAAACTAGGTCCCAGCATTTATTTGCTCTGACAGCTGCAATTACATTGTAAAGGCTGAATAAATACTCGAATTCTGATTAATTTTCCTAGGTTTTTTTTAACATAAGACTCTACTTTTTACAATGCAGCGTTTTGTGAGAGCCAATGCTAAGATTACCAGCGCCAAAGCGCTAGCAGCGCTAGTCTGGTTGATATATATTATTGATTTATCATCACAACCCACTTACTACCTAGACTAGATTTGTAAAGAGGCCATGGGAAAATAAAAACATGTTTATTTATTAGCCTGCTATGATTTTGTAAACTTTTTAGCTATTGCATAACGTTCAAATTATAGCGACAAATACGAACCTTATTTTAGGTTGCACAAAATAAGAACAAAGAACCACAAAAAACTAGGCAAATTACACATCACTTCACCATTATTCATAAGAGGCTAGACAGTTGGAGAAATCGCAATTTCGAATAGTTTCCTTTAGACACCTTTCTGGCTGCGTCTTGGGCCGGCCACTGTCTGTACTTTGTTACCTGTATTGGTTGTTATTTCAACTGGTCAGTAGCCCGGTCGCCTCAACACCAGTACGATATATTAGTGCCATTGAAGAAAGACTCGGCCCCAGTCTCAATAGAGTTGTCATATGTTCCTTTGTGCAACTTCATTCAGAACCAGTCCGTGTGACAAAGACTGCCGCAAAAGACCCTCGACGTATCAACAAATTACACATAATTTGCATGTGAATGCAGTCTCCACTCCATGGTCGCGAATAAAACACTGTTATTTTATTAAACAGTGTCGAAGTTTAAGTGAACCAGCACATTCAAGACGTGTTAAAAAAGGGTGGCAGCGCATAGATACAGGGATTTTTAGAATTATGCAATCACAGTAAAATGGTGTTTGCTTAATAGCTTTTATGCCAGTAAGTATTTAAATGCATGTATTGTGTGCTTTATTGTTTTTAGGTCTAAATGCCATATGCATTTACTATCTTAGTCGCGCTTTTTAGCATTTCTTAAGATATAAAATGACTGACTGTACTTACAAATAATCTAAGCAACATAAGACCATGAAACTAACATTACACACATTCCAACTGTTTTAAACACATAAAAATCTGTTTTTTTTTTTTAAATAAATAAATTGGGTTCCGTTGTACTACTAGGAACCCTTATAAGTTTGTTCTATCCGTCAGTCCTCATTCCTCAAAACTCTTCTATGATTATTAAGATAAGTACAGTACAAGTAATTACAGGGCGCACAGAGATTTGACATCTTATATCTCGGGGTGACGAGCGCAGTGGATAGCCATCCAAGGTATTGAACTGTTGAAGTTCAAAATTCTGAGTGGCGTTGAGCTGTTATGGGCAAACGTGAAGAGACATCAGGTGAGGGACTTCGCTCGTCTCGTCACCCAGTATCATAAAAAAAAAGAAGTACATGAAACTTTAAACAAATTCAGTTTTAATATAGATCTCAATTTAAAAGTATAGAAAATATTGTGTTGTATGTATGTACTATATGGCTCTGGCATATGTGAAATAAGGATGAAAATATTTCATTTCGCAGGGCCCCTTCATATGGGGGGATCATTAAACAGGCCTTTTAAAATGCAGGTAAGGTTTCATACCTACATCACTCATACACATTAGACATAGAAACTTGTAACTTGCTATGCTGATAGGTCATATTATGAGAAAAAAATATTCAGAATTATTTCAAACATTTTGTGAATATAATTTTAGCAATAAGACTGTATAATAAATTTAAGACATTCTAGCTCAAAAGTCATTGACCTTTTCATGAATTAATGATCTTAACAAATAATGTTTCCCTAGTAAGTTCTCTGACTCAACCATAAAAAGTATGTTATAGGATGATACATTTACAGAACTTTGTTCGTTCGAATTGGGCTTATAACTACCAAATTCTGATGTAACTATAATTATGACTTTAGCTACGTAACCCTACCATATGCCAAAATGTTTTTTTTTTTACCTTTTGTAAGTAATAATATTTTCGATTGTAAATACATTCAGCCATTTTATATTTTCAGAAATGTGGAAATGTGCGAGTATGATAGTGAATGGCCGTGGCATAAGCCTTTAACAAGATGAAACGGTAAGGTAACAAACAGTACAATTTTTTGTTTTGTTTTTTGTATGGGAGCCACCTTAAATATTAATTTTATTTTAATTGAATTAAATATTTTGAGTATTTGTTTATCATCATCATCAGCCAGAAGACGTCCACTGCTGAACATAAGCCTCCCCCTTTAATCTCCACACTGAACAACAACTTGCCATCTGCATCCACTGGATGCCCGCGACTCTCACGATGTCGTCGGTCCATCTAGTGGGAGGCCTACCTATGCTGCGTCTTCCGGTTCGTAATTTATTTATCATTAAGAGTATAATAATAAATGATACTCTTAATGATAATAGCAATGTTTGACAATCTAGCATATGACCCGAGGCAAATTGTAACTCTGCTTATAGTGTGAATGCACATTAGTGCTGTAATTGTGTTGCTCTTTTCGTTTGGTTATGGCCCTGACATATTATTTATGGAAAGTCCTGAATAAAAATGTTTGGCATGTATGAAACCTCTATTTTCCTATCCAATGGTCTGGAAGAGATACCTTTAGCTATAAGAACACCTTTTGTGACTGTTTAAAGTATTCTCCTTGTAATGTCCTTTCTGTGATGTCAATAATTGTATTTTTGTATCACATTTTTTTTATAGTGCCAAATAAGCAAGACCTTAACACTGGTAACAAAGTTACTCCTAAGGGTTGCACTTTTTATTTAATAATAATAATTTATTTCTTGTAAATACAAATAGATATACATTATAACATTGTGGCTCTATTATGCTGCATTTCAACGAAACACAACTACTTAGTAGCAACTACTTAGTAGCAGCAGCTTGAAACCTCGTCAACCGGTAAAAGTTGTCAGTTTTATTGGTCATCAATAACAAAATTCTAGTTAAGTGGACTTGCCAATTCTACACTTCACAAAAAACTTGCACGCAAATTTAGTGGGGTGCAAGCACGATATGTGTGTAAACGTAAAAATGAGAACATAGAACAAACAAAGATAAACTAGCAAATAAAACAGTAAAAAGCGGTCGTTACCTAGTGAGTGTTACGTGCCTGTTCTCTCCATGAAGAGGAGGCGGCAGCGTGTGTGGAGCGGGCATCGTGCCGTGCCCTCGCAGGTGCTGCGGTGGGTGCCCTGACATCGCCTGATGATGCATGTTCGGGTGATGCATCATCTTGAACCACTGGTGCAAAGATACAAACAACTCAGTCCGACAATAAACACCAAATTTCACTCGACCAATACAATGTTTTTCACTAAAATACCTTACCTATATTGTGTCCCGCCTACAAAATAGTATTAAGGCTATGCAATCGACATAAATCCGCAAACGAATCACGCCTATTTTAGTTTATTTTGGCAAACAGTAAAGAAAATCGTTTCGTTCAACATGCGGCCATGTTAAAAATGTTGCCAGCCCATGAGCCCACTGTTGCCAGACTTACTATCACTACCATAGAGTATATAATTTCTTTAAGATAAGTGATCCAAGAAAATGTAACCCACTCCTTTGTCCCACAGCCAGTGTTTTTTTTTTGGATGTGGCTAGAACATCGATCATGAAATACTTTTTCGAAGGGAGAGAAGGAAGGTCGGTTGGCGAGCTTTGATTTTTAAGCGAGAGAAGTGCGAGAGCGTTCCTGCATTTTTTTAAACTTAGCTAGGCTATTTATGTATCTAACTTTTGTCAGGCTGTTTTTCTAAAATAATTTCTAGACGGCTCAGAAATCAGAAAAAAAAACATGAACTCAGAAAAATATGGTATGGTCGTAGACGGGGGAACTAATTCTCTGTCTACGGGAATGTAATTTTTCACAATGCTTTTCAACCGTTACGTTTCGTACGGTAGTTTATAATAATTATTACGACTAAGATCTATTTAATGCCCTGTGACTTTGTCCAGACGACAACTTCAATAGATGACTCGGTTTGAGTTTAGCGATCGTGGCGTAAATTATAGGTAGATCCCAGTTGTTTGTTTTAAATAACCGTCTAAAAGGTCCCCAATAAAAGCAGAAAAAAAACGCCTAGACTGGCTGACATTCGAGCTAACGGCTAACGGGCAGGCGCGATGTAGGTAGGATTAAATGTGTGGAGGGTAGTTACTGGTTTGGGGTTATAGCTGCGCTTTACGAGGACAATTCCTTATACTGTGCACCCTGATAGTACGAGACTCACGGAACACAATTACTCCAAGGAGGTAGTATGTGACTTTGTTCTCTTTTAAATTGTGATTTTTCCTCCCCCCCGCTCTCTTGTATACAAAAATGATGATAGTGCAATGTGATCATATCCGTGTGGATATAGTTAAATGAGAGCCACAGTTACACTCGAACAAAAAAAAATATTTGCCAACCATATAAAATTTTGGTTAACTTATTTAGCTAATTTATGCTTCTTATTCACGGTAAAAAACAGCGTGTGAGAGCAAGACACGTGTATGTAATGATACTTGCTTCTTTGTCTAGTTGAGCAGGTTAGGATAATCTTTGTGTGAGATGTATAGAGATTAAGTTGATCTACTAGGTGACTGGGTTAAACAGTGAAAATATTCGGATATCATTGTACTCGCTGGAAAAAAAAAACAGGTGTTCCATATAAAAAATAATTATTGCCACTCAACAAAATGTATGGATCAGTGGCCTTAGTACGAGTACTGGCGAAAAAGTTATCGTTACGTAGACGATAGCAAAATGTATGAAAAATTGAACAGCGCCTCGGACGTAAAAGGAAACTGAATTTTTCATACATTTGCTGTCGTTTACGTAATGTTAACTTTTTCGCAAGTTCTCGTACTAACCCCACGGCTGTTCTTTTTCTACAATATCAGGATTGGTCCCATAGAAAAAGTTGTTCATTGGCTGTTCTACAGACACAACAGACTGGTTGTTCTATTTGGGAATCGCAAAGGCAAATCATATAGCCCACCAGAGCCCAGAGTAATAAAACAGGATAAATATGTAAAAATATTAATTTTGCACACACTTATAACTCAGTTTGACAAATATAAAGAAACACTACGGACATGAAATGGAAGTAATCTTCATCATTATTGATTTGCACATCCGTTAGGTTCGAATAGACTGGTTCGATTTCTTGCAGCGAGCCATTCAGGGCGTCGTCGCTATCATCGGTAGTGGTTTCAGCCCAGGACACACGTTTGGAACTTCTAGAAGAGTCTTTTTTCTTATCCGAAGTGGGAGTGGAATGCGACACGGGCGATGGCGGGCCTTTCGTAGGCGTCTGGGCGAGTTTATCCAGGTAATGTTTCCGTAGGATGTGTTCACGCATAGAATCTGTACTTGCACGTTTCGGTGGAGGCGGCGGCGGTATTTCTCTCTCATTCACTTCAGGTATGTGTTTTTCCTTTCTCGCTTCTTCGATTCTTCCGAGTTCTTGATCCTCTGGGGCTAGAGGCCAGGCGCCTAGTTTGTTGCGGATCAGGTGGGGGCGGGAGTGCGCGGCGCAAAGGATGCGCTTGCGCACGAAGTCGTGGAACGGCGTCAGTTCAGAGCCGAGTTCACGCCGAACCAGTTGCTTGTGGCGCGATGGGACGCTCGGGTCGCGGACTGCCAGCAGTGCCTAAGAAAATAAATTATTTTTTGAATGTGGGTACTTTGAAAAAATTAAAGTCGTTCTTGGCAGGTAGCTTGGGAACAGGGGTAGGCGGCTTTCACGTTGTCGGTACTTTGACTCACGCGCAAAAACTGACAAAATAGGGAGCAGTGGGCAAGGTGGATGACGAGCGGCAGGACGAATATAGCAACCACACTTTGTCTCTGCCTACTTCCCTCGCCACTCGTCAAGTGTGTGGCTGCAGCATTACCTGTGAGGCTAGCAGTGTGGTGGTGGCCTCGAGCGCGCCCGCGACGAGTCGTTCGTTGAGCAGAGGCAGCGCGCTCGTCGCAGACGAGATGCTGGTGAGCGACTCGCTGCGGTTCACTCGCCGCGAGTCGCCGGGCGAGCTGCAGGAGCACACGCGCCGGCGGCCCGCGCGCGGCGACCGCGACCCGCTGCCTTCTTCGGAATGGTACGCCTGGAAACAACGCTCTGTTATACATCGAAATATTTAGAACATCGTTTCATAAACCTTGATGATATGGTGACTATTTTCAGCTATTTTATTTTCACATACTCTTTTTCAATGAAATTTATTCACTAAAAAAATTCAATATGAAAAACCGCCTTCATAAAAATGTCAGAACTGGACCAAATGGGACCACGCGGGAAGCACCAACTTTCAAATAAAAAAAGAATCATCAAAATCGGTTCACCCAGTCGAAAGTTCTGAGGTAACAAACATAAAAAAGCAGTCTTCATTCAGGACCATTGAGAACCTCCTCCTTTTTGGACGCCGTTCCACGACTTACAAATCGGTGAAAAATAGGGGCTTACATTTACACTGATCTTAGGTATTTTATCATTAGTTTACCTATTTTGATGTTTACTCGGCATGTGACTTTGGCCATATAAATTAATGTGTAGTATAGGTACATTTGCATTTTAGTGCAACTTAAAAGTATTTTAAACAATAATAAAAACCGTCCAAGTGAGAGTCGTACTCGCGCAAAAAGGGTCCCGTACCATTATTTATAAAAACGGCAAAAACGTCAGTTGTATGGGAGCCCCCTTGAATATTTATTTTATTGTTTTTTTAACCGACTTACAAAAAGGAGGAGGTCCTCAATTCGACTGTTTGTTACCTCAGAACTTTCGACTGGGTGAACCAAATTTGATGATTCTTTTTTTAATTGAAAGTTGGTGCTTCCCAGTTGGTCCCATTTGGTCCAGTCCCATTGAAATACATCATACAAATACATAGACACTGTAGACACATTAGATAAGATTGTAAAAACTTACATGATTCAAAGACCTAGTGAGCAAACAGATGGCCGACACGAGCGTTCCAAACGTTAGCTGCGGCACTGGGTCGTAAGATATCTTGGGGGTGCCGAAATGTAGTTCCACTAGTGGCTGCCAGCGCTCCAAGTCCAGACCAGGGTCGGCCAGGACAGAGAGAAGGTCTGGGCTGAATGACAGCAGGCATAGGGTAGCCATGTGGAGTACTTCTAAAGTCCTGAGAATAGGGGAAAGTTCCATTCTATCAAATTTATTAGTCACAAAAACATAGACGTTCAGGAGATTATAGATTAGTTAGGAAAACAATAGGAGTGAGTACTGACTCAGGTGTTGGGACTAGTCTACAAGTAGCTAAGTTTGCTGCTTTATTTTTACATATTATAGCATATAGCCATGAAAGCAGGATCGTATATTGCTGATCAATCTCTTCCTCTTGTAATCATACTAATATCACAGTCATATAAATTCATAAAGTCGTCCATCGAAGCCGTCTAGTCAAAGCAACCGTGCGGGGCGTAATGGGCGAGACGCGGATATGGCGGTACCAAGCTGCATACATGACCCATCCTTCTAGCTTGACGCCTATTTATTTAGCAACTTAATTTTATTATGCCAAAATTTATAATAAATCATTCAGTGCTTGTGCAGTAAGGCTTGATTACAACACAAAATAACAATAAGACATAAGTATAAAATTAAATGGTACCTATGCAGTATTGAAGGCGCCGGGTTGCTAGCATCTTCAGCGGTTTGCAGGGCGGGGTCCGTGGAGGAACGACGTGATCGGAACATCACCGTCACGCATTGATACAAGCACACGCTGATGCTACGCTGAAATATAGAACACAAAGCTAATTCGAAGACTGAAATGAATTAGTTGCTAGTTTGCTTTCTGCGCCGCAAGTTCTGGGTTCAACTTTCCCGCTGCGCATGCGCTGCGCTATTTGAATGATGCATTTAATTATCCTAAAAAGAGCGGAGGAACTAAAGTGGAGCATGGCCAGACGTGATGATGGAAGGTGGTGTACAGCAGTAACCACCTGGTGGCCGAGACTAGGTTACAACCCGGGTCGACCGAGGATTAGGTGGACCGACATAAAAAAAATATACTTTCAACCATGGGTGCAACTGGCGAGATATCGCGGAGAGTGGCACAAATAAAACTATACCTAGCAGTGGGTTGCTCAGCGATAATAGCGAAAGCGAAATAAATATCCTAATCTGGGTTTAGGTGTTAGCTATATTTACATCTATTGCGATTTGAATAATATGATTTATGGAAAAATACAGGGATTTATGATATAACTGTCAAGTCAGTAAACATTAATCTAAATAAATTTAGGCTTAGACGTGATCAAGGACAATTTTAGTATAGAGCAATATATATATATATATATATTATAAAATAGCAACGAAAGCAACTGTGTATGCAGTACTTACCATAATCGCAGTCAACGAGTGTATATTCTGTATGCGCCATCTCGCCTCAAACTTCACCAACTGAACGATTAGATTCAAAGTGGACGCACATAGATTCACTGCATCCATCGTAAACACCTGTCTGGGCAATAATATAGCTTCGACGAGATGTTCCAAATGCACCCCGACGAAGGTTATCGCATCATTGGCGAAGAACTGACCATGCTTCATCACCATCATTGATATGAAGTCTAAACTATACGCATACACCCTCCACCATTCCTGAGGCTTCCACGTGTTGTTGTCAAACTTCGGAGGTAGCAGCTGAAGCCAGAGGAACTGATCTACATCTGTCACTAAAAGATCTTTCGAGAACGGTCCGCGGGAATATGAAGTCAAGCACCGCAGTGCAGCTAGCGACGTGTGGTAGTGACGACGGTTGTGCAAGCGCATCTGCAGACAGCACAAGAGCTTGTTTATAAAACGACTCGATTGGAACCACTGCGATAGTCCTGAGAACATATCGTCGTATAGATCTAGGCACTGCTCTAACATCGCTAACGACAAAACTATGGGAGGTATCTCATCACTGACGTCTCCATTATTGTTTTGTTCTTTTTGGTCTTTTATATCATCAAGCAGTTTTTCGAGTTCAATACTGTTAATGTTGGTCACAGATCTAATAATACTTTGAGCTGTCACGCTGCTCGCTTTAATTTCGTAGTCTAAGGTGCTGATAGCGACGGTGCAGATTGAGAGGATGGCTCGAATGGCTCTCGGGTGAAGACATTCGTAGACTATAGCAGTGTTTCTTAGGAGAGTGTCGATTTGCTTCGCGCTGGCTTTTCTATTATCGAAGCAGTCGTCTTTCCAATTCGAGAGCATTATAACGTATAATTCGGCTAGTATGACGACGAGTCTGCCATCTTTTAGATCATCTAGTTTGTCTAAGAGTGCATTCATACAAGGAGCAACCATTTTAGCTTTGTGTGCGATGTTCAAACCGATCGGCATGCATTTGCAGAATATTGTTGCGAAATCCTTCCAAGACGTTAACAGACTCAACCAGACGGGAATTTTGTCGGAGACTTCGGTGCTATCCTTTCCGTTGAAGGAAAAAATATAGTCAATCCATGTGTCCAAATGCTTCTTGTTCGTATCGAAAAATAGTTCGAGCACATCTTTCATGTTGTCATCGATTTTCTCCCTAGATGCGAACAGTTCTATTCCCAGGACGTTGAAGATCTGAGCGTAGGTTCTCAGTTCTGGTTGGATTTCAGCAAAGAGTGGACTGGTCATGTGCTCCCAGAATTTCGCATTTTCTCTCAGTTTCTTGATCAATATTTGCATATTGTTTTTCCATAATGCGTGGAATAGCGCCATAATACACGCTAGCAACGGACTGTGTAAGAATTTTGCATCCTGAAATAAACATACATGTGTAATTGAAGGCCTAGAACACCACCTTGTGCAAGTCCAAATATTTTCATACAAAAAATACTCACATATTTGACGGTTTGCAAATAATCTGCCATATAACCCAAGATACCTTCGTGCATAACATCAACACGCGAACTTGGTTCAGTCTTTATTTCTGGAACAGTTTTTTCTTTATCTTTCTCATCAGCTTTTGCTTTCTCGTGGTTCATCATAAAGAATGCCTCAGTGAGGCTTGGTTGCTTGCCTATGCACGTTGCTACGAATTCTAGGATGGCGACTTTTAGCGACATAGTTTCGTAATCATCTCGCAAGCGGTCGAGAAACATGACGCGGACTTGGTACGCGGTCATGTCTAATGACGCGAACAGAGACATTTGAAAACCCTAAAAAATACAAATACGTTAGGTTTTGCATTTGCAATAATATAAATGTAAAAATATTGTCTCCCCCCGGAGTCTCAATTTTTTTCTGGCATAATTTTTAAGTCTGGTTCTGTTGCTGAGTGAAAGAGAAACAAACACATTTTCGCATTTATGGATTAGTCAGAGTTTAAACAGAGATATAAAAGTGCTAACCCAACATTATTAATATTATAATGTAGTGAAAGAGAAACAAACACATTTTCGCATTTATGGATTAGTCAGAGTTTAAAAAGAGATATAAAAGTGCTAACCCAACATTATTAATATTATAATGTTTTACGGAAGATTTATATATATTAAAAAAACCTATTTTTTAAGGTAAATAGAAAAAAAATGCAAAAAAGTCACCGAAAAATAAATTTACATAACTTATGTACACATTTTTCAACTCGTTTTTCTAAATTACACCCGTGCGAAGCCGGGGTTGGTCGCTTGTTGATAATAATACAACAACAAAGCATTCTTATTATGGAAACGTAACGTGGTTTTTACACATTTTATTTATATAACACGGGACGCGGCTGCGTCTCGCTTTGCACCGGCTTAATCTTACGTGAGTAATTCCCGTGTAATATAAATAAAATAAAGTAGTCTTTCATGTTACTTACAGCAGCGAACCTCTTGAGTAGTCTACAAGCGAGCACCGGCAAGCTCTTGTTGAAAGCGTGGTTGATATAGCTCGCGACCCTCGGCACCACTTTCAAGGAATCCTTCTGTTTATTCTGCGTGAATATGAGATGTTCTAACGGAGTCAGTTCGTCCGCTCCGCCCACCAGATATTTCATGCGTAGTGCGAACATGACGATCGCCACGCAGCGTTGTATAGTTGAAATGTATTGGGATCCAGTGCCCGATATCCAGTTGGTTTCGTTCGCTATTATGCCCTCTAGGCGTTTGTTACCTGCAATAACATTCCATCTTCGTAATATAAAAAAAAACTACTAACCTAACTACTAAACTAATCTATTCATATCTATTTTATATTTAAAAGTGGGAATTGTTTCCAAAATTTTGCCCCCATTACCACGTTGTATGGCAATGCTCACTCTTTCAGCAAAGTAGAAGCCGGCATTCTGGTCACGAGTTGCATCGACCAAACGTGATGACAAATATTAAAAATGGCTTCCGATCCCCTCTGGCCCATGGTTTGGACCCCAAAAGGCTCAAAAATGTACCCACTGTCCAGGTTATAATTAATATCAGGGGTATACTCCTGGAAAATACTAAGGAACTATGTATTTGGTAAAACAATAAACTTATGTACTTTGGCAGCGTATTTATAACACGATTCTAAATCCAAATGTATGTACAATAATATAACTTAGTATGTATGGCCGAACTGATTCACTCTGAACTAATGGCAGATTTGCTGACCAAACCAGCTGACAGAGAAGGTCAATTACGAGAGGTCAGCGACCTAACTAGTGTTGCATCGCTCTAACTACTTGCGGGCATTGTGTGAACGTATCAATGTTTTACTGTGACTCGCAAACAACTTTGATAGCAATAAAGATAAACTTTTTTTTCATAGTGTGAAAGCTCATATCCTCGAATACGAACGTTGTCTATCCGGACAGCTTATATCATGAGCGAAGAAGACGCAGATGTTGCCGCAGGGCACAGCGACTAAAAATATATATTTAAAAAAAAAACAGTATTATTTTTATTTTTTCCCGCAATGTCAAATGATGTGCTTACTTGGGCGGGTTTTGGTAACCCTTAAGAAGACTTCACTAAACTTAAATACTTGAGACTTAAATTTATGTACATCTTACCGACAGAAATAATCTTCAACAGCTCAATCGCATTCTCTGTATGTAACAGATTGAAGATACAAGTCTGTTTTAACAACTTCGTACTGGCGCTAGTTTCCTTACTATCTTGCAACACCAGGGCTATGAACTTGGCACAACGCTCGAGCATGTTGCGGCGGTCTGACGCGTTGCTGTAGCGCCAGCCATACACGTTTGGGAATACCTCTTGTAATACGAATATTAAGCCAGGTAGGATGATTTCAGTTGTGATTCGTTCATCGTTTGAAGCCTGTTAAGATAAGGAAAGGTAAATAATGTTTTTAGGAGGTTGATAAATAAAATCAAAGAAAGCTAAATTTAGAGCTAGTTTTGTTATACTAGGGCAGTGGTTGGTAATGTATGCATTGCATATTGAATAGGCTATAATAAAAAAAAAACAGTTATCTAGCCGTTAGATGACTGTTTTTTTTCATTTGTTCAAAAAAAAATTTATTGCAAAATAGGCCCGCGCTTGGCTGCTAACTCGCCTGATGTTAAGCGATGATGCGGTCTATGGTGGTATTAAACTATAGCCCATAAATATAGTTGCTTAATATAAAACGTTTCATTTTGGCGGGAAATTAAAATTTCAAACAGTTTTTTTGTTTTTGTAGCTAGGCCGAGTAATTATTGTAAACGATAATGATGTTCGCGAAAATTGATTATTATTCTTTACAAACTCGCGTAAAGTTATTTATCTCCAATGCACATTATTATATACATTTGTCAATAAACAAATTTATGCTGTTTCAAACGGTTTATTGCCAAATGTAAGTAATATGGTGAGTTACTGATTAATAGCTGTACATGATAATGTAAAGAACGACCAACAATTTTCGCGAACACTATGCCATTTCCCGGCCTAGCTACAAGGACAAAAAAACTGTTTGAAATTTGATTTTCCCGCCAAAGTGAAAGGTTTCAGGTTAATGATAACAAACTGAAAATCTGATCAAAAATAAGCAACTTAATATATCATGACTAGAGCTGAGAGATGATGATTAGAGCGCGAAACAGCAAATTACGACGTCACTTCTCTGTACGCCATATAAATTCTATTCTGACAAGTATGGCGCACTGAGGCGTGACGTCATTTTTTGTTTTGTGGGAAAGGGACAGAGTTTTCTCTACCAAAAACTTTAAACGCTTATATATCAGAACATTAATAACCGATTTAAATGATTTTTTCAATAAACATTATATTTACTTAAACTATTCAACGATAGAAACATCAGTTATCTACCCTAATAACTCGATAGCTAAGAATTATCAAAAGGAATTGCCTGCTGGTAAAAATGCGTCAGATATGGATTTCCATACATTCCCAGCCACTTCCGGTTCATTACTAGAATTATCTCAAAG
Source organism: Agriopis leucophaearia (assembly GCA_949125355.1). Classification (NCBI taxonomy): domain Eukaryota; kingdom Metazoa; phylum Arthropoda; class Insecta; order Lepidoptera; family Geometridae; genus Agriopis; species Agriopis leucophaearia. The sequence continues at coordinate 4,957,265 of OX421262.1, forward strand.
GAGAAAGAAAGAATCTCTAACTAAAATACAGCATATTTGAATTAAAGTTATTAGAACTATGTTTAGGTACCTATTGATTACAGGTCCATACTTTCCTACGATACAACTCTACTGATTGTTCTACAATCTTTCAGTAAAATAACTCACACATAACTCGTAACAGTTTTTTGAACAGCATGGCTCGCTTTTTAATAATAAAATATACTCTTGAAGCTTGATAAACAATAAAATATTCAATTAACCTTAGGAGACAAGAAATAATGCAAAATGAATTGAATAAAAAAACAAAAATAAAAAAAAAACGGTTTCAAAACCGACTTCAAAATTAGTAAATATTCTTTTTTTTTTTTTTTTTTTTTTTTTTTTATTTAAAAACCAAACTACTAAACCGATTTTGTATGGAACCACCTATGAAGTATGGCCTGCCAAACAAAAAAGGAATCATCAAAATCAATTAATAATTGGCGGAGAAATCGGTGAACATAAAAAAACCAGTGGAACATACAATCTCAATATCATTAACCTCATTATTGTAATGTATTCTAGCAAATAAATGATTTGATTTGATAGAACCTCCTCTATTTTTGAAGTTGGTTGAAAAATTCCTACCGATTGTCACATCTCAAACCGATTATTTCACCCCCTATACCTGGTATGAGGTAATTCCAGACAACACATTAGGGATATGAATCCCCGGCTACTAATGACACACTAGTACCGCGGGCCTTGACCTTGAGTGGACCAATCAGAAACCAGTACCATGCCCCTCAGCTCTCATCTATTTGTATTGGGACTGAATTCGGTGTTATGTCTATGTGAAGGATTAGAAATTGCCTTAAGCATTCAAACAGTATGTAACACAAAGCAAGGTATTTATAATGACAGGTTTTTATAGCAAAGAAACTTACTTCATGAAAGGCGCATAGCATATCAATATAAGCTCCTAAGAACTTATAAGAGCCAGATGGTTGTTCTATGGTGACCAGATATGACCCGACTGCAGAGGAATCTAGTGTCGCACCGTTGGCGTACTCTACATGCGTGAGTTTCTGGTTCAGGATACGAGGCAGTAAGCCCGTGTTGATGATTCTAGAAAAACAACGAAATGATAAGAATATTTTGTAACCAAAAAAGTCGAAAATTGATTAAAACAAAGCTTGTCGAAAATTAAACAAAAAAAAAACGGAAATACAGAAAGTATTTCCATTTTTTTTTTGTTCACTTCACATTAAAAACTGTCATAAAAACATAGCACTAATACATCGAGATATAATACTTATAGAGCCACAATCACCAAGTGAAAACAGTCAAAAAACGTCCGAGCGTCGTACATACCTAGACATCAATTATATAGTTCACAATGCCACATTTACTCCAATTTAGACGTTATGTCGCTTGCTTAGTGTTTAACGTCGTTTGTCGGCTATGGCATCGTAGCACCTGGCATAGCTCGGCGTTGTAGTCGAATCGCGGTTGCCAAGCTAACCAAAAATTCGCCGAGTTTTGGCTCGAACTTTTTTTGGCACGATTGTGAATCTATTGGTATTTTGTCTCGATGCACTAATAATATCTCTTACCTTAAATGAATTTCTTTTGGGAACAACGGTATCAAAGCCGTGCAAACTTCCAAGCATTCCACCAGAAGGGGCAGAAGTGGCTTATCGGCTCTCATGAATCGTACCAATACATCAAAAACCCCTTCACTCGGTCCAACCAAGATCTTCGGAATCTCTTTGCCTGGCACCAGTGCCGCAATCGCGCCTTTCAACACTTTAGCCCCTTCGTAAATCCTTTGCAACACAACATTGACAATGTTTTGATGATGCTGCTTCCTGTCCAACGCTTTGCCTATCTCATTATTAAAAACCGTCCAGTATGAATACGGCGTTCGAAAGTGTATCAGTGTGCCTTCTTTTCGCTCCATAATGGTAGCTTTGGAGCCGATTTCTATGTGGTAAGACGGGTCTTGTAGAGGGTAGTACTCTCTGCCGATCATTGCATCGTCACCTTCGATGGAGACGATTGGAACTGCGTTTGGGTTGTAAATTTCTGTGTAGACTGGTAAGCTTTTGAGTTCAGCTAAAAGCTGAAAGTCAGAGACAATATTATAACCGTGGCAAGGTACAGAGTTTCTGACCATAAAATAACCTTCATTATCAGCCTTTCATATTCCCACTGCTGGGACACAGGCCTTCTCTCAGAATGAAAGGATGGGCCCTAATCCAACATGATGGCCCAGTGCTCGTTGTTGAATGTCATGTCTTTGAACATTTGAGGTTCTTGGTCATATGGTTTCCTTCAGTTTTTGAGCGATGGCATCGAAATTACTGCACAAAATTTATTTACGTACCAAATGAGTCATTGGCGCAGGGCCGATGATCGAACTGGGTGCCGTCAGATTTTAAAGCGCACATGCTACCGCACGGCTACCCTCGCTCTCGCTCATAACCAATCAGAACCTTGGATTGCATGAAATAGTGAATGCATTTCTTTCTACCTGCATTTTTTTATGGTTAATAGGCTAGGCGTTTGACGACAGCTCACCTTATGTTAACTAGGAAGTCAACCATAGGAGACCTAGACCCATATAGAAGAAAACCGTAGCCTGGTGGTAACCTACCAGTACCACCAGACTGTGGCCTCATATGGTTTCCTTCACTGGTAGCTGAAGCTCATTGTTGGGACTTGAACCCACACCATGTGATTACAATTCGAACGCGTCAACCACTGAGCTAGTATCGCTACAAATACGATCTATACTCACATTTGTCACACTGCTCCTCCCAGCTTGAGCGAGCCCAGCAGCCAATTTCGACAGAGCTCCAAAGTTATACGGAAAGTACTCCAGCGATGTATTCCAAAATGACACGACTCCATAACCCTCGTCTCTTTGGTGAAGGTTCCAGAACTCGCAAGCTATTTCTGGAGATTGCAGGAGATCTGCACAGAGGTCCATGGCTCCAGGCTGGTGGCTGAGCGTGCAGTCTCCGTCGAACTTGTCGCATAGGTCGTTTAGTAGATGGAAGATGCGTTGGCGAGCAATCAGGGCGCATTTTGATTTGTCCTGAAGAAAAGTAAAGACAGATTTTAAAGGTTTCAGATTACATAGATCACAACAAAATCAGTGGACTGATTCGAGTTACCAGCACTGAAGAATGCAGCACGGGATCGCAAGAAGTTTTGCCCATTGATTTTCAAACTTCAATATGAGGATGGGACTTTATGATGATGATGAGATCACATAACTAAACTAACTTAAAATGTTCTTGTCTTCATCTTATAGACTGCAATGAAAAAGGCAGCAATATTTTTAGGCTACTTACCTTCTTTTTAATTAAAAGAACCAAGATCCAGGCTGCTTACAAACACACTCGTAAAAAAATAAAAATAATTGTCCAACTTTTTAGTAAATTTCTGATGACTGACTTTTTGAAATACCCAACATTTATTTGTTTTTTCAAAAAAGCTTTTTTACTAGTAAAATATTTGAGAAATTACTTGTCCGATTTTGATGAAACTTAATATCAAGTTTATATAAATGATTTTTGAATATGATTTACTTATGGAAGATTCAGTCAGAAGACAAGAATCAGATCACAGCTATCACAATTTTCTTTTGACCTTTTCAATTTAACTGGAACTGATAGAATACTTACAGAGAATCCAGAACTGTTGAGCATTTGCTGCAGGAACTGAAACACTTGCATCCTCAAAGCTGTAGCACCATAGTGTTGGTACTGGCTTTCGAACTGTTTAGAATGTTGTGGACTCTGAAATACACAGGTATTTTTACTGTTGATCTTCAATCAGTTTCTTTGCCATCTCATTTAAGCAGACATTTTTTTAGACAACAAAGCGATGAGCCAAGCAATTTGTCTATAATATAAAAATGTCATCCCTCATTTAACCCCACTAGGAAATACTATTCAACTGAAATGTATAAAGGTTGTATAAAATGTATAATCTAAGGTTGCCTGGAAAAGATCACTTATAGCGATAAGGCCGCCAATTGTTTTACTTGTTTTAAAGTTTTTTTTTAAGTTACTATGTATGTATGTCATTTTTGGTGTGAACAATAAAGAGTTATCTATCTATAAGCTACAATCCGGACTCTCAAACTTGCACTCGGTCTGAGTGCACTGATATTGGCAAAATTATTTATACCAGCTTTATACCTGTAAGGTTAACATCATCCATGTTATGAGCATAGCACTGTGCTCCCCATTCATTTGTAATTTAGTAAGCTCGTATTCTACAGCCTCTTTAGTACTGTCGATCCAAGCTGACACATTTTGTCTGTAAGAAAAAAAATACAATGGTAAAATTAATAATTAAAGTAACAAAAAAAATGCATCAGTTACGCATTCAACATGGCCTTGTAAGTGTAATTTCCTTTTCTGTGTCACATTTAAGAAATCATTATTATAAAAGCGTCAGTTTAAACTGACGCTACATGTAATAGTTAAGCCAGGTCTCCTGCACCCAAAATCAAACAAATTAACTAACTCCGGCAGTGGTTATATTTAGGAGGATATTTTTGATGAGTGTCATCGAGACATTCGGCCCTAAAGGACCGGGAGCTTACCTCATTTTCAAAAATCTTTCAGAGCGCCTAGTAATTCCGAAAACCCGTACGAAGCGCTTTGATTCCACTTTCATTGTGCAAACTGCTAGGATGTGGAATGTGCTGCCTGAATGGGTGTTCCCCGATAGTTACAATCTGGGTGTTTTCAAGTCAAAAGTAAATTGGTTTCTTCTAGGCAAGCGTGATCCATCGTAGGCCGCATCAGCGCTTAACATCAGGCGAGTTGGCGGCCAAGCGCAAGCCTATTTTACAATAAATTTTTAAAAAAGTAATGCGACGCATTCCCAAAATGTTGACACGTATCTGGCTCAACCCATAAGCATTGCCATTCAGTGTGGTAATGCATCATGATTATTATGTGATTTGGATTGTGATTGTGTGGCATCTCACTCACGTGCTTGGTGCAAGTAAGTAGCTAGAACGACATGACAGGTGCTCACGATCACAACCCAAATCATATAATAATCCTGATGTTAAACAAATATGTTTTTTTAGACTCTGGGCGCAGGAGACCCGGCTTAGCTATTAAATGGACTTGGAACCATCAGCTTTTACAACAATGATTTCTTAAATGTGATACGGAAAAGGAAATGACACTTACAAAGCCATGTTGAGGCCGTTTTTTGTTTCTTTTTTATTGAATTGGCTATATCTCAACAGTTAAATTTAAAGAAAATACTGCACCTTTAAGGTTTAAAAAGGGAATTTTATTGCATTTTCTATGTATGCAGTAGTCGCTCATGGTGTCCAGAGATCTTTTATTCTGCACCGGGATTGAGATTTTATAGCTTTATATAGAACTACTTTATGGGCCTTACTTAAAAACGTTACTCAAGTTGATCTATGCTTTAAAATGCTCTCTCAACTTCTCGCTGACGGAAATCTTCACACGCGAAAACGAGACAGAGCATATTTAAGCGTATGTCAACTTGAGTAACGTTTTTAAGTAAGGCCCTATACTTACAACTTTCTCTTATCAGCAATCATCATAAAAACAGACACTTCCATGTACATGATCCTCATACATGCCTCTCTATGCCTCTCTTCTAACATTTCATTGTACCCATGATTCTTTCCAAAGCCATGTTTCCTGAACAGGGAGAACAATTTGTTGAATTCTTCCGCTGTGAATGGCTCTTCATTTGCTATTTGGAGTAAGACCTGCAGTATAGCAAGCTGTTCTCTCAAATTTGTTTCTGCCCATTCTTGTCTCACACTTTCACTTGAAAACTCGCTCTGAATTTTCCGTGGTGGGGGGGCTGTGTTCAATACCTTCTCAAATTGGGATAACAGTGAAGTTTTTATACTGTTAACGCCTATGTCATTAATTAATTTGTAAAACTCAATGTGATACTTATGATTGGGCTCATTTTTGAACTGAAATATGTACTGCAGTAGTTTAAGCAGAAATAATCTCTCTGCATAGTAAAAGCTCCACAGGCTTGGTAGAAGGTATGATGGTCTGGTGTCAACAAATGCTACGTTTTTGAGGGCATTGGCTGGTGAGCCATATGATATGTCACACAAGTGATTTTTGACTACTTCCCATATTTGAAAGCAATCTACATCCTGAGAAGAAAACAACAGGAGCTTGAAATATCTGCTATTTTAGAATGAAAAGATTAAATATGATTTTATCTGTTTGAAAACAAGTACACATAATTAAGACTTGTATGAACACATTATCACAGGAATAAGTCACTTACAATATAATTCTGCAGCGTTTGGACCACACTCATAAGCTTTGTCTGATCTGGATGCTTGGCTTGCAGTTTGGAGAACTCTTCGGGTTTGTTGGGCTTAAAGCTGGCCAAGCCTTGGCGAAGACCGTCGACTACATCTTTCCTGCTGAGAGCTTGGACCAGCTCTTCATTGGTAAGGCTCTCAGATGTAGTCCAACGCCATAGTTGCTTCCAATAGCTAGGAAAGAGCAGAGCAGAATGTTTGTGTATTTACATTAAAAACATTTTTATGCTTTAATTATTCAACCATTTAATACTCTTACCACACTCCTGTGCCAGCCATGAAATTTGTTTTCACTTTATTATCGAGGAACCTTTACATTTATTAATTATTTCAGCTTTTATTTACCGTTACCGCCATATCAATTCGAGTTTGAGGTTATTTTATTTTATTTTTCCGTTTTCGCTTTTCGGAATTCGGAAGGCTTCGAAGTCAAAACTCATTGATATGTCAAAGTCAAATTCATTTTATTTGTTATTTTTAACGATTGTTGGGCAGGCTAAAGTCATTGAGACCAAAAGAGATAAAAGTCTGCCAATAACTGAAGCGATGGGGACGAGGTAAATTATACGTATTGCACACACTGACATATTCATAACTATTTCTACAAACGCTTCAGAAATAATAAGATTTTTTTTTATGTGGGTGTATAATAAATTGCACTAGTGCCAGTGTCTACGCCCAACGCGCCATTATCTCACAGTGATAATGAGTGGCGGAACCACAGAATAATAAGGAGCAGGCAGAACGCGTGTTTTTGGCTGACTGTTTTCGGTACTACCTCGAACACCTCGAACTATTATATTTTTATCAAATGTTTGACAATGTATTAAAAAAAAAACTGGTTATTGATTAAAACGTGGTAAGCCAAGTTACTTTCGAGGGAATAACAAAAAAAAGCGGCAGAATTGATGACATTGACTTTTTTTGGAATGTTGACGTTTAACAGCCGACGTCATCAACCATACGAGCGAGTCGGCTTTTCCTTGCCAATTTTTTAAATTTTTAATTAAACTTATACTTATACATCATTAATTAAGATAAAGTAGATAGTGCACGTGACGCTGCTATCGTTGGATAACGTTCAACCTGTGTTTCATTGAACATTATCAGTTTTACTGGTTATATTTTGAGTTTGTTGGACCCTCATCTATAAATCGTTCAGCATGGCACCAGCAGCCACGGCAGTGAAACCCCGAGACGAAAATGACCCCACTGGGATCAGAGCAGTGCTTTTGGGACCACCTGGTTCCGGGAAAGGCACTCAGGTAATTTTAAACCGCCTTGAACTTTGACCTTGACTTCTGCCCTCTTCACCTCATGAATGAAGGTAGTACATAGACAACAACAATGTGGGAAGCAAACTTAGATAAACTCAGCATAACAATGAGATGTCTGTTAAAATAAAATGATCTTTGCTACTCTCAAGGAGACAGTGATGAAGTCTGACCATTGCATAGCATTTTAGATTTTAAATGAATTTCCAACAAATACAGTTAGTTATAAATAGCAATCATCCTGTTGGTTTTTTAAAATTGAATAATAGGCTTGTGTTCCACAACCTCCTCATCTGGTGTTAAGAAATGATCCGGTCTACAATAGAATATGCTTGCCTATAAAATACCGATACCAGTATAAACAAAAAAATGCATTTATTCCAGAATGATTTCCATTAGTAAAAAGATAAGAAATGAATGTTAAATTAATTACTTCAAAACTAGGTATAATGCTTCTGACATGAAGCTCGTTCCACCTCGTAAGGTTTGGTCTTAAGTGCGCCACCACGTTTAATGGGCCTAGTATCCGTAGTCTGATTAGTTTTTTATTATTTAATATTAGGGTTGCTATTGACCGCCACATTGCCTGATGATTACTAAGTCCGAAGATTGGACTGATGAGACTTTTTCACGAGTTGTTATGGAGCATCAGACAACTGAGCCTTTTAGTGTGATGTTTACATTTTCACACTCGTGATCTACTAACCATCACACTACGAAGCTTGCATCTTCAAAAAGAATTCGGTTTTTAAAGGTCTTGCCTGAAAAAATAAACAATGGACTGGTGAGAAATAAAAGTCTCATTAGTCTGATCATCGGACTACTGATACTACGCTGTTTAATGGTTAGCTAGAGTTTTAGCAGGTCCTTCCTTGATTCCAGGCACCAGCCCTCAAGGAAAAGTATTGCGTATGTCACCTGTCAACTGGTGATATGCTTCGTGCGGAGGTATCATCGGGCTCTGAACTGGGCCGCCGTCTCAAAAAGGTTATGGATGAAGGCAAACTGGTCTCCGATGAAATGGTTGTAGACATGATTGACAAGAATCTTGACCAGCCTGAATGCAAGAATGGTTTTCTGCTTGATGGTTTTCCTAGAACGGTGCCACAAGCTGAGAAGGTATATACTAGAAATATTTATTTGAAATTCATCTAGTGATTAACTGACTTCAGCCATTTAACCTGTGTGGATATTTCCTCAGTAATCATATATTTTTCCAGAAGAAAATGTCCTTTATTCTTAAAAACTGTTATAAATAATAATAATAACTTATAAATTTTGTTATAATGTAAATGATATTTTTCAATGGAATGGCTGAACATTTTCTCCACAATTTTCGGGTTGGTCCCATAGTAAATTTGTTCATAGTGATAAGTACAATGACCGCCTGTCGAATTAATACTACCGTTCTGTGTAGCACCAAAACTTGTTTACGAACTAACCGGTTGCATAATGAACAAAATTATTTGGCATTCATTCAAACCATCCCATAACAATTATTATATTTGACATTTGATTTATAGTATCAAATCTAATTTGAGCCACCCATATTTCAGTTGGACAACTTGTTAGAGAAGCGCAAAACTGCCCTCGACGCTGTCATTGAGTTTGGAATCCAGGACAGCTTGCTTGTTCGCCGGATCACAGGTAGACTTATCCATACAGCTAGTGGACGGAGCTACCACGAGGAGTTTTTTCCTCCTAAGAAACCGATGACTGATGATGTCACTGGAGAACCATTAGTAAGGCGTTCGGATGACAATGCCGAAGCCTTGAAGAAGCGTTTAAATTCATATCACACCCAGACTGTCCCTCTCGTCGATTACTACATGAGAAGAGGCCTTCATTGGAGGGTTGATGCGTCGAAACCTGCCGAGGAGGTCTTTAGCAAGATCGACAATATCTTCAAGACTAGAATCTTCAACAGGGGAAGGGCCCCTCAATAATATTTCATAAGCTAAACTGTTTTGTACAAATTTATTTCATATATTTAATGGGTCAACTGTTGTAATTTAGTTTTCTATTTTAGAGACTATTTTTCTTGGAAAAATACAATGGACTGGAGTCAGCTTGTCAATTTGTTTTATTATCGAAGTGATAATGTTTATCTCATTATTTAATGTTTTGCTGTTAATTCTTGTGATAACAAACTATGCTGCTGAACCTTGAACAGTGAACTACTGTTGGTTATATAATACAGTATTATAAATTCTGTGCCAGTCATGTGTTCAAAGACAAGGTATATAGCATTCAACGATCTTTAAAACTAGATACCACATTACCAATAAAAACATACCGCTAAAATTGTAAACCGATTTTCAAATAAACTACAATTTATAAGTATAAATAAAAAATTAAAAACGTCAAAATAAATTTTCTTGATTCGTAGCTAAGAACATTCAATCATCTTTCAGACAAAAGAAACTAAATCATTATCGGTTCAGCCGTTTAAGAGCTACGATCTTACAGAGAGATACACATGTAAAACTTATAATACCCCTCTTTTATCGTCGGGGGTTAAAAACCAACCATATTGCTATTAGTTGTACTGTTATGTACTATGTTTCTCAGTTATGGCATGTTTCCAGTCTGCATCACTGCATTTTGCGTTCGTTTTTGGCACGTCAATGTTGAATCTGTAGTTTTAAAGATCGTTGATACCTTTATGTGTAGACAAAAATAATCATATAATACTAGATTTTGCCCGCGGCTTCACTAGCGTTGTTATTAAAACAGTCACTCTGGGGTCTTGCGGCTACGTGTTTTAGTTAGTTTAGGTGTTAAAAAAATTGGGTCACGTAGTATGAATACGTTCTCTTGGGCTAAAGTGAATGGAAAAAGTTGCGCGACTCCGAACCGTATCTCAGCGCGTTAAGAGGTAGCCGGCTGGGGCCTTAAAAATTGTTTCACTTATAGAAAGATATCCTGTACCCCCAGGTACAGGGTAACTTTCTATAAGTGAAACAATTTTTAGTATCAGTTCAGTGGCCTTAGTACGAGAACTTGCGAAAACTTATCATTACGTAAACGATAGCAAACGTATGAAAAATTCAGTTTCCTTTCACGTTCGATAGAACGCCTACTTGCTACTTGCAAGCTACTTCGCATGGTCTGCAACGGACTAAGTAGTAAAGAATAAGGTGATAAGTAATAAAACGACATTAAATGGTTACATTACAGTATATTGTATGTATTTAAAGTTTTTTCAATGATTACTTTGTGTTCTGCATGTAGACAGTCTGTCAAGGTAAATATTTATGTACTTATAAGCTCGAAGAAAGGCTTTTTTAGTGAGTAGGTACAAAGACAGTGAACTACTTTGTGAGTAGTATGTTTTTTTTTAAGTTCAATTGGCATACATAGAACGGTTGAATCCGCGGGGCTATTATGGATCTTTGATCGGGATCAGTCAGTGTCAGAATTGACAGAATTTTGACACTTGAAAGGGGTTATGACGCAAAAAAAAAAGCGTTGTCTATTTCCAATTTCATACTAGAGTCTGTGCGGAAAGAGAACCGTCATAAAATTTGAGGGCGCAACTGTGTTTTTTTAACGTATTTGCTATGGTGACAACACTGTTACGTCATTATAGCGCGACTATAATTCTTGATATTTCTACACTTTGTCAAATAAATTGATACAAAATTCTGTCTAAATAATACAACCTATTAATATAATAATCAAAATCATATTGTTTTGTAGTTCCATTTTTCGCCACGACGGTTCTCTTTCCGCACAGACTATGGAATTGGAAATAGACAACGTTTTTTTTTTGTCAAAATTTTGACAAGTCGCGATCCCGATCAAAGATCCATAATAGCCCCGCCGGTTATACTACGGCCAAGTGATCGTTGCGGGGCGGCCCGTAAACGTATAGACCGGAAGTCGTCATAACCAAATTCTACTGTAAGTATATTTTTCCTTTTCAAACATAGTAAATACCTATAGCACATAATATTATATTATTGCCTAATATTGTTCTAATAAACTGTCCTGTCTGAACCCATACCACATAACTTGCGATGAAAAACTTCCTATTCAGATAAAGCGTTTTACATGTAGGTATATATTTTCGTAAGTAAATAATTATGAAGTAGTTATGTTTATTTAGGTAACAGTAAAGGCTATATAGGTGTAGCATAGTTTTTTTTGGCAGGTATCCCATCTACCTAAATTAAAATTCTAAGTAGAACTGCCACTACAGTTTGCAAAACCACGCGAACGCGAACCTTAACGCGCCGAGATACGATTTGCGGTCGCGTGATTTTGCAAACTGCACCTATTCGGGCCCGCGTTTAGAGTTGGGTGTAAAGCCCCAGGGGTTTACGGCTACTTGTTTTAAGCGATTCGTTCAGGTGATGAGAAAAGTTGCTCGATCGTAAACCGTACCCTGGAGCGGTAAGGTTCACGCGTTCGCGTGATTTCCGAACTGCCGCTGTTCAGCGCTAATTCGAGCCCGCGTTAAGAGTTAGCCGTTAGGCCCCAGGTCCTTTTGGTTTGAATTTTTTCTACGTTGATGTCGGTCGCTGATCAGCGTTCTTCAAGCATGGTACTGCGACGATGACACGTCAGCGGCTCGTCGGCTGCTAGGACGGGAGTCGGAGTCACGCGTCAGCGCTACTCAACATTGACTACACTTATCAATATTACATATACATGTATACTATCTAAACTCTATAGCAGAGGTTCCCAGACTTTTTTCTCATAGACCACTTTCAAAATTTAGCTAGTTCCGGTGGACTGCAGCTACATTTCTATTATATTCCCAAAACTCGACAAAAATTTAGACCTCCGTCGAGTCTCCGTGGACCCCGTGGTCCACCTGGACCACTTTGGGAACCTCTGCTCTATAGGTACTGTAACAATATATTGTGCTTGCATACTGCGTCGGCTTATTATTATTTAAAAGTATCATAACATGTTAACTGCTATGATTTTAGGCTCTTGGAATTTCCTCTCAAACCAGCTTAAAGTGTAGGTGCATAGTGAATGCAGTACAGTTATCGGCTTTGTAGAGCGTCGTCTCTCTCGCACGGTCAAAAACGTCACCATAATGTGTACAGTGGCCTTAGTACGAGCACTTGCGAAAAAGTAATCGTTACGTAAACGATAGGAAAATGTATGAAAAATTGAACAGCGCCTCTATCGGATGTGAAAGAAAACTGAATTTTTCATACATTTTGCGAAAAAGACAATGTTACGTAAACGATAAAAAAATGAAAACTTGTACAGCGCCTCTATCGAACGTGACAGGAAACGGAATTTTTCATACATTTTGCTATCGTTTACGTAACGATAACTTTTCGCAAGTGCTCGTACCTACTAAGGTCACTGAACTGAGTGATAGAGACGACGCTCTACGAACTACAGACGCTCCGACACTAGCCGATTATCTCCCTCTTTAGCTCGATATGCATTATCGTTCGCGCAAAACTTTATGAGCCCTCTGAAGTTAGGCGCGAGGCCTCCCCGACGCCCTGTAAAGTCCCTCGGATACCTATAATATGCGTACTGCGCAGCCACTGGGCCTAACTTCAGAGGGCTCATAAAGTTTTGCGCGAACGATACCTACTTACCGCTGGGTAGGTACTACTGTATAGTTTTTTCTACTTACACTTGAGTTTTGCGGTTGAGCTTCACTGAGTATCGACTCTTTTTATAGCGCAAAAACGAGACAGGCGTATACAAAAACGTATCATTGCCTGCTAGCCACACGATGCGTCGTGGCAGCGCATTGAGAAAAAAGTGCACCGGAGAACGCAATTGTGGACAGTTTTGCGTTTATTATTTTAATTTTGCCATCCTATAACTACACTTTAAGCTGGGGGTAAAGTACATACAGATATTTTATTTATGTTACACGGGAATTACTCACGTAAGATTAAGCCGGTTACTCCGACTGTGCAAAGCGAGACGCAGCCGCGCGCGTGCATTCACCTTGAAAAAGGCCGTCTAATGCGGTTGAAACTATAGTCGGAGTAACCGGCTTAATCTTACGTGAGTAATTCCCGTGTAACATAAATATTACATACAGATAATACGTATCGATTCCCATACAAATTATCGGTACGTATTTTCGCTCCCGTCAATATTTGTGCTTGACCACAAGGTTCAAAAACATTAAGTTCGCCTAGGTAATTTACAATACCTAGGCACATACTTACCCTACTTATACAAATTTATAGAATGGGTAGGTAATGTAAAGAACATTGAATAACTTTATAAAATACATCACTGGGGTTTTCACAGCCGTGTAATATTTTGAACTTTATTATATTTTAATGACTGGGAGAAGAGGATGGCTTATCGGCTTACCACAGTACCGTACACATCATAGACGATAGACTGTTAAGTATTTCTTAACTCACTCAGTTTTTTTCTTTGTTTTTACGCATCTGCCGACTTAATGTCAGTCTTCTGCTGTGGCCCTAAGTGATTTATAAGTACATTATGACTGAGTAGAGCGGACCACAAAAGATCTTGGGTTTCCACTGTAAATAGATAGAGATGTGCTATGGATTGAGATGGAAGATGACAGCTGTCCCACTGATATCTGTCAACGCTAACGTTTGTGATTCAAATTGGTCTGATGAAGATGATAATTGACCGAAAAAAACGAAATCGCCAAAATCCAAACAGCTTAAATTATTTTTAGTGCCTACCGTGACTTACCGATACCAAGAAAATCTATAAAACAGACTTGATGTGAGGAGAGTGACCGATAGATGAGTTTAGCATGCCGGGTAGAATTCCATTTTTCTGTCTATAAAATAAAAGGAATGCAAAATAAATAAAACACAAAAGAAAACGATCAAAATTTATGTATTGTGATGTCAGTGAGTATACAAAAACATTTTTCAAAATTTACAACCTTGCCTAAACAGTTTACTGTGGCATACATTATATGAAAATAAAAATGTGGGTAGGTACAACAATACGAATCAAAAGGTACGTCATATGATTTTAAAAAATTTCCTAATAAAAGAGTACATCGACTAGCAACAATACGATTTCTACGCACCAGCAAACATTCCAATTTCTTTACATAATAATTTGTGTCCCTTATAATTATATTAATACCTAGATAGAAGTTTGAATTTGCGTTAGGTATACATTTATACTCATAAACGATTGAAGGTCAATTGATATGAAATTAAAATAATTTTATAGTCTGTCCAATCTAAGACGGGTCTTCTCGCAAGTAGGTGCTATGTTCTGTTAATGTTACCCTTTTGCAGATAAACAAGGGGCTATCTATGTCTTAAAGGGGGTAGGTACTAGGTACTATGTCTTAGTACAAATTATCGTTCGCGTTCAAATGTCTACAAAATTTATATATTTTTTTCCACTATCAAAAACTAAGTAGGACACATACTCATTTTTCCAGCACACTAAGAAAATTGTAGTGACCCCAATGAACAGTCCACATGCAAAAAAAGCGATAATGTCGTCTGACACGTTAGGCTAGCCTGGTGTCAAAAAAACGCAGTACTGACGAAATCGGCGCTCATACTACTGAGTCAGTACCATTGAAAAAGTTCCATTGGCGCACTCCTTGTGAGCGAATATTTATGTAAATTAGTATTTCTATGTGAGCACACACTAAGACAAATTGGCTAATCACGACTAAAACATTGTACACTTTCTCTGTAAGTCATTAGGAGAAAGAGTGGAGCTTGTCTTTGGAGATTAAACAGACTAAAGTCAAATTTATTTTATAAACTTTTAATGTATTTCAGTTTTAACCCTCAATACTAACCGATGGGGATTTGGTATAACATTGAAGCTTATGTGTGTTGCGTCATAAGCTCTCAAAAAGGTGTTTGCTATGATAATAATCTGCTCAGAAATCTGAGATTTTTCGTAAATTTATCTGGGGCTTTATTTTAATTAATTCAAAGGTGGGTAGACGTAAATTATCCACAGCAACTGTCATAGAGTACCAAAACGTAATCACGAGTCAACGCCGAAAGCTCAACAAGCACAAAATAAATAACTATAAGTACTTACACTATAAATGTAGACTATGTACAAATAAAGGGATGCACCGCTCTTGTCTATACTCTATAGAACAGTTTTTACAAACTTAGCTTTGGATTATCGTAACGACAAAATGGCTAACACTAATTTACAATAAAGCTTTTGTATAAAACAACATTTACATACGTTAGTCGAGAAGCGATAAGAAACGCTATAACTGCTGCAGTAAATAAATAAAAAAATAGATTAAAAATATACTTTAATTATTCACAGTCAGTATAGTGTCTAGAGTAGGTACGTACTACCTCCCGATATACACTATGATCTATGAACTACCTTGAGATTGCGGTTTTTGTATAGTTTTTGATAATGAGGTTGGCAACTCTCAAATTGCTTGTAACTTTTTTTTTAATTATTTTCTCTTGAGAGGATTTTGGCGTCACATGTCTTGTACATTTGCTAGTGTCAAGTAGGTATTGAGATATTCAAGTTTTATTAGATATCGTCAAACAAGGCAGAGTCAAGCAAAGTCACGGTCAAGTCAAAGTCATGCCCTAGTAAAGTAGCGAAGGCTTTACTAGAGACTTCTATGGAGTTTTTCGCGAAAAGACATGTTTCACTTCGTCACTCCTACACACGAACACTGAATAAATAATAATTCACCATTATTACACATTAATAATAATAAAAAATGTGCCATATATATCTGTAAGAAACTTCTACAGTCTACTAGAAAAAACCTTATTTAGTGCAGCTGTCAAAACGCTTCTTAGCGCAGCTCGGGTATAATTATAAATCTAACGTTAACAAGTGGGGTGTCGGTGACGGGTGGTTTTCTACACGTGCCGTAATAAGATTAAATAATCTCAAAAGAATGAGATCGATCAGGCACTTGGTTTCGCTACTGACCAAACTTTAAGGCGAAACGTTTCACCTGTGGCAAGAAATTCAATTTTCAGTTTTTTTGTCGGTCCAGCTAGGATGATCACGGTGTTTGCGAAAATCGGTAATTTTTCTTTACATTAGAGGTTCCCAGACTGTTTTTTCTCATAGACCAAAGAGATAGAAAATTTAGCTGGTTCCGATGCAGCTACATTTCTATCATATTCCCAAAATTCAACGAAAACAAAGACCCCCGTCGAGTCTCCCGTGGATCCTGGACCACTTTGGGAACCTCTGCTTTACATTATCATGTAAAGTTACAACAACAAAACAAGGGCAAAAAACTATTTGAAGATTGAATTTTCCGCCATAGATGAAAATTCCTCCGCTTATCTTAAACTTAACTCTGCTATTGTCATGTTTACCTAGGGTTACCATCCTTCCGGATTTGTCGAGTCAAGGCGTTTCAAATTTCAAAATGGTAACCCTATGTTTACCAGAATATTATCCTGGTTGTGAAGACTACTTGGTTAATATACTAGTTCATAAAGATAGCAGATACATAATACATTGAGTTATTGAAGATGGAAGAAAGTGTTTAATAGAGAGAGTGAAGAAGGTTAAAGTTTATCCGGATCCAATATAAATCCAATTCAAACACACCAAACGTGGCTTCAAGTAAATATAACATTTAGCAACACGTGATTAAAGTCAGATTTGCTTATCAACCATGAATAATCGTAACTAGAAGTAATAAAACACTCGAGGTGTCTAAGAGACGGCAGTGAAACATTTGATCGCCCTGGAACTCTGTCAATGCATTCCTATACCCGAATATGGCTGCAAGCAAATGTAACGTTTCTCAGCGCGTAATACGTTCCATGTTTGTTTGTCAACACTAGAACACGTTTCTGAGGAACGATTCTGAGATACAGTGAAGTGTCCAGTGTTCGTACGAGTCTGCAATCAAATTTAACGTCTCACAATACGTGGCACGAGTCTACTTGTTCATGAACCAACACTAAAACACTTGATGGTGTCTGAGAGACAAGGGAGTCTGGGAGACGGCAGTGAAGTGTTCAGTGGTCGTGCAGACGGTCGTGGGAACGGCTCGAGGAGCGAGAAGTCTTCCGTTGGTCGAGGTACGCCGCCGGCGCCCAGCCCTCGCCGTGACCCGCTGTCGACAGAAATTATGTAAGTTTATAGGTAATCCCCTACTTAGGCAAGTCATCATCATCAGCCAGAAGACTTTTTGAAATCGGTCAACAGCTGGCGGAGAAATCGGTGATCATACATAAAAATAAATAACCAGCCAAGTGCTAGTCGGACTCGCGCACGAAGGGTTCCGTACCATATTATCTATAAAAACGGCATAAAAATATCACTTGTATGGGAGCCCCATTAAATATTTATTTTATTCTGATTTTTAGTATTAGTTGTTATAGTGGCAACAGAAATACATCATCTGTGAATATTTCAACTGTCTATCACGGTTCATGAGATACAGCCTGGTGACAGACGTACAGACAGACATACAGACGGACAGACATACCGGACAGCGGAGTCTTAGTAATAGGTTCCCGTTTTACCCTTTGGGTACGGAACCCTAAAAATATAGTGGACATAGAACCGTCCTTCTTTTTGTAGTCGGTTAAAAGTGAAACAGTTGTTACCTGTGAGTCGCACGTACCACCAGCCGGCGCAGCCCACCTTGAGCAGCTCGGCGTGTTGTCCCTCCCGCAGTGACACCTCGCTCGCGCCCACCGCCGTGTACTCCGACAGCGCTACCAGCGCGCACCCCACCGCCTGCACCCAAACAAACATTCTCATCTAATCTTACACAATATCACTGCTTCTATAAAACCAGAATATGGCGTGCCGCTATCTCATTCGAACATTTCATGTTTTTTTTTAAATATAAAATTACTGTCTATTTTTAAAAATGTGCTTCGATCAATTTGCAAAGTTAATATCTAAAAATATTTAGTATTTTTTTTATTAATATAAAAAACCGACTTCATAAACATGTCAGAACTGGACCAAATTGATATAGATGACGGGATGCACCAGCTTTCAAATAAAAAAAATATCATCAAAATCGGTTCACGCAGTCGAAAGTTCTGAGGTAACAAACATTTTAAAAAAAACGTCCAATTGAGTACCTTCTTCGGTTAAAAAGGGATTCGTAACAGTTTTTCCCATTTAATATATTAAAACAAAAACTTGTTCTAAATATTTCGAAATAATGACGTTATAAAATGACCGTATCACATTTTTCAAAAGTAGACAATTATTTTATAGGTAGGTTAGGTATCTTAAAAAAACACCAAATGCAAAAGAGATCGCTGCACCCCGTACTAGGTAAATCTATTAATGTCAATTTGACTGTTTTACTTCACAGGACTCGAAGAGTGTTTGAGGACAGCCTTAGTAGCGCACACGGGCGACTTTGTCACCGTGCACGTTTCGTAACTCTGGTCCTACTCGAGCACATAGTGCGAGTAAGTTTGTGCGAGTAGGATAGCAAGTGTTCACTGTTGCTACTAGATTTACCCAATCGAGACCCCAATCTAGTTTAGTTGACTGCGGGAAATTACGTGAGAGTGAACCTTAACGCGCCGAGATACGGTTCGCGGTCCCGTAACTTGTCGCAGTCACATAAATTGAATCGCTTAAAACAGATAAGGTCCCAGGGGCATTACGGCTACCTGTCATTAGCCGAGAGACCGAGACAAAATTCAATGTAAAGTTAATATAAGAATGTTTTTGAGATTAGATTTCTGGTAGATGTGGTAACCCACGTGGTGGGTTATCATATCTACCAGAAAACTAGACGGTCTGCCAGGTCTACCCTATTGCATAGACTTGAATTTGAAACGTCATGTGTAAGGACAGACAACTTACTAACTTGAAACGTAACTTACCTACCTATTATAAATGTAGGTATTAATATTTTTTTTAAAGTTTCCAGAGCTATGTCGAGTATAGACGAAGTAGAGGAGAAAAGAAAGAAAGTGACTACTACCACGTGAGATTTATAATCGTCTATATCTAGGTACTTAAATAAAATCATATAGCCGATTGAAAACCCAATATAAAAGTATGTAGAAGATTAGCCCAATTCAAACTTAATAGATAACTCTACTCGCTAGTATCATTTTCTCCATTTAAATAGATTGATTTGAAAAGGTAATATTGGGGGATCTGGATCAATCATCGTTTGATCCAGATGACCCAATATTACCCTACTACAATATTACTTATTGTATGTCAAATGGAAGCATTTCAAGGAAAAATAATAAAGTACCAACCTAAAGAACGATGTTGATCAGCTAATCACTGATGACTTGTACCGAATAAAATTATTACTTGTCTTATCTACACCTACCCTTTACCCTACTTATACACGTAGGTACCTACACCTTTATTTTGTTTTATAATTATATTTTCGTAAATCTAACCTTGTTTTTAACTATTATGGTTGTTCACTACAGTTTGATTATTAAAGGGATACTTAACATATGAAAAATTCAGTTTCCTTTCACTTCCGATAGAGGCGCTCGCTGTTAAATTTTTCATACATTTTGCTATCGTTTACGTAACGATAACTTTTTCGCAAGTCCTCGTACTAAGACCACAGGTTGTGAATGGAGTTTCGATATTTCGGCACAGTTACATGCACCATGTTCACGGGAAGAATATCGAGAGTTCTAACCACAGCCTTATCACGGTAAATATTCCGTTAAAATTCATATAACTGTAAATCCAACCTTGTTAAGGATTTTTTCATTATCAGTTTATCCCGTGTGTGAGTATTTTTAGTAATATTTATGTCACAAACATTTAGTTACATGCATATTGTTAGTTGCAGCCCCTTTGGCAGTTGTCTATAACATGCTGTTTAACTAAGTGTGTAAAGAAGCCATGATTATCAAATAATAAGGAATTTAGTAATTATTTTTGGCATATTTTTATGATAAATTATATTAGGTTAATTTAAAATAGGAATTATACTTACGTAGATATTATAAATAAAGTAGTAGGTATTATGAAATACCTACCAATAAAATACCTAGGTATATGTTAATTTTTATATGTAAGTAATAAAAGTGTAAACAAAAATGTCAGTATTATTATATATTGTATTATTATATTGATTGATTTCTGAATTTTGTCAAGCCGCCATTATTGTTTACAATTTTAGCAAATACACAATATGTGGATGAATCCTTTCTGTAATATAAATAGATAGGGTTTGAATTCTGATTGGCAAAATAAATCAATTGTTTCAAGATTTTTCTCCTAAATCCTGTACAGTCAAGAAAGATACAATTGAATTGAGACAACGAGAAAAACGAATTTAATAAATAATAACACAAGTCCAAGTCCAAAGTGCATGAAAAACAAAATGGCCACTCATTAATAAAATGTGTCGTCAATCCAACGTTTGGCAATTTTTGGAATGTTTGTTCCGAACATCTTGCAAACGTAATTAAAATAAAACAAACATGTCGAGTATCACACACAATCTCATTCAAGACACTCATTAGATAAAACCACACTGAAAATAAGCTAAAAAGAGCGCGTTCAAAGCGATGATGCGATGATGATTCAAAGCAAGCTGATGCTGTGGTGTCTTTTATTTTTGTTTCGATAATGTATTTGTACAAATATATCGTAGGTGTGTATGTATGTATTTGGTACGGTTTAGTCATATATTACACACATAAATAATTTGTATTTATAATGCGTTTTTGTAAATGGATATAAGGCGAAGTACATCGACTGTAATAATTATATTGAATTGAAGCAAGCGCATATTCAACTAAAATCAAAGCACACTGACTATGAATGACATAACAAACAAAACATGACTTACACAATAGTAAATGTTCAGCGAATTGAACCGATATATCCACGTTCTTTGGTTACTAAACTTTGGATATAATATTCAGTCTCTTTTCATTATGTACAATGCCTTCGTCGGCCCGTAAACGTCTATAGTTCAATATTGCGACACGTAAAATGTGGACGTGGCTTGTGCGGAGCCCGACACAGAAAAGAACTGTACCACTCTGTGGATGGTACCGTTGAGACCCACGGCCTCCGTCACCTGTTGAACAACACAACATACAACATGGCACCCATTTTGTTAACATTGTATACAAAAATGGCGTCACGTTTTGACACCTGTCAAAATTCAATGGTTCACTTCACCGTTATGATTTATAAATCTATGGTTACAATTGAAATGAAGTGTCTCCTGATAGTGCACAACTGAATCGGCAAATTGACCGTGCTTCGTGTCGCTAAATAATTTCTAAAAGCGATAATGAGTGGGACGCTAAATTAATAATGCTGTGGCGTGATTTCAACGGACCGGGGACGTGTAAAATGAATCAAATAAGAGATTTCGTGGCTTTGAATGGGATCTAAACCATAGCAGCTGCTACTTTTAAATCCTTGTTAGACCTTTTCGTTGGTCAAACCCGATATTCCCATGTTTTTTTGTGGAGCAGCGAATGTCAGGTGTATGGGTTGCCAGCTTTGACATGCGCTACCCGTGACTATTAGCCCGCATTCCTTATAATACTTTATACACTTACTGACAAGAGTGGGTCACGTCTTTCAACACTGCAAACCCAAAATTAGTTAGCATTAATTTCTATACCCACATTTAGTTAAGCTACCCCAACTGTAAGCGCTTTAGTTAATGTTAGTTATAGTAAAAAATACAGTAAATCAATTCTAAATAAGTACTTGTTTATTAAATATACGTTACCATTAGACTAATATCAGCTACAATTTTTTTTAAATTAATGTTAAAAATACTATTTCCACTTTGCAATTTTTCAAAGATCTGTCTTGTTGCTTAGAGGGCGCCTTTTCAACCTTGAAAATGTGAACATTTAGTTCATTTTTTCAAGGTTAACTTTAACTTACAATATTTGCTCTATACAGATCTTGATGAACATAAGTTATTCACATAACTGTTTCTTTGACGAATATGTAGTGAGATTTTTATTACATACTGTGCTGTTGCCCGCGACTTCATACGCGTAGATTTTCATATAAACTTTCAACCCTTTTTTCCTCAATCCGACCCTTGCGCAACATAGCCTATATATACCTCAATCCGTCCACTGGTTTAGGAGATGTGCGTGGACAAACAACTAAACAGACAAAAATTCTAAAAACTGTCTTAACGTGTTCAGCTGCTTATTTTAAGACGCCCTGTGTGTTGTGTTTTTGATATCTCGCATTTACAGTTTTTTAGTTCTACGTTTTTATTAAATACATAGATATAGAATAGTTTTTTTTATAAGAGATTCGTCAAGAAACAGTTTTGATGATGAACTTACGCAAAGTAACGCCTGATTCAATCAAATATTTGTTTACTTGTTTAAAGCCCGTTTACATAATGATTGGAAACCTAAGATTTTTTTAGGTGTACAATTATGTAAACAAACATGGTGGACTGACAGTCAATAGGAACCACTAAACATAAAAATTACATTTTCCAATTTGATTGAAGTATACTTACTGGAGCATGGTCGGTGTCTTCTTCCTCATCGTCCGAGGGATCCGTCGACCAGCACGGCTCGTCGTGTGCGTCGCATGAAGCCGCGCGGGCCGCAGCCGCAGGGCCGTGCGACCGTTTGTCGCCGCGTCCACCTTCAGACCCCGGCGCGATATCCCACGAGTTTGCCTGGATTAGTGTCCTGGAATCATCAGCAAGTAGAAAAAATAAGTACATATAATTAATAAGCGAAATATGTAGGTATAATTTCATGTGTTAATTAATATAGGTATATCAAATACCAATATTCACTTGGTTTGTTAGTGGTCCATATATTTTTAACCGACTTCCAAAAAGGAGGAGGTACTCAATTCGAATGTTTAAAAAAAATTTTTGTTACCTCAGAACTTTGGACTGGGTGAACCGATTTCGATGATTATTTTTTGATCTGAAAGCTGGTGCTTCCCGTGTGGCCCCCTGGTATTTTATTAATTTGGTTCAGTTCTGATATTTTATGAAGCCTGTTTTTTTGTATATTTGGATAATAATTAGTAAGTAGAATATTTAAAAATGGATTAATGCTTTAAATTATTAGGAAGATATTTGAATAAGGCCCTTGTAATATTTGGTTTTCTTTCAGAAAAACAACAGCCAAATAAAAAAGGAATCTGACATAGAAGGAATTCCGTTTTTGTCAGAAAATTAACAGTCTAATATTTATTCTGACGAAAACGGCATCTGACCTAAGTGAACCAAATCTCTTTTTGGGTGTCTAATTATGTTAACTAATTTGGATAAGTATTTAATAACCAAAGAGAACTATTAGGAACTATGAGTTGTCATTAATAGTCAATAATATTATCATAGTCAAATAAATTATGTCTATGTCTTTGTCAATGGTTGTCTGTTTGCTATGTTTGTTTACATTTGTGGATAGAATGTTAAAAACAAAACAGACTGCGTGGACGAACGATTTAGCACACCAGCAGGTCAAGTGGCTATCATTGGCTGAAAACGATAAACAATGATGATACCGGAAACAGAATAGACTAACATTTCCCTATCTATAAGGTCGGGGAAAAAGTTTCTTCGTATTTTTTAAACAAATTCAAGACATATTTTTTTCAAGTTTAATTACATTTAATTATAATATATATGTACCATTTTGTTCGATAACTTGTTGCCATCTTTTAGGTAGTGACATGACCCCGTTGCTGTAGAAATTTTGGGAATTCTGATCAATAAAATGCAACAAGTAGTTTTGAAAGTCCTCTCTTGATGTTAATCTAACACTACCCAAAGAATTCTGAAGAGATCGAAACAGGTGGAAATCTGAGGGTGCAAGGTCAGGGCTATGTGGTGGATGCATTAACACTTCCTAACCAAGCTCTCTAAATTTTTGCTGAGTGGCCAAAGATGTGTGCGGTCTGGCGTTATCATGATGAACCATTTTGCATCACCAGTGATCAATCTTTTCAAAAACGGTTCGGTTTCTTTACGTTTCAATAGAGAATCGCAAATAAGTACACGATTCATTTGGTTTCTTTCAGTGAGCTGGTGTGGCACCCAAATATCGAGTTTTTTTGTATACCCAGTTATTTTCAAATGGGTCAAAACTGTTTTGTGGTCAATCCCCAGGTCTTCAGCTACGTCGTAACTACTAATATGCCGATCTTGGTCCACTTTTTCAGAAATGGCATCGACTTTATCCGTAACAGGGCGACCAGAGCGAGCTGCATCTTTGACATCAAAATTCCCGGACTGAAAACGCTTGAACCAACATTGTGCTACTCTTGATGACACTGCATTAGGTCCATAAACGTCACAAATTTTATTCGCGGCGTGTGTCGCATTTTTCCCTTTTTTGTTATAAAATTTCACAATATATCGAATTTGTTCGTTAGATTCACTCATTTTATCGAACAAAAAAACAATTGAAAAATGGCGGGAAATTGCTTTTTACGTTTTGTATTCCTTTTTTGAAATGTCATATTTTTAATGGTATCAAAACCAGCCAGATACAAACAGTACAACGGATAAGATTTTTACTACAACTTTATACATACAAAATACGAAAAGACTTTTTCCCCGACCTATTATTCCGACAGTACTTCAGATGGAGCTAGGCTATGGAGCTAATAAGGCTTAGGCTAGAGTAACGTTATTTCCACACGGTAGGTACAATCTCTCTTAAACCGGTTGCACCTAATCACATTCGGGTATCTTGTGAAGATTTCCCTGTCAACAAAAGATATCGCAGCTTCTTACCTATGATGCTGATGAGTTCCATACTGTCTGACCCTCTCTCCTTTGAGTTCTTTCAACTGGTCAAGTAACACCCTCTTGACTCTCTCGACCCAGGCCCGTTTCACGTCGACTGTAGGCGCTGTGATGGTGTGAACTTCGCTCCTCCCCTGTCGCCATACCTCGAACTTCCGTAAATCACCTTTCACTGACTCGGTTAAACCGACTTGTGACATCTGCAATATATGATGTGTTCAAGAAGAGAAGAAAAAGACAGTAGGGAAGAAAAACAATCACTTTATCAATACTCGCGCATTCCCTGCTGAAGGAGCTCTAATGGCCTCGGAATCCGGAGGAGGAGCATCAGCAGGAAAAATAAGAATTAGTAAAAAAATACTTTTCCTTCGAGATAGCTGTGATTGTTTTCACACAATTAATTATTGAAAAAACCTCTCCCTGAAGCTTGCACTGCCATTCAGAATTTGGATCGTCCTAAGCATTACCTCACTCTACATTTCATGTTAACTCTTACAACTAAGTATACAGCAACGATAATAACTAAGAAAAATACTTTTTGGAGAAATGGCCGTTCAACGAATAATGATAACAGACGAGGAATGATGCTTACAGTAATCTACTAACCTGTAAGTCGTGTTTGAAGTGATACGTAGCCTTGTTGTGGCTGTTCTTAGTGCCTGGCTTGCAGAATAACATGGCCTTTTCGTAGAGGAAGATGTGCCGACGACGCGGCCGTATCCTCAGCCTGAGGTCGCGCTTGTTCTCAGATGTAACGAAGAATGACCCTTGAAGCAATAGCTCACCTTGCTGGCTCAAATCCACCTGCAACGGTGCGAGTATTTATGAGAATACCAGGGAAAACAGGAACTGGCACGATGCTTGCACCAGGTTTGCTATTGAGATTGTTGTCTGTCCTCTTCATACTTATGGCAATCCGAATAAGGGTGACGGTGAAATAACTAACATTGCAGGTCCTGGAAAATACTACCTGATGTCTACAATAGCAAACAAGGTGGATGAAATGTGGGTACAGTTTGGAGAAGTAAATGACGATGGAACTATCTTCTTCTTTGTCTTGCCCCTGGTCAAGCCACAGCCATAGTACCCCCAATTTTTCATTATTTTTGTCATTTGTCAGTTCCAGGGCAAACGACAGTGGAACTATAAGATTTACAATTTCGCAGGACGCGGACCCCTTCCAAGCACAGGCACAAACCGCCATTAGCTATAAGGCCTATATAATGTCACAGATAGCAGAATTAAATTTGCATTTTTATTTTATTTTACGCGGGCCAAGCATTTGGCTGCCTCGGTGGCTCAGTTGGTAGTGATCCTACTTTCTGTGCTTGGGGGCGTGGGTTCGATTCCCATATAGGACAAACATTTGTGTGATGAACATTTGCGTTTGTTCTATGTCTGGGTGTTAATATCTATTTAAGTATGTATTTAAAAATATATATGTATGTATATCAGTCTCTGGCAGCCATATTACAAGCTTTGCTTAGTTTGGGGTCAGATGACCATGTGTGCAATAATGTCCCAGATATTTATTTATTATTATTATTATTTTATAATCACTTTGGAAATTTCCGCATGCATGTGAGACGACACAGGACATGTGATATCCATTAGGCTCTAAAATCAGCTGAATGAGGGCCATATTTTGACTTGAATTATCAGCAAAAAGACATACCTTACAGATGATACTTATATCAAACTTGGGCAATAAAATTTGACTTGGATAGGCTGTATTTCTACATTTTATAATGCGCAATTACAAGCGAGTTACGTTCACGCACGCAACTAAATTTCACTGTGCGCTGGTCTGGGCTCATCGTAAAAATACGACATAAAACTGCTTCATTTGCATCATTATCGCATCAATCTAAGACGCAGGTGACAGGCAATTGAGTCGTGAAAAGTACCCACTTGCTTTCCACTGATGTCACTAGGTAATAAAGTAATTTTCTAGAGATGTGTAGCTACGTACTCAGTATACTAAATGTTACCGACATTACTAAAGAATTTGATAATACCGCCAAATGTTCCACTTACCAAATTCAACCTTATTCAAACGGAAGAAGGTTGGACGTGTGACGGTATCCAGAATCCATTTAACCTACCCTCCGAAAAAATACACCGGAATTAGTGCCTTTTTAAGTTGCAAACAAACTATCGGACGCATCTGTTTAAACTTCGGCCGAAGCACGCTAGAACACCCTCAAAATATACGTAAAATATAGCCACTACTACTTATGCAGTTTAGTACAGCTTATGGACGCGTCCGATAACTTGTTTATAGCTTTACACTTGAGGCAAAGGACACTATTAGTAGATATATCTGGTTACGAGACAATCAGAAACACTAATTCTTTAACTTTATTAATATTATGTCAATTAGGTACTATTTCTATCAAGATGTTTCTATGATTCTAAATGTGATTAACTTACAGGTACTCCAGTGATGGCTATCTGGTGCATGGAGTCGTTGACACACTTGAGGACGACGAGCATGCAGTCCAAAGCTTGTTGGAGGCCCGTCGTCATCGACCCGCACTCGCTATACCGGAGTAAATCCTGAAGACAGATAGGAGGAAAAACTGTAATGTGCGTTATTCAGTCTCGGCTTAGCCGGACCAGCTCTGAGAAGTCGCAAGTCTATGAAACTTTTTACTAATGTGGCTCTGCTTTTTGCATTCGTCAAACACTGAGTTGCATAAGGCAGCATCTTTAACAATGATTTAAATATCAGACTAGTAGTTAGGAAATGTGACAAACCTTGAGAAGCAGCTGATATTTGGTTATCCTTTGCACAGGCTTGAGGAGATACGCCGCCAGCGGCAGTTTGTGTCCCAGTCTCAGCTGACATGCTTGCAAGAACAGATGTGTGTCCACCAGAGTCTCTCGTAACCGCTCCGACCGAGGTATGTTTTGGCAGTAGTAGCTGTACAGTCTGAAGAAAGTCTCTCTCTGCGGAATAAGAAAAGACTTGGTAAGATCTTCCGAATTTTATTGTTTTATTTAAAAACATATTTCTTAAAAATAACAAAATCTCCAGAATATTAGTAATTAAGTATAAACCATACATAATAAAAAAAACAGGGCAAGTGTCTTTATTACCCAAAGAAAATGCAAGCTAACAGTATAAAAACAGTTAAGACTGCCCTTAGACCGTTGAAAGTCTAAAGACAATCCAAATAATGCTCAAGTCTACTATGAGTTGGCAGCGTACCCAGCATGCTGGCGGCATTACCACGCTAAATGGCACTACTTATGTGTTGACCCAGACGACAGACCTCCAATATTTCTATTTGTTTATTCTCTGTGACGGCTTGACTTTAGATTAATACTAATCTATTTTAGGGATGGAATAGAGTGCGGGGGTATGAGTATAACGCCGCCTCTGAATTGTCATCATAGTACAGATATTGACAACAGTCTAGTGTTGCAGGTGACTATAGACAGCGATTACCGCTTACCTTCAAGCGGACCGCATGCAGCTTCCCGAACTTTGTGAAAATAATTATCAATATAAAAAACCGACTTCATAAAAATGTCAGTACTGGACCAACTTGAAATGGGACCATACGCGAAGTACCAGCTTTCAAATAAAAAAAGAATGATCAAAATCGGTTCACCCAGTCAAAAGTTCTGAGGTAACAAACATTTTTTTTTTAAACAGTCGAATTGAGAACCCCCTCTTTATTGGAAGTCAGTTTAAAATCACATTAACGTCATTATCAATCTCAAACTCATTATCTTATATAATGCTTCTTGGAATTCAGGCGCAACTTTTCTGGATGAATAATCCTTACCATGATACTCAGAAAAACCTCAAAGCCTCAAAGTTTAATACGTTAAAAAAAGTTACAAAACGCGTTAGATACGACTTTACTTCCAATCCAAAATTTGAGATATTTGGATAACATTTAGAAATCAGTAAAATAAAATGCGAGTAGCGGGAGTACTTAATGAAGAATTTTTAGGCTTTAACATGACATCCCATTTACCTTTTCCACAAAACAAAGCGCAACAAGTTCAGTAGCCGATATCGATCGCTCCAAGTCCTTGAGAAAGATGTCTTGATGAAATGTGAACAGCTCGTGGAGGTTTCCGAACAGCACGTCAGCCTGGCCGACCAGCGTCGCTGGCAACAGGTGCTGGCTTTCCGGCTTTTCGATCTCTTCTTTGTAACCCTGAAATTAATAAAGGAATTTTAGACCAGACCGAGCGGCGATTATGTTAACCAAGATACGAGTAATTATTCAAAATGTCTCCATCACGTCTTGATACTTTCTGCAAAATCGCCGGTAGGTACACCTTGGCGGAGCATTAGCTTCAGATAATAGTCAGTTAGGTACTTTTGATATATTCCGGTAATGAAGTATTAAAGGCGACTGTTGTGACTGTTGTATGGTGTGATATTAAAAGGGTTGTAAGAAAATAGATGGTATGGCAAAGAATCATAAACTGCATTAGATTAGACATAGTCAAGCTACCATGCGAAATCTAGGCTGACAATGAATAGTGCTCGAAAACCGGTTGAGTTCATAAATTAGATATACTAGTTTCTGCATCCAGCTAAAGGATTGAATGTCTAATATATACCGATGTGAGAAGAGACGAGCACACGCTGACAGTATCGCACCACCCCTGCAGACGTCTATCGTAATCTTTGTAAATGGCTTCCAGGCATTTACACTCCGATGGCGTCAAGCTTTCATTCAACTTCCAGAACTTTGATTTCTTCTTTAGATTTTGCAATGTTGAAGCCCAGTTACTTAATGATTGGTTTCTGTTCAAGCTTTGAGTCTTTCTTTGGGTCTCAAGATTGTTCTCGAACTTTTTATGTCCAAATCGAGAAGCGTAGGCGTAGCTATAATGGTTGTAACTGTTGAGCGATTTAAGACATTTGGTCGGTTTTCTACACGACAAAGTTGAATTCAAACTTCGAATATAACTTTCACTATTGCTACTACCACGTAATACTGACTCCCTCTTGCTACAATGAGACGCAGATGAACAGTGATCCTTTACCGTGTGGTTCCATTCCTTCATTATTCTTTTATAATCCTTGAGAATTTTTGATAAAACATCTTCGGGGTCTTTGCCAACACACATCGTATTTCTGAGCTCGGTACAACTAGATGACTGGAACTGAGTGTCTTTGGAAGTCACAGATCCGCTTAAGTATTCTGGTGTGGATATGTAAATATCTGATTCTTTACATCCATAGATTGGGTTCTTAACTAATTCGGGGATGTCAATGATGGTAGGTGCATTGGTCGTGAGCGACTCCAGGGTGGTATCCTCTGAGGCTGTAACCGCATCAGAATCCGGCAAATACGTAATTTTCTCTTCCGTTTTTTCCGAATCCTCAAAGCCTAGTAGCGATTTACCGTAAAAGAAATTCCCAACGAACGGTTCCATATGCACCGGTTTGAAGGTACGGGAATTGTATTTGACGCGCGTATTTCCCACATCACTCACTGATTTCTTACACTTTTTGCGTCGAGCGTTTTCTTTTTCAAACAATGATATTTGGTTGTTATAATCGCTGAACAGCGTGGAGTCTGAGACAGATCTGGCAAGGCGTTTCTTCTTGCGGGTGGTGGTGTCGTGTTTCCTGTAGTACCAGGAGTAGGATGTGCCGACGCTGACGTTTGCGGATGTTTTATGAAGATCGTATTTTCCATATTTCATGATGGAGTGGAGAGCGCGGCGTAGTAAATAGAGACTGTGCAGGCGTGCAGTTGGCACACGAGTGCATTGCGTTCCGCTCGACGTGCCTCCTTGGTTGCGTGATGCACTAGATATTTAGATATGCGGAGTCGCCTTGTCCGTGACTGCTGGAAGAGGAATACGCACTTGCATGGCTCTGACACACTTGTGTTTTAGAGCGGAGCGATAAAACATACAGAGATACCATGCTTCATTGGAACTATTTGCATTGTATATTGCATTGAAATTTATGATATCTGTGACACGATTTCTTTTCAAGGTATACGTAATGTGGCTGTCCGTCTTCACGGATTTTTTTTCGATAATTTTGCACACCGTGCAAGTAACCTATGGCAACTTAGACCAAATCACCAATCGCATACCAGATCAGGATGCAGGTGCTATATAATGATACATGGATAGGATAATTCTTAAGTGGCGCAAATAAGATGCGTCATGTGCAAGATTTATTAGTTGTAGGTAAAATAATTCAAATCCAATACATTTATTTCTGCAGAATCTTACCATCATTCCTGGACAACTTCCAAAAATCTATAATAATATAAACGTATCAAAGATAAATATCACTAAATGACTGACCGATTCACTGATTACGAAATCTTGAAAACTAGTTGAACAACGAAACAGAAATTTTGAAGGTAGATTCCATGATATGAGGTGTACAGATCCGTTAAGAAAGAATTCTGCAAAAGGGCCGAATTTCTGCGAAATTCATACATAAAATTATAAGCGTATGAACGCTTAAAATTTTATTTAAAATTTCAACCCTCCTTAAAATTTTATGCTTAAAATTTTATGTAAAATTTTAAGCGTATGAACGCTTAAAATTAGTATGAAGTCGGCCAGCTATATAATATGACGACTAATTTAGAGAGAAAGCAAGCGAACTTTCCCGGCACGAACATTTCTACAAGGGTAGATAGGAAGTGTTAATTGGCTTTGCATATTATGAAAGCCCTAAGTTTATGACGTCTAATTGAATTCAAACCTGCACGTACAATGTTAATTTAATAGCTATGCCATATAAGATAATCAGAAGATCACTGCAGCTTTCGCTACTCCGATGGTAAGGAAAGACGATTGCTTTCGCTAAATGTTACGTTAAATGGCGCGCTATTCGCGATCTTGGCTTGTGCAAAAGTATTAATACGTGCATTTCGAGGATTGGAAAACGGTGATGAGGAT
Organism: Agriopis leucophaearia; assembly: GCA_949125355.1. Classification (NCBI taxonomy): domain Eukaryota; kingdom Metazoa; phylum Arthropoda; class Insecta; order Lepidoptera; family Geometridae; genus Agriopis; species Agriopis leucophaearia. The sequence goes on from OX421262.1 coordinate 4,989,441, forward strand.
GTAAATTTCATATCTTAGCCTTACACTCCGGGTAGACTTCTTATGTTTATAGTTCCTTAGTTTCCACAAGGTATCAAGGTATTTAATGAAGTACCTACGTTGTAGCCTCTTGCCATAGCCTCTCGGTAGTGACAATGGTAGTGAATACTCACATTGAGGATAGAGCCGAGCTCCTGCACGTAAACCCTCTCTGTCTGCAGCAGTTCTGCAAGCACGTGCCCGCGCCGCGATCGCCGCGCCTCCGCATCTTCCCCGCCAGAACTCTCGGAGCCGCCTGACGTTTCCATCTGTTAACAATACACATAAACTATTTAGTTTCTTTGAGAATACAACGGGCGGCTGACCAAAGCAGTCGCAGAATGTCTCCCGCCGATATAAAAGATGCACCCTTCCGCAACTCGTTTAAGTTAAGAGCGAAGAAATGGCTTGTTGAGCAAACATTTTACAAGGTGGATGAATTTTTTCATACCGTGACGTAATGCAACAATTAATTATCAATACTTTTTATTTTTAAGCTTTATTATTATTAGATTAATATTGACTCTTTTTGTTGACCATAAATAATTGGTAATTATTAATAATTTTGTTGTTTGTATTTTTGACAGTATGTGCTAATTTTTATTTTTGTTTAATTGTTATTGCAATTAGCTAATTACATCATGACATGTAACTTGTGTTACGAATAAAGAGTATGAGTATGCATGGGGCCCGAGGAACGGAAAGCGACTGGCACAGGACCTGAGAAGAAGACCGAGAGTCAAGCTATGCTTAGCAGTGGATCGAATATGGTAGTAAAGAAATGATTAGCTTTATGCCAGGTGCGAGGACAGTAATTTGTGGCATGGTTGTACCTATAGTTGATGTAGCGTAGGAATAATTTCCAATATTTTATAATTTCGGAATGCTCTACCATACGTTCTTCACCACAAAGAAGCAAGGTCTAGAAGCTAATCAGATAAACTTAGTATTAATATAATTTTATTTTAGAATAACAGCGGTTTAGGTAAGCTCATCATTGTCTTCGATATAAGTAAAGCTCTTGCTAAACCAGCTGCCTTATTATGGATCTTTGATCGGGATCGCGAGTGTCAAAATTTTGACACTTGAAAGGGGTTATGACGCATAAAAAGCGTTGTCTATTTCCAGTTTAGTATTACGTCACCTACGAAGTTGGAAATAGACAACGCTTTTTTTGCGTCATAACCCCTCTCGAGTGTCAAAATTTTGACACCTCGCGATCCCGATCAAAGATCCATAATAAGGCAGCAGAATTAAGACCTTGATCTTACAATAACATTTGTGGCAATTGGCAATAATAGCAAATTTTATTAACCGAAAGTAAGCAATTGGTTATGGAAATATGTAACTGAAGGTCAAGAGTGTAACGACTGCAGCAGTTACAGAATATTTTAGGTATTTTTAGGTACTTATTCATCACATTGAATGTAACTAAGTGGTAGTACTTCTGTAGTGGTAGGACTCTTTTGCAGGGGTCCGCCTGGGGAAGTACCACACCTTTGCCAGTTATTCAACCGCCAAGCAGTAGTGTGCAGACACTACTGTGTTCCGGATTGAAGAGCAATGTTTCCAGCGAAATTACAGGGCACACAGAGATTTGACATCTTATATCTTGGGGTGACGAGCGCAGTGCATTGCCATCCAGAGTTTTTTGAACTGTTGAAGTTCAAAATTCTGAGTGGCATTGAACTGTTATGGGCAAGCGTGAAGAGCCACCAGGCGAGCGACTTCGATCGTCTCGTCACCCAATATCATAAAAAAAAACTAAGAATTTGTTATATTTTTGACTACATATTTTTTTATGCTGAAGCTAAGCCAGCATCTTTCTTTTTCTTTTTCAGATTTTCACATAGATAGATAATCAAATGTTACTTAGATATTCCGTCATAGAAATATCACTTGCAATGCAGTAACTACCTAGACAGTTCATTCTACATTCGTAAAAAAAATATTAAAACGCCTAGGCCTTAATGCTACGCTGTTTAGATGATGAGAAAAGTTGCGCGACCGCAAACCGTATCTCACTTTCGCGTGATTTTCCGAACTGCGCTGTTTCAGCGCTAACTCGAGCCCGCGTTAAGAATTAGCCGTAAGGCCCCAGTAGTGTCCGTCAGTTTGTCCCTTAGGGATAATGAATGAGTGGTTTACCAGATACAGGCTTTTTAATTTTATTACAGCCCCGTTAGCTCAGTTGGTAGTGTACCTACCTGCTGCGCTTGGGGGCGTGGGTTCGATTCCCACGTAGGACAAACATTTGTGTGATGAACATTTGTGTTTGTTCTATGTCTGGGTGTTAATATCTATTTAATTATGTATTTAAAAATATGTATATATGTACGTATATCAGTCTCTGGCAGCCATTTTACAAGCTTTGCTTAGTTTGGGGTCAGATGACCATGTGTGTATCTTTAATATGTCCCAGATATTTATTATTTTTTTATTTAAATGAGTAATATTTGCTTGTAATAAAATTAAATAAACTATTTAACTATTCCATCTTAGGCCTTCTAAGCACAGTTAAAATACTCACAGATTTATGTTGCTCCGAAAAATCCTTTACGATTTGGTATCCCGTTTTCAGCACAACACTTATCGTATTCATTTTTACTAAACGCAAACATAACAAACTATAAACAAAACCTGTTTTAAATTTCACATTGCACAAAAACTGATAAGTAAATGAAAAAGAGTTGGTACCTACTGATTACAGTTTACTAATTAGAGATTTCTAGGATGATATAATATAGACTTGGGTTGTAAATTGTCTTTTTGTAGGTACACCGCAGCTAAGCAACTTTTTGAACACTTTTTAAAGTAAAACTAGTTATAATTTAACACATCTTCAACTCCAAGCAGCAAAAGCAAATGTTGTCTGTTGAGAGCGCGCATAAGAATAAGGAACTCTGCCCCGGGATGAAGGGGCGAGGAAATACGTTGGGTCCGTAAAAAAGCTGTTGCCTTGACTTTTATATCAAAGATGCTCCACTTTATTTTATTGCGTTTGCCCACTCTACTTGATTTGCTGATAAAAACTACATTGGTAACTAAATTCATTACTCGTGGAAATTAAACCCTTTTTACGGATTTTACCGCTTGTATATTAACCGACTTCAAAAAAGGGAGAGGATTCTCAAATTAGTTGTTTTATTTTAATTTTATGTTACCTCAGAACTCCGTCATTTATAAACCGATTTTTTTTCTGATTCGTCCCATAGAAATTTCTTCAAAATCGGTTTATTAGTTGAGTATTAAATCCAAATAACTGGAAAATTTCGTTTTAAAATTGCGTATTTTTTTAATATTAACTTGTTTTGTAAAAAAATTGTGTGTCGGTTTTTTAAATCGATAATATTATACAATACACATTTTCCCGCATGCTCTATGAAATCAGCTTAAACTTATTTTTTTTGTATATATAAAATAACGGTCAAATAATCATTTAGTTTTCGTAAGGTGGAGCATCTTCTCTTTTGTAGAGCATTCTGTATAAAGGGCAACGTGCAGCTATGTACGGCAAGGATCACTGGCACGTTGTACGATAACCTGCATCTGTGTGCGTGTATTCCCTTACAAGTCTGTGTGTGTTAGTAGAGCACAACACCTGCCGGTGTTCGAGCATAAAAGTATCATCTAGGTAGTCTTTTCGACAATGCTTTTACGTTTCAAAATGGATTGGAACTAAGTTGTTGACGAAGCCTTAATACGATGTCATGAACGATGTTTAAAGTATCATATTTTAAAGTCAAAGTTATTGATCACAAAGCTGAGTTTTGTTTGCTTTTTCCGAACGTTTCTGAGAAAACATATGTAGACTTCCTTTGTTTTGGAGTTTTGGGGCTGGGAAGCTTCACTCGGGTGAGAGCACGTGCTTTGAATATACGGTGGGAACATTTTTGTCTATCGCACATCTCTTCTCTACATAGTATAAAATAAAAAAGCGTTCCGCGTCTAATCTGTCTGTATATCCGCTAACTTCTCCTAAACCAAGCAACGGATTTTGATGCAGTCTTCACCATCAGTTAGACAATTTTTCACGGGAAGATTTGATTGTTTGTTTGCATTGAATAGGCTCCGAAACTACTAAACCGATTTGAAAAATTCTGTCACTGTTGGAAAGCTACGCTATCCCGGGTGACATAGGCTATATTATATTTTGTAGCGAGGCCGAAGGCCGAGCTTATACCCGTGCGAAGCCGGGACGGTCGGCTAGTATAAAATAAACTCGCTTTCCGCGTCTGTCGGTATATCCGCTAAGTTCTCCTAAACCAAGCAATGGATTTTGATGCGGTTTTATCCATCAGTTAGATATTTTTTCACGGAAGGTTTATGTAAGTATAAATGTATAATAAAACTTAAACCCGTGCGAAGCTGGGGCGGGTCGCTAGTATATAAAATAAAGTCGCTCTCCGCGTCTGTCTGTCTGTATATCCGCTAACTTCTCCTAAACCAAGAAACGGATTTTGATGCGGTTTTCACCATCAGTTAAATAATTTTTCACGGAACGTTTATATGATATGTAATACATATAACTTATACCCGTGCGGAGCCGGGGCAGGGCGCCAGTAATACATAATAGTATGTACATATATCTATGGTTCAAAGCCAAAGCCGTTCTACGTTTTAAAATGTTAACTATTGTTCACATTGAAGGTTCCTCCTACGCCAAAGAAACAAGTTTACCTACTTTACAAATGGTTTAGTTTAGATCATTCATCTTCGTCGAACAATCAAAGATAATCTAGTTTGAAGTCAGGTTGAACCTACGTTTATTTTGATTTAATAAATCATAGTTGTCTTTTTTTGTCTGTTTCCACTTTTATCGTAATAACTTTTACTATGGGACCTCTGAAATCGCGAAATGTGTTTCATACATTTTAATAGATTCTAAACGGCCGGTTTCTATGGAACAGCTGTTATTTTTTTCGCGATTTCTGGATTAGTCCCAGTCCCATAGTCAAAGTTGTTAATAATAATGGGTATTATGGACCACTTTCAACATAACCCTGTATATCTAGTACCTAGTAGAATAACATGCTAACAAGCAAAAAATATACACATCACATCATCAGCCAATTAACGTCCACTGTTGGACAAAGGCCTCCCTCATAGAGAGGGGTGTTGCCATAATCTCCACGCTTGGCAGGCGGCTTGGGGATCGCAGTACGTTCACCGTGTACTATTAGGACGCTGCTGCCCATCCTGAGGTGGTTAAAAAATATAAAATATAGACGTTTGGTCGTAATCTCAGATCAAATCTGAGGTAGTAATGTTATAGACCTCAAAACTTGGTTTTGACACTTTTTGGAAATTTACACTCAGTAATTTTATATCTTCAATAATGTGAAAATGTGCGAGCAAGAAAATTGCGGATAGGGAGATAAAAAAAAACATTAAAATCGGTTCCCAATCGGCGAAGACATCATATAACATAGGTACATACAAAAAAAATGGAATCGGATTGAAAACCTCTTCCTTTTTTGAAGCCGAAATTATTCTCTCCTTTTTATACTACCCAAATAAAATATGCAAGTTATAGGTACTCACAATACTTCTCTTCATAGATCTAGGTTAAAATATATTTATTAGAAGTTTGTATGGAAACTTGACCATGATCTGCATTTGTTTAGAATTTTGGAGATCTGGATTTCATCCCTACCCTGCATTTTTATGTATTTTCATCTGCCATATGGTTGTAAAATGTGTACAAATAAGCACGGCCGCATTACGTGACCCCACGGCATGCGCACTTGAACTGATTGACCATAATGTTCAATTGCAGCCCCAGCGGCGCAGGCGCAGCTGTGATTCATACACAAGCCGCTTATTTAGTTATTTATAATCGTACTTTTTCAAGGGATTAACGACTTTATTCTGCTGGAATATGAGACAGGAAAAACCAAACAGGAATCCGTGTTATCGGACAAATGGTAATAAATCAGCATATATAAAGCACATAGTCCCTGAATAAAATGTTGGCTCTATAGCTGTTTTTTTTAAATTATTTTACAACAATTTGATATGATTTGAATTCGCGTCGTTGGTGAACTTCTCTGATCAGACAAACAAGGGAGATATGGCTTAGTGTAATTATCGTTCGTGTTCAAAGTTCAAAAATATTCCTATATTTTATTCACCATAAGTACCGCTAAAACGCTTGACGCAAAAACTTAACTGCGGGCTCACTTACTCACGTTTACGAACACTAAGAAACTTGTAGCGAAAGGAGACAGACACCAATGAAAAAATAAAAATGCTAATAATTATCAATATAAAAACTGACTTCATTAAAATGTCAGAACTGAACCAAATTTAAATGCGACCAAACGGGAAGCACCTTTTCATATAAAAAGAATCATCAAAATCAGTTCACCCAGTCGAAAGTTCTGAGGTACAAAACATTAAAAAAAAAATCCAATTGATAACCTCTTCTTTGGAAATCTGTTAAAAAAGGGCAATAAGGTCTACTGAGTGAGTACGACGTTCGACTAGACGCATCAAGCCTCATTTAGACCAAACGCATTCGCACACGCCACGCTACCTTACCATGTCTTCTTAGTTTGTCTGACATCATGTCTGCTAAAAATTTCCAAATCAGTATGAGTCTTGACATCAAAGGATATAAAGGTTATGTAGAAGGCGTTATTGAATAACTTATTCAAATTTGATTCTAGTAGGAAAATACCAAAATAACTTGATACTTGAGCCTGTCAAAGTTTCATCTAAAGCTTGCAAAATTAGTCATTCGGGAATTTGATGAACACATAATAGGTATGTATACTAATACTAGTATAGGTATTTCGAATTCCGAATGACGCTGTGAATGAACTTTATGTAAATCAACAGCTAATTAATATTAAAACAGGCTTTAATTGCTTTTAAATTGGTATTAGACTAGACAGATTTATTTGTATCAAACACTAAAATAAAAACAAAGTTATATACATATAGATAAATTTATTTTAACTACCTATTGGATGATAAAATGCTGTGTTTCAATTTGTCTACCATAAGATGTGCCCTGCGGCTTCACCCTAAGGATTTTTTTCGTGATAACCAATTACCATACTTACCAATTTAAAAACCGACTTCAAAATTAGTAAATACGCAATCAATCACGTTTAAGTAATTGGATGACATATTTTGTCCAGTTATTATGTTAAAATACAAACTATTGAACCGATTTTGATGAAATTTCTATGGGAACAATCTGAAGAATTTTCTATATCGGTTTATAAAATTACGGGGTTTTGAGGTAACAATTATTAAAAACTAATTGATAATCTCCTCCTTTCTTGAAGTCAGTTAAAATAGTACGTCAATGTCACTCTCCGGCCCTCTAACTATCTATATCTAAAAAAAAATACGACGATCCGTTGCTCTGTTGCTGCGTGAAAAGAGGATCAAATTAATGAACACAGCTTCACATTTATAATATTGGTTTGATTCCTCGAAAAGGGAATGGGTTTGATTCAATACCTGTAATAGATTTTTACGCTTAATAATTTTTAGGGTCATTGAGAAACAATACCTGTAGAGTCACAATCTCTAAGTGGAAACAGTTAAATAACGTCCGAGTGTCGTTGTACATACATAGACATCAATTATATAGTTCACAATACCACATTTACTTCAATTTAGACGTTATGTCGCTTGCATAGTGTTCAGCATCGCTTGTTCGATAGGGCATCGTAGCACTGGCATCGCGCGGCGTTGTAGTCGGATCGCGGTTGCCTTACAACTAACCGAAAATTCTGCGCAATGCGTAGCGTGCGCCGAGATTTGATTCGTTTTTTTTTTTGCCACAATTGTGACTCTACTAATTGGTATTGTATTTTGATGTTTAGGGTCCATGAAAGTTGTCAAGCCTATACTCTAAATTAGCAGGATGTTTAGAAGGGCTTGTTGTACTACCTTCCCTCTTCTGCAGCTTGCATTGCGTATGTTAGTTACTTAGACCTATAGGGAAAATACATTATCGAGGTCATTGTTTGCAATATTGTGACCGAACCAAGCGTGTGAAAGGAAAGGACCAACCAAATGTGAATCTGGTCGGGTGCTATTAATACTCTTTCAACATCTTGCAACATTTTTCGCGTGTTGTATTTGATATAGGCGATGTGTGATTGCATGTATGTTCCCTATGGAATCCGAAACGGGTAAACCGATTTTGATGAAATATTCAGGCAATCTTCAGATTAGCCCAGCAAGTGATTCTGTGGAGTTTGGTAGCGGTCGGATCTACAGCTTTTTTGGTGTTTTAATATTTTCCCATCGACATTATTACGTACTATATTTACCCTACGAAAAACAGGAACAAGAGTTGAAGTCTACACATTAACATTGCATCAAAGTAAAAAAAAAAACATCTTAGTCAAAGGAGGTTGCTGTCGCTACCAAGGAAGTTGCTTCATGGAGGTATAATACGCGGGTGAAACCGCGGGGTGGAGCTAGTGGCCTAAAATCGAGTCAGAATACAAATATCTAGATAATACGACATGATATCTGATGTTACAAATACACAATCAAAATATAAAAATACTTCTGTTAAAAGAGCTAATAACCATCAAACGGCTGAACAGATTTGCATGACTCATAGCTAAGAACACTCTCGATCAAGTTACCTTTCAAACCTAAAAACTAAATCAAAATCGGTTCAGTCGTTCATGAGCTACGATGCCACAGACATGCACGCCGATAGATACTTTGCACGTTAGGGTTATAACACACCACATGTTACAGTCGGGAGATATTTGAACACGAACCATAATTGTATTAATGCATATCTCCCTTGTTTGTCTGATCTGAGGATGTGAAGTAATCCCGCTAGACCATATTGAAGGCTGCGCAGGAGTAGGTACATTGAAACTAACTAGCGGAGGCTCCCGTTACCGCCACCGTTACTACACCATAGCTGTTATACTGAACTCATGTCGGGTTTTACGGGAGAGCTTATAAATCTAACCCCGAGAGTGATAGTAAGTGTTGGTCAATGTGACTTGAGAGTTCTACGTGTTTAGATTTACGAGGTTATTGAAAATTATAACGAAGTGACAATGTAGGTAAGCTTTTGATTTTGGCTAGTTTTGTAACAATTATGAGCTTTAAGAGTTGCCAAAACAGTTTTTATTTTAACTTAAATTCCTATAAAAAAAAACTACGGTTCATATCAAAACGAAAATTCAACCTAATTAATCGATTTAGGCTGAGTTTTATTCCATTCGTTTCTATAGTTATCGTGATAACCAGAAATGCGTTCTAGCCGATTCTAACACCTAAACATAGGGACTTACATAATGGAATTTACTATTTTAATATTTTAAAGACTCAGTAATGAAAGCCCGCACAATTAGTTACGTCGAATGTCCTTATATAAGGCCCAAATTACTAACTTAAAGACTCAGTACGGTCATAGCAAACCAATAATATATGCCAGATTCATCGAGATACGATACAATACCTGTAGAGTCACAATATCCAAGTAAAAACAGTCGAAAAACGTCCGAGCGTCGTTGTACATACCTAGACATCAATTATAATTATAGTAGCAATGCCACATTTACTTCAATTTAGACGTTATGTCGTTTGCATATTGTTCAACGTCGATTGTCCTCTAGGGCATCATAGTAGGTACTGGCATAGCGCGGTGTTGTAGTCGGATCGCAGTTGCCTTACAACTAAACATAAAGTCGACGCAATGCGTAGCGTGCGCCGAGTTTTGGTTCAGACATTTTTTGGCACGATTGTGACTAAGTATATAAGTATTGTCTTGATGGCCAGATTCAAATAAGTCCAAATTAAGTTTTTACAAAGATTTAGAACATTAGTAATATACCATTGTTAATGTTAGTCACAATATTGAAATACACTGGAAACTCACTTTTAACTTCCATTGTAATTCTTCTATGACCTGCGCCCAGCCTACTTGAACACTGGCTACCCTTCTGTGCTCCACCACAACATCCCGCATGTCACATCTGTTCCTTAACAAAATCTCACTGCAATTTTTATTCACGCCTCCACTATCTGGCTCTTTCTCCACAGAAGAGGTCATTGTCATCATGCACCAGTGTGTATCGTCCACAGTCAATCAGAACACCACCACCATAAAAAATATTAAACCTCACATAAAATATAAAGTCTAGTTGTCACTAAAGCATCGTAACTGCAACTGAATAGTAAACATTTATAGAACGATAGCAGTAATCATGTTATTTCACAGATACGCGAATGGGGTTAGTTTAATGAGGTCAAAGAGTATTCTTCCGGCAATATAAATAGGTATTCAATTTGGTAAGATAACTGCCTCTTAGACTATTAAATAACGCATTAAGCGACGCCATAAAACGTCTCCAACTGCCTTTACGACTTGCAGTGAGCTACTGAAGATGATTAATTGTCAAGTCGAAAAAATTCGAAGTTTCCTTGAGTAAGTACTTTCGAAAGTGAAGAACAAAAAATCATCCATTGTGCTCAAGGAGAACAGAGCAATCATTTTGCAATTATCAGGAAGAAGACCAAAAATCGCGATTGCCGATACGCAACAAAAACATCGGGCGAGTCTGTCGAAATTGATTCGGTCGACCCCAATAATCTGAGACTATAACCGTACCGTTTAGCGAGGAGGTTTCGATAGTGGCGATCATCACGGCATCGGCATCATGGCTCCGGTCAGAGCCAATCAAAATAACCGGTATCGCTGAAACGAGCAAGGAAGTGGGACGCACAGTAGAAACTTGAGATTTAAACATGCACAACACCTGAGACGACCTTCAAATTTGAATAAAATAAACAGCAGACCGACCGAATTCCTTATGCCACTTGATTGAATGCGATATTGCTGCCTGGAATCATAATCTTGATGACGCAAAAACCTTGCAAGGTTGTTTGCAAAAGGTTTTGATAACTTTGTTGCTTCCGTTTACCCGACGGTGAAAAGTAAAAAAGTATGTATGTATACTTGTCTGTTATTACCTACAGTCCAAACACCTTAACCAATTTTAACAAATGAGTGTTGATAAATTCTTCTGAGTTCAAGGATGGTCATTGGGTAGGCGACGTTATCAAAAATGTAAGAAGGTACTACCGTGTAAACTGAGGTAGGAAAAAATTATCTTAGTTATCCGATTTTTAGTAATTAGAAAAAAAGCTCGTTAATATCTTGTGAAGGCTTTGGCGTGTAAGTTAGCAAGGATGTCTTTACTTTTGCCAGTGCATTAAAATAATATCCGTAAGTTGAAAAGTTGTGATATTGTCGCTCTACACGACACGTGTAGTCTGTGGGCTAGTTACACGGGAAAGAACTACAGCGCCCTCCACGTTCAGTATAACGATGCATTGATGGGGCTGCCCCCATTCTGCAGCGTCTTGGACATGTTCGCGGAAGCGCGAACAAATTGTTTCTAAGCACGGAATAGGGAAGTTTCTAAGCGACCATGCGCAAGCGAGGCGCGTCCTGGGTGTGCAGAGGCGGGCCAGCTCCTGACCCGCACTTTGCGCCTGCCATCGCTGTCCTGGCGATGATTGCTATAGAGACTGGGTTGTGCTTTAATTCGGCATTGCTGCAATAGGCATGTCTCTGTATGAAAAAGGGTACTAAAGTCTAGTAGCCTTTTACCCGACAGCGTAAGAAGCAGGGTTATGTTTTCGAGTGTATGTATGATGGTTTCTTTAGCACGCCCTACAGCCTAAAACGGCTTTAATGGCTTTTAACATCTGAGGTGTCATTTGAATCGTTTTAATAGTGGGAGTGACATAGAGTACAAGAATTTTAGATGGCGACCGCGAAAAAAAAATTGAGGGGAAAATAGTAAGTTAATTTAGCTAAATAAGTCAATATTATCATCATTAAGTAGAACAGCAGATTTCAAAAATATGTATTAACACTACTATGAAATATTTAGTAGTATAAATGAAATAAAGCGGTATGAAAGAGCTCTGTATCTATTACGAGTATATACCTAAGTTACCTAGGTAGATACCAGAGATAGAGACAGATAGGTAAGCAGTGCGCCGTTGTTACTTTTCATTTGCCTACTATTTATGCAATGTGGGTTATATTTTATTATAATTTAATTTACTTGTTTTGAATGTGACACATTATTTGCCACATTTTTTTTGTGTATTTTGTTGAATTCATTTTATTTATATATTTTTATGATTTTTTTTTTTAACTAGCTGTACCCGCGTCTTCGTCCGCGATTACTCGAGAAAAAAATATCCTATGTCCGTCCTCATGATACATACTATTAACTCCCAAAACTTTATCGAGATCGGTTAAGCCGTTTAGCTGTGATAATGTAGCAAACAGACAGACAAACATAGTTACTTTCGCATTTATAATATTAGTGTGGATGACATACTTGATTTATTAATTGTTTTTATTTAGTCTTTATTATAGGACATGTTTGGACCCGGGTATGTCCTAAAACTGCGACCAGAACCACCGGAGGATGGGCAGCAGCGTTCTAATAGTACACGGTGAACGTACTGCGATCCCCAAGCCGCCTGCCAAGCGTGGGGATTATGGCAACACCCCTCTATGATAGGCCTTGTCCAACAGTGGACGTTAATTGGCTGATGATGTGTGTGTGATAGGACTTGTTTGACCTTAATATTATCTTTTAGATATCTGTGTTTATTAGCTACTGTTTTGCTGTACTTATATGGGTCTTTACCTAATTTAAATGAGTTTGAATTGTCGTAGAATGGTCGTTATTTAGCAGACATTTTGTTTTGTAAACATGAGTAGGTAATACTGTAGTTTAACCGTAAATTTTACGTGTAAAGTACTTGAATTAAAAAAAAACGAGCTAATGGAGATAATAACATATGCTTTTATTTAATTGAAAACGAATGAGTGAAGTCTTTCAAGATTTTGAACCATGACCTCACCTCACCTAACAGTCAAGATGGGTAAGTCGTCACACGGGAAGGTTCACTTTCTCTTTATCATTATTAGCGTTCGTTTTTCGTAAGATCAACAAAATGAAAACGGATACAAATAATAAAAATTACGTACCTAATCGCATGTAAATAAGTTTCTAATTTTTGCTTAGCAATGAGATTCATAGGTATTACTTTACTATATAGGTATACAGTAAAGTAACAGAGTAGAGTAAGTAGTATAGGTATACTATTTAGGCTATATATAGGTATTACTTTATTATGTTATACTAGGTGGGTACTATAGCAATATATTATACACTAGCAAACCCCCCCCCCCCCTTGGCTTCGCACTGATAAGCGGTTTTATTATATACATGAACTTTCCGTGAAACATTATCTAACTGATGTTGAAACCCGCATCAAGATCCGTTGCGTGGTTTAGGAGGAGTTAACGGATATACAGAAAGACAGACGTGCAAAGCTACTTTATTTTGTACTATGTAGATAATAATATATAGAAGATAGATATAGGTAGATGGGCGATGGTGGCCGAGCGGTAGCATTTGCGGTTTATAATATGACGGCATTTCAAACAAAAAAATATATATACATAAAAATGGGTTCAGTCGTTTGGGAGGTACGATGGCACAGACACACAAGTTAAGCTTACAACACCCTTCTTTTTACGTCGAAAATATGACAAACAGTTTACAATCCTCAGCCCTTGTGTAAGCTAGAGTAAGATGGTTAGTATTTACATCTCATCCATTACCGGCTCAACTAGTTAATTCAAGAGATCACGAGAGAGTAATTTTTTGTCGTATACGATACGACCCGTCATAGCGATTATTCTAAAACCTGTTCATAAGAAAGTGTTGTTGTATCGTGTTCCTCGTATGCGCCTATGGATACAATCGTAAAGTCAATTTATAAATTCGAGAGAACGAGTAATTGGAACTTTAAAAACACGAGCCAGTTCGTGCGGAAATCAAAAAATGACATAGTACTTTCGTTAGAGATTAATTCGTTTCCGGAGTAAATTCTGAGTGAAAAAAAATCTCACGAATGCATACTTTCTCTAAAATTGTACGTTTTAAAGCTGCTTGGTATGTAGTAAGTGTCATGTGGATTGTAGGTGGACATGTTTCTGTCATTAGGTAGTAAGCCTTCTAACTCGGTAGGTTTCGTTTTTTAACACGACACTACCATTAGAGGGTTTCACGGAACATCGAGTGCGATAAAGTGTCCGTTAGACCTCGAGCACATCCAGAGGGAAATGACGCGTGAGTGCCGACAAACAATGCGTCTAAAAACATGCAGTGAACTAACATATACTTAAAATCCCGCTATGCTCGCGTTGTCATAACAAAAACATTGATTTCACGCAGTCTATTATAACTAAGATCATAAGCAACGGTTTCTACAAGCTCAAGAGCTCATGCCAAATTTGAAATGCAGATTATAATCACAAGCCTGACGTTTCAAAAGAAATGTTTGCAATACAGAAGTGACTTCAGTTGGTAACTGTAAATTTTACTTTAACAGCAATTTAGCGTTAAATTTGATACTAAATATTGACCATCAATGAATAGCTTCTGCGGTTTTTAGATACCTACAGTGACTAAGTGCCTACTTTTGCGTCATGGTTATTTTAAGGATAATGAAGCCGTAAAGAAACCTGTACGATTTAGTGTACATGCTAAAATGTTGAAACGGTAATGTTATTTCATTAGGTGAACTTGGCTGCATTGAACTTGGCAATATGTACAATTGTAAGCATAATAGAGTGCGCGCACAAGTCACTTTGGCCAATAAGTGACTTTCACCGGTTGATTCCGTTACCAACGAGAAACCGAAGTTCGCAATTAAACTGGCGCAGAGCATATACGTGCAATCTTGCAATTTGCGTAATTGTTTGAGACTTAATCGCGGGAAATGAACCGATTGTGGAATGCCATGATAGCACGAGTTTGAAAAACATGGGAACTTTTGGGGAATGAAAATATGAAACTTACATTTCATGTATCAGTGAACTTAACTACATATGTATAGTGACTGTGCTATAAATTGATATGATATTCTGTCCTACAAATTACCCGTAACCGATAAATAGAGACATCAAAACATCGATATCGAAAAACCACTGAAAATAATTGCAATGAAAAGAAGTCTAAGAAAAATATAGAATTAGAATAAGCTAAACGCATTAGCTATAGAAACAATAATAGCATAGCCGCGTAAAGTGGCTTGTAAAACGAACAAATCACTTAACGATCCCATAAAACCAGAGACGATGCAGAAAAGGAATTTAAGCCACAGACCGCATCCTATGGAGAGCCTAGTTAAAACAAGTCCAACCGCAGCCCGATGGATGTGGAAGACTTCGAGACGACACAAATGTGCTCGGTTGAAAGAAAGAGCAATGACCTGATGTGTAAACAAAATCACCAGAAATAGGTGAAGATAGCCATCACATCAATCGCGAAGATGCTGCAACAAAATCGTAAAGAATATTGTCTAAAAATTGACCGAAGCATTACACAACATTGTAAATGTTATGAAAAAAAAAATAGGTGCGAAATAGTCTTCTCTAAGTCATTGTTGCTAACATTGACGCAATTCACAGATTCACATCGAATGCAAGTAACATTGCTATCGGTCTCCATCATCTTTATGGAACTGGATTCAATTACATGCAACGTACAGGTCAGGTTGTTGAGGCTGAGAAAAATCTTGATATGTACGTTGTATCGTACGTTACGTCAAAAGAAAACGACAGGAAGAACCCAGTGCCTTAGGCAATTCTCTTTATCTTGGATATTTGAAATGACACCGGTAGCGTGTTGTTTGCTTAGCGATGTTCTAATGGGGCAGGCTGTTTGTTCCTCAAACACGGAGTTAGCGCCTCTGCGGACGCTAAACACTTAGCTGAGTTGTTTACACAATTTTGACAGACACACTAATCTGAAAAGTTGTTATTGTTGTATTCTCTTAAAATGCAGTATTCAATATTAATATGTATCTAAATGACTTTGATTTCAAAGTTACAAAACACCGAACACCTTTACCTCAACATTTGCATAAAGCAAGCAGTGTGTACAAAAAGTACTGAAGGTTTGCTAACCACCACTATTTAAAATGTGTACTTACATCCGAATCTTCAACTAACAAAATGCAGATATCTTTCCGCAGTTAATGTAGAGTCGGTAAACAGTGCCTAATCTGGTACGAGGATAGTTTAAATGGAACAGGTATTTTCCACTACTACAACTTGTCATGCACAAACATTTAGCTTAGTGTAACATAATATAAGATCATTGTACACAAATATCACTGTACAAATTATGATATTAAGTCTTTTTTACGGATATTTACCTACTGATGTCTACGTACTGATTTTAATAACCTAATGTAAGATGAAAGGCACTGAATCTCACAACACAGGACTCCCCTAGCGTGTGAATCATGTAAATCATAATAAGTTTATTAATTTACTAACTTCACAGCCATGTACTTTGTTCAAATAAAGTTATTATTATTACAACAAAAAAAAAAGCATTTGTGTTCAATTCAGACAAATTTGTCTTGTCTGAATTAGAAATATTCATTCACATAGCACTGTGTCACTAAATAGTTTTTATGTAAATTACACTAGCTTAAAGATCAAAGATCTGGACCATTAATGTCACTTGAATTTATTTAAATTAAATTAAAAGTACAGAAACGTGTTGTAACAAGAGGTTATAAGAGGAAACTACAGGAGTGCTTAGGTACATAATCATATTGTGTTATTTTCGTACGCATTATATCCTCATCATGTCATCAATTAATTACCTATTATTTTAATTTTAATAAAGTACATATACGTACGTAGTGATAAAATACCATGATGATTTATTTATTGACGAATTTAATTTTATTATAATAAAATGAAATTCGTCAATAAACAAATTCATCTATCATCGTACAGAAAAGGAAATGGTACAAATCACATATCAGCGAAACAATATAGGGGCCAATAATAATACTAGATAGGTACTATTTGTGTAGTAAGCAATGGAGTACAAAAGAAGATTGAAATCTTCCTTCAAATATTATGAACCTAAGCTATAAGTAGCTTCAAAAAGCAATCATTAAACATCTATTTATTTGTAGCAAATTCGTTTATTTATTTTTATAACAACCTAATAAAAAATAAAAATAACATTCAAATATTCAATGTCAGGTAATGCGCAGCCAAAAGAGCTGGGTCTAGAAGCATGAAATTTTGCACAGTTCCTTATACATTCATATAACGAAAATGAGCACTAAGGAAGGTTTTTTTGTCGTAAAATCGTTAATAAGGTATGAAAGTTTGTATGGGACTTCGTAATTTTTTATGTAAGAAACGTGGTAATTGGTACTTAGACTTCTGTTTATAACTGAAAGTTAGTTATATCACTAATTGTTGAAAACACATGCCCTGACGTGAGTTGAATAGGGGACGAAACTTTATATGTTTTTTTTTTTTTAATTTAGTGAAACGTTGATGTTTGTATTTATTAGTATTTAGGCTTCTGTAAAATTCTTTTTTTTATTTTTTTTGATACTGGGTGACGAGACGAGCGAAGTCACTCGCCTGATGGCACTTCACGCTTGCCCATAACAGCTCAACGCCACTCAGAATTTTGAACTTCAACAGTTTAAAACCCTGGATGGCAAAGCACTGCGCTCGTCACCCCGAGATATAAGATGTCAAATATCTGTGTGCCCTGTAATTTCGCTGGAAACATGCACTTCAATCCGGAACACAGTAGTGTTTGCACACTACTGCATGGCGGTTGAATAACTGGCAAAGGTGCGGTACTTCCGCAACCGGACCCCTGCAAGAGTCCTACCACTACAAAAATTCAGCTGTATAAGCCCTTTTGAAAATTCATTCATCATGAAAGTGTATATGAGCTTCGTCATTCTCTATTTAACTGATGGGACATCCCATCGGGCACACGGCTCGTAAGTAATTAAGAAAATTATACTCAGTATCAAAATCTTTTTTGGCAGTAAATAATATTGATGGACTATAATGTAGAATCAAACATACTATTCGCTACCATATTGAGTGTTAGAAAACGTGGAAAACTTACAAAACCAACTAAACCCAGACGATAATCTTTTATCCGTTGCTAACTGTTCGTAATCGTTGTTTGTCCCTTGCTAATCTTTTGTCTTGTAACTCTAAACGAAATTCAATATCTATTCGAAATATCTTAACGTCCAAAACGTGCAGGAAACGACAGATTGGGCGCAACGTTGGATATAATCCGTGATGAAAAGATCGCGTGAGTTATCCAATACGCTGAACGTGAAAGGCCATGATATGGTAATTCCTCTAATAGAAATCAGAAAACGACCGCTTACGGCTTTGGCGGCTCCCTACTAGAACACCGGAACAACGCTTACCAGCCCAACTTACGTACTTACCTAAAACAAGTTTCTGATCATTTTTATATGACACAATTACATATTATCGAAGCCTCTACTGCTTTTCAAAAAGGTAAAGATTCTCTCACAATTATGTGTTTAAAATTTTATTTCCCTTTAATATAATAGCTTGTATTAAGTTCTGCTTGTGCATACGGTTGTTCTGAAATTTCCAAATGTTTTGGGTTTTAATTCGCAATTCAATTTCGAATCAAGTCTACCGTGCCGCATTTTTTTTATTCGAAAGTAATTTGGTGGTAGTTTAAATCCATTCGCAGGGTCAACTACTTGTGAAGGGTTTTTACAGTTTACTATGGTGCAATCAGACATTTTTGTATTGACGTCTGACGTGCTACTGCCAAAAGAACGATCTGAATTAAGTCGGTGCATTGATATAACTTAAGACGGGAAATACACGCGCAAAGAAAGTGAACTCGCGACATCTAATCTGAAACAGATCTGTGGTATGAATGCTTTCTCATTTTCAAGTGGCATCGTTTCTTAGTCAGCAGTGGAAGGCTGCAGATGATGATGATTCTGAACGGGGAGTTTTTTTAGATCCTCCTTTATAACTTCTTACAAACGTAAAGAGAAAGAAAATAGAAACCACTAACGACAATAGTCTTTCAGCGACATTACGTCCATAATTTGAATAAGCATTAAATTTAAATAATAAGTTAATTTGCAAACTCTTAGCAAGTAATGAGAAACATAAATGAACAATAAGAAATTACTGCCAGCTCCAGCTAATGCCTCTATAATAACAACGTTGGCTATCTCAAGTTGTGGTTTCAATGTCGCAGACGTCTAGCTAATGAGTGATCATCGTAGTCTAAATTACTTAGCAGAACTGTGCTGTGCGAAAGCAATGTGTAAGAAATGACAATACGTCGCATAATAAGGTGGAGATATTGAAAAGAACGATGCAGAAAAGCTTGCTTTGTTCACAGTAATCGATGAAAAATATAAACAGAAGAGAGTTATCAAATAGTGCATGTCAGTTTTTGTTACAACCAAAACAGGTAAAACAAGAACTTAAAACTTATTCAGCTGGTTTATTTCTATTTGTCAGGTAAGGGGAAAATATATGAAAGAAAATTTCACCTATAACACTAGGTAGAACTGCCATTCTTTACCCCTAGAGGGAAAAGCTTAGGGGAATGATTGGTCCGGTGTTTTCTGTCTTGGTGAAGTGCTCATGAAAGCAAACATCTAAGGCATAATAAAGCCACTTCACTAAGAATGTAAGGAATGCATGGTAGGTTAAGTAATTTAGGGAGGTCACGAATATGATGTAACATGTAAATGATCACAGTAAGTTATGTAGTCCTGGTATGGTAATGAAGCAAGGCGGTATGTCTGACATGCATCTTCATATTTAAATTATTACGTTGATTAATAGTCAAAACTTCAAGACAATTTAACTAATAGTTGCATAAACGCAAATAGTTATAATAGTTATGATATAAAAAAACTAAATTTTAGGTTTATCGGTGAAATAATACCTGTGTTTTTGATGTTTATCAAAAGAAATATTTGTTGCTGAATTGCACCTACTTGTATGTTTATTTTGTTCATTTGTTAAGATATACAGAATAGAATCAATGTCTACAAGACAGTTTACCACGATCGAATGTAGCTGATGAAATAACAAGGACGCTAACTATTTTAGAGCAATTACATGTGTTTACTGCAACATTTTTTTTAACCTTATTTTTTAGAAGTAAGTAAGTATTTTACTAGAACTATAATAAAATTTAAAATTACCCACTTTTGTATGGGGCCCCTTTTTAGCTAACCCCTTTTAGTCTTTTGACTTTATGATTATTTATTAGTGATCCGCCGTAACATTACATATTTTGGGAAAATTTCAACTTGCTATCTACTACGGTTCAAAAGATACAGCCATTAAAATGTAGGACGGATGGACGGACAGACATACGTATAGATAGACAAGAAAGCGTAGGCATAGTAAAAGGGTCCCGCTTAAACCATTCGGGTATGGAACCCTAAAATAATCGGCTTTGATATCGTCTTACATAACATTATAGGCACACAAAAATCCAATTGAAACCCTGCTCTTTTAATTGCGGTTGAAAAAAAAAACAACTGCAAAATGTAAGTTATGACATTCCGGACTGAAGAACACCTCGCATATCAAAATCTGTGAAGCCGTTTAGGCTACAAGATGTAACAAAGAAGCAGACAAGAAACATTACTCTCATTCTGGGTAGTCGGGTAAAAATTGTTGAAGTAGTAGTTGAAGTACTACGAGTAATTTTATTAATCTATTAGATCCCACTACAGTTATTGAGAAAGATAATAACAAATCCACGGGAACAGATTTAAATTTTCTCTACATTCATGAAATCGCTGTACCAATAAACAATATTGTAAAAGCTTTTCTCACGATGCATACGGGTAAAACACTTTAATGTACGGGGTTTTAAACAAAGGCGGGTGGAGGTAAGTGGTAAGAAAAAACCCTCTGGAGTTTCACTTTTCACGTGTTTTGTGAAGCGTCATTGTATGTGACACTACATAAAGCCGGTGTAAAGGATCTAAAAGTCTTTTTGTAAAGGGTTTTTGCAAAGGAAAGGTAACGATACCTATTGTGTAGTTTTAAAAGGAGTCTAGTATGTTTTTGAATGATGAGTATAATTTTTGTGTTATGAGTTTATCAATATTTGTTATGTAGATACTTTACAAAAGGTTTCATTTCAAGTTGCCTTTCTTTTGAATGAGTAATCATTGCAAACGACAATTTGAATATTTATGAAGCGCAAGACCATCTTAGGCTTCATATCAAAAGTCGTAAAATATTATTTGGTAACGCGCGACATATGTGGCAGCTGCTAATGTAGAAATTTTAATTTTATTTCAAGGTAAATGTTACTTCAAACGTTATTTCTGTGCCCATTAAAATGTCTGATACTGACCAGTTCTAGAACAATTTTAATATTGGTAATGACTTAATGTTAATATTGGCATAATTTTTATGCTATTTTCCGCAAGTGGTTGGCATTGAACTGGTTCAGAAGTGATTAAGTTGCAATATCAACTGGTTCACCGTCGTGATGTTGTCTGAAGTCATCAAACTCGCATCATTTTCGTTTCGAATCAAAGGTGATTTTCCCCAATAGTGATACCGGCTCGGCCAAATCGTGCAGTACTGAATGAAAGTGGGTTATCTTTCACATTAAATACGGTATGGTAATTTGCTATTGCGATTGAGTTTAGAACATATGATGCTCTCATGGCTTCTAAGCATAACAACAATTCTTGTAGGTCATGTCCATGTTTTACCTTTGCATAAATGCACTAGCTTATGTTAGTGCACTACTATTGTCATTGAAAGCTAGTAAATCAGGTTAACATTACGTGAACAGGTCTTGAATAACTGTTTTGGTTACTTACGTGATTTATATACCGATACTATTGTGCATTGTTCCGATCCCTGCCAAGTATTATTTTGATCTACTAGAATAAGTTCTCACAGAAACCCCTAATAGTATAGTATAAGTTTCAAGATGTGCGATTCAACGTGTGATGTGTGAAGGTAACGTATCATATAAGTGACGTATTTGTAACAATAAAAACATTACATAATGTTAACGACTTTAATTTCAAGGTCGACGGACCTTGAAGTTTATTTTCCAGCAAATATTTGCTATTACCCAAAAGCGATAACAGCGTTTATACAAGTTACCTTATCTGAAACTATCCTTTTCCTACGCAACGGTTCTACAAAATGGAGACATCGCCTAAACTAAATAATTTATCTGCATCCGTTTTATTTCACATTGAGGTGTGTGCTGTCTCTTTGTCTCGACATCATGCGCAAAAAAGTATTTTGTTTATGTTTCAGAGAATGTGAAACAGATGGTAGATGAATTATTTATTATTAATTGTTTATACCTTATCACTACAGACGCAAACGTAGTTGGGATTGCAATAAGCACAATCACATTCAGCACATTCGCTCCAGAAGATTTCGCCGTTGCAGCCGAGTCGGCCGCCCGATTCTACGTCCACCCACGTCGACCGCTTCATCGGGATGCTCTCCTGGTACACGAAACACTCGATTACCAATCAAGAGTCTCAAATCACAATTCTAATGATATCCAAAACCAGCATCACCAAAATAATGTAGTCGGTGGGGTCGTACAATCCATAACACTTCACTTCACTGAAATAAAATGTCACTGGCACCTTGAACTGCTAGAATTGGATGTACTTCTAAATCGCAATTCCAAAATAACTACACAGAAATGTTAAAGAAGTTCAATATTGAAAAGTGAAGAGAACGATCCACGAAGATCAGGGTTTGAGATGACAAGAAGTACTAGGCGAGCATGTATCGAGAAGAGGTTGCGCGAGTGAGGCGACTCGCCGCAAGTCCGTCACGCTACGGCTCATCGGGCAGACTGGTAAGCGCGCGAATCCGCCGCGCGCGTTGCGTTCACCTCCGGCTCAAGTCCTCAATTGACAGCTGTACGGACTTCGAATTGATGCTCCTTGCATTAAACAAACAGGACGTAGGGATGAAAAACATCAATGACACGGCATTATATACAACAAAGGTCACAAGAGAAAATATAACAAAATCAAATCTTCCTAAAAATACAGGTGCAGATATGAAAAAATCAAAATCACCCTTCAAAATCTAACCTTCGACCCCTTATCAAAACGCTAATCTAAAATCGAAATTGGAAAGCTTGTTCCAAATCTGCATGTGTATACATCAAAATTAATAATTGATTGATAACTGACTAATTCGTCTTTCTCTAAATTCAAAAATAATGAGTAAGTAAACTAATATAATGTTAAAATAAAATAATATCAAATTAGACAAACACATGCCCGTTAAACAGAACCAACGTAATTTCACCATTAATCACTTAAAATCACGGTTAATTAACTTTGAAATCTATCACTGCTTCACGCTGAGTAGCAATAAAACTGAATGATCGCCAGCAACCGTCTTCTTTGTAAATAATTTCCCATTCAATGAAACACGCTAATTTGTTGACAAATATTGGACATATAAACAGCATTCCTTGTTTCTGTATCGTTATGACCTAAGTATAGCTGACAAGTTGTTTGCCTGTTCAGTAGTAAAATTGATAATCCATTGTTTTGTGGGTACGGCAAAGTAAACTAAGATTGTTGAAATAACATTTTTTGTGACCGAGGACAACAACTCTATTATGTTAATGATGAGATGTGCAAGATATAATCAGCAACATTAGCAAAGGTCACGAGAACACCTTAGGACGATGAGCATGTTATGAGAGCTTCCCACGAAAGATTTGTTGAACTTAATTAAGAGACAATTATTAAGCAACCATATTTAACTTACCGCGGCAGGTGTACGGATAAGAACAGACAAAGTAGAGAGGAAATATTACAACCTTGCTAAACGAACAAAATACATATAATTAAATTTAATACTGGTGTTGTTTATACAATAATTTCACAGTTGAGAAAACATCAGATTGCATTTGTATTTGGGTTACAATGCAAGCCATATATAGTGTGAAGCGTTTTTGTCGTCCGCGTTTCGCAAGCTAATGGCACGTGCATTTTCTTTTCCTATTATTGATACTTAAATCAATAAACCATCAACATCACGAGATGTATGAAAATCAATAGATTAACCGCAAGTAAAATACTTAATCGAATGCTATGCACTTGCACTTAGTATACATTGAATGTGCTTAGTGAAATCGTCGAATAGAACTCCGATTCCGTGGTAAAAATTAGGCAGTTGTTCATTAAAACTAGCAATAATCATGTTGATGGTCACGCGCATTCTCTGCGCGCACATTTCGGGTCACTGACGCTACGTGCTTTGGATTTACTTGCTGAAACGACCACAGACACGTTGCAATTTATATGTATTTGAATGAAAGTGGTGTAAAACTTTCGTTTGATCTCTCTTTGAACGTGAACTATCGTAAAGTGTGTGGTACGCGGTAATGAAAGCTTGTTGGTAATTAATAGTTGGTACTTTATCCAGAAATGTGGTCAGAAATCCTTTTTGAAGTGCCGGTTGCGTGATAGAATAATTTGCTTCTGGTATTGCACCAGCAGTGCCAGTTTCTTTACTTACCGTATACGCCCTTATTTGTCACATAGAGCTTTTGAAATCACAGCATACTAGTACTCAGATTGACGTCTAACGATTGATGATATTGCAACAGTAAATAGATAGAGAAAAATATATACAGGGTTACTGGAAGCATCGTCTCTAGGGCGGCCTGAGTACATGAAAACAAACAATTTTTGTTCTACGATTTTCCGAAACTCACGAAAAATATTTGCCGAAACATACAAAATAATATTCCCTCCCTACAAAATCTGTGAAACAGCTGCTTTTTTGCGAATATTGATAAATCGTAGAACAAACACAAACAAAAGTTGTTTGTTTTGACGTATTGAAGCCGCCTTTAACAGGATGCTAACTGATTACCAGTAACCCTGTATAATAAGCTTGTTTTTTTTTTGGACGTCAGAAACATTATGTATTAATACGATCTTGAACTACATAAATCTAGAAAGAAAAGTAAAACTAAATGGGTTATCGAAACTCAGACGCGATTTCTTTACGTATTAATCAGTGATGATGATGCAGATATAACAAATACAAGAAGCGATTGAGTACTGAAAGAAAACGCGGCGTCATCATTTATGTTGTCACGACATTGAACTTCGTTGTGATCATCGACTAGAATGATTGACACGCGCCGATTGTAAATTTTGACCATCGACAAATAGGTACGTTTAGCACTTACGTACGCAGTTATATCGTTAACACTGATAGAAAAATGTGTATAATTAAAGCTCTGCATTTTAAATTACATTTGAAGTCTCATCAAGAAGAGTCTTGCATCATTTAACTTCGTCCCAATTTCGCAATTATCCTAGTTTTAATTACCGTCTTTGACGGTTCTTACTTTAGCACATAAATTATCATGCATGACTCATGACAGGGGAATCATTTCTTATAGCACTAAACTTGATGTTACCACATAAAGATAGAAAGCAACAAGCACAGACTCACCCACTAAAAAGCAAAAAAGCTGATGCTACCAAATTTTACGATCGATCCTTTTAATAACTCTTCAAGTAAAAGTCTTTCAAAGGCGACGCATTAGGACAATGCAAATTAATGTACGGAGACAACAGAAGAGAACGTACACTTAGATTATGTGGGTGTCAACGGAGAGATGTTAACTGAAAAAATTGCAGTACAGTTATTTATTCACTGCTTTGTGTTGCTCGACATTCAAAACCTTAAGAATGCTCAGTGCTCATCATGTCGTTAATATTTTAGCTAGTGAATAGGTATTTACAATTCTTGTGCAATATATTTATAATTTGTTAAAAGAAGGCTTCTAAAGTAGTCTTAACTGACCCAGGGCCAGAGAACCTGCCAAATATGGCTGAGAGTGGGTGAACGGCATTTAAGCTATACAACATGTATTCCTAATTGGAGATTTTGCGGACCACTTGGAACATTTCGTTTTACTAACTTGGAAATACGAGATAGTTAACAAAACAGCTAAGGAGTTATGATTGAGGGAGGATAACTACGATCACATATTGATATCTTTCTTGAAAACTGGTTACGTATGTCGCCGTGGGAGCAAAAATCTTTCTCAAGTTCATGAGAAGCTAAGAACTCTTAGAAAATAATACGTCAATGGAGAATAAAACAACTATGAACAATGCAGCGGATAGGAGACAAAAAGTAAGACAATAATCGTCATGCTCTAACTACGGGCAGGAAGCAGGTGGTGTTTGGAGAATCATTTTGGTTTACATTGCGCCACATGATTGAAAACACAATCAAAATAAGAGAAGGAATGAGGTCAGCTTAAATATTGATTCGGTCTTTTGCGAGTTGAGAGGCTTGTCTAAAGTAGAATTCTGAGTAGTAAAAATGTATAAAATATAACGCTAAACGAGGAAGCTTATTTTATAAGTGGGGAAAAAGAATGGACACTTACTAAACTTGAAGTTATCAACGAGCTATTGATGTAACCCGACCTAATAATGAAGCGTGTCGGTTCCTAAGTATTTTTTATGCACTAAAAAGCTTCTCACGAATATTTTCACGCATGTGATAAAAAAAACTATTGGTAGAAGGCAATTAATCTGCATGGGAACAAACTTCACTCTATAAGGTTGAACTTAATTAATTTTGACGTTTTTGTAATAGAGGCAATATTGCCTATTGAAAACGTTGAATAAGTGGGTGGCTATTGTCGGACATGACAAACCATTTTATGGACTGTAGATATACAAGATTATGTCTGATCTAACCTTGAGACTGGAATGTTACCATTTGCGATTCAGATCGCCTTAGGTAATAGGTACTTCGAATAAAAGACTTTGATTCCCAGGAGAGCTTAACGAACCCAACGTCAAAGGCACTTCGAATTCAATTAGCTGGACTCTTAGTATCAAGAATGCCGTTACCACATTGCAGCTGCAAAAACCCCTAGAAGTACGGTCAATTAAAATTCCTGTGTTCCTAAGAATCTTGCAACTAAAAACATTAAGCTAAATAACACGAGATAACCGTAATTTGCGAGAAAACGAAGTTATATAATAAAAAACTGTAATTAAAAACACATCATGTGAGCTTTATGAAGCTTGAAATTAGAATCATGGCAAGACACCGCTAGGTTTGAAATATTACTTAGTTACAATAACGGTATTTTTGTAGGTAAGTGAAAAAGCTGGTTGGCTTGATATTTTTTTAATAAAATATATACTACCACTTGTTCATTACAGTAAGTATTTTTAAAAGTTACGCACTTACGCTCTCTATGTGGAACCAATTAGATGGAGGGTTACTTCATAGTTTTATGATTATCAATCATCAAATTTACAGCACTATTCTAGATTTAGGAATATTAGATGTATTGCAGCAGGTTATGTATGATAATGTGACAACGACCTACGCTTATTGAAATGTTATTACATTGATACATCCAAATGTGGCATAAATTCGACCTACTCCCACACCCGATCAACTATCAATTATTAAAGTAGATGCGTTATTATATATTTATGTCTAGGTAGCTAGGCACCTCCATGCATGGATGATTAGATGTTGCATCTACACGGTATTTAATGTATTTATTATTAATAGGTGACAACTCGTGACCAGAATGCTGGCCTCTACTTTGCTCAAAGAGTGAGCATTGCCATACAACGTGGTAATGGGGCCAGCATTTTGGGGACGATTCCCACTGGTAGCGGTTTAATAGATTAGTTTAGTAGTTAGGTATTAATATATCGTTTTTTTTTTTTTACTATAGGAATGTTATTTAAGTAAGTTATTGTAAATAAATTCATTCTGGCTGTTTACCATTAATAGGTCTAGTTTTAGGTATCTCATATTGTAACTAGTTAAATATACATGCCAGGCTATTATTGAAATATGGTTTATAGCATTTCAGAACTCAGAATACTTATAAGTTAATTTTGAACGCTCGCAATGAGTAAAATAAAGATCCTAATTTAACAGCCACTATTTTATATTCACCTGCAATGATAATTACAATACTTAAAGGGATAGGCCAGAGACCTAAAAAAATTGCATCCTAGATCTATGGGATAGGTACAATAGGCACGTGTCCTAATAATTTTTATTATATGATAAAACAGCTAATCGTAAATAGAGCCAATCAATGAGAACAAAATTAAAATTTGAAATTTAATAAGTTATAAGTATTTTAATTTCATGCTAGACAGAGAACGCATTATAGCAAGTCATGACGTCAAGCCTTGCGCGCGCCATACAAATGCACTAACACACGTTTTGTGGGAAAGGGGCAGAGCATCCCCTCTCAATCCCCACCAAAAACTTTAAACGCTTATATCCCAGAAATTTATCAGTATTTTTTTTTCAGTACCTAATATGTGTGGTGTTTTTTAATATAACCACTCACCAGCGGTCGCCAACTCGCCTTGATACATTCCTGGGAGCGGGAAGTTGATGTAGGTATCTTTATTCGGAAGGTATTACCTTCTGCATAGTTTAATTTGAATGCACCAAAGAACTTTTAAAGATCAATGGCTTCAACAAGGGGCTTTATAAAAGCTTAATTAAAGTTGATCTATTCTTTCTAATATCTTCTTTTGGGTAAAATTAACCACGCTTGTTGTACATCGATTCAATTAAACATATAAATAAAAGAAAAAACAGCACTTCTGTACAGAATGAGAGCGGAAAAAATCCTTTTCAGTCAACATTTTGAGAAATTTGGTTTGCGAAATTAACAATTTACAAACCTGATCTTCACAATATTTTTGTACATATGAATCTATAGTCAGCAGCCATAATCTGAGCTTTCTACAAAATTGCAATATTATTGAGCAATGGAGCAATATTTGATGTGTCTGCAACCGATGCGATGAGGCAATTGATGGTACAACAATTTAGAAGCCCCGGGCCATTTACCTTTTACCCCATTAGGCAACTTAAATGCTCTGTCATAATTCTAGCTACCTGACCTGTTACCGAAATATCATTCAAGTATTTCATGACCCAAACTTTTCATCATATTTCATCGTCATCAGTTTTGGGTTTGTTTGACAGCTTCTTAAAAGCTGTTAAGTATCTCGCTACTTGCATGCAATGCAAAAAGTCTTGTTTTTGTCACCTTGCTGTCGGAAAGATTAATTGGACTATAAAGGCGGACGTGGTGAATTCCTATAAGCAATTATAGATAGGTTTTTGACGCTGATTTGAATATTAGATAAGATGCAAAAACATTAAAGTAAACATCTTAGGTAGGCATCGGAGTATTAAGATCGCTAGTAATTTTTAAACTTTCGCGATTTGAACACATGTTTTTTTATATTTATCGGGACTTATCGCGCAATATTAAATATAGGTAAAAATTGATACCTTTCGCTCGACGTTTCGACCATGTTACATTGGCCGTGGTCACGAGCTGACTGAAAACTGCGGGTGAGTCCGGCGAGAAGTGCGGGTATTTTGTTTTCCTACCCTCACTTGATTTTGAAAAATTGCAGGGTTTTCACTACGACACACAACACTGACTGTAACGGTAAAAGTCGAGCGAAACGTCGAGCGAAAGGTATCAATTTTTACCTATATTTAATATTGCGCGATAAGTCCTGATAAATATAAAAAACATTAAGATCGCTGTCGACTGTTCCTGATGCTCTGACAGCATGTTTATCAACGCCAACGCTCTTCTTTCTCCACATCAATGACATGTTGCTTTCGAGCAATATGCATTTTTATGCGAACGATAGCACGGGCAAATGCACAGTATACGGGTCGTACAAACACCCCTCATGCCGTAGATGAAGAAATTAGGAACAAACTACTGTCTGAAGTTGAGGCCTGTCTTGAGCAGGTCTCAGATTGGGGTGAGATGGTCTCAGACAACAAAGACGCAAGTTTGCGCGTTTTCGCGTTGTAGCTCATCACTTTCAGAACACTCCCCTCAAGGTTTCGGAAATCATTGGAATCCTTGGAGTCGACATTTCTTCGAATGTATCGTTTCACGGTCACATTGTGAGTAAAGCCAAGCTCGCCTCTAAGAAACTTGGTGTGCTCAACAAGGCGAAGCGGTATTTTACGTCGAGACAAAGTATATTTTTGCTTTACAAAGCCCAAGTCCGACCTCACATGGAGTACTGCACCCATCTTTGAACGGAGCACCCAAGTACCAGCTTGACCCACTTGATGCATTACAGCGTGAACTGTCAGAATTTTCTACGATCCCGCAAGCTCACTGAACACCTAGAGCCGCTCAGCATGCGCAGAGACGATGGGTATCTTTGTCTTTTATCGCATTTACAACGGGGAATGTTCTTAAAAACTGTTCGATCTAATGCCAGCACCGCGGTTTTATCATCGCACCAGCCGCCACCGCCTGAAAGTTCATCCACATATCGGCAGATCGGCGGAAATCGCACACTATGCCTTTTACGCGTTCTTTTTTCCTCACACCTACAATTTGTGGGATGACCTCCCTGCGGCATTTCCGAGTAGCTATAATATGGGGTTCTTCAATAGAGCTGTTAATAGAGACTATACGGGTCAGCAACGTATCTGTGATGCCCCCGGTGTTGCAGTTATCCATAGGCGACGGTGATCGCTTACCATCAGGTAGCTCGTATGTTTGTATCAAACTTTAGCATTTTTGTATCAACCAGTAGGTACGCTTTTGATTATATTTGTGTGAGCCGCATAATCAAGCCAACGCCATAGGTCACAGTGGATCGCGGAAGTCGAAATCAAGTAGGTTGATATTATCAAATTCACAACTAATATAATTAAGCATTCTTATCTATTTACATACCAAATATGAAAATTGAATATACATCGACGAATTACGTTCTCATAGTCATGTTCATAATATAATCCGGTCATGTACGTCGTCACGGATATTGCACGCTACCCTATCGTTACATTGTGTTATTATGTACACGCCTTAACTTTCACTTGAGCCATGAATTATGGTTATCAGAAAGTGGCATAACTCTTGAAGGCCGACGATCGTGGCTGTCCGAAAACTCGTCTTTTCAAACAACAAGTAACTTAAATGATTAAAAAAAACCAACTGCATTGTTTAAATAGTAGGTATGTAACTGAAAAGTAACAGCGGTGCGCTACGTTCCTATCTATACCTATACTCGTAGTAGATACAGCTCTTTCATTCCGCTTTATCTCGTAAACTACCGAGTACCTATTTCATAGTAGTATTCCATATTTTTGAAATCTGCTGAGCGAGCACTACACATTGGTGGTAATATTGACCTATTTTGAAAAGTTTACTTACTATTTTTCCGTTTTTTTTTCCCGCGGAAGTCATCTTAAATTATTGTACCCTATGTTACTCCCACTATTAAAACAATTTAAATGATTTTTAATCAGTTAGGCTGTAGGGCGTTACATACATACATACATACATACACTCGAAAAACATAACCATCCTTCGGGGAAAAAAGATAATGTTTTTTTGACAAAATGTTATGACAACCTCTCACATGCTTAAAAACTGGAACGTTGTGATCAGTGATGTCCGAATCAGGAAGAGTTTGCTATTGCAATTAACACCACCAAATTAGTATCATTTGAATAATTTTTCTATGATTTGGGGTTACCCGACGGAAATAGTAAATCAATAATATTAACAGCTTGGAATGTTGAATAAGAATAACAGAGATGATTAAGTCCATTCACGTAATTATCTCAAAATGTAACGCATGTTTTCATAAGATCATTTGATACGACACAAATATAATGAAATAGTGACGTGCATATATAAGGTCAGGGAAAAAGTTTCTTCGTATTTTTTAAACAAATTCAAGACATATTTTTTTCAAGTTTAATTACATTTAATTATAATATATATGTGCCATTTTGTTCGATAACTTGTTGCCATCTTGTAGGTAGTGACATGATCCCGTTGCTGTAGAATTTTTGGGACTTCTGATCAAAAAAATGCAACAAGTAGTTTTGACAGTCCTCTCTTGATGTTAATCTAACACTACCCAAAGAATTCTGAAGAGATCGAAACAGGTGGAAATCTGAGGGTGCAAGGTCAGGGCTATATGGTGGATGCATTAACACTTCCTAACCAAGCTCTCTAAATTTTTGCTGAGTGGCCAAAGATGTGTGCGGTCTGGCGTTATCATGATGAAAGACCACACTCTTTCTGTTGATCAATTCCGGCCGTTTTTTCTCAATTTCTTGTTTGAGTCTCATCTGCTGTTGGCAGTAGAGATCCGAATCGATGGTTTTGCCCGGCGGTAAAAGCTCATAATGAACGATGCCCTTCCAATCCCATCATACACACAGCATCACCTTATTACGTGTTAATCCGGGTTTCGCTACAGTCTGTGGTGCTTCACTGCCCTTTGACCATGATCGTTTGCGCACATTCTTGTCGTAGGTGATCCATTTTTCATCACCAGTGATCAATCTTTTCAAAAACGGTTCGGTTTCTTCACGTTTCAATAGAGAGTCGCAAATGAGTACACGATTCATTTGGTTTCTTTCAGTGAGCTTGTGTGGCACACAAATATCGAGTTTTTTTGTATACCCAGTTTTTTTCAAATGGGTCAAAACTGTTTTGTGTCAATCCCCAGTTCTTCAGCTACGTCGTAACTATTAATATGCCGATCTTGGTCCACTTTTTCAGAAATGGCATCTACTTTATCCGTAACAGGGCGACCAGAGCGAGCTGCATCTTTGAAATCAAAATTCCCGGACTGAAAACGCTTGAACCAACATTGTGCTACTCTTGATGACACTGCATTAGGTCCATAAACGTCACAATTTTTTTTCGCGGCTTGTGTCGCAGTTTTCCCTTTTTTGTAATAAAATTTCACAATATATCGAATTTCTTCGTTAGATTCACTCATTTTATCAAACAAAAAAACAATTGAAAAATGGCGGGAAATTGCTTTTTACTTTTTGTATTCCTTTTTTAAAATGTCATATTTTTAATGGTATCAAAACCAGCCAGATACAAACAGTACAACGGATGAGATTTTTACTACAACCTTATACATACAAAATACGAAAAGACTTTTTCCCCGACCTATTATATATCTGCGAAGTTATATATTATTTTCTGATTTTAAACCTTTGACGTCATTTTATGTAAATTTTGCACTATTTCCAGCTCGAAAGACCACAATAAGAGTAAAGAGGCCGTTTTTTTTTAAATTAAAAATAGACTAGTGTTTGACCGCCAGCTCGCCTGATGTTAAGCATTGATGCGGTCTACGATGGAGCACGTTTGCCTAGAAGGAACCGATTCACTCATGATTTGAAGACACCCAGATTGTAACTACAGGGGAACACCCATTCAGGTAGCGCATTCCACAGACTAGCAGTTCGCATAATAAAAGTGGAATCAAAGCGCTTCGTACGGGTTTTCGGAATATCAATATTTTGGACCACACCGTCTTCCCATGAACGTAGTGCATGTAACTGCGCCGAAATATCGGGAGCTACATCCACAACCTTACGGTATATATATCCCGTTAATATAACTATATAGTGAACAACTGTTATAGTTTAAAACAGTGTTTTTACAATTAGAATATTTTGAATGATTTGGATACTTATGCATAGTTACGTGAAACGCGGCAAAATCAATAGCATCAGACAGACATCACTTAAGTTAATTGCTAATCTAGATAGCGTAACATAACTTCAAAAGCCATTAGTAATCTTGTTCATCAACTAGCCGCCCGCCCCGGCTTTGCACGAGTGTAAGCTCGGCCTTCGGCCTTCCTACAAAATATAATAGGTATAGGCTGGTTTTTGAGTTATTTCGTTACAAACATCCAAAAATACAAATCTTTCCTCTTTATAATATTAGTTTATATAAGCAGAGTCGCTCTGATTGAAAATACAAGATTCTAAAACTGTTTTTCTGATCAATCTCTAGTGTAATTCCGCTTTATTAATATATTTTTTTTATATCAAATTAAATTATTTCATTTTTCAGAATTAATTAATTTTTGTTTCAGGTTAGGTTAATTTTCTCATTTATGTAATAATAAGTACTTTCAGATTAGGAAAAATTAAACTTCATAAAATAACTTCATTAACCAATGTCTACCGAGTAAAATGTATCCCAAATTCCAGCGAAGTTGGCTGGCAAATTTCTTATTGTGCTTGAAGCGGAATCACTTTAGAGAATCAGCGTATTTATTCTTTATTCTTTATTTATTGCAAATATGTACACTTTCTTCTAAAAACTAAGTTTTAGAGTACATTGTGTAATATACCCTGCATAAAGGGTGCAGCAATGCTTTATGTAATGGCTGGTCACAAAACCAGACCATAGATATAAATTTATACATTTATAATTAGATCTATTACATATATATCTACTATTTAAACTTTACTTAGGATGAAGTTATTAACAAAAACAAAAAATAAACATATAGCTTAGTGTGATATGGTTGGTTAACAATATATGAGATCATACAAAACTTATGATGCTACCTTCTTAACTTAAGAGATCACTATTTATTTTCTAATTAAATTTTATCGTTGAAAAAATCTTTTAAATCGTAGTAGCATTTTTGGGTTAGAAACTTACGGAGTTGGTTCTGAAAAGTATTATTATTTGTTTCTTTCTTTATTGTGTCCGGTATTTTTCAGATAAACAGTTTTAAAGATGGACTTCCGCAAAGTAACGCCTGATTCAATCAACTACAAGATACTAACTCTGTTAAAACAGGCCAATTTAAAATACATGCGTGTTCATTAATTGTTGATTGGATAACTTTACTAGCTTAAAGCTATGTAATTTCGTGTATTGAATATGAGTGCTTATTGCCTGCAAAAAAAATAACTAGGTGTGGCAATTTTTTTTACTCTACAGATAATCATCAGTCGCTCTCGCACCGCTCAGAGCCATTTATTTAGTTAATTTTCAACATTTTGATGATAAAACCAGATTTAAAAAAAAAAGATATCCGTAGAATGTTATCAGATCTCTGCCGCCAAAATAAAACATATCAACATAAAAATTTACTTTAAGTGTTTGCAACGATATACTATAAAGAATGCCCAATAGTTTTATTTTATTCCCACTTAGTTTTTTTTTTTAAATGTGCAAAAAAGATAGCTCTGGCTGGTAAGAGCGGTCTTAACTACTGTGTTCTTCATCATCATTATAACCAGCAAAGTTCACTGCTGGACATGGCCTCTCCGAAGGTTCGCCACTCTGCCGAACCATCCGATTTTCGGCTTTTCGCTTCCAATCACTGCTAACTGCCTTAGCTCCTACGCAGGCCCGGATCTAGGGGTGGGGGGGGGGGGGGGAAATTGCATGGGTGGCAGCGTAAGGGGGCGCCTAATTTCACTTTTTAGGGTTCCGTAGCCCAACAAAGAACCCTTAAAAATCGTTCTGTCCTTCTGTTCTGTCTGTCTGTCCGTCTGTCTGTCCGTCCATCCGATTTTTTATGCTAGAAGTGAGAGGCGCCAATGTCGAGTTTTTGCCCCTGCACGAAAGAATCGTAGATCCAGGGCTGCTCCTTACCGATTGGAGTTTTTGTGAATGTGTTCTTAAAACAGTTCTTTTTATATATTCTCTGCTAGCTGCATAATTTTAAATACATGTATACATTGAAATCAAAGCGACCAGAATAAATCTCAGTTATAGAGTTACGAAAACGGTACCCGCGAACATAAATATTGAATACGATACGATTAATCTTTCGTATCTCACTAAAAATAAATATTCTAAAAAAGATCACAGGATTTCGATTCGATATTGAATGTCTATTTCCTTCAAAGTCTGGAAAGTTTCTCAAATACCAGCATCTGTCAGCCAGTAATGACGGAAGTGGGAAAATTTTGATAGAGAGGTAGGTAACTAGGTTTTTTTACAGTTTAGAGGATATAGATAACTCATTGATGAAAGGAAATAGTGGGAAGATACGGTACAAACTCCTTGACGTGGACCGCACAAATTACACAATCGAACTGGCGTTTGTGATAGCACGTGAAGTACTTGTTTAAATTTTGTTTGAACCGAGCCATATTTAATGGGTACAATGTTTGGATGTCACGTGTCCCCTTTTTTGCAACAGTCATTGAGATAACTGTTTTTTTTTTGTAATATTTTATTTGTATGTTTCTATTATAGATATTATCTGCCACAATCGGTCACACCATATTTTTCTGTTTCACATCATAGCTTTCAAATTGCACCTGTATGTCACGCGATTCTGCGACCTGTATGTCGCTTCATAGCATGAAATAATACTACTAAGTATTATTTCTTTTTCTACGGAATAGTATAAGTACCGATAATAGCTTGCACATCACGCTACGCTATATCACAAGGCAGGCATTGCAGGGAAGAAGCGATCAATAAACTGTAGTCTGAAGAGGTCTACTATGAATTTAGCAGAACTTCTTGGCGAATAAAACTTAAATATTGAGGATGATAATTAGATACGATCAACTCAATTTCATACCATAAAAATTAATGGCATTCATAGGATATTAAATTCACGGAAGCTTGTCGTCGAACACATAACAGACCACTAAATAATAAATAATATGTCTGTGATCCCATATCTGGGTTAAG
The DNA here is from genome assembly GCA_949125355.1 of Agriopis leucophaearia. Classification (NCBI taxonomy): domain Eukaryota; kingdom Metazoa; phylum Arthropoda; class Insecta; order Lepidoptera; family Geometridae; genus Agriopis; species Agriopis leucophaearia. Next base: position 5,025,929 of record OX421262.1, read on the forward strand.
TTGGAAGTAGATATTGGTGAAATGTTTGAAGAGGAAATAAATGAAAACGGATAAATTAGTTTGTTTCATTTCAGACTGTTGGATTCCACGGGTTTTGTAGTATTCCTTCATATTCATCCTCATTCATATCCATTTATTATATAAAATTTGTAAACCTTTTTATCGGTTAGTGAAAACTTTTTGGACACATTATCCGCAAGTCGAAATTCTAAAATTTGAAAAATGAACATCGATAGCAGTGACGGCAAACAGAGTGGATTCTGAAAATATCTTAAAAGAAGCAACATCAAATTGTAATAAGAGAAATGAGTGGATAAGTGGAGGAAAATTGAAGCTGGACTGAACTAAGAGGAAAGGAGGACAGGCATGCCGAAAGCGGAAGGAATTACGACCCTATAAAGTTGTGAAGCACCCGAAACCGTGAGTCCCTTGGTCAATATCTTACTAATCTCATCAAAGGCGGCGAACGACCTGGATTTTGCTCCACTGCCGTCCTCCTACTTTACTCCACACTCATCGACTTCCGGATACCACACGCATCGTGAACCTACGATCTCCATACCCTCTTCAGAAACTTCACATCTTCTTAGCACTACCTCACCGGGTACCTACCTGATGCTACGGCGTATGAAGATTTGCGGAGCGTCTAGGCCCTTAGAGCTTTAGGTTTCATTTTTTTTAAACTGTACTATCTGTTTTTATAACCCGGTCCATTAAACATTACTATCCGTTACTTTTGTTGTTTTCTTACTACCCATTATGAACTGCAAGAACTGATAGGCTGGCTTAATTTCTAAAATACCTAGAAATTGTCCCAGGACGCCTGTTTAGGTCAGCTAAACAGGCGTAACGCTACAGTTTATACAGAATTTACTCAAAACAATTCAAGTCCCCCCTGATTTCGAGTTTTTCCCGCATTTTTAATATCGATGAACGACGTTGGTTTAGCTGAGATATCTCCTCGATTTAAGTTTTTAGCTTTGTCTAGCTAAAATTCTATATGTCAAAAATCCTATCAAAAGAAATCTGAATTTTCGGTTTTTTATTTCATTCTTTTCACAACCTCTTGCAGCTGTCAGAACTAAAACAAACTCGGACCGAGTAAACGTTGCGTAGGTACTATACCTACGCAACGTTTACGTTTTGATAAAAAGCAATTTTTATGTTGTGTTATTATTATTACCGAGATATTTACCGTGATAAGGTTGTTTTTGCACCTCCCGACATTTCGGCGCACTTACATGCAGCATATTCACGGGCAGACTAATAAGACAAAACAAAGTACCTACCCTCTTTCATAGTTTTTTTGCTAGTTATCACCCGAACTCAAACCTAAGCCCTACCTTACCACAGTAAATATCCCGTTGATAAAATCATGTGACTTTAGTGGACAGTGTGATAGTTTAAAACATAATTTTGACCTCTTAGTATCAATGTAAAGATATCTACTAGGACCATTACAACACCAAAAGTAAGAACTACCTTGTACTCTTATTTATTCTATGGTAGAACTTGCAAATAGAACTTTCTAGAGGTCGGCAATCATAAAATCATAACGAGTTTTTGTGAGCTTTCGACGCGGGGGCCGAAGTTCGTTTGATTCCAGAGTTCATTAGTGTGGCATGGCATGGCATAATAGGTAATGTTATCAGTCGTCCAGTGACGACTGCAATCGTGGTTTCTTTGAAGAAGTCATCTGTACTACGACACATAACTCATTGGATGAAGTAGATTTTTATCAAATACCTACGTTTGGTTAAATTCATAAATTCTTAGCAAAAATGTAAACAAATGTGTTAACATTAGCAAAAAATTGCCAGGTCATAGTAGATATAAAAAAAGTTACATTTAGTCAATATACATTTATACATATACATCGTTGCATTTTAGTAATATTATACAGTGTATTTTAGCATGCTTTTACATATTTACGCATTTAAAAATATCTTGAAAGAATGCGTTTAAATTTTTATTTTTAACTGGTGACATTGCTGGGATCATCAACAATTTTTCATCAGACACTTATTTCCTATATTTTACTTCGTACTCAGTTTTTTTTTTTACTCTCATGCTTCCTAAAAATGTTTATTGCACCCACAGACATATAATACCAAGCAGAACCAACAAGCCACAAAAATATTGATGCAAAAAACACTACATAAACATTACACGCAAACATTTGCAAAACGCGGGCCGGACTCAAGGACACTCTTTTATAATAGTGCTAACAGATACTATTAGATTGTATCTGAAATGTAACGTCACAAAATTTACGACCCCTCCCTGCCCTTGTCAGTCACACTTCGTCGACCCCTCCTCCCCTCCTCTTTATGTGATGGAATTTATGGATGTTCCCATTGGGTATTAATATTCAAACACACCAGACCAAGTCAAATCATTTATTTTTGTATAAAACAATTTACCAAATGTGTCATGTGGTTGCAGGATCTGAATTTGATGGAAATGAGGTATTCTGCAGCTCCCGCAGAACACTTTTGCCAGTAACACCTCTTTTTGTGGCTTTCTTTTCACTTGGTATGTTATCGCTCTGAAAATTATTACATGCAAGTTATCATAATGTAGTTAGTACAACTTGAGATTCATGATAGTGATAGCGACTGTTCATTGAAAACTGTTGTTCCAATAAGCATTACACCTCAAACTCTCTAAGGATTGTTCGGAAACCAGTCCGGTCGAGCAAATGTGCCTCAAAATGCTTTGAGCACAACAAACTTGCTGTACTGGGCTGCCAATTTTCTCGGTTCAAATTCTTCACCCATGCTTTTCTCAACATTTCATCCTTGGGAAATCTTAAATGTAATAAAAATGTTTGTTACTTGAAATATGTCTAAATAACCTTTTAATTACATCATCTAGATCACTAGGTGTATATGACATGAACCACAATAGGTAGTTACTTTAGTTACATTACTTAAGAAAAGTAGCTAGTTATGAATGAAAAAGGTTCATGTCATCATAATCACATCGAGCTGAATCATCTATTTTAATTATTATACTACTGAATACGTTCCCTGGACAATGTCTAAGTACCTCAAACGCCAAACAATGATCGAAACAATATTTTTTTAATGAAAACTACTTATCAACTTTTATTACACCCACCAAACTTGTACATTTATGAAATTGGAAGAAACACAACCTTCCCAAGCCTTCAAATTGTAAAGTTTATGAAAAATAACAAGGAAAATTTGCAATTCAAAATAAGCTCTATTATGACACACGAAACTTACCTGTGAAACGTTATACCGGGTGGCATCTTATGAGATGAATTAAAACACATGAGGACACTGCACTTCACCATAGTATTTTCGTATCTTTTAAACCAAATATGTAAAAATAACTTTTATTTTAGGTAATTTTTGCAAGCCGTGGTTTTCGCTGTCTGCCTCCTGACAGCTTAGCAAAATGGCAACTTGGAACACCGTACCACATGCTCATTTTTTTCTATTATGTTGACGTTCCGACAAAAAGAGATACGAATATTATGATTTTTGTGTAATCGAGAGAGATGCAAACATAACTGTTTTTGCGAATGTAGTTGTAAAAAACATGTTCAGTCTGTTATGTCTGTGATTGCACCCACAGAAGATCTGTGATTGCACCCGAAATTTCACAATGACATTGACATAAAGGTGACATTTCTTTGTTTACATCTTTGCTATTTTTCATATATACTTTTTTACTTACAGTTAATAAGTTAGAAATAGATTAGGTGACTAGGCCAATTACAAGTTTCCGCTTATAGAAAAAAGAATAACATTTCTAATTTTAGCGTAGCAGTTACTAATAGTATAGATAAATAAGATCATAAGTAAATTCACTGCGATAAACAAGTACTTATACAGGTTAAATTTTGAATCCATAGGCGAGTTTATGGAAATATGTTAATATTAATATTCTAATATGAACATTTAACATATCATAGGCACAAAGCCTAGTCAATGTTTGTTCAACTAGGTAGTAGTTTGTAAGAAATTTACTTTCAAACTACTTCTACTTCTTGAAAACAAACAAGTGATTCAAGCCGTCCCAATTTCTTTGAAAAGCTGTTACCTAAAGTCGTCGTAGAAAGTTTACAAATAAAATACTAGGTTCAGGAAGCATTACTATTAAAACATGTGAGAAACACTAGGTTTTTCTTTAAAAGTTAAAGGTTCCTCAGATCCGTTGCTGCATACGAAGCAGAATCACAATACATTATGGACAGTACAAGATAATTTATTAAATAACTTGTTATCCGCGACTTCGTACGCGTAGATTTTCATATACACTTTCAACCCTTTTTTTTCCTACCTTAATCCGCGGCCCTTACGCAAAATAACATACACTATACTTCAATCCGGACATAGCTAAGCATATTCGTGAAAACCGCATTTAAATCCGTCCAGTGGTTTAGGAGATATTCGTAGTTAAACAACCAAACAAACAGACAACATTTCAAAAAAAAACTGTCTTATCGTGTTCAGCAGCTTTTTTTTTTTATACCTCGCAATTGCCAATTTTTTTAACTCTATGTTTTTTATTATATTTTATGTATAGAAGATATGTAATAAGAGTTTCGGTTAAACAATTTGATAAAGAAGAAAGAATTCGTTTTTAAAGTCGGAAAGTTACAGTTGGGAATGAGTTTATTTATGCAAAATATCATTTAAAGGATAAAAAAAACCCGACTGCAAAATGACATCACTTCAGACATAGAGGAATCCTTTTAAAACAATTTTCAAAACGGAAACGAAAAAGAAACGGCTGAACAGATTTTCATAAATCATACTCTCATACACACACACTCGATAGCGCTAAGATATTTTATTACATTTCACTACAATCACATCACCTTTTAATCATTTTTTTAAATCGAATTCGGTTTACCCGTTTTGGGAGCTACGATGCGATAGACAAAGATACAGATACACATATTAAACTTAATAACAACTCTCTTTGTGCGTCGGTGGTTAAAAATCTGTCAAGCCATTTAGGCTACTCCAATTTAATGCACATGCATACGCCCGAAAAAGATTGATTGTTCGAATCCATTATTCGAAGATTGCTTTCATACCAATTCCATACAGTACAAGGTGATAAAATATTAAAATTTGCAAGTACATAGTCTTATATATTATGAACCCTGTCGGGCACAGCACAATAGGAGTGAGGAGTGTGGTTATCTATATCAAAAATTTGCATGTCAATGCCCCTCCCTCCCACTTTTCTATTACCCTCCTTGGGCAGTCTGGTAAAATTAACAATAATGAGCAAGCATATACCTATTTAAGGACCCACATAAACATTCACTTGCATAAGATAAACATTTCTTAGAACTTTTGACCCGTGTAAAGTTTCTTTACTGCTGAACAATTTATAAGGTGTCAAAAATAAATTTTGTATGCAAGTATCGTCTCTGGCAGGTGACCGCGGCATACAGATGCGTGCGCGCAAGAAAGCGGTCCTACAAGAGGCTTCTGGCCATCGTTACTTGGAACGAGGGTTACCATTGCGAAATTTAAAATGTCCTTACAAGAAATCGTTTTCTTAATATTATACTTTTACAAAAAAAAATGAATTTTAAAAAATGGTTTAAAAACTTTGCCTAATTTTCCACCCTAGAATTGAAGTGTTTTATCTGTCTTCTCTAAGTTTTCGTGTTTCGTGTGTCTTTGAAATTTAAATGTGGCTACCGTCAAATTACAGCCTAATCAATAATGAAAGAATCATTAACTTCTGTTTGGAATCGGCGAAGACATCGCGTAACATAGTTACAACCAATTATAATAAATCAATACATACACGACAAAAAAAAAATGGTCGGATATAGAACCTACTTATTTAAAGTTGGTTAAAAATTATGCATGCAGCGCACGTATTATTATTTTTTCATTATATCTAAGCAAAAAGTCCGGCTCACTTTTTAAGTGAGCCGGACTTTTTATTTAGATATAAAGCCGCCTTCTTAAGGCGGTAAAAGTCCGGACATATTCGGACAAATCCTAACGGATGGTAACCCTTGTTAAAACTGTTTTGATTGTAAATTACGTCATGTGTTTTAGTTTCCAGTTAGGAAGACATAAGTAAATCAGAATCCTGCGTGTACGAAAGTTATGTTTTCGTTTTTTGTTATGACTAGCTGCGCAGTATAACCTGCGTGGTGATGAAAAACTGTGATGATGATCATGATGAAATATATTTTACGACCTATTATCATACCTACCAAATATACATTAAAAAAATCATAAAAATCGGTCGAGCCGTTTCGGAGGAGTGCGACGACAGACACCGTGACACGTTATTTTTATGTATATAGAAGATGTGACTTGGATGCAAACAAAAGCAATAATTCGGTCGGCATCATCATCATCCCATAATCGTTTACTGCCAAGACGTCTAAGGTTGTAAGCTTCTGATACTTGATTTCCTTTTTCGTTGACGTCGTTGATCGCTGACGTCAGCCACGCGTAGCAATATACATCAAGGTTGTAAGGAAAGGGTATTCCGTCGTTATACTGTTATGCTTATTTTTGATCAGATTTTAATTTTGTTTTCACTAATCTACACTAATATTATAAAGAGGAAAGATTTGTACCTATTTTTGTATGTTTGTAATGAATAGGCTCCGAAACTACTGAACCGATTTGAAAAATTCTTTCACTGTTGGGAAGCTACACTATCCCCGGGTGACATAGGCTATATTATATTTTGTAGCGAGGCCGAAGGCCGAGCTTACACTCGTGCGAAGCCGGGGCGGACGGCTAGTCAGTTATATTTATGGGCTACATATTAATATGAAAATTAAAAAAAAAAAACAGTCATCTAGCCCAGTGTTTTTCAAACTGTGGGTCGCGACCCCCCAGGGGGTCGCCATGCCTCTATAAGGGGTTCACGGGGGTCGCGAAGCCTCGGTAAAATTAAAAAAAGCAAGTTAAAAAAAAAAAATTACCAAGAAAAATGTATTAATGAATAATTATTAAAAAAAAATGGTTGTACTTACGTATTTGATATTTGTAATATAATAAAATACAGATTATAAACTGTGGAAGGTAGGGGGTCCCGTTTTTTTTTCATACTACGGGGATTGCTTCGTGGAAAGTTTAAAAACACTGATCAAGATAACAAATGGCACTTATCCGCGGTGAAGTATAGAAGAATAGTTTGTCTGATCTGAGTGTGGACAGCTGGTATGGTAGCGCTTTGATCTCTTACGATCGCATGTCGTCCCGTTCCATTTACTTACACCACGCGTGTGAGTGCGATGGCATGCGACCGCGATCACAATCAGAATCACGAACGGAAATCCATAATTAGCGCAGCGTCAAGTCTTGCTCTTTACCGCTGACGCTTGCTTCGAAGGAACAACAGACGTCTCAAGACGTTTTGACCGACACGTCTTCACACGTCACGACCTTCTTGCATTTCCAACACGATACCAACGGCTCACGGCTTTAGCTGGCTTGGCCATGGCTCGGCGTGGAGACACTCTCTTCACTACATAACATCTCTTACTGACACCAAGGGACCACAATGTCTTCCATTTAAACAGATATCAGGACTAGAAAGAAGTTTTCACTGACCTGAGTGTTTGTGGGTGGTATAGCAGCTGATTGTGGCGGCACGGACTGCACCGGCCTGGCTGGCTTGGCCATGGCGCGCTGTAGCGATGCTCGCTTCACTGACACCATCAGCCACACGTCTTCGACCCTTTGCGCCACCTGCAAGAGCAGCCTTCATCACTCCTCTATCGGGAAAATTTAGTAACACTCTGATGATCGTGAATGTAACTGCATTGCTTTGCCTTCAACAATATTTTAGGTACTTTTCTGGTCCGAGAAAAGGTACAAAGCGTTCGTAAGTAAGTCCTTATTGTTTCATAAATAATAATAATCCTGTTTAAATAAATATTGAATTTTGAAGGTCATTGAGTGGAGACTACGAACCGGAACACGCAGCGTAGGTAGGCCTCCCACTAGATGGACCGACGACATTGTGAGAGTCGCGGGCATCTAGTGGATGCAGATGGCAGGATGTCGTTCAGTATGGCGGTTAAAGGGGGAGGTCTATGTTCAGCAGTGGACGTCTTCTGGCTGTTGATGTAGTACGTAAGCTTTTTTTTTTTTTAACGGATTGAAGCCGTACCCCCAATGCATCTTCTAGAATGCTGTAAAAACAATATTTAAGGTGTTCAAATATTCTTACCTGCGTAACTAAGGCCCTAGTTTCCTGAGTCGCGGACTGCATCAGCATATCCCGGAACTCCTCAGGCGCCGTGAGACCGAAGCTTTGTGCGTCTTCCAGTAACTTGTCTACAGCTATCAGCCCTCCTTCTCCAGCTAGGATTTCAACTCCAGTCGCGCACCATTCGTTCGCCTGGTGATCAGAAGAATTTCAACACATTTTTTTTTTTTTTTAATGGTTCACTCTGGCCGTAACATCTTCAGATACATTTTCTTAAGTAAGTACATTTAAATATGGCAATGCACGACCTCCTAGAAGTGAACACTGCATGCACGAGAATGAATATAATACTAATAATACCTATAATACACTAAACTTAAATTAAAGATAGGAATTATAATGTTTTTTGATTTTGCTTGATGTAGTATTGAAAATATCTAAATTTTTACAAATGTTATTATAAGAGGAAGACATTCGATACATTGGTGAATGTATTGGGGGGGCTTATGTAAACACATAAGCTCAAATTAGGGGCTCAAATTATTATTAATTTGAGGGGGCTCAAATATTTGTTTTATTTTAATTTAATTATTTATTTTTAAAGTGAATATTTAACTAAATAATCTGTGAATATTTCAAGCGTCTACCTGATGCCGTTATCAAAATCGAGCAAAAAATCACGTTTGTTGTATGGGAGCCCCCTTAAATATTTATTTTATTTTTTGTATTAGTTGTTATAGCGGTAACAGAAATACATCATTTATAAAAATTTCAACTGTGTAACTATCACGCCTGATGACAGACAGAAAGGCAGACGGACGGACAGCGGAGCCTTGGTAATAGGGTCCCGTTTTACCCTTTAGATACGGAACCCTAAAAACAAAGAAACTACTTTTTGCTTGTTTGATTTTTCTTAAATTTTTTTGGTATTTAATTTGGTATTTAATGGTATTTAACTTTTTGTGGTAATACTGACTCCAGTTGCTCTGATAAGTGATTAGTACCATCAAAGATTTCATACTTATACTTCGTACATATATAATCTTAGGGTACCATATTTTGGTACGGTTAGTACTTATATCATTGAAAGCTACTGGCAGCTCAGCAGTGAGTCGTAGCTACCTTCATCATTACCTGCCACTGAAAAATAAATAATTCTTTATCTTCTTAAATGATACTTACTTTATCTATCCTGTCCATAAGCTCTCGTGCTTTGGTTAATAAAGTATTTCGTTTTTGTATTTTGTCAACGAGCAGTGCACTCGTTCGTCTTAGTTCTTCGCATTTTGACTCTATGTGGTCGACTGAACTTAGCGGGTCTTGCATTAACTTTTCTCCTGAAAAGACAATCAATAATAAATAAAAATATCAATAAAATAATTTCGTGATAGAAAAAATATGTGGATAGAATTTTATTTTTCCCGCTCAAATCGACAAATGATGTGAAAATTGATTAATTAAATTGACACTTGACAGAATCAAATTCACATTTTTTTTCTTTGTTTAAAGAAGTTGTACACGTTGTACACTATATAAACAATAAGGTCGGAACTCGGAACACTCTGAAAAGAGGTCAAGGTTTTCTGGTTTTATGCGAAAAGCTCACTCCTTACTCACACCTTGCTTTATACTCACACCTATTTATTTTTGTTTTTACGTCGACTGAAACGATCTTGAAAAAAATTACAAGAAAATGGTGAATACCTTGTACCTGTTAAGAACATAAAGAAACGGGAAAATTAGAATTTCTATTTTAAGTTTTAGTTTATAGTTAACATTTCAGTTTTCGTTAAATTTCTGATTTTTAAGTTGTGCATAATAAAATATTTATTCGCATAAATTTTTAATAATTAAATTTATAGGTCTACGATGGAACACGCTTGCCTAGAAAAAACCGATTCACTATTGACTAGTTGTATTTGAAGACACCCACATTGTAACTATCGGGGAACACCCATTCAGGCAGCGCATTCCACAAACTAGCAGTTCGCACAATAAAAGTGGAATCAAAGCGCTTCGTACGGGTTTTCGAAATATCAACCATGAAGCGGTGTCGATTTTTCTTGCCCACTCTATGCACAGGAGGGAATAAGATCAAGCAGATCAGATGCACACTCCGAAATGTACCCGATAAAAAACCGATAGACTAGCAACTTTGCGCCAATGCTCAAGACTAAAGCTTAGTCGGAACTAGGGATTAGGTAATTAAAGACGCGTAGGTTTTTTCTTACCGTCGTCAATAACTGATGTAGCAGTGTCGAGGTCACAGTTGCATAGTTTTTCGAAATCAGTTGTCTCTTGTATTAAACTATCTACTCTGATTGCTGTCTCGCCCACCTCTGTCATATCGCACGCTGCCTTTAGATGGTTGTCTAAAGTTGCCTGTAACACAGAAATAAAATTAAATTTAATGTATGTCTTAGTTTCACCCTGTGAAGTAGTACGTACCTACGAATAAGCAATTACACCTCCTTAGTTAGGGATCTTCTTAAAACTTAAAACTATTTTGTAACTTAGCATGCAACCTCTTCCGGGGATTTGAAAAAAAAATGCCATCTCTTAGAAAAAAAGTTGTGACATAATTATGTGTGACAGTAAAAATTATATTAACATATTTTCATTTATTTCTTGAATTATTTTCAAATTTTTTCGAGTTTAGTAATTTTGCATGTTAATGTAAATAAAATCAAGCATGGATATTGTGTGCAATTTTCGCAAATGCAGAAAATCGTTATCAAATCAAGCATGGGTGACGACGTGTTCTCACGCATTTTGCGTGGAGCACGGCAAAAGCGAATTCAAAAGAAACGCTGAAAATTCCTTGACTTGTCCTGCTTGCGGAACAGATCTGCGTGACAAATTCGACGTGATTCAGGCAGATCTTAAGCCTGGAGAGACGTTTAGATCAATAGTATTAGCAGGCATGAGACCAGACACGATAATGGACATAGCAATGCGGGCGATGTCATTTTGGTCCTACCAAGTCGAACAAGAGACGTTGTACCAAGAGACCATAGCAAAACACACCAGGGAAAAACTCCAAAGCATGGAAGAGATGAATACCATAAACATTCAAAAACTGAAAGCAGAGTTGGAGACGTGCAAACGCAAGGTAACGTCTTTACAAACTGAATTCAATAAGAAGAGGAAACAGGCTGAGGAATTGACGGCAAAAGTTGAAGAAAAGACTAGGAAGATACAGAAATTAAACTATCAGCTTGAATCTTTTAAGCGAAAGAACATTAGCGTTACCAATTTCGAAAATAAGGGTGGAGAGAGAAACCAGGAAAAATGTATGGATATATCGGAGCTTGTTGGGAACAGAGTCACGTCAGATGCTTTTGTTTTTAGGCCAATGAAGGATACTGATAATTCGCATCAAATGTGTTCACCGAAGACGCCGATGTTTGATTTTCCGAATCGTAACCATAGACCTCACCAACAGCCACACTTTCAATTCAGACCAATAACATAGTAAAGGAAGACCCCAAACAATGCGACCTACTTAGCTGGCCAAAATTAGATTACACATTAAAAAAAAAGTTGTGTGATCCAAAGTATAAAAAAAAAATTTACAGCTACCCGTGGAAAATTTTAGTTCCCTTATTTAGTTGCATCCTTACTTTTAATAGTGTACGGGTTACGTTTAACAGTGGTACAAAGCCGAAAGGAGGTCGCAATGACTCATAATTATAAAAAACTTTTACTATGGGACCAAACTAAAATCGCGAAAAAAAATATTAGCTGGTCCATTATTTTCGATTGAGTATAAATGACAGCTGATTTTTTTCCCGCGATTTCACGGTTGGTCCTACAGTAAAAATTGTTCACAATGAGCACAATGACTTTTCGGCTTCAGTATCACCGTTCTGTGTAACCCAAATAAGTATACTCGATAGTTAGAAATAAGTATAATTTAGTTACCTGCATCTGTTTAAAGTTTAATAAAAATGTCCTGAATTTGAGCCAGTGGTTTAGCTTTGTGGAATGTTTCTGCCAGAAGTTGTCGAACTGTTTCTCAGTCTCTTCCAGTTGTACCAATAATCTGGAATATAATAATTAATAATGCACTACAAGGAGAGTAGAAATATTGATATATTTACTAACATGGAATGATAGGTAATACTAGGTACGGTACGTTCAAACCTCAGATCAGAAAAACAAGGGCGATATGGTAATGTGGCGCATCGGACCTAAATGAGGTTTGATGTTTTTAGTCGATCGCACCCTGCAGACAACCTTGTCGCAACTTTTTTGCATGTGGACTATTTTTATTAATTAGTTCATTTTGGTGTCGAAGTTTCTGAGCGTGCGTGAAAAATAAGTACCTAATACCCGTACTTTTAGCGGTATAGTGAAAATAGTGGGTGAAAAACGGTGGCATTTGAAAACAAACAATAATTTTGCAGAGGCATATCTCCCTTGTTTATCTGATCTGAATTCACGACGCTCAGCAATGAATAGGTACTAAAGGAGGAGGAAATATTTCAAAATTCTAGAATTGAAGATTTTAGTTTAATCGTGCGAACTGCTAGTCTGTGGAATGCGCTGCCTGAATGGCTGTTTCCCGGTAGTTACAATCTGGATATCTTCCAATCACGAGTGAATCGGTTTCTTCTAGGCAAGCGTGCTCCATCGTAGACCGCATCATCGCTTATCATCAGGCAAGTTGGCGGTACAACGCAAGCCTATTCGAAAAAAATATAGTTTTAAAATGCATTAGTTATAGGTAATGATTCAACTAAATATTACCTTTCGACTGCAGCAACATGACTAATAATATTATAAGTAAGATTTGGTTTCCGCACTTGCGCCAGTAGGTCCTCGCCTTGCAACGTCGCCGCTGCTAGTTCGGTTTTTAAAGCATTATACCTGAAAACAACATCAAAGAAATCATAATCTTCAAAAATGTAGCAAATAATATTCTGGAGATAAAGATCAATTTAAAGACACCTCGCAATTCAAAATCTGTCATGCCGTCTGTAGCCTACAGAACGTTAAAGACAAACATAGTTACATACTTCCATACACCCAATTACCCACCCTTATTCTTGGGCAGTCGGGTAATAATTTAAAGTTACAGTCTAAATGACATATTGTTATTGTTTTGAGATAATCCACGCTAAATGCAGTTCCGTTTTAAAGTTCAAATATACTTTTACTATACTTTTTTTACTTTTTTTTTATTATATGTACAACACTTGTAATTCATAGTAGTTTTACACGTAGAAAACTAGTGATCTTTGTGTTACAAGTTAATGTAATTTACCACATGTTATTACAAAGACATGTCGTGAAATGCCGTCAGCTGTCATTTCAATCAAGCTTCATTTAAAGGATTATAGTAGCAATACTTGAGCAATACCGAAAACATTTAAATCCATAGACAAATAGTGATATGAATTTTAAATAATACCTATTGTTTTTTTAATGCAAGATATCTATTGAGCCAGCGTCAAATTGTGTAGCTGCTTTTATTATAGACAAGTACAGCGCTTATTATCAGTATGGTCGTCTAGATACTCTTTGCAGAAGATTGTCTAAATGACAATGACTGAGTATCTTCAAATCAAGAATGAATCGGTTTATTCTAGGCAAACGTGCTTTATCGTAGACCGCATCATCGCTTAAAATCAGGCGAGTTGGCGCCAAAACTTGAAACTTGTAATTGGCCCAGTCACCAAATCTATTTTTAGTTTATACTATTAGGCTGTAAGTTTCCCTAAAAATTAAAAATAAAATAAATAAATAAATAAAATAAAACGCAAGTTTTTTTTTTAGGTCAAACAGTAGTTCCGTTGCGGGAATTAATTATTAATCACTGCGCCACGGAAGGTACATATAACTAATTATAATTTCAATAAAAACAAAAAAAAACACTCTAGTTACAATTTCCACCTAGGCTCCATCATCAGACCCTCATCATTGGACTCACTTAAATATAACAAACTAAATGAGCCTCCAAACTCCAGGGATTTACTAGTAGCCTTTGCAGTTCTACTATCCACTTCAAAGAGAAAAAAAAACCAGTCTAGTCTTTTTTAATAAAGAGTTTATCTATCTTTCTTCCTGGTTCAGTTTAATGGCACGAAATTATAATTCTGTCATCCAGATTCCATATAAATGTGCAATTGCAAATCGATGCGACGTTATTAGAAGAAGGTTAAAGTTTATTTCCAAGATTTTGTTTATAAATATGGTTACAAGACCATCCATCCGTTCTCCATCGTAGACCGCTTAACATCAGGCGAGTTGGCAGCCAAACGCAAGCCTAATAAAAAAATCGCGATAGTAAATAGTTAATTACCAAACAACAAGACACGGGATTGGTTATTCCGGTTGTTGTTGTTGATAAGAATGCTTGTACGTACGATTCATAATTCAAGAAGAAATTATTCCGAAAACAGTTTCACTTTTACACTCCAATAAAACTTGTTTTTGCACTTCACCATCGAACAGCTTATACTACGTTTATAAGTTTTTTGAATAACACTAATTTCTTCAGTCATGAATAGGCATCAAAACTTTTTGTCAAACACGTATGAAAAAAAAAAACAAACAGAAAAATATTCAGAAATAGAAAGACGTTAGATCTCATGGGGCCATGCCTCTTAACTGGTTTTAAACTTTTATGTAAGTAGTCGGATAGTCCGATGGAGTATCTCACATACTAACCTAGATTCCTGACAGTCTAATAATTCTTTGGTTTGTGTAGGGTCGTTCCCCATATCGCAGTCGACAATTTCATGCATGAAATCGTCCAGTTTACTCGAAATCTCCTTCATGAGGGTTGAGAATTTCTCTAATGCCTGTAAACGAGAAAAACTGATTTTATTTTATACTTAATCATATCGGTAATTTAGAACAAGATAATTTTTACTATTTAAGCGATCATTAAACTTCGGCAAATCTAAAGGAAATTAAGATTGAGTAGGGCACCGTTACACGAAAGCGTCGCTAAATTAGGCAAAAAATCTTGACACCATTGGGTTTTTTTTCTGACGTTTTATGGGTGTTTTTTTGATTTGTAAGTTATTAATTTTCTGTTGGTAAGTTAATACTTGGTGAATACTAAGTATTTCAAAAATTCGATGGATTAATAAAAAGAAAGAAGTTTATAAATTTTATGGAAAAAAAAATCTAGAGAATGTGTCAGTTGCTTACTACATACAGGGTTACGCATATACCCTGTACTAAACCGAAAGGAAGTCATTGTACTCATCGTTATGAACAACTTTTAAATTAATTAGAAAAAAAATATTTGCCCTAGAAAACGGCCATTGACACTCAACAAAATGTATGGGACAGCAGATATTTTTTTCGCGATTTCAGGGTTGGTCCCTTAAAAGTTGTTCATAATGATGAGTAAAATGACCTCCTTTTGGCTTAGTACAGACAATATATGCGTGATCCTGTGTTTAAAACAGAATGATACGTAAGTTAAGTATATAGGTATTGTTCTCAGTAGTTCATAACGGCGATCAGCACATTAAGAACATCCTATTATCGACACAATATTTCAGTGCGCAAGGATTGGACATCATTGAACAATACCGCTTAATCACAACCTGCTTTAATCTCAATAGATTTTGGAGAATGTCGTTAGCGCGATACAGACAGCTGCACCCGCGACGACAGCGCCATTATATTCTAGAGCTAATGCAGAGGTTTTTCACTAGATGGAGCTATTTCGAATAAGGAAATAAATAACTTGGTAATTTTATTCTCAATATAATTATTATAAAGTGGGCCTAGAATACTCACATTTTCTTTATAGAAAATCATAGCCCATACCGTTGTTTGATCATAGCTAATAAACTTAATTTTTAAAAATTTCTTAAACTTACTATTCGCTGCTGAATCCATTCAGCATGTGAGTACTGCAACTCCCCGCCCAGATCTGGCGTCAGCTGTGATCTATCAAAGTATTCATAAAGCTCGTCCACGGATGAACACACTAGCACCTTGAACCGGAATTCCTCCTTGAAGAGCTTACTGCTTACTTCTGATAAAGCTTTCTGGAGAAAACTTGCTGGTCTCAGGACATAGACTGTGTGGATGATACCGGGGAAGAACTCCTGAAAAAGAATACAAAAAAATATTATTATTTTTTGTATTTCAACTGTAAAGAGGCAAGTGAGTACATTTAAAAGAAGATACTAACAGATACCCTTATTAATACTGTTTTAACGGAATTCCATCTGTCCTTTCTCCGATCTATTATTAGGTGAAAACCCATGTCAGCTTCTAACAATCTGAAAACAGAAAAAAAGGAATTAGCACCTGGAAATTAAAGAATCCTGCTTTCTGAATCCTGTCTTTCTTCACAATGACAAATAATTCTTCTCAACTAAAAATTGATTTGCTGTCAATTGGCAGTTCGCAGACTTGGCTTTATGTACTGAGAAATTATTGGTCTCGACGCGTCGTTTTGTCTGGATAGATGTGACCTTTTTGTCTGGATATATGTGGGCCAAGTTAGTATAGCAATACCGAAAATAGTGAATAGACAGCTTTTTTCCTTTGTGTTAGCAAGTACTAAGCAGGTACCTCCTTATAAGTAGTAGTAGGCTACAAACTTTGTGCATCAACCACGAAATCTTAAGTTTTTAAATGCACCTGAAAATTGAAAGTTTAAAGCTGGGCAGAAGAGCAAATATATGCTACGCAGATGAAAATCCGCCTCCTCAGGTATACAGGTATGTTACAAAAGTAGAAATTGTAGTTTGTAACCTATATGACAGGATAAACACTTGTGTTGACTTGGTATTTTGTTGCAGGCCACGACTGGATAACCATGGCAGTAGGTTGTGGAAAAAATTGTGAGAGGCCTATGTTTAGAAATGGACAAGGGCTAAATAGGAGGAGAAAAATAAAGATAAACACTTACGAAGGTACTGAAGTGAGGTAGAGCAGCAGTTTCCTGTACTCCGGTGCGGTAAGGATGTGGAAGTTGTTGTTGTCTGGGAAGCTGATAAGAGGGCGGTGGTCCTTGGCCAGGCCTCCGGTGGCCAGCGCATACTGCGGCAGCAGGAGCTCCCCCACGTTTCGCCCCTCGTCACCCTCACTGCCGCACCCATCGCACTCTGCTTCTGGAAGTAATAACACGATATAATTAGCATTCATAAATAAGCTAGCACTTAAATAAACGCATGCTTACAGGAGGAACTGCATACAGAGACTCAGAAACCCTTACCTACTCAGAAGCATGAATTAAGAGAGATAAGCCTTACAGTAATTAAAATACGTAAACTGATGATATTAAAATCAAACGCGACTACTTATTCCCTGACTGAAAGTACTCAATCATAAGGGCGAACTTTTAACCGTCGTAGTTTTCCTTATATCGATCGGTCCAAATGAGTTCTTCAATTTCTTGCTCATTTGCCAAACTTTGACTGCATGAGCTTTGATTTCGAATTCACAGGGAATACGAAATTTGCAGGAAAACCTGCTAATGAATAGCGGCAGCCGTCCGAAGTTGGTTTTATTTTTGATAGAAACAAAAAAAAAACGGCTAAAATCGTTCCGATGAAAACAAACAACCACGAACAACAACACGCTTATATTAATAACTACGACATTTTTATAGTGTTAGTATAACTTTGCCTAGATAATTATTTACTATCTCTCGTAGTGACAATAATACTCAAATCTTATTCTTGACTACATATATAATAGCGTAGCCCTCGCCTTTCTGAGCCTTATACGCCATGACACTCATGACGTTCATTTTCACCTTTATTTGGTCTGCATATGCTCCCTTGGCAATAATGACTAGACTTCCATTAGGTTTACAAAAAGCAAACTACGTAAATGCTCATTTATACCTGTCCAAAGTTGTTTGTAGCCTAAGTAAAAGACACCATCGCGTGGTCTTTAGCCATTAATAGCGAGCCCACCGTGGCAATCCTGGAGCTCAGGAATTGTGATAAATTGTATAACAGTAGTTTCCTCTAGAGCAGTTTTTCAGACAAAGTAAAGCATCACCTTTATTAGTTTAATTTCCGAATCTTAATGTTGTAATCTTCTGACTTAATTAAACATTATTATATTAATTTTCTCAAAACAAACACTGTACTGTAGTAGCGTAAGACAAAGTCAGTGACGGATGTGTCAGAGTGACTCTATGAACAATGTTTTTTATGGGTCTGTGTGACGAGCCAATTAAGTGAACAAGTCGCTCGATTAATGGTTACCGTCACGCTGACCTATAACAGTTCAGTGCCTCCCACAATTTAGAACTTCAACGGTTCAAAACCCTGCGCGTCAATGTTCGTTGGGTATTGTTTTCTTAACCCCTAGGCCCAAGGAACTAAATCCAATTGTAATGGATACCATAAAAGGTAGGTCATGCCTCGGAGTTACGAGTACAAATATAGGTATTAACAAGGATGATTTTAACGTTCTTGGTATTAAATATTATAACTATTAGGCATCTCTTTGGATTAGTTCAAGAAAGGTCGTTGTTCGAAAGAAAGGTTCTTAGTACGAAATTTCGATGAAAAAATACGTTGACTGATCGTTTTCAATACCTAGCTTAGAAATCACTTTTAAACTATCACAGTTGATCACTACAGTACAGTCATACCCACACAACCACAACCTTACCACGGTAAATATCAAGTGAATAATCATATAATTGTAGGTTGGAAATATTTTATAAGGTCGGGGAAAAAGTTTCTTCGTATTTTTTAAACAAATTCAAGACATATTTTTTTCAAGTTTAATTACATTTAATTATAATATATATGTGCCATTTTGTTCGATAACTTGTTGCCATCTTGTAGGTAGTGACATGATCCCGTTGCTGTAGAATTTTTGGGACTTCTGATCAAAAAAATGCAACAAGTAGTTTTGACAGTCCTCTCTTGATGTTAATCTAACACTACCCAAAGAATTCTGAAGAGATCGAAACAGGTGGAAATCTGAGGGTGCAAGGTCAGGGCTATATGGTGGATGCATTAACACTTCCCAACCAAGCTCTCTAAATTTTTGCTGAGTGGCCAAATATGTGTGCGGTCTGGCGTTATCATGATGAAAGACCACACTCTTTCTGTTGATCAATTCCGGCCGTTTTTTCTCAATTTCTTGTTTGAGTCTCATCTGCTGTTGGCAGTAGAGATCCGAATCGATGGTTTTGCCCGGCGGTAAAAGCTCATAATGAACGATGCCCTGCCAATCCCACCATACACACAGCATCACCTTATTACGTGTTAATCCGGGTTTCGCTACAGTCTGTGGTGCTTCACTGCCCTTTGACCATGATCGTTTGCGCACATTCTTGTCGTAGGTGATGCATTTTTCATCACCAGTGATCAATCTTTTCAAAAACGGTTCGGTTTCGTTACGTTTCAATAGAGAGTCGCAAATGAGTACACGATTCATTTGGTTTCTTTCAGTGAGCTGGTGTGGCACCCAAATGTCGAGTTTTTTTGTATACCCAGTTTTTTTCAAATGGGTCAAAACTGTTTTGTGGTCAATCCCCAGTTCTTCAGCTACGTCGTAACTACTAATATGCCGATCTTGGTCCACTTTTTCAGAAATAGCATCTCCGTAACAGGACGACCAGAGCGAGCTGCATCTTTGACATCAAAATTCCCGGACTGAAAACGCTTGAACCAACATTGTGCTACTCTTGATGACACTGCATTAGGTCCATAAACGTCACAAATTTTATTCGCGGCTTGTGTCGCATTTTTCCCTTTTTTGTAATAAAATTTCACAATATATCGAATTTCTTCGTTAGATTCACTCATTTTATCAAACAAAAAAACAATTGAAAAATGGCGGGAAAATGCTTTTTACTTTTTGTATTCCTTTTTTAAAATATCATGTTTTTAATGGTATCAAAACCAGCCAGATACAAACAGTACAACCGATGAGATTTTTACTACAACTTTATACATACAAAATACGAAAAGACTTTTTCCCCGACCTATTATTTTAGCTATGATTAATTGTACATAAAACGTAGTCTTGCTTCTTATCTTCAGTGTATCTAGAAATACACAATTTTCTATGGTACTTGGTAATTGATTGTCGAAAAGCAAAATTTGCAAGCAAGCAAAGACATATTTTCTTTGTTTATGTTCAAGATTTCTTCTTTCAAGATGCTATATTTACATATTTTACTTCTATCTCTTTAACGAAAAATGTTATTTTTTTTAATATTCGTGTATTCTCGAAGCAAAAATAAAACAGATTGTTTTAAATTAATCTACTATTTTGATAGATAGATTATGTGAGTAATATTATTTATATTCGAAGGAATATCATAGAATATATCGCCCACACAAAATGGATATATTTTAGTAGGTCAGGGATGAGCAAAACTACTCGTATGACTTGGTGGTTTGTGGTCCAGCTATATCGTGTGTGTGGATAATGTAGGGCGAAGTTTTATTTGTCTAGGAACAAATATATACTCAGGAGCTTAGCTGTTATTCATGGTTGGGATACTAACATTTATGCTGCATATCTATTTTGCTAAAATTGATTTTCTTTTATCCACTGAGTAGGCAGATTTTTTTATAAAAAGAGTGGTGGTCAACAAGCATGCGCCCCGCCTGATGGTAAGCGATAATCGCCACCTATGGACACCTGCAACACTAGAACACTAGTGGTGTTGACGGTGCTTTGTCAGCCCGAAGAGATAGTTGTAGACATCTTCAACAATTATGTAAATTTAAATCTTTATTTATTTAAATCAAAGGAAGACCAACAGCCATAAAAAATATAATAATCCTAATGGAAAAAAGCCAATTACAGGTTCTCACGGATAGAGATTAGATAAATAACAAATCTAATGTGAACACTACGCAAATACACAATTACATAATTATTATGGAAGTAGTAAATCCGATATTTATAATCCCCTCGTATTCCGTTCCTCAGCAATCAATGAATGTTTTCGTAGCCCTATTCATAGATTAACACCGGGCTTGCCGGAAATTAATCCTAACGGCCACCGCAAGCTTTTCAAAAGGAAGTAAGCCAAGAACGTTTGATATATGTGTTGTCATAAAGCAATTCATAAAGCGTATTGCCATTTGCCAAACTGCTATTATTCAGAGCGAGTTCACTGACCGACGTATGCGCGCGTAAAGGTCAAGTTAATTGTAACTTCTTCAAGACTTAATGCGGATGGAAAAATGAACTAAAAGGACGCTCATTTTAGTAATACAGCACAGTTACCCTACTTATGTATATTCTGCGACCCACTGAATAAAGAGTACCAATAAAGGAAGTCAAACGGTCTTTGTTATCGTTCGCGCAAAACTTTATGAGCCCTCTGAAGTTAGGCCCAGTGGCTGCGCAGTACGCATATTATAGGTATCCGAGGCACTTTACAGGGCGTCGGGGAGGCCTCGCGCCTAACTTCAGAGGGCTCATAAAGTTTTGCGCGAACGATACATTGTGTGACATACAAAGACGTAGTTTGATGCGCTGTGTTGTTCAACTGGACCTAAAAAAAGCGTTCCTGCAAATTATTTTAGATGAAAATTAAATCTGTTTGCCATGGTTTTGCTAACACTTGTCCCTCGTAGCTATTTACATGTCATATTCTTTACAGCAAAATTTTATAATTATGCTGTTGGAATTAGCTATAAAATATGAGATCACTCTTTGCTAAGTTTGGAGACTGTAGGTATTATATTTGGATGATATAATAATTGTCACTTGCTCTTAAATTTAAACTTTTTTCCCATTAAGTTATTCTGTCTCCACAAATACCTATACCTAATTAGTTATTTATTACCTAGCTAGATTTATTATGTTATGTCATTTTTTTAAAGTTATAATTTTATGTAAAGTAAGTTGTTTGTGTACAATGGGGCTGACGTAGACTTAAAGTCTAAAAGTCCCACAAAAAGAATAAAAAGTAATAAAAATAAAGCTGAGTAGTCTAAAAATGATAACATATTTAGTGAATTCGTACGTTGTTCGTGTTTACTGTTTATGTCGTATTGCAACGGTTATGCGATTACATGACTCCTACGTATCGTCTGCAACTGCACATATTTCTAGACGCTAATACGTAAAAAGATACCAACACGGTGACCGCATGGCGTGTAAAGGCTTATTGCATAACACAACACTATCCATGTAAATACAGGTAAGGTAAGTAGGTATATCTAAGTACGGCTGCCACAAGGTTGCCTGCCATTGATAAGGGTACAGAAAGAACATTAACGCAGAGGCGGTAAAGTAAACGATACGTGAAATCAATATTAAGGGACTAAAAATAGCAACTAGTGATACAAATTGGAGTTTCATAAAAGATATGTAAACATAATGAATTGAACAAAAAACAAAGTTCAAAAGTAGTTTAAAGTTTGAGACGATTCTATATTTGAGCAATGTTAATTAGCATTAGAAAAAGCTAGGATATTCAAATGTTATTTGACTAGACGAAAACACGAAACTGGTGGTTTTGATTTCTTTTGCATTTGTGTGCAGTTCAGCGATTATGTCAGCTCAAAAGAGAATGTCAACATTAGTTAGATACTAATTTACTTGTTTCACTTGTTCTGCGGCCAAAATTATGGATTTGAGTTTTAAAAACGTAACAGTATTTATGTACACACGGTTTTTTCATGAAAAATTTTTGAAACAAGACGAAGCCATAAATATGTATAACATCACCTTGTACTCACAACCTAAATCTATTATCGATACCTGCTAATATCTGCCTATAGCAAATGGACATTGCTTGTTGACCTTATGCATCTTGTAAACAGTGCATTTAAATTGAGCCGGTTGAGAAGGATACACCTATTTCTATTTGACCTTATGCACCTTGCAAACAGTAAATAGCACAGGTTGAGAAGGATGCACGTAGTTCTTTCATTTCAAAATACACAATACCTACTGATCTCTACGTATAGCAAATCGAAATCGCTTGTTGACCTTATGCATCTTGCAAACAGTGCATTTAAATTGCGCTGGTGGAGAAGAATGCACGTTTCAGCACATCCGTGCATCCTGGTTTCACAGGCATGCCCTTGTTCTTAGTTGCGCAGACTACTTGCATCGTGAGCAAGACGCATAAAACTCATAGGTTCTTGCCTGAGATATTACCTAATTCTTCTCTCTATCTTCAAGTAGGTAATAGGGCAGCCTAAAACTAGCCTTTTATGCTCGAGTCCTTGTTAAAATTGACCTAAATCTCATGAAAGCACGATATACAAAGCCAGCGCATCTGTATTGTGACCTGAAGCGCTTGGAGGGTCCTCTAGAGTCTCATTGACATGCGGAGCGCCACCTAATCTGTTCCGGAGGCTCCCTTCATGAGCTAAGACATAGGTACTGTACACTATACAACTACTATACATTACAAGAAGAATACATTTAACAGAGGCATAAAAGGCGGTATTATCGCTGAGAGCGATCTCATCTAGACAACCTATACTACTATGTACCCATCTTCACACACGATAGAACATTACTAACAGCATTACAGTTACCTATTAATATGACAGAAGACCTATGATTTTTTCGAATGACATGTAACTGTATAATATTGTTATTAAGGGGCTTCTATTCATTTGCAGCTTTCTCGCTCGCACATTTGTACATTATTGACGATATAAAATTACTGAGTGTGAATTTACAAAAAGTGACACACCCAAGTTTTGCTGACTATCATAACGACGGAGTGAAATGGTAACAAGTGATTTTTTTTTCTTGTTACCTTGTTACTCCGTCAAATTAAAAGATATCGAAACGAAACATTTTTTGTTTCTAATGTTATGATAGTCAGCCAAACTTGGGTGTGTCACTTTTTGTAAATTCACACTCAGTAATTTTATATCGAGATTATGAACTATAAGTAACATTAATAGGTAAAGTGTCTACTACTAATGCTGTCGGTTCTTTTGATGTAAGTTATCTCTACGACCTACGCACAAATTCGTAATACCGATACCAGGAAAGTGTAAAGGAATATAATGTATAAAATCATATAAATTATGCTGGGTAATACGCTAGCGGTGATTCAATTGCATTAATTTGACCGTATTAGGTCATAATAAAGTTACCGCTATAAATAAAATTTATTTTTCCTTTATTTGGATTAAGATACGTTTAATCAAGCCAGTTTGACACTTGACTAGTGACAGATATATCTCTCACGACCCCCACCCCAGCGAGATTTATGACTTTAGCTCAAAAATAATTTTCAGTAAGTACATTATAGCTTGTTAATGTCCCTAATTTTAATCAACAATGTTTCGCATAATATGTACAACTAAGTACTTAAATAAATCCTTCGACTTCACCTGTTCAAACACTGGCTTTTGAAGTATTTTTCGTAGCTCCTACACTATCTTCTCTATCAAGCGACAATATAATTCTACTTGCTTTCATTAGGTATGCATGAAACGCTTTATCAAAGGCGAGCCTTTGATCTCAAAGTATGGAGACATACTCATACATTGCGAAGATCTTGAACACCGTTTAATAATTTCACATATTCTCACAGTTTTGTGAATTTAGTGGAATACTTTAGTGGTTTTTATTTAAGAATTAAACCCAGTAACGCTACAGATTTTTTGACCTATGTTACAAATAATGTACGTTTTGTTTTTAGAAGATAGTATATATTGTTAAAGAAACTTCAATTAATATTAGCAAACATAATTCCTAAGATAATAATCGGATGACATATTGCACTGAAACAAGCATCACCACATTCATCACTGGCACTGGTCTCACAAAATCACTATCGCAAGTACGCTACTTGCCTTTCAAGTCACTTCCGAGGAAGAAGAACCCCAGCCTCATCTGTGAGAGGAGTACGCGGAACTTGACGCGACACATCTGCCAGCGCGTGCGGCCAAGCACTGACGCCAAGAGCACTCCATTCCACTTACCGAGACCATCGCTACCCACAGCGTAATCGACGTAAGAAAAACAGCGAATCATAAAAATATGGACGATCGATTTCATGCATCGATAAACAACTCGCCCGAAATTATAAACAACTTTACTGCGCACTACGGATTAAGTTTACACTCTACAGTTATTTTAAGTGAAGAGTCCGTCTTGCGTGGAGAGTAATTAGAGGTAATTACCACGGAATCCAAAACACTGCATCCTCCTGCGCACGCGGCAACAAGCGCCGCCGGCGACTACACTCACACTAGCGTTGTCGCGCTCTGACATCACCACCCTTTGACATACGACCTTAGATCACCACATGCAAGTAAACTGTAAAACGAACTTGTCGCGGGACCACAATAAAGTAGACGCGGTGATCACAGGTAATAAGGCGTGCCACAATGCGTGCACTGGACCGTAACTGAACGACGGCTAAAGTATCAGTCATTGAGAAGCGTTCTGCGTTATCGACGACTCTTCAACAATCATCCAGATAAAATTTTGATCAGCAGAGATGGGTCGCCTATCTGATATTTTCAATCGGATTAAATGCCAGTACAATCACATGTTAGGTAAGGTTTTAACAATAAACATAGGTACTTATTTACTACGTTTCCAGATAGCTATGAGGAAATGGTTCCCGGTAAAATAAACAATAGAATGCGCATGTAGCATTTTATCTACGGCTTATGTTTACATTATTCAATAAAAGTTATTTGTGTTATCAGTTAAATCCAATCCGTGTTATATTCACGAGCGTTTTTATTTAAAACTAGTTTTTTTGCCCGCGACTTCGTACGCGTAGATTTTCATATAAACCTTCAATCCTTTTTTCTTCCCTTAATCCGGCCCTTGCGCAAAATAACATAGCTTATACTTCAATCTGGTCATAGCTAAGCATATTCGTGAAAACCGCATTTAAATCCGTCCGCATTTTCGTCCAGGGGTTTAGGCGAAGTGCGTGAACAAACAAACAAATATTCTAAAAACTGCCTTAACATGTTCAGCTGCTTATTTTAAGTCGCCCTGTGTGAAGTATTGATAGAAGCATAAAAGTGATAAATAACACCGTCAACAGTTTTCAAATCAAAAAGATAATGTGACCACAGTGCAGAGCATGTTTTGAAATTTTCTTTTTGTCTAAACCATTAAAAGTATATCATGTCATGTCGGGATGATACATCTCTGAAATTTGACTGTCCAGCTTCGCTCGTTCGAATTTTTCTATGACCATGCAATTTCTGAACTATATGAATACGACCACAACTATGGCTTTGGCCACGGAACCCTGACATAATTATGCTTGTCTTGCAAAATGCATTGGATTGAATCACCAAAGAGGTTGTAAGGCCTATGTTTTTATAACATCCTTGATCTACAGGTTCATTCATCTAAGAAGGTTGAGGAACCTTCTTTAAATTTAAACTGATTATTATCTGAATGACAGTTGACAGTTTCAAATTTTTATAATGGCTATGTCAATAACATTCTCTTTACTTTGGACCTCCTTGCTTGAGGCTATGTGACGATCCTCATATTACGTTTCGGGTAACGAAGAAAATAATCATTGTTTTTTTATTTTATTTTTATGTAATAACAAAGAATTAAAATAAATGGTATAACATAGCCTATGTTTTAATCTAGTAATTTCTAAGCATATTCGTGAAAACCGCATTTAAATCCGTCCAGTGATTTAGGAGATGTGCGCGGACAAACAAACAAACAAACAGACAAAAATTCTAAAAACTGTCCTATCGTGTTCAGCTGCTTATTTTAAGACGCCCTGTTTTTTATTTTTTGTTATCTCGCAATTACAGATTTTTTTATCTCTACGTTTTCATTATATGTATTGATAGATAAACAATGTACATTAATCGAATTCCTGTCTATGTGCAATGTTTCAAAACTAACAATTTGATCCAGAAATACTTGCAGGTATTTAGGAGAGATATCTAAAGACTCTAGATATCTTTAGTTCGAATTCTATTGGTCCTAGATAATTCTAACCGCCTGTTGTCGATCGCAAACCGAAAGGCGGTACTATAGTGCGGAATGCGGGCAATAGACTGGAACACCGATGCTGTACCGGACTTTCTGTCAAGTTAATGTACACTACTGCTAACTGTTAAACAGAACATTAGCTAAAACTGTTAAGTGAAATTGGAAAATTGCACCTCGGAGTCGGAAGTTTACAAACGAGCACATTGCACACTTGAACGGCAATTGCAGGTGAGTAGGGTGTATCTTCGTAGACTATTATAACATTGTGTCCGATATATAAAGTTATCCTGTTCATAGATGAACTGGAATATAGTTTCAGGTAAACTTCGACAATTAAAGCTAGAAACAGCTTCGGCTTACTGGCCCATATGTGACAACATGACAGTCTTCAAAAGACAAAGTTGACGTCAATCATGGGTGATGGACGTAATTGATTGAAGTCGCGATTGAAGCTAGGTTTTCCAACAAATGATAATAGATGGCCTGATGAAATGGGACGTAGGAACTATTCGTAAAGTAGGACACGGAATGCCGGGAGCAAGACGGTTGCACAACGGAATGACCAGTGTTTTTCGAGCCACGTTGACATACATTGCAGCCAAGCAATTAAAAAAAGTTTTTTGAGTGACGCATTTTTAAGTTGGTATTTAATTATGCAAATAAACTAAAGGTATTTAGTTCACCTTCCTCACTATTTCTGCTAAAAGTGATAGAAAAATCCAATGCGTATTTTTGTATGAAACGGAATTTAGTAATAGATTATTCAAGAGAGGGGTAAAGCAGTAGTATCATTAGTCACAGACCCAATCCTGACTGCAGCAAGGGATTCAACCACCCAAGACGAAGACAGCTTTATCCCCGAGTAGAATACTCTCCTTTTTACAACTTTTGCGAGACAATGAATGAATGAATGAATAAAAGGCTTATTACCTTTCTTCAATAATTATTCAAGTAATAAAATTATTTCTTACTATTGTAGGAAGTAATTTTCTAACTTAAATAATTATGATCAATCCAATTTTAATATACATTCTAGGTACTAATGTATAAATTCTTATTTGCAAATCTTATTTGCAAATAAAATGTAACAAGGCCAAGAGTATTAGATTATTTAGAAAAAATAAGAATAGTAGACACGGCAATGGAAGATGTTTGGCCACCTTGTACGACATGACAAATTAATGAAAACCATCATAGAGGGAAAGGTAGAAGGAAAGAGAGGACCGGGAAGAACAAGAAGACTATTCTTAGACCAAATAAAAGTGAAGGCAAATGTCATGTCATACAGGGAGGTGAAAACGCTGGCAGAACACCGTCAAGCCTGGAAATTACTCCACCAACAAGAGCTTTTAAATGTTGAATGAAAGACACGGCAATGAGAACGAATGACTTCGTACAAGCCGTGTGAAAACAATCACGAATTATTCTGTTTGAATACTCTGTGGACACAATCAATAAAGAATGGAAACAATAGCTCCAATCGCAATACAATACCAACACTGAGAGTGTGAAATGAAAATGTTCAATTGTAACACCGAAAACTCACGTGGGAATCAGTTTATCTGCTGTGAATTCACAAATCAAATCCACTTATTATCAGTTGATTGAATCGTTTTTCTGACGAATTTCTAGTGTAATTCCGCTTCTTCGTCGCTTCAAGTCGTCGTTCTTCAATTATACCCGTTTCCTTAGTGCACTTTGTCGACACGTGTTTCGCCTCTTCACGAGGCATCCTCAGGACATGTTGACTCTTCGAGCGCTTGGCGGGTATAATTTATTACTTTTTAAATTCAATTAAAATATATGTCATTTCAATTAATATATATTTTATGTTTCAGAATTAATAAATTTTTGTTTTCAGATTTAGTATTATCATACTTATTTCATGTGTCAGAATTATTTAATTTTTGTTTCAGATTACTTCAATAATTTTATAATTAGAAATAATTCAGAAATAATTAATTTTTGTTTCAGGTTACGTTAATTTTCAATTTATGTAATTAATATTTTATATCAGGTTAGGCAAAATTAAACTCAATAAAATTAACATTATCCACAAATATTTACCTACCAGGTAAATTTATCACAAATTCCTTATTGTACTTGAAGCGACGAAGAAGCGGAATTACACTAGAAATTTATCAGAAAAACTGTTTTCACTTATTATCATTCCAAACTCATTCAACGTAGGGTCACTTCTTATCGTTCCAACTTCATCCAACGTAGGGTCATCTATCTCCACTATATATGCTATTTATGCCACAACGAAACGAAGAAGGTTCGTTTAAACGTGGATAGTTTAGTGTCCACAGACAGGCAAGATTGTGTAGAACATAACGTTAATTTGTACGATCTTTTATTTTCTTGCATTTTATTTTAACGTTTATTTAGTTGTTATTTTTGGAAATTTTTCATTGCTTTAAAAATATTTTTAACACAGAATAAACCCTTAGTAAACTCCGCACTTGAGCCCCAAGATTCAAGCCTCGTGCTTAGTTTGGGGCTCACCGATTATCCTTTATATACATATCTACATCTACACTAATATTATAAAGAGGAAAGATTTGTACCTATTTTTGTATGTTTGTAATGAATAGGCTCCGAAACTACTGAACCGATTTGAAAAATTCTTTCACTGTTGGGAAGCTACACTATCCCCGGGTGACATAGGCTATATTATAATAGGTCGGGGAAAAAGTCTTTTCGTATTTTGTATGTATAAGGTTGTAGTAAAAATCTCATCCGTTGTACTGTTTGTATCTGGCTGGTTTTGATACCATTAAAAATATGACATTTTAAAAAAGGAATACAAAAAGTAAAAAGCAATTTCCCGCCATTTTTCAATTGTTTTTTTGTTTGATAAAATTAGTGAATCTAACGAAGAAATTCGATATATTGTGAAATTTTATTACAAAAAAGGGAAAACTGCGACACAAGCCGCGAAAAAAATTTGTGACGTTTATGGACCTAATGCAGTGTCATCAAGAGTAGCACAATGTTGGTTCAAGCGTTTTCAGTCCGGGAATTTTGATGTCAAAGATGCAGCTCGCTCTGGTCGCCCTGTTACGGATAAAGTAGATGCCATTTCTGAAAAAGTGGACCAAGATCGGCATATTAATAGTTACGACGTAGCTGAAGAACTGGGGATTGACCACAAAACAGTTTTGACCCATTTGAAAAAAACTGGGTATACAAAAAAACTCGATATTTGGGTGCCACACAAGCTCACTGAAAGAAACCAAATGAATCGTGTACTCATTTGCGACTCTCTATTGAAACGTAAAGAAACCGAACCGTTTTTGAAAAGATTGATCACTGGTGATGAAAAATGGACCACCTACGACAAGAATGTGCGCAAACGATCATGGTCAAAGGGCAGTGAAGCACCACAGACTGTAGCGAAACCCGGATTAACACGTAATAAGGTGATGCTGTGTGTATGGTGGGATTGGCAGGGCATCGTTCATTATGAGCTTTTACCGCCGGGCAAAACCATCGATTCGGATCTCTACTGCCAACAGCAGATGAGACTCAAACAAGAAATTGAGAAAAAACGGCCGGAATTGATCAACAGAAAGAGTGTTGGTCTTTCATCATGATAACGCCAGACCGCACACATCTTTGGCCACTCAGCAAAAATTTAGAGAGCTTGGTTGGGAAGTGTTAATGCATCCACCATATAGCCCTGACCTTGCACCCTCAGATTTCCACCTGTTTCGATCTCTTCAGAATTCTTTGGGTAGTGTTAGATTAACATCAAGAGAGGACTGTCAAAACTACTTGTTGCATTTTTTTGATCAGAAGTCCCAAAAATTCTACAGCAACGGGATCATGTCACTACCTACAAGATGGCAACAAGTTATCGAACAAAATGGCACATATATATTATAATTAAATGTAATTAAACTTGAAAAAAATATGTCTTGAATTTGTTTAAAAAATACGAAGAAACTTTTTCCCCGACCTTATATTTTGTAGCGAGGCCGAAGGCCGAGCTTACACTCGTGCGAAGCCGGGGCGGACGGCTAGTATATACTAAGAATCTAACCACCCTGTGTTAACTTTTTAAGTTGTTTACCAAAAATGTGATATGCATTCTTTGTATATTGTATACCTACTGTTATATTTCTGTGAAATAAATTATCTTATCTTATCTTATAAAGTGCCAGTTTGTCTTATTTTAAGCTAACATCAACGGCCGCTATAGAATCGGCTTCCGGAAGATTATTAAAAACAGCAGACATAGCAAAAAGGTTTACTCATTTATTACATCTACAGTTATTAGCACAGAAAATGAAAAGTGCTGTCATTGCGCTATCCACAGACTGATGTGTGGTCATGCGGGTTGGAATAATAGCATGTGTTAGTCTGTGTGTATGTTTGTATGCATGTTACAAATTTTCTCCAAAACGGCTGGAACGATTTTAATGGTGTTTTTTTAATTGAGATAGTTTTTAGCTATGATTATAATCTGTCAAGTAGTTTGTGAGTTCTATTCCAAATTGAACGTGGGTTTTTATTTGTGAATAAACCTGTCACGTTTCGATCCCCTCACTAATAATATAAAATATGTTACTACATTCCTGTTGACTTTTTTCTAACTATAATATCTTTGAAAACATAGATAAAGTACTAACCTACCTAAATACATGTGCATTGATAACAATTCTAGCTATATTCTATAGATCGATAGCAAATGGCCTATTCAGGACGCTCATATAACTATGGAAATAAAATAAACAATAGTATTACCGCGATAAAAATATAAACCTTTGGAACCATACAACCTCTGATGATGAGAAAAGTTTATCGGAATTATCGAAGTTTCCCTTTTTCTGAATGATAATCATGTTTTCCATTACCGAGGTAATTTTAATTCCCGGGTTATTTCGCGTGCCTGCCACTGACAATCTACTATTGTGTATTTTAAACCTAATCGGAAAGTTTTGATACGATATCTACATTCACTGTTTCAGTCATCCACATTCAGGCTAGGACCATCATATCAGTTTTTGAAAATGTATCATGCCGCGTGAGAACATCGTAGATCAGTTTATGAAAAACAGTTATTCCGCGTGTGAAAATCATAGAAAAGATATTGAAACTACGTTATTCCGTTACATCGTAGAGCAGTTTTTGAAAATTAGATGCGTAAGAACATCGTAGATCGTAGATGTTTTTTTGAAAATTAGTCATCATGCTACTACTATATCAATCTCTACTATTACTCTACTACTATATCTATATCTGTCTCTATCTACAGCTCAATTGAAGTTATGTAAGTCACGGTTGACACACAGTGAGGAGATAACAGTGTAATGCCTGAAACGGCAGTGTTTTGTGCTACTATTATATTAAATAGCTTGTATTGCATTTAGATGTGAAAGAAACTGCCAGCGTTATCCATGCAACGAACCGTATTATGGTTTCTAGACATATGCTGTAAACAATGTTGCTTGTAATATAAGGTCGGGGAAAAAGTTTCTTCGTATTTTATAAACAAATTCAAGACATTTTTTTTTCAAGTTTAATTACATTTAATTATAATATATATGTGCCATTTTGTTCGATAACTTGTTGCCATCTTTTAGGTAGCGACATGATCCCGTTGCTGTAGAAATTTTGGGACTTCTGATCAAAAAAATGCAACAAGTAGTTTTGACAGTCCTCTCTGGATGTTAATCTAACACTACCCAAAGAATTCTGAAGAGACCGAAACAGGTGGAAATCTGAGGGTGCAAGATCAGGGCTATATGGTGGATGCATTAACACTTCCCAACCAAGCTCTCTCAATTGTTGCTGAGTGGCCAAAATGTGTGCGGTCTGGCGTTATCATGATGAAAGACCACGCCCTTTCTGTTGATCAATTCCGGCCGTTTTTTCTTAATTTCTTGTTTGAGTCTCATCAGCTGTTGGCAGTAGAGATCCGAATCGATGGTTTTGCCCGGCGGTAAAAGCTTATAATGAACGATGCCCTTCCAATACCGCCATACACACAGCATCACCTTATTACGTGTTAATCCGGGTTTCGCTACAGTCTGTGGTGCTTCACTGCCCTTTGACCATGATCGTTTGCGCTCATTCTTGTCGTAGGTGATCCATTTTTCATCACCAGTGATCAATCTTTTCAAAAACGGTTCGGTTTCGTTACGTTTCAACAGAGAATCGCAAATAACTACACGATTCATTTGGTTTCTTTCAGTGAGCTCGTGTGGCACCCAAATATCGAGTTTCTTTTGTATACCCAGACTTTTTCAAATGGGTCAAAACTGTTTTGTGGTCGATCCCCAGTTCTTCAGCTACGTCGTAACTACTAATATGCCGATCCTGCTCCACTTTTTCAAAAATGGCATCGACTTTATCCGTAACAGGGCGACCAGAGCGAGCTGCATCTTTGACATTAAAATTCCCGGACTGAAAACGCTTGAACCAACATTGTGCTACTCTTGATGACACTGCATTAGGTTCATAAACGTCATACATTTTATTCGCGGCTTGTGTCGCATTTTTCCCCTTATTGTAATAAAACTTCAAAATATATCGAATTTCTTCGTTAGATTCACTCATTTTATCGAACAAAAAAACAATTGAAAAATGGCGGGAAATTGCTTTTTACTTTTTGTATTCCTTTTTTAAAATGTCATATTTTTAATGATATCAAAACCAGCCAGATACAAACAGTACAACCGATGAGATTTTACTACAACTTTATACATACAAAATACGAAAAGACTTTTTCCCCGACCTATTATGTAAAGAATGGACGCGTAGTGCCTATTTCTTTATTTTTCGTTTAAGATCAGCTGTTACAAACGATTCTGCATATTATGCCTATGCATGAAGACCTAATAGAGTCAACATGAAAATTGTTGCCAGAGTTATGGCAAATAAAAAGAAAAAAACCGAAAAAACTATAGATATAATAGAAACTGACGTGGTTTTCACACAATTTATTTATATTACACGCGAATTTATATTGCAAAGCGAGACGCAGCCGCGCGCGCGCATTCACCTTGATAAAGATCGCCGAATGCGATTGAAACTATAGTCGGAGTAACCGGCCTAATCTTACGTGAGTAATTCCCGTGTAATATAAATAAAACTATAGATATAGATTAGAAAAAAAAAACCTATCTACGGTAGCAACGTAGCAACAAAACTGGCAGGCATTTTCGCAAAAAAAACCTTTAGAAAGAAATATGCAATACTTTCTCGTACCTTTCTTCCAAAGACTTGTAATTCGTTTCATAAGCATTTAAATATGAAGTCATGTTTCATGCAATACACAAGTTCCGGTTTTGGAAATCTCATGAAAATTATTTAAACATGCCATAAATCGTAGTGAAGGTTGTAAACGTCACGATAAAGGACCACTACCATTGAGCATTGACTTTTATAATATTACTTCGTAAGGACCGGGCCAATGGTACCGACCACAGCTAAACGAAAAAAAATCTCACTTCAGTGGTACCGACTCAGAGGTGCACACGTGCACACAAGTATAGTGCTCACGAGTATTTTGTGTAAGTATATTGCCAACTTTTAGTAAGCAGGGCGATGTTTTACTCGAGAGCGAGTAGTAGAGAATAATGAGACGTAGTAGAGATTTCAACTGATAGCACTAATTTTGCAAGTACTAGTCATGCTGGGATGCCAGTCTAATTCAAATTCAAAGTGTGACTGACAAGACCTGCACTGTCATCCCGCTTGGGTCTATTCCACTTTCATCACCTGGGTGATATGGGGTGTATTGTGCATTTGCCCCTGCCTTCCCAAACCAGTCTTAAAATAACGGAGCACGGATTTGGATCGCTGACTAAGGTGTTCTACCCCTGTTTCGCCAGTTGTTTGTGGTATTTGAGACTTGTAGAGTTTTTTCAAAGAATCTCAACCTGAAAAATTATGGAGCTGATTCCGTGCTTCCATAGCTGTTGATTAACACAGTTCTGCACGTCCGTACTGATTTTCTTCTTCGCGCCTACCTTAGCGAGTGAGTCTGCCTTGTTGTTTTTAACACTTTTTATTTCTTATATTTTGCATATACTGAGTTTACTGACTTTGTTCATTGAACTTTAACGTTAAATCTGTCTGCTAAGTTGTGTAAGGCAGTTTGTCAATCTCATATCACTCTAGACCTAGTTGTAGGTTTTCTGAGTGCATAGATGATGGCTGCAGAACCCAATAGTGAAAGTCAGTTGCTTATTTTTGTTCTGTACGTCACGTTCCGAGTCTCTTGCGAGTACCTATCTTGCCGCTAGCAGAAGACCCATCACCTGTACCTTCAGTGTAGTTGTGATCTAATTTAGGTCTATTGAGTTCGTGATTCCAAGCTCAGGCGAGTGGTAACCACATCAAACTCCTTTTTTATTTTTTGCTTCGTCCATGAAAACATTGTGTAAGTAGCTTAGAGCACAATAAAGAGCTGATGATAAAGTAACTTTGTACCTAGTATTTATATTTTTACTTGATAAAACCTAACCCAGTTTAGATAGGGCCCCATTTTTTTGCACCAGGGCCTTTGGTTACCTAGCTACGCCACTGGATACTAGTGTTCGGATGGGTAAATCCTTTCTTTGAGATCTTTGGCCATGCCACGATATAGGAAGGTAACACGAACTGCGTGATTCCAATGCTGCAATAAAATTAGGTAAAAACGGTATCTATACTCAACATGAGCAATGTAGGAAACAGAAACAGACCTGAGTGCTGAAGAAAATATACAGAGACAGTAAGTTACACCTTTGTTAGTAGTTTTTAAATATAAATGACGAGGCGAGAGAGTCGTTTGCCTGATTGTAAGCGTCACGCTTGCTCGTAACAGTTTAGTACCACCCAGAATTTTGAACTTCAACAGTTTAAAATCCAGCTATCTATTTTGAGTAATCAGCGTGCCGAAAATAAGCGAGTTTAACACTAGGTGAGATGTGGTCAAACGCCTAGCCTGCCATGAAAAACCCATCACGTGCTCTATCCTATCCACTACCATAGAGACTCATTGTGTCAAACGCCAACTGTCAAATCAACAAAATAATAACATGCAGAGTAAAAACATGCAAAAAGAACTTTTCTGAGTTTTAGCGCCAATCACGTGAAAAAAACATATTGTCGTCTCATTGTATTATTTTCCTCAACTTGTGTTTTTTCTCTTTTGTGCTCGAGTGTGAAGTGATATGACACGGTGAAACATTCATTTTCGCGTGTAGTTTCCTAAATTCCATAGAAACCTCGAGTAAAGCTTCTTTCCTAGTACATGACTATGACTTGACCGTGGCACTATTTAGGAAAACTTGATAATATTCACTGACTCTTCTAATCTCATTAATAATATTTTAATGCTTGACACTGGCAAATGTACAAGAACTACCACGCCAAAATCCTCACAGAGAAAAGAAATTAAAAAAATATACTTTTTGGTCGTCTCTACTTTTTTCTCCACGGGAAATTTGTATGGAATTAGGCTGTAATTCACACCGATTAGTATAAATATAAATGACGTTAGAGTTTAACAAAGTTGTTATATTGCCATTAGTTGCCGTCTGTGGCACGATGTCTCCGCCCCAGGTGCAAAGATACCTAGCTCGCTTTGAATTACAAAGATAAATGGGGATTTCCGGAAAATATATGTACTAAAATTAAACAGAGATTTAAGGAATAAAGCAGGGGCTCGATTTTTGAATCGCTCGTAGGACTTTTTCTATTCGCATACTGATAAAAGACAGATAGGTCATCTCGAGAGTATTCTGAACACAAGCTTAAATATTTTGGAAGTGTAGTCTCTCAGTACGAAGATGGTGATTTTAGCTTGGAATATCTATATTTACAGGTAATTATGTACTATTAATATAATTTCATAGTGTAGGTAGCAAGTACTGAGGTATATATTACATGTACCTATATTTATGGTATACCAAGTCATCTACAAATTCCAATTTTCTATTTAGAACCGAGTTCTACTCAATCATTCGTGCAATTTTGATATTCCAATCAGTTGGCTTTGATTTGAAAAGCTTCATGAATATCCATGTATTTCATATGGCATCTCATATTCATACGTAGATGGGTTTCTGACTGTTCTTTGAATGGAACCGCAATAAGACATCAATAGTGTATAGGGAGTGACAATAGATGAGCAATAGGAAGTAGTAAGTATAATGCCAGCCATACCATATCTACGTTCAGAGATGGCGCCTGGTTGTCACGCCTAAGTTGAGCAGAAAAAATCAGTCATAGGAGTGCACGACAGAAGTAAAAACTTAAAAATTAATTCATCTATTCTACAAGAGATGGCGCTGTTTTAAAATACACGGTATAGCGTGACGATGACGCGAGTTCCATGATTTTTGTTCACCCAAAAAGTGCTCAAGTAGTTTTCACTTCAAAACTTGATTCTTTTGGGATCCTCGGCATTTCCCCGTGGCTACTCAAGTCAAAATAAAAGAATTGAACTCTATACTACCTGGCCGCGCTGAGCCAAAACGTCCATACAAATATGTGTCCAGGGGTTGTCTTTTCGGTGACTATGGCTGAAATGATACTCTTGTCAGCGTGGTGGAAGAACCAGTGCCGTAACTAGCCTTTTATGCGCCCGGTGCGAGCTTCTATAACTGCGCCCTTGAAAACAAAACTTGGTCCTGGTGTGGTCATATCTGCGCCCCTCTAGAGTCTGCGCTCTGTGCCTGGGCACCGCTGGCACAGCCCTATTTACGGCACTGGGAAGGACCAACTAGGAAAATACAAGCAGCTAGCAGGAAAACCTTGATCAATGGTGTTACTGAAAAGGCTATTGTTATGTGATAACTTTTTCGTGGTTTTGTTGACTTTCTGCCACCTATAATTAACTACTTTAATAACACATTATTGATACCTAAGCAACGCCTATTTTTGTAATGCAAATTTAAGCTTTCATGAGCAAGTAGAGGACCGTTTCATCCAAAATCGAGACATTTACTGATCGTGTAAATCGGAACGTGTACAAAAACCCCTGAAAATCGGGAAACGTAGCAATGCTACCAAATAACTAATTAAACTATGCAGTCGGTAAGTTCCTACCTCGTTCTAGCATTACATATACGTAATCCTAATTTTAATTAACCATCTCATATAAACCAGCTAAGTGCCCGTGTGAGAACTAGTTCAGAAAGAGAACAATAATAAAACCGGTTCGATAAAGATTCGTTGGCTTCTGATCCATTTTGAAACGTGTTTCGATCCACGCTTTAGAAAACCACACGCATTCGTCTACCGATGTATCTACAAGCAACATACAAGCCATAACATAAGTAGATTTTATTTAAACCCTTTTGTAACGTGTCGAGGCTGTCTGGGGGTAATGTAATAAAGGACTAGCCTATTTTGCGAAAATCTCGTTTGCGTACGAAGTCAACAAAGGTTTCGCATGATTTCGGTTAGGCCGGTTATGTTATGGTATAGGTTAGTTGTATCAATAGCCTTTTAAAATTCAAACGTATACCCATACGTATCATATTAGCATAATTTTGTGTGGGGAAATATGGATTGTCTGAAACCACATAGGTATGTATTTAGGAAGCGGATGAAATGGTAGAATGACGGAAACTGAAAATAGCCAGGTAAAATTATATTTTCTGAGAAAGTAAGCATCTGTCTACAAAACATCTATAAAACGATAAGAACTTGTAATTTTCACCTGCTCTCCAAATCCGCAGATGCATAATCACAACACAAATATAAATAAAACACTACCTCTTCCGAACGATATCTCCAACTTGTTCGGCACTTCGAAACGTATTCTCATATCACTCGCTTGACGATCACCATGTAACAAACTTTTTATGAATTTCGCAATTTTCAAAACGGAAATTCGAAGCGCGGGAAAGCCGAGCTGGTGAGGCGAAACGGGCGTTGTTTCGGTGACACCACGGTGCGGACTGAATGCCGACCGAACTTCCGCAGGCGCTGGGATACTCCCGCCGCGTCGGCCTACATCCACACTCCACACATTGCTACGCATCTGAGATGTGATGTGATGTAATCTGCATGTGACGCGCTAGATTAGAACTTCACTGTTGTGATAACACGTCACGCCAGCTGTTGTTGCCGACTGGGGACCCAGTTACTTTTATGAGGGTCTGTGTTGCCTATAAAACTACAGAACGCACTCCCGAGAATTTCCTAATGGGGAATGCTCTCGTAAGATGTTGTAACCGGTTGCCTGATTTGTTTACTTACTTTTTAGACTTCTGTAGGTTTGAGTAACGGTTGTAGGTTTATGACCCCCAACCGAAAAAGAAACCAGAGCAATAAAAAGCTGTCTTTCCAATACCGGTCCAAGATTGTCCTGTGCCGTGCTTCTTACAAGGCTTCTCAGGCAAGTTCAATAAGGATAGGATTCCGATTCAACCGGTTCCGGAGTTTCAGGATCGTCACTGTTAACTTAGGTAAAGAATGTACTGTCATTTATTCTGGGGTACCTTTTGCGAAACTTATGATTTTCTTTTATGGTCTTTGGAATTCCTTTTTTGGCCTTGGCGTATTACCAACGTATGAGTAGGTAGCTGTTTTAGATTTCATAATGATTCATTTATATTAGTCTACCTATTTCAACGAACCTTTTTTATAGAAATACCTAAATGAGCGCTTGTTCAAACTAATGGCACCCAGAAACCTTGAACCTTCCCATGGCTGCGCAGCGTCTGGCCTCTCCAAAATGTTTGCACCGATGTAGCTCGACGGAGATTTTTCAAACAAATTGAATGACTGCGTCGGGTATCGTCATTCGACGAGTGTATTAATAGTGCATGCATGTTGCATGCGGACGGCACACCGCCAGGGTTGCCAGATTTTCATCCAACGCTTGATTCTAAGCATAAATTTGTAGTTAATATAAGGCAGAACAATAAACACATAGGTATTTACGCTCAGAGCACAACTGTCATAGTGATGCAATGTAAGAACGCATCAAAATTTACGTATGATTTGTGTAAATTTAAATTAGTAGTAAGTAATAATATTATGCTATGTGAACATAATGAAGGTGTAAAATTTCAGAATTTTATAACAAACGTCGATGATTTTATATATTTCGTATACTTAGGGTGAAATCTTTGACAAACCAGATTTAGGCTGTCTTCCGCGGAGTATAAGATTTTATAACAAAAAATCAGGACGTTCCGCTGAAAGCAGATCGTCTCAGTCGTCTGCCAACCCTGGTACACGACCTCTACCTCTACGCCCTCTCTACTCTACCCATTATGGACGACTACTCAGGGAGCACCGGCCGATTCACTCTCTCCTGATTTCTAGTCATAATATTGGCCATAGCTTTGAAAGTTATTACAGGTACTAACTTAGGCTAATAGTAAGTGCGTATATTATAGGTCGAGTGGCTAGATTACTAATAGGTATTCTTTTAGCTTTTGAAGGTCTGTGACCTATGACGATCACGAAATCACCATGTAAAAAACAGAATTAGTGGTATGAAACAGAAAGGAAAGATTTTTTTAGATCATTGTTACTCACCATTATAAACATATAATACACAAAAAATATGGTCTGTATTATTAGGTAAAATGCTGTATAGGTAGTTATGGGCGATCGTTAAATTGGTTCTTAGCAAACATTATTTCGACTAATTTACAGTTATTATTTCTAATATTCTGTTTCGACGTATATTTGCTTTAAATCTCCATAGCTACCCAACCAGCAAAATAGTCCTGGAATGCGATTTTATAATGCTATGTGGACTTATATAGCTCCGATGATGGTTTTGGTATTTGCTACTGCGCTTTTAACAGCATTAATGAATGCCGTTTTTACTTCAGTACGATTAATCCTATAATTTGAACTTATATCGGTATATAGGATCATATTTCTTGGCCACTACTGGATTAAGACTCCTATAAAAGCTAGGAACAAAACTAATTGCACTCAGGAGTAATTAATCCGGTAACTCAGACTTATATGCGCCTATAAGATAACATCTTAGGAGCATTTAAATCTTAGACTCCTCGAGGAGCATCTACCAGAAATATATACACCGAGGCGCAATCACTCTTGTTATTTATACTTATAACCTTATATAAGCTAATATTTGATGGCCAATATAAGTAAATTCAAGTTAAACTACTTGAAAGCATTTATATTTCTTGTCTGGTTTTACATTACCTTAGAAGTGTATACGCACAACAAACCCTTACAATATTCCTATAACATGCTAATCTATGAATATCAATAGAGTTTGCTTTTATCTAGGCAATGTGGAACCCTAATTGGTAACAATATGGCGAATCTTCTTCGGTTTTAACATTCGCTAATATAGAACCAATATTACTTATATTGGCGCTAAGTCACACTTGGCAATGCTCACCGAAAAAATGGTAACTGTTCATGATATTTTCATAGTAAAATATTAAATATTATAATATAAATAAGTAAATTACACGAAGCGCTTTAAAATTTTAGTTAAAACCATGATAGAATTTTCAGTAAATTCACATTTCCCTACGAATATACACCATACTAACAACAATAAGCTTTTGATTTTCTACTGTGGTTGACATTTATCATTATTAAATTAAACTTAAGTAATATTTACATAATAACTATACCTACCCTTATTCAAACAGTTTAAACAATTCCTGGACCGACAGAACACAATTCGACTGTTCACTAAATGTGAGCTTAAAGAAGCATTGCGTGGCGCGTATTCATCTTAAATTTTCCTATAGTTTACTTATATTGGCATTTGCAGGACTAATTGCATTGACGCAATTCTATTACAGGAGCATTATAGGCGTAAACGGCATTGAAGCGGTCTATTATAAACACGATATAAGTAAAAGTTTACTTATAAAGTGGGCCCTTTTCCGGACTTATATGCGGATATAAGTCTCATATAATCCTAGGGAAATGATCTCCTGGAGATAGTTTAAAAACCACTTTTTGCTAGTTGGGTAATAACTTTTACAAAGCCTTGTTAGTTTAACGGGAAAGTTTTAGCAAGAGTTGGTCTTAATAACGAGCGAAAACAACAAACTTAAGGTCTGTCCTATGTGCAGCATTTGCTTGCTTGCTTATTTATAAATACATAATTTTTTTTTAAAAAACAAGACAACTGATTTTTTATTAATAACAGTAAGTTAGGCCTTCGCTGATATTTAAGCGGAATGGTAAAGCCGTTATAAAAACGAGCGTGTTTCTGAAAATACTTATCATTTATATGCTGATAAAATCAAACAGCGAAACGAAAGCACTCTCAAGGACTGTTCCTTCGATTATTTACTCTCATTATGTAGGTCTACTGGTTTCATAATATGCTCCACTTTACTTAGTTATTAAATTTCTACTTTGCATTCTTATGAAACTATACAGCTGTTTATCTTATTTGGCTTGAAGGACCATATTGCGTTAAGGCCTATTTGCGAGATTTTAATAAGCGTAAAGAACAAATTGTCCTAGACGCAGCGCTGCAGTCGCATCTTCTCTAACTGTAATCTCTACATGGTATAAAATAAAGTCGGTTTCCGCCGGTCTGTCTGTAGATCCGCTAACTCCTCCTAAACCACGCAACGGATTTTGATGCGGTTTTCAACATTAGTCAGATATTGTTTTACTGAATGTTTCTGTTCTGTTTCTCTATAGTAATCGACAAGAAAAATACACGTTAACTTAGCTTATCACGTCACTTGCGTATTCACTTAGCTTGCAGAATAGACCTGCTGAGCTGACAACTTCGCATACTTAGGTACTTTTAGAGAACTTGGGTTTGTAGAGCACCTGTTTTCACCTACCAAATGAGTTCAGTGTTCACGTCGATGAGCAAATTCCCTAATAACAAATCTCCGATAATATTATGTATTTACATGAGACTATGTGAGACGGTATCCTATTCTATGTAGTTTGTATTTTCCTTTCCAGTGATTCGCTTTGATAGTTAAGCGTTGGAACCGAGATCAGACAAATATGACAGATTTATCTTAGTACATAATCATTCGTATTCAAATGTCTCCGTGTATTGGTTAGTCTTTTATTTACTACTAGCTTTTTTGCCCGCGACTTCGTACGCGTAGATTTTCATATAAACCTTCAATTCTTTTTTCTTCCCTTAATCCGGCCTTGCGCAAAATAACATAGCATATACTTCAATCTGGTCATAGCTAAGCATATTCGTGAAAACCGCATTTAAATCCGTCCGCATTTTCTTCCAGGGGTGTAGGAGATGTGCGTGAACAAACAAACAAAAATTCTAAAAACTGCCTTAACATGTTCAGCTGCTTATTTTAAGTCGCCCTGTGTGAAGTATTGATAGAATCATAAAAGTAATAAATAACACCGTCAACAGATTTCAAATCAAAAAGATAATGTGACCACAGTGCAGAGCATGTTTTGAAATTTTCTTTTTGTCTAAACCATTAAAAGTATATTTCCGGCCAGTTTCGCTGGCCACGG
Organism: Agriopis leucophaearia; assembly: GCA_949125355.1. Lineage (NCBI taxonomy): Eukaryota > Metazoa > Arthropoda > Insecta > Lepidoptera > Geometridae > Agriopis > Agriopis leucophaearia. The sequence goes on from OX421262.1 coordinate 5,069,423, forward strand.
AACCCTGACATAATGCTTGTCTTAACACGCTCTTGGCTAGTTATTTCTTATTTCGCGTGCATTTGTATGTATACCTTGATTAAAAAGCCATGAAATGGAACTACTCTATTTATCTGTTAAAATATCACAGTAAAATAAAATTATTTCTATATTCTTATTCTTATTGCAAATATACACTGTATTCTTCTAAAAGCTAAGTTTATATACCCTGCATAAAGGGTGCAGCAATGACTTATGTAGTGGCTGTTCACAAAACCAGACCACAGACATAAACATATAAATTTAAGTATAGTTAAATCTATTACATAAATATTATATATACTATTCAAACTTAACCTAGGGTGAAGTAATTTTACAAAACAAAAAAAAACATGCTTAGTGTGATAGGTTACTTAATTATATATGAGATGATACAAAACTTATGACGCTACTTTCTTAACTATTTATATATCGATATTTATTTTCTAATTATAATTTTCTAAAATTTATCGTCGAAAAAATCTTTTATCTCGAAATAACATTTTTGGGTTAGAAACTTACGAAGTTGGTTCTGGAAAAATGTTATTATTTATTTCTTTCTTTATTGCGTCCGGAATTTTGTTGTATAGGTTTATTGTCATGTACAAAGAGCCTTTTTTGAATATTTCTATTCGCGGGACTGTATTAAAATAAGATGCGATATATTTTGTGTTTTAAATGCTAACATAGAATAAAACCATGAGAATGTAATATGGAGCTTGGAGCTTCCCGGTGTGGTACTGGATGTAGATGCGACCTGGGCTATAGGGACAACGTCATGTATGCGGTCGGCTAGGTCTGCCAGCACATCGAGTGATGACGTCATCTGCTGCGAAGCAATGATGTCTGCGTGCTGTTCGGTAGGCGGCTGGTCCAAATCATGCGTAAAAAGTCTTCTGGAACTCCGGGGCCTGCTAGGTGTCGTAGATGACGTAAGAATTGAGAAGGCTTACGATCACCTAGCTCCTCGTGTGTTAAAAGTTGCTGTACCTTTTTTTCTCTTGATGCGGACAAACGTTTAATTAGCTCCAGCTTGAGTTTTTCGTACTTCTCGGTCACAGGCGGGTTGACGATGATGTCTTCGACTTCAGCTGTGTATTGCGGGTCAAGTTGTCCAATCACATAGTAGAACTTGGTGCTATCTGCAGTGATGTTGGAAATCGCGAATTGGCCTTCGATCTGGGCGAACCAAATCGCCGGCTTCTCGGGCCAAAACGGTGGAATTCGCACGCCAACTCGGAATACATTGTTATCATCTTTATTCTTCGTGTCAGCCGCAGTGCTATCAGTACGATCTAGCGGCATTCTGACCTTTGTCGGTGGTGTACGGTCCATTCAGTGGTCACCAATTATAGTGTATTTGTACTATTTATATAGAAGGAGAGGGTTAAGCTACCGACAATGGAAGAAAATAGCTGAGTCCGAAAGAAATTATAAATTTTATGCATAGAAAAATCTTAGACAAATCTTAGAAAAAGCGAATGACAATTCCATTTGAAAATCGGTGTTCTTTTATTTTTTTCTTTTCGCGCCCCAGCGCCACACGTCGTGGAAAATTGGAATGAAATTCACGAAGGTTGGCGCAAGGAGTACGAGTACGCCACACTCCTACTCCATGCACTGGAATGAATCACCAAAGAGGTTGTAAGGCCTATAACATGCTTGATCTACACGTTCATTCATCTAAGAAGGTTAAGGAACCTTCTTTAAATTTAAACTGATTAACCGAATGACAGTTGACAGTTTCAAAATTTTAATGGCTATGTCAATAACATTCTCTTTACTTTGGATCTTCTTGCTTGAGGCTATGTGACGATCCTCATATTACGTTTCGGGTAACGAAGAAATAAATCATTGATTTTTATTTTCGTTTATGTAAAAATAAAGAATTAAAATAAATGATATAAGATAGCCTATGTTTTAATCTGGTAATTTCTAAGCATATTCGTGAAAACCGCATTTAAATCCGTCCAGTGGTTTAGGAGATGTGCGCGGACAAACAAACAAACAAACAAACAAACAAACAAACAGACAAAAATTCTAAAAACTGTCCTATCGTGTTCAGCTGCTTATTTTAAGACGACCTGTGCGATTTTTTTTTTGTTATCTTGCAATTACAGATTTTTTTATCTCTACGTTTTTATTATATGTATAGATATAGATAGATATAGATAGATACCGCTAAACCACTTTACGCAAAAACATGTAAACCACCCTTACTATAAGTTTTCACGCACACCAAGAAACTTGCAGCGACACCAATGAACTAAGTCCACGTGCAAAAAAAAGCGGCCAAGTGCAAGTTGGGCTAGCGCAATGAGGGTTCCGCTTCCGTACTACAACATAAATTGTTAACTATTAATGTACAAAAAAGTTGTGCAAAGACATCATGCCTAGGCGGTCACCCATCCGTCCAAGCGCCGACCGCGCCCGACTTCGGTGCAAATACAAAAATACGTTTGTTGTTGTATGGGGAACCCACCTTCCCCCTTTAGTTTTTACTTTTTGACATTATTATTATTTCTTATTTAATCCGCCATGACATTACATATTCTATGAAAATTTCATATGGCTGTTTATTAGGTGCGGTTTTAAAGATACAGCCGTTAAAGGTAGGACGGACAGACAGACAGGCCCAGATTCAGCTCAGGGTTAGTAATAGGGTCCCGTTTACACCCTTTTGTTACGGACCCCTACAAAGGCATGCAAGATCGTCTGCAGGATGAGTTCGACTAAAAGCATCAAGCCATAGGTCTGATGCGTTCACACTCACACGCGCCACGCCATCTTACAATATCTCCTTTGTTTGTCTGATCTTAGGTTGAAACTTCTGAATATGAAAACCTTCTTACATCTAGACCTCTGACTTATGACTTAAGATGCGTGAGGTCTTCAAACTTTCATTAAAACAGGTATGACACCTCATCAATGAGTTTAGAAGTCTCATTCGTCATTGCATTTCACAGATTGAGAATGTGCTATGTTGCTATGAGTTGTGTGAATTTCAGAGACAGACCAACTGAAGCAATGATCTATGTTTTTTGTTTTCAAACGCAATGTCGTCTTTTGTCTTGTTGACCTATGTGAATTTGTGAAGTCATTGTGAGATTCTACAGCAGCATTGACATATTGTTACTTGTTCAAACACGCACACTTCAATATTGAGCGGCACACAACTGCAAACGTTGTGTTCAAAATGTTAAGGAATGGACGACCGATGTGCAAGTGATAAAGGGGAAACTGTAGGTACCTAATAACGCTTCCATTTTTTTTTCTGAGTTATGGGTTATGGCTAGACTCTTGTATCTGGTATGGCTTTTATAATAATAATAATAATATATAATAAAACGTTTATTGATATTCATCAAAGGACTATAGGTACATTATGTATAATACAAATGTTGTGAAAGAGAGGTGAAAATAATCAAACAATTATGTACCTTAGTGGCACCTTAGTGGAACTTTATAAGGAACTAACTAAAGAGTAATCAAATTCAAATTTGGCCGTATAACGGTTGACCACACCTCAAAATATACTTAATGCAATTTTTCGGGCGTTTTTAGACGGCAAAACTCCTATGTTTACGGAAAGTAAAATCTGAATTAATTCAGGCAAGTAGAGTAAGTTTACAGGAAAAATAGTAAGATTTGAAATACAACATATTATGTTGCAAAATTTTAACACGTTCGAAACCCTCGACAAGCTAGTTTTGCTCGCATTTTAGCGAATTAATTATTTAATTGTAAACGAGTAGTCTTGCCATATACCTGCCGGTATCTACGAGATTTGATGGTACCTACAGTACCTACTACATTAATAATTTTAATAGATTAAACAATGCCGCTGTAGGCATCATAGGAAGCCTAACAATGAGTCAGTAAAAAGCCTGAACAGAAAGGATTCCGCCTGTTAGGACAATGCTTGGCAAACAAAGGACCGTTGGAGCGCGACGAGCATAGCAATCAGCGGGAGCGGCCATACGTGGACATTGGACATCGATGCTCAGGTGCTTTCTATCTGTGCTAGGAGATTGGGATTCCGAATGGCAGACCTAATGCGCACAAACAAGGCAAGAGCAAATGTTGAAGGACTTGAAGTTAGTTTTGAAGTGGTAATACGTACATATTTATACCTATAGGTATAGCTTCCATATTCCACAGCATTCTACCTATTACGTATAGGTCTTTTCTCAGTCTAGGTACGTTAGTTTTCATACGATAAGTTAAATTCTAAAGCAATTAGCGTAAAATAACAAAAACCTTGAACAGCAAAAAAAATGGTACAGCTGGGTACCAAACGATCAAATTGGTAGTTAGTCACTGGGTGCATATTAGGACGAATAGAAGCTATTCAATTTTATTGGAAAAACGGCTCTAGAATTCGATACCTAACCATGTCCTTTGCGTAGGTAACATTGGAGACCTTATTGGATGTCGGGATATCCTTAATGGGCATTAACGGAAGATTAAATAAACCACAGCATTATAAGTAGGTATTCGGTGGTGGCAAAAAACGGGTATATAATCGTACCGACAATTTGTCAATGTAAAAAAAAAAAAAAACAACAAAAAACTTTAGACAGTACTAAGTCAGAGCGGCGCACAGAACCGCGGTATGATCCGCTACGCATTTCACCAATTTTAGGTTTTATTCAGTGGTTCATTTTCATTGCATTTATCACTTTATAGTTTTACTTAGAAAGTAATTAATCCCTGATATATCTTCGAGACAACCTCATCACAAACATGGTAACAAAGCAACGAGCCGGTGAAAACAAAACAATCAAATCACCAACGATTCCCACTCCCTTTTATTAGTTTTTGTCCGTCTGTCCTTCACCCTTTATCAGACCTAATAAAACTTGCTCGGCAAAAGAACAACGGGGTGTTGTTCTGCCTTCTGCCCACTCAAACTAATAAAGATTGGCAGCTACGCTTGGCTCATCTTAACTTAACTGATAAGATGGCAGCTTCCGATAATAAGATATTATTCCTAACAAAATCATCATTAGTTCATCTTTTCCACATATCATAGATCGGTGGAAATCGCACACTGTGCGTTTTACGCGTTCCTTTTTGCCTTACACCTGCAATATGTGGAATGAGCTACGACATTACTTTATTACATTGTCCTACGGCATTTCCGAGTAGCTTTAATATGGGGTTCTTCGAAAGGGCTGTTAATAGTCTATCTGTGATGCCCCTGGTGTTGCAGATATCCATAGGCGACGGTGATCGCTTACCATCAGGCGGCCCGTGTGCTTGTTTGCCACCTATGGCATAAAAAAAAGTAAACTACTTGTGTCCCGCGGCTTGAAGATTTTACGTGCCCAAATTTCTCGGGATTTAAAAAATCTCCTACATCCTCATATTCCTCATACACCAAAACAAATTAAGTACTTCTATATCAGTTTTTATTATATTATTATTTATGTATATAAAAGACAATAGTAACGTGATAAATAAACTTTTCTGATTTCTATTTTCTGATACGCGGACTTGTGGAAATATTTTTTCGGAAAATCGTGCAAAACAGTCTCGTTTGTTTTCAATCCCTTAATACAAACAGAGGGGTGTTTCGGTGTGTCTGTGACATGACATAGTAGCTCCCAAACGGCTACTCAACCGATTTTGACTTAAGAGCGTTACAACAAAAAAATGCCTAGTTGCAACTTTTTCGTCGTCAAAATATGATGCATTGTCTTAACTTCTATACCTAGCTATTACATGAAAAATACTCTTCATTTTATCTTTTTCAATAACGTCAAAGCGAATTTAAGGTAATTTACTTATTTATTTAGTAATAATCATTCTCCTGGTGTTCGATTTGGTGTCTCGCCACTACACAGAATAGATAATAGTAGTTGACCGCCGAAAATACCTAACTTTGCGCGGCGTCAAAATGTAATAGCGATCTTAAGTTATTTTTGTTTGAAAGCAGGCGACTTGATCGAGTGTTTCTAGCCATGATTCAAGTCTGTTCAGCCATTTGAAGATTAATTATCAGCTCTTTTATCGAAAAATAAATAAAAACTATTTAGGTAGAGTCTGTGCGGAAAGAGAACCGTCATAAAATTTGAGGGCGCAACTGTGTTTTTTTAACGTATTTGCTATGGTGACAACACTGTTACGTCATTATAGCGCGACTATGATTCTTGATATTTCTACACTGATTCTATTTTCGATTTCTACATTGACAGATGACTGGGCTGGGCTGCCATATAATAATCAAAATCATATTGTTTTGTAGTTCCATTTTTCGCCACGACGGTTCTCTTTCCGCACAGACTCTATAGGTACTTGTTTATATACGGCCTTATTAATAATCTTTTATTTTTGCTTTTGGCTTCGCGTTGCCGCATTTGCCATGATTCATAATTTTTGTTATAACGGATTTTGACATCTTTCAAAGGCAAAACTGTCAAAATGAGTTGTTTAAGTTTAACGTCGTAGTCGTTACGAAAAATCAATGAGTTATGATATTACAATGAGTTTAGAATATTATGGTCCTATTCACAGGAAAAAAAAAAAATTGTTAAGGTCAACTCGGCGAAGACCGGCATACTAAATTTAAAAAAATACAAAAGGTCTTATTGTGGCTATTCTATAATCTTAAATCCAAATTTGGTTAAACTATATAATAATATATTTAGATGATCTGACAATAAATATGTCGAAATGACAAATAAACTATCAGTTCAGAAAATAAAAACGATTTTTGAAAACACAGAGAAATAGACGGATTTGGCTCCCATGTCGGTTAAGACCGTCTAGTGGCAAATTTCCCTGGTTAGCGGTAGTTGGCGTAGTTATAGATACGAAGACCTGTGTGAATGAATCAGTGTACAAACGCCAGTTCCTGTAACAACTTAATATTTGTACCCTAACTCTCAGGAATAAGGTTTTATTACGCTTATTTCGCAAAATGCTGCAATTGTCGGGTAAGACCGGCTACGTTGCAGTTCCAGGGGTGCAAAACTTTGAACTTCTAGTATAGCTTCTTTTAATTTCTCTTTCGAATACGACCCTTTTTCCGTGTTTCGCGTATATTTTCCCATGGCTAAAATAAATTAAAACTAAAAATTGAAATAAATTACGCCTAGTACCCTATCGTGAGTGACTATAAGTAATTAATTATCTCTCCCAATCAGATCAATAGAAAATCGGTCACGTGACCATAACAGCAAATCTGAGTGGTTGAAATAATCACTCACCGTCATTCACGAGAGTGTGCTCACGGTGCTGACCCTGTGACAGACGAATGGACAGACAGCAGAATTTGGTATCCTTTGAGTACGGAACTGAAAACCTACACATATGTTACACATATACTTTGATTATACAAGATACATAACATTATATTTAAAAAAAAAACCGGACATATATTCTTGATTTTATAATATGTGCTACTTTGTAGAACTCTATATTTAGGACACTTTGATAATTTATATAGGTATTCTAGAAAGGCTTAACAAAACACCAAAGGTTGACGATTTCTGTCAGAGGCGAAGACCGGCATATGACATTTATTACCCTCCAAGATCTAGACGGACTTCCCCGCAACATATTTTGAGATTAGTTTTTATTTTCATCAACCATAAATTACTAAAAAACGTCTATAATACTAATGTAATTTACTAATCAAATAGATAAATTAATGAAGAATAAACTTACTTGCATAGATCTGTTGAATATGTGAGTTTTCTTTTTAAATCCTTTTTTTTGTAAGCACGTGGCACACTCCAATGCAAAGGTGCTCACCGTACTAAATTAACAACCTCATTTTTTTCCGTTCACACTATAAATACCGCTATCTATATCAATTAATAAGAACTTAAATGGTTTTATTATTCCGGTGATGGTATTGCCATCTGCGTAGTTCTGCTGAATTCGTGGTAATTCTTGTTGTACGATCTTTCCCGACAGACGGTCTTCGCCGAGTTGACCTTAGGTACTTCTCTTTTCTGTGTTCCTAATATTCTCTTTGGCCATAAGGAATCGTACAAGCCCAATAAATGCACTTAGCTAAACCATGAGAACAAGGAATGATATACCGCTTTATATGGTTAAACGAAGTAGATCTATTTTACCTATCTATGCTGCACTTCACGCTGCATTACGACTATCATGTAGGTACCTACTTTGGATGTTTTTTTGCTAGCAATAGGTAAGCAGTTAAACCACATTACAGGGTAACTAGTTGTATAACGTCTTCGTGTTAACAATGATTTAACATTTATCCATAGTTGGGGTTCTGTAAACTGTTCGATGAATGAAAACGCTACATTTTCTCCACTTCACCAATTGTTGGTTTTAAATCATTTTCTAATTGACTGACATAGATGCTACGTAAGATTGTTAATGATTAGAATAATTAGACAACTCGGTCTGTTTATCTAAGCGAAGAAAATAGGATGTTCGTTTGTTTATACTCGGCTGCATAAGGAGGGTGATATCTTCGCGTGGTGGAGGTTCTCCATACAACAAACGTTTTTTTAAACGTATTTTTCTATTTGCTCTCGTGTAAAAACGGTAATACGTACGTACCTATAGGATAGGTACAAGTGTGTGGTACAAGCGTCAAACTTGGTATGATTATGGTACGTACCTACACGTTCTAAAGTAAAACAACAAATGATAACTACAGACCAAGTTCGAGTCGGTAACTGATTTCTATTTATCAAAGTTAAGCAACGTCGGGCGCGGTCGGTACTTAGATGGGCGTGATGTCTTTTTGTGCTACTTTTATACGACCACTTATATGAGGTGCGGAACCCTGAGTGCGCAAACCTGACTCGCAATTAGCCGGTTTTTTATTGACTAAGCTATAACTCGAAATAGATATAATTTAAATGACATTCAGACTTCTAAGGGTAGAAAGTTTGGGGAATAATTCGATTCCGCAGATTTTTATAGAAAAAATATCATTAGTAAATCTTGTAGCACTTTCAATGAAAATAACTAAATTAGTTTCCTTCCTCATAAAACCATACAGCTATCAGTCTAGCCTGGCTACAAAATAATATAAACATCGCTTGAGCAACATTGGTACCTATCGTAAGTCGATTTTTTTGCGTAGGTACCTACTACTTGCCCAACAACGATCCTATGTGCACTACATAATTATGAATTTGTAATTAATTAACCCCATATTTGTTGGAATTGAGAAACTCACCCAGAGCTGCGGCGCGGCGTTCAGCTTTACTGCTGCATTTCCAAAACTTCATAACGAGCGCCGCGGAGGTCAGGAAGACGCAAGATGACACCGTATGCGCCCGCTAAGGCAAGTCACCATCGTCAAACTGACCGATCGAGGCCGAAACAATGACTTTTGTTTACAAATGAACAACGTCGCGGAGAATTTATTAAATTGGCGAGTGTAGTGGCCGGCGCGCGCGCAATGAGCTCAACCAGAATGAGTGCGACGAACGTACACCCCCGGCCACCGACAATCTCCGGTGTCGCCGGGCCAGAGGATGGCGTGGGCCTCGACACTGTTCGCTTCAACCTTAACAATACTTCACCTGTTTTTTATGCCATAGGTAGCAAAAAAGCAGACGGGTCGCCTGATGGTAAGCAGTCACCGTCGCCTATGGCTACTTGTAACACCAAAGGCTTAACAAATACGTTGCCGATCCTTTACGGAGACTAACAAACACGTCAACTTGGCTGACGTCAACCAACGAGAGAAAATGAGAGGGGACTTATATTATTACTCTTTCTCTACCGTTGGTCAGACTATTACTCTATTAACTCTTTTTGGAGGAACTCCATGTTGTACTTAATTAAAAACAGATTTGCGTAAAAAAGTTTTATTTTCTATCACATCGTGTCTTCCTACGGTAATTTGGAACATAGATGCCGAATATCAGGCTAAGGGCAAACCACTACGATCCGAAGCAAATTCATTGAAAAATAGAGTTAAATAATAGTTGTATTTAAATTTTCAATAATATATGCTTAAAATGATTACATATTCTTGTTGACAAGTTCTGGGGGGCTACCACAACCTCAAAAACATTCTTATAATATTACATTGAGCGTTGTCTCGCTTTCTCAGCCAATGAGAGAGCAAGACAAAAGTAAATGAAGGTAATTATAAGAATATTTTTGAGATAATGGTAACCCAACAGGTATAAAATCTGCTTCGAATCTCACGTCATGGCTCTATAAAAATACATGGTACAAGCATACACTTCTAGGCACATTTCTGTACTGGCTATAGGTAAATTAATTATGATTACACATTTCATTAAATTACATAAAATAACCCTATCTTACTTTAAGATTTTCACAATCGTCACACTAACATTGTCTGTTCAGGGGTCTTACGCCTACCTGTTATAAACGATTCAATTTAGGTGATTGCGAAGTTACGCGACTGCAAACCGTATCTCGGCGCGTTAAGGTTCGCGTGATTGTGCAAACTGCGCGTATTCGAGCCCGCGGTTAGTTAGGCGTAGGCTCCAGTTCCTAAAATATAGCGAGTTCTGGGACGGCTGCCATCGAAATCACACCCATCAAGTTCCGTATTTATGACATTGAAAAATATACGCGAGACAATGCCATACTTTTTAACCCCTGACGCGAAGAAGGGTGTTATAAGATTAACGTGTGTATCTGTATAGGCGGAAAAAACTTGTAACTGGCCCAGTCACCAAATCTATTTTTAAGTTTAGATTATTAAGCTGTAAGTTTCCCTAAAAATGCAAAATAAAATAAAACCTGTTTGTCTGTGGCATCGTAGCTCCCAAACGGCTGAACCAATTTTGATTTAGTTTTTTTATTTGTAAGGAGACTTTATAGTGTTAGATATGATTCAAGAAAATTTGTTCAGCAGTGTGAAGATTATCAGCAATTTTTTTATTTTATATTTGCAACATCACTTTCCATCAGTTGAGTTGATGGCCAAACGTAGCCCTATTCTATACAGGGTGTTCCGTAACTCGGGTCCGACCCGTGAAGAGCATAATGTTGCTCCAGTTAGACAAAATTATAAACTAGAAATGGTTCACTTCATTAAATAATTATCAATATAAAAAACCGACTTCATCAGAACTGGACCAAGTTGAAATGGGACTAAATGGGAAGCACTTTCAAATAAAAAAAGAATCATCAAAATCGGTTCACCCAGTCAAAAGTTCTAAGGGAACAAACATTTTAAAAAAAGCAGTCGAATTGATAACTTCCTCCTTTTTGGACATAGGTTAAAAAACAAAGTTTTCCTAAAAATTACCCAATTTTTGAAACTAGTGACACACCGCGTTTTACAACTGTCATATCATCTGTGGCGAAGCATTCACATCTCAAGATGTTAGGATTTGGCTTACCTATTACATTATAATTATCATTGGCATTATTGAATTTCTTTTAATTTGAGATTTTTGATTAATTTCGTACAAAGGATGATAACAAATAATCGCTAATCGATACTGAATAGCAACCCTCTCGTTCGGACACGAGATATGCAACATCCTGTTAACAGGAAAAAAATTGTCTCAGCCCTTGGTCTCAAGTTGATAATTGTCCCAGGACTCGCGCTAGATTTTACGAACTATAAGTGTATATTTCTCATAATAGAAAGTTCTCATAAAAATTCAAAATTATGTATACTATGGTACTTTAAACTAAAAACAAGGTATACAATGCACTTCAGTAGGCGCAGTGGATCTTTCTCTCTGAAGTTAGCTGCAAGACGCTGCGCAGTAGCTAACGTCAAACTTCCAAACGTACTTGCGCAATGGTTCGTAGAGCCAAACTTCAGACACAAAGATCCGCTGTGCATACTGTACAAGATTACACAGACCGGTAGTACTAAGCCGAAAAGAGGTCATTTCACATAATTATGAACAACATTTTCTCGACCAACCCTAAAATCGCAGTTTTATAGATAAATATTCTTCATACTCTAAGAAATGTATGGGGCCCTGTAAGAAATGTAGGAGACCGGGTTGTTGAACTAGAGTAGCAGGTTAACGTAAAAAGGGCCTATGCATTACCTAGATGCGGAAAATGCCCGGACCACAACGTAATCACGTTCGTAGTTCGGAGAGGACCCAGTCATTTATCCCACCGTGTACTACAAACGCAGTAGAAAGGTAATACGACAGGGAAGCGATGCATGAATGTATGAAGAGAGATAATACCGTTTCCTATTGGTTCTAACCTTAGATAAAAAAAAAAAAACAAAGATGCCGCGCGCAAAGATAATGACGCGCTAATCGCGGCAATACTAAATCTGGCTGGACTCAAGACGCAGCCAGATTGGATCCACAGTCAGGCGATAGTTGTACAAGCCGTAACACACCGTAACAGACACGTCAACTGGGCTGAAGAACCACCATCTGACCAACGGGAGAGAAGTTCCCACTTGCGATTCAGATATAATCGCCGTCTCGCATGCTCAACGACGGATCACGAGTTTTGACGATGTTATGCAAATCGAAGAGACATTAGAGAACTGAGCCGTAAATGTATAAATATACGGTTGGTTTTGGCAAAATGGGTTTTGTTTCGATATGAATTGTATACAGCTATGTTTATATATGAAACTGCGGACGTTTATTGACTATAATTTTCTAAGCGTTGTGACTTCTATGTATAATTTTTCGAAGGTTTCTAACATAATACGTATGTCAATAGCCATGTTTCTGTGCCTTTAGAATAGACTATAGATGGACTTTTGTGTATTTTTGGGGTACTGATACTAAATTTTGACACTGTGTGATATAGGCAGATCAGCTTATACTGCTCGCCTATAATCAATAAATAAATAAATTAGTATTATTTACATTTTGTATACCTTGTTCATACACCGTATCCAGATAAAATGTTTGAATTAAATATTTTTCATCAAATAATTAAATGAATCATTTCACATTTTTTTGTAATTTCATAATAATAATAAAAAAATTACATTTGACAGCAGCGACATACTGCATTTTATCTGATATGTATTTAAGTGTCATACATGATACATGTATTGTAAAGATTAAATAAAACATTATGTAAATCCATGGACCGATCACATTATGAATATTAAGATTACATTTGATGTTTTAACAACGAATATTGACAGCTTTGCAATACTAAAGTTGTCAAAATTAGTGAATAAGACTCCAGGGTTACGGCCAGTTTCTTCATCGACAACCAAAGTTATCAGTTAAATTGTTAACTTTCACTTGACTATTACTGATACTGGCAAATGTGTTTAATATCAACTAATGTAATGTATCATTAATTACTACAAAACCGATCACAAAGGACTTATTTTTTGCTTAGAACCAAAACAGTGCAGAAATGTTATATGAAATCTCATTGTTGCACAGTTTTTCATTAACGCACTGTTTTTTATTTAGATATAATAATATAATCTGTGTTTTATTTACCAGAGAGGTTTAATGTCTCCCATTAAGTTTAATATAAAATGTATGCATTAGATCAAATGAACCAAACAAATACTAGAATAAATGATGTAAGTAAAAGTGCAAATTTCACTTTTAATAACTGCACATTTAATAATTGTAAGTTTTAAATGTTTGAGGAGAAGATGAATTAAACTTTGTTTTCATTAACTTGAGTTTTTTTTTTTTTTTTGATTAGGTATATTTTATCACGGTAGGTAGATTGGTAGTTGAAAGAAAAGTAATAAACGCACCTTGCTAGTGACTAATTAATGCACTCGTGTTAATTTAGTGCCCTAGTAGTATGCCACTGCCAAATGTCAAAGTGAAGGTTCTTCCTTCATAATAAAAACTGTGAAGAAACCATTTTAACCACAGAAAAGAATATGTTTTTGTTTAAAATAGAACGGCTGTCAAGGCATGTTTGTAAGAAATTTGTTGTAGCCATTTGCACCGATATAAACCCATAGCAACTGTGACGCGGAGTTCGACGCGTTGACATAAATAAGAATGTTTAATCAAGTATCTGTCACACTACCTGGCGACAGCATTTCCTTCTCATTTTCGTTCCATTTACTTATCTTTTCTGTGATTTTAACCGTAACTTATACAATGTGAAGTTACTTTGGCTGATACTTTTGATGAAGAAACTGGCCGTCAAAAAATAACACATGATGGAAGCAATTACTTTATCTTCATAGCTGTACAAAAGAGACCAATAGGTTCTGTAAAAATAAACTCACAACATGATATCTAATGAAATGACCACTTTATCAATATTGTATCCTACATATTGAACAAAAATTAATTTTCCAAAATTACATCAGTTGAAGGCACTGCATTATTTTAAAAATTACATGTTTTTTTTAGACAAATTAAAACCCCGACAATGCTTTGGCGGAACACAAATTATGCAACTGATTAAAAATGGTATATCATATGTCACTTTTATTTTAAAACCTATTCAATGACTGGATGTAGTCAAAATATTGTATAGCCCCAATTTAGGGGTCGTCCTTTAATCACATAAGGGTTTGGCCCACTTTTTTACACCCCCCCCCCCCCCCCCCGTCATACCCCCTTCCCCACTCTAACATCACGTGTATTTTTAACCGACTTCAAAAAAGGAGGAGGTTCATTGTTCCACTGTTTTTTTTTGTATGTTCATCGATTTCTCCGTCAATTATGAACTTATTATGATGATTCCTTTTTTGTTTGGTGCTATGCTTCAGAGGTGGCCTCATATAAATTTCATCAAAATCGGTTTAAGTCTGGTTTTTAAATAAAATTAACTGAAAAAAAATATGTCATCCAAGTAAACAAAATTGTGTATTTACTAATTTTGAAGTCTATTTTTAAATTGATAATTATTTAAAATAATAAATGTCATAAACATTTGTTTCGTATCTGTTTTAATGAAAAATTGCTATAAGTTCAGATTCTGAAAACCATAACACAAAAAAATACAGTATTACTTGAAGCTTTTAAACACTATGCCCGTTTTCAGGCAGATATGATGGTTGCAAGTGGCTTTTAGCTCAGAAAAAATAAATAAATGGAAGCATTATACCTACAGTTTCCCCTTTAGCACTTACACCCCCCTCGGTCGTCCATTCGCAATCATTTGTGAGCACATCGTTTGCAGTTGTGTGCGCTCAATATTGTATATAGAACTAGTAAGAATATGTCAGTATGTGCAATACCTCGCCCTCTTCAATTTTTGGCAGACTTTTTTAGGTACTAGCTAGAGTTAAAGGCAGATCCTAACTATATATGATCAATTCTAACCTCCTCCCCCCTGTTTGAAAATGACGTAATTAAAAGAAGACCCCCTAGATTACAGGGGAGCTAGGCGCCTTATTGTATGGTGACGTCATCATTCATACAATAAGGCGCATAATTAATGCAAGTTGGTGCCAGTAATCGTGTCTGAACCATGACACAATATTTATCAAAACCATTTCGGCTGTGAGTAGTCATACAAACATACATACGTGTATGTTAGCTACAACAGCCCCCTTTTGGTTTTGCTGTCGGGTAAAAATCGATATCAATAGATACTTTGTGATAAAAACTGTTTTTCTGATGAATTTCTAGTGTAATTCCGCTTCTACATCGCTTCAAGTATAATAAGGAATTTGGGATAAATTTTCCCGGTAGATATTTGTTGATGAAGTTAATTTAATCGAATTTAATTTTGCCTAACCTGAAATGAAATATTAATTACATAAGCGTAACCTGAAACAAAAATTTATTAATTCTGAAATATTATTTAATTTTAAAAACTATAATAATGAAGTTAATTTTAATAATTGTTAATTCATCCGAAAAACAGTTTGGAAAATGGACTTCCGCAAAGTAACGCCTGATTCAATCAACTACTTTGTGATAATACATAAAAATTAACGGTGGTAAAAATAATCATAACCTCACTACTACTCGTAAGACTGGACACTGGCAAATGCACAGTGATGCGATGCGATTTGTCTTTTCAATGTTCTTGAAATACTTTTCCCTTCTATCATCTACAACTTATCGTGCATTTAAATTAAGTATAATGGGTCATACAATACATCTTAAATAATAATATAGGTAGGTACACAACTATAAAATAATCTACATAGCTAACCGCTAAAATGGTGTATACGATTCACTTACACTTACAAGGTAGTCTCATAAATCGGTCTTTCAACCAATACTGAAAGGGTAGTTACCTAACTATCCTCGCTAACTTATTGCCAAAGTTACGTGTGGCGTTCAAAATTATTTGTCGAGAAACATTTCGAGTTTCAATGTTATTTTACAAGAGTTCAGTCAGCACGAGATCTCATTTACGTAGACGTGCTCTCAGTGGGCGCGCACATAATGAAGTGACGGGTGTCAATGCCGGTACCACGTACCCTGGACTCGTGTCTGGAAGTGTGATACGGGGGTGACAATGTAGGCTTGCTGCGGCTGTTGTACTACAGCGAGGGGGATGACTTGTTGAGTCATTTCCACGGGCTGCCCACCTTCTTCTGAAACACCAAGGGGTTGCACGCAGTGTTGCTGCGACACTTGTTGCACGCCGCCCACCTGCTGAGTGAGCACTTGTTGGTGTTGAGACACTTGCGGCACCAGCATCTGTTGCTGCATTTGTTGCTGTTGCTGCGGCTGTTGCTGGTGGATCACCACGTGCGGCTGCCCCTGCATCTGCTGGTGCTGCTGCACTTGTACTTGTTGCACCTGTTGCTGTTGTTGTTGTTGTTGTTGCTGCTGCTGCTGCTGTTGTTGTTGCTGTTGCTGCTGATGTTGTTGCTGCACATGCTGCTCTCGATCATGCTCCTCTTTCTTTTTAGCCTCAATAGCTGCCTTTTTCGCGTCAGCCTTCTCTTTCTCGGCCTGTACCCGTATCGGATCCTTGTTTTTGTCGTATGACATACATTTACCGCTGCGGAAGGGCACCAGTTCTTTTGTAAGCTCCTGTTTCTTGGTAGCGAATTTGACATGTGGGAATTGGTCTTTCATGAACGCTCTGAAAGTGGAGTATCCCATCAGTTTCACTCCGGGTTCGAGAATTTCCCCATACTCTTTGTAAGCTTCGAACAAATGCTTCCGGGAGTCTCCTTGGATAATAACAGTTTTGCTGCCTTTCTTACCATCACCGGACGGTTGGACATCTTTGGGAGAGCTTGCATGTTGCTTGAGGTATTCTTTCAAGAAGTTGGTTGCATGTTTGTAGATGTCAAGAGTGAATGTATTGTAGGGTTTCTTCCCGACGTTTCCATGTATCCTAGGTGCGACTCCATGAGTCATGACGTGCTGCCTGATGCGTTTGAGTTGATAATGGGTCACATTTTCAAGATACAAAAAAGCTTCTAAGCATACCTTTCTTCCTTGATATACATAGCAAGCTCTCAGTCTCCTTCTGACTTTATGGCGCGAGGTTTCTGCTGGATTTGCCAAGCTGGCCATGGTGATGCCCATTAGATACATGTCATGTTCACTCTTGGTTAGTTCTGCAATGTTCAGTCTGTGGCGATAGACGGCTTCTGGGTTGAGGCCACGATAACAGTTGTCTTTGCAATCACAACCACGGCCAAGCCTTTCATTCACCTGGAATTAGATCATGAAAAAACATTAGTTCAAATGTTGCTATCTGATACATAAGTGAGTGAGTTGAATTGCACTCAATAGGTTATTTAAAAGAGGAGACAGTGTTTGCATTTAAAATTATAAGTGCCAATTTTGTTGTATAATTAAGTTTGACAGGACTAAAAAATTGTTGTAAGAAGACAATGTAGTGTATTTATTCTGTATTGGACAGCTGGTCAAGGGTGGCCATTTCTCCATTACCTGACAACTTAAGAGTATAATGTAAGTTTGTATGTTCCATTCCTGCCTACAATGTGATCAGCCCAACCGTCTTTAAATGAGCTTTCGATAGATTAGTGTATGTTCAGGGATGGCTACTGGGTAGATGACATTATCATGATGATGGTTAGTGGGGATGAAAAATTGCACCCTCTCATGTGAAGAAAGAGTTTTTTTTTTGTTCAAATGTACCATTGTGTGCAATGTTAAAACCAAAGTTGAGAATGTATCTTTCCACCCCCTCTGGGTTTCTAAACTGTTTGACATTGTATGAAATATCATTGTCGGTTTTTGTTTGCATAGAAACATGTACAATGTACAGTTATTTTGGAGATCGAACTACGAGAAGGAAGAAGGCCAAAATTATTCAGACATCAAAGACTGACAGTTTAGTACTGAAATTTTACATAAGCACTATACAGCCCCTACATTAGTATTCCTATCATGATCGAATAACCGGCCAAGTGCGAGTCGGACTCGCGCACGAAAGGTTCCGTACCATTATCTATGAAAACGGCAAAAAATCACGTTTGTTGTATGGGTTGTATGGGCCCTGCTTAAATATTAGTTTTATTGTAATTTAATTATTTATTTTAAAGTGAATATTATAGCTAAATATTCTGTGAATATTTCAAGCGTTGCTGCGTTGCTGTTGCCGTCATAAATGTGAGAAAAAACAAGCAAAAAAAAAAACACGTTTGTTGTATGGGAGCCCCCTTAAATATAAATTTTATTGTTTTTTTTTTTGTATTTGTTGTTATAGCGGCAACAGAAATACATCATCTGTGAAAATTTCAACTGTCTAATTATCTCAGTTCATGAGATACAGCCTGGGGACAGATGGGCAGAGAGATGGACAGTGTAGTCTTAGTAATAGGGTCCCATTTTATCCTTTGGGTACGGACCCCTAAAATCAAAGATTATATTCGTTTTAATATACACCATAGGCTACTTAGGCTATAGGCTTGATGAGATTACTGCTAAGAGAGAACTGGCTTTTATATATTTTTTTTTAAATTTTAATTAACAAACATACTTTTTACGGTTTAATCAAGAAAACCACTAGGAAAACATTCTGTGATAAGATCATTTTACGAAAGGGTGCTAGAACGTTTTGAATTTATTAAAGTTATAATTAGCTATAATATAGTATATATAATATGTAGCCAGAGCTATAATTCGATAAGTTATAATCAGATAATATTCGAAATAATTTTGAATGAAGGTTTATAATAGTTTAGATCAGGCTTCCCTTGCATTTCTAAACTATTAGACATAGAAACTTGTAACTCACAATACTAGTAGGTAGGTTTCTCTTGAGGAGTACCAGACGGTTTATATTTAAATAACTGTATGACATGACCAGCAAGTCTATTGTCTGAAGATATACATAATGTTTGCCCATAACAGTTCAGTGCCACATAGAATTTTAAACAGTTAACAGTAGAGATAAAAACGGATAGCTGTTTAGCCGGATATTGGATACCGAATATCAGCAGGATAGTAAATTTAGGCTAGATAGGCCGGATACCGTAGTAACCAGATATCTGTTTCATATTTAGTTAACAGCAACAAACTCAATATGCACTGCGCTCATCACCCTTCAATCCGGACTACAGTATATTTGCATACTACTGCTTGAAAGTTAAATATTCAGGATATTTTTGCACACATGGTCATCTGACCCCAAACTAAGCAGAGGTTGCCAGATACGATGCCTATGGCTGCCTGAGACTGATACACAAACATAATTATATATTTTTAAATACAAACTTAAACAGATATTAACACCCAAATATAGAACATACACAATTGTTCATCACATGAATGTTTGCCCTAGGTTGGAATCAAACCTACAAACCCAAGCGCAGGAAGCAGGTTCACTACCGACTGGGCCATGGGGCTATCAAATGGCTGACAATAGAAAAATTACAGATAACAGCAGGTTGTTTCCCCAGGTGGCTTCAGCAAAAGTCTGTCACAACAAATGTCATAGAGACACAATACTTATGGTCAATCGTGCTAAAAAAATGTCAGAACAAAACGCGGTAAAACTTTTTGGTTAGTTGTAGGGCAACCGCGTTCCGACTACAACGTTGAGCGATGCCAGTGCTACGATGCCCTAGCGGACAAGTGACATTGAACACTGTGCGAGGAACATAGCGTCTAAATTGAAGTAAATGTGGCATTGCGACTATATAATTGATGGCTATGTATGTACAATAAAGCTCGGACGTTTTTTGACTGTTTTCACTTAGATATTGTGACTCTATAGGTATTGTATCTCTGATGGGGAAGAAAGTTTCTTGAGTGGAGACCGCGAACCGGAAGACGCAGCGTAGGTACGCCTCCCACTAGATGGACCGACGACATTATGAGAGTCGCGGGCATCCAGTGGATGCAGATGGCAGGATGTCGTTCAGTGTGGAGGTTAAAAGGGGGAGCCCTATGTTCAGCAGTGGACGTCTTCTAGCTGATGATTAGGTATTGTATCTCAATGGAGGGTGTACATAAATAAGACAATACCTGAGCAGGATTATCCTCTAGCTTGTTATCCATGACTTCATCATCACTGGTCACATCCAATTTCACCTTTTTCTTTATTTTCTTTTCCATCTTAGGTTTGGTATCCACTTCCAAGTCAGCTGTTTCACCGTCAACATGAGGGCCGAACTCCATTGTGTAGGTTGTCGGAATGGCCTGTAGTTGACCAGAGCCATTCTCAACTTGGATTGTATGGCCCT
The DNA here is from genome assembly GCA_949125355.1 of Agriopis leucophaearia. NCBI lineage: Eukaryota > Metazoa > Arthropoda > Insecta > Lepidoptera > Geometridae > Agriopis > Agriopis leucophaearia. The sequence continues at coordinate 5,089,941 of OX421262.1, forward strand.
GCCATAGCACCTGAAACATGTTCAAATGAAATCATTAAAAAGTAAACGTGTTATGTAAAATTAAATTCACCAAATTAAACCTGGACATAATAATATTATCAGGATTGTGTAAGATGCAAGAAACATTGTCTTTCTTAGAATCTATTCACTTTAAATATCCCAAGTTTTATATTGAAAATTCTTCTTGAACATCAAAGATCGAATGTCTGTAAGAACATAGATTGCACATCATTATCATTTCGGACATAGGACGTCGAAAAAAACAGGACGTTTTCTGCTGGACATAGGCCTCACCCATCGATTTCCAAAAGATCCCATTGGAAGCGGCCTGCATCCAACGTTTTCCTGTGGTCTCTTTTAAGTCATCTGTCAATACATCAATCAATTCACATCGGTTGTACATATGGAAAGGTTAATTTGCAGTGTTCACTTTCCTTTAACAAATTGAACGCTTGTTTACATCATGAGATCATAAATGTAACAAAGCTTACCTGTTCTTGATGTCCATTATAGCTGTGTTGCTGCATGTTTTGGCTGGTGGTCATTTCGAAGACGGAATGTTGGCCCATGACTGGAGTATGCCATTGCGCGCCTTCCCCATACTCCCCACCGTTCTGGTCGGCGGGTATCGACACTATGATAGCCTCCTTGCTGTCGACGCTCCGCCGCTCCACCGACAGCAGCGAGTGGAGCACCTCACTGGCCTCTTTCTCCGCCGGATTCACCACTTCCATCTTCTCGAAAGACATTCCGCCCGCTCGCTTCACGCTACAACCGATCGTTCATGTCAAATCACATGTACGCATACACGTATGTAAGTACACATCGATGGCCAAACCCGCCCCGACCGCAAGCTCCCACTAGAACAAGGGGTTGTTGAAATCCACATTGCTAGAAAACCGCGTTAACTTTTCAAATTCATGTAAATAAACATAACAAAAACCGCGCAATTATTAACCTTAATCGCATTTTTTAAGTTTCATTATCGCATAGCGGATCGAACTCCCGTGGAATATTGGGCCATATAGCCAAAGCAGACGAAGAATGAAACTTACCTTTTTCGTCACGAATCACGAGCCGAAATAGATAAAAACGTATGTTAGCAGTCCACGGGCGTTTGAGGTTTGCTTTGATTCACTTCATATTGATATTGCAGTCATAAATGAAGAGAAATGCACGATTATTTCACTGAATTCACGGAAGCAATATGGCGATACACTTTCCGTGAACAAAATCGGAGGACGCCGCAGAACACGTAAATTAGTACAGTGCGCCGCCACCAGACTGCGCTCATGTCACGCGCGCTTCCGTATTGACGCGAGCCGCCGTGCTGCGCGGCAATATTTAAATGCCGCGAGAAGTGCGAATCAACAATATTTTTTTTCTAAAAATATTATAGACGCAAGACAACATCGGCATGTTCCTTGTTCGTAAAAAAATACTTTTATAAAATAAAGGTACTATAATATATAATATTATGTACCGTATGTTTGATTTATGGTCATTTTTCCGTCCCGCGACCCGCACCGCATGCCACAACACATCATGCATAACCATAGATCTTAATATTGGCATAAATCGGCACAACACAAAGACAAAAGATAATTGTACCGGTACACTGACTCTTGTGGATGTTTCACAGGGTTTTCCGTGGTTTTTACTCTCTTTCATGACATTGCGAGGAGAAGACGAAGGAGTTTAAAGCTGCGAGTCAAAAAATTATTAACTCTCAAAAAACTATGTGGCACCCGTCGTAGCAGCAAATCTTTATGGACCTTACCTTACGGGCTTACACCACCTTACACTACATAATAATGTGTGTATGGTATCAACAACATCATGCGCATTAGGTATTTTATAATCTTGAGACATGACATTTTATAAAATCTAAAATTTATAATTTAAATACATTATGATTAACAAGTAAATTAATTTAAAAATGATAAGTATAAGTTTTTAGGGTTCCGCACTCAATGGGTAAAACGGGATGCTATTACTAAGACTTCGCTGTCTGTACGTCTGTCACCAGGCTGTATCTCATGAACCGTGATAGTTAGACAGTTGAAATATGCACAGACGATGTATTTCTGTTGCCGCTATAACAACAAATACATACTAAAAAACAGAATAAAATAAATATTTTTCTTTCTCGTTTTTACTCGATATTGATAACAGCAACAGGTAGACGCTTGAAATATTTACAGAATATTTAGTTATAGATTCATTTTAAAAATAAATAATTAAGTTAAAATAAAATTAATACTTAAGGGGGCTCCCATACAACCCACGTGATTTTTTTGCCGTCTGTATAGATAATGGTAATGCTAGCTAAATGTGGTTCGTGCGCGAGTCCGACTCGCACTTGGCAATTTTTTTAATAACTAGTTTCAGTAAATCGTTATTAAAGTAGTATGAAATTCTATACGTATTTTACGAAGCAAATACTCGCACTTCGCCCACTGTGCATTGGTAGAGCAAAGAGCTTATATCACTATACCAAAATAAGGTAGAGGTAGTATACTTAGTACCTAAATAAAGTAGGTAGGTATAAATTCATGTTCACCAGGGTTTGTGTTGTGCATTTAGGAGGGTCCGCAACGAAGTGGAACAAAAGTAATCGTTGATATATCTACTATATACCAACAACAAATAGTCGTGTTATTATAAACACTAATATTTTTATGATGCAGGAAAGATCAACAGAAAATTTGTAAAAATTAGGTTCCCCATTTTTTTTCTGAGTCTTGTATTTAGTAGTTGATTAGGCGATAAAGATTATAATTACAACTAAAAGCGTAGGTCCTAAATTCAAAATGTCATTTAATATAACACACCACAGCGATCAACCTCTTCGTCCCTATTTATGAACTAGTATTGGGTACCAATAGTAGGTACCAAATGGCTGATTTTAATATAATCTTTGTAGATACATATTTTTATCTCCAAAACTTCGTGTTGATGTATAATATTATCTAAGCCTGGCATCACTCAGCGCTGCATAACCTGCATTCCGCAGATATGACTTGATCAACTTGATGACTTGTTTGAACATTGAATAGTTCGTTAGTTGCCAAAACTAGGCAGGACTCAAAAAGATGTCTAGAATATAGTTTGATTTTCCTTTTTTTTACAGGCAAGTGTTTTTATTAACTAAACCAAAGACAAGCTAACTAAAACTACAAAAATAGTTATACGGCTGTCCGAAGACCGTTGAAGTTTTAAAGACGTTGTTCGATATTCTTAGTCTTTCTAGACAGTAGATAATGAAATGACAAACATCCATATTTAATTCCATCTATCGGAAAAATTTAACTCAGGCGTTATTTCCATGTGAGCATCAGCGAGCGCCCTGATTGCAACCAGCGAGGGAGGGCAACAGGACAGGAACCATTAATGAGTTCACATAAATATCTCGTACCTACTCCAATATGCTTCCACTTCCTTCCTACTCGAGCCATTATGATGACACAAAAGAGCCACAAAGGGACAACTTCTTTGTGTTTAAAAACAATAAGTACTTACAATAAAATTTGCCGTGGTATGACTGCGGTGCAAAAATATGCATTATCTTAGATCTAATTGTATTATTTAGTTTTTCAGCCCTGGCGCAAAAAGCTGTGTTATAAGTTGAACGTATCTGTGCCTGTCTGTAGCATCGTTGCTCCCAAATTGCTAAACCGATTTTGATTTAGTTTTTTTGTGTGAAAGGACTTGATCGTGTATCTTAGGTATGATTCAAGCAAATAAGTTCAGCCGTTTGATAAGATTATTAAAGCTCTATTATCGAGGGATTATGAATAATAATTTATAGTTGTACCTATAACGTTTTTTTTTTTTTTACTATAACATTATGTAATAGCTGCAACATGCCATTATAAAATTACAATACCTACCTACTTACTGTTTATGCAAAGGTTTGGTCAGTTATGCTCTTATCTTTTGATCGGGGCTTTTCAACGTTGATAGCAGTTTATTAGCTTTTTAATGACATCGATATCGCTAGTAGCATTACGATCAGTATCAATTTTAATACATTTTGCTATCGTTTACGGAACGAATACTTTTTCGCAAGTGCTCGTACTAGCCGCACTACTGAAAAAAGTGAAAAACAATGGCACATAATTGAACAGAAGAGTCATGTTTAGATTTTGTTCAAGAATAGAATGTACCAACTCATTTATTATTGTTTTTGTCATATAAGGATAGTAAATAACAGACTTCAGATAGAAAAACAAATCTTCACGATTCAGACAGTCATAACAATAGAAATTCTTAATGCTCTCTAGGTGATGGTCAACAAATAGATAAGTACTTATATATGCTGTGAATTGAACTATAGTGGTTATAAAAATGTAAAGAACTCCATAACTTTCGCCATAGTTAGTTAAATTTAGAAAATCGTAAATGGAGCAGTACTGCTAAATTTTAAATATATTAAGGATTTAAAACCATTAACTCTTGGAATGGAGCACCCAAGTATCAACTTCAGCCTCTTGATGCATTGCTGCATAGAGCTGTAAGAATTGTCGATGATCCTAGGCTCACCAAACACCGTGATTTTTTTGCCGTTTTATAAATAATGGTACGGAGCCCTGCGTGCGCGAGTCCGACTCGCACTTGGCCGGTTTTATTATGATAGTCTTACATTGTCGCTCTCTCAGCTAATAAGAGGGCAAGATAACATTCAATGTAAGATTATAATAAGAATGTTTTTGAGGTTGCGGTTACCCCCTGCCTCCCCCTAGAGTCCGCTCACATATAACAAGGCAAGTGTAAAAGGACCTTAATAAAAGTCAATCGTCTCAAAATTTGCGAATTTACCGAATTCCTAGTTTTTTAACTTAATCAATAAATCTCCATACTTTTATAGTAAAAAAAAATTAAAAAATACGCTGAATCGTCCTTAGGAGAAGAACACTGTTTATTCATAGAAAGAAAAACGGTTGGTGTCTCTATCTGGTGAGTGGAAATATTTTTCATTTAATTTGGTGGTCACAATAAAGTTATTTCATTACCTTACATTATTTTGTTTAGTTATTTGATAATTATCGGTCTTTGTT